>OX940868.1:3775555-9150555 GCA_954871525.1 Parietaria judaica
GATTAAAATAAGTAAATGTGGTATAAATAAACATTACTAAGAATTTTGAAGTTCATTTTTTGTTTAAAATATCGTTTATTTAGGGTTATTTTGCTTAAAATGGGAAAAAGACTTAGTTTTTTTCGGAGCACGAATTAAGTGGTGAAAGAGGGTGCTTGGAGAGCGTCAAAAACTTTTAATGCCAAAAATAACCCAATTTGTAATAATACCACCCAAATAAAGGTCTAGCAATTTAAATTTCATCATCAACGCATCGTATTTTCTCTCTTATGAAAACAAATTTTAAAAAAAATTCGTTAATTATTTTAACCCTTTAAATGCTTGATATAGAAACTACAAGACAGTGCTTTGCGATTTATGGATTAAATAAGAAAATCCGGTATAAATACACATTACAAAGAATTTTGAAGTTAATTTTTTGTTTAAAATATCGTTTAATTAGGGTTGTTTTTCTTAAAATAGGAAAAAGACTCAGTTTTTTTTGGAGCACAAATTAATTGGTGAAACAGGGTGTTTAGAGAGCGTCAAAAACTTTTAATGCGAACAATGACCTAATTTTTAATAATACCACCCAAATAAAGGTCTAGCAACTGAAATTTCATCATGAACGCATCGTATTTGCTCTCTTAAGAAAACAAATTTTTAACACTTTTCGGTAATGATTTTAACCCGTTAAATGCTTGGTATAGAAACTACGAGAGAGTGCTTCGCGATTTAGGGATTAAAATTAGTAAATGTTGTATAAATACACATTACTAAGAATTTTGAAGTTCATTTTTTTTGAATGTTTAATTAGGGTTTTTTGCTTAAAATGGGAAAAAGACTCAGTTTTTTTTGGTGCACGAATTAGTTGTTGAAACAGGGTGTTTGGAGAGCGTCAAAAACTTTTAATGCCAAAAATAACCCAATTTGTAATAATACCACCCAAATAAAGGTCTAGATACTGAAATTTCATCATGAACGCATCGTATTTGCTCTCTTAAGAAAACCAATTTTTAACACTTTTCGGCAATGATATTAATCCGTTAAATGCTTGGTATAGAAATTACGAGACAGTGCTTCGCGATTTAGGGATTAAAATAAGTAAATGTTGTATAAATACACATTACTAAGAATTGTGAAGTTCATTTTTTTTAAATATCATTTAATTAGGGTTGTTTTGCTTAAAATGGGAAAAAGACTCAGTTTTTTTGGGTGCACGAATTAATTGGTGAAACAGGGTGTTTGGAGAGCGTCAAAAACTTTTAATGCCAAAAATAACCCAAGTTGTAATAATACGACCCAAATAAAGGTCTAGAAACTGAAATTTCATCATGAACGCATCGTATTTGCTCTCTTAAGAAACCCAATTTTTAACACTTTTCGGTAATGATTTTAATCCGTTAAATGCTTGGTATAGAAACTACGAGACAGTGCTTCGCAATTTAGGGATTTAAATAAGTAAATGTGGTATAAATTAACATTACTAAGAATTTTGAAGTTCATTTTTTGTTTAAAATATCGTTTATTTAGGTTTGTTTTGCTTAAAATGGGAAAAAGACTTATTTTTTTTTGGAGAACGAATTAAGTGGTGAAACAGGGTGCTTGGAGAGCGTCAAAAACTTCTAATGCCAAAAATAACCCAATTTGTAATAATACCACCCAAATAAAGGTCTTGCAATTGAAATTTCATCATGAACGCATCGTATTTGCTCTCTTATGAAAACCAATTTTAAAAAAATTTCGTTAATTATTTTAACCCTTTAAATGCTTGGTATAGAAACTACGAGACAGTGCGTTGCGATTTATGGATTAAATAAGAAAATGCGGTATAAATACACATTACAAAGAATTTTGAAGTTAATTTTTTGTTTAAAATATCGTTTAATTAGGGTTGTTTTTCTTAAAAAAGGAAAAAGACTTAGTTTTTTTTGGAGCTCAAATTAATTGGTGAAACAGGGTGTTTAGAGAGCGTCAAAAACTTTTAATGCGAACAATAACCTAATTTTTAATAATACCACCCAAATAAAGGTCTAGCATCTGAAATTTCATCATGAACGCATCGTATTTGCTCTCTTAAGAAAACCAATTTTTAACACTTTTCGGTAATGATTTTAACCCGTTAAATGCTTGGTATAGAAACTACGAGAGAGTGCTTCGCGATTTAGGGATTAAAATTAGTAAATGTTGTATAAATACACATTACTAAGAATTTTGAAGTTCATTTTTTTTGAATGTTTAATTAGGGTTTTTTGCTTAAAAGGGCAAAAAGACTCAGTTTTTTTTTGGTGCACGAATTAATTGTTGAAACAGGGTGTTTGGAGAGCGTCAAAAACTTTTAATGCAAAAATAACCCAATTTGTAATAATACCACCCAAATAAAGGTCTAGATACTGAAATTTCATCATGAACGCATCGTATTTGCTCTCTTAAGAAAACCAATTTTTAACACTTTTCGGCAATGATATTAATCCGTTAAATGCTTGGTATAGAAATAAAGAGACAGTGCTTCGCGATTTAGGGATTAAAATAAGTAAACGTTGTATAAATACACATTACTAAGAATTGTGAAGTTCATTTTTTTAAATATCATTTAATTAGGGTTGTTTGGCTTAAAATGGGAAAAAGACTCAGTTTTTTTGGGTGCACGAATTAATTGGTGAAACAGGGTGTTTGGATAGCGTCAAAAACTTTTAATGCCAAAAATAACCCAAGTTGTAATAATACGACCCAAATAAAGGTCTAGAAACTGAAATTTCATCATGAACGCATCGTATTTGCTCTCTTAAGAAACCCAATTTTTAACACTTTTCGGTAATGATTTTAATCCGTTAAATGCTTGGTATAGAAACTACGAGACAGTGCTTCGCAATTTAGGGATTTAAATAAGTAAATGTGGTATAAATTAACATTACTAAGAATTTTGAAGTTCATTTTTTGTTTAAAATATCGTTTATTTAGGTTTGTTTTGCTTAAAATGGGAAAAAGACTTATTTTTTTTTGGAGAACGAATTAAGTGGTGAAACAGGGTGCTTGGAGAGCGTCAAAAACTTCTAATGCCAAAAATAACCCAATTTGTAATAATACCACCCAAATAAAGGTCTTGCAATTGAAATTTCATCATGAACGCATCGTATTTGCTCTCTTATGAAAACCAATTTTTAAAACTTTTCGTTAATGGTTTTAACCCGTTAAATGCTTGGTATAGAAACTACGAGACAGTGCTTTGCGATTTATGGATTAAATAAGAAAATGCGGTATAAATACACATTACAAAGAATTTTGAAGTTAATTTTTTGTTAAAATATCGTTTAATTAGGGTTGTTTTTCTTAAAATAGGAAAAAGACTCAGTTTTTTTTGGAGCACAAATTAATTGGTGAAACAGGGTGTTTAGAGAGCGTCAAAAACTTTTAATGCGATCAATAACCTAATTTTTAATAATACCACCCAAATAAAGGTCTAGCAACTGAAACTTCATCATGAACGCATCGTATTTGCTCTCTTAAGAAAACCAATTTTTAACACTTTTCGGTAATGATTTTAACCCGTTAAATGCTTGGTATAGAAACTACGAGACAGTGCTTCGCGATTTAGGGATTAAAATTAGTAAATGTTGTATAAATACACATTACTAAGAATTTTGAAGTTCATTTTTTTTTAATGTTTAATTAGGGTTTTTTGCTTAAAATGGGAAAAAGACTCAGTTTTTTTTGGTGCACGAATTAATTGGTGAAACAGGGTGTTTGGAGAGCGTCAAAAACTTTTAATGCCAAAAATAACCCAATTTGTAATAATACCACCCAAATAAAGGTCTAGATACTGAAATTTCATCATGAACGCATCGTATTTGCTCTCTTAAGGAAACCAATTTTTAACACTTTTCGGCAATGATATTAATCCGTTAAATTCTTGGTATAGAAATAAAGAGACAGTGCTTCGCGATTTAGGGATTAAAATAAGTAAATGTTGTATAAATACACATTACTAAGAATTGTGAAGTTCATTTTTTTTAAATATCATTTAATTAGGGTTGTTTGGCTTAAAATGGGAAAAAGACTCAGTTTTTTTGGATGCACGAATTAATTGGTGAAACAGGGTGTTTGGAGAGCGTCAAAAACTTTTAATGCCAAAAATAACCCAAGTTGTAATAATACGACCCAAATAAAGGTCTAGAAACTGAAATTTCATCATGAACGCATCGTATTTGCTCTCTTAAGAAACCCAATTTTTAACACTTTTCGGTAATGATTTTAATTCGTTAAATGCTTGGTATAGAAACTACGAGACAGTGCTTCGCAATTTAGGGATTTAAATAAGTAAATGTGGTATAAATTAACATTACTAAGAATTTTGAAGTTCATTTTTTGTTTAAAATATCGTTTATTTAGGTTTGTTTTGCTTAAAATGGGAAAAAGACTTATTTTTTTTTGGAGAACTAATTAAGTGGTGAAACAGGGTGCTTGGAGAGCGTCAAAAACTTCTAATGCCAAAAATAACCCAATTTGTAATAATACCACCCAAATAAAGGTCTTGCAATTGAAATTTCATCATGAACGCATCGTATTTGCTCTCTTATGAAAACCAATTTTTAAAACTTTTCGTTAATGGTTTTAACCCGTTAAATGCTTGGTATAGAAACTACGAGACAGTGCTTTGCGATTTATGGATTAAATAAGAAAATGCGGTATAAATACACATTACAAAGAATTTTGAAGTTAATTTTTTGTTTAAAATATCGTTTAATTAGGGTTGTTTTTCTTAAAATAGGAAAAAGACTCAGTTTTTTTTGGAGCACAAATTAATTGGTGAAACAGGGTGTTTAGAGAGCGTCAAAAACTTTTAATGCGATCAATAACCTAATTTTTAATAATACCACCCAAATAAAGGTCTAGCATCTGAAACTTCATCATGAACGCATCGTATTTGCTCTCTTAAGAAAACCAATTTTTAACACTTTTCGGTAATGATTTTAACCCGTTAAATGCTTGGTATAGAAACTACGAGACAGTGCTTCGCGATTTAGGGATTAAAATTAGTAAATGTTGTATAAATACACATTACTAAGAATTTTGAAGTTCATTTTTTTTAATGTTTAATTAGGGTTTTTTGCTTAAAATGGGAAAAAGACTCAGTTTTTTTTGGTGCACGAATTAATTGGTGAAACAGGGTGTTTGGAGAGCGTCAAAAACTTTTAATGCCAAAAATAACCCAATTTGTAATAATACCACCCAAATAAAGGTCTAGATACTGAAATTTCATCATGAACGCATCGTATTTGCTCTCTTAAGGAAACCAATTTTTAACACTTTTCGGCAATGATATTAATCCGTTAAATGCTTGGTATAGAAATAAAGAGACAGTGCTTCGCGATTTAGGGATTAAAATAAGTAAATGTTGTATAAATACACATTACTAAGAATTGTGAAGTTCATTTTTTTTAAATATCATTTAATTAGGGTTGTTTGGCTTAAAATGGGAAAAAGACTCAGTTTTTTTGGATGCACGAATTAATTGGTGAAACAGGGTGTTTGGAGAGCGTCAAAAACTTTTAATGCCAAAAATAACCCAAGTTGTAATAATACGACCCAAATAAAGGTCTAGAAACTGAAATTTCATCATGAACGCATCGTATTTGCTCTCTTAAGAAACCCAATTTTTAACACTTTTCGGTAATGATTTTAATTCGTTAAATGCTTGGTATAGAAACTACGAGACAGTGCTTCGCAATTTAGGGATTTAAATAAGTAAATGTGGTATAAATTAACATTACTAAGAATTTTGAAGTTCATTTTTTGTTTAAAATATCGTTTATTTAGGTTTGTTTTGCTTAAAATGGGAAAAAGACTTATTTTTTTTTGGAGAACTAATTAAGTGGTGAAACAGGGTGCTTGGAGAGCGTCAAAAACTTCTAATGCCAAAAATAACCCAATTTGTAATAATACCACCCAAATAAAGGTCTTGCAATTGAAATTTCATCATGAACGCATCGTATTTGCTCTCTTATGAAAACCAATTTTTAAAACTTTTCGTTAATGGTTTTAACCCGTTAAATGCTTGGTATAGAAACTACGAGACAGTGCTTTGCGATTTATGGATTAAATAAGAAAATGCGGTATAAATACACATTACAAAGAATTTTGAAGTTAATTTTTTGTTTAAAATATCGTTTAATTAGGGTTGTTTTTCTTAAAATAGGAAAAAGACTCAGTTTTTTTTGGAGCACAAATTAATTGGTGAAACAGGGTGTTTAGAGAGCGTCAAAAACTTTTAATGCGATCAATAACCTAATTTTTAATAATACCACCCAAATAAAGGTCTAGCATCTGAAACTTCATCATGAACGCATCGTATTTGCTCTCTTAAGAAAACCAATTTTTAACACTTTTCGGTAATGATTTTAACCCGTTAAATGCTTGGTATAGAAACTACGAGACAGTGCTTCGCGATTTAGGGATTAAAATTAGTAAATGTTGTATAAATACACATTACTAAGAATTTTGAAGTTCATTTTTTTTTAATGTTTAATTAGGGTTTTTTGCTTAAAATGGGAAAAAGACTCAGTTTTTTTTGGAGCACGAATTAATTGGTGAAACAGGGTGTTTGGAGAGCGTCAAAAACTTTTAATGCCAAAAATAACCCAATTTGTTATAATACCACCCAAATAAAGGTCTAGATACTGAAATTTCATCATGAACGCATCGTATTTGCTCTCTTAAGAAAACCAATTTTTAACACTTTTCGGCAATGATATTAATCCGTTAAATGCTTGGTATAGAAATTACGAGACAGTGCTTCGCGATTTAGGGATTAAAATAAGTAAATGTTGTATAAATACACATTACTAAGAATTGTGAAGTTCATTTTTTTTAAAATATCATTTAATTAGGGTTGTTTTGCTTAAAATGGGAAAAAGACTCAGTTTTTTTGGGTGCACGAATTAATTGGTGAAACAGGGTGTTTGGAGAGCGTCAAAAACTTTTAATGCCAAAAATAACCCAATTTGTAATAATACGACCAAAATAAAGGTCTAGAAACTGAAATTTCATCATGAACGCATCGTATTTGCTCTTTTAAGAAACCCAATTTTTAACACTTTTCGGTAATGATTTTAATTCGTTAAATGCTTGGTATAGAAACTACGAGACAGTGCTTCGCAATTTAGGGATTTAAATAAGTAAATGTGGTATAAATTAACATTACTAAGAATTTTGAAGTTCATTTTTTGTTTAAAATATCGTTTATTTAGGTTTGTTTTGCTTAAAATGGGAAAAAGACTTATTTTTTTTTGGAGAACTAATTAAGTGGTGAAACAGGGTGCTTGGAGAGCGTCAAAAACTTCTAATGCCAAAAATAACCCAATTTGTAATAATACCACCCAAATAAAGGTCTTGCAATTGAAATTTCATCATGAACGCATCGTATTTGCTCTCTTATGAAAACCAATTTTTAAAACTTTTCGTTAATGGTTTTAACCCGTTAAATGCTTGGTATAGAAACTACGAGACAGTGCTTTGCGATTTATGGATTAAATAAGAAAATGCGGTATAAATACACATTACAAAGAATTTTGAAGTTAATTTTTTGTTTAAAATATCGTTTAATTAGGGTTGTTTTTCTTAAAATAGGAAAAAGACTCAGTTTTTTTTGGAGCACAAATTAATTGGTGAAACAGGGTGTTTAGAGAGCGTCAAAAACTTTTAATGCGATCAATAACCTAATTTTTAATAATACCACCCAAATAAAGGTCTAGCAACTGAAACTTCATCATGAACGCATCGTATTTGCTCTCTTAAGAAAACCAATTTTTAACACTTTTCGGTAATGATTTTAACCCGTTAAATGCTTGGTATAGAAACTACGAGACAGTGCTTCGCGATTTAGGGATTAAAATTAGTAAATGTTGTATAAATACACATTACTAAGAATTTTGAAGTTCATTTTTTTTTAATGTTTAATTAGGGTTTTTTGCTTAAAATGGGAAAAAGACTCAGTTTTTTTTGGAGCACGAATTAATTGGTGAAACAGGGTGTTTGGAGAGCGTCAAAAACTTTTAATGCCAAAAATAACCCAATTTGTTATAATACCACCCAAATAAAGGTCTAGATACTGAAATTTCATCATGAACGCATCGTATTTGCTCTCTTAAGAAAACCAATTTTTAACACTTTTCGGCAATGATATTAATCCGTTAAATGCTTGGTATAGAAATTACGAGACAGTGCTTCGCGATTTAGGGATTAAAATAAGTAAATGTTGTATAAATACACATTACTAAGAATTGTGAAGTTCATTTTTTTTAAAATATCATTTAATTAGGGTTGTTTTGCTTAAAATGGGAAAAAGACTCAGTTTTTTTGGGTGCACGAATTAATTGGTGAAACAGGGTGTTTGGAGAGCGTCAAAAACTTTTAATGCCAAAAATAACCCAATTTGTAATAATACGACCAAAATAAAGGTCTAGAAACTGAAATTTCATCATGAACGCATCGTATTTGCTCTTTTAAGAAACCCAATTTTTAACACTTTTCGGTAATGATTTTAATCCGTTAAATGCTTGGTATAGAAACTACGAGACAGTGCTTCGCAATTTAGGGATTTAAATAAGTAAATGTGGTATAAATTAACATTACTAAGAATTTTGAAGTTCATTTTTTTGTTTAAAATATCGTTTATTTAGGTTTGTTTTGCTTAAAATGGGAAAAAGACTCAGTTTTATTTGGAGCACAAATTAATTGGTTAAACATGGTGTTTAGAGAGCGTCAAAAACTTTTAATGCAAAAAATAACCTAGTTTTGAATAATACCACCCAAATAAAGGTCTAGCAAGTCAAATTTCATCATGAACGCATCGTATTTGCTCTCTTAAGAAAACCAAATTTTTAACACTTTTCGATAATGATTTTAACCCGTTAAATGCTTGGTATCGAAACTACGAGATAGTGCTTCGCGATTTAGGGATTAAAATATGTAAACGTTGTATAAATACACATTACTAAGAATTTTAAAGTTCATATTTTTTTAAATATGGTTTAATTAGGGTTGTTTTGCTTAAAATGGGAAAAAGGCTCAGTTTTTTTGGGTGCACGAAATAATTGGTGAAACAGGATGTTTGGAAAGCGTCAAAAACTTTTAATGCCAAAAATAACCCAAATTTTAATAATACCACCCAAATAAAGGTCTAGAAACTGAAATTTCGTCATGAACGCATCGTATTTGCTCTCTTAAGAAAACAAATTTTTAACACTTTTCGGTAATGATTTTAACCCGTTAAATGCTTGATATAAAAACTACGAGACAGTGCTTTGCGATTTAGGGATTAAAATATGTAAATGTTGTATAAATACACATTACTAAGAATTTTGAAGTTCATATTTTTTTAAATATGGTTTAATTAGGGTTGTTTTGCTTAAAATGGGAAAAAGACTCAGTTTTTTTGGGTGCACGAATTAATTGGTGAAACAGGGTGTTTGGAGAGCGTCAAAAAATTTTATGCCAAAAATAACCCAATTTGTAATAATACCACCCAAATAAATGTCTAGAAACTGAAATTTCATCATGAACGCATCGTATTTGCTCTCTTAATAAAACCAATTTTTAACACTTTTCGGTAATGATTTTAACCCGTTAAATGCTTAGTATAGAAACTACGAGACAGTGCTTAGCGATTTAGGGATTAAAATAAGTAAGTGTGGTATAAATACACATTACTAATAATTTTGAAGTTCATTTTTTGTTTAAAATATCATTTATTTAGGTTTGTTTTGCTTAAAATGGGAAAAAGACTTTTTTTTTTTCGGAGCACGAATTAAGTGGTTTAAGAGGGTTCTTGGAGAGCGTCAAAAACTTTTAATGCCAAAAATAACCCAATTTGTAATAATACCACCCAAATAAAGGTCTAGCAATTGAAATTTAATCATGAACGCATCGTATTTGCTCTCTTAAGAAAACAGATTTTTAACACTTTTCGTTAATGATTTTAACCCGTTAAATGCTTGGTATAGAAACTACGAGACAATGCTTTGCGATTTATGGATTTAAATAAGAAAATGCGGTATAAATACACATTACAAAGAATTTTGAAGTTCATTTTTTGTTTAAAATATCGTTTAATTAGGGTTGTTTTTCTTAAAATGGGAAAAAGACTCAGTTCTTTTTGGAGCACAAATTAATTGGTGAAACAGGGTGTTTAGAGAGCGTCAAAAACTTTTAATGCGAAAAATAACCTAATTTTTAATAATACCACACAAATAAAGGTCTAGCAACTGAAATTTCATCATGAACGCATCGTATTTGCTCTCTTAAGAAAACCAATTTTTAACACTTTTCGATAATGATTTTAACCCGTTAAATGCTTGGTATAGAAACTACGAGACAGTGCTTTGCGATTTATGGATTTAAATAAGAAAATGCGGTATAAATACACATTACAAAGAATTTTGAAGTTCATTTTTTGTTTAAAATATCGTTTATTTAGGTTTGTTTTGCTTAAAATGGGAAAAAGACTTAGTTTTTTTTGGAGCACGAATTAAGTGGTGAAACAAGGTTCTTGGAGAGCGTCAAAAACTTTTAATGCCAAAAATAACCCAATTTGTAATAATACAAACCCAAATAAAGGTCTAGCAATTGAAATTTCATCATGAATGCATCGTATTTGCTCTCTTAAGAAAACCAATTTTTAACACTTTTCGTTAATGATTTTAACCCGTTAAATGCTTGGTATAGAAACTACGAGACAGTGCATTGCGATTTATGGATTTAAATAAGAAAATGCGGTATAAATACACATTACAAAGAATTTTGAAGTTCATTTTTTGTTTAAAATATCGTTTAATTAGGGTTGTTTTTCTTAAAATGGGAAAAAGACTCAGTTTTTTTTGGAGCACAAATTAATTGGTGAAGCAGGGTGTTTAAAGAGCGTCAAAAACTTTTAATGCGAAAAATAACCTAATTTTTAATAATACCACCCAAATAAAGGTCTAGCAACTGAAATTTCATCATGAACGCATCGTATTTGCTCTTTTAAGAAAACTAATTTTTAACACTTTTCGATAATGATTTTAACCCGTTAAATGCTTGCTATCGAAACTACGAGACAGTGCTTCGCGATTTAGGGATTAAAATAACTAAATGTGGTATAAATACACATAAAAAAGAATTCTGAAGTTCATTTTTTTTAAAATATCATTTAATTAGGGTTGTTTTGCTTTAAATGGGAAAAAGACTCAGTTTTTTTGGGTGCACGAATTAATTGGTGAAACAGGGTGTTTGGAGCGCGTCAAAAACTTTTAATGCCAAAAATAACCCAATTTGTAATAATACCACCCAAATAAAGGTCTAGAAACTGAAATTTCATCATTAACGCATCGTATTTGCTCTCTTAAGAAAATCAATTTTTAACACTTCTCGGTAATGATCGTAACCCGTTAAATGCTTGGTATAGAAACTACGAGAAATTGCTTTGCGATTTAGGGATTAAAATAAGTAAATGTTGTATAAATACACATTACTAAGAATTTTGAAGTTAATTTTTTTTTTAAATATCGTTTAATTAGGGTTGTTTTGCTTAAAATGGGAAAAAGACTCAGTTTTTTTGGGTGCACGAATTAATTGGTGAAACAGGGTGTTTGGAGAGCGTAAAAAATTTTTAATGCCAAAAATAACCCAATTTGTAATAATACCACCCAAATAAAGGTCTATAACATGAAATTTCATCATGAACGCATCGTATTTGCTCTCTTAAGAAAACCAATTTTTAACACTTTTCGTTAATGATTTTAACCCGTTAAATGCTTGGTATAGAAACTACGAGACAGTGCTTTGCGATTTATGGATTTAAATAAGAAAATGCGGTATAAATACACATTACAAAGAATTTTGAAGTTCAATTTTTATTTAAAATATCGTTTATTTAGATTTGTTTTGCTTAAAATGGGAAAAAGACTTAGTTTTTTTTAGCACGAATTAAGTGGTTAAACAGGGTGCTTGGAGAGCGTCAAAAACTTTTAATGCCAAAAATAACCCAATTTGTAATAATACCACCCAAATAAAGGTCTAGCAATTGAAATTTCATCATGAACGCATCGTATTTGCTCTCTTAAGAAAACCAATTTTTAACACTTTTCGTTAATGATTTTAACCCGTTAAATGCTTGGTATAGAAACTACGAGACAGTGCATTGCGATTTATGGATTTAAATAAGAAAATGCGGTATAAATACACATTACTAAAAATTTTGAAGTTCATTTTTTGTTTAAAATATCGTTTAATTAGGGTTGTTTTTCTTAAAATGGGAAAAAGACTCAGTTTTTTTTGGAGCACAAATTAATTGGTGAAACATGGTGTTTAGAGAGCGTCAAAAAATTTTAATGCGAAAAATAACCTAATTTTTAATAATACCACCCAAATAAAGGTCTAGCAAATGAAATTTCATCATGAACGCATCGTATTTGCTCTCTTAAGAAAACTAATTTTTAACACTTTTCGATAATGATTTTAACCCGTTAAATGCTTGGTATCGAAACTACGAGACAGTGCTTTGCGATTCAGGGACTAAAATAAGTAAATGTTGTATAAATACACATAACTAAGAATTTTGAAGTTCATTTTTTTTAAAATATCGTTTAATTAGGGTTGTTTTGCTTAAAATGGGAGAAAGACTCAGTTTTTTTGGGTGCACGAATTAATTGGTGAAACAGGGTGTTTGGAGAGCGTCAAAAACTTTTAATGCCAAAAATAACCCAATTTGCAATAATACCACCCAAATAAAGGTCTAAAAACTAAAATTTCATCATGAACGCATCGTATTTGCTCTCTTAAGAAAACCAATTTTTAACATTTTTCGGTAATGATCTTAACCCGTTAAATGCTTGTTATAGAAACTACAAACAGTGCATTTCGATTTAGGGAATAAAATAATTAAATGTTGTATAAATACACATTACTAAGAATTTTGAAGTTAATTTTTTTTAAATATCGTTTAATTAGGGTTGTTTTGCTTAAAATGGGAAAAAGACTCAGTTTTTTTGGGTGCACGAATTAATTGGTGAAAAAGGGTGTTTGGAGAGCGTAAAAAACTTTTAATGCCAAAAATAACCCAATTTTTCATAAAACCACCCGAATAAATGTCTAGAAACTAAAATTTCATCATAAACGCATCGTATTTGCTCTCTTAAGAAAACCAATTTTTAACACTTTTTGGTAATGATTTTAATCCGTTAAACGCTTGGTAGAGAAACTACGAGACACTGCTTCGCAATTTAGGAATTTAAATAAGTAAATGTGGTATAAATTAACATTACTAAGAATTTTGAAGTTCATTTTTTGTTTAAAATATCGTTTATTTAGGTTTGTTTTGCTTAAAATGGGAAAAAGAGTTAGTTTTTTTTGCAGCACGAATTAAGTGGTGAAATAGGGTGCCTGGAGAGCGTCAAAAACTTTTAATGCCAAAATTAACCCAATTTGTAATAATACCACCCCAATAAAGGTCTAGCAATTGAAATTTCATCATGAACGCATCGTATTTGCTCTCTTAAGAAAACCAATTTTTAACACTTTTCGTTAATGATTTTAACCCGTTAAATGCTTGGTATAGAAACTACGAGACAGTGCATTGCGATTTATGGATTTAAATAAGAAAATGCGGTATAAATACACATTACTAAAAATTTTGAAGTTCATTTTTTGTTTAAAATATCGTTTAATTAGGGTTGTTTTTCTTAAAATGGGAAAAAGACTCAGTTTTTTTTGGAGCACAAATTAATTGGTGAAACATGGTGTTTAGAGAGCGTCAAAAAATTTTAATGCGAAAAATAACCTAATTTTTAATAATACCACCCAAATAAAGGTCTAGCAAATGAAATTTCATCATGAACGCATCGTATTTGCTCTCTTAAGAAAACTAATTTTTAACACTTTTCGATAATGATTTTAACCCGTTAAATGCTTGGTATCGAAACTACGAGACAGTGCTTTGCGATTGAGGGACTAAAATAAGTAAATGTTGTATAAATACACATTACTAAGAATTTTGAAGTTCATTTTTTTTAAAATATCGTTTAATTAGGGTTGTTTTGCTTAAAATGGGAGAAAGACTCAGTTTTTTTGGGTGCACGAATTAATTGGTGAAACAGGGTGTTTGGAGAGCGTCAAAAACTTTTAATGCCAAAAATAACCCAATTTGCAATAATACCACCCAAATAAAGGTCTAGAAACTGAAATTTCATCATGAACGCATCGTATTTGCTCTCTTAAGAAAACCAATTTTTAACACTTTTCGGTAATGATCTTAACCCGTTAAATGCTTGTTATAGAAACTACAAACAGTGCATTTCGATTTAGGGACTAAAATAAGTAAATGTTGTATAAATACACATTACTAAGAATTTTGAAGTTAATTTTTTTTAAATATCGTTTAATTAGGGTTGTTTTGCTTAAAATGGGAAAAAGACTCAGTTTTTTTGGGTGCACGAATTAATTGGTGAAAAAGGGTGTTTGGAGAGCGTAAAAAACTTTTAATGCCAAAAATAACCCAATTTTTAATAAAACCACCCGAATAAATGTCTAGAAACTAAAATTTCATCATAAACGCATCGTATTTGCTCTCTTAAGAAAACCAATTTTTAACACTTTTTGGTAATGATTTTAATCCGTTAAACGCTTGGTA
Source organism: Parietaria judaica (assembly GCA_954871525.1). Classification (NCBI taxonomy): domain Eukaryota; kingdom Viridiplantae; phylum Streptophyta; class Magnoliopsida; order Rosales; family Urticaceae; genus Parietaria; species Parietaria judaica. The sequence goes on from OX940868.1 coordinate 3,790,197, forward strand.
GAGAAACTACGAGACACTGCTTCGCAATTTAGGAATTTAAATAAGTAAATGTGGTATAAATTAACATTACTAAGAATTTTGAAGTTCATTTTTTGTTTAAAATATCGTTTATTTAGGTTTGTTTTGCTTAAAATGGGAAAAAGAGTTAGTTTTTTTTGCAGCACGAATTAAGTGGTGAAATAGGGTGCCTGGAGAGCGTCAAAAACTTTTAATACCAAAATTAACCCAATTTGTAATAATACCACCCCAATAAAGGTCTAGCAATTGAAATTTCATCATGAACGCATCGTATTTGCTCTCTTAAGAAAACCAATTTTTAACACTTTTCGTTAATGATTTTAACCCGTTAAATGCTTGGTATAGAAACTACGAGACAGTGCATTGCGATTTATGGATTTAAATAAGAAAATGCGGTATAAATACACATTACTAAAAATTTTGAAGTTCATTTTTTGTTTAAAATATCGTTTAATTAGGGTTGTTTTTCTTAAAATGGGAAAAAGACTCAGTTTTTTTTGGAGCACAAATTAATTGGTGAAACATGGTGTTTAGAGAGCGTCAAAAAATTTTAATGCCAAAAATAACCTAATTTTTAATAATACCACCCAAATAAAGGTCTAGCAAATGAAATTTCATCATGAACGCATCGTATTTGCTCTCTTAAGAAAACTAATTTTTAACACTTTTCGATAATGATTTTAACCCGTTAAATGCTTGGTATCGAAACTACGAGACAGTGCTTTGCGATTGAGGGACTAAAATAAGTAAATGTTGTATAAATACACATAACTAAGAATTTTGAAGTTCATTTTTTTTTAAATATCGTTTAATTAGGGTTGTTTTGCTTAAAATGGGAGAAAGACTCAGTTTTTTTGGGTGCACGAATTAATTGGTGAAACAGGGTGTTTGGAGAGCGTCAAAAACTTTTAATGCCAAAAATAACCCAATTTGCAATAATACCACCCAAATAAAGGTCTAAAAACTAAAATTTCATCATGAACGCATCGTATTTGCTCTCTTAAGAAAACCAATTTTTAACACTTTTCTGTAATGATCTTAACCCGTTAAATGCTTGTTATAGAAACTACAAACAGTGCATTTCGATTTAGGGAATAAAATAAGTAAATGTTGTATAAATACACATTACTAAGAATTTTGAAGTTAATTTTTTTTAAATATCGTTTAATTAGGGTTGTTTTGCTTAAAATGGGAAAAAGACTCAGTTTTTTTGGGTGCACGAATTAATTGGTGAAAAAGGGTGTTTGGAGAGCGTAAAAAACTTTTAATGCCAAAAATAACCCAATTTTTAATAAAACCACCCGAATAAATGTCTAGAAACTAAAATTTCATCATAAACGCATCGTATTTGCTCTCTTAAGAAAACCAATTTTTAACACTTTTCGGTAATGATTTTAATCCGTTAAACGCTTGGTATAGAAACTACGAGACACTGCTTCGCAATTTAGGAATTTAAATAAGTAAATGTGGTATAAATTAACATTACTAAGAATTTTGAAGTTCATTTTTTGTTTAAAATATCGTTTATTTAGGTTTGTTTTGCTTAAAATGGGAAAAAGAGTTAGTTTTTTTTGCAGCACGAATTAAGTGGTGAAATAGGGTGCCTGGAGAGCGTCAAAAACTTTTAATGCCAAAATTAACCCAATTTGTAATAATACCACCCCAATAAAGGTCTAGCAATTGAAATTTCATCATGAACGCATCGTATTTGCTCTCTTAAGAAAACCAATTTTTAACACTTTTCGTTAATGATTTTAACCCGTTAAATGCTTGGTATAGAAACTACGAGATAGTGCTATGCGATTTATGGATTTAAATAAGAAAATGCGGTATAAATACACATTACTAAGAATTTTGAAGTTCATTTTTTGTTTAAAATATCGTTTAATTAGGGTTGTTTTTCTTAAAATGGGAAAAAGACTCAGTTTTTTTTGGAGCACAAATTAATTGGTGAAACATGGTGTTTAGAGAGCGTCAAAAAATTTTAATGCCAAAAATAACCTAATTTTTAATAATACCACCCAAATAAAGGTCTAGCAAATGAAATTTCATCATGAACGCATCGTATTTGCTCTCTTAAGAAAACTAATTTTTAACACTTTTCGATAATGATTTTAACCCGTTAAATGCTTGGTATCGAAACTACGAGACAGTGCTTTGCGATTGAGGGACTAAAATAAGTAAATGTTGTATAAATACACATAACTAAGAATTTTGAAGTTCATTTTTTTTAAAATATCGTTTAATTAGGGTTGTTTTGCTTAAAATGGGAGAAAGACTCAGTTTTTTTGGGTGCACGAATTAATTGGTGAAACAGGGTGTTTGGAGAGCGTCAAAAACTTTTAATGCCAAAAATAACCCAATTTGCAATAATACCACCCAAATAAAGGTCTAAAAACTAAAATTTCATCATGAACGCATCGTATTTGCTCTCTTAAGAAAACCAATTTTTAACACTTTTCGGTAATGATCTTAACCCGTTAAATGCTTGTTATAGAAACTACAAACAGTGCATTTCGATTTAGGGAATAAAATAAGTAAATGTTGTATAAATACACATTACTAAGAATTTTGAAGTTAATTTTTTTTAAATATCGTTTAATTAGGGTTGTTTTGCTTAAAATGGGAAAAAGACTCAGTTTTTTTGGGTGCACGAATTAATTGGTGAAAAAGGGTGTTTGGAGAGCGTAAAAAACTTTTAATGCCAAAAATAACCCAATTTTTAATAAAACCACCCGAATAAATGTCTAGAAACTAAAATTTCATCATAAACGCATCGTATTTGCTCTCTTAAGAAAACCAATTTTTAACACTTTTTGGTAATGATTTTAATCCGTTAAACGCTTGGTAGAGAAACTACGAGACACTGCTTCGCAATTTAGGAATTTAAATAAGTAAATGTGGTATAAATTAACATTACTAAGAATTTTGAAGTTCATTTTTTGTTTAAAATATCGTTTATTTAGGTTTGTTTTGCTTAAAATGGGAAAAAGACTTAGTTTTTTTTGCAGCACGAATTAAGTGGTGAAATAGGGTGCCTGGAGAGCGTCAAAAACTTTTAATGCCAAAATTAACCCAATTTGTAATAATACCACCCCAATAAAGGTCTAGCAATTGAAATTTCATCATGAACGCATCGTATTTGCTCTCTTAAGAAAACCAATTTTTAACACTTTTCGTTAATGATTTTAACCCGTTAAATGCTTGGTATAGAAACTACGAGACAATGCTTTGCGATTTATGGATTTAAATAAGAAAATGCGGTGTAAATACACATTACAAAGAATTTTGAAGTTAATTTTTTGTTTAAAATATCGTTTAATTAGGGTTGTTTTTCTTAAAATGGGAAAAAGACTCAGTTCTTTTTGGAGCACAATTTAATTGGTGAAACAGGGTGTTTAGAGAGCGTCAAAAACTTTTAATGCGAAAAATAACCTAATTTTTAATAATACCACCCAAATAAAGGTCTAGCAACTGAAATTTCATCATGAACGCGTCGTATTTGCTCTCTTAAGAAAACCAATTTTTAACACTTTTCGATAATGATTTTAACCCGTTAAATTTTTGGTATAGAAACTACGAGACATTGCTTTGCGATTTATGGATTTAAATAAGAAAATGCGGTATAAATACACATTACAAAGAATGTTGAAGTTCAATTTTTGTTTAAAATATCGTTTATTTAGGTTTGTTTTGCTTAAAATGGGAAAAAGACTTAGTTATTTTTTTAGCACGAATTAAGTGGTGAAACAGGGTGCTTGGAGAGCGTCAAAAACTTTTAATGCCAAAAATAACCCAATTTGTAATAATACCACCCAAATAAAGGTCTAGCAATTGAAATTTCATCATGAACGCATCGTATTTGCTCTCTTAAGAAAACCAATTTTTAACACTTTTCGTTAATGATTTTAACTCGTTAAATGCTTGGTATAGAAACTACGAGACAATGCATTGCGATTTATGGATTTAAATAAGAAAATGCGGTATAAATACACATTACTAAAAATTTTGAAGTTCATTTTTTGTTTAAAATATCGTTTAATTAGGGTTGTTTTTCTTAAAATGGGAAAAAGACTCAGTTTTTTTTGGAGCACAAATTAATTGGTGAAACAGGGTGTTTAGAGAGCGTCAAAAACTTTTAATGCGAAAAATAACCTAATTTTTAATAATACCACCCAAGTAAAGGTCTAGCAACTGAAATTTCATCATGAACGCATCGTATTTGCTCTCTTAAGAAAACTAATATTTAACACTTTTCGATAATGATTTTAAACCGTTAAATGCTTGTTATCGAAACTACGAGACAGTGCTTCGCGATTTAGGGATTAAAATAAGTAAATGTGGTATAAATACACATAACTAAGAATTTTGAAGTTCATTATTTTTAAAATATCATTTAATTAGGGTTGTTTTGTTTAAAATGGGAAAATGACTCAGTTTTTTTGGGTGCACGAATTAATTGGTGAAACAGGGTGTTTGGAGAGCGTCAAAAACTTTTAATGCAAAAAATAACCCAATTTGTAATAATACCACCCAAATAAAGGTCTAGAAACTGAAATTTCATCATGAACGCATCGTATTTGCTCTCTTAAGAAAACCAATTTTTAACACTTTTCGGTAATGATCTTAACCCGTTAAATGCTTGGTATAGAAACTACGAGACAATGCTTTTCAATTTAGGGATTAAAATAAGTAAATGTTGTATAAATACACATTACTAAGAATTTTGAAGTTAATTTTTTTTTAAATATCGTTTAATTAGGATTGTTTTTCTTAAAATCGGAAAAAGACTCAGTTTTTTTGGGTGCACGAATTAATTGGTGAAACAGGGTGTTTGGAGAGCGTAAAAAACTTTTAATGCCAAAAATAACCCAATTTGTAATAATACCACCCAAATAAAGGTCTAGAAACTGAAATTTCATAATGAACGCATCGTATTTGCTCTCTTAAGAAAACCATTTTTTAACACTTTTCGGTAATGATTTTAATCCGTTAAACGCTTGGTATAGAAACTACGAAACACTGCTTCGCAATTTAGGAATTTAAATAAGTAAATGTGGTATAAATTAACATTACTAAGAATTTTGAAGTTTATTTTTTGTTTAAAATATCGTTTATTTAGGTTTGTTTTGCTTAAAATGGGAAAAAGACATAGTTTTTTTTGGAGCACGAATTAAGTGGTGAAACAGGGTGCTTGGAGAGCGTCAAAAACTTTTAATGCAAAAAATAACCCAATTTGTAATAATACCACCCAAATAAAGGTCTAGAAACTGAAATTTCATCATGAACGCATCGTATTTGCTCTCTTAAGAAAACCAATTTTTAACACTTTTCGTTAATGATTTTAACCCGTTAAATGCTTGGTATAGAAACTACGAGACACTGCATTGCGATTTATGGATTTAAATAAGAAAATGCGGTATAATTACACATTACAAAAAATTTTGAAGTTCATTTTTTGTTTAAAATATCGTTTAATTAGGGTTGTTTTTCTTAAAATGGGAAAAAGACTCAGTTTTTTTTGGAGCACAAATTAATTGGTGAAACACGGTGTTTAGAGAGCGTCAAAAACTTTTAATGCGAAAAATAACCTAATTTTTAATAATACCACCGAAACAAAGGTCTAGCAACTGAAATTTCATCATGAACGCATCGTATTTGCTCTCTTAAGAAAACTAATTTTTAACACTTTTCGATAATGATTTTAACCCGTTAAATGCTTGGTATCGAAACTACGAGACAGGGCTTCGCGATTTAGGGATTAAAATAAGTAAATGTGGTATAAATACACATAACTAAGAATTTTGAAGTTCATTTTTTTAAAATATCATTTAATTAGGGTTGTTTTGCTTAAAATGGGAAAAAGATTCAGTTTTTTTGGGTGCACGAATTAATTGGTGAAACAGGGTGTTTGGATAGCGTCAAAAACTTTTAATGCCAAAAATAACCCAATTTGTAATAATACCACACAAATAAAGGTCTAGAAACTGAAATTTCATCATGAATGCATCGTATTTGCTCTCTTAAGAAAACCAATTTTTAACACTTTTCGGTAATGATCTTAACCCGTTAAATGCTTGGTATAGAAACTACGAGACAGTGCTTTGCGATTTAGGGATTAAAATAAGTAAATGTTGTATAAATACACATTACTAATAATTTTGAAGTTGATTTTTTTTTAAATATCGTTTAATTAGGGTTGTTTTGCTGAAAATGGGAAAATGACTCAGTTTTTTTCGGTGCACGAATTAATTGGTGAACCAGGGTGTTTGGAGAGCGTAAAAAACTTTTAATGCCAAAAATAACCCAATTTGTAATAATACCACCCAAATAAAGGTCTAGAAACTGAAATTTCATCATGAACGCATCGTATTTGCTCTCTTAAGAAAACCAATTTTTAACACTTTTCGGTAATAATTTTAATCCGTTAAACGATTGGTATAGAAACTAAGAGACACTGCTTCGCAATTTAGGAATTTAAATAAGTAAATGTGGTATAAATTAACATTACTAAGAATTTTGAAGTTCATTTTTTGTTTAAAATATCGTTTATTTAGGTTTGTTTTGCTTAAAATGGGAAAAAGACATAGTTTTTTTTGGAGCACGAATTAAGTGGTGAAACAGGGTGCTTGGAGAGCGTCAAAAACTTTTAATGCAAAAAATAACCCAATTTGTAATAATACCACCCAAATAAAGGTCTAGAAACTGAAATTTCATCATGAACGCATCGTATTTGCTCTCTTAAGAAAACCAATTTTTAACACTTTTCGTTAATGATTTTAACCCGTTAAATGCTTGGTATAGAAACTACGAGACACTGCATTGCGATTTATGGATTTAAATAAGAAAATGCGGTATAATTACACATTACAAAAAATTTTGAAGTTCATTTTTTGTTTAAAATATCGTTTAATTAGGGTTGTTTTTCTTAAAATGGGAAAAAGACTCAGTTTTTTTTGGAGCACAAATTAATTGGTGAAACACGGTGTTTAGAGAGCGTCAAAAACTTTTAATGCGAAAAATAACCTAATTTTTAATAATACCACCGAAATAAAGGTCTAGCAACTGAAATTTCATCATGAACGCATCGTATTTGCTCTCTTAAGAAAACTAATTTTTAACACTTTTCGATAATGATTTTAACCCGTTAAATGCTTGGTATCGAAACTACGAGACAGGGCTTCGCGATTTAGGGATTAAAATAAGTAAATGTGGTATAAATACACATAACTAAGAATTTTGAAGTTCATTTTTTTAAAATATCATTTAATTAGGGTTGTTTTGCTTAAAATGGGAAAAAGATTCAGTTTTTTTGGGTGCACGAATTAATTGGTGAAACAGGGTGTTTGGAGAGCGTCAAAAACTTTTAATGCCAAAAATAACCCAATTTGTAATAATACCACACAAATAAAGGTCTAGAAACTGAAATTTCATCATGAATGCATCGTATTTGCTCTCTTAAGAAAACCAATTTTTAACACTTTTCGGTAACGATCTTAACCCGTTAAATGCTTGGTATAGAAACTACGAGACAGTGCTTTGCGATTTAGGGATTAAAATAAGTAAATGTTGTATAAATAAACATTACTAAGAATTTTGAAGTTATTTTTTTTTTAAATATCGTTTAATTAGGGTTGTTTTGCTGAAAATGGGAAAATGACTCAGTTTTTTTCGGTGCACGAATTAATTGGTGAACCAGGGTGTTTGGAGAGCGTAAAAAACTTTTAATGCCAAAAATAACCCAATTTGTAATAATACCACCCAAATAAAGGTCTAGAAACTGAAATTTCATCATGAACGCATCGTATTTGCTCTCTTAAGAAAACCAATTTTTAACACTTTTCGGTAATAATTTTAATCCGTTAAACGATTGGTATAGAAACTAAGAGACACTGCTTCGCAATTTAGGAATTTAAATAAGTAAATGTGGTATAAATTAACATTACTAAGAATTTTGAAGTTCATTTTTTGTTTAAAATATCGTTTATTTAGGTTTGTTTTGCTTAAAATGGGAAAAAGACATAGTTTTTTTTGGAGCACGAATTAAGTGGTGAAACAGGGTGCTTGGAGAGCGTCAAAAACTTTTAATGCCAAAAATAACCCAATTTGTACTAATACCACCCAAATAAAGGTATAGCAATTGAAATTTCATCATGAACGCATCGTATTTGCTCTCTTAAGAAAACCAATTTTTAACACTTTTCGTTAATGATTTTTACCCGTTAAATGCTTGGTATAGAAACTACGAGACACTGCATTGCGATTTATGGATTTAAATAAGAAAATGCGGTATAATTACACATTACAAAAAATTTTGAAGTTCATTTTTTGTTTAAAATATCGTTTAATTAGGGTTGTTTTTCTTAAAATGGGAAAAAGACTCAGTTTTTTTTGGAGCACTAATTAATTGGTGAAACACGGTGTTTAGAGAGCGTCAAAAACTTTTAATGCGAAAAATAACCTAATTTTTAATAATACCACCCAAATAAAGGTCTAGCAACTGAAATTTCATCATGAACGCATCGTATTTGCTCTCTTAAGAAAACTAATTTTTAACACTTTTCGATAATGATTTTAACCCGTTAAATGTTTGGAATCGAAACTACGAGACAGTGCTTCGCGATTTAGGGATTAAAATAAGTAAATGTGGTATAAATAAACATAACTAAGAATTTTGAAGTTCATTTTTTTTAAAATACCATTTAATTAGGGTTGTTTTGCTTAAAATGGGAAAAAGACTCAGTTTTTTTGGGTGCACGAATTAATTGGTGAAACAGGGTGTTTGGAAAGCGTTAAAAACTTTTAATGCCAAAAATAACCCAATTTGTAATAATACCACCCAAATAAAGGTCTAGAAACAGAAATTTCATCATGAATGTATCGTATTTGCTCTCTTAAGAAAACCAATTTTTAACACTTTTCGGTAATGATCTTAACCCGTTAAATGCTTGGTATAGAAACTACGAGACAGTGCTTTGCGATTTAGGGATTAAAATAAGTAAATGTTGTATAAATACACATTACTAAGAATTTTGAAGTTAATTTTTTTTAAATTTCGTTTAATTAGGTTTGTTTTGCTTAAAATGGGAAAAAGACTCAGTTTTTTTGGGTGCACGAATTAATTGGTGAAACAGGGTGTTTGGAGAGCGTAAAAAACTTTTAATGCCAAAAATAACCCAATTTGTAATAATACCACCCAAATAAAGGTCTAGAAACTGAAATTTCATCATGAACGCATCGTATTTGCTCTCTTAAGAAAACCAATTTTTAACACTTTTCGGTAATGATTTTAATCTGTTAAAGGCTTGGTATAGAAACTACGAGACACTGCTTCGAAATTTAGGAATTTAAATAAGTAAATGTGGTATAAATTAACATTACTAAGAATTTTGAAGTTCATTTTTTGTTTAACATATCGTTTATTTAGGTTTGATTTGCTTAAAATGGGAAAAAGACATAGTTTTTTTTGGAGCACGAATTAAGTGGTGAAACAAGGTGCTTGGAGAGCGTCAAAAACTTTTAATGCCAAAAATAACCCAATTTGAAATAATACCACCCAAATAAAGGTCTAGCAATTGACATTTCATCATGAACGCATCGTATTTGCTCTCTTAAGAAAACCAATTTTTAACACTTTTCGTTAATGATTTTAACCCGTTAAATGCTTGGTATAGAAACTACGAGACACTGCATTGCGATTTATGGATTTAAATAAGAAAATGCGGTATAATTACACATTACAAAAAATTTTGAAGTTCATTTTTTGTTTAAAATATCGTTTAATTAGGGTTGTTTTTCTTAAAATGGGAAAAAGACTCAGTTTTTTTTGGAGCACAAATTAATTGGTGAAACACGGTGTTTAGAGAGCGTCAAAAACTTTTAATGCGAAAAATAACCTAATTTTTAATAATACCACCGAAATAAAGGTCTAGCAACTGAAATTTCATCATGAACGCATCGTATTTGCTCTCTTAAGAAAACTAATTTTTAACACTTTTCGATAATGATTTTAACCCGTTAAATGCTTGGTATCGAAACTACGAGACAGTGCTTCGCGATTTAGGGATTAAAATAAGTAAATGTGGTATAAATACACATAACTAAGAATTTTGAAGTTCATTTTTTTTAAAATATCATTTAATTAGGGTTGTTTTGCTTAAAATGGGAAAAAGACTCAGTTTTTTTGGGTGCACGAATTAATTGGTGAAACAGGGTGTTTGGAAAGCGTTAAAAACTTTTAATGCCAAAAATAACCCAATTTGTAATAATACCACCCAAATAAAGGTCTAGAAACAGAAATTTCATCATGAATGCATCGTATTTGCTCTCTTAAGAAAACCAATTTTTAACACTTTTCGGTAATGATCTTAACCCGTTAAATGCTTGGTATAGAAACTACGAGACAGTGCTTTGCGATTTAGGGATTAAAATAAGTAAATGTTGTATAAATACACATTACTAAGAATTTTGAAGTTAATTTTTTTTTAAATTTCGTTTAATTAGGTTTGTTTTGCTTAAAATGGGAAAAAGACTCAGTTTTTTTGGGTGCAAGAATTAATTGGTGAAACAGGGTGTTTGGAGAGCGTAAAAAACTTTTAATGCCAAAAATAACCCAATTTGTAATAATACCACCCAAATAAAGGTCTAGAAACTGAAATTTCATCATGAACGCATCGTATTTGCTCTCTTAAGAAAACCAATTTTTAACACTTTTCGGTAATGATTTTAATCTATTAAAGGCTTGGTATAGAAACTACGAGACACTGCTTCGCAATTTAGGAATTTAAATAAGTAAATGTGGTATAAATTAACATTACTAAGAATTTTGAAGTTCATTTTTTGTTTAACATATCGTTTATTTAGGTTTGATTTGCTTAAAATGGGAAAAAGACATAGTTTTTTTTGGAGCACGAATTAAGTGGTGAAACAAGGTGCTTGGAGAGCGTCAAAAACTTTTAATGCCAAAAATAACCCAATTTGTAATAATACCACCCAAATAAAGGTCTAGCAATTGACATTTCATCATGAACGCATCGTATTTGCTCTCTTAAGAAAACCAATTTTTAACACTTTTCGTTAATGATTTTAACCCGTTAAATGCTTGGTATAGAAACTACGAGACACTGCATTGCGATTTATGGATTTAAATAAGAAAATGCGGTATAATTACACATTACAAAAAATTTTGAAGTTCATTTTTTGTTTAAAATATCGTTTAATTAGGGTTGTTTTTCTTAAAATGGGAAAAAGACTCAGTTTTTTTTGGAGCACAAATTAATTGGTGACACACGGTGTTTAGAGAGCGTCAAAAACTTTTAATGCGAAAAATAACCTAATTTTTAATAATACCACCCAAATAAAGGTCTAGCAACTGAAATTTCATCATGAACGCATCGTATTTGCTCTCTTAAGAAAACTAATTTTTAACACTTTTCGATAATGATTTTAACCCGTTAAATGCTTGGTATCGAAACTACGAGACAGTGCTTCGCGATTTAGGGATTAAAATAAGTAAATGTGGTATAAATACACATAACTAAGAATTTTGAAGTTCATTTTTTTTAAAATATCATTTAATTAGGGTTGTTTTGCTTAAAATGGGAAAAAGACTCAGTTTTTTTGGGTGCACGAATTAATTGGTGAAACAGGGTGTTTGGAGAGCGTCAAAAACTTTTAATGCCAAAAATAACCCAATTTGTAATAATACCACACAAATAAAGGTCTAGAAACTGAAATTTCATCATGAATGCATCGTATTTGCTCTCTTAAGAAAACCAATTTTTAACACTTTTCAGTAATGATCTTAACCCGTTAAATGCTTGGTATAGAAACTACGAGACAGTGCTTTGCGATTTAGGGATTAAAATAAGTAAATGTTGTATAAATACACATTACTAAGAATTTTGAAGTTAATTTTTTTTTAAATATCGTTTAATTAGGGTTGTTTTGCTGAAAATGGGAAAATGACTCAGTTTTTTTCGGTGCACGAATTAATTGGTGAACCAGGGTGTTTGGAGAGCGTAAAAAACTTTTAATGCCAAAAATAACCCAATTTGTAATAATACCACCCAAATAAAGGTCTAGAAACTGAAATTTCATCATGAACGCATCGTATTTGCTCTCTTAAGAAAACCAATTTTTAACACTTTTCGGTAATAATTTTAATCCGTTAAACGATTGGTATAGAAACTAAGAGACACTGCTTCGCAATTTAGGAATTTAAATAAGTAAATGTGGTATAACTTAACATTACTAAGAATTTTGAAGTTCATTTTTTGTTTAAAATATCGTTTATTTAGGTTTGTTTTGCTTAAAATGGGAAAAAGACATAGTTTATTTTGGAGCACGAATTAAGTGGTGAAACAGGGTGCTTGGAGAGCGTCAAAAACTTTTAATGCCAAAAATAACCCAATTTGTACTAATACCACCCAAATAAAGGTATAGCAATTGAAATTTCATCATGAACGCATCGTATTTGCTCTCTTAAGAAAACCAATTTTTAACACTTTTCGTTAATGATTTTTACCCGTTAAATGCTTGGTATAGAAACTACGAGACACTGCATTGCGATTTATGGATTTAAATAAGAAAATGCGGTATAATTACACATTACAAAAAATTTTGAAGTTCATTTTTTGTTTAAAATATCGTTTAATTAGGGTTGTTTTTCTTAAAATGGGAAAAAGACTCAGTTTTTTTTGGAGCACTAATTAATTGGTGAAACACGGTGTTTAGAGAGCGTCAAAAACATTTAATGCGAAAAATAACCTAATTTTTAATAATACCACCCAAATAAAGGTCTAGCAACTGAAATTTCATCATGAACGCATCGTATTTGCTCTCTTAAGAAAACTAATTTTTAACACTTTTCGATAATGATTTTAACCCGTTAAATGCTTGGTATCGAAACTACGAGACAGTGCTTCGCGATTTAGGGATTAAAATAAGTAAATGTGGTATAAATACACATAACTAAGAATTTTGAAGTTCATTTTTTTTAAAATATCATTTAATTAGCGTTGTTTTGCTTAAAATGGGAAAAAGACTCAGTTTTTTTGGGTGCACGAATTAATTGGTGAAACAGGGTGTTTGGAAAGCGTTAAAAACTTTTAATGCCAAAAATAACCCAATTTGTAATAATACCACCCAAATAAAGGTCTAGAAACAGAAATTTCATCATGAATGCATCGTATTTGCTCTCTTAAGAAAACCAATTTTTAACACTTTTCGGTAATGATCTTAACCCGTTAAATGCTTGGTATAGAAACTACGAGACAGTGCTTTGCGATTTAGGGATTAAAATAAGTAAATGTTGTATAAATACACATTACTAAGAATTTTGAAGTTAATTTTTTTTTAAATTTCGTTTAATTAGGTTTGTTTTGCTTAAAATGGGAAAAAGACTCAGTTTTTTTGGGTGCACGAATTAATTGGTGAAACAGGGTGTTTGTAGAGCGTAAAAAACTTTTAATGCCAAAAATAACCCAATTTGTAATAATACCACCCAAATAAAGGTCTAGAAACTGAAATTTCATCATGAACGCATCGTATTTGCTCTCTTAAGAAAACTAATTTTTAACACTTTTCGATAATGATTTTAACCCGTTAAATGCTTGGTATCGAAACTACGAGACAGTGCTTCGCGATTTAGGGATTAAAATAAGTAAATGTAGTATAAATACACATAACTAAGAATTTTGAAGTTCATTTTTTTTAAAATATCATTTAATTAGGGTTGTTTTGCTTAAAATGGGAAAAAGACTCAGTTTTTTTGGGTGCACGAATTAATTGGTGAAACAGGGTGTTTGGAAAACGTTAAAAACTTTTAATGCCAAAAATAACCCAATTTGTAATAATACCACCCAAATAAAGGTCTAGAAACAGAAATTTCATCATGAATGCATCGTATTTGCTCTCTTAAGAAAACCAATTTTTAACACTTTTCGGTAATGATCTTAACCCGTTAAATGCTTGGTATAGAAACTACGAGACAGTGCTTTGCGATTTAGGGATTAAAATAAGTAAATGTTGTATAAATACACATTACTAAGAATTTTGAAGTTAATTTTTTTTTAAATTTCGTTTAATTAGGTTTGTTTTGCTTAAAATGGGAAAAAGACTCAGTTTTTTTGGGTGCACGAATTAATTGGTGAAACAGGGTGTTTGGAGAGCGTAAAAAACTTTTAATGCCAAAAATAACCCAATTTGTAATAATACCACCCAAATAAAGGTCTAGAAACTGAAATTTCATCATGAACGCATCGTATTTGCTCTCTTAAGAAAACCAATTTTTAACAGTTTTCGGTAATGATTTTAATCTGTTAAAGGCTTGGTATAGAAACTACGAGACACTGCTTCGCAATTTAGAAATTTAAATAAGTAAATGTGGTATAAATTAACATTACTAAGAATTTTGAAGTTCATTTTTTGTTTGACATATCGTTTATTTAGGTTTGATTTGCTTAAAATGGGAAAAAGACATAGTTTTTTTTGGAGCACGAATTAAGTGGTGAAACAAGGTGCTTGGAGAGCGTCAAAAACTTTTAATGCCAAAAATAACCCAATTTGTAATAATACCACCCAAATAAAGGTCTAGCAATTGACATTTCATCATGAACGCATCGTATTTGCTCTCTTAAGAAAACCAATTTTTAACACTTTTCGTTAATGATTTTAACCCGTTAAATGCTTGGTATAGAAACTACGAGACAGTGCATTTCGATTTATGGATTTAAATAAGAAAATGCGGTATAAATACACATTACAAAAAATTTGTAAGTTCGTTTTTTGTTTAAAATATCGTTTAATTAGGGTTGTTTTTCTTAAAATGGGAAAATGACTCAGTTTTTATTTTAGCACAAATTAATTGGTGAAACAGGGTGTTTAGAGAGCGTCAAAAACTTTTAATGCGAAAAATAACCTAATTTTTAATAATACCACCCAAATAAAGGTCTAGCAACTGAAATTTCATCATGAACGCATCGTATTTGCTCTCTTAAGAAAACTAATTTTTAACACTTTTCGATAATGATTTTAACCTGTTAAATGCTTGGTATCGAAACTAGGAGACAGTGCTTCGCGATTTAGGTATTAAAATAAGTAAATGTGGTATAAATACACATAACTAAGAATTTTGAAGTTCATTTTTTTTAAAAATATCATTTAATTAGGGTTGTTTTGCTTAAAATGGGAAAAAGACTCAGTTTTTTTGGGTGCACGAATTAATTGGTGAAACAGGGTGTTTGGAGAGCGTCAAAAACTTTTAATGCCAAAAATAACCCAATTTGTAATAATACCACCCAAATAAAGGTCTAGAAACTGAAATTTCATCATGAATGCATCGTATTTGCTCTCTTAAGAAAACCAATTTTTACCACTTTTCGGTAATGATCTTAACCCGTTAAATACTTGGTATAGAAACTACGAGACAGTGCTTTGCGATTTAGGGATTAAAATAAGTAAATGTTGTATAAATACACATTACTAAGAATTTTGTAGTTCATTTTTTTTTAAAATATCATTTAATTAAGGTTGTTTTGCTTAAAATGGGAAAAAGACTCAGTTTTTTTTTGGAGCACGAATTAAGTGGTGAAACAGGGTGCTTGGAGAGCGTCAAAAACTTTTAATGCCAAAAATAACCCAATTTGTAATAATACCACCCAAATAAAGGTCTAGCATTTGAAATTTCATCATGAACGCATCGTATTTGCTCTCTTAGGAAAACCAATTTTTAACAGTTTTCGTTAATGATTTTAACCCGTTAAATGCTTGGTATAGAAACTACGAGACAGTGCTTTGCGAATTATGGATTTAAATAAGAAATTGCGGTATAAATACACATTACAATGAATTTTGAAGTTCATTTTTTGTTTAAAATATCGTTTAATTAGGGTTGTTTTTCTTAAAATGGGAAAAAGACTCAGTTTTTTTTGGAGCACAAATTAATTGGTGAAACATGGTGTTTAGAGAGCATCAAAAACTTTTAATGCGAAAAATAACCTAATTTTTAGTAATACCACCCAAATAAACGTCTAGCAACTGAAATTTCATCATGAACGCATCGTATTTGCTCTCTTAAGAAAACAAATTTTTAACACTTTTCGATAATGATTTTAACCCGTTAAATGCTTGGTATCGAACCTACGAGACTGTGCTTCGCGATTTAGGGATTAAAATAAGTAAATGTGGTATAAATACACATAACTAAGAATTTTGAAGTTCAT
The DNA here is from genome assembly GCA_954871525.1 of Parietaria judaica. Lineage (NCBI taxonomy): Eukaryota > Viridiplantae > Streptophyta > Magnoliopsida > Rosales > Urticaceae > Parietaria > Parietaria judaica. Next base: position 3,806,438 of record OX940868.1, read on the forward strand.
TTTTTTGTTTAAAATATCGCTTATTTAGGTTTGTTTTGCTTAAAATTGGAAAAAGACTCAGTTTTTTTTTAGTACGAATTAATCGGTGAATTAGGGTTTTTGGAGAGAGTCAAAAACTTTTAATCCGAAAAATAACCCACTTTGTAATAATACCAGCCAAATAAAGGTCTAGCAACTGAAATTTAATCATGAACGATCGTATTTCCTCTCTTAAGAAATTCAATTTTTAACACTTTTCGGTAATGATTTGAACCCGTTATATGCTTGGTATAGAAACTACGAGACATTGCTTCGCGATTTAGGGATTTAAATAAGTAAATGTGCTATAAATACACATTACTAAGAATTTTGAAGTTCATGTTTTGTTTAAAATATCGTTTATTTAGGTTTGTTTGGCTTAAAATTGGAAAAAGACTAAGTTTTTTTTGGAGTACGAATTAATTGGTGAAACAGGGTTTTTGGAGAGAGTCAAAAACTTTTAATGGGAAAAATAACCCACTTTGTAATAATACCACCCAAATAAAGGTCTAGCAGCTGAAATTTCATCATGAACGCATCGTATTTGCTCTCTTAAGAAAACCAATTTTAACCCTTTTTGGTAATGATTTTAACTCGTTAAATGCTTGGTATAGAAACTACGAGACAGTGCTTCGCGATTTAGGGATTAAAATAAGTAAATGTGGTATAAATACACATTACTAAGAATCTTAAAGTTCATTTCTTGTTTAAAATATCTTTTAATTAGGGTTGTTTTGCTTAAAATGGGAAAAAGACTCATTTTTTTTGGAGCACGAATTAATTGATGAAAATAGGTGTTTGGAGAGCGTCAAAAACTTTTAAAGTCAAAACTAACCAATTTTGTAATAATACTACCTAAATAAAGGTCTACCAACTGATATTTCATCATGAACGCATCGTATTTGCTCTCTTAAGAAAACCAATTTTTAACCCTTTTCGGTAATGATTTTAACTCGTTAAATGCTTGGTATAGAAACTACGAGACATTGCTTCGCGATTTAGGGATTAAAATAAGTAAATGTGGTATAAATACACATTACTAAGAATTTTGAAGTTCATTGTTTGTTTAAAATATCGTTTAATTAGGGTTGTTTTGCTTAAAATGGGAAAAAGACTCAGTTTTTTTTGGAGCACGAATTAATTGGTGAAACAGGGTGTTTGGAGAGCGTCAAAAATGTTTAATGCCAAAAATAACCCAATTTGTAATAATACCACCCAAATAAAGGTCTAGCAACTGAAATTTCATCATGAACGCATCGTATTTGCTCTCTTAAGAAAACTAATTTTTAACACTTCTCGGTAATGATTTTAACCCGTTAAATGCTTGGTATAGAAACTACGAGACACTGCTTCGCGATTTAGGGATTTAAATAAGTAAATGTGGTATAAATACACATTACTAAGAATTTTTAAGTTATTTTTTTGTTTACAATATCGTTTAATTAGGGTTGTTTTGCTTAAAATGGGCAAAAGACTCAGTTTTTTTTGGAGCACGAATTAATTGGTGACACAAGGTGTTTGGAGAGCGTAAAAAAATTTTAATGCCAAAAATAACCCAATTTGTAATAATAAAACCCAAAGAAAGGTCTAGCAACTGAAATTTCATCATGAACGCATCGTATTTGCTCTCTTAAGAAAACCAATTTTTAACACTTTTCGGTAATGATTTTAACCCGTTAAATGCTTGGTATAGAAACTACGAGACAATGCTTTGCGATTTATGGATTTAAATAAGAAAATGCGGTATAAATACACATTACAAAGAATTTTGAAGTTCATTTTTTGTTTAAAATATCGTTTAATTAGGGTTGTTTTTCTTAAAATGGGAAAAAGACTCAGTTCTTTTTGGAGCACAAATTAATTGGTGAAACAGGGTGTTTAGAGAGCGTCAAAAACTTTTAATGCGAAAAATAACCTAATTTTTAATAATACCACACAAATAAAGGTCTAGCAACTGAAATTTCATCATGAACGCATCGTATTTGCTCTCTTAAGAAAACCAATTTTTAACACTTTTTGATAATGATTTTAACCCGTTAAATGATTGGTATAGAAAATACGAGACAGTGCTTCGCGATTTAGGGATTAAAATAAGTACATGTGGTATAAATACACATTACTAAAATTTTTTGAAGTTCATTTTAGCTTTAAAATATCGTTTAATTAGGGTTGTTTTGCTTAAAATAGGAAAAAGACTCAGTTTTTTTTAAGCACGAATTAATTGGTGAAACAGGGTGTTTCGAGAGCGTCAAAAACTTTTAATGCCAAAAAAAACCTAATTTTCAATAATACCACCCAAATAAAGGTCTAGCAACTGAAATTTCATCATGAGCGCATTGTATTTGCTCTCTTAAGAAAACCAATTTTTAACACTTTTCGGTAATGATTTAAACCCGTTGAATGCTTGGTATAGAAACTACGAGACAGTGCTTCGCGATTAAGGGATTTAAATAAGTAAATTTGGTATAAATACACATTACTAAGAATCTTCAAGTTCGATTTTTGTTTAAAATATCGTTTAATTAGGGTTGTTTTGCTTAAAATTGGCAAAAGACTCAGTTTGTTTTGGAGCACGAATTAATTGGTGAAACAAGGTGTTTGGAGAGCGTCAAAAACTTTTAATGCCAAAACTAACCCAATTTGTAATAATACCACCTAAATAAAGGTCTAGCAACTGAAATTTCATCATGAACGCATCGTATTTGCTCTCTTAAGAAATCCAATTTTTAACACTTTTCGGTAATGATTTTAACATGTTAAATGCTTGGTATAGAAACTACGAGACAGTGCTTCACGATTTAAGAATTAAAATAAGTAAATATGGTATAAATAAACGTTACTAAGAATTTTTAAGTTAATTTTTTGTTTAAAATATCGTTTAATTAGGGTTGTTTTGCTTAAAATGGGCAAAAGACTCAGTTTTTTTTTTAGCACGAATTAATTGGTGACACAAGGTGTTTGGAGAGCGTAAAAACTTTTTAATGCCAAAACTAACCCAATTTGTAACAATACCACCCAAATAAAGGTCTACCAACTGAAATTTCATCATGAACGCATCGTATTTGCTCTCTTAAGAAAACCAATTTGTAACACTTTTCGGTAATGATTTTAACCCGTTAAATGTTTGGTATAGAAACTACGAGACACTGCTTCGCGATTTAGGGATTTAAATAAATAAATGTGGTATAAATACACATTACTATAAATCATGAAGTTCATTTTTTTGTTTAAAATATCGTTTAATTAGGGTTGTTTTGCTTAAAATGGGAAAAAGACTCAGTTTGTTTTGGAGCACGAATTAATTGGTGAAACAAGGTGTTTGGAGAGCGTCAAAAACTTTTAATGCCAAAACTAACCCAATTTGTAATAATACCACCCAAATAAAGGTCTAGCAACTGAAATTTCATCATGAACGCATCGTATTGGCTCTCTTAAGAAAACCAATTTTTAACACTTTTCGGTAATGATTTTAACCTTTAAAATGTTTGGTATAGAAACTACGAGACAGTTCTTCGCGATTTAAGGATTAAAATAAGTAAGTGTGGTATAAATAAACATTACTCAGAATTTTTAAGTTGATTTTTTGTTTAAAATATCGTTTAATTAGGATTGTTTAGTTTAAAATGGGAAAAAGACTCATTTTTTTAGAGCACGAATTTATTGGTGAAACAGGGTGTTTGGATAGCGTCAAAATTTTTTAATGCCAAAAATAACCCAATTTGTAATAATACCACCCAAATTATGGTCTAGCAACTGAAATTTCATCATGAACGCATCGTATTTGCTCTCTTAAGAAAACCAATTTTTAACACTTTTCGGTAATGATTTTAACCCGTTAAATGCTTGGTATAGAAACTACGAGACACTACTTCGCTATTTAGGGATTAAAATAAGTACATGTGGTAGAAATACACATTACTAAGAATTTTGAAGTTCCTTTTTTGTTTAAAATATCGTTTAATTAGGGTTGTTTTGCTTAAAATGGGAAAAAGACTCAGTTTTTTTTGGAGCACGAATTATTTGGTGAAACAAGGTGTTTGGAGAGCGTCAAAAACTTTTAATGCAAAAACTAACCCAATTTGTAATAATACCACCCAAATAAAGGTCTAGCAACTGAAATTTCATCATGAACGCATCGTATTTGCTATCTTAAGAAAACCAATGTTTAAAACTTTTCGTTAATGATTTTAACCCGTTAAATGCTTGGTATAGAAACTACGAGACAGTGCTTCGCGATTTAGGTATTTAAATAAGTAAATGTGGTATAAATACACATTACTAAGAATCTTGAAGTTCATTTTTTGTTTAAAATATAGTTTAATTAGCAACTGAAATTTCATCATGAACGCATCGTATTTGCTCTCTTAAGAAAACCAATTTTTAACACTTTTCGGTAATGATTTTAACCCGTTAAATGCTTGGTATAGAAACTACGAGACACTGCTTCACGATTTAAGGATTTAAATAGGTAAATGCGGTATAAATACACATTACTAAGAATTTTGAAGTTTATTATTTGTTTCAGATATCGTTTCATTAGGGTTGTTTTGCTTAAAATGTGAAAAAGACTAAGTTTTTTTTTGGAGCACGAATTAATTGGTGAAACAGCGTGTTTGGAGAGCGTCAAAAACTTTTAATGCCAAAAATAACCCAATTTTTAATAATACCACCCAAATAAAGGTCTAGCAACTGAAATTTCATCATGAACGCATCATATTTGCTCTCTTAAGAAAACCAATTTTTAACACTTTTCGGTAATGATTTTAAACCGTTCAATGCTTGGTATGGAAACTACGAAACAGTGCTTCGCGATTTAAGGATTTAAATAAGTAAATGCGGTATAAATACACATTACTAATAATTTTGAAGTTCATTTTTTGTTTAAAATATCGTTTAATTAGGGTTGTTTTGCTTAAAATGGGAAAAAGACTCAGTTTTTTTTGGAGCAAGAATTAATTGTTGAAACATGGTGTTTGGAGAGCGTCAAAAACTTTTAATGCCAAAAATAACCCAGTTTGTAATAATACCACCCAAATAAAGGTCTAGCAACTTAACTTTCTTCATGAACGCGTACCAATTTTTAACATTTTTCGGTCATGATTTTAACCCGTTAAATGCTTGGTATAGAAACTACGAGACAGTGCTTCGTGATTTAGGGATTTAAATAGGTAAATTTGGTATAAATACACATTACTAAGAATTTTGAAGTTCATTTTTTGTTTAAAATATCGTTTAATTAGGGTTGTTTTGCTTAAAATGTGAAAAAGACTCATTTTTTTTGGAGCACAAATTAATTGGTGAAAGAGGGTGTTTGGAGAGCGTCAAAAACTTTGAATGCCATAAATAACCTAATTTGTAATAATACCACCCAAATAAAGGTCTAGCGACTGAAATTTCATCATGAACGCATCGTATCTGCTCTCTCAAGAAAACCAATTTTTAACACTTTTCGGTAATGATTTTAACCCGTTAAATGCTTGGTATAGAAACTACGAGACAGTGCTTCGCGATTTAAGGATTTCAATAAGTAAATGCGGTATAAATAGACATTACTAAGAATTTTTAAGTTCATTTTTTGTTTAAAATATCGTTTAATTAGGGTTGTTTTGCTTAAAATGGGAAAAAGACTGTTTTTTTTAGCACGAATTAATTAATGAAACAGGGTGTTTGGAGAGCGTCAAAAACCTTTAATGCCAAAAATAACCCAATTTCTAATAATACCACCCAAATAAAGGTCTAGCAACTGAAATTTCATCATGAACGCATCGTATTTGCTCTCTTAAGAAAACCAGTTTTTAACAATTTTTGGTAATGATTTTAACTTGTTAAATGCTTGGTATAGAAACTACGAGACAGTGCTTCGCGATTTAGGGATTAAAATAAGTAAATTTGGTATAAATAAACATTACTAAGAATTTTTAAGTTCATTTTTTGTTTAAAATATCGTTTAATTAGGGTTGTTTTGCTTAAAATGGGAAAAAGACTCAGTTTTTTTAGAGGATGAATTAATTGGTGAAACAGGGTGTTTGGAGAGCGTCAAAAAATTTTAATGCCAAAAATAACCCAATTTGTAATAATACCACCCAAATAATGGTCTAGCAATTGAAATTTCGTCATGAACTCCTCGTATTTGCTCTTTTAAGAAAACCAATTTTTAACACTTTTCGGTAATGATTTTAACCCGTTAAATGCTTGGTATAGAAACTACGAGACACTACTTCGCGATTTAGGGATTAAAATAAGTACATGTGGTATAAATACACATTACTAAGAATTTTGAAGTTCCTTTTTTGTTTAAAATATCGTTTACTTAGGGTTGTTTTGCTTAAAATGGGAAAAAGACTCAGTTTTTTTTTAGCACGAATTAATTGGTGAAACAAGGTGTTTGGAGAGTGTCAAAAACTTTTAATGCCAAAAATAACCCAATTTGTAATAATACCACCCAAATAAAGGTCAAGTAACTGAAATTTCATCATGAACGCATCGTATTTGCTCTCTTAAGAAAATCATGTTTTAACACTTTTCGTTAATGATTTTAACCCGTTAAATGTTTGGTATAGAAACTACCAGATAGTGCTTCGCGATTTAAGGATTTAAATACGTAAATGCGGTATAAATACACATTATTGAGAATTTTGAAGTTCATTTTTTGTTTAAAATATCGTTTGATTAGGGTTGTTTTGCATAAAATGGGAAAAAGACTCAGTTTTTTTTGGAGCACGAATTAATTGGTGAAACATGGTGTTTGGAGAGCGTCAAAAACTTTTAATGCCAAAAATAACCCAGTTTGTAATAATTCCACCCAAATAAAGGTCTAGCAACTTAAATTTCATCATGAACGCATACCAATTTTTAACACTTTTTGGTCATGATTTTAACCTGTTAAATGCTTGGTATAGAAACTACGAGACAGTGCTTCGCGATTTAAGGATTTAAATAAGTAAATGCGGTATTAATACACATTGCTTAGAATCTTAAAGTTCGTTTTTTATTTAAAATATCGTTTAATTAGGGTTGTTTTGCTTAAAATGGGAAAAAGACTAAGTTTTTTTTGGAGCACGAATTAATTGGTGAAACAGCGTGTTTGGAGAGCGTCAAAAACCTTTAATGCCAAAAATAAACCAATTTGTAATAATACCACCCAAATAAAGGTCTAGCAACTGAAATTTCATCATGAACGCATCGTATTTGCTCTCTTCAGAAAACCAATTTTTAACAATTTTTGGTAATGATTTTAACCCATTAAATGCTTGGTATAGAAACTACGAGACAATGCTTTGCGATTTAGGGATTAAAATAAGAAAATTACCAAAAATAGGAAAAAGACTCAGCTTTTTTTTTGGAGCACGAATTAATTGGTGAAACAGGTTGTTTGGAGAGCGTCAAAAACTTTTAATGCCAAAAATAACCTAATTTGTAATAATACCACCCAAAAAAAGGTCTAGCAACTGAAATTTCATCATGAACGCATCATATTTGCTCTCTTAAGAAAACAAATTTTTATCACTTTTCGGTAATGATTTTAACTCGTTAAATGCTTGGTATAGAAACTATGAGACAGTGCTTCGCGATTTAGGGATTAAAATAAGTAAATGTGGTATAAATACACATTACTAAAAATTTTGAAGTTCATTGTTTGTTTAAAATATCGTTTAATTAGGGTTGTTTTGCTTAAAATGGGAAAAAGACTCAGTTTTTTTTTTAGCACGAATTAATTGGTGATACAAGGTGTTTGGAGAGCGTAAAAACTTTTAATGCCAAAAATAACCCAATTTGTAATAATACCACCCAAATAAAGGTCTAGCAACTGAAATTTCAACATGAACGCATCGTATTTGCTCTTTAAGAAAACCAATTTTAAACACTTTTCGGTAATGATTTTAACCTGTTAAATGCTTGGTATAGAAACTACGAGAAAGTGCTTCTCGATTTAGGGATTAAAATAAGTACATGTGGTATAAAAACACATTACTAAGAATTTTTAAGTTCCTTTTTTGTTTAAAATATCGTTTAATTAGGATTGTTTTGCTTAAAATGGGAAAAAGACTCAGTTTTTTGTGGAGCACGAATTAATTGGTGAAACAGGGTGTTTGGAGAGGTTAAAAAATTTTAATTCCAAAAATAACCTAATTTGTAATAATACCACCCAAATAAAGGTCTAGCAACTGAAATTTCATCATGAACGCATCGTATTTGCTATCTTAATAAAACCAATTTTTAACACTTTTCGGTAATGATTTTAACCCGTTAAATGCTTGGTATAGTAACTACGAGACAGTGCTTCGCGATTTAGGGATTTAAATAAGTAAATGTGGTATAAATAAACATTACTAAGAATCTTGAAGTTCATTTTTTGTTTAAAATATCGTTTAATTAGGGTTGTTTTGCTTAAAATTGGAAAAAAGACTCAGTTTTTTTTGGAGCACGAATTAATTGTTGAAACAAGGTGTTTGGAGAGCATCAAAAACTTTTAATGCTAAAACTAACCCAATTTGTAATGATACCACACAAATAAAGGTCTAGCAACTGAAATTTCATCATGAACGCATCGTATTTGCTCTCTTAAGAAAACCAATTTTTAACACTTTTCGGTAATGATTTTAACCTGTTAAATGCTTGGTATAGAAACTACGAGAAAGTGCTTCTCGATTTAGGGATTAAAATAAGTACATGTGGTATAAAAACACATTACTAAGAATTTTTAAGTTCCTTTTTTGTTTAAAATATCGTTTAATTAGGATTGTTTTGCTTAAAATGGGAAAAAGACTCAGTTTTTTGTGGAGCACGAATTAATTGGTGAAACAGGGTGTTTGGAGAGGTTAAAAAATTTTAATTCCAAAAATAACCTAATTTGTAATAATACCACCCAAATAAAGGTCTAGCAACTGAAATTTCATCATGAACGCATCGTATTTGCTATCTTAATAAAACCAATTTTTAACACTTTTCGGTAATGATTTTAACCCGTTAAATGCTTGGTATAGTAACTACGAGACAGTGCTTCGCGATTTAGGGATTTAAATAAGTAAATGTGGTATAAATACACATTACTAAGAATCTTGAAGTTCATTTTTTGTTTAAAACATCGTTTAATTAGGGTTGTTTTGCTTAAAATTGGAACAAAGACTCAGTTTTTTTTGGAGCACGAATTAATTGTTGAAACAAGGTGTTTGGAGAGCATCAAAAACTTTTAATGCTAAAACGAACCCAATTTGTAATGATACCACACAAATAAAGGTCTAGCAACTGAAATTTCATCATGAACGCATCGTATTTGCTCTCTTAAGAAAATCAATTTTTAACACTTTTCGGTAATGATTTTAACCTGTTAAATGCTTGGTATAGAAACTACGAGACAGTGATTCGCGATTTAAGGATTAAAATAAGTAAATGTGGTATTAATACACATTACTAAGAATCTTGAAGTTCATTTTTTGTTAAAAATATCGTTTAATTAGGGGTGTTTATCTTAAAATGGGAAAAAGACTCAGTTTTTTTTTGGAGCAAGAATTAATTGGTGAAACAAGGTGTTTGGAGAGTGTCAAAAACTTTTAATGGTAAAACTAACCCAATTTGTAATAATACCACCCAAATAAAGGTCTAGCAACTGAAATTTCATCATGAACGCATCGTATTTTCTCTCTTAAGAAAACAAATTTTTAACACTTTTCGGTAATGATTTTAACCTTTAAAATGCTTGGTAAAGAAACTACGAGACAGTGCTTCGCGATTTAAGGATTAAAATAAGTAAATGTGGTATGAATAAACATTACTAAGAATTTTTAAGTTGATTTTTTGTTTAAAATATCGTTTAATTAGGGTTGTTTTGCTTAAAATTTGAAAAAGACTAAGTTTTGTTTTGGAGCACGAATTAATTGGTGAAACAGGGTGTTTGGAGAGCGTCAAAAACTTTGAATGCCAAAAATAACCCAATTTGTAATAATACCACCCAAATAAAGGTCTAGCAACTGAAATTTCATCATGAACGCATCGTATTTGCTCTCTTAAGAAAACCAATTTTTAACACATTTTTCGGTGATGATTTTAACACGTTAAATGCTTGGTATAGAAACTACGAGACAGTGCTTCGCGATTTAGGGATTTAAATAAGTAAATGTGGTATAAATACACATTACTAAGAATCATGAAGTTCATTTTTTGTTTAAAATATCGTTTAATTAGAGTTGTTTTGCTTAAAATGGGAAAAAGACTCAGTTTCTTTTGGAGCACGAATTAATTGGTGAAACAAGGTGTTTGGAGAGCGTCAAAAACTTTTAATGCCAAAACTAACCCAATTTGTAATAATACCACCCAAATAAAAATCTAGCAACTGAAATTTCATCATGAACGCATCGTATTTGCTCTCTTAAGAAAACCAATTTTTAACACTTTTCGGTAATGATTTTAACCTTTAAAATGCTTGGTATAGAAACTACGAGACAGTGCTTCGCGATTTAAGGATTAAAATAAGTAAATGTGGTATGAATAAACATTACTAAGAATTTTTAAGTTGATTTTTTGTTTAAAATATCGTTTAATTAGGGTTGTTTTGCTTAAAATGGGAAAAAGACTCATTTTTTTAGAGAACAAATTAATTGGATAAACAGGGTGTTTGGAGAGCGTCAAAAACTTTTAATGCCAAAAATAACCCAATTTGTAATAATACCACCCAAATTATGGTCTAGCAACTGAAATTTCATCATGAACGCATCGTATTTGCTCTCTTAAGAAAACCAATTTTTAACACTTTTCGGTAATGATTTTAACCCGTTAAATGCTTGGTATAGAAACTACGAGACACTACTTCGCTATTTAGGGATTAAAATAAGTACATGTGGTATAAATACACATTACTAAGAATTTTGAAGTTCCTTTTTTGTTTAAAATATCGTTTAATTAGGGTTGTTTTTCTTAAAATGGGAAAAAGACTCAGTTTTTTTTTGGAGCACGAATTAATTGGTGAAACAAGGTGTTTGGAGAGCGTCAAAAACTTTTAATGCAAAAACTAACCCAATTTGTAATAATACCTCCCAAATAAAGGTCTAGCAACTGAAATTTCATCATGAACGCATCGTATTTCCTCTCTTAAGAAAACCAATGTTTAAAACTTTTCGTTAATGATTTTAACCTGTTAAATGCTTGGTATAGAAACTACGAGACAGTGCTTCGCGATTTAGGGATTTAAATAAGTAAATGTGGTATAAATACACATTACTAAGAATCTTGAAGTTCATTTTTTGTTTAAAATATAGTTTAATTAGGGTTGTTTTGCTTAAAATGGGAAAAAGACTCAGTTTTTTTGGAGCACGAATTAATTGGTGAAACAAGGTGTTTGGAGAGCGTCAAAAACTTTTAATGCCAAAACTAACCCAATTTGTAATATTACCACCCAAATAAAGGTCTAGCAACTGAAATTTCATCATGAACGCATCGTATTTGCTCTCTTAAGAAAACCAATTTTTAAAACTTTTCGGTAATGATTTTAACCTGTTAATTGCTTGGTATAGAAACTACGAGAAAGTACTTCGCGATTTAAAGATTAAAATAAGTAAATGTGGTATAAATAAACATTACTAAGAATTTTTAAGTTCATTTTTTGTTTAAAATATCGTTTAATTAGGGTTGTTTTTCGTAAAATGGGAAAAAGACTCAATTTTTTTTGGAGCACGCATTAATTGGTGACACAGGGTGTTTGGAGAGCGTCAAAATTTTTTAATGCCAAAAATAACACAATTTGTAATAATACAACCCAAATAAAGGTCTAGCAACTGAAATTTCATCATGAACGCATCGTATTTGCTCTCTTAAGAAAACCAATTTTTTACACTTTTCGGTAATGATTTTAACCCGTTAAATGATTGGTATAGAAACTACGAGACAGTGCTTCGCGATTTAGGGATTAAAATAAGTACATGTGGTAAAAATACACATTACTAAGAATTTTGAAGTTCATTTTGTGTTTAAAGTATCGTTTAATTAGGGTTGTTTTGCTTAAAATGGGAAAAAGACTAAGTTTTTTTTGGAGCACAAATTAATTTGTGAAACAAGGTGTTTGGAGAGCGTCAAAAACTTTTAATGCCAAAAATAACCCAATTTGTAATAATACCACCCAAATAAAGGTCTAGCAACTGAAATTTCATCATGAACGCATCGTATTTGCTCTCTTAAGAAAACCAATTTTTAACACTTTTCGGTAATGATTTTAACCCGTTAAATGCTTGGTATAGAAACTACGAGACACTACTTCGCGATTTAGGGATTAAAATAAGTACATGTAGTATAAATAAACATTACTAAGAATTTTGAAGTATCTTTTTTGTTTAAAATATCGTTTAATAAGGGTTGTTTTGCTTAAAATTGGAAAAAGACTCAGTATTTTTTGGAGCACGAATTAATTGGCGAAACAGGGTGTTTGGAGAGCGTCAAAAAACTTTAATGCCAAAAATAACCCAATTTGTAATAATACCACCCAAATAAAGGTCTAGCAACTGAAATTTTATCATGAACGCATCGTATTTGCTCTCTTAAGAAAACCAATTTTTAATACTTTTCGATAAAGATTTTAACCCGTTAAATGCTTGGTATAGAAACTACAAGACAGTGCTTCGCGATTAAGGGATTTAAATAAGTAAATGTGGTATAAATACATATTACTAAGAATCTTGAAGTTCATTTTTTGTTTAAAATATCGTTTAATTAGGGTTGTTTTGCTTAAAATGGGAAAAAAGAATCAGTATTTTTTGGAGCACGAATTAATTGGCGAAACAGGGTGTTTGGAGAGCGTCAAAAAACTTTAATGCCAAAAATAACCCAATTTGTAATAATACCACCCAAATAAAGGTCTAGCAACTGAAATTTTATCATGAACGCATCGTATTTGCTCTCTTAAGAAAACCAATTTTTAACACTTTTCGGTAATGATTTTAACCCGTTAAATGCTTGGTATAGAAACTACGAGACATTGCTTTGCGATTTAGAGATTAAAATAAGTACATGTGGTATAAATACACATTACTAAGAATTTTGAAGTTCATTTTTTGTTTAAAATATCGTTTATTTAGGTTTGTTTCGCTTAAAATTGGAAAAAGACTAAGTTTTTTTTGGAGCACAAACTAATTGGTGAAACAGGGTGTTTGGAGAGCGTCAAAAACTTTTAATGCCAAAAATAACCTAATTTGTAATAATACTACCCAAATAAAGGTCTAGCAAGTGAAATTACATCATGAACGCATCGTATTTGCTCTCTTAAGAAAACCAATTTTTAACACTTTTTGGTAATGATTTTAACCCGTTAAATGCTTGCTATAGAAACTACGAGACAGTGCTTCGCGATTTAGGGATTTAAATAAGTAAATGTGGTATAAATACACATTACTAAGAATTTTGAAGTTCATTTTTTGTTTAAAATATCGTTTAATTAGGGTTTTATTGCTTAAAATGGGAAAAAGACTCAGTTTTTTTGGAGCACAAATTAATTGGTGAAACATGGTGTTTGGAGAGCGTCAAAAACTTTTAATGCCAAAAATAACCCAATTTTTAATAATTCCACCCAAATAAAGGTCTAGCAATTGAAATTTCATCAGGAACGCATCGTATTTGCTCTATTAAGAAAACAAATTTTTAACACTTTTCGGTTATATTTTTAACCCGTTAAATGCTTGGTATAGAAACTACGAGACAGTGCTTCGCGATTTAGTGATTAAAATAAGTAAATGTGGTATAAATACACATTACTAAGAATTTTGAAGTTCATTTTTTGTTTAAAATATCGTTTAATAAGGGTTGTTTTGCTTAAAATGGGAAAAAGACTCAGTTTTTTTTGGATCACAAACTAATTGGTGAAACAGGGTGTTTGGAGAGCGTCAAATTTTAATGCCAAAAATAAGCCAATTTGTAATAATACTACCCAAATAAAGGTCTAGCAAGTGAAATTACATCATGAACGCATCGTATTTGCTCTCTTAAGAAAAAGAATATTTAACACTTTTCGGTAATGATTTTAACCCGTTAAATGCTTGCTATAAAACTACGAGACAGTGCTTCGCGATTTAGGGACTTAAAAGTAAATGTGGTATAAATACACATTACTAAGAGTTTTGAAGTTCATTTTTTGTTTAAAATATCATTTAATTAGGGTTGTATTGCTTAAAATTGGAAAAAGACTATGTTTTTTTTGGAGCACAAACTAATTGGTGAAACATGATGTTTGGAAGGCGTCAAAAACTTTTAATGCCAAAAATAACCCAATTTTTGATAATATCACCCAAATAAAGGTCTAGCAACTGAAATTTCATCATGAACGCATCGTATTTGCTCTCTTAAGAAAACAAATTTTTAACACCTTTCGGTAATGCTTTTACCCGTTAAATGCTTGGTATAGAAAATACAAGACAGTGCTTCGCGATTTAGCGATTAAAATAAGTAAATTTGGTATAAATACACATTACTAAGAATTTTGAAGTTCATTTTTTGTGTAAAATATCGTTTATTTAGGTTTGTTTCGCTTAAAATTGGAAAAAGACTAAGTTTTTTTTGGAGTACGAATTTATTTGTGAAACAGGTTGTTTGGAGAGCGTCAAAAACTTTTAATGCCAAAAATAACCCAATTTTTAATAATACTACCCAAATAAAGGTCTAGCAACTGAAAATACATCATGAACGCATCGTATTTGCTCTCTTAAGAAAACCAATTTTTAACACTTTTTGGTAATGATTTTAACCCGTTAAATGCTTGCTATAGAAACTACGAGACAGTGCTTCGCGATTTAGGGATTTAAATAAGTAAATGTGGTATAAATACACATTACTAAGAATTTTGAAGTTAATTTTTTGTTTAAAATATCGTTTAATTAGGGTTGTATTGCTTAAAATGGGAAAAAGACTCAGTTTTTTTTGGAGCACAAATTAATTGGTGAAACATGGTGTTTGGAGAGCGTCAAAAACTTTTAATGCCAAAAATAACCCAATTTTTAATAATTCCACCCAAATAAAGGTCTAGCAACTGAAATTTCATCATGAACGCACCGTATTTGCTCTATTAAGAAAACAAATTTTTAACACTTTTCGGTAATGGTTTTAACCCGTTAAATGCTTGGTATAGAAACTACGAGACAGTGCTTCGCGATTTAGCGATTAAAATAAGTAAATGTGGTATAAATACACATTACTAAGAATTTTGAAGTTAATTTTTTGTTTAAAATATCGTTTAATAAGAGTTGTTTTGCTTAAAATGGGAAAAAGACTCAGTTTTTTTTGGAGCACAAACTAATTGGTGAAACAGGGTGTTTGGAGAGCGTCAAAAACTTTTAATGCAAAAAATAACTCAATTTGTAATAATACTACCCAAATAAAGGTCTAGCAACTGAAATTACATCATGAACGCATCGTATTTGCTCTCTTAAGAAAACAAAATTTTAACACTTTTCGGTAATGATTTTAACCCGTTAAATGCTTGCTATAGAAACTACGAGACAGTGCTTCGCGATTTAGGGATTTAAAAGTAAATGTGGTATAAATACACATTACTAAGAGTTTTGAAGTTCATTTTTTGTTTAAAATATCATTTAATTAGGGTTGTATTGCTTAAAATTGGAAAAAGACTATGTTTTTTTTGGAGCACAAACTAATTGGTGAAACATGATGTTTGGAAGGCGTCAAAAAATTTTAATGCCAAAAATAACCCAATTTTTGATAATATCACCCAAATAAAGGTCTAGCAACTGAAATTTAATCATGAACGCATCGTATTTGCTCTCTTAAGAAAACAAATTTTTAACACCTTTCGGTAATGCTTTTACCCGTTAAATGCTTGGTATAGAAACCATAAGACAGTGCTTCGCGATTTAGCGATGAAAATAAGTAAATTTGGTATAAATACACATTACTAAGAATTTTGAAATTCATTTTTTGTTTAAAATATCGTTTATTTAGGTTTGTTTCAAAAATTGGAAAAAGACTAAGTTTTTTTTAGAGTACGAATTAATTGGTGAAACAGGTTGTTTGGAGAGCGTCATAAACTTTTAATGCCAAAAATAACCCAATTTTTAATAATACTACCCAAATAAAGGTCTAGCAACTGAAAATACATCATGAACGCATCGTATTTGCTCTCTTAAGAAAACCAATTTTTAACACTTTTTGGTAATGATTTTAACCCGTTAAATGCTTGCTATAGAAACTACGAGACAGTGCTTCACGATTTAGGGATTTAAATAAGTAAATGTGGTATAAATACACATTACTAAGAATTTTGAAGTTCATTTTTTGTTTAAAATATCGTTTAATTAGGGTTGTATTGCTTAAAATGGGAAAAAGACTCAGTTTTTTTTGGAGCACAAATTAATTGGTGAAACATGGTGTTTGGAGAGCGTCAAAAACTTTTAATGCCAAAAATAACCCAATTTTTAATAATTCCACCCAAATAAAGGTCTAGCAACTGAAATTTCATCATCAACGCACCGTATTTGCTCTATTAAGAAAACAAATTTTTAACACTTTTCGGTAATGGTTTTAACCCGTTAAATGCTTGGAATAGAAACTACGAGACAGTGCTTCGCGATTTAGCGATTAAAATAAGTAAATGTGGTATAAATACACATTACTAAGAATTTTGAAGTTCATTTTTTTTAAAATATCGTTTAATAAGGGTTGTTTTGCTTAAAATGGGAAAAAGACTCAGTTTTTTCCGGAGCACGAACTAATTGGTGAAACAGAGTGTTTGGAGAGCGTCAAAAACTTTTAATGCCAAAAATAACCCAATTTGTAATAATACTACCCAAATAAAGGTCTAGCAACTGAAATTACATCATGAACGCATCGTATTTGCTCTCTTAAGAAAATAAAATTTTAACACTTTTCGGTAATGATTTTAACCCGTTAAATGCTTGCTATAGAAACTACGAGACAGTGCTTCGCGATTTATGGATTTAAAAGTAAATGTGGTTTAAATACACATTACTAAGAGTTTTGAAGTTCTTTTTTTGTTTAAAATATCATTTAATTAGGGTTGTATTTCTTAAAATTGGAAAAAGACTAAGTTTTTTTTGGAGCACAAACTTATTGGTGAAACAGGATATTTGGAAGGCGTCAAAAACTTTTAATGCCAAAAATAACCCAATTTTTGATAATACCACCCAAATAAAGGTCTAGCAACTGAAATTTCATCATGAACGCATCGTATTTGCTCTCTTAAGAAAACAAATTTTTAACACCTTTCGGTAATGCTTTTATCCGTTAAATGCTTGGTATAGAAACTACGAGACAGTGCTTCCCGATTTAGCGATTAAAATAAGTAAATTTGGTATAAATACACATTACTAGGAATTTTGAAGTTCTTTTTTTGTTTAAAATATCATTTATTTAGGTTTGTTTTGCTTAAAATTGGAAAAAGACTAAGTTTTTTTTGGAGCACAAATTAATTGGTGAAACAGGGTGTTTGGAGAGCGTCAAAAACTTTTAATGCCAAAAATAACCTAATTTTTAATAATTCCACCCAAATAAAGTTCTAGCAACTGAAATTTCATCATGAACGCATCGTATTTGCTCTATTAAGAAAACAAATTTTTAACACTTTTCGGTAATGGTTTTAACCCGTTAAATGCATGTATAGAAACTACGAGACAGTGCTTCGCGATTTAGCGATTCAAATAAGTAAATGTGGTATAAATACACATTACTAAGAATTTTGAAGTTCATTTTTTTTTTTAAATATCGTTTAATAAGGGTTGTTTTGCTTAAAATGGGAAAAAGACTCAGTTTTTTTTGGAGCGTGAGTAAATTGGTGAAACAGGGTGTTTGGAGAGCATCAAAAACTTTTAATGCCAAAAATAACCCAATTTGTAATAATACTACCCAAATAAAGGACTAGCAACTGAAATTACATCATGAATGCATCATATTTGCTCTCTTAAGAAAACAAATTTTTAACACTTTTCGGTAATGATTTTAACCCGTTAAATGCTAGCTATAGAAACTACGAGACAGTGCTTCGCGATTTAGGGATTTAGAAGTAAGTGTGGTATAAATACACATTACTAAGAGTTTTGAAGTTCATTTTTTGTTTAAAATATCATTTAATTAGGGTTGTATTGCTTAAAATTGGAAAAAGACTATGTTTTTTTTGGAGCACAAATTAATTGGTGAAACAGGGTGTTTGGAGAGCGTCAAAAACTTTTAATGCCAAAAATAACCCAATTTTTAATAAATCCACCCAAATAAAGGTCTAGCAACTGAAACTTCATCATGAACGCATCGTATTTGCTGTCTTAAGAAAACAAATTTTTAACACTTTTCGGTAATGATTTTAACCCGTTAAATGCTTGCTATAGAAACTACGAGACAGTGCTTCCCGATTTAGGGATTTAAATAAGTAAATGTGGTATAAATACACAATACTAAGAATTTTGAAGTTCATTTTTTATTTAAAATATCGTTTAATTAGGGTTGTATTTCTTAAAATGGGAAAAAGACTCAGTTTTTTTTGGAGCACAAATTAATTGGTGAAACAGGGTGTTTGGAGAGCGTCAAAAACTTTTAATGCCAAAAATAACCCAATTTTTGATAATACCACCCAAATAAAGGTCTAGCAACTGAAATTTCATCATGAACGCACCGTATTTGCTCTATTAAGAAAACAAATTTTTAACACTTTTCGGTAATGGTTTTAACCCGTTAAATGCTTGGTATAGAAACTACGAGACAGTGCTTCGCGATTTAGCGATTAAAATAAGTAAATGTGGTATAAATACACATTACTAAGAATTTTGAAGTTCATTTTTTGTTTAAAATATCGTTTAATAAGGGTTGTTTTGCTTAAAATGGGAAAAAGACTCAGTTTTATTTGGAGCACGACTAATTGGTGAAACAGGGTGTTTGGAGAGCGTCAAAAACTTTTAATGCCAAAAATAACCCAATTTGTAATAATACTACCCAAATAAAGGTCTAGCAACTGAAATTACATCATGAACGCATCGTATTTGCTCTCTTAAGAAAACAAAATTTTAACACTTTTCGGTAATGATTTTAACCCGTTAAATGTTTGCTATAGAAACTACGAGACAGTGCTTCGCGATTTAGGGATTTAAAAGTAAATGTGGTATAAATACACATTACTAAGAGTTTTGAAGTTTTTTTTTTGTTTAAAATATCATTTAATTAGGGTTGTATTGCTTAAAATTGGAAAAAGACTAAGTTTTTTTTGGAGCACAAACTAATTGGTGAAACAGGATATTTGGAAGGCGTCAAAAACTTTTAATGCCAAAAATAACCCAATTTTTGATAATACCACCCAAATAATGGTCTAGCAACTGAAATTTTAACATGAACGCATCGTATTTGCTCTCTTAAGAAAACAAATTTTTAACACCTTTCGGTAATGCTTTTACACGTTAAATGCTTGGTATAGAAACTACAAGACAGTGCTTCACGATTTAGCGATTAAAATAAGTAAATTTTGTATAAATACACATTACTAAGAATTTTGAAGATCATTTTTTGTTTAAAATATCGTTTATTTAGGTTTGTTTCAAAAATTGGAAAAAGACTAAGTTTTTTTTGGAGTACGAATTAATTGGTGAAACAGGTTGTTTGGAGAGCGTCAAAAACTTTTAATGCCAAAAATAACCCAATTTTTAATAATACTACCCAAATAAAGGTCTAGCAACTGAAAATACATCATGAACGCATCGTATTTGCTCTCTTAAGAAAACCAATTTTTAACACTTTTTGGTAATGATTTTAACCCGTTAAATGCTTGCTATCGAAACTACGAGACAGTGCTTCGCGATTTAGGGATTTAAATAAGTAAATGTGGTATAAATACACATTACTAAGAATTTTGAAGTTCATTTTTTGTTTAAAATATCGTTTAATTAGGGCTGTATTGCTTAAAATTGGAAAAAGACTAAGTTTTTTTTGGAGCACAAATTAATTGGTGAAACATGGTGTTTGGAGAGCGTCAAAAACTTTTAATGAAAAAAATAACCCAATTTTTAATAATTCCACCCAAATAAAGGTCTAGCAACTGAAATTTCATCATGAACGCACCGTATTTGCTCTATTAAGAAAACAAATTTTTAACACTTTTCGGTAATGGTTTTAACCCGTTAAATGCTTGGTATAGAAACTACGAGACAGTGCTTCGCGATTTAGCGATTAAAATAAGTAAATGTGGTATAAATACACATTACTAAGAATTTTGAAGTTCATTTTTTTTTTAAAATATCGTTTAATAAGGGTTGTTTTGCTTAAAATGGGAAAAAGACTCAGTTTTTTTTGGAGCACGAACTAATTGGTGAAACAGGGTGTTTGGAGAGCGTCAAAAACTTTTAATGCCAAAAATAACCCAATTTGTAATAATACTACCCAAATAAAGGACTAGCAACTGAAATTACATCATGAATGCATCATATTTGCTCTCTTAAGAAAACAAATTTTTAACACTTTTCGGTAATGATTTTAACCCGTTAAATGCTAGCTATAGAAACTACGAGACAGTGCTTCGCGATTTAGGGATTTAGAAGTAAATGTGGTATAAATACACATTACTAAGAGTTTTGAAGTTCATTTTTTGTTTAAAATATCATTTAATTAGGGTTGTATTGCTTAAAATTGGAAAAAGACTAAGTTTTTTTTGGAGCACAAATTAATTGGTGAAACAGGGTGTTTGGAGAGCGTCAAAAACTTTTAATGCCAAAAATAACCCAATTTTTAATAAATCCACCCAAATAAAGGTCTAGCAACTGAAACTTCATCATGAACGCATCGTATTTGCTCTCTTAAGAAAACAAATTTTTAACACTTTTCGGTAATGATTTTAACCCGTTAAATGCGTGCTATAGAAACTACGAGACAGTGCTTCCCGATTTAGGGATTTAAATAAGTAAATGTGGTATAAATACACATTACTAAGAATTTTGAAGTTCATTTTTTGTTTAAAATATCGTTTAATTAGGGTTGTATTGCTTAAAATGAGAAAAAGACTCATTTTTTTTAGCACAAATTAATTGGTGAAACAGGGTGTTTGGAGAGCGTCAAAAACTTTTAATGCCAAAAATAACCCAATTTTTAATAATTCCACCCAAATAAAGGTCTAGCAACTGAAATTTCATCATGAACGCATCGTATTTGCTCTCTTAAGAAAACAAATTTTTAACACTTTTCGGTAATGATTTTAACCCGTTAAATGCTTGGTATAGAAACTACGAGACAGTGCTTCGCGATTTAGCGATTAAAATAAGTAAATGTGGTATAAATACACATTACTAAGAATTTTGAAGTTCATTTTTTGTTTAAAATATCGTTTAATTAGGGTTGTTTTGCTTAAAATGGGAAAAAGACTCAGTTTTTTTTGGAGCACGAACTAATTGGTGAAACAGGGTGTTTGGAGAGCGTCAAAAACTTTTAATGCCAAAAATAACCCAATTTGTAATAATACTACCCAAATAAAGGTCTACCAACTGAAATTACATCATGAACGCATAGTATTTGCTCTCTTAAGAAAACCAATTTTTAACACTTTTCGGTAATGATTTTAACCCGTTAAATGCTGGCTATAGAAACTACGAGACAGTGCTTCGCGATTTAGGGATTTAAATAAGTAAATGTGGTATAAATACACATTACTAAGAATTTTGAAGTTCATTTTTTGTTTAAAATATCGTTTAATAAGGGTTGTATTGCTTAAAATTGGAAAAAGACTAAGTTTTTTTTGGAGCACAAATTAATTGGTGAAACAGGGTGTTTGGAGAGCGTAAAATACATTTAATGCCAAAAAAAACCCAAGTTTTGATAATAACACCAAAATAAAGGTCTAGAAACTGAAATTTCATCATGAACGCATCGTATTTGCTCTCTTACGAAAACCAAGTTTTAACACTTTTCGTTAATGATTTTAACCCGTTAAATGCTTGCTATAGAAACTACGACACGGTGCTTCCGATTTAGGGATTTAAATAAGTAAATGTGATATAAATACACATTACTAAGAATTTTGAAGTTCATTTTTTGCTTAAAATATCGTTTAATTAGGGTTGTTTTACTTAAAATGGGAAAAAGACTCAGTTTTTTTCGGAGCACAAATTAATTGGTGAAACAGGTGTTTGGAGAGCGTCAAAAAGTTTTAATGCCGAAAATAACCCAATTTTTAATAATTCCACCCAAATAAAGGTCTAGCAACTAAAATTTCATCATGAACGCATCGTATTTGCTCTCTTAAGAAAACAAATTTTTAACACTTTACAATAATGATTTTAACCCGTTAAATGCTTCGTACAGAAACTACGAGACAGTGCTTCGCGATTTAGCGATTAAAATAAGTAAATCTGGTATAAATACACATTACTAAGAATTTTGAAGTTCATTTTTTGCTTAAAATATCGTTTAATTAGGGTTGTTTTGCTTAAAATGAGAGAAAGACTCAGTTTTTTTTGGAGCACGAACTAATTGGTGAAGCAGGGTGTTTGGAGAGCGTCAAAAACATTTAATGCCAAAAATAACCCAATTTGTAATAATTCCAAATGTCTAGCAACTGAAATTACATCATGAACGCATCGTATTTGCTCTCTTAAGAAAACCAATTTTTAACACTTCTCGGTAATGATTTTAACCCGTTTAATGCTTGCTATAGAAACTACGAGACAGTGCTTCGCAATTTAGGGATTTAAATAAGTAAATATGGTATAAATACACATTACTAAGAATTTTTAAGTTCATTTTTTGTTTAAAATATCATTTAATTAGAGTTGTATTGCTTAAAATTGGAAAAAGACTATGTTTTTTTTGGAGCACAAATTAATTGGCGAAACAGGGTGTTTGGAGAGCGTAAAAAACTTTTAATGCCAAAAATAACCCAAGTTTTGATAATACCACCAAAATAAAGGTCTAGAAACTGAAATTTCATCATGAACACATCGTATTTGCTCTCTTAAGAAAACCAAGTTTTAACACTTTTCGTTAATGATTTTAACCCGTTAAATGCTTGCTATAGAAACTACGACACAGTGCTTCGCGATTTAGGGATTTAAATAAGTAAATGTGATATAAATACACATTACTAAGAATTTTGAAGTTCATTTTTTGCTTAAAATATCGTTTAATTAGGGTTGTTTTACTTAAAATGGGAAAAAGACTCAGTTTTTTTCGGAGCACAAATTAATTGGTGAAACAGGTGTTTGGAGAGCGTCAAAAAGTTTTAATGCCAAAAATAACCCAATTTTTAATAATTCCAACAAATAAAGGTCTAGCAACTGAAATTTCATCATGAACGCATCGTATTTGCTCTCTTAAGAAAACAAATTTTTAACACTTTACAATAATGATTTTAACCCGTTAAATGCTTCGTACAGAAACTACGAGACAGTGCTTCGCGATTTAGCGATTAAAATAAGTAAATCTTGTATAAATACACATTACTAAGAATTTTGAAGTTCATTTTTTGCTTAAAATATCGTTTAATTAGGGTTGTTTTGCTTAAAATGGGAGAAAGACTCAGTTTTTTTTGGAGCACGAACTAATTGGTGAAGCAGGGTGTTTGGAGAGCTTAAAAAACATTTAATGCCAAAAATAACCCAATTTGTAATAATACTAGCCAAATAAAGGTCTAGCAACTGAAATTACATCATGAACGCATCGTATTTGCTCTCTTAAGAAAACCAATTTTTAACACATTTCGGTAATGATTTTAACCCGTTTAATGCTTGCTATAGAAACTACGAGACAGTGCTTCGCAATTTAGGGATTTAAATAAGTAAATATGGTATAAATACACATTACTAAGAATTTTTAAGTTCATTTTTTGTTTAAAATATCGTTTAATTAGGGTTGTATTGCTTAAAATTGGTAAAATACTAAGTTTTTTTTGGAGCACAAATTAATTGGTGAAACAGGGTGTTTGGAGAGCGTCAAAAACTTTTAATGCCAAAAATAACCCAATTTTTTATAATACCACCCAAATAAAGGTCTAGCAACTGAAATTTCATCATGAACGCATCGTATTTGCTCTCTTAAGAAAACCAATTTTTAACACTTTTCGTTAATGATTTTAAACCGTTAAATGCTTGCTATAGGAACTACGACACAGTGCTTCACGATTTAGGGATTTAAATAAGTAAATGTGGTATAAATACACATTACTAAGTATTTTGAAGTTAATTTTTTGCTTAAAATATCGTTTAATTAGGGTTGTTTTGCTTAAAATGGGAAAAAGACTCAAATTTTTTCGGAGCACAAATTAATTGGTGAAACAGGGTGTTTGGAGAGCGTCAAAAACTTTTAATGCCAAAAATAACCCAAATTTTAATAATTTCACCCAAATAAAGGTCTAGCAACTGAAATTTCATCATGAACGCATCGTATTTGCTCTCTTAAGAAAACAAATTTTTAACACTTTACAGTAATGATTTTAACCCGTTAAATGCTTGGTATAGAAACTACGAGACAGTGCTTCGTGATTTAGCGATTAAAATAAGTAAATGTGGTATAAATACACATTACTAAGAATTTTGAAGTTCATTTTTTGCTTAAAATATCGTTTAATTAGGGTTGTTTTGCTTAAAATGGGAAAAAGACTCAATTTTTTTTTGGAGCACGAACTAATTGGTGAAGCAGGGTGTTTGGAGAGCATCAAAAACATTTAATGCCAAAAATAACCCAATTTGTAATAATACTACCCAAATAAAGGTCTTGCAACTGAAATTACATCATGAACGCATCGTATTTGCTCTCTTAAGAAAACCAATTTTTAACACTTTTCGGTAATGATTTTAAACCGTTAAATGCTTGCTATAGAAACTACGAGACAGTGGTTCGCAATTTAGGGATTTAAATAAGTAAATGTGGTATAAATACACATTACTAAGAATTTTGAAGTTCATTTTTTGTTTAAAATGTCGTTTAATTAGGGTTGTATTGCTTAAAATTGGAAAAATACTAAGTTTTTTTTGGAGCACGAATTAATTGGTGAAACAGGGTGTTTGAAGAGCGTCAAAAACTTTTTATGCCAAAAATAACCCAATTTTTAATAATTCCACCCAAATAAAGGTCTAGCAACTGAAATTTCATCATGAACGCATCGTATTTGCTCTCTTAAGAAAACTACTTTCTAACACTTTACAGTAATGATTTTAACTTGTTAAATGCTTCGTATAGAAACTACGAGACAGTGCTTCGTGATTTAGCGGTTAAAATAAGTAAATGTGGTATAAATACACATTATTAAGAATTTTGGATATCATTTTTTGTTTAAAATATCGTTTTATTAGGGTTGTTTTGCCTAAAATGGGAAAAAGACTCAGTTTTTTTTAGAGCACGAATTAATTGGTGAAACAGGGTGTTTGGAGAGCGTCAAAAACTTTTTATGCCAAAAATAACCCAATTTTTAATAATTCCACCCAAATAAAGGTCAAGCAACTGAAATTTCATCATGAACGCATCGTATTTGCTCTCTTAAGAAAACCAATTTGTACCACTTTTCGTTAACTATTTTAACCCGCTAAATGCTTGCTATAGAAACTGCAAAACAGTGCTTCGCGATTTAGGGATTTAAATAAGTAAATGTGGTATATATACACATTACTAAGAATTTTGAAGTTCATTTTTTGTTTAAAATATCGTTTAATTAGGGTTGTATTGCTTAAAATTGGTAAAAGACTGAGTGTTTTTTTGGAGCACAAATTAATTGGTGAAACAGGGTGTTTGGAGACCGTCAAAAACTTTTAATGCCAAAAATAACCCAATTTTTGATAATACCACCCAAATAAAGGTCTAGCAACTGAAATTTCATCATGAACGCATCGTATTTTCTCTCTTAAGAAAACAAATTTTTAACACTTTTCGGTAATGATTTTAACCCGTTAAATGCTTGGTATAGAAACTACGAGACAGTGCTTCGCGATTTATCGATTAAAATAAGTAAATGTGGTATAAATACACATTACTAAGAATTTTTAAGTTCATTTTTTGTTTAAAATATCGTTTAATTAGGGTTGTTTTGCTTTAAATGGGAAACAGACTCAGTTTTTTTTGGAGCACGAATTAATTGGTGAAACAGGGTGTTTGGAGAGCGTCAAAAACTTTTTATGCCAAAAGTAACCCAATTTTTAATAATTCCACCCAAATAAAGGTCTAGCAACTGAAATTTCATCATAAACGCATCGTATTTGCTCTCTTCAGAAAACAACTTTTTAACGCTTTATGGTAATGATTTTAACTTGTTAAATGCTTGGTATAGAAACTACGAGACAGTGCTTCGTGATTTAGCGGTTAAAATAAGTAAATGTGGTATAAATACACATTATTAAGAATTTTGGATATCATTTTTTGTTTAAAATATCATTTTATTAGGGTTGTTTTGCTTAAAATGGGAAAACGACTCAGTTTTTTTTAGAGCACGAATTAATTGGTGAAACAGGGTGTTTTGAGAGCGTCAAAAACTTTTTATGCCAAAAATAATCCAATTTTTAATAATTCCACCCAAATAAAGGTCAAGCAAGTGAAATTTCATCATGAACGCATCGTATTTGCTCTCTTAAGAAAACAAATTTTTAACACTTTACGGTAATGATTTTAACCCGTTAAATGCTTGGTATAGAAACTACGAGACAGTGCTTCGCGATTTAGCATTTAAAATAGGTAAATGTGGTATAAATACACATTACTAAGAATTTTGAAATTCATTTTTTGTTTAAAATATCGTTTAATTAGGGTTGTTTTGCTTAAAATGGGAAAAATACTCATTTTTTTTAGAGCACGCATTAATTGGTGAAAAAGGGTTTTTGGAGAGCGTCAAAAACTTTTAATGCCAAAAATAACCCAAATTGTTATAATACCACCCAAATAAAGGTCTAGCAACTGAAATTTCATCATGAACGCATCGTATTTGCTCT
The DNA here is from genome assembly GCA_954871525.1 of Parietaria judaica. Taxonomy (NCBI): domain Eukaryota; kingdom Viridiplantae; phylum Streptophyta; class Magnoliopsida; order Rosales; family Urticaceae; genus Parietaria; species Parietaria judaica. The sequence goes on from OX940868.1 coordinate 3,833,335, forward strand.
CGTAAGAAAACCATTTTTTGAACACTTTTCGGTAATGATTTTAACCCGTTAAATGCTTGCTATAGAAACTACGAGACAGTGCTTCGCGAGTTAGGGATTTAAATAAGTAAATGTTGTATAAATACACATTACTAAGAATTTTGAACTTCATTTTTTGTTTAAAATATCGTTTAATTAGGGTTGTATTGCTTAAAATTGGAAAAAGACTGAGTGTTTTTTTGGAGCACAAATTAATTGGTGAAACAGGGTGTTTGGAGAGCGTCAAAAACTTTTAATGCCAAAAATAACCCAATTTTTTATAATACCACCCAAATAAAGGTCTAGCAACTGAAATTTCATCATGAACGCATCGTATTTTCTCTCTTAAGAAAACAAATTTTTAACACTTTTCGGTAATGATTTTAACCTGTTAAATGCTTGGTATAGAAACTACGAGACAATGCTTCGCGATTTAGCGATTAAAATAAGTAAATGTGGTATAAATACACATTACTAAGAATTTTGAAGTTCATTTTTTGTTTAAAATATTGTTTAATTAGGGTTGTTTTGCTTAAAATGGGAAAAAGACTCAGTTTTTTTTGGAGCACGAATTAATTGGTGAAACAGGGTGTTTGGAGAACGTCAAAAACTTTTTATGCCAAAAATAACCAAATTTTTTATAATTCCACCCAAATAAAGGTCTAGCAACTGAAATTTCATCATGAACGGATCGTATTTGCTCTCTTAAAAAAACAATTTTTTAACACTTTAGGGTAATGATTTTAACCCGTTAAATGCTTGGTATAGAAACTACGAGACAGTGCTTCGCGATTTAGCGGTTAAAATAAGTAAATGTGGTATAAATACACATTATTAAGAATTTTGAATTTAATTTTTTGTTTAAAATATCGTTTTATTAGGGTTGTTTTAGTTAAAATGGGAAAAAGACGCAGTTTTTTTTTTCAGCACAAATTAATTGGTGAAACAGGGTGTTTGGAGAGCGTCAAAAACTTTTAATGCCAAAAATAACCCAATTTTTAATAATTCCACTTAAATAAAGGTCAAGCAACTGAAATTTCATCATGAACGCATCGTATTTGCTCTCTTAAGAAAATGAATTTTTAACACTTTACGGTAATGATTTTAACCCGTTAAATGCTTGGTATAGAAACTACGAGACAGTGCTTCGCGATTTAGGGATTTAAATAAGTAAATGTGGTATATATACACATTACTAAGAATTTTGAAGTTCATTTTTTGTTTAAAATATCGTTTAATTAGGGTTGTATTGCTTAAAATTGGAAAAAGACTGAGTGTTTTTTTTGGAGCACAAATTAATTGGTGAAACATAGTGTTTGGAGAGCGTCAAAAACTTTTAAGGCAAAAAATAACCCAATTCGTAATAATACCACCCAAATAAAGGTCTAGCAACTGAAATTTCATCTTGAACCCATCGTATTTGCTCTCTTAAGAAAACACATTTTTATCACTTTTCGGTAATGATTTTAACCCGTTAAATGCTTGCTATAGAAACTACGAGACAGTGCTTCGTGATTTAGCATTTAAAATAAGTAAATGTGGTATAAATACACATTACTAAGAATTTTGAAGTTCATTTTTTTTTTAAATATCGTTTAATTAGGGTTGTTTTGCTTAAAATGGGAAAAAGACTCAGTTTTTTTTGGAGCAAGAACTAATTGGTGAAACAGGGTGTTTGGAGAGCGTCAAAAACTTTAAATGCCAAAAATAACCCAATTTGTAATAATACTACCCAAATAAAGGTCTAGCAACTGAAATTACATCATGAACGCATCGTATTTGCTCTCTTAAGAAAACCAATTTTTAACACTTTTCGGTAATGATTTTAACCCGTTAAATGCTTGCTATAGAAACTACGAGACAGTGCTTCGCGATTTAGGGATTTAAATAAGTACATGTTGTATAAATACACATTACTAAGAATTTTGAAGTTCATTTTTTGTTTAAAATATCGTTTAATTAGGGTTGTATTGCTTAAAATTGGAAAAAGACTAAATTTTTTTTGGAGCACAAATTAATTGGTGAAACCGGGTGTTTGGAGAGCGTCAAAAACTTTTAATACCAAAAATAACCCAATTTTTTATAATACCACCCAAATAAAGGTATAGCACTTGAAATTTCATCATGAACGCATCGTATTTGCTCTCTTAAGAAAACAAATTTTTAACACTTTTCGGTAATGATTTTAACCCGTTAAATGCTTGCTATAGAAACTACGAGACAGTGCTTCGCGATTTAGGGATTTAAATAAGTAAATGTGGTATAAATACACATTACTAAGAATTTTGAAGTTCATTTTTTGTTTAAAATATCGTTTAATTAGGGTTGTATTGCTTCAAATTGGAAAAAGACTAAATTTTTTTTGGAGCACGAATTAATTGGTGAAACCGGGTGTTTGGAGAGCGTCAAAAACTTTTAATACCAAAAATAACCCAATTTTTTATAATACCACCCAAATAAAGGTATAGCACTTGAAATTTCATCATGAACGCATCGTATTTGCTCTCTTAAGAAAACAAATTTTTAACACTTTTCGGTAATGATTTTAACCCGTTAAATGCTTGGTATAGAAACTACGAGACAGTGCTTCGCGATTTAGCGATTAAAATAAGTAATTGTGGTATAAATACACATTACTAAGAATTTTGAAGTACATTTTTTGTTTAAAATATCGTTTAATTAGGGTTGTTTTGCTTAAAATGGGAAAAAGACTCAGTTTTTTTTGGAGCACAAACTAATTGGTGAAACAGGGTGTTTGGAGAACGTCAAAAACTTTTAATGCCAAAAATAACCCAATTTTTAATAATACCACCCAAATAAAGGTCTAGCAACTGAAATTTCATCTTGAACGCATCGTATTTGCTCTCTTAAGAAAACCAATTTTTAACACTTTTTGTTAATGATTTTAACCCGTTAAATGCTTGCTATAGAAACTACGAGACAGTGCTTCGCGATTTAGGGATTTAAATAAGTAAATGTGGTATTAATACACATTACTAAGAATTTTGAAGTTCATTTTTAGTTTAAAATATCGTTTAATTAGGGTTGTATTGCTTAAAATTGGAAAAAGACTAAGTTTTTTTTGGAGCACAAATTAATTGGTGAAACAGGGTGTTTGGAGAGCATCAAAAACTTTTAATCCCAAAAATAACCCAATTTTTTATAATACCACCCAAATAAAGGTCTAGCAACTGAAATTTCGTCATGAACGCATCGTATTTGCTCTCTTAAGAAAACAAATTTTAACACTTTTAGGTAATGATTTTAACCCGTTAAATGCTTGCTATAGAAACTACGAGACAGTGCTTCGCGATTTAGGGATTTAAATAAGTACATGTTGTATAAATACACATTACTAAGAATTTTGAACTTCATTTTTTGTTTAAAATATCGTTTAATTAGGGATATATTTCTTAATATGGGAAAAAGACTCAATTTTTTTTGGAGCACAAATTAATTGGTGAAACAGGGTGTGTTTGGAGAGCGTCAAAAACTTGTAATGCCAAAATAACCCAATTTTTAATAATACCACCCAAATAAAGGTCTAGCAATTGAATTTCATCATGAACGCATCGTATTTGCTCTCTTAAGAAAACAAATTTTTACCACTTTTCGTTAATGATTTTAACCCGTTAAATGCTTGCTATAGAAACTACGAGACAGTGCTTCGCGATTTAGGGATTTAAATAAGTAAATGTGGTATAAATACACATTACTAAGAATTTTGAAGTTCATTTTTTGTTTAAAATATCGTTTAATTAGGGTTGTATTGCTTAAAATTGGAAAAAGACTAAATTTTTTTTGGAGCACAAATTAATTGGTGAAACCGGGTGTTTGGAGAGCGTCAAAAACTTTTAATACCAAAAATAACCCAATTTTTTATAATACCACCCAAATAAAGGTATAGCACTTGAAATTTCATCATGAACGCATCGTATTTGCTCTCTTAAGAACAAATTTTTAACACTTTTCGGTAATGATTTTAACCCGTTAAATGCTTGCTATAGAAACTACGAGACAGTGCTTCGCGATTTAGGGATTTAAATAAGTAAATGTGGTATAAATACACATTACTAAGAATTTTGAAGTTCATTTTTTGTTTAAAATATCGTTTAATTAGGGTTGTATTGCTTAAAATTGGAAAAAGACTAAATTTTTTTTGGAGCACGAATTAATTGGTGAAACCGGGTGTTTGGAGAGCGTCAAAAACTTTTAATACCAAAAATAACCCAATTTTTTATAATACCACCCAAATAAAGGTATAGCACTTGAAATTTCATCATGAACGCATCGTATTTGCTCTCTTAAGAAAACAAATTTTTAACACTTTTCGGTAATGATTTTAACCCGTTAAATGCTTGGTATAGAAACTACGAGACAGTGCTTCGCGATTTAGCGATTAAAATAAGTAAATGTGGTATAAATACACATTACTAAGAATTTTGAAGTACATTTTTTGTTTAAAATATCGTTTAATTAGGGTTGTTTTGCTTAAAATGGGAAAAAGACTCAGTTTTTTTTGGAGCACAAATTAATTGGTGAAACAGGGTGTTTGGAGAGCGTCAAAAACTTTTAATGCCAAAAATAACCCAATTTTTAATAATACCACCCAAATAAAGGTCTAGCAACTGAAATTTCATCTTGAACGCATCGTATTTGCTCTCTTAAGAAAACCAATTTTTAACACTTTTTGTTAATGATTTTAACCCGTTAAATGCTTGCTATAGAAACTACGAGACAGTGCTTCGCGATTTAGGGATTTAAATAAGTAAATGTGGTATTAATACACATTACTAAGAATTTTGAAGTTCATTTTTAGTTTAAAATATCGTTTAATTAGGGTTGTATTGCTTAAAATTGGAAAAAGACTAAGTTTTTTTTGGAGCACAAATTAATTGGTGAAACAGGGTGTTTGGAGAGCATCAAAAACTTTTAATCCCAAAAATAACCCAATTTTTTATAATACCACCCAAATAAAGGTCTAGCAACTGAAATTTCGTCATGAACGCATCGTATTTGCTCTCTTAAGAAAACAAATTTTAACACTTTTAGGTAATGATTTTAACCAGTTAAATGCTTGGTATAGAAACTACGAGACAGTGCTTCGCGATTTAGCATTTAAAATAAGTAAATGTGGTATAAATACACATTACTAAGAATTTTGAAGTACATTTTTTGTTTAAAATATCGTTTAATTAGGGTTGTTTTGCTTAAAATGGGAAAAAGACTCAGTTTTTTTTGGAGCACAAACTAATTGGTGAAATAGGGTGTTTGGAGAGCGTCAAAAACTTTTAATGCCAAAAATAACCCAATTTGTAATAATACTATTCAAATAAAGGTCTAGCAACTTAAATTACATCATGAACGCATCGTATTTGCTCTCTTAAGAAAACCAATTTTTAACACTTTTCGGTAATGATTTTAACCCGTTAAATGCTTGCTATAGAAACTACGAGACAGTGCTTCGCGATTTAGGGATTTAAATAAATAAATGTGGTATAAATACACATTACTAAGAATTTTTATGTTCATTTTTTGTTTAAAATATTGTTTAATTAGGGTTATATTGCTTAAAATGGGAAAAAGACTCAGTTTTTTTGGAGCACAAATTAATTGGTGAAACATGGTGTTTGGAGAGCGTCAAAAACTTTTAATGCCAAAAATAACCCAATTTTTAATAATACCACCCAAATAAAGTTCTAGCAACTGAAATTTCATCATGAACGCATCGTATTTGCTCTCTTAAGAAAACCAATTTTTAACACTTTTTGTTAATGATTTTAACCCGTTAAATGCTTGCTATAGAAACTACGAGACAGTGCTTCGCGATTTAGGGATTTAAATAAGTAAATGTGGTATAAATACACATTACTAAGAATTTTGAAGTTCATTTTTTGTTTAAAATATCGTTTAATTAGGGTTGTATTGCTTAAAATTGGAAGAAGACTAAATTTTTTTTGGAGCACAAATTAATTGGTGAAACCGGGTGTTTGGAGAGCGTCAAAAACTATTAATGCCAAAAATAACCCAATTTTTTTTTAATACCACCCAAATAAAGGTCTAGCACTTGAAATTTCATCATGAACGCATCGTATTTGCTCTCTTAAGAAAACCAATTTTTAACACTTTTTGTTAATGATTTTAACCCGTTAAATGCTTGCTATAGAAACTACGATACAGTGCTTCGCGATTTAGGGATTTAAATAAGTAAATGTGGTATAAATACACATTACTAAGAATTTTGAAGTTCATTTTGTGTTTAAAATATCGTTTAATTAGGGTTGTATTGCTTAAAATTGGAAAAAGACTAAATTTTTTTTGGAGCACAAATTAATTGGTGAAACAGGGTGTTTGGAGAGCGTCAAAAACTTTTAATGCCAAAAATAACCCAATTTTTTATAATACCACCCAAATAAAGGTCTAGCAACTGAAATTTCGTCATGAACGCATCGTATTTGCTCTCTTAAGAAAACAAATTTTAACACTTTTCGGTAATGATTTTAACCAGTTAAATGCTTGGTATAGAAACTACGAGACAGTGCTTCGCGATTTAGCGATTAAAATAAGTAAATGTGTTATAAATACATATTACTAAGAATTTTTAAGTTCATTTTTTTTAAATATCGTTTAATTAGGGTTGTTTTGCTTAAAATGGGAAAAAGACTCAGTTTTTTTTGGAGCACGAACTAATTGGTGAAACAGGGTGTTTGGAGAGCGTCAAAAACTTTTAATGCCAAAAATAACCCAATTTGCAATAATACTACCCAAATAAAGGTCTAGCAACTTAAATTTCATCATGAACGCATCGTATTTGCTCTCTTAAGAAAACCAATTTTTAACACTTTTCGGTAATGATTTTAACCCGTTAAATGCTTGCTATAGAAACTACGAGACAGTGCTTCGCGATTTAGGGATTTAAATAAGTAAATGTTGTATAAATACACATTACTAAGAATTTTGAAGTTCATTTTTTGTTTAAAATATCGTTTAATTAGGGTTATATTGCTTAAAATGGGAAAAAGACTCAGTTTTTTTTGGAGCACAAATTAATTGGTGAAACAGGGTGTTTGGAGAGCGTCGAAAACTTTTAATGCCAAAAATAACCCAATTTTTTATAATACCACCCAAATAAAGGTCTAACAAGTAAAATTTCATCATGAACGCATCGTATTTTCTCTCGTAAGAAAACCAATTTTTAACACTTTTCGGTAATGATTTTAACCTGTTAAATGCTTGGTATAGAAACTACGAGATCGTGCTTCGCGATATAGGGATTATAATAAGTAAATGTGCTATAAATACACATTATTAAGAATTTTGAAGTTCATTGTTTGTTGAAAATATCGTTTAATTAGGGTTTTTTTGCTTAAAATGGGAAAAAGACTCAGTTTTTTTTAGCACACATTAATTGGTGAAACAGGGTTTTTGGAGAGCGTCAAAAACTTTTAATGCCAAAAATAACCCAATTTTTAATAATACCACCCAAGTAAAGGTCTAGCAACTAAAATTTGATCATGAACACGTCGTATTTGCTCTCTTAAGAAAACATATTTTTAACACTTTTCGGTAATGAGTTTAACCCGTTAAATGCTTGGTATAGAAACTACGAGATAATGCTTTGCGAATTAGGGATTAAAATAAATAAATGTGGTATAAATAAACATTACTAAGAATTTTTAAATTCATTTTTTTTTTGCTTGAAATGGGAAAAAGATTCAGTTTTTTTTGGAGCACAAATTGATTGGTGAAATAGGGTGTTTGGAGAGCGTCAAAAACTTTTAATGCCAAAAATAACCCAATTTGTAATAATACCACTCAAATAAAGGTCTAGCAAGTGAAATTTCATCATGAACGCATCGTATTTGCTCTCGTAAGAAAACAAATTTTTAATACTTTTCGGTACTTATTTTAACCCGTTAAATGCTTGGAATAGAAAATACAAGATAGTTCTTCGCGATTTAGGGATTAAAATAGGTAATTGTGGTATAAATATACATTACTAAGAATTTTGAAGTTCATTTTCTGTTTAAAATATATTTTAATTACGGTTTTTTTTGCTTAAAATGGGAAAAAGACTCAGTTTTTTTGGGAGCACACATTAATTGGTGAAACAGGGTTTTTGGAGAGCGTCAAAAACATTTATTACCAAAAATAACCCAATTTGTAATAATACCACCCAAATAAAGTTCTAGCAACTAAAATTTCATCATCAACACATCGTATTTGCTCTCTTAAGATAATATATTTTTCATACTTTTCGGTAATGATTTTAACCCGTTAAATGCTTGGTATAGAAACTACGAGATAATGCTTCGCGAATTAGGGATTAAAAAAAGTAAATTTGGTATAAATACACATTACTAAGAATTTTGAAATTAATTTTTTGTTTAAAGATAGAATGGACACCGCGTAGAACTGGGCTTATTAGGCGAACCAAAGACCTAGTGGGAATTTCACCAGGGCTTCCGCTTTTCGTAAATCTCTCACTTTTTGGGACCTGAAAAAAGGGAATACCCGAGGTCAAGGGAAACAGGGGGGTTACCCCTTGATTCACCTCCGACGCTCAACATTAGTATAATATTCGAGGGGAGGCGAGTATATCGAGGGTAGAGAGAGAGAGAGAACTCGAGTCGAGTGAGTTCGAATGAGTTACTTTTTCAACTGAATTCAGCTTCTATTTATAGTAGGGCCCAGGGGCCTAAACGCAGTAAAATATTGTTTCGGGGGGTCCTAGACAATATTTTAATTGTATTTTAGTCCCTGGGAAAAGATGGCCCGATCCTGGCCGTCCGTGCGGGATCGGACGGCCACCAAGCCCCCGAGGGGGGCCCGCATGGGCGCTGATCGAAGGGCAGGGGCAATCCCCACCCTCCACGTGGTCTGCCTGAGGCAGGCTTCTCGCTACTTGCGAGGGCGCGGATCCCCGTACGGGGGACAAGCCCATCAGGGCCGTCCGCGTGGCCCAGCGCGGGCCTTCCCGAGCAAAAGTGGGGCGTGTCCCGTGAAGGGACACGCAGGGCCGGGAGATCGCGCCATTTGGCGTGATCTGATGGAGGCAGCCCCCAATTGGGGTGGCTGAGGTGACCCCAGGTATGGCCCGCGGGGGAGAGGTGGCCCAGGGAGACGCCACGTGGCGTGGATCTGATGGCCGCCGCCCCTGTGGGTCCCACGGGTGTTTCCTCGGCCTTTTTTTCTCCCGGACGCGTTCCGGGTCCGTTTTTCAAAAAATTTATGTCATTTTTTTGGGGGTTTTCATATTTTTGTAAACACCGGGATACTTTGTTTTTTGAAAATGGGCCTCCGGACAGAATTTTGGGTTTGAAATTGATTAATTTGATTAATAATCTTTATTAAAAGATTAATCAAATTGCATAATTAGTTAAAGCAAATTAGTTCAATAATTTCCGTTTAAATATTTTATTTTGTAAAATCAATTCCGAGAATTACCCATAACATTAACCCCCTAGTTTAACGGGAGTTTGTGATTTCCGTGAAACTTCTATAAATTCGAGGTGGGCCCTTTCATTTTTTCATTTCCGAAGTGAGACGAGATCAGCGGTTTTACTCGAAGTAAGTCTTTCAGACCTGGGTAACTTTTTATTCTTTTACCCTTTTCACGCGCCGTTTTTTCCGGGGGGTTGCGTTTTTAGTGGTCTTCATCGCAGCTTGGTTTTTGTAATATGCCTTTCGGATCGATTTTTGTGAAAATCGAGTGGAAGTCGGGTTGGTTCGTGAAGAACCAACTTTGAGCTTCTCTCTGACTCCCATGGAGAGCCAGGCCGAAGCCACTGCCACCCAGCCAACATGAATCGTCGCCGGAGGAGACCCTCGTCAGGGTCGGCCGAGCCCGGCGAGGCCAGTGGAGGAGGAGGGCAGCGTCGGTGGCTGCGAGGAGAGGCGGGAAGCCGCGGGCTCACCCGCGTGGGCTTTCGGCGAGGTCGGCCAAGCCCTAGGTGGCGCCGCGTAGCTCGTCATCGACGGAAGAGGGCCCCACAAGGTCCGGGGGGCGGCCGAGAGTCCGTTGGTGCAGGTGGCGCTCGATAGCGAGGCCAGTGGAGAGCTGGCAGAGCCGCGCCTCCCGTGGGTTTCGGGCGAGGTCGAGCTTGCCCTCGCCGGCGCGGGAGGACTCGCCGCTGCCGGAGGTTGACCTGGCGGTCTCGTCTCTGGGACCGTCGGGCGCCGTGGTGGCCCGGCTGGGCTGAGCCCCTCGCGAGGGTCGCGCGAGATCGGGCTTGCCTTCGCCGGGGCAGGTCTTGCCGCCGTGGATGGAGCCAGGTCCCTCAGGGACCGGGGGGCCCCGGGGATCCCGTCCGTGGGCTCGCCGCCCTCGGGCGTAGCCGGGGTGATCGGACGGTGTCGGCCCCTTCGCGGGGTTCTGACGAGGCCCGCGATAGCGCGGCGGGGTCTCGCGTCGCCGGTGTCAACTCGGACCTGAACCGGGAGGCCCGGGCGATCCCGTCGGGGGCACCGAGGAGCCGCCCTGAGTTCGGAGGTGGTGAGTGAGTCCGTGGGACCCCGAGCGGGTCCGACGAGGGAGGGGTCACTCGTGGTGGGGCCCAGCGGCCAATTTCTGTCGGCGCCCTCCTCCCTGAGGTCCACGGAGGAAGCGTGACTTGGCCCGTGGTGGGGCCGCCCTCTGGGAGGGTGGCCGGTGGTCCTGGCGCCGAGGCTCTCTGTTCAGTCCTGTCGGGTTCTCCTTGGGCCCAAGCTTTTTCAGCCTGGGTTCCGGGCAGGTTTCTGTTGGTGGGGGCGCGTTGATTCTTTTCCCTCCTTTTTCACGTGGGGTCCGCGCCTTAATTCTTGGACCGGGTGCAGGATCCAAATTTCCTGCTCCGGATATATCCCGGGGTTTTTCTGCTTCCGAGTGGGACAGGTGTTTGATGCCAGCCTCTTCGGCTGGTGCTGACAGGCCACCTTCTTTTCCTCTCGCCGGGGTTCCGAGAGGGCATTCTTTTTAACTTTCCCTGGTGGTGGGGCAGACGTTGGCTGGTGGGACCCCTCTTCGGGGTTTGCCTCCTGCCTCTGTACCAGGACAGAGGTCCCTCGGGGCGGGTCCGGATACTCGTTTGGTGGTTGTAGGTACTCACCCTATGGCCATTTACGTGAGCGGATCGCGTCATAGTGCCGTCACAGCAGGCGGGTCATGTCCGATTTTCCAGCAGAATTTGACGAGGCGGGTCGATTATGATCATGAGGCTCCTACCAGGTTTTGGTTTGATCCGCCTTTGGACTGTTCCGACATTGACGTTCCGAGCGTCGTTTCTTCCGATGATCTGGCGGAGTTTTTTCGGGATGAGGAGATGGCCCCTGTCGAGGGCGTTTGCGCGCCGGCGGAGGGATCCCTGCCCAGCTGTCCTCCTGATGGGATGGTGGCGGTGCCTCTGGAGAACATTCGTCTTGGATTCACCCTCCCGATCCCTCCATTGCTGGAGGAAATTTTGGTTCGCACTGGTTTGCACCCGATTCAGCTTAGTCCGGACGCTTGTCGGTTCATCGCCGGGTGTTACTCGATGTGGCGGGAGGAACGTGGCCGCGCTCTATCGGCCAATTAGCTCTTTCAGTTCTTCATGCTCCGCCTCTATTGGGGCACGCGGGGTCTTGAAAACTTGTGTGTCCTTGATTCTGATCAGGGCGTCAGCGTTGCTGACCTCCATCAGTATTCGTATCCTGACTGGTATGGTCGCTGGGTGTGGGTCCCGTGTGGTTATTTGGGATCCGTTCCCCGGCGCCTGGTTCCGCCTCCACCCCACTCTTTTCCGACTTTCAGGAGTTTTGACTTTGGTAGCCTTTTTATGGCAAGGTCGGTAGCTCCCGAGTTTTTCGCTCCTTTTTTAGAGCGATCGACGTGGGTTTCGTCAGGGTGGCTTCCGGCTGATCGTCTGTTGCTACCGCGTTGGGCTTATTTGGAAAGGCCCCAGTCTTTTCAGGGTTTCTTTTTTTCACTTTCCTTGCCGTTCTGTAGCTTAATTCGCTTCGTCATCTGACTCTGTTTTTACTCTTTTGCAGGTATGGCTGGAGAAGACAACGCCAACACAGGTGATTCTGGAAGAACCACTTCGGGGGTCTTAGTGAGCCGGCCTCGCCGGCCGGCGCGGGCTATAGGGGACGATGGGGAGCGTCGTCCGCCGAGGGGGTCCCTTTCACGGGGGAGGGCCCCCTATACTACCGTGGAGGCGTCGTTGTCGCACGTGGCGGCGCCGGGCGGTAAATCTTCACGAACGGTTCATGAACCGTCTGTCTTTGATTACGCTCCCCCGTTGGAGGAGCTAGGCGCATCCGGGCAGGCTTTGCCCCAGGTATTTTCCGTTTCTGGCATAACTTGTTCAGCTGTTTTTGCCTTTCTGCTTCGTGGTTCATTCTTCGTTTGATTTTTTGCAGGTTCCTTCGGCGTTTCCCCCCAGCGGCTCTGACTTCCAAGTTCCACCCCGAGATCTCCGGGTGGATGCAGTGTATATGCAGGAGATAGCCTCTCTTTGTGCCTGGAACGCTTCGCTGGAGCGTGAGAACCAGGAGTATCGGTCCCGGGTCGAGATCTCGCAGGGAGGGATATCGACTGCCTTCTGTTTTCCCATGAGACCCAGGAGACCCGGGAGCGATTGGCGGGCTAGATGGCCCATGGATCTATGGAATACCACAGAACGGCTTACGCGCTTGTTTCAACGCATCGCTGCGCTGGAGGCCAATCTTCGTAACATGCGGAGCAGCATGTCGGAGATCGAGGACACCCGTTTCTGGGAGTGTTTTATAGCCGTCTTTGTCTCCATGGTGATGTCTAACCAAGGGGTTCTCTATCCGTTGCGTTCCTGACGGAGCAGTACCAGCTCCCGGCTCATGTCAGGGCGACTCTCGAGCCCTACATTGCAGCGATCCCGGCTCCTCCTCCGACATTACATCCTGACCCGTTGGCTGCGCTGGCAGGATTCGGCGATCCCGCAGACTACATAGGTGCTTACGACGCTGCCGGTAGTAGCACAGGCGACCTCTCGCGGTTTCGAGGTCATGGGGCGGAGTAGCATAGCATCTTTTTCTTTTGTACTCTTTTTGTTTTTTCGGAGTTTTGTAGTATCCACCGCTTGTGGTGGGATTTTGACTGATGCCGTCTGGGCGTGGCTTGTATGTACTTGAATTTTTTGCTGCTTTGTATGTTATGTTTCTACGCGCCTCGATCGAGGTTGCGTCGGCTTTGTTTCACCGCTTCTGTAGGTTTCTGCTTTTCTCGGTTTTACCCATTCTTTCTCTTGTTGGAAGTATCTATTATCCCAGGCGGTTCAACTCAGTTTCCGGTTCTTTCACCGGCAGTTTTCCTGACGTCTTTCACGCCTTTCTAGATAGGTATTCGACCCCTCGAGCTTTGTCGAGCTTTCTTTGGGGTAGCCTCCTTCTGCTTTTTGCCAAAGTTTGGTTTCTGGCTTCATTCGTGGGTGCCTGAGCAGGCGGGATCGGGGTCCGGGCCTTGCTAGGCATTTGCGCCTAGAGGGCGGCTTACAGTCGCGGGTGCCGAGGTCAGCGCCTGGGAGGACGGCTTACAGTTTCGGACTTGGTTGCCTGAGCAGGCGGGATCGAGGTCCGGGCCTTGCTAGGTCTTCGTGCCTGGAGGACGCTTGTGAGGCGTTTGGCTTCCCAAAGTTGGCGCCTGGGAGGGCGGCTTACTGTCTAGGGTGCCGAGGTCAGCGCCTGGAAGGGCGGTTTATAGTTTCGGAATTGGTTTCCTGAGCAGGCCGGATCAAGGTCCGGGCCTTGCTAGGTCTTTGTGCCTGGAAGACGCTTGTGAGGCATTTGGCTTCCCGAAGTTGGCGCCTGGGAGGGCGGCTTACTGTCTCGGGTGCCGAGGTCAGCGCCTGGAAGGGCGGCTTATAGTTTCGGACTTGGTTTCCTGGATCAGCGGGCTTAAGGTCCGGGCCTTCCAGGACTCTCCCTTTTTTTTATACATGTCTCTTTTCCCTATGCCAGTAACCCCCCAGTTTTTAAGTAATCTGTTAGGGTTAGGAAAAAACTATACAAGTAGAGACATATGCGATTATAGAAACAACGGCTTTCTATTGACTTGGCACTTCTTGTGGTGCCTTTTTGACATAGATCGGTATATCGGAGCTATTTCCGGACCGATTGGGGTACTTTTTTGGTGGGGACGATGGTTTCGGGCGTGTTCCCTGCGAGCTTTTCTGCCTGTGTTGGAGCCTTTTTGTTTTTGTTTTTTCTTAGCTTCAACCTGGATCGGAACATTCCAGGGAAGATTTTCCCTAGACTGGCCGGGCTCCCGGTCGTTGCTTAGCTTGTTCGGCTCCGTACTTCGCAGGTTTCTAGCTCCGGGTGCGTGGCCCGTCTCTCATCGCGTGCCACTTACTGGTAGTATTGCTTCAAGTGTTCGACGTTCCAGGGACAGGGAATCTCCTTACCCCCCATCTCTTCCAGTCGATAAGTCCCATCCCTTATGACCTTGGCGACGCGGTACGGACCTTCCCAGGTAGGTCCCATGACGCCGGCTCCCTGGACTTGTGTGTTCTGCCCCACCTTCCTGAGGACAAGGCTGCCCTCGAGGAAGCGTCCTACCTTGACTCTTGAATTGTAGTATCGCTCTACAATCCGCTTCTGGGCCGCCAGGCGGGTATAGGCGTCGTTTCTCCTTTCTTCAAGGAGGTCGAGCTCGGCTCTTAGTGTTTGGAGTTTTGTTCCGGGTCGTAGAGTTCGACCCTGGGTGATGGCACCATGATCTCTGCGGGGATGACCGCCTCGACGCCATACGTTAAAGCGAACGGAGTTTCACCCGTTGCGTTTCTGGCGGTGGTGCGATATGCCCAGAGTACTGCTGGTAACTCTTTGGCCCATTTTCCTTTTTTCTCGTCAAGCTTCTTTTTCAGGATTTCTTTCATATCCTTGTTGACTGACTCCACTTGGCCGTTGGCTTGTGGGTAGACCGGGGAGGAATAGGTGTTGTTTATTCCAAGGTCTTGGCAGAACGACCGGAGGTCCAAGTTGTTGAACTGTTTGGCGTTGTCGGTGATGATGGACTCGGGGATTCTGTGCCGGCAAACTATGTTGCGCCAGATGAAATTCGTTGTGTTCGTCTGTGTGATCTTTTCCATGGGCTCTGCTTCGACCCACTTGGTGAAGTAGTCGATGGCGACTATGGCGTATTACACCCCTCCTGGTGCCTTTGGAAGTTTTCCGATCAGATCGATCCGCCATTTTGCGAAGCGACGAGGGACCATCACAGGGCAGAGTGGGACCGCCGGCTGTCGCGGGATTTGCGCAAACCGTTGGCACTTGTCACATTTTCGCGCCATTTCGGCTGGGTCTTTTTTGAGAGTGGGCCATAAGTACCCTTGTTTCAGGGTTTTCAGCGCCAGGGCTCGTCATGCGTAGTGATTTCCACAAATTCCTTCGTGGATCTCGCGGAGGACTAGGTTGTCGTCTTCTTCATTGAGGCGTTTCAGGAGAGGTTGCATGAAACCTCGTTTATAGAGTTCTCCGTTGTGCAGCACGTATCTCGTTGCACGGAGCTTGAGTTGTCTGGCTTCTTTACGGCCGGTCGGAAGAGTACCATATTTCAGGTATTCTGTTATCGGGGTGGTCCAGCTTTCGCCTGGCTCGCTTGCCAAGGAGAGGATTCCCTTGTCACGAGTTGGGATTGTTCCTTTTTCGATTCCCGTTGTCGCTTCGTTTCTGGTAGCGGCGTCGGGGATTTCGATCTTCTTTATCGAAGGCTCGCTGATGGCTTCGATCGGGACTTTTTCCAGTCGTTCGTTGCCTGCCGCGGAGGCTGCCCTTTCCAGGGCATCGGCTTCCGAGTTCTCGTCTCGTGGGATCTGTGTGGACTCGTACCAGGATAGTGGCTCCAGGCGTCGTCTCGTGTCTGCCAGGTATGCTACCATGTGGGTTTCCTTTGCTTGGTACTCGCCTTCCACCTGCTTCACGATCAGCTGAGAGTCGCAGTGGATTCGTAGGTTCTCCACCGAGAGCTTGTGTGCGATTCGTAGTCCGGCTAGCAGCGCCTCGTATTCTGCTTTGTTATTTGAAGTCTTGAACCCGAAGCGCAGGGCGTAGCGGAGCTTTTCACCATCAAGGTTGGTGAGCACTATCCCGGCCCCGGACCCGTGCCTGTTTGAGGCGCCGTCGACGTGCAGGCACCAGGTCGGCTCGCCGGGGGGATTTTTTCTCTTTGGGGGTTTGGGTGCTTCGTCAATTTCTTCCTTGGTTTCAACCTCGGTGTCGTATATGAATTCGGCGATGAAATCGGCTACAGCTTGGCCCATGATGGCCACCCTAGCCTGATACTCGCCGCCGTATTCTCCTAGCTCTTGTGACCAGATAGTCATTTGTGTGGAGTTTCCTCTGAGCAGGGCCTTCCAGACCGGGTGCTCGGTTCTCACGACTATTTGGTGAGTCTGGAAATATGGGCGGAGTTTCTTTGCGGCGGTGACCAGGGCTAGCGCCAGTTTCTCGATTTGCGTGTAACGCATTTCAACGTCTAGGAGAGCTTTGCTGATGTAATAGATCGGCAACTACCTCTTGTCTTCTTCCCGGACCAGCACGCCGCTCACCGCTCGAGTCGAAACTGAGAGGTAGAGGTAAAGTGATTCCTCCTCCTTTGGTTTTGACAGCAAGAGTGGTGATCCAAGGTAGGTTTTCAGCTCCTGGAAGGCTGCCTCGCATTTCTCGTCCCAGACAAAGTTCTTTCCGACTCGTGGCTTTTGAGACAAACCTTCCTAGAGCGTTGATCCTACCGTTCAGGCTTTGCACCTACTTGATCCATTGTGGTTCCTCATTTCGAGGAGGGCTTTGATCTTTTCGGGGTTAGCTTCGATACCTCGTCTGTTGACGATGTACCCCAAGAACTTTCTGGATTCGACTCTGAAGGCGCACTTTGCTGGGTTTAGCTTAATTTGATACTTTCTCAGTTACAGGAATGTATTTCGTAGATCCTCGACGTGATCTTCTTCCCGAAGACTCTTCACGATCATGTCGTCCACGTACACTTCCATAGTCTTTCCGATTAGCGGGGCAAAAATTTTGTTGACCAGGCGTTGGTACGTGGCTCCGGCGTTCTTGAGTCCGAATGGCATGAATTTGTAGCAATAGAGGCCTCGATCGGTCACGAACGTCGTGTGTATCTGATCGGGCTCGTGCATTCGGATCTGGTTGTATCCTGACTAGGCGTCCATCATGCTCATGAGCTGGTGGCCGGCGGTGGCGTCTAATAGTTGATTGATTCTTGGCAGTGGGAAACAATCTTTAGGACACGCGGCATTGAGATCGGAATAATCTACGCATATTCTCCATTTCCCGTTGGGTTTTTTCACCATTACTACGTTGGACACACAGTCGAGATACGTTACCTCTTCGCTGATCGCCTGGTATCGTTCGGGGTCGAAGGCGCGCCGGCGTTGAATCGTCGGTGTTTACCCCGCCTCGATGTTTAATCGGTGAACGGCAATTTTGGGGTCAATGCCGGGCATGTCGGCGTGCGACCAGGCGAACAAATCCTTGAATTCTTGCAAGATACGATCAACTTGGTTTTGACCATTACCGGGAGTTGGGCTCCGATCGTGACCGTCCTTTCAGGCCGGTCTTCCGTGATCGGGATCTGCGTTACTTCCGACGAGGGCTCCATGGTGGGCTTGCGCCTGTCATCTCGAGGGTCCAACTCGCCAAACATCCTTGTGTTCCCGGGGTAATCGGGGAGTTCTTCCTCGAGTCAGTATATCGTTCTTCCCGGGTTTTGTACCCTGGGCGTAGCAATTCCTGGATTACTGCTGACTACCTTTCATGACTCCTATCCCGTTGTCAGTCGGTAATTCGACGAGTAGATGAAAGGTAGACGCAATGGCTTGCAGTTTGTTGAGGCCGGGACGTCCCAAGATGACGTTGTAGGCCGAAGGTATGTCCACCACGAGGTATCTGACCATTTTGGTAGTTAGGGCTCCTTCCTCGGATCCGAACGTTGTGGGCAGGGTGATGGCCCCCTCGGTGTAGATAGGCTTTCCGCTGAAGCAGTGAAGAGGTATCTTTACCGGTGTGGGGATCAGCCCTCCAAGGTTCATTTGGATCAAGGCGGATTTAAAGATAACGTCGGCTGAGCTTCCGTTATCGATCAGAACTCTCCGAATTCGACTATTGGCGACCAGGATATCAGTTACGATAGCATCGTTGTGAGGGTGAGAAATTCTCTGAGCTTCCTGCTCGGTGAAGGTAATCTCTTGGCTGGGGAGCATGCGGGGTGCTCCTCCGAGGTGAGTGACGTTAACCTGATGGACGCCAAGGTCCTCCCCGAGGGACCTGACGTATCGTTTTCGCTGATTGCTTGAGTCTCCGGTCTCGGCTCCGCCCATGATGGTTGCTATGACGTGGAATTGGGAAGGCATGTCCCCTTCCGCTGCTTTGCCAGTGCGGGATAAATTGGGGCTGCCTTCGCGATGTTGTCCGATACCTTGCTGGCTCGGGTTGCTGGTCTTCCCGTTTCCCGAGACTTGCTTTTTGACGAACTCCTAGAGCTGTCTGTCCTGAATCAGTTGCTCGATCTGCCTTTTCTGCTGATAACATTCGGACGACGTGTGGCCATGATCCTGGTGTTATTCGCATTACCGGCGCATATCTTTTTTGGCGTTGTTCTTGAGCGGTGGTGGTCTTCCGAATTTATCTCCATGGAGGTTAAAGATTGTTGCGGGTGAGGCCGTCAAGGGCGTGAAACTTATGTCTTTTCAGAACTTCTCCGCCCGTTTGTGCAACGGGGGTCTGTTTCCGGAATTGGGCTGTTGGTGTTGCTTCTTACCCTGCGGTCTGCTGCCGCCACTTTTTCGGTCGTCGCGATATCGATCGTCAGGGTTGAGCTGGTTTCTGCCGCCAAAATATTCGTCGACAGCAATGTCTTTTGCCACCCTTGCCATTAGTTTGGCCATTGAGACTGGCCTATCTTTGATAAGGGAGTGAGCGAAATCGCATAGTGGCAGGCCGTCGATTATGGCGGTAATGGCGACGTCGTCCGTGTAATTGGCGACTTTGTTTGATTCCTCGATGAACCTTTTCAGGTATGTCTGCAAAGTTTCGTCTTTGCGCTGCTTGAGAGTCCACAAGTAGGACTTTGGCTTGCGCTGTGAGATTGAGCTGGCGAAACGCGAAGTGAATCGCTCTGCGAGTTCGTCGAATGACCTGATGGATCCCTTCGGAAGGCGTTTGTACCATTCGAAGGCGGGCCCCGCAAGGGTGAGGCAAAAAGCCTGACACATCGTGGCGGGTGAGCATTTCTTCACTCGCATGTTTAGCTGGTATTGCACCAGGTGGTATGTTTGGTCGGTGGTGCCGTCGTAGGTGAGGTTCACCGGGAACCTCAGATCTCCGTCGAGATCTTCGGCGAGCAGGTGGTCTGCCAGAGAGGAAATGTTCCCCTCAGCCAAACTCCGTGCCACTAGGTCAGCACTCTTGGCCGCGGCAAGCTTCTGCATTTCTCGCTTGAGGGTTTGGAGCTCGCTTTCGAGGTTCTTGTATGGCGGAGTCATTACCTGAGTGTCTATTGCGGGGATGACATATTCTCCTTCCAGGTGCCGGAGGCGCCGGGAGTTGTCGGACCTTCTCGAATTGTCGTTACTACTAGATTCTTCCGGTTGGTGAGGTCTTTCCGTTTTTCGGCCTTGGCGTTGTTGCCAATCTCTTTGTTGTCCGGTGCGATCTAGGTGGTGTCGGAGGTCTTCCTTGCTGTTCGGGTGACTCGGGACATGCTTCTTCCGACGACGCTCTCTTAGCTGACTTCTAGCATTGTTGGTGGCACCTTCATACCCCCCGCGTCGATCGAAGGCTGATCGTCGGGTGGTCTGTGATTGCGCCGGCTCCCGAGAGTTTTCAGGAACGGGGCGCTCTTTGTTTGCCTCTTTCTGGGTGAGCTCGAGGGCTTCTTCAGGGCTCTCCTACTCTCCCTCGTTGGCGCGCTTTCCTTCGAAGTGTTTGGAGATGAGTCCCGTCAGTCGGAAAAGACTTTCTTTGACTCGGACCAATCTTTCCTCATTCTGGGCTGACTCACGACGCGTGCTTGTTTCCGGCAGGATACGGACCTGCTTTCGACGAGCATGGGTCTTGGCCCGAGTGTTTAGGGCGATGCTCTCTGTGGGGTTAGAAGGTGTGCCCTCTATTGATTTGGATGACATTGCCTGATTCGTGTGATCAGAGCGTTGTTCTGCTGGTGGGGTTATTCAGAGGACTAAATTCGTGGACCCCCTCCTTCTAGCGCCAAAATGTTGATGCCGTTTTTTGGATCGAACACTGTTGAGGCCCATGTTGTGGATTTTGGGCCTGGCCCAATGTCGTTCGTTGACGTGGCGGGCATTTGTTGACTTTTGGATGGGCCTTGGGTAGCCTTGTTACGGGGATGACAGATTTTGCTATCAGTGACGATCCCCTCTTACTCCTACTGACTTCGGGATGACTGCCGTTGACTTCAGGGTGAGGTGTCAATTGACTAATTTGGGGGCCCAGGACAGGCGTTCGGATCTTAGTGGGAGTTCCCCTAGGTCAAGCCCGTCGTCCAGAATTGTGGGCCCAGGCTCGTGTCCCAAGGCTATGTCCTTAGCCGCGCAATGGACTGGGGAGATAGACTGGACACCGCGTAGAACTGGGCCTATCAGGCGAACCAAGGACCTAGTGGGAATTTCACCAGGGCTTCTGCTTTTTGTAAATCTCTCACTTTTTGGGACCTGAAAAAAGGGAATACCCGAGGTCAAGGGAAACAGGGGGGTTACCCCCTGATTCACCTCTGATGCTCAACATTAGTATAATATTTCAGGGGAGGCAAGTATATCGGGGGTAGAGAGAGAGAGAACTCGAGTCGAGTGAGTTCGAATGAGTTACCGTTTCAACTGAATTCAGCTTCTATTTATAGTACGGCCCAGGGGCCTAAACGCGATAAAATATTGTGTTCGGGGGATCCCGTACAATATTTTAGTTGTATTTTAGTCCCTGGGAAAATATGGTCCGATCCCGGCCGTCCGTGCGGGATCGGACGGCCACCAAGCCCCGGAGGGGGGCCCGCATGGGCGATGATCGAAGGGCAGGGGCAATCCCCACCCTCCACGTGGCCTGACCGAGGCAGGCCTCTCGCCACTTGCGAGGGTGCGGATCCCCGTGGGGGGGACAAGCCCATCAGGGTCCCACGGGTGTTTCCTCGGCCTTTTTTGCTCCCAGATGCTTCCCGGGTCCGTTTTTAACAAATTTTACGTCGTTTTTGGGGTTTTCATATTTTTGTGAACACCGAGACACATTGTTTTTCGAAAATGGGCCTCCGGAGGGAATTTTGGGTTTGAAATTGATTAATTTGATTAATAATCTTAATTACAAGATTAATGAAATTGCATAGTTAGTTAAAGGAAATTAGTTCAATAATTTCCGTTCAACTAATTTATTTTGTAAAATCAATTTTGAGAATTACCCATAACACTAAGAATTTTCAAAGTCATGTTTTGTTTAAAATTTCGTTTAATTAGGGTTTTTTTGCTTAAAATGGGAAAAAGACTTAGTTTTTTTTTGGAGCACAAATTAATTGGTGAAATATGGTGTTTGGAGAGCATCAAAAACTTTTACTGCCAAAAACAACCCAATTTGTAATAATACGACCCAAATAAAAGTCTAGATAGTGAAATTTCATCATGAATTTATGGTATTTACTCTCGTAAGAAAACCAGTTTTTTACACTTTTCAGTAATGATTTTAACCCGTTAAATGCTTGTTATAGAAACTACGAGATAGTGCTTTGCGATTTAGGGATTAAAATAATTAAATGTGGTGTAAATACACATTACTAAGAATTTTGAAATTCATGATTGGTTAAAATATCGTTTAATTAGGGTTTTTTTGTTTAAAATGGGAAAAAGACTCAGTTTTTTTTTAGCACGAATTAATTGGTGAAATGGGAGGTTTGGAGAGCGTCAAAAACTATTAATGCCAAAAATAACTCAATTTGTAATATACCACCCAAATGAAGGTCTAGCAAATGAAATTTCATCATCAACGCATCGTATTTGCTCTCGTAAGAAAACCAATTTTTAACACTTTTCGGTAATGTTTATGACCCGTTAAATGCTTTGTATAGAAACTAGGAGATAGTGCTTCGCGATTTAGGGATTAAAATAAGTATATTGGTATAAATATACATTACTAAGAATTTTTAAGTTCATTTTTTGTTTAAAATATTGTTTAATTAGGGTTTTTTTTTGCTTAAAATGGGAAAAAGACTCCGTTTTTTTTGGAGCACGAATTAATTGGTGAAATAGGAAATTTGGAGAGCGTAGAAAAGTATTAATGCCAAAAATAACCCAATTTGTAATAATACCACCCAAATAAAGGTCTAGCAAGTGAAATTTCATCATGAATGCATCGTATTTGCTCTTGTAAGAAAACCAATTTTTAACTCTTTTCGGTAATGTTTTTAACCCGTTAAATGCTTGGTATAGAAACTACGAGATAGTGCTTCGCGATTTAGGGATTAAAATAAGTAAATGGGGTGTAAATACAAATTACTAAGAATTTCTATGTTAATTTTTTGTTTAAAATATCGTTTAATTAGTGTTTTTTTTGCTTAAAATGTGAAAAAGACTCAGTTTTATTTGGAGCTCGAATTTTTTGGTGAAATAGGAGGTTTGAAGAGCGTCAAAAACTATTAATGCCAAAAATAACCCAATTAGTAATAATACTCCCCAAATAAATTTCTAGCAAGTGAAATTTCATCATGAACGCATCGTATTTGCTCTCGTAAGAAAACCAATTTTGAACACTTTTTGGTAATTATTTCAACCCGTTAAATGCTTGGTATAGACACTACGAGATAGTGCTTCGCGATTTAGGGATTAGAATAAGTAAAAATGTGGTGTAAATACACATTACTAAGAATTTTGAAATTCAGTTTTTGTTTAAAAAATCATTTAATTAGGATTTTTTTTCTTAAAATGGGAAAAATACTCAGTTTTTTTGGGACCACGTCTTAATTGGTGAAACAGGGTTTTTGGAAAGCGTCAAAAACTTTTAATGCCAAAAATAACCCAATCTGTAATAATAACACCCAAATAAAGGTCTAGCAAGTGAAATTTCATCATGAACGTATCACATTTTCTCTCGTAAGAAAACCAATTTTTAACACTTTTCGGTAATGATTTTAACCCGTTAAATGCTTGGTATAGAAACTACGAGATAGTGCTTCGCGATTTAGGGATTAAAATAAGTAAATGTGGTATAAATCCACGTTACTAAGAATTTTGAAGTTGTTTTTTTGTTTAAAATATCGTTAATTAGGGTTTTTTTGCTAAAAATGGGAAAAAGACTCAGTTTTATTTGGAGCACGAATTAATTGGTGAAATGGGAGGTTTGGAGAGCGTCAAAAACTATTAATGCCAAAAATAACCCAATTTGTAATAATACCACCCAAGTAAAGGTCTAGCAAGTGAAATTTCATCGTGAACGCATCGTATTTGCTCTCGTAAGAAAACCATTTTTTAACACTTTTCAGTAAT
The DNA here is from genome assembly GCA_954871525.1 of Parietaria judaica. Lineage (NCBI taxonomy): Eukaryota > Viridiplantae > Streptophyta > Magnoliopsida > Rosales > Urticaceae > Parietaria > Parietaria judaica. Next base: position 3,856,839 of record OX940868.1, read on the forward strand.
GTTTTTAACCCGTTAAATGCTTGGTATAGAAACTACGAGATAGTGCTTCACGATTTATGGATTATAATAAGTAAATGTGGTATAAATACACATTTCTAAGAATTTTTAAGTTCATTTTTTATTTAAAATATTGTTTAATTAGGGTTTTTTTGCTTAAAATGGGAAAAAGACTCAGTTTTTTTTGGAGCACGAATTAATTGGTGAAATAGGAGGTTTGGAGAGCGTCAAAAACTATTAATGAACACAATTTGTAATAATACCACCCAAATAAAGGTCTAGCAAGTGAAATTTCATCATGAACGCATCGTATTTGCTCTCGTAAGAAAACCAAGTTTTAACACTTTTCGGTAATGTTTTTAACCCGTTAAATGCTTGGTATAGAAACTACGAGATAGTGCTTCGCGATTTAGGGATTAAAATAAGTAAATGTGGTATAAATACACATTTCTTAGAATTTTTAGGTTCATTATTTGTTTAAAATATCGTTTAATTAGGGTTTTTTTTGCTTAAAACGGGAAAAAGACTCAGTTTTTTTGGAGCACGAATTAATTGGTGAAATAGGGTGTTTGGAGAGCGTCAAAAAATTTTAATGACAAAAATAACCCAATTTGTAATAATACCACCCAAATAAAGGTCTACCAAGTTAAATTTCATCATGAACGCATCGTATTTGCTCTCGTAAGAAAACCAATTTTTAATACTTTTCGGTAATGATTTTAACCTGTTAAATGCTTGGTATAGAAACTACGAAAAAATGCTTCATGAACTAGGGATTAAAATATGTAAATGTGGTATAAATACACATTAGTAAGAATTTTGAAGTTCATTTTTTGTTTAAAATATCAATTAATTAGGGTTATTTTGCTTAAAATACGAAAAAGACTCAGTTTTTTTGGAGCACGAATTAATAGGTGAAATAGGGTGTTCGGAGAGCGTCAAAAACTTTTAACGCCAAAAATAACCCAATTTGTAATAATACCACCCAAATAAAGGTCTAGCAAGTGATATTTCATCATGAACGCATCGTATTTGCTCTCGTAAGAAAACTAATTTTTAACACTTTTCGGTAATGATTTAACCCGTTAAATGCTTGGTATAGAAACTAAGAGATAATGCTTCGCGAATTAGGGATTAAAATAAGTAAATATGGTATAAATAAACATTACTAAGAATTTTGAAGTTCATTTTTTGTATAAAATATTATTTAATTAGGATTTTTTTACTTAAAATCGGAAAAAGACTCTGTTTTTTTTTTAGCACGATTAATTGGTGAAATAGGGTGTTTGGAGAGCGTCAAAAAGTTTTAATGCCAAAAATAACCCAATTTGTAATAATCCCACCCAAATAAAGGTCTAGCAAGTGAAATTTTATCATGAACGCATCGTATTTGCTCTCGTAAGAAAACCAATTTTTAACACTTTTCGGTAATGATTTTAACCCGTTAAATGCTTTGTATAGAAACTACGAGATAATGCTTCGCGAATTAGGGATTAAAATAAATAAATGTGGTATAAATACACATTACTAATAATTTTGAAGTTCATTTTTTGTTTAAAATATCATTTAATTATGATTTTTTTGCTTAAAATGGGAAAAAGACTCAGTTTTTTTTAAGCAAGATTAATTGGTGAAATAGGGTGTTTGGAGAGCGTCAAAAACTTTTAATGCCAAAAATAACCCAATTTGTAATAATCCCACCCAAATAAAGGTCTAGCAAGTGAAATTACATCATGAACGTATCGTATTTGCTCTCGTAAGAAAACCAATTTTTAACACTTTTCGGTAATGATTTTAACCCGTTAAATGCTTGGTATAGAAACTACGAGATGGTGCTTTGAGATTTAGGGATTAAAATAAGTAAATGTGGTATAAATACACATTACTAATAATTTTGAAGTTCATTTTTTGTTTAAAATATCGTTTAATTAGGGTTTTTTTTGCTTAAAATGGGAAAAAGACTCAGTTTTTTTTTGGAGCACGAATTAATTGGTGAAATAGGGTGTTTGGAGAGCATCAAAAACTTTTAATGCCAAAAATAACCCAATTTTTAATAATACCACCCAAATAAAGGTCTAGCAAGTGAAATTTCATCATAATTGCATCGTATTTTCTCTCGTAAGAAACCTATTTTTGACACTTTTTGGTAATGATTTTAACCTGTTAAATGCTTGGTTTAGAAACTACGAGATAATGCTTCGCGAATTAGGGATTAAAATAAGTAAATGTGGTATAAATAAACATTACTAAGAATTTTGAAGTTCATTTTTTTTTTAAAATATCGTTTAATTATGATTTTTTTGCTTAAAATGGGAAAAAGACTCAGTTTTTTTAGCACGATTAATTGGTGAAATAGGGTCTTTGTAGAGCGTGAACAAATTTTAATGCCAAAAATAACCCAATTTGTAATAATCCCACCCAAATAAAGGTCTAGAAAGTGAAATTTCATCATGAACGCATCGTATTTGCTCTCGTAAGAAAACCAATTTTTAACACTTTTCGGTAATGATTTTAACCCGTTAAATGCTTGGTATAGAAACTACGAGATAGTGCTTCGAGATTTAGGGCTTAAAATAAGTAAATGTTGTATAAATACACATTACTAATAATTTTGAAGTTCATTTTTTTTAAATATCGTTTAATTAGGGTTTTTTTGCTTAAAATGGGAAAAAGACTACGTTTTTTTTGGAGCACGAATTAATTGGTGAAATAGGGTGTTTGGAGAGCGTCAAAAAATTTTAATGACAAAAATAACCCAATTTGTAATAATACCACCCAAATAAAGGTCTAGCAAGTTAAATTTCATCATGAACGCATCGTATTTGCTCTCGTAAGAAAACCAATTTTTAATACTTTTCGATAATGATTTTAACCTGTTAAATGCTTGGTATAGAAACTACGAGAAAATGCTTCACGAACTAGGGATTAAAATATGTAAATGTGGTATAAATACACATTAGTAAGAATTTTGAAGTTTAATTTTTGTTTAAAATATTATTTAATTAGGGTTATTTTGCTTAAAATACGAAAAAGATTCAGTTTTTTTTGGAGCACGAATTAATAGGTGAAATAGGGTGTTCGGAGAGCGTCAAAAACTTTTAACGCCAAAAATAACCCAATTTGTAATAATACCACCCAAATAAAGGTCTAGCAAGTGAAATTTCATCATGAACGCATCGTATTTGCTCTCGTAAGAAAACTAATTTTTAACACTTTTCGATAATGATTTAACCCGTTAAATGCTTGGTATAGAAACTAAGAGATAATGCTTCGCGAATTAGGGATTAAAATAAGTAAATATGGTATAAATAAACATTACTAAGAATTTTGAAGTTCATTTTTTGTATAAAATATTATTTAATTAGGATTTTTTTACTTAAAATGGGAAAAAGACTCTGTTTTTTTTTAGCACGATTAATTAGTGAAATAGGGTGTTTGGAGAGCGTCAAAAACGTTTAATGCCAAAAATAACCCAATTTGTAATAATCCCACCCAAATAAAGGTCTAGCAAGTGAAATTTTATCATGAATGCATCGTATTTGGTCTCGTAAGAAAACCAATTTTTAACATTTTCGGTAATGATTTTAACCCGTTAAATGCTTTGTATAGAAACTACGAGATAATGCTTCGCGAATTAGGGATTAAAATAAGTAAATGTGGTATAAATACACATTACTAATAATTTTGAAGTTCATTTTTTGTTTAAAATATCATTTAATTAGGATTTTTTTGCTTAAAATGGGTAAAAGACTCAGTTTTTTTTTTACCACGATTAATTGGTGAAATAGGGTGTTTGGAGAGCGTTAAAAACTTTTTGTAACGCCCCTAGATGGGGGTTAGTAGAATAAGACAAAAACAACGACTTTTCAAACTTGGACCGGTCAATGACACATCATCATTTAAACAATACCGTTGAATATTCAACGTCTACGTCAACAAACACATAACTTTTGCCCATGGGACTTAAAACGACAATACAATATCAACGACCACAGTTTATACAACACCATAAAACGACAAATATAAAGTATCACCATCACAAATATCCTTAATTTAATCCATTACAAGTCTGAATAAAAGATTAACCCAAAAAGCGAGAATCACCTCGACGAACACTAGAAGTACGGTTTAGCTAATCAATACGTTGACCTCCCAACTCAAACTACTCCTCGCCCGGAGTCTGATACTGATCACCACCTGTAACTGGAAGGAAGGAAAAAAAAAATTGTATATGGAAGGGGTGAGCACCACATGCTCAGTAGGGAATCTATTACCAATTCTCTTTACCGAACCATTATTAGTCAAATTTCAATTAAATAAAAATAAACGTCATCATAAACTATTTAATCATCATTTTCATAAAATAAATAATTATACCCCACAAAAGTCAAATCATTTCGGTGATCCATGCCGAGTCAGCTCGCGCCTTTACTCCACTAAATCCCATCGAGTCCTCAAGGCACGAGCACAGGTGGACTAGAAGTCCCTAACCTTAACTCGCCCTTGACTCGGGATCCTAATCACCACCAAAGACGGCCAGTTCGCCATGGGTCGAAATGTTGACTTTTGGGTCACCAATCATATCCATAACGATAATCATATCCGGCCTACTGCGCAGTAGCCAGCTGCTCGTCAACAGCTCATCCGCCCGAAGCGGGTACCATATCATAATAATCATCATCCGCCCGAAGCGGGTACCATATAATACACGTCATATCGACATCACCATAAACATAAAATATATAATAAGCATCAATCCGATGCAACCATACCTGGTATCTAGCCTCGCTATCAAGCGACGACTATTATAACATTAATTTCATTAATTATCAAATCATTACATTAAATCCAATCTTGACCTATCCGGTTCAATCTTCATTAGAGCATTGGTTTCTACATAAATTTTAAAGAGCGAGAAAAGGTAATAGCCCCTACCTCAATCCGTGGAAACTTTGATTGATCGACTAGCTAGTCGATGATGCGGGTTCGTCTTGGCCCTGAGATTGATGACTAGAGACTTCGGGATCTGCTGAATTAGTCAAAACGGGTGGTTCGGGTGGCACAGTCTTTGAGGCGACTCTGGGACGACTATCCGTGCCAGCTATAACACCGATACCATTCATAAGTCAAATACTACTAAGATTGGAATTCAAATTGTCAATTGAAAACCCGATACACTAAAATTTAGCCCGGGCCGAATTCCCGTCGGGCACGCAAAACGAAGCAGCAAAACGGGCATCAATTCGACAATTTTATGCTTCTCCTAGCTTAATTCGACTGTTCTAAACGCAATGGCGAAGTCAATTTCATCAATCAAGGCCTAGAACACACCTAATTTGATCATCTAAATTCAGAAACTAGGTCAAGGAAATTCGGGCTTACCGAGAGTCCGATGACGATTCCGATCGAGGGCTTTCGATCTCCTCGACGAGGGCTTCAAAACCCCTAAAAAAAATAATCCGAGATCGGAAAATGACGGGGCGGCCGGCGACAACGACGGCGAGGTGGCACCACCAACGGACTCTAATAGGCTTCACGAACATGATTCCGGTGTTAGTTTTCTCAAAATCTAACCGGAATGAAATATATCTCGGGTTATGAAACCGAACCTTACGGCGACTATTCCGGCCAAACGCCACCACCTCCGGTCAACTTCCGCCCAGCATCTTGTTCACCACCTTGAGAGCTTTCCAACGGTACCAAGATCTCGTCGATCGGAGCTCCGGTGACCGAGTTGTCAAGCTTTGAACTTTGGTTGTGGGGGAAAGTTCGAGAGAAAGAGAGAGAGAGAGAGAGAGATACGGGAAGGAGAGGAAGAAAAAGAAAAGGAAAAGGGGGGGGGGGAGAAAGAGGTACGCTGACACACATTTTTTTTTATATATAATATATATATATATTTGGGTTTTACAATACTCCACCCCTTAAAAAAAAAATTTCGTCCTCGAAATTTAAACGGAACTACCCCCGAACAAAAAGGGGTACTTCTCCATCATCTCCGACTCTAACTCCCATGTTGCCTCTCGAGGGTCGTGGTTTTTCCATACCACTTTAACTAGAGGTATTTCTCGTCGACGAAGGACTTTGATTTCACGGTCGATAATATGAAGTGGGTGTTCCACGTACGTCGCATTTTCTTGAATAAGTATCTCTGTCCACTCAATGATTTGTTGAGGATCGGGTTCATATTTTCTCAACATCGACACATGGAACACATTGTGGACATGAGATAATTGCGGAGGTAAATCAAGCCTGTAGGCAAGTGGCCCGACTCTTTCAACTATCTCGAATGGACCTGTGTATCGCGGAGCCAACTTTCCTTTTATTCCGAAACGGGAAACACCACGCATGGGCGTCACCTTCAGGAACACATTGTCGCCAACCATGAATTCCAGTGGCCTTCGTCTTCGATCCGCATAACTCTTCTGGCGACTTTGAGCAGTCTTGAGTCTTTCCCGAATAAGCTTAATCGCTTCTGTTGTATCTCTGAGGTAGGAAGGACCGAGAGTAATACGATCTTCATACTCGGCCCAACAAAGAGGTGAACGACAAGGTCGACCATACAAGGCCTCATACGGTGCCATACCGATACTAGCCTGAAAGCTATTGTTGTAAGCGAACTCCACGAATGGTAGCTGCTCCTTCCATTTTCCTCCAAAATCTATGGCGCACGCCCGAAGCATGTCTTCTAAGATCTGAATCACTCGCTCTGATTGTCCATCAGTCTGAGGATGAAAAGCTGTGCTCAAACTCAATTCAGTTCCCATCTCTTTCCGTAATCCTTTCCAAAACTTCGAGGTGAAACGAGCGTCTCGGTCCGAAACTATTGAAACAGGGACCCCATGAAGCTTTACTATCTTTTCAACATATAGTTTACAAAGTTTCGGAACTTTGTAATCTGTCCGAATGGGGATAAAGTGGGCTGATTTTGTCAATCTATCAACGATCACCCACACCCCATCGTGTCCGCCCCGAGACCGAGGAAGTCCCGAAACGAAGTCCATGGTTATGCAGTCCCATTTCCACTCAGGTATTTCAAGTGGTTTAAGCTCTCCGCCAGGCCTTTCATGCTCTGCTTTGAACATTTGGCAAACTGGACATCTCTTCACGAACATCGCCACATCCGACTTCATTCCGTACCAATAATATTGCCTCTTCAGATCCTGGTACATCTTCGTACTCCCTGGGTGAATAGCAAACTTGGAATGATGAGCTTCATGTAAGATGGCGCTTCGTAACGTAGTATCATCAGCTACCGCAAGCCTTCCTTTGTACAATAAAAATCCATCGACTCCCACATTCCATCCTTCAAGTTGTTCTCCAGCTTGTAACCGATTCCATACCTCTTGTAACGTTTCATCGCTCCACTGACTTTGTCTAACTTGAAGTACCATTGATGGAACGGCTATGACGTTATACGCACATGCTTTATACCCGTCGCTACAAAATTCTAAATTGTAATCGCCAATGGTAACTGATCTCTTCCATGGCTCTAAGTTCAGAGAAGCAACCAAACCATGGTTCTTCCGACTCAATGCATCAGCCACCACATTTGCTTTTCCTGGGTGATAATGTAGACTAAATTCATAATCTTCCATATACTCCACCCATCTTCTTTGCCGTAAATTCAAGTCTCTCTGCGTGAACAAATACTTGAGACTTGGATGATCGGTGAATATCTCAAATCTTGAGCCGTAAAGATGACAACGCCAGATTTTGAGTGCAAATATCACTGCTGCTAGCTCCAAGTCGTGGGCAGGATAGTTTTGTTCATGCGGCTTTAACTGCCTAGAACCATATGCCACCACTCTCCCTTGTTGCATGAGCACACAGCCTAGTCCACTTCGAGATGCATCAGTATACACTGTAAACACTTCATCTACATTGGGAACAACAAGGACAGGAGCACTCGTCAATCGTCGTTTCAACTCTGAAAAAGACTCTTCACATCTATCATCCCAACTGAACTGAACATCTTTTCTGGTGAGCTTGCTTAGCGGCGCGGAAATTTTTGAAAAATTCTCCACGAACTTCCTGTAATAGCCCGCAAGACCTAGGAAACTTCGAACTTCTGCCACATTTCTTGGTTGCCTCCAATTCAAGATAGCTTCAACCTTTGACGGGTCTACGGCAATACCTTCCTGTGAGATCACGTGGCCTAAGAACTTCACTTCGGTCATCCAAAAGTCACATTTTTCTTTCTTCGCGTATAGGCGATTGTCCCGCAAAGTCTGTAAAACAATCCGCAAATGTTCTGCGTGTTCCTCTAAGGTTCTTGAATAGATAAGTATGTCGTCAATGAAGACAACAACAAATCGATCCAAGTATGGTCGAAAAATCCTATTCATTAAGTCCATAAACGCCGCTGGAGCGTTTGTTAAACCAAAAGGCATAACCGTGAACTCAAAGTGACCATATCGTGTACGGAATGCTGTCTTCGGGGTGTAAGCACCTCGAATCCTCAACTGGTGGTAGCCCGACCGCAAATCTATCTTTGAGAAGTACTTGCATCCTCCCAATTGGTCGAATAAGTCATCAATGCGCGGTAAAGGGTATTTGTTCTTAATCGTTGCCTTATTGAGCTGTCTGTAGTCCACACAAAGGCGTAAACTACCATCGCTTTTCTTAGCAAATAGGACGGGCGCTCCCCACGGAGATGTACTCTGTTTGATAAACCCTTTACTTAACAACTCGTCTAATTGTTCCCTCAATTCTGCCAATTCTGCTGGAGCCATACGGTAAGGAGTCATAGAGATCGGAGAACTCCTAGGAACTAAGTCAATGCCAAACTCAATCTCACGTTCCGGAGGAAGTCCCGGAAGCTCCGATGGAAACACATCATCAAATTCTTGTACTACGGGGGTGTACGGGTTTAAGGCACTCTGCCCTACATCTTCAATAGCACAATTAACTCCCGACCCATCAAAATTCCTCTTTCCTCCAAGAAGAGATTTCAAGATAGGATTATGGGGCCATATTCCACCTTTGGCCTGATATTCGATAATTTGTCCATCTTTCTTCCTGAGGGTGACACGTCTCCTGTAACAATCAACTATAGCACGATACTTAGACAACCAATCCATTCCCAATATTACATTAAACTCGATCATAGGAAGAATTAGCAAATCTGCTGTGAATTTTCCCTCCTCGATGACGAGCTTACATGACCTGCAAATCAATGAAACCTCCGACACTCCCCCTATAGGAGTGGACAACTCTAACGGAACAGTGCATGCATCGATATCTAGCCCCAAAAATGACGCGAGATCCACCGATATAAAAGAATGTGATGCCCCCGTATCAAACAATACACGAGATAAACAATTAGAAACAAGAATCATACCGTCGACGACTTCTTTCCCCTGGGCCTCAACACCCGTTACGGCATATGATTTTCCTTTCCCTTTGTTTCTGCTCGACTGCGATCTTCCACCTCTATTCTGCCCTCCGCCTGAGCCACCACTCCCTTGAGGGCGGAAATTATTGTGACTACCTGATGACGGTGCAGCGACTGGTGTCGTTTGACCAGAAGAAAACCCAAATCCTTGTGGTCTCTGTGGAGCGAAACCCCGAGACTGAAACCCCATCGACTGGTTGGGTATAGTACCCTGGTTTGACAAAGGACGGTTCTGATTCGCACCACCTGGCGAGTAGAAACTCTGGCTCCCAACAGGTTCGGTGTGAGATATCTGCGGTTGGAACTGTGGCTGTGAAAACGGACAATCACGTTTATAATGGCCTGGCTGCCCGCAGAGGTGACAAGTGCCATAAGGCGAGTATCTCCGACTGCCAGATGAACCAGAACCCGAACTAGCGCTCGATCCGCTACTATAGGAACCTTGACTATAACTCTTGCCTTTCTTGTCTGTTTTCCTGTCTCTCGTCTCGGAGCCTCTCTGTCTAGCCTGATAGTTTCGATTTTGCTCTGCTTCAGTGTTCTTCGCAGAAACGACAAGTTCTGAGAAATCAGAAAACCGCAATGGCGCCAAGGTCTCACAAATCCGTTTTCGAAGTCCCTGTCGGAACTTCACTATTCTAGCTGCAGGGTTAGCCACGACATCCGGGTTATAGCGCGACAGCTCGACAAACTTTGCCTGATACTCAGCCACTGTCATACTCCCCTGAGTCAGCTGCGAGAACTCATAAATCTTTCCCAAACGGTAGTCCTCAGGAACATAATACGCCAAGAATGCAGAAACAAAGTTTGACCATGTCGGTTCATTCACCCCGGTATCTTCCTGGTACATTTTCCACCATTGGGCCGCTGGGCCCTCAAAAAGATACGTTGCGAAATTAACACGGTATTCGGTCGGAATGTCAAGCACCTCAAACTTCTTCTCAACCAACTCCAACCATCTCTCAGCAGTGGCAGGATCAGGGAATCCTTCAAACTTCGGAGGGGATTGATTCATGAACTCTGCAAAGGTTCTCCTCTTTCTAGCGGCAGGATCGCGTGGTTGTGATGCTTGTTGCATCGCTTGGAAAGCAGCAGCCATTTGCTCAAAATCAAACGCGGGACGCGCATCAGGGGTATTTCGAGAATTCCGTACCATGTTGATCAACTGTAAAAAGATTAAAGTGTCAGGATTATGGATTGTGATACAAAACAAAACACGACCAAAGATAACGAAGAAAATAAATAGCTTTATGGTGTTGTACCCTAGGTGCCGTAATCTAGGCTCTGATACCAAACTGTAACGCCCCTAGATGGGGGTTAGTAGAATAGGACAAAAACAACGACTTTTCAAACTTGGACCGGTCAATGACACATCATCAATTAAACAATACCGTTGAATATTCAACGTCTACGTCAACAAACACATAACTTTTGCCCATGGGACTTAAAACGACAATACAATATCAACGACCACAGTTTATACAACACCATAAAACGACAAATATAAAGTATCACCATCACAAATATCCTTAATTTAATCCATTACAAGTCTGAATAAAAGATTAACCCAAAAAGCGAGATTCACCTCGACGAACACTAGAAGTACGGATTAGCTAATCAATACGTTGACCTCCCAACTGAAACTACTCCTCGCCCGGAGTCTGATACTGATCACCACCTGTAACTGGAAGGAAGGAAAAAAAATTGTATATGGAAGGGGTGAGCACCACATGCTCAGTAGGGAATCTATTACCAATTCTCTTTACCGAACCATTATTAGTCAAATTTCAATTAAATAAAAATAAACGTCATCATAAACCATTTAATCATCATTTTCATAAAATAAATAATTATACCTCACAAAAGTCAAATCATTTCGGTGATCCATGCCGAGTCAGCTCGCGCCTTTACTCCACTAAATCCCATCGAGTCCTCAAGGCACGAGCACAGGTGGACTAGAAGTCCCTAACCGTAACTCGCCCTTGACTCGGGATCCTAATCACCACCAAAGACGGCCAGTTCGCCATGGGTCGAAATGTTGACTTTTGGGTCACCAATCATATCCATAACGATAATCATATCCGGCCTACTGCGCAGTAGCCAGCTGCTCGTCAACAGCTCATCCGCCCGAAGCGGGTACCATATCATAATAATCATCATCCGCCCGAAGCGGGTACCATATAATACACGTCATATCGACGTCACCATAAACATAAAATATATAATAAGCATCAATCCGATGCAACCATACCTGGTATCTAGCCTCGCTATCAAGCGACGACTATTATAACATTAATTTCATTAATTATCAAATCATTACATTAAATCCAATCTTGACCTATCCGGTTCAATCTTCATTAGAGCATTGGTTTCTACATAAATTTTAAAGAGCGAGAAAAGGTAATAGCCCCTACCTCAATCCGTGGAAACTTTGACCGATCGACTAGCTAGTCGATGATGCGGGTTCGTCTTGGCCCTGAGATTGATGACTAGAGACTTTGGGATCTGCTGAATTAGTCAAAACGGGTGGTTCGGGTGGCACAGTCTTCGAGGCGACTACGGGACGACTATCCGTGCCAGCTATAACACCGATACCATTCATAAGTCAAATACTACTAAGATTGGAATTCAAATTTTCAATTGAAAACCCGATACACTAAAATTTAGCCCGGGCCGAATTCCCGTCGGGCACCCAAAACGAAGCAGCAAAACGGGCATCAATTCGACAATTTTATGCTTCTCCTAGCTTAATTCGACTGTTCTAAACGCAATGGCGAAGTCAATTTCATCAATCAAGGCCCAGAACACACCTAATTTGATCATCTAAATTCAGAAACTAGGTCAAGGAAATTCGGGCTTACCGAGAGTCTGATGACGATTCCGATCGAGGGCTTTCGATCTCCTCGACGAGGGCTTCAAAACCCCTCAAAAAAAAAATCCGAGATCGGAAAATGACGCGGCGGCCGACGGCGGCGGCCGGCTACGACGACGGCGAGGTGGCACCACCAACGGACTCTAATAGGCTTCACGAACATGATTCCGGTGTTAGTTTTCTCAAAATCTAACCGGAATGAAATAGATCTCGGGTTATGAAACCGAACCTTACGGCGACTATTCCGGCCAAACGCCAACACCTCCGGTCAACTTCCGCCCAGCATCTTGTTCACCACCTTGAGAGCTTTCCAACGGTACCAAGATCTCGTCGATCGGAGCTCCGGTGACCGAGTTGTCAAGCTTTGAACTTTGGTTGTGGGGGAAAGTTCGAGAGAAAGAGAGAGAGAGAGAGAGATACGGGAAGGAGAGGAAGAAAAAGAAAAGGAAAAGGGGGGGGGGAGAAAGAGGTACGCTGACACACATTTTTTTTATATATAATATATATATATATATATATATATATGGGTTTTACACTTTTAATGCCAAAAATAACCCAATTTGTAATAATCCCACCCAAATAAAGGTCTAGCAAGTGAAATTTCATCATGAACGTATCGTATTTGCTCTCGTAAGAAAACCAATTTTTAACAGTTTTCGGTAATGATTTTAACCCGTTAAATGCTTGGTATAGAAACTACGAGATGGTGCTTCGAGATTTAGGGATTAAAATAAATAAATGTGGTATGAATACACATTACTAATAATTTTGAAGTTCATTTTTTGTTTAAAATATCGTTTAATTAGGGTTTTTTTGCTTAAAATGGGAAAAAGACTCAGTTTTTTTTGGAGCACGAATTAATTGGTGAAATAGGGTGTTTGGAGAGCATCAAAAACTTTTAATGCCAAAAATAACCCAATTTTTAATAATACCACCCAAATAAAGGTCTAGCAAGTGAAATTTCATCATAATTGCATCGTATTTTCTCTCGTAAGAAACCTATTTTTGACACTTTTTGGTAATGATTTTAACCTGTTAAATGCTTGGTTTAGAAACTACGAGATAATGCTTCGCGAATTAGGGATTAAAATAAGTAAATGTGGTATAAATAATAATTACTAAGAAATTTGAAGTTCATTTTTTGTTTAAAATATCGTTTAATTATGATTTTTTTGCTTAAAATGGGAAAAAGACTCAGTTTTTTTAGCACGATTAATTGGTGAAATAGAGGCTTTGGAGAGCGTCAACAAATTTTAATGCCAAAAATAACCCAATTTGTAATAATCCCACCCAAATAAAGGTCTAGCAAGTGAAATTTCATCATGAACGCATCGTATTTGCTCTCGTAAGAAAACCAATTTTTAACACTTTTCGGTAATGATTTTAACCCGTTAAATGCTTGGTATAGAAACTACGAGAAAATGCTTCGAGATTTAGCGATTAAAATAAGTAAATGTGGTATAAATACACATTACAAATAATTTTGAAGTTCATTTTTTGTTTCAAATATCGTTTAATTAGGGTTTTTTTATCTTAAAATGGGAAAAAGACTCAGTTTTTTTTAGCACGATTAATTGGTGAAATAAGGTGTTTGGAGAACGTCAAAAACTTTTAATTCCAAAAATAACCCAATTTGTAATAATCCCACCCAAATAAAGGTCTAGCAAGTGAAATTTCATTATGAACGCATCGTATTTGCTCTCGTAAAAAAACCAATTTTTAACACTTTTCGGTAATGATTTTAACCCGTTAAATGCTTGGTATAGAAACTACGAGATGGTGCTTCGAGATTTAGGGATTAAAATAAATAAATGTGGTATGAATACACATTACTAATAATTTTGAAGTTCATTTTTTGTTTAAAATATCGTTTAATTAGGGTTTTTTGCTTAAAATGGGAAAAAGACTCAGTTTTCTTTGGAGCACGAATTAATTGGTGAAATAGGGTGTTTGGAGAGCATCAAAAACTTTTAATGCCAAAAATAACCCAATTTGTAATAATACCACCCAAATAATGGTCTAGCAAGTGAAATTTCATCATAATTGCATCGTATTTTCTCTCGTAAGAAACCTATTTTTGACACTTTTTGGTAATGATTTTAACCCGTTAAATGCTTGGTTTAGAAACTACGAGATAATGCTTCGCGAATTAGGGATTAAAATAAGTAAATGTGGTATAAATAAACATTACTAAGAATTTTGAAGTTCATTTTTTGTTTAAAATATCGTTTAATTATGATTTTTTTGCTTAAAATGGGATAAAGACTCAGTTGTTTTAGCACGATTAATTGGTGAAATAGGGGCTTTGGAGAGCGTCAACAAATATCAATGCCAAAAATAACCCAATTTGTAATAATCCCACCCAAATAAAGGTCTAGCAAGTGAAATTTCTTCATGAACGCATCGTATTTGCTCTCGTAAGAAAACCAATTTTTATCACTTTTCGGTAATGATTTTAACCCGTTAAATGCTTGGTATAGAAACTACGAGAAAGTGCTTCGAGATTTAGGGATTAAAATAAGTAAATGTGGTGAAAATACACATTACAAATAATTTTGAAGTTAATTTTTTGTTTAAAATATCGTTTAATTAGGGTTTTTTTTGCTTAAAATGGGAAAAAGACTCAGTTTTTTTTAGCACGATTAATTGGTGAAATAAGGTGTTTGGAGAACGTCAAGAACTTTTAATTCCAAAAATAACCAAATTTGTAATAATCCCACCCAAATAAAGGTCTAGGAAGTGAAATTTCATCATGAACGCATCGTATTTGCTCTCGTAAGAAAACCAATTTTTAACACTTTTCGGTAATGATTTTAACCCGTTAAATGCTTGGTATAGAAACTACGAGATAGTGCTTCGAGATTTAGGGATTAAAATAAGTAAATGTGGTATAAATACACATTACTAATAATTTTGAAGTTCATTTTTTGTTTAAAATATCGTTTAATTAGTCTTTTTTTGCTTAAAATGGGAAAAAGACTACGTTTTTTTTGGAGCACGAATTAATTGGTGAAATAGGGTGTTTGGAGAGTGTCAAAAACTATTAATGCCAAAAATAACCCAAATTTTTAATAATCCCACCCAAATAAAGGTCTAGCAAGTGAAATTTCATCAAGAACGCATCGTATTTGCTCTCGTAAGAAAACCAATTTTTAACACTTTTCGGTAATGATTTTAACCCGTTAAATGCTTGGTATAGAAACTACGAGATAATGATTCGCGAATTAGGGATTAAAATAAGTAAATATGGTATAAATAAACATTACTAAGAATTTTTAAGTTCATTTTCTGTTTAAAATATTATTTAATTAGGATTTTCTTGCTTAAAATGGGAAAAAGACTAAGTTTTTTTAGCACGATTAATTGGTTAAATAGGGTGTTTGGAGAGCGTCAAAAACTTTTAATGGCAAAAATTACCCAATTTGTAATAATCCCACTCAAATAAAGGTCTAGCAAGTGAAATTTCATCATGAACGCATCGTATTTGCTCTCGTAAGAAAACAAATTTTTAACACTTTTCGGTAATGATTTTAACCCGTTAAATGCTTGGTATAGAAACTACGAGATGGTGCTTCGAGATTTAGGGATTAAAATAAGTAAATGTGGTATAAATACACATTACTAATAATTTTGAAGTTCATTTTTTGTTTAAAATATCGTTTAATTAGGGTTTTTTTGCTTAAAATGGGAAAAAGACTCAGTTTTTTTTGGAGCACGAATTAATTGGTGAAATAGGGTGTTTGGAGAGCATCAAAAACTTTTAATGCCAAAAATAACCCAATTTGTAATAATACCACCCAAATAAAGGTCTAGCAAGTGAAATTTCATCATAAACGCATCGTATTTGCTCTCGTAAAAAAAAACCAATTTTTAACACTTTTCGGTAATGATTTTAACCCGTTAAATGCTTGGTATAGAAACTACGAGATAGTGCTTTGAGATTTAGGGATTAAAATAAGTAAATGTGGTATAAATACACATTACTAATAATTTTGAAGTTCATTTTTTTGTTTAAAATATCGTTTAATTATGGTTTTTTTGCTTAAAATGGGAAAAAGACTACGTTTTTTTTGGAGCACGAATTAATTGGTGAAATAGGGTGTTTGTTGAGCGTCAAAAACTTTTAATGCCAAAAATAACCCAATTTGTAATAATACCACCCAAATAAAGGTCTAGCAAGTGAAATTTCATCAAGAACGCATCGTATTTGCTCTCGTAAAAAAACCAATTTTTAACACTTTTCGGTAATGATTTTAACCCGTTAAATGCTTGGTATAGAAACTACGAGATAATGATTCGCGAATTAGGGATTAAAATAAGTAAATATGGTATAAATAAACATTACTAAGAATTTTGAAGTTCATTTTTTGTTTAAAATATTATTTAATTAGGATTTTCTTGCTTAAAATGGGAAAAAGACTAAGTTTTTTTTTAGCACGATTAATTGGTTAAATAGGGTGTTTGGAGAGCGTCAAAAACTTTTAATGCCAAAAATTACCCAATTTGTAATAATCCCACTCAAATAAAGGTCTAGCAAGTGAAATTTCATCATGAACGCATCGTATTTGCTCTCGTAAGAAAACCAATTTTTGACACTTTTCGGTAATGATTTTAACCCGTTAAATGCTTGGTATAGAAACTACGAGATAGTGCTTCGAGATTTAGGGAATAAAATAAGTTAATGTGGTATAAATACACATTACAAATAATTTTGAAGTTCATTTTTTGTTTAAAATATCGTTTAATTAGGGTTTTTTTTCTTAAAATGGGAAAAAGACTCAGTTTTTTTTAGCACGATTAATTGGTGAAATAAGGTGTTTGGAGAACGTCAAAAACTTTTAATTCCAAAAATAACCAATTTGTAATAATCCCACCCAAATAAAGATCTAGCTAGTGAAATTTCATCATGAACGCATCGTATTTGCTCTCGTAAGAAAACCAATTTTTAACACTTTTCGGTAATGATTTTAACCCGTTAAATGCTTGGTATAGAAACTACGAGATAGTGCTTCGAGATTTACGGATTAAAATAAGTAAATGTGTTATAAATACACATTACTAAGAATTTTGAAGTTCATTTTTTGTTTAAAATATCGTTTAGTTAGGGTTTTTTTGCTTAAAATGGGAAAAAGACTACGTTTTTTTTGGAGCACGAATTAATTGGTGAAATAGGGTGTTTGGAGAGCGTCAAAAACTTTTAATGCCAAAAATAACCCAATTTTTAATAATACCACCGAAATAAAGGTCTAGCAAGTGAAATTTCATCATGAACGCATCGTATTTGCTCTCGTAAGAAAACAAATTTTTAACACTTTTCGGTAATGATTTTAACCCGTTAAATGCTTGGTATCGAAACTACGAGATAGTGCTTTGCTATTTAGGGATTAAAATAAGTAAATTTGGTATAAATACACATTACTAAGAATTTTTAAGTTCATATTTTGTTTAAAATATCGTTTAATTAGGGTTTTTTTGCTTAAAAAGGGAAAAAGACTCAGTTTTTTTTGGAGCACGAATTAATTGGTGAAATAGGGTGTTTGGAGAGCGTCAAAAACTTTTAATGCCAAAAATAACCAAATTTGTAATAATCCCACCCAAATAAAGGTCTAGTAAGTGAAATTTCATCATGAGCGCATCGTATTTGCTCTCGTAAAAAAAAAACAATTTTTAACACTTTTCGGTAATGATTTTAACCTGTTAAATGCTTGGTATAGAAACTACGAGATAGTGCTTCGAGATTTAGGGATTAAAATAAGTAAATATGGTATAAATACACATTACAAATAATTTTGAAGTTCATTTTTTGTTTAAAATATCGTTTAATTAGGGTTTTTTTTGCTTAAAATGGGAAAAAGACTCAGTTTTTTTTTGGAGCACGAATTAATTGGTGAAATCGGGTGTTTGGAGAGCGTCAAAAACTTTTAATGCCAAAAATAACCCAATTTCTAATAATCCCACACAAATAAAGGTCTAGCAAGTGAAATTTCATCATGAACGCATCGTATTTGCTCTCGTAAAAAAAAACCAATTTTTAACACTTTTCGGTAAGGATTTTAACCCGTTAAATGATTTGTATAGTAACTACGAGAAAGTGCTTCGAGACTTAGGGATTAAAATAAGTAAATGTGGTGTAAATACACATTACTAATAATTTTGAAGTTCATTTTTTGTTTAAAATATCGTTTAATTAGGGTTTTCTTGCTTAAAATGGGAAAAAGACTATGTTTTTTTTGGAGCACGAATTAATTAGTGAAATAGCACTACCACAAATCCGAATTTCAACTATGGTTAAAAACCATGGTTGAAAAATTTCAACCATGGTTCTTAACCATGGTAGAATCCTGCATGGTAGAAAGTTCCAACCACGGATTTTTTCCATGGTTGAAAAAATCTTTCTACAACGGAAATTTCCGTGGTTCGAACGCGATAACGCCGCGGCGTGTAATAAAACACGCCGCGGCTCTAATCGAATGAACAACGGAATTATCCGTGGTTCGAAAGTAAAAGCCGCGGCACAAAATAAAAGGCCGCGGCTATAATCGAATAAAAAGCCAACCACGCCGTGGTGTTATGTTTACATGCCACGGCTAGAAATGAACGAACAACGGACTTTTCCGTGGTTCGAAAGCAAAACGCCGCGGCATAATATAAATCAGGCCGCGGCTATAGTCGAATCAAAAGTCAAAAACGCCGCGGCGTTATTTTAACACGCCGCGGCATAATATAAATCAGGCCGCGGCTATAGTCGAATCAAAAGTCAAAAACGCCGCGGCGTTATTTTAACTAGCCGCGGCTAGAAATGAATGAACAACGAAATTATCCGTTGTTCGAAAGCTAAAATGCCGCGGCCTTTTATCAAACAGGCCGCGGCTGGAAACGAATAATCAAGGCAAACACGCCGAGGCTTAGTTTAGCCAACGCTGCGGCATGTATTTAACAAGTCGAGGCTTATTTTAGACATTTCGACACTTTCAAACGCCACGGCTTGAAGAAACATGCCGCGGCATTATTTGAGGTAGGCCGCGACATTGTTTCCAAAAAGCCGCGGCGTCAAACTATTACGAACGAAGGAATTTACCATCGTACGTAGTATTGTTCTGCCGCGGCGTATTTTTTGAAGCCGCGGCGTAAACTGCGTTCCGAAGGGTTGTATTTGTTTTGGGCGACGGTTTTTAAGCGTTGTTGAAAAAGAGACTAAAAATAAATAAAAAACCGGACGATTTTTTGAAAAAAATCGCCCGGTAACTTTTTATCCTGTTTCTAATACCGATAGAACCTGTAATTAATAATTAATATTTTATTAAATAAAATATAAATTAAATTTTTAATTAAAAGCATTAATCCAAAATATTAAAATAAAAATATTAATACATTAAAATATCATCCGTTAAAGATTATACGATCGATACATACAAAACATATAATCCACCATACAAAATTCACCGTTCAAATATAAACAAACAAATCCAAAATATGTTGTAATCTTCATCGTCATATTTAACAAACTTTGATAGCACATACATACCTAAATCTACATTCAATCCATCTATCTCGTTTACACTATAATTAAGTTTGCTATAGACGAAATTCATACCATTTCTCACAACGTCGTGCATGAACTTCATGACGTAATATCTGCATTCATGATTTCCCGGTTGTTTCGGACATCCTTCTGAATTCACCGTTTTTATCAACGAGGGTGTCATGAGGCCGGTGTCGTGATTAACCTTGAATATGTCTTCAATACTACAAAAAAAAAAGTAAAGAATTCAAATAACTTAAACATAAAAATGATTATGTTTTAGAATACTTACTTTTGGAAAAATTGCTCTAAGTGGCTATTTAAACCGCTTGAATTGGGGAGAGAATCAAACTTCGCTACGGTAGCCTTCTAAGGGTTAAAAACAAGAAGAATCCAATGGTGACGACTATTGTAAGGCATTAACCATCTTTTGCCATTCTTGCAATTTTGTATAAGTTTGTAGTATCGATCAACATCAAGTTTTAATGCATTTTTCTTAGCATCTCCTACTTTTGTGTTGGACCCGATGTCTTCATATGGCGGAAGAAAACCGTAAATGTCCGGATTGCGAATGTGATTTTCTTGCAAATAACTACAAATAAAAATAACAATAATTAATGTAAAACAAATGAATCAGTAATTTATATATTTAATAATTATGAAATCGCAAATGAAAATGGAAACATACCTTTGACAAATCATTATCCATAGTACGGTCAAGTCTTGAGAGAGGAGAAATTCACGTGTATCATCAAAATTCAACAACGGAGCGAAATCACACAAGATCTTATCAAGCTCAACTGGTATTTTCTTTCCCTTTGCAAGCATATAGTCGTTTGCATAAGACGCTAACGCTCTCAATCGGGGATTAGCATGGTTCAAGTTAATCTTTTGTGCCATTTCATTGTAATACAAACTTTTGGCTATATTTTTGGGCTTAGGTTTGGGAGCTTGATTACCTTTGGAGTTTAATTCTTCAATAAGGGACATTGGCCAAGGCACAAAGGTCCCCACCGCGTCATCAATGGTTTCGATCCATTGAACCGATACTGGGAGAGGAATAGGGTCTTTAGACATCGACACTTCTACTAACACCCGACGATGATCTCTATCCAATGGTATGTTGTGAATTTTCTCGCCAACCTCTTCATTTTTTAGGAACACCTTCCCTGTTGCGACGTGCTCAACGATTCCCTCCGCAAAAAGGAGACAATCAACACCTTCATTAAATGAAATGGGCGTATTTGGAATAGACGACGCCGGATCAACCGCGGAAATTCCGCCAATACCTAGAATAGGTCCTTTTGAAACCAAAGGCGAGCTCTTTGCCTTTTTAGCTTGAATTTGAACGTTCGCAAGCTCCGGTGAAGGAGCAATCGATTGACTAGCGCAACTTTGCACATTAAAAGATTTGATATTCTCTCTATTTGGCCTTTTCGAAAGGAACCCTTTACGCTTAGGCTTTTTCGCGGGAATTTGACCTTCATCAAGTTGCACATTAACCGGCGCTACGGGAGTAAACGGTGGCCTTCCCGGACTTTGCACATCACAAGGCTCGTTACTCCCTAGACTCGGTCCTTTCGAAATAAAATCTTTTCCCTTAGCCTTTGTTGCGGGAGTACGATCATCATCAAAATTCAATTCAATCGGTGCTAAAGGAGCAAGAGGTTGACTTACCGGACTATGCGCATCGAGTGGTTCATTACTACCTTGAATATTTCTTGAAGATGATCCTTGGATCATTTGTTCCACTTTAGCCTTCCATTCCTCGAAAGCCGCATCTCTCGCTTCCGACTTGACTTTCATATCTTTAATTTCGGCTAGGAGACTTTGAACGAGGGGATTCATTGAGTCTTTGGCTTGTTTGTAAAATGCTCTCTTTGAGACGTATTTGGATTGTCCCCGAACTCGTCCGGGATGTTCTTTCTTCCCCAAAGCTCTTGTCAAAATATCTTCTTCCTCATCGTCGTCCACAACTTGAGTGGTACATTCCACCTAATTACAAAATGAATTATTACAAATATTTAAGTCAATAATATACAAATAAACTCATTGTACTTACTATTTTATTCACAATAGGCTCTAGATTTGGATCCTTTAATGAACCATCCTCATTATTCCTCATTTCGATCCAAAGTTCCGGCTTTGTCGCCCATACGCCGTTTTTTTCAAACTACGAAACAAAGGAAAATGTTATTCAATTATAGACAATAGATTAAATTTAAAATATAAAATTAAAACCCTTACTAGCATTTGATCGAGCTTCCGATATCCGTTTCGACCCGATCTAGAGGGGTACTCAACGAGAGCCCTATTAGCTTTGTTTTGATTCGAGACTTCTTTGAACTCATCGCTTAATCTAATATTAACAAACTCCTCCCAATGTTCGTCCGTGATGCTCGTGTAATACTTCTTAACAATATCCGGTCGCTCGAAGATTCTTTTATCATTCGGATCTTTCTTGAATAGGGTAGAGAGATCATACCGGAAGTATCTTGCCGATTCCCCGGCACAAGATAAACACATCTTCTTGTACTCGTTCGGAATAACAAATGCTTGTTGGATTTCATCCCATATCCTATGTTTCACCTTTTTTAAACTCTTCAATCTCCAATCGGATATAGTAATTGGAATAAATTCCCGAGCAAGAACACCAATCCAACTAGCTAAAAGATCACCATCTCTTCCATCCGGTTGTTTTTTCTCATCAAATCTCACAAGTATTTTATCCCCCTTATGCTTTAAGATAGTGATACTTTTCATGAGGTTCACTTTTCTTTTTCCTTCTCCTCTAAGTTTTCTTCTACATTTTGCTACTTCATCATTTTGGTTAAGAACTAGAAACAAATAAAGTAATAAATTATAAATTTTATATACTAGATAGATTCAATGAAATATAATACCTTAAACAAAATAACAATACTACTAACCGGGCGTAGTTTCTTCTTCATCGGATGATGACGTTTCTTCTCGATCGATTGATGGCCTAGTTACTTCTCGCTCCGACATAACTTTCCTAAATATACATTTGACTCGATTCCAAAAATTCATAAACATCAAATAACTCCAGACAACAAATACATTTCATTGCAAACATTCAAGACAACAAAAGCATAAAACAACATTTCATGGCAAACATGAAAGACAACAAAAGCATAAAAACATTTCATGGCAAACATTAAGAAAATGCAATACATATGTAATATTGAATTCGGATAGGATTCTAACCTTGTTAGAATCAATAGCTCGGAGTTAGGGAACGGGGTAGGAATTAGCTTGTTGAAGAAACAAGATGAAGCACACCTCAACGGAGTAAGGGCACGGCAAGGATACGTCGGCGGCGGAGAATGGTGGAGCACGGCTGATAACGGCGGGGCACAGCAGAGCACGGCGACGGCGTGAAGAGAGAGAGAGGAAGAAGAGAGAAGAGAGAAGAGAGAAGAGAGAAGAGACGAGGTTTAAAGAAAAAGAGGGAAGGAATAGGGCAGAAATGGAGGGAAATGAGGTTAAAATCGAATAAAAAATTCAAAAACGGCTTTAGACAACGGAAAAACGCAATCGTTGTCTGAAAATCCCGATACATGCCGCGGCATAACCTTTAAACTGCCGCGGCATAATCCAACGTGGAAAAATACACGCCAGGGTGTGGTTTATATAAGCCGGGGCACGTTGAGATTCGAAATAACACCGACTCTGTATAATTTTGGGATGTAAATACGCCAGGGCATGAAATAAATGAGCCGGGGCTCGTAACGACACGCCGCGGCAGTTACATACTATACCGCGGCATACACCTCGTCCTTGCGGTCATGCCACGGCCTATTTTGGTATGCCGCGGCTAGATTTGGCCTCCAGAAAGCATGCTCTCTGTATAATTTGTGCGCACTTTATGCCGCGGCACAATATACGCGCGCCGAGGCTTTATGTACTCATGCCAAGGCGTAGATATAATAAAGCCGCGGCATCTAGTTGAATTTACCTATTTACCCATGTTAAATATGAAACTCGCCACGGCTTGTCTTGAAACGCCGCAGCATTGTGAATCCCGTATAAAACGCGCCGTGGCACGATTTTCACAAGGCCGCGGCACGTTAAGATTTAACTTAACACAGACTCTTTGATATTTTGGTATGTAAATACGCCGCGGCACGAAAATATTGGAGCCGAGGCTCGTCTACAAACGCCGCGGCATGTTAGACATTACCGCGGCATAACCTGATTTAACGCACGCGTAAAAATTTGGTTTTTAGTTTTTGTCTAAGAATGCCGCGGCATGACTGTACTACGCCTCGGCCTTTCTTGCATGCCAAGGCATATTCTTTGTACGCCGTGGCATTTCTTCGCCTGCAGAAAACGCATGCTCTCTGTATAATTTTGATGCGATATATGCCGCGGCAGAAACTAATTACGCCGAGGCTTTATTTACATATGCCAAGGCGTCGGTATGTATAAGCCGTGGTGTTCTTCTGAATTTACGTAAATACCCTCTGCCTTATGAAACTCGCCGCGGCCTATTTGGGAAATGCCGCGGTAATATTTTCTCGTATGAAACGCGCCGCGGCTTAAATCGAAAAGGCCGTGGTATTAAGTACAAAATGAACCAAATTTACATTTATTTAACCAACTTATTTATAAAAAAAATTGTTCAATCATATTTCAAATAGTAAAATTTTAAAAGATAACTAATTGAAAATAATTGTTCAATCAATTTCCAATTAAATAAACATGATAACCAATTGTTCATACATGAAAAACAAGATCAAAATATAACATTATTACAATAAAATTATTATTCAATCAATTTCCAATGCCGGGATATCTCGACGTAGCAAAAACAAAACATCATCATCATCATCAACGTCTTCAAACGATTGTAGCCCGATGGAGAATGGTGCGATGGTAGTGATGTCTTCAACTTCTTCATTCGATTCTTCTACATTTCTCGCATTAACATGCACGACGAGAGATAATTCTTGATCGACCGGGTCCGAGACATAAAACACTTGAGATGCTTGGGATGCTAACATGAATGAATCATTGGCATAACACATCCGTCTGAAGTCAACAACCGTAACTCCATCATTTTCAACTTTGACGTGGTTGTTGTCCGCCCATTTGCACTTAACCAATCCAACTCGCAAACCACAATAATCTAGCTCCCAAATATCTTCTACATAGCCAAAATAGCTCATAAAAGCTTTTTTTGGATTTTTATCCTTGGCCGACGCAACATGGACTCCTTCCGCAAAGAATGTAACACCACTATTTTGTACGGGGTGTTTTTCGTCCCTTTCCCTTGTGTAAAACGTGTACCCGTTAACGTACCATGACGTGTACCTGGTAACTACTTGTGAAGGCCCACTAGAGATCTTCAATAATGTCTCATCTAAATTATTTCTTCTTGCATAACAATATTCATCGATCCACTTTGCAAACGTACGGTTATGCTCTTCTTTTAGCCATTTTTCGTTTTTTGACTTTTTCGGATAAGTAGACCTTAACTCATTCATATGCACATCGATAAAGGGTTCCACGACGTCTAAATTGTGCAACACATGGAGAACGGCTTGCTCCCATTCTTTTCGGTTGGCAGTTGAAGGATTTGCTGTGCATAAAAACATCAAAATAAATATTATATTCAACACGTAATCTAAATATTAACATCGTATTTATTTATAAAAAAATTATAATAATTACCTGCAGATAAGCCTTTGGATTCCGCTTTGGCTAATTTGGGAACACCAATTAGCCGAGTTCTCGGGAAATACTCTACACAAAATTCAACCGACTCTTCTGCCATATATCCTTCGACAATGCTCCCTTCTGGTCGATTGTAGTTCTTCCCGTATCCTTTCAAGACTTTCATATACCGTTCAATTGGATACATCCACCGTAGAAATATAGGTCCACATAATTTCACTTCCCGTACTAGGTGAACGGTTAAGTGAATCATGATGTCAAAAAATGAGGGTGGAAAGAACATCTCGAGCATACATAGGGTTTTTACCAAGTCCGCTTGCAACTCGTCAAGACCTTCAACCTTAATAGTTTTGGAGCAAATTTTGTTGAAAAATTCACATAACTTTGAAATTGCGAATCGAACTTCCTTTGGCAAAAACCCTCGCAATGCAAGAGGCAGTATTTGTTGAAGCAACATATGACAATCGTGAGTCTTCATTCCGATAAGTCTCAAATCTTTCATAGATACAAACCTCTTGTAGTTCGAAGAATGACCTTCGGGAACTTTTATCGCCGCAAGCCATCCACAAAGCTTCCTTCGCTCCGCTCTCGATAAAGTGTGGACAGCCGGTGGTAGTAATGTCTTCTTTCCAGCCATTTTAGGATGCAAATCCGTCTTATACCCAATTCAACGAGATCTTGTCGAGCATTTTTCCCGTCTTTTGTTTTATTTGGATCGTCAAGCAATGTACCAACAATCGCTTCACATACATTTTTTTCGATGTGCATAACGTCAAAACAATGTCGAACGTAATGCGTCTTCCAATACGGGAGCTCGTAGAAGATTGATACTTTTTTGAACGGTCTATCTTCAAATTTTTTTTGTTTCCTCTTACCACTCGACGTTCTTTTTCCAAGCACTTCATAAGTCTCTTCACAAATCAGTTTATAGACATCTTCACCGTTCAAAATTTTTGGAGGAGGTCGATGTTCTTGTTGTCCATTAAACTTTTTTTCTTTCTTTCTGTACGGGTGATCTCTCGGTAAAAATCTCCTATGGTCGAGAAAAACTGTTTTCTTCCCATGTTTTAACCGGACTGAAGATGTATTTTTGATGCAGACTGGACAGCCAATAGAACATTTCACCGAGTAACCAGACAAGTTTCCGTACGCCGGGAAGTCATTGATTGTCCACATTAACATTGCTTTCAACTTGAACACTTCGCGTCGGTAAGCATCGTTGATCTCAATTCCTTCGTTCCACATCATCTTTAGATCATCGACCAAAGGTGCTAAGTAGACGTCGATGTCATTTCTTGGTTGGCTCGGTCCCGAAATTAAAAGAGTCAACATCAAGAACTTCCGCTTCATACACAACTTCGGAGGGAGATTGTAGTTGCAAAGTATTACCGGCCAAACACTATAGCGACTACTCATGTTACCAAAAGGATTCATCCCGTCTGTTGGCAAACCGAGACGCAAATTCCTGGGTTCTGAGCTGAATTCCGGATACCGAGTATCAAAACTTTTCCACTGTGAAGCATCACAAGGGTGTCTTAAAATGCCATCATTACTCTGATTTTTTGAGTGCCAAACCATGTTCTCCGCGTGATTAATATTGTTAAACATGCGTTTGAGGCGGGTGAATGGGGGAATGTACCATAATACTTTTTTCGCAACCCCTTTGATACCGTCATGTGGCTCCTTTCTTGTCTTCCACCTTGACCCATTGCACAGTGGACATTCACTTAATTCTGTATACTCGTTCCTATACAGTACGCAATCTTTTGGACATGCATGAAACTTTTCAAACTTTAAACCTAACAAGCCCAGTGTCTTTTTTGCCTCATATATTCCTGTCGGAACTTTATTACCGGCCGGCAACGTTTCACGAAGGAGTTCCAACAATTGCGTGAAGCTACAATTTGTCCAACTTCCTGCCGCCTTTAAATGGAATAGTGATACCAAAAACCCTATTTTCGTTGTGTTACTCCCATCATACAAAGGCGCTTCGAAATCCCCCACCATCGACTCTAATAATTGCGGTCTTCCCACAAAATTATAGTCAATATCATCCATCAAACCACCAATGTCATCGGATTCGTCTTTGCATTCTTCTTCTTCAACTAAATCATCGACTCTCTTACCACGTATCTTTTCTCCATGAAAGTACCAATGATCATAGGAACTCATAATACCAATAGCTAACAAATGCGATTTGACTACTTTCATAGATTTTGAAACTAAATTTCCACACAAAAGACAAGGACACCTAATCAAATCTCCTTCTTCAAAGTTTAAACGCACAAAATCCATAAATTCTTGAACACCATGTCGGTAATCATCGCTCATTCTATTTTTTGTCATCCATTCCCTAAATGCCATATTGCAAATAAAGAATTTGAAGATTAAATACCGTTTTCTTCCGTGACGAAGCACCGAGCCCGAATTTGAAATCGAAGGAAAGTCGCCTAAGGGAGAAAAAAATAGGGTTTTTGGAGTTATGGTGTAAATGGTTATGAAAATCTGCGAATTTGAAGATCTGCGTAGTATGCCGCGGCATTAAGTTATTACGCCACGGCATGTTGATCTATTATCAACCCTTTTTTTAGACATTCTCGATCAAACTTGAATTTGGATGAATATTTTTCCCGATATACGCCGCGGCATGGTCACAGCAAGCTGAGGCTTTTGTGTTTCATGCCTTGGCATTTGTTACTTGACGCCGCGGCATACTTTGTCATTTACAGTTAGACCCCATATTAGCCGCGGCTTTCGTCATTTATCGGAGGGCATAATGGTGACAAGCTTCAATGTGCCGCGGCTTTCTGTAACATATGCCGCGGCTTGATCGCGCTGACGTAAAAACGGCCATATTTTTACTAGCTACTAGGGTTAAATTTATTACCTTTCAACGGTTATAAACGGCTATATTCGCGAAAATAGTTTAAAAAACTTATAATTCATAACTTCTTTCTATATATACAACCATTTAACTTATATTTTGACCCACACAAAATATCTTGTCTACAAAAATTGAAAATTATTATGGATGATCATCCGTCTTTTATCGGTAATGGCCCAGTCGTTATTGTTTCGTCATCTTCTTCGTCTTCTTCCGATGATGACAACGATCACCAGGTAAATCAATCAGATGATACAGTGGTCCCAGAAACAAATTCTGATGATACGGTGGTCCCAGAAACAAATTCCGATGATACGGTGGTCCCTGATACAAACTCTTATTCGGAAGTCCCAGAAATTATAAACTCCAATGATACTATAGTCCCAGAAACAAATTCTCAAGAAAGCATTCAAAATTCCGAAGAAACCGTAGAGTCTGAATTACCTCCAGGTCAGATTCGCTCCGCTCTTTCCGTTGGTTCAAGCCGCACAGGAGGTAGTGGTGGATCAAAATTTTCTTCATCGTGGGAGACAGATTTCCATATAAAGTATGAGTGGAATAGCTCGACTCAAAATTTTGATAAGCACACTAAATGCAAATGGTGCGGACTATTGTTTATTCTTCCCTACCCAGTACGAGAAATCGATTCGCTTCATGCTCATGGCGTGCGTTGTCGTCGAAAACATTGTATTTAAATATTTATTATTTTACGTTTTTTAATTGTAGTTTTATTATTATGTGACAAATGTAGCTTTAAATATTGATGGAGTTGTAATGTGGCACGACTTATCATAATGTACTTGTAATGTGTTGTAATGTGGTACTTGAAATGTTTTGCAATGTGGTACTTATCATAATGTACTTGTAATGTGTTGTAATGTGGTACTAGTAATGTTTTGTAATGTGGTACTTTCCATATGGTACTTGTAATGTGGAATTATTGATGATAATAATGTATTTATAATATAAACATATGTATTCATAATTCTATATATTTTATAATTAATCACATATATAATCTTACATATTTTGATGAAACGAATAATAATTACAGTTTAATTTTATGCGTTTAAAATTAAGGAAATATTATAAAAATTAATTCATAACGCCGCGGCGTAACGTTAACAATGCCGTGGCAAGACCTATTGAACCATGCTTAATAACCGTAGTCGAACTCACGCCACGGCATATCAAAATCTATGCCTCGGCATTTTTACAATAGCCGCGGCGGAATGGTAGTAACGCCGCGGCGCTTAGTGACTTACAGAGTCCATACTCTCTGTATAATTTGAAACAACATATAGGCGTCGGCATGATATCAGCAAGCCGTGGCTTCGATGGCCATGCCAAGGCATGGGTAACAGAATGCCGCAGCTTACATCGTCTGTTTACCAAAGTACCCTCACAATGTGCAACTCGCCGAGGCCTTTCTTGGAAATGCCGCGGCGAGTTGCATAATAAAGAGGGCAAATTTGTAAATTAAAATGAAGCCACAGCGTGTTCATTCAAATGCCGCGGCATGATAAGTAAATTTATAATGTAATTATTAGTTATCATATTAATTGTAACACAATTTTAGTAAATTAAATTATCTCATAAATAAACTATGAAAATGTTGATAATTTTATTATAAAAAAAAACAAAAAAAATGCACTCAATAATTAACCACGCCGCGGCTTATTTTGTAGAAGCCACGGCTTTATCTCAAACGTCGGATATATCCGTTGCAGAAACTGAACACGCCGCGGCATATGTAAACCCTGCCGCGGCGTTTCTTCGCTGACACAAAAACAGCTAGTTTTTTTCCCCCCGAATTATTACCCCACAACGGTAATAAACGGCTATATTTGTTAAAAACGTTTAAATTCACACAAATCTTCTA
This sequence comes from Parietaria judaica, assembly GCA_954871525.1. NCBI lineage: Eukaryota > Viridiplantae > Streptophyta > Magnoliopsida > Rosales > Urticaceae > Parietaria > Parietaria judaica. Next base: position 3,887,090 of record OX940868.1, read on the forward strand.
TTTAAACATATACTTGTTCACATTTTATTCTATGTTTCATCAAATTAATCCTTAGATTCAAAAATATCATCATTTTTCTTTGTTATGGATGATCCGTCTCGTTTCGGTTCGTCATCAAGATATCATCAGGGCTTATTTTTTGGGTTCGCCTCTTGCTCTTCTTCTGATGATGATAGTTTTTCTATGGATACAAGTTCCAATAATACTATTGTCATATCCTCCGACGACACCGAGGAGTTTGAAATGCCTTCGAATCCAACTCTAAATCGGACCTCTCGTGCCGGTGAGCCACGACCGACGAGGGGGCGTGGGCGTGGGCGTGGGCATGGGCGTGGGCGTGGACGTGGTAGGCCACCGTCTTTACTATGGGAAACAGATTTTCAAATGAGGCTCAAATGGAACAATGAGACTCAAACTCAAGATAGGTACGCGAAATGCAAATGGTGCCGTCAAGAGATTCTCGCAATCGTTGAACGAGGCACAACTCATTTACGCCGACATGCTAATTGTCGTAGAGATTTAGGTATTGATGACGAATGATGATTTTAATTGTCGTAGTTTTATTAATATTGAATTGTTGTGAGTTATTTTGTTATTTGAAAAAGAATTAAATGTAATGTTGGATTGTTGTGAGTGATTTTGTTGTTTTAAAACTATTAAATGTAATGTTGAATTGTTGTGAGTGGTTTTGTTGTTTTAAAACTATTAAATGTAATATTTAATTGTTGTAAGTGATTTTGTTGTTTTAAAATTATTAAATTTATTGTTTAATTGTTGTAAGCGATTATGTTGTTTTAATATTAAATTTAATGTTGAATTGTTCGAAGTGATTTTGTTGTTTTAAAATTAATAAACGCAATGAAGTATGATCCTCGCCGCGGCACAATGTTAACAATGCCGTGGCAAGACCTATTGAACCATGATAAATAACCATAGTCGAACTCACGCCACGGCATATCAAAATCTATGCCTCGACATTTTTACAAAAGCCGAGGCGGAATGGTAGTAACGCCGCGGCGTTTAGTGACTTACAGAGTCCACGCTCTCTGTATAATTTGAAACAACAGATAGGCCTCGGCATGATATCAGCAAGCCGTGGCTTCGATGGCCATGCCAAGGCATGGGTAACAGAATGCCGCAGCTTACATCGTCTGTTTACCAAAGTACCCTCACAATATGCAACTCGCCGAGGCCTTTCTTGGAAGTGCCGCGGCGAGCTGCATAATCATGACGGCAAATTTGTAAACTAAAATGAAGCCACAGCGTGTTCATTCTTTTGCCGCGGCATGATAAGTAAATTTACAATGTAATTATTAGTTATCATATTAATTGTAACACAATTTTAGTAAATTAAATTATCTCATTAATAAACTATGAAAATGTTGATAATTTTATTATAAAAAAAAACAAAATAATGCACTTAATAATCATAACTAAATAATCGTTCAAACAAAAAACACAACATTGTACTATTAATTATATAATTTTTCAAACAAAAAATATAAAAATAAATATAATTACAGTTTAATTTTATGGGTTTAAAGTCTAGGGTAAAATTGTAAAAATTAATTAACCACGCCTCGGCTTATTTTGTAGAAGCCACGGCTTTATCTCAAACGTCGGATATATCCGTTGCAGAAACTGAACACGCCGCGGCATATGTTATACCTACCGCGGCTTTCCTTCGCTGACACAAAAACGGCTAGTTTTTTTTTTCACCCAAATTATTACACCACAACGGTAATAAACGGCTATATTTGTCAAAATAATGTTAAAAACGTTTAAATTCACACAAATCTTCTATTTAAACCTATACTTGCTCACATTTTATTCTATTGTTCACCAAATTTATCCTTAGATTCAAAAATATCATCACTTTTCTTAGTTATGGATGATCGTTCTCGTTTCGGTTTGTCATCGGAATATCACCAAGTCTTTTACGTGTTTTCCTCTTCCTCTTCCTCCGATGATGATAGTTTTTCCATGGAAACAAGTTCCAATAATACTAATGTCATCTCCTCCGACGACACCGAGGAGTTTGAAATGCCTCCGAATCCAACTCTAAATCGGACCTCTCATGCCGGTGGGCCACGACCGACGAGGGGGCGTGGGCGTGGGCGTGGGCGTGGACGTGGTAGGCCACCGTCTTTACTATGGGAAACATATTTTCAAATGAGGCTCAAATGGAACAATGAGACTCAAACTCAAGATAGGTACGCGAAATGCAAATGGTGCCGACAAGAGATTCTCGCAATCATTGAACGAGGCACAACTCATTTACGTCGACATGCCAATCGTTGTCGTAGAGATTTAGGTATTGATGAACGAATTATGATTTTAATTGTTGTAGTTTTATTAATATAATATTGAATTGTTGTGAGTTATTTTGTTAATTGAAAAAGTATTAAATGTAATGTTGAATTGTTGTGAGTGATTTTTTTGTTTTAAAACTATTAAATGTAATATTTAATTGTTGTAAGTGATTTTGTTGTTTTAAAATTATTAAATGTAATATTTAATTGCTGTAAGTGATTTTGTTGTTTTAAAATTATTAAATTTATTGTTTAATTGTTGTAAGCGATTATGTTATTTTAATATTAAATTTAATGTTGAATTGTTCGAAGTGATTTTGTTGTTTTAAAATTAATAAACGTAATGAAGTATGATACTCGCCGCGGCACAATGTTACCAATGCCGTGGCAAGAGATATTGAACCATGATAAATAACCGTAGTCGAACTCACGCCCCGGCATATCAAAATCTATGCCTCGGCATTTTTACAATAGCCGCGGCGGAATGGTAGTAACGCCGCGGCGTTTAGTGACTTACAGAATCCATGCTCTCTGTATAATTTGAAACAACATATAGGCCTCGGCATGGTATCAGCAAGCCGTGGCTTCGTTGGCCATGCCGTGGCGTTACAATCTTAATGCCGTGGTGTATTGTTGCTATTTACTATTTTAACCTCTGGCTTATGAACACAGCCGCGGCTTTAAAAGGTCACGCCAAGGCGTGTGGAAATAATGCCGTGGCTAGCGTTGGTCACACCTCGGCCTAATTCGACTAAAGTTAAGCATGCTCTCTGTATAATTTTTGGTTATTTTACGCCGCGGTAGGTTATGCATAAGCCGTGGCTTTGTGTGACAATGCCGAGGCGTTTTAATCATGATGCTGTGGTATGTTGTTGCTATTTACTATTTTAACCTCTGGCTTATGAATACAGCCACGGCTTCAATAGGTCACGCCAAGGCGTGTGGAAATCATGCCGTGGCTAGAGTTGGTCACACCTCGGCATGACGAATTATACAAATAATTAATTAATAGTTATACAATTAAATTATGAATTATTTAATTTTTCGCTTGTTTAACAATCTAAATTAGATCTTATAAAATCATTTTAAATTTTTTATAAACAATTATTTTATATTTCAACAAAACGAAGTATAATAACATTTGAAAATTTATACATTTTTTCAAACAAAACTAAATATTAACTAATTGTTCAAAGGAAACATAAAATATTAACTAATTGTTTAAACAAAACAAACATAATAGCTAATTGTTCAAACATAAGAAATAACTAATTATTGTCCACGAGGTTGTTGTCACCATTGTTCTCGACTTCTTGGTTATTGTTTTCTTCGAGGCCGTAGTTGTTGATTTCTTCCGGGTTATTTGGGTTGTCTGGGTTCTCGGGGTTCGCCTCATTGTCGTTCCCGCCTGCTGCATTCTCGCCTCCTTCATTCTCGTTACCGTTCCCGCCTCCTTCTTCGTTCTCAACCTCGCCGTTCCCGCCTCCAACGTTCCCGCCTGCTTCAACGAATGCCGGCTGATACTGATTTGGATATCCTGCTGGCCATGGCATTGGTGGAATTTGATTTGGCGCCTCAAATCCTGGGTAGATACCGGGCCAAAACGAGCTACAATAGGTATTGAACTCAAGAATGCTCCGAATACCGTGAGCCACGAAGGCTCTCATTGGCGTATCATCGTAGTTGAGCTCCGGCATCGGTGGGGCGGCAACAGGCTGTGCTGGTATATCGGCGGCCTAAACCATGAATTTCAAGCAATGTTAGATTATTATTAAAACAATAATAAACAATTAAGCAATATAAGCTGTACATTTACCTCGTTTGCAGGTTGTTCAGGTATCTCGTTCGCAGGGGCCTCAACAAAGGGTTCCTTTAAACTACGGATCCAAGCCTGGTCCATCTTCTTTCCATACGGCACCGTCAGGTCGAGCTCAGAATCCTCGATCTAAAAAATGAAATAAAGCAAGATTAGATCAATATTGAAAAAATTGAATTTCACAATTGAAGACAAATAAAGATATATATACTTACCCCAGCTTTCTTGCATAGATCTGTGATAAGGAACGGGAAGCCCAATGCATTCTTCGAGGCGTCGTACGCCATGTGGGTCATGTAGAAGAAGATGAATCGACCAATGTCGATATTCAACCCCCTAACCGCCGCGTAGATCAACTTGAGAAAGTTGAACTGCAGCTCCGTGAAGTGCAGATGCGGGAATAGGTTGGCCCCGAAGAAGTACATCCAAACCTTGGCTCGCCGATTCAACTGATTTTTATTTAGTCGCTTCTCTCCGGCCCTATTGTGCCATTGTGCTCCGGGAGTAGCAATGGTCGCTGCCATGTTGTCGTAAAACTCTTGATTCAATTCTTGGTCGCCCAATTGGTTGTGCTCGTTTTCCTCGTCGGTTAAATTTGGGGTTCCGTAGTATTCATTGATTACTTGAGCATTGATTGCAAATCGGATATGCCGAACAGTCACAAATCCATCTACTGACTCGTCGGGAAGAGCGGCATAGAACTCGTGGACCAATGTCCTCCTCGCCTTAGACCTAGGTTGGAGCATGAAATTTTTCCAACCGCGTTGTTCGATACTCTCATTGAGAGCGTCGCCAAGGTCACCCATGTCCGTAATGGGTATTTTCGCAAATCCACGCTCCGGGCATAATTGTCGCTTGCAAAGAACTTGAAATCGTTTCCTTGCCGCTTCCGTTTTGAAACTGGGCGGTACTTGAATTGAAGGTTCTAGTGGTACTTGTTCCTCCTCGTTGACTGGCGGGACTCGGCTCGACGATCCGTTTCTAACCAAAAGATATCCCCTTGCGCGTTTTGACTTTGGTGCCATTGAAATCTATAAAAAAGAAATGTTAATGCCATAACATATTAATTCAAGGCAAAAAACTAATTAACCAAAGATATTAGATAATCCTATAAACTAACTAACTTAACTAATTAAACTCATTAATCCAAACCAAATTAAATAAACTAATTGACCTAAGGATACATCACAAATAACTAATCATATAACCAATCAAACAAAACCAAACATAATCAAAGTACAAAATTTAATCATATAACGTAATTCGATTACGCAATTTCAATACCTAATTAAGTTAACACCCAATTTCAAAACTCAAATTGGAAATTAAATTTCAATACCCAAACCTAATTTAAAAACCTAAATTCAAAACCCAATTAATTTCAAAACCTAATTTCAATACCCAATTAACTTCAAAACCTAATTTCAAAACCTAATTACAAAACCTAATTACAAAACCTAATTTCAATACACAAACCTAATTCAAAAACCTAAATTCAAAACCCAATTAATTTCAAAACCTAATTTCAATACCCAATTAACTTCAAAACCTAATTTCAAAACCTAATTACAAAACCTAATTTCAATACCCAAAAAAAAATTTCAATACCTAAACCAATTTAATCAATTCATAAAATCAAATTTCACTTAAAAATTGATACAAGAACTTGATATCAATGACTTAATACAACAATACTCAAATCCTATTTCGAATTGTTGAATTGTTGAATTGTTGTGATTTCAAAACCTAATTACAAAACCTAATTACAAAACCTAATTTCAATACACAAACCTAATTCAAAAACCTAAATTCAAAACCCAATTAATTTCAAAACCTAATTTCAATACCCAATTAACTTCAAAACCTAATTTCAAAACCTAATTACAAAACCTAATTACAAAACCTAATTTCAATACCCAAAAAAAAATTTCAATACCTAAACCAATTTAATCAATTCATAAAATCAAATTTCACTTAAAAATTGATACAAGAACTTGATATCAATGACTTAATACAACAATACTCAAATCCTATTTCGAATTAACAACAACAAAAAAACTAAAAAAAAAAACAGAAAAACAAAGCTTGAAATCGACACTTACTCGTGGAGGTCGACGGCGTAGGGCTTGGACGGCAACGGCGGATGACGGCGTCAATCGTGTCGCGGTGAGAAGACGGCGGCGCAAGGCGAGTGCGAGAGAGAGAGCGAGAGGGGTTAGGGTTGAGTTGTGACGGCACGAAGTGAAAATGAACTCCTCGCGGGTAAGACTGTAAAAACAAGTCACGCCGCGGTGTGTTAAAAAACGTGCCGCGGCGATATAATTAAAAATCGTATTATGAAGTGTGCCACGGCGTATTTGAAAAGACGCCGTGGCGGGAATTGGTGAAACAGGGCGAGGGCGAGGGCGAGAGGCACGGCGAAAGGGAAGGAGTCGCGGAGAGTCAGGCACGGCGCAAATGAGAAAATGGCTAATACGATACACGCTTCGGCTTATTGTTTGTAACGCCACGGCGTATTTTTACAAACGAAATGTCGTGGCGTTATTCAAGACACGCCGCGGCATACAAGGGGTTTATTGCGGCATTATGAACAACGGTTTCATTCTGTCGTTGTGTACCATCCATGCCACGGCGTGTAAGAGATCATGCCACGGCTTATTTCTTGAAAGTCATGTGCCGTGGCGTTTTCAAATGCACGCCGCGGCGTAATGTCCATGGTATGAACAACGGTTCTTAAGGTTTCATCGTGTACCAATAATGCCGCGGCGTATAATACATAATGCCGCGGCTTATACCGCGTGGTATGAACAACGGTTAATAGAGTGTCGTTGTGTACCAACAATGCCGCGGCATTATATATACGCCGCGGCTTATAAACATCTCAATGACACATTTTCAACAATGGAAAATATATCCGTGGTGAATTTTAAAATGTGCCGCGGTGTGTTTATGCGTGTCGCGGCGTGACCTGAATTTCAACCATGAAAAAAAAATGGAAAATATATCCGTGGTGAATTTGAATGTGTGCCGCGGCGTGTTTATGCGTGTCGCGGCGTGACCCAATTTTCAACCATGGAAAAAAATTTCCGTGGTAGAAACTTGGATTTCGACCATGGATAAAAAAATCCATGGTTGAAACTCCGTGGTAGGATCAACAATTTGTACTAGTGTAGGGTGTTTGGAGAGCGTCAAAAACTTTTAATGCCAAAAATAACCCAATTTGTAATAATACCACCCAAATAAAGGTCTAGCAAGTAAAATTTCATCATAAACGCATCGTATTTGCTCTTGTAAGAAAAATAATTTTTAACACTTTTCGGTAATTATTTTAACCCGTTAAATGCTTGGTATCGAAGCTACGAGATAGTGCTTCGCGATTTAGGGATTAAAATAAGTAAATGTTGTATAAATACACATTACTATGAATTTTGAAGTTAATTTTTTGTTTAAAATATCGTTTAATTAGGGTTTTTTTGCTTAAAAGGCGAAAAAGACTCAGTTTTTTTTGGAGCACGAATTAATTGGTGACATAGGGTGTTTGGAGAGCGTCAAAAAAGTTTAATGCCAAAAATAACCTATTTTGTAATAATACCACCCAAACAAAGGTCTAGCAAGTGAAATTTCATCATGAACGCATCGTATTTGCTCTCGTAAGAAAACCAATTTTTAACACTTTTCGGTAATGATTTTAACCCGTTAAATGCTTGGTATAGAAACTACGAGATAATGCTTCGCGAATTAGGGATTAAAATATGTAAATGTGGTATAAATACACATTACTAAGAATTTTGAAGTTCATTTTTTGTTTAAAATATCGTTTTATTAGGGTTTTTTTTTGCTTAAAATGCGAAAAAGACTCAGTTTTTTGTTTAGCACGAATTAATTGGTGAAATAGGGTGTTTGGAGAGCGTCAAAAACTTTAATGCCAAAAATAACCCGATTTGTAAAAATACCACCCAAATAAAGGTCTAGCAAGTGAAATTTCATCATGAACGCATCGTATTTGATCTCGTAAGAAAACCAATTTTTAACACTTTTCGGTAATGATTTTAACCCGTTTAATGCTTGGTATAGAAACTACGAGACAATGCTTAACGAAGTAGGGATTAAAATATGTAAATGTGGTATAAATACACAATACTAAGAATTTTGAAGTTCAATTTTTGTTTAAAATATCGTTTAATTAGGGTTTTTTTGCTTAAAATGCGAAAAACACTCAGTTTTTTTTTAGCACAAATTAATTGGTGAAATAGGGTGTTTGGAGAGCGTCAAAAACTTTTAATGCCAAAAATAACCCAATTTGTCATAATACCACCCAAATAAAGGTCTAGCAAGTGAAATTTCATCATGAACGCATCGTATTTGCTCTCGTAAGAAAACCAATTTTTAACACTTTTCGGTAATGATTTTAACCCGTTAAATGCTTGGTATAGAAACTACGAGCTAATGCTTCGCGAAGTAGGGATTAAAATATGTAAATGTGGTATAAATACACATTACTAAGAATTTTGAAGTTCATTTTTTGGTTAAAATATCGTTTAATTAGGGTTTTTTTGCTTAAAATGCGAAAAAGACTCAGTTTTTTTTTAGCACGAATTAATTTGTGAAATAGGGTGTTTGGAGAGAGTCAAAAACTTTTAATGCCAAAAATAACCCAATTTGTAATAATACCACCCAAATAAAGGTCTAGCAAGTGAAATTTCATCATGAACGCATCGTATTTGCTCTCGTAAGAAAACAAATTTTTAACACTTTTCGGTAATGATTTTAACCCGTTAAATGCTTGGTATAGAAACTACGAGCTAATTCTTCGCGAATTAGGGATTAAAATATGTAAATGTGGTATAAATACACATTACTAAGAATTTTTAAGTTCATTTTTTGTTTAAAATATCGTTTAATTAGGGTTTTTTTTGCTTAAAAGGCGAAAAAGACTCAGTTTTTTTTGGAGCACGAATTAATTGGTGACATAGGGTGTTTGGAGAGCGTCAAAAACTTTAATGCCAAAAATAACCCGATTTGTAAAAATACCACCCAAATAAAGGTCTAGCAAGTGAAATTTCATCATGAACGCATCGTATTTGATCTCGTAAGAAAACCAATTTTTAACACTTTTCGGTAATGATTTTAACCCGTTAAATGCTTGGTATAGAAACTACGAGACAATGCTTCACGAAGTAGGGATTAAAATATGTAAATGTGGTATAAATACACATTACTAAGAATTTTGAAGTTCAATTTTTGTTTAAAATATCGTTTAATTAGGGTTTTTTTGCTTAAAATGCGAAAAACACTCAGTTTTTTTTTAGCACGAATTAATTGGTGAAATAGGGTGTTTGGAGAGCGTCAAAAACTTTTAATGCCAAAAATAACCCAATTTGTCATAATACCACCCAAATAAAGGTCTAGCAAGTGAAATTTCATCATGAACGCATCGTATTTGCTCTCGTAAGAAAACCAATTTTTAACACTTTTCGGTAATGATTTTAACCCGTTAAATGCTTGGTATAGAAACTACGAGCTAATGCTTCGCGAAGTAGGGATTAAAATATGTAAATGTGGTATAAATACACATTACTAAGAATTTTGAAGTTCATTTTTTGGTTAAAATATCGTTTAATTAGGGTTTTTTTGCTTAAAATGCGAAAAAGACTCAGTTTTTTTTTAGCACGAATTAATTTGTGAAATAGGGTGTTTGGAGAGAGTCAAAAACTTTTAATGCCAAAAATAACCCAATTTTTCATAATACCACCCAAATAAAGGTCTAGCAAGTGAAATTTCATCATGAACGCATCGTATTTGCTCTCGTAAGAAAACAAATTTTTAACACTTTTCGGTAATGATTTTAACCCGTTAAATGCTTGGTATAGAAACTACGAGCTAATGCTTCGCGAATTAGGGATTAAAATATGTAAATGTGGTATAAATACACATTACTAAGAATTTTTAAGTTCATTTTTTGTTTAAAATATCGTTTAATTAGGGTTTTTTTTGCTTAAAAGGCGAAAAAGACTCAGTTTTTTTTGGAGCACGAATTAATTGGTGACATAGGGTGTTTGGAGAGCGTCAAAAAAGTTTAATGCCAAAAATAACCTATTTTGTAATAATACCACCCAAACAAAGGTCTAGCAAGTGAAATTTCATCATGAACGCATCGTATTTGCTCTCGTAAGAAAACCAATTTTTAACACTTTTCGGTAATGATTTTAACCCGTTAAATGCTTGGTATAGAAACTACGAGATAATGCTTCGCGAATTAGGGATTAAAATATGTAAATGTGGTATAAATACACATTACTAAGAATTTTGAAGTTCATTTTTTGTTTAAAATATCGTTTTATTAGGGTTTTTTTTTTGCTTAAAATGCGAAAAAAACTCAGTTTTTTGTTTAGCACGAATTAATTGGTGAGATAGGGTGTTTGGAGAGCGTCAAAAACTTTAATGCCAAAAATAACCCAATTTGTAAAAATACCACCCAAATAAAGGTCTAGCAAGTGAAATTTCATCATGAACGCATCGTATTTGATCTCGTAAGAAAACCAATTTTTAACACTTTTCGGTAATGATTTTAACCCGTTAAATGCTTGGTATAGAAACTACAAGACAATGCTTCACGAAGTAGGGATTAAAATATGTAAATGTGGTATAAATACACATTACTAAGAATTTTGAAGTTCAATTTTTGTTTAAAATATCGTTTAATTAGGGTTTTTTTGCTTAAAATGCGAAAAAGACTCGGTTTTTTTTTAGCACGAATTAATTGGTGAAATAGGGTGTTTGGAGAGCGTCAAAAACTTTTAATGCCAAAAATAACCCAATTTGTCATAATACCACCCAAATAAAGGTCTAGCAAGTGAAATTTCATCATGAACGCATCGTATTTGCTCTCGTAAGAAAACCAATTTTTAACACTTTTCGGTAATGATTTTAACCCGTTAAATGCTTGGTATAGAAACTACGAGCTAATGCTTCGCGAAGTAGGGATTAAAATATGTAAATGTGGTATAAATACACATTACTAAGAATTTTGAAGTTCATTTTTTGGTTAAAATATCGTTTAATTAGGGTTTTTTTGCTTAAAATGGGAAAAAGACTCAGTTTTTTTTTAGCACGAATTAATTTGTGAAACAAGGTTTTTGGAGAGAGTCAAAAACTTTTAATGCCAAAAATAACCCAATTTGTAATAATACCACCCAAATAAAGGTCTAACAAGTGAAATTTCATCATGAACGCATCGTATTTGCTCTCGTAAGAAAACAAATTTTTAACACTTTTCGGTAATGATTTTAACCCGTTAAATGCTTGGTATAGAAACTACGAGCTAATGCTTCGCGAATAAGGGATTAAAATATGTAAATGTGGTATAAATACACATTACTAAGAATTTTTAAGTTCATTTTTTGTTTAAAATATCGTTTAATTAGGGTTTTTTTTGCTTAAAAGGCGAAAAAGACTCAGTTTTTTTTGGAGCACGAATTAATTGGTGACATAGGGTGTTTGGAGAGCGTCAAAAAAGTTTAATGCCAAAAATAACCTATTTTGTAATAATACCACCCAAACAAAGGTCTAGCAAGTGAAATTTCATCATGAACGCATCGTATTTGCTCTCGTAAGAAAACCAATTTTTAACACTTTTCGGTAATGATTTTAACCCGTTAAATGCTTGGTATAGAAACTACGAGATAATGCTTCGCGAATTAGGGATTAAAATATGTAAATGTGGTATAAATACACATTACTAAGAATTTTGAAGTTCATTTTTTGTTTAAAATATCGTTTTATTAGGGTTTTTTTTTTGCTTAAAATGCGAAAAAAACTCAGTTTTTTGTTTAGCACGAATTAATTGGTGAGATAGGGTGTTTGGAGAGCGTCAAAAACTTTAATGCCAAAAATAACCCGATTTGTAATAATACCACCCAAATAAAGGTCTAGCAAGTGAAATTTCATCATGAACGCATCGTATTTGATCTCGTAAGAAAACCAATTTTTAACACTTTTCGGTAATGATTTTAACCCGTTAAATGCTTGGTATAGAAACTACGAGACAATGCTTCACGAAGTAGGGATTAAAATATGTAAATGTGGTATAAATACACATTACTAAGAATTTTGAAGTTCAATTTTTGTTTAAAATATCGTTTAATTAGGGTTTTTTTGCTTAAAATGGGAAAAACACTCAGTTTTTTTTTAGCACGAATTAATTGGTGAAATAGGGTGTTTGGAGAGCGTCAAAAACTTTTAATGCCAAAAATAACCCAATTTGTCATAATACCACCCAAATAAAGGTCTAGCAAGTGAAATTTCATCATGAACGCATCGTATTTGCTCTCGTAAGAAAACCAATTTTTAACACTTTTCGGTAATGATTTTAACCCGTTAAATGCTTGGTATAGAAACTACGAGCTAATGCTTCGCGAAGTAGGGATTAAAATATGTAAATGTGGTATAAATACACATTACTAAGAATTTTGAAGTTCATTTTTTGGTTAAAATATCGTTTAATTAGGGTTTTTTTGCTTAAAATGGGAAAAAGACTCAGTTTTTTTTTAGCACGAATTAATTTGTGAAATATGGGGTTTGGAGAGAGTCAAAAACTTTTAATGCCAAAAATAACCCAATTTGTAATAATACCACCCAAATAAAGGTCTAACAAGTGAAATTTCATCATGAACGCATCGTATTTGCTCTCGTAAGAAAACAAATTTTTAACACTTTTCGGTAATGATTTTAACCCGTTAAATGCTTGGTATAGAAACTACGAGATAATGCTTCGCGAATTAGGGATTAAAATATGTAAATGTGGTATAAATACACATTACTAAGAATTTTTAAGTTCATTTTTTGTTTAAAATATCGTTTAATTAGGGTTTTTTTTGCTTAAAAGGCGAAAAAGACTCAGTTTTTTTTGGAGCACGAATTAATTGGTGACATAGGGTGTTTGGAGAGCGTCAAAAAAGTTTAATGCCAAAAATAACCTATTTTGTAATAATACCACCCAAACAAAGGTCTAGCAAGTGAAATTTCATCATGAACGCATCGTATTTGCTCTCGTAAGAAAACCAATTTTTAACACTTTTCGGTAATGATTTTAACCCGTTAAATGCTTGGTATAGAAACTACGAGATAATGCTTCGCGAATTAGGGATTAAAATATGTAAATGTGGTATAAATACACATTACTAAGAATTTTGAAGTTCATTTTTTGTTTAAAATATCGTTTTATTAGGGTTTTTTTTTTGCTTAAAATGCGAAAAAAACTCAGTTTTTTGTTTAGCACGAATTAATTGGTGAGATAGGGTGTTTGGAGAGCGTCAAAAACTTTAATGCCAAAAATAACCCGATTTGTAAAAATACCACCCAAATAAAGGTCTAGCAAGTGAAATTTCATCATGAACGCATCGTATTTGATCTCGTAAGAAAACCAATTTTTAACACTTTTCGGTAATGATTTTAACCCGTTAAATGCTTGGTATAGAAACTACGAGACAATGCTTCACGAAGTAGGGATTAAAATATGTAAATGTGGTATAAATACACATTACTAAGAATTTTGAAGTTCAATTTTTGTTTAAAATATCGTTTAATTAGGGTTTTTTTGCTTAAAATGCGAAAAACACTCAGTTTTTTTTTAGCACGAATTAATTGGTGAAATAGGGTGTTTGGAGAGCGTCAAAAACTTTTAATGCCAAAAATAACCCAATTTGTCATAATACCACCCAAATAAAGGTCTAGCAAGTGAAATTTTATCATGAAAGCATCGTATTTGCTCTCGTAAGAAAACCAATTTTTAACACTTTTCGGTAATGATTTTAACCCGTTAAATGCTTGGTATAGAAACTACGAGATAATGCTTCGCGAATTAGGGATTAAAATATGTAAATGTGGTATAAATACACCTTACTAAGAATTTTGAAGTTCATTTTTTGTTTAAAATATCGTTTTATTAGGGTTTTTTTGCTTAAAATGCGAAAAAGACTCCGTTTTTTTTTAGCACGAATTAATTTGTGAAATAGGGTATTTGGAGAGAGTCAAAAACTTTTAATGCCAAAAATAACCCAATTTGTAATAATACCACCCAAATAAAGGTCTAGCAAGTGAAATTTCATCATGAACGCATCGTATTTGCTCTCGTAAGAAAACAAATTTTTAACACTTTTCGGTAATGATTTTAACCCGTTAAATGCTTGGTATAGAAACTACGAGCTAATGCTTCGCGAATTAGGGATTAAAATATGTAAATGTGGTATAAATACACATTACTAAGAATTTTTAAGTTCATTTTTTGTTTAAAATATCGTTTAATTAGGGTTTTTTTTGCTTAAAAGGCGAAAAAGACTCAGTTTTTTTTGGAGCACGAATTAATTGGTGACATAGGGTGTTTGGAGAGCGTCAAAAAAGTTTAATGCCAAAAATAACCTATTTTGTAATAATACCACCCAAACAAAGGTCTAGCAAGTGAAATTTCATCATGAACGCATCGTATTTGCTCTCGTAAGAAAACCAATTTTTAACACTTTTCGGTAATGATTTTAACCCGTTAAATGCTTGGTATAGAAACTACGAGATAATGCTTCGCGAATTAGGGATTAAAATATGTAAATGTGGTATAAATACACATTACTAAGAATTTTGAAGTTCATTTTTTGTTTAAAATATCGTTTTATTAGGGTTTTTTTTTTGCTTAAAATGCGAAAAAACTCAGTTTTTTGTTTAGCACGAATTAATTGGTGAGATAGGGTGTTTGGAGAGCGTCAAAAACTTTAATGCCAAAAATAACCCGATTTGTAAAAATACCACCCAAATAAAGGTCTAGCAAGTGAAATTTCATCATGAACGCATCGTATTTGATCTCGTAAGAAAACCAATTTTTAACACTTTTCGGTAATGATTTTAACCCGTTAAATGCTTGGTATAGAAACTACGAGACAATGCTTCACGAAGTAGGGATTAAAATATGTAAATGTGGTATAAATACACATTACTAAGAATTTTGAAGTTCAATTTTTGTTTAAAATATCGTTTAATTAGGGTTTTTTTGCTTAAAATGCGAAAAACACTCAGTTTTTTTTTAGCACGAATTAATTGGTGAAATAGGGTGTTTGGAGAGCGTCAAAAACTTTTAATGCCAAAAATAACCAAATTTGTCATAATACCACCCAAATAAAGGTCTAGCAAGTGAAATTTCATCATGAACGCATCGTATTTGCTCTCGTAAGAAAACCAATTTTTAACACTTTTCGGAAATGATTTTAACCCGTTAAATGCTTGGTATAGAAACTACGAGCTAATGCTTCGCGAAGTAGGGATTAAAATATGTAAATGTGGTATAAATACACATTACTAAGAATTTTGAAGTTCATTTTTTGGTTAAAATATCGTTTAATTAGGGTTTTTTTGCTTAAAATGCGAAAAAGACTCAGTTTTTTTTTAGCACGAATTAATTTGTGAAATAGGGTGTTTGGAGAGAGTCAAAAACTTTTAATGCCAAAAATAACCCAATTTGTAATAATACCACCCAAATAAAGGTCTAGCAAGTGAAATTTCATCATGAACGCATCGTATTTGCTCTCGTAAGAAAACAAATTTTTAACACTTTTCGGTAATGATTTTAACCCGTTAAATGCTTGGTATAGAAACTACGAGCTAATGCTTCGCGAATTAGGGATTAAAATATGTAAATGTGGTATAAATACACATTACTAAGAATTTTTAAGTTCATTTTTTGTTTAAAATATCGTTTAATTAGGGTTTTTTTTGCTTAAAAGGCGAAAAAGACTCCGTTTTTTTTTGGAGCACGAATTAATTGGTGACATAGGGTGTTTGGAGAGCGTCAAAAAAGTTTAATGCCAAAAATAACCTATTTTGTAATAATACCACCCAAACAAAGGTCTAGCAAGTGAAATTTCATCATGAACGCATCGTATTTGCTCTCGTAAGAAAACCAATTTTTAACACTTTTCGGTAATGATTTTAACCCGTTAAATGCTTGGTATAGAAACTACGAGATAATGCTTCGCGAATTAGGGATTAAAATATGTAAATGTGGTATAAATACACCTTACTAAGAATTTTGAAGTTCATTTTTTGTTTAAAATATCGTTTTATTAGGGTTTTTTTTTTGCTTAAAATGCGAAAAAAACTCAGTTTTTTGTTTAGCACGAATTAATTGGCGAGATAGGGTGTTTGGAGAGCGTCAAAAACTTTAATGCCAAAAATAACCCGATTTGTAAAAATACCACCCAAATAAAGGTCTAGCAAGTGAAATTTCATCATGAACGCATCGTATTTGATCTCGTAAGAAAACCAATTTTTAACACTTTTCGGTAATGATTTTAACCCGTTAAATGCTTGGTATAGAAACTACGAGACAATGCTTCACTAAGTAGGGATTAAAATATGTAAATGTGGTATAAATACACATTACTAAGAATTTTGAAGTTCAATTTTTGTTTAAAATATCGTTTAATTAGGGTTTTTTTGCTTAAAATGCGAAAAACACTCAGTTTTTTTTTAGCACGAATTAATTGGTGAAATAGGGTGTTTGGAGAGCGTCAAAAACTTTTAATGCCAAAAATAACCTATTTTGTAATAATACCACCCAAACAAAGGTCTAGCAAGTGAAATTTCATCATGAACGCATCGTATTTGCTCTCGTAAGAAAACCAATTTTTAACACTTTTCGGTAATGATTTTAACCCGTTAAATGCTTGGTATAGAAACTACGAGATAATGCTTCGCGAATTAGGGATTAAAATATGTAAATGTGGTATAAATACACCTTACTAAGAATTTTGAAGTTCATTTTTTGTTTAAAATATCGTTTTATTAGGATTTTTTTGCTTAAAATGCGAAAAAGACTCCGTTTTTTTTTAGCACGAATTAATTTGTGAAATAGGGTGTTTGGAGAGAGTCAAAAACTTTTAATGCCAAAAATAACCCAATTTGTAATAATACCACCCAAATAAAGGTCTAGCAAGTGAAATTTCATCATGAACGCATCGTATTTGCTCTCGTAAGAAAACAAATTTTTAACACTTTTCGGTAATGATTTTAACCCGTTAAATGCTTGGTATAGAAACTACGAGCTAATGCTTCGCGAATTAGGGATTAAAATATGTAAATGTGGTATAAATACACATTACTAAGAATTTTTAAGTTCATTTTTTGTTTAAAATATCGTTTAATTAGGGTTTTTTTTTCTTAAAAGGCGAAAAAGACTCAGTTTTTTTTGGAGCACGAATTAATTGGTGACATAGGGTGTTTGGAGAGCGTCAAAAAAGTTTAATGCCAAAAATAACCTATTTTGTAATAATACCACCCAAACAAAGGTCTAGCAAGTGAAATTTCATCATGAACGCATCGTATTTGCTCTCGTAAGAAAACCAATTTTTAACACTTTTCGGTAATGATTTTAACCCGTTAAATGCTTGGTATAGAAACTACGAGATAATGCTTCGCGAATTAGGGATTAAAATATGTAAATGTGGTATAAATACACATTACTAAGAATTTTGAAGTTCATTTTTTGTTTAAAATATCGTTTTATTAGGGTTTTTTTTTTTGCTTAAAATGCGAAAAAACTCAGTTTTTTGTTTAGCACGAATTAATTGGTGAGATAGGGTGTTTGGAGAGCGTCAAAAACTTTAATGCCAAAAATAACCCGATTTGTAAAAATACCACCCAAATAAAGGTCTAGCAAGTGAAATTTCATCATGAACGCATCGTATTTGATCTCGTAAGAAAACCAATTTTTAACACTTTTCGGTAATGATTTTAACCCGTTAAATGCTTGGTATAGAAACTACGAGACAATGCTTCACGAAGTAGGGATTAAAATATGTAAATGTGGTATAAATACACATTACTAAGAATTTTGAAGTTCAATTTTTGTTTAAAATATCGTTTAATTAGGGTTTTTTTGCTTAAAATGCGAAAAACACTCAGTTTTTTTTTAGCACGAATTAATTGGTGAAATATGGTGTTTGGAGAGCGTCAAAAACTTTTAATGCCAAAAATAACCCAATTTGTCATAATACCACCCAAATAAAGGTCTAGCAAGTGAAATTTCATCATGAACGCATCGTATTTGCTCTCGTAAGAAAACCAATTTTTAACACTTTTCGGTAATGATTTTAACCCGTTAAATGCTTGGTATAGAAACTACGAGCTAATGCTTCGCGAAGTAGGGATTAAAATATGTAAATGTGGTATAAATACACATTACTAAGAATTTTGAAGTTCATTTTTTGGTTAAAATATCGTTTAATTAGGGTTTTTTTGCTTAAAATGCGAAAAATACTAAGTTTTTTTTTTGGCACGAATTAATTTGTGAAATAGGGTGTTTGGAGAGAGTCAAAAACTTTTAATGCCAAAAATAACCCAATTTGTAATAATACCACCCAAATAAAGGTCTAGCAAGTGAAATTTCATCATGAACGCATCGTATTTGCTCTCGTAAGAAAACAAATTTTTAACACTTTTCGGTAATGATTTTAACCCGTTAAATGCTTGGTATAGAAACTACGAGCTAATGCTTCGCGAATTAGGGATTAAAATATGTAAATGTGGTATAAATACACATTACTAAGAATTTTTAAGTTCATTTTTTGTTTAAAATATCGTTTAATTAGGGTTTTTTTTGCTTAAAAGGCGAAAAAGACTCCGTTTTTTTTGGAGCACGAATTAATTGGTGACATAGGGTGTTTGGAGAGCGTCAAAAAAGTTTAATGCCAAAAATAACCTATTTTGTAATAATACCACCCAAACAAAGGTCTAGCAAGTGAAATTTCATCATGAACGCATCGTATTTGCTCTCGTAAGAAAACCAATTTTTAACACTTTTCGGTAATGATTTTAACCCGTTAAATGCTTGGTATAGAAACTACGAGATAATGCTTCGCGAATTAGGGATTAAAATATGTAAATGTGGTATAAATACACCTTACTAAGAATTTTGAAGTTCAATTTTTGTTTAAAATATCGTTTAATTAGGGTTTTTTTGCTTAAAATGCGAAAAACACTCCGTTTTTTTTTAGCACGAATTAATTGGCGAGATAGGGTGTTTGGAGAGCGTCAAAAACTTTAATGCCAAAAATAACCCGATTTGTAAAAATACCACCCAAATAAAGGTCTAGCAAGTGAAATTTCATCATGAACGCATCGTATTTGATCTCGTAAGAAAACCAATTTTTAACACTTTTCGGTAATGATTTTAACCCGTTAAATGCTTGGTATAGAAACTACGAGACAATGCTTCACGAAGTAGGGATTAAAATATGTAAATGTGGTATAAATACACATTACTAAGAATTTTGAAGTTCAATTTTTGTTTAAAATATCGTTTAATTAGGGTTTTTTTGCTTAAAATGCGAAAAACACTCAGTTTTTTTTTAGCACGAATTAATTGGTGAAATAGGGTGTTTGGAGAGCGTCAAAAACTTTTAATGCCAAAAATAACCTATTTTGTAATAATACCACCCAAACAAAGGTCTAGCAAGTGAAATTTCATCATGAACGCATCGTATTTGCTCTCGTAAGAAAACCAATTTTTAACACTTTTCGGTAATGATTTTAACCCGTTAAATGCTTGGTATAGAAACTACGAGATAATGCTTCGCGAATTAGGGATTAAAATAGGTAAATGTGGTATAAATACACCTTACTAAGAATTTTGAAGTTCATTTTTTGTTTAAAATATCGTTTTATTAGGGTTTTTTTTTTGCTTAAAATGCGAAAAAAACTCAGTTTTTTGTTTAGCACGAATTAATTGGTGAGATAGGGTGTTTGGAGAGCGTCAAAAACTTTAATGCCAAAAATAACCCGATTTGTAAAAATACCACCCAAATAAAGGTCTAGCAAGTGAAATTTCATCATGAACGCATCGTATTTGCTCTCGTAAGAAAACCAATTTTTAACACTTTTCGGTAATGATTTTAACCCGTTAAATGCTTGGTATAGAAACTACGAGACAATGCTTCACGAAGTAGGGATTAAAATATGTAAATGTGGTATAAATACACATTACTAAGAATTTTGAAGTTCAATTTTTGTTTAAAATATCGTTTAATTAGGGTTTTTTTGCTTAAAATGGGAAAAAGACTCAGTTTTTTTTTAGCACGAATTAATTGGTGAAATAGGGTGTTTGGAGAGCGTCAAAAACTTTTAATGCCAAAAATAACCCAATTTGTCATAATACCACCCAAATAAAGGTCTAGCAAGTGAAATTTCATCATGAACGCATCGTATTTGCTCTCGTAAGAAAACCAATTTTTAACACTTTTCGGTAATGATTTTAACCCGTTAAATGCTTGGTATAGAAACTACGAGCTAATGCTTCGCGAAGTAGGGATTAAAATAAGTAAATGTGGTATAAATACACATTACTAAGAATTTTGAAGTTCATTTTTTGTTTAAAATATCGTTTAATTAGGGTTTTTTTGCTTAAAATGGGAAAAAGACTCAGTTTTTTTTTTGGCACGAATTAATTTGTGAAATAGGGTGTTTGGAGAGCGTCAAAAACTTTTAATGCCAAAAATAACCCAATTTGTAATAATACCACCCAAATAAAGGTCTAGCAAGTGAAATTTCATCATGAACGCATCGTATTTGCTCTCGTAAGAAAACAAATTTTTAACACTTTTCGGTAATGATTTTAACCCGTTAAATGCTTGGTATAGAAACTACGAGTTAGTGCTTCGCGAATTAGGGATTAAAATATGTAAATGTGGTATAAATACACATTACTAAGAATTTTTAAGTTCATTTTTTGTTTAAAATATCGTTTAATTAGGGTTTTTTTTGCTTAAAAGGCGAAAAAGACTCAGTTTTTTTTGGAGCACGAATTAATTGGTGACATAGGGTGTTTGGAGAGCGTCAAAAAAGTTTAATGCCAAAAATAACCTATTTTGTAATAATACCACCCAAACAAAGGTCTAGCAAGTGAAATTTCATCATGAACGCATCGTATTTGCTCTCGTAAGAAAACCAATTTTTAACACTTTTCGGTAATGATTTTAACCCGTTAAATGCTTGGTATAGAAACTACGAGATAATGCTTCGCGAATTAGGGATTAAAATAAGTAAATGTGGTATAAATACACATTACTAAGAATTTTGAAGTTTATTTTTTGTTTAAAATATCGTTTTATTAGGGTTTTTTTTTTGCTTAAAATGCGAAAAAAACTCAGTTTTTTGTTTAGCACGAATTAATTGGTGAGATAGGGTGTTTGGAGAGCGTCAAAAACTTTAATGCCAAAAATAACCCGATTTGTAAAAATACCACCCAAATAAAGGTCTAGCAAGTGAAATTTCATCATGAACGCATCGTATTTGCTCTCGTAAGAAAACCAATTTTTAACACTTTTCGGTAATGATTTTAACCCGTTAAATGCTTGGTGTAGAAACTACGAGACAATGCTTCACGAAGTAGGGATTAAAATATGTAAATGTGGTATAAATACACATTACTAAGAATTTTGAAGTTCAATTTTTGTTTAAAATATCGTTTAATTAGGGTTTTTTTGCTTAAAATGCGAAAAACACTCAGTTTTTTTTTAGCACGAATTAATTGGTGAAATAGGGTGTTTGGAGAGCGTCAAAAACTTTTAATGCCAAAAATAACCTATTTTGTAATAATACCACCCAAACAAAGGTCTAGCAAGTGAAATTTCATCATGAACGCATCGTATTTGCTCTCGTAAGAAAACCAATTTTTAACACTTTTCGGTAATGATTTTAACCCGTTAAATGCTTGGTATAGAAACTACGAGATAATGCTTCGCGAATTAGGGATTAAAATATGTAAATGTGGTATAAATACACCTTACTAAGAATTTTGAAGTTCATTTTTTGTTTAAAATATCGTTTTATTAGGGTTTTTTTTTTGCTTAAAATGCGAAAAAAACTCAGTTTTTTGTTTAGCACGAATTAATTGGTGAGATAGGGTGTTTGGAGAGCGTCAAAAACTTTAATGCCAAAAATAACCCGATTTGTAAAAATACCACCCAAATAAAGGTCTAGCAAGTGAAATTTCATCATGAACGCATCGTATTTGATCTCGTAAGAAAACCAATTTTTAACACTTTTCGGTAATGATTTTAACCCGTTAAATGCTTGGTATAGAAACTACGAGACAATGCTTCACGAAGTAGGGATTAAAATATGTAAATGTGGTATAAATACACATTACTAAGAATTTTGAAGTTCAATTTTTGTTTAAAATATCGTTTAATTAGGGTTTTTTTGCTTAAAATGCGAAAAACACTCAGTTTTTTTTTAGCACGAATTAATT
Source organism: Parietaria judaica (assembly GCA_954871525.1). Classification (NCBI taxonomy): domain Eukaryota; kingdom Viridiplantae; phylum Streptophyta; class Magnoliopsida; order Rosales; family Urticaceae; genus Parietaria; species Parietaria judaica. The sequence goes on from OX940868.1 coordinate 3,909,507, forward strand.
GGTGAAATAGGGTGTTTGGAGAGCGTCAAAAACTTTTAATGCCAAAAATAACCCAATTTGTCATAATACCACCCAAATAAAGGTCTAGCAAGTGAAATTTCATCATGAACGCATCGTATTTGCTCTCGTAAGAAAACCAATTTTTAACACTTTTCGGTAATGATTTTAACCCGTTAAATGCTTTATATAGAAACTACGAGCTAATGCTTCGCGAAGTAATGATTAAAATATGTAAATGTGGTATAAATACACATTACTAAGAATTTTGAAGTTCATTTTTTGGTTAAAATATCGTTTAATTAGGGTTTTTTTGCTTAAAATGCGAAAAAGACTCAGTTTTTTTTTTGGCACGAATTAATTTGTGAAATAGGGTGTTTGGAGAGAGTCAAAAACTTTTAATGCCAAAAATAACCCAATTTGTAATAATACCACCCAAATAAAGGTCTAGCAAGTGAAATTTCATCATGAACGCATCGTATTTGCTCTCGTAAGAAAACAAATTTTTAACACTTTTCGGTAATGATTTTAACCCGTTAAATGCTTGGTATAGAAACTACGAGCTAATGCTTCGCGAATTAGGGATTAAAATATGTAAATGTGGTATAAATACACATTACTAAGAATTTTTAAGTTCATTTTTTGTTTAAAATATCGTTTAATTAGGGTTTTTTTTGCTTAAAAGGCGAAAAAGACTCAGTTTTTTTTGGAGCACGAATTAATTGGTGACATAGGGTGTTTGGAGAGCGTCAAAAAAGTTTAATGCCAAAAATAACCTAATTTGTAATAATACCACCCAAACAAAGGTCTAGCAAGTGAAATTTCATCATGAACGCATCGTATTTGCTCTCGTAAGAAAACCAATTTTTAACACTTTTCGGTAATGATTTTAACCCGTTAAATGCTTGGTATAGAAACTACGAGATAATGCTTCGCGAATTAGGGATTAAAATAAGTAAATGTGGTATAAATACACATTACTAAGAATTTTGAAGTTTATTTTTTGTTTAAAATATCGTTTTATTAGGGTTTTTTTTTTGCTTAAAATGCGAAAAAAACTCAGTTTTTTGTTTAGCACGAATTAATTGGTGAGATAGGGTGTTTGGAGAGCGTCAAAAACTTTAATGCCAAAAATAACCCGATTTGTAAAAATACCACCCAAATAAAGGTCTAGCAAGTGAAATTTCATCATGAACGCATCGTATTTGATCTCGTAAGAAAACCAATTTTTAACACTTTTCGGTAATGATTTTAACCCGTTAAATGCTTGGTGTAGAAACTACGAGACAATGCTTCACGAAGTAGGGATTAAAATATGTAAATGTGGTATAAATACACATTACTAAGAATTTTGAAGTTCAATTTTTGTTTAAAATATCGTTTAATTAGGGTTTTTTTGCTTAAAATGCGAAAAACACTCAGTTTTTTTTTAGCACGAATTAATTGGTGAAATAGGGTGTTTGGAGGGCGTCAAAAACTTTTAATGCCAAAAATAACCCAATTTGTCATAATACCACCCAAATAAAGGTCTAGCAAGTGAAATTTCATCATGAACGCATCGTATTTGCTCTCGTAAGAAAACCAATTTTTAACACTTTTCGGTAATGATTTTAACCCGTTAAATGCTTGGTATAGAAACTACGAGCTAATGCTTCGCGAAGTAGGGATTAAAATATGTAAATGTGGTATAAATACACATTACTAAGAATTTTGAAGTTCATTTTTTGGTTAAAATATCGTTTAATTAGGGTTTTTTTGCTTAAAATGCGAAAAAGACTCAGTTTTTTTTTAGCACGAATTAATTTGTGAAATAGGGTGTTTGGAGAGAGTCAAAAACTTTTAATGCCAAAAATAACCCAATTTTTAATAATACCACCCAAATAAAGGTCTAGCAAGTGAAATTTCATCATGAACGCATCGTATTTGCTCTCGTAAGAAAACAAATTTTTAACACTTTTCGGTAATGATTTTAACCCGTTAAATGCTTGGTATAGAAACTACGAGCTAATGCTTCGCGAATTAGGGATTAAAATATGTAAATGTGGTATAAATACACATTACTAAGAATTTTTAAGTTCATTTTTTGTTTAAAATATCGTTTAATTAGGGTTTTTTTTGCTTAAAAGGCGAAAAAGACTCAGTTTTTTTTGGAGCACGAATTAATTGGTGACATAGGGTGTTTGGAGAGCGTCAAAAAAGTTTAATGCCAAAAATAACCTATTTTGTAATAATACCACCCAAACAAAGGTCTAGCAAGTGAAATTTCATCATGAACGCATCGTATTTGCTCTCGTAAGAAAACCAATTTTTAACACTTTTCGGTAATGATTTTAACCCGTTAAATGCTTGGTATAGAAACTACTAGATAATGCTTCGCGAATTAGGGATTAAAATATGTAAATGTGGTATAAATACACATTACTAAGAATTTTGAAGTTCATTTTTTGTTTAAAATATCGTTTTATTAGGGTTTTTTTTTTGCTTAAAATGCGAAAAAAACTCAGTTTTTTGTTTAGCACGAATTAATTGGTGAGATAGGGTGTTTGGAGAGCGTCAAAAACTTTAATGCCAAAAATAACCCGATTTGTAAAAATACCAACCAAATAAAGGTCTAGCATGTGAAATTTCATCATGAACGCATCGTATTTGATCTCGTAAGAAAACCAATTTTTAACACTTTTCGGTAATGATTTTAACCCGTTAAATGCTTGGTATAGAAACTACGAGACAATGCTTCACGAAGTAGGGATTAAAATATGTAAATGTGGTATAAATACACATTACTAAGAATTTTGAAGTTCAATTTTTGTTTAAAATATCGTTTAATTAGGGTTTTTTTGCTTAAAATGCGAAAAACACTCAGTTTTTTTTTAGCACGAATTAATTGGTGAAATAGGGTGTTTGGAGAGCGTCAAAAACTTTTAATGCCAAAAATAACCCAATTTGTCATAATACCACCCAAATAAAGGTCTAGCAAGTGAAATTTCATCATGAACGCATCGTATTTGCTCTCGTAAGAAAACCAATTTTTAACACTTTTCGGTAATGATTTTAACCCGTTAAATGCTTGGTATAGAAACTACGAGCTAATGCTTCGCGAAGTAGGGATTAAAATATGTAAATGTGGTATAAATACACATTACTAAGAATTTTAAAGTTCATTTTTTGGTTAAAATATCGTTTAATTAGGGTTTTTTTGCTTAAAATGGGAAAAAGACTCAGTTTTTTTTTAGCACGAATTAATTTGTGAAATAGGGTGTTTGGAGAGCGTAAAAAACTTTTAATGCCAAAAATAACCCAATTTCTAATAATACCACCCAAATAAAGGTCTAGCAAGTGAAATTTCATCATGAACGCATCGTATTTGCTCTCGTAAGAAAACAAATTTTTAACACTTTTCGGTAATGATTTTAACCCGTTAAATGCTTGGTATAGAAACTACGAGCTAATGCTTCGCGAATTAGGGATTAAAATATGTAAATGTGGTATAAATACACATTACTAAGAATTTTTAAGTTCATTTTTTGTTTAAAATATCGTTTAATTAGGGTTTTTTTTGCTTAAAAGGCGAAAAAGACTCAGTTTTTTTTGGAGCACGAATTAATTGGTGAAATAGGGTGTTTGGAGAGCGTCAAAAAAGTTTAATGCCAAAAATAACCTATTTTGTAATAATACCACCCAAACAAAGGTCTAGCAAGTGAAATTTCATCATGAACGCATCGTATTTGCTCTCGTAAGAAAACCAATTTTTAACACTTTTCGGTAATGATTTTAACCCGTTAAATGCTTGGTATAGAAACTACGAGATAATGCTTCGCGAATTAGGGATTAAAATATGTAAATGTGGTATAAATACACATTACTAAGAATTTTGAAGTTCATTTTTTGTTTAAAATATCGTTTTATTAGGGTTTTTTTTTTGCTTAAAATGCGAAAAAAACTCAGTTTTTTGTTTAGCACGAATTAATTGGTGAGATAGGGTGTTTGGAGAGCGTCAAAAACTTTAATGCCAAAAATAACCCGATTTGTAAAAATACCACCCAAATAAAGGTCTAGCAAGTGAAATTTCATCATGAACGCATCGTATTTGCTCTCGTAAGAAAACCAATTTTTAACACTTTTCGGTAATGATTTTAACCCGTTAAATGCTTGGTATAGAAACTACGAGACAATGCTTCACGAAGTAGGGATTAAAATATGTAAATGTGGTATAAATACACATTACTAAGAATTTTGAAGTTCAATTTTTGTTTAAAATATCGTTTAATTAGGGTTTTTTTGCTTAAAATGGGAAAAACACTCAGTTTTTTTTTAGCACGAATTAATTGGTGAAATAGGGTGTTTGGAGAGCGTCAAAAACTTTTAATGCCAAAAATAACCCAATTTGTAATAATACCACCCAAATAAAGGTCTAGCAAGTGAAATTTCATCATGAACGCATCGTATTTACTCTCGTAAGAAAACCAATTTTTAACACTTTTCGGTAATGATTTTAACCCGTTAAATGCTTGGTATAGAAACTACGAGATAGTGCTTCGCGAATTAGGGATTAAAATATGTAAATGTGGTATAAATACACATTACTAAGAATTTTGAAGTTCATTTTTTGGTTAAAATATCGTTTAATTAGGGTTTTTTTGCTTAAAATGCGAAAAAGACTCAGTTTTTTTTTAGCACGAATTAATTTGTGAAATAGGGTGTTTGGAGAGCGTCAAAAACTTTTAATGCCAAAAATAACCCAATTTGTAATAATACCACCCAAATAAAGGTCTAGCAAGTGAAATTTCATCATGAACGCATCGTATTTGCTCTCGTAAGAAAACAAATTTTTAACACTTTTCGGTAATGATTTTAACCCGTTAAATGCTTGGTATAGAAACTACGAGCTAATGCTTCGCGAATTAGGGATTAAAATATGTAAATGTGGTATAAATACACATTACTAAGAATTTTTAAGTTCATTTTTTGTTTAAAATATCGTTTAATTAGGGTTTTTTTTGCTTAAAAGGCGAAAAAGACTCAGTTTTTTTTGGAGCACGAATTAATTGGTGACATAGGGTGTTTGGAGAGCGTCAAAAAAGTTTAATGCCAAAAATAACCTATTTTGTAATAATACCACCCAAACAAAGGTCTAGCATGTGAAATTTCATCATGAACGCATCGTATTTGATCTCGTAAGAAAACCAATTTTTAACACTTTTCGGTAATGATTTTAACCCGTTAAATGCTTGGTATAGAAACTACGAGACAATGCTTCGCGAATTAGGGATTAAAATATGTAAATGTGGTATAAATACACATTACTAAGAATTTTGAAGTTCATTTTTTGTTTAAAATATCGTTTTATTAGGGTTTTTTTTTTTGCTTAAAATGCGAAAAAAACTCAGTTTTTTGTTTAGCACGAATTAATTGGTGAGATAGGGTGTTTGGAGAGCGTCAAAAACTTTAATGCCAAAAATAACCCGATTTGTAAAAATACCACCCAAATAAAGGTCTAGCATGTGAAATTTCATCATGAACGCATCGTATTTGATCTCGTAAGAAAACCAATTTTTAACACTTTTCGGTAATGATTTTAACCCGTTAAATGCTTGGTATAGAAACTACGAGACAATGCTTCACGAAGTAGGGATTAAAATATGTAAATGTGGTATAAATACACATTACTAAGAATTTTGAAGTTCAATTTTTGTTTAAAATATCGTTTAATTAGGGTTTTTTTGCTTAAAATGCGAAAAACACTCAGTTTTTTTTTAGCACGAATTAATTGGTGAAATAGGGTGTTTGGAGAGAGTCAAAAACTTTTAATGCCAAAAATAACCCAATTTGTAATAATACCACCCAAATAAAGGTCTAGCAAGTGAAATTTCATCATGAACGCATCGTATTTGCTCTCGTAAGAAAACAAATTTTTAACACTTTTCGGTAATGATTTTAACCCGTTAAATGCTTGGTATAGAAACTATGAGCTAATGCTTCGCGAATTAGGGATTAAAATATGTAAATGTGGTATAAATACACATTACTAAGAATTTTTAAGTTCATTTTTTGTTTAAAATATCGTTTAATTAGGGTTTTTTTTGCTTAAAAGGCGAAAAAGACTCAGTTTTTTTTGGAGCACGAATTAATTGGTGACATAGGGTGTTTGGAGAGCGTCAAAAAAGTTTAATGCCAAAAATAACCTATTTTGTAATAATACCACCCAAACAAAGGTCTAGCAAGTGAAATTTCATCATGAACGCATCGTATTTGCTCTCGTAAGAAAACCAATTTTTAACACTTTTCGGTAATGATTTTAACCCGTTAAATGCTTGGTATAGAAACTACGAGATAATGCTTCGCGAATTAGGGATTAAAATATGTAAATGTGGTATAAATACACATTACTAAGAATTTTGAAGTTCATTTTTTGTTTAAAATATCGTTTTATTAGGGTTTTTTTTTTGCTTAAAATGCGAAAAAAACTCAGTTTTTTGTTTAGCACGAATTAATTGGTGAGATAGGGTGTTTGGAGAGCGTCAAAAACTTTAATGCCAAAAATAACCCGATTTGTAAAAATACCACCCAAATAAAGGTCTAGCATGTGAAATTTCATCATGAACGCATCGTATTTGATCTCGTAAGAAAACCAATTTTTAACACTTTTCGGTAATGATTTTAACCCGTTAAATGCTTGGTATAGAAACTACGAGACAATGCTTCACGAAGTAGGGATTAAAATATGTAAATGTGGTATAAATACACATTACTAAGAATTTTGAAGTTCAATTTTTGTTTAAAATATCGTTTAATTAGGGTTTTTTTGCTTAAAATGGGAAAAAGACTCAGTTTTTTTTTAGCACGAATTAATTGGTGAAATAGGGTGTTTGGAGAGCGTCAAAAACTTTTAATGCCAAAAATAACCCAATTTGTCATAATACCACCCAAATAAAGGTCTAGCAAGTGAAATTTCATCATGAACGCATCGTATTTGCTCTCGTAAGAAAACCAATTTTTAACACTTTTCGGTAATGATTTTAACCCGTTAAATGCTTGGTATAGAAACTACGAGCTAATGCTTCGCGAAGTAGGGATTAAAATATGTAAATGTGGTATAAATACACATTACTAAGAATTTTGAAGTTCATTTTTTGGTTAAAATATCGTTTAATTAGGGTTTTTTTGCTTAAAATGGGAAAAAGACTCAGTTTTTTTTTAGCACGAATTAATTTGTGAAATAGGGTGTTTGGAGAGCGTCAAAAACTTTTAATGCCAAAAATAACCCAATTTCTAATAATACCACCCAAATAAAGGTCTAGCAAGTGAAATTTCATCATGAACGCATCGTATTTGCTCTCGTAAGAAAACAAATTTTTAACACTTTTCGGTAATGATTTTAACCCGTTAAATGCTTGGTATAGAAACTATGAGCTAATGCTTCGCGAATTAGGGATTAAAATATGTAAATGTGGTATAAATACACATTACTAAGAATTTTTAAGTTCATTTTTTGTTTAAAATATCGTTTAATTAGGGTTTTTTTTGCTTAAAAGGCGAAAAAGACTCAGTTTTTTTTGGAGCACGAATTAATTGGTGACATAGGGTGTTTGGAGAGCGTCAAAAAAGTTTAATGCCAAAAATAACCTATTTTGTAATAATACCACCCAAACAAAGGTCTAGCAAGTGAAATTTCATCATGAACGCATCGTATTTGCTCTCGTAAGAAAACCAATTTTTAACACTTTTCGGTAATGATTTTAACCCGTTAAATGCTTGGTATAGAAACTACGAGATAATGCTTCGCGAATTAGGGATTAAAATATGTAAATGTGGTATAAATACACATTACTAAGAATTTTGAAGTTCATTTTTTGTTTAAAATATCGTTTTATTAGGGTTTTTTTTTTGCTTAAAATGCGAAAAAAACTCAGTTTTTTGTTTAGCACGAATTAATTGGTGAGATAGGGTGTTTGGAGAGCGTCAAAAACTTTAATGCCAAAAATAACCCAATTTGTAAAAATACCACCCAAATAAAGGTCTAGCAAGTGAAATTTCATCATGAACGCATCGTATTTGATCTCGTAAGAAAACCAATTTTTAACACTTTTCGGTAATGATTTTAACCCGTTAAATGCTTGGTATAGAAACTACGAGACAATGCTTCACGAAGTAGGGATTAAAATATGTAAATGTGGTATAAATACACATTACTAAGAATTTTGAAGTTCAATTTTTGTTTAAAATATCGTTTAATTAGGGTTTTTTTGCTTAAAATGCGAAAAATACTTAATTTTTTTTTAGCACGAATTAATTGGTGAAATAGGGTGTTTGGAGAGCGTCAAAAACTTTTAATGCCAAAAATAACCCAATTTGTAATAATACCACCCAAATAAAGGTCTAGCAAGTGAAATTTCATCATGAACGCATCGTATTTACTCTCGTAAGAAAACCAATTTTTAACACTTTTCGGTAATGATTTTAACCCGTTAAATGCTTGGTATAGAAACTACGAGTTAGTGCTTCGCGAATTAGGGATTAAAATATGTAAATGTGGTATAAATACACATTACTAAGAATTTTGAAGTTCATTTTTTGGTTAAAATATCGTTTAATTAGGGTTTTTTTGCTTAAAATGCGAAAAAGACTCAGTTTTTTTTTAGCACGAATTAATTTGTGAAATAGGGTGTTTGGAGAGCGTCGAAAACTTTTAATGCCAAAAATAACCCAATTTGTAATAATACCACCCAAATAAAGGTCTAGCAAGTGAAATTTCATCATGAACGCATCGTATTTGCTCTCGTAAGAAAACAAATTTTTAACACTTTTCGGTAATGATTTTAACCCGTTAAATGCTTGGTATAGAAACTACGAGCTAATGCTTCGCGATTGAGGGATTAAAATATGTAAATGTGGTATAAATACACATTACTAAGAATTTTTAAGTTCATTTTTTGTTTAAAATATCGTTTAATTAGGGTTTTTTTTGGAGCACGAATTAATTGGTGAAATAGGGCGTTTGGAGAGCGTCAAAAAAGTTTAATGCCAAAAATAACCTATTTTGTAATAATACCACCCAAACAAAGGTCTAGCAAGTGAAATTTCATCATGAACGCATCGTATTTGCTCTCGTAAGAAAACCAATTTTTAACACTTTTCGGTAATGATTTTAACCCGTTAAATGCTTGGTATAGAAACTACGAGATAATGCTTCGCGAATTAGGGATTAAAATATGTAAATGTGGTATAAATACACATTACTAAGAATTTTGAAGTTCATTTTTTGTTTAAAATATCGTTTTATTAGGGTTTTTTTTTTTGCTTAAAATGCGAAAAAAACTCAGTTTTTTGTTTAGCACGAATTAATTGGTGAGATAGGGTGTTTGGAGAGCGTCAAAAACTTTAATGCCAAAAATAACCCGATTTGTAAAAATACCACCCAAATAAAGGTCTAGCATGTGAAATTTCATCATGAACGCATCGTATTTGATCTCGTAAGAAAACCAATTTTTAACACTTTTCGGTAATGATTTTAACCCGTTAAATGCTTGGTATAGAAACTACGAGACAATGCTTCACGAAGTAGGGATTAAAATATGTAAATGTGGTATAAATACACATTACTAAGAATTTTGAAGTTCAATTTTTGTTTAAAATATCGTTGAATTAGGGTTTTTTTGCTTAAAATGGGAAAAAGACTCAGTTTTTTTTTAGCACGAATTAATTGGTGAAATAGGGTGTTTGGAGAGCGTCAAAAACTTTTAATGCCAAAAATAACCCAATTTGTCATAATACCACCCAAATAAAGGTCTAGCAAGTGAAATTTCATCATGAACGCATCGTATTTGCTCTCGTAAGAAAACCAATTTTTAACACTTTTCGGTAATGATTTTAACCCGTTAAATGCTTGGTATAGAAACTACGAGCTAATGCTTCGCGAATTAGGGATTAAAATATGTAAATGTGGTATAAATACACATTACTAAGAATTTTGAAGTTCATTTTTTGGTTAAAATATCGTTTAATTAGGGTTTTTTTGCTTAAAATGCGAAAAAGACTCAGTTTTTTTTTAGCACGAATTAATTTGTGAAATAGGGTGTTTGGAGAGCGTCAAAAACTTTTAATGCCAAAAATAACCCAATTTGTAATAATACCACCCAAATAAAGGTCTAGCAAGTGAAATTTCATCATGAACGCATCGTATTTGCTCTCGTAAGAAAACAAATTTTTAACACTTTTCGGTAATGATTTTAACCCGTTAAATGCTTGGTATAGAAACTACGAGCTAATACTTCGCGAATTAGGGATTAAAATATGTAAATGTGGTATAAATACACATTACTAAGAATTTTTAAGTTCATTTTTTGTTTAAAATATCGTTTAATTAGGGTTTTTTTTGCTTAAAATGAGAAAAAGACTCAGTTTTTTTTGGAGCACGAATTAATTGGTGACATAGGGTGTTTGGAGAGCGTCAAAAAAGTTTAATGCCAAAAATAACCTATTTTGTAATAATACCACCCAAACAAAGGTCTAGCAAGTGAAATTTCATCATGAACGCATCGTATTTGCTCTCGTAAGAAAACCAATTTTTAACACTTTTCGGTAATGATTTTAACCCGTTAAATGCTTGGTATAGAAACTACGAGATAATGCTTCGCGAATTAGGGATTAAAATATGTAAATGTGGTATAAATACACATTACTAAGAATTTTGAAGTTCATTTTTTGTTTAAAATATCGTTTTATTAGGGTTTTTTTTTTGCTTAAAATGCGAAAAAAACTCAGTTTTTTGTTTAGCACGAATTAATTGGTGAGATAGGGTGTTTGGAGAGCGTCAAAAACTTTAATGCCAAAAATAACCCGATTTGTAAAAATACCACCCAAATAAAGGTCTAGCAAGTGAAATTTCATCATGAACGCATCGTATTTGATCTCGTAAGAAAACCAATTTTTAACACTTTTCGGTAATGATTTTAACCCGTTAAATGCTTGGTATAGAAACTACGAGACAATGCTTCACGAAGTAGGGATTAAAATATGTAAATGTGGTATAAATACACATTACTAAGAATTTTGAAGTTCAATTTTTGTTTAAAATATCGTTTAATTAGGGTTTTTTTGCTTAAAATGGGGAAAACACTCCGTTTTTTTTTAGCACGAATTAATTGGTGAAATAGGGTGTTTGGAGAGCGTCAAAAACTTTTAATGCCAAAAATAACCCAATTTGTCATAATACCACCCAAATAAAGGTCTAGCAAGTGAAATTTCATCATGAACGCATCGTATTTGCTCTCGTAAGAAAACCAATTTTTAACACTTTTCGGTAATGATTTTAACCCGTTAAATGCTTGGTATAGAAACTACGAGCTAATGCTTCGCGAAGTAGGGATTAAAATATGTAAATGTGGTATAAATACACATTACTAAGAATTTTGAAGTTCATTTTTTGGTTAAAATATCGTTTAATTAGGGTTTTTTTGCTTAAAATGCGAAAAAGACTCAGTTTTTTTTTAGCACGAATTAATTTGTGAAATAGGGTGTTTGGAGAGAGTCAAAAACTTTTAATGCCAAAAATAACCCAATTTGTAATAATACCACCCAAATAAAGGTCTAGCAAGTGAAATTTCATCATGAACGCATCGTATTTGCTCTCGTAAGAAAACAAATTTTTAACACTTTTCGGTAATGATTTTAACCCGTTAAATGCTTGGTATAGAAACTACGAGCTAATGCTTCGCGAATTAGGGATTAAAATATGTAAATGTGGTATAAATACACATTACTAAGAATTTTTAAGTTCATTTTTTGTTTAAAATATCGTTTAATTAGGGTTTTTTTGCTTAAAATGAGAAAAAGACTCGGTTTTTTTTGGAGCACGAATTAATTTGTGAAATAGGGTGTTTGGAGAGCGTCAAAAACTTTTAATGCCAAAAATAACCTAATTTGTAATAATTCCACCCAAATAAAGGTCTAGCAAGTGAAATTTCATCATGAACGCATCCTATTTGCTCTCGTAAGAAAACCAATTTTTAACACTTTTCGGTAATGATTTTAACCCGTTAAATGCTTGGTATAGAAACTACGAGATAGTGCTTCGAGATTTAGGGATTAAAATAATTAAACGTGGTATAAATACACATTACTAATAATTTTGAAGTTCTTTTTTTGTTTAAAATATCGTTTAATTAGGGTTTTTTTGCTTAAAATGGGAAAAAGACTCAGTTTTTTTTGGGGCACGAATTAATTGGTGAAATAGGGTGTTTGGAGAGCATCAAAAACTTTTAATGCCAAAAATAACCCAATTTTGTAATAATCCCACCCAAATAAAGGTCTAGCAAGTGAAATTTCATCATGAACGCATCGTATTTGCTCTCATAAGAAAACAAATTTTTAACACTTTTTGGTAATGATTTTAACCCGTTAAATGCTTGGTATAGAAACTACGACATAGTGCTTCGAGATTAAGGGATTAAAATAAGTAAATGTGGTATAATACACATTACTTATAATTTTGAAGTTCATTTTTTGTTAAAAATTTCGTTTAATTAGGATTTTTTTGTTTAAAATGGGAAAAAGACTCAGTTTTTTTTTAGCACGATTAATTGGTGAAATAGGGGCTTTGGCGAGAGTCAACAAATTTTAATGCCAAAAATAACCCAATTTGTAATAATTCCACCCAAATAAAGGTCTAGAAAGTGAAATTTCATCATGAACGCGTCGTATTTGCTCTCGTAAGAAAACCAACTTTTAACACTTTTCGGTAATGATTTTAACCCGTTAAATGCTTGGTATAGAAACTACGAGATAGTGCATCGAGATTTAGGGATTAAAATAAGTAAATATGGTATAAATAAACATTAATTATAATTTTGAAGTTCATTTTTTGTTTAAAATATCAATTAATTAGGGGTTTTTTGCTTAAAATGGGAAAAAGACTACGTTTTTTTTGGAGCACGAATTAATTGGTGAACTAGAGTGTTTGGAGAGCGTCAAAAACTTTTAATTAAAAAAAATACCCAATTTATAATAATACCACCCAAATAAAGGTCTAGCAAGTGAAATTTCATCATGAACGCATCGTATTTAATCTCGTAAAAAAACCAATTTTTAACACTTTTCGATAATGATTTTAACCCTTTAAATGCTTGGTATAGAAACTACGAGATAACGATTCGCGAATTAGGGATTAAAATAAGTAAATGTGGTATAAATACACATTACTAAGAATTTTTAAGTTCATTTTTTGTTTAAAATATCGTTTAATTAGGATTTTTTTGCATAAAATGCGAAAAAGACTCAGTTTTTTTTGGAGCACGAATTAATTGGTGAAATAGGGTGTTTGGAGAGCGTAAAAAACTTTTAATGCCAAAACTAACCCAATTTGTAATAATACCACCCAAATAAAGGTCTAGCAAGTGAAATTTCATCATGAACGCATCGTATTTGCTCTCGTAAGAAAACATATTTTTAACACTTTTCGGTAATGATTTTAACCCGTTAAATAATTGGTATGGAAACTACGAGATAGTGCTTCGCGATTTAGGGATTAAAAGAAGTAAATGTGGTATAAATACACATTACTAAGAATTTTGAAGTTCATTTTTTGTTTAAAATATCGTTTAATTAGGGTTTTTTTGCTTAAACCGGGAAAAAGACTCAGTTTTTTTTAGCACGAATTAATTGGTGAAATAGGGTGTTTGGAAAGCGTCAAAAAAGTTTAATGCCAAAAATAACCCAATTTGTAATAATACCACCCAAATAAAGGTCTGGAAAGTGAAATTTCATCATGAACGCGTCGTATTTGCTCTCGTAAGAAAACCAACTTTAAACACTTTTCGGTAATGATTTTAACCCGTTAAATGCTTGGTATAGAAACTACGAGATAGTGCATCGAGATTTAGGGATTAAAATAAGTAAATATGGTATAAATAAACATTAATTATAATTTTGAAGTTCATTTTTTGTTTAAAATATAAATTAATTAGGGGTTTTTTGCTTAAAATGGGAGAAAGACTACGTTTTTTTTGGAGCACGAATTAATTGGTAAACTAGAGTGTTTGGAGAGCGTCAAAAACTTTTAATGAGAAAAAATACCCAATTTATAATAATACCACCCAAATAAAGGTCTAGCAAGTGAAATTTCATCATGAACGCATCGTATTTGCTCTCGTAAGAAAACCAATTTTTAACACTTTTCGATAATGATTTTAACCCTTTAAATGCTTGGTATAGAAACTACGAGATAATGATTCGCGAATTAGGGATTAAAATAAGTAAGTGTGGTATGAATACACATAACTAAGAATTTTTAAGTTCATTTTTTGTTTAAAATATCGTTTAATTAGGATTTTTTTTGCATAAAATGCGAAAAAGACTCAGTTTTTTTTGGAGCACGAATTAATTGGTGAAATAGGGTGTTTGGAAAGCGTCAAAAAAGTTTAATGCAAAAAATAACCCAATTTGTAATAATACCACCCAAATAAAGGTCTAGCAAGTGAAATTTCATCATGAACGCATCGTATTTGCTCTCGTAAGAAAACATATTTTTAACACTTTTCGGTAATGATTTCAACCCGTTAAATGCTTGCTATAGAAACTACGAGATAATGCTTCGCGAATTAGGGATCAAAATATGTAAATGTGGTATAAATACACATTAATAAGAATTTTGAATTTCATTTTTTGTTTAAAATATAGTTTAATTAGGGTTTTTTTGCTTAAAATGCGAAAAAGACTCAGTTTTTTTTTAGCACGAATTAATTGGTGAAATAGACTGTTTGGATAGCATCAAAAACTTTTAATGCCAAAAATAACCCAATTTTTAATAATACCACCCAAATAAAGGTCTAGCAAGTGAAATTTCATCATGAACGCATCATATTTGCTCTCGTAAGAAAACAAATTTTTAACACTTTTCGGTAATGATTTTAACCCGTTAAATGCTTGGTATAGAAACTACGAGATAATGCTTCGCGAAGTAGGGATTAAAATTTGTAAATGTGGTATAAATACACATTACAAAGAATTTTGAAGTTCATTTTTTGTTTAAAATATCGTTTAATTAGGGTTTTTTTTCTTAAAGGTCGAAAAAGACTCAGTTATTTTTTTAGCACGAATTAATTGGTGAAATAGGGTGTTTGGAGAGAGTCAAAAACTTTTAATGCCAAAAATAACCTAATTTGTAATAATACCACCCAAATAAAGGTCTATCAAGTGAAATTTCATCATGAACGCATCCTATTTGCTCTCGTAGAAAACCAATTTTTAACACTTTTCGGTAATGATTTTAACCCGTTAAATGCTTGGTATAGAAACTACGAGATAATGCTTTGCAAATTAGGGATTAAAATAAGTAAATATGGTATAAATAAACATTACTAAGAATTTTGAAGTTCATTTTTTGTTTAAAATATTATTTAATTATGAATTTTTTGCTTAAAATGGGAAAAAGACTCAGATTTTTTTTTTAGCACGATTAATTGGTGAAATAGGGTGTTTGGACAGCGTCAAAAACTTTTAATGCCAAAAATAACCCAATTTTTAATAATCCCACCCAAATAAAGGTCTAGCTAGTGAAATTCATCATGAACGCATCGCATTTGCTCTCGTAAGAAAACCAATTTTTAACACTTTTCAGTAATGATTTTAACTCGTTAAATGCTTTGTATAGAAACTACGAGATAATGCTTCGCGAATTAGGGATTAAAATAAGTAAATGTGGTATAAATAAACTTTACTAAGAATTTTGAAGTTAATTTTTTTTAAATATCGTTTAATTAGGATTTTTTTCTTTAAAATGGGAAAAAGACTCAGTTTTTTTATTAGCACGATTAATTGGTGAAATAGGGTGTTTGGAGAGCGTCAAAAACTTATAATTCCAAAAATAACCCAATTTGTAATAATACCACCCAAATAAAGGTCTAGCAACTGAAATTTCATAATGAACGCATCGTATTTGCTCTCTTAAGAAAACCAATTCTTAACACTTTTCGGTAATGATTTTAACCCGTTAAATGCTTGGTATAGAAACTACGAGATAGTGCATCGCGAATTAGGGATTAAAATAAGTAAATGTGGTATAAATACAAATTACAAAGAATTTTGAAGTTCTTTTTTTGTTTAAAATATCGTTTAATTACGGTTTTTTTTTTTGCTTAAAATGGGAAAAATACTACGTTTTTTTTGGAGCACGAATTAATTGGTGAACTAGAGTGTTTGGAGAGCGTCAAAAACTTTTAATGAAAAAAATGCCAAATTTATAATAATAGCACCCAAATAAAGGTCTAGCAAGTGAAATTTCATCATGAACACATCGTATTTGCTCTCGTAAGAAAACCAATTTTTAACACGTTTCGGTAATGATTTTAACCCTTTAAATGCTTGGTATAGAAACTACGAGATAATGCTTCGCGAATTAGGGATTAAAATAAGTAAATGTGGTATAAATACACATTACTAAGAATTTTTAAGTTCATTATTTGTTTAAAATATCGTTTAATTAGGATTTTTTTTGCTTAAAATGCGAAAAAGACTCAATTTTTTTGGAGCACGAATTAATTGGTGAAATAGGGTGTTTGGAGAGCGTCAAAAACTTTTAATGCCAAAACTAACCCAATTTGTAATAATACCACCCAAATAAAGGTCTAGCAAGTGAAATTTCATCATGAACGCAGCGTATTTGCTCTCGTAAGAAAACCAATTTTTAACACTTTTCGGTAATGATTTTAACCCATTAAATGCTTGGTATAGAAACTACGAGATAATGCTTCGCGAATTAGGGATTAAAATATGTAAATGTGGTATAAATACACATTACTAAGAATTTTGAAGTTCATTTTTTGTTTAAAATATCGTTTAATTAGGGTTTTTTTGCTTAAATTGGGAAAAAGACTCAGTTTTTTTTTTAGCACGAATTAATTGGTGAAATAGGGTGTTTGGAGAGCGTCAAAAACTTATAATTCCAAAAATAACCCAATTTGTAATAATACCACCCAAATAAAGGTCTAGCAACTGAAATTTCATCATGAACGCATCGTATTTGCTCTCTTAAGAAAACCAATTCTTAACACTTTTCGGTAATGGTTTTAACCCGTTAAATGCTTGGTATAGAAACTACGAGATAATGCATCACGAATTAGGGATTAAAATAAGTAAATGTTGTATAAAGACAAATTACTAAGAATTTTGAAGTTCTTTTTTTGTTTAAAATATCGTTTAATTAGGGTTTTTTTTGCTTAAATTGGGAAAAAGACTCAGTATTTTTTTTAGCACGAATTAATTGGTGAAATAGGGTGTTTGGAGAGCGTCAAAAACTTTTAATGCCAAAAATAACCCAATTTGTAATAATACCACTTAAATAAAGGTCCAGCAAGTGAAATTTCATCATGAACGCATCGTATTTGCTCTTGTAAGAAAACCAATTTTTAACACTTTTCAGTAATGATTTTAACTCGTTAAATGCTTGGTATAGAAACTACGAGATAATGCTTCGCGAATTAGGGATTAAAATAAGTAAATGTGGTATAAATAAACATTACTAAGAATTTTGAATTTAATTTTTTTTAAATATCGTTTAATTAGGATTGTTTTCCTTAAAATGGGAAAAAGACTCAGTTTTTTTATTAGCACGATTAATTGGTGAAATAGGGTGTTTGGAGAGCGTAAAAAACTTATAATTCCAAAAATAACCCAATTTGTAATAATACCACCCAAATAAAGGTCTAGCAACTGAAATTTCATAATGAACGCATCGTATTTGCTCTCTTAAGAAAACCAATTCTTAACACTTTTCGGTAATGATTTTAACCCGTTAAATGCTTGGTATAGAAACTACGAGATAGTGCATCGCGAATTAGGGATTAAAATAAGTAAATGTGGTATAAATACAAATTACTATGAATTTTGAAGTTCTTTTTTTGTTTAAAATATCGTTTAATTAGGGTTTTTTTGTTTAAAATGGGAAAAATACTACGTTTTTTTTGGAGCACGAATTAATTGGTGAACTAGAGTGTTTGGAGAGCGTCAAAAACTTTTAATGAAAAAAATACCAAATTTATAATAATACCACCCAAATAAAGGTCTAGCAAGTGAAATTTCATCATGAACGCATCGTATTTGCTCTCGTAAGAAAAATAATTTTTAACACTTTTCGGTAATGATTTTAACCCATTAAATACTTGGTATAGAAACTACGAGATAATGCTTCACGAATTAGGGATTAAAATATGTAAATGTGGTAAAAATACACATTACTAAGAATTTTGAAGTTCATTTTTTGTTTAAAATATCGTTTAATTAGGATTTTTTTGCTTAAAATGGGAAAAAGACTCAGTTTTTTTTGGAGCACGAATTAATTGGTGAAATAGGGTGTTTGGAGAGCGTCGAAAATTTTTAATTCCAAACATAACCCAATTTTTAATAATACCACCCAAATAAAGGTCTAGTAAGTGAAATTTCATCATGAACGCATCGTATTTGCTTTCGTAAGAAAACCAATTTTTAACACTTTTCAGTAATAATTTTAACTCGTTAAATGCTTGGTATAGAAACTACGAGATAATGCTTTGCGAATTAGGGATTAAAGTAAGAAAATGTGGTATAAATAAACATTACTAAGAATTGTGAAGTTCATTTTTTTTAAAATATCATTAATTAGGATTTTTTTCCTTAAAATGGGAAAAAGACTCAGTTTTTTTATTAGCACGATTAATTGGTGAAATAGGGTGTTTGGAGAGCGTTAAAAACTTTTAATGCCAAAACTAACCCAATTTGTAATATTACCACCCAAATAAAGGTCTAGAGCAAGTGAAATTTCATCATGAACGCATCGTATTTGCTCTCGTAAGAAAACCATTTTTTAACACTTTTCGGTAATGATTTTAACCCGTTAAATGCTTGGTATAGAAATTACGAGATAGTGCTTCGAGATTTAGGGATTAAAATAAGTAAATGTGGTATAAATACACATTACTAATAATTTTGAAGTTCATTTTTTGTTTAAAATATCGTTTAATTAGGGTTTTTTTGCTTAAAATGGGAAAAAGACTACGTTTTTTTTGGAGCACGAATTAATTGGTGAACTAGAGTGTTTGGCTAGCGTAAAAAACTTTTAATGAAAAAAAATACCAAATTTATAATAATACCACCCAAATAAAGGTCTAGCAAATGAAATTTCATCATGAAAGCATCGTATTTGCTCTCGTAAGAAAACCAATTTTTAACACTTTTCGGTAATGATTTTAACCCTTTAAATGCTTGGTATAGAAAGTACGAGATAATGCTTCGCGAATTAGGGATTTAAATAAGTAAATGTGGTATAAATACACATTACTAAGAATTTTTAAGTTAATTTTTTGGTTAAAATATCGTTTAATTAGGATTTTTTTGCTTAAAATGCGAAAAAGACTCAGTTTTTTTTGGAGCACGAATTAATTGGTTAAATAGGGTGTTTGGAGAGCGTCAAACACTTTTAATGCCAAAACTAACCCAATTTGTAATAATACCACCCAAATAAAGGTCTAGCAAGTGAAATTTCATCATGAACGCATCGTATTTGCTCTCGTAAGAAAACAAATTTTTAACACTTTTCGGTAATGATTTTAACCCATTAAATACTTGGTATAGAAACTACGAGATAATGCTTCGCGAATTAGGGATTAAAATATGTAAATGTGGTATAAATACACATTACTAAGAATTTTGAAGTTCATTTTTTGTTTAAAATATCGTTTAATTAGGGTTTTTTTGCTTAAAATGGGAAAAAGACACAGTTTTTTTTGGAGCACGAATTAATTGGTGAAATAGGGTGTTTGGAGAGCGTCAAAAACTTTTAATGCCAAAAATAAACCAATTTGTAATAATACCACCCAAATAAAGGTCTAGCAAGTGAAATTTCATCATGAACGCATCGCATTTGCTCTCGTAAGAAAACAAATTTTTAACACTTTTCAGTAATGATTTTAACTCGTTAAATGCTTGGTATAGAAAGTACGAGATAATGCTTCGCGAATTAGGGATTAAAATAAGTAAATGTGGTATAAATAAACATTACTAAGAATTTTGAAGTTAATTTTTTTTAAATAACATTTAATTAGGATTTTTTTTCTTAAAATGGGAAAAAGACTCAAATTTTTTATTAGCACGATTAATTGGTGAAATAGGGTGTTTGGAGAGCGTCAAAAACTTATAATTCTAAAAATAACCCAATTTGTAATAATACCACCCAAATAAAGGTCTAGCAACTGAAATTTCATCATGAACGCATCGTATTTGCTCTCTTAACAAAACCAATTCTTAACACTTTTCGGTAATGATTTTAACCCGTTAAATGCTTGGTATAGAAACTACGAGATAGTGTATCGCGAATTAGGGATTAAAATAAGTAAATGTGGTATAAATACAATTTACTAAGAATTTTGAAGTTCTTTTTTTGTTTAAAATATCGTTTAATTAGGGTTTTTTTGATTAAAATGGGAAAAATACTACGTTTTTTTTGGAGCACGAATTAATTGGTGAACTAGAGTGTTAGGAGAGCGTAAAAAACTTTTAATGAAAAAAATACCAAATTTATAATAATACCACCCAAATAAAGGTCTAGCAAGTGAAATTTCATCATGAACGCATCGTATTTGCTCTCGTAAGAAAACCAATTTTTAACACGTTTCGGTAATGATTTTAACCCTTTAAATGCTTGGTATAGAAACTACGAGATAATGCTTCGCGAATTAGGGATTAAAATAAGTAAATGTGGTATAAATACACATTACTAAGAATTTTTAAGTTCATTTTTTGTTTAAAATATCGTTTAATTAGGATTTTTTTTGCTTAAAATGCGAAAAAGACTCAATTTTTTTGGAGCACGAATTAATTGGTGAAATAGGGTGTTTGGAGAGCGTCAAAAACTTTTAATGCCAAAACTAACCCAATTTGTAATAATACCACCCAAATAAAGGTCTAGCAAGTGAAATTTCATCATGAACGCAGCGTATTTGCTTTCGTAAGAAAACCAATTTTTAACACTTTTCGGTAATGATTTTAACCCATTAAATGCTTGGTATAGAAACTACGAGATAATGCTTTGCGAATTAGGGATTAAAATATGTAAATGTGGTATAAATACACATTACTAAGAATTTTGAAGTTCATTTTTTGCTTAAAATATCGTTTAATTAAGGTTTTTTTGCTTAAATAGGGAAAAAGACTCAGTTTTTTTTTAGCACGAATTAATTGGTGAAATAGGGTGTTTGGAGAGCGTCAAAAACTTTTAATGCCAAAAATAACCCAATTTTTAATAATACCACCTAAATAAAGGTCCAGCAAGTGAAATTTCATCATGAACGCATCGTATTTGCTCTCGTAAGAAAACCAATTTTTAACACTTTTCAGTAATGATTTTAACTCGTTAAATGCTTGGTATAGAAACTACGAGATAATGTTTCGCGAATTAGGGATTAAAATAAGTAAATGTGGTATAAATAAAAATTACTAAGAATTTTGAAGTTAATTTTTTTTAAATATCGTTTAATTAGGATTGTTTTCCTTAAAATGGGAAAAAGACTCAGTTTTTTTATTACCACGATTAAATGGTGAAAGAGGGTTATTGCAGACCGTCAAAAACTTATAATGCCAAAAATAACCCAATTTGTAATAATACCACCCAAATAAAGGTCTAGCAACTTAAATTTCATCATGAACGCATCGTATTTGCTCTCTTAAGAAAACCAATTCTTAACACTTTTCAGGTAATGATTTTAACCCGTTAAATGCTTGGTATAGAAACTACGAGATAGTGCATCGCTAATTAGGGATTAAAATAAGTAAATGTGGTATAAATACAAATTACTAAGAATTTTGAAGTTCATTTTTTGTTTAAAATATCGTTTAATTAGGGTTTTTTGCTTAAAATGGGAAAAAGACTCAGTTTTTTTTGGAGCACGAATTAATTGGTGAAATAGGGTGTTTGGAGAGCGTCAAAAAGTTTTAATGCCAAAAATAAACCAATTTGTAATAATACCACCCAAATAAAGGTCTAGCAAGTGAAACTTCATCATGAACGCATCGCGTTTGCTCTCGTAAGAAAACCAATTTTTAACACTTTTCAGTAATGATTTTAACTCGTTAAATGCTTGGTATAGAAAGTACGAGATAATGCTTCGCGAATTAGGGATTAAAATAAGTAAATGTGGTATAAATAAACATTACTAAGAATTTTGAAGTTAATTTTTTTTAAATAACATTTAATTAGGATTTTTTTCCTTAAAATGGGAAAAAGACTCAAATTTTTTATTAGCACGATTAATTGGTGAAATAGGGTGTTTGGAGAGCGTCAAAAACTTATAATTCCAAAAATAACCCAATTTGTAATAATACCACCCAAATAAAGGTCTAGCAACTGAAATTTCATCATGAACGCATCGTATTTGCTCTCTTAACAAAACCAATTCTTAACACTTTTCGGTAATGATTTTAACCCGTTAAATGCTTGGTATAGAAACTACGAGATAGTGCATCGCGAAATAGGGATTAAAATAAGTAAATGTGGTATAAATACAAATTACTAAGAATTTTGAAGTTCTTTTTTTGTTTAAAATATCGTTTAATTAGGGTTTTTTTGCTTAAAATGGGAAAAATACTACGTTTTTTTTGGAGCACGAATTAATTGGTGAACTAGAGAGTTTGGAGAGCGTAAAAAACTTTTAATGAAAAAAATACCAAATTTATAATAATACCACCCAAATAAAGGTTTAGCAAGTGAAATTTCATCATGAACGCATCGTATTTGCTCTCGTAAGAAAACCAATTTTTAACACGTTTCGGTAATGATTTTAACCCTTTAAATGCTTGGTATAGAAACTACGAGATAATGCTTCGCGAATTAGGGATTAAAATAAGTAAATGTGGTATAAATACACATTACTAAGAATTTTTAAGTTCATTTTTTGTTTAAAATATCGTTTAATTAGGATTTTTTTTGCTTAAAATGCGAAAAAGACTCAATTTTTTTGGAGCACGAATTAATTGGTGAAATAGGGTGTTTGGAGAGCGTCAAAAACTTTTAATGCCAAAAATAACCCAATTTGTAATAATACCACCTAAATAAAGGTCCAGCAAGTGAAATTTCATCATGAACGCATCGTATTTGCTCTCGTAAGAAAACCAATTTTTAACACTTTTCAGTAATGATTTTAACTCGTTAAATGCTTGGTATAGAAACTACGAGATAATGGTTCGCGAATTAGGGATTAAAATAAGTAAAAATGTGGTATAAATAAAAATTACTAAGAATTTTGAAGTCAATTTTTTTTAAATATCGTTTAATTAGGATTGTTTTCCTTAAAATGGGAAAAAGACTCAGTTTTTTTATTACCACGATTAATTGGTGAAAGAGGGTGTTTGGAGAGCGTCAAAAACTTATAATGCCAAAAATAACCCAATTTGTAATAATACCACCCAAATAAAGGTCTAGCAACTGAAATTTCATCATGAACGCATCGTATTTGCTCTCTTAAGAAAACCAATTCTTAACACTTTTCGGTAATGATTTTAACCCGTTAAATGCTTGGTATAGAAACTACGAGATAGTGCATCGCTAATTAGGGATTAAAATAAGTAAATGTGGTATAAATACAAAATACTAAGAATTTTGAAGTTCTTTTTTTGTTTAAAATATCGTTTAATTAGGGTTTTTTTGCTTAAAATGGGAAAAAGACTCAGTTTTTTTTGGAGCACGAATTATTTGGTGAAATAGGGGGTTCGGAGAGCGTCAAAAACTTTTAATGCCAAAAATAACCCAATTTCTAATAATATCACCCAAATAAAGGTCTAGCAAGTGAAATTTCATCATGAACGCATCGTATTTGCTTTCGTAAGAAAACAATTTTTAACACTTTTCTGTAATGATTTTAACCCGTTAAATGCTTGGTATAGAAACTACGAGATAGTGCTTCACGATTTAGGGATTAAAATAACTAAAATACACACTACTAATAATTTTGAAGTTCATTTTTTGTTTAACATATCGTTTAATTAGGGTTTTTTTGCTTAAAATGAAAAAAAAAAGACTCAATTTTTTTGGAGCACGAATTAATTGGTGAAATAGGGTGTTTGGAGAGCGTCAAAAACGTTTAATACAAAAAATAATCCAATTTATAATAATACCACTCAAATAAAGGTCTAGCAAGTGAAATTTCATCATGAACGCATCGTATTTGCTCTCGTAAGAAAACCAATTTTTAACACTTTTTCGGTAATGATTTTAACCTGTTAAATGCTTGGTATAGAAACTAAGAGATAGTTCTTCGCGATTTAGGGATTAAAATAAGTAAATGTGGTATAAATACACATTACTAGGATTTTTTTTGTTCATTTTTTGTTTAAAATATCGTTTAATTAAGGTTTTTTTTTGCTTAAAATGGGAAAAAGACATAGTTTTTTTGGTAGCACACATTGATTGGTGAAACAGGGTTTTTGGAGAGCGTCAAAAACTTTTAATGCCAAAAATAACCCAATTTGTAATAATACCACCCAAATAAAGTCGATCAACTGAAATTTCATCATGAACGCATCGTATAGAAACTACAAGATAAACCTGTTTTTAACACTTTTTCGGTAATGATTTTAACCTGTTAAATGCTTGGTATAGAAACTACAAGATAGTGCTTCGCGAATTAGGGATTAAAATAAGTAAATGTGGTATAAATACACATTACTAGGAATTTTTTTGTTAATTTTTTGTTTAAAATATCGTTTGATTAGGGTTTTTTGGTTTAAAATGGGAAAACGACTCAGTTTTTTTTTTGGAGCACGAATTAATTGGTAAAATATAGGGTTTGGAGAGCGTCAAAAACTTTTAATGCTAAAAATAACACCCAATTAAAGGTCTAGCAAGTGAAATTTCATCATGAACGCATCGTATTTGCTCTCTAAAGAAAACCAATTTTTAAAACTTTTCGGTAATGATTTTAACCCGTTAAATGTTGGGTATAGAAACTACGAGATAGTGCATCGCGAATTAGGGATTAAAATAAGTAAATGTGGAATAAATACATATTACTATGAATTTTGAAGTTCATTTTTTGTTTAAAATATCGTTTAATTAGGGTTTTTTTGCTTAAAATAGGAAAAAGACTTAGTTTTTTTTCGATCACGAATTAATTGGTGAAATAGGGGGTTTGGAGAGCGTCAAAAAGTTTTAATGCCAAAAAGAACCAAATTTCCGATAATACCATCCAAATAAAGGTCTAGCTAGTGAAATTTCATCAAGAACGCATCGTATTTGCTCTCGTAAGAAAACCAATTTTTAACACTTTTCGGTAATGATTTTAACCTATTAAAGGATTGGTATAGAAACTACGAGATAATGTTTCGCGAATGTGGGATTAAAATAAGTAAATGTGGTATAAATACACATTACTAATAATTTTGAAGTTCGTTTTTTGTTTAAAATATCGTTTAATTAGGGTTTTTTTGCTTAAAATGGGAAAAAGACTCAGTTTTTTTGGGAGCACACATTAATTGGTGAAACAGGGTTTTTGGAGAGCGTCAAAAAGTTTGAATGCCAAAAATAACCCAATTTATAATAATACCACCCAAATAAAGGTCTAGCAACTAAAATTTCATTATGAACGCATCGTATTTGCTCTCTTAAGAAAACAAATTGTTAACACTTTTCGGTAATGATTTTAACCCGTTAAATGCTTGGTATAGAAACTACGAGATAATAATTCGAGAACTAGGGGTTAAAATAAGTAAATGTGGTATAAATACACATTACTAAGAATTTTGAAATTCATTTTTTGTTTAAAATATCGTTTAATTAGGGTTTTTTTTACTTAAAATGGGTAAAAGACTCAGTTTTTTTTTTTTCACCAGTCAATTGGTGAAATAGGGGGTTTGGCGAGCGTCAAAAACATTTAATGCCAAAAATAACCCAATTTGTAATAATACCACCCAAATAAAGGTCCAACAAGTGAAATTTCATCATGAACGCATCGTATTCGCTCTCGTAAGAAAACCAGTTTATAACAGTTTTTGGTAATGATTTTAATCTCTTAAATGCTAGGTATAGAAACTACAAGATAGTGCTTCTCGATTTAAGGATTAAAATAAGTAAATGTGGTTTAAATACACATTACTAAGTATTTTGAAGTTCATTTTTTGTTTAAAATATCTTTTAATTAGGGTTTTTTTTGCTTAAAATAGGTAACAGACTCAGTTTTTTTTGGAGCACGAATTAATTGGTTAAATAGGGGGTTTAGAGAGCGTAAAAAACTTTTAATACCCAAAATAACCCAATTTGTAATAATACCAGCGAAATAAAGGTCTAGCAACTGATATTTCATCATGAACGCATCGTATTTGCTCTCTTAAGAAAACCAATTTTTGCACTTTTCGGTAATGATTTTAACCCGTTAAATGCTTGGTATAGAAACTACGAAATAGTTATTCGCGAATTAGGGATTAAAATAAGTAAATATGGTTTGAATACACATTACTAAGTATTTTGAAGTTAATTTTTTGTTTAAAATATCGTTTAATTAGGTTCTTTTTTTGCTTAAAATTGGAAAAAGACTCGGTTTTTTTTGGAGCACGAATAAATTGGTGAAATAGGGGGTTTGGAGAGCGTCAAAATCATTTAATGCAAAAAATAACCCAATTTGTAATAATAAAACACAAATAAAGGTCCAACAATTGAAATTTCATCATTAACGCATCGTATTTGCTCTCGTAAGAAAACCAATTTTTAACACTTTTCGGTAATGATTTTAACCTGTTAAATGCTTGGTATAGAAACTACGAGATACTGCTTCGCGATTTAGGGATTAAAATAAGTAAATGTGGTATAAATACACATTACTAAGAATTTTAAAATTCATTTTTTGTTTAAAATATCGTTTAATTATGGTTTTTTTACTTAAATTCAGTAAAAGTATCAGTTTTTTGTAGAGCACGAATTAATTGGTGAAATAGGGGTTTAGATAGCGTCAAAATCATTTAATGCAAAAAATAACCCAATTTGTAATAATACAACCCAAATAAAGGTCTAGCAAGTGAAATTTCATCATGAGCGCATCGTATTTGCTCTCGTGAGAAAACCAATTTTTAACACTTTTCGGTAATGATTTTTACCTGTTAAATGTTTGGTATAGAAATTACGAGAGAGTGCTTCACGATTTAGGGATTAAAATAAGGAAATGTGGTATAAATACACATTACTAAGAATTTTGAAATTAATTTTTTGTTTAAAATATCGTTTAATTAGGGTTTTTTTTACTTTAAATGGGTAAAAGACTCAGTTTTTTTTGGAGCACGAATTAATTGGTGAAATAGGGGGTTGGGAGAGCGTAAAAAACTTTTAATGCCAAAAATAACCCAATTTGTAATAATACCACCCAAATAAAGGTCCAACAAGTGAAATTTCGTCATGAACGCATCGTTTTTGCTCTCGTAATAAAACCAATTTTTAACACTTTTGGTAATGATTTTAACCTGTTAAATGCTTGGTATAGAATACGAGATAGTGCTTCGCGATTTAGGGATTAAAATAAGTAAATGTGGTATAAATACATATTACTAAGAATTTTGAAATTCATTTTTTGTTTAAAATATCGTTTAATTATGGGTTTTTTTGCTTAAAATTGGAAAAAGACTCAGTTTTTTTTGGAGCACGAATTAATTGGTGAAATAGGGGGTTTGGAGAGCGTAAAAAACTTTTAATGCCAAAAATAACCCAATTTGTTATAATACCACCCAAATAAACGTCCAACAAGTGAAGTTTCATCATTAACGCATCGTATTTGCTCTCGTAAGAAAACCAATTTTTAACACTTTTTGGTAATGATTTTAACCTGTTAAATGCTTGGTATAGAAACTACGAGATACTTCTTTACGATTTAGGGATTAAAATTAGTAAATGTGGTATAAATACACATTACTAAGAATTTTAAAATTCATTTTTTTTTAAATATCGTTTAATTAGGGTTTTTTTACTTAAATTCGGTAAAAGTATCAGTTTTTTTTGGAGCACGAATTAATTTGTGAAATAGGGGTTTAGAGAGCGTCAAAATCATTTAATGCAAAAAATAACCCAATTTGTAATAATACAACCCAAATAAAGGTCTAGCAAGTGAAATTTCATCATGAGCGCATCGTATTTGCTGTCGTGAGAAAACAAATTTTTAACACTTCTCGGTAATGATTTTTACCTGTTAAATGTTTGGTATACAAATTACGAGAGAGTGCTTCGCGATTTAGGGATTAAAATAAGTAAATGTGGTATAAATACATATTACTAAGAATTTTGAAATTCATTTTTTCTTTAAAATATCGTTTAATTATGGTTTTTTTTGCTTAAAATTGGAAAAAGACTCAGTTTTTTTTGGAGCACGAATTAATTGGTGAAATAGGGGGTTTGGAGAGCGTAAAAAACTTTTAATGCCAAAAATAACCCAATTTGTTATAATACCACCCAAATAAAGGTCCAACAAGTGAAGTTTCATCATTAACGCATCGTATTTGCTCTCGTAAGAAACAATTTTTAACACTTTTCGGTAATGATTTTAACCTGTTAAATGCTTGGTATAGAAACTACGAGATAGTGCTTCGCGATTTAGGGATTAAAATAAGTAAATGTGGTATAAATACATATTACTAAGAATTTTGAAATTCATTTTTTGTTTAAAATATCGTTTAATTATGGGTTTTTTTGCTTAAAATTGGAAAAAGACTCAGTTTTTTTTGGAGCACGAATTAATTGGTGAAATAGAAGGTTTGGAGAGCGTAAAAAACTTTTAATGCCAAAAATAACCCAATTTGTTATAATACCACCCAAATAAAGGTCCAACAAGTGAAGTTTCATCATTAACGCATCGTATTTGCTCTCGTAAGAAAACCAATTTTTAACACTTTTCGGTAATGATTTTAACCTGTTAAATGCTTGGTATAGAAACTACGAGATACTTCTTTACGATTTAGGGATTAAAATTAGTAAATGTGGTATAAATACACATTACTAAGAATTTTAAAATTCATTTTTTGTTTAAAATATCGTTTAATTAGGTTTTTTTTACTTAAATTCGGTAAAAATATCAGTTTTTTTTTTAGCACGAATTAATTGGTGAAATAGGGGATTAGAGAGCGTCAAAATCATTTAATGCAAAAAATAACCCAATTTGTAATAATACAACCCAAATAAAGGTCTAGCAAGTGAAATTTCATCATTAACGCATCGTATTTGCTCTCGTAAGAAACAATTTTTAACACTTTTCGGTAATGATTTTAACCTGTTAAATGCTTGGTATAGAAACTACGAGATAGTGCTTCGCGATTTAGGGATTAAAATAAGTAAATGTGGTATAAATACATATTACTAAGAATTTTGAAATACATTTTTTGTTTAAAATATCGTTTAATTATGGGTTTTTTTGCTTAAAATTGGAAAAAGAATCAGTTTTTTTTGGAGCACGAATTAATTAGTGAAATAGGGGGTTTGGAGAGCGTAAAAAACTTTTAATGCCAAAAATAACCCAATTTGATATAATACCACCCAAGTAAAGGTCCAACAAGTGAAGTTTCATCATTAACGCATCGTATTTGCTCTCGTAAGAAAACCAATTTTTAACACTTTTCGGTAATGATTTTAACCTGTTAAATGCTTGGTATAGAAACTACGAGATAGTGCTTCACGATTTAGGGATTAAAATAAGTAACTGTGGTATAATTACACATTATTAAGAATTTTGAAATTAATTTTTTGTTTACAATATCGTTTAATTAGGGTTTTTTTTACTTAAAATGGGAAAAAGACTCATATTTTTTTGGACCACAAATTAATTGGTGAAATAAGGGGTTTGGAGAGCGTCAAAAACATTTAATGCCAAAAATAACCCAATTTGTAATAATAACACCCAAATAAAGGTTTAGCAACTAAAATTTTATCATGAACGCATCATATTTGCTCTCTTAAGAAAACAAGTTTTTAACACTTTTCGGTAATGATTCTAACCCGTTAAATGCTTGGTATAGAAACTTCGAGATAGTGCCTCGCAAATTAGGGATTAAAATAAGTAAATGTGGTATAAATACACAACACTAATACTTTTGAAGTTCATTTTTTGTTTAAAAAATTGTTTAATTAGGGTTTTTTTGCTTAAAATGGGAAAAAGACTCGGTTTTTTTTTGGAGCACGAATTAATTGGTGAAATAGGTGGTTTCGAGAGCGTCAAAAACTTTAGATGGAAAAAATAACCCAATTTTCAATAATACCACCCAAATAAAGGTCTAGCAAGTGAAATTTCATCATGAACGCATCGTATTTGCTCTCGTAAGAAAACCAATTTTTAACACTTTTCGTTAATGATTTTAACGTGTTAAATGCTTGGTATAGAAACTACGAGATAGTGCATCGCGATTTAGGGATTAAAATAAGTAAATATGGTATAAATACACATTACTACTAATTTTGAAGTTCATTTTGTGTTTATAATAACGTTTAATTAGGGTTTTTTTTTCTTAAAATGTAAAAAAGACTCAGTTTTTTTTTTAGCACGAATTAATTGGTTAAATAAGGGGTTTGGAGAGCGTCAAAAACTTTAAAAGCCGAAAATAACCCAATTTGTAATAATACCACCCAAATAAAGGTCTAGCAAGTGAAATTTCACTATGAACGCATCGTATTTGCTCTCGTAAGAAAATAGATTTTTAACAATTTTCGGTAATGATTTTAACCTGTTAAATGCTTGGTATAGAAACTACGAGATAGTGCATCGCGATTTAAGGATTAAAATAAGTTAATTTGGTATAAATACACATTACTAACAATTTTTTAGTTCATTTTTGTTTAAAATATCTTTTAATTATGGTTGTTTTGCGTAAAATGGGAAAAAGACTCAGTTTTTTTTAGAGCACGCATTAATTGGTGAAACAGGGTTTTTGGAGAGCGTCAAAAACATTTAATGCAAAAACTAACCGAATTTGTAATAATACCACCCATATAAAGGTCTAGCACCTGAAATATCATCATGAATGCATCGTATTTGCTGTCGTAAGAAAACCAATTTGTAACACTTTTCTGTAATGATTTTAACCTATTAAATGCTTGGTATAGAAACTACGAGATGGTGCATCGCGATTTAGGGATTAAAATAAGTAAATGTGGTATAAATACACATTACTAATAATTTTGAAGTTCATTTTTTGTTTAAAATATCGTTTAATTAGGGTTTTTTTTCCTTAAAATGGGAAAATGACTCAATTTTTTTTGGAGCACGAATTAATTGGTAAAATAGGGTGTTTGGAGAGCGTCAAAAACTTTTAATGCCAAAAATAACCCAATTTGTAATAATACCACCCAAATAAAGGTCTAGCAAGTGAAATTTCATCATGAACGCAACGTATTTGCTGTCGTAAGAAAACCAATTTTTAACACTTTTCAGTAATGATTTTAACATGTTACATGTTAGGTATAGAAACTACGAGATAGTGCATCGCGATTTACGGATAAAAATAGGTAAATGTGGTATAAATACACATTACTAATAATTTTGAAGTTAATTTTTTGTTTAAAATATCGTTTAATTAGTGTTTTTTTTTTTTAAATGGGAAAAAGACTCAGTTTTTTTTGGAGCACGAATTAATTGGCGAAATAGGGAGTTTGGAGAGCGTCAAAAACTTTTAATGGAAAAAAAACACAATTTGTAATAAGAGCACCCAAATAAAGGTCTAGCAAGTGAAATTTCACCATGAACGCATCGTATTTGCTCTCGTAAGAAAATAGATTTTTAACAATTTTCGATAATGATTTAAACCTGTTAAATGCTTGGTATAGAAACTACGATATAGTGCATCGCGATTTAGGGATTAAAATAAGTTAATTTGGTATAAATACACATTACTAACAATTTTTTAGTTCATTTTTGTTTAAAATATCTTTTAATTAGGGTTGTTTTGCGTAAAATGGGAAAAAGACTCAGTTTTTTTTAGAGCACGCATTAATTGGCGAAACAGGGTTTTTGGAGAGCGTCAAAAACTTGTAATAATACCACCCAAATAAAGGTCTAGCACCTGAAATTTCATCATGAATGCATCGTATTTGCTCTCGTATGAAAACCAATTTTTAACACTTTTCGGTAATGATTTTAACCTGTTACATGCTTGGTATAGAAACTACGAGATAGTGCATCGTATTTTACGGATAAAAAGAGGTAAATGTGGTATAAATACACATTACTAATAATTTTGAAGTTCATTTTTTGTTTAAAATATCGTTTAATTAGGGTTTTTTTTCCTTAAAATGGGAAAAAGACTCAGTTTTTTTTTGGAGCACGAATTGATTGGCGAAATAGGGGGTTTGGAGAGCGTCAAAACCTTTTAATACCAAAAATAACCCAATTTGTAATAATACCACCCAAATAAAGGTCTAGCAACTGAAATTTCATCATGAACGCATCGTATTTGCTCTCTATAGAAAACCATTTTTTGACACTTTTCGGTAATGATTTTAACCTGTTAAATGCTTGGTATAGAAACTACGAGATAGTGCTTCGCGATTTAGGGACTAAAATAAGTAAATGTCGTATAAATACACATTACTAAGAATTTTGAAGTTAATTTTTTGTTTAAAATATCGTTTAATTAGGGTTTTTTTTTTGCTTAAAATAGGAAAAAGACTCAGTGTTTTTGGAGCACGAATTAATTGGTGAAACAAGGTGTTTGGAGACCGTCAAAAACTTTTAATGCCAAAAATAACCCAATTTGTAATAATACCACCCAAATAAAGGTCTAGCAAGTGAAATTTCATATTGAACGCATCGTATTTGCTCTAGTAAAAAAACTAATTTTCAACACTTTTCGGTAATGATTTAACCCTTTAAATGCTGGGTACAGAAACTATGAGATAGTGCTTCGCAATTTAGGGATTAAAATAAGTAAATGTGGTATAAATACACATTACTAAGAATTTTGAAGTTCAGTTTTTGTTTAAAATATTGTTTAATTAGGGTTTTTTTGCTTAAAATGTGAAAAAAGACTCAGTTTTTTTGGGAGCACACATAAATTGGTTAAACAGGGTTTTTGGAGAGCGTCAAAATCTTTTAATGCCAAAAATAACCCAGTTTGTAATAATACCACCCAAATAAAGGTCTAGCTACTGAAATTTCATCATGAACGCATCGTATTTGCTCTCGTAAGAAAACCAATTTTTAACACTTTTCGGTAATGATTTTAACCCAATAAATGCTTGGTATAGAAACTATGAGATAGTGCTTCGCCATCTAGGGATTAAAATAAGTAAATTTGGTAGAAATACACATTACAAGGGTTTTTTTGCTTAAAATAGGAAAAAGACTCAGTTTTTTTGGGAGCACACATTAATTGGTTAAACAGGGTTTTTGGAGAGCCTCAAAAATTTATAATGCCAAAAATAACCCAATTTTTAATAAATCTCAAATAAAGGTGTAGCAAGTGAAATTTCATCATGAACGCAGCGTATTTGCTCTCGTATGAAAACCAATTTTTAAGTCTTTTCGGTAACGATTTTAACCAGTTAAATGCTTGGTATAGAAACTACGAGATACTGCTTCGCGATTTAGGGACTAAAATAAGTAAATGTGGTATAAATACACATTACTAAGAATTTTGAAGTTAACTTTTTGTTTAAAATATCTTTTAATTAGGGATTTTTTTGCTTAAAATAGGAAAAAGACTCATTGTTTTTGGAGCACGAATTAATTGGTGAAACAAGGTGTTTGGAGACCGTAAAAAACTTTTAATGCCAAAAATAACCCGATTTGTAATAATACCACCCAAATAAAGTTCTAGCAAGTGAAATTTCATATTGAACGCATCGTATTTGCTCTAGTAAGAAAACTAATTTTCAACACTTTTCGGTAATGATTTTAACCCTTTAAATGCTTGGTACAGAAACTACGAGATAGTGCTTCGCAATTTAAAATAAGTAAATGTGGTATAAATACACATTACTAAGAATTTTGAAGTTTCTTTTTTGTTTAAAATATTGTTTAATTGCGGTTTTTTTGCTTCAAATAGGAAAAAGACTCAGTTGTTTTTGGGAGCACAAATTAATTGGTGAAACAGGGTTTTTGGAGAGCGTCAAAAACTATTAATGCCAAAAATATACTAATTTGTTATAATAACACCCAAATAAAGGTCTAGCAACTGAAATTTCATCATGAACGCATCGTATTTGCTCTCGTAAGAAAACCAATTTTTAACACTTTTCGGTCATGATTTTAACCTATTAAATGCTTGGTATAGAAACTACGAGATAGTGCTTCGCGATTTAGGGATTAAAATAAGGAAATTTGGTATATATACACATTACTAAGAATTTTGAAGTTCCTTTTTTGTTTAAAATACCGTATAATTAGGGTTTTTTTTTCTTTAAATAGGTTAAAGACTCAGGTTTTTTGGGAGCACACATTAATTGGTGAAACAGGGTTTTTGGAGAGCGTCAAAAACTTTTAATGCCAATAATAAACCAATTTGTAATAATACCACCCAAATAAAGGTCTAGCAACTGAAATTTCATATTGAATGCATCCTATTTGCTCTCGTAAGAAAATAAATTTTTAACACTTTTCGGTAACAATTTTAACGCATTAAATGCTTGGTATAGAAACTACGAGATAGTGCTTCGCGATTTAAGGATTAAAATAAATAAATGTGGTATAAATACACATTACTAAGAATTTTGAAGTTCATTTTTGTTTAAAATATCGTATAATTAGGGATTTTGCTTAAAATAGGAAAACGACTCAGTTTTTTTGGAGCACGAATTAATTGGTGAAACAAGGTGTTTGTAGAGCGTTAAAAACATTTAATGCCAAAATAAACCCAATTTGTAATAATACAGCCCAAATAAATGTCTAGCAAGTGAAATATCATCATGAACGCATCGTATTTGCCCTCGTAAGAAAACTAATTTTTAACTCTTTTAGGTAATGATTTTAACCCTTTAAATGCTTGGTATAGAAACTACGAGATAGTGCTTCGCAATTTAGAGATTAAAATAAGTAAATTTGGTATAAATACACATTACTAAGAATTTTGATGTTCATTTTTTGTTTAAAATATCGTTTAATTAGGGTTTTTTTGCTAAAAACAGGAAAAAGACTCAGTTTTTTTGGGAGCACACATTAATTGGTGAAACAGGCTTTTTGGAGCGCGTCAAAAACTTTTAATGCCAAAAATAATACAATTTGTAATAATACCACCCATATTAAGGTCTAGCAACTGAAATTTCATCATGAACGCATCGTATTTGCTCTCGTAAGTAAACCAATTACTAACACTTTTCGGTAATGATTTTAACCCGTTAAATGCTTGGTATAGAAACTACGAGATAGTGCTTCGCGATTTAGGGATTAAAATAATTAAATTTGGTATAAATTCATATTAATAAGAATTTTGAAGTTCATTTTTTGTTTAAAATATCGTTTAGTTAGGGTTTTTTTGCTTAAAATAGGAAAAAGACTCAGTTTTTTTGGAAGCACATATTAATTGGTGAAACATGGTTTTTGGAGAGCGTCAAAAACTTAATGCCTATAATAAACCAATTAATATAAGTAAATTTGGTATAAATGCTTGGTATAAAAACTACGAGATAGTGCTTCGCGATTTAGGGATTAAAATAAGTAAATTTGGTATAAATACACATTACTAAGAATTTTGAAGTTCACTTTTTGTTTAAAATATCGTTTACTTAGGGTTTTTTTGCTTAAAATGGGAAAAAGACAATTTTTTTGGGAGCACACTTTAATTGGTGAAACAGGGTTTTTGGAGAGCGTCTAAAACTTTTAATGCCAAAAACAACCCAATTTGTAATAATACCACCCAAATAAAGGTCTAGCAAGTGAAATTTCATCATGAACGCAACGTATTTGCTCTTGTAAGAAAACCAATTTTTAACATTTTTCTGTAATGATTTTAACCCGTCAAATGCTTGGTATAAAAACTATAAGATAGTGCTTTGCGATTTAAGGATTAAAATAAGTAAATTTGGTATAAATACACATTACTAAAAATTTTGAAGTTCAATTTTTGTTTAAAATATCGTTTACTTAGGGTTTTTTTGCTTAAAATGGGAAAAAGACTCACATTAATTGGGGAAACAGAGTTTTTGGAGAGCGTCAAAAACTTTTAATGCCAAAAATAACCCAATTTGTAATAATACCACCCTAATAAAGGTTTAGAATTGAAATTTCACCATGAACGCATCGTATTTGCTCTCGTAAGAAAACAAATTTTTAACATTTATCGGTAATGATTTTAACCCGTTAAATGTTTGGTATAGAAACTACGAGATAGTACTTCGCGATTTAGGGATTAAAATAAGTAAATTTGGTATAAATACACATTACTAAGAATTTTGAAATTCATTTTTTGTTTAAATATCGTTTACTTAGGGATTTTTTGCTTAAAATGGGAAAAAGACTCAGTTTTTTTGGGAGCACACATTAATTGGTGAAACAAGGTGTTTGGAGAGCGTCAAAAACTTTTAATACCAAAAATAACCCAATTTGTAATAATACCACTCAAATAAAGGTCTAGTAAGTGAAATTTCATCATGAACGCATTGTATTTGCTCTCTTAAAGAAAAGCAATTTTTAACACTTTTCGGTAATGTTTTTAACATGTCAAATGCTAGGTATAGACACTACGAGATAGTGCTTTACGATTTAGGGATTAAAAGAAGTAAATATGGTTTAAATACACATGACTAAGAATTTTTAAGTTTTTTTTTTTAAATATCGTTTAATTAGGGTTTTTGTACTTAAAATAGGTAAAAGACTTAGTTTTTTTTTTAGAGCACGAATTAATTGGTGAAATAAGGGGTTTCGAGAGCGTCAAAAAATTTTAAAGACAAAAATAAATTTGTAATAATACCACCCAAATAAAGGTCTAGCAACGTAAATTTCATCATGAACGTATCGTATTTTCTCCCTTAAGAAAACCAATTTTTAACACTTTTTGGTAATGATTTTAACCCGTTAAATGCTTGGTATAGAAACTACGAGATAGTGCTTCACGAATTAGGGATTAAAATATGTAAATGTGGTATAAATACACATTACTAAGAATTTTGAAGTTCATTTTTTGTTTAAAATATCGTTTAATTACGGTTTTTTTTGCTTAAAATTTGAAAAAGACTCAGTTTTTTTGGGAGCACACATTAATTGGTGAAACAGGGTTTTTGGAGAGCGTCAAAAACTTTTAATGCCAAAAATAACCCAATTTGTAATAATACCACCTAAATAAAGGTCTAGCAAGTGAAATTTCATCATGAACGCATCGTATTTGCTCTCGTAAGAAAACCAATTTTTATCACTTTTCGGTAATGATTTTAACCTGTTAAATGCTTGGTATAGAAACTACGAGATAGTGCTTCACGATTTAGGGATTAAAATAAGTAAATGTGGTATAAATACACATTACTAAGAATTTGTAAATTCATTTTTTTGTTTAAAATATCGTTTAATTAGGGTTTTTTACTTAAAATAGGTAAAAGACTCAGTTTTTTTTGGAGCACGAATTAATTGGTGAAATAGGGGGTTTGGAGCGCGTCAAAAACTTTTAATGCCAAAAATAACCCAATTTGTAATAATACCACCCAAATATAGGTCTAGCAACTGAAATTTCATCATGAACGTATCGAATTTGCTCTCTTAAGAAAACCAATTTTTAACACTTTTCGGTAATGATTTTAACCCGTTAAATGCTTGGTATAGAAACTACGAGATAGTGCTTCGCGAATTAGGGATTAAAATAAGTAAATGTGGTATAAATACACATTACTAAGAATTTTGAAGTTCTTTTTTTTTTAATATCGTTTAATTAGGGCTTATTTGCTTAAAATGGGAAAAGACTCAGTTTTTTTTGGAGCACGAATTAATTGGTGAAATAGGGGGTTTGGAGAGCGTCAAAAAGTTGTAATGCAAAAAATAACCCAATTTGTAATAATTCCACCAAAATAAAGGTCTAGCCAGTGAAATTTCATCATGAACCCATCGTATTTGCTCTCGTAAGAAAACCAATTTTTAACATTTTTCGGTAATGATTTTAACCCGTTAAATGCTTGGTATAGAAACTCTGAGATAGTGCTTCGCGATTTAGGGATTAAAATAAGTAAATGTGGTATAAATACTCATTACTAAGAATTTTGAAGCTCTTTTTTTGTTTAAAATATCGTTTAATTAGCGTTTTTTTTTTCTTAAAATTGGAAAAAGACCCAGTTTTTTTGGAAGCACACATTAATTGGTGAAAGTGGGTTTTTGGAGAGCGTGAAAAACTTTTAATGCCAAAAATAACCCAATTTGTAATAATACCACCCAAATAAAGGTCTACCAAGTGAAATTTCATCATGAACGCATCGTATTTGCTCTCGTAAGAAAATAAATATTTAACACTTTTTGGTAATGATTTTAACCTGTTAAATGCTTGGTATAGAAACTACGAGATAGTGCTTCCTGATTTAGGGATTAAAATAAGTAAATGTGGTATAAATACATATTACAAAGAATTTTTAAATTCATTTTTTTGTTTAAAATATCGTTTAATTAGGGTTTTGTACTTAAAATAGGTAAAAGACTCAAATTTTTTTTTGGAGAACGAATTACTTGGTGAAATAGGGGGTTTGGAGAGCGTCAAAAACTTTTAATGCCAAAAATAACCCAATTCGTAATAATACCACCCAAATAAAGGTCTAGCAATTGAAATTTTATAATGAACGTATCGAATTTGCTCTCTTAAGAAAACCAATTTTTAACACTTTTCGGTATTGATTTTAACCTATTAAATGCTTGGTATAGAAACTACGAGATACTGCTTCGCGAATCAGGGATTAAAATAAGTAAATGTGGTATAAATACACATTAGTAAGAATTTTGAAGTTCATTTTTTGTTAAAAATGGGAAAAAGACTCAATTTTTTTGGGAGGACACATGAATTGGTGAAACGGGGTTTTTGGGGAGCGTCGAAAACATTTAATGCCAAAATTTACCCAATTTGTAATAACACCACCCATATAAAGGTCTAGCAAGTGAAATTTCATCATGAACGCATCATATTTGCCCTCGTAAGAAAACCAATTTTTAACATTTTTCAGTAATGATTTTAACCCGTTAAATGCTTGGTATAGAAACTACGAGACAGTGATTCGCGATTTAGGGATTAAAATAATTAAATGTGGTATAAATACACATTACTAAGAATTTTGATGTTCATTTTTTGTTTAAAATATCATTTAATTAGGGTTTTTTTTGCTTAAAATAGGAAAAAGACTCAGTTTTTTTGGGAGCACACATTAATTGGTGACACAGGGATTTTGGAGAGCGTCAAAAATTTTTAATGACAAAAATAACCCAATTAATAATAATACAAACCAAATAAAGGTGTAGCAACTAAAATTTCATCTTGAACGCATCGTATTTGCTCTTTTAAGAAAAAAAAAATTTAACACTTTTCGGTTATGAATTTAACCCGTTAAATGCTTGGTATAGAAACTACGAGATAATACTTCGAGAATTAGGGATTAAAATAAGTAAATGTGGTATAGATACACATTACTAAAAATTTTGAAGTTCATTTTTTGTTTAAAATATCGTTTAATTAGGGTTTTTTTGCTTAAAATGGGAAAAAGACTCAGTTTTTTTGGGAGCACACATTAATTGGTGAAACAGGGTTTTTGGGGAGCGTCAAAAACTTTTAATGACAAAAATAACCCAAATTTTAATTATACCACCCAAATAAAGGTCTAACAAGTGAAATTTCATAATGAACTCATCGTATTTGCTCTCGTAAGAAAACCAATTTTTAACACTTTTTGGTAATTTCATAATGAAGGCATCGTATTTGCTCTCGTAAGAAAACAAATTTTTAACATTTTTCGGTAATCATTTTAACACGTTAAATGCTTGGTATAGAAAGTACGAGATAGTGCTTCGCGAATTAGGGATTAAAATAAGTAAATGTGGTATAAATAAACATTTCTAATAATTTGGAAATTCATTTTTTGTTTAAAATATCGTTTAATTAGGATTTTTTTACTTAAAATGGGAAAAAGACTTAGTTTTTTTTTTTGGAGCACGAATTAATTGGTGAAATAGGGGGTTTGGAGAGCGTCAAAAAATTTTAATGCCAAAAATAACCTAATTTGTAATAATACCACCCAAATAAAGTTCTAGCAAGTGAAATTTCATCATGAACGCATCGTATTTGCTCTCGTAAGAAAACCAATTTTAACATTTTTCGATAATGATTTTAACCCGTTAAATGCTTGGTATAGAAACTACGAGATAGTGCTTCGCGATTTAGGGATTAAAATAAGTAAATGTGGTATAAATAAACATTACTAAGAATTTTGATGTTCTTTTTTGTTAAAAATATCATTTAATTAGGGTTTTTTTTTCCTTAAAATAGGAAAAAGACTAAGTTTTTTTGGGAGCACACTTTAATTGGTGAAACAGGATTTTTGGAGAGCGTCAAAAACTTTAATGCAAAAAATAACCCAATTTATAATAATAGCACCCAAATGAAGGTCTAGCAACTAAAATTTCATCATGAACGCATCGTATCTGCTCTCTTAAAAAAAACAAATTTTAACCCGTTAAATCCTTGGTATAGAAACTACGAGATAATACTTCAAGAATTAGGGATTAAAATAAGTAAATGTGGTATAAATATACATTAATAAGAATTTTGAAGTTAATTTTTTGTTTAAAATATCGTTTAATTAGGGTTTTTTTGCTTAAAATGGGAAAAAGACTCAGTTTTTTTGGGAGCACGAATTAATTGGTGAAATAGGGTGTTTGGGGAGCGTCAAAAACTTCTAATGCCAAAAATAACCCAATTTGTAATAATAACACCCAAATAAAGGTCTAGCAAGTGAAATTTCATCATGAACGCATCGTACTTTCTCTCGTTAGAAAACCAATTTTTAACACTTTTCGGTAATGAATTTAACCCGTTAAATGCTTGGTTAGAAACTACAAGATATTGCTTCGCGATTTAGGGTTTAAAACAAGTAAATGTGGTATAAATACACATTACTAAGAATTTTGAAGTTCATTTATTGTTTAAAATATCGTTTAATTAGGGTTTTTCTGCTTAAAATGGGAAAAAGACTCAGTTTTTTTGGAGCACACATTAATTGGTGAAACAGGGTTTTTTGGGAGCGTCAAAAACTATTAATGAAAAGAATAACCCAATTTGTAATAATACCACCCAAATAAAGGTCTAGCAAGTGAAATTTCATAATGAAGACATCGTATTTGCTCTCGTAAGAAAATTTTTTTTTAACATTTTTCGGTAATCATTTTAACACGTTAAATGCTTGGTATAGAAATTACGAGATAGTGCTTCGCGATTTAGGGATTAAAATAAGTAAATGTGGTATAAATACACATTACTTAGAATTTTGATGTTCATTTTTTGTTTAAAATATCGTTTAATTAGGGTTTTTTTTTGCTTAAAATGGGAAAAAGACTCAGTTTTTTTGGGAGCACACATTAATTGATGAAACTGGGTTTTTGGAGAGCGTCAAAAACTTTTAACTCCAAAAATAACCCAATATATAATAATACCACCCAAATAAAGGTCTAGCAACTAAAATTTCATCATGAACGCATCGTATTTGCTCTTGTAAGAAAACCATTTTTAACACTTTTTGGTAATGATTTTAACCTGTTAAATGCTTTGTTAGAAACTACAAGATAGTGCTTCGCGATTTAGGGATTAAAACAAGTAAATGTGGTATAAATACACATTACTAAGAATTTTGAAGTTCATTTTTTGTTTAAAATATTGTTTAATTATGGTTTTTTTTGCTTAAAATGGGAAAAATACTGATATTTTTAGGAGCACACATTAATTGGTGAAATAGGGTTTTTGGGGAGCGTCAAAAACTTTTAATGCCAAAAATAACTCAATTTGTAATAATATTACCCAAATAAAGGACAAGCAAGTGAAGTTTCATAATGAACGCATCGTATTTGCTCTCGTAAGAAAACAAATTTTTAACACTTTTCGGTAATGATTTTAACACGTTAAATGCTTGGTATAGAAACTACGAGATAGTGCTTTGCAATTTAGGGATTAAAATAAGTAAATGTTGTATAAATACACATTACTAAGAATTTTGATGTTCATTTTTTGTTTAAAATATCGTTTAAATAGGGTTTTTTTTG
This sequence comes from Parietaria judaica, assembly GCA_954871525.1. Taxonomy (NCBI): domain Eukaryota; kingdom Viridiplantae; phylum Streptophyta; class Magnoliopsida; order Rosales; family Urticaceae; genus Parietaria; species Parietaria judaica. The sequence goes on from OX940868.1 coordinate 3,951,677, forward strand.
CTTAAAATGGAAAAAAGACACAGTTTTTTTGGGACCACACATTAATAAGTGAAACAGGGTTTATGGAGAGCGTCAAAAACTTTTAATGCCAAAAATAACCCAAGTTATAATAATACCACCCAAATAAAGGTCTAGCAAGTGAAATTTCATCATGAACGCATCGTATTTTCTCTAGTAAGAAAACCAATTTTAACACTTTATGGTAATGATTTTAACCCGTTAAATGCTTGGTTAGAAACTACAAGATAGTGCTTCGCGATTTAGGGATTAAAAAAAGTAAATGTGGCATAAATACACATTACTAAGAATTTTTAAGTTCATTTTTTGTTTAAAATATTGTTTAATTAGGGTTTTTTTTGCTTACAATGGGAAAAAGACTCAATTTTTTGGGAGCACACATTAATTTGTGAAATAGGGTTTTTGGGGAGCGTCAAAAACTTTTAATGCCAAAAATAACCCAATTTGGAAAAATACCACCCAAATAAAGAATTAGCAAGTGAAATTTCATAATGAAGGCATCGTATTTGCTCTCGTAAGAAAACAAATTTTTAACATTTTTCGGTAATCATTTTAACACGTTAAATGCTTGGTATAGAAACTACGAGATAGTGCTTCGCGATTTAGGGATTAAAATAAGTAAATGTGGTATAAATACACATTACTAGGAATTTTGATGTTCATTTTTTGTTTAAAATATCGTTTAATTAGGTTTTTTTTTTTGCTTAAAATGGGAAAAAGACTCAGTTTTTTTGGGAGCACACATTAATTGATGAAACAGGGTTTTGTGAGAGCGTCAAAAACTTTTAATGCCAAAAATAACCCAATTTCTAATAATACCACCCAAATAAAGGTCTAGCAAGTGAAATTTCATCATGAACGCATCGTATTTGCTCTCGTAAGAAAACAAATTTTTAACACTTTTCGGTAATGATTTTAACCTGTTAAATGCTTGGTTAGAAACTACAAGATAGTGCTTCGCGATTTAGGGATTAAAACAAGTAAATGTGGTATAATAACACATTACTAAGAATTTTGAAGTTCATTTTTTGTTTAAAATAATGTTAAATTAGGGTTTTTTTGGCTTAAAATGGGAAAACGACTCAGTTTTTTGGGAGCACACATTAATTGGTGAAATAGGGTTTTTGGGGAGCGTCCAAAACTTTTAATGCCAAAAATAACCTAATTTGTAATAATACCACCCCAATAAAGGACTAGCAAGTGAAATTTCATAATGAACGCATCGTATTTTCTCTCGTAAGAAAACAAATTTTTAACATTTTTCGGTAATGATTTTAACACGTTAAATGCTTGGTATAGAAACTACGAGATAGTGCTTCGGGATTTAGGGATTAAAATAAGTAAATTTTGGTATAAATACACATTACTAAGAATTTTGGTGTTCATTTTTTGCTTAAAATATCGTTTAATTAGGGTTTTTTTTGCTTAAAATGGGAAAAAGACAGTTTTTTTGGGAGCACACATTAATTGGTGAAACATGGTTTTTGGAGAGCGTCAAAAACTTTTAATGCCAAAAATAACCCAATTTATAATAATACCACCCAAATAAAGGTCTAGCAACTAAAATTTCATCATGAGCGCATCGTATTTGCTCTTGTAAGAAAACCATTTTTAACACTTTTTGGTAATGACTTTAACCCGTTAAATGCTTGGTTAGAAACTACAAGATAGTGCTTCGCGATTTAGGGATTAAAACAAGTAAATGTGGTATAAATACACATTACTAAGAATTTTGAAGTTCATTTTTTGTTTAAAATCTATATATATATATATAAAAGCAAAATAAATTCAAGCCCAAAAAACACCCATTTTAACCCTGTTCTTTTTTCTCCTTATTTTGAATTATTTTTATTAGCAAAAATTAAAAAAGGTCTCGGTCGTCATGTTCCTTCGAGGAGAGGCATCTCTTCACTCCCGCTCTGTCGGGTTCATCTTATTCTCCACAACTCGCTCAATGGTCTATGTCACCCACAGGTAAATTCATCTTGATTCATGAACGTCTGTCAAACTCTATATCTCTCCCTCTCTTGATTCATGAGCATATCAAACCTTTTTCTTATAAATCCATTGAAACGGCATAACGATCGTGACTTCTCAGGAAACGCACAAATATGGTCGCGCTGGATCATCCTCAACCACCATCATGTTCTGTCATGTTCTAGCGCAACCTTAAGCTATGGTGAGACCCTTCCGACTTGAATTCCATTTGTGTGCTTCTCTCTGTCTTCGCTGTACGTATGCATTCATGTTTTCCTATAGATACTATCTCTATGCTTACATAAGCACAAAAGATTTGTTTTTATTTATTTTATTCTTTTGAATCGTAATAGATTATTCATGTTTTTAGATTTAAGTTTTTGATGACATGGTATTCAAAGAAATGCTCAAGTACAAAAATGTCAGACTTTGTTCAAGTGTTCGACCATGGCCGTAGCCATAAGGTAATTGATTTATATGATTCTATTTTATTCTTGTTGAATAAATTCATTTCGAGTCTCTTAAGGTAAGGTAGATTTTTAAAATGCTAAGGTGCTCTGTGTTTAATGTTCTTCGATTCATGCAGTGCTAGGAAAATGGTACTTCTTCATTTATTTTTTCATTTTTAAAATTTCTAATTGTGTTCGTCTTCTTCTCAAATCAATCCATACTGCCAAACATCATTCGCCATGGGTCATCACCTCTATTTCGTTTCTAGGGTGAGAATAATTTTCTCAAATGTTAGAGTATGTTATTGGGAACTTTTTCCTGTATGGGTTGATTATGGATAATACCCTTACATGATGCAGCAGCGACCGAGTGAGCCAAGCCGCACGAAGTCCATTGCTGCTCTGATGAGATTCTTGTTCCCAGCATTTCAGTTCTGATTTTCATTACAAATAGTATTCATTAGGTTAGTGTATTGATTTTTGGAATTACCGATATTTGTTAGCCATTCTTCATTTCTTCAGTGAGATTCTTTTTCTCTGAATTTTCGTTACAAATCGTTGAAAAGTTTATATAATTTTGCCCCAAATTTTCATTAGGTTACTTTATAGATTTTTTAGGGATTTCCGGGATTCGATAGCCTTTCATCTCTTCTAAAGTGACATTCTTTTTCCCCGGAGTTTGATTCAATTATCATAACGAATTGTTAAATAGTCAATTTCCCCCCAAATTTTGGTTGCAATTTATGTGACAAATTGTTAAATAGTCGATAGTTTTTTATTAATGTTAATTAATTTTATTTCATTAAAATAGATTCTATTCTGTTATCACTCTTCATTATTCATTGGTTTTTGTTAATTTTTATTCATTGTTCACATGTATAGGTTTCCAAAGTAAGCGTGCTTTGCATAAAAGGGCTATTTTGGTTGATCCAGTTATGATTCTAGCATTTCTAAAAGTAACATAGTGAGTCTTATCTTGTAGATTAGATCCTACGATAAAAAATTAGAATAAAACTTATTCAATTCTTTGTATGGTCACGTGTTTCTTAGATTCACTTTTTCTCAAATCACTTTCTCAATGTTTTTCGTAAAAAAAGTTTAGTATCAGGTTTGACTTTAACAATTGACTAACACAATAGATTTGATTATTTTAACGGCAATGCGAAAGATATTCAGAATGAAACAAAAAACTAAATGACAATATGCTATACAAAAATAACACTGGATAAATATTAACAAAAACTTCTAAACTATGAAATCTTATCATTATTACAATATGTAGTTCAATAGGAGTCTTCTTTGTCTATAACTATATATATATATATATATATATATAAGTGTGTGTATTTAGTCTAAGTAACAATACCAGGGATGCTCTATGACCTCCGTAACTCATTCACATTACAATGTCATCCAATCTGAAAATATAGCCAATATTGTCTAGAGGACAATATTGGCTATATAGTATACTTGCATTAGTATACTACATAATATGCTTCAGGTTGGAATTTTGTGGTTTCCTATATAGTATACTTGCATTACATGAAGATTTCAATTTTTATTCTTCTGAGTGAAAATAGATTACTCATGTTTTTGTAGATTCAAGTTTTGATGACAGGATATTCGAAGTAATGCTCAAGTGAAAAGATTAGTTCAAGTGTTCAACCATGGAATTAAGGTTATTAATTATTTTCTCTTAAGTTAGTTTTGTTAACCAATTTCCTCTTAAGTCTCGATCGAATATATCATAGTCTCTTAATTTTGTTTTGCTTAAAACTTATATACTAAGTTCTAATGCATTATTTTTAAATCTGTTTTTGTGGAAGCGTACTCAATGAAATGTTTTTGTAGAGATTTTTCAACGTTATAAGATCCCATCAATGATTTAGTATTTCCAGTTTTAATATCCGGTTTAGCATGTCTTGAATATTAAAGATAGGGAAAAAGTTTGCATTGCGTTTGAAGTCCTTGGTTTGTCGACTCTATTTAAGTTTCTTACTCCGATTGTAACTTCCAGGTAATTTTTTTTCAGGGACAACTAAATTTCTTTTTGGATAAACAATATGTAATGTTTGGGTCAAAAGTTCACAACTTCTTGATTAGCTACTTATCCGCTGGTATTTCTTTCTTTCTTTCTCTCTCCTCACAATTCTGATTTTCATTTTCTTTAGAAGTTCATTACATTTTTTTAAGCTATCTCTGTCTTCTGATAGTACGAATGCCATGATCAATTGATACCATATACATATATATATAGAGACTGATAATAAAAAAAACATGCGGCATGAGGTGTGGTGTTTCTCTATATAATTATCTGTGCATATGTATGTGTGTGTTTATATAGGTTCTTATATATGAACATGCTTGGCACAGATTCCAAAAGACGAGGAAAGGCTAAAAGAGATCCATATGATATTCACAAGGAGATCAGGTTTGTATTCATTCTTTGTAATTTTGTTAGAATTGAAGTTAATGATTAATTTATACAATTAAATTAATTCATATAAAAAGATTGAGAATAGTATGGTTTTTAATTTACATTGGAAAATGTTAAGAAATGGGAACTTTTACGAGGTCATTGGTCCTTATTCTTTCAAGGTTGACCTAATTCGCATTAGTCTTTGTGAGAACATATTGTCCAATTTATGATGATGAATCGTGCTAAGTAAGGAATCACATTTACAACGAACCGATCTCGGATTAAGGATCTTAAATAGTTTGTTCTTAAAAATGATTCCATTTTATTTACTTACTACTGTATTTTCTGACCAATTTGATTCTTCAGTTTTATTCTCTCATTCCAGCCCAATTTTTATCTTCGTCCCAGTTCTTTTCTTTATCTACAGAAAAGAGTTGTCGTCTTTTATCTATTGGAAGTTTTTGTCAACCTTTTCCACTGTAAAAAGACTTTGCTCATGGATACTTTCACAACTAAGGTAATACTATATTTCTTCCTTTTTCTGTTTTTGATTTATATTGTTTGGATTTATGCACCAACTACGAACGATGTAGTTTTCGGAAGAAAAAAAATAACAGCCAAATATCTTGAAAATTTATATTTAGCAATATACTGATTTTTCAATGTCAAATTAAAATAATATAATTTGCATAAATTATATGAGCCATTATATTGTTGCATGTTACTATTGCGGTGATTTTTTTGATAATTTTCTGAATATTAAGTATAGTTTGTTTTTGAATTTTTATATTTTAAAATTAATTTTATACCTGGCATAGTGAGAATCGTCTATATATCTATATATATAAAAGGACAGTTTTGAAGATTGACATGGCACATAGAGATTTAAGTTATTCTTACTCTCTAATTTTTAAGATTTTTTATTTATTTAATTAGTTAAAAATCAAAACTCCTCCAAACACACTACTATCACGTACACAATAAAGAAGAAATGTGATGACCATGTATGTACTTAATTGTCTTTATCGTTTTATTTTTCAGTATTTAATGCAAATTGATTCATAAGTATGAAATGATTCTTGAGTTCCTATTTTCTCCGATTATAGTAGTTGTATGACAAAAAAAAAAAGAACCATTTGTGCATTAACTTAGATGTTTTAATGTAGGGAATATGAAGAATCCTTTTATGATTGCAAAAGAATACGTAATAACATAAAAATTATTGAGTGTTTGATTTGTGTAATCAATCTTCCACTAAATCCCTCTATAACCTTCACAAACCCTCTCATTTTCTCTCTACGCTCGATCACCTTCTGCTCGGCACCATGTCGCGGCAGCGAGCGAAGTTCTTGCCGGCGGAAATTCCGAGCGATTAGTTCGACCCATTGACAAGTGACAGCCCCATGGCTCAAGGGTTCTTCTTCGTTTCACTTAGTAGGCTCCTTCGTAGAAATTATGCATGAATATTTAGAGCTTTTATATTTTCAGAAATGATGGATTTTGCAGGTAATCGTAAAAGAGGGGATCTATGATCATGTTTTGGCAATCGTTGATTTTACAATCGTTCTTCCTCTAGGGGAGTTGTTGGGTTTCGTTTTCTTTGTAACTCTGCTTAGTCGATATGAACTTCTTGAAAGTTTTTTCTAGAACCCCTATGAAAAAACTTCCTTACATTGCCTATGTATGTTATGTTATTTTAGTCTAACCATTGGTAATTCTTGCTTCATTTTTATTATTTTACAGATACGAACCTCTGGCATATAATTCGAACTCTATATAGATTCTCAGACACCGAGCAGTCAATCAACGACACCTCTTTGTTATTTACAGTATTTTTGCTCTCTGCGTTTCCCGTTTTAGCTTCCCTGTTTAAGAAGCGATTTAGCTTTAGTTGGACAAATCTTTGTTATTTTATTTATGGAAGGTTTCTCAGGGGTTGCTCGGTTTATTCATCATTTTTTTTACGTTTTACATTTTTCATTTTTTGTTTATCAATTTTTTTGGACAGTTTGAAGTGAATTATCCTGCTAATGTTAGTCCATCCTATGACACAACGTTTCGCTTGATTTTGTTTCGTTGCTTTTTGATCGTGTGATCCTGTGGCAGAATTTTGGTAAATACATGATCGTTTTAAAAATCTTGAAAAAATAATACTCATAAATGGTTTTAATTTTGATGTTGCTTACGATTCCATTATCTCGAGATTACGTTCATGTTTTATATTTATTGATGTTTGACAAACCTACTACATCGTTCATATTTAACTTTGAATTTTTTAACTCGATTTTAATTTTTCATGACAGTAAATCTATATATATATAAAAGCAAAAGAACCCCATGCCTCAAAAGACACTGTTTTTATCCCCATTCTATTTTCTCCTTTTTTTTGAATTTCTTTTTATCAGAAAATAAATCCTTGCTCGACGTGTCCCTTCATTTTTATTTTCTCTTTTCTTAAAATAATTATTTACTAAAAAAACTGTCACGTTAAAAAATTATTTATTTAAAAATATTTTTAAAAGGCACCTCTACATTAAAGTTCAACGTTGTCAATAGGAAAAAAAAACATAATAATAGGAACAACCAATATTATAGTTCTTTTTTATTTATTATTTGAAACATGAAATAGTAATAATTTTATACGTATTATTAATATATTAACTAAAGTCATGTTTTTAGCAACATCAAATATAGATAATAAACACCAAAATGTGTAAAAAATACATAAAATTAAGATTTTAGAAAATAAATAACACGCGTTATTGGTTATCATGATTTTTTTACGTAATATTTGTCAAGCAAAAAATATTTAAATATTATATAAGATAATACGAATCTATTAATAATAAGGAAATATTTATGTATATATAATGTTTAATAATTTTCTATAATATTATCCTATTTAACGGTTTTTAAATTTACATGGCAGATATCCATAAAGAGTTACAATAATTTTTCCAGATTGTTACAACGTTTCATGCTACAAATCCAAAGATATTAAAAATGAAAATAACACCATTGTACATATCATTAGTTTTAATTAAAAAACAAAATAAAAAAACAAACCCATGAGTCAAAGCGTATAAGATGGAGATAGGAAAAGAGATTTAGGGTTTAGGGATCATTAAATGTATATTCATTCACAAATATATATATATATATATAGTTCCTTTTTTTAGGGATCGTTTAATATATATTCATTCACAAATATATATATAGTTCCAATTTATTCGCAAATTTTAATAATTTATATATTTATATAAAGAAAAGAATCTTTAGTTCGGTTAAATTTTAATAATTTTTTTATATATATATATATATACACGTACATACGTGTGTGTATCATTTTAATAATTTACACGTTAGTGAGACGGTTGAATTTTTTTATTGAAATGATGCACTTCTTCATTAATAGGCACTTAACAAAAGGTATCTTTTGACTCTTTGAATATATATACCAATCCATTAAACAAAATTCATTAGCAGAAAGAAAAAAAGATCATGTTATATATTTTTCATTTCTCATTTCTTCTTAGGCGGTTGTTAACGGAAAAATAAAAATCGACGACGAACAACAACGCAAAGCAAAAAACATTGAGCAGATAAGAGATGTCACATTCTAGATTCTGGTCTTTGTCCCACGACCACCGTGATTCATACATTGTTTCACTATCCCGCTGTCGGTATGTTGATGCCATTTTCAAAATTTTGTTATCGATTTATTATATTCATTTTTTTACGTTGTTTGTTGTTTTTAAACGATTTCTAAATGAGTATTTCATTTAATTTTTAAATTGAAATCATAATTAGTGTTCTAATTTCATTGTGTTTAAAAATATATAGTTAATAGGGAATTCTTTGAATCCTATCAAGTAAAATATATATTTTTTTTATATAGAAAAGTCTACATAAAATATTGAACATGTAAGTGTAAATAACCTAATAATTAAATTTAATCTATTTTTTTTTTACTTAAATGACCTAATAAATAGGATATATATATGTATAATTATTTATATATATGTTTGAATGAATATATATTTAACGATATACTTAATAGATATTTATATATATATATTATTTGTGTATATATATATACTAGAATTCGCAATCTTTTTTCTTCTCTTTTTTTTTTAAAATTATTTCTAAAACAAAAAATTATGGTGTCTCTTTGCTTATAAAAGAGAAATATAATATTAATATATAAAACAGTTACACAAACTCTTCATTAGATAAAAGTAAATAAATTATTATTATTAATACTCATTAAGTAAAAATATTACAATTTCCAAGGGTAGCTACCTATTCAATATTTATTTAATAAATTAAAATGAATAATTCCCAAGCGTTGTAACGTACTGGATATTTATTTACTTTAAAAAATTATTATTTGATAACCGCTTTGGAAGCGTTGTATCTTATTCAATCTTTCTTAACAAATAAATATATATAAAAAAATCATTTGCACGTAATATTTTAAATTATTTTACATTTTAAAATATATAAAAAGTTTACACGTACTATATGTTTCAAAAATAGGGCTGAAATAATTGTTTCATTAACACGTTACAGTTTATTAGGTTCTTTTCCGTTCCTATTTAATATTTTATAGATTAGGGTTTTCTCTTCTTTTTTTCCAATTATTTTTAGTAAAAAAATGTCACACGTATATTTAATAAATTAAGAAGAAACGATTACACATAATTTCATATAATTGATTAAGAGTAACACCTTTTCATGTAAAGTCACTTCTTTTTAAACAGTAGTTATTACTCAAGAGTGTATATTTTTATATTAGTTTGCAATTCTTTTTTAAAAGGTACAACTCTTCGTGGCATTTATAAACAGGTATAGTTGTTCATTGTTTTCTTTTATATATACTGCTCAATAATTCACAATTATTCACTGGTGTGAAATAATATTTTGGAAGCATGTTTGATCTCTTCCTCTTTCTCTTCGAACTCAAATAATCAAATGGATGACGACAAAAATGTCTCTTTCAAGTTCAAGCCCTTACGTTCGATAGAGTTTAACAGGTTTTATGCTTTATTCTAGCATTTTTTTTACCAAACTAAGTTTTATTAGTGCATTTAGAACTTTATTAAATATTGATACGCATATATGATCGACTAACATTTGTTCACTGATATCACCATATTGAATTAAATAAAAATCACTTAATCAAAATTACCAATCAAAACTCAGGTACGTTGATATGCATGTATGTTCTTCTATCATTTGTTGATTGTATAAGAAAAAAATAAATTATTTTATCGTTCGTTTACATATGGATAGGATTGTGAAACCACCATTCTATAAAAAGCACGTGTTGTATTTCCATCGGAATCACGACGGTGTGATTTATCTTTACGAGAAGTTTTATAATCAAGCTTTTTTCATGGTACCATCTTTTATTAGTTATTAAAATTGAAAGTTTTCGTGCTTACTTTTTTTTTGTTAAATGTTAATTTATAACAAGAATTCGGTTCACTTGAATGTGGAATGGCACTAGATCGGAGTCTTTCAAAGATTGAAATTTATATTTTTTTAATCATTTATCATTTTTTTAATCATTTTTTACACATGCTCTCACATTTGTATAAGTAATATTTCAAACGAGTTTATAACTCCTTTGGTTCTTACATTTTTCATGTATACAAAAGTTTTTTAAGTCACTAAGTTATCTTGAACTGTCTTTATAAAGTTTCTGTTTGATTAATAATAAACATTATTAATATTTACTGATTGATTTTCTTTGTTTGCCAGTTTTTTTATTTAATTTTGGTTTATGACTATAACGAAACGCTTCAAGTAAAATCAGGTTGGTAAATGAGGATTTTGTATACCGTTTTTGGGGACGATTATTGATGTTGCCGGTTTTCAATATAATTTATTAACAACTGCACATGATGGAAATTTGACCAATATAACATATTCAAGAATAATTTTGTTACTTTTTTATTTTATAAGTCAATTACTATCTTTATATGTCTAAAAAAAGATATATTATTAGTTTTGAACATAGTTGTTTATCCATTTTCTTGGTATAGCATTTTGTTAATTATTTTTTGGTTCATGACTAACCATAATGATTCGTTCAACGGATACTGAATTTGGATAAAAAAAGGTCTTAAAGTAAAATCAGGTTGGTAAATGGTTATTTTATGTAGTGTTTGTGTAGGTCAATTTTCGTTTGTTGGAGACAATTAATCATGTTATCATATTTTTATTTTTATTAATAGGGTTTTGTAGGGCATTATAAGTGGTTATTTTGTATAGCGTTTGCTTATGACGGGTTTCGTTTGCTCGAGACAGTTATTTATGTTATCATTTTCTATTCATATTTTTACCAACATGATTTCTAGAACATACAAGTAAGTAAATTCAAATATTTGTCCTTTACTATTGTTTACTGGCAAGCAAATATGGTTCATAATTGATCATCATTTATAAATTTCATTTATAGTAGATAGGGGACAAAATGAGTATATCTAATGTCATTGTGTGTATTTTTTATTTATCCTCACAATAATTTATTTTATTTTATCTTTGTTTTAATTTTTCTGCATCTTTCATAATGAATCATCATTTCACTCTTGGTTGCGTTGAAGTTGGCATCATGCTGGCAATGGATATGGAGTTTCGACCAGAATAGTTCAGAACTTGATTTAAATTTACTCGAGAACTCTTCTGAGCAAGTGTGAGTTTTTGTTGTGCATATAAATCATTTTTAAGTTTGCATCATCTTGGCGTTTGTAAGTGTGGCTCGATCTAGCATTTGTTGTGTCTGATTATGACAATTTCTTAATTTTAGTTTCGACAATTGTAGTGAGAATTCCTCAAGCATAGAGCAGTTGTTCAATTTTGCTAATTTTCAAAGGAAAACTCGAGTTCAACATGTACTTGATATAATCTCGATGCTTTTGGTTTTCCTTTGATGTAATGATTGAGAATCATGCGTGTTTTGCTAAATCTTTTACTTAAAATTTAAGTGGATCCATTTTAAAGGCACAAGGAACAAAACTAACAATTGCTTACTTTTTTTTTAATATATATTCATTATGTTTGCTTGGCTTTATTTTTTATTTATTTATTGTCCTTTTTGTTCATCGTACATGATTACGTGTTTTTCCAGGTTCCACAATAAAGCAAACGTAATTGAAGAGATATAAATTTACCGAAACATCCCCTTGAGATGCTACAAAGTACTAAGCTAACAACCAATGAATAATATCTATTTGGGTAATTTTCTTTGATGATTTGTAGCCGCATTGAAGTCAATTTTACCTGGTTTTCAATAAATAATTATCGATTTTCCACAAAGATTTTTAACGATGACATCACCAGTTGAAAAAAAAAATAGATTTTCTATAGGATTTCACTATGTTTCTTTTAGGTTATGTTTATTGATGGATTCATGAGAAATCATTTCTCCATACTTCAATAAGGTTATATCTTATTTTATGGGGCTTTTGTTACTTTTTTGAGCATCCGCAAAGCGTGCAAAGACAATGCGTCGGGAACAAAGAGTGAAACCGTGTTTTATGAGATCTTTTATATACTATAGCGTAGACGAGATGCGTATTATTGGACACCGATTAGTCAAGTCGGTGCACCTTATATATAATAGTGAGTCTATCCAGCAAACCTCGATCGTTTAACTTCATGTTTTATTTGTAGATTAAAATGTTTTCACTTATTAGGTTGATTTGTTACTGTTTTCACAATGATTTTATTCAGGTTTATTGATTTACTTTTTTAATTTATTCACGATATACCTATATACTTACAAGTTTTTGATTTACTCATAGATAACTATTTCTTCCCAAAACCATCTCCCAATTCTCTTTGCTTGAATGACTCCGGATTTTTTATAATATCCAACGACAATGCGACTCCTCTAAAGAAAGAAAATTCCTTATTCTCCCTCCTCATCTCCGACATACATTATCCTACCGATGCTTAATGCCAATGCATGCGACTTTTTGCATTGCACCAATGCGGTGATTTGTGAACGTTTGATTTTGGTTTTGGTTCCTCTTATATTTCTTTATTTGCGTGAAGAATCTTGGCACCCTATGGTTATTATTTTTTTATATATATATATTTCCCTTCAGATTCGTAGAAAAACTTGAAGAAATATGCACACACAAAAGAAAAACACGTTGACGAGTACCATGAATCCTTCGTGATTCGAATACATCATTACTGAGAAAATTAAGCTGTAATGGTCTCTTTATTCATCGTTGATTTCCTATTCTGAATCTTAGAGTTTTTTTGGTTTGAAATATATGATATTGGAGTTTAACATAGTAACTCTTTTCGAAATTAGAATTCCGGTCGTAGATCATGTTCTTCATTGCTTTGATAACATGTTAGAGTTTTATTAGATATTTAAAAAAAAATGTTAACTTTAAAATGCATAGACATGTTAGTATTTTATTAGATCATGTTCACTTCTTTTTCTTTTTTTACAATTTTTTTTATATAAAAAATATAAATTGCTTACATAGTAAAAAAGTTTCTAATGCAAGACTTATTTCAATTTCACTTATTGTGACGTAAATCTGTCTTTTTGTTTTTAATCATATATATAAATATAGTTTGTAATCGTAACATTTAATAACGTGTAAAATAAGAACATTTTATTGCACATGGCTTTAAAAGCTTAGATATTTTTACCAATTAGGCAATATATTGATATTCTATTATAATAAATGATGAATTAGGCAATATATTGATATTCTATTATAATAAATGATGAATGTTGAATATGGTTGTAATCTATATTACCTCCACGAAAAATAATGAACTTTTTCATATGTTTTTTTAAAGAACTTTGAAAACGGTGGATAAACAAGACATCAAGGACATGCGGAGAATAAAAAAAGTTCTTCCAATCGTTAATAATGCTCTAATTTTGAATCTTATTAATTCAACGAGCAATCCTACGGCGAAATTTCGCTTTCAAGAAATTTATTGCAAGTTTACTACTTGAGTTTCGTCACACGGTTTCTCTTGCAAGAAAGCCATTTAATTTTTTATGTGTGTATTTCACACTGTTTTTGTTTTTTGTTTTTAATATAAGGTATTTCGCATCTGTTTATATGCAAAATTGAAGTTTGAAACAAAGAGCTTATGCTATGATACTCCCTTTTTTTTTTAAGTTATTTTGCATGCAAATTTGTTTGAAGATATTATAATATGATTAAAAATGTGATATTGCAAAATATAATTAAATTACTAAATTTATTAATTATTTTTTACATCACCGCGCAAAGCGCGGTGTCGGTCCACTAGTTTCCAGAGAAACTAAACTGTAGTGTGTATTAATCGATTGCGCTTCTTTGGTAAAACACTACAAAACATGTAACCTGAAAGGGTACTTTAGGTATTTTTTTGTTTTTTTTTTCAAAACTCACACAATAAATGTTAATAAAATTAGGAAATAGTTTTGACTGGGATTTCCTTCCATTTTATATAGATAGTTAAATAATTATATGAGTAATGTAATGACATACTAAAGAAACGTGAAACGTCAAAAAAATTGAAGATTCTTTTTTTATTTACTAAAATCTTTACGCATGTAGGAAAAGAAACAAGAAAATAAAAACAATATAAAATTCAGATTTTAAGTGGTGATCATTAAGTATAAATCAAAAAAATTGGTCCATTCTAATCGATAAAGTAATTAGCAGCTATTGATTAAATTCTACAAAATACAAGATATAGTCGATTACGAATTTAACATGTATGTTCAGTCAATTTCGAACGTATAATTTGAAAGGTATGTAACTGTGTCATGTTAATGTTCATACAAAAGGTTATCTATAGATACAAAGAAAATAAAGCAATTGGTGATATATATATATATATATATATATATATATATATATAGTAGGCATTAGATCATTTAAGTTTCTCTGAAACGATTAAAATTTTCCTTTTTGATGCATTTATATAATACGATATTATATATATAACATTTGATAAGGTTTCATAAAAAGAAACTATACGAGAAAACATAATTATAAAAAATGAATTTGAATGTCCTCTTGGCGATAGTGTAAAATTATATTGACTTAAATTTTTCTTATTGTGACAGAATTATAATCACTTTATATATTTTAATAATTCAATTTTCTCTTCATAGTAAAATTATAGAGTTTCTACATAAAATTATTCGATAATTTAACTCTATAAATTATAATGTAACGTAATGCGCATCCTTTTAAACTTTAAAAATTGCTCTGTTTATTGATAATTTGATGACGAGACGATGAAATGAAAATTGATGTTTGAAGTCAAATGGCAATGAAATGAAAGGCCCATTGCCCCTTCATCGTTTAACATCAGTGGATGTATCGCTTTTTCGTATTATTTTTCTAAAGACTTATTTTTTCTTTGCACTTGCTTTTAATTAGCTTTAGAGTTATAAATGTGAATTTTTGTTGATTTTCACTTATATTTTTATGTTTTTTTAATGATTTTATGTTAGATTGTTTATTATTTTTTTAGAGACAATTCTCTAATGGAAAATATATTTGCTCTTATAAAAAATTAAAATAAAAAATCGGCAATTGTTGAGTTCATTACAGAACTATGTGTTTCGATTACTACACATTATTTAATGTAAAAATCAACTTAAAAATTTGAGACAATGCACTTTTTTATAAAAAAAAAAAAACTAATTTTAATGTAAATTTTTTAATTACAACAAACTATTAAATTAACCAATTATATTATATTATTTAAATTTATCGCCACCGCGCGAAGCGCGGTGCCGGTCCACTCGTATCGTTTAATTAGGTTTTTTTTTTTGCTTAAAATGGGAAAAAGACTTAGTTTTTTTGGGAGCACACATTAATTGGTGAAATAAGGTTTTTGGGGAGCGTCAAAAACTTTTAATGACAAAAATAACCCAATTTGTAATAATACCACCCAAATAAAGGACTAGCAAGTGAAATTTCATAATGAACGCATCGTATTTGCTCTCGTAAGAAAACAAATTTTGAACATTTTTTGGTAATGATTTTAACACGTTAAATGCTTGGTATAGAAACTACGAGATAGTGCTTCGCGATTTAGGGATTAAAATAAGTAAATGTGGTATAAATACACATTACTAAGAATTTTTACGTTCATTTTTTGTTTAAAATATCGTTTAATTAGGATTTTTTTTGCTTAAAATGGGAAAAAGACTCAGTTTTTTAGGGAGCACAAATTTAATTGATGAGACAGAGTTTTTGGAGAGCGTCAAAAACTTTTAATGCCAAAAATAACCCAATTTATAATAATACCACCCAAATAAAGGTCTAGCAACTAAAATTTCATGATGAACGTATCGTATTTGCTCTTGTAAGAAAACCATTTTTTAACACTTTTTGGTAATAATTTTAACCCGTTAAATGCTTGGTTAGAAACTCCAAGATAGTGATTCGCGATTTAGAGATTAAAACAAGTAAATGTGATATAAATACACATTACTAAGAGTTTTGAAGTTCATTTTTTGTTTAAAATATCGTTTAATTAGGGTTTTTTTTTTTTGCTTAAAATGGGAAAAAGATTCAGTTTTTTTGGGAGCACACATTAATTGGTGAAATAGGGTTTTTGGGTAGCGTCAAAAACTTTTAATGCAAAAAATAACCCAATTTGTAATAATACCACCCAAATAAAGGACTAGCAAGTGAAATTTCATAGTGAACGCATCGTATTTGCTCTCATAAGAAACAAATTTTTAACATTTTTCGGTAATGATTTTAACACGTTAAATGCTTGGTATAAAAAGTACGAGATAGTGCTTCGCGATTTAGGGATTAAAATAAGTAAATGTGGTATAAATACACATTACTAAGAATTTTTATGTTCATTTTTTGTTTAAAATATCGTTTAATTAAAGTTTTTTTTTTTTTGCTTAAAATGGGAAAAACACTCAGTTTTTTTGGGAGCACACATTAATTGGTGAGACAGGGTGTTTGGAGAGCGTCAAAAACTTTTAATGCCAAAAATAACCCAATTTATAATAATACCACCCAAATAAAGGTCTAGCAACTAAAATTTCATGATGAACGCATCGTATTTTCTCTTGTAAGAAAACCATTTTTTAAAAATTTTTGGTAATGATTTTAACCCGTTAAATACTTGGTTAGAAACTCCAAGATAGTGCTTCGCGATTTAGGGATTAAAACAAGTAAATGTGGTATAAATACACATTACTAGGAATTTTGAAGTTCATTTTTTGTTTAAAATATCGTTTAATTAGGGTTTGTTTTGCTTAAAATGGATAAAAGACTCAGATATTTTGGGAGCACACATTAATTGGTGAAACAGGGTTTTTGGGGAGCGTCAAAAACTTTTAATGCCAAAAATAACCCAATTTGTAATAATACCACCAAAATAAAGGTCTATCAAGTGAAATTTCATAATGAACGCATCGTTTTTCCTCTCGTAAGATAACCAATTTTTAACATTTTTCGGTAATGATTTTAACACGTTAAATGCTTGGTATAGAAACTATGAGATAGTTCTTCACGATTTAGGGATTAAAATAAGTAAATGTGGTATAAATACACATTACTAATAATTTTGATGTTCATTTTTTGTTTACAATATCGCCTAATTAGGGTTATTTTTTGCTTAAAATGGGAAAAAGACTAAGTTTTTTTGGGAGCACACATTAATTGGTTAAACAGGGTTTTTGGAGAGCGTCAAAAACTTTTAATTCCAAAAATAATCCAATTTATAATAATACCACCCAAATAAAGGTCTAGCAACTAAAATTTCATCTTGAACGCATCGTATTTTCTCTCTTAAGAAAACAAATTTTTAACACTTTTCGGTAATGATTTTAACCCGTTAAATGCTTTGTATAGAAACTACGAGATAGTACTTCCAGAATTAGAGATTAAAATAAGTAAATTTGGTATAAATACACATTACTAAGAATTTTGAAGTTCATTTTTTGTTTAAAATATCGTTTAATTAGGGTTTTTTTTTGCTTAAAATGGGAAAGAGACTCAGTTTTTTTGGGAGCACACATTAATTGGTGAAACAGGGTTTTGGGGGAGTGTCAAAAACTTTTAATGCCAAAAATATCCCAATTTTTAATAATACCACCCAAATAAAGGTGTAACAAGTGAAATTTCATAATGAACGCATCGTATTTGCTCTCGTAAGAAAATCAATTTTTAACTCTTTTTGGTAATGATTTAATCCCGTTAAATGTTTGGTATAGAAACTACGAGATAGTGCTTCGCGATTTTAGGGATTGAAAAAAGTAAATGTGGTATAAATACACATTACTAAGAATTTTGAAGTTCATTTTTTGTTTAAAATATCGTTTAATTAGTTTTTTTTTTTCCTTAAAATGGGAAAAAGACTAAGTTTTTTTGGGAGCACACATTAATCGGTGAAACAGGATTTTTTGGGAGCGTAAAAAACTTTTAATGCCAAAAATAACCCAATTTGTAATAATACCACCCAAATAAAGGTCTAGCAAGTGAAATTTCATAATGAACGCATCGTTTTTGCTCTCGTAAGAAAACCAATTTTTAACATTTTTCGGTAATGATTTTAGCACGTTAAATGCTTGGTATAGAAACTATGAGATAGTGCTTCGCGATTTAGGGATTAAAATAATTAAATGTGGTATAAATACACATTACTAATAATTTTGATGTTCATTTTTTGTTTAAAATATCGTTTAATTAGGGTTATTTTTTGCTTAAAATGGGAAAAAGACTAAGTTTTTTTTTTTTGGAGCACGGATTAATTGGTGAAATAGGGGGTTTGAAGAGTGTCAAAAACTTTTAATGTCAAAAATAACCCAATTTTTAATAATACCACCCAAATAAAGGTCTAGCAAGTGAAATTTCATCATGAACGCATCGTATTTGCTCTCGTAAGAAAACCAATTTATAACATTTTTCGGTAATAATTTTAACCCGTTAAATGCTTGGTTAGAAACTACAAGATAGTGCTTCGCGATTTAAGGATTAAAACAAGTAGACTGTTTTTTTGGGAGCACACATTAACTGGTGAAACAAGTAAATATGGTATAAATAAAAATTACTAAAAATTTTGATGTTCATTTTTTGTTTAAAATATCGTTTAATTAGGGTGTTTTTGCTTAAAATGGGAAAAAGACTGTTTTTTTGGGAGCACACGTTAATTGGTGAAACAGGGTTTTTGGAGAGCATCAAAAACTTTTAATGCCAAAAATAACCCAATTTATAATAATACCACCAAAACAAAGGTCTAGCAACTAAAATTATATCATGAACGCATCGTATTTGCTCTCTTAAGAAAACAATTTTTTAACACTTTTCGGTAATGATTTGAAACCGTTAAATGCTTTGTTAGAAACTACAAGATAATGCTTCGCGATTTAGGGATTAAAACAAGTAAATGTTGTATAAATACACATTACTAAAAATTTTGAAGTTATTTTTTTGTTTCAAATATCGTTTAATTAGGGTTTTTTTGCTTAAAATGGGAAAAAGACTCAGTTTTTTTGGGAGCACGCATTAATTGTTGAAACAGGGTTTTTGGAGAGCGTCAAAAACTTTTAATGCCAAAAATAACCCAATTTTTAATAATACCACCCAAATAAAGGTCTAGCAAGTGAAATTTCATCATGAATGCATCGTATTTGCTCTCGTAAGAAAACCAATTTTTAACACTTTTCGGTAATGATTTTAACCCGTTAAATCATTGGTATAGAAACTACGAGATAGTGCTTCGCGATTTAGGGATTAAAATAAGTAAATGTGGTATGAATAAACATTACTAAGAATTTTGATGTTCATTTTTTGTTTAAAATATCGTTTAATTAGGGTTTATTTTTGCTTCAAATGGGAAAAAGACTCAGTTTTTTTGGGAGCACACATTAATTGGTAAAACGGGGTTTTTGGAGAGCGTCAAAAACTTTTAATGCCAAAAATAACCCAATTTTTAATAATACAACCCAAATAAAGGTCTAGCAAGTGAAATTTCATCATGAA
Organism: Parietaria judaica; assembly: GCA_954871525.1. NCBI lineage: Eukaryota > Viridiplantae > Streptophyta > Magnoliopsida > Rosales > Urticaceae > Parietaria > Parietaria judaica. The sequence continues at coordinate 3,971,542 of OX940868.1, forward strand.
TGCATCGTATTTGCTCTCGTAAGAAAACCAATTTTTAACATTTTTCGGTAATGATTTTAACCCGTTAAATGATTGGTATAGAAACTACGAGATAGTGTTTCGCGATTTAGGGATTAAAATAAGTAAATGTGGTATAAATAAACATTACTAAGAATTTTGATGTTCATTTTTTGTTTAAAATATCGATTAATTAGGGTTTATTTTTGCTTCAAATGGGAAAAAGACTCAGTTTTTTTGGGAGCACACATTAATTGGTGAAACAGTGTTTTTGGAGAGCGTAAAAAACTTTTAATGCCAAAAATAACCCAATTTTTAATAATAACACCCAAATAAAGGTCTAGCAAGTGAAATTTCATCATGAACGCATCGTATTTTCTCTCGTAAGAAAACTAATTTTTAGCAATTTTCGGTACTGATTTTAACCCGTTAAATGCTTGGTTAGAAATTACAAGATAGTGCTTCGCGATTTACGGATTAATACAAGTAAATGTGGTATAAATACACATTACTAAGAATTTTGAAGTTATTTTTTTGTTTCAAATATCGTTTAATTAGGGTTTTTTTGCTTAAAATGGGAAAAAGACTCAGTTTTTTTGGGAGCACGCATTAATTGTTGAAACAGGGTTTTTGGAGAGCGTCAAAAACTTTTAATGCCAAAAATAACCCAATTTTTAATAATACCACCCAAATAAAGGTCTAGCAAGTGAAATTTCATCATGAATGCATCGTATTTGCTCTCGTAAGAAAACCAATTTTTAACACTTTTCGGTAATGATTTTAACCCGTTAAATCATTGGTATAGAAACTACGAGATAGTGCTTCGCGATTTAGGGATTAAAATAAGTAAATGTGGTATGAATAAACATTACTAAGAATTTTGATGTTCATTTTTTGTTTAAAATATCGTTTAATTAGGGTTTATTTTTGCTTCAAATGGGAAAAAGACTCAGTTTTTTTGGGAGCACACATTAATTGGTAAAACGGGGTTTTTGGAGAGCGTCAAAAACTTTTAATGCCAAAAATAACCCAATTTTTAATAATACAACCCAAATAAAGGTCTAGCAAGTGAAATTTCATCATGAATGTATCGTATTTGCTCTCGTAAGAAAACCAATTTTTAACATTTTTCGGTAATGATTTTAACCCGTTAAATGATTGGTATAGAAACTACGAGATAGTGTTTCGCGATTTAGGGATTAAAATAAGTAAATGTGGTATAAATAAACATTACTAAGAATTTTGATGTTCATTTTTTGTTTAAAATATCGATTAATTAGGGTTTATTTTTGCTTCAAATGGGAAAAAGACTCAGTTTTTTTGGGAGCACACATTAATTGGTGAAACAGGGTTTTTGGAGAGCGTCAAAAACTTTTAATGCCAAAAATAACCCAATTTTTAATAATACCACCCAAACAAAGGTCTAGCAACTAAAATTATATCATGAACGCATCGTATTTGCTCTCTTAAGAAAACAATTTTTTAACACTTTTCGGTAATGATTTGAAACCGTTAAATGCTTTGTTAGAAACTAAAAGATAATGCTTCGCGATTTAGGGATTAAAACAAGTAAATGTTGTATAAATACACATTACTAAATATTTTGAAGTTCTTTTTTTATTTCAAATATCGTTTAATTAGGGTTTATTTTTGCTTCAAATGGGAAAAAGACTCAGTTTTTTTGGGAGCACGCATTAATTGTTGAAACAGGGTTTTTGGGGAGCGTCAAAAACTTTGTATGCCAAAAATAACTCAATTTTTAATAATACCACCCAAATAAAGGTCTAGCAAGCGAAATTTCATCATGAACGCATCGTATTTGCTCTCGTAAGAAAACCAATTTTTAACACTTTTCGGTAATGATTTTAACCCGTTAAATGATTGGTATAGAAACTACGAGATAGTGCTTCGCGATTTAGGGATTAAAATAAGTAAATGTGGTATAAATAAACATTACTAAGAATTTTGATTTTCATTTTTTGTTTAAAATATCGTTTAATTAGGGTTTATTTTTGCTTCAAATGGGAAAAAGACTCAGTTTTTTTGGGAGCACACATTAATTGGTGAAACAGGGTTTTTGGAGAGCGTAAAAAACTTTTCATGCCAAAAATAACCCAATTTTTAATAATACCACCCAAATAAAGGTCTAGCAAGTGAAATTTCATCATGAATGCATCGTATTTGCTCTCGTAAGAAAACTAATTTTTAACATTTTTCGGTAATGATTTTAACCCGTTAAATGATTGGTATAGAAACTACGAGATAGTGCTTCGCGATTTAGGGATTAAAATAAGTAAATGTGGTATAAATAAACATTACTAAGAATTTTGATGTTCATTTTTTGTTTAAAATATCGTTTAATTAGGGTTTATTTTTGCTTCAAATGGGAAAAAGACTCAGTTTTTTTGGGAGCACACATTAATTGGTGAAACAGGGTTTTTGGAGAGCGTAAAAAACTTTTAATGCCAAAAATAACCCAATTTTTAATAATACCACCCAAATAAAGGTCTAGCAAGTGAAATTTCATCATGAATGCATCGTATTTGCTCTCGTAAGAAAACCAATTTTTAACATTTTTCGGTAATGATTTTAACCCGTTAAATGATTGGTATAGAAACTACGAGATAGTGCTTCGCGATTTAGGGATTAAAATAAGTAAATTTGGTATAAATAAACATTACTAAGAATTTTGATGTTCATTTTTTGTTTAAAATATCGTTTAATTAGGGTTTATTTTTGCTTCAAATGGGAAAAAGACTCAGTTTTTTTGGGAGCACACATTAATTGGTGAAACAGGGTTTTTGGAGAGCGTCAAAAACTTTTAATGCCAAAAATAACCCAATTTTTAATAATACCACCCAAATAAAGGTCTAGGAAGTGAAATTTCATCATGAATGCATCGTATTTGCTCTCGTAAGAAAACCAATTTTTAACACTTTTCGGTAATGAATTTAACCCGTTAAATGATTGGTATAGAAACTACGAGATAGTGCTTCGCGATTTAGGGATTAAAATAAGTAAATGTGGTATAAATAAACATTACTAATAATTTTGATGTTCATTTTTTGTTTAAAATATCGTTTAATTAGGGTTTATTTTTGCTTCAAATGGGAAAAAGACTCAGTTTTTTTGGGAGCACACATTAATTGGTGAAACAGTGTTTTTGGAGAGCGTAAAAAACTTTTAATGCCAAAAATAACCCAATTTTTAATAATAACACCCAAATAAAGGTCTAGCAAGTGAAATTTCATCATGAACGCATCGTATTTTCTCTCGTAAGAAAACTAATTTTTAGCAATTTTCGGTACTGATTTTAACCCGTTAAATGCTTGGTTAGAAATTACAAGATAGTGCTTCGCGATTTACGGATTAATACAAGTAAATGTGGTATAAATACACATTACTAAGAATTTTGAAGTTCATTTTTTGTTTAAAATATCGTTTAATTAGGGTTTTTTTGCTTAAAATGGGAAAAAGACTCAGGTTTTTTGGGAGCACACATTAATTGGTGAAACAGGGGTTTTGGGGAGCGTCAAAAACTTTTAATGCCAAAAATAACCCAATTTTTAATAATACCACCCAAATAAAGGTCTAGCAAGTTAAATTTCATAATGAACGCATTTTATTTGCTCTCGTAAGAAAACCAATTTTTAACATTTTTCGTTAATGATTTTAACTCGTTAAATGCCTTGTATAGAAACTACGAGATAGTGCTTCACGATTTCGGGATTAAAATAAGTAAATGTGGTAGAAATAAACATTATTAAGATTTTTGATGTTCTTTTTTTGTTTAAAATATCATTTAATTAGGGTTTTTTTTGCTTAAAATGGGAAAAAGACTCAGTTTTTTTGGGAGCACACATTAATTGGTGAAACAGGGTTTTTGGAGAGCGTCAAAAACTTTTAATGCCAAAAATAACCCAATTTTTAATAATAACACCCAAATAAAGGTCTAGCAAGTGAAATTTCATCATGAACGCATCGTATTTTCTCTCGTAAGAAAACCAATTTTTAGCACTTTTCGGTAATGATTTTAACCCGTTAAATGCTTGGTTAGAAACTACAAGATAGTGCTTCGCGATTTAGGGATTAAAACAAGTAAATGTGCTATAAATACACATTACTAAGAATTTTGAAGTTAATTTTTTGTTTAAAATATCGTTTAATTAGGGTTTTTTTGCTCAAAATGGGAAAAAGACTCAGGTTTTTTTGGAGCACACATTAATTGGTGAAACAGGGTTTTTGGGGAGCGTCAAAACGTTTTAATGCCAAAAATAACCCAATTTTTAATAATAGCACCCAAATAAAGGTCTAGCAAGTGAAATTTCATAATGAACGCATCGTATTTGCTCTCGTAAGAAAAAAAAAATTTAAAATTTTTCGGTAATGATTTTAACCCTTGAAATGCTTGGTATAGAAACTACGAGATAGTGCTTCGCGATTTAGGGATTAAAATAAGTAAATGTGGTATAAATAAAAATTATTAAGAATTTTGATGTTCATTTTTAGTTTAAAGTATCATTTAATTAGGGTTTTTTTTGCTTAAAATGGGAAAAAGACTCAATTTTTTTCGGAGCACACATTAATTGGTGAAACAGGGTTTTTGGAGAGCGTCAAAAACTTTTAATGCCAAAAATAACCCAATTTTTAATAATAACACCCAAATAAAGGTCTAGCAAGTGAAATTTCATCATGAACGCATCGTATTTTCTCTCGTAAGAAAACCAATTTTTAGCACTTTTCGGTAATGATTTTAACCCGTTAAATGCTTGGTTAGAAACTACCAGATAGTGCTTCGCGATTTAGGGATTAAAACAAGTAAATGTGCTATAAATACACATTACTAAGAATTTTGAAGTTCATTTTTTGTTTAAAATATCGTTTAATTAGGGTTTTTTTTGCTCAAAATGGGAAAAAGACTCAGGTTTTTTGGGAGCACACATTAATTGGTGAAACAGGGTTTTTGGGGAGCGTCGAAAACTTTTAATGCCAAAAATAACACAATTTTTAATAATAGCACCCAAATAAAGCTCTAGCAAGTGAAATTTCATAATGAACGCATCGTATTTGCTCTCGTAAGAAAACCAATTTTTAACATTTTTCGGTAATGATTTTAACCGGTTAAATGCTTGGTATAGAAACTACGAGATAGTGCTTCGCGATTTAGGGATTAAAAAAAGTAAATGTGGAATAAATAAACATTATTAAGAATTTTGATGTTCATTTTTTGTTTAAAATATCATTTAATTAGGGTTTTTTTTTTTGCTTAAAATGGAAAAAAGACTCAGTTTTTTTGGGAGCACACATTAATTGGTGAAACAGGGTTTTTGGAGAGCGTCAAAAACTTTTAAGCCAAAATTAACCCAATTTGTAATAATATCACCCAAATAAAGGTCTAGCAAGTGAAATTTCATCATGAACGCATTGTACTTTCTCTCGTAACAAAACCAATTTTTAGCACTTTTCGGTAATGATTTTAACCCGTTAAATGTGTGGTTAGAATCTACAAGATAGTGCTTCGCGATTTAGGGATTAAATCAAGTAAATGTGGTATAAATACACATTACTAAGAATTTTGAAGTTCATTTTTTGTTTAAAATATCGTTTAATTAGGGTTTTTTTGCTCAAAATGGGAAAAAGACTCAGGTTTTTTGGGAGCACACATTAATTGGTGAAACAGGGTTTTTGGAGAGCGTCAAAAACTTTTAAGCCAAAAATAACCCAATTTGTAATAATAACACCCAAATAAAGGTCTAGCAAGTGAAATTTCATCATGAACGCATTGTACTTTCTCTCGTAACAAAACCAATTTTTAGCACTTTTCGGTAATGATTTTAACCCGTTAAATGCTTGGTTAGAAACTACAAGATAGTGCTTTGCGATTTAGGGATTCAAACAAGTAAATGTGGTATAAATACACATTACTAAGAATTTTGAAGTTCATTTTTTGTCTAAAATATCGTTTAATTAGGGTTTTTTTTGCTCAAAATGGGAAAAAGACTCAGGTTTTTTAGGAGAACACATTAATTGGTGAAACATGGTTTTTGGGGAGGGTCAAATACTTTTAATGCAAAAAATAACCCAATTTTTAATAATACCACCAAAATAAAGGTCTAGCAAGTGAAATTTCATCATGAACGCATTGTACTTTCTCTCGTAACAAAACCAATTTTTAGCACTCTTCGGTAATGATTTTAACCCATTAAATGCTTGGTTAGAAACTACAAGATAGTGCTTTGCGATTTAGGGATTCAAACAGGTAAATGTGGTATAAATACACATTACTAAGAATTTTGAAGTTCATTTTTTGTTTAAAATATCGTTTAATTAGGGTTTTTTTTGCTCAAAATGGGAAAAAGACTCAGGTTTTTTGGGAGCACACATTAATTGGTGAAACAGGGTTTTTGGGGAGCGTCAAAAACTTTTAATGCCAAAAATAACCCAATTTTTAATAATAGCACCCAAATAAAGGTCTAGCAAGTGAAATTTCATAATGAACGCATCGTATTTGCTCTCGTAAGAAAACCAATTTTTAACATTTTTCGGTAATGATTTTAACCCGTTAAATGCTTGGTATAGAAACTACGAGATAGTGCTTCGCGATTTAGGGATTAAAATAAGTAAATGTGGAATAAATAAACATTATTAAGAATTTTGATGTTCATTTTTTGTTTAAAATATCATTTAATTAGGGTTTTTTTTTGCTTAAAATGGGAAAAAGACTCACTTTTTTTGGGAGCACACATTAATTGGTGAAATAGGGTTTTTGGAGAGCGTCAAAAACTTTTAAGCCAAAAATAACCCAATTTGTAATAATAACACCCAAATAAAGGTCTAGCAAGTGAAATTTCATCATGAACGCATTGTACTTTCTCTCGTAACAAAACCAATTTTTAGCACTTTTCGGTAATGATTTTAACCCGTTAAATGCGTGGTTAGAATCTACAAGATAGTGCTTCGCGATTTAGGGATTAAATCAAGTAAATGTGGTATAAATACACATTACTAAGAATTTTGAAGTTCATTTTTTGTTTAAAATATCGTTTAATTAGGGTTTTTTTGCTCAAAATGGGAAAAAGACTCAGGTTTTTTGGGAGCACACATTAATTGGTGAAACAGGGTTTTTGGAGAGCGTCAAAAACTTTTAAGCCAAAAATAACCCAATTTGTAATAATAACACCCAAATAAAGGTCTAGCAAGTGAAATTTCATCATGAACGCATTGTACTTTCTCTCGTAACAAAACCAATTTTTAGCACTTTTCGGTAATGATTTTAACCCGTTAAATGCTTGGTTAGAAACTACAAGATAGTGCTTTGCGATTTAGGGATTCAAACAAGTAAATGTGGTATAAATACACATTACTAAGAATTTTGAAGTTCATTTTTTGTCTAAAATATCGTTTAATTAGGGTTTTTTTTGCTCAAAATGGGAAAAAGACTCAGGTTTTTTAGGAGCACACATTAATTGGTGAAACAGGGTTTTTGGGGAGGGTCAAATACTTTTAATGCAAAAAATAACCCAATTTTTAATAATACCACCAAAATAAAGGTCTAGCAAGTGAAATTTCATCATGAACGCATTGTACTTTCTCTCGTAACAAAACCAATTTTTAGCACTCTTCGGTAATGATTTTGAACCCATTAAATGCTTGGTTAGAAACTACAAGATAGTGCTTTGCGATTTAGGGATTCAAACAAGTAAATGTGGTATAAATACACATTACTAAGAATTTTGAAGTTCATTTTTTGTTTAAAATATTGTTTAATTAGGGTTTTTTTTGCTCAAAATGGGAAAAAGACTCAGGTTTTTTGGGAGCACACATTAATTGGAGAAACAGGGTTTTTGGGGAGCGTCAAAAACTTTTAATGCCAAAAATAACCCAATTTTTAATAATAGCACCCAAATAAAGGTCTAGCAAGTGAAATTTCATAATGAACGCATCGTATTTGCTCTCGTAAGAAAACCAATTTTTAACATTTTTCGGTAATGATTTTAACCCGTTAAATGCTTGGTATAGAAACTACGAGATAGTGCTTCGCGATTTAGGGATTAAAATAAGTAAATGTGGAATAAATAAACATTATTAAGAATTTTGATGTTCATTTTTTGTTTAAAATATCATTTAATTAGGGTTTTTTTTTGCTTAAAATGGGAAAAAGACTCACTTTTTTTGGGAGCACACATTAATTGGTGAAATAGGGTTTTTGGAGAGCGTCAAAAACTTTTAAGCCAAAAATAACCCAATTTGTAATAATAACACCCAAATAAAGGTCTAGCAAGTGAAATTTCATCATGAACGCATTGTACTTTCTCTCGTAACAAAACCAATTTTTAGCACTTTTCGGTAATGATTTTAACCCGTTAAATGCTTGGTTAGAAACTACAAGATAGTGCTTTGAGATTTAGGGATTCAAACAAGGAAATGTGGTATAAATACACATTACTAAGAATTTTGAAGTTCATTTTTTGTCTAAAATATCGTTTAATTAGGGTTTTTTTTACTCAAAATGGGAAAAAGACTCAGGTTTTTTGGGACCACACATTAATTGGTGAAACAGGGTTTTTGGGGAGCGTCAAATACTTTTAATACCAAAAATAACCCAATTTTTAATAATACCACCCAAATAAAGGTCTAGCAAGTGAAATTTCATCATGAACGCATTGTACTTTCTCTCGTAACAAAACCAATTTTTAGCACTTTTCGATAATGATTTTAACCCGTTAAATGCTTGGTTAGAAACTACAAGATAGTGCTTTGCGATTTAGGGATTAAAACAAGTAAATATGGTATAAATACACATTACTAAGAATTTTGAAGTTCATTTTTTGTTTAAAATATCGTTTAATTAGGGTTTTTTTTGCTCAAAATGGGAAAAAGACTCAGGTTTTTTGGGAGCACACATTAATTGGTGAAACAGGGTTTTTGGGGAGCGTCAAATACTTTTAATGCCAAAAATAACCCAATTTTTAATAATACCACCCAAATAAAGGTCTAGCAAGTGAAATTTCATAATGAACGCATCGTATTTGCTCTCGTAAGAAAACCAATTTTTAACATTTTTCGGTAATGATTTTAACCCTTGAAATGCTTGGTATAGAAACTACGAGATAGTGCTTCGCGATTTAGGGATTAAAATAAGTAAATGGGGTATAAATAAACATTACTAAGAATTTTGATGTTCATTTTTTGTTTAAAATATCATTTTATTAGGGTTTTTTTTTGGTAAAAATGGGAAAAAGACTCAGTTTTTTTGGGAGCACACATTAATTGGTGAAACAGGGTTTTTGGAGAGCGTCAAAAACTTTTAATGCCAAAAATAACCCAATTTGTAATAATAACACCGAAATAAAGGTCTAGCAAGTGAAATTTCATCATGAACGCATCATATTTTGTCTCGTAAGAAAACCAATTTTTAACACTTTTCGGTAATGATTTTAACCCGTTAAATGCTTGGTATAGAAACTACGAGATAGAGCTTCGCGATTTAGGGATTAAAATAAGTAAATGTGGTATAAATAAACATTACTAAGAATTTTGATGATCTTTTTTTGTTTAAAATATCGTTTAATTAGGGTTTATTTTTGCTTCAAATGGGAAAAAGACTCAGTTTTTTTAGGAGCACACATTAATTGGTGAAACAGGGTTTTTGGAGAGCGTCAAAACTTTTAATGCCAAAAATAACCCAAGTTTTAATAATACCACCAAAATAAAGGTTTATCAAGTTAAATTTCATAATGAACACATCGTATTTGCTCTCGTAAATAAACCAATTTTTAACATTTTTCGGTAATGATTTTAACCCGTTAAATGCTTGGTATAGAAACTACGAGATAGTGCTTCGCGATTTAGGGATTAAAATAAGTAAATGTGGTATAAATAAACATTATTAAGAATTTTGATGTTCATTTATTGTTTAAAATATCATTTAATTAGGGTTTTTTTTTGCTTAAAATGGGAAAAAGACTCAGTTTTTTGGGAGCACACATTAATTGGTGAAACAGGGTTTTTGTAGAGCGTCAAAAACTTTTAATGCCAAAAATAACCCAATTTGTAATAATAACACCCAAATAAAGGTCTAGCAAGTGAAATTTCATCATGAACGCATCGTATTTTCTCTCGTAACAAAACCAATTTTTAGCACTTTTCGGTAATGATTTTAACCCGTTAAATACTTGGTTAGAAACTACAAGATAGTGCTTCGCGATTTAGGGATTAAAACAAGTAAATGTGGTATAAATACACATTACTAAGAATTTTTAAGTTCATTTTTTGTTTGAAATATCGTTTAATCAGGGTTTTTTTGCTCAAAGTGGGAAAAAGACTCATGTTTTTTTGGAGCACACATTAATTGGTAAAACATGGTTTTTGGGGAGCGTCAAAAACTTTTAATGCCAAAAATAAACCAATTTGTAATAATAACACCCCAATAGAGGTCTAGAAAGTGAAATTTCATCATGAACGCATTGCATTTTCTCTCGTAAGAAAACCAATTTTTAGCACTTTTCGGTAATGATTTTAACCTGTTAAATGCTTGGTTAGAAACTACAAGATAGTGCTTCGTGATTTAGGGATTAAAACAAGTAAATTTTGTATAAATACACATTACTAAGAATTTTGAAGTTAATATTTTGTTTAAAATATCGTTTAATTAGGGTTTTTTTGCTTAAAATGGGAAAAAGACTCTGGTTTTTTAGGAGCACACATTAATTGGTGACAAGGTTTTTGGGGAGCGTCAAAAACTTTTAATGCCAAAAATAATCCAATTTTTAATAATACCACCCAAATAAAGGTATAACAAGTTAAATTTCATAATGAACGCATCGTATTTGCTCTCGTAAGAAAACCAATTTTTAACATTTTTCGGTAATGATTTTAACCCGTTAAATGCTTGGTATAGAAACTACGAGATAGTGCTTCGCGATTTAGGGAATAAAATAGGTAAATGTGGTATAAATAAAAATTATTAAGAACTTTGATGTGCATTTTTTGTTTAAAATATCATTTAATTAGGGTGTTTTTTGCTTAAAATGGGAAAAAGACTCAGGTTTTTTGGGAGCACACATTAATTGGTGAAACAGGGTTTTTGGCGAGCGTCAAAAACTTTTAATGCCAAAAATAACCCAATTTTTAATAAAACCACCCAAATAAAGGTCTAGCAAGTGAAATTTCATAATGAACGCATCGTATTTGCTCTCGTAAGAAAACCAAGTTTTAATATTTTTCGGTAATGATTTTAACCCGTTAAATGCTTGGTATAGAATCTACGAGATAGAGCTTCGCGATTTAGGGATTAATATAAGTAAATGTGGTATAAATAAAAATTACTAAGAATTTTGATGATCTTTTTTTGTTTAAAATATCGTTTAATTAGGGTTTATTTTTGCTTCAAATGGGAAAAAGACTCAGTTTTTTTAGGAGCACACATTAATTGGTGAAACAGGGTTTTTGGAGAGCGTCAAAAACTTTTAATGCCAAAAATAACCCAAGTTTTAATAATACCACCCAAATAAAGGTTTAGCAAGTTAAATGTCATAATGAACGCATCGTATTTGCTCTCGTAAAAAAACCAATTTTTAACATTTTTCGGTAATGATTTTAACCCGTTAAATGCTTGGTATAGAAACTACGAGATAGTGCTTCGCGATTTAGGGATTAAAATAAGTAAATGTGGTATAAATAAACATTATTAAGAATTTTGATGTTCATTTATTGTTTAAAATATCATTTAATTAGGGTTTTTTTTTTTTGCTTAAAATGGGAAAAAGACTCAGTTTTTTGGGAGCACACATTAATTGGTGAAACAGGGTTTTTGTAGAGCGTCAAAAACTTTTAATGCCAAAAATAACCCAATTTGTAATAATAACACCCAAATAAAGGTCTAGCAAGTGAAATTTCATCATGAACGCATCGTATTTTCTCTCGTAAGAAAACCAATTTTTAGCACTTTTCGGTAATGATTTTAACCCGTTAAATACTTGGTTAGAAACTACAAGATAGTGCTTCGCGATTTAGGGATTAAAACAAGTAAATGTGGTATAAATACACATTACTAAGAATTTTTAAGTTCGTTTTTTGTTTAAAATATCGTTTAATTAGGGTTTTTTTGCTCAAAGTGGGAAAAAGACTCATGTTTTTTTGGAGCACACATTAATTGGTAAAACAGGGTTTTTGGAGAGCGTCAAAAACTTTTAATGCCCAAAGTGACCCAATTTGTGATAATAACACCCAAATAAAGGTCTAGCAAATGAAATTTCATCATGAACACATCGTATTTTCTCTCGTAAGAAAACCAATTTTTAACACTTTTCGGTAATGATTTTAACCCGTTAAATGCTTGGTTAGAAACTACAAGATAGTGCTTCGCGATTTAGGGATTAAAACAAGTAAATGTGGTATAAATACACATTACTAAGAATTTTGAAGTTCATTTTTTGTTTAAAATATCGTTTAATTAGGGTTTTTTTGCTTAAAATGGGAAAAAGACTCAGTATTTTGGGAGCATACATTAACTGGTGAAACAAGGTTTTTGGGGATCGTCAAAAACTTTTAATGCCAAAAATAACCCAATTTGTAATAATACCACCCAAATAAAGGTCTAGCAAGTGAAATTTCATAATGAACGCATCGTATTGGCTCTCGTAAGAAAACCAATTTTTAACATTTTTCGGTAATGATTTTAACCCGTTAAATGCTTGGTATAGAAACTACGGGATAGTGCTTCGCTATTTAGGGATTAAAATAAGTAAATTTTGTATAAGTAAACATTACTAAGAATTTTGATGTTCATCTTTTGTTTAAAATATCGTTTAATTAGGGTTTTTTTTCTTAAAATGGGAAAAAGACTCAGTTATTTTGGGAGCACACATTAATTGGTGAAACCGGGTTTTTGGCGAGCATCAAAAACTTTTAATGCCAAAAATAACCGAATTTGTAATAATAACACCCAAATAAAGGTCTAGCAAGTGAAATTTCATCATGAATGTTGATGTACAAATTCGTCATTATTTAATATGACATAAAGTTCTAAGGTTGTGAATTAATTAAATTTACAAACCATGATAAAAGGCTTTAAAGAAACAAATTGGTATTCGTAAAAGCCCATTTGAGAAGCCCAAAGAGATCCTCAATCAGACCAAGAATCTACAGATACAGGCTACTCGGCCGAATGAGTTCTAAAGCCCAAATCCATTCGACATCAGCCCAGAAAGACGAGGGTAGAGTCGTCATATTCTCTACCCGGCATCATATTTCAAACTCAGACGGAAGACCAGGAGCACAGAGTCAAGTCTCCAACGGGCATAATTCAAATACAACGACGAGAACGAAGTCATGGGACACGTGTAGCCAGATCGTCCATTCAACCCGGTCAGCACGGAGTGAAGACCCCTCGATTCCTGGAAGTTCAACGGGAAGAATTGAAGTCTATAAATGCCAAAGCTAAAGCTCAGATCAACACACGCATATTTACAACCTCAAGAGAATACACTGAAGAGATTCTACCCGGCATTCTTGTCCTTCTGAGATCTTATTGTATTCTTTCTCTCCTTCTCCATTTCTTTTCTATTCCCAGACGTGATCTAGCTGCTGCTCCATTTCTTTTCTATTCCCAGACGTGATCTAGCTGCCTGTAGCTATCCGTCTATGTTCACTGTCGCAATAAACTAACAGACGAAGTAGTCAACTACCGCTTTGGGACGAACCTCTATAAAAAATCCCTCGTCTCATTTATATCGCTTATATACATATACATATATATCGTGAGTGAACCGTGAGCTTGCAACGCGAGAGATCGAATTCCACCAAGTTATTTCATCCAAAAATATCATACGCTCACAAGTCACACTTGACTGATTGAGGTGGGAAACCACGTCAACAGTTTGGCGCCGTCTGTGGGAAATTGATCTCGCTAACTCCTAAAAGCTCAAAGCACACCGCGAACATGAGCAACAACGAAATCGCAATCGTGAACGAGTCTGAGGTGAACAATCCAGATCCAAACACGGAATCGAGCAACCTACAGTCTCAGCTAGAGGCTAGCGCTGCTGAGAATCGAGAGCTGCGCCAGCGACTCGAATCTCTGGAAGGCAACCAAGCCCGAAATGAGCGTCGTCAGAACGCTAACCAGACTGATCCGGGACAAAACTCTGGGTATCAAGGCCGGACCGGGCTCGACGCTGTCCACTTTGACTTTGCCGACATGGACAATCCGCAAGCGCCAAGGCGAAACCAGCCCCGACTACCCAGCGGCCCTAGGCCCGCAACACCTCCCCCGCCTTCTGAAACAGGAACACCCCTTTTTACCCCCTTGACGGGCCTCTACCCGTCTAATGCGGGGAATGTTGCTTCGAGCAGTCACCAACGCCCAGGACCCCAAAACCGACAATCGGGGTACGAGCAAAGCCGTAACATCAGCCAGGCCCTCAACGGCCACCCGGTCACGTATCCGAGGTATCCCAGCCCGGTGTACGGACAGGAACCCCTCCAGGCCGTGCGTCCCGAACAAGCTCCCCAACGCACAGAATTGGAGGATCTCAAACGCTCAATGGCCGAAATGAATGAGAAGCTCATTCACGTGCGCTCTCGCGTGCACAGCGCCACTACCGCTGCCCCCGAGATAGAACGTCTAGTGGAGGAGGCAGAAAGGACACCCTTTAAGCCCGTCATAACTAACGTTATACTCAGGGAAGGCGGACGAGTATATGTGCCAAAGTACGACGGGACGACCGATCCCAAAGTACGCTTGAGGTCCTTCAGGATTGCGATGGGGCGAGCCCATCTGGAAGCGCACGAATTGGATGCTGGGCGCTGCCAATATTTCTCTGAAAATTTGGTTGGCCCGGCGATGGAATGGTTCTCGAAACTTGAACCGCGTTCCATAGACAACTTCGGACAGGTAACGACCCTTTTTCTCAAACATTTTTCCATGTTTATGGAAACTGAGATCACGGCGGCGAACCTCTATGCCTTGCAGCAAGAGAGAGGAGATCCCCTCAGAGCTTTCATGACTAGGTTCAAAAAGACCATGGTCAAAATAAACGGGATCAGTGACGAAACCGCCATAGCCGCTCTCATGGCCGGATTATGGTACGATTCGAAGTTCAAAACGGACATCGTCGTGAATCGTTACGACTCCATCGAAGACGTGATCCACAGATCATCCAACTGGATTAGGCATGAAGAAGAACTCGAAGCCATGCGAAGGAGACATGGATCCCTACCCGTCCACCAGCGGAATGCCGGACTACCCGGGCAGCAGCCGCCGCCTAGGGCCGGAAATCACAACATCCCTTTCAGGGGACAAAGGAATTCCCCCCCAATCCAGAAGCACCCATTCCAAACCGAGAATCCGAGGGCTAATAACGGACCGAACCCGCGAAGCCCGTACGTTTTCAATGTAAATTCGGAAACCGCGGAATTCGAAGAACAGGTCGAAGAAGAGGAAACTCCTGGAGAAGTGCTGGTCAGCTCGAGAGACTTCCCACCATACAGCAACGAAGGTTTCCCGAAGCACGACCCGAAAGCGTGGTGTAACTTCCACAAGGTGTTCGGACATCATACGAAGAATTGTATGGTACTCCGTGCTCGCCTAGCGGAAAAGTACATCAATGGAGAGTTGGGGGAAATAAACTTCGGCAATGAGCTGAAAGGTGGGCAGTCAACCGAGCAATGCCTTTCCCAAAATCAACACCAGACCGGCCAGGAAAGAGAAGAGCAACATAGAACGCCGCGCGAAAGCATACAGCCTAGCAAAAGAGGACGGGTACATATGCTCGAGGAATCAGACGAGCAAACATACGAAGAAACGGAGAATTCCGGAGAGCAGCTCAGCGACATCCCCGAGCCCATCGGTAGAATCTACACTATCGTGGGAGGTTCCCAACTGCATGGTAACTCGGTAAACTCCATCAAGGCCCATCAGAGGAAGCTCAATGCCGGACCGGTGATCGTACTGAGGCAAGAGCCGGACTTCGAGATCTCATTCAAAGATAGTGAAGCGGCCAAACTGATTGGTCCGCACGACGATGCGTTGGTCGTCACACTCCAAGTTGCCTCGTATACGATGGACAGGATCCTAATCGATAACGGGAGCTCAGTCGACGTGATCTTCCTGTAGCCGTTGCTAAAGCTGGAAGTAGAAGAAACAGAGATCAACAGAGAAGCCATCCCGCTAACCGGCTTTGATGGAGGAACCATCAACGCGGTTGGCACGGTGCGACTGTCCATCGCAGCAGTGGGGGTCGGGAAGACCAAATATTTCCTAGTGTTGGACTGCCCGTCAGTTTACAACATGATATTAGGAAGACCCTGGCTGCATATGATGAAGGCCATACCATCAACCTACCATTAACTAATACGCTTCCCGAATAGAGCGGGAAAAATCGTTGAAATTAAGGGAAATAAAAAACAATCCAGAATTTGCTACATGAGCGCGTTCCGGAACATCCAGGCCGCTAAGGCCTGGAAAGAGCGATCTACCGCATAGCAATTAATGGCGGTAGATGAGAAAGAGGACGACGGACAGGAAAGGGCCACCGATACGGACGGACCTAACCTAGAAATGACAGTCCAGGTCCAGATCGATCCCGACAACCCGGACCACCGGGTAGGGATCGGAAAAGGACTAGACAATGACGTCAGAAAAGATCTCCTCAAATTCTTGACCAAAAACCGGGACTGTTTTTCTTGGTCTCACAAAGACATGCCCGGAATAGACCCAAGCATTACAACCCATCGCCTAAACGTAGATCCGAGCTACAAGCCGGTAAAGCAAAAAAGGCGAAAGCTAGGCCCGGACAGGGCCCAAGCCGTAAACGAAGAAGTCACAAAACTGCTGCAGACCGGATCCATCAGGGAAGTCAAATACCCGGACTGGTTAGCAAATACAATAGTCGTGAAGAAGAAAAACGGGAAGGCTAGAGTCTGCATCGACTTTACCGACCTGAACAAAGCTTGTCCCAAAGACAGTTTCCCAATGCCCCATATCGACCGTCTAGTCGAAGCCACATGTGGGCATGAACTACTGTCGTTCATAGACGCATTCTCGGGATACAACCAGATCCTAATGCACCCCGAGGACCAAGAAAAAACGGCATTCATAACCGATAAAGGAATATACTGTTACAAAGTTATGCCCTTCGGATTAAAAAACGCCGGAGCCACATATCAAAGATTAGTCAACCAAATGTTCGCCGAACAACTCGGTAAAACTATGGAAGTCTACATCGATGACATGTTGGTAAAGTCCTCCCAAGCAATGGATCACGTGTCCCACCTAGAAGATTGCTTCGACATACTACGAAAGTATCAAATGAAGCTCAACCCGACGAAATGCACCTTCGGGGTAACTTCAGGAAAATTCCTAGGTTATCTGGTCACACAGCGAGGTATAGAAGCCAATCCCGACCAGATAAATGTCCTCCAGAACATGCCCTCCCCAAGGACTGTTCGAGAGACGCAAAGGCTGACTGAGAGAATCGCCGCTCTTAACCGGTTCATATCAAGAGCCACGGACAAATGTTTACCCTTCTACAAACTATTGAAAGGTAATAAAAAGTTTGAATGGGCCGAAGAGTGCGAAGAGGCCTTCCAAAAGCTGAAAAGGTACCTGTCCACCCCACCAATACTCACCAGACCAATCTTGGGAGAGCCATTGTTTTTATATCTG
This sequence comes from Parietaria judaica, assembly GCA_954871525.1. NCBI lineage: Eukaryota > Viridiplantae > Streptophyta > Magnoliopsida > Rosales > Urticaceae > Parietaria > Parietaria judaica. Next base: position 3,989,207 of record OX940868.1, read on the forward strand.
GCTGTCTCGCCATCGGCGGTGAGTGGAGTAATCGTGAGAGAGGACCGCGGAGAGCAAAAGCCGATCTTCTACATCAGCAAATCTTTGGAAGACGCTGAAACCAGATACCCGGCAATAGAAAAACTCGCACTAGCAATGATAACCGCAGCGAGGAAGCTTCGGCCTTACTTCCAGTCCCATACCATCATGGTAATGACGACCCAACCTTTGAGAATCATCCTCCACAGCCCGAATCAATTGGGAAGGCTCACGAAATGGGCTGTCGAGTTAAGCGAATTCGACATAGAATACAAGATCCGAACCTGTGCGAAATCACAAGTATTGACTGACTTTCTCATCGAATTACCAGCCGACGGTTCAAAAGAGGGCCACGAGGACGGAGAATGGAAACTCGAAGTCGACGGCGCGTCAAACCAAGGCGGATCCGGGATCGGAATTCGTTTGATATCCCCCACGGGAGAAGTGTTGGAACAATCATTTCGACTGAAATTCCACGCGACAAAGAACGAGACCGAGTACGAGGACCTCATCGCCGGCCTCAAACTAGCAAAAGCCGTGGGAGCCCGGAAAGTAAGGGCCCACTCCGACTCAAAACTAGTTACCATTCAGATCAGTGGCGAATATGCTACCCGAGATGATAGGATGGAAAAATACCTCTCGGTAGTAAAAGGCTTAATTCAACAATTCGAACACGTCGAAATAGTACAAATACCGAGGAGTGAAAACGCGTCAGCAGACGCATTGGCCGGGTTAGCTTCGACTTCAGACCCCCAGGTCAAAAGGATAATCCCGGTCGAAACGATAGACGAACCCAGCGTAATCCGCGAAGTTTGCAATATCCGAATGGAAGAGGATGATTGGAGGACCCCAATCATTAACTACATCCTAACCGGGGCCAAACCTCGAGACAAGCAAAAAGCTAGGAAACTAAGGAGCCAAAGCGCTAGATTTTGATTGATCGGGGAAAAATTGTACAAACGTAGCTTCACGAAATCCATTCGGGAGAATGCGGCAACCATTCGGGAGGAAGGTCTTTAGCAAACAAAGCAAAAAGGCAAGGCTTTTTCTGGGCCACTATGTTGGCGGACAGTGAAACCTATGCCAAAAGGTGCGACAAATGCCAGAGACACTCCCCATCCATACATAGACCAGCGGAAGAACTCTCATCAGTCTCAGTCCCGTACCCGTTCATGAAATGGTGCATGGACATAGTAGGACCGTTCCCCCTGGCCCCGGCTGGGAAGAGGTTTCTACTCGTCGTGACCGATTATTTCTCAAAATGGGTGGAGGCAGAGTCGTACGCAAACATTAAAGACGTTGATGTAGAAAATTTCCTATGGAAAAACATCATCAGTAGATTCGGCCTCCCGAAAGAGATAATAGCTGACAATGGACCACAATTCATTTCAACGAGATTCCAAAACATCTGCATAAACTGGAAAATATCCTTGAACACGTCCACTCCGAGATATCCTCAAGGAAATGGTCAAGCCGAAGTAGCTAACCGGGTAATAGTGGATGGAATCAAGAGACGCCTAGACACCAAAAAGGGACGATGGGCAGACGAGCTCATAGGAGTCCTTTGGTCCTACAGAACTACCCCGCGTAGGGCCACCGGGGAAACCCCTTTCTCAATGGTACACGGCACTGAGGCCGTGATACCAGCAGAGATAGAGACACCCAGCCTTCGAAGGGAATTCACCCCTTTGGACGCAGAACTCAATGACGAAATGAGGGAAGACCAGCTCGACTACATCGACGAAAGACAAGAACAAGCTTTGATAAGAATTGCCAACTATCAAAACTCGATAGCTAGGTACTATAATTCAAAGGTCAAACGTCGAAAATTCATAGTGGGAGAGTTGGTCCTCAGAAAAGTTTTCCAGAACACCACCGAGCTGAATGCGGGCAAGCTCGGGGCTAACTGGGAAGGACCTTACATCGTCACCGAAGTAGTAAAACCTGAAGTATACCGGCTAGCCACTCCGGATGGAACGAGAGTCCTCCGCAGCTGGAATGCCATGCACTTAAGGAAATACTACGCCTAACCCGACCTACCCGGTCTCCCCTGAACTACGTAATGACTTGATCCCCAAATTTGGGGTACGTAGGCAGCCCATCCTAAACAATGGGCGCAGTCTCAATCCAAACCCAAAACCAAATAGGCCCAAGAACTACGAATCGCAAGACTCAATAGAACCGGCCTAAAAGGAAACATGTCCCGAAACTCCCGTCAAGGTGACAGGCCTACCTGGGTAACAGACCCATCACCTAAGGTAACAAACCTACCCGGGTAACAGACCCATCACATAAGGTAACAAACCTACCCGGGTAACAGACCCATCACCTAAGGTAACAAACCTACCCGGGTAACAGACCCATCACCTAAGGTAACAAACCTATCCGGGTAACAAACCCACCACAATGGTTAATAAACCTCACCGGGCATCCAACCCGTCCCTTAAGGCGAAAAGCCTAATCCTCTTGAAAAAACATATAACAACATATGTCTGGCTTTTACAAATGTGTTTTTCAGAAAACACGACTTGCGGGATATTATGATGGACGGACAGAACAGACTAGGCGAGAAGTGTCAAGGGAGCACAACAACAAAAGGTACCCGTACATTTTTTATACTTAGCAGATTTCAAACCTTCGATCTTTTTGTTATTCATCCTAGTATACGATAGGACATTCGGAACCTCAAAATAGAAAAGCAAATATAGAAAAATACGATCTGAAAAATAACTTAGAAACACGGACGAGTAGAGTATGGCAAGAAATTGCGAGCATAGCATAGAATAGAAATAAGCAAAGGCCCTAACCACGGGCATATCCAAATCTTTACAGAAAAAGGGTTCAAGTCGCCGTAGACTTGCCCGTAGAAATTGTCTTGGCCTCAGGCCTTATTAATCGAAAAACAAAAAAAAAATTGGGGGACACTCTATGTGTCGACCCCGGGTATCCCCACGACCTCTCGGTCCTCCTCCTCCTTCTCTTCTCCTTCTTCTTCGCCGGCTTAGCCTCCATGCTCGGTCGGCTCCCCGGCGGTAGTCTCCTCGGCAACGGCGGGCTCGTTCAGGATCGGCTCTTCAAGGGCGATCTCCTCAGCGACGGTCTCCTCGGCAGCGACGGGCTCGTTTAAAGTCGGCTCCTCGAGGATCACCCCCTCGGTATCAGCGATGGCGGGCAAGGTGGGCTAATCGACGACAGTCTCCCCGGCCACAGGATCTTCAACAACGGGCTCGATGGCGGGATCTTCGGAGGCGGACTCCTTGGCGGATGATTGCTCAGACCGAAGGCTCAGATCTACAAGAGGAACACCGGTCAGCTCGGCGTCTGGAGACAGAGCCGGAGACCCTATCAGCGGTGCCGGAACCGCATCCAAGAGAGCTTGGTAGCGAGCAGCGTTGCCTTCTAGGACCTCCTTCTCAGCCTCGAAATCTTGGACGTTGCCGTCAATGATGTCTTGGATCAGCTCGAGGCAACCTTCGGCTTGATCCAAGCAACTATTGTCAGCGGCCGTACCTTTGTACCATGCAATTAGCGCGACCCTTTCCTCCACCTTTCGGCGGTATCGAGCACGGACAGCTTTCTTCTCGGCCTCGCGGTCGGCAGATCTTTGCCGGGCTTCAGCCAGCTCAGCAACAAGGCGATGCACGTCCTCTTTCAAGGCCAAGGCCTCTTCCTCCTTCTTCTTGGCCAACTCCTCAGCCCGTCCTTTGGCCGCGTCAGAAGCCAGCATCTGCCTGGCGGCCGCCTCGCTCTCACCCTGAGCCTCCTCAATCGCCCGGGTAGCGTTTGTCAGCTTCTCCTGAAGATCGACAACCGTATTCCCGAGCCCCTTGATTCTGGCATCACAAGCGGCGACTTTTCTGCCCATAACGACGATCTGCTCCGCCTTCACCCGGATGCCCTCCACGGCATCAGCCAACTCCCTCTCCTTCAGCGCAAGCTGCTCAGAGGCTTGCACGCTCTCTCTAGCCTCGCATAATTGGTCCTCATAATCGAGGACCATGTCGTTGATAGAGGCGACAAGCTGGACGTCCAAAAACCAAAGTTAAAAAAAATTAATAGATAAAATAGAAACCCAAACCTAAAGCCGGCAATGCTTACCAGAGTTGTAGCCGCAGCCATATCCTTGTACGGCTTCTTCTCGGCAATACTCCTGGGGACCCTGCCGACCCCACCATTCGTAATCTGTCGGAGAAGACCGGCCGCCACCTTAGGCGCCTTGTGGAGACCCTTGTCCCCCATCCAAGTGCACCCCGCCTTCCGGGAGACCATCTTCTCCCTGGTCTGCCCCTCAACTACCGGGGGAATCAACCCCGTCTCCCTCGCCTCACCTCGGGAGGCCTCCTTCGGGCGCTCGCTCTCCCGAGCAACCCCCTTGCCTTTCTCCAAGGATCCCGCACCTCCTTTCGGGACTACGTCCCTCCTCGCCACCTCCTTCGGGGCCGAATCCCCCTTTGCCTTCTTCCGGACCCCAGAGTCCCCTCCTTCATGCGGCCTCTTCGCGGCCACCTCTGAGCCCGTCCTCGGAATAACTCCGTCCTGAGAAGGACGGATCACGTCCTTGGAAGGACGAGCAGGAGCAGAAGGAGGGACAATCTCCCTCTCCGAAGGCTTCGCCAAAGGCGTAACCTCCGGGGTGCTCTCCCCGTCGTCGGAAAGTTCGACGACATCCTTCTTCTTGGTCGCCCCAGAGGCGACCTCAGCAAGAGACTCCCGAGCAGGAGTCTCATCGTTCCTCCTACTCGTCTCCTGACGAACAGCCTTGGCGGGCGCAGACGCGCCAGGTCCCCTCTCCTCAACACGCCTGCTCGTCTCTTGACGAGCAGCTCCAGCCGAGGCCGAGCCTCCGGTCTGACCCTCCTGCCTCCGCCTCTGGCGAAGGCTCTGACCCTTCGGGCGAAGAGCGTCCATATCCTCTACACGTCAAAAATCCGCACTTAGAAAAAATAAAGTAGACAAATACGAAACAAAGCCAAAAAGACAGATTTAGGATTTATACCCGGAAATTCCTCCTCGTCAGGCTCAACCCAAAGCCCGGCAGCTTCAAACCTCTCCCTCGTGAAGTTCGACCACAGCTCCGGACAAGAAGGAAAAAGCCTCCTCTTCAAAGCCTTCCACTCTTCTGTGATCGGACGAGACTTAGGCTTCTCAGGGTCCTCGATTGCATAAAAAAGAGACAGGAAATTAGAAAACACACAAGAATAGCCGAATAAAAAAAATTAGAAAACCCAACCCAGTAACTTACCTATCTCGTGGACCCATTCATTCCTATAGCCCGGCCAAGAACCAAGCGTTTCCTGACCGGCCATGAAGAAGAAATACTTGTGGGTCCAAGCACTCTCCTTCTTGGGAAGACCAGTTATGATCTCCCCTTCCTTGACGGATAGGAAAAACCTACCCTTAGCCTGACCGTTGGCCTTGATGACCAAGCCCGTCAACAAGTCCCAGATTGTAAGTGAATACAAACACTCGTGGGACCGGACAAGCAAGGCCATCAAGATCCGGATAGAATTCGGGCTGAGCTGCCCGATAGAAACCCCTAGGTAACTAAGATACCTTAGGATGAGCTCAGGGATAGGAAATCTAAGCCCCCCGTACTCAAAAAACCTCTGATATACACAGATCCAGCCGTCCGAGTTCTGCTCGTCGGCATGTTCGTCCGGACCCGGCAATCTAAGCTCTATCGATAAGGGAATCTTATATTCTACCCGGATCCTAACCAAATCTTTAGGTGTTAGAACTGACTTAGGAGAATCTGTAGTCAGAAACTCCGTTTGCCATTTCGAAACCGTCTTTTTAGGGCCCATTTTATAAGTATCCTAGAAACAACCAAAAACTATCTAGACGAGCACAAAAAATCTAAGAAAAAGATACCCAGAAACTGATGTATGCAGAGATTCAAGAAAAACCGAAAAAAGCCTAGAAAACCTCCAAACAGACTCGCAGATAAAAGATTCAAGAAAAAGTGAAGAACCTGGATCTCTAAAACACGAAGAAAACCTGATGACCCCTTCAACAATGGCTGACGCAGAGCTTCTCTATCTAAAAATTCGAAGTTTTTCTCTCTCTAAAATTCGAAAATGATATTCGAATGCCACACAGAGTATATATAGAGGAAAGAGAGAGAGGTTACCTTCGAAAGACGTGCGACGGGCTGAAGCTGAAGAGACGTGCCCATTTAATGCGAATCACTCGAGTATTTATACTCGAAAATTGTCGCTAATCCTACGGTTAGGGTTTCCTCGAAAAACGCAACAAACCTCATCCTACGGTTGAGATCAGCGAGCTATCCGGCGACACGTCAGCACGACAGCTGTGTCAGGAGAATGTGAAGAGTTTATTCCCTTCGAATTCCGCAAAATGGGACACGTGTTGTAACTGTTCCCGCCCAAAATTAGAAGCGACGGTTACAGCTTCAAGACCCTATCCGTCCATCTGATCTCGAAATTATCCAAAATCCTGCCCGGATTATGCAGATTTGCGGAAAAAGTCACAAATTTAATTAATCCTATCCGGCACGAATTTTACATGATTTCATCGAGTAAATACTATAAAATTTACTTCGTATTTTTTATAGTAGGGGGCTAACTGTTGATGTACAAATTCGTCATTATTTAATATGACATAAAGTGCTAAGGTTGTGAATTAATTAAATTTACAAACCATGATAAAAGGCTTTAAATAAAGCCCAAATCCATTCGACATCAGCCCAGAAAGACGAGGGTAGAGTCGTCATATTCTCTACCCGGCATCATATTTCAAACTCAGACGGAAGACCAGGAGCACAGAGTCAAGTCTCCAACGGGCATAATTCAAATACAACGACGAGAACGAAGTCATGGGACACGTGTAGCCAGATCGTCCATTCGACCCGGTCAGCACGGAGTGAAGACCCCTCGATTCCTGGAAGTTCAACGGGAAGAATTGAAGTCTATAAATGCCAAAGCTAAAGCTCAGATCAACACACGCATATTTACAACCTCGAGAGAATACACTAAAGAGATTCTACCCAGCATTCTTGTCCTTCTGAGATCTTATTGTATTCTTTCTCTCCTTCTCCATTTCTTTTCTATTCCCAGACGTGATCTAGCTGCCTGTAGCTATCCGTCTATGTTCACTGTCGCAATAAACTAACAGAGGAAGTAGTCAACTACCGCTTTTGGACGAACCTCTATAAAAAATTCCTCGTCTCATTTATATCGCTTATATACATATACATATATATCGTGAGTGAACCGTGAGCTTGCAACGCGAGAGATCGAATTCCACCAAGTTATTTCATCCAAAAATATCATACGCTCACAAGTCACACTTGAGTGATTGAGGTGGGAAACCACGTCAACAATGAACGCATCGTATTTTCTCTCGTAAGAAAACCAATTCTTGACAATTTTCGGTAATGATTTGAACCCGTTAAATGCTTGGTTAGAAACTACAAGATAGTGCTTCGCGATTTTGGGATTAATGCAAGTAAATGTGGTATAAATACACATTACTAAGAATTTTGAAGTTCAATTTTTGTTTAAAATATCGTTTACTTAGGGTCTTTTTGCTTAAAATGGTTAAAAGACTCAGTTTTTTTGTGAGCACGCATTAATTAGTGAAACAGGGTTTTTGGGGAGCGTCAAAAACTTTTAATGCCAAAAATAAACCAATTTGTAATAATACCACCCAAATAAAGGTCTAGCAAGTGAAATTTCATCATGAACGCATCGTATTTGCTCTCGTAAGAACCAATTTTTAACATTTTTTGTTAATGATTTTAACCCGTTAAATGCTTGGTATAGAAACTACGAGATAGTGCTTCGCGATTTAGGGATTAAAATAAGTAAATGTGGTATACATAAACATTACTAAGAATTTTGATGTTCATTTTTTGTTTAAAATATCGTTTAATTAGGGTTTTTTTCTTAAAATGGGAAAATAACTCAGTTTCTTTGGGAGCACACATTAATTGGTGAAACAGGGTTTTTGGCTAGCGTCAAAAACTTTTAATGCCAAAAATAACCCAATTTGTAATAATAACACCCAAATAAAGGTCTAGCAAGTGAAATTTCATCATGAACGCATCGTATTTTCTCTCGTAAGAAAACCAATTTTTAACACTTTTTGGTAATGATTTTAACCCGTTAAATGCTTGGTTAGAAACTACAAGATAGTGCTTCGCGATTTAGGGATTAAAACGAGTAAATGTGGTATAGATACACATTGCTAAGAAGTTTGAAGTTCGTTTTTTGTTTAAAATATCGTTTAATTAGGGTTTTTTCTGCTTAAAATGGGAAAAAGACTCCGTTTTTTTTGGGACCACATTAATTGGTGAAACAGGGTTTTTGGGGAGCGTCAAAAACTTTTAATGCCAAAATCAACCGAATTGTAATAATACCACCAAAATTAAGGTCTAGCAAGTGAAATTTCATCATGAACGCATCGTATTTGCTCTCGTAAGAACCAATTTTTAACATTTTTGGGTAATGATTTTAACCCGTTAAATGCTTGGTATAGAAACTATGAGATAGTGCTTCGCGATTTAGGGATTAAAATAAGTAAATGTGGTATAAATAAACATTACTAAGAATTTTTATTTTGATTTTCTGTTTAAAATATCGTTGAATTAGGGTTTTTTTTTTGCTTAAAATGGGAAAAAGACTGAGTTTTTTTGGGAGCACACATTAATTGGTGAAACAGGGTTTTTGGAGAGTGTCAAAAAATTTTAATGCCAAAAATAACCCAATTTATAATAATACCACTCAAACAAAGGTCTAGCAACTAAAATTTCATCATGAACGCATCGTATTTTCTCTCTTAAGAAAACAAATTTTTAAAGCTTTTTGGTAATGATTTTAACCCATTAAATGCTTGGTATAGAAACTACGAGATAATACTTCGAGAAATTGGGATTAAAATAAGTAAATATGGTATAAATACACATTACTAAGAAGTTTGAAGTTCATTTTTTGTTTAAAATATCGTTTAATTAGGGTTTTTTTGCTTAAAATGGGAAAAAGACTCAGTTTTTTTTTACACGAATTAATTGGTGAATTAGGGTGTTTTGGGAGTGTCAAAAACGTTTAATGCCAAAAATAACCCAATTTGTAATAATAACACCCAAATAAAGGTCTAGCAAGTGAAGTTTCATCATTAACGCATCGTATTTTCTCTCGTAAGAAAACCAATTTTTACCACTTTTTGGTAATGATTTTAAATCGTTAAATGCTTGGTATAGAAACTACCAGATAGTGCTTCGCGATTTAGGGATTAAAATAAGTAAATGTGGTATGAATAAACATTACTAAGAATTTTGATGTTCATTTTTTAATTAAAATATCGTTTAATTAGGGTTTTTTTTTTTTGCTTCAAATGGGAAAAACACTCAGTTTTTTTTGGAGCAGACATTAATTGTTGAAACAGGGTTTTTGGAGAGCGTCAAAAACTTTTAATGCCAAAAATAACCCAATTTGAAATAATAACACCCAAATAAAGGTCTAGCAAGTGAAATTTCATCATGAACGCATCGTATTTTCTCTCGTAAGAAAACCAATTTTTAACACTTTTCGGTAATGATTTTAACCCGTTAAATGCTTGGTTAGAAACTACAGGATAGTGCTTCGCGATTTAGGGATTAAAATAAGTAAATGTGGTATAAATACACATTAATAAGAATTTTGAAGTTCACTTTTTGTTTAAAATATCGTTTAATTAGGTTTTTTTTGCTTAAAATGGGAAAAAGACTCAGTTTTTTGGGAGCACACATTAACTGGTGAAACAAGGTTTTTGGGGAGCGTCAAAAAATTTTAATGCCAAAAATAACCCAATTTACAATAATACCACCCAAATAAAGGTCTAGCAAGTGAAATTTCATAATTAACGCATCGTATTGGCAATCGTAAGAAAACCAATTTTTAACATTTTTCGGTAATGATTTTAACCCGTTAAATGCTTAGTATAGAAACTACGGGATAGTGCTTCGCTATTTAGGGATTAAAATAAGTAAATGTGGTATAAATAAACATTACTAAGAATTTTTATGTTCATTTTTTGTTTAAAATATCGTTTAATTAGGGTTTTTTTTTTGCTTAAAATGGAAAAAAGACTCAGTTTTTTTGGGAGCACACATTAATTGGTGAAACAGGGTTTTTGGAGAGCGTCAAAAACTTTTAATGCCAAAAATAACCCAATTTGTAATAATAACACCCAAATAAAGGTCTAGCAAATGAAATTTCATCATGAACGCATTGTATTTTCTCTTGTAAGAAAACCAATTTTTAGCACTTTTCGGTAATGATTTTAACCCGTTAAACGCTTGGTATAGAAACTACGAGATAATAATTCGAGAATTAGAGATTAAAATAAGTAAATGAAGTATAAATACACATTACTAAGAAGTTTGAAGTTCGTTTTTTGTTTAAAATATCGTTTAATTATGGTTTTTTTTTCTTAAAATGGGAAAAAGACTCCGTTTTTTTGGGAGCACACATTAATTGGTGAAACAAGGTTTTTGGGGAGCGTCAAAAACTTTTAATGCCAAAAATAACCCAATTTTTAATAATACCACCCAAATAAAGGTCTAGCAAGTGAAATTTCATAATGAACGCATTGTATTTGCTCTCGTAAGAAAACCAATTTTTAACATTTTTCGGTAATGATTTTAACCCGTTAAATGCTTGGTATAGAAACTACGGGATAGTGCTTCGCGATTTAGGGATTAAAATAAGTAAATGTGGTATAAATAAACATTACTAAGAATTTTGATGTTTATTTTTTGCTTAAAATATCGTTTAATTAGGGATTTTTTTGCTTCAAATGGAAAAAAGACTCAGTTTTTTTGGGAGCACACATTAACTGGTGAAACAGGGTTTCTGGGGAGCGTCAATAACTTTTAATGCCAAAATTAACCCAATTTGTAATAATACCACCCAAATAAAGGTCTAGCAAGTGAAATTTCATCATGAACGCATCGTATTTGCTCTCGTAAGAAAACAAATTTTTAACATTTTTCGGTAATGATTTTAACCCGTTAAATGCTTGGTATAGAAACTACGAGATAGTGCTTCGCGATTTAGGGATTAAAATAAGTAAATGTGGTATAAATAAACATTATTAAGAATTTTAATGTTCATTTTTTGTTTAAAATATCGTTTAATTAGGGTTTTTTTTGCTTAAAATGGGAAAAAGACTCAGTTTTTTTGGGAGCACACATTAAGTGGTGAAACAGGGTTTTTGGAGAGGGTCAAAAACTTTTAATGCCAAAAATAACCCAATTTGTAATAATAACACCCAAATAAAGGTTTAGCAAGTGAAATTTCATAATGAACGCATCGTATTTGCTCTCGTAAGAAAACCAATTTTTAACATTTTTAGGTAATGATTTTAACCCGTTAAATGCTTGGTTAGAAAATACAAGATTATGCTTGGCGATTTAGGGATTAAAACAACTAAATGTGGTATAAATACACATTACTAATAATTTTTAGGTTCCTTTTTTGTTTAAAATATCGTTTAATTGAGATTTTTTTGCTTAAAATGGGAAAAAGACTCTGTTTTTTAAGAGAACACATTAATTGGAGAAACAGGGTTTTTGGATAGTGTCAACAACTTTTAATGCCAAAAATAACCTAGTTTATAATAATACCACCCAAACAAACATCTAGCAAATAAAATTTAATCATGAACGTATCGTATTTTCTCTCTTAAGAAAACAAATTTTTAACACTTTTTGGTAATGATTTTAACCCGTTAAATGCTTGGTATAGAAACAAGTAAATGTGGTATAAATACACATTACTAACAATTTTGATATTCATTTTTTGTTTAAAATATCGTTTAATTAGGGTTTTTTTTTACTTAAAATAGGAAAAAGACATAGTTAGTTTTGGAGCACGAATTAATTGGTAAAATAGGGGGTTTGGAGAGCTTTAAAAACTTTTAATGCCAAAAATAACCCAATTTGTAATAATACCAACCAATTAAAGGTCTAGCAAGTGAAATTTCATCATGAACGCATTGTATTTTCTCTCGTAAGAAAACCAATTTTTAACATTTTTCGGTAATGATTTTAACCCGTTAAATGCTTGGTATAGAAACTACGAGATATTGCTTCGCGATTTAGGGATTAAAATAAGTAAATGTGGTATTAATACGCATTACTAAGAATTTTGATGGTCATTTTTTGTTTAAAATATCGTTTAATTAGGGTATTTATTTGCTTAAAATGGGAAAAAGACTCAGTTTTTTTGGGAGCACACATTAATTTGTGAAACAAGGTTTTTGGAGAGCGTCAAAAACTTTTAATGCCAAAAATAACCCAATTTATAATAAAGGTCTAGCAACTAAAATTTCATCATGAACGCATCGTATTTTCTCTCTTAAGAAAACAAATATTTAACACTTTTCGGTAATGATTTTAACCCGTTAAATGCTTGGTATAGAAACTACGAGATAATACTTCGAGAATTAGGGATTAAAATAAGTAAATGTGGTATAAATACACATTACTAAGAATTTTTAAGTTCATTTTTTGTTTAAAATATCGTTTAATTGGGAATGTTTTGCTTAAAGAAGAGAAGAAAATAAATCGAGAGAGGAGAGATAGTGCCCAAGCTCAAAGTCCCCTGGTGCTCGGAAATAACTCGCCGTTGCTGCTCTTCGAAGGTCTGTCATCGCCGCTGATTCCAGAGCCTTGTCGCAGTCATCGTATGTTGTGAAAGCACCATCCGTTGATCGAGATTCATCGCCGCTGCTGGTCGGAGATCATAGTCGCCGTTGATCGCAGAAGATCATCACCGGTGCTCGTGAAGGCCGTTGTAGCTGCTGCAGTACATCAATGGGCCGAGATGTTATTGATTCGTGATGGACTGGCTGAACGAGCAAAGCCCAGAAAAAGGAACGAAGGACTCAAATTTGAACGGTATTTTGGGAAGTTTCTGTTTAGATTTTTAAGGACGAAAATCATGTCGAATTAGGGCTAGGGAGAGATTCATATAAATACCCCTCATATTATTCAAAAAAGGGAGGTCGTTGTTCGGGAGGAGAAAGAGAGCTGACGAGGAGCTGCTCTTCATGCTTTCTGGTTTTATTATTCCCTCTCTCGGTCAAACGAGGAACGTGATCGGCTAAGTCTGTAATTGGTTTGCGTTTCTGACACTATGATTCAATAAATTCATGAGGCATTATTTTGTTCAATTATTAATCCGTGAATATCGATCTCTATATCTAGAATTATATTATGTTATCAACGATATCGCTTCTCCGATTTATATCAATCTCAATTGTCAAATTACGTTATATTGAGCAATTGTTCCATTGTGATCGGTGATTGTGTATTAATCGTTAGCGTGATATTATTATAGATTTCTTATAAGTACATCGACTGTATTTTTGAAGTTTTTATACCGTTAATTAATTGACTCGTCGTACTTGTCTTTTGATTGTTGAACGCACGTTTGGTTAGTTTGCTACGCGGTTAGTGAAATAGCGAAACAGGTAAAGGAGATCGGCTGAATTAAATATTACCGCGGTGTTTTATTGTTCAGTTGTATTGAAGTGTTCTAAATATTAATGCTGCTTAGATTTTAAATTCAGTTACGTTTTATTGGATTATCTCTGAGTTAGGTTTGATTTAATTGCGTTTCAATTGAATTAAATAATCTTAAGGATTACATTAATCGATAAGATATTCTGTAGGTTGAAGAACAAATTTATGTCGATGATCAGATGAATTGAATCATTAGTGGAAGTTACTCATGCTAATCGATTCTCATATTATTTTCTCACAATTTTCTCTCTTTTTATTTACTTATTCTCTCAAACCAAAAATCCCACTTTTACTTCGCTTTTATTATTTCTGCAATATTTATTAGAAAACTCTTCGTGGGATCGACCCGTACTTACACTACTACATAATTTTTGCAGGTTACGGTTGTAAATAGTAATTTGGGTTGCATACGACAGCACACCAAATTTTGGCGCCGTTGCCGGGGAAATGGGAAAAAGACTTAGTTTTTTTTCGAGCACGAATTATTTGGTGAAATAGGGTGTTTGAAGAGCGTCAAAAACTTTTAATGCCAAAAATAACCCAATTTGTAATAATAACACCCAAATAAAAGTCTACCAAGTGAAATTTCATCATGAACGCATCATATTTTCTCTCGCAAGAAAACCAATATTTAACACTTTTCGGTAATGATTTTAACCCGTTAAATGCTTGGTTAAAAACTACAAGATAGTGCTTCGCGATTTAGGGATTAAAACAGGAAAATGTGGTATAAATACACATTACTAAGAATTTTGAAGTTAATTTTTTGTTCAAAATATCGTTTAATTACGGTTTTTTTGCTTAAAATGGGAAAAAGACTCGGTTTTTTTGGGAGCACACATTAATTGTTGAAAGAGGGTTCTTAAGGAGCGTCAAAAACTTTTAATGCCAAAAATAACCCAATTTGTAGTAATACCACCCAAATAAAGGTCTAGCAAGTGAAATTTCATAATGAACGCATCTTATTTGCTCTCGTAAGAAAACCAATTTTTAACACTTGTCGGTAACGATTTTAACTCGTTAAATGCTTGGTATAGAAACTACGAGATAGTACTTCGCGATTTAGGGTTTAAAATAAGTAAATGTGGTATAAATACACATTACTAAGAATTTTTACGTTAATTATTTGTTTAAAATATTGTTTAATTAGGGTTTTTTTTTGTTTAAAATTGGTAAAAGACGCAGATTTTTTGGGAGCACACATTGATTTGTGAAACAGGATTTTTTGAGAGCTTCAAAAACTTTTAATGTAAAAAATAACCCAGTTTGTAATAATACCACCCAAATAAACGTTTAGCAACTGAAATTTCATCATGAACGCATCGTATTTGCTCTTTTAAGAAAACCAATTTTTAACACTTTTCGGTAAAGATTTTAACCCGTTAAATGCTTGGTATAGAAACTATGAGATAGTGCTTCACGAATTAGGGATTAAAATAAGTAAATGTGGTATAAATACACAGTACTAAGAATTTTGAAGTTCATTTTTTGTTAAAAATATCGTTTAATTAGGATTAAAATATCGTTTAAATGTGGAGAGCGTCAAAAACTTTTAATGCCAAAAATAACCCAATTTGTAATAATACCACCCAAATAAAGGTCTAGCATCTAAAATTTCATCATGAACGCATCGTATATGCTCTCGTAAGAAAACCAATTTTTAACACTTTTCGGTAATGATTTTAACCCGTTAAATGTTTTGGTATAGAAACTACGAGATAGTGCTTCGCGATTTAGGGATTAAAATAAATAAATTTGGTATAAATACACATTACTAAGAATTTTGAAGTTATTTTGTTTAAAATATCGTTTAATTAGGTTTTTTTTTTGCTTAAAATGTGAAAAAGACTCAGTTTTTTTGGGAACACACATTAATTTGTGAAACACGAATTTTGGAGAGCGTCAAAATTTTTTAATGCCAAAATTAACCCAATTTGTAATAATACCACCCAAATAAAGGTCTACAAACTAAAATTTCATCATGAACGCATCGTATTTGCTCTCTTAAGATCACCAATTTTTAACACTTTTTGGTAATGATTTTAACCCGTTAAACGCTTGGTATAGAAACTACGTGATAATGCTTCGCGAATTAGGGATTAAAATAAGTAAATGTGGTATAAATACACAGTACTAAGAATTTTGAAGTTCATTTTTTGTTAAAAATATCGTTTAATTAGGGTTTTTTTGCTTAAAATGGAAAAAAGACTCAGCTTTTTTTGGAGCACGAATTAATTGGTGGAATAGGGGGTTTGGAGAGCGTCAAAAACTTTTAATGCCAAAAAAAATCCAATTTGTAATAATACAACCCAAATAAAGGTCTAGCAATTGAAATTTCATCATGAACGCACCGTATTTGCTCTCGTAAGAAAACAAATTTTTAACACTTTTCGGGAATGATTTTAACCCGTTAAATGCTTGGTATAAAAACTACGAGATTTTGCTTTGCGATTTAGGGATTAAAATAAGTAAATGTGGTATAAATACACATTACTAAGAATTTTGAAGTTAATTTTTTGTTTAAAATATCGTTTAATTAGGGTTTTTTTGCTTAAATTGGGAAAAACACTCAGTTTTTTAGGGAGCACACATTAATTGGTGAAACAGGGTTTTTGGAGAGCTTCAAAAACTTGTAATGTCAAAAATAAAAAATTTGTAATAATACCACCCAAATAAAGATCTAGCAACTGAAATTTCATCATGAACGCATCGTATTTGCTCTCTTAAGAAAACCAATTTTCATCACTTTTCGGTAACGATTTTAACCCGTTAAATGCTTGGTATAGAAACTACGAGATAGTGCTTCGCGGTTTATGGTTTAAAATAAGTAAATGTGGTATAAATACACATTACTAAAAATTTTGAAGTTATTTTTTGTTTAAAATATCGTTTAATTAGGTTTTTTTGCTTAAAATGGGAAAAAGACTCAGTTTTTTTGGGAGCACAGGTTAATTGGTGAAACTGGAATTTTGGAGAGCGTCAAAAACTTTTAATGCTAAAAATAACCCAATTTGTAATAATACCACCCAAATAAAGGTCAAGCAACTTAAATTTCATCATGAACGCATCGTATATGCTCTCGTAAGAAAACTAATTTTAAACACTTTTCGTTAATGATTTTAACCCGTTAAATGTTTTGGTATAGAAACTACAAGATAGTGCTTCGCGATTTAGGAATTAAAATAAGTAAATTTGGTATAAATACAAATTACTAAGAATTTCGAAGTTATTTTGTTTAAAATATCGTTTAAATAGATTTTTTTTTTTGCTTAAAATGCGAAAAAGACTCAGTTTTTTTGGGAACACACATTAATTTGTGAAACACGGTTTTTGGAGAGTGTCAAAATTTTTTAATGCCAAAAATAACCCAATTTGTAATAATACCACCCAAATAAAGGTCTACAATTTAAAATTTCATCATGAACGCATCGTATTTGCTCTCTTAATGTCTCACTTTGTAATAATACCACCCAAATAAAGGTCTCACTTTTCGGTAATGATTTTAACCCGTTAAACGCTTGGTATAGAAACTACGAGATAATGCTTCGCGAATTAGGGATTAAAATAAGTAAATGTGGTATAAATACACAGTACTAAGAATTTTGAAGTTCATTTTTTGTTTAAAATATCGTTTAATTAGGGTTTTTTTGCATAAAATGGGAAAAAGACTCAGTTTTTTTTTTTAACACGAATTAATTAAATGTGGTATAAATACAAATTACTAAGAATTTTCAATATCATTTTTTGTTTAGATATCGTTTAGTTAGGGATGTTATGGGTAAAATGGGAAAAAGACTCGGTTTTTTGACACGCATTAATTGATGAAATAGGGTTTTTGGAGAGCGTAAAAAACTTTTAATGCCAAAAATAAGCCAATTTATATTAATAACACCCAAATAAAGGTCTAGAAAATGAAATTTCATCATGAACTTATCATATTTGATCTCGTAAGAAAACAAATTTTTATCACTACTCAATAATGATTTTAACCCATTAAATGCTTGGTAAATAAACTACCATATAGTGCTTTGAAATTTAGCGTTTAAAATAAGTAAATGTGGTGTAAATACACATTACTAAGAATTTTGAAGTTTATTTTTTGTTTAAAATATCGTTTTATTAGGGTTGTTTTGCGTAAAATGGGAAAAATACTGAGTTTTGTTTTTAGCACGCATTAGTTGGTGAAATAGTGTTTTTGGAGAGCGTCAAAAACTTTTAATGCCAAAATAACCCAATTTGTAAATATACCACCCAAATAAACGTCTAGCAATTGAAATTTCATAATGAACGCATCGTATTTTCTCTTGTAAGAAAACAATTTTTTAACACTTTTCGTTAATGACTTTAACCCGTTAATTGCGTAGTATAGAAACTACGAGATAGTGCTTCGCGATTTAGGGATTAAAATAAGTAAATTTGGTATAAATACAAATTACTAAGAATTTTGAATATCATTTTTTGTTTAAAATAGCGTTTAATTAGGGTTGTTATGGGTAAAATGGAAAAAAGACTCGGGTTTTTTTTTAACACGCATTAATTGATGAAATAGGGTTTTTGGAGAGCGTAAAAAACTTTTAATGCCAAAAAAACCCCAATTTGTATTAATACCACCCAAATAAAGGTCTATGAACTAAAATTTCATCATGAACGCATCTTCTTTGATCGCGTAAGAAAATAAATTTTTATCACTATTCGGTAATGATTTTAACCCGTTAAATGCTCGGTATATAAACTACCATATAGTGCTTCGTGATTTAGCGTTTAAAATAAGAAAATGTGGTATATATACACATTACTAAGAATTTTGAAGTTTATTTTTTGTTTAAAATATCGTTTTATTAGGGTTGTTTTGCGTAAAATGGGAAAAAGACTTAGTTTTTTTTAGCACCCATTAATTGGTGAAATAGGGTTTTTAGAGAGCGTCAAAAACATTTAATGCCAAAAATAACACAATTTGTAATAATACTACCCAAATAAAGGTATAGAATCTGAAATTTCATAATGAACACATCGTATTTGCTCTTTTAAGAAAACAAATTTTTAACACTTTTCGGTAATGATTTTAACCCATTAAATGCTTAGTATGGAAACTTCAAGATAATGCTTCGCGATTTAGGGATGAAAATAAGTAAATGTGGTATATATACATATTACTAAGAATTTTAAAGTTCATCTTTTGTTTATAATTACGTTTAATTAAGGTTTTTGGAGAGCGTCAAAATTTTTTAATGCCAAAAATAACCCAATTTAAAATAATACCATGAAAATAAAGGTCTAGCAACTAAAATTTAATCATGCACGCATCATATTTGCTCTCTTAAGAAAAACAATTTTTAACACTTTTCGTTAATGATTGTAACCCCTTAAATGCTTGGTATAGAAACTACGAGATAGTGCTTCGAGAATTAGGAATTAAAATAAGTAAATGTGGTATAAATACACATTACTAAGAATTTTGAAGTTCATTTTTTGTTTTAAATATTGTTTAATTAGGGTTGTTTTGCGTAAAATGGGAAAAAGGCTCAGTTTTTTTTTTAGCACGCATTAATTGGTGAAATAGGGTTTTTGGATAGCGTCAAAAACATTTAATGCCAAAAATAACACAATTTGTAATAATACTACCCAAATAAAGGTCTAAAAACTGAAATTTCATAATAAACGCATCGTATTTGCTCTCGTAAGAAAACCAATTTTTAGCACTTTTCGGTAATGATTTAAACCCGTCAAATGCTTTGTATAGAAACTACGAGATAGTTCTTCGCAATTTAGGGATTAAAATAAGTAAATGTGGTATAAATACACATTACTAAGAGTTTTATAGTTTAATTTTTTGTTTAAAATATCGTTTAATTAGGGTTGTTTTGTGTAAAATGGGAAAAAGACTCGTTTTTTTTTTGGAGCACGCATTAATTGGTGAAATAGGGTTTTTGGACAGCGTCCAAAACTTTTAATGCCAAAAATAACCCAATTTGTAATAATACCTCCCAAATAAAGGTCTTGAAACTGAAATTTCATCATGAACACATCGTATTTGCTTTCGTAAGAAAACCAATTTTTAACACTATTCCGTAATGATTTTAACCTGTTTAATGATTGGTATAGAAACTAGGAGATAGTGCTTCATTATTTACGGATTAAAATAAGTAAATGTGGTCTATATACACATTACTAGGAATTTCGAAGTTCATTTTTTGTTTCAAATATCGTTTAATTAGGGTTGTTTTGCGTAAAATGGGAAAAAGGCTCGGTTTTTTTTTGGAGCACGCATTAATTGGTGAACTAGGGTTTTTGGAGAGCGTCAAAAACTTTTAATGCCAAAAATAACCCAATTTGTAATAATACCTCCCAAATAAAGGTCTTGAAACTGAAATTTCATCATGAACGCATCGTATTTGCTTTCGTAAGAAAACCAATTCTTAACACTATTCCGTAATGATTTTAACCTGTTAAATGATTGGTATAGAAACTACGAGATAGTGATTTCATAATTTAGGGATTAAAATAAGTAAATGTGGTATAAATACACATTACTAAGAATTTTAGAGTTAATTTTTTGTTTATAATATCGTTCAATTAGGGTTGTTTTGTGTAAAATGGAAAAAAGACTCGGTTTTTTTTTGGAGCACGCATTAATTGGTGAAATATGATTTTTGGACAGCGTCCAATAATTTTAGTGCCAAAAATAACCCAATTAGTAATAATACCTCCCAAATAAAGGTCTTGAAACTAAAATTTTATCATGAACGCATCGTATTTGCTTTCGTAAGAAAACCAATTTTTAACACTATTCCGTAATGATTTTAACCTGTTAAATGATTGGTATAGAAATTACGAGATAGTGCTTCATTATTTAGGGATTAAAATAAGTAAATGTGGTATATATTCACATTACTAAGAATTTTAAAGTTCAACTTTTGTTTCAAATATCGTTTAATTAGGGTTGTTTTGCGGAAAATGGGAAAAATACTCGTTTTTTTTGGAGCACGCATTTATTGGTGAAACTGGGTTTTTGGAGAGCGTCAAAAACTTTTCATGCCAAAAAAACCCAATTTAACGTAATACCATGAAAATAAAGGTATAGCAACTAAAATATCATCATGCACGCATCATAGTTGCTCTCATAAGAAAACCAATTTTTAACACTTTTCGGTAATGATTGTAACCCGTTAAATGCTTTGTATAGAAACTACGAGATAGTGCTTCGCGAATTATGGATTAAAATAAGTAAATGTGGTATACATACACATTACTAAGAATTTTTAAGTTCATTTTTAGTTTTAAATATCCTTTAATTAGGGTTGTTTTGCGTAAAATGAGAAAAAAACTCGGTTTTTTTTTAGCACGCATTAATTGGTGAACTAGGGTTTTTGGAGAGCGTCAAAAACTTTTAATGCCAAAAATAACCCAATTTGTAATAATACCTCCCAAATAAATGTCTTGAAACTGAAATTTCATAATGAACACATCGTATTTGCTCATGTAAGAAAATAAATTTTTAACACTTTTCGCTAATGACTTTAACCCGTTAAATGCTTAGTATGGAAACTACGAGATAATGCTTCGTGATTTAGGGATTAAAATAAGTAAATGTGGTATAAAAACATCACTAAGAATTTAAAGTTCATATTTTGTTTAAAATATCGTTTAATTAAGGTTGTTTTGTGTAAAATGGGAAAAATACTCTCTTTTTTTTTTGGAGCACGCATTAATTGGTGAAATAAGGTTTTTGGAGAGCGTCAAAACCTTTTAATGGAAAAAATAACCCAATTTAAAATAATACCATGAAAATAATGGTCTAGCAACTAAAATTTCATCATGCACGCATCATATTTGCTCTCGTAAGAAAACGAATTTTTAACACTTTTTGGTCATGATTGTAACCCGTTAAATGCTTGGTATATAAACTACGAGATAGTGCTTAGCGAATTAGGGATTAAAATAAGTAAATGTGGTATAAATACACATTACTAAGAATTTTTAAGTTTATTTTTTTTAAATATCGTTTAATTAGGGTTGTTTTGCGTAAAATGGGAAAAAGACGGTGTTTTTTTGGAGCACGAATTAATTGGTGAACTAGGGTTTTTGGAGAGCCTCAAAAACTTTTAATGCCAAAAATAACCCAATTTGTAATAATATCTCCCAAATAAAGGTCTTGAAACTAAAATTTCATCATGAACGCATCGTATTTGCTTTCGAAAGAAAACCAATTTTTAACACTATTCCGTAATGATTTTAACCTGTTAAATGATTGGTATAGAAACTACGAGATAGTGCTTCATTATTTAGGGATTAAAATAAGTAAATGTGGTACATATATACATTACTAAGAATTATGAAGTTCATTTTTTGTTTCAAATATCGTTTAATTAGGGTTGTTTTGCGTAAAATGGGAAAAAGACTCGGTTTTTTTTGTAGCACGTATTAATTGGTGAACTAGGGTTTTTGGAGAGAGTAAAAAACTTCTAATGCCAATGAACACATCATATTTTCTCTTGTAAGAAAACAAAATTTTAACAGTTTTCGGTAATGACTTTAACCCGTTGAAAGTTTAGTATGGAAACTACGAGATAATGCTTCGCGATTTAGGGATTAAAATAAGTAAATGTGGTATAAAAACATTACTAAGAATTTTAAAGTTCATCTTTTGTTTAAAATATCGTTTAATTAAGGTTGTTTTGTGTAAAATGGGAAAAAGACTCTGTTTTTTTTTTTTGGAGCACGCATTAATTGGTGAAATAAGGTTTTTGGAGAGCGTCAAAAACTTTTAATGTAAAATATAACCCAATTTAAAATAATACCATGAAAATATTGGTCTAGCAACTAAAATTTCATCATGCACGCATCATATTTGCTCTCGTAAGAAAACGAATTTTTAACACTTTTTGGTCACGATTGTAACCCGTTAAATGCTTGGTATATAAACTACAAGTTAGTGCTTAGCGAATTAGGGATTAAAATAAGTAAATGTGGTATAAATACACATTACTAAGAATTTTGAAGTTCATTTTTATTAAATATCGTATAATTAGGGTTGTTTTGCGTAAAATCGGAAAAAGACGGTTTTTTTTTGGAGCACGCATTAATTGGTGAACTAGGGTTTTTGGAGAGCCTCAAAAACATTTAATGCCAAAAATAACCCTATTTGTAATAATACCTCCCAAATAAAGGTCTTGAAACTGAAATTTCATCATGAACGCATCGTAATTGCTTTCGTAAGAAAACCAATTTTTAACACTATTCCGTAATGATTTTAACCTTTTAAATGATTGGTATAGAAACTACGAGATAGTGCTTCATTATTTAGGGATTAAAATAAGTAAATGTGGTCCATATATACATTACTAAGAATTAGGAAGTTAATTTTTTGTTTCAAATATCGTTTAATTAGGGTTGTTTTGCGTAAAATGGGAAAAAGACTCGGTTTTTTTTAGACAACTAGGGTTTTTAGAGAGCGTTAAAAACTTTTAATGCCAAAAATAACCCAATTTATTATAACACCGCCCAAATAAAGGTATAGAAATTGAAATTTCATAGTGAACACATCGTATTTGCTCTTGTAAGAAAACAAATTTTTAACACTTTTCGGTAATGATTTTAACCCGTTAAATGCTTATTATGAAAAAAACCGAGATAATGCTTCGCAATTTAGGGATTAAAATTAGTAAATGTGGTATAAAAACATTAATAAGAATTTTAAAGTTCATCTTTTGTTTAAAATATCGTTTAACTGAGGTTTTTTTTTTTGTAACATGGGAAAAAGACTGTTTTTTTTTAGCACGCATTAATTGGTGAAATAGGGTTTTTGGAGAGCTTCAAAACTTTTGATGCCAATAATAACCCAATTTAAAATAATACAATGAAAATAAAGATCTAGCAACGAAAATTTCATCATTCACGCATTATATTTGCTCTCGTAAGAAAACCAATTTTCAACACTTTTCGGTAATGATTGTAATTCGTTAAATGCTTGGTATAGAAACTATGAGATAGTGCTTCGCGAATTAGGGATTAAAATAAGTAAATGTGGTATAAATACACATTACTAAGAATTTTGAAGTTCGTTTTTATTAAATATCGTTTAATTAGGGTTGTTTTGCGTAAAATCGGAAAAAGACGGTTTTTTTTTGGAGCACGCATTAATTGGTGAAATAGGGTTTTTGGAGAGCTTCAAAACTTTTGATGCCAATAATAACCCAATTAACCCGTTAAATGCTTAGTATGGAAACTACGAGATAATGCTTCGCGATTTAGGGATTAAAATAAGTAAATGTGGTATAAAAACATTACTAAGAATTTTAAAGTTCATCTTTTGTTTAAAATATCGTTTAATTAAGGTTGTTTTGTGTGAAATGGGAAAAAGACTCTGTTTTTGGAGCACGCATAAATTTGTAAAATAGGGTTTTTGGAGAGCGTCAAAAACGTTTAATGCCAAAAATAACGCAATTTAAAATAATACCATGAAAATAAAGATCTAGCAACGAAAATTTTATTATGCACGCATCGTATTTGCTCTCGTAAGAAAACCAACTTTTAATACTTTTCGGTAATGATTGTAACCCATTAAATATTGGTTATAGAAACTACGAGATAGTGCTTCGCGAATTAGGGATTAAAATAAGTAAATGTGGTATAAATACACATTACTAAGAATTTTGAAGTTCATTTTTTGTTTTAAATATCGTTTAATTAGGGTTGTTTTGCGTAAAATGGGAAAAAGATTGTTTTTTTTTAGCACGCATTGATTGGTAAACTAGTGTTTTTGGAGAGCGTCAAAAACTTTTAATGCCAAAAATAACCCAATTTTTAATAATACCTCCCAAATAAAGGTCTTGAAACTGAAATTTCATCATGAACGCATCGTATTTGCTTTCGTAAGAAAATAAATTTTTAACACTATTCCGTAATGATTTTAACCTATTAAATGATTGGTGTAGAAACTACGAGATAGTGTTTCATTATTTAGGGATTAAAATAAGTAAATGTGGTATATACACACATTATTAAGAATTTTGAAGTTCATTTTTTGTTTCCAATATCGTTTAATTAGGGTTCTTTTGCGTAAAATGAGAAAAAGACTCGGTTGTTTTTGGAGCACGCATTAATTGGTGAACTAGGGTTCTTGGAGAGCTGCAAAATCTTTTAATGCCAAAAATAATTCAATTTATAATAATACCACCCAAATAAAGGTATAGAAAATGAAATTTCATAATGAACACATCGTATTTGCTCTCGTAAGAAAACCAATTTTTAACACTTTTCAGTAATGATTGTAACCCGTTAAATGCTTGGTATAGAAACTACGAGATAGTGCTTCGCGAATTAGGGACCACGCAATAAATGGTGAAATAGTGTTTTTGGACAGCGTCAAAAAGTTTTAATGCCAAAAATAACCCAATTTGTAATAATACCACCAAAATAAAGGTCAAAAAACTTAAATTTCTTAATAAACGCATCGTACTTGCTCTTGTAAGAAAACCAATTTGTATAACTTTTCGGTAATGATTTTAACCCGTTAATTGCTTAGTATAGAAACTACGAGATAGTGCTTCGCGATTTAGGGATTAAAATAAGTAAATGTTGTATACATACACATTACTATGAATTTGAAACTTCACTTTTTGTTTAAAATATCATTTAATTAGGGTTATTTTGTGTAAAATGAGAAAAAGACTCGGTTTTTTTTTTTTGGAGCATGCATTAATAGGTGAAATAGGGTTTTTGGAGAGCGTCAAAAACTTTTAATGCAAAAAATAACCCAATTTTTAATAATACCACCCAAATAAAGGTCTAGAAACTTAAATTTAATAATGAAAGCATCGTCTTTGCTCTTGTAAGAACACCAATTTTTAACACTTTTCGGTAATGATTTTAACCCGTTAAATGCTTGGTATAGGAACTACGAGATAGTGCTTTGCGAATTAGGGATTAAAATAAGTAAATATGGTATAAATACACATTACTAAGAATTTTGAAGTTCATTTTTTGTTTTAAAAATCTTTTAATTAGGGTTGTTTTGCGTAAAATGGGAAAAAGACTCTGTTTTATTAGACCACGCATAAATTGGTGAAATAAGGTTTTTGGAGAGCGTTAAAAAATTTTAATGCCAAAAATAACCCATTTTTTAATAATACCACCCAAATAAAGGTCTAGAAACTTAAATTTCATAATGAACGCATCGTATTTGCACTCGTAAGAAAACCAATTTTTAACACTTTTCGGTAATGATTTTAACCCATTAAATGCTTAGTATGGAAACTAGGAAATAGTGCTCCGCGATTTAGGGATTAAAATAAGTAAATGTGGTATAAATACACATTACTAAGAATTTTAAAGTTCATTTTTTTTAAATATCGTTTAATTAGGGTTGTTTTGTGTAAAATGGGAAAAAGACTAAATTTTTTTGGGAGCACGCATTAAATTGTGAAATAGGGTTTTGGGAGAGCGTCAAAAACTTTTAATGCCAAAAATAACCCAATTTGTAATAATATCACGCAAATAAAGGTCTAGAAACTGAAATTTCATCATGAACGCATCGTATTAGCTCTCGTAAGAAAACCTACTTTTAACACTTTTCGGTAATTATTGTAAACCGTTAAATGCTTGGTATAGAAACTACAAGATAGTGCTTGACAAATTAGGGATTAAAATAAATAAATGTGGTATAAATACACATTACTAAGAATTTTGAAGTGCATTTTTTGTTTAAAATATCGTTTAATTAGGGTTGTTTTGCGTAAAATGGGAAAAAGACTCAGTTTTGTCTGGATTACGCATTAATTGGTGAAATAGGGTTTTTGGAGAGCGTCAAAAACTTCTAATGCAAAATATAACTCAATTTGTAATAATAACACCCAAATAAAGGTCTAGAAACTTAAATTTCCTAGTGAACGCATCGTATTTGCTCTCGTAAGAAAACAAATTTTTAACACTTTTCGGTAATGATTTTAACCTATTAAGTGCTTAGTATAGAAACTACGAGATAGTGCTTCGCGATTTAGTGATTAAAATAAGTAAACGTGGTATAAATACACATTATTAAGAATTTTAATCGTTTAAATTAGGGTTGTTTTGCTTAAAATGGGAAAAAGGCTCAGCTTTTTTTTGAAACACGCATTAATTGGTGAAATAGGGTTTTTGGAGAGTGTAAAAAACTTTTCATGCCAAAAATAAACAATTTGTAATAATACCACCCAAATAAAGGTCTTGAAACTGAAGTTTCATCATGAACACAAAGTATTTGCTCCCGTAAGAAAAACAATTTTTAACACTATTCGGTAATCATTATAACCTGTTAAATGCTTGGTATAAAAACTACGAGATAGTGCTTTGTGAATTAGTGATTAAAATAAGTAAATGTGGTATAAGTACACATTACTAAGAATTTTAATCGTTTAATTAGGGTTGTTTTGCTTAAAATGGGAAAAAGACTCAGTTTTGTTAGGAGCACACATTAATTGGTGAAATAGGGTTTTTGGAGAGCGTCAAAAAATTTTAATGCCAAAAATAACCCAATTTATAATAATATCACACAAAAAAGGTCTATCAACTGAAATTTCATCATGAACACATTGTATTTGCTCTCGTAAGAAAATGAATTTTTAACACTTTTCGGTAATTATTGTAACCTGTTAAATGCTTGGTATAGAAACTACGAGATAGTGATTCGCGAATTAGGGATTAAAATAAGTTAATGTGGTATAATTACACATTACTAAGAATTTTCAAGTGCATTTTTTGTTTAAAATATCGTTTAATTAGGGTTGTTTTGTGTATATTGGGAAAAAGACTCGATATTTTTGGAGCACGCATTAATTGGTGAAATAGGGTTTTTGGAGAGCGTCAGAAACTTTTAATGCGAAAAATAACCCAATTTGTAATAATATCACCCAAATCAAGGTCTAGCAATTGAAATTTCATCATGAACGCATCGTATTTGCTCTCGTAAGAAAACAAATTTTTAACAGTTTTCAGTAATTATTGTAACCCGTTAAATGCTTGGTATAGAAACTACGACACAGTGCTTCGCGAATTAGGGATTAAAATAAGTAAATGTGGTATAAATACACATTACTTAGAATTTTGAAGTGCATTTTCTGTTTAAAATATCGGTTAGTTAGGGTTGTTTCGCGTAAAATGGGAAAAAGACTAAGTTTTGTTTGGAGCATGCATTAATTGTTGAAATATGGTTTTTGGAGAGCGTCGAAAACTTCTAATGCCAAAAATAACCCAATTTGTAATAATACTACCTAAATAAATGTCTAGAAACTTAAATTTAATAATGAACGCATCGTATTTGCTCTCGTAAGAAAACCAATTTTTAACACTATTCGGTAATGATTTTAACCCGTTAAATGATTGGTATAGAAACTACGAGATAGTGTTGTATGGTTTTTTGATGACTTTTCTCCATCCCGAGGCAGAAACCACGGGATATCATCGAACAATAAAGATCTAGAATAATTACGAGAATTAAGATATCGTTTAGAGGTCGTTACCAAACTTCGGTACTTTTGCCAACTATACCGAAAATAGCCGATTCCTTGGTTTTGGTGCTTGCCGATTTCTGGTTGATCCGGATACCAGCGCCTCAAATGTTGCGCCTCTATTTTGTCCACCACGTCACTCGGGAACGTCTTAGATGACCGGAAAACACCTCGGAGGATAGGTTAGATCCTTGTCGGTGTTTAGATGATCAACTGTTGATTGAACCGGGGAGCTAGCCACGAATTCGACTCTATAGGAGGAGAGCTCAAATTCCAAGGAGGCTAGGGTTTTGTTGTATGTTTAATTATGAGTCGTGATGGGGTATTTATAATACCCTATGATCATGACCTATTGGGCTTTCTAAGAGCCCACCTAATGGGCTTTCTAAAAGCCCAATCATGGATTAATTAATCTATTATTAATTAATATGAATCATAATTAATACTTGGGCCCGAGTGGGCCCATAATGTCGGTTATGGTTATCGGGTCGATATCCGATAACCCGAGAGATACAATATCGGGTTCGGGCATAACCAACAATCTCCCACTTGCACGAACGCACCGGATTGGCTATCTCCGTGCATGCACTGCACATAAAGTATTACTCGAGAATGCCGCCTTGGGTTAGATGTACACTCTCTCAGCTACTCATGCCTGGTTCATCAAAGTTACAAGTGAAGTTTGTTTCATTGTAATTTAATCATCATACTCCGTTTCCGTTGCGAGTTCGGTGTGACTCTTTAGGATTCTGTAGTGTTGGCCACATACTCATATGAGTATGCAAGAAGTAAGTGGCCTCCACCTAGACTTAACTTCCCCCAATCTACAAAACATTAAATCCCCTTTTATATATTAATCGAGGTGAACCATGTGGTTCTTTACGATTAAAATAATGTATATGACTGATTCCTTCAACATCTTTTACATCTCTAGATGAGGCACAGGTCATGGTTTGGAACACCTGTTAAGCCTTGATCTAATTTTCTGATTCAGGTATAAGTATTGAAACATCAAATAAAAAAAACTCTTTTGATTTGCCTGTGGCCACAAATTTCATTTTTACTTATACTATTCAGAAGGACCTGAGTGTATTGCCCCAAAAGTAATGGGGAGATGCATGTTTTCTTGAAACGTCATCCCATCCTACAAAGTTCATCACACGCCCAACTACAGCTGTTATGACTTTCCTGTTATGGTAAGCGTTGAGTTGTAATCTAAGCATGCGATTTACCTAGTGATGGACTTATGATGTTCTCAAACTTTGGAGTCTCTTCATATCTATAAGTTTCTCAGTGTCCCCTTGTATCAAGGTTTTGTTTCCATGTGAGAATACTTAGAGTGCGAGTCTTCCAGCACTGCTAGTCATTCCGACTAGTGCCCACATGTATAAGAATATCTCTTAGATATCAAGGACCCCTTCCTTTTATCTTAACAACATGTACCAGTCAATTGTGAATATCATTGATAGTCCCTCTTTATTTCTTCATAATGATTTCTTTGACTTAAGAAATTTAAGATTATCTTGAAGATATCTTAGGAACTACATTTTTATAGCTTGATATCAATGATTTTAATATTTCAAAATACTGATATGAACTTTTTAAATGATGAAACTTGCCTTTTAAAGAAATAATATTGTGCTTCAAATTTAATGTATAATAGTTACATAAAATTTGTATTTGAACTTTATACTTTTAACAAAATAAAGTAAGAGTTCAACGTGTTAGAATAGACCACAAGCATCTAGACTCTTCTAGATCTTGTATGACCATACTACTTTTCTATTGATAAAGCCTTGGTCATCGGGTCAACCACGTTTATTTCTGTGTCTACTGTTTTCATCGCAACAACCTTCTGATCAATTATGTCTTTGATCACTGAGAACCTTTCTCTTGTTTTGTGATCTTAGTTTCTTGACTCGTGCCTTGGCTCCATTGTTTTCAGCAAGGAGTCGCACTGGATCACTAATGCCAGAAAGTACACTGTGATCAGGAATAAATTTCCTGATCTAGAAAGCTTCTACAGCTGCATCTTATGATCCTATATACTCAGATTTGATGGTCTAGTCCACTACAGTACTGACTGTTGTTCTAAATAACAGTACCATCATTTAAGACAGAGTATATATTCTACTTGCGATGTGAAATTATCCCGATTAGTTTGGTGATTTTCATTAGTATAAGCGATAATGCTTGACTGATCAACACTTCCGTAAATAAGTGAGCTTTCATTGGTCATGTTAAGGTACCTGAAGATATTATTTACGATAGTCCGGTGACTATTTTGGGATAGGTTTGGAACTGGTTTGTTTTGTTAAGGTAAATGATACATCGAGACGGGTACATAATATGGCTTTCTTTATAAAGCCATTAGCAAGAAGTATAGAGAATATTTTTCTTTACGTTTGTATTGCTTTGACATTTCAGGGCACTGCTTTCTTGAAAGATGCAACTCAGGAGTTACAAAATAAGTCTTTAGTTTTATTGTTCACATTGAACCATCTTGCCATCCTTTCTATGTACTAGGACTTAGGGCTAACTATTTTATTATATGTATCTTTATAAATTTAGACTCCTAGAGTATAGGCAGTCATACCTAAGTCATTTATTTGAGAAACATTTTTCTCAATCATTCTTTACTTTAAAGAATTTATGTCGTATGATTTTCTATCCTTTTAAAGGATTACTGTTCTCCCACTAGCTTTTGTGTATACACAAGGTTAATCTTTGTTTTCGATGAAGTCTAATTTCATTAGTTACTCCGTTAAAAACTAGATTTCATTTGAGAGATGCTTGCTATAGATCATACTTGCACGTATATATCTATTTTACTTGCATGCTTCAGAAACATGTTATGAATCAATGAAGTTAGTTAAGTTGTGTATAACACATGTTCCTTTTTAGAGTCATATTCTGAAAACTATCTTCATATCCATTTGCCTGATTCTTAAATCATAGTTGGCAATAGCAAGTGAAATCATAATAGACTTTAATCATGGTAATAAGAGAAAACGTCTCTTCTTAGTATTTATTATAAGCTTGTTTGAACTATTTCATTACAAGTCTCCTTTTGTACATTTGTACTTTACCATTCACGAATATCTTCCCTTGAAGATCTACGTGCATCCTATGGGCATAAACCCTTCGGGTCCTTTAACTAAGTCACATACTTAGTATATGTACATGATTCTATTTGTTTTCATGGCTCCTAGCCATTTGTCAAGGTCTTCACCTTTAACCGTTTCATTGTAAGTGGTGGTTCATCATTGTTATCTATGTATTTTGTTCTTCTGTGTTCAAAACGAGAAGATCCTTTTCTTAGGTGCATGATGTTCCTTATCTGACTTACACTGTTTTTGTGTCATACTAGGTTGCTCATATGCTTAATCATATAAAAAGCATTTTACATTCGGCTTGACTTTCTTCCATGATCCTATCTGGAGTCTATGCAACCATTGGTGAGCATCCTCTGTGTTCATCTTGAGTTCCTCGAGATTTTTGTGAGTTATGTACTTCATGAAGTGCATACTTTCTCCCACTAGACCGGAAATATTTCCTTTCTTAAAGTCTCTATGTTTGTCACAACTATTTTGTGTATTAATTTTCTCGTAAACGGTAAAATGGGTTTTATCCCTTATCATATCTTTATATGTTATCGTCGGAATCACTTTTCACGATACACTGTAAAGTGTGGTAGCACCAAGTTAAAAGTGCATGTCCTTTTATAAACATAGGCATATCATTGTACTAACAAAGTCTAACAGAGTTTGTTGAGTTCTCTCGATACACCTCATAAAATGAGGTGTATCGAGAGAAATAAATGATCAGACAAACCTTTTGTCACTCAAGAAAACTTTATACTTATTGCTCAAATATTAATTGTCTCGATCGGATTGAGGACCTATTATTATTTTGTGCGTTTTGGTTTTCTTCTTCATTCTTGAATTCTTTGAACCGGTCAAGAGATTTCAACTTTTTTCTTAATTAAATAGACATGATTGTACCGACTGAATTGATCAGTTGGTAGTCATAATTAATGAAGTACCATCAGCCTTCCTTATCCTAATTGTGCATTTGACCACATACACATGAACATGTGTGGTTTAATGCCAGAATCAATCTTTAGTGTGCCCCTTTGAATGAGCCTTTTGTCATATAGTCAGTTAGACAAGATTCGCATTTCTCGTAAGATTCATAATGAGAATGATCAAGATGTCCATAGTTATGGAGCTTGGTGATGTGTCTCTCGTTATTGTGACTTATATGACAATACTAGAGATATACTATATTGAGTTTATATGGTTTAAGCCTTTTGCATACAAGGTTAAATATCATATATTGAACATATATCCTTTAAAATAGTCAAACTATCTTAAAACGCTTGTACCTAAAGAAGAGTCATTACTCTATATATTTCACCTATTTCAAGACAAGTCAGACAATCCTTGTTATCTATAGTGAAAGCACTTTTAGATTTTCGAACCTAAACTTATGTTCTATCACATCGCATATGTGATCACTTTAAGATTGGAGTCCCACTCACCTTTTGCTGTAAGAGCCATTATCCCATTGCTCTTTCATCGCTTGTGATTTTACCTGCTATACACATATCTTCAGAAGATATTGATTGAACTTCCATATTATAGTGATTTTATGCTTTTGAAAAGCATTTTATCATTAATTTCGAAATGCTTCTTATAAGCATTCTTATTAGTTCTGAAAGTTTTGTTAGGTGGCTCCAAATGAGTATTCATCTATTATGAAAAATAATTTCTTTATCAAGGCTCTGAACATTATTTCAGAAGCCTTTGCCATTCCAAGGAAATCGCTTTCCTTTTGATTGGAAACTCGTTTCCATGTTCTTTAAAAACAACTTTCAAGTGGTTCTTTGTTGACACTTGTTTCACATACATTAAATGAAACAATTATTAAGCACATTACTAATTCCAGAGTTTTACATGTAAATTATAAATTACTTATTATAATAAAGATGTTACATAAAAGTATATATTATAAGGACTTTATATAATATTTCGTGATTTGTTAATGGAAAAGTTACCCTCATCAATTTCATTAATTAGTCACTCAGAGAAAGTCAACAATTGCTCTAATATCCTATATTATCTCTGACGATTAGCAAAGAAAAGACAACTTTTCATTTATCAGTCTAACCGATTTCATAAGAATTGTCTACGATATCTAATCTAATTAGAGTACTCGTTTAGGTAGACCCACTGGGTGAATCGGCAGACAGTATAGGTCCGCCTACGCGTCTAAAAGAGTGTATAAAAGTACTCCCTTGGGTTAGAGACACACTCAAAACGTTTCTACAATTAGATCGAGGACCCAGCCGGTGGAAGACATTATACCTAATATTTATTGAGGTGTTTTAGGTGATCCTAACCTTTGTCTTAAAATAAACATAGTTAACTTATTAAAATGTTCCAAGAATTAAGACAATGAATATGTAATACATAATCCTATTTTGTAAAACACATTCAATGTTGTATTAAATACACTTGTGAATATATATATATATATATATATATATATATCATGAAAATTTTTAAGACAAAATCTTTTATCTTTAGATAAAAGATAAATAAATTACTTAAAGATAAAATATCTTTAATCATGATTTACCGTTTTCTATAAATGAATAAAAGATAAATAACTATCTTTATAGATAAGATATCTTTAATCATACTTTGTCTTAATAAAAGATAAATAACTATGTTATAGATAAACTATCTTTAATCATAATATATATATATATCTTTTATTTCCATTAATGTTTAGTTCTTTTCTATTACTATAATAAATAAAAGATTATTCATTATCTTAATCTAATTAAGAATTATTGATGATAAATAAAATTTATGAACAAACAATTTGTGAATCAATAAATGAATAACATAAACATTAAATGAAAACAAACTTCATAAGATTGATAATAATATTGAATAAATCATATTTATTAATAATTATTATCATATATTAGATTTTCAATACTCATATTTGCAGATATTCATAATAATTATAAATAAAATAAAATAAACACTTTAAATCGTATTTTAAAATAATTAAACATAAATATAATTAAATATCAAATACTGGGATACGAGCTCAGGATAAACCCGAACTCGTACGGGCTGCCTTCAGGCAATCCAAGCAGTACGGGCAGGGCAAACAGCCCCTGCCTAAGTAAATCCAATTTACTAAGTTTATAAATTTGTTTAAATCTTGTTTATTTAAAATGGTTAAAGATTTAAACAAATTTATCATTAAATAAATTCCTTTTTAATTTAGAGGGGTATAATTGTAAATCCAATTTAAAAAATTAAAATTAAATAATAATTAAATTCATAATTCAAATTATTAAATAAAATTAATAAAATAAAATTAATAATTTAGGGAATCGGGTTTGACCACGTTCTTCGAGTCAAAACCCGAACTTGTGGTCAACATAACGTGATGGGCCCATTTATTTGGCTCATCACGTTTCGGTCAACTCTGGTCAAACCAGTTCAGCCGAATGGCTGATTTGACCAAAGCCCATGTGGGCTTTTGTTTTGGATCAGGCCCCAGCCCAAAACGGGTGGAACAGTGGCAGCCCTAGGGCTCCACTCGCGCAGCACGTGCGCCTTCACCCCTCCCGTGCCGTCAGCCCCTTCCACAGAGAGGAGCTGCTAGCGTCTCCATCGTCGTCGCCACAGAGGCTCGTTGGAATCGCCGTGGTTGGACGAAGACTTGCTTCATCGTCGGACTTCGTGGGCGAGGTGGTTGTGCGACCGGCTTCCTTGGTTGCACGGGTTGGCTCTCGTCACGGTGAGTGATGGCTTTGTTGGCTGGAGCTCATTCGTCGTCTCTGTTGCACAAGCTCGCCGTTATCCCCGTCGTCCAACGACGGGAATGCGCGACCGTCGTGCGTGGAGGGGATCGGCGATCTAGATCTTAGCATGGGTCTGTGGCTCGTTCTCCGAGCCACGAAAGGTTGACCTGGGTCAATACCCGACCAGCGTGAATGGGTCTTTACCTGGACCATCCGAATGGCTGGACCACATAAATTACATACGAAAAATTAGGGTTTCAAAAACCCTAGGCAGCACACATCCCAATGCATGCGCCGGCAAATTTTGTTGCCGTTTTCAATGATTCCGATAAAAATTTTGCTCCCACTAAAATTATTAAACCCTCTAAAATTACAGAAAATTATTCCGTATCTAAATACCAGTATGTTAATTTTTAAATAAAATCCGATCCCGATTCAAAGTCGGATCCCGAACAACACACAAATACTAACATAATTAATTTTCTAATGCTCCCACTGAAAATCTAATCACACCAAAAATTTTCTAAAATTATTTCCGTCAACATATCTAATTTTTGTAAATTACTCAGACCGGCTCTGATACCACTGTTGGGTTTTTTTATTACTTTTCTCAATCCCGAGGCGGAAATCACGGGATATCATCGAACAATAAAGATCTAGAATAATTACGTGAATTAAGATATCGTTTAGAGGTCGTTACCAAACTTTGGTACTTTTGCCAACTCTACCGAAAATAGCTGATTCCTTGGTTTTGGTGCTTGCCGATTTCTGCTTGATCCGGATTCCAGCGCCTCAAATGTTGCGCCTCTATTTCGTCCACAACGTCACTTGGGAACGTCTTAGATGACCGGAAAACACCTCGGAAGATAGGTTAGATCCTTGTCGGTGTTTAGATCATCAACTGTTGATTGAACCGGGGAGCTAGCCACAAATTCGACTCTATAGGATGACAGCTCGAATTCCAAGGAGGCTAGGGTTGTGTTGTGTGTTTAATTGTGAGTCATGATGGGGTATTTATAATACCCTATGATCATGACCTAGTAGGCTTTCTAAAAGCCCACCTAATGGACTTTCTAAAAGCCCAATCATGGATTAATTAATCTATTTTTAATTAATATGAATCATAATTAGTACTTGGGCCCGAGTGGGCCCATAATGTCGATTATGGTTATCGGGTCGATATCCGATAACCCGAGAGATACAATATCGGGTTCGGTCATAACCAACAAGTGCTTCATTGTTTAGGGATTAAAATAAGTAAATGTGGTATATATAAAAATTACAATGAATTTTGAAGCTCATTTTTTGTTTCAAATATCGTTTTATTAGGGTTATTTTGAGTAAAATAGGAAAAAGACTCGTTTTTTTTAGCACGCATTAATTGGTGAACAAGGGTTTTTGGAGAGCGTCAAAACTTGTAATGCCAAAAATAACCCAATTTATAATAATACAACCCAAATAAAGGTCTAGAAACTGAAATTTCATAATGAACGCATCGTGTTTGCTCTCGTAAGAAAACCAATTTTTAACGCTTTTCGGTAATGATTTTAACCCGTTAAATGCTTAGTATAGAAACTACGAGATAGTGCTTCGCGATTTAGGGATTAAAATAAGTAAATGTGGTATAAATACACATTCCTAACAATTTTGAATTTCATTTTTTGTTTAAAATATCGTTTAATTAGGGTTGTTTTGCGTATAATGGGAAAAAGACTCAGTTTTTTTTGGAGCACACATTAATTGGTGAAATAGGGTTTGTTGAGATCGTCAAAAACTTTTAATTCCAAAAATAACCCAATTTCAAATAATACCACCCAAATAAAGGTCTAGAAGTTGAAATTTCATAATGAACGCATCCTATTTTCTCTCGTAAGAAAACAAATTTTTAACACTTTTCGGTAATGATTTTAACTCGTTAAATGTTTAGTTTAGAAACTACGAGATAGTGCTTCGAGATTTAGGGAGTAAAATAAGTAAATGTGGTATAAATACACATTACTAAGAATTTTGAAGTTCTTTTTTTGTTTAAATTATCGTTTAATTAGGGTTGTTTTGCGTAAAATGGGGAAAAGACTCAGTTTTTTTTTTGGAGCACAAAATAATTGGTGAAATAGGGTTTTTGGACAGCGTCAAAAACTTTAAATGCCAAAAATAACCCAATTTGTAATAATACCACGCAAATAAAGGTCTAGAAATTGAAATTTCATAATAAACGCATCGTATTTGCTCTCGTAAGAAAACCAATTTTTAACACTTTTCGGTAATGATTTTAACCTGTTAAATGCTTAGTATAGAAACTACGAGATAGTGCTTCGCGATTTAGGGATTAAAATAAGTAAATGTGGTATAAATACACATTCCTAACAATTTTGAAGTTCATTTTTTGTTTAAAATATTGTTTAATTAGGGTTGTTTTGCGTATAATGGGAAAAAGACTCAGTTTTTTTTGGAGCACACATTAATTGGTGAAATAGGGTTTGTTGAGAGCGTCAAAAACTTTTAATGCCAAAAATAACCCAATTTCAAATAATACCACCCAAATAAAGGTCTAGAAGTTGAAATTTCATAATGAACGCATCCTATTTTCTTTCGTAAGAAAACAAATTTTTAACACTTTTCGGTAATTATTTTAACTCGTTAAATGTTTAGTTTAGAAACTACGAGATAGTGCTTCGAGATTTAGGGAGTAAAATAAGTAAATGTGGTATAAATACACATTACTAAGAATTTTGAAGTTCATTTTTTGTTTAAATTATCGTTTAATTAGGGTTGTTTTGCGTAAAATGGGAAAAAGACTCAATTTTTTTTGGAGCACAAAATAATTGGTGAAATAGGGTTTTTGGAGAGCGTCAAAAACTTTAAATGCCAAAAATAACACAATTTGTAATAATACCACGCAAATAAAGGTCTAGAAATTGAAATTTCATAATAAACGCATCGTATTTGCTCTCGTAAGAAAACCAATTTTTAACACTTTTCGGTAATGATTTTAACCTGTTAAATGCTTAGTATAGAAACTACGAGATAGTGCTTCGCGATTTAGGGATTAAAATAAGTAAATGTTGTATAAATACACATTCCTAACAATTTTGAAGTTCATTTTTTGTTTAAAATATCGTTTAATTAGGGTTGTTTTGCGTATAATGGGAAAAAGACTCAGTTTTTTTTTTTAGCACACATTAATTGGTGAAATAGGGTTTGTTGAGAGCGTCAAAAGCTTTTAATGCCAAAAATAACCCAATTTCAAATAATACCACCCAAATAAAGGTCTAGAAGTTGAAATTTCATAATGAACGCATCCTATTTTCTCTCGTAAGAAAACAAATTTTTAACACTTTTCGGTAATGATTTTAACTCGTTAAATGTTTAGTTTAGAAACTACGAGATAGTGCTTCGAGATTTAGGGAGTAAAATAAGTAAATGTTGTATAAATACACATTACTAAGAATTTTGAAGTTCATTTTTTGTTTAAATTATCGTTTAATTAGGGTTGTTTTGCGTAAAATGGTAAAAAGACTCAGTTTTTTTTTGGAGCACAAAATAATTGGTGAAATAGGGTTTTTGGAGAGCGTCAAAAACTTTAAATGCCAAAAATAACCCAATTTGTAATAATACCACGCAAATCAAGGTCTAGAAATTGAAATTTCATAATAAACGCATCGTATTTTCTCTCGTAAGAAAACCAATTTTTAACAATTTTCGGTAATGATTTTAACCTGTTAAATGCTTAGTATAGAAACTACGAGATAGTGCTTCGCGATTTAGGGATTAAAATAAGTAAATGTGGTATAAATACACATTCCTAACAATTTTGAAGTTCATTTTTTGTTTAAAATATCGTTTAATTAGGGTTGTTTTGCGTATAATGGGAAAAAGACTCAGTTTTTTTTGGAGCACACATTAATTGGTGAAATAGGGTTTGTTGAGAGCGTCAAAAACTTTTAATGCCAAAAATAACCCAATTTCAAATAATACCACCCAAATAGAGGTCTAGAAGTTGAAATTTCATAATGAACGCATCCTATTTTCTCTCGTAAGAAAACAAATTTTTAACACTTTTCGGTAATGATTTTAACTCGTTAAATGTTTAGTTTAGAAACTACGAGATAGTGCTTCGAGATTTAGGGAGTAAAATATGTAAATGTGGTATAAATACACATTACTAAGAATTTTGAAGTTCATTTTTTGTTTAAATTATCGTTTAATTAGGGTTGTTTTGCGTAAAATGGGAAAAAGACTCAATTTTTTTTGGAGCACAAAATAATTGGTGAAATAGGGTTTTTGGAGAGCGTCAAAAACTTTAAATGCCAAAAATAACCCAATTTGTAATAATACCACGCAAATAAAGGTCTAGAAATTGAAATTTCATAATAAACGCATCGTATTTGCTCTCGTAAGAAAACCAATTTTTAACACTTTTCGGTAATGATTTTAACCTGTTAAATGCTTAGTATAGAAACTACGAGATAGTGCTTCGCGATTTAGGGATTAAAATAAGTAAATGTGGTATAAATACACATTCCTAACAATTTTGAAGTTCATTTTTTGTTTAAAATATCGTTTAATTAGGGTTGTTTAGCGTATAATGGGAAAAAGACTCTGTTTTTTTTGGAGCACACATTAATTGGTGAAATAGGGTTTTTTGAGAGCGTCAAAAACTTTTAATGACAAAAATAACCTAATTTCAAATAATACCACCCAAATAAAGGTCTAGAAGTTGAAATTTCATAATGAACGCATCCTATTTTCTCTCGTAAGAAAACAAATTTTTAACACTTTTCGGTAATGATTTTAACTCGTTAAATGTTTAGTTTAGAAACTACGAGATAGTGCTTCGAGATTTAGGGAGTAAAATGAGTAAATGTGGTATAAATACACATTAGTAAGAATTTTGAAGTTCATTTTTTGTTTAAAATATCGTTTAATTAGGGTTGTTTTGCGTAAAATGGGAAAAAGACTCAGTTTTTTTTTTGGAGCACAAAATAATTGGTGAAATAGGGTTTTTGGAGAGCGTCAAAAACTTTAAATGCCAAAAATAACCCAATTTGTAATAATACCACGCAAGTAAAGGTCTAGAAATTGAAATTTCATAATAAACGCATCGTATTTGCTCTCGTAAGAAAACCAATTTTTAACACTTTTCGGTAATGATTTTAACATGTTAAATGCTTAGTATAGAAAATTCGAGATAGTGCTTCGCGATTTATGGATTAAAATAAGTAAATGTGGTATAAATACACATTCCTAACAATTTTGAAGTTCATTTTTTGTTTAAAATATCGTTTAATTAGGGTTGTTTTGCGTATAATGGGAAAAAGACTCAGTTTTTTTTGGAGCACACATTAATTGGTGAAATAGGGTTTTTTGAGAGCGTCAAAAACTTTTAATGCCAAAAATAACCCAATTTCAAATAATACCACCCAAATAAAGGTCTAGAAGTTGAAATTTCATAATGAACGCATCCTATTTTCTCTCGTACGAAAACAAATTTTTAACACTTTTCGGTAATGATTTTAACTCGTTAAATGTTTAGTTTAGAAACTACGAGATAGTGCTTCGAGATTTAGGGAGTAAAATGAGTAAATGTGGTATAAATACACATTACTAAGAATTTTGAAGTTCATTTTTTGTTTAAATTATCGTTTAATTAGGGTTGTTTTGCGTAAAATGGGAAAAAGACTCAGTTTTTTTTTTGGAGCACAAAATAATTGGTGAAATAGGGTTTTTGGAGAGCGTCAAAAACTTTAAATGCCAAAAATAAACCAATTTGTAATAATACCACGCAAATAAAGGTCTAGAAATTGAAATTTCATAATAAACGCATCGTATTTGCTCTCGTAAGAAAACTAATTTTTAACACTTTTCGGTAATGATTTTAACCTGTTAAATGCTTAGTATAGAAAATACGAGATAGTGCTTCGCGATTTATGGATTAAAATAAGTAAATGTGGTATAAATACACATTCCTAACAATTTTGAAGTTCATTTTTTGTTTAAAATATCGTTTAATTAGGGTTGTTTAGCGTATAATGGGAAAAAGACTCAGTTTTTTTTGGAGCACACATTAATTGGTGAAATAGGGTTTTTTGAGAGCGTCAAAAACTCTTAATGCCAAAAATAACCCAATTTCAAATAATACCACCCAAATAAAGGTCTAGAAGTTGAAATTTCATAATGAACGCATCCTATTTTCTCTCGTAAGAAAACAAATTTTTAACACTTTTCGGTAATGATTTTAACTCGTTAAATGTTTAGTTTAGAAACTACGAGATAGTGCTTCGAGATTTAGGGAATAAATGAGTAAATGTGGTATAAATACACATTACTAAGAATTTTGAAGTTCATTTTTTGTTTAAATTATCGTTTAATTAGGGTTGTTTTGCGTAAAATGGGAAAAAGACTCAGTTTTTTTTTTGGAGCACAAAATAATTGGTGAAATAGGGTTTTTGGAGAGCGTCAAAAACTTTAAATGCCAAAAATAACCCAATTTGTAATAATACCACGCAAATAAAGGTCTAGAAATTGAAATTTCATAATAAACGCATCGTATTTGCTCTCGTAAGAAAACCAATTTTTAACACTTTTCGGTAATGATTTTAACATGTTAAATGCTTAGTATAGAAAATTCGAGATAGTGCTTCGCGATTTATGGATTAAAATAAGTAAATGTGGTATAAATACACATTCCTAACAATTTTGAAGTTCATTTTTTGTTTAAAATATCGTTTAATTAGGGTTGTTTTGCGTATAATGGGAAAAAGACTCAGTTTTTTTTGGAGCACACATTAATTGGTGAAATAGGGTTTTTTGAGAGCGTCAAAAACTTTTAATGCCAAAAATAACCCAATTTCAAATAATACCACCCAAATAAAGGTCTAGAAGTTGAAATTTCATAATGAACGCATCCTTTTTTCTCTCGTAAGAAAACAAATTTTTAACACTTTTCGGTAATGATTTTAACTCGTTAAATGTTTAGTTTAGAAACTACGAGATAGTGCTTCGAGATTTAGGGAGTAAAATGAGTAAATGTGGTATAAATACACATTACTAAGAATTTTGAAGTTCATTTTTTGTTTAAATTATCGTTTAATTAGGGTTGTTTTGCGTAAAATGGGAAAAAGACTCAGTTTTTTTTTTTGAGCACAAAATAATTGGTGAAATAGGGTTTTTGGAGAGCGTCAAAAACTTTAAATGCCAAAAATAACCCAATTTGTAATAATACCACGCAAATAAAGGTCTAGAAATTGAAATTTCATAATAAACGCATCGTATTTGCTCTCGTAAGAAAACCAATTTTTAACACTTTTCGGTAATGATTTTAACATGTTAAATGCTTAGTATAGAAAATTCGAGATAGTGCTTCGCGATTTATGGATTAAAATAAGTAAATGTGGTATAAATACACATTCCTAACAATTTTGAAGTTCATTTTTTGTTTAAAATATCGTTTAATTAGGGTTGTTTTGCGTATAATGGGAAAAAGACTCAGTTTTTTTTGGAGCACACATTAATTGGTGAAATAGGGTTTTTTGAGAGCGTCAAAAACTTTTAATGCCAAAAATAACCCAATTTCAAATAATACCACCCAAATAAAGGTCTAGAAGTTGAAATTTCATAATGAACGCATCCTATTTTCTCTCGTAAGAAAACAAATTTTTAACACTTTTCGGTAATGATTTTAACTCGTTAAATGTTTAGTTTAGAAACTACGAGATAGTGCTTCGAGATTTAGGGAGTAAAATGAGTAAATGTGGTATAAATACACATTACTAAGAATTTTGAAGTTCATTTTTTGTTTAAATTATCGTTTAATTAGGGTTGTTTTGCGTAAAATGGGAAAAAGACTCAGTTTTTTTTTTGGAGCACAAAATAATTGGTGAAATAGGGTTTTTGGAGAGCGTCAAAAACTTTAAATGCCAAAAATAACCCAATTTGTAATAATACCACGCAAATAAAGGTCTAGAAATTGAAATTTCATAATAAACGCATCGTATTTGCTCTCGTAAGAAAACCAATTTTTAACACTTTTCGGTAATGATTTTAACATGTTAAATGCTTAGTATAGAAAATTCGAGATAGTGCTTCGCGATTTATGGATTAAAATAAGTAAATGTGGTATAAATACACATTCCTAACAATTTTGAAGTTCATTTTTTGTTTAAAATATCGTTTAATTAGGGTTGTTTTGCGTATAATGGGAAAAAGACTCAGTTTTTTTTGGAGCACACATTAATTGGTGAAATAGGGTTTTTTGAGAGCGTCAAAAACTTTTAATGCCAAAAATAACCCAATTTCAAATAATACCACCCAAATAAAGGTCTAGAAGTTGAAATTTCATAATGAACGCATCCTATTTTCTCTCGTAAGAAAACAAATTTTTAACACTTTTCGGTAATGATTTTAACTCGTTAAATGTTTAGTTTAGAAACTACGAGATAGTGCTTCGAGATTTAGGGAGTAAAATGAGTAAATGTGGTATAAATACACATTACTAAGAATTTTGAAGTTCATTTTTTGTTTAAAATATCGTTTAATTAGGGTTGTTTTGCGTAAAATGGGAAAAAGACTCAGTTTTTTTTTGGAGCACAAAATAATTGGTGAAATAGGGTTTTTGGAGAGCGTCAAAAACTTTAAATGCCAAAAATAACCCAATTTGTAATAATACCACGCAAGTAAAGGTTTAGAAATTGATATTTCATAATAAACGCATTGTATTTGCTCTCGTAA
Source organism: Parietaria judaica (assembly GCA_954871525.1). Taxonomy (NCBI): domain Eukaryota; kingdom Viridiplantae; phylum Streptophyta; class Magnoliopsida; order Rosales; family Urticaceae; genus Parietaria; species Parietaria judaica. The sequence goes on from OX940868.1 coordinate 4,032,795, forward strand.
GAAAACCAATTTTTAACACTTTTCGGTAATGATTTTAACATGTTAAATGCTTAGTATAGAAAATTCGAGATAGTGCTTCGCGATTTATGGATTAAAATAAGTAAATGTGGTATAAATACACATTCCTAACAATTTTGAAGTTCATTTTTTGTTTAAAATATCGTTTAATTAGGGTTGTTTTGCGTATAATGGGAAAAAGACTCAGTTTTTTTTGGAGCACACATTAATTGGTGAAATAGGGTTTTTTGAGAGCGTCAAAAACTTTTAATGCCAAAAATAACCCAATTTCAAATAATACCACCCAAATAAAGGTCTAGAAGTTGAAATTTCATAATGAACGCATCCTATTTTCTCTCGTAAGAAAACAAATTTTTAACACTTTTCGGTAATGATTTTAACTCGTTAAATGTTTAGTTTAGAAACTACGAGATAGTGCTTCGAGATTTAGGGAGTAAAATGAGTAAATGTGGTATAAATACACATTACTAAGAATTTTGAAGTTCATTTTTTGTTTAAATTATCGTTTAATTAGGGTTGTTTTGCGTAAAATGGGAAAAAGACTCAGTTTTTTTTTTGGAGCACAAAATAATTGGTGAAATAGGGTTTTTGGAGAGCGTCAAAAACTTTAAATGCCAAAAATAACCCAATTTGTAATAATACCACGCAAATAAAGGTCTAGAAATTGAAATTTCATAATAAACGCATCGTATTTGCTCTCGTAAGAAAACCAATTTTTAACACTTTTCGGTAATGATTTTAACATGTTAAATGCTTAGTATAGAAAATTCGAGATAGTGCTTCGCGATTTATGGATTAAAATAAGTAAATGTGGTATAAATACACATTCCTAACAATTTTGAAGTTCATTTTTTGTTTAAAATATCGTTTAATTAGGGTTGTTTTGCGTATAATGGGAAAAAGACTCAGTTTTTTTTGGAGCACACATTAATTGGTGAAATAGGGTTTTTTGAGAGCGTCAAAAACTTTTAATGCCAAAAATAACCCAATTTCAAATAATACCACCCAAATAAAGGTCTAGAAGTTGAAATTTCATAATGAACGCATCCTATTTTCTCTCGTAAGAAAACAAATTTTTAACACTTTTCGGTAATGATTTTAACTCGTTAAATGTTTAGTTTAGAAACTACGAGATAGTGCTTCGAGATTTAGGGAGTAAAATGAGTAAATGTGGTATAAATACACATTACTAAGAATTTTGAAGTTCATTTTTTGTTTAAAATATCGTTTAATTAGGGTTGTTTTGCGTAAAATGGGAAAAAGACTCAGTTTTTTTTTGGAGCACAAAATAATTGGTGAAATAGGGTTTTTGGAGAGCGTCAAAAACTTTAAATGCCAAAAATAACCCAATTTGTAATAATACCACGCAAGTAAAGGTTTAGAAATTGATATTTCATAATAAACGCATTGTATTTGCTCTCGTAAGAAAACCAATTTTTAACACTTTTCGGTAATGATTTTAACCTGTTAAATGCTTAGTATAGAAAATACGAGATAGTGCTTCGCGATTTATGGATTAAAATAAGTAAATGTGGTATAAATACACATTCCTAACAATTTTGAAGTTCATTTTTTGTTTAAAATATCGTTTAATTAGGGTTGTTTTGCGTATAATGGGAAAAAGACTCAGTTTTTTTTGGAGCACACATTAATTGGTGAAATAGGGTTTTTTGAGAGCGTCAAAAACTTTTAATGCCAAAAATAACCCAATTTCAAATAATACCACCCAAATAAAGGTCTAGAAGTTGAAATTTCATAATGAACGCATCCTATTTTCTCTCGTAAGAAAACAAATTTTTAACACTTTTCGGTAATGATTTTAACTCGTTAAATGTTTAGTTTAGAAACTACGAGATAGTGCTTCGAGATTTAGGGAGTAAAATGAGTAAATGTGGTATAAATACACATTACTAAGAATTTTGAAGTTCATTTTTTGTTTAAAATATCGTTTAATTAGGGTTGTTTTGCGTAAAATGGAAAAAAGACTCAGTTTTTTTTTTGAGCACAAAATAATTGGTGAAATAGGGTTTTTGGAGAGCGTCAAAAACTTTAAATGCCAAAAATAACCCAATTTGTAATAATACCACGCAAGTAAAGGTCTAGAAATTGAAATTTCATAATAAACGCATCGTATTTGCTCTCGTAAGAAAACCAATTTTTAACACTTTTCGGTAATGATTTTAACCTGTTAAATGCTTAGTATAGAAAATACGAGATAGTGCTTCGTGATTTATGGATTAAAATAAGTAAATGTGGTATAAATACACATTCCTAACAATTTTGAAGTTCATTTTTTGTTTAAAATATCGTTTAATTAGGGTTGTTTTGCGTATAATGGGAAAAAGACTCAGTTTTTTTTGGAGCACACATTAATTGGTGAAATAGGGTTTTTTGAGAGCGTCAAAAACTTTTAATGCCAAAAATAACCCAATTTCAAATAATACCACCCAAATAAAGGTCTAGAAGTTGAAATTTCATAATGAACGCATCCTATTTTCTCTCGTACGAAAACAAATTTTTAACACTTTTCGGTAATGATTTTAACTCGTTAAATGTTTAGTTTAGAAACTACGAGATAGTGCTTCGAGATTTAGGGAGTAAAATGAGTAAATGTGGTATAAATACACATTACTAAGAATTTTGAAGTTCATTTTTTGTTTAAATTATCGTTTAATTAGGGTTGTTTTGCGTAAAATGGGAAAAAGACTCAGTTTTTTTTTTGGAGCACAAAATAATTGGTGAAATAGGGTTTTTGGAGAGCGTCAAAAACTTTAAATGCCAAAAATAACCCAATTTGTAATAATACCACGCAAGTAAAGGTCTAGAAATTGAAATTTCATAATAAACGCATCGTATTTGCTCTCGTAAGAAAACCAATTTTTAACACTTTTCGGTAATGATTTTAACCTGTTAAATGCTTAGTATAGAAAATACGAGATAGTGCTTCGTGATTTATGGATTAAAATAAGTAAATGTGGTATAAATACACATTCCTAACAATTTTGAAGTTCATTTTTTGTTTAAAATATCGTTTAATTAGGGTTGTTTTGCGTATAATGGGAAAAAGACTCAGTTTTTTTTGGAGCACACATTAATTGGTGAAATAGGGTTTTTTGAGAGCGTCAAAAACTTTTAATGCCAAAAATAACCCAATTTCAAATAATACCACCCAAATAAAGGTCTAGAAGTTGAAATTTCATAATGAACGCATCCTATTTTCTCTCGTACGAAAACAAATTTTTAACACTTTTCGGTAATGATTTTAACTCGTTAAATGTTTAGTTTAGAAACTACGAGATAGTGCTTCGAGATTTAGGGAGTAAAATGAGTAAATGTGGTATAAATACACATTACTAAGAATTTTGAAGTTCATTTTTTGTTTAAATTATCGTTTAATTAGGGTTGTTTTGCGTAAAATGGGAAAAAGACTCAGTTTTTTTTTTGGAGCACAAAATAATTGGTGAAATAGGGTTTTTGGAGAGCGTCAAAAACTTTAAATGCCAAAAATAACCCAATTTGTAATAATACCACGCAAATAAAGGTCTAGAAATTGAAATTTCATAATAAACGCATCGTATTTGCTCTCGTAAGAAAACCAATTTTTAACACTTTTCGGTAATGATTTTAACCTGTTAAATGCTTAGTATAGAAAATACGAGATAGTGCTTCGCGATTTATGGATTAAAATAAGTAAATGTGGTATAAATACACATTCCTAACAATTTTGAAGTTCATTTTTTGTTTAAAATATCGTTTAATTAGGGTTGTTTAGCGTATAATGGGAAAAAGACTCAGTTTTTTTTTGGAGCACACATTAATTGGTGAAATAGGGTTTTTTGAGAGCGTCAAAAACTCTTAATGCCAAAAATAACCCAATTTCAAATAATACCACCCAAATAAAGGTCTAGAAGTTGAAATTTCATAATGAACGCATTCTATTTTCTCTCGTAAGAAAACAAATTTTTAACACTTTTCGGTAATGATTTTAACTCGTTAAATGTTTAGTTTAGAAACTACGAGATAGTGCTTCGAGATTTAGGGAGTAAAATGAGTAAATGTGGTATAAATACACATTACTAAGAATTTTGAAGTTCATTTTTTGTTTAAATTATCGTTTAATTAGGGTTGTTTTGCGTAAAATGGGAAAAAGACTCAGTTTTTTTTTTGGAGCACAAAATAATTGGTGAAATAGGGTTTTTGGAGAGCGTCAAAAACTTTAAATGCCAAAAATAACCCAATTTGTAATAATACCACGCAAATAAAGGTCTAGAAATTGAAATTTCATAATAAACGCATCGTATTTGCTCTCGTAAGAAAACCAATTTTTAACACTTTTCGGTAATGATTTTAACATGTTAAATGCTTAGTATAGAAAATTCGAGATAGTGCTTCGCGATTTATGGATTAAAATAAGTAAATGTGGTATAAATACACATTCCTAACAATTTTGAAGTTCATTTTTTGTTTAAAATATCGTTTAATTAGGGTTGTTTTGCGTATAATGGGAAAAAGACTCAGTTTTTTTTGGAGCACACATTAATTGGTGAAATAGGGTTTTTTGAGAGCGTCAAAAACTTTTAATGCCAAAAATAACCCAATTTCAAATAATACCACCCAAATAAAGGTCTAGAAGTTGAAATTTCATAATGAACGCATCCTATTTTCTCTCGTAAGAAAACAAATTTTTAACACTTTTCGGTAATGATTTTAACTCGTTAAATGTTTAGTTTAGAAACTACGAGATAGTACTTCGAGATTTAGGGAGTAAAATGAGTAAATGTGGTATAAATACACATTACTAAGAATTTTGAAGTTCATTTTTTGTTTAAAATATCGTTTAATTAGGGTTGTTTTGCGTAAAATGGGAAAAAGACTCAGTTTTTTTTTGGAGCACAAAATAATTGGTGAAATAGGGTTTTTGGAGAGCGTCAAAAACTTTAAATGCCAAAAATAACCCAATTTGTAATAATACCACGCAAGTAAAGGTCTAGAAATTTATATTTCATAATAAACGCATTGTATTTGCTCTCGTAAGAAAACCAATTTTTAACACTTTTCGGTAATGATTTTAACCTGTTAAATGCTTAGTATAGAAAATACGAGATAGTGCTTCGCGATTTATGGATTAAAATAAGTAAATGTGGTATAAATACACATTCCTAACAATTTTGAAGTTCATTTTTTGTTTAAAATATCGTTTAATTAGGGTTGTTTTGCGTATAATGGGAAAAAGACTCAGTTTTTTTTGGAGCACACATTAATTGGTGAAATAGGGTTTTTTGAGAGCGTCAAAAACTTTTAATGCCAAAAATAACCCAATTTCAAATAATACCACCCAAATAAAGGTCTAGAAGTTGAAATTTCATAATGAACGCATCCTATTTTCTCTCGTAAGAAAACAAATTTTTAACACTTTTCGGTAATGTTTTTAACTCGTTAAATGTTTAGTTTAGAAACTACGAGATAGTGCTTCGAGATTTAGGGAGTAAAATGAGTAAATGTGGTATAAATACACATTACTAAGAATTTTGAAGTTCATTTTTTTTTTAAAATATCGTTTAATTAGGGTTGTTTTGCGTAAAATGGAAAAAAGACTCAGTTTTTTTTTTTAGCACAAAATAATTGGTGAAATAGGGTTTTTGGAGAGCGTCAAAAACTTTAAATGCCAAAAATAACCCAATTTGTAATAATACCACGCAAGTAAAGGTCTAGAAATTGAAATTTCATAATAAACGCATCGTATTTGCTCTCGTAAGAAAACCAATTTTTAACACTTTTCGGTAATGATTTTAACCTGTTAAATGCTTAGTATAGAAAATACGAGATAGTGCTTCGCGATTTATGGATTAAAATAAGTAAATGTGGTATAAATACACATTCCTAACAATTTTGAAGTTCATTTTTTGTTTAAAATATCGTTTAATTAGGGTTGTTTTGCGTATAATGGGAAAAAGACTCAGTTTTTTTTGGAGCACACATTAATTGGTGAAATAGGGTTTTTTGAGAGCGTCAAAAACTTTTAATGCCAAAAATAACCCAATTTCAAATAATACCACCCAAATAAAGGTCTAGAAGTTGAAATTTCATAATGAACGCATCCTATTATCTCTCGTAAGAAAACAAATTTTTAACACTTTTCGGTAATGATTTTAACTCGTTAAATGTTTAGTTTAGAAACTACGAGATAGTGCTTCGAGATTTAGGGAGTAAAATGAGTAAATGTGGTATAAATACACATTACTAAGAATTTTGAAGTTCATTTTTTTTTAAAAATATCGTTTAATTAGGGTTGTTTTGCGTAAAATGGAAAAAAGACTCAGTTTTTTTTTGAGCACAAAATAATTGGTGAAATAGGGTTTTTGGAGAGCGTCAAAAACTTTAAATGCCAAAAATAACCCAATTTGTAATAATACCACGCAAGTAAAGGTCTAGAAATTGAAATTTCATAATAAACGCATCGTATTTGCTCTCGTAAGAAAACCAATTTTTAACACTTTTCGGTAATGATTTTAACCTGTTAAATGCTTAGTATAGAAAATACGAGATAGTGCTTCGCGATTTATGGATTAAAATAAGTAAATGTGGTATAAATACACATTCCTAACAATTTTGAAGTTCATTTTTTGTTTAAAATATCGTTTAATTAGGGTTGTTTTGCGTATAATGGGAAAAAGACTCAGTTTTTTTTGGAGCACACATTAATTGGTGAAATAGGGTTTTTTGAGAGCGTCAAAAACTTTTAATGCCAAAAATAACCCAATTTCAAATAATACCACCCAAATAAAGGTCTAGAAGTTGAAATTTCATAATGAACGCATCCTATTTTCTCTCGTAAGAAAACAAATTTTTAACACTTTTCGGTAATGATTTTAACTCGTTAAATGTTTAGTTTAGAAACTACGAGATAGTGCTTCGAGATTTAGGGAGTAAAATGAGTAAATGTGGTATAAATACACATTACTAAGAATTTTGAAGTTCATTTTTTGTTTAAAATATCGTTTAATTAGGGTTGTTTTGCGTAAAATGGAAAAAAGACTCAGTTTTTTTTTTTGAGCACAAAATAATTGGTGAAATAGGGTTTTTGGAGAGCGTCAAAAACTTTAAATGCCAAAAATAACCCAATTTGTAATAATACCACGCAAGTAAAGGTCTAGAAATTGAAATTTCATAATAAACGCATCGTATTTGCTCTCGTAAGAAAACCAATTTTTAACACTTTTCGGTAATGATTTTAACCTGTTAAATGCTTAGTATAGAAAATACGAGATAGTGCTTCGCGATTTATGGATTAAAATAAGTAAATGTGGTATAAATACACATTCCTAACAATTTTGAAGTTCATTTTTTGTTTAAAATATCGTTTAATTAGGGTTGTTTTACGTATAATGGGAAAAAGACTCAGTTTTTTTTGGAGCACACATTAATTGGTGAAATAGGGTTTTTTGAGAGCGTCAAAAACTTTTAATGCCAAAAATAACCCAATTTCAAATAATACCACCTAAATAAAGGTCTAGAAGTTGAAATTTCATAATGAACGCATCCTATTTTCGCTCGTAAGAAAATAAATTTTTAACACTTTTCAGTAATGATTTTAACTCGTTAAATGTTTAGTTTAGAAACTACGAGATAGTGCTTCGAGATTTAGGGAGTAAAATGAGTAAATGTGGTATAAATACACATTACTAATAATTTTGAAGTTCATTTTTTGTTTAAATTATCGTTTAATTAGGGTTGTTTTGCGTAAAATGGGAAAAAGACTCAGTTTTTTTTTGGAGCACAAAATAATTGGTGAAATAGGGTTTTTGGAGAGCGTCAAAAACTTTAAATGCCAAAAATAACCCAATTTGTAATAATACCACGCAAGTAAAGGTCTAGAAATTGAAATTTCATAATAAACGCATCGTATTTGCTCTCGTAAGAAAACCAATTTTTAACACTTTTCGGTAATGATTTTAACCTGTTAAATGCTTAGTATAGAAAATACGAGATAGTGCTTCGCGATTTATGGATTAAAATAAGTAAATGTGGTATAAATACACATTCCTAACAATTTTGAAGTTCATTTTTTGTTTAAAATATCGTTTAATTAGGGTTGTTTTGCGTATAATGGGAAAAAGACTCAGTTTTTTTTGGAGCACACATTAATTGGTGAAATAGGGTTTTTTGAGAGCGTCAAAAACTTTTAATGCCAAAAATAACCCAATTTCAAATAATACCACCCAAATAAAGGTCTAGAAGTTGAAATTTCATAATGAACGCATCCTATTTTCTCTCGTAAGAAAACAAATTTTTAACACTTTTCGGAAATGATTTTAACTCGTTAAATGTTTAGTTTAGAAACTACGAGATAGTGCTTCGAGATTTAGGGAGTAAAATGAGTAAATGTGGTATAAATACACATTACTAAGAATTTTGAAGTTCATTTTTTGTTTAAAATATCGTTTAATTAGGGTTGTTTTGCGTAAAATGGAAAAAAGACTCAGTTTTTTTTTTAGCACAAAATAATTGGTGAAATAGGGTTTTTGGAGAGCGTCAAAAACTTTAAATGCCAAAAATAACCCAATTTGTAATAATACCACGCAAGTAAAGGTCTAGAAATTGAAATTTCATAATAAACGCATCGTATTTGCTCTCGTAAGAAAACCAATTTTTAACACTTTTCGGTAATGATTTTAACCTGTTAAATGCTTAGTATAGAAAATACGAGATAGTGCTTCGCGATTTATGGATTAAAATAAGTAAATGTGGTATAAATACACATTCCTAACAATTTTGAAGTTCATTTTTTGTTTAAAATATCGTTTAATTAGGGTTGTTTTGCGTATAATGGGAAAAAGACTCAGTTTTTTTTGGAGCACACATTAATTGGTGAAATAGGGTTTTTTGAGAGCGTCAAAAACTTTTAATGCCAAAAATAACCCAATTTCAAATAATACCACCCAAATAAAGGTCTAGAAGTTGAAATTTCATAATGAACGCATCCTATTTTCTCTCGTAAGAAAACAAATTTTTAACACTCTTCGGTAATGATTTTAACTCGTTAAATGTTTAGTTTAGTAACTACGAGATAGTGCTTCGAGATTTAGGGAGTAAAATGAGTAAATGTGGTATAAATACACATTACTAAGAATTTTGAAGTTCATTTTTTGTTTAAAATATCGTTTAATTAGGGTTGTTTTGCGTAAAATGGGAAAAAGACTCAGTTTTTTTTTGGAGCACAAAATAATTGGTGAAATAGGGTTTTTGGAGAGCGTCAAAAACTTTAAATGCCAAAAATAACCCAATTTGTAATAATACCACGCAAGTAAAGGTCTAGAAATTGAAATTTCATAATAAACGCATCGTATTTGCTCTCGTAAGAAAACCAATTTTTAACACTTTTCGGTAATGATTTTAACCTGTTAAATGCTTAGTATAGAAAATACGAGATAGTGCTTCGCGATTTATGGATTAAAATAAGTAAATGTGGTATAAATACACATTCCTAACAATTTTGAAGTTCATTTTTTGTTTAAAATATCGTTTAATTAGGGTTGTTTTGCGTATAATGGGAAAAAGACTCAGTTTTTTTTGGAGCACACATTAATTGGTGAAATAGGGTTTTTTGAGAGCGTCAAAAACTTTTAATGCCAAAAATAACCCAATTTCAAATAATACCACCCAAATAAAGGTCTAGAAGTTGAAATTTCATAATGAACGCATCCTATTTTCTCTCGTAAGAAAACAAATTTTTAACACTTTTCGGTAATGATTTTAACTCGTTAAATGTTTAGTTTAGAAACTACGAGATAGTGCTTCAAGATTTAGGGAGTAAAATGAGTAAATGTGGTATAAATACACATTACTAAGAATTTTGAAGTTCATTTTTTGTTTAAAATATCGTTTAATTAGGGTTGTTTTGCGTAAAATGGAAAAAAGACTCAGTTTTTTTTTTTAGCACAAAATAATTGGTGAAATAGGGTTTTTGGAGAGCGTCAAAAACTTTAAATGCCAAAAATAACCCAATTTGTAATAATACCACGCAAGTAAAGGTCTAGAAATTGAAATTTCATAATAAACGCATCGTATTTGCTCTCGTAAGAAAACCAATTTTTAACACTTTTCGGTAATGATTTTAACCTGTTAAATGCTTAGTATAGAAAATACGAGATAGTGCTTCGCGATTTATGGATTAAAATAAGTAAATGTGGTATAAATACACATTCCTAACAATTTTGAAGTTCATTTTTTGTTTAAAATATCGTTTAATTAGGGTTGTTTTGCGTATAATGGGAAAAAGACTCAGTTTTTTTTGGAGCACACATTAATTGGTGAAATAGGGTTTTTTGAGAGCGTCAAAAACTTTTAATGCCAAAAATAACCCAATTTCAAAAAATACCACCCAAATAAAGGTCTAGAAATTGAAATTTCATAATGAACGCATCCTATTTTCTCTCGTAAGAAAACAAATTTTTAACACTCTTCGGTAATGATTTTAACTCGTTAAATGTTTAGTTTAGAAACTACGAGATAGTGCTTCGAGATTTAGGGAGTAAAATGAGTAAATGTGGTATAAATACACATTACTAAGAATTTTGAAGTTCATTTTTTGTTTAAAATATCGTTTAATTAGGGTTGTTTTGCGTAAAATGGGAAAAAGACTCAGTTTTTTTTTGGAGCACAAAATAATTGGTGAAATAGGGTTTTTGGAGAGCGTCAAAAACTTTAAATGCCAAAAATAACCCAATTTGTAATAATACCACGCAAGTAAAGGTCTAGAAATTGAAATTTCATAATAAACGCATCGTATTTGCTCTCGTAAGAAAACCAATTTTTAACACTTTTCGGTAATGATTTTAACCTGTTAAATGCTTAGTATAGAAAATACGAGATAGTGCTTCGCGATTTATGGATTAAAATAAGTAAATGTGGTATAAATACACATTCCTAACAATTTTGAAGTTCATTTTTTGTTTAAAATATCGTTTAATTAGGGTTGTTTTGCGTATAATGGGAAAAAGACTCAGTTTTTTTTGGAGCACACATTAATTGGTGAAATAGGGTTTTTTGAGAGCGTCAAAAACTTTTAATGCCAAAAATAACCCAATTTCAAATAATACCACCCAAATAAAGGTCTAGAAGTTGAAATTTCATAATGAACGCATCCTATTTTCGCTCGTAAGAAAATAAATTTTTAACACTTTTCAGTAATGATTTTAACTCGTTAAATGTTTAGTTTAGAAACTACGAGATAGTGCTTCGAGATTTAGGGAGTAAAATGAGTAAATGTGGTATAAATACACATTACTAATAATTTTGAAGTTCATTTTTTGTTTAAATTATCGTTTAATTAGGGTTGTTTTGCGTAAAATGGGAAAAAGACTCAGTTTTTTTTTGGAGCACAAAATAATTGGTGAAATAGGGTTTTTGGAGAGCGTCAAAAACTTTAAATGCCAAAAATAACCCAATTTGTAATAATACCACGCAAGTAAAGGTCTAGAAATTGAAATTTCATAATAAACGCATCGTATTTGCTCTCGTAAGAAAACCAATTTTTAACACTTTTCGGTAATGATTTTAACCTGTTAAATGCTTAGTATAGAAAATACGAGATAGTGCTTCGCGATTTATGGATTAAAATAAGTAAATGTGGTATAAATACACATTCCTAACAATTTTGAAGTTCATTTTTTGTTTAAAATATCGTTTAATTAGGGTTGTTTTGCGTATAATGGGAAAAAGACTCAGTTTTTTTTGGAGCACACATTAATTGGTGAAATAGGGTTTTTTGAGAGCGTCAAAAACTTTTAATGCCAAAAATAACCCAATTTCAAATAATACCACCCAAATAAAGGTCTAGAAGTTGAAATTTCATAATGAACGCATCCTATTTTCGCTCGTAAGAAAACAAATTTTTAACACTTTTCAGTAATGATTTTAACTCGTTAAATGTTTAGTTTAGAAACTACGAGATAGTGCTTCGAGATTTAGGGAGTAAAATGAGTAAATGTGGTATAAATACACATTACTAAGAATTTTGAAGTTCATTTTTTGTTTAAATTATCGTTTAATTAGGGTTGTTTTGCGTAAAATGGGAAAAAGACTCAGTTTTTTTTTTGGAGCACAAAATAATTGGTGAAATAGGGTTTTTGGAGAGCGTCAAAAACTTTAAATGCCAAAAATAACCCAATTTTTAATAATACCACGCAAATAAAGGTCTAGAAATTGAAATTTCATAATAAACGCATCGTATTTGCTCTCGTAAGAAAACCAATTTTTAACACTTTTCGGTAATGATTTTAACCTGTTAAATGCTTAGTATAGAAAATACGAGATAGTGCTTCGCGATTTATGGATTAAAATAAGTAAATGTGGTATAAATACACATTCCTAACAATTTTGAAGTTCATTTTTTGTTTAAAATATCGTTTAATTAGGGTTGTTTTGCGTATAATGGGAAAAAGACTCAGTTTTTTTTGGAGCACACATTAATTGGTGAAATAGGGTTTTTTGAGAGCGTCAAAAACTTTTAATGCCAAAAATAACCCAATTTCAAATAATACCACCCAAATAAAGGTCTAGAAGTTGAAATTTCATAATGAACGCATCCTATTTTCGCTCGTAAGAAAACAAATTTTTAACACTTTTCAGTAATGATTTTAACTCGTTAAATGTTTAGTTTAGAAACTACGAGATAGTGCTTCGAGATTTAGGGAGTAAAATGAGTAAATGTGGTATAAATACACATTACTAAGAATTTTGAAGTTCATTTTTTGTTTAAATTATCGTTTAATTAGGGTTGTTTTGCGTAAAATGGGAAAAAGACTCAGTTTTTTTTTTGGAGCACAAAATAATTGGTGAAATAGGGTTTTTGGAGAGCGTCAAAAACTTTAAATGCCAAAAATAACCCAATTTGTAATAATACCACGCAAATAAAGGTCTAGAAATTGAAATTTCATAATAAACGCATCGTATTTGCTCTCGTAAGAAAACCAATTTTTAACACTTTTCGGTAATGATTTTAACCTGTTAAATGCTTAGTATAGAAAATACGAGATAGTGCTTCGCGATTTATGGATTAAAATAAGTAAATGTGGTATAAATACATATTCCTAACAATTTTGAAGTTCATTTTTTGTTTAAAATATCGTTTAATTAGGGTTGTTTTGCGTATAATGGGAAAAAGACTCAGTTTTTTTTGGAGCACACATTAATTGGTGAAATAGGGTTTTTTGAGAGCGTCAAAAACTTTTAATGCCAAAAATAACCCAATTTCAAATAATACCACCCAAATAAAGGTCTAGAAGTTGAAATTTCATAATGAACGCATCCTATTTTCTCTCGTAAGAAAAATTTTTTTTAACACTTTTCAGTAATGATTTTAACTCGTTAAATGTTTAGTTTAGAAACTACGAGATAGTGCTTCAAGATTTAGGGAGTAAAATGAGTAAATGTGGTATAAATACACATTACTAAGAATTTTGAAGTTCATTTTTTGTTTAAATTATCGTTTAATTAGGGTTGTTTTGCGTAAAATGGGAAAAAGACTCAGTTTTTTTTTTTGGAGCACAAAATAATTGGTGAAATAGGGTTTTTGGAGAGCGTCAAAAACTTTAAATGCCAAAAATAACCCAATTTTTAATAATACCACGCAAATAAAGGTCTAGAAATTGAAATTTCATAATAAACGCATCGTATTTGCTCTCGTAAGAAAACCAATTTTTAACACTTTTCGGTAATGATTTTAACCTGTTAAATGCTTAGTATAGAAAATACGAGATAGTGCTTCGCGATTTATGGATTAAAATAAGTAAATGTGGTATAAATACACATTCCTAACAATTTTGAAGTTCATTTTTTGTTTAAAATATCGTTTAATTAGGGTTGTTTTGCGTATAATGGGAAAAAGACTCAGTTTTTTTTGGAGCACACATTAATTGGTGAAATAGGGTTTTTTGAGAGCGTCAAAAACTTTTAATGCCAAAAATAACCCAATTTCAAATAATACCACCCAAATAAAGGTCTAGAAGTTGAAATTTCATAATGAACGCATCCTATTTTCGCTCGTAAGAAAACAAATTTTTAACACTTTTCAGTAATGATTTTAACTCGTCAAATGTTTAGTTTAGAAACTACGAGATAGTGCTTCGAGATTTAGGGAGTAAAATGAGTAAATGTGGTATAAATACACATTACTAAGAATTTTTAAGTTCATTTTTTGTTTAAATTATCGTTTAATTAGGGTTGTTTTGCGTAAAATGGGAAAAAGACTCAGTTTTTTTTTTGGAGCACAAAATAATTGGTGAAATAGGGTTTTTGGAGAGCGTCAAAAACTTTAAATGCCAAAAATAACCCAATTTGTAATAATACCACGCAAATAAAGGTCTAGAAATTGAAATTTCATAATAAACGCATCGTATTTGCTCTCGTAAGAAAACCAATTTTTAACACTTTTCGGTAATGATTTTAACCTGTTAAATGCTTAGTATAGAAAATACGAGATAGTGCTTCGCGATTTATGGATTAAAATAAGTAAATGTGGTATAAATACATATTCCTAACAATTTTGAAGTTCATTTTTTGTTTAAAATATCGTTTAATTAGGGTTGTTTTGCGTATAATGGGAAAAAGACTCAGTTTTTTTTGGAGCACACATTAATTGGTGAAATAGGGTTTTTTGAGAGCGTCAAAAACTTTTAATGCCAAAAATAACCCAATTTCAAATAATACCACCCAAATAAAGGTCTAGAAGTTGAAATTTCATAATGAACGCATCCTATTTTCTCTCGTAAGAAAATTTTTTTTTAACACTTTTCAGTAATGATTTTAACTCGTTAAATGTTTAGTTTAGAAACTACGAGATAGTGCTTCGAGATTTAGGGAGTAAAATGAGTAAATGTGGTATAAATACACATTACTAAGAATTTTGAAGTTCATTTTTTGTTTAAAATATCGTTTAATTAGGGTTGTTTTGCGTAAAATGGGAAAAAGACTCAGTTTTTTTTTGGAGCACAAAATAATTGGTGAAATAGGGTTTTTGGAGAGCGTCAAAAACTTTAAATGCCAAAAATAACCCAATTTGTAATAATACCACGCAAGTAAAGGTCTAGAAATTGAAATTTCATAATAAACGCATCGTATTTGCTCTCGTAAGAAAACCAATTTTTAACACTTTTCGGTAATGATTTTAACCTGTTAAATGCTTAGTATAGAAAATACGAGATAGTGCTTCGCGATTTATGGATTAAAATAAGTAAATGTGGTATAAATACACATTCCTAACAATTTTGAAGTTCATTTTTTGTTTAAAATATCGTTTAATTAGGGTTGTTTTGCGTATAATGGGAAAAAGACTCAGTTTTTTTTGGAGCACACATTAATTGGTGAAATAGGGTTTTTTGAGAGCGTCAAAAACTTTTAATGCCAAAAATAACCCAATTTCAAATAATACCACCCAAATAAAGGTCTAGAAGTTGAAATTTCATAATGAACGCATCCTATTTTCGCTCGTAAGAAAACAAATTTTTAACACTTTTCAGTAATGATTTTAACCCGTTAAATGTTTAGTTTAGAAACTACGAGATAGTGCTTCGAGATTTAGGGAGTAAAATGAGTAAATGTGGTATAAATACACATTACTAAGAATTTTGAAGTTCATTTTTTGTTTAAATTATCGTTTAATTAGGGTTGTTTTGCGTAAAATGGGAAAAAGACTCAGTTTTTTTTTTTGGAGCACAAAATAATTGGTGAAATAGGGTTTTTGGAGAGCGTCAAAAACTTTAAATGCCAAAAATAACCCAATTTGTAATAATACCACGCAAGTAAAGGTCTAGAAATTGAAATTTCATAATAAACGCATCGTATTTGCTCTCGTAAGAAAACCA
Organism: Parietaria judaica; assembly: GCA_954871525.1. Lineage (NCBI taxonomy): Eukaryota > Viridiplantae > Streptophyta > Magnoliopsida > Rosales > Urticaceae > Parietaria > Parietaria judaica. Next base: position 4,048,676 of record OX940868.1, read on the forward strand.
ATTTTTAACACTTTTCGGTAATGATTTTAACCTGTTAAATGCTTAGTATAGAAAATACGAGATAGTGCTTCGCGATTTATGGATTAAAATAAGTAAATGTGGTATAAATACACATTCCTAACAATTTTGAAGTTCATTTTTTGTTTAAAATATCGTTTAATTAGGGTTGTTTTGCGTATAATGGGAAAAAGACTCAGTTTTTTTTGGAGCACACATTAATTGGTGAAATAGGGTTTTTTGAGAGCGTCAAAAACTTTTAATGCCAAAAATAACCCAATTTCAAATAATACCACCCAAATAAAGGTCTAGAAGTTGAAATTTCATAATGAACGCATCCTATTTTCGCTCGTAAGAAAACAAATTTTTAACACTTTTCAGTAATGATTTTAACCCGTTAAATGTTTAGTTTAGAAACTACGAGATAGTGCTTCGAGATTTAGGGAGTAAAATGAGTAAATGTGGTATAAATACACATTACTAAGAATTTTGAAGTTCATTTTTTGTTTAAATTATCGTTTAATTAGGGTTGTTTTGCGTAAAATGGGAAAAAGACTCAGTTTTTTTTTTTGGAGCACAAAATAATTGGTGAAATAGGGTTTTTGGAGAGCGTCAAAAACTTTAAATGCCAAAATTAACCCAATTTGTAATAATACCACGCAAATAAAGGTCTAGAAATAGAAATTTCATAATAAACGCATCGTATTTGCTCTCGTAAGAAAACCAATTTTTATAATACTTTTCGGTAATGATTTTAACCTGTTAAATGCTTAGTATAGAAAATACGAGATAGTGCTTCGCGATTTATGGATTAAAATAAGTAAATGTGGTATAAATACACATTCCTAACAATTTTGAAGTTCATTTTTTGTTTAAAATATCGTTTAATTAGGGTTGTTTTGCGTATAATGGGAAAAAGACTCAGTTTTTTTTGGAGCACACATTAATTGGTGAAATAGGGTTTTTTGAGAGCGTCAAAAACTTTTAATGCCAAAAATAACCCAATTTCAAATAATACCACCCAAATAAAGGTCTAGAAGTTGAAATTTCATAATGAACGCATCCTATTTTCTCTCGTAAGAAAACAAATTTTTAACACTTTTCGGTAATGATTTTAACTCGTTAAATGTTTAGTTTAGAAACTACGAGATAGTGCTTCGAGATTTAGGGAGTAAAATGAGTAAATGTGGTATAAATACACATTACTAAGAATTTTGAAGTTCATTTTTTGTTTAAAATATCGTTTAATTAGGGTTGTTTTGCGTAAAATGGGAAAAAGACTCAGTTTTTTTTTGGAGCACAAAATAATTGGTGAAATAGGGTTTTTGGAGAGCGTCAAAAACTTTAAATGCCAAAAATAACCCAATTTGTAATAATACCACGCAAGTAAAGGTCTAGAAATTGAAATTTCATAATAAACGCATCGTATTTGCTCTCGTAAGAAAACCAATTTTTAACACTTTTCGGTAATTATTTTAACCTGTTAAATGCTTAGTATAGAAACTACGAGACAGTGCTTCGCCATTTAGGGATTAAAATAAGTAAATGTGGTATAAATACACACGAAGAATAATTTTGAAGTTCATTTTTTGTTTAAAATATCGTTTAATTAGGGTTGTTTTGCGTAAAATGGGAAAAAGACTCAGTTTTTTTTGGAGCACACATTAATTGGTGAAATAGGGTTTTTTGAGAGCGTCAAAAACTTGTAATGCCAAAAATAACCCAATTTCAAATAATACCACCCAAATAAAGGTCTAGAAGTTGAAATTTCATAATGAACGCATCCTATTTTCTCTCGTAAGAAAACAAATTTTTAACACTTTTCGGTAATGATTTTAACTCGTTAAATGTTTAGTTTAGAAACTACGAGATAGTGCTTCGAGATTTAGGGAGTAAAATGAGTAAATGTGGTATAAATACACATTACTAAGAATTTTGAAGTTCATTTTTTGTTTAAAATATCGTTTAATTAGGGTTGTTTTGCGTAAAATGGGAAAAAGACTCAGTTTTTTTTTGGAGCACAAAATAATTGGTGAAATAGGGTTTTTGGAGAGCGTCAAAAACTTTAAATGCCAAAAATAACCCAATTTGTAATAATACCACGCAAGTAAAGGTCTAGAAATTGAAATTTCATAATAAACGCATCGTATTTGCTCTCGTAAGAAAACTAATTTTTAACACTTTTCGGTAATGATTTTAACCTGTTAAATGCTTAGTATAGAAACTACGAGACAGTGCTTCGCCATTTAGGGATTAAAATAAGTAAATGTGGTATAAATACACATTCCTAACAATTTTGAAGTTCATTTTTTGTTTATAATATCGTTTAATTAGGGTTGTTTTGGGTATAATGGGAAAAAGACTCAGTTTTTTTTGGAGCACACATTAATTGGTGAAATAGGGTTTTTTGAGAGCGTCAAAAACTTTTAATGCCAAAAATAACCCAATTTGTAATAATACCACGCAAGTAAAGGTCTAGAAATTGAAATTTCATAATAAACGCATCGTATTTGCTCTCGTAAGAAAACCAATTTTTAACACTTTTCGGTAATTATTTTAACCTGTTAAATGCTTAGTATAGAAACTACGAGACAGTGCTTCGCCATTTAGGGATTAAAATAAGTAAATGTGGTATAAATACACATTCCTTACAATTTTGAAGTTCATTTTTTGTTTAAAATATCGTTTAATTAGGGTTGTTTTGCGTATAATGGGAAAAAGACTCAGTTTTTTTTGGAGCACACATTAATTGGTGAAATAGGGTTTTTTGAGAGCGTCAAAAACTTGTAATGCCAAAAATAACCCAATTTCAAATAATACCACCCAAATAAAGGTCTAGAAGTTGAAATTTCATAATGAACGCATCCTATTTTCTCTCGTAAGAAAACAAATTTTTAACACTTTTCGGTAATGATTTTAACTCGTTAAATGTTTAGTTTAGAAACTACGAGATAGTGCTTCGAGATTTAGGGAGTAAAATGAGTAAATGTGGTATAAATACACATTACTAAGAATTTTGAAGTTCATTTTTTGTTTAAAATATCGTTTAATTAGGGTTGTTTTGCGTAAAATGGGAAAAAGACTCAGTTTTTTTTTGGAGCACAAAATAATTGGTGAAATAGGGTTTTTGGAGAGCGTCAAAAACTTTAAATGCCAAAAATAACCCAATTTGTAATAATACCACGCAAGTAAAGGTCTAGAAATTGAAATTTCATAATAAACGCATCGTATTTGCTCTCGTAAGAAAACTAATTTTTAACACTTTTCGGTAATGATTTTAACCTGTTAAATGCTTAGTATAGAAACTACGAGACAGTGCTTCGCCATTTAGGGATTAAAATAAGTAAATGTGGTATAAATACACATTCCTAACAATTTTGAAGTTCATTTTTTGTTTAAAATATCGTTTAATTAGGGTTGTTTTGCGTATAATGGGAAAAAGACTCAGTTTTTTTTGGAGCACACATTAATTGGTGAAATAGGGTTTTTTGAGAGCGTCAAAAACTTGTAATGCCAAAAATAACCCAATTTCAAATAATACCACCCAAATAAAGGTCTAGAAGTTGAAATTTCATAATGAACGCATCCTATTTTCTCTCGTAAGAAAACAAATTTTTAACACTTTTCGGTAATGATTTTAACTCGTTAAATGTTTAGTTTAGAAACTACGAGATAGTGCTTCGAGATTTAGGGAGTAAAATGAGTAAATGTGGTATAAATACACATTACTAAGAATTTTGAAGTTCATTTTTTGTTTAAAATATCGTTTAATTAGGGTTGTTTTGCGTAAAATGGGAAAAAGACTCAGTTTTTTTTTGGAGCACAAAATAATTGGTGAAATAGGGTTTTTGGAGAGCGTCAAAAACTTTAAATGCCAAAAATAACCCAATTTGTAATAATACCACGCAAGTAAAGGTCTAGAAATTGAAATTTCATAATAAACGCATCGTATTTGCTCTCGTAAGAAAACCAATTTTGAACACTTTTCGGTAATTATTTTAACCTGTTAAATGCTTAGTATAGAAACTACGAGACAGTGCTTCGCCATTTAGGGATTAAAATAAGTAAATGTGGTATAAATACACATTCCTTACAATTTTGAAGTTCATTTTTTGTTTAAAATATCGTTTAATTAGGGTTGTTTTGCGTATAATGGGAAAAAGACTCAGTTTTTTTTGGAGCACACATTAATTGGTGAAATAGGGTTTTTTGAGAGCGTCAAAAACTTGTAATGCCAAAAATAACCCAATTTCAAATAATACCACCCAAATAAAGGTCTAGAAGTTGAAATTTCATAATGAACGCATCCTATTTTCTCTCGTAAGAAAACAAATTTTTAACACTTTTCGGTAATGATTTTAACTCGTTAAATGTTTAGTTTAGAAACTACGAGATAGTGCTTCGAGATTTAGGGAGTAAAATGAGTAAATGTGGTATAAATACACATTACTAAGAATTTTGAAGTTCATTTTTTGTTTAAAATATCATTTAATTAGGGTTGTTTTGCGTAAAATGGGAAAAAGACTCAGTTTTTTTTTGGAGCACAAAATAATTGGTGAAATAGGGTTTTTGGAGAGCGTCAAAAACTTTAAATGCCAAAAATAACCCAATTTGTAATAATACCACGCAAGTAAAGGTCTAGAAATTGAAATTTCATAATAAACGCATCGTATTTGCTCTCGTAAGAAAACTAATTTTTAACACTTTTCGGTAATGATTTTAACCTGTTAAATGCTTAGTATAGAAACTACGAGACAGTGCTTCGCCATTTAGGGATTAAAATAAGTAAATGTGGTATAAATACACATTCCTAACAATTTTGAAGTTCATTTTTTGTTTATAATATCGTTTAATTAGGGTTGTTTTGCGTATAATGGGAAAAAGACTCAGTTTTTTTTGGAGCACACATTAATTGGTGAAATAGGGTTTTTTGAGAGCGTCAAAAACTTTTAATGCCAAAAATAACCCAATTTCAAATAATACCACCCAAATAAAGGTCTAGAAGTTGAAATTTCATAATGAACGCATCCTATTTTCTCTCGTAAGAAAACAAAATTTTAACACTTTTCGGTAATGATTTTAACTCGTTAAATGTTTAGTTTAGAAACTACGAGATAGTGCTTCGAGATTTAGGGAGTAAAATGAGTAAATGTGGTATAAATACACATTACTAAGAATTTTGAAGTTCATTTTTTGTTTAAAATATCGTTTAATTAGGGTTGTTTTGCGTAAAATGGGAAAAAGACTCAGTTTTTTTTTGGAGCACAAAATAATTGGTGAAATAGGGTTTTTGGAGAGCGTCAAAAACTTTAAATGCCAAAAATAACCCAATTTGTAATAATACCACGCAAGTAAAGGTCTAGAAATTGAAATTTCATAATAAACGCATCGTATTTGCTCTCGTAAGAAAACCAATTTTTAACACTTTTCGGTAATTATTTTAACCTGTTAAATGCTTAGTATAGAAACTAAGAGACAGTGCTTCGCCATTTAGGGATTAAAATAAGTAAATGTGGTATAAATACACATTCCTTACAATTTTGAAGTTCATTTTTTGTTTAAAATATCGTTTAATTAGGGTTGTTTTGCGTATAATGGGAAAAAGACTCAGTTTTTTTTGGAGCACACATTAATTGGTGAAATAGGGTTTTTTGAGAGCGTCAAAAACTTGTAATGCCAAAAATAACCCAATTTCAAATAATACCACCCAAATAAAGGTCTAGAAGTTGAAATTTCATAATGAACGCATCCTATTTTCTCTCGTAAGAAAACAAATTTTTAACACTTTTCGGTAATGATTTTAACTCGTTAAATGTTTAGTTTAGAAACTACGAGATAGTGCTTCGAGATTTAGGGAGTAAAATGAGTAAATTTGGTATAAATACACATTACTAAGAATTTTGAAGTTCATTTTTTGTTTAAAATATCGTTTAATTAGGGTTGTTTTGCTTAAAATGGGAAAAAGACTCAGTTTTTTTTTGGAGCACACATTAATTGGTGAAATAGGGTTTTTGGAGAGCGTCAAAAACTTTAAATGCCAAAAATAACCCAATTTGTAATAATACCACGCAAGTAAAGGTCTAGAAATTGAAATTTCATAATAAACGCATCGTATTTGCTCTCGTAAGAAAACTAATTTTTAACACTTTTCGGTAATGATTTTAACCTGTTAAATGCTTAGTATAGAAACTACGAGACAGTGCTTCGCCATTTAGGGATTAAAATAAGTAAATGTGGTATAAATACACATTCCTAACAATTTTGAAGTTCATTTTTTGTTTATAATATCGTTTAATTAGGGTTGTTTTGCGTATAATGGGAAAAAGACTCAGTTTTTTTTGGAGCACACATTAATTGGTGAAATAGGGTTTTTTGAGAGCGTCAAAAACTTTTAATGCCAAAAATAACCCAATTTGTAATAATACCACGCAAGTAAAGGTCTAGAAATTGAAATTTCATAATAAACACATCGTATTTGCTCTCGTAAGAAAACCAATTTTTAACACTTTTCGGTAATTATTTTAACCTGTTAAATGCTTAGTATAGAAACTACGAGACAGTGCTTCGCCATTTAGGGATTAAAATAAGTAAATGTGGTATAAATACACATTCCTTACAATTTTGAAGTTCATTTTTTGTTTAAAATATCGTTTAATTAGGGTTGTTTTGCGTATAATGGGAAAAAGACTCAGTTTTTTTTGGAGCACACATTAATTGGTGAAATAGGGTTTTTTGAGAGCGTCAAAAACTTGTAATGCCAAAAATAACCCAATTTCAAATAATACCACCCAAATAAAGGTCTAGAAGTTGAAATTTCATAATGAACGCATCCTATTTTCTCTCGTAAGAAAACAAATTTTTAACACTTTTCGGTAATGATTTTAACTCGTTAAATGTTTAGTTTAGAAACTACGAGATAGTGCTTCGAGATTTAGGGAGTAAAATGAGTAAATGTGGTATAAATACACATTACTAAGAATTTTGAAGTTCATTTTTTGTTTAAAATATCGTTTAATTAGGGTTGTTTTGCGTAAAATGGGAAAAAGACTCAGTTTTTTTTTGGAGCACAAAATAATTGGTGAAATAGGGTTTTTGGAGAGCGTCAAAAACTTTAAATGCCAAAAATAACCCAATTTGTAATAATACCACGCAAGTAAAGGTCTAGAAATTGAAATTTCATAATAAACGCATCGTATTTGCTCTCGTAAGAAAACTAATTTTTAACACTTTTCGGTAATGATTTTAACCTGTTAAATGCTTAGTATAGAAACTACGAGACAGTGCTTCGCCATTTAGGGATTAAAATAAGTAAATGTGGTATAAATACACATTCCTAACAATTTTGAAGTTCATTTTTTGTTTAAAATATCGTTTAATTAGGGTTGTTTTGCGTATAATGGGAAAAAGACTCAGTTTTTTTTGGAGCACACATTAATTGGTGAAATAGGGTTTTTTGAGAGCGTCAAAAACTTGTAATGCCAAAAATAACCCAATTTCAAATAATACCACCCAAATAAAGGTCTAGAAGTTAAAATTTCATAATGAACGCATCCTATTTTCTCTCGTAAGAAAACAAATTTTTAACACTTTTCGGTAATGATTTTAACTCGTTAAATGTTTAGTTTAGAAACTACGAGATAGTGCTTCGAGATTTAGGGAGTAAAATGAGTAAATGTGGTATAAATACACATTACTAAGAATTTTGAAGTTCATTTTTTGTTTAAAATATCGTTTAATTAGGGTTGTTTTGCGTAAAATGGGAAAAAGACTCAGTTTTTTTTTGGAGCACAAAATAATTGGTGAAATAGGGTTTTTGGAGAGCGTCAAAAACTTTAAATGCCAAAAATAACCCAATTTGTAATAATACCACGCAAGTAAAGGTCTAGAAATTGAAATTTCATAATAAACGCATCGTATTTGCTCTCGTAAGAAAACTAATTTTTAACACTTTTCGGTAATGATTTTAACCTGTTAAATGCTTAGTATAGAAACTACGAGACAGTGCTTCGCCATTTAGGGATTAAAATAAGTAAATGTGGTATAAATACACATTCCTAACAATTTTGAAGTTCATTTTTTGTTTATAATATCGTTTAATTAGGGTTGTTTTGCGTATAATGGGAAAAAGACTCAGTTTTTTTTGGAGCACACATTAATTGGTGAAATAGGGTTTTTTGAGAGCGTCAAAAACTTTTAATGCCAAAAATAACCCAATTTGTAATAATACCACGCAAGTAAAGGTCTAGAAATTGAAATTTCATAATAAACACATCGTATTTGCTCTCGTAAGAAAACCAATTTTTAACACTTTTCGGTAATTATTTTAACCTGTTAAATGCTTAGTATAGAAACTACGAGACAGTGCTTCGCCATTTAGGGATTAAAATAAGTAAATGTGGTATAAATACACATTCCTTACAATTTTGAAGTTCATTTTTTGTTTAAAATATCGTTTAATTAGGGTTGTTTTGCGTATAATGGGAAAAAGACTCAGTTTTTTTTGGAGCACACATTAATTGGTGAAATAGGGTTTTTTGAGAGCGTCAAAAACTTGTAATGCCAAAAATAACCCAATTTCAAATAATACCACCCAAATAAAGGTCTAGAAGTTGAAATTTCATAATGAACGCATCCTATTTTCTCTCGTAAGAAAACAAATTTTTAACACTTTTCGGTAATGATTTTAACTCGTTAAATGTTTAGTTTAGAAACTACGAGATAGTGCTTCGAGATTTAGGGAGTAAAATGAGTAAATGTGGTATAAATACACATTACTAAGAATTTTGAAGTTCATTTTTTGTTTAAAATATCGTTTAATTAGGGTTGTTTTGCGTAAAATGGGAAAAAGACTCAGTTTTTTTTTGGAGCACAAAATAATTGGTGAAATAGGGTTTTTGGAGAGCGTCAAAAACTTTAAATGCCAAAAATAACCCAATTTGTAATAATACCACGCAAGTAAAGGTCTAGAAATTGAAATTTCATAATAAACGCATCGTATTTGCTCTCGTAAGAAAACTAATTTTTAACACTTTTCGGTAATGATTTTAACCTGTTAAATGCTTAGTATAGAAACTACGAGACAGTGCTTCGCCATTTAGGGATTAAAATAAGTAAATGTGGTATAAATACACATTCCTAACAATTTTGAAGTTCATTTTTTGTTTAAAATATCGTTTAATTAGGGTTGTTTTGCGTATAATGGGAAAAAGACTCAGTTTTTTTTGGAGCACACATTAATTGGTGAAATAGGGTTTTTTGAGAGCGTCAAAAACTTGTAATGCCAAAAATAACCCAATTTCAAATAATACCACCCAAATAAAGGTCTAGAAGTTAAAATTTCATAATGAACGCATCCTATTTTCTCTCGTAAGAAAACAAATTTTTAACACTTTTCGGTAATGATTTTAACTCGTTAAATGTTTAGTTTAGAAACTACGAGATAGTGCTTCGAGATTTAGGGAGTAAAATGAGTAAATGTGGTATAAATACACATTACTAAGAATTTTGAAGTTCATTTTTTGTTTAAAATATCGTTTAATTAGGGTTGTTTTGCGTAAAATGGGAAAAAGACTCAGTTTTTTTTTGGAGCACAAAATAATTGGTGAAATAGGGTTTTTGGAGAGCGTCAAAAACTTTAAATGCCAAAAATAACCCAATTTGTAATAATACCACGCAAGTAAAGGTCTAGAAATTGAAATTTCATAATAAACGCATCGTATTTGCTCTCGTAAGAAAACTAATTTTTAACACTTTTCGGTAATGATTTTAACCTGTTAAATGCTTAGTATAGAAACTACGAGACAGTGCTTCGCCATTTAGGGATTAAAATAAGTAAATGTGGTATAAATACACATTCCTAACAATTTTGAAGTTCATTTTTTGTTTATAATATCGTTTAATTAGGGTTGTTTTGCGTATAATGGGAAAAAGACTCAGTTTTTTTTGGAGCACACATTAATTGGTGAAATAGGGTTTTTTGAGAGCGTCAAAAACTTTTAATGCCAAAAATAACCCAATTTCAAATAATACCACCCAAATAAAGGTCTAGAAGTTGAAATTTCATAATGAACGCATCCTATTTTCTCTCGTAAGAAAACAAAATTTTAACACTTTTCGGTAATGATTTTAACTCGTTAAATGTTTAGTTTAGAAACTACGAGATAGTGCTTCGAGATTTAGGGAGTAAAATGAGTAAATGTGGTATAAATACACATTACTAAGAATTTTGAAGTTCATTTTTTGTTTAAAATATCGTTTAATTAGGGTTGTTTTGCGTAAAATGGGAAAAAGACTCAGTTTTTTTTTGGAGCACAAAATAATTGGTGAAATAGGGTTTTTGGAGAGCGTCAAAAACTTTAAATGCCAAAAATAACCCAATTTGTAATAATACCACGCAAGTAAAGGTCTAGAAATTGAAATTTCATAATAAACGCATCGTATTTGCTCTCGTAAGAAAACTAATTTTTAACACTTTTCGGTAATGATTTTAACCTGTTAAATGCTTAGTATAGAAACTACGAGACAGTGCTTCGCCATTTAGGGATTAAAATAAGTAAATGTGGTATAAATACACATTCCTAACAATTTTGAAGTTCATTTTTTGTTTAAAATATCGTTTAATTAGGGTTGTTTTGCGTATAATGGGAAAAAGACTCAGTTTTTTTTGGAGCACACATTAATTGGTGAAATAGGGTTTTTTGAGAGCGTCAAAAACTTGTAATGCCAAAAATAACCCAATTTCAAATAATACCACCCAAATAAAGGTCTAGAAGTTGAAATTTCATAATGAACGCATCCTATTTTCTCTCGTAAGAAAACAAATTTTTAACACTTTTCGGTAATGATTTTAACTCGTTAAATGTTTAGTTTAGAAACTACGAGATAGTGCTTCGAGATTTAGGGAGTAAAATGAGTAAATTTGGTATAAATACACATTACTAAGAATTTTGAAGTTCATTTTTTGTTTAAAATATCGTTTAATTAGGGTTGTTTTGCGTAAAATGGGAAAAAGACTCAGTTTTTTTTTGGAGCACAAAATAATTGGTGAAATAGGGTTTTTGGAGAGCGTCAAAAACTTTAAATGCCAAAAATAACCCAATTTGTAATAATACCACGCAAGTAAAGGTCTAGAAATTGAAATTTCATAATAAACGCATCGTATTTGCTCTCGTAAGAAAACTAATTTTTAACACTTTTCGGTAATGATTTTAACCTGTTAAATGCTTAGTATAGAAACTACGAGACAGTGCTTCGCCATTTAGGGATTAAAATAAGTAAATGTGGTATAAATACACATTCCTAACAATTTTGAAGTTCATTTTTTGTTTATAATATCGTTTAATTAGGGTTGTTTTGCGTATAATGGGAAAAAGACTCAGTTTTTTTTGGAGCACACATTAATTGGTGAAATAGGGTTTTTGGAGAGCGTCAAAAACTTTTAATGCCAAAAATAACCCAATTTGTAATAATACCACGCAAGTAAAGGTCTAGAAATTGAAATTTCATAATAAACACATCGTATTTGCTCTCGTAAGAAAACCAATTTTTAACACTTTTCGGTAATTATTTTAACCTGTTAAATGCTTAGTATAGAAACTACGAGACAGTGCTTCGCCATTTAGGGATTAAAATAAGTAAATGTGGTATAAATACACATTCCTTACAATTTTGAAGTTCATTTTTTGTTTAAAATATCGTTTAATTAGGGTTGTTTTGCGTATAATGGGAAAAAGACTCAGTTTTTTTTGGAGCACACATTAATTGGTGAAATAGGGTTTTTTGAGAGCGTCAAAAACTTGTAATGCCAAAAATAACCCAATTTCAAATAATACCACCCAAATAAAGGTCTAGAAGTTGAAATTTCATAATGAACGCATCCTATTTTCTCTCGTAAGAAAACAAATTTTTAACACTTTTCGGTAATGATTTTAACTCGTTAAATGTTTAGTTTAGAAACTACGAGATAGTGCTTCGAGATTTAGGGAGTAAAATGAGTAAATGTGGTATAAATACACATTACTAAGAATTTTGAAGTTCATTTTTTGTTTAAAATATCGTTTAATTAGGGTTGTTTTGCGTAAAATGGGAAAAAGACTCAGTTTTTTTTTGGAGCACAAAATAATTGGTGAAATAGGGTTTTTGGAGAGCGTCAAAAACTTTAAATGCCAAAAATAACCCAATTTGTAATAATACCACGCAAGTAAAGGTCTAGAAATTGAAATTTCATAATAAACGCATCGTATTTGCTCTCGTAAGAAAACTAATTTTTAACACTTTTCGGTAATGATTTTAACCTGTTAAATGCTTAGTATAGAAACTACGAGACAGTGCTTCGCCATTTAGGGATTAAAATAAGTAAATGTGGTATAAATACACATTCCTAACAATTTTGAAGTTCATTTTTTGTTTAAAATATCGTTTAATTAGGGTTGTTTTGCGTATAATGGGAAAAAGACTCAGTTTTTTTTGGAGCACACATTAATTGGTGAAATAGGGTTTTTTGAGAGCGTCAAAAACTTGTAATGCCAAAAATAACCCAATTTCAAATAATACCACCCAAATAAAGGTCTAGAAGTTAAAATTTCATAATGAACGCATCCTATTTTCTCTCGTAAGAAAACAAATTTTTAACACTTTTCGGTAATGATTTTAACTCGTTAAATGTTTAGTTTAGAAACTACGAGATAGTGCTTCGAGATTTAGGGAGTAAAATGAGTAAATGTGGTATAAATACACATTACTAAGAATTTTGAAGTTCATTTTTTGTTTAAAATATCGTTTAATTAGGGTTGTTTTGCGTAAAATGGGAAAAAGACTCAGTTTTTTTTTGGAGCACAAAATAATTGGTGAAATAGGGTTTTTGGAGAGCGTCACAAACTTTAAATGCCAAAAATAACCCAATTTGTAATAATACCACGCAAGTAAAGGTCTAGAAATTGAAATTTCATAATAAACGCATCGTATTTGCTCTCGTAAGAAAACTAATTTTTAACACTTTTCGGTAATGATTTTAACCTGTTAAATGCTTAGTATAGAAACTACGAGACAGTGCTTCGCCATTTAGGGATTAAAATAAGTAAATGTGGTATAAATACACATTCCTAACAATTTTGAAGTTCATTTTTTGTTTATAATATCGTTTAATTAGGGTTGTTTTGCGTATAATGGGAAAAAGACTCAGTTTTTTTTGGAGCACACATTAATTGGTGAAATAGGGTTTTTTGAGAGCGTCAAAAACTTTTAATGCCAAAAATAACCCAATTTGTAATAATACCACGCAAGTAAAGGTCTAGAAATTGAAATTTCATAATAAACGCATCGTATTTGCTCTCGTAAGAAAACCAATTTTTAACACTTTTCGGTAATTATTTTAACCTGTTAAATGCTTAGTATAGAAACTACGAGACAGTGCTTCGCCATTTAGGGATTAAAATAAGTAAATGTGGTATAAATACACATTCCTTACAATTTTGAAGTTCATTTTTTGTTTAAAATATCGTTTAATTAGGGTTGTTTTGCGTATAATGGGAAAAAGACTCAGTTTTTTTTGGAGCACACATTAATTGGTGAAATAGGGTTTTTTGAGAGCGTCAAAAACTTGTAATGCCAAAAATAACCCAATTTCAAATAATACCACCCAAATAAAGGTCTAGAAGTTGAAATTTCATAATGAACGCATCCTATTTTCTCTCGTAAGAAAACAAATTTTTAACACTTTTCGGTAATGATTTTAACTCGTTAAATGTTTAGTTTAGAAACTACGAGATAGTGCTTCGAGATTTAGGGAGTAAAATGAGTAAATGTGGTATAAATACACATCACTAAGAATTTTGAAGTTCAGTTTGTGTTTAAAATATCGTTTAATTAGGGTTGTTTTGCGTAAAATGGGAAAAAGACTCAGTTTTTTTTGGAGCACTAATTAATTGGTGAAATAGGGTTTTTGGAGAGCGTCAAAAACTTTAAATGCCAAAAATAACCCAATTTGTAATAATACCACGCAAGTAAAGGTCTAGAAATTGAAATTTCATAATAAACGCATCGTATTTGCTCTCGTAAGAAAACTAATTTTTAACACTTTTCGGTAATGATTTTAACCTGTTAAATGCTTGGTATAGAAACTACGAGACAGTGCTTCGCCATTTAGGGATTAAAATAAGTAAATGTGGTATAAATACACATTCCTAACAATTTTGAAGTTCATTTTTTGTTTAAAATATCGTTTAATTAGGGTTGTTTTGCGTATAATGGGAAAAAGACTCAGTTTTTTTTGGAGCACACATTAATTGGTGAAATAGGGTTTTTTGAGAGCGTCAAAAACTTGTAATGCCAAAAATAACCCAATTTCAAATAATACCACCCAAATAAAGGTCTAGAAGTTAAAATTTCATAATGAACGCATCCTATTTTCTCTCGTAAGAAAACAAATTTTTAACACTTTTCGGTAATGATTTTAACTCGTTAAATGTTTAGTTTAGAAACTACGAGATAGTGCTTCGAGATTTAGGGAGTAAAATGAGTAAATGTGGTATAAATACACATTACTAAGAATTTTGAAGTTCATTTTTTGTTTAAAATATCGTTTAATTAGGGTTGTTTTGCGTAAAATGGGAAAAAGACTCAGTTTTTTTTGGAGCACAAAATAATTGGTGAAATAGGGTTTTTGGAGAGCGTCAAAAACTTTAAATGCCAAAAATAACCCAATTTGTAATAATACCACGCAAGTAAAGGTCTAGAAATTGAAATTTCATAATAAACGCATCGTATTTGCTCTCGTAAGAAAACTAATTTTTAACACTTTTCGGTAATGATTTTAACCTGTTAAATGCTTAGTATAGAAACTACGAGACAGTGCTTCGCCATTTAGGGATTAAAATAAGTAAATGTGGTATAAATACACATTCCTAACAATTTTGAAGTTCATTTTTTGTTTAAAATATCGTTTAATTAGGGTTGTTTTGCGTATAATGGGAAAAAGACTCAGTTTTTTTTGGAGCACACATTAATTGGTGAAATAGGGTTTTTTGAGAGCGTCAAAAACTTGTAATGCCAAAAATAACCCAATTTCAAATAATACCACCCAAATAAAGGTCTAGAAGTTAAAATTTCATAATGAACGCATCCTATTTTCTCTCGTAAGAAAACAAATTTTTAACACTTTTCGGTAATGATTTTAACTCGTTAAATGTTTAGTTTAGAAACTACGAGATAGTGCTTCGAGATTTAGGGAGTAAAATGAGTAAATGTGGTATAAATACACATTACTAAGAATTTTGAAGTTCATTTTTTGTTTAAAATATCGTTTAATTAGGGTTGTTTTGCGTAAAATGGGAAAAAGACTCAGTTTTTTTTTGGAGCACAAAATAATTGGTGAAATAGGGTTTTTGGAGAGCGTCACAAACTTTAAATGCCAAAAATAACCCAATTTGTAATAATACCACGCAAGTAAAGGTCTAGAAATTGAAATTTCATAATAAACGCATCGTATTTGCTCTCGTAAGAAAACTAATTTTTAACACTTTTCGGTAATGATTTTAACCTGTTAAATGCTTAGTATAGAAACTACGAGACAGTGCTTCGCCATTTAGGGATTAAAATAAGTAAATGTGGTATAAATACACATTCCTAACAATTTTGAAGTTCATTTTTTGTTTATAATATCGTTTAATTAGGGTTGTTTTGCGTATAATGGGAAAAAGACTCAGTTTTTTTTGGAGCACACATTAATTGGTGAAATAGGGTTTTTTGAGAGCGTCAAAAACTTTTAATGCCAAAAATAACCCAATTTGTAATAATACCACGCAAGTAAAGGTCTAGAAATTGAAATTTCATAATAAACGCATCGTATTTGCTCTCGTAAGAAAACCAATTTTTAACACTTTTCGGTAATTATTTTAACCTGTTAAATGCTTAGTATAGAAACTACGAGACAGTGCTTCGCCATTTAGGGATTAAAATAAGTAAATGTGGTATAAATACACATTCCTTACAATTTTGAAGTTCATTTTTTGTTTAAAATATCGTTTAATTAGGGTTGTTTTGCGTATAATGGGAAAAAGACTCAGTTTTTTTTGGAGCACACATTAATTGGTGAAATAGGGTTTTTTGAGAGCGTCAAAAACTTGTAATGCCAAAAATAACCCAATTTCAAATAATACCACCCAAATAAAGGTCTAGAAGTTGAAATTTCATAATGAACGCATCCTATTTTCTCTCGTAAGAAAACAAATTTTTAACACTTTTCGGTAATGATTTTAACTCGTTAAATGTTTAGTTTAGAAACTACGAGATAGTGCTTCGAGATTTAGGGAGTAAAATGAGTAAATGTGGTATAAATACACATTACTAAGAATTTTGAAGTTCATTTTTTGTTTAAAATATCGTTTAATTAGGGTTGTTTTGCGTAAAATGGGAAAAAGACTCAGTTTTTTTTGGAGCACAAAATAATTGGTGAAATAGGGTTTTTGGAGAGCGTCAAAAACTTTAAATGCCAAAAATAACCCAATTTGTAATAATACCACGCAAGTAAAGGTCTAGAAATTGAAATTTCATAATAAACGCATCGTATTTGCTCTCGTAAGAAAACTAATTTTTAACACTTTTCGGTAATGATTTTAACCTGTTAAATGCTTAGTATAGAAACTACGAGACAGTGCTTCGCCATTTAGGGATTAAAATAAGTAAATGTGGTATAAATACACATTCCTAACAATTTTGAAGTTCATTTTTTGTTTATAATATCGTTTAATTAGGGTTGTTTTGCGTATAATGGGAAAAAGACTCAGTTTTTTTGGAGCACACATTAATTGGTGAAATAGGGTTTTTTGAGAGCGTCAAAAACTTTTAATGCCAAAAATAACCCAATTTCAAATAATACCACCCAAATAAAGGTCTAGAAGTTGAAATTTCATAATGAACGCATCCTATTTTCTCTCGTAAGAAAACAAATTTTTAACACTTTTCGGTAATGATTTTAACTCGTTAAATGTTTAGTTTAGAAACTACGAGATAGTGCTTCGAGATTTAGGGAGTAAAATGAGTAAATGTGGTATAAATACACATTACTAAGAATTTTGAAGTTCATTTTTTGTTTAAAATATCGTTTAATTAGGGTTGTTTTGCGTAAAATGGGAAAAAGACTCAGTTTTTTTTTTGAGCACAAAATAATTGGTGAAATAGGGTTTTTGGAGAGCGTCAAAAACTTTAAATGCCAAAAATAACCCAATTTGTAATAATACCACGCAAGTAAAGGTCTAGAAATTGAAATTTCATAATAAACGCATCGTATTTGCTCTCGTAAGAAAACCAATTTTTAACACTTTTCGGTAATGATTTTAACCTGTTAAATGCTTAGTATAGAAACTACGAGACAGTGCTTCGCCATTTAGGGATTAAAATAAGTAAATGTGGTATAAATACACATTCCTAACAATTTTGAAGTTCATTTTTTGTTTATAATATCGTTTAATTAGGGTTGTTTTGCGTATAATGGGAAAAAGACTCAGTTTTTTTGGAGCACACATTAATTGGTGAAATAGGGTTTTTTGAGAGCGTCAAAAACTTTTAATGCCAAAAATAACCCAATTTCAAATAATACCACCCAAATAAAGGTCTAGAAGTTGAAATTTCATAATGAACGCATCCTATTTTCTCTCGTAAGAAAACAAATTTTTAACACTTTTCGGTAATGATTTTAACTCGTTAAATGTTTAGTTTAGAAACTACGAGATAGTGCTTCGAGATTTAGGGAGTAAAATGAGTAAATGTGGTATAAATACACATTACTAAGAATTTTGAAGTTCATTTTTTGTTTAAAATATCGTTTAATTAGGGTTGTTTTGCGTAAAATGGGAAAAAGACTCAGTTTTTTTTTTGAGCACAAAATAATTGGTGAAATAGGGTTTTTGGAGAGCGTCAAAAACTTTAAATGCCAAAAATAACCCAATTTGTAATAATACCACGCAAGTAAAGGTCTAGAAATTGAAATTTCATAATAAACGCATCGTATTTGCTCTCGTAAGAAAACCAATTTTTAACACTTTTCGGTAATGATTTTAACCTGTTAAATGCTTAGTATAGAAACTACGAGACAGTGCTTCGCCATTTAGGGATTAAAATAAGTAAATGTGGTATAAATACACATTCCTAACAATTTTGAAGTTCATTTTTTGTTTATAATATCGTTTAATTAGGGTTGTTTTGCGTATAATGGGAAAAAGACTCAGTTTTTTTTGGAGCACACATTAATTGGTGAAATAGGGTTTTTTGAGAGCGTCAAAAACTTTTAATGCCAAAAATAACCCAATTTAAAATAATACCACCCAAATAAAGGTCTAGAAGTTGAAATTTCATAATGAACGCATCCTATTTTCTCTCGTAAGAAAACAAATTTTTAACACTTTTCGGTAATGATTTTAACTCGTTAAATGTTTAGTTTAGAAACTACGAGATAGTGCTTCGAGATTTAGGGAGTAAAATGAGTAAATGTGGTATAAATACACATTACTAAGAATTTTGAAGTTCATTTTTTGTTTAAAATATTTTTTAATTAGGGTTGTTTTGCGTAAAATGGGAAAAAGACTCAGTTTTTTTTTTTTAGCACAAAATAATTGGTGAAATAGGGTTTTTGGAGAGCGTCAAAAACTTTAAATGCCAAAAATAACCCAATTTGTAATAATACCACGCAAGTAAAGGTCTAGAAATTGAAATTTCATAATAAACGCATCGTATTTGCTCTCGTAAGAAAACAAATTTTTAACACTTTTCGGTAATGATTTTAACCTGTTAAATGCTTAGTATAGAAACTACGAGACAGTGCTTCGCCATTTAGGGATTAAAATAAGTAAATGTGGTATAAATACACATTCCTAACAATTTTGAAGTTCATTTTTTGTTTATAATATCGTTTAATTAGGGTTGTTTTGCGTATAATGGGAAAAAGACTCAGTTTTTTTTGGAGCACACATTAATTGGTGAAATAGGGTTTTTTGAGAGCGTCAAAAACTTTTAATGCCAAAAATAACCCAATTTCAAATAATACCACCCAAATAAAGGTCTAGAAGTTGAAATTTCATAATGAACGCATCCTATTTTCTCTCGTAAGAAAACAAATTTTTAACACTTTTCGGTAATGATTTTAACTCGTTAAATGTTTAGTTTAGAAACTACGAGATAGTGCTTCGAGATTTAGGGAGTAAAATGAGTAAATGTGGTATAAATACACATTACTAAGAATTTTGAAGTTCATTTTTTGTTTAAATTATCGTTTAATTAGGGTTGTTTTGCGTAAAATGGGAAAAAGACTCAGTTTTTTTTTTGAGCACAAAATAATTGGTGAAATAGGGTTTTTGGAGAGCGTCAAAAACTTTAAATGCCAAAAATAACCCAATTTGTAATAATACCACGCAAGTAAAGGTCTAGAAATTGAAATTTCATAATAAACGCATCGTATTTGCTCTCGTAAGAAAACCAATTTTTAACACTTTTCGGTAATGATTTTAACCTGTTAAATGCTTAGTATAGAAACTACGAGACAGTGCTTCGCCATTTAGGGATTAAAATAAGTAAATGTGGTATAAATACACATTCCTAACAATTTTGAAGTTCATTTTTTGTTTATAATATTGTTTAATTAGGGTTGTTTTGCGTATAATGGGAAAAAGACTAAGTTTTTTTTGGAGCACACATTAATTGGTGAAATAGGGTTTTTTGAAAGCGTCAAAAACTTTTAATGCCAAAAATAACCCAATTTCAAATAATACCACCCAAATAAAGGTCTAGAAGTTGAAATTTCATAATGAACGCATCCTATTTTCTCTCGTAAGAAAACAAATTTTTAACACTTTTCGGTAATGATTTTAACTCGTTAAATGTTTAGTTTAGAAACTACGAGATAGTGCTTCGAGATTTAGGGAGTAAAATGAGTAAATGTGGTATAAATACACATTACTAAGAATTTTGAAGTTCATTTTTTGTTTAAAATATCGTTTAATTAGGGTTGTTTTGCGTAAAATGGGAAAAAGACTCAGTTTTTTTTTTAGCACAAAATAATTGGTGAAATAGGGTTTTTGGAGAGCGTCAAAAACTTTAAATACCAAAAATAACCCAATTTGTAATAATACCACGCAAGTAAAGGTCTAGAAATTGAAATTTCATAATAAACGCATCGTATTTGCTCTCGTAAGAAAACCAATTTTTAACACTTTTCGGTAATGATTTTAACCTGTTAAATGCTTAGTATAGAAACTACGAGACAGTGCTTCGCCATTTAGGGATTAAAATAAGTAAATGTGGTATAAATACACATTCCTAACAATTTTGAAGTTCATTTTTTGTTTATAATATCGTTTAATTAGGGTTGTTTTGCGTATAATGGGAAAAAGACTCAGTTTTTTTTGGAGCACACATTAATTGGTGAAATAGGGTTTTTTGAGAGCGTCAAAAACTTTTAATGCCAAAAATAACCCAATTTCAAATAATACCACCCAAATAAAGGTCTAGAAGTTGAAATTTCATAATGAACGCATCCTATTTTCTCTCGTAAGAAAACAAATTTTTAACACTTTTCGGTAATGATTTTAACTCGTTAAATGTTTAGTTTAGAAACTACGAGATAGTGCTTCGAGATTTAGGGAGTAAAATGAGTAAATGTGGTATAAATACACATTACTAAGAATTTTGAAGTTCATTTTTTGTTTAAAATATCGTTTAATTAGGGTTGTTTTGCGTAAAATGGGAAAGAGACTCAGTTTTTTTTTTTAGCACAAAATAATTGGTGAAATAGGGTTTTTGGAGAGCGTCAAAAACTTTAAATGCCAAAAATAACCCAATTTGTAATAATACCACGCAAGTAAAGGTCTAGAAATTGAAATTTCATAATAAACGCATCGTATTTGCTCTCGTAAGAAAACCAATTTTTAACACTTTTCGGTAATGATTTTAACCTGTTAAATGCTTAGTATAGAAACTACGAGACAGTGCTTCGCCATTTAGGGATTAAAATAAGTAAATGTGGTATAAATACACATTCCTAACAATTTTGAAGTTCATTTTTTGTTTATAATATCGTTTAATTAGGGTTGTTTTGCGTATAATGGGAAAAAGACTCAGTTTTTTTTGGAGCACACATTAATTGGTGAAATAGGGTTTTTTGAGAGCGTCAAAAACTTTTAATGCCAAAAATAACCCAATTTCAAATAATACCACCCAAATAAAGGTCTAGAAGTTGAAATTTCATAATGAACGCATCCTATTTTCTCTCGTAAGAAAACAAATTTTTAACACTTTTCGGTAATGATTTTAACTCGTTAAATGTTTAGTTTAGAAACTACGAGATAGTGCTTCGAGATTTAGGGAGTAAAATGAGTAAATGTGGTATAAATACACATTACTAAGAATTTTGAAGTTCATTTTTTGTTTAAAATATCGTTTAATTAGGGTTGTTTTGCGTAAAATGGGAAAGAGACTCAGTTTTTTTTTTAGCACAAAATAATTGGTGAAATAGGGTTTTTGGAGAGCGTCAAAAACTTTAAATACCAAAAATAACCCAATTTGTAATAATACCACGCAAGTAAAGGTCTAGAAATTGAAATTTCATAATAAACGCATCGTATTTGCTCTCGTAAGAAAACCAATTTTTAACACTTTTCGGTAATGATTTTAACCTGTTAAATGCTTAGTATAGAAACTACGAGACAGTGCTTCGCCATTTAGGGATTAAAATAAGTAAATGTGGTATAAATACACATTCCTAACAATTTTGAAGTTCATTTTTTGTTTATAATATCGTTTAATTAGGGTTGTTTTGCGTATAATGGGAAAAAGACTCAGTTTTTTTTGGAGCACACATTAATTGGTGAAATAGGGTTTTTTGAGAGCGTCAAAAACTTTTAATGCCAAAAATAACCCAATTTCAAATAATACCACCCAAATAAAGGTCTAGAAGTTGAAATTTCATAATGAACGCATCCTATTTTCTCTCGTAAGAAAACAAATTTTTAACACTTTTCGGTAATGATTTTAACTCGTTAAATGTTTAGTTTAGAAACTACGAGATAGTGCTTCGAGATTTAGGGAGTAAAATGAGTAAATGTGGTATAAATACACATTACTAAGAATTTTGAAGTTCATTTTTTGTTTAAAATATCGTTTAATTAGGGTTGTTTTGCGTAAAATGGGAAAGAGACTCAGTTTTTTTTTTTAGCACAAAATAATTGGTGAAATAGGGTTTTTGGAGAGCGTCAAAAACTTTAAATGCCAAAAATAACCCAATTTGTAATAATACCACGCAAGTAAAGGTCTAGAAATTGAAATTTCATAATAAACGCATCGTATTTGCTCTCGTAAGAAAACCAATTTTTAACACTTTTCGGTAATGATTTTAACCTGTTAAATGCTTAGTATAGAAACTACGAGACAGTGCTTCGCCATTTAGGGATTAAAATAAGTAAATGTGGTATAAATACACATTCCTAACAATTTTGAAGTTCATTTTTTGTTTATAATATCGTTTAATTAGGGTTGTTTTGCGTATAATGGGAAAAAGACTCAGTTTTTTTTGGAGCACACATTAATTGGTGAAATAGGGTTTTTTGAGAGCGTCAAAAACTTTTAATGCCAAAAATAACCCAATTTCAAATAATACCACCCAAATAAAGGTCTAGAAGTTGAAATTTCATAATGAACGCATCCTATTTTCTCTCGTAAGAAAACAAATTTTTAACACTTTTCGGTAATGATTTTAACTCGTTAAATGTTTAGTTTAGAAACTACGAGATAGTGCTTCGAGATTTAGGGAGTAAAATGAGTAAATGTGGTATAAATACACATTACTAAGAATTTTGAAGTTCATTTTTTGTTTAAAATATCGTTTAATTAGGGTTGTTTTGCGTAAAATGGGAAAGAGACTCAGTTTTTTTTTTTAGCACAAAATAATTGGTGAAATAGGGTTTTTGGAGAGCGTCAAAAACTTTAAATGCCAAAAATAACCCAATTTGTAATAATACCACGCAAGTAAAGGTCTAGAAATTGAAATTTCATAATAAACGCATCGTATTTGCTCTCGTAAGAAAACCAATTTTTAACACTTTTCGGTAATGATTTTAACCTGTTAAATGCTTAGTATAGAAACTACGAGACAGTGCTTCGCCATTTAGGGATTAAAATAAGTAAATGTGGTATAAATACACATTCCTAACAATTTTGAAGTTCATTTTTTGTTTATAATATCGTTTAATTAGGGTTGTTTTGCGTATAATAGGAAAAAGACTCAGTTTTTTTTGGAGCACACATTAATTGGTGAAATAGGGTTTTTTGAGAGCGTCAAAAACTTTTAATGCCAAAAATAACCCAATTTCAAATAATACCACCCAAATAAAGGTCTAGAAGTTGAAATTTCATAATGAACGCATCCTATTTTCTCTCGTAAGAAAACAAATTTTTAACACTTTTCGGTAATGATTTTAACTCGTTAAATGTTTAGTTTAGAAACTACGAGATAGTGCTTCGAGATTTAGGGAGTAAAATGAGTAAATGTGGTATAAATACACATTACTAAGAATTTTGAAGTTCATTTTTTGTTTAAAATATCGTTTAATTAGGGTTGTTTTGCGTAAAATGGGAAAAAGACTCAGTTTTTTTTTTTGAGCACAAAATAATTGGTGAAATAGGGTTTTTGGAGAGCGTCAAAAACTTTAAATGCCAAAAATAACCCAATTTGTAATAATACCACGCAAGTAAAGGTCTAGAAATTGAAATTTCATAATAAACGCATCGTATTTGCTCTCGTAAGAAAACCAATTTTTAACACTTTTCGGTAATGATTTTAACCTGTTAAATGCTTAGTATAGAAACTACGAGACAGTGCTTCGCCATTTAGGGATTAAAATAAGTAAATGTGGTATAAATACACATTCCTAACAATTTTGAAGTTCATTTTTTGTTTATAATATCGTTTAATTAGGGTTGTTTTGCGTATAATGGGAAAAAGACTCAGTTTTTTTTGGAGCACACATTAATTGGTGAAATAGGGTTTTTTGAGAGCGTCAAAAACTTTTAATGCCAAAAATAACCCAATTTCAAATAATACCACCCAAATAAAGGTCTAGAAGTTGAAATTTCATAATGAACGCATCCTATTTTCTCTCGTAAGAAAACAAATTTTTAACACTTTTCGGTAATGATTTTAACTCGTTAAATGTTTAGTTTAGAAACTACGAGATAGTGCTTCGAGATTTAGGGAGTAAAATGAGTAAATGTGGTATAAATACACATTACTAAGAATTTTGAAGTTCATTTTTTGTTTAAATTATCGTTTAATTAGGGTTGTTTTGCGTAAAATGGGAAAAAGACTCAGTTTTTTTTTGGAGCACAAAATAATTGGTGAAATAGGGTTTTTGGAGAGCGTCAAAAACTTTAAATGCCAAAAATAACCCAATTTGTAATAATACCACGCAAGTAAAGGTCTAGAAATTGAAATTTCATAATAAACGCATCGTATTTGCTCTCGTAAGAAAACCAATTTTTAACACTTTTCGGTAATGATTTTAACCTGTTAAATGCTTAGTATAGAAACTACGAGACAGTGCTTCGCCATTTAGGGATTAAAATAAGTAAATGTGGTATAAATACACATTCCTAACAATTTTGAAGTTCATTTTTTGTTTATAATATTGTTTAATTAGGGTTGTTTTGCGTATAATGGGAAAAAGACTAAGTTTTTTTTGGAGCACACATTAATTGGTGAAATAGGGTTTTTTGAAAGCGTCAAAAACTTTTAATGCCAAAAATAACCCAATTTCAAATAATACCACCCAAATAAAGGTCTAGAAGTTGAAATTTCAAAATGAACGCATCCTATTTTCTCTCGTAAGAAAACAAATTTTTAACACTTTTCGGTAATGATTTTAACTCGTTAAATGTTTAGTTTAGAAACTACGAGATAGTGCTTCGAGATTTAGGGAGTAAAATGAGTAAATGTGGTATAAATACACATTACTAAGAATTTTGAAGTTCATTTTTTGTTTAAAATATCGTTTAATTAGGGTTGTTTTGCGTAAAATGGGAAAAAGACTCAGTTTTTTTTTTAGCACAAAATAATTGGTGAAATAGGGTTTTTGGAGAGCGTCAAAAACTTTAAATGCCAAAAATAACCCAATTTGTAATAATACCACGCAAGTAAAGGTCTAGAAATTGAAATTTCATAATAAACGCATCGTATTTGCTCTCGTAAGAAAACCAATTTTTAACACTTTTCGGTAATGATTTTAACCTGTTAAATGCTTAGTATAGAAACTACGAGACAGTGCTTCGCCATTTAGGGATTAAAATAAGTAAATGTGGTATAAATACACATTCCTAACAATTTTGAAGTTCATTTTTGTTTATAATATCGTTTAATTAGGGTTGTTTTGCGTATAATGGGAAAAAGACTCAGTTTTTTTTGGAGCACACATTAATTGGTGAAATAGGGTTTTTTGAGAGCGTCAAAAACTTTTAATGCCAAAAATAACCCAATTTCAAATAATACCACCCAAATAAAGGTCTAGAAGTTGAAATTTCATAATGAACGCATCCTATTTTCTCTCGTAAGAAAACAAATTTTTAACACTTTTCGGTAATGATTTTAACTCGTTAAATGTTTAGTTTAGAAACTACGAGATAGTGCTTCGAGATTTAGGGAGTAAAATGAGTAAATGTGGTATAAATACACATTACTAAGAATTTTGAAGTTCATTTTTTGTTTAAAATATCGTTTAATTAGGGTTGTTTTGCGTAAAATGGGAAAAAGACTCAGTTTTTTTTTTAGCACAAAATAATTGGTGAAATAGGGTTTTTGGAGAGCGTCAAAAACTTTAAATGCCAAAAATAACCCAATTTGTAATAATACCACGCAAGTAAAGGTCTAGAAATTGAAATTTCATAATAAACGCATCGTATTTGCTCTCGTAAGAAAACCAATTTTTAACACTTTTCGGTAATGATTTTAACCTGTTAAATGCTTAGTATAGAAACTACGAGACAGTGCTTCGCCATTTAGGGATTAAAATAAGTAAATGTGGTATAAATACACATTCCTAACAATTTTGAAGTTCATTTTTTGTTTATAATATCGTTTAATTAGGGTTGTTTTGCGTATAATGGGAAAAAGACTCAGTTTTTTTTGGAGCACACATTAATTGGTGAAATAGGGTTTTTTGAGAGCGTCAAAAACTTTTAATGCCAAAAATAACCCAATTTCAAATAATACCACCCAAATAAAGGTCTAGAAGTTGAAATTTCATAATGAACGCATCCTATTTTCTCTCGTAAGAAAACAAATTTTTAACACTTTTCGGTAATGATTTTAACTCGTTAAATGTTTAGTTTAGAAACTACGAGATAGTGCTTCGAGATTTAGGGAGTAAAATGAGTAAATGTGGTATAAATACACATTACTAAGAATTTTGAAGTTCATTTTTTGTTTAAAATATCGTTTAATTAGGGTTGTTTTGCGTAAAATGGGAAAAAGACTCAGTTTTTTTTTTAGCACAAAATAATTGGTGAAATAGGGTTTTTGGAGAGCGTCAAAAACTTTAAATGCCAAAAATAACCCAATTTGTAATAATACCACGCAAGTAAAGGTCTAGAAATTGAAATTTCATAATAAACGCATCGTATTTGCTCTCGTAAGAAAACCAATTTTTAACACTTTCCGGTAATGATTTTAACCTGTTAAATGCTTAGTATAGAAACTACGAGACAGTGCTTCGCCATTTAGGGATTAAAATAAGTAAATGTGGTATAAATACACATTCCTAACAATTTTGAAGTTCATTTTTTGTTTATAATATCGTTTAATTAGGGTTGTTTTGCGTATAATGGGAAAAAGACTCAGTTTTTTTTGGAGCACACATTAATTGGTGAAATAGGGTTTTTTGAGAGCGTCAAAAACTTTTAATGCCAAAAATAACCCAATTTCAAATAATACCACCCAAATAAAGGTCTAGAAGTTGAAATTTCATAATGAACGCATCCTATTTTCTCTCGTAAGAAAACAAATTTTTAACACTTTTCGGTAATGATTTTAACTCGTTAAATGTTTAGTTTAGAAACTACGAGATAGTGCTTCGAGATTTAGGGAGTAAAATGAGTAAATGTGGTATAAATACACATTTCTAAGAATTTTGAAGTTCATTATTTGTTTAAAATATCGTTTAATTAGGGTTGTTTTGCGTAAAATGGGAAAAAGACTCAGTTTTTTTTTTAGCACAAAATAATTGGTGAAATAGGGTTTTTGGAGAGCGTCAAAAACTTTAAATGCCAAAAATAACCCAATTTGTAATAATACCACGCAAGTAAAGGTCTAGAAATTGAAATTTCATAATAAACGCATCGTATTTGCTCTCGTAAGAAAACCAATTTTTAACACTTTCCGGTAATGATTTTAACCTGTTAAATGCTTAGTATAGAAACTACGAGACAGTGCTTCGCCATTTAGGGATTAAAATAAGTAAATGTGGTATAAATACACATTCCTAACAATTTTGAAGTTCATTTTTTGTTTATAATATCGTTTAATTAGGGTTGTTTTGCGTATAATGGGAAAAAGACTCAGTTTTTTTTGGAGCACACATTAATTGGTGAAATAGGGTTTTTTGAGAGCGTCAAAAACTTTTAATGCCAAAAATAACCCAATTTCAAATAATACCACCCAAATAAAGGTCTAGAAGTTGAAATTTCATAATGAACGCATCCTATTTTCTCTCGTAAGAAAACAAATTTTTAACACTTTTCGGTAATGATTTTAACTCGTTAAATGTTTAGTTTAGAAACTACGAGATAGTGCTTCGAGATTTAGGGAGTAAAATGAGTAAATGTGGTATAAATACACATTACTAAGAATTTTGAAGTTCATTTTTTGTTTAAAATATCGTTTAATTAGGGTTGTTTTGCGTAAAATGGGAAAAAGACTCAGTTTTTTTTTTAGCACAAAATAATTGGTGAAATAGGGTTTTTGGAGAGCGTCAAAAACTTTAAATGCCAAAAATAACCCAATTTTTAATAATACCACGCAAGTAAAGGTCTAGAAATTGAAATTTCATAATAAACGCATCGTATTTGCTCTCGTAAGAAAACCAATTTTTAACACTTTTCGGTAATGATTTTAACCTGTTAAATGCTTAGTATAGAAACTACGAGACAGTGCTTCGCCATTTAGGGATTAAAATAAGTAAATGTGGTATAAATACACATTCCTAACAATTTTGAAGTTCATTTTTTGTTTATAATATCGTTTAATTAGGGTTGTTTTGCGTATAATGGGAAAAAGACTCAGTTTTTTTTGGAGCACACATTAATTGGTGAAATAGGGTTTTTTGAGAGCGTCAAAAACTTTTAATGCCAAAAATAACCCAATTTCAAATAATACCACCCAAATAAAGGTCTAGAAGTTGAAATTTCATAATGAACGCATCCTATTTTCTCTCGTAAGAAAACAAATTTTTAACACTTTTCGGTAATGATTTTAACTCGTTAAATGTTTAGTTTAGAAACTACGAGATAGTGCTTCGAGATTTAGGGAGTAAAATGAGTAAATGTGGTATAAATACACATTTCTAAGAATTTTGAAGTTCATTATTTGTTTAAAATATCGTTTAATTAGGGTTGTTTTGCGTAAAATGGGAAAAAGACTCAGTTTTTTTTTTAGCACAAAATAATTGGTGAAATAGGGTTTTTGGAGAGCGTCAAAAACCATAAATGCCAAAAATAACCCAATTTGTAATAATACCACGCAAGTAAAGGTCTAGAAATTGAAATTTCATAATAAACGCATCGTATTTGCTCTCGTAAGAAAACCAATTTTTAACACTTTCCGGTAATGATTTTAACCTGTTAAATGCTTAGTATAGAAACTACGAGACAGTGCTTCGCCATTTAGGGATTAAAATAAGTAAATGTGGTATAAATACACATTCCTAACAATTTTGAAGTTCATTTTTTGTTTATAATATCGTTTAATTAGGGTTGTTTTGCGTATAATGGGAAAAAGACTCAGTTTTTTTTGGAGCACACATTAATTGGTGAAATAGGGTTTTTTGAGAGCGTCAAAAACTTTTAATGCCAAAAATAACCCAATTTCAAATAATACCACCCAAATAAAGGTCTAGAAGTTGAAATTTCATAATGAACGCATCCTATTTTCTCTCGTAAGAAAACAAATTTTTAACACTTTTCGGTAATGATTTTAACTCGTTAAATGTTTAGTTTAGAAACTACGAGATAGTGCTTCGAGATTTAGGGAGTAAAATGAGTAAATGTGGTATAAATACACATTACTAAGAATTTTGAAGTTCATTTTTTGTTTAAAATATCGTTTAATTAGGGTTGTTTTGCGTAAAATGGGAAAAAGACTCAGTTTTTTTTTTAGCACAAAATAATTGGTGAAATAGGGTTTTTGGAGAGCGTCAAAAACTTTAAATGCCAAAAATAACCCAATTTGTAATAATACCACGCAAGTAAAGGTCTAGAAATTGAAATTTCATAATAAACGCATCGTATTTGCTCTCGTAAGAAAACCAATTTTTAACACTTTTCGGTAATGATTTTAACCTGTTAAATGCTTAGTATAGAAACTACGAGACAGTGCTTCGCCATTTAGGGATTAAAATAAGTAAATGTGGTATAAATACACATTCCTAACAATTTTGAAGTTCATTTTTTGTTTATAATATCGTTTAATTAGGGTTGTTTTGCGTATAATGGGAAAAAGACTCAGTTTTTTTTGGAGCACACATTAATTGGTGAAATAGGGTTTTTTGAGAGCGTCAAAAACTTTTAATGCCAAAAATAACCCAATTTCAAATAATACCACCCAAATAAAGGTCTAGAAGTTGAAATTTCATAATGAACGCATCCTATTTTCTCTCGTAAGAAAACAAATTTTTAACACTTTTCGGTAATGATTTTAACTCGTTAAATGTTTAGTTTAGAAACTACGAGATAGTGCTTCGAGATTTAGGGAGTAAAATGAGTAAATGTGGTATAAATACACATTACTAAGAATTTTGAAGTTCATTTTTTGTTTAAATTATCGTTTAATTAGGGTTGTTTTGCGTAAAATGGGAAAAAGACTCAGTTTTTTTTTGGAGCACAAAATAATTGGTGAAATAGGGTTTTTGGAGAGCGTCAAAAACTTTAAATGCCAAAAATAACCCAATTTGTAATAATACCACGCAAGTAAAGGTCTAGAAATTGAAATTTCATAATAAACGCATCGTATTTGCTCTCGTAAGAAAACCAATTTTTAACACTTTTCGGTAATGATTTTAACCTGTTAAATGCTTAGTATAGAAACTACGAGACAGTGCTTCGCCATTTAGGGATTAAAATAAGTAAATGTGGTATAAATACACATTCCTAACAATTTTGAAGTTCATTTTTTGTTTATAATATTGTTTAATTAGGGTTGTTTTGCGTATAATGGGAAAAAGACTAAGTTTTTTTTGGAGCACACATTAATTGGTGAAATAGGGTTTTTTGAAAGCGTCAAAAACTTTTAATGCCAAAAATAACCCAATTTCAAATAATACCACCCAAATAAAGGTCTAGAAGTTGAAATTTCATAATGAACGCATCCTATTTTCTCTCGTAAGAAAACAAATTTTTAACACTTTTCGGTAATGATTTTAACTCATTAAATGTTTAGTTTAGAAACTACGAGATAGTGCTTCGAGATTTAGGGAGTAAAATGAGTAAATGTGGTATAAATACACATTACTAAGAATTTTGAAGTTCATTTTTTGTTTAAATTATCGTTTAATTAGGGTTGTTTTGCGTAAAATGGGAAAAAGACTCAGTTTTTTTTTTGGAGCACAAAAAAATTGGTGAAATAGGGTTTTTGGTGAGCGTCAAAAACTTTAAATGCCAAAAATAACCCAATTTGTAATAATACCACGCAAATAAAGGTCTAGAAATTGAAATTTCATAATAAACGCATCGTATTTGCTCTCGTAAGAAAACCAATTTTTAACACTTTTCGGTAATGATTTTAACCTGTTAAATGCTTAGTATAGAAAATACGAGATAGTGCTTCGCGATTTATGGATTAAAATAAGTAAATGTGGTATAAATACACATTCCTAACAATTTTGAAGTTCATTTTTTCTTTAAAATATCGTTTAATTAGGGTTGTTTTGCGTATAATGGGAAAAAGACTCAGTTTTTTTTGGAGCACACATTAATTGGTGAAATAGGGTTTTTTGAGAGCGTCAAAAACTTTTAATGCCAAAAATAACCCAATTTCAAATAATACCACCCAAATAAAGGTCTAGAAGTTGAAATTTCATAATGAACGCATCCTATTTTCTCTCGTAAGAAAACAAATTTTTAACACTTTTCGGTAATGATTTTAACTCGTTAAATGTTTAGTTTAGAAACTACGAGATAGTGCTTCGAGATTTAGGGAGTAAAATGAGTAAATGTGGTATAAATACACATTACTAAGAATTTTGAAGTTCATTTTTTGTTTAAAATATCGTTTAATTAGGGTTGTTTTGCGTAAAATGGGAAAAAGACTCAGTTTTTTTTTGGAGCACAAAATAATTGGTGAAATAGGGTTTTTGGAGAGCGTCAAAAACTTTAAATGCCAAAAATAACCCAATTTGTAATAATACCACGCAAGTAAAGGTCTAGAAATTGAAATTTCATAATAAACGCATCGTATTTGCTCTCGTAAGAAAACCAATTTTTAACACTTTTCGGTAATGATTTTAACCTGTTAAATGCTTAGTATAGAAACTACGAGACAGTGCTTCGCCATTTAGGGATTAAAATAAGTAAATGTGGTATAAATACACATTCCTAACAATTTTGAAGTTCATTTTTTGTTTATAATATTGTTTAATTAGGGTTGTTTTGCGTATAATGGGAAAAAGACTAAGTTTTTTTTGGAGCACACATTAATTGGTGAAATAGGGTTTTTTGAAAGCGTCAAAAACTTTTAATGCCAAAAATAACCCAATTTCAAATAATACCACCCAAATAAAGGTCTAGAAGTTGAAATTTCATAATGAACGCATCCTATTTTCTCTCGTAAGAAAACAAATTTTTAACACTTTTCGGTAATGATTTTAACTCATTAAATGTTTAGTTTAGAAACTACGAGATAGTGCTTCGAGATTTAGGGAGTAAAATGAGTAAATGTGGTATAAATACACATTACTAAGAATTTTGAAGTTCATTTTTTGTTTAAATTATCGTTTAATTAGGGTTGTTTTGCGTAAAATGGGAAAAAGACTCAGTTTTTTTTTTTGGAGCACAAAAAAATTGGTGAAATAGGGTTTTTGGTGAGCGTCAAAAACTTTAAATGCCAAAAATAACCCAATTTGTAATAATACCACGCAAATAAAGGTCTAGAAATTGAAATTTCATAATAAACGCATCGTATTTGCTCTCGTAAGAAAACCAATTTTTAACACTTTTCGGTAATGATTTTAACCTGTTAAATGCTTAGTATAGAAAATACGAGATAGTGCTTCGCGATTTATGGATTAAAATAAGTAAATGTGGTATAAATACACATTCCTAACAATTTTGAAGTTCATTTTTTCTTTAAAATATCGTTTAATTAGGGTTGTTTTGCGTATAATGGGAAAAAGACTCAGTTTTTTTTGGAGCACACATTAATTGGTGAAATAGGGTTTTTTGAGAGCGTCAAAAACTTTTAATGCCAAAAATAACCCAATTTCAAAAAATACCACCCAAATAAAGGTCTAGAAGTTGAAATTTCATAATGAACGCATCCTATTTTCTCTCGTAAGAAAACAAATTTTTAACACTTTTCGGTAATGATTTTAACTCGTTAAATGTTTAGTTTAGAAACTACGAGATAGTGCTTCGAGATTTAGGGAGTAAAATGAGTAAATGTGGTATAAATACACATTACTAAGAATTTTGAAGTTCATTTTTTGTTTAAAATATCGTTTAATTAGGGTTGTTTTGCGTAAAATGGGAAAAAGACTCAGTTTTTTTTTGGAGCACAAAATAATTGGTGAAATAGGGTTTTTGGAGAGCGTCAAAAACTTTAAATGCCAAAAATAACCCAATTTGTAATAATACCACGCAAGTAAAGGTCTAGAAATTGAAATTTCATAATAAACGCATCGTATTTGCTCTCGTAAGAAAACCAATTTTTAACACTTTTCGGTAATGATTTTAACCTGTTAAATGCTTAGTATAGAAACTACGAGACAGTGCTTCGCCATTTAGGGATTAAAATAAGTAAATGTGGTATAAATACACATTCCTAACAATTTTGAAGTTCATTTTTTGTTTATAATATTGTTTAATTAGGGTTGTTTTGCGTATAATGGGAAAAAGACTAAGTTTTTTTTGGAGCACACATTAATTGGTGAAATAGGGTTTTTTGAAAGCGTCAAAAACTTTTAATGCCAAAAATAACCCAATTTCAAATAATACCACCCAAATAAAGGTCTAGAAGTTGAAATTTCATAATGAACACATCCTATTTTCTCTCGTAAGAAAACAAATTTTTAACACTTTTCGGTAATGATTTTAACTCATTAAATGTTTAGTTTAGAAACTACGAGATAGTGCTTCGAGATTTAGGGAGTAAAATGAGTAAATGTGGTATAAATACACATTACTAAGAATTTTGAAGTTCATTTTTTGTTTAAATTATCGTTTAATTAGGGTTGTTTTGCGTAAAATGGGAAAAAGACTCAGTTTTTTTTTTTGGAGCACAAAAAAATTGGTGAAATAAGGTTTTTGGTGAGCGTCAAAAACTTTAAATGCCAAAAATAACCCAATTTGTAATAATACCACGCAAATAAAGGTCTAGAAATTGAAATTTCATAATAAACGCATCGTATTTGCTCTCGTAAGAAAACCAATTTTTAACACTTTTCGGTAATGATTTTAACCTGTTAAATGCTTAGTATAGAAAATACGAGATAGTGCTTCGCGATTTATGGATTAAAATAAGTAAATGTGGTATAAATACACATTCCTAACAATTTTGAAGTTCATTTTTTCTTTAAAATATCGTTTAATTAGGGTTGTTTTGCGTATAATGGGAAAAAGACTCAGTTTTTTTTGGAGCACACATTAATTGGTGAAATAGGGTTTTTTGAGAGCGTCAAAAACTTTTAATGCCAAAAATAACCCAATTTCAAATAATACCACCCAAATAAAGGTCTAGAAGTTGAAATTTCATAATGAACGCATCCTATTTTCTCTCGTAAGAAAACAAATTTTTAACACTTTTCGGTAATGATTTTAACTCGTTAAATGTTTAGTTTAGAAACTACGAGATAGTGCTTCGAGATTTAGGGAGTAAAATGAGTAAATGTGGTATAAATACACATTACTAAGAATTTTGAAGTTCATTTTTTGTTTAAAATATCGTTTAATTAGGGTTGTTTTGCGTAAAATGGGAAAAAGACTCAGTTTTTTTTTTTAGCACAAAATAATTGGTGAAATAGGGTTTTTGGAGAGTGTCAAAAACTTTAAATGCCAAAAATAACCCAATTTGTAATAATACCACGCAAGTAAAGGTCTAGAAATTGAAATTTCATAATAAACGCATCGTATTTGCTCTCGTAAGAAAACCAATTTTTAACACTTTTCGGTAATGATTTTAACCTGTTAAATGCTTAGTATAGAAACTACGAAACAGTGCTTCGCCATTTAGGGATTAAAATAAGTAAATGTGGTATAAATACACATTCCTAACAATTTTGAAGTTCATTTTTTGTTTATAATATCGTTTAATTAGGGTTGTTTTGCGTATAATGGGAAAAAGACTCAGTTTTTTTTGGAGCACACATTAATTGGTGAAATAGGGTTTTTTGAGAGCGTCAAAAACTTTTAATGCCAAAAATAACCCAATTTCAAATAATACCACCCAAATAAAGGTCTAGAAGTTGAAATTTCATAATGAACGCATCCTATTTTCTCTCGTAAGAAAACAAATTTTTAACACTTTTCGGTAATGATTTTAACTCGTTAAATGTTTAGTTTAGAAACTACGAGATAGTGCTTCGAGATTTAGGGAGTAAAATGAGTAAATGTGGTATAAATACACATTACTAAGAATTTTGAAGTTCATTTTTTGTTTAAATTATCGTTTAATTAGGGTTGTTTTGCGTAAAATGGGAAAAAGACTCAGTTTTTTTTTGGAGCACAAAATAATTGGTGAAATAGGGTTTTTGGAGAGCGTCAAAAACTTTAAATGCCAAAAATAACCCAATTTGTAATAATACCACGCAAATAAAGGTCTAGAAATTGAAATTTCATAATAAACGCATCGTATTTGCTCTCGTAAGAAAACCAATTTTTAACACTTTTCGGTAATGATTTTAACCTGTTAAATGCTTAGTATAGAAAATACGAGATAGTGCTTCGCGATTTATGGATTAAAATAAGTAAATGTGGTATAAATACACATTCCTAACAATTTTGAAGTTCATTTTTTCTTTAAAATATCGTTTAATTAGGGTTGTTTTGCGTATAATGGGAAAAAGACTCAGTTTTTTTTGGAGCACACATTAATTGGTGAAATAGGGTTTTTTGAGAGCGTCAAAAACTTTTAATGCCAAAAATAACCCAATTTCAAATAATACCACCCAAATAAAGGTCTAGAAGTTGAAATTTCATAATGAACGCATCCTATTTTCTCTCGTAAGAAAACAAATTTTTAACACTTTTCGGTAATGATTTTAACTCGTTAAATGTTTAGTTTAGAAACTACGAGATAGTGCTTCGAGATTTAGGGAGTAAAATGAGTAAATGTGGTATAAATACACATTACTAAGAATTTTGAAGTTCATTTTTTGTTTAAAATATCGTTTAATTAGGGTTGTTTTGCGTAAAATGGGAAAAAGACTCAGTTTTTTTTTTTAGCACAAAATAATTGGTGAAATAGGGTTTTTGGAGAGTGTCAAAAACTTTAAATGCCAAAAATAACCCAATTTGTAATAATACCACGCAAGTAAAGGTCTAGAAATTGAAATTTCATAATAAACGCATCGTATTTGCTCTCGTAAGAAAACCAATTTTTAACACTTTTCGGTAATGATTTTAACCTGTTAAATGCTTAGTATAGAAACTACGAAACAGTGCTTCGCCATTTAGGGATTAAAATAAGTAAATGTGGTATAAATACACATTCCTAACAATTTTGAAGTTCATTTTTTGTTTATAATATCGTTTAATTAGGGTTGTTTTGCGTATAATGGGAAAAAGACTCAGTTTTTTTTGGAGCACACATTAATTGGTGAAATAGGGTTTTTTGAGAGCGTCAAAAACTTTTAATGCCAAAAATAACCCAATTTCAAATAATACCACCCAAATAAAGGTCTAGAAGTTGAAATTTCATAATGAACGCATCCTATTTTCTCTCGTAAGAAAACAAATTTTTAACACTTTTCGGTAATGATTTTAACTCGTTAAATGTTTAGTTTAGAAACTACGAGATAGTGCTTCGAGATTTAGGGAGTAAAATGAGTAAATGTGGTATAAATACACATTACTAAGAATTTTGAAGTTCATTTTTTGTTTAAATTATCGTTTAATTAGGGTTGTTTTGCGTAAAATGGGAAAAAGACTCAGTTTTTTTTTGGAGCACAAAATAATTGGTGAAATAGGGTTTTTGGAGAGCGTCAAAAACTTTAAATGCCAAAAATAACCCAATTTGTAATAATACCACGCAAGTAAAGGTCTAGAAATTGAAATTTCATAATAAACGCATCGTATTTGCTCTCGTAAGAAAACCAATTTTTAACACTTTTCGGTAATGATTTTAACCTGTTAAATGCTTAGTATAGAAACTACGAGACAGTGCTTCGCCATTTAGGGATTAAAATAAGTAAATGTGGTATAAATACACATTCCTAACAATTTTGAAGTTCATTTTTTGTTTATAATATCGTTTAATTAGGGTTGTTTTGCGTATAATGGGAAAAAGACTCAGTTTTTTTTGGAGCACACATTAATTTGTGAAATAGGGTTTTTTGAGAGCGTCAAAAACTTTTAATGCCAAAAATAACCCAATTTCAAATAATACCACCCAAATAAAGGTCTAGAAGTTGAAATTTCATAATGAACGCATCCTATTTTCTCTCGTAAGAAAACAAATTTTTAACACTTTTCGGTAATGATTTTAACTCGTTAAATGTTTAGTTTAGAAACTACGAGATAGTGCTTCGAGATTTAGGGAGTAAAATGAGTAAATGTGGTATAAATACACATTACTAAGAATTTTGAAGTTCATTTTTTGTTTAAAATATCGTTTAATTAGGGTTGTTTTGCGTAAAATGGGAAAAAGACTCAGTTTTTTTTTTAGCACAAAATAATTGGTGAAATAGGGTTTTTGGAGAGCGTCAAAAACTTTAAATGCCAAAAATAACCCAATTTGTAATAATACCACGCAAGTAAAGGTCTAGAAATTGAAATTTCATAATAAACGCATCGTATTTGCTCTCGTAAGAAAACCAATTTTTAACACTTTTCGGTAATGATTTTAAACTGTTAAATGCTTGGTATAGAAACTACGAGACAGTGCTTCGCCATTTAGGGATTAAAATAAGTAAATGTGGTATAAATACACATTCCTAACAATTTTGAAGTTCATTTTTTGTTTATAATATCGTTTAATTAGGGTTGTTTTGCGTATAATGGGAAAAAGACTCAGTTTTTTTTGGAGCACACATTAATTGGTGAAATAGGGTTTTTTGAGAGCGTCAAAAACTTTTAATGCCAAAAATAACCCAATTTCAAATAATACCACCCAAATAAAGGTCTAGAAGTTGAAATTTCATAATGAACGCATCCTATTTTCTCTCGTAAGAAAACAAATTTTTAACACTTTTCGGTAATGATTTTAACTCGTTAAATGTTTAGTTTAGAAACTACGAGATATTGCTTCGAGATTTAGGGAGTAAAATGAGTAAATGTGGTATAAATACACATTACTAAGAATTTTGAAGTTCATTTTTTGTTTAAAATATCGTTTAATTAGGGTTGTTTTGCGTAAAATGGGAAAAAGACTCAGTTTTTTTTTGGAGCACAAAATAATTGGTGAAATAGGGTTTTTGGAGAGCGTCAAAAACTTTAAATGCCAAAAATAACCCAATTTGTAATAATACCACGCAAGTAAAGGTCTAGAAATTGAAATTTCATAATAAACGCATCGTATTTGCTCTCGTAAGAAAACCAATTTTTAACACTTTTCGGTAATGATTTTAACCTGTTAAATGCTTAGTATAGAAACTACGAGACAGTGCTTCGCCATTTAGGGATTAAAATAAGTAAATGTGGTATAAATACACATTCCTAACAATTTTGAAGTTCATTTTTTGTTTATAATATCGTTTAATTAGGGTTGTTTTGCGTATAATGGGAAAAAGACTCAGTTTTTTTTGGAGCACACATTAATTGGTGAAATAGGGTTTTTTGAGAGCGTCAAAAACTTTTAATGCCAAAAATAACCCAATTTCAAATAATACCACCCAAATAAAGGTCTAGAAGTTGAAATTTCATAATGAACGCATCCTATTTTCTCTCGTAAGAAAACAAATTTTTAACACTTTTCGGTAATGATTTTAACTCGTTAAATGTTTAGTTTAGAAACTACGAGATAGTGCTTCGAGATTTAGGGAGTAAAATGAGTAAATGTGGTATAAATACACATTACTAAGAATTTTGAAGTTCATTTTTTGTTTAAAATATCGTTTAATTAGGGTTGTTTTGCGTAAAATGGGAAAAAGACTCAGTTTTTTTTTTAGCACAAAATAATTGGTGAAATAGGGTTTTTGGAGAGCGTCAAAAACTTTAAATGCCAAAAATAACCCAATTTGTAATAATACCACGCAAGTAAAGGTCTAGAAACTGAAATTTCATAATAAACACATCGTATTTGCTCTCGTAAGAAAACCAATTTTTAACACTTTTCGGTAATGATTTTAAACTGTTAAATGCTTAGTATAGAAACTACGAGACAGTGCTTCGCCATTTAGGGATTAAAATAAGTAAATGTGGTATAAATACACATTCCTAACAATTTTGAAGTTCATTTTTTGTTTATAATATCGTTTAATTAGGGTTGTTTTGCGTATAATGGGAAAAAGACTCAGTTTTTTTTGGAGCACACATTAATTGGTGAAATAGGGTTTTTTGAGAGCGTCAAAAACTTTTAATGCCAAAAATAACCCAATTTCAAATAATACCACCCAAATAAAGGTCTAGAAGTTGAAATTTCATAATGAACGCATCCTATTTTCTCTCGTAAGAAAACAAATTTTTAACACTTTTCGGTAATGATTTTAACTCGTTAAATGTTTAGTTTAGAAACTACGAGATATTGCTTCGAGATTTAGGGAGTAAAATGAGTAAATGTGGTATAAATACACATTACTAAGAATTTTGAAGTTCATTTTTTGTTTAAATTATCGTTTAATTAGGGTTGTTTTGCGTAAAATGGGAAAAAGACTCAGTTTTTTTTTGGAGCACAAAATAATTGGTGAAATAGGGTTTTTGGAGAGCGTCAAAAACTTTAAATGCCAAAAATAACCCAATTTGTAATAATACCACGCAAGTAAAGGTCTAGAAATTGAAATTTCATAATAAACGCATCGTATTTGCTCTCGTAAGAAAACCAATTTTTAACACTTTTCGGTAATGATTTTAACCTGTTAAATGCTTAGTATAGAAACTACGAGACAGTGCTTCGCCATTTAGGGATTAAAATAAGTAAATGTGGTATAAATACACATTCCTAACAATTTTGAAGTTCATTTTTTGTTTATAATATTGTTTAATTAGGGTTGTTTTGCGTATAATGGGAAAAAGACTAAGTTTTTTTTGGAGCACACATTAATTGGTGAAATAGGGTTTTTTGAAAGCGTCAAAAACTTTTAATGCCAAAAATAACCCAATTTCAAATAATACCACCCAAATAAAGGTCTAGAAGTTGAAATTTCATAATGAACGCATCCTATTTTCTCTCGTAAGAAAACAAATTTTTAACACTTTTCGGTAATGATTTTAACTCATTAAATGTTTAGTTTAGAAACTACGAGATAGTGCTTCGAGATTTAGGGAGTAAAATGAGTAAATGTGGTATAAATACACATTACTAAGAATTTTGAAGTTCATTTTTTGTTTAAATTATCGTTTAATTAGGGTTGTTTTGCGTAAAATGGGAAAAAGACACAGTTTTTTTTTTGGAGCACAAAATAATTGGTGAAATAGGGTTTTTGGTGAGCGTCAAAAACTTTAAATGCCAAAAATAACCCAATTTGTAATAATACCACGCAAGTAAAGGTCTAGAAATTGAAATTTCATAATAAACGCATCGTATTTGCTCTCGTAAGAAAACCAATTTTTAACACTTTTCGGTAATGATTTTAACCTGTTAAATGCTTAGTATAGAAACTACGAGACAGTGCTTCGCCATTTAGGGATTAAAATAAGTAAATGTGGTATAAATACACATTCCTAACAATTTTGAAGTTCATTTTTTGTTTATAATATTGTTTAATTAGGGTTGTTTTGCGTATAATGGGAAAAAGACTAAGTTTTTTTTGGAGCACACATTAATTGGTGAAATAGGGTTTTTTGAGAGCGTCAAAAACTTTTAATGCCAAAAATAACCCAATTTCAAATAATACCACCCAAATAAAGGTCTAGAAGTTGAAATTTCATAATGCACGCATCCTATTTTCTCTCGTAAGAAAACAAATTTTTAACACTTTTCGGTAATGATTTTAACTCGTTAAATGTTTAGTTTAGAAACTACGAGATAGTGCTTCGAGATTTAGGGAGTAAAATGAGTAAATGTGGTATAAATACACATTACTAAGAATTTTGAAGTTCATTTTTTGTTTAAATTATCGTTTAATTAGGGTTGTTTTGCGTAAAATGGGAAAAAGACTCAGTTTTTTTTTTGGAGCACAAAATAATTGGTGAAATAGGGTTTTTGGAGAGCGTCAAAAACTTTAAATGCCAAAAATAACCCAATTTTTAATAATACCACGCAAATAAAGGTCTAGAAATTGAAATTTCATAATAAACGCATCGTATTTGCTCTCGTAAGAAAACCAATTTTTAACACTTTTCGGTAATGATTTTAACCTGTTAAATGCTTAGTATAGAAAATACGAGATAGTGCTTCGCGATTTATGGATTAAAATAAGTAAATGTGGTATAAATACACATTCCTAACAATTTTGAAGTTCATTTTTTGTTTAAAATATCGTTTAATTAGGGTTGTTTTGCGTATAATGGGAAAAAGACTCAGTTTTTTTTGAAGCACACATTAATTGGTGAAATAGGGTTTTTTGAGAGCGTCAAAAACTTTTAATGCCAAAAATAACCCAATTTCAAATAATACCACCCAAATAAAGGTCTAGAAGTTGAAATTTCATAATGAACGCATCCTATTTTCTCTCGTAAGAAAACAAATTTTTAACACTTTTCGGTAATGATTTTAACTCGTTAAATGTTTAGTTTAGAAACTACGAGATAGTGCTTCGAGATTTAGGGAGTAAAATGAGTAAATGTGGTATAAATACACATTACTAAGAATTTTGAAGTTCATTTTTTGTTTAAATTATCGTTTAATTAGGGTTGTTTTGCGTAAAATGGGAAAAAGACTCAGTTTTTTTTTTTGGAGCACAAAATAATTGGTGAAATAGGGTTTTTGGAGAGCGTCAAAAACTTTAAATGCCAAAAATAACCCAATTTGTAATAATACCACGCAAATAAAGGTCTAGAAATTGAAATTTCATAATAAACGCATCGTATTTGCTCTCGTAAGAAAACCAATTTTTAACACTTTTCGGTAATGATTTTAACCTGTTAAATGCTTAGTATAGAAAATACGAGATAGTGCTTCGCGATTTATGGATTAAAATAAGTAAATGTGGTATAAATACACATTCCTAACAATTTTGAAGTTCATTTTTTGTTTAAAATATCGTTTAATTAGGGTTGTTTTGCGTATAATGGGAAAAAGACTCAGTTTTTTTTGAAGCACACATTAATTGGTGAAATAGGGTTTTTTGAGAGCGTCAAAAACTTTTAATGCCAAAAATAACCCAATTTCAAATAATACCACCCAAATAAAGGTCTAGAAGTTGAAATTTCATAATGAACGCATCCTATTTTCTCTCGTAAGAAAACAAATTTTTAACACTTTTCGGTAATGATTTTAACTCGTTAAATGTTTAGTTTAGAAACTACGAGATAGTGCTTCGAGATTTAGGGAGTAAAATGAGTAAATGTGGTATAAATACACATTACTAAGAATTTTGAAGTTCATTTTTTGTTTAAATTATCGTTTAATTAGGGTTGTTTTGCGTAAAATGGGAAAAAGACTCAGTTTTTTTTTTGGAGCACAAAATAATTGGTGAAATAGGGTTTTTGGAGAGCGTCAAAAACTTTAAATGCCAAAAATAACCCAATTTTTAATAATACCACGCAAATAAAGGTCTAGAAATTGAAATTTCATAATAAACGCATCGTATTTGCTCTCGTAAGAAAACCAATTTTTAACACTTTTCGGTAATGATTTTAACCTGTTAAATGCTTAGTATAGAAAATACGAGATAGTGCTTCGCGATTTATGGATTAAAATAAGTAAATGTGGTATAAATACACATTCCTAACAATTTTGAAGTCCATTTTTTGTTTAAAATATCGTTTAATTAGGGTTGTTTTGCGTATAATGGGAAAAAGACTCAGTTTTTTTTGAAGCACACATTAATTGGTGAAATAGGGTTTTTTGAGAGCGTCAAAAACTTTTAATGCCAAAAATAACCCAATTTCAAAT
Source organism: Parietaria judaica (assembly GCA_954871525.1). Lineage (NCBI taxonomy): Eukaryota > Viridiplantae > Streptophyta > Magnoliopsida > Rosales > Urticaceae > Parietaria > Parietaria judaica. The sequence goes on from OX940868.1 coordinate 4,091,496, forward strand.
AATACCACCCAAATAAAGGTCTAGAAGTTGAAATTTCATAATGAACGCATCCTATTTTCTCTCGTAAGAAAACAAATTTTTAACACTTTTCGGTAATGATTTTAACTCGTTAAATGTTTAGTTTAGAAACTACGAGATAGTGCTTCGAGATTTAGGGAGTAAAATGAGTAAATGTGGTATAAATACACATTACTAAGAATTTTGAAGTTCATTTTTTGTTTAAATTATCGTTTAATTAGGGTTGTTTTGCGTAAAATGGGAAAAAGACTCAGTTTTTTTTTTTGGAGCACAAAATAATTGGTGAAATAGGGTTTTTGGAGAGCGTCAAAAACTTTAAATGCCAAAAATAACCCAATTTGTAATAATACCACGCAAATAAAGGTCTAGAAATTGAAATTTCATAATAAACGCATCGTATTTGCTCTCGTAAGAAAACCAATTTTTAACACTTTTCGGTAATGATTTTAACCTGTTAAATGCTTAGTATAGAAAATACGAGATAGTGCTTCGCGATTTATGGATTAAAATAAGTAAATGTGGTATAAATACACATTCCTAACAATTTTGAAGTTCATTTTTTGTTTAAAATATCGTTTAATTAGGGTTGTTTTGCGTATAATGGGAAAAAGACTCAGTTTTTTTTGAAGCACACATTAATTGGTGAAATAGGGTTTTTTGAGAGCGTCAAAAACTTTTAATGCCAAAAATAACCCAATTTCAAATAATACCACCCAAATAAAGGTCTAGAAGTTGAAATTTCATAATGAACGCATCCTATTTTCTCTCGTAAGAAAACAAATTTTTAACACTTTTCGGTAATGATTTTAACTCGTTAAATGTTTAGTTTAGAAACTACGAGATAGTGCTTCGAGATTTAGGGAGTAAAATGAGTAAATGTGGTATAAATACACATTACTAAGAATTTTGAAGTTCATTTTTTGTTTAAATTATCGTTTAATTAGGGTTGTTTTGCGTAAAATGGGAAAAAGACTCAGTTTTTTTTTTTGGAGCACAAAATAATTGGTGAAATAGTGTTTTTGGAGAGCGTCAAAAACTTTAAATGCCAAAAATAACCCAATTTGTAATAATACCACGCAAATAAAGGTATAGAAATTGAAATTTCATAATAAACGCATCGTATTTGCTCTCGTAAGAAAACCAATTTTTAACACTTTTCGGTAATGATTTTAACCTGTTAAATGCTTAGTATAGAAAATACGAGATAGTGCTTCGCGATTTATGGATTAAAATAAGTAAATGTGGTATAAATACACATTCCTAACAATTTTGAAGTTCATTTTTTGTTTAAAATATCGTTTAATTAGGGTTGTTTTGCGTATAATGGGAAAAAGACTCAGTTTTTTTTGGAGCACACATTAATTGGTGAAATAGGGTTTTTTGAGAGCGTCAAAAACTTTTAATGCCAAAACTAACCCAATTTCAAATAATACCACCCAAATAAAGGTCTAGAAGTTGAAATTTCATAATGAACGCATCCTATTTTCTCTCGTAAGAAAACAAATTTTTAACACTTTTCGGTAATGATTTTAACTCGTTAAATGTTTAGTTTAGAAACTACGAGATAGTGCTTCGAGATTTAGGGAGTAAAATGAGTAAATGTGGTATAAATACACATTACTAAGAATTTTGAAGTTCATTTTTTGTTTAAATTATCGTTTAATTAGGGTTGTTTTGCGTAAAATGGGAAAAAGACTCAGTTTTTTTTTTTGGAGCACAAAATAATTGGTGAAATAGGGTTTTTGGAGAGCGTCAAAAACTTTAAATGCCAAAAATAACCCAATTTGTAATAATACCACGCAAATAAAGGTCTAGAAATTGAAATTTCATAATAAACGCATCGTATTTGCTCTCGTAAGAAAACCAATTTTTAACACTTTTCGGTAATGATTTTAACCTGTTAAATGCTTAGTATAGAAAATACGAGATAGTGCTTCGCGATTTATGGATTAAAATAAGTAAATGTGGTATAAATACACATTCCTAACAATTTTGAAGTTCATTTTTTCTTTAAAATATCGTTTAATTAGGGTTGTTTTGCGTATAATGGGAAAAAGACTCAGTTTTTTTTGGAGCACACATTAATTGGTGAAATAGGGTTTTTGGAGAGCGTCAAAAACTTTTAATGCCAAAAATAACCCAATTTCAAATAATACCACCCAAATAAAGGTCTAGAAGTTAAAATTTCATAATGAACGCATCCTATTTTCTCTCGTAAGAAAACAAATTTTTAACACTTTTCGGTAATGATTTTAACTCGTTAAATGTTTAGTTTAGAAACTACGAGATAGTGCTTCGAGATTTAGGGAGTAAAATGAGTAAATGTGGTATAAATACACATTACTAAGAATTTTGAAGTTCATTTTTTGTTTAAAATATCGTTTAATTAGGGTTGTTTTGCGTAAAATGGGAAAAAGACTCAGTTTTTTTTGGAGCACAAAATAATTGGTGAAATAGGGTTTTTGGTGAGCGTCAAAAACTTTAAATGCCAAAAATAACCCAATTTGTAATAATACCACGCAAATAAAGGTCTAGAAATTGAAATTTCATAATAAACGCATCGTATTTGCTCTCGTAAGAAAACCAATTTTTAACACTTTTCGGTAATGATTTTAACCTGTTAAATGCTTAGTATAGAAAATACGAGATAGTGCTTCGCGATTTATGGATTAAAATAAGTAAATGTGGTATAAATACACATTCCTAACAATTTTGAAGTTCATTTTTTGTTTAAAATATCGTTTAATTAGGGTTGTTTTGCGTATAATGGGAAAAAGACTCAGTTTTTTTTGGAGCACACATTAATTGGTGAAATAGGGTTTTTTGAGAGCGTCAAAAACTTTTAATGCCAAAACTAACCCAATTTCAAATAATACCACCCAAATAAAGGTCTAGAAGTTGAAATTTCATAATGAACGCATCCTATTTTCTCTCGTAAGAAAACAAATTTTTAACACTTTTCGGTAATGATTTTAACTCGTTAAATGTTTAGTTTAGAAACTACGAGATAGTGCTTCGAGATTTAGGGAGTAAAATGAGTAAATGTGGTATAAATACACATTACTAAGAATTTTGAAGTTCATTTTTTGTTTAAATTATCGTTTAATTAGGGTTGTTTTGCGTAAAATGGGAAAAAGACTCAGTTTTTTTTTTTGGAGCACAAAATAATTGGTGAAATAGGGTTTTTGGAGAGCGTCAAAAACTTTAAATGCCAAAAATAACCCAATTTGTAATAATACCACGCAAATAAAGGTCTAGAAATTGAAATTTCATAATAAACGCATCGTATTTGCTCTCGTAAGAAAACCAATTTTTAACACTTTTCGGTAATGATTTTAACCTGTTAAATGCTTAGTATAGAAAATACGAGATAGTGCTTCGCGATTTATGGATTAAAATAAGTAAATGTGGTATAAATACACATTCCTAACAATTTTGAAGTTCATTTTTTCTTTAAAATATCGTTTAATTAGGGTTGTTTTGCGTATAATGGGAAAAAGACTCAGTTTTTTTTGGAGCACACATTAATTGGTGAAATAGGGTTTTTTGAGAGCGTCAAAAACTTTTAATGCCAAAAATAACCCAATTTCAAATAATACCACCCAAATAAAGGTCTAGAAGTTAAAATTTCATAATGAACGCATCCTATTTTCTCTCGTAAGAAAACAAATTTTTAACACTTTTCGGTAATGATTTTAACTCGTTAAATGTTTAGTTTAGAAACTACGAGATAGTGCTTCGAGATTTAGGGAGTAAAATGAGTAAATGTGGTATAAATACACATTACTAAGAATTTTGAAGTTCATTTTTTGTTTAAAATATCGTTTAATTAGGGTTGTTTTGCGTAAAATGGGAAAAAGACTCAGTTTTTTTTGGAGCACAAAATAATTTGTGAAATAGGGTTTTTGGTGAGCGTCAAAAACTTTAAATGCCAAAAATAACCCAATTTGTAATAATACCACGCAAATAAAGGTCTAGAAATTGAAATTTCATAATAAACGCATCGTATTTGCTCTCGTAAGAAAACCAATTTTTAACACTTTTCGGTAATGATTTTAACCTGTTAAATGCTTAGTATAGAAAATACGAGATAGTGCTTCGCGATTTATGGATTAAAATAAGTAAATGTGGTATAAATACACATTCCTAACAATTTTGAAGTTCATTTTTTCTTTTAAAATATCGTTTAATTAGGGTTGTTTTGCGTATAATGGGAAAAAGACTCAGTTTTTTTTGGAGCACACATTAATTGGTGAAATAGGGTTTTTTGAGAGCGTCAAAAACTTTTAATGCCAAAAATAACCCAATTTCAAATAATACCACCCAAATAAAGGTCTAGAAGTTGAAATTTCATAATGAACGCATCCTATTTTCTCTCGTAAGAAAACAAATTTTTAACACTTTTCGGTAATGATTTTAACTCGTTAAATGTTTAGTTTAGAAACTACGAGATAGTGCTTCGAGATTTAGGGAGTAAAATGAGTAAATGTGGTATAAATACACATTACTAAGAATTTTGAAGTTCATTTTTTGTTTAAATTATCGTTTAATTAGGGTTGTTTTGCGTAAAATGGGAAAAAGACCCAGTTTTTTTTTTGGAGCACAAAATAATTGGTGAAATAGGGTTTTTGGAGAGCGTCAAAAACTTTAAATGCCAAAAATAACCCAATTTGTAATAATACCACGCAAATAAAGGTCTAGAAATTGAAATTTCATAATAAACGCATCGTATTTGCTCTCGTAAGAAAACCAATTTTTAACACTTTTCAGTAATGATTTTAACCTGTTAAATGCTTAGTATAGAAAATACGAGATAGTGCTTCGCGATTTATGGATTAAAATAAGTAAATGTGGTATAAATACACATTCCTAACAATTTTGAAGTTCATTTTTTGTTTAAAATATCGTTTAATTAGGGTTGTTTTGCGTATAATGGGAAAAAGACTCAGTTTTTTTTGGAGCACACATTAATTGGTGAAATAGGGTTTTTTGAGAGCGTCAAAAACTTTTAATGCCAAAAATAACCCAATTTCAAATAATACCACCCAAATAAAGGTCTAGAAGTTGAAATTTCATAATGAACGCATCCTATTTTCTCTCGTAAGAAAACAAATTTTTAACACTTTTCGGTAATGATTTTAACTCGTTAAATGTTTAGTTTAGAAACTACGAGATAGTGCTTCGAGATTTAGGGAGTAAAATGAGTAAATGTGGTATAAATACACATTACTAAGAATTTTGAAGTTCATTTTTTGTTTAAATTATCGTTTAATTAGGGTTGTTTTGCGTAAAATGGGAAAAAGACTCAGTTTTTTTTTTTGGAGCACAAAATAATTGGTGAAATAGGGTTTTTGGAGAGCGTCAAAAACTTTAAATGCCAAAAATAACCCAATTTGTAATAATACCACGCAAATAAAGGTCTAGAAATAGAAATTTCATAATAAACGCATCGTATTTGCTCTCGTAAGAAAACCAATTTTTAACACTTTTCGGTAATGATTTTAACCTGTTAAATGCTTAGTATAGAAAATACGAGATAGTGCTTCGCGATTTATGGATTAAAATAAGTAAATGTGGTATAAATACACATTCCTAACAATTTTGAAGTTCATTTTTTGTTTAAAATATCGTTTAATTAGGGTTGTTTTGCGTATAATGGGAAAAAGACTCAGTTTTTTTTGGAGCACACATTAATTGGTGAAATAGGGTTTTTTGAGAGCGTCAAAAACTTTTAATGCCAAAAATAACCCAATTTCAAATAATACCACCCAAATAAAGGTCTAGAAGTTGAAATTTCATAATGAACGCATCCTATTTTCTCTCGTAAGAAAACAAATTTTTAACACTTTTCGGTAATGATTTTAACTCGTTAAATGTTTAGTTTAGAAACTACGAGATAGTGCTTCGAGATTTAGGGAGTAAAATGAGTAAATGTGGTATAAATACACATTACTAAGAATTTTGAAGTTCATTTTATGTTTAAATTATCGTTTAATTAGGGTTGTTTTGCGTAAAATGGGAAAAAGACTCAGTTTTTTTTTTTGGAGCACAAAATAATTGGTGAAATAGGGTTTTTGGAGAGCGTCAAAAACATTAAATGCCAAAAATAACCCAATTTGTAATAATACCACGCAAATAAAGGTCTAGAAATAGAAATTTCATAATAAACGCATCGTATTTGCTCTCGTAAGAAAACCAATTTTTAACACTTTTCGGTAATGATTTTAACCTGTTAAATGCTTAGTATAGAAAATACGAGATAGTGCTTCGCGATTTATGGATTAAAATAAGTAAATGTGGTATAAATACACATTACTAACAATTTTGAAGTTCATTTTTTGTTTAAAATATCGTTTAATTAGGGTTGTTTTGCGTATAATGGGAAAAAGACTCAGTTTTTTTGGAGCACACATTAATTGGTGAAATAGGGTTTTTTGAGAGCGTCAAAAACTTTTAATGCCAAAAATAACCCAATTTAAAATAATACCACCCAAATAAAGGTCTAGAAGTTGAAATTTCATAATGAACGCATCCTATTTTCTCTCGTAAGAAAACAAATTTTTAACACTTTTCGGTAATGATTTTAACTCGTTAAATGTTTAGTTTAGAAACTACGAGATAGTGCTTCGAGATTTAGGGAGTAAAATGAGTAAATGTGGTATAAATACACATTACTAAGAATTTTGAAGTTCATTTTTTGTTTAAATTATCGTTTAATTAGGGTTGTTTTGCGTAAAATGGGAAAAAGACTCAGTTTTTTTTTTTGGAGCACAAAATAATTGGTGAAATAGGGTTTTTGGAGAGCGTCAAAAACTTTAAATGCCAAAAATAACCCAATTTGTAATAATACCACGCAAATAAAGGTCTAGAAATAGAAATTTCATAATAAACGCATCGTATTTGCTCTCGTAAGAAAACCAATTTTTAACACTTTTCGGTAATGATTTTAACCTGTTAAATGCTTAGTATAGAAAATACGAGATAGTGCTTCGCGATTTATGGATTAAAATAAGTAAATGTGGTATAAATACACATTCCTAACAATTTTGAAGTTCATTTTTTGTTTAAAATATCGTTTAATTAGGGTTGTTTTGCGTATAATGGGAAAAAGACTCAGTTTTTTTTGGAGCACACATTAATTGGTGAAATAGGGTTTTTTGAGAGCGTCAAAAACTTTTAATGCCAAAAATAACCCAATTTCAAATAATACCACCCAAATAAAGGTCTAGAAGTTGAAATTTCATAATGAACGCATCCTATTTTCTCTCGTAAGAAAACAAATTTTTAACACTTTTCGGTAATGATTTTAACTCGTTAAATGTTTAGTTTAGAAACTACGAGATAGTGCTTCGAGATTTAGGGAGTAAAATGAGTAAATGTGGTATAAATACACATTACTAAGAATTTTGAAGTTCATTTTATGTTTAAATTATCGTTTAATTAGGGTTGTTTTGCGTAAAATGGGAAAAAGACTCAGTTTTTTTTTTTGGAGCACAAAATAATTGGTGAAATAGGGTTTTTGGAGAGCGTCAAAAACATTAAATGCCAAAAATAACCCAATTTGTAATAATACCACGCAAATAAAGGTCTAGAAATAGAAATTTCATAATAAACGCATCGTATTTGCTCTCGTAAGAAAACCAATTTTTAACACTTTTCGGTAATGATTTTAACCTGTTAAATGCTTAGTATAGAAAATACGAGATAGTGCTTCGCGATTTATGGATTAAAATAAGTAAATGTGGTATAAATACACATTCCTAACAATTTTGAAGTTCATTTTTTGTTTAAAATATCGTTTAATTAGGGTTGTTTTGCGTATAATGGGAAAAAGACTCAGTTTTTTTGGAGCACACATTAATTGGTGAAATAGGGTTTTTTGAGAGCGTCAAAAACTTTTAATGCCAAAAATAACCCAATTTAAAATAATACCACCCAAATAAAGGTCTAGAAGTTGAAATTTCATAATGAACGCATCCTATTTTCTCTCGTAAGAAAACAAATTTTTAACACTTTTCGGTAATGATTTTAACTCGTTAAATGTTTAGTTTAGAAACTACGAGATAGTGCTTCGAGATTTAGGGAGTAAAATGAGTAAATGTGGTATAAATACACATTACTAAGAATTTTGAAGTTCATTTTTTGTTTAAATTATCGTTTAATTAGGGTTGTTTTGCGTAAAATGGGAAAAAGACTCAGTTTTTTTTTTTGGAGCACAAAATAATTGGTGAAATAGGGTTTTTGGAGAGCGTCAAAAACTTTAAATGCCAAAAATAACCCAATTTGTAATAATACCACGCAAATAAAGGTCTAGAAATAGAAATTTCATAATAAACGCATCGTATTTGCTCTCGTAAGAAAACCAATTTTTAACACTTTTCGGTAATGATTTTAACCTGTTAAATGCTTAGTATAGAAAATACGAGATAGTGCTTCGCGATTTATGGATTAAAATAAGTAAATGTGGTATAAATACACATTCCTAACAATTTTGAAGTTCATTTTTTGTTTAAAATATCGTTTAATTAGGGTTGTTTTGCGTATAATGGGAAAAAGACTCAGTTTTTTTTGGAGCACACATTAATTGGTGAAATAGGGTTTTTTGAGAGCGTCAAAAACTTTTAATGCCAAAAATAACCCAATTTCAAATAATACCACCCAAATAAAGGTCTAGAAGTTGAAATTTCATAATCAACGCATCCTATTTTCTCTCGTAAGAAAACAAATTTTTAACACTTTTCGGTAATGATTTTAACTCGTTAAATGTTTAGTTTAGAAACTACGAGATAGTGCTTCGAGATTTAGGGAGTAAAATGAGTAAATGTGGTATAAATACACATTACTAAGAATTTTGAAGTTCATTTTTTGTTTAAATTATCGTTTAATTAGGGTTGTTTTGCGTAAAATGGGAAAAAGACTCAGTTTTTTTTTTTGGAGCACAAAATAATTGGTGAAATAGGGTTTTTGGAGAGCGTCAAAAACTTTAAATGCCAAAAATAACCCAATTTGTAATAATACCACGCAAATAAAGGTCTAGAAATAGAAATTTCATAATAAACGCATCGTATTTGCTCTCGTAAGAAAACAAATTTTTAACACTTTTCGGTAATGATTTTAACCTGTTAAATGCTTAGTATAGAAAATACGAGATAGTGCTTCGCGATTTATGGATTAAAATAAGTAAATGTGGTATAAATACACATTCCTAACAATTTTGAAGTTCATTTTTTGTTTAAAATATCGTTTAATTAGGGTTGTTTTGCGTATAATGGGAAAAAGACTCAGTTTTTTTTGGAGCACACATTAATTGGTGAAATAGGGTTTTTTGAGAGCGTCAAAAACTTTTAATGCCAAAAATAACCTAATTTCAAATAATACCACCCAAATAAAGATCTAGAAGTTGAAATTTCATAATGAACGCATCCTATTTTCTCTCGTAAGAAAACAAATTTTTAACACTTTTCGGTAATGATTTTAACTCGTTAAATGTTTAGTTTAGAAACTACGAGATAGTGCTTCGAGATTTAGGGAGTAAAATGAGTAAATGTGGTATAAATACACATTACTAAGAATTTTGAAGTTCATTTTTTGTTTAAATTATCGTTTAATTAGGGTTGTTTTGCGTAAAATGGGAAAAAGACTCAGTTTTTTTTTTTGGAGCACAAAATAATTGGTGAAATAGGGTTTTTGGAGAGCGTCAAAAACTTTAAATGCCAAAAATAACCCAATTTGTAATAATACCACGCAAATAAAGGTCTAGAAATAGAAATTTCATAATAAACGCATCGTATTTGCTCTCGTAAGAAAACCAATTTTTAACACTTTTCGGTAATGATTTTAACCTGTTAAATGCTTAGTATAGAAAATACGAGATAGTGCTTCGCGATTTATGGATTAAAATAAGTAAATGTGGTATAAATACACATTCCTAACAATTTTGAAGTTCATTTTTTGTTTAAAATATCGTTTAATTAGGGTTGTTTTGCGTATAATGGGAAAAAGACTCAGTTTTTTTTGGAGCACACATTAATTGGTGAAATAGGGTTTTTTGAGAGCGTCAAAAACTTTTAATGCCAAAAATAACCTAATTTCAAATAATACCACCCAAATAAAGATCTAGAAGTTGAAATTTCATAATGAACGCATCCTATTTTCTCTCGTAAGAAAACAAATTTTTAACACTTTTCGGTAATGATTTTAACTCGTTAAATGTTTAGTTTAGAAACTACGAGATAGTGCTTCGAGATTTAGGGAGTAAAATGAGTAAATGTGGTATAAATACACATTACTAAGAATTTTGAAGTTCATTTTTTGTTTAAAATATCGTTTAATTAGGGTTGTTTTGCGTAAAATGGGAAAAAGACTCAGTTTTTTTTTGGAGCACAAAATAATTGGTGAAATAGGGTTTTTGGAGAGCGTCAAAAACTTTAAATGCCAAAAATAACCCAATTTGTAATAATACCACGCAAGTAAAAGTCTAGAAATTGAAATTTCATAATAAACGCATCGTATTTGCTCTCGTAAGAAAACCAATTTTTAACACTTTTCGGTAATGATTTTAACCTGTTAAATGCTTAGTATAGAAAATACGAGATAGTTCTTCACGATTTATGGATTAAAATAAGTAAATGTGGTATAAATACACATTCCTAACAATTTTGAAGTTCATTTTTTGTTTAAAATATCGTTTAATTAGGGTTGTTTTGCGTATAATGGGAAAAAGACTCAGTTTTTTTTGGAGCACACATTAATTGGTGAAATAGGGTTTTTTGAGAGCGTCAAAAACTTTTAATGCCAAAAATAACCCAATTTCAAATAATACCACCCAAATAAAGGTCTAGAAGTTGAAATTTCATAATGAACGCATCCTATTTTCTCTCGTAAGAAAACAAATTTTTAACACTTTTCGGTAATGATTTTAACTCGTTAAATGTTTAGTTTAGAAACTACGAGATAGTGCTTCGAGATTTAGGGAGTAAAATGAGTAAATGTGGTATAAATACACATTACTAAGAATTTTGAAGTTCATTTTTTGTTTAAATTATCGTTTAAATAGGGTTGTTTTGCGTAAAATGGGAAAAAGACTCAGTTTTTTTTTGGAGCACAAAATAATTGGTGAAATAGGGTTTTTGGAGAGCGTCAAAAACTTTAAATGCCAAAAATAACCCAATTTGTAATAATACCACGCAAGTAAAGGTCTAGAAATTGAAATTTCATAATAAACGCATCGTATTTGCTCTCGTAAGAAAACCAATTTTTAACACTTTTCGGTAATGATTTTAACCTGTTAAATGCTTAGTATAGAAACTACGAGACAGTGCTTCGCCATTTAGGGATTAAAATAAGTAAATGTGGTATAAATACACATTCCTAACAATTTTGAAGTTCATTTTTTGTTTATAATATTGTTTAATTAGGGTTGTTTTGCGTATAATGGGAAAAAGACTAAGTTTTTTTTGGAGCACACATTAATTGGTGAAATAGGGTTTTTTGAAAGCGTCAAAAACTTTTAATGCCAAAAATAACCCAATTTCAAATAATACCACCCAAATAAAGGTCTAGAAGTTGAAATTTCATAATGAACGCATCCTATTTTCTCTCGTAAGAAAACAAATTTTTAACACTTTTCGGTAATGATTTTAACTCATTAAATGTTTAGTTTAGAAACTACGAGATAGTGCTTCGAGATTTAGGGAGTAAAATGAGTAAATGTGGTATAAATACACATTACTAAGAATTTTGAAGTTCATTTTTTGTTTAAATTATCGTTTAATTAGGGTTGTTTTGCGTAAAATGGGAAAAAGACTCAGTTTTTTTTTTGGAGCACAAAATAATTGGTGAAATAGGGTTTTTGGTGAGCGTCAAAAACTTTAAATGCCAAAAATAACCCAATTTGTAATAATACCACGCAAATAAAGGTCTAGAAATTGAAATTTCATAATAAACGCATCGTATTTGCTCTCGTAAGAAAACCAATTTTTAACACTTTTCGGTAATGATTTTAACCTGTTAAATGCTTAGTATAGAAAATACGAGATAGTGCTTCGCGATTTATGGATTAAAATAAGTAAATGTGGTATAAATACACATTCCTAACAATTTTGAAGTTCATTTTTTGTTTAAAATATCGTTTAATTAGGGTTGTTTTGCGTATAATGGGAAAAAGACTCAGTTTTTTTTGGAGCACACATTAATTGGTGAAATAGGGTTTTTTGAGAGCGTCAAAAACTTTTAATGCCAAAAATAACCCAATTTCAAATAATACCACCCAAATAAAGGTCTAGAAGTTGAAATTTCATAATGAACGCATCCTATTTTCTCTCGTAAGAAAACAAATTTTTAACACTTTTCGGTAATGATTTTAACTCGTTAAATGTTTAGTTTAGAAACTACGAGATAGTGCTTCGAGATTTAGGGAGTAAAATGAGTAAATGTGGTATAAATACACATTACTAAGAATTTTGAAGTTCATTTTTTGTTTAAATTATCGTTTAATTAGGGTTGTTTTGCGTAAAATGGGAAAAAGACTCAGTTTTTTTTTTGGAGCACAAAATAATTGGTGAAATAGTGTTTTTGGAGAGCGTCAAAAACTTTAAATGCCAAAAATAACCCAATTTGTAATAATACCACGCAAATAAAGGTCTAGAAATTGAAATTTCATAATAAACGCATCGTATTTGCTCTCGTAAGAAAACCAATTTTCAACACTTTTCGGTAATGATTTTAACCTGTTAAATGCTTAGTATAGAAAATACGAGATAGTGCTTCGCGATTTATGGATTAAAATAAGTAAATGTGGTATAAATACACATTCCTAACAATTTTGAAGTTCATTTTTTGTTTAAAATATCGTTTAATTAGGGTTGTTTTGCGTATAATGGGAAAAAGACTCAGTTTTTTTTGGAGCACACATTAATTGGTGAAATAGGGTTTTTTGAGAGCGTCAAAAACTTTTAATGCCAAAACTAACCCAATTTCAAATAATACCACCCAAATAAAGGTCTAGAAGTTGAAATTTCATAATGAACGCATCCTATTTTCTCTCGTAAGAAAACAAATTTTTAACACTTTTCGGTAATGATTTTAACTCGTTAAATGTTTAGTTTAGAAACTACGAGATAGTGCTTCGAGATTTAGGGAGTAAAATGAGTAAATGTGGTATAAATACACATTACTAAGAATTTTGAAGTTCATTTTTTGTTTAAATTATCGTTTAATTAGGGTTGTTTTGCGTAAAATGGGAAAAAGACTCAGTTTTTTTTTTTGGAGCACAAAATAATTGGTGAAATAGTGTTTTTGGAGAGCGTCAAAAACTTTAAATGCCAAAAATAACCCAATTTGTAATAATACCACGCAAATAAAGGTCTAGAAATTGAAATTTCATAATAAACGCATCGTATTTGCTCTCGTAAGAAAACCAATTTTCAACACTTTTCGGTAATGATTTTAACCTGTTAAATGCTTAGTATAGAAAATACGAGATAGTGCTTCGCGATTTATGGATTAAAATAAGTAAATGTGGTATAAATACACATTCCTAACAATTTTGAAGTTCATTTTTTGTTTAAAATATCGTTTAATTAGGGTTGTTTTGCGTATAATGGGAAAAAGACTCAGTTTTTTTTGGAGCACACATTAATTGGTGAAATAGGGTTTTTTGAGAGCGTCAAAAACTTTTAATGCCAAAACTAACCCAATTTCAAATAATACCACCCAAATAAAGGTCTAGAAGTTGAAATTTCATAATGAACGCATCCTATTTTCTCTCGTAAGAAAACAAATTTTTAACACTTTTCGGTAATGATTTTAACTCGTTAAATGTTTAGTTTAGACACTACGAGATAGTGCTTCGAGATTTAGGGAGTAAAATGAGTAAATGTGGTATAAATACACATTACTAAGAATTTTGAAGTTCTTTTTTTGTTTAAATTATCGTTTAATTAGGGTTGTTTTGCGTAAAATGGGAAAAAGACTCAGTTTTTTTTTTTGGAGCACAAAATAATTGGTGAAATAGTGTTTTTGGAGAGCGTCAAAAACTTTAAATGCCAAAAATAACCCAATTTGTAATAATACCACGCAAATAAAGGTCTAGAAATTGAAATTTCATAATAAACGCATCGTATTTGCTCTCGTAAGAAAACCAATTTTTAACACTTTTCGGTAATGATTTTAACCTGTTAAATGCTTAGTATAGAAAATACGAGATAGTGCTTCGCGATTTATGGATTAAAATAAGTAAATGTGGTATAAATACACATTCCTAACAATTTTGAAGTTCATTTTTTGTTTAAAATATCGTTTAATTAGGGTTGTTTTGCGTATAATGGGAAAAAGACTCAGTTTTTTTTGGAGCACACATTAATTGGTGAAATAGGGTTTTTTGAGAGCGTCAAAAACTTTTAATGCCAAAACTAACCCAATTTCAAATAATACCACCCAAATAAAGGTCTAGAAGTTGAAATTTCATAATGAACGCATCCTATTTTCTCTCGTAAGAAAACAAATTTTTAACACTTTTCGGTAATGATTTTAACTCGTTAAATGTTTAGTTTAGAAACTACGAGATAGTGCTTCGAGATTTAGGGAGTAAAATGAGTAAATGTGGTATAAATACACATTACTAAGAATTTTGAAGTTCATTTTTTGTTTAAATTATCGTTTAATTAGGGTTGTTTTGCGTAAAATGGGAAAAAGACTCAGTTTTTTTTTTTTGGAGCACAAAATAATTGGTGAAATAGGGTTTTTGGAGAGCGTCAAAAACTTTAAATGCCAAAAATAACCCAATTTGTAATAATACCACGCAAATAAAGGTCTAGAAATTGAAATTTCATAATAAACGCATCGTATTTGCTCTCGTAAGAAAACCAATTTTTAACACTTTTCGGTAATGATTTTAACCTGTTAAATGCTTAGTATAGAAAATGCGAGATAGTGCTTCGCGATTTATGGATTAAAATAAGTAAATGTGGTATAAATACACATTCCTAACAATTTTGAAGTTCATTTTTTCTTTAAAATATCGTTTAATTAGGGTTGTTTTGCGTATAATGGGAAAAAGACTCAGTTTTTTTTGGAGCACACATTAATTGGTGAAATAGGGTTTTTTGAGAGCGTCAAAAACTTTTAATGCCAAAAATAACCCAATTTCAAATAATACCACCCAAATAAAGGTCTAGAAGTTAAAATTTCATAATGAACGCATCCTATTTTCTCTCGTAAGAAAACAAATTTTTAACACTTTTCGGTAGTGATTTTAACTCGTTAAATGTTTAGTTTAGAAACTACGAGATAGTGCTTCGAGATTTAGGGAGTAAAATGAGTAAATGTGGTATAAATACACATTACTAAGAATTTTGAAGTTCATTTTTTGTTTAAAATATCGTTTAATTAGGGTTGTTTTGCGTAAAGTGGGAAAAAGACTCAGTTTTTTTTGGAGCACAAAATAATTGGTGAAATAGGGTTTTTGGTGAGCGTCAAAAACTTTAAATGCCAAAAATAACCCAATTTGTAATAATACCACGCAAATAAAGGTCTAGAAATTGAAATTTCATAATAAACGCATCGTATTTGCTCTCATAAGAAAACCAATTTTTAACACTTTTCGGTAATGATTTTAACCTGTTAAATGCTTAGTATAGAAAATACGAGATAGTGCTTCGCGATTTATGGATTAAAATAAGTAAATGTGGTATAAATACACATTCCTAACAATTTTGAAGTTCATTTTTTCTTTTAAAATATCGTTTAATTAGGATTGTTTTGCGTATAATGGGAAAAAGACTCAGTTTTTTTTGGAGCACACATTAATTGGTGAAATAGGGTTTTTTGAGAGCGTCAAAAACTTTTAATGCCAAAAATAACCCAATTTCAAATAATACCACCCAAATAAAGGTCTAGAAGTTGAAATTTCATAATGAACGCATCCTATTTTCTCTCGTAAGAAAACAAATTTTTAACACTTTTCGGTAATGATTTTAACTCGTTAAATGTTTAGTTTAGAAACTACGAGATAGTGCTTCGAGATTTAGGGAGTAAAATGAGTAAATGTGGTATAAATACACATTACTAAGAATTTTGAAGTTCATTTTTTGTTTAAATTATCGTTTAATTAGGGTTGTTTTGCGTAAAATGGGAAAAAGACTCAGTTTTTTTTTTTGGAGCACAAAATAATTGGTGAAATAGGGTTTTTGGAGAGCGTCAAAAACTTTAAATGCCAAAAATAACCCAATTTGTAATAATACCACGCAAATAAAGGTCTAGAAATTGAAATTTCATAATAAACGCATCGTATTTGCTCTCGTAAGAAAACCAATTTTTAACACTTTTCAGTAATGATTTTAACCTGTTAAATGCTTAGTATAGAAAATACGAGATAGTGCTTCGCGATTTATGGATTAAAATAAGTAAATGTGGTATAAATACACATTCCTAACAATTTTGAAGTTCATTTTTTGTTTAAAATATCGTTTAATTAGGGTTGTTTTGCGTATAATGGGAAAAAGACTCAGTTTTTTTTGGAGCACACATTAATTGGTGAAATAGGGTTTTTTGAGAGCGTCAAAAACTTTTAATGCCAAAACTAACCCAATTTCAAATAATACCACCCAAATAAAGGTCTAGAAGTTGAAATTTCATAATGAACGCATCCTATTTTCTCTCGTAAGAAAACAAATTTTTAACACTTTTCGGTAATGATTTTAACTCGTTAAATGTTTAGTTTAAAAACTACGAGATAGTGCTTCGAGATTTAGGGAGTAAAATGAGTAAATGTGGTATAAATACACATTACTAAGAATTTTGAAGTTCATTTTTTGTTTAAATTATCGTTTAATTAGGGTTGTTTTGCGTAAAATGGGAAAAAGACTCAGTTTTTTTTTTTGGAGCACAAAATAATTGGTGAAATAGGGTTTTTGGAGAGCGTCAAAAACTTTAAATGCCAAAAATAACCCAATTTGTAATAATACCACGCAAATAAAGGTCTAGAAATTGAAATTTCATAATAAACGCATCGTATTTGCTCTCGTAAGAAAACCAATTTTTAACACTTTTCGGTAATGATTTTAACCTGTTAAATGCTTAGTATAGAAAATACGAGATAGTGCTTCGCGATTTATGGATTAAAATAAGTAAATGTGGTATAAATACACATTCCTAACAATTTTGAAGTTCATTTTTTCTTTAAAATATCGTTTAATTAGGGTTGTTTTGCGTATAATGGGAAAAAGACTCAGTTTTTTTTGGAGCACACATTAATTGGTGAAATAGGGTTTTTTGAGAGCGTCAAAAACTTTTAATGCCAAAAATAACCCAATTTCAAATAATACCACCCAAATAAAGGTCTAGAAGTTAAAATTTCATAATGAACGCATCCTATTTTCTCTCGTAAGAAAACAAATTTTTAACACTTTTCGGTAATGATTTTAACTCGTTAAATGTTTAGTTTAGAAACTACGAGATAGTGCTTCGAGATTTAGGGAGTAAAATGAGTAAATGTGGTATAAATACACATTACTAAGAATTTTGAAGTTCATTTTTTGTTTAAATTATCGTTTAATTAGGGTTGTTTTGCGTAAAATGGGAAAAAGACTCAGTTTTTTTTTTTTGGAGCACAAAATAATTGGTGAAATAGGGTTTTTGGAGAGCGTCAAAAACTTTAAATGCCAAAAATAACCCAATTTGTAATAATACCACGCAAATAAAGGTCTAGAAATTGAAATTTCATAATAATCGCATCGTATTTGCTCTCGTAAGAAAACCAATTTTTAACACTTTTCGGTAATGATTTTAACCTGTTAAATGCTTAGTATAGAAAATGCGAGATAGTGCTTCGCGATTTATGGATTAAAATAAGTAAATGTGGTATAAATACACATTCCTAACAATTTTGAAGTTCATTTTTTCTTTAAAATATCGTTTAATTAGGGTTGTTTTGCGTATAATGGGAAAAAGACTCAGTTTTTTTTGGAGCACACATTAATTGGTGAAATAGGGTTTTTTGAGAGCGTCAAAAACTTTTAATGCCAAAAATAACCCAATTTCAAATAATACCACCCAAATAAAGGTCTAGAAGTTAAAATTTCATAATGAACGCATCCTATTTTCTCTCGTAAGAAAACAAATTTTTAACACTTTTCGGTAGTGATTTTAACTCGTTAAATGTTTAGTTTAGAAACTACGAGATAGTGCTTCGAGATTTAGGGAGTAAAATGAGTAAATGTGGTATAAATACACATTACTAAGAATTTTGAAGTTCATTTTTTGTTTAAAATATCGTTTAATTAGGGTTGTTTTGCGTAAAGTGGGAAAAAGACTCAGTTTTTTTTGGAGCACAAAATAATTGGTGAAATAGGGTTTTTGGTGAGCGTCAAAAACTTTAAATGCCAAAAATAACCCAATTTGTAATAATACCACGCAAATAAAGGTCTAGAAATTGAAATTTCATAATAAACGCATCGTATTTGCTCTCATAAGAAAACCAATTTTTAACACTTTTCGGTAATGATTTTAACCTGTTAAATGCTTAGTATAGAAAATACGAGATAGTGCTTCGCGATTTATGGATTAAAATAAGTAAATGTGGTATAAATACACATTCCTAACAATTTTGAAGTTCATTTTTTCTTTTAAAATATCGTTTAATTAGGATTGTTTTGCGTATAATGGGAAAAAGACTCAGTTTTTTTTGGAGCACACATTAATTGGTGAAATAGGGTTTTTTGAGAGCGTCAAAAACTTTTAATGCCAAAAATAACCCAATTTCAAATAATACCACCCAAATAAAGGTCTAGAAGTTGAAATTTCATAATGAACGCATCCTATTTTCTCTCGTAAGAAAACAAATTTTTAACACTTTTCGGTAATGATTTTAACTCGTTAAATGTTTAGTTTAGAAACTACGAGATAGTGCTTCGAGATTTAGGGAGTAAAATGAGTAAATGTGGTATAAATACACATTACAAAGAATTTTGAAGTTCATTTTTTGTTTAAATTATCGTTTAATTAGGGTTGTTTTGCGTAAAATGGGAAAAAGACTCAGTTTTTTTTTTTGGAGCACAAAATAATTGGTGAAATAGGGTTTTTGGAGAGCGTCAAAAACTTTAAATGCCAAAAATAACCCAATTTGTAATAATACCACGCAAATAAAGGTCTAGAAATTGAAATTTCATAATAAACGCATCGTATTTGCTCTCGTAAGAAAACCAATTTTTAACACTTTTCAGTAATGATTTTAACCTGTTAAATGCTTAGTATAGAAAATACGAGATAGTGCTTCGCGATTTATGGATTAAAATAAGTAAATGTGGTATAAATACACATTCCTAACAATTTTGAAGTTCATTTTTTGTTTAAAATATCGTTTAATTAGGGTTGTTTTGCGTATAATGGGAAAAAGACTCAGTTTTTTTTGGAGCACACATTAATTGGTGAAATAGGGTTTTTTGAGAGCGTCAAAAACTTTTAATGCCAAAACTAACCCAATTTCAAATAATACCACCCAAATAAAGGTCTAGAAGTTGAAATTTCATAATGAACGCATCCTATTTTCTCTCGTAAGAAAACAAATTTTTAACATTTTTCGGTAATGATTTTAACTCGTTAAATGTTTAGTTTAAAAACTACGAGATAGTGCTTCGAGATTTAGGGAGTAAAATGAGTAAATGTGGTATAAATACACATTACTAAGAATTTTGAAGTTCATTTTTTGTTTAAATTATCGTTTAATTAGGGTTGTTTTGCGTAAAATGGGAAAAAGACTCAGTTTTTTTTTTTGGAGCACAAAATAATTGGTGAAATAGGGTTTTTGGAGAGCGTCAAAAACTTTAAATGCCAAAAATAACCCAATTTGTAATAATACCACGCAAATAAAGGTCTAGAAATTGAAATTTCATAATAAACGCATCGTATTTGCTCTCGTAAGAAAACCAATTTTTAACACTTTTCGGTAATGATTTTAACCTGTTAAATGCTTAGTATAGAAAATACGAGATAGTGCTTCGCGATTTATGGATTAAAATAAGTAAATGTGGTATAAATACACATTCCTAACAATTTTGAAGTTCATTTTTTCTTTAAAATATCGTTTAATTAGGGTTGTTTTGCGTATAATGGGAAAAAGACTCAGTTTTTTTTGGAGCACACATTAATTGGTGAAATAGGGTTTTTTGAGAGCGTCAAAAACTTTTAATGCCAAAAATAACCCAATTTCAAATAATACCACCCAAATAAAGGTCTAGAAGTTAAAATTTCATAATGAACGCATCCTATTTTCTCTCGTAAGAAAACAAATTTTTAACACTTTTCGGTAATGATTTTAACTCGTTAAATGTTTAGTTTAGAAACTACGAGATAGTGCTTCGAGATTTAGGGAGTAAAATGAGTAAATGTGGTATAAATACACATTACTAAGAATTTTGAAGTTCATTTTTTGTTTAAAATATCGTTTAATTAGGGTTGTTTTGCGTAAAATGGGAAAAAGACTCAGTTTTTTTTGGAGAACAAAATAATTGGTGAAATAGGGTTTTTTGTGAGCGTCAAAAACTTTAAATGCCAAAAATAACCCAATTTGTAATAATACCACGCAAATAAAGGTCTAGAAATTGAAATTTCATAATAAACGCATCGTATTTGCTCTCGTAAGAAAACCAATTTTTAACACTTTTCGGTAATGATTTTAACCTGTTAAATGCTTAGTATAGAAAATACGAGATAGTGCTTCGCGATTTATGGATTAAAATAAGTAAATGTGGTATAAATACACATTCCTAACAATTTTGAAGTTCATTTTTTCTTTTAAAATATCGTTTAATTAGGGTTGTTTTGCGTATAATGGGAAAAAGACTCAGTTTTTTTTGGAGCACACATTAATTGGTGAAATAGGGTTTTTTGAGAGCGTCAAAAACTTTTAATGCCAAAAATAACCCAATTTCAAATAATACCACCCAAATAAAGGTCTAGAAGTTGAAATTTCATAATGAACGCATCCTATTTTCTCTCGTAAGAAAACAAATTTTTAACACTTTTCGGTAATGATTTTAACTTGTTAAATGTTTAGTTTAGAAACTACGAGATAGTGCTTCGAGATTTAGGGAGTAAAATGAGTAAATGTGGTATAAATACACATTACTAAGAATTTTGAAGTTCATTTTTTGTTTAAATTATCGTTTAATTAGGGTTGTTTTGCGTAAAATGGGAAAAAGACTCAGTTTTTTTTTTTGGAGCACAAAATAATTGGTGAAATAGGGTTTTTGGAGAGCGTCAAAAACTTTAAATGCCAAAAATAACCCAATTTGTAATAATACCACGCAAATAAAGGTCTAGAAATTGAAATTTCATAATAAACGCATCGTATTTGCTCTCGTAAGAAAACCAATTTTTAACACTTTTCAGTAATGATTTTAACCTGTTAAATGCTTAGTATAGAAAATACGAGATAGTGCTTCGCGATTTATGGATTAAAATAAGTAAATGTGGTATAAATACACATTCCTAACAATTTTGAAGTTCATTTTTTGTTTAAAATATCGTTTAATTAGGGTTGTTTTGCGTATAATGGGAAAAAGACTCAGTTTTTTTTGGAGCACACATTAATTGGTGAAATAGGGTTTTTTGAGAGCGTCAAAAACTTTTAATGCCAAAACTAACCCAATTTCAAATAATACCACCCAAATAAAGGTCTAGAAGTTGAAATTTCATAATGAACGCATCCTATTTTCTCTCGTAAGAAAACAAATTTTTAACACTTTTCGGTAATGATTTTAACTCGTTAAATGTTTAGTTTAAAAACTACGAGATAGTGCTTCGAGATTTAGGGAGTAAAATGAGTAAATGTGGTATAAATACACATTACTAAGAATTTTGAAGTTCATTTTTTGTTTAAATTATCGTTTAATTAGGGTTGTTTTGCGTAAAATGGGAAAAAGACTCAGTTTTTTTTTTTGGAGCACAAAATAATTGGTGAAATAGGGTTTTTGGAGAGCGTCAAAAACTTTAAATGCCAAAAATAACCCAATTTGTAATAATACCACGCAAATAAAGGTCTAGAAATTGAAATTTCATAATAAACGCATCGTATTTTCTCTCGTAAGAAAACCAATTTTTAACACTTTTCGGTAATGATTTTAACCTGTTAAATGCTTAGTATAGAAAATACGAGATAGTGCTTCGCGATTTATGGATTAAAATAAGTAAATGTGGTATAAATACACATTCCTAACAATTTTGAAGTTCATTTTTTCTTTAAAATATCGTTTAATTAGGGTTGTTTTGCGTATAATGGGAAAAAGACTCAGTTTTTTTTGGAGCACACATTAATTGGTGAAATAGGGTTTTTTGAGAGCGTCAAAAACTTTTAATGCCAAAAATAACCCAATTTCAAATAATACCACCCAAATAAAGGTCTAGAAGTTAAAATTTCATAATGAACGCATCCTATTTTCTCTCGTAAGAAAACAAATTTTTAACACTTTTCGGTAATGATTTTAACTCGTTAAATGTTTAGTTTAGAAACTACGAGATAGTGCTTCGAGATTTAGGGAGTAAAATGAGTAAATGTGGTATAAATACACATTACTAAGAATTTTGAAGTTCATTTTTTGTTTAAAATATCGTTTAATTAGGGTTGTTTTGCGTAAAATGGGAAAAAGACTCAGTTTTTTTTGGAGCACAAAATAATTGGTGAAATAGGGTTTTTTGTGAGCGTCAAAAACTTTAAATGCCAAAAATAACCCAATTTGTAATAATACCACGCAAATAAAGGTCTAGAAATTGAAATTTCATAATAAACGCATCGTATTTGCTCTCGTAAGAAAACCAATTTTTAACACTTTTCGGTAATGATTTTAACCTGTTAAATGCTTAGTATAGAAAATACGAGATAGTGCTTCACGATTTATGGATTAAAATAAGTAAATGTGGTATAAATACACATTCCTAACAATTTTGAAGTTCATTTTTTCTTTTAAAATATCGTTTAATTAGGGTTGTTTTGCGTATAATGGGAAAAAGACTCAGTTTTTTTTGGAGCACACATTAATTGGTGAAATAGGGTTTTTTGAGAGCGTCAAAAACTTTTAATGCCAAAAATAACCCAATTTCAAATAATACCACCCAAATAAAGGTCTAGAAGTTGAAATTTCATAATGAACGCATCCTATTTTCTCTCGTAAGAAAACAAATTTTTAACACTTTTCGGTAATGATTTTAACTTGTTAAATGTTTAGTTTAGAAACTACGAGATAGTGCTTCGAGATTTAGGGAGTAAAATGAGTAAATGTGGTATAAATACACATTACTAAGAATTTTGAAGTTCATTTTTTGTTTAAATTGTCGTTTAATTAGGGTTGTTTTGCGTAAAATGGGAAAAAGACTCAGTTTTTTTTTTTGGAGCACAAAATAATTGGTGAAATAGGGTTTTTGGAGAGCGTCAAAAACTTTAAATGCCAAAAATAACCCAATTTGTAATAATACCACGCAAATAAAGGTCTAGAAATTGAAATTTCATAATAAACGCATCGTATTTGCTCTCGTAAGAAAACCAATTTTTAACACTTTTCAGTAATGATTTTAACCTGTTAAATGCTTAGTATAGAAAATACGAGATAGTGCTTCGCGATTTATGGATTAAAATAAGTAAATGTGGTATAAATACACATTCCTAACAATTTTGAAGTTCATTTTTTGTTTAAAATATCGTTTAATTAGGGTTGTTTTGCGTATAATGGGAAAAAGACTCAGTTTTTTTTGGAGCACACATTAATTGGTGAAATAGGGTTTTTTGAGAGCGTCAAAAACTTTTAATGCCAAAACTAACCCAATTTCAAATAATACCACCCAAATAAAGGTCTAGAAGTTGAAATTTCATAATGAACGCATCCTATTTTCTCTCGTAAGAAAACAAATTTTTAACACTTTTCGGTAATGATTTTAACTCGTTAAATGTTTAGTTTAGAAACTACGAGATAGTGCTTTGAGATTTAGGGAGTAAAATGAGTAAATGTGGTATAAATACACATTACTAAGAATTTTGAAGTTCATTTTTTGTTTAAATTATCGTTTAATTAGGGTTGTTTTGCGTAAAATGGGAAAAAGACTCAGTTTTTTTTTTTGGAGCACAAAATAATTGGTGAAATAGGGTTTTTGGAGAGCGTCAAAAACTTTAAATGCCAAAAATAACCCAATTTGTAATAATACCACGCAAATAAAGGTCTAGAAATTGAAATTTCATAATAAACGCATCGTATTTGCTCTCGTAAGAAAACCAATTTTTAACACTTTTCGGTAATGATTTTAACCTGTTAAATGCTTAGTATAGAAAATACGAGATAGTGCTTCGCGATTTATGGATTAAAATAAGTAAATGTGGTATAAATACACATTCCTAACAATTTTGAAGTTAATTTTTTTTTAAAATATCGTTTAATTAGGGTTGTTTTGCGTATAATGGGAAAAAGACTCAGTTTTTTTTGGAGCACACATTAATTGGTGAAATAGGGTTTTTTGAGAGCGTCAAAAACTTTTAATGCCAAAAATAACCCAATTTCAAATAATACCACCCAAATAAAGGTCTAGAAGTTAAAATTTCATAATGAACGCATCCTATTTTCTCTCGTAAGAAAACAAATTTTTAACACTTTTCGGTAATGATTTTAACTCGTTAAATGTTTAGTTTAGAAACTACGAGATAGTGCTTCGAGATTTAGGGAGTAAAATGAGTAAATGTGGTATAAATACACATTACTAAGAATTTTGAAGTTCATTTTTTGTTTAAAATATCGTTTAATTAGGGTTGTTTTGCGTAAAATGGGAAAAAGACTCAGTTTTTTTTGGAGCACAAAATAATTGGTGAAATAGGGTTTTTGGTGAGCGTCAAAAACTTTAAATGCCAAAAATAACCCAATTTGTAATAATACCACGCAAATAAAGGTCTAGAAATTGAAATTTCATAATAAACGCATCGTATTTGCTCTCGTAAGAAAACCAATTTTTAACACTTTTCGGTAATGATTTTAACCTGTTAAATGCTTAGTATAGAAAATACGAGATAGTGCTTCGCGATTTATGGATTAAAATAAGTAAATGTGGTATAAATACACATTCCTAACAATTTTGAAGTTCATTTTTTCTTTTAAAATATCGTTTAATTAGGGTTGTTTTGCGTATAATGGGAAAAAGACTCAGTTTTTTTTGGAGCACACATTAATTGGTGAAATAGGGTTTTTTGAGAGCGTCAAAAACTTTTAATGCCAAAAATAACCCAATTTCAAATAATACCACCCAAATAAAGGTCTAGAAGTTGAAATTTCATAATGAACGCATCCTATTTTCTCTCGTAAGAAAACAAATTTTTAACACTTTTCGGTAATGATTTTAACTCGTTAAATGTTTAGTTTAGAAACTACGAGATAGTGCTTCGAGATTTAGGGAGTAAAATGAGTAAATGTGGTATAAATACACATTACTAAGAATTTTGAAGTTCATTTTTTGTTTAAATTATCGTTTAATTAGGGTTGTTTTGCGTAAAATGGGAAAAAGACTCAGTTTTTTTTTTTTTGGAGCACAAAATAATTGGTGAAATAGGGTTTTTGGAGAGCGTCAAAAACTTTAAATGCCAAAAATAACCCAATTTGTAATAATACCACGCAAATAAAGGTCTAGAAATTGAAATTTCATAATAAACGCATCGTATTTGCTCTCGTAAGAAAACCAATTTTTAACACTTTTCGGTAATGATTTTAACCTGTTAAATGCTTAGTATAGAAAATACGAGATAGTGCTTCGCGATTTATGGATTAAAATAAGTAAATGTGGTATAAATACACATTCCTAACAATTTTGAAGTTCATTTTTTGTTTAAAATATCGTTTAATTAGGGTTGTTTTGCGTATAATGGGAAAAAGACTCAGTTTTTTTTGGAGCACACATTAATTGGTGAAATAGGGTTTTTTGAGAGCGTCAAAAACTTTTAATGCCAAAAATAACCCAATTTCAAATAATACCACCCAAATAAAGGTCTAGAAGTTGAAATTTCATAATGAACGCATCCTATTTTCTCTCGTAAGAAAACAAATTTTTAACACTTTTCGGTAATGATTTTAACTCGTTAAATGTTTAGTTTAGAAACTACGAGATAGTGCTTCGAGATTTAGGGAGTAAAATGAGTAAATGTGGTATAAATACACATTACTAAGAATTTTGAAGTTCATTTTTTGTTTAAATTATCGTTTAATTAGGGTTGTTTTGCGTAAAATGGGAAAAAGACTCAGTTTTTTTTTTGGAGCACAAAATAATTGGTGAAATAGGGTTTTTGGAGAGCGTCAAAAACTTTAAATGCCAAAAATAACCCAATTTGTAATAATACCACGCAAGTAAAGGTCTAGAAATTGAAATTTCATAATAAACGCATCGTATTTGCTCTCGTATGAAAACCAATTTTTAACAATTTTCGGTAATGATTTTAACCTGTTAAATGCTTAGTATAGAAAATACGAGACAGTGCTTCGCCATTTAGGGATTAAAATAAGTAAATGTGGTATAAATACACATTCCTAACAATTTTGAAGTTCATTTTTTGTTTATAATATCGTTTAATTAGGGTTGTTTTGCGTATAATGGGAAAAAGACTCAGTTTTTTTTGGAGCACACATTAATTGGTGAAATAGGGTTTTTTGAGAGCGTCAAAAACTTTTAATGCCAAAAATAACCCAATTTCAAATAATACCACCCAAATAAAGGTCTAGAAGTTGAAATTTCATAATGAACGCATCCTATTTTCTCTCGTAAGAAAACAAATTTTTAACACTTTTCGGTAATGATTTTAACTCGTTAAATGTTTAGTTTAGAAACTACGAGATAGTGCTTCGAGATTTAGGGAGTAAAATGAGTAAATGTGGTATAAATACACATTACTAAGAATTTTGAAGTTCATTTTTTGTTTAAATTATCGTTTAATTAGGGTTGTTTTGCGTAAAATGGAAAAAAGACTCAGTTTTTTTTTTGGAGCACAAAATAATTGGTGAAATAGGGTTTTTGGAGAGCGTCAAAAACTTTAAATGCCAAAAATAACCCAATTTGTAATAATACCACGCAAATAAAGGTCTAGAAATTGAAATTTCATAATAAACGCATCGTATTTGCTCTCGTAAGAAAACCAATTTTTAACACTTTTCGGTAATGATTTTAACCTGTTAAATGCTTAGTATAGAAACTACGAGATAGTGCTTCGCGATTTAGGGATTAAAATAAGTAAATGTGGTATAAATACACATTCCTAACAATTTTGAAGTTCATTTTTTTTTTTAAAATATCGTTTAATTAGGGTTGTTTTGCGTATAATGGGAAAAAGACTCAGTTTTTTTTGGAGCACACATTAATTGGTGAAATAGGGTTTTTTGAGAGCGTCAAAAACTTTTAATGCCAAAAATAACCCAATTTCAAATAATACCACCCAAATAAAGGTCTAGAAGTTGAAATTTCATAATGAACGCATCCTATTTTCTCTCGTAAGAAAACAAATTTTTAACACTTTTCGGTAATGATTTTAACTCGTTAAATGTTTAGTTTAGAAACTACGAGATAGTGCTTCGAGATTTAGGGAGTAAAATAAGTAAATGTGGTATAAATACACATTACTAAGAATTTTGAAGTTCATTTTTTGTTTAAATTATCGTTTAATTAGGGTTGTTTTGCGTATAATGGGAAAAAGACTCAGTTTTTTTTTGGAGCACAAAATAATTGGTGAAATAGGGTTTTTGGAGAGCGTCAAAAACTTTAAATGCCAAAAATGACCCAATTTGTAATAATACCACGCAAATAAAGGTCTAGAAATTGAAATTTCATAATAAACGCATCGTATTTGCTCTCGTAAGAATACCAATTTTTAACACTTTTCGGTAATGATTTTAACCTGTTAAATGCTTAGTATAGAAACTACGAGATAGTGCTTCGCGATTTAGGGATTAAAATAAGTAAATGTGGTATAAATACACATTCCTAACAATTTTGAAGTTCATTTTTTGTTTAAAATATCGTTTAATTAGGGTTGTTTTGCGTATAATGGGAAAAAGACTAAGTTTTTTTTGGAGCACACATTAATTGGTGAAATAGGGTTTTTTGAGAGCGTCAAAAACTTTTAATGCCAAAAATAACCCAATTTCAAATAATACCACCCAAATAAAGGTCTAGAAGTTGAAATTTCATAATGAACGCATCCTATTTTCTCTCGTAAGAAAACAAATTTTTAACACTTTTCGGTAATGATTTTAACTCGTTAAATGTTTAGTTTAGAAACTACGAGATAGTGCTTCGAGATTTAGGGAGTAAAATAAGTAAATGTGGTATAAATACACATTACTAAGAATTTTGAAGTTCATTTTTTGTTTAAATTATCGTTTAATTAGGGTTGTTTTGCGTAAAATGGGAAAAAGACTCAGTTTTTTTTTGGAGCACAAAATAATTAGTGAAATAGGGTTTTTGGAGAGCGTCAAAATCTTTAAATGCCAAAAATGACCTAATTTGTAATAATACCACGCAAATAAAGGTCTAGAAATTGAAATTTCATAATAAACGCATCGTATTTGCTCTCGTAAGAAAACCAATTTTTAACACTTTTCGGTAATGATTTTAACTTGTTAAATGCTTAGTATAGAAACTACGAGATAGTGCTTCGCGATTTAGGAGTTAAAATAAGTAAATGTGGTATAAATACACATTCCTAACAATTTTGAAGTTCATTTTTTGTTTAAAATATCGTTTAATTAGGGTTGTTTTGCGTATAATGGGAAAAAGACTCAGTTTTTTTTGGAGCACACATTAATTGGTGAAATAGGGTTTTTTGAGAGCGTCAAAAACTTTTAATGCCAAAAATAACCCAATTTCAAATAATACCACCCAAATAAAGGTCTAGAAGTTGAAATTTCATAATGAACGCATCCTATTTTCTCTCGTAAGAAAACAAATTTTTAACACTTTTCGGTAATGATTTTAACTCGTTAAATGTTTAGTTTAGAAACTACGAGATAGTGCTTCGAGATTTAGGGAGTAAAATAAGTAAATGTGGTATAAATACACATTACTAAGAATTTTGAAGTTCATTTTTTGTTTAAATTATCGTTTAATTAGGGTTGTTTTGCGTATAATGGGAAAAAGACTCAGTTTTTTTTTGGAGCACAAAATAATTGGTGAAATAGGGTTTTTGGAGAGCGTCAAAAACTTTAAATGCCAAAAATGACCCAATTTGTAATAATACCACGCAAATAAAGGTCTAGAAATTGAAATTTCATAATAAACGCATCGTATTTGCTCTCGTAAGAATACCAATTTTTAACACTTTTCGGTAATGATTTTAACCTGTTAAATGCTTAGTATAGAAACTACGAGATAGTGCTTCGCGATTTAGGGATTAAAATAAGTAAATGTGGTATAAATACACATTCCTAACAATTTTGAAGTTCATTTTTTGTTTAAAATATCGTTTAATTAGGGTTGTTTTGCGTATAATGGGAAAAAGACTCAGTTTTTTTTGGAGCACACATTAATTGGTGAAATAGTGTTTTTTGAGAGCGTCAAAAACTTTTAATGCCAAAAATAACCCAATTTCAAATAATACCACCCAAATAAAGGTCTAGAAGTTGAAATTTCATAATGAACGCATCCTATTTTCTCTCGTAAGAAAACAAATTTTTAACACTTTTCGGTAATGATTTTAACTCGTTAAATGTTTAGTTTAGAAACTACGAGATAGTGCTTCGAGATTTAGGGAGTAAAATAAGTAAATGTGGTATAAATACACATTACTAAGAATTTTGAAGTTCATTTTTTGTTTAAATTATCGTTTAATTAGGGTTGTTTTGCGTATAATGGGAAAAAGACTCAGTTTTTTTTTGGAGCACAAAATAATTGGTGAAATAGGGTTTTTGGAGAGCGTCAAAAACTTTAAATTCCAAAAATGACCCAATTTGTAATAATACCACGCAAATAAAGGTCTAGAAATTGAAATTTCATAATAAACGCATCGTATTTGCTCTCGTAAGAATACCAATTTTTAACACTTTTCGGTAATGATTTTAACCTGTTAAATGCTTAGTATAGAAACTACGAGATAGTGCTTCGCGATTTAGGGATTAAAATAAGTAAATGTGGTATAAATACACATTCCTAACAATTTTGAAGTTCATTTTTTGTTTAAAATATCGTTTAATTAGGGTTGTTTTACGTATAATGGGAAAAAGACTCAGTTTTTTTTGGAGCACACATTAATTGGTGAAATAGGGTTTTTTGAGAGCGTCAAAAACTTTTAATGCCAAAAATAACCCAATTTCAAATAATACCACCCAAATAAAGGTCTAGAAGTTGAAATTTCATAATGAACGCATCCTATTTTCTCTCGTAAGAAAACAAATTTTTAACACTTTTCGGTAATGATTTTAACTCGTTAAATGTTTAGTTTAGAAACTACGAGATAGTGCTTCGAGATTTAGGGAGTAAAATAAGTAAATGTGGTATAAATACACATTACTAAGAATTTTGAAGTTCATTTTTTGTTTAAATTATCGTTTAATTAGGGTTGTTTTGCTTAAAATGGGAAAAAGACTCAGTTTTTTTTTGGAGCACAAAATAATTGGTGAAATAGGGTTTTTGGAGAGCGTCAAAAACTTTAAATGCCAAAAATAACCCAATTTGTAATAATACCACGCAAATAAAGGTCTAGAAATTGAAATTTCATAATAAACGCATCGTATTTGCTCTCGTAAGAAAACCAATTTTTAACACTTTTCGGTAATGATTTTAACCTGTTAAATGCTTAGTATAGAAACTACGAGATAGTGCTTCGCGATTTAGGGATTAAAATAAGTAAATGTGGTATAAATACACATTCCTAACAATTTTGAAGTTCATTTTTTGTTTAAAATATCGTTTAATTAGGGTTGTTTTGCGTATAATGGGAAAAAGACTCAGTTTTTTTTGGAGCACACATTAATTGGTGAAATAGGGTTTTTTGAGAGCGTCAAAAACTTTTAATGCCAAAAATAACCCAATTTCAAATAATACCACCCAAATAAAGGTCTAGAAGTTGAAATTTCATAATGAACGCATCCTATTTTCTCTCGTAAGAAAACAAATTTTTAGCACTTTTCGGTAATGATTTTAACTCGTTAAATGTTTAGTTTAGAAACTACGAGATAGTGCTTCGAGATTTAAGGAGTAAAATAAGTAAATGTGGTATAAATACACATTACTAAGAATTTTGAAGTTCATTTTTTGTTTAAATTATCGTTTAATTTGGGTTGTTTTGCGTATAATGGGAAAAAGACTCAGTTTTTTTTTGGAGCACAAAATAATTGGTGAAATAGCTTTTTTGGAGAGCGTCAAAAACTTTAAATGCCAAAAATGACCCAATTTGTAATAATACCACGCAAATAAAGGTCTAGAAATTGAAATTTCATAATAAACGCATCGTATTTGCTCTCGTAAGAATACCAATTTTTAACACTTTTCGGTAATGATTTTAACCTGTTAAATGCTTAGTATAGAAACTACGAGATAGTGCTTCGCGATTTAGGGATTAAAATAAGTAAATGTGGTATAAATACACATTCCTAACAATTTTGAAGTTCATTTTTTGTTTAAAATATCGTTTAATTAGGGTTGTTTTGCGTATAATGGGAAAAAGACTCAGTTTTTTTGGAGCAGACATTAATTGGTGAAATAGGGTTTTTTGAGAGCGTCAAAAACTTTTAATGCCAAAAATAACCCAATTTCAAATAATACCACCGAAATAAAGGTCTAGAAGTTGAAATTTCATAATGAACGCATCCTATTTTCTCTCGTAAGAAAACAAATTTTTAACACTTTTCGGTAATGATTTTAACTCGTTAAATGTTTAGTTTAGAAACTACGAGATAGTGCTTCGAGATTTAGGGAGTAAAATAAGTAAATGTGGTATAAATACACATTACTAAGAATTTTGAAGTTCATTTTTTGTTTAAATTATCGTTTAATTAGGGTTGTTTTGCGTAAAATGGGAAAAAGACTCAGTTTTTTTTTGGAGCACAAAATAATTGGTGAAATAGGGTTTTTGGAGAGCGTCAAAAACTTTAAATGCCAAAAATGACCCAATTTGTAATAATACCACGCAAATAAAGGTCTAGAAATTGAAATTTCATAATAAACGCATCGTATTTGCTCTCGTAAGAATACCAATTTTTAACACTTTTTGGTAATGATTTTAACCTGTTAAATGCTTAGTATAGAAACTACGAGATAGTGCTTCGCGATTTAGGGATTAAAATAAGTAAATGTGGTATAAATACACATTCCTAACAATTTTGAAGTTCATTTTTTGTTTAAAATATCGTTTAATTAGGGTTGTTTTGCGTATAATGGGAAAAAGACTCAGTTTTTTTGGAGCAGACATTAATTGGTGAAATAGGGTTTTTTGAGAGCGTCAAAAACTTTTAATGCCAAAAATAACCCAATTTCAAATAATACCACCCAAATAAAGGTCTAGAAGTTGAAATTTCATAATGAACGCATCCTATTTTCTCTCGTAAGAAAACAAATTTTTAACACTTTTCGGTAATGATTTTAACTCGTTAAATGTTTAGTTTAGAAACTACGAGATAGTGCTTCGAGATTTAGGGAGTAAAATAAGTAAATGTGGTATAAATACACATTACTAAGAATTTTGAAGTTCATTTTTTGTTTAAATTATCGTTTAATTAGGGTTGTTTTGCGTAAAATGGGAAAAAGACTCAGTTTTTTTTTGGAGCACAAAATAATTGGTGAAATAGGGTTTTTGGAGAGCGTCAAAAACTTTAAATGCCAAAAATAACCCAATTTGTAATAATACCACGCAAATAAAGGTCTAGAAATTGAAATTTCATAATAAACGCATCGTATTTGCTCTCGTAAGAAAACCAATTTTTAACACTTTTCGGTAATGATTTTAACCTGTTAAATGCTTAGTATAGAAACTACGAGATAGTGCTTCGCGATTTAGGGATTAAAATAAGTAAATGTGGTATAAATACACATTCCTAACAATTTTGAAGTTCATTTTTTGTTTAAAATATCGTTTAATTAGGGCTGTTTTGCGTATAATGGGAAAAAGACTCAGTTTTTTTTGGAGCACACATTAATTGGTGAAATAGGGTTTTTTGAGAGCGTCAAAAACTTTTAATGCCAAAAATAACCCAATTTCAAATAATACCACCCAAATAAAGGTCTAGAAGTTGAAATTTCATAATGAACGCATACTATTTTCTCTCGTAAGAAAAAAAATTTTTAACACTTTTCGGTAATGATTTTAACTCGTTAAATGTTTAGTTTAGAAACTACGAGATAGTGCTTCAAGATTTAGGGAGTAAAATAAGTAAATGTGGTATAAATACACATTACTAAGAATTTTGAAGTTCATTTTTTGTTTAAATTATCGTTTAATTAGGGTTGTTTTGCGTAAAATGGGAAAAAGACTCAGTTTTTTTTTTGAAGCACAAAATATTTGGTGAAATAGGGTTTTTGGAGAGCGTCAAAAACTTTAAATCCCAAAAATAACCCAATTTGTAATAATACCACGCAAATAAAGGTCTAGAAATTGAAATTTCATAATAAACGCATCGTATTTGCTCTCGTAAGAAAACCAATTTTTAACACTTTTCGGTAATGATTTTAACCTGTTAAATGCTTAGTATAGAAACTACGAGATAGTGCTTCGCGATTTAGGGATTAAAATAAGTAAATGTGGTATAAATACACATTCCTAACAATTTTGAAGTTCATTTTTTGTTCAAAATATCGTTTAATTAGGGTTGTTTTGCGTATAATGGGAAAAAGACTCAGTTTTTTTTGGAGCACACATTAATTGGTGAAATAGGGTTTTTTGAGAGCGTCAAAAACTTTTAATGCCAAAACTAACCCAATTTCAAATAATACCACCCAAATAAAGGTCTAGAAGTTGAAATTTCATAATGAACGCATCCTATTTTCTCTCGTAAGAAAACAAATTTTTAACACTTTTCGGTAATGATTTTAACTCGTTAAATGTTTAGTTTAGAAACTACGAGATAGTGCTTCGAGATTTAGGGAGTAAAATAAGTAAATGTGGTATAAATACACATTACTAAGAATTTTGAAGTTCATTTTTTGTTTAAATTATCGTTTAATTAGGGTTGTTTTGCGTAAAATGGGAAAAAGACTCAGTTTTTTTTTGGAGCACAAAATAATTGGTGAAATAGGGTTTTTGGAGAGCGTCAAAAACTTTAAATGCCAAAAATAACCCAATTTGTAATAATACCACGCAAATAAAGGTCTAGAAATTGAAATTTCATAATAAACGCATCGTATTTGCTCTCGTAAGAAAACCAATTTTTAACACTTTTCGGTAATGATTTTAACCTGTTAAATGCTTAGTATAGAAACTACGAGATAGTGCTTCGCGATTTAGGGATTAAAATAAGTAAATGTGGTATAAATACACATTCCTAACAATTTTGAAGTTCATTTATTGTTTAAAATATCGTTTAATTAGGGCTGTTTTGCGTATAATGGGAAAAAGACTCAGTTTTTTTTGGAGCACACATTAATTGGTGAAATAGGGTTTTTTGAGAGCGTCAAAAACTTTTAATGCCAAAAATAACCCATTTTCAAATAATACCACCCAAATAAAGGTCTAGAAGTTGAAATTTCATAATGAACGCATACTATTTTCTCTCGTAAGAAAACAAATTTTTAACACTTTTCGGTAATGATTTTAACTCGTTAAATGTTTAGTTTAGAAACTACGAGATAGTGCTTCAAGATTTAGGGAGTAAAATAAGTAAATGTGGTATAAATACACATTACTAAGAATTTTGAAGTTCATTTTTTGTTTAAATTATCGTTTAATTAGGGTTGTTTTGCGTAAAATGGGAAAAAGACTCAGTTTTTTTTTTGAAGCACAAAATATTTGGTGAAATAGGGTTTTTGGAGAGCGTCAAAAACTTTAAATCCCAAAAATAACCCAATTTGTAATAATACCACGCAAATAAAGGTCTAGAAATTGAAATTTCATAATAAACGCATCGTATTTGCTCTCGTAAGAAAACCAATTTTTAACACTTTTCGGTAATGATTTTAACCTGTTAAATGCTTAGTATAGAAACTACGAGATAGTGCTTCGCGATTTAGGGATTAAAATAAGTAAATGTGGTATAAATACACATTCCTAACAATTTTGAAGTTCATTTTTTGTTCAAAATATCGTTTAATTAGGGTTGTTTTGCGTATAATGGGAAAAAGACTCAGTTTTTTTTTGGAGCACACATTAATTGGTGAAATAAGGTTTTTTGAGAGCGTCAAAAACTTTTAATGCCAAAACTAACCCAATTTCAAATAATACCACCCAAATAAAGGTCTAGAAGTTGAAATTTCATAATGAACGCATCCTATTTTCTCTCGTAAGAAAACAAATTTTTAACACTTTTCGGTAATGATTTTAACTCGTTAAATGTTTAGTTTAGCAACTACGAGATAGTGCTTCGAGATTTAGGGAGTAAAATAAGTAAATGTGGTATAAATACA
Source organism: Parietaria judaica (assembly GCA_954871525.1). Classification (NCBI taxonomy): domain Eukaryota; kingdom Viridiplantae; phylum Streptophyta; class Magnoliopsida; order Rosales; family Urticaceae; genus Parietaria; species Parietaria judaica. The sequence continues at coordinate 4,127,067 of OX940868.1, forward strand.
CATTACTAAGAATTTTGAAGTTCATTTTTTGTTTAAATTATCGTTTAATTAGGGTTGTTTTGCGTAAAATGGGAAAAAGACTCAGTTTTTTTTTGGAGCACAAAATAATTGGTGAAATAGGGTTTTTGGAGAGCGTCAAAAACTTTAAATGCCAAAAATAACCCAATTTGTAATAATACCACGCAAATAAAGGTCTAGAAATTGAAATTTCATAATAAACGCATCGTATTTGCTCTCGTAAGAAAACCAATTTTTAACACTTTTCGGTAATGATTTTAACCTGTTAAATGCTTAGTATAAAAACTACGAGATAGTGCTTCGCGATTAAGGGATTAAAATAAGTAAATGTGGTATAAATACACATTCCTAACAGTTTTGAAGTTCATTTTTTGTTCAAAATATTGTTTAATTAGGGTTGTTTTGCGTATAATGGGAAAAAGACTCAGTTTTTTTTTTTAGCACACATTAATTGGTGAAATAGGATTTTTTGAGAGCGTCAAAAACTTTTAATGCCAAAAATAACCCAATTTCAAATAATACCACCCAAATAAAGGTCTAGAAGTTGAAATTTCATAATGAACGCATCCTATTTTCTCTCGTAAGAAAACAAATTTTGAACACTTTTCGGTAATGATTTTAACTCGTTAAATGTTTAGTTTAGAAACTACGAGATAGTGCTTCAAGATTTAGGGAGTAAAATAAGTAAATGTGGTATAAATACACATTACTAAGAATTTTGAAGTTCATTTTTTGTTTAAATTATCGTTTAATTAGGGTTGTTTTGCGTAAAATGGGAAATAGACTCAGTTTTTTTTGGAGCACAAAATAATTGGTGAAATAGGGTTTTTGGAGAGCGTCAAAAACTTTAAATGCCAAAAATAACCCAATTTGTAATAATACCACGCAAATAAAGGTCTAGAAATTGAAATTTCATAATAAACGCATCGTATTTGCTCTCGTAAGAAAACCAATTTTTAACACTTTTCGGTAATGATTTTAACCTGTTAAATGCTTAGTATAGAAACTACGAGATAGTGCTTCGCGATTTAGGGATTAAAATAAGTAAATGTGGTATAAATACACATTACTACAAATTTTGAAGTTCATTTTTTGTTCAAAATATCGTTTAATTAGGGTTGTTTTGCGTATAATGGGAAAAAGACTCAGTTTTTTTTTTAGCACACATTAATTGGTGAAATAGGATTTTTTGAGAGCGTCAAAAACTTTTAATGCCAAAAATAACCCAATTTCAAATAATACCACCCAAATAAAGGTCTAGAAGTTGAAATTTCATAATGAACGCATCCTATTTTCTCTCGTAAGAAAACAAATTTTGAACACTTTTCGGTAATGATTTTAACTCGTTAAATGTTTAGTTAGAAACTACGAGATAGTGCTTCAAGATTTAGGGAGTAAAATAAGTAAATGTGGTATAAATACACATTACTAAGAATTTTGAAGTTCATTTTTTGTTTAAATTATCGTTTAATTAGGGTTGTTTTGCGTAAAATGGGAAATAGACTCAGTTTTTTTTTGGAGCACAAAATAATTGGTGAAATAGGGTTTTTGGAGAGCGTCAAAAACTTTAAATGCCAAAAATAACCCAATTTGTAATAATACCACGCAAATAAAGGTCTAGAAATTGAAATTTCATAATAAACGCATCGTATTTGCTCTCGTAAGAAAACCAATTTTTAACACTTTTCGGTAATGATTTTAACCTGTTAAATGCTTAGTATAGAAACTACGAGATAGTGCTTCGCGATTTAGGGATTAAAATAAGTAAATGTGGTATAAATACACATTACTAAGAATTTTGAAGTTCATTTTTGTTTAAAATGTCGTTTAATTAGGGCTGTTTTGCGTATAATGGGAAAAAGACTCAGTTTTTTTTGGAGCACACATTAATTGGTGAAATAGGGTTTTTGAGAGCGTCAAAAACTTTTATGCCAAAAATAACCCAATTTGTAATAATACCACCCAAATAAAGGTCTAGAAGTTGAAATTTCATAATGAACGCATACTATTTTCTCTCGTAAGAAAACAAATTTTTAACACTTTTCGGTAATGATTTTAACTCGTTAAATGTTTAGTTTAGAAACTACGAGATAGTGCTTCAAGATTTAGGGAGTAAAATAAGTAAATGTGGTATAAATATACATTACTAAGAATTTTGAAGTTCATTTTTTGTTTAAATTATCGTTTAATTAGGGTTGTTTTGCGTAAAATGGGAAAAAGACTCAGTTTTTTTTTTGAAGCATAAAATATTTGGTGAAATAGGGTTTTTGGAGAGCGTCAAAAACTTTAAATCCCAAAAATAACCCAATTTGTAATAATACCACGCAAATAAAGGTCTAGAAATTGAAATTTCATAATAAACGCATCGTATTTGCTCTCGTAAGAAAACCAATTTTTAACACTTTTCGGTAATGATTTTAACCTGTTAAATGCTTAGTATAGAAACTACGAGATAGTGCTTCGCGATTTAGGGATTAAAATAAGTAAATGTGGTATAAATACACATTCCTAACAATTTTGAAGTTCATTTTTTGTTCAAAATATCGTTTAATTAGGGTTGTTTTGCTTAAAACGGGAAAAAGACTCAGTTTTTTTTGGAGCACACATTAACTGTTGAAACAGGGTTTTTAGAGAGCGTCAAAAACTTTTAATGCCAAAACTAACCCAATTTCAAATAATACCACCCAAATAAAGGTCTAGAAGTTGAAATTTCATAATGAACGCATCCTATTTTCTCTCGTAAGAAAACAAATTTTAACACTTTTCGGTAATGATTTTAACTCGTTAAATGTTTAGTTTAGCAACTACGAGATAGTGCTTCGGATTTAGGGATTAAAATAAGTAAGTGTCGTATAAATACACATTACTAAATATTTTGAAGTTCATTTTTTGTTTAAATTATCGTTTAATTAGGGTTGTTTTGCGTAAAATGGGAAAAAGACTCAGTTTTTTTTTGGAGCACAAAATAATTGGTGAAATAGGGTTTTTGGAGAGCGTCAAAAACTTTAAATGCCAAAAATAACCCAATTTGTAATAATACCACGCAAATAAAGGTCTAGAAATTGAAATTTCATAATAAACGCATCGTATTTGCTCTCGTAAGAAAACCAATTTTTAACACTTTTCGGTAATGATTTTAACCTGTTAAATGCTTAGTATAGAAACTACGAGATAGTGCTTCGCGATTTAGGGATTAAAATAAGTAAATGTGGTATAAATACACATTCCTAACAGTTTTGATATTCATTTTTTGTTCAAAATATCGTTTAATTAGGGTTGTTTTGCGTATAATGGGAAAAAGACTCAGTTTTTTTTTAGCACACATTAATTGGTGAAATAGGATTTTTTGAGAGCGTCAAAAACTTTTAATGCCAAAAATAACCCAATTTCAAATAATACCACCCAAATAAAGTTCTAGAAGTTGAAATTTCAAAATGAACGCATCCTATTTTCTCTCGTAAGAAAACAAATTTTGAACACTTTTCGGTAATGATTTTAACTCGTTAAATGTTTAGTTTAGAAACTACGAGATAGTGCTTCAAGATTTAGGGAGTAAAATAAGTAATGTGGTATAAATACACATTACTAAGAATTTTGAAGTTCATTTTTTGTTTAAATTATCGTTTAATTAGGGTTGTTTTGCGTAAAATGGGAAATAGACTCAGTTTTTTTTTGGAGCACAAAATAATTGGTGAAATAGGGTTTTTGGAGAGCGTCAAAAACTTTAAATGCCAAAAATAACCCAATTTGTAATAATACCACGCAAATAAAGGTCTAGAAATTGAAATTTCATAATAAACGCATCGTATTTGCTCTCGTAAGAAAACCAATTTTTAACACTTTTCGGTAATGATTTTAACCTGTTAAATGCTTAGTATAGAAACTACGAGATAGTGCTTCGCGATTTAGGGATTAAAATAAGTAAATGTGGTATAAATACACATTCCTAACAATTTTGAAGTTCATTTTTTGTTCAAAATATCGTTTAATTAGGGTTGTTTTGCGTATAATGGGAAAAAGACTCAGTTTTTTTTTTTAGCACACATTAATTGGTGAAATAGGATTTTTAGAGAGCGTCAAAAACTTTTAATGCCAAAAATAACCCAATTTCAAATAATACCACCCAAATAAAGGTCTAGAAGTTGAAATTTCATAATGAACGCATCCTATTTTCTCTCGTAAGAAAACAAATTTTGAACACTTTTCGGTAATGATTTTAACTCGTTAAATGTTTAGTTTAGAAACTACGAGATAGTGCTTCAAGATTTAGGGAGTAAAATAAGTAAATGTGGTATAAATACACATTACTAAGAATTTTGAAGTTCATTTTTGTTTAAATTATCGTTTAATTAGGGTTGTTTTGCGTAAAATGGGAAATAGACTCAGTTTTTTTTTGGAGCACAAAATAATTGGTGAAATAGGGTTTTTGGAGAGCGTCAAAAACTTTAAATGCCAAAAATAACCCAATTTGTAATAATACCACGCAAATAAAGGTCTAGAAATTGAAATTTCATAATAAACGCATCGTATTTGCTCTCGTAAGAAAACCAATTTTTAACACTTTTCGGTAATGATTTTAACCTGTTAAATGCTTAGTATAGAAACTACGAGATAGTGCTTCGCGATTTAGGGATTAAAATAAGTAAATGTGGTATAAATACACATTCCTAACAATTTTGAAGTTCATTTTTTGTTCAAAATATCGTTTAATTAGGGTTGTTTTGCGTATAATGGGAAAAAGACTCAGTTTTTTTTTTAGCACACATTAATTGGTGAAATAGGATTTTTTGAGAGCGTCAAAAACTTTTAATGCCAAAAATAACCCAATTTCAAATAATACCACCCAAATAAAGGTCTAGAAGTTGAAATTTCATAATGAACGCATCCTATTTTCTCTCGTAAGAAAACAAATTTTGAACACTTTTCGGTAATGATTTTAACTCGTTAAATGTTTAGTTTAGAAACTACGAGATAGTGCTTCAAGATTTAGGGAGTAAAATAAGTAAATGTGGTATAAATACACATTACTAAGAATTTTGAAGTTCATTTTTTGTTTTAATTATCGTTTAATTAGGGTTGTTTTGCGTAAAATGGGAAAAAGACTCAGTTTTTTTTTGGAGCACAAAATAATTGGTGAAATAGGGTTTTTTGGAGAGCGTCAAAAACTTTAAATGCCAAAAATAACCCAATTTGTAATAATACCACGCAAATAAAGGTCTAGAAATTGAAATTTCATAATAAACGCATCGTATTTGCTCTCGTAAGAAAACCAATTTTTAACACTTTTCGGTAATGATTTTAACCTGTTAATTGCTTAGTATAGAAACTACGAGATAGTGCTTCGCGATTTAGGGATTAAAATAAGTAAATGTGGTATAAATACACATTCCTAACAATTTTGAAGTTCATTTTTTGTTCAAAATATCGTTTAATTAGGGTTGTTTTGCGTACAATGGAAAAAGACTCAGTTTTTTTTGGAGCACACATTAATTGGTGAAATAGGGTTTTTTGAGAGCGTCAAAAACTTTTAATGCCAAAAATAACCTAATTTGAAATAATACCACCCAAATAAAGGTCTAGAAGTTGAAATTTTATAATGAACGCGTCCTATTTTCTCTCGTAAGAAAACAAATTTTTAACACTTTTCGGTAATGATTTTAACTCGTTAAATGTTTAGTTTAGAAACTACGAGATAGTGATTCAATATTTAGGGAGTAAAATAAGTAAATGTGGTATAAATACACATTACTAAGAATTTTGAAGTTCATTTTTTGTTTAAATTATCGTTTAATTAGGGTTGTTTTGCGTAAAATGGGAAAAGACTCTTTTTTTTTTTTTGAAACACAAAATAATTGGTGAAATAGGGTTTTTGGAGAGCGTCAAAAAGTTTATATGCCAAAAATAACCCAATTTGTAATAATACCACGCAAATAAAGGTCTAGAAATTGAAATTTCATAATAAACGCATCGTATTTGCTCTCGTAAGAAAACCAATTTTTAACACTTTTCGGTAATGATTTTAACCTGTTAAATGCTTAGTATAGAAACTACGAGATAGTGCTTCGCGATTTAGGGATGAAAATAAGTAAATGTGGTATAAATACACATTCCTAACAATTTTGAAGTTCATTTTTTGTTCAAAATATCGTTTAATTAGGGTTGTTTTGCGTATAATGGGAAAAAGACTCAGTTTTTTTTGGAGCACACATTAATTGGTGAAATAGGGTTTTTTGAGAGCGTCAAAAACTTTTAATGCCAAAAATAACCCAATTTCAAATAATACCACCCAAATAAAGGTCTAGAAGTTGAAATTTCATAATGAACGCATCCTATTTTCTCTCGTAAGAAAAGAAATTTTTAACACTTTTCGGTAATGATTTTAACTCGTTAAATGTTTAGTTTAGAAACTACGAGATAGTGCTTCAAGATTTAGGGAGTAAAATAAGTAAATGTGGTATAAATACACATTACTAAGAATTTTGAAGTTCATTTTTTGTTTAAATTATCGTTTAATTTGGGTTGTTTTGCGTAAAATGGGAAAAAGACTCAGTTTTTTTTTGGAGCACAAAATAATTGGTGAAATAGGGTTTTTGGAGATCGTCAAAAACTTTAAATTCCAAAAATAACCCAATTTGTAATAATACCACGCAAATAAAGGTCTAGAAATTGAAATTTCATAATAAACGCATCGTATTTGCTCTCGTAAGAAAACATATTTTTAACACTTTTCGGTAATGATTTTAACCTGTTAAATGCTTATAATAGAAACTACGAGATAGTGTTCGCGATTTAGGGATTAAAATAAGTAAATGTGGTATAAATACACATTCCTAACAATTTTCAAGTTCATTTTTTGTTTAAAATATCGTTTAATTAGGGTTTTTTTGCGTATAATGGGAAAAAGACTCAGTTTTTTTTGGAGCACACATTAATTGGTGAAATAGGGTTTTTTGAGAGCGTCAAAAACTTTTAATGCCAAAAATAACCCAATTTCAAATAATACCACCCAAATAAAGGTCTAGAAGTTGAAATTTCATAATGAACGCATCCTATTTTCTCTCGTAAGAAAAGAAATTTTTAACACTTTTCGGTAATGATTTTAACTCGTTAAATGTTTAGTTTAGAAACTACGAGATAGTGCTTCGAGATTTAGGGAGTAAAATAAGTAAATGTGGTATAAATACACATTACTAAGAATTTTGAAGTTCATTTTTTGTTTAAATTATCGTTTAATTAGGGTTGTTTTGCGTAAAATGGGAAAAGACTCTTTTTTTTTTTTTGAAACACAAAATAATTGGTGAAATAGGGTTTTTGGAGAGCGTCAAAAAGTTTATATGCCAAAAATAACCCAATTTGTAATAATACCACGCAAATAAAGGTCTAGAAATTGAAATTTCATAATAAACGCATCGTATTTGCTCTCGTAAGAAAACCAATTTTTAACACTTTTCGGTAATGATTTTAACCTGTTAAATGCTTAGTATAGAAACTACGAGATAGTGCTTCGCGATTTAGGGATGAAAATAAGTAAATGTGGTATAAATACACATTCCTAACAATTTTGAAGTTCATTTTTTGTTCAAAATATCGTTTAATTAGGGTTGTTTTGCGTATAATGGGAACAAGACTCAGTTTTTTTTGGAGCACACATTAATTGGTGAAATAGGGTTTTTTGAGAGCGTCAAAAACTTTTAATGCCAAAAATAACCCAATTTCAAATAATACCACCCAAATAAAGGTCTAGAAGTTGAAATTTCATAATGAACGCATCCTATTTTCTCTCGTAAGAAAAGAAATTTTTAACACTTTTCGGTAATGATTTTAACTCGTTAAATGTTTAGTTTAGAAACTACGAGATAGTGCTTCAAGATTTAGGGAGTAAAATAAGTAAATGTGGTATAAATACACATTACTAAGAATTTTGAAGTTCATTTTTTGTTTAAATTATCGTTTAATTTGGGTTGTTTTGCGTAAAATGGGAAAAAGACTCAGTTTTTTTTTGGAGCACAAAATAATTGGTGAAATAGGGTTTTTGGAGATCGTCAAAAACTTTAAATTCCAAAAATAACCCAATTTGTAATAATACCACGCAAATAAAGGTCTAGAAATTGAAATTTCATAATAAACGCATCGTATTTGCTCTCGTAAGAAAACATATTTTTAACACTTTTCGGTAATGATTTTAACCTGTTAAATGCTTATAATAGAAACTACGAGATAGTGTTCGCGATTTAGGGATTAAAATAAGTAAATGTGGTATAAATACACATTCCTAACAATTTTCAAGTTCATTTTTTGTTTAAAATATCGTTTAATTAGGGTTTTTTTGCGTATAATGGGAAAAAGACTCAGTTTTTTTTGGAGCACACATTAATTGGTGAAATAGGGTTTTTTGAGAGCGTCAAAAACTTTTAATGCCAAAAATAACCCAATTTCAAATAATACCACCCAAATAAAGGTCTAGAAGTTGAAATTTCATAATGAACGCATCCTATTTTCTCTCGTAAGAAAAGAAATTTTTAACACTTTTCGGTAATGATTTTAACTCGTTAAATGTTTAGTTTAGAAACTACGAGATAGTGCTTCGAGATTTAGGGAGTAAAATAAGTAAATGTGGTATAAATACACATTACTAAGAATTTTGAAGTTCATTTTTTGTTTAAATTATCGTTTAATTAGGGTTGTTTTGCGTAAAATGGGAAAAGACTCTTTTTTTTTTTTTTGAAACACAAAATAATTGGTGAAATAGGGTTTTTGGAGAGCGTCAAAAAGTTTATATGCCAAAAATAACCCAATTTGTAATAATACCACGCAAATAAAGGTCTAGAAATTGAAATTTCATAATAAACGCATCGTATTTGCTCTCGTAAGAAAACCAATTTTTAACACTTTTCGGTAATGATTTTAACCTGTTAAATGCTTAGTATAGAAACTACGAGATAGTGCTTCGCGATTTAGGGATGAAAATAAGTAAATGTGGTATAAATACACATTCCTAACAATTTTGAAGTTCATTTTTTGTTCAAAATATCGTTTAATTAGGGTTGTTTTGCGTATAATGGGAAAAAGACTCAGTTTTTTTTGGAGCACACATTAATTGGTGAAATAGGGTTTTTTGAGAGCGTCAAAAACTTTTAATGCCAAAAATAACCCAATTTCAAATAATACCACCCAAATAAAGGTCTAGAAGTTGAAATTTCATAATGAACGCATCCTATTTTCTCTCGTAAGAAAAGAAATTTTTAACACTTTTCGGTAATGATTTTAACTCGTTAAATGTTTAGTTTAGAAACTACGAGATAGTGCTTCAAGATTTAGGGAGTAAAATAAGTAAATGTGGTATAAATACACATTACTAAGAATTTTGAAGTTCATTTTTTGTTTAAATTATCGTTTAATTTGGGTTGTTTTGCGTAAAATGGGAAAAAGACTCAGTTTTTTTTTGGAGCACAAAATAATTGGTGAAATAGGGTTTTTGGAGATCGTCAAAAACTTTAAATTCCAAAAATAACCCAATTTGTAATAATACCACGCAAATAAAGGTCTAGAAATTGAAATTTCATAATAAACGCATCGTATTTGCTCTCGTAAGAAAACATATTTTTAACACTTTTCGGTAATGATTTTAACCTGTTAAATGCTTATAATAGAAACTACGAGATAGTGTTCGCGATTTAGGGATTAAAATAAGTAAATGTGGTATAAATACACATTCCTAACAATTTTCAAGTTCATTTTTTGTTTAAAATATCGTTTAATTAGGGTTTTTTTGCGTATAATGGGAAAAAGACTCAGTTTTTTTTGGAGCACACATTAATTGGTGAAATAGGGTTTTTTGAGAGCGTCAAAAACTTTTAATGCCAAAAATAACCCAATTTCAAATAATACCACCCAAATAAAGGTCTAGAAGTTGAAATTTCATAATGAACGCATCCTATTTTCTCTCGTAAGAAAAGAAATTTTTAACACTTTTCGGTAATGATTTTAACTCGTTAAATGTTTAGTTTAGAAACTACGAGATAGTGCTTCGAGATTTAGGGAGTAAAATAAGTAAATGTGGTATAAATACACATTACTAAGAATTTTGAAGTTCATTTTTTGTTTAAATTATCGTTTAATTAGGGTTGTTTTGCGTAAAATGGGAAAAAAGACTCACTTTTTTTTTGGAGCACAAAATAATTGGTGAAATAGGGTTTTTGGAGAGCGTCAAAAACTTTAAATGCCAAAAATAACCCAATTTGTAATAATACCACGCAAATAAAGGTCTAGAAATTGAAATTTCATAATAAACGCATCGTATTTGCTCTCGTAAGAAAACCAATTTTTAACACTTTTCGGTAATGATTTTAACCTGTTAAATGCTTAGTATAGAAACTACGAGATAGTGCTTCGCGATTTAGGGATGAAAATAAGTAAATGTGGTATAAATACACATTCCTAACAATTTTGAAGTTCATTTTTTGTTCAAAATATCGTTTAATTAGGGTTGTTTTGCGTATAATGGGAAAAAGACTCAGTTTTTTTTGGAGCACACATTAATTGGTGAAATAGGGTTTTTTGAGAGCGTCAAAAACTTTTAATGCCAAAAATAACCCAATTTCAAATAATACCACCCAAATAAAGGTCTAGAAGTTGAAATTTCATAATGAACGCATCCTATTTTCTCTCGTAAGAAAAGAAATTTTTAACACTTTTCGGTAATGATTTTAACTCGTTAAATGTTTAGTTTAGAAACTACGAGATAGTGCTTCAAGATTTAGGGAGTAAAATAAGTAAATGTGGTATAAATACACATTACTAAGAATTTTGAAGTTCATTTTTTGTTTAAATTATCGTTTAATTTGGGTTGTTTTGCGTAAAATGGGAAAAAGACTCAGTTTTTTTTTTGAGCACAAAATAATTGGTGAAATAGGGTTTTTGGAGATCGTCAAAAACTTTAAATTCCAAAAATAACCCAATTTGTAATAATACCACGCAAATAAAGGTCTAGAAATTGAAATTTCATAATAAACGCATCGTATTTGCTCTCGTAAGAAAACATATTTTTAACACTTTTCGGTAATGATTTTAACCTGTTAAATGCTTAGAATAGAAACTACGAGATAGTGTTCGCGATTTAGGGATTAAAATAAGTAAATGTGGTATAAATACACATTCCTAACAATTTTCAAGTTCATTTTTTGTTAAAAATATCGTTTAATTAGGGTTTTTTTGCGTATAATGGGAAAAAGACTCAGTTTTATTTGGAGCACACATTAATTGATGAAATAGGGTTTTTTGAGAGCGTCAAAAACTTTTAATGCCAAAAATAACCCAATTTCAAATAATACCACCCAAATAAAGGTCTAGAAGTTTAAATTTCATAATGAACGCATCCTATTTTCTCTCGTAAGAAAACAAATTTTTAACACTTTTCGGTAATGATTTTAACTCGTTAAATGTTTAGTTTAGAAACTACGAGATAGTGCTTCGAGATTTAGGGAGTAAAATAAGTAAATGTGGTATAAATACACATTACTAAGAATTTTGAAGTTCATTTTTTGTTTAAATTATCGTTTAATTAGGGTTGTTTTGCGTAAAATGAGAAAAAGACTCAGTTTTTTTTTTGAGCACAAAATAATTGGTGAAATAGGGTTTTTGGAGAGCGTCAAAAACTTTAAATGCCAAAAATAACCCAATTTGTAATAATACCACGCAAATAAAGGTCTAGAAATTTAAATTTCATAACAAACGCATCGTATTTGCTCTCGTAAGAAAACCAATTTTTAACACTTTTCGGTAATGATTTTAACCTGTTAAATGCTTAGAATAGAAACTACGAGATAGTGCTTCGCGATTTAGGGATTAAAATAAGTAAATGTGGTATAAATACACATTCCTAACAATTTTGAAGTTCATTTTTTGTTTAAAATATCGTTTAATTAGGGTTGTTTTGCGTATAATGGGAAAAAGACTCAGTTTTTTTTGGAGCACACATTAATTGGTGAAATAGGGTTTTTTGAGAGCGTCAAAAACTTTTAATGCCAAAAATAACCCAATTTCAAATAATACCACCCAAATAAAGGTCTAGAAGTTGAAATTTCATAATGAACGCATCCTATTTTCTCTCGTAAGAAAAGAAATTTTTAACACTTTTCGGTAATGATTTTAACTCGTTAAATGTTTAGTTTAGAAACTACGAGATAGTGCTTCGAGATTTAGGGAGTAAAATAAGTAAATGTGGTATAAATACACATTACTAAGAATTTTTAAGTTCATTTTTTGTTTAAATTATCGTTTAATTAGGGTTGTTTTGCGTAAAATGGGAAAAAGACTCACTTTTTTTTTGGAGCACAAAATAATTGGTGAAATAGGGTTTTTGGAGAGCGTCAAAAACTTTAAATGCCAAAAATAACCCAATTTGTAATAATACCACGCAAATAAAGGTCTAGAAATTTAAATTTCATAATAAACGCATCGTATTTGCTCTCGTAAGAAAACCAATTTTTAACACTTTTCGGTAATGATTTTAACCTGTTAAATGCTTAGTATAGAAACTACGAGATAGTGCTTCGCGATTTAGGGATTAAAATAAGTAAATGTGGTATAAATACACATTCCTAACAATTTTGAAGTTCATTTTTTGTTTAAAATATCGTTTAATTAGGGTTGTTTTGCGTATAATGGGAAAAAGACTCAGTTTTTTTTGGAGCACACATTAATTGGTGAAATTGGGTTTTTTGAGAGGTCCAAAAACTTTTATTGCCAAAAATAACCCAATTTCAAATAATACCACCCAAATAAAGGTCTAGAAATTTAAATTTCATAATAAACGCATCGTATTTGCTCTCGTAAGAAAAGAAATTTTTAACACTTTTCGGTAATGATTTTAACTCGTTAAATGTTTAGTTTAGAAACTACGAGATAGTGCTTCAAGATTTAGGGATTAAAATAAGTAAATGTAGTATAAATACACATTACTAAGAATTTTGAAGTTCATTTTTTGTTTAAATTATCGTTTAATTAGGGTTGTTTTGCGTAAAATGGGAAAAAGACTCAGTTTTTTTTTGGAGCACAAAATAATTGGTGAAATAGGGTTTTTGAAGAGCGTCAAAAACTTTAAATGCCAAAAATAACCCAATTTGTAATAATACCACGCAAATAAAGGTCTAGAAATTGAAATTTCATAATAAACGCATCGTATTTGCTCTCGTAAGAAAACATATTTTTAACACTTTTCGGTAATGATTTTAACCTGTTATATGCTTTGTATAGAAACTACGAGATAGTGCTTCGCAATTTAGGGATTAAAATAAATTAATGTGGTATAAATACACATTACTAACAATTTTGAAGTTCATTTTTTTTAAATATTGTTTAATTAGGGTTGTTTTTTTTGGAGCACACATTAATTGGTGAAATAGGGTTTTGGAGAGCGTCAAAAACTTTTAATGCCAAAAATAACCCAATTTGTAATAATACATCCCAAATAAAGGTCTAGAAACTGAAATTTCATAATGAACGCATCGTATTTGCTCTCATAAGAAAACCAATATTTAACACTTTTCTGTAATGATTTTAACCCGTTAAATGCTTAGTACAGAAACTACGAGATAGTTCTTCGCGACTTAGGGATTATATGAAGTAAATGTGGTATAAATACACATTTCTAAGAATTTTGAAGTTCATTTTTTGTTTAAAATATCGTGTAATTAGGGTTGTTTTGCGTATAATGGGAAAAAGACTCAGCTTTTTTTGGCGCACACATTAATTGGGGAAATAGGGTTTTTGGAGAGCGTCAAAAACTTTTAATGCCAAAAATAACCCAATTTGTAATAATACCACCCAAATAAAGGTCTAGAAACTCAAATTTCATAATGAACGCATTGTATTTGCTCTAGTAAGAAAACCAATTTTTAACACTTTTTGGTAATGATTTTAACCCGTTAAATGCTTAGTATAAAAACTACGAGATAGTACTTCGAGCTTTAGGGATTAAAAGAAGTAAATGTGATATAAATACACACTACTATGAATTTTCAAGTTCTTTTTTTTTTTAAATATCGTTTAATTAGGGTTGTTTTGCGTAAAATGGGAAAAAGACTCAGTTTTTTTTGGAGCATGCATTAATTGGTGAAATAGGGTTTTTTGAGAGCGTCAAAAACTTTTGATGCCAAAAATAACCCAATTTGTAATAATACCACCCAAATAAAGGTCTAGAAACTGAAATTTCATTACTAAGAATTTTGAAGTTCATTTTTTCTTTAAAATAACGTGTAATTGGTATTGTTTTGCGTAAAATGGGAAAAAAACTCAGTTTTTTTTGGAGCACACATTAATTGGTGAAATACGGTTTTTGGAGTGCGTCAAAAACTTCTAATGCCAAATATAACCCAATTTGCAATAATACCACCCAAATAAAGGTCTAGAAACTGAAATTTCATAATGAACACATCGTATTTGCTCTCATAAGAAAACCAATTTTTAACACTTTTCGGTAATGATTTTAACCCGTTAAATGCTTAGTATAGAAACTACGATATAGTGCTTCGAGATTTAGGGATTAAAATAAGTAAATGTGGTATAAATACACATTACTACGAATTTTGAAGTTCATTTTTTGTTTAAAGTATCGTGAAATTAGGGTTGTTTTGCGTAAAATGGGAAAAGACTCTTTTTTTTTTTTGAAACACAAAATAATTGGTGAAATAGGGTTTTTGGAGAGCGTCAAAAACTTTATATGCCAAAAATAACCCAATTTGTAATAATACCACGCAAATAAAGGTCTAGAAATTGAAATTTCATAATAAACGCATCGTATTTGCTCTCGTAAGAAAACCAATTTTTAACACTTTTCGGTAATGATTTTAACCTGTTAAATGCTTAGTATAGAAACTACGAGATAGTGCTTCGCGATTTAGGGATTAAAATAAGTAAATGTGGTATAAATACACATTCCTAACAATTTTGAAGTTCATTTTTTGTTCAAAATATCGTTTAATTAGGGTTGTTTTGCGTATAATGGGAAAAAGACTCAGTTTTTTTTGGAGCACACATTAATTGGTGAAATAGGGTTTTTTGAGAGCGTCAAAAACTTTTAATGCCAAAAATAACCCAATTTCAAATAATACCACCCAAATAAAGGTCTAGAAGTTGAAATTTCATAATGAACGCATCCTATTTTCTCTCGTAAGAAAACAAATTTTTAACACTTTTCGGTAATGATTTTAACTCGTTAAATGTTTAGTTTAGAAACTACGAGATAGTGCTTCAAGATTTAGGGAGTAAAATAAGTAAATGTGGTATAAATACACATTACTAAGAATTTTGAAGTTCATTTTTTGTTTAAATTATCGTTTAATTAGGGTTGTTTTGCGTAAAATGGGAAAAAGACTCAGTTTTTTTTTTTAGCACAAAATAATTGGTGAAATAGGGTTTTTGGAGAGCGTCAAAAACTTTAAATGCCAAAAATAACCCAATTTGTAATAATACCACGCAAATAAAGGTCTAGAAATTGAAATTTCATAATAAACGCATCGTATTTGCTCTCGTAAGAAAACCAATTTTTAACACTTTTCGGTAATGATTTTAACCTGTTAAATGCTTAGTATAGAAACTACGAGATAGTGCTTCGCGATTTAGGGTTTAAAATAAGTAAATGTGGTATAAATACACATTCCTAACAATTTTGAAGTTCATTTTTTGTTCAAAATATCGTTTAATTAGGGTTGTTTTGCGTATAATGGGAAAAAGACTCAGTTTTTTTTGGAGCACACATTAATTGGTGAAATAGGGTTTTTTGAGAGCGTCAAAAACTTTTAATGCCAAAAATAACCCAATTTCAAATAATACCACCCAAATAAAGGTCTAGAAGTTGAAATTTCATAATTAACGCATCCTATTTTCTCTCGTAAGAAAAGAAATTTTTAACACTTTTCGGTAATGATTTTAACTCGTTAAATGTTTAGTTTAGAAACTACGAGATAGTGCTTCGAGATTTAGGGAGTAAAATAAGTAAATGTGGTATAAATACACATTACTAAGAATTTTGAAGTTCATTTTTTGTTTAAATTATCGTTTAATTAGTGTTGTTTTGCGTAAAATGGGAAAAAGACTCACTTTTTTTTTGGAGCACAAAATAATTGGTGAAATAGGGTTTTTGGAGAGCGTCAAAAACTTTAAATGCCAAAAATAACCCAATTTGTAATAATACCACGCAAATAAAGGTCTAGAAATTTAAATTTCATAATAAACGCATCGTATTTGCTCTCGTAAGAAAACCAATTTTTAACACTTTTCGGTAATGATTTTAACCTGTTAAATGCTTAGTATAGAAACTACGAGATAGTGCTTCGCGATTTAGGGATTAAAATAAGTAAATGTGGTATAAATACACATTCCTAACAATTTTGAAGTTCATTTTTTGTTTAAAATATCGTTTAATTAGGGTTGTTTTGCGTATAATGGGAAAAAGACTCAGTTTTTTTTGGAGCACACATTAATTGGTGAAATTGGGTTTTTTGAGAGGTCCAAAAACTTTTATTGCCAAAAATAACCCAATTTCAAATAATACCACCCAAATAAAGGTCTAGAAGTTGAAATTTCATAATGAACGCATCCTATTTTCTCTCGTAAGAAAAGAAATTTTTAACACTTTTCGGTAATGATTTTAACTCGTTAAATGTTTAGTTTAGAAACTACGAGATAGTGCTTCAAGATTTAGGGAGTAAAATAAGTAAATGTGGTATAAATACACATTAATAAGAATTTTGAAGTTCATTTTTTGTTTAAATTATCGTTTAATTTGGGTTGTTTTGCGTAAAATGGGAAAAAGACTCAGTTTTTTTTTGGAGCACAAAATAATTGGTGAAATAGGGTTTTTGGAGATCGTCAAAAACTTTAAATTCCAAAAATAACCCAATTTGTAATAATACCACGCAAATAAAGGTCTAGAAATTGAAATTTCATAATAAACGCATCGTATTTGCTCTCGTAAGAAAACATATTTTTAACACTTTTCGGTAATGATTTTAACCTGTTATATGCTTTGTATAGAAACTACGAGATAGTGCTTCGCAATTTAGGGATTAAAATAAATTAATGTGGGATAAATACACATTACTAACAATTTTGAAGTTCATTTTTTTTAAATATTGTTTAATTAGGGTTGTTTTTTTTGGAGCACACATTAATTGGTGAAATAGGGTTTTGGAGAGCGTCAAAAACTTTTAATGCCAAAAATAACCCAATTTGTAATAATACATCCCAAATAAAGGTCTAGAAACTAAAATTTCATAATAAACGCATCGTATTTGCTCTCATAAGAAAACCAATATTTAACACTTTTCTGTAATGATTTTAACCCGTTAAATGCTTAGTACAGAAACTACGAGATAGTTCTTCGCGACTTAGGGATTATATGAAGTAAATGTGGTATAAATACACATTTCTAAGAATTTTGAAGTTCATTTTTTGTTTAAAATATCGTGTAATTAGGGTTGTTTTGCGTATAATGGGAAAAAGACTCAGCTTTTTTTGGCGCACACATTAATTGGGGAAATAGGGTTTTTGGAGAGCGTCAAAAACTTTTAATGCCAAAAATAACCCAATTTGTAATAATACCACCCAAATAAAGGTCTAGAAACTGAAATTTCATAATGAACGCATTGTATTTGCTCTAGTAAGAAAACCAATTTTTAACACTTTTTGGTAATGATTTTAACCCGTTAAATGCTTAGTATAAAAACTACGAGATAGTACTTCGAGCTTTAGGGATTAAAAGAAGTAAATGTGATATAAATACACATTACTATGAATTTTCAAGTTCTTTTTTTTTTAAATATCGTTTAATTAGGGTTGTTTTGCGTAAAATGGGAAAAAGACTCAGTTTTTTTTGGAGCATGCATTAATTGGTGAAATAGGGTTTTTTGAGAGCGTCAAAAACTTTTGATGCCAAAAATAACCCAATTTGTAATAATACCACCCAAATAAAGGTCTAGAAACTGAAATTTCATTACTAAGAATTTTGAAGTTCATTTTTTCTTTAAAATAACGTGTAATTGGTATTGTTTTGCGTAAAATGGGAAAAAAACTCAGTTTTTTTTGGAGCACACATTAATTGGTGAAATACGGTTTTTGGAGTGCGTCAAAAACTTTTAATGCCAAATATAACCCAATTTGTAATAATACCTCCCAAATAAAGGTCTAGAAACTGAAATTTCATAATGAACACATCGTATTTGCTCTCATAAGAAAACCAATTTTTAACACTTTTCGGTAATGATTTTAACCCGTTAAATGCTTAGTATAGAAACTACGATATAGTGCTTCGAGATTTAGGGATTAAAATAAGTAAATGTGGTATAAATACACATTACTACGAATTTTGAAGTTCATTTTTTGTTTAAAGTATCGTGTAATTAGGGTTGTTTTGCGTAAAATGGGAAAAAGACTCATTTTTTTTTTCGGAGCACACATTAATTGGTGAATTAGAACTTTTGGAGAGCCTCAAAAACTTTTGATGCCAAAAATAACCCAATTTTTTATAATACCACCCAAATAAAGGTCTAGAAACTGAAATTTCATAATGAACGCATCGTATTTGCTCTCGTAAGAAAACCAATTTTTAACACTTTTCGGTAATGATTTTAACCCGTTAAATGCTTAGTATAGAAACTACGAGATAGTGCTTCGCAATTTAGGGATTTAAATTAGTAAATGTTGTATAAATACACATTACAAAGAATTTTGAATTTCATTTTCGTTTAAAATATCGTGTAATTAGGTTTGTTTTGCTTAAAATGGGAAAAAGACTTAGTGTTTTTTGGAGCACACATTAATTGGTGAAATAGGGTTTTTGGAGAGCGTCAAAAAAATTTAATGCTAAGAATAACCCAGTTTGTAATAATACAACCCAAATAAAGGTCTAGAAACTGAAATTTCATAATGAACGCATCGTATTTGGTCTCATATGAAAACCAATTTTTAACACTCTTCATTAATGATTTTAACCCGTTAGATGCTTAGTATAGAAACTACGAGATAGTGCTTCGCGATTTAGGGAATTAAAATAAGTAAATGTGGTATAAATAAACATTACTAAGAATTTTGGAGTTCAATTTTTGTTTAAAATATCGTCTAATTAGGGTTGTTTTGCGTAAAATGGGAAAAAGACTCAGTTTTTTTTTGGTGCACGCATTAATTGGTGAAATAGGGTTTTTGGACAGTGTCAAAAACTTTTGATGCCAAAAATAACCCAATTTGTAATAATACCACCCAAATAAAGGTCTAGTAAGTGAAATTTCATAATGAACGCATCGTATTTGCTCTCATAAGAAAACAAATTTTTAACAGTCTTTAGTAATGATTTTAACCTGTTAAATGCTTAGTATAGATACTACGAGATAGTACTTCACGATTTAGGGATTAAAATAAGTAAATAAGGTATAAATACACATTACTTAGAATTTTGAAATTCATTTTTTGTTTAAAATATCCTTTAATTAGGGTTGTTTTGCGTAAAATGGGAAAAAAACTCAGTTTTTTTTGGAGCACGCATTAATCTGTTAAATAGGGTTTTTGGAGAGTGTCAAAAACTTTTAATGCCAAAAATAACCCAATTTATAATAATACAAACCCAAATAAAGGTCTAGAAATTGAAATTTCACAATGAACGCATCGTATTTGCTCTCAAAAGAAAACCAATTTTTAACACTCTTCGGTAATGATTTTAACCCTTTAAATCCTTAGTATAGAAACTACGAGATAGTGCTTCGCGATTTAGGGATTAAAATAAGTAAATGTTGTATAAATACACATTACTAAGAATTTTGAGGTTCATTTTTTGTTTAAAATATCGTTTAAATAGGGTTGTTTTGAGTAAAATGGGAAAAAGACTCAGTTTTTTTTTTTGGAGCACACATAAATAGGTGTAATAGGGTTTTTGGAGAGCGTCAAAAACTTTTAATGCTAAAAATAACCCAATTTGTAATAATACAACCGAAATAAAGGTCTAGAAACTGAAATTTCATAATTAACGCATTGTATTTTCTCTCATAAGAAAACCAATTTTTAACACAC
This sequence comes from Parietaria judaica, assembly GCA_954871525.1. Taxonomy (NCBI): domain Eukaryota; kingdom Viridiplantae; phylum Streptophyta; class Magnoliopsida; order Rosales; family Urticaceae; genus Parietaria; species Parietaria judaica. Next base: position 4,147,143 of record OX940868.1, read on the forward strand.
TTCGTTAATGATTTTAACCCGTTAGATGCTTAGTATAGAAACTACGACATAGTGCTTCGTGATTTAGGGATTAAAATAAGTAAATGTGGTATAAATAAACATTACTAAGAATTTTGGAGTTCAATTTTTGTTTAAAATATCGTCTAATTAGGGTTGTTTTGCGTAAAATGGGAAAAAGACTCAGTTTTTTTTTGGTGCACGCATTAAATTGTGAAATAGGGTTTTTGGACAGTATCAAAAACTTTTAATGCCAAAAATAACCCAATTTGTAATAATACCACCCAAATAAAGGTCTAAAAACTGAAAGTTCATAATGAACGCATCGTATTTGCTCTCATAAGAAAACAAATTTTTAACACTCTTTAGTAATGATTTTAACCTGTTAAATGCTTAGTATATATACTACGAGATAGTACTTCGCGATTTAGGGATTAAAATAAGTAAATATGGTATAAATACACATTACTAAGAATTTTGAAATTCATTTTTTGTTTAACATATCCTTTAATTAGGGTTGTTTTGCGTAAAATGGGAAAAAAACTCAGTTTTTTTTGGAGCACACATTAATTGGTTAAATAGGGTGTTTGGAGAGTGTCAAAAACTTTTAATGCCAAAAATAACCCAATTTGTAATAATACCACCCAAATAAAGGTCTAGAAACTGAAATTTCATAATGAACGCATCGTATTTGCTCTCATAAGAAAACCAATTTTTAACACTTTTCGGTAATGATTTTAACCCGTTAAATGTTTAGTATAGAAACTACGACATAGTGCTTCGCGATTTAGGGATTAAAATAAGTAAATGTGGTATAAATACACATTACTAAGAATTTTGAAGTTCATTTTTTGTTTAAAATATCGTGTAAATACGGTTGTTTTGCGTAAAATGGGAAAAAGACTCAGCTTTTTTGGAGCACGCATTAATTGGTGAAATAGGGTTTATGGAGAGTGTCAAAAACTTTTAATGCTAAAAATAACCCAATTTGTAATAATAATACCCAAATAAAGGTCTAGAAATTGAAATTTCATAATGAACGCATCGTACTTGCTCTCATAAGAAAACCAATTTTTAACACTCTTTAGTAATGATTTTAAAACGTTAAATGCTTAGTATAGATACTACTATATAGTACTTCGCGATTTAGGGATTAAAATAAGTAAAAGTGGTATAAATACACATTACAAAGAATTTTGAAATTCATTTTTTGTTAAAAATATCGTTTAATTAGGGTTGTTTTGCTTAAAATAGGAAAAAGACATAGTTTTTTTTTTAGCACACATTAATTGGTAAAATAGGGTTTCTGGAGAGCGTCAAAAACTTTTATTGCTAAAAATAACCCAATTTGTAATAATACAACCCAAATAAAGGTCTAGAAACTGAAATTTCATAATGAACGCATCGTATTTGCTCTCATAAGAAAACCAATTTTTAACACTTTTCGGTAATGATTTTAACCCGTTAAATGCTTAGTATAGAAACTACGAGATAGTACTTCGCGATTTAGGGATTAAAATAAGTAAATGTGGTATAAATACACATTCCTAAGAATTTTGAAATTCATTTTTTGTTTAAAATATCCTTTAATTAGGGTTGTTTTGCGTAAAATTGGGAAAAGACTCAGTTTTTTTTGGAGCACGCATTAATTGGTGAAATAGGGTTTTTGGAGAGTGTCAAAAACTTTTATTGCCAAAAATAACCCAATTTGTAATAATACTAACCAAATAAAGGTCTACAAACTGAAATTCCATAATGAACGCATCGTATTTGCTCTAATAAGAAAACCAATTTTTAACACTTTTCTTTTTTTGGAGCATGCATTAATTGGTGAATTAGGGTTTTTGGAGAGTGTCAAAAACTATTAATGCCAAAAATAACCCAATTTGTAATAATACCTCCCAAATAAAGGTCTAGAAACTGAAATTTCAAAATGAACGCATCGTATTTGCTCTCATAAGAAAACAAATTTTTAACACTTTTCGGTAATGATTTTAACCCGTTAAATGCTTACTATAGAAACTACGAGATAGTGCTTCGCGATTTAGGGATTAAAATAAGTAAATGTTGTACAAATACACATTACAAAGAATTTTGAAGTTCATTATTTGTTTAAAATATCGTGTTATTAGGATTGTTTTGCGTAAAATGGGAAAAACACTTAGTTCTTTTTGGAGCACACATTAATTGGTGAAATAGGGTTTTTGGAGTGCGTCTAAAACTTTTAATGCTAAGAATAAAACAATTTGTAATAATACAACCCAAATAAAGGTCTAGAAACTGAAATTTCATAATGAACGCATCGTATTTGCTCTCATAAGAAAACCAATTTTTAACACTCTTCGGTAATGATTTTAACCCGTTAAATGCTTAGTATAGATACTACGAGATAGTACTTCGCTATTTAGGGATTAAAATACGTAAATGTGGTATAAATAAACACTTACTAAGAATTTTGAAATTTGGTTTTTTGTTTAAAATATCGTTTAATTAGGGTTGTTTTGCGTAAAATGGGAAAAAGACTCAGTTTTTTTTGGACCACGCATTAATTTATGAAATAGGGTTTTTGGAGAGTGTCAAAAACTTTTAATGCCGAAAATAACCCAATTTATGAAATAGGGTTTTTGGAGAGCGTCTAAAACTTTTAATGCTAAGAATAAAACAATTTGTAATAATACAACCCAAATAAAGGTCTAGAAACTGAAATTTCATAATGAACGCATCATATTTGCTCTCATAAGAAAACCAATTTTAAACACTTTTCGGTAATGATTTCAACCCGTTAAATGCTTAGTATAGAAACTACGAAATAGTGCTTCGCGATTTAGGGATTAAAATAAGTAAATGTGGTATAAATACACATTACTAAGAATTTGGAAGTTCATTTTTTGTTTAAAATTTCGTGTAATTAGGGTTGTTTTGCGTAAAATGGGAAAAAGACTATGTTTTTTTTGGAGCACACATTAATTGGCGAAATAGGGTTTTTGGAGAACGTAAAAAACTTTTAATGCTAAATATAACCCAATTTTTAATAATACAACCCAGGTAAAGGTATAGAAACTGAAATTCATAATGAACGCATCGTATTTGCTTTCATAAGAAAACCAATTTTTAACACTTTTCGGTAATGATTTTAACCCGTTAAATGCTTAGTATAGAAACTACTAGATAGTGCTTCGCGATTTAGGGATTAAAATATGTAAATGTGGTATAAATACACATTACTAAGAATTTTGAAGTTCATTTTTTGTTTAAAATATCGTGTAATTTGGGTTGTTTTGCGTAAAATGGGAAAAAGACTCAGTTTTTTTTGGAGCACACATTAATTGGTGAAATAGGGTTTTTTTAGAGCGTCAAAAACTTTTAATGCTAAAAATAACCCAATTTGTAATAATACAACCCAAATAAAGGTCTAGAAACTGAAATTTCATAATGAACGCATCGTATTTGCTCTAAGAAGAAAACCAATTTTTAACACTCTTCGGTAATGATTTTAACTCGTTAAATGCTTAGTATAGAAACTACGAGATAGTACTTCGCAATTTAGGGATTAAAATAAGTAAATGTGGTATAAATAGACATTACTAAGAATTTTGAAATTCATTATTTGTTGAAAATGTCGTTTAATTAGGGTTGTTTTGCGTAAAACGGGAAAAAGACGCAGTTTTTTAAAGAGCACGCATTAATTGGTGAAATAGGGTTTTTAGAGAGTGTCAAAAACTTTTAATGACAAAAATAACCCAATTGGTAATAATACCACCCAAATAAAGGTCTAGAAACGAAAATTTCATAATGAACGCATCGTATTCGCTCTCATAAGAAAACCAATTTATAACACTTTTCGGAAATGATTTTAACCCGTTAAATGCTTAGTATAGAAACTACGAGATAGAGCATCGCGATTTAGGGATTAAATAAAGTAAATGTGGTATAAATACACATTACTAAGAATTTATAAGTTAATTTTTTGTTTAAAATATCGTGTAATTAGGGTTGTTTTGCGTAAAATGGGGAAAAGACTCAGTTTTTTTTGGAGCACGCATTAATTGGTGAAATAGGGTTTTTGGAGAGTGTCAAAAACTTTTAATGCCAAAAATAACCCAATTGGTAATAATACCACCCAAATAAAGGTCTAGAAACGAAAATTTCATAATGAACGCATCGTATTTGCTCTCATAAGAAAACCAATTTATAACACTTTTCGGAAATGATTTTAACCCGTTAAATGCTTAGTATAGAAACTACGAGATAGTGCTTCGCGATTTAGGGATTAAATAAAGTAAATGTGGTATAAATACACATTACTAAGAATTTTGAAGTTCATTTTTTGTTTAAAATATCGTGTAATTAGGGTTGTTTTGCGTAAAATGGGAAAAAGACTCAGTTTTTTTTGGAGCACACATTAATTGGTGAAATAGGGTTTTTGGAGAGCTTCAAAATCTTTTAATGCTAAAAATAACCCAATTTGTAATAATACAACCCAAATAAAGGTCTAGAAACTGTAATTTCATAATGAACGCATCGTATTTGCTCTCATAAGAAAATCAATTTTTAACACTCTCCGGTAATGATTTTAACCCGTTAAATGCTTAGTATAGAAACTACGAGATAGTGCTTCGCAATTTAGGGATTAAAATAAGTAAATGTGGTATAAATACACATTACTAAGAATTTTGAAGTTCAATTTTTGTTTAAAATATCGTTTAATTAGGGTTGTTTTGTGTATAATGAAAAAAAGACTCAGTTTTTTTTTTTGGAGCAAGCATTAATTTTTGAAATATGGTTTTTGGAGAGTGTCAAAAACTTTTAATGCCAAAGATAACCCAATTTGTAATAATACCACCCAAATAAGGGTCTAGAAACTGAAATTTTATAATGAACGCATCGTATTTGCTCTCATAAGAAAACCAATTTTTAACACTTTTCGGTAATGATTTTAACCCGTTAAATGCTTGGTATGGAAACTACGAGATAGTGCTTCGCGATTTAGGGATTAAAATAAGTAAATGTGGTATAAATACACATTACTAAGAATTTTGAAATTCATTTTTTGTTTAAAATCTCGTGTAATGAGGGTTGTTTTGCGTAAAATGGGAAAAAGACTTATGTTTTTTTGGAGCACGCATTAATTGGTGAAATATGGTTTTTGGAGAGTGTCAAAAACTTTTAATGCCAAAAATAACCCAATTTGTAATAATACCACCCAAATAAGGGTCTAGAAACTGAAATTTCATAATGAACGCATCATATTTGCTCTCATAAGAAAACAAATTTTTAACACTTTTCGGTAATGATTTTAACCCGTTAAATGCTTAGTATAGAAACTACGATGTAGTGCTTCGCGATTTAGGGATTAAAATAAGTAAATGTTGTATAAATACACATTACAAAGAAATTTGAAGTTCATTTTTTGTTTAAAATATCGTGTTATTAGGGTTGTTTTGCGTAAAATGAGAAAAAGACTTAGTTTTTTTTGGAGCACACATTAATTGGTGAAATAGGATTTTTGGATAGCGTCAAAAAATTTTAATGTTATAAACAACCCAATTTATAATAATACAACCCAAATAAATGTCTAGAAACTGAAATTTCATAATGAACGAATCGTATTTGCTCTCATAAGAAAACCAATTTTTAACACTCTTCGGTAATGATTTTAACCCGTTAAATGCTTAGTATAGAAACTACGAGATAGTGCTTCGCGATTTAGGGATTAAAATAAGTAAATCTTGTATAAATACACATTACTAAGAATTTTAAAGTTTATTTTTTGTTTAAAATATCGTTTAATTAGGGTTGTTTTGCGTAAAATGGGAAAAAGACTCAGTTTTTTTTGGAGCACACATTAATTGTTGAAATAGGGTTTTTGGAGAGTGTCAACAACTTTTAATGCTTAAAATAACCTAATTTGTAATAATACCACCCAAAATAAAGGTCTAGAAACTGAAATTTCATAATGAACGCATCGTATTTGCTCTCGTATGAAAACCAATTTTTAACACTTTTCGATAATAAATTTAACCCGTTAAATGCTTAGAATAGAAACTACAAGATAGTGCTTCGAGTGTTAGGGATTAATATAATTAAATGTGTTATAAATACACATGACTAAGAATTTTCAAGTTTATTTTTTTAAAAAATATCGTTTAATTAGGGTTGTTTTGTGTAAAATGAGAAAAAGATTCAGTTTTTTTAGGAACACGCATTAATTGGTGAAATAGGGTTTTTGGAGAGCGTCTAAAACTTTTAATGCCAAAAATAACCCAATTTGTAATAATACCACCCAAATAAAGGTCTAACAAACTGAAATTTCATAATGAACGAATCGTATTTGCTCTCGTAAGAACACCAATTTTTAACACTTTTCGGTAATGATTGTAACCCGTTAAATGCTTGGTATAGAAACTACGAGATAGTGCTTCGCGAATTAGGGATTAAAATAAGTAAATGTTGTATAAATACACATTACAAAAAAATTTGAAGTTCATTTTTTGTTTAAAATATCGTGTTATTAGGGTTGTTTTGCGTAAAATGGGAAAAAGACTTAATTTTTTTTTGGAGCACACATTAATTGGTGAAATAGGATTTTTGGAGAGCGTCAAAAACTTTTAATGTTAAAAACAACCCAATTTATAATAATACAACCCAAATAAAGGTCTAGAAACTGAAATTTCATAATGAACGAATCGTATTTGCTCTCATAAGAAAACCAATTTTTAACACTCTTCGGTAATGATTTTAACACGTTAAATGCTTAGTATAGAAACTACGAGATAGTGCTTCGCGATTTAGGGATTAAAACAAGTAAATGTGGTATAAATACACATTACTAAGAATTTTGAAGTTTATTTTTTGTTTAAAATATCGTTTAATTAGGGTTGTTTTGCGTAAAAAGGAAAAAAGACTCAGTTTTTTTTGGAGCACGCATTAATTGGTGAAATATGGTTTTTGGAGAGTGCAAAAACTTTTAATGCCAAAAATAACCATATTAGTAATAATACCACCCAAATAAAGGTCTAGAAACTGAAATTTCATAATGAACGCATCGTATTTGCTCTCATAAGAAAACCAATATCAAACACTTTTCGGTAACGATTTTAACCCGTTAAATGTTTAGTATAGAAACTACGAAATTGTGCTTCGAGATTTAGGGATTAAATTAAGTAAATGTGGTATTATTACACATTACTAAGAATTTTCAAGTTCATTTTTTTTAAATATCGTTTAATTAGGGTTGTTTTGCGTAAAATGGGAAAAAGACTCAGTTTTTTTTGGAACACGCAATAATTGATGAAATAGGGTTTTTGGCGAGCGTCAAAAACTTTTAATGCCAAAAATAACCCAATTTGTAATAATACCATCCAAATAAAGGTCTAGAAACTGAAATTTCATAATGAACGCATCTTACACTAGTACAAATTGTTGATCCTACCACGGAGTTTCAACCATGGATTTTTTAATCCATGGACGAAATCCAAGTTTCAACCATGGAAATTTTTTACCATGGTTGAAAATCGAGTAACGCCGCGGCACGCCGTAACGTGCCGCAGCACGCTCTCAAATTCACCACGAATATATTTACCATTGTTGAAAATGTGTCATTGAGATGTTTTTAAGCCGCGGCATGGTTGGAAAAGCTGCGGCATGGTTGGTACACAACGACACTCTTATGAAACGTTGTTCATACAACAGACTGTAAGCCCTGGCGTGATACATTATACGCCGTGGCACATCAATTTTTACAGATAAGCCCCGGCATTATACATGAAACGCCGCGGCATTATTTGTACACGATGAAATCTCATAAACCGTTTTTCATACCATGCAATGTATGCCGCGGCGTTTAATTGAAAACGCCACGGCTCGTGATTTTAGAGAGATAAGCCGTGGCATTATCTTTTCTACGCCGCGGCATGGATGGTACATAAGCCGCAGTAAACCCTTTGTATGCCACGGCGTGTATTCAAAAACGCCACGGCATACCCACGCCGTTGCATGACTAACAACAAGCCGCGGCATGTATCGTATTTATCCGAACCCTAACTTCCTCATTTTCTCATTTCCACCGCGTGCCTTTGACTCCTCGACACCCAAAAACGTGCCTCTTGCCCTCGCCCTCGCCCTCTCTGTCTCTCCTGCCCTCGCCTCTTTACCTAGCCCATCACCCCTGCTCTCTTGCCTTCGTTTCGCCGCGAGTGCCGTCATCAGCCGTCGCCGGTAAGTTCTCCTAACGTTAGTATCAAGCTTCGTTTTTATAGCATTTTTTTTAATCAATACTTGAATATTGGTGTTGATTAGGTCATGGTATTGGTTTTGTTAGTTTCAACTAGGTTTGGAATTTAGGTATTGGTTTTGTGAGTTTCAATTATGTTTTCAAAATAGGTATTGGTTTTGTGAGATGAAATTAGCTTTTGTAATTAGGTTTTGGTTTTGTGAGTGAAATTAGGATTTGAAATTAGATTTTGTATTTAGGTTTTGAAATTAATTGGGTATTGTGTTGACGTGGTTTCCCACCTCAATCAGTCAAGTGTGACTTGTGAGTGTATGATATTTTTGAATGAAACAATTTGGTGGAATTCGATCTCTCACGTTGCAAGCTCACGATTCACTCACGATATATATATAAGTATATAAGCGATATAAATGAGACGAGGAGTTTTTTATAGAGGTTCGTCCCAAGGCGGTAGTTGACTACGTCCTCTGTTAGTTTATTGCGACAATGAACATAGACGGATAGCTACAGGCAGCCAAATCACGTCTGAGTGCAAGAAGAAATAGAAGAAGAAAGAGAGAACACAACAAGATCTCAAAATGACAAGAATGCCGGGTAGAAATTCTTCAGTATATTCTCTCGAGGTTGTAAGTGTGCGTGTGTGTTGATCTGAGCTTGAGCTTGGCATTTATAGACTTCAATTCTTCCTGTTGAACTTCCAGGAATCGAGGGGTCTTCGCTCCGTGCTGACCGGGTAGAATGGACGATCTGGCTACACGTGTCCCACGACTTCGTTCTGGTCGTCGCGTTTGAATTATGCCCGTTGAAGACTTGACTCCGTGCTCCTGGTCTTCCGTATGAGTTTGAAATGGGATGCCGGGTAGAGAATATGACGGCTCTACCCTCGTCTTTCTGGACTGCTACTGAGTGGATTTGGGCTTTAGAACTCATTGGGCCGAGTAGCCTATGTCCATTGATTCTTGGTCTGACTGAGAATCTCTTTTGGGCTTCTTCAATTGGGCTTTTACGAATACCAGTTTACTTATTTAAATCCTTTTATCATGGTTTGTAAATTTAATTAATTCACAACTTTAGCACTATATGTCATATTAAATAAATGACGAATTTGTACATCAACAGTTAGCCCCCTACTATAAAAAATACGAAGTAAATTTTATAGTATTTACTCGATGAAATCATGTAAAATTCGTGCCGGATAGGATTAATTAAATTTGTGACTTTTGCCGCAAATCTGCATAATCCGGGCAGGATTTTGGATAATTTCGAGATCAAATGGACGGATAGGGTCTTGAAGCTGTAACCGTCGCTTCGAATTTTGGGCGGGAACAGTTACAACACGTGTCTCATTTTGCGGAGTTCGAAGGGAATAAACTCTTCACATTCTCCTGACACAGCTGTCGTGCTGACGTGTCGCCGGATAGCTCGCTGATCTCAACCGTAGGATGAGGTTTGTTGCGTTTTTTGAGGAAACCCTAACCGTAGGATCAGCGACAATTTTCGAGTATAAATACTCGAGTGATTCGCATTAAATGGGCACGTCTCTTCAGCTTCAGCCCGTCGCACGTCTTTCGAAGGTAACCTCTTCTCTCTTTCCTCTATATATACTCTATATGGTATTCGAATATCATTTTCGAATTTTTAGAGAGAGAAAACTTTGAGTTTTTAGTGAGATAAACTCTGCGAATCGCCATTGGAGGTCTTCGTCGTCTTCTTCATCACTCTCGTAGGGGAATCAGGTTCTAGTTTCTTCTCCGTTCTTTTCTGTGAGTTCGTTTTGGGAATTGTTCTAGGTTTCTGGATATTAGTTTTCCTGTTTTCTTGAATCTTCGTACCTTCCGGTTTCTGGGTTTTTGTGCTCGTCTAGATTTCTTTCGGTTTTCTGAACTATTCTCATAAGATGGGTCCTAAGAAGACGGTCTCGAAATGGCAAACGGAGTTTCTGACTACAGATTCTCCTAAGTCAGTTTTGAAACCTAAGGATCTGGTTAGGATCCGGGTAGAGTACAACATTCCTTTGTCGATAGAGCTTAGGTTACCGGGTCCAGATGAACATGCCGACGAGCAGAACTCGGACGGCTGGGTCTGTGTATACCAGAGGTTCTTTGAGTCCGGGGGGCTTAGATTTCCTATTCCCGAGCTCATCCTAAAATACCTTAGTTATCTAGGGGTTTCCATCGGGCAACTTAGCCCGAATTCTATCCGGATCTTGATGGCCCTGCTTGTCCGGTCCCATGAATGTTTGTATTCACTTACAATCTGGGACTTGTTGACGGGCTTGGTCATCAAAGCCAACGGTCAGGCCAAGGGTAGGTTTTTCCTATCCGTCAAGGAAGGGGAGATCATAACCGGTCTTCCCAAGAAGGAGAGTGCTTGGACCCACAAGTATTTCTTCTTCATGGCCGGTCAAGAAACGCTCGGTTCTTGGCCGGGCTATAGGAATGAATGGGTCCACGAGATAGGTAAGGTTCTGGGTTAGGTTTACTATCTTTTTCTATTCGGCTGTTTTTATGTGTTTGCTAATTTATTTTTTTTTGTTTTCATCTTGTGCAGTCGAGGACCCTGAGAAGCCTAAGTCTTGTCCGATTACGGAGGAGTGGAAGGCCTTGAAGAGGAAGCTTTTCCCTAACGGTCCGGAGTTGTGGTCGAACTTCACAAAAGAGAGGTTCGAAGCTATCGGGCTTTGGGTTGAGCCTGACGAGGAGGAATTTCCGGGTAAGACTCTTAAATCCGTCTTTTTAGCTTTGTTTTGTATTTGTCTATCTTATTTTTTATAAGTATGGATTTTTAACGTGTAGAGGATATGGACGCTCTTCGCCCGAAGGGTCAAAGTCTTCGTCAGAAGCGGAGGCAGGAGGGTCAAACCGGAGGTTCGGCCTCCGCTGGAGCTGCTCGTCAGGAGACGAGCAGACGGGTTGAGGAGAGGGGGCCTGGCGCATCTGCGCCGGCCAAGGCTGCTCGTCAGGAGACGAGTAGGAGGAATGAGGAGACTCCTGCTCGGGAGCCTCTTGCTGAGGTCGCCTCTGGGGCGACCAAGAAGAAGGATGTCGTCGAACTTTCCGACGACGGGGAGAGTACCCCGGAGGTCACGCCTTTGGCGAGGCCTTCGGAGAGGGAGGTTGCCCCTTCTTCTGCCCCTGCTCGTCCTTCCAAGGGCGTGACTCGTCCTTCTCAGGACGGAGCTGCCCCGAGGACGGGCTCAGAGGTGGCCGCGAAGAGGCCGCACGAAGGAGGGGACTCTGGGGTCCGGAAGAAGGCGAAGGGGATCTGGCCCCGAAGGAGGTGGTGAGGAGGGACTCAGTCCCGAAGGGAGGCGCGAGGGCCTCGGAGAAGGGTAAGGAGGTTGCTCGGGAGAGCGAACGCCCGAAGGAGGCCTCCCGAGGTGAGGCGAGGGAGACGGGGTTGGTTCCCCCGGTGGCTGAAGGGCAGGCTCGGGAGAAGATGGTCTCCCGGAAGGCGGGGTGCACTTGGATGGGGGACAAGGGTCTCCACAAGGCACCCAAGGTGGCGGCCGGTCTTCTCCGGCAGATTACTAATGGTGGGGTCGGCAGGGTCCCCAGGAGCATCGCGGAGAAGAGGCCGTACAAGGATATGGCTGCGGCTACAACTCTGGTAAGTTTTGCCGGTTTTAGGTTTGGGTGTTTATTTTATTCCTAAATTTTTTCTAACTTTGGTTTTTGGACGTGCAGCTCGTCGCCTCTATCAACGACATGGTCCTCGATTATGAGGACCAATTGTATGAGGCTAAAGAGGGCGCGCAAGCCTCCGAGCAGCTTGCGCTGAAGGAGAGGGAGTTGGCAGATGCCGTGCAGGGCATCCGGGAGAAGGCGGATCAGATCATTGTGATGGGCAAGAAGGTCGCCGCCTGTGATGCTCGGATCAAGGGGCTTGGGAATACGGTCGTCGATCTCCGGGAGAAGCTGTCAAACGCTACCCGGACGATTGAGGAGGCTCAAGGCGCGAGTGAGGCGGCCGCCAGGCAGATGCTGGCCTCTGACGCGGCCAAGGGACGGGCAGAGGAGTTGGCCAAGAGGAAGGAGGAGGAGGCCTTGGCCTTGAAAGAGGACGTGCAGCGCCTTGCTGCCGAGCTGGCTGAAGCCCGGCAACGATCCGCTGATCGCGAAGCCGAGAAGAAGGCAGTCCGTGCCCGATATCGCCGAAAGGTGGAGGAAAGGGACGCGCTAATCGCGTGGTACAAAGGTACGGCTGCTGACAACAGTTGCTTGGATCAAGCCGAAGGTTGCCTCGAGTTGATCCAAGACATCATTGACGGCAACGTCCAAGATTTTGAGGCCGAGAAGGAGGTCCTAGAAGGCAACGCTGCTCGCTACCAAGCTCTCTTGGATGCGGTTCCGGCACCGCTGATAGGGTCTCCGGCTCTGTCTCCAGATGTCGAGCTGACCGATGTTCCTCTTGTAGATTTGAGCCTTCGGTCCGAGCAATCGTCCGCCAAGGAGTCTGCCTCCGAAGATCCCGCCATCGAGCCCGTCGTTGAAGATCCCGTGGCCAGAGTGACCGTTGTCAATGAGCCCACCTTGCCCGCCGTTGCTGATACCGAGGAGGTGATCCTCGAGGAGCCGACCCTGAACGAGCCCGTTGCTGCCGAGGAGACTGCCGAGCATGGAGCCCAAGCCGGCGAAGGAGAAGGAGAAGAGAAGGAGGAGGAGGAGGAGGACCGAGAGGTCGTGGGGGTACCCGGGGTCGACACATAGAGTGTCCCCCTTTTTTTTTTGTCTTTCGATTAATAAGGCCACAGGCCAGAACAATTTCTATGGGCAAGTCTACGGCGACTTGAACCTTTTTTTGTAATATTTTTTGGATATGCCCGCGGTTAGGGCCTTTGCTTATTTCTATTTTATGCTATGCTCGTAATTTTTTGCCATACTCTACTCGTCTGTATTTTTAAGTTAATTTTCTAATCGTATTTTTCTATATATACTTTTCTATCCGAGGTTCCGAATGTTCTATTGTATGCTGGGATAAATAACAAAAGATTGAAAGTTTGAAATCTGCTAAGTATAAAAAATACACGGGTACCTTTTGTTGTTGTGCTCCTTTGACACTTCTCGTCTAGTCTGTTCTGTTCGTCCATCATAATATTCCGCAGGTCGCGTTTTCTGAAAAACACATTTGTAAAAAACCAAATGTATGTCGTTACATATTTTTTCAGGGGGGTCGGGCCTGTTGCCTTGAGGGACGGGTTGAAAGCCCGGTTAGGTTTGTTACCCAGATAGGCTTGTTGCCCTATGTGACGGGTTAGTTACCCGGGTAGGCTTGTTGCCTTACGCAATGGGTTTGTTACCCAGGTAGGTTTGTTACCTTATGTGGGGGTTTGTTACCCGGATAGGTTTGTTACCTTCTGCGATAGGTCTGTTACCCGGGTAGGTTTGTTACCTTAGGCGGTGGGTCTGTTACCCGGGTAGGCCTGTCGCCTTGACGGGGGTTTTGGGACATTTCTCCTTTTAGGCCGGTTCTATTGAGTCTTGCGATTCATGGTTCTCGGGCCTATTTGGTTTTGGGTTTGGATTGAGACTGCGCCCATCGTTTAGGATGGGCTGCCTACGTACCCCAAATTTGGGGATCAAGTCATTACGTAGTTCAGGGGAGACCGGATAGGTCGGGTTAGGCGTAGTATTTCCTTAAGTGCATGGCATTCCAGCTGCGGAGGACTCTTGTTCCGTCCGGAGTGGCTAGCCGGTATACTCCAGGTTTTACTACTTCGGTGACGATGTAGGGTCCTTCCCAGTTAGCCCCGAGCTTGCCCGCATTCAGCTCGGCGGTGTTCTGGAAAACTTTCCTGAGGACCAACTCTCCCACTATGAATTTTCGACGTTTGACCTTTGAATTATAGTACCTAGCTATCGAGTTCTGATAGTTGGCAATTCTTATCAAAGCTTGTTCTCGTCTTTCGTCGATGTAGTCGAGCTGGTCTTCCCTCATTTCGTCGTTGAGTTCTGCGTCCAAAGGGGCGAATTCCCTTCGAAGGCTGGGTGTCTCTATCTCTGCTGGTATTACGGCCTCAGTGCCGTGTACCATTGAGAAAGGGGTTTCCCCGGTGGCCCTACGCGGGGTAGTTCTGTAGGACCAAAGGACTCCTATGAGCTCGTCTGCCCATCGTCCCTTTTTTGTGTCTAGGCGTCTTTTGATTCCGTCCACTATTACCCGGTTAGCTACTTCGGCTTGACCATTGCCTTGAGGATATCTCGGAGTGGACGTGTTCAAGGATATTTTCCAATTTATGCAGAAGTTTTGGAATCTCGTTGAAATGAACTGTGGTCCGTTATCAGCTATTATCTCTTTTGGGAGGCCGAATCTACTGATAATGTTTTTCCATAGGAAATTTTCTACATCAACATCTTTAATGTTTGCGTATGATTCAGCCTCCACCCATTTTGAGAAGTAATCGGTCACGACGAGTAGAAACCTTTTCCCGGCCGGGGCCAGGGGGAACGGTCCTACTATGTCCATGGACCATTTCATGAACGGGTACGGGACTGAGACTGATGAGAGTTCTTCTGCTGGTCTATGTATGGATGGGGAGTGTCTTTGGCATTTGTCGCACCTTTTGGCGTAGTTTTCACTGTCCGCCAACATAGTGGCCCAGAAAAAGCCTTGCCTTTTTGCTTTGTTTGCTAAAGATCTTCCTCCCGAATGGTTGCCGCATTCTCCAGAATGGATTTCGTGAAGTACTATTTGAGCTTCGGTCTTTCCTAGGCACCTTAGGTAGGGTCCGGTATAGCTACGTTTGTACAATTTTTCCCCGATCATGCAAAATGTAGCGCTTTGGATCCTTAGTTTCCTAGCTTTTTTCTTGTCTCGAGGTTTGGCTCCGGTTAAGATGTAGTTAATGATTGGGGTCCTCCAATCATCATCTTCCATTTGGATATTGCAAACTTCGCGGGTTACGCTGGGTTCGTCTATCGTTTCGACCGGAATTATCCTATTGACCTCGGGGTCCGAAGTCGAAGCTAATCCGGCAAGTGCGTCTGCCGACGCGTTTTCACTCCTCGGTATTTGGACTATTTCGACGTGCTCGAATTGTTGAATTAAGCCTTTTACTACCGAGAGGTATTTTTCCATCCTGTCATCCCGGGTGGCATATTCGCCACTGATCTGACTGGTAACTAGCTTTGAGTCGGAGTGGGCCCTTACTTTCCGGGCTCCCACGGCTTTTGCTAGTTTGAGGCCGGCGATGAGGGCCTCGTACTCGGTCTCGTTGTTTGTCGCGTGGAATTTCAATCGAAATGTTGTTCCAACACTTCTCCCGTGGGGGATATCAAACGAATTCCGATCCCGGATCCGCCTTGGTTTGACGCGCCGTCGACTTCGAGTTTCCATTCTCCGTCCTCGTGGCCCTCTTTTGAACCGTCGGCTGGTAATTCGATGAGAAAGTCAGCCAATACTTGTGATTTCGCACAGGTTCGGATCTTGTATTCTATGTCGAATTCGCTTAGTTCGACGGCCCATTTCGTGAGCCTTCCCGATTGATTCGGGCTGTGGAGGATGATTCTCAAAGGTTGGGTCGTCATTACCATCATGGTATGGGACTGAAAGTAGGGCCGAAGCTTCCTCGCTGCGGTTATCATTGCCAGCGCGAGTTTTTCTATTGCCGGGTATCTGGTTTCAGCGTCTTCCAAAGATTTGCTGATGTAGAAGATCGGCTTCTGCTCTCCACGGTCCTCTCTCACGATTACTCCACTCACCGCCGATGGTGAGACAGCCAGGTATAAAAACAATGGCTCACCCAAGATTGGTCTGGTGAGTATCGGTGGGGTGGAGAGGTACCTTTTCAGCTTTTGGAAGGCCTCTTCGCACTCTTCGGTCCATTCGAACTTTTTATTACCTTTTAAAAGTTTGTAGAAGGGTAAAAATTTGTCCGTGGCTCTTGATATGAACCGGTTAAGAGCGGCGATTCTCCCAGTCAGCCTTTGCGTCTCTCGAACAGTCCTTGGGGAGGGCATGTTCTGGAGGGCATTTATCTGGTCGGGATTGGCTTCTATACCTCGCTGTGTGACCAGATAACCTAGGAATTTTCCTGAAGTTACCCCGAAGGTGCATTTCGTCGGGTTGAGCTTCATTTGATACTTTCGTAATATGTTGAAGCAGTCTTCTAGGTGGGTCACGTGATCCGTTGCTTGGGAGGACTTTACCAGCATATCATCGATGTAGACTTCCATAGTTTTACCGAGTTGTTCGGCGAACATTTGGTTGACCAATCTTTGATATGTGGCTCCGGCGTTTTTTAGTCCGAAGGGCATAACTTTGTAACAGTATATTCCTCTATCGGTTATGAATGCCGTTTTTTCCTGGTCCTCGGGGTGCATTAGGATCTGATTGTATCCCGAGAATGCGTCCATGAATGACAGTAGTTCGTGCCCACATGTTGCTTCGACCAGACGGTCGATATGAGGCATTGGGAAACTGTCTTTTGGACAAGCTTTGTTCAGGTCGGTAAAGTCGATGCAGACTCTAGCCTTCCCGTTTTTCTTATTCACGACCACTGTATTTGCTAACCACTCCGGGTATTTTACTTCCCTGATGGATCCGGTTTGCAGCAGTTTTGTGACTTCTTCGTTTACGGCTTGGGCCCTGTCCGGGCCTAGCTTTCGCCTTTTTTGCTTCACCGGCTTGTAGCTCGGGTCTACATTTAAGCGATGGGTTGTGATGCTTGGGTCTATGCCGGGCATATCCTTGTGAGACCAAGCAAAACAATCCCGATTTTTGGTCAGGAATTTGAGGAGATTTTTTCTGACGTTATTGTCTAGTCCTTTCCCGATTCCTACCCGGTGGTCCGGGTTGTCGGGGTCGATCTGGACTTGGACCGTCATTTCCAGGTTAGGTCCGTCCGTATCGGTGGTCCTTTCGTGTCCGTCATCCTCTTTTTCTCCTACCGCCATTAATTGCTATGCGGTAGTTCGCTCTTGTCCGGCCTTGGCGGCCTGGATGTTCCGGAACGCGCTCATGTAGCAAATTCTGGATTGCTTTTGATTTCCCTTGATTTCAACAATTTTTCCCGCCCTATTCGGGAAGCGTATTAGTTGATGGTAGGTTGACGGTACGGCCTTCATCATGTGCAGCCAAGGTCTTCCTAATATCATGTTGTAAACTGACGGGCAGTCCAACACTAAGAAGTTTTTGGTCTTTCCGACCCCTGCTGCTGCGATGGACAGTCATACCGTGCCAATGGCATTGATGGTTCCTCCATCGAAGCCGGTTAGCGGGATGGCTTCTCTGTTGATCTCTGTTTCTTCTACGCTCCAGGAGGATCACGTCGACTGAGCTCCCATTATCGATTAGGATCCTGTCCATCGTGTACGAGGCGACTAGGAGTGTGACGACCAACGCATCGTCGTGCGGACCAATCAGTGTGGCCGCTTCACTGTCTTTGAATGAGATCTCGAAGTCTGGCTCTTGCCTCGGTACGACTACCGGTCCGGCTTTGAGCCTCCTCTGATGGGCCTTGATGGAGTTTACCGAGTTACCATGCAGTTGGGAACCTCCCACTATAGTGTAGATTCGACCGATGGGCTCGGGGATGTCGCTGAGCTGCTCTCCGGAATTTTACGTTTCTTCGTATGTTTGCTCGTCTGATTCCTCGAGCATGTGTACTCGTCCTCTTTTGCTAGGCTGTATGCTCTCGCGCGTCGTCCTGTGTTGCTCTTCTCTCTTCTGGCCGGTTTGGTGTTGGTTTTGGGGAGGGCTTTGCTCGACCGGCTGCCCACCTTTCAGCTCATTGCCGAAGTTTATTTCCCCCAACTCTCCATTGATGTACTTTTCCGCTAGGCGAGCACGGAGTACCATACAATTCTTCGTATGATGTCCGAATACCTTGTGGAAGTTACACCATGCTTTCGGGTCGTGCTTTGGGAAACCTTCGTGGCTGTATGGTGGGAAGTCTCTCGAGCTGACCAGGACTTCTCCAGGAGTTTCTTCTGCCTCGATCTGTTCTTTGAACTCCGTGGTTTCCGAATTTACGTTGAAAACGTACGGGCTCCGCGGGTTCGGTTTGTTGTTGGCCCTCGGATTCTGGGTTTGGAATGGGTGCTTCTGGACTGGAGGGGGGTTCCTTTGTCCCCTGAACGGGACGCTGTGATTCCCGGCCCTAGGCGGCGGCTGCTGCCCGGGTGGCCCGATATTCCGCTGGTGGACGGGTAGAGACCCGTGTCTCCTTCGCATGGCTTCGAGTTCTTCGTCATGCCTGATCCAGTTGGATGATCTGTGGATTACGTCTTCGATGGAGTCGTAACGATTCACGACGATGTCCGTTTTGAACTTCGAGTCGTACCATAATCCGGCCGTGAGAGCGGCTATGGCGGTTTCGTCACTGATCCCGTTTATTTTGACCATGGTCTTTTTGAACCTGGTCATGAAAGCTCTGAGGGGCTCTCCTCTCTCTTGCTATAAAGCATAGAGGTTTGCCGCCGTGATCTCAGTTTCCATGAACATGGAAAAGTGTTTGAGAAAAAGGGTCGTTAGCTGTCCGAAGTTGTCTATGGAACGCGGTTCAAGTTTCGAGAACCATTCCATCGCCGGGCCGACCAAATTCTCAGAGAAGTATTGGCAACGCCCGGCGTCCAATTCGTGCGCTTCCAGATGGGCTCGCCCCATCGCAATCCTGAAGGACCTCAAATGTACTTTGGGATCGGTTGTCCCATCGTACTTAGGCACATATACTCGTCCGCCTTCCCTGAGTATGACGTTAGTTATGACGGGCTTAAAGGGTGTCCTTTCTGCTTCCTCCACTAGACGTTCTATCTCGGGGGCAGCGGTAGTGGCGCTGTGTACGTGGGAGCGCACGTGAATGAGCTTCTCATTCATTTCGGCCATTGAGCGTTTGAGCTCCTCCAATTCTGTGCGTTGGGGAGCTTGTTCGGGACGCACAGCATGGAGGGGTTCCTGTCCGTACACCTGGCTGGGATACCTCGGGTACGTGATCGGGTGGCCGTTGAGGGCCTGGCTGATGTTACGGCTTTGCTCGTACCCCGATTGTCGGTTTTGGGGTCCCGGGCGTTGGTGACTGCTCGAAGCAACATTCCCCGCATTAGACGGGTAGAAGCCCGTCAAGGGGGTAAAAAGAGGCGTTCCTGTTTCAGGAGGTGGGGGAGGCGTCGCGGGTCTAGGGCCGCTGGGTAGTCGGGGCTGGTTTTGCCTCGGCGCTTGCGGATTGTCCACGTCGGCAAAGTCGAAGTGGACAGTGTCGAGCCCGGTCCGGCCTTGACTCCCAGAGCTTTGTCCCGGATTAGTCCGGTTAGCGTTTTGGCGACGCTCATTTCGGGCTTGGTTGGCTTCCAGAGATTCGAGTCGCTGGCGCAACTCTCGGTTCTCTGCAGCGCTAGCCTCTAGCTGAGACTGTAGGTTGCTTGATTCCGTGTTTGGATCTGGGTTGTTCACCTCAGATCCGTTCACGATTGCGACTTCGTTGTTGCTCATGTTCGCGGAGTGCTTTGAGCTTTTAGGAGTTAGCAAGATCAATTTCCCACAGACGGCGCCAAACTGTTGACGTGGTTTCCCACCTCAATCAGTCAAGTGTGACTTGTGAGTGTATGATATTTTTGAATGAAACAATTTGGTGGAATTCGATCTCTCACGTTGCAAGCTCACGATTCACTCACGATATATATATAAGTATATAAGCGATATAAATGAGACAAGGAGTTTTTTATAGAGGTTCGTCCCAAGGCGGTAGTTGACTACGTCCTCTGTTAGTTTATTGCGACAATGAACATAGACGGATAGCTACAGGCAGCCAAATCACGTCTGAGTGCAAGAAGAAATAGAAGAAGAAAGAGAGAACACAACAAGATCTCAAAATGACAAGAATGCCGGGTAGAAATTCTTCAGTATATTCTCTCGAGGTTGTAAGTGTGCGTGTGTGTTGATCTGAGCTTGAGCTTGGCATTTATAGACTTCAATTCTTCCCGTTTAACTTCCAGGAATCGAGGGGTCTTCGCTCCGTGCTGACCGGGTAGAATGGACGATCTGGCTACACGTGTCCCACGACTTCGTTCTGGTCGTCGCGTTTGAATTATGCCCGTTGAAGACTTGACTCCGTGCTCCTGGTCTTCCGTATGAGTTTGAAATGGGATGCCGGGTAGAGAATATGACGGCTCTACCCTCGTCTTTCTGGACTGCTACTGAGTGGATTTGCTACTGAGTAGCCTATGTCCATTGATTCTTGGTCTGACTGAGAATCTCTTTTGGGCTTCTTCAATTGGGCTTTTACGAATACCAGTTTACTTCTTTAAAGCCTTTTATCATGGTTTGTAAATTTAATTAATTCACAACTTTAGCACTATATGTCATATTAAATAAATGACGAATTTGTACATCAACATATTGAATTTAGGTTTTGCGAATTGAAATTTAGTTTAAGGTATTGTAATTGCGTTTTAAAATTATGTTTTCGTATTGAAATTGTGTTTTAAAAATTTGGATTAGTTTTGAAATTTGCGTATTGAAATTCGATTTTGAAATTAGTTTTGTAATAATTAGGTGTTGGGAATTGAAATTAGTTATATTGATTAGTTTATTTTCTTGAAATTAATAATTTAATATGTGACATTATCTTATTTATAGGTTTAAATGGCACCCAAAAAAAAAGAGCACGTGGTTACTTATTGGTTCGCGGATCCGGGAGCCGAGCCCAAGAGGCCTCGGAGGATCTTCAAGTTGATCCACCACCTCCCATTGAAACACCGAACTTCAACACCGAGGCAGCCATGAGAAGATTTCTACAAATTAGAACGCGAAAAATATGCCCAGAGCGGGGATTTTCCAAATTCCCGATCTCAGATATGAGAGAACTCGAGAAGATCTCAATAGGAGCATCATAGAGCGCGGTTGGGAGAATTTCATACTCCAACCAAAGCTTCAGGCGAAGAGTGTCCTGGTGCACGAATTCTATGCAGCTCTTCCCGATGAGTCAGCAATCGGGTTTGTTAGTGTTCGGGGTACTCGATTTGAGATCAATCCTCGAATCATCAATGCGTTCCTCGGTCTGGAGTTGAATCAAGCGTTCTATGACGACATAGCGGCGACAATTGCTACGCCTGGAGCTCAATGGCACGAGAGGGGCGGAGAGACGAGGCTGGTAAAAAGTCAGTTTAATAGGAAAGCCAAAGTGTGGATTTACTTCTTTGGGAGCAACCTATACCCGCACTTGCACTTCACGGAGCTGCAGTTCGACTTTCTCAAGTTGATCAACGCCGGAGGTAGGGGATTGAATATCGACGTCGGTCGTTTCATATTCTCCAACATGCGTAGCATGGTGTACGAGCAGTCGAAGTGCTCATTGGGCTTCCCGTTCCTTATCACAGCTCTCTACAAAAACGCCGGGGTAAGTATAGCTTCATTTGTGTATAAGTTTAGTTGTGAAATTCAGTTGTATCAATATTGATTTAATCTGTTTTTCAAACTATCGTTTAGATCAAGGAGAATGAACTCGACATTGCGGTGCCGTATGGAAAGAAAATGGACGCGGCCTGGATTCGGAGTTTGAAAGAACCCGAAGACGAGGAGCCAGCGATTAATCCCGGCCTGGATCAGGACGTTGAGATGCTGCCTGTTGCCGCCCCCCACTGCCTGAGCTTAACTATGATGCTCCGCCGATGAGAGCCTTCGTGGCTCACGGTGTTCGTAGTCTGCTGGAGTTCACCGCATATTGTTGGTCCTTCTGGCCGGGTATCTATCCAGGTTTGAATCTTATCCTTAATCAATATTACATATGTATTGAAAAGTTTTTTATAATCAATAAATGCAATCTGTAAAATTTACCCAGGATTCGACGCGCCAAATCAGTTTCCACCAATGCCGTGGCCAGCAGGATATCCTGATTAATATCCAGAGCCGGCATTTGCTGAAGGCCCCAAGAACAACAAGGGCCAGAACGGTGGCGAGAATGTGGGCGTGGACAACGATAACGAGAACCCTGAGATCCCCGCAAACCCCGACAACCCGGACAACTCCCAGATCCCCAACAACCTTGAGAACACCGAGAACCAGGCCAACATTGAGAACACCGAGAACCCCGTCAACCCTGTCAACACCGAGAACCCCGTCAACCCCAACAACACCGAGAACACCGAGAACACCGTCAACACCGAGAACCCCGTCAACCCCGTCAACACCGAGAACCCCGTCAACCCCAACAACACTGAGAACTCCGTCAACACCGAGAACCCCGTCAACACCGAGAACAATTGATTGTTTTTATTGATTTATTTTGTTTATAATATTTATTACTTTTGAAAAATTGCTTATTATGTTGATTTTGTTTGAACAATTATTTAATTAATATTACTATGTTTTGTTTTTTGTTTAAACAATTATTTAATTAATATTATAATGTTGTATTTTTTGTTTGAACAATTATTTAGTTAAGATTATTAATTGCATTATTTTGTTTTTTTTAAATGAAATTATCAACATTTTCAAAGTTTATTAATAAGATAATTTAATTTAGTAAAATTGTGTTACAATTAATATGATAACTAATAATTACATTGTAAACTTACTTGTCCTGCCGCGGCATCTAAATAAACCCGCCCTGGCTTAATATTAATTTACAAATTTTCCCTCTTGATTAGGCAACTCGCCGCGGCATTGTCACAAAAGGCCTCGGCGAGTTGCATAATTATGATAATATTTGTTAAACAGAAGAGATAAGTCACGGCATTCTGTTACTCATGCCTCGGCATGGCCAAGAAAGCCACGGCTTGCTACTACCATGCCGAGGCATATCTGTTGTTTCAAATTATACAGAGAGCATGGATTCTGTAAGTCATTAAATGCCGCGGCGTTACAACCATTCTGCCGCGGCAATTATTTAAAGGCAGAGGCATAGTGTTTAATATGCCGTGGCGTGAGTTCGACTACGGTTATCTGTCATGGTTCAATAGGTCATGCTGTGGCCTCTTCAAAGTACGCTGCGGCATGTTTATTTATTTTTACAATTTTACCCCAAACTTCAACTCTAAACTTTAAACTCATAAAAAACTGTAATTAATATGTAAGAATACATATTTGATTAATTATAAAATATATAGAATTATGAATACATATGTTTATATTATAAATACATTATTATCATCAACAATTCCACATTACAAGTACCACATATGAAAACTACCACATTACAACTCCATTACAATTTAAAGCTAAATTTTCACATATTTTTTACAATACAATTACTTATTATGTTTATTTTTATGTTTTTCGTTTGAACAATTATCAAATTAATATTATACATTGTAAATTTACTTATCATGCCGCGGCATTTGAATGAACACGATGTGGCTTCATTTTAATTTACAAATTTTTCCTCTTGATTATGCAACTCGCCGCGGCATTGTCACGAAAGGCCTCGGCGAGTTGCATAATTACGAGGGTACATTGGTAAACAGAGGAGGTAAGTCGCGGCATTTTGTTACCCATGCCTTGGCATGGCCAAGGAAGCCACGGCTTGCTGATACCATGCCGAGGCCTATATGTTGTTTCAAGTTATACAGAGAGCATGGACACTCTGTAAGTCATTAAATGCCGCAGCGTTACTACAGTTCTGCCACGGCATTGTGAAAATGCCGAGGCATAGTTTTTGATATGCCGTGGCGTGAGTTCGACTACGGTTATTAGTCATGGTTCAATAGGTCATTCCACGGCATTGTTAACATTATGCCGCGGCGAGTATCATACTTCATTCAATTGGGAAAAATTAAAAAATATATAGAGTACAACATTATATTAATTAATTTTAAAACAACAAAATCACTACGAACAATTCAACATTACATTTAATATATTTAAACATCATAATCGCTAACAACAGTTAAACAAAACATTTAATAATTTTAAAACAACAAAATCACTTACAACAATTAAATATTACATTTAATAGTTTTAAAACAACAAAATTACTCACAACAATTCAACATTACATTTAATACTTTTTCAAATAACAAAATAACTCACAACAATTCAATATTATATTAATAAAACTACAACAATTAAAATCATAATTCGTCATCAATACCTAAATCTCTACGACAACGATTGGCATGTCGACGTAAATGAGTTGTGCCTCGTTCAACGATTGCAAGAATCTCTTGTCGGCACCATTTGCATTTCGCGTACCTATCTTGAGTTTGAGTCTCATTGTTCCATTTGAGCCTCATTTGAAAATCTGTTTCCCATAGTAAAAACGGTGGCCTACCACGTCCACGCCCACGCCTACGCCCCCTCGTCGGTCATGGCCCACCGGCAGGAGAAGTCCGATTTAGAGTTGGATTCGGAGGCATTTCAAACTCCTCGGTGTCATCGGAGGAGATGAAAATAGTATTATTGGAACTTGTTTCCATGGAAAAACTATCATCATCGGAGGAAGAGGAAGAGGAAAACACGACAAAGACTTGGTGATATTCCGATGACAAACCGAAACGAGACGGATCATCCATAACTAAGAAAAGTGATGATATTTTTTGAATCCAAGGATAAATTTGGTGAACAATAGAATAAATTGTGAGCAAGTATAGGTTTAAATAGAAGATTTGTGTGAATTTAAACGTTTTTAACATTATTTTGACAAATATACCCGTTTATTACCGTCGTGGGGTAATAATTCGGGTGAAGAAAAAAACTAGCCGTTTTTGTGTCAGCGACAGAAAGCCGCGGCGGGGATAACATATGCCGCGGTGTGTTCAGTTTCTGCAACGGATATATCCGACGTTTGAGATAGAGCCGTGGCTTCTACAAAATAAGTCGCGGCGTGGTTAATTAATTTTTACAATTTTACCCTAGACTTTAAACCCATAAAATTAAACTGTAATTATGTTTATTTTAATGTTTTTGGTTTAAGAAATTATATAATTAATAGTACAATGTTGTGTTTTTTGTTTGAACGGTTATTTAATTATGATTATTAATTGCATTATTTTGTTTTTTTTTATAATAAAATTATCAACATTTTCATAGTTTGATAATGAGATAATTTAATTTACTAAAATTGTGTTACAATTAATATGATAACTAAAAATTATATTGTAAATTTAATTATCATGCCGCGGCATTTGAATGAACACGTTGTGGCTTCATTTTAATTTACAAATTTGCCCTCTTGATCATGCAACTCGCCGCGGCACTGTCATGAAAGGCCTCAGCGAGTTGCATAATTATGAGGGTACATTGGTAAACAGACGAGGTAAGTCGCGGCATTCTGTTACCCATGCCTTGGCATGGCCAAGGAAGCCATGGCTTGCTGATACCATGCCGAGGCCTATATGTTGTTTCAAATTATACAGAGAGCATGGACTCTCTGTAAGTCATTAAATGCCGCGGCTTTACTACAGTTCTGCCGCGGCATTGTGAAAATGCCGAGGCATAGTTTTTTATATGCCGTGGCGTGAATTCGACTACGGTTATTAGTCATGGTTCAATAGGTCATGCCACGGCATTGTTAACACTGTGCCACGGCGAGTATCATACTTCATTCAATTGGGAAAAATTACAAAATTTATAGAGTACAACATTACATTTATTAATTTTAAAACAACAAAATCACTACAAACAAGTCAACATTACATTTAATATATTAAAACAACATAATCTCTTACATTTAATATATTAAAACAACATAATCTCTTACAACAGTTAAATAAAACATTTAATAATTTTAAAACAACAAAATCACTTACAACAATTAAATATAACATTTAATAGTTTTAAAACAACAAAATCTCTCACAACAATTCAACATTACATTTAATACTTTTTCAAATAACAAAATAACTCACAACAATTCAATATTATATTAATAAAACTACAACAATTAAAATCATAATTCGTCATCAATACCTAAATCTCTACGACAACGATTGGCATGTCGACGTAAATGAGTTGTGCCTCGTTCAACGATTGCAAGAATCTCTTGTCGGCACCATTTGCATTTCGCGTACCTATCTTGAGTTTGAGTCTCATTGTTCCATTTGAGCCTCATTTGAAAATCTGTTTCCCATAGTAAAAACGGTGGCCTACCACGTCCACGCCCACGCCTACGCCCCCTCGTCGGTCATGGCCCACCGGCAGGAGAAGTCCGATTTAGAGTTGGATTCGGAGGCATTTCAAACTCCTCGGTGTCATCGGAGGAGATGAAAATAGTATTATTGGAACTTGTTTCCA
Source organism: Parietaria judaica (assembly GCA_954871525.1). Taxonomy (NCBI): domain Eukaryota; kingdom Viridiplantae; phylum Streptophyta; class Magnoliopsida; order Rosales; family Urticaceae; genus Parietaria; species Parietaria judaica. The sequence continues at coordinate 4,173,538 of OX940868.1, forward strand.
TGGAAAAACTATCATCATCGGAGGAAGAGGAAGAGGAAAACACGACAAAGACTTGGTGATATTCCGATGACAAACCGAAACGAGACGGATCATCCATAACTAAGAAAAGTGATGATATTTTTTGAATCCAAGGATAAATTTGGTGAACAATAGAATAAATTGTGAGCAAGTATAGGTTTAAATAGAAGATTTGTGTGAATTTAAACGTTTTTAACATTATTTTGACAAATATACCCGTTTATTACCGTCGTGGGGTAATAATTCGGGTGAAGAAAAAAACTAGCCGTTTTTGTGTCAGCGACAGAAAGCCGCGGCGGGGATAACATATGCCGCGGTGTGTTCAGTTTCTGCAACGGATATATCCGACGTTTGAGATAGAGCCGTGGCTTCTACAAAATAAGTCGCGGCGTGGTTAATTAATTTTTACAATTTTACCCTAGACTTTAAACCCATAAAATTAAACTGTAATTATGTTTATTTTAATGTTTTTGGTTTAAGAAATTATATAATTAATAGTACAATGTTGTGTTTTTTGTTTGAACGGTTATTTAATTATGATTATTAATTGCATTATTTTGTTTTTTTTTATAATAAAATTATCAACATTTTCATAGTTTGATAATGAGATAATTTAATTTACTAAAATTGTGTTACAATTAATATGATAACTAAAAATTATATTGTAAATTTAATTATCATGCCGCGGCATTTGAATGAACACGTTGTGGCTTCATTTTAATTTACAAATTTGCCCTCTTGATCATGCAACTCGCCGCGGCACTGTCATGAAAGGCCTCAGCGAGTTGCATAATTATGAGGGTACATTGGTAAACAGACGAGGTAAGTCGCGGCATTCTGTTACCCATGCCTTGGCATGGCCAAGGAAGCCATGGCTTGCTGATACCATGCCGAGGCCTATATGTTGTTTCAAATTATACAGAGAGCATGGACTCTCTGTAAGTCATTAAATGCCGCGGCTTTACTACAGTTCTGCCGCGGCATTGTGAAAATGCCGAGGCATAGTTTTTTATATGCCGTGGCGTGAATTCGACTACGGTTATTAGTCATGGTTCAATAGGTCATGCCACGGCATTGTTAACACTGTGCCACGGCGAGTATCATACTTCATTCAATTGGGAAAAATTACAAAATTTATAGAGTACAACATTACATTTATTAATTTTAAAACAACAAAATCACTACAAACAAGTCAACATTACATTTAATATATTAAAACAACATAATCTCTTACATTTAATATATTAAAACAACATAATCTCTTACAACAGTTAAATAAAACATTTAATAATTTTAAAACAACAAAATCACTTACAACAATTAAATATAACATTTAATAGTTTTAAAACAACAAAATCTCTCACAACAATTCAACATTACATTTAATACTTTTTCAAATAACAAAATAACTCACAACAATTCAATATTATATTAATAAAACTACAACAATTAAAATCATAATTCGTCATCAATACCTAAATCTCTACGACAACGATTGGCATGTCGGCGGAAATGAGTTGTGCCTCGTTCAACGATTGCGAGAATCTCTTGACGGCACCATTTGCATTTCGCGTACCTATCTTGAGTTTGAGTCTCATTGTTCCATTTGAGCCTCATTTGAAAATCAGTTTCCCATAGTAAAGACGGTGGCCTACCACGTCCACGCCCACGCCCCCTCGTCGGTCGTGGCACACCGGCACGAGAGGTCCAATTTAGAGTTGGATTAGGAGGCATTTCAAACTCCTCGATGTCGTCGGAGGATATGACAATAGTATTATTGGAACTTGTATCCACAGAAAAACTATCATCATCGGAGGAAGAGGAAGAGGTAAATCCGACGTGGAAGCCCTGATGATATTCCGATGACAAACCGAAACGAGACGGATCATCCATAACAAAGAAAAATGATGATATTTTTTAATCTAAGGATTAATTTTATGAAACATAGAATAAAATGTGAACAAGTATAGGTTTAAATAGAAGATTTGTGTGAAGTTAAACGTTTTTAACATTATTTTGACAAATTTACCCGTTTATTACCGTTGTGGGGTAATAATTCGGGTGAAAAAAAAAACTAGCCGTTTTTGTGCCAACGACAGAAAGCCGCGGCAGGGATAACATATGCCGCGGCGTGTTCAGTTTCGGCAACGGATATATCCGACGTTTGAGATAGAGCCGTGGCTTATACAAAATAAGTCGCGGCGTGGTTAATTAATTTTTACAATTTTACCCTAGACTTTAAACCCATAAAATTAAACAGTAATTATGTTTATTTTTATGTTTTTGGTTTGAAAAATTATATAATTAATAGTACAATGTTGTGTTTTTTGTTTGAACGATTATTTAGTTATGATTATTAATTGCATTATTTTGTTTTTTTTTTTATAATAAAATTATCAACATTTTCATAGTTTATTAATGAGATAATTTAATTTACTAAAATTGTGTTACAATTAATATGATAACTAAAAATTACATTGTAAATTTACTTATCATGCCGCGGCATTTGAATGAACACGTTGTGGCTTCATTTTAATTTACAAATTTGCCCTCTTGATTATGCAACTCGCCGCGGCACTGTCACGAAAGGCCTCGGCGAGTTGCATAATTATGAGGGAACATTGGTAAACAGACGAGGTAAGTCGCGGCATTCTGTTACCCATGCCTTGGCATGGCCAAGGAAGCCACCGCTTGCTGATACCATGCCGAGGCCTATATGTTGTTTCAAATTATACAGAGAGCATGGACTCTCTGTAAGTCATTAAATGCCGCGGCGTTACTACAGTTCTGCCGCGGCATTGTGAAAATGTCGAGGCATAGTTTTTGATATGCCGTGGCGTGAGTTCGACTACGGTTATTAGTCATGGTTCAATAGGTCATGCCAAGCCTATTAACATTACGCCGCGGCGTTATGAATTAATTTTTATAATATTTCCTTAACTTAAAACCCTATACTTTAAACCCATAAAATTAAACTGTAATTATTATTCGTTTCATACAAATATGTAAGAATATATATGTGATTAATTATAAAATATATAGAATTATGAATACATATGTTTATATTATAAATACATTTTTATAATCAATAATTCCACATTACAAGTACCATATGGAAAGTACCACATTACAAAACATTACTAGTACCACATTACAACACATTACAAGTACATTATGATAAGTACCACATTGCAAAACATTTCAAGTACCACATTACAACACATTACAAGTACATTATGATAAGTCGTGCCACATTACAATTCCATCAATATTTAAATCTACATTTGTCACATAATAATAAAAATACAATTAAAAAATGTAAAATAATAAATATTTAAATACAATGTTTTCGACAACAACGCACTCCATGAGCACGAAGGGAATCGATTTCTCGTACTGGGTAGGGAATAATAAACAATATTCCGCACCATTTGCATTTAGTGTGCTTATCAAAATTTTGAGTCGATCTATTCCACTCATACTTTTATATGGAAATCTGTCTCCCACGATGAAGAAAATTGTGATCCACCACTACCTCTTGTACGGCTTGAACCAACGGAAAGAGCGGAGCGAATCTGACCTGGAGTTATTTCAGACTCTACGGTTTCTTTGGAATTTTGAACGCTTTCTTGAGAATTTGTTTCTGGGACTATAGTATCATTGGAGTTTATAATTTCTGGGACTTCCGAATAAGAGTTTGTATCAGGGACCACCGTATCACCGGAATTTGTTTCTGGGACCACCGTATTATCAGAATTTGTTTCTGGGACCACCGTACCATCTGATTGATTTACCTGGTGATCGTTGTCATAATCGGAAGAAGACGAAGAAGAGGACGAAACAATAACGGCAGGGCCATTACCGATAGAAGACGGATGATCATCCATAATAATTTTAAATTTTTGTAGACAAGATATTTTGTGTGGGTCAAAATATAAGTTAAATGGTTGTATATATAGAAAAAAGTTATGAATTATAAGTTTTTTAAACTATTTTCGCGAATATAGCCGTTTATAACCGTTAGAAGGTAATAAATTTAACCCTACTAGCTAGTAAAAATATAGCCGTTTTCACGTCAGCACGATCAAGCCGCGGCGTATTAACTATAAGCTGCGGCACATTGAATCTTGTCACCATTATGCCCTCCGATAAATGACGAAAGCCGCGGCTAATATGGGGTCTAACTGTAAATGACAGAAGTATGCCGCGGCGTTAAGTAACAAATGCCAAGGCATGAAGCACAAAAGCCTCAGCTTGCTGTGACCATGCCGCGGCGTATATCGGGAAAAATCTTCCCCCGAAATCAAGTTTGATCGAGAATGTCTAAAAAAGGGTCGATAATATATCAACATGTCGTGGCGTAATTACCTAACGCCGCGGCATACTACGCAGATCTTCAAATTCGCAAATTTTCATAACCATTTACACCATAACTCCAAAAACCCTATTTTTTCTCCCTTAGGCGACTTTCCTTCGATTTCGAATTCGGGCTCGGTGCTTCGTCACGGAAGAAAACGGTATTAATCTTCAAATTATTTATTTGCAATATGGCATTTAGGGAATGGATGACGAAAAATAGAATGAGCGATGATTACTGACATGGTGTTCAAGAATTTATGGATTTTGTGCGTTTAAACTTTGAAGAAGGAGATTTGATTAGGTGTCCTTGTCTTTTGTGTGGAAATTTAGTTTCAAAATCTATGAAAGTAGTCAAATAGCATTTGTTAGCTATTGGTATTATGAGTTCCTATGATCATTGGTACTTTAATGGAGAAAAGATGCGTGGTAAGAGAGTCAATGATTTAGTTGAAGAAGAAGAATACGAAGACGAAGCCGATGACATTGGTGGTTTGATGGATGATATCGACTATAATTTTGTGGGAAGACCGCAATTATTACAGTCGATGGTGGGGGATTTCGAAGCGCCTTTGTATGATGGGAGTAACACAACGAAAATAGGGTTTTTGGTATCACTATTCCATTTAAAGGCGACAGGAAGTTCGACAAATTCTAGCTTCACGCAATTGTTGGAACTCCTTCGTGAAACGTTGCCGGCCGGTAATAAAGTTCCGACAGGAATATATGCGGCAAAAAAGACACTGGGCCTGTTAGGTTTAAAGTTTGAAAAGTTTCATGTGTGTCCAAAAGATTGCGTACTGTATAGGAACGAGCATACAAAATTAAGTGAATGTCCACTGTGCAATGGTTCAAGGTGGAAGACAGGAAAGGAGCCACATGACGGTATCAAAGGGGTTCCGCAAAAAGTATTATGGTACATTCCCCCATTCACCCGCCTCAAACGCATGTTTAACAATATTAATCACGCGGAGAACATGGTTTGGCACTCAAAAAATCAGAGTAATGATGGCATTTTAAGACACCCTTGTGATGCTTCACAGTGGAAAAGTTTTGATACTCGGTATCCGGAATTCATCTCAGAACCCAGGAATTTGCGTCTCGGTTTGGCAACAGACGGGATGAATCCTTTTGGTAACATGAGTAGTCGCTATAGTGTTTGGCCGGTAATACTTTGCAACTACAATCTCCCCCCGAAGTTGTGTATGAAGCGGAAGTTCTTGATGTTCACTCTTTTAATTTCGGGACCGAGCCAACCAGGAAATGACATCGACGTCTACTTGGCACCTTTGGTCGATGATCTAAAGATGATGTGGAACGAAGGAATTGAGATCAACGATGCTTACCGACGCGAAGTGTTCAAGTTGAAAGCAATGTTAATGTGGACAATCAATGATTTCCCGGCGTACGGAAACTTGTCTGGTTACTCGGTGAAATTTTGAATTGGTTGTCCAGTCTGCATCAAAAATACATCTTCAATCCGGTTGAAAAATGGGAAGAAAACAGTTTTTCTCGACCATAGGATATTTTTACCGAGAGATCACCCGTACAGAAAGAAAGAAAAAAAGTTTAATGGACATCAAGAACATCGACCTCCTCCAAAAATTTTGAACGGTGAAGATGTCTATAAACTGATTTGTGAAGAGACTTATGAAGTTCTTGGAAAAAGAACGTCGAGTGGTAAGAGGAAGCAAAAGAAATTTGAAGATAGAACGTTCAAAAAAGTATCAATCTTCTACGAGCTCCCGTATTGGAAGACGCATTACGTTCCACATTGTTTGGACGTTATGCACATTGAAAAAAATGTATGTGAAGCGATTGTTGGTACATTGCTTGACGATCCAAATAAAACAAAAGACGGGAAAAATGCTCGACAAGATCTCGTTGAATTGGGTATAAGACCGGATTTGCATCCTAAAATGGCTGGAAAGAAGACATTACTACCACCGGCTCTCCACACTTTATCGAGAGCGGAGCGAAGGAAGCTTTGTGGATGGCTTGCGGCGATAAAAGTTCCCGAAGGTCATTCTTCAAACTACAAGAGGTTTGTATCTATGAAAGATTTGAGACTTATCGGAATGAAGACTCATGATTGTCATATGTTGCTTCAACAAATACTGCCTCTTGCATTGCAAAGGTTTTTGCCAAAGGAAGTTCGATTCGCAATTTCAAAGTTATGTGAATTTTTCAACAAAATTTGCTCCAAAACTATTAAGGTTGAAGGTCTGGACGAGTTTCAAGCGGAGTTGGTAAAAACCCTATGTATGCTCGAGATGTTCTTTCCACCCTCATTTTTTGACATCATGATTCACTTAACCGTTCACCTAGTACGGGAAGTGAAGTTATGTGGACCTATATTTCTACGGTGGATGTATCCAATTAAAATAAGTAAATGTTGTATAAATACACATTACTAAGAATTTTGAAGTTCATTTTTTGTTTAAAATATCGTTTAATTAGGGTTGTTTTGCGTAAAATGGGAAAAAGACTCGGTTTTTTTTTACACGCATTAATTGGTGAAATAAGGTTTTTCGAGAGCGTCAAAAACTTTTAATGCCAAAAATAACCCAATTTGTAACAATACCACCCAAATAAATGTCTAGCAACTGAACTTTCATCATGAACGCATCGTATTTACTCTCGTAAGAAAACCAATTTTTAACACTTTTCGGTAATGATTGTAACCCGTTAAATACTTAGTATAGAAACTACGAGACAGTGCTTCGCGATTTAGGGATTAAAATAAGTAAATGTGGTATAAATACACATTAATAAGAATTTTAAAGTTCTTTTTTTGTTTAAAATATCGTTTAATTAGGGTTGTTTTGTGTAAATTGGAAAAAAGACTCAGTTTTTTTTGGAGCACGCATTAATTGGGGTTTTTGGAGACCTTCAAAAACTTTTAATGCCAAAAATAACCAAATTTTTTAAAATTCCACCCAAATTAAGGTCTAGCAACTGAAATTTCATCATGAACGCATCATATTTGCTCTCGTAAGAAAACCAATTTTTAACACTTTTCAGTAATGATTTTAACTCGTTAAATGCTTAGTATAGAAACTACGAGATAGTGCTTCGCGAATTAGGGATTAAAATAAGACAATGTGGTATAAATACATATTACTAAGAATTTTGAAGTTAATTTTTGTTTAAAATATCGTTTAATTAGGGTTATTTTGGGTAAAATGGGAAAAAGACTCAGTTTTTTTTTTTTTTTGAGCACGCATTAATTGGTGAAATAGGGTTTTTGGAGAGCGTCAAAACCTTTTAATGCCAATAATAACCCAATTTGAAATAAAACCATCCAAATAAAGGTCTTGAAACTGAAATTTCATCATGAACGCATCGTATTTCCTCACGTAAGAAAACCAATTTTTAACACTATTCGGTAATGATTTTAACCCTTTAAATGCTTGGTATAAAAACTACGAGATAGTGCTTCATTAGTTAGAGATTAAAAGAAATAAATATGGCATATATAAAGATTACTAAGAATTTTGAAGTTCTTTTTTTGTTTCAAATATCGTTTAATTAGGGTTGTTTTGCGTAAAATGGGAAAAAGACTCGGTTTTTTTTGGAGCACGCATTAATTGGTGAAATAGGATTTTTGGAGAGCGTCAAAAACTTTTAATGCAAAAATAACCCAATTTGTAATAATACCACACAAATAATGGTCTTGAAACTGAAATTTTAACATGAACCCGTCGTATTTGCTCTTGTAAGAAAACCAATTTTTAACCCAATTCGGTAATGTTTTTAACCCGCTAAATGCTTGGTATAGAAACTACGAGATAGTGCTTCATTATTTAGTGATTAAAATAAGTAAATGTGGTATAAATACACATTACTAAGAATTTATAAGTAAACTTTTTGTTTAAAATATCGTTTAATTAGGGTTAATTTGCGTAAAATGGGAAAAAGACTCATTTTTTTTAGAGCACGCATTAATTGGTGAAATAGGATTTTTGGACAGCGTCAAAAACATTGAATGCCAAAAATAACCCAATTTGTAATAATACCACCCAAATAAAGGTCTAGAAACTGAAAATTCATCATGAACGCATCGTATTTCCTCTCGTAAGAAAACCAAATTTTAACACTTTTCGGTAATTATTGTAACCCGTTAAATGCTTGGTATAGAAACTACAAGATAGTGCTTCACGATTTAGGGATTAAAATTAGTAAATGTGCTATAAATACACATTACTAAGAATTTTGAAGTTAATTTTTGTTTAAAATATCGTTTAATTGGGGTTGTTTTGCGTAAAATTGGAAAAAGACTCAGTTTTTTTTTAGCACGCATTAATTGGTAAAATAGGGTTTTTTGAGAGCGTCAAAAAGTTTTAATGCCCAAAAAAACCCAATTTGTAATAATATCACCCAAATAAAGGTCTAGAAACTGAAGTTTCATAATGAACGCATTGTATTTGCTCTCGTAAGAAAACCATTTTTTAACACATTTCGGTAATGATTTTAACCCGTTAAATTCTTACTATAGAAACTACGAGATAGTGCTTCGAGATTTAGGGATTAAAATAAGTAAATGTTGTATAAATACACATTACTAAAATAAGTAAATAAGTCCATTTTTTGTTTAAAATATCGTTTAATTAGGATTGTTTTGTGTAAAATGGGAAAAAGACTTGGTTTTTTTTGGAGCATGCATTAATTGGTGAAATAAGGTTTTTAGAGAACGTAAAAAACTTTTAATGCCAAAAATAACCCAATTTGTAATAATACCACCCAAAAAAAGGTCTAGCAACTGAGATTTTACCATAAACGCATTTTATTTGCTCTCATAAGAAAACCATTTTTTAACACTTTTCGGTATAGATTTTAACCTGTTAAATGCTTAGTATATAAATTACGAGATAGTGCTTTGCGATTTAGGGATTAAAATAAGTAAGTTTTGTATAAGTACACATTACTAAGAATTTTAAAGTTCATTTTTTGTTTAAAATATCGTTTAATTAAGGTTGTTTTGTGTAAATGGGAAAAAGACTCGGTTTTTTTTTGAAGCACTATTCGGTAATGATATTAACCCGTTAAATGCTTGGTATATAAACTACGAGATAGTGCTTCATTATGTAGGAATTAAAATAAGTAAATGTAAAGTATATATATCCATTACTAAGAATTTTGAAGTTAATTTTTTTGTTTCAAATATCGTTTAATTAGGGTTGTTTTGCGTAACATGGGAAAAAGACTCCGTTTTTTTTGGAGCACGGATTAATTGGTGAAATAGGGTTTTTCGAGATTGTCAAAAACTTTTAATTCCAAAAATAACCCAATTTGTAATAATACTACCCAAATAAAGGTCTAGAAACTGAAATTTCATCATGAACGCATCGTATTTGCTCTCGTAAGAAAACCAATTTTTCACACTTTTCGGTAATGATTGTAACCCGTTAAATGATTGGTATAGAAACTACGAGATACTGCTTCGCGAATTAGGGATTAAAATAAGTAAATGTTGTATAAATACACATTACTAAGAATTTTGAAGTTCATTTTTTGTTGAAAATATCGTTTAATTAGGGTTGTTTTGCATAAAATGGGAAAAAGACTCAGTTTTTCTTTAGCACGCATTAATTGGTGAAATATGGTTTTTGGAGAGCGTCAAAAACTTTTCATGCCAAAATTAACCCAATTTGGAATAATACCCCCCAAATAAAGGTCTAGATCTCGTAAGAAAACCATTTTTTAACACTTTTCGGTAATGATTTTAACCCGTTAAGTGCTTAAGATAGACACTACGAGATAGTGATTTGCGATTTAGCCATTAAAATACCTAAATGTTGTATAAATACACGTTACTAAGAATTTTAAAGTTCATTTTTTGTTTAAAATATCGTTTAATTAGGGTTGTTTTGTGTAAAATGGGAAAAACACTCGGGGTTTTTTTTTAGCACGCATTAATTGGTGAAATAGGGTTTTTGGAGAGTGTCAAAAACTTTTAATGCCAAAAATAACCCAATTTGTAATAATACCACCCAAATAAAGTTCTAGCAATTGAAGTTTCATAACGAACGCATCGTATTTGCTCTCTTAAGAAAACAAATTTTTAACGCTTTTCGGTAATGATATTAACCCGTTAAATGCATGGTATAGAAACTACGAGATAGTGCTTCACGAATTAGGGATTAAAATAAATAAATGTGGTATAACTACACATTACTAAGAATTTTGAAGTTCATTTTTTGTTTAAAATATCGTTTAATTAGGGTTGTTTTGCATAAAATGGGAAAAAGACTCAAATTTTCTTTAGCACGCATTAATTGGTGAAATAGGGTTTTTGGAGAGCGTCAAAAACTTTTAACGCCAAAATTAACCCAATTTGTAATAATACCCCCAAAATAAAGGTCTAGAAGTTGAAGTTTCATAATAAACGCACCGTATTTGCTCTCGTGAGAAAACCATTTTTTAACACTTTTCGGTAATGATTTTAACCCGTTAAATGCTTAAGATAGACACTACGAGATAGTGCTTTGCAATTTAGCCATTAAAATACCTAAATGTTGTATAAATACACATTACTAAGAATTTTGAAGTTCATTTTTTGTTTAAAATATCGTTTAATTAGGGTTGTTTTGCATAAAATGGGAAAAAGACTCAATTTTTCTTTAGCACGCATTAATTGGTGAAATAAGGTTTTTGGAGAGCGTCAAAAACTTTTAATGCCAAAATTAACCCAATTTGTAATAATACCCCCCCAAATAAAGGTCTAGATCTCGTAAGAAAACCATTTTTTAACACTTTTCGGTAATGATTTTAACCCGTTAAATGCTTCAGATAGACACTACGAGATAGTGCTTTGCGATTTAGCCATTAAAATACCTAAATGTTGTATAAATACACGTTACTAAGAATTTTAAAGTTCATTTTTTGTTTAAAATATCGTTTAATTAGGGTTGTTTTGTGTAAAATGGGAAAAACACTCGGGTTTTTTTTTTAGCACGCATTAATTGGTGAAATAGGGTTTTTGGAGAGTGTCAAAAACTTTTAATGCCAAAAATAACCCAATTTGTAATAATACCACCCAAATAAAGTTCTAGCAATTGAAGTTTCATAATGAACGCATCGTATTTGCTCTCTTAAGAAAACAAATTTTTAACGCTTTTCGGTAATGATATTAACCCGTTAAATGCATGGTATAGAAACTACGAGATAGTGCTTCACGAATTAGGGATTAAAATAAATAAATGTGGTATAACTACACATTACTAAGAATTTTGAAGTTCATTTTTTGTTTAAAATATCGTTTAATTAGGGTTGTTTTGCATAAAATGGGAAAAAGACTCAAATTTTCTTTAGCACGCATTAATTGGTGAAATAGGGTTTTTGGAGAGCGTCAAAAACTTTTAATGCGAAAATTAAACCAATTTGTAATAATACCCCCAAAATAAAGGTCTAGAAACTGAAGTTTCATAATAAACGCACCGTATTTGCTCTCGTAAGAAAACCATTTTTTACCACTTTTCGGTAATGATTTTAACCCGTTAAATGCTTAAGATAGACACTACGAGATAGTGCTTTGCGATATAGCCATTAAAATACCTAAATGTTGTATAAATACACATTACTAAGAATTTTAAAGTTCTTTTTTTGTTTAAAATATCGTTTAATTAGGGTTGTTTTGTGTAAAATGGGAAAAACACTCGGTTTTTTTTTAGCACGCATTAATTGGTGAAATATGGTTTTTGGAGAGTGTCAAAAACTTTTAATGCCAAAAATAACCCAATTTGTAATAATACCACCCAAATAAAGTTCTAGCAACTGAAGTTTCATAATGAACGCATCGTATTTGCTCTCGTAAGAAAACAATTTTTTAACACTTTTCGGTAATGATTTTAACCCGTTAAATGCTTAGTATAGAAATTACGAGATAGTGCTTCGCGGTTTAGGGATCAAAATAAGTAAATTTTGTATAAATACACATTACTAAGAATTTTAATGTTCATTTTTTGATTAAAATATCGTTTAATTAGGGTTGTTTTGTGTAAAGTGGGAAAAAGACTCGGTTTTTTTTTAGCACGCATTAATTGGTGAAATAGGGTTTTTGGAGAGCGTCAAAAACTTTTAATTGAAAAAATAACCCAATTTTTAATAATACCACCCAAATAAAGGTCTAGTACCTGAAATTTCATCATGAACGCATCATATTTGCTCTCGTAATAAAACCATTTTTTAACAGTTTTCGGTAATAATTGTAACCCGTTAAATGCTTGGTATAGAAACTGTGAGATAGTGCTTCGCAAATTAGGGATTAAAATAAGTAAATGTGCTATAAATACACATTACTAAGAATTTTGAAGTTCATTTTTTGTTTAAAATATCGTTTAATTACGACTGTTTTGCGTAAAATGGGAAAAACACTCAGTTTTTTTTTAAGCACGCATTAATTGGTGAAATAGGGTTTTTTGAGAGCGTCAAAAACTTCTAATGCCAAAAATAACCCAATTTGTAATAATACCACCCAAATAAAGGTCTAGCAATTGAAATTTCATCATGAACGCATCGTACTTGCTCTCGGAAGAAAACCAACTTTTAACACTTTTTGGTAATTATTGTAACCTGTTAAATACTTGGTATAGAAACTACGAGATAGTTCTTCGCGAATTAGGGATTAAAATAAGTAAATGTGGTATATATACACATTAGTAATAATTTGGAAGTTCATTTTTTGTTTAAATTATCGTTTAATCAGGGTTGTTTTGCGTAAAATGGGAAAAAGACTCGGGTTTTTTTTTTTGGAGCACGCATTAATTGGTGAAATAGGGTTTTTGGAGAGCGTCAAAAACTTTTAATGCCAAAAATAACCTAATTTGTAATAATACCACCGAAATAAATGTCTTGAAACTAAAATTTCATCATGAACGCATCGTATTTGCTCTCCTAAGAAAACCAATTTTTAACACTTTTCGGTAATGATTTTAAATCGTCAAATACTTAATATAAAAACTACGAGATAGTGCTTCATTATTTAGGGATTAAAATAAGTAAATGTGGTATATATACACATTACTAAAACTTTTGAAGTTCATTTTTTGTTTCAAATATCGTTTAATTAGGGTTGTTTTGCGTAAAATGGGAAAAAGACTCGGGTTTTTTTGGAGCACGCATTAATTGGTGAAATAGGGTTTTTGGAGAGCGTCAAAAACTTTTAATGCCAAAAATAACCCAATTTGTAATAATATCACCCATATAAAGGTCTAGAAAGTGAAATCTCATTATGATAGCATCGTATTTGCTCTCGTAAGAAAACCAATTTTTAACACTTTTCGGTAATGATTTTAACCCGTTAAATGCTTGGTATAGAAACTACGAGATAGTGCTTCGTGAATTAGGGATTAAAATAAGTAAATGTGGTATAAATACACGTTAATAAGAATTTTGAATTTCATTTTTTGTTTAAAATATCGTTTAATTAGGGTTGTTTTGTCTAAATTGGGAAAAAGACTCGATTTTTTGGAGCACATATTAATTGGTGAAATAGGGTTTTTGGAGAGCGTCAAAAACTTTCAATGCCAAAAATAACCCAATTTGTAATAATACCACCCAAATAAAGGTCTAGCAACTGAAATTTCATCATGAACGCGTCGTATTTGCTATCGTAAGAAAACCAATTTTTAACACTTTTCAGAAACTATTGTAACCTGTTAAATGCTTGGTATAGAAACTAGGAGATAGTGCTTCGGGAATTAGGGATTAAAATAAGTAAATGTGGTTTAAATACACATTGCTAATAATTTTGAAGTTAATTTTTTATTTCAAATATCGTTAAATTAGGGTTGTTTTGCATAAAATGGGAAAGTCGTTGAATAAACATGGTACTTATTATGTTAATCTTATTATAGTTTCTGTAGAGTAAAATAGAATGTTTGATTCCTTATTTCATAAAGGATGAAATTATGTTATTATTATCACAACAGAGTCATGTGGGGAAGAATTAATAAGCATAATAAATGAACTTAAAATGTCCGTTACCTGATTAACAGGGTGGGAGCCCATTAATCGGTAAGGTCATTAATGTCACTAAGTGACAATCCTATTCTGGATTATGTGTGTGTCACACTCACTAGAAGTGCATTAAGTATGAAGCGTCTTCATACTGGACATGACCTAACTTAAACTCGAGAAGTTTTCATATAAGACCGTCCCTGATAACTTGTAGTTGAGTCACAAAATAATGATGAAATGGATATTAGTTCTAAGTCCTGAGTGATCATGAGTCCAAGCTACTGGCTTGATTGTTCTTTGATTTAACCGTTAAAGAACACAAGATATTACCGTTGTTCCCAACACTATTATTTTGGGAACATGATAGTCAGTAGTAAGGTTAGCTTGATCATAGATATGGGCATCACACACCTCTCTTCAGAGTCATGATGATTCCCTTGGTTGTTAGTGGTGAGAAGTGAGAGGTACCCGTGCGCAACCTTTGAATCGAAACCATAAGTGGGCTGCTCATAATATTACTGGCTGAGTCAAGGATGAAAATGCATTGAGGGGCATTACGGTAAAAACCGTTTGCTCATGTGTGGGTCATCAAGTGAAAGAACAATAATCGGTATTTGATTGAATCTAATGGACACCCTTCTGTTATAAGGGAATAATATATACCGTATCACTAAAGAGTGCAGCCTCGGGTCCATAGTGGAATCACTTCGAGGTTTGACGAACACCTAGCAGTTCGTTGGAGCTTAAGTGATACGGGTCCATGGTCCCCAAGATAGCTCCACAACGGATCATACGTACGTGATTAAACTACATTCAGGATAATGTTTAATCATTTGGCTCGACTTATAAAACTGACAAGTCTGTGTCAGACGTCAGATAGTTTTATCGTCAGCATGGCAAAAGTATCATATTTTGGTACACAGAATTAACTGATAAAAAGAAAGTTAGAATTTAGATTTTCTAATAGCACCATGTTGTTTAAAATTAAATTCTAAGCAACTTTGCTTTTTAAACCAAGTCATTCTGATTTACGGTTTGTGATTTAATAATTTTCTAAGTTTATGACTCGGTTCGATAAGCTATGAAATTAAATCACATGTCACGAATTTAAATGATGGTTTTGCACCATAACATTTAATGTGTGATATTAAGATCGGGTTTTATTAATATACATTAATTATTTGGATTTAATTATTAATATCTTATTAATAATTAATTAATAATGAAAAGATTTATATTAATAAATTAAAATTATATATTTATATATATTGCTATATGTGTAAATTCGAATTAGGGTTTGGAGATAACAAACCCTAGCTAAATTCGAATCTATGAATTGAAGATTTTATTTTTGCGGCATAAGTACCTATTGTTTGGTATTTTGGCAAAAAACTTAAAATCAATTTAATCCATTGGATCGGTTGTGATTTAGTATCAACCGTTGGATTGAGATAATTGATTTGAACCCTAATATAATTCGAAATTGAAACTTGGTGACCAAGTTTAGGTATTTCGAATTTGCTTAATTAATTATGTCCGTTGGATCGGTTTTGAGATTTAATCTTTAACCGTCGTATTAGAAATTAATTAATATTATATTAAATTCGAATAAATTTTTGGATAAGATTTCGAATTAGGGTTTTGTAAAACCCTAGGGTATTTGACTTTATCCCTAATTGATTTGATCCATTGGATTGGTTTAAGATTTATTTTTAACTATTGGATCTAGATAATCATCATCAAATTCGAATTTAAATATGTATATATAATATAATTTGAAAATTTATAATATGATGATAAGATTAAATATTTTGATCTTATCATGTATTATTATTTAATTAAATCCCTGATTAATTATAACCATTGGATTTAGATGAGATTGAATCTGGACCATTGGATTGAAATAATTATTTATATTTAGTTAATAGAATTCGAATATTGGGAGGGAAAATCTCCAAATCGGTTACAGCTTGAGCCTATAAATAGGAGGCTCATTCTACACATTTTTCACACTTTTCCCCAGACCAAAAACTCGAGCTCTCCCTCTCTCTTTAGGGTCTGCGAGTTTTCTGCTTCTGATCTCTCTTCTCGTTCGGCTTAGGAGATATTTTTCTCCGGTAGCTTTAAAAGAACCGTCAGTTAAATTTTGCGACAGAGTCCTGCCAGCGAAGCCCACGCTTCGGTAGCGAGGAATCCAGGAGAATATCCCGGAAGATCACAGGAGTTTCCCTCAGCACCGGTGGAGACCTGCTCAAGTTAGAAAGCACAGCCGGAATCATCAGTTGAGGTACGACCTTATGCATTGGGTAAATAAACGCAGCCATTTACTGCTTTCGGTAATTGGTGAACTAGGGCTTTTGGAGAGCGTCAAATACTTTTAATGCCAAAAATAACCCAATTTGTAATAATACCACCCAAATAAAGGTCTAGAAACTGAAATTTCATAATGAACGCATCGTATTTGCCCGTTAAATGATTTTAACACTTTTCGGTAATGATTTTAACACTTTTTGGTAATGATTTTAACCCGTTAAATGCTTAGTATAGAAACTACGAGATAGTGTTTCGCGATTTAGAGATTAAAATAAGTAAATGTGGTATAAATACACATTACTAAGAATTTTAAAGTTCATTTTTTTTTTAAATATCGTTTAATTAAGGTTGTTTTGTGTAAAATAAGAAAAAGACTATTTTTTTTGGAGCACCCGTTAATTGGTGAAATAGGGTTTTTGGAGAGCGTGAAAAACTTTTAATGCCAAAAACAACCCAATTTGTAATAATACCACCCAAATAAAGGTCTAGCAACTGAATTTCCATCACTAACGCATCGTATTTGCTCTCGTAAGGAAACCAATTTTTAACAGTTTCGGTAATGATTGTAACCTGTTATATGCTTTGTATAGAAACTACGAGATAGATATTCGCAAACTAGGGATTACAATAATTACATGTGGTATAAATACAGATTAGTAAGAATTCTGAAGTTCATTTTTTGTTAAAATTATCGTTTAAT
Source organism: Parietaria judaica (assembly GCA_954871525.1). NCBI lineage: Eukaryota > Viridiplantae > Streptophyta > Magnoliopsida > Rosales > Urticaceae > Parietaria > Parietaria judaica. Next base: position 4,190,885 of record OX940868.1, read on the forward strand.
TAGGGTTGTTTTGCGTAAAATGGGAAAAAGACTCAGTATTTTTTTGGAGAACACATTAATTGGTGAAATAGGGTTTTTGGAGAGCGTCAAAAACTTTTAATGCCAAAAATAACCCAATTTATAATAATAGCACCCAAATAAAGGTCTAGAAACTAAAGTTTCATAATGAACGCATCGTATTTGCTCTCGTGAAAAAACCAATTTTTAACACTTTTCGGTAACGATTTTAACCCGTTAAATACTTAGTAAAGAAACTACGAGATAGTGCTTCGAGATTTAGGGATTAAAATAAGTAAATGTATTATAAATACACATTACTAAGAATTTGAAAGTTCATCTTTTATTTAAAATGTCGTTTAATTAGGGTTGTTTTGTATAAATTTGTGAAATGGGGTTTTTAATGATCGTCAAAAAATGGGGTTTTTAATGATTGTCAAAAAAATTTAATTCCAAAAATAACCCAATTCGTAATAATACCACCCAAATAAAATTCTAGCAACTGAAATTTCATCATGAACGCATCGTATTTGCTCTCGTAAGAAAACCAATATTTAACACTTTTCGGTAATGATTTTAACCCGTTAAATGTTTAGTATAGAAACTACGAGATATTGCTTCGCGACTTAGGGATTAAAAAAAGTAAATGTTGTATAAATACACATTACTAAGAATTTTGAAGTTCATTTTTTGTTTAAAATATCGTTTAATTAGGGTTGTTTTGTGTAAATTGGAAAAAAGACTCGGTTTTTTTTGGAGCACGCATTAATTGGTGAAATAGGGTTTGTGGAGAGCGTCAAAAACTTTTAATGCCAAAAATAACCCTATTTGTAATAATACCACCCAAATAAAGGTCTAGCAACTGAAATTTCATCATGACCGCATCGAATTTTCTCTCGTAAGAAAACCAATTTTTAACACTTTTCGGTAATGATTTTAACCTGTTAAATGCATAGTATAGAAACTATGAGATAGTGCTTCGCGATTTAGGGATTAAGATATGTAAATTTGGTATAAATAAAAATTACTAAGAATTTTAAAGTTCATTTTTTTTTTTAAATATCGTTTAATTAGGGTTGTTTTATTTTAAAATGCGAAAAACTCGGGTTTTTTTTGGAGCACGAATTAATTGGTGAAATAGGGTTTTTGGAGAGCGTCGAAAGTACTTCGCGAATTAGGGATTAAAATAAGTAAATGTGGTATAAATACACATTACTAAGAATTTTGAAGTTCATTTTTGTTTAAAATATCGTTTAATTAGGGTTGTTTTGCGTAAAATGGGAAAAAGACTCCGTTTTTATTTGGAGCACGCATTAATTGGTGAAATATAGTTTTTGGAGAGCGTCAAAAACTTTTAATGCAAAAAATAACCCAATTTGTAATAATACCACCCAAATAAAGGTCTAGAAACTGAAGTTTCATAATGAACGCATCGTATTTGCTCCCGTAAGAAAACCAATTTTTAACACTTTTCGGTAATGATTTTAACCTGTTAAATGCTAAGTATAGAAACTACGAGATAGTGCTTCGCGATTTAGGGATTAAATAAGTAAATGTTGTATAAATACACATTACTAAGAAATATAAAGGTCATTTTTCATGTTTAAAATATCGATTAATTAGGGTTGTTTTGCGTAAAAAGGAAAAAAGACATAGTTTCTTTTGGAGCACGAATTAATTGGTGAAATAGGGTTTTTGGAGAGCGTAAAAAACTTTTAATGCCAAAAATAATCCAATTCGTAATAATACCACCCAAACTAAAGTGTAGCAACCGAAATTTCATCATGAACGCATCGTATTTCCTCTCGTAAGAAAACCAATTTTTAACATTTTTCGTTAATTATTGTAACCCGTTAAATGCTTGGTATAGAAACTAGCTACGAGATAGTGCTTCACGAATTAGGGATTAAAATTAGTAAATGGGGTATAAATACACATTACTAAGAATTTTGAAGTTCATTTTTAGTTTAAAATATCGTTTAATAAGGTTTGTTTTGCATAAAATGGGAAAAAGACTCAGTTTTTTTTTAGCACGCATTTGTTAGTGAAATAGTGTTTTGGAGAGCGTCAAAACTTTTAATGCCAAAAATAACCCAATTTGTAATAATACCACCCAAAAAAAGGTCTAGCAACTGAAATTTCATCAAGAACGCATCGTATTTGCTCTCGTAAGAAAACCAATTTTTAACACTTTTTGGTAATGATTTTAACCCGTTAAATGCTAAGTATAGAAACTACGAGATACTGCTTCGCGATTTAGGGATTAAATAAGTAAATGTTGTGTAAATACACATTACTAAGAAATATAAAGTTCATTTTTTTGTTTAAAATGTCGTTTAATTAGGGTTGTTTTGCGTAAAATGGGAAAAGGACTCAGTGTTTTTTGGAGCACGCATTAATTGGTGAAATCGGGTTTTTGGAGAGCGTCAAAAATTTTTAATGCCAAAAATAACCCAATGTGTAATATGAACACCCAAATAAAGGTCTTGAAACTGAAATTTCATCATGAACTCATCGTACTTGCTCTCGTAAGAAAACCAATTTTTAACACTTTTCGGTAATGATTTTAACCTGTTAAATGCTTGGTATAGAAACTACGAGCAAGTGCTTCATTATTTAGGGAATTAAATAAGTAAATTTTGTATATATACACATTACTAAAATTTTTGAAGTTCATTTTCTGTGTCAAATATCGTTTAATTAGGGCTGTTTTGCGTAAAATGGGAAAAACACTCGGTTTTTTTTTAGCACGCATTAATTGGTGAACTAGGGTTTTTTGAGAACGTCAAAAACTTTTAATGCCAAAAATAACCCAATTTGTAATAATACCACCCAAATAAAGGTCTAGAAACTAAAATATCATAATGAACGCATCGTATTTGCTCTCGTAAGAAAAATAATTTTTAACACTTTTCGTTAATGATTTTAACCCGTTAAATGGTTAGTATAGAAACTACGAGATAGAGCTTCGTGATTCAGGGATTAAAATAAGTAAATGTGGTATATATACACATTACTAAGAATTTTAAAGTTCATTTTTTGTTTAAAATATCGTTTAATTAGGGTTGTTTTGCGTAAAATGAGAAAAACACTCAGTTTTTTTTGGAGCATGCATTAATTGGTGAAATAGGGTTTTTGGAGGGCGTTAAAAACATTTAATGCCAAAAATACCCCAATTTGTAATAGTACCACCCAAATAAAGGTCTAGAAACTGAAATTTCATCATGAACGCATCCTATTTGCTCTCGTAAGAAGACAAATTTTTAACACTTTTCGATAGTTATTGTAACCCGTTAAAGGATTGGTATAGAAACTATGAGATAGTGCTTCGCAAATTAGGGATTAAAATATGTAAATGTGGTATAAATACATGTTAATAAGAATTTTGAAGTTCATTTTTTGTTTAAAATATCGTTTAATTAGGGTTGTTTTGCGTAATATGGGAAAAAGACTCAGTTTTTTTGGAGCACGCATTAATTGGTGAAATAGGGTTTTGGAGAGCGTCAAAAACTTTTAATGCCAAAAATAACCCAATTCGTAATAATACCACCCAAATAAAAGTCTAGAAACTGAAATTTCATAATGAACGCATCGTATTGGCTCTCGTAAGAAAAATAATTTTTAACACTTTTCGGTAATGATTTTAACCCGTTAAATGGTTAGTATAGAAACTACGAGATAGAGCTTCGCGATTTAGGAATTAAAATAAGTAAATGTGGTATATATGCTGTAGCACCCGCTACCTCTTTCAGTTTAAAACAGTTTCACTTTCGAAAAAGTGGAAAAATTAAACTTTTAAACTTTAAGTATGTAATATAAGTTTATACATACACGAAATTACTTTATAAAAACAATGTTACTTTGTCCTATGTACATATGGACATAAAAACTATATATACAATTTAAAATAGGCCAATTAGGTCAAAAGTTTCCATATACATATGCTTTACGGTGTGAGAGAGTGCTCATCCAAACGCCAAGATGACTAGTCGTGTCTAGATGCATCCTCACCTATATCACAAGAACTACGTGAGATAAAGCTTAGTAAAAAAGAACCGTATAGATATAGATATACTTCAACATACAATAAAATCTAATTCTTATAGTACAAAATATATTACAAAATATTACGCGCGTTATTATGTGTTCAATGAAGGTTAATTGTCTAGGCCTATTAGTAAGCTTCCACGTGTCCCATCGAACCTTGGCCACATATAAATATCTCAATCATACACATGAGACATCTCAACTGCCCAATCCTAGGAGTTACAATAGGTTCAAAAATATCTTATGGTTAGTTCCCCCATCCTAGGAACTAACAAAGGCCACGTGTGAGCAAATTATCGGACTCTGGCCATATATAAGTATCTCAATCATACACGTGAGACACCGTAGTTCCCCAATTCTAGGAACTACAATAAGTCCGAGAGAGTCCTATGGTACAAACAATATCCCATAAGACATATTAATCCCCCAATCCTAGGGACTAATCTAGGCCACCAACAAATTAAATAATCAATGTTCACACCTTTTAAAATGGTAATTTCTCTTTATAATTTTTCAACACTAAATACTCATACTCATATAAAATAATGCTTTCATACTATGTCCTTGTGATAGTTTTAAAAGAGTTCATGTTTACCTTTTTACGTTGAGTACCCGTGCAAATGATTCAGTCCAGCTTCCTCAATGAGCAATGTGTGCTAACCACCTAATGAATTTTTTACCAAGTACTTAAGACATCAATTTAACTGTCCGTGAATGCTTTGTACTTATATAAGTAATGCCATGCATATTTCAAGTCAAATTTCACAATACTTAGTTCCTTTAAACACATTTTAGGAAAACTAGCTCGGTTTCGATAAAAAGATATAATCTCTTTTTAGAAACCATTGTACTAAAAATACTACGCTGCTTCTAAAATATAAACGGACTGTAACCAAATACCGGAAATCCAATAAACCAAATAAACTCATGGCGTCAGACACTATTATTAACAACAAATATGCTCAACATCACTGAAAAAAATCATGGCGTCAGACACTATTATTAACAACCCATGGTTAATTTAAAACTATTTAATTAAGGCAGCAAGCTGCCATACTCTCAAAAATACCAAGCTAGCTCCATGTAAACATAGTTTTAGTTCTTCGCAAAAATAATTCACCGAAGTAATATGAAACATTATTTTAAGCCAATACATCATTTAATAGACGTCATACTGTGCTATAAAATATAAACGAATTGTTGGTACTTTAAACATAACTAAAGAGAAAAGAAAGTGAGAGACATATACTAACCATCAAGAAATTGCTCTAAGTTCCAGTCCTAGCACCAAATTAAAGCCAACCGCTTTCTATGGTTCCTAACTTTTCTAATGAATATTTTTAGAGATTTTTCTTTCCTGGATAGGATTTAGTCGAAGATGGAACCGAATCTCCTTGAGGTGCAAGCTTACTAATGGATATAGATAAAGAAAAAAGAGTAAAAATGTAAAGTATTTTATTGAGCTTGGTGTCATCACCACCAACATCTACACGTTGACTATTGGAGTTATAAAAATTAATCTATACCTATTCCCATCATAGATTTATGAAACCTAGTCCTAGCCCCATATTTTGTCCTACCTTGCACATACCGACTATACAAGGTCAAATTCATTACTTTATAATACAACCTAGCTTATATCCAATCAAATGGTTGACTATAATTAATAATCCATCAAATAACATATTTGATTTTATTAATATCATGTTAATCTCGAAGTCAAATAGATATAATTACTAAATTAATAAATGGAACAAAAAAAATATTAACCGAAAAGTTAACCCGAGCCATTTCTCGCTGACCGAGCAAAATACGAAACCAATACGTCATGCTTGCTTAGAGTTGACTTTGACATCATCATCATCAAATTTTTTTATGATGAAATAAATCATTTAACAATATATATTTGACCTACTTGTGATGTCATGAAAAATGCACGGATTTTAATGTATCGTGAACTTTACGGAAATATGAACAGTGAATATGAAAGAGTACTATATGCATGAGTTCATCACCCAAATGCTTATTATATTAATTCATTTACTCATTTAGCACACAATGCTTCACTCTTGAGGAATACCGGACCTTTACGCTGCATGAAATTACTCAACAAACGATGTTAAAAACAAATAATGTTCTTGTACATAAGGTATAGGAGGTGTGCATTCTATATGAAATGCTTTATTATGCATCGTGAATGTGTTATTTCTGCTCATAATTGTACGTGAGAATTTGGGTTATCACAATCTTCCACCCTTATAAAAATTTCGTCCTCGAAATTTACTAACCGAATAGTGAAGGGTATTTGATTCTCATATCATGCTCTGTTTCCCATGTGGCCTCGTCGGTCGAGTGATTCCTCCATAATATATTGACAATTGGAATTTGTCTATTCCTTAGCTGTCGTACTTCTCTTTCCAAAATCTTCAAGGGTGTCTCCTCGTACGATAAATTAGAACGCAACTCAAGTGGCTCATAACTCAACACATGAGATGGGTTCTGAATATACTTTTTCAACATGGAAACATGAAAGACATTGTGAACCGCAGACAGTGATGGGGGTAGCGCTAATCTGTAAGCGACGTCTCCGACCCGTTCGAGAATTTCAAACGGTTCAATGAATCGAGGACTAAGCTTTCCCTTTTTACCAAACCGCATGACACCTTTTATCGACGAGTATCAGCATAACTCTTCTGCCTACTTTGTGAAGTCAGCATCCTTTTTCGAATCTTCTCGATAGCTTCTCCCGTTCTTTTTACCAAGTCAGGACCAAGAAACCTTTGTTCTCCCATTTCATCCCAATGATTCGGAGATCTACATTTCCTCCCGCAGAGTGCTTCATAAGGAGCCATCCCTATAGATGAATGAAAGATATTGTTGTAGAAAAACTCCACCAATGGTAAGTAGACATTCCAACTTTTTTCAAAATCTAATACACAAGCTCTTAGCATATCCTCCAGCGTTTGAATTGTCCTTTCTGACTACCCATCGGTCTGTGGATGAAAAGAGGTACTAAATGCTAATCTTGTGCCCAATGACTTGTGTAAACTCTACCAAAATGATGATGTAAATTTCGGATCCCTATCTAAAACAATAGATATTGGAACACCATGAAGTATGACAATCTCTTTAATATATACTTCTGCGTATTTATCCATTGAATAAGTCGTGCGAGCAGGAAGAAAATGAGCTGACTTTGTCAATCTATCAACAATAACCCAAATTTCATCATAAGCCTCTTTTAGTTTTGGAAGTCCAACCAAAAAATCCATGGTAACTTTTTCCCACTTCCATTGGAGAATATCAAGGAGTTGTAAAGTTCCTGCAGGTCTTTGGTGCTCCGCCTTAACTTGTTGACAAGTCAAGCACTCTTCCACAAATCTAACTATGTCACCTTTCATCCACGGCCACCAATAAAACATCTTCAAATCTCTATACATTTTACTTGTTCCAGGATGAACCGAGTAAGGTGAGTTGTGAGCCTCGACCAGTATCTCTTTACGAAGACCATTAGCATTTGGGACATATAATATTTCTTGGAACCTAACGATACCTTCGTTGGACATATTCAAATCTTTCTGTTTCCTTGTCTCAACACTTGGCATCATATCCTTCAAATATTGGTCAGAACATTGAGCTTCCTTAATTCTTTCCAACAACGTTGACTTGAGAGACATGCTAAAAAGTTTTTCCACAGTGCCCATTCTGACAAACTCAATCTCTAACCTTTCCAATTCCTTATGGAGTGGTTTAGGTACTATCCCCAAAATTGTTGAACTTAAAGTTGACTTCCGACTCAAAGCATCAGCTACTACATTTGCCTTCCCTGGATGGTAGTTAAGTGTACATTCATAATCCTTTACTAACTCCAACCATCTTCTCTGTCGCATATTCAGTTCTTTTTTAGTGAAGAAGCACTTCAAGCTCTTGTGATCTGTATAAATATCACACTTCTCACCATAAAGGTAATGCCTCCAGATCTTTATAGCAAATACAACTGCAGCTAGCTCTAGATCATGTGTCGGGTAATTCTTTTCATAATCCTTCAACTGGCGCGAAGCATGCAATAACTCTTCCATTTTGCATAACCACACACCCATGTCCGGATCCTGAAGCGTCACAGTAAACTACCAATCCGTCACAACCGTTCGGAATGGCTAATACTGGAGCAGAAACCAATTTCTCTTTTAATGTTTGGAAACATCGCTCGCATTCTTCCGACCATTCACACTTTACTTTCTTCCTTGTCAAATTAGTGAGTGGTAACGCTATCTTTGAGAATCCTTCTATGAACTTTCTGTAGTAACCTGCCAAGCCCAAAAATCTTCGCACCTCAAATACTGTTTTTGGTTGCGGTCAACTGCTCACTGCCTCTACCTTTGATGGATCAACTGAAATCCCTTCTTTTGATACGACATGACCAAGGAACGACACTCTTTTCAGCCAAAACTCACACTTTTTGAACTTTGCATATAACTTATTTTCCTTCAACATATTCAACATTATCCTTAGATGCTCAACATGTTCTTCCTATGACCGATAGTAAATAAGGATATCATCAATAAACACAATTACAAATCGGTCTAGATAGTCTTTGAAAACTCTATTCATCAACTCAATAAAGACTGCGGGTGCGTTAGTCAGCCCAAAAGGCATAACTAGAAACTCATAATGCCCGTATCTTGTTCTAAAAGACGTTTTCTGAATTGCTTCTTCATTAACTTTTACTTGATGATAACCAGATCGCAAGTCAATCTTAGAAAACACTGATGCTCCTTGGATTTGGTCAAACAGGTCATCTATTCTCGGCAATGGGTATCTGTTTTTTATGGTTACTTTATTTAAGTCTCTGTAGTCTATGCAGAGTCTTATTGAACCATCCTTCTTTTTAACAAACAACACTGGAGCTCCCTAGGGTGAAAAACTTGGGTGTATAAATCCTTTGTCTAGCAACTCCTGCAGTTGAATCTTCAACTCTTTTAATTCTGTCGGAGCCATTCTATACGGAGCTTTTGATATTGGTGCGGTATCCGGAGTCAAATCAATGCTAAACTCTATCTCTCGGTCTGGTGGTAGACCTGGTAATTCCTTTGGAAATACTTCTTTAAATTCTCGCACTATAGGAACTTCATCTATCTTCAAATCATTCTTTAATCGAGTGTCGACTACACTTTCTTGATAACCCTCGCAACCACTATCTAGCAATCGTCTTGCTTTCAATGCAGATATAAGAGGAGTTCTTAATTTTGGAGTTGTGCCGATGAAAATAACTTCTTCATCTGCTTCTGGTCGAAACGTAACAATCTTTTTTATACAGTCTATATTTGCACGATACTTTGATAAGAAATCCATCCCAAGTATCACATCATAGTCCGGCATGTCAAGCATAACAAGGTCAGCACAAAGTTCCTTTCCTTCAACCAAAATGGTGCAGCCACGAAGTACTTCGTTTGAATACATTAGATCCCCGGAAGGAAGGGACACACTGTAATAAATATCAAGTTTTTAAAGTGGCTTTCCCAATCTTCTCACAAACTTTATTGATGCAAATGAATGTGTGGCTCCTGAGTCTATAAATTCATAGAAGAGTTTCCATAGATAATCATTTTACATGACACAACAGATGGATTTGTTGAGGCTTCTGCTTGAGTGAGTGCAAACACTCTTGCTGGAACATTATTTGCACCTTGAACTTGAGCTTTGCAGTCTCGTGAAAAATGACCCATCTTTCCACATTGATAACATGCTCCTGGGCCCTCCATGCAAACACCATGATGAAATCTTCCGCACTTCGTACACCTCGGCTTATGGTATGTGAAAAACCCTTGTTCGGGATTATTAGTTTTAGGCCGCTTGACTTGATTCCATTGACCTTGGCCTTGTCCGCCAAATTAACGTCGTTTGTTGTCTCTATTCCATGGTTATTGTGCCTTCTTACTTGATGGAAAATTGGAATGGACCGATGACTTCATATCCTTGACTCTTACTTCATTTTCCTTAGCTTTCTCAACTATTTTGCGTTGCGCCTGTTCAGCAGTTAAAGCTTGCTCCACAACATTAGAATATGAAGTCCCTTCTCTTTCATTGACCGTCACATCCCTGAATATTTCAGGGTTTAAACCCTCGACAAACTGCTCAACCTTCAACTCATTGTTATCACTAAAATGAGAAGCATATCGAGAAAGTTCATCAAACTTCTTGACATATTCATCAATTGACATGTCACCCTGTTTCAGGTTTGCCAATTCCTTTCTTTTCCCAATCCGCGCTGCTTTGGTAATATACTTGACATCGAAAAGCTCGTTGAACCTTTCCCATGTCATAGTAGGAACATCATGAACACTAACGATAGCATCCCACCAATAGCTAGCAGCATCTCGAAGGTAAAAGGAATCACAAGAAACTTTAGCATCATTAGGAATCTTCCCATAGTTAAACATACGCTCGACTGTTCTTATCCAGCCCTCTGAAACATTCGGATCACAATCACCGACAAAGATCGGTGGTTTAAGTTTTGGGAACTTTTCACAGGCTGAATCTGTGACATCATGTCTCGGAGGTAGTGTAGGCGGTTCTTGGCGTGGTGGTGGGGGAGGATAATGAGCGTTAGCCTCCCTTTCCATATCACGTTTCAAGAACTTCTCTACTATGTCGCACAAATGATCAATGTGATCACCTCCAACATTTCCTTGACTAGAAGAACCAATACCAGCTTGTTTCTTTGGTCTTCCCATATCCTATATATATATATATATATATCATCCTTAGTCACGTACACTTTATTTTATAACCAATCATGAACACATTTCATTCTTCTCACCCGAGAAACAATGTATATGGAAAGTATACAAAAAAGATTTAAACATTGGGCTCTGATACCAAACATGTAGCACCCGCTACCTCTTTCAGTTTAAAACAGTTTCACTTTCCAAAAAGTGGAAAAGTTAAACTCTTAAACTTCTAGTATGTAATATAATTTTGTACATACACGAAATTACATTATAAAAACCATGTTACTTTGTCCTATGTACATATGGACATAAAAACTATATATACAATTCAAAATAGGCCCATTAGGTCAAAAGGCTCCATATAAATGTGCTTTACGGTGTGAGAGAGTGCTCATCCAAACGCCAAGATGACTAGTCGTGTCTAGATGCACCCTCCCCTATATCACAAGAACTACGTGAGCTAAAGCTCAGTAAACAAGAACCGTATAGATATAGATATACTTCATCATACAATAAAATCTAATTCTTATAGTACCAAATATATTATAAAATATTACGCGCGTTATTATGCGTTCAAAGAAAGTTAATCGTCTAGGCCTATTAGTAAGCTTCCACGTGTCCTATCGAACCTTGGCCACATATAAATATCTCAATCATACACATGAGACATCGTAACTGCCCAATCCTAGGAGTTACAATAGGTTCAAAAATATCTTATGGTTAGTTCCCCAATCCTAGGAACTAACAAAGGCCACGTGTGAGCAAACTATCGGACTCTGGCCATATATAAGTATCTCAATCATACACGTGAGACACCGTAGTTCCCCAATCTTAGGAACTACAATAAGTCCGAGAAAGTCCTATGGCAGAAACAATATCCCATAAGACATATTAATCCCCCAATCCTAGGGACTAATATAGGCCAACAACAAATTAAATCATCTTTGTTCACACCTTTTAAAATGGTGATTTCTCTTTATAGATTTTCAACACTAAAGACTCATACTCATATAAAATAATGCTTTCATACTATGTCCTTGTGATAGTTTTAAAAGAGTTCATGTTTACCTTTTTACGTCGAGTACCCGTCCAAACGATTCAGTCCAGCTTCCTCAATAATCAATGTGTGCTAACCACCTAATGAATTTATTACCAAGTACTTAAGACATCAATTTCACTGTCCGTGAATGCTTTATACTTATACAAGTAATGATGCATATTTCAAGTCAAATTTCACAATACTTAGTTCCTTTAAACACATTTTAGGAAAACTAACTCGGTTTCGATAAAAGATATAATCTCTTTTTAGAAACCATTGTACTAAAAATACTACGCTGCTTCTAAAATATAAACGGGCTGCACCCAAATACCGGAAATCCAATAAACCAAATAAACTAGGTCTATAAGTGTCCAAATAAATTCTTTTGCCAAAACAACAATAAATATGCTCAACATCACTGAAAAAAATCGTGGCGTAAGACACTATTATTAACAACCCATGGTTAATTTAAAAATATTTAATTAGGGCAGAAAGCTGCCATTTTAAAAATACTCACAAAAATACCAGGCTAGCTCCAATAATTCACAGAAGTAATATGAAACATTATTTTAAGCCAATACATCATTTAATAGACATCATACTGTACTATAAAATATAAACGAACTGTTGGTACATTAATTAGTGAAATCGGGTTTTTGGAGAGCGTCAAAAACTTTTAATGCCAAAAATAACCCAATGTGTAATATTAACACCCAAATAAAGGTCTTGAAAATGAAATTTCATCATGAACGAATCGTATTTGCTCTCATAAGAAAAGCAATTTTTAACACTATTCAGTAATGATTTTAACCCGTTAAATACTTGGTATAGAAACTACGAGATAGTGCTTCATTATTTAGTGTTTAAAATAAGCAATTGTGGTATATATACACATTACTAAAAATTTTGAAGTTCATTTTTTGTTTCAAATATCGTTTAATTACGGTTGTTTTGCGTAAAATGGGAAAAAGACTGGGTTTTTTTTTTAGCATGCATTAATTGGTTAACTAGGGTTTTTGGAGAGCGTCAAAAACTTTTAATGCCAAAAATAACCCAATTTGAAATAATACCACCCAAATAAAGGTCTAGCAACTGAAATTTCATCATGAACGCATCGTATTTGCTCTCGTAAGAAAACAAATTTTTAAGATTATTCACTAATGATTTTAACCCGTTAATTGCTTGGTATAGAAACTACGAGATAGTGCTTAATTATTTAGGGATTAAAATAAGTAAATGTTGTATATATACACGTTACTAAAAATTTTGAAATTCATTTTTTGTTTCAAATATCGTTTAATTAGGGTTGTTTTGCGTAAAATGGGAACAAGACTCAGTTTTTTTTTGGAGCACGCATTAATTGGTGAAATAGGGTTTTCGGAGGGCGTCAAAAACTTTTAATGCCAAAAATAACCCAATTTGTAATAGAACCACCCAAATAAAGGTCTAGAAATTGAAATTTCATCATGAACGCATCGTATTTGAGCTCGTAAGAAAACCAATTTTTAACACTTTTCGGTAATGAATGTATCCCGTTAAGTGCTTGGTATAGAAACTACGAGATAGTGCTTCGCGAATTAGGGATCAAAATACGTAACTGTGGTATAAATACACGTTCATACGAATTTTGAAGTTCATTTTTATTTTAAAATATCGTTTAATTAGGGTGGTTTTGTGTAAAATGGGAAAAAGACTCAGTTTTTTTTGGAGCACGCATTAATTGGTGAACTAGGCTTTTTTGAGAGCGTCAAAAACTTTTAAATCTCAAAATAAACCAATTTGTAATAATACCACCCATATAAAGGTCTAGAAACTGAAACTTCATAATGAACGCACCGTATTTGCTTTCATTATAATTTTTTTTTTAACACTTTTAGGTAATGATTTTAACCCATTAAATGGTTAATATAGAAACTACGAGATAGAGCTTCGCTATTTAAGGATTAAAATAAGTAAATGTTGTATATATACACATTACTAAGAATTTTAAAGTTCATTTTTTTGTTTAAAATATCGTTTAATTACGGTTGTTTTGCGTAAAATGGGAAAAATACACAATTTCTTTTCGATCACGCATTAATTGGTTAAATAGGGTTTTTTGGAGAGCGTCAAAAACATTTAATGCCAAAAAACACCCAATTTGTAATAATACCACCAAAATAACGGTCTAGAAACTGAAATTTCATCATGAACGCATCATATTTGCTTTGGTAAGAAAACCAATTTTTAACACTTTTCGGTAATTATTGTAACCCGTTAAATGCTTGGCATAGAAACTACGAGATAGTGCTTCGCGAATTAGGGATTAAACCTAGTAAATGTGGTATAAATACACATTACTAAGAATTTTGAAGTTCATTTTTTTTTTTAAATATCGTTTAATTGTGGTTGTTTTGCACAAAATGGGAAAAAGACTCAGTTTTTTTTAGCACGCATTAGTTGGTGAAATAGGGTTTTTGGAGAGCGTCAAAAACTTTTAATGCAAAAAATGACCCAATTTGTAGTAATACCACCCCAATAAAGGTCTAGAATATGAAGTTTCATAATGAACGCATCGTGATAGTGCTTCGCGATTTAGGGATTAAAATAAGTAAAGTTGTACAAATAAAAATTACTAAGAATTTTAAAGTTCATTTTTTGTTTAAAATATCGTTTAATTAGTGTTGTTTTGTGTAAATTAGGAAAAAGAGTCGGTTTTTTTAAGCACGCATTAATTGGTGAAATAGGGTTTTTGCATAGCGTCAAAAATTTTAATGCCAATAATAATCCAATTTATAATAATACCACCCAAATAAAGGTCTTGAAACTGAAATTTCATCATGAACACATCGTATTTGCTCTCGTAAGAAAACCAATTTTTAACACTATTCAGTAATGATTTTAACCCGTTAAATGCTTGGTATAAAATCTACGAGCTAGTGCTTCATTATTTAGGGATTAAAATAAGTAAATGTGGTATATATACACATTACTAAAAATTTTGAAGTTCATTTTTTGTTTCAAATATCGTTTAATTAAGGTTGTTTTGCGTAAAATGGGAAAAAGACTGGGTTTTTTTTGGAGCACGCATTAATTGGTGAACTAGGGTTTTTTTAGAGCGTCAAAAACTTTTAATGCCAAAAATAACCCAATTTGTAATAATACCACCCAAATAAAGGTCTAGCAACTGAAATGTCATCATGAACGCATCGTATTTGCTCTTGTAAGAAAACCAATTTTTAACACTTTTCGGTAATGATTTTAACCCGTTAAATGCTTAGTATAGAAACTACGAGATAGTGCTTCGCCATTTCGGGATTAAAATTAGTAAATGTGGTATAAATACACATTACTAGGAATTTGAAGTTCTTTTTTTATTTAAACCATCGTTTAATTAGGGTTGTTTTGTGTAAAATGGAAAAAAGATTCGTTTTTTTTAGCACGCATTAATTGGTGAAATAGGGTTTTTGGAGAGCGTAAAAAACTCTTAATGCAAAAAATAACCCAATTTGTAATAATAGCACCCAAATAAAGGTGTAGAAACTGAAATTTCATAATGAACGCATCTTATTCGCTCTCGTAAGAAAACCAATTTTTAACACTTTTCGTTAATGATTTTAACTCGTTCAATACTTAGTATAAAAACTACGAGATAGTGCTTCGCGATTTAGGGAATAAAATAAGTAAATCTTCTATAAATACACAATACTAAAAATTTTAAAGTTCATTTTTTTTTAAATATCGTTTAATTAGGGTTGTTTTGTGTAAAATGGGAAAAAGACTCAGTTTTTTTTTAAGCACACATTAATTGGTGAAATAGGGTTTTTGGAGTGCGTCAAAAACTTTTAATGCCACAAATAACGCAATTTGTAATAATAGCACCCAAATTAAGGTCTAGCAACTGAAATTTCATGATGAACGCATCGTATTTGCTCTCGTAAGAAAACCAATTTTTAACATTTTTTGGTAATTATTGTAACCCGTTAAATGCTTGGTATAGAAACTACGATATAGTGCTTTTCGAATTAGGGATTAAAATAAGTAAATGTGGTATAAATCCACATTACTAAGAATTTTGAAGTCCATTCTTTGTTTCAAATATCGTTTAATTTGGGTTGTTTTGCGTAAAATGGGAAAAAGACTCAGTTTTTTTTTTTTTTTGAGCACGCATTAATTGGTGAAATAGGGTTTTTGGAGAGCGTCAAAAACTTTTATTGCCAAAAATAACCCAACTTGTAATAATACCACCCAAATAAAGGTCTAGAAATTGAAACTTCATAATGAATGCATAGTATTTGCTCTCGTAAGAAAAACAATTTTTAACACTTTTCGGTAATGATTTTAACCCGTTAAATCCTTGGTATAGAAACTACAAGATAGCACTTAATTATTTAGGGATCAAAACAAGTAAATGTAGTATATATACACATTACTAAAAAATTTGAAGTTCAATTTTTGTTTCAAATATCGTTAAATTAGGGATGTTTTGCGTAAAATGGGAAAAATACTCGGTTTTTTTTTGGAGCACGCATTAATTGGTGAAGTAGGGTTTTTGGAAAGTGTCAAATACATTTAATGCCAAAAATAACCCTAACTGTAATAATACCACCCAAATAAAGGTCTAAAAACTGAAATTTCATAATGAACGCATCGTATTCGCTCTCGTAAGAAAACCAATTTTTAACACTTTTCGGTAATGATTTTAACCCGTGAAATACTTAATATAGAAACTACGAGATAGTGCTTAGCAATTTAGGGAATAAAATAAGTAAACCTTGTATAAATACACAATACTAAAAATTTTAAAGTTCAGTTAATTAGGGTTACTTTGTGTAAAATGGGAAAAGTCTCGATTTTTTTGGAGCACACATTAATTGGTGAAATAGGGTTTTTGGAGAGCGTCAAAAATTTTTAATGCCAAAAATAACGCAACCTGTAATAATAGCACCCAAATAAAGGTCTAGCAACTGAAATTTCATCATGAACGCATCGTATTTGCTCTCGTAAGAAAACCAATTTTTAACACTTTTTGTTAATTATGGTAACCCGTTAAATGCTTGGTATAGAAACTACAATATAGTGCTTTTCGAATTAGGGATTAAAATAAGTAAATCTGGTATAAATACACATTATTAAGAATTTTGAAGTTTATTCTTTGTTTCAAATATCGTTTAATTAGGGTTGTTTTTTGCGTAAAATGGGAAAAATACTCAATTTTTTTTTTTTGAGCACGCATTAATTGGTGCACTAGGGTTTTTGGAGAGCGTCAAAAACTTTTAATGCCAAATATAACCCAATTTGTAATAATACCACCCAAATAAAGGTCTATAAATTGAAGTTTCATAATGAACGCATCGTATTTGCTCTCGTAAGAGAACAATTTTTTAACACTTTTAGGTAATGATTTTAACCCGTTAAATGCTTAGCATAGAAACTACGAGATAGTGCTTAATGATTTAGATATCAAAACAAGTAAATGTGGTATATATACACATTACTAAAAAATTTGAAGTTCATTTTTTGTTTCAAATATCGTTAAATTAGGGATGTTTTGCTTAAAATGGGAAAAAGACTCGGTTTTTTTTTTAGCACGCATTAATTGGTGAACTAGGGTTTTTGGAGAGCGTCAAAAGCATTTAATGCTCAAAATAACCCAATTTGTAATAATACCACCTAAATAAAGGTCTAGAAAATGAAATTTCATAATGAACGCATCGTATTTGCTCTCGTAACAAAACCAATTTTTAACACTTTTCAGTTATGATTTTAACCCATTTAATGCTTAGTATACAAACTACAAGATAGTGCTTCGCGATTTAGGGATTAAAATAAGTAAATGTGGTATAAATACA
This sequence comes from Parietaria judaica, assembly GCA_954871525.1. Classification (NCBI taxonomy): domain Eukaryota; kingdom Viridiplantae; phylum Streptophyta; class Magnoliopsida; order Rosales; family Urticaceae; genus Parietaria; species Parietaria judaica. The sequence goes on from OX940868.1 coordinate 4,208,530, forward strand.
CAGTAATAAGAATTTTAAAGTTAATTTTTTGTTTAAAATATTGTTTAATTAGGGTTTTTTTTTTTGTAAAATGAGAAAAATACTATTTTTTTTGGAGCACGCATTAATTGGTGAAATATGGTTTTTGGAGAGCGTGAAAAATTATTAATGCCAAAAATAACCCAATTTGTAATAATACCACCCAAATAAAGGTCTAGCAACTGAAATTTCATCATGAACGCATCGTAATTGCTCTCGTAAGAAAACCAATTTATAACACTTTTCGGTAATGATTGTAACCTATTAAATACTTTGTATAGAAACTACGAGATAGTGCTTCGCGAATTAGGGATTAAAATAAGTAAATGTGGTATAAATACACATTATTAAGAATTTTGAAGTTCATTTTTTGTTTAAAATATCGTTTAATTAGGGTTCTTTTGCGTAAAATGGCAAAAAGACTTTGTTTTTTTTTTTTGGAGCCTGCATTAATTTGTGAAATAGGGTTTTTGGAGAGCGTCAAAAACTTTTAATGCCAAAAATAACCCATTTTATAATATTACCACCCAAATAAAGGTCTAGAAACTGAAGTTTCATAAAGAACGCATCGTATTTGCTCTCGTAAGAAAACCAATTTTTAACACTTTTCGGTAATTATTGTAACTCGTTAAGTGCTTTGTATAGAAACTACCAGATAGTGCTTCGCGAATCAGGGATTAAAATAAGTAAATGTGGTATAAATACATATTACTAAGAATTTTGAAGTTCATTTTTTTAAAAAAATATCGTTTAATTAGAGTTATTTTGCGTAAAATGGGAAAAAGACTCAGTTTTTTTTGGAGCACGCATTAATTGGTGAAATAGGGTTTTTGAAAAGCGTCAAAAACTTTTAATACAAAAAATAACCCTATTTGTAATAATACCACCCAAATAAAGGTCTAGAAATTGAAGTTTCATAATGAATGCATCGTATTTGCTCTCGTAAGAAAACTAATTTTTAACACTTTTCGGTAATGATTTTAACCCGTTAAATGCTTGGTATAGAAACTATGAGATAGTGCTTAATTATTTAGGGATCAAAACAAGTAAATGTGGTATATATACACATTACCGAAAATTTTGAAGTTCATTTTTTTTTTCAAATATCGTTAAATTAGGGATTTTTTTGCGTAAAATGGGAAAAAGACTCGGTTTTTTTTTGGAGCACGCATTAATTCGTGAACTAGGGTTTTTGGAGAGCGTTAAAAACTTTTAATAATACCACCCAAATAAAAGACGCATTAATTGGTGAACTATGGTTTTTGGAGAGCGTTAAAAACTTTTAATGCCAAAAAGAACCCAATTTGTAATAATACCACCCAAATAAAGGCCTAGAAATTGAAATTTCATCATGAACGCATTGTATTTGCTATCGTGAGAAAACCTATTTTTAACACTATTCGGTAATGATTTTAACCCGTTAAATGCTTGGTATAGAAACTACGAGATAGTGTTTCGTGACACTACAAGAAATGTTAGCGTCTAGGACTAGTTTGCAAAAGACTGATATATCAGTCTCGAATACTAAGTATCTAAGACTAATTTATCAGTACCGGATGCTACTCGGGACTGATTTTCCTCCGACTAAATTTAGTGACTGGTATTCATTTGCTAATAAATTGATTCCTTATTTGAAACTAAATTTCAGTGGAGAATATATATTGGTGCTTTAAATTTTTTTGAGAAAACTTATTGGCTACTAAATTTCAGTCTTATATATGTTCCTTTCTCATTCAAAATGGCGCCAAATTATTGGAGAATGACTTTCAGTCTCTCTAATACGGTGACAAATGTATTGGTTACTAAATTTTAGTCTCATATATGTTCCCCTCTTAATCAAAATGGCGCCAATGTATTGGCGACTGATTGTCAGACTTTATTATGTGATGCTAGTAATACTAAGGATAATAAAAATATTTAAGAGTAATTATTAGTCCTTATTTATCCTTAATTGAGACTGATGTATTAGTACCTGATTATAGTTGGGACTGATTTTCAGTTGACAAAATTTATTGGCTACTGATAATGGCGCCAAACGTTAGGGGGACTGATTTATTAGTACCTGAATCTTTTAAGGATTTTTTTTTCATTTAATCTTAGCAACTGATTTTCAGTTTCTAATATTTTGGGACTTTATGTGAAACTAAATTTCAGTGATAAATATATTTTTGTCATTCTAGATTTTCAGGCAGCTCAAATTGGCTACTAAAATTCAGTCCTCCATATGTTACCTCAATATTAAAAATGGCGCAATATTATGCAGGACTTATTTTCAGTATCTATTATGTGTATCTAATAATGTAAGAATACTGAACATATCTAGGACTAAAAAGTAGTCCTTAATAATAATGAATTGAAACTGATATTTAGTCTTAAAACATATTTTTTAAATATCAAGGACTGATTTTCAGTCTCACATTATTTGGCGCTGATCAAGTAATTTTTCCGTAACTAAATTTTAGTCTTGAAAGTGTCAATACATTAAAATAATTAGGAACTGATATTTAGTCTTTAATATCTTTCGTCTAGATAAATGGTCAAGGAATGTTATTCAGTCTCTAATTACTCAGCCTTATAATGTATTTTGTATACCAAAATATGAAGGACTGTTATTCAGTATCTAATTACTCAGTCATAAAATGTACTTTTATATATGAAATTATCAAAGACTAATTTTCAGTCTCATGTTACTTGACACTAATCAAGTAGCTTTTCAAGAACTAAAATTCAATTTTCAAAGTGTCTTTAGAATAAAAGAATTAGGAACTGATATTCAGTCTATAATATATTTTATGCCGATAATGATCAAGGACTGTTATTCAGTCTCTAATTACTTAGTCTTAAAATGTATTTTGTATATGAAAATATCAAGGACAGATTTTCAGTCTCACGTCATTTGGTGCTGATCAAATAGCTTTTCCAGAACTAAAATTCAGTTTTCAAAGTGTCTTTAGAATAAAAGAATTAGGATTTGATCTTCAATCTGTAATATATTTTGTGCAGATAATGATCAAGGACTGTTATTCAGTCTCTAATTTCTCAGTCTTAAAATGTATTTTATATATGATAATATTTAAGGACTGATTTTCAGTATCACATTATTTGGCGATAATCAATTAGCTCTTCCAAAACTAAAATTCAGTTTTCAAAATTTCTTTAGCTTAGAAGAGTTATGAATCGATCTTCAATCTGTAATATATTTGGTCACACTTACAAAAACAAAATGTCCAAATTATGTTAAAAAAATTTATGCTTCAGTGGCTTTTTATTGCACTCGAGCTATATCTTTGTTATAAACGATATGATCAAAACTATTTTATTTGATTAACTAACAGAAAAATAAAGATCAATTACAATACATCTCAACGCAACAGGTAAAAAAATTAACGTCTTCCCAATTATTATCAAATACACACTTTGTCAACTAATGTGGTTGCTATTCTTCTTTTTCCCAATCAAATTTAAGCTTTATAATGTCGGGATGCTAATACTCATCATCAATGCCCATAGAAAGGAAAAAGAAGTCAATTTTCTTAACAAAAATAGCAAGCAAAGATCTAATTCTTGTATCATCTTTTTTTTTTTAAATGGCAAACATAAAAATAATACTCATCCAATTTTCTTCATCTGCATTATTTAACCAAGCAGAATCTTCGACAAGATAACAACACCCAGATGTGAATTCCCATATCAATTCATCAGCCGGCTTGTGAAAATTTGATCATGTATCAATTCCCATAACAACACTTAGATTAAATCCTAAGAAAATTATGTACACGTGAAACAGGTATTGAGCTAGTAGAAATTAATATATTTAGCGATAATAGTGAGTTACCTTCAGCTGAGTAGGCTGCAAGCATAACGACTTCGGCAATTCAGCACTATCGCAGATCCCGACAGCGAACAGTGGGGTAAACATGATAGAATGCACAAGAATTAAAACAGTGCAATTCAATTTTCATAGTATATATATAGAGAGAATAGAACAGAACTGGCATCAGAGATGGGAATTGACAAAAATAGATATTGTCTACTAGAGTTTGTCTAAAAACGATTAATAAGATATTGTCTAATTCACAAACATAACGGGCTGAAATAACAGAGACAAAATTAACTACTAGAGTTTTATCCAAATAATTACTTAATAGTTTAGAACCAAAAATCGGTTTAGAACCAAAAATCAAAACTTTACTTATATTTTATGAAAACCTAATTCTTAACAATTTAGAACCAAAAATAATAATCCGGATAATATCAAATACTTAACCAAAACTCCATGAGAATATCAACATGTTATTTTGACCCGGTTATTTTATATTATCAACGACTTAACTAAGAATTCATGAGAATTTAGTAGTATAGAATCAAGACCAAACATTCTTGCACTTAACAAACCCAAAATCTTATAATCAAACAGCCTAATATAAAAAAAAAACCCCAAAAACGAAAACGAAAACTAAATAACCCCCCCAATTACTGTAATTCGTTCTGGTATTCATGCAAACTCAGTGAAAAAAAATGAACGAGGTTTTTTATATAGCCCGAAGGACGTGAGTAGTCAAAGAGGAAGCACCTTCTTGACGATATCCTTGTTCAGCGCGGTGATCTGCGAGTCGAGCACCTTGATGGTATCCGCCTTCTGCTGCTCTACCAACGCCAGGGTACAGCTAGGTGTCGAGCTTCATCCGTCGAGCTTAAACTATTACTTTCTAATCATACAATAAAATGGAAGTTCAGTTAAGTTTCTTTCGATTCATCAGATTCTTTAAGTAGACCAATTTATTCAGATCGGACGAACTGAATCAAAACCATGATCCTAAAACACCGAAATCCAATCACAAGAGGTGACTATGTCGAGACAGAGTCGGGTGATAACAGCATCAAATCTTTTAAAAGATTGAGATGAACAAAATTGTGGCCTCTTTAGTCGAGATTAAACATAAACAAAACTCCGATTATACTATATAAAACTAATTGCAAACTATCAACAATGTATCATGCTCTCGAACGCATTTTATTGTGTAAGAATCCTAATCATCTTATTAAAGTTTGAAAACGTGAGAACTCATTTTATTGTGTAAAAATCTTTTATCATCTTATTAACGTTTGAAAACGTGATTATCATTACTTATTAAGAAACCAATAATATATATCCAAAGTGAGCACGAAATCCAAGTAACATCAAGATCATAATCACGAGCAATTAAGAAATCTGAATGCAGCAACTCACTGTTTATCCTAAAGCTCGCTGGCGTATTTCGGGGTTCCAAAAGTAATCACGAGCCTCAGAGATGGGAATCGAACAACACGGCCGTGAAAAAGCGAGAGTCGAGCTGCCTTTGCAGCCTCGATTCCGAAGACAAAGAAGAACGCTGACCTGAAATTATTTTACAGTCAATAAGAATATTTCAAAATAATGATAAAAAATCTGCTAAATGCACTCTTTTATAATTCACAAACACGTATATTGTCCCATCTAATTCACAAACATAACGAGTTGAAATAACAGAGAAAAAATTAACTACTAGATTTTTTCTAAAGTCTCGACCTCATTTTATTGTGTAAAAATCAATCTTATTAAATTTTGGAAACGAGGTTATCATTACATATTAATTAAGAATGTAGAAATATAAATAGTAATTAGAGTTAATTAGTTTTAATTATGTATCTTATTGCTTTATTAGCATAAGCTGTAAGATTATTCAATATAATAAAAATAGAAAGAAAAAGAGCACGTCCTTTTTTTGCTCCCTCAAAAACCCTAGATTTTCTACATGGTATCAGAGCACGCCGTCGCCGCCGTCGCCGCCGCTGCTGCCGCCATTCATCCTCGCTGAACGTTCATCTCGTCTCTCCTTCAGCCGTGGCTCCCTCCTCTGGCGTTCATCAGATCTGAGCTTCCTCAAAGTTTCAGATCTGAAACTTCTGGCGACCTTGCTTCTTCAGATCTTCGGTCGTGACCTTCTCAGTCGTGCACCTCCGCGAGCCTCTTCCGACGAACCTCCTCTGTGCAAGCTTCTCAGATTCGCGCGACGCTTCTCTTCTTCAGCGCGCCTCCTCCTCTGGCGACCTGACCTCGTCTCTCTAGCGATCGATCTGCACGTCCTGTCAGAATCTCCTCAACGCCAGATCAGTGCGTTATCTCTACGGTGGTTGTTTAGATTCGTATCTCTTCATGGCTGCCGCAGATCCACTGTTCTTGCGCTCTCTTCATCAGGATCAGAATGACTATCTTCGAAATCTTATTGATCGGGCTTCTAGTACTCAACATAGCCCGCACGCCACTGTTTCATCTGCTTTTAGCTCGGGTAGAGCCTTCTCGGATACTTGGATTGTCGACTCTGGAGCCTCCGATCACATGACGGGAAATAAGGCTCTTCTTCATTCTTACGTAAGATGTCCTGACGGTGTCAATGTTAAAGTGGCTGACGGTTCATACTCACCGATTGCTGGTTTTGGAACGATGTCATTGTCCTCTGACCTTGTTCTTCATTATGTGCTATTCGTACCTAATTTAGCTTGCAACTTGTTGTCTGTGAGCCAATTGACCATCAAGTTACGGTGCAATATTAATTTCGATGATACTTCGTGTGTTTTTCAGGACTTGAAATCAAAGAGGACGATTGGCCATGCTGGGCTTTGTAACGGATTGTACGTTCTCTCTCTTCCATCAAAAAATCCAACCGTCTCTCCAAAAATTCATATCTCCAATGTTCTATCCTTATCGAGTCAATCAAATAATGAGTGTGAAGTAATGAAGTGGCACTATCGCTTAGGTCACCCAAACTTTACATATCAATCAAAATTATTCCCCTCCCAATTTGTCCATAAACGTCCTAGTGATTTTTCTTGTGAAATTTGTCAGTTCTCAAAACACACTCCTTCTGATTCAATCATTCTTGAGTCTTCCGAGCCACTCTCTCTTATTCCAGTGGAGACCGAACTTGTCTCTACTCTTCCAGATCAACCTGTCACAAGTGTTCCGAATCAGCCATCCACAATACAAGTTTACTCTAGAAGAAAGCGTGTCCAAACTCCTATCCAGCCTCAGGTACAACCCGATCAAACTCAGCAAAGCCAATCTGTCGACTTAATTCCAAGTTCAGAAGAAAACTCACAAGGTATTGAAGCTCTTCTTGATAATCTCTCACCTATTCAATCAGACTTGGATCTTCCTATTGCCGTCAGGAAAGGGGTCAGATCATGTACCCAACATCCAATCCAGAATCACTTGTCATATGCTAGATTGTCGTCGAACTTCAAAGCATTCATTTCTCAGATTGACCCGATTCAAATTCCATCATCGATCCATGATGCACTCAGGATACCTAAATGGAAAGCTGCTACCTTGGAGGAAATCAGAGCTCTTGAAAAGAATGAAACATGGGATATTACATCCCTTCCTCCAGGAAAGCGCACAGTAGGGTGCAAGTGGATTTTTTCTGTGAAACACAATGCAGACGGCAGCGTCGAGAGATTCAAGGCTCGCCTCGTGGCTAGAGGTTTCACTCAGTCTTACGGTATAGACTATCGAGAGACCTTTGCTCCCGTTGCTAAGTTGAACACTATCCGCGTACTTCTCTCTCTGGCTGTCAATAAAGATTGGCCCCTTTATCAGTTAGATGTGAAAAATGCTTTCTTGAACGGAGATCTCAAGGAAGAAGTGTATATGGATGTGCCTCCAGGATTTGAAGGAAAGTATTCGGCTAATAGAGTTTGCAGATTGAAGAAAGCATTATACGGTCTAAAACAATCACCTCGAGCGTGGTTTGAAAGATTTGCAACTGTCTTGAAGAACAACAACTATTCTCAATGTCAAACGGATCACACTTTATTTGTCAAGCATTTGCCAGGTGATAAACTCATTGCGCTTATAGTGTATGTCGATGACATTGTTCTTACAGGAGATGATGAGAAAGAAATGGAATGTCTAAAGCAGTTGCTTGCCAAGGAGTTCGAGATCAAAGACCTTGGTCATTTGAAGTATTTTCTTGGAATGGAAGTTGCGCGATCAAGTAAGGGCATCTCTATGTCTCAACGCAAGTACGTATTGGATCTTCTCTCTGAAACTGGTATGATTGGATGCAAACCAGCAGATACTCCAATGGATCCAAATGTCAAATTGGGAGCTCGTACAGATGGTATTGCCGTTGATAAAGTCAGATATCAACGTCTTGTGGGAAAACTTATATACCTATCACACACTCGTCCCGATATTGGATACTCGGTTAGCGTGATCAGCCAGTTTATGAATAATCCTTTTCAGGATCACTTGGATGCGGTATTTCGAATTCTCAGGTATCTTAAAGGTAATCCCGGTAAAGGATTATTTTTTGGGAAATCAAACTCCAAAGAGATTGAAGTATTTACAGATGCTGACTGGGCCGGATCAATTACAGATAGACGATCTACCTCTGGGTATTGCTCGTTTGTTTGGGGGAACTTAGTAACATGGAGAAGTAAGAAACAACCAGTCGTGGCTCGTAGTAGTGCTGAAGCTGAGTATCGGGCACTAGCACTAGGAATTTGTGAGGGAATGTGGCTAAAGAGATTACTAGAAGAATTGAAAGCGAAGAATGATGGTCCAATCAACATGAAAAGTGATAGTCAATCTGCCATTGCTATTGCTAAGAATCCCGTTCATCATGACCGGACCAAACACATTGAGATCGATCGCCACTTCATCAGCGAGAAAATTGAGAATCAAATAATCGAGTTGAATTATGTTTCTTCGCAGCATCAGACGGCCGACATTCTCACCAAATCTCTCAGTGGTCCTTCATTTCATTATTTGTGTTCCAAGCTGGGCATGATGAGTATTTACTACCCAGCTTGAGGGGGGATGTAGAAATATAAATAGTAATTAGAGTTAATTAGTTTTAATTATGTATCTTATTGCTTTATTAGCATAAGCTGTAAGATTATTCAATATAATAAAAATAGAAAGAAAAAGAGCACGTCCTTTTTTTGCTCCCTCAAAAAACCTAGATTTTCTACAAAGAATATATACAAAAACATAGCACGAAACGGTACTTATATTAATCTAAACATTCATCAAAACATTTATGAAAATACAAAAGTATCCAAATCAATAAAGCTGAAGCGAGGAGGGTCAAAGAGGAAGCACCTTCTTGACGATATCCTCGTTCAGCGTGGTGATCTGCGAGTCGAGCGCCTTCATGGTCACCGCCTTCTGCTGCTCTAGCAGCGTCAGGGTGCAGCTTGGCGTCGAGCTTCATCCACCGAGAATGGAATATGTTAATAGGAATGTGGAAATATGTTAATTTTCTTTAAAAAAAATTGTAACACTTTTTAACATGTTTTTCATCTTATTAAACTTTAAAAACATGATTATCATTTACTTATGAAGAAAGCCAAGAATATATATCCAAAGTGAGCATGAAATCCAAGTAATCACGAGCCTCAGAGATGGGAATAAAAAATGTTATAAAAAATTTTCTCTGCCAGCAAATACTGTATATTATTACCCACGATTGACACGTAATTACAATCCTCTTTGAGCAGAAAAGCGTGTGGAATTATATCTTTTTAAGGTTAACCTGGATTAAATATTTTCAATTTGAGAATCCTCTATGAGCATCAAAGTACATGAGCGGCATCAGCATAGCCGTTGATCCTAGCAACCACTTGCAATACCAATTAATTGAAGCGCTTTCTCTTTGCTCACTAAGACTAGCACCGTTGCACCGTTACTGTCAACCGTAAAGAACACAAACAAAATAGTAGACAGATTTCCCTTTCAACAAAAATAGTAGACAAAATGAATCAACGAAAAACATAAGGAAAAGAGAAAAACCCTATGAACTCAATGAACACACAATTCATCTACCAAGTTAATTCTAAATCTTCCACCAAGCCCTAAAGAAAATAACACAGCACAACACACCAAAACACAAAACAAAACTCCCTAAAGAAAAGAAGACACAACACAAAAGCAGTGACACTAAACTCAAAAACCCTAAAAATCCAAATACCCAGGCATACCTGAAGACCAAGAGGGACGGGGTTTCGGCGTCGAGGGATCGACGAGTGAGTTCCGGTCGAGCTTCTAGTCGAAATTCTGGGTTCTGGCGTTAGGGTTCGGGTCTACGAGAAGAGAAGAGAAGAAAAGAGAGGTTTGTACTCAGATCTGTAGAGAAAGATATTCTACAAGACGGAGATGGAGAGGGCGGAGTGATTGCGAGGCAGGGAAAGAGAGAAAGAGGCGAGAGAGAGGTTTTCGGCCGACGGATGGAAGGAATCGCGCGAAGGTTGCGATTTGGGGCTGCGAGGGAGGGAAGAAATCGCGGGAAGGTTGGATTTGAGATTGTTCGTCGAATTTTGGGATTTGGGATTTGGGATTTTGGAAGTCCTTTTAATTTCTTTTTTAATATATCTTATTCATTCAATTTTCTATTAAATCGTTTTTAACGTGACAAATTTTTTAATTGATGTAAGGTGGCGTTCACTTCGTTGTAATTGGTCAATCCTAATCGTAATCGTAATCGTAATCGTAATCGTTATCGTAATTGTAATCGTAATTGATTGGAATCGTAATCGTAATTCATTACAATGTTTACTTGTACCGTTGTAATGAAGAAACGAATGCTCATTACATTGTTTAGTAAGACACGGTACACAACGTAATCAATAAATATTTATCAAAATATCCTTAAATTTATCATCTTTAAAACTTTAATAATTAACTACTCAAAATAAATCAATAAATATTTATCAAAATACCCTTAAATTTATTATCTTTAAAACTTTAAATAATTAACTACTCAAAATAACCAGTCGGATTTGGACATAATAACCTCTTCAGCTGCCTTTAAGTATAAGAAATTCCATCTTTATGATGATGCTCTTCAATGGTATAAGGAAAAACAGAGTTTGATCTATGCTTCGGATGAGAGTTTAATAAGCTTCGCTAAGGATGCTAGAGAACCATTTCAGTTCATAGCCAAGGTACTGTGTAACGACGATAGAGTTCAAGAATCGAATGGGATACCAATAATTTATCAAACTGTGATAAAGAATTAATGAATTAATTTTTATACTGCACAAAATATAAATATCGTGAAATTAGCTTGAAGCACAATAGTACATAATTTTGCCTACCTTATAAATTCAAGTTTATTATTTGCTACATGGTCGTGTTAACTTATTACACGTTTAAATATTATTTGATTTTTATATATGTAAAAAGCAAGATGATTTCTTTGAGGATGATTATTGAGGGTAGTTACAAAGAGTGTAGAAAAATAAGGGAGGGGATTAAACGTGAATAATGGAGAAAGTGGAGCAAAATGGTAGTTATAGTAAGGGTACTCTAGGAAAAATAAGAAAGAGAAGGAATTGTAATCACAATTACAGTACGTGAATTTTGTAATGACAATTCCTTCAAAATAGGGACTTTTGATTACATTGTAAAGAGAATTACGTTGCATATTTTTGTAATCGTAACTAAACATTGTAATAAGTACGTGTGCTTATTACGATTACATCCGATTACGCCCAATTACAACCAAGTGAACGAATAACTGGACTCGTAGTTGCAAGAGGATTGGGACGAGTGTCCTGGGGTAAGCCTACGGAGGTCAAGCAACGCCCTCTTCTGTCATTTGGTCATGGGAAAAGTTGACCATCAAGTTTTAAAAACCTTCAAAAAGCGCAAGCGAGAAGAATAAAAGACCGCGTTGACAAAACACTAAGTCCCCGTGCCGTCCTTGCCATCGTGATGCACAGGACAGCGACACCCTTCGCATCAGTGCACACCCTTCGGCGGCCAGATGGACCCCGTCGCCTAGGCATTGACTTGGCACACCCCCTGGCGTGCCCCAAATATCAAGGCACACTCCCATGCACATCGAGGCCCACCTAGGGCATGTCCCCTGACGTCCCCGATGAGGCACGATGAAGTAAAAATATTTAATTTTGTAATATAAATATTGAACATAATAAATTTATGGCGGGTCCGTGTTGACTTTTTTTGTACAATAACGGATTACCTTTTTTTCGTCGGTCTCGGGTTGACTTTTCTAGACCAGTAACAGGTAGACTTTTTAGGGAGATTTTAGAAGCTAAACTGGTACCAGCCCCTAAAAAATAACCCAAGACCGGCCCAAAAAGTCTACACGGCACTGACCTGACTTTATAGGGTCGACTCGAGTTGACCTTTATAACCGGTCTCTGGTTGAATTTTTATATGGTCTTGGGTTGAATTTTTTAGGCGGTATTGGGTTAACTTTTTTTGGTAGTCTCGGACCGGTCTCTAAAAATCAACCTGAGACTGACCTAAAAAAGTTTATCCGTCATTGTCCCAAAAAAGTCAACACGGACCCGTCCAAAAAAAGTCAACACGAGACCGACATGTAAAATCAACTCTAGTCTATAAAAAAAAAAGTCAACCTGAGATTGGAAAAAAAAAACTCATAGCCGATCCGATAAAGTCAACCCAAAATCGACTCGAAAAGTCAAATCGAACCAAGTGTAAAAAAGTTAACCCGAACCCGAGTAAAGAAAGTCAAGCAAGTGATTGCAAGAATTATCACTTTAATAAGACATTCTATTATATTTAAATTCATATTTTCTTTGTAACGTAATAGAAACTGATGTTGATCTAGTGGGAAGGGGTTTGTTGGTGAGGGGCTCTAGGCGTGAGTTCGAATCCTTGTAGAGCAATTTATTTTTCCATTAACGCTGGGCTGACGCATGTCTGACGTGGCAGCCACGTGGACGAGGATCCGTCGCCACGTCACCATCAACTAACGGCTGATAGTTAAAAATTAACAGAGTTTAACTTTTGGTACTTCCGCCGCTATTAAATGGGGTTGGGGCTATGCCGCCTCAATTGACTAAAAATTAGGGATTTATGCCGCAGTTATCCCTGAAAGAATTGGCCAAAAGACCTCATTAGAGATGTCGTTTCGCTGCATACCCTTGTTATAACTTTTTGTTTCTTGTACTTTTTTTTTCGCTCTAATAAATACAAATTGCGAGTTATGTTTCTTTTACATTTACTTACATGAATTAAAACAATATATAGTCCACGTCAATAAATAAATACCAGGTCACGAGAAAAGGGCACAAATATCGGAGAGATATTCTCGCGAAAGCCAAACGACCAAATTCCTTGTTTAATAAATAAATAAAATATATAACAGTATTCAGCTTCTCTCTCTTCTCTTCCGTACAATACAATTCATACCTTGCTGTTTTCAATCCCAGTCGCTCCTTCAAAACCTTTCCCCAATTCGCTTTTAGGGTTTTCCCAATTCAATTTCTTCTTCTCTGCTAGGGTTTGCGGATTCCAATCGGTTCCTCCAAAAGATGCAGAGACGGCCATGGCCGAGTCTGGGATAAGCTTAACCTCCGTTATGGGATCTGGATCGTTTAGTTCTTCCCTGGTCGGATGCCGTTTCCGATTTCGATCGGCGTTTGACTCCTACGCCATAGCCTGCGAGGCATTCTCTGAACAGCAGACTCGAGAAATTCTTTGACGCGTGCTCTTTCCTTTCTTTCTTTCTTCTTTTTCATTGCTTTTCTTTTTTCACCATGAATTCGTGTTGCGGGAATTCCAATTCCGGAGACGGCGTGGTTGTCGAGAGAGACCCAAGCGGACGCTATTTGCGGGTACGGAATCTCAAACCTCTTGAATTTTCGAAAGTTTCTTTGACTGGAAATTCAGAAATAGCTAATTGACACGATAGAGTTTTGAGTTTTGAATTCTCGTTTATATTCTCAATAGTTACTTTATCTAAGCTAACATTGCCTTGTAGAATATTTTAATGTTAATTTGGTTTATGCACATGCCTACAGTATGGAGGTATCTTGGGCCGGGGAACCTTTAAGACTGTGTATGTATCGGTCTTTGACTCTCATTGTTTAGATTAGATTGCTATTCTCTTTTCTTGTTTGATTCTAATTCTGTTTAACTCTCTTATCAGCTACAAGGGTTTCGATGAATACGAGGGGATAGAGATAGCGTGGAATCAAGTGACTGTTGAGGATTTATTGCAGACCCCGGAACAGCTGGAAAAGCTATATTCCGAGGTGCATCTGCTCAAGTCGCTGAAACACGAGAACATCATGAAGTTTTGTTACTCCTGGGTGGATGATGAGAAGAAGACTATCAACATGATAACTGAGCTCTTTACTTCTGGCAGTTTGAGGAAGTAGGTCCTTTTAATAAAAACACAACGACCCATCTTTGTTTTTCTTACCTCACTGTGATTTTTCGTTTCCAGGTATCGAATAAAGCATAAGCAGGTTGATATGAAAGCCATCAAGAATTGGGCTAGACAGATTCTTCAGGGGTTGCACTATCTGCACTCTCACAATCCTTGTATTATCCATAGAGATCTAAAGTGTGACAACATATTTGTGAATGGACATACTGGAGAAGTCAAAATCGGAGATCTCGGATTGGCCGTAGTTATGCAGCAGCCCACTGCTCGTAGTGTGATTGGTAATCTTCAATCGTTCTGAACTTTGTATAAACCACGATTTGAATCATTGTTCCTAATACCTCGCTTGTTCTTTTGCAGGGACACCTGAATTTATGGCTCCGGAGCTTTATGAAGAGGAATATAATGAACTCGTCGACATATACTCTTTTGGCATGTGCATTTTAGAATTGGTTACTTCAGAATACCCTTACATGGAATGTAGAAATCCAGCTCAAATTTTTAAGAAGGTTACCTCTGTAAGTTTGCTGACACTATAAGCTAGAAATCTAGTTCCGGAGGTCGGTTCCGAAAGGTAAATAATATAATATTCCATGCTCTTTTTTGCCGACAGGGTATAAAACCGGCTGCTCTCGATAAAGTGGCTGATCCAGAAGTTAAGCAGTTCATAGAGAAGTGTCTTGTTCCTGTATTGATGAGGTTGTCTGCAAGTGAGCTTCTAAAAGATCCATTTCTTGCTACAGAAAATCTTGATGACAGTGGTTGCACACCCGTGCGAGTTCCAACTATTGTTCCCGAATCAGCTAACTCTTCACAGTCTGAATGTCGCCCTATGGATCTAGACTCCATCAAAAGCAAGAAAGAATCGGTTGACTCTAGTGTTGAACACAAAAATATAACTTCCAGTTCTGCCCTGGAACTCTGGAGGTACACTGGGAGTAACGAATTTAGACTGAAAGGAGACAAAGATGACGCGAACACAGTTTCGCTGACTCTGCGCATTGCTGATCCTCATGGTAAGTGAAACTCTGATAAAAGATATCTTTTCGTTTTCTTTTAATGGTTTATCGCTGTGTTTGTGTAGTTTTTTAAACCATTAAAGCCATCGTTTTGGTACTAAACTATCGAAATCAACAATTTCAAAGAATGGTTCCAGCCCTCTAAACTCTGGTCCTTAGTGTTGTAGATAAAAAGATCATTTTGTTACAGAAATATTAGAAATAATTTCAGACAATCCAAAGGGTTCCGTTTTCACTCGTAACGTACAAGTGAATTTTGTTTTTTTAACTCAACAGGCCGGGTAAGAAACATCCATTTTGCATTTTACCTCGACACCGACACCGCTGTGTCGATCGCCGGGGAGATGGTTGAGCAGCTCGATCTCTCCAAAGATGATGTTGTTGTGATCGCCGGGCTGGTCGATGACCTGCTCGTGAAGCTCGTCCCTACCTGGAAGGCTTTGCCCATCACTCTCTCAGGCGGAGAGATGAGCTCCACTGGAGACTCTCCGGCTCCTCGCCCCGACGATACTCCCTTACGGTCTGCTTGGAACTTTGCATTATCAGTCAACCCTCACTCCAAGGATGACATCGAAGAACCACGCGTTCTGGCGAGCCAAACCGACGACTCGGCGATATCGTTCATCTCGGCGGAATTCGACATGAGAGGAACCGCCTCGGAAGCGGCGTTGGAGTCGTTCTACAGCCTGGACGAGTACAAAAAGGAAGAAGAAGAAGAAGCTAACGTGGTAAAGAACGAGACGACGGTGAACTCGGCGCTCTCGTACAATGACTCGGGGTCAGGCCTATCGAGGAGTTTCAGCCTGTCGAGCCTGCGATCGCTCTCGATCGAAGATAAGGCTCTGTACGAGGAGCTACGGCTGGAGCTGGAGGCAATCGACTTTAAGTACCACCAGTGCTGTCTTGATCTCTTGAAGCAGAGGGAACAAGCCATCGAGATCGCCAGGAAGAGGTGGATGCTCAAGGAGAAAACACTTGTTTAGGGTTTTTTTTTTTTTTTTTTAAATTGTTTTGGTTTTACAGGTTCTAACAATTTGCCTTGTTTACACGTATTCGTTTATTTGGCATTTTTTTTCTTCTTGTGTTGCGAGCAGAGTTTTTGTCCGAGCTCAGTCGCGAGTTGATTTCATCAAAACAGCACCCAAATAAAGATTTCAAAATAAGAGTTTTTCTCTCTATGTTGGAATTGGTTTTGGTTTTTCTGTTTTTATAAATGCTGTATCGGTATTTTGCTGGTATCGATTCTAAATACTGGATCGAAGCAGGCATATAAAATTGTAAATGTTATAAAACACAGTATGGTTCCCGGTTGTAAACGGGTACTGAAACCAGAAGTTGAAAATAATCACAAACCGGAATTGATTTTTACGAATAAATTAATTAAGCGGAAATTATCGTACTAATTTCCATTAATTTTTATAATTTGATTAATCTTTTAAATAAGATTATAAATCAAATTAATCAATTTAAAACCCAAAACTCTCTCCGGAGGCCCGTTTTCGAAAAACAAAGTGTCCCGGTGTTCGTAAAAATATGAAAATACCCAAAAATGACATAAAATTTGCAAAAAACGGACCTGGGATAGGCCTGGGAGCGAAAAGAGCTCCGAAGCCCCTTCGGTGGGACCCACAAAGGCGACAACCTCCACTGTCGCCCCACGTGGCAGATCCAGGGGCTGCCTCATCCCGCCGGACCCACTTGCGTGCGTCAGCGAACACTTGTGGAGCTGATCCCCTCAGATGGCGATATGTGGCAGGGAGACTACCATCCTACACCTGCCACTTGCTCTGCCCCCACTCGGCGAGCCCACTTGTGGGCACCCCTCATCGCCCGCCACGTGGACGCCTGCGATCAGCCCTCCCAATGCGCGCCAGCCATTTGTGCTGCGCGTGAGGGCGCGTGAGCCGTCCGATCGGCGATCCGACGACGGCGATGGACTCCTCATTTCCTGGGGACCAATCTGCATATATAATATTGCCTGGGGGCCCCCTCAGAACAATATTTTATTGCGTCTAGACCCCCGGATCCTATTATAAATAGAAGCTCAGTTCAGTTAAACAATAACTCATTCGAACTCACTCGAATCTTCTCGAATTCTCTCTCTCTATCCCCGATATACTTGCCTCCCCTCAAATACCGTTCTAATGTTGAGCGTCGGAGGTGAATCAAGGGGTACCCCCCCCCCCCCCCCCTTTTGTTTCCCTTGACCTCGGGTGTTCCTTTTTTTCAGGTCCGAGAAGTGAGAGATTTACGAAAAGCGGAAGCCCTGGTGAAATTCCTACACGGTTCACGACCCGCCTGATAGGCCCAGTTCTACGCGGTGCCCAGTCTATCTCCAGTCCATTACGCGGCTGTAGGTATAGCCTGGGGACACGAGCCTGGGCCCACTATTCAGGACGGAGGGTCTGACCTAGGGGAATTTTCACTAAGATCCAGACGACCAAGGGATTACTCTAAGACGAGTCCCGTGGAGAAAATCCTAGGGAAGGTCCAAGACCCCATCTGCCCTTGTTTTAAGCTTTGTGCGGCCTAAGTTCTGTCTCCTAGTCCCCGTACCTAAATCAGGTACCACGACTCTGCGGACAGTTCCAGCCCGGACTAGAACAAGCCATATCAGGTCGAGAATCTAACCTCCCAGGGTTGACTTCCTGGTCATAAGCACTCCCCCGTTCGCTGGTAACTACGATCCGAGCAGTTCCAGAACCTATAATCCTGGCCCTTGGCCTGGTAGTGAACATCGGATCGCCTAGGACCCCGAACAACAACGAGACCTTTGACCTTGAAAGTGCCAGGAACGCTTGCTCAGGGTCTTCGTATCGGTCAATTGAAACCTCACCCTGACGTCAACAGCAACCACCCCAAGGTCAATGAGATCCGTGAGAAACGATCATTGACAACAATATCTGTCATCCACGCAACAAGGCCAACCAAGGCCCGTCCAGAAGTCAACAGAAGCCCGCCACGTCATCAAACGACATTGGGCCAGGCCTAACATCAAAAAATGGGCCTCTTCATTTCTTGATCCAAAAAACGGCATCAACAGTTTGGCGCTAGGAGGAGGGGATCCACGAATTCAGTCCTCTGAATACCCCACCAACACTCGGCAAGCAGCAATTGGTTTCACGAAACGAAGGAGATGCCGTCCAAGTCAGCGGAGGGCACTCCCTCTTGCCCTACAGAGAGCATCGCTTTGAACACTCGGGCCAAGGTCAACGCCCGTCGAAAGCAGGTCCGTATCCTGCCGGAGGCAAGCACTCGTCATGAGCCAACTGTCAACGAACAAAGACTGGCCCGAATTGAAGAAAGTCTTTACCGATTAACAGGGCTCATCTCCAAACACTTTGAAGGCAAATACACCGACGGAGGAGAGGAGGAAAGCCCCGAAGAAGCCCTCGAACTCACCCATAAAGAGACAAACGAAGAGTGCCCCGTTCCTGAGAACTCTCAGGAGCCGGCACAGTCACAAACTACCCGACGATCAGCATTTGAACGACTCGGGGGGTACGAAGATACCGCCGATAACGCGAGAAATTAGAAAAGGGAATGACGACAGCGAGGACGCATCCAAGCGTGCCCAGCCAGTGAAGGAGACCTCCGACACCACCTGAACCGCCCCGATCGCCAAAAAGATCAGCGACAACGTGGAGATCGGAAGAGAGAAAGATCTAACCGATAGGAGGAATCCGACGACGAGAATGCGGAAAGATCTGACGACTCCCAACACTCCGGACACAAGGGGGGAGAATCTGTCATCCTTGCAAAAGATACTCATGTAGTAGCACCACCCTACGATGGTCTCAAAAACGACCAAGCACTCAAACGAGAGATGCAAAGACTCGCCGCGGCCCAAAGTACCGACCCCGTCGCTCGAAGCATGGCTGAGGGAAACCTTTCCCCTATTTCTAGTCACCTACTCGCCAAAGATCTCGACGGAGACCTGAGGTTCCCACTGAACCTCACCTACGACGGCACTACCGACCCCACGTACCACCTGGTACAGTATCGATTCAACATGCGAGTGAAGAAAGTTTCACCCGCCACGATGTGTCAAGCTTTCTGCCTCACGCTTGCGGGACCCGCCTTCGAGTGGTATCAACGCCTCCCGAAAGGGTCAATCAGGTCATTCGACGAGCTCGCAGAACTGTTCACCTCTCGTTTTGCAAGCTCGATCACACAGCGGAAGACGAAGTCTTACATGTGGACCCTCAAGCACCGTAAAGACGAAACTCTACAGGCGTACCTGAAAAGGTTCGTCAAAGAGTCAAACAAAGTCACCACTTACACAGACGACGATGCCATCACCGCCGTGATCGACGGTCTGCCATTGTGCGATTTCTCCCGCTCCCTCGTCAAAGATAGGCCGGCCTCCATGGCCGAACTGATGGCGAGGGCAGCTAAGGATATCGTTGTCGACAAATAATTTGGCGGCCGGAACCAGCTCAACCCTGAAAACCAATATCGCGACGATCGAAAAGGTGGCAACAACGAGCCGCAGGGAAAGAAGCAGCGACAACTACAAAACTCTAGGAGAAAACCCTCGCTGCACAAGCGGGCGGAAAAGTTCCGGAAAGACGCAAGCTTCATTCCTTTGACGGCCTCGCCCGCAATGATCTTCAGCCTACACGGAGAAAAGTTTGGGAGGCCGCCACCACTCAAGAGAATTGTCAAAAAAGATATGAGCCGGTACTGTGAGTACCACCAAGATCATGGCCACACGACATAAGAGTGTTATCAGCTGAAAAAGCAGATTGAGCAGCTGATCCAGGACGGACATCTCAAGGAGTTCGTCAAGAAGCTGGTTTCAGGAAACGAGAACTCCAACAACCCGCGCTCGCAGGAAAATATACAACAACACGAAGGCGGCCTTGACCAGTCCCGCTCCAAAAAGGGGACGGAAAGAGATAGGCCTCCTCAGTTCCACGTCATATCAACCATCATGGGTGGACCTGAAACCAGAGATTCGAGCAACCAACGAAAGCGATACGACCGGTCTCTCAAAGAAGATCAGGACAAGCACCAAATCAACATCACTCACCACGGGGGAACGTCCCACGTGGTCCCGAGCCAAGAAATTACTTTCACCGAGTAGGAGGCTCGGAGAATCTCTCACCCCCACAATGACGCTATCGTAACCGACATCTTTATTGCCAACAGCCGAGTAAAGTGAGTTCTGGTCGACAACGGAAGCTCGACCGATGTCATCTTCAAAAGGTGCCTTGTTCCAGATGAACCTAGGGGGGCTCGTCCCTATTCCAGTAAGGACACCCCTCTACGGCTTCAACGGGAGACCTGTTTTCACCGAAGGCGCCATTACACTGCCCACGACCTTCGGCTCGGAAGACGGGGCCCTGACCACAAAAATGATAAGGTACCTCGTGGTGGACCAACCATTCGCCTACAACATCATCTTGGGGCGGCTTAGCTTTAACAAGCTGCAAGCCATCGCGTCTACGTTTCATCTACTCGTCAAATTCCCGACTGACAACGGGATAGGAGTTATGAAAGGTAGTTAGCAAGAATCCCGCAACTGCTATGCTCAGGGGACAAAGTCCGGGAATAACGAGTCGGTCATCAACACGGTGCCCCATCTCGAGGAAGAACTTTCCGATTACCCTGGGGACGCAAGGATGTTTCGCAAGCTAGACCCTCGAGATGATAGGCGCAAACCCACCATGGAGCCATCGTCATAAGTGGCACATATCCGATAGAAGAAGATCGCCCCGAAAAGACGTTCGCGATCGGAGCCCAACTTCGTGTTGGAAATCGCTTCTAGTTCCGATACCATTTATGGGAAATCGGATATGCTAATATGCCAATTTACCTTGAAAAATAACGAAATAGGTTCGATTGCGAATTCATTAAAAAAATACTTTTAACGTCCCGTCAAAATTACCTCAAATATTCCGCTTTCATCAGTCCGTCCGGGTAACTTCAAAAATAATTTTAAGTCAGAAAAGTTACACCGTAATAACGTACTGACATCGAGTTATTTGGATAAAGCGACCGGATAAATAATTGGCAATTTAATTATCATAATTAATTTCATAACAACATTATTAAATCTCATGTCTATGGAAAATAAATAAATACAATAAAAGAAATTTTGCATTTATTGACCCAATGCATAAGGTCGTACCTCATTTACGACTTCCGGCTGCGCGTTCTGACTCTGGCAGGGCTCCGCCGATGCTGAGGGAAACTCCCGTGATCTTCACGGATATTCTCCTGGATTCCTCGTACCGAAGCGTGGGCTTCGCAAGCAGGACTCCGTCGCAAAATTTAACTGACGGTTCTTTTTAAGCTACCGGAGAAAATTATCTTCTATGCCGAACCAGAACAGAGATCAGAAGCAGAAAACTCGCAGATCCTAAAGTGAGAGGAAGAGTTCGAGTTTTTGCTTTGGGGAAAGGTGTGAAAAATGTTGTAAATGAGCTCCCTATTTAAAGACATAGCCCGTAACCGAATTTGAGAAATTCACTTCCAAATTTCGAATATATATATATATTAAATATAATTAATTGTCTTAATCCAAAGGTTTAGATTCAATCTCATCTAAATCAAATGGATATAATTAATTAGGGCTTTAATTAAATAAGAAAGACTTGGTAAAATAAAAAACCAATCTTACCCTCTTATTTAAATATAATTCGAATATATATATATATATATATTTAATTTCGAAAATAATTATTAAATATAATTAATTATCCTAATCCAAAGGTTTAGATCCAATCTTATCTAAATCTAATGGATATAATTAATTAGGGATTTAATTAAATAAGAAAGACTTGGTAAAATCAAATACCAATCTTATCTACTTATTTAAATATAATTTCGAAATATATATACATAATAATAATTTCGAAAATTATTAATTACTATATATTCAATTAATTAATTTCCAATCCGACGGTAAAGATTAAATCTTAAACCGATCCAACAGATACAATTAATTAGGTCAAATTCGAAAACCTTAAGCTTGGTCACCAAGCTACTATTTTCGAATTAGGGTTAGGTCAAAAATCAATCATCTTAATCCGACGGTTGATATTAAATCATTTCCGATCTAAAGGATAAGATTGATTTTAGGGATTTGTTAAAATACCAAAATATTAGATACTTATGCCGCAAATATGAAATCTTCAAATCTCATAATTCGAATTAGCTAGGGTTTCATTAACCAAAATCCTAATTCAAATTTTACTCATTTAATATATATAAATATATATTTTATTTATTAATATAAATCTATTAATTAATTATTAATTAATTATTAATGAATTATTAATAAGATATTAATAATTAAATCCAAATAATTAAATTATATTAATATTTCCTGATCTCAATATCACACATTAAAATGTCATGGTGCCACACCATCATTTAAATTCGTGACATGTGATTTAATTTCATTGTTTATCGTACTGAACACAAACTTAGAAAAATTCATAAATCACAAACCGTAAGTCTGAATGACTTGGTTCAAAAAGCAAAGTTTCTTAGAATTTAATTTACAACAACATGGTGATGATAGAAAATCTAAATTCTAACTTTATTTTTATCAGTTAATTCCGTGTACCAAAATACGGTACTTTTGCCACGCTAACGATAAAACTATCTGACGTCTGCCAAAGACCTGTCAGTTTTATAAGTCAAGCCAAATGATTAAATATTATCCAGAATATATCTTAATCACGTACGTATCATCCGCTACGGAGCTATCCTGGGGACCATGGACCCGTATCACTTAAGCTCCAACGAACTGCTAGTTGTTCGTCAAACCTCGAAGTGATTCCACTATAGACCCAAGGCTGCACTCTTTAGTGATACGGTATATATTACTCCCTTATAACAACAGGGTGTCCATTGATGCAATCAAATTCGGGTTATTGATCTTTCACTTGATGATTCACACATGAGCAGGCGGTTTTTACCGTATTGCCTCTCATTTCATTTTCATCCTTAAATCAGTCGATAATATTATTAGCAACCCACTTATGATTACGAGTCATAAGCTGGCCATAGGTAAATCTCACTTCTCACCATCGGAAATCAAGGGAATCATCTTGACTCTGAAGAGAGCTGTGTGATGCCCATATCTATGATCAAGTTACCTTCACTGTTGACTATCATGTTCCCAAAATAATAGTGTTGGGAACAGCGGTAATATATTGTGTTCTTAAACGGTTAAATCAAAGAAAAATTAAGTCAACATATCAGACTCAAGATCACTCAGGACTTAGATCGAATATCCATTTGATCATCTACTAGTGACTCAACTCCAAATTATCAGTGACGGTTTTATATGATAACTTCGGGAGTTTAAGTCAGGTCCAGTCCAGTATGAAGACGCTTCATATTTAATGCACTTCTAGTGAGTGTTGAAACACACTTAATCTAGAATAGGATTATATCACTTAGTCACATTAATGACCTTATTCGATTAATGGGCTCCCACCCAGTTAATTAGGTCACGGACGTTTTAAGTTCATTTATTATGATTATCATATCTTCCGCACATTGACTTGGTTGTGATGATAATAACGTAATTGCATTTCATTATGAACTATGGATCAAACATTCTATTTTAGTCTACCAGAAACTATAATAAGATTAACATAATTAGTATTATCTTTATTGAACGACTAGTCATAATCTTTTACAAATGGGTTAAAACAGTTTTTTAAGGACACATGTCCAACAATCTCCCACTTGTACTTAAAGAAGATGACCCATGTCTTTCAGACCCATATACTCGAGGTGCCTCCTGAATATTTTCCATGGCAACGTCTTGGCAAATGGATCAGCCAGTTTGTCTCCCAAAGCTATTTTCATAACCCTTTTGTCGCCTCGACGTACAATCTCTATACTGAGATGGTATATATGCTCTATATGCTACACCTTGTTATGGTTTACGGGCTCTTTATAATTTCGCCACCGTGCCACTGTTATCAGAATACAACATTAGTGACCCATCAACACCTGGAATTTCTCCCAGCTCGGTGTAGAAATTCTTAAGTCAAACTGATCCCTAAGCTGCCTCACGGCTACTACATATTCAGTTTCCATCGTGGAATCTGTGATACAAGATTGCTTTATGCATATCTAGAATACCGCTCGACCAACAAGGGTGTACACTACTCTCAACATTGACTTACTCAAGTCCCAGTCAGACATAAATTCTGAGTCAGTGTAGCATAGTGTATTCAGATAATGTCTTGAACACTAACATATAGTCTCTCGTTCATCAAAGATACTTGAGAACGTTCTTCATTACTGTTTGGTGAACCATACCTGGGTTAGATTGGTATCTGCTAATAATTCCCATATTTGGAATTCAATAGCTAACTGTAATGGGTGATTCTTGGAATTGATTTTACAAAACGAATTAATTAAACGGAAATTATTACGCTAATTTACTTTAATTGATCAGACAATTTGATTAATCTTTTCATTAAGAATATAAATCAAATTAATCAATTTTAAACCCAAGACTCCTTCTGGAGGTCCGGTTTCAAAAAACAAAGTGTCCCGGTATTTACAAAAATATGAAAACCCCAAAAATGACATAAAATTTGTGAAAAACGGACCCGGGACACGCCCGGGAGGAAAACTGGCCGAGGGAACACCCGTGGGACCCACAGCGGCGGCAGCCGTCAAATCCACGCCACGTGGTGGCTCCCTTTGCCGCCTCTCCCCCGCGGGACCCACCCCGGGTCGCATCAGCCCCCCAAGTGGGGGACTGCCCTCTCCCGATCGGGCCAGCTGGCGCGATCCCAGCCGCCTGCGTCCCATCACGGGAGGCGGCCATTTGCGCGCGAGGAGCCCTGTGCAGGGACACGTGCACGGCCCTGATGGGCCTGATTCCCGCGTGGGCATCCGCGCCCTCGCCACTTAGGAGGGGGCTTGCCTCGGGCAGGCCACGTGTAGGGCAAGGATTACCCCTGCCCTTCGATCAGCACACAAGCGGGCCCCCCTCGGGGGCTTGATGGCCGTCTGATCCAGCACGGACGGCCGGGATTGAACCAGCTTTTCCCAGGGACTAAAATACAATTAAAATATTGTTCGGGAACCCCCCGAAACAATATTTTATTGCGTTTAGGCCCCTGGGCCCTACTATAAATAGAGGCTGAATTCAGTTAAAACGATAACTCATTCGAACTCTCTCGACTCGAGTTCTCTCTCTCCCACTACCACCGATATACTCGCCTCCCCTCAAATATTATACTAATGTACTAATGTTGAGCGTCGGAGGTGAATCAATGGGTAACCCAGAGGCTGAATTCAGTTAAAACGATAACTCATTCGAACTCTCTCGACTCGAGTTCTCTCTCTCCCACTACCACCGATATACTCGCCTCCCCTCAAATATTATACTAATGTACTAATGTTGAGCGTCGGAGGTGAATCAATGGGTAACCCCCCCCCCCCCTTGTTTCCCTTGACCTTGGGTGTTACCTTTTTCAGGACCAGAAAGTGAGGAATTTCATAAAAGCGGAAGCCCTGGAGGAATTTCTGTAAGGTCGCGACCCGCCTGATAGGTTCTGTCCTATCTCTAGTCCATTATGCGGCTGTCGGGATAGTCTGGGGACAAGTGACGGGACCCACTATTCAGGTCGAAGGGTCAGGCCTGAGGAAATTCCTCTAAGATCCGGACGACTGAGGGATAACTCTGAGAGGAACCTCTGGAAAAGATCCTAGAGGGATCCAAGGCCCCACGTCCCTTGTTTTAAAAGCTCTGTACGGCACAGACTCTGTCCCTTAGTCCTCGTATCTGAAACTGATGCCACGAGTCCGCGGACAGTCCAGTCAGCCCAGACTTAAAGCAAGCCTAGTCAGGTGGAGAGTCTAATCCCCCAGGATCCATTTCTTGGACGAACGCACTCCCCAGCTCGCTGGTACCCCCGATCCGCTGGCCTTTAGACCTGTCAAAAACGCGACCTGCTCCATTCCAGGCTCTGCGGTAACAGGTAGCGAGTCACCCCGATCACCTGGACCCCGAGCGGCCACGAGACTTTCGATCCAAAAAGTGCCAGAGACGCCGACCCAGGGTCCCCGGATCGGTATATTAAAACCTCGCCCTGAAGTAAACGGTGACCACCCCAAAGTCAACGGGGATCGAGAGGAACAATCATTGACAACAAAATTTGTCATCCTCGCAACAAGGCCATCCAAGGCCCGTCCAGAAATCAACAGGAGCCCGCCACGTCACCAACGACATTGGGCCAGGCCCAAAACATACAACATGGGCCTCAACAATGTTTGATCCAAAAAAAGGCATCAACATTTTAGCGCTAGAAAGAGGGGTTCACGAAGTCAGTCCTCTGAATAACCCCACCAGCAGACGACATTCTGGTCCCAAAAATCAGAGAAATGTCATCCAAATCGACAGAAGGCACACCCTCTCACCCCACAGAGAGCATCGCCCTAAACACTCGGGCCAAAACCCAAGCTCGTTGAAAGCATGTCCGCATCCTGCCAGAGACAAGCGCTCGTCGTGAGCCAGCTCACAGTGAAGAAAGATTGGCCCGAGTCGAAGAAAGTCTTTTCTGACTAACGGGGCTCATCTCCAAACACTTTGAAGGCAAAAGCGCCAACGAGGAAGAAGAAGAAGGCCCTGAAGAAGCCCTCGAACTCACCTAGAAAGAGGCAAATGAAGATCGCCCCATCCCTGAAAACTCTCAGGAACCGGCACAATCACAAACTACCCGACGATCAGCCTTCGATCGACTCGGGGGGTACGAAGGTGCCGCCAACAATGCAAGAAACCGACAAAGGGAACGTCGGCGCAAAGGCACATCCAAACTCGCCCGGGCAGTGAAGAGGACCTCCGGCACCATCTGGATCGCGCCGATCATCAGAGAGATCGGCAACAACGCAAAGACCGGAAGAGGGAAAGACCTCACCAGCCGGAAGGATCCAGCGATGACGACAGCACGAGGAGGTCCAACAACTCCTGACGCTCCCGACACCAGGAGGGAGAATATGTCATCCCCGCAACAAATACTCAGGTGATAGCTGTTGACGTGGTTTCGCACGTCAACTGTCGAGTCGATCGCGAATGGATCTTCAGTTTGAAAGTGCTAAGATCTTTATGGATCCTGACCTCCACGTCGTCAATACTATCGACGGTGACTCACGAATATAAAAAAGAAACAAAACAGCAGAGTTTTTTTAGAGAGGTTCGTCCCAATGCGGTAGTTGACTACGTCCTCTGTATGTTTATTGCTTTAGAAGAATTGATCCAACGGAACCACAAGCCAATTCCTGATCGATCTAAAATGAAAGAAAAACTCTCTGAGGATACGAATTCTCACAGACTCTCTTCTCTCAATGGTGAATGCTTGCGTGCGTGTAGAAGGGCTGCCTTCTTGCTTTTATAGGCATCTGACTTCTGCCCGTTGGAGGTGAACGTTCGTAGTGGCTTCAGATTCGGGGCTTGATTTGTTGTCGAGCTGACACGTGGGCCACGTCTTGCGAGAATGTCGTGGTAGTGGACCTGGACTGGTCGTCGTGGGGTTTGAATTCGAATCGTGGCGATTTTCCTGGTCGGTCTTTAGGAGGTTTGAATTGGAATGGTTGACCAGGTCTGTTCGTACTTGGATGCAGAGCTCTTTTCTGCTCGGGAAGCTTCGTTCAATTTCTGCTCGGATCCCTTTCGAAACAATCAGTTCGGGAGGAGCTTTGAGTGTTGGTCTCAATAATTGTTTGAAGTGAGACTTTGAGTTCTGTTCGGATCTTTCCTTTTGAACTCTGCTCGGGATCCTTTTGAACATATTCTGCTCGGGTGAATATTTTGCCTTCTGGGCTTTTGATTCTGTTCGGGCCCAGACATGGTCAAGTGTTCGGTGGGCCTTTGGGCTTTGCTATTCACGGGCCCAATTTCGTTTGAATATTTAATATATTCAAAACTTAGGTTAAACAATTCAATCTTTATATTTGATTAATAACCTTACACTTTCAATTTATGGAGCGAATTTGCACATCAACAATAGCCCCACCTTACGAGGGCCTCAAAGGCGAGCTCCAAGCGCTGAAGCGGGAAATAAAGAGACTTGCTGCGGCCCAGAGTATTGATCCAGTCACACGAAGTTTGGGTGAAGGAAACCTTTACCCTCTTGCGCATCACTTACTCGCCGAAGATCTCGACGGAGACCTGAGGTTCCCACTAAACCTCACCTTCGACGGCACCGCTGACCCGACGTACCACCTGGTGCAGTATCAGTTCAACATGCGAGTGAAGAAATGCTCACCCGCCACAATGTGTCAGGCTTTCTGCCTCACAATTGCAGGACCCGCCTTCGAATGGCACCAACCTCTTACGAAGGGGTCAATTGGGTCATTCGACAAACTCGCGGAGCGATTCACCTCTCGTTTTTACAGCTCGATCACCCAACGCAATCCAAATTCCTACCTGTGGACCCTTAAACAACACAAAGACGAAACTCTGCAGACGTACCTGAAAAGGTTCGTCGAAGAATCAAACAAAGTCGCCAGCTACACAGACGACGATGCCATCACCGCCGTAATCGACGGCCTGCCGTTATGCAATTTCTCTCGCTCCCTTTTCAAGAAAAGGCCAGCCTCCATGGCCGAACTGATGGCAAGGGCAGCAAAGGACATTGCTGTCGACGAATACTTCGGCGGCAGAAACCAGCTCAGCTCTGACGATCGATACCACGACGACCGAAAAGGTTGAAGCAGCGGGCCACAGGGTAAAAAGCAGCGGCAACAGCCCTGCCCCGGAAATAAACCTCCGTTGCACAAACGGGCGGAAAAATTCCGAAATGACGCAAGCTTCACACCCTTTACGGCCTCACCCGCAACGATCTTGTGCCTCCATGGAGACAAGTTCGGAAGACCGCCGCCGCTCAAGAAAAATGACAAAAAGGATATGAGCCAGTACTGCGAATACCACCAAGATCACGGCCACACAACGTCAGAATGCTATCAGCTGAATTGGCAGATCGAACGGCTGATCCAGGACGGACAACTCAAAGAGCTCGTAAAAAAACTGGTATCGGGGAACGGAAACTCCAACAAACCAAACCAGCAAGAGATCAGACAACAATGTGAAAGCAGCCCCAATCTATCCCACACGGACAAGGGGCCAGAAAGGGACAGGCCCTCCTAATTCCATGTCATATCAACCATCATGGGCGGACCCGAGACCGGATATTCAAACAATCAGCGAAAGCGATACGCCAGGTCTCTCGGGGAAGACCACGAAATCCATCAAATCAACGTCACCCATCTCGGAGGGGCATCCCACGTGCTCCCAAGCCAAGAAATCACCTTCACCGAGAAGGAGGCTCGGATAATCTCTCACCCCCACAACGACGCTATCGTAACAAATATCCTAGTCGCCAATAGTCGAATTCGGCGAGTTCTGATCGATAACGGAAGCTCAACCGACGTCATCTTCAAATCCGCCTTGGTCCAAATGAACCTCGGAGGACTGGTCCCTAAACCGGTGAGGACACCCCTCTACGGCTTCAACGGAAAGCCTGTCTACACCGACCCTACCCACGACGTTCGGATCCGAGGACGGAGCCCTGACTACCAAAATGGTCAGGTACCTCGTTGTGGACCAACCGTCAGCCTATAACGTCATCTTGGGGCGTCCTAGCCTCAACAAGCTACAAGCCATCGCATCTACCTTTCATTTACTCGTCAAATTTCCGACTGAAAACGGGATAGGAGTCATGAAAGGTAGTCAGCAGGAATCCAGAAGTTGCTACGCCCAGGGTACGAAACCCGGGAAGAACAAGTCGGTTATCAACACAATATACCAACTCAAGGAAGAACTTCCCGATTACCACAGGAACGCAAGGATGTTTGGCGAGCTAGACCCTCGATATGACAAGCACAAACCTACCATGGAGCCATCGTTGGAAGTAGCACATATCCCAATCGAGGAAGACCGGCCCGAAAGGACGGTCACGATCGGAGCCCAGCTCCCGGTCATGATCAAAACCAAGCTGATCGTATTCTTAAAGGAATTCAAGGATGTATTTTCCTGGTCACACGCCGACATGCCCGCCATCGACCCTGAAATTTCCGTTCACCGACTGAACATCGAAGCGGGAAAAACACCAAAGGTTTAACGCCGACGCGCCTTCAACCCCCGAGCGATACCAGGCGATCAGCGAGGAAGTCGACAAGCTCATTGCCGCTAACTTCATCAAAGAAGTAACATACCCCTACTGGGTGTCCAACGTGGTAATGGTGAAAAAACAAAACGGGAAATGGAGAATCTGCATAGATTATTCCGATCTCAATGCCGCATGCCCCAAAGATTTTTTCCCGCTCCCGAGGATCGATCAACTGGTAGATGCCACCGCTGGCCACCAACTCATGAGCATGATGGACGCCTACTCAGGGTACAACCAAATCCAGATGCATGAGCCCGATCAGATACACTTGACATTCGTAACCGACCGAAGTCTCTATTGCTACAAGGTCATACCATTCGGACTCAAAAACGCCGGAGCCACGTACCAGCGTCTGGTCAATAAGATGTTCACTCCACTGATCGGAAATACTATGGAGGTGTACGTAGACGACATGATCGTGAAAATTCTTCGAGAAGACGATCACATTGACGAACTTCGAAAAACGTTCCTGTTACTGAGAAAGTATCAGATGAAACTAAACCCAGCCAAGTGCGCTTTCGGAGTCGAATCTGGTATATTCTTGGGATACATCGTCAACAGACGAGGTATCGAAGCCAACCCCAAAAAAATCAAAGCCCTTCTCGAGATGAGAAGCCCCCAACAGATCAAGGAAGTGCAGAGCCTAAATGGTAGGATCAAACGCCCTAGGAAGGTTCATCTCAAAAACCACGGACCGCTGCCAGCCGTTCTTCCAGGCCCTCAAAGGCGGAAAGAACTTTGTCTGGGACAAGAAATGCGAGGCCGCCTTCCAAGAGCTGAAAACCTACCTCGGGTCACCACCCTTGCTGTCGAAACCAAACGAGGAGGAACCACTCTACCTCTACCTCTCGGTCTCGACTCGAGCGGTGAGCGCCGTACTAGTCTGAGAAGAAGACAAGAGGCAGCTGTCGATCTACTACATCAGCAAAGCCCTTCTAGACGCTCAGACGCGTTACACGCAAATCGAGAAGTTCGCACTAGCCCTGATCGCCGCTGCGAAGAAAATCTGCCCCTACTTCCAAGCCCACCAAATAGTCGTGAGAACCGAACACCCGGTCCGGAAGGCGCTACTCAAAGGCACTTCCTCACGCATAGCTATCTGGTCACAAGAGCTAGGAGAATACGGCGTCGAATACCAGCCTAGGGTCGCCATCAAAGGCCAAGCTGTAGCCGACTTCATCGCTGAGTTCACCTACGACACCGAGGTTGAAACCAAGGAAGAAATTGACGAGTCACCCAAGACCCCGAAAAGGAAAAGTCATCCCGACTGGCCGATTTGGTATCTGCACGTCGACGGCGCCTAAAACATTCACGGTTCAGGGGCAGGAATAGTGCTCACCAATCCCGATGGCGAAAAGCTCCGCTACGCCCTACGTTTCGGATTTAAGACTTCAAATAATGAAGCTGAGTACGAAGCGCTGCTGGCCGGGCTGCAATTGCAGACAAACTCTCGGTGGAAAACATACGAATCCACTGCGACTCCCAACTAATCGTGAAGCAAGTGGAAGGCGAATACCAAGCAAAGGAAACTCACATGGTAGCATACCTAGCGGAGACGGAACGACGCCTGGAGCCGCTATCCTGGTACGAAATCACACAGATCCCTCAAGATGAGAATTCGGAAGCCGACGCCGTGGCCAGGGCAGCTTCTGGAGAAGGCAACGAAGGACTGGAAAAGGTCTCGATCAAAGCCCTCGATGAGCCTTCGATAAGAAAGCTAAAAAGTCCCGGCGCCTCCGCCAGAGGCGGGACGACGACGGAAATCGGAAAAGGCACAATCCCAGCCCGCGACAAGGGAATCCTCTCCTTGACAAGCAAACCCGGCGAAAGCTGGATTGCCCCGATGATAGAATACCTGAAACACGGTACCCTTCCAACCGACCGCAAAGAAGCTAGACAGCTCAAGTTCCGTGCAACCAGATATGTGTTGCAGGACGGAGATTTCTACAAGCGAGGTTTCATGCAACCTCTCCTGAAATGCCTCAACGAAGAAGATGCCAGCGTGGTCCTCCGTGAGATCCATGAAGGAATTTGCGGGAATCACTATGTGGGACGATCCCTGGCGCTGAAAACCCTGAAACAAGGGTACTTCTGGCCAACTCTCAGAAAAGACTCCGCCTAAATGGTGCGAAGATGTGACAAGTGCCAACGGTTTGTGCAGATCCCGCGACAGCCACCGGTCCCGCTCTGTCCGGTGATGGTCCCTCGCCCCTTCGCAAAGTGGGGGATCGATCTGATCGGAAAGCTTCCAAAGGCGCCAGGAGGAGTGGAATACGCCATAGTCGCCATCGACTATTTCACCAAATTGGTCGAAGCAGAGCCTATGGAAAAAATCACACAGGCGAACACAACAAACTTTATCTAGCTCAACATAGTGTGTCGGCACGGGATCCCCGAGTCAATCATCACCGACAACGCCAAGCAGTTCAACAACCTAGACCTCCGGTCGTTCTGCCACGACCTCGGAATAAACAACACCTATTTCTCCCCGGTGTACCCACAAGCCAACGGCCAAGTCGAGTCCGTCAACAAAGATATTAAGGCGATTTTAAAAAGAAACTCAACGAAAAGAAGGGAAGATGGGCCGAAGAGTTACCCGCAGTGCTCTGGGCATACCGCACCACCGCCAGAAACGCAACGGGCGAAACTCTGTTTGCTTTTACATATGGCGTCGAGGCGGTCATCCCCGCGGAGATCACAGTGCCATCACCCCGGGTCAAACTCTACGACCCAGAACGAAACTCTGAAGCGCTGAGGGTTGAGCTCAACCTCCTTGAAGAAAGGAGGAGCAATGTCTATACCCGCCTGGCAGCTCAGAACCAAATTGTGGAACGATACTACAATTCCAAGGTCAAAGCGAGACGCTTCCTCGAGGGCAGCGTGGTCCTAAGGAAAGTAGGGCAGAACACGCAGGTCCATGGAGCCGGCGTCCTTGGACCTGCCTAGGAAGGCCCCTACCGCGTCACCAAGGTCATACGAGATGGGACTTATCGACTAGAAGAGATGGGGGTAAGGAGATCCCCCGTCCCTGGAATGTCGAGCATTTGAAGAAGTACTACCAGTAAGTGGCACACGACGAAGGACGGGCCGCACACCCAGAGCTAAAAAACCTGCAAAGTAAACACGGAGCCGAACGAACTAAGCAACGACTTGGAGCCCGACCAGTCTAGGGAAAATCTTTCCTGGAATGTTCCAATCCAGGTTGAAGCTAAGAAAAACAAAAACAAAGGGTCCAACACAGGCAGAAAAGCCCGCGGGGAAACGTCCTAAACCATCGTCCCCACCACGAAGTACTCCAATCATTCTGGGAATAGCCCCTACAGGCCGACCTATGTAAAACGGCACCACAAGAAGTGCCAGTCAATAGAAAGCCATTTTTCTACTATCACATATGTCTCTACTTGTATAGTTTTTTCGTAACCCTAACAGATTACTCAAAAAATTGGGGGGGTTACCGGAATAGGCAAAAAGAGACACACACACACACACATATATATATATATATATATAAACGAGGAAGTGAGTCGCTCCGGACGCAAAACTCGACAAAAAGACCGGGAAACACCCCTTAGCATGAAAACGACCTGGAAGGTCCAGATCTCGATCCCTCTGATCCAGGCAACAAGTCCAAAACTGTGAGCCGCCCTCCCAAGCGCCGACCTCGGCACCCGAGACAGTAAGCCGCCTCGCAAGCGCCAACTTCGGGAAGCCAAACGCCTCACAAGCGTCCTCCCAGCACAAAGTCCTAGCAAGGCCCGGACCTCGATCCCGCCTGCTCAGGCAACAAGTCCGAAACTGTAAGCCGCCCTCCCAGGCGCCGACCTCGGCACTCGAGACAGTAAGCCGCCTCACAAGCGCCAACTTTGGGAAGCCAAACGCCTAACAAGCGTCCTCCCGGCACAGAGTCCTAGCAAGGCCCGGACCTCAATCCCGCTTGCTTAGGAAACAAGTCTGAAAATGTAAGCCGCCCTCCTAGGCGCCAACCTCGGCACCCGAGACAGTAAGCCGCCTCATAAGCGCCAACTTTGGGAAGCCAAACGCCTCACAAGCGTCCTCCTGGCACAAAGTCCTAGCAAGGCCCGAACCTCAATCCTGCTTGTTTAGGCACCGAAAGATAAAACCAGAGACATAACTTTGGTAAAAAACAGGAAAATACCACTCCAAAGAGAGCTCAACAAAAGCTCGGGGGGTAGAAACCCATCTCGAAAGGCGCAAAGTACATCAGGCGACAACAAAATGGCCGCCGGTGAGAAAACCGGAAACCAAGCCGGATCGCCTGGGATAGTGAGTACCTGCAACAAGAGAAAGAAGGGGTAAAACCGAGAAAAACAGAAACCCACAAAAGCGTTGAAACAAAAGCCGACGCAACCCCAATCGAGGCACGTATAAAGTAACATACAAGGTAACAAGAATGTTAAATATGTACAAGCTACGCCCCGAAGGCATTAGTTAAAATCCCACCACAGGCGGTGGGTACCGTGAACTCTGAAAAAGCAAAAAGAGTACAAAAAGAAGAAAAGACGCTACACTCCTCCGCCGCATGACCGCCCCGGAACCGCGAAAGATCACCCGTACTGCTACCAGCAGCATCGTAGGCGCCCATATAATCCGCAGGATCGCCAAAACCTGCCAGCGCTGCCAACGGATCAGGGTGCACCGCCGGAGGCGGGGCCGGAATCGTCGCCACGTAAGGCTCCAGTGTCGCCCGAACATGGGCCGGGAGCTGATACTGCTCTGTCAAGAACGCGACGGACAGCGGAACTCCCTGGTTGGACATCACCAAGGAGACAAGGACGGCCACAAACCCCTCCGAGAAGCGGGTGTCCTCGATCTCCGACATATTGCTACGCATGTTGCGAAGATTGGTCTCTAACGCCACGATTTGGTTCCGCGTTGAGACCAGCGCGGATGCCATCCTTTGATACCTTACCGATCCGCGGGCCATGTGGGCCGCCAACCGCTCATGGTTTTCCTGAGCCTCATGCAGTAAACGGAGGGTGCTTGACATCCCTCCCTGAGAAATCTCGGCCCTGGAGCGGTACTCTTGATTTTTACGCTCCAACGAGGCGTTGCGAGCGCGAAGCGAAGCGATCTTCAGCATGTACACCGCGTCCACCCGGAGATCTCTGGGTGGGACCGGGAAGTCGAAACCGCTGGGAGGGAACACCAAAGGAATCTGTAAAAGCAAGCAAAAAAATGAACCACAAAGTAAACAGGCAAAAATCAGTTGAACAAGTTGTACTAGAGCCAGAAAACGATAACTAAGGTAGAGCCTGCCCATACGGACCTAGCTCCTCCATCGGAGGGGCATATTGGAAGACAGACGGTTCATGGACCGTCCGATATGACCTGCCTGCCGGCGCCGCCACGTGTGACGATGACGCTCCAGCCGTAGTGTAGGGGGCCCTCCCCCGCAAGAAAGACCCCCTCGACGGGCAGCGCTCCCTGTCATCCGCCGAAGCCCGCGCTGGCCTGCGAGGCCGGCTCACCAGGACCCCCGAAGTGGTCCTTCCTGAATCACCTGTAGTAGCGTTGTCGTCTCCAGCCATACTTGCAAAAAATAAAAAATCAGAGTCAGATGACGAAACAAATCAAGCTACGAGTCAACGAACCATGTGAAAAAAGAAACCGTGAAAAGACTGGGGCCCTTCGAAAGAAGCCCAACGCTGTACCAGCAGACGATCAGCCGGAATCCACCCCGACGAAACCCACGCCGACCGCTCCAAAAACAGGGCGAAAAACTCAGGGGTTACCGACCTTGCCATAAAAAGGCTGCCAAAGTCAAAACTCCTGAAAGTCGGACGAGACCGGGGTGGAGGCGAAACAAGGCGCTGGGGAACGGATCCCAAATAATCGCATGAGACCCACACCCAGCGACTGTGCCAGTCATGATCCGAATATTGATGAAGATCAGCAACACTGACGCCCTGATCAGAATCAACGACACACCAGTCCTCGAGGCCCCGTGTTCCCCAATAGAGCCGGAGCATGAAGAACTGAAAGAGCTGATCGACCAACACGACACGGCCACGCTCTTCCCGCCACATCGAATAGCACCCGGCAATGAACTGACAAGCATCCGGACTGAGCTGAATCGAGTGCACGCCGGTACGTACCAAAATCTCCTCCAGCAATGGAAGAATCGGGAGAGTAAATCCGAGACGGAAACTCTCCAGAGGCACTGCCACCATCCCCTCAGGAGGACAGCTGGGCAACGACCCCTCCGTCGGCGCACAAACGCCCTCAAGAGGGACTAGCCCCTCTTCCCGGAAAAACTCTTCCAAATCGACGGGAGAAACGGCGCTCGGAATATCGATGTCAGAACAATCCAAGGGTGGATCGAACCAGAACCTGGTAGGAGCCTCATGGTCAGGATTGACCCGCCTCCTCACTTTACGATGAAAAATCAGACATGACCCGCCTTCTATGACGGCTATATGACGTGATCCACTCGCGCCAATGGCCATAGAACGGGTAACTGCAACAACTAGACGAGTATCTGGGCCAGCCCCAGAGGATCTCCGTTCCGGCCCGGAAGCAGAAGGCGAATCTCGAATAGGGGTATCGCCAGGAGACATTGCCCCGACACAACAGAATAGCCTCTCGGAACCCCGTCGAGAGGTAAATAAGACGGCCTGTCAGCATCAGCCGAAGAGGCTAGCATCGAGAGCCTATCCAGCCTTAACCCGAAAGCGGGAAAACCTCCACCGACCTCGGGGAGGCGAGCGCCGGCAGAAGCATATCGCGAGGCGCCACTGCGGGCAACCCCGACCTCGCCGGACGCACTCGGGGATCCCCGGACCCCCGCGCCTCCTCCGACCTTAAAGCGGCCCAGCGTCGCCCCCGACGGAACCGTCGGGGCCTCCCGAGCCACGCAGGACCCGTCGCCGGCGACAGGAGACCCTCCCGCGCCATCACGGACCTCATCGGACCCCCACGAGGGGACCGACACCGACCGAGCTCCCACGGCCACGCCAGAGGCCGGTGATCCCACCGACGAGATTTCCGGGACCCCTCCGACCACGGTGAGCCGCTCCGCACCGTCGAGGGTGAGCCTGACCTCGCGCAACCCTCGCGAGGGACTCGGCCCAGCCTGGCCACGTCGACGCCCGACGGTCCTACAGACGGGACCGCCAGGTCTCCCCGGACCTCGTGTGGTCCGTCTCCAACAGCGGCGAGCCTCCCCGCGCCGGGGAGAGCGAGCCCGACCTCGCCTGAAACCCACGGAAGGCACGGCTCCGCCTGGCCTCCTACGGCCTCGCCACCGAGTGCCGCCTGCATTGACGGACTCGCAGCGGCCCCCTGCACCTCGTGGGGCCCCCCTCCGTCAACGGCGAGTCGTGCGGCGCTGTCTAAGGCCTGGCCTACCTCGTCAGGAACCCACGAAGGCGAACCCATGCCTCCCCGTGCGGCTTCGCAGCCACTAGGCGCTGCCCTCCTCCTCCACCAGCCTCGCCAGATCTGGGCAACCCTGACGAGGGTCCTCTCCGGCGACGGTGGAAGCTGGCTGGGCGGCACTGGCTTCGGTCTGGCTCTCCATGGGTCACAGAGAAGTTCCAAGTTGGTTCTTCACGAACCAAACCAACTTCCACGCGATTTTCACAAAAATATATCCGAAAGGCGTATTACAAAAACCAAGTTGTGGTAAAGACCACTAAAAACGCAACAAACAAAAAAACGGCGCATGAAAAGGGTAATAGAATAAAAAGTTACTCAGGTCCGAAAGACGTACTTCGAGTAAAACCGCAGATCTCGTCTCGTCTCGGAAATGAAAAAAATGAAAGGGCCCACCTCGAATTTATAGAAGTTTCATGGAAATCACGAATTTTCGTGAAACTGGGGGTTAATGTTATGGGTAATTATCGGAATTGATTTTACAAAATGAATTAATTAAACAGAAATTATTACGCTAATTTCCTTTAATTGATCAGACAATTTGATTAATCTTTTCATTAAGATTATAAATCAAATTAATCAATTTTAAACCCAAGACTCCCTCCGGATGTCCGTTTTCGATAAACAAAGTGTCCCAATGTTCACCAAAATATGAAAAACCACAAAAACGATAAAATTTGTGAAAAACTGACCCTGAACAAGCCCGGGAGGAAAAATGGCCGAGGGAACACCCGTGGGTACCACAGGGGCGGCAGCCGTTAGGTCCACGCCACCTGGCGGCTCCCTGCACTGCCTCTCCCCCGCGGGACCCACCCCGGGTCGCATCAGCCCCTCAAGTGGGGGACTTCCCTCTCCCGATCGCGCCAGCTAGCGCGATCTCAGCCGCCCGCGTCCCATCATGGGACACAACCACTTGAGCGCGAGGAGCCCTGTGCAGGGACACGTGCACGGCCCTGATGGGCCTGATTTTCGCGTGGGGATCCACGCCCTCGCCACTTGCGAGGGGGCCTGCCTCAGGCAGGCCACGTGTAGGGCAGGGCTCACCCCTACGCTTCGATCAGCACACAAGCGGGCCCCCCTCGGGGGCTTGATGGCTGTACGATCCCGCATGGACGGCTGGGATCGAACCATATTTTCCCAGGGACTAAAATACAATTAAAATATTGTCCGGGACCCCCCCCGAAACAATATTTTACTGCGTTTAGGCCCCTGGGCCCTACTATAAATAGAGGCTAAATTTAGTTAAAACCGTAACTCATTCGAACTCTCTCGACTCAAGTTCTCTCTCTCCCTCTACCCCCGATATACTCGCCTCCCCTCAAATATTATACTAATGTTGAGCGTCGGAGGTGAATCAGGGGGTAACTCCCCCTGTTTCTCTTTACCTCGGGTGTTACCTTTTTCAGGACCGTTAAGTGAGAAATTTCATAAAAGCGGAAGCCTTGGAGGAATTTCCATAAGGTCGCGACCCGCTTGATAGGTTCTGTTCCACGCTGAGTCCAGCCTATCTCCGGTCAATTATGCGGCTGTCAGGATAGTCTGGGGACAAGTGACGGGACCCACTATTCAGGTCGCAGGGTCAGGCCTGAGGAAATTCCTCTAAGATCCGGATGACTGAGGGATCACTCTTAGAGGAACCTCTGGAAAATATCCTAGAGGGATCCAAGGCCCCACCTCCCCTTTTTTAAAAGCTCTGTACGGCACAGACTCTGTCCATTAGTCCTCGTATCTGAAAAAGATGCCACAACTCCGTGGACAGTCCTGTCAGTCCTGACTTAAAGCAAGCCTAGTCAGGTGGAGAGTCTAATCCCCCAGGATCCATTTCTTGGACGAACGCACTCCCCAGCTCGCTGGTACCCCCGATCCGCGTGGCCTCCAGACCTGTAAAAAACCTTACCTGGTCCATTCCAGGATCTGCGGTAACAGGTAGCGAGTCACCCCGATCGCCTGGACCCTGAGCGGCCATGAGATTTTCGATCCAAAAAGTGCCAGAGACGCCTACCCAGGGTCCCCGGATCGGTCAATTAAAACCTTGCTCTGAAGTAAACAACGACCACCACAAAGTCAACAGGGATCGAGAGGAACAATCATTGACAAAAAAATCTGTCATCCTCGCAACAAGGCCAGCCAAGGCCGCCACGTCACCAACGACATTGGGCCAGGCCCAAAACACACAACATGGGCCTCAATAGTGTTTGATCAAAAAAACGGCATCAACACTAACCATGCTTTAACGTCCGATAAGTTTTTTCAATCGTTTCTGATCAAAAGTATGTCGGCATATATCACAATGAAAACCACCATGTTTTTTCATCATCATTGAGTCAATGAATGCAGGACCTCAATGATATTTTAGCGAATCCATAAGTCTTAATGTCACATCAAACTTTTTGATTCGTTGATCTGGAAGCTTGCCTCAATCCATAAATGGATTTGAGTAATCTGCAAACCTTCCCTTCTTGATCTTTCTGCACGAACCTTCTGGTTGTACCATATAGATGTTATAGTCAATGTACCCGTTCAGGAACCGGTTTTTGACTTTCATCCGCCAAATCTCATATATGAGACTTTAGGTTATGGACATAATGGACTTTAGTGACTTAAGAGAAATTTACCTCGTAATAAACACTTTCTCTCTGGGTTCAACCCTTGTCCGCTAAACTAGCTTTGAAGGTTCCAACCTTCCCGTCCACTCATCTTTTTGCTGTTGTAGATCCACCTACAGCCAATGGATTTGAATCCATCCAGTAAGTCTACAAGTTCCCAGATTTGGTTAGAATCTATAGATTCTATTTCTTGGTTCAAGGCATCCTGCCGTTTCCCATGATCAGTATCCTTTATTACCTTGTTAAAGGTCAAAGGATCATTACGTTACTGTCGACACGACAACGTTTATCTCTTTCCGGTGCTCGTTGCGTCCGTTCTAATGATTGAACCTCCCACTACGTCTAAGTACCCAGAGTTCTGATCTGGGACCTGTGGTTTCCTCAATCTGATTTTCAACAGTCGCTGTTGATCATGTAATTACTATGTTTTCTGACAATTCCTCTAAGAACTATTTTACTTTGAGGTTCATAGTTTATCATATTCCAAAAGAGGTACTATCGTTGGTAAAATGACTACTCTCTTACATGATTATAAACTATGTCTTGTCTAAGTACCCACTAAATGAATATTGTAAAATGATTACCTTCAGTTTAATCATTTCTAAAAGGTTATAGTTCCATTTTCTGCAACACCTCATTGTGTTGGTGTGCTAGGAACCGTTGACTAATAGAGAATTTATTCTCCTTTAAGATATTACAGAACTAAAAGTTCAGACTCATTCCTTTCAGCATAACTAAAGAGCCAGTAGTGATTTATCAAATTAAAAAATTCGGTTCATGCAATAAATTTCTTGAACTCACAAAAGTTCTAATTTACTTTGCATTCATACCATTACCGAAAATATTTGCCAATCATTAGATAAAGTATTCATATCCTTCTCGATCTTGTATAATGGACAACATACACCAAGTATGAACACGCTTTATAGGAACAGTGGCTCTTAGACCGTTTTACGGAAAAATGGTCTTTTAGTCATTTTAATCTTTAGAGAAGATTCTCAAACAGGCAGGGAATTGACAAACAATTCACGCATTGGTCCATCCTGTTTATCTTATCTAAATTAATATGACTATTTGTAGATGCCATCGGTATGATCAATCACTTTCAATCTTAACCTTTTATGGACACCATATCCATAATATTCATTCATTATTTCATAAGGGTTTCAGCTCGTTTATTATTCATAACATTCCATATAAACAATCTAATCATTTCTTAAGATTATTATATAAAATGATAGATCCATGTTTATACACGTTGACATTTAAAGCTCGTTTATTTTATTTCACCGGACAATCAATATAAACAACTAGATCATTTCTTAAGATAATTATTATTATATAAAATGATAAAACTTTGTTTACATAAGTGGACACTTGAATTTCCCGTAAGTCACGGGTATAATAAATATTGTTCTTTAAAACAACATTCTATTATATATACATAAACGACTTGCTTTATTTATAAACAACTTGCTCCCTCTACCTTAATTTAAATAATAATCCCATTATGTTTTGACTAACATAGTCAAACTTACATTAATGATTGTCTTCTGAATCCTGGATTCAGTCAAAGGTTTCAACCTTAATCAATCATTGACTTTAGGTAGGGTGATTATCTTATCATTGTTTACCTTCAGCTATTTCCCAAGTTCAAGAACTTTCGAATTACTCCCTTGTAATTTCGAGTTGGAATACCGGCTATGAACAAAAGATAATCAATAAGCGAACTAAATCACTTATTCATACTTATATTGTCTTGACAAAATACATATCAGATTCTTAGATAACAATGATATTTTAGAGATCGACATTTTTAGACTGGCATTGAATAAGAAACTTATTAAACTTTATTATAGACAGAATGTTTCAAATTATAGGTTTCAAATAGTTACATGATGCAAACATGTTCCGGGAAAACGTTATGTAAATCCAATAACTATTTCGTGATAATTTAACCGACAGTACACATCGTTGCCGTCCTTAAGGCATGGTCCCACGAAGGTGACTCGCGGTATCAACTGTGTAGTTTGGCTAAACTAAGTTTTAGTCATAAACTCAATTAATATTCAAAGAACTACCAAAGTTCCTCATGATAATTAACTATCACCATAGATGGTCAGGAAGCACCAACTTCCGTGCAAGCTTAACCCATTCTTTTCGGTTCTCGGTATCCTCTTGGAAACGTCGTCCTTAAGGAATGGTCATATGAAGATGAATCGCGGTCCATTTCCAAGATTCCTCCGTCCCCATTTTTTTTGAAACTATCACGGTGTCAAACCTTCCAGAAGCACACCTTTCCTGAGGAGTGGTCACACGAATGTGACTCGAGGCGGTGTGGTCAGCAGACCTTGTGACAGTAATAATGGAGATCTTTTATTCTATACTTGCCATTGTTTTTAGAAAATAACGTTTTTATTTCTAAGTTATTTAAAACTTATTATAAACTCTTTTTAATATCACATTAAAAGGTTTATACTGAGGCATTATAATTCTCGAGGTAATATCTAATAAGCCTTTTTATTTATTTATTAGTTTGTCGGTAGTGATAGGTCAACCCGTACGCTCTCCAGGTAGATGGGAGGGGTCCTAACCGGTCACCTAGAAGTGGATGGTGAACCGGCCCCACTTTTTATACCCTCTTCCTTAGGCAAGATTGTACGGTTGAGATTTTTCCGACTAATAATAAATAAATCTCCTTTATTGCTCATTATTTATATCTATTCCAATTCCGACATATTAATAATGTTCAGCGAATATATACACTATGTTCGCATGTTATGAAAAAAGGTTCTAACAAATTATATCTATGATAAATCTTACTAATATGTCAGTGATACTTTTCATAAAGAATTATCATTCATATTGAAGCCATTAATAATTATTTATGAAATATAAAATAAGCCAATGATATCATTCTAAAAAAAATTATCATCCGTATTTTATTTTATGAATAATATAAAATAAGACAATATTATTTATCCAAAATAACATCCATATTTTAATTTATTAAAATAAGACAATGTTATTTATCAAAAATAACATTCATATTTTAATTTTAATTAATTAATCAAACATAATTAATTTTAATTCATAAATCTCAATTTCAAAAATAAAATTAATTAATCCACGAGTTTTGGGTCAGGTTAAAATTCTGACCCTTATTTTAAAAATAACACGTGGGCCATCCGTGCTTAAGCACGGGCCCACGTTTCGCGGATTAGGGCATGCCCAGCCTTTGGAATGGGCTGAGCCTTTTCCAAATAGTGGCGCCCAGGCCGAACGACGAGCCCAGGCCCACCACCGAGGTCGCGCCCAAAGCCCGTCGCACTGGCTTTGCCCAGGCGCGTTGCCAGCGACTAGCTACCACGCGCTCAGCGCTTCTCGCTTATGCCTTGGGCTGGTGGCTTGCGATCTTCTTGAGCCCAATGGCCCAAGTTGGTTTTTTGGCCCATAAGGGCTGTGCGAACAGCCCTGGGCTTTGCCCATTCGGCCTTGGCCGAAGTGTTAGGGTTACGAAAAAGTAACCCTAATTCATATCCGGTCCAAATATTTTGGATCGGGTATTTTAAATTAATTTTAATAATCCAAAAATTCAAAATTTCAATTATAAAATTAATGATTCATCAAATAATTCGATCATTTAAAACCCTAAATTAAATTACATAATTATTTATCCACGAAAACGGGCTCTAA
The DNA here is from genome assembly GCA_954871525.1 of Parietaria judaica. Lineage (NCBI taxonomy): Eukaryota > Viridiplantae > Streptophyta > Magnoliopsida > Rosales > Urticaceae > Parietaria > Parietaria judaica. The sequence continues at coordinate 4,252,608 of OX940868.1, forward strand.
TATCAATTGTTGGAAATCGCATCTAGTTCCGATACCATTTACTGGAAATCGGATATGCTAATATGCCAATTTACCTTGAAAAATAACTAAATAGCTTCGATTGTAAATTCATTAAAAAATACTTTTAACGTCCCGTCCAAATTACCTCGAATATTCCGCTTTCATGAGTCCGTCTGGGTAACTTCAAAAATAATTTTAAGTCGAAAAAGTTACATCGTAACAACGTACTGACATCGAGTAATTTGGATAAAGCGACCGGATAAATAATTGGCAATTTAATTATCATAATTAATTTCATAACAACATTATTAAATCTAATGTCTATGGAAAATAAATAAATACAATAAAAGAAATTTTGCATTTATTGACCCAATGCATAAGGCCGTACCTCATTAACGACTTCTGGTTGCGCGTTCTGACTTTGGCAAGGCTCCGCCGATGTTGAGGGAAACTCCCGTGATCTTCTGGGATATTCTCCTAGATTCCTCGTACCGAAGCGTAGGCTCCCTGGCACGACTCTGTCGCAAAATTTAACTGACGATTCTTTTTAAGCTACCGGAGAAAAATATCTCCTAAGCCAAACCAGAAGAGAGATCAGAAGAAGAAAACTCGCAGACCCTAAAGAGAGAGGGATAGCTCGAGTTTTTGCTCTGGGGAAAGGTGTGAAAATGTTGTATATGAGCTCCCTATTTATAGACTTAGCCCGTAACGAATTTGAGAAATTGACTCCCAAATTTCGAATTTATATATATTAAATATAATTAATTGTCTTAATCCAAAGGTTTAGATTCAATTTCATCTAAATCCAATGGATATAATTAATTAGGGATTTAATTAAATAAGAAAGACTTGGTAAAATCAAAAACCAATCTTATCCTCTTATTTAAATATAATTTCAAAATATATATAAAATAATAATAATTTCGAAAATTATTAATTATTATATATTCAATTAATTAATTTCCAATCCGACGGTAAAGATTAAATCTTAAACCGATCCAACAAATACAATTAATTAGGTCAAATTCGAAAACCTTAAGCTAGGTCGCCAAGCTAATTTTTTCAAAATTAGGGTTAGGTCAAATATCAATCATCTTAATCCTACAGTTGATATTAAATCATTTCTGATCTAACGGATAAGAATGATTTTAGGGATTTGCTAAAATACGAAAACATTAGGTACTTATGCCGCAAATATGAAATCTTCAAATCTCATCATTCGAATTAGCTAGGGTTTCACTAACCCAAACCCTAATTCGAATTTTACACATTTAATATATATAAATATATATTTTATTTATTAATATAAATCTATTAATTATTAATTAACTATTAATAAGATATTAATAATTAAATCCAAATAATTAAATTATATTAATATTTCCTGATCACAATATCACGCATTAAAATGTCATGGTGCCACACCATCATTTAAATTCGTGACATGTGATTTAATTCATTGTTTATTGCCGAACACAAACTGAGAAAATTCATAAATCACAAACCATAAGTCTGAATGACTTGGTTCAAAAAGAAAAATTGCTTAGAATTTAATTTAAAACAACATGGTATTGATAGAAAATCTAAATTCTAATTTTTTATCATTTAATTCCGTGTACAAAAATATAGTACTTTTGCCACGCTGAAGAACTATCTGACGTCTGCCAAAGACCTGTTAGTTTTATAAGTCGAGCCAAATGATTAAATATTATCCAGAATGTATTTTAATCACGTACGTATCATCCTTTACGGAGCTATACTGGTGACCATGGACCCGTATCTTTTAAGCTCCAACAAACTACTAGTTGTTCGTCAAACCTCGAAGTGATTCCACTATAGACCCGAGGCTGCACTCTTTAGTGATACGGTATATATTATTCCTTTATAACAGCAGGGTGTCTATTGATACAATCAAATTCGGGTTATTGATCTTTCACTTGATGATCCACACACGAGTAGGCGGTTTTTACTGTATTGCCTCTCACTGCATTTTAATCCTTAACTCAGTCGATAATATAATGAGCAACCCACTTATGATTACGATTCATAAGCTGGCCATGGGTAAATCTCACTTCTCACCATCGACAATCAAGGGAATCATCTTGACTCTGAAGAGAGCTGTGTGATGCCCATATCTATGATCAAGCTACCTTCACTGTTGACTATCATGTTCCCAAAATAATAGTGTTGGGAACAGCGGTAATATATTGTGTTCTTAAACGGTTAAATCAAAGAACAATCAAGTCAACATATCAGACTCAAGATCACTCAGGACTTAGATCGAATATCCATTTGATCATATACTAGTGACTCAACTCCAAGTTATCAGTGACGGTCTTATATGATAACTTCCGGAGTTTAAGTCAGGTCCAGTCCAGTATGAAGACGCTTCATACTTAATGCACTTATAGTGAGTGTTGACACACACTTAATCCAGAATTGGATTATATCACTTAGTCATATTAATGACCTTATTCGATTAATGGGCTCCCACCCAGTTAATCAGGTCACGGACGCTTTAAGTTCATTTATTATGATTATCAATTCTTCCTCACATTGACTCGGGTGTGATGATAATAACATAACTGCATTCCATTATGAACTATGGATCTAATATTCTATTTTACTCTACGAGAAACTATAATAAGATTAACATAATAAGTATTATCTTTATTCAACGACTAGTCATAATCTTTTACAAATGGGTTAAAACAACTTGTTTAAGGACACATGTCCAACACTTCGGGTCATGATCAAGACCAAACTGATAGCGTTCCTGAAAGAGTTCAAAGACGCATTCGCCTGGTCACACGTCGACATGCCTGGCATCGACCTAGAGATCGCCGTTCACCGGTTGAACATCGAGGTGGGAAAGGTGCCGAAGGTATAACGCCGACGTGCCTTTAACCCTGAACAATACCAGGCGATCGACGAAGAAGTCAATAAGCTCATCGCCGCTAACTTCATCAAAGAAGTCATGTACCCAGACTGGGTGTCCAACGTGGTGATGGTCAAAAAGCCGAACGGGAAATGGAGGATCTGCATAGACTACTCCGATCTCAACGCCGCGTGTCCCAAAGATTGTTTCCTACTCCCGAGGATCGACCAACTGGTGGACGCTACGGCCACCAACTCATGAGCATGATGGACGCGTACTCGGGGTACAATCAAATCAGGATGCACGAGCCCGATCAGATACTCACGGCATTCGTAACCGACCGCGGTCTCTACTGCTACGAGGTTATGTCATTCGGCCTCAAGAACGCCGGAGCCACGTACCAACGCCTAGTCAACAGTATGTTTGCCCCCCTGATCGGAAAGACCATGGAAGTGTACGTTGACAACATGATCATGAAAAGCCTTGGAGAGGACGACCACGTCGACGATCTCCAAAACACATTCCTATTGCTGAGAAATTATCAGATGAAGTTAAACCCCGCCAAGTGCGCTTCCGGAGTCGATTCCGAAAAGTTCTTGGGATATATCGTCAACAGACGGGGAATCGAAGCCAACCCCGAGAAAATTAAAGCCCTTCTCGAAATGAGGAGCCCCCAAAGGATCATGGAGGTCCAGAGCCTAAACGGTAGGATCAACGATCTGGGAAGGTTTGTCTCAAAACCCACATATCGTAGTCAACCGTTCTTTCAGGCCCTCAAAGGCGGAAAGAACTTTGTCTGGGATGAAAAATGCGAAACTTCCTTCTAAGAGCTGAAAGCCTACCTCGGGTCACCACCATTGCTGTTAAAATCGAAGGAGGAGGACTCGCTCTACCTCTACCTCTCGGTTTCGACTCGAGCGGTGAGCGCCGTATTGGTCCGGGAAGAAGACAAGAGACAACTGCCGATCTACTACATCAGCAAAGCCCTTCTGGACGCTGAGACGCGTTACACACAAATTGAGAAGTTGGCTGTGGATCTAGTCACCGCTGCGAAGAAGCTCCACCCATACTTCCAGGCTCACCAAATAGTCGTGAGGACCAAACACCCGGTCCGGAAGGCGCTTTTCAAAGGCACTTCCTCACGCATGGCTATCTAATCACAAGAGCTAGGAGAATACGGCGTCGAGTACCAGCCTAGGGTTGCCATCAAAGGCCAAGCCGTGGCTGAATTCATCGTTGAGTTCACCTACGACACCGAGGTCGAAACCAAACTAGAGATCGACAGACCGCCAAAGGCAACAAAAAGGAAACGTCATCCAGACGGGCAAGCTTGGTGTTTACACGTCGATGGCGCTACAAACGCGCACGGTTCAGGAGCCGGGATAGTACTCACCAACCCCGACAACGAAAAGCTTCGCTACGCCATACGCTTCGGATTCAAGGCCTCGAATAATGAGGCCGAGTACGAGGCATTGCTAGCTGGACTGCAAATCGCACACTAACTCGCGGTAAAAAACCTGTGAATCCATTGCGACTCCCAGCTAATCGTGAAGAAAGTCGAAGGAGAGTACCAAGCAAAGGAAGCTCACATGGTAGCATACCCGACGGAAACAAAACGCCGTCTGGAGCCACTATCATGGTACGAGATAACAAAAATTCCATGAGCCGAGAATTCGGAAGCGAACACCTTGGCCAGAATGGCCTCTGGAGCGGACGACGAGGAAATGGGAAAGGTTTTAATCGAAGCCCCGAGCAGCCCTTGATAAAGAAGCCTGAAGCCTCCGATATCTCCGGAGAACCCGCCGAAGATTGGACACCACCGGCAATCGCGCACCTTAAACATGGCGAGCCCAAAGTCAGCCACGGAGGAGTCCTCACCGTATCAGAAAAAGCCAGCGGAAACTGGATAACTTTGATAGCAGAATACCTGAAACACGGTACCTTCCCGGCCGACCGCAAAAAAGCTAGGCAGCCTGGTCCTCCCAGCACAATATATGTTTTGCACAACGGAGAGCTCTACAAGCGAGGTTTCATGCAACCTCTCCTGACATGCCTCGACGAGGAGGATGCCAGCCTGGTCCTCCGGGAAATCCACGAAGGAATTTGCGGGAACCACTACACAGGGCAATCTCTGGCGCTGAAGGCCCTGAAGCAAGGGTACTTCTGGCCCACGCTCAGGAAAAGACTCTGCCCAAATGGCACGAGAGTGCGACAAATTCCAATGGCTCGCACAGATTCCGCGACAGCCATCGGTCCCGCTCTGCGCAATGATGGTTCCTCGCCCTTAAAAAAAAAAGGGTATCGACCTGATCGGAAAACTTCCGAAAGCCTCGAGAGGAATGAAATACGCTATAGTTGCCATCGACTACTTCACCAAATGGGTCTAAGCGGAGCCCATGGCAAAGATCACACAGACAAACACGGCAAACTTCATCTGGCGTAACATAGTCTGTCGACACGGGATACCCGAGTCGCTCATCTCCGATAACGCCAAGCAGTTCAATAACCTGGATCTCCGGTCATTCTGCCATGATCTCAGGATCAACAACACTTATTCCTCCCCAATCTACCCACAAGCCAACGGCCAAGTCGAGTCCGTCAATAAGGACATCAAGGCGATCCTAAAAAAAGAAGCTCGACGAACAAAAGGGAAAATGGGCCGAGGAGCTACCCGCAATATTCTGGGCATACCGTACCACTTCCAAGAATGCAATGGGGGAAACTCCATTCGCTCTGACATACGGCGTCTAGGCAGTCATCCCTGCTGAAATCACGGTGCCTTCACCCCGGGTCAAACTCTACGATCCGAAACAAAACTCTGAAGCCTTGAGAGTTGAGCTCGACCTCCTTTAAGAAAGGAGGAACAACGCCTACACACGTCTGGTGGCCCAGAATCAAGTTGCGAAGCGATACTACAATTCCAAAGTTAAGGCAAGACGTTTTCTCGAATGCAGTCTGGTCATAAGAAAAGTGGGGCAGAACACGTAAGTCCAGGGAGCCGGCGTCCTGGGGCCAACCTGGGAAGGCCCCTACCGCGTCACCTAGGTCATTCAAGATGGGACCTACAGACTGGAGGAGATGGGGGTAAAGAAGTTCCCCGTCCCTGGAACGTCGAACACCTAAAGCAGTACTATCAATAAGTGATGCGCGACAAAAGGCCGGACTACGCACCCGAAGCTATGTCTGAAATATGAGCCAGAGCCAATCAGCTGAGTGACGACTTGGAACCCAACCAATCTGAGGTAAAAAATTCCCAGAATGTTCCAATCCAAGTTGAAGCTAAGAAGAAGCCAAAAGTCAAAAGCTCCAATACTAGAAAAAAGCTCGCGGGGAAATATCTAAGCCAATGTCGCCGCCACAAGTACTCTAGTCGGATCAGGAATAGCCCCGGCTACCTACCTATGTATAATAAGGCACCACAAGAAGTGCTAATCAATAGAATTCTATTTTTCTATTATCATACTTGTCTCTACTTGTATAGTTTTTTCCTAACCCTCACCGATTACTCAAAAACTGAGGGGTTACCGGAATAGGCAGAGACATGTAAAAAAGAAAACACAGAGAAGTAAGCCACTCAAAGCGCAAAAAATGGTAAAAAGACCAAGCAGCGCCACTTGGAATGAAATTCCTAGTACGGCTCGTGCCTCGACCCCACCTACTCTGGCATAAAGACCTGGAAGCCACGGACCTCGATCGTGTTGATCCAGGCATTAACTCCGAGACGGTAAGCTGCTCACAAGCGCCAACTTTGGAAAACCACCAGGGGCGTAAAACTTGGCACTAAAAGTCCAAAACCGTAAGCCGTTCGTAGCGCAAACTTTGGCAAAAGACCAGAACCTCATTTCTGGCACCAAGTCCGAAACCGTAAGCCGCCCCCGGGCGCCAACCTCGGCACACGAGATAGTAAGCCGCCTCGTAAGTGCAAACTTCAGAAAAAGCCAAACGCCTCATAAGCGTCCTCCCGACACAAAGTCCTAGCACGGCACGGACCTCGATCCCGCCTGCTCAGGCACTCCAAAGCGCAAAGTACACCGGGCGACAGAAAAATATATGCCCGACGGTGAGAAGGCTTGAAATCAAGCCAAACTGCCTGTGAGAATGAGCACCTGCAAAAGACGACAAATGGGGTAAAACCGAGAAAAGTACGGAAACCCTCAAATATACAACAATGGAGATACACAGACACCGACACAGACGGCGGGATCTACGATCTCAGACAAAAATGGAGATACACAGACACCGACAGGTTACAAAAAAAAAAGAAAGCTCTACGTCCTAAAAAAGCAACGTCACTCTGCTGGGTCATCTCTGTCCCCGGAACGCTCGCCGCCGTCGTTATCCGGAGGGATGTGAGCACCAAAACCCTCTGGCGGCTGTTGGCCGCCGCCAACGACAGCACTGCTGGCGGCGACCCTGAAGTCGTCCTGGAAGCCCACTGAAATGCCGAAGTCTGGGACGGCAACGGGGAGGTCAAAGTCTAGCATTGGAGTCGGATCAGGGATAACGCCAATGTACGGCGCGTGCAACGCCTAAGTGGCACCCGGAAGGGTGAACTGCTCTGTCAGAAAGACAACGGAAAACAGAACTCTGATGTTCCCCATTACCAGAGTTATGAAGCATGAGGCAAAGCCTTCCCAAAAGCGAGCTTCACCCGCCTGGATAGCGCCGTTCCGGATATTATTCAGCTCCAGCTCGAGTGCCTCGAGCTTGCTCCACAACGACATCAGCGCAGCGGAAACCTGGTGAAACTCCGAGGATCCTTGGGTCATCTGGCTCACCAGCTTCTCCCGGCTCTCCCGAGCCTGGGCCCACTATTCAGGACGGAGGGTCTGACCTAGGGGAATTTTCACTAAGATCCAGACGACCAAGGGATTACTCTAAGACGAGTCCCGTGGAGAAAATCCTAGAGAAATCCCGTTCCAACCAAGGCCCGTCCAGAAGTCAACAGAAGCCCGCCACATCATCAAAAGACATTGGGCCAGACCCAACATCAACTAGTGGGCCTGTTCAGTGTTTGATCCAAAACACGACATCAACAATAAGGACAACAATAAGGATTAGAATAAATAAGGTGGCGTTTGGTTTTGGTCTCTGAGACCAGTTTCTGATCGGTTTCAAATAGTGCCATATTGATTTCGCAGACCACGTTTGGTTGCCAGTTGTCTCTGTTTTTCGAGACCGGTCTCGCAGACCACTGAAATTTTAGTGAAGAAAAACAGAAAACGACTTGAAGTTGTTTTCTGTCCTTGGTCTTCAACTCAATAGTACAAAATAAGACAATAAAAATATATATTATCATTCTATAATATTATTATATTATTTATAATAAGATATTAACTATGAAATAAACTTATATAATGAATTATTAAAATTATTTTTATATATAATAATATATTTTAATGATATTACTATCATATTAACAAATATACTTAAATTATGTATATTATTAAATACTAACTTAATTACAAATATATAAATGATATTACTATCATATTAACAAATATACTTAAATTATGTATATTATTAAATACTAACTCAATTTCAATGATATAAACTCTTGAACGGAATATTTACTACTTTATATTAGATAATTTAAACATGTAATTAGAGTCATAAAATATGAATAATTTTCGTATTATATGGCAAGTATTTTTTAGACATAGTATTAATATATACTACTTTCAAATAAAACATACTTTGTTTTTAGTAACATAAATTGTGTTTTATTGCATTTTTTTTCATTTATATTCAACCAAAGATTAACAAAAAACTAACCAAACAGTGTTTCAAAAATCAAACTTCAAAACTGATTTGATAGACTAAACTCTCAGACTGGTTTCCCAAACCAATTTTCAAAACTGGTTTCCCAAACCATTTAACCAAACGCCACCTAAGTTACCCGATGCAACTCAAAGAGTGAAATAGTATACCCAAAGTTTGGTCAAAGAACCCGTCGGGTACCCAAAGTTTAAAAATGGTGGCAAAAATACCCAAAGTCACATTTGGGGAGTTGACCACTTCATTCTTGTAACGCCATTAACTTACCCAATAACTCTGGCCACGTGGAAAAATATGTGTCGTTAAGTGTAATCATTAGAGGTTCAATTAGTTGTATTAAATAGTATTACTTAGGGGTTTAATTCGCTATTTTCTCGTAAACGAGGCTGATGTGGGCTTTTCAACGTGGAAAACATTGTTCTGTCGGCAACCAACGTTTGTCCGCGTGGTCAGAGTTAACATGTAAATTAACAGTGTTACGAGATTGGAGTGGTCAAATCCCCAAAAATGACTTTGGGTATTCTTACCACCATTTTTAAACTTTGGGTACCTGAGAGGTTCTTTGACCAAACTTTAAGTATTTTTGCCATCATTAACCCTATATATAAAAGAAAAACAAAAATTTACCCGATGCAACTAAAAAACGATGATAATCGTAATCATCAGTTATTTAGCTTTGGGGGCAATTTCGTCATTTGAAATCTCCAAATCTCCAAATATCACAAACACAGTGCCATTAATTTCATCTCTCACAGGCACGGGCACAGGCACAGGCACAGCGAAACCCTAGAATTCCAAATCCGTGGAGATATGTTGGACGTGGACAAATTGACCTACTTCCAAGCGATTACGGGCCTGGAAGATCCCGATCTGTGCAACGAAATCCTCGCCGCCCATGGCTGGGACCTCGAACTCGCCGTCTCCTCCTTCACCTCCTCGGGGCCGCCTCCCATGGCCGCAGCCTCCCCGCAGCCTCACGAAGCCTCGTCCTCATCTTCGCGGAGTATCGACTCGACGCCAAACGCGGTCGCCGGCCCTCCGGGATTGGCATGGAGGCTTGTCACTCTGCCACTTTCGGTCGTCTCCGGCGGATTAGGGCTTATATCCGGTGCGATCGGCCTGGGACTGTGGGCTGCCGGCGGAGTTCTCTCGTACTCGTTTGGGATGATTGGCGTTGGCTCCGGGCGCGGCGATGATTTGGCGGCTCGGCGAGTATCGGTAACCCTCCCAGCAGCGGAGGCCATGCAGTTCGCAGCGGCCTTCGAGAGAGATTACGGCTCGATGCGGCCGAACTTCGCCAGTGAAGGGTTTATGGACGCGCTGCAGAGGTCGAGGAGCGAGTACAAGCTTTTGTTCGTGTATCTGCACTCGCCGGAGCATCAGGACACGCCCTCGTTCTGCGAGGCAACGCTGTGTTCCGAGGTTCTTGCTGCATTCGTCAACGAGAACTTCGTGGCGTGGGGAGGGAGCATTCGGGCCAGCGAGGGTTTCAAGATGAGCAACAGCCTCAAGGCTTCGAGGTTCCCCTTCTGCGCTGTTGTTATGGCGGCCACTAATCAGAGAATTGCATTGCTTCAACAGGTAATTCCTCTTTGCTGCCGGCCACACACTCAATAGTTCATTCCTGTCAACAGAAATTCTGATTTGATTTCCCTTTTAGGATACGTGTTTAATGTTTAATGCTTAATTGCAAGGGCTTCACTATAGGAGAGGTTTTTCTTGTCCAGTTTATCAAGGATTTGATGATTTGACATATGGATAGTATCTTATCATAGGCCTTGGTCCCGCTCGCTCTTAGTACCGAATAAGCAATTCTGGTTCAGGGTACATCTGCATTAAAACGGTTGATTGTCAAAACATGACTAGGAGTTTGTTCACACAAGTTCTTATGATTGGTTAAACCCAAGGAAAAAATTATTCTTAATAGTTACTGGGATCGGGGACTTAATGAATTGACCGTCGTCGCATTATTTGGACCCAAACGCTTAGCTTTCTGTAAGTTTTGGGTCGTTTAGACATAAGCAATTAGCATAAAGCTGTGCAGGTAAACTGGAACACTTTTTAGCTAATGGTAAATTTATCGTCTTTAGTACACTGTTAATGGGCGAGTTCTTCTGGATTTTGTTTCCATCATTTCATGTCTTGTTTATTTTAGACTTGTTAAAAAGTAACGTGTGCTTGCTTTGTAGATTGAAGGGCCAAAATCTCCCGAAGAAATGCTTACAATACTTCATAAAGTGCTGGAAGAAAGTGCTCCAGTTCTTGTTTCGGCTAGGCTTGAGGCAGAAGAAAGAAGGAACAACACACGCTTGAGGGAGGAACAAGATGCTGCCTATAGAGCCGCTCTTGAAGCGGATCAAGTATCCTACTTTAACCTTTCCTTTTTCTTGGTTTCTCACTGTCTCAACAAAGGTGAAATCGGTTTGAAAAATCTGGATTTTTACTTAACTCGGAACCCGAACCCAAATTTTCGAATTCAATAAATTTCAACCTGACACTAGATCTTTCAAGTGGTATGTTTTCTTTGATTTTCGCAAGACTTTGATTTTGTTATGAAAATGGATCTCATATAATGTTTTTAAAAGGGAAACATAAAAAACTATTCCTTTATTTATCATTAATTCCTTTTTTGTTCCCGCATATTTTATAATTCTAATACTATTCCCATGGTTTTAAAAAAAGTAGGCGTACGCCCCAAGGCGCGCCTCTGGGCGAGTCGGTGGGATTTAGCCTCTAGGCGAGCTCCCAGGCGCAAAATAACAAGGCGTACGCCTTTTTCTGGCCGAGGCGACGGAGGCGTCCGCCTCTGGAGCTAGGCGCTGGGCAAGGCTTAGGCGAGCGCCTCCCTGATGTAAAAAATCAGGCCTTTTTTTTTTTTTAAATAAATTATGGCGACCTCCACGAGAGAGGTCGATGAAGCTTCAAAGACGCTTTTTTTTTTTTACTGTATTCAATTCATTGGGAAGGAGATGACAGGGGAAGAGGAAGAGGAAGAGGAAGAGTTTGCATCGATAAACATAAACATAGGGCCCACACCTTCTCTCTTTTTTATTTCTATAGTTAGTTATATACTTATATTATATATGAAAAAATTAAACTTGAGTGGGACCCTTTTTTTTTCCTATCTTCTTTTTAATTCTTTCAATTCAACATTGAAAGCCACCATATTATTTATCATGAATTTACCAAAGTACAAAGTATACCTAAATATTTTTAAGTTATTTGTGAATCAATTAATTAGTTAATTTTGTAAGAAGTAAAATAAAATTATCTCTTTCAAATCACACTCATGAATTTAAAATTTTATTTTTGAGGTAAATTTAAATATTAGTTTATGAATATCTCTCATGCTGAAAATAAAAACAAATAAATTTTGTTTTGTTTTAAATTTCGTTTTCTTGTGGTCTTATATCTATTATGATTTAAGATTTTTGTTGCAGTTTATTTGTGGTTTTTTTATGGTTTAAGGTTATGAGATTATGTGTGATTTTTATGGTTATTCTTTATGTGTGGTACTAAGATATATCTAGTATTTTATAATTAGTTTATTCTTGAAATCGATGCTTACGCCTCGTTGCGCCTTGAGGCTTACGCCTCTTGAGGCGGTGAGAAAACGCCTCGCGTTTAAGTATTTTTAAACCTTGACTATTCCCTTATCACAATTTATGATATATAAAAAAAAATTATGACAGTTTATGATGTCATAAAATGTTATTAAGGAATGGTTTTAGAATTATAAATTTGAAGGATGAAAAAAAGAAATAGTTATAAATAAAGGAATAGAAAATGATGGTTCCCTATTAAAAAGTCCGAGTTGGAATACTACTCGAGTTCCAGATTTTCACATCACCAAAACTGAAAATCGGTCCCGAGTTGGAATTAATTTAAGTACTACACAGAATTCGGTTCTGGTAACCAATTCACCACTTTTTGGCTTTAGGTTTTGCAAGCGATTCTTGGGGTTTTAAATTTCACCCTTAAAACAATCAAAAACTGTTTTCAAACCCTAAAGTCGCTAAGTGCTATTTTTTTTTATCTGCGTCAGGCTAGGGAGCGGCAGAGGAGGGAAGAGCAAGAACGCGTGGTGAGAGAAGCCGCGGAAGCTGAGAGAAAGCTGAAGGAGGAAGAAGAGGCTCGAGAGAGAGCGGCCCGTGAAGCTGCAGAGAAAGAGGCTTCTCTTGCCAGGATGCGAGAACAAAAAGCTCAATCACTCGGCGCTGAGCCCGAAAAAGGACCCAATGTAACACAAGTAAGCCATTTTTTCTCTCAAACAAAACTCAGTTGATATAAACCAGTTAGCCATGGAAGCTTCACAAACAATTACAAGATATACCTCACAAGTGGATGCAGGCGCTCAAGTTCAACCCGGCATTTGGCGGAAAGGGAAGACCCAGTTTCAAACACGGACACTAGTCCTCCTGTTTCCACCTTTGCATATATTGGCCGCATGTTTTTTATCAGAAAAAATAAATAATGAGTAAAATATGAAAAAATTATAATTGAATATGGCCAGATATCCACTCGTCTGGCTTTTGCTGAATAAGCCGTCTGTTTTTTATTAAGAAAATCACAAAAAGAAAAAAGAAAAAAATCAAACGGAATCCTATTTCCGCCTGTTGCCCAGTACTAGACATACGTGATCACTGCTAAACCTAATGGGCCCCCATCATATTTGGTCAAATGCAGGTTTTGGTAAGGTTCCCGGGCGGAGAACGCAAGGAAAGGAAGTTCCACAGCACCGCAACCATCCAATCTGTGTACGATTACGTTGACTCTTTGGGCTGTTTAGATGTTGAAAGTTACAGCCTTGTCTCCAATTTCCCCCGTGTCGTTTATGGTGCCGATAAGTTGTCTTTATCCCTCAGAGACTCGGGATTGCATCCCCAAGCCAGCCTCTTTGTGGAGCCCAGCTCTTAGTTTTTTAGTTGAATGGCTATTTTCCCCAAAATAGAATCTCTTGTTTTGCTTCCTTATGAATTATATCTAATGTCCTGGTATATATGATCTTGATTTATTAGGTCAGGTTAGCTATACTATATATATATATCATATATGGCTTTTGAAATAATGATAGTGACCCTTCATCATGTATGTCACGTTTTAGTTATCTTAACCTCATAATTCCTGATTACAATGGAACACGTCCCCTATTTACATGTCACGTCATTTATTAGTTTTTTTTTTTTTTGATAGAACGTCATTTATTAGTTGCTAGCTATTAATTAGCTATTGTTTTTCTCGTTTAGCGACTCCCCGGAAATAAGGCCTTAAAAACTCAAACCGAGTAAAAGCCCACCAAAGCCTCCGTGGGCCAGGCCCAAATAAGTAATATCAAAATTCCAAATTCCTATAATCAACCTTGACTTAAGTCATTCATCAAATACATGCAATCCAATTACGTTTAATATCCCTTAATTGGATTTCAACTCCAATAATCATGCCCACTTTCATATAATTACTTTTCTAATGTGACCTCTTTAAATCTGTATATATATATATATAAAAGCAAAATAACTTCGTGTCTAAAAAACACCAATTTTCGCGTCATTCTTTTTTCTCCTTTTTTTGAATTACTTTTAATTACCAAAAATCATAGATGAACCTCGCTCGCTCGTCGTGTCTTTTGAGACCACTCCTTTTCCCGAAGTGAGGCGTCTCCTCACGACCAATATCAACTGCCATTCGATTAATAAAATAACTTCTCGCTTAGTCACATTTCACACAATCTCGCTCTGTCTCTGAAATCACTCTCTCTCTCTCTTGAATAATATGTCTTTCGGTAAAGAGGAAGCGGTTGCCGTGGAGTCTCAGACGATCGAGGACGGTTGCGCCGACAATGGAATCCCCATCTCCAACGTCTCCAACAAGAGTCAGTCCAAGGTCATCGAGTTCTGCAAGAAGCACGTTGATTTCGCGCTGCCCAAGCCCGCCTCCTCTGTCGCCGCGCCGACCCCCGAAGACCGACACCGCGCCGATGACCTCAAGAGTTGGGACACCGACTTCATCAATTTCGACCAGGCCACGCTCTTCGATCTCCTCCTGGTCAATCCATCTTCCTTACTATTTTTCCGTTTTTGATTTCATGAAATTAATTGGTTTTGGCTTACACAGTTTTAATTTTAAAAATTTATTTAATTCTTCAGATATTTTTTATTTTTAATTTCTGTTAGGTTTTTGAACTTCAATCAGTCATCGACTCATCTACTTCCATTGGCTTGATATTCTTCTCTGGCCCCCATCGGTGAGCTCTTTGTCATTGTTATTATTATACAATCTATGCTTATAGTTTTGTGATTAGTTTTACTGTTTTGAGTTTGATCGATTAGTTTTACTCATAGTTTTGCTATTACACTTTGATGATCGATTAGTTTCACTAATAGTTTTACAATAACGAAGATGGAAATCAAGCGGGAAAGAGAAAGAAAGGGGACAAAATCAGTTAGACAGTTATTCATTCGGGAAAAGGGACAACTTTTGGTGAAGAGTTTCTAATGATACTTTATTATTTGTGATTCTTGGTTCTGGTTTTTATTGATGAATACGAGTTTTTCGGTCGACTTATTCCGATATGAGATAAGAAGCAGATGGAAAAATCAACGTCGCTTCTCTCTGTTTTCACAATTATACATTTTTAGTGCAGTTTGATATAGGCAATTTATATTTTCCTATAGATACTATCTATGCGCTCACAAGCAGATTTGTTCTTCTAATTTTTCTGAATCATAATGGGTGCGTTTGGCACAACTTATTTAGCCTTGTTTTTGTTTATAAAATAAACTTAACCGTTATTAAGGTGTTTGGCAAAATTGTTTTTCCAAAAAACACAAAACTGATTTTGAATTTTTGTACATGAATTGTAAAAGCTAGGATTCGTAGCTTTTGGTTTTTTCTAAAAACAAAAATACGGTTTTAGTCTATTTTAGTCTTTTTAGCCTAAATAATTTTTTTTACCAAACGCTAAAACAGTTTTTGTTACCAACAACAATTGTTTTATAAACAATTTACCAAACACCTACCGGTTTTTCTCAAAAATTCTAAACTAAAACTAAAAACAATTTTTGTAAAAATTAAGCTGTGCCAAACGGGCACAATATAGATCATTCATGTTTTTTAGATTATAGTTTTTGATGGATATTTGAAGTAATGCTCGAGTAGAAATGGTCAGACTTAGTTCAAGTCTTCAATATCCATTTTATCTTTTAATATCTGGTATTTTTGTCTTCAATTTTACAGACCAGGAAGATAAATGAAAAATGATCTCGACAAACAAGTTATACATAATCGTTGTCTCTGTAAGTTTCTTACGTCAATCACAACTTCTTGAAAATGGATCTCGATCACAGTTCTAATTTTTTGGGTTAAAGGGTCACAACTTTTGATTAAGTTTTTCACAATAGAATTTCAGTTAGGTTTTCGAGTATGAATCACTCATCGAATCCTCTGCTTCCATTGGCTTGCTCTTCTTCTCAGGCCTTCATCGGTGAGTTTTTTTTTACTGTTACAGTTTGATCGATTTGTTTTACTCATAGTTTTACTATTACTCATATTTTTATACTAATATGATGCTATTTGATTATTTCTAATAAAGATTTGCAATATTTCTATTTGATTGATTATCTATTGCTCCTTAATCAATTATTTAAAGTATTACTTTTTGATATATTAAAGAGACATAGTATGGTCGATTGTTTTTCAGCGAGAACTATCAACAACTCGTTTTGTCTTAAAGGGTCAAATTACACCTAGATGGTTTAGCGAGAGGGTGTACTTTAGCCAAAAATGAAACTACAAGGTATGAAAAAAAAATCCCTTCTTCTATCGTCTCCATAAAAATAATGCTACTTTTTCTATACCAATTACTTATCTAAATACGTTTGGTCTGTCAAGTTATCTTTCTTGTAGGTTCAAAGTGATCATATTGAGGTTGTTTCTGATTTAAGACAGACAAGTTTCTTTTTCTTTATTCCTACCGATGGACCGATGTTGTTTTCCACTCCCCATGTTTCGGTGTTGGGCCTTTAGATTCGAATTTTCCACCACTCTAAAAAATGTTGATTGGACCAGGTTTGTCATAGGTTTCAACCCGATAATACTCACAAAATAAGCCAATAAATAAGTAAAGATCAAAAGACATTACAGGACAAGAAATCGATCATACGAAAAATATTGCATCATCTTGTGCTTCTTAATCAAGTACTCGATACATATTCTTATGCAACATATGCATAAGTTAGAGCTGAAAAATATTCATGCATAAAATTATACATATACAGATTTTGATATGATTATATTTGGCTGAGTGATTGACACTTACGCGTATACATGCACAAAAATCCATATGACTGCATTTATCTTAAGTGATCAACATCTTCTTGATCATATATATACATCTTCTTGATCATATATATACGTGTGTGTGAATAAATATACATTTTCAGTTTATTAATATATTAATTTTTTTAATCTTTTGTTCTAGCGTGTTCTCCAACAATGACTCCTCTCCAAGAGCATGCAAATAATTTTTCGGAGACTCAGACTCCTCTTCCATTGGCACCGCCATAGCCAAGTTCGTCAAGTGTCGCCACACCATATAGCCTTCCAGCCCAACCCTGCCACCTGCTACGCCTACGAGGCATGGCTTATGTTGGAAATCACGTCTCGGATTCCGTATAATTATCACGATTTATACGTTCGAACCGTCAGGGTAACATTTAAAAATTATTTTAAAGCGGAAAACTTGTTATCCAAACAACGGTCCGAATATCGAATAATATCCATATCCCAAGATCTGATAAATATTATACAATTTAATATTCATAACTCATTATTAATAAACTAGTCATAATAGGAAATAAATAGAAAGCAGTAAATGTTTGCATTTATTAACCCAATGCATAAGGCCGTACCTCGTTTGACGATTTCCGGCTGCGCGCTCTGAATCGGGCAGGGCTCCGCCGGTGCTGAGGGAATCTCCCGTGATCTTCCGGGATATTCTCTTGGAATCCTCGTACCGAAGCGTGGGCTTCGCCGGCAGGACTCTGTCGCAAAACTTTAACTGATGGTTCTTTTTAAGCTTCCGGAGAAATAGTCTCCTAAAAAGAACCAGAAGAAAGTGATCAGAGAGAAAATTCGCAGACCCTGAGGGAGAGGGAGAGTTCGAATTCTTCTCTGGGGAAAGGTGTGAAAAATGTGTAGAATGAGCCTCCTATTTATAGGCTCAAGACTGTAACCGATTTGGAGATATTCCCTCCCTAAATTCGAATTTCATTAATTAAATATAATTAATTATCTTAATCCAATGGTCCAGATTTAATCTCATCTAAATCCAATGTATATAATTAATTAGGGATTTAATTAAATAAGAAAGATTTAGATAAATCAAAAATCCAATCTGATCTTCTTATCATCATAAAATTCGAATTATAATATATATATATATATATATATATATATATATATATATATATAAAATTCGAATTCTTATCATCTAGATCCAACAGTTGAGATGATTCTTAAAACCGATCTAATGGATCAAATAAGTTTAGGATAAATAATTTTATTAAAACATTTTTTCGAATTTATCCTTAAACATAATTCGAATATATATATATATATATATATATATATATATATATAATTAATCAATTCTCAATCCGACGGTAAAGATTAAATCTTAGACCGATCCAACGGATACAATTAATTAATCAAATTCGAAAAATAGAACTTGCTCACCAAGTTATTAATTTCGAATTTATCAATATCCTTATCCAACGGTTGATACTAAATCATAACCGATCCAATGGATAATATTGATTTCAGGGATTTGCCTAAGTACCAAAACATTTGGTACTTATGCCGCAAATATAGAAATACGAAATCAAGCTTATCGAATTTAACTAGGGTTTCATATAATAAACCCTAATTCGAATTTACACATAATATATATAAATATATATATATATATATATTCATTTATTAATATAAATCTATTAATTATTAATAAGATATTAATAATTAAATCCAAATAATTAAATTATATTAATAAATCCTGATCTCAATATCACACATGAAAATGTCATGGTGCCACACCATCATTTAAATTCGTGACATGTGATTTAATTTCAAAGTTTATCGAACCGATCACAAACTTAGAAAATTCATAAATCACTAACCGTAAGTCGAAATGACTTGGTTCAAAAAGCAAAGCTGCTTAGAATTTAGTTTCCAACAATATGGTGCTGATAGAAAATATAAATTCTAACTTTCTTTTTGTCAGTTAATTTCATGTACCAAAATATGATACTTTTGCCACGCCAATGATAAAACTATCTGATGTCTGACACAGACCTTTCAGTTTTATAAGTCAAGCCAAATGATTAAATATTATCCAGAATGTATCTTAATCACGTACGTATCATCCGTTACGGAGCTATCCTGGGGACCATGGACCCGTATCACTTAAGCTCCAACGAACTGCTAGTTGTTCGTCAAACCTCGAAGTGATTCCACTATAGACCCGAGGCTGCACTCTTTAGTGATACGGTATATATTATTCCCTTTATAATAGCAGGGTGTCCATTGATACAATCAAATTCGGGTTATTGATCTTTCACTTAATGATTCATAAATGAGCAGGCGGTTTTTACCGTTATGCTCCTCATTGTATTTTCATCCTTGACTCAGTCAGCAATATCATGAGTAACCCACTTATGGTTTCGATTCATAAGTTGCGCATGGGTATCTCTCACTTCTCACCACCGACAATCAAGGGAATCATCATCACTCTAAGGAGAGCTGTGTGATGCCCATGTCTCTGACCAAGCTATCCTTACTGCTGACTCTCATGTTCCCAAAATAATAGTGTTGGGAACAGCTGTAATATTTCGTGTTCTTTAACGGTTAAATCAAAGAACAATCAAGTCAGGAGCTTGGACTCAAGATCACTCAGGACTTAGATCGAATATCCATTTGATCATCTACTAGTGACTCAACTCCAAGTTATCAGTGACGGTCTTATATGATAACTTCCGGAGTTTAAGTCAGGTCCAGTCCAATATGAAGACACTTCATACTTAATGCACTTCTAGTGAGTGTGACACACACAAAATCCAGAATAGGATTATCACTTAGTCACATTAATGACCTTGTACGATTAATGGGCTCCCACCCAGTTGATCAGGTCACGGACATTTTAAGTTCATTTATTATGATTATTAATTCTTCCTCACATTGACTCTGTTGTGATAATAATAACATAATTGCATCCTTCATGAACTAAGGAATCAAACATTCTATTTTACTCTACCAGAAACTATAATAAGATTATCATAATAAGCATCATCTTTATTCAACGACTTGTCATAATCTTTTACAAAGGGATAAAATATCTTGTTTAAGGACACACATGTCCAATAGCTTACGGCTTACGGCCCCTCAACTCTCTTCATCTCTCTCTCCACCACAAGACTCTGCTCTTTGCCGATATGGTACACGATTGAGAAAAAAATTGTGTTTCGAGTATTATTGAAGGTCTACTTAGATTACAAGTATCTGAATAATCGTTAGTGATATTTCTATGGAGTTGTATTTTATCTATTATTCTTGATTTTTTATTTATGTTAAACTTTAAAGCATTGCCACTAATTGAGAAAAGTCCTCAATGAGATATTTTATTTTTTGTTCTTCATCTCTACAGTCCTAATTCTCTCTATCGACTCCGAGGTTCGGTTTCAAAACCTTCAATCCTTGAGGACTCTTCAATCCATCTGCAACTATGGATGATGCCTTCTATCCCACGGTGGGATGAATGATGATGCGAGACCGAGTCAGACTACCAATGTCTTCAACACCTCCCATTGTCCGGTTCTGATTTAGGTTATTAATTATTTGAAAATTTTAGTTAATCTCATGTCACAATGTTGTATATCACTAAATGTCGTGAAGAGACATAGCACACAATTTTGTAGACGTGGGAATCTCATTTGGGAATGGAAGAGACAGGGTGCAACGGGCCGGACAAAAGTTGCAGATTTGGATGGCAAACTTTAACACTAATTGTGTTTCTTTTTGCCTATTATTTTTTTATTGGCTTGCAGCTTGTCTCGATTGCCAGCTACATACCCTTTCTTCCTTATGTAGTCTCTCAGTTCGATGGGCTCGATCACAAGTAATTCAATGTTTTTTTCGTTCTTCCTAATCTTTCAATATCATGATGTTATAGTGTCTCTGCATTTATATTTTGTTCTGTATTTATTTTTTGTGATGTATAATGAGTTAATTATTATTTTTAAACGTTTAGCTGAAACCGAATTCTTTAGCATAACAACACTATTTACTCTGGTTTGCACTGTTTATATTAGGTCTCCTAAGGGTAATAGCCAAATTGAAACATAGGTTTAGCAAAATAGTCAAATTTTGGTTAATTTTGTAAACTAGCCAATTAACCATTTACAAAATTTCGGTTAATTTTGTAAACTAGCCAAATTAGAAATTCACTTAAATGGTTAATTGGCTAGTTTACAAAATTAACCAAAGTTCGGCTATTTTGCTAAACTTATGTTTTAATTTGGCTATTTGGTACAATTTCCCTTTATATTACTATTAGCACCTTTTATGTTATGAGCTTTATAAATTATATATACAATTCCTCAAGTCATTGTTAGTGTATTTTAAGCTATAATTTGCAGGGAAGTGGAGTTCACATGCATGAAGGTAGGCCACCAGTCACCAAGTTTTGTACGAATCCTCGACTCCCAATTAGAAACTCTTCATTCCGAGAAAGAAAAAGTTTTTGACTTTATTTCTATCGTTGCGACTTGCTTCTATATGCATACAAATTGATTGGCTTTAGATTCAATAATGGTGCTTCGATGTTTATTGATTGGTGTGTTATATTTTTGTTTTTCGTTTTTCTACTTTGTTGTTTTTCCTTGAGTGGAAGAGTACTTGATGAGATGTTTTAATAGATCTGTAACTAGCAACTCTTCATTCCGGGAAAGAATAGGCTATTGGCTTTTATGTAGTCGCTTATATATATATACAAATCGGAAATTACTCGACCTTAAAAAAATCGTTGCCACATTAACCTAATTGCCTTATTTTTCTTCCTTCCCTGCGCTCTATTTCTTTCTCGCACGAATTTCTCAGGCCATTCGGGTCAAGCCATCTAAAGGTCGGCGACCCAATCTGCACAAAGCTCTCTCATTCATATTTGTTTCTTCGCTCCATTTCTCTTCGCCAGCAACTCCGGCGACGCCTCTACGGTGCGGCAGCGACCGAGCGAGCCAACCCACGAGTCCTCTCATGCATGTGTTTCGTCGACAATAATCAAAGGTCAGATCAAAATTTAAGTGTTCTTCATCTGTTTTTTTTTTTGGATTTCCATGTTCGACCGGAGAATGCGATTGCATTATAAAATCGCGAAAGAATTGATTTTTCAGGGATACTGCTTACGCTTTTATTGATTTTTCAACCCGAATTCTTTAGACTTTCATCGCTACTACCTACTGGTGAGATTTTTTTTCCTTTTTCCAGACACTGGTTTCAATTTTGGTTACAAATAGTTAGAGTTAAGTTTTTTCCTTCAATGTTAGTTAGATCAATTTATTGATTCGTCAGGGGTTTCCGTGGTTTGTTAGCCCTCTCCAGTGAGATTATTTTCTTTCAGATTTTTGTTTTCAACGGTTATTCTCCACGAATGGATTTGTTCTCCTCCATTCAGAACAATTGATTTCTCTTCTCTGTGTGGTTCGATGTGAAGAATCGATGAAGCCCTCGCCTCTGACTCGACCAGCGATCCAACCCACGTTCATCGCTCTATGTCTCTCTTTTTCAATCTTCGCCGCTGCTTCCATTCCATATATCGGGTTTAATACGAGTTCTCTTTTATCTCTCTGATTTGTGTACTTAAGTTGTTTTTTTAAGTTTTGTACAAATGCATGGTCCGATTTGAGCCGAAATTGGTTACAAAATTGGGTTGGATTTATGATTAGAATTTGAGGAATGTTCTTATTGATTTGATCGGTGGTGTGGCGAAAAAAATTTAGAACCTTCAGATTTGATGTTTGATCGACTTATTACGATCGATGTCTCCCTAAAGGCCTCGGGACCTTGGCCCGGTTCATTCCTCTTCTTCTTCTCCTGACGTGATTCGATCTCCATCCCTGTTCGTGGAAGAATTAGACAGTAATGTATCTACACGATTTTTTATTTGTTTCTTATATTTCTTTTCGATTTTTTTATTTGAGATTTCTTTTCCAAGGATTTCAATAGTGATTAGTTGGGGCTGAATCGAGTTTTTGATCTTATTTATTCTTTTCATTCTTTTGCAATTGAACAAATAATTTTTATGATTTTATCAGATTATGCGTGACTATCACAAAGTAGATTTTGTTGATTCATAGGTCTTCCAGCAAAAAATTAATGCTTTAGTTTCAATTATATTTTGGTTTTTTTGGTCCAATCTAATTTCCGTCGAGATCAGAGAAATATATGAATACATTGTTTGAAATTAGAGAAACAATCGCACTAAAGCCAATAAATGTATTTGGTATTTAATCTGCGAAAACGTTAATAATTATTTTTGCTGAAAGTGGATTTAGATGCAATTAAATTCATGGTGAGAACTTCTATCAAGCAATCAAAAGCCTACTAATGATCTAATTTTAAGTTTAATTTCAAGGGATATTTGCAACATAAGTATCAAAAGGGTTTAAAAAATCAAGTATTCGTCTTAGTTGAATAAAATACCAATAATTTTGAATTTTGTGTTGGAATATTTTTTATTAAAACAATAAGTAAAAATTGACTACATACTCTTAACATCACTGCGCGAAGCGCAGTGCCGGTCCACTAGTAAAACAAGATTGTGAGAATTCCATGAAAACTTCTAAAGAACTTTCAAATGATCAAATTTCCAAATACATACTATAAATAAGAGTAGATTATTCATTTGAAATTAACATATACTCAGATATTCAAAGCATAAATTATGTTGCTTCTTTAGTTTACTAACATAAGACATCAATTTTAAATGAAAATGGAGATCTTAAAAATTATTAAATATACGGAGAATTTGGTTTTTTTTTTTTTTTTTTTTTTTTTTTTTTTGTGTCCTTTAGAACGGAAGACTAAAACTGATAGGCGTAATGTGGATCACCCATCCACGAAGTCCAAAAAGCAAAACCCACCGACGAAGTCGAAGAACAAAGGCCTAAAACCTAATGCATTTGGCGAGGCCCCGAACAATAAAGACGAAAAAGACAAAGCCATTGATTGAAAATGCACTTCCCTACGAGGTCCCCCGACAAGCCTCCTGACAAGGTCCCTTGATGAGACTCCTGACGAAGTCCCCCGACGAGCCTCCTAAAGAGGTTCCGCAATGAATCTCTCGACGAGGGCCTCCGACGAGGTCCCCTGACGAGCTACCTCGCCCCGACGAGCTACCTCGCCATCGATGTTGACGATGGAATAACTCACAATAATTGCACACGACGAGATGATACAAGCTTACGAAAGTCATCGGGAAGTCCTCGGTATTCCCCTGACTCAACATACAAGCTCGCAGACACCAGGGAGACACTACAGACGAGCTACGATGCAACCGGAAAGCCCCTCGCCATGACAAGCCAAATACGTGCTCCCCCCAACACCCTTTACCTAATTAATGGGGATTGTTCACCATTAATTCCCATAAAACAAGGAAATGTGGATCACCCATTAACTTATAAATATGACCATTCTCCTCCTTATTTTACACATTCTCTCACAGCTTTCTCCAGAGATTCTCTCTCTGTTCTTTTTCTCTCTAGAAAATCGCGCCCCTTCTGGTCCACGCCAAGATCAGTGCCTTCGCCAACACTAAAAGACTTGACATGAGTGGCCGAATAGAGCTGAGACTTGTTAAAGGATTGAGTTAGCCTGAGAGGAGTTGTTCAACATAGTCATAGGCTTCGCCTAATATTTTCTAGGCCTCGGCCAAGACTACCCTCGCCGGTGAAGGCCCTCGTCATACGAGCTCGCCTACACCTGCTGTTGGAAATCGAGATTTGATTCCCATATATATTACGCCGAAATGTACCTCCGAGCCGTCCCGGTAACATTTAAATATTATTTAAAGCGGAAAACTTGTTACGGGTCTGAGGACACGGATATTAGGTAATTATCATTTTACAAGATCCGATAAATATTACATATTTATTATTCATATATCAATTGGGTGTGCTCGTAGCGTTCAACCGATCTTTTGAACCTCCAACTACGTCTGAGCAGCCCTTGCAACTTATTGGGACCATGGGTTCTGCTTCATGTTCGAAAACATGCACTGTTGGAGATATTGTGACTTTGTCACCTTATAGCTCCTCGAAAACAACTTTACTTCAAGGTTTTAAGTTTTTCATATAATCTTCCTTCAGAAAAGTAGCATTCGTTGAACCAAATACTTTCTTGCTTTCTGGACTATAAAAAAACCTCCTTTAGTCTCTTTGGAATATCGCACAAACAGAAAAACTTCCGTTAGTGACTCCAATTTATTCTTGTTTCCAGTCCGGACGTGTGCAGGACATCCTCTAATTCTATAATGTCTCAGATTTGGTATTCTGCCGTTCCATAATTCAAGGGGCGTTTTAGAAACAGACTTTGACGGTACAACATTTAGAATGTTCGTCGCCGTCAACAAAGCATATCCCCAGAATGTATTGGGTAGTGATGAATAGCTTAATATTGAACTTACCATTTCCAGTAAGGTCCTATTTTTTCTCCTTTCTGCAACACCATTTTATTCCGGTGTGCCAGAAGCAGTCAATTGAGATGTCATACCTTTCTCGATCAAGAGGTCATAAATCTCATGATCTAGGTATTCTCCTCCTCGATCAGACCGAAGAGAGTTTGATGATAGTCCAAGTTGATTCTCAGCCTCTGCTAGAAATTCTCTGAACTTATCCAAGGTTTCAGATTTCTTAGCCATGAGGTAAATATAACCATATCTTGAATAATCGTCAATAAAGGTGACAAAGTATTCAATTCCTCCCCTTCCTTGTATTTTCATGGGACCACATACATCTGAATGGATGAGTTCCAATGGTTTAGTGGCTCTTTGACCTTTTGCCGAAAAGGGTCTCTTGGTCATTTTAGCCTCTATACAGGATTCTCAAACAGGCAAATAACCGATTGTTAGTTCTTTAAGGGGTCCCTCCTTAACAAGCCTTTTATCTTGTCTAGATTAATATGACCCAATCTGAAACGCCACAGGTACGTTTGAACATCATTATTAATCTTGGGTTTCTTGATTGAATTTGGCATTGCCGATTTGAACATCGTAGCATTCATGCAGCTACCGTAATCTGGCCTCAAGATATATAATCTGTGTTCTGCTTTAGCAGTACAAATATATACCCCATCCTTTGTGATAACCCAATGGGATCCACGAAAGTTTAGAGTATACCCTTGTTTGTACTTGCCTCCAGTTTCGACGATCATTAGTCAACCCCTATTGACTCTGCATCGGATTATCCATGGGTCGCTCAGGTCCAACTCGGGGTCCGAACCGTGGATCAGACTCTAAGTTAAAGCTATTTTTTATGCATTAACAATTTTTATGTGTGTATAACAAGTTGTGAGATGAAAATCTTCTACTTTGTTTTACTTCACTTTCTTCCTCTTAAATAATCTTTTTGAATTTGTATTGCATAGTCAAATACACATCATCATAACGAAGTTAACTTAAGTTCTCAGGGAAATTGATGCATAAACTTCCACGAGTATAAGAAACTTCATTAGATGTTCCTAAACTCTTTTTACAAGGCAAATGCTGTTGGGTGATCGGTATGTTATATTACGGATGTTCTGGGATTGTCTTACCTATCTAGATCCTAAAGGATCTCTGTCATCCCGATAAGAAATTATGATATTTGTAATTATCACGCAGATTGACCTTTAAAAATATTGGTTGTATGAAAGCCCCATACCAGCAATCCTGTCAATTCCGTTCGTGTAAAAACAACTCATAATTAATTAGCCAAATCTTGATAAACTAATGTCTTGATTTTAATTAACACTTGTTCGTTTTTTTATTCTGAGCCTTGAGTATATGTAAACAATTTTCTTAATCGATAAACAAACTAGCGCATACCTTTTTATCTCTAAAGTCTCTGGCTCTGAACTTGAAGCTTTCAATGATTTTCTGTGTAGAAGATTCTCCCAAAATTATTCTGATGTATTCTCCGGGACTACGTCGCGGGTATGCATGGGCTTCCACTGGATAATTCTCGAAGCCCTAAACTCGAACTACTCTCAGAATATTCCCAGAGAAAATTTGTAGAAATTGGGAGAGAGAGAATTCCATTTCTGTATCTCGTGGATTGTGAAGGTTTATATTTCAGGCCTTCCAGGCTATCCTATTTATTAGGAATCGCCCAACCACTTTTGAGAAAATATCTCAACCAAATTTGAGATATTCACTCTACCCATATTGGGGATATTCACTCAAAGATTTGATTTTAAATAAAATCAAATAAAGAATAAATCAAAAAAAAAATCTTTTCGGAAAATACCCTAAAATATTTAATAAATCAAATCTTTATATTTTCAATATTTATATTAAATAAACTCGCACGCATACACACACATAAATATATATAACACGTTTTATTTATTTATTTCTCTTTTTAAATATTCCAGGTATAAATAACAATATTTAATATCTCTATTTTTTGATTTAAATAACAATAACATTTTTAGTAAAGAAAAAAAACTGTTATTATAATAAATCTCAAACGTAAGTCAGACTGACACTATTCAAAATGATAACTGTACCAGAATTTAATTTCCTACAACCCTGGGGATGTCCAAGGGTTAAAATTAATTATCTTTTACCAATTTCATTGGCTTACCAAACTTTGGTACTTATGCCACTATTTAAGGTTATCGGTGCTTCGTGACAACAATCATGAACTGAGTCTGATTGGAATATCTTATGCTCAAATGACACATTTGAACATAATTTCGGTGTCATCCTTATTGAGTTACAAAGAGGAGTAATGGACATACACACTCGAGCTACGATAAAAGTGTAGACTTTTACCAGCCTTGATAACATTCCACGATTGCTTTTGGATGAACTCTGAAGTGTGTATTGATATTTATCTTCCTGCTCACATGTGTTCATTGATTCAATTAGATATCTAGTAATCACTTTTCATGTTATCACGACACTCATAAAAAGGGTAAGTTTGTCTTTCTTCCCTTCCGATGATACTATCTTATTCCATGAATATTGCAAACTACTAACTCATAGTATGGTGAATCCGATGCGCTGATCATGAGTACTTGTTTTTTTTTTTTTCGACAAACCACAATAAGAGTACCATAAAGATATTGTCCCTATCTGCTATTGTGCAACTTATCCTAGTCAATTGTCTAATCTCAAAATAAAAGTATTAGTAGCACTCTATTGCACTCTGTAATGGTTAAATCAAAGATTATATAAATTGAACTTGACAAGTCCAAGATGCTCACGACTTCAACCAAATCTGACTTGATCATCTATGCAAACCTATCGTACTAACATCAGTAACATACTTAATTGATGATTTCTGATATAAATCTAGTCCGTCCTATATGAAGACACTTCATACCTGATCAAACTTAACAGTCCCTGGACTGCACTCTGACCCGGTAATAGATCATCACATAAACGTGATTAAGTTTATCAATGGTAGTTCACGCCTTAGAAATTCTCATTTATAATCTAGACCATGGACTTATTAAAGATCTTTACTCGTGATAGTCAAACCTCCTCACGTAGACTACTGCGATGATTTATCACGAGAGCAATATTAAAGAACTAAGGATCGAACATTAAATTAATTTTCTCTATCCTTAATCTAAGATAACTATATAAGATTAGAATTAATAAGACCATTCATTCATAGGACAACAACCATAATCTAAAACAAGCGAGATTAACATCTAAATAAAGGACATACTGAAATATGTCCAACAAATGTCTAAAAGTCTAAATCCCATTTTCTATGTGCCCATTTTTTATTTTAAGTTTGAATCTGTTATGTGAATTAGAGAAATTAGAAGCATAAATTCCAACAACTATAAGAAATAATTGGGTTACCAAACCTTTTCTTTTTTTCAATGAATGAGATATTTATTTTTGTAATAATCAGAGTGTATATCTTTTACGGCTAAAACTGTGAGAAAAAATGACGGTGTAGCTCCATTTTTAACCCTCTATTGTCCCCGAGTATGAAACTCATAGAGCTTTGTTTCTTACTCTCAATGACGACACTAAAATTCAACGTTAAGAGGGTGAGATCGTGAGAGAGCATGCAAGTGGTAAAAAATTAGCTGATAAAAAAGAGTGAAATATGAATAAATTTTAGGTGATTTAGGTCACGGAGTTTCACTATATGATCGTATCAAGGTGGAGTTGATGAACCAGAAACATCTCATCAAGAGTGTGGTTAGGTGCCATGCTTTCAATATTTTTTCGTCGATCAAGTAGTCGAGTTGTAAGAATCGCTTGTCTCTAAAGACGAACAACTCTATTGATCATTCACTAAGGTCTACCTGATGATAATTTTCCTCCCCACTCTATTTGTAGAACGCCGTCTGACTATGTCCTATCAGTCATGCATCAGGTTATTCTAATAGGTACTCTAGTAGGTTTGTAATAAACAAACTGACGGCTCAGATGGAGGCTATCTAGGTGTAAGTCATGTCACCCAATCCCTCTCAAAATAATTATCCAGTTAGAAAGGCATGTTATATATAATTAATAAATTGTATGTATGCATACAAAATTTAGTATCAAATATAAAAAAGCTATATTTTATCTAATATGTATCTGATTTAAAGTCGCTCTATGATTTTATCAAGTTCTCATTAGCGGGTAGGTAACAGCAAAAATGTGGACATTGGTATTGATAATTGGATCTCGTGGACTGGCTCTCTTCATCTCATCGATCCACCCCGTTGCCGCAGAATATGCGTGTATGTGACCTGAAGACCTACTCGGGCGATTGGGATGGCGAGCTTATTCGACTAATGTTTGGATCAAAGGATGCCTCGACCATTCTTAACATTACTCGAACAACAATAATAAAAAGGACGAGATTATGTGGCCATTTTATACGGATGGGGAGTACTTAGTAAAAGTGGATATTGAATCAATTTCGCTTCAATGTTCAATCTCGGATCGACATCCTCTTCTGGTAATGGAATATCCTAGTGCAGTTTTACCTCCAGGGAGTCCGGGCCCTTGTTCGGGATGCTCGTCTGGCTGTAGCCAATGGTAATTTCATGTGGAGTTCTCTTCCCTATCAAGCCGCACCCATTTGGAGGACTCAAAATTTTTTATGAGGCTCAAACACCGACTTGACTTCTTGGTCTCGTCCCTGGTCATGGCGCTTCTTCAAGCATTGATTCATGATGATCGTGTAGATTCGAGCCTTTTGGGGCCTTTCTCGATTCCACGTGAGAAAATTATCATAAATAAAAAATATGACTAATTCCTAAACTCTAAACCCAGAGCTCTCGAATCGATTCGAGGTGAATGTACCCCACTCAACAAATCCCTCCGGGAATAGTTGATTAAGCAACGTGTCAAAAGCATGGGTATTCTCGAGCACAAAATGCGGATCATGTTTTCAAGTTGAAAAGATAAGCATATATGTAACGTTATTAGAGTTGGGGCATATGTTAGGGTCGACTAGATTTTGAAAATTCTCCCTGTTAATATTGCTTGTTGAGCGCATGAGGTAACCTTTTAAAATAATTTAACTAATAATAGAGTCACATACAAATATTTTCCACTACCCCATCCGATGTGTACAAATACACAATTAATTTTTCCGATCGTGATATTTAATTTTCTAATAATTATTAACACATTGAATTGAGCAGCAAGTAAAATAAATAACTTTCATAATAGATAAAAATAACTAAAGCGTAGCTGACGATTGTGATTGTGTTTGCGCTTTTTGATTATGTTCTTGACCTAGAACCTCCAAGAACACCTCAGCCACTTTCCTCCCACAATTCTTATGACCCAAGCTCAAAGATATCTTCCAATAGGTCTTCCTATGTATCCTCCGAAATTAATCGCTGAAACCGTAAAACAAAACCAGGGAATAAAAAAATATAGGGGGGGGGGGGGGGGGGGATATTGGTGTTATTTTTGTGTTGTGAGCCCTCCTCTCTCGTTTTTATAGGAAAACCCGACTCCAACTATCTTGAGAAAATCCCTAAACTAATTTGTGATATTTACTCAAAGATTTTATATAACAAATAAATATTACTAAGGGAGTATTCAAGACTTAAATCTTTCAATCAAATATCAAGAAAGAATTAAAATTAAATCTCACATTATATAAATTTTTCAATAAATTTCGCAAACTATTAAATATATTCAAAATATATTTAATTTTATTTATATAAATTTATTTATTAATTATTGATAAAAAAATATTAATAATTAAATCCAATAATTAAAATAATATTGATAATTCCTATTCTCTTATTTATTTAGTATTCCAGAGTTAAATTCTAATATTTAATAACCTCCCAATTTTTTTTTAATTACGATTACCATTTTGACTGTAGGCCAAAAACTTGTTATTGTTATAACTCTCAAATCGTGTATTGAAATTACATGATCCAAAAAGATAAATTGATTATAATTTAATTTCAGATAGCCATGAAGGTTTTCATGAAATTAATTCCATTATATTTTATGGTTTCCGATAATTTTAAAAAAAATTTGGTACTTTTGCCTTCATTTGCAAAAGTGAGAGCTTTCACCAAGTTTAATTAATTTTCACTATAGCTCGAAGATGAATTGTTTAACACTTACTAATTATATATTCCTTTCTCAAGGAGTCCAGTGATACAATCAAATTATCTAAATTCAGGTTTTCATATTATTATGATTCTCATGCAAAAGGGTAATTTACCGTACTGCCTTTTTATGACACTATCTTATTGTGATTATTGCAAAATATTCACTCAACGGGTTATGAATCCTTTGAGTTGATCATGATTATTTATTTGCTTGCCACAAATCATAATAAGGAAATCGTAAAATTATTCCATATCTGCATACATGCAACATATCCCGGTCAAGTATTTGATCCCAAAATAAAGACATTGGGATTACACTCATAATGTTAATCCATTTAATCAAAGACCATGTTATTTGAATTGTATAAGTTTATTATTGCTCAGAACATCAACCGATTCTATTCTGATCATCATTATGACTTTATCTTACTATCATCAATGACGGAATAACATGATGATTTTGGATTAAGTCTTGTCTTTTTATTATGAAGACACTCCTTACCTAATGAACTCAATAGTACAACATTAGCATGTGATCCCGTAAAATATCATCACATTCAATGTGATTGACTCCATTAATACTAGTTCACAATTATAAGCTTACACTTACTAATCTAAACGATGGAGTTCTTTGTATTATGGTTGTTAAACCTCCTCACAAAGACTAGTGTGATAGCAAGGCACAATTTCAAGCATGAAGAACTAGGGATGAAACATTCTATTTACAAAGGGTTCCATATGTATATAGTATCTACTCTTTGAAAGAAGAATGAAAAAAATCTTCTGCTAGTGGGTTTACAACTGAATAGAGGGCATATATAAAAATATGTCCAACAACATCCATTTATTCCTTTGAGCTTAATAATAAATATATAGCAAGGAAAATGCTAAAACTATACTTCAAAAAAAGAAGAATTTTTTTTATCGAATGAGGCATATGTTAGAGAGAGGGAGAGGCGGAGGCTAGGGTATAGCACCCGCTACCTCTTTATTTGAAAACAGTTTCACTTTTCATAAAATAGAAAAATTTAAACTTTCTACTTGAAATATAGTTCTGTACATAAACAAAATGACTTAGAAAAAAACACGTTACTTTGTGCTATATACATATGGACATCAAAACTATATATATATATATATATATATATATATTCAAAATTGGCCCATCAGGACAAAAGGTTCCATATACATATGCTTTGCGGTGTGAGGAAGTGCTCAGCCAAACGCCATGAAGACTAGTCATACATAGGTGCATCCTCACCTATATCACAAGAACTACGTAAGATAAAACTCAGTAAACAAGAACCGTAAGGGTATAACTATACTTAGTCATAAAATAAACTTTCAGTCTTATAGTACCGAATATATCATAAAATATTACGCGCGTTATTATGTGTTCAAATAAGGTTAATCGTCTAGGACTATTAGTAAGCTTCCAAGTGTCCCATCGAACCTTGGCCACATACGAATATGTCAATCATACAAATGAGACATTGTAGCTCCCCTATCTTAGGAGCTAGAATAGGTTCGACTACATCTTATGGGACCAATCCTAACCCACAAGATGTGTTAGTCCCCCAATCCTAGGAACTAACATAGGCCACATGTGAGAAAACTTTCAGACTTTGGCCATGTATAAGTATCTCAATCATTCACATGAGACACCGTAGTTCCCCAATCCCAGGAACTACAATAAGCCGAGAAAGTCCTATGGCACGAACAATATCCCATAAGACATAGTAATCCCCAAATCCTACGGATTAATATAGGCCACCAACAAATTAACTCATCAATGTTCACACCTTTTAAAATGGTACTTTCTCTTTATAATTGTTCAATACCAATATACTCATACACATATAAAATAGGGCTTTCATACTATGTCCTTGTGATAGTTTTAAAAGAGTTCATGTTTACTGATATTCCCATTGAACTTCAATTTTAACACATCTTAAACTAAGAATCATTGTTGATTTTCAAAGTGTTCATATCGCTTGTGTTAATTTCTTGGTACATTATAAGGATATTTGAAATTAAATGAGCATAGGTGTTACTGTTAAAATGTTTGCATATTTGAAGTCATTTTTTTTGTTAGAAAATTTGAGCCAAAGGTTTAAGTTATTTTGGTTGCAATTTTTGATTTTTCAGCATCATTTAGCCTACTTTCCAGCTCAACATAAAGGGGCACATTGGATATTTCACCCTACTTGCAGCCATGTCATCAACCATGAGGGACCACAAGCCGATTGAGTGTGAAGAGGACACGTGTTAGGGCTGAAGAGGAAAGGAATGAGCTAAAATTTTGGGATGAGAGGGGGAAAGTGACGGCTGCACACCAGAGAGAAGGTAGATGGCGGCTGGGAGCCGAGAGGAAGGAAAAGAGAGCAAAGAGAGGGCAGGAAAAACTAGCAAGAGTTGTTTGGAGGCTGTTTTGAGTGATTTCTAAGAAACATTTTGGAGCTCAACAATATATCAACCTCTTCTACTATCTGAGGTTCTTTAATCATGTTTATTTGCTGCGATTATTTTGGATTTATTGTTGTGTTTCAAGTAGTTATGAACTAACTTTGTTATTGTTGGGATTGTTGATTTAATCTAGATTTATGATACTTTAATGGCCAAGTTGTGTGCTATTTGGTATTGAAAAATTGTTTATCCAAGTCTTTAATGTTTAAATCTCTTATTGATAAATGGGAACATTTTGATTTAAGGATTATTTTATCTAATGAAATTCTGGAAAGGTTGAATTAGATTTAAATTAGCTTGGATAATGCAAAGAATTGGTTTAGGAATAGGCTAGGACTTTGTACAACTTATTGCATTTGGTATTTTACTTGTTCTTAGATGATTTTAGAGCATAGGAATATGCCAAAATGAATCTGAGATTTCATATTTACGATATTTTCGAAAGAGATTTTGTAGTGAAATGTGTTGAAAAATTCGACATACTGCCACAGCAACTCCACAATAGGACATAAACTTGAAATCTAGGTGAAAATTAGCAATCCCGACCATCTTTTCCCAAATTCTCGATCTCCTGGTTTGCGACTTTTTGTCATTTCCCGTCTGTCTTTATCATTTGACCTATGGTTTTATTTTAATTTCTAGTTTTATCTCATTTAGTTTTTATCCCATAAAAAAAAACCCATAAACCTAACTATTTATTTTCATAAAAAAATTGGTTTGGATAATATTTTCTTGTTAAATGAGTCCTCGTGGAGACGATACTCTATTTATCACTTTATAACTTGAAGCGACTCGTATACTTGCGAGATTTTATGCAACAATTTTTTAGTTTCTTTAGAAATTGTGATACATTGGCTTGTTTTGTGGTGTTGCAAATTTAAAACAGGGGTATTTGTTGGAGATCACATGGAAGAAATCAATGGCATTGAAAATGTAATCCTTTATCACCTCAATGACAAGAGTCTTCAATTCGTTTAAGGCGGGCAACATCGCACAAGCCGTAAAACCGCCCTAGATTCAATAGGTATTTTATGGAGATAAGAACAAGTATGAGCATTCTCCATCAAATCCCGATGCGATGTGGTTTGGAGAAAATTAGAAAATACTCCCGAACCCGCACTTGAGCATTTACAATCCGGGATGGAGCCATCACCCAAATTTCTCGTGGCCGAGTCAGTATGTGGGACAATCAAACGCAAATGAGTGGTATACAATCAGAAAGCTCCATTGGGTTTCCAACCGTTTGAAGAGGAGAGCACGTTGCAGCAATCGTCATAGCAGTACCACGGACAATAGTCACTTCAAATTCACTATGATGTTCAACCCTCTGTTCAGCCTAGTTTGTCACAACAATCGCTACAGCTCATATCACTAACACGCCGTTTATCACTAACCCTGAGCTACATGGGACCTTATTTTCTTATACTGAGATACATAGGCAGCCTCGCCCAACCATAAGCGACGAGGCACGAGCCCATTCTACCCTTTTTTGCAGGTCCTCCCTTGCCGTAGGAGCTCGCCAAGGAAGGAAGATCACAAAGAATCATCAAGAATAGCTCAGAGCTTCATCAAGACCGGAGTTCGCCCAGACGAGGATATCGCCAAGACAGGGACTTAGCGGACGAGGAGCTTCTCCAAATCAAGGATTCCACCAAGACGAGGAGCTTCGCCGTGAGCCGTACTTCGCCACCACGAGGAAAGTTCTTCGAGGATCGTTAGCGATCGCCCGGAGACTCATCCAAGACGACGAAATGGCCTCTACCTTTGACGATCATTAGTCGACCTGCGTTGACTCAGCATTCAATAATCCTTGTGTTCAACGGGTCAATATCGGGATCCAAATCTTGGATCCGACTCTAAGTTTAAGCCATTTTTACGCATTAATAGTTTGGCGTTAGAAGGAGGGGTAGCCCGAGAACACGTCTCGAGACCTTTCCAGCAATCATCAAAAGATTCCAAAGATCGCCAGGCCCACCCCGTCCCTAGCGAGGAGGTCTCCCAA
This sequence comes from Parietaria judaica, assembly GCA_954871525.1. NCBI lineage: Eukaryota > Viridiplantae > Streptophyta > Magnoliopsida > Rosales > Urticaceae > Parietaria > Parietaria judaica. Next base: position 4,288,580 of record OX940868.1, read on the forward strand.
GAAGAAGTTCCCGAAGACGTTAGAAGATTTCCAGGACCGCCCTGTCCCTTTCCAGGATCGCCCGGGGGGTCGTGAGGAGGTTCGCCAGGCCAAAAATCCCGAAGATGTCGGAGACCGGTGAAACTACCCGGACCCTGGCCAGGCTCGCCCAAGGGGTCGTGAGGAGGTTAGCCAGGCCAAAGATTCCGAAGACGCCGAAGACCACCGGAACTACCCGGACTCTCGTCAGGATCGCCCAGGGGGGTCGTTAGGAGGTTCGCCAGGCCAAAGACTTTAACGACATGGAACACCAACGGGACATCCCAAACCCTCACCAGACATTCCTAGAGGATCGCCAAGGGAACCATCGTGACGAAGACCGAAACCTTGTCGGAACATACCGAGACCGCCCAAGGGGTCGCCAATTCTCACCAAGACACAAAGGAGGAAGACGAGCTGAAGTTATCTACGTCAAAGACTACGTAGAAGATCGGCAGCGCGGCCGCTAGGACTCGTCCAACAGCCGCCCAGGCCACCAGGAGCCTCGCCAACCGCAGGGCAACGACGTATTCGACCTCCTCCAAGGAATGCAAAGAAAATCCAAGACTTGTGCTCTGCCCAGGATTGTGGCGTGAGAGGCCGTGCTGTGCTGGACGGGACTCCGTCTCCACTCGTACCACACATGCTCGATGGAGAAGTTGTAGGCGACCTACGCTTTGCAAGCAACAAGAAGCCATGGACCGCCTCCAGCAATTGACGTGGTACGAGATCAGCTGGATCCCTGCAACCATCAACGATGAAGGAACCACACTAGCTCGAGCAATGAGTAGAAGAGGAGAAGACGAACGTGCAAACATGTGTCGAAGACATGATGAAGGAGGAAGCACCGCATCAAGCCACTAACCTTGCCATAAGAATTCCAAAGCTCCCAGAAGTCGACATAGAAACGGATCCTCTGAGCTAATGCTCATCGAAGCCAAACCAAGAAGGCAGAATCAAATCCGCCACCACAAACGACGACGATCCGTAAAGGAGCCAACTACACGAGACGTTCGGACCAGACAAAGAAAACGCCGACTCAGGTAACAAATTTTGAGTTCCACGAAAGGCCGGAAACTAATCCCGCCGGCTCAGGAAACAAATCCCGAGTTTCACAAAAGGCCGGAAACTAATCCCACCGGCTCAAGAAACAAATCCTGAGTTTCACGAAAGGCCGGAAACTAATCCCGCTGGCTCAGGAAAAAAATCTTGAGTTTCACGAAAGGCCGGAAACTAATCCCGCCAGCTCAGGAAACAAATCCTGAGTTTCACAAAAGGCCGGAAACTAATCCCGCCGGCTCAGGAAACGAATCCCGAGTTTCACAAAAGGCCAAAAACTAATCCCGCCTATAGATAAGCCTCTTAAAAAGAGCATCCTCGCCATTTGGCATAGCTTACTCATCGTATTAGCTACCCGGCAAGCAAGTGCATATAATCGTCTACGGACAAACTATACTATTTGCAGGTTAAAAAAGGGTGATGACCGTACAATCGCAGCAGAGTGCTCTCACAAGACTGCTAACAAGACACTACTCGCATATTCGACAAGCCAAGGTATGAACAAAATTCAAAGTTCAAATTATACTAAATGCATAAATCTTATTAAATATGTACGAAACAAGAAGGAAAAATACGCCAAATAGACACGCCAGGGAAAGGAGTACGGCTAAGGCATAGCTCGAATATGTCTATAAATCATAATGGAAAAGAAAAGAGAAACTAATCTTTGGGAAGCACAAGGTCGAGAGGCTCCAGAGCGCCGAAGAGTTCAAGACACTGTCAGAAGCTTCAAGACGAAGAGCCACCTTTGTCAACAAAGTCAAGTCTTATAAGACAAAATTATGAACATGAAGAAAGGCAATATGACGAAGTAAGCAACAACGCTGAAAAGTGCGTACCTTGGCTTGACAGAAGGAGTCATCAAAAACCAAAGCCGAGTCCAGAGCACCCACCACCAACGCATCCGCCAGAGAACCAAAGGCTCGGAACCATGCTCGTCGGGTGATCCGCCTCCATACGCCAAGCCACCTGCAAAGTTCTTAGAAATTTTAGGAGACTCAGAAGACAAGCATCATCCCCATGGAGTCGACAATGCAAGATAAATCAACAACAATATATCCTTCCCGGACCCGGAGACTAGCACACTTGGCCCAGGAATATAAATTTCCTTAGAAAAAGATAGCCCCGGTCTCGACAAGTCCAACGCAAAAATCGGATCACCAATAAGAATTACGAAGCTCTCAAAATCAAATTTCCCGTGAAATAGGGTTCCACCGCCAATTTTGGTGGCCTTTTCACCAGAGCAAGGTCGCCGGAGTTGAAGATGACTTCAGCACCACCAACGAACATCACCATTGCATCCCTACGGATCGCCAAAGGAGTCGTGAACTCGCTGCCCGCCTGAAAGGATGCACCGAGGTTCGCCTCGACGAAGACATTGCGTGCGCCGTCGCCAAGTCCGCCGCCCGCTGCTCTGACCACAGCGCCACCGCCGATAATCGCCACAGATGGAAAAATTACTAATTTGCCCTTATGTTGTTAAGCGGTTTATTTATTACATTTTCTTTTAGTTTTTTTTTTCATACATATTCCAGCTTTTTCTCTGTGATTACTTCACTTCGACGCTCTCTATTCCCAAGATCGTATCTTCCGACTCTGAACATTTTCTCTTCTCCATCGCACTCTTTGTTCCCCTGCTCTATTCATTCTGGTTCGCGAACGACTGCGAGCAACGAGGCTTTCTTCTCCTTGCTTTACCGGCGAAGCACGATCCTTTCAGCTTCTGAGTTTCTCTGATCATCGTCTTCATCCTCCCCAAAGCCACAAAAATTGAGGTTAATGTTTATTCTTTGAGAAACCTATGCTTTGCGAACTATTTTGACTCGTAATGATGTTAGAGTTTACTTATTTTACATCCAATATACTATACAGTGTGGTTTACAAAGAAGGACGAGTGTAAGAGTTGTTCGGTACCTATGAAAGCAATACCGCTATCTATTTACGCTCCGTTCACATAATACCGCTAGCATTTCGCCGTTGGTCCAAATATACTGCATTGCCGCTATGTTTTTTAGAATTGCCGCTAGCTTTCTATTTACACCCCGTTGTATATTACCGATAGAGGTGTACCATTAATCCCTATATACATTTATACTGCTATGTATAATATGAATGTTGTTCGTGATCGTGCAGTGACGGGGGAGCCCACAACCATCTTCACCGCCCCCGCCGCCGGGGTTTGAAGAGGAGAATAACGACAAGATGGAAGTAGTGGATAATGACGTGGAGATGCCAGTGGAGAGTGAGAACGGCGGTGAGGATAAAGGTGAGGCGTATGGAGAGTATGAAGGTGAAGATGGTGCGTCTGATGGTGAGCCTGGAGGTGAACATATTGCGTCTAGAGGTGAAGATCCTGAGCCAGGTAGTGGGTCAGATGTTGAGCCTGGTGCTGAGGCGGGCGATGACTTGGTGGTTTGTTACCCAGATATATTACCATTCTAACCAGCACCGAAGTATCTCGAACACATGTTCACCCGGTGGTTTGATCAAGAAGCTTCCACGCCTGTCGTATGTGCTATCGGAAAATACGAACGGGCCTTTTTTTCAGACTCTAGTCGACCATGATGGGTGGCTGGACGACAGGGTAATAATTCTCGATGCCAATATTTCTATATATTTTTTTATTTGTTGTTACCAATTCATTGATATTAAATGCACTTCATCGACGAGATCACTTACGGGCTCTGTAAGTGACTTGCTACTTTTCCTGAGAGTATTCCCAAGTTTTATGCAATCGCTATTGTCGATAGTTCCTTCATGAACCAAGTGTCTATCATTTCTGGGAAGATCCGTAGCGGTTCACAGGAAGAATCAGATTTCGGTCTATAGATTGGGTATCAGGAAACCAACCAAGGTATCAGGAAACCAACCAAATTCGAACTACGGTAGTGAAGATATAATGTCAATGATATTGTAGGATCTAGAGGATTACTTCCCTTGGATTTTGGAAGCGTCAAACTTGACTGCATTACCCTGTCCTGCACATCACAAGAACCGTCGTTGGACATAGAGGCGCACCTCAGGACAATATTGGAACCGGCCTGTCGACTCTGGAATATTTGCTATGAATTTCATAAAACTAGACATGAACGGACGCTACCCTTTCACGATGGTTGACCGTTTATTACCTTCACCCCGGTCCCGATACGCGATGAAAATCTGGATGAATTGGTCGTTCCAACTTTAGAACTAACTCTATATAAGGTCTGTAATATTTTGACTACGTTTTGTTACCTATTTTGTTTGGACCGTTGCACCAGTATGTGGTAACTATGCTTATTACTTTGGACGAGTATGTTCTCTGTTCACCTTGTTTAATTACGATGTACGAGTATCTTTATGTTTTTTTATTCACTTGTTTTGCCAATCTGTATAACATATTTATCGATGCCCAAGGGCTATCACGAGGTTCATTCTCAGAAACTATAACCTCTAGTAAAATGATTAAGCCTTGCTGATACCTCTATTACCCAGTGTGAGTCTACAGCTATACATTCGAGATACTATAGTTTTTTACTAACTTTAACAAAAAGTTAGTGAATCCCCAAGGGTTATCGCTAGGTTCATTCTCATATACTATCTCCTCCAGTAAAATGATACAACCTTGCTAATACCTCTATTACCAAGTGTGCTTCTACCGCTATAAATTCGAGATAATATAGTTTTTTTTATTAACTTTAACCAAAAGTTAGTCAATCCCGAAGGACATAATTGCTAGGTTCATTCTCAGATACTATCTCTTCTAGTAAAATGAGAAAGCCTTGGTTATACCGCTATTACCAAGTTAAGTATACCGCTATACATTCGAGATGATATACATAAATTTAAACCGTCAAGCAATAAAAAGAAACTTCATAAAACTGTTTTTTAACAACCGTTGTTATACCGTTAACAAAAACTATATTTTACCGCTATTTCAAAGCGTGACACATACGACATAACTATTACGACATAATTTGGTTACCGCTATACAAATTTGTTGTGCTAATAAGCTAGAAACCTTATAAATGCTATACATAACTAATATGCAAAAAATAATAGAAATACAGAGAGTAAGCTCTCCACATAATCATGGGCGGGGTCAACGTACATGTCATTCTCCGCGCCCCATACATTTCTCCACTAGTACTCCATCGCCGGCCGTTCTACCGTTGACAACACGGGTTGAGTTTCGTCGAGACGAAGTACCTCGTCCCGCCAGTCGAAGGAAATGAATGATGATTTATTTTGCCCGGTGTGAATCAGAAGCGCCCAATAAATATCCCCTTCCACCGTTACCGCGTCTCGTGGCCAATGAAGCTCCCCTGGTAGTGTCAAGGATCCATAATCTCTCCATGCAAGTCCGCTTTTGGAGAACACTTTCGTGCATACGGAAAGCGAATCCTTGGCTGCGCAAAGTCAGACGACCCTGTAGTCGTTGATAGTGACGTCATAGGTGAAACCTAACGCCCCAGTGTCATGAAAGGCATGTGAGTAGGGTGCTGCAACGGGAAGTTGCCTCACTTGCCGAGTCGTCGGATTCCAAATCACGAGTCTCGTCTCTATCTCCCCGAACGACAGGCATATCACGCCGTTGTAGGATCCACCTATCTCGAAGTGTTCGTAATATTTTGCATGAAGATACGACACGTCGATGTCCGTCACCCTTTGGCCGGAGAGCACAAATATTATCTGTTTGTAGTCCTCTTTGGAGGCGGTAATCAAGAGTGGGCCGTATCTGGTCCGTTGCAAAATTTGATGTGTGTTGATGAACGACGAGTCCCCCTGATATTCTTGCCAGCCAACGTTTCGAGACGCTCTTTAATGCCATCAGAATTTTCGCCGACAGTTCAGCTAGGATCTTATGGAACACAAGGTATTCGGGGAGGTCCTCCGACGTGTATTCCATCTTTGTTTCTGATACTAAAAAATTTGAGACGCTTACGAGTGTGTTGTTAGAAGTTAGTAGAAGTAGAACCATCCTTTTAATAGACACCGACTAACACGTCTTTTCAAATAGTAAATCCAAACTGCGCTTAATTAAAGCGACTCTTCAGATTTTCCATGATGTAATCATAACCGCTACAGATCTGATCCCGCCTTTTTGTTTTGAAGGTTGAGTTGCTCGATGTCTCGGTAACTGATACGAGGTCTCTCCTACCGCTAGTTGATAATGATACCGCTAGTTGTTATATAGCTCTTACATGCCACGTGTTTGTAAGACGACGCACGCGTCATGTCAAATATATATATCACACTAGTTGTTACAGTCTTTACTTAAGCATAAATAATAAAAATATATAGACATTTGGGATTTCAACTCCTATAATCATGATCGTAATTGATTACCGCTACAGAACTCAACCAATCACGTTTGAGTTGCTCGATGTCTCGGTAACTGATACGAGCTCTGTCTATAAGTCTATATTTATTTCTCTTTTTCCCTGAGTAAGTCGCCACTAATCTCCACAATGAACCGAGGAAATGGGTTATTCCACTCACCGATGAAGTGACACTGAGTGATATTGCCGGTTTTCTGGCTTTGAAGGGGGCAACTGAAAGCGATATTGCCCGAAAAGTTTGATAATGTAGACCGGAAGGATGTTTTTCCCGACGAGGTTCATTGCAAATACGACCATACCTACAAGCACGACGATGGCCGAACTTACTCGGCATGGAGCCGCGAACACTTGGAGGCGGGGCTGACGTTCCCTCTAGCACCGGAGTATATGGAGATTTTGAAGGTTAATGGTCTGGCCCCATTCAAACTTGTCCTGGAGGGCTACTAGATCATTGTGGCGCTGTATGTCCTCGCATGCCAATACGGGTTGCTGCGTCCAACGGAGAATAATATTTTGAGTCTGTTTGGATTGAAGGAACTTGGAGGCGGCTTCTACACACTCACGGAGAGGCCCTGGCTTTGCCATATGGGGCCCGTGCTTTACAGAGAAGCCAACACACTTAGCCGAGTACTGAGTCGGTACTTCTTCATGGCGGGGCCGGAGGAGTTGCAGGATCATACCACCAGTTCGACGTGGACTTTTGCATCATTCGATTGTCTAGAGAAGTACATGAAATATGCCACCTTTATAGCCAGGCTCCCTCCCAATCAGCGTATCTTAGGAAAGTTGACAAGCTACCGCAATTTGCGGGATGCAGGCCTTTTCTATGAATGGGCTCGCATGGGGCCCTTCCCTCCAAGAGCCGACCATAACTCCAGGTTGAAATGGGCTGGGGAAACGTCGATCATGGGGGTCCTCTTCTTTTGGACATTTACCCTGGGACGCCGTTCCTGTCGCCCATATGGTCCGCCCGAGCGAGAGCAGTCATCCCTACGCGGCGTTTTCCCGGAAGGTTCTCTGTCGCGAGAAAGAGCTGGCGGAAGTTTCCGATTGATTTGCATAGAAGTTAGTATAACCTAGTTTTGTAACCTAATATAAGTTGCGTTACTTTTTTTACCGCTACTAATATAACTTTCTTTACCTTGTTACCGATGCTAATATAAGTTGCTTCAATTCGTTACCGCTACTCATTTAGGGTTCTTTATTTCCTAACCGCTATCAATACGAATAGTAGTATTTCTTTCAAATAAAAATTTCTGTACTTGATAGTAGTATGTCTTATTAATATGAGATTATGAGTTGCTTTAATTGTTTACTACCTTTCGCTATATTTGTCTTACTTATTAATTATTATAGTTGGTACTTTTATATATAGTACCCAATCTAGTCACCAACTGTTAGAAACTCGAATATAAAGTAAACGCACCCACGTCACCAGATCACAAGAAAGCCAGAAATTGTAGATCCCTTTTTTTGACCTTAGGAATAGCAGCTCTACAATGTACGATCTCGCCGATAGTTGAAGAACTTCTCAAATTCAGAACAATCGACGGTGTGTTTGCAAATGCGGCAACATCACGATAGTCTTAACTTCAATCACGTGGAAGAATCTAGGAAGAAGATTCAGGTGTTGTTTGAAGATGAAGGTACGTTCATTGATGATGACTCTTTACTTGATCTCTGGAAACTCGATAATGTTGTGATTTTGGGTGTTTTCCTTACCATCAGGGAAAAGATAATTTCGGATACTTTGATTGGGTAAATCCCGAACCAATTCCACAAACTGGTAACCTTCAACCAATTCAAATACTGGAACGTCGAAACTACTATGGTTCATCAGTTGGGGAAATCTAATGTTCGTAAATTTCTTTGTCGTTTTGTGGATGTTCTTTGAGTGAGTATTTTTCTGGTACGCAGTATGGTGTTTTGTAACGAAGACATGTTGAACCATTTTTTATTTCAATCTTTACCGCTATGTTACAGCTATTATATTGTATGACAATCAAACCTGCTCTACTAATGATGTTATATCTAACCTTGACAATTGTACCGCTGTGTTAATATAATTTATCATACCGGGCCTTTATATATAAATTACTGCTAGTACCTTCTCCGGTATCGGATCACCAAAACGTTAGACAATAACTGAGAGAGATGAGTTAGCTAACACATTGGAAATGCGATACCGGAGTTGGTGCTGATAGCCTCAGCAGTTCATGAAAAATGTAGAAATAGATAAGGAGAAGAGGCGGCGGGCAACTATATATTGCAAATTGTTCTCCGTTTTAGGGTTTGTCTTCTATTTATAACGATTAAAGGGTATTTTGGTACTTGTAATCCTCATACCGCTATGTGTGACACAAAGAGTAAATAATGAGTACCGATATATGTTGCATAATAGCGTGATTATCAAGTACAAAAGAACGATAAATAATCTAATATTCTTCATTCGGTATTGCATCACACAAAGAGTAATCAGATATTCTTCATTCCAAAATACATCACACAAAGAGTAAATATTGAGTGCCACTATACATTACATAATAGCGGGATTATCAAAATACAATACAAAGATAAATAATAAATAATTGGATATTCTTCATTCCAAAATACACACCTTAATGAGTGAATAATAGAATACCGCTATGTGTTACGTAATAGCCGGAAATGAAGCTTGCAGAGTAGAAGCACGCCGGAAAATAAACTAGAAGTCGACAGCGAAGAGGATCATGGAAACGAAGCTTACACGGCGAAGATGCTTGGACGCAAACTTTCACCTCTTTAAAATATTGTATGAATACACGGCGGGATGAAAGATTGTGGACCACTAGCCGACGAATATCAAATATTATCATGGAGAGAGATGATTGATATAATTCTATGGTTTAGGGTTAGGGATTGCTCTTTTTCTAAACAACTTGGGGGAGATGGACGAGTAATTAATGCGACCTACATGCAATAAAGGCACATAATGTGTTTGGTCACCTACTAATTCGAGTAATTAATTCGTGCTACTATACTGCTATGTATTCAAATAGCGGTGGTATCTTAACACCTACCGGTTACATAGCAGGAAGACTTAAAATTTCAAGATTCAATAGGTTTGGAAGAGATAGCTCTTTGACTTAAGTATTATATTAAGTCGAAATACTTTACTTCTCTAAAACGTAAACGTCTTGGGAGAGATGGACGAGTAGTTAATGCGACTTGCATGCAATAAAGGCACATAATGGTTCGGCCACCTACTAATTCGAGTAATTAATTCGTTCTAGTATACCGCTACGTATTCTAATAGCGGTGGTATCTTAACACCTACCGGTTTTATGGCGGAAAGACAATAGATCATGGGTTTCCATCAGTTTGATTTCATCCACCGTTAGTGTGCATAAGAAAGTTCTCCGTAACAACTAATGGAAAGTGAGATGGATCATGGGCGGATAACGGGAATGAAAAAAGAACTAAAAAGTTTGTTGGATCATAGAACAGGTCTCCTTCACTCGTACACTTATGTGAAGCAATGCATATTTCACTCGATTAACTCGTGCTAATTTCAACTTAAAAGGGTATTACACTAGTAAATATGCTAAGATAACCTTAATTTTACTATCTAAACAACTTACCGCTAATTGATTTTGTTAGCCGCCGCCAGACACTCCTAGAACTACCTATATGAGTTACGAAGTAGTGGTGTTTGATTTGACTTAAAATTTCACGATTCAAAAGGTTTGGAAGAGATAGCTCTTTGATTTAAGTATTATATTAGATCGAAATACTTTACACTATATAACTACCGCTAGACACTCATAGAACTACCGCTTTTATATACAAAGTAGCGGTTTTTTAAAAAGATAATACACAAATAAATAGGTAATAGTCGTATAATTCGGTAATACAACACACAGGTGTTGGATTCAACAAAATATTAATCTTCCCCAAGAACTTCCAGTTTCCTCTTCTTGCCGCCGCCAGACATTCCTAGAACTACCGCTACGAGTTACGAAGTAGCGGTATATGTTTTGAGTTAAAATTTCAAGATTCAGATGGTTTGGAAGAGATAGCTCTTTGATTTAAGTATTATTTTAAACATGTTTGAAACACACAGGTTTGCTCCTCCTTATAAATATTTTATGAATGCAAAGCGGCATAAAAGATTGCTAACGGGCAGCTGACGAACCTTTGCGCGGTGTATTCATACAATATTATCATGGAGAGAGAACGCTAGGATATAATTATGATTTTTAGTGTTAGGGATTGTTCTTTATATAGACGCTTGGAGGAAGAGTGATTGTTTAAACATGTTTGGGGGGAGAACGAGTATTTAATATGATCTGCATGCAATAAAGGCACTATCCGACTCCAACTACTAATTCGATAACATTTGAACCACAGCAATTACCGATACGGTGGTGCATGATACCGTACCTCTATATGTGTCGTAATACATGCTTTTAGTTTCTTCGACGATTTCTTATGAAATGAAATCAGTCAATTTTTTTAATCAACACATGTATAATTTATGCTCTCCACCGCTACCAAATATAGTACTCCCACTAGAGGTATCTGTCTATACAAGTAGCGGTAAAACAAGTATTTAAAGAAACATTAAAGCACTAGGGAAAGTCAAACCGTCAACCCATACAAAACCACCAAATGAATACCAATCGGGGAAGACGAACCAGTAATTAATACCACCAAATTAATAATACCTGTCAGTGAATAATGATGAACCACCAACTTCTTAGAACCACCTACTTAAAGTAAACGCAACAATTCGGAAGTATTCTCACGCTTATTCTCACGCATGGATCGAATCTATCTTCGAAACTATTCTCACGGTTATTTCCATTATTCTTACGATTCTTTTCAGTTTTCTCATACGATCCTTTTTTTGGATTATTGTGGAGATTTCTTTAGGATTAAAGGTTGCAATGAATACCGCTATACGTTTTTGCAGACTGCTTCTTTCTGAAACCATTCAAGATAAGTTCAGAAATCCGGAACTTCCCATGGTCCAGATTTCTATAGATCTATAAATGAAAATTACCTTACCTCTATATAAATATTATCATACCGCTATTCTAAGAATCCTTAGTTCATAAAAAAAATGGAAGATGAGCTTAAGATATTTTTGTAGATCAACAATCTAACTTAATGCATAGTCATGGTTCGTACAAACAAAGAGGGAGTTCACATAGTACACGTTGAAGAATAATGCCCGTCGCACAAGCATTTTCTACAAAACCTCGTATACTTCCTTCTGCTCTCCCCAAATGATAGGAATCTTCTTGTCCTCTTTCGTCCTTTTTTGCAGGGTTCTACAGCCAGCAGTCTAATCTTCCCAAATACTTGACAGACATGAGAAGGTACTTCCCAATCGTCACGTAGGGTGATTGGTTTTACGGAAATAGAATGCGCTTTAGACCTGTTGTCCAAAATCAAGAATTTCCCATCGAAATTCTGAGGATTTAACCCAGCATCGGAGAGTGCCAAGACGGCATGCGCAAATGGGTATTCCTAATTTTGCCAACGTAAGCACGTGCACGTTATTCTACCGATCACCACAACATCTTTGGGGTGGCTTCCCAACTTTGTTCCACTTGTTGTCACTTCCCACTTTTCATTGTTTAAGTTATCAGCCGTCATCGTCTTACATTTGATCTCGTTCTTATTTATCTTTGCTCGGATCGATGAATGACTGGAGAGGACGACTCGATAATACATTTAGCGCTTGCGTCATTTTATATACTTATATACTTAGATACCTTCCCAAGACATTCATGGAAAAGGGCAAAAAAAGGGTAACCTCTAGCTACTTTCAGCACACTATTGATGCAGATGCATTCGGTGTTGTTTGAAGTCAGTATGTTATACCTTTTCCCACTTAAAGTAGGCTCTTGCCCAATTCGATCTTCTCACAACTTGTTCAACGAGATATTGCGCAGCAATTGGATAATAAATCTTGAAGACATCCCATCTTTTTCAAAATTCCTCCTCTTTATATGATCGTACCATATCCCAATAATGGTACATTAGCCCCTTCTCATATTCCAAGTTTTCTTCGTCTGGATTGGGATCCCTTGATTCGCCGACAGTTTTTTCATCGGGATTTGGATCCCTTGATACGCCGGTGGTTTCTTCATCAGGATTTGGATCCCTTGATACCCCGGCGGTTTCTTTATCGAGATCGGGATCCGTTGATTTCTTCTTCTTCTTCTCCTCCTCCTCCTCCTCCTCCTCCTCCTCCTCCTCCTCCTAAACTTCCACAAGTTGCAACTTATGTGATAATTACAATATCCATGATGTGCTTTCGGATACACTGTACGTATACCGTGAATAATTGATCCCCCTCTATCCGATACGAACACCAAGTCTTCCTCATCCGGGGTTGATTCTTTGAGCCGTTCTAAAAAACATACCAAGGCTAAGTGGTTCTCCGCGTCTGTAATACCGAAAGCAAGAGGATAAATATGACCATCGCCATCCATAGCGGTTTCTACGAATAACACACCTACGTACTTGCTATACAAGTGACATGCGTCGAGACAAATCACCTTCCTCAAACTTTTGAATCCTATAACCGACGTGTATAATGCCACGAAACAGTACAAAAAACGGACTTCCTCGGTAGTCTTAATCGCGGTGCGGGAACCCGGGTTTTCTTTTTCAACCATGTAAAAATAATTTGGTAAAAACCCATAATTTTTAATAAGGATAAAAATACACGCCAAGCCTTCCAGGAACTAACATTGATACCGTTATATAAAAGAGTCTCCTGAATCACTTCCGTGCATGGAGGTAGTTTCAAACCGTGGAATGTATTAGAGATCATGATAGCGAGATACGACAAAGTGTCTTGTCGATGGCCATCTTTTCGGCCGGCAACGGAACAAGTGTGGGTGTTTTCATATCTCCGTATGGTGGACGTGTTAAAGTTCCTAATCTGCGCTTCACGTATCCTCCACCTGCATTTCCGATTTAGGCATCTGACTAAGTATAATCTTGTTGTAGACTTAATTGACCTCAACTTGAAGAATCCCTTGAAAGTACCCTCGGCCACAAACATTTTCAATTCCAACTTTGATGAAAACTCCTAACCAAGTTTGAGATTCATACCGTCATGAAAACCAACTGTCGGAAGTTGTCCTCCATCAATGCTCGGACCACACAAATTTGGTGCCAAAAAATAATTTGGCATCCCTCTGAATTTTGACAATATCACATCTTTATCATTAAATTTAGCTTTCGGCATATCATTCAGGCGATCTTCTGGCGTATCAGTGGGATTATAATGTGGCACATCAAACGGGCGATCTTCTTGCACATCAAACAAGAAATCTTCTTGCACATCAAACGGGCGATCTTCTTGCACATCGGTCGGGCGATCTTCTTGCATATTGGTTGGGCGATCTTCTTGCACATCACTCAAGCGATATTCATGCACATCACTCAAGCGATCTTCATGCACATCGGTCGGGCAATATTCTTGCACATCGGTTGGGCGATCTTCTTGCATATCGGTCAGGCGATCATCTTGCATATCAACAGGCGCGCTAAATGAACGACCCGTTGTCTTTTGGCTTCATGACCTTCCTTTGAAAGTAGACCGATGTATAATTGATCCAACCATGCCAACCCAGCGGCATCCCATAGATACGCTGTCAGGTCTGTATCGTTTCCAAGGGCTTGCGGTTGGCTACTTTCAGAAGGTTTATAAGTTACCTTCAAATCATGTTTCCTTGAAATGTTGCAACGAACGTACAAAAGCTCTTTAAAATCAGCATATCTATTAAATGTAGACGTTTCAACCCGAATACAAGTTCTCGTGTCTCGGTGTCCAACCCACTTCCACATATAAGCATCATATATCCACCTTCCTCCAAAACTGACGCTCACCAAGCGCGGAGACATCAAGAAAATGGAAAGGAATCAAACCTGAAATTCAAATACGGTAACATTATACGATACCGATATAGTAATTAGTATGAATGTACATAATACCGCTTAGTTATACACAATTTCATATAGCGGTTATAATGAAACAATATTGTCTGATATTGATATTAAATTTCGTAATACCGCAACGTTGTAAGATACCGCTACACTATTTATTATCACGATACGTCATACCGCTACGTTATAATAATGTCTTGTAGCTATTATATAGAAACAATATACTGTAGTATTGAGCTAAAGTTCTGTAAGTATAATTTACCGCTAATACAAAAGATGTACTGCTATAGCATGTTTACCCAAATAATAATAATAAATGTGAAAGTTTCAATTTTCAACAAACCGTTCGACATGAAAGTTGATGCTATGCGATGGGAGCCGAACGTTGTGTGGGAAGCGTAGGATATGAATAAAAAAAGGCGAATCGTCGAAGAGAGAACAGGAGCTTAGGGCTTTTACTACTGGTCAGTCGGAGAAGAAGGCGAATAGACGAATAGCGTGGGAAAATTAATAATAAAAAAAGAAGAGAGAGAAAGTTCGCACGAAGAAATATTAATATAATAAGAGGAGAGAGTAATAAAAGCACGCAAAAAATATAATAAAATAAGAGGATAGAGAAAGAGAAACGAGAAAAAGATACAATAAAATAAGAGGGGAGTGAAATTTACTTTAACCTCACTTGCGGGCCCACTTTGTTTAATAAAGGTATGGATTGACATAGTGAACAGTGCCGAGGGTATAAACCTCTAACAAATCACAAATAAGGTCATTCTTGCAATTCACCCCAAGAGAGAGAAAGAAAAGGAAATTTACTCCAAAAGTACCAAAGTTATTAAAAAGGTAACATCTAGCCCTAATCTGTCATTTCCTCTAATAAATTTCGAATTTCAATGAGCCCGTACAGCACAAAATTTGTATAAACTATGCCTATAAAGCTGATGTCTAATTTTTTATGGTCTTAAACGATCAAAAATGGAATTTTTATACGTTTTCAAAATGAAAAATGTTATTTCAAAGGTTATTTATAAAGCTTTGGAAATTAAACTTTGGAACTTTATAAAGTTTAATTTTTAATTTTCAATCATGAAAATCAAACTAAAATTATTTTCCCGGGTTTTCATGAGATTATTTAATTATTTACGGTATTTATTACGAGTAAAAATTTTGCAATAATCAAGGAATTATTTTAAAAGTTTTCGAGCTTAATGCGCCATTATTATTTTCAAAGTATTAATTTATTATTTAACTTGGTTTTATTTATTTATTTCTTGATTTATTTACGGAATTCAAAATTAATTTTAAAGGCATTAATTTTACAAAATACGCCTATGAATCTCCAAAAATCTAAAAATCGAATTACGTCACAAAAAGTGACTTGTGATTTATTTAATCAATTCGCTTATGTCTTTGACTATGCTCGAAATTATTTTCCCGCTTATTATGCGAATATTTTTAAAATATTTTACAAACACCCCCTTAAAGGAAATTTGCAGTTCCTTAGGAAGACGAAAGGAGACTTAAATCTCTGACAACCCGGACCCTCGCCAAATAACACAAGTTGCTTTAAGTTTTAAAAGAAAAGTTTCTTGCGTAATGTTATGTTCATTTTTCCAACATATAAAATTTAGGCCCATTTTGGCAAAAGTCAAAGGCCATTAAGAAAAGTCAAAGCCCACTATGGAAAGTCAAGGCCCATCACCAAAGCCAAAGACCCGGGGCCGACGAACTAAGTTATTGGCGAGGCCCGGGGTAAAAAAGGCGAAGCCGACAAGGCCACGAGGCGACGAAGCGAACAAGGTGACGAGGCGATGAAGCCGACAAGGCGACAAGACAACAAAGCCGACGAGGCCACATGTTGACGAAGCCAACAAGGCGACGAAGCTGACGAGGCGGCGAAACCGAGAAGGCGACTAAGTCGACGAGGCAGCGAGGCGAAAAAGCCGACGAAGCAATGAAGCCGACGAGGCGACTAAGCCGACGAAGCGTCGTAGCCGACGAGGCAAAGAGACGAAGAAGCCCCTCGTCATAACTTGACGATGGCATAAATTGCAATTATTCTACACGTTGAAGAGATCCGAGACCACGAAGATCTTTGGGAAATCCTCCGGATTCCCCCGAACTCCACATACGGACTCACGGACAACCCGAAGACATCAAAGAATCAAGAATCAATGACGACCCTTTTTGCAGGGCAGGGGCCTCGACAAACTCCCTGGAGCAGAGTCAAAATTCGCAGGCCCCTGGAAATGCAATTTCAGGGAATTGATTTTCTCATAAATAGGAGTGTTCCCCTCCTTATTTCTACATTCACTCAAAGCTTTCTCCAGAGCTTCTCTCTCTATCTTTCTCTCTCTAATAATTTGTCTACCCTTAGAGGGAAAAGACTTTAGTGAAGAGTTGAGATCGATCTAGAAACAGAGTCTTAGTCTCGACAAGAAAGGTTGTTCGACGAGTCAGCGAAGGCATCCTTTCGTATGGATAAGGCCCCTCGTTAGACGAGGCCACCTACCCCGACAAGGTCGATAGAGGAAGGAGCTTCCCTCGTCGGGATAAGGCCCCTCGTGAGACAAGGCAACCTACCTCAACGAGGTCAACAAAGAGAATCCCTTGACAGGCGGGGCGACCTTTCCAACCTTGAGAAGGACGACATATAACACACCTCGTCAGGTCAAGGCTCTCGCTGAAATTTACCAACATGAGGGAAGTTCGACAACGAGTTCGCCAAAACCAACGAGGTAAACGTAGAACACTTCACGATGGTAGTACCCAGCCATCTGGCTGAGAGTCACCCCTGCACTGCCAACAACGGCACCTACGTCGAATCAAACCATATCGTCATTAACCTGAGATACGTAGGCAGCCTCGCCCAACCATAAGAGACGGGGCACGGGCCCATTCTACCCTTTTTTGCAGGTCATCCCTCGCCGTAGGAGCTCACCAAGGAAGGAAGATCACGAAGAATCATCAAGACTAGCTCGGAGCTTCATGAAGACCGGAGTTTTCCCAGACGACGATATCGCCATGACGACAAGGACTTCGCTCGGATGAGGAGCTTCACCAAATAAAGGATTCCACCCAGACGAGGAGCGTCGCCATGAACAGGACTTCGCCACCACGACGGAAGTTTGCCAAGGATTGTCAGTGACAACCCCTGAGACTCATCCAAGATGACGGAATCACATCCACCTTTGATGATCATTAGTCAACTCGCGTTGACTCATTATTCAATCATCCTTGTGTTCAGCGAGTCAATCTTGGAACCCGAACCTTGGATCCGATTCTAAGTTAAAGCAATTTTTACGCATTGACATTAACTTTTTCCCACTTCCATTGGAGAATACCAAGGGTTTGTAAAGTTCATGCAAGTTTTTGGTGCTCCGCCTTAACTTTTTGACAAGTCAATCACTCCTCTACAAATCTAACTATGTCACCTCTCATTCCCGGCCACCAATAATATATCTTCAAATATCTATACATTTTACTTGTTCCAGGATGAACCGAGTAAGGTGAGTTGTGAGCCTCGACTAGTATCTCTTTACAAAGCCCATCATCATTAGGGACATATAATATTTCTTGGAAACTAACGATACCTCCTAGTGACATATTAAAATCTTTTTGTTTCCTTGTCTCGACACTTGGCATCATATCCTTTAAATAATAGTATGAACGCTGAGCTTCCTTAATTCTCTCCAACGTTTGTTTGAGAGACATGTTGAAAAATTGCTCCACATTGCCCATTTTAACAAACTCAATCCCTAACCTTTCCAATTCCATTTGGACTGGTGTAGGCACTATCCCTAGAACTGCCTAACGTAAACTTGACTTCCGACTCAAGGCATCAGCTACCACATTTGCTTTCTCTGGATGATAGTTTATTGTACATTTGTAATCTAATACTAACTCCAACCATCTTCTTTGTTGCATATTAAGTTCTTTCTGAGTGAAGAAGTACTTCAAGTTCTTATGATCTGTATAAATATTACACTTCTTGCCATAAAGATAATGCCTTCAAATCTTTAAAGCAAATACAACACCTGCTAACTCTATATCATGTGTTGGGTAATTATTTTCATAATCCTTCAATTGGTGAGAGTCATAGGAAATAACTCTTTCGTTTTTCATAAGCACACACCCAAGTTCTGATCCTGAAGCGTCATAGTAAACAACTAATCTGCCAGAACCCTTTGGAATGGCTAACATTGGAGCAGAAACCAAATTTTTTTCAATGTTTGGAAACATTGTTCGCATTCTTCCGACCATTGAAACTTTACTTTCTTCCTTGTCAAGTTATTGAGTGGTGATGCTATCTTTGAGAATCGTTCTATGAACTTTCTGTAATAACCTGCCAAACCTAAAAAGCTTCGCACCTCAAATACAGTGTTTGGTTGTAGCCAACTGCTCACCGCGTCTAATATTTGATGGATCAACAGAAATCCCATCATTGGATATGACAACAGCAAGGAACGACACTTTTTCTAGTCAAAACTCACACTTTTTGAACTTTGCATACAACTTCTTTTCCTTCAACATATTCAACACTATCCTTAGATGCTCAACATGTTCTTCCTCTGAGTCTCTGACCAAGAGTAAATAAGGATATCATCAATAAACACAATTACAAATCGGTCTAGGTAGTCTTTTAAAACTGTATTTATCAAGTCCATTAAGATCGCGGGCGTGTTTGTTAGCCTAGGAGACATAACTATAAATTCATAATGCCTGTATCTTGTTCTAAAAGCTGGTTTCTTAATAGCTTCTTCATTAACTTTTACCCGATGATAACCAGATCGCAAGTCAGTCTTAAAAAGCATTTATGCTCCTTGGAGTTGATCGAACAAGTCGTCTATTCTCGGAAATGCGTATCTGATCTTTATGGTTACTTTATTTAAGTCTATGTAGCTATGCAAAGTCACATTGAACCATCCTCCTTTTAAAAAACAACATCGGAGCTCCCCAGGGTGAAAAACTTGGACGTATGAATCTTTTGTCTAGCAATTACTACAGTTGAATCTTCAACTCTTTTAATTCTGTCGGAGCCATTATATACAAAGCTTTTGATACTGGGGCTGTTCCAGGACTCAAGTCAATTTTAAACTCTATATCTCGGTTTGGTGGTAGACCTGGTCTTTCCTCTGGAAATACTTTCAAAAATTCTCGCACTACAGGAAATTCATTTATCATCAAATAATTCTCTAATAGATTGTAGACCACACTTGCTAGATAACCCTCGCAGCCACTATCTAGCAATTGTCTTGCCTTCACTGCAAATATAAAAGGAGTTCTCAATTTCGGAGTTGAGCCAATGAAAATAACTTCTTCATCCCCTTTTGGTCAAAACGTTACAATATTTTTCATACAGTTTATATTTGCACGATACTTTGGTAAGAAATCCATCCCAAGTATCACATCATAGTGTGACATATGAAGCATAACAAGGTCAGCCCAAAGTTCCTTTTTGTTCGATCAAAATGGTGCAGCCACGAAGTACTTGGTTTGAATACATTAGATCCCCTGAAGGAAGGGACGCATTGTAAAAAATATCAAGTTTTTCAAGTGGCTTTCCCAATCTTCTCACGTACTTTTTCGATGCAAATGAATGTGTGGCGCCTAAGTCTATTAATTCATGAGAAGAGCTTCCAGAGATAAATCATTTTACCTGACACTACAGATGGATTAGTTGATGCTTCTGCCTGAGTGAGTGCAAACACTCTTACTGGAACATTCTTTGCACCTTGAACTTGAGCTTTACTGTCTCGTGCGAAATGACCCATATTTCCACAATGATAAAATGCTGCTGGGCCCTCCATGAAAACACCATAATGAAATCTTTCGCATTTCGTAAACTTTGGGTTCTGGTTTGTCGAAAACCCTTGTCCTGGATTATTACTTTTGGGCCGCTTGACTTGATTCCAATCACCTTGGCCTTGTCCTCCAAAATTACGTCGTTTTTTGTCTCTATTCCATGGTTGTTGTGCCTTCTTACTTGAAGGAAAACTGGAGTTGAACGATGACTTCATATCCTTGACTCTGTTTTCATTTTGCTTAGCTTTCTCAACTATTTTTCGTTGGGCCCTTTCTGTAGTTAAAGCTTGCTCCACAACTTTAGAATACAAAGTACTTTCTCTTTTGTTGACTTTCACATCCCTAAATATCTCAGGGTTTAAACCCTCGACAAACTGCTCAATGTTCAAGTCATTATTATCACTAAAATAAGAAGCATATCAAGAAAGTTCATCAAACTTCTGGACATATTCATCTATTGACATGTCACTGTGTTTTAGATTCTCCAGTTCCTTTATTTTCTTAATCCCTGCTACTTTGGTAATATACTTGACATCAAAAAGTTCCTTGAACCTTTCCTATGTCATTGTAGCAACATCATGGACACTAAAAATCGCATCCCACCAATAGCTAGCAGCATCTCGAAGGTAAAATGAAGGATAAGAAACTTTAGAATCATTTTGAATCTTGCCATAGCTAAACATACGCTCGACGGTTCTAATCCACCCCTCTGAAAGAATCGGATCACAATCACCGACAAATATTGGCGGGTTAAGTTCTTGGAACTTTTCACATGCCGAATTAGTGGCATCATATCTTGGAGGTGGTAGATGGGGTTCTTTGGGTGGTGGTGGAGACGGACTATGAGCGTTAGCCTCCCTTTCCATATCACGCTCCAAGCATTTCTCTACTATGTTGCACAAACGATCAATGCTACCACCTCCAACATTTCCTCGACTAAAAGAACCAATGCCAACTTATTTCTTTGGCCGTCCCATGTCATATATATAATCTTAGTCACGTAAAATTTAGTTTATAACCAATAATTGAACACATTTCATTCTTTTCATTGTCAAAATCAAAGTAAAACTTACAGTTTGGCTGAAACATATCCACCCGAGAAACATTATATATAGAAAGTCTACAGAAAAGATTTAAACCTTGGGCTCTGATACCAAACATGTAGCACCTGCTAACTCTTCATTTGAAAACAATTTTGTTGATGTACAAACAGAGGACATAGTCAACTACCGGCTTGGGACGAACCTCTATAAAAAAAAACACTCGTCTCATTTATATTGCTTATATATATACATATATCGAGAGTGAATCGATAGTTTGCAACGTGATAGATCGAATTCCACTAAATCATCAATTCTAAGAATATCATACACTCACAATTCACACTTGACTGTTTGAGGTGGGTAAACACGTCAACAGTTTGGCGCCGTCTGTGGGAAATTGATTTTTCTCAAAGCACTCCGCAAACATGAGCAACGAAGAAATCATAACCGTGACCGAGTCCGAGGTGAACAACCCTGAGAGAACACGGAGGTAAATGACCTGAAGTCTCAACTGGAGGCGAGGAACGCCGAGAACAAAGAATTGCGCAAGAAAATCAAACTTCTAGCAGCAAACCAAGCCCAACGTGAGCACCATCAGGACCCTAGCCGGGTAGACCCGGGACAGAGATCTGGGCATTAATGCCGGGCTAACCTCAATGCTTTCCACCTCGACTTTGCCGATCTGGATAATCCGCAAGCGCCGAGTCAAAGCCAGCCCCGATTGCCCAGCGGCCCAAGACCTTTAAAAACTCCACCGCCTCCGGAAGTGGGAACACTTTGCTTCGAGCAGTCGCCAACGCTACGAATGCCCGAGCTATTCATCGTGGTACGAGCAAAACCGCGACATTAATCTGGGCCTTCACGACCAACCTATCACATACCCGAGGTATCCCAGCCCGGTGTATGGACATGAACCCCTCCAGACCGTGCGCCCCAAGGCACGAAATTGGAGGAACTTAAACGCACAATGGACGCAATGAATGAAAAACTCACTCGTGTGCACTCTCCTATGCACAGCGCTACCACCGCTGCCCCTGAAATAGAACGGTTAGTGGAGGAGATGTAGAGGACACCCTTTAGGCTTGCCATAACCAGCGTGAAACTCAGGGATGACGGACGTGTGAACTTGTCAAAGTAAGATGGGACAACCGACCCTAAAGTGCACCTGGGATCCTTTAGGATCGCGATGGGGAGGGAAAACTTGGAAGCACACAAGTTAGACGCTGGGCACTGCCAGTACTTCTCAGAGAATCTAGCCGACCCAGCGATGGAGTGGTTCTCAGAACTAGAACCTCGATCCATCAAAAACTTCGGACAGTTGAAAACCTTGTTTCTCAAACACTTCTCCATGTTCATGGATACTGAGACCACGGTGGAAAACCTCTACGCTTTACAGTAGGAGAGAGGAGACCCACTCAGAGCCTTTATGACTAGGTTCAAAAAGACCATTGTCCAAATTAACGGGGTCAGTGACGAAACTGCTATAGCCGCCCTTACGGCCGCATTATGGTACGACTCAAAGTTCAAAATGAACATCGTCGTAAATTGTTACAATTCCATTGAAGACGTGATCCACAGATCGCCCAATTGGATCAGGCATAACGAGGAGCTTGAGGCTCTACAAAGAAATCACGGTCTCGACCCCGTCCATCAGCGAAATCAAGGTCTACCCGGCCAACCAATACAGCCAAGAGCCGGAGGCCACAACAAATCCTTCAGAGGACAGAGAAGCCCCTCCCCAATCCAAAAACACCAGTTCCAAACCGGAAATCCGAGGGGAAACAATGGACCAAACCTGCAATATACGTACGTGTTCAACGTGAATTCTGAAACCGCGGACTTCGAAGTACAGACTGAAGTGGAAGAAACCTCGGGAGAAGTACTGGTCAGCTCAAAGGATTCCCACCATACAGCCACGAAATTTTTCCAAAGCAAGATCCCAAAGCATGGTGCAACTTCCACAAGGTGTTCGGACACCGTACAAGAAACTATATGGTACTCTGTGCCCACCTGGCGGAAAAATACATCAACGGAGAGTTGGGAGAAATAAACTTCAGCAATGAACTTAAAAAACAGACAATTATTCGAGAAAAATCCCTCAGGACTAGCCTCAAAACGTTCAAAAGAGGACTAAGCAGCCAAGGACAACTCGGGAAAACGCCCAGCCGATCAAAAGACGCTGGGTTTACATGCTCGAAGAACCAGACGAGCAGACGTATGAGGAAATAGGAAACCTCGACGAACAACTGAATGAGATCCCCGCGCCCATCAACAAAATCTACACAATAGTAGGAGGATTGCAGCTACACGAAAACTCGGTCAATTCAATCAAGGCTCACCAATGGAGACTCAAGGCCGGACCAATAGTCGTTCCAAAGAAAGAGCTAGATTTAGAAATATCATTATAGGACAGTGAAGCTGCCACGATGATCGGACCACACAATGACGCGCTAGTCGTCACACTCCTAGTCTCCTCGTATACAATGGATAGAATCCTAATCGACAACGGGAACTCAGTCGACATGATTTTCCTAGAGCCACTGCTGAAAATGGGAGTCGAAGAAACCGAGATCAACAGGGAAGCTATTCCACTAACCGGCTTTGATGGAGGAACTATCGATTTAATATGGACGGTACGGTTGCCAATCGCAGCAGCAGGGATAGGAAGGACAAGGAACTTCCTGGTGTTGGACTGCCCGTCAGTTTATAACATGATACTGGGAAGAACGTTGTTGCATATGATGAAGGCCGTACCATCATCTTACCGTCAATTTAGTATGCTTCCCAAACGGGGAAGGAAAAATTGTTGAAATTAAGGGAAACAAAAAACAATCAAGAATTTGCTACATGAGCGCGTTCCTGAATATCCAGACCACTAAGGCCGAAAAGGAGAAGTCTACCGCATAGCAACTAATGACAACAGAAATAAAAAAAAAAAAGAGGACGACCAGGAAGGGACTACCGATATGGACGGACCCAACGTGGAAATGACAATTCAGGTCCAGATCGATCCGGACAACCCGGATCACCGGGTAGGGAGAGGAATGGGACTGGACAACAATGTACGAAAGGAACTCCTCAAATTCCTCACCAAAAACTGGGATTGTTTTGCTTGGTCCCACGAAGAAATTCCTAGGATAGATCCGAGCATCACAACCAACCACCTGAATGTAGACCCCAGTTATAGACCACTAAAACAAAAAAGGCGGGAGCTAGACCCGGATCGGGCCCAAGTTGTGAACGAAGAAGTCAGAAAGTTGTTGCAAACCGGATCCATCAGGGAAGTCAAATACCCGGACTGCTTAACTAACAAAGTCATCATGAAGACGAAAAATGGAAAGGTGAGAGTCTGTATTGACTTCACTGACCTGAACAAGGATTGTCCTAAAGACAGTTTTTCGATGCCTCACATTGACCGACTAGTCGAAGCAACATGTGGGCACGAACTGCTGTCATTCATGGACGCATTCTCGGGGTACAACCAGATCCTCATGCACCCATAGGACCAAGAAAAAGCGGCATTCAGAATCGATAGGGGGATATACTGTTACAAAGTGATGCCCTTTGGACTAAAAAATGCCAGAGCCACATATTAAAGACTAGTCAACCAGAAGTTTGCCGAGCAGCTCGGAAAAACTATGGAGTTCTACATCGATGATATGTTGGTAAAATCCTCCCAAGCAACGGATCATGTATCTCACTTAGAAGAGTGCTCCGCGATACTATGGAAGTATCAAATGAAGCTTAATCCGACAAAATGCACCTTCGGAGTAACTTCAGGAAAATTCCTGGGTTACTTGGTCACACATCGGGGAATAGAAGCCAATCCAGATTAGATAAAAGCCCTCCAAAACATGCCTTCCCCAAGGATTGTTAGAGAGACGCAAAGTTTAACCGCGAAAAACGCAACTCTTAACCTGTTCATATCAAGGGCTACAGACAAGTATTTACCCTTTTACAAATTTTTGAAGGGGAACGAAAAGTTCGAATGGACCGAAGAGTCGAGGAAGCATTCCAAAAGATGAAAAGATACCTCTCCACACCACCCATACTTACGAGGCCGATCTTGCGAGAGCCATTATTCTTATACTTGGCAGTCTTACCATCGGCGATGAGTGGGGTAATCGTGAGAGAAGATCGCGGTGAGCAAAGACCAATATTCTACATCAGCAAATCTCTGGAAGATGCTGAAACCAGATAACCGGCCATCAAAAAACTTGCGCTGGCAATGATAACCGCAACGAGAAAACTTTGGCCATACTTTAATTCCCACACCATCATGGTCATGACCACCTTATCTTTGAGGATCATCCTTCATAGCCCAAACAAATCGGGAAGACTCACAAAATGGGGCAGTCAAGGTAAGCGAACTCGATATGGAATACACAATCTGTAACTGTGCTAAATCTCAGGTATTGGCTTATTTTCTAATTGAACTACCAGCCGACGACTCGAAATAGGGTCACAAAGATGGAGAATGGAGACTCAAAGTCGATGGAGCCTCAAACCAAGGTGGATCCGGGATCGGAATTCGTTTGATATCCCCTACGGGAAAAGTGTAGGAACAATATATCAGATTGAAATTCCACGCGACAAACAACGAGACCGAATATAAGGCCCTCATTGCCGGCCTAAAAATAGCAAAATCCACAGGAGCCCGAAGGATAAGGGCCCATTCTGACTCCAACCTAGTTACTAGTCAAATCAGTGGCGAGAACGCCACTCGATATGACAGATTCGAGAAGTATCTCACGGTGGTAAAAGGATTAATCCAACAGTTTAATCACGTTGAGATAGTCCAAGTACCATGAAGTGAAAATGCGTCGGCAGACGCATTGGCTGGATTAGCTTCCACTTCGGATCCCCAAACAAAAAGGATAATTCTTGTCGAGACAATAGACGAACCTAGCGTAACACGCGAAGGTTGCAGCATTCAAATGGAACAAGATAATTGGAGAACCCCGATCGTCAACTATATCCTAACCGGAGCCAAACCCCAAGACAAGAAAAAGGCCAGAAAATTGAGAATCCAAAGCGCCAGATTCTGCATTATCGGGGGAAAATTGTACAAACACAGCTACACAGGACCCTACCTAAGATGCCTAGGGAGGACCGAGGCCCAAATTGTACTCCAGGAAATCCATGACGGAGGATGTGGCAATCACTCTGGAGGAAGATCTTTGGCAAATAAAGCAAAAAAGGCAAGGCTTCTTCTGGATCACCATGCTGGCGGACAACGAAACCTATGCTAGAAAATGCAATAAGTGCCAAAGACACTCCCTGTTCATATACCGGCCAGCAGAAAAGCTCTCGTCAGTTTCAGTTCTGTACCCGTTCATAAAATGGTCTATGGACATAGTCGGACCTTTTCCCCTAGCCTCGGCTGGGAAAAGAATCTTACTCGTCGTAACAGACTACTTCTCCAAATGGGTGGAGGCCGAGGCATACGCAACCATCTTGATGTTGATGTGGAAAATTTCCTTTAAAATAACATCATCAGTCATTTCGGTCTCACAAAGGAAATAATAGCTGACAATGGACCCCAATTCTTTTCCACGAGATTCCAGAACCTTCTGCATAAATTGGAAGATATCCTTGAATACATCCACTCCGAGGTACCCCCAAGAAAACGCCCAAGCCGAGGTAGCTAACCGGATCATAGTGGATGAAATCAAAATACGATTAGATACTAAAAAGGGACGTTGGGCTGATGAGCTCATAGGAGTCCTATGGTCCTATACAACTACCCCACGTAGGGCCACCGGGGAAACTCTTTTCTCAATGGTATATTGCACCGAAGCCGTAGTACTGGCCGAGATAGAGACACCCAGCCATCGAAGGGAATACGCACCTTTGAACGCAGAACTGAATGACAAAATGAGGGAAGACCAGCTCGATTATATCGACGAAACAAGAGAACATGCTTTGATAAGAATCACCAACTATCAAAACTCAATAGCAATGTATTACAATTCAAAGGTCAAACGTCAAAATTTTATCGTGGAAAAGCTGGTCCTAAGAAAAGTTTTCCAGAACACCGCCGAGTTGAATACGGGTAAGCTCGGGGCTAACTTGAAAGGGCCTTACATCGTCACCGAAGTAGTAAAACCTGGAGTATACCGACTGGCCACTCCGGAAGGAACAAGAGTCCTCCGCAGTTGAAATGCCATGCACCCAAGGAAATACTACGCCTACCCGACCTACCCGGTCTCCCATGAACTATGAAATGACTTGATCCCCAAATATGGGGTACGTAGGCAGCCGTCCTAAACAATGGGCATAGTCTCAATTACGGATAATAAACTCAACATATTTGAACCAAGAGGTAAAACATCCTAAACTTTTCCTAAGGCAACAAGCCTACCGGGTAACAGACCCATCATTTAAGGTAACAAGCCTATTCGGGTAACAAACCCATCACTAAAGGCAACAAGCCTATCCGGTTAACAAACCCATTACTTAAGGAAATGAGCCTATCTGGGTAAAAAAACCCATTACCTAAGGCAATGGGCCTATCCAGGTAACAAACCCGTTACCTAAAGGCCAATGAGCCTAACCGGATAACCATCCCGGCATCTGAGGCAACAAGCCTCACCAGGCAGCAAGCCTACCCTCTTAAACAAATGCTTATATTAATCTAGTATCAATAGACATGTTTATTTTAGAAACAAAATATACGGACTACTACAAAGAGACGAGTAAGATATATTCGACAGGAAGCACCAACAGAATGATCATATCATAAGGTAAACGTGTATTTTTCATACTTAAAAAATTTCAAAGTATTCAGATTCTTTATCCGTTTATAGAATAGACTGGTAAAGATTCAAAGACCTCGGATAGCCGAGTAAAATGTAGCCATTATTAGAAAAAGCACGAGGAGAAAATTAACTTGGAAGCCAAAGAAATTTATAGCATAGATTGAAAAGAAGTAAAAAATAACAAAGACCTTAACCGCGAGCATATCCGAACCATATATAAAAAGGTTTCAAGCCTCCGTAGACTTGCCCATAGAAATTGTCTTGGCCTTAGGCCTTATTTACGAACAAGAAAAAAAAATGGGGGACCGCTCTATGCGTCGACCACGGGAACATACTCGACCTCCTGGTCCTCCTTCTCATCCTTCTCTTCTTCTTCGCCGGCTAGGCCTCCTGGCTTGGTAGGTTCCTCGGTCAAAATTTCCTCAGCCACATAATTCTCAGCGACGGGCTCGGTCAGGACAGGCTCACCGATGACGGACTCATCAACGACGGATTCTTCCACAGAGGGCTCTTTGGGGGCAGGATCTTCGACGATAGGCTCCTTAGTAATCGATTGACTCGAATCTGCAAAGGGAAGCTCGGTCAAATGGGCATCAGGAGACATAGCCGAAGACCCTATCCGCGGCGCCGGCACCCTGTCCTAGAGAGCTTGGTAGCGAGCCAAGTTTCCTTCAAGGACCTCCTTCTCAGCCTCAAAATCTCTAACCTTGCCGTCAATTATGTCCTTGACCAGCTCCAGGAAACCTTCGGCCTGGTCTAGGCAGCAGGTGTCTGCCTCCGTACCTTTATACCACTCGAGCAGCGCGTCCCTCTCTTTCACCCTTCGGAAATAGCGAGAACGGATAGCACTTTTCTCGGCCTCACGGTCAAGTGATTGCTTCCGGGCCTCGGCCAGCTCAGCGAGAAGGCAATGCACATCTTCTTTCAGGGCCATGGCCTCCTCGTCCTTATTCTTAGCCAATTCCTCGGCCCGTCCCTTCGCCGCATCAGACGGAAGCATCTCCCTAGCGGCCGTCTCAATCGTTTTCTGGGCCTCCTTGACCAACTGGGTAGCATTCTTCAACTTTTCCCAGAGATCTACAACCGTATTCCTGAGACCCTTGATCCTACCCTCGGCGTAAACGACCTTCTGGTTCATAACCTCAAGTTGGTCACATTTTGCCTGGATGCCGGCTAGCACGTCGGCCAGCTCCCTATCCTTTAGCGCAAGCTGTTCGGCAGCATGCGCCCTCTCCTTTGCCTCATACAATTGTTCCTCATTATCGAGGACCATGTCGTTGATAATCGCGACAAGCTACACATCCAAAAAAATAGAGTTAGATTCCTATCATAGAAGGAAAATTGAATTAGGTAGAATATTGCCTAATACTTACATGAGTTGTCATCGCCGAAATATTCTTGTAGGCCAGCTTCCCGGCAATACTCTTGGGGACTCTGTCGACCCCGCCGTTAGTAATCTGCCAGAGGAGCCCGGCCGCAACCTTAGGCCCCTTGTCGAGACCCTTGTCTCCGTACCAAGTACACCCAACCTTGCAGGAGACCTCTTTCTCCTTAGCCTTACCTATAATCATGAGATGAGCTGACCCCGGCTTCTCCCCGGTCTTACCCTGGGAAATCTCCCTGGAACGATCAACCTCGTGAGCAACCCCTTTCCCCTTGGCCTTCCCAGAGGCCCTAACCATGTCCTTAGGAACCGGATCACCCCTAGCTTTCTTCCAAATCTCGGATTTGCCCCCCTCATGCGACTGCTTCACCGCAGCCTCCGATCCCGTCTTTGGGAGGACTTTTTCCTGAGTAGGACGGGTCACGTCCTTAGAAGGATGGACAAGAGAAGGTGGAGATGCATTCTTCTCCTCAGAAACCTTCGCTGCACGCATGGGTTTCTGGGGTACGATCCCCATCGCCGGAAAGTTCAACTACGTCCTTCTTTTTGGCCACCGTAGAGACGACCTCAACAGGAGTTTCCCTAACGGAAGTTTCCTCAATCCGTATGCTCGTCTCTCGGTGAACAACACCAGTTAGTGCTGACGCACCGGGCAGACTTCCTGACGCCGCCCCTGGCGTCGAACCAGAAGCTCTGGCCTGATCTTCCTATCTCCGCCTCTCGCGAAGACTTGGTCCCTTAGGCCGTAGAGCGTCTATCTCTTCTGCACGTCCAATTTTCAAACTTAGTCAAAAAATCACAAATGAATAATAAAAAAAAAAACTAGAAACCTTACCCGGAAGTTTTGGGGCGTTGTTGTTGTACTCGTAAAAATCCTCTTCGTCCTCCTCAACCCATAGTCCGACGGACTCGAACCTCTCCCGGGTAAATGACGACCACAGCTCGGGACCAGTCGGTAAGAATTTATCCTTAAAAGCTCTCCACTCGTCGGTAATTGGGAGATACTTAGGCTTCTCCGGATCCTCAACTACATAGGAAAAAGAAAAAGAAATTAGCAAATCGTGAAAAGATCCGAGTAGGAAATCTCACAAACCCAACCTAGAACCTCACCTATATCATGGACCCATATATTCTTGTACCCCGGCCAGGACCCAAGTGTTTCTCCATTGAGCAGCACGTATCTCGTCGCACGAAGCTTGAGCCGTCTAGCTTCGTTGCGGTCGGCGGGCAAGGTACTGTGTTTCAGGTATCCCACTATCGTATTGAAGATTTTGTCAGGATTGGTTGGTCGGGTACCATGTTTCTGGTATCCGACTGTCGGGGACATCCGCTTTTCAGCAGCTCCGTTGGGCGCAATGAGGTCTTCATTGGCAGAGTAGGCACCATGCTTAAGATACTCGATTACAGGCGACATCCACTTTTTAGCGGCTCCGTTAGACGCTGCGAGAACTTCATTGGTAGAGTACTAAGTTTAAGGTACTCGGTTGCAAGCGACATCCGCTTTTCAACGGCTCCGTCGGACGCTGCAAGGATTTCATTGGTAGAGCTGGTACCATGTTTAAGGTACTCGATCGCAGGGGACATCCGCTTTTCAGCGGCACCGTCGGACGGTGCGTGGACTTTGTTGGTGGAGCGGGTACCATGATTAAGGTACTCGATTGCAGGCGACATACACTTTTCAGCGGCTCCGTCGGAACCTGCGAGAGCTTTGCGGGTACCATGTTTAATGTACTCGATTGCAGGCGACATCCACTTTTCCGTAGTTTTGTCTTCCGTGACGAGGACTTCGTTGGTAGAATAGGCACTAGGCTTTAGGTTTTCGATCATTGGTGACACCCTCTTTTCAACGGCTCTGTCTGCCGTGACGAGGAGTTCGTATATAGAATAGGCACCATGTTTGAGGTACTCAATCGCAGGCAACATCCACTTTTCAGCGGCTCCGTTGGTCACTGCGAGAGCGTCATTGGTAGAGCAGATACCACGTTATAGGTACTCGGTCGTACGCGACATCCACTTTTCAGTAGCTCCGTCGTTCGCTGCGAGAGCCTCATTGGTAGGGCACGTACCTTGTTTTAGGTACTCGATCACAGGTGACATCCACTTTTCAGCAGCTCCGTCGGACGCTGCGGGAGCCTCATTGGTATAGCAGGCACCATGTTTTAGGTACTCGATTGCAGGCGGCATCCACTTTTCATCGGCTCTGTCGGACGCTGCGAGAGCCCTATTGGCAGAGCAGGTACCACATTTTAGGTTTTCGATGGTCGGCGAGATCCGCTTTTCAGCGGATCCGCCTGCCGTGATGAGAACTCCATCCTTCTTGATTTAGGGGTGCTTGAGGGCTTTGACGGGAACCTTTCCAAGTTCTTCATCGTCGGCCCTTGACGCCATTCGGGCTAACGTGTCGGCCTTGGAGTTTTTGCCACGTGATATATGGGCCATTTCATACCAAGTTAGGAGCTGTAAGCGGCGTTAGGCTTTGGCCAGGTACGGCGCCATGTGGTTTTCCTTTACTTGATATTCTCCTTCCACTAGCTTCACGATCAACTGGGAGTCGCACTAGATTCACATGTTATCTACCCTGAGCTTTCGTGCGATCTGAAGTCCGCCTAGCAACGCTTCGTATTCGACTTTGTTGTTTGAGACTTTTAATCCAAAACGAATGACGTAGCGGAGTTTTCCGCCATCTGGGTTAGTGAGCACGTTTCCAGCTCTTGAACCGTGCGCGTTTGAGGTGCCGTCCATGTGCAAATTCTATATTGGACCTTCGGGACTTGCTTTCCTCTTGGCGGCTCATAGCAGCTTCTCGATTTCTTCTTCTACTTCGACCTTGGTGTCGTAGGTGAACTCGGCGATGAAATTAGCTATGGCTTGACCTTTGACGGCGACTCAAGGCTGGTACTCTACGTTGTACTCTCTTAGCTCTTGCGACCAAATCGCCATGCGCGAAGAGGTTCCTTTGAGAAGCATCTTTCGCATAGGACGCACGGTTCGCACCACGATTTGGTGGCCCAGGAAGTATGGGCGGAGTTTATTCGCAGTGGTGACAAGCGCGAGTGCCGACTTTTCAACTTATTAGTTACACGTTTCAGCGTCAATGAGAGCCTTGCTGACGTAGTAGATCGGCAACTGCTTTTTTTCTTCTTCTTGGACCAAGACGGCGATGACCGGCCTTGTCGAGACGGGGAGGTAGAGGAAGAGTTTATCCTCGTCCTTTGGTTTTGAGAATAAAGGAGGCGATCCGAGGTAATTTTTCAACTCCTGGAAGGCGGCCTCGCACTTTTCATCCCAGGTGAAGTTCTTCCTGCCTTTGAGGGCTTGAAAGATTGGTTGACATCGGTCTGTAGCTTTCGATACGAACCGTCCTAGGCTGTTGATGCGCCCGTTGAGGATTTGAACTTCTTTTATCTTGTGCAGGCTTTTCATCTAAAGCAGGGCCCGGATCTTTTCCGGGTTTGCTTCGATTCCTCATCGGTTCACGATGTACCCAAGGAATTTTCCGCACTCGACTCTGAACGTGCACTTGGGGGGCTTCAACTTCATCTGATAATTACGCAAGAGCATGAATTTCTCTCATAAATCCTTGACGTGGTCAGCCTCTTTGAGGCTTTTCATGATCATGTCATCTACGTAGACTTCCATGGTATTTTCGATCAATGGCGCGAACATTTGGTTAACCACCGTTCTTGAGTCTGAATAGCATGACCTTGTAGATATAGAGGCCACGGTCGGTCACAAACGCCTTGTGTATCTGGTCAGGCTCGTGCATCCGGATCTGGTTGTATCCCGAGTAGGCGTCCATCATGCTCATGAGTTGGTGACCAGCGTTGGCATGAACCAAGAGGTCGATCCTTGGAAGCGGGAAGCAATCTTTGGGACACGCAGTGTTGAGATCGGAATAGTCTATACCAATCCTCCACTTGCCTTTAGGCTTTCTGACCATCACGACATTGGACACCCAGTCTGGGTACGTGACTTCCTTCATGAAGTCTGCGGCGATTAGCTTGCTAACTTCTTAATTGATCGCCTGGTATCTTTCAGGGTTGAGCGCCCGTCGCTGCTGTATTTTTGGAGTCCTTCCTTTCTCGATGTTCAGTCGGTGGACGACGATCTCTGGGTCGATGCCAGGCATATCGGCATGCGACTAAGCGAAAACTTCTTTGAACTCTCGTAAGAAGGCGATCAATTGCATCTTGATCATGATCGGTAGCTGAGCTTTGATGGTGACACCTTTTTCAGGTGCACTCTCGTGTATCGTGATTCGAGTCACGTCATAGGAGGGTTCCATGGTTGGTTTGCGCCTATCGTCTCTAGGATCGAGCTCGCCAAGCATCTTAGCATCTTCCAGCTTAGGAGCAAGTTTGTCTCCGAGTTGGCGGATAGTGCTGATATGATTAGGTCATTTTTAATGACTTCGTCCCTTGAGCATAGCAGGAGCGGGACTTTCGTTGGCTTCCTTTCATGATTCCTATCCCCTTTTCTGTTGGGAACTTGACGAGTAGGTGAAAGATGGATGAGATGGCCTACAGCTTGTAGAGACCTGGTCTCCCCATGATGATGTTGTAGGCTGATGGCTGGTCCACAATTAGGTATCTGACAATCTTGGTGACTAGGGCTTCGTCCTTCGAGCCGAATGTCATTGGCAACTTGATGGCACCTTCGGCTAGGACTGGTTTCCCGTTGAAGCCGTAGAGAGGAGTCTTGACTAGTGTCAAAAGGAGTGCTTCCAGACTCATACGCTCTAGGGTTGTCTTGTAGATAATGTCGGCCGAGCTTCCGTTGTCGACCAACACACGTCGTACCCGCTTGTTGGTGATCAGCGTTTCGACCACCATCGCGTCGTTGTGGGGATGTTAAATTCTCCGGGCTTCTACCTCCGTGAAGGTTACCGTTTGGCTGGGAAGTACACTAGGTGCACATCCGAGGTTAGCCAAATCTATCTGGTGTGTCTCTCGATCTCCTTCTAAGGCTCGAGTGTATCTTTTTCGTTTTTTGCTCGAGTCTCCGGTTTCGGGTCCGCCCAGGATGGTGGATATGACATTGTACTACGAGGGTTGGGACCTTCCTTGCTCCTTGTCTGGGCGAGGTTGGTCCTGACTGTCACTTTAGTGTTGCTTAGTCTCTTGGGGTTGTGGGTTGTTGGGTTTCCCGCTTCCTGACACTAGCTTCTTGATGAACTCCTTCAGTTGTCCGTCCTTGATCAGCTGTTTGATTTCTTTCCTTAGCTGCCAGCATTATGACGCCGTGTGACTGTGGTCCTAAAAGTACTCACAGTATCGACTTTTGTCTTTCTTGGCACTTTTCTCGAGTGGTCGGGGAGTTCCGAATCTCCATGAAGGCTGAAGATCATTGTTGGCGAAGCGGTAAGAGGAGCGAAGTTCCCATCTTTGTTGAAATTCTCCGTTCACCTGGGCTGTTGTTGTCGGCCTCTGGAGTCATGCTGTGGGCGCTGCCTCTTTTTCAGAGGGTCGTCGTCTCCACTTTTTTTTATCATCCGGGCGCTGATCTCCCAAGTTGGGCTGGCTTCGGCTGTGGTAATACTCGTCAACGGCGATGTCTTCCGTCCCTCGCCATTAGTTCAGCCATGGAGGCTGGCCTCTACTTAATGAGAGAGTGCGCGAAGTCACACATTGGGAGTCCGTCGATTACGGCCGTGACTGCATCGTCGTCGCTGTAGCTGGCAACCTTGTTTGCTTCCCCAACGAACCTTTTTAGGTAAGTCTCAATTATGTTGTGTAATCGCGCTTGCAAAGCAGGAGACAAAGAGATTCCGCCAACTGCTCAAAGAACTCGATGGAGCTCTTTGGGAGCTGTTGATACCATTCGAAGGCGGTCCCAGCGAGGGTGAGACAGAAATCTTGACACATCGTGGAGGGCGAGCACTTTTTCACCCGCATATTGAATCGGTACTGCACCAGGTGGTATGTAGGGTCACTGGTGCCGTCATATGTGAGGTTTAGCGGGAATCGTATGTCTCCGTCGAGATCTTCGGCGAGCAAGTGATTAGCGAAGGGGGACATGACTCCCTCTATCATGCTCTTGACGGTCGGGTCAGAGCTGAGGTTGCCGGCGAGCTCTCGCATTTTCTTTTTGAGCGCTTGGACTTCATTTTTTAGTCCATCATTGGAGGGAGCTGACGTTGGGAGAGGCACTAGGGAAACATCCACCTTCCGTGTCCTGTGACGGGTGATGGCGTGTTGGGGACTTTCTGATGTTTCCGTGCCGGTTTCCTCTCGGCGGCAAGACATATCTCTCTTTCGACTGGCACGTTACCGTAGATCTTCTTCGCGATTTGGGCGATTTGGGTGGTGACGTAGGTCTCCCTCGTCTTTTGTGCTCGCCGTGGTGCGCGTCCGGCAACGTCGCTTGTTCCTCCGTGTTCTTGTACTCCCGAGCTGGTCGACGGTAGACCGTCGGGTTGTTTGCGACTGTTACGAATCCTGACTGTCTTCACGTGTCGGTTGTGTGTCGTGAGGCGTTCTCTGTGTGAGCTCCAGGGCCTCTTCCGGACTTTTGTATTCGTTGACGACATCGTGGTTGGCGTTGCCATGCTCGACGTGTTTGGACATTAACCCGGTTAGCCGAAAGATGCTATCTTCCAGCCGGGCCAGTCTTTCTCTTTCTTCCTTGACTGCAGGCTCTTGACAAACGCTCGTCTCGGGCTAGTTTCGTGCGCAGTTTCAGCTTGCGTTGACCTGAGCCCGTGTGTTTAGAGCAACGCTCCCTGTAGGACGGGATGGCGTGCCTTCTATTGATTCGTTCGACATTTCGGCTGGTCGAGAGAAGTGGATGAGGATTGATTGCTGGGAGGGTATTCAGAGGCTTGAATTCGATGATGTGCTCGAGCAGCCCCTTCCTTCTAGCGCCAAAATGTTGATGTTGTTTTTAGATCAAAAATTGTAGCAGCCCAATTGCTAGTGTTGGACCGGGACCAATGTTGTTTTGTTGACTTTTTGGTGAGCTTTTGTTGACTTGTGTTCGGCTTATTGGCCCAATTTCGGGGATGACAGATTTTCCCCCCTCTCTCTCGGTGTGTCTGACACGGATTCTAAGCGGAGTTCGTGGCACTGAGATCAAAATTTATCGTTCACCGTTCGTGGTCTGGTGATCCGAGGAGTACTCTCTACCTGTTACCTCAATGCCTGGAATGGACAAGGCTTGGGTTACAAGTTCAGGTATCTCGTAGAATCGGAGTCCGCACGAACGGGAGAGTGGGTTTGATCTAACAGTAAATCTTGGGAGATTGGCCCCTCGGCCTCTGACTTCGATTCTAGTGTGGGCCCTATAGACTGTCCGCAAAATCACGATATCGATAAAAGATATGAGGCTGGGAGACAGAACGGGTTCCACGCAGATCTAGAAGACAGTCTGGCGGGATCGTCGAATCGTCCCAAGATCTTTTCCAGGGGTTCACCTTTATTTGTTCTATTAGATAAATTCCCCCAGGTCTGGTCCCGCAACTTGAATTGTGAGTCCTGATACGTCTCCTCAAGCTATCCGCACAAACGCGCAATGGAGTGTGAGATAGACGGGGCACCGCGTAGAACATGACCTATCAAGTGAGACCGTGACTGTGTAGAAATCCTTCCGAGACCTCCGCTTTCTCTCAACATTAGTGGAGTATATGAGAGAGAGGCAAATTTATAGGGGGTAGAGAGAAGCTCGACAGAATTCGAGTGCATTCCGATCGGTTCGAGCGACTTTGAATGCGTTACAGTTTGACTGAATGGAGCCTCTATTTTTTACTGGACTAAGGGGCTTAGGTGCAATTAAATATTGTTTCGGTACATCCCTACGTAAAAACTATATATGCAAATTAATCCCCGGAATGAGAGGAAGCCAACGCCGCTGTCGGATCGCCGATCGAACGCTCCACGCGCCCTCACGCGCGCCTTTTGTGCGCTGTGTTCTGCCCACGCGCTGGGCACACGGTGATGACGTCAGGGAAGACGTCAGCGGCTAACTGGGCGAGTGGAGGGAATCAGTTGCCACGTGGCAGCCTCTGGTTGGACCTGGGCGCGCACGGGCCCCATAAAAGTTCTCCCGATGTGTTTTTTTGCTCCCAAACTCGTCACGTGTCCGTTTTTCACAAATTTTTTATGTCGTTTTTTAGTATCTTGATATTTTTAGAAACATCTAGACACTTTATTTTACAAAAACGGGCCTTCGGAGGGTGTTTTGGATTAAAATTGACTTAATTAATTAAGAGAAAAATTAATTTAATAATTTTCTTTAATTAATTCGTTCCTAAAATTAATCTTTGGATTTACCTATAACATAAAGTATAAATGGGTTGCAACCAAATACTGGGAATCGAATAAACCGAACAAACTAGCTCAACAAGTGTCCTAATAAATTCTTGTCTTAAATCGACAACAAGCGTTCTCAACTCCAGTGAACAAATATATAATAATACACTATTATGAGTTGGTTTAAAACAATATTATTAGGGAAACAAGTTAACAATTTAAAATTACTCACAATAACACAACACTAGCTCTAACTTAATCTAGTTTTGGGTTTTTGCAAATTTCATTCACCAAGGCACACTTATACAACTATATAAAACATGTTATAAATAAAAGGGTTAACTGTGGCGAAAGTACCTAATCTTTGGTCAAATTCTCTGCTGTGTAGACAACCTCCGTAAATGGTGGTAAAAGTATCCAAACTTGACATTTAGGAGTTGACCAAGTAAATCCACCTATGTGGCAATCAGCTTTTGCCACATGGCACTTGGCCGCCACGTGGCATGCCACGTAATTAATGTTTTTAATATATTTTTTTAAAAAAATATTTTTATTTTTTTAAAAACACTTATTATTTCGTTTTTTTTATTAAAAAATATTTTTTTCCAATAATAACAAATTATGAATATTTTTTTAAATTTAAATATTCATTATTGTTTATAATTATTTATTTTTTAAAAAGTGGGCAAAACGAAATAAAAATCACCACTCACGGTTCACTTGAACTCCGTTTCCGATCCGGTTCACGTGTCGAATAAAATTGTTTAATACGTTTAATAATTAATAACTAATAAACACATACAAATTGTTTAAAAAGTCAACACATAATTAAATACACACCACTTGTTCAAAAACAAAAAATAGTAGTCATATTTATATTTAACAAAAAAATATTTTTTTGTGTTTGCATGATATTTTTTTTGTGTTTGCATTTTACATAATAATAATTATTTAATATGTTTTTTTATTTATAAATTATATTTTTTTGAAAATTGTCGTTAAATAATCATATGATTATTATTAGTTATTATTATTAAACATATTAAGCGATTTCGTTTCACCCGTGAACCGGATCGGAAGTGAAGCTTGAGTGAACCGTGAACGGTGATTTTTTTTCTTTATTTATTTCATTTGATCCACTTTTCTAAAATGAATAATTATATTTAATAATAAAACTAATACTGAATATTTAAGTTCAAATATTCATTATTGGTTATTATGAAAAAATAATTTTTTTAAAAATAATTTTTTTAATTTTTTTTTATTTAAAATTATATTTTTAAATCATTTAATAAAATAATAATTATGTGGCATGCCACGTGGCGGCCAGGTGCCAGGTGGCATGCCATGTGGCAAAGGGTGATTGTCACATAGGTAGATTTTCTCGGTCAACTCCCAAATGCCAAGTTTGGGTACTTTTGCCGCTATTTACGGAGGTTGTATATAATGGACAAAATGTGAATCCGGGTGAAACCTGGATTCGACAAAAAACATATATAACCCGGATACCGAAATATCCGGGTCTGAGTTTTTCCGGAACCGGATATTTCAGTATCCGGGAAAATTAAAACCCGGATAGACAAATATCCGAGTTTTTTAAAAAAAAATAAAGAGCCAACGGCGTCCAAAGGCTCAGATTAAAGAGCCGTTGGGGGCGGCAGAAGTCGCAGGCCACGTGGCGAAAAAAGAGCCGTTGGAGGTGCAACGGTCGAAATTGCAGACTGGTCCCTGAAATAGCCGTTGGACCTCGAAAAACACCACTTTACTCGAATTCCTTCACATTTTTCCCTATAAATATCCCACTTCAACCTCATTTTTTTCACACAACTCTTTCTCTTCATCTCCAATTCTCCCAAACTCTCTCAAGCTCTCATATTTCTGAATTTACTCTATAGTTTAGCTACTTTATAATTATATAAATACTCTCTATTGTTAGTTTAATACATTGTCGTTAATATGTCGAGTGGCAACAACCGTTCTCGAGGACGTCCCGATGTCCGAGGAAAAGGACGGTCCACTATTCTGTCGCCGCGATCGATTAATAGCGGGACAGGTTTTAGTCAACATAATTATAATGTCGGAGTTATGAATCAACACAATGTTCCCGGTTCTTCTAGCCAACCGTTACCGGTTCATGGTCAATATGGTACCGGTGGCGTCGGGCCGAACCAACAATTACTAATTTCTCAAGGTCAAGGCGGTATGTTTACTAACTTACTCAATTATCAAGTTCCAAATATTCCGGAATGGAATAGCCTTAGCAACGAGCAGCAACAATATGTTTCCCACGACGACGCCGAGGTACGTTATTTTAATTTTAATTATTTAAATTATTTAAATTATTTTAGTTTAATTAATTATTTTAGTTTAATTAATTTAATTATTTTAGTTTAATTAATTAATTTAGTTTAATTAATTTAATTATTTTAGTTTAATTATTTTAGTTTAATTAATTAATTTGTCACGTCTCTTGAAAGTCTTAGTATGCTCTGTGGTTGCGGTTCCGACTGATCTTCCACATCAGAAACGAATTTCTTGAGATTTAATAATCATTTAATCTTATTAATTTAATTAAACTTTATATGGTTACTTAATAAGTTAAAAACCTTCAAATTTAATTTAATTATTTTAGTTTAATTAATTAATTTGTCATGTCTCGTTAAAGTCTTAGTATGCTCTGTGGTTGCGGTTCCGACTGATCTTCCACATCAGAAACGAATTTCTTGAGATTTAATAATAATTTAATCATATTAATTTAATTAATATGTATATGGTTACTTAATAAGTTAAAAAAATTAAAAAAGGTAAATTGTATGTGTAGTAATAGTTATAAAGTTCTTATTGGATTATGGTGTCTTAGAAAGATTGGTTTTTAAATAAGGTTTGCTTTGCAATCTCCTCCAAGCTAGCCTGGGAACCTCGGGGAGTTCTGTCTAGAAAAGCTTGGGCCTAAAGCGAGATCATAGTATCCTTTACAGTCGATCTGGCCGTGGAACCTCGGGGAGTTCCATCTAAAAGAGCTTGATAATTATTTCCACACATAAGAAATACCATTTTTAATTTTGTTAACTTTTTTATTTAACTATATCAAATTTAATTAAATTAATATGATTAATATTAAAATTTAATAAATGTAATTATAATATTTCTTCATTTTCTTGAAAATTTAATAAATGTAATTGTAATATTTCTTAATATGTTTTTTTTAGGAAACGAGGTCGAGGAACCTATCCAACGACCCCGATGCCCAGTACGAT
Source organism: Parietaria judaica (assembly GCA_954871525.1). NCBI lineage: Eukaryota > Viridiplantae > Streptophyta > Magnoliopsida > Rosales > Urticaceae > Parietaria > Parietaria judaica. The sequence continues at coordinate 4,329,421 of OX940868.1, forward strand.
GATGATGATGATGCTGAGGACCCGAACTACGTTCAAGGCGAGGAGGAGGAAGTTGACGAAGTTCCCGCCACCGCCAGCTAGACGTGGTCGTGGATGTGGACGGGCCCAACAACAACCCTTGTCCCGGGTGAGGGCGGTCGGCCCCCCCATCCGCCGGCGAGGAAGCGAAAGAAATTAACGGGAGCGGTTTGGCAGAACGACTTCATACCCGACTACAGATACAACTACGAAATCGGCTTGGAAGATAGGTGGGGGATTTGCCGACACTGCAATGCGGAGTTTAGTGCTCACCCGAAGCACGACAACAACAGTCGCCTAGAAAACCACGTCAATAATTGCTTGAAGAAAAAGCAGGCGGAGGAGGTAAGTCGCTTACCCGATGATCTTTATAGAATGTATGTTGCTCAGTGGGTTATACGCGATGGTTTGCCTATATCGGCGCCTGAGGGAGAAGGTTTTAACGAATTGATGATGAAGGTGGCGCCGATAAACTATAGGGAAATCTCGTATTATATAAACCACGAGACAATTATCAAATTTTATAACGAGCAAAGGGCCGCTTTACAAGAAATGTTCCAACAATCTTCTTACAAAGTGTCTTTAACGTCGGATTGTTGGAAATGCCATGCTAATGATGATTATATTACGGTCGTAGCTCATTTTATCAACGATAATTGGAAAATGGAAAAGCGTATCATAGGTTTTAGGCCTTTGAGGGTTAGGCACACATCAGTAAACCTAGCCGAGGTGATACTAGAAGTTTTATCGGATTGGAACCTTAAGGATAGGGTAGTTTCCATTACGTTAGATAACACAAGTGCCCACGCCAATGCCGTAGAAATAATGAAGGAAAGTTTGACCAATTTTAGGGACGATTGTTTTCATCAAAGGTGTGCGTGTCATATTATAAACTTGATAGTTCAATCCGGCTTAAAAGTTATTTCCGATAGTATCGCCAAAATTAGGAACACGATTTTGTATATACGATCATCTACTATGCGTACAGTTTCTTGGGAAGATTATTGCAGGGCTCACGGTTACCCGGTAAGAACGTTTCAACCGGATATGCCGATCCGTTGGAACTCGACCTACATGATGTTGGATGCTGTCCTACCCTACAAGGAGCTTCTTACAAACTGGATCAACAGCCCGGAACAAGAAGACCGCGAAGACATCACTCCGGACGATTGGCTAATCGCCATCCAATTCCAGGCTTTTCTACAACTTTTTAATCAAATTACTATTGATTTATCTCATGTTTACTCACCCACGTCGCAGAGAGATTTGCCCGCTATTTTCGATATACTTTGTCATTTTGAAACCGCTAAACATAATGCTTTATTTACCGATGTACTAACCCCGATGATTGCAAAGTTTCAGAGTTATTGGAGTCCTGAAAACCTCCCATTTCTATACTGTGCCGCTGTGATCGTGGATCCGACACTTAAGTTTTCCACGCTGCAGGAGGTATTAAATTGCATGCAAGAAATCACGGGGGAGCCCTACACGACGCACAATTACTTCGATGCGGATCAGAAGATTAAGGCTCTTTACCAAGAGTACGACCAAAAATATAACGACATTGAAGATCAGCGGGAGGAAACGAATCAACAACAACAACAAACTCAAGTAATTTTTTAACTTTATTTAATAAGATTAATTATTTTTATTTCCTAACATTACTCTAAACTTTAATATTTTTGGTTCAATATAGGGCGGACGCGGGGGCGGTGGTTCACAATCACCATACGTGTACAATCACTGTTTATTCTACAACCTTATGGCTATTGGGCGCGGCAATGCATCGACTTCTTCACCGACTTCACAAGGAAGTGGTGCTTCGGGATCTCGAGTTCTTGGTCGACGTCAACGACGACACAACATCGACGAGTACGCCCAATTCTGCAACCTTCCTCCGACACCGTGCCCAAACGAAGGCCTCGACATTCTTCAATGGTGGCACGCAAATCGATCAGAGTATCCGGTCTTATCCTTGTTGGCTCGTGACATTCTCACCATCACGGTCTCAACAGTATCATCGGAGGCGGCATTCTCAATGGCCGGAAGGATGTTAGAGCCTCGCCGCAAGTCTACAAAATCATTGATGGTCGAGATCCTTATGCTTTCGAGAGATTGGATTATGGCCAAGAAACGACAACAAGAAAACGATATGTACGACCGAGAATTGGCTAATTACTTTTCACAGATTCAAATGTAATTCGTTTTCAATTGTTCGTTTTCTTATTGTACTTTGAAGTTGTAACTTCGTTTGCCGTTGTAGTTGTACTTTCCCGTATCCTACCTTCGAGTTTGTTGAATAAAGACACATATTTATTTTCTTTTGTTTTGTTGTTGTATGTTTTATTTATCTCATAATTATTTTTTAAATATTTCAAACACTTAAAATAATTTTAAAATTTTATTTTTTCAAAACCGAACTTAAGTACCAAATGTTTAGATTTAACCAAGTAAACGAAATGAGGGACTAAAAAATAAATAAAAAAATTAAAAATTAAAAAAAAAGATACAAAACCCGGAACCGGATATATCCGGGATTTTTTTTTCCCGGACCCGGATATATCCGGTTCCAGGTTTTACTAAAAAAAAAATTCCGGTCGGTAGGGAAAAACCCCTACATTATGGGGACTAGTTGTGTACACAACAGAGAATTTGACCAAAGGTTAGGTATTTTTGCCGCAATTAACCCTAAATAAAATGGAGGTGTAGAATATACACTAATATATGGTGTTCTCAAATAAAAAAGATAAAACATGTACGAAGAAAGAATTAACTAACCATGAATCTTGTTATGGCTGTAGATTGCAATTCCTACCACCAATTTAGCTCTACAGTTGGAGTAGCTTTGAATAAGGGAAAGGAATATTTTTTCAGGGTTTTATTTCTGTGAAGTAGATCTTGTCGAAGAGGTATTGAAAGATAGAGCTGCTTGCTTTGTTTTAATACTAAATTAAAGGATAAAATTGGTATTTTCAAAACATAGCATGAGGTGTATCAATAACAAGACCTCCAAGCTGGCTCTTAATAGTATAGGATGATAAAATACAAATAAACCTATCTTAACATGGCGAAACGTAGTCCTTGTTCCATCGGTTTTGCTTACTTTTGACTTTTCCGCTTCTACGCATCGTTTTCATTATTTTTCGGTAAAACCTATCTACGAACTAATCAAAATGATTACTATCATTTGATTTAACTAATTAATAATATAAAGTACATAGTAGTTATTTAAAATAGCTATTTGAACAAAAAATACTAACCGAAAAGTTAAACCGAGCTATGATGAGTCGGTTTTATACCGATAATTTGAGTACTTTCTCTTAGCGTTTTGTTTATCCAAGAGCCATTTAATGTGTTTCTTTTAGTGTTTTTGTTTGTTTTAGAAGTAACATGAGTGGATTGTGATTTAATTGAAGATCAAGATGAATCAAGTCATTTGGACGAAGTTTTACATGCCCGAAAATCCGAAATTGAAGAATACAGGCAGCAGCTTGGTGCCGTGGCACAGCTTTTTTGGTGCCCCAGCAAGAACCTCAGAATTAAGCCTGTGCCCCAGCACAGCTTTTCCGGTGCCCCAGCACCACTGTTTTGCGAATTAGGATTTTTTAATCCTAATCTTAACCTAATGAGGAGGCTATATAAGGGAATCATAAAGATGGATTAAGGGACGAATTTTAAGAGAGAAAAACATCACAAGAGGCTAGGAAACTCGAAGAACGCCATTGGAGATCGGGTTTTGCGAAGAAGAACGGCGGAGACGAAGAGCTTCAGAGATTCTCTCCATTAGTATCATCTTCTTTTGCTGAATTTATTTCTCCATTATGTTTCTCATTGTGATTTTTTTATGCTCTAGATTCATCATGAGCTAAACCGTTCATAGGATTGCAATCAAAACTCACATGTAGCTCGTTTTGGATTATCGTTTCTTTGATTAATGACAATTGCTTAAGTTTGTTTATTCTATCCTTTGCTTAATGCTTTTGATTGCTTGATCACCAATTAAATTGATTTGGTAAACCATAGGAACTTTGGGAAAAGGAAATTTGTGTTTAGCCGTAGATAGGATAACACATGATCTATGATGGAAATCTCGAGTTTATGTAGGATAGGAATATACCTATGTAACATGTGTAACCCGTTAAGAACACATGCTTAATGAATCGTTCACAATTTAATTCACATAGGAATATAGTGAGTTAATTAGGAAAGATAACTCGAATTGAATATCAGAAGAGTTCTTTTGGATGCATTAGGGGTCTTGGTTAACAACTTGTAGAAATTTGATTATCGAAGGTTCGATATGAATAATCGAGTGAAGTGTTGAGGATTGATTGTGATTCTATATTTCTCTATTTGTCCAAAGCTTTTAATTTTACTTTTTATTTTTCTTTAGTTAATTAATTGATCGTATTACCATTATTATTTGTTTAGATAAAATTAAGGTGACAAAAGACTAGTACTTAGCAAAATTAATCGTAACAATTCTTCGTGGGATCGACTTTTCTTATCATTATATTACTGTTTTCGATACGTATACTTGCGTAGAAAATCCACAACAAGTTTTTGGCGCCGTTGCCGGGGAATTGTTTTACGTTATTTTTGTTAATATTAGTAAAATCATTTTTAGTCTTAATCTAAACATTTGTTTGAGCTACTTTTTAGGTTATTAGGTATGTGCATGCGGAATAATAGGAGCGGGGAACTTCTTCCTATTAATCTTGAGATTGAAAAGACGTGCCGAAAGAATAGGAAAGAACGACAACAAGCTCATAATCAACCATTGACAATGGGCAAACCAACCGAAGGCGACCGTCAGAATATGACATTGCGAGATTATGCAGCTCCACAGATGGGAGTAATTCAAACCAGCATTGTGCGGCCACCTATTGAAGCGAACACATTCGAGCTTAAGCCGGAAATTCTTCAGATGATCCAGAATTCAGTGCAATTAGGCGGGTTGTTGAATGATGACCCAAATTCTCATATCACGCTATTCTTGGAGATTTGTGACACCTTCAAATTCAATGAAGTTTTGTCTGACGCAATACGGTTGAGACTCTTCCCGTTTTCACTTCGCGACAAAGCTAAGAGTTGGTTGAACTCTCTACCAGCAGGATCTATCACTACTTGGAATGACTTGGCAAAGAAGTTCCTAGCAAAGTATTTCCCAGCAGCGAAAACGGCTAGAATGAGAGGCGACATTACCTCGTTTGTGCAACAAGACTCGGAATCTCTTTTCGAGGCGTGGGAAAGGTTCAAGGAATTGCTTCGAAGATGCCCTCATCATGGAGTCCCAAAATGGCTACAAATTCAGTCTTTCTACAATGGACTGAATGGACAGTTGAAAGGAAACATTGATGCAGCTGCAGGAGGCGCGCTTATGACAAAGACCATCGACGACGCCTATGAGTTACTGGAAGATATGGCAGAGAACAACTACCAGTGGCCGACAGAAAGAGGAATGCACAAGAAAGTAGTCGGCGTTTATGAAATCGATGTCGTGACAGCGTTAGCCGCTCAAGTGGAGCTTCTATCTAAAACAATTGATACACTCGGAGCTAATGTTGTCTACAACCCTCAAGCTACTTGTGAAATCTGTGGTAGAAATCACAACACTCACCAATGCTCCATCAACCAAGAGTCGGTACAATACGGCAGCAACATGAACAGACAGACAAACCAACCGAACTCCAACTTCTACAATCCGGGCTGGAGAAACCATCCGAACTTTGCATGGTGTAACAACCAAGGGTCCTCTTCAGCACCTACAGCTCCACCCGGATTTTCTCAACAAGCACATCAACAAGTCAGAAAGCCAAACCTCGAGGAGTTGATGACTCAAATGGCCTCGAACACAAATCGGTTCATTACGGAAGCAAAGACCCAACTTCAGAGTCACTCGGCATCACTTCGCAATTTGGAGATGCAAGTTGGTCAATTAGCCAATTCCATGAATAATGAGCCACAAGGAAACTTACCGAGCAACACAGAGACTAACCCCAAGGGCGAGGGTCACGAGCAATGCAAAGCAATTTTCTTGCGAAGCGGAAAACATCTGAACGAAGCACCCAAGCAACCCGATGCAACTCCCGACGAGAATGAGAAAGGGACGGAGGATAAGTAGAAAGAGAAAAAGTCAACCGCCGCACCTCCTTATCCTAACTACCCGCCACCTCCGTTTCCTCAAAGACTTCGCAAGCAGAAGAAGGATGCACAGTACACGAGTGAAATAGAGGAGTGCAATCGTATCGATGTAATTGACGTGTGCATTGAAGAGGCATTCTTCGAGGAGTATCCGTATGACGAGATTGAGAATGCAATTATCCACTCTACAGAAGATGTTCACTACTTAAACGCCTCACCATCAATCTCTTGGAAAAATAAAGTTAAGTCGCTGGACATTCCCGACGATGAGAACGCCAAGCCATCAATCGAAGAACCTCCGGAGTTAGAATTGAATCCTCTTCCTAACCATCTTATATACGCTTTTCTTGGAAACTCATGTACTTTGCCGGTTATTATTTCTTTGTCTCTTTCTAATGAACAGGAAGAAAAGTTATTGAGAATCTTGAGAGAGAATAAACAAGTATTGGGATGGTCGATCACGGATATCAAGGGAATAAGCCTATCTATTTGCATGCACAAAATTTACCAAGAAGAGCTCCTTCTCCAAATTGCAGCAGAACTCCGACCTGAGTTACGTAGACATTCTCCACCACCATTTTTCTTTCCAGAGCCACCCAACCAACAAGATGATGGCGGGGGTGGCAAGGCATTAAACAAGTGAAAGCGGGGACAACGAGGTAATTTCTTAACCCTTGTTAATAATTAGAACATTGGGGACCAATGTAGATCTTAAGTTTGGGGGTAGGAAACATTATTTCGTTTGTATTTTTTTTTTTTAGTGTTGAATTTTTTGTTAGATCTTAGTAATAATTCGAGATGACCCTACATGCTTGCTCACTATATTTGTTTTAGGGAAGTGAAAAATGTCCATGTTTGTATGCTTTGTGATTCTATTGTTTTGATCGACCTTGGTTTTTCCTGAACATGTTGAGTACAAAATTTTGAATTATGAGGGCATTTTGTTGTTGTAAGAAAGTCGATATGAACCATGAAATTGTTTGATCCGGTTAGAACTCTAGAACTTGTTTGATTGACTCTGAAGGCGAAATAAAGAACAGTGTAGCACTAGGGAAATGAATTAGGCCATCGTTGAACATTTTTAGCTTTTTCAAACCATCTTTAACATAAAAATATCCATCATGCCGTTTTGAGCCCAAGCACTTGACAAACTTTGAATCCCATTATTGTTTATCTTCCACAAATATTTCCAGCCCGGAATATCGATTATCTCTATTGCTTCTCAATTATTTTGATCATTCTACTACTTATCATATGAGCGACATCGGAAGGAAGCCATAGAGAGTCTCGTCGGACATTCGAGAGTTTAACGATTTTTGGTTGTGATTCTACACTATGTGTTGGGTGTAAGTCTTTGTTTTATTATGTTTAATTTAGTTCAAAAAAAAAAAGATGAAAAAAAAAGATGGAAAGAAAAGGTCACAAGTGCTTCACCACGAGGAAATTTGGAGGACAACAATCAAGTTTAGAGTAATTTTCCGAGAAAGACGATGAAGAGAGCACTATGTATAGGCGTGGAATGATCATGTGCTAAGAGTAATTGAGTGATAATCACTTCCAATCACATCCTTTACTCGACTACCCATATTCACATCTACACTCACCCTTGACCAAATCCCACACTTCAAGCCTTTTTAAAGCCCTAATGATCTTTGGTGTTGCATTGTCAAAATTAGTGGAGAAAGTTCATGAAAACGAGCCTATGGAATTCAAAACTATGATCTAGCATGCTTTGTGGTAAATAGAAACTCATCACGGTAACAGGTGTCCAAATATGAGAAACAAGCACGAATACAAGTTCGGGGGAGATGCAGACGGGTATGACAATAGTTGAGCCGAAATTGCGAGCAAGTGACATTTTGAGTTTCCCTTGATAAATATAGTTTTTAAGCATGTATTGGTCATAAAGAATTTATAATCACGATCGAGTTTTTAGGCTTTATTTTAAGTTTTTAGGTTTGGGTGTTTTATTTAGGTTTAATATTTCTTTTTTGTTTGCTCGAGGACGAACAAACGATAAGTTTGGGGGTATTTGATGAGTCGGTTTTATACCGATAATTTGAGTACTTTCTCTTAGCGTTTTGTTTATCCAAGAGCCATTTAATGTGTTTCTTTTAGTGTTTTTGTTTGTTTTAGAAGTTACATGAGTGGATTGTGATTTAATTGAAGATCAAGATGAATCGAGTCATTTGGACGAAGTTTTACATGCCCGAAAATCCGAAATTGAAGAATACAGGTAGCAGCTTGGTGCCGTGGCACAACTTTTTTGGTGCCCCAGCAAGAACCTCAGAATTAAACATGTGCCCCAGCACAGCTTTTCCGGTGCCCCAACACCACTGTTTTGCGAATTAGGATTTTTTAATCCTAATCTTAACCTAATGAGGAGGCTATATAAGGGAATCGTAAAGATGGATTAAGGGACGAATTTTAAGAGAGAAAAACATCACAAGAGGCTAGGAAACTCGAAGAACGCCATTGGAGATCGGGTTTTGCGAAGAAGAACGGCGGAGACGAAGAGCTTCAGAGATTCTCTCCATTAGTATCATCTTCTTTTGCTGAATTTACTTCTCCATTATGTTTCTCATTGTGATTTGTTTATGCTCTAGATTCATCATGAGCTAAACCGTTCATAGGATTGCAATCAAAACTCACATGTAGCTCGTTTTGGATTATCGTTTCTTTGATTAATGACAATTGCTTAAGTTTGTTTATTCTATCCTTTGCTTAATGCTTTTGATTGCTTGATCACCAATTAAATTGATTTGGTAAACCATAGGAACTTTGGGAAATGGAAATTTGTGTTTAGCCGTAGATAGGATAACACATGATCTATGATGGAAATCTCGAGTTTATGTAGGATAGGAATATACCTATGTAACATGTGTAACCCGTTAAGAACACATGCTTAATGAATCGTTCACAATTTAATTCACATAGGAATATAGTGAGTTAATTAGGAAAGATAACTCGGATTGAATATCAGAAGAGTTCTTTTGGATGCATTAGGGGTCTTGGTTAACAACTTGTAGCAATTTGATTATCGAAGGAATGATATGAATAATCGAGTGAAGTGTTGAGGATTGATTGTGATTCTATATTTCTCTATTTGTCCAAAGCTTTTAATTTTATTTTTTATTTTTCTTTAGTTAATTAATTGATCGTATTACAATTATTATTTGTTTAGATAAAATTAAGGTGACAAAAGACTAGTACTTAGCAAAATTAATCGTAACAATTCTTCGTGGGATCGACTTTTCTTATCATTATATTACTTGTTTTCGATACGTATACTTGCGTAGAAAATCCACAACAAGCTATTTCTTGCTTACCGAGCGAAATACGAAACCAAAACGTCATGCTTTCTTAGAGTTAACTTTGACTTCATTTTCTTATTTGCTAGAATGAAATAAATCATATAACAAAATATATTTGACCTACTTGTGATATCATGAAAAATGCACAAGTTTCAATGTCTTGTGAATTTTACCGAAATATTAACAATGAAAATGAAAGAGTACTATATGTATGCATTTATCACCAAAATGCTTGTAATATTCATTTATTTACTGATTTAGCACACAATGCTTCACTCTTGAGGAATACGGGCCTTCACGCTGCGTTAAATTACTCAATAAACGATGTTAAAACAAATAATGTTCTTGTACGTAAGGTATAGGATGTGTGCTTTCTATAGGAAATGATTTATCATGCATTAAGAATGTGCTGTTATTATTAGTTATAATTGTACATGAGAATTCAGGATATCACATAGGGTTTCCCCCTAATTTATTATTGTTTTTCTTAATGAATTTCAGGGCTATACCTCTTATTAACAAACTTACGGTTTAACTTAATTGATTACTAATTAAATTATACTAGTTCTTCATTAATCATATTAATTGTTTTAGACCGGTGTGTGCCCAAACTCGGTCTTAGGGCATAAGCCATTTCAATGCCTTCGTACTCGGATAGCATGCTCGATCAAAGGGGTATGCAGTTGGTCATCACAAATGAGCTTCGAAGAGCTTGATTTCGTTCGAGGGCCTTCGGGGAGAATCATAACTTCACATCTATACTCATTGTTAAAATTGCTGTGATGATACAGAAGTACAAGTGCTAAATACAATGTACGAGCCTCAAAAGATTTTAAAAATAATAATATGCTCGACCTTTTTGATAGTTCAATCAGCCTTTCACTCCGTGCATAGAATTTGATAAGTGCTCTTCCAATTGAAATGAAATCTCTGCACCAAATGCAATGAAATTGTTAATGCATGGTCGTTCATAATAAATACGCGTGTGTACCAACATATTCTAATACAAGTTTTGTATGTATGTATTACTGGTGACCTAATTCGCCTTGCTTTTTCTGTATCAAGATTTAACTTAACTATATTGCGGTATCCACTTGATAGTGTCCATCCACTTGAGTTTATTTTAAGATAAATAGTATGTATAGATATCAACTCAACTTCCATATGACTTTCCCTAGTGAAAACTCAAGCGTAAGGGTTTCCTTTGGCACAATTAGATGATAAATTCTCATTTTATATTCGTTGTTTACGATACAGATTTACTATCATAAACTATATATTTCTAAAAATCTGTAACTATAGCAAAAAAAGAAAATTTTATTGAACATGTGCGTTGTTGAATACAGTATAATTGGAAATCTGCTCATCATAATATTTATATATATACACACACTGTTGCACTATAAAGAATTTCCCTATATTTTATACGCTCGATTCCTAATAATCTTATCAGATAATAAAGGGCTGACAGCATTCTTTATATAAGATCCACTTAATTTATTTATTTTTGAATACTAAGCATATATATAACAAAAAAAAAAAAAAGTGATATATAACAAGAAAAAAAAAAGCCCAAAACCTCATGTGCAACTTAGTGCGCTGATTTTCTTATTGTATATATCAATTACAACATTAGTACATTAATATGTCATATGTTGGCAAAGTTTGGTTTTAGGTCATTAAAGTGAAAAAAAAAACACCTTTTTTTTCTAGTCATCTCCATCGTAGATCAAATGGTGGCTAAGAAAATAGAAAGAATTTTATGAAAGAGTTTGTTACGGTTCTACATTAAAATTAATTAGCAATAAGTAAAGAAAACAAACGAACTCAAGAACACGAATTTGGGAGAAGAAATTCGTGTGCGTCCGTCCTTGGTTCAAGTCCCCGAACTAGGCTGAACTCTTGTCCGTCCTTGTTCTGGTCGGCGCGCGGACTAAGTCAAGCTTAAGCTCACACACGTAACCAAAAAGATATAATCTAAATGAGAAATCCACAAATATTTTAGATGATTACTCAATATCACCATTTGCATATCTAATTTCAGAAACAAAACATTGTGTTGCTCTAGTATTGGAAGTGATCAGAATGAGTATCTTAAAAATATTAGCAAGTATTAGAAGGAAATGCCCTCTGAATGGACTCACGATATATATTTAATTAGTCTTTCTTTAGGCCACTACCTAAAATAAAATAAAACAAGCATACCCTATACCCTCCACACTTTAAAATCTAATATTTTTTTTTTTTACATTTACATCCACAAACTCTTCCTAATTTGTTTATTTATACTTCAACACTGTCCAACGTTTTCCCTCACCTCAAATCTCACTGTTTATTGGCACTGAAGAAAATACACGTACAGTTTGTCAACACAACCAATGGCTCAAGCAACAAGTGCAGGCTTTCAATGGAGGATAAGAGTCAACGATGAGTCAACCAAAGTTTTGACCTCAGAGCCAACCCCTCTTAGAGGAGTTTTGCTCGGCCACCTTTCCGGGCTCGTCTCGAAGGTGTCCAACTTCCTGCGGAGGGCTTGGGAATTGGCCTGCAATGACCCGCGAAAAGTGATCCATTGCCTCAAAGTCGGGATAGCTCTCACGGCAGTGTCTCTCTTCTACTACTTGAGGCCTTTGTACGACGGCGTTGGAGGGAATGCCATGTGGGCGGTTATGACAGTGGTAGTGGTCTTCGAAAACACCGTCGGTGAGTTGATCTTTACTTGCGAAATTTGCTACTTCTTTCCAAACACTAAACAATTGTCAAACTCATTTTATTGAGTCTATGAACTCATTAAAGTCATCCAATACCCACACACACACACACACACACATATATATATATATATATATATTGAAAAAGCATACAGTAACATTTTGTTCTAAAACTTGTGTCCGAGTGATTTATTAAGTTGATTGTAGGTGCGACACTTTGCAAATGCGTGAACAGAATTATGGGGACGTTTCTAGCCGGGTTTCTCGCAGTTGGGGTCCATTGGGTCGCCGATAAGTCAGGAGAAAAGCTCGAGCCTTTCATCATGGGAATATCAGTGTTTATGTTAGGTATGTAAATCAGAGATGTCAATAAGACTAGCTCAATTTGTTGTGTAATGTTAAGATATAAAATTATAAGCCACCAGATATATGATAAATGATAAATCTAAAAGTCTAAAAGGTAATTAGTTTTTGTTACCTCGAACTTTGAGTAAACTTGCAGCAATCACCCCCAAAGTTGAAAATAGCTAGCATCTAGACTTGGTGAACTTTAATTCATTGGCATTTGTAGCCCTGAACTTTAAAAATGGTATAACTACAATTGTATGTTTTGGATTTTCGTTACCAACAAACATTTTCTAAAAATTCTACAATTTAATTTTAGAACTTACTAAAGGATTATAAATTTATAACAGAAATTTACGGCGAAAATCATCGAAGTCACTAAATTATTGCAGATAGATCACTACCGTCTATTTTTTGCGGCAAAAATCACTAACGTCTTCAGTTGTTTGCAAATAAGTCACTGTCGTTGATTTTTTGCGGCCAAAATCATCAAAGTCACTAAATTCTTGCTGATAAATCACTAACGTCTATTTTTGCGCCAAAAATCATTACAGTCAGTCTTTCCTTCCATTGTTATCAGGCAACGTTAAATGACATATCACCAGCCTACATGACATTCATAAATTGTCTCCAACCTTTAGAGATAACATTATTTGAAATAGAGATTTTTACATCAATTGTACCATAAAATTTTAAAATAAATTTTATCGTGGCCAAAATTCTAAAAACACTAAAATATAATACTACCATAACTTTCAGTTTTTCCCAACAATTTTATCGTTGCGGTGACATACCCAACCTTTGACCATATTCTCCTATAAGTACCAAACCATAATAAATATAAGCGAAAGTACCTAACGTCGCACTTTTATTGCCGACCAACTAGCGCCATATGGCACAAGCCGCCACATTGCCAAGAGGTGGGTAATTTCGCTGCAATTAACACTAAAAGATATAAATTCATCCTATAAGAAAAACAAAAAATATTTTTTATAAATGAATATTTTATAAAATAATTTGATTATATTTGACATAGGTAGAAAAATTATTAGATTATATTTTAGAATTATTTGGCCACGATTAAATTTATTTTAAGAGTTTATGGTACAATTGCCGTAAAAATCTCTATTTCAAATAATACTATTACTAATGCGTGTTGTCGTTTTTGGAGACAATTGATGAATGCCGTGTAGGCTAATGATATGTCATTTAACGTTTCCAGATGACATTTGTAAGGAAAGACTAGCGTTAATGACTTTTGGCGCAAAAATAGACGTTAGTGATTTATCTGCAAGATTTTAGTGACTTTGATGATTTTTGCCGCAAAAAATTACAGTAGTGACTTATTCGCAAACAATTGACGACGTTAGTGATTTATCTACAAGAATTTAGTGAATTCGATGATTTTCGCCGCAAATTTCCCAATTTATAATATTGGTTATAATAACAAATTAAAAATCTTTTTAAATATTAGCAGTCATTTCAGTAACTTTTTAAAATAAAAATACATATTGTTACATTGTATTGTACCACCTATTACGGACTAAATGAAACAAAAACGTGTTATAACAGTTGTTAGCTTAGGTTTTCTTTTACTCTAGGGAGGCGTTCGTCTTGGTAGGTGTAACTAGACATATGACGACGGAAACCGTATTGAGGACTCGAATTTTAACAATGAGCGTTAATTGACAAACAACAATTTACGTTTTTCGGCATGTTAACGCAATGCATAGATACTCCACAAGAGTCATGTATTATGAATTTCTCGTAAATACACAACGAATGTATAATGCCATGAGTTCCCATTCCAACTGGGTGAGTGAAAAGAAAAACGAAAAAATTAGATGGGATGATTACAACAGGGGGATTCAAGTCTAAAAATTTTGACGAGTTTAAGTGGTTTGGGTGGTTTGGGTTTGGATATGACATTTCAAAAGCCCAGCCAGGTCTTCTGATACGTGTCGGCCCGGGCCAGCCAACAAAGGGTTTCAAGCTAAGGGAGGGTTGGAGCTTCTTCCTTGTCTTCCTACGTTTTTCAGCCTGAGCCCTTGTCTGTGTGCGACCTTATATCGGCTAAACTCTAAAGCATACAAGTTCAGTTCTACAATATCAGCCAAGAATTTAAAATTGAGAGAGTTCGGATGGTATTTTCATAGTCGGGAGTGCTAGTTACAAGTATATTCAAGTTAGGGGTTATTGACGTCAATTAGCGATCTACTAATGCAAAATCTAAAAAAAAAAAAAGATTTATAACTAAAAATGTAGAGAAGAGTCTATCTTGGACCAACCATTTACTCATTATAATCTCTCTACTTTGTCAGCTTCTGCAACCACATTTTCAAGGTTTATACCGTCGATAAAAAGGCGGTTCGACTATGGTGCCATGATCTTCATCCTCACTTTCAGTTTAGTTTCTGTCTCCGGCTATCGCGTGGATAAATTATTTGACATGGCTCATCAAAGACTGTCGACGATTATCATCGGAACATCATTGTGCCTCCTCATCATCATGCTCATATGCCCCATTTGGGCAGGCCAAGATCTTCATGTACTTACCATCAGAAATATGGACAAACTTGGTTCTTCGTTGCACGGTAAGTACCGCATGAAATCCTTAAATATTTCTCTTGCATGTAACGAAAATTAATACAAACTACTATCATACCCTTTTTATCAACTCGTCAATGATGCTTTAGGCTGCGTCGCGGAGTTCTTCAATGGCAGTATTGGCGGGGTGGAGATTAGGAGAGAAGCTAACGGAAACTTACTGGGATACAAATGTGTTTTAGGCTCAAAGGCAACCGAAGAAGTTATGGTATGTTGAATTAAACAGGAAAAAATAACCGGTATTTTTATAGGTATTTTGATTTTTTTTTTTTCATTCTCATGTTTTTACAAATCCAATACCACTACTTCCGTGCATTTGTAAAAAATTGGTTGTCGGTTGTTGAGAAATCCCACGAAATAAAGCTCCCGTTTAATTTCTTTATCTTGATATAATGATTTTTAAACTTGTGTCCGAATAACGAACCTTTATTCAAACAAGTAACAACCGATATTAAAAGTTCTACTGAATATAAAATTTATGAGGAATAGTGTTGTTGCTGTGCTCAGGCAAATTTTGCTCGTTGGGAACCAGCGCATGGGAGGTTCAACTTTCGACATCCATGGAATCTGTACCTTAAAATCAATGCAAGGATGCGCAGTTGCGCTTACTGCATCGAGGCTCTTAATGGCTGCGTCAACTTTGAGAATACGGTAATATCTACTATTAGTCTTCTTGATTTATGTCACTAAATAAACAAAATATTAAATTTAAGAATATTTTTCGGCCTTATAAATAATACGTAATATGATGGGAAACAAACAATAGGTTATATCGGAGGATATGAAGAGCAGAATGAGCGTGGTATGCTTGGAAGTGAGCACAAGCTCATCGAGTGTCATCAAACAACTCGTGAGTGTGATGAAAGCAATGAAGAAGTCTTCAAGCATAGACTTCCTGGTTGCACAAATGAACACTTGTGTCCACGACCTCCAAAATCACATGAGCATGTTCGCTACACAAGAACAACATGCCTCTTCTTTCGTCCCTCTCGTCACTCTCACCTCGTTGCTCGTTGAGATCTCTGCACGGATCGAAACCCTTGTGGATGCTGTCGAAGAGCTCGCTACTGCGGCGCAGTTCCGATTCGTTGACGACAAGAAAATCAAAAAGGATGTCGATAATGGTAATGTGCCTTCTCTGAGTTTGTAGAGACGATGAACTCTCATTGAAATCCTGACCATGTTATTATGTGTTATTTATTAAACAAAAAAAATCGTAGATTAACTTTGTATTTGTAAATATAATTGGCACATGATAAGCCTTTTTAACAAATATTTTCAATCCTGGAAAACTCAAGTCTCCATTTTACGAGTATCCAAATAGGTAACAACGAGTGTTTATTTACAAGTTTACCCTTAAGTAAAATATAATAGTATTCATACTATCAAGAGCGGAGCCAAAAAACTCTAGTTGTTGAGGTTTATGCTCATAAAAGAGACATGAATGACATTTTAGCAAATAAAGTAATTTATAAAAATTACTCGATGAAATAATACAGCTATGTTATTTTCTTCAGAATAAAATAAAGATTAAATATTTATCCTTCTATATTTATTTAGTTTGTGTTTATGCATGTATGTCTGCGCCTTGAAACTATCATTAACGGAAGAAGAGTTAACTACAGACTTAACAAGATAACTCTTCTTGATTAGTTTAAAATGATTTGGTTCACAATCTTAGGATCGATAGGGCAATCATATCCAATTAATGATTTCTTGAATAAACTACTGATTTCGGATCTTGTGAGATTGAGAGTTGAGATTCTAGTGTTTATTATTGATTTCTTTATGAAGACATTGAACTAGACCTGTGACACTTTGAAGTTGTAGATAAAACCGTTTCGTTAATTGAAGCTTCAAAATCGCAAACGAGGGGTATTTTCATGATTTCCTAAATTCTGAAGTGAGTACATAACTTCTTGTGACACTTTATGAAATTTGACTAGTCAATAGCCATACCCAAAGAGATGGATTAAAGCCCGACAATTGGTATCATTATACTGTCTCGTTGAACTATGTGACTCGCAAATATGGAATTTGTGTCGTGAGAATGCTACGACATTAGTATCACATCATACTTTGTTCTTCGAATGGTGAGGGAACTAATCGGGCTTGATATTTAGTAAATAATATATTCTCTAAATAAAATATGTGACATGTTGTGACATCTTACTTTATGTTTTTCGCGTTCACAAACAACAAAGAAGTTGATGAAATAATAACTCAAGAGGTAAAACGGTAATTTTATATTTCTCTTGGTTATTGATACACACAAGGGGTAATATCCTAAAATAGACCATGAACTGTGTTAAGAATAATTGTGTATCACATCAAACACAAATAAGCACGCATGTGAACTTAGTGATTTACAGTATTGGTCCTTTAGTGGAGTTGACTAATATTAAGATTTAGCAGTTCGGAAAAAGTTTGTGAACTTCTATGTCCGGACTTTATTCTAAAGCTTCGTTAATATGCGTTCATGAGGTCTCCGTGTTAGACTTTCGAACGAGTGATGAACAAATTAAGTACTAAGTTAGTTTGATAATTTTCTATTAAGTATAAAATAATAATTTATATTAAGGTAATTATATTCTCAAATAAGTAGATTGTTATTTTATTTTAATCACTTTTATTAAATGTAGCCATTTATAAAACTATATTGATAATTATATAAACTCGAAACTACTAAAATAAAATATGGACAAAATAAATTTCTTAATTCCTATTCGTTAATATAATAATGTGAGGATTAAGGACGTGTCATTTTCTCCTCCATTGGATCATGGAATTCGATTTCTATAGAGAAAGGGAAATGAGAATTTTTCAATTTAATTCATGATAATATCTACAAGAAAAATATCACGTGGAATTAATTGGAAAACTCTTGGTAGTTATCAACCAATATATGCGAATATTTTGATAGCAAATATCGTGGAGATTGGTTGTCATATGTTTGAAATCTAGGTTCAACTTGCCGAATTTGTCGATAAAACGCTTGCCGTTTTTGACGGATTTACCGTTTGCTTCCTGATTAATCGAGGGAAAACTAATAAACACTGTAGATTATCGTTACCAACACTTATCGAGGATTATCGATGAAAAATCACTAGAATATATTTATTAAGTTTATAATGTTGATAAAACATTAAAATGTCAAAAAAATAATTTCATACTCAAATATAGGTAAATAAAATATAATCTCACTCTCACATATGTAAATACTCGAATAAAATCATCGAAAAGCGTAAAATTTCTTGAAAATTATCATATTTTTTTTAATTTTCACGATGTTTGCCGATTTATGACAAAAATCATAGAAAAGTACTGGTATGGCCTTGTTGCCGATAACTACTGGCAAGACGGATAATCGAAGATTATCAAAGATAATCGTAGAAAAGTCAAACCTTGTTTGAAATATTGGAAACAAATAATAGGCATTCATTTTAATATTGATTAAAATTAAAGCCTAATACTTCATTATAAATATGACCACCCATTCTCGCTACCATGTACACAATTCGATCGTAATATTTGTTACCGAGGAAAAGAAACTATTGTCTCCTTCGTGCGCAAGTTTAGAGAAATATATAAGTGGCAAAAGTTTCTCTTCCTTTTCTCTCTTGTTTATAAAAGAGCGCACCATCTAAGTCTTATAAAATTCCTTAGGCATAGCATCCGCTCTTTCGTGGTTGTTTGATTGAAGGCGGAGGGACAACTCTTGAAGATCGACAACATTAATCCGTGAATAAATCCGGATTTGTAAGTTTCTTCATCCTATAATAAGTTATATGTTGTCGTGTTTATTCATGATTATTTTACGAAGTAATTATTTTGCATGCATGATTAATCGTTTAATCACTATGATTAATATTAATGTTAATGCGTAAGAATTGCTTTAACTTAGAAACCGGATCCAAGGTTCGGGTCCCGATCTAGACTCGCTGAAAATGTGGATAGTTGAATGTTGAGTCAACGTGGGTTAACTAATGATCGTCAAAGCTAGAGGTGAATCCATCATCTTGGATGAGTCTCCGGGCAGTCCTTGGCGATCCTCGACAAACTTCCCTCGTAGGGGAAAAGTCTGTATCACGGCGAAGCTCCTCATCAAACTTACCTCATGGTAGCAAAGACCGTATCATGGCAAAGCTCCTCGTCCTGGCGGAGGTCTTTTGTTGGAAAAGCACCTCGTCTAGGCGGAATCCTTGTCTTGGCGATGTCCCTGTCTGAGCGAAGTCCTCTCATGATGAAGCTCCAAGTTGATCTTGATGATTCTTCGAGAATTCACTTCCTTAGCGAGCTCATTCGGTGAAGGAAGACCTTTAAAAAATGGTTGATTGGGCACGTTCCCCATCGCTTATGGTTGGGCGAGGTTTCCTACGTATCTCAATTTAAGAGAATCAGGTCCCACGTAGTTCAGGTTAGGGATAAATGGCGGATGACTGACGATGTGGTTTGACTCGTCGGAAGTGCCAATGTTGGCGGCACAGGGTTAACCCTCGGTCAGGTAGCTGGGTATAACAAGTGTGAGATGTTCTTTGTCGACCTCGACATTTTAGGCGAGCTCGTTGTGACGAGCGCCTTATCCCAACGAGGGATGCTCCTTTTTTGTCGACCTCGTCAGTGTAGGGGAGCTCGTTGTGACGAGGGCCTTATCCCGACGAGGAATGCTCCTTATTTGTTGACCTTGTCACTAAAGGTGAGCTCGTTGTGCTAAGGGACTTATCCCGATAACGGATGCTCCTTCCTTGTCAACCTCGTCAGTGTAGGCGGGCTCGTTGTGACGACGGCCTTATCCCGACGATGGATGCTCCTTCCTTGTCGACCTCGTTAGTGTAGGCGGGCTTGTTATGTTGAGGGCCTTATCCCGACAAGGGATGCTCCTTCCTTTGTCAACCTCGGAGGTGTTGGAGAACTTGACCATCTGGCGTCAGATGCTCCTGTCGACTCGTCGAACAACTGTTGGAATCGATATCGCCTAGACACCAATTCTGAGTTGTATATGCGGATCTAGAACCGAATCGGTCACCGCCGACTCCTAAGAAACTGTAATAATTGATTGAGGCACATGGTTTGACCTTTCAAAAATTACGGGGTTACAGTCCCATACCAATAACCATGTCTAACTGTCTGTATCAAAATAAACTTATAATTAATTTCCCAAGATCGTGATGGATTAATTAAGTTTAATTTATTGACATGTTTATTTGTTTTAATCCGAGCCTTGAGTAAAAGTGAATAATCTCATAATCGATAAATACATGAACATGTACGTGACACCTTCGACGATTCTATATGCGTTCTTTGATCTTCAAGAACTCCGTCCGATTTTCTTTGAGAAGATAACTCCCATCTGTCTTCCGATGTATGACTCCGGGATTACATCGACAAGAGCGTGGAATCTTCTTGAATAACCTCTAAACCCTAAAAGTGAAATCAAGGGAAGAATTTTCCATGAGAAATTCGCAGGAACTAATAGAGCTAGAGAGAAAGGTTTTTTTTTTTTTGAACTGTTTAGGATGTGTTTTAGAGTTCAAAGGCTCCCCTATTTATAGGAAACTGACCCAACCACTTTGGAGAGATTATCTCAATCGATTTGGAGATATTCACTCAAAGATTTGATTTAATGATTAAATCAAATAAAAAATAAATCCGAATCAAATCTTTTCTGAAATACCCCAAAAGATTAAATAAATCAAATCTTTATATTTTCAAGATTTAAAAACATGATAACCATAATTAGAAAAATATTATGATTATTTTATTAATTAAATATTCCAGGATTTAAATCCAATATTTAATTTTCTCTCAAATTCGCAGAAAAAACAGCGTCTATTTCGGCTTAGCCGAAAAAATATTTTGACCATAGCTCTCAAACCGTACATCAGAATTGCACGACTTAAAATAATAATTTCACTAAATTTGATTTCCCATAATTTTAGAATCATCCACGGGTCAAATTCAATTATCAATATTTCACATTCTGAGCTAGTACAAAAAACATTGGTACTTTTGCCACTATTAGGTTAATCGGAGAATTTGTGAAAACAATCACGAATCACTCGTTATTGGATCTATTCAATGTTTAACTAATATAATAAACATATTTGCGGTGTCATCCTTGTGGAGCTACAAAGGGGACAAATGGACAACACACCCGAGCTACGATGAAAGTGTAGAAATTTCACCAGCTTCGTTAACATTCCAATATAGCGCAAAGTTGAACTCTAAAGTGTGTATAATTATAACGTCCAAGATCACAGGAGTCCATGATACAATCAGATATATGAATTGATCGGTTTTCGTATCATTATGATTTTCATCAAAAGGGTAAATATATTATTACCGTTTTGCCCTTTGATGACACTACCTTAATCTATGATTTATTTCAAACTACTCATTTACGGGTTATGAATTCGTAAGCTTTCCATGAGTACTTATTTTCTTTCCATAAATCATAATAAGGAAATCATAAAGTTATTATCCATATATACTATTGTGCAACTCATCTCGGTCAACCGTCTAATCCCAAAATAAAAGTATTAGGATTTCCAAGATTTACTCTATAACGATTAAATCAAAGATTATATAAGTTGAACCATACAAGTCCCCAATGCTAGGACTTCAATCGATTTTATCTGATCATCTTAGCAACTTCATCTTACTTTCATTAGTGGTGGACTTACATGATGATTTCGGATATAAGTCTGTCCCTGTCCAATATGAAGATATTTCAAACCCGATGAACTTACTAGTGCGTGGACAACACTCTGACCTAGTAATAAGTCATCACATATATGTGATCTATTAAGTTCACCAATAGTTGTTCCCTATCAGAAGTTCCCACTTCCGATCTAGACTATGGACCAATTTTAAGTTCTTTATTTATTTATGTTAGTCAAACCTCCTCACACAAAGACCATGTGTTATTACTTAAACATAAATGCAAAAGATAAAGAACTTATGATCAAACATTCAATTTGATAGTCTTATCTATAATAAGAAAACTATATCTAATAATCCGTAGATAACTATATATTAATTATAACATTTCATTCCTAGGAAAACGACCATAATCTTATACAAGCGGGATTAGCATCGATCTAAATAGAGGGCATATACAAAATATGTTAAACAACAACTTCTATTGTCGAGGTTGACACTCTACTTCTAGAACGATCTAAGCTCTATATTCAAGTCCTTTCCTCCTATAGGATTAGACGAATTCTAGAGAGTGAAAGCTAAAGAGAGAAGCTCTGGAGAAAGCTTTGATTGAGTGTGGAAATGAAGAGGGGAAGGCTCCTATTCATAGGAAAGCGAATTCCTAAAATTGTACAAGGAGGGGCCTGCAAATTTCTCCCTTGCATAAGGGGATTTGTCGTGGCCCCTAGCCCTGTCGGAGGACTCGTCGGTGTTCTTGGATTCGTCCTCGATGTCTTATGGTTGTCCGCGAGTTCGTATGTTGAATCCAGGCGAAATCTAGAGGATTTCCCGTGGATCTTCGTGATCTCAGATCTCCTCGTCGTGGGGAATAATTATAAGTTATTCCCTCGTCAATCTATGGCGAAGGTGCTTGTCAGATCAAGGCCTTCGTTAGGCATGTCACTTTGTCGGCTTCGTCGGCCATAGTACCTCATCGGCTTCGTCGTCCATGTCGGATTCGTCGGACATGTCACCTTGTCGGCTTCAACGACCATGGAACCTCGACGGCTTTGTCGGCCATATCACCTCGTCGGCTTTGTCATCCATGTCACCTTGTTGGTTTCGTCGGCCATGCTACCTCATCAGGCAAGGTATCTTATCAGGCCAGGGTTTTCTAGCCATGGGACCTTGTTGGGAAAGGTACCTCCTAGGGCCAGGGTCGTTGGACCGCGATACCTCGTCGAGCATGGTACTTTTTCGGGACGGGGTCATCGGGCCATGGTACCTTGTTGGGAAAGGTACCTCGTCGGGCCGTAACCTTGCCGGGGTAAGGTACCTAGTCGGGCTCGAGTCGTTGGGCTGTGGTACCTCGCCTGGAGAGGTACCTTGTCGGGCCGGGGTCATCGGGCCATGGTACCTCGTCGAGCAAGGTACCTCGTCGGCCCGTGGTACCTCGTCGGGCAAGGTACCTCGTTAGGCCGAGGTTCCTTTCAAGGACTTCGTCCTCTTTGTCGTTTTTGCTCCGGGCCTCCCCAATGTAATTTGTTTGTCGGCCTTGGGTCTTTGACTTTGCTTCTGGGCTTTGACATTCGTTGGTGGGCTTTGAATTTTTGCCAAAATGGTCCCAATTTTTATATGTTACAAAAAAAATGCATATAACATTAACCCCCGTCCAGTTTCATGGGTAATTGTATTGCGCGAGAAACTTTTCTTTTAAAACTTAAGGAAACTTGTGTTATTTGGCGAGGATCCGGGTTGTCATAGATTTTAGTCTCCTCTCCGTCCTCCCAAGGAACTGCAAATTTCCTTTAACTGGGTGTTTATAAAATATTTGGAAAATATTTGCATAAATATGACGGTAATAATTCAAGCATAGTCAAAGACGTAAGACAATTGATTAAATAAATCACAAGTAACTTTCATTTTATTCGATTTTTAGATTTTTTGAGGTTCATAGGCGTGCTTTGTAAAATAAATGTCTTTTAAATTAATTTTGAACTCATAAAATAAATCCAAAAAAAAAAAAGCAAGTGACATAGCAAATGTGAAAGTAAATAAATATCTCGAAAATAATAATTGCGCATTAAGCTTAAAACTTTAAAAAGCTCCTTAATTATTGCGCACTTTTTACTTGTGGTAAATACCGTAAATAAGCAAATGATTCTTGAAAACCCGGGAAAATAATTTTAATTTGGTTTTCATGGTTGAAAATTGTAAAAATGAAACCTTACAAAAGTTCTAAAGTTCAATTTCCAAGGCCTTTTTTTATATAACCTTTGAAAATAGTCTTTTTCACTTAAAAACGTGTGAAAACCCATTTTTGATCGTTTTTTACCACTTAAAAATCAAACGTCATCTTTGTGGGCCTAGTTTAAGCGATTTTTGGTCTTGCATGAGCTTGCATAACTCGAAATTAATGAGAGAGAAAATAGAGTTAGCATAAAACAATACCTCATGGATGTCTTTTAGGACTTTGCATTTTTCTCTCTCTTCCTCCATCTTTGATTCGTGATTTCGTCTTCTCTAGCGTGCGTGATGGCTGCTTCGTGGCGAGCGATCATGGAGGAGATGGCTGACGGAGACAAGTCATCCGCGTTGGGGTTCTTCGCGATGATTGGCTTGGCACGCGAACTGTGGCACGGTGGCAGCCTGCATGGGATGTGACACAATCGGCGAGACGTGGGAAAATTTGACTAGTTGCTTGATGTCGTCTACGGCGGTGAAGGCTGGTACGGAGAATGGCGACGCAGCGCTCGGTGCGCTCGGGCGGGACAGCTCTTTGGCATGCGCCGTGGCGTGCAAAGAGGACGGCGCCCCCGAGAGGGATTCTTCGGTGCTGTTTGGCGCGGTAGGAGATGGCGTCATGGCCCCTGCTTGTGATGGGAGGCAAGCGCAGGCTCTTTGTGTGTGCGGGATCCAGCGAGAGTGCGCTGGCTATCAGCTTGGACTCTACGGCGGGCAGTGGCTTCGGTGGTACCCCGACGAGTGCTTTAGTGGATTTGGTGATGTAATTCGGTGGTAGTGAGGTCATCTTCAACTGCTGTGATCTTGCTCTGGCGAAAGGGCCGCCAAGAGTGTTAGCGGAGTCCGATCTCGATGGAACCTTTGATTTCGAGAGCTTCGAGACTCCGATTGATGGTTTGGTTTTTGCGTTGGACTCGTCTTGACCAGGGCTATTTTTTGCCGAAGTAAATTAGCATTTTTGGGCCAAGCACGCCAATCTCCTGGTTTGGGAAGGATCTTTTGACGTTTATTCCCCTTGCTCCGTCGACTCCTCAGGGAGGATGTTTGTCTTCTGAATCTCTTGGATCTTCTCAGAACTTTGCATGTGGCTTGACGGTGTTATGGTGTATCCCCAGGAAAGCATGGTTCCAAGCCTTTGGTCCTTGATGGTGCCTCCAACGTAGAGTTTGGAGATGTCGATACGTATGATATCGTCGAGGATTAGAGTGTTGGCAATGACGTTTTCTATGAAGTGCTCATAGATGAGGGTGGACCTATAGGCTAAGGCTTTTCCATCTTGGGCTTTGCCGCTGGAAAGGTTCCTCCCGCTGACGGGACGTACAGAAAGCGTCGATATCGCCTTGCGTTCATTTGTCTTAACTTGATGGTGTGCATTTATGCCACTACTTATGAGCTGGCTTCCTTCCTTGATTTGCATGGGATTTTGCACCTCGTCGGTCTTCAAGTTTCTACTGCAGGTGAGCTTCGTAGTGTTCTCGTCTTGGCTTTCCGTTGGTGCTGATGATGCTGACTCGTTCACTTTGTTTTCTCTCCAAGTTCCGATGGAGACTCGTCTTTCTTGTAGCTTTCAAGGGTGTCTTGAAGTCTTTGGTACTTCACGCTCCATTTGTGTTAAGGAGCCGTTCAACATGCTGCTTCCCAGAGATAAGTTTCTCTCTTCTTTGCCTTTATGATTTCTAGACATTTTTGGGATTTGTTCAGCCTTACTCTTTTCCTTGGCGTGTTTGTTCAGCGTGTTTTTCCTTTTCGTTTCGTCCCTGTTTGATGACATTTATTCATTTAGTATAAGTTCAAGGGTAAACTGCGGCTAATGTACTCAATGTTTCATTTTCTGCGGATTATGTACCCAATATTTCTTTTTGGCGGCTAATGTACCTAATGTTTGATCCGTTAGATATATTTGGGTTTTCCATCAGTTGACCGTTAGAAAGTTATCCTCCTCTATATATACATTTTTCGTATTTTTGACATAACTCACTCATTTTTTGTCCAAATTTTATGATCAACCTATGGTTGGAAAGATAAGAGATAGATATACAACTTTGGTGTTTTAAGTTTTGTAAAACAAGTTTCAAAAAGAAACTAAATTTCAAGTACAACATAAAACTACACATTAATTTAATGCAAAATATTTGTTTTGAGAAAATTTTAATATACTTAATGACTTTTTATGATGAAAAGTGAAAGGAAAAATTTGTAGATAATTTTTTATCTTTCCAACGGGTGTTTATTTATAAATTTTGGATAAAAAACGAGTGAGTTATGCCAAAAATATGAAATATTATTTAAAATCACATCTTTCATATTTTTGGCATAACTCACTCATTTTTTGTCACAAATTTACAAATAAACACCCATTGGGAATATAAAACATTTATCTATATCTTTTTTCTTTTATGTTTCATCATAAAAAGTCATTAAGTATATTTAAATTTGCTCGAAACATATATTTTCCATCAAACTAATGTCCAGATTTACGTTGTATTTGAAATTTAGTAATTTTTTAAAACTTAGTTTACAAAACATAAAATATCAAAGTTTTAAATCTATCTCTTATCTTTCCAACCATAGATTGTGCATAAACATTGGACAAAAAATGAGTGAGTTATGTCAAACATACAAAAAGTATACATATAGCGGAGGATAACTCTCTAACGGTCAATTGACGGAAAACCTAAAAATATCTAAAGGATCAAACATTGGGTACATTAGCCGCCGAAAATAAACATTGAGTACATAATCCGCAGAAAATCAAACATTGAGTACATTAGCCGCAGTTTACCCTAAGTTCAACTTGGAGTTTTGTTCATAACTTTGCTTGTCGAGTATGCGCGTTGTTGCAGTCTTAGGAGTGCACTCTGCTGAGATTGGCGGGTTATCACCCGTTTTGTGACCTGCAAGTTGTGTGTGTTCGCGTCGGGTAGCTAATCCGACATGTACGTTCTGTTCTATAGAAAATGGTTATGAAACACGCAGGCCATGCCAAATGGCAAGGGTGATCTTTTTGAGAGACTTGTCTATAAGGAGGATTAGTTTTTGGCATTTTAGTGGAACTCCAGATTTGTTTCTTGAGCCGGAGGGATTAGTTTCCAGCCTTTTTTGAAACTCAGGATTTGTTTCCTAAGCCGGCGAGATTTGTTTCCTGAGCCGCCGGGATTAGTTTTTGGCTTTTCGTGAAACTCTGGATTTGTTTCCTGAGACGGAGATATTAGTTTTTTGGCCTTTCATGAAACTCGGGATACGTTTCTAGAGCCGGCGAGATAAGTTTCTGGCCTTTTGTGAAACTCGAGATATGTTTCCTGAGCCGGCGTGATTAGTTTCCGGATTTTTGTTAAACTCAGGATTTTTTTCTTGAGCTGGCGGGATTAGTTTTCGGCCTTTTGTGAAACTCGAAATTCGTTTCTTAAGCTGGCAGCTTTGGCGGCTCAATTCGGCGCTTCCTCCTTCATCATTTCTTTGAATTTTGTTTGCGGGTTCGTGTGGTTCCCCAAGGGGCCTTTCGGAAGCCTGATCTCGGGTGGTTAGTATTCCTTCACGAAGTCTTGGCGGTGGATCTCGGTGGACTTCGTTGCAGATTCTTTGGGAGGATTTGTCGATGTTGATGAGGCAGACAGGCATGCTTTGGTTTCTTTTCAGGTGCTTCCTCCGGATGAGGGTGATGTGCCTCACGCCTTTTCGCAGGAAGGCGTTCGCCATTCTTTGAGGGTGGATACTCGTCGTTCTTCAAGGGAGTGTGTTCGTCGTTCTTCTCCGACGAAGGCTTCGTCAAAGGCAAAGGCTCATGCTTCTGAGTGGCATATTCCTTCGGTGGTCGTCCGTGCTCCAACTTCGTCGACTCCAGCAGGTATATTTCCTTTCGCTTGGACTTCATTAACTGTATTATTATCCATTGCTTAGTTTGTTTTTGCGCATGTTAGTATGGCTTCAAGAAGTTCGTTCCTCAGATGTGTCATTGGGCTTCTGCAATTCCTCATGTCGATCATGTTGCTCCAGCTTTGAATTCATCTGGCGAGGGTCTTGACGATCGTACCTGCTGTCTTCTGATGCGCCGATTATCGTAGGAAAGTTGTCTTTGTCTCATCGTTCGCGTCCGTTGTCCCCTGGCAAGGCTGGGGATTCTTCTCGTCGGGTTTGTCAGTGTGGTGGTGGTGTCTATTATGAATTGGCGAAGAAGTCTCGTGTGTGTTCCGGTGCCTATTTTTAACTGGCGAAGGTCTTCGGCATCAGGCCAGACTTTCCATGTCGGGCTTAAGCCTTCAGCGCATAGCCGGATTGCCTTTTGTTACCTAGCGAGGTCTCCGGCACTTGGCCGGACTTGCCGTGCCATGCTAAGCCTTTAGCGCGTAGCCGGATATATATTTATTTTGAAACACTATATACCGTAGTACCCCCCGAGTTTTGCGTAATCTTCCATGTAGTTTCGGGAAAACATTCAGAGTATTTCGTAAAAAGGGATTTATTCATAGATAAGGTTGGCCTACAAAGTAGACTTGGCCTTGCTCTTTGTGTTGCGCTTTATTGAAAAAGGACTGGTAGCTCGCCTTGGCGTAGTTAGTCGACAATTGCAGTCATCCGCTTGGGCTCGTCTTTGGTTTTGATTTAGAGAATTTCTTCGTAGGCGATTTAATATGCGATGCTTCTTCGTCGGTGGTTTTGCGTTGTTTGTCTTCTCCTTTTCCACTCATTGCTCTAGCTAGTATGGTTGCTTTGTCGTTGGCGGTTGCATGGATCCAGGTGATCTCGTACCACGTTAATGGCAAGGGGCGGTGCATGGCTTCTTGCAGCTGTGTCACCGTCTTGTCTTCCTGTGTTGGTAGTGCGTCATTCGTCTGGCTTGCGATCTTCACATCAAGCCTTTCGGCGAGGTTCAGGCCAGCGAGTAGCGCTCCCCATTCGACTTCCTTAACTCAAACAATATGGCGTACTTCAACTTCTCTCTTTGAGGGGTGGTGATGCTGATTCCTGCTCCTGCGATGGTGTCGCTGTTGATTCCACTTATGTGAAATCTCCATACCGGCCCATTGGGCGCGGTTCTTCTGCTTTGCGGTGCGTCCTTTGTCTTATTTTTTTCTTCGACTGTGAGGGTGTCGGCGCCGTGAGTTTGCTCGGTGACTATGTTAGCTTTTTCTTTTCTTTTCTTGGCGACTCTTTGCTGGTGCTCTGCTTTGCTCCTTCACTTTTCGAGGTTGATCTTTCGCTTGATTAAGCGTAGGAGGTTGAATATCTAGTCGACGAGGTGCCTGGACATCGTGTAGTCTGGAGAATCTTCTGATGCGGCTATGTTCATCATCCTGGAATGGTCTAGGGTGTTCTCCTACTGTCGCAAGAGGGCGGATATCTCTTTCAACCCGCTAACGGCTATTGGATTTTTTGCGTCGCCACTTGGTTATCCCCGTTTGGCAATGTTGATATTGTTGACTCCTTGCTGATGGCGGCGATTGTTGATGTGCTTTGGCGTACTTCTTTCTTGTAGCGGGCTCATGACTCAGCTTGAATTCCTCAAATTATTCCGACTCTGTTTGGCATTGGGAACTTGACGAGTAGGCGATAAGTGGATGTCACGGCTTGGAGTTGGTTGAGCCTGGCCCTCCCCATGATGACGTTTTATGAAGAAGACATGTCGACGATGAGACAGCTCAACATTTGAGTCACCCTAGGTCCGTCTTTGGCCCTAAAGGTCGTCGCTGGCTCGATGGATTCTTCAGTCATCACGCGTTCCCCTGCAAAACCAAATAGTGGTGTACGAATTGGGCTAGCGATGACTCGGCCCAAGTTGATTTTGTTGAAGGTCGTCATAGAGATTACATCGGCTGAGCTTCCGTTGTCGATGAGAATCCTCCTTACCATACTGTTGGTGATTTGTGCTTCCACGAAAATGGCGTCGTTTTGTGGGTGGTGGATGGTGAGAGCTTAGTCTTTAGTGAAGGTAATGGTATCGCGAGTGTGGATTGGAGGTGTTGGGACCATGAGGTTAATCTGGTTTGTTGACCATCCTTTCTCCATTGCGCGTGCATAACTCCGTCTGCTTTGGCATATGTCTCCAATTCCAGGTCCTCCGATGATTGTCGATACGATGTTCAGCGGGGTTGCCGCTATGGCTTTCCCTCGGACGTCGCCTTGAGTCGTCGGTTGTGCCACTGTCAAGAGTGGGTCGGCACACCCCCGTCATTCTCCATGAGCTTCTTGACGAACTCTTTTAGCTGTTCTTCCTTGATCAGGTCCTTGACGTTAAGTGACCGTATTCACGATGGAATTGGTTGTATAAGCTTTTGTCTTTCCCAGGCTTGTTACGCGGGCGAGGCTCCCTCAGTTTGTCACCGTGCATGGCTGGATCTCGTCTAGAGTAGTCTTCGGTGGCGTGTAGTCTCTCTTGTCGAGGCGGAATGGTTTCCTCGTCGCCTGACCTCCTTCCGGTTTTTCCGTTTTGGTTATCGTCCATGCGACTTTTATTCATCTTCGGTTTGTCGGAGGAGCGGTCGTTGCTTCGTCGGTAGCTCCCTGAATCTGTTGACTTCCTGCTGCCGTGGTACTCTGCCACGGAGATGTGCTTGGCTACTCTCGTCATGAGCTCCGTCATGGTCGACGGTCTTTTCTTCACGGGGGAGATCAAGAATTCTCCGGTGTGCAGTCCATTAGTGAGGGCAATAACAACATCGTTGTCGGTGTAGTTGTTTACCTTATTGGATTCTTTGACAAAGCGGTTGATGAACTTCTAGAAAGATTTGTCGGTCTTCTGGTTCATTAACTAGCGGGAGAGGAAAAGGTCCTTGAGCTGGTTGTAAGTGTAGATGCTCGCCTTGGGTAGCCACTGGTACCTTTCAAACGCCATTCTCGTAAGGGTTAGGCAGAATTCCTAGCATATTGTCAAGGCTGAGCAGTTCTTCATCTACACGATCGTGTAGTACTAGACGTGGTGGTATACATGATCTTGTTTCCTATCGTAAATGAGGTTTCTTGCAAAGAGTAGGTCGCCTACGGCTTCTCAGTCAAGCAAGTGTAGTGCGAGTGGGGACAGAGTCTCATTGAGCACGGCATGGCCTCTCACGCCACGGTCCTGGGAAGAGCAAAAGTCTTGGAGTTTTTTCTGCATCCCTTGGAGGAGGTAAAATACATCGTCGCGGTGCGGTTGGTGATGCTCACGGTGACCAAGGAGGCGGTCAAGTGAAGCCATGCGGTCGCGCTGCTGGTCTTCTCAGTAGTCTTCGTGGTAGATAACTTCCGCTCGTATTATGTATTTGCGTCTTGGTGAGGGTTGGCGATCCCCCGGGCGATCCACGTACGCTCCTCAAGGTTGTGGTCTTCTTTAAGGTAGTTCCCTAGGCGACCCTCCAGGTGAGCCTGGCGATGATCTGGGGTGCTCCGTCGGTGCTCCATGTTGTTAAATTTTTTGGCCTGGCAAACCTCCTCACGACCCCCCGGCGCGAGCCTGGCGAGGGTCCGGGTAGTTTCGGCTGTCTTCAATGTCTTCGGGATCTTTGGTACATGGAATTAATTGATAAAAAGAAAGTTAGAATTTAGATTTTATATCAACACCATATTGTTTTAAATTAAATTCTAAGAAACTTTGCTTTTTGAACCAAGTCATTTCGACTTACGGTTACTGATTTATGGATTTTCTAAGTTTACGACTCGGTTCAATAAACTATGAAGTTAAATCACATGTCATGAATTTCAATGATGGTGTGGCACCATGACATTTAAATGTGTGATATTGAGATCAGGAATTATTAATCTAATTTAATTATTTGGATTTAATTATTAATATCTTATTAATAATTAATAGATTTATATTTTATATTTATAAATAAAATATATATTTATATATATTAAATGTGTAAAATTTGAATTAGGGTTTGGATATTTGAAACCTTAGCTGATTCGAATGATGAGATTTGGATATTACATATTTGCGGCATAAGTACCTAATGTTTTTGTATTTTAGCAAATCCCTAAAATCAATTTAATCCATTGGTTCGGTTATGATTTAATATCAACCGTTAGATTGAGATAATTGATTTATTGATATCTTGGTGTCCAAGCTTAGGTATTTCGAATTTACTTAATTAATTATATATGTTGGATCGGTTTTAAGATTTAATCTTTACCATCGGATTCGAAATTAATTAATATTATATATATTATATATGTAATTCAAATATAAAGGGGATAAGAATTCGAATTAGGATTTTGTTAAAACCCTAGGGTATTTGATTTTATCCCTAATTGATTTGGTCTATTGGATTGGTTTAAGATTTATTTTGAACCATTTGATCTAGATAATCATTATACAATTCGAATTTATATATATATAATTAAAATTTAATTATATGATGGTAAGATTAAATATTTTTATCTTATCATGTAATTATCATTTAATTCAATCCCTGATAAATTATATCCACTGGATTTAGATGAGATTGGATCTGGACCTTTGGATTGAAATAATTAATTAAATTTAATTAATAGAATTCGAAAATTAGGAGGAAAAATCTCCAATTCGGTTACAGTCTGAGACCTATATATAGGAGGCTCATTCTACAAATTTTTCACACCTTCCCCAGAGCAAAATCTCGAGCTCTCCCTCTCTCTCAAGGGTCTGCAAGTTTTCTGCTTCCGATCTCTCTTCTGGTTCCGCTTCGGAGATATTTTTCTCCGGTAGCTATAAAAGAACCGTCAGTTAAATTTCACGACAGAGTCCTGCCGGTGAAGCCCACGCTTCGGTAAAAGGAGTCTAAGAGAATATCCCGGAAGATCATGGGATTTTCTGTGGCTCCCCCAACTCGAATATATATCGGTCTCGGAGGCGGTAAAGGTGGCATTTTGTTTGCCATATTCGGCACTACGTCCTGTCTGGCTGGGGTTTGGAAGTCGGAATCTTTTTGAGTGACCCCGTCTTCATTCGCGGGTGGCATTGAGCCCATATCGAGATTTCGTCTGGGGTTAGTCCTCTAGAATACCAGTACGATGTTGGGTCCACCACAGTCCCGTACTGGTGTTGTGTTGTCATTGCTAGCAGACGTGGTGTTTCTCACCTCGTGTCAATAAGGGGTGCTTTGCCGAGAAAGCAAGAATTCTCCCTAGGATAAATTTCTTCGAAGTGCGAAGGAGAGCTAATATCGGATTGAGCCCATCACCTCTGTAAGGGTTCGTTCGATCTGGGATTTGTTTGAATTCAATTCTTCCAACTTCTTCAAGAATTCCTTGCTCATCTTGTTTCCCTTTTCGACCTGTATTTGGATGGTTTCCATCATTTCCTTCACCGCGGGGTCTTGCGGCTGGAGACCCAGGTTAACCTCGGGCTGGTTCATTGGAGTTGCTCCAATGGGGTCAGGTGTTTTTCGAGATCTTCTGCCTCCCATTTTTAGCTTACAAAATGGAGTGAATAAGGGTAAGAATAAATTGATTTTTCCCACAAACGGCACCAAACTGTTGATGTGAATAATCACGACCAACTGTCACAAAGTGATTGCACTTTGGTACGATACGAGAAGATGGTGGGACTCAGTTATCCGTAGTGAAACCACTTTGGTGAAAATAGCGAAGGCACTAAATCAGTAAGGAATGTAACAATATTAACAAGAACACAATTATTTCTTGATCACAAGATGAATAAAATGTAGTTGCCTAAAGATATGTGTAAAAAAGAGTTCGTTTTATGCTATTACATTGTAAATCTATTTATAAGCAAGATACAACATATAGATCCCTACATCCATGCAACGGGTGTGAGACTGGGCTCTTCTCCTCATTGTCACCTTCGGGTGCCACATGTAAAGGTGGTAACGTGATACTTGGTCTTCATGTACGTGGCAACCTCGGGTTTGGTCAGCAAGGGGAACATGCGCCTAATCTCATGGGCTGCTTAGTCTTCGTGGACTGCTTATGGGGTTAGGGTTCTTGGTGTTGAATAGGCCTTAATCGCCATGATGGGCTTTCATCCAATTGAAGCCCACGTTGTGCGTTGTGGAGGATGACCTTTGTTGTCGTTTTCTTGCTGACGTCGTTTATATGTGGTGTCGTTGGTTGAGCTTAGCATGTCGTATGCCCTTTTATTATCGTTTTTTGGAGACAAAATCCAACATCAACATTATATATACGATGTTTATACGTGGTACGGAGTAACACGTTTTCCGCTTTAAATATTTTTTAAATGTTACCCAGAGGTACTCGGTATATATCGTGATAATTACATCGGAATCATAACGAAATTACATAAAATTGGTATAAGAGTCATGGTTCAAAGATAAATAATTACATAATTTATTTAATGCTTTAAAATTTAACAAATTATTTGATGAATAAATTGATTTTACAATTGAAATTTAATTTCTAGATATTTTAAAACTAATTTAATATTGGGAATTACCCGACCCGAACTTTTCGGATCGGGTATTGGGTCGGGTTGCACTAGGCAGCTTAACCCGTGGGGGCCACGAAGTGTGGCTGCACTGCAGCCCCGGGTACTTCGGCCAGGCCCAGACCACGGGTAGACCCAGCCCAAGCCATTTGGCCAACGTGCAAGGGCCCGCCCCAGGCCCAGCGCATGGGCATGCCGTGCAAAGCTTGGCCCAGGACCGGTAGGTGTGCGCTGCCTGGCAGCGTTGTGGGCTTGCGGGCCCATACTAAGGGGGCACTGTCTGGAAACGCCTAAGGCCCTCGGTGGGCAATCCGTGGGGAATCCATGGGCATGTGGATTAATTTTATGAATTGGGTCGAATTACCAAACCTGGCCCAAATATTCATGGATTGATTAATTTATTTTATTTTTGAATTATTATTATGAATAAATTAATTATGTTTGATTAATTAATTAATTAATTAATTAAAATATGGATGTTATTTTTGGTAAATAACATTGTCTTATTTTAAGTAAAATATGGATGTTCTTTTTTGGTACATAACATTGTCTTATTTTTCGAATTCATAATCTAAAAATATGGATGATAACTCTTTGAAGAAAATATCATTGTCTTATTTTTATTTTTCATAAATAATTATTAATAGGCTAATTATATGAATGATAATTCTTAGATAATAAGTATCATTGGCATGTAATTATAAATTCATCATAGATATAATTTGTTAAACCTATATTCATAACCCTTGAAACATAGTGTCCATATTAAGGTCATTATTAATATATCGGTATAGGATAGATATAAATAATGAACCGTAAATAAGATTTATTTGTTACTAGTCAAAAAATTTCAAACGTACAATCTTGTCTAAGAAAGGATGAATCAAAAGTGGGGCCCGTTCACCATCCGCTTCTGGGGTGACCGGTCAGGACTTTCTTATCGACCTGGAGAGAATACGTTTTCATCTATCACTACCGACAAAGTAATAAATAAATGACTAGACTTATTAGACGTTACCCCGCTAATTATAAAGCCTTAAGATAAAAAAATTTAATGTCTGTCATTAAACGGAGTTTATAATAAGTTTTTAATAGCTCGGGAGATTGAAAAAAATTATTTTTCTAAAACAAAGGCAAGTATAGAATATTTAAAATGTCTCCATTATTATTGTCACACGGTCTGCTGACCACACCGCCTCGAGTCACCTTAGTGTGTCCATTCCCCAAGGAAGGTGTGCTTGTGGAAGGTTTGACACCGTGATAGTTCCAAAATAATATATGGGGACGGAGGAATATTGAAAATGGACCGCGAGTCACCTTAGTATGACCATTCCCCAAGGACGACGTTTCAAGACTAATGCGAGAACATAAAATGGAGGGTTAAGCTTGCACGAAAGTTGGTGCTTTCTGACCTTATTGATAGTTAATAATCATAGGGAACTTTTGTAGTTCTTGTTTGGAATATCAATTAAGTTTATGACTAAAAATTAGTTCAACCAAACTACACGAATGATCCCGCTGAGTCGCCCTAGAGTGATCATTTCCTAAGGACAGCAACAACGTGTACAGTCGGTTAAATTATTATGAAATAGTTAATGGGTTAATTATCGTTTTCTCAGAACATGTTTGCTTCATGTAACTATTTTAAACCAATAATTTCCTAAAACATTCTATGTATAATAAAGTTTAATAAGCTTCTTTTTCAATGCCAATCAATATGTCTGATCCTATTTGCATTTCAGATGAGGAACAAGATTCCATAACTATTTTAAACCAATAATTTCCTAAAACAATCTACCTATAATAAAATTTAATAAGTTTATTTTTCAATGCTTGTCAATATGTCTGATCCTATTTACATTTCGGATGAGGAACAAGATCCCGTGAACTTTGATTCAATATTTGAAGTTGAGTCGAAAACGATTTTTGAAGATGACTCTGACTGGTTCAGGTATGACTCTGAGTACAAGTTACTCAGTCATTACCTTGACCAGTATCCTGATAGAAGTCGGTCATTCAAAGACTCGTTGGTCAAGGCTTTAATGAGTAAAAAGAAGAGACTTATGGGAAAGGTGAATAAAGTAACAAGTCTTGTCACTGAGGCAATGGCTTAAGACAACAAAAGAAAACTGAATCAGTCGCTGAACAGAGAAGAAAGGAAAGAAAATTTGGTTTGTCGGCTATGTGTTTCCAATGAAGAACAAGGAATATAAGGCATGGTCAGCAACTTTGTGCCAAGCACACCAGTTCATCAAAGGATAAAACCTAGCGTGAACTTCTCTTTAGATTTTATTGGAGAGATTTAATCTCAAATCCATATATTAAATTTCTAATCATTGCAAATGTTTTTCTTTCTCAGAAGTGGCTTCTGCGAAGGAGAAAAACAGACACGGAGCCTTCTGCATTCAGTGCTGGCTTAAACAAAGGGCAAACAGGCATACAAAGTGCCGAGAACATCAGAGGGTTTGGAGAGGTACAAACTCTTCTGATAAACCCTACTAATTTTTTTATTGGAGAGATTACATCTTTGATCCATAGATTAAAATACTAATGTTTGTTTATTTCTTTACCTTTAAGGTGGAAGCGGGAGCTCTATGGATGGGAGCTCTGTAGAGCACGATATTGACAAGTACTCGAGCATCTTGAAGAAGGAGTCATTATTTTTTTTCGATTCCGTTATTGTTATGACTTTCTAGCTATGAATAAACCTCAATTTATTTTTCGTTATGTTGATTGCATGGAATAATTATGATATCAATAAAGATTTATCTTTGTTTTGAATTATGTGCAATGTCACTTTTAAAAGTAATAAGTGAATGTTGTAATCTCTGCTTACTCTAATTTTGACTTGTCAAACGTCATTTTTGATCTTCAAATATCAAAATATAATGAATCCACTTAGAGTTTGTGTTATTTCACTATGAAAGAATTATGTGACTTAGCTACTTATCACAACTTCGCCAATAGTGCCTGTTGTTAAAGAGACTACGGAAACCACGGTCCCAAATCAGAATTCAGGGGGTACTCAGACGTAGTCGGAGGTTCAAAAGACCAGCTGAACGCTACGAGCAAACCTAGTTAGAGTTTCACCTATTTGTTACTAACACTAGTGTTGAAGATCCCATAGGCTTTAAGCAAGCTATGGTTGATTCTTATAGAAGTGAATCGCAGGAAGCCATGAACCAAAAAATAGAATCAATGGATTCTAACCAAGTCCGAGAACTTGTAGACTTACCAGTTGGCTTTAAAACCAATGGCTGTAAGTGGATCTACAAGAGAAGGAAAGGAGTGTACAGGAAGGCTGAAACCTTCAAGCCTAGACTAGTGGCAAAGGGTTTTACCCAGAGAAAATGCATTTATTTTAATAAGACCTTCATTCCAGTCGCTAAGTACAAGTCCATCCGGATTCTCATGGCCATAGCCTGTAGTATCAATTGTTAGATTTGGCTTATGGACATCAAAACCGCTTTCCTTAACGGGTACATTGACAAAAACATCTATATGGACCAACAAGAAGGGTTCGTGCAAAAGGGTCAAGAAGGGAAAGTTTGCACATTACTCAAGTCCATTTATGGATTGAAGCAAGCTTTCAGATCCTGTAATCTAAGGTTTAATGAGACCATCAAGACCTATGGATTCATGCAAAATATCATTGAGCCCTACATTTAAAATCTCAATGATGATACCGTGGAGACTTTCCTTGTTCTGTACGTCGACGATAACCTTCTCATTGGAAATAATGTGAAGAAGTTATCAGACGTGAAAGCGTAGTTAGCTACACAGTTCCAAATGAAGGATAATGGAGAAGCCATCTATGTTCTTAGGAACCGTATCTGTAGGTATCGCAAAAACAAGCTTCTCGCCT
The DNA here is from genome assembly GCA_954871525.1 of Parietaria judaica. Taxonomy (NCBI): domain Eukaryota; kingdom Viridiplantae; phylum Streptophyta; class Magnoliopsida; order Rosales; family Urticaceae; genus Parietaria; species Parietaria judaica. The sequence continues at coordinate 4,367,665 of OX940868.1, forward strand.
TATCGCAAACAGCTTACAAATATGAGGCGCTAGATTGTTTTGTAATAGCAAACTCCAAGGGAGGTAATTTACATACAAGACATGGAGTATTCCTCGATTGGAAATAATTCCCAACTTCTCCAGAGGAGTAAGACGCGATAAGGCACATACCCTATGCTTCAGCAGTGGGAAGTGTGATGTACACTATGTAGTGTACTATGCCAGACATATGTTGCGCCATGGGAATTATTAGCAGATACCAATCCAACCCTAGTATGGCTCACTGGACAGCAGCGAAGAACATTCTCAAGTATCTTCGGAGAACGATAGACTATATGTTAGTGTTTTCAGCATCAGAACTGAATCCACTAGGATACACTAACTCGGACTTTATGTCTGATAAAGACAAGAGAAGATCGATGTTGGGAGCAGCGTTCACCCTTGCTGGTGGAGCGATATTATGGAGAAGCGTTAAGCAATCCTGTATCGTAGATTCCACAATGGAAGTTGAAAATGTGACATCCAAAGAATCAGTTTGGCTAAATAATTTCTACATAGAGCTGGGAGTCGTTACAGATGTAATTGGGCCCCTAACGTTGTACTGTGACAACATTGGTGTGGTGGAAAATTCTAAAGAGCCCAGAGACCATAGCAAGGCAAAACATATTGAACACAAATAAAATCTCATTAGAGAGATAATACATCGTGGCGACGTAAGGGTTGTGAAAATAGCTTCAGGTGACAATCTGGCTGATCCATTCACCAAGACATTGCCAGAGAAAATATTCAGGGGGCATCTGGAGAGTATGGATCTGAAAAATATGGGTCATCTTCTTTAAGTACAAGTGGGAGATTATTGGACATGTGTCCTTAAACAAGTTGTATTTTCCCTTATTGTAAAAGATTTTTACCAAAGTCGTTGAATAAAAGATGTTACTTATTATGTTGATCTTGTTATGGGTATTTTTTGCGGTCTCGAAAAATGCACAGCTCCATTTACCCCCTTTATCATTCTTTCGACCACTTTATCATTATTTGATGGCTTATAAATACCTTATGCCCCTCACTTGCTGGAGGGGGAATTCGGCCACTAAAAAAAAGATCAATCCGGCATAAAATCTACTTGTACACAACTCCGGAAAAACTATGTTCATCATTTCTCTCGCCTTTTCCGACGTAATATCGCCCGACTAATATAGAGAAGAAAAACGAGCAATAAAGTCCCCCCACTGTGCCTAACTCTAAGTTCACGTCTCATTCCCTATCCTAAAGGACAAAGGTCTGGGATCAATACTCCGACGAGCCCAGCTCGAGGACTGAAATCTTTCCTTAAAAAGACAAGGTCTGAGACTAACAAACTTTGGTGAGCCTAGCTCGGGAGTGACGTTATTCTCGTTTCTCTCCAGATCCGGAAGGCGTTCTCAGAAAAAAGGAGACAAAGAGAAATGTACCGGAAAATACCTACGACCCACCAGAGACATACAATCAGACGTCTCACCCCATTTGAACACCCACTAACATTGAACTACGTGATGCTCTGATCCCATTTGGGTACGTAGGAAGCCTTCATCTTGTGAGGTCCGGCATCGTTTGTTCATTCTGCAGGAACTCACCGCCATACAACGACGAGTCGCATCGCTACGAAGACATCGCCGACTCAGTCGTCTGGGGCAACGACTCAACCCCATCCACGAAGAATCAGCCCGATCTAATCATCAAGAGAGCATTGGGCCCGACCCAAAACCACAAATTGGGCCGCATTAGTGTTGATCCATTTTCGAGCATTAACATTTTGGCGCTAAAAGGAGGGGCTCCCGACAAGTTTAAGCCTTGAGTCCCAACCAGCACATCGAAACAACCTTAGATTTTCCTTGCTCACCGCAACGACTTCACACTTTGTCTTGGTCGCCACAACGAGCTCAAGTTTCATCTCGGTAATTGCACGCAATGCACGAGACACACACATTGGTAACGGGATCTCTGCCATAATAACCGCGAAACCCCTCGCTGCGTGGATCTCCTAACTTACGCTCACCCCCGAGCTCCCACAACAAAATCGTCCTGCAACTTTATTCAGAACATTGAAGATGTTGATTAATATCTCAGATGACATAACATCCCGCCCCGTAGGGAGCATTGCTCTGAATACTCGAGCACGGGTGCACGCACGTCTAAGACAAGCCCATAGCCGGCTAGAGATGGGTGCACCGTCAAACCCTGAAGGTGGCAATCAAGATGCGCGAATGGTGCAGATCAAGAACAGCGTCTTTCGACTAACTGGACTAATCTCTAGACGTCTAGGATTCAACACCATCGAATGTCCTAGGCGAAAACGAAAGCCAAACCCAAGGATGGAGACTGGAAGCAGAGCAAGAATTGAGAAATGGCATCGAAACCACCCATACACAGAGGCCCACGCATTCCCAAGCTACGCGAATGTCGGCTTTTTCTCGAATCAAAATACATGAAGAAGTGGCAGACAGTGGGGAGACTAGTAGATTCCACCTACCTCGACGCGCAAGCGCTAGAACCCGCGCAGAGAACAAGGCGCTCTTAGAAACCGCCTCGACCACCCAGCCTGAAGCAAAGACCTAAGGCAACACCTCAACCGCCAATGGGAGACCCCTCGCCGCCATACTTCACAGGGAAATGCAGCAGAAGTCGACGACAGAATGTAAATTTTGGAAGGTCCTCGCAACCTTAAAAAATGCATCAACGCGCCAGGCAATGCATTACGATGTCACAAACGCAGTACTGCCCCCCACAATGGCTCCGCCTCCGAAAATAGCGCCACCTCCGACGACCGCACCGTTAGTCAACGCAGACTGGGTGGACGCCATCCAGCGATAGCATAAAGAAATACGAGAGCTCAAAACGAGCGAAAACACAAACCCACTCATCCGGAGCATTGTCAAAAGGACAATCTCCCTTCTCACCAGGCACTTACTCGCGGAGGAAATAATAGGCGATCTTCGCTTTCCACCTAACCTCATTTACGATGGGAGTAGTGACCCAACGTACCACCTAGTCCAGTACCAGACTACAATGCAAATGAGGAAATGCACTACTTCCACAATGTGTCGGGCGTTTTGTCTCACCCTCACAGGACCTGCCTTTGAATTGTACCAGCGACTCCCAAAAGGGAACTAGAGTCATTTGAGGAATTAAAAGAGCGATTCATATCGCGCTTCGCAAGCTCATTAATACAAAGGAAAGATAAGTCCTACTTATGGTCCCTCAATCAGAGAGGCGATGAATCTCTCAAGATGTATCTAAATAGATTCACACAAGAATATAACAAGGTCATCGACTACACCGATAGCGACGCTATCATCGCCCTCATTGACGGTCACAAAATGGGTGATTTTCTTGTGTCTCTCGTCGGAAAAATGCCCATTTCTATGCCAGACTTGATGGCACAGGCCGCACAACACATCTCTGTTGAGGAATACCTCGGTAGCCAAAGAGAAAAACAATGGCCACGAAGACAACGAGCCACTAAGGAAAAGGTCACGACCACAATCGGGCTCCAGCTCTGGGAACCGTACGCAGCAGCCACGACGAGCCGAGCAATTTTGAAAAGACATGGTGCTCACCTCTCTAACAACATCACCGGCACAAATCTTCAATCTACATGGAGACAAGTTTAGACACCCCAAACCAATGTCAAATGATCCCAAGCGAGATAGGACCCGATACTGTCAGTTTCACCAAGGAGGAATTGATCAAGGAAGGGCACTTGAAGGAGTTTGTCCCAAAAATGGTAGCAGGGAAAGAACCCTCCGCCGATCAGCGGCATCATGATATTGAACGATGCCCAGATGATAAAAGAAACTAAAGCAACCAAAATAAAGATTGAGGGAACTCTAAAACCCCTCAGCTCAACATGATATTCACCATCCTCGGGGGACCTGAGACAGGTGACTCTGGTCAGAAACGAAAGAGGTATACTCGAGCTCTAGAAGGAAATCGAGAGGCACACCAAGTCAACATAACCAGCCTCACAAACCCTCAAATAATTGTACCCTGCAAGATGATAACCTTCACAGAAGAAGAAGCTCAAGCTATATCACACCCACACAACGATGTGATCGTGGTCGAAACCCAAGTTGCCAACAATCGAGTAAAACTGGTGCTAATCAACAACGGAATTTCAGCGGAGATCATATTCAAATCGGCCCTAGATCGCATGAACTTAAGAGAAGTCTCCCTCATACCAATAACGACCCCTTTGTACGGCTTCAATGGAAAGTCGATACTTGTCGAAGGCACCATTGAGCTCCCAACAACCTTTGGGTCAGAAGAAGCTCGGGTCACCAAAATGACCCACTACCTGGTTCTGGACAAACCATATGCATACAACATCATTCTAGGTAGACTGACCCTCAACCAACTCCAAGCCATCACGTCCACCTTCCATTTGTTGGTTAAGTTTCCCAGTGAAAACGGGATAGGCGTAATGCGGGGAAGCCAAAAGGAATCAAGGACTTGCTACGCCCAAGGCACCAAGCCGAGAAATATCGAACCAGTCGTTCACACCATCTGCCAGACGGAAAGCGGTTGCCTCGCTGACCCCAAAGGAGCACAAGTGTTCATAGAATTGGACCGAAGAGATAAACGACGCAAGCCAGCGATGGAACCATCGTGTGATGTAACCCATATTACGATAGACGAGGAAAATCCTGAAAGAATAGTCACGATTGGCGCAAAGCTGCCAATTATGATAAAAACTCAATTAATCGCCTTTTTGCGAGAGTTCAAGGACGCTATTTCCTGCTCACACGCAGACAAGCCCGACTAAGCATTGTTAAAGGAAAAACCCCCAAGATTCAAAGAAGAATGACCTTTAATTGCAAACGATACCATGGGATTAACGAGGAAGTTAACAAGCTTATATCGGCCGAATTCATCAAGGAGGTTGTATACCCCGACTGGGTGTCTAAGGTAGTAATGGTTAAAAAAACCTAACGGGAAATGGCGAATTTGCATTGACTACTCCAACCTGAACGATGCGTGCCCAAAAGATTGTTTCCTGCACCGAAGAATCGACCAGTTGGTCGACGCCAAGGCTGGCCACCAACTCATGAGCATGATGGATGCATATTCCGGGTACAACCAGATAAGGATGCATGAACCCGACTAGATCTATACGACGTTCACTACTGACCACGGTCTATACTGCTACAAAGTCATGCCGTTCGGGCTCAAGAATGCAGGGGCCACATACCAGCGCCTGGTCAACCGGATTTTTGCAGAGCTAATCGGGAAGACAATGGAGGTATACGTCGAGGACATGATCGTCAAAAGCCTACAAGAAACCAACCACGCCCGAGACCTAGGAGAGACATTTACATTCCTCCACCGATACCAAATGAAGTTGAATCCCGCCAAGTGTGCATTCGGAGTTGAGTCTGGAAAATTCCTGGGTTACATAGTCAACTAACAAGGGATTGAAGCCAACCCTGATAAAATTTGTGCCCTGCTCGAAATCAGAAGCCCGCTGAAGGTCAAAGAAGTACAGAGCCTCAATGGGCGCATCAATGCCTTAGGCCGTTTCGTCTCAAAGGCTACGGACCGATGCCAACCTTTCTTCCAAGCTCTCAAAGGCGGGAAAAACTTTGTACTCGACAAAAAATGTGAAGCTGCCTTCCAAGAGCTTAAAACATACCTGGGACTGCGTTCATTACTGTCGAAACCAAAAAGGGAAGAAGTCTCATTCCTTTACCTCTCTGTTTCAACCAGTGCTATTAGCGCGGTCTTGGTTCGAGAAGAAGAAAGGAAACAGTTGCCAATCCGCTACATCAGCAAAGCCCTCTTGGACGCCGAAACGCGATACACCCTGATCGAGAAACTGGCGCTCGCTCTGATCATGGCCGCCAAGAAACTAGACCTTACTTCCAAGCTCACCAGATCGTGGTTAGAACAGAACACCCCGTCAGGAAAGCCCTTCTCAAAGGCACCTCATCTTGAATGGCAATCTGGTCCCAAGAAATGGGAGAGTACGGCATAGAATACCAACCTTGAGTTGCCATAAAAGGTCAGGCAGTGGCAGACTTCATCGCAGAATTTACATACGACACAGACATCGAGATGGAGGACGATCTTAAGGAAGCTCTGAAGGTATCCAAGGGAAACATAAACCCGAATGGGCCAATTGGGGACCTGCACATTGACGGCGCCTCAAACGCTCACGGCTCTGGGGTCAGCATTGTAATCACCAACCCAAAAAGGAGGCAAGCTCCGATATGCCATCAGATTCAGCTTCAAAGCTTCGAACAACGAGGCTAAGTACGAGGCCTTACTCGCCGGACTCGAGACGCCCGAAAATTCAGAGTAGAAAACCTACGAGTACACTGTGACTCACAACTGGTCGCCAAACAAGTTGAGGGAGAGTAGCAGACAAAAAAGGAAAACATGATGGCTTACCTTGCTGAAGCTAATCGACGTCTGGAGTTTCTCACTTTGTATGAGATGACACAAATTCCACGAGGAAAGAACACTGAAGCCAACACTTTGGCCCGAATGGCGTCAAGGGGAGATGCTGAAGAACTAGAGAAAGTCCCCATCGAACTACGCAATCGCCCTTCAATAGAGAAAAACCAAGTCTTTTCAATCACAAGTAAGACAAATACCAGTTGGATAACGCCCGTGATCACGTACCTGGAACATGGAACCCTACCAAAAGACCGCAAAGAAGCGTGACGGCTCAAGTTCTGGGCCACCTGATACATAATGAACCAAGGCACGCTATACAAGAAAGGATTCTTGCAGCCGCTCTTAAAGTGCCTAACCGAGGATGATGCCAATCTTGTTCTGCGCGAAATCCATAAAGGGTGTTGTTGGTGATTTTTGGTCACGGGAAAAACGGACCCCCAACAACTCAAAACGCCCTTAGGAAGCAGAAGGACAACTCAAGGAGCACCCGGAGTAGTGAACAGATGAGGGGAAAGACCGCACAAGAAGTGTTCCTAGCTTTCGTGCCACCACCGCGGCACGAATTCCCTTGCTCGAGAAACCCGAGAATCCCGTGCCGCCCTTGCCAAAGCAGCTTCCGAAGTCCCCATGCCGCCCCTGCGGCACAGGTTCCCCTGCCAAGGCAGCCGCCCGAGCCCCCGTGCCACCCCTGCGGCACGGGTACCCCTGCCAGGGCAGCCCGCGAAGGACCCGTGTCGCACCCTTGTGGCACGGGTTCCCCTGCCAGGGCAGCCCCCGAAGCCCCCGTGCCGCCCCTGTGGCACCGGTGCCCTTGCCAGGGCAGCCGCCCGAGCCTCCCTGCCGCCCCTGCCAGGGCAGCCCCCGAAGTCCCTGTGCAGCCCCTGCGGCCCGGGTGCCCCTGCCAGGGCAGCCCCCGAAGTCCCCGTGCCACCCCTGCAACACGGGTACCCCTGCCAGGGCAGCCTCCCGATCCTTTGAGTCCCCGTGCCGCCCCCCTGCGGTACGGATGCCCCTGCCAGGGTAGCCTCCCGAGCCTTCGTGCTGCCCCCTGTCGCACGGGCGCCCCTGCCAAGCAGCCTTCCTAAGCCTCCGTATGCCCTCCATTTTGGACCTTAGTACCCTTATGGGATGTCTTTTCACTTGGAAAGACTTCCTTACCCCTAGACCCTCCAAAAGTATATAAGTACGACCCCATTTCACATGAATCACAAATGACACCTTCTCCTACACTTACTATGCACAAATCTCTCCTCTCCACCAAGAAACATCGAATTCTCTCTTCTTCTCTTCTCCTTACTATGCAGATTTCTCTCTAGATTTCGAGCTTGAAGGAAGTCCCCAAGATCTAAGCCTTGTCTTGCTAATTTCTCCATAGAATCCGAGCAAGTAAGGAAGACCGTTACCCAAGGGATTTAGGCCATCATTAGCCTCCCTTTCACCACTAAAAACGTCATCCCTTCTCCACCAAAAAACCAATTCCTCACCACCCCCAAGGGAGGTTTCGGTCACATCCAAAAACACCCTCCAAGGCCGACTTCTTTACGCCACCCGTGTGAGATCTCGGTCTCCATTAAGACGGGCGCTCCTTGCCATCTAGCAAGGAGGCGGAAGCCCTCCCATACGGTGAGGCCGAGTATTCCTTAGCAACACCAAGGAGCTCGCAATATCCCGTGCCCGGGAGAGGCGGAAAGTGCAACTTTGCCTCGCCGAAGCTCTGCCCACAAAAAGGCGGCAATCTTCGCTCCTCGAAGCTCTCCCCCTTTTTGCCATTTGTCCTCGAGACAAGTTAGGCACCACACCTCCGCTTAGGCGAAGCTCTGCCCACATCGATAGCCAATACCCTAGACGGTTAAGGAGGCTCACCTTTTGCTCGCCCAAGCTCTGTCCACCTCGCGAGTTGGTCCTCTGACCACTTAAGCACCGCATCTTCAGCTCCTCCGAGGCTCTGCCCTACGTACGGGCTATTCTTGTAGAATAGTCCATCCCCGGTGCCTTCGTATCTTACCCGAAGTATCGCTTTAAACCCTCGGGGACTATTAGTACCACTATCTCCGCTAACCCCAATTTATCACCTAAAAGCGAACTACGTAACGGCTTGATCCCTGAGGTAGAGTACGTAGGCAACCTGTAATTAACGAGGCGGGCACAGCCATAATAATGAACAACCCCCCTAAGCCCCTCGGGGCTAAGGGCCAAGGCCTCCCGACGACAAGACGAAGGGTACGCCGAGCCGGGAATCTTATTCCCATCAACGCTCTAAGTACCTGGCCACCTCCCGACGACAAGAAGAAGGGTACTGTGAGCCGGTAATCTTATTCCAATCAACGCTCTAAGTACCTAGCCACCTCCCGACGACAAGACGAAGGGTACGCCGAGCCGGGAATCTTATTCCCATCAACGCTCTAAGTACCTAGGCACCTCCTGACGACAAGACGAAGGGTATGCGGAGCCGGGAATCCTATTCCCATAAACGCTCTAAGTACCTAGCCACCTCACGAGGACAAGACAAAGCGTACGCTGAGCCGGGAATCATCTTCCCATCAACGCTATATGTACCTAGCCACTACCCACAGGCAATCAAGGGGTACGTGGAGCCGAGAATCCCATTCTCATCAACGCTCACGTGCCGAACCTCCCCCAGACGACGGCCTAAGGGTGTGACGGGCCGGGAATCCTATTCCTATCAACGCGTACACGCTTGGCCACCTCAAAAAACCACGGCGTAACAGGCCAAGAATCCTATTCCCGACAAGGCCCTAGCGTTAAGCCTCTCCAGAAAGGGAGATGAGGAAGCGGGGATAGCAGCTAGGCACCGCGGAATCTTATTCCAGGTGCGGGAGCAGCAATGACCCGAGGAATCTCCTAGTTACTTCCCACCGCGCGGTCACTGGGTCTGGCCCGGGATCGGACACGCGGCCGAGATCATTGTCGTCCCTAAAACACGGACAACAAAGGGGTATGCGAGAATCACTCGGGTTGACAGTCACTCGCTCTAAAGTTCCTCAAGCAGGGCTATTTTTGGCCCACTCTCAAAAAAGATGCCCATAAAATGGCACATAAATGTGACAAGTTCCACCGTTTCGCTCACATTCCTCGACAACCAGCGGTCCCGCTGTGTCCGATCACGGTGCCCCGCCCGTTCGCTAAGTGGGGAATTGATTTAATCGGCAAACTAACCAAGGCGCCTAGGGGGGGGGGGGGTCGAACATGCAATCGTTGCCATCGACTAATTGACCGAGGCGGAACCCATCGGAAAGATAACACAAATCAACACGACAAACATCACTTGGTGGAACATATATGCCGCCATGGGATACCTGAATTGCTCATCACAGATAATGCGAGACAATTCAACAATGTGAACCTCCGAGCCTTCTACGACAAACTAGGGATAAACAACACATATTTGTCCCTCATCTATCCTCAAGCGAACGGACTGGTCAAATCAGCCAACAAAGATATCAAGACACTTCTGAAGAATAACTGAACAAGAAAAGGGAGAAATGGGCCGAAGAACTCCCGACAATCCCTTGGGCATACAGGACCACAACCCGGAAAGCCAGCGTAGAAACCCCATTCGTCCTGACCTATGGTGTTAAAGCAGTCATACCAGCCGAGATAGCAGTCCCGTCGCCACGAGTGGAATTCTTCGACGAAGAAGAAATTAACGAAGCGTTGCGCCAAGAACTCAACCTAGTGGAGGAAAAGCGAAACGAGGCATACACCCGGTTGGTCGCCCAAAAAAAATCGTGGAACGCCATTACAATTCAAAGGTCAAAGATCGACGCTTCAGCGAAGGAAGTTTGGTCCTGAGAAGGTTGGGTCAAACACCCAAGTACAGGGTGCAGGCGTCCTCGGCCCCACATGGGAAGGCCCGTAGCGTATCAGCAAAGTCGTCAGAGATGGCACATATCGCCTAGAAGCAATGTTCGGAAAATAAATCACTCACCCTTGGAACGTCAAACATCTTAAACAATACCATCAATGACCACTCCGCCAAACGACGAAGCAATTAGGTCGCTTTTTTATCATTTCTTTTTATGTGAACAAGGCCCGGGATTAGCCCTGATCGCTGGATAATGTAACACCTTTTATAAACAGGCTCGATAAATCCTTTTTACATTTATTTTTTCTATTCTCCGATGAATATACTGGGAAATTTTCAAAGTTAAAACCACCTAAAATTCCTCCAAAACTACAAAGACGCTCCGTCGCAAATCGGGTACGTAAGACGCCACGGCGCAAACCCTGAAAACAAAAAAATCAAAGACGCTCCGGCGCAAATCGGGTACGTAAGACGCCACGGAGCATACCCCGACAAAAAAAAAATCAAAGACACTCCGGCGCAAATCTGGTACGTAAGACGCCACGGCGCATACCCCGAAAAAATATCTAAGGCCCTCCGGCGCAAATCGAGTACGTAATACGCCACGGCGCATACCCCAACAAAATACGAAGACGCTCTGGCGAGAAACCGGGTACGTAAGACGCCACAACGCATACCCCGACAAAAATCAAATACACTCCGGCGCAAATCTGGTATGTAACACGCCACACCGCATACCCCGACAAAAAAAATCAAAGACGCTCCAGCGCAAATTTGGTACGTAAGACGCTATTGCGCATACCTCAACAAAATACGCTCCAGTGCAAAACCGGGTACGTAAGACACTACGGTGCATACCTTGGAAAAATAAGAAGACGCTTCGGCGCAACACCAGGTACATAAGACGCGACGGCGCATAGCTTAGCGGAAAAAAAAAAGAGAGAGAGAGACAGTACGGCGCAAAGCACAAGAAATAAAATGCTGCATTGCGAAATCGACAAATGTTAGCAACGGCTCCGCAACAAGGAATCTGGCTAGAGATCGTAAAGCCCACGAGTATCCTTGAGGATTGGGTTAGTAAATTATAATGCATTTCATATACGCAAAATAAAAGCATCAGACGAACCACTTGAAGTGCGATGTATTTTGATTTAGGATTTCTCAAAAAATACATGTACAAAACAGCGTTGCAAAAATGCTTAAGGGCCTCACCATAGGCGGCGGAGTACATACTATATACAAGAAGTCCGGGAAGAAATACAACAACTCTGTATAGCAAAAAAGGAGACAAAATACATCGTCAAATATAGTAGTAGATAAAAAGGCAGGAAGATCCCGACAGTGCGTATCAAACATCACCATCGGAGTTGACGCTCGCATGGCTAAGAGAATCAGCATCCGAATCACTAAGATGGAGGCGCTCGTCGTCACCAACCAAACCACCGTCAACACGCATCGGAAGATCGGCCACATAAGTAGTCTTAACAACATCATCTACCGCGACAGCAGCGAAGGTGACCTCCAAATTAGGAAGGGCGTCCATGGCGTCATTAGCGACCTAAACATTTAGATCAGCCCCGATGATAGGGACGGCGCCGAAAGTAAGAACAACCCCGGAAATCAAGGCCATGGCAAGAGGCAGCGCCGCCCGAACATTATCGGGAATGAAGTTAGCGTTTAAATACCTATAATAAAGAGGAAGATGTTGGAAATAATTGCAGTTAAATAAAATTGAGAGAGCGTCGAGATGGTTGAAATGTCGAACACTCAAGACGAACAGTCTATCCAATTACCGGGATTTGTTCCGACGTTAAAACGTTACGTAAAACGGCTATATTGATTATGACCGTTATGAATATTGAATTCAATTTATTACGTTACGTATTAATTGCAATTTATTGCTAGCCGTTATAGAATTGATTGGTAATCAATTCAATTTATTGTAGCCGTTATAGAATTGATTGGTAATCAATTCAATTTATTACTAGCCGTTATAGAATTAAATGAGTATTAATTCTTTGTCTCCCTCCCACATCTATAAATTGAGGTGACATCGACCCATTTCGACAAACCACAATCGAAATCACTTTCCAAAATCTCTCTAGAAACCATGAGTTTGCTTCCCAATTTTTCACTACGTAAACTCAAATTTTCATGTTTTCCATCGTTTTATGTCGTGAGTCTTTCGGTAACGGAGTTCAAGAAGGTTCAGTTTGCCGGTGAACTTTGAAGTGCTACGGAGTTCTCGGTCATCCCGTTATATTCTGGGAAGCTATCGCCTAACGAACCTCAAGCACGTAGAGGATGCGAATCAAGCTTTAAGGAGAGCGTCCAACACATCTCGGGAACTGCTTACTGTTTTTTCTATTTTACAGGATCAAGAACACATGATCGGATCAAAACGACAAATCAATGCTCATCAAATCCAAGAACACAAAGATAAGTATCATGAATCTCTTCGCTACTGTTTTTTTTTTTTTTTTTGTTATTTTGTTTTCTCATGTATCATCATGTATAGAATATACCCAACAATCTGAAAGCTTGATTTCTTGATTTTTTTTTTTTTTTATGATCTTGATGGAACAAACAGATGATGAGCAAGTTGAAGACATTTGCAGAAAATAAATGGAGTTGTTTTGGCTGCTGCAAAACCATATCCGTAACAATAATAATTTACCGCCGTGTTAAGTATATAAATATTATAGATATTTTTCATATCAGATATGGATCAAAAGAAAGGAATCGACAAACTATAGATATTTAAATCTCAGAGGCGTTTGCAAGTATTCTGATGGAGAGGTGGTCGTGAGACTGAAGAAGCGTCTTTCCGAAACTTGATGGAGCCCTTCACACCAAATCTACATGGTTTATGCTACTATGTCACACCTCTGTTAGTGGCGTTCTTCGGCGATTCGCCATCGTTGAGTTAATGCGCTATTCCATTGATTCTTAATGCTTAGCTTTGATTTTTCAACGTTATTGAAACGGGTGAAATATATTGAATAGAAAAATTAAGAGTCTACGATCTTAGTGTGTTGCTATTTTAACGTTTTTTTATTATTATTTTTAAGAAAACATAATTTCTTAATTTTTATGTAACGTGTGTGATCTTAGCTATAATTGCTATGCTATTATTATAAAAATCGTTCCGATTATTTTGACTTCTAAGCAAGGGAAGAGAGCAAGAAATATTGAGAACATTTCAGATGTTCCCTATCGACGGTCGATGATCAACCGAGTGTCCAAGAACTTTTGTTGTCCGAAGAATCAAGTGGTACGTACGTTGCACCTTTATTGCTATCATAAAGCAGCGTTTATGGAAAAACTAATATATATTATTAATTTGTAGTCGATTAATGGCTTAATGCATGTCTGCTTTTCTCTTTAATGTGTATATTGTCTATATATAATAGAATTGGAAGAGGAGAAGTATTACGTATACTTATAATGACAGAGGAAGTTTTTAAGTAACGAGAATGAAAACACTTATTAGACACATAATATGTGTAAAGTATAATTATATACCGTTGGTATAATAATATGAGATGTGCTTTTGAAAAAGCAATAAAGTGAGAAACTATTATTTATAGATAAATAATATGTTCACGTACTACACCCGATTATTGATCGAGGTACTAAACATAAAACATCAAATTGAAAGTGCGATTTTAATTCTAAGTTGGTAATTTTCTAAATGAAAGAGAATTATTGGAAAATGTAAATTATTTCTTGAGGGAAATTTTTTTATTTCCAAAATCATTGAAAAATAGATACACAGAAATTTTGTGAAAAAATATATTTTGTCGAAGTACACTTGATTATCGATCAAGGTACTTATATATGTGTAATTGAAATTGTGGTTTCAATTTTATGATGATATTCTAATTGTCAACGAGGCTAGAAGCGCTCAAATGACATATATGCAAATGTGCATAATGAATATGGCAATAATGTCGGACTCTATTTATCACGAGATAAATTTGAGAAGTTCAAAGGTTTATGAACATTGAATTCCAACTAATACTTGGAAATGTGGGGGCGTTTACTAGAAAATATTTGCTTCACATTAAGTTGATGTATATGAGTCTGAGGACTATACATTGCATCTATGAACTAAGAATTAGTTCTTGTAGTGTAATTGGAATCGAATGTGGAAAGTTTCCAAATAAACATAAGAGATTCACAATGGAATCTTTATATTGTCTTAGACAAATACGGCAACAAGGCCGAATGGCTAAGAAAATATTTGGAAAATATTTTGAAATGGTCAAAAATCGCGTCTATAATTTGCATCGACTATGAAATTTTGTATGCAATTAAAAGAGCGTAAAACCATTTCATAATGGTAAGTCTAGACATATATGTCATAGACTTAATGTCGTTAGACAACTACTCTCAAAGAAAATTATCATAATTGATCATGTGAATCAAATGATAATGTTGTGGATCCACTACCCAAAAGGGTATAAGTGAGAGTTGGTTGTGAAATCATCAAGGGAATGTGACTTAAGCCCATTTAAAAACGAAGTTTTGCAGTGGAAGCTGACTGGTGATCCCAAGAACTAGGTTCAATGGGACAACCTAGTTGTAAGACTTTAACGGATCACTATGGGGGTTACACCCTCTGTCCGTTCCTAAGATGATAAACAGTGATATGTACGGTTAAGGATAAGCTAATAAAAAGCTTTTAATGATTCTTACACGTCGGTAAATGATAACCGAGCGGAGCATAGTTGGCTTTTAGTAAGATCACCTATGTTAGAGTGAAGTGGGGTCGCTTCAACGGAATTGTAAAGGGCGCAAGTTCCGTAAACTCTCGTTGAACCAGATGGTGTTCATTACCATGAACGAACACAATAGTGAGAACTGAATCTGTCTAAGAAGAATTATTTGTGAGGTGTATTCTCACTTACACTAACGGTCGAACAGTTCAAAGACATCGCGTCTACTGATCACCAGTAAGGAAATATATTTTCACAAGGGAAGGTTCAAAGGGTTACACCTACCTATCCTATGCAGGATTTGACTGCCGAACTCTGTTACTTGAGTCAGGTGTTGTCAAGAGTGATCTGTCAATTTATTTATGTGGGGGATTGTTGGAAATAATTGCAGTTAAATAAAATTGAGATAGCGTCAAGAGGGTTGAAATGTCGAACACTCGAGACGAACAGTCTATCCAATTACCGGGATTTGTTCCAACGTTAAAACGTTACGTAAAATGGTTATATTGATTATGACCGTTATGAATATTGAATTCAATTTATTACATTATGTATTAATTGCAATTTATTGCTAGCCGTTATAGAATTGATTGGTAATCAATTCAATTTATTGTAGCCGTTATAGAATTGATTGGTAATCAATTCAATTTATTACTAGCCGTTATAGAATTAAATGAGTATTAATTCTTTGTCTCCCTCCCACATCTATAAATTGAGGTGACCTCGACCCATTTCGACACACAACAATCGAAATCACTTTCCAAAATCTCTCTAGGAACTATGAGTTTGCTTCCCAATTTTTCACTCCGCAAACTCAAATTTTCATGTTTTCCATCGTTTTATGTCGTGAGTCTTTCGGTAACGGAGTTCAAGAAGGTTCAGCTCGCCAGTGAACTTCGAAGTGCTACGGAGTTCTCGGTCATCCCGTTATATCCTGGGAAGCTATCGCCTAACGAACCTCAAGCACGTAGAAGAGGCGAATCAAGCTATAAGGAGAGTATCCAACGCGTCTCGGGAACCGCTTACTGTTTTTTCTATTTTACAGGATCAAGAACACATGATCGGATCAAAACAACAAATCTATGCTCATCAAAATCCAAGAACACAAAGATAAGTATCATGAATCTCTTCGCTACTGTTTTTTTTTTTTTTTTGTTATTTTGTTTTCTCATGTATCATCATGTATACAATATACCCAACAGAAATGCACATTTTCATGAAGACAATTGGTATGACAGTTGGCGAAACGCTGCCAATAAGAAATCTTGGAGGTTTCCTGCCACTCCTCCTGCATAATTGCGATTTTCTGCGCCATGGCTCACTCAAGATAAAGTGATCGTCATATCTCTACCAGACAACACAAACTGAAGCGAAGAGATCGAAGCATCACGGTCCAAAACTTTCACATGTGCTAGCTTGGCTTCCTCCTCTAGGGCCAAAACTCGGCGCCCTAACTCGAAAATCTTGTTGTCGTCCTTAGTAAGCGCGACGAAATTGTCTTGCGCTAGGTGCTCCACCTCACGTCGTTTCGTGGCATGTTGAGCCATCACCAATTTCAAGCGCTTCACCTCGGCAGAGGAAGCCTCCCGACCCTATTATGCGCCAGCCTCTCTCGCACTCTGGAGTTCTCGCCCACACGAGCCACTCGAGAACGAAGAGAATCTCGCTCCCTGCACGCCGCCGCAAAGCTCCGCCTCAGCGTATGGAATTGGTTGGAGCAAGCGCGGTATTCTTCAAGTAGATGAGAACATGTGGAAAAATCTGCACAAAGGAACAACATATGAAAAATAATGATACTTACAAACCAAAGCCTTAATGAGAAAAAAAAAAGTGCACCGATCGACAAAAGGTCTCAATGTTTTTGGAAACATCTATAGCATTCCTCGTGCTAGTTGTCCCGACCTTTTGAGAACGACTCCCTTCCAATGCGGCGAAGCGACGTCTTTCAAAGGCCTTCGCTAGGCGATATGACGGTGCGCCATACTTGTTTCTAGCCGTACCTGGAAGGTCGAGAAAAGAGGCAAAAAGTGAAAATAATTTTTTTTTTCTCCGCCATGGATGGGGGGAGGAAGCGACCACATCCGAAGAGCGCATATCGTGGAATGAGGACTGAGACACGAATCTTGCGTACCTACCACGGACACTAGATAATGTACCTAGAAGAAGACGACATGGGTATGTGTTGAGCGACTGCGATTAAAGATGAATATATAAGAAACTAACGGGAGTTTTGGAAATATATATATGTATATATTCCAAGAATCATACCATCAAGCTTCATCGGTTCCTCTGTTGGCGAAGGAAGGGAAGGCAGCTCCGAGTGACGTAAGAGAGCCGCCAAATGCAGTTGTTCGGTCTCATTCGCAGGGAGAGACACCACAGAAGTCGGTCAAGATACCACCCCGAGCGAATCCACGCGGCACACTTCATGTATGATGCGAAAACCTCATTCTGAGGAAACATTTTCTTGAAAAAGTCAATAGCCTCTTTAATTCTCCCCTCAGACACACTAGCTAGATGACCTGCCAAAACTCCAAAATCTTGCGGGGTTCCCTCGAGCAAATCAGCAGGGACCCAGACCCAACGAGTATGCCACCTGCGATGCGGTCTTAAATGCAACTTTCTAAGGCACAAAAACTCACAACCGGCACCGGGCAGTACGTGTTCTTCCTTTTTTTGTCACAACGAACAGAGAACCACGTGCACAGCTCGTCAAACTCTAAATCACGTCCGCTCCATTGGCGCCAAGCCGCATGATACGATGCAATGTATCAAAAACAAGACGGGTTGAGCTGAAAAGCAGAAAGACCCCACGACTCCAACAACTGTCATAGTGAAGGCTGAACGGGAAGGCTCAGGCCGTGCTGGAGGCTGTCCAAATGAAGCGCAATCATCCCCTTCAGAGGGGCAACAGGGACTTGCTCCTTTGTCGGGATTTGAAGGCGCGAGATCTTAGCCAGACCGGATTTCTTGGAAAATTGCGCCGAACACTTCTTATTAATCGTACTTTTAACACTCAGTCGACGTAGAACCTGCCGTGATCTGACCCGGGACATATCCACTCGAACGAGACGTGCTCGCATGATCGACTCGGGAACAAGCGACTGGAGAAACTCCAAGCCTCCCGGAACTAAAATTTATGATCTCGCTCGCAGCGCTCGCGCCCACCGCGGCCTGCATAAGCGGCGGCGGAGCAGGTAAAGCCATTCCTGAATTGCACAAAGTTGCCTGAGTTCTGTCCCGGACCATAACCTGAAGATTTTTCGCTGTTCCACGGGGGCCGGTCGGGCTCGACAATGCCTCCGGTACCGAGCTATACCCCCTGAAAACCGAACTCCGTCTCAGGCCCCACCATGCGCTTAGACGCTTCCCCGGGATCCACCTTGATCATGGACGACTCAACACCAAAAAAGAACGTCTCCAGTTCCTCTTGAACGCTTAACCCGACATTGTGAACCAGCATCGTTTCGATGCCTGAAGCCTCACTCCCGCACACGACATCTTTCGCACGCGAATCTTGCATGCCGATAATATCGCTCGAAACCCATTCGGGGGCCGAACCCCAACGAACCCCTGAACGAATTCGGGAAGGTGAAGAATATGGGGAAACCAACGAACCCCAATCAGAAGAAAGTGAGAAAGACGGAAGCGCGAGTTCGGGAAGGTCGAAGAAGTCAAATAAGAACCCACCTATATCGTCTTCGTCGAGAGTCTCCATCGATGAAAAGTAAATTAAGTGTGGGGATTACAGAGAACAGAGGAATAAAACAATAAGGCTTATAAATGGGAGAGGTAGTGGTATATACATGGCAATATGGGGATAAGACACCTCAGAGGCAAGACCAACCGGTGACAACGTATGGGCCTTTGATAATAGCACATGGGAATGAGGTAACATGATATGAATATTTATATATACTGTATACATAACATTCTAACCAAACAGTCATGTACATGTCCAATGTCCTATAGGCAAGTCCGCTGACATAAGAAAAAAGGGCCTCACATGTGCAAATATGTATATAAATGTACATATATATAGCATATATCTATATATATTTACGATAAAAAAGTTTCTGGCCAAATTCAAATCTCACCGAACGAGAAATACAGCCCAAAATAATATATATGTATAATTGATGTGCATACTTTCTTATCACACAATCCTTTTATATATATATATATATATATATATATTACAATAAAAGTCAAAATAAAATAAAGATAATATATATACATATAATTGTGTATATAAATAATTAATTGATATGAAAGAGGGAAAAATGCAAGTGTTTCCTACAGACTTTATCGCACAATTATATATATATATATATATATATAGGGAAACTTCAGTTTGTATTCCCGATATAGCATGTGTTTGCGAAAAAGTACCGAGTTAATGATATTACAAAAATATACCCCAAATTTCCTTCCTTCGGTTAACTTAACTCAGCCGTTGCCTAAAACATAATCCACCCTTTTCCCTTTCTCTTCTTCAACAGTTCTTCGTCTTCTTCTGAACCACTCCTCCCCGAATCTTCCCTCAATTCGCCATGGAAATGCCCTCAGCTTCTAGGTTTCACTTCGTCTCTCACAGTTGGGGCTTCTCTTCGCTTTTGAGCTCTCCTACTGGCCATGGCTGCGCTGCAGCGAGTGTCGCAGTCGAGCGTTGTCAATAGCAATGGCGCGGCGAGTGGCTACGATTCGTGCAAGACTGGCCTCGGCTCTCAGACCGTCGTCGCCGGAGAGCAGGCGGTCGCGGATCAGTTCCCGGCGAGGCTGAAGGTCCTGGTCGTCGACGACGACGTCACTTGCCTCAGGATTGCCGAGCAAATGCTTCGTCGGTGTCTCTATCACGGTCTGTATCGCCATTCCTCGATCTTTTCCAAGTACTGATTTTGGAAAATTATATATCCATTGGTTTGCTTGGTCAAATTAAGTCGTGAATCATTGTTAGTTTGGCATGATATTCGGGTTGATTTTAGGTTTGATTTCAGATTTAGATAGCTCAATATAGGGTTTATGTTTCATTGAGAATATTGGTTTTTGATTGCACACAAAGTGTTTGTTGATATGGCTCTATTAGAAAGTGTTTTGAACTTTCGATATGTACCTTTGAACAAAATTGTGCTTTCAAGTTCATGCATTTTCCGCAATCAATGCGCGCTGGGTCTTAGTTCCGTTTAATTATTATGAAGTTTTGTTTGGTATCTACCGATTTAGATACCAAACAAAACTTCATAATACATCGTTTGTGGTTTTTCTCTTTCAGATTAGCGGGTTATTGGTCCACGCCGTGCTGATTGGCTTTTGACCCGTCTTCTCCACTATGGATCGAAGAGCCTAAGTTTCAGGGAATCAAGCATATTTTTCTCAAGCTGATGATATTTTCAACATGCTGGGGATTCGCATCGATGGACCGAGCTCGGGGCTCATTTACTTTGATGTGGGCTTCATCTCTCGCTCTCGTTCTTCGAATCGCCAGCTTTTTAGCTATGTCACTATTATCATATATGTAAACAATTTACATATTTTATGATTAAATAATGGTTGTTTTAGCACTTCTAGTGTGTGTATGTTTGATAGAGGGTCAAGCATCAGTGTCTTCATTTGTTGTTTTTTCTAAACTTAAGGTTTATTAAAAAAAAAAAACAGTTTGAGAGGCTTTACAATGTTTATTTGGAAAACTGTGTAAGGAAGTATTAAACTGGAGAAATATTAATTGAAAAATTGTTACACGTTTTTGCCTAAATCAACATAAATAATTTTTACCAAAACATACACAGTTTTTGCCTAAACATAAACACTTTTTGTGAAACCGAAAATAAAATAAATCTATATAAACACTTTTTGCTTAAACATAAACACTTTTTGTGAAACTGAAAATAAAATAAATCAACATAAACACTTTTTGCCTAAACATTAACAGTTTTTGCCTAAACATAAATACTTTTTGCTAAACCGAAAATAAAATAAATCAACATAAACACTTTATGCCTAACCATAAACAATTTTTGCCTAAACATAAATACTTTTTGCTAAACCGAAAATAAAATAAATCCACATAAACACTTTATGCCTAAACATAAACAATTTTTGCCTAAACATAAATACTTTTTGCTAAACCGAAAATAAAATAAATCCACATAAACACTTTTTGCCTAAACATAAATAGTTTTTGCCTAAACATAAATACTTTTAGCTAAACCAAAAATAAAATAAATCACCTTTTAACACTTTTTGCCTAAACATTAACAGTTTTTGCCTAAACATAAATACATTTTGCTAAACCGAAAATAAAATAAATCAACATAAACAGTTTTTGCTTGAACATAAACACTTTTTTAAATAGTTTTTTTAAACCAAAAATAAAATAAATCAAGATAAACACTTTTTGCCTGATAAACATAAACACTTATCGTTTGCACATCAATCCGATAATGTTATTATTTTTAAGTGAGAAATTTATTAAACTTTATAAATAAAATCACAAAAAAAACCCTGTTGGTTTGAATAAATAAATCTATTTAACCACTTTGTGCAAGAAAAGTTTATCATACTTGTTTCATTGGATTTATTTTATTTTCGGTTTAAAAAAAACTATAGCAAAAAGTGCTTATGTTTAGGCAAAAACTGAAAAAGTGTTTATGTTTAGGCAAAAAATGTTTATATTGATTTATTTTATTTTTTTGTTTAAAAAAACTGTTGCAAAAATTGTTTATGTTTAGGCAAAAACTGTTTATGTTTAGGCAAAAAGTGTTTATGTTGATTTTTTTTATTTTCGGTTTAGCAAAAATTGTTTATGTTTAGGCAAAACTGTTTATGTTTAGGCAAAACGTGTTTATGTTGATTTATTTTATTTTTGGTTTTAAAAAACTGTTTAAAAAATTGTTTATGTTTAGGCAAAAACTGTTTATGTTTAGGCAATAAGTGTTTATGTTGATTTATTTTATTTTCGGTTTAGCAAAAACTATTTATGTTTAGGCAAAAATTGTTTATGTTTTGGCAAAAAGTTTTTATGTTGATTTATTTTATTTTCGGTTTAAAAAAACTGTTTAAAAAAGTGTTTATGTTTACGCAAAAAGTGTTTATGTTTTGGCAAAAAGTATTTATGTTGATTTTCGGTTTAGCAAAAACTGTTTATGTTTAAGCTAAAATTGTTTATGTTTAGGCAAAAAGTGTTTATGTTGATTTATTTTATTTTCGGTTTAGCAAATAGGCAAAAATTGTTTATGTTTAGGCAAAAAATGTTTATGTTGATTTATTTTATTTTCGGTTTTAAAAATTGTTAGGCAAAAAGTGTTTATGTTTAGGCAAAAAGTATTTATGTTGATTTTCGGTTTAGCAAAAAATGTTTATGTTTAGGCAAAAAGTGTTTATGTTTAGGCAAAAAGTGTTTATGTTGATTTATTTTATTTCCGGTTTAGCAAAAACTGTTTATGTTTAGGCAAAAAAATGTTTATGTTAATTTATTTTATTTCGGTTCTAAAAAACCTATGGAATGAAGAACAAAACTATTTATGTTTAGGCAAAAACTGTTTCACCCATGAGACCACATGATTTAAATCCTTAATATTTTTTCAAAGTCTAAAAAGTAATCTCAAAAATCATGTCATACTAAATTTCGTATCACCCATATATTTTCTTGAAGTCTAAAAAACAAACAAAATATCAATGAAGACAAATTGTTTAGTCCTTGAGTAAAAAAAATGAAAATATGTCCAAGCACAAGTCCATAAACAAATACAAGAAAAACCAGAATTTAATTAAGACATATAAACAAAAACTCTGTGAGCATTCAAAAACTAATACACTCAATAAAACATAAACTCTAAAATGAACTATCTAAACCAGAAATCATGCTAAACCCTACAACACAGCCTCGGGGACTCAAACAAAGGTCTCATATTCATCGCCGTTGCACCGCCCGAAGCAACATCAGTATTGATCAGAGAAGCGGTTTTACGGAACATCTCTGTCAATGGAGCTGCAAAATTGTCCAAACAGTATCGACCAGCTAATGGATGATGCAAAAGACTCTTGGAGGAAACTGAAATCACAAATACAAATTTCACAAGGCAAAAAGTTCATTGGAATCATCCCACAATTATCCAAAATCCCTTCCTCTTTTCCAGAGTTCTCGTCCACAGAGATCTCGTCTAAGAACACAGGCTTGTTCGCTTCGTTCATCAAAGACCCATCGGATTTCGGTAGAGCATCGCTAACAGAGTTGCGTCCGGAATTACCTGACACCGACATACATTCAGAATTATGGAGAGACGCAGCATCTGTGGTCAACGGAAGCTCAAATCAATCACAAGCCAAACCGAAAAAGATAACAAGAACGATATCTGACGCGGAAAAGAAAACAATACCGTCTGGAACACTTTGATAATCATCGTCGCAATCAGAATCAAACGTGGGAATCGAATCGAACCAAGTTTCGTCCGTCATTCCTGCCAGTACCACACATTGCAGCAAGTATGGTCAGCCACATATCGCTATACAAATTCAATCAGAAAAATACTGAGAAATCGCCCAAACATCAACCCGAATATCATGCCGAACTAACCCATAACATCAAACCATAATTTCTAACCTAAAATCAAACCCTAGGAAAAAAATATCTGAACCGAATCTGAGCGAAAATCAACAAAGAAAAAAACATACCTTGGGTCTTTCATTGCAGCGAGAAAGGGAAAGTTTCACGCTCGTCTCGGTTCACCCCTGTTTCAACGAGGTATCTCGTGGGTTTCGTCGGCGAGAAGGAGCGAGAGAGAGAGTGGTCGGCGCGAGGGACAGCTCCGTGGTCGGCGCGACGGAGAGCGCCGTGGTCGGCGAGAGGAGAGCGAGAGAGAGCGTGCGTAGGTGAGGCAGAGGTGGGGACGCCTTGGTCGCGGGAATGAGAATGGGGAACTGAGCAAAGGGTGGAGCTTGGCTTCGTCGTGAAACCCTAAACCAGGGGTCGGGAGCTTTTCTTCAAAATCAGAGAGAGAGAGAGAGAGTAAATAAGGGTTTTTTCGTTTTTTTTTTTTTTACAATGGGTTAAGTTAACTCACCTGGGGCATATTTTTGTAATATCATTAACTCGGGTACTTTTCCGCAAACACATGCTATACCGGGAATACAAACTGAAGTTTCCCTATATATATATCTCAAAGGGCAACACTCAACACACCACTTTACGAGTGAACAACCATATAAACCAAATAATCTCTATTAATTTGACTCTTGCACACCAAAATGCACAGCTCCATTTACCCCCTTTATCATTCTTTCGCCCACTTATCACTTGCAAGAGGGTGAATTCAGCCAATAATAAAAAAAAAAGATCAATCTGGCATAAAATCTCTACTTGTACACAATTTTTTCTCTCAACTCCGGAAAAACTCCATTCATCATTTCTCTCGCCATTTCCGACGTAATATCGCCCGACTAATATGGAGAAGTAAAACGAGCAATAAAGTCCCCCCACTGTGCCTCACTCTAAGTTCACGTCTCATTCCCTCTCCTAAAGGACAAAGGTCACGGATCGATACTCTGACGAGCCCAGCTCGAAGAGTGAAATCTTTCCTTAAAAGAGACGAGGTATGACACTAGCAAACTTTGGTTAGCCTAGCTCGGGAGCGACGTAATTTTCGTTTCTCTCCAGATCCAGAGGGCGTTCTCGGAAAAAGAAAAAACAGAGAGATATATTGAAAAATACCTCCGACCCACCAGAGACATACAACACCCACTAACACTAAACTATGTGATGCCCTGATCCCATTTTGGTACGTAGGCAGCCTTCATCTTGTGAGGTCCGACATCATTTGTTAATTTTGAAAGAACTCACCGCCATAAACCGATGAGTCGCATCGCCACGTAGACACCGCTGACTCAGTTGTCAGGTGCAACGACTCAACCCTAGCCACAAAGAATCAGCCCAATCTAATCATCAAGCGAGCATTGGGCCCGGCCCAAAACCACAAATTGGGCCGCATTAGTGTTGATCCATTTTCGAGCATTAACAAATCTTATTATAGTTTATGGTGTAGTAAAATAGAATTTTTGTTCCATAGTTCATAATGCAATTATGTTATTATTATCACAACGGAGTCAATGTGAGGAAGAATTAATAATCATATAAAATGAACTTAAAATGTTCGTGACTTGATTAACTAAGTGGGAGCTCATTTATCAGATAAAGTCATTAATGTGACTAAGTGACTAAGTTATTAAATGTATGTGTCACACTCACTAAAAGTGCATCAAGTATGAAGCGCCTTCATACTGGACTTGACTTAAACGCCGGAAGTTGTCATATAATACTGTCACTGACAAGTTGGAGTTGAGTCACTATTAGATGATCAAATGGATACTCCAACTAAGTCTTGAGTGACCTTGAGCCTGGATTTTTGACATGAATGTTCTTTGATTTAACTATTCAAGAACACATTTATTGTAGTTCCCAATGCTCCTATTTTGGGAACATGATAGTCAACAAATAAGGGTAGCTTGGTCATAGAAACGGACCTCGCATAGCTCTATTCAGAGTCAAGATGATCCCCTTGATTGTTAGTGGTGATAAGTAAGAGATACCCGCGTGCAACTTATGAATCGAAACTATAAGCGGGTTACTCACAATATTACTAATTGAGTTAAGGATGAAAACACAATGAGAAGCAAAATGGTAAAAACCGTCTACTCCTGTGTGGATCATCAAGTGAAAGATCAATAACCCGAATTTGATTGTATCAATGTACAACTTGATATAAAGGGAATAATATATAATGTATCACTAGAGAGTGCAGCCTCAAGTTTATAGTGAAATAACACCTAGGTTTGACGAACCACTAGTAGTTCGTTGGAGCTGCAGTGATACGAGTCTATGGTCCCCAGGACAGCTTCGGAACGAATGATACGTGCGTGATTTAAAAATTCGATATGTTTTATCTTTTGTTAGGTCCATAAAAACTAAAGTCTGTGTCAAACTTTGGATGTTTAATTTTTTATGTGGCAAAAGTACCAAAGTTTGGTGCTGGAAATTTAACTGATAAAAGAAAGTTTAATATGGATTTTTAATCACCTGGAAATTTATTGGAAATTAAATTCTAAGAGACTTTATCTTTTGGAACCGAGTCGTTTCGACGTACGGTTTGTGATTTAGAGAATTTCCAAGTTTACGATCGTTTTCGTAAATATTTGAAATTTAATCACATGTCACGAATTTAAATGGTGGTGTTGCGCCACGAAATTTAATGTGTGATATTGAGATCATTGGTCAATAATAAAATTTAAGTATTTAGATTTAATTATTAATATGCTTATTAATAATTAATTAATAATTAATAGATATATGTTATTTGATTAAAATGTGTATTTGGTATATACATATGAATGTGTAGAAATAAGGTGGCCAAAGTATATGTGTACGTTGGGCTTACACAAATTTGCTTGGATTATGACTTTTCCAAATATGTGGTATAAGTACCTATGTTTACGTATTAATGGATAAAACCTTGAAATTAATTTGGTTCATTAGATCGGTCAAGTTTAATCTTAACCGTTGGATCATGAAAAGCCTAATTCAACATGACTTGGTGACAAAGTATGGATTGTGAAATTGCTTAATTAATTATATCCATTTGAACTTTTTAAGATTTAATCTTAACCCTTGGATTGGAAATTCATTATAAAGGGAGGTCGAATTCTAAAGCTTGGTAATCAAGTTTGGAGAGTAGATTTTTTCCTAAATCAAGCTTATTGATTTCGAAATATTCATATGCATACATAGGGAATTCGAATTCTCTTATATAAGGAAGTGATTGGATAATTGATTTATTCATGGTTTCCTTATATGGTTAAATCCCTAATTAATTAGAAACATTGGATCTTTGGTGATTCAATCTCGGCCATTGGTTTGAGTAATTAATTATATTTACGTATATTATAATTCAAAATTCAAGGAAGGAAACTTACCTTATTTTCTTATCCATGAGCCTATAAATACAAGGCTCATTCTACACATTTCACACACCTCCCTAGATCCAGAATTGGATCTCTCTCTCTCTCTCTCTCTCTCTCTCTCTCTCTCTCTCTCTCTCTCTCTCTCTCTCTCTCTCTCTCTCTCTCTCAATAGAGTCTGCGAATTTCTTAGCTTCTGATCTCTCTTTTCTGGTTTGGCTTAGTGAGACGTTGTTCTTCGAAATCTTTAAAAGAACCTTTAGTTAATGTTTTGCCACGGAGTCTGTTGCGAAGCCCCCGCTTCGGTACGAGGAGTCCTGGAGAATATCCAGTAAGATCACGGGAATTTCCCTTAGCATCGGCGAAAACATCTGAGGTACGGTTCAATATGCGGAAAAGGAAGTCGTCATCTGAGGTACAGCCTTATGCATTGGGTCGATAAATGCAAACCTTTATTTACAGTTTTATTTATTTCCTATATTATTAATAATGAATTTATAAAAAATTAAATTGCTAATAATTTATCAGATCTTGTACATGTTAATTATACAATGTTAATACGATGTATGGAGTAACAAGCTTTCTGCTTTAAGTATTTTTTTTAATTTTACATGGATGTATTTGCGGCATATATCGTGATAATAACACCGGAATCGTAATGAAATACCCTATAGATGAACTCTAGGATATCGTACACGCTATTGAGCTCCCTCAAATAATCTAAGGTGAGCAAACAAGGATGAGAGATGTCCAGCTACCAAAGTTCTTTGGAGGAGGAAGCCATTTTTACAGTATCAAAGAGAAAAGAAGTGAGAAGAAAAATGCAGAGAAAAAGTGAAGCAAAACAGGAAGAAATAAGCTTATAAAGAAAAAGCTCACCTATGCCACAATTTCCTCTCTCCTTCACACGATCTCTGATGGATTGCAAATGATGGTGAAACCGCAAAGTTAATGGGTTTTAATAACCCCCATCACGTCCGAAAGATTTTCTCCAGCTAGAATCCGAGGGGTTTCTGACCGTTGTCAAATGGACGCCCCCATTGGTCCAAAGCTCAACGTAGAGGATCGAAGACAAAATCACATACGCTAGGCCAATGCACGAATCACACGTGTTGAAGCCATGCACAAAGGAATAAATCCCGGCCGAACTAATTCAGTTACACCTCAGTGGGATTACTTCCAAATTGCAAAATTAAAATTTTTCCCGCCAGACCTTTTTCGCCTACGCTTCGAAAATATGAAAAAATATTAAACGAATTGAGAAAAATCAATGGAGTAATAGGTTAACTATCAACATTGTAAAGTCCACCAAGTAATACACACTTGATGCATAGGGGGGCTTACTGTTAATGTGGGACTTCGTCCCCTCAATAACGACAATGAAATTGCATCTCGGGACTAAAACGACGACGTTGTGACCATGAAACTGGCATACGACATTAAGCCCAATTACCATCCCAAAACAACATCTTCATCATACAACAACAAGAAGCCCAGCTTCTACGATGCACGATGTGGGCTTTAGCACGAAGATGGCCTATCACATCAAGAAAGGCCCATTCGAAAACCACATGCTTTACGAAGCCCACAAGACCTGGCGAGATTCTCCCAGAGAAGACCTAGCACTATGGAATCACCTTTGCACGTGGCATTCAAGTAAACCTTGAGAGAAAAGGCTCGGTCATATAGCCATTACATAAAAATAGGAAAATATACGTCGTAATCAAGGGTATATAGATCCTAGGATGTATATAGGATACGAACTCCTTACACACAATCTCTCACCATTACACTATGTATTCACCTTGTTATCAAGCAATAAAACCATTCTCTTCTTTATTGTTTACATTACTTGTTGATTCAGCGCCATCGTTATTTTCATCGAAGTGGATTAACGCGAATAATTGAGATCCATCATCTTTCACATCGCACCGAAGTGGTATCCCTTCAGGACAGTTGGTCGTGATTATTCACATCAGCAGTTATATTCTTGTATATTAAATCTGTTTCAGGGCTTTCCAATTTATAGGAAACTGGCCCAACCACTTTGAGATAATATCTAAACCATTTGGAGATATTCACTCAAATATTTTATTTAATAATTAAATCAAATAAAGAATAAATCCAAATAAAATCTTATTGAAAAAATACCCTAAAATATTTTAATAAATCAAATCTGTATATTTTTTCAAGGTTTAATATTTAAAATTCGCATATTATAATATAATTCAAATTTTATAATTAATTCTCTCATTTAAACCTATCATGTATAAATACAAATATTTAATCTCTCTAATTTTAGATTTAAATAACAGTGTAAATTTCAACCTAACAATTTCAGCCTTAAGCTGAGCACATGTTATTCGCATAAATCTCAAACCGTCTATCAGAATGACTTGATTCAAAAAGATATTCACACTAGAATTTAATTTTATACAACACTTGATTTGTTCAAGGAACAAATTCATTATCTTTTTCTAGTTTCTATTTAGACATTAAAGTTTGGTACTTCTGCAACTTTAGGATGATCGTGATTGTCATGTAACCAAGTTCTAAATCATATACGACCAGTTCTATTCTATGTTCTAAAACATAATAATTTTGCGGTTGTGAACCTATGGGGCTACAAAGGGGACAAGTGGACACACGTACTCAAGTTTTGGTGAAAGTGAAGTGCTTTCACCAACTTCGGTTACATTTCTCTATAGCTCAAAGCTGAACTCTTAAGTACGGGTTAAATATATCTTCCTGAATCAGGAGTCCATTGATACAACCAGATTATCGTAATCCAAGTTTTTGTATTATGATGATTCTCGTCTTAGTAGGGTTGATCTCCGTATACCCATTAGATGAAACTATTGTTGTTCCATGATTATTGCAAAATTACTCACCGAACGGTTTATGAAGTCGTTAGGCTCCGGATGAGTACTTCTTTGCTTCCCACAAATCCCAATAAGGAAATCATAAAGTTATTATCCATATCTGTAGTGATGCAGTTTTCTACGGTTAACCTTCCGATCCCAAAATAAAATTATTGGGGATACTTGATTGTAAAATGAAACGATTAAATCAAAGATCGTTTAAGTTAAAACTTACAAACTCGTACTACCTCGAGATTTCAACTGATTCTATTTGACATCGTTTCGACTTCTTTACTAACTATCATTGACACATTGATTCATTCATAGTAAGTCTCGTCCGTCCAATATGAAGAAACTTCATACTTGACTTTATCTTCTTGGTACGGACCAGCACCATGATCCGTTAATAGATCATCTCCAAATTGTGATTGAGTTCATCAAAAGTTTTTTGCGATCATTAATTCTCATTAACAATCTTAACTATGAAAACAATTTTAGTTATTATATTGTGTATGTTAAACCTCCTCACTTAGACCCAATGTGATAACATTATACACAATTGCAAATTATAACAACTATGGAATCAAAATATTCATTATACAATTAAAGATAACTGAAACAAGATTGTAATTGATAAGTTATAAACCTAATCTCTAACAAAGTCAATGTCATGATCTATACAAGTGGTATTTGCATATGAATTGTAGGGTATACTAATCGAGTACGTCCAACACATTGCTGGTATCATAATTCTCCCTCGTTCGGACAGTTCGGGTAAGCAAGTTGGTGCCCTCATTATTAAGTATTGTGATCCTTATTGATAACGGGATAACAAGCAACAATTTCTGCACCTTTGCGCTTAACTTATTGTGAATTTTAGAGTGTATGTCTTGTGTTTATAATGTTTATCTTAGTTTCTTTTTAGTTTTTGTTGGTTTAAGAAATTAAGCTCCTTGATTGATTGATTTTTCTATAGTGATTAGTTATGGGAAAATAGGAAGAAAATTGCAAATAAGCTTTGGTTGGGTGATTATTCATGGACCACACCTCTTATAATCACTTTTCCACATATTTTAATTAGGTGTTTGGACCACTTCCTTTATTTTTGGGCATGACAAGTCACTAGGGCAACATCTTTGTGGACGAGGAGAGCTTAGAAAAAGGAGGAAGCCACTAGCTCCAAAAAAGAGGGGGAAAATACAGAGAAAATACCCCAGAAAACGAGCTAGAAGAAGGATGACGAAGTTGGGAGAATATTGGAGTTGATTCCGGCGAGCATTCAAAGAAGGTGTTCTGCCAGACTGCTGCAGCGATCGTCACAGCAATCCCTGGAGCACGAAAACTGATAAAAGAAGAGCTAGGAGTGACGACCTTAAGCTTCATTTCTTCATCAACTTTTCATCAAAACATTAGTCCATTTTCTATCATTGTGAACGTCTTCATTTCGCTTATTATATCATTTGATTACATGTTATTTTGTGCAAATATGAACTTGTTGGACATATGTATCCTTAAACAAGATATTTATCCATTTGTAAAAGATTATGACAAGTCGTTAAATAAAGATGATGCTTATTATGTTAATCTTATTATAGTTTCTAGTAGAGTAAAATAGAATGTTTGATTCCTTAGTTCATAAAGGATGCAATTATTTTATTATTATCACAACAGAGTCGATGTGAGGAAGAATTAATAATCATAATAAATGAACTTAAAACGTCTGTGACCTGATTAACTGGGTGGGAGCCCATTAATCGTGTAAGGTCATTAATGTGACTAAGTGACAATTCTATTCTGAATTATGTGTGTGTCACACTCACTAAAATTGCATTAAGTATGAAGCGTCTTCATACTGGACTAGACCTGACTTAAACTCAAGAAGTTATCATATAAGACCGTCACTGATAACTTGTAGTTGAGTCACAAAATGATGATCAAATGGATATTAGTTCTAAGTCCTAAGTGATCATGAGCCCGAGCTACTAGCTTGATTGTTCTTTGCGTTAACCGTTAAAGAACACAAGATATTACCGCTGTTCCCAACACTATTATTTTTGGAACATGATAGTCAGTAGTAAGGATGGCTTTATCATAGACATGGGCATCACACAACTCTCTTCAGAGTCAAGATGATTCCCTTGATTGTCGATGGTGAGAAGTGAGAGGTACCTGTGCGCAACTTATGAATTGAAACCATAAGTGGGTTGCTCATAATATTACTGACTGAGTCAAGGATGAGAATGCAATGAGGGGCATTACGGTAAAAACCGTCTGCTCATAAGTGAGTCATCAAGTGAAAGGATAATAACCCGAATTTGATTGAATCAATGGACACCCTGATGTTATAAGGGAATAATATATACCGTATCACTAAAGAGTGCAGCCTCGGGTCTATAGTGGAATCACTTCGAGGTTTGACGAAGAACTAGCAGTTCGTTGGAGCTTAAGTGATACGGGTCCATGGTCCCCAGGATAGCTCCATAACGGATGATACGTATGTGATTAAAATACATTCTGGATAATGTTTAATCATTTGACTCGACTTATAAAACTGACAACTCTATGTCAGACGTCAGATAGTTTTATCGTCAGCGTGGCAAAAGTATCATATTTTGGTACACGAAATTAGCTGATAGAAAGAAAATTAGAATTTAGATTTTCTAACAGAACCATGTTGTTGTAAATTAAATTCTAAGCAACTTTGCTTTTTGAACCAAGTCATTCAGACTTACGGATTGTGATTTATGGATTTTCTAAGTTTATGACTCGGTTCGATAAACTATGAAATTAAATCTCATGTCACGAATTTAAATGATGGTGTGTTACCATGAAATTTAATGTGTGATATTGAGATCAGGTTTTATTAATATAATTTAATTATTTGGATTTAATTATTAATATCTAATTAATAATTAAAAGATTTATATTAATAAATAAAAATATATTTATATATTGTTACATGTGTAAATTCGAATTAGGGTTTGGAGAATACAAACCCTAGCTAAATTTGAATATGAGAATCGGAGAATTTATATTTGCGGCATAAGTACCTATTATTTTGGTATTTCGGCAAAACCCCGAAATAAATTTAATCCATTGGATCGGTTATGATTTAATATCACCGTTGGATTGAGATAATTGATTTGAATCCTAAATGTAATTCGAAATTGAAACTTGGTGACCAAGTTTAGGTATTTCGAATTTGCTTAGTTAATTGTATCTGTTGGATCGGTTTTGAGATTTAATCTTTACCGTCGGATTAGAAATTAATTAATGTTATATATATAATATATAATTCGAATAATATTATGGGTAAGGGTTCGAATTATGGTTTTATGAAACCCTAGGGCATTTGACTTTATCCCTAATTTATTTGATCCACTAGATTGGTTTAAGATTTATTTTTAACCATTGGATCTAGATAATCATAAACAAATTTGAATTTTAATATGTATATATATATATATATGTAATTCGAATTTTATTGATATGATGATAAGATTAAATATTTTGATCTTATCATGTATTATTATTTAATTAAATCCCTGATTAATTATATCCATTGGATTTAGATGAGATTGAATCTGGACCATTGGATTGAAATAATTAATTATATTTGATTAATAGAATTCGAATAAAGGGAGGAAAAATCTCCAAATCGGTTACAGCTTAAGCCTATAAATAGGAGGCTCATTCTACACATTTTTCACACCTTCCCTAGAGAAAAAACTCGAGCTCTCCCTCTCTCTAAAGGGTCTGCGAGTTTTCTGCTTCTGATCTCTCTTCTGGTTCGGCTTAGGAGATATTTTTCTCCGGTAGCTTTAAAAGAACCGTCAGTTAAATTTTGCGACGGAGTCCTGCCGGCGAAACCCACGCTTGGGTACGAGGAATCCAGGAGAATATCCCGGAAGATCACGGGAGTTTCCCTCAGCACCGGCGGAGCCCTGCCCAAGTCAGAACGCGCAGCCGGAATCGCCAACTAAGGTACGGCCTTATGTATTGGGTCAATAAATGCAACCATTTATTGCTTTCTATTTATTTTCTATTCGACTAGGGTATTAATAATAATGATGAAAATATTAAATTCGAAATATTTATCAGATCTTAACGAAATTATTATTACCCGATATCCGTGTCGTCGGTCCGGTAACAGGATTTTCGCTTTAAATAATTTTTTAAATGTTTCCGGGACGCCTCGGAGGCTATTATCGTGGTAAGGAAGTCGGACTGATACCACCGATTTCCAACAGAACTAAGTTTACAACTAAGATTATTGATGGATCCTTGATTTCAATGTCACATTAGTTGTGATTAGTTATGGCTATGTTAGTTTCATGCTTTTTATCCTTGTGAGATGAATGTTACTCTCTATTCTAGGGAAGAACCATCTTTTGATTAGAAATTTTTGGCTAGATTAATGACCGAAAGGATTAATGTAGCTTGAATACCGCTTGGATTTTATGAGGTTCTAGTATAGGCATATATGTTAATCTCATATGGCTTAGATCAATTTCTCTTTAAGTTTGGATTTGTGTGATTTGATGGTATAGGCATATATTAATTTAATCGGAAAATTCGTTAGCAGTAGGCGCTCGGAAGAGGTTCTCTCCTAAATAGAAAAGCCAAAAGTTGAAATTCGTTATAGCCGTAACCATAACAATCACAAAATATTTTATTTAGACATTGAGATTCAAGGGACATCGATAATTCTAGTCGCTCGTTTATCATTTTACATTTTATTCTCTCTTTCCTCTCGATTACACACCTTTAGTTTATATTATTTTAAATTGTTAGCAAACCGAAATCCCAATTTGACTAATAAGGTAAAAACTGAATTTTAAGAATTAAATTACCGCTAAATTAGTCCTCGTGGAGATGATACTCATTTACTCACTTTATTACTTGAAGCGACTTGTATACTTGCAAGATTTTACGCAACAAGTTTTTGACGCCGTTGCCGGGGACTAATTTTAGTGAGAATTTTTTTTTGAAAAATCAGTTTTTAGTTTCTTTAGAACTTTTGCTTCATTGACTTGTTTTGGGGTGATGCAAATTTAAACAGGGGTATATGTTGGAAATCGCATGGAAGAAATCAATGGCATTGACCCAATGGAATCTTATACCACTTCCATGGCGGAATACTTCGATTCATTTAAGGCGGGAAATAGCACAAAAGCCATGAAACCGACTAATATTCAATGTGTCTTTTGCGGAGGTGGGCACAAGTACGAGCATTGTCCATCAAAACCCGAGGCCGTGTGGATTGGGGAACTCTCAAACCCGTAGTCGAGCACTTATAATATGGGTTGGAGCCATCACCGAAATTTCCCGTGGGAGAATCCATATGTGGAACCATAAAATGCGTGGTACAATCAGCAAGCACCATTGGTTTATCAACAACAATCTAAATATGATTTTCAACACTCTTCTCAACAGGGGTCGTCACAGCAACCGTTGCAGAAAAACCTGGAACAACAAAATCATTATGGTTTTCAACACATTATTCAACCGAATTCTTCATATCAATTAGACCCCGCAGCTGCAAGTGTTGGATGATTCTCTAGAGAGTATGTTGAAGTCATTCATGAGCGAAACGAAGGCGGTGATTTTAAACTTAGCAACACAAATCGGAGAGAAAGCCGACAACCAAGTTTCCGAGCCCAACGGAAGACCGCCGAGAAAAGGAAAAAGAAGTTGTCGAAGCTGTTGCTAAGCAAGCCGAAGATCTTGATGAAGTGCTAACTATGGAGGCAGCCCCAGAACAAGAAAACGAGCTATCCAAGCCCACATTAATCCAACGTGATGATGAAATTAAGGAAAGAATCAACTCCTTGGTCAATGAAGAAGCATTCATGCCACAAGAAATCGTTCATAGAAAGTATAAAGAACAAGTGCCAAACTCTATAATGCTCATGAATGATATCTTGACAAAGAAGCAAAGTCTGGGGAGTTCAAAATGGTGGTCCTAGAAAAAGAGCCGGAGTACTACTTAGCGTCTATGGCACAACAGAGGCGGCTTAATCTCGTCATGAAAGAAAGGGCGAAAATGAAGATTATCAAGTGGCCGCTAGACGCCGGAATTAGTTTCTCTATCTCGGAAAGTTCTTGGGTTATTGCCTTGCAACGTGCCTCGAATAAAGCGTCTATGCCAAAGATGCGGAAGAAGCGACAACCGACGATTAATCTGCCACTGCCAAAGATGAGACAGAAGAAGAAAACGGCGAGAAATTCGCCGATGAAGGTTCTCACCTATTTACCGTGCAAGTACAAGAAGATTCATTCACAAGGGAATTTACGGTGAAAGGACATCGCTTGCGACATTATTTGGAGGCAAAATTGATCGAGAAAACTTTTTCATCACAATCCATGACCCGTATGTTGGAAATTGGATATAGCTCTGATACCATTTATTGGAAATCGGATCTGCTAATATGCCAATTTTCCATAAAATAATAACGAAATAGCTATAATTGCAAATTCATAAAAAAATACTTTTAACGTCATGTCCAAATTACCTCAAATATTCCGCTTTCATCAGTTCGTCCGGGTAACTTTTAAAAATAATTTTAAGTCGGAATAGTTACTCCGTAACAACGTACTGACATCGAGTCATTTTGAATAAAGCGATTGGATAAATAATTGGTAATTTAATTATCACAATTAATTTCATAACAACATTATTAAATCTAATGTCTATGGAAAATAAATAAATACAGTAAAAGAAATTTTGCATTTATTGACCCAATGCATAAGGCGGTACCACATTGACAACTTCCGGCTGCGCGTTCTGACTTTGGCAGGGCTCCGCCGATGCTGAGGGAAACTCCCGTGATCTTCCGGGATATTCTCCTGGATTCCTCGTACCGAAGCGTTGGCTTCGCCAGCAGGACTCCGTTGCAAAATTTAACTGATCGTTCTTTTGAAGCTACCGGAGAATAGATCGCACAAAGCCGAACCAGGGGAGAGAGAATAGTCAATTTTGGCATACCCTAATAAGGGACCACGAAATTTTAAGCTCTGAAGTTGTGAAGAAAAATGTGAAATGAGCTCCCTATTTATAGAGTTCAATTTCAACCACTTTGGAGATACTCCCCCATCTGGATCATTTGATTGGTCGAAAACCAATGGCTCAGATTAATCCTATAATTATTTCAAAATTAAATAATAAATTAAATCTAATCCAACAGTCCAGATTAAATCTAGATTGATACAATGAATAAGATTGACTGAGAGAAATTCTCAACCACCAAACTTTGTCACCAAGTTTATTATTATTTATCAATTTCGAAATCCCCTTTTAAATAAATAAAATATTCATTTTCAATCCAACGGTTAAGATTAAATCTTAGATCGATCAAATGGATTAAATTAATTAAGGAAAATTCAAATAGCATGACTTGGTAAACAAGTCTAAAATTCGAAATCCTTTTTTATTTATATAATAAATTAATTCCTAATCCAACAGTGAAGGTTAAATCTAGACCGATCCAATGGATAAAATTAATTTCAGGGCTTTATCTCAAGTACCTAAACAATTGGTACTTCTGCCACAAATATGCATTAGTTGCATAAACCAATTCGCGCGTACAACCTTTGCACGCCTTCGCAGGCAGCCTTTGACTTCTTATATATATATTATTATAATATATATATATATATATATGTATAGTCACAATGTATTTTAATCACGGACGTATCCAAAATATATGTTTAAGTCGAGTCAAATAATTAGACATTATCCAGAATGTATTTTAATCACGTACGTATCATCCGTTACGGAGCTATCCTGGGGACCATGGACTCGTATCACTTAAGCTCCAATGAACTGCTAGTTGTTCGTCAAACCTCGAAGTGATTCCAATATAGACCCGAGGCTGCACTCTTTAGTGATACGGTATATATTATTCCCTTATAACAGCAGGGTGTCCATTGATACAATCAAATTCGGGTTATTGATCTTTCACTTGATGATCCACACATGAACAGGCGGTTTTTACCGTATTGCCTCTCACTACATTTTCATCTTTAACTCAGTCGATAATATTATGAGCAACGCACTTATGATTACGAGTCATAAGCTGGCCATGGGTATATCTCACTTCTCACCATCGACAATCA
This sequence comes from Parietaria judaica, assembly GCA_954871525.1. Taxonomy (NCBI): domain Eukaryota; kingdom Viridiplantae; phylum Streptophyta; class Magnoliopsida; order Rosales; family Urticaceae; genus Parietaria; species Parietaria judaica. The sequence continues at coordinate 4,405,551 of OX940868.1, forward strand.
AGGGAATCATCTTGACTCTGAAGAGAGTTGTGTGATGCCCATGTCTATGATCAAGCTACCTTCACTGTTGACTATCATGTTCCCAAAATAATAGTGTTGGGAACAGCGGTAATATATTGTGTTCTTTAACGGTTAAATCAAAGAACAATCAAGTCAACAGATCAGACTCAAGATCACTCAGGACTTAGATCGAATATCTATTTGAGCATCTACTAGTGACTCAACTCCAAGTTATCAGTGACGGTCTTATATGATAACTTCCGGAGTTTAAGTCAGGTCCAGTCCAGTATGAAGACGCTTCATAGGTGTAATTGTGTTACAATTACAATTGTGTTTGATTACCTCATAATGACGATAATTGCGTGCCTGCAATCATAGGTGTAATTTTCATCGTCAACTGGCTAGAACGTTGTTTGCGCCAAGCTGATTGCTTTGATTCTGCCTTTGGTATTTGCCTTTAGAATTGTTGTCTTCGTCAATGATGATGCGCCTTGTCGCTGCTTTCCTCGTCGTTCTTGCGTAGTAGCGAGGATGTTCGTCGTTGACGCATCATCGACGTTGATCATCACATCATGTTTCCCCCGTTGCATAAAACCTTTGTCGTTTGGTCTAATATTATCTCCTTTGACTTGGTTGACTGGGCTTATGAGAATGTTGGGCCTTCGCCCATTGAGGCCCAAGTTATTAAATGACAGAGGTAGATTTTGTCGTAACAATTTATATTGTCGTAGACAAAATCGTACCTCAACAACCACCCCACCCCGCCTCGCCACGTACCATCCGGACAAACGGCGGCGGCGCACGTGCGTGTGGTGGTGGTTTCTTTGTGTGAGTCATCTCCCTTCCACAAAAGTGGGTAACCCCTAGGGCCCAAGCCCTTGTCCCAAACATTTAGTACATGAACTTCACCAAACTCTTTTCATTTATCCATGTGAGACTCTGTTGATGCAAAAATTTTCTATATTTTAATACAACATATAGTACAAAGTTGTGAATTAATTAAATTTACAATAATGATTAAAAGGCCTTAAAAATAGAATAAGTATTCACAAAGGCCCATCTGCAAAGCCCATCAAGACATTCAGGCAAGACAAGGCCCAACGAATAGGAAGCTACCTGGCCCAAGCGCACAAGCTATGCGTCGTCAAATCAGGAGAAGAAGGATAGAATCGTCATTTTCCGACCCGTCTTCCTCAATTCAAATCTATTTGAAGATCAGGAGCACAACGTCAAGTCTTTAACAGGTATATTTCAAACTCGACGAGGAGTACGCAGACATGGGACACGCGTCATCCAGATGAACCATTCCACCCGATCAGCTCGAAAGAACGACACCAAGATTCCTAGAAGAACAATGGGAATAATTGAAGCCTATAGATACCAAGCTTCGACCTCAGGTCAGCACACACAACCCTGAGAGAATACATCGAGAGATTGATGTCTGACATATATGCTTACTTCGAGATTTCGTTATATTCTTTCATACTTTCCCTTTTTTTCTTCTTTTAGACGCGATTTGCTGCCTATCGCAATAAAGAAACAGAGGACGTAGTCAACTACGACCTTGGGACGAACCTCTATAAAAAAAACCATCGTCTCATTTATACAGCTTATATATATATATATATATATATATATAGTGATTCGAGAGCTTGCAACGTGAGAAATCGAATTCCACCAAATTATAGTTTACCGAATATCATACGCTCACAAGTCACACTGGCTGTTTGAGGTGGAAAACCACGTCAACAGTTTGGCGCCGTATATGGGAAATCGATTTTGTTAACATCTATGAGCTCAAAAGCACTCTACAAATATGAGAAACGGTGAGATTCAAATCGTGACTGAGTCTGAGGTTGATAACCCTGGGTAGAATGTTGAATCCAACAACCTAAAGTCTTAGCTAGAGGAAAGAAATAAGGAGAACCAAGAGTTACGCAAGCAGCTCGATATTCTCATAGAAAATCAAGCACAAAATGAGCATCAACGGCATCTTGGCCGGGTAGAACCGGGACAGAGTTCCGGACATCAAGGCGGGCTAACATCAACGCGGTCCACTTTGACTTTGCCAATCTGGACAACCCGCGAGCCTCAAGGCAAAGCCTGCCTCAACTACCTAATGGCCCGAGACACGTGACACCCCCGCTGCCTACTGACGAGAAGCAACCTCTTTTCACCCCCTTCTCGAGGGTCAACCCGACTGGGACAGAAAACTTTGCATCAAACAATCATTACCTCCTTGACCATCTGAATCACTCGGGAGGTTACGGGCATAATTGCGACAATATCTAAGGCCCTTGGGGCCATTCTGTCCCTTGTTTGAGATATCCCAGTCCGGTATACGGACAAGAATCTCACCATCCCGTGCGACGCGAGCCAGCTCCTCGGGGCACGGAATTGGAAGAGTTGAAACACACAATGGAGCAAATGAATGAGAAACTCATTCAGGTGCACTCTCATGTGCACAGTGCTACCATTGCCGCCCCTGAAATTGAACGATTAGTGGAATAATCGAGAAGGACCCCATGTTGGACATATTCTGTATATGCCCTTTAATCAGACGCTAATCTCGCTTGTATAAGATTATGGTCGTTTTCCTAGGAATGAAAGGTTCTTATTAATATATAGTTGTATAAATATAGATATCTACAGATTGTATATATGACTATCAAATTGAATGTTTGATCCTTAGTTCTTTATCTTTTGCATTTATGTTGAAGTCATCACATAGGGTCTTTGTGTGAGGAGGTTTGACTAACATAAATAACTAAAGAACTTAAAATTGGTCCATAGTCTAGATTGGAAGTGGGAATTTCTCATTGGGAACAACTATTGGTGAACTTAATAGATCACATTTATGTGATGACCTATTACCGAGTCAGAGTGTTGTCCACTCACTAGTAAGTTCATCGGGTATGAAATGTCTTCATACTGGACCAGAAAAACTTATATTCGAAATCATCATGTAAGTCCGTCACTGGTGAAAGTAAGATGAAGTCACTAAGATGATCAGATGAAATCGGTTGAAGTCCTGAGCATTGTGGACTTGTAGGGTTCAACTTATATAATCTTTTTAATCGTTACAGAGTACAGCTTGGTACTCCAAATACTTTTATTCTGGAATTCGACGGTTGACTGGGATGAGTTGCACAATAGCAGATATGGATAATAACTTTATAATTTCCTTATTATGATTTTATGGAAAGCAAATGTTAAGTGTATTTTACGCCATTGGTTTTTATTAATTAACAAAAGAAAATTATTTATATAAATTAATTTTCTTTTATTAATTAAGATCGATTTCGTTCAAAATATTCACCGGAGGTCAGATTTTGAAAAGAAAAAGGGTCCAAATGATCCCAAAAATATCAAAACACCCAAACACGACATAAAGTTTGCGAAAAACGACCTCAGGGAACACCCGAGGCCTCCGGGAGCCCCCGAGACCTCCGGGCAGGCCCCATGGCCCCCAAGGGTCACTACCACACGCCAAAGTGGGCCCCACAAGCCCTAAAGGCCACCTGATGCGCGACAAGGACGTTGTAGGGCCCCCAAAGTTCACCCTCGACCTCGCCACGTGGCGCCGCGCCATTGGGCACGAGAAACCCCATGCAGCCAATCAGGGGGCGCCACGCAAGGGCTGATGCAGGCGTAGACGTCAGCCCTAGCCCCTCGTGCGTGGTCCTGCGTCGCCGCCACTGTTCCGACGTGTGTGGTGTTGGATCGGACTGAAACTTGCGGCGTTGGATCGGCTACGCCTGTGGGACTCAATAAAACATATAATATTACCCCGGGGGCCTCCTGGAGTAATAATTATTTACGTTTTAACCCCCGGACCCTCCTACAAATAGAAGCTCCGGTTTTACTTAACGGTAACTCGATACTCAACACGGGAACTCGCCTAAAACTCTCTATCTACTCCCTGTAAAACTTGCCTCCCCTCAAATATCACTCTAATGTTGAGCGTCGGAGGTGAATAAGGGGATATCCCCCCCTGATTATCCCTTATCTTGGGTGTTGTTTTGTCCAGGTTTTGAGAGCGAGAAATCAGACTAGAGCGGAAGCCCTGGGGAAATTTCCGGTGCCGATTACGACCCCCTATTAGGACGTGTTCTACGTGGTGTTCGAGCTATCTCTCAGTCTATTATCTCACGCAGATATACCGACTTTGCGGATAGAACGAGGACCGTATCAGGCCCCACATTACAGGCCGAGGAATCTAAATCTCCGGGAATTATCCGAAGGTCTTAGACATGGAGAGGTTCACATAGTACGGAAGCCCTGGAGAAAATACTGGAACGACCTAAGACCCTCCTTGCCAAGGATCTAGATCCATGAGGTGTTTGTTCTATCAGTCAGTCTTGTATCTCCGGCAGATATATTGACCACACAGATAGACCGAGGACCCGGATCTGTCCCCGTGACGCCGTTCGAGGGTCTGGTCCACCAGGGTTCACTGGAAAGTCTTTACTGTGATCCCCCTACGCAGTGATCAGGTCCATTTTTGGTGTCCCGTAACTGTAACCAGGGCCAGGCAAGCCCTGGCCTCTTGGCAACAAGTAGTGGTGTTTGCCCCGGATTTCTGATCCTGGGTCAGTTGAGGATCTGATTGACTCAACAGTCCAGGAGCCCAAGCCCAAGAGTCAAAAAAGTCAACAAGGCCACATTGGGCCCGGCCCAACACAAGAAATTGGGCCGCTAATGGGTTGAAGCACTTTTCTGCATCAACAGCAAATAAGTACTCATGGTCAGCTTACGGATTCATAATCCGTAAGTGAGTAGTTTGCAATAAATCTTAAATTAAGGCAGTGTCATGAAAAGGGCAGGACGGTAATAATATATTTACCCTTTTAATACGAAAACTGATCAATTCATATATCTGATTGTATCATGGACATATGTGGTCAGGAAGATATAATTATACACACTTGAGATTTCACCTTCGCGCTATATTGGAATGTTAACAAAGCTGGTGAAATTTCTACACTTTCCTCATAGCTCGGGTGTTTTGTCCATTTGTCCCCTTTATAGCTCCACAAGGATGACACCGCTAATATGTTTATTATATTAGTTAAACATTGACTAGATCCAATCACGAGTGATTTGTGATATTTATCACGAATTCTCATATTAACCTAAAGTGGCAAAAGTACCAAAGTTCTTATTCTAGCCGGGAATGTGAAAATTTGATAATTTAATTTGACCCCTTGATAATTCTAGGATTATGGGAAATCAAATTCTGTGAAATTATCATTTTAAATCGTGCAATTATGACGTACGGTTTGAGAGTTATGGTCAAAAAAGTTTTTCGGCGAGAGAAAATTAAATATTGGATTTAATTCCTGAAATATTTAATTAATAAAATAACCATAATATTTTCGAATTATGGTTATAGTGTTTTTAAATCTTGAAAATATAAATATTTGATTTATTAAATCTTTTAGGTATTTTATGAAAAGATTTTATTTGGATTTATTCTTTATTTGATTTAATCATTAAACAAAATCTTTGAGTGAATATCTCCAAATTGGTTGAAATAATATCTCCAAAGTGGTTGGGCTTGTTTTCTATAAATAGGGGAGCCCTGGAACCCTAAAACAAATACGGAAAATTTCAGAAATAATGCCTTTCTCTCTGGCTCTCTCAAATCCTGCGAATTACTCAGGGAAAATTCTTCCTGGGATTTTTATTTTAGGGTTTAGAGGTTATTCGAGAAGAGCCCACGCTCTTGGCGACGTAATCCCGGAGTCATACATCGGAAGACAACTGGGAGCTATCTTCTCACAAACAATCGCAAAGAGCACGTGGATCAGAAGGCACAGAGTTCTTGAAGATCAAAGAACGCAGAAAGAATCGCCGAAGGTGTAAGGTACACGTTCTTGTATTTATCGATTATGAGATTATACACTTTTACTCAAAGCTCAGATTAAAACCAATAAATATGGATAAATTAAATTTAATTAATTCATCACGATCTCAGGAAAGTAATTGGTATCACAGGGTTTGACAGGGTTATTGGTATGGGACTCTAACCCCGTAAATTTTTTAAAGGTCAAACCATGTGTCTAAATCAATGATTACCGTTTCTTAGGAGTCAGCGGTGACCGATTCGGGTCTAGATCCACAGATACGACTCGGAATCGGCATCATAACGATATCGATTCCAGCCCTCTTTTCTCACTCGCCATAACCAGCGTAAAGCTCAGGGACTATCGACGTGGGAAGCTGCCAAGATACAACAGGACAACATATCCCAAAGTGTATTTAAGATCCTTTAGGATCACAATGGGACGGGGAAACCTAAAAGCACACGAATTAGACGTTGGGCGATGTCTATACTTCGGTGATAACTTGGCCGGCCAAGCGATGGAATGGTTCTCGAAATTAGAACCTCGATCCATCGAAGACTTCAACAGCTGACAACTGTCTTTCTCAAACACTTCTCCATGTTCATGGAGACTGAGACGACAGTGGCAAACCTCTACGCGTTACAAAGCAAAGAGGATAGCCAATTTGGGACTTTGTGGACAGATTTAAAAAGACCATGGTCAAAATTAAAAGGATCAGTGACAAAACCGCCATAGCCGCTCTCACGGATGGACTATGGTATAACTCAAATTTCAAAACGGACATCTTCGTTAATCATTACAGCTCAATCAAAGATGTAATCCACAGATCATCTAACTGGATCAAGCACAACGAAGAACTAGAATATCTACGAAGGAAGCATGGCCTCCATTCGGCCATCAACGAAAACAAAGTATGCCCAACCAGGCAACAGAACATAGACTCGGAGGCCACAACAGCGCCTTCCGGGGGCAAAGGAGCACCACTTTTTGGACATATATGTCCTTAAACAAGATATTTATCCATTTGTAAAAGATTATGACAAGTCATTAAATAAAGATGATACTTATTATGTTCATCTTATTATAGTTTCTGGTAGGTAAAATAGAATGTTTGATTCCTTAGTTCATAAAGGATGCAATTATGTCATTATTATCACAACAGAGTCGATGTGAGGAAGAATTAATAATCATAATAAATGAACATAAACGTCTGTGACCTGATTAACTGGGTGGGAGCCCATTAATCGTGTAAGGTCATTAATGTGACCAATTGACAATCCTATTCTAGGTTATGCGTGTGTCACACTCACTAGAAGTGCATTAAGTATGAAGCGTCTTCATACTGGACTGGACCTGACTTAAACTCAAGAAGTTATCAGATAAGACCGTCACTGATAACTTGTAGTTGAGTCACAAAATGATGATCAAATGGATATTAGTTCTAAGTCCTGAGTGATCATAAGTCCAAACTACTGGCTTGATTGTTCTTTGATTTAACCGTTAAAGAACACAAGATATTACCGCTGTTCCCAACACTATTATTTTGGGAACATGATATTCAGTAGTAAGGATGGCTTGATCATAGACATGGGCATCACACAGCTCTCTTCAGAGTCACGATGATTCCCTTGGTTGTCAGTGGTGAGAAGTGAGAGGTACCCGTGCGCAACTTATGAATCCAAACCATAAGTGGGTTTCTCATAATATTACTGACTGAGTCAAGGATGAAAATGCAACGAGGGGCATTACGGTAAAAACCACCTGCTCATGTGTGAGTCATCAAGTGAAAGGACAATAACCCGAATTTGATTGAATCAATGGATACCATGTTGTTATAAGGGAATAATATATACCGTGTCACTAAAGAGTGTAGCTCGGGTCTATAGTGGAATCACTTCGAGGTTTGACGAACAACTAGCAGTTCGTTGGAGCTTAAGTGATACGGGTCCATGGTCCCCAGGATAGCTCCGTAACGGATGATACGTACGTGATTAAAAGACATTCTGGATAATGTTTAATCATTTGGCTCGACTTATAAAACTGACAAGTCTGTGTCAAACGTCAGATAGTTTTATCGTCAGTGTGGCAAAAGTATCATATTTTGGTACACGGAATTAACTGATAAAAATAAAGTTAGAATTTATATTTTGTAAATTAAATTCTAAGAAACTTTGCTTTTTGAACCAAGTCATTCAGACTTGCGGTTTGTGATTTATGAATTTTCTAAGTTTATGACTCGGTTCGATAAATTATGAAATTAAATCATATGTCACGAATTTAAATGATGGTGTGGCACCATCACATTTAATGTGTGATATTGAGATCAGGTTTTATTAATATAATTTAATTATTTGGATTTAATTATTCATATCTAGTTAATAATTAATTAATAATTAAAAGATTTATATTAATAAATAAAAATATATATTTATTTATTGTTACATGTGTAAATTCGAATTAGGGTTTGGAGAATACAAACCCTAGCTAAATTTGAATATGAGAATTGGAGAATTTATATTTGCGGCATAAGTACCTATTGTTTTAGTATTTTGGCAAAACCCTAAATTCAATTTAATCCATTGGATCGGTTATCATTTAATATCAACCGTTGGATTGAGATAATTGATTTGAACCCTAAATGTAATTCAAAATTGAAACTTGGTGACTAAGTTTAGGTATTTCGAATTTGTTTAATTAATTTTGTCTGTTGTATAGGTTTTGAGATTTAATCTTTACCGTCGGATTAGAAATTAATTAATGTTATATATATAATATATAATTCGAATAATATTATGGATAAGAGTTCAAATTAGGGTTTTATAAAACCCTAGGGCATTTGACTTTATACCTAATTGATTTGATCCATTGGATTGGTTTAAGATTTATTTTTAACCATTGGATCTAGATAATCATAAACAAATTCGAATTTTAATATGTATATATATATATATGTAATTCGAATTTTATTAATATGATGATAAGATTAAATATATTGATCTTATCATGTATTATTATTTAATTAAATCCCTGATTAATTATATCCATTAGATTTAGATGAGATTGAATATGGACCATTGGATTGAAATAATTAATTATATTTAATGAATAGAATTCGAATAAAGGGAGGGAAAATCTCCAAATCGGTTACAGCTTGAGCTTATAAATAGGAGGCTCATTCTACACATTTTTTACACCTTCCCCAGAGCAAAAACTCGAGCTCTCCCTCTCTCTTAAGGGTCTGCGAGTATTCTGCTTCTGATCTCTCTTCTTGTTCGGCTTAGGAGATAGTTTTCTTCGGTACGAGGAGTAGCGGAGAATATCCCGGAAGATCACGGGAGTTTCCCTCAGCACCGGCGGAGCCCTGCCCAAGTTAGAACGCGCAACCGGAATCGTCAACTGAGGTACGGCCTTATGCATTGGGTCAATAAATGCAACCATTTACTGCTTTCTATTTATTTCCTATTCGACTAGATTATTAATAATGATTATGAAAATATTAAATTCGAAATATTTATCAGATCTTAACGAAATGATTATTACCCGATATCCGTGTCGTCGGTCCGGTAACAAGATTTGCGCTTTAAAATAATTTTTTAAATGTTACCAGGACACCTCAAAGGCCATTATCGTGGTAAGGAAGTCGGACTGATACCACCGATTTCGAACACCACTCCCGTCCAAAGGTACCCCTTCCAGACTTGAAACCCGAGAAGGAACAACGGGCCGAACCCATGAAATTCGTACGTTTTCAACGTAAACTCGGAAACTTTGGACTTTGAATTATAGGCAGAAGTTGAAGAAGCACCAAGAGAAGTTCTAGTCAGTTCAAAAGATCTCCCACCGTAGAGCCATGATATTTTTGCGGCATAACCCCAAAGCCTCGTGTAACTTGCACAAAGGTGTTCGAGCACCACACAAAGAATTGCATGGTGCTCCATGCCCACGTAGCGGAAAAATACATCAACGGAGAACTAGAAGAAATATCCTTCGACAACAAGCTGAAGAACGGGCAGTCGACCAGACAAAACACCCAACAAGACCAAACTCAGAAAACCAAGAAAAGGGTCGAACATCAAAGGGCCAGCAAGAGGAAATACTCAACCGAACAAGAGATGCAGAGTACACAAGCTCGAAGAGCCAGAAGAACGGGAACGCGAGGAGTCGGAAGAAGCCGACGAACAGTTGGACGAGACCCAGAACCCATCGAGAGAATCTACACGATAGTTGGAGGATCATAGTTGCATGGGAACTCAATCAATTCAATCGAGGCTCACCAGCTAAAGCTGAAGGCCGGGCCGATAGTCCTCCCAAGACAAGAGCCGGACTACGAGATCAAAATCAAAGACAGCAAAGCTGCCACCCTACTCGGACCGCACGATGATGCGCTAACCGCACGATGATGCAATAGTCATCACACTCCTAGTCTCCTCGTATACGATGGATAGAAGTCTGATCGATAACGGGAGTTCAATCGACGTGATTTTCCTGGAGCCGCTACTGAAGATGGGGGTCGAAGAAACAAAGATCAATAGGGAATGCATCCCGCCAACCGGTGGGGCTGCCAATCGCCGCAGCAGGGGTGGAAAAATAAAAAACATCTTGGTGTTGGACTGCCCGTTGGTCTACAATATGATACTAGGAAGGCCATGGCTGCACTTGGTCACACTGCAAGGAATAGAAGCAAATCTCGATCAGATCAAAGGTCTCCAAAGCACGTCTTCCCCAAGGATTGTTACAGAAACGCAAAGATTAGCCGGGAGAATCGCATCTCTCAATCGGTTCATATCCAGAGCGACTGACAAATGTCTACCCTTCTACAAATTGTTGAAAGGGAACAAAAAGTTCATATGGTCTGAAGAGTGCGAAGAGGCATTCCAATACTTGAAAAGGTACCTCTCTACGCCACCCATACTCACTAGGCCAATCTTGGGAGAGCCACTATACTTGTATCTGGCTATCTCACCATCGACGGCAAGTGGGGTGATCGTAAGAGAGGATCGTGGAGAAAAAAAGGCCAATATTCTACATCAATAAGTCATTAGAAGACGCAGAAACTAGATACCTGGCCATAGAAAAACTCGCACTAGCAATGATAACCGCACCGAGAACACTTCGGCCTTGCTTCCAATCCCACACTATCATGGTCATGATCACCCAACCCTCGAGGATCATACTCCACAGCCCGAACCAATCGGGAAGACTCACCACGTAGGCAGTCAAGCTAAGCAAGTTTGATATAGAATACAAGATCCGTAACCATGCGAAATTACAAGTATTGGAATATTTTCTAATCGAGTTACGAAACAACGGCTCGAAAGAAGGTCACGAAAATGAAGAGTGGAGACTCGAAGTAAAGGGGGCCTCCAATCAGGGAGTGTCAGGGATCGGAATCCGTTTAATATCCCTCAGGGGGAAGTGTTGGAATAGTATTTTAGACTAAAATTCCATGCAACAAACAATGAGACCGAATATGAGGCCCTCATAGCCTGCCTCAAACTGGCAAAAGTTGTAGGAGCCCAAAGAATAAGGGCCTATTCCGACTCTAAGCTAGTTACCAGCCAAATCAGTGGAGAATATGCCACTCGAGATGATAGGATGGAGAGATATCTCGCGGTAGTAAAAGGCTTACTTGAGCAGTTCGATCACGCCGAGGTAGTCCAAATACCGAGGAGCGAGAACGCGTCAGCAAACGCATTGGCTGGATTAGCTTCAACTTTGGATCCTGAAGTAAAAAGAATAATCCCAATCGAATCAATAGACGAACCCAGCGTGACACGCGAAGTTTGCACCATCCGAACTGAAGAAGATGATTGGAGAACCCCGATCACCAATTATATTCTGACCGGAACCAAGCCCCAAGAAAAGCTGAAGGCCAGGAAACTACGAATCCAAAGCGCCAGATTATGCATGATCTGGGGAAAATTGTATAGACGCAGTTATATCGGACCCTACCTAAGATGCTTAGGAAAGATCGAGGCTCAAATTGTACTTCACGATATTCACGATGGGGAATGTGGCAATCATTCCGAAGGAAGATCTTTGGCAAATAAAGAAAAAAGTCAAGGCTTCTTCTGGATCACCATGCTGGCCGACGGAGAAGCTTATGCCAGGAAATGCAACAAATGCCAAAGACACTCCCCGTCCATTCATCGGCCAGCAGAAAAACTCTCATCAGTTTCCGTACTATACCCATTCATGAAGTGGTCTATGGACATAGTCGGACCTTTCCCCCTAGCCCCGGTTGGGAAAAGATTCTTACACGTCGAAACAGACTACTTCTCTAACTGGGTAGAGACCGAAGCATACGCAAACATCAAAGATTTCGATGTAGAACATTTCATGTGGAAAAACATCATCAGTCGTTTTGGCCTCCCAAAGGAAATAATTGCGGACAATGGACCCCAGTTCATTTCTACGAGATTCCAAAACTTCTGCATTAATTGGAAGATATCCGTGAACACATCCTTCCCGAGGTACCCCCAAGGCAACAGCCAAGCTGAGGTAGCCAATCGGATTATCGTTAATGGAATCAAGAGATGGTTAGACACCAAAATGGGATGGTGGACTGATGAGCTCATACGAGTCGTATGGTCCTACAGAATTACCCCGCGTAAGGCCACCGAGGAAACTCCATTCTCCATGATATTTGGTACCGAAGCCGTAATACCAGCCGAGATAGAGACACCCAGCCTTTGAAGGGAACATGCACCTTTAAATGCAAACCTCAATGAAGAAATAGGGGAAGACCAACTTGACCACATCGACGAAAGACGAGAACATACTTTGATAAAGATAACCAACTATCAAAATGGAGCATCTCCGTAGCAGTCGTCTCCCTCGCCTTCTCGGCTTCCTCGACCATCCGGGTAGCACTTTTTAGCTTCTCCCAAAGATCTTCGGACGTGTTCACCAAGCCTTTGATCATGGCATCAGAGGAAACAACCTTGCGGTTCAAAACCTCCACCTGCTCGCACCTTGCCCAGATAGACGCAACCGTATCCGCTAACTCCCTCTCCTTCTGAGTAAGCTTCTCGGCAACTCCAAACCCTTTCGCAGCCTCCTCCAGATGGTCCTCATAATCGAGCACCATGTCATTTATGGTCGTTGTGAGCTACACGTTCAAAAGGTAGAGTTAGAAAACTTGATCAATAAAAAATGGAATGAACATGAATAGAAATCTAGCGAGTACTTACGTGAACCGTCATTGCCGAGACTTCCTTGTAAATAGGCTTCTCAGCAATGCGCCTTTTGGACCCTCCTGACACCGCCATTCGTAAGCTGCCGAAGAAGGCCGGCCGCAACCTTGGGTGCCTTGTGGAAACCTTTGTCCTCGTGCCAAGTGCACCCGGCCTTGCGGATGACCTCTTTCTCCTTTTCTTTACCCGCTCTCTGGGTAACATTCTTTTGGACATGTGTCCTTAAACAAGCCGATTTTATCCATTTATAAAAGATTATGACAAGTCATTGAATAAATTATGGTGCTTATTATGTTAATCTTATTATAGTTTCTGGTAGAGTAAAATAGAATGTTTGTTCCTTAGTTCAAAAAGGATGAAATTATGTTATTATCACAACAGAGTTAATGTGAGGAAGAATTAATAATCATAATAAATTAACTTAAAATGTTCGTGACCTGACTAACTGGGTGGGAGCCCATTAATCGTATAAGGTCATTAATGTGACTAAATGATAATCATATTCTGGATTTTGTGTGTGTCGCACTCACTAAAAGTGCATTAAGTATGAAGTGTTTTCATACTGGACTAGACCTGACTTAAACTCTGAAAGTTATCATATAAGACCGTCACTGATAACTTGGAGTTGAGTCACTAGTATGATGATCAAATGTATATTCGATCTAAGTCCTGAATGATCTTGAGTCTGAGCTATTGGCCTGATTTTTCTTTGATTTAGCCATTAAAAAGCACAATATATTACCGTTGTTCCCAACACGATTATTTTTGGAACATGATGGTCAGCAATAAGGGTAGCTTGGTCATAGAGCATCACACAGTTCTCTTCAGATTCATGATGATTTCCTTGGTTTTCAGTGGTGAGAAGTGAGAGGTACCTGTCACAACTTATCAATCGAAACCATAAGTGGGTTTCTCATGATATTACTAACTGGGCCTATCAATGAGGGGCAAAACAGTAAAAACCGCCTGCTCGTGTGTGGATCATCAAGTGAAAGATCAATAACCCGAATTTGATTGTGTGAATGGACACCCTGATGTACTTAAAGGAATAATATATACAGTATCACTAAAGAGTGTAGCCTCGGGTTTATAGTGGAATTACACCGAGGTCAGACGAACACCCTAGCAGTTCTTTGGAGCTTAAGTATACGGGTCCATGGTCCCCAGGATAGCTTCGTAACGGATGATATGTACATGATATAAAAATCTTGATATGTTTTAATCATTTGGCAAGATTTATAAAACTCAAGTCACATTAGACATTAGATAGTTTTATCAAAAGTGTGGCAAAAGTACTCTATCCTAGTAGCCGAAATTAACTGAAAAAAGAAAGTAGAATTTGGATTTTTCGTAAAAACAAAAGTTTTTTAAAATTAAATTCTAAGAAAATTTTATTTTTGAACCTAGTCGTTTCGACGTACGGTTTTTGATTTACAAAATTTCTAATTATATGATCGTTTCGGTAAACCGTGAAATTAAATCACATGTCACGAATTTAAATGATGGTGTGTCACCATGACATTTGAATGTGTGATATTAAGATCAGAGGATATTAATATAATTTAATTATTTGGATTTAATTATTAATATAATATTAATAATTAATTATTAATTAGTATATTAATCTTAAGAATTAAAAAATATACATTTATATATGTTTAATATGTATAAATTAGAATTGGGCCTCATAGATTTGAAACCCTAATGAATTTGAATAATATGATTTGGTCTTTAAAAATTTGTGGCATAAGTACCAAATATTTTGGTATTTGAGCAAAACCCTAAAATTAATTTAATCTATTAGATCGGTTAAAGTCTAATATACCCCGTTGGATTAAGATGATTGATTTTAACCCTAAATATACTTCGAAATTGATAGCTTGGTGTTCAATATTAGGTATCTCTAATTTTAGTTAATTAATTATATCTGTTGGTTCGGTTTTAAGATTTAATTTTTACCGTCGGATTAGAAATTAATTAATTATATATATATTATATATGATTTTTGAATTTATAATGGATAAGAATTTGAATTAGGGTTTTAATAACTACCCTAGGGCTTTTGATTTTATCCTGAATTAATTTGATCCATTGAATCGCTTTAAGATTTATCTCAACCGTTGGATCTAGATAATTAGAATTCGAATTTTATTATATATATAATTCGAATAAATCAAGGATAATATGATAAGATTAAATAATTTGATCTTATCATGTATTTCTTTAATTAAATCTCTGATTAATTATATCCATTGGATTTAGATAGGATTTAATCTGAACCATTGGATTGAGATAATTAATTATATTTAATTAATAGAATTCGAAATGAGGGAGGAAAAATCTCCAATTCGGTTACAGTTTGAGCCTATGAATAGAGAGCTCATTCAACACATTTTTCACACCTCTCCTTAGAGAAAAATTCAAACTCTCCCTCCTCTCTAGGGTCTGCGAATTTTTCCTGTGATATCTCTTTCTGGTTTGGCTTAAGAGACAAAGTCTCCGGAAGCTTAAAAAGAACCATCAGTTAAAATTTGCGACGGAGTCCAGCCGGCGGAGCCCATGCTTCGGTACGAGGAATCCAGTAGAATATCCCAGAAGATCACGGGTGTTTCGCTTAGCACCGGCGGAGCCCTGCCAAGTTCAGAACGCGTTGCTGGAAGTCGTCAACTGAGGTACGGCATTATGCATTGGATTAATAAATGCGACCATTTAATGCTTTCTATTTATTTCCTAGACTAGATTATTAATAAATATTTATGAATATTAAATTACACAATATTTATCAGATCTTGTGAAATGGTTTTTATTCGATATCCGAACCGTTGTACGGATAACAAGTTTTCCGCTTTAAAATAATTTTTTAAATGTTACCCGGACGGTTCAGAGGCTCATTTCGTGATAATTGACTCGGGATCCGAGTCCGGATTCCCAATACATTCTCCCCAGCCTTACTCCCAATTACCAGGGTAGATGACCCTAGCTTTCCACCCATCTTACCCGGGAAAGCTTCCGGGAGCGATCAACCTCGCGATTAGGCTCTTCATCCTTGACCTTCTCCAAAGTCTTGGGAGCTTCCTTCGGAACCGAGTCACTCCTAGCCTTCTTGCGGGCTTCAGAAATGCCCCCTCACGCGGTCGCTTCACCAGCACATATGCATCTGTCCTGGAACAGACTACGTCCTTGGAAGGACGAGTTACATCCTTAGAAGGACGAGTAGGAGCAGAAGGAGGGGTATCCCTCTTATCAGAAACTTTCACCACAGGTGTGGCCTCCGGGGTGCTATCCCCATCGTCTGAGAGCTTGATGACATTCTTCAGCTGAGCCGTCTGCGAGGCAAATTCAGCAGAAGCCTGCTCAACCCTCATCTCCATCTCTTGACCGAAAAATATTCGAGCAGGAGCAGTTGCACCAAATTGGACTTCTGCAATCGGCTGCTTTGCCGAGCTGGATGCACCAGCCTACTCTTCCAACTTCCTCCTCGCGTGGAGGCTCAAGCCCTTAGGACGAGCATCTTCCATTTCTTCTGCACGTCCAATATTCAAAACTTAGTCAAAAATCCAAAACCAACAAAAAAAATCAAAATCCCAAACCTTAGAAAAAATATCTTACCCAAAAAATCGAGAGCGTTGTTATCGTAGGGGATAAAATTCCTCCTCGTCCTCTTCAAGCCACAAACCAACGGGCTCGAGTCTTTGTTGAATAAACGTTGACCAAAACGCGGGATCGTGAGGACATAACCTCTTCTTCAATGCCCTCCACTCGTCGGTAATGGGCAAAAACTTAGGCTTCTCGAGATCCTCAGCTGCATCAAGGAAGAAAAGAAATCGGCAAAGGCAAATAAAAATCCGATTAGAAACCTTTAATCCCTACCTGGATTCTCACCTATCTCGTGGACCCACGCGTTCTTATATGACAGCCAGATCCCTAGTGTTTCTTGGCCGGCTAGAAAAAAGAATTACTTATGGGTCCACTTGCTCTTCTTTTTTAGAAGACCCGTCAGAACCCTCCTTCCTTGACGGAAAAACCTACCCTTTTGTTATTGTTCTTGACGACCAAGCCTGTCAACAAGTCCTCGAGTGTAAGCGTATACAAACACTCGTGGGCCCGAACAAGAAAAGCCGTCAAGATCCAGAAAGAATGAGGACTAAGTTGACTTATCGAAAGCCCTAGATGCGATATATACCTAAGGATCATTTCACTAATAGGAAATCTAATGCTAGGAAACCCCTCAGACAATCACGAAAGGAAAAATGAAGAAGAAACTTGGAACCTGGAACTTCTAGACACGGTTGACAAAGAACACGAAGGAGATGATCTCCAAGCAACAATGGCGATTGCAGATTTTCCTCTCTCTAAATAATCTTGTTTCTCTCTCTCTAAAAATTCAAAAATGATATTCGAATGCGAAGTGGAGTATAAATAGGCAAGAGAAAATGAACGGTTACCTCAACGAAACGTGGGCCGGGTAGAACTGAAGAGACGTATCATAATGACGCACTCGAGTACTTGTACTCGAAAAACCGCCGTTCATCCTATGGTTAGGGTTTCATCGAGATTCGCAACAAACCTAATCCTATGGTTGAGATCAGCGAGCTACCCGGAGACACGTCAACACGACCAGCATGATAGCTGTGTCAGGAGAATGTGAAGAGTTTTATTAATATATAGTTGTATAAATATAGATATCTACAGATTGTATATATGACTATCAAATTGAATGTTTGATCCTTAGTTCTTTATCTTTTGCATTTATGTTGAAGTCATCACATAGGGTCTTTGTGTGAGGAGGTTTGACTAACATAAATAACTAAAGAACTTAAAATTGGTCCATAGTCTAGATTGGAAGTGGGAATTTCTCATTGGGAACAACTATTGGTGAACTTAATAGATCACATTTATGTGATGACCTATTACCGAGTCAGAGTGTTGTCCACTCACTAGTAAGTTCATCGGGTATGAAATGTCTTCATACTGGACCAGAAAAACTTATATTCGAAATCATCATGTAAGTCCGTCACTGGTGAAAGTAAGATGAAGTCACTAAGATGATCAGATGAAATCGGTTGAAGTCCTGAGCATTGTGGACTTGTAGGGTTCAACTTATATAATCTTTTTAATCGTTACAGAGTACAGCTTGGTACTCCAAATACTTTTATTCTGGAATTCGACGGTTGACTGGGATGAGTTGCACAATAGCAGATATGGATAATAACTTTATAATTTCCTTATTATGATTTTATGGAAAGCAAATGTTAAGTGTATTTTACGCCATTGGTTTTTATTAATTAACAAAAGAAAATTATTTATATAAATTAATTTTCTTTTATTAATTAAGATCGATTTCGTTCAAAATATTCACCGGAGGTCAGATTTTGAAAAGAAAAAGGGTCCAAATGATCCCAAAAATATCAAAACACCCAAACACGACATAAAGTTTGCGAAAAACGACCTCAGGGAACACCCGAGGCCTCCGGGAGCCCCCGAGACCTCCGGGCAGGCCCCATGGCCCCCAAGGGTCACTACCACACGCCAAAGTGGGCCCCACAAGCCCTAAAGGCCACCTGATGCGCGACAAGGACGTTGTAGGGCCCCCAAAGTTCACCCTCGACCTCGCCACGTGGCGCCGCGCCATTGGGCACGAGAAACCCCATGCAGCCAATCAGGGGGCGCCACGCAAGGGCTGATGCAGGCGTAGACGTCAGCCCTAGCCCCTCGTGCGTGGTCCTGCGTCGCCGCCACTGTTCCGACGTGTGTGGTGTTGGATCGGACTGAAACTTGCGGCGTTGGATCGGCTACGCCTGTGGGACTCAATAAAACATATAATATTACCCCGGGGGCCTCCTGGAGTAATAATTATTTACGTTTTAACCCCCGGACCCTCCTACAAATAGAAGCTCCGGTTTTACTTAACGGTAACTCGATACTCAACACGGGAACTCGCCTAAAACTCTCTATCTACTCCCTGTAAAACTTGCCTCCCCTCAAATATCACTCTAATGTTGAGCGTCGGAGGTGAATAAGGGGATATCCCCCCCTGATTATCCCTTATCTTGGGTGTTGTTTTGTCCAGGTTTTGAGAGCGAGAAATCAGACTAGAGCGGAAGCCCTGGGGAAATTTCCGGTGCCGATTACGACCCCCTATTAGGACGTGTTCTACGTGGTGTTCGAGCTATCTCTCAGTCTATTATCTCACGCAGATATACCGACTTTGCGGATAGAACGAGGACCGTATCAGGCCCCACATTACAGGCCGAGGAATCTAAATCTCCGGGAATTATCCGAAGGTCTTAGACACGGAGAGGTTCACATAGTACGGAAGCCCTGGAGAAAATACTGGAACGACCTAAGACCCTCCTTGCCAAGGATCTAGATCCATGAGGTGTTTGTTCTATCAGTCAGTCTTGTATCTCCGGCAGATATATTGACCACACAGATAGACCGAGGACCCGGATCTGTCCCCGTGACGCCGTTCGAGGGTCTGGTCCACCAGGGTTCACTGGAAAGTCTTTACTGTGATCCCCCTACGCAGTGATCAGGTCCATTTTTGGTGTCCCGTAACTGTAACCAGGGCCAGGCAAGCCCTGGCCTCTTGGCAACAAGTAGTGGTGTTTGCCCCGGATTTCTGATCCTGGGTCAGTTGAGGATCTGATTGACTCAACAGTCCAGGAGCCCAAGCCCAAGAGTCAAAAAAGTCAACAAGGCCACATTGGGCCCGGCCCAACACAAGAAATTGGGCCGCTAATGGGTTGAAGCACTTTTCTGCATCAACAGCAAATAAGTACTCATGGTCAGCTTACGGATTCATAATCCGTAAGTGAGTAGTTTGCAATAAATCTTAAATTAAGGCAGTGTCATGAAAAGGGCAGGACGGTAATAATATATTTACCCTTTTAATACGAAAACTGATCAATTCATATATCTGATTGTATCATGGACATATGTGGTCAGGAAGATATAATTATACACACTTGAGATTTCACCTTCGCGCTATATTGGAATGTTAACAAAGCTGGTGAAATTTCTACACTTTCCTCATAGCTCGGGTGTGTTGTCCATTTGTCCCCTTTATAGCTCCACAAGGATGACACCGCTAATATGTTTATTATATTAGTTAAACATTGACTAGATCCAATCACGAGTGATTTGTGATATTTATCACGAATTCTCATATTAACCTAAAGTGGCAAAAGTACCAAAGTTCTTATTCTAGCCGGGAATGTGAAAATTTGATAATTTAATTTGACCCCTTGATAATTCTAGGATTATGGGAAATCAAATTCTGTGAAATTATCATTTTAAATCGTGCAATTATGACGTACGGTTTGAGAGTTATGGTCAAAAAAGTTTTTCGGCGAGAGAAAATTAAATATTGGATTTAATTCCTGAAATATTTAATTAATAAAATAACCATAATATTTTCGAATTATGGTTATAGTGTTTTTAAATCTTGAAAATATAAATATTTGATTTATTAAATCTTTTAGGTATTTTATGAAAAGATTTTATTTGGATTTATTCTTTATTTGATTTAATCATTAAACAAAATCTTTGAGTGAATATCTCCAAATTGGTTGAAATAATATCTCCAAAGTGGTTGGGCTTGTTTTCTATAAATAGGGGAGCCCTGGAACCCTAAAACAAATACGGAAAATTTCAGAAATAATGCCTTTCTCTCTGGCTCTCTCAAATCCTGCGAATTACTCAGGGAAAATTCTTCCTGGGATTTTTATTTTAGGGTTTAGAGGTTATTCGAGAAGAGCCCACGCTCTTGGCGACTTAATCCCGGAGTCATACATCGGAAGACAACTGGGAGCTATCTTCTCACAAACAATCGCAAAGAGCACGTGGATCAGAAGGCACAGAGTTCTTGAAGATCAAAGAACGCAGAAAGAATCGCCGAAGGTGTAAGGTACACGTTCTTGTATTTATCGATTATGAGATTATACACTTTTACTCAAAGCTCAGATTAAAACCAATAAATATGGATAAATTAAATTTAATTAATTCATCACGATCTCAGGAAAGTAATTGGTATCACAGGGTTTGACAGGGTTATTGGTATGGGACTCTAACCCCGTAAATTTTTTAAAGGTCAAACCATGTGTCTAAATCAATGATTACCGTTTCTTAGGAGTCAGCGGTGACCGATTCGGGTCTAGATCCACAGATACGACTCGGAATCGGCATCATAACGATATCGATTCCAGCCCTCTTTTCTCACTCGCCATAACCAGCGTAAAGCTCAGGGACTATCGACGTGGGAAGCTGCCAAGATACAACAGGACAACATATCCCAAAGTGTATTTAAGATCCTTTAGGATCACAATGGGACGGGGAAACCTAAAAGCACACGAATTAGACGTTGGGCGATGTCTATACTTCGGTGATAACTTGGCCGGCCAAGCGATGGAATGGTTCTCGAAATTAGAACCTCGATCCATCGAAGACTTCAACAGCTGACAACTGTCTTTCTCAAACACTTCTCCATGTTCATGGAGACTGAGACGACAGTGGCAAACCTCTACGCGTTACAAAGCAAAGAGGATAGCCAATTTGGGACTTTGTGGACAGATTTAAAAAGACCATGGTCAAAATTAAAAGGATCAGTGACAAAACCGCCATAGCCGCTCTCACGGATGGACTATGGTATAACTCAAATTTCAAAACGGACATCTTCGTTAATCATTACAGCTCAATCAAAGATGTAATCCACAGATCATCTAACTGGATCAAGCACAACGAAGAACTAGAATATCTACGAAGGAAGCATGGCCTCCATTCGGCCATCAACGAAAACAAAGTATGCCCAACCAGGCAACAGAACATAGACTCGGAGGCCACAACAGCGCCTTCCGGGGGCAAAGGAGCACCACTTTTTGGACATATATGTCCTTAAACAAGATATTTATCCATTTGTAAAAGATTATGACAAGTCATTAAATAAAGATGATACTTATTATGTTCATCTTATTATAGTTTCTGGTAGGTAAAATAGAATGTTTGATTCCTTAGTTCATAAAGGATGCAATTATGTCATTATTATCACAACAGAGTCGATGTGAGGAAGAATTAATAATCATAATAAATGAACATAAACGTCTGTGACCTGATTAACTGGGTGGGAGCCCATTAATCGTGTAAGGTCATTAATGTGACTAATTGACAATCCTATTCTAGGTTATGCGTGTGTCACACTCACTAGAAGTGCATTAAGTATGAAGCGTCTTCATACTGGACTGGACCTGACTTAAACTCAAGAAGTTATCAGATAAGACCGTCACTGATAACTTGTAGTTGAGTCACAAAATGATGATCAAATGGATATTAGTTCTAAGTCCTGAGTGATCATAAGTCCAAACTACTGGCTTGATTGTTCTTTGATTTAACCGTTAAAGAACACAAGATATTACCGCTGTTCCCAACACTATTATTTTGGGAACATGATATTCAGTAGTAAGGATGGCTTGATCATAGACATGGGCATCACACAGCTCTCTTCAGAGTCACGATGATTCCCTTGGTTGTCAGTGGTGAGAAGTGAGAGGTACCCGTGCGCAACTTATGAATCCAAACCATAAGTGGGTTTCTCATAATATTACTGACTGAGTCAAGGATGAAAATGCAACGAGGGGCATTACGGTAAAAACCACCTGCTCATGTGTGAGTCATCAAGTGAAAGGACAATAACCCGAATTTGATTGAATCAATGGATACCATGTTGTTATAAGGGAATAATATATACCGTGTCACTAAAGAGTGTAGCTCGGGTCTATAGTGGAATCACTTCGAGGTTTGACGAACAACTAGCAGTTCGTTGGAGCTTAAGTGATACGGGTCCATGGTCCCCAGGATAGCTCCGTAACGGATGATACGTACGTGATTAAAAGACATTCTGGATAATGTTTAATCATTTGGCTCGACTTATAAAACTGACAAGTCTGTGTCAAACGTCAGATAGTTTTATCGTCAGTGTGGCAAAAGTATCATATTTTGGTACACGGAATTAACTGATAAAAATAAAGTTAGAATTTATATTTTGTAAATTAAATTCTAAGAAACTTTGCTTTTTGAACCAAGTCATTCAGACTTGCGGTTTGTGATTTATGAATTTTCTAAGTTTATGACTCGGTTCGATAAATTATGAAATTAAATCATATGTCACGAATTTAAATGATGGTGTGGCACCATCACATTTAATGTGTGATATTGAGATCAGGTTTTATTAATATAATTTAATTATTTGGATTTAATTATTCATATCTAGTTAATAATTAATTAATAATTAAAAGATTTATATTAATAAATAAAAATATATATTTATTTATTGTTACATGTGTAAATTCGAATTAGGGTTTGGAGAATACAAACCCTAGCTAAATTTGAATATGAGAATTGGAGAATTTATATTTGCGGCATAAGTACCTATTGTTTTAGTATTTTGGCAAAACCCTAAATTCAATTTAATCCATTGGATCGGTTATCATTTAATATTAACCGTTGGATTGAGATAATTGATTTGAACCCTAAATGTAATTCAAAATTGAAACTTGGTGACTAAGTTTAGGTATTTCGAATTTGTTTAATTAATTTTGTCTGTTGTATAGGTTTTGAGATTTAATCTTTACCGTCGGATTAGAAATTAATTAATGTTATATATATAATATATAATTCGAATAATATTATGGATAAGAGTTCAAATTAGGGTTTTATAAAACCCTAGGGCATTTGACTTTATACCTAATTGATTTGATCCATTGGATTGGTTTAAGATTTATTTTTAACCATTGGATCTAGATAATCATAAACAAATTCGAATTTTAATATGTATATATATATATATGTAATTCGAATTTTATTAATATGATGATAAGATTAAATATATTGATCTTATCATGTATTATTATTTAATTAAATCCCTGATTAATTATATCCATTAGATTTAGATGAGATTGAATATGGACCATTGGATTGAAATAATTAATTATATTTAATGAATAGAATTCGAATAAAGGGAGGGAAAATCTCCAAATCGGTTACAGCTTGAGCTTATAAATAGGAGGCTCATTCTACACATTTTTTACACCTTCCCCAGAGCAAAAACTCGAGCTCTCCCTCTCTCTTAAGGTCTGCGAGTATTCTGCTTCTGATCTCTCTTCTTGTTCGGCTTAGGAGATATTTTTCTTCGGTACGAGGAGTAGCGGAGAATATCCCGGAAGATCACGGGAGTTTCCCTCAGCACCGGCGGAGCCCTGCCCAAGTTAGAACGCGCAACCGGAATCGTCAACTGAGGTACGGCCTTATGCATTGGGTCAATAAATGCAACCATTTACTGCTTTCTATTTATTTCCTATTCGACTAGATTATTAATAATGATTATGAAAATATTAAATTCGAAATATTTATCAGATCTTAACGAAATGATTATTACCCGATATCCGTGTCGTCGGTCCGGTAACAAGATTTGCGCTTTAAAATAATTTTTTAAATGTTACCAGGACACCTCGAAGGCCATTATCGTGGTAAGGAAGTCGGACTGATACCACCGATTTCGAACACCACTCCCGTCCAAAGGTACCCCTTCCAGACTTGAAACCCGAGAAGGAACAACGGGCCGAACCCATGAAATTCGTACGTTTTCAACGTAAACTCGGAAACTTTGGACTTCGAATTATAGGAAGAAGTTGAAGAAGCACCAAGAGAAGTTCTAGTCAGTTCAAAAGATCTCCCACCGTAGAGCCATGATATTTTTGCGGCATAACCCCAAAGCCTCGTGTAACTTGCACAAAGGTGTTCGAGCACCACACAAAGAATTGCATGGTGCTCCATGCCCACGTAGCGGAAAAATACATCAACGGAGAACTAGAAGAAATATCCTTCGACAACAAGCTGAAGAACGGGCAGTCGACCAGACAAAACACCCAACAAGACCAAACTCAGAAAACCAAGAAAAGGGTCGAACATCAAAGGGCCAGCAAGAGGAAATACTCAACCGAACAAGAGATGCAGAGTACACAAGCTCGAAGAGCCAGAAGAACGGGAACGCGAGGAGTCGGAAGAAGCCGACGAACAGTTGGAAGAGACCCAGAACCCATCGAGAGAATCTACACGATAGTTGGAGGATCATAGTTGCATGGGAACTCGATCAATTCAATCGAGGCTCACCAGCTAAAGCTGAAGGCCGGGCCGATAGTCCTCCCAAGACAAGAGCCGGACTACGAGATCAAAATCAAAGACAGCAAAGCTGCCACCCTACTCGGACCGCACGATGATGCGCTAACCGCACGATGATGCAATAGTCATCACACTCCTAGTCTCCTCGTATACGATGGATAGAAGTCTGATCGATAACGGGAGTTCAATCGACGTGATTTTCCTGGAGCCGCTACTGAAGATGGGGGTCGAAGAAACAAAGATCAATAGGGAATGCATCCCGCCAACCGGTGGGGCTGCCAATCGCCGCAGCAGGGGTGGAAAAATAAAAAACATCTTGGTGTTGGACTGCCCGTTGGTCTACAATATGATACTAGGAAGGCCATGGCTGCACTTGGTCACACTGCAAGGAATAGAAGCAAATCTCGATCAGATCAAAGGTCTCCAAAGCACGTCTTCCCCAAGGATTGTTACAGAAACGCAAAGATTAGCCGGGAGAATCGCATCTCTCAATCGGTTCATATCCAGAGCGACTGACAAATGTCTACCCTTCTACAAATTGTTGAAAGGGAACAAAAAGTTCATATGGTCTGAAGAGTGCGAAGAGGCATTCCAATACTTGAAAAGGTACCTCTCTACGCCACCCATACTCACTAGGCCAATCTTGGGAGAGCCACTATACTTGTATCTGGCTATCTCACCATCGACGGCAAGTGGGGTGATCGTAAGAGAGGATCGTGGAGAAAAAAAGGCCAATATTCTACATCAATAAGTCATTAGAAGACGCAGAAACTAGATACCTGGCCATAGAAAAACTCGCACTAGCAATGATAACCGCACCGAGAACACTTCGGCCTTGCTTCCAATCCCACACTATCATGGTCATGATCACCCAACCCTCGAGGATCATACTCCACAGCCCGAACCAATCGGGAAGACTCACCACGTAGGCAGTCAAGCTAAGCAAGTTTGATATAGAATACAAGATCCGTAACCATGCGAAATTACAAGTATTGGAATATTTTCTAATCGAGTTACGAAACAACGGCTCGAAAGAAGGTCACGAAAATGAAGAGTGGAGACTCGAAGTAAAGGGGGCCTCCAATCAGGGAGTGTCAGGGATCGGAATCCGTTTAATATCCCTCAGGGGGAAGTGTTGGAATAGTATTTTAGACTAAAATTCCATGCAACAAACAATGAGACCGAATATGAGGCCCTCATAGCCTGCCTCAAACTGGCAAAAGTTGTAGGAGCCCAAAGAATAAGGGCCTATTCCGACTCTAAGCTAGTTACCAGCCAAATCAGTGGAGAATATGCCACTCGAGATGATAGGATGGAGAGATATCTCGCGGTAGTAAAAGGCTTACTTGAGCAGTTCGATCACGCCGAGGTAGTCCAAATACCGAGGAGCGAGAACGCGTCAGCAAACGCATTGGCTGGATTAGCTTCAACTTTGGATCCTGAAGTAAAAAGAATAATCCCAATCGAATCAATAGACGAACCCAGCGTGACACGCGAAGTTTGCACCATCCGAACTGAAGAAGATGATTGGAGAACCCCGATCACCAATTATATTCTGACCGGAACCAAGCCCCAAGAAAAGCTGAAGGCCAGGAAACTACGAATCCAAAGCGCCAGATTATGCATGATCTGGGGAAAATTGTATAGACGCAGTTATATCGGACCCTACCTAAGATGCTTAGGAAAGATCGAGGCTCAAATTGTACTTCACGATATTCACGATGGGGAATGTGGCAATCATTCCGAAGGAAGATCTTTGGCAAATAAAGAAAAATGTCAAGGCTTCTTCTGGATCACCATGCTGGCCGACGGAGAAGCTTATGCCAGGAAATGCAACAAATGCCAAAGACACTCCCCGTCCATTCATCGGCCAGCAGAAAAACTCTCATCAGTTTCCGTACTATACCCATTCATGAAGTGGTCTATGGACATAGTCGGACCTTTCCCCCTAGCCCCGGTTGGGAAAAGATTCTTACACGTCGAAACAGACTACTTCTCTAACTGGGTAGAGACCGAAGCATACGCAAACATCAAAGATTTCGATGTAGAACATTTCATGTGGAAAAACATCATCAGTCGTTTTGGCCTCCCAAAGGAAATAATTGCGGACAATGGACCCCAGTTCATTTCTACGAGATTCCAAAACTTCTGCATTAATTGGAAGATATCCGTGAACACATCCTTCCCGAGGTACCCCCAAGGCAACAGCCAAGCTGAGGTAGCCAATCGGATTATCGTTAATGGAATCAAGAGATGGTTAGACACCAAAATGGGATGGTGGACTGATGAGCTCATACGAGTCGTATGGTCCTACAGAATTACCCCGCGTAAGGCCACCGGGGAAACTCCATTCTCCATGATATTTGGTACCGAAGCCGTAATACCAGCCGAGATAGAGACACCCAGCCTTTGAAGGGAACATGCACCTTTAAATGCAAACCTCAATGAAGAAATAGGGGAAGACCAACTTGACCACATCGACGAAAGACGAGAACATACTTTGATAAAGATAACCAACTATCAAAATGGAGCATCTCCGTAGCAGTCGTCTCCCTCGCCTTCTCGGCTTCCTCGACCATCCGGGTAGCACTTTTTAGCTTCTCCCAAAGATCTTCGGACGTGTTCACCAAGCCTTTGATCATGGCATCAGAGGAAACAACCTTGCGGTTCAAAACCTCCACCTGCTCGCACCTTGCCCAGATAGACGCAACCGTATCCGCTAACTCCCTCTCCTTCTGAGTAAGCTTCTCGGCAACTCCAAACCCTTTCGCAGCCTCCTCCAGATGGTCCTCATAATCGAGCACCATGTCATTTATGGTCGTTGTGAGCTACACGTTCAAAAGGTAGAGTTAGAAAACTTGATCAATAAAAAATGGAATGAACATGAATAGAAATCTAGCGAGTACTTACGTGAACCGTCATTGCCGAGACTTCCTTGTAAATAGGCTTCTCAGCAATGCGCCTTTTGGACCCTCCTGACACCGCCATTCGTAAGCTGCCGAAGAAGGCCGGCCGCAACCTTGGGTGCCTTGTGGAAACCTTTGTCCTCGTGCCAAGTGCACCCGGCCTTGCGGATGACCTCTTTCTCCTTTTCTTTACCCGCTCTCTGGGTAACATTCTTTTGGACATGTGTCCTTAAACAAGCCGATTTTATCCATTTATAAAAGATTATGACAAGTCATTGAATAAATTATGGTGCTTATTATGTTAATCTTATTATAGTTTCTGGTAGAGTAAAATAGAATGTTTGTTCCTTAGTTCAAAAAGGATGAAATTATGTTATTATCACAACAGAGTTAATGTGAGGAAGAATTAATAATCATAATAAATTAACTTAAAATGTTCGTGACCTGACTAACTGGGTGGGAGCCCATTAATCGTATAAGGTCATTAATGTGACTAAATGATAATCATATTCTGGATTTTGTGTGTGTCGCACTCACTAAAAGTGCATTAAGTATGAAGTGTTTTCATACTGGACTAGACCTGACTTAAACTCTGAAAGTTATCATATAAGACCGTCACTGATAACTTGGAGTTGAGTCACTAGTATGATGATCAAATGTATATTCGATCTAAGTCCTGAATGATCTTGAGTCTGAGCTATTGGCCTGATTTTTCTTTGATTTAGCCATTAAAAAGCACAATATATTACCGTTGTTCCCAACACGATTATTTTTGGAACATGATGGTCAGCAATAAGGGTAGCTTGGTCATAGAGCATCACACAGTTCTCTTCAGATTCATGATGATTTCCTTGGTTTTCAGTGGTGAGAAGTGAGAGGTACCTGTCACAACTTATCAATCGAAACCATAAGTGGGTTTCTCATGATATTACTAACTGGGCCTATCAATGAGGGGCAAAACAGTAAAAACCGCCTGCTCGTGTGTGGATCATCAAGTGAAAGATCAATAACCCGAATTTGATTGTGTGAATGGACACCCTGATGTACTTAAAGGAATAATATATACAGTATCACTAAAGAGTGTAGCCTCGGGTTTATAGTGGAATTACACCGAGGTCAGACGAACACCCTAGCAGTTCTTTGGAGCTTAAGTATACGGGTCCATGGTCCCCAGGATAGCTTCGTAACGGATGATATGTACATGATATAAAAATCTTGATATGTTTTAATCATTTGGCAAGATTTATAAAACTCAAGTCACATTAGACATTAGATAGTTTTATCAAAAGTGTGGCAAAAGTACTCTATCCTAGTAGCCGAAATTAACTGAAAAAAGAAAGTAGAATTTGGATTTTTCGTAAAAACAAAAGTTTTTTAAAATTAAATTCTAAGAAAATTTTATTTTTGAACCTAGTCGTTTCGACGTACGGTTTTTGATTTACAAAATTTCTAATTATATGATCGTTTCGGTAAACCGTGAAATTAAATCACATGTCACGAATTTAAATGATGGTGTGTCACCATGACATTTGAATGTGTGATATTAAGATCAGAGGATATTAATATAATTTAATTATTTGGATTTAATTATTAATATAATATTAATAATTAATTATTAATTAGTATATTAATCTTAAGAATTAAAAAATATACATTTATATATGTTTAATATGTATAAATTAGAATTGGGCCTCATAGATTTGAAACCCTAATGAATTTGAATAATATGATTTGGTCTTTAAAAATTTGTGGCATAAGTACCAAATATTTTGGTATTTGAGCAAAACCCTAAAATTAATTTAATCTATTAGATCGGTTAAAGTCTAATATACCCCGTTGGATTAAGATGATTGATTTTAACCCTAAATATACTTCGAAATTGATAGCTTGGTGTTCAATATTAGGTATCTCTAATTTTAGTTAATTAATTATATCTGTTGGTTCGGTTTTAAGATTTAATTTTTACCGTCGGATTAGAAATTAATTAATTATATATATATTATATATGATTTTTGAATTTATAATGGATAAGAATTTGAATTAGGGTTTTAATAACTACCCTAGGGCTTTTGATTTTATCCTGAATTAATTTGATCCATTGAATCGCTTTAAGATTTATCTCAACTGTTGGATCTAGATAATTAGAATTCGAATTTTATTATATATATAATTCGAATAAATCAAGGATAATATGATAAGATTAAATAATTTGATCTTATCATGTATTTCTTTAATTAAATCTCTGATTAATTATATCCATTGGATTTAGATAGGATTTAATCTGAACCATTGGATTGAGATAATTAATTATATTTAATTAATAGAATTCGAAATGAGGGAGGAAAAATCTCCAATTCGGTTACAGTTTGAGCCTATGAATAGAGAGCTCATTCAACACATTTTTCACACCTCTCCTTAGAGAAAAATTCAAACTCTCCCTCCTCTCTAGGGTCTGCGAATTTTTCCTGTGATATCTCTTTCTGGTTTGGCTTAAGAGACAAAGTCTCCGGAAGCTTAAAAAGAACCATCAGTTAAAATTTGCGACGGAGTCCAGCCGGCGGAGCCCATGCTTCGGTACGAGGAATCCAGTAGAATATCCCAGAAGATCACGGGTGTTTCGCTTAGCACCGGCGGAGCCCTGCCAAGTTCAGAACGCGTTGCTGGAAGTCGTCAACTGAGGTACGGCATTATGCATTGGATTAATAAATGCGACCATTTAATGCTTTCTATTTATTTCCTAGACTAGATTATTAATAAATATTTATGAATATTAAATTACACAATATTTATCAGATCTTGTGAAATGGTTTTTATTCGATATCCGAACCGTTGTACGGATAACAAGTTTTCCGCTTTAAAATAATTTTTTAAATGTTACCCGGACGGTTCAGAGGCTCATTTCGTGATAATTGACTCGGGATCCGAGTCCGGATTCCCAATACATTCTCCCCAGCCTTACTCCCAATTACCAGGGTAGATGACCCTAGCTTTCCACCCATCTTACCCGGGAAAGCTTCCGGGAGCGATCAACCTCGCGATTAGGCTCTTCATCCTTGACCTTCTCCAAAGTCTTGGGAGCTTCCTTCGGAACCGAGTCACTCCTAGCCTTCTTGCGGGCTTCAGAAATGCCCCCTCACGCGGTCGCTTCACCAGCACATATGCATCTGTCCTGGAACAGACTACGTCCTTGGAAGGACGAGTTACATCCTTAGAAGGACGAGTAGGAGCAGAAGGAGGGGTATCCCTCTTATCAGAAACTTTCACCACAGGTGTGGCCTCCGGGGTGCTATCCCCATCGTCTGAGAGCTTGATGACATTCTTCAGCTGAGCCGTCTGCGAGGCAAATTCAGCAGAAGCCTGCTCAACCCTCATCTCCATCTCTTGACCGAAAAATATTCGAGCAGGAGCAGTTGCACCAAATTGGACTTCTGCAATCGGCTGCTTTGCCGAGCTGGATGCACCAGCCTACTCTTCCAACTTCCTCCTCGCGTGGAGGCTCAAGCCCTTAGGACGAGCATCTTCCATTTCTTCTGCACGTCCAATATTCAAAACTTAGTCAAAAATCCAAAACCAACAAAAAAAATCAAAATCCCAAACCTTAGAAAAAATATCTTACCCAAAAAATCGAGAGCGTTGTTATCGTAGGGGATAAAATTCCTCCTCGTCCTCTTCAAGCCACAAACCAACGGGCTCGAGTCTTTGTTGAATAAACGTTGACCAAAACGCGGGATCGTGAGGACATAACCTCTTCTTCAATGCCCTCCACTCGTCGGTAATGGGCAAAAACTTAGGCTTCTCGAGATCCTCAGCTGCATCAAGGAAGAAAAGAAATCGGCAAAGGCAAATAAAAATCCGATTAGAAACCTTTAATCCCTACCTGGATTCTCACCTATCTCGTGGACCCACGCGTTCTTATATGACAGCCAGATCCCTAGTGTTTCTTGGCCGGCTAGAAAAAAGAATTACTTATGGGTCCACTTGCTCTTCTTTTTTAGAAGACCCGTCAGAACCCTCCTTCCTTGACGGAAAAACCTACCCTTTTGTTATTGTTCTTGACGACCAAGCCTGTCAACAAGTCCTCGAGTGTAAGCGTATACAAACACTCGTGGGCCCGAACAAGAAAAGCCGTCAAGATCCAGAAAGAATGAGGACTAAGTTGACTTATCGAAAGCCCTAGATGCGATATATACCTAAGGATCATTTCACTAATAGGAAATCTAATGCTAGGAAACCCCTCAGACAATCACGAAAGGAAAAATGAAGAAGAAACTTGGAACCTGGAACTTCTAGACACGGTTGACAAAGAACACGAAGGAGATGATCTCCAAAGCAACAATGGCGATTGCAGATTTTCCTCTCTCTAAATAATCTTGTTTCTCTCTCTCTAAAAATTCAAAAATGATATTCGAATGCGAAGTGGAGTATAAATAGGCAAGAGAAAATGAACGGTTACCTCAACGAAACGTGGGCCGGGTAGAACTGAAGAGACGTATCATAATGACGCACTCGAGTACTTGTACTCGAAAAACCGCCGTTCATCCTATGGTTAGGGTTTCATCGAGATTCGCAACAAACCTAATCCTATGGTTGAGATCAGCGAGCTACCCGGAGACACGTCAACACGACCAGCATGATAGCTGTGTCAGGAGAATGTGAAGAGTTTTATTCTCTTCGAACTCCGCAAATCCGTACACGTGTGATAATTGTTCCCACCCAAAATTCAAAGCGACGGTTAAGGCTTGGAAGACTCTATCCGTCCATTCAATCTCGAAATTATCCAAAATTCTGTCCGGATTATATAAATTTGTGGCAAAAGTCACAGATTTAATTAATTCTGTCCGGCACGAATTTTATATGATTTCATCGAGTTTATACTATAAAATATACTTTGTATTTTTTATAGTAGGGGGCTAACTGTTGATGTACAAATTCGTCGATATTTTAATACGACATATAGCCCTAAGTTGTGAATTAATTAAATTTACAATAATGATAAAAGGCCTTGAATAATAGATTAAATATTCACAAAGGCCCATTCACAAAGCCCATCAATACATTCAGGCAAGACGAGGCCCAACAACCGGAAGC
Source organism: Parietaria judaica (assembly GCA_954871525.1). Classification (NCBI taxonomy): domain Eukaryota; kingdom Viridiplantae; phylum Streptophyta; class Magnoliopsida; order Rosales; family Urticaceae; genus Parietaria; species Parietaria judaica. The sequence goes on from OX940868.1 coordinate 4,438,761, forward strand.
TACCTTGCTCAAGCCCACAAGTTATTCTTCGTCAAATCGGGAGAAGAAGGATAGAATCGTCATTTTCCTACATGTCTTCCTCAATTCAAATCAAGCTGAAGACCTGGAGCACAACGTCAAGTCTTCAACGGGTATATTTCAAACTCGACGAGGAGTACGCAGTCGTGGGACAGGCGTCATCCAGATGAGCCATTCCACCCGGTCAGCTCGGAAGAACGACTCCATGATTCCTGGAAGAATAACGGGAAGAATTGTAGCCTATAAATACGAAGCTCGACCTCAGATCAGCACACAATACCCTGAGAGAATACATCGAGAGATTAATGTCCGGCACTTACTTTGAGATTTCTTTGCATTCTTTCATACTTTCCCTATCTTTTCTTCTATTAGACGCGATTTGCTTCCTATAGTTGTCCGTCCATGTTCATTGTCGGAATAAACTAACAGAGGACGTAGTCAACTACCGCCTTGGGACGAACCTTTATATAAAATAAATAAATAAATAAAAAACCTCGTCTCATTTATACTACTTAGATACTTATACATATATATATATATATATGGAGAGAGAGAGTGAATCGAAAGCTTGCAACGTGAGAGATCGAATTTCACCAAATTATAGTTTAATGAATATCATACGCTCACAAGTCACACTGACTGTTTAAGGAGGGAAACCACGTCAACATGCTCTATCTTAAAAAGGTAAACTAAGTGCAACCAAGATTTAAAATGTCGTTTGCCGATGTCGTTTTGCATTTTCCGTTTTACGGATATATCGCTTGATGATGGCTATGTCGATGGGAAAATCGTAAAAAAAGGCATGCCGCATATACCGCATTTTTTGCATGGGTATACAGCATGCCGATGGGGTTTTCGACGGATATTTTGAGAAAATATTTGAGTATTTAAACAAGATATTTATATAAGTTCAAAACTACATGTTTAATAAATCCAAGACATAATTGTATACAACCAAAACATTTGTAACTTAAATATGTAAGTGAAATGTATAATAGTAAGTCAATTTATTAGTTGAAGTGTATAATATTAAGTCAAATTATTATGTGAAGTGAATATGTATGTTAATTAAGTGTGTAATATTAAGTGAATATGCATGTTAATTATATATGTATGTTAACAAATTTAATATTAGTTGAAGTGTATAATATTAAATGAATATGTATATTAAGTGTATATGTATGTTAGGTGAAGCTAATATGTATGTTAAGTGTATAATATTGTTTGAAGTGTATAATATTAAGTTAAATTATTAGGTGGAGCGTATGAGTATGTTAAGTGTGAATGTGTGATATTAGTTGAATAACAAAAAGTCCCACCTTGATATATGACACGAGTTTGGTGATGTTTATATACCAAATATTAGGGACAAGAGTTTGGGCCCTTTGGGTCATAGGATTTTGTGGATGGGGGAAGACTCACATAAATGGTCCACCACCATACCCGCGCGCTACCGCCGTCCGTGCGACCGGCCGTGACGTGGCGAGGCGAGGCGGGGTGGGGTGGGGTGCTCTTGTATGAGTATAATTATTTTTGCCGAAAGTTTAATTGGTATTTTTGCAGGAAAAAAAGGTACTCGCGAGCGGAAGGGAAGAAAACTTGGCTTTTGAGCCTTGTTCATCGTTTGGTAACGTAAAAATGACAGGCGGCAGATAGAGAATGTTGTTTTGGATTTTTGCGACATTTAGTAAAACATCGACGAAAGGATACGACTGTCGTTTCGGTGTTCTGCGGAAAACGACATTCGGTCGAAATATCGTTTGATTTTCCCGAAATTTTGAACCTTGAGTGCAACTAAAATTTCACATTAACACTTGATTTATGTTATTTTTATATGAGACTTTCATTATGTTTATGTCAAGGTGTTAAATTTTGCGATTTTCCATGGATATGTCGATCGATTTTTGTTTTTCGAGGATATGCGAAAGGAAAACCTTTTCGTTTCGCTGGTTTTTTTTTACCATTTTTCGCTAAATTCGCATGGGCAGGCGGGTGGAATATCGTTTTTCGTTTTTGTGAGTAAAAATTGCGAACAACGGTTGGAATTTCGCAAAAAATCATATTTTTGGTAGATTTCGGCAAAAATACCAATTAAACTTTCGGTAAAAATAATTATACACTAAACATACATATTAACTTCACCTAACATACATATACACTTAATATGCATAATCATTTTATATTATACACTTCAACTAATATTAAATTTGTTAACATACATATACAATTAACATGCATATTCACTTAATTAACATACATATTCACTTCACATAATAATTTGACTTAATATTATGCCCTTCAACTAATAAAGTGACTTAATATTATACATTTCACCTACATATTTAAGTTACAAATGTGCTTTGTTGTATACTGTTATGTCTTGTATTTATTAAGTATGTAGTTTTGAACCTATATAAATATCTTGCTTGAATACTCAAATACTTTTTTACAAAATATCCATCGAAAACCTCATCGGCATGCGTATGCCCATGCGAAAAATGTGGTATATGCGACATGCTTTTTTTTACGATTCGCCCATCGACATAACCATCGGCAAGCGGTATATCCGTAAAACGGAAAATGCGAAACGACATCGGCAAGCGGCATTTTAAACCTTGGTTTATGTTTTGTGACATTATTATTATATGTTATGTTTTGAGTGTAAAATATCTAAGAAAATTTTTTATAGGCTTTCCATCGATAACCGATTAATCCATCGATAAGTTCTATCGTTAGGATAATAGCAAACAACAACTTTATAAGTTTTTAATCGATATTTTCATCGATAAATGATTAATCCGTCGATAACAACAAATAATTGATCGATAAAAATGACATTTTGAATATCCAACAACACTAGTGCCTAGAGCTGCGTTTGGCGACTCCGCGACGCGTCGCGATGAAATTCGCCAAAATCGCGAGAAGGCGCGTCGCGATGCGTCGCGGCGAGTGGAGTCGCGACTCGTCGCGATGTTGATCGAGAGAGAGAGAGAGAGAGTGATTGTGTGAGTGAGAGAGAAGGAGAGAGCGGGATCGTGACGACGCGCAGGAATCGCGACTCGTCGCGACTCCACGCCTCGCATCGCGATGCGTCGCGACTCCCACCAGAACATCGCGACTCGTCGCGATTCTGGGATTGGAGTCGCGAGTTACAGCTCTACTAGTGCCCCACGCATCTCAACAACCGCATGAATAACAAAAATTAATACTTTCTTACAACGAAGCCCAATCACACACTCCACTGGGCCCACAGACCGTCCATTTTATGCACACGCGCTTTGTGCGCGCGTGGTGTCACCTGAAGAACAAGACGTGATATATCACTATTTTCGCTTTTTTCCATTTTCTTTTCGCTTAAAAAATATTTGAATTTCTTTCTCCTGCGAAGTCCAGCTTTTACGATATCGCTGTCTCTTTCTCTCTCCTCTCTTTCTCTCTCTCTCTGCTAGGGTTTCGAATTCGCCGTTTCCTCGCTGGGCTTCTCCCGATTTCTCTGCTTTGCTTCCGATTCACCGTTCTCATCTCGCGGAGTCAACTCATTCACTCCAACCCTGTGAGTGCTTTTCATCACTATTTTTGTATAGATATGTCAGAGACTTCAGTTATTCCATTGATTGTTTCGGCTGTTGATCTGAGCTTTTCGATCTGCGATTTGTGAATTTCTTTTTCTGATTCGAGAGGCGTGCATCGTTTTCTTTTGATCATCGTGTGGTCTGGATTGAATCTGCTTACTCTCTCGGTTGTAGATTTACAGGCTATAAATTTCCGATTTTTCAGTGTAAGCAAATCTGTTTTAAGGATTTTGCGGTTACGTTGGATTTCAAGATGGCTGTATGAACAAGACCACTTTGAGTTGAAGAAACTTAGTTGATCTTTTCCTTTTTCTGGGTATTTTATAAAGTTTGATTCTTTCAACACTGTTGAGTGTTGGCATTTTGATGGTTAGAGGACTTTGCCTGAGGTGTTTATTATTTAAATATATTTTTAGGTGTTGTTTGTTTTGTCTGCTAATCTCTCACTGATGAGATGAGATTTCAAGTTATAATTTAGTTCTGCAGCTTTGAAATGGTGTTCCTTGCGTATTGGATGATTGATTCTATTACTTAATCGTTCTTCTGCTATGTATAAGTGATATGTTTGCAAAATGCTAAATAAAAATTAAGACTTCATTGATGGGTTTAAAGGTTTCTATCTCTATTGTAAAACTGATGTTTTCGTATCATATTTCCTTGCCAAAATAGCTCCATAAAGAGTTTTGCTTCTGCTAAATCTATGTGTCTCGATAATTTAGGTTTTTATGCATGGTTTCCTGTCGTTAAGGTAAGAAAATAATTTGGTTCTATTATTTTAAAGAACTTACATGCATGAAAGTTGAAACAATATATTTAGATATAATCTGGACATTTAAAGCTGTAGAATATCCTGGAATTGTCTTTTCCTTTTCATTTTCCTTGCTGCATTATTTACAAAGTTTGGGGGTGTAGTATGGTCTAATCATTTATATATGTTCGCTTTTGCTTTTATGTTTTGACTATTGATTATTAGGTACGGTAGTTTATTTTTTAAATCTTGGATTCTCAATTTCTCTATTATTTTTAATATATGATCTGTTATTTCAGGTTTAAATGGCGATGGAGGTCACACAAATTCTTTTAAATGCTCAAGCTGTGGATAGTACTGTGCGCAAACATGCAGAAGAAAATCTAAAACAGTTCCAGGAGCAAAATCTTCCAAGCTTCTTGCTCTCGTTGGCAGGGGAATTGGCTAATGAAGAGAAGCCTGCGGAAAGTCGTAAATTAGCTGGTTTGATTCTCAAGAATGCCTTGGATGCGAAGGAGCACAGTAGGAAACTTGAGCTTATACAGAGATGGTTGTCATTGGACCAAGCTGTTAAAACTCAGGTCAAAACTTGCTTACTGAAGACGCTGTCCTCGTCTGCACTCGATGCACGGTCAACCGCCTCACAAGTCATTTCAAAGGTTGCCGGTATTGAGCTGCCACATAAGCAGTGGCCCGAACTCATCGAAGCCCTTTTGTCAAACACCCACCAGGTTTCGGCTTACACTAAACAGGCCACTCTTGAAACTCTGGGATACATATGCGAGGAAGTCTCTCCTGATGTGATAGATCAGGGTCAGGTGAATAAGATACTCACTGCTGTTGTTCAGGGCATGAATGCCTCTGAGACTAGCAATGACGTCAGGCTTGCTGCCACACGGGCACTGTACAATGCCCTCGGATTTGCTCAGGCAAATTTCATTAACGACATGGAACGAGACTACATTATGCGAGTCGTCTGTGAGGCTACCTTATCCCCAGAATTGAGGATTCGACAAGCAGCTTTTGAGTGCTTAGTTGCTATATCTTCAACTTACTATGAGAAGTTGGCTCCGTACATTAAAGATATCTTCAACATCACAGCCAAGGCTATCAAGGAGGATGAAGAACCTGTTGCGCTACAAGCAACCGAATTTTGGAGCTCGATTTGCGATGAAGAGACTGATATTTTGGAGGAGTATGGAGGAGATTTTAGTGGGGATTCTGATATTCCGTGCTTTTATTTCGTGAAGCAGGCTCTACCTGCTCTTGTCCCGTTGCTTTTAGAAACTTTATTGAAGCAGGAAGAAGATCAAGATCAAGATGAAGGAGCTTGGAACATTGCAATGGCTGGAGGAACATGCTTGGGTTTAGTGGCACGCACTGTTGGCGATGATATCGTCCCACTTGTAATGCCATTCATAGAAGAGAACATAACAAAACCCGATTGGAGGCAGAGAGAAGCAGCCACTTATGCATTTGGCTCCATTCTAGAAGGCCCGTCCCCAGATAAAGTCATGACTCTTGTTAATGAAGGCTTGAAGTTTATGCTCAACGCCCTGATGAGCGATCCAAACAATCACGTGAAGGACACCACTGCATGGACTCTAGGGAGAATATTTGAGTTCCTTCACGGATCAACCTTGGACACACCAATAATCACCGTAGCCAATTGCCAGCAGATCATCACGGTTCTGGTGCACAGCATGAATGACGTGCCAAACGTTGCTGAAAAAGCATGCGGGGCTCTTTACTTCCTAGCCCAAGGCTACGAGGACATGGGTCAACCCTCGCCTTTGACTCCATTCTTCCAAGATCTCATACAGGCTCTTCTTAATGTGACTCACCGACCCGATGCAATCGAATCGCGTCTCCGCACAGCAGCGTATGAGACGCTGAATGAAGTCGTCAGGTGCTCAACTGACGAGACAGCTTCTTTGGTGATGCATTTGGTTCCAGTCATCATCGATGAGCTGAACCAGACTTTTGCTGCACAAAACATGTCGTCCGAGGAGAGAGAGAGACAGAATGAATTGCAGGGTCTTCTCTGTGGCTGCTTGCAGGTGATGATTCAAAAGCTTGGCTCATCAGAACCGACCAAGAATCTGTTTTTGCAGTATGCTGACCGAATGATGGAGCTTTTTCTCCGAGTGTTTGGAAGTAAAAGCGCTACAGCACATGAGGAAGCCATGCTTGCCATAGGAGCGCTTGCCTATAGCGCTGGTCCGGGCTTTGCAACGTATATGCCTCAGTTTTACAAGTACTTAGAGATGGGTTTGCAAGATTTTGAGGATTACCAGGTTTGTGCCACAACGGTTGGTGTGGTGGGTGATCTTTGTCGGGCTCTAGAGGGTAACATATTGCCGTACTGTGATGGTATAATGACTCAGCTCTTAAAGAATCTGTCAAGCAACCAGTTACATCGATCGGTGAAGCCTCCGATCTTTTCATGCTTTGGCGATATAGCACTGGCGATTGGAGATAGCTTCGAGAAGTACTTGGCCTATGCTATGCCAATGCTTCAGGGGGCTGCGGAGCTGTCTGTTCATACCTCGGGCGCTGATGATGATATGGTGGAGTACACCAACACGTTGAGGAACGGGATTCTCGAAGCATACTCTGGGATCTTTCAAGGGTTTAAGGGATCTACCAAGATTCAGTTGTTGATGCCTTATGCACCTCACATCCTGCAGTTCTTGGACGGCCTATTTCTGGAGAAAGACATGTAAGTACCGATACTCTTTTGGGTTGTGCTATTAACAGTGACATCGGTGAAGTGAAACGAAGATTGAAATACCAGAGAGAGAGAGAGAAGAGATATAATATAAATGTACTACTGATAATTATCTAGGGTAGAAAATGGATAGCTAAAACCAAAACTAAATAGACTAAAAAAATTCCAATCAGATGAATCAATCCTATCAAATTTATATGAGATCAGTGCCTAATCAGACCTGAATCTTAAGCAAATAATCCGAACCCTCCCACCAATCTGGAAGCAAAAGGGACAAACAGAGAGAAAAGATACTGCACAAAGCGAGAAGTAGAACTAGAAATTGTTTCTTCATCATAAAAATCGTCATAGGCAGCGGCGACATGTACAAGACTAGGTTTAGTTTAAAAAAAAAAGTGTGATTTAATAATCGACCTTTGATTGCTTTTTGCAGGGATGATGGAGTGACAAAAACGGCCATTGGAGTCCTGGGAGACCTTGCGGATACACTGGGTAGTAACGCTGGGTCGTTGATTCAGCAGTCTTTGTCAAGCAAAGATTTTCTTAGTGAATGTTTATCTTCTGATGACCATTTGATTAAGGAATCCGCTGAGTGGGCCAAGTTGGCTATTAGCCGAGCAATTTCTTTTTGAGAAATCCGGTGGTAGCTTCGCATTTCTTTCCTTGCATCCATGCATATTGTGTGTCTCTTAGAGTCGGGTCTGAGATCATCATCACCATGAGTCTGTCGGGTTGTCGTCGTCGTCGTCATCATCATCATCATCATCGTCATCGTCATCATCATCATCATCATCATCATCATCATTTTTTGGGGAATCATAGCCGAGTTCTGTGGCAGGGAATCGGTCAGCGCAGCTCGGAGTCTCGTTTTCTTATATTCCATGGAGAAAGAAAGAGCCCCCGCGCTATATACCGTGGGTATTTCTGCCATCTTGGCAGAACACAAACTATACAACACAAAAGCGATTTTGGAGACATAAGATGGAAATTATTCAATGTGCCCTGCCATACTAGGAAATGGCTGTTTCCGGGATGAAGTCAGTTGGGGCCGCCGAAGTCAAAACATTTGGCTTTTTCTTTTTTATTCACCAGAATTTGGTGCCATATATCATTTTGCATTGTTACATGGTTCGAGTCACTGCCCTTATTTTATTTTTTGAATTACATTTTATATATCTTTGGTTTTGTAGCGTGGTCATCTTCTTGTATACATTGGTGGGATCAGTGACAGCCACATATAATTTTAGTTTCATCATTCATGCATTGTTTATTCATCTTCTCAATATATTGTTTTGTGGGCATTGTAAAGATTTATTTTTGATAAATTGCTTCATTATCAGCACAGCGTTAATCAATACATGTTTGAGCTTGGAGTTCTATATTTTAATTCGTTGGAGTGAAAATCTTTTGGAAAATAGTGGTGAAAGTCTGAATTGTGTAGCGAATGCAACATTATATGCCACTTTCTATCTCAAGAAATATCTCGTGGTGAATCTAAATGGGTCACCAATTGAGCAGTGTGCCGCCCAAGATGCATGAATCTTAGCTCGCTCGAGGGCAGGCTCAGGCTGGTTCGGTACTGCCAACTGCTCTAAGGCTGGCCCACAATATACGCCAATAGCAAGCCACGAAAGGTGTCGAGAGAGCGTCGGCCCATTAGACAAGCCAACTCCGAACCAAATATCGTAAGAAATCACCATGGTTGGCATGCCTACTTTCAAGTCTTCAAATATGATCCTCGATGCGGTCGATCGGGCTGAAAACGGCTAAATTCGATAAGCTCCACTGCATCAAATTGATGCATTTGAGCCGTTGCGTAGAGCAACTCCTAGGCATGTTTGCGCACGATCCGTAAATTACTTTGGTATTAATCAGCTATGATATTAGGTTTATTATGTGCATAGCTGCCTTTAAGTATCGGGAGCCTCTATATCCCTCCCTAATAAAGAAAGAATTTCACTCGGAAACAATGATGCGATTTTCTTTTTCCAAAAGTACAATTTCATTTTGCAAATAAACCCCGCGTACGCTGTGGTACTTTTTTTGGCCAAGGATCAAGTTATTGCGAGTAACAGGCAGCTTTTTACCGGTTTTTCATTTTTTGAGCTTACCAATAAGTTATAACTCGTACTCACTATCTTTTTATATGTTATCGGTTCCCCTTATTGTTACCACGCAATTCATCGATCAAAAACCAAGGATACTAGTTGTTAATGCATGAATTTCGATTAACTTAGAATGTGATCCACGGTTCGATTCCAGGGCCGGACCATGTCGTCGCGTGGACAGTCAACGTGAGTTGACTAATTTATCGACTTTGCTGAAGATGAACCATCGTCTCCAGCAAAGCACAAGTTGTCCTATCGATGTTTTTCCTTCATCAGCGACGTCTCAAGCGACGAGGGAGGGAAAAGATTGATGATGCACCTTGTTACTATAGCAAGGTTGCCTACGTAGTTCAGTGGTTAGTGAAATCCGAGGACTAGGTCCCTGACAAGGGTATGTTTCCTCATGGATGAAATTTTCAGTCGATGGTGTCACCTAAGAATATCGAAGACGAATGCGATCTTGATGATTAGGAGAGCTTTGATGGAGGTGGTCGTTGCGACGACCTTTGTGGCGATGTTGTGCTTCCTGGCGAGCTCCGGGGCGATGGCGGTGCACTAGGCAAGCTTCGGGGTTGAATTGCCTTTACTGGCAAGCTTTCGTGGCGAGGGCAATCTTCCTGGCAAACCCTGGTCCCTCTCGACAAGTCTCAACTTGAATTTGGGCCTTCTTAGCAAGTTTCAGGGGTGATGTCGCACAGGTTGAAGGTGGCCAAATAGAAGGGGAAATTTTAGAGGGAGAAAATAGAGAGAGAAGCTCTGAAGAAAGTTGTGTGAAAAAAGTGAAGAATGAGGCTCGTATTTATAGGAAAAAAAATGTAACCATTTTTCCTCGTTTTAGGGAGAAATTTGTGGGGGGGCTAGCCAGAAAGGAGGTTACAAATTATCATTATCATGCATAGCGGTTGTCCAATGTGCTTGCCAAGTGCAATGGTCGTCGAGCGTCCGGAACGTCGTCTTGAGCCCCTCCAGATGTCCTGCAAGCTTGTCGATCAGATCCTAAGGCGTATTTGGAGCGTTCTTGATATCCTATTAAGCTAGGTTTATCTTGTAGCTTGATGATTGTTGAGTAATTCTTCTTGTTGAGTTTGTTGGCAATGTGTCGCACGTTGTTCTAGGAGTTTATCGTCGCAAGGAGAGCCTGTCTTTGTTAGAACGTCGCTCGAAGAGCTTGTATCGATCAGGGCGTCGTCGTGGAACCTCCTAGGTGTTTGTCTTTGCACCGTGGATATTCTAAGGTGGTTATTTCTTATTCAAAGACCCTCTAAGGTTGTAGTAACCTCATGGGATTGTCGTGAACCTTTCGAGATCGGCAGCGGCGGCACATTTAGGTCGTCGGAAGGTAGTCTTTGGTCTTCGGGCTCCGTCTCTTGGGCCTTTTCTTTCGTGCTTTGTCTAACAGACTTGACCTCAGGTCGTTGGGCTTTGACTTTCCTTGGTGGGCTTTAACTCTTATCTTTTGGACCCATATTTTCAATAGCTCAGATAATAATAATAATAATAATTAAAAAAAATACTTACAAGTGTTAATCACGAAAAGTGGATCAACAAATAAACTGATCTACAGTTCGATCTTGGGCCACACCCGTTGACCGCCTGGTGGATGAATGTATGAAATTCAATAATGGGCCGATTTTCCTCCTCCCGTGCCTTTGAAAAATGAGGGCGCCGTTTTTTAATTATTTTCTTTCTATTTTTTTTAAACTTATTTAAGCCTTTCATTTTATATCTAAGTTACGGTGAAAAATTAATTATTATTGTTCATGTAAACGTTTCTATTGTATTCAAGTTCTTACAAGTGTTTATTGTATTCTACTTTTTCGCTTCTGTTTTCTCTAGATGTTGCATTGAGGTATTCTACAAAAGTACCTAGTGATTTACAAATGAGACATGTAAAAAATATGTTGATGATTGTTGAGGACGTTTCGGCCAACAAACAGTCGCGAGAATATCTCCTCGAGTTTAAAAAATGGGGTTCAATTTTTCCGGTTGTGATGGTTAAGAACTACAAGAAAGATGATGAAAACTGCTTTGAGCTTTTGTATTGATAGACCTGTTTAGGGCATTTACAACTTGTGGATCAACTATGTTTCCTTCTGTTTTTTCTCCTCTGATCTCCCAATCTCTCCTGCCTTTTCTTCCTGCCTCCTCTTCTATATATAGGCCATTCTCCTAAAAGCCGCTTGATATTCCTTGACGTCTCTGGCGCCTGCCAGTACTTTGGGAATCATTGCAAACAATTAATGCGCGTGTCGTCCTTTCCCCAGGTTTGCCGACAACGCTTCTGCCTCATTAAATGCAACATGTTCGTACGCTTCCGACGCATCCTTGCAGGCATCCTCCGCCTCTTGGGCTGCCTCCCTCTCCTGATGGTCGCCTCGTCGCCCGAGCTCCTCGGATATCCTCCTCAGACATCCTCCTCGGGAATCCTCCTTGAACATCCTCCTCGGGCATCTTCCTCGATGGTTACTCTCCCCGAGCAACTTCCTCGAGTAGCCCTATTAAGTCTATCCTTTGAGCAGCTTTGTCCGTCCCCTCGGAACAGGACATGTCGTCGCAAGTTCGCCTCATCGCACATTCCTTTTGCTCTCACCTGACGTCACTCCCTCCTCCGAGACACGTGTAGTGTTGAGGAGGGATCTAACAAGATTTGACCTCAACAATGATTAGCAAGACAGAGAACATAACATAATGTTTGTAATTTCTACCACTGAATTTTCAATATAATGTATTGAAATGTTAAATGTAAAAATTACAGTATGTATATGTAACAATGGAAGCCCTACTAAAAATGGAAGCCCTCCTTATGCAGAGCCATATAAGCTCCATTAGTATAGTAGTTCATCCTCTTCCGGCTTTGACTTGGCTACATCTTTTGAGTGGGCCTCTATGCTTGCGTGGTCAATCCAATGGCTCCTTTATTGCGGGGTGAAATGGTTGCGTCTTCTTGCAAATTCATTAGGGCTTCGTTAATGGGTCGGCCCTCGTCGATATCTTTTTATCAGGTGAGCCTAAATTTGGTTAGATCCATGTAAAACAACGTCGCGACGGCTTAATGCGCGTTCTCAGAAGACATAGTCTTTTATTTCTCCATTTATTTCCGTGACTAGAATTAATAATTTTGTGTTCATAAAATAACTAGTTTATTTATCCGGTCCGATCTCCAGTTACCAACTGCTCGGTCCTAGTAAGGAAAGTAATATCAGAAAGTGTAAAATGGGTTTTTCCCGTGAAAAATATTTTTAAAGGTTACCCCGCACTAGATCGAGGGCCCATCCCGAGATATGACGGAGGGGACGATAATATTCCCAACACTGTTAACTTAGTCAGCGACGACCTCCTCACCAAGGCAAGCTCCTCTGGCGATGGCGAACCCCCTTGGACCAAGTCAATGTCAAGGTCTATAGCATAACGAGCCCCAACTGACGTCGTGCAGCCCCTCGCATACAAGACTTGTTTTGAGGAATCCTACAAGACTTGACGATGCATAAATTCACAGTCAAGCAACAAGACAATTCAAGCTCAACAGGACACCAAGGACTCTTCAAAGATGCCTTAGGACCTGACAGACACGCTCGCGAAACCCCTGAATAATTCCGGGGCGACGGACAATCTAAACTTGCCCGACAACCACCCTACGTGGCTAGGAAGCCCGACGAGCTCCCCATGGGAAGGGTGACCACGAATTTGGGGGAGAATATTAAGGGAATATTCCCTTTTTATGAGGTGGAAAACTAGTTACACTTTTCCCGTATAAATAGAGGCCATCATTTCATCATTTTGAATATTCACATTGAACACACCCCCCCCCCCCCCCCCTACGGGAAGGAAGGGACTTGTTCATCAAGGGTCCTCGTCAGGCAGATCATCCTCGAGTCTGCACTTGACAGGGACAAAGTTCCGGAAAAATGTCGCTCCGCCGCTCGCTAGGTATTCAAGTTTTACCTCGACCTGGGCCTTTGTCTCGGCCTCTTCGTCCCTTGTCACCTCGATGGTAATACCATCGCTCTCTGCGACGGTCTCCCACATGCCGTTACTTCAGGTACCCTCGCCATACGTGACGGTCACCCCCGCACTGCCGTAATCGGCTCCAACGACGACACAAACCACCTTGTCATTCCTGCATTTACCACTCACGATGACTACGTGGTGACCTGATCCTTTTTTACTACAATGGGGTACGTAGGCAGCCTTGCTATAATGACAGGGTATAGCATCGATATTTTCTTTTTTGCTTGCCCTCTCTCACCAACGAGACGTTGCCGAGGACAAAAAAACATCAAGAATCGCCAGAAACAACGCAGAAGCTCATCCAACACGAAGAAGATGACCTCTAGTCAACCTTCATTGACTCTATCCCCGACTACCGACTACCCACACGACCACATGGTCTAGCCTTCTCAAACCATGGCCAGTTCTACTTTAATCCATCTTCGAGCATTAAAACCTTTTTTACTTTATTACTATTTTTTTTTTAAAGGCACTACCTTTATTTTCTATAAATATCCGTCTCATTTTACGAGGAAAACGATTCCAATTTGATGCTAATCTAAATTTATATAGTATCGCAGATACATACAATCTTATTTAAGTGAATAAGATAAGACAACAAATTAATTTAACTTGATTTTAAGAAAAAGTATGATAAACTCAAAGAGAATTATAAGTTGTCTAGGATTAAAAGAAGAATTACGAGTATCTTCAACTCAAATAACAAACAAAAATCAAATCCAACTCCCCTCTCTCGTAACCACAATAACGAGAGTCCTCTATGCTCTAACCTCTCATCTCCTATCCCTTCTCTTCTCTTCTACAGCTCGTCGTGCCCGTCCTCATCCTCCGCATCCCCAGAGTCGCCACCCGCGCCCGGGGCGCCGCCAGATCTCTGGTACACAGCGGAAACGATGGGGTTGCAGACGGCCTCGACCTCCTTGAGCTTCTCTTCGTAGTCCTCCTTCTCGGCACTCTGGTTCTCATCGAGCCACTCGAGGGCCTCCTTCACGGCAGCCTCGATCTTCTCCTTCTCGTCGGCTTCGAGCTTGTCGGCGAGCTTGTCCTTGTCACCCACCTGGTTCTTCATGTTGTAGATGTACGTCTCCAGCGCGTTGCGGGCGTCAATCTTCTCCTTCACCTTCTTATCCTCTTCCGCAAAGTCCTCGGCCTCCTTCACCATGCGTTCGATCTCCTCCTGGCTCAGCCGACCCCTCTCATTCGTGATTGTGATCTTCTCCGACTTGCCCGTGCCCTTGTCCTCTGCCTTAACGTTCAGGATTCCATTAGCGTCCACCTCGAAGGTCACCTCGATTTGAGGGGTTCCCCTGTTGATTAGACGGTCAAAAACAGAAAAGTCAGAAAAATAACTCGATAAACTGGTTCACTCAGTATCATCCCTTTTATGTAGATATAGAACTTAACAAAAAAGAATACTATATAGATTTAATTGAAGGTATATAAAAAAATAAAATAAAAACCCAACCTTGGAGCCGGAGGAATGCCGTTTAGGTCAAATTTCCCGAGGTTTCTACAGTCCTTTGTGAGACTCCTTTCACCTTCGAAGACCTGGATTGAGACAGTGGTCTGTTGGTCCTGGTAAGTAGTGAACACCTGGGATTTCTTGGTTGGGATCACAGTGTTCCTTGGAATCAACTTGGTCATCACTCCACCGACGGTTTCGATACCGAGAGTCAACGGCGCGACATCCAAAAGAAGGAGATCTGACGGGTTACACAGAAGACAGCACATCAATATCGACATCCTATCCGAAAAGCTCCGTTGGATAGTTACTTAGCAAAGGAAAAGGAATCATAGACCATACCTTTAGTTTCTTCACCACCCTCTCCACTCAATATGCTTCCTTGTACAGCGGCTCCGTAAGCGACGGCCTCGTCAGGGTTCACACCCTTGTTCGGCTCCTTTCCTTCGAAGTAATCTCTGAGAAGTTGTTGAACCTTGGGGATTCTAGTACTTCCTCCGACGAGGACAATCTCGTGGATCTGACTCTTCTCCAAACCGGCATCATCCATGGCCTTCTTGACAGGTCCCATGGTCTTTCTGAACAGGTCATTGTTCAACTCCTCGAAGCGGGCTCGGGTCAACGGCTCCGAAAAGTCAACGCCGTCGAAGAGTGACTCAATCTCCACTCTGATCTGGTGCTGGCTACTGAGGGCTCTCTTGGCACGCTCGCTCTCCCTTCTCAGCTTTCCAAGGGCTCTGTTGTCCTTGGAGATGTCCTTTCCGTGCTTCTTCTTGATCAACTTGATGAAGTACTCCATGATCCTCTGGTCAAAATCCTCACCTGCATTTAAGATTCAACGATTGAAAATGGTTTAGAAATTTAACGTGTAACATCGAAGTCAGATATTAAACAGAACTGCGTTTTTGTCTGTATAATTGATAGTCCTAATCGGATACGAAAGAAATTATCTCACCTCCCAAATGGGTGTCTCCATTTGTGGCGAGAACCTCAAACACACCGTTGTCGATCGTCAAGATACTGACATCGAAGGTCCCACCACCGAGATCGAACACAAGAATGTTCTTCTCTCCTCCCTTCTTGTCCAAACCATAAGCAATGGCAGCAGCTGTGGGCTCGTTGATGATCCTAGCAACGTTAAGCCCGGCGATAGTACCAGCATCCTTGGTTGCTTGCCTTTGAGCATCATTGAAGTACGCTGTTCACAGGACGAAGACAATCATGTAAGCTTCATGAAAAGGTATTGTCTCGTCGAGACTATAAAAGGCACCGTTACTAACCGGGAACTGTAACGACGGCGTCCTTAATCTTCTTTCCGAGGAAAGCCTCGGCCGTCTCCTTCATCTTGGTGAGGATCATGGCGCTGATCTCTTCAGGGCTGAACACCTTGTCACCGTCCTTCACAGCCACCTGAATGTAGGGCTTACCGTCCTTGTTGACGATCTTGAAAGGGAAAAGTTTCATGTCCTTTTGCACCTCCTTGTCTTCAAACCTGAAATGGAATTCCGATAGCCCAAGTAAGTAGAGTTGCTCACAAACACAAGCAACATAGAGATCAAAGAATGCCTTCTTACTTTCTTCCGATAAGTCTCTTGACATCGAAGACCGTCCTTTCAGGGTTAGCCGCCGCCTGGTTCTTGGCGGCCTCACCGATCAGCCTCTCGCCGTCAGTGAAAGCCACCCACGAGGGGGTGATACGGTTTCCTTGGTCGTTGGCTATGATTTCGACATGGCCGTTTCTGTAAACTCCCACACACGAGTACGTCGTCCCAAGATCAATACCGATGACGGTTCCCAGTTTAGGAGCCTCCTCTTTGGCAATCGAAATCGCGAAAAGGCCACCTGAAACAACAGTTCAGAATGTAAATCCTAGTTGTACACCTCTGCTCGTCAATCACAATCAGTAACATAAACCAGTTCAATAAATTGGTAGATCACAAACGCAAAGCATTGATCCACACTGTTGTCAATCACATTATCTCAAACCAAATGACTCAGATCCAAACCTCAACGACCGAATCTACGGAAGCAGATCCGTCGTATTCGACAACGGTCAGATCTGAAAACGCAAAGGAGACTCACCGAAACAGATGATGGCGAGCACGACGAGCGACGCGCGAGCTCTCGGAGAGCCAGCCATGGCGTCCGAAGCAAAGCAACAACTCCGGTGCAAGGAGGAACGAATAGCTTGGAAGTGTGAGTTGGGTTTGATCTTGTGTTGCAACAATCTGAATTCTGAGAACGCGCGTGGGTCTCAGAGGCTTTTATAGGGATGTTCACGTCTACGTTGGTGCAGTGACACGCACCGGCGCGAGCGAACATGTCATCCCCTGTGACGTGGCCCAATCACAATTCGAGGACGAGTTCCTTCACCCAATCGGATCGCACCTCTTGTTGGGATCATCCCGGCCGTTCGTTCTCCTTTCTGATTACGTGGCAAGCTCCGATGCTGCCTTTTGCTTTTAATTCGCCAACACGGCGTCGTTTCTCCAGTACCTTCCAAGCAATACGAGAAGATCATTCTTTTATGGTTTTTAATCCAAAAAAAAAAAATCATCTATATGATTCTAGAGTATAGTATGAATAAACTTCTAGTTTCTAGATGCGATCTACTTTAATGGTGAAATTCACATAAATAACATTTATATTTATAATTTTTTATCTTATAACTCATTCAATATGTGAATTTTAAAATCTATTTTCAAACTAAAGAGACCTTCACAAACACAAATTTGAGATTATACCATAAATTTTACACAACGATTCTTCGAATCGTCAAAGAGTAGTGCAAAATCTTGAAAACTTTTGTGTTTTTATTTATTAAAGTAGTCTTTGTGTTAATTAATGCAGATTAATCTTAAATAATTTTGCTTCTAACGCGTTACTCTTCGTTTATATTTCTATTAGGGCAATACCAAAAAAAATCAAGATAGCAAACATTCACGTAATGCCCAAAATGTGAATCCGGGTTAAACCCAGATTCGCAAAAAAAAAAAAAAAAAAAAAAACGGATACCAAAATATCCGGGTCCGAGTTTTTCCGGAACCGGATATTTCAGTATTCGGGAAAACGAAAACCCGGATAGACAAATATCCGGGTTTTTAAAAAAATAATAAAGAGCCGTTGGCTCTCGGCGAAAGTACCTGGACACGTGGCGAGCGAATAGATCCGTTGGGGAGCCAACGGTAAAATTGTTGTCAGGTCCCTGAAATAGCCGTTGGACCTCGAAAAACACCACTTTACTCGAATTCCTTCACATTTTTCCCTATAAATATCCCACTTCAACCTCATTTCTTTCACACAACTCTTTCTCTTCATCTCCAATTCTCCCAAACTCTCTCAAGCTCTCATATTTCCGATTTTACTCTATAGTTTAGCTACTTTATAATTATATAAATATTCTCTATTTTTTAGTTTCACGTTAATTCTTATCTATTTATAACAGAGATACAAAGTTTGTAACTCTGTTAATTTAGTGCCACGTCTTTGCTTACCTATTCGAAGTTCGAACTAATTGAAAAACAAATAAAACTAATAAAACAAATATAACACTTCACGAACAAAAAAGAAAATACTTAATTCTAGGGGACTTGAGGCGATAACAAAAATATAACATTGGAGAATTTCACCTTCAAAAGATAAAACTTGAGAACTAATTGATACTAATAACTAAAAGAGTTAATTGTGACAAAAATACTCAACATGTGATTAAAGTTGATAGCATACTCAACTTTTTTTTTTAAAATGGCGACAATAGTATTAAACATGTGTTTGGGTGGTTGATCAATGACATTATTTGTTTCTTCGTTAGCTCTTCCCACGTGGCAGTTAACTCATCACCACGTATGCGTCATCTCCTTGCCACATGTGTTTGAAATACCAAGTGTAATTATTTACGGCATAAGTACTTATATTTTCCCGATCCACATGCATACAAAGCAATAACTTATCATTTCCATTAAATTACTATTTTTTTAAAGTGCTAGAATGGCTCTAACTCTGAGAGATTTATATGGCATTAATCTTATTGTAATAAAGAGACACTAATTTTCTCTAGAGTAATGATGAAAGATTTGTAAGAACACTGCATTGTATTCCACAACTTGTTTTCGGTTTTGTCATTATGTGTAACACGGGGGTTGTTGGAAGACTTTCCATATATGGCGTGTGCAAAAGATGTGGCCTAATCATCAAGAAGATCAAGACAATCAGAATAAAGTCAAGATGCACAACTGAACGAGACATCATAGCTATTGGGAGATATTCGCCATTCATGGAGGACATTTATCGCTGGAGATTGGATTTCCATATTCAGACTGGATAAGGTTGTTGGACGAGTTTTCAAAACAACTGTAAAGAGACAACATAGTGAATGTCCAAGATCTTCAATGGAATTGATGACCAAGATCTTCAACGAATTTATTGCCACGATCACAAGTATCATAATCATCAAGAAAAGATTGCAGCATCAGCGCCCTTAATGGTTGTGATTAAAGATTTCCAGTTATCCTTTTCAATCGCCAAGATCGTGGAGCCTTGAACCTTCCATATTTGGTTGCCATTTTGACCGGCTATATAACCTTTTTTGGTTGTGCTTATCAACTAGCACGGCAAAATGTAAAATCTGCTCAAAGGACACATATGTCCAACAACTTATTCCTTAAACATCTATACTACTTGCAATTGGACACGGACTACTTCAACCGGTTGTTCGACGGTTGAAGCATCCAAGGACGTTTCCAATAGGAGTACCTCAGAGGAAGCTGGAGGGTCTTGTGATATCATTCAAAGAGTGACCATGGGTTGTCCGACAATTGAAGCATCCAAGGCCATTTCCAAAGAGGAATGCCATATTTTTTTTCTCTAGAGTTGGATCACCAGTTGCGCCTGGTCCTGAGGGGGAGTTGTATATTCCCTTTTGAAACTCAATTAAGTATCCTATATAACCGTGTAGCATGACTTACTTTTAGGTTCCCATCGAGGGGTTCGCGAACTGCGTTACCAAATATCGCGTGTTCATTTGTCTTTTACTTTTACTTTTACTTTTTGCGCATATTTGGTAACATGGGCTATTATTGTGTGTGTTTATATACTTGTCGTGACAACGTTACGAACATCGTTAATATACGATTACAAGATTTTCCAATGTTTGAAAATAATCATAAGTCCACTACCTAGCGAGTAGCATGACTTAATTGCAGTCAAACGCTTCTAGAAGTGAGGATGCTATAAAAATTGTTGTTGGACATCTCATAAACTTTGGAGACTGTAATGAAAATTCAAGAAAACAATCATCTCCCTAAATCATTTGGGCAATACACTTAGCGCCTCCTGAAGAATATAAGTATCATAAATATATGGCCACATACAAGTTAGAATAGTTCTAGCTTGGTTGTTCAATACTTATATCCCAAACAGGAAATAGGAAACATGAACTTAACAGACGTGCCAAACCATAGTCCGTGTCCAATTTCAAGTAGTATAGATGTTTAAGGAATAAGTTGTTGGACATATGTGTCCTTAAACAAGATATTTATCCATTTGTAAAAGATTATGACAAGTCATTGAATAAAAATGATACTTATTATGTTAATCTTATTATAGTTTCTGGTAGAGTAAAACATAATGTTTGATTCCTTAAGTTCATAAAGGATGCAATTATGTTATTATTATCACAACAGAGTCAATGTGAGGAAGAATTAATAATCATAATAAATGAACATAAAAACGTTTGTGACCTGATTAATTGGGTGGGAGCCCATTAATCGTATAAGGTGATTAATGTGACGAAGTGACAATCCTATTCTGAATTATGTGTGTGTGTCACACTCACTAGAAGTGCATTAAATATGAAGTGTCTACTGGGCTGGACCTGACTTAAACTCAAGAGGTTATCATATAAGACCGTCACTGATAACTTGTAGTTGAGTCACAAAATGATGATCAAATGGATATTAGTTTTAAGTCCTAAGTGATCATGAGTCCGAGCATCTGACTTGATTGTTCTTTGATTTAACCGTTAAAGAACACAAGATATTACCGCTGTTCCCAACACTATTATTTTGGAACATGATAATCAGTAGTAAGGATGGCTTGATAATAATGTATATTATAATCCAAATGTCTGTAGGAATATTACCGATGTTTGTTAATAATGTATATTATTATCTAAATGTCTGTAGGAATATACTCTCAGCTTTTCGGTTGTACAAACAAGGATACACCCTGAACTTTTGTGGATCACATTGGGTCATCAGAAAGGATGGTGTATACATTTGTACTGCTAAGGCAGAAAATAGATTGTACATTCTAAGACCAAATTATGGAAGTTGTTTGAATGCTGAAATGTTTAAATTGGCAATGCCAAAGTCAATTTAGAAACCCAAAATTAATAATGATGTCCAAACTTATAAGTGGCACTTAAGATTGGGTCATATTAATCTATATAGGATAAACAGGCTGGTTAAGGATGGATCCTTTAAAGAACTTACAATCGGTTCTTTGCCAGTTTGTGAATCCTGTATAGAGGCAAAAATAACCAAGAGACCCTTTTAGGTAAAGGGTCAAAGAGCCACTAAACCATTAGAACTAGTGCACACTGATGTATGTGGTCCCATGAACATACATGCAAGAAGAGGAATTGAATATTTTGTCACTTTCATTGATGATTATTCAAGATATGGTTATATTTACCTAATGGCTAAGAAATCTGAAACTTTGGGTAAATTCAGAGAATTTCTGGCAGAGGCTGAAAATCAACTTGGACTATCATTAAAATCACTTCGATCTGACAGAGGTGGAGAATACCTAGATCATGAGTTCAGTGACCTCTTGATTGAGAAAGGTATTGCATCTCAATTGACTGCTCCTGGCACACCTGAACATAATGGTGTAGCAGAAAGGAGAAACAGAACCTTACTAGAAATAGTAAGGTCAATGCTAATCTATTCATCGCTTCCCAATTCATTCTGGGGACATGCTTTGCTGACGGCAACCAACATTCTAAATGTTGTACCATCAAAGTCTGTTTCAAAGACACCCCAAGAATTATGGAATGGCAGAATACCAAACCTGCGACATTACAGAATATGGGGATGTCCAGCACATGTGCGGACTGGAAACAGAAACAAATTGGAATCACGAACAGAAGTATGCTTGTTCGTGGGATATTCCAAAGAGACAAAAGGAGGTTTGTTTTATAGTCCAGAAAACAAGAAAGTATTTGTTTCGACAAATGCAACTTTTTTAGAAGAGGACTATATGGTGAATTTCAAGCCTCGAAGAAAAATAGTGCTCGAGGAACTGTCAGGTGACAAAGTCACAAAGCCTCCAACAATGCTTGTTGTAGAGGATAATGCAGATACCACAGTCCCAAATCAGAACCAAGGGGTGCTCAGACGTAGTGCGAGGTTCAAAAAACCAGTTGAACGCTACGAGCATACCCAGTTGGAATTTCACCTAGCTGTTACAAACACTAGTGTTGAAGATCCCACAAGCTACAAGGAAGCTATGATGGATCCTGATAAGGGAGAATGGCAGGAAGCCATAAACCAAGAAATAGAATCAATGGATTCTAATGAAGTCTGGGAACTTGTAGACCTACCTGATGGTTTCAAAATCATTGGGAATAAATGGGTATACAAGAGAAAGATAGGAGTGGACGGGAAGGTTGAAACCTTCAAGGCTAGACTAGTGGCAAAGCGTTTTACCCAGAGAGAAGGTATTGATTTCGATGAGACCTTCGCTCAAGTCGCTAAGTATAAGTCCATCTGGATTCTCATGGCCATAGCATGTAGTCTCGATTACGAGATTTGGCAGATGGACGTCAACACCGCATTCCTGAACGGGTATATTGACGAGAATATCTATATGGACCAACCAGAAGGGTTCGTGCAACAGGTCAAGAAAGGAAACTTTGCAGATTACTCAAGTCCATTTATGGATTGAAACAAGCTTCCTGATCCTGGAATCTAAGGTTTTATGAGACAATTAAGACCTATGGATTCATTCAGAATGAAACTGAAGCCTGCATTTACAAACTCAATGATGAGTCCGTGGAATTTTTCTTTTTCTATACGTCGACGATATTCTTCTCATTGGAAACAGTGTGAAAAGATTACCGGACGTGAAAGCGTGGCTATCTACGCAATTCCAAATGAAGGATATGGGAGAAGCCAGTTATGTTCTTGGGATCCGTATTTTTATTTTTAGGGATCACAATAATAGGTTTCTAGCCTTGTCACAAGTAGCTTACATTGATAAGGTGCTTGAACGTTTTGCAATGAAAAACTCCAAGGGCGGTAATTTACCGACCAGGCATGGAGTGTTCCTTAGTAGAAAACAGTGTCCAACTTCTCCGGAAGAGCAAGACGAGATGAGGCGGATGCCTTAGGCTTTAGTAGTGGGAAGTCTGATGTATGCAATGCAGTGTACTAGGCCAGACATCTATTACGCTGTGGGAATAGTTAGTAGATACCAATCCAACCCTAGTGTGGCTCACTGGACTGCAGTGAAAGACATTCTCAAGTATATTCGGAGAACGAGAGACTATAGGTTAGTGTTTTCAGGTTCAGATCTGAATCCACTCGATACACTGACTTAGACTTCATGTCTGACAAGGACGCGAGAAAGCCGACGTCAGGAGCAATGTACACCCTTGCTGGTGGAGCCATATTCTAGAGAAGCGTAAAGCAACCCTGTATCGCAGATTCCACAATGGAAGCTGAATGTGTGGTTGCGTGCGAAGCAGCCAAGGAATCAATTTGGCTAAAGAATTTCTACATGGAACTGGATGTAGTCTCAGATGTAGATGGACCACATGATAACAGAGGCGCTGTGGCAAATTCTAAAGAGCCCAGAGACCATAACAAGGCAAAACATATAGAAAGGAAATACCATCTCATAAGAGAGATAGTACGTCGTGGGGACGTACAGGTTGTGAAAATAGCTTCGGAACACAATCTGGCTGATCCATTTACCAAGACGTTGCCAGAGAAAATATACAGGAGGCATCTGGAAAATATGGGCGTGAAAAACATGGGTCATCTTCTTTAAGTACAAGTGGGATATTGTTGGACATATGTGTCCTTAAACAAGATATTTTATCCATTTGTAAAAGATTATGACAAGTCGTTGAATAAATATGATGCTTATTATGTTAATCTTATTATAGTTTCTGGTAGAGTACAATAGAATGTTTGATTCCTTAGTTCATAAAGGATGCAATTATGTTATTATTATCACAACAGAGTCGATGTTAGGAAGAATTAATAATCATAATAAATGAACTTAAAACGTCCGTGACCTGATTAACTGGGTCGGAGCCCATTAATCGTGTAAGGTCATTAATGTGACTAAGTGACAATCCTATTCTGGATTATGTGTGTGTCACACTCACTAGAAAGTGCATTAAGTATGAAGCGTCTTCATACTGGACTGGACCTAACTTAAACTCAAGAAGTTATCATATAAGACCGTCACTGATAACTTGTAGTTGAGTCACAAAATGATGATCAAATGGATATTAGTTCTAAGTCCTGAGTGATCATGAGTCCGAGCTACTGGCTTGATTGTTCTTTGATTTAACCGTTAAAGAACACAAGGTATTACCGCTGTTCCCCACACTATTATTTTGGGAACATGATAGTCACTAGTAAGGATGGCTTGATCATTAACATGGCATCACACAACTCTCTTCAGAGTCATGATGATTCCCTTGGTTGTCAGCGGTGAGAAGTGATAGGTACCCGTGCGCAACTTATGAATCGAAACCATAAGTGGTTTGCTCATAATATTACTGACTGAGTCAAGGATGAAAATGCAATGAGGGGCATTACGGTAAAAACCGCCTGCTCATGTGTGAGTCATTAAGTGAAAGGACAATAACCCGAATTTGATTGTATTAATGGAGACCCTGCTGTTATAAGGGAATAATATATACCGTATCAGTAAAGAGTGCAGCCGCGGTTCTATAGTGGAATCACTTCCAGGTTTGACGAACAACTAGCGGTTCGTTGGAGCTTAAGTGATACGGGTCCATGGTCCCCAGGATAGCTCCGTAACGGATGATACGTACATGATTAAAATACATTCTGGATAATGTTTAATTATTTGGCTCGACTTATAAAACTGATAAGTCTGTGTCAGACGTCAGATAGTTTTATCGTCAGCGTGGCAAAAGTATCATATTTTGGTACGCGGAATTAACTGATAAAAATAAAGTTAAAATTTATATTTTCTAACAGCACCATGTTGCTGTAAATTTAATTCTAAGAAACTTTGCTTTTCGAATCAAGTCATTCTGATTTACGGTTTGTGATTTATGGATTTTCTAAGTTTATGACTCGGTTCGATAAACTATGAAATTAAATCACATGTCACGAATTTAAATGATGGTGTGGCACCATGACATTTAATGTGTGATATTGAGATCATGTTTTATTAAAATAATTTAATTATTAATATCTAATTAATAATTAAAAGATTTGTATTAATAAATAAAAATATATATTTATATATTGTTACATGTGTAAATTCGAATTAAGGTTTGGAGAATACAAACCCTAGCTAAGTTCGAATATGAGAATTGGAGAATTTATATTTGCGGCACAAGTACCTATGGTTTTGGTATTTTGGCAAAACTCTAAAATAAATTTAATTCATTGGATCGGTTATCATTTAATATCAACCGTTGGATTGAGATAATTGATTTGAACCCTAAATGTAATTCGAAATTGAAACTTGGTGACCAAGTTTAGGTATTTCGAATTTGCTTAATTAATTATGTCTGTTGGATCGGTTTTGAGATTTAATCTTTACCGTCGGATTAGAAATTAATTAATGTTATATATATATATAATTCGAATAATATTATGGATAATAGTTCGAATTAGGGTTTTATAAAACCCTAGGGCATTTGACTTTATCCCTAATTGATTTGATCCATTGGATTGGTTTAAGATTTATTTTTAACCATTGGATCTAGATAATCATAAACAAATTCGAATTTTAATATGTATATATATATGTAATTCAAATTTTATTAATATGATGATAAGATTAAATATATTGATCTTATCATGTATTATTATTTAATTAAATCCCTGATTAATTAATCCATTGAATTTAGATGAGAATGAATCTGGACCATTGGATTGAAATAATATAATTATTTTTAATTAATAGAATTCGAATAAAGGGAGGGAAAATCTCCAAATCGGTTACAGCTTGAGCCTATAAATAGGAGGCTCATTCTACACATTTTTTACACCTTCCCTAGAGCAAAAACACGAGCTATCCCTCTCTCTCTAGGGTCTGCGAGTTTTCTGCTTCTGATCTCTCTTCTAGTTTGGCTTAGGAGATATTTTTCTCCGGTAGCTTTAAAAGAACATCAGTTAAATTGTGCGGCGGAGTCCTTCCGCCGAAGCCCACGATTCGGTACGAGGAGTCCAGGAGAATATCCCGGAAGATCACGGGAGTTTCCCTTAGCACCGGCGGAGCCCTGTCAAAGTCAGAACGCGCAGCCGGAATCGTCACCTGATGTACGGCCTTATGCATTGGGTCAATAAATGCAATCATTTACTGCTTTCTATTTATTTCCTATTCGACTAGGTTATTAATAATGATTATGAAAATATTAAATTCGAAATATTTATCAGATCTTAACGAAATGATTATTACCCGATATCTGTGTCGTCGGACCGGTACCAATATTTCCGCTTCAAAATAATTTTTTAAATGTTACCGGGACGCATCGGAGGCTATTATCATGGTAAGGAAGTCGGACTGATACCACCAATTTCCAACACATAGACATAAGCATCACACAACTCTCTACAGAGTCATGATGACTCCCTTGATTGTCGGTGGTGAGAAGTGAGAGCTACCCGTGCACAACTTATGAATCGAAACCATAAGTGGGTTACTCACAATATTACTGACTAAGTCAAAGAGAAATATGCAATGAGGAGCATTACAATAAAACTGCATGCTCATGTGTGAGTCATCAAGTGAAATGACAATAACCCGAATTTGATTGTATCAATGGACACCCTGTTGTATAAAGGGAATAATATATACCGTATCACTAAAGAGTGCAGCCTCAGGTCTATAGTGGAATCACTTCGAGGTTTGACGAACAACTAGTAGTTCGTTGGAGCTTAAGTGATGCGGGTCCATGGTACCCAGGATAGCTCCGTAACTGATGATACGTACATGATTAAAATACATTCTTGATAATGTTTAATCATTTTGCTAGACTTATAAAACTGAAAGGTCTATGGCAGACATCAGATAGTTTTATCGTTAGCGTGGTAAAAGTACCATATTTTGGTACACGGAATTAACTGATAAAAAATAAAGTTATAATTTATATTTTCTATCAGGACCATGTTGTTGTAAATTAAATTCTAAGCAACTTTGCTTTTTGAACCAAGTCATTTCGACTTACGGTTTCTAATTTATGGATTTTCTAAGTTTATGCTCGGTTCGATAAACTATGAAATTAAATCACATGTCACGAATTTAAATGATGGTGTGGCACCATGACATTTTAATGTGTGATATTGAGATCAGGAATTATTAATATAATTTAATTATTTGGATTTAATTATTAATATCTTATTAATAATTAATAGATTTATATTAATAAATAAAATATATATTTATATATATATTTAATGTGTAAAATTCGAATTAGGGTTTGATGATAGGAAACCCTAGCTAATTCGAATGGTATGTTTTAGACATTCCATATTTACGACATAAGTTCCAAATATTTTGGTATTTTAGCAAATCTCGAAAATCAATTTAATCTACTGGATCGGTTATGATTTAATGTCAACGTTGGATTAAGATAATTGATTTTAACCCTAATGGTAATTCGAAATTGATAGCTTGGTGACAAAGCTTAGGTATTTCGAATTTCGTTAATTAATTATATCTGTTGGATCGGTTTTAGGATTTAATCTTTACCGTCAGATTAGAAATTAATTAATATTATATATATCATATATAATTTGAATAAATGAGGATAAGGAATTCGAATTAGGTTTTTGTTAAAACCTTATGGTATTTGATTTTATCCCTGATTGATTTGATCCATTGAATTGGTTTAAGATTTATTTTTAACCATTAGATCTCGATAATCATTAAATAATTTGAATTTTATTATATATGTATATATAATTCGAATTTAATAAATATGAAGATAAGATTAAATATTTTGATCTTATCATGTATTGGTTAATTAATTAAATCCCTAATTAATTATATCCATTGGATTTAGATGAGATTAAATCTGGACAATTGGATTGGAATAAATAATTATATTTAATTATATAAGTTCGAAAATAGGGAGGGGAATATCTCCAATTCGGTTACAGTCTGAGCCTATAAATAGAAGGTTCATTCTACACATTTGATACACCTTCCCCAGACCCTCTCTCTATAGGGTCTGCGAGTTTTATACTTCTGATTTCTTTTTCTGGTTCGGCTTAGGAGACATTTTCTCCGGTAGCTTAAAAAGAACCAGTAGTTAAAGTTTGTGATGGAGTCCTGCCGACGAAGCCACGCTTCGGTACGAGGAGTCCATGAGAATATCCCGGAAGATCACAGGAGTTTCCCCTCAGCCCCCGGCGAAGCCCTGCCGAGATTCAGAGTGCGCAACCGAGACATCACTAGAGGTACAACCTTATGCATTGGGTTAATAAATGCAACCATTTACTGCTTTCTATTTATTTTTTATTCTACTAGTCTATTAATAATGATTATGAAATATTAAATTCGTAATATTTATCGGATCTTGTTGAAATAGTAATTACCCGATATCCGTGTCGTCGGGCCGATAACAAGTTTTCCGCTTTAGAATTATTTTCAAGTGTTACCGGGACGACTCGGAGGCATATTTTGCGGTAATGAAGTCGGGAATCAAACCCCGATTTCCAACATGAGTCACTATAAAAGTATATTGGGGGAAGTGATGTATTGCTAGTGACCTCTCACTTCTAGCAAATTTTGAATATGTGGCAACACCACAAAATCCTAAGGAGTCGCACCGAACTCACAAGAGGAAACATAGTACAATGACGAATTCCAATGAAAAAGTATTTGAGTTGCGACAACGGAGCATGAGGCAAATTTGATCATTGTGATGAAAGAGGATATATCTAATCCTGGAATCACCATTGCTCTAATTTTTTACGCATGGATGTGCATGATGACATATCCAATCTCGGTATATTCGTGCAAGTGTGAGATTGTAGGAAATGCCCTAATTGTGATCTATGCCCATCGGGTATTCCGGGTTCGACCTGACAACACTATTTGGTGACGATCCCACTCGGGCCCACATATTAATTATGAGAATATTAATAAATTAATAAAATTTGTTAATAATGACCTAATGGGATTAGGCCCAATTACTAGGCCAAAAAGGCCATTAGGTCATTAAACCAGGTGGTATATTTATACCACACATGGCATCATAATTCGAAAACACTCAAGCCAAAAAACAGAGAAAAATCACAGCCACCGCTAGCAAGCCCTATGTGCGATTTTCTCTTCCCTGTGCATCCGTCGGTTCGCTGTTCATTCACCGAGGAAATTTAGAAGTCTGACGAGGGGATTTTCAGTCTATCAAACGTTCCTGCAACGATGTGGTGGATGAACTAGCTCCAATCCAATTCATGTGACAATCGGCCACGCGCAAACCGAGGAACCAACAATATTCTCTACAATTGGCAAAAGTACCGAAAATAAGGTAACAAACCGATTCTCTTGATTTTTGAATTTATTCTAGATCCTTATTTCGATGATATTCCGTGTTTTCCGCCTTGAGATTGAGAAAAAGTCATCTAAAAACCCAACAACTTGGACCGTTATATAACCATTATTATTAGGAAAAAAATAACAGTATAATATGTCAAGAATATTGTAACCATAATACATCATTTGAAGATGATATTAGTGAACGGAACTTGGTTCATGCGATGGTGCAATTGTAACAACAACCTCTATGAACAATATTTTTACATCACAAATATACATCACCAGAGCTTCTTAATGCTAAGAAGAATAAGCTTAGAGTTGACATAAACTCCGAAAATAGGCAAATAATTTCATAATCATATTTTAAAAACATAACATGGTAATGTTTTTCATTTAAGATGATTGCATAAATAGTCATGCAATGCTATATTTTATTTATGGTGGTTTTATAACTATATATGTAACAATACTATTTTCATAATCATATTTTAAAAACTTTACACGATTAATTAATTAGTGTAATTTATTTTTATTTAACGTGATTCATGACTAGTTATGCAATGGTCTATTCTACTTATCGTGATTTTATATTTATAAATGTAATATTACTATTTTTATATTGTATTATTACGTTTGAAAAAATTATTATTTTATAAATTTAGCGAATTATTAATTTAGTTAATTAAGCCCGATTCGTGATTAGATAAATTATTATTTAATCGAGGTACAATGTAGGGCTGAAACCAGAACCGGGAACCGGGAATTTGACTATTTTTTGTCCTTGTCCCGGAAAAATCGGGACACAGTTTTCTGTCCCGGTTTTGGTTTTGGTTCTGAAAAATCCTTGTTTTTTATTTAAATCAGAACCGGGACCGGGACCGGGACACCGATTAAAATCCCGATTTTTTTAGGACAAAAACTCGGGACAAAAACCGGGACAAATCCGGGACAAAATCCAAGATAGAAACATGAAAATTACCAAATCCGAGTAAATCCAAAATGTAAAATACCAAATCCAAGTAAATCAAAAAACGTAAGATACCATATCCGAGTACAAAAGCAAAATACAAAATAAACAAATGCAAGATCCGAGTTCACGTCGTGAACTTCAAAATACCAAATTCAAATCTCAGTGCAAAAAACCGAGTCTAAAATGCTAAATAGTAAATACCGAGTACAAACAAATTATTTTTTATAACAAAACGACATATAAGAAATGACGTGTTAAATAAAATACCGTGTAATGGCTGAAAAATAAATGACATGTTAAAATAATGGGCTGAAAAAATAAAATAAGAGATTAAGAACATAATAGTAAACGACTTAAAAGAAATGACATGCTAAAAAACGACAAATTTATAACAAAACGACATAAAACCGGAACCGGGACAAGAAAACCGGGAATTTCATATTTTGAATTGGTTTTGGTTTTGGTTTTTTAAACCGGAACCGGGACGTCCCTTTTTAGATTATACTCAAAAGAAAAAATTGATTTTTTGCCAAAAACAGTTCGGTACCGGGACCAGAACCGGGACAAAACCGGGAACCGAGTACAAAATTTTCACCCCTAGTACAATGTATGTAGTTTTTTTTTTTTTTTTTTTTTTACAGTAAGCAGTGTTTTTTTTTACGTAGTTAAAATTAAATTTTTAAAGATGTGTTCACCCTTTTGTCTGAGATTGGGCGGGAAGTGTTTATTGTTGTGTAATTTTGAAGGGTATCTTGGGAATTTCGTAGCAGCGAAGGCCAATTTGAACAAATAAAATAGAAAATCAAACAAATTACTGAACGAGGAAAAAATCCCGCTTTTACAAAATCGGAGTATCTTCTTCTGCTAGGGTTTCAGCTCGCCTCGCCGCTTCCCAGCTCCTCCACGACTCCTCCACGACTCCTCCGTCTTCGAGTATGCCATACTCTTTTCTCCTTTGTTTGATTTTGCTTTTCGCAGCTCTGTATGGATCTCTCGGCTTCATCTCTTTGAAGCTTTGCTGCAATGGCGCTGGGAAATGAGTTTTTGAAATAAAGTTTAACGATTAAGTGATTCGATTTGAGGATCTGTGCTGGTTTCTGCAAATCAGTATTGTATCCTAATCTTCGCTGCTTTTTCTAGCATCTGTGCTCTCTCTTGATTCTGGGGAAGGTGTGTAATATTCACTGTGGTTTGGTTCTCGAGTGTCCGCTTTATACTTTTCTGTTGCTAGGTTGCGGGAGATCGCTCTTCTTGTCCCATTAAGTGGTCTGGTTAGATGTTTATGTCCGTTTGTCTAATCCCGTGGTTTGCTTTTCTCAGATTTCAGTCACCAACATGGACGTCACTCAAATCCTTTTAAACGCGCAAGCAGTCGATAGCGCTGTGCGTAACCACGCAGAAGAAAATCTTAAACAGTTTCAGGAGCAAAATCTTCCAATTTTCTTGCTGTCTCTTGCTGCGGAATTGGCTAATGATGAGAAGCCTGCCGAGAGCCGTAAATTGGCGGGGTTGATTCTGAAGAATGCTTTGGATGCCAAAGAGCAAAATAGGAAGCTTGAGCTTGTGCAAAGGTGGTTGGCGCTGGAGCAAAATGGCAAGTCCCAGATTAAAGCTTACTTATTACAGACCCTGAACTCTCAGGCCCTCGACGCTCGGTCAACCGCTTCTCAAGTAATTGCAAAGGTTGCCGGTATTGAGCTGCCTCATAAGCATTGGCCTGAACTCATTCAAGTGCTTTTGTCCAACACTCACCAGCTTCCTGCTCATACTAGACAGGCAACCCTTGAAACCCTGGGATACATCTGTGAGGAAGTCTCTCCGGATGTGGTAGACCAGGGTCAGGTGAATCAGATACTTACCGCTGTTGTTCAGGGCATGAACGCTACTGAGAGTAGCAATGATGTCAGACTTTCTGCATTAAAAGCGCTGTTCAATGCACTGGGCTTTGCTCAGGCAAATTTCTCCAACGACATGGAGCGGGACTACCTTATGAGGGTTGTCTGCGAGGCTACTCTTTCCCCAGAATTGAGGATCCGACAAGCAGCGTTTGAGTGTTTGGTCGCTATATCTTCAACTTACTACGAGAAGCTGGCTCCTTATATTCATGATATTTTTAACATCACAGCCAAGGCTATCAAGGAGGATGAAGAACCCGTTGCACTGCAAGCCACCGAATTTTGGAGCTCAATATGTGACGAGGAAATAGATATTTTAGAAGAGTATGGCGGAGATTTCACTGGGGATTCTGATATTCCGTGCTTTTATTTTGTGAAGCAGGCTCTACCTGCTCTTGTCCCGTTGCTTTTAGAAACTTTGCTGAAGCAGGAAGAAGATCAAGATCAAGATGAAGGTGCGTGGAACATTGCAATGGCCGGAGGAACGTGCTTGGGTTTGGTGGCGCGCACTATTGGCGATGATATAGTTCCTCTTGTAATGCCATTCATTGAAGAGAACATCACAAAGCCAGATTGGAGGCAGCGAGAGGGAGCCACTTATGCTTTTGGTTCCATCCTTGAAGGCCCATCGCCTGAAAAACTCGTGCCTCTGATCAATGTTGGCCTGAACTTCATGCTCAATGCACTGATGAAAGATCCAAACAACCATGTCAAAGACACCACTGCGTGGACTCTTGGTAGAATATTTGAGTTTCTGCACGGGTCAAGCTTAAATACACCCATAATCACTGCAGCCAATTGCCAACAGATCATCACGGTCCTTCTCCAGAGCATGAACGACGTACCTAACGTTGCTGAAAAGGCATGTGGTGCTCTTTACTTCCTAGCCCAGGGCTATGAGGATGGACTATCACCCTCGCCATTGACGCCCTATATCCAGGATATCCTTCAGGCTCTTCTGAACGTGACTCATCGGCCCGATGCTAGTGAATCACGTCTTCGCACATCGGCATATGAGACGATAAACGAAGTTGTGAGGTGTTCGACAGAGGAGACAGCTCCTATTGTGGCTCAATTAGTTCCCGTCATCAAGGAGGAGCTTCAAAAGACTTTTTCAGCGCAAAATCTCTCTTCTGAAGATAGAGAAAAGCAAAACGAACTACAGGGCCTTCTTTGTGGTTGCTTGCAGGTGATGATACAAAAGCTAGGCTCACTGGAACTAACAAAGCCCGCCATCCTAGAGCAAGCTGATGAGATAATGACGCTCTTTCTCACTGTTTTCGGTAGCAAAAGTGCCACAGCTCACGAGGAAGCCATGCTTGCCATCGGAGCTCTTGCATACTGCACAGGTCCCAATTTCTTAAAGTATATGCAAGAATTCTCCAAGTTTTTGGACATGGGCCTTCAAGATGTCGAGGATTACCAGGTTTGTGCCATAACGGTCGGTGTGGTGGGTGATGTATGCCGGGCATTAGAGGGTAATATATTCCCATATTGTGACAAGATAATGACCGAGCTCCTCAAGAACTTGTCGAGCAACCAATTGCATCGATCCGTGAAGCCTCCAATATTTTCATGCTTCGGTGATATTGCATTAGCAATTGGAGAGAACTTTGAAAAGTACTTCGCCTATGCTATGCCCATGCTTCAGGGCGCTGCTGAGCTTTCAATCCGTATCCCGAATGCCGATGATGATATGTTAGAGTACACAAATACGCTGAGGAACGACATCCTGGAGGCATATTCTGGGATTTTTCAAGGGTTTAAGGGCTCTGCAAAGTGTCAGTTGTTGATTCCGTACGCCCCGCACATCCTGCAGTTCTTGGATGCTCTATTTCTCGAGAGGGACATGTAAGTTCCACTAAACTAAACTTGTGTAATTTTTCTTAGAATAATAAGGAACAAGGAATGCGCCCGATAAGTATGATAAGTGCATTATTTCGAATTAAGTAAAACTTGGTACTATGGTGTTCATAGTTTGAGTTTTTACTTTTTTAACTGTTATTTTTTTTAATGAATATGGTTTCGTTTTGAAAATAAAAATGTTTGACTATAGAAGATATTGTTTTTATCAGAATTTGCGCCTTAATCCCGGTCGGATTGATTAGGTTATATTTTCTTGTAACTCTTTCTTTCCAATCTTCAGGGATGATTTGGTGACGAAAACGGCTATTGGGGTCGTGGGAGACCTAGCCGATACACTGGGTAGCAATGCGGCTTCTCTAATTAAGCAATCCGAGTCGAGCAGAGACTTTTTAACGGAGTGTTTGGGTTCCGACGATCCTCTGATCAAGGAATCCGCAGAGTGGGCGAGATTGGCGATCAGCCGAGCGATCACTCTTTGATCGTCACTGTTTTGTTTTTCTTGTGTTTCCATAGAGGTGGTTTTAGTTCTGCTATCTTGGCAGTGAGAGAGAGTAGAAGAAGCCCAGGGTCAAATTGGTAAAAACTCACCTAAGTATTTTGAAACCGAAAGTTGTTTTCTTGGGTGTCAAAAGATTACATGTGGATATTTGGGTTTTGTGTCTCACAATCGCATTCTTTTTTTTTTTTTTTGGTTCGCAAGCGCATTCTTCATTTTATTGGTTTGATTTATTTTTAAATTTTCGTTCTCTCGAGGATAATTAGACTCTGGAATATATTATATGTATAGTATATACTATATACACACACTAAATAACTATATTACCACAACATTGAAGTCCTTGCCTTTAAATATTTATTTGGCCCACCGGACAGTATAAAACAAGAAGTTGATTTTCTTTTTCTTTCCTAATCGAGTAGTTTTTTTCGCATTACCAAGTCCTTGGTTATTTCTTAAAAACGTATATTTTATGATTATATTTCATGATCAGTACTTTAACTTAAAAGAATTCATAATTTAAACCCCAAAATCCAAGAAAGAAGTATTTAAAGTCCAAATTCGTAACGAATAGATAGTTCAAAAGCATAGATATTTGCAGATAAAGTACTTGAAATTTTTGTCAAAGTAGCGTTATGCAGGGGATAATCTTCTTGGTTATCATTCAATAGATCTATAGTTTATAACAGGTTTATCGACGGATGAGATATACAACTATAGTTATCGTTATCTAAACTTATCGACGGATTAATCGGTTATCGATGAAAAAAATCTTAAATATTTTTAAGCATATACATATTCAATTTTTATATAGTGTCCAAAATACCCAGTATAATTCCCCGGAAGCAGCAGTGGCTTGTGCCTAGGGAGAAGAGACGGTCACCTCCCCTCTTACCGATTCCAAGTGGGCGTCAAGATTCGTGACCCCACAACGTCTTGGTCTCTTTTTCTGTGAACCGCCTCGACATCTCGAGCTCTTTGTTACCGGAAATGAAATATGAGAAGAAACTTCACGCCAACAAGAAGACAATGCGAAAGTAAACGGGTCATGAGGATGTTGAATAGGGTTAGCTAAGTGCGCGTAACTTTCTTAGGTCGAAGGGACCCATAAGTTGACCAGCGCTAGGAGTTTGCTCCTCCGTAACAACGACGACAAGATCACGAGCACGCTATTCTCATTGAAGTCCTTGACTCGTTCCGTTGAGGGTGACTTGTGCTTCTGGTCGGGCAAGTGACTTTCGGGGCTACCAATGAACTGGGGAGAGCTACCTCATCAATGAACTGGGGGCCCATAATATATGCTCTTCAGCCTACCGGGCGCCTTGCGGAAATGAAAACTTTTGCCAACAACATTAAGAATTTGTGAAACAGAAAATATAGGTCATATGTTATAAAACATACAACATATAAATACTTGTGCCGTAAATATCGTGTATATATATATACACTCGGCGAGTTCCGTTTCAAAGCGGTTCTCGAACTCTGTTCGAATTGGATTCCCAGCGACGACAATGGCGGATGTGGCAAGCTCGGTGGTGCTGGAAGTGCTGGGACCTCGCGCCCTAGACGTGGACGAGCCCATCATCGACTACATCGTCAACGTCCTCGCCGACGAAGACTTCGATTTCGGCCTCGACGGAGACGGCGCTTTCGACGCCGTCGGCGAGCTGCTCGTCGCCGCCGGTTGCGTATCCGACGTCTCTGAGTGTCTTTCCGTGAGTTCTCCACCTCGTCTTTCTCGCGTCTCTAGATAGATTGCTTGTCGATTGCTAGGGTTTTGAGAAACCAAATGGGATGTTTTCGCTGTGGATTTTGTCTAATCGGTCATCATTTGGGAAATTGAAATTCGTTATTTCTTCGTTCATAATATGCAGACACCTTCATTGATTTTATGGTTGGATTTTGAGAGTTCTGCTCTGAAACGGAGATGGAGAGTTTGGTTTATGTTCTTCTTTCGTGACCGTTGCTCAAAACGGAATATTTAAGCCAGTGAGATGGAATCCCGGGTTCAATAAACGAGTCATAAAATGGACTCGGTTCCTTTGAGAACACGGTCAAATCTCTCCATTGTCGCGCTTTGAAGTTATTTACTCAAACCTAATTATCAGATATGGCAATAACCTTATTGACTATAACATCGATAATATAATTTTTTTTTTTCTAAAAGAAACAACGATTATATTGATAAAGATAAATTTACAGTGCAAGGTCAGAATGGTTTGCATCAGCCAATTATTTAACGCCCTGGCTATATAGACCAAACTCCACCATAAAAAAAAAAAATAGAAAAGCGAAGACTACTCGTTAAAGAGAGCCAGCCCAATCTCTCGAAATATCCGCAAGAGAATATATTGAGAGCTCATTGCACAAGGAAAAAAGCCGAAGAAAAATACAAATAATCTCGGTAGTATAATAACTCTATGTGGTGCTCATGTTATCAATGATTTAATTTATCAAGGTTATATAGTATTTTGATGAGAGAAAAAAGAGTTTTCAAAAACCAAGCAATTGGGTATGGTGATTTTTAATCTGACGAATAATCGCGAAAGACGCCCTTATGGTGGTGATGGTGGAAAGATTGTCAAAAAGTTCATCTTTTGTGATAAATTTTAAATTGGTCAATGAGACTGCTTGTAGAATTATGTTCCATTGAGGTTTTTTTTCTTTTTTTCTTTTCTTGTTTACATTTTTGGTTGATTTTTTCCATAGGTGTGCAGCACACTGACAGAGAAGTTTGGAAAACATGGGTTAGTCAAACCTAAACCAACTGTGCGAAGCCTTGCGACGCCCTTTAGAATGAATGAAGGTTTGGATGAGAAGGAAGCCCCAAAGAAGAAAGCTGAGGTGTTTGATGGCCCTGTTTTGACGGAGCGTGACCGAGCAAAGCTAGAGAGGAAAAAGAGGAAAGACGAGCGCCAAAGAGAGGTAAAAGGATTAAAACTTTCTACCAAAAGCCAGTTAATAGAAAAGAAAAAAAAAAAAAAAAAAACGGTTTTACCCATCCAAACACAGGCAAGCTGGTAAAAAATTTGTATAGATTTAGGGAAACGTACCAATATTGGTTTTCAGCCCACTACCGGTAATAGTCACAGGTTTCTGCATATATCGTCTTAAAATAGATTTAATATATTTTTACTTTCCTTAACTATGTTTATTTGATTTGGACTATCTTATCTCGTTGATTTCCACTAAGTTATTGTTTTGGACAATGTTATTATGGACTTGATTTGAGATTTTTTTCTTCACAAAAGATAAATTTGTTTACTGGTACCCGTAAAAACCGGTTTTCAAGAAAAGAAGTGTTCTTGTAGTAAAAGGATCTTTGGATCAAATGTTCGAGCACAAGTTTTTCCCCGAATAAATGGTCCTAGACTCTAGTGTTTTATTTTTAAATTATCTGAATTATATCTTTGATTATTTAGGCACAATTTCAAAATCATTTAGCAGAGATGGAAGCAGCCAGAGCAGGGATGCCTGCGATATCTGTAAACCATGATAACAGTGGTGGACCGATTGTTAAGGATCTTCATATGGAGAATTTCAATATTTCTATCGGTGGTCGTGATCTCATTGTCGACGGTTCACTCACACTTTCATTTGGAAGGCACTATGGTTAGTTTCCTTGTTCACACATTCTTTCATTTCAAATAGGACCCGGCCTATATTTGAAGCCCTAACTTATATTTGACTTTGTATTCAAGGCATTGAGTCAGGCATAAAACATTATTCTGCGAATCATTGGAATTTTTGGTTGGCTTGGAAATGTTATGTATCAATTAGATTAACTGGGACAACATAAGATCTTGTACTCATCATTCCTCACTCACGTTTGAGCTTAGGAATGGTGAGCCGTTAAACATGACAACCCATATCTAACGTGTGGGTTATAAAAAAAGTTAACATGGTTATATACTTAACATTTAGGATAAGGAGTCGTTTGTTTAATTAAGGATTATAGACTTTAGAGTATTTAATTTGAGTTTGCCATTTAATTATATCATTTATACTATTTAATAATGTCATTTGAACTGATCAATTATGTTTAAAATTAGAAAGGTTGGGCCTGTTGCAGTCTATTAGGGTGTAATTGTGCTCTATTTACGAGACCTAAAGTTAATGAAAGAGTAGCTGTGTTATGTCCATTTAAATCTTTTGCTATGTAGTATTAACTGGGGTTATTTATGTAAATTAGCAATAAATTGAGCGTTTAAGAAATTCCAAAATGTCTTAGTATGGGCACCTAGGGCTCTGTTTCGTTCTGTATTTGATTTGCCCAATTGACTCAAGACATCATTCTCGAAGGAATAAAGTATCCGCTTCTAGTAATCATCACCTTGGTGAAAACTGCTAGGTGCTGGCTTACTTGTGTGTTTCAGTAGTTGTCGGGAAAAGTTCCTATCAGTCCATCAGTTGGTGTTAATTTTTAATTAGTTTTTTCTAGGGGTTTAATTGGGTTTTGTGGGTTTTACCACTAACACTAAAATTGTCGCTGATCTAACGTATATACAAATTCTTGTAGGTCTTATTGGAAGAAACGGTACGGGGAAAACAACGTTCCTTAGGCACATGGCCATGCATGCCATTGATGGAATTCCTGCAAATTGCCAGATATTGCATGTGGAGCAGGAAGTTGTTGGTGATGACACAACTGCTCTGCAGTGTGTTCTTAACTCCGATACCGAGAGAAGCCAGCTTTTGCAAGAAGAAGCTCGTCTTCTCGCTGAACAGGTGAACACACAGATTTGAGTCGTTTATGACTACACTTAACTTCCTTCTATACTTTTTTTTTTTTTCCCTAGCTTATATGATGTTAATTTATGCCTTATCTTTGTTCTGAATTTAAACATTTTTTTGAAGAGAGATCTGGACTTTGATGATGATAAAAGCAACGTGATTGAGAAAGATCGCATTTCAGAAAGGCTAGATGCGATATACAAACGGCTTACATTGATTGATGCAGATTCTGCCGAGGCTCGTGCAGCGGCCATTCTTGCGGTGAGTTATATCTTTGACTTGTTGTCGATAGCCTCCCTCTGAACTGGAGCTCACTTGAGCTATAGCTGGAACACATGCGAAACCTTAATATTTGATGAGAAAATCACTCCTTTTTTTTTATCAGTTTGCCCATGATCTTTTAACTAACTAAATGTGCCCTCTCCATTGAATGTTAAATCTTTGAGCAAAAAGTTTATGCTCTAGATGGTCTTTTTCTGTCTCTTAACTTATCCCAGTACACCTACTTTGATTAACCTATTTTATAATTTGATACATTGGAAGAAACCGTTACATTTGATTGAATTTATAAGTTCAGGGGGAAATCAAATGTAAAAAATAGTAAGGAAAACATATGTCTCAACTCTTTATGCATCATTTTCTCTTAGTCAGAAAATTTGTGTTTTTCTATCTGCATTTGTCTGTTGTGGGGTACTTATATTCTGAATGGCATCTCGGTGTTGTCCTATGGCTTCTACAGGGCCTTAGTTTCTCTCCGGAAATGCAAAAGAAAGCAACAAAGACGTTTTCTGGAGGATGGAGAATGAGAATAGCTCTTGCTCGTGCCCTATTCATAGAGCCTGATATTTTGCTACTCGATGAACCAACGGTGTGTTGTGTACTTTTCAGTGCAAAATATGGAATGTCGAATTTCCATTAGATCATAAGGATTTACTCTAATGAGTTCATTTTCTTTAATATTTCTTGGTATTCTGTCAGAATCATCTTGATCTTCATGCTGTACTGTGGCTGGAGAGCTACCTGGTGAAATGGCCCAAAACGATTATAGTTGTTTCTCATGCTAGAGAATTTTTGAACACGGTATACACGCACTGTTTCTTTTTCTTTTCTTATCCCATGTGATTCTGTGATCCGATGTATTATTTTGGAACCCCTCGATCTCATAGGATGTATTGAAACGGAAAGTTTGTATGATCTGATTTCAGGTGGTAACAGATATACTTCATTTACACGGGCAAAAATTGTCCGCTTTTAAGGGAGACTATGATACGTTTGAGAGGACGCGAGAGGAACAGATAAAGAATCAGACAAAGGCTTTTGAAGCAAATGAACGTACGAGATCACATATGCAGGTTATCTCGACTCTTATGACTGTTATGTTTCTTGTGTTTATGTTGGTTGGATCTTGGTCAGTGTTTAACTGTTAAAAAATTACCAATTTTATTCTTCTTATAACATTTTTCTGTCTGAATGCTGATCTATTGAATATTTAATTTTTATTC
Source organism: Parietaria judaica (assembly GCA_954871525.1). Classification (NCBI taxonomy): domain Eukaryota; kingdom Viridiplantae; phylum Streptophyta; class Magnoliopsida; order Rosales; family Urticaceae; genus Parietaria; species Parietaria judaica. Next base: position 4,479,637 of record OX940868.1, read on the forward strand.
ATTCATTCATTTTCCTTTCAAGTTGCTGATGAGTTTATATGAAGTTAGAGTGTTTCCTTTGGTATTAATGCTACACATCCTGTCATCATTCTCACCCTCGCTTTAAGTATTTTAGTTTCTTTTTTGGCATTCCGCCACTGGATAATCAGTACTAAAATATGTACTAGACTTGATCAATATTTTGTGTGAATGAAAAATTCATCTTGTAATTCTTTACATCCTTCTCTGTATTGCATCTTCTCTCTGGTTTTTCGCCTTTTCCCGATGTACCTTGTAAATATATGTTCTCAGGTGTATTCGTAACTCTTCTTTAACCCGCACAAGGTCTTCCTTAACTGCAGAGCTTCATTGATAAGTTCCGTTACAATGCAAAGAGAGCATCTCTTGTTCAGTCTAGAATCAAAGTAAGTTTCTCTTTATTGTCTTGAAAAAATCATAAATATCTTGATGCTTCGATGATATATGGTCATCATTCAAAACTGATTATTTGGATGTATTTTTTTTTCCTCCGGCCATATAATATTACTTCTTTGTGAATTATTTACACCTTTTGTCTCTTGGTTTCAAGGCTCTGGATCGGATAGGTCATGTGGATGAAGTTGTAAATGATCCCGAGTAAGTAACATCATCTTTTAACGTCACTTAAGAAATGTCATGTTCAACGTTCTGATGGACCTTTATTTATCGTTGGTTTTATTTTAGTAATTTAGGGCTTTTATTTATTTAATATTAGGATTAGTTTTTATGCGTTTTATTCATTTAGTTTAGTTTGGATTTATTTAATTAATTAATTAATTAGTAGTGGTGGGCTTAGGAGTTGTCGTTTGATAATGGGCCTAACCTAGATTGTCTAGGGTATTAAGTAGAGAGGAGATCGACAGTGGGGAGGTGTGCAGAAAATAGTCGTTTGTGACAGTCTCCACCGTCGGGAGAGTTGGCCGTGCTCTCGAACTCACGTGCCCGGTTCTCTTTGACGTGTTTATTCAATAAAATTCTGTTTATAAATCCGGGATCCATCAAATTGGTATCAGAGCATAATCTTGCGACCTAGAATGACGAAAACTCGATCAGCGACGGACGAGCCAAAAGGGGCGAGCGATATTGCAGCGCTGTTCGACAGCTTTCGCGCTGAGCTGATGGACAGTTTTCGCGCCGAGATGGCCCAAGCCATGCGCGATTCAGTGCAGGAAGCGGTGGAACAAGCAGTGGCGCGCACAGACGAACGCCAAAATCGAGCGATGGCTGAGTCGGATGCACGCGTAGGCGCGCTGGAAGCGCAGATGCGCTGCCAGACTGAGCACAGCGAGCGCGAACTCCCTCCAGGAGGGAAGAGGGACCACCGACCAAGCGAGGGCGCGCACGGGAACAAGGGAAAACAACACGACGGCCCAGGTCAGCGTGTCAACAGCCCTGAATTTTCCCCCATGCGGTCGGGAAACCACGGTTCGGGTTCAAACTTAGCCGAAGATCCGGCCTTGGCGAAAATTCTCTCGGCTAACCCGGACGACCGAGAATGGGTTTCACGGATTACAAAGGTGTACCATGAGGAACTCAAGGAGCGAGAGCGTTTGGCTTGCACGCAACACCATCGGGACGAGCATATGGGACAGATTCCACTCCGCACGACACAGCTGCCACGAAAAATTAGCGAGGACAGCGAAGATTCCGACGACGAGACGGGCATTAAATGTCAAAACCGTAGACCGCCGGAGTACCGCGGCAATGGGGGACAGCGCGAGGCACACGGGGACCGAGTACGACAACTACAAATGCCCGTGTTCGAGGGGGCCGGTGCCGAAGAGTGGGTGTACCGAGCCGAGTGGTATTTCGAGGTCAATGGAATCCGGGGCTATGCACGCGTGAACTCGGCCGGAGTTTGTCTAGAGGGATCGCCTCATTTGTGGTACAAGGGGAAGGTTCGGAAGGATCCTTTTCTCGGTTGGCGAGACTTTAAAACACGGTTGTTAGCGCGCTTTCCGGATCCACGAGGCAAGTGCTACAATGACCAACTTGCGAGGGCTGCTCAAAGCGGGACACTCAGCGACTTCATTAACGAGATCGAGCGCTTGCAGGAGCACTTACCACATTTGCCGGACGATGTGTTTAAGGACGCCTTGGTGCGCGGGCTGAAACCGGAGCTTCAAACGATGGTGATGTGGGGTCGCCCGCAAACTTTGGATGCGGCGATTGAATTGGCGATACTCACGGAGTCTTGCGGAGTGGGAAGGCAGCGAGCACGGGATAGCAACCCAAGTGCCGGAGCAACGACCGAGAGGCCCTCCAAAGACCTAACCGAAGGCGAGTACGCGTCTCGAAAGGCTCGAGGTTTGTGTTATAAATGTGAGGAGAAGTTCTCGCCCGGACATCGTTGCAAAGTTGAGATGCGAGTCTCTCTCGTTGAGGATCCGATAAAGGAATTGGAAGATTGTGTGGAGGAAGAACTTACCGGAGTATGACGTGACGAGGGAATCGGACGACAAGCTTGAGGACAAGCTTGCTTTCGAGGGGGGAGTAATGATGGACCTTTATTTATCGTTGGTTTTATTTTAGTAATTTAGGGCTTTTATTTATTTAATATTAGGATTAGTTTTTATGCGTTTTATTCATTTAGTTTAGTTTGGATTTATTTAATTAATTAATTAATTAGTAGTGGTGGGCTTAGGAGTTGTCGTTTGATAATGGGCCTAACCTAGATTGTCTAGGATATTAAGTAGAGAGGAGATCGACAGTGGGGAGGTGTGCAGAAAATAGTCGTTTGTGACAGTCTCCACCGTCGGGAGAGTTGGCCGTGCTCTCGAACTCACGTGCCCGGTTCTCTTTGACGTGTTTATTCAATAAAATTCTGTTTATAAATCCGGGATCCATCACGTTCTTTGTCAATATTAAGTTGACTTTTATTTTTATTTTTTATGTGTAGCTACAAGTTTGAGTTCCCGACACCAGATGACAGACCAGGCCCTCCAATCATAAGTTTCAGGTTCTCATTCTCTAAGATCGAAGTTATTCAGTTTGAATCATTTTCTGATCTTGCTAGCATAGTTAGGTTTTCTTTACTTGAATCAAGTTTTGGCTTTAGATTAGTTTCTCTTACAATGTCTTAAAGTAAGAGGCATTTTTTTTACTTGTCTTGTTCTTACACTGTTACACATATATCCTATTCCAGGAACCTGCTTAGCTCAAGATCCTTATTTTTCTTTCGATATTATGTTTTTGCAGTGATGCGTCGTTTGGTTATCCTGGCGGTTCATTAATGTTTAGGAACTTAAATTTTGGAATTGATCTAGACAGTCGCATTGCAAGTAAGGAACCTTGCAAAGTTATTGTATATTTCTGTTCAAATTGCCTATTAATGCTGTAATTTTTTTTCCCATCAAATATTCTTCGCGTGAACTAGAAAAGTCTAATCTCTTTAATATGTGTGTCTGCATTCACGTGTTACATGCATAGGAACAATTATGGTTATTTATGTAGATTATTTTATTCAGTCACGCTATTTATTTTTGGCATTTGAATTATTACATTATGTTTAAAGTTTGGTTATTATATTTATAGGTTTAATATAGTTGGGCCCAGTCTGGCCTATTTGGTTGTAATGAGATATTGGGTTTTGTGAAGGTTACCAAAGCTCCTGTTTCGAGATAGGATTTTGGGTCGTATAAAAATCAAATTTGATGCCCGTAACTCTTCTTTATTTCGTTATTTTCTTCTAAATAGCAAAGTAGATAGCTGTTTTCTTGTTTCCATTTATTTCTCACGTTGCTTGGATTCAAATCATTTTGTAGTGGTTGGGCCAAATGGGATAGGGAAATCAACAATACTGAAACTAATTGCTGGCGAACTACAACCAACCTCTGGGACAATTTTCCGCTCAGCCAAGGTATAGCTCCACTTTCAAAAGTCACCCATATTTTAATGATGTTTTTTAGGGTTAAATTACTCAAGGTCCGGTCCGGCCCACTTACTGTTCATATGGTTATTCAAACTTTAAAGATCCCGAGTAATGGAAAGAAAGTATTGTTCAGAAATGTTTAGTTGGTAGGGTAGACCCCATAAGTAAAAAGGGTTCTACCAGTTTAGACCCTTGTCAAGTTCCCAAACACGGGGCTGTATGGTCCAAAACAGGACCTTTGTGTATCTCTTTCTTAACACATACAAACACTTGGAGAAAGTTTTTAATGATTTGTAAGTGACGTCATTATCTAGAAGTGAACTTGTCAATGTTATGCTCACAAAAAGGGTTCCTATATGCATCGTAAATTATGTATTGAACATCTATAAATTAAATTTTATGGTTTCATTATCTGCTATTAATCGTTCCAGGTTCGTATTGCCGTCTTCAGCCAGCACCATGTTGATGGCCTTGACTTGTCTTCAAACCCACTCTTGTATCTCATGAGATGCTACCCAGTACGTTCTTTGTTTTATTTTGTTATTTTTATTTTTATTTATTGATTATGTTTGTTTAGCTAATAAGGGTTTGGATCCGCCCGATTAATTTGTGACATTTTGATGTTTAAAGAGCCGACACAAGTTTATTCACAAAACTACTATTCTAAACTTAGCTTAGTTTCTCTCTCGGGTTTTAGGGTAGACTCCATATGGAAAGGGGTTTCATCGGCTCTAGGGCCGTGAAAAGATCCAGAATGTGGGACCATAACGATTTAAAACTAACTTTGCATCAACAATATTGTATAATTTTGTTTTTTGACAATGCACGTTCTCGGTTGGGTAGGCCCCAGTATAAAATTTTTCTCTTGAAGAAAATGTTCTGTTTTTTTATTAGGGCCGTATATATTCTATAAATTGTGGCTAATGCATAGATTCTCATATTAAGTGTGATTCTCGCAGGGTGTGCCCGAACAGAAGCTTAGGGCACATTTGGGTTCTTTTGGTGTTACCGGAAATCTTGCGCTCCAGCCAATGTACACATTATCTGGTATTATTCCTCTCCTATTCAGTGCATACCCCCAAGTCGAGATTTTCATTTATTTTCACCTAAATTCACAAAAATATAGCATTTTGGTTGTAAGTTTTTCATGGAGGCAGGCGACCTACATTATATTTTAGATAGGGGTGAAACCAAGAACTAATATTCTGTCCTTTTGCCGGGTCCCGGTCTTTTCGGGCCTCTCAAACCGGACTCAGTCTTGGTTTTGGTGAAACCCGTGTTTTCTTCAAAGCAGGCTGAAAAATTGGGCCGACCTAGCTTTTAAATATATATATATTTAAAATTTGTTACATACAAGTACCCAAATTATACCTTAAAATCAAGTAATAAACATAGTCTAAAATTCAAAAATACAAGATACGAGCCTAAGATATGAATCTTAAAAGCTAAAACTGTAAAAAAAATAACTTTGCCAGAAATTGGGCCATCCCGACTTTAAAAGGCTAAAACTGTAAAATGCTTCGGTCCCAGTTTTTTTTTTTTTGACAAAAAAAGCCCGATTTTCTTACCATACTTAGACACCAGGATTGGGTCATAACCGGGCTTACTTGCACAAATTTCACCCATAATTTAGGATTTCTGGAATGATCAAAAGTGCGTAACTATATTAGTTGAATTGTATGCGTAACTGAGATAAACTGCTCAGGTGGTCAGAAGAGCAGAGTTGCATTTGCGAAGATTACTTTTAGGAAACCGCACATTGTTTTACTTGATGAGCCATCCAATCATTTGGTAAGCCATTTCCTACGCATAATTATATTACTTAGATAGCAAGGCATAGTTAAATAAATTAATATTTTGATAATGGTATTTGGGTATTAAAATTACATTTAAAAAATATCTAGTGTCTCATTCCATGAGGGTTTTGACATGTAGGACTTGGATGCCGTGGAAGCACTTATTCAAGGACTTGTCCTTTTTCAAGGAGGTGTTCTCATGGTAACTATTCACTTCGAAACCCCTGTTAGACCGAGACGGGTCAAAACCCAGTGGATTTCATTACATTGTCGGTTTGTTCTTGCTTTTCAGGTGAGTCACGACGAGCATTTGATATCGGGAAGCGTGGAGGAGCTTTGGGTGGTCTCGGACGGGAAGGTTACTCCATTCCATGGAACGTTCCACGATTACAAGAAGCTTCTTCAGTCTTAGATCTCTGCTCTAATTTTACTGGTCATGACATAAGAAGAGATTAAATGCTTGAATGCCATATGGATTTGTTGTTTAATTACATAAGCGATTATATCCTTGTTTTTGTGTTTTCAATTTAATTTCAAAATTTGTTTATTAATGCTTGGTTTAGTCCGATGCGCGTCTCATGTATTCGAATACTAGTCAATGCTACAAAGTAAGTAATCAAAGTTTACATATGAACCCCGATTTGTTATTAAATTCTAAGGGGTATTCTCGGAGAAAGTTGTCAAAGTTTAGTTATAGCATGCTTACAAGCACCCATGTACCGGCTATTTTGACACATAAGGCATCTTATCAGTAGAGTTTGACTATTCGTCAATAGAGGATTGATACTTGTATAAGTATTGCTATTAAATCTATTTTAATAATAGTTCATGTTGACGACGTCGTTGGGCCGGGTCCATCGTTGTTTGTTGACTTCCTTGGGCTAGAGGCTTGGTTCACTGTTCTTGTGGAGTTGGGCGAGGATACTTGGCGCCTCGGGCCCGATGGCCACTCCGCTGATCGTTGGTCCAGAATCTTCGTTACTTGTTACCACATGGCTTGGAATGGACTAGGCCGGGGTTACAAGTATGGCGACCACTGAGAATTGGTATCCCCGTAGGGAAGGTCGTGGAACGGCCTTCGGCGAATCTTGGTAGATCGGACCCTCTGCTAATCGTCGGTTCGGGACCAGGTGCTTCGGTCTATTGCCACATAATCTTGATACCTCCACTAGGGTCGGATAAGACTTTGAGATAGATCAATGACCATTGAGAACCAGAACCTCCGTAGGGAATGTCTCGGATCAGACGAAGATTAATAAATGACCGGGAGAGCCGGGGGGTGATGGTATATGATGCCGCACCTTGTCACATATAGCGAGGCTTCCTACGTACCCACTTATAGCCAAGTAACTCTTCAGTTGAGAGAGCGGGAGGGGGCACCTCCTTATTCACTTCTAGTTTGGAATTAGTATCGAATATTATATTTATAGAAGTGGAAACGAGATTTGTGTAGTAGTAGATAGCGTTTTTTTGGAGAGCTTGAGAGAGTTGTTTCGAGTTGTGATGAGTTACCATTTGAATGAATCGAGCTCCTATTTATAGGAGGGTCCGGGGGTCTATATGCAGTTAAATACTACTCCGGTAAGCCTCCCGGGAAAAAGTTATGTAGTTTTGTGAGCCCCCGCTTCGTTCCAAACCTATTGGCGCAGACCACTTGGCCAAAAGATACTTACTTCACGCGCCAGAAACAGACTGGGCACACTGTTGTGCGCGCGTGGGCGCGCCTTGGCGTGCCCATGACGCGTCCGGGGCTTTGCCACGGCGCGCGAAGCGGGATCCTCGGTTTGCGTCCTGATCGATCCGTTAGCTTAAATAAATATTTTACTATATTTTTAGGCTCTCGGTTTTGAACTATGGGCCTCCGGGGGGCGTTTAAGCCAAAAAAATTCTTTGCTTAATAAAAAAAAATTAGAAACTTTTTTTATTTTTTATTATGAAATAGTCTTTTTAAAAACACCCCACAACAGCTCATAAAAGACAGAAAAACACCCTTATTTCCTATTGGAGTAAAACAAACTAATTTCATTAATTACAAGTGTTAAATTCAAATTATGAGTGGAAAGAAAGTAGGGGATATGTCATTTTCTGTTTTCTTACAAATTGGAATTTGAAAGTATTAAGATATAACATGCAGGTGTCTTAATTAATCAATTAACTTATTATCATTGGGTGATAATAATTAGGAAAAATCAAGGAAGTGTCATAATCTCCAAATAAAGTAGGATTGCTGAAATGTCACTAACAAGCAAGGACGAATTCTTCTTACTTTGATTCGGTAGTAGTCCAGGTCAGGTGTGCAAAATAATCGTAACTTACTTTTAAACTGTAAAAAGAAATTATTCAGTTTAAAATAGTCGTAATTGGTTTTTTTTTAAATTTTTTTTTTTTTTTTTTTAAAGAAGGTTAAGGTTAATCGTATCCGATTTCAAATCGGATACGGTTACCGGTTATTTATTTTTCAAAACCGTTTATTTGGTAACCGGTTTTAATATTAATATGTATATTTTTTGAAGTACATATTAAATTTACACCTTTTATTACTTATGATCTGGACCGGTATGTTATTTGGACTGACATATTTTATTGTTACGTTAAAGTGTGTAAAAAAATTATATTTTTTTCCTTCAAAACATGTTAATATTTTTAAAACAGGTTATTCGATTTTGATAACCGAAAAATCAGGTCACCCGGTTTTCGTTTAACCGGTTTTAAAAAACAAATTAAGGTTATTAAAAATAAATAACCGGAAACAAATTAAAGATACCAAATAGTTTAAAAAGAAACATGTTAATTGACGAGTTGCACCCTATTAGTAGTGACTAATTCTAAAAAGAGGAGTACGATGATTTGATTTTGAAAACATATGATAAATATAGCTTTATATCTCAAAAACCCGTAAGTTTTTGCTGTTCCTTTTTCTCTTTGGAAAACTCGCCAATTATTATTGTTCATAGCCTAAGAAATTTGATTTCTAGTGTTATAATTCACTATGCAATATGCAACAAGAGGTACATTTCGTTTCATTTATAGATATATATGTTTATAATTTTATGATTGTGATCGTGCTATAATCGTAAAATGATTTTTAAAAGTAAAAATATAATGCATGCACATATTTTACGATAAACGGCTATCTACGTGAAACTTTATTTTCACGTAATTTTCATTTTTGTTTAAAAAAATTCCGCAAAATTTTTGTTAAGTGCTTTAAAACGACCCAACACGAGGCCAATTAGGCCTGTCGACCCAATTGGGCTCAACACCAGAGCCTTCAAATTTAACATGTTTTGTTATGTGATAATTAATGAATTTATGCACAAATATCTTTATTTTGAGATTAGAATGGGAACAATCTTAATGGGCCTGAGTAGAGTGGACACAAAAAGCAAGCATACTCACTTTCTCTTCTCCAAAATAAATAAATAAATAAATTCATTCGCGTGTCTCTCAATTTCTGCAAGTAATAATTAAAAATCAATAATTCATTTTTCCGACTCAGTCGCTCACTCACTCACTCCATCAATGGCGATTGCCTCGCCGGCAACTCCGAGCTTCTCCGCCTCCTTCTGCTGCGCCCCCACCCCCGCCCCCGAGCCTCCCCACCGACTTGCCCGCCTCCACTCGCTCCGCCGAGCCGTCGTTTCTTCGCCTACTCGACGCCTCGCCGTGTCGTCGCGGCTGAAGCCGTCGTCGGCTTCCAGCGCCGGTGGCTCGGTGTCGCCGGACAGCGGCGGCGATCTGCAGCACGAGCTGTTCGCGCCGCAGCGGCGGAGCACGGGGTCGGCGGTGTTCGTGACGCTGCCGGCGGACTCGGTGGGGGCGGGGGGACAGGTGCGGCGGAGGAAGGCTACGTTGCAGGCGTTGCGGGCGCTCGCTGCGGCGGGAGTGGAGGGCGTGGTGGTGGAGGTGTGGTGGGGGCTGGTGGAGAGGGATCGGCCTCTGGTGTACGATTGGCAGGGCTATCTGGAGATGGTGGCGCTGGCTCGGAGCTCCGGCCTCAAGGTGCGAGCCGTCATGGCGTTTCACCAGTGCGGCACCGGCCCCGGAGACCCTCACTGGTTCTCTCTCCCTCATACAACTCCTCGTTTAGAACTCAAATGCCCAGCTTCATCCATGTCCCGTTGAAGTCTATTACTTCATGTCTCTACCATAGTTAACTCGACACGCCCGAATTGGACCTCGACACGCTCTTGTGCCCCCTTGCCGCTAAGAAAAGAAAATTGGGAACTTATCCCAAAATGAGTTTCAATCTGGTTATTTTGTGATTCCCTATGAGGGTTGATCAACAGGTTAGCCAACTAGAGGAAGGGTTTAGCTTGTGATCACCATTGTTGCTATAAGGGTTCATTTGTTGCAGAAAGCCTGTTTTCTATTTGATTTGCTGAAATTTTTTGTCTATAATAAGGAAAATGCACATTTTCTTTTGTGCTTGAATTTATTATTGACGATTTTGTCATCATTGCAACTGATGAATTTTAATATGTTAAATAGAAAATGAGCTTTTTGCAGCAAATAAAAACATGAAAGCGAAAATGCAAGAAAACAAATGTAAGCGGGCGAAGTGCAACCGGTGTCAAACGTAGGGGGGTAGAAGTGCCATTACTCATAAAAGTGCACACCCAAATATGACGCTGATGTCGTACGATGTAGGAACACGCTGTTCATCTCAGATTCTTTTAATTAACACTCAACAACTAGGGATAAGGGAGGGGACAATTGTTTCTGATAGTACCACAAAACTAAGAATAAATTAGGTTTCTTATTTTGTTTGAGATTCTTCAGGCAAGCTAATAGAGCTTGGATTCCCTTTATCTTAGGAATTCCCTGCAAGCATTTTCTTCAGTTTTCTGCGTGACTTCTAGAAGCTTTAGTCTTGGTTTCTGAGGCCATTAGGAGAAACCTCAAAACGAAATAGCAAGACTTGTAGCAGTGGTTAAAAAGGTTTATTTAAACAGATGACTTTGTTCTCTCTAATCTCTAATTCTAGGTTGTGCCACAGCGTAGATACCCGTATGCGTTCGAACATTGTGAAAACCTGCTAATGCTTATGCAATGTCCATCTGTTAATACTTTTGATAGCTCAGGTCCAACCTAAAGTTTTTGTCTTGGTATTTTTCTGTTTTACCTTTATTTTTACTGATCAGCTATAAGTCTTACGTTCACGTTTCATGCTTGTAAGATAAATAGTTTTTGTGGTTTAAATCAGCTTTTGTCGTCACACCCTAAGGAACACGTAATTAACTCTGCCGCATAAATAATTCTCCGCATCATTTTGTGTGCAGTTTTATATATACTCTTTATATCTTTCTTGTAATATCCTAATATTTTGGGCATGGAGAATCTAAATCTTGCTCTGTTTGTTTCCTCCCTTTTCCGCTCCTGAAGGATTCCTCTTCCTCTCTGGGTACTTGATGAGATTGACAAGGATCCGGATTTAGCATATTCTGATAGATTCGGTCGTAGAAATATGGAATACATTTCTCTTGGATGTGACACTCTCCCTGTATTACGTGGCCGTTCACCTATCCAAGCATACATGGATTTTATGAGGAACTTCAGAGACGCGTTTAGGCCTTTCCTCGGTGCCATTATTACAGTAAGTAAATTAAATCACAGTGAGGGCTTTTTAGTAATTTTGCAGTGCCTCAATTGTGACTTTTTGGTAGTTTGGGTGGCAGGGAGTTCAGGTTGGGATGGGTCCCGCCGGCGAGTTGAGGTACCCTTCATGCCCTTCTCAGAAGCTTACATGGGCTTGGCGGTCTCGTGAACTCGGAGAGTTTCAGTGCTATGATAAAGTAAGGCCTAGATATTTAACTTTACTCTCTAGTCTCTACTTTCAAGTTGCATTTACGAGCCGCTTTATTTTACTTCTGCTTGGTATTTGATAATTGATAGTTTATTAATAGGGTATATTTCTGATTTGATCTTAGATTATCAAATATCAAATATCCTAGAAGTAAGTTATCAAATATCCTATTAATTGATAGTTTATTAATAGGATATTTGATAATTTACTTCTGTGGATTATTTTCTATGTATGTAATCCTTGTGATTGAATAAAAAATATCTGCTATGCTCTTGGAACATGTCGTGTAGTCGTAGATTCTCCCGTTTAACTTTTTTTGACCTCGGATTTCCATCTTAACGTGTAAATTTCAGCAACTATTACCCTAGCATGTAAATAATTGACGATTTTCACCAATTTTTAAGGCATGTGTAATGCACATACTAGTGCATTTTATGATGACTTTGTCCCTAAACTTTAGAACGTGCCTTAAAATTTGCGGAAGCCATCAATTTTTTTTAACGTTCTGGGGGAATTGATGCAACTAACGAATTCAAAGAAGAGACTGCTACAAAAAAAATTTAAGAGAACAATTGCGACAAGCAATCCGAATTGTTCATACTCTTTACTTGTTCATTTTACACACTAATTTGCGAAATTACAAAAAAAAATTTAAGAGAACAATTGCGACAAGCAATCTGAGTCGTTCATACTCTTGTTCATTTAACACACTACTTTAAAGCTGCGAAATTACAAGTGATCTGAATTGTTCGTTAAGCTGTTTTGCAATTCAAGTTTGTTTTTTCATAGTATGCGATTTACATATCTAGCCCTTCATTTCTACTTCTTTTGGCAACTTGCCAGTACATGCTTGCATCACTCAACGCTTGTGCAAGGGGGATTGGGATGCAAGAATGGGGAGACGGAGGACCGATCGGGAGTGGCAATTTGATGCATGATCCCGAGCGAACCAAGTTTTTCCGAACCGAAAATGGATATTGGAACTCATCGTATGGAAAATTCTTCCTCGAATGGTACTCCGGTCTGCTTCTTTTGCATGGGGAGAGGATGTGTACGGTGGCCGAGACCGTTTTCCGGGGAACAAAAGTCACCCCCTCGGCCAAAGTCGCCGGAACCCATTGGCACTACAACATGGACTCTCACCCCTCAGAGTTGACTGCTGGATACTACAACACAGCCACAAGGGACGGGCTCACGCCCATCGTTCGCCTCTTTGGAAGGCACAACTTCACTCTGTGCTGCTCGGGTTTCGAAACAAAAGACAAAGACGAGAAGCAGATGAACCCCACGAGCAGCCCTGAGGGGTTTCTCAGGCAACTTCTTTTGGCAGCAAAAGTGTGTGACGTCGCTCTAGAGGGTGAGAATTGCGCCACAAATTTGGATGATTCCTCGTTCCAACAGGTCGTGAAGATGTCGAAATTCTACTACGAAGGCTTGGAGAAACCGTCGTTCTCGTTCAACTTTGTGAGGATGGACAAGTACATGTTCGAGTATCAAAACTGGGTCCGGTTCACCCGCTTCGTGAGGCAGATGTCTAGTTCAGGGATTTTTCGGGCCCGGCTAGGGTTCCGGGGGGACATTCACCGGTTTCTGACATCCCGATCAGACACGAGGGTCGGGTTTTCTTTCATTTGTTGCTGAAGCGATTTGACGTGTATAGACGTGTTAATGTTCTAATTGTACTGTAATACATGGCCATCGTGATATTATCGGAAGATGGTATTACTATATATACATCAATACGTACGTATGATTTGCTCCTTCAAATTAGCCTTCTACTTAACTCAATAGTAATTGGTTTGATTAAGCGATCTTCTTATGGTGCGATTTAAACTTGAGATAGTCATCTGATTATTCGATCGTACTAGGTGATTGTGATTTTGAGCCCAACATTATGATTATGATTTATGATCGTGCTAAGTAAATCTAGACTTGGGTGACATCGCACCATCCTCTCGTGACTAATTCCACAAACAATCCACTTACAAGGCACTTATAATTTTGTTGCAAGAAAAATTTATATTTGTCAATCTAAACATGGAATCTTATCGTTTCTATTGATTTAAAAAAACTTGAGAATTGGAAAATCAACATTAACTTGTCTTTATTTGCGAGGGTGTTTCTTATATAACTTTATCACTAAAGAAAAATTATTCATATTGATTAGAGTTTAGGGTTTAACCCAAGTTTTGTGGCGCTTGTGCGGCAAGACCCAGGGCACCATCCTGCCGCGCCTCGCGGCAGGGCCCAACCACGCATGTCGTGCCGGCCTGCGCGGCATGTCCCCTGTACCACCCTAGTGCGCCTCTGTGTGCCAGGTCAATAAATTTTGCTACACCCTTGCGGGCAACCCAGGCTGTGCACAAGACCGTTAGTCATTACATGGTTTAGCCCGTTAACGAGGCGTCTTGGAATATTGTGCGACGCTAGGAGATCCTCCACCACATAATGGTGAGGTAACAGGTCTGCTGGCGTGGGGAGCAGCACGCCTAATGCCCAAACCGAGACACCACCCGTACTTTGACTAGTGTTGTCAATATATTTTTGTAGTAAAGCATACGTTCAAACGAGACTCTTTCCGAGGCGAGCAGAATGAGCGCGGCTTTGCGACCGAGATGGTTCAGATAGAAGCACGGCAAGAAAGAATGCGCCCATAGACATTAATTCTATTAGTTTCATGTTTCAACACTTTACAAAGGGACAAAAGAAAAGAAAAGAGCTGTAATTGGTAAGTAAGTGGGACGATACCTAACATGTGAATAGTCATCCTTAGTGCGCCCTAAGAATTTGTATTATAGATTAGGTATCAAGATGTGGGTGATCCCCACAAGCCAGAAACCCAGCTCAAGTGTCCCGCATTATTAACAATTACACATGGCTAAAATAAGAAGAAAAATGTTGAATTATTTGGTGCATGGTTGACTTCGAGTGGGGATTAATAATGGCTTTTATATTTAGAAAAGGCTTGCTTTGTGGGCATATCAATCATGATAAGCTGTTTTGGCTCTTTTCCCAATTTCCACTAGATCAGCTCATCCTCTTTTATCTCTCATTCCGAAATCTAAAGAAAGAAAGAAGAATGCTTAATCCCAAGCTCTTGATCCTCCTCATCTCCCTTCTACTCTTCAGCTCCTCCGTTTCAGGTTATTATGATCCTAGCTGTTCATCTATACCTAGCTTAGCTTAACATGCTTGCGGTTTCAGGAGTTGTTGATGATCACTTCAAGTGGAAGGGTAAAGCTCTAGACAACAGCGAGTCTCAAGATCGTGAGGTAATTACTTGATCGTAAGCCCCTCCTTAATCTAATCTATATCACATACATAGTTACATACACACATACCGATATGAATATGATGCGCAAGCACAGGAGGTAATGCAAGGAAGAAGAGTACTAGCGAAGGTTGAGCATGCAAATGCAATGGTGGACTATCAAGACCCGGGAGCTAACCCCATACATGACCCCAAAAGAGGAAACTGATCATCCACGGCCATATTATGATGTTTACCACGTAATTAGGGTGCTGTTTCGTGTTATCATATTAATGACTATGATTTGGGACCTCAAAATGATATATTTTATATTTATATCTATATCACTTGTGTTCATAGCTATAGTTTGAGACCATCTCTTTCCTAAAGTGCCACCTTGATTTTTTTAATTCTAATTATTAATAAATCTTATCCTATATTTAAAAAAGGGAAAATAGCGGCATAAGTATCTTAATATTTGAAAAGGTAACATTAAGTTCCCTTCTTTTTTGTGGGTGGCGAAAATTGCCAAATTCTTATTTTGTGTCTTCCTTCATGTTCCGTCTAGAACCATGCCACGTCTCAAGTTTTTAACCCCATTAAAAATTAAATTTTTAATAAAAAAAATTAAATTTATCAATCATGATAAACAATTGTATATTTAATGGGTTTAAAAACGTGAGACATGGTGCGGTTCTAGACAGAAACATGACGGAAGACACAAAATACGAGTTTGACAATTTTCGCCACCAAAAAAAAAAGAATGAAAACTTAATATCAACTTTTCAAAGACTTTATATACTTATGCACTAAAAAAACAATTTAATTTTTTTAAAAATCTATGTGGCGTTTGTTGATATGGCAGTCATGTAGAAGCCACATGACACTTAATAACAAACTATAACTATTTGGTTAATGACGGTGAAAATACTTAAAATTTAGTCAAAGAACTCTTCGTGTACTCACAGTTTAAAAGCGGTGGCGAAAATACCCAAAGTCGCATTTGGGGAGTTGACCGCTCCATTTTCACAACGCCGTTAACTAACCCGTTAAGTTTGGCCACGTGGACAAACGTGGATTGCTGAGATAACAATTTCTGCCACTTGGACGAGACCACATCAACCTCGTTTACGACAAAACAACGTATTAAACTCTTAATTAATACTATTTAATACAACTAATTGAACCACTAATGATAACACTTAACAAAACTGATTTGTCCACGTAGTCAGAGTTAACGGGTAAGTTAACGATGTTACGAGAACGGAGTGGTCAACTCTTTAAATGCAACTTTGGGTATTTTTGCCAGTACTTTTAAACTTTGGATACACGGAGAAATTATTGCAGGAATGACCTTATTTGGGATTTGGTATTTGGTTATACCCTCGGTACTGTTCACATGTTTGGTTCATACCCTTCATTAAACGAAGTGGGGCCCATTTATAGTTCGGTGAGCTCGATTTTCTCTCTCCTCTTATTTTATTATTTTTTTTCTCTGTCCTCCCTTTAATATTATTTCTCTCTCCTCTGTTATTCGTCTTCTTCTTCGATTCCCCAATTGCCGAGAAACCCTAAAGCTCCCATTGTTTCTTCACCGATTCACTGTATTCCTTCTCTTTGTCTTCTGCGTTATCCAGCCAACGATTAGCGAATCTTTCAATTCGATTGTATATCAAGAATTGACTCATTCGAAGGTGTGTAATCAAATTTTATTGCTGTTTTCAATTTATGGATAAATAGCGGTATGTCTATATTATCTAGCGGTACCGATATATGTACGCATAATGTACACTCTGGATCCTTAAAATATAAGGTATAATTATCCCAGTATAATTAAGTAATTTTATTATTGTTTTCAATTTATATAGAAAATATAGCGGTAAATATATATTATCTAGCGGTACCGATATCTGTAGGCAGAATGTACTCTCTGGATCATTAAAAATATAAGGTATGATTATACCATTATAATAAAGTAATTTTATTATTGTTTTAAATTTGTTTAGCACATATAGCGGTAGGTATATATTGTATAGAGGTACCGATATATGTAGGCAGAATATACTCTCTGGATCCTTAAAAATATAAGGTATGATTATCCTAGTATAATAAAGTAATTTTATTATTGTTTTCAATTTGTTGAGAAAATGTAGCGGTATGTATATATTATATAGCGGTACCGATATCTGTAGGCATAATGTACTCTCTGGATCCTTAAAATATAGGGTATGATTATCCCAGTATAATAAAGTAATTTTATTATTGTTTTCAATTTGGTGAGAAAATATAGCGGTATTAATGTCTTATGTATCGGTACCGAGGTCTGTAGACCCAATGACTCTATGATCCTTAAAACATAAACTAAGATTAGCCACTGTAATCAAGTACCAAATTATTTTTTTCAATTTTTGATAAATTATGCGCTATGAATATATTATGTAGCGGTACCGTGATCTGTAAGGTGAATTTAGTTCGTACTCTATGAATTCTTAAGTATAAACTCGGTTGAAAATTTACCGCTACAAAACGTTATTATATAATTGTATCATATAAGCCTATAGCCGTTTTAATTAAGATTGAAGTATATTTTCATTTGCAAGATGAATGATTACCATTTGATTGTCAGTCTTGGCGGAGAATGGAATTTTGATAGATATCGTTACTAGTGGTGGTGGGAGGGAATAAGTGATAACCTGCTTTAACCATTAAAAAGTATGCTTTAAACAACATATCTGATTTGAAGTAGTTGTTGTATAACAAATTTGATATTGTCCGACAATTTGATTTAAAACTAACTTATAACCCAGTTGATCACAATACTCAGCCACTAGCCATTGCTGATGAACCTGACTTCGAATCATATATTTGGAAACCAGATAGACCGTCCAGGTTGAAACAGCTGTACGTCGAGCTAGTGAAAAAGGTATCTCCTGAAGTAGACACCATATGTAACCGCTACATGACATTGTGTATAAAGTAGCGGTAATATGTATCGTGGACCGTGGTATAGCGGTATCGTATAATGTTAAGGTATTTGAATTTTGGATTTGAGTCATTTTCATTTTCTTGTTGCCTTTGTCTTGGCGAGCGTCAATTGTGGAGGAAACTGAATGGCCGTATCATGTTTTTTTTTCCTTTTTCTTAATGGAAACTGAACCTTTCATTTACTGAATAACAGATCGTAAAGGGTTACATCCTTTCATTTAAAATTATGGCAACAACTGTCAGTGATGGGAGTTCTTTCATAATTAGGTTATCGCAAAAGCCTGATTGACTCAAATATCTAATACTTACTCATATTCGGTCTGGTGCGAGTCGGAGGTCCGTTGCACAAGATAAAACCGCACACCGGATTCAGGCCAGTCGTGGGTCAATCAGGACTTGGGGTCCTTATTTATCACCGTGATCGTGATGATATGTAATTACCGCTATGATTTATCTGATATAGAGGTAGTGACTGAACTTACTATAGTTCATTCGGGCTAGTAGTAGTATTTCAATTCGGGTTATTAATTACACTTATTAAATTTATTCCAGCAACATTAATGTTATTAACGCTTATACCACTATTGCAATTGTGTAGATTATCGGGTAAATGACAAAATTATGTAGAAAAAAACAAATATCATCAGCGTTGTGTCATAATAATATAATTACCGCTATTTTACAATTTGTATAATACAAGAATATTATTTGTATCGTTTGGAATACAAACAAATACATAAAAACAATAACTGGCAAAGAAGTATAGGTCCGAGATCAGGCAAATTATAATTACCGCTATTTTACAATTTGCATTATACAATAATATTATTTGTATCCTTTGGAATACAAATATATAAATACAATAATCTGGCAAAGAAGTATAGGTCCAAAACACCGTTGTCACAACTAATATTTGTTTTAAAAAGTAGAGGCCAGAACAACGTTGTCACAGCTAATGCAATCTCTCTATGCAAAGCTTATTCTGACCAATGTGTTTGAGAGACCTATCGACAAAGTCTTGCGATTTCGGTCCTGCTCATACTAGCTATTTTTTTGGGTAGCATAATGGCTCAGTTAAGTCGTTCACTTAAAAACAGGAGACAAATAAACAAGGAAGTTAGAATCAGGATAATATTTTTTTTTTTAAATGAGAATAAATAAATGGTTTAAAGAAATCTTACGACGATAACGGAGACGGGGACACATTGACAAACATGAACACTGTAGGTGTTTTTTTTTTTTGAATGGAAAGCTTTAGCTGTTTGAGTTCAAATACGTTAGACCCTAGATTTGGGTTACAGAAAAATCTAGATTTGTATGAGGGTTGCCAAAGGGATATGGAGTATGGATTAGGGTTTCACA
This sequence comes from Parietaria judaica, assembly GCA_954871525.1. Lineage (NCBI taxonomy): Eukaryota > Viridiplantae > Streptophyta > Magnoliopsida > Rosales > Urticaceae > Parietaria > Parietaria judaica. The sequence goes on from OX940868.1 coordinate 4,498,725, forward strand.
AAGTGGTAATGTAAAACGGCGAATTGAGATTGAACATTTAGGTTTTCCTCGTTTCCATTTTATAGTACTTTTTTTTTTGCTCAAGTCCATTTTATAGTACTAGTGAGGGTATATTGGTACTTACACGAACATTGGCGGTAAGGGGAAATAGTTCGCTATATATGAGAACATTAATATGGTTCCCAGGAATGTGTGTATGTTTCGAAACAATAATTACATTCTATTTGTCATTATTATATAGACATCAACACTTGTAAATTTTGTTACGCTTCATCAATTTTCGTTGAACTATTGATCAAACCGCTATCGAAAAACACTAGCGGTTAAACGGATACCTCTCTAGCGCTGAACGTAATAATGCACATTGAAACACTGAACTTCCGTGATCGATTGAAACATTCATTGCATCGCATACGTGCACGAGTGATATAGACTTGTTCTATGATCCAACAAACTAGCTAGTTCTTTTATCATACTCATTATCCGCCTATTATCCATAACACTTACCAATAGTTGTCACGGTGAACCTAATAATGCACATTGAGGGAAAAATGAATCCATATGATAGAAACATTGAACTTCCCCGTTCCTACTATCATCCCGCTACGATACCGCAAGGTTTTTAATAGGAATCGCTAGTAGGAAACACCTTGCGGTATTGCTTCGGGAGTCTAGCGGCGAATAAATAAATTAATTAGCGGTAAGTAGTTTTGATGGAGAAATTAAGGTTATTGAACCTTATTTAATAGTGTTAAACCCTTTTAAGTGGAAATAAGAAAGAATTGATGGATTGAAACATGCATTGCTTCGCATACGTGCACGAGTGATATAGACTTGTTCTATGATCCAACGAACTACCTAGTTCTTTTATCATACTCATTATCCGCTTATTATCTATAGCACTTAGCAATAGGTCTCACGGTGAACCTAATAATGCACATTGAGGGAAAAATGAATCCATATGATAGAAACACTGAACTTCCCCGTTCTTACTATCATCTCGCTACGATACCGTAAAGTGTTTAGTAAGAATCGCTAGTAGGAAACCCCTAGCTGTATTGCTTCGGGAGTCTAGCGGCGGATAAGTAAATTAATTAGCGGTAAGTAGTTTTGATGGAGAAATTAAGGTTACTGAACCTTATTTCATAGTGTTAAACCTTTTTAAGTGGAAATAAGAAAGAATTGATCGATTGAAACATGCATTGCTTCGCATACGTGCACGAGTGATACAGACTTGTTCTATGATCCAACAAACTAGCTAGTTATTTTATCATACTCATTATCCACCTATTATCCATCTTACTTACAAATATTTGTCACGGTGAACCTAATAATTCACATTAAAGGCAAAATGAATCCATATGATAGAAACACTAAACTTCTCCGCTCTTACTCTCATCCCGCCACGATACCTCTAGGTGTTTAGTGACCACCTCTAGTAGGTAACACCTAGTGGTATTCCTTCGGGTGTCTAGCGGCGGATAAGACAATCATTTAGCGGTAATTAGTTTTAATGGAGAAATTAAGGTTATTTAACCTCATTTAATAGTGTATTACCTTTTTAAGTGGAAATAAGAAAGAATAGATCGAGTGGAGCATGCATTGCTTCACATATGTGAACGAATTGATCTAGTAGGGAAAACCTAGCGGTATTATGTCGGTTGTCTATCGGCGGATAAGACAATCAATTAGCGTTAACTAATCAGCGGTACCCAACTATTATCCATCTCACTTATCACTAGCATTAGTACAAGGGATATAGCGGTAATAACAGTTTGACTAGAGGTAGTTATATTACAGGTAATATTTAGAACAGTACCACGTAATATTAAAATATTACTAGCGGGAATCAAAACATACTAGTCTAAAACATACTACTAGTCCAAAATAAAAACATGCTAGTAAAAAAAATATGATCCAAAAGAAAACAGTCCAAAAAACATAGAATTATCCCGATGAGGAAGTAGCTTCTTCGGTCTCCGCTGGTGATTGTGGCGGTGGCAACGGCAACGGATAGTACGGTCGCTGGACGATCTTTTCACCACGTTCCAATGCCTGCACGAGCTCCTCTAACATGGGGTGTTGAGGAACAAAGTGATGATCTAGGGAGTTTATATGAGGCAACTCAGCTTCCATCTCCGTAGGAATTAGTACACTCAATTGTCCCTGCAAATTAAAGAGTATTTTTATTTTCCCAAATCATAGTTGATATTGATAAATTTTCAATAGAGCAAACTACCCTCGGATCCGCCCCATGCAAAATAGAGTATTTAATTGACAGGCGGTGAAGATTGGTATTCCTGACTGGACGCGTTTTCCATTTGCACATACGAGGTGCCTCCTAAGACTCCCTTCGGTCCGCTAAGACATGCGCCATACCAGGAAAACACTCGTATGTCAAAATATGCATGAATTTTAACATGTTAAATTCGCACATAAGATGGCGATTGTAAATAAATAACTTAAAACCATTTCATATATACCATAAGCGGATGTATGAACCCCGGAACTGTCATCATCGGGATCTCTCGTCCTTGTCTAGGGATGTTTTTTTGCAACTCCTTAACTGCTGTATTCAGGATTTTCTGTACCGATCCTAGGAATGACTCTCGACCCCAAGGATATTGAACGATTACGTTAAGGTACTCCACCAAGCGCAAGTAGTTCACATGCAAACTAGTTTCACCAGGAAGGGGTAACAACACCCCAAAGACAAAGCTGAGGCATGCCAACCTTCTCCTGTCGTCGTTGCTCACAACCGGATAAAGATGACTGTTATCTAATTTGTCCAGCACCATATCGAATGTGACATTTGAGCCTGCATTTGGCCACATCCGTTGCTTCAATGAGTCATTCTTTCCTTGTTGTCCAACGATAGGTTCAATGCTCGGCAGGGGTGTGCAATTCTGCCCGGTGATGATGGCGAATTCTCGAACCCCGTATCGTAATGGAACATTGTTCACCAACATCCACAACTCACATGGCTCTTGATGTGTAGTTCTTCTCGAAATCAAATTCCAATACAGCTCGGGAGAGAATCTGTAGTGCATGGGGACATCTAATAGAGGTCCAAACTGTGTACTCCGAAACCACTCAATCTCTCCCACGTTCAGGTTCTCCTTAATCATATTCGTGATCGTGGAGAAGTTTGCTTCTTCGGTGATGACCTCACAGTCATACAACTCATCCGGCGCTAGGATATTATATAGCTATTTCCGCGAAAAAAAAAATCATAACTTGATTAGTTTCTATAAATTATTGTTGGAAATCGCATCTAGTTCCGATACCATTTATTGGAAATCGGATATGCTAATATGCCAATTTACCTTGAAAAATAACGAAATAGCTTTGATTGAAAATTCATTAAAAATACTTTTAACGTCCCGTCCAAATTACCTCGAATATTTCGATCTCATCAGTCCGTCCGGGTAATTTCAAAAATAATTTTCAGTCGGAAAAGTCACACCGTAACAACGTACTGACATCGAGTAATTTGGATAAAGCGACCGGATAAATAATTGGCAAATTAATTATCACAATTAATTTCATAACAACTTTATTAAATCTAATGTCTATGGAAAATATATAAATAGAATAAAAGAAATTTTGCATTTATTGACCCAATGCATAAGGCAGTACCGCATTGACGATTTCCGGCTGCGCGTTCTGACTTTGGCAGGGCTTCGCCGATGCTGAGGGAAAGTCCCGTGATCTTTCGGGATATTCTCCTGGATTCCTTCTACCAAAGCATGGGCTTCGCCGGCAGGACTCTGTCGCAAAATTTAACTGACGGTTCTTTTTAAGCTACCGGAGAAAAATATCTCCTAAGCCGAACCAGAAGAGAGATCAGAAGCAGAAAACTCGCAGACCCTAAAGAGAGAGGGAAAGCTCAAATTTTTGCTCTGGGGAAAGGTGTGAAAAATGTATATGATGAGCTCCCTATTTATAGCCTTAGGCCGTAACCGAATTTGAGATATTCACTCCCAAATTTCGAATTTATATATATTAAATATAATTAATTATCTTAATCCAAAGGTTTAGATTCAATCTCATCTAAATCCAATGGATATAATTAATCAGGGATTTAATTAAATAAGAAAGACTTGGTAAAATAAAAACAATTCTTATCCTCTTATTTAAATATAATTCGAATATATATATATATATATATATTTAACTTTGAAAATAATTATTAAATATAATTAATTATCCTAATCCAAAGGTTTAGATTCAATCTCATCTAAATCCAATGGATATAATTAATTAGGGATTTAATTAAATAAGAAAGACTAGGTAAATCATAAACCAATCTTATCCACTTATTTTAATTTCGAAATATATATATATATATATATATATATATATATATATGATTAATTAATTTCCAATCCGACGGTAAAGATTAAATCTTAAACCGATCTAACGGATACAATTAATTAGGTCAAATTCGAAAACCCTAAGCTTGGTCACCAAGCTTCTATTTTGGAATTAGGGTAAGGTCAAAAATCAATTATCTCAATCGAACGGTTGATATTAAATCATTTCCGATCCAATGATTTAAATTGATTTTAGGATTTTGTTAAAATATTAAACATTAGGTAGTTATGCCGCAAATATGAAAAGTTCAAATCAAGTCAAATGCGTGTGAAGTGGTTTCACTTTCCTTGCTGCTCAGTGAACGATTTACACATATAATATATAATTAAATATATATCATTATTATTAACATAAATCTATTAATTATTTATTAATTATTAATAAGATATTAATAATCAAATCCAAATAATTAAATTATATTAATTATTCCTGATCTCAATATCACACATAAAAATGTCATGGTGCCACACCATCATTTAAATTCGTGAAATGTGATTTAATGTCATAGCTTGCCGTACCGAACACAAACTTAGCATATATCAGAAACCGTAAGTCGGAATGATTTGGTTCTAAAATCAAACTTGCTTAGAGTTTAATTTACAAGAACATGGTGCTGATAGAAATTATAAATTCTAACTTTCTTTTTATCAGTTAATTCCGTGTACAAAAATATGGTACTTTTGCCACGCTGTCGATAAAACTATCTAACGTCTGACACAGACCTGTCAGTTTTATAAGTTGAGCCAAATGATTAAGCATTATCCAGAATGTATTTTAATCACGTACGTATCATTCGTTACGGAGCTATCTTGGGGACCATGGACCCGTATCACTTAAGCTCCAACGAACAGCTAGTTGTTCGTCAAACCTCGACGTGATTCCACTATAGACCCGAGGCTGCAATATTTAGTGATACGGTATATATTATTCTTTTATAACAGCAGGGTGTCCATTGATACAATCAAATTCGGGTTATTGATCTTTCACTTGACGATCCACACATAAGCAAGCGGTTTTTACCGTATTGCCTCTCACTGCATTTTCATCCTTAACTCAGTCGATAATATTATGAGCAACCCACTTATGATTACGAGTCATAAGCTGGCCATGGGTAAATCTCACTTCTCACCATCGACAATCAAGGGAATCATCTTGAATCTGAAGAGAGCTGTGTGATGCCCATATCTATGATCAAGTTACCTTCACTGTTGACTATCATGTTCCCAAAATAATAGTGTTGGGAAGAGCGGTAATATATTGTGTTCTTAAACAGTTAAATCAAAGAACAATCAAGTCAACAGATTAGACTCAAGATCACTCAGGACTTAGATCGAATATCCATTTTATCATTTACTAGTGACTCAACTCCAAGTTATCAGTGACGGTCTTATATGATAACTTCCGGAGTTTAAGTCAGGTCTAGTCCAGTATGAAGACGCTTCATAATTAATGCACTTCTAGTGAGTGTTGACACACACTTAATCCAGAATTGGATTATATCACTTAGTCACATTAATGACCTTATTCGATTAATGGGCTCCCACCCAGTTAATCAGGTCACGGACGCTTTAAGTTCATTTATTATGATTATCAATTCTTCCGCACATTGACTCGGGTGTGATGATAATAACATAATTGCTTTCCATTATGAACTATGGATCAAACATTCTATTTTACCCTACCAGAAACTATAATAAGATTAAGATAATAAGTATTATCTTTATTCAACGACTAGTCATAATCTTTTACAAATGGGTTAAAACAGCTTGTTTAAGGACACATGTCCAACAATCTCCCACTTGTACTTAAAGAAGATGACCCATGTGTTTCAGACCCATATACTCTAGATGCCTCATGAATATTTTATCTGGCAACGTCTTGGCAAATGGATCAGCCAATTTGTCTCCCAAAGCTATTTTCATAACCCTTACGTCGCCTCGACGTACAATCTCTATATTGAGATGGTATTTACGTTCTATATGCTACACCTTGTTATGGTTTACGGACTCTTTAAATTTTTTCCACCGCGCCACTGTTATCACAGTACAACGTTAGTGACCCATCATACACCTGGAATTTCTCCCAGCTCTGTGTAGAAATTCTTAAGTCAAACTGATCCCTAAGCTGCCTCACGACTGCTACATATTCAGTTTCCATCGTGGAATCTGCGATACAAGATTGCTTTATGCATATCTAGAATACCGCTCCACCAACAAGGGTGTACACTGCTCTCAATGTGGACTTACTCAAGTCCTGGTCAGACATAAAGTCTGATTCAGTGTAGCATTAGGGGTGAGCATGGGTTGGGTTGGACCGCCCCGATACTTTTTATGGACCCGACCCGATCACTTCGGGTTCCTAAAAAAAAGCCCGATCCGACCAAAAATTTTTTAATGCCCGAACCAAACCGACCCGATAAAAATCGGGTTGGGTTGGTTTGGGTCGCCATGGCCCGATTAATTAAAATTTACTCTTATTAACAAAAAATAATATGAAAAAAACACATTAATGTAACTCAAAATTCAAGTAAAAATACCCCAAACTAATTTAATCAAACAAACATACTCTAAACAATGTAAAACATGAAAATGAGAGATTGAACGGTCTTTGAATGTAAATAAATTTGAGAATGAGAAATATTTAAAGACTAAAGATTGCACTACTTGAATAAAAATTAATATGAAATATATATTAATTATATTGGTCGGGTCGGAAACCCCGACCCGACCCAAGGTTTTGGACCCGACCCCGACCCGAACAATGGTCGGGTCCGGCCCGATCCGACCCAATTTTGAGCGGGTTAGATTGGGCGGGTTAGATTGGGGCCGGGTCTCTAACGGATTGGGTTGGGCCATCGGGTTGGGTCTAAAATGCTCACCCCTATGTAGCATAATGGATTCGGATAATATATTGAACACTAGCATACAGTCTCTCGTTCTCCGAAGATACTTGAGAACATTCTTCACTGCTGTTTAGTGAACCATACCTGGGTTAGATTGGTATCTGCTAACAATTCCCACATTTGGAATTCAATAGCTAACCATGCTTTATCGTCCAAAAACTTTTTCAATCGTTTCCGATCAAAAGTATGTCGGCATATATCACAATGAAAACCACCACGTTTTTCAGCATCATTGAGTCAATAAATGCAGGCCCTCAATGGTATTTTAGCAAATCCGTAAGTCTTGATGTCACATCACACTTTTCGATTCCTTGATCTGGAAGCTTGTTTCAATCCATAAATGGATTTGAGTAATCTGCAAAACTTCCCATCTTGATCTTTCTGCATGAACCTTCTCGTTGCACCATATAGATGTTCTAGTGAATTTACCCGTTCAGGAACCGGTTTTTGACTTTCATCTTCCAAATCTCATATATGAGACTTTAGGCTATGGACATAATGGACTTTAGCGACTTAAGAGAAAGTTACCTCGTAATTAATACTCTCTCTTGGGTTCAACCCTTGTCCACTAAACTACTTTTGAAGGTTCCAACCTTCCCACCCACTCATCTTTTTGCTATTGTAGATCCACTTACAGCCAATGGATTTTAATCCATCTAGTAAGTGTACAAGTTCCCAGATTTGGTTAGAATCTATAGATTCTATCTCTTGGTTCATGGCATCCTTCCGTTTCCCATGATCAGTATCCTTTATTACCTTGTTAAAGGTCAAAGGATCATTACGTTACTGTCGACACGACAACGTTTATCTCTTTCCGGTGCTCGTAGCATCCAATCTTATGATTGAACCTCCCACTACGTCTGAGTACCTAGAGTTCTGATTTGGGACCTGTGGTTTCCTCAATCTGATTTTCAACAGTCGTTGTTGATCATGTAATTACTATGTTGACTGACAATTCCTCTAAGTACTATTTTACTTTGAAGTTCATAGTTTATCATATAATCATATTCCAAAAGAGGTACTATCGTTGGTAAAACGACTACTCTATTATATGATTATAAACTATGTCTTGTCTAAGTACCCACTAAATGAATATTGTAAAATGATCACCTTCAGTTTAATCATTTCTAAAAGGTTCTAGTTCCTTTTTTCTGCAACACCTCATTGTGCTGGTGTGCTAAGAACCGTTGACTAAGAGAGAATTTGTTTCTCCTTTAAGATATTACAGAACTAAAAGTTCAGACTCATTCTTTTCAGCAAAAACTGAAGAGCCAATAGTGATTTATCGAATTAAAAATTAGGTTCATGTAATAAATTTCTTGAACTCACAAAAGTTCTAATTTACTTTGCATTCATACCTTTACCTTGAATACTTGCCAATCATTAGATAAAGTATTCATATCCTTCTCGAGCTTTTATAATGGACCACATACACCAAGTATGACAAAGCTTTATAGGAACTGTGGCTCTTAGACCGTTTTACGGAAAAATGGTCTTTCAGTCATTTTAATCTTTTAGATAAGATTCTCAAACAGGCAGGGAATTGAAAAACAATTCACGCATTGGTCCATCCTGTTTATCTTATCTAAATTAATATGACTATTTGTAGATGCCATAAGTATGATCAATCACTTTTAATCTTAACCTTTTCAAGACTTCATATCCATAATATTCATTTATTATTTCATAAGCGTTTCAGCTTGTTTATTTTCCATAACGTTCCATATAAACAATCAAATCATTTCTTAAGATAATTATTATCTAAAATGATAGATCATTGTTTATATACGTTGGCATTTAAAGCTAGTTTATTTTATTTCACCTGACAATCAATGTAAACAACTAGATCATTTCTTAAGATAATTATTATTATCTAAAATGATAAAACTTTGTTTACATAAGTGGACACTTAAACTTCCACGTAAGTCACGGGTATAATAAATATTGTTCTTGAAAACAACATTCTATTATATATATACATAAACGACTTGCTTTATTTATAAACGAATTGCTCCCACTACCTTAATTGAAATAATCATCCCATTATGTTGACTAACATAGTCAAACTTACATTAATGATTGTCTTCTGAATCCTGGATTCAGTCAAATGTTTCAACCTTAACCAATCATTGAGTTTGGGTAGGGTGATTATCCTATCATTGTTTACCTTTCAGCTGTTTCCCAAGTTCAAGAACTTTCGAATTACTCCCCTGTAACTTCGAGTGGGAATACCGGCTAGAAAAAAAAGATAATCAATAAGCGAACTAAATCACTTATTCAGACTAATATTGTCAAAATACATATCAGATTCTAAGATAGGAGTGATATTTTAGAGATCGACATTTTAGACTGGCATTGAATAAGAAACTTATTAAACTTTATTATAGGTAGAATGTTTTAGGTAAAATTATTGGTTCGAAATAGTTACATGATGCAAACATGTTCTAGGAAAAAACGTTAACTAAACCCTTTAACTATTTCGTGATAATTTAACCGACTGTACACATCGTTGCCGTCCTTAAGGCATGGTCACTCTAGGGTGACTCACGGTATCAACTGTGTAGTTTGGTTAAACTAAGTTTCAGTCATAAACTTAATTAATTCTCAAAACAAGAACTACCACAGTTCTCTATGATTATTAACTATCACCATAGACGGCCAGGAAGCACCAACTTCCGTGCAAGCTTAACCCATTATTTTTGGTTCTCGGGATCCTCTTGGAAACGTCGTCCTTAAGGAATGGTTACTCTAGGGTGACTCGCGGTCCATTTCCAAGATTTCTCCGTCCCCATATTCTTTTGGAACTATCACGGCATCAAACCTTCCACAAGCACTCCTTTCCTTAAGAGGAATAGTCACTCTAGGGTGACTCGAGGCACCGGTATGCAGACCTTGTGACAGTAATAATGGAGACCTTTTATACTTTATTCTATACTTGCCATTGTTTTTTAGAAAATAACGTTTTTATTTCTAAGTTATTTAAAACTTATTATAAACTCTTTTTAATGTCACATTAAAAGGTTTATATTGAGGCATTCTAATTACCGAGGTAATATCTAATAAGCCTTTTTATTTATTTATTAGTTTGTCAGTAGTGATAGGTCAACATGTACGCTCTCCAGGTAGATGGGAGGGGTCCTAACCGGTCACCCAAAAGTGGATGGTGAACCGGCCCCACTTTTGATTCCCTCTTCCTTAGGCAAGATAGTACGGTTGATATTTTCCGACTAATAATAAATAAATCTCCTTTATTGCTCATTATTTATATGTATTCCAATTTCGACATATTAATAATGTTCAGCAAATATAGACACTATGTTCGCATGTTATGAAAATAGGTTCTAACAAATTATATCTATGATGAATCTTACTAATATGTCAATGATACTTATTCATAAAGAATTATCATTCATATTGAAGCCATTAATAATTATTTATGAAATATAAAATAAGCTAATGATATCATTCTAAAAATAATTATCATCCATATTTTATTTTATGAATAGTATAAAATAAGACAATGTTAATTATCCAAAATAACATCCATATTTTAATTTTATTAATTAATCATAATTAATTTTAATTCATAAATCTTAATTTCAAAAATAAAATTAATTAATCCACGGGTTTTGGGTCGGGTTAGAAATCCGATCCTTATTTGAAAAATAACACGTGGGCCATCCAGGCTTAAGCCCGGGCCCACGTTCCGCGGATTAGGGCATGCCCAGCCCTTGGAATGGGCTGAAACAGCACCAGGCAGGGACATTCGGGCCCAGCGACGAGCCCAGGCCCAATACTGAGCCACGCTCAAAGCCCAGCGCATGGGCTTCACCCAAACGCGATGCCCGCGCCTTGCTCCCACGCGCTCGAGACCTCCAGGTCACGCTTTGGGCTGTGGTTTGCGGGCTGATTGGGTTTCCTTGCCCATTAGGGTTTTCGGCCCTTCACGAGCTGTACAAAAAGCCCTGGGCTTTGCTCCTTCAACAATGGCGGATTGATTAGGCTTACAAAAAAGTAACCCTAATTCATATCCGGTCCAAATATTTTGGATCGGGTATTTTAAATTAATTTTAAAAATCCAAAAATTCAAAATTTCAATTTTAAAATTAATGATTCATCAAATAATTCGATTATTTAAAACCCTAAATTAAATTACATAATTATTTATCCACGAACACGGGCTCTGATACCAATTGTTGGAAATTAGATATAGCTTTGATACCTATTGTTGGAAATTGGATATAGCTCCGATACCATTTATTGCAAATCGGATATGCTAATATGCCAATTTACCTTGAAAAATAACGAAATAGTTTCGATTGCAAATTCATTAAAAATACTTTTAACGTCCCGTCCAAATTACCTCGAATATTCCGATCTCATCAGCTCGTCCGGGTAACTTCAAAAATAATTTTAAGTCGGAAAAGTCATACCGTAACAACGTACTGACATCGAGTAATTTAGATAAAGCGACCGGACAAATAATTGGCAATTTAATTATCACAATTAATTTCATAACAACATTATTAAATCTAATGTCTATGGAAAATAAATAAATACAATAAAAGAAATTTTGCATTTATTGACCCAATGCATAAGGCCGTACTTCATTGACGACTTCCGACTGCGCGTTCTGACTTTGGCAGGGCTCCGCCGATGCTGAGGGAAACTCCCGTGATATTCCGGGATATTCTCTTGGATTCCTCGTACCGAAGCGTGGGCTTCGCCGGCAGGACTCCGTCGCAAAATTTAACTGACGGTTTTTTTTAAGCTACCGGAGAAAAATATCTCCTAAGCCGAACAAGAATAGAGATCAGAAGCAGAAAACTCGCAGACCCTATAGAGAGAAGGACAACTCGAGTTTTTGCTCTGGGGAAAGGTGTGAAAAATGTGTAGAATGAGCTCTATATTTATAGCCTTAGCCCGTAACCGAATTTGAGAAATTCACTCCCAAATTTCAAATTTATATATATTAAATATAATTAATTATCTTAATCCAAAGGTTTAGATTCAATCTCATCAAAATCCTATGGATATAATTAATCAGGGATTTAATTAAATAAGAAAGACTTGGTAAAATCAAAAACCAATCTTATCCTCTTATTTAAATATAATTAGAATATATATATATTTAATTTCGAAAATAATTATTAAATATAATTAATTATCCTAATCCAAAGGTTTAGATTCAATCTCACCTAAATCCAATGGATATAATTAATTAGGGATTTAATTAAATAAGAAAGACTTGGTAAAATCAAAAACCAATCTTATCTACTTATTTAAGTATAATTTCGAAATATATATAATAATAATAACTTCGAAAATTATTAATTATTATATATTAATTAATTTCCAATCCGACGGTAAAGATACAATCTTAAACCGATCCAACAGATACAATTAATTAGGTCAAATTCGAAAACCCTAAGCTTGTTCGCCTAGCTACTATTTTCGAATTAGGGTTAGGTCAAAAATCAATCATCTTAATCCTACGGTTGATATTAAATCATTTCCGATCTAAAGGATAAGATTGATTTTAGGGGTTTAGTAAAATACCAAAAAATTAGGTACTTATGCCGAAAATATGGATTCTTCAAATCTCATCATTCGAATTAGCTAGGGCTTCATTTACCCAAATCCTAATTAGAATTTTACACATTTAATATATATATAAATATATATTTTATTTATTAATATAAATCTATTAATTATTAATAAGATATTAATAATTAAATCCAAATAATTAAATTATATCAATAAAACCTGATCTCAACATCACACATTAAATTTCATGGTGTCACACCATCATTTAAATTCGTGACATGTGATTTAATTTCAAAGTTTATCGTATCGAATTCAAACTTAGAAAATCCATAAATAGCAAATCGTAAGTCAGAATGACTTGGTTCAAAAATCAAAGTTGCTTATAATTTAATTCAAAACAACATGGTGGTGATAGAAAATCTAAATTCTAACTTTCTTTTTATCAGTTAATTCCGTGTACCAAAATATGGTACTTTTGCCACGCTAACGATAAAACTATCTGACGTCTGACACAGACCTGTCAGTTTTATAAGTCGAGCCAAAGGATTAAACATTATCCAGAATGTATTTTAATCACGTACGTATCATCCGTTACGGAGCTATCCTGGGGACCATAGACCCGTATACTTAAGCTCCAACGAACTGCTACTTGTTCGTCAAACCTCGAAGTGATTCCACTATAGACCCGAGGCTGCACTCTTTAGTGATACGGTATATATTATTCCCTTATAAAATTAGGGTGTCCATTGATACAATAAAATTTGGGTTATTGATCTTTCACTTGATGATTCACACATGAGCAGGCGGTTTTTACCATATTGCCTCTCACTGCATTTTCATCATTAACTCAGTCGATAATATTATGAGCAACCCACTTATGATTACGAGTCATAAGCTGGCCATGAGTAAATCTCACTTCTCACCATCGAGAATCAAGGGAATCATCTTGACTCTGAAGAGAGCTGTGTGATGCCCATATCTATGATCAAGCTACCTTCACTGTTGACTATCATGAGACCAGTGATGATGTGAAACTCGTCAATGGAGTATCGTAGTGGAACATAGTTCACCGTCATCCACATCTCCCCATGCCTTTGTTTTGCCAATGTTCTGCAAAACAAGTTTCTGATCACCCTTTGAGAAAACTGAAATAAAGTGGGGACATGCAAGAGAGGCCCAAATTGGTTAGTCTGAAACCACTAAAGCTCCTCTATGCTTAATCGTGACTTGATCAAATTAGTAATCTGGGAAGTTTCCTTCATCAGTCTCCAGTCGAAAGTGGTACAAATCACTTTGTTCGATTAAACATCTCCAAGCATTTGAAGGCTAATAAACAAATCATAATTACATCAGTATAAACCCTAGCGATAATGATAATATATCTAGCGATATTTCTACGTACAAAAATCGTTTATATTTACATAGCAATGCATTATATTCGGACAAATGGCGAACTTCTAGCGGTATTTCTGCAATTCGTACATAATCAACCCTACTCCCGTTCTACTTCGTAAACAACAGTATAAACCCTAACATCATTACGATTCAAACAGTCGAAACAAAGCATAGGTTTCTCAAAAAATAAATATCTACCTCCATTTGTGTGGCTTTCGGGAGGATGAAGGCGATGATCGGAGAAACTCGTCGCTGAAAGGATGTCCTATGCTAGGAAAGCAAAGAGAAGAAAGCCGAGTTGCGCGAAGTCGTTCTCGAACCAGAATGAACTGAACAGTTGGACCTGGAATACGATGGAGAAGAGAAAACGTTCGAAGTCTGAAGAGAGGATCTTGGGAATAGAAAGCGTCAAAGTGAAAAAGAAACGAGAATATGTATGAAAAAGAAGATGTAAAAAATAATAAACGGATAAACTACCGAAGGGCAAAGTAGTAATTTCACAACATACTGGATAAAAATAAATGAGAACTCGCAATTCGTATTTATCAGAGCGAAAAATAAATGTAAAAGAAATAAAATGTTATAACGAGGGTAGAGAGCGAAACGACATGTGAGATAAGGTCTTTTAGCCAATTCTTTCATACACGGAATGTTCTTTGGCCAAACTTTTCGTATTTTCACCGTGATTACCCTTGTATATTTGTAAGAAATGAGCCAGATGTAGCCGCAATAAATACTTGATAAGAAAAATAATAATGTTTTAACATTTTTCATTGACACATAAAACTAAAAGTAAGAAGATAAAAGAAGAGTAAAAGAAGTGGAGTTGTAACGGTTGAACTTTCTGTTTTAGGCAAACAGCAGATAAGATAACGGCGTCGTAACGGTCGGAATGACCAATTAAGTGAATGAAAGACAGTTTTGCCCCTCTCCACGTTCGGCAACAACCACCTCCTTCACAGTTGACAGCACAGCAAAGAGATGGAGATCATAATCATGGAGTTCCTCTCAGTCTCAGAGACGAGCAGGGTGGCGAGTTCATATCTCCATTGTTGACTCCACTCTTCGAGCTCCCAATGCCGGGAATAATGTCCCTCAAAACCCCTCCCCACGCGCCACCGCTTCGGATCTCCGTCTCCGAGCTCCAATCGCCCTCTCAGCCCCACAGATCCGACCCCACAACGCCGTCGCCGGCCACCAAGAAGCTTCCCTCGCCCTCCAATTCCCGATCCAAGCCCTCGCCCTCGCCCGACCGCCGCTCCAAGAAACCGCTCCCCGACAGCCCCTCAGGCTCAAACCCCAACCCTAGCCAGATCCTGTCCGAGGCCTCGCTGGACAACCCTGATCTCGGCCCATTCCTGCTGAAGCTCGCCCGAGACACCATCGCCTCCGGCGAGGGGCCGATCAAGGCCCTGGACTTCGCGCTGCGTGCATCCAAGTCGTTCGAGCGGTGCGCGACCGAGGGCGAGCCCAGCCTCGACCTGGCGATGAGCCTTCATGTCCTGGCGGCGATCTACTGCAGCCTCGGGCGGTTCGAAGAGGCCGTGCCGGTGCTGGAGCGCGCGATCTCTGTCCCGGAGATTGCTAGAGGCTCTGACCATGCTCTAGCGGCGTTCTCCGGCCATATGCAGCTTGGCGACACGTTCTCTATGCTTGGCCAGGTAGATCGGTCCATTGCCTGCTACGAGGATGGCCTGAAGATCCAGATAGAGGCACTGGGCGAGACCGATCCCCGCGTCGGAGAGACTTGCAGGTCTGCCCATTTGTTTGATTGAGTAATCTTAGAGGAAAATGATTGATTGGTTGAAACACTACTAAATGAAGTCCTGTTAGTTTGGGCGATCCGTACGAGAATCCTGAGCATTGATCGTACATACTGAGATTTGAAAATCAGAGGTGCATTGGATAGAACACAACATGGCATAGAATAGACAAGCTCATAATTCTAAGGGAAATTCTGTTTATACAAAAAGTGCAAAGAATGTACTAAAATGCTGTCCCTTCTCTTTCATTAATAACTCCTACCTTTTTCAGCATTGACGAACCCTAAACTCATCTTTCCTTTTTTCGATTTTTTTGTTTTCCAAGATCGTAGAAAATATTAGCCTAACTATGTTCGAACTAGTTTCGCAATCTTTTTTTTTTATTATTGAAATGAAGTGATGTTTCGTTGAAATTTGCAGGTATTTGGCGGAGGCCCATGTCCAGGCAATGCAGTTTGAGAGAGCAGAAGAGCTGTGCAAGAAAACTCTTGAAATTCACCGCGTCCACAGTGAGCCAGCATCTCTGGAAGAGGCAGCCGACAGGCGTCTGATTGCGCTCGTGTGTGAGGCAAAGGGAGATTACGAAACGGCCCTCGAGCACCTCGTCCTTGCCAGCATGTCAATGATCGCCAACGGACAGGACAACGAAGTAGCGGCCATTGATGTTAGCATTGGCAACATCTACATGTCCCTCTGCCGCTTTGATGAGGCCATCTTCTCGTACCAGAAGGCACTCACCGTCTTCAAGTCTGCCAAAGGAGACAACCACCCTTTGGTCGCTTCCGTCTTTGTACGTCTCGCCGATCTCTACCACCGAACAGGAAAGCTTCGTGAGTCCAAGTCTTACTGTGAAAACGCATTGAGAATATTTGCCAAGCCCGTGCCCGGGACCACAGCGGAAGAGATCGCCGGTGGGTTGACTGAAATCTCTGCCATTTATGAGTCTGTTGATGAACCCGATGAAGCCCTGAAGCTCCTGCAGAAGGCAATGAAGCTTTTGGAAGACAAACCGGGACAGCAGAGCGCGATTGCTGGGATCGAGGCACGGATGGGAGTGATGTTTTACATGGTTGGAAGGTATGAAGAGGCGCGGGCCTCGTTCGAGAGTGCTATAATGAAGCTGAGAGCCAGCGGGGAGAGAAAGTCGGCTTTCTTTGGGGTCGTTTTGAACCAGATGGGATTGGCTTCCGTTCAGCTTTTCAAGATCGATGAAGCCGCTGAGCTGTTTGAAGAGGCGAGAGGAATTCTTGAGCAAGAGTGTGGCACTTGTCATCAAGACACCATTGGAGTCTATAGCAACCTTGCTGCAACTTATGATGCCATGGGAAGGTAATTTCTAAAAGTGGTGAAATTTTATTTCCCTTTCCTGATACTGATTTACGAAGTTTTTTTTTTATTAAATATAATTCCCAGTCTCGGTATTAGAACCTAATCGGTACAGGGACAGAAATTCCGGGTCGCGTTGTTTTCTTAATATTATCTATCTTTTCTCCGTATATATGTATACATCCCGGTTTAAAACCATCATTTCATGGTTTAAACAAGCATTTTCACCGACCCCGTCCCGAGTCCCAGTTGATACTGTCCAATTTTGTAGGTCAACTCTTTGCTGATTAGCTTTCTCAGATTTTGAATTTTCTTTGCCATTTCATTGGAACTCTATTTCTTCATAAACTTCCTCAGACGGACAAGGGCGGTATTTTGTGTTTGATTTTGGTATTTTTTCATAAGCTTCTTCTAACTTTGTGACCCTTCATGTTTAATAATTCTTTGTTTCACTCGAAGCTCTTAGTGTTCTATTAAAGAAACTCTATGTAGTTTCCGATATCATCTCAAATAAGAACTTATGTAATACATGCCTAACTTGCTCGACGACATTGATGGAAGAAGTTGATAGTTTCTGAATATCTTATTATCTTTAATGTGGTTTGCCCCAGAGTGGACGATGCGATTGAGATCCTAGAGTATGTTCTGAAGCTGAGAGAAGAGAAGCTTGGAATCGCAAACCCTGATTTCGAAGACGAGAAGAGCAGGCTGAGTGAGCTTTTGAAAGAAGCAGGTAAGACCCGAGACCGAAAGACGAAATCGCTGGAAAACCTTATCGATCCGAGCTCGAAGAAGACGAAGAAAGAGGTGACAAAGAGATGGCCCGGATTGGGTTTCAGAATCTGAACTGAAGGCAAGATTATTGTGAACATTCTGTACCATACAACATCGTGTATAGTGTTTGTTGAGCTTTCCTGTTTTTGAGCTTTGAAAAAAAAAATGGTGGCTTTAATTATGTTATTGAATATTGTGAAATGTGTTGCGAGCTTGAAGTTTTTCACCCAAAGATTCTTGTATGTCTTTCTCTTTAACCATTGATTTTTTACATACAATTACTGAGCTTTCATGCCTTTGATGTTAATAGTATTTTATCCAGTTGGCATTGTTTTATTTATTTTTTATATACTTCACGAATTTTTTATACGATTAAACTCTCATTCATTCTAACACAAAAATTCGGTTAACTGAAATTCGTAATTGTGATCAACCTTATTTTATAAAGATGGCAGACAGACTAGGTGAAAACCCAAGTAAAATCTGTCTCATATATACGGCATACCATGTCATTGGATGATTTATTTATTTATTTTTATAAAAAAAAAAAAAAAACTATACTTTTTTGTTAAGATTTTTTTAATAATTACAATACTGATGATTAGAGCTGTGGGTGGCGACGTCACTGTTCAAGTCGCGACGAATCGCGACGCACGCGCGGTAATTGCCACGCATCGTGATGGCGGGGGCAGAATCACGATGAATCGCGAACACGTGTCAAGTCGCGATGAGGGAGATGGCAATCCGCTTTTCACGATCGACGGCTCACATTGAGCCACGTCATCGATCCGAGGGTTGTGCGAATTTGTGTTTTGTTGGTGGCAATAATAACACACTTTTTACCCGAATTTTATTACCAAACCACAATAATTATTCACACACTTCACCCACCTCAATAATTATTCACCCACCCAACTCTCTTCTCAAACCCTATAAATACCACCCCTTCCCCCCTCATTTCCTCACCAACAATCTTCCATCTCTCTCTTCAAATTCTCTCAACTCTCTAAGTTTTTTCCCTCTAAAGCTCTCAAGTTCTCAAATTTCTCATTATGTCTCGAAGAAGCGATAGTAGTTCCGGGGGTCAAAGGGCGGCTAGGGATTTGCGACCCCAATTTCTAGTCGGGGATCAATCGCAACCTACGCCCGAGGGCTACATTCCCGTTATGCTACCGCAAGAAATACTTCCCTCCCCACCAAATCCAAACTATCCCGATGATATCGTTCCGGTCTCTAAGACCTAGTCTAGTCCGGGCGATGGGCGCGCACGACACCAATCCGACGCGTGTGCCCCCATCAATGGTCGACGCGGTACGTTGATGTAGGGAGACGGGAACCACCGATCCATTTTTCGAACTCACGTTTCAAGGAAAACCCGTCTACGACCACGAGGAGGACGAAACTCAACCACCGGAGGAACCGACTCAACAACGGGATCTTGCCGAGGAGGACTTTCCGACTCCGCGCAATTGCTCCGTTGTCGGCTCGTACCACGATGGTTCTCCTCTCTCTTCCCATCAAGAAACCGACGAAGGCTCCGTCCAACGTCCTCGACGTCCGCGTCCGGCAACGGGGTAATCATTTAGTTTAATTATTTTAGTTTAATTAATTAATTTGCCACGTCTCTTGAAAGTCTTAGTATGCTCTGTGGTTGCGATTCTGACTAATCTTCCACATCAGAAAAGAATTTCTTGAAATTTAATAATCATTTAAACTGTAAATGGTTACTTAAATAAGTTAAAAAAAATTAAAAAAGGTAATTTGTATGTGTGGTGATAATTATAAAGTTCTTAATGGATTTCAGTGTCTTAAAAAGATTGGTTTTTAAATAAGGTTTGCTTTGCAATCTCCTCCAAGCTAGCTTGGGAACCTCGAGGAGTTCTGTCTAGAAAAGTTTGGGCCTAAAGCGAGATCATAGCATCCTTTCCAGTCGATCTGGCCGGGGAACCTCGGGGAGTTCCGTCCAAAAGAGCTTTCTAATTATTTCCACACATAGAAAATATAATTTTTATTTCTTTGTTAACTTTTTTATTTAACCTTAAGACATTTAATTAAATCAATATGATTAATATTTAACTTTATGACATTTAAATTTGTGATTTTCCTTTTGTTTTAATAGACTAAATCCTCATGGCTTGGCGTGGGGACGACCAAACACGGCTGCGGTGTGGAACTTTTTTCATGAAGATCGGCATGTCAACGGGCAAGGCGAGCGTGTTAAACTGGCCACGTGCAAAAAGTACGCTCAAGTCTTAGATGGGATGGGGGACCAGGGCACCGACTAATTGAACCGACACGCAAATGTGTGCTTCCCAACCGGGGAGCTCGATGAGGTAAACACAACACATGTAAATGCTCTTTCTGCTGTGAATTTACGGAAATGGACACTCGAATGGATTCTTTCTACGGGCGTTCTGCTGAGTTTTATCAAAAATCCCAACCATTAACGATATATGCAAAGGATTAATCCGACGTACCAGCAGTTTTCTCGTACCACTTATACCGGGGACATGGAAACCGCATATGCTATGCAAAAAAACCTTTTAGTCGATTTTTTCAAAATGTCTAGCATAAACGTTGCTTTTACCACCGACTTGTGGAGAGGTCCAAGCTTAAACGATTACATGAGTCTGACCGCCCATTACGCCGACGATGAGTGGAATCCATGTCAACGAATTTTAAATTTATCGCCTTTTAAGTGTCTCCATACCGGAAAAAACATAGCTGAGAATTTATTTACATTATTTGGTGATTGGGGGTTTACAAAATCGTGTTATTTCCATTACCTTAGATAATGCCTCATGTAACAACGTCGCGATTACTATCTTGGAAACAATGTTGCCCGCTTCTCCATTTCGAAATATTTTACATCAACGGTGTTCTTGTCACACGAACGGGCGAGGCACATATTGCACACCATGTTGAAAAAATACGTGGCATTGTTGATTGGATCCGGAATCCTCAAACCACCAATAGGTGGAGACGATTTTGTAAAGACCATAATCATAAAGCTAATAGGTTTGGTTTAGATAATAATACACGATGGAACTCTACGTATTTAATGATTTCATTTGTGTGTAGACAGAGGCTTCCTTTGGACCACTTCCTCGGATAGGAACTCGCTCCCGGGGCGCGGATCACGGAGGCGGCATGGGCAACCGGAAAGAAATTCCTCGCTTTCCTCAAACCCTTTTATGCTGTTACTATAAATTTTTCTAAACAAAATAAACCCTCTTGAATCATGGTCTTTCGGGTCTTTATCAAATTTCGTGTGCTTTTAATGAATTCGAAGATGACCATATTATTTCTCCGCTTATTCCGTCAATGATTTTGAAATTCAAGTCTTATTGGGATCCACCCCCGTTTTCGTTTTGCTTCGGTGCTATTCTAGACCCTCGTCTTTCGGATGCTTATGGGCCAATGATGATAGCGATCGGGGAAAACATAGGGGCGGATTTTTTGTAATTATGTTAATGTTGTTAATGAAGTTTTTTATGCATTGTACATTGAACACGACAAACGGTTCCCTCAGTTCAACGCACATGAGGAGCAGAGGGCAGTGCTGGCAAGCCCAACCAAGACGGGACTAGGCTTTAGCCAGAGACTCAAGCAACGGCTAGATCGCGGGGAATCCACTACGCCGTTGGCGGGCGACACGGAAGGCCAACCGACAGAAGTCAAGCGCTACTATGGCCTACGGTTCGACGACGAAGCCGACGAGTTTGACGTTATTAAGTGGTGGAAGAATCAAAGGGAAAGATTCCCGATATTGGCGAGAATGGCGAGGGGTAAACTGTCCATCCCCATTTCCAGCGTCGCTTCGGAGAGCATTTTTAGTACGGCTCAACATCTCATCATCGACCGGCGGGCGTCAACCACCAACACACACGTCGAGCAAATAGTGGTGTTAAATGATTTGTTGTTCCAGCCCCCCGTGATTGCCGAACGCTCCAAACCAAGCGAACTAGAGCTAATGACGGAAAGGTTCAACGCAATATTCCCCAAGTAATGATATGCTCTTTCCTCTCTTGGTTTTATGTCCCTAAGGAGGGTTTTACAAGAGAGGTTTTAGTGAGGCATCTTGTAATATTTACACTGAATATTTACAGCTCTCTTCCACCTTATTGTAATATTCACAACGAATAATACAACTTTTTTTTAAATATCTCGTCTTATCGTATTTATTTATTTGTTGATTAAATTTGTTCAAATTATTAATATGTTACAAAATAATATTTATTAACATATGTTACAAATTAAAAACTAACATATAAATCAAACTTATTATATGTTACAAAATAATAATTATAACATATTTAAATATTAATTTTGAAATAAATTAATTACAAATAATATTTATAAATAATAAACATATTTAAATATAGTTTTGAAATAATTGATAAAGTTTGATAATTAAATTCGGGTAAAAACTAATAAAGTTAAACATTGGAAACACATAGGTACATATGGCGCAAACAAGACAACAAGTTTATCGAGGGGTCGCGATTTCTCGCGACGCAGGCAGTCGCGATCCGTCGCGACGAGACAACTCGCGATTTTGGCGATTTTTCCCTCGACGAGTCGCGACGTCGCCAATCGCACCTCTACCGATGATACAGAATGATACGCGAATAGAAATACCGTTCTTTTTACCCGAAATCAAAATACCGGGATTAAATTACGCAAAATCTAAATAAAAAACGAATTAAAATAACTATGTAATTTTTATTTTGAAATATAAAAATACCTTAATTAAAATAGCTGGATTGAAATACTCACTTTGTACTTTTGTATTCGTATTATAATTTAGACCATGTATTTTAATTCGACACTTTTGGATTTCAAGTATATTTGGTTTTCGGGTAAAAAAATTCGATTTTGGAGTATGCACGTTTCATGCCACGTGGTAGTCATATGACATGGCATGCCATGTGGCGGTCAATATGATGCTACATGACATTTGACTTGAAAATGGTGGACGGAAGACTAACTGCCTCACAATTTCAGAGAATAGAAACTTTACCATGCATAAATAAAGAATAGAAACTTATATATGACAATGGAACGACTATTGGAACTTGTGCTTGCATTGTCAATATATACATATATATCATGGTTTTAAATGCCTCGGCATGCCTTCGGTATGCCCAAATTTTTAGAGTTACGGCATGCCCGTGGACAACTACAACTTATCAATACAATGTTTTATTTTAATTGTAACCATATATTCGTATTTTCTATAAGTTACAAGTATAACTCTTATTTTCATATAAATACGACTACAACTTTTTAATGTGATGTATTATTACTAGAGTCTTTTTTTTAGTTACTTGTGTTTTATGGTGATAAATAATTAATTTTGAATCTATATAAAAATCTTGCCTAAATACTCAAAATTATTTTCTAGAATTTTCGTCGATATCCTCATCGGCATGCAGTATACTCGTGAAATTTATGTGGTATTTATGGCATGCGGCAGGACCTTTTTTCCAATTTTCCCACCGGTATGCTTCTAAAATGGAAGGAGCATAACACCATCGAAAATGACATTTAAAACATTGATATATATATATATATGTATATATAAAGATTTTTTGCTAGTGAAGTACCATTTATGTGGTATTAGTGAAGTACCTATTATATGTTGGAAATCACGTCTCGGATTCCGTATAATTATCACGATTTATACGTCCGAACCGTCAGGGTAACATTTAAAAATGATTTTAAAGCGGAAAAAACTTGTTATCCAAACAACGGTCCGAATATCGGATAATAGTCATATCCCAAGATCTGATAAATATTATGCAATTTAATATTCATAACTCATTATTAATAAACTAGTCATAATAGGAAATAAATAGAAAGCAGTAAATGTTTGCATTTATTAACCCAATGCATAAGTCCGTACCTCGTTTGACGATTTCCGGCTGCGCGCTCTGAATCGGGCAGGGCTCCGCCGGTGCTGAGGGAATCTCCCGTGATCTTCCGGGATATTCTCCTGGAATCCTCGTACCGAAGCGTGGGCTTCGCCGGCAGGACTCCGTCGCAAAACTTTAACTGATGGTTCTTTTTAAGCTTCCGGAGAAATAATCTCCTAAGCCGAACCAGAAGAAAGAGATCAGAGAGAAAATTCGCAGACCCTGAGGAAGAGGGAGAGTTCGAATTTTTCTCTGGGGAAAGGTGTGAAAAATGTGTAGAATGAGCCTCCTATTTATAGGCTCAAGACTGTAACCGAATTGGAGATATTCCCTCCCTAAATTCGAATTTCATTAATTAAATATAATTAATTATCTTAATCCAATGGTTCAGATTTAATCTCATCTAAATCCAATGGATATAATTAATTAGGGATTTAATTAAAGAAGAAAGATTTAGATAAATCAAAAATCCAATCTTATCTTCTTATCATCATAAAATTCGAATTATAATATATATATATATATATATATATATATATATATATAATTCGAATCATTATTATCTAGATCCAACGGTTGAGATGATTCTTAAAACCGATCTAATGGATCAAATAAGTTTAGGATAAATAGATTTATTAAAACATTTTTTTCGATTTTATCCTTAAACATAATTCGAATATATATAGATATATATAATTAATAAATTTTCAATCCGACGGTAAAGATTAAATCTTAGACCGATCCAACGGATACAATTAATTAATCAAATTCGAAAAATAGAACTTGGTCACCAAGTTATTAATTTCGAATTTATCAATATACTAATCCAACGGTTGATACTAAATCATAACCGATCCAATGGATAATATTGATTTTAGGGATTTGCCAAAATACCAAAACATTTGGTACTTATGCCGCAAATATAGAAATACCAAATCATGTAATTCGAATTTAACTAGGGTTTCATATAACAAACCCTAATTCGAATTTACACATATTAATATATAGGGATAATAGCGGCAAAAGTGGCCAAAGTTAGGCCAAGTGTGCAAATAAGTAGCCAAACTGATTTAATATCGGCATAAGTAGCCAAAGTTTACCAAACCGTGGACAGTACAAATTCCATCCATTTTAAGTCAACGCCGTTTGCCACGTCATTCCACAAGTGTTGAGCTTTGGCCACTTATTTGCACATACGGCCTAACTTTAGCCACTTTTGCCGCTATTATCCCTTATTTTTTTACGTTCCAAAGTATTTTTTAGCGTTTATCTAGATTTTTTTTTTGTTTTTTCTTTTTCTTAAGATTTGACTAAAACTTGATTTCCGAAAGAACTGATTCCGTTTCTTAAATTTAGAACGCTGAATATCACTCTCAATTTTGAAAACATTAAAATGTGTTATCGATTTCACATGTAATTTACGATCATAGGATTTGATATAAAACCTCTATATACTTAATTGTTAGGGACCATTAGATTATTTTAAAGGAATTGGTACGAAATACCCATTTAGCCACAAGTTTTTTTTTTAATTACTCATTGTGTGTATTAAAATGTACTAAAATATGTATGTCTTAATAAGTTTGTACAAAATAAAAATTTCGTTAATAATGTTGGCCTAATATTTTTAGTTAGAGCTGAGACTAAAATCGAGACCTTTTTACATTATTTTATTAAGATTATTAATTTTATGAAATTTCGTTAAATACAATAAAATTTCCTAACATGGTACAATAAAATTTCATAAAATTAATAATCTTAATAAAATAATGTAAAAAAGTCTCGATTTTAGTCTCGGCTCTAACTAACAATGTTAGGCCAATATTATTAATAAAATTTTTATTTTGTACAAACTTTTTAAAACATAACTATTTTAGTACATTTTAAAACACACAATGAGTAATTTAAACAAAAAAACTTGTGGCTAAATGGGTATTTCGTATCAATTCCTTTAAAAAACCCAATGGTCCCTAACAATTAAATATATAGAGGTTTTATGTAAAAAACATGTGAAACCGATAACACATATTAATGATTTCAAAATTGAGAGTGATATTCAGCGTTCTAAATATAAAAATTGGAATCAGCTATTTCGAAAATCAAGCTTAAGTCAAATCTTAAGAAAAGGAAAAAAATTACGAAAAAAATCTAGATAAATCCTAAAAAATACTTTGGAACGTAAAAAAATAAGGGATAATAGCGGCAAAAGTGGCTAAAGTTAGGCCGAGTGTGCAAATAAGTGGCCAAAACTCAACACTTGTGGAAATGACGTGGCAAACGGCGTTGACTTGAAATGGATGGAATTTGTACTGTCCACGGTTTGGTAAACTTTGGCTACTTATGCCGATATTAAATCAGTTTGGCCACTTATTTACACATTTGGCTTAACTTTGACCACTTTTGCCGCTATTATCCCTAATATATATAAATATATATATATTTATTTATTAATATAAATCTATTAATTATTAATTAATTATTAATAAGATATTAATAATTAAATCCAAATAATTAAATTATATTAATAAATCCTGATCTCAATATCATACATAAAAATGTCATGGTGCCACACCATCATTTAAATTCGTGACATGTGATTTAATTTCAAAGTTTATCGAACCGATCACAAACTTAGAAAATCCATAAATCAGTAACCGTAAGTCGAAATGACTTGGTTCAAAAAGCAAAGCTGCTTAGAATTTAATTTCCAACAACATGGTACTGATAGAAAATATAAATTCTAACTTTCTTTTTGTCAGTTAAATTTCGTGTACCAAAATATGATACTTTTGCCACGCCAACGATAAAACTATCTGATGTCTGACACAGACCTTTCAGTTTTATAAGTCAAGCCAAATGATTAAACATTATCCAGAATGTATCTTAATCACGTACGTATCATCCGTTACGGAGCTATCCTGGGGACCATGGACCCGTACCACTTAAGCTCCAACGAACTGCTAGTTGTTCGTCAAACCTCGAAGTGATTCCACTATAGACCCGAGGCTGCACTCTTTAGTGATACGGTATATATTATTCCCTTTATAATAGCAGGGTGTCCATTGATACAATCAAATTCGGGTTATTGATCTTTCACTTGATGATTCACTCAGTCAGTAATATCATGAGTAACCCACTTATGGTTTCGATTCATAAGTTGCGCATGGGTATCTCTCACTTCTCACCACCGACAATCAAGGGAATCATCATCACTCTAAAGAGAGCTGTGTGATGCCCATGTCTATGACCAAGCAACCCTTACTGCTGACTCTCATGTTCCCAAAATAATGGTGTTGGGAACAGCGGTAATATTTCGTGTTCTTTAACGGTTAAATCAAAGACAATCAAGTCAGCAGCTTGGACTCAAGATCACTCAGGACTTAGATCGAATATCCATTTGATCATCTACTAGTGACTCAACTCCAAGTTATCAGTGACGGTCTTATATGATAACTTCCGGAGTTTAAGTCAGGTCCAGTATGGTATTAGTGAAGTACCTATTGTTACGGGTAATTTCGGACAAATGATTTTACGGTTTAATTAAAAGAAGAGTTATTTATTCTTAATTAAATAACTCGTCTTATATTAAATTAAATCATTTTTCAAAATCCAAAATTTTCACCGGAGCCCCGTTTTCGTAAAATAAAGTGTTACAGGTAATTTCGGACAAATGATTTTACGGTTTAATTAAAAGAAGAGTTATTTATTCTTAATTAAATAACTTGTCTTATATTAAATTAAATCATTTTTCGAAACCCAAATTCGTCACTGGAGCCCCGTTTTTGTAAAATAAAGTATCCAGATGATCCAAAAAATATCAAAATACCCAAAATTAATATAAAATTTGTGAAAAACGGTCTTGGGACGAGTCCGGGACGCTCCGGGATTGCCTAGAAGGGTCCCACCACGTGGCTGAACACTGTGGGACCCACCAGCCAGCGAAGACACGTGTCGCGCAGGCATTGGAGCCGCGTCGCTCCAGCAGCGAGGCGACGCGTGTCTCCCTCGCGTGTCACAAATTTAATAAAACTAGTGGATTAGCCGCGAATAAAACTTAGGGGTATCATAGCCAATGATAATAATATAGTATTATATAAATTCAATCGCAAAACCATTTATGAAAAATAGAGGGATCCAATTGTAGGTATTGTTGATGCAGGATTTCACCCTCCTTGGGAAAAATGACACCAAGGTGTGAAACTACACCGTGGGGGCAAACCACACAAGACCCAAAGGAAATTGGGCCTCACACGAACTATCAGGCCTAACAAAGCAGCCCTGCATCACGGGCTCACCAAGAGTCCACTCCGAAGCTTAGTCAACAAGAGCCAAGTATCCTCGAAGACCAAGCCCACGAAGACCAAGCCCACGAGGACCAAGCAGCTCTTCCGAAGACTGAGCAAACCCGAAGAATAGGCGTGCTCTCCCTTTATTGACCAACCCAGAGTCCTCCACGTGGAAAGGCACCAAATATCACGTCGTCCAGATTTTACACGTGCTGACCAAAGGAGAGGCGAAGAGATATCTGCTTAGTCTACCAGCCTTTACTAGATTATAGGAAATAGACGTTGTAATCTAGGCTATAAATAAAGCCTACGAAGTAACCTAACACACATTCATCTCGTTCTACACTTTGTACTAGCTATTCATTCGGATTCATGTTGCTATCAATCAAATATACTTTCTCTTTATTATCGCTCAACCCTTCACAAATTCTTCATCTCGTGACTTTATTCATCGAAGTGGATTTTATCTCGGATAATTAAGATCCACCGTCATATTCATCGTAAACAGAGTGCTATCACTTTGTGACAGTTGGTCGTGATTATTCACATCAACAGTTTGGCGCCGTCTTTGGGAAATATTTATAGATTCCTACCCAACCAAGCTCCCAGCAAGCAAACGCACGAATGGCAAGCGGAACATCCAGCGGGAATCTCACGAGCAACCCCTCGGAGACCGCGACGGATTACACTGTAAAAGCCATGTTGGAGACTATCCTCAAGCAACTTGAAGAAGGTGCCGAATCGAGAGAGGATTTCCAAACTAAATTGGAGAACCTCGCCCAGGGGCGGTCCCATATCGAGGGGACACTGACCGAAGCGTTTAGCTCGATAAAAGCCCAATCTTCATCAGCGCCACAGAGAGACCTCGGACAAGGAAAAACTCTACGTTTTTTCGGAATCCAGGTCACCCCGGGACCGACCGAGGTGGAAAACACCTCGGACACACTGGAGGGGCAAAACCCCACCATGGGCCCACTAGGACCAACAAATCACGGGGCAACAGGCAACCGCGTTTTGGCCGAACGCCCCGGCACCGTATTGGGGGCAATCCAATCCAATTACGGTGCGCCAAGACAACCCAACGACCCCGGATTCCAGACGCACTCCATAAAGGAAAGCGGTCAAAAATTCACCTCCATGGGGCCTCCAAAGGGGACCCGA
Organism: Parietaria judaica; assembly: GCA_954871525.1. NCBI lineage: Eukaryota > Viridiplantae > Streptophyta > Magnoliopsida > Rosales > Urticaceae > Parietaria > Parietaria judaica. The sequence goes on from OX940868.1 coordinate 4,528,174, forward strand.
CAAGGTAAAGGGAAAAATCCCCCTTGTCAATCAAATTTCGAACTGATTATAAATCACCCCGAAAAGAACGAGGTGAATAAAAATCGTCAAGAGAAACTCGATCATATGCTTCAATCTGTCTCGCATCGAGAAGACTCTTATTGGGTTCGAAACCTCGACACGTCTTTACGTCTCCCCGCGAGCATAGAGCGCTCTATTATAAAAGACGACTTTGGATTTCACCAAGGTCCTTATCGCCTTGACTCGCACTCGAGCTTTGGTAACGTCTACTCTGCCGAATTAGGCATCACCTGGCATTTGGCAGCGATATTTGGGATGTCAAAAATCCTTCGTGGCAATTAATTTGCTTCACCTCGTATTTCGCAACGAACTCGAATCCTCATTCGGGTAGCAACCGAAGTGATATCTGGTGCCTCAATGCACCGCCCCGGGTTTCTTTCACCTCGGATCCGTATTCGGACAGTAAACGAGGTGATAATTGAGGTCCCGTCTTTATCATATTTGGCTTCGAGATCACTTCGAATCCTCATTCGGGTAGCAGCCGAAGTGAGATCTGGTGCCTCAATGCACCGCCCTGAGTTTCTTTCACCTCGGATTTGTATTCAGACAATAAACGAGGTGATAATTGACGTCTTATTTTTATCATATTTGCCTTCGGATCACTTCGAATCCTCATTCGGGTAGCTGCCGAAGTGATATCTGGTGCCTCAATGCACCGCCCCGAGTTTCTTTCACCTCGGATCCGTATTCAGACAGTAAACGAGGTGCTAATTGATGTCCCGTCTTTATCATATTTGGCTTCGCAATCACTTCGAATCCTCATTCGGGTAGCAACCGAAGTGATATTTGGTGCCTTAATGCACCGCCTCGAGTTTCTTTCACCTCGGATCCGCATTCGGACAGTAAACGAGGTGATAATTGACGTCGTGTTTTTATCATATTTGGCTTCATGACGATCTTGAATCCTCAATAGGGTAGCAGCCGAAGTGATATCCGGTGGCAAAACTCATCATCCACGAGTTCTGCTCATCTCACATTTTGCAATGACCTCGAATCCATATTCGGGCAGCGACTGAGATAACAATAGATTTCCTATTTTAGCCCATGTGGCTTTGCAATGACCTTGAATCCTCATTCGGGTAGCATCCGAAGTGATATTCGGTGCCGTAACGCACCGTTCCTGAGTTCCTTTCACCTCGGATCCATATTCGGATAGTGAACAAGGTGACAGTAGACGTCCTATGTCATCATATGTGGCTTTGCAATGACCTTGAATCCTCATTCGGGTAGCATCCGAAGTGATATTCGATGCCGTAACGCACCGTTCCTGAGTTCCTTTCACCTCGGATCCATATTCGGATAGTGAACAAGGTCACAGTAGACGTCCTATTTCATCATATGTGGCTTCGCGATGACGTCGAATCCTCATTCTGATAGCAGCCAAACTGACACCCGGTGCCGTAATGTACTGCCATCGAGTTCTTTTCGCCTCGAGTCCATATTCGGACATCGAATGAGGTGATAGTAGACTTCCTATGTTTATCATCTTCGGCTTCGTGACAAAATCGAATCATTATTGGGGTAGAAGCCAATGTCATATAAGATGCCGTAATGCATCAATCACGAGCTCTTTTCACCTCGGATCTCGCAATGACCTCGGATCCATATTCGGGTAGCAATCGACGTAACAGTATACATCATGTTTTTATCGTCTTTGGCTCCGCAAGCACCTCGAATCCTTATTCAGGCAGTAGTCAAAATGAAATCCATTGTCGTAATGCATTGGGAGTCCCAATCGCCTCGGACCTCGCAGTGACCTCGGATCCATATCCGGGCAGCGACCGATGTGATAGTGGACACCCCGTATTTATCGTCTTCGGGAAAAAAGGACACGACCAAATATGTGTGACCCAAAGTAAGGGTTGTGAACTCTAAAAATTCCACAACGCCACCATGATCCCCCCCGATATTGATCGCGTCGTACGAATCAACGTGCACCCCTTTCATTCCTCAGATCACCATTGCAAAGATCATAAAGATTGGGATGATTGATACCCCCCGTTATGACGCGAGGATGAACCTAGGAGCACATCTCCGGTTCCTCCACATCGCGATGGGGAAAGCTCATCTCAAACCATCAAAGAAACCGGGTAATGTCATATCTTTTCCCAACAGTCGGTAGAAACCGTGCTCAAATAATTCTACAAACTAGAACCATACTCGACCGGCCCTTCGACCAACTGACGCGGTGAAAAGACGAGCCGCTAAGGACCTTCATCTTCCGCCTTAAGGACGTACTGTCCCGTCTAATATGGGTCAGCAATGAAACGACAATCGTCGCGCTCACCTTGGGTGGTACGAACTAAAATACAGGCGTGACATCCGCGTGAATCGCTACACGTTGATCAAAGACATAATGCATCTTAATCGATTTTGCTTCACCTCGGATATCTATCCAAACAATAGCCGAGGTGATAGCTTTTTCCACGATACATGCCATCTCCAACCTCACAAGCATCTCGGATCTATTTCCGAGCAACATACGAGATGATATTTGATATTGCAACATATTTTCATCTGCTCACTTGACCTCCGGTCTAGCACTCACTTAGGATCATTATTCGAGCGCAACCAAGGTGAGAGTGAGCATCCTAATTTTTTCATCTTCGGCATCACAATGAACTCGAATCTTCATTGACACGACCATCGAGGTGATATCCAATGCCATAATGCATTGGTTATATGTTTGCTTCACATCGGGTCTTACAAAGACCTTGGATCCATATCCGGGCACTAAACGAGGAAAAAATGAACACTATGATTTGCACAGTTTTTGGACTTGCAACGAATTCGAATGCTCATTTGTGCAACAACCAAAGTGATATTTGATGCCTTAATGCATCGAAAATCTGTTAGATTCACCACGGGTCATACAACGACCTTGAATCTTTATTCGGGCAGAAGTGGAGATGATATCATATGCCTTAATGCATCGATCACCAATTCAGCTTAACGATCAGATCTCGCAATAACCTCGAATCTTAATTCGGCCGGAAAACGAGATGATAATTTTCTCCACAATACGTGTCAAATTTGACATCGCAAGAACTTTCACGGCGAAATGCAGGGTGATATTTGCTTGTGGAATATATCTCCAATCAATTTTCTTCACATTCGGTTTGGCTGTGACCTCGGGTCCATACCCGAGTAGCGACCAAGGTGTGAGTTAACACCAAGGTTCCAGTGTCATGTGGCGCCATACAACCAGAAATCTAGATTCGGGTGACGGCATACGCCCCGATTTGTATCACATTTGATCCTGCAATGATCTCAGACCCATATGCGAGCATTAACCGATTTGACATCCAATACCCTAAGGCATCACGGGATAAGCTATGTAACTCTAATTGAATTGGAGGACAATCTTCCTCCGTAAGGCCAAGACCCAAGAGCACATCCGGGCCATGATGATGAACTTTGGCACTTCGAGGACGCGCATTCGAAAGTAGAATTGGCAAGTAGGTACTTCACCAAATAAACCGGTTCGAGGTACCCCTTCTCTTCTTAACTATGTTTATTTATTTTTTTCATCGGGGTGGGAGCGTATACCGCACATATACGCATCCACTATCACAAATTTTTTCTTGCAAAACATACGCGTAGACGAGACGGTCGAGCTCGTGCGGTTTACGCAACCTCAACTCGCGAGTCAAAGCAAGCTCATAGGTAGTGCAAGAGAATTTTGAGTGTTCACCGGAGAAGGAGTAACATAACGGGAATAGAAGGACGGGAAAATTTATGTGCAGAATGCACGATCCTTAACGGAAAAGGTCAGACACAAAATTGTGACTCAGACCTCATAAAGCCTACGGACACCCGACACTGAAATGTCAAAAAATTCCAAATGGCTTCAACCAATGATTCAAATGAGGTGAAATTAAAAAACCAAAATTGAAGAATTATATCTTACCCTCCAGAGGAATCAGAATAGACCTTTATAAAGAGGTCAAATTGTACGCCTACGGACGAAAGGATCGCTCATCAATGTTGTGTGAACATTTCAAATGATAAATAAACGACGAGCTCGAATCCAATATGCAAAATACAAAATGCCCGTGGTCATATCGAGATAAACCTCGGACTCCAGGGATGATATTCGCGACAAAACACTGGAATTTGTAAAATGAATTTCAATTCGACAACAGAGACCCTGAACACTATGTTCGGTCATCATCGTACGGTAAAACAAAATAATATGAGATCCAACAGTAACTCATTATACTCTATCTCGTTTGAGAAACACTGGGAGCACATACATTGCACCCATGCAATCTTCCATAACTTGAAGTTCACGTGACTCCACCGCGAATAAAGTACGAAGTGATAGCAAGCGTTCGAAGCACCTCGGAACCTTTTTACGAAGTGACCCCCTTCCTCGAAGTACATCGCCTATCATAACAACTTCAATGCGTCATAGTTTCGCGAGATTTGATTTCAAAGTACGGGTCCAACCCCAAAAAGTTGCCCAGAAAAGAAAACATCTAGGGATCAACGTACAAGGCCTTAAAGCGTCTTAGTTTCCCGAGATTCAATTTCTAAGTACGGGTCCAACCCCAAAAGTTGCTCGGAAAAGAAAACATCTAAGGATAAACGTACAAGACCTCAAAGCGTCCTAGTTTCTCGACATTCAATTTCGAAGTACGAGTCCAACCCCAACGCGAAGAAAAGTTGCTCGGAAAAGAAAACATCCACGGGATCAACATACAAGAACTTTGATTGATGACTAATAAAGGAAATAGTAGAGTCGAAGGGGAATCGTGGCTAAACCCACGTAAAACGAGGTGGCAAACCTTGGTAATAAGTCTCAAAAACAAAAATGGAAGCGACAAGTGTGGTTAGCGCTTCGCGGGAAACCCAACGTAACAAAAGTCAATACAGCAAGGTTGAGCTCCCGACCACAAAAGAACTCCCCGATCGACGAGGTGGAAACCATCATTCCAAAACAAGGTAACTCCATATTGTTTACGTATTTTCCACTTCGGAAATAACTTTAAATGACAGTTAGGGTTGTTCAAGAAATTTTACCAACTACACACAAAACGGTTCAAGATTCATATACCTTTTTCTCTATGTTTATTTATTGTCCCCCGGTATGGTAGTATACGCTAACATACTCCACGGTTGATATTTTCCCTTTAATATATTCTTGATTCCAAAATCATGAAAACCTTTTAAAATACTCATGTTTTGCGTACCAAAAAGTGTACTCCGTAATCACGTCTTGTATTCAAGAATTTAGTTTGACAATATAGAACATTATCGGCGACATTCATTTTTATACTAGTAGATATAGCTTTGGCATCACTCACATGTTTTCCCATCGTTGTCGATAGTTTGCGAGTTGGGAACGTGATTTGTCGGGACCCGATTGAGAACCGAACATACTCGTCCTAACGGTATTCGAGGTAATCAATAAGGACCCAAGAATTACTCCCTCAAACTCTAGACATTCACACGATGCCGCGAACTACGTTTGATGTGATTACTTTGCTATCGTCTAAAACCGTGAACCGCTCGTTAGGTTTTATCTTTGAACTAAATTTTTATACAAGGATGTGAATACGTCGGGGTAACTTGTCCCAATTTATAAATATCAATCGAAAATATACCAAATGACAGAGAAAAACGAGACCCGCTTTCATTTACAAAAATGCAAGAAAGAATTGCCTAAACCAACAAATACATGTCTAGCTATACCTTGAGATCATCCCGAAGTGCCTAAATGTAGAACCAAGTCATTGCTCGGCAAAACATAAGAAAAAAACCAGCTCCAAATTGTACGAGGCTTCAAAAGAGGAAGTACAAATACTCCTTCGAGCCAAACCAATTTGCGAGGTGAATATACCCGAAGCGGTCAATGAATTTTATGGCGACGAGGGAAAGAAAGGGAAACGGAAGTCTCCAAAGACTCCTTCAGTCTAAACATGGCCTCTATAACAGCTGTCTCTTAGCGCCCCACGTCAAGAGATAGGGTAAAGAAACGTGTAATCAGGGACTTCTATCCTTAAAAAAAACTTCTTACGCCATGAACTACGTGATGACTTGATCCCTGAAAGAAGGGTACGTAGGCAGCCTACGCTTTGCGAGGTCCAGTATCAAATCTTTATATCTCGATGGTTACCCAAGATGACGAGGTCGAGCGCAACACCTCGACAGGTAAGGTAATCCTGACTTAGTACTTAAATTTTCTAGATGGTTACAGTTTTCATTGATAAATTCATTTAGGATACCTTACTGGGATCTAACTAGTTCGAGAATTCCGTATAACTTTGTTAATTTTTGTTATTTTCCTCCGGAGCTGATGTGTACTTTCTTACGCACTCGCTTTGTTCGATTATTTATTTCAAAGTTTAAACATGCCCAAAGTACGGAGTATCCTTAGATTATTTTGATGGTTCTCGACACCTCGAACAATCTTTGAAAACCTTGGAACCCGGTATTCAAAGCAAAATTTTCTTCTTGTATTAGTCTAGCATTCAAGCTAATGATCTGAGAGGACTTAGTGAATCTAATGGTTTGATTTTCACCTCGTGAATTCAATCCTAACGAAGTCCGAAGTAGAAATCACATTGGATTTGCAAAGTAACTTAGGTTGAATAGTTTGTGCAAAGACAAATTAAAGTCAAGAAAATTTTATGGATTTTGAAATTAAATCGAATATTTACTGGATGATGGAACATAAAAATGGGCAAAGGGAAAGACGAAAATCGTCGATGGAAATTTAAACCTTCCGGAAATAAGGAAAAGTCAACATGTCAGAATCCCGACCAAAGAAAAATCCTCGCAAATGAGGACCTTACGCATTTTCCATCGACAACGCTTATATGAAGACAAAATGTGGAATAATTCCACCTCGCTGGAGACCTAACGTCTTCATATCGTTAAAAACATCACGTCAACATGATAGTCCATCAACCATTCCATACTTAATGGACTGGGGGGCTCACTGTTAAGGCAGGATTTCACCCTCCTTGGGAAAAACGACACCAAGGTATGAAACTACACCTTGGGGGCAAACGACACAAGACCCAAAGGAAATTGGGCCTCACACGAACTATCAGGCCTAAAAAAACAGACCAGCATCACGGGCCCACAAAGAGTCCACTCCGAAGCTTAGTCAACAAGAGCCAATTCTCCTCGAAGACCAAGCCCACAAAGACCAAGCCCATGAGGACCAAGCAGCTCTTCCGAAGACTGAGCAACCCCAAAGAATAGGCGTGCTCTCCCTTTATTGACCAGCCCAGAGTCCTCCACGTGGAAAGGCACCAAATATCACGTCGTCCAGATTTTACACGTGCTGACCAAAGGAGAGGCGAAGAGATATCTGCTTAGTCTACCAGCCGTTACTAGATTATAAGAAATAGACGTTGTAATCTAGGCTATAAATAAAGCCTACGAAGTAACCTAACACACATTCATCTCGTTCTAAACTTTATACTAGCTATTCATTCGGTATTCACTTGCTATCAATCAAATATACTTTCTCTTTATTATCGCTCAACCCTTCACAAATTCTTCATCTTGTGACTTTATTCATCGAAGTGGATTTTATCTCGGATAATTAAGATCCACCGTCATATTCATCGTAAACAGAGTGCTATCACTTTGTGACAGTTGGTCGTGATTATTCACATCAACAGGTATCAAAATAATAAATTGTATGTACATTTACTATACAAAACGCTTAAAATCAGTACATGAAAGGGGTCATTATTGTTATTAAATTAGAGTGGCATTAAATTATAAGAACGATAACATATGCAAGAAATTGAAGGGGAACATGAATGGCCATGCACTTTGTCTAACCGTTGTTAATAAGATAACTCAAAAGAAAATGTCATAAATAATATTTATTTGTAGAATGTTAATAACCGTGGTGACGATGTCTATGTCTATTTAATTTTCCTTGCAAAATTTGTGTCACATATATACTAATTCAATCTTAGTAAAGTTGTTTATAAGCATATAAAAACACAAACATGAATTTTAAGAGGAAGAACCCCTATTTTAAATTTTCAAGTATTCGTATATCATTCATCGCCACATTGATGGTCTGAAACAAAATTTCTTATAAGCATCCGTTAGATTGCATGAAATTCATTAGCAAAGTTTAATAATGTGAATAAGTGTTGAATAATGTGGTATATGCACGATAAGTCTAATATCAACTAATCTATATGTTATATACCATTTTTAATATGATTAAAGACATAAAAGGACAAACCAATGACTTAAGTTACGTGTATCTCTTAAATTATTTAAGTGAAAAAACATGTATATCATAAAATAAAAGCAACATGCAAACCAAATATACAGGGCCTAAATATTACTCTTCGTACATTATGAAGATATAAAAAGTAAGCATCGAGAGCACTTTTCCTTGCTCTGCTATTTGAATATTCATGTACGGTCGATCTCCATCGTAATCAGAACTTGAAGAACCTGCAATTTTCTGTTGTTGATCAACTAATCTATATGTTATACACCATTTTAATCAAGAAAGAAATCATCAAAATAAAGATGGCAATAACATTAAAAATAGAAATAAGAGATTATTAGTTCAAATATATACCATATAAACACTTACTACACATTATATGTTGCTTTTCCGTGTAAGCCCCTGCTCAAAACAAATAAAATGCATTATAAAGTGGGCAAATCATGAACATAAAGAAATATTAACTATAAAATAAGAACAATGATAGGGAGAAGAAAATGAAAAAAGAGTGTACCAAAATAATAATTTAAGAGAGTATTTATAGATTAGTAGAAACAAAATGAAAAGTAGTCATAGTTTTAATTAGTTCAATTGCATAAATATAAGTAAATGAATTTAGACATTCAGAATGGAAAATCGAAGGTCTAAATTAAATGTAGTAGACAATACCAAAGGTCATTTAATTAATAATAAAATAATAAAAATAAATGAAAATTCTATAAAAATTGGTATTCTCAATGCTAGGATCTTATGATGTTAAATTCTCAACTTTTTTTGTAGATATTCATTTTCTCAATGCCTTCACTACACCTTGCCAAGTCACTTGTTGTTTCCTCCTTTTAATATATATAGATTAACTATAAAATAAGAACAATGATAGGGAGGAGAAAATGAAAAAAGAGTGCACCAAAATAATAATTTATGAGACTATTTATAGATTAGTAGAAACAAAATGAAAAGTAGTCATAGTTTTAATTAGTTCAATTGCATAAATATAAGTAAATGAATTTAGACATTCAGAATGGAAAATCGTAGGTCTAAATTAAATGTAGTAGACAATACCAGAGGTCATTTAGTTAATAATAAAATAAAAAAAATAAATGAAAATTCTATAAAAATTAGTATTCTCAATGCTAGGATCTTATGATGTTAAATTCTCAACTTTTTTTGTAGATATTCATTTTCTCAATGCCTTCACTAGACCTTGCCAAGTCACTTGTTGTTTCCTCCTTTTAATATATATAGATTTAACGTTCACTTTTATCTTGAATTGTCATAGTAGATATTTTATTAAATAGATTGAATTGATGAGTATTTTAATAAAAAGTTTTCTTAAAATTTGTGATTATGATCTTTTGGTTGTGTTAAAGTAATTGAAAAGACTTATATTTATGTTACTTAATAATCTAAAGTAATATATTCGCATTACTTTTCATCAAAGATGAGCATATAAATATATAGTTATTTATTCTAATTTTTTGATCAAACACTGAAGAGGCCCATTTGTTGATGTTGGGCCTGGCCCAATGTCGTTTTGTTGATGTGGCGGGCATCTGTTGACTTTAGATGGGCCTTGGTCGGCCTTGTTGCGTGGATGACAGATTTTCCCCCTCTGTCTGTGGCCCTGATGGGTCCCCGTTGACCTTGGGTGGTAGTAGTTGACCTTTGAGTGAGTTTTTAGTTGACCGATATGGGGACCCTGAGTAGGTGTCCCTGACACTTTCAGGCTCGAAAGTCTCGTTTCCGTTCGGGGTCCAAGCGATCCGGGTCACTCACTACCTGTTACCACAGGGCCTGGAATGGACAAGGCCGGGGTTACAGGTTTGGAGGCCACGCAAATCGGGGGTACCAACGAATGGGGGAGTGTGTTCGACCAGGAAGTGGACCCTGGGAGGTTAGACTCTCCACCTAATATGGCTTGTATAAGTCCGGGCTGATGGAACTGTTCGCTGAGTCGTGGTATCTTTAAGAGATACAAGGAATAGGAGACAGAACCTGTGCCGCGCTAAGCTTAGAACAACGGCAGGTGGGGTCTCAGAGTGATCCCTCAGTCGTTCCGATCTTAGAGAAATTCCCTCAGGTCGGACCCTACGCCCTGAATTTTGGGTTCTGTTACTTCTCCCCAGACTATACACAAAACCAGGTAGTGGACTCGAACTGAACCTATCAGGCGGGTCGTGAACCTTATAAGAATTCCCCCAGTGCTTTTCCTTTGTTTAAATTTCTCACTTTCCAGACCTGAAAAAAGGAACATCCGAGGTCAAGGGAAACAGGGGGGGGGGGGGTTACCCCCTTATTCACCTCCGACACAACATTAGAACGGTATTTGAGGGGATGCGAGTATATCGGGGGTAGAGAGAGAGAGAATCGACAGAACTCGAGTGAGTTTCGATGAGTTACCGTTTAACTGAACTGAACTCCTATTTATAATAGGATCCGGGGGTCTAAGCGCAATAAATATTATTCCAGGGGGTCCCCAAGTGATATTTTATATGCATATTCATCCCCGGAAAAAGAGGAATCCATCGTCGCCGTCGGATCGGCGTTCGGACGTCGAACGCGCCCATACGCGCGGTGCAAGTGGCTGGCACGCGGATTGGAGGCCAATCTCGGCCCTCCACGTGTCAGAGCGCTGATGGGACGTGCAAGTGGGCTGGTGGCCCGCGCGATGAATGAGATCGAGCCAAGTGGCGCGATCTGAGGAGTGGCAGCCCCACTTGGGGGCTGATGTGTTCTGTTGGGGCAGCGAGGGGATCCGCCACGTGGCGCGATCCTGCGAGTTGTCTCGCCTGTGGGTCCCACAAAAAGGTGCTTTTGGAGCTTTTCCGCTCCCGGGCGGGTCCCGCGTTCATTTTTCACAAATTTTATGTCGTTTTTGGGTGTTTTCATACTTTTATGAACACCGGGACACTTAGTTTTTCGAAAACGGGCCTCTAGAGGAGGTTTTGGGTTTGAAATTGATTAATTTGATTTATAATCTTATTCAAAAGATTAATCAAATTATAAAATTAATTAACAAAAATTAATGTAATAATTTCCGTTTAATTATTTTATTTATAAAAATCAATTTCGAGAATTACCCGTAAAAAATAGTACTAATTTGAAGTTTACATACGTGATAAAAAGAAAAAACTTAATGCTAAATGAGAATATATGACATGTAATTAATTAGAAATGAAAATTTTGTAACCAGAGGTATTCATTTTTGGGTTTTTCGTTAACTTTTCTCGATCTCGGGGCGCGGAATAACCCGAGAAGTCATCGAAACAACGATCTAGATTATAATCTAACATTAAGAATAGGGATTCGAGTCGTTACCAAAGATTGGTACTTTTGCCAATTGTACCAATAAATGCGTATTTCTCTTTTCTCGCGGGCTCGGGATTCGGATCTCAGCTTCACACGTGCAATGCCTCTAGTTCGTCCACCACATCGCTGCGGTAACGTCTCTTAGACCAGAAATCTCCTTTGATTTACAGCTAGGTCAATCTTGGGGATTGGATGACAAACTGACGGGAACACGGGAAAGAGAGAATTCGGCCTCTAGGATTTCTAGAGAGGAGGTCGAATTCTATTTTGTGAGGAGGCTTCAGTGTTTTACATTATGACGAACATGTGACTTATATAGACCACATAAAATGACCTAATGGGCTTTTGGGCCCAATGATAGGGTTAAAGCCCATTAGGTCATTGTAGAGGGCGATTTGGGACGCCTTACAGTCACAAGAATATTCGAAAGAACACAAATAATTATAAACACGAATACTCTTGATTTATTATGATTCAGAGAGGACCCGGTTTCTTCCGTTTATTAGCTTGGATAATCAGAGATTACACACTCTAGCCTTTGAGAATTCGAGAATACTATGAATAGGCAAACTCAAGAACACAAGACTTTCTCTCAAAACTCACGATTAAATGATACTGAATCCCTTAAAAATGAGTTTACATGCATATTTACAGGCTTTAGGGTTTCTAGATTATTCCCAAAAATCGTGCTAGGGTTTCCTTCTTTCTTGCTTTGATTGTTGTTGACCTTCCTTGAATTTCGTTGGATATCCCACGAAATCCTCAACTGAATGAACTAATCTCCATCTTCCTCGCGATCTCGAATGACTTCCTCTTTTTAATTCAATTGGGTTTTCCCGATGAGACTCCTCTTCGATAAGCCTCTGTTCAATGCGCTTTCTTGGGTGATAAGGAAGCAAAGTCTTGCTTCCCGATAAGCTTTGATCTCCTTGGGCTTCATCGCTATTGGGCCTTAAACTGCTCTACCCTTTGGTGGGCCTCGTATCTTTAAGTACCCTTTGGTGCATAAAACGACATCAGTAGTGTTGAAGGATGATTTGACAAAATCTGACCTTAACAATTAGTCCCCCATTTTTATCAAGTGTGAAACACTTGGTAAAATGAATCTGAAGCGTGCTCCGATAAGGTATATCTTCGAAGAGATTATATCCTCGAAGCGGTTGTGTTTCCGAAGCGGTTGTGTGCTCGAAGCGGTTGTGTCCTTGAAGACTCTTCCTCTTCTTGAGCACGTGCTTCCATGTAGCTTTGATTCGGCCTGCTTTTCCAGGCTGTCAAATCTCCAAAATTGATGTCAATCCATCTGCATTAAATACGGGGTTTTCTCGCACTCGAGTGCTTTTGGGTTTCGCAATGACTCTTTCGATCTCCACCGTTGATCAATTTTCCTCGCTTCGATCCTGGACCGTTAGATCCAAACACGCCCTTTCAGCTTTGGATGCCTTCCCTCTATAAATTCGAATTCTGCCTTCAGACCAAACACTTTGCTCTTTGAAAACTTCCAAAAAATCTCTGCGATATCTTTTGCAATTTACTTTCTTGAAATTTTCTTGCCTTCAAAATCTTCAGACTTTCCCCTTCGCTCTTTCTCGCCGCCGGTGAAAAATGTCTCAGCCTGGAAAAATCTTCAAGACTCGGTCTCCCAAGTCCATCATGACCGAGAAACATCTAGAATTCCTAAGGAGAGATTACGTGGACGGCGACCCCTGCCATCTCCGTCTTCCTCGCTCCGGCGAGCTCGCCGATGAACCCCTAGACGGATATATCGCTCTTTACGAGGACTTCTTCCGATCGGTGGAGTTGCATCTTCCGTTGCCGCATCTCATCGTCCCCTTCCTCCATGCCTTCAAGGTACCAATAATTCAAGTCAGCCCCAATTCGATACGCCTTCTCCTTTGCACACTTGCGATTGCCCTTGAGCAGAAAGTGACCATCACCCTGGAGGACCTGATGCGGCTCTTCAAGTGGTCGAAGAACCCGAAGAACTTGGGCCGTCTCTTCCTCTCGCATGTCGTGAATCCTCACATCATCGAGAACACACCCAAAAATGAGTCTGGGTGGGAGAATAGGTACTTCTTCGCGAAGCTGGACCGCTTTATCTTCGGGGCGCATTATGATGCGTTGCCTACTGAGTGGGTCGTCAATCACGAGCTGCCCAAGTTTAGGCCCATCGCCAATAAAGAAAACGATGAGCGCTTCGCTGAGGTTGTCAAGGCTCTCCTAGACAACACCCGTCGAGACTGGGCGGTGGATTTTGCTGGCACCTGCATTAAGAACTCTGGGGTTTATCAGCTCTGTCACATCCTGGGTCCGCCCCCTCGCAGTCTGTGGCTAGGGGGTTTCGCCTCGAGGATCTAGAGAAAGGCTCTTCGTCTCCTGTTCTCCGAAAAGCTCCCAAGCCGAAAAAAGGTCCAGTTGGCTTCTCGCGGATCAACGACCTCTAGACAATGTCAAGGCCAAGATCCAGGACAAGGCTGAGATCCAGGACAAGGAAGGGGTCCCTCCGAGCCTCAGAGGGATCTGTCGAAAGCAGGCTATCTTGGTCTCGTGCCACAGAGTGGGGCCGATAGGTGGCTCTCGAGCGATAGACCTCCGCCCGAGAAGGTTGGCACTGAGCGTCGGTCGAAGAATAAGCAACACGCCGACGCTCTTCGCTCGTCGGAAGATTAGCACTTTTCGGGAGTATCTTGCCCTCACGAGGCTTCTCGTCCTTTGAGAGTTCGTCGTGACTCGAAAACTCACGCCTCTTCGCATGAGTCTTCTCACGACAAGGCTGCTCCGCAGAGGCAGGCGTCCGAAGAGTCACGAGATGCCCCTCTCGCGAAGAAGGCCAAGGTCTCCGACTTGCCTAAGGAAACCAGGGCGGCTTCTCCGGCTCCGGAGATTGTTTCCATCGCTTAACAAGACGGGGCCGCCCTTATCGGGGAGGCAATCCTGAGTCCTCTTGCTCCAACTCCTCCCGTCGAGGCCGATCGGGCCGTCAAAACGACCGGTGGAGACGTACGTCCCTATCCGTCTTCCCGGGAGAGGTACCATTTCGACGATGACTTCGGCGATTTGGTGCCGACATCGACTCTTCTGGCCCTTGAGGTATCTTCTGATCCTTTTCTTTCTTTCCTTTGTGAGATTTACACTGCTGATGTCTAACATCTCTGTGATTTTAGGTTTCGGCTTGTACCGACTTGCCAACTCCTTCAGAGGCTCTTCCTGAGGCGTCCATAGACCCTGTCGTGGAGAGTGCCTCAGTTGTCATCCCTCCGGCTGGCGAGGAACCTACGCTCCCGACGAGGCGCTCGAAACTACTGACGCGCTTCTTGCCCTGGAGCCTTTCAGACAATCGGGGATTCCAAAGGAAAGTTGTCCTCTTTCCGAAGCGGCTCGGGCCAAAGGGCGTTCCGAAGAAGTGAATAACCCTCCTCCGGACGCCTTTCTTCCCGACACTTCCGCCCCTCCCAAGGTGCCTCAGACTGGAAGCTTTTCGGAGCCGGCTGATGGCGCTGGCCCCTCCGGGGCTTCTTCTTTGCTTCCCCTCCGCATCTCCGCTGACTCTTAGGGGTCTCTTCCTCCTCCGGCATCGTCTCCTTTCCCTGATTTAAGAAAAGGATCCATCGCTCGTCTTGCTCTGGAGCGTTTTCCGGTCGTTCCCACCCCGAACTCCTCACCTAAGGAGTGGGAAAAATATTCTGTTCGGGTTCTTTGGGATATGTTTTGGCTCGATCCCTCCAAGCCTCAGACAGGCATGTGCTTGAGCGACGTTGAGGGTTACCCCCAAGAAGCCGCCATGTTCTTCAAGGCCTTCGCGCGCCTCAACGCTGTCATCCTTGGCGAAACTGACAATGCTTTTGAGGCCACCCACGAGGCCGGTCAGTTCAAGTCGAAGTTGGACGAGGCCGAGTCGTGTCTTGAGCTATCTATCCTCGGGGAGCGCAAATATCGCGAGGCGGCCGAGCGGTCCGCTAGTGACCTGGATGTCACGAGGGCTTCGCTGGAGAGAGTGGTCTCCCTTCGCCTGGCTCAGGAAACTGAGTTTGCCGAATATAAAGCCAAAGCGGAGAGGGAGGTCGAGGCGCGTAAATGTGAGCTTACCGAGGAGAAGAAACGCCATTCTATGATAGTGCGAAGCTACTCCCATCATCTCGAAATGAAGAAGTTGAGGCTGGCCTTAATCGGCGAGGCGGTGGGCACGCCGGTTGAGCAAGAAAGCCGACTCGCCTCTTGAGTGTCCTCAACCATGAGGCGTATCGCTAGGGATCTCGAGATTTCGCAGACAGAGACGTCCTCCGAGCGCGAGGCATGCCTACGTCTCTTTGAGAGGGCCCAGAGCAAGGAAAAACGCACCTCGGAGAGATACGTGGCGCTGGAGGAATCCATCAACGTTCATCGCCGTGCTGCCGCGTATGGGGCCAACGTTCGCCTTCTCGAGAAGCTTCCGCCCGCGGCGGCCCGTATCAAATCTCCTACATCGTCTTCCGAAGTGGAAATAGATAGCGGGTGAGGATGAAGCCAAAGCCAGGGAGCTGGATGAAAAATCCGCCCCTGATCCTAACTCTCCTCCGCTTTCTCCTTGCAACCCTCCACCTCTCGATGCTGATTGAGCGTCTCGCTTCGTCGGTGGGGATACTTCTTCGGCGTCCGATGGCCTTGACGAGTATGGGACGAATGACGGGGTCGTCTGTTCTTCGGGCGAAGCGGTACGGGGAGAGGAAATCCCTTAGACCCTTCCCTCTTTTTCTTTATATTTTACCTTTATTATTTATTATCTATTTTTAGCTTTGTAATTTCCCCGACAATCTTATCAATAAAGTAGCAGACCATTTCCTTTTTACCTTGTCGTCGCCATGTCGTTCCTTTTTCGTTCTTTCTTTTATTACTATCCGGCTATTCTCAGATTCCTTCTCGCAGGTCGATGAGACTCCTCTCGTTTCTTGTCCTTTGCGGTACGCTGAGGACGTGCTAGCTTATTTTCTCGATGAAAGCAATGAGCACTCTGCCATCCTTGAGGAGTTCCAAAGAGACCTGATAAAGCGCATTGCTGCCACGCTCTCCGAGGAACCGAACGATGAGACACTCCAAGCGGGGGCCCCTTTGGATATTCTGCTCGAGTTCATGAGGTGAGACCCTAAGCATTATGCCGCAGTGGAGAAGCTTCTTATGGATGTCCTGGTTGAGAGCGCGGAATTCGTCATAGAGCAAATTGCCGACAAGGTTGTTCGGGATGAGTGATTTTCCTTTGTTTCTTTGTAAATTATTTTGTGGCTGTAATGTATCAATTTGTAAAGACAGAAACTTGTTAATAAAAGCTGTAAATTTCTAAATGTGACGTGTTGTTGACGAAGTATGGGGATATGTATGTTCCCCCTTTGTTTTTTTTTTTTTGCGGCGAAGAGGTCATCGTCGGGGATGAAACTCGACGTGGCCTAGTTCAGCGTGATGGCGTATATGGTAATAGTTGCGTATGCCCCAAAGCGATGAACTTTGGGTGCGGCGATGAGCTTGTCGGTGACACCGGGCTCGTCGCGGTTTTTCAATCGGCATTTTTTCCTTTGGCTTTGTCGCCATAGTTTTGTGTGGCCCTTTTCCCCTTGGTATGTTCGCCGTAGTTTTTTTTTTTTTGGTGTGGCTCTTTTCGCCTTGGCATTTTCGCCGTAGTTGTTTTTGTGTGTGGCCCTTTTCGCCTTGGCATTTTTGCCGTAGTTTTTTGTGTGGCCCTTTTCGCCTTGGCATTTTCGCCGTGTGTGTGGCCCTTTTCGCCTTGGCATTTTTCGCCGTAGTTTTTGTGTGTGGCCCTTTTCGCCTTAGCATTTTCACCGTAGTTTTTTTTTTTAGATAATGAGTTAAAGTCTGAAAGTAGGCGAATCTTTTGTCTTAAAAGACTAGCCTCATTAAACCCTTCGAGTCCCCCAATGGGTTCGGCTCGCGAGGGAAGATTACTCTGTGCTGTATTGATAAGGCCGAAGCCAAGCATGTAGATCCCGAACAAACAGAGCCGGGATTCCCTTTTCAATAAACTTTACATGAAACTTAAAAGAAAAGCAGACGTAAAATTTAAAAAAAGTACCGAAGAGGATGAGGCGAAACGGAAAGCACTGACGACGCTTATTGATAGAACTTCTTTAAATGCTTGACGTTCCATCTTCTTATTACTTTGACCCCATCGGTGTTCTTGAGCTCGTACACTCCAGGCTTGACAATATCGGTGACGGTGTATGGGCCTTCCCAGCTTTCTCCCAGTTTTCCTGCGTTCAGCTCAACCGTGTTCTGGAAGACCTTTTGGAGGACCAACTCGCCGACTCAGAACCTCCTCGGGCGCACCTTTTTATTGTAAAAACGCGCGATGGTGTTCTGATAGTTGGCGACGTGGAATTTGGCCCGCTCTCGTCTCTCATCGATGTGGTTGAGTTGATGAAGCAGGTTTTGGTTGTTAGCCTCTTCGTTGCTTGGTGCCCAAGATCACCGAAAACGGGGGACTCCCACCTCCGCCGGGATCACCGTTTCCACCCCGAATGCCAAAGCGAAAGGAGTTTCACCGGTGGCTGAATGAGGTGTTGTCCGATAAGCCCATAGCACCCCTGGGAGTTCGTCCGCCCACAAGCCTTTCTTCTTGTCAAGTCGCTTCTTGATGTTATCGGTGATCGTTCGATTGACCGCTTCGGTGTTCCCGTTCCCTTGGGGATATCTTGGTGTCGAAGTGTTCAGCTTTATCCTCCAACGTGCGCAGAAATCCCTAAACCTCTTCGAGATGATTTGAGAACCGTTGTCCGCGATGATCTCCCTAGGGAGTCCGGAGCGAGTAATTATGTTCTTCCAAACATAACTCTCGACGTCTGAATCCTTGATGTTGGCGTAGGACTCGGCCTCGGTCCATTTCGTGAAGAAATCCGTGACGATCAGCATGAACCTCTTTTGCCTCATTCTGATCGGCATGGGACCAACGATGTCTATAGACCACTTCGTGAAAGGGTATGGTACGGAAACCACCGATAGCTCTTCTGCCGGACAGTTGATTGCTGGGGCGTGTCGCTGGAATTTCTCGCACCTCTTGGCGTGGTTGATGCAGTCCGCGCGCATGGTTTCCCAAAAGAATCCCTGCAGCTTGGCTTTCTTTAGTAGGTTGCGTCCGCCAGAATGGTTTCCGCATTCCCCGCTGTGGATCTCTTGCATGAAGTATTTCGTTTCCTTCTTGCCAAGACAGCGTAGATAAGGACCTACGAGGCTCTTCACGTGGAGCCTCTGATCTAGGATGGCATATCGGGAGCTCTTTGTTCTTATCTTTCTCGCCTCTTGTCGGTCCATGAGCAACTTCCCTTCGAGCAGGTATGTCCGGATGGGGGTCCTCCAATCTTCCTCTCCAGTGTCATCTATCATTCCTTGCTCTTCGTCTTCGTCTTCTTCCTCTTCTATGTCTTAGATGTTCTCTTCGCCGGCTTCCAGGAACTTGTCGTCATCATGGGCGTTGTCTTTTTCGGCCGCCAGTTCCTCGTCGCCCATTTTCTGCTCTTTCTTGACAGGGCCTTATCCCCTTTTGATGCTGGGTTTTAGCACTGTTTCCACTGTGATTGATCGTAGCTCGCCTACTTGGGTGGTTGATCCCAGACCTGCCAGGGGATCGGCGTGGTTGTTATCTCCTCTGCATACTTGCGCCAGAGTGAAAAAGATGAACTTCCTTTCGAGGGTTTTGACGACCCCAGCGTAAGCCTCCATCCTCTCATCGTTCTTCTCGTATTTTCCGTTGACCTGCTTCACGACCAGCTGAGAGTCCGAGAAGGCATTCAGGTTTCTGACCCCGATGCCCAGAGCGGATTGCATTCCGACGAAAAGGGCCTCGTACTCTGCTTCGTTATTGGTGGAACGGTATGTGAGACGACAAGCTTTCTCCACCACTTCCCCCATCAGAGAGATAAGACAAATTCCGATTCCCAATCACGTCGAAGTTGACGATCCGTCAACGCAGAGACTCCAAGTGTCGGCCTCGTTACTCAATTTTACGGGCTCCTCTGGTAATTCGATGAGGAAATTGGCTAGCACTTGTGACTTCAGGCTTGTCCGTAGCTGGTATTCGATGTCGTACGCCCCCAGCTTTATGTTCCGGATTGATTTGGGCTCTGAATGATGGAGCGTATCGGCCTATCCGTCATAACGATGATAGTGTGAGCCTGGAAGTGGAAACGCAGCCTCTCCGATGCACCGAGTTTGGGCTCCCTCACCATTCTGTCGATCTCTGGCGCCGAGCTTGTCGCCTGATGCACCTGAGACGCGACTTGTCCAAGTTTTGCCTCCATATTCGATGACATCAGCGCCATCGCCTTAGCCATCTCTTCGGCCACCCTTGTCGCCACGTCCACCGTCGGGTTATCCGGCGTGGATCCTGGCGTGCTCTCCGGTTGGCTTGCTGCGGCCGGAAGCGGGGGTGCGCTGGTGTGGAAAATGTTTCTGATGAGCGAAGGGGTTGTCATGTCCACCGGTGCGTCCGCCGTCACTGCGCCTCCATTGATGCTTTCTCCGACTCCTTGTGCAGACGATTCCGCTAGATGATTTGCCGGGTGCCGTCTCTCCGCGCGCTCCAAGAGGCTTGCGAGGCGTCTGTTCTCCACGGCCTGCTCTTCCAGCCTTCGAGCGGACTCCTCCGCCCCCTAGCTGACTCTTCAACTTTGTTCGTGGCTAACGTCATTCTTGCCACGGCGTCGGTCAGCTGCTGGCGCATTCTCTGCATGGCCTGATCTTGGGTAGAGCTATCTTCTTCGCCTGACATTCTTCTCCTTTTGTCCGATTTCCTGGCTGTGCGATAGAAAGAAATAAAGCCCCCTCGGTGGGCGACAAACTGTAGAGGGCGATTTGGGACGCTTTACAGTCACAAGAATAATCG
This sequence comes from Parietaria judaica, assembly GCA_954871525.1. NCBI lineage: Eukaryota > Viridiplantae > Streptophyta > Magnoliopsida > Rosales > Urticaceae > Parietaria > Parietaria judaica. The sequence goes on from OX940868.1 coordinate 4,548,621, forward strand.
AAAGAACACAAATAATTATGAACACGAATACTCTTGATTTATTATGATTCCGAGAGGACCCGGTTTCTTCCGTTTATTAGCTTGGATGATCGGAGATTACAAAACTCTAGCCTTTGAGAATTTGAGATTACTATGAATAAGCAAACTCAAGAACACAAGACCTTCTCTCAAAACTCACGATTAAATGATACTGAATCCCTTAACAATGAGTTTACATGCATATTTACAGGCTTTAGGGTTTCTAGATTATTCCCAAAAATCATGCTAGGGTTTCCTTCTTTCTTGCTTTGATTGTTGTTGACCTTCCTTGAATTTCGTTGGATATCCCACGAAATCCTCAACTGAATGAACTAATCTCCCTCTTCCTCGCGATCTCGAATGACTTCCTCTTTTAATTCAATTGGGTTTTCCCGATGAGACTCCTCTTCGATAAGCCTGTGTTCGATGCGCTTTCTTGGGTGATAAGGTCTTGCTTCCCGATAGGCTTTGATCTCCTTGGGCTTCATCGCTATTGGGCCTAAAACTGCTCCACCCTTTGGTGGGCCTCGAATCTTTAAGTATCCTTGCCTCTACTTTCATTCTTTTGTGCATAAAACGACATCAGTAGTGTTGAAGGATGATTTGACAAAATATGACCTTAACAGTTATAAGTAATTACTTTAATTAATTAATTAATTACTGTGATTATAATAATTACCGTGCTCATTTATTGTAGTCGGGTCGGACCTGAAAAAAGTCAAACGGACTTAAATCCCGGTTTCGGGCATTTCCTACATTCATCCCAATTGAAAGGTAAGGAGTTTGACATTATCTTTTAAAAGTTTAGGTACTTCCTCTTGCCTCTTTATTAAATTAGAAGAAAAAAAACCACGTTAATTGTGAATATATATGTCCGCTTTATGTCTTTAATGATCATCTTTCACTATATTAGTATTTTAATCTATTTACTTTATTCCTATAGCTTTGATTTTACTTATTTTAATATCATACTTTCATTATTACGTTACTATGCTTACAATACTTCACGATATATATTTCATGTGTAGTAGTAGAAGCTTATTATGTCAAAGAAAATATAACTTATTGAGATTTGAGACTAACATGAAAATACACCAAATCAAACGTATAACAATATGACAACAAAAACAATGCAGTATCGCTTAGGAAAAGACACAAACTAAAATATAAATTATAATGGAAAATATAATGCAATGCAGACTAATTCAGAAAAAAAATGCAAAAATAATGGTTTTTCGGTCTTAAATCAAATATATGACCAAACAACTCAGGGGCACCATTTGCAAATAATCAAAGATCGAAACATAATATTTAAACGTAAATAAGAAAATATACCTATATCTTTCTTCTCAACAAACATCTTTTACTTACACATGTTACCGAAAAATGATAAAGAAGAAGAGGATGTGATAAAGAAACGTGATCGAATTATGACCCAAATGTATAATCAAGAAGTTCTGAATCAAAATTACCATTAAATCGACTAACCAAGAATTTAATAATTTTCCTATAAAAACAATACACTTCAACACAAAAACTTACACTGGGACAAAACAAATATAAAGAAGAGGATTATACACACAGTACTCGATGAACATTTAAACCTGTAGCATAAGAATCATGGTTTAAACACTCATGTCAATATAAATAGAATTAATCACGTAAATAAAAATAAAAAATATAAAGTTCTAATTATAAAGATGATTAAAAAAGAAAGATGAGCATCTGTCACTATTTTTATATGTATCATTACATGAAAGGTTAGACATCAATAAAACAATAACTGTATATTGTGTAGAAAAATTTTCTAAAATAAACACTGATTGTATTGAGTCGGAAATCTGTAACAACAAAAAGAATAGCCTAGGATTTGCAAAATCATATAAGACAGAAAAAAAAAAATCAATTGAAAGAGCTCTTTGATATTTGGCGACATATATAGACCATTAAATCCAACTAGCTATATGAATATAGTACGTATGCTAAAAGAAAAAAAAAAGGATTAACAAAATGAATAGGAACAAAAATAAAAATAACAAACTATGCGCAAATAAATAAATAAATTAATAAGATAAATTCTAATTTTAAAGATGCTTTAAAAAGAAAGATGAGAATCTGTCACTAATTTTATATAAAAACTATCGTTGAGGTCGAAAATCGGCCTCCGCAGTCACGAAGTTACGAGGGTGTAATTCTGAGTTTAAATTTACCTTAGAGCTCGGCTATTTCCGTTAAGATTAAATCACGTTGAAAGAGATAAGTGTTCTCAAGAAAACGAGTCGGGTTGTTTGTTGAGTGATTGGGCTTTGAAGGAAAACCCTTTTCTCATGTTTATTGATGGTACAAAAATGTTCGATCCTTTGTACATGGTCCTTAGCCCTTTATTTATACTTAGCTAAGATATAAATCAATCCTCATAATTGGGCTGTTGCAATTTGCGTTTGATTCTCTCATAATGATCATAATTGCATGGCTGTAATCATGGGCGTAATTGTCGTCGTCACGGTCTAGTGATGTTCTTTGTCGCTGAGGTATCATCGACAATGACTATCGATAAATGCTCTCCTCATCAATTAAAACCTTCGTCGCCTTGGTCCGAGATGATCTTCCTTGACTTGGTTGACTGGGATGGTGCGCATATTGGGCCTTTGGCTAGTGATACCTAATTTGTTAAACGACGGAAGTAGATTTCGTCGTAACAATAAAAATTGTCGTAGACGAAATTGTACCTCTACAGATAGCACCCTATTTTATCAAGTACTGAAAGTAGTTGGTAAAATATGAAACTAAAGTTTGTTGCTCAATTGTAGGGGCTCGTCGTATCGATGAGCCGATGATGAAGAAGCGAGGCCTCCCAATTCTCCGTAAGTTCTCTGTCGAATGTGATGTTGAGTTTTGAAAAATAGTTCTGTTGCCCAAATTGATTTAAGCATCGCAACCCCTCTCGAATCCAGTTGTCTTCTTTACACGTGTCTCCTTCTGGGAATTCGTCTCGTCTCTTCAATTAACTCGTGTCTTTTCAATTCGGTGCGCGTCAACGTGTGTCCCCCTGACGTCATTAAACACTAGAGTATACATTGTGCATCCCAAAGGTCGCTTGATCTGGACCCTTGATTTAATTTCGTGCCTTCCATCCTTGTTCGTTGGATCTCTGCTTTAAATTAATTTTTTGAATCCCTTTTAAATTAATTTTTTGAATCCCTAATATCTCGTCTGCTCATTTCCTTTCTCATTCATCACTTTTCCTCTTTCTTCTTCAACGTCACCTTTGCTTTTGATTCATTGCCCTGAGTCGACCATGACCGATGTCGACGTGGCTCGGATAGTCAAGAAGCATATCAAGAGCGACATCGTGGAGGTTCGGGTCCACCAAGGCTCTGAGCGACCAAATTTCCTTACTGACGGGTGGGCTTGTGTATTTGAGATATTCTTCACCAAGGTTCTGAAGGAAATCGGTGGTATCAGTCCAACTTCCTTGCCACGATAATAGCCTCCGAGGCGTCCCGATAACATTTAAAAAATCATTTTAAAGCAGAAAACTTGTTACCGAACCGACGACACGGATATCGGGTAATAATCATTTCGTTAAAATCTGATAAATATTTCAAATTTAATATTTCATAATCATTATTAATAATCTAGTTGAATAGGAAATAAATAGAAAGCTGTAAATGGTTGCATTTATTGACCCAATGCATAAGGCCGTACCTCAATTGGCGATTCTGGCTGCGCGTTCTGACTTGGGCAGGGCTCTGGCGGTGTTGAGGGAAACTCCCGTGATCTTCCGGGATATTCTCCTGGACTCCTCGTACCGAAGCGTTGGCTTTGTCGGCAGGACTCCGTCGTAAAATTTAACTGACGGTTCTTTTAAAGCTACTAGAGAAAATTATCTTCTAAGTCGAACCAGAAGAGAGATCAGAAGCAGAAAACTCGCAGACCCGAGAGAGAGAGAGGGGGAGAGCTCGAGTTTTTGCTCTGGAGAAAGGTGTGAAAAATGTGTAGAATGAGCCTCCTATTTATAGGCTCAAGCTGTAACCGATTTGGAGATTTTTCCTCCCTTTATTTGAATTTATTAAATTAAATATGATTAATTATTCAATCCAATGGTCCAGATTCAATTTCATCTAAATCCAATGGATATAATTAATCAGAGAAATAATAATACATGATAAGGTCAAAATATTTAATCTTGTCATCATATTAATAAAATTTGAATTATATTATATACATATTAAAATTCGAATTTGTTTATGATAATCTAGATCCAATGGTTAAAATTAAATCTTAAACCAATCCAATGTATCAAATCAATTAGGGATAAAGTCAAATGCCCTAGGGTTTCATGAAACCCTAATTCGAACTCTTATCCATAATATTATTCAAATTATATATTATATATATAACATTAATTAATTTCTAATCCGACGGTAAAGATTAAATCTCAAAACCGATCCCACGGACACAATTAATTAAACAAATTTGAAATACCTAAACTTGAGCACCAAGCTTCATTTCGAATTACTTCTAGGGTTTAAATCAATTATCTCAATCCAATGGTTGATATTAAATCATAACCGGTCCAATGGATTAAATTGATTTTAGGGTTTTGCCAAAATACCAAAACATTAGATACTTATGCCACAAATATAAAATATCCAATTCTCATATTCGAATTTAGCTAGGGTTTGTATTCTCCAAACCCTAATTCGAATTTACACATGTAACAATATATAAATATATATTTTTATTTATTAATATAAATATTTTAATTATTGATTAATTATTAATTAGATATTAATGATTAAATCCAAATAATCAAATTATATTAATAAAACATGATCTCAATATCACACATTAAATTTCATGGTGCCACACCATCGTTTAAATTCGTGACATGTGATTTAATTTCATAGTTTATCGAACCGAGTCATAAACTTAGAAAATCCATAAATCACAAACCGCAAGTCTGAATGACTTGGTTCAAAAAGAAAAGTTTCTTAGAATTTAATTTAAAATAACATGGTGCTGCTAGAAAATCTAAATTCTATCTTTATTTTTAGCAGTTAATTCCGTGTACCAAAATATGATACTTTTTCCACGCTGACGATAAAACTATCTGACGTCTGACACATACTTCTCAGTTTTATATGTCAAGCCAAATGATTAAACATTATCTAGAATGTATTTTAATCACGTACGTATCATCCGTTACGGAGCTATCCTGGGGACCATGGACCCGTATCACTTAAGCTCCAACGAACAGCTAGTTGTTCGTCAAACCTCGAAGTGATTCCACTATAGACCCGAGGCTGCACTCTTTAGTGATACGGTATATATTATTCCCTTATAACAACAGGGTGTCCATTGATACAATCAAATTTGGGTTATTGTCCTTTCACTTGACGACCCACACATGAGCAGGCGGTTTTTACCGTAATGCCCCTCATTGCATTTTCATCCTTGACTCAGTCAGTAATATTATGAGCAACTCACTTATGGCTATGATTCACAAGTTTCGCACGGGTACCTCTCACCTATCACCACTAACAATCAAGGGAATCATCATGAATCTGAAGAGAGCTGTGTGATGCCCATGTCTATGATCAAGCTATCCTTACTACTGACTATCATGTTCCCAAAATAATAGTGTTGGGAACAGCGGTAATATCTTGTGTTCTTTAACGGTTAAATCAAAGAACAATCAAGCCAGCAGCTCGGACTCATGATCACTCAGGACTTAGAACTAATATCCATTTGATCATCATTTTGTGACTCAACTACAAGTTATCAGTGACGGTCATATATGATAACTTCTTGAGTTTAAGTCAAGTCCAGTCCAGTATGAAGACGCTTCATGCTTAATGCACTTCTAGTGAGTGTGACACACACACAATCCAATAGGATTGTCACTTAGTCACATTAATGACCTTACACGATTAATGGGCTCCCACCCAGTTAATCAGGTCACGGATGTTTTAAGTTCATTTATTATGATTATTAATTCTTCCTCACATCGACCCTGTTGTGATAATAATAACATAATTGCATCCTTTATGAACTAAGGAATCAAACATTCTATTTTACTCTACCAGAAACTATAATAAGATTAACATAATAAGCATCATCTTTATTCAACGACTAGTATAAATCTTTAACAAATGGATAAATATCTTGTTTAAGGACACATATGTCCAACAGTTCATATCTAACTTCCTTTTTCACATCCGATCCTTGCGTTTTTAAACGTGCATCACCTTCGTCTGGGCCAGGTTAGTCCCAATTTTCTTTGATTCTTCCTAGCTGCGATGGTATTCGCTTCTGAGCAAAAAAAGGACTCCGAATCTAGAAGACATGATACCCATGCTCACTATATTCAAGAGTTCAAAGAATCTGGGACGTTTCTTTCTTTCTCATCGCCGGAAGGAACATATCCTTCTAGATTCTCCTCGAAAGGATCCTGATTGGTTTGACATGTATTTCTTTGTGAAGGTAAATCGCTTGGCTTTTGGCCCCTATTCTGGATCTCTTCCTTCCAAGTTTGTGGTCAATCCACCTAAGTTCAATCTTACGGAAAATCCACAATCCTTTAAAGACCTTTACTCTGACCTCTTGTTATGCGAAGGACGGTCGTGGTCGTCGTTCTTTCCTGATCGCTTCACTCAAGTTGGGGTTTGGCTGTCACGCTTATTAATTGGACTTGTTCCTTCCGTCCTAGTGATTGGGCTTCCCATCGCGACCAAGCGTTTCAGATATCAAGTTGCCTTTTGGTGTGATTTCCACTTTTCATCATCCTAGCGATTAATGTGAAAAGAAAAGGAAAAGATCTTCTTCTTCTAGACATTCTGGGAAAAAGAAACTGAAGAGTGTCTTCTGCGTCGTGGATCGCGCAAGGCATTCTTGGGTACTTTCTCCATTAGCTGAAGTGAGTGATGGGACTGACTCCCAACTTTTCTCCAGCCAACGGCGACGCTCCTCTCGCGGAGCCCCTTATGGAGGAAAAATTCCTTTCTCCTATTCGGATCGACGATGATATTATTCCAGACGAGTCTCCGTTGGTAGAAGAGAAATCAAACTCCTCCCCAGCGGGTGAAGGTGGGATCCTTCCATATGATTTGGGAAAGGAGGCATTGTCTCCCGCCATCGTCGCCCTGACGGTTCCTTTGCAACCAAATTTATCGCCCATCCCCTTTCTAAAGAAGCTTATCTCCAACGCTCTGATTGCAGTGAAAGACCGATGATGTTGCCACAATGGCCTTTGATTCTACTGTTTTACCATCGCGCTCTTTGGCCGAAGCTTTTGGTGTTGTTGACATGTCTCTAGGGAATGCTTCAGCGCGTGCCTAAACAGAGGATCTTTCTACTCCATGCAACGGGAAGCGCTTCAACGCTTCCTCATCTCATTCTCACTCGGATGAGGAGTGGAAGAAGTTCACCTGTACCGCCATGAAGCAGCTTTCGATTGGTCCTAGCTCAGTCGTAGATTCTTGTGATGTTTACGACTCCAAATATCCTGACGATGATGGGTATGCTCTTGGTGCATCGGATTGCTTCCACGCTCTTGCTCGTCTTAACGACTTCATTAGTGTATTGAGAGCCGCCAAATCAAAAGAGGCCGAATATTCCTCCTCTCTCATACTCAAGGTCTGTTACCCCTTCGCGAAGCTTCCTTTTCCCTCCGAAACTCCTTTTCGTAATTCTTAATTATTTTTGCCTTTGGTAGCGTTCCGATGGTGAACGTAAGTTTTGGAAGTCTCGCAATGCCGAGAAGCAGGTTCGCGAGGAAGCTACCCGTATTGCAAAGAAACTTTCGGATGCGGAAGCCCAAATTGCTGCTCTTTGTGAGGAGGTAACTCGCAAGAATGATCTTTGACGCGACACAGAGGAGACCTGGCTGGAAATGTTGCTGGCTGCCGATCAACGTACACAACTAGCCACCACTGGTCGCGATGGACTTTCCTTTGAGAAAGCGCGTCTCTCCAAGGAGATAGTGGCTTTGAAGGTTGGTCATGAAGCCACCACATCCATTTTGAATTCAGTTGGTTTTGAGTTTATGGCTTCCCAGGTTGCAGCTACCCGCGAGCGTGAGGCACAACGAGCTCTTTTCTGCTGGAGCCAAGAGAAACTTCGCAGAACTGCCGAGCGGGACCATATCCTTGAGGATTCCATCGAGCATCATCCGTTCGCAGCGGGCGCACATGAGAACATCTCTCTTTCAGAAGAAATCCTTCAGAGCGCTCCATCGATGAACTGGCTGCTCGAGTCATTGATTGGCGCGGAGCTTTTGAGAAGTACGACCTTCTCTCCTAGGCTTTGTAAATCCGAGCCACAAAAGATCCTAATTCTCCTCCGCTGATGCCCAGAAGTTCTCCGGTCACGCCCTCCGATCTTGAAGGCGTTCGGATGGGTCCTGTTGGCGAGCGGTTTATTCCCTGCCGGAGTATTGTGATCCAAATGCCGCTGCCTACGAACCTGTGGAAGATCAACTAGCATCGCGGATCGACGAAGATATCAAAATCGTTGACATTTATTATTTTAAAAGTTTATTTATCAAAGTTCCGTTGTAATATTTTACTCTTTTCTCATCGCCACTTTCTTTAGCTAAACTCACGAATTATATTTTAATAGCATGCTTTAAACTTTTGAAAAATAGATTTATTCTGTGTTTCTTGATCGTGATCTTAATATAACTTAAAATGAGATAGTAAAAATATTAAAAAAATATTGTTTCGTCGAAACATAAACTTAATGAAATTATTGTCTGTTAAAATTATTCTCGTCGCACAATCTGTGCCGATAATAATTTCTTTTGTGTAATGCATAAGTTATGTTTGTCCTTGTAATAGCTCGTAGCGCAACTTATTAGTAATGTAAAGATCTTTGGTATCATATACTTTTTGCCTAAGCTTGTCGTACATTGCACCCTGCTTGTCGCTTGATGTAGAAAAGTTGTTTCTTTTGCATAAAGTACTTTGAAAAAAAATTCATCCAAACTATGCCTGCATTACTAGTGCATGTTGAATTGCTTGTCTTGGAGCTTTGTCTTTGGAATAAGGAAGGGTATATTGTTAGCTAAACTATATACCTATTATTTTCCTTTTTTAGTCTTCTGGGCATAAAAATGCTTTGAATAGTTGCGACTCGGTCTCGGCTAAGTATGGGGCATCCCCCATTTCAAGTTTTTGTGATCACGGGACCACTAAGCAGCCGGTTTAAGTAATACTTACGATCAAGGGGCTGAAAATTTTGAAGAACAATGGATACGATTCAAGATCACAAGCCTGAGTACCCACTGTTGATGCCGTTTTTTGGATCAAACAGTGTTAAGGCCCAAGTTGTGGATTTTGGGCCTAGCCCAATGTCGTTTATGATGTGGCGGGCTTCTGTTGACTTCTTGGATGGGCCTTGGATGGCCTTGTTTCGGGGATGACAGATTTTGTTGTCAGTGATAGTTCCCCTTGATCCCCGTTGACTTTGGGGTGGTCGCCGTTGATTTCAGGGTGAGGTTTTAATTGAACGGTCTGGGGGCCCTGAGTAGGTGTCTCTGGCACTTTTCGGATCGAAAGTCTCATTGCCGCTCGGGGTCCAGGCGATTGGGGTGACTCGCTACTTGTTACCGTAGGGCCTGGAGTGGACCACGCCGGGTTTTTTACAGGTCTAGAGATCACGCGAATCGGGGTTACCAGCGAGCGGGGGAGTGCGTTCGTCCAAGAAATGGATCCTAGGGGTTTAGACTCTCCACCTGACTAGGCTTGCTTTTAGTCTGGGCTGACAGGACTTTCCCCGGAGGCGTGGTATCTGCTACAGATACGAGGACTAAGGAACAAAGTCTGTGCCGTACAGAACTTTTAAGACAAGGGGAGGTGGGGTCTTGGACCCCTCTAGGATCTTTCCAGGGGTTCCTCTCAGAGTGATCCCTCCGTCGTCCGGATCTTAGAGGAATTTCTTCAGGCCTGACCCTGCAACCTAAATAGTGGGTCCCGTCATTTGTCCCCAGACTATCCCAACAGCCGCGTAATGGACTGGAGATAGGCTGGACACAGCGTGGAACGGAACCTATCAGGCGGGTTGTTGATCTTATAGAAATTCCTCCAGGGCTTCCGCTTTTATGAAATTCCTCACTTTCTGGACCTGAAAAAGGTAACACCCGAGGTGAAGGGAAACAGGGGGGGTTACCCCCTGATTCACCTCCGACGCTCAACATTAGTATAAAATTTGAGGGGAGGTGAGTATATCGGGGGTAAAAAGAGAGAGAGAATTCGAGTCGAGTGAGTTCGAATGAGTTACCGTTTTAACTAAATTGAGCCTCTATTTATAGTAGGGCCGAGGGGCCTAAATGCAGTAAAATATTGTTACGGGGGGGGGGGGGGGTCTCGGATAATATTTTAATTGTATTTTAGTCCCTGGGAAAAGATGGATCAATCCCGTCCGTCCGTGCGGGATCGGACGGCCACCAAGCCCCCGAGGGGGGCTACTTGCGCGCGGGCTCCGGTAGAGGCCATCCTGGCCCTACACGTGCCCTGCCGAGGGCTTGCCCCAGCAAGTGGGCGGGACGTAGATCCCCGTGCGCACCGATCAGGCCCATCGGGGCCTTACGCATTTCCCGCGTGGGGAGGGGAGCCCACAAGTGGGCGTGTCCCGCTGAGGGAACACGGGCAGCAGAGATCACGCCATTTGGCGCGATCTGGAGACGGCAGACCCCAAGTGGGGGGGCTGATGTGATCCGGGTGAGGCCCGCGGGGGAGAGGCGGCATAGGGAGCCGGCACGTGGCGTGATCTGACGGCTGCCGCCCTTGTGGGTCCCACGGGGTGTTCCATCGGCCATTTTTGCTCCCAGACGCGTCCTTGGTTTGTTTTTCACTAATTTTATGTTGTTTTTGAGGTTTTTTATATTTTTGTGAACACTGGGACACTTTGTTTTTCGAAAAAGAGCCTCCGGATGGAGTTTTGGGTTTAAAATTGATTATTTTAATTTATAATCTTAATTAAAAGATTAATCAAATTGTATAATTAATTTAAGGAAATTAGTGTAATAATTTCTGTTTAATTAGTTTGTTTTGTAAAATCAATTCCGAGAATTACCCATAACATTAACCCTCCAGTTTCACGGAAATTTGTGATTTCCATGAAACTTCTAAAAATTCAACGTGGGCCCTTTCATTTTTTCATTTCCGAGACGGGACGTGATCGCGGTTTTACTCGATGTAAGTATTTCAAACCTGAGTAACTTTTTATTCTGTTACCCTTTTCAAGCGCCGTTTTTTCCGGTGTATCGCGTTTTTAGCGCTCTTTATTGTGGCCTTGTTTTTGTAACGCAAATTTTGGATCAATTTTTGTGAAAATCACGTGGAAGTTGGGTTGGTTCATGTGGAATTAACTTCAAACTTCTCTCTCTGGCCCTCATGGAGAACCAAGCCGACGCCCCTGCTGCCCAGCCAGCGTCCACCGTCGCCGGTGAGGACCCTCGTCGGGGTCACCCAGGTTCGGCGAGGCCGATGGAGGAGGAGGGCAGCGTGGGTGGCTGCGAGGTCGTACGGGGAGGCGCGGGCTTGCCTGCGCGGGTTTCTGGCGAGGTCGGCCAACCCATAGGCGGTGCCGTGCGACTCGCCGTCAATGGAGGAGGGTTCCACGAGGTCCAGGAGGCCGCTGCGAGTCCGTCGGGGCAGGCGGCGCTCGGTGGCGAGGCCGGAGGAAGCCAGGCGGAGCCGTGCCCCTCGCGGGGTTCAGGCGAGGTCGGGCCAGCCTTTGCTGGCGCGGGGCGGCTCGCCGCTGCCGGAGGTGGACAACCCGAGTATCGGGGGGGCCTGGCGGTATCGTCTGTGGCCGGGAAAGGCAGAGCCCCTCGCGAGGGTCGCGCGAGGTCGGGCTGGCCCCTGCCGGCACAGGGCGGCTTGCCGTGGTCGGAGGCGGACCCCTCGAGGACCGAGGGGTCCCTCCGATCTCGTATTTGGGATTGGCGTCCTCTGGCGCGGACGGGGGCGCTCGGTCGGCGTCGGTCTCCTTGTGCGGGTCCGGCGAGGCTAGCGACGGCGTGAGAAGGTATGTTGTCGCCGGCGAAGGGTCCCCCGCAGTTTGGGAGGTCCAGGAGAACCCGTCAGGGGAGACGGTGGGTCGCTTCGAGGCCGGAGGAGGCGTGGGGGCCCGGGGGTCCCAGAGTGGGTTCGGGGGTGTCGGTGTCGCCTGTGGTGGCGTCTCGCGACCTGCCCCTCCCGACGTCCGTCTCCCTGAGGTCCGGGGAGGCGGAGCGTCTCTGCCTGTGTTGTGACCGCCCTCCGGGAGGGTGGCTGATGGTCGGGGGGCCATGGTTCTCTCGTCGGGCGCCATGGTTCCCTCATCGGGGACTATCGGTCTTGTTTGGTCCTCTGTGGGCCCGGGATTTTTCAGCTCGGGTTCTGTGCAGATCTCCTTTTGTGGAGGTGCGTTGATAGTTTTCCCTCCTTTTTCAGGTAGGGTCCCCGCATTGATTCTTTAACCGGGCTTAGAGTTTGAACTTCTTGCCCCGGCCGTCTCTAGGGGGCTTCCCGTTCCCGGGTTTAGGATAAATAGGTTCTTGATGCCAGCCTCATCGGCTGACGCTGATAAGCCGTCCCTTTTACCCCTCGACAGGGTTCCGAGAGGGCATTCTGTTTTGTCGCCCCTGGTGGATGGGGAGACGTTGACCGGTGATACCCCTATTCGGGATTCGCCTTATGCTTTCGGTCCGGGTCGGAGATCCCCTGGTGTAGGTTCTGATACTCTTCTGGTTGTTGTAGGTACCCGTTCTATGGCCATTGACACGAGTGGATCGCGTCATAGAGCCGTCATAGCAGGCGGGTCATATCCGATTTTTCATCGGAACGTGAGGAGACGGGTTGAGCCTGATCATGAGGCTCCTACTAGGTTCTGGTTCGATCCGCCTTTGGATTGTTCTGAGATTGACGTTTCGAGTGTCGTTTCTCCGGTTGATCTAGAGGCATTTTTTCCGAGAAGAGGCGCTAGTTCCCCTCGAGGGCGTTTGTGCGCCGGCGGAGGGGTCCTTGCCCAGCTATCCTCCCGAAGGGATGGTGGCAATGCCTCTGGAGAGTGTCCGTCTTGGATTCACTCTCCCGATTCGTCCATTGCTGGAGGAAATTCTATTACGTACCGGCCTGCACCCGATTCAGCTTAGTCCGAATGCTTGTCGGTTCATCGCCGGGTGTTACTCGATGTGGCGGGAAGAGCGTGGTCGTGCCTTGTCGGTCAACCAGTTCTTTCAGTTCTTCGTGCTCCGGATCTTTTGGAGAACACAAGGTTTCGAGAGCTGGTGTGTCCTCGATTCCTATCAGGGGGTCAATGTTGCTGATCTTCATCAGTATTCGGATCCCGACTGGCATAGCCGCTGGGTGTGGGTCCCATGTGATTATTTGGGGTCTGTTCTCCAGCGCCTTGCTTTGCCTCCTCCCCGCTCTTGTCCGACTTTCGGGAGTTATGACTTTGGTAGCCTTGTTATGGCAAGGTCGGTAACTCCCGAGTTTTTTGCCCCTTTTGGAGCGGTCGGCGTGGGTTTCGTCGGGTGGATTCCGGCTGATCGTCTGCTAGTACCGCGTTGGGCTTCCTTGGAGGGACCCCATTCTTTTCACGGTTTATTTTTTACTTTGTTGGTTGCTTTGTAGCTTGACTCATTTCGTCATCTGACTTGGATTTTTAGTTTTTGCAGGTATGGCTGGAGAAGACAACACTGCCGCTGGCAATTCTGGGCAGACCACCTCTGGGGTCCTGGTGAGCCGACCTCGCAGGCCAGCGCGAGTTCCGGCGGACGGCGCCAAGCGCCGTCCTTCGAGGGGGTCTTCTTAACAGGGGAGGGCCCCGTATACCACTGCCGGGGCGTTGGCGTCCCATGTGGAGGCACCCCATGGGAGGTCGTCTCGGACGGTTCACGAGCCGTCCGTCTTCGATTATGCTCCTCCGATGGAGGATTTGTGCGCGTCTGGGCAGACTCTGCCCCAGGTATTGTTTTTTGCTCATGTACAACTTTTTCAGCTAACTTTTGCCTGTTTGCTCGTGGCTTATCTCCCGTTGTTTTTGCAGATTTCTTTGGCATTTTCTCCTAGCGGTTCGGACTTCCCGCTCCCGGCCCGAGATCTCCGGGTGGATGCCGTATACATGCAGTAAATCGCCTCACTTCGTGCTCGCAACGCCTCATTGGAGCGCAAAAACCAAGAATACCGCTCTCGAGCTGAGATTTCTCAGGGAGGGATGGCGACCGTTCTTTGATTATTGCAGGAGGCTCAGAAGTCCCGGGAGCGTTTAGCGGCCCAGATGGCTCGTGGGTCGGTCGAGTACCTTAGGGCGGCCTCTGCGTTGGTGTCAACGCGGAATTAGATCGCGGCGCTCAAGACTGATCTTCAGAACATGCGTAGCGGCATATCAGAGATCGAGGACACCCGCTTCTGAGAGGGGTTTGTAGCCGTTTTTGTCTCCTTGGTGATGTCCAACCATGGAGTTCCGCTGTCTGTTGCCTTCTTGACGGAGCAGTATCAGCTCCTGGCCCATGTTCGGGCGATAGTAGAGCCTTATGTGGCGATGATTCTGACCCCGCCCCCGGCGGTGCACCCCGATCCGTTGATGGCACTAGCAAGCTTTGGTGATCCTGTAGACTTTCAGGGCGCCTACGATGCCACTGGTAGCTGCACGGGTGATCTTCCATGGTTCCTGGGTGGCCATGCAGAGGAGTAGAGTCTTGTAGCGCTTTTTTTTTCTTTGTACGTTTTGTTTTTCAAAGATTTTGGTTTCCACCGCCTGTGGTGGATTTTTGACAGATGCCTTTGGGGCGTTGCTAGTACATATTGACATTCTCATTGTTTTGTACGTCACTTCATACGTGCTTCGATCAGAAGTGTGTCGGCTTTTGTTTCAACGCATTTGTGGGTTTCCGCTTTTCTCGGTTTTACCCCCTCTTTCTCTTGTAGCAGGTGCTTACTATCCCAGGCAATTTGGCTTGGTTTCTGGCCTTCTCACCGGCAGGCATTTGTCGCCGCCTGATGTACTTTGCGCTTTGGGACGGGTTTCTACCCCCCGAACTTTTTGTCGAGCTCTTTTTTGGGGTGGTCACTTCCTGCTTTTTAGATTTTAGTACCAAAGTTGTGTCTCTGGTCTCCTCTTTCGGTGCCTGAGCTGGATCGAGGTCCG
Source organism: Parietaria judaica (assembly GCA_954871525.1). Taxonomy (NCBI): domain Eukaryota; kingdom Viridiplantae; phylum Streptophyta; class Magnoliopsida; order Rosales; family Urticaceae; genus Parietaria; species Parietaria judaica. Next base: position 4,563,783 of record OX940868.1, read on the forward strand.
GATTGTGCTAGGGTCTTTTTTGCCGAGAGGACGCTTGTGAGACGTTTGGCTTTTTCGGGGTTGGCGCTTATGAGGCGGCTTAATCTCTCGGGCGCCGAGGTCGGCGCGTGGGAGGGCGGCTTACAATTTCGGACTTGGTGCCTGAGCAGGCGGGATCGAGCTCCGGGACTTGCTAGGAATTTGTGCCGGGAGGACGCTTGTGAGGCATTTGGCTTTTCCCGACGTTGGCGTTTGTGAGGCAGCTTACTGTCTCGGGTGCCGTGGTCGGCGCCTGGGAGGGCGGCTTACAATTTTCGGACTTGGTGCCTTCGCAGGTGGGATCGAGGTCCGGGCCTTGCTAGGACTTTGTGCCGGGAGGACGCTTGTAAGGCGTTTAACTTTTCCCGATGTTGGCGCTTAAGAGGCGGCTTACTGTCTCCGGTGCCGAGGTCGGCACCTGGGAGGGCGGCTTACGATTTCGGACTTTTTGCCTGGATAAGCGGGATCGAGGTCCGGGCCTTCCAGGTATTTTTGCCGGGAGGACGCTTGTAAGGCGTTTGGCTTTTCCCGATGTTGGCGCTTGTGAGGCGGCATACTGTCTCGGGTGCCGAGGTCGGCGCCTGGGACGGCGGCTTACAATTTCGGACTTTTTTCCTGGATCAGCGGGATCGAGGTCCGGGCCTTCCAGGTCTTTTTCGTGCCAAAGGATGTTTCCTGGTATTTTTATCGATTTTTGCGCCTGGAGCGACTTACTTCCTCGGATTTTTTTATTTTTTTTATGTCTCTTTGCCTATTCCGTTAACCCCCCAGTTTTTGAGTAATCGGTTAGGTTTAGGAAAAAACTTTACAAGTGGAGACATATTGGATAATAGAAAAGGTAATTATATTGACTTGCACTTCTTGTGGTGCCTTTTTTACAAAGGTCGGCTGTCGGGGCTATTCTCGGACCGGCTAGAGTACTTCTGGCGGCGATGTTGGTTTCGGACGCTTCCCTGCGAGCTTTTTGCCTGTTTTGGAGCCTTTGTTTTTTGTTTTTTCTTAGCTTCAACCTTGATTGGAACATTCTAGGAGAATTTTTTCCCTAGACTGGTCGGGCTCCAAGTCGTTGCTGAGCTTGATCGGCTCCGTCTTATTTTTCATACCTAGCTCTGGGTGCGCGGCCCGGCCTTCGTCGTGCGCCACTTATTGATAGTACTGCTTTAAATGTTTGACGTTCCAGGGACGGGGAATTTCTTTACCCCCCATCTCTTCCAGTCGGTAAGTCCCATCTCGTATGACCTTGGTGACGCGGTAGGGGCCTTCCCAGGTGGGTCCCTAGACCTGCGTATTCTGCCCCACTTTCCTTAGGACTAGACTGCCCTCGGGAAAGCGTCTTGCCTTGTCCTTGGAATTGTAGTATCATTCCACAATTTGCTTCTGAGCTGCCAGGCGGGTGTAGGCATCGCTCCTTATTTCTTCGAAGAGGTCAAGTTCATCCCTTCGGGCTTCGGAGTTTTGTTACGGGTCATAAAGTTTGACCCGGGGTGATGGCTTTGTGATTTCCGCGGGGATGACCGCCTCGAGCGAATGGTGTTTCGCCTGTTGCGTTTCTAGCGGTGGTGCGGTATGCCTAGAGTACTGCGGGTAACTCCTCGGCCCATCTTCCCTTCTTTTCGTCGAGTTTATTCTTCAGAATCGCTTTGATGTCTTTGTTGACGGACTCGACTTGATTGTTGGCTTGTGGGTAGATCGGGAAGGAATAAGTGTTGTTTACTCCGAGGTCCTGGAAGAATGACCGGAGATCCAGGTTGTTGAACTGCTTGGCGTTGTTGGTCATGATTGATTCGGGTATCCCGTGTCGACAGACTATGTTATGCAAGATGAAATCCGTTGTGTTTGTCCGTGTGATTTTTGCCATGGGCTCTGCTTCGACCCATTTGGTGAAATAGTCGATGGCGACTATGGCATATTCCACTGCTCACGGTGCCTTCGGAAGTTTTTCGATCAGGTCGATTCCCCATTTTGCGAAGGGGCGAGGGACCATTACCTGGTAGAGCAGGACTGGTGGTTTTCGCGGGATCTGCACGAACCATTGATATTTATCGCACCTTCGTGCCATTTCGGCGGAGTCTGCTCTGAGAGTTGGCCAGATGTATCCTCTCTTCAGGGTTTTGACCGCCAGAGATCGTCCCGCCAGAGATCGCGGAGGACCAGGCTGGCATCTTCTTCGTTGAGGCATTTCAGGAGAGGTTGCATGAATACTCGCTTGTAGAGTTCCGCTTTGTGCAACACTTATTTGGTCGCGCGGAACTTGAGCTGTCTGGCTTCTTTGCGGTTGGTCGGAAGGGCACCGTGCTTCAGGTACTCTATCATCGGGGTAATCCAGCTTTCGCTGGGTTTGCCTGATAAGGACATGATTCCTTTGTTGCGATCTGGGGATGTGCCTTGCCAGACCGCCGGCGTCATCTTATCTCTGGTGGAGGCGTTGGGAATTTCGGGTTTTTCCATCGAAGGCTCGTCAAGGGCTTCTATAAGGAATTTTCCCATTTCCTTGCTGTATACTCCAGAGGCAGCTTCGGCCAAGGCGTCGGCTTCCGAATTCTCGTTTCGAGGGATTTGCGTGATCTTGTACAAGGACAGTGGTTCCAGGCGTCGCTTTATCTCCGCCATGTATGCTACCATTTTAGCTTCCTTTGCTTGGTACTCGCCCTCCACTTGCTTCGCGATCAGCTGGGAGTCGCAGTGGATACGTATGTTTTTTACTGAAAGTTTGTGTGCAATTTGCAGTCTAGCAAGCAGAGCTTCGCATTCGGCCTCATTATTTGAGGCCTTGAATCCAAAGCGTATGGCGTAGTGGAGCTTCTCACCGTCGGGGTTGGTGACTACTATTCCGGCCCCCGAACCGTGTATGTTTGCGGCGCTGTCGACGTGTAAACACCAAGTTGGTCCATCTGGATGATTCTTCCTGTTTGGAGTCTTAGGTGGTCTGTTGATTTCTTCTTCGGTTTCAACCTCGGAGTCGTCGGTGAACTCAGCGATGAAGTCACCCACAACTTGGCCTTTTATGGCTACCCTAGGCTGGTACTCGAAGCCATACTCTCCTAGCTTTTGTGACCAGATAGCCATGCGTGTGGAAGTTCCTTTGAGAAGCGCCTTCCGGACTGGGTGCTCGGTCCTCACGAATATTTGGTGAGCCTGGAAGTACGGCTGGAGTTTCCTCGCAGCGGTGACTAGGGCGAGTGCCAACTTCTCGATTTGGGTGTAACGAGACTCAGCGTCTAGAAGGGCTTTGCTGATGTAGTAGATCGGCAGTTCCCTCTTGTCTTCCTCCCGGACCAGTAAGGCGCTCACCGCTCGAGTCGAGACCGAGAGTTAGAGGTAAAGTGGTTCCTCCCCCTTTGGTTTTGATAGCAAGGGTGGTGACCCGAAGTAGGTCTTTAGCTCTTGGAAAGCGGCCTCAAATTTTTCATCCCAGACAAAGTCCTTTCCGCCTTTGAGGGATTGAAAGAAGGGCTAACAACGGTCTGTGGCTTTTGAGACAAACCTTCCTAGAGCGTTTATTCTACCGTTCAGGATTTGCACCTCCTTGATCCGTTGGGGACTTCTCATCTCGAGAAGGGCTTTGAATTTCTCGGGGTTAGCTTTGATTCCCCGTCTGTTGAAGATGTACCCTAAGAATTTTCCGGATTCGACTCCGAAAGCGCACTTGGCGGGGTTTAGTTTCATCTGATATTTTCTTACCAACAGGAATGTTTTTCGCAGATCATCGACGTTGTCGTCTTCTCGAAGGATCTTCACGATCATGTCGTCCACGTACACCTCCATAGTTTTTCCGATCAACGGGGCGAACTGTTGGGCATATTGCCCTTTAACAATGTTTTTATTTACCCATTGTAAAAGTTTATGACATCACTCTTAATAAAGAAGGAACTTATTATGACAATCTTTTCTATATTTCTTTATGTATGAAATGAATGTAAATCCATAGTTCACAATGGAATGCAATTGTAATCTATCCATCACACCGGAGTCATTGTGAGGAAGAATTGATAGATGCAATAAATAAATTTAAATGTATCCGTGACTTAATTAAGCGGGTGGGAGAAAATGGAGAAAATCCTATTCTGGATAGATATGGAGAAAATGGAGCCTCTTAATTGACAAAGTCATTAATGTGACTAAATGGGGAAAATCCTATTCCGGATAGATATGTGTGTCATACCCATTAAGTGTATTAAGTACAAAGTGTCTTTGTACTGGATAGGACTTGACCAAGTTCTGAAAGTTGCTCAACTAAGACCGTCACTGACAACTTTGAACTAAGTTGTAAAACATGATCAAATGGTAATTAATCTAAATACTGAAGTGATCTTGAACCCCGACTGTTAGCTTGATTGTTCTTTGTATTGCTAGTTATAGAACACAGCATAACGTTGTTCCCAAAGACGATATATTGGGAGAATGATAGTAGTCGACAGGGAAGGGTAGCTCGATCACAGATATGGATATCACATAGCTTTTTACTAAGTCAAGATTATTCCCGGAATTGTCGGTCGTGAGAAGTAGTACAAGGACTCATGCGCAGCTTACGTCTCGTGAAAGATTGATCACTGGATTTGATTATATCACTGGACACCTTGAAACAAAATGAATATATTATTCGCATCACTAAAGAGTACAGCTTCGGGTTTTTAGTGGAGTAACACCGGAGTTAACAGATTAATCCGTTGGAGCTTAAGTGATGTGGGTCCATGGTCCCCATGATAGCTTTGTAAAGGACCAATCGTACAATTAGAATATTTGTTACACTAATTTATGATAGAACTATCGAAACTGAAGCTTGTGTCAAGTTTTGGAAAGTTTCAAAAACTTGCGGCAAAAGTACCTTAAGTTTCTCAAAGAAATAGCTAATCGGAAAATGTCAAAACTGGAATAAATTGTCAACATAAATGTTGTAGTAAATTTAATTCTAAGAGTTTTTGCTTCTATAAATTTATGTGTAAGATCAACAGAGAAAAATATATGAATTATAGATCATAACAAAAGGTTATGTTAATTCATGAGAATTATTTAAAGATAATTTAATGGGCTAGGTCCATTGGGTTTAATCTTGGCTGATGATGGTAAGAGAGAAAATTCGACGAAGCCTAGGTGGATAGGCCCATTAGGTATTTTTCTTATCATATTTTAATAAAAGATTAACTATGTTAATTATCATGATAAACATATAAGGCAAGATTTTGAATCATGGAAATTACCAAGCTTGGTTACCAAGCAATGAGTTGGCGATTTCAAGCATGATAGAAATCGAATTTTATATGTTATGGTAATTCAAGATACTAATTAATCATATTCAAATATGGTATTAATCTAAATTAAATAAATAACAATTGTATCATGAATATTAATTGTGCATGAATCATAAGAACTTGATTTGCAAGTTTTAAATAAAGATTATATTGCATGAGAATTAATATTTATTGATTCATAACATTATTTAATTAATAGGTTATTTACAAATAAGGAAAAGATTGATAAATCATTAATCACCTAATTTTATTTAATTGGAATTAATTCATTGTTAAAAATAATAATAGAAATCGCATAAACCTATTCTTGGAATGGAATTGGATTTCTTGGTATTAATTTTAAATAAAGAAAGTATATTCCCTTGATTAACATTTGATTTTCATAATACATATTTAAATCATATGAAATTAAATCTTAGGTATTCTAATCGTAATAATTTCGATACCTATCTAAATGGGAAGGTTGGAATTAGTTCTTGATTTATAATCAACACTAATTGGGGTCAATTGATTGAGACTAATTAAGGTTGATTGATTTATCTATAATTGGAAGTAATGTGTGCATGCCCTTTTACTATAAATACAAGGCATAGGCATCACATTCATAAACACAGTTTCACATGCAAAACTCGAGTTCTTTCTCTCAAAAGTGCTCTCTCTCTCTCTCTCTCTAGAAATTATGTAGTCTATATGAAACGAAGTTCCGTCAAACAAAGGTCCACACACACGGCCCCCGGAACCGTATTAGATTCTAGTCTTCCATCCACCCCGGGCAATGATGATGCACATTTCTTAAAGAATGGTGATTAAGCTGAAATGAAAGAGTAGGGTGAGGGATAAGGGGTCAATTCTGTAGTTAGCTCGAAACCTTGCAACCGGGAAAGCAGGAAAGGCTGCTAGGGAGAACTACGTAGAAACATAGATAGGGTCGACAACGGAACGAACAACGAAACTTTACGACAGATGTTGGTACCACTTATGCAACAGCTGACACTAGCCCACGCTTTTTGTACGAGGAAGTTCTAGAGAATATCCCGGAAGACTTTGGGAGTTTCCTTGTCGTCTCAGAAGTCGTGATGAAGCTCTGCTCAACCTCACTAGGCGCATTCAACAAGACCGGCTGAAGCTCTGCCCAAATTCAGAAAGCGTAGTGGAAGTCATCGTGAGATTTAGGTACGGCCTTATGCATTGGGTAAATAAATGCAAAATCATTTTATTGCTCTATTTATTTCATTGGCTTGAATTAATAATTACGTGTTTGAATAAATAACTAATTAATTAACCGATCAAATCTCCGGTATCTTGGTGCTCGATTCTAGAAAAGGAAGTAACATCGGAAAGTGTAAAATGGGCCTTTCCGTGTAAAACAAAATTGTAAAGGTTACCCCAACGAATCAAGGGCCCATCCCTTGATATGACGGAGGGGACATTAATATTTTTCCCAACAATTGGTATCAGAGCACGAGTTCGTGGTTAAATAATTACGTTGTTTTATATGGTTTTCATGTTTGTAATTATTTTGGTGAATTATATTTATTTTTTAAAATTGAAACGTATAATTTTGGGTTTTTAAAAATAATAGTAAAAGTGGAAAATACCCGACCCGCAAGTTTGCGGATCGGATATTGGGTCGGGTCGCATGAACAAACCCAACCCATGTAGGGTGAGCCGCAGCCTCGGGCTGCCAAGGGCATTACCCGGGCAACAGCAGCGGCCCACTAATGGGCTGCCCGCTGTGCCGCGGTAATGGGCCCAGGCCCATGGGCTTCGGTATTGGACACCATGGGCCTTTCCCGTGAGCAGCAGCGGCCCTCAAATGGGCTGCACGCTGTCACGCGGCAATGGGCTCAGGCCTTGGCCCGGTGAGCCCGCGGCTTGTGCAACCGGGTCGAAAATTGTTTTATCCGACCCAAACCCGTTAGATAAATAAATAATTACATTTATTTTTGAAAATAATTTTATTTTTTGAATTGAATTAATTAATTGATATTAATTAATTAATATTAAAATTTGGATGATTTTTATTTTAGAATAAATTTCATTGTCTTATTTTATTTTTCATGAGTCAATAAAATTAAAATATGAATGGTTATTATTTTGAATAAATATCATTGACATGTTTTTATTTTTCATAAATAATTATTTTGAAATATGAATGATAATTATTTTTAATATTTATCATTGACATGTTTTATTATATAATTAATTTGTTCTATGTATGATAATTCTTTTGTGAATAAGTATCATAAATATAATTAGTTTTCCACTATGTTGAAAAGTGAATGATAATTCTTTTCAAATAAGTATCATTGACTTGTTTTATTTTTCATCATGGAAATAATTATTTTGGAACCTATTTTCATAACACTCGTTTGTTGGCGTATAGTGGCTATACGTTAAAAAGTTTTTTTGTTAATATGTCAGATATGGATAGATATAAATAATGAACAATAATTTGAATTTGCTTTATAAATATCCGAAAAATTTCGGTTGTACGTTCTTGTCTTAAGAAGAAGGAACCAAAAGTCGGGTCGGTTCACCATCCATTTCTGGGTGACCGGTTAGGACCCCTCCCATCGAATTGGAGAGCGTATTTCTTGAAATATCACTACCGATATTAACTAAGAAAATAAACTAGGCTATATTACATATTACACTGGTAATTATATCGCCTAAAGATAAGCTTTTTAATGTGTCATTAAATGGGAGCTTATAATGAGTTTTTTTATAACTTAGTATTAAAACACTTTTATAAAAAGAATGACAAGAATAGTATATTAAAATGATCTCCAGGCTGTCACAATGCCTGCTTCACACACCGCCTTTGGTTGTCTTCGTATAGCCGTCCACAAGGAGAGGTGTGCCCCCGTGTGAGGTTTGAAACCGTGAAAGCTCCAAAAGTATAAGGGGATTGGATGGATCGTGGAAGTGATACCGGTAGATATCTTCGTATGTCTGTTCCATAAGGACAGCACTTTCATGACGAGTCCAAAAACCGAAAATAATGGGTTAATCTTGCAAGGAAGTTTGTCTTCTGACCATTCTATTGTGGTAGTTAATGTTCATAAAGATTTCTTGGATTTCTTGATATGATTATTAATTGAGTTTTAGACTGAAACTTAGTTTGACCAAACTACACGGTCGATTCGATCCCGCTGAGTCATCTTCGTATGACCATTCCATAAGGACGACAACGACGTGTACAGTCGGTTGAATTACCACGAAATAGTATTATATAAGTTTTTATATGTTTTACTTGATATGTTTGCATCATATTACTATTTCATAATATTTATGTTACATTTGCCTATATTAAAGTTTAATAAGCTTCTTTATTAATGTCAAATAGATGTCCATCAGCGTTTTCATGAGCAACTTTAATGAACGAGAAAAAGGTAACGCTGTAAAGACACCTCTGTCTAAAAACTCCAAACGGGATAGTGTCCTGGAAGCAAAGTCAAAACCCTATGAAAAAAAACTGGCCTTGAGCGGTTCTTTGGATAAACTTAAGAAGGCAGAACAGTTACAAATGAATAAGAGAAAAAGGTCCAAGAGATGTAAAGGAACGTATTCCCAGATGGGAAATACTCCAGACATAAATGTTTTGGAGACCAATCTTGCGGAGCATTCATCAAATACTTGGATCTTGGATTAAGGTGCAAATGATCATGCTTGCAATTCTCTTGAATCTCTCAATTCATTGACTAAGGTCACAAGTGGACCAACTTTAAAAGTAGGAAACGGAGAGTACCTGGAAGCGGAAGCTGTGGGAAATCTGCGGTTGACTTTTGGTAATAAATTCATGATCGTTGATAATGTATTTTATTATCAAAATGTTTGTAGAAACATTCTCTCCGCATATCTGTTGTACAAACAAGGCTACACACTTAACTTTCGAGCATCCGAATTGGTCATCACAAAGGATGGTGTGTATTTTTGTACTGCTAAAGCAGAAAATGGATTGTATGTACTACGACCAGACGAAAGACACTACATGAATGCAGAAATGTTTAAAGTAGCAATTCCAAGGTCAATTAAGAAACCGAAAGTTGATAATGATTTCCAAACATATTCATGGCATCTTAGATTGGGTCATATAAATCTAGATAGGATAAACAGGCTAGTAAAGGATGGACCCCTTAAAGAACTTACAATTGGTCCTTTGTCTATTTGTGAATTCTGTATAGAAGGAAAAATGACCAAAAGACCTTTATCGGCAAAAGGGATCAGAGCCACTCATCCATTAGAACTTGTCCACACATATGTATGTGGTCCTATCAACATACAGGCTAGAGGAGGGTTCGAATACTTCGTCACTTTCATTGACGATTATTCAAGATATGGATATGTTTATCTCATGGCAAAGAAATCTGAAACTCTCAGCAAGTTCAAAGAATTTTTGGCTAAGGCCGAGAATCAACTCGGATTATCATTAAAATGTCTTCGATCGGATAGAGGAGGAGAATAACTGGATTACGAATTTCGTGACCTCTTAATCGAAAAAGAAATTATCTCTCAATTGACTGCTCCTGGAACACCAGAACAGAATGGTGTCGCCGAAAGGAGAAACAGAACCTTACTAGAAGTGGTAAGATCAGTGTTAAGCTACTCATCATTGCCCAACACCTTTTGGGGGCATGCTTTAATGACGACCGCCAACATTCTGAATGTGGTACCATCAAAGTATGTTTCCAAGACACCTTTAGAATTATGGAATGGTAGAATACCAAATCTTTGACATTACAGAATTTGGGGATGTCCCGCGCATGTGCGAACTGGAAACAGAAACAAGCTGGAATTACGAACGGAAGTCTGTCTGTTCGTGGGATATTCAAAAGAGACAAAGGGAGGTATGTTCTATAGTCCAGAAAGTAAGAAGGTGTATATATCCACTAACGCTAATTTTCTGGAAGAAGACTATATAACAAACTTCAAACCTCGAAGTAAAGTAATACTAGAGGAAATGTCAAGTGATAAAGTCACCACTCCACCAACAATGACTGTTGATAAAGTGAGTGAAGAAATCACAGTCCCAAATCAGAACTCTGGGGTACTCAGACGTAGTGGGAGGTTCAAAAGACAAATTAAACACTACGAGCACCGAGTGGAACTCAACCTCGCCGTTAGTGACGACAGGGTTGATTACCCATCATCCTATATGGAAGTTTTGATGGACTCTGATAAAGGGGAATGGAAGGAAGCCATGAACAAAGAAATGGAATCAATAGATTCCAACCAAGTCTGGGAACTTCTAGACCTGCTTGAAGGTTTTAAAACCATCGGAAATAAATGGGTCTATAAGAGAAAGACAGGAGGAGACAGAAAGGTTCAAACCTTCAAAGCTAGACTGGTGGCAAAAGAGTTACACCCAGAGAGAAGGTATATATTTCGAGGAAACCTTCTCTCTTGTCGCTATGCTTAAGTCCGTACGGATACTCCTAGCCATAGCCTGTAGTCTCATTTATGAGATATGGCAGATGGACGTCAAAACCGCCTTCTTGAATGGCTATCTTGACGAAAACATCTATATGGTTCAACCAAAAGGGTTCGTGCAAAAAGGTCAAGAGAACAAAGTTTGCAGACTTCTGTAATCCATTACGGATTGAAGCAAGCTTCTAGATCATGGAATTTAAGGTTTGACGAAAGTGTAAAATCCTTTGGATTCACACAAAACATCAACGAAGCCTGCGTTTACCAACTCGTTGATGGAAAAGCAGTTGTTTTTCTTCTTCTATACGTCGACGACATACTTCTGATTGGAAACGATGTGAAGAAGTTATCGGACGTAAACGTTTGGCTATTGAACCAGTTCAGAGTAAAGGATTTGGGAGAAGCCAGCTATGTTCTTGGGATCCAACTTTTCAGGGATCGCAACAACTGGCTTCTAGCCTTATCACAAGCGGCCTATATAGATAAGGTGCTTGATCGTTTTTCTATGACAAACTCCAAGGAAGGTAATTTGCCTACAAGAAATGGAGTCGTCCTTTATAAAAGATAATGTCCAACTTCTCCGGAAGAGCAAGACGCGATGAGGCGCATTCCCTATGCTCAGTCGTTGGCAGTCCGATGTACGCTATGCAGTGTACTAGACCAGATATCTTTTACGCAGTGGGAGTTGTAAGTAGATACCAAAGCAACCCTGGTATGGATCACTGGAATGCAGTGAAGAATATTCTCAAGTATCTTCGGAGAACGAGAAATTATATGCTAGTGTATTTAGGAAATGAAATGAATCCACTAGGCTACACTAACTCAGATTTTATGTCTCACCGAGACGCAAGAAAATCGACGTCTGGTGCAGTATACACCCTTACCGGTGGAGCGGTATTCTTGAGAAGCGTAAAGCAAACCTGTATTGCAGATTCCACCATCGAAGCTGAATACGTAGCAGCCTGTGAGGCAGCTAAAGAATCAGTTTGGCTCAAGAACCTCTACATGGTACTGGGAGTAATTCCTGATGTAGACGAACCTATGACATTGTACGGTGATAACAGTGGAGCAGTGGCCAATGCAAAAGTGCCAAGAAACCATTCCAAAGGGAAACATATAGAGAGAAAGTACCATCTCATCAGAGCGATAGTACATCGCGGTGATGTTCGGGTTATGAAAATAGCAAAAGCGGACAATCTGGCGGATCCATTACCAAGAAATTGCCAGAGAAAGTCTTCAGGAGGCATTTTGGAAAACATGGGTCTTACAGTTATGAGTCATTTACTTTAAGTGCAAGTGGGAGATTGTTGGGCATATTGCCCTTAAACAATGTTTTTATTTGCCCATTGTAAAAGTTTATGACGTCACTCTTAATAAAGAAGGCTCTTATTATGACAATCTTTTTTATAGTTATTTATTTATAAAACGAATGTAAATCCATAGTTCATAATGGAATGCAATTGTAATCTATCCATCACACCGGAGTCATTGTGAGGAAGAATTGATAGATGCAATAAATGAACTTAAATGTATCCGTGACTTAATTAAGCGGGTGCGAGCCTCTTAATTGACAAAGTCAATAATGTGACTAAATGGAGAAAATCCTATTCTGGATAGATATGTGTGTCATACCCATTAAGTGCATTAAGGAGTAAGTGTCTTTGTACTGGATTGGACTTGACCATGTTCTGAAAGTTACTCAACTAAGACAGTCACTGACAACTTTGAACTAAGTTGTAAAAGATGATCAAATGGTAATTAATATAAATCCTTAAGTGATCTTGAACCCCGACTGTTAGCTTGATTGTTCTTTGATTTGCTAGTTAAAGAACACAACACAACGTTGTTCCCAAAGCCACTATATTGGGATCATGATAGTCGACAGGGAAGGGTAGCTCGATCACAGATATGGATATCACATAGCTTTTTACTAAGTCAAGATGATTCCCGGAATTGTCGGTCGTAAGATGTAGTACAAGGACTCATGCGCAGCTTACGTCTCGAAATCGTAAGTGAGTCGTCTACAATACCCCCGATGGAATTGAGGAAGAAAAACACTGAGGGGCTAAACGGTAAATCGCCTACTCAAGTGTGCATCATCAAGTGAAAGATTGATCACTGGAATTTGATTATATCACAGGACACCTTGAACAAAAGGAATATATTATTCGCATCACTAAAGAGTACAGCTTCGGGTTTTTAGGGGAGTAACACCGGAGTTAACGGATTAATCCGTTGGAGCTTAAGTTATGTGGGTCCATGGTCCCCAGGATAGCTTTGTAAAGGACCAATCGTACAATTAGAATATTTGTTACTCTAATTTATGATAGAACTATTGAAACAGAAGCTTGTGTCAAGTTTTGGAAAGTTTCAAAAAGTTGCGGCAAAAGTACCTTAGGTTTGCCAAAGAAATAGCTAATCGGAAAATGTCAAAACTGGAATAAATTGGCAACATCAATGTTGTAGTAAATTTAATTCTAAGAGTTTTTCCTTCTATGATTTTATCTTAAGATCAACAGAGAAAAATATATGAATTATAGATCATAACAAAAGGTTATGTTAATTCATGAGAATTATTTAAGGATAAAATTAATGGGCTAGGTCCATTGGGTTTAATCTTGGCTGATGGTAAGAGAGAAAATTCGACCAAGCCTAGTTGGATAGGCCCACTAGGTATTTTCCTTATCATATTTTAATAAAAGATTAATTATGTTAATTATCATGATAAACATATAAGGGAATATTTTGAATCATGGAAATTACCAAGCTTGGTTACCAAGCAATGAGTTGGCGATTTCAAGCATGATAGAAATCGAATTTTATATGTTATGGTAATTCAAGATACTAATTAATCATATTCAAATATGGTATTAATCTAAATTAAATAAATAAGAATCGTATCATGAATATTAATTGTGCATGAATCATAAGAACTTGATTTGCAAGTTTTAAATAAAGATTATATTGCATGAGAATTAATATTGATTGATTCATAACATTATTTAATTGATAGGTTATTTACAAATAAGGAAAAGATTGATAAATCATGAATCACCTAATTTGATTTAATTGGAATTAATTCTTTGTTAAAAATAATAATAGAAATCGCACAAACCTATTCTTGGAATGGGATTTGATTTCTTGGTATTTATTTTAAAAAAAGAAAATATATTCCCTTGATTAAAATATGATGAAATAGAATTTTGCCTTATGTGGGTAACATTTTATTTTCATAATACATATTTAAATCATATGAAATTAAATCTTAGGTATTCTAATCATAATAATTTCGACATCTATCTAAATGGGAAGGTTGGAATTAGTTCCTTATTGATTATAATCAACACTAATTGGGGTCAATTGATTGAGACTAATTAAGGTTGATTGATTTATCTATAATTAGAAGTAATGTGTGCATGCCATTTTACTATATATACAAGGCATAAGCATCACATTCATAAACACACTCTCACATGCAAAAATCGAGATCTCTCTCTCAAAAGATCTCTCAAATTCTCTCTCTCTCTCTCTAAAAGTTTGGGTAGTCTATAAGAAAAGAAGTTCCGTCAAGCAAAGCCCACGCTTTGTGTATGAGGAAGTTCTAGAGAATATCCTGGAAGGCTTTGGGATTTTCCTTGTCGTCTCAGAAGTCGTGTGAAAGCTCTGTTCAACCTCCCTTGGGGCATTCACCAAGACCGACGGAAGCTCAGCCCAAATTCAGAAAGCGCAGTGGAAGTCATCGTGAGATTTAGGTACGGCCTTACGCATTGGGTAAATAAATGCAAAATCATTATATTGCTTTATTTATTTTCTTGGCTTGAATTAATAATTACGTGTTTGAATAAAAAACTAATTAATTAACCAATCGAATCTCCGGTATCTTGGTGCTCGATTCTAGAAAAGGAAGTCACATCGGAAAGTGTAAAATGGGCCTTTCCGTGTTAAATTTTTTTTTAAAGGTTACCCCGATGGATCGAGGGCCCATCTCGAGATATGACGGAGGGGACATTAATAATTTTCCCAAAACGAACATCCTTTTGACCAGGCGTTGGTACGTGGCTCCGGCGTTCTTGAGCCCGAATGGCATGACCTTGTAGCAGTACAGACTGCGGTCGGTCACGAACATTGTGTGTATCTGATCGGGCTGGTGCATCCGGATTTGGTTGTATCCTGAGTAGGCGTCCAACATGCTCATGAGGTTGTGGCCGGCGGTGGCGTCTACCAGTTGATCGATCCTCGGAAGTGGGAAACAATCCTTGGGACACGCGGCGTTGAGGTCAGAGTAATCTATGAAGATCCTCCATTTCCCGTTCGGCTTTTTCATCATCATAACATTGGACACCCAGTCGGGGTATGTCACTTCCTTGATGAAGTTGGCGGCATTGAGCTTGTTGACTTCTTCGCTGATCGGCTGGTATCGTTCGGGGTTGAAGGTGCGTCGGCGTTGAACCTTTTTGTGTTTTTCCTGCTTTGATTTTTAGACGGTGAACGGCGATTTCAGGGTCGATGCCGGGCACGTCGGCGTGCGACCATGCAAATACATCCTTGAATTCCCTCAAGAATGCAATCAACTTGGTCTTGATCTTGATCGGGAGTTGGGCTCCGATCGTGACCGTCCTTTCGGGCCGGTCTTCCTCTATTGGGATCTGTGCTACTTCCGATGATGGCTCCATGGTGGGCTTGCGCCTGTCATCTCAAGGATCTAGCTCACCAAACATCCTTGCGTCACCGGGGTAATCAGGAAGTTCTTCCCCAAGTTGGTACACCATGTTGATGGCCGACTCGTTCTTCCAGGATTTCGTACCCTGGGCGTACCAGTTTCTGGATTCCTACTGATGACCTTTCATAACTCCTATCCCGGTGTCAGTTGGGAATTTGACGAGTAGATGAAAGGTAGATACGATGGCTTGCAGTTTGCTGAGGCTAGGACGCCCCAAGATGACGTTATAGGCTGAAGGTTGGTCCACCACGAGGTATCTAACCATTTTTGTAATCACAGCCCCGTCCTCGGATCCGAATGTTGTGGGTAGGGTGATGGCGCCCTCGGTGTAGACATGCTTTCCGTTGAAGCCGTAGAGAGGTGTCCGTACCGGTGTAGGGACCAGTCCTCCTAGGTTCATTTGGATCAAGGCGGATTTGAAGATGACGTCGGCTGAACTTCCGTTGTCGACCAGAACTCGCCGTACTCGGCTGTTGGCGACGAGGATGTCAGTTACAATAGCGTCGTTGTGGGGGTGAGACATTTTCCGAGCATCCTGCGAGGTGAAGGTAATTTCTTGACTGGGGAGCACGTGGGATGCTCCTCTGAGGTGAGTGACGTTGATTTGGTGGGTGTCCTGGTGTTCCCTGATAGATCTGGCGTACCGCTTTCGCTGGTTGCTTGAATCTCTGGTCTCGGGTCCACCTATGATGGTCGATATGACATGGAACTGAGAGGGCCTGTCCCTTTCTGGTCCCTTGTCAGAGCAAGACTGGTTGGGGCTGCCTTCACGTTGTTGCCTGCTCTCTTGCGGGCTCGTGTTGTTGGAGTTCCCATTCCCTGAGACCATTTTTTTGATGAACTCTTTCAGTTGTCCGTCCTGGATCAGCTGTTCGATCTGCCTTTCAAGCTGATAGCATTCTGACGTCGTGTGGCCGTGGTCTTGGTGGTATTCGCAGTACCGGCTCATATCCTTTTTGGCATTTTTTTGAGCGGCGGCGGCCTCCCGAACTTGTCTCCATGTAGGCTGAAGATCATCGCGGGTGAGGCCGTTAAGTGTGTGAAGCTCGCGTCCTTTCGGAATTTTTCCGCCCGTTTGTGTAATGGGGGTTTGTTTCCGGAATTGAGCTATTGCCGCTGCTTTTTAGCCTGTGGTCCGTTGCTGCCACCTTTTCGGTCGTCGCGGTATTGACCGTCAGAGCTGAGCTGGTTTCTGCCGCCGAAGTATTCGTCGACAACGTTGTCCTTCGCTGCCCTCGCCATTAGTTCGACCATGGAGGCCGGCCCATATTTGACGAGGGAGCGAGAGAAATCGCATAATGGCAGACCGACGATCACGGCGGTGATAGCATCGTCGTCTGTGTAGCTGGCAACTTTGTTTGATTATTCAACGAACCTTTTCAGGTACCCTTGCAGAGTTTTGTCTTTTCGTTGCTTAAGGGTCCACAGGTAAGACTTCGTCTTGCGTTGGTTGATTAAGCTTTCAAAACGAGAGGTGAATCGTTCCATGAGTTTGTCGAATGACCCGATTGACCCCTTCGAGAGGCGTTGGTGCCATTCAAAGGTGGGTCCTGCAAGTGTGAGGCAGAAGGCCTGACACATCGTGGCGGGTGAACATTTCATTACTCGCATGTTGAACTGATACTGTACCAGGTGGTATGTTAGGTCGGTGGTGCCGTCGTAGGTGAGGTTTAGTGGGAACCTCAGATCTCCGTTGAGATCTTCGGCGAGCAGGTGATTAGCAAGAGGGGAAAGGTTTCCCTCAGCCATACTTCGAGCGACTGGATCGGTACTCTGGGCCGCGGCAAGCCTCTGTATTTCTTGCTTGAGTGCTTGGAGCTCGCTTTTGAGGCCATCGTAAGGCGGGGCTATCGCTTGAGTAATTTTTGCGGGGATGACATATTCTCCCTCCTGGTGTCGGGATCGTTGGGAGCTTTCGGACCTTTTTGCGTTTTCGTCATCGCTGGACTCTTCCGGTTGGTGAGATCTTTCCCTCTTCCGGTCTTCGCGTTGTTGCCGATATTTCTGATGATCGGTGCTGTTTATGTGGTGCCGGAGGTCCCCTTCACTATCTGGGCGAGTTTGGATGTGCCTTTGCCGTCGCCGTTCCCTTTGCCGGTTCCTCTTATCGTTGGTGGCACCTTCGTACCCCCCGAGCCGATCGAATGCTGATCGTCGGGTAGTTTATGACTGTGCCGGTTCCTGAGAGTTTTCAGGGACGGGGCGTTCTTCGTTTGCCTCTTTCTGGGTGAGTTCGAGGGTTTCTTCGGGGCTTTCTTCTTCCTCCTCGTTGGCGTTTTTGCCTTCGAAGTGTTTGGAGATGAGTCCCGTCAGTTGGAAGAGACCTTCTTCGACTCGGGCCAATCTTTCTTCATTGTGAGCTGGCTCACGACTGGCGCTTGTCTCCGGCAGGGTGCGGACCTGCTTTCGACGGGCTTGGATCTTGGCCCGAGTGTTTAGAGCGATGATCTCTGTAGGATGAGAGGGAGTGCCTTCCGTCGATTTGGATTACATCTCTTTTGGACTGGTGAAACCAACAGCTGTTTGCTTGATTGCTGGCGGGGTTATTCAGAGGATTGAATTCGTGCCCCCCTCCTTCTAGCGCCAAAATGTTGATGCCATTTTTTGGATCAAACACTGTTAAGGCCCAAGCTGGGGATTTTGGGCCTGGCCCAATGTCGTTGATGATGTGGCGGGCTTCTGTTGACTTCTTGGATGGGCCTTGGATGGCCTTGTTTCGGGGATGACAGATTTTGTTGTCAATGATAGTTCTCCTTGATACCCTTTGACTTCGGGGTGGTAGCCGTTGACTTTAGGGTGAGGTTTTAATTGACAGATCCGGGGGCCCTTAGTAGGTGTCTCTGGCACTTTTTGGATCAAAGTCTCGTTGCCGCTCAAGGTCCAGGCGATTGGGGTGACTCGCTACATGTTACCGCAGGGCCTTGAGTGGACCAGGCTGGGTTTTTACAGGTCTGGAGATCACGCGAATGGGGGGTAGCAGCGAGCGAGGGAGTGCGCTCGTCCAAGAAATGGATCCTAGGGGGTTAGACTCTCCACTAGGCTTGCTTTAAGTCTGGGCTGAAAGGACTGTCTGCGGAGTCGTGGTAACTTCTATAGATACGAGGACTAAGGGACAGAGTCTCTGCCGTACGGAACTTTTAAGACAAGGGGAGGTGTGGTCTTGGACCCCTCTAGCATCTTTTCCAGGGGTTCCTCTCAAAGTGATCCCTCAATCATCCGGATCTTAGACAAATTTCTTTAGGCCTGACCCTACAACCTAAATAGTGGGTCCGTCACTTGTCCCCTGACTATCCCAACAGTCGCGTAATAGACTGGAGATAGGCTGGACACAGCGTTGAACAGAACCTATCAGGCGGGTGAAATTCTTCCAGGGCTTGCGCTTTTATGAAATTCCTCACTTTCTGGACTTGAAAAAGGTAACACCCGAGGTGAAGGGAAACAGGGGGGGGGGGGGGGGGTTACCCCCTGATTCACCTCCGACGCTCAACATTAGTATAACATTTGAGGGGAGGCGAGTATATCGGGGGTAAAAAGAGAGAGAGAACTCGAGTCGAGTGAGTTCGAATGAGTTACCGTTTTAACTGAATTGAGCCTCTATTTATAGTAGGGCCGAGGGCCTAAATGCAGTAAAATATTCCATTTTTCAGAAATTTTATGTCGTTTTTGGGGTTTTTCATATTTTTTTGAAAACCAGGACACTTTGTTTTTCGAAAACGGGCCTCCGGAGGGAGTTTTGGGTTTAAAATTGATTAATTTTATTTATAATCTTAATTAAAAGATTAATCAAATTTTATAATTAATTAAAGAAAATTAGTGTAATAATTTCCGTTTAATTACTTTGTTTTGTAAAATCAATTCCGAGAATTACCCATAACACCCACCGTTGTCTAGGGGTTGGGAGAAGCTCGTTCCCGCCTATGAGAGGGATTGAGACCTTTGGTTATAGACCTTCCAGTCCGAATCTTGGTTCCACTCATCATGGGTTTCAAGACCTTTCCAAGTATTTTGTAAGAGGCAATCCTTACCTTTGCTTGTGTCAAGTTCCTATAGGTTCGTGATTAAAGTATCATTGCTTTGTTGTTAGTTTGAATCTTGGTTCCACTCATCCCGAGTTCCAAGACCGTTACGAACGTTTGTTTGATAGGAAATCCTGACCCTCGTCGGTATCAGGTTCATGTAGGTTCTTGATCAAGAGATCACTTTTTCGTCATTGGTTTGAATCTTGGTTCCACTCCTCTCGGGTTCCAGGACCGTTCCTGAACGTTGGTTTGATAGGCGATTCTTACCCTTGTCAGTATCAAGTTCTTCTAGGTTTTTGATCAAGTAATCACTATTCGGCCAATGCTTGGCACGAGTATATGTAGGTATAAATATGCATGTATATTTCGTTTTTTTTTTGGGTGAGCAAGAGGTCAAAAGATCTGTAAATGAATAGCTTTATTGCTGCGAGAAGTTATTTTTTGGATAAGCAAACTGGTATTCCATCAATGTATGGAAAAATGTTGTGATCCTCATCGGTATCACACATCTCCATATCCGATGAGGTAATAATCACGACCCTCGTCGTTATCATACTTTACCCTTAATTGGATAATTTAGGTAAGCAATTTATGCTTCCCTATATTTATCGGTTAATGATATGACCTTCGACGGTATGACACATCCCCATATCCAAGTAGGTGGTAACTATGACCATCGGTGGTGTCACAATTCTCCCTTGGTCGTTTAGTTCGGGTAAGCATGTTGGTGCCTTCCTTTTTGAATACTGCATTTCTAGTCTTTTATTTTATTGGATAAGCAAGCTGGTACTTCCCTCGATTTATCGGCAAATGTTGTGACCTTCGTCGGTATCACACATCTACCGATGAGGTAAAAATCATGACCCTCTTTGTTATCATAGTTTTCCCTTCCTCAGATAATTGAGGTAAGCAAATTTTTGCTTCCCTAGATTTATCGGTAAATGATATGACCTTCGACGGTATGACACATCCTCGTATCCAAGTAGGTGGTAACTATGACCATTGGTGGTGTCACAATTCTCCCTAGTCGGACAGTTTGGGTACGCAAGTTCGTGCACTTCTTTTTTAGTATCGCGATCCTTGTCGGCATCGCTAACTCTTATGGACATCTAGATCCTTGTCGGTATAAAGATTGTGAATCATGAATAAACCAATGTTTAAGCAATTTTTTTTATCGAGCGAAACTAGTTCGTGGAACACAAGCTTCCTATGTACACTCTTTATAGGGATCAAGCCTGGGCGTAGTTCAATTATTTTTAACTTGTTCTTCAAA
The DNA here is from genome assembly GCA_954871525.1 of Parietaria judaica. NCBI lineage: Eukaryota > Viridiplantae > Streptophyta > Magnoliopsida > Rosales > Urticaceae > Parietaria > Parietaria judaica. The sequence goes on from OX940868.1 coordinate 4,584,492, forward strand.
TATAGAATTACTTCAAATGATTGACGTTGCAGGTTCTGACTATCTTGTCTCCAGGTGAGTTTTGGAGCTTGTAGGCTCTTGCTCTGACTATCTTCGAGACGATGTAAGCTCCTTCCCAATTGTTGTTATGCTTTCCCGCGTTGATCTCTACCATATTTAGAAAAACTTCCTCGGCACCAAGTCTACGACTCAGAATTTCCTTGCTCGCACCATCTTGTTGTAGGTTTGAGTGGCAGACCATTGATAATTTGTGATTTTTATCAAAGCCTGTGCTCGTCGCTCTTCGATGTGATTAAGGTGCTCCCTCAGATTTTCCTCGTTGGCCTTTTCATTATCTGGTGGCAACTCTCGCTGGAAACTCGGAACTCCGATCTCTGTCGGGATGACCGATTCTATCCCGTACGTCAAAGAAAATGGTGACTCCCGTATCGCTGTGTGCGGAGTTGTGATATAAGCCCATAAGTGGTGGAATCGATATCGCTCTAATACCAATCTGGGAATCGATATCGCTCTGATACCGATTCCTGGTCGTATCTGCGGATCTAGACCAAAAATAGTCACCTCCGACCCATAAGAAACTATAATCATTGATTAAGTCACACGGTTTGACCTTTAAAAAAATTACTGGGTTAGAGTCCCATACCAACAACCCTATCAAACCGTCTGTTTGAAAATAAATTTACAATTAATTTTCCCGATTGTGACGAATTAATTCTTTTCATTTATTTAACCCGTTCTTGATTTTAAAATTGAGCCATGAGTATTAATAAATAATTCTTAATCAATAATCTCAAGAATCTTTATCTTTTTCCTGCAGTTTCTGAAACGGATCTTCATTCTTTGAAAAGCTTTCTGACTTCGTTCTTCAAGTCTTGCTGCGACTTACGTGAAGAAGATGCTTTGAGAAGTTTTTTCATGTATTCTCCAGGACTACATCGCCATAACCCTGTCAAACAGTCTCTTTCAAAATCAATTTACAAATAATGTTCTCGATCGTGACGAATTAATCATTTTAATTTATTTAACCCGTTCTTGATTTTAATTCTGAGCCACGAGTATTAATAAATAATGCTTAATCAATAATCTCAAAAACTTCTATCTTTTTCCTGTAGTTTTGAGACGGATCTTGATTCTTTGAAAAGCTTTCTGACTCCATAGTCCAAGTCTTGCTGCGATTTATGTAAAGAATATGCTTCGAGAAGTCTTCTAATGTATTCTCTAGGATTACATCGCCAGGAGGTGTGGGCGCCCACTGGAAAAAACCCTAAGCCTTTAATAAAAAATCCCTGAGAGAAGTCTAGAGAAATTTGCAAAAATTAAAAATAGAGAGAGAATTCTATTTCTCTGAAGAGAGAATCGTGTATTGTGTTTTTTGTGTGTTTTGTGGTTTCTGGGATTCCGTATTTATAAGGAAAGGCCCAACCACTTTAGAGAAAATATCTCAACCAATTATGAAATATTTAGTATAATCACTTGGAGATATTCACTCAAATATTTGATTAAATCAAATAAAGAATAAATCCAATTTAAATTTTTTCTAAAAAACCCTTAATGATTTAATAAATCAAATTTTTATTTTTAAGATTTATATATGTTAAAATCGCATCTTATATATAAATAAAATCGATTTTAATTATTCTCTTCATTAAATATTTCTGACATAAATACCAATATTTAATTTCTCTAATTTTTTATTTAAATAACAATGTCATTTCTAGTCTTAAACCAAAAAACTAGTATTATCATAAATCTCAAACACTCTGTCAGATTGACACGATTCAAAAAGATAACTATACCAAAAATTAATTTCTCACAAACCTAGGGATGTCTTAAGATTAAATTCAATGATCTTTTGCATTTTAATTTGCATACCAAACTTTTGTACTTTTGCCACTATTTAGGGTAATCAGTAATTCGTGATTAACAATCACGAACCGAGTCTGATTGGAGTATCCATTCAAATGAAGAATTTTAATATAACTGTGGTGTCATCATTTATGAGCTACAAAGGGGACTAATGGAGGTACACACTCAAGCTACGGTAGAAGCGTAGACTTTTACCAACCTCGATTACATGCTCTCGGCTGGACTCTCAAGTGTGTATGATAATTATCTTCTTGAACACAGGTGTCCATTGATTATATCAGATTTTTGGCATGCTAGGTTTTTTGTGTTATAATGATACTCATCAAAAGGGTGATCTTTACCGTTCTGCCCTTTTTGATGATACTATCTTATTCATACGATCCTTACAAACTACTCACTCATACGATGATGAATCTAATGAGCTGATCATGAGTACTTACTTGTTTCCACGAATCACAATAAGAATATTAGAAATATATTTTCCCTATTTGCTATTGTGCAACTTACCCGATCAACCGTCTAATCCCAAAATAAAAGTGTTAGGAGTACCAAGCTGTACTCTGCGACGATTAAATCAAAGATTATATAAGTTGAACCGTACAAGTCCATAAGGCTTAGGATGTCAACCTATTTCCATCTGATGATCTAAGTGACCCTATCGTACTATCATCAGTGACAAACTTATTTGATGGTTTCAGATGTGAGTATAGTCCGTCCAATATAAAGACACTTCATACGTGATAAACTTAACAGTGCACAGATTACACTATGATCCGGTAATAGATCATCGTCGAAATGTTATTAACTTCATCTATGCTCGTTCACACCTTAGAAATTCCCATTTTTAATATAGACCATGGACCATTTTAGGTTCTTTACTCGTGAAAGTCAAACCTCCTCACAATAGACTACTTGTGATGACTAAGCACGATAGCAACGCTAAAGAACTATGGATCAAACATTCAATTAATATTATATATGTATAATCCAAAGATAACTGTATAAGATAACTCTAATAAGTACTATTCATTCTATGTAAACAACCATAATCTTATGTGAGCGGGATTAGCATCTGAATAGAGGGCATATATAAGATATGTCCAACAATATGACCCCTAGTAGCTCCTCGCGGCATCGCCATTTCTACTCATCAAGAAACTTCTTGATGCTGTCCACTATCGTCTAGTTGACAGCTTTCGCATTCCCATTCCCTTGAGGGTACCGTGGCGTCGACGTATTGGGCTTCACTATCCATCTCTTACTAAATTCATTGAACCGTTTAGAAATAAACCGCAGACCGTTTTCAGCTATTATCTCCATTAGCAAGCCAAATTTTGTGAAGATATTTTTCCAAACATAGCTCTCCACGTCAGAGTCTTTAATAATTGCAAAAAACTCGTCTTCAGTCCACTTGGTGAAGAAATCAGTGATTGGGAGTGGTCCGATGATGTCCATCGACCATTTCATGAACGGATATGGCATTGATATCCGGGATAGCTCTTCGGCTGAGCAATTGATCGCTGGTCTGAGCTTTTGGTGACTTACGAACCTGCGAGCGTAATCTATGCAATCTGCATTCATCTCTTCCCAGAAATATCTGTGTCGTTTGACCTTACAAAGAAGTGATCTCCCGTCAGAGTGGTTTCCACACACCCCTTAATTAATTTCCCTCATGATGTAATCGGCATCCCATACTCCTAAGCATCGCAAGTAGAGCCCGTTGAATTAGCTCCTTATATACAGTATTTGGTGTAGTATTGTATATCGAGAACTTTAAAACCGAATCTTTGTTGCCCCTTTCTCATCTTCTAGTAGCACTCCATCGCTGATGTACTCGTAGATCGGCTTGCGCCAATCATATGCTTTCGAGTCGTCGGAAACTGGCGCTACCTCTTAAACTCCCTCTTCATCAAAGTCCTCGTCAATCTCCATGACTGTGGCATCCATGCTCTAATCAGCTTCCTCCATCTCGTCGTCTTCACCTGTTTCCTTCCTTTTGGGTATACTTGGCTCCTCTATTGTCTCCTTTGTTATTGTCCTTTGCTCTCCCGGCTTTGTCGTCGATCCCAAGCTAGCAAGAGCGCCTTCATGTGAATTGTCTCCGTGACGAATTTGACCGAGTGTGAAATCTTAAAATTCCGCAATTAGATTCCTCACAGTCTTGAAGTAAGCTTCCATCCTCTCGTCATGTCTCTCATATTCTCCGTTAATCTTATTGATGACCAACTGAGAATCCAAGGACGTGAGGAGCCTTGTAGCTCCCATCGCCTTTGCCATATATAAACCGGCAATAAGAGCTTTATATTCTGCCTCGTTGTTGGTAGCTCGGAAGCCGAATTTGTAGGCTCTCTCGATCACCGCTCCCATCGGTGAGTTTAGCCAAATTCCTGCTCCAGCTTCTTGCATGTTGGAGGATCCACCGACCTTCAACCTCCATTATTTGTTCTAGTCTTCCAAGCTCTCCACATCGGGGGTAGCTCGATGAGAATGTATGCCAACACTTGAGACTTCATGCTGGTTATGACCCTATACTCGATGTCGTACTCCCCCAAGCGCACCGACCATTTTTTGGTGCATTCAGACTGATTAGGGATTAGAGAAGTGCCCTAATTGTTCAATCTGTCATGATTACAATTTTTTGCATTTGTAAGTGATGCCGTAGCTTGGTCGCCGCCTCAACGATGGCGAGGACTAGATTTTCTATCTTAGGGTATCTCTTTTGTGCTATGAAAAATTTCCTGCTGATGTATGCCACTGGGTTCTGCTTTCGTTTGTCCTCTCCTACTAACACCGCGCTAACCACTACGTCTGTCATTGCCACGTATAAGTATAAAATTTCTCCGCGATGAGCTTCGTCATTATCGGTGGTGTCGTCAAGTATGATTTTAGCTCCTGGAAAGATTTCTCGCACTCATCTGTCCATTCAAACTTCTTGTTCTTCCTTAAAATTTAGTAGAAAATGAGACTCTAGTCCGCTGATCTTGAGGTAACCCGTAGAGCGTTGCGATCTTCCCTGTGAGCTTTTGTAGTTCTCTTTTATTACGCGGGGATTGGATACTCCTGATAGTTTCTACCTGGTGTGCACTTGCCTCAATGCCTTCCTGCGTTACTAGGTATCCAAGGAACTTCCTCGACGAGACTCCGAAGGTACACTATGTCGGGTTCAACTTCATGTTGTGTTTGTTAAAAACTTTGAAGCACTCGTGTAAGTGGCAATATGCGTTTCTACCTTCAAGGACTTGACCAACATGTTGTCCATGTATATCTCAATCGTTTTCCCTATTTTCTCATGGAACATCTTGTTGACCACCCACTGATAAGTAGACCTTATATTTTTTAATCCAAAAGGCATTACCTTATAGTAGTAAATCCATCTTTTGCTGATAAAGGTCATTTTCTCTTCGTCGTAGGGATGCATCATGATTTAGTTGTACCCTGAATAAGCGTCCATGGAACTCAATAGTTAGTGTTCACATGTGGCGTCGACGAGCCAGTCAATATGGGGCCTAGGAAAACTATCATTCGGGCAAGCTTTGTTAAAATCGGTGAAATCTATACAAACTCGTCACTTCCCATTTTTATTCTTGAAGATGACCGTGTTTGCTAGCCACTCTTGGTACTTGAATTTTATTTCTCCTATTGCTAACAGATTGTCAACTTCATCGTTGATGACCTTGTTCCTGTTTGCTGCCAGCTTCCTTCGCTTCTGCTTCACTGGCTTATGACTTGGGTCCACATTCAGCTGGTGGAAAATGATGTCAGGGTCTAATCCTAGCATGTATTCATTCGTCCAAGAGAAAACAACCTTTGTTCTCTTTAAAGAACTCGATGAGTTTGCTTTTCAGCTCGTCGCTCAAGCCAACTTCTACGTGGACCATCTTTTTTGATCTGATGGATCTATTTGCACTTGCTCTACCATTTACAACTCGAGTCCGTATTCGAGTGTTCGGCTCCTGGGGTAATCATCTTCTGCTTTTGCTTTGCGAGCTTCTTCTTCGCCTCGTGTTCTTCCTTCAACTGCGGTATGATTCCATGCTACCTATGATTTCCACGATTCTTCCCTTTGGTCCCGAAAACTTGATGTACCAGTGGTAGGACGATGGGACCGCCTTAATCATATGGATCCATGGTTGCTTCATGATGATGTTGAAACTTGAAGGAAGTCCATGAAAAAAAACTTGACCACCTTGTTTACTCCTTTAGCGTACACAGCGAGTCTAATCATCCCCATAGAATAAGCAGTATCACTGTTGAAACTATTAAGGCCTCTCGGGGTTCCGTAAACTTCTTCCTCGTCGACGTCCATTTGTGTCAATGTATTCATGAAGATAATATCTACTGAGCTCCTGTTACCGATGAGCACACGATCGACAGGATGATTGTAAACATTGAGAGATATCACAAGAACGTCGTCGTGGTCAACCAGGATTATGCATTTTCTAGAAAATGCAATCGGGGTATCATCGCCTGAAATTCCTTCTCTGTTGTCCTCGTCACAATGCTTTGCTCGTCGCTGATAAGCTTTGATGCTATTCATCATGTCCTCGCAAAGTGATGATCCTCCCAGGATCATGTCGAATCGACTTCTCGTCGCAAGAAGTTCCTCGTCGCATTCTTCATGAACCACTTGCTGGACCTTTTCTTTGTAGTTGGGCTCTCTTCGCCTTTGACCTCTCCTAGATCCTCATGTTCCTCGCCGCTGGTCACTTCCTCGGCCATTATTATCAGCGCTTTTCTGGAATGGAGTGTCATAGAGGGAACCTAAATCCACACTCTTCATATCTTCCTGTGTCCAATTCTCCATGAGATTCTTTTAAGGGTGTAACACTCCTCCGTCGAGTGTCCTTTTTTCTTATGGAAATCACAGTACTTGTTAAAATCTCGGAGAGCTCGAACAAATCCTTATGATCTCTCTAACTCGGCCGACTGCTCTGCTTTGGCATTCCCGACATCGTAGGCATGCGCCCTCTTATTGTTGTGATAGGTTGATGTTTCCGGGTAATGTCCTCTCCGCTGCTCACCCTTCCTTGCGGCTTCGTTTCGGGGATAATTTCTCTCGTCGCCAGGACTTCCCTCTCTTCTACACCATACTTCCTGGCCAATGTAGCTCTTTTCTCTTCGAATGTCATGTATATCGTCGCTTTGTGTAGAGTGTCCTCGATCATCACCGGTAGACTTTTGGTAAGCTCATTGCGAAAAGGGGCCTCGTACCGTAAGCCTCGTTTCAGCGCTAAGATAGCGACTCATTCCTTGACTCCCAAGATGTTCTCCAACACCTCTTTGAATCTGCCGACGAACTTCCATAGTCCTTCGTCTGTGCCTTCAAAAAATCCGTGATGTTCTCATCTTTCCAACTTCTCCGAAAGAGCAAGACGCGATGAGGCGCATTCCCTATGCTTCAGCCGTTGGCAGTCTGATGTACGCTATGCAGTGTACTAAACCACTTATCTGCTACACAATGGGAGTTGTATGTAGATACCAAAGCAACCCTGGTATAGATCACTGCAATGCAGTGAAGAATTTTCTCAAATATCTTCGGAGAACGAGAAACTATATGCTATTGTATTCAAGAAATGAAATGAATCCACTAGGCTACACTGACTCAAATTTTATGTCTGACCGGGACGCGAGAAAATCGACGTCTGGTGCACTGTACACCCTTACCGGTGGAGCTGTATTCTGGAGAAGCGTAAACCAAACCTGTATCGCAAGTTCCACCATGGTAGTTGAGTACGTAGCAGCCTGTGAGGCAGCTAAAGAGTCAGTTTGGCTCAAGCACCTCTACATGGAACTGGGAGTAGTTCCTGATGTAGACGGAATTTTGACACCGTACTGTGATAACAGTGGAGCAGTGGCCAATGCAAAAGAGCCAAGAAACCATTCCAAAGGGAAACATATAGAGAGAAAGTTATTGCCCTTAAACACTGTTTTTATTTACCCATTGTAAAAGTTTATGACATCACTCTTAATAAAGAAGACACTTATTATGAAAATATTTTCTATAGTTCTTTATGTATAAAACGAATGTAAATCCATAGTTCATAATAGAATGCAATTGTAATCTATCCATCACACCGGAGTCATTGTGAAGAAGAATTGATAGATGCAATAAATGAACTTAAATGTATCCGTGACTTAATTAAGCGGGTGGGAGCCTCTTAATTGACAAAGTCATTAATGTGACTAAATGGAGAAAATCCTATTCTGGATAGATATGTGTGTCGTACCCATTAAGTGCATTAAGTACAAAGTGTCTCTGTACTGGATAGGACTTCACTAAGTTCTGAAAGTTGCTCAACTAAGACCTTCACTGACAACTTTGAACTAAGTCGTAAAAGATTATCAAATGGTAATAAATCTAAACCCTGAAGTGATCTTGAACCACGACTGTTAGCTTGATTGTTCTTTGGTTTTCTAGTTAAAGGATACAACATAATGATGTTCCCAAAGCCCCTATATTGGGAACATGATAGTCGACAGGGAAGGGTAGCTCGATCACAGATATGGATATCACATAGGTTTTTACTAAGTCAAGATGATTCCCGGAATTGTCGATCGTGAGAAGTATTACAAGGACTCATGCGCAGCTTACGTCTCGAAATCGTAAGTGAGTCGTCTACAATACCACCGATGGAATTTAGGAAGAAAAGAACTGAGGGGCTAAACGGTAAATCGCCCGCTCAAGTTTGAATCATCAAGTGAAAGATAGATCACTGGAATTTGATCACTGAACACCTTGAAACAAAAAGAATATATTATTCGCATCACTAAAGAGTACAACTTGGGTTTTTAGTGGAGTAACACTGGAGTTAACGGATTAATCCGTTGGAGCTTAAGTGATGTGGGTCCATGGTCCCCAGGATAGCTTTGTAAAGGACCAATCGTACAATTAAAATATTTGTTACTCTAATTTATGATAGAACTATTGAAACTGAAGCTTGCGTCAAGTTTTGGAAAGTTTCAAAAAGTTGCGGCAAAAGTACCTTAGGTTTGCCAAAGAAATAGCTAATCGGAAAAAGTCAAAGCTGGAATAAATTGTCAACATCAATGTTGTAGTAAATTTAATTCTAAGAGTTTTTTCTTCAATGATTTTATGTATAATATCAACTGAGAAAAATATATGAATTATAGATCATAACAAAAGGTTATGTTAATTCATGAGAATTACTTAAAGATAAGATTAATGGGCTAGGTCCATTGGGTTTAATCTTGGCTGATGGTAAGAGAGAAAATTTGACCAAGGCTGAAGATTAAATCTTTAAAACCGATCCAACAAATATTTAAGCAAATTCGAAATACCTAAGCTTGGTCACCAAGCTATCAATTTTGAATTATCAATCTCAATCCAACTGGTTATATTAAATCATAACCGATCCAATGGATTAAATTGATTTTAGGGATTTGCTAAAATACAATTAGGTACTTATGTCGCAAATATGGAATCTTCAAATCTCATCATTCGAATTAGCTAGGGTTTCATTTACCCAAACCCTAATTCGAATTTTACACATTTAATATATATAAATATATATATATATATTTTTATTTATTAATATAAATCTATTAATTAATTATTAATATGATATTAATAATTAAATCCAAACAATTAAATTATATTAATAATTCCTGAACTCAATATCACACATTAAAATGTCATGGTTCCACACCATCATTTAAGTTCGTGACGTGTGATTTAATTTCATAGTTTATCGAACCGATCACAAACTTAGAAAATCCATAAATCACTAACCGTAAGTCGAAATGACTTGGTTCAAAAAGCAAAGCTGCTTAGAATTTAATTTCCAACAACATGGTGCTGATAGAAAATATAAATTCTAACTTTCTTTTTGTCAGTTAAATTTCGTGTACCAAAATATGATACTTTTGCCACGCCAAATCATAAATCATAAACTTAGAAAATCCATAAATCATAAACCGTATGTCGAAATGACTTGGTTCAAAAAAAAGTTGCTTTGAATTTAATTTACATCAATATGGTTTTGATAGAAAATATAAATTCTAACTTTTGCCACGCTGACGATAAAACTATCTGACGTCTACCACAAACCTGTCAGTTTTATTAGTCTAGCCAAATGTTCAAACATTATTGAGAATGTATTTTGATCACGTAAGTATCATCTGTTACGGAGCTGTCCTGGGGAGCATGGACCCGTATCACTTAAGCTCCAACGAAGTGCTAGTTGTTCGTCAAACCTCGAAGTGATTCCACTATAGACCGGATGCTGCACTCTTTAGTGATACGATATATATTATTCCCTTTATACATCATGGTTTCCACTGATTCAATCAAATTTGGGTTATTGTTCTTTCACTTGATGATTCACACATGAGCAGGCGGTTTTTAACGTAATGCCTCTCAATGCATTTTCCTCCTTGACTCAGTCAGTAATATTATGAGCAACCCACTTATGGTTTCGATTCATAAGTTGCGCACGGGTACCTCTCACTTCTCACCACTGACAATCGAGGGAATCATCATGACTATGAAGAGAGCTGTGTGATGCCCATTTCTATTTTCAAGCTACCCTTACTGCTCACTATCATGTTCCCAAAATAATAGTCTTGGGAACAGCGGTAATATCTTGTGTTCTTTAACGGTTAAATCAAAGAACAATAAAGCTAGTAGCTCGGACTCAAGATCACTCAGGACTTGGAACTAATATCCACTTGATCATCTATTAGTGACTAAACTTCAAGTTATCAGTGAAGGTCTTATATGATAACTTCTCGAGTTTAAGTCAGGTCCAGTCCAGTGTGAAGACATTTCACACTTAATGGACTTCTAGTAAGTGTGACACACATATAATCCGGAATAGGATTTTCACTTAGTCACATTAATGACCTTACACGATTAATGGGTTCCCACCCAGTTAATCAGGTCACGGACGTTTTAAGTTCATTTATTATGATTATTAATTCTTCCTCACATTGACTCAGTTGTGATAATAATAACATAATTGCATCCTTTATGAACTAAGGAAACAAACATTCTATTTTACTCTACCAGAAAGTATAATAAGATTAACATAATAAGTACCGTCTTTATTCAATGACTTGTCATAATCTTTTACAAATGGATAAATATCTTGTTTAAGGACACATATATCCAAGAGAATGTTCTCGAGAAAATGAGTCGGGTTGTTTGTTGAGTGATTGGGCTTCAAAGGGAAACTCTTTTCTCATGTGTATTGATACTTAGCTTAGATATTTAAAATTGTGCGATCCTTTGTACATGGGACTTAGACCTCTATTTATACTTAGCTTAGATATTTAAAATAAGTCCTCATAATTGGGATGTTACAATTTTCGTTTGATTCTTTCATAATGGTCATAATTGCATGGCTGCAATCATGGGTTTAAATGTCGTCGTCAATTGGTTGGAGCGTCGCGTGCGCCACACTGATTGCACTGATTCTTCCTTTGGTCTTTCCCCTCGTCTATGATAATGTGCCTCATCGCTGCTTTCCTCGTCATCCTCATGATCTAGCAAAATCTTCCTTGACTTGGTTGAATGGGCTGGTGGGGTATTAGGCCTTTGGCTAGTGAGGCACAATTAGTTAAACGAAAGAGGTATATTTTGACGTAACAATGCAAATTGTCGTAGAGGAAATCGTACCTCAACAACTATTTGAAAATTGTTTGAGTTAATTGACGAAAATGTGAATTTGATATACATGACCTACCGATTAAACAAAAAGAAAAACGACCGCAAATATATGGAATGATAGAAATATAAATTTGACATGTGTGACCTACTGATTATACAAATCCCGTATAAAAACGAAAAAATATAAAATGACAAAAACGTGAATTTAATATACCCGATCTAAAGAAAATGATACGTTTTCTGTTGTTCTCGGTGGAAATTTCAAAGGCCATATGTGGAGCTTTTGGTCCGCGATGACCATTGTAATCACCTACATTTTATAGTTATGAGCCAAAGAAGATGACACCTTCCTATACTCTTGGATTGTAATTTGAAACAATGGACTTTTTAATGTGATGAGAGTTACATAATTTCTCATTGTTGTGACTTATATCAATTAATACCGAGACTGACCTTTAGCATAGCCTATAATTACACTATATTGAATATAATCTGGTATACATGAATGTATAACGACCTCATCAAAATATTTAGTTTATGAATTATTGACAATGAGTTACAAAAAGAAAAAGAGTTCATGTACCTTCACCTTTCTTCACCTTTTCATTAATAATTTAATAATTTCAAAATTAAATGTTCTTGAAATTTAATGAAACTTTATTATTTTATAAAAAAATAATTCTAAATTTTAAAAAAAATAGATTTCTCAATTATTTGATTTCATTGTGTCACGCCACTTTTCACTTCATCTAAGAAAAATCTATTTCTCAATATCTTGTTTATATCTTGCCACATCACTAGTGAGCTCTTTTTTTTTTTTTATAGAGACAATTCTTCATTCTAATATATATAGATTAGTATAAGTTTATTTTGTATAATAAAAAGTTTCCAAACTCAGATTAACTTGTAAAATTACATAAACATAATATCTATTACACATATGTAATTTTAGTTATATATATGTAAATTAAAATCACATAATTACAAATAGGTAATTATTGTTGACGTGGTTTCCCACCTCAAACAGTCAAGTGTGACTTGTGAGCGTATGATATTTTTGAATAAGACAATTTGGTGGACTTCGATCTCTCACGTTGCAAGCTCTCGATTCACTCACGATATATGTATATACATAAAAGCAATATAAATGAGACGAGGGATATTTTTTATATAGATTCGTCCTAAGGCGGCAGTTGACTACGTCCTCTATTAGTTTATTGCGACAATTGACATAGACGGACACCTACAGACAGCTAAATCACGCCTAGGGATGGAAATGACTAAAAAAGGGGGGAAAGAATATAACAAAATCTCAAACTGAGCAAAAATGCCGGGTAGAAGCTTTCGGTGTATTCTCTCAGAGTTGTAAATATGTGTGTTTGTTGATCTGAGCTTGAGCTTGGTATTTATAGGCTTCAATTCTTCCCGTTGGTCTTCCAGGAATCATGGGGTCTTCTCTCCGTGCTGACCGGGCTGAGCGGACGACCTTGCTACACGTATCCCATGACTTCGTTCTCGTCGTCGTGTTTGAATTATGCCCGTCGGAGGCTTGACTCCGTGCTTCCTGGTCTTCCGCCTGGATTTGAAGTGGGGTGCCGGGTAGAGAATATGACAATTCTACCCTCTTCTTTTTGGGTTAATGTCGAGTGGATATTGGGCCTTTGGGCTCTTTGGGCCGGGTAGTCTTTTATCCGTTGGCTTTGGTCTTATTGAGAACTTCTCTGGGCTTTTCAATTAGGCTTTTGTGAATATCGATTTATCTCTTTTAAGCCTTTTGTATTTGTTTGTAAATGTAATTAATTCACAACTTTAGCACTTTATTTCATATTAAATAATGACGAATTTGTACATCAACACTTAGCCCCTTACTGTAAAAAATACGAAGTAAATTTTATAGTATTTACTCGATGAAATCATGTAAAATTTGTGCCGGATAACATTAATTAAATTTGTAACTTTTGCCGCAAATCTACATATATAATCCGGACAGGATTTTGGATAATTTTGAGATATGGTGGACGGATAGGATTTTAAAGCTGTAACCGTTGCTTCGAATTTTGGGCGGGAAAGGTTACAGCACGCGTCCCAATTTGCGGAGTTCGAAGAGAATAAACTCTTCACATTCTCCTAACACAACTGTCATGATGACGTGTCGCCGGATAGCTCGCAGATCTCAACGATAGGATGAGGTTTGTTGCGTTTTTTGAGGAAACCCTAACCGTAGGATCAGCGACAATTTTCGAGTATAAATACTCTAGTGTTTCGCATTAATAGGCACGTATCTTCAGCTTCAGCCCGTCGCACGTCTTGTCGAAGGTAACCTCTCCCTCTCTCCTCTATATATACTCTGTTTGTTCATTCGAATATCATTTTTGAATTTTAGAGAGAGAAAAGTTCGAGTTTAGAGAGAATCTCTGCGTTTGCCATTGAAGGTACTCGGATGTTCATTTCTTCGTCTTCTTCGTCAAACTCCTAGGGAGTTTAGGTTCTAGCTTTCTGTTATCTTTTATTTTCTTAGGATTTGTTAGGAGATCCTTCTAGGTTTTGTGTTTATGTCAATTTCTAGGTAGTTTTTCTGGGTTTTGTGCTCGTCTAAATATTCTATAGTTTTTTCTAGGATATCTTAAGGTAAAATGGGTCCTAAAAAGGCAGTCTCAAGATGGCAGACGAAGTTTCTGGTTACAGATTCTCCTATGTCGATTCTAAAGCCTAAATATTTAGTTAGGATCCGGGTAGAATATAAGATTCCCCAATCTATAGAGCTTAGGTTGCCGGGGCCAGACGAACATGTTGACGAGCAGAACTCTGACGGTTGGGTCTGTGTATATCAGAGGTTTTTTGAGTCCGGGGGACTTAGGTTTCCTATTCCCGAGCTCATTCTAAAATACCTTACACATCTTAGGGTTTCTATTAGGCAACTTAGCCCAAATTCTTTTAGGATTCTTTTTCTTTTCTTATGCAGTCGAGGACCCTGAGAAGCCTAAGTCTCTTCCGATTACAGAGGAGTGGAAGGCTTTGAAGTGGAGGCTCTTTCTTTCTGGTCCGGAGCTGTGGTCGAACATCACGAAGGAGAGGTTCGAAGCTGTCGGACTTTGGTGCGAGCCAGACGAGGAGGAATTTCCGGGTATGATTTCTCAACCTATCTTTTTGGTTTTGTTTTGTAATTTTCTTTCTTTTTTCTAAGTGTCGATTTTTGACGTGTAGAGGATATGGACGCTCTACGTCTGAAAAGCCAGAGTCTTCGCCAAAGGCGGAACAAGAAGGGCAGACCGGAGCATCAGCCTCGACTGGAGCTGCTCGTCAGGAGACGAGCAGGAGGGAGGAAGAGACGGGGTCTGGTGCATCGGCACCTTCCAGGGCTGCTCGTCAGGAGACGAGTAGGAGGAATGGAGAGACTCCTGCTCCGGAGTCTCCTGTTGAGGTTTTCCCTGAGGCGACCAAGAATAAGGATGTCGTCGAGCTCTCTGACGACGGGGACAGCACCCCAGAGACTATGCCATTGGCAAAGCCTTCCGAGGAGGAGGTTGTTCCTCCTTCTTCTCCTGTTCGTCCTTCAGGGGACATGACTCGTCCTTCGCAGGACAAGGCCCTTCCAAGGACGGGCTCGGAGGCGGCCGTGAAGAGGCCGCATGAAGGAGGGGATTCCGGGGCCCGGAAGAGGGTGAAGGGGGATTCGGCCCCGAAGGAGGTGGCGAGGAGGGACGTGGTCCCGAAGGGTGGCGCGAGGACCTTGGAGAAGAGGAATGGGGTTGCTCGGGAGAGTGAGCGCTCCAAGGAGGCCTCTCAAGGTGAGGCAAGGGAGACGAGGTCGGTTCCCCCGGTGGCCGAAGAGCAGGCCAGGGAGAAAACGATCTCCCGGAAGGCGGGGTGCACTTGGATGGGGGGTAAAGGTCTCCACAAGGAACCCAAGGTGGCAGCCGGTCTTATCCGGCAGATAACGAATGGCGGGGTCGGCAGGGTCCCCAGAAGCATTGCCGAGAAAAGGCCGTACAAGGACGTGATTGCGGCTACAACTCTGGTAAGTGTTTTTGACCTTAGGATTGGTTTTCTAATCTTAAGTTCTATTTTTTCTAACATTGGTTTTTGAACGTGTAGCTTGTCGCCTCTATCAATGACACGGTCCTTGATTATGAGGACCAACTATACGAGGCGAAGGAGGCCGCGCAGGCTGCCGAGCAGCTCACGCTGAAGGCCACCTATGACCCCAAGGTCAAGGGGCTTGGGAATACGGTGGTCGATCTCCGGGAAAAACTGACCAATGCTACCTGGTCGATCGGGGAGGCCTAAAAGGCGAGTGGGGCGGCCGCCAGGCAGATGCTGGCTTCTGATGCGGCTAAGGGACGAGCTGAGGAGTTGGCCAAGAGGAAGGAACAGTAGGCCTTGGCCTTGAAAGAGGACGTGCAGCGCCTTGCTGCTGAGCTGGCCGAAGCCCGGCAACAATTCGCCGATCATGAGGCCAAGAAGAAGGCTGTCTGTTCTTGATATCGCCGAAAGGTGGAGGAAAGGGACGCGCTACTTGCGTGGTATAAAGGTATGGCCGCCGTTAATAGCTGCTTGGATCAAGCCGAAGGTTGCCTTGAGCTGATCCAAGATATTATTGACGGCAACGTTCAAGATTTCGAGGCCGAGAAGGAGGTCCTAGAAGGCAACGCTGCTCGCTACCAAGCTCTCTTGGATGCGTATCCAGCACCGTCGATAGGGTCTCCGGCTATGTCTCCAGAAGCCGAGTTGACTGAACTTCTCTTTGCAGATCTGAATCTCCAGACTGAGCGGTCGACCGCCGAAGAGCCTGCCTCTGAAGATCCCGCCTTCGAGCCCGTCGTTGAAGATCCTGTGGCCGAGGAGCCTGCTGTTGAGGAGCCCATCTTTCCCGTGCCCGCCGATACCGAGGAGATCGTCGTTGAAGTGCCGACCCTGAACGCCGTTGAGGAGCCGACCGAGCATGGAGGCCAGGCAGGTGAAGAAGAAGAGAAGGAGAAGGAGAAGGAGAAGGAGGACCGAGAGGTCGTGGAGGTACCCGGGGTTGACGCATAGAGCGTCCCCCATTTTTTTTGTTTTTAGTTAATAAGGCCTAAGGACAAGACAATTACTACGGGCAAGCCTACGGCGGCTTGAACCCTCTTTTTTTTTTTACTCTTTTGGATATGCCCGCGGTAAGGGCCTTTGCTATTTCCTTTTTATATTATGTTTGTGATTTCTTGCTATATTTTCTCTATGCTGTGTTTATGATTTCTTGTTTCTAAGTTAATTTTCTCCTCGTGTTTTTCTATGTTAATTTTCATATTCGAGGTTCCGGGTAATCTATCCTATATGCGGATAGAGAATTGAAAATGTCGAAACTTCGAAATTTGCTAAGTATAAAAAATGTACGGATACCTTGTGATGTGATTTCTCCTTCGATGCTTCCCGTCGAATATTTCTTGCTTGTCTGCCATAATAACCTATATGTTTTTGTTTCTGAAAAAACATATTTGTAGATGCTAGATTTATATAATTTTACTATTTCGAAAGCGATAGGCTCGGTGGTATTTTGGAAAACGTTTCTGAGGACCAGCTCTCCCACTATGAATTTTCGACGTCTGACATTTGAATTATAATACCCTGCTATCGAATTTTGATAGTTGGCAATTCTTATCAAAGCTTGTTCTCTTCTCTCGTCGATATGGTCGAGCTGGTCTTCCCTTATTTCGTCATTGAGTTATGCATTCAAAGGGACGTGTTCCCTCTGAAGGCTGGGTGTCTCTATCTGTGCTGGTATCACGGCCTCGGTGCCGTGTACCATTGAGAATGGGGTTTCCCTGGTATCCCTATGCGGGGTGGTTCTGTAGGACCAAAACGACTCCTATGAGCTCGTCTGCCCATCGTCCTTTTTTGGTGTCTAAGCGTCTCTTGATTCCGTCCACTATTACCCGGTTAGCTACCTCGGCCTGGCCGTTGCTTTGAGGATATCTCGGAGTGAACGTGTTCAAGGATATTTTCCAATTTATGCAAAAGTTTTGGAATCTCGCTGAAATGAACTGTGGTCCATTATCAGCTGTTATCTCTTTTGGGAGGCCGAATCGACTGATGATGTTTTTCCATAGGAAATTTTCTACATCAATATCTTTAATGTTTGCGTACGCTTCTGCCTCCACCCATTTTGAGAAGTAGTCGGTCACGACGAGTAGGAACCTCTTTTTGGCCGGGGCAGGAGAAAAGGCCCTACTATGTCCATAGACCATTTCATGAACGGGTACGGGATTGAGACTGATAAGAGTTCTTCTGTTGGCCGGTGTATGGACTGGGAGTGTCTTTGGCACTTATCGCATCTTCTAGTATACTCTTCGCTGTCCGCCAACATGGTGGCCCAGAAAAAGCCTTGCCTTTTTGCTTTGTTTGCTAAAGATCTTCCTCCCGAGTGGTTGCCGCATTCTCTGTCATGGATTTCGTGGAGTACTATTTGAGCATCGGTCTTTCCTAGGCACCTTAGGTAGGGTCCGGTATAGCTGCGTTTGTACAATTTTTCCCCGATCATGCAAAATCTAGCACTTTGGATACTTAGTTTCCTGGCCTTTTGATTATATTGGGGTTTGGCTCCGCTTAGGATGTAGTTAATGATTGGGGTCCTCCAATCATTTTCTTACATTTGGATATTGCAAACTTCGCGTGTTACGCTGGGTTCGTCTATTGTTTCGACCGGGATTATTCTTTTGACTTCGGGGTCCAAAGTTGAGGCTAAACTAGCCAATGCGTCTGCCGACGCATTCTCACTTCTTGATATTTGGATTATATCAACGTGCTCAAATTGTTGAATCAAACCTTTTACTACTGAGAGGTATTTTTCCATTCTGTCATCTCGGGTGGCATACTCGCCACTGATCTGGCTAGTAACTAGTTTCGAGTCGGAATGGGCCCTTACTTTCCGGGCTCCTATGGCTTTTGCTAGTCTGAGGCCGGCGATGAGGGCCTCGTATTCGGTCTCGTTGGTTGTTGCGTGGAATTTCAATCGAAACGATTGTTCCAACACTTCTCCCTTAGGGGATATCAAACGAATTCCGATCCCGGATCCGCCTTGATTTGAGGCACCGTCAACTTTGAGTTTCCATTCTCCATCTTCGTGGCCCTCTTTCGAACCGTCGGCTGGTAGTTCAATGAGAAAGTCAGCCAATATTTGTGATTTCGCACAGGTTCGGATCTTGTATTCTATATCGAATTCTCTTAGCTCGACTGCCAATTTCGTGAGCCTTCCTGATTGATTCGGGCTATTAAGGATGATCCTCAAAGGTTGGGTGGTCATTACCATGATGGTATGAGATTGGAAGTAAGGCCGAAGCTTTCTCGCTGCGGTTATCATTGCCAGTGCGAGTTTTTCGATAGCCGGGTATCTGGTTTCAGCATCTTCCAAAGATTTGCTGATATAGAAGATCGGCTTTTGCTCTCTGCGGTCCTCTCTCATGATTACTCCACTCATCGCCGATGGTAAGACAGCAAGGTATAAGAACAATGGCTCTCCCAAAATTGGTCTAGTGAGTATTGGTAGGGTGGAGAGGTACCTTTTCAGCTTTTGAAAAGCTTCTTCGCACTCTTCGGTCCATTCGAACTTTTTGTTTCCCTTCAATAACTTGTAAAAGGGCAAACATTTGTCCGTAGCTCTTGATATGAACCGGTTAAGAGCAGCGATTCTCCCAGTCAGCCTTTGTGTCTCCCGAACAGTCCTCGGGGATGGCATGTTCTGGAGGGTATTTATCTCGTCGGGATTAGCTTCTATTCCTCCTTGTGTGACCAAATAACCTAGGAATTTTCCTGAAGTTACCCCGAAGGTGCATTTCGTCGGGTTGACCTTCATTTGATACATTCGTAGTATGGCGAAGCAGTCTTCTAGGTGGGACACGTGATCCGTTTCTTGGGAGGACTTTACCAGCATGTCGTCGATGAAGACTTCCATAGTTTTACCGAGTTGCTCGGCAAACATCTAGTTGACTAATCTCTGATATGTGGCCCCGGCGATTTTCAATCCGAAAGGCATAACTTTATAGCAGTATATTCCTCTATCGGTTATGAATGCCATTTTTCTTGGTCCTCGGGGTGCATTAGGATCTGGTTATATCCCGAGAATGCGTCCATGAACGACAGTAATTTTTGCCCACACGTTGCTTCGACTAATCGGTCGATGTGGGGCATCGTGAAACTGTCTTTGGGACAAGCTTTGTTTAGGTCGGTAAAGTCGATGCAGACTCTAGCCTTCCCGTTTTTCTTCTTCACGACGACTGTATTTGCTAACCAGTCCCGGTATTTGACTTCCCTGATGGATCCGGTCTGCAACAGCTTTGTGACTTCTTCGTTCATAGCTTGGGCCCTATCCGGGCCTAGCTTTCGCCTTTTTTGCTTCACCGGCTTATAGCTGGGATCTACGTTTAGGCGATGGGTTGTAACGCTTGGGTTTATCCCGGGCATGTCCTTCTGAGACCAAGCGAAACAATCACGGTTTCTGGTGAGGAATTTGAGGAGATCTTTTCTGACATTGTTGTCTAGCCCTTTTCGGATTCCTACCCGGTGATCTGGTTTGTCAATCTCGATTTGGACCTGGACGGTCATTTCTAGGTTAGGTCCATCCGTATTGGTGGTCCTTTCTTGAGCGTCATCCTCTTTTTCTTCTACCACCATTAGTTTTTATGCGGTAGATTGTTCTTTTCTGGCCTTAGTAGCCTGGATGTTCCGGAACGCGCTCATGTAGCAGATTCTAGATTGTTTTTGGTTTCCCTTTATTTCAACAATTTTTCCCACCCTATTCGGGAAGCGTATTAATTGATGGTAGGTTGATGGTACGGCCTTCATCATGTGCACCCAGGGTTTTCCTAGTATCATGTTGTAAACTGACGGGCAATCCAAAACTAGGAATTTTTTGGTTTTCTAGACCCTTGCTGTTGCGATGGACAGCCGCACCGTGCCAATTGCATTGATGGTTCCTCCATCAAAGCCGGTTAGCGGGATAGCCTCCCTGTTGATCTCTAATTCTTCGACTCCCAGCTTCAGCGATGGCTCCAGGAAGATCACGTCGACTGAGCTCCCGTTATCGATTAGGATTCTATCCATCGTGTACGAGGCAACTAGGAGTTTGACGACCAGCGCGTCGTCGTGCGGACCAATCGGTGTGGCTGCTTCACTATCCTTGAACGAGATCTCGAAGTCCGGCTCTTGCCTCGGTACGACTACCGGTCCGGCCTTGAGCCTCCTTTGGTGGGCCTTGATGGAGTTTACTGAGTTGCCGTGTAGTTCGGACCCTCCTACAATCGTGTAGATTCTTCCAATGGGCTCGGGAATTTCGTTGAGCTGTTCTCTGAAATCTTCTGCTTCTTCGTACGTCTGCTCGTCTGGTTCTTCGAGCATGTGTACTCGTCCTCTCTTGCTTGGCTGTATACTTTCGCGCGGTGTTCTTTGTTGTTTGCCTCTTTTTTGGCCATTCTGAGGTTGGTCTTGAGGGAGGCTCTGTTCGGTTGATTGTCCATTTTTCAGCTCGTTGCCGAACTTAACTTCTCCGAATTCTCCGTTGATATATTTTTCCGCTAGGCGGGCACGGAGTACCATACAATTTTTTGTATGGTGTCCGAACACCTTGTGGAAGTTGCACCATGATTTTGGGTCATGCTTCGGTAAGATTTCGTTGCTGTATGGTGGGAGGTCCCTCGAGCTGACCAACAATTCTCTCGGAGTTTCTTCCGCTTCGATCTGTTCTTCGAAGTCCGCGGCTTCCAAATTTACGTTGAAAACGTACGGATTTCGCGGGTTCGGTCCGTTATTTTCCCTCGGATTCTGGGCTTGGAATGGGTGCTTTTGGATTGGGGAGGAGCTTCTTTGTTCCCTGAAGGGATTGTTGTGATTTCCGGCTCTGGGTTGCGGTTGTTGTCCAGGTGGTCCAGGGTTCCGTTGATGGACGGGTTGAGGTCCATGTCTCCTTCGCATGGTTTCGAGCTCCTCGTCGTGTCTGATCTAGTTGGATGATCTGTGGATCACGTCTTCGATGGAGTCATAACAATTTACAACGATGTTCGTCATGACATTCGAGTCGTACCATAGTCCGGCTGTGAGAGCGGCTATGGCAGTTTCGTCACTGATCCCGTTTATTTTGACCATGATATTCTTGAACCGGTCATGAAAGCTCTAAGGCATAGAGGTTTGCCGCCGTGATCTCAGTTTCCATTAACATGGAAAAGTGCTTAAGAAACAGGGTCGTCAGCTGTCCGAAGTTATCTATGGACCGTGGTTCCAGTTTTGAGAACCACTCCATCGCTCCGACCAGGTTCTCTGAGAAATACTGGCAGTGCCCAGTGTCTAATTCGTGCGCTTCTAGATGGGCTCGCCCCATCACGATCCTGTAGGATCTCAGGTGTACTTTGGGATCGGTCGTCCCGTCGTACTTTGGCACATATACGCGCCCGCCTTCCCTGAGTATAACGTTAGTTATGAAGGGCTTAAAGGGCGTCCTTTCTGCTTCCTCTACTAAACGTTCTATCTCGGGGAAGCAGTAGTGGCACTGTGTACGGGAGAGCGCACGTGAGTGAGTTTCTCATTCATTTCGGCCATTGAGCGTTTAAGCTTCTCCAGTTCTGTGGGTTGAGGAGCTGGTTCGGGACGCACAGCTTGGAGAGGTTCCTGTTCGTACACCGGGCTGGGATACCTCGGGTACATGACCGGCTGGCTGTTAAGGGCCTGGCTAATGTCACGACTTTGCTCATACCCCGATGGTCGGTTCTGGGGTCCAGAGCGTTGGCAACTGCTCGAAGCAAAATTTCCCGCACTAGACGGGTAGAGACCCGGCAAGGGGGTGAAGAGGGGCGTTCCTGTTTCAGAAGGCGGTGGAGGTGTCGAGGGTCTAGGGTCGCTGGGTGGTCGGGGTTGGTTTTTCCTCGACGCTTGCCGATTGTCCAGGTCAGCAAAATCTAAATGGACAACATTGAGGCCTATCCGGCTTTGATGCCCAGAGCTCTGTCCCGGGTCAGCCCGGTTACTAGTCTGACGATGCTCATTATGGGCTCGATTTGCTTCAAGAGACTCGAGTCGCCGGCGCAACTCTCGATTCTCAGCGGTACTAGCCTCTAGTTGAGATTGCAACTCTCAATTTCCCACAGACGGCGCCAAACTGTTGACGTGGTTTCCCACCTCAAACAGTCAAGTGTGACTTGTGAGCGTATGATATTTTTGAATAAGACAATTTGGTGAAATTCGATCTCTCATGTTGCAAGCTCTCGATTCACTCACGATATATGTATATACATAAAAGCAATATAAATGAGACGATGGATTTTTTTATAAAGGTTCGTCCCAAGGAGGTAGTTGACTACTTCCTCTGTTAGTTTATTGCAACAATTCACATAGACGGACAGCTACAAACAGCTTAATCACATCTAGGGATGGAAACGAATAAAAGAGGGGGGGAAAGAATACAACAAAAAAGTGAGCAAAAATGCCGGGTAGAAGCTTTCGATGTATTCTCTCAGAGTTGTAAATATGCGTGTTTGTTGATCTGAGCTTGAGCCTGGTATTTATAGGCTTCAATTCTTCCCGTTGGTCTTCCAGGAATCATGGGGTCTTCTCTCCGTGCTGACCGGGCTGAACGGACGACCTTGCTACACGTGTCCCATGACTTCGTTCTCGTCGTCGTGTTTGAATTATGCCCGTTGGAGGCTTGACTCCGTGCTTCTTGGTCTTCCGCTTGGATTTGAAGTGGGGTGCCGGGTAGAGAATATGACAATTATACCCTCGTCTTTCTGGGTTGATGTCGAGTGGATATTGGGCCTTTGGGCTCTTTGGGCCGGGTAGTCTGGTATCCGTTGGCTTTGGTCTGATTGAAAACTTCTCTGGGCTTCTCAATTGGGCTTTCGTGAATATCGATTTATCTCTATAAAGCCTTTTGTATTTGTTTGTAAATGTAATTAATTCACAATTTTAGCACTTTATGTCATATTAAATAATGACGAATTTGTACATCATTAATTACAAAACTAAATATAAGATTTAATCAAAATTCCATATATGTACCTGTTATGTGTATTTTTCGTAACATATAAAAATTGGGCCCATTTTGGCAAAAGTCAAAGCCCACTAAGAAAAGTCAAAGCTTGATATGGTAAGTCAAGGCCCATCACCAACACCAGAGGCCCGAGACCGAAGAACTAAGACATTGGCGAGGCCCAGGGCCCAAAAGGCGACGAGCCGACAAGCCGACAAGGCGACGAAGCGGACAAGGCGACAAGGCCGACAAACTGACGAGGCGACGAAGCCGACGAGGCGACGAGCCGACAAGGCGACGAGCCGACAAAGCGCCAAGGCGGCGAGGCGCTGAAGCCTCTCGCCGGAGCTTGGCGAGGGCATAACTTGCAATTAGCCTACGCGACGAGAAGATCCGATACTACGAAGATCCCCGGGAAATCCTCCAGATTTTCTAAGCACAACCTACAGACTCGCGGACAACCCGAAGACATCGAAGACAAATCGAGAAGCTTCGGAGACCCTTTTTGCAGACAAGGAGACCCTCTAGGACAAGGCCCCTCGTAATATGAGGCCACCTACCTCTACAAGGTCGACAGAGATGGACCTTCGTCGGGATAAGGCCCCTCGTCATACGAGTCCACCTCGACGAAGGAGCACACCTCGTCAGGTCAAGGCTCTCACTGTACTTCGCCAACACCAGGGAAGTTCGACAGTGAGCTTGCTAGCTCCGACAAGGTCGACGAAGAGCACATCACGCCGGTAATACCCAGCCATCGGGCTACGGGTCACCCCCGCACCGCCAATAACGTCACTTTTGACGAGTCAAACTACATCGTCATTCACCCGTCGTTTATCACTAACCTCGAACTACGTGGGACCTGATTCTCTTAAACTGAGATACGTACGCAGCCTTGCCCAATCATAAGCGACGGGGCACGGCCAATTCTACCCTTTTTTGCAGGTCCTCCCTCGCCATCGGAGCTCGCCAAGGAAGGAAAAGCACGAAGAATCATCAAGACTAGCTCGGAGCTTCATCAAGACCGGAGTCCGCCCTGACGAGGACATCGCCATGACAAGGACTTCGCCCAGACAAGGAGCTTCACCGTGAACCGGACTTCACCATCACCAAGGAAGTTCGCCTAGGATCAACAACGACAGCCCGGAGATTCACCCAAGACGACGGGATCGCCTCCTGCTTTGACGATCATCAGTCAACCCGCGTTGACTCAGCATCAAATCATCCTTGTGTTCAGCGGGTCAATCTCGGGACCCGAACCTTGGATCCGACTCTAAGTTGAAGCCATTTTTACGCATTATAGTTTGGCGCTAGAAGGAAGGGGAGCCCGAGAATACGCCTCGAGACCCTTCCAGCAATCATCAGAAGAGTGGAGCACGACGGTAGCCATTCGACATGACGAGCCGCGCCAGTGCTTGAAAACGCGCGAAGCCGCAAACAACGACCAGCATCGCGCTCAACACGAGGGCCCAAACCCTCGCTAGTCGGACTTAGCCACCTCCCCAAGTTTCACCAGCTCAGATCGGGAATGAAGACGTCGCCTACGACGGTTCGCAAAGGTCAGTCGACGCTCACAACAAAGAAGGTACGGGAGATAGCAATGGCAACGGAGATCGCCAGGACCGCCCCAACCCTCGCCAGGTTCGCCCGGGGGGTTGCCAGGAGGTTTGCCAAGACGAAGATCCCGAAGATGCCGGAGATCTCCAGGAGCGCCCCACCCTTGCCAGGTTCGCCCGGGGGGTCGCCAGGAGGTTCGCCAAGAAGAAGATTCCGAAGATGCCAGAGATCTCCAGTACCGCCCCGACCCTCGCCAGGTTTGCCCGGGGGGTCGCCAAGAGGTTCGTCAGGCCAAAGATCCTGAAGACATCGAAGACCGCCAGAACTATCCGGACCCTCGCCAGGCTGACCCGGGGGGTCGTCACAAGGTTCGCCAAGACGAAGATCCTAAAGACGTCGAAGACCGCCATAACTATCCGGA
Organism: Parietaria judaica; assembly: GCA_954871525.1. Lineage (NCBI taxonomy): Eukaryota > Viridiplantae > Streptophyta > Magnoliopsida > Rosales > Urticaceae > Parietaria > Parietaria judaica. The sequence continues at coordinate 4,609,947 of OX940868.1, forward strand.
CACTCACCAGGCTCGCCCGGGGGGTCGTCAGGAGGTTCGCCTGGCCAAAGATCCTGAAGGCGTCCAAGACCGCCAGAACTACCCGGACCCTCGCCAGGCTCGCCCAGGGGGTCGTCAAGAGGTTCGCCAGGCTGAAGATTTCAACGACATGGAGCACCGACGGGACATCCAAGACCCTCGTCAGGCTCACCTGGAGTGTCGCTAAGGGAACCGTTGTGACGAAGACCGCCCGGGGGGTCGCCAACTCTCACCAAGACGCGAAGGCGGAAGACGAGCTGAAGTTATCTACCTTAAAGAATACAGAGAAGACCGACAACGGGGCCGTCGGGCTTCGCCCCACCGCCGACCAGGTCACCAGGAGCTTCGCCAACCGCAGCGCGACAATGTACTCGACCTCCTCCAAGGAATGCAGAAGGAAATCCAAGACTTGCGCTCTACCCAGGACCGTGGCGTGAGAGGTCGTGTTGTGCTCGACGGGACCCTGTCCCTGCTCGACGGAGAAGACATAGGCGACCTACGCTTCGCAAGCAATCTCATCTACAACGGAAAAGGAGATCCAGTCTACCACCTCTTGCAGTACCAGACGATCATGTAGATGAAGAAGTGCTCAGCCTCGATGATATGCCAGGCATTCTGCCTAACCCTTATGGGAACGGCATTCGAATGGTACCAGTGACTACCCAAGGCGAGCATCCACTCATTTAACCATCTTAAAGACCAATTCCTTGCCCGCTTCGCCGGCGCAGTGACTCAAAGAAAGGAGAAATCCTACCTCAGGTCAATCAAGCTGAAGACAGACGAATCCCTGCAGAAAATTATCAACCGCTTCGTCGAAGAGTCCAACAAGGTAAACGACTACACCGACAACGATGCCGTCATCGCCCTTATCGACGGATTGCGGACCGGAGTATTCTTAATCTCCCTCGTGAAAGAAAGACCGTCGACCATGACGGAGCTTATGACAAGAGCAGCTCAGCACATCTCCGTGGAAGAGTACTTCGCCAGCAGAAAGTCAACGGAGCCAGGGAGCCGTCAACGAAGCCACGACCGCTCCCCTTACCAACCGAAGACGAAGAAAAGTCGCTCAGATGTCAACCGAAACCGAATGTCTAAGCCGCAAAGGAGTCAATATACGAGGAAGCCGCTCTGCTACAGAGACTACACGCCACTGACGAAAACGCCAGATGAGATCTACGCGATGCACGGCGACAAGTTCAAGAAGCCCCATCCGCTTGGCAAGCCAGGAAAGGATAAAAGCCGATACTGCCAATTCCATCGTGACTACGGTCACATGACGTCGCAGTGCTATCAGCTGAAGAACCAAATTGAAGACCTGATCAAGGAAGGACAACTGAAGGAGTTCGTCAAGAGGCTATTGGCGAGCGATGAAGGAATGCCGACCCCACTCCTGAAAGTGGCGCCATCAACGACTCAAGAAGACGACATAGGAATAGCACTAGCGGCCACCCCGCTCAACATCGTTTCAAGAATCATCGGAGGACTAGGAACGGGAGATTCAGGACAGAGCAGACAAAGCTATGCACGCGCAACAGAGAAGGGATGGATGCCAAACCAGGTTAACCTGATGGGCACAACACCTCCAATCCGCACGGGCGAAGCAATCACCTTCATTGAAGACGAAGCTCTCACCATCCACCACCCGCACAACGATGCCATCATCGTGGAAGCACAAATCGCAAACAGTATGGTCAGCCCCGTCTGAACACCACTATTTGGTTTTGCAGGAGAACGCGTGACGACCGAAGGATCCATCGAGCTACCGACAACCTTCAGGGCCAAATACGGGCCTAGTGTGACTCGAATGGTGAGATATCTCATCGTCGACATGCCTTCGTCATACAACGTCATCATTGGGAGGCCCACGCTCAACCAACTCCAAGCCATGACATCCACCTATCACCTACTCGTCAAGTTCCCGACGCCGAGCGGGGTCAGATTCATGCGAGGAAGTCAAGCCGAATCACGAGCCTGTTACGAGAAAGGAGTACGCCGGAGCATAGCAACAGTCGCCGCCACCATCGAAGAAGTAAACAACCTCAGCACCACCAAGCAAGGTGAACAAAGAGAGGACGCGAGAACTCCAACGACCATTGTCGGGCTGAGAAAAATACTAGCCCTCCTGCGAAAATTCGAGAAGAGCTTGGACCACTCCAGAAGGATGGGAGGAACCGCATCAGAAGAATTTGAAGACTACGCAATGTACAGGCGCATCGTCGACAAGGTGTTCAGCCGCCTACACTTCATTAAGAGGAAGATCAACCTCGCCAAGCAAATGAGCAAAGAAGAGCGCCAGCAAGGGGTCGCCAAGAAAAGGGAAGCAAAGGCTGACTTAGTCGCCAGGCAAACCCACGGCATCAACACCCCCACAGCTAAAGAAAGGAAGAAGAGACGAAGGACGCGCCGCCAAGAAAAAGGACCGCCCCCAATGGGACGGTATGGAACATGCACATCACCGGAGACAACGACGACACCAGCGCAGGAGCAGGAATCGTCTTCACCAGCCCTCAACGAGAAAATTAGAAATACGCCATCAAAATCGAGTTCAAAGCCTCCAGCGACCAAGCCAAATGAGGGAGCGCTACTCACCGGTTTGAACCTCGCCGAAAGGCTCGACGTGAAGAATTTATAGGTACATTGCAGCTCGGAGGAAATCGCAAGCCAGATGAACGGCGCACTACCGACGCGAGAGGACAAGACGCTTACTCAGCTGCAAGAAGCCATGAACCGCCTCCAACCATTGACGTGGTACAAGGTCACTTAGATCTCTGCAACAGCCAACGAAGAAGCACCCACGCTAGCTCGAGCAATGAGCGGAAAAAAAAAAGACAAATGGCGCAAAACTACCGACGAAGAAACGGAGGAAGATTCGACCGCCTACGAAAAAATCTCGCCATCGACACCGAAGACGAGCCCAAGTTGATGACCGCGATAGTCGACTGTCTATGCCAAGGCGAGCTACCGGTCCTACCAAACAACCCGCACTGCTGAAGAAGTGGCAAAAATCCCATATCCTTTTGAATAAAGCGCAATGCGCGAGGTAAAGTCTATTATGAATGACCAGCCTTACTTATGAATAAATTCCTTTTTTGCGAAATACTCTGAAAATTTTCCCGAAACTGCAAGGCAGATTATGCCAAAACTCGGGGGGTACTACGGTATATACCGGCCCTAAAAAAATATAAACCCGACTACGCGTCGAAGACCTTCGCCAGGTAACAATAGGCACCGGCGAATGCGATCCTGATAAATCCTACGCCAGGCTGTAATAGGCACCAGCAATTACGACCCGGATAACTCCTTTGCCAAGCAACAATAGGCACCGGCGAATGCAATCTGGATAAATCCTGCGCCAGGCTATAATAGGCACCCTCGCCAGGAAACAATAGGCACCGACGAATGCGATCCGGATAAATCCTGCGCCAGGCTATAATAGGCACCCTTCGCCAGGTAACAATAGGCACCGGCGAATGCGATCCGGATAAATCCTACGCCATGCTATAATAGGCACCCCAAACTCGTCGGATTAGCTACCCGGCGAGCAAAGTCATAATATTGTCTATGGACAAAAATTATATTACTTGCAGGTCAAAAAAGGGTGACGACCCTACAATCACAACAGAGTGCACTCACAAGACTACTACCACGCGACACGACTCGCAAAATTCGACAAAGCAAAGGTATGAACAAAATCCAAAGTTCAAATTATACTAAAATGCATAAATGTCATGAAACAGGTACGAAATGAAAAGGAAAAATACGCCAAGAAAACGTGCCAGGGCAAGGAGTACGGCTAAAACAAAGCCCGAAAATGTCTATAAATCATATCGGCAAAGAAAAAGAGAAACTAATCTCGAGGAAGTGCCAAGTCAAGAGGCTCTATGTCACGAACGGAGTCACGAGCACCAAGGACGTCAAGGAACCTAAAGGAAAGTGCAAGATGACCATTCTCCTGGAGATGAGCCGCCTGGCAATCTGCAAATCCCGACCAGTATACCTCGTCAGAAGCAGCTTTCCACGTTGCTTCAGTCTCAGCCAGACTCGCGTCAGCATCCGCCTTCAACTTGGCATAGGAGGAAGCAGCATCAGAAACATCCCGCTATAGACGCTCAATCCTGGAGTCATGCCTCGCCACAGAAGCTGTCAAAGCCGCGATCTGGTCCTTCACCGCAAGAAGTTCATCTTCAATGACTCGACGACCCTCGCGCACACCCTCAGCACGGGAGATCTTGACCTCAAGCTTCGTCTTGGTCACCTCGCCTTGTAGCACATCACGCTCAGCAAAGACGTACACTAGGTATTTGCAGCCTAAAAACGATGAGCCACCTCCGCCGACAACAGCAAAGCGTGAAAGACAAACGGCGAATGTAAGGAAAGGTATTATGACAAAGTAAGCAGGAATGCCGAAAAGTGCGTACCTTCGCCTGACAAAAGGAGTCAGCCTCAAGGAGAGCAGAGTCCAAAGCACCCACCACCGGAGCAAACACCCGAGGACAAAGCTCAGAGACGCTCCCGAGACAAAGACGTTTGAGGCTCACCGCATGCTCAATGCTCGACGAACCGCCGGACTCTGGAGCCTCGCTCGATGGAGGAACGACGACAGGTACTGGGATGTCATCACGAGAGACATCCCCTGAAGCCACAACTGGAGATGACGCTCAAAGACCAGCGCAACGGTGACGAACACGACGAGAAGAAGCCTCAGCCTTGCTAGGAGACGGCGAATGCGATCGACGAGGCAAAAATACCCTCTCCGAAGGTAACCGCCGCTTCAGACGACGGAAGGAACGATCATCAAGATCCTCAGCAGACGACTTCGAGGCCGTAACTGCGCTATCACCGGGGGCAACACGAGCACCGGAAGCAGTGGCAGAAGCACGAGGACACATCTGAGGAACAAACTTCTTGAAGCCAGACGAGCCTGCACGACAGCAAGCAAGGCAATGGAGAACTGCACAGCTATTAAAGACCAAGCAAAAGGAATCGTACCTGCAGGAGTCGACGAAGTTGGAGCAGCCGGAGGACGGACAACCACCGAAGGAATACGCCGCCCAGGAGCAGGAACTTATGGCTTCGACGAAGCCTTCAGCGGAGAATAACGGCGAGCACCTTCCTTTGAAGAACGGCGAACGCCTTCCGCAGAAGAACGACGAACATCAGCCCTCAAATAACGACGAACGCCTCCCCGCGAAGAAGCTCGAGGCGCATCATCCTCACCCGGAGGAATCACTCGAAGAGGAACCGGAACAAATGCATCTGCCTCATCGACATCAACAAAACCTCCAGGCGAGTCAGCAACGAAGCCCACCGAGATCCACAATCCAAATTCCGTATACGGAAGCAAACAATCCTTCCTCACAATCCCGAGATAAGGCTTCCAAAATCCCCCGAGCCAGACGTATGCTCATACGGCGGACGCAACACTTGGGAGCTGAAGTCAGGCAGAGACGAACCAAGCAAGGACTTCGGCGCCAAAACCAAATGACGATGCCAGAGAGAATCCAACCTGCATCGAGGCAACTCTATACAAAGGTACGATGAAGACGCCATATACTCTCCAGTCTCCGAAGAACGACAGTAGAAGCGAAAAACAGTGCGGAACTCTACGACCGTCAGAGATCGATGAGAGAGAATCCGCCAAGATGAGAACCACGTCGCCAAGGTACAAAAAGACCCCGACAAAATCTGGAAGGCCGGCACACCCAGTGACAACAGAAGATCGTGGACAAACGGCCGAAGAGGAAGACCCATCCCGTGACGAAGACTCTCCAAGTGCACCGGCAGAAAACCTAGAAACCATCACAAGGAAGCTCGCCCGCAGCAGGAACTCGAAGACCAGCAACATGCGACAACCCGTAAAGAGCGAGGAACGACGTCAACGAAGAGTCAGAGACTTAGCTGCGCACAATCAGCTTAGGACAGATGGCCGAAACGTGGATAAGACGCTGTCTGGGCGTCTCCTCGACAGGAGGACCCTCGCGGAAAATCCCACGATGGCAACACCCTCGCCTACAGGTCCCTCCTCAACGACGGGCTCCTCATCGACAAAGTCCCCGCTAGCGCCTTGCTCCTCAACGACATCATACGTATCGACATCAGCAAACTCTACGTCGGAGGCACAATCAAGGACCAAAGGCTCAGATCCAAGCTCGCTGGGAGATCCGCCTCCATTTTCCAAGCCACCTGCAAAGTCCACAGTACATCCAGGAGACTCAGAAGACAAAGTGCTCTCCGGCGGAGCCGACGACAAAAGATGAAGCAACAATGAGGGGTCCTTACCTAGCCCGGAGACCGGCATGCTTGGCCCAGGAGTAATAGTATCCTCGGCATGAGATAGCTTTGGTCCCGAAAAATGAATTGCAAAAATCGGATTGTCAATCAGAGCCTCGAAGCCCTCAAAATCAAAGTTTCCGTCAAAATCGGACTCCGCCACCACTTTTGGCGGCTCTTTCGCCAGAACAGCCTTCCCGGAGTTGAAGAAGACCTCACCGCCACCAACGGACATCACCATCGCCGCCGGAAAATTCACCTAAAACTTCTCCTCCACCATCACCGACGTCCCGAATTCCTCCATGCAACCCGCAACCTCGTCATGCATCACGCCGATCGCCGAAATACCACCCGGGCAAAGGCCGAGTTCGGCCTCCTCCACGAAGCTCGCCGGAATTTCGATTCCTGCACAATCACCTACATGGAATATATCTTCAAGGCTCAATGCCTAATCATTCAACATCGCCGGAGCGTCATCAAAGGTGACCGGAATTTCATCGTCAGGATTAAAGAATGGAAAGTCCGGTGAGAAAGTAAACGTATCGGACCCTTCGATGCCATCATGAAGATTGCCACCACCAAGCTCGCTGGAAAAATTCATCTCCTCCACAAGCAATGGAAACGCAGCCGTCGAGCTTCCCGGAGATGTGAAAATCGCGAATTGGAGAAGAAGGAGGAGAGAGAAAAATTTCTTAAACCCTAAAAGGTATTTATGAGGTGATATTTCCCATAATTTCACTTCCTCTTTTAATTTTGCTCGAATTTTATTATTCATTCAAGCCCAAAATTGCATAAACTAGGCCCATAAAGCTGAAGTTTAAATTATAATTGGTCAAAAACGATCAAAAATGGGTTTTTATACGTTTTTAAGAGAAAAATGCTATTTTCAAAGGTTATTCATAAAACCTTGGAAATTAAACTTTGGAACTTTTATAAAGTTTCATTTTTTCAATTTTCAAACATGAAAACTAAATTAAAATTATTTTCCCGGGTTTTCATGAATTATTTAATTATTTACGGTATTTATTACAAGTAAAAAATTTGCCCAATAATTAAGGAATTTGTTAAAATTCCGAGCTTAATGCACAATTATTATTTTCAAAGTATTTATTTACCTTCAAATTTATTATGTCACTCTATTTTATTTATTTTTGGATTTATTTGCGGAGGTCAAAATAAATTTAAAATTCCTTTATTTCACAAAGTGTGCCTATGAACCTCCAAAAATCCAAAGATCAAATAAAATCATAAAAAGGTGACATGTGATTTATTAAATCGCCTATGTCATTGACTATGCTCGAAATTATTTCCCGCTTATTGCGCAAACATTTTCGAAAATATTTTACAAACACCTAGTTAAAGCAAATTTGTAGTTCCTTGGGAGGACGGGGAGGAGACGGAAATCTCTAACAACCCGTATCCTCACCAAATAACACAAGTTGCCTTAAGTTTTGAAAGAAAAAGTTTCTCGCGCAATACAATTACCCAAGAAACTGCGAGGTTAATGTTATGTTCATTTTTCGTAACATATAAAAATTGGGCCCATTTTGGCAAAAGTCAAAGCCCATTGAGAAAAGTCAAAGCTTGACATGGTAAGTCCAGGCCCATCACCAACGGCAGAGGCCCGAGACCGAAGAACTAAGCCATTGGCGAGGCCCGGGGCCCAAAAGGCGGCGAGCTGACAAGCCGACAAGGCGACGAGCCGACAAGCCGACGAGGCGATGAGGCGACGAAGAAGACAAGGCGACAAGGCCGACAAGCCGATGAGGTGATGAGCCGACAAGGCGACGAGGCGACTAAGCCGACAAGGCGGCGAAGCCGATGAGGCAACGAAGCTGACATGGCGACGAGGCGATAAGACGACGAGGCGATAAGCCGACGAAGTGACAAGCCAACAAGGCGCCAAGGCGGCGAGGTGACGAAGCCCCTCGCCGGAGCTTGGCAAGGGCATAACTTGCAATTAGCCTACACGACGAGAAGATCCGAGACTAAGAAGATCCCCGGGAAATACTCCAGATTTCTCCGAACACAACCTACGGACTCGCGGACAACCCCCATGTTGCAGACAAGGGGCCCCGGCAATCCCCATGTTGCAGGGAGAAATTCGCAGGACCCCTGAAGGTGCAATATTCAGGGAAATGAGAGGCGCCCACAGGTGCAATTCCCAGGGAATTCGCAGGCCCCAAGTGGTGGAATTCGCAGGCCCCTAGGGTGCAATTTCCAGGAGTTCTTTTCCTATAAATAGGAGCCTCCCCCCCCCCCCCCCCTCCCCCTCCCCCTTCATTTTGACACTCACTCACATCTTTCTCCAGAGCTTCTCTCTCTAAAAACTCGTCTACTATAAAGAGGAAGAACTTGAGTTAAGAGTTGAAATCAATCTAGAAGCAGAGGCTTAGGCCTGAGAAGAAAGTTTGTTTGACGGGTCAGCTAAAGAGTCCCTTGCTAGGTGGGAAACCGCGCCACCACCTGTGAGCTCGACAGAGACAAAGCTTCCCTTCGTCAGGACAAGGCCCCTCGTCAGACGAGGCCACCTACCCCGACAAGGTCCATAGAGACGGAGCTTCCCTTTTTCGGGATAAGGCCCCTCGTCATACGAGGCCACCTACCCTGACAAGGTCGACAAAGGAGCACACCTCGTCAGGTCAAGGCTCTCACTGTACTTCGCCAACACGAGGGAAGTTCGACAGTGAGCTTGCCAGCACCAACGAGGATGACGAAGAGCACATCACGCCGGTAATACCAAGCCATCGGGCTACGGGTCAGCCCCGCACCGCCAATAACGGCTCTTCCGACGAGTCAAACCACATCGTCATTCACCCGCCGTTTATCACTAACCCCAAACTACGTGGGACCTGATTCTCTTGAACTGAGATACGTAGGCAGCCTCGCCAACCATAAGCGACGGGGAACGGGCCCATTCTACCCATTTTTGCAGGTCCTCCCTCGCCATCGGAGCTCGCCAAGGAAGGAAAAGCACGAAGAATCATCAAGACTAGCTCGGAGCTTCATCAAGACCGGAGTCCGCCTTGAGGAGGACATCACCAAGACAAGGACTTCGCCCAGATAAGGAGCTCCGCCGTGAATTGGACTTCGCCATCACCAAGGATGTTCGCCGAGGATCGTCAACGACAGCCCGGAGATTCGCCCAAGACGACGGGATCGCCTCCAGCTTTGACGATCATCTGTCAACCCGCGTTGACTCAGAATCAAATCATCCTTCTGTTCAGCGGGTCAATCTCGGGACCCGAACCTTGGATCCGACTCTAAGTTGAAGCCATTTTTACGCATTAACAGTACCTTTTTTTTAGAGGATACGAGGCTTAACGCCAATGACAAAAAAAATCAAATCATAAAATTCATACTACTATTATATAAAATAAATTGCTTAAACCCCAAATACTTAATTTGGTAAACTTATTATTAATATATTAATATTCTTAAGAACCTAGCAAAGTTTTCTATTTCTATATTCCCATAAACATTCACCTATATAAGTTCTAATAAATTTAATTTTATGTCAATTAGCTATGTCACACCCTATCTTGTCGTTGTTGTTGAACAACACTCTTGAAGGTAATAACTTCCCTAAGTGGAAGGCCAACATAAAAATCGTCCTAATTAGTGAGAACATTCTTTTCGTTCTCATTCATGAGTGTCATGCGGTCCCTAGTTCCTCGACTGCGAGAACAACAAGGGAACCAAATGAAAGTTGGATCCAAGCAAACAATCGCGCTATGGGATATATTTTAGCCAAAACAAGCAATACTTTGTGGATGAAGCTACAAGCTCTTAAGAATGCACAGGAAATGATGGAGCTTCACAAGGCATGTATGGCAAACAGTCTGAGCAGGATCAGCATGATGCAAGTAATATTTACATGACCTCTAGAATGAAATATAGGACTAGTTTCCGTGATCACGTGATGGATATGACAAATCACTTCAATGAAGCTGATCACCATGGTGCTAAGGTGGATGAAAAATCACAAGTTAGACATGGCTAATTGACTTAGTGTCGTTTGACTTCGTGCAATTCACCAACAATTACATCATATATAAGTTGACTTACGAATTTACTTAACTTATAAATGAGTTGCAAACCTTTGAACACATCTGTGGTTTTGCGAAGAGGTCTGAGTTGCATGCTACGTTTCAAAAAGGACATTCTTCGTCGAAAAATCCGAAGAAGAAAAAGAAGGTGCACCATGTTGGACAAATGTGTCCTTAAACAAGATATTAAGCCATTTGTAAAAGATTATGACAAGTCATTGAATAAAGATGGTACTTATTATGTTAATCTTATTATAGTTTCTGGTAGAGTAAAATAGAATGTTTGTTTCCTTAGTTCAGAAAGGATGCAATTATGTTATTATTATCACAACCGAGTCAATGTGAGGAAGAATTAATAATCATAATAAATGAACTTAAAACGTTCGTGGCTTGATTAACTGAGTGAGAGCCCATTAATCGTGTAAGGTCATTAATGTGACTAAGTGATAATCCTATTTTGGATTATGTGTGTGTCACACTCACTAGAAGTGCATTAAGTGTGAAGTGTCATCACATTGGACTAGACCTGACTTAAACTCGAGAAGTTATCATATAAAACCGTCACTTATAACTTGAATTTGAGTCACTAATATATGATCAAATGGATATTTGTTCTAAGTCCTGAGTGATCTTGAGTCCAAGCTACTGGCGTGATTGTTCTTTGATTTAACCGTTAAAGAACACAAGATATTACCGCAGTTCCCAACACTATTATTTTGGGATCATGATAGTCAGTAGTAAGGGTAGCTTGATCATAACTTGACTGACGAATTAAAATGATGGTGTGGCACCATGACATTTTAATGTGTGATATTGAGATCAAGAATTATTAATAAAATTTAATTATTTGAAGTTAATTATTCATATCTTATTAATAATTAATTAACCGATCCAATAGATTAAATTAAATCTAAGAATTTGCTAAAATACCAAAACATTAGGTACTTATACCGCAAATATGAAATCTTCAAATCTCGTCATTCGAATTAGCTAGGGTTTCATGTACCCAAACCCTAATTCGAATTTTACACATTTAATATATATATATATATTTATTTATTTATTAATATAAATCTACTAATTATTAATATCTTATTAATAATTAATTAATAATTAATAGATTTATATTAATAAATAAAAATATATATTTATACATATTAAATGTGTGAAATTCGAATTAGGGTTTGGGTACATGAAACCCTAGCTAATTCGAATGATGAGATTTGAAGATTTCATATTTGCGGCATAAGTACCTAATATTTTGGTATTTTAGCAAATCCCTAAAATCAATTTAATCCATTGGATCGGTTATAATTTAATATCAACCGTTGGATTGAGATAATTGATTTAAACCCTAACGATAATTCGAAATTGATAGCTTGGTGACCACGCTTAGGAATTTTAAATTTGTTTAATTAATTATATCTGTTGGATTGGTTTTAAAGATTTAATCTTTACTGTCGGATTAGAAATTAATTAATATTATATATATATTATATAAATTCGAATTAATTAAAGGGATAAGAATTTGAATTAGGGTTTCTATTAAAACCCTAGGGCGTTTAATTTTATCCCTAAATGATTTGATCCGTTGGATTGGTATAAGATTTATTTTTAACCATTGTATCTAGATAATCATTAAAAAAATTGAATTTCATATATATATATATATATATATATATATATAAATATAATTCGAATTATATTAATATGATGATAAGATTAAATATTTTGATCTTATCATGTATTTATCATTTTAGTTAAATCCCTGATTAATTATATCCATTGGATTTAGATGAAATTGAATCTGGACCATTGGATTGAAATAATTAATTAAATTTAATTATTAGAATTCGAAAATTATGAGGAAAAATATCCAATTCGGTTATAGTCTGAGACCTATAAATAGGAGGCTCATTCTACACATTTTTTACACCTTCCCCAGAGCAAAAACTTGAGAACTCCCTCTCTCTCTCTATAGTTTGCGAGTTTTCTGCTTCTGATCTCTTCTTTTGGTTCGGGTTAGGAGATATTTTTCTCCGGTAGCATTAAAAGAACCGTCAGTTAAATTTTGCGACAGAGTCCTGCCGGCGAAGCCCACGCTTCGGAACGAGGATTCCAGGATAATATCCCGGAAGATCACGAGAGTTTCCCTCAGCATCGGTGGAGCCCTGCCCGAGTTCAGAATGCGCAGCCGGAATCGTCACTGAGGTACGGCCTTATGCATTGGGTCAATAAATGCAACCATTTACTGCTTTCTATTTATTTCCTATTCGACTAGAATATTAATAATGTATGAAATATTAAATTTGTAATATCTTTCGTATCTTGATGAAATGGTAATTACTCGATATCCGTGTCGTCGGGCTGGTAACAAGTTTTCTGCTTTAAAATAATTTTTAAATGTTACCGAGACGCCTCGGAGTCTAATTTCGTGGTAATGAAGTTGGGAATTAAACCTCGATTTCCAACACACCATGGGTAGAGCGGGACTAAGGATTTCTCTCAGAAGTCAAAGAATGAAAAATTAATTGAAGGCCGCATGAAAAAATTCTTCCATTGCAAGGAGAAGGGACATTGGAAAAATCAGTGTCCCAAGCTCATGGTCACAAAGAAAGGAGAACCGGGTGAGTGTCTCATCTAAATATAAATATCTTTCTATTTTCATATTATTTTCAATAATTAACTCTTGTGGCCTTTATTGGTAAATCTTAGTTCCACGAGAAAATGAAGATATGTTTAAATTTTCTTATCTCTGGTGTAGCTCCTAAGAAGGAGTAATTCTAGAAGACTAGTACCCGAGGACTCGGAGAAGAGAGACATTTTAAATTTAATCATTGTTTCAAGTTTCAAACTTTGTCTTATTTTTATTTTTGGTTATGTTTAATTCATTTAGTAATATTTTCGAATAATGGGTATAAGGAGAGCATTTCAATACTCTCACTTATTGTTTTTTCTTTCAACTTCATGCATCAATGAAGTTATTTTTTTTCCCGAATTATTGATGTGTGACAAGTTTTATCTATTACATTGAATGAATGATTAGCCGACCAAATATAAAAAAATGTCAACGATTATAATAGGATGATGATAAATTAATGCTATGGTTAGTTAATATCTAAGATGTTAAAAAGAGAAATGATTTGTTCGTTTTCGGCACGTAAACATCAATGTGATGTTAAATCTTAACAAGATTACCAGAAAAAAGAAACCATAATCATAATTAGAATAATTAGAAGATTATGATACTCAGATGTAGTTGGAGCTGTGTCAGCTAATCTAAGTTACGAGTACCAGTTGAATTAAACGTCCTTAGTAACAAATACGTTGAACTTATTTTCTTAATGAAAAGTTCTAGTTACGAACCATAGCATGAAATTACAAAATCGTTGACCGTAGTCAAAATACGAAACCTAAATATACTTTGTTAAACAATTGAGTGTCCGTAAGTATAAACGCAAAGAGAGATTAGACATAAGGATAAAGCCTTAATAACTAGAGTAATAACCGAGGGTTATTCCCTAGAAACAAGAAAGAAAAGACGTGGTAGAATATTTTACTCTCTGGTTACTATGCTATCTATCCAGATTCTCTTGCTCATATATAGCCTTAATCCTAGATTAAGAGTAATGGCGGATACGTGTCAAGATGTCTTTTTTTTTAATGGGGTGCCGCTATCGACCAAGGTTACAATGCATCTTGAATTACTAGATATATTTAGTGTAAGAACAGGTGACACTATTGGCTAAGTTTACAAATATGTGAGGAGGCACTCATTTGAGTCTCATGGGAGGGTTTGAACTCATGACCTCTTGAACAGAAGTATAATGGAATTACCATTAGGCCAAAGTTGCTTGGTTGTGTCTGAATGGCAAACATTACTAGATTATCTTTATGGATTTAATCCATAATATTTTGTAAAGCAAGATTTGTAGATAAGTTTACATGATAATTTAATATGTGTAGGATTAAAGTAAACTTTCAAGTCTTTGAAACTTAAGGGTTATATTTTCTATAACCTGAAAATTCAAGCGTGAACGTTATTGAGACATGCACTAAGAATCTCATTTAACTAGTAGGAATATGGTTTTCTGAGTTCGATAATAAACAATTAATTATTAATTGAATACATTCGAAATAATTATGAGCGACTTAAAAATATTGGATAGCATAATATATATACTAATAAAAGTTATGATGTGCGCAACGAAAAGTGTACGAGGAAAAACGTCTAAGACACTATGGGAAATCATTTAAAGATACCAATTTTATCCTTGCTTGATTAACTAGATGAATTAAGATAAGTTCTTTTTATCTAGACACAGACAAAGAACTTATATGCTGAAACATTTAAGAGATTATTAAATATCTCTTGTAACGTTACATTTATCAACTTCAGTCCTAAATGAGAAACTAAGGTTGTCTTTGTTTTTATTAAGATTAAGACGTCTAAATCTGAATGCACATATGAAGAATAAGATGTGACATTTGAATATGAATCAGAATATAGATGTGAATATTATTTTAATTTTGAATTTTTTGTTTATTAATAGAGAGTAAAAAATAATCATACTTATCATAAAATAAACATTTAAGATTTTACTAAATATTATAAAATATAAAATGTTTCTCATGATATTAATTTTTAAAATAATCAAAATATTACCATTATTATTCATGACATTAGATAATATTATATATAAATTTTATTTTATTTTAAAATTAATTAGTATAAATTATAAAAGTAATTCACTAATCTTATAAAATATTTATAAGAGTTTTCATAAATAAAAATTACAATTAATTAATTTGATGATTTAGTTAATTATATAATTCATGAATAAATTATTATTATTGCTTTATTTTTTAAAGCAAAAATTCAAATTTTATAAAAAAATTATAATCATCAAAACTATATCATCCCACATGTCGTTGGATTCCTCTCGTCTTAAGTTACGGAATTCTGAAGTTTTGAAAATGTAAAGAGAGAGAACTAATAGGTCTTAATGCTATTCAAACTTGATTTTTCATCTTACTAAATAAGAAGTCATTCAGACCCATTAAGAGCTTTTAAAAGAAAAAAACAAATGCACTTAATGTACACAGATCTTACCCATTAAGATTAAGAGGTTAATTAAGTGTCAAACAAAAACAACCTATGTATTTTGATATCCTTGTTTAGTGTGTGACCTTATATAAAGAAAAGGTCGCAAAGATTAATGCAATACATCAATCCTGCATCGCATGTACCTTATGGTGACTAGTTTAATGTCTAAGACATTATTTGAAGTAGTCGAACTCGAGTGTCTTCGTAGATATAAATGCAATTCGAATTGCAACAAAACCGCTAATGTTATATTAATTCACATTAGTACTAATAATTGAGTGACATCGTTAGACCATATAAAGAAAGCATATTGAAAGGAACATTATCATCTCGATAAGATAATTGGCAACTATGTATGCAACCTAGTTTCGAAAAGGAAAAATGTCTGAGAATAAATTCTCAATGGATAACTGGAAAAGTAGATTTAGGGATTTGATGTATCTTCTTAAGAGTGCAAGTTGAAGATTGTTGGACATATTTTGAATATGCCCTCTATTCATATGCTAATCTCGCTTGTATAAGATCTTGATCATTTACCTTGTAATGAAAAGTTCTTATTGATTCTATTCATATATAGTTATCTAGGTATGATATCAATAATAATTGTATGTTTGATCCTTTGTTCATTAACTCTGCTTTTGTGTTTAGTCATCACAGTGAGTCTATGTGACAATGTTTGACTATCACAAATAAAGAATTTACATAGGTCCATAATCTAGATTGGAAATGAGAATTTCTAATAAGAACAACTCCTGGTGAACTTAATCATATACTAATGTGGTAATCTATTATCGGATCATAAGGTTGTTTATGCATTGTTAAGTTTATCAGGTATGAAATATCTTTTTTACTAGACGGACTAGACTTATATCAGAAATCATCACATAAGTCCATCATATTAGAATCGGCTGATAACCTGAGCATCATGAACTTACACGGTTTAAATTACATGATCTTTGATTTAATCGTTACAGAATACAGTGGTATTCGTAATACTTTTATTTTGGGATTAGACGTTTGACCGAGATAGGTTACATTAGTGCAGATATCGATAACAGGTTTATGATACTATTATTTTGATTTTAGGAAACAAACAAGTAATCGTGATCAGATCAATGGAATCATAACCCGTTGAATTAGTAGTTTGTAATAATCATTGATTAAAGATATGTCGTCAAAAAGGGCAAAACGTTAATTTCATTTTTTTTATGAAAATCATAATAACACGAAACCTAGATTCAAATAACCTGATTGTATCAATGGACACCTTTAATCAGAAAGATATATTCGATACACACTTGAGAGCTCAGATTCGAGCTATAATGGAATGTTACCGTAATTGGTGAAAGTTCTACAGTTTCATTGAAGCTCGGGTGTGTATGTCCATTTGTCCCATTTGTAGCTCCACAAGGACAAAATCGCAATTGTTATATTTAATATATTCATTAAACATAGAATATATCAAATCATTATGATTCGTGATTGTAGTTACGAATTCACTAATTACCCTAATTGTGGCATAAGTATCAAAGTTTTTGTCAAATACAGAAACTGAAAAATATAATTGAATATGTTCCTTAAATACCCATAGGTTTTTATTTTTAAACTGTAATGAATTTGTCTTTTTGAATCGTGTCATTCTGACGAATGATTTGAGATTTATGATCAAAATAGTTTTTTCGGGTAAAATCAAAATGATGAATGAATTGTTAATCGAAAATAAGAGAAATTAGATACTGAAATTAATATCGGAATATTTAATGAGAATAATTAATAAAAAAAATTTATTATTAGATTCGGTTATTAATATTTGTTATTAATAAATAATCAATAATTAAATAGAGTTATATTAATAATATTTATATTTTAATTAAATGTAAAATTAAATTTTAAATATATTATGTTGATTTTAATCTTTGAAAATTAATGTGGGATTTTTCTCATTTATCCATTAAATCAAATCTTTGAGTGAATATCTCCAAGTGGTTGAACAAATCTCTCAAAATTGGTTAATTTCAAAGTGGTTGAGCCTATTTCTTGTAAATAGGATTGCCTTGAAATCACAAACCACACTCAGTTTTCAACAAAAACATCCCCCCCCCCTAGGTTTCTACAATTTTCTCTAGATCTAAAACCTTAGAGAAATCGATTTTAGGGTTTAGTATTTATTCAGTGAGAGCCCAAGCATCTCGGCGATTAAGTCCTGAAGGATACATCGGAAGGCGATTGGGAGCTAATCTTTTCAAAGAATTAGGCTCGAGCAGTGAAGCCTTTGTGAAGATTCGACCTAGAAAAACACAGTCAGAAACCAAAGTGTTTAAGGTAAGTGTTTATGTGTTTATCGAATTGTATATTATTTACGTAAACTCGTGGCTCAATTAAAACATGAAAAATTTGCATAACGTGTTTATAAAATCAACAAAATTATTCTATCACGATCGGGAAAGTTAATCAATGTTTTGTGTATAACCGGATGGGCTGACAGGTTTTTTGGTATGTGACTCTAACCAGAATAATATTTTAAAGGTTATCCCACTCGTAATACACAATGAGCATGATTTCTTAACGGGGATTCTTTGAGAATCGATACTCGTACTAACACAACTGATGAATCGTCAGGCATGTAACACGTTATCTAGGTAGGTTGGGAGAGATTCATAATTGGGTCATATCCTAATCTATCCAACCAACGAGGTTGAACTAATACACTTCATCGTCTAAGTTCAACCTCATAATGAGGTCGAACGAGTACAACAAAGAGTACTCTTCCACCTCGTTTTTCTTTATTGGACTCTAAGGCAATGCCTGACTCATGGGACACGACTCAACACCAGATCTATTGGGATGGTGATGGCGGGAAATATTAGAAATTTCTACTGTGCTTATTATATCTCTGGACATACATTAAAGTCAGTCCCAACGGACTGGTTCCGTGCGTACATACATTACACTGCAAACAAAATCGTCAACTGAAATTGTGTGATGAAACATCGCTGACCAGTATGTCGCGCGACGAAACGCGACATAGAGGTCTATGAGGAGAAATAACTGGCCCACGATGTCGATGCCCATCCTAGTATGTTGTCTGATCTGGAATAAAGAAAAAAAATTAAGATGTTTGTGCTTCTAAATAAATTGCCATGACATAGAAGAGCTATCTCCGAATTCAAATTTAACAACTTCCGAATTCGATGATGTCATCTCTAAGGTTGGGGATAGCATTTCTTAATTTGGAGTTGATACAAACGAATTTAGAGATAGCTCTCTCAGGCCTCGGGGTTAGCATTGCTGAGTTTGGCGTTAGCATCCTTTATTTCGGTTTGGGTTTACCATCCCCGAGTTCGGGGATTAGTATGTCCGAATTTGATGTATAAAATCACCGACCTCATATATTTCAATGGTCCCACACAAAATAAATAAACCGACTTCACCGAGGCAGTCAACGAATACGAGGTTACAAAACCCCGACTTCTGAAGTAGCATCAACAATTTTGATGTTGACATTTCGACTACGGTGGTGCAAACCGTCGGCCAACCATACAACGCGGTGGTTCTACTCCTAGATATATGGATTTCATCACCTAAAAGCATTTAATGGACAAAAAAAATTGGTTTCGAATGCTTACAATGGCGGTGGAGGAAGGGCATTTTCGTGCCTTTTTGCGACGGCGACAAGTTGTCGGACACGAGTGTCAGGCCCGCCTTTGAACGTCCATGGTTCAGAGATTCTCATATTCAAACGAGGAATATTTGGGGAGGAGAAGTAGTTCCTTACCCGAAGAGAATGTCGGCGAGTATAGAAAGGGAGAAATGAAAAATGTAGTCGCAAAAGTAAGATTTTTTTCTTTTATATGAAGTTTCAAGGTATTTTGGAAAGTAAAAACAGTGAACATCACTACTTTTCGAAATTTGACACATGTGTTACCAGTTTTGATTTTTACTAACTTTGATGACTAGATAATGATTTTTTCTCTTTTTATTGTCTAAATGAAATCATTTGAGGAAAGGGGGGAAATGGTTTTACTAAAAAAAAAATCAGCAAAAAAAAAAAAACTTGAAAAGATAAATATATTTACAATCATTTTCCACTTAAAGCTACCTGATTAGGATCCAAACTATCATTTTCAAAGGGACTTAAAGTGATCAGAGAATTCAAAAAATAAGCATTAGATTCATAAACTATATGGACTCCACAGTATGGCAGACAAGGAATCTGTGTATATAAAAAGTATGTTTTGTATATGATTTTCATATGTTAATTATTTATGCCTCTTTAAATTGACTCCATCTGAATAGTGTTGATTATATGAGATATTTTGACCTCTTTATTCACTTTTTAAGCTCATGAATTAAAATAATACCTAAATATTCTTTCGTCTAATTGAAGAATTCTTGCGAATACAGATGAACGTATTTGTTAAGTGTTTCTATATGAAGAAAAGTAATGACTACTGACTAGTGACTGACACAAAAGGCATTCGAAAATACAATGAAACAATTACAACATGTTTACTGGAGGGCAATTTTGAACTTTGCCATTCACAAGTTTACAAGTGAAAATCCAATCCAATGTTTCTAAAACAAGATTACAAATAATTTGTATTCTAACAATTAATTGTGTGAATTTATACGAATATATATTCATTACTGGTTGAGCGTGAAAATTACTATCTAAGCCATCTATAGATTCTTGTCTTATGAACTTATATAGTTATAATCATAGTGGATTGCGCATTATGGTTCTTTAATTTGGAGCCATTCAAATCAAATGTATTTAGTATAAAAATAAGTTAGTCGTTCATTGATAATATTGACATAATATTTGGTTAAATTTAATCGCATATGGTTTTTTGACAAAGAAAACAGCATATGCTGATCGGCAATTAGTCAAACAACCACTTACTGTATTTAATCATTTGTACATGGAATATTATTATTTCTTTCACTTTGCTTTTTTATGAGCACAAAAACTATAAGTATATATATAATATTTCTAAGAGTCTCATATATACACGAGCAAGTCATTAATCCTTGAGCTTAGTTACATCATTAGAGCTTAATTTGTTTTTGGAGTTAGCGACAATGGTGACTTCTGCTGAGTCGGCTCGTACAGCAATCGGTATCTTAGGTACTCTTGAATCCTTAATTCAAAATTATTAATCGTTTCTTAATGTGGAAAATAGCCATTTTTTAATCAAGTTTAAATTCCATAACTCATAATCAGGAATAGTAAAATAATCAATCGTTTTCTCTATTATTGTTAATAGCCATTTATTAATCTCATTTAAATTCGATGGTTTTCGACAAGAAAATATTAAAAACAAGGGATAGTTACAAATATAATACAAGCTTACCATATGATAATTACATTAATATACTGATCAGTATATATGGACTATTTTCTCTCTTAGTTTTAATATTTTTTTTATATAATTTTGTCATAGGTTTTGGGTATGAATTTCACACATTAAAAGTTTAATGTTAAGAGCTATATAGAAATAAATTAATAAGCAAGCAAGTTTTGTTAAGCCAAAATATTTTTATACACGTGGATAACTTTCTTATATATAATAAGTATATATTTAGTAAATTAGTCGTTTCCTTATGAATTTTTCAGGAAACATCATATGCTACTTCTTCTTCTTGTCACCCGTGTAAGAATTTATCTTCACCTCCTTTTTTTATTTTCAATAATACATAATCAGGATCACTAAATCTCATATATATATATATATATCTTCATTAATGGCAGAGAAATACTTCGAAACAAACAACATATGTCTCACACACATCAAAATTACCAAAAATATTTATAGATACAAAATACCAATCCAATAGTACAACTACATATAGTAGTTTATATTTGTAAAGGCTAAGAAAACTAAACTGATCTATAAATTATATATATATATATATGGAAACTTGAAAAATATGACTCTCAAAATGAAAGTTCTACCTGTTTTGTTTCCCGATTTAATGTATTTGAAATATTGTTCCCCAACTTGTCTCTTGCTCTATTTATGCCTAAAATACCCTTTTTTTACCCTCCGTTTTTACTTTGGGTTTATTACAACTTCAAGGATAGATATTTTATTACTTTGGGTTGGAGAGTTTTACCTTTCTAACAAGACAATTTGTAGTTCGAAAATTGAAATTAAAATTAAAAACATTACAAATTAAGGTTTTAAAACTATTGATAATTTCTTACAAAAAATGCAATTTTTTGGTTAAACAGTTTTTCACTTAAGATTGGAACGTTTTAACTCTCGAACTAGACAGTTTGTATTGGGTCTTATTTCGATGCCAAGAAAGTAGCAGAGATAACCCAAATCTTTCATGGAGAATTCCGTTTGCATTGATGAGACTCTGAATGAGTTCGTTGCTGGACCCAAATATGGCTATGTCGTCGACATAGAATAAGAGAACAAGAGTGTGACGTAAAGGAATTTCTTTTCTTATTAATAGGTATAGGATATCTTTGAGAGATGGTAGGCCAGGTTAGAATGGATGGGAGGAAAGTGCAGGCCATTGTGGTTTTAAAAATTAAAAACCATACAAATTAAGGTTTTAAAACTGTAAATAATTTCTTTACAAAATTACAATTTTTTTTGTTAAACAGTTTTTCACTTCGGGTTTGAGAGTTTTAACTCTCGAACTAGACAGTTTGTGGTTTAAAAAAATGATTTTTTTTTCAAAACCTAGAACTTTTTGGTTAGACAGTTGTTTACTATAAGTTGGAGAATTTACCTTTCTAACTAGACAGTTTTTGTTTTGAAAAAAATATAACTTTTTTGGTTAGACAGTTTATGGTTATAAAATTTATAATTTATAAATCTTTCAGAATGAGAAATTAATTAAGTTATTAATATTGATCCTTGTTAGTTGGCATTATTTTAAAATTTCGTTTAATTTCTAGCTAGAGTTTCAATAATGGCCGTGGTAAATGTTTGTAAATGATCCATATTTGTTTTTAGGTAGTGTAGATATTAATAAAATATTGTAAAGAAAATGATGCTAATTTGTGTGTACTGATCAGGCCAACTTTTCGTAAAATTTGGAAGAAAAGATCAGTTGAGCAGTACTCGCCATTCCCATACCTAGCGGCCATGTTCAGCTGTTTGATCTGGACCCTATACAGCTTACCTTGGGTCCACCCTAGAAGCACTCTCGTCCTCTCGATAAGCTTCTCGGGGGTCGTCATCGAGTCCGTCTATATTCTCATTTTCTTGATCTTTTCCGACAAGCCAATGAGGCTCAGAGTCGGCCTTGTGCTGCTCGTCGAGCTCTCGTTCGTCGCATTGATCGGCTCGTTGGATCTCACAGAGCGGATACGTGTCATGCACGAAAAGAGGTCATTGATCGTCGGTGTTGTTTGTATCTTCGCCAGCACCGTCATGTACTCCTCGCCTTTGGCCGTCATGGTTAGTACGTACTTGTGAAATCCTAGATGATCATTAATGTTTAATGCTAATTTTGTTTAATTATTAAGATAGAAAGAAACCCTTATTTAATTTAAAATATTATATTTGTTATAAAGAATGGGCTGTTTCTATGAATTATTGATAAATGTTGAGAGTATTATTGTGGTGCAGAAAGTAGTGATGACAACAAAGAGTGTGGAGTTCATGCCATTTCTCCTATCTCTTGCTTCCTTTCTCAATAACCTCGCTTGGATTATTTATGCTCTCCTTCGTTTCGACCTATTTCTCATTGTAATCCTCTCTCTCTCTCTCTCTCTCTCTCTGTATATATATATATATATATATATATATATATATAAGACTCTCCACTGTAACTTGATTAAAATAATATTTTCGTTCATATGGTAAATATAGTAGCTCTAATAAACTATAATTTATATAAAATCTCATATAGTGGTTAATTAACTCGTTAACACAATTTATTAATATGTTAAAAAACGATAGGATTAAAAATAAATATGTTAGCATTATTGATCCCCGGTTTATTCTCAGATACCTAATGGGCTTGGAGTATTATTTGGGACGGCCCAGTTTATTCTGTATGGTGTATATTACCAGTCCACAAAGCAAATAATGGAGGCTAGAAAAAAAGCCAAGGGAATTAATTGCTCAAATGAAGAAGTCAAGTCTAATTACAATGTGAATGTGGTCTGATTACATATATATAAATATATATATATATATATATATATTTATTGTGGCACAAAGATAGTGAATATGCTTCATACTAGTGTTTAAATAAGTACGCTACCTCTAATACTCCCTGCTCGTAATCTTAAATACTTTCTATCTTTGTTTATTTTTAATATATATCCCGAGCGTGCACAGTTGACTTTTCTCAGTCGGTCTTGGATTAGATAATTGAATTTCAATGAGTGGGCCCGATTTAACTTTTTTAAGTCAAGTTTGGGTTGACTTTTTTTAGGGGCGAGCTCAGGTTAAATTTTTTAGACCGAGTTCATGTTAACTTTTGAAGCGAGCTCGGGTTAGTTTTTGAGGCCGGCTCGGATTGATTTTTCTGAACCGGGCTTTTGGTTAACTTTTCTTGAGCGGACAAGAGTTTATTTCCCCGTGCCAGGCTTGGATTAACTTTTCTCAAGCTGGCTTCAGTTGAGTCTGTGGCCATTTGTCGTTTTGGGCACTTTGGTGGACGGTCCATTTTTTACTTTTCATAAAGCATCTATGACATAGATATATTCGAATGGAAATTACTGAATAAATTTACCAAACTAACTATACTATAGTATACATATATAGAAATAAAACCATTAAATACATGCATCTTACAAAAATTCGAATGCACACTAAATGATATTTTTTTTTAATCTTGAGAGCCTAATATTCTTTCAAAAGGATAAACTAATGTTTATTCGGTGAACATTTCTTTTAACTTTCAAGAGTAACCTAACGCATTGAAAGTCAATTTTGAGTCATCGAGAAAAGTTTTCGACCAATTTTTGTGAGCAATGATGCAATCCTTATGACGTACGTCGTTTTACATAAAAACTATCATCTATTTCCATTAAAGTCAAATTTACCAAATCGTGTGACAATTCAAATTCATATGTATTCACATAAAATGTGACTGTCGTTTATGGGTAAAACCGTCATATATTCAATCAAGGATGGTCAATTGCTGCAATAAACTTGTAATTAGATTAATAGAAATAGTAAGAAATGTCCATTATGTGTCAAAGGTTTAAGAAAAATGCACATGTGTGAGAGTAAAAAATACACACAGTGAGCATTTTTTTTAAACCTTTGACACAAAATGTACATTTTTTTAAAATAACCCTTAAATTAATTAACAATAATAAATTTTACAAAACATGATTTGTGAACAATATATAATAAAAACTTTTATGACACTTTGAATAACAACCGAGACAGAAAACAAAAGAGAGGGAAGAAGAATGAAGAACTCTGAAGCAAGAGTCAAATGAAAAAAAAAAAAAAAAAAACAAGAGTCAACTCAATTTCATACTTCACACTGGACTTACAAATGTCATATCCAAGCCTGCTATATAGGCAAGTGGAATGGCAACTTACAATAACAACACAAAAATAACACATCACCATTATTGGAAACGACATGTTTATGTTCAGTTAGATAAACGATAATAAACAACTCAATACTTCCCCCTCAAGATGAGCTTCTAAAAAGCGACATCTTGGCAATAAAACAACTACTGACAAAGGCTTTGTGAACACGTCCGAAAGTTGTTGATTTTTTCTGACAGGCAGTAGCTTCAATTGTTTAGTCTTCAGGTAGTCCCGTACAAAGTGGCAATATATCCCCATGTATTTGGTTCTCTCGTGGAAACTAGGGATTCGAAGCAATGTGAACTGCAACTTGATTGTCTCAATAATCCACCGGTGTCACAGAGTTTATAAACCCGAAATCTCCAAGTAATTATTTTATCCAAATAATTTATGTCGAAGTAGCTACCAACACCTTGTACTCTGACTCTGTTGAGGATCTGGTCACTGTTGTTTGTTTCTTTGCCTTCCAAAAGACCAGACAATCCTTATAAATTACACAAAAACCTGTAACAAATATTCTTGTATCTTGGTAGGTTCCCCGATCCGCATCCCAATACGCCTTGAGACCATCACTCGAAGACTGCTAGGGCTACAATAGTCCAAGTCTTGGTTGCCCTTTTAGATACATGAGCAAATTATTTGCAACTTAATAATGAGGTATTTTGGGAGCGAACAAATATTGACTCAAGCAATGCACAGAGAACACGATGTCTAGCCTTAAGATTGTCAGACATTGTAATCGACCAATAAAGCGTCTGTAAGGAGTACGGTCTTCTAGTAGGTCTCCATTTTATGAGTTCAGTGACAACTTGGAGTCCATGGTCGACTTTGCTCGCACTTTAGAAAATTGAAATCAGAAATCAACTGCAAGATGTATTGCCTCTATGACACATTAAGTCAAGCCTTCGATCTAGCTATTTGAAGACCCAAGAAATATTAACTTCACCCAAATATTTCAATTTGAATTTAAAGTTAAGTTCTCGTTTTACAGCAGCAATGACTCCTTAATCTGGACCAAAAACTATGATATCATCGACATACAATAAAATGGCCACTAAATGGTGACCTCATCCTTTAAGAACAAGGAATAATCAGATTTTGACTGTTGAAAGCCAAATTTCACCACTTTCGATGAAAACTTCATGTTCAATATAGCTCTCCATTTAGAAAAAATTATTGACATCCACTTCACAACAAGTCTAGAAGCTTGTTTTAGCCCATAGGTTGACTTATTAAATCTGCATACTAGCTTTTCATCGTTGCACTCGCCCTTTGGTACTAGTCTCCAAAATGTAGGGTAAAAACCCATCCGACCGGAATTTTTTATATATATTTTCCAAAACGCGGATACGGATATATCCGGGTCTGGGAAAAAAAATCCCGGATATATCCGGATCCGGGATTTGTTTTACTTTTTTTTTTCAACGGCACTTTAATCTGGGTCATTGGATCTACGATCCAACGGCCCAGATTAAACACATTTTTTTGTTTAAAAAACCCGGATAATACTTTATCCGGGTTGTGTGTTTCCCGGATACCAAAATATCTGGTTCGGGAAAAACCCGGATCCGGATATTTCGGTATCTGGGTTTTTTATTTTTTTTTTGATGAATCCGGGTTTAACCTGGATTCATATAAATTTGGGGATTATTTGATACATACCCTTGAGACAACTCCATAAACACTTCTTCATCAAGCTCTCCATTGAGGAAATCATTATTGACATCCAGTTGAGCAAAATGCCAATTGTTAGATGCCACAAAATAAAAAAGGAGTTTAATTGTAACCAACATCGCTGCAGGGGAGAAAGTATCTATATAATCCACTCCTTGTTGTTGATTGTAGCCCTTAGCAATGAGCCTCACTTTTTCTTCTTGCCAATACTCCTTCTGTTGTGAACTTGTTTTTAAAGACCCACCAACACCCTATTGCTTTCTCGCGTATAGGAAGTGGCACTATGCTTTAAGTGTTGTTTGTATGCATAGCATCAATCTCCTCTTTTATTGCTTCACACCAATGTGGATACTTATAAGCCTGATGATAGTATTGTGGCTCATAATTGGTTGTCACGTCCAACATAAAGGTTCGAAAAGCTATAGATAATCCCTCGTAGCTTAAAACCGAATAAAGCTTGTGTGGAGATCCAACTTTGTTTTCCTTGACCAAATTACTGTGAAACTCTTGTAATTAACTAGGCTGTTTGAATTCCTTTGTCGATCTCCTCTAATGTGCTTCCGATTCTTGCTCTGGAGGAGTGAAAATATGAACTTTATTTTATGAACTTCTTCATTAGAATGTGCTTAATCATCTTCATCAATGTTCACTTGCATATGGGAATCTGTACTTGTTTTTGATGAACTTCTTCATTGGAATGTGTTTGATCACCTTCGCCAATGTTTACTTGAATTTGTCTTTCATATAGTCTCTTGATTCCACATCTAGCGGAAGTAATACTGCATTATTTGGTGCTCTTGGCTATACCAAGTCAGAAAATGGGTCGACTTCTGTATTTGTAATATTTTCTGAATGGAAAGGAAACACATATTCATGAAATATTACATCCCTACTGATATATATATAAAAAAAACTTTCTTATCCAAATCATATAGCATATAACCCTGATTACTAATGAAGACGTATCTTCTTTCCCTTGGATCATTTTTTGTTCTATGTGCCTGCAAAGTTGAAGTAAAGGTCAAGCATCCAAATATTTTTAAAGAGCTATACGAAACATTTTCTCATACAATACCTCATATGGACTTTTATTTTCGTAGGTGTTATGTTAATCAAATATGTGGCTGTAAGAACACATTCTAACCATAAATAAATAAGTACTTGTGATTGGAAAGATAGAGCTCTTGAAACATTTAACAAATGTTGATGCTTCCTCTCAACAATAGAATTTCGTTGAGGCGTTTCAACACAAGAAAATGATGTAGAATTCCCTTTTTAGAAAAATACTCCGTAAACATTAGTTCTTTTGCAGTATCTGATCTGAAGTTTTTAATGCTCTTTGAGAACTGTTTTTCCATCATTTCACAAAATATAGGGATAATTTTATGTACATGGAATTTTTGTGACATCAAATATACCCAAGTGAACCTAGGATGATCATCAACGAGGGTTAAAAAGGATTTAAAGCCCGAGTGTGAAATTGTATGAAAAGGTCCCCAAATGTCACAATATATAAGTTCTAAAGCGTATTTTTAAACTTGGACGACTCCTTATTGACTTTTTAACTAATCATGTAAGATTCTTCAGTATCAAGGATATGTACAACTCATCCCGATTATTCACCCTTGCCAATCATCCTAGTCCTATGATAATCATGTATTATACAAGAAATCATGAATTTAAAACTAGGTATCAAAAGAACGTCATGAGAGTACTATTAGAATTGATTTTTATATCACCATAATAATGAACGTGCAATTTTTTGGTGGAATATAACAATGGTTTTAAGCTAGTAAACAATGATTTTCAGTTACAAATATTTCTAGTAGCCCCTGAATCTATGATCCAATATTGTAAACATATTTTAGTATTCATTGCTTTCATAAAACAATTATATCCTGTTGTGAAAGTTGCAAAATTGATCGTCGAGTCTGAAGTTGATGATGCATTTGAGGATGCATTCGATGAGCTTAGATGCTTTAACAACATTTCAATGATTTGGTGGCATTGAGCCAAAGAGAGAGACAAAATTTCAGTTACATGCTCCAGATTCTTCATATCGGCCAAATTCTCTTGTGCCTTGACTTTTTGAGGATGCCCTGGAGGAAAGCCATGAATCTTATAATACTTATCAACCGTGTGACCAAGCATCTTATAGTAGAAACAGAAAAGACGATCTTTCTTATTTTGTTTCCTTCGAGTTGTTTTCTCTTTGAGCATCATGGCCGTCGAATTCGTTGAATCATTACTCAAGACGTCAGCTCCAATGTTTCTTTATTATTCTTCTTGAAGAGCAAGCGAGAAAATATTGTTGATCTTCATAATAGGATCAATCAACTGTTGGGTGTCTGATTCTCCTGAATCACCCTCTGACTAATAAACGAACATCCAAAGAGTGCGTAGAGTATTGTAAAAAAAATCCGAGATTAAAGTCTCATACCAATAATCTCTATACTTTATCCGACTCAAGGGACTCAAGAATATTAATCACTCGATCGTTAATATTCAATTTTCGAAATATGAATAAAAAAATCCCACGATTAAATTCGAGCAGCTATGAGTATTAATAAATAATTTTTACTCACGAACCACAAAATACATACCTTTTTCGATTTTGCTTCTACTGCGTGATCTCTGAATTCCGTAATCTCTACTTCTAGAATTTTCTACGAATTTGTAGAATCTGAAGAAAACTCCCACGTGTCTTCGGATGTATTCTCCGGATCTTAACCGCGGGGATATTTGGGCTCCCACTGAATAAAATCTAATACCTTAAGTCGACTTTTCCCTGGATGACAGCTCAGAGAAAAATCACAGAAACCCCTAAGCTAGAGAGAGAACTCGAATTTTGAGTTGAAGTGAATCAAATTATTTGGGTTTTAGTCTTTCCTATTTATAGAAAAAACTCTAACCACTTAAGAGAAAATCTCTCAACCATTTGTGAGAGATTTACTCAACTTCTTGGAGATATTCACTCTAGATTTGATTTGATTCAAATAAAGAATAAATTCAAGATTCAAATCTTATCTTGAAAATACCCTAAAAGATTTAATTAATTAAATCATTATATCTTCAAAGATTTGAAATAAAAAATATATACAAATAAATATTCAAATTCGATTTCTCCATTCTTAAAATATTTATGGTATAAATACCAATATTTAATTTCTCTAATTTTCTATTTAAATATCACTATCATATTTGATCAAGTTAAAAATTGATATTATCATAAATCTTTAACCGTAAGTCAGAATGACACGATTCAAAAGGATATATGTACCAGAATTTAATTTCCCACATTCTTATGAATGTCTTAGATCAAATTCATACATATTTTCATAGTTTCTGTATTGACATAAAGTTTAAGTACTTTTGCCATTTTTGGTTCAATCAAGATTTATCAAATGACTAAGTCATAAAATCTTATCTGATTAGTTTATTCTATGTTATTTGAAATAACATATTTAGATTTGTGGTTTCGAACTTATGGAGTTGCAAATGGGACAAATGGACACACATACTTAAGCTACAATGAAAGTGAAGAGCTTTTATCAACTTCGGATACAATACACTATAGCTCGAAGCTGAACTATTTAGTATGTGTTAGATATATCTTCTTGACTCAGGTGTCCATCGATACAGTCAGATTATCATAATCCAAGTTTTCATATTATTATGATTCTTGTCTCTACTAGGGCTGATCTTCGTATACATGTTCAGACGATGCTACCAATGTTTCTATGATTATTGTAAAGTCACTAACCTAACGTTTTATGAAGTGGTTAGCCTCCGGATGAGTACATGTTTACCTTCTCAATTACAACATAGGAAATCATAAAATTATTATACATATCTTTAATCATTACTCTACTACAGCTTAATCTTTTTTATCCCAAAATAAAAGTATCTGGAAAACATATTTGTAAACCGTAACTTTTAAATCAAAGATCATATAAACTAAACTGTATTAGACTTATATTACCTCAGAACTTCAACTGATTCTAGTTGACCATATTTTGTTGACGGATTGATGGTTTCGAAATAAAGTCATGTCCTGTCCAATATGAAGACACTTCATACTTGATTTAATCTCAACGGTGCGGACCAGCACCATGACCCGGTAATAGATCATAATTATACAGTGATTGAGTTAATCAATATATAGTCTTTCACGATTATTATATTCCACATAACAATCTAGATTATGGACCGCTTTTTGTTATTATTTATATCGTGTATGTTAAACCTCCTCACATAAACCACAGTGATAACGAGTACACGATTTGCAAACTTATATAATAACTATGGAATCAAAAGACTCATCACATTCATTTAAGAAAAACTCGAACAAAATTGTCATTGATAAATTGTAAAAATAATCTTTGAAAAAAGAAAAACGTCACGGTCTTATGCAAGTGGCATTAACATCTGAATTTAAGGGCATACTTATCAGGTACGTCCAACATCAACAACAATTGACCTCTAATCACTGTGTAAATTTCATTGAGTCCCATCAATAACTTCATAGCATACTCTGTGTTGTAGAAATCGATACAGGCTTTAGTTTCACAAGGCGGCTTGAAATAATTTAATTCTTTACAAATAGATTTCAATTTTGTGTAATATGTAGAGACCAAATCGTGTCCTTATCGAATATTAGCTACCTCACTCCTAAATTGAAAAATTTGTGGTATATGGCTTTGTTGATAACGCTCCTTCATATCTTTCAAGATTGTCCAAGTCGAATCTCCAAAAAGAAACGAAGAGGAGATTTCTCTTGACACATAATTAAGAAGCCAGGACACGCAATGCTATTATTTCTTACCTAAGAATTGACTATAAAAACATCATTGGAGATCAAAATCTTTGGTATCGATCCATCAAGAGACCCCAATTTATTCTT
Source organism: Parietaria judaica (assembly GCA_954871525.1). NCBI lineage: Eukaryota > Viridiplantae > Streptophyta > Magnoliopsida > Rosales > Urticaceae > Parietaria > Parietaria judaica. Next base: position 4,641,492 of record OX940868.1, read on the forward strand.
CACCGATAGGGCATTCTTCATCGATCTTGATCATGAATTATATTTATCGTTGACGAGGAGTTGGGTGACCAATACAACTCCTAGATTATCAGAGTGGTGCAGATAGAAAACGCTAAGGGGATCATCGATCGATGATTTTTGAACATAATCTTTACTTGCCTAATAAGTTTACTTGAATTCTGATTTTAGGGTAGAAACGTAATTTTCTATGTAGAGTGTTCTAGCTACGTGCTTGTAATTTATTTCCAGTCTATTATTTTGTACTCGGCCTACTAGAACAAAAATCATATTAACTTTCATTTTCCTTTTCTTTCCTATGTAAACTACACACCACGATATTGTAATGTGCATGCCCCGGATCTTGACCTACGAGTCATCAAAGTTGTTGTTGTCTCCTTCCTCTAGCCTTGGTACATGGCAAGCTCCTTTAACAATGGAAGTCCGAGCTCAGCTCTTCTTCTTCGACCAGACAACCACACAACACACATACAATCACACACACAGAGAGAGAGAGGAAAAACGAGAGAATGGTAGTGAGAAAATAAATTAAGCTTCAGCTTAAATTTTACCCCTTTTATGTAACCCTAGACTACTTGAAAGTTGTGTAATACATTCAATCCAATGAGTTAAATAGTATTCGAAATTACAAGTATTATTCGTTATATGCAAAGCAACAATTAAAAGTAATTAACATAACTTCCGAAAATGCTCCTGATGAAGAGCGGACTATGGAAGAACACAAGAGCGCGTCTATGCGAGAATAAACTCGACTTTTTTAAAGCAAAAAGCCTCAATTTTCTATTCATTCAAATCTGAGAAATAAAATAACATCCACCACTCTTACATAGAACTAGGGTTTAAACCCAAAAGCAAGAGAAGATGAACTAATTCTTTAATCTCTTTAACTAAAATGAAAACAAATAAATAATAATTAAAATTAAAAAAAAAATCTTGAAGATATCTCCATATATCCACAAATCTAGCATTCTCATTGCATGCATACAGATCTAGCACGTAAAAAACCCTCAATGTGTATGAGAATGGTACTAGCACGATAAATTGACTGTTGAAAAGTACCATTCCATATCAATATGTATATATATATATATCATTGCATGCATACAGATCTAGCACGTAAAGTGACTCAATGTGTATAAGAAAACTCTTTTGAAACCGAACCTATGACCTATTGACATTTTCTATTTGGTTTATCTCCCTAGATATATAGAATCTAAATCTAAATTCTCTCGAACTATATATATATATATATATATATATATATATATATACACTCGGATAAATAATATTGGCTACTGCCAGTGGAGAAGTATATATGTTTTACACGTTCTGCGGTTTAAACTTTATATTATAGATTTAACGCGGAAGCATGGCAGATAAATCCATAGATGTTAATTTAGATATAAATATAAAATTGGTAATGTAACACTTTTACGTATAATATAAAAACTTTGTAACGGTAAAATATCCGGCATGAAAGTTCGATACTTATGATAAACAAACGTACTTTTAATTTCGTTAAAAACAAAGGAATTATAAAACACGTATACTTTTGCAATCAAATATATTGAAAAGAAATACTAATTTCACATACTCATTAAGGAATTGATCTGTCAACAGAATAAGACATTAATCACCAACTGATTAAATTTACAAGATCATACCGATAAGTGGGACATTGACTATTATAGAGTTGACTGTAGAACCCAACTGAACTTATTAAAGAGAAAATACATTTTGAGAGGATATTCTCTATGATTAATTATTATATATGTAATATTTATGAGGAAAAGTAAGAGAATAAAAATGCAGGGTTGTAAGTGAAGAACTTATGCAAGATGAATAGGCAAGTATCGGTACCTTTTAAAGGCGTAATAGGTCAGATCTTGTCTTACATTGTTAATATTCCAACTTCTAGATAGAAATAAAATACATATATAATTACTAATTACCTCTAATCATCTGATTGAAAGTTATCATCTATTAAACTTCAGAATATATACAGTTTGATTTCATTTATCTGTTTGTTTATTAATTTGTCACAAGTACAAATATGTAATTAATTCTCTTAATTTCGTTTCTTTCTCATAAAAAAAATGGTTTAAGTGAAGATCAAGTTCTTTCTTCAATTTTATGCCTCTGTAAATTGGATTCCTTTCTTATTTGATGTCAAAGTGTTGTATTGAATGACAAGTTATATAAAATATTTAATTCCCATTCTAGTTATTATTTAAATATCTGATATCAATCAAAAGTTCTTGCTAGGGGAAAAATCAGAACCGATCGAGAACCGGGAATATGATTTTTTTTTTCTCTATAACCCGGAAAACTGGGAAACAAAAGTAACTAGTCTCACGGCTAACCATAAACAATTTTTTCTTCTTTCGAAAAAATACTATTTGTTTTTGGTTAAAATCATAATAGTACCTTTTTATATATATATATTATTCACATAATAATTAGTTGAACTAAGTTTGAACTCTTAATTAGTTGAGAAAAGAAATGACAATTTTTTTGTTTTAAATTTGTTCAAGATTTTAATGAACATGTCTAGACTTTTTGTAAAAAAAATAACAAAAAAAAAAAAATTATGGTAAAAGTAGGATATCATTGGTATCATTTAGTTACTGTCGACTTTTCATCCTTCTTCAACTCAATATTCAGATATTATCTATACATGCATGATCTCAATGAAATAGTGATGGCAATCTATTATTCCCATTTTATGGGATAAATAGTGTCCAGATTTTAACTCTAACCAAACTTCAACTTTAACTATTAAGTAGAAATTCCATAAAACCATTTTAGATAGTTTTTTTATTTTTATTTTAGTAATATGCGCATTTGAAGACAAGACAACTCAATAATATAAAGAGGGTTATCATTAAGCATGGGATCTCTCATGACTCATGACTGAAAGTGAGCATATGTATGGGAGAATTCGATGCAAGAGCCTCTATGATTGTGATCTTTATAATATATAATATGAAAAAATAGATCAGTGCTGTTTCTCCTTCAACAAGAGAAAGATGTACCATATATAGTTCAGGTTACTCAGTTTTATTGTTCGTTATTTAAATCTTGTAATATCCAATCTATTAAGCTCGTGTGTGAGTATCAAGCTATAATAAAAATATCCAATTCAAGATGAATAGGAAAAAGATAGTGTTAATGAGATTTGTAAAGTTATGCGTTACTTTCTTTTTTTTTTTCGTCACAACCGGTATATATAACGTACTTGAAAAACATGAAGTTTTTAAATTTTTAAAAACAAAGTTACTTTTTTTATTATATTTATTTTAAATATACGGGGTAGATGCATGGAGGTGGGAGCATTAGCGAAAAAGAAAGAAGAATAAATACAGAAGATGTAGAAATTCTGTTGGATAGAGACTGAAATCTTGAAGCACTAGTAAATGTTTTGGCACCACCACTTATAATGGTGTCGCTTACCCATATATAGCCAAATTTTATTCTGTGTACGTGTCAATATTTCTTGCTCTTTTGGATAAATATGCCTTTACGTGGCATTCTCAGGCTTTTACTTTGATCAGCTATACATATACCCCCATTATAAAGTAATAAATAACTCTATTATTGAAATCATAATTTATGAACTTGAGTTTGTAAAAGACTATGATAAGTGCTACAATGAAGTTCTGAATGTATAGCTGGATAGGAATGTTGCATGTTTAGCCACTGTGTAATGTGTTACGACAGTATGCACAAATATTAATTTAAAAACAGAGTATATCTTTATACATATTTGACTACTTGAATTACCATTCCCAGTAAATCGCAGTTATGTATATAGATATACACCAGTATTTTTAGTATTTTAGTGTAACCTTTGCAATTTTTTGGAAATGATACCAAATTAAAATTGATAACGTCTGTGTACGGCGAATTGTTGTAGTTTTATAGGCATGATATAATGCTTCTATATATATATATTCTTACGGATAGAAAAAGATCACCATTTATAGCTTAAGTTCGTCTTAGTTCAACTTAGTGAATCAAGGAATGACGACACGACCCGACCCGATTACGGTAGTCAAGTTATGTAGACTAAGAACCAGTCGACAAGGTTGAGAAGCTGAAATCGACGTAATTCAGTTAATTGACAGAAAAAGAGCCAGTTAAATTTGATATCGAGATTTAAAGAGAAATTCAACGCCTCTAGATATATTCACCTAATAGTTAATGAAGATCTCTTGATTTTAAAGCTCTTGTTGCATAATTGTTTCCTTTAAATAGCATGTTTGTTTAAATAGCATGTTTGTTTGCCTGTTCATGCAAACTCTATTTTGTAATTATCGATATTTTTATTTAGGTGAAATATTACCGCAACAATCACGGGTTCACGATTGATATCCACTTTTAAATTACTTAAGAGCTCGGGTCTTTTCGTTAAAACTTAATCATGCAAACGAAAATGATTTTAAAGAGAACAAAGTGCTCGAGAATTTTGGCGTGAATGTGTTCTATTTCTTGTAAGGATTTATCCTTCTCTTTTTACATCCTTTAGACTGCTATTTATAAAGCTTCGTCGTCTAAAATCCGACCTTATAAATAGTTGGTTATAATTTGCATTTGATTCCTTCATAATTGCCTTAATTGCCAGGTCTTATATACATCGAAATCATGTTTCTAATGGTCTTCATTACTCCTGAGGCTTCGTTCGCGCCTCACTGATTTATTCCAATTTCTATCGTTCTTGTCGTTTGTCGCTGGTCTCGTCGCATAGCTGGTCCTCATCACTAAGCCCTTACCTTTGTTCTCTCACGGTTTAGCTTCTCCAGCGATGAGGTTTCGTCGACGAGGCTTCATCGATGAAGCTTCATCAACGTGGTTTTGCCGATGGGCGCATCTTCACCAATGAGCTTCTTTATTCCTCCCGCTAATCTTTTTTGTTGCCTACCTTCTCGTTGATCTTTGGGATTTTCCTTGTTCTTCCTGTGATTGTTGACTTTTCTCTCAACAGACTCACTTTGACTTTGTTGATGGATTTTAATCTCGTATTGGACTTCTTTAACCAAAGCCCATTCTCATAAACAACAGAAATAAATTTTGTCATATCAATAAATTAACATGGACAAAATAATACTTCAACAATTTTCAATATGAAAGTATTCTTTTAATATTCATCTATTTTTTCTTTTTCTTTGTGTCTTTGGTACGAAATCCATTATTTAAACTATAATATCACATAGATCTCGTAAATATGCTTAATAAATAATAATAATAATAATAATAATAAAAAAAAAAGTCGCGTAGATAATTATTTAATTTGTGACAACACTAAAATTTAAGAAAGTAAGCATTGAGTATTTTCAATGATAACGTTAACCTGACTATCTATATATAAATCTGAAATCATAATTTACAAACAAAAATATATATTTTAAAAAGTAATTTAAAGAGCTTGAGCAAAACATCTGGTTTGATGAACATATCAGGATATGATCATACAAAAGATTATTTGAAAAAAAGAAAGAAAGTAATTATTAAAGTTCTTGAATCGTCATCAAATTAAAAGATAAAATTCTCACTATCTAACCAAAAACAAACCGAAAACAAGACACAAGATTCATGAATTAATTGAAAGCTAAGACATTTTACAGCCTATAAGGTTAGGATGAAAAAAAAGAATAAGCATATTAATATTGAGACTGAATTGTGAACACGTTGCAATTCTGTATGTGATAAAATGGTGTATTTAGGCAGAACAGAAGGGTATAAATGCAAAAACAAAATAGATTTGCTAAAATCATTCCTAGATTTTAAGTTAGATTACAAAGAAACCAATTAGAACACTGCCAAGAGATATCACAAAATTAACATGCTGATTTAGCTGCTTAATTAATTCATTCATTTATTCCTAATTATATTCCTCTTCGTACGTATACATTGATTTTCAACAAAGGACATCCTTTATTTTTCCAATAATATTTAAAAGATTTTTTTAGTGAATCCCTTTAGGCTAGATAGTAGATAGTGAGGAAAAGTTCCCCTAAAAAAAATATAATGAGGAAAAGTTGATACTATTTAATATTCGTACGTATAGTCTTATAGAAATTCTTATTAACCTTTCCCTTATATGCGTGTGTAATAGATTAGAGCACTACAGCTACTAATTCATTTATTAATTTTCTTTTCCTATCTACCTGACTGCCCATATTGTTTATATATATATATATATATATATATATATATATATATATATATAATTTTTAAAAGTCGGTCAATGAAAAAGGACATTAGTTACTAATTTTATATAAATATAAAAAAATTAACATGAATCTCTCAATACCGCTAGTCACCAACACTATTATTATTATTATTGTAATATTAGTTAAAATACAACAAGAAATATTTAATGTCATTTCTTGGTTAAAAAATATGCGCAGTCTCATGTACGTGATTAACCACGACCTAACTGTCTATTATTATTGTATCAATGGATTTTCATAGATGGCTCGAATTGTTGGACAAAAAGTCTCTAGATAAAAATCTAAGAGGTTGGTTTCAGATATCGGTATCATTGGGGAACCGCAAATCTTATTTTATATGGGCGTGCCGATGGATAACACGTTTATCGAAAGGTATGTCGGATAAAAAGGCATTAGTATTTCGAAAATATTTTATTATCACTATAAGTCTTATAGATAACTAAGAAATCACACTCATAATATGACATCGTAATTGTTCTAACAATAGAAATACAACCAAACATAAATAAATTATGAGCGCAAAGATACAATATATAATATAAAGCCATAGAAGTCATACGATAACAAACAAAGTAAATACTAATAGCTGGATATACTTAGAAAAAGATCGAGAAACGAGTGGCTTAAATACGGTTGTTCAGTCTGATAAGTACAATAATCATTATCACGACTTGTGTGTAAAGTAGGTGTTCAAATATGTCTGTAAAATTGGTTTCGATTTTCGCGATAATCGAGCGATTAATCGCTGAAAACCACTTCTCGGTAACTTATCTCCTCTAATCGTTATCTTTTTATACTTATCAAGTGTATTTTCTCGAAAAGCAAGCTACTTTTCGGTCAAAAACGATAAGTCAACCCTGGTATAAATTTTTCTTTTTTTGCGGCAGAAGTTCCAACTTCTTTTAATTTCGAAATTTAAATGTATTTTTAGGGTTTTTTTTTAGTAGATCTTGAGTGTTTTGATGTTTAAATGTTGTATATGAATGAATCATGTCAATTTTTCACATTTTTATTCTATATTTGTAGTAGTTACTTAGAAAGCTATTAGGTTAAATGAAAGTTAAACTTTGAGTTTCATATTAGTTGAATTTTACATTTTACGTTTTGAATCAAATGTTATTGTTGAAATTGATTTTTTTAAAGTATATGATGGAATATATAGATGAATCAAGTGGTTTGTGTGATTTTTATTAAATTTTTGCAGATTTGGGTTAAATTTAAGGGCTTATGCAAATTATTTCTAATTGCGACAAAAGTACCAATTTTTCCTAAAAATAGTGAATTTGAGATATATTTTAAAATTTTTTTCTTTAATTTCATTTTGTAACATTGTATATAATTAGGAAACTGTTAGTTTGACATAATTATTTTCGTAATCGATGTCTTCCTGAATTATGACCTTATTACAGCAAAAGTACATATTTTTGGAAATTAGTTAAGTTAAGCTAGTTAGTCTATTTTTTTTTAATGTAAAACCATTTTATAACATTGTATATAACTTATAAAATGTGAGGTTGACATAATTATTTTTAATTCGATGTTTTCCCGAATTGTAATCTTATTGCGGCAAAAGTAAATCTTTTTTTTGAGATTGGTTAAATTGAGCTATTTCTTCGTTTTTTTTATGTAACTTCATTTTGAACATTGTATATAATTCTGATACCGTGATTCTGACATAATTTGTTTTGTAATTTGATGTTTTTCAATTATTAAGAAAAATATACATTTAGTATTTTTTGTTATAAAAATATTTTATGTATGAACATATATATGAAAATATTTTATAAGTTTTCCATCGATAAATCTATCGATAATCGATTAATCCATCGATAAGTTCGATAAGTTTCGGTAACGACAAACGATAAATTTTATAGGTTTTCCATCGATAAATCCATCGGCAAACGATTACTCCTTCAATAACGACAAACGATTTATCGGCAAAAACGGCATTTAAATCCTTGCTGTAAATGCATGTCGTAGTTGTACTGGTCTAATTGTATGAACGTATCTAGAGCACGAAACATTAAATGTTGGATCTCACTACTTGGCATCGGCAAGGATTAAGTTAGCATGGTTTGGCGTCCTTCCGTGTTAGCACAATACAATGTTGACAATATAATGAATATATTTTAAGTATATTGTCTATGTAAATTTATTAATACATTGAAAATAATATGTTGAATACTAGGGACGACCGATTCCACTCAGCCTAATATAAATTCACCCGTAATTTTTTTTCAGGTAAGTAATGCGTATGAAAATAAAATTAAATTGTAGTATAATTTTGCAAAAAGTTGACTCATTTGATGCCGAAAGAATTGACTACACTTTTAAAAAATTGCATCATAAAAAGCGTAGAAAAAAGTTCATTACTCTGCTAGGGCAACAAGTATAAATTTTATGGTTGAAAACACATAAAAAAGTATCAATTTTACTAGAAATGTTGACTTCTATATGTTGGTGGTTAATTTCGTATTTTGGTGGTGAATTATTGGTCTTTTTTACTACAGGCGACTGAATGGTACACTTCTTCATGAACCAAAATTGGCCCTTAACCCAATGTGGATAAGTTAGACTTGAATTCACTTGGAAATTGTGGAAGATAATTAAAAACCAACGACTGGAAAAAGCAGTAAATTTTCACAGAGAGAGAGAGAGAGAGGTGCCCATTAGAGTTTTGATCAGAATCTTGAGGAAAGTGCCAACTTTCTCTTTCCACTCTGGATTATAATTATGCTACGGTTCAACATTTGAGTACAATTACACCTATTCTTTTATTTTTAAAATAGATATTTGCGACATAAGTATCGATTTTTATCTATATATAACTAATCTCTATTTTAGTACTTATAAATTCACAAAACATTATCGAATTGCTATTTTATCCTTGGCAAATTAACATCTGTCAACTTAATTATCCGCAGTTTTTTCATAGTTAAAACGTACGGAAGCCTGTAACTTGATCCGGATGAAATCGGTTTTTCATGATAATGTTTTATAGCATTAAGAGAATATTACATCACTACTAATATAAAAGATTAGAATAGCAATACAAAGTAGTACTTATACCGCAGATATTATATTTTCTGGGTGTTCCAATTGTTTCCAAGTGTTGGTATAAGTTGGAGAAAGCCAATACATGTGATGCAAGTGTCCACGCCTTGTTTTGGATCATACCCTCTCACTTGGCCTTATATATATCGTACTCCTTTTCTCACCCAAAATCATCTCTCCAACATATACAATACAATACATAGCTTCTCTCTCTCTCTACTAGTTAATATTATTATAAGCTCAAATATTGCAAACATGGTTTCTGCAGATACCGCGAGAACCGTTGTTGGTATCATAGGTAATCAATCAATATTTAATCATAATCAACATGATTATATATCTCTTGTATTTGCATGCATGCTCATTAACTGGAATTAATAATTGTTTGCAGGAAATGTCATCTCTCTCTTCCTCTTCTTGTCGCCATTGTAAGCCTCACCCTTCTTCTATTATATAACTTCACACCATGCAATAATAAAAACATTATATATCGCCCTTTTAATTTCCAAAGAGGAAGCAGGTTCAACTAATCACTGTGCGAAGCACTCACACTCTTTTTATTGCCCTTCTCCACTCGCTTAATTATTACTTGTTTTGAAAATATGGTAAACTTTAGTTTTGTATATATAATATTGTCACGAAACTCTTAGCAGTTGATTCATGAGCTGATAGTGTAGAATTTTGCAGACCGACGTTTGTTCAGATATGGAAGAAGAAGTCGGTGGAGCAATACTCGGCGATACCGTACCTGGCAACCCTAATCAACTGCCTGGTTTGGACGCTGTACGGGCTTCCCATGGTGAACCCCGGCAGCATTCTGGTGATCACCATCAACGGCACGGGCACGGCCATCGAGTGCGCCTACATCGTGCTCTTCCTCGTCTACTCCGACAAGAAGAGCAGGCTCAAGGTGGTGCTCGTCGTCCTGGCCGAGCTCGTCTTCATCGCCGTGCTCGCGCTGCTGGTGCTCACCCTCGCTCACTCGCACAAGAAGAGGTCCTTCGTGGTGGGCACCATCTGCATCCTCTTCAACATCATGATGTACGCCTCGCCTTTGGCCGTCATGGTATCCATCTATCTACTTATTCCACGCATGTGTATATATATATATATATATATATATATATATATATATAGAGAGAGAGAGAGAGAGAGAGATTTTATTTGCTTTTTCAGTATTTGAATATGTCCAAAATCATAATTAAAAAATCTCATGTATTTAAGAAAGTCTTATACTAATTTAAACAAGCATAATAAACTACATATTCAGATATTGTTGAATATATTTTGTTGTGGAGTTTTAAATAAAATTAGAATAATTGATCGGGTGTAATTAGAAATTGTATATATGTGTGTTGCAGAAACTAGTGATAACAACAAAGAGTGTGGAGTTCATGCCCTTCTTCCTCTCCTTTGCATCGCTCGCCAACGGTGTCGCCTGGACTACTTATGCCCTTATCCGCTTTGACCCATTTATTACTGTAATAATTACTCCCTCAATTTCCTATATCACTCGTAACTACTTATTCACAATTACAATTAGGGTTAATTGCGGTGAAAATACCAAAACATTTCCCACATGCTCCGTCGTGTACTCAAAATCTAAATAATAGGTGATAGTATCCAACGTCGTTATTTTGTCGCAGACGAACTAAATTTAGGGTTTTTTTAATAGTTTTTTAGGGTTTTTTTTTTAAGGTTTTTGTTAGTTTTTAGGTGAAAGTACCCTAAAATGTCATAATAGTTTCTCAACTTATGTAGAAAAAAAGGGCAAGACTAAATTGGATTCCAAATCAAACATTGAAGAGCCTGGCTAAATCAATATCAAATTAATACTAGATTAATTATTAAATTGGATAGTATAACTAAATTGTTTGGTCCCTTTAAATGAATTAAAATTGATTCTGGCATGATAGTAAGTTAAAGTTGTGGATATGTGATCAGATACCAAATGGGCTTGGCACATTGTTTGGGGTGGCCCAGCTTGCCCTATACGCCACGTATTACAAGTCAACGCAGAGAATTTTGGCAGAGAGGAAATCGGCGAAGCAAGTCAACCTGTCAGAGGTTGTTGTTGCTGACCAAGAGCTCAAAAAGTCTACCAACGGTCATTGAGTCTCTACATGGAAGAATATACAAGAATGAAATTACTACATAAACTTTTGTTTTTCACTTGCCTTGTGTTGTTGTCGTCGTCGTGTGCGTTGTGTTGTTGTGATAATATTGTCTCGATGAAGAAGAGAAATATGAGACAATTGTTAGTGTGAGAAATGTTGCTTAAGCACATCTAATATACTTATTTTTGTAAACTCGATCCGACTCTCTCGATACGCCAATCGTAACAAGTTTGACTAATCGGTATTGATGCGCTATGAATTTCGCAATTGCAATTTGGCTCTTAACCATTTTTTTGGCAGAACTTAACCACAAATTACCTAAATTAGTTTATATCAATTAATTGTAAAACAATATTAAGATTGAAAAACAATCATAAATATAATTCAAATGCTCTCAAGTGAGTATACACAAGTTTACATTGTAGCTAAAAATCTGTATCTTACCGAAGATTCTGCTACATCTTTTAGCTACCATATAAATAATAAAATCGAGCCTAGTTATATTTTGACTCAGTTGTTTACATTCTTAGCTATCAGTATCACACTCTGAAAGCGAAATTCGGCATTATTATTTATCGCATTTCTAATAGTAATATTCTTAGCAAGCTTTTACTTACTTTTGATCATAAGGACAAATTTGATGAGAGAAATACACGAAACTAAAGATGAACATATGTCTTGCGTTTATTTTATATTAAAGTGGAATTAGATGCTCTTTCATGAGAAGTTCTGTTTCGTTGCGTGGTTCGGTAAATGAGTGAGGGAAGTATGGGCAAAAGGAAATCATCAATAAATAAATTAATTAATAAAGAGAGCCAATGATTTAGGAAAAATGACCAACTTTCGATTTTGGAATAATTGGATTATTGGAATCCAATCTTTTTGGATAATTTTCCATCGAATTCCATTCAATGTACTCACTCACCTTCTATTCTGTATTAGTGCCATTTCCTTCTAAGGATGTTTAATAAGGCAATATCAGTATAAAAAAAAAATGTTTAATAACAACGGTACGTAAAGAAAATTATTTTTGAAATATTGTCTTTGCAATTCTTTAACATTGCTTTACACTTTTGTGTTATTCGAACTTTGTTTTGCTCTGTAACAATATGTGAGATTTACCCACGATTATTTCAAAGACTAATGTTGAACGTCATTCTTCTCTTAGAGATAAAAACTATTACTTCTTGCGCATTTTATCATTTCTATCCTCTCCAAACTTGTTATGATTGTACAGACATTTGATCAAAAAGTTATTATTTAATTCATTCTTTTCAAAAGAAAATATAAACTCTTGTAGCGTTTCAAAAGAAAATAGTATAGTATAGATATTTGCGTATTTGCATCATATTTGATTTTGGGACAAAAAAATAATATAAACTCTTGTACAAGAACAACCCAATTTTTTTTAGTAAGAAAAATGGCCAAAAGTAATTCCACCTTAAAACAAAAGAACGTTATTCAGCTTCAAATTATGTATAAAGACTTATCTTTTACCAATCATATATATATACACACGCTACCGAAACTTTTTAATCTCCTTCTCTAACTTTTTTTAATTTCCTTCTCTAACTTTTTAATCTAACATTTATTTACCCGATTTTACCACTTTAACTAAATCTAATATTATATTTATTATTTTATTTACCATACCCATCAACACAGTAAAAAGATTTTTCTAATCTAAACTCTCGGTGTAATATTAGTATTTAGTAATATGTTTATGTGTAATAATTTATAATATTAACATTTAATAGTATGTTTATGTTTAATATTAGTAGTCAATTTATAGAGATGTGGATATTAATTTAAAAGCAGTAAATGTGGGCAAAAAACCTATAATACAGCAACCAAACACCGAATACCGATTATACGGCAAATGCGGTTTTCATCTTTAAAAATAAGGCATTCGGTTATCATTTCTAAAATACCGAAATGTGGTATTCGGTCTATCATTTGTCAAATTAACCGCATCGAATACCCACTTGTTCACCCCTAGTTATCAGGCAACCCAGAATTACCCACTTAATGAAATTTTGACTTGGGAGATTCTTTAGTAATCTCATCTTTGAAAGAAATAAGGCTCTTATATATAAAATCAAGTTGATATGTATCAAGTCCTTTTCTAAACTTGAATATTCTTAAGTATTTACTTTGACTATGAATCAGTGAGAAGATACAGCATTGATTATTATCCATTTTTATTAAGGATTTGTAGCATAATATAATCCATCCTACGCAGCAAAATAGCAAATTAACATAACAATGATGTTGGAACAACTTCAAATTAACATGTTTATTTTATTACAAGTTGGATAAGGACTTACACTGCTGCTCTTCCTTATTATATAAAACTGGTTCATGGATTAGCAGAATCAACCCAATTCACGAGATTTATAACTCAACAGTAAGTACTTTTTATGGAACGAAAAGATTTCCGACATTTAGTAACGTTTTTTTTTCTTTTCTTTTTTTCACAATTGTAGTGGGAGACAAAGAGCGAATGCCGGCGGCGACCAGAACTCCCAAAAGCACAAACGCGCAAGAGAAAGATAATCCCGGAGCTATATATGTATTTAACACAAATTGGAAAAGTGAATTACAACAAAATCCTTGCCTCACCATGGAACTTTAGACAATTACACAAGGAAGAAGATATTACATGACTGGGATTTCTACAAATTTTCACTCAATTTTTCTCTAAAGTGAAGCAAGCTCTAAAACCCAAAAATATACACTTGCACTTTCCCAGGGACCTACCCAAAAAAAATCTTCTTACATAAAAAAGAACTGACTATATATACATGATATCGATCTTCACTCCGAGCTCTCACATGAGCTTCCAAGATTAGGCATTGTATCATGAATCAAGAGCCTGATCATGTTGCTCCCTGATGATCTACACACGTCCATGCACTCCTGTAGATCCGCGTCGCAGGCGATCAACACCCACTCCTGGTCGTCGTCCATGTACTTGATATCAAAAGTGCCCATCTCGAGTTTCAACCTCTTGGCCACTTCCTCATTAAGCTCCATGATGTTGGAGCTCAGAGAAACCCGAAACCGTATGATGTCTTCTCGGTACGTTGCTTTTATTGTTACGCTCTTCATCTCTTGCTTCACTTTCGTGGTCGCCGGAGTTGGGCCAGCGAGATTTCCGGTGAGTTTTGGAGGGTTCATCCAACAGTATTGGTCATCTAGAATCACGTCTCCTGATGTGGGACATAAGTTTCTGAGATCTTTTGAGCTCCCGGCGTCTCCCACCAACATTGCTCCAAAGGGCTCTTCCGGTATTTCCACTTCCTCAGGGGAGCCATGAGCTTTGATACACTGATCGTGAGCGGGAGAAAGCAGCGGATCGTTTCCCAAAACAGCTCCGTTGACTGGGCTACCTTGGCACGAGCCGTGCGAAGTGGGAGTCCCGACACTAGCTTCCCTGGAGCAACTTCTGGATTTTGGGTGGTTTGAGCCGTTATCGTGAACGGGTTCTCTTAGGCCCAATAGGCCCAATGGATCTTCCATTCCAGTATGCACGTCGTTTCTCGGTGAAGAAGCCGATGGGGAATCCCTCCTATCGAATGGGGTTTCGTAGGGATTGTGGGTCGGGGAGTTTTGGTGAATCGTCCCGTTTGAAGTGGAAG
The DNA here is from genome assembly GCA_954871525.1 of Parietaria judaica. NCBI lineage: Eukaryota > Viridiplantae > Streptophyta > Magnoliopsida > Rosales > Urticaceae > Parietaria > Parietaria judaica. The sequence continues at coordinate 4,656,555 of OX940868.1, forward strand.
GCTTGGAAGCCGTTAGGGGAAGTGGACTTGTAGGGATCGGACTCAACCCGAACGCCCCTTCTGCTCCTTGGACCGATTCAATTACGCGTTTTAGCTTGGTGAGTGAGCGATTGACTTTGTTGATTTTCCGTGAAGGCCAACGAGAAATTCCGTGTTGCCTGCAAATGCGCTTCATCGTGGTTGGGCAAACTGAAATACAAGGGTAATTATTTAGAATAATTCACTTAATTGAATAGGGAAAAAATATTCGATTTTTTTTTAATCTCTCATTGCGTACCCCCAAGACTTTTTGCAGCATCTTTAAGACTCCCTGCGAAATATTGCTGAAGCACTTCCAGACTGATGGACTTTTCGGTCTTTCCACGCTTCCTCTCCGATGGCTTCTTTGTATCTTTATTACTTTCTGGGACAGAGGATTGATTCGGGTTTGCCGGACTGATAAATTCATCGTTTCCGCCGTTCGTGCCATCGTTATCTCCGGTTAATTGTTGTTTTGGAAGATCGCTTTGTACCATATCTCCATTCTGAAAAGTGCTGGGTCCCGGAGGGGATTCTACAGGTTGGATGATGGGAACACGTTCAACTGTCGACTCAAGTCCCGTGTCTGAAACTTTAATGACTTCGACGTACACGTCCTGTTCGAGTCCGAACCCGGAAGCGACTTTAAGACTCTTGAAATGTTTCTTCATTGTTCCCAACAGCGACCCTAATAAATTGTGTTGCTCACATGTGTTTGTAATGGTCGGGGGAAGAAAGAATTCTATGATGTAATTGTCGTTTCCAGTGAAACTACTCTGTAAGCAGATCGCGAAACAACTGGTCAATCCGAACATGCGGGCGTAGTGAACCAAAGGGTAATCAGTTTTGCAAAACTGGGTGATGTCGCTGCAGAAGCACGAGTTACGAGAGAAGAAGGCTCTCCCAGCGACGCCTTGTCCCTTTTGCAAGTGATGTTCGAGACATGCTTCTCGGAAACCCCACATGTGCGCGTCTACGATGTAGACCGCCACGTCAGTGGCTGACATGCACACACGTCCCATGCAACTCCCATCAATGCTCGTGCATACTTTCTTGAGCCCGCCTCCGTAAGCCAGAACGTTGCGATGCATGCATGGGACCCACGTCTGAGCCATTGGTAGCTTATGCGTTTCACACGCAGCCGCCAGAATCTCCAAGATCTCGGTCAACGCATTTTGGCGACCCTCATTGCAGATCTGATTTATAAGAATGCCAAGCATTTTCAATCTGTGAGAATAGAGAAGACGAAAAAAAAAGTGAACAAAATCGGTTTCTTTCCCGATTCCAAGAAAATGCATATCGGTAACTTGTAGCATAGCTGGAACTGACCTGTGTGCTTGTATGATCAACTATCTCTGCGCTTCTCAAGTTTACTGCCTGCACAAACCACGGCTTTAAGTTGGTAAAACGTGTATTTTTTAGTAGATTCCGGTAATAAAAAGAGAAACACCAACCTCTAGAGCTTTGCAGACTTTGTCAACTTCTGGTGCGTAATTAATCTTCTCTGAATTCATTATGAGTTCAAGCACTCCTACGCAAGACTGTCCAGAAGGTTCAAACACGGGTAAAGCCAAACTTCCCCGGACGTTGTAATGTTGGGCATGATCCAACCGTGGGTACTCTCTGATGGAGTAGTACTGCACATTTGGAGTCCACTCAGGCAACTTTCGTTGAAAAACCCGACCGGGAAGACCAAGTACTTCGTTGGTCTCACCAGCGTCGATAGAGAAACTGAACTGAAGAGAAGCCATTCTGTATTGATGGAGTCCATTGCTGTCGGGATCAAGAACAAAGGGCTGACCGGAGGTTGTGAGCACATTCCGACACCCACTCTTAACCGGCGCCCAAACCTGAGCAAGAACGTGGCGGCTGTCCGTGGACTCCTTGAAGTACCTTAGCGCTTGGGTCATCCTCTCCTTTATCAAGTAAAACCCACCTGGGTTGTCGAGCGGTTGCAATCCCAGAAACGAGGACGGACGTCTTCTGACGTCGTCGTTCTTCGCGGGTCTTTCCGTTCCCGAGTTAGGATTACCTGTGCTTGTGATGCATCAAACCGAGAAACATAAATTAGTTTATCAGGAAAAGTAGCTCAATTTCATCTGATCATATCCATGGAACAGGAAACATCATCCATCTTCTCAATCATGACTTACGAACCATTTTCCGCGGTCAATTAATCACTATACACAAAAAGCAAGTCTCTTCGGAAGCTCAAATCAAACACTACTCCGTTGCTTTATGGTCCTCACGAACCCAGCCCAATGATTGAGCTCCATACAAAGTCAAAATCAACACAGCGAAACAAGATCGAAACCGTAGGAAGAAGGGCTCACCGGCGAGCATCCGCGAGGGGTCCACGGCGAATCCGGCGCGCGCGAGCTTATCGTCGGCGTCGGCGGCGTCGCAGAAGGCCCAGAGAGGCGAGCAGGGGTGGTCGGAGGCGGAGAAGACGATGGGGGACATGGAGTTGAAGGGGATCTGATCGAGGGGCCAGGAGTTGTCGATGTCGAGGTCAAAGTCCATCATGACGTGCCTGGCGTCGAGGTGCTTGGCCGTGGCGGCGTCGTCATCGGATTCCGACATTGTTTGGATGCCGAGAAAAGCCTCTCTCTCTGGGAAAGCGAGGAGGAGAGAGAGAGAGAGGGGAGAAATGCAGAGTGGTGGGCGATTCCATTGGAATCCAACAGTTTTATTCATTATTTTCTATTCACAACTTGGAGTTAGCCAAGGAGAAGTGGATAAAATATTTAGGGCAATCATTCTCTGCACCCTACGAACGCTGCACCTTCTTTTCTTTTTAGCCCATATTAGCGGCAATAGTACTAATGTTAGACTAATGTTTCTCCATCTCCTTTTCTTCTTCTTCTTCTTCATGGTGTGGCTGGGAAAATCAGTTCTGCGTACAGGTGGAAGACTCCGAGCTACTTTAAAGATCTTCCGAAATAGTTGGCGTTAGGACTGGGTCAGGCACGCGGTTAATTGAACGCTCTTATCCTAGGTTGAGAATGTTAATAGATCCCCAAGCATGGCCCGGGCAGCCTTCCAGAGCTTATGATTAATGCGGGGAGATATCGGGTACCCATTATTTCCCGACAAGATGTGTTTGGTCTAGTGGTAACAAGCATCACTTAAGACATTAGAGGTCTTGAGTTCGAGTCACTATGGGGAGTCACTATGGGGGTAGGAGTGAAATCCGAAGATCCTCGTAATATATATAATAACATTAGTTCCCGACAACCAGGATATTACACTGACAAAAAGTACTGACAAAAAGTACATGTGTAGGAAAGAACTTTCTAAGTTGTGTTCCTCTAGGATTATGTTACATCTTAGTTACTATGGCAAGACTGAGCCGCAACGTATTGTGGTCAACTACACGAAACGTTTCTGAGAAGAGAGCCTCTGTCACTGACCTCCTGGAAGGGAAGTTGCTCAATCGGATCCACGTGTACGATGTATAATGTCTACCAAGGCGCTTCAGGCAAGGATGGGCTCTAACCACAAACCCATAGCCTCAAGTTTTATAAATGGGTGCCAAGAGTCTGCGGTCTCGATGAGTTAGCGGGAGCCTACATCATACCCTATGCCTCGAGATGGACTTTTCGAATTAGTCACTCTTGCGTTGTCAACGAGACTTAATTGAGGGTTTAAAATTCTGATTCTGATCACATTTGATTTCTTTGTACTTTTATGAAAATATATTCCAAAAATTCAAGCAAACAATTTTCTTAGGTTAATGATAAACTACCGCTGGGTTAAGATTAATTTCAATTTCCTTAATCTATTCTGGAAAAAAATAATCAAATGAATTTATTTATCTGTGTTATTTTAAGGATGTTCGACGCATAAACACTTAATTTAGATCATTTTAGAATATTATTATTATTATTATTTGAGTTGGTAATGTCTTTAAAGTTTAAATGAATTAAAGTTTTTTTAAGATTCATATAATGAGAATATTATTATTATTATTATTGTTATTATTTGTGTCACTATTTTTTATTTATTTAATATTAGAAAATATTATTTTATCGGGCAGTTTTTATTGAGAAGAAGAAAAAAACACTCATATGTCATCGAATTAAAGCAATTTGTACGGTCAAAATCCAAAACCTATATAGTTAAGACAAATATATATATATATATATATATATATATATATATATAATTGATTATTTAAATAAACTAAATGGCATTAAGTATCATTTACACTTCACATACATATTTTTGAAGGATTAAAGGTTCAGTGATCTTATAAATTACAAATGATCGGATCAAGACCGTAGAATATTCTATGCTCAATTGTGGTTGACTTCGATAGCGATGTTGGCTCACCTTTATATATAGCTTCCCAAAATAGAGGTAAATTAACAAATAATTCATTCTAATCTAATCTAATTTAATCAAGCAAATTAATAACTATAATTATGCGTATTTTTGAACTATATAAAAAATAGGCTCCATTAGCGAAAGTCAAAGACCGAGACTCCAAGACCCAACTCATTTGGCCAGGCCCGCAACCCCAAAAACCCAGAATACGAAGTCCCAGACCAAACAAAGTCTATCCTTGAGAAGGCAATACGGACAACCCGACATGGCTATCATAACCTCGGAAAGTCCTCGACCAATGAGCAAGGAGATGAAGAGCTTAGAAGACTCACAGTCTCCCAAAGGCAAGGAAAGGAAGTCGGCAATGCCAAGGTGAACCCAGGAAGTCCCCAACGTGCCACCCAAAAAGCCTCCCGACGAGGTCCCCGACGAACCTCTTGACAAGGTCCCCGACGAACCTCCCGACGAGGTCCCACGACAAACCCTCTTGTCGGCGACAAAGCATTTTGGCAAAGACATACCCCTTGTCGATAACATCAACATGGGATAACTCGTAATAATTGTACACAACGAGAAGACTCGAGCTTACGATGATCATCGGGACGTCCTCGGGATTCCCCTAGACTCGACATAAAAGCTCGGAGACACCCGAAAGACGTTATGGACGAGCTACGAAGCAACCGACGGACCACTCTTTCGTGACAAGAAACCGCGGCCAGCCTCACCGGAAAAGGGATTTAGCACATTTAGTAACGTGCAAATAAGGGAGAATATTCTTCATTAATTCCTTTAAATCAGGGAAAAAGACCCACCCTTTTCACCTATAAATAGGAGGTTTTTCCTCCTCATTTCACGCATTCTCACACAACTTTTTCCAAAGCTTCTCTCCCTAAAATTCTCTTTCTCCTCTTGTCTAATCCGGCTCGCGCCTTCGTCGCCCCTAGAGCTCGCCAGGAAAGCTCGTATACGATTTGAGACGTTAACAAGGTTTAAGCCTCGCGCAAAAAAGTTTTTATGAACGATCTCAAGAATCCTTGAGCTTCCCTCCATAAAGAACACACAATTTCTTTCTTTCTAACTAAGGAGATTTCTCAACGGACCCCCAACGCTCGACTCTCTCCTTCGTCAGGGAGTTGTTCCTCTGGCTAGCCTGAAGTCTGCAAAAGTCGACACAGTCAAACCATCGCCGATCACGATCCTCGTCATACGAGTCAGTCTACACATGCGCCATCTACTACGACACCCTTGGCGATAATACCCTCGCCATCCGCGACGGTCACCCCGCACAGCCTTTAACGGCTCCAACAACGACACAAACCACATCGCTATTCCTCCATTTACCACTAACCCTGAACTGCGTGATGACCTGATCCTCCTCGACTACGAGTATGTACATAGATAGCTTTACTATATTGACAAGGTGTGGCATCAATTATGTCATTTTTGCAGGTTCTCTCTCGCCGCTGCCGACCTCTCTGAGGAAAGAAAATCATGAAGGATAGCCAAGACAAAGGATTCGCCTCTAGTTTTGACGGCTATCAGTCAACTCACGTTGAGTGCACCTTTGACCGCCCACGCGATCACCGGATCTAGCTCGGGGCTCAAACCGTGGATCAGATTTTCAATTAAACCATTTTCGCGCATTAACAATTGTGTCATTCTTATCTAATATAGTCAAACAAATTAAGAATCAACATACCGAATTCACCTAAAAATACTATTGATACATTTTATCAAACACTTGGTATACAACTCTTCAAAATCAACATGTCTTTGAAAATTAATAACCGTAACGAGTTAGTGGTAACCATGCAGTGCATCATACGGTTTGTTGTTTTAATTCAGCTTGAAAAGTTTCTGTCGACGTTGTTGATTAAGCTAAGCCACAGCGTTGTTTAAGTTGAGTGGTTATTTCAACTATTTGTAGTTGTGCAAGTAGTTTTTTTTTTTTTAAATCAACGTACGATGTATTAGGCATCAGCCAAAAGAGAATCCCAAATACAAACAGGAGGACTATCAACCCACTCCAAACGATCAGACAAAGAATACGCCACTCTAGACAATTATGAGCAACGGTATTCGCAGATCTCAAAACAAAACCAAAACGCACTTGGGAAAAGTTCTTTGAGAACTCTAAACAATCAGAGACTAACACATGAAAATCTGATAAACCCGTGCCAATAGACATACTATTAATAAGAACTTGAGAATCTGACTCAAACCAACAACGATCAAGGTTTTTCGTCTTGACCCAAGTGAGAGCTTCTTTGAGGCTTATGGCTTCAGACCTGTCTGAAGGTAGACATGCGTCCACATTGATCTTAAGCCAGTTGACCGTCGGCTTACGCCACTTAGCACATAAGTCTTGCCGCTCAGTTCTACCATCTGCACGACCCTGTGCAAGTCGCCATTCATCTGCAACGCTACCAGCCAAGACCCCGAATATCGTCTACGGGGATAGAACAATTATTCCAAATAAATTGGTTTCGATGATGCCACAACCTCCGACAGATCATGCTGAATCTTTCACATGACGCCAATGGAGATGACGAAAAGAAGCTTTTCAAAAACTCAAACACCCCAGCAGTAGGATCATACGAAGCTTCGATCATTTCTTTTCGCTAACACTGTTGCGCAAATTCACACTCGAATAGAATGCGAGCAATAGTTTCTGCTTCTCCATTACACCAAACACAAAAAGGAGCCATATGGACATGTTTGGTTACAAGGTTAGCTATTGTAGGAAGCATCCCCTTCCCCACTCTCCACATGAAATTACGTACCTTGTAAGGAATATTTAGCTTCCAAAATTTGTTCCAAAAACTACCATCAACAAGACACACTTCACCCTGTAGAAAGCGGTACGCTGATCTCAATGTGTACCTTCCTAGAGTATCATGAAGCCAATACCAAGTGTCTGATTGCTCACGGATCGGGATAGTAGTACTCATAATAAGATCTTTGTCCCGATCATTGAACAAATCTGTCACGATATCAACATCCCAGCTTCTTTTGCCAACCTCAAAAAGGCTAGCGACTGTAGCATGCTCCAACTCTTCCGGCATATCCGACGTAATAAACCCATTTCTCTTATCTGGAAGCCACGGGATATGCCAAATCTTAAAGTCCAGACCGTCCCATATACGCCGTCTAGCCCCCTTGACCAACAACTCCTGAGCTTCAAATATACTGCGCCAGATAAAGCTAGGGCTTCCACCAAGATCAGAATTAAGAAAATTTGTGTGGCAGTAGTACCTAGCTTTCATGACCCGAGAAGTGATTTACATTTTCTTGTACCATAAAGTTGATTTCTTATAATCAAAGTTCTTAATATTTATTATTTTTACTTTAAATATTATCTTTTTATTTTTAAAGCCCAATCGGTACTAGAATTGACTTAATGACACATTTCAAAAAAAAAAAAAAATTGATTGAAAAAGTGGAAAGAAATTCTAGAGAAAACAAACTTAATTATAAAATTGTGACTTTATAATTTAGCGTTTGTAATTTTATTCGTATTAAAGAACCAAGCAATAATGTAGAAACTAAATAAGTTAGCAAGCCATGTTACAAGTTATGATATACCACCTCAATGCATATGCATGACTAAGTATGACTACTAAGTATTGGAGAAACAAAATGTTGTTCGCATCACATCTTTCTTATTTTTGGCACAACTCACTCATTTTTTGTCCAACATTTATAAATAAACATCCGTTAGAAAGATAAAATATTTAACAACTTTTTAGTTTTACGTTTCATCATAAAAATTTATTAAGTATATTAAAATTTACTCGAAATAAATATTTTGCATTAAATTAATGTCCAATTTTACGTTGTATTTGAAATTTTGTATTTTTTTAAAATTGATTTTACAAAACTTAAAATACCAAAGTTGTAGATCTATCTCTTATCATATGTCGTGCATAAAATTTTAGTACAAAAACTAATTTATTGTGTACATAATCCGCATAAGATCATACATTAGGTACATTAACTGCAGTTTTCCCTTTATATTAATTCTTGTAATACCGTAGGGATCTAGACTTAATCATAACACTTTTCCTAGAAAATAAAAAATAGATGAGTTCATCAAATGACATAATGTTATGCGACAAAAGAAATATCAAAACATATTTCTTTATATTTTATTGTAATTAATTTTGATATTTTTAAAAGTCAACCTTTTGAGTTTTGATTTCTATTTTGTGAACATTATAGTTTGGAATTCCTTCTTTGCTCCATCACTTATTGAGGTTGAGTATTGGGATAAATAGTCAAAATTAAAAATATTCGAAGAATAGCATTATATACTATTATTTGTGCACCTTGCTTGTTTCATGTGAAATTTGTTCTTCAATCCACCTATTTATTTGCTTTATTATATTAATAATCTTATTTGCGAACATCACATATTTTCTTCATTTATTTGTAAATAGAATAAATGAGTTGGGTATAATAATATTCTGAATTAAATGCCCAATTGACGAGAGGCAATAGAAGCAGTGTGGTCCTAAAAAAATGTTGATATTTTCTCGAAAGTAAATATTTGGAAATAAAAGCTCAAATAGTGTTTACAGCCATATATTCTCCCAAATGGATACACACAAGTATTCGAATTTTAAAATAGGAGATTTTGCTTTTTGAAAATCTCTTTAATTATAACTTCACAAAAAAAATATATCTTCTCTTAAAAAATTAAAATTTGGAATAAAAATTAAGTTAAGTTTTTTTAATACCCTCTTTCTAAGAAGCGATAGTAATGTCGATCAATATTTTAAATGCCGGTGTCATTTTGTTCACTCTATTCCATAGTATTGCCGCATGCTGACAGAAATATAGATGGGAAAGTCAGGAAAAGGGCATGTTACATGCCGCAAATGCTGCATAAATTTCACAAGATGCTACATGCCGACAGAAATATCTTTGGAAATGTCGGAAAATAATTTTGAGTATTTCAACAATTCTTTATACAGGTTAAAAATTACTTATTTATCACCATAAGACACAAATAACTAAAAAATCACACTGATAATGTTCAAACTTACTTATTTACCTCAAGAATCGTCTCAGTCGCCTCAACGAACTCAACCTCTACATTGATCGCGTCAATGTCCTCGAACTCTGCCTCAATCACCTCAAGTTCTGTTTTGGTCACCTCAACGACCTCGAAGATGTCGGTCAACGTCTCGGATGATAGACCACGTGGCCCCACTGAGGGCGTCGCCCAGAACGCCCTAGGGAAAGAACGCGCACAAAGAAGCCCAGCTCAAAATATACCAAAGATGAGCGCTCACTCCGATATCGTGAATGAGGAAAGAGATGGGTGAATGACGTGACTGGAGAACGACTCCTTTCGATTAACATCGTTGGTCTCGAGATGTCTCTGGCTCGACACCTTCATCGAAGAAGTCCTTGGCAATTACGGAAACCTAGAAGAAGCCGATCTAGATCCGATACGAATTAATGATATTGAGACGTGATGGCAGCCTGTTCTAGAGGACGCCAAGTTAAAGGGATCAACGGAGTCCCAACCAACCAAAATTTTGCAAAATCCTCGCTACGGCCCGGTATGCTAAACAATTGAAGACGAGGCGACCACCTTGACCCCCCCCCCCCCCCCCCCAAACGACTACTTACTTGCGGATGAAATATTTTTAACGAGGATTAAAGTCCCATAACCGTAATCCCCATGACCTCATACAGTGTGCACAAAAAAAAATAATTATGCCACGATCGAGATAAAATAATTTTCTAATAATATTTCATTCAATAAAATCATTATTACAGTCGAGCTATGAGTAAAAATAAATAATTATACATAATCAATAATAACTATGCATACGTGACGATCTGATGGTTCTATGTGCATACTCTAAATTAATTCTTGACCCGACTCTCCACAAAAAACACGTCGACCTCTCCTCTTCAAGAATCCGCGAAACGTTATCTCATCGAACTGAAAAAAGATTATCATTAATTTCAGCTATGCAAATAGTATCACCGCAGGTGGCACAACCATCAAATCCATCATATTTAGACTTGGGAGACTGGAAATATATTTGCGAGTATTATGGTGCCTTTTTCATGCTTAATGAAAGTTGAACAAAAATTGTATACCCAAATATGTTTTCTGTTGTCAAAAAGGTAAAATTAAATGGCCCCTTCTTAAAGGAAGCCCCCCGTATTAGACCAATTGTTAAACTACAATGGCCAAAAAGTGACTACATACTACAAAAAAAATATACGCACCTTCAATTCATTGTTAGCTTTTACATATCTTGGTGCGAATATAGATTCACATATAAATAACTCTCATGGTCCATATATTTTTAAGATCAGTGGCCAAATGCATCATTTACTTGGATCTTTACTACCTACTGACGATAAACCTCTGAGATTCGCACAACTGTATATACACGACAGAGAAAATGAAATACAAAATAGACTATGAACATTATCGTTTGAGGAGTCTTCAAGATTAATTACTGAATACTTTCTTACAAAGTTGCTAAGTATGTTAGACGAAGAAAATATATTAGTACAAACTTTCAGGACCGTAAGAGATAAATACAAAGAAACAAACATTCCACATATAAGACTTCGACTCTTAGGTCGAAGAAATAATGACTCTAATCAGTATGATTTACCAACATCAAATGACATTGGTGGATTAATAGTTGGTGATATTGGAGAATATGAAAAAAGAAAAGATATAATCGTAGAAATAAAATCAAATAATTTACAAAGAATTACTAAATTACACCCTTATGGAGAAGATGGTTATAGACCTGACTTGAAATTTTTTACTGATCATTAAGACACGCAACCTTTACGTAAAAGAATTCCAATGAGAGCCTTATATTGTTACCAACTACAACAACGTTCTAATTTAAAGACTACTCTAATAAGAGGTGGTAGATTGTTACAACAATATTTAGGCGATGCATATGCTTCTGTAGAAGAGGATCGATTAGATTTTGTTAGAAAAAACCAACAAACTCTTAGATCAGAAATCTATCAAGGTATTCAGGATGCTATTAATAGAGGAAATACTAATGCAAAAAAAAAAAAAAAAATAGGAAAAAAAGTTATACTACCATCAAGTCACACAGGAAGTCCAAGATATATGATAAAAAATTATCAAGATACGATGGCAATTCGCAGAGAATATGAAAAATCCTGATTTATTTATAACGTTTACATGTAATCCAAAATGGACAGAGATTAAAAGAGCATTATCTTTGATTCCTGGTTAGAAGGCCGAAAATTGGCCGGATATAATAGCACGCGTATTCAAAATGAAATTAGAACAATACTTCAAACTATAAAAGCAAGAACTATATTCGGAACAGTAATTGCTGATTTAAATGTAGTTGAATTCCAAAAAAAAAAGGATTACCACATTGTCATTTCTTATTTTGGTTACATCCCGATGAAAAAATACACGATCCCTCACAAATAGATAAATTCATTTCAGCAGAGATACCAGATCCTAATATTGATTAGTTAGGATATAATGTAGTTACTGAATTTATGATGCATGAACCATGTGGCCTCGCTAAGACAAATGCTAGACGTATGAAAACAATTTTGTGCTAAAAAATATTTCAAAAACAAAACTGAAATTACGACACAAATCAATTAAAAGAAGAAAATTTTAAATTAGTTTGTCGATTAACGGAGGAACAAAAAATTATATAAAATAGAATCCTACATTCAGTTACAAATCAAGATCATAAATTATATTTTATTTGCGGACACGGAGGACATGAAAAACATATATATGGAATACGATAATTAGTAAATTACGATCAAATAATGAAATCGTTTTAGGTGTTGCATCATCTGGAATAGCGTCTTTATTATTAGCAAAAGGAAGAACAACACATTCTAGATTTTAAAATACGATTATTAGTAGATAGATTCTCTACATGTCATATATAAAAAAAAACAAATACAATTAGCAAGGGCCGATTCCTCATGGTCGCTGATGTGGGATCCGCCGCCGACGGCGGCGCGAGGCGGAGCGACGCTGAGGCCCGGGAGAGCAGGTCTAGGCCGGCGGTGCACGTCAGCAAGAGTGGAGGAGCTCGGGTGAGCTCGCAGGTGCGCGAGGTTGGGTCGTGTGACTCCCGCGAAGGCCAGCTCTCCACAACCGGTGCTTTGGTGGTTGCCGTCGGTGGCGACGGGCAGTGGTGCGGCGGGGGACTCGGGCGAGCGGGTCCGGACCGGTGGCAAGTCGAGGAGGAGCCCGATCCTCCTTGGGTGAGCGTGGTTCGGGCTCGTGCGTCTCCGGCGGGAGTGGGCTCTCCGTGGCATACTCCGAGGGCTCGGTCCTAGCGGCGACGGGCGCCAGCGCGACGGGTAGGCCCAGGCAAGCGGGTTTATGCCAAAGTTGGGTGCCGCAGGTGATGGGGGTGTTCGGTCGGGCTCCTTTCACCCGCGTGAGCCCGCGGGCCCCTTGACCGGCGAGAACTTGCCCCGTTGTGTTCGCGGGGTTTCTGCGCTGGCGATGATGGCACTGCGAGTCCGGCGTTACTTTGGATTCCCGGGGGTAGCTCCAAACGGGATCGTCCACGCTCCGGTTTTCGCAGGTCGTCTTAAAGGGGGGCCCGCGGTGGTCGGGGCCGCTCGGTGACTTTTTTGGTGACACTGAAGGATGACGCCGGCAGCCGATGGCTTCCAACAAATTTTCTGGGTGTCTTAATGTTTTAACGGGTCTTCCGTGCAATGTCGCGATCGACGTTTCGGTTGCCGAGGTGTATGCCCGCCGATGTGAGTACCCCTGTCGCGGGTCCTGAATAAGATTTGCATGTTGATTCGGGAGCGTGCCTGAGACCCCCTCGCGTAGACGTAGATAATGTTAGGGCTGCCACATGTACTGCTTACGGGGCGTAAGGCGTGGGGGGACCACGTTATGGTGCCGCCATAGCAGGCGAGTCATGCCCAAATTTTGACATAGTAGTTAGGAGGACGACTGGGCCCGTCCTGGGTGGACGTGGCCCTTATTTGATGCGTTCCCCTGCCTTTTTTCTGGATGTCAATATTCTGAGTGCTGTCACCCCGGTGGAGCTTAAGGCATTTTCTATGGCCGAGCGTCTTGTCCTGCCAGGGGTATGTGCTCCATCGGAAGGGGAGTTCCCCGGATATCCCCGCGATGGTATGGTCACGGTTCCTTTAGAGAGTCTTTGGCTAGGTTTTTCCCTGCCGATCCATCCTTTGGTGGAGGAGCTTCCGGTGTTGCTAGACTTGCATCCGCTTCAGGTCCGCTTGAATGCTTGGTGGTTTGCTGCCGGGATTTTCTCGATGTGGCGCGAAGGACGATGTTGAGACGTCACTCCAACCCAACTCTGAAGGCTCCTCCCTATCATCATTTCCCAGTACGATCGGGGGATCAACAACTGGGTTTCCCTCGACCAGTATGGGTTTTTCGGGTCAGAGACTTGGGTCTTGAGGTGGACCCAGATTGGCACAGTCGCTGGGTTTGGGTCCCGAATGTTTATGTGGGATCTGTCCCTCAGGGCTTTTAGATTCCTCGCCTATATATGGCTTCTAGTGCCGAGGATCGGGGTTTTATCAGTTTCTTTCTAACAGGATCCGCCATTCCCAGGTGTTTTGCCGACATTCCTGGCTCTATGCGTGGTCCTTCCCCGTTTCTTTAATTGTGACGATAGCTTTTATCTTTTCTTGCTTCTGACACGATTGTTTCTCTTTGCATGTATGGATCGAAGTGATGGATGGCCATGGGGTTTCTCGCCCTTCCCTGCTGATGCGACTAACCCAGATGTTCGCAGCGCGGGCTACGGTGGCGCAGACCCGCCTTCTTTGACCGAGATGCCTCTGATGCCGAGGGCGGTACCTAGCTATGACATGCCTTCTTGGGCTCCTGGATCGTCTTATGGCAGGCCACAACAGTTGAGCCGGATTTTGTGGGGAAGGCCTCCTCCTCGTCATATGGTCAGGTCCCGGGGCATGAGCCGTCCTGCCCCAGCTGTGCCCCCATGAGCGGGGCAGCGCAGGTGGTACGCATTTTGACTTGTTGGCTTTTATTTTTCTTTTGTTGCCTTGTGCGTGTTTTTCATTTTCTTGTGTTTCGTGTGCAGGTTGCGCTGTCGTAGAGTCACCGGGTGGACGGAAAGTCCAGCTATGCCGGTGGAACGTTAGACGTGGCCCCCCTCCCTGGCTGGGCTGGGCCTTCCGAGATCGGGACTCAGGCGGTCAGGCGACGTGCAGATTCTTCAAGGCCGGACGATTCCATCGCTTGGCAGTTTTTTTGAGAGGCCAACGAGAGGCACCCGGAGTCTGCTCGTGAGGCGTTTTTCTACCGAGCTGACGCTTTACATTACGCCGTCCATCTCGGGGTCGCCAATGAAGTCATAGCGTTGAAAGATGCGGAGATTGATCACCTTTCGAGAGATGCGAGCCGCCGAGTTTGCGTCCGTGAGGTGGGACAGCTTTGTCAGCGAGGTGGTGGGTGCTTTGTTGGAGAACCCGGGCATGTACCCTCGCTCGTCTTTTCTGTTGAGTCACCAGGTCCCGCCGGACGTGTACGTGGTGCTAGAGCCCTATGTTTCCCCTGACCCTCCTCCCGGGCTGGTCATGAACCTTTCCGTGAATGGGATAGCGCTTTCCGTGGACGAACGGGTAGCGTGGACGGAGGGATCGGGGATCATGCTCCTCTGGCTCTTTCCTTTGCCCATTATGTTCGTTCCGTCCCAGAGATCGCGCATATTGCTCTTGCTGAGGCCAGGGCGGGGGATTGCGAGGAGGAGGCTGCTGACGATGCCGATCATCGTCTGTCGTGACGCATGTCTTCCTCTGTGGTAGTCGTAGGCATATATATTTTGTTTGGAGCATATAGCTCTTTGTGTCCGCCGCTTGTGGCACAGGTTTTTGTAGCGCCTCTAGGTGCCCTTTTTTGTATATGGGAACATGCTTTGCTTGTAGCGAGCCATCGTGGCTTATTAGGAGTAACCACTTATGCGGTAATTGTGGGGTTTACCTATGAATGCTGATCTTTAACCTTTAATGTATGTATGTTGGCTCTTTTTGCTTGCCTCTTTTTTTTTTTATCACTTTTAGATAGCATCTGTCTTCGGAAAACGTTGTGAGCATCTCAGGCTTTTGGCCGTGACTCTCGGGATTTGAGATTCGGTTTTCTTTTGAGACTCTATGCACTTGAAGCCAGGTCGCACTGTGTTGAGCGCTAAGGGTCATGGACTTAATACAAGTTGCGCGTCATCAAGCATTAATTTTCGGGCCGAGTAACGCTTCCACGATGACTTAGTGTACTAAGGGTCGGCTCGCGCTTTGTAGAGCGCTACGATTCCCAGACTTATCGCAAGTTGCGCATCGTCAATTGCTCGATTTTTTGCCGAGAAACGCTTCCGGGACGACTTAGTGTACTTGGGGCCGGGTCGCGGTTTGTAGAGCGCTACGGGTCCCGGACTTATCGCAAGTTGCGCGTCATCAAGCGCTCGGTTTTTTGCCGAGAAACGCTTCCGGGGAAACTTAGTGTACTTGGGGCCGGGTTGCGCTTTGTAGAGTGCTACGGGTCCCCGACTTATCGCAAGTTGCGCGTCGTGAAGCGCTCGGTCTTTTTCCAAGAAACGCTTTCGGGGCGACTTAGTGTATATGGGGCAGGGTCACGCTTTGTTGAGCGCTACATGTCCCGGGCTTATCGCAAGTTGCGCGTCGTCAAGGGCTCGGTCTTTTGCGGAGAAACTCTTTCGGGGTGACTTAGTGTACTTGGTCCGGGGCGCGCTTCGTGGAGCGCTACAGGTTCCGGGCTTATCGGAAGTTGCGTATCGTTAAGCGCTTGGTCTTTTACCGACAAACGCTTCCGGGGCGACTTAGTGTACTTCCGGTGCGCTATAGGTCTCGGGCTTATTGAAAGTTGCACGTCGTCAAGAGCTCGGTCTTTTTCCGAGAAACTCTTATGGGGTGACTTAGTGTACTTTGGGCCGGGTCGTGCTTTGTAGAGCGCTACGGGTCCTGGACTTATCACAATTTGCGCGTCGTCAAGCGCTCGGTATTTTGCCGAGAAACTCTTCTAGGGCGACTAAGTGTACTTGGGGCCGGATCGCGCTTTGTAGAGCGCCACGGGTCCTGGACTTATCGCAAGTTGCGTGTCGTCCAGCGCTCAATCTTTTGCCGAGAAACACTTCCGGGGAGACTTAGTGTACTTGGGGCCGGTTCGCGCTTTGTAGATTGCTACAAGTTCCGGGCTTATCACAAGTTGCGCGTCGTCAAGTGCTCGTTTTTTTTCTATTCGTATATCAACCCCCAAGTTTCTGAGTAATCTTGCAAAGGTTGGGAAGAAACTTTAGGAGGTATTAATTCGTGGAATAAGATTAACTTTTCATATATATTTGGCGCTTCCTCTGGCACTCTTCTTTTACATACGTTGGCTACCGAGGCTATTCCCGTTCCGGCGGTACATCTAGACTTTAATAGTGATGGACTTGGCTTCTTCATAACTTCAGGTTGGCTCTTCACTTCAAGTACCTTCAGCTAATTCTTAGCCCTAGCATTCGGGCTCATTGATGATAATGCTCAGTTGTTCGACATTCCAGGGTCAGGGATTTCACTACCCCCATTTCTTGTAGTCGGTATGTCCCGTCTCGTATCACCTTGGATATGCGGTGTGGGCCTTTCGAAGTCGGACCGAGGACTCCGGCGCCATGGACTTGTGTGTTTTGGCCTACCTTTCTCAAGACCATGAGTCCTTCTGAGAAGCGCCTCGCTTTGACTTTGGAGTTGTAGTAGCGTTCTACAATTCGCTTCTCGGCAACCAGTTTGGTGTATGCTTCATTTCCCTTTTCCTCGAGGAGGTTGAGATCTTGCCGCAGCGCCTCATTATTACGTTCTTCATCGAAGAACTCGATTCGTGGTGAGGGGACGCTTATCTCGGCGTGGATGACTGCCTCAACTCCGTAGGTTAGGGCGAACGGGGTTTCACCAGTGGCGTTGCGCGTGGTAATCCGATAGGCCTAGAGTCTCGAGGGTAGCTCCTCTTCCAATTTGCCTTTCTTTTTGTCAAGTTTCCTTTTCAAGATTGTCTTGATGTCTTTGTTGACTGACTCGACTTGGCCATTCTCCTGAGGATAGACAGGCGACGGTAGGTGTTATTAATTTCGATGTCTTGGCAGAAAGCCCAGAGGTCGACGTTGTCGAACTGTTTCCCATTGTCGGTTATCAGCGAGGAGGGGATCCCGTGATGGCAGATGATTTTGCCCCAGATGATGTTCGTTGTATTCTTCTAGGTGATTTTTGCGATTGGTTTTGCCTCGACCCTCTTAGTGAAGTAGTCGATGGCTACTATCGCTTACTCGACGTCTCATAGGGCTTTTGTCAGTTTCCCAATCAGGTGGATTCCCCATTTGGCGAACGGTCATGGGACCATTACTGGGCATAGTGGGACTGCTGGTTGGTGGGGTACCTTGGCGAATCGGTGGCACTTGTCGCACTTGCGGGAGATCTTGTTTGTGTCCTTCTTGAGGGTCGGCCAGAAGTATCCCTGTTTAAGGGCTTTGAGGGCCAGAGATCGTCTGGCGTAGTGGTTGCCACAGATTCCTTCGTGGATTTCTCGGAGGAAGAGATCAGCGTCGTCCTCGGGAAGACAATTGAGAAGGGGCTGCATGAACCCGCGTTTGTAGAGATTGCCGTCATGGATCACATATCTCGTTGCCTGGAGCTTGAGTTGTCTTGCTTCGTTCTGATTGGCGGGGAGCGCGCCGCGTTCTAAGTACTTGATGATGGGCGACATCCAGTCGCCTTCTTCTCCGCCGAAGATGGCGAGGATTTGGATTTTCTGAATGGACGGTCATTTGAGGGCTTCGACTGGAACTTTTCCTAGCTCTTCGTCATCAACTCCTGAAGCCATCCTAGCTAATGTATCGGCCTCGGAGTTCTCGGCTTGAGGTATTTAAGTGATCTCATACCATGCGAATAACTGTAGGCGATGATGCGTTTCCGCAAGGTATGTGACCATGTTTTCTTCTTTCGCCTGGTACTCGCATTCTACTTGCTTCACGATCAGCTGAGATTCACCATAGATTCTCAAGTTTTTCACTTCGAGCTTTCGAGCGATTCAGAGTCCGGCTAGCAGAGCCTCATATTCCGCTTTGTTGTTTGTGGCCTTGAATCCAAAACAGATGGCGAAGCGTAGTTTTATGCCTTCAGCATTGGTAAACAAGATGCCTGCCTCTTAGCCGTTGGTGTTAGAGGCGTTATCCACGTGGAGCTCTTCCTCGGTTTCGACCTCTACATCGTATGTTAACTCTGCGATGAAGTTTGCTACCGCCTATGCTTTGATAGCGATTCGGGACTGGTACTCCACACCGTATTCCCCCAACTCTTGCGACCAGATCGCCATTCGAAATGAAGTGCCTTTGAGGAGGGTCTTGCGGACCGGGTGCTCTGTTTGTATTATGATTTGGTGAGCTTGAAAGTACGGGTGGAGTTTCTTCGCGGTGGTGATCATCGCGAGCGCCAGCTTCTTGATTTTCGTGTAACATCTCTCTGCGTCGAGGAGAGCTTTGCTGACGTAGTAGACCAAAATTTGTTTCTTTTCCTCTTCTCGGATAAAGACCGTTCTGACGGCCCTGGTGGAGATGGAGAGGTAAAGGAATAGGGCTTCCTCATCTCTCAGATTTGACAGCAGATGTGGCGATCCGAGGTAGGCTTTCAGATCTTGGAAGACGGCATCGCATTTCTCGTTCCAGGTGAAATCCTTCCCACCTTTGAGGGCTTGGAAGAACGGTTGACATCGATCCGTGGCGTTCGACACGAACCGACCTAGGGCGTTGATGTGTCCGTTGAGGCTTTGCACTTCTTTGATTCTTCGAGGGCTCTTCATTTTGATCACAACCCAAATTTTCTTAGGGTTTGCTTTGATTCCTCGCTGTTGACGATGAACCCCAAGAATTTCCCAGACTCGACTCCGAACGTTCACTTGGCGGGGTCAAGCTTCATCTGGTACCTTCGGAGGAGCGCGAAGGTTTCTCGAAGGTCTTTGAGGATTTTGACGACCATGTCGTTGACATAAACCTAGATAGTTTTTCCGATGAGTGGGGCAAACATCCAGTTGACTAAGCGCTGATACGTGGCTCCGACGTTCTTGAGCCCAAAGGTCATGACTTTTGAGCAGTAGAGATCACGGTTGGTGATGAACGTGTTGTGTATCTGGTCGGGTCTGTGCATTCGAATTTGGTTGTATCCCGAACACTCATTCATCATGCTCATGAACTGGTGACCGGAAGTTGCGTCTACTAATTGATCGATCCTCGGGAGAGGAAAACAATCTTTCAAACATGCGGTGTTGAGGTCGGAGTAGTCTATGCAGATCCGCCATTTGCCGTTAGGTTTCTTGACCATTACGACGTTGGATACTCATTCCAGATACGTGACTTCTTTGATGAAGTCCGCAGCAATGAGCTTGTTTACCTTGTCGTTGATGGCTTCATACCTCTCGGGATTGAATGCCTGCCGTCGTTGTATTTTGGGCGTCTTTCCCTTCTCGATGTTAGGTCTATGGACGATAACATTAGGGTCGATGCCGGGCATGTCGGCATGTGACCAGGTGAATACGCCCTTGAACTGTCGCAGAATGGCGATCAGTTGTGTCTTGATCATGAAGAGCAACTGGGCGCCGATTGAAATGGTTCTTTCTAGTTTTCCTTCGTCCAGCGTGACGGGGGTCACGTCGGAAAAGGGTTACATCGTGGGTTTGCTTCTCTCGTCTTTCGGGTTGAGCTCGCTGAACATTCATGTCTTATCTGATTCGGAGGTGAGATCTTTTTTCGGCTGTTGGACAGTGTGGATGACCAACTCGTTCCTCCTGGCCATCGTTCCCTGGGCGTAACAGGTTCTGGATTTCCGTTGGCTATCCCTCAGGATCCCTACTCTGTTTTTCATCGAGAATTTTACGAGCAAATGGAAGGTGGAGGCGATGTCCTGGAGGTTTTTGAGAGACGACCTTCCCATGATGATGTTGTAAGAGGATAGCTGGTCGACCATGAGGTACCTGATCATTTTGGTGACCATGGCCCCTTCTTCGGATCCGAATGTTGTTGGAAGGTCAATGGCTCCTTTGGCGAAGACTGGTTTTTCGTTGAACCCGTAGAGCGGAGTCTTGATGGGTGCGGGATTCTTTGAGCCTGTTCTGTGAAACTGACGGCTTGGCCGGGAAGCACCGTTGTCGAACTGGTTAGGTTCGTGAAGTTGATCTGGTGTTCCTCGTTTTCACCTTCAAGGGCTCGGGTGTATCTCTTTCTCTTGTTGTTGGAATCTCCAGTTTCTGGCCCACCTAGAATAGTGGATACAATGTGATATAGGGGCGTTTTACCTTTGGATCACTCTTTGTCTTGGCGAGATTTGTTTCGCTAGTCGTCTCGGGGTTGTTCACCTTCTCGAGGCGGAGGATCGCTGGCTTTTCCGCTTCCTGCCATGAGTTTTTTGACAAACTCTTGAAGCTATCCGTCTTGGATGAGCTGATCGATCTGTTTCTTCAACTGCCAACATTCTGATGTCAAGTGGCCGTGATCTTGGTGGTATTCATAGTACCGGCTTCTGTCTTTGCTGGCCCTCTTGGGCAGAGGTCGTGGAAGGCCGAACTTTTGCTTTTGGAGGTTGAAGATCGTAGCTGGTGACACAGTTAGCGCGGTGTAGACCATGTCTTTTCGGAATCCTTTCGCTTGTTTCGGACGTTGTTGTCACCCTTCAGAGTTCGGCTGCTGGCGCTGCTTCTTTTTCTGGGGCTCATTATCGTAGCCTCTTCGGTCGTTCCTGCTCTGCTCATCTATACTAACCTGGCTTCCACTGACAAAGTATTCGTCGGCGGCGACGGGTTCTGCCGCCCTAGCCATTAACTCGGCCGTGGAAGCGGGCATTTTCTTGAAAATCGAGCGCGTGGATTCACTTACGGGGAGGCCATCGATTATTGCGGTGACGACGTCATCGTCGGTGTAGCTGGAAACTTTATTCGCCTCCTTTGTGAACCTTTTTAATTAGGCCTGAAGGGATTCGTCTTTGCACTGTTTGAGGGACCACAAGTACGGCTTTCCCTTCCGATGCGTTATTAAGCTAGCAAAGCGGGATATGAAGCGTTCCTTTAACTCTACAAAGGACTCGATCGACCCCTTGGGGAGTCCTTGGTACTATTCCAAGGCTGGTCCGGCGAGGGTGAGGCAGAATGCCTGACACATCGTGGATGACGAGCATCCATTCACTCGCATGGAGAACTAGTATTGCACTAGATGGTACGTGGGATCGGTCGTGCCATCATAGATGAGGTTTAGCGGGAATCGCAGATCCTTGCTGAGGTCTTCGTCAAGTAGGTGGCATACAAGAGGGGAGATGATTCCCTCCGCCATACTTCGTTTGGCGGGATCAGTGCTATTGGCGGCGGCAAGTTCTCTTAGTTCGCGCCTCAGAGCCTGGACTTTGTTTCTTAGTACATCGTTTGGCGGGGGTGCCACTGGGCCAGGTGTCGGGGCCGTGATGATTCCTCTTGTCGTACAGTGAACAATGCGGGGTATGGAACTTTTGAACCCCTCAGATTCGGCATTGTCTGGATTCCCTGGGGGGGGAGGTGTTCTCCTTTCGTCATTTGAGGTGTCGTCGCAAGTCCCCTCATGACGGGAATGGATCATATGTTGGCGAAGGTCCTCCTCGTCTTCCGGGCGCGCTTGAACTAGCGCCTGCTGGCGACGATGATTCTTCCTCACCCTAATGCTTTCTGTGTCAGTTTCGTCTTTTCCCAGACGATCAAAGACTGATCGTCTGGTCGTCTGTGATTTTTCTGGCTCCCGGACTTCTTGGCGGGCCGATTGAGTCGCAGGTTGGCCTCGTTGTGTGAGTTTTAAGGCCTTTTATGGACTATCATCTTCGTTTATGGCCTCGAGGTTGGCGTCGTTGTGGCCGAGGCATTTGGACACAAGGTCCATCAAGCGGAAGACACTGTCTTCCAGTCGGGCCAGCTGTTCCTTCTCTTCGTTGACGGCGGACTCTTGACGATTGCTGGTTTCGTGCTTGGGTTCGGCCTGCGTTAACCTGAGCCCGAGTATTGAGAGCGATGCTTCCCACAGGATGGGAAAAGGTGCCTTCTGTTGATTTTGACATTATGGCTTTTGAGGAAAACTGGGTAGCAGGGTACTCAGAGGCTTGTGATTTCGTGGCACCCCATCCTTCTAGCGCCAAAATATTAGTGCAAAAAACAGCTTCAATCCATTAGCGGCCCAATTGCTCGTGCTGGGCCGGGCCCGATGTCGTCTTGTTGTTTTTTTGACTCTTGGGCTTAGGCTCCTGGACTGTTGAGTCAACAGATTCTCCACTAACTCAGGATCAGAGATCCGGGGCAAACACCACTACATGTTGCCAAGAGGCCAGGGCTTACCCTGGCCCTGGTTACAGGTTCGGGACGCCAAAAACGGACCTGACCACTGCGTACGGGAGATCATAGTAAATACTTTCTAGTGAACCCTGGCGGACCAGACCCTCGAACGACGTCACAGGGATAGATCCGGGTCCTCAGCCCAAAAACACGCCATATTGCAAGGACCTAAAATTGAATTGGCAGGTCTATTATACCCCTCGAGTACTCCTTTTTAACCTTAAAAATCAAAATAAGAATGATTGTCACGCTTCCTTTTTTATTCACGATTAGTCAATTGATATGAATTAAAATTGGATATACATAATCAACATTTAATTTTCTTATTTATGATAGTATTATATCCAACGGGTTGGGTACAAACCTATTTATTGTGATAATAAAGCGCTCTTAGTTCAGTTCGGTAGAACGTGGGTCTCCAAAACCCGATGTCGTAGGTTCAAATCCTACAGAGTGTGATTAGATTCTTGTTATTTGGGAGGTTAAATATAAAACTGCAAAAAATTGAACATAAATTTGAAATTGGCCTCCTTAAGTATGAGGCCAATTCTATAGGAACTGTACGATCCTATTTGGTCAAATACCTAGCGACAAACTCCTCTGTTCTTTTCATTACAGTATTTCTGAACAAGTTCCTGGGTAACAAGGCTAAGGGCTTTCTTATTGATGATAGTCACGATATCAACCGTGACCTTGATACGAAGCTGGAGCTTCTAACTATGATAATCAAATCATGCTCTATAATTTGGTTTGATCGCCTATCCATGTGGTCAGGATATCTGCCAGAGATACAAGACTGACAGATAGAACGAAACCTCGCGGATCTAGAACCTTGGCAAGGAGGGTCTTAGATCGTTCCAGAATTTTCTTTACGGCTTCCGCGCTATATGAACCTCTCCTTGTTTAAGACCTTCGGATAATTCTTGGAGATTTAGATCAGTCTGCCTGTATCGTGAAGCTTGATACGGGTCCTCGGTCTATCCGCAAAGTCGGTATGTCTATGTTGAGATAATAGACTACGAGATAGCTTAAGCACCACATAGAACAGGTCCTAACAGGGGGTCGTAATCGGCACCGTAAATTTTCCAGGGCTTCCGCTTTAGTGTAATTTCTCGCTCTCAGAACCTGGACAAAACAATACCCAAGGTCAGGGATAATCGTGGGGGGGGGGGGGGGGGGGGGGGTACCCCCTGATTCACCTCCGGCGCTCAACATTAGTGTGATATTCGAGGGGAGGCGCGTTTTAGAAGGAGTATTGAGAGTTTTAGGCAAGTTCCAGGGTTGAGAATTGAGTTACTGTTACGTGAAAATCGCGCTTCTATTTATGGAAGGGTCCGGGGTTTAAAACGTAAATAATTATTACTCCAGGAGGCCCCCGGAGTAATATTATATGATTTTTTGGGTCTCCCAGACGTGGCCGATCCAAAGTCGCAAGTTTCAGCCTGATCCGAGCAGCGACACGCCCGCACGCACTGGAACAGTGGCGGTGATGCAATAGGTTGCGTGAAGGGGAAATGGCTGACGTCAACGCCTGCGTGGCGCCCTACGATTGGCTACGTGGGTTCCCTCGCGCCCAATGGCACGTTGACACGTGGCGAGGTAAGGTTTGACCCTTGGGGGCTCTACAGCGTCCCTGTCGCGAGGTCAGGTGGCCTTAGGGGCCTGTTGGGCCCCCTTGGGCGTGTGGCAGTGGCCCTTGGGGCTTTGGAGCCCGCCCAGAGGTTCCGGGGGGCTCTCGGAGGCCTCGAGTGTTTCCGAGGTTGTTTTTCGCAAATTTTATGTCATTTTTTGGTGTTTTTATATTTTTGGTATCACCTGGACCCTTTATTTTTCGAGAACGGACTCCCGGTGAATATTTTGAACGAAATTGATCATAACTAATAAAAGAAAAATTAATTTGAATAAATAATTTTTCTTTTGTTAATTAATTAAATCAATTACGTAAAATACCTGTAACAAGTACTATTTAATAACATTATGCTATTTTTCTTTTTTGACCAATCTCCCGAAAAAAATTAGACGCAAAAATTTAATCAACTCATATTTATTGATTTGTGAATATTTTTACGATTATTTTTTATTATTTTTAATTCATGCTGTCTCAATCGATCAAAATTTAAATACTTTTACATACCTCCTCCTCTTTGATACTTGGGCTTTACTTCACTATCAATTCTCGCTCCAGCACTCTTATTTTTTTGTGTGTTTATTAACCTTAAGTCATTTACGCATGTACGTGACACATTAAAGTATTTAAGATGAATAATCTGAGCATGTTAAAGAAAGTAAAAATTAATTTGAGTACATGTGAAAAACTTAATATTAATGGAGACAACTTAATTAATCGAAATGTCATTATATGGAGTACTAGTAACCTGTATCTAAAGCTTGAGAATATGTAAGCTACTATGTTTAAGTTTGGGTTTATTACTGCAAAAAAAAGTTTGGGTATATTACTGCAACTCCTCTAAATGAAAACAGAAAGCATTTAAAAACCAATTTTCCCGATAAAATAATAAAAGTGAAAATAAAAGAGAGTAAATGCGCAAAGCATAAAGAGACAATTACCAAAAGTTACCATAATTGTTTTTGCGGAATTATTTGATGTAGCGTCATTATTTTTGGATTTATGGGAAAATATGACAAAAAAGTATGACACAAAAGCAAGCTAATTGATTAGTGCGTCTATTAAGTCTTAATAATATGCATTAATAAACCATAAAGTTGCTCACTTTATATAATGATTACCTAAATCTAAGCTTTAAATATGGTCTTTATAAAATAAGATTAATCCATTGTCCCCACTGTTATCTACAAGGGCACTAACTAATGCATGAGAAAGATAAATTTATCCGATCTATTATATATTGGGATAACTATTTTTTTATTAATATTTTTGCAACATATACTAACGAGTTACTTATACTTTTTTTTAACTCAACTAGGCTTTTAAATAAATATATAGCATAATGGTGGGATTTATTTTGTTGTTAGAAGTTATTTGCATATATAATAAAAATATAAGTTATACTGGAATCTAGTAAACAAAGCAACGGGGTTATAAAAAAATAAAAGTATAAATTAATATTTATATTTGGAGAATATCTAATGTAAGAAATTATTTGCATATAATGGACCGATTTAAGACAGGGACCATATGATCACATTGATAAAGACTTTGAGAGGCCTTCTATATTCAATGTGAAAAATGAAGTTATAGATAAGGATCCCTATTTTCTTTTAAAAGGAAATGCAAGAATATTAAAAGGATATTTGCGGCATAAATAATTAATCATACCAAATGTAAATTTGGTATTACATGAAACGAAATACACCTGGTCAACCCCTTTACTGCCCTTCGTCATATTACATGGAATGAAATACACATATTTGTAGGGTAGTCAGATATCCGGATTAAACAACCACGAGTTTATTTCAACTCTATAAAATGTAAAATATACTGAGCTATAGAAAGTGAACTCTTGTTGAACTATAGATCTAGAAATTGAATTTCCTAGTCTATGCAAGAGAGTAGGCGAGGTTGCTTAAAAAAAAAAAAAAAAAAAAAAACTACTTATGGCTATTTGTGATATAAAGCCATATTTATAGCCAACGTCTGTCGTGAGATTTGAAATTCAAATCATCATATTCGTCCTCCGAGAACTCGCCATTTCCGAGCTCCAAGTATGTTTAATTCAAACTGTTATTAGTTGTCATGTTCATGATCAATCCTATTGATTCAACATGAAATTTTGATTTCTTCCTTGCTTGAACGGTAAAGATAATTTGAATTCTCACGTGTTGGGAATTCGATACATTTGCTCAATCCCGATGCGGAAATTACGGGATATCATCAAACTATAAGATCTAGATTAACATCGAATATTAAGAGATTTAGTTTTGATATGTTACCAGACTTTTGATACTTATGCCAAGTGTAGAAAGTTTGGATTTGCGTGTGACCGATTTCTCATGATTCGGATCCGATCTCGTCAAATATCGAGCCTCTATATTGTCCACCACATCGCTGCAGAAGCGTCTTTGAGACCGGAAAACACTTCGTCAGACTGCTAGGTCTTTTTTAGTGTTTGGACGGCAAACCGATAGAATGCACGGGGAAGAGAAAAATCATGCCTAAAGGCTAGAGCTAAATGGGGGATAATTTTCTGTGATTGCAAGCTTAAGGATTCTGCAGTTATTGGCTTAAAGTTGTATTTATAGAACAAAATCAATAATGACATGATGGAGTTTGGTCTCAGTTAATGAGTTAAGCCCATTAGTTCATTATTAATTCATAAATCATAATACTTAATTAATCATGTAATAATTAATTTACAGACCGGATGGGCCTAAATCTCGATATGGGCATTTCCTAAAATCTTCCACTAACATGAATGTACCGGGACTGGATATACTTTTTCGCACATTGATGCGCAAATAAAGATCAAATGATGCCTTGTGTGATATACCTATAGCATCACCATGATCAAATATGTATCATGCTTCGCTGTCACAATTCAAACCCTTTTTCGTGGCGAATTCGTCATCGTACTCCGTTTCTCTCGCGAGTTCGAGTATGACTTCATAGGATTTTGCATTATTGTCTAGAGATTCAAAGTTTGCAAGAAAAGAGGATTCTTTAGCACTACATCACTTGCCCTAATGTAGTGGTATACTATACTATGTATAGTATACCATAATATCAGGGCACAGCTAAAAAGCATTTTTCACCCATGATTTAAAGCTAATAACTTAACCATTATGGTTTGCTAATTTATTAACTTCTACATTGACTTATTCTTTCTTCATCTTTACTACTTGTAATTGAATACAGACTATGGTTTGGCACGTCTGTTATGTCGAGTTCCTGTTTCCTTTTGGGGATAAAAGTATTGAACAATCAAGTTAGAGCGATTTTAACTTGCTTGTGGCCACAGAACTCTGATACTCATATCGTTCAGGATGCCCTGAGTGTATTACCTTGATGATTTATGGAGATCATAGCTTTCTTGACTTTCCATTCCACTCTACAAAGTTTGCAACAGGCCCAATATTAGTTTTTCATAACTTCCCTATTATAGGAAGCTTTTGACTACAATAAAGAAATTTCACATGCTAGGCAGTGGACTCATGGTTATTCTCAAACATTGGAATCTCTGATTATTACTCTAAAGTTTCCAATGTCCCCTTATTTACATAAGATTAATGCCCCGTGAGTCTTTCACAGTGTGAGTCATTCCAATATTGTTAGTTCTCATTGTTGGACATGTGTGTCCTTAAACAAGATATTTATCCATTTGTAAAAGATTATGACAAGTCGTTGAATAAAGATGGTACTTACTATGTTAATCTTATTATAGTTTCTGTAGAGTAAAAATAGAATGTTTGATTCCTTAGTTCATAAAGGATGCAATTATGTTATTATTATCACAAAAGAGTCATGTGAGGAAGAATTAATAAATATAATAAATGAACTTAAAATGTCCATGACCTGATTAACTGGGTGGGAGCCCATTAATCGGTAAGGTCATTAATGTGACTGAAGTGACAATCCTATTCTGGATTTTGTGTGTGTCAACACTCACTAGAAGTGCATTAAGTATGAAGCGTCTTCATACTGGACTGGACCTGACTTAAACTCAAGAAGTTGTCATATAAGACCGTCACTGACAACTTGTAGTTGAGTCGCAAAATGACGATCAAATGGATATTAGTTCTAAGTCCTGAGTGGTCATGAGTCCAAGCTGCTGGCTTGATTGTTCTTTGATTTAACCGTTAAAGAACACAAGATATTACCGCTGTTCCCAACACTATTATTTTGGGAACATGATAGTCAGCAGTAAGGATTGCTTGATCATAGACATGGGCATCACACAGCTCTCTTCAGAGTCCTGATGATTCCCTTGATTGTCAGTGGTGAGAAGTGAGAGGTACCCGTGCCCAACTTATGAATCGAAACCATAAGTGGGTTACGCATAATATTACTGGCTGAGTCAAGGATGAAAATGCATTGAGGGGCATTACGGTATAAACCGCCTGCTCATGTGTGGGTTATCAAGTGAAAGGACAATAATCGGTATTTGATTGAATCTAATGGACACCCTGCTGTATATAAGGGAATAATATATACCGTATCACTAAATAGTGCAGCCTCGGGTCTATAGTGGAATCACTTCGAGGTTTGACGAACACCTAGCAGTTCGTTGGAGCTTAAGCGATACGGGTCCATGGTCCACAGGATAGCTCCGTAACGGATGTACGTAGGTGATTAAAATACATTCTGGATAATGTTTAGTCATTTGGCTCGACTTATAAAACTGACAAGTCTGTGTCAGACGTCAGAGAGTTTTATCGATAGCGTGGCAAAAGTATCATATTTTGGTACACGAAAGTAACTGATAAAAAGAAAGTTAGAATTTAGATTTTTGAACAGTACCATGTTGTTCTAAATTAAATTCAAAGCAACTTTGCTTTTTGAACCAAGTCATTCTGAACAATGGTTTGTGATTTATGGATTTTCTAAGTTTATAACTCGGTTCGATAAACTATGAAATTAAATCACACGTCACGAATTTAAATGATGGTGTTTGCACCATGACATTTAATGTGTGATAAATAGATCAGGCTTTATTAATATAATTTAATTATTTGGATTTAATTATTAATATCTTATTAATAATTAATTAATAATTAAAGGATTTATATTAATAAATAAATAATATATATTTATGTATTATTTAATGTGTATTTCGAGTTAGGGTTTGGAGATAAAAAAACCCTAGATAAATTCGAATCACTGATATAGAATATTTTATTTTTGCGGCGATAGTACCTGAAGTTTGGTATTTTAGCAAAAACCCTAAAATCAATTTAATCCATTGGATCGGTTATGATTTAGTATCAACCGTTGGATTGAGATAATTGATTTGAACCCTAATATAATTCGAAATTGAAACTTGGTGACCAAGTTTAGGTATTTCGAATTTGCTTAATTAATTCTGTCTGTTGGATCGGTTTTGAGATTTTATCTTTAAACCGTCGGATTAGAAATTAATTAACATTATATATGTGATATTAAAATTCGAATAAATTTGAGATAAAGGTTCAAATTAGGGTTTTGTAAAACCCTAGGGTATTTGACTTTATCCCTAATTGATTTGATCCATTGGATTGGTTTAAGATTTAATTTTAACCATTGGATCTAGATAATCATTAACAAATTCGAATTTAAATATATATATATATATATATATATATATATATATATAATATAATTCGAAAATATATAATATGATGATAAGATTAAATGTTTTAATCTTATATTATATTATTAAATTAATTAAATCTCTGATTAATTATATCCATTCGATCTAGATGAGATTGAATCTGGATCATTGGATTGAAATAATTATTTATATTTAATTAAAAGAATTCGAATATTGGGAGGGAAAATCTCCAAATCGGTTACAGCTTGAGCCTATAAATAGGAAGCTCATTCTACACATTTAACACACCTCTCCCCAGAGCAAAAACTCGAGATCTCCCTCTCTCTCTAGGGTCTGCGAGTTTTCTGCTTCTGATATCTTTTCTGGTTCGGCTTAGGAGATATTTTTCTCTGGTAGCTTTAAAAGAACCGTCAGTTAAATTTTGCGACGGAGTCCTGCCAGCGAAGCCCACGCTTTGGTAGCGAGGAATCCAGGAGAATATCCCGGAAGATCACGGGAGTTTCCCTCAGCACCGGCGGAGCCCTGCCCAAGTCAGAACGCGCAGCCGGAATCATCAGTTGAGGTACGGCCTTATGCATTGGGTAAATAAATGCGACCATTTTTTGCTTTATATTTATTTCCCGTTCGACTAGATTATTAATAATGAATATGAAAATATTAGATTCGAAATATTTATCAGATCTCGTTTTGTTGTTACCTGATATCCGTGTCGTCGGTACGATAACAAGATTTCCGCTTTAAAATGAATTTTTAAATGTTACCGGGACGGCCCGGAGGCTATTATCGTGGTAAGGAAGTCGGCTTGATACCTTCGATTTCCAACACTCATAACGGATGCCTAAATGTTTAAGAATATCTCAAAGATATCAAGGACTCTTTCTCTTACTTAATCATTTTTGAATCATAACTTGTTTCCCTCAAGGTTTCTTCTTGTGACTCTCTTTGACTTAGGACAGTTTTAAATAATTATGTATGACTTCTAGGGATATCATTTCCTTTATGGATATCGATATATTAAATCTAATTTATAATATTGAGATGAACTAAATTGAAGAAACTTGCCTTTATTGAATTAAAAATTGTGCTAAAAATTAACAAAATTAAATAAATTTGTTCTTGAACTATTTTCATGATATGTAAAGTTTTATATTATGTAAGGATAAACCAGAAAAATGTAAAAGGATAATTCTGATTCCTATAGATTTTGTATGACTGATGTACTTTTCTTTCGAAAAAGCATTGGTCATTGGATCCTCCACGTTATCTTCTGTGTTAACTCTCTCCATTGAAACGTCCTTCCGATCAATAATATATTTGATCAGATGGAACTTTCGAAGATCATGATTTGTTGTTTTGTGTGCTCTCGGCTCCTTGGCTAGTGTTATAGCTCATTAGCTATCACAAAAGAGTTTCAGAGGATCACCAATATTAGGAACTACACCAAGATAAGAAAAAAATTCCTAATCCAGACAACCTCTTTAGCGACATATGATGCAACTGTATACCCAGCTTCGGTAGTTGAGTCGACTACAATAGCTTTCTTGCTGTTGTTCTAAGTAACAACACCATTATTGGCACATAATACATATCCCGTTTGCCATTTGAACTCATCCGGATCAGTTTTGAAGCTTGCATCATTATAACCTATAATGTTCAACTAATTAGTGTCGCCGTGAACGAGTGATCTATCCTTCGTCCTGTTGAGGTACCTCAATATATTTTTTACTGTGGTTAAATGACTGTTTAAAGGATTTGATTGGAATCTATTGGTCAAACTTAAGTCAAAAGCTACATCTAGTCGAGTAGATAACATGGCAGCGATTATGGAGCCAATACGAAAGGCGTAATGTCACGTGCTTAGAGTTTTCACGTAACTCGTAAGCCCTCGTGCGGCACTTAGTTTCACTCCCCCGAGCTACTTATATCCCCTAGGAAAAGCCTTTGAAGAACACTCTATCTCACACAAAGACAAAACGAGATTAGTTTAGAGAGAGAAAGTTTAGTGAGAGAAACACTAGATTGGATTTCTTGGATGATTTACAAATGAAGGAGCCACTCCTATTTATAGGCTCCAAGGTTTATAATCAATGGCTAAGACTAGTCTAATCTAATGGCTAAGATTAAGTGTCTAGATAATTCTATACCATTCTACCTAGTCTAGAAACTAATACATATAACTAGAACTTCCTATAATGCTCTAGAATACTCTCCCTTCCTTTAAGCTCCATATATTTGCTGCCTTGTGCAAGTAGTCGCCACTTATCCATGAGATGCACCTTTAATGAATACCAATCCTTTGTCGAGTTCCCCTTGTTCTTAGGAAAGTCGCAATATTTGTTCATATCTTTTAGCATACGAACAAATTCATGAGGCCTCTTTTGCTCTGTTGGTTGCTCTGCTTCTGAACTCCCAACATTGTATGTCAGTTCTTTCCTGCTTCTTTGGTCGATAAGTGTTGCCGAATACACTCTCATGTGCGGTTCGTGTTGGACATGTGTCTTTAAACAAGTTGTTATTAACCCGTTTGTAAAAGATTATGAGTGTCATTGAATAAAGATGATGATTATTATGTTGATATTATTATAGTTTTTGGTATAATAAATATTTATTTCATAGTTCATCAAGGATGCAATTATAATATTATTATTACAACCGAGTCAATGTGAGGAAGAATTAATAAACATGATAAATAAACTAAAAATATATATGTGACTTAGTTAATTGGGTGAGAGCTCATTAATTGGTTACAGTCGTTATGTGACTAAGTGGTAAAATCCTATTATGGATTGAAGTGTGTGTCACACTACTAGAAGTACATTAGGTATGATGCGACTTCAAATTGGATTGGACCTGACTAAACTCCAAAATATAATATAAGACTGTCACTTATAACTTGGAGTTAGGTCACCAGTAGATGGATCAAACGGATGTTAGATATAATTCATGAATGAAATTAAGCCTGGACTATTGACTTGATTTTTCATTTATTTAAATGTTCAAAGAACACAAAAATTTGTCGTTCTGAATGCTGCTAGTTTGGGAACATGATTGTTAAAAGGTAATGGTAGCTTGATCACAGACATGGACATCACATAGCTTTCTTTAGAGTCAAGATGATTCCCTTGATTGCCGGCCAGGAGAAGTGAGAAGGACATGTGCATGAATCGTTACCACAAGTGGGTCACTCATAATACCATTGACTGAGTTGAGTATGAAAATGCAGTAGGGATAAAATGGTAAAAACCGCCCGCTCGTGTGTTAGTCGTCAAGTGAAAAATCAATTCGATAATTTTATTGTATCCATGGACACCTTGTTATAAAGGTAATAATATATACCATTTCATGAAAGAGTGCAACCTCGGGTTTATAGTGGAATAACACCGAGGTTCGACGAACTACTAGCAGTTTGTTGGAGCATAAGTGAAAAGGGTTCATGGTCCGTAGGATAACTCAGTAACGGACATTAGTAGGTGATTAAAAATACTATGTTTAAACATTTTTCAGGACATATAAAACTGAGGTCTGTGTCAGATTTCAGAAAGTTTTATTTTGGCTTGACAAAAGTACCAAATTTTGGTACAAAAAATTTAACTGTCAAAAGAAATTCCAATTTAGCTTTTTCATCAACTAGAAAGTTTATGGAGCCGTGTCATATCGGCGGTCGTCTGTAATTTGGAATTTTAGTAACTATGAAATTAAATCACATGTTACGAAATTAAATGTTGGAGTTGTAGTACGACATTTAATGTGTGATATTGAGATAAGTAATTAATGATATAATTTGATTGCATGTATTCAATTATTAATATTTTTTAGTAATAATTAATATATTTATATTATAAGTAATAGATCATACGTTTTTTGCTGTTAAGAGATTTTCATATTTGGGGAATAAGTACCTTAAGTCTAGGTTTTTAAGAAACACCTTAAAATTAATTTAGATTGGATCGATTAAGATTTATTCTCAACCGTTAAATTAAGAAATTCATTTTCTAACAAACCTTAATTCAAATTCTTGCTTGGTGACCAAGTATGGTGAATTCAAAATTGCACAATTAATTTGATCTGTTGGATCAGTTTTAAGATTTAATTACCATGTATATTAATTATATATAATCCAGATGAAAGATAAATCGAAATGAAAAATATACTTGTTTAACAAGTTTGTTTTTTATTTATTTATTTTTTTAAATCAATTTGGTCCATTAGATCAGATTAAGAATTAATCTCAACCGTTAGATCTATGTATTGATTTTTAAATATATATATACACACACACACACACATATATATATATATATATATATATATATATATATATTTAGAATTTATTTAGATATGGATAAGATTGGTTCTTGATTTTACCAAGTGTTATCTATTTAAATAAATCCTTGATCATATTGATCCACTGGATTCTTTAAATTTTAATCTGAACCATTGGATTGAATAATGATGATTTATTTTAATGATTTTAAAAAATTAGGGGAGGGATTCTCGAACTCCGTTACAGTGTGAGCCTATAAATAAGAGACCTCATTTTAAACATTTTTCACACCTTCCCCTAGAGAAAAATTTGAACTCCCCGTCTCCCTTAGAGTCTGCAAATTCTCTCTCTCTCTCTCTCTCTCTCTCTCTCTCTCTCTCTCTCTCTCTCTCTCTCTCTCTCTCTCTCTCTCTCTCCCTCCCTCCCTCCCTCCCTCCCTCCCTCCCTCCCTCCCTCTCTCTCTCTCTCTCTCTCTCTCTCTGTGTTTTGTTTAGTACGACATTGTTTCTCCGAAAACTTTAAAAGAACCACCAGTTAAATATTTACGGCGGAGTTTAGCGACGAAGCCCCTGCTTCGGTGAGAGGAGTCGAGGAGGTTATCCCAGAATATCACAGTAGTTTCCCCAGCACTGGCGGAGCCCTGTAAATGTCAAAACGCACCAACGAAAGTCGTCATAAACGAGGTTGGGCCTTATGCATTGGGTCATTAAATTCCACCCCTTTATTTATTGTTTTGTTTATATCATATAGGCTGTATTATTAATAATATGTTATGATATTAATAGTTAGAATTAATTTGCTAATTAATTATCCGATCTCGATTTTGTATTTTTCCAATAAATGATCCATGACATGGATAACAAGTTCCGCTTTTAAATAATTTTTTAAATGTTACCCAGAAATACTTACGGAAAATTATCGTGACAAATACACCGGGAATTAAAACACTTTTTTTTTCCAATAGTTCGGTCCTTTTCGAATTCGTCTCTAGAACGATCGCCTTAACTGCAAGGTCTTTCTTGTCATCTACTACGTGCTTCTTTGCCATCATCGCCATCTCTTCCTCTATTTTAATGAAGATAACGGCTTTTGTTGGACATATGTGTCCTTACACAAGATATTTATCCATTTGTAAAAGATTATGACAAGTCATTGAATAAAGATGGTACTTATTATGATAATCTTATTATAGTTTCTGGTAGAGTAAAATAGAATGTTTGATTATTTAGTTCATAAAGGATGTAATTATGTTATTATTATCACAACAGAGTCAATGTGAGGAAGAATTACTAATCATAATAAATGAACTTAAAATTTCCGTGACCTGATTAACTGGATGGAAGCCCATTACTCGTGTAAGGTCATTAATGTGACTAAGTGACAATCCTATTCTGGACTATGTGTGTGTCACACTCACTAGAAGTGCATTAAGTATGAAGTGTCTTCATACTGAACTGGACCAGACTTAAACTCAAAAAGTTATCATATAAGACCGTCATTGATAACTTGAAGTTGAGTCACAAATAGATGATAAAATGGATATTAGTTCGCTTTAGACCTGTGGGCAACTTATGAATCGAAACCATAAGTGGGTTGCTCATAATATTACTGAGTGAATCAAGGTGGAAAATTCATTGAGAGGCATTACGGTAAAAACTGTCTGCTCATGTGTGAATTATCAAGTGAAAGAACAATAACCCGAATTTGATTGTATCAAATGGAAACCCTGCTGTATAAAGGGAATAATATATACCGTATCACTAAAGAGTGCAGCCTTGGGTGTATAGTGGAATCACTTAGAGGTTTGACGAACAACTAGCAGTTCGTTGGAGCTGAAGTGATACGGGTCCATGGTCCCTAGAATAGCTCCGTAACGGATGATACGTACGTGATTAAAATACATTCTGGATAATGTTTAATCATTTGGCTAGACTTATAAAACTGACAGGTCTGTCGCAAACGTTAGATAGTTTTATCGTTAGTGTGGGAAAAGTACCATAATTTGGTACACGGAATTAACTGATAAAAAAGGTTATAATTTATATTTTCTATCAGCACCATTTTGTTGTAAATTAAATTCTAAGAAACTTTTCTTTTTGAACCAAGTCATTCTGACTTACGGTTTGTGATTTATGGATTTTCTAAGTTTATGACTCGGTTCGATAAACTATGAAATTAAATCACATGTCACGATTTTAAATGATGGTGTGGCACCATGACGTTTAATGTGTGATATTGAGATTAGGATTTATTGATATCATTTAATTATTTGGATTTTAATTATTAATATCTAATTAATAATTAATAGATTTATACTAATAAATAATATATATATATATATATATTTATATCTGTAAATGTGTAAAATTCGAATTAGGGTTTTCTCATATTAAACCCTATCTAATTCGAATAATAAGATTTGGATATTCCATATTTGCGGCATAAGTACCTAATGTTATGGTAGTTTAACAAAACCCTCAATTTAATTTATTGGATCGGTTATGATTTGATATCAACCATTGGATTGAGATAATTGATTTATACCCTAATTGTAATTCAAAATTTAAAGCTTGGTGACCAGGCTTAGGTATTTTGAATTTTCTTAATTAATTGTGTTCGCTGGATCGGTTTTGAGATTTAATCTTCACTGTCGGATTACAAATTAATTAATATAATATTCGAATATATAAAAGGATAAGAATTTAAATTAGGGTTTTGTTGAAACCCTAGGGTATTTGATTTTATCCCTAATTGATTTGATCAATTGGATTGGTTTAAGATTCATTTTGAACCATTGGATCTAGATAACAAATTCGAATTATATATATAAATATATATATATATATATATAATTCGAATTTAATAAAAGTGATGATAAGATTAAATATTTTAATCTTATCATGTATTTATTATTTAATTAAATCAATGATTAATTATATCCATTGGATTTAGATGAGATTGAATCTGGACCATTGGATTGAAATAATTAGTTAAACTTAATTAGAAGAATTCAAAAAATGGAAGGGAAAATCTCCAAATCGGTTACAACTTGAGCCTATAAATAGGAGGCTCATTCTACACATTTTACATACCTTCCCCAGAGTAAAAACTCGAGCTCTCCCTCTCTCTCTAGGGTCTGCCGTTTTTTTTGCTTCTTATCTCTCTTCTGGTTCGGCTTAGGAGATATTTTTCTTCGGTAGCTTTTAAAAGAACCGTCAGTTAAATTTTGCGACGGAGTCCTGCCGCCGAAACCCACGCTTTGGTACGAGGAGTCCAGGAGAATATCCCGAAAGATCACGGGAGTTTCCCTCAGCATCGGCGGAGCCTTGCCCGAGTTCAGAACGCGGAGCCGGAATCGTCAACTAAGGTACGGCCTTATGCATTGGGTCAATAAATGCAATCATTTACTACTTTATATTTATTTCCTATTCGATTAGAATATTAATAATGTTTATGAAATATTAAATTCATAATATTTATAAGATCTTGATGAAATGGTTATTACCCGATAACCGTGTCCTCGGGCCGGTAACAAGTTTTCCGCTTTAAAATAATTTTTAAATGTTACCGGGACACCTCGGAGGCTAAAATCGTGGTAATGAAGTCGGGAATCAAACCCCGATTTCCAATAGCTTTATGCAAAGCATACTCGATTTTCATTAGTCACTTCTTGGTGAGTTGTTCGCGGAATGGAGTTTCGTACTACATGCTATGTTTTAATGCCACGATGGCCACGAAATCCTCTACCCCTGAAATATTTGCCAGCACTTCCTTGAACCTCCCAATGAAATTCCTCTCCATCTCGCCCTTACCTTGCTCCAGAGTCAAAACATCCGTGATGTTCACTTGCGTCTGTAAATACATTGAGTAATGTCTCACGAAATTCAACACCAGGTCATCGAAACAATGGATCGAATTCGGTGGAAGCCTCGAGAACCACTCAAAATCTACTCCCTACAAACTATCAACAAACAATAAACACATTATCATCTCTCTTTTTGGCTTATACACGTGGACTTGTCCCATCGCAATGCAAGCCTTCACGTGTGCCTTCGGATCCGTTGTTCCCTTGTTAAAGGTCAGTCCGATCATTGGAATTTCATGCACCGAAAAATTGTTTATCACGGAAGGAAACGGGGTACTCTTCGTCTCCTCTACTAGCTGGTCGATTTCTGGAGCAAAACTCGTCGCCTTGTGCATTTGTGATGTGACATATCCCATCCTAGAATTTATCTCCGCGATGGCTCTGTTGACTAGCGTTTAGATCGCCAATTGGTGATTTGGTCGAATAACCGTTTGAGGTGGTGGTGAAATCTTCATATGTTGCTCGCTACGTTGTGGTAGGTGAAGCGGTGGGAATTTGACTCCTTGCTCGCAAAATATTAAGTAGTTCCACTCATGTTCCCACTATAGGAAGTGCTTTCATGTTTAGGTAGGAAACACGAAGGGAAACTATGGTTTCTTCTCACTTCTGTTCCTATAGATCCGATCCCTGTTAATCTATTGGTGCCACTGGCCTGCTATCCCGTCGTCCTTGCGTCGTCCTTGCACTGCTTCCTAGCACCAAAGCCCTTTTAACCTAGTGATATCTTTACTCCAAAGCTGTAACTCTCTTCCATATTTCTTCTATTGTCGGGAGAATTGGTGGCATCACGCAAGAATGTCCTGGTTGTTGGGACACCGCCTCCTGTTGAAAAGTCTCCATGTATTGCCGAGCCAAAGTTGCTGCCCTTTGTTGTTCCATAGTCTCTACCGCCAACATATTTTGTTCCTCCTCTTTTCTTTACGTTTCTGACTCGTTTTTTTTTACCATTTTCTCAGACAACATGTTATTTAACTACGCGATGAAAAAAACTTCTACCCCTTCAGTGGGCGCTAAACTGTTCAGTGGTTCAGAGTCGTATCTACGGATCTAGACCAGAATCGTTCACCGCCGACTCTTAAGAAACTATAATCATTGATTGAGGCACACAGTTTGACCCTTAAAAAAATTTACGGGGTTAGAGTACCATACCAATAACCCTCTCAAACCATCTGTATCAAAGTGAATTGATTAAATTAATTTATTAACATGTTTATTGGTTTTAATCCGAGCCTTGAGTAAAAGTGAATAATCCCATAATCGATAAATACGAAAGATTAAAGGAAATTGGCCCAACCACTTTAGAGAGATTATCTCAACAAAATTGGAAATATTCACTCAAAGATTTGATTTAATGATTAAATCAAATAAATAATAAATCCAAAACAAATCTTTTTAGAAAATACCCTAAAAGATTTAATAAATCAAATCTTTATATTTTCAAGATTTAAAAACACTATAACTATAATTCGAATATGTTTTTATTATTTTATTAATTAAATATAAAAGGAATTAAATCGAATATTTAATTTAATCTCAAATTCGCAGGTAAAAACAACGACTATTTCGGCCTTCGCTGAAAAACTGTTTTGACCATAACTCTAAAACCGTACATCATAATTGAACGATTTGAAATGATAAATTCACAAAATTTGATTTCCCATAATCCTAAAATTATCCAGGGGTCAAATTCAATTATAAATTTTTACATTCCCGGCTAGTACCAAAAACTTTGGTACTTTTGCCACTTTTGGGTTAATAAGAGAATTCGTGACAACAATCACGAAACACTCGTGATTGGATATATTGAATGTTTAACTAATATAATAAATATATTTGCGGTGTCATCCTTGTGGAGCTACAAAGGGGACAAATGGACAACATACACGAGCTACGATGAGAGTGTAGAACTTTCACCAACTTCGTGAACATTCCACTATAGGGTGAAGCTGAACTCTCAAGTGTTCATTATCATATCTTCCTGATCATAGGTGTCCATGATACAATCATATATGTAAATTGATCGATTTTTGTATTATTATGATTATCATCAAAAGGGTAAATATATTATTACCGTTCTGTCCTTTTGATGATAGTACCTTAATCTATGATTTAATGCAAACTAATCACTTAGCGGGTTATGAATCCGTAAGCTGGCCATGAGTACTTATTTGCTTCCCAAAAAATCATAATAAGGAAATCATAAAGTTATTATCCATATCAGCTATTGTGCAACTCATCCTGGTCAACCGTCTAATCCCAAACTAAAAGTATTAGGAGTTCTGAGCTGTACTTTGTAACGATTAAATTAAAGATTATATAAGTTAAACCGTACAAGTCCGCAATGCTGAGGACTTCAACCGATTTCATCTGATCATCTTAGCGACTTCATCTTACTTTCATCAATGACGGACTTACATGACGAGTTCAGATATATAAGTCTGTCCCTGCCCAGTATGAAGACACTTCATCCCGATGAACTTTCTAGTGCGTGGATAACACTCTGACCCGGTAATAGGTCATCACAAAAATGTGATCTATTATGTTCACAATAGTCGTTCCCAATCAGAAGTTCCCACTTCTGATCTAGACTATGGACTAATTTTAAGTTCTTTATTTATTTATTTATTTATTTATGTTTAGTCAAACATGCTCACACAAAGACCCTGTGCGATGACTTTAACATAAATGCAAAAGATAAAGAACTAAGGATCAAGCATTCACTTTAATAGTCATATCTATAATCCGTAGATAACTATGTAAGATTAAAATTAATAAGAACCTTTCATTCCTAGGAAAACAACCCTAACCTTATACAAGCGGGATTAGCATCGAAATAAAGGGCATATACAAAATATGTCCAACAAAAAAATCACGTCCTGATTTACGGAGTTATGATTGGAGTAAACATTTTTTTAGATAACCTCAGAGCTCGTGTTGTTCCGTCAAAACTAGATCATGTTTAAGAAAATGGTCTTTTGAAATGAGTTAGATGATTTTGGATTTCAATGTGTTAATGTCGTATTTCTTAACAAAGAACCAGCAATCCCTTTTTACATCGGTTTGCTCTTTATTTATAGAGCTTGATAATTGAAATGAACCCTCATAAATGGTAAGTTATAAATGCGTTTAATTTCGTCATATTTGTCTTCATTTTAAAGCTATAATTGTAGGTGTGAGTGTCGACGACAGCCTTGATGCGCCACTTGCGCTGCATTGATTGCTCCATGCTTACATTCGTCCTCACCGTCTGCTCTTTGGCCTCGTCTTCTTCTTGGTTGGCAATGGGCTTATTTCATGAGGTTTCATCGTCAAAGTTCTATAAAAGGACATTTGTCGACGAATATCCTCGTCACCTATCCTCGTCGTGGGTCGTCTTCTTGAATGTTGACTTCTCCTTTTGGTTGACCCTTCTTGATTCAACCATTTCTCGTATGAGCTCTTATATTGGTGTCCAAAATTATAATCGACATCGATATATTTGTAAAATCAATACAAATTGACATGGACAAAATTGTACTACAACATTGTCCAAATGATCTTTTAATTAATTAGTGTATAAAAATAAATTATGATTTTCATGTTATGTCAGATTTTTTTTTAAAGATAATAAGCAGTTAGAAGTTAGAATATATGTAATATATTGGATGCTTGAAATCATATATGACCAAGGAATCAGTCCCACTCGAAGAATCCGGTTATGGTGGACTAAAATATTCCATATGTATACAATTATATATAGGGTAAACCTAGGCAAAAGTAACTTAAATTACACAAAATTTTACGGCATATTCTAAATTTTATTTTACTATGGTAAAAGTACTAAAAGTACTCTTTTTATCTCACCGTAAGGACCAAATGGTTTCCGTTAGGATTCACTAATTAAAAAAAAACATTTTATTCTTCACACAAATTAAGACCTATTTTATTTCTATCTTTTCGAATATTCAAACCCCTTCGAACATACAAACCCTTGGAACCCTAAAGTCGGAATTTCTTGAAAGCCAAAAGCCCTAACCGGGCTTTAGACGTTGATATGGACAGTGAAGGAGGAAGGGAGACCCCACCATGGGCCCCTGCCATCCCTCATCTCGTATTTTTTTTTTTATTATTGTTCTTTGTTTTGCCTCGTCCTCTCGGTAACAAGTGTGGTTTTGGTTTCTTTTTCTTGGACTCTTGGTTATTTTTCTCGTCGATGCCCGATTTTTATATTATTTTTTCACTCGTCATCTCGGAAAGCATCAATCGTGCTTCTCTATCTCCTCCTCTTGGAATCTCAAAACGGCCAAAATCGTCACTGGACCGAGCTTCTGTTATATTCGTCGGACTACTATTTTGTGCGTAATGTTGACAATCTGACTATGTAAGTTTATATTCCTGTTCTTGTGAAGTCTATCTTATTTTGTTGGTTTTCACCGTAAGTGATAGTTGATTATTTTTATTTTTATCCTAAAATAATGCAATTTTGTGATGTTTTATAACTGTGAATTTGATTATTCGTCAGTGCCCCTTCTACGTTGAAAGGTTGACTCTGTCTCTAGATATGGACGTCGGCGATGGTGTGCGATGTTTATTAGATGCCAGAGAGTGACATTTGACAGATGAGCCATAAAGGAAGTCATTTGATACTTACGGTGATATGAAAAGGGTAATATTAGAACTTTTACCACGATAAAATAAGATTAAGAATGTGTCCTAGAATTTTATATACTTCAAGATACTTTTTCCTTCATATATAACTCGAAACCTCTTTTCCAAATTCAAGGATTGCGTCCGTTGAATAAGAAAGAAAAAAAAAAGTTACTTGCCTTGTAAGGACACAATCATGCACTAAATGCGATAATAATATAAAAAAATCACAAGCATTAACGTAGCATCAAATTTTATTCATGTCCCAATAAGACTTGTTATACGATGGCTTAATATACCTTAACTTAACATGGATAAGATTAAATCTAACACTATTTTGTGACATTTGGGTACTATTACTATATCATTTATAACCGAATTGGAATATACAGACACTTGGTATAGGATTAAGTACATTTCGCACAAAAAGATCTTTTTATTTTATTTGAAGTGAATCGATATGATGCGTTCCACATATTCAGGCCAGCGTATGGAGCGTTTTTTATTTTCTTTCGTTTTGTGTTTGTATTTTTATTATTGTTAAATTGTTTTATAATTACGTTTTGAAAATGTGATTGGTTAAAGTTTTGTTGCATTGTTTTATGAAAAGGAAAATGAAAACCGTGTTTGGTTTAATTTTTTTAGAAGATAAATCCTTATAAAATAAATAAAAATATGTCCGGTGTATATTTTTATAGAGTGGTTCTTAAATGAAATGAATTCAAATCAATTTTATTTCTTTGTGGCAAAAGTTTTTACAAACCAAAAAATGTCTTAATATAAGCTCTAAATTTAATTTTTATCGTTGTAAAATTTTTCAAAAAAAGTCCAACAATAATTTTCATATCTCTTATGAATTTTTTTTTAATATTTTGAACCTTTACCACACAAAATATTTAATATATATCGCATATAATGACACACATGTGGTACTTTTTGATAAAATATTTTTTTTCTTGTAATAAAATAACGTATATTATATGTAAAGTGAGGAGAGAAAATAAAAACACAAAATGAAAACGCCTTTTTTTTTTTTTTTTTTTTTTATCTTTATAGGTAAAGTAGTAGAATAAAAAAATGCTTTTAGAAAATATTTTATCAAAATATTAAACCATCAACTTTTTATCATTTTTTTTATTAAATATTTTTGCAAAATTAAAATTATTTTTGAACATGTCTTCCAAAGGCTTCATTTTCATACTGGTATATTTTATCCCCAAGAAGACCAAAAGTAACAAAAATATGTCTCTAGCCAATTTTTTTTTTGTCCAATATATGACATCACAATAGTTAGTGGAAATGTGTATTGATATAGCAATATATTCAACGTAGGCCTAGTCAAATACAAATTAAATACATTAAAACTAAAGATGTAAAGTCAACCATGTATAGCTCTATCACAACCTTACTTTCTATAGGGTTTCTTCTTTATTGAGAGAAAGCGAAATGCTAGATTAACATCGACTCTTGTATATATAATTTTTTGTAAATGACAAAGCTATTTCCTACTCTGTAAGAAAATATAGCATAATGACAAGAATAACATAAGAACATAGTATTATAAATTTAATAAGTCGGTCCTATG
This sequence comes from Parietaria judaica, assembly GCA_954871525.1. NCBI lineage: Eukaryota > Viridiplantae > Streptophyta > Magnoliopsida > Rosales > Urticaceae > Parietaria > Parietaria judaica. The sequence continues at coordinate 4,700,865 of OX940868.1, forward strand.
GATGTTTGGAGGTTACCTTTTATTTATTTATTTATTATTATTGGCAATTCATTCATGGTGGTAGTGTTAGTTGGAATCCATGAGGGACAACATGTTTCCATTAAAATATATACATGTACATCACTATATTATACCATATATATATTGCTTGTGTGTCTATACAATTAAGTCCTCCAAAAGGTTTGGGAAGGTCAGCTTACTAGCTGCTATGTGGAGATTAGTAAGTATGATATTAAAACTATAAAGCTTCTTAATATTTTGTTTCTTAATTTCCTATAGTTTTCTTCTAGATAAACATCCACGGTATGATATTTCTTCATCTCGCGTGACAAAATATTTGTGAATCAGTAAAGGGAGAGATGCAATGAGATAGAAGGAGAAATATTTTCGTCCATCAAGCTGATGAAATTATATACTATTATGATAGATAAATATATGATAAGAGAATAGTAGCTTGATGAAAGTATATTACAGTTATGATATACAAATATATTAGAGGAGAATAGTGAATGACTAATCTAATTTTGGCAAAAAAATCACAATTAGTACTAAGTAAGTAATATATATCCCTTCAAATTAAAGAAAGCACGAGGTGCGTGACCTTTTCTGAAAAAATCAACAATCAACTAAAGAGGAAGAAAAAAAAAATGGTAATATTAATTGATTTGAAGATGATAATAAACAATGTGTTGGTTTCAATTGAGATTATTTTCCAAAAACACTCGGAAAGAGTCGAATGGATAAAAGACAAACGATTGTCTATTAAACACAATCAATATCACTCACACCCACTCACACTTTAAAGGTATAAAATGATACGGCAAACATATAAATAGGAAAGTATGGAGGAAGGCTTTTCACTATTGCTGCCGAGAAGAAAGTTCGTCGAATTACAAAACTTGGAGTTATAAAAGAAAATTACACACATCATATACATCATATACAGAGTTAGAGAACAAACTTGAAGCTCAAGTTTAACAATAATAATTCAATAAAAAGAAATTTAGCTTGTGAGTAATTAAAAAGGAAAGTTGTGGTTGCTAGGATAGCCTAGTGGTGATTCCACACTACTTTTAAAGTAAAGGTTGTGGGTTCGATCCCCACTGCAGCAAAGATGCCTTAAAAAAAAAAAGAGTAAAAAGAACGTTTATTTGTGGAATAAGTCAAAGGTATGACCACATTTTTTTCCGTAAGTTTTGACTTGGCTCGAGGTTCTTCACGCTGAGCAAGTCTCGAATCTTTGCGATTCTGATTCTTGCTAGAGCCTTTGTAAGTATGTTTGCACGTTGCTCATTGGTGCTGACAAATTCCATGATGAACTATCGCTTTTCCACACACTCACAAATAAAGTGAAATCGAGCGTTGATGTGTTTTTTATGTCCATGAAACCCTGAATTCTTCAACAGTGCGATTGCGGACTTGTTGTTGTCCATGTACTCAATAAGTTTCTCAGCCACATCGCTTGAAACAACACGCTCCGATTGATGCCACGAACTCGGCTTTACAAGAAGAAAGGGCCAAAATTATTTGCTTCCGAGACTGCTAGATGATGAAATTCTCGTTGAGATAAAACGTCATCCTTATGGTACTTTTTCTGTCATCGACATCATTGGCTAGGTCATTGTCGGTAAAACTGATAAGTTCTTCAGCTCCACTTCCTCTTTTATATTGGACCCCTTTGTCGTCGTCCCTTCACATAACGAATGATGTGCTTCATAACCTAGTGGTGTAAACTAGTAGGCTTCTCCATGTGACGACTCACTGTGCTCATTGCATATGAGATGTCTAGTCGAGTGTGGGTTAGGTACCTGAGGAACCCCATGACATGCCTGTACTAGATGGGATCCACTTGTTGGACATATATTATAATATGCCCTTTATTCGTATGCTAATCCCGCTGCATAATATTATAGTTGTCTTTCCCTTAAACAATAGATCTTATTAATCTTATAGTTATATCCTACATATTAAAAAATTAAATGTTTCATCCCTAGTACATTACGTTTAGCGATTGTGCTTTGGCATCACACAGAGTCTATATGAGGAGGTTTGGCAAGCAAAAAGTTGAGTACTAAAACTATGGAGGTCCATGGTCTAGATTAGAAAGTGTGATAGTGTCCTTAAACAATGTAAGTTTTACCCCCTTTAAAGATTTTGATTCATTATTGGATAAAGTTCCTACTTATGATGTGATTGCTATTATAGTTTTCTTTATGATATAATTGAATATTGATCGTGGGAGCCCATTAAATATTGAATTCATTAATGTTAAGTGCAAGATCATATTCTGGATTATAATGTGTGTCATTATCACTAGAAGTGCATTAACTGTGAAACATCGTCATAGTGGACCAGACTAGAATAAATTTAGGAACCTTATCAATTATGACTGTCACTAATAGTTTGGAATTGAGTCACTAAAGATGGTCAAATGTGAATTAATCTAAGCCCTTAGTTATCAAGAACCTAAACTATTGATCATATTTTTCTTTGACATAATAATAGTTAAAGAACACAATAATTTTAGTTCCCAACACTCTATTTTGAGAACATGATAGTCGATAGAGAAATGTAGCTCGATTATGAAAATGGAAATCACATAGCTCTCCTTAGAGTCATGATGATTCCTTGGATTTTTTATCACGAGAAATAAAATGGACTCGTGTGCAGCTTGTAATTCATATCCGTAACTGCGTAAATTACAAGATGATGAATTGAGTCATGTAGGAAACTGCAATAAAAGGCAATATGGTTTAAACGCTTGGTTATATATGAATCATAAAATGAGAGATTATTTACTACAATTATTTAACTACATCAATGGACACCTTTCGAAAGGAAATATATATTCCATTTCACTAGAGAGTGCAGCTTTGAGTTTATAATGGAAGAACACCGAAGTTAACGAATAATCTAGCAGTTCGTTGGAGCTTCAGTGATTTATGTCCATGGTCTCCAATTGGATTGATTGAAATTGAGTTTATATGAATATACAATTTTAGAAAAAATAGAGGAGATAATATATCTAGGTTGTTGAGGGAATTCTTCCAAATCATTTGAGACAAAACCCTATAAATAGGGACCTTGTTTGACATTATTCTTTACACCTTCATCAGATTTATATTTTGGTGAGACTATTTATCTACTTCTCTCCCATTCTAGGTTCGGCTTGGTAAGACTATTTCTCCGATAGCTTAAAAATAACCATCCTTTATATTTTGGGTATGATGCGAACCCCGTTAGGAATAACGAGACCCAAAGAGAAAATGGTTCCTATAGACTTACTCGATCAGATTGTGTGAGTTTCCTTCATGTGCACTTCCAGATTTTTGGTAGTAAACTTGACGTTCACCCTCCATTAGGTCAAATCTCTCTTGCACTTCATCCATCTGAATCTTCACCACCCGCTTCATTTCTCCATTTATTGCTTCCACCATCCGCTGGAGATCACTTTTAGTAACAACTTCGGATCCCTCATTTTGAGACATGGTAAGAATTCAATAAGTATGAAAAAAAAATCCTACACTAATTTCTCTTTGATTTCTGTAAACGAAGCCCATGCTTTTGTACGGAGGATCTAGGAGCTTATACCGGGAGATCATGAGAGCTTCCCTTACCATGGCGGAGCCCTACAAAAATAAGAAGCGCAATCGAAGTTGTCAACGAGAGGTACGCCTTATGGATTGGGCTAATAAAGGCAAACATTTATTGCTTTATTTATTTCTGTGATGTTTGATAATATTATTTATGCATTCGAATTAAATTTTTATTATTTATCCAGTCAGAGTTTCGTATTATCCAATCTCATTTTATGCAAAAGTGTATATTTTCGTCTTTAAAATATTTTTAAATGTTACCATGTGAACCGAGGGACATATCCGCGATAAAACGGTGGATTACTCGAATAAAAAAACAGAAACCTATCCCTGTCAACTGTCTGATCCAAAATGATGGAATTTGGAATAAACTTGTAAAACTAATCCATTAAATCATCGACCATATAAGTTGAACCTTTTATGTTCATGATGACCTCAAGACATCAACCAATTTTATCTGATCATTATTACAATTTTATATTATTTTCATCAATGACGGACTCACGTGATAATTTCTAATTAAGCCTAGTCAGTTTTGTATGGAGACATTCAATACACAATGTACTTAATAGTGTAGGACGATCATTGTGACCCGGTAATGGATCACCACACATATCTTTGATTGAGTCTATTAATAGTTGTTCTCGATTAGAAAATCCCATTTTCTAATTTAACTATGGTTATATATTTTGGTTTAAATTCATTGTGTTGTGCTCACTAGTACAAATAGTTCATGATACTAAACGCTTTCCATAACACCTCACGAAACGTGCTTTGTTGTTCACCGAAACCGCGGCTTGTTATTCTAAAGTCCGTGGCGTTAAACTTTCGACCACGTCCTCAGGGCGGAATTTGAAAAAGCGTTCTTGAACGAGGATAATGAAAACAAGCCTCAGCCGTGTAACATACAAGTCGCAGCTCACTTGACTTACCACAATGCTTCGTAGCGTTGGTTTATCATTGACAATCTCCACAACTGCCGCGGTTTTTCTTAATAGAATACCACAATTTATGGTAAGAAAACATTGAGGCCGTCATGTTTTCTGAAACGACCTAAAAATAAAACAAAATCGCGGCTTATATTGCTAGTTGATGCAGCCTTCATTTAAGTAAAGCCATGGCTTTGGTTTATTTCATTACATTTATCGACGTTACAATATGTAACAAGGCATTTTCTAACTAAGCCGCAGAATAAAATACAATATCTTCGGTTTATAACTGTTCCAGTTATAACCATGACGCGGTTATCTCCAATTATTCGCGATTTACAATAACGATTGATAGTTTAATATAACGTTCAAACCGAGAAATTTATTTACAAAATTAATCTTAATCAAGTTATGGTTGTATCATAGGTTTTTGGAGAATTTACATACTAAGCCGCAACTAAATTAACTACCTATCGCGCCCTATATTTACGGTTAACCACATCGTTTGTTTATTTCATTACATTATCGATGTTACGGTAGTAACGCGGCCCTATTCTAATCAATTCCCGAACTATATAACTAAAAAAAATAAAAAAAATAAACCATTTTTTACACAAAATATCCACTAAAAACCAAACAAAACAAACCAAACAATATCAATATCACACCTTTCTGGCGAATGTGACGGGGCATTGACGACAGTGGGTTCGACGGAGATGGCGGGAAAGGCGCGGGTCCGTAGTCAAAGGGTTCTAACAGGCGTGCTTAGGGATTTTACGGTTGGGTGTAAAATTGAAACTGTCAAAATTCAAAGATTGTAAAGTAAAAGAATTTTAACTGCGGCTTTTGGATATAACATACCACAACGTAATAGCTAAACTTAAATGAAACGATGCTTGATGATAAATGTCGATTTAACGACAACGACATGTCGTAAAAGTGGCAGTATAATAAGACAAGCTGTGACGATTATAACAAAAAATGACGGCGACGTATAAAGAATATAAATTAAATTAATTATGTTTGATTAATTAATTAAATAAAATATGTATGTTATTTTTGGATAAATAACATTAATCTATTATTTTAATAACATTAATTAAAATATCGATGATAATCTTTCCCAATCAGAGTCTTAAACGTGTCCAAGCATGCCAAGAAATTGAAAACCCCGCGAACTACTTTACTTAGAGCCGTGGTTATGTGCAGTATTAAACGCGGAGTGGGAACCCAAACTTCACTTTTAACTGACTTTGCAAGGCACTAGTTTTACCCAATCTTCCATTTCACCATCTTCCTGTTAGTTTCTTCAGCTTTCTTTTCTCTTAAAAAAACAATGGAAAAGACTCTACCTAATCTTCTCGAAGACCTCCTGTTCTCCAAAATTATAGCGAACTCCCAGCAAAACCCGTGATGCAATTCAAGAGCGTCTCTAAAACCTGGCAAGCTCGTATAACTGGTGTTAAGTCGTTTATCGATGCTCACAGAATCTGTCATCAGGCCAAGAACGGTCGAATCCTAATTGTCCTTGCTGAACACGAGTTGGGAATGTTTTGTTTTGATGCTGATCAACGGCAAAAAGGGTGTGGAGAATCCGTTTTATGCATCATAACATCGTTAGCCGAGCCATGCAAATGGTGGGCTCCTACGGCGGATTGGTCTGCCTGAGACTCGCGTGGGAGGAGCTGACACGACTCGCGCTTCAGAATCTGGCAACTCGAGAGGTGACACATCTTCCTTTTCCACCACCGTATTCACCCGAGTTTGAGGAACTCCACCTGGCGTTAGGTTTCCGACACGACATGACGAATAACGACTATAAGGTCGTCCGCTTGTGCCTCGGCAAGTCATTGGTTTGTATGCATGCAAGTGTTCGATAAAGGCGGGATTGGATGACGAAATGTTCCGGCGCCTATGAGACTTCTAGTGTCAATGTATGAAGTATGGACGGTACCATAAATGGCCACGGTTGACGGGGTTCCTCATTGCGCCGTTCGGATTCAAATCGAGCCTAAGGAGAAAGCAATGGTTTCCATCAAATTACGGGACGAGGTGCTTTGTATCGACATGTTGGGCACGGAGTTTCCAATCTTAGCAGAAGACCCAACGATTGCCCAAAGGTTGCAGCAAACATGGGAGGAGCGGAACATGGTATGTGTATATAGTCCTTATGAGTTCGTTGAGAACATCACTTATTTGCTTTAATGTTTTTTCTATTTCCTAATTATAAGCTAGCTAGTTAGTATTTTATGCATATTTTGTCCTATATATGCAGTTTATATGGAACTGCACCACCATGTAGGTGGTTTAGAATTAGCTTTTTTTGGTAATCATGAATATATAATATATATATCTATATATATCTGATTGATGAAATTTCGGCGCGTTGTTTAGATCCTTGAGTTCAGTGTACATGTCTGAAGTAACGACATAAAAGGTTATCACTGATTTTGATATTAATCACCAAATTCCCGTTGAGAAATTGTGTTAAAGGGTTCAATACTTGAAAACAAAATTGGTACAATAATAGACTTGTACTTGTTAAAAGGATCAGTGTTTTGACGTATTCTGATGTTTTTTTTTTGTTTTTTTCTCTCTTAGTTATGTAATAGTATATATATATTCATATGTTTAATGTTAATTTCTTCCTATGTTTAAAAATGTTTGTACTAGTATATACTACATAGCAATATATATTATATGTTAAAAAAAATCTAATTTCTAGATAGAACCTCGACATATTTTACACGGACCGCGATTAGTATGCTTGTGCTTTGCATAAATAAAAAATACTGCGGCAAAAATATGGCCAATTACTCTTTCACCTTTTTTTTGTCACGTAAAAGCTAAACGCCGCGATGACGTTCATAAAGTCGCGAAAAAACTATGATAACAGCCACAACTTATTCTAAATTAATTTTAAAACCATGCCTCGGTATGATCGTTCGATTAAACTATCTTTTGTTACATAAAGATGCGGCTATAAGTATTAGAGCCTATTTTATGTTTCAACATATTAATGTTTCTGTGAGTCTTAGATATTGAATTTAACCTCGCTTATATTTTTGTTTTAATTTTTGTTATAGGCATTTCAGGGTATAAAATTTAAAATAAAATAAAATTTCAATTTGTGTACGCCAACTTTTCGATAAATTACGTTTGTCGGTTTCTTTATTGTTTATAATGAACAACTTATTTGGTGTGTTTATCGTTTTAAACACTGCTATTAATTTTTTTTGTATTTTTGTCCGTAATTTATATGTGTTTTGTGTTTATTGGTCTATTAATTTTTGTTTTGAGTTAGTTTGTGTTTAGTATTTACTCATTCGGCACAAGAATATCTTAACTTTGTACTAAATAGGGATAGCCCCATGGTGTTAGGGATTATTCATTTGTCGGTTTTATTTGTGATTAGTGTTTTTGGTTTATAAATTTGTGTGTAAGTTTTATTAATTAACTATTATTAATTTGTGTACATATTTTTTTTTATATCCATTTCTAGTAATAATGTGTTTTTTTTTATTAATAGATTTTGTGGATTGTGTTTGTAGATTTCAATATGCCTCCTCGAGCAAATAAGCAACGGAAAACCACTGCAAGACAAGCCGTTGCCTTGGCGTCGACGTCCTAGGTACCTGCAGAATAGTACGAAAAAAGAAAATTCATGAGTATAAGGTTGAGCAAACCATACGCGTGACTCAGTGCTAGGGTGTCATGCGAGGAGCGAGGTTTTGCATTGTCGCTTGATGAAAAAATCTTGAACGAGGTTGAGCGCATTACGAGCATTTTTTGGCCTTTAAAATGGATGAATTCAGCTGCACACCCTAAAAGTAGACGGGTCATAGACATGAAGAAGGAGTTCTACTCGAACATGCCCAACATAATCGTGGAAGGCTATGTGATCGTACAAATATTTAGGGTGATGATCTCTCCGGATATCATAAATACGCATTACGGCACGCCCAACATTTGCGAGCATGACACATACAAGATTTATCTTAGTAACGAGAAACTTGATTTAGCCAATACCCTGGCCACGTTGACGACGGAGGGGAATACTTGGCAACCTCACGCATGTCGCTTGAGCAGTCTCATACTCTCTCCACTGGCATATCGTCCCAAAGATTCACTATACCGATGTGACGCTAGATATGAGTTGATATTATATTTGACCATCAAAGGAATTCCCTTTGATATCGGTCAAATTATTTACAACACCATGGTCAACATCACGTACGAATGCGCAAATAATTCATGGCCATATCCGATGTTGATCACCGAGCTTTGTACAAAATCTGGCTACCCATCTTGCAACGAAAACATGATATAACCGGGAAGGAGAGTGACGTCCACGGGTCTCGCATCACTGAAAGAGGGGGTAGTTTCCCCTCCACATAGGGCCCTGCCCGCTCGGGGAAATACAGTAAGTTAAATATGCATTTTTTTAATTAATCCGTATTAATTTTTAATTGCGTATTATTCTAATTAATTAATTTGTTATATTTAGGAAAATATCGAAAGAATGTTGGCCGTCAATCTTAAAGCCATAATGACATACATTGTCGGGGTTGGAGAGAATGTCATGAGCTTTCTCGAGTGTCCAGCCGAATCGTTGGAGTCCCGTTGCAGTTCCGCTTTAGCAAGAAAATGATGAGTTATCCAATGCCAATGGAAACGAGGACGTGAACACGGCATATAAAGCGGGTGTGAATGAGGTCGCGGGCCATGAAGATGTCAAGCAGGTTTTGACTGACGTTCAGGTCAACAAGAATGAAACATTGCCCGTTCAGAACGACGGTGTGCTAGAACCAGAGGAAACAATGCTTATTGTGGACACCGATGACAGCATGCAATGCGCGTCGCAACTAAATTTCCACCAAAGTCGGCTTGGAAACCAAAGACCCATTGGCGATCGTTGAAAACATATTCGTGCAACCCGGCAACGCATCTAACGTTCAGACCGGCATCGACATGGAAACGGTTGATGAAACTGTTCTAACCGTTGAAGATATCGAGCAACCTGGCGACGCAGCTAACGTTCATACCAACATCGTGCAAGAAGTGCTGACCAACAACGTGCTAGAAACAAACGCAGGGAACAACATGCCGAGCGAGGAGGAAGTGAAAGATGCTCACACCAACATCGTGCAATAAGTGCTAACCATGGACAACATCGTGCTAGTAACAAACACATAGAACAACATGCCAAGACAGGAGGACAAAGAAGTAGAGAAGGAGAAGGGGAACGAGAACGAGAAGAACGAGAACAAGGAGTAGTTTGTAAACAGTATATATATAATTAGTAAGTATAAATAGCGTTCTTTTTAAGAACAATATTAGTTTCTATGCCCATGGTTAGGGATTTATTTATGTTTACGGTTTTATTATATGTTTAAAAACAATATCATTATGTTTACGGGTTTATTATTTTGAAAACAATATTGTTTGTATTTTGAAAACCGTATATTAATGTGTATTTATCGTACTTATATTTTTGTGGTTTACAATTCTACATTATTAATACCGTGCTTAATCCCGTGTATATATTAAATAAATAATATTATTTATATTAGTATTGTGTATATTAAATGCACATTATTATAAATACCCAAGAAATAAATAAAAACACGTTTATAATTGTATGAATTCATCTTTTCTGGAAGTTTGGTAAACTTATGAACAACACCGCGGCTAATAATATGAAAGCTTCGGCATATGGTCAAAAGAGTCATATGAATAAAATTGGAGCCCGCAGGTTCATCATCAAATCAGCGTTTTGGTCGTAGTCGGCGTTCAAAGAAGCCTAACGTAATTCCTTTGAGTAATATGGAGGATCCGACTTATAAGACGTTTCACGTTAATTATTAGGATTCCTCTGTGCCCGACAACGATTGTCTTTGAAGCTCCGACAAGGATAGTTACTTGACTCCAAGTGATGTTAGAGTATTCGAGTCTTGTCGACTTGGTTTAGATGACGATCCCTTAAGCGATGTAGAGATATTCGAGCCTTCTCGACTTGGTTTAGACGACGATGGTGTGAAGATTAGATTTGACGATCCTCTAAGTGATGTTGAAGTCTTGTATTCTTCTTTGATTGATTTAGATAGCTCACTTCGCACTCCATCGGGATGAGGACAAGGACAAATCGTGGAAAGAAGGATTCCGACAAGGCCTCCCTATTGCAGGCCGCATTCTATATTGTGGGGAACGATTTTGATACGGTATATTATTCGAATGATTTAAATCGGTACGCAAGATGCAGAAGGTGCTCTTTCAAATTTAAAGTAAAATCTAAACAACGAACAAATCACCTATGTCCACATTCCGAGAAAATTCGTAGGTCCAACGATGTTTAAAGTAATGTTTATAATTTTAATGTTAGGTGTTTAATTAATGTTTGGTGTCAATTGATGTTGTAACAGTGTAATTTTTATTTATTATTGTATAGTATTTGACGTTGTGACAATGTGATTTCTATTTTATTAATGTACAATGTTTTATATTATAGGGTAAATGAACGAAATGTCCATTTTGTGTCAAATCTGTTAAAAAAACTACCCATTGTGTGTATTTTTTACTCTCACAAATGGGCATTTCTTAAAAGGTTTGACACAAAAATGGGCATTTCGTACAATTTCCATATATTTATTTTGGGGTTAACGGTTTTTTTGTACGATGTTTCAATTTCAGTTGTAATTTCAATTTTTATTTTATGTCGTTAATGTAGCAAAAATCGCTACTTAAATGCACATTTCCTAGAAAATTTCAATTTTCCAATGGACAACACCCCAGCTATTGTTTGATGAGTTGCAGTATAAATGAAAAATTATCATTTTTGTTCAACTTGTTGAAAAATTTCAAATTTTCAAAACCGCGATTTTTTTGCTTAGAACCTCTATTACCACGGTATATCTATAGTATAGAGCGGCTCCTGTTCGCGGTTTTTTTTTTGTATAAATCTCATTTTTTGACATTAAGGAGATTTTTTTTTCCTAAATCTATAATTCTAAACCCACTCGAATTATCCCGCAATAATTTTTAAGAAAAAAAATCAAGACGAGTTTCTCTCACTAGTTACCGGTTCGATTTCAACACTTGAAGGTAATATTCTTGTTCTTTATTCAGTATAGAATCTAGAGCTTGTATGAATATGAATAGGGAGACCGAATTTTATAAGACCGGTGTAGATGAGTTTTGTGACTTTGTTAAAGCGCATTCGGTTGTTGGGAAGACATTCGGTGTCCTTGCGTTAAATGTGGAAATCATAAGTCGATTTCTTTGAAAATGTTCGATTTCATTTTCTTGCATTCTGAATTATGCATTTTTATGATCATTGGATCTACCATGGTGAAGAAATTCTTGAAAGTCTTAATGGAGAGAGCTTGATAATGTTGAAGATGATAGTAACAGTAGGCGCCGAATGATGAACGACACAATTGAAGAAGATTTAGTTGGGCTGGAATTGTTAGAGTTGATGGTGAACGATGAAGATTCACTGTTGTTTGATGGGTGTAGGGGTAATGCGACGAAATCATCATTTCTTGTGACATTGTTTAATTTAAACGCGTCAGGTGGTTGGACGAATGCCAGTTTTTCCCTACAATTGGAGTAGCTCAGAGAAGTATCACCGGAAGGTAACAAAGTGTATTTAAGTATGTATAATGCGCATAAGACGTTAGGCTTGTTAGGTATGAAGTATGAGAAATTTCATGCATGTCCGCGGCTTTGTGTGTTATATAGGCACGAACACAAAGACTTAGATAATTTCCCGTTTGTAAAGAGTCAACGTGGAAGAAGGGTAAAATGCCTCACAACGTTGTCAAAGGAGTTCCCCACAAAGTTTTATGGTACATCCCTCTTGTGACGCGTTTACGTCGCATGTTCGAGACTACCAGTCACGCGAAAAATATTTGGTTAGGCACTCTGAGCAACGTATCGATGATGGTAAGTTGAGACATCCTGCGGATGCGGTGCAATGGAAAGAGTTTGATGCGCAATATCCAGAATTCAGTTCGGATCCTAGGAATTTGCGTCTTTCTTTGGTGACTGATGGAATGAACCCTTTCGGTACCATGAGTACTCGATTATTGTCTGGCCGGTGATTATGCTGAACTAAAATATCCCTCCAAAATTTTGTATGAAGAGAAAGTTCTTGATGTTGACGTTTTTGATTTTGGGGCCACACCAACCTGTGATATAGATGTCTATTTGGCACCTTTGGTCGTTGATTTGAAGATTTTATGTGACAAAGGATTTGAGACCTATGATGGCCACCTTGAAGAATCTTTCAACTTAAGAGCTATGTTAATGTAGACAATCAACGATTTTCCACCTTACGGGAACTTGTCAGCGTACTCTGTCAAATTAAAAATAGGATGTCCCTGTTTGCATTAAAGAGACAAGTTTGATCCCGTTCAAGCATGGGAGGAATATAAATTATCTCAATCACCGGAGATTCTTACCACCCAATCACTTGTCCAGAAGGAAGAAAAAAGTGTTTGATAGCCGTACATGGTTTGAAGCCGCTCCAAATATTTTGCAAGGCAAAGGTGTCTACGAATTTTTGTCTGCTAATGATATTGTTTTTGAGGTTCTTGGGATAAGAGATCATAATGGAAAAAAAAAAATTTGCACAAAATTCGTGGCATAAAAAATCAATTTTTTATGACCTTCTGTATCGGAAATTGCATCATGTTCATTATTTTTTGGACGTAATGCACATCGAGAAATATTTCATCGAATTTCTTGTCAAAACACTGCTTGATGATAAAAGCAAAGCAAAAGACGGTAAAAAAAACTCGTTTGGATCTTGTTGAATTAGATATGAGAATTAGTTTGCATCCCGAGGAGCAAGGCAATAAAAACATATTTACCACCGGCAAAGACCAGTTTAACCAAACCGGAGCGAATATCATAATGCGAGTGGCTTGCTGCGATAAAAGTTCCCGAAGGGCATTCGTCTAACTATCGTACGTTTGTATTCGTAAATACCGACTTTATTATGAATATATAATTAAACCCATATGTATTTATTACGTCAACATTTCAGTTTTGTATCTCTGAAGGATTGCAGACTTATCGAAATGAAGACTCATGATTGTCATATGTTGCTACAACAAATATTACCTATTGCATTGTGGGGTTTGTTGGAAAACGAGGTTAGATTTTCCATATCTAAGTTATGTGAGTTATTAAACTAAATTTGCTCCAAGATAATCGACCCCGACGATCTTGATCGGATGCAAGAAGACTTTGTTAAAACTCTATGCTTGTTTGAGAAGTTTTTTCCACTCGTGTTTTCCGACATCATGATCCACTAAAAGTTCATTTAGTATGCGAATTGAAGCTATACCGGCCTGTATTTTTATGGTGGAGGTATCTTATCCAACTCTATATGAAAGTCTTGAATGGTTACATGAAGAACTATAATCGGCCAAAGGGGAGCATTATTGAGATTTACATTGCAGAGGAGTCAGTTTAGTTTTGCTCAGAGAATTTAGCCAGATCGATTCCAATTGGAATGCCCAAAGCAGCTAGTGCAGAAACAAAAAACATATCCGCCGGTAAAATAGTTCGTATAATTTTTTTAAAAATTGAATCTGAAATGTTCATATATATATATATGACTTCTATTGTTTTTGTACACAGGAACCCTTTAAAAGTAGACCGAAAACTTTGGGATCAAGTTGTTCTACATATTTTACCCAATTTTGATGATGTTTTACCGTTTATGGATGAACATTTGAGGGAGTTGAAACTACTCCACCCTAAAAAGGCCGTAATGAAAATTGGTTACAACAAGAACACAACCGAGCATTTCCAAAGTGGCTCGAAGAACGTGTGAATTATGGAAGTGGAAATTCCAAGACGCTTATGAAGATATCTAGAAGGCCGTCATCAATATTTACAAGGTGCATGTCCTGGTATGTTAACGGGCACACAATCTATTCAAAAGAAATAAATGAGAAACACCTTATTAAAAATAATGGTGTAAAATATGGTGCGGATCGCATGTATGTTGCGTCCTCGAAGGACAAGAATCCCGTACACGGATCTATGAATTACTACAGCTATGTACATTATATGTCGAAACTTGACTATGGTGGCTTCCAAGTACCATTATTTAAGTGCAAATGGGCGGATAGTAACCATGTAAAAGTGGACAATGAAGGGATTAAGGTTGTTGACTTTAGATGGCTCGGATATGCCAAGGATTCGTTCATCTTGGTGTCGGTAGCGGCTCAAGTGTCGATCTGTCTAATGGGGAATTATCTCTCATAGTACATTTGAAACCAAGAAACATTGAAGATTCTAAAGAAAAAGACAAAGACACATATACAAATATTCCCATGTTCTCAAAAGGGTTACCGGCGTTTGAAGACATGGAAAACTTTGAAAATGATGACGAATCAGTTTTACATCGTCAAGGTATAGAGTAACCATGTGTTGAGCATTCCCAAAAAAAACACGTGTCGGGGCGTGATTTCAATATATGCGTTGTAGCAAAGACTTTCTTATGATAGACAACTTCTTATTATTTAATATAAACTTTAATGCCTTTGATGATATTTAACTTACATATTTTAATTATTTACACACGAAATATGAGCAATTAGCTTTGAGAAAATGAGCACGAACTAAGATAATGTTTGTGTGAATTTCTAGAAAGTAGTCATCGAAAAAAAAATCATCAAAATAACCGCGATTTATAACGAACAACTGCGGCATAGTTCATGACTTACCAATACCAATGAACAGCCGCAGCGTAGTACTCAAATGTCGTTCTCCAAATTATTACACCGCAGTTAAGTATTACCATAACTGTAGCTTTTTCCAGATGGCCAAACTACACGAGCTCTCGGGTTGATTTTGAATTTGATACGGCGGAGGCTTTGTGTGGTTAAGTACCGCGGTTGAATTTTAGGGACTGTGATGTAGTATAATGAGCATAAGAAAATGATTCTTCTTAGTTTACCAACGCGGTATTAATTAAAATGTTGTTTGAATCAATCGTGCCAGGTGTGATGTACCTCGCCCATTTAAAAATGAGTCGCGGCGGTTAAAAATTTCGAGTATACATTTTGTTTTCCTTCCATTAGTTCAGAATTTTTATTTTCATTATCCCTCTCTTTCTCTCTCTCAGCTCTCTCCACTTTCCATCCTTCTCTCTCTCTCTCTGAATAGCTGTCCTCTCTCTCTCTCTCCTAATAAAACCCAATACCCGATAACAAGGTATGTACTTTTTTTTCTATGTGAATATTTAATTGTTGAATACTCTTGGTTGGAGTTTTAATGTTGATTTCAATGTGTTTGAATCTTAGGAGTTCTCGGTCGCATTGTTTTTTCTTGCTTAAGAACTAAAACAAGGTATGCGGTATTTCTTATTCGTGAAGATTTAATTGTTGAATACTCTTCGTTGTAGTTTTAATGTTTATTTTAATGTGTTTGAATCTTAGGAGTTCTCAGTTGCATTGTTGTTTCTTGCTTAAAAACTAAAACAAGTATGTCGTATATCTTATTAGTGAAGATTTAAATTTTGAATACTCTTGGTTGGAGTTTTAATGTTGATTTCAATATCTTTGAAACATAGTAGTTCTCAGTTGCATTGTTTTTCTTGCTTAAGAACTAAAACAAGGTATGTGGTATTTCTTATTTGTGAAGGTTTAAATGTTGAATACTCTTGGTTAGAGTTTTAATGTTCATTTCTATTGTCTTTGAAGCTTAGGAGGAAACGATTGATTTGGTCTCGGTTTCATTGTTGTTTCTTTCTTAATTAAAAAGTAAAACAAGGTATGCACGTTTTCTTGTTCTTGAAGATTTTAATATTGTTAAATCCTCTTGGTTAGAGTTTTAATGTTCATTTTAATGAACTTTGAAACATCAGAGAAAAGGTAACATATTTTCTCGGTTGCATTGCTTAAGAACTAAACAAGGTATGCACGTTTCGTGAAGATTTAATTTTTGAAATTCTCTTGGTTACAGCTTTAATATTGAAAATTTTGATGGTCTATAAATCTTAAGACAAAACGATGAATCTGTTCACGGTTGCATATGAGCTTAAGAACTAAAACAAGGTATGCGTGATTTCTTATTCTTTAAGATTTAATTGTTGAATACTCTTGGTTGAAATTTTAATGTTGATTTCAATGTCTTTGAATCTTTGGAGAAAACAATTCATTTGTTCTCGGTTTCATTGTTGTTTCTTGCTTAAGAACAAAAACAAGGTTTTAATATGCTTGATTTCTTATTCGTAGAGATTTAATGGTTGAATACTCTTGGTTGGAGTTTTAATGTTGATTCAATGTCTTTGAATGGTAGGAGAAAATGATGCGTTTGTTCTCGGTTGCATTGTTAATAATTATTGCTTAGTTACGAACTAAAACAAGGTATGCAAGCTTTCTTATTCGTGAAGATTTATTAATTGTTGAGTACACTTTGTTGGTGTTTTAATGTTTATTTTGATGATATTTTAAGCTTATGAGAAAAGGTAGCATTTGTACTCGGTTTCATATTTGTTTCTTGCTTAAGAACTAAAACAAAGTATGGACGTCTTACTTCTTCGTAAAGAATTATCTGTTAAATACTCTTGGTTAGAGTTTTAATGTTCGTTTTGATGATATTTGAATCTTAGGAGAAAATGTAGATTTTGTTCTCGGTTGCATTGCTTAAGAACTAAACAAGGTATACACGTTTCGTGAATATTTAAATGTTGAAACACTCTTAGTTGGAGTTTTAATATTGTTAATTTTTATGGTCTTTGAAGCTTAGGAGAAATAAATGCTTTTTTTCTCGGTTGCATATGAGCTCATAACAAAAACAAGGTATGCGTGATTTCTTATTGGTCTTTAATTGTTGAATACTCTTTTTTTAATACTCTTTGTTTGAATTCTAATCTTCAGTTTGATTGTTCTTATCGCCTCATAAACTATTCATTTGGATTGTTCTTATATTGTTCTAATCTTCATTTGGACTGTTCTTATATTGTATATTGTGAAGTATTTAAGAATTTGAATTTATTGGTTTTATATGTATATATGGGAAATAATTAGTTTATTTGGAGGTGTAAACTCTTCTGGGCACTCCCGAAACACTTCCGGCATCCGTAGGGCGTTTTTGGGTAGGCGCTGGGCGTTTCAAGGCGCTTCCCGTAGCATGAAATGTATAAGAGCCAAGGCACGTAGTACCAAAAATGTGATCTACAATCATAAAAAATTGTGACATATAGAGAAATCAAACCGTGACTCATCTGTAAAAAAATTAACCACGATTTACGATTGATAAGCCCCAGCGTATACGTAAAACTACCGTGGCTACCTAGTAGAACCAACCACGCCTTCTTTTAGTTAACCAAGGCTGTTGAACTATATTGGCCTTGGTGAAGTTGGATAAATAACCGCGGTAATAGAGTAAAAAATGACACTTTAAAGGTGTAGGCCGCGGTTTGTTTTGATCACATACCGAGGCATAATTTGGCCAAAAAAATAGAACAAGAAAGTTTCTGAGACTTTTTAACCAAATATTTTTCGCGTTAATGTATAAATGTAGCCCTGGCTTGCATGATTTTCGACCACGTTTCAGTTATGTGCTCAAATATTTGCTCACAAAGTACCACTCGTGGTTCAACCACGTCTTTAAAACAGTCCTGAAAAGTTTCAAGGACTGTTTTGAATTGTTACCAAATCACATATTTGTACTAGTGACTTGTTAAACCTCCTCATATAGACTCGGTATGATAACAAGGTACAATTTCAAACGTAAATGAACTAGGGATGAAAACATTCAAATTTGGATGATATCATATACATAAGTATATAAGATTGTCCTTAATATGAAATATTCATTAAAAGGAGAATGAAAAAAATCTTAAGCAAGACAGATTAACATTTGAATAGAGGGGCATAACAAAATATGTTCAACAATCTCTCACTTGCATTTCAAAGAAGATGTTTCAAATCCTTGAGAGATATACTTTCTGTTACGGGTAATTCTCTAAATTGATTTTTACAAATAAGTTAATTAAGCGGAAATTATCGTGCTAATTTTTATTAATTAATTTTATAATTTGATTAATCTTTTAAATAAGATTATAAATCGAATTAATCAATTTAGAAACCCAAAACGCCCTCCGCAAGCCCGTTTTTGAAAAACAAAGTGTCCCGATGTTCATAAATATATGAAAACACCCAAAAACGACATAAAATTTGTGAACAATGGACGCGAGACGCGCCCGGGAGTGAAAAACGCGCCACGTGGCGGATCCTTGCGCTGCCCCTCCCCGCGGGCCACATCAGCGTGCGTCAGCACACGTCAGCCCCACTTGTGGGGCTGCTCCCACGCGTAGCCGACACGTGGCGGGTAGGATTACCATCCTGCCCTAGCCACGTGCCCATCTGCGGCCCCCAGCCGCTCCCTAACACGTTGAGGGCCACGATAAGCCCTCCTTTTGCCCACCAAGCCCACTTGCGGGCTGCCTCCTGCTGCCCTCCACGTGGACGGCTGGGATGGCTCCCCGCAATGAGCGCCAACCACTTGTGTTGTGCGTGAGGACGCGTGAGCCGCCTGATCGGCGATCCGATGGCGGCGATGGATTCCTCTTTTTTCGGGGACCAATCTGCATATATATTATTTCCCGGGAGCCCCTCAAAACAATATTATATTGCGTCTAGACCCCCGGATCCTATTGTAAATAGGAGCTCAGTTCAGTTAAAATGGTAACTCATTCGAACTCACTCGAATCCTCTCTCTCTCTCTACCCCCTAAAATCTCGCCTTCCCTCAAATACTGTCCTAATGTTGAGCGTCGGAGGTGAATCAGGGGTCCCCCCCCCCCTGTTTCCCTTGACCTCGGGTGTTCCCTTTATTTCAGGTCCAAAAACTAAGAGATTTAAGAAAAGCGAAAGCCCTGGGGGAATTCCTAAACGGTTCACGGCCTGTGAGATAGGCCTAGTTCTACGCGGTGCCCAGCGTATCTCTAGTCCATTACGCGGCTGTGGGTATAGTCTGGGGACACGAGCCTGGGCCCATTATTCAGGACAGAGGGTCTGACCTAGGGGAACTTCACTAAGATCTAGACGACTGAGGGATCGCTCTGAGAAGGATCCCCTGAAGAACATCCTAGGGAAGGTCCAAGACCCCACCTGCCCTTGTTCTAAGCTCTGTGCGGCCTAAGTCCTGTCTCCTAGTCCCCGTATCTAATCAGATACCACGACTCTATGGACAGTTCCAAGCCGAACTAGAACAAGCCATATCAGGTCGAGAGTCTAACCTCCAGGGTTCACTTCCTGGCCAAAATCACTCCCCCGTTCGCTACGATCCGAGCGGTTCCCGAACATGTAACCCCGGCCCTTGGCCTAGTGGTGAATACCAGATCGCCTAGGACCCCGAACGACAACGAGAATTTTTACCTTGTAAGTGCCAGGAATGGCCTGCTCAGGGTCCCCGTATCAGTCAATTAAAACCTCACTCCGAAGTCAGCGGCAACCACCCCAAGGTCAACGGGACCCGCGAGGGGCGATCATCGACAACAAAATATGTCATCTACGCAATAAGGCCAACCAAGGCCCATCAAAAAGTCAACAGAAGCCCGCCACGTGATCAAATGACATTGGGCCAGGCCCAACATCAACAAATGGGCCTCTTCAGTGTTTGAGCCAAAAAATGGCATCAACACTTTCCTATAATGCCCCTAAGAATCATTTCACCGACAATTTCTTTGTATACGAATCAACCGGATTTTTTCACAAAAATATTTTCATAACCTTTGATATTGCCTTTGTTTAATATCTCACCATTGAGATGGTACTTCCTTTCTATATGTTTTCCCTTAACATAGCTTTTGGAATCTTCGCTATTAGCTACCGCACCATAGTTATCACAATACAGTAGCAATGGTTTATTTACATCTTGAATTACTTCCTGATTCTCGTAGATTTTTCCGAGCAAGACATCTTAATTTAATGCATCATTGGCACCAATGTATTAGTTTGCATTATGGAACTGCGATGCAAGATTGTCTAATGCTGATCAATATAACCGCTATTTGTATAAGGTCAAATACTGAATCTAAATCTAAATATCCTATCTGATCTGACTCAAAGAGTCAGTGTAGCTGAGTTCTTTGACATCCTAAGATATAAGAGTACAACTTGTAGGGTGAATAATATTAAAAAATAACCCAATTAATAATTGCTCATTATACACAAACGTGTGTGGTAACCTCTTAAAAAATAATTTAACAAGGAATAGAGTCCCATAACAATAATCCTTATTACTCCATTTTGTTATGCATACAGAAAAAATTAAATTACCCTGATCGTGATACAATAATTTTTTTATTTCATAAACAAAATTTCAATTCGATTTAATTGAGCCATGAGCATATAATGAATAATATCATAATCGGAAAACACTGTAAATGTGTACCTCACAATTGTCGATTCTAACTGTGTTGTTTGGTCTTCAAGATCTTTGATCCTCCGGTCTTCAATCTTTCTGCGATTTTTTGTTAGAAGATAGCTTCCAGAAGTCTTCTGATGTATTCTCTAGAACTAGACCGCTGAGATGCGTGGGCTCCCTTTGAATAAACTCTAAGACTTAAAGCAAAAAACTCAGGAAAATATTCCCAGAGCTATTCGCAAAAACATAGAAAGACAGAGAGAGTGGCAAATTCTTGAAGCGAGAGATGTTGTTATTTACGATTTCGGCGCTCTCCTATTTATATGACACTAGAGCTACAACTTTTTATTCCCTTAACAAATTTGAGAGATTATCTCAACCACTGAAAATATTCACCCAAAGATTTGATTTAATAATTAAATCAAATAAAGAATAAATTCAAAACAAATCTTTTCAGATAGTATCATATAAGATTTAATAAATCAAATCTTATATTATCTTATATTATTTTAAAGATTAAAACTAATTAAATTCGAATATACATAATTTGAATATTATAACTAATTTATTGTTTAGATATTGCAGGAAATAATTCCAATATTTGATTTTCTCCCAATTTCAATTTTATAAAAGTGTCATTTTGTGATGTCCCAAGTTCTGACATGGTTAAATATTGACCATTAATGATGATAATATAGGACAAATGAAAATATTTTCAAGGCGTATATTAAGATAATTATCGTATTATATTTTTAACAAAATATCGAGTTGTGTTTATTGTAGTATAAAAGATGGTGCGAACTTGGCGATGATACGATGTGCTATAAGTGTAAAAATAATGACATTGAGTTACATAATTGGTAAAAGGTTAATTTACGAAAGCGTTTAGTTGAGCTATAGGGTTATATGGGTAATATATATGTATATAAGTAATAATTAAAAAATTATTATATCGTATAGTGTATAGGTTAGAGAATTCCTTGGCTTCTAAGAAATCATATTAATATGGTGACTCATGTTGCTAGTCTTTAGATAAGTTGACATGCAGCAGCTTAAACTTATACCTCGTTTTAATAAGAAAAATTTAATACTTCTAGAACAAGTATTCTCTAACCTTATCACGTTTCAACCATCACCCATAAGCTCGATCATTTCTCTCCAATTACATAAATCGGAAGAAAGTTCCTATATTTTCTTTGCCTCCAAAGTTCTATGGTTGATTTTATCCGAAGTAAGATTTATATCTTTTGTCTTATTTAGTCAATAGTTCTGATAAAAGTGCGTATCTTGATGATAGGAAATTGTTTATGATCTATATAAAATTATAATTGACATCCTTTTATTACTTAAGGTTATATTCTGAAGCAAGTTCCTATATTTTCTTTGCCTCCAAAGTTCTATGGTTGATTTTATTCGAAGTAAGATTTATATCTCTTGTCTTATTTTGTCAATAGTTCTTATAGAAGTGCGTATCTTGATGATAGGAAATTGTTTATGATCTATATAAATAATAATTGACTTATTTTATTACTTAAGGTTATATTCATATGGGGTTATAAGGTTTCATTACAAATCGGAGCATGATTCATGTAATTTTATACGTAGATCCAATATGCCACATTTATTGGTGATGATATTTTTGGAATAAATTAGAGTTTGATTAGGTTATATAGTCGCATTATTTTGGATATTTTTGAAGGTGTATTTCTAGTTTTGTTTATTTTATAGTTTAGAATAAAATAGAAGGGTTTGATTTTATACATCTAAAGAAAGTGTTAGTCGTGCAAGAATTCTTTAAAAAATAGGCATATTCATTAGATAAACGAACTTAGTAGATAGAGCTATCCCTTGTAAAAGGATAGTCAGTATAGCTATGTTAAGTTATTGTTTTAAGTCATAAGGTGCTAATACAGTGTCGGAAAAATATTAGACGATGGGAAGGTCGATTAATAGCTAGACTCATTGTTTTTTTTTTATGACACGTAAAGGTTATATGAAATAGCACAACGAACTCGATGAGGACGCTAGAATATTTCATACCGATAAACTCGAGAAATCAAGGTAAGTAGAATCCCATTTCAAAACTTATCACAAGATTTTATGATATTTTATTATTTGTACATGTTTTAGAAAATGAAGGTATCCAAAGTTTTAATATCGACGTGTACACTAATGTCAATGAAAAAGAAAAGCAAAAAAGGGTAAATCGCTTGAGCTTTGATCGAGCAAGAATGGGAGAATCCCATGAGCTCGCGTTGAGCAAGAAAGTGTAATCCCTTAAGCATAAATGAAACAAGAAAGGGTAAATCGCTTGAGCTTTGATCGAGAAAGAATGGGAGAATCCCTTGAGCTTGCGCCGAGCAAGAAAGTGTAATCTCTTGAGCGTAAATGAAGCAAGAAAGGGTAAATCGCTTGAACCTAGACCGAGCAAGAAAGGGCAAATCCCTTGAGCTCATGTCGTGCAAGAAAGTGTAATCCCCTTGAACTCTCAATGAGACAAGGGCAAATTCCTTGAGCCTAGATATTTTGTGTACACTGAGCTATAGCGCGTAAATATAAATGTTTTATGAAGTTATAGCGGGTACATGTTTATAAAGAATGTTATACACTTCTCGAGTTCTACTTACAGAGCCTTAACTTACCTAGTTCTTGTAATATAGGTAACCAAAGGGTCCAAGAAGACTGATTTTAAAGGATTGACCAAGTCTGCTATCGCTACCGAGATGTGGGTGCATATGCAGCATTTGACCTTTGGGCCTAATTGAACTGAGTAAATATGTGCTTGTAGCTCATTTTGAATGTTTGTATACTACAGTTTATATAAAGTTATTAGTGTATAAGTACGTGACTTTGAAAGCGCTGTGCTGTAATAATAAACTACGTAATGTTTTAAAAGTTCAAATTTTTTGTAGTTTTGTTACAACTCACACAGCCAAGAGATAATTTTTATAGTTTATTTTTTCCCGGCTGAACGGGCGTTACACATTTTCAGCTTGAGCCGAAAACTGTTAATATCAGAAATCTCTAACCATTCGTCAGGACGACCTGGTTCAAAAACATAAAGTCATCATAATTAAATTTCCCAGAATCCTAAGGGTGTCCAAGATTTTAATTCAATCATTTTTTTTACAGTTTTGTACTGACAAAATATTGATTCTTTTGCCACTATTAAGGGTAATTAGTGATTTGTGAAAATAATCACAAATCCTTCCTAATTGGATCTATCCTATGCTTAATGAATGTTTAAACATATTATATGCGGCTACGTCCTTGCGAAGGTACAAAGGGGAAAAATTGATATACACACCCGAGCTACGGTGAAAGTGTAGGACTTTCACCAAATTCGGTAACATTCCACTATAGCTCAAAGCTTAACTCTCAAGTTTGTATTAATTATATCTTTTTGAGCACATGTGTCCATTGATAAAATCATATTATCTAAATCTAGGTTTTCATATCATTATGATTCTCATCAAAAATAATAAAATTACCATTCTACCCTTTTTGATAACCTTACCTTCATTTATGATTATTAAAAATTACTCACTCAAAATTTTATGGTTCCTTTGAGATGAACATAAGAGCTTATTTGTTTCCCACAAATCTTAATAAGAAAATCATAAATTTGTTATCCATGCCTGATATCATGTCACTAATCTCGGTCAACCGTCTAGTCTCAAAATATAAGTATTGGGAATAGGATAGTAGACTTTAAAGATTAAATTAAATACCATAGAAGTTAAATTGTACTAATTTATGATTCTCAGGACATCAACCGATTCCATCTGATCATCATTGTGACTTTATTATACTTTCATCAGTGACAGACACATGTGACGATTTTTGATATAAGTCTAGTCCTTCCAATATGAAGAAACTTCATACCTGACAAACATAACAATTTAAGATAGCACCTACACCCGTTAATAGATCACAACATGTTTGTGATTAAGTTCACCAATAGTCATTCTTGATTAAAAGTTCCAACTTCCATTCTAGAGTATGAACCAATTTAATTCGGTCTTTATGTTAGTCAAACCTCCTTACATAGACTCAGTGTGATGACATAACATAAAAGCAAAGTTAAAAGAAAAAAGGATAAAACATTCTCTTTTGGCTTATATAATCCGTAGATAACTATATAAGATTATTATTAATAAGACTAGTTCATTAAAAGGAAGCTGACTATAATCTTATACAAGCGGGATTAACATCTAAATAGAGGGCATATATAAAATATGTTCAACACAACTTTCACTGCATTCGAGTGATCTAAGCCCAGATTGGGTTATCTTCTAATAACTCCCACTACATTGCAGATGTCTGGTCTACTATGCATCTCAATGTATATCAGACTTCCTACAATAAAGGATCATTTTAATCATGTGCTTAGATCACTATTCTTCTTAATCATATGCTTTTGGAGCCATCTTAGCAGTGTTGCATTCCACTATAGGTTTTTTTTAAACCCTGTTTATAAAAATTTGAACGTAAAGTTTTATGGTGGAATATAAAAATTATTAAAATTACGTAAGAAGATTTTTCACGTAACTTAACCGTTTATTTATTAAAATATACATGCATGAAATTTTTCGCTAAATATTATATGATCACAATCATAAACCATACACATTTAATACATAAAAATTAGTAGTGATAATAATAATAATAATAATAATAATAATAATAATATCACTCCACAATATTATATGTATACATGAAACGAAGATTGCCTCTTATAGCGCAATTGGAGATCCGGATCAAACAACCGCAAGTAGAGTCGACATTATGAATCATTTGTTGTGTTTTTCGATGACTTTTCTCAATCCCGATGAGGAATTCACGGGATATCATCGAACAATAAAGATCTAGAATAAATTCGAGAATTAAGATATCGTTTAGAGGTCGTTGCCAAACTTCGGTACTTTTGCCAACTGTACCGAAAATAGCCGATTCCTTGGTTTTTGGTGCAGGCCGATTGCTCCTTGTTCCCGAATTCCAGCGCCTCAAATGTTGCGCCTCTATTTTGTCCACCACGTCACTCGGGAACGTCTTAAATGACCGGAAAACACCTCGGAGGATAGGTTAGATCTTTGTCGGTGTTTAGATGATCAACCGTTGATTGAACCGGGGAGCTAGCCGCGAGTTCGACTCGTGAGGAGGAGAGCTTGAATTCCTAGGAGGCTAGATTTAGGGTTAGCTTTAATTATGAGTCATGATTAGGTATTTATAATGCCTAATGATCATAACCTAGTGGGCTTTTTAAAAGCCCAATCATGAATTAATTAATCTATTATTAATTAATACGAATCACAATTAATACTTGGGCCCAAATGGGCCCATAATGTCGGTTATGGTATCGGTTCGATATCCGATAACCCGAGAGATACAATATCGGGTTCGGGCACAACCTACAATCTCCCACTTGCACGAACGCACCGGATTGGTTATCTCCATGCACGCATTGCACATAAAGTATTACTCGAGAATGCCGGCTTGGGTTAGATGTACACTGTCTCAGCTACTCATGCCTGGTTCATCAAAGTTACAAGTGATGTTTGTTTCATTGTAATTTAATCATCATACTATGTTTACGTTTCGAGTTCGGTGTGACTCTATAGGATTCTGTAGTGTTGGCCACATACTCATATGAGTATGCAAGAAGTAAGTGGCCTCCACCTAGACTTAACTTCCCCCGATCTACAAAACTTTGAATCCCCTTTTATAGATTAATCGAGGTGAACCATGTGGTTCTTTACGATTAAAATAATGTATATGACTGATTTTTTCAACATCTTTTACATCTCTAGATGAGGCACATGTCATGGTTTGGAACACCTGTTAAGCCTTGATCTAATTTTCTGATTCAGGTATAAGTATTGAAACATCAAAACAAAAACTCTTTTGATTTGCCAGTGGCCACAGATTCATTTTACTTATACTATTCAAAAGGCCCTGAGTGTATTGCCCCAAAAGGAATGGGGAGATTCATGTTTTCTTGAAACGTCATCCCATCCTACAAAGTTCATCACACGCCGAACTACAACTGTTATGACTTTCAAGTTACGATAAGCGTTGAGTTGTAATCTAAGCATGCGACTTACTCAGTGATGGACTCATGATGTTCTCAAACTTTGGAGTCTCTTCATATCTCTAAGTTTCTCAGTGTCCCCTTGTATCAAGGTTTTGTTTCCATGTGAGAATACTTAGAGTGCGAGTCTTCCAGCACTGCTAGTCATTCTGACTAGTGCCTACATGTATAAGAATATCTCTTAGATATCAAGGACTTCTTCCTTTTATCTTAACAATATGTACCAGTCAATTATGAATATCATTGATAGTCCCTCTTTGTTTCTTCATAATGATTTCTTTGACTGGGGAAATTTAAGATTATCTTGAAGACATCTTAGGAACTACATTTGTTTAGCTTGATATCAATGATTTTTAAATAAAATATTGATATGAACTTTTTAAACGATGAAACTTGCCTTTTAAAGAAATAATAATGTGCTTCAAATTTAATAAATAATAATAATTGCATAAAATTTGTCCCCGAACCAAAATCAGGTTCAGTTAATAAAATGGTAGCAGACATCTATGGGTTCTTTATCCCAATGCTTTCCGAATGGCGAAAATGCTTTTCTTTCGACAAAGACTTTGTCATCGGATCTGCCACATTTTCCTCAGTGTCTACTCTTATCATCTCTATGTCCTTCCGATCAACAATGTCTCTGATTAAATGGTATTTTTTGAGTACGTGCTTCGCTGTCTTGTGTGATCTTGGTTCCTTGGCTTGTGCTATAGCTCCGTTGTTGTCACAGAACAGCTTCACAGGATCACCAATGCTAG
Source organism: Parietaria judaica (assembly GCA_954871525.1). Taxonomy (NCBI): domain Eukaryota; kingdom Viridiplantae; phylum Streptophyta; class Magnoliopsida; order Rosales; family Urticaceae; genus Parietaria; species Parietaria judaica. The sequence goes on from OX940868.1 coordinate 4,728,633, forward strand.
GAACTACACCAAGATCAGAAACAAATTTCTTGATCCATACAGCCTCTTTTGCAACATCAGATGCAGCAATGTACTCAGATTATGTGGTTGAATCAGCTACCGTAGCTTGTTTACTACTGTTCCAAGTAACAGCACCACTATTTGCACAGAATACATATCCTGTTTGAGATTTGAAATCATCCCTGTCTGTTTGGAAGCTTGCATCAGAATATCTTTCAAAAGTTAATTCTTTTTCACCACCGTATGTCAAACATCTATCTTTTGTTCTGTTTAAATAACACAAAATATTCTTAACGGCTGTCCAATGGTTAAAACCAGGGTTGGATTGAAGTCTGCTTGTCATGCTTAAGGCAAAAGCTACATCTGGTCTCGTACATATCATTGCATACATTATTGAACCAATAGCTGGAGCGTATGGAATTTTCTCCATACTTTTGATTTCTTCTGAAAAAACCGAACATTGCTTCTTGGTTAAGTATGTCTTATGGGTCATCGGTGTAAAACCTTTTTTTGATTTGTCCATTTTAAACCTTTTAACAATTTTGTCAATATATGTACCTTGACTTAGAGATAAGATTCTTTGAGTTCTATTTCTTTGAATCTTTACGCCCAGTATATAGGCGGCTTCTCCTAAGTCTTTCATTGAGAAACATTTTCTCAACCACTCTTTCACTGTCTGGAGTTCAGATGTATCGTTTCCTATTATCAGTATGTCATCTACATAAAGAATCAAGAAAACTATTTTGCTCCTACTTGATTTGATATATACACAAGGATCATCTTTGTTCTTAACAAAACCGAAATCAGTAATTGATTCATCAAAACGACGATTCCAGCTTCGAGATGCTTGCTTAAGACCATAAATTGATCTTTTCAATTTGCAAACCTTGTTTGGATGTTTGCGGTCTGTGAAACCTTCAGGCTGTGTCATGTACACATCCTCTTCGAGAATACCATTCAAGAATGCGGTTTTCACGTCCATTTGCCAAATTTCATAATCATGAAATGCTGCAATGGCTAGCAAGATTCTTATGGACTTAAACATGGCAACAGGAGAGAAAGTTTCATCGTAGTCAATACCATGAATTTGTCGATAACCTTTAGCGACTAATCTTCCTTTGTATGTTTGTATTTTTCCATCCATGTCGATCTTCCTTTTGAAGATCCATTTGCAACCAATGCGTTTGGACCCTTTGGGAGCATCAACGAGGTCCCATACTTCGTTGCTATACATGGAGTCCATTTCAGAGTTCATGGCTTCTAGCCATTTGTCTGAGTCATCTACTGACATTGCTTCGTTAAAAGATTCAGGTTCTTCACCATCATCTTCATGAACAGTTTCATCTTCTATTGAAACAAGAAGGTTCAATTTAAGATGAGGTTGACTCTGTCTGATTGATCTTCGTGATGTCAATGTGTAATCTAGTTGCTCACTAATCCCGTCTTGTATGGGTACATCGTATAGAACTATTTTTTTTGAGTTTCTTTGTTGACGATCTCATTTTCAACTTCTTTGTTTAGAATAATGTTTTCTATTTGGTTATCAATCATGATCTGATCATGATGTTCGTAACCCGATGTGTGAGTACCTTCTGTGTCCATTTCTTGTTCTTGAGAATCTTGTGGTTCATGCTCTTCGTTAAGAACAATGTTTCTCCCACTAGACTTTCTAGAGAGAAAATCTTCTTCTAAGAAAACACCGGTTTTGGCAACTATAATTTTGCCTGTGTATTTCTGATAGAAGTAATACCCAAGGGTTTCCATTGGGTATCCCACAAAGTTACATTTAATTAACTTGGGACTGAGCTTGTCAGACATTAGAGTCTTGACATATGCCTCACATCCCCAGATTCTCATGAAATGCAAATCCGAAATATTCTTCCTTTCCACATCTCATATGGTGTTGAAGGAACCGTCTTAGATGGCACACAGTTCAGTGTGGTAGCTGCTGTCATAAGTGCGTGTCCCCATAGGGACTCAGGTAAGTCAGCCTTATTCATCATCGATCGAACCATGTCCATCAAGGTTCTATTTCTTCTCTCAGATACACCATTGAGTTGGGGTGTACCTGGAGGGGTCAGTGATGAAATGATTCCCATGTCACGGAGGTAAGCTTTGAAATCATCGCTCAAGTATTCGCCACCTCGATCTGATCGTATGGCTTTAACTTTTCTTGCTAATTGATTTTCAGCTTCCTTCTTGAATTGCTTGAACTTTTCAAGTGATTCAGATTTGTGTTTCATTAAGTATACGTAACCTTATCGACTGAAGTTATCAGTGAAGGTGATGAAATACCTAAAACCTCATTTAGCCTGAATGGGCATTGGTCCACATACATCTGAATGTATAAGGTCCAACAGACCTTTCTTTCTCTCATAAGTTCCTTTAAAGGAAGACTTTTCATTTTCCCGACCAGGCAAGATTCACATGTGTGATAAGATTCATAATCAAAATCAACCAGTCTCCCATCTTTGTGAAGCTGAGTAATGCGCTTCTCGCCTATATGGCCAAGTCGACAATGCCAGAGATAGGCCGTATTGACAAGGTTGGGTTTCGCTCTTTTATTAGAGATGCTATAGATATGATTTTCAGAGGTATTCAACGAATATAGACCGTTTGATAAGTAAGAAATACCATAGCAAATACCATCCTTAAAAACCGCACAACGCTTGTTCCCAATTTTAAAATCAAAACCTAAAACATCCAATTCTGGAATAGAAATTATGTTCTTGGTAATGGAAGGTACGAAATGACAATCATTTCATTCTAAAATCATCCTGCTGAGGTGTTGAGATCTACATGACCCACAGGTTTTGCAACAACCGGTGCTCCATTTGCCACGTGCATGTTGGTCTCATCCTTCCTCAGCATCTTACTTCTCTTCAGTACAAATATGAGTACCGCATGCTGTATCTAATACCCAATCTTTAGAAGTAGTAAGATTAACGTCTATAACATTTATACCTGTGGTGGAGTTTGAACTTTTCTTCACCTTCTTGATCTCTGCGAGGTACAAAGGACAATTCCTTTTCCAGTGTCCCTTCTTATCGCAGTGAAAACACTTATGATTGAGAGTGGCTCCAACTTTCGGTTTCATGGCACGAGCCTTAACCTTTAAGCTATATGGAGCCTTGCCTTTATTCTTCTGAACAGACTGCCTCTTTCCCTTAAACTTGCCATTTATAGCATTAATTGTTTTAGCCTGTCCTTTGGGAACATTACCCTCAACTGTATGCAACATGTTGTGAAGCTGATGAAGATTCTTTGGTTCAGAGGACATGTTATAATTCAGTATAAACTGATTATAAGAATTGGGGAGAGAGTTGAGCACAATGTCAATGTACACTTCCTCAGGGATCTTTATCTCTTGTCTGGTCAGACTTTCTGACCAGCTGATCATCTTTAGAACATGATCATGCACATTGGTTCCTTCAGTTAATTTTGCTCTCAACAAATTTCTCATTATCCTGAATCTGGTATGACGTGCTTCATTTTCATACATCTTCTTAAGATGTTGAATCATTTCCCAGGCAGACATGTTCTCATGTTGCTCCATGAGATTTGGTGTCATGGTAGCTAACATGAGACAAGCCACTTCAGCGGCTTCATCAGTATGCTTCTTATAAGCATCTTTGTCTGCTCGGGATGCAGTAGCAGGAGGTTCAGCTGGAGGTTCATTCATAATGATAGCCTCCTTCTTTTCGTGCCTGAGCACAATTTTGAGGCGTCTTTGCCATTCCGGAAAATTTCTTCTGTTTAAGATGTTTTCCTTCTCGAGGATAGATCTTAGTGAGCTGCTAGACATTGTTCAGTTTCTACAATTTAAATAAAAACTGAATGAGCACAATATTAATTCTAGTATTGACATGTAAATTCTAAATTACTTATTATAATGAAGATGTTACATAAAAGGATATATTATAAGGACTTTATATAATATTTCGTGATTTGTTAATGAAAAAGTTACCCTCATCAATTCCATTAATTAGTCACTCAGATAAAGTCAACAATTGCTCTAATATCCTATATTATCTCTGACGATTAGAAAAGAAAAGACAACTTTTCATTTAGCATTCTAACCGATTTCATAAGAATTGCCTACGATATCTAATCTAATTAGAGTACTCGTTTAGGTAGACCCACGGGGTGAATCGGCGGACAGTATAGGTCGCCCTACGCGTCTAAAAGAGTGTATAAGAGTATTCCCTTGGGTTAGAGACACACTCAAAACGTTTCTACAATTATATCGAGGACCCAGCCGGTGGAAGACATTATACCTAATGTTTATTGAGGGGTTTAAGGTGATCCTAACTTTTGTCTTAAAATAAACATAGTTAACTTATAAAAATGTTTCAAGAATTAAGACAATGAATATGTAATACATAATCCTATTTTGTAAAACATATTCAATGTTGTATTAAATACACTTGTAAATATATATATATATATATATATATATATATCATGAAAATTTTAAAGACAAAACTTTTTATCTTTAAATAAATAAAAGATAAATAAATTACTTAAAGATAAAATATCTTTAATCATGATTTATCTTTTTCTATAAATGAATAAAAGATAAATAACTATCTTTATAGATACGATATCTTTAATCATACTTTGTCTTAATACAATATAAAAGATAAAAAACTATCTTATAGATAAAATATCTTTAATCATAATATATATCTTTTATTTCCATTAATGTTTACTCTTTTTTATTACCATAATAAATGAAAGATTATTCATTGTATTAATCTAATTAAGAACTATTGACGATAAATAAAATTTATGAACAAACAATTTCTGAATCAATAAATGAATAACATAAATATTAAACGAAAACAAACTTCATAAGATTAATAATAAGATTGAATAAATCATATTTATTAACAATTATTATCATATATTGGATTTTCAATACTCATATTTAAAAATATTCATAATAATTATAAATAAAATAAAATGAACACTTTAAATCGAATTTTAAAATAATTAAACATAAATATAATTAAATATCAAATATCGGGATACGAGCTCGGGATAAAACCCGAGCTTGTGCGGGTTGCCCTCGGGCAACCCCGGTGTAAAGGGCAGACCGGCCCAGCCCGGAAACATTAGTCTGACCCGGATCCGGGTCGGGTAGGACTTGGATCCGGGTCTGTTTGGTTGGGCCCGGGTCTGGACAGACCCGGGCCGAAGCCGTGGGTCTAAACCCGGGTCGATTACCCGGGTCAGACCCAGGTTGGATCTGCCCGGATCATTAAGATCCGGGCTGGGTAGGATATTGGGCTGGGTTAAAACCCAGCCCGTGGGCCTGATTTAATCAGGCCCACCCAGTTTAAAAAAAAATAATTCGGCTAGGGTTTTGAAACCCTAGCCGTCTGCTATTGGCTCCCACCGATTGGGAGCCACAAACGGCGGCGCCGCCCAAACCTTTGGCGGCGACGGTAAAGTCGCCGCCGGTTCCAGGGGTGGTGCCGTCGTTTGGTTTTCTCTTTTCCTATTTAATAATACACATTAAAATTAAATAAAAATCCAATCCCGATTTTAAATCGGATCCCGAACAGCACACAAAAATTAACATAATTAATTTTCTAATGCTCCCACTGAAAATCAAATCACACCAAAAAACTTTAAAATTATTTCGGTCAATATATCTAATTTTCGAAAAATTACTCAGACCGGCTCTGATACCACTGTTGTGTTTTTCGATGACTTTTCTCAATCCCGAGGCAGAATTCACGGGATATAATCGAACAATAAAGATCTAGAATAAATTCGAGAATTAAGATATCGTTTAGAGGTCGTTACCAAACTTTGGTACTTTTGCCAACTGTACTGAAAATAGCCAATTCCTTGGTTTTTGGTGCTGGCCAATTGCTCCTTGTTCCCGGATTCCAGTGCCTCAAATGTCGCGCCTCTATTTCGCCCAGCACGTCACTCGGGAACGTCTTAGATGACCGGAAAACACCTCGGAGGATGGGTTAGATCCTTATCGGTGTTTAGATGATCAACCGTTGATTGAACAGGGGAGCTAGCCACTAGTTCGACTCGTGAGAAGGAGAGCTCGAATTCCTAGGAGGCTAGATTTAGGGTTAACTTTAATTTCGAGTCATGATTAGGTATTTATAATACCTAATGATCATAACCTAGTGGGCTTTCTAAAAGCCCAATCATGAATTAATTAATCTATTATTAATTAATATGAATCGCAATTAATACTTGGGCCCGAATGGGCCCATAATGTCAGTTATGGTATCGGTTCGATATCCGATAACCCGAGAGATACAATATCGGGTTCGGGCATAACCTACATCATTGAAGTATGGAACTTTATAGAATATGAAGAGTGTCCTCATGTTGAACAGTAGAGCAATGAATCGAATTTCCTTGTCTATGAACAAAGTGAGAAATTTTTCTAGAGAAAAGAGGGAGAGAAAAACTTCTTAGTTTTTGTGAAGATCTAGTATTTATAGACCACAATCTAAGCATTCGAAATTTCACCTACTCTTGCTTATTAGAATATGTGCCACTTACTAGTTCCAAGCAACCATCATCTTTTTTCATTCTTAATGATTCAACACTTAAAATTTTAATTTATCCTTGCCTTTGAATTTGAAAATTTGAATTCTCATGGGCAAAGGAGCTAGGATTATAACAAATCATCAATCCTACTTTATAAACTCAAAGAAATGATGACACATCATCATTACTGCCTATCATTTATCACTAGTGGACGGCATCGCGCTTCGCGCGGTAGCGTGGTAATTTTTTTTAATTAATTTGGAAGATAATGTTGAATCGATTAGTTTAATTGAAAATTTTGTAATAGGAAATAAATCAACGTTAGATTCACCAAATGCTAAATTATATTTTCTAACTTAATTATTTTTATTAAATATATAAAAATAGAGAGTATGTTGAAATTCTATAAGAATAAGTTGTTCAAATTAAGAACATGAATTCGTTAACTATAACCATAGGTGAAAAAAATATATTAAACTTTATAATTGTGCAAAAGTTGTGTATATGTTAACTTTTCTATTCCCGTGAATTCAATTGTGGGATTTATATTGAAATCAATGCGCCAGTGCAACACATATGTGAATTGCAAAGTTCGTTGACAAAAATAAAAGATAAAAAAAATAAAATTTAATGGTCAAAAATATATTGAGCACATTTATTATTGAGACGGTTTCTTATTATTAAAGTGCGACGATTATATCGAATCACACTCAAGCATGTAGAAGAGTCTTGAAATCCTATTAGAAAATTTTGTTGAAACTAAGAACATGTATTCGCTAACTATGGTTAAATGGGTGAAAAATAAAAATAAAATATATTCAATTTTATAATTGTGCATAAGTTGTGTATAAGTTAACTTATCAATAGAAAGGATCGATTCCCAATAACTTGTTTTCAAAATGTAGTTCGGAAATTTTACTTTTTATATTCTTCATGAATAACTGATAAAACAGTTGCGTAACAAATCTCTTATTGTCACATACTATAAATCCCTTAATGAAATAATCGTTTCCTTGCTTTTGGTTATGCCAAGTCATCCACATGAGATTTTGCTCTCACTGTCACACAATATAAATCTCTTAAATGAAATAATGATACAGTCTGACTAAATATCACACGCTAAATGTGAATATCCCGCATATCCTTAGCAAACAATAACATTCGACAAATAAAATAACAAATTTCATAAATATTTGGTCATCCTTATGAAAAAATATACAATTGCATGTATATTATTTTTCTAATATAATAATCAACCTTCAATAGCCTATTAATTAAATATTATTTTTTTATTTGTTAAGAAAGAAACATGTGCATTTTTTTTTTATGAATATGTTTCTTTTTATATTCATTGCATTAGTATTAAGTTCACCACCAGGCATAATAGTAATAGATATGGGCTAATACTGATTTCTGAATAATATGATGATACGTATTTACAACAAAAAAACTTTAGTATTGTGCCATTTGAGTTATAAATTATCATTCGACATGTACCTTATGTTTTATATAGTTAGTTTACTATTAAATACAAAAACTAAGCTCATCAGTATGTACTAATCAGATGAGATAAAACTGTAAACGGTTTAAAAATCAACCACTGAGGAACTGAGCTATAAAGGATTAAAAATAACTGAAAATATATAAGACATCGAAAATCAATCATTAAGGGCTTGAGCTTGTCATCCGGAAACTATTGTTTCAAGAGTTTCACTATTCAGGATCTTGAGGAGGCCGTTGAGAAATAATGTGATAAAAGCTAAAAAAACGCTCACGGTCAAGTGAAAATAGATCAATCGAAATTAATTCTAGAAAATAAAACATATCACCAAAAATTGTAACCATAGTATTCAAAATTTTCCATTGATGTCATCAATTTGAAGGTTGAACATTTCACAAGAATTCTAAGAGAATTTGCAAAGTTAAAAACGAAAGCAGTAGTTTCATGAAAAATCAACAAAACGTATATAAACAATGGCCAAAATCAACTCCTTAATTTCTTAACGGAACCAAATCACAATATCTTACCGAAGAAGCGACAAAACTGTAGATGTATTTGTTCTTCTCTCTAAAACAATTATATATATTCCTGAAAAATCGTTCAAATGTTTAAAAATTTCTAATGCAAATGGAACAAATTAAATCTAGGAAATAAGAATGTCATAGGAGAATTAATGCAAGGTGAACAAAATGAAAAAATCCTTAAAAATTCAACAACAGCATAAATAATGCATGAAAATAACTCTTTTAACATCTTTAAATAAACAAAAATTAGAAAAAATCAAAATTAAATACATTAAACGATGTAAGAGGTGAAGAAAAAATCAAAGAGGAAAAGGACATATCATACATTACCAATACCCATTCAAATCAGTTGGAGAAAATTCGTATCACCTAACATTTTATCGTTGATATCAGTATAAGTAAACCAAAGATTGCACAGAAACTCCGAAGTATTTGCAAGAGAAAACATACAGTGAAACAAAAGAAAAATTAAAATCAAGAAAAAGATTCTCACTGAATAATTGGCGCAATGTTAACAAATTGAGGAAATCCCTAAAAATTTAACAAAAGCATATATTAACAATGCCCAAGAAATGAACTCTTTTACATCTTAACGGAACAAAATTACAAAATATCTTACCGGAGAAGCGAGAAGACCGTAGATATGATTGTTTTTGTCTCTGAAACCATAAGATATATCCCTGAAAAATCAACTAAATTACAACATTAATAGTCCAAATTTAAATGTTATAAAAAATTATTACATAAAAAGAAACAAAATCTTGAAAATAAGAAATTGACTGGATAATTGACGCAAGGTTAACATGCCTAACAGATTTAGGGGAACCGAATTACAGTGAAACAGTATCTTAGCGTAGGTGCAATTACGGCCTAAATGATTAATGATTAAGGAACACTTTTGGATAGAATTTTATGCTCGTCAATTTCATAAAATAAGGTTGCACTATAATATGGAAAAATGTATAAATAGAGTAATTAAGGACCGAAAAATGAAATTACACATTTGTAGACATTGCATGTGCAAATCCAAAATCACAAAAATGTGACCAATAAAACAGTTCCAAAGTTAACTACAAAATGAATACTCATAAAATTTTTAATCAATATAATTTAAACTTATTCAAATATCTAATGAAGTTAAATTTTGTTGTGAATTGAAAAAAGAAATTGAAATACAACCTTAATACATAGATCTGCAATGAAAATAAAGATATAAGAAGATATAATTTTAATTCCAGAATTGTAACTCTGAAATAAATTTTTTTTTTAAAAGCCAATTCCCAAAATGATCTTTTTCAATGGTATATGTAAATATATATATATATATATATATACAACTCAAGAAAATTGTGTGAGGAGATAGATATAGATATACCATAGCCAACAATGTTGAAATGCTTCATCCGAGCCTCCTTTCGCTGCATTTGAGTCTCGAGCGTGCACTGGTGGAAGAGTCATTATAGACGCTGGAAAGAGGAAACTATGGTGAAAAACAAGAGTATCGCCTCTTCGTGTTCTTCACTCTAGTGAATTCTGAGTTTTCAGAGCTGCAACGATCTGCATTGAGTTTGCAATGCATTGTGCACGGAATGATACAAAATAGATCTAGTGCCGTAAAAAACAGTGGCGAATGGCGATGGCATCGAACAGACTGCCGTTGTCGAACGGGATATGAGAGAGAGAGAGAGATTTTTTTAAGAGAGAGAGTTACATACTTTGCTTGCCTCCAAGGAACTTCCATCAAAAGTGAAACTCTTTGCGGGGATCGACAATGTGCGCGTTTCATTTCTGCAAATACCAAGAGAAGAACAATGAACAGAGTCAATAACGTGAAGCCTATTGAAAATGAAAATGAAGCAGTGTCCTTTATTTTGTAGAGGCTTAGCTATAATTGCCATATTAATGAGTAAGATTGAGGCAAAAACTGATGAATGAGAAAATAAAAAGACTTCCCATATTAAATGTGATCAATGCAAGTAAGTAGAGTGAATTTCACGGCGTCGCGACCGGTCGCAGTGAAATCGCCGGAGATCGCCAAAGTGCACGTCGCGATGCGTCGCGATGCATCGCGATGGAGCTGAGAGAGAGAGAGAGAGAGAGAGAGAGAGAGAGAGAGAGAGAGATACTGTGAGACGGAGAGAGAGGGAGAGGCAGCAACGTTGCGACGAGCTCGAGGTTCGCGATTAATCGCGATTTCATCCTCCGAATCGCGATGCGTCGCGATTCCCCGAAAACGCCGCGATGCGTCGCGAACGGCGTTCATTCGTCGTCAACTGCAGCTCTACAAGTAAGATATCCAGATTTGAGGTAATCTGAATGGCGTGAAATTAATGGGAGAGAGGAAGCTCTTTTGTGTGCTATTATTTGTATGAGAAAAAAGTGTAATAATATGATAAAATAGAGATTGAGGATTGCTTGATTTGTAGCTTGCCACGTCATCCAGGTGAGATTTTCCTTTTATATATATATAGATTTAATGATAATTAGGCAAGTTAATTAATTAATTATTTCAAATTCAAATTTAAAATATATATGAGTGAAAATAAAAAAAGACATGTTTCCTATTATTTATCCACTTATTAAAGTCGAATTGCATACATGTTTCTTCCAATAAGAATTAAGTATTAAATTAATTAATCTTATGGGTATACCGTATAAATCATATAAATTCGCCACCTATTTATATATACACACTTAATGTGCCAAAGAAATTAATACTTATTTTTTTTCCTATTATATCATTTTTCAATTGATTATATGTATAGATGTGTAACTATTTACATAAAATGTTATATAATTCAGTTGATCATTATCCATTAAATTAACTATCCATTTTATTTCGATTCACTTTCTAAATCAATATTTAGAACTAAGAGAGTAATTCATTTTATAAATCACTTAAGGAATTACTTAACATAAAATATGTTTCCAAAACATCATTTCATATTTCTAATATACTATTATTCAATATAATTATGTTCTATGATTTAACATCAAGACATCATGGACCCACATAATTGAAGCTTTAGATAAAAGACGTAGCATCAAAAATTGATCAATTGGGCCATTTTTAATCTTGATATTATGTTGATACCACGAAAAGGCCGAATACCAAAAATCTCTATGATCACGTGTATTTTCATTTTCTATTTGATATGAGTTGTCGTATTGTCATATGGTCACCAGTGTATTGTCACGTGAGAAACATATATTGTGAGTTGTCCGTACAAGTCACATGTTTAGATTGATGAGTTACTAAGTTATCGAACACAAGGCCCAATTTTTTTTTTTATTTTTTTTTTTGCAGTCACACAGTGATACTTAATGTCTGATCACCCACAGTGCATAATACCATATATGTGAAGACCCTAATGTCATTGAGATAACTTAATGGTGCCGACCGTTAAAGTTTGGATCTCGCTCATTAGCTAATAATCTCGCTAGACATCTGCACATATAATGTGTTCACTCAGGTTATTATTATCATGAAAAAATTGCTTGATGTGTGATGTTAGATTAAAGTGACAAACGACATTTCACTTTTATCTTAGCCATCACTGGTCTAGTATAATATCTTTGTTAAGATATCTAACGCAGGCTAGTGGATTCCAACTCCAGATATTACAAGACTCGACATTACAAGCTCCCTTAACAATCGTACTTGAATAAAGATGTCCAAATGATTCTAATATTGCAAACTTGTTCTTTTTAAACCTATAAAAACGAGTGTCTAGTCACAACTTAACATCCATGTTTCCTAATCTAGAAGTTTACGAGCGTAGATTTATTTTTTCTAAACACATACTATAAATAATGCATACTTTTATTTAATTTATTCGTTCGGCAATTACATTGATAGATATGCTCTCTACAAAAAAAAAACTCTCATTCTCTCGTTCGTATGCATTATTTCCAACATCTATGTTTAGTCGGCACTACGCCTTATTCTGAATTCAACAAAGAAAAATGGCCAAACAATCATAATTAATAAGATGTTTATTACAAAGCGAGGATCCTGCTCGTATATAAACAAGATGTCTGTTATGAAGTGATACTTCCGTTCTATGTGTTGAGAACGCGTATGTCTCCTCTGTTATTTTGAATTAGCGACATCCACAATGTTATCAGAATAAAGAACTTCAAGAAATTTCTATGTCAAACAGCTCGTCGGCACTAGGAACTATTTCTAAGTATTCCAAGAACTTTCTATGTCAAACAGCTTCTTTTGAAGCTTCATAAGCTTGCACATATTAAGCTTCCATGGTCTAGTCGGCAATGCATTTTGCTTTATACTACTCCAGACCTCGTGTCCTCCATAAAAAAAAACATAGATACTGAAGTGGATTTCGTAGAATCCTTATCCGCCTGAAAGTCGGAGTCAGTACAACTAGTCACAATCAAATCATTACATGAGTATGCAAGTATGTGGTTTCTTGTTCTCTATAGATACTTAAAAACATTATGTGGCTTCTTGTTCTCTGTAGATACTTAAAAACATTCTTCACAACATTCGAATGCTCTGTTCACAACTTCTGATTGTATGAATCTGTATTATTTTATAGTTTCATCGAATCTTATATTCCATGATCTAGATGCTTGATTTAATCTGTGTATGGACTTGAGAAATCGCAAACTTTGCCCTCTTTTCCTCTCTCTACGAACCCGTCTTGACAAGCCATATGAATCCGCTCATCAAGATTTGTTGTTCAGAAACGGAGTCCTGACATCTATCTGCCAGATTTCATAATTTATGGTGGTGGCGGTAGATAGAAGAATTCAAAAGAATTGTCGCATTGCTATTGGCGAGAAGGTATGCTCATAGTCTAAACATTCTCTTTGGGTGTAACCCTAAGTCAATAATATTGCTTTGAATGTCTCGACATTCCCATTCGCTCATCTTTTATTTTATTGATCCATTTAAACCTTACAAGTTTAACCTTTTCAGGTAGATCTACAACTTTCTAGACTTCGTTTTCATGCATCGATTGCATTTCAACTCTCATGGTTCGTTTCCATTAGTTTGCTTCATTACCATCCATAGCTTTCTTTGAACAATAGTGGTCATCCAAATCTTTATCCGAGACAGCTAATAATTCTTTACCGTAGACGTATGACAAGTCTCTACGAACCCGTCTTGTCAAGCCATATGACTAGTTCTTACTCTTAGGTTGGAAGTACTCTCATCCAAAATTTCTTAATCCCAAAATGATGGCATAAGGAATACACTCGTAAACATAATTCATTAACTCAATGACCATATAAGTTGAACTCTATAAGTTCATGATAGCTCAAGACATCAACCGATTCTATATGATAATCACTAGGAATTTATCTTACTTTCATCAGTAATGGACTTACGTGATGATTTCTGATTAATTCTAGTCTACCCTGTGTAAACACGCTTCAAACCCAATGTAATCAATAGTACATGACTATAGCATTGTGATCTAGTAATAGATCACCACACAAATCTGTGATTGAGTCCATTAATAGTTGTTCTCATCTAGAAGCCTCCATATATTTTGGTTTAAGTTCTTTGGGTTGTGCTTGTTAAACCTCCCCACATAGACTCGGTTTGATAACAAGGCACAATTTCAAATGTACAAGAAATAGGGATGAAACGTTCAATTTTTTTTATAATATCTTAAAGATAAACTATAAAATAGTGTGATTGATAAGAACTATTCAATAAAAGGAGAATGACCAAAGTCTTAAGCAAACATGATTAACATAATAGAAGGAACATATAAAACTATCCCCAACACCTTCTTGGTCTTTCCTTGATCGTCGAGTCTCAATCTGTTTGTAGGGTCTTTGGTCTATCTCTTGACTAGTTCTCCGTGATCCTCTTGAAATTCTTGAAGACTTCAATATCTCCACTCTTCTACTTGAGCGTATACACCAGTCCGCTAGGGTGCTTGGGGTAATTAGATCACACACGGACCGCATGCAAAACTTGGAGGGGTCGCTCTGTTAGGCATTCTCTTCACCTTCATCTACAAGGTGCCACTTCGGTTCTGCATCTTTAAGTACGAATCAGCCATCATCATTGTGTTGCTGACCTTCATCATCTAACCAAGATACATAACGTTCCTCTTCAGCTTTGCTATGTAGTAGACTTCCGTGAATAAGCGTTGGTCTTAGTTCTTGTAGTGGAATGGGATGGACGTTGTGCCATTCATTTTGATGATTGAACCATCGTCAAACATGAAACTCCTTGTGATATTATCATCGAGTTATTCAAACATAGCTCGGTGTCCCGTCATTTGTTTGCTTGCTCCATTGTCTGGATTCCAGATGTTGGTATAGACGTTCTCTTATTTTTCTACGAGGAGATTTGCAATAATGTTATCCTTTATAATAATCACCGTCTCAGTGAACATTTTCTCTGGGCTGAACCTATTTTCACCCATCACCATCTCGGTCTCCGGGCTCGAACGTCTCGTCGAATGGCTCTTCCAGGTCGGTCTTTTCTCTGACCCGTTCTCGCCCAATATTTGCATTTCTCTCACCTGCGATGCTCGTCTCATGTTCGTCCATGTGTACTTCTAAGTTTAATATCTTCTTGGGGAATGAGAGTGCGGGTTGTTCGTCTTCATGGAATCTCATTAGATTTGCTTCCTCGTTGTGGTTCCTTGTGTAGCACTCTGATGCATAGTGCCCGAGCTTCTGATAATTGTAGCACTTCATCATGCTCTTTTCTCCTCGGGTCATGGTGCCTTCTCGACGGGGTAAATTCTTGTCGCGATATCACATGTGCCGACCTCCCCCTCGTTCGCGGCCTCTACCACGTGATCAGTTATCTCTATTGTACTTACAATGACTCGACAAGCTAGAAGAAAACTTAGCCCTATGATTCTTCTTCTGCTTGGTCATCCATTCTTCATGTGTTAAGAGGATGATATTTTCATCTTCTCTGTCGATGAAGCCTTGAAGGATTTTTTGAGTGTGAAGCCTAGTTTACGTGGAAGCGCTACTGAGACCTCACGCAGAGTAGTCAAGATGTATAAGGCCTGGAGCCGTCATTAGTGCGTTTTGTAG
This sequence comes from Parietaria judaica, assembly GCA_954871525.1. Classification (NCBI taxonomy): domain Eukaryota; kingdom Viridiplantae; phylum Streptophyta; class Magnoliopsida; order Rosales; family Urticaceae; genus Parietaria; species Parietaria judaica. The sequence goes on from OX940868.1 coordinate 4,744,227, forward strand.
TAAAAATTGAGATAGACGATATTAAGAGTCTAACCAGAAACTCTGATTAAGATATTAATAGTTGATCGAGATCTACAAGCGGCAAGTGGACGTACTCCATACACTAGAAGAGAACCACTATAATTATGGTGTCAAATTTTAATTCGTTTATTGCTTTTAGCGTTTTCTGATTTGGGAATTAGGGCTAAATTCCTAACAGCTGGTATCAGAGCCAGGGTTGTGTTTTGCGATTAAAATATGATGGCTAGCAATGATGGATCTGTGCATGGGAGTGGAAAGTTTGATGGCATTGATTTTGTGTTCTGGAGACTGGAGATTGATGAGTTTTTGTATGGTAGGAAGCTTCATCTCCAACTAGGCGCGAAGCCAGAGAAGATGAATGATGCATAATTGACGCTCCTTGACAGACAAGTCTTACAGGTTGTGCAATTGATGTTATCGAAGAACGTCGCTCACAAAGTGGCGGAGGAAAAGACCACCGCGAGCATCACGAAGGTTCCATCCGACATGTACGAGAACCCATCTACAAATAACAAGGTATTCCTCAAGAAAGAAACTCTTTTATTTGAGAATGGAGGAAAAAGAAATTTGTGGCCACGTACTTAAATGAGTTTAACACAACTGTTCACCAATTTTCTTTGATTGATGTCGATTTTAATGATGAAACTCGTGTCCTAAAATTTTTGGTGTCTTTACCGCCGAGTTAGGAGCCGATGAGGGTTGTAGTCAGTAACTCCGTTGGCTCCGCAAAATTTAAGTTCAACGATGTCAGACATAGCATTTAAGCCGAGGAAATATGAAGGATCGATGCAGGGGAAACATCGTCGAGTTCTGCACAGAAGGTGGAACACAAAGGCAGAGGAACAAATAACAGGTTCAACCGGAACAGAGGCGGGTTAAAGTCGATAAACGAAAAAAGTTAGTCAACATTTGTGTGAACGATGGAGTGCTGGAGCTGTAGTAAAACAGGCTACATGAAGAAAAACTGCATATTTGAATCGCACTCTGATTATTGCAATAAGTGATGTAGGCTTGGAAATACAAACACTTATATGAGCGAGAAACCAACGCAACCAAGCCTCCCTACAAGTAGTACAGGCCATGACCTAAATTACGAGTGACAAGCAGGTCTTAAGTGTGGCTTTTTGACAAATAATAGACCAAATATCATATTTTGTTTTTTTTAATCATAACCGAATAACCTAGTTTTAAGATGAAAATTGCATTTACCGTATAATCGGTATTTGGTGTTCGGTTGTGGTAGCATCTACATAAAAAAGTGTTATATGCATTTTTCTTAACATATAAAAAATTGGGCCCCTTTTGGCAAAAAGTCAAAGCCCACCAACGAAATCAAAGACCAGATGGCGATCAACCAAGACATTGGCGAGGCCCAAAGTTGAAACGACGAAGAATGGCTGACGAAGCCGACGAGGTACCTGTTGGAAATCGGTGGTATCAGTCCTAATTCTTTACCACGATAATAGCCTCCGAGACGTCCCTGTAACATTTAAAAAATTATTTTAAAGCGGAAATCTTGTTACTGGACCGATGACACGGATATCGGGAAATAATCATTTCGTTAAGATCTGATAAATATTTCGAATTTAATATTTCATAATAATTATTAATAATCTAGTCGAATATGAAATAAATAGAAAGCAGTAAATGGTTGCATTTATTGACCCAATGCATAAGGCCGTACCTCAATAGACGATTCTAGCTGCACGTTCTTACTTGGGCAGGGCTCCGCCGGTGCTGAGGGAAACTCCCGCGATCTTTCGGGATATTCTCCTGGATTCCTTGTACCGAAGCGTGGGCTTCGCCGGCAGGACTCCGTCGCAAAATTTAACTGACGGTTCTCTTAAACCTACCGGAGAAATATATCTCCAAAGCCCAACCAGAAGAGAGATCAGAAGCAGAAAACTCGCAGACCCTAAAGAGAGAGGGAGAGCTCGAGTTTTTGGTCTGGGGAAGGTGTGTAAAATGTGTAAAATGAGCCTCCTATTTATAGGCTCGAGCTGTAACCGATTTGGAGATTTTTCCTCCCTTTATTCGAATTTATTAAATTAAATATGATTAATTATTTCAATCCAATGGTTCAGATTCAATCTCATCTATATCCAATGGATATAATTAATCAGGGATTTAATTAAATAATAATACATGATAAGATCAGAATATTTAATCTTATCATATTAATAAAACTCGAACTATATTACATATACATATTAACATTCGAATTTTTTTATGATTATCTAGATCAAATGGTTAAAAATAAATCTTAAACCAATCCAATGGATCAAATCAATTAGGGATAGAGTCAAATGTCCTAGGGTTTCATGAAACCATAATTCGAACTATTATCCATAATTTTATTCGAAATATATATTATACATATAACATTAATTAATTTCTAGGGTTAATTAACGAAATGCCCATTTTGTGCAAACCTTTTAAAAACTACCCATTATGGGTAATTTTTTACACACACAATGCGTAGTTTTTTAAAAAGTTTGACACAAAATGGGTATTTCGTCTAATTTCCTTAATTTCTAATCCGACGGTAAGGATTAAATCTCAAAACCGATCCAACGGCCTCAATTAATTAAACAAATTTGAAATACCTAAACTTGGGCACCAAGCTTCATTTCGAATTACTTCTAGGGTTTAAATCAATTATCTCAATCCAACGGTTGATATTAAATTGATTTTAGGGTTTTGCCAAAATACCAAAACAATAGGTACTTATGCCGTAAATATAAAATATCCAATTCTCATACTCGAATTTAGCTAGGGTTTTTTTTTAACAAACCCTAATTCGAATTTCCACATGTGACAATATATAAATATATATTTTTATTTTTTAATATTAATCTTTTAATTAATTATTAAATAGATAGTAATAATTAAATCCAAATAATTAAATTATATTAATAAAATCTGATCTCAATATCACACATTAAATGTCATGGTGCCATAGCATCATTTAAATTCGTGACATGTGATTTAATTTCATAGTTTATCGAACCGAGTCATAAACTTAGAAAATCCAAAAATCACAAACCGTCAATCCGAATGACTTGGTTCAAAAAGAAAAGTTGCTTAGAATTTAATTTACAACAACATGGTGCTGTTAGAAAATCTAAATTCTAACTTTATTTTTATCAGTTAATTCCGTGTACCAAAATTGGTACTTTTGCCACGCTGACGATAAAACTATCTAACGTCTGACACAGACCTGTTAGTTTTATAAGTCGAGTCAAATGATTAAATATTATCCAGAATGAATTTTAATCACGTACGTATCATCCAATATGGAGCTATCTTGGGGACCATGGACCCGTATCACTTAAGCTCGAACGAACTGCTAGTTGTTCGTCAAACCTCGAAGTGATTCCACTATAGACCCGAGGCTGCACTCTTTAGTGATACGGTATATATTATTCCCTTATAACAGCAGGGTGTCCATTGATACAATAAAATTCGGGTTATTGTCCTTTCACTTGATGACTCACACATGAGCAGGCGGTTTTTACCGTAATGCCCCTCATTGCATTTTCATCCTTGATTGAGTCAGTAATATTATGAGCAACCCACTTATGGTTTTGATTCATAAGTGCGCACGGGTACCTCTCACTTCTCCACACTGACAACCAAGGGAATCATCATGACTCTAAAGAGAGCTGTGTGATGCCCATGTCTATGATCAAGCTATCATTACTACTGACTATCATGTTCCCAAAATAATAGTGTTGGGAACAGCGGTAATATCTTGTGTTCTTTAATGGTTAAATCAAAGAACAATCAAGCCAGTAGCTCGGACTTATGATCACTCAGGACTTAGAACTAATATCCACTTGATCATCATTTTGTGACTCAACTACAAGTTATCAGTGACGGGCTTATATGATAACTTCTTGAGTTTAAGTCAGGTCCAGTCCAGTATGAAAACGCTTCATACTTAATGCACTTCTAGTGAGTGTGACACACACATAATCCAGAATAGGATTGTCACTTAGTCACATTAATGACCTTACACGATTAATGGGCTCCCACCCAGTTAATCAGGTCACGGACATTTTAAGTTCATTTATTATGATTATTAATTCTTCCTCACATCGACTCTGTTGTGATAATAATAGCATAAGTGCATCCTTTATGAACTAAGGAATCGAACATTCTATTTTACTCTACCGGAAACTATAATAAGATTAACATAATAAGTATCATCTTTATTCAACGACTTGTCATAATCTTTTACAAATGGATAAATATCTTGTTTAAGGACACATATGTCCAATAGTACCATGGCCGACGAAGCTGACGAGTTACCATGGCCGACGAAGCCGAGGAGGTACCATGACCGACGAAGCCGACGAGGTGACATGGCCGACGAAGCCGACGAGGTACCATGGCCAACGAAGCCGACAAGATACCTTGGCCGACGAAGCTGACGAGGAATCTTGGCCGACCAAGCCGAGAAGGTACCTCGGGTGACAAAGCCAACAAGGCGACACGGGCGACGAAGTACCATCGACTTACGAAGACCTTTGTCTGACAAGCACCTCTTCCCATATCTTGACGGAGGAATAACTTAAAATTATTCCACACGACGAGGAGATCCGAGATCACGAAGATCCCCAAAAAATCCTCCATATTCGCCCAGATTCAACATAGAAACTCGTGGACTACTAGAAGAGATCGAGGAATAATCAAGATGCACCGACGAGCCCTTGGACAGGGCTAGGGACCGCGGCGAACCCCCTGTGGCAGGAGAGATATTTGCAGGCCCCTGGAGGTGCAATTTCAGGGAATTGGTTTTCCTATAAATAGGAGCCTCCCCCTCCCCATTTCCACACTCACTCACAGCTTTTTCCAGAGCTTCTCTTTCTAGCTTTCTCTATCTAAAAAAATCCTCCATTCCTATAGGAGGAAGGACTTGAATAAGAGCTGAGACCGTTCTAGAAGAAAAGTCTCAGCCTCGATAAGAGAAGTTGTTCGACGAGTCAACGAAGGCATCCCTCGACAGGTGGTCAAGTTTTCCAACACCCGCGAGGTCGACAAAGGAGGAGCATCCCTTGTCGGGATAAGGCCCTCGTCATAACGAGCTCACCTACACTAACGAGGTTGACAAAGAAGGAGCATCCCTCGTCGGGATAAGACCCTCGTCACAACGAGCTCGCCTACACTGACGAGGTCGACAAAGAAGGAGCATCCCTCGTCGGGATAAGGCCCTCGTCACAACGAGCTTGCTTACACTGATGAGGTCGACAAAGAACATCTCAAGCCGGTAATACCCGGCCACCTGGCCAAGGGTCACCCCCGCGCCGCCAATATCGGCACTTTCGACGAGTTAAACCACATCGTCAGTCACCCGCCCTTTATTACTTACCCCAAACTACGTGGGACCTGATTCTCTTAAACCGATATACGCAGGCAGCCTTGCCCAACCATAAATGTCGGGGCACGGGCCCAATCTACCCTTTTTTGCAAGTCTACCCTCGCCGAAGGAGCTCTCCAAGGAAGGGAAATCACGAAGAATCATCAAGATCAGCTCAGACCTTCATCAAGATCGGAGTTCGCCTAGACGAGGACATCGCCAAGACAAGGACTCCGCCCAGACGAGGAGCTTCGCCTTGATACGGACTTCGCCCCGACGGGGGAAGTTAGACGAGGTGCCTCACCGTGATACAGACTTTGCCCGCACGAGGGAAGTTCGCCGAGGATCGTCAAGAACAGCCAGGAGACTAATTCAAGACGAGGGATTCGCCTCAAGCTTTGATGATCATTAGTCAACCCGCATTGACTCGGCATTCAATCATCCATGTGTTCAGTGGGTCTAGCTCGGGACCCGAACTCTGGATCTGACTCTAAGTTAAAGTCATTTTTACGCATTAACAAAAAGATTAATAGTACAACACATAAACATACAACTAAGTAATAATACGGCACATAAAAAACTATTATTATTACACCACGAGAGTAGAGAACAAATATCTTTTTGACGTGTTGACGGGTATGGTCAGTATAAAATAATAGAATATAATACTAGAATTAATTAAAGTGGTAAAAATCGAGTAAGCGACTGCAGTTTTCACATTAAAACTGAAAATTCTATCTAACCTGATTTTTGTATTCTGATTTCATAGTATATTTGGGTTTAACCGCTTTAATAGCGGTGTAGTTTAATCGGTATTGGTTTAATCGATTTTTGATTAAAAAAAACAATTTACGATTTTTTTTGTTCTCCTCTAACGCAAATACCTGCTGCTCCTCGGTTTCAAAGGAGTGACCGAAGCAGAGTTCAAGGGCTGTGTCACAGGGTCAATTTCATACCTGAATTTTTGACCTTGTGCGGCGCCGTGTACACTCAAACACGACCAGCCTTCCCCGTGTAAACCAACTCTCGTATGCAAACCTAGACTAAGTACCCAATGAATTTCGACTAAGCAAGTAAAGTATCACACCACGACACAAGCTTACGGGGCACACCCCAATCTTTCTTTTTATTAAAAGGGTAGACTCAGGTGCGCTAACGCCGTTCCCTTCGTCTCACTCACAAAACTCTCGCAAAGCCCTAACTCTCACTCTAGCCTAAACTCGCATATGGTTTCACACCTTTAAGATAGCCACATTCGACTTTATTTATAGAATACAAAGAGAAAACCTAATCCTAATCGAATCCTAACTCTTAAGCCCTATCCTATCTTTAACGTGTTATCCTTGAAGATAGCCCACCATCTTCACGAATCCATGGGCCGAACTCTCCCTTTGCGCGTCCTTCTTGGGCCTTCCGCGTGGGTGACGCTCACCGAGTCCGTGTGGGTGACGCTGGACTTCTCCGCGTGGGTGACGCTCGCTGCGTCACCGCGTGCCACTTTTCCCCTTCCCGAATGCGCGTATCCGCTGCCCTGGTTGCCCGCGTGTGAGTTCGCTGCCCGTGCCCTTCTTGGACACGCTACTCGTGCTTGCTGTATGCTTCTCACGTGCTCCCGTGCGTTGGGCCGCTGCCTCATACCGCACGTGCTCGGCCCACCACCTAAGCCAAGTCTTTCCCTGCGCCTTGCCACTCACTAGGCGCTTCGGGAGGCTTGTTGGGCCTCCTTCCCGTGCTTTCCCGGGCACGGATCCTCTCTAAGGATTTTAGGGTGTGACAAACTCTCCCCCGCCGGATTGAACCGACGTCCTCGTCGAGTTACCTTCTGAGTATGTCTTCATCTCTCTGCTCCTGAATCGCCAAAGGGCATCGTCACGCTCCCATGTAGCATCGCACGCTTTACTCCCTTCCCAATGAACCAAGAGCTCGTCTCTGCCATTCTTCCAGCTTGTCCGACAGTCTAGAATCTGATGAACTCTCTTTCCCGATCCAGCTCCGTACTCTACTCTTTTCTCATGAACTCTCTTCCCCTCTGAACCCTCGTGATACGGTCTCAAGAAGCTTCCATGAATGGTTGAATGGAGGTTCTTCATCTCTTCCGGCAATTCGAGGCGATACATCTCATCCTCGACCTTCTTCGACACATCGAAGGGACCTTGGTACCTAAGTAACTCGGTCGTTTGAAGCTCGTCCGGTAGCTTCTTTCTCATTTGCGGCGTCAGTTTTAGCAACACCTTGTCACCTCTCTCGAACTGTCTACACCGTCTTTTCTTGTCCCCTTTACGCTTCACCCTTTATAGCACCTTCTCTATCGGCGTCTTCCTCTGTGGGACTCGAGTCGTCGGTCTCGTTCCGAACTCGTGCTTGTGCTTCCTCTGGGAAGGGGCCTTGCTCCTCTCCACGGGTTCCTCTCCTAGTGCATTAGCCGGGTACCCTGTCTCAACAAAAGCTAACGTCACCTTACCCGTTGCTTGGCCGACTTTATCTATAGCCGCCAAGGGCACTGTAGGCTCCTGTCTCTCATTCCCGTCGGGTGTCCCAAGGGTGGGTAGCAGACACTTCACACTACCGCAGTGTGTAATAACGTTCGCGTCTTCGGACTCTTGCTCGCTGCCGGTTGTCACTTCCGTGGGTGTGGCTCGCTTTCTCTCGGGGCTCTCCACCCATATTGCATTGAGCGATTGCAGGCAGCCCATCTTAGCAGTAACCTCCTCTGGTTGTTCGGGGGTTTCGTCTCGGGCAGCCATGGCCGTTAACTTCATCGTCGTCGGGCATTCTCTCGCAATGTGGGGACCGTCACAAAGGAAGCACCGTATGCCCCCTCTGGAGCTGTTTCGGTCCGTCCTTCCCTTGGCCGATCCATACTCTTGCCTTCTGTCCCGTCTTGGAAGTTCTTCTTGGCTCTTGTTGCTCCCGTCTGAGTTCTCCCTCCGATCTGTCCGCGAGGTATGTTTGAACTCGTAGTTGATTAACCCGTCTGCTGCCGCCATTGCAGTTTGTAGGTCACGAACGTTTCTTCGCCTCAATTCCGTCTGAGCCGAAGGCTGTAGTCCTGAAAGGAAATTAAACAGCTTGTCCTCCTCGGACATGTTACGGATATCTAGCATTAACGAGCTAAACTCCTTCACATAATCGCGAATAGACCCGGTTTGTCTTAGCCTCTTTAATGCGTCTCTCGCAATCCATGCCGCGTTCACGGGCAGGAACTGAGTCTTTAGCTCCGTCTTCAGATCGTCCCATGTTTGGATGCTTTCCCCCTCTGGGCCGACTCCTTCGGTTAGCCGGGTTCTCCACCACAGCTTAGCATCTCCCTGCATGTACATACTCGTGATTGTTACCTTGTCGTCGGAATCCACGTGAGCCGCTTTGAAGTATTGCTCCATGTCCCATAGAAAATTCTCCAGCTCCTTTGCATCTCTCACCCCACTGAAGGGTTTCGGCTCGGGAACCTTGAATCTCGGACCAGCACCTCTGTTGACTCCGCTTGGCAAGCTGTCCGTCGCTCGCTTTATAAGTCTAACATCGGTCTCCAAATCTGAAACTCTTTCCGATAACTGTGCAGTAACCTCTGAAAGTCGATCGAGTATAACTTCAGTCTGGGCGACCATCTCATTCTGAGCTTCTAAGATCATCTTCTTGAGTTCCTTGATCTCCGCTGAGTGCGCGAGCACCTGTTCGTCTAAGGTCTTCTCGTCATTGGCCGGTTCACCAACCAGCGACTCCGATGTCGTTGATCGCGTTGCCTTCACCATCCTTGAAGACAAAAATCAGCTCTGATACCACTTGTCACAGGGTCAATTTCGTACCTGAATTTTTGACCTTGTGCGGCGCCGTGTACACTCAAACACGACCAGCCTTCCCCGTGTAAACCAACTCTCGTATGCAAACCTAGACTAAGTACCCAATGAATTTCGACTAAGCAAGTAAAGTATCACACCACGACACAAGCTTACGGGGCACACCCCAACCTTTCTTTTTATTAAAAGGGTAGACTCAGGTGCGCTAACGCCGTTCCCTTCGTCTCACTCACAAAACTCTCGCAAAGCCCTAACTCTCACTCTAGCCTAAACTCGCATATGGTTTCACACCTTTAAGATAGCCACATTCGACTTTATTTATAGAATACAAAGAGAAAACCTAATCCTAATCGAATCCTAACTCTTAAGCCTTATCCTATCTTTAACGTGTTATCCTTGAAGATAGCCCACCATCTTCACGAATCCATGGGCCGAACTCTCCCTTTGCGCGTCCTTCTTGGGCCTTCCGCGTGGGTGACGCTCACCGAGTCCGTGTGGGTGACGCTGGACTTCTCCGCGTGGGTGACGCTCGCTGCGTCACCGCGTGCCACTTTTCCCCTGCCCGAATGCGCGTATCCGCTGCCCTGGTTGCCCGCGTGTGAGTTCGCTGCCTGTGCCCTTCTCGGACACACTACTCGTGCTTGCTGTATGCTTCTCACGTGCTCCCGTGCGTTGGGCCGCTGCCTCATACCGCACGTGCTCGGCCCACCACCTAAGCCAAGTCTTTCCTTGCGCCTTGCCACTCACTAGGCGCTTCGGGAGGCTTGTTGGGCCTCCTTCCCGTGCTTTCCCGGGCACGGATCCTCTCTAAGGATTTTAGGGTGTGACAGGCTGCTTCTAGGAGACTCTGCGTTTTAGGACCACAATGTGGGCGAGAGGGAGTGAAGCTCTTGGGCCAGGTTTGGGACCCATTTTCGTCTTCCGCTGGTTTTTGAGTGAAGAGGGTAGTGAGATGCCATTGATATGTATTACATTTTTCAAAACCCAAATATATATTTTTGATGAATTTTGTGGATTAGATTTATATTTTATATTCACATGATTTGTGGATTACTATCATTTTTTATTGTTTTGAATTTAATAAATTAGTATTATATTATTGAGATATACTTATATTTAGCTACATTTGGCAAGGAATGGGTAACAGATTAACAGATTAGGGAGACAGACAAAGAGAGACCCACAAATAAAATACAATTTTCATTTTCATAGTGGGTTGTTGACAATCAATGGACGGAATTTCTGTCGACGAATCTTCGCTCAATCTTGATTTCGCAACTTTGAAGACTTACATCAGTTTTTCTTTTGGTTTTGTTAATGAGGGCATGTCGCCCTAGTTCACCTCACTATAAGTACTTTTATCGTTATTTTCTATTTTATTTAGGTAGATTTTATAAAATAACCTTCAAAACACCACATATTTTTTATTACACCTCAAGTTCTCATAATTCTCAAAAGAACATTTTCGAATTTTATTTACCAAAATATTTTTGCAAAATCTTTAAGTGGTGATATTATTGTCATTTTTAACACACACGTTTTGAGGATAGAAGGGGCATTAATGCAAAGAATTAAAGTTGGCGAACCTCCTAACATGCAAAATTCAGAGTAATTCCTGCCAATTACTAGACATAAAAAAAAAAAAAAAAAAAAATCAGAGATCCGCGTACTAGAATCATTCGTCGAATCCTTAGTGATTCATAAAGAAATAAATATATATATATATACATGTTTGATAATTGTAGAAGAAGCAAACGATTACATCATTTCATGCAAGAAGTTGCATAGAATTCGTATAAATATTCTCATGTCCGAGTCTTCATTTTTAAGTCATTTAAACAGATGGACCTAAAATAGATGCTTGGGCTTGGCCCATGCCCGGCTTTTTTTATTAAAATAATTAAAGGCCAATAGAAAACAGATGAGCAACTGCCTGCAATCAACACGGGCTGCAGAAGATGGGCGAGGGTGCCCGCTGCCCACAGTAACACCCAGGCAACGGGCATGGATTTGGCCACCACTAACCCAGAAACCATAACAATAATTTTCCTCTCAGTAATAAAGGTAAAAGTGAATATACCTATCTTCGAGTCAAAACAACTTTGCCAAACAAAAATACAACATACCAAAAGTGTTACATCAAAAACTTACAGAAGTAATCGATGAAGTGTAGCTTCGAATCTTGTCCCTTTGAAACCCGACATAAGTGTTGAAAATTGCAGTTGTTTCACTTTGCTCATCTTTCTTTTTCTTTTTTTTTTTCAAAAGAATATGATTGATATTCCCATCGTAAAGCACCCCACTGCGACCCAAGGGCTCAAACGCTCACCTGTATGAAATAAGTTTTGCTTCAGAAAATCTACACAAGAAGATTATGGAGAAATTCAATTGGCTAAAATAACAAACTAAATGAACGATGCATCAAGACGGGATTCCAGTGACTCTGATATTAAGGTTTGTCTAGGTTCCTTTGAGTAATTGCCAATACCCCAGATCTTTCATAAACTTTAGTTTGCGGCAGCAATACCTTGTATTCTCTTAAAAAGTAGCTGACGGTCCCTTCGAGGACGGAAATATTAAGTTGTGTGCGGGACTATTACATACTCAAAGGTATATTCGTCAATTCATTACCAGGATCTGTAATACTGGTAGGACTAGTGTGAAGCACTCACGATTCTGATGGTAGAAACTCTTTTATGATGATCCGGGACAATTAATAATATTGACAAAATACCCTCAATGAGTCATGTATTGTCCACAAGTCAAACCTTCTCCGTCAATTTTAGCGTCGTGGAAAACTAAATATTCATTACTACGGCTAAAATTCAAGGGGAAAACTAGTGTTTCTCCCAAAGCTAAAATTCAAGGGGAAAACTAGTGTTTCTCCCAAAGATCACATTCATTACTACGGCTTACTCTATATTATTTTCCTTAAGCATTTTTACTCGACATTCCTAGCGATATCATGTTACAAGATATTTATGTTCCTTCAATACAATATATAATAGCGAACACTACTCATGCAACGTATGAAGAACCATGAATTTGAATCAGTTGACTGACCTATTCTAGCTGCCTTCCAAAAGAACCCTCGAAACCTGTCACACCGATAAAGCTTATGAAAACAGATGCGACTTTATAGCTTGACATATATAAGAAAGTTTAATCCATAACTCAATACTGTTTGAAAAAGGAGGATGGTACTAAAACATGATTTTTTTTTTATTATTTATAACAGAGAAAACAATTTTACGGGCAACTTATGAAGCAACCATCATTACAGAGGCAATATTCACTGCAAAATATGCTACCATGGCAGTGATATGCAAGTACAGAGCGAGCAATACTAGTCGATTAAATGCCCAAAATTACTAAATGCCCAATTACAGAGCGAGCAAATTGCTCATATTCTTCTTTAAAAGGATGCTCAGCGGCATCCTTTTGTCATTTCCGAAATCACAAGTCCGATCAATAAACCGAAAGCACTTGACGCCGAACTCTGTCTAAATGATGATAAACTCGAATCTCAGGACTATGAGCATCCATAGATATAGCTCACGTCCATCGAATCTTCCGAAAATGGTGCATGACCCGTCGAAGGTATTATCAACGCCTACCTATTTCTGAATGAATACTTCCCCTAAGACCTAAACAAATTGGTATAAAGCAACGCAGTTGAAGAAACGAAGGAATGTAAAGAGCGTTTCGATCAAGTATAAGTGTGGAGGAGGACTGACCCAGTTTTCTGTTCAAGAATGGCTGGGAATTGCATCTTCAAGAAAGTGCAGGTGCAGATCACAAGCAGAACCACCGTCAAGAATGAGTTGAAATTGAAAAGCGCCGACTATAGTAGCCATGGAAAAACAAAAATTCAATTCAAAATATGAACGAATCAAAGTTAAAGCTACGATCGAGAAGAATCAGTATTACCATTCCTGAATCCTTTCTCGGATCTGCAAACGAAGATCACGCCAACGAAATCCGAAGGAATCGAGATCAGAGAATTCGATGGGAATTGCTAAAGCTTTACAGAGATTTGTTGCCAAGTTATGGCGATTTTGCAGTTTCTCGCTCTTTCGATTCCAAAGCAGCGTATTTTAGCAAGGAAGAACGAGGTACACGGTAAGGTCACCTGCGTCTCACATTAAAAAAAATGATATAATTAACACAAAAAAAAAAAAAAGAATTAGCTAAAAGACCTCATTAAAGATGTCGTTTCTTCTTCTCTGTGATTACTTCACTTCGACGCTCTCTATTCCGAAGATCCTCTCTTCAGACTCCGAACGTTTTCTCTTCTCCATCGTACTCCTCGTTCCTCTGCTCCGTTCATTCTGGTTCGCGAACGACTTCGAGAAACTAGGCTTTCTTCTCATTGCTTTCCCGGCGAAGGACGATCCTTTCAGCTCCTGAGTTTCTCCGATCATCGTCTTCATCCTCCCCAAAGCCACAAAAATGGAGGTAAATGTTTATTCGTTGAGAAACCTATGCTTTGCGCACTGTTTTGACTCGTAATGATGTTAGGGTTTACTTTTTTTACGTGCAATATACTATACAGTGTGGTTTACGAAGAAGGACGAGTGTAGGAGTTGTTATGTACCTATGAAAGCAATAACGCTATCTATTTACGCTCCTTTCACATAATACCGCTAGCATTTCGCCGTTGGTCTGAATATACTGCATTGCCGCTATGTTTTTTAGAATTGCCGCTAGCTGTCTATTTACACCCCATCGTATAGTACCGATAGAGGTGTACCGTTACTCCCTACATACATTTTTACCGTTATGTATAATATGAACAACGTGGTTCGTGATCGTGCAGCAACGGCGGAGCCCGCAATCAGATTCACTGCCACCGCCGCCGGGGTTTGAAGAAGAGAATGACAACGAGATGGAAGTAGTGGATAGTGACGTGGAGATGCCAATGGAGAGTGACAGCGGCGGTGAGGCAGATGGAGAGTCTGAAGGTGAAGATGGTGCGTCTGATGGTGAGTCAGATGGTGAGCCTGGAGGTGAAGATGTTGCGCCTGGAGGTGAAGATGCTGAGCCAGGCGGTGGGTTAGATGTTGAGCCTGGCGCTGAGGCTGGTGAGGACTCGGACTCGGATGGAGGTAAAGCTTGTTACCCTGATCTATTTCCACTCTCACCAGCATCGAAGTACCTCGAACGCCTGTTCAGCCGGTGGTTCGATCAAGAAGCTTCCACGCCCGTCGTATGTGGTATCGGAAAATACGACCGGGCCTTTTTTCAAACTCTAGTCGACCGTGATGGGTGGCTGGACGACGTGGTAATAATTCTTCTATGGCAATATTTTTATATTTTTTTTATTATTTGTTGTAACCAATTCATTGATATTAAATGCAGGTCATCGACGAGATCACTTACGGGCTCCGTAAGCGACTTGAGACTTTTCCTGGGAGTATTCCCAATTCCGATGCAATCACTGTTGTCGACAGTTCCTTCATGACCCTAGTGACTATCATTGCTGGGAAGTTGTAGCGGTTAACTGGAAGTTGTAGCTTTTCGGTCTGTAGATTGGGTATCAGGAGACAACCCAAGGTCTTACGGTCGAGCCTGGGAAAACGTGGACAAGTTGTACTTCCTGATCAATGGATAGCATGCAGAGCCGATTTCAAAACAACGCGGTTTAACCTATTTTTTCCTCACTGGAACTGCGGTAGTGAATATAAGATGTCAATGATATTGCAGGATCTAGAGGATTACTTCCCTTGGATTTTGGAAGCGTCAAACTTGAGTGCATTACCCTGCCGTGCACATCTCAAGAATCGGCATTGGACATGGAGGCGCACCTCAGGGCCAGATTGGAACCGGCCTGTCGACTCTGGAATATTTTCTATGAAGTTCATAGAACTAGACATGACCAGATGCTACCCTTTCACGATGGTTGACCGTTTAGTACCTTCAGTCCGGTCCCGATATGCGATGGAAATCTTGACGAATTGGTCGTTCCAACTTTAGAACTAACTCTATATAAGCTCTGTAATATTTTGACTACGTTTTGTTACCTATTTTGTTTGGACCGTTGGACCAGTATGTGGTAACTATGCTTATTACTTTGGACAATTATGTTCTCTATTCACCTTGTTTAATTATGATGTAAGAGTAAGTTTATGTTTTTTTATTCACTTGTTTTGCCAATTTGTATAACATATTTATCAATGCCCAAGGGCTATCGCTAGGTTCATTCTCAAATACTATAACCTCTAGTAAAATGATACAGCCTTGTTGATACCTCTATTACCTAGTGTGCGTCTACCGCTATACAATCGAGATAATATAGTTTTTTCATTCTCAGATACTATCTCCTCTAGTAAAATGGTATACCGTTATTACCATGTTAAGTATACTGCTATACATTCGAGATAATATACTTAAATTTAAACCGTCGAGCAATAAACAGAAACTTCATATAACTGTTTTTTAACAACCGATGTTCTACCGTTAACAAAAACTACCTTTTCCCGGTATACGACATAATTATTACGACATAATTAGATTACCGCTATACAAAGTTGTTGCGCTAATAAGCCAGAAACCTTATAAACGCTATACATAACTAATATGCACGGCAATACTCAAAATACAGAGACTAAGCTTTCCTCGTAATCATGGGCGGGCTCAACGTACATGTCATTCTCCGGGCCCCATACATTTCTCCACCAGTACTCCATCGCCAGCACGGGTTTACTTTCCTCGAGACCAAGCACCTCGTCCCGCCAGTCGAAAGAAATGAATGATGATTTATTTTGCCCGGGTGAATCAGAACCACCCAATGAAGTACCCCGTCCACCGTTACCGCGTCCCGTGGCCAATGAAGCACCCCTGGTAGTGTCAAGGACCCATAGTCTCTCCATGCAAGTCTGCTTTTGGAGAACACTTGTGCGCATACGGAAAGCGAATCCTTGGCTACGCAAAGTCGGACGACCCTGTAGTTGTTGATAGTGACGTCATAGGTGAAACCTAACACCCCAATGTCATGAAAGGCATGTGAGTAGGGTGCTGGAACGGGAAGTCGCCTCACTTGCCGAATCACCGGATTCCAAATCACGATTCTCGTCTTGCAAGAGCCTACTATCTCGAAGTGTTCATAATTTTCTGCATGAAGATACGACACGTCGATGTCCGTCACCCTTTCGCGGGAGAGCAGTAGTATTACCTGTTGGTAGTCCCGTTTGGAGGCGGCAATCAAGAGTGGGCCGTTTTTGGTCCGCTGCCAAATATGATGTGTGTTGATGAACGACGAGTCCCCCCCTGATATTCTTGCCAGCCAACATTTCGAGACGCTCTTTAATCCCATCAGAATTTTTGCCGGCAGTTCGGCTAGGATCTTCTGGAACACAAGGTCTTCGGGAAGGTCCTCTGAAGTGTATTCCATCGTTGTTTCTGATATTACAAAGATGGAAGTAGAACCATCCTTTTAATAGACACCGACTGACACGTCCTTTCAAATAGAAAATCCGAAATGCACTTAATTAAAGCGGCTCTTGAGATTTTCGATGACGTAATAATAACCGCTACAGATCTGATCTAGTCTTTTTTTTTTTTACGGTTGAGTTGCTCGATATCTCGGTAACTGATACGAGGTCTCTCCCTACCTCTAGTTGATAATGATACTGCTAGTTGTTATACAACTCTTACATGCCACGTGTTTGTAACCTATCATTGGTAATGATACCGCTAGTTGTTAATGATACCGCTAGTTGATAATGATACCGCTATTTGTTATACCGCTAGTTGTAAGACGACGCACGCGTCATGTCAAATATATATCACGCCAGTTGTTACAGTCTTTACTTGAGAATAAATAATAAGAATATAGACGTTTGAGATTTCAACTCCTATAATCATGATCGTAATTAATTACCGCTACAGAACTCAATCAATCACGTTTGAGTTGCTCGAGGTCTCGGTAACTGCTACGAGCTCTTTCCATAAGTTGCTACAGAACTCAATCAATCACGTTTGAGTTGCTCGAGGTCTCGGTAACTGCTACGAGCTCTTTCCATAAGTCTATATTTATATCTCTTTTTTCCTGAGTAAGCCGTCACTACTCTCCACAATGAACCGAGAAAAAAGGATTCTTCCACTCACCGATGAAGTGACACTAAGAGATATTGCCCTTTTTTATGGCTTTGAAAGGGGGCAACTGAAGGCGATATTGCCTGACAAGTTTTACAATGAAGAGGTTTTGCCAAACGAGGTTCATCGCAAGTACGAGCATACCTACAAGCACGATGATGGAAAAACTTAATCGGCATGGAGCCGCGAACACTTGGAGGCTGGGGTGACGTTCCCCCTGGCACCGGAGTATATGGAGATTTTGAAGGCTAATTATCTGGCCCCATTCAAAGTTGTCCCGGAGGGCTACCAGATCATTGCGGCGCTGTATGTCCTCGCACACCAAGTCGGGTTGCCGCGTCCAACGGAGAACAATATTCTGAGTCTGTTTGGATTGAAGGAACTTGGAGGCGGCTTCTACACACTCACGGAGAGGCCCTGGCTTCGCCATATGGGGCCCGTGCTCTGCAGAGTAGCCAATGCACTTAGCAGTGTACCGAGTCGGTACTTCTTCGTGGCGGGGCCGGGGGAGTTGCAGGATCATACCGCCAGTCCGACGTGGACCTTTGCAACATTCGATGATCTAGGTAAATACAGGAAATATGCCACCTTTATAGCCAGGCTCCCTCCCAGACAGCGCATCTTAGGCAAGTTGACGAGCTACCGCAATTTGTGGGATGCACGCCTTTTCTATGAATGGGCTCGCATGGGGCCCTTCTCTCCCAGAGCCGACCAGAACTCCGGGTTGCGGATGGGCTGGGGAAACATCGATCCTGGTGGTCCTCTTCTTTTGGACGTTGGCCCGGGGACGCCGTACCTTTCGCCCCTGGTCCGCACGAGCGAGAGCAGTCGTCCCTACGCGGCATCTGTCCGGAAGGCTCTCCGTCGCGAGAACGAGTTGGCGGAACTTTCCGATTGATTTTCCTGTTAGTTAGTATAACTTAATTTTGTAACCGCTACTAATATAAGTTGCATTACTCTTTTACCGCTACTAATATAACTTGCTTTACCTCGTTACCGCTGCTAATATAAGTTGCTTCAATTCGTTACCGCTACTCATTTAAAGTTCTTTATTTTCTTATCGCTATCAATACGAATAATAGTATTTCTTTCAAATACAAATTATTGTACTTGATAGTAATATGTCTTAATTATTTTAATTGTTTACTAATTTTGCTATAGTTGTCTTACTTATTAATTATTATAGCAGGTACTTTTATATAAAGAACCCAATTTAGTCACCAACAGTAAGAAAATCGACTATAAAGTAAGGCACCCACGTCACCAGATCACAAGAAAGCCCAAAAACTGTAGATCTACTTTCGACCTTAGCAATAGCAGCTCTACAATGTACGACCTCGCCGATAGTTCAAGCATTTCTCCAACTCAAAAGAATCGACAGTGTGTTTGCAAATGCGGCAATAGCACAATAGTCTTAACGTCAAACACATGGAAGAATCCAGGAAGAAGATTCATGTGTTGTTCGAGGTTGAAGGTACGTTCATTGATGACGACTCTATAATTGATCTCTTAAAATTTGATAATGTTGTGATTTTGGGTATTTTGCTTGCCATCAGGAAAAACATAATTGTGGATACTTTGATTGGGTAGATCCCGAAGCAATTCCACAAAATGATAACCTTCAACCAATTCAAATACTAGAACGTCGAAACTTCTATGACTTCATCAGTTGGGGAAAGCTAATGTTCGTAACTTTCTTTGTCGTTTTAAGTGAGTATTTGTCTTGTACGCGGTATGGTGTTTTGTAACGAAGACATTTATTTCAATCAAACTGCTATGTATTTCAATCTTTACCGCTATGTTACAGCTATTATATCGTATTTGATAATTGAACCTGCTCACCGGTATAAATTACCGCCAGCACCTTCTCCGGTATCGGATCACCAAAACGTCAGACACTAACGGAGATAGATGAGTTAACTAACACTTTTTAATGCGATACCGGAGTTGATGCTCATAGATTCGGCAGTTCATTGAAGATGTAGAAAGAGATAAGGAGAGGAGGCGGCGGGCAAGTATATAATGCAAATTGTGCTTCGTTTTAGGGTTTTCTTCTATTTATATCGATTAAAGGGAATTTTTGTACTTATAATATTCCTACCTCTATATGTGACACAAAGAGTAAATATTGAGTACCGTTATACAGTACATAATAGCAGGAATATCAAGTACAAAACAAAACGAAGCATATTAAATAATCAGATATTCTTCATTTCAAAGAACATCACAAAACGAGTACATATTGAGTAACGTTATACGTTACATCATAGTCAGAAATGAAGCTTGCAAAGTCGAAGCACGACGGCGAAGAAACAAGAAGCCTACAGCGAAGAGGATCATGGAAATGAAGCTTACACGGCGAAGATGCTTGGATGCAAACCTTCACCTCCTTGAAAATATTGTATGAATACATGGCGGCATAAAATATAGTCGACGAGCAGCCGACGAACATCAAATATTATCATGGAGAGAGATGATGGATAAAATTCTATGGTTTAGGGTTAGGGATTGCTCTTTTTATAAACGCCTTGGTGGAGTTGGACGAGTAGTTAATACCACCTGCATGCAATAAAGGCACATAATGTGTTTGGCCACCCACTAATTCGAATAATTAATTCGTGCTAGTATACCGCTACATATTCTAGTAGCGGTGGTTTACCAACACCTACCGGTTACATAGCGGGAAGACAATAGAGGCGGAAAGGTTTGTGTTTCCATCAGTCTGCCTCATTTCACCGTTAGAGTGGGTAAATAAATTCTCCGTAACAACTAGTGGTAACCGAGATCGGTCATGGGAGGATAATGGGAATGACAAAAGAACTAACAAGATTGTTGGATCATAGAACAAGTCTCCTTCACTCGTACACATATGTGAATAGATGCATAGTTCAATCAATTAACTCGTGTGTATTTCAACTTAAAAAGGTATTACACTAGTAAATATGCTTAAACAACCTTAATTTTACTATCTAAACCACATACCGCTAATTGATTGTCTTAGCTGCCGCCAGACACTCCTAGAACTACTGCTAAGAGTAAGAAGTAGCGGTATTTGATTTTACTTAAAAATTCAAGATTCAGATGGTTTGTAAGAGATAGCTCTTCGATTTAAGCATTATTTTATATCGACAGACTTTACTTCTCTAAAACATAAACGCCTTGCGGGAGTTGGACGAGTAGTTAATACCACCTGCATGCAATAAAGGCACATAATGTGTTTGGCCACCCACTAATTCGAGTAATTAATTCGTGCTAGTATACCGCTACGTATTCTGGTAGCGGTGGTTTACCAACACCTACCAGTTACATAGCGGGAAGACAATAGGGGCGGGAAGGTTTGTGTTTCCATCAGTTTGCTTCATTTCACCGTTAGGGTGGGTAAATAAATTCTCCGTAACAACTAATGGTAATCGAGATGGGTCATGGGAGGATAATGGGAATGACAAAAGAACTAACAAGATTGTTGGATCATAGAACAAGTCTCATTCACTTGTACACATATGTGAAGAGATCCATCGTTCAATTGATTAAGTTGTGCGTATTTCAGCTTAAAAAGGTATTACACTGGTAAATATGCTTAGACAACCTTAATTATACTATCTAAACCACATACCGTTAATTGATTGTCTTAGCTGCCGCCAGACACTCCTAGAACTACCGCTAAGAGTAAGAAGTAGCGGTATTTTATTTTACTTAAAAATTCAAGATTCAGATGGTTTGTAAGAGATAGCTCTTCGATTTAAATGTAAGGAACATAATGTGTTTGGCCACCCACTAATTCGAGTAATTAATTCGTGCTAGTATACCGCTAAGTGTAAGGGATACATATTTAATGTGAAGCAATGCATATTTAACTCGATTAGCCCATTCTTATTTCAACATAAAAATGTATTACAATAGTATATATGAATAAAGATAGTTTTTCGTACAAGATAAGTCTATGAGGATAACTACCGCTAGACACTCATAGAACTACCTCTTTATATCTAGAAAGTAGCGGTAATACTCGTTTAATTCGGTAATACAACACGCAAGTATTGGAGTCAACAAAATATAAATCCTCCACAAGAACTTGCAGCTTCCTCTTCTTGCTGCTACACTATATTTCCCACAAGAGACGTGCATGTATTCAAAACCCGAATCCATGCAGGAACGAAGAAAAATTACAAGAAAAGTTTGCTCCTCCTTGTAAATATTGTAAAGATTGATGAGGAGCAGCTGACGAACCTTTGCGCGGTGCATTCATACAATATTATCATGGAGAGAGAACGCTAGGATATATTTAATTATTTATGTTAACTTTAGTGTAAGGGATTGTTCTTTATATAGACGCTTGGGGAAAGAGTGATTGTTTTAAACATGTTTGGTGGGAGAACGAGTATTTAATACTACGTGCATGCAATAAAGGCACTATACTCCAACCACTTATCCGAGAACATTTGAAATCATGTATAATTTATGCTCTCCGCCGCTAACAAACATAGTACCCCCACTAGAGGTATTTGTCTACACAAGTAGTGGTAAAAAAAATATTTAAACAAATATTAAAGCATGTGGGAAAGTCAAACCGTCAACCCATACAGAACCACCAAATTAATACCAATCGGGGAAGACGAACCAGTAATTAATACTACCAATTTAATAATATATGTCAGTGAATAAAGACGAACCACCAACTAACTAGAACCACCTACTTACAATAAACGCAGAAAACAGGTGTCAAATTATACAATTCACAAGCATTATAATTATTTTCATTCATTTTACGCTTCTTATCAGTATTCTCATACGATCCCTTATTGTTTCTCGTTTTTTGCAGATTATTGTGGATATTTCTTCAGGATTAAAGGATGCAATGAATACCACTATACGTTTTTGCACAATGCTTCCTTCGGAAACCATTCAAGATAAGTTCGGAACTCCGAAACTTCCCATGGTCCAAATTTCTATAGCTCTATCAATACAAATTACCTTACCTCTATATAACTATTATCATACCGCTATTCTAGGAATCCTTAGTTCTAAAAAAAAGGGGGAAGATGAGGTTCACATGTTTTTGTAGATCAACAAACTAACTTAATGCATAGTCCTGGTTCATACACACAAAGAGGGAGTTCACATAGTACACGTTGAATCATAATGCCCGTCGCACAAGCATTTTCTACAGAACCTCGTATACTTCCTTCCATTCTCCTCAATTAATAAGAATCTTCTTGTCCTCTTTCGTCTTTTTTTTGCAGGGTTCTACATCTGGCGGTCTATCATCCCAAATACTTGACGGACGTGAGAAGGTACTTCTCAATCCTCACGTAGCGGTATAAGTTTTATGGCAATAGAATGCGCTTTATACAAGCTGTCCAAACTCAAGAATTTCCCACAGAAATTCTCAAGATTTAACCCAGCAGCGGAGAGTGCCAAGACGGCATGCGCACATGGGTATTCCGTAGTTTGCCAACGTAAGCACGTGAACGTTCTTCTACCGATCACCACAACCTCTTTGGGGTGGCTTATCAATTCTATTCCACTCGTCTTCACTTCCCACTTGTCATCGTTTATGTTATTTGCCATCATCGTCTTACATTTGACCTCGTTCTTTTTTATCTTGGCTCGAATCCACGAAGTGACTGGAGAGGACGACTCGATAATACATTTAGTGCTCGCGTCATTATATATCTACTTATATACTCAGATACCTTCCCATGAAATTCATTTAAAAGGGTACTAATACGGTAACCTCTAGCTACTTTTATCATACTATTGATGCATTCAACGTCGTTTGAAGTCAGTATGTTATACCTTTTCCCCGTGAAGTACGCTCTTGCCCAATTGGATCTTCGCCCAACTTGTTGAACGAGATATTGCACAGCAAATGGATATTTAATCTTGAAGACATCCCATCTTTTCTCAAAGTCCTCCTCTTTATATGATCGTACCATATACCAATAATGGTACATTATCCCCCTTTTAAATTTCAAGTTGTTTTCGTCTGGATCGGGATCCATTGATACGCCGACGGGTTCTTCATCGGGATTTGGATCCTTGATACGCCGACGGTTTCTTCATCGGGATTTGTATCACTTGATACGCCGGCGGTTTATTCATCGGGATTTGGATCACTTGATACGCCGGCCGTTTCATCATCGAGATCGGTTGATTTCTTCTTCTTCTTCTTCTTCTTCTTCTTCTTCTTCTTCTTCTTCTTCTTCTTCTTCTTCTTCTTCTTCTTCTTCTTCTTCTTCTTCTTCTTCTTCTTCTTCCCAAACTTCTACAAGTTGCAACTGATGTGATAATTACAATTTCCATGATGTGCTTTCAGATACACTGTACGTATACTGTGAATGATTGATCCCCCTCTATCCGATACGAACACCAAGTCTTCCTCATCCGGGATTGATTCTTTGAGCCGTTCTAAAAAACCATACCAACGCTAAATGGTTCTCCGCGTGTGTAATACCGAAAGCAAGAGGATAAATATGACCATCGCCATCCATAGCGGTTGCTACGAGTAACACACATGCGTACTTGCTATACAAGTGACATGCGTCGAGACAAATCACCTTCCTCAAAGTTTTGAATCCTATAATCGACGCGTATAATGCCATAAAACAGTACAAATATGGCCTTCCGCAGTAGTCTTAATGGCGGTACGGGAACCCGGGTTCTCTTTTTCAACCATATAAAAATAATCCGGTAAAAACTCATAATTTTGAGCCGGGGTACCTTTCATCCTGTCAATGGCGGTACACCTCGCACGCCAAGCCTTCCAGGAACTTACATTGATATCACTATCTAAAAGAGTCTCCTGAATCGTTTTCGTGCATGGAAGTAGTTTCAAACCATGGAATGTATTCGAGATCATGATAGTGAGATACGATGAAGTGGCCTGTCGATTTCCATCTTTTCGGCCGGCAACGGAACAAGTGTGGGTGTTTTCATATCTCTGTACGGTGAACGTGTTACAGTTCCTAATCTGCGCTGCACGTATCCTCCACGTGCATTTTCTATTTAGGCATCTAACTGAGTATAATGTTGTTGTAGACTTTACTGACCTCAACTCGAAAGATCCCTTGAAAGCACCTTGGACAAGAATTTTTTTTAATTCCGACTTTGATGAAAACTCCTGACCAAGTTCGAGATTCATACCGTCACGAAAACCAACTACCGGAAGTTTTCCTCAATCAATGCTCGGACCACATGAATTTGGTGCCAAAAAATAATTCGACATCCCTCTGAATTGTGGTAATATCACATTGTCATTACAGATAGTGTCCGGCATATCAGTCAGTGGGATGATAATCTGGCACACCAAACGGGCGATCTTCTTGCACATCAAACGGGCGTTCTTCTTGCACATCGGTCGTGTGATCTTCTTGCACATCAAACGGGCATTCTTCTTGCACATCGGTCGGGCGATCTTCTTGCACATCACTCGAGAGATCTTCTTGCATATCGGTCGGGCAATCTTCTTGCATATCTGTCGGGCGATCTTCTTGCATATCAACAGGCACGCTGAAAAGAACGACCCGTTCTCTTTCGGCTTCATGACCTTCATTTTCCAGTAGAACGATGTATAAATGATCCAACCACGCCGACCCAACGCCGTCCCATAGATACGATATCAGGTCTGTATCGTTTCCAAGGGCTAGCAGTTGGCAACTGTCAGAAGGTTTCTAAGTTACATTCAAATCATGTTGCCTTGCAATGTTGCAACGAACGTACATAAGCTCTTTCAAATCAGCATATCCATTCAATGTAGACGTTTCAACCTGAATACAAGTTCCCGTGTATCGGTGTCCAACCCAGCGCCTCATATAAGAATCGTATACCCACCTTCCTCCACAACTGACGCTCACCAAGTGCGGAGACATCAAGAAAACGGAAAGGAATCAAACCTGGAATTCAAATAACGTAACATTATACAATACCGCTATAATATTTAGTATGAAGGTACATAATACCGCTAAGTTATACACAATGTCATATAGCGATTATAGTGAAACAATATTGTCTGATATTGATAATAAATCCTGTAATACTGTAACGTTGTAAGATACCGCTACACTATTTCTTATCACGATACGTCATACCGCTACGTTATAATAATGTCTTGTATCTATTATATTGAAACAATATAGTGTAGTATTGAGCTAAAGTTCTGGAAGTATAATTTACCGCTAATACACAAGATGTACCGCTATAGCATGTTTACCCAAAGAATAATAATAAATGTGAAAGTTTCAAGTTTCAACTAACCGTTCGACGTGAAAATTGATGCTACGTGATGCAAAATAATGGGAGCCGAACGTTGAGTGGGCAGCGTAGGAGATAATAAAAAAAATGGCGAATGGTCGAAGAGAGAAGAGGAGCTTAGGGCTTCTACTACTGGTCAGTCGGAGAAGAAGGCAAATAGACGAATAGCGCGGGAAAATCAATAATAAAAAAACAAGAGAGAGAAAGTTTGGACGAAGAAATATTAATATAATAAGAGAGGAGAGGAATAAAAGCGCGCAAGAAATATAATAAAATAAGAGGAGAGAGAAAGAGAAACGAGAGAAAGATACATTAAAATAAGCAGGGGGTGAAATTTACTTTAACCTCACTTGCGGGCCCACTTCGTTTAATGAAGGGTATGGATTGACAAAGTGAACAGTGCCGAGGGTATAAACTTCTACCAAATCCCAAATAAGGTCATACTTGCAATGCACCCTAAAAAATAAAATAGTATGATATTTGTGGTATAAGTATCTAATTTGTATTCAGTTCATCGGTATTACACAATCTTTTTATATATCAATAATAATAATATTCAAAGACCACAAAATAAGTTTGAAGTTCAATTTATGGTACTTTATTTGGATTATGTTGATGTGCAATTTCATTCTAATTTAAAACGACATGTCACTTGAAGTGTATGAATTAATTAGATTTAATCATGTATTTAAAGACTAAAGCATTTAATAAATGATCAAACAATTATTCATGTTAAACAAGCGAAAGTCGTACCAAAGTGGATGATTGACTCATTTCTTACTAGAAAGAATCGCAGGAAATCTTTTGATAACATAGATGCCCATTAAGGCCAAGGGCATCTCCAATGATGCAACAAAACGCTATTTTGGCTTAGTGGAGTTGCTTTTTCATTCCAACCATGCGGCATCTTCTACGCTATTATAGCATGATGGTGTTTTTTGGAACAATGTCACACCATATTTGATACGACACTGTTCATGACGACAATTTTTTATTATTATTAAATAGTATGTTAAAAAATAAGTTAGTTAATGGTATTAAATTAAATATGCTTTGTATTATTACTGAAAAGAATGATTATATGATTTGTATTTTTAATTTTCAATATGATTAAATTATTTTATTTAAATATATATAATTATTTTTAATTAATATAAAAGGCATCAAAATTAAAACAAATTGATTAACAAAATACATAATAAAGTTCAATCAAAACATTAGCAACACATATTACGAAATTAAAACCAAACAAAATTAACATAAATACTAAATGCAACACGATAGTTCATAAAGACATAAATAAACCTAAAAATAAACTAATAGCTAGGAAAATTATTTCTAGTTCTTCCAAGATAATTATAATACTGGGTGAATTCGTTGCGGTCATTTGGTGGTCTTTGGTCCTCCTCTTAAGCTTGTTCTCCTTGGGCTTGATCTCCTTGATTCGAGATGCGCGATATTGAGATCCATGATATTGGGAACCTTCTCCATATTGGTTTGTTTGTGCTCTTTTGCTAAAAATTATTTCTCTTTCTTTTTCAATATAGGCACGAGCCACCGGATCGGTAATAAAGTTCAAATCTGCGAATATTTTTATTCTTTTCTTTTATTCCTGCCACCCTGACCTTCTGCCTTTGAATTTCATTTCTTTCAGATGAGCCTTTTGTAATAGCTTTGATGAGTTTATCATTTTGCTCCATCATTTTTTTAAATTGTTCCTTAAAAAGTTGTTTTCTTATTGCTTTTTTTTTTATACCCATAGGTCTTGGAGATAAATTAAAAGCAGCTTTTTCATCATTCATATTTTGATTATTTGAATTTATACCAAGGGATGGCGATGACTCAAGATCAATTGAAAATGATGGAGATCATGACGTATAATTACGACCTTCTTCTTGGAATGTAGTGGGTGTACTAGTGTTTTTATTTGAAAATTTCTCAATACCTTTCATGATAGGCCACACGTGGTTGAATTTGAAACCTTTCTTTTATTTTTCATCTTGTGCTAATAACATCTTCGCCTTGTTTAACTGAGTAAATATTTACAAGAGAAATATTTGAATATGTTAGTTCATAAAGTTATAAAAGAAAGACTAAGTATATATATAATAATAATATACTTACAATCTGTTGCTCTGAAGCACCGCTGGGATTCTTATTTTCAATCTGGTTAACATATCCCCTTAGCTTGGAAACTCCAGAAAGAATTAAGGATATTCGAGTTTGTAAAGATCTTCTTGGTCGTGGCTGATGATTAAAGATCTCTGATTTGTGATACTCATATTCCACTCTCACCCAAAATGCATCTTTTGATTGGTTTATACCTATGATTGGATTTTGGAACATATCAAGGTACATGTGACATAAGTGCATATCTTCTTCGAGAGAGTATGAAGAAGAACGACTTGAAGTCATTTTGGAAATGAGTTGAGCATGTGTGATAAATTAAAGAGTAGTATACATTTATGTATGACAAAGGAACCACAAATTCACGGTCAGATCTTGATCAAAGAAATCTAATGGCCTAGATCCATTCATATTTTTATTCAAACATGATAATGGTTAATAATACGATGCGACAAATGAATACAACGGTTCATATCGTGTCAAAGAAAATGGACGGCGTAGATTGATTCATCTTTTCCTGCAAACATGATAATGGTCAATGACATGATGTGACAAATTAATGCAACTGTTTGGATCGAGTTGAAGAAAATAGAAGGCATAGATCAATTTGTCCTTTTCTTCAAAGATAATAATGGGTAATGAAAAGATGTGACAAATGAATGCAACGGTTTGGATCGAGTCAAAGAAAATGGAGAGTGTAGATCGATTTGTCTTTTTAAAATGAGGAACTTTCTTTATATTTCAAAGGAGGAATTTTCTATATAACTGCAAATATTATCACCATCCTTATTCTCATAAAATATGAATTTCAACTACGGTAGTTCATATCATATACCATCTTCTTCTTCATCTTCAGATAATGATTATTATGATGATATAGAAAAACAAGTAGTATGTCAAACTATAGCGAACAATAATTTTCTTATCACCCAACGACTATTTCGCGAGTGGTATCAGGGTGGATCCGTTCGTTCCTGGTCATATAATTATTAACCGTGATCGGGAAAAATCTTCTCGCAATCTTTTCAACGATTATTTTTCGGAGAACCCTTTGTTCCCCGATGCGGTGTTCCGACGGAGATTTCGAATGGGTCGTCCTTTATTTCTTCGTATGTATGATGCTATACAACGCCATTATAATTACTTTGTCCAATGAAGAGATGGAATTGGTAGACTTGGGTTTTCTGGTTTGCAAAAAATAACTGTTGCGTTTAGAATGTTGGTGTGCGGCGTACCGGCGGATTATACCGATGAGTATGTAAAAATTGGGGAGTCTACAGGTTTGGAAAGTTTGAAGCGATTTTGTCGTGTTGTTGTCGAGTTGTTTTCAGCTTGCTACTTCGTTCACCCAAAGCAAATGATGTTGCTAGAATACTCCACATTGGTGAACGTTGAGGATTTCCTTCATTCACCCAACAGCTTGAAGAGGACAATATGTGGTTATAGCTGATTATGATCTTTGGATTGGGCATGCATATTTTGGTCTGCCAGGATCTAATAATCATATTAATGTGCTAGAAGCATCACATCATTTTGCTAATCTAGCTGAAGGTACTGCTCCACCCGCAAATTATGTCATTAATGGAAAAAAAATTATAATGTGGGTTATTATCTTCTTGATGGTATATATCCAAAATGGTCTACTCTTATTCAAACAATTCATGATCAACGTAGCCCAAAAAAAATATTTGCAATGAAACAAGAAGCATGCAGAAGAGACGTGGAGCGTGCATTTGGAGTATTACAAAAAATATTTGCGATTCTGGCCGGACCGTCACACTTATGGAGTAAGAGAGTGTTACATGATATAATGAAAACCTGTATCATAATGCATAATATGATCATAGAGGATGAACGCGATGTTATCGCGTTAATGCAATGATTCAAGAGCGAGCCGAAGTCCCGCCTACAGGAGTTGAGATGATGGTTACTGAGGATGCTCGATTTCACGAATTTTTAGCTCGGCTCGGACAAATCAAGGATAGAGAAGCTCATTTTGATCACCGAAATGCACTAATTGAATATTTGTGGAGCGAATTTGGTAATTCAAAGAGTTAGTATAATATGATTTATCTTTTGTGCTTTTTAGTTATTTTAATGGAATATGTTTTCTGAAAGATGTAATATTTATTTGTAATTGAATTTGTTTTTCAATTTTGTATTATTATTATTATTATTAGTAGTAGTAGTAGTAGTAGTAGTAGTATTATTATTTTTATTATTATAATTATTATTTTATTTAACGAATTTGTAAACATTAATTATTTAATAATTAACTAATTAATTCTAATTACATAATAAAGATTTATCAAAATTATTAAATAATAAAAAGAATCTATAATTTAAAAATAGAGAATATTCTTTTTAGTGTGAAATTTGGTGTGCAGTTGGAGATGAAATAAAATAAGTGTTAAAACTACATCAAATTTGGTGTAATTACACCAAATATAGTGTCAAAGTTGAAGATTCCCTAAGGCCCTACTCGGTGTACGAAGGCCTAATTAGGTACCTAGATCTCAAAGAAGGTACCTCGACCTCAAAGACACGGCACCAGGGATGATTCAAAAAGTCCTGACCTTAAAAAAAGCAAGCATGAAGACTTTTTATAACTTTTGATGTGGATCTCCACTTTAACCTTCCCAGACCTGATAAGAGTCCGGTTGTTTATATGCCTGTGAATTTTCCGTATTAATCGATCTCGCATCTTATAGCGACTCTCCGACGTAGATGCGATATATATATATATATATATATATATATATATATATATATATTGTTAATGCATAAAAATGATTTTAACTTAGAGTTTGATCCACGGTTCAAGGCCCCGAGCTAGACCTGGGTGATTCGCGGATAATCTGATGCAGAGTATATGCGGTGTTGACTAATGATCGTCAAAGCTGGAGGCGAGCCCTTCGTCGTTGGCGATTCTCTGGGCTGTTCTTGGCAATCCTTGATGAACTTCCCTTCTCCGGGAGCTCCGCGTCTAGAGGAATTCTTTGTCTTGGCGTACCTCCGGGGTGTTCTTGATGATTCGAGGTGTTTTTCCATCCTTCGTGAGCTCCTGCGATAAGGGAGGACCTGCAAAAAAGGGTAGATCGGGCCCGAACCCTGTCGCTTATGTTTGGGGGAGGCTGCCTACGTATCTCAGTTTAAGAAAAGCAGGTCCCACGTAGTTCAATGTTAATAAAACGCGGATGACTTGCGATGTTGTTTGACTCGTCGTAGATGCCGATGTTGGTGGTGTGGGGGTGACCTTCGCCAGTGGCTTGTTAGGAAGTTCATTACGTTTCCCGATAATTTTATCACGATTTATGCCGTCAATTTGTTCGGGTAACATTTAAAAAAATATTTAAAGCGGAAAATCAATTATCGGGTAACCAATGGCCAAAATTGAATCACCAAAGATCCAATAGTTATAATTAATTAGGGATTAAACAAAATAGGGAAACCATGAATAAACCAATTATCCATTCACTTCCTTATTTGTAGAAGTTGCATTCCCTATATACCAATATGGAAAATTCGAAATCAATAAACTTGATCCAATGGTTGGAATTAATTCCATAAACAATCTAATAGACCATATTTATTTAAGATAAAGTCAACTCTCCAAACTTGATCACCAAGTAATAAATTCGAATTTTGCATTTTCATTTATACATATTAATTAATTTCCAATGTAATGGTTAAGATTAAATCTTACACTAATTAAATGGATATAATTAATTAACCAATTACAAAATTCAGGCTTGGACACCAAGTCATTTTCGAACTAGGGTTTCCAAATTAATTATCATGATCCAACGGTTAAGATTAAATTTGACCGATCTAATGAACCAAATTAATTTCAAGGTTTTTCCATTAATACCTTAACTTAGGTATATATTGTTGGAAATTAGGGTTTGATTCCCGGTTCCACTACGCCAAAAAATGCCTCCGAGCCGTCCCGGTAACATTTAAAAAATTATTTAAAGCGGAAAACTTGTTATCGGACCGACGTCACGGATATCGGGTAATACCATTTTAACAAGATCCGATAAATATTACAAATTTATTATTTCATTAATATTATTAATAGGCTAGTCGAATAGGAAATAAATAGAAAGTAGTAAATGATTAAATTTATTAACCAAATGCATAAGGCCATACCTCGGTTGATGTTTCCGGTTGCGGACTCTGAAGTTCGGTAGGGCCCCGCCGGGGCTGAGGGAAACACCTATGATCTTCTGGGGAAGGTGTGTTAAATGTTGTAAATGAGCTCGCTTTTTATAGACTTGGCCCGTAACCGAATTAGAGATTTTCACTCCAAAATTTGAATTTTATATATATTTAAATACTTTAATTATTTCAATCCAATGGTTGAGATTTAATCTCCAGAGCCGACCCAACATTTTCGGGGGCCTTGGGCAAAAATTTAAAATGAGGCCATTTTTAATTTCTAAATAATAATATATTTGATAAAACATATCATATCATGCTTAAAATACAATATTTATAGTTGTTGTACGAAATATATTTTTTCTTGATTTTTCTAGTAAGCAATACAATATTTATGCGAAAAGTTAAAACGAGGCCCTTACTAAGCATGTTATATTTTTTTTCTAGTAAGTATGTTGTTATTTTTTATTTTTCAAGTTGCATCACTTACAACACCAACGAGGAGACCTATTTCATCTTATCTTATAAGCGTTCTTATAATTCAATTTTCTTTAATGGGCAAGTTATATAATATACTTCCCTCGAAAAAAAAAGTTATATAATATACGGGGCCTTTAAATATTGGGGGCCTTGGGCGGTCGCCCAACTCGCCCACCTATCGGGCCGGCTCTAAATCTCATCTAGATCCAATGGTTATAATTAAACTTGTATTTAATTAAATAAGAAAGACTAGGTAAATACAAAAACCAATCTTATCCTCTTATATAAATATAATTCAAATATATATATATATATATATATATACATTTAATTGCAAAAATTATTATTAAATATAATTAATTATATTAATCTAAAGGCTTAGATTTAATCTTCTCTAAATCCAATGGATATAATTTATTAGGGATTCAATTAAATATAAAGACTTGGTAAATAAAAAAAAAACAATCTTATCCACTTATTTTAATTTCAATATATATATATATATATAAATATATATATTAATGATAATTTCGAAATTAATTAACTAGATCCAACGGCTAAGATTAATCTTAGACCGATCTAATGGATCAAAATAATTTGGGATAAAATCAAATACTCTAAGACTTGGTAAAAGCCTAATTCAATTTTATCCAAAACATTATCTTCAAAAAATATGGATTATAAATATAATTAATTAATTTCCAATCCGACAGTAAATATTAAATCTTAAACCGATCTAACGGATACAATTAATTAGATCAAATTCGAAAACCCTAAGCTTGGTCACCAAGCTACTATTTTCGAATCAGTATTAGGTCAAAAATCAATCATCTTAATCCTACGGTTGATATTAAATCATTTCTGATCTAAATGATAAGCCCACATCAATTTACACATGTATTATTATATAATTATATATTATTATTAATATAAATCTATTAATTATTTATTAATTATTAATAAGATATTAATAATTAAATACAAATAATTAAATTATATTAATAATTCCCGATCTCAATATCACACATTAAAATATCATGGTGCCACACCATCATTTAAATTCGTGACAAGTGATTTAATTTCATAGTTTATCGAACCGAGCACAAACTTAGAAAATCCATAAATCACAAACCGTTAGTCGAAATGACTTGGTTCAAAAAGAAAAGTTGCTAAGAATTTAATTTCCAACAACATAGCATTAATATAAAATATAATTTCTAGATTTATTTCATCAGTTAATTTCGTGTACACATATATGGTACTTTTACCATGCTGACGATAAAACTATCTGACGTCTGCCACAAACTTTCATTTTTATAAGTCTAGCCAAATGATTAAACATTATCCAGAATTTATTTTAATCACGTACGTATCATCCGTTACGAAGCTATCCTGTGGACCATGGACCAGTATCACTTATGCTCCAACGAACTCTAGTTGTTCGTCAAACCTCGAAGTGATTCCACTATAGACCCAAGGCTGCACTCTTTAGTGATACGCTATATATTATTCCCTTTATAACAGCAGGGTGTCCATTGATACAATCAAATTCAAGTTATTATTCTTTTACTTGATGACTCATACATAAGCAGGAAGTTATAACTGTACCTCCTTGACTCAGTCAGTAATATTATGAGTAACCATAACAGGCTTCGACTTTCTCAAAGGGCTTTGACTTTTGCCAAAATGGGCCCAGTTTCTATATGTTACAAAAAATGCCTTTGTAAAATAAAGGCCTTTTAAATTAATTTTGAACTCCGTAAATAAATCCTAAAATAAATAAATAAAATCAAGTGACATAATAAATGAGAGAGTAAATAAATATTTTGAAAATAAAAATTGCGCATTAAATTTGGAACTTTTAACAAATTCATTAATTATTACGCAATTAAATAATTCATGAAAACCCGGGAAAATAGTTTTAATTTGGTTTTCATGTTTGAAAATAAAAAATGAAACTTTATAAAGTTTCAAAGTTTAATTTCCAAGGCCTTATGAATAACCTTTGAAAATAGTATTTTTTACTTAAAAACGTATAAAAGCCCATTTTTGATCGTTTTTTACCAATTAAAAATCAAACTTCAGCTTTAGGGGCCTAGTTTGTTCGAATTTGGGCTTGTGTGGGCTTATAAAATTCGAATAATTATAAAAGGGAACGAGATTATGGTTAAATATTACCTCATAAATACCTTTTAGGGTCCAAGGCAATTTTCTCTCTCCTCCTTCTTCTCCAATTCGCGATTTTCACTTCTCCGGGAAGTTTGACGGCTGCATTTTCATTGCTTGTGGAGGAGAGGGCTTTTTCCGGCGAGTTTGGCGGTGGCAATCTTCATGACGACATCCAAGAGTCCGGTACGTTTACTTTCTCACCGGACTTTCTATTATTGGATATTGATGATGAAATTCCGGCCACCTTTGATGACGCCCTGGCGATGTTGAATGACTGGGTATTGAGCGTTGAAGACATTTCCGTGTAGGTGATGGTGCGGGAACCGAAATTCCGGCGAAGCTCGTGGAGGAGACCTAACTCGGTCTTGCGTCGGCGGCATTGGCGTGGCCCTCGTCGCTAAGGCAGGCTGCATGGCGGGATTCGGCACGTTGAGTGTGCTCGGGGAGGACCAGTTGGCGTGGTCTGGGCCGGTCTTGGCGATCGGTTGGCGCGTAGTCCAGCAGGAGGAGTGTTTGGCTCTAGCGCGCGCGCGGGCTTCGGTGAGGAGCTCGGTGACGGCAGCGGGGGCTGCGTGGCGCCATGTGGTGCTCCGGCGGCGGCGGGGAACCACAGGTCGACGGCGTCTGTGGCTATCTGCGGTGGCGGCGCGAGCTCCGGCGCGGTGGATGATGGCGTGCGCGGGGCCCGCTCGGGCTTCTCCGGTGCGATCGGCGTGGCACTCGAGGCCGGCAGCGGCTCCGTGGGTGTTTCGGCTAGTATTCCAGCGGCGATGATGATGTCTGTTGGTGGCGGTGAGGCCGTCTTCAACGCCGGGAAGGCTGTTCCGGAAAAAGGGATGCCTAATGTGGTGGCGGGACCCGATTTTGATGGAAACTTTGATTTTGAGGGCTTCGAGACTCCGATTGACGATCCGATTTTTGCGTTGGATTCTTCGGAACTCGGGCTTTCTCCTACTGAGGATATTATTTCCTTCCTTTTCTCTTCTACATCCAAGTATCCCGACCTTAGTGGACCTGGGACTGCCTTCGTATGCTGACACATGGTAAGAGGACCAAATTCTTAACTGCCAATTAGCAGTTTTAATTCTCTATCTGTGAGAATTTGAAATTTGTGTTTGTTGTGAGAGTTCCCGGATTAACTCTATCAACTTGTGGATTATTGGATATCACAGGACTCGGGTTATTTAGCCTTGATTGGGCCTTGTTTCTGGATCAATGTTTGAGAGATCTAGCATCGGGGTTGACCCCGTTGGCTTTGATTGAGCCAGTTTAACTTAGTGGGTATGGGGTCGATTTGATTGGTCCTTTTTGTTGGTAATCACGTCTCGGATTCCGTATAATTATCATGATTTATACGTCCGAACCGTCAGGGTAACATTTAAAAAATTATTTTAAAGCGGAAAAACTTGTTATCCAAACAACGGTCCGAATATCGGATAATAACCATATCCCAAGATCTGATAAATATTATGCAATTTAATATTCATAAATCATTATTAATAAACTAGTCATAATAGGAAATAAATAGAAAGCAGTAAATGTTTGCATTTATTAACCCAATGCATAAGGCCGTACCTCGTTTGACGATTTTACGGCTGCGCGCTCTGAATCGGGCAGGGCTCCGCCGGTGCTGAGGGAATCTCCCGTGATCTTCCGGGATATTCTCCTGGAATCCTCG
The DNA here is from genome assembly GCA_954871525.1 of Parietaria judaica. Taxonomy (NCBI): domain Eukaryota; kingdom Viridiplantae; phylum Streptophyta; class Magnoliopsida; order Rosales; family Urticaceae; genus Parietaria; species Parietaria judaica. Next base: position 4,780,366 of record OX940868.1, read on the forward strand.
TACCGAAGCGTGGGCTTCGCCGGCAGGACTCCGTCGCAAAACTTTAACTGATGGTTCTTTTTAAGCTTCCGGAGATATAGTCTCCTAAGCCGAACCAGAAGAAAGAGATCAGAGAGAAAATTCGCAGACCCTGAGGAAGAGGGAGAGTTTGAATTTTTCTCTGGGGAAAGGTGTGAAAAATGTGTAGAATGAGCTTCCTATTTATAGGCTCAAGACTGTAACCGAATTGGAGATATTCCCTCCCTAAATTCGAATTTCATTAATTAAATATAGTTAATTATCTTAATCCAATGGTCCAGATTTAATCTCATCTAAATCCAATGGATTTAATTAATTAGTAATTTATTTAAATAAGAAAGATTTAGATAAATCAAAAATCAAAAATCCAATCACAATATAGTGTTTGGGGCCCATCTACATCTGGAACAACTCCCAGTTCTATGTAGAAATTCTTGAGCCAAACTGATTCTTTGGCTGCCTCACAAGCTGCCACGTATTCAGCTTCCATGGTGGAATCTGCGATACAGGATTGCTTTACGCTTCTCCAGAATATCGCTCCACCAGCAAGGGTGTACACTGCTCCTGACGTCGATTTTCTCGCGTCTCTATCAGACATAAAGTCTGAATCAGTGTATCCTAGTGGATTCAGTTCTGATCCTGAAAACACTAACATATAGTTTCTCGTTCTCCGAAGATACTTGAGAATGTTCTTCACTGCTGTCCAGTGAGCCATACCAGGGTTGGATTGGTATCTGCTAACAATTCCCACAGCGTAACAGATGTCTGGTCTAGTACACTGCATAGCGTACATCAGACTTCCCACTGCTGAAGCATAGGGTATCCTCCTCATCACATCTTGCTCTTCCGGAGAAGTTGGGCATTGTTTCCTGCTAAGGAACACTCCATGTCTGGTCGGTAAATTACCTCCCTTGGAGTTTTCCATTGCAAAATGTTCAAGCACCTTATCAATGTAAGTTGCTTGCGATAAGGCCAGAAGCCTGTTGTTGCGATCCCTGAAGATACGGATCCCAAGAACATAACTGGCTTCTCCCATGTCCTTCATTTGGAATTGCGTAGATAGCCACGCTTTTACGTCCGATAGCTTCTTCACACTGTTTCCAATGAGAAGAATATCGTCGACGTACAGAACAAGAAAAATTTTCACGGTTTTTTCATTGAGTTTATAAATGCAGGCCTCAGTGACATTTTGAATGAATCCATAGGTTTTGATGGTTTCATCAAACCTCAGATTCCAGAATCTGGAAGCTTGCTTTAATCCATAAATGGATTTAAGTAATCTACAAACTTTCCCTTCTTGACCCTGTTGCACGAACCCTTCTGGTTGGTCCATATAGATGTTTTCGTCAATGTACCCGTTCAGGAATGCGGTTTTGACATCCATCTGCCAAATCTCATAATTGAGACTACAGGCTATGGCCATGAGAATCCGGATGGACTTGTACTTAGCGACTGGAGCGAAGGTCTCATCGAAATCAATACCTTCCCTCTGGGTAAAACCCTTTGCCACTAGTCTAGCCTTGAAGGTTTCAACCTTCCCGTCCACTCCTCTCTTTCGCTTGTATACCCACTTACAGCCAATGGTTTTGAAACCATCCGGTAAGTCTACAAGTTCCCAGACTTCATTAGAATCCATTGATTCTATTTCTTGGTTCATGGCTTCCTGCCATTCTCCCTTATCAGGATCCTCCAAAGCTTGTTTGTAGCCTATGGGATCTTCAACACTAGTGTCTGTGACAGCTAGGTGAAATTCCAACTGGGTGTGCTCGTAGCGCTCAACAGGTCTTTTGAACCTCCCACTACGTCTGAGTACCCCTTGGTTCTGATTTGGGACCGTGGTTTCCACTATATCTTCGACAACAGGCACTGTTGGAGATATTGTGACCTTGTCACCTGACAGCTCCTCGAGTATAACTTTACTTCGAGGCTTGAAGTTTGTCATATAATCTTGCTCCAGAAAGGTAGCATTTGTCGAGACAAATACTTTCTTACTTTCTGGACTATAAACAAACCTCCTTTAGTCTCTTTGGAATATCCTACGAACAGACAAACTTCTGTTCGTGATTCCAATTTATTCTTGTTTCCAGTCCGCATATGTGCAGGACATCCCCAAATTCTGTAATGTCGCAGACTTGGTATTCTGCCATTCCATAATTCGACGGGTGTTTTAGAAACAGACTTTGATGGCACAACATTCAGAATGTTTGTAGCCGTCAACAAAGCATATCCCGAGAATGAATTGGGTAGCAATAAATAACTTAACATTGACCTTACCATTTCCAATAAGGTTCTATTTCTCCTTTCTGCAACACCATTTTGTTTTGGTGTGCCAGGAGCAGTTAGTTGAGATGTTATACCTTTCTCGATCAATAGGTCGCAAAACTCATGATCTAGGTATTCTCCCCCTCGATCAGATCGAAGAGACTTCAATGACAGTCCTAGTTGATTCTCAGACTCTGCCAGAAATTCTCTGAACTTACCCAAGGTTTCCGATTTCTTGGCCATGAGATAAACGTAACCATATCTTGAATAATCGTCAATAAAGGTGACAAAGTATTCATTTCCTCCCCTTCCTTGTATGTTCATGAGACCACATACATCAGAATGGACGAGTTCTAATGGTTTAGTGGCTCTTTGACCTTTCATCGAAAAAGGTCTTTTGGTCATTTTAGCCTCTATACAGGATTCACAAACAGGCAAAGAACCGATTGTTAGTTCTTTAAGGGGTCCATCCTTTACCAGCCTGTTTATCCTGTCTAGATTAATATGACCCAATCTTAAATGCCACAGGTACGTTTGAACATCATTGTCAATTTTGGGTTTCTTAATTGACTTTGGCATTGCCAATTTAAACATCTCAGTATTCATACAGCTACCATAATCTGGTCTTAGGATGTATAATCCGTTTTCTGCTTTAGCAGTACAAATATATACTCCATCTTTTGTGATGACCCAATGGGATCCACGAAAGTTTAGAGTATATCCTTGTTTGTACAACAGATAAGCAGAAAGTATATTTCTGCAGACATTTGGATAATAGTACACATTATCAACAAATAAATACTTATTTCCAAATGTCAGTCGCAAATTTCCTACCGCCTTTGCTTGTAGAAATTCCCCGTTTCCCACTTTTAAAGTTGGCCCTTCATTTATCTCTTCCAGTTTGTCAAGAGACTGAAGAGAATTGCACGCATGATCGTTTGCTCCTGAATCTAAGATCCAGTTGAAGGATGAGCTGTCCACGCAACATGTTTCTAATGTTGATCGATCAACATTACTTGTACTCCCAATCTGGAAGAATTCTTCCTGGTTTCCAATGATTCTTTTCCTCTTGTTCAAAGAGTTTATAGCATTCTGATCTGCCATTCCAAGTTTTTCCAAAGATCCACTCATGGCCAGCTTGCTAAGGGATTTTGTGACTTTTACCAGATTGCTTTGATTTTGAGACATCAGCGTCAGTGTAGACTTTTCCATTTCTTGTTTGTCGAAAGACATCTTAACTGGCATTGAAAAAGAAACTTATTAAACTTTACTATAGGTAGAATGTTTTAGAAAAAATTTTATTTGAAATAGTAACATGATGCAAACATGTTCTGGGTGAAATGTTAAATAAACCCATTAACTATTTCGTGATAATTTAACCGACTGTACACGTCGTTGCCGTCCTTAGTGGCATGGTCACTCTAGGGTGACTCGCGGTATCAACCGTATAGTTTGGTTAAACTAAGTTTTAGTCATAAACTTAATTAATATTCATAACAAGAACCACCAAGTTCTCTATGATTATTAACTATCACCATAGACGGTCAGGAAGCACCAACTTCCGTGCAAGCTTAACCCATTATTTTCGGTTCTCGAGATCCTCTTGGAAATGTCGTCCTTAGGGAATGGTCATACTAGGGTGACTCGCGGTCCATTTCCAAGATTCCTCCGTCCCCATATTCTTTTGGAACTATCACGTTGTCAAACCTTCCACAAGCACACCTTCCTTAGGGAATGGACACACTAGGGTGACTCGAGGCGGTGTGGTCAGCAGACCTTGTGTTAGTAATAATGGAGACCTTTGATGTATTCTATACTTGCCATTGTTTTTAGAAGATAACGTTTTCTCTTTCTTTTACTAAGTTATAAAAACTTAATATATAAACTATTAATGACACATTAAAGGTTTATATTTTGGATTTATTTATTACGACACGTAATTAAATAAGCCCCTTTTATTGTGTTCATTATTTTGTCGGTAGTGATAGATCAATTCGTACGCTCTCCAGGTCGATGGGAGGGGTCCTAACCGGTCACCCAGAAGTGGATGGTGAACCGGCCCCACTTTTGATTCCCTCTTCCTTAGGCAAGATTGTACGATTGAAATTTTTCCGACTCATAATAAAAACATTTACATTTGCTCTTTATTATTTATATCTATCCTAAATATGACATATTAATAATGATCCAAAAATAGACACTATGTTTAAGGGTTATGAAAATAGGTCATAATAAATTATATATATTATGAATATAATTAATTATTTCTAGGGATCCGGGTCGGAATAAATTCCGACCCATAATTAAAAATTATGTACGTGGGCCCTCCGGGCCTAAGCCCGGGCCCACATCCCTAGGAGAAGCCACGTCCAACCAGCCGAAGAGGCCAGGGCAGCGCCCACCTCGCGCTGGGCCCGCAGGCCCATTCCGCTGCCAGGCAGCGTGGGCTGCAGGCCAGAGCGCGAGGCCCAGGCGCTGCGCGCCAGGGCAACCCGCAAAGGTCTCGCCCTGGGCCTCGCCCTGGCGTGGGCTTCGCTACGGGCCTGGCCCGTGGCGACTAGGGTTTTGACCCTGGGGCTGCAGCGGCAGCCCCTGGCCAACCCTTGCCACGGGCTGGGCTGCGCCTAGCAGCCCGACCATTTTTCCGGTCCGATTTTTTCGGGTAGGGAATTAATTAAATTAATATTAAAATATCTAGAAATAAATTTCAATTTTAATTATTAATTTATTCATCAAATAATTCGTTCTTTAAACCCATTAATTAAATTACGTAATTATTTATCCTTGAACTATGGCTCTGATACCAATTGATGGAAATCACGTCTCGGATTCCGTATAATTATCACGATTTATACGTCCGAACCGTCAGGGTAACATTTAAAAAATTATTTTAAAGCGGAAAAACTTGTTATCCAAACAACGGTCCGAATATCGGATAATAACCATATCCCAAGATCTGATAAATATTATGCAATTTAATATTCATAACTCATTATTAATAAACTAGTCATAATAGGAAATAAATAGAAAGCAGTAAATGTTTGCATTTATTAACCCAATGCATAAGTCCGTACCTCGTTTGACGATTTCCAGCTGCGCACTCTGAATCGGGCAGGGCTCCGCCGGTGCTGAGGGAATCTCCCGTGATCTTCCGGGATATTCTCCTGGAATCCTCGTACCGAAGCGTGGGCTTCGCCGGCAGGACTCCGTCGCAAAACTTTAACTGATGGTTCTTTTTAAGCTTCCGGAGAAATAGTCTCCTAAGCCGAACCAGAAGAAAGAGATCAGAGAGAAAATTCGCAGACCCTGAGGAAGAGGGAGAGTTCGAATTTTTCTCTGGGGAAAGGTGTGAAAAATGTGTAGAATGAGCCTCCTATTTATAGGCTCAAGACTGTAACCGAATTGGAGATATTCCCTCCCTAAATTCGAATTTCATTAATTAAATATAATTAATTATCTTAATCCAATGGTCCAGATTTAATCTCATCTAAATCCAATGGATATAATTAATTAGGGATTTAATTAAATAAGAAAGATTTAGATAAATCAAAAATCCAATCTTATCTTCTTATCATCATAAAATTCAAATTATAATATATATATATATATATATATATATAAAATTCGAATCATTATTATCTAGATCCAACGGTTGAGATGATTCTTAAAACAGATCTAATGGATCAAATAAGTTTAGGATAAATAGATTTATTAAATCATTTTTTTCGAATTTATCCTTAAACATAATTCGAATATATATAGATATATATATATATATATATAATTAATCAATTTTCAATCCGACGGTAAATATTAAATCTTAGACCGATCCAACGGATACAATTAATTAATCAAATTCGAAAAATAGAACTTGGTCACCAAGTTATTAATTTCGAATTTATCAATATCCTAATCAAACGGTTGATACTAAACAATAACCGATCCAATGGATAATATTGATTTTAGTGATTTGCCAAAATACCAAAACATTTGGTACTTATGCCGCAAATAAAGAAATACCAAATCATGCCATTCGAATTTAACTAGGGTTTCATATAACAAACCCTAATTCGAATTTACACATATTAATATATATAAATATATATATATTCATTTATTAATATAAATCTTTTAATTATTAATTAATTATTAATATGATATTAATAATTAAATCCAAATAATTAAATTATATTAATAAATCCTGATCTCAATATCACACATAAAAATTTCATGGTGCCACACCATCATTTAAATTCGTGACATGTGTTTTAATTTCAAAGTTTATCGAACCGATCACAAACTTAGAAAATCCATAAATCACTAACCGTAAGTCGAAATGACTTGGTTCAAAAAGCAAAGCTGCTTACAATTTAATTTCCAACAACATGGTGCTGCTAGAAAATATAAATTCTAACTTTCTTTTTGTCAGTTAATTTCGTGTACCAAAATATGATACTTTTGCCACGCCAACGATAAAACTATCTGATGTCTGACACAGACCCTTCAGTTTTATAAGTCAAGCCAAATGATTAAACATTATCCAGAATGTATTTTAATCACGTACGTATAATCCGTTTCGGAGCTATCCTGGGGACCATGGACCCGTTTCACTTAAGCTCCAACGAACTGCTAGTTGTTCTTCAAACCTCGATGTGATTCGACTATAGACCCGAGGCTGCACTCTTTAGTGATACGGTATATATTATTCCCTTTATAATAGCAGGGTGTCCATTGATACAATCAAATTCGGGTTATTGATCTTTCACTTGATGATTCATAAATGAGCAGGCGGTTTTTACCGTTATGCCCCTCATTGTATTTTCATCCTTGACTCAGTCAGTAATATCATGAGTAACCCACTTATGGTTTCGATTCATAAGTTGCGCATGGGTATCTCACCACCGACAATCAAGGGAATCATCATCACTCTAAAGAGAGTTGTGTGATGCCCATGTCTATGACCAAGCTACCCTTACTGCTGACTCTCATGTTCCCAAAATAATAGTGTTGGGAACAGCGGTAATATTTCGTGTTCTTTAACGGTTAAATCAAAGAACAATCAAGTAAGCAGCTTGGACTCAAGATCACTCAGGACTTAGATCGAATATTCATTTGATCATCTACTAGTGACTCAACTCCAAGTTATCAGTGACGGTCTTATATGATAACTTCCGGAGTTTAAGTCAGGTCCAGTCCAATATGAAGACACTTCATACTTAAGGCACTTCTAGTGAGTGTGACACACACAAAATCCAGAATAGGATTATCACTTAGTCACATTAATGACCTTGTACGATTAATGGGCTCCCACCCAGTTGATCAGGTCACAGACATTTTAAGTTCATTTATTATGATTATTAATTCTTCCTCACATTGACTCTGTTGTGATAATAATAACATAATTGCATCCTTCATGAACTAAGGAATCAAACATTCTATTTTACTCGACCAGAAACTATAATAAGATTATCATAATAAGCATCATCTTTATTCAACGACTTGTCATAATCTTTTACAAAGGGATAAAATATCTTGTTTAAGGACACACATGTCCAACACTTTTTTATTCATATTCATACTCTTCAATAAATGCAGTGGGCCCGCAAATGAGGTAAAAGTAAACATCACTCTCCTCTTATTTTATTATATCCTTTTCTCATTTCTCTTTCTCTCTCCTCTTATTTTATTATATTTTTTTGCGCGATTTAATTCCTCTCTCCTGTTATTATATTAATTTTTCTTCATGTGAACTTTCTCTCTCTTCCTTTTTTATTATTATTTTTCCTGCGATGTTCGTCCAGTCGCCTTCTTGTCCAACTGATCAATAGTACAAGCCCTGAGCTCTTCTTCTTTCTTCGACGATTTGCCATTTTTTCTTTATCTCCTACGGATCCCACTGAACGTTCGGCTTCCATTATTTTGCATTACGTAGCATCAACTTTCACGTCGAACCATTAGTTGAAAATTGAAACTTTCTCATTTATTATTATTCTCTAGGTAAATAATCTATAGCGGTACGCCTTGTATATTAGCGGTAAATTATACTAACAGATCTTTAGCTTAATACTACACTATATTGTTTCAATATAAAAGCTATAAGACATTATTATAACGTAGCGGTAAGATGTATCGTGATAACAAATAATATAGCGGTATCCTACAACGCTACTGTATTACAGAATTTCAGCTCAATATTCCACAATATTGTTTCACTCTAACCACTATTTGACATCGTGTATAACTTAGCAGTAATATGTATCGTGATACTAATTATTATAGCGGTATCGTATAATGTTTGGTATTTGAATTTCAGGTTTGAATATTCCTTTCCATTTTCTTGATATCTCCGCACTTGGTGAGCGTCAGTTGTGGAGGAAACTAGATATACGGTGGTTATATGTGGCGGTGGGTTGAACACCGAGACACGGGAACTTGTATTCAGGTTTACAACGTCTACATCGAATGGATACGATGATTTGAAAGAGCTTTTATACGTGCGTTGCAACATTTCAAGGCAGCATGATTAAAGGTAACTTATAAACCTCCTGACAGTAGCCAACCACTAGCCCTTGAAAATGATACAGGCCTAACAACGTATCTGTGGGACGCCAATCGGTCGGCGTGGTTTGATCAATTATACATCGGTCTAGTAGCAAATGAAGGTCATGAAGTCAGAATAGAACGAGTCGTTCAGTCTGGCGGGCCTGTTGATATGCAAGAGGATGGCCCAACTGATATGCAAGACGATGGCCCAACTGATATGCAAGAAGATCACCCGACTGATGTGCCAGATTATCATCCCACTGATATACCAGAACATCACCCAACTGATATGCCGGAAGCTAACTGTAAGGATGAAGATGTGATATTGTCACAATTTAGAGGGATGTCGAATTATTTTTTGGCAGCAAATTCGTGTGGTCCGAGAATTGATGAAGGACAAATCCCGGCAATTGGTTTTCAAGACGGTATAAATCTTGAACTTGGTCTAGAGTTTTCATCAAAGTCGGAATTAAAAAAAATTCTGGTCGATGGTGCTTTCAAGGGATCCTTCGAGTTGAGATCAGTAAAGTCTACAACAACATTATACTCAGTTAGATGCCTCAATCAAAAATGCACGTGGAGGATACGTGCAGCGCATATTAGGAACTGTAACACGTTCATTGTACGAAGATACAAAAATATCAACACTTTTTCTATTGCCGGCTGAAAAGATGACCATCGACAGACCACTTCGTCGTATCTCGCCATCCTGATATCTAATACATTTCATGGCTTGAAACTACTTCCAAACGCGAAATTGATTCAATATTTTCTGTCAAGTAGCGGTATCAAGGTCATTTCCTGGAAGGCTTGGCGTGCGAGGTGTAACGCCATTAATAGGATTAAAGGTACCCCGACTTAGAATTATGAGTTTTTACCGGATTATTTTTATATGGTTGAAAAAGAAAACCCGGGTTCCCGTACCGCGATTAAGATTACTGAGAAAGGCCGTTTTTTTGTATTGTTTCATGGCATTATACGCGCCAGTTATAGGATTCAAAAGTTTGAGGAAGGTGATTTGTCGCGACGCATGTCACCTATATAGCAAGTACGCAAGTGTATTAATCGTAGCAACCCCTATGGATGGCGATGGTTGTATTTATCCCCTTGCTTTCGGTATTACAGACGGGGAGAACCATTTAGCGTTCGTATGGTTTTTAGAACGCCTCAAAGAATTAGTCCCGGATGAGGAATACTAAGTGTTCGTATCTGGATAGAGGGGGATCCATCATTCATGGTATACATACAGTGTATCCGAAAGAACATCATGGATATTGTAATTATCACATCAGTTGCAACTTGTGAAAGTGTGGGAAGAAGAAGAAGAAGAAGAAGAAGAAGAAGAAGAAGAAGAAGAAGAAGAAGAAGAAGAAGAAGAAGAAGAAGAAGAAGAAGAAGAAGAAGAAGAAGAAGAAGAAGAAGAAGAAGAAGAAGAAGAAGAAGAAGAAGAAGAAGAAGAAGAAGAAGAAGAAGAAGAAGAAGAAACCGTCAGTGTATCAACGGATCCAAATCCCGATGAAGAAACCGCAGGCGTATCAACAGATCCTGATCCGGACGAAGAAAACATGGAATATTAATAGGGCTAATGGCCCCATTATTGAGATATGGTATGACCATATAAAGAGGAGGACTTTGAGAAAAGATGAGATGTATTCAAGATTAAGTTTCAAATTGTTGCGCAATATCTTGTTGTACAAGTTGGGAGAAGATCGAATTGGGCAAGAGCGTACTTCAGGGGGAAAAGTACACCATACTAACTTCAAACAACGCTGAATGCATTAATAGTGTAATGAAAGTAGCTATAGGTTACCCTATTGTTGGCATTTTAGATGAATATTTTGGGAAGGTATCTGAGTATATAAGTTGGTACCATGACGCGAGTACCAAATGTATTATAGAATCGTCCTCTCCAGTCACTCTAATGATTCGAGTAAAGATAAGAAAGACCGATATCAAATCTAAGCCAATGACGGCCGATAACTTAAACGAGTGGTACCTATCTCCAATGACGACGAGTGGAACATAGTTGGGAAGCCACCCCAAAGAGGTTGTAGTGATTGGTAGAAAAATGTGCACGTGCTTACGTTGGAAAACTACGGAATACCAATGTTCGCATGTCGTCTCGGCACTCTCCGCTGCTGGGTTAAATCTTGAGAATTTCTGTGGGGAATTCTTGATTTTGGAAAACTGGTCTAAAGCGCATTCTATTGCCGTAAAACCTATCTCGCTACGTGAAGATTGGGAAGGACCTTCTCACGTCCGTCAAATTTTTGAGAGGATTAGACCGCCGGATGTACAACCCTACAAAAAAGGACAAAAGAGAACAAGAAGATTCCTATCATTTGCTGAGAGCAGAAGGAAGTATGCCAGGTACTGTAAAAAAAATTCTTGTGCGACAGAAATTATGCTTCAACGTGTACTATGTGAACATCCTCTTATTTTGTATGAACCATGACTATGCATTAATTTGATTTGTTGAACTATGCAAAAAAATATGTGAACCTCATCTTCCTTCTTTTTTTTATGAGCTAAGGATTCCTAGAATAGCGGTAAGATAATAGTTATATAGAGGTAAGTTAATTTGTATTGATAGAGCTATAGAAATTTGGACCATGGGGAGTGCCGGAGTGCCGAATTTATCGTGAATGGTTTCAGGAGGAAGCAATCTGCAAAAATGTATAGCCCTATTCATTGCACGCTTTAATCCTGAAGAAATCTCCACAATAATCTGCAAAAAAAAAGGATCGTATGAGAATACTGAAAAGAAGCGTGAGAATAATGAAAAATAAGCGTGATAATATTTCCGAAGACAGATTTGATCCCAAAAGACCAACGGTTCTCTCCGCCATACTATAGAAAATGCTTGTGAATGACTAAATTATTTGGATATTAGAACTGTATAATTTGACACCTGTTTTTTGCATTTATTGTAAGTAGATGGTTCTAATAAGTTGGTGGTTCGTCTTTATTCAATAATAGGTAATATTAAGTTGGTGTTATTAATTATTGGTTCGTCTTCCCCAATTGGTATTAAATTATGGTTTGACGGTTTGACTTTCCTGCGTGCTTTAATATTTGTTTAAATACTTATTTTACCGCCACATGTTGTTTTACCGCTACTTGTTTAAATAATTAACTCTATTGGGAGTATTTGGTAGCGTTGGAGAGCATAAATTATAGATGTGTTTATTAAAAAAAATTCATTGAACGCTACATGTTCTTTTAATACGAAATCGTCAAAGAAAACTACAAATCGCTATTAAGAAACCTACAGCGGTACGATGTCATAAAAAACCGTATCGAAAATTGCTATGGTTCAAATGTTCTCGGATAAATGGTTGGAGTAACCTTTCCATGTTCCTTCATTGCATGCATGTCGTATTAAATACTCGTTCATCCCCCAAAACATGTTTAAACCATCCATCTTCCCCCAAACGTCTATATAAAGAACAATCCCTAACCCTAAACAACATAATAAGTATCCTAGCGTTCTCTCTCCATAATAATATTTTATGCCGCAGTGCATTCATACAATATTTACAAGGAGGTGTAAGTGTATCTTGTAGCAATGCTTCTTTCCTGCCTCGATTTGTTTTTTGAATACATGAACGGTTCTTGTATGATTTCTTCCCGATATAGGGACGACATGAAACAAGAAATCTAAAATAGAGAAGGGGAATAAGCAATTTCCTGAGGCCACATTAAGGACGGGGATCATAGCGGTATAAGAGGAAGCTGCAAGTTCTTGTGCAAGATTAATCTTTTGTTGACGCCACTACTTGTTTGTTGTATTACTTAATAATACGAGTATTACCTATTTATTGGTGTATTACCTTTTTTGAAAACCGGTACTTCGTAGAGCATAGCGGTAGTGCTATGACTTTCTAGCGGTAGTGCTTCTCAAAGAGTTAAGTCATCATTACTAGTGTATTACCTTTTTAAGTTGAAATATAACGAGTTAATCGAGTGAAATATGCATTGCTTCACATATGTGTACAAGTGATCGAGACTTGTTCTATGATCCAATAAACTTGCTAGTTCTTTTTTCATTCCCATTATCCGCCTATCATCTATCTCAATTACCATTAGGTGTTACGTTGAACTTAACTATGCACACTAACGGTGAAATGAATTAAACTGATAGAAACACTAACCTTCCCCGTTAAATTTAAGAATCTTAAAATTTAAGTCAAATAAAAACCGCTACTTCGTAACCCGTAGCGGTAGTGCTATGAATGTTTAGCGGCGAATATTACAAGCAATTAGCAATAAATAGTTTTGTTAGTAAAATTAAGGTTATTTAATCATATTTACTAATGTATTACTTTTTAAGTTGAAATAAGAACGAGTTAATAGAGTGAAATATGCATTGCTTCACATATGTGTACGATTGATAGAGACTTCTTCTATGATCCGACAAACTTGCTAGTTCTTTTGTCAGTTCCATTATCCGCCTCTGATCCATATCACTTACCATTAGTTTTTATGGTGAACTTAATTATGCACACTAATGTTGAACTGAAACAAACTGATAGAAACACTAACCTTCCCCGTTTCTATTCTTTTCCCGCTATGTAACCGTTTGGTGTTTAGTAACCACCGCTATGCGAAGACATAGCGCTAATCTATGATCACCAAAAGTACTGGAGTTAGTGGGTGGAGAAATATATTATTGTGCCTTTATTGCATGGAGGTCGTATTAATTACTCGTCCAAATCCCCCCAAGCGTTTATAAAAATAACAATCCCTAAGCCTAAACAATAGAATTATATCCATTATCCCTCTCCATGATAATATTTGATATTCGTCGGCTGCTCGTCGACAATATTGTATGTCGCCGTGCATCCATACAATATTTTGAAGGAGGTGAAAAACTCTGTTTGCATCCTTGCTTCTTCGCAGTCGTGCCTCTACCCTGCAATATTTTCAATGAAGCGACAAGGAGCTACATTCGTGCTTCCCGCCGTGCATTCATACAATATTTACCACGAGGTGTGAAAGTCCTTTTACATCCTTGCTTCTTCGCAGTCGTGCTTCCACTCTACAAGCTTTGTTTCCCGTTATTATGTAACATATATCGGTACTCAATATTTACTCATTATGTGATGTATTACATAATGAAGAATATCTTATTATTTATTATTTATCTTTGTTTTCTATTTGATAATCCCACTATTATGTAATATATAGCGGTACTCCATATATATTATTTTTGTGATGTTTGGTAGATAAACTATAAGGAATAGCGATAAGAGGATTGTAAGTACTAAAATACCCTTTTATCGATATAAATAAAAGAAACCCTAAAATTGAGCACAATTTGTAATATATAGTTTCCCGCCACCTCCTACCCTTATCTCTTTCTATATTTTTAATGAACTGCCTAAGCTATGAGCACCAACTACGGTATCGCACTACCAAAGTGTTATCTCTCACAGTTATTGTCTGACGTTTTGGTGATCCGATACCGGAGAAGGTGCTAGTGGTAATTTAGATAGAAAGTTACAGTATGATAAACTCTATTAACATAACGGTACAATTGTCAAGGTGAGATATAACAACAATAATAGAGGACGGTTTGATTGTCATACAATATAATAGCTTTAACATAGCTTTAAAGATTGAAATACAAAATGGTTCAACACGTCTTCGTTACAAAATACCATATCGCGTACCAGACAAATACTCAATTGAAGAACATCCATAAAACGACAAAGAAAGTTACGAACATTAATTTTCCCTAATTGATGAACTCATACTAGTTTTGTCGTTCCAATATTTGAATTGGTTGAAGGTCATCAATTTGTGGAATTGATTCTGGATCCACCCAATCAAAGTATCCGCAATTATCTTTTCCCTGATGACAACAAAATACCCAAAATCACAACATTATCTAAATTTCAAAAATCAAGTATAAAGTCGTCATCAATTAACGTACCTTCATCTTCGAACAACACCTGAATCTTCATCCTGGATTCTTCCACGTGTTTATGTTAAGACTATCCTGTTGTTTCCGCATTTGCAAACACATCGTCAATCCTTTTGAGTTGGAGAAATGCTTGAACTATCGGCAATGTCGTACATCGTAGAGCTGCTAAGGTCGAAACTAGATCTACAGTTTCTGGGCTTTCTTGTGATCTGGTGACATGGGTGCCTTTACTTTATAGTCGAATTTCTAACCGTTGGTGACTTGGGTTCTATATATAAAAGTACCAGCTATAAGTAAGACAAATATAGCAAAAGTAGTAAACAAGTAAAGCAACTAAATATCTCATATTAGTAAGACTACTATCAAGTAAAGTAATTGTATTAGAAAGAAAACTACTATTTATATCGGTAGCGGTAAGGAATAAAGAAACATGAATTAGTAGCGGTAACAAAGTAAAGCAATCTGTACTAGAAAGAAATACTACTATTAGCATTGGTAGCGGTAAAGGAATAAAGAAACGTGAATTTGTAGCGGTAACAAAGTAAAGCAATCTGTACTAGAAAGAAATACTACTATTTTCATTTATAGTGGTAAAGGAATAAAGAAACGTGAATTAGTAGCGGTAACAAAATAAAGCCATCTGTACTAGAAAGAAATACTACTATTAGCATTGGTAGCGGTAAAGGAATAAGGAAACGTGAATAAGTAGTGGTAACAAAATAAAACAATCTGTACTAGAAATAAATACTACAATTATCATTGGTAGCGATAACTAATTGAAGTAACTAATATTAGCATTAGCATTGGTAACAAAGTAAAACAAGTTATATTAATCCAAATCTAGTTTTGTCCATACTACTTTGGGAGACCCTAATCCAAATCTAGTTTTTTCAATATGTCTGTATTTGTAAAATAAACAAAATTCCAAACAATACAAATTGTATTATGGTATTTGTATTCCAGCCCTATTCAAAAATACTAACATGGTTTAATTAATATAGTTGTCCAAAATATTACAACATGTTTCCAAAATATTAAAACATACTAAAAGATGGGGCTGGAACATTTGTCCAAAATATTAAAACATACGAAAATATTGACATAGTTGTCAAACTTATTACAATAGTTAAAATAGTTGTCCAAATATTCACGTGCACCACCAATTGGAGAAGATTTTGGAGGCGTACTAAACCTTGCAGCAGTTCCTCGCCCATGGTCCAACAACATCGGTGACTCTCCGAGCATGTCGTGCTCAATAAACATCATCGCAAATATGGTGCTGCTTCCCGAGGCGACTTCTGAGGGTTCTTTGTAAGATGGGCACATGGCTCGTGTGGTAAACCAGATGTCACGATCAATCATAAGTGGAAGCCGAGTCTCTCGGCTCAAGTTTTCCTCTTTCAAGATCCAATGGAAATACGTCTTCAAATCCTCCACGATTTTTGTTGTCTCTTGATTGTTACCATTGTCAGGCGGGGTTGAATCATACAAGATGAACTCGACTTGTATGAAATCAGCCTTGCATGCCATCCATTCTCCATTCTTCTGGTAGATTGGGAAGTACATCGTGTTCAGGGCTCTCCAAGCTCGGCCGAATGCCATATTGACTCCTTCCACCAAATATGAAAATAGATGATCTTCCATCACCGGTTCTTGGTGCCTGATTCAGTCGGCAATAATATTCAACTGTATCATGAAGAAAGAATCGAATACAGTGATCATACATGAGTCTGGTATGCTGGCAGGAAATTTTGTCAGTCGCTTACAAAGTCCGTAAGGAATCTCGTCGATATGCTGCATTTAATAGTAAATTGATAAATATAAAATGACAGAATTATAAATTGCTAAATATTTCCGTGGAAGAATTATTACCGTTTTAGAAAGCCAGCCAGTGTGTTTTACGAGCGTTTGAAAAATCCTCCTCGGGTATGCACCACGCGCACATGTCGCTGGCTGATCTCCCGTGCCATTAAACCAGTCGGTAAACCGCCTCATGAGCTCGGGGTTTGAGTTTTCGAGGGGCTTGATGTTGGACTCATTTGTACGTGTGGCCCATTAGGCATTATTATAATTAATGGGTTTAATAATAATAAGATAAATCTAATTAATTTAATTAAAATAAAGGTAATTAAATTGGTCCATATAAAGAGAAATCCTAAGAATTGGTCCTCTCTCTACCTACGTAAGTTTTTCTCTCCATCAAAGAAGGCTTGTCACTCTAAAGAGGTTAAGCGAGAAAAACGCAATTCTGGTGATCAATCGTTTCCGCTATCATTCCGATCATGGATCTAAGTACGCTTTCTCGATCTAATATTCATATGTGAAAATCATAGGCTAATAATGCTTTATGCAATATTATGAAATCGTTTTGCGTAATCATGTACGACATTAAATTAATGCTTACATGTGGTATCAGAGTCTTGATTGTTGAACCTATGATTTTCCTACAACGTGTTTGATTTACTTGTTCACGTCGATAAGTTTATAAGAATATCTATGATATTTTGATCTTCTCTGACGTACGTATATATATGCTCAATATCATGATTAAATTTGTATAAGCTGTGAATTGCTTTGTCGTTAGGAATAATATGCAATTAATTTTATGTGTGCTTTGATGGATCAAAATATATTTGTTGAATCCCGTTTATGTTTTTGTTCATATTTGAATGGTTAAAGTATTGGATTTGTTCTTGTTGATTTTCAATAAAGAGCTATACTGACATTATATTCTTCATCAGTCAGTATCGCATATTCTTTTATATTTTCATGAATCATATTATTATGATGATCCATATGTGTTTGGTCTTGTTAGGCATACTGCACTTAATGATGGTTGGGGTTGGTTTAGAAAGCATATATCAATAAAGTTCTAGAGAAATTCAAAATGGACAAATATTCTTCAAGTGTTTCGCCAATTTAGAAGGGAGGTAAATTTAGTCTCAATCAATGTCCAAAGAATGAATTGGAGCGCAATCAGATGGAACCAATTCCTTATGCATCTATTGTGGGAGGCTTGATGTACGCACAAACTTGTACCAGACCAGATATTAGTTTTGTTGTCGGGATGCTGGGAAGGTATCAAAGTAATCCAGGAATAGATCACTGGAAAGCTGCAAAGAAAGTACTGAGGTATCTGCAAGGAACAAAAGATCATATGCTCACTTACAGGAAGTCTAACCACCTTGAGGTGATTGGATATTCAGATTCAAACTTTGCCAGATGTGTGGGTTCTAGGAAATCCACTTTTGGCTATTTGTTCCTTCTATCTGGATGAGCAATCTCATGGAAAAGTGCGAAGCAGTCCGTCATTGCTACATCCACTATGGAAGCTAAGTTTGTAGCATGCTTTGAGGCTACAGTTCATGGTTTATGGCTGCGGAATTTTATTTCAGGACTTGGCATTGTCGACAGTATCGCCAAGCCGTTGAAAATTTACTGTGATAACTCCGCAACAGTCTTCTTTTCTAAAAACGACAAGTATTCGAAGAATGCTAAGCATATGAAATTGAAATACTTTGGCGTTAAAAGAAGAATTTCATAAACAAAGAGTGTCAATCGAGCACATTAGCACAAAACTTATGGTTGCAGATCCATTAACGAAAGGATTTCCCCTAAGGCTTTCACTGAGCATGTTGAAAGAATGGGGATCCTTGGATGTCATCATTAATGTTATCTTACGTCTTATGTTTTATGTGATTGACACTTTGAGCTCACTTATTTTGTTTCTGATATGTATGAATGGATTTTGTTTCTTATGATTAGTATATACATCAATGCATTATGTGAACAAACAAGAGCTTTAGTCTCTAACAAAGATATTATCGTCGGACCGTTATTTATTACCTTATTATGTGTTATGTTGAGTATGAAACTAGTATCGTGATACATGGAAGGGACTATGTCGAAAAACTGATGTACAACAACTATGATCCATATTAGTCGTCATACTTGATAATAACTTTATGGTGTAATTAAACATTACGGTGGATATATCTTAAGTATGTGCAATTATGTTTTTTCTTAAACCATGAAGGATATAATGGCAAATGGGCCAAGTGGGAGAATGTTGGACTCACTTGTACGTGTGGCCCATTAGGCATTATAATAATTAATGGGTTTAATAATAATAAGATAAATCTAATTGGTTTAATTAAAATAAAGGTAAATTCCTATTATACCCTGATGATGGGTCTATATAAAGAGAAACCCTAGGAATTGGTCCTCTCTCTACCTATGTAAGTTTTTCTCTCCATCAAAGAAGGCTTGTCACTATAAAGAGGTTAAGAAAGAGAAACGCAATTCTGGTGATCAATCGTTTCCACTATCATTCCGATCATGGATCAAGGTACGCTTTCTCGATCTAATATTCATATGTGAAAATCATCTTGTTCTAAGATCTTGGCTAATAATATTGTATGCAATATTAGGAAATCGTTTTGCATAATCATGTGCGACATTAAATTAATGCTTACACTTGAATCGACAGTCAATATCCATGGCATCTTGGTCCCCATACTCATTTTCCTCCACATTCTCGTCCTCATTCTCCTCATCTAGGTCCTCATCATTCTCATCCTCCTCAGCCTGGTCCTGGTAAGCCTCATCATCATCCTCGTACTCGTGTTGGTTCTCCACATTCAACCAATCCTGGTCAGCCTCATCATCATCCTCGTCCTCGTGTTGGTCTTCCTCATTCAACCAATCCTGATAAGCCTCGTCATCATCCTCCTCCTCCTCCTCCTCCTCCTCCCCCTTCCCTTTGTAATTCCGTGATTCTGGAAAACAATGTCTTGATCACCCTTTGAGAATACTGAAAGAAAGTGGGGACATCCAAGAGAGGCCCAAATTGGGTACCTCGAAATCACTGAAGCTCCTTTGCGCTCAATCGAGACTTGATCAGATCAGTAATTCGACGGTCTCCAGTCGAAAGTGGTACAAGTCCGAGCTTACGAGAATACAACGCATACTTGAAGGCTAATAAATAAATCATAGTTATATCAGTACTTCATATTGGAAATGTTTTTGAATAAGATCTTCAAGAATAAAGAATGCAATATATCTAATATACCAATTAGTGGTAATGATTAAATAATATAGAGGTAATGAGAAGATATAGAGCGGTAAGGATATAATATCGAGCGGGAATGCTAAAATGGATAGCGAACACCTAGTGACTACTCCTTACACTCTTTGCATCATAATTCCGCTATTGCTTCTTCGTAAAAAAATTACAAGAAAAAGGCCGTATTCCAACTAACATCAATTAAATCACGTTTTTTATTGCATGCATCATTTCCACTTACTTCTTCGTAACTATCTATTTCGGACGTCCGGAGCACATTAGTTAGCTATTTCGGACAAGAAACAAATCATATCTAGATTAGTTTCTATTAGACATAGCGGTAATTCAGTATATAGGGAGCCACGACAAACCTCTATCGGTCATATACAATGGGGTGTAAATAGATAGCTAGCGGCAATTCTAAAAAACATAGCGGCAATGCAGTATATTCGGACCAACGTCGAACTGCTACCGATATCTGTGAACGGAGCGTAAATAGATAGCGGTATTTCTGTAAAAGGTACAGAACCAACACTACACTCGTTCTTCTTCGTAAAACACACACTATAGTATATTGCATGTAAAAAAAAGTAAACCCTAAGATCATTACGAGTCAAAACAGTTAGCAAATCATAAGTTTCTCAGAGAATAAACATTTACCTCCATTTATGTGGCTTTGGGGAGGATGAAGACGATGATCGGAGAAACACCTCGCTGAAAGGATCGTCCTTCGCCGGGAAAGCAAAGAGAAGAAATCCTCGTTGCTCGAAGTCATTCTCGAACCAGAATGAACTGAACAGAAGAACGAGGAGTACGATGGAGAAGAGAAAAACCTTCGGTGTCGGAAGAGCATGGGAAATAGAAAGCGTCGAAGTGAAGTAATCACGGAGAAAGAGAAAGCGAGAATACGTTGAAAAAAAAAAACCTAAAAGAGAATGTAATAAATAAACTGCTCAACTACCAAAGGGCAAATTAGTAATTTTGCAAAATATTGAGTAAAAAATAAATGGTAACTCGCAATTTGTATTTATTAGAGCGAAAAATAAATGTAAAAGAAATAAGATGTTATAACGAGGAAACCGAGCGAAACGACATCTCAGATAAGATATTTTAGCCAATTCTTTTAGTTAACTCGAAATCCGCCAAAGTTTGGGGGGTTTACCCTAAATTAAAATGGATAGTCATATCATGTTTGGTTCAATTCCCGCCATAGTGACTGAAAAGATCCGTTTTCCGATGGAATCTTCGGAGTTCAAACTCCATTGATTTCTTAGGTTTTCCATTCTTGTATCAGCAATGGCGGATGCGAAGAGATGGAGCGTCACCTACACGAAGCACGTCAAACAGAAGCGCAAAGTTTATCAGGACGGCCTCTTGGAGCTTCGCACCTCAACCAACAAGGTCCCTAATCTCTCTCTCTTCTGCGCTTTCAGCTATCACTTCACTTTGGTTTTTGATCCGCTTCGGTCGTCGAGCAGCTTTTGCTGTATGATGCTTGCGAGAAGCTCTTGGAGTGTCGGGTCTTGAAGAGCGGCGAAATCGTCAGCTGCGGGGAAACTCTAACATTCAATGCTTTCCTCGTCGACGTCAACGACGCCCGCGGCCATGACGAGCCTCCCGCGACTTCAAATACGCTCGGAAAGACCAAATCTCAGAAGCTGAATCTGAGCCCCTCGCACCAGATCATACGAGGTTGGTGGTCCCTCTGTGAGTTTACTTTATAGCTGTATAATATTGCTCGAGATTAGCATGAGTTCGATCCTCTTCAGATTTTAAGAAGAGGGAGATTCTCAAGTATACAGTTATGCAAAGTAAATCTCCGGAATATGCTGCAAAATCGAGTGTAACAGGTATTGTATTCGATCTCGATCTCGTTTTTCGAGCCGTGTTTCGCGATCCACTGTACGAGCAAATGTATTTTCTTATTTTGTTTTATCATGTGAATACTTTTTGGCGTAGAGTGGGAGGTCATGTACACAACACAACTCACCCAAAAAGCTAAGAAGTTCCATGATGGTTTTCTTCAGCTTTCTGTTCGAGGATCCACTGGGAGACAGGTTGATTTCTTCAGATACTTCTGTCTGCGCTTTTCTTCTCCGAATCAAGAACGGGGATGTTAAGGAAACTAGAATCATATTGCCCTCTGGTCTGCTTTCAGGTCACACTGTATGATGCGAGCAGAAATTCCATTGCTCGCAGTTTTCTGAAGAAAGATGATAAGATAGCGCCTGGTGTGACGATGACATTCGATGGTCATTTAGTTGAAATCGGGGAAACTCAAGATAATCTTAAAAGTTCGGACGAAAATAAATGCAATGTTGTAAAGGAGAAAGGAACAATGCAGAGACAGGACAACTGTTCTTTCAGAAACCCTCTCCTAAGAGGTTAGAAGAAGATGGATGTTTTCAGTTTTCAACATTGTGAAATATATTGAAATGATTTCATCATCTCCATTTTTTCTGTGTTTCAAGAATTATTTTTCACTTCCTGTTAATGCTAAAAGAACAAATGACTGGTTGCTTCCCATTGGGGCCATTTTCTCCTAGGTCGAGTTTTCCGGTTTTGAGAGCTTAAACTAGTTGAGGAAGTCTCTAACGATTGAATGCGATATATCATATGATTCCAGAATCCATCAAGACCCAGGTTCAGAAAAATAGGGAATCTTGTAGCAGTCAAGAAACAAAAGAAGCTGGTGCGGCAGGTTAACTTGTACAATATGTGTGTTCCCCAAATATCAGCTTGTTTCTTTAACACGGTTAAATGTCTTTCGGTGTAGAGTGGCAGGTTTTGTACACGACGCAATTAACGCAAAAGTCTAAGAAGTACCACGATGGTTTTCTGCAGCTTGCAATCTGTGGTTCCCGTGGGAGGGAGGTATAACTTTTTACTATTTCTTCCATTTTCCTTCACAACTTTACCATGTCCTATGATTGATTTAATGTTTAAACTTTTTGTTAATTTGAGTTATTGGCTCCAATAGTAGTCCATAAAAGGGCCGGGCTATGTGCGGAAATGGTCCCTCGGAAGGAAAAAAGAGCCAAATTAGTCCTTCTATTCTACTATGTTTTTGGTGTGGCTTTAGTCCTTCAGCATTTAATTGGATACAAAAATGGATGGAGATTTAAGTAAATTGATTTATTTTATTTTATTTTATTTTATTTTTTTAGGGTATTTATGGAAGTTTAGATACTTTTGAGGGTTTCTTTTGCATGTTTATAACTATTTAAACTTCCATAATTACCCTCTAAAAATAACATAAAAAGTCAATTTTGTTTCATCTAGTGAATGACTAAAACCGAAGTACAGGGACCTTGCCCTCTTAGTTTCTTAATTTAATTCTTTTAATTTTGTTGTTTCTTACTCGGTTAAGTTTGATGCATAACACCTTTTATTTTGGGAATAGGCTAAGCTCTATGATGATAGTAAGACGATCCTGCATAGAGGATTCCTGAAGAAAGAAGAAGTAATAGGAACTGGTATATCATTAAAATTTGATGCCTATTTGATTGACATTGGAGATCGTGAAGGAAGAAGTGAAATGAACTCGGCTAACAAAGAGAAAGTCAATATACAACAAGATTCACTTACATCCAGCAACTATAACATAAAAGGTTGGTGTTGT
Source organism: Parietaria judaica (assembly GCA_954871525.1). Classification (NCBI taxonomy): domain Eukaryota; kingdom Viridiplantae; phylum Streptophyta; class Magnoliopsida; order Rosales; family Urticaceae; genus Parietaria; species Parietaria judaica. The sequence goes on from OX940868.1 coordinate 4,803,805, forward strand.
AGTAGACAATTCGTTTTTCTTTCCGCCTAATGTAAGGGTTTATTATATCCATTGTATCTCTGATAAACAAAAAGAGAGAATGAGAAATAAAAAAAGGGATATAAGCGGCAAAAGTACCCTGTACATCGCGACTTTTGAAATTTGAGCTTCTTTTTGACAAATTTGGATGAAAGTATGAAACCAATGGACAACCAAGTTAAGCAGTCTTAGGGAATTAGATTCCGCTCAGTTGAAAGCTTGGACATATGTTGTCTTATTTCGTGCAACAACTGATACTCATGCAGCTACTTTTCCTAGAGAAAGTTTAAAGCTGAAATAAAATGCTTTAAGATGATTAGAAAAATATTAGGTATTTGAGAGACAAAAATGCTCAAAGCTCCCCATTTATCTACATTGACAAAACAAGACATATACATTAATGATAGAATTATGCATAATTTAACTGGCTCTAACCAATAAGTCTGCCTTATCAATCCTCAATTTTGTTCCATACACCATAGCCTAAGGACTTCTAGATTCGCGGTTGTATCGACCTTGATCCTTCTGACATTTTCTTGGCCTGCAATTTAGGGAAATCTCTCACCAATTCTGGTTTGAGAATGAATTCAAATCTTAGCATCTCTAAACAGGCTGTAAAGGGACCAATCAGAACAGACCAAGCAAACAAGCCGCTGCATGATGGTAACTTCTCTCTTCTTATTTCCTTAAGTTGCACTCAACAACATTTCAAAGTCTGGTTATTACCTTTCTAAATAATGTGTTCATTAAGCTGCCGGTACTGGTTTTTGGCTTGTTACCTGTAGCAGTTTCCGGTTACCTGTTTTAATATATTTTTGAAAATGTTATTTCTATTATGTTTATCAAACTATATTTTTCTTTATTTGGGCTATTTTATTTTGTCAAATTCTTATTCTTCATATTGATTCAAGAAATGTTTTGTATTTAATTGTGGAATGTGATGCATTTGATTCTAGAATCCATAAAGCTCGAGGTTCAGAAAGATAAAACATCTTGTAGCAGTCAAGAAACAAAAGAAGTTACTGCAACAATAAGCTATTCTCCCCAATATCAGCTTTTACCTTTTATATGGTTATTGTTTTATTTTTTTATTTTTGTATAGAGTGGCAGGTTTTATACACAACACAATTAACACAGAAGTCCAAGAAGTATCATGACGGTTTTCTACTGCTTGAAATATGTGGTTCTCGTGGGAGGGAGGTATAGCGTTTTTACTATTATCTTCCACATCTTCCAAAAGTTCGCCTATTTTTTAAGAAACAACAATTTTAACTAAAGGAGATCTGCACAGACAGAAAACGGTTTAAGATTAGCCGGCCCAGAAACTGGCCCGGCCATCTAAACCTAAACTCGACCCAAAAGAACTTCCAAAAGTTCAATTTAATACTTAAACGCTCACCTTCTTATTTTTGTGGTTTAAGTTGAAGCTATAACCATCGTTTTTCTTGGGAATAGGCTAAGCTCTATGATGATAGTAAGACAATTCTGCATAGAGGGTTCCTGAAAAAAGAAGAAGTCATTGAAACTGGTATATCATTGAAATTCGATGCCTATTTGATCGACGTTGGATATCCGGAAGGAAAGAGCGGGGTTGATTTGACTGCTACGGAAAGCAATTCCAAAACGGTCAAGAAAGAGAAAGTGCGTAAGAAGACAGTCTTGCATAGAGGATTCCTGAAAAACGAAGAAGTTATTGAAAGTGGTATATCATCAAAACTTGATGCCAACTTGATTGACATCGGAAATGCGGAAGGAAATAGCGGAATTGATTCGACTGTTACAGAAAGCAATTCGGAAATGGTCAAGAAAGAGAAAGTACATATAATAAAAAATTTGCTGATATCCAATAACTATAACATAAAAGGTTAGAGTTCTGCTTTCCCCTGTGGCATTCTAACCGGTAATCGGTTTTCTTTCTGCCTGATATGTAATTGTAGAAAGCCTTGTATGAATGGCAAACATAAAGAGTTAAAAAACGGGAAATTAAGATGAAATAAACTGGTGTAAGATGATCAGAAAATCAGAAGAAGCATCAAGGAAGAGGGATTATAAGAATTTTTAGAGAGAAAATGTTGCAAACTGCCAAAACAGGAAACAGATTTCATGAATGGAAATGTTTGAATTGAATTATATACATAATCGACTTATTCCGATCAAGCCTAACTAATCCTTCTTCATTTCGGTTCTACGAAAATCAGCCTAACAATGTTTGCTGGCGTTGAATTCAGGGAAATCCCTCACTACTTCTGGTTTGAGACTATATGCAAATTCTAATCTCAGCACTCCCGAACAGGAAACAAAGGGACCGATCGCGAATGATCCAGCAAACAAGCCATTGCGGGATGGTAATTCTGCTGATTTCCTTAACTTTTCAAATATGTATAATCTTTCTTTTTAATTAGGCAGGAGATTGAATGCACTTTCTCATAAAAATGTCATTTTTATGAATTCCCATGCATGTTGCTTCGACAGGGTGCTTTTAGCAAGATTGTTTTATGACCCAAAATCGTTCTCGAAACGGGAGCAATGGCCTCTTAAATAGACCAGGGAGTTACAAACTAATGAGCAGGCCCGACTTAATTGAACATAAACAATCAAACCCTAATTTAATTGAGTAATTTGAACGATCTAACTACGTAACAAGACATAATTGACCGTAACAGTTACAGGGTTGACATTTTTCCCATTTTCTGCAGCTCGTCAAATCTTGTCAATCCTCCAAAAACCAAAGCCCGGGCACAGTCCAGCTTTCGATTATATGGCCTCTACAAATGCAGTACTTGCAGATTTAGATTTTGCAGAGAATGATCAATTGCGGATGTCACAACATGATGAAGCAAATAAAACCGCTGACATGGCTGAATCAAGAGAAAATGAAGACCTTGAGAGATCAGAACCTACTTTATCTTCCACGGGTTTGTTCCATTTCAACACTCCGAATTCGAACGATTTTTACCCTTAAAATACCGAACATCTTGACTTTTGAGAGTTTAATTCAAACTTGAACTTTGCAGAAATGTTGAATGGTAATGGAAGCCAATTACTGATGGATATGAATAGTGAAAACTTAAAACAGGTATAAAATTTCCTTAATATCATTTAATATTCATGTATTTTCATGACAACTCCCGTTATGAGATTACGATCCTGAGTTGTATAACGTAGTTGTATCCATTTTGTATTTCCACGTCAAGATTCTATTTTGGTTGTATTTATAATGAATTTTGGTAATGATAATATGTTAAAAAATTGTTGCTGCTTATGGATTGCAGAAGCTTAGTTCAGAGTTTGAAGCTGCTAATAAATGTCGAGACGGAGAGAACCCTATGGATTTTCCCTTTTCCACAGCGCCCTGTGGTGTTTTTGATGATTCAGTAAATCGTTCTCAAGCTTCCAAGCCACCACCGGAATTCCCAAGTTTCGATCTCGGGTTCTAGATGCTATGCATTATAATAACAATTCACATAACTCCCTGTTATTTCATACGGATGCAGAGAACAATATTTTGCATGTAAATACGGATGTTTGATACGGTAATCAGGTAATCTCCATGAACGATTCGAACCAAATGTTATTTCTCCGAAAAAATTGCAGAGTCACTTTCCAAACCGTATGCTTTAGTTTCTGTATGATAAAAAAATGTCGATCCACATCGGTACCGTATAATTGTATTCTAATTATGACAGGCTCAATAGAGTAGAAATGTAACTTTACCATAATTTGGAATCCAACAAGTCTAAACCGGTGTCAGTTTTCGTCGAAGTACTTGTGTAATTTCGTATCCTTCCGACTCTTCCTCATGCTGACCAGAGCCTTCAAGAGGCGCTTATTCAAACCCGAGTGTTTTTCGGGGCTTTTCTTCCTTTCTCTGTCCGAAGGAAGAGACATGGACACTGATCTCCAAGGCTCTCTAGGGTACTGTTGTACACGGAAGAAATGGCAATCATGAGATGAAATAAAATGCGACGTAGAGTATTCACGGTTTGCGGTTTTATGCACTTACCCGCTGTTTCGATGCAGAGGAGTTTATGGTTGTTGATCTTTTGTTTAGCGATCCAGAACGCATCATAACCGGTAACTCTCTCGGTGTTTGATCGTGCCGTTCTCTCTCTGTTAGGAAAAAAGATGACGGAAAATTGTATCAGAAATTGCAAAAACATAATAAGAATTAAGAGCGTAAAAGTAGAAATTTAGCTTGATTGTATACATTGAGAACCGGGTAATGAATCGTATCAGGGAAAAATGCATGAACGATAGCGTGCTGCTCGTGTACTTTGGATACTTTTTTGTGTTTGTATACCTGGTTTGGTTACAATTCTTGTGAACTGAAAGGTCTTAGGTGAAGAAGATTTCGGAGACTGCGTTGAAACAGACGAGTCTTCGCTGAAAGACGGTCACCAATATATTAATTGATAGTAATTGTATTATAATATACATGATATATGTCAATACTTTTACCTAACTATAGTTGGAGAGATTTCCCTACTTATTCCTTCACAAAACACACACAATTATCAGTTTGTACTTCTTTTCTGCGAAAAAAAAAAAAAGTGATTGCAAAACAGACTAGTAAATAATCACCATTGTTGAACTGAAACCAGTCCTCTTCAACATTATGGTACACCAAGTTAGACTGGTCCACTGGGATTGCGGTTTCTCCTGCTAAAATAAACCGGTGAAACATGCGTTTTTACACGTTGTAAAGATATGATTTTTTAGATCGAACTGATCCTTTTATGAAGCATTTTTACCAGGAACGATGTATCGTTTATGATGTTTAGGGACACTGATTGCTAATGATTGTTGGAACGAGCTGCTACGATCGATGAAGTCTTGGCACGTTTGCATTCGCTGAAGTTGCCGGTAAAAGTTTAGAACAGAAATAAGAAGATCCGGAAGTGTGAATACTACTTTTTTTTTTTTTTTTTGGGCGGAAGTGTGAATACTAAAATGTAGGGATGAAATCTTTATTACTAGTTCCCGTACCGGCTTAAGATTTTTTTTAAGAAATATTGCCATTGGGAATTCTCGGTCCCAGTTTTTCGTTTATAATGAACCGAAAATTTTTTTGTTTTAAAACTTCTATTTCCCTCTTTAGAAACCGGCATTTCTTGGTTTAAACAAGCATTGTCACCGGTCGTAGCTTTTTAAAGCTAAAAAAAAAAAAATATATATATTTTAATGGGGGACTAGGAAGAGCTTTTCAATTCCCGAGAATACAGGATAGGGAGGAAGAATCATCACAATTTCGGCTCTGGTTCCAGATTCATTTTCACCCCACCAACATGCTGTTCGGGTTTTATTTTATATTTTTTTCCTTGTGTCATAAGTCATAACTAATAATACAATTAAAGTTGTGCAACAATTTTTGTCATACTAAACCTGCCTGTGGCATTAGAGAAGAACCATTTTTGGCATCATTGGTCTAGAAAAATAGAGAAATGAATTTGCCTGTTGAATGCAAGAGAATTTGAGGTCAGTTTCTGAAAGTTGACCAAATTGTTGATCCACACAGCTGTTGACTTTATCCGCCACAGAGCCCAAATGGTCCACAGTGTTGATGAATGCTTTGATTGTATAATCTTTTAATGTCTCCACAACTCTGCACATCATCACATACAACACCATATTTAAACTGTTATTTATTATTAATTTTTTTATATTATCTCATTAGTCAATATTATAATTTTATTTTCTATACCCTCTACTTTCTTCATTCATATATATATATATATATAAATACCATTTGTTTTCCAAAAACAAAATATTATCGACCCTTAATATAGAGTTGTTTGTTTATGTTTTCTTTATTCTAGATCTGAATTTTAAAAAACAATGTTAGAAAACATGTTTGATTATTTTACTTAGAATACAAAATTTAAATCATGTTTGTTCCATGAAATTTGCATAGAAGACAGAAAACACATAAAAGTGTTTTCTACATTTTCTAACTTATTTCTTTCTTTCTCTCCCTTAACATAACAATTTTAATATTTATTTTATTTTACTTCTTTCACCCAAAATTTTAAAACTCTAACTTTTTTATAAAAATAATATGAATTCATAGTCTACCACTGGAAAACTCACACAAAGAAGATTCCAGTGATAGGTGGGCATCAATAGTTTTGACATATTTTTAAAAATATATATTTTTTATTTATTTTTATATAACTGAACAAAAAATATAACCAAATCGTATTTAAAATATTCTAAAACTATAATTCTATTTTTTTTTTTGAATTAAAAAATATAATACACAAAAAAGAAAAATAAAGAGTGTTAATATTATCAAATTACACTTAAAAGACCTTTTCTGAATGTTCTTAAAAATTGAGGGTATAAATAATAAATTATATATAAAGAAAGACTAATGATGATACTATTACTACCCCGACCGAAATATCGAAGATGCCATAGATATACGTTATTTTTTATTATTTTAAACATGGTATTCGGTTATTAAATTACATATAAAAACCGAAATACGATACTCAATCTATATTTGTAAAACACCACATCAAAAACTGATTTGCTCACCCCAATATATTATAAATGAAAATCACTCACATTTGTTTCTGATCGTCTTTGCTGTATGATGATTCAAAATACTCTGCCGCTGAATGCAATTGTTTCCTCAGATTCTTCAATTCCTAGATTTCCATTTGTATTCAATTTCTTCTCATTGTAATTCTAATTCTTTCCTCATAATATATGGAAGTAGAGTAAAGGAAAATCTCACATTCAAGCTCTCTGAAAACACCATTCTCTGCTGCATGAAAACCTCGTCATGGTGCGAAGGTTGCGGCGTAGAAACCGAAGATGACAATGCAACCGGCTTCATGAAAAGAAACGTAAATTACGGTCCAAGTTTCCTGCAATTAAAAAAAGTGAAGCAATGAAAATAAAAATGAGAAGTTTGTATCAATCACACAGCTCAAACTATGATAAGTTTCATACTCTCGTTCTTGGTGTTTTGTCTTAAGTTGTATCACCTCACAACTCTCATTCTTAACAAGAAGAACACAAGAATTTTCTCATTATGAGAGCCGTTAACCAATGAGGATCGACCACGTGTCGAGAGAACAGTGATGGGCATAATTTGAAGAAGTAGATGGGGGATGAAAACAGAAGCTTAAATCATATTCATTGAGGAAGTAGCTACTTTGCATTTAATTGGTATGAAGAAAATGCAAGAGAGTTGATAAACCACATTTAAGCTTTGCCTCTAACTTTCTCATTACCCAACTACTTGGCTTTCTCCATATTATCATGCCACGCTTTTATTTTATTATAATATATATATATATAGCTTCTACGTCGGTTTTTTTTTTTCTTTGCAAAATATACTTTCTTCAATTAAAACAACCAAAATGTTTTTTCTTCCGGTTTTTCGCAAAAATATACCTCAATTATTAAAACAACCAAAATATATCTTCTACGTGTAACGTGACGACGTACCCTCTACTTTTAAGATTTTTAATTATTAAAGTTGACAATTTGTAATATTTTGGTTGTTAGGAAAACACACACACATGCTATATTTTTATCAGAAATAAGATTAGAGGGTACACATAAAAATAAAATTAGGAAACTATGCATGAGGCGCAACTTTGAGTTTTTGAAAACTTAAAATAGTGAGAAGGTATATAAACGAAATAAAAATACAATTGGATTTTGCGAAAATAAATAAAAGATGAATAGAAGCAAAATATTATAAATTGAAAGTAGCCCACGTGTATGACTATGTTATACGTTTGAGCTCTATAATAAGAGAGAGAGAGAGCGAGCAAAAGGACAACTTAAGAATTTGAAGTCATTTGAGAGAGAGCTCCACATCGATGGGTTGATGTATTTCTTGGAAATCACGTCTCGGATTCCGTATAATTATCTCGATTTATACCTCCGAACCGTTCGGGTAACATTTAAAAAATTATTTTAAAGCGGAAAAACTTGTTATCCGTATAACGGTCCGAATATCGGATAATAACCATATCCCAAGATCTGATAAATATTATGTAATTTAATATTCATAACTCATTATTAATAAACTAGTCATAATAGCAAAATAAATAGAAAGCAGTAAATGTTTGCATTTATTAACCCAATGCATAAGGCCGTACCTCGTTTAACGATTTCTGGTTGCGCGCTCTGAATCGGGCAGGGCTCCGCCGGTGCTGAGGGAATCTCCCGTGATCTTCCGGGATATTCTCCTGGAATCCTCGTACCGAAGCGTGGGCTTCGCCGGCAGGACTCCGTCGCAAAACTTTAACTGATGGTTCTTTTTAAGCTTCCGGAGAAATAGTCTCCTAAGCCGAACCAGAAGAAAAAGATCAGAGATAAAATTCGCAGACCTTGAGGAAGAGGGAGAGTTCGAATTTGTCTCTGGGGAAAGGTGTGAAAAATGTGTAGAATGAGCCTCCTATTTATAGGCTCAAAACTGTAACCGAATTGGAGATATTCCCTCCCTAAATTCGAATTCCATTAATTAAATATAATTAATTATCTTAATCCAATGATCCAGATTTAATCTCATCTAAATCCAATGGATATAATTAATTAGGGATTTAATTAAATAAGAAATATTTAGATAAATCAAAAATCCAATCTTATCTTCTTATCATTATAAAATTCGAATTACAATATATATATAGAATTCGAATTATTATTATCTAGATCCAACGGTTGAGATGATTCTTAAAACCGATCTAATGGATCAAATTAGTTTAGGATAAAAAGATTTATTAAAAACATTTTTTCGAATTTATCCTTAAACCATAATTCGAATATATATAGATATATATATATATATATAATTAATCAATTTTCAATCCGACGGTAAAGATTAAATCTTAGATCGATCCAACGGATACAATTAATTAATCAAATTCGAAAAATAGAACTTGGTCACCAAGTTATTAATTTCGAATTTATCAATATCCTAATCCAACGGTTGATACTAAATCTTAACCGATCTAATGGATAATATTGATTTTAGGGATTTGCCAAAATACCAAAACATTTGGTACTTATGCCGCAAATATAGAAATACCAAATCATGCCATTCGAATTTAACTAGGGTTTCATATAACAAACCCTAATTCGAATTTACACATATTAATATATATAAATATATATTTTCATTTATTAATATAAATCTATTAATTATTAATTAATTATTAATAAGATATTAATAATTAAATCCAAATAATTAAATTATATTAATAAATCCTGATCTCAATATCACACATAAAAATATCATGGTGCCACACCATCATTTAAATTCGTGACATGTGATTTAATTTCAAAGTTTATCGAACCGATCACAAACTTGGAAAATCCATAAATCACTAACCGTAAGTCGAAATAACTTGGTTCAAAAAGCAAAGCTGCTTAGAATTTAATTTCCAACAACATGGTGCTGATAGAAAATCTAAATTCTAACTTTCTTTTTTGTCAGTTAATTTCGTGTACCAAAATATGATACTTTTGTCACGCCAACGATAAAACTATCTGATGTCTGACACAGACCTTTCAGTTTTATAAGTCAAGCCAAATGATTAAACATTATCCAGAATGCATTTTAATCACGTACGTATCATCCGTTACGGAGCTATCCTTGGGACCATGGACCCGTATTCACTTAAGCTCCAACGAACTGCTAGTTGTTCGTCAAACCTCGAAGTGATTCCACTATAGACCCGAGGCTGCACTCTTTAGTGATACGGTATATATTATTCTCTTTTATAATAGCAGGGTGTCCATTGATACAATCAAATTCGGGTTATTGATCTTTCACTTGATGATTCATAAATGAGCAGGCGGTTTTTACCGTTATGCCCCTCATTGTATTTTCATCCTTGACTCTCAGTAATATCATGAGTAACCCACTTATGGTTTCGATTCATAAGTTGCGCATGGGTATCTCTCACTTCTCACCACCGACAATCAAGGGAATCATCATCGCTCTAAAGAGAGTTGTGTGATGCCCATGTCTATGACCAAGCTACCCTTACTGCTGACTTTCATGTTCCCAAAATAATAGTGTTGGGAACAGCGGTAATATTTCGTATTCTTTAACGGTTAAATCAAAGAACAATCAAGTCAACAGCTTGGACTCAATATCACTCTGGACTTAGATCGAATATCCATTTGATCATCTACTAGTGACTCAACTCCAAGTTATCAGTGACGGTCTTATATGATAACTTCCGGAGTTTATGTCAGGTCCAGTCCAGTATGAAGACACTTCATACTTAATGCACTTCTAGTGAGTGTGACACACACAAAATCTAGAATAGGATTATCACTTAGTCACATTAATGACCTTATACGATTAATGGGCTCCCACCCAGTTGATCAGGTCATGGACATTTTAAGTTCATTTATTATGATTATTAATTCTTCATCACATTGACTCTGTTGTGATAATAATAACATAATTGAATCCTTCATGAACTAAGGAATCAAACATTCTATTTTACTCTACCAGAAACTATAATAAGATTATCATAATAAGCATCATATTTATTCAACGACTTGTCATAATCTTTTACAAATGGATAAAATATCTTGTTTAAGGACACACATGTCCAACAGTATTATCTAGCAAACAATTTGGGTAAAGTAGTGTTGTGTTTTCTTAATACAGACTATTTTTTTCTTGAATTCTGAAAAATAATGAAATATTTCTGATTCTGGAAAAGAAGCTAAATCCAAATTTCTGACTTTATTTCGAAATCAATATTCTAACTCCCGATTAAAATAAGTAAATAGCAAAGATCAAAGGTCTAAATAAATTTCAAATACAAAATAGACATATTTTTAAAATACAAATCCGCGATTCTAACGTCAAAGTTTGAAAATCTTGGTTCTATTCCTGTTTTTTTTTTTTTTTTTTTAAATAGTATTGGCATTTTACTTCTGTTTTTTTACCGTGGGAACAAAGACAGTAAATGAACATACATTCTTGACTGACCAATAAAATGTACCAAGTGCTCAGCAGTAACCAAACCAAAATGCTAAAAATCTGAAAATATAGTACCACAAAGGTGGCGCCGGAACAAATTCCTTCAGCTTCAAGCCGAGCTACAGATGTTTTTGGCCTTGAATTGTAGAGTTGAATGTGAGAAAACACAAGAAACGACATTCATACAACTCCTCACACAATCCTCTCCAACTCTCGGGCGTAGCTGAGCGTCTGGTTGATGAGCTGCAGAGAAGGAATCTCCTTGCACGGCGCTGAATCTTTCGCTTTCTGGAATATCACAACACCGTTCTTCACCTCCCACTCCGGGTGATCCTGAGTTCGGAATCAATTTGTAAGAATGCTCTTTAGAAAGTGAAAAGAAGAACAAATTTTCCACAAATACCCTTCAATCTGGTCGGGTAGTGTGCAAATACTCACTACTCTCAGTTTAGTTCAGCTACATTTCAATGGAATCAGCAGTATATGTTGCATTTTCTATCGGTGTTTTCTTAATTTTGACCATAATCGGCTGATTCATTTGCAAAAATATATCCAGATAATAATATATTATAATCGCAATATAAATACACAAAATTTTAACAGAATTCTAATATACAATATTTCAAGTATAGAGACACTGGGTCATATGAATTTGGCCCAAAAATGACATAGTTTATTCTTGTATTGTAATACCCGTTTAATGTTGAATCTGTTAAGTGTACACCCAAATTGAATTTAGAGATCAAGGGGTATTTGGGCATTCCTGATGGGGTTGGGGGTATTTTTGCAAATAACCAGAAAACAATTAGATTTTTATTTCAATAGTAGCAAAGTTACCTCTTCGATATATTTCAAAAGTTCTTTGTCAGATGTGAAGAGCAGCATTTTGCATGCATCGTTGATCGAAAGATAATCGTACGCCTTCTCGCTGCACCCAGCTATTTCATCTCTGAGAGTGGCAGAACAGGACGATCACAATGTATAATACATACACAAATTTGAAATAATGGGCCCTAGTTCAAGAGTTCCAGGTGGCATTTTCTACGACAAAAAAGACATGCGACCCCGCTGAAAAAATAATGTCCAATCACTAATTGATAATAGTACATTATGTAGAAACATAGGAAGTGACGTGTAAATTACATGTAAATAGTCATTTATAGTGCTAATATATTTATTATATTGAGATAGAGTATAGACTAGTTATTTTCCTTGTTAGAGAAGAATAAGTTTGATTTCCCTTCCTATGATAAGTTAAGTCTTAGGTTGCATATATCCATTTATTATCACTGAATAAAATATTCCAGAAAACAACAAATTATAATGGAAAATCAGTTACGGACACGAGCAACTCGGTAGAGGGTCATGAAATGGTAATGATAATAAAAGGAAAACTTATTGAGGGTCATTTTGTCATGTACCTGACCGTCTTTGCCAATAGATCCATGAAATAAACATAAGTATCGTGAGGCACGGTCTGGCGTGCAGTCAAGACACGGTTGTAAGCTCCCTCCATGAAGGATTGCTCCAACTCCACAGCATGTTTGATGCACACATTCTCTAAAGCAGCCGATGAAAGAAGTTCAAGTTCAGTGTGAAACTCCGCAATTCGGTTCTGCACAAGTAGTCTCAACAAGTTGAGACCCAGAATCGGATATTCCTGAGCAGATTGTGGAAGTCGGTTTCTGCTCACACAATAATACATTTTTATCAGAAAGATTTCATGGGAGAAAAATAAAAAACCAATATCAAAGTTAAAACAGACATAAAGATATTGTACAAGAATTGCAATAGAAGTTTAATTAGGTTTGAAAGTTAAAGAGAGATTAGGTTACCAAATCTCTCACTTATTGCTAATTACGTAAATAACCCCACTTAAACATAAAAGTTAAAACATAATGAAAGACACGAAAGGACAGAAATAGAAACCAAGTCACCAATTTGCCCCTTCCTCCGTTGTGACATAATGTAAGCACCGGAGGGTTATCAAATTCAGGCTAGCAATCAAGTAAATTTTTTTATTTTGTTTATATTTTTCAGAAAAAAATCAGCTTGTTATTTTTTTCTTGAAAAAAAAAATACGTCTTCATTTCATGAGTTATAATCCTGAACTAAGGATCTCGTCACAGCCTAGGTTCGGTAAAAAACTCTTCCTCTCCCCGCCCACGGCGCCCTCGATCCTACCATTCCATGTGATGTCTAGTTCAACACTGGTAATAGACTAAGCTAATTTTCTGTATAAAACTTAGCTATCAATTAGGTCTCTTAAGTACAACCTAATATTAGAGGTTAGTGGCACGCGCCCCTGCATAACTTAAACGTAAAACAATATTAAATAACATAATTCATAACAAGACATTAGCAAGCTACATTAAGTGAGTGTCTGTAACATCATATTCACAGTGTCAATGCCTTAGACAATATCAAAAATAGGTGAAGAAAATCACCGGGCATCTGTGTAGTAAGGCTTCAACTGGAAGAAGTCTCTCTCAAATGCATCTTGATCCTCAGCCTTTACACTCAGAACAACAGCATGCTCATATATGTCCCCTAAAATATTCCCACACACAAACCAATCAACGATACAGTCGAAGCATTGAAAAAATTACAAAAAAAGAAAGGCAAGCTAATCAAACTTCAGACAGTAGGTAATCGACATTCTCGCTGAACTTGGGAATCATTAATTTTAACAGCCGTGTAAAACAGCGATGTTTATTCTTCCTCACAAAACGCACTATTGCTCTTCGAAGCAAATAAATCGTGAACTATAAAGAGCTTTATCTGGTAATTACATAACAACTATACTAAATCGTGAACTATACAATGTTTTATCTGGTAATTACATAACAACAGGAAATCACTCATATTCATCAGCTTTAACATCCTAATCTAATCTTCTACCTAAAACCCTTAAACGATCATTTTACACCCTTAAAATAGGTAAATAGATTCAGTAAATGGGACCAACTTGCATGCAAATAACAGCTAAAAATTAATGATTGGGGGGAAGAATCAAGTCCGAGACTTACTAGCTAATTTAAGTTCACTGATGGCATTTGGCGTATCTTCAAACAATGGCGGAAGGCTTCTGAACCCGGTCAGTAAGACCTGCAGAAATAACATTCGATAATCAAGAGAACCAAAAGATAAAGTCCGGGCAACGAAACTAAAGCCTCAAGATCATAAAATATAATAAGATTTTATATCCTAACAACACCATGGCTGGATGCCCTGTTTTAGAATCCGGAAACCAAGAACCATCCGATGGTCCAATTTTACGGGTATATTGGTAGGATTTTAAAACCCAAAAACCGAATGGCTGATAAGATTTCGTGGGTATCCCGATAATCGATGGGTAAGCCGAAGGGTATTTCGTGAAGTAGTTTAAAGAACACAATTAATAATGTTATATCCCACACTCTCGTCTCCAAAAATCTGAAAAAATTGGAACCAAAAACCAAAATGCTGTCGCAAATCCAAACCTTGATCAGAAGAATCGATGTCATATAAAAAGCAAGAGAATCGAATCTAGAATCAAGGCATTTTCCAGCACCCATTTCTCCAGCACTAACAAGAATACCCAAATTACCTATGCGAAAACAAAATCCACCAGAATTTGGGCGAAATCAAAGGACTAAATTACCACAACACAGTATCCATGAAAACGAACTTTGAGCCAAGATCTATTTGATCCGAGAAAATGAAATTAGGGTTTCAGGGAAATGGTGTAACCTTGAGCTGAGATAGAAGCGTAGAACATGAATCGAAATCCTTGCGTACGAAAGCAGCTTTGAAGCGTTCAAAGAGCTGCGAGACCTCAGTGAGCTTCGGATCCATCGCTCTCTCTCTCTCTCTCTCTTCGCTTCGTCGTTGGGGTTTTGGCTGAATGAATACCCACAGGTTGCTGAATGCTCAAGTTATTGCTGAATCTCAATAACTAAATACTGGATAAATTAATGTGAGAGAATAATTTTTTCCGGTCTTAATTTGGACTTAATTAATAAAATTATTAATTCGTTAAATTTATAAGATAATAATGTATATAGTTTTTAAAATGATATATATCAACAAAAAAAAAGTTTTTAAAATGATATAAATTAGTAATTTAGTATAAAAATATTGATATTATATATTCATTATAAATAAAATATACATTATGTAGAATTTTTTAAAATATGATTATAAAGTTATTTGCATATTGTTGAAATTTTTTTTTCCAACTTCAACTCTAAAATTTTTACATAATATTAAGGAGGCCTGATGTTCTATTTTCGTGATGTAGAAAAAAAAAGTTGTTCCATGTGGTTATCGCTACAATCGCATTGTTATATGAAAAAAGCTTTATCTAAGTATTATCATCTTCAAACTATGTATTATGATTACAATATTCTTGACATGTTATAAATGGATTTTCTTCTTCTAATTATAATGATAATATAACTTATATTTTATAAATTAATAATTAGATAATATAATAAATTTTCGCGGTCTCAACATTATTAATATTTAGCGTGTGTTTGTTTGCATTAATATTCAGACGTCAGAATCTGAATGCACATCTGAATATTAGGATTTTACATTTGGATATTAATGTTTGAAAATTAAATTTGTTTGTTTTTATGATCTAAATGCAGGTCTGAATGTAATTTTATTTTTTAATTACGTTTATTACATAATATTTAGTAAATATTAATTATTTTTTATAATAATTTTGAACTAGACCTATTAAAAATCAATATTTAAGATATTTTTTTAAAATACTATGAATTATAATATTTAACATGTAAATATAGCGATTATAATTTAATATAAATATTGCGACAGTCATCAATCTCGTGAGCTACGAAGGCAAGAACGGTTAAATTGTGCAGTCTCACATCGCCTGGGCAAGGGAATGTGCTAATGGGATGTTTCCGTGACTGTTTGGGTGTGGGACTGCACGGTTATCGAAGATCATACATGTATGGAACTGTATAGTCGAAGAGGTTGTAAAGAATTGATTGGTAGTACCTATGTCAACAAGACGCATCTTCTTTTCGGTAGTTCGTTCATAGGAACTCCAAAGTTACGCGTGCTTAGTTTGGCCTGTGGGGATAGTCATCAATTTGATTGAACAGCCGGGGTGTTACAAATTTAACGTTGCAACTCCCTTAAAAATTTATATGTTAACTATTCAATATACATAATACTTATAATTAATTATTATAGAAAAATAGCGGCAAAATATCTAATGTATGATCAATTAGAACGCATTAGATAAACCCTAAATAATAACGACAAAAGTATCTAACTTCATTTGAATTGAGCTCACCAATGTTTCCATTCAAATATTTTCAACACCCTTGGTCAACTGCCTACATGGCCGTCAAAAGAATGCCATTTGATGTTGCCACGTGGAAATTAAATAATTTTTTTATTTTTTTCAATTAAATTAAATTATATTATAGTTTTTTAAACTTTTGTTATAACCGCCTACATGACAGTCAAAAGAATGTTACGTGACATTTTAATGTGACAGTTAATTTCTTTTAATGATATTATTTTCTTATTTTTATTATATTTTTTATAAATAAATTATTTATAATATACTTAAAAACAAATTATGGTGCACATGAATTTTTAATGACTAAATGCTAACATATTGTTATAGCTTGATTTGGTCTTTCATAAATAGTATAATATATCTGTCAAATGGGCTTAGCATATATTCAAATATATTTAACGTTTCGGCAAAAATTGTTGTGGATCTCTACTTCAACTATCGTAGGCTTATAGAAGTCCATTTAAATTTATATACATGTGTATTTGCTGTATAAATCCGGATTTTGCGTCTTGTAGATAACCTCTGACGTGTATATATATATAATTTGACATACGAAACTTTTTTTGTTATAAAGGTTCGTTCCAGTGCGGTGGTTGACTACTTCCTCTTGATTTTATTGATACTGTCAGAATACATTCATGGGAGAAGAAAGAATTCAAGAACTGATGATAACAACAATATACTTTTCAGAATCATCAACTCGAATCCATTACTCCACGTCTTATGCATGACTCTATAGGCTCTTCATTCTCTCCAATGCGTCCAAATTGCTGGGCTTTAGTGGGCTCAAGAATGTCTTCTTGTGTTGCCACGTGGTTGAGAGAATATATCTTTTGGCCATGAGCTAGCAGTTGGACTCTTCTAGCCGTTGAAGAGGTTGAACCTGTAATTATAGAGATGGTTCCCAAGTAGACTAGGTCAGAAACAGGGAATGTGGAATTGCCAGTGTTTCACATTCCTTTGAGTTAGGCGACTGCTTTATTGTCTTAAAAAGCTCATGACTAGCATGTTTCTCGGGCTTCGTTGGGTATTTAAATTCCATTAACATTTACAATAATAATCATGATTAATCTCTCAGACGTGGTTATGAAGGGAAGAAAATCGTGCTTAAAGTGAGATTATAAATCATGCCTTCTTATTATTTTTCCATCCTTCTTTTAGCATTATTCTTCTATTCCTTTTTCTTACTCTTTCCGTTTACCAAAATATGTATGGAGCTGCAATGATTTCGATGAGACCTTCGCTACAGTCGCTAAGTATAAGTCCATCCGGATTCTCATGGCCATAGCCTGTAGTCTCAATTACGAGATTTGGCAGATGGACGTCAAAACCGCATTCCTGAACGGGTATATTGACGAAAACATCTATATGGACCAACTAGAAGGGTTCGTGCAACAGGGTCAAGAAAGGAAAGTTTGCATATTACTCAAGTCCATTTATGGATTGAAGCAAGCTTCCAGATCCTGGAATCTAAGGTTTGATGAGACTATCAAGACCTATGGATTCATTCAGAATGAAACTGAAGCCTGCATTTATAAACTTAATGATGAGTCCGTGGAAATTTTTCTTGTTCTATACGTCGACGATATTCTTCTCATTGGAAACAGTGTGAAGAAATTATCGGACGTGAAAGCGTGGCTATCTACGCAATTCCAAATGAAGGATATGAGAGAAGCCAACAATGTTCTTGGGATCCGTATTTTTAGGGATCGCAATAACAGGTTTCTAGCTTCGTCACAAGCAGCTTAGATTGATAAGGTGCTTGAACGTTTTACAATGACAAACTCCAAGGGCGGTTATTTACCGACCAGGCATGGAGTGTTCCTTAGCAGGAAACAGTGTCCAACTTCTCCGGAAGAGCAAGACGAGATGAGGCAGGTGCCCTATGCTTCAGGAGTGGGAAGTCTGATGTATGCCATGCAGTGTACTAGGCCAGACATCTGTTACGCTGTGGGAATAGTTAGTAGATACCAATCCAACCCTGGTATGGCTCACTGAACTGCAGTGAAAAACATTCTCAAGTATCTTTGGAGAACGAGAGACTATATGTTAGTGTTTTCAGGTTCAGATCTGAATCCACTAGGATACACTGACTCAGACTTCATGTCTGACAAGGACGCGAGAAAGTCGACGTCAGGAACAGTGTACACCCTTGCTGGTGGAGCGATATTCTGGAGAAGCGTAAAGCAATCCTGTATCGCAGATTCCACAATGGAAGCTGAATATGTGGCTGCCTGTGAAGCATCCAAGGAATCATTTTGGCTAAATAATTTCTATATGGAACTGGGTGTAGTCCCAGATGTAGATGGACCACAAACGATGTACTGTGATAACAGTGGCTGTGGCAAATTCTAAAGAGCCTAGAGACCATAACAAGGAAAAACATATAGAAAGGAAATACCATCTCATAAGAGAAAT
This sequence comes from Parietaria judaica, assembly GCA_954871525.1. Taxonomy (NCBI): domain Eukaryota; kingdom Viridiplantae; phylum Streptophyta; class Magnoliopsida; order Rosales; family Urticaceae; genus Parietaria; species Parietaria judaica. The sequence continues at coordinate 4,822,530 of OX940868.1, forward strand.
AGTACATCGTGGGGACGTACGGGTTGTGAAAATAGCTTCGGAGGACAATCTGGCTGATCCATTTACCAAGACGTTGGCAGAGAAAATATTCAGGAGGCATCTGGAAAATATGGGCGTGAAAGACATGGGTCATCTTCTTTAAGTACAAGTGGGAGATTGTTGGACATATGTGTCCTTAAACAAGATATTTATCCATTTGTAAAAGATTATGACAAGTCGTTGGATATATGATGCTTATTATATTAATCTTATTATAGTTTCTGGTAGAGTAAAATAGAATGTTTGATTCCTTAGTGCATAAAGTATGCAATTATGTTATTATTATCACAACAGAGTCGATGTGAGGAAGAATTAATAATCATAATAAATAAACTTAAAACATCTGTGACTTGATTAACGGGGTGAGAGCCCATTAATCGTGTAAGGTCATTAATGTGACTAAGTGACAATCATATTCTGGATTATGTGTGTGTCACACTCACTAGAAGTGCATTAAGTATGAAGCGTCTTCATACTGGACTGGACCTGACTTAAACTCAAGAAGTTATCATATAAGACCGTCACTGATAAATTGTAGTTGAGTCACAAAATGATGATCAAATGGATATTAGTTCTAAGTCCTGAGTGATCATGAGTCCGAGCTACTGGCTTGATTGTTCTTTGATTTAACCGTTAAAGAACACAAGATATTAGCGATGTTCCCAACACTATTATTTTGGGAACATGATAGTCAGTAGTAAGGATAGCTTGATCATAGACATGGGCATCACACAGCTCTCTTCAGAGTCATGATGATTCCCTTGGTTGTCAGTGGTGAGAAGTGAGAGGTACCTGTGCGCAACTTATGAATCGGAACCATAAGTGGGTTGCTCATAATATTACTGACTGAGTCAAGGATGAAAATGCAATGAGGGGCATTACGGTAAAAATCGCCTGCTCATGTGTGAGTCATCAAGTAAAATGACAATAACCCGAATTTGATTGTATAAATGGACACCCTGCTGTTATAAGGGAATAATATATACCGTATCACTAAAGAGTGAAGCCTCGGGTCTATACTGGAATCACTTCGAGGTTTGACGAACAACTAGCAGTTCGTTGGAGCTTAAGTGATACGGGTCCATGATCCCCAAGATAGCCCCGTAACGGATGATACGTACGTGATTAAAATACATTCAGAATAATGTTTAATCATTTGGCTCGATTTATAAAACTGACAAGTCTTTGTCAGACGTCAGATAGTTTTATCGTCAGCATGGCAAAAAAGTATCATATTTTGGTACACGGAATTAACTGATAAAAATAAAGTTAGAATTTAGATTTTCTAACAGCACCATGTTGTTGTAAATTAAATTTTAAGCAACTTTGCTTTTTGAACCAAGTCATTCATTCTTACGGTTTGTGATTTATGGATTTTCTAAGTTTATGACTCGGTTCGATAAACTATGAAATTAAATCACATATCACGAATTTAAATGATGGTGTGGCACCATGGCATTTAATGTGTGATATTGAGATCAGGTTTTATTAATATAATTTAATTATTTGGATTTAATTATTAATATCTAATTAATAATTAATTAATAATTAAAATATTTATATTAATAAAGATTTATATTAATAAATAAAAATATATATTTATATATTGTTACACATACATGTGTAAATTCGAATTAGGGTTTGGAGAATACAAACCCTAGCTAAATTCGAATATGAAACTTGGTGACCAAGTTTAGGTATTTTGAATTTTCTTAATTAATTGTGTGTTGGATTGGTTTTGAGATTTAATCTTTACCGTCGAATTAGAAATTAATTAATGTTATATATATAATATATAATTCAAATAATATTATGGAAAATAGTTCGAATTAGGGTTTCATGAAACCCTAGGGCAATTCACTTTATCCCAAATTGATTTGATTCATTGGATTGGTTTAAGATTTAATCTTAACCATTGGATCTAGATAATCATAAACAAATTCGAATTTCAATATGTATATATAATATAATTCGAATTTTATTAATATGATGATAAGATTAAATATTTTGATCTTATCATGTATTATTATTTAATTAAATCCCTTATTAATTATATCCATTCGATTTCGATGAGATTGAATCTGGACCATTTGATTGAAATAATTAATCATATTTAACTTAATAAATTCGAATAAAGGGAGGAAAAATCTCCAAATCGGTTACAGCTTGAGCCTATAAATAGGAGGCTCATTCTACACATTTTACACACCTTCCCCAGAGCAAAAACTCAAGATCTCCCTTTCTTTCTAGGGTCTGCGAGTATTCTTCTTCTAGTCTCTCTTCTGGTTCGGCTTAGTAGATATTTTTCTCCGGTAGCTTTAAAAGAACCGTCAGTTAAGTTTTGCGACGGAGTCCTGCCGGCGAAGCCCACGCTTTGGTACGAGGAGTCCAGGAGAATATCCCGGAAGATCACGGGAGTTTCCCTCAACACCGGCGGAGCCCTGCCCAAGTCAGAACGCGCAGCCGGAATCGTCAACTGAGGTACGGCCTTATGCATTGGGTCAATAAATGCAACCATTTTTTGCTTTCTATTTACTTCCTATTCGACTAGATTATTAATAATGATTATGAAATATTAAATTCGAAATATTTATCAGATCTTAACGAAATGATTATTACCCGATATCCGTGTCGTCGGTCCGGTAACAAGATTTCCGCTTTAAAATAATTTTTTAAATGTTACCGGGACGCCTCGGAGGCTATTATTGTGGTAAGGAAGTCGGACTGGTACCACCGATTCCAACACTTTTAACAATTCAGACTTTGTGGAGACCAAGGTTCTCAAGCTTGGGCAACATGGTGAAGAGGTTGAAGAAGGATGGACGTGTGCGTATGAAGCCATGCTTGAGGCTAGGATCGAGCTTCTTATTCCCGAGTTCGCGCGTTGTGAAGTATTGAAAAGGCACGTCATGTCGAATGGCTGTTGTCGTGCTCTAAGTTTTTCTGATGAATGCTTGTAGGATCTTCGAGGTTGATACTCGGCTCCGCTCGTTCTAGCGCCAAACTGTTAATGCGTAAAAATGGCTTTAGCATAGAATAAGATCCAAGGTTCGGACCCCGAGTTGGATCTAAAGAACACATGGATAATTGAATGATGAGTCAATGCGGATTGAGTGACGATCCTCAAAGCTAGAGGTGAGTCATGCGTCTTGGGCGAGCCTCAGGGCTGCTATTTGCGATCCTTGGCGAACTCCTTGTCTTGGTGAAGCTCCTCGTCTAAGCGAACTCATTGTCTTGGCGAAGCTCCTCATCTAGGTGAACTCTTGTCTTGGAGAAGCTCCTCATTTAGGCAACCTCCTGTCTTGGCGAAGCTCTGATGCGTTCTTGATGATTCTTCTTTGTTTCCCTTCCCTCGCGAGCTCCTGTGGTGAGGGAAGACGAGCAAAAAAAGAAAGATCGGGCAAGTGCTCCTTTTCTTATGGTTGGGCGAGGATTACTACTTATATCAGTTTAAGAGATGTCCCACGTAGTTCGGATTAAGTAAATGGCGGCTGAATGACAATGTGGTTTGACTCGTCGGGAGTGCCGATGTTGGCTGCGCGGTAGTGACCTTTTGCAGAATGGCGAGGGTATTACCAGCGAGGGTGTCGTAGTAGAAGACGTGGGTGCTGGCAAGCTCGTTCTTGCGAGGGCCTTGACCGACGAGGGTGTCGTAGTAGACGGTGCGGGTGCTGGCGACCTCGTTGTGGCGAGGGCCTTGATCGACGAGGGTGTCGTAGTAGATGGCGCGGGTGCTGGCGAGGGCCTTGACCGGCGAGGGTATCGTAGTAGGTGACGCAGGTGTTGGCAAGCTCGCTGTGGTAAGGGCCTTGACCGACGAAGGAGCTCTTGTCGACCTGTCGAACTACTTCCCTGGCGAGGCTATACTCTTGTTGACTTCTGATATCTTATTCGGACCTTTCCCGATGAGGTCCGGGGACGGCTAGGACGTGTCGGAGAACCCCAATGGAGAAGAAGATTTCTAAAAAGAGAAGAAAGAGAGTGAAACTTTAGGGGCAGTAGTGAGAGAGTGTTGAAATGAGGAGGAGAAGGAGGAGGCTCATATTTATAGCCTTGGATCACCAACCCCCCTTTGTTCTTACGCATTCTTGCGCAATATGTGGCTTTTCTTTTACCTTTTTGGATGGTTTTGGCGCATTGTACATCTTCTGCGCGTCCATGACGGCTTCGTCGGGGCTCTAGGCTCGGTAGTTCCGAAATTGGTCTTCCGGGTGTCCGATTTCCAATCCGTTGAATCATGTGCACTCCTGAGAGTATTGCGATTGTCTTCATGTTTTATATCTTCTCCTTAGCTTTCTGATCGAGGACTTTCCTGTTAGTCCTAAGGAGAATTCACCTATCTTATCTAACTGGTCTAAACCGATAAAGACTAGGCAACGGAAATTTTACAGATTAACTAAATTATATAACACGAAGAATAACCTTTTGATGCGTCCCATACCACATCAAAACTAAAATAATTATGTTATGGGCCATAATTAATTATTCTATCCGGTATACACAATTTCAAATAAATTTTCCCAATTCCCGGATCATTAAACTTTTTTTCGATTTCAACCAAACAAAATTAATTCAGTCACAAACATGAATCAATTTACGGGATTGAGCACATAAATAATTATCATCATCAATAAGTTATATCTTAAAATCGAATTTAGGGTTAAAATCAAATCTAATATATATTTTTTTTAATTATAATTAATTATTAATAAATATTAATAATTAAATCCAATAATTAAAATTATATTATTGATTAAATACAACTGTATCATATCTTGTATTTAATTTAATTTCAAATTCGCAGCCCTAAACAGACCCTAATCCGGGTTTTAGCCGGATTACTGTTTTTAGCATAACTCTCTATCAGAGTGTCGAAATGACATGATTCAATTTGATATCGTCTTAGAATTCAATTATCTACCATACTGGAGAGTTTGGTAATCGAATTCGAAAAAACAATTTTTCACTTTTCCAGACTGTACCAAAACTTTAGTACTTTTGCCTCTAAAGATAAATATATGTTTCCTGACTAAAGTCATGGAACTATTATATTTGGATCCACCCAATTATTCATAGAATGAATATGGTTCCAGTGTTTACTCTTGTGGAGCTACAAAGGGGACTAATAGACATATTATTCAAGTTTAAGTCAAATGAAGAAATTTCACCAAGTTTGGATACATTCTACTATAACTCAAAGTTGAAATAAATCTCTTCAATAATAATATTAATTATAATCCTGACACAGGAGTCCATCGATACAATCAAATATATTGGAATCTTCGATTTACCTATTTATGATTAAATCATCGTAAGGGTACTAGCTGCGTATTGCCCTTTCGATGTTACCGTCTTTATCTTAATGAATCTTACAAACCACTCACTCATTGGTTTATTAAGTCAATAGGTGTACATGAGTGCTTGTTTGTTTCTCCGAAACATTATAAAGAAAATCATAAGTGTTTATCCATATCTGCATCCATGCAACCTTATACGGTTAACCTTCTGACCGTAATATGAAAATAATTGAGAATACCAATGTATTCCTTAACGATCAAATTAAATATCATATGAGTTAAACCGAATAAGTCCATGATGTTTAGGATATCAATCGATTCCATCTGACCATCTTTGTGACTTAATCGTACTTTCGCCAGTGACGGTCCTACTTGATGATTTTGGGTGTTAAGTCTGTCCATCCAGTACGGAGACCCCTCCAGTACTTGGTAAAACTCAAATGTGCAGGACCAGCAGTTGATTCGGTATAGAATCTACACTAATAGTATTATTTGAGTTTACCAATGGTTATCCCAATTAGAAGTTCCCATTTTCTAAATTAACCATGGTTATCTTTTAATTCTGAACCCATGTAAGTCAAAACATCTTCACACATAGACTCTGTGTGATGACTTAACATAATAGTAAGTTGTGTTGGATTTTTCGATGACTTTTCTCAATCCCGAGGCGGAAATCACGGAATATCATCGAACAATAAAGATCTAGAATAATTACGAGAATTAAGATATCGTTTAGAGATCGTTACCAAACTTCGGTACTTTTGCCAACTGTACCGAATAACTGCCGATTCCTTTGATTCTGGAGCGTGTCGATTTTAGGATTTAGCGCCTCAAGTGTTGCGCCTCTATTTCGTCCACCACGTCACTCGGGAACGCCTTAGATGACCGGAAAACACCTCGGAGGATAGGTTAGATCCTTGTCGGTGTTTAGATGATCAACCGTTGATTGAACCGGGGAGGAAGCCACGAAATTCGACTCACTAGGGAGGAGCTCGAATTCTAGGAGGCTAGGGTTTCTTTGGTGTGTGTTGTATATCTAATTATGAGTCATATTAGGGTATTTATAATACCCTATGGTCATGACCTAGTGGGCTTTCTAAAAGCCCACCTAATGGGCTTTCTAAAAGCCCAATCATGGATTAATTAATCTATTATTAATTAATATGAATCATAATTAATACTTGGGCCCGAGTGGGCCCATAATGTCGGTTATGGTTATCGGGTCGATATCCGATAACCCGAGAGATACAATATCGGGTTCGGGCATAACCAACAATCTCCCACTTGCACGAACGCACCGGATTGGCTATCTCCGTGCACGCACTGCATATAAAGTATTACTCGAGAATGCCGCCTTGGGTTAGATGTACATTCTCTCAGCTACTCATGCCTGGTTCATCAAAGTTACATGTGAAGTTTGTTTCATTGTAATTTAATCATCATACTCCGTTTCCGTTGCGAGTTCAGTGTGACTCTGTAGGATTCTGTAGTGTTGGCCACATACTCATATGAGTATGCAAGAAGTAAGTGGCCTCCACCTAGACTTAACTTCCCCCAATCTACAAAACTTTAAATCCTCTTTTATAGATTAATCGAGGTGAACCATGTGGTTCTTTACGATTAAAATAAAGTATATGACTGATTCCTTCGACATCCTTTTACATCTCTAGATGCGGCACAGGTCATGGTTTGGAACACCTGTTAAGCCTGATCTAATATTTTCTGATTCAGGTATAAGTATTGAAACATCAAAACAGAAACTCTTTTGTTTTGCCTGTGGCCACAGATTTCATTTTACTTATCCTATTCAGAAGGCCCCGAGTGTATAGCCCCAAAAGGAATGGGGGGATGCATGTTTTCTTGAAACGTCATTCCATCCTACAAGGTTTATCACATGCCCAACTACAACTGTTATGACTTTCCAGTTACGGTAAGCGTTGAGCTGTAATCTAAGCATGCAACTTACCCAGTGATGGACTCATGATGTTCTCAAACTTTGGAGTCTCTTCATATCTCTAAGTTTCTCAGTGTCCCCTTGTATCAAGGTTTTGTTTCCATGTGAGAATATTTAGAGTGCGAGTCTTCCAGCACTGCTAGTCATTCCGACTAGTGCCTACATGTATAAGAATATCTCTTAGATATCAAGGACCCCTTCCTTTTATCTTAACAACATGTACCAGTCAATTATGAATATCATTGATAGTCCCTCTTTGTTTCTTCATAATGATTTCTTTGACTGGGGAAATTCAAGAATGTCTCGAAGACATCTTAGGAACTACATTTGTATAGCTTGATATCAATGTTTTGAATAAGATATTGATATTAACTTTTAAATGATGAAACTTGCCTTTTAAAGAAAATAATAATGTGCTTCAAATTTAATCAAATATAATGATTACATAAAATTTGTCTCCGATCCAAAATCAGGTTCAGATAATAAAATCGTAACAGACATTTATGGGTTCTTTATCCCAATACTTTCCGCATGACGAAAATGCTTTTCTTTCGATAAAGATTTTTTCATCGGATCTGCTACATTTTCTTCAGTGTCTACTCTCCTCATCTCTATGTCCTTCCGATCAACAATGTCTCTGATCAGATGGTACTTTCTGAGTACATGCTTTGCTGTCTTGTGTGATCTTGGTTCCTTGGCTTGTGCTATAGTTCCGTTGTTGTCACAGAAAAGCTTCACAGGATCACCAATGCTAGGAACTACACCAAGATCAGAAACAAATTTCTTGATCCATACAGCTTCTTTTGCAGCATCAGATGCAGCGATGTACTCAGATTCTGTGGTTGAATCAGCTACCGTAGCTTGTTTACTGCTGTTCCACGTAACAGCACCACCATTTGCACAGAATACATATCCTGTTTGAGATTTGAAATCATCCCTGTCTGTTTGGAAGCTTGCATCAGAATATCCTTCAAAAGTTAATTCTTTTGCACCACCGTATGTCAAACATCTATCTTTTGTTCTGTTTAAATAACGCAAGATATTCTTAACGGCTGTCCAATGGTTAAAACCAGGGTTTGATTGAAATCTGCTTCTCATGCTTAAGGCAAAAGCTACATCTGGTCTTGTACATATCATTGCATACATTATTGAACCAATAGCTGAAGCGTATGGAATTTTCTCCATACTTTTGATTTCTTCTGAAGAAACCGGACATTGCTTCTTGGTCAAGTATGTCTTATGGGTCATCGGTGTAAAACCTTTTTCCGATTTGTCCATTTTAAACCTTTTAACAATTTTGTCAATATATGTACCTTGGCTTAGAGATAAGATTCTTTGATTTCTATTTCTTTGAATCTTTACGCCTAGTATATAGGCGGCTTCTCCTAAGTCTTTCATTGAGAAACATTTTCTCAACCACTCCTTCACGGTCTGGAGTTCAGATGTATCGTTTCCTATTATCAGTATGTCATCTACATAAAGAATCAGGAAAACTATTTTGCTCCCACTCGATTTGATATATACACAAGGATCGTCTTTGTTCTTAACAAAACCAAAATCAGTAATTGATTCATCAAAACGACGATTCCAGCTTCGAGATGCTTGCTTAAGACCATAAATTGATCTTTTCAATTTGCAAACCTTATTTGGATGTTTGCGGTCTATGAAACCTTCAGGTTGTGTCATGTACACATCCTCTTCGAGAACACCATTCAAGAACTCGGTCTTCACGTCCATTTGCCAGATTTCATAATCATGAAATGCTGCAATGGCTAGCAAGATTCTTATGGACTTGAACATGGCAACAGGAGAGAAAGTTTCATCATAGTCAATACCATGAATCTGTCGATAACCTTTAGCGACTAATCTTCCTTTGTAAGTTTGTATTTTGCCATCCATGTCGATCTTCCTTTTGAAGATCCATTTGCAACCAATGGGTTTGGACCCTTTGGGAGCATCAACGAGGTCCCATACTTCGTTTCTATTCATGGAGTCCATTTCAGAGTTCATGGCTTCCAGCCATTTGTCTGAGTCATCTCCCAACATTGCTTCGTTATAAGATTCAGGTTCTTCACCATCGTCTTCATGAACAGTTTCATCTTCTATTGAAACAAGAAGGTTCAATTTAAGAGGAGGTTGACTCTCTCTAATTGATCTCCGTGATGTCAGTGTGTAATCTGGTTGCTCATTTATCCCATCTTGTATGGGCACATCGTATAGAACTATATTTTCTTGAGGTTCTTCATTGACAATCTCATTTTCAACTTCTTCGTTTAGAACAACGTTTTCTATTTGGTTATCAACCATGATCTGATCACGATGTTCATAACTCGATGTGTGAGTACCTTCTGTGTCCATTTCTTGTTCTTGAGTATCTTGTGGTTCTTGCTCTTCATTAAGAACAATGTTTCTCCCACTAGACTTTCTAGAGAGAAAATCTTCTTCTAAGAAAACACCGGTTTTGGCAACTATTATTTTGCCTGTGTGTTTTTGGTAGAAGTAATACCCAGGAGTTTCCGTTGGGTATCCCACAAAGTTCCATTTAACCGATTTGGGACTGAGTTTGTCAGACATTAGAGTCTTGACATATGCCTCACATCCCCAGATTCTCATGAAATGCAAATCCGGTATTCCTCCTTTCCATATCTCATATGGGGTTGAAGGAACCGTCTTAGATGGCACACAGTTCAGTGTGGTAGCTGCTGTCATAAGTGCGTGTCCCCATAGGGACTCTGGTAAGTTAGTTTTATTCATCATTGATCGAACCATGTCCAACAAGGTTCGATTTCTCCTCTCAGATACACCATTTAGTTGAGGTGTACCTGGAGGGGTCAGTGATGAAATGATTCCCATGTCACGGAGGTAAGCTTTGAAATCATCGCTCAAGTATTCGCCACCTCGATCAGATCGTATGGCTTTAACTTTTCTTGCTAACTGATTTTCAGCTTCATTCTTGAACTGTTTGAACTTTTCAAGCGATTCAGATTTGTGTTTCATTAGGTATACATAACCGTATCGACTGAAGTCATTAGTGAAGGTGATGAAATAGCTGAAACCTCCTTTATGTAGGTGATGCACTTTTGACAAATCAAAATTTATAGACATTTAAGAATGTCTATAATTTCAGAACTATTGGAACTAAAGGATTGTTTTACTATGCACTTTAGAATTAAATATTTATGACTTATCATAAATCAACACATTAATATTAACAAACTTAATATCTTAGATAATAAAATATTCAAAATATTATTCCAAAAACAAACTTAATGGAAAGTCTAAACATAAATAAATCAATCATTATTCACTTGAAACTAAAACTTAAGATGAAAAAGAAGACGGATAACATGGATGTCTTGTCACACGAACAGGACGTTGTAAGTTTTCAGAGTCTCTACTCCTCTTCTTCTTCTTCTTCCTCTTCCTCTTCCTCTTTATCAGATTCTTCTGTGTGAGAAACAATATTTCAATAACACATGTTAGTAACTAGATTACTACATATTCAATGAATCTTTAAGATTTTGGTTATAACGTTTATACCTGAGCTTGAGGGTTCGACATTGATAGTCTCAGAGACTTTGTCTGGTGAGTCTTTACTCATCTTGGATTTTCTCATAGTTTCAATATCTTCCAATTTCCTTTTTCTTTCTGCCTTCATATTTTCTTCGCCAATTTCAAGTAAATCGACGAGGTGGTCAAAGTTGCAGTTTCCTTCTATAAGGATGTTAACTTTCTTTCGCAGTTCTGGAATGAGAGACTGGAGTATGCAAAATCTTCTCATGCCTATATCGACATAGAACCCAGATTGTTGAAGTCTGTCTGCATAGCTCATCAGCCTGTTGTAATGTTCTCTAACGGTACTGTTAATAGACATCTTCACATTAAACAGTTTCCACAACAGCTGATACCTTCTTGTGGGGTTCCGATCCCCATAAGTTTTCTCAAGGTATAAGATAGTATCATGTGCATTCAAGTTCTCGATCTCACGTCTTATGATCGGCATCACAGATGACATAATGAGTCGGTGAACATGAATGGACTTCATTGTATAATGATGATAGCTAATCCAGTCTTCTTTTGAGCCTGTATCTCTGTCAGGCATAGAAGGCGGCAAATCCTTGGCTATGAAACCAAGATCGTCGTTCCTTAGCATTCTTTTGAATGCCTCTGACCAGGTCATGTAGTTGGAATCGTCAAGACGATTGTTTTCCACTGCAGCTTTGAATTCTTTCACTGCTTCTGAAGCCATGAGATTCAACGGGTCCATATCTAATATATATATATAGACAGACAGAGTTAGAGATAATTATATTCTACAAATTTAAAAGTAAAATATTTAAGCACAATATTAATTCTAGTATTTACATGTAAATTATAAATTACTTATTATAATAAAGATGTTACATAAAAGTATATATTATAAGGACTTTATATAATATTTCGTGATTTGTTAATGGAAAAGTAACCCTCATCAATTCCATTAATTAGTCACTCAGAGAAAGTCAACAATTGCTCTAATATCCTATATTATCTCTGACGTTTAGAAAAGAAAAACAATTTTTCATTTAGCATTCTAACCGATTTCAAAAGAATTGTCTACGACATCTAATCTAATTAGAGTACTCGTTTAGGTATACCCAAGGGGTGAATCGGCGGACAGTATAGGTCGCCCTACGCGTCTAAAAGAGGGTATAAGAGCACTCCCTTGGGTTAGAGACACACTCAAAACTTTTCTCAATTAGATCGAGGACCCAGCCGTTGGAAGACATTATACCTAATATTTATTGAGGGGTTTTAGGTGATCCTAACTTTTGTCTTAAACTGAACATAGTTAACTAATTTAAATGTTCTAAGAATTAAGACAATGAATATGTAATACATAATCCTATTTTGCAAAACATATTCTATTTTGAATTAAATATACTTTTGAAAGTATACATATATATATATATATATATATATATATTATGAAAATTTTAAAGACAAACCCTTTTATCTTTAAATGAAAAGATAAATAAATCACTTAAAGATAAAATATCTTAATTTATGATTTATCTTTTCTATAAATGAATAAAAGATAAATAACTATCTTTATAGATAAGATATCTTTAATCAAGCTTTGTCATATTACAAAATAAAAGATAAATAACTATCTTATAGATAAACTATCTTTAATCACAATATATATATATATATATCTTTTATTTCCATTAAAGTTTAGATCTTTTCTATTACTATAATAAGTAAAAGATTATTTATTATCTTAATCTAATTAAGAATTATTGATTATAAATAAAATTTATGAACAAACAATTTGTGAATCAATAAATGAATAACGTAAACAATAATGGAAACAAACTTCATAATATTGATAATAATATTAAATAAATCATATTTATTAATAGTTAATATCATATATTAGATTTTCAATTCTCATATTTAAAAATACTTATAATAATTATAAATAAAATAAAATAAACACTTTAAATCGTATTTTAAAATAATTAAACATAAATATAATTAAATATCAAATACCGAGATACAAGCTCGGGATAGACCCGAGCTTGTACGGGTTTCCCTCGGGCAACCCCGGTAACGAAGGGGAGACCGGGCAGGGCCGAAGGCCCCTGCCCGGAAATAGTTAATTTTTGACCCGGATCCGGGTCAAGAAGGACCCGGATCCGGGTCTGTTCCGTGTGGGCCCGGGTCAGCGTAGACCCGGGCCGAAGCCCCGGGTCCAACCCGGGTCGGGTACCCGGGTCAGACCCGGGTTGGGTGTGCCCGGATCATAGCGATCCGGGCTGGGCGACTTTGGGCTGGATTAGAACCCAGCCCGTGGGCCTGATCCAATCAGGCCCACCCGAAGTGAGAGTGGGCTGGGTTAAACCCAGCCCGTGGGCCTGATCCAATCAGGCCTACGCGATTAATTTTTTTTTTTTTTTTTTGGCTAGGGTTTTGAAACCCTAGCCGTCGCCCATTGGCTCCCATCGGATGGGAGCCACAAACGCCGGCGCCACTTGGAACCATGGCGGCGACGGTGAAATCGCCGCCGGTTCCGGTGGTGGTGTCGTCGTTTGTTTTTCCCTTTTTCTTATTTAATAATACACATTAAAATTAAATAAAAACCAATCCCGATTCTAAATCGGATTCCGAACAACACACAAAATTAATCATAATTAATTTTCTAACGCTCCCACTGAAAATCTAATCACACCAAAAAATTTCTAAAATTATTTCGGTCAACATATCTAATTTTTGAAAATTACTCAGACCGGCTGTGATACCACTGTTGGGTTTTTCGATGACTTTTCTCAATCCCGAGGCGGAAATCACGGGATATCATCGAACAATAAAGATCTAGAATAATTACGAGAATTAAGATATCGTTTAGAGATCGTTACCAAACTTCGGTACTTTTGCCAACTGTACCGAATAACTACCGATTCCTTTGATTCTGGAGCGTGTCGATTTTAGGATTTAGCGCCTCAAGTGTTGCGCCTCTATTTCGTCCACCACGTCACTCGGGAACGTCTTAGATGACCGGAAAACACCTCGGAGGATAGGTTAGATCCTTGTCGGTGTTTAGATGATCAACCGTTGATTGAACCGGGGAGGAAGCCACGAAATTCGACTCACTAGGGAGGAGCTCGAATTCTAGGAGGCTAGGGTTTCTTTGGTGTGTGTTGTATATCTAATTATGAGTCATATTAGGGTATTTATAATACCCTATGGTCATGACCTAGTGGGCTTTCTAAAAGCCCACCTAATGGGCTTTCTAAAAGCCCAATCATGGATTAATTAATCTATTATTAATTAATATGAATCATAATTAATACTTGGGCCCGAGTGGGCCCATAATGTCGGTTATGGTTATCGGGTCGATATCCGATAACCCGAGAGATACAATATCGGGTTCGGGCATAACCAACAAGTTGTTCGTGTACTATGGGATTGAAAACATTTAATTTTATAATATCTTTCGGTATAACTATAAGAACTATCATTAATAAGTTAAATGTCTTTAAAAGGAAGTAAGTCATAATCTTAGTGAAAATGGATTAACATATGAATAGAGGGCATATTAGAAAATATGTCCAACATTTCGTTGCAATAACCTTGTCAGGTTATCCGAATTGTCTTTCATGGAGATAGACTTTGGTCCAAGACTTCGTCTTCTGGGCATTCGGGGTTCTGGTCCTCGCCAAATGAGTTGGGTCGTGGGCTTTTGGTCTTTGACTTCGTCGGTGGCTTTGACTTTCGCTAATTGGGCCTAATTTTTATAAGTCTAAAAAAATGCACATAACACGTATTAACAGTACGTATTATTTACCTTATAATATAGTATATGATTACCGGATCTATTCCACTGTAAATTGTTTTGCGGGGAGAAAGAGAGAATACGTGGGACATTACAAATGACATGGAGCGGCAAGGGACATTTGACGTCTTTTTTTGTCTATTTATTATAAGGGTAAACTACGGGTAATGTACCCAATGTTTGATCGGCTGCGGATTATGTACCAAATATTTATTTTTGAAGGCTAATGTACCCAAACTTAATTCCGTTAGTTTTTTTTTCCGTGTTTTCCGTTACTTGACTGTCACCAAGTGATTACACTAATGTCCAGTTTTTTTACGTTGTAACTAAATTTCATACTTTTTTAAAACCTTTTTTATAAAACTTAAAACACCAAAGATGTAGATCTATCTCTTATCTTTCCAACCATAGGCCGTGCATAAAATTTGGACAATAAATTAGTGAGCTATGCCAAAAATATAAAAAATGTACATATAGATGGGGAATCACTCGCTAACGGTCAAGTGACGAAAAACTCGACCGCAATTTACCCTTATTATAAAAACGTAAGTGGTAGACTTATCACTTATAGTAGTACTAACCCGTCAAACCAAAATTGGGGAAGCCATGCATCATTTAGACATTTACTTCTAAAAAAGAGATTCAAAGAGAAAGAGATCTAAGACTGCACGTCGTCTTTTTATGACCAAAACGACACCGTTTTCAATGGAAATGAAGATTGTGCAGAGAGAACAAGACGTCGTAGAGAACTCTTATCCATATCCACTTCCATTTTCCCATTTCTTGCCAAAAACTCCACTCTCTTTCTTTCACGAAGCTTCCTCAATGGCGTCCTCGGCTCTCACCTCCACTCTCGCAACTTCGTCACTCTCCAAACCCCTCCCTTCTTCCTTCTCCGTTTCCTTCTCGCGCTTCCTCAAGCCTTTGAAATCGAGGTCCTCAGCTAGGGCACAGACTCTGGACTTCTCCGGGTCGTTCTTCGAGGGAGGGATCGTGTCCGACGATGACGCGACTGCGGGTCCGGGAGGTCCGGGGATGGCGGCGAGCGCCGTGGAGGACAGGGAGGAGCCGGAGTGTCCCCCGGGGCTGAGGCCGTACGAGGCCATGGTGGTTCTCAGGCCTGACATGTCCGAGGACGAGCGACTCTCCCTCACACAGAAGTACGAGGAGGTAAGCATTTCGTCTCCTTCTTGTTTGGTTCAGAACATTGGAAAGTTTAGATTAGAACAATGTGACTTTAGATGGAAAGTTATTGCTCTATTAGAAGATGATGACTTGAGCAAGAAGCTAATCAGCTACTCGAAAAACATCCTCTTAAGCTTTTCAGTTTGTTTTCGACTTTGTTGTCATGCTTATAACAAGTATATATAGGGTAAAGCCGGGACTGGGAATCAAGATGTTAGCTGATTTGTCCCAATTTTTTCAGTTTTTTCGAGATTTTAAAAACTCCTCCGGTATTTTGCGGTTTTAAACAAGGATTTTACCGGTTTTATGAAAATGATTTATCTTTAGAAACATAAACACAAAAACAAAGGGGGAATGGGGATGGGATTCGTAAATACTGGTCCTTGTCACCCTTATTGGAACTGGGACCGACAAATATCTATTACCAGTTCTGGGGAACAAGTATTATGTTTTTACACTTGTATCGATATAAAACTGGTAACAACAATTCACCCCTAGTGTAAACATCCTTGCTCGATAAGTAACCCGCCCGTATAACTATTAGAACTGAAGTTCCTGAGAAATTGCAGAGGTACGAAGTTTGTTCCTTGATCTTCTTGTTGTTAAGTCGAAACAATATGCTCTTTGATTGAAAATCTTACGCTGTTACAGTTATGAGAATCATTGTGTAAAGGTAGAAGTCGAGAGTTCATAAGATTCTAGGAAGAACTTAGCAAAGAAGTAAGAAAGCTTGGTGTTTGAAAAGCCGAGCAAGTATGCCTTTTGATTATTTGGAAGCTAAGTGCTAGGATTTTTCCTTTTCTTTATTCTAATGATAAGAATTTCCGTAGTTGCTGGTTGCTGGCGGGGGCATGTACGTTGAGGTTTTCAACCGAGGGGTCATTCCGTTAGCTTACAGCATCAAGAAGAAGAACAAAGCCGGAGAGACCAACACTTACTTGGATGGTATCTATCTTCTCTTCACGTACTTTACCAAACCGGAGTCCGTCGAGGCTTTTGAGCAGACGCTGAAAACCGACGATGATGTTATCCGATCGATGAGTTTCAAAATTAGGAAGAGGAAGTACTAGTTAGTTGAGTTCATTGTCTGTAGCTTTCAGAAGAGTACTTTTTTTTGGGGGGGAAAGGCACTTACATGAACTGTGTAATGCATATGTTGTTAACTCTCTTGAGGTTGGTTCGTTTTGTAAACATCATTCGTGTATATCTAAATTCATCATTTTATAAGCTTGTCATTTTGCATTAATTATTATTTGTAGGGTGTATATGTGACTGATAATAGGGTAAATAAAAAGTACATTTAATAGCGGTGTAATTTATATCTACCAAATACACTATAACTTCGATAAATTAATAACCTCAATAAATTAATAACCTCAGCTCGGGCTTAATCCCTAAATATATAAGATAATATTTTTTTAGAAGTACGTATGTCTTAATTGATATATAAATTAATAATTCAATATAAAGATAATAATACTATTTAACTAGTTATGAAATAATTATAAATAAAATATAACATTACATAACTAATTATGAAATCAGTTTTTATAATATAAATAATGTGCGAAGTACTTGCGACTCGGGATGTCGAGTGATGGCTATTGTACTTTGGGTTCTTTGGATGATTGTTGGTGAGGGGAGCTTTGAGGTTATTAACTGTAACCCCCTTCTTCTAGCGCCAAACTTTTAATGCGCGAAAATGGAGTAACTGTAAACCCGGTCAACGGTTCGACCTAGGGCCGGACCCTGTAGTCCCATGGGTGGTCAAAGGTTAAGTAAAAGAAGGCTGACTTATGTCACGACTTGGCTGAACGAATTGTCGTCTTCGGCAAGGCACGAGCTGTCTTGTCGACATATTTCAGTCCTTGGCGATGTCTCGGCAGCGAGGAGGCCTTAAAAAAGTATGAAGCTTGATCTCGTCACCTCTAGCAAATCTGCCTACTACCGTCTTAGGGATTAGGTCGACACATAATTTAGGTTTAGTGAAATCTTGAAACGAGTGTCTCTAACGAGGGTTTGAACCTTTGTGGGTGGTGATCCTCAGTGGAAAGAGGCTGTTCGGAACTAGGTCTAAGACGAGCACTATTGTTGATGTTGGATTTCATCCTCGGAAAAAACGACACATCATTTGTCGTCTCATATATCGTTTGTCGTCGCCTAAATACGACCCACTGTTTAATGTCTTGACCGAAAAGACATGTCGTTTGTCCTCTACAAGTTATGGCAGTGAAAGTAAAAATCTTTTAGTAGAATATCTTAATTTATATGGAAAATATTAATTAAATAAATTTGTTATTTGATTTTATTATTATTTTTTTGCACCATAAGCTAAATTGACCGTTTCCTCACTTTTGATACAGAATAGTCGAACAAATCAAGGGATCGAAAGGGAATTTTGACTTCTTTATCATAACTTTTTAGGAGAAAACGTACCCAAGCTTGGTCAAAATGACAAGAGGCCTAGCACTTTACACATGTTAAACCATGAGTGCATGAGGAGAAGGTCAAGTCCAACCACTATCCCTAAAAATAGGAGAAAGTGGAGCCATGCCACATATACATGCAAAGAAGCTTATAAATACATGAAGAAAACGCATTCACGAGGGCGATTCTGGAGAGGAGAACAAGTTAGAGAAGACTATAACTATGATTTGGAGAGTATATATATTTCATATTACAATGAGATGTATTTTCACTTTTTTTTATGAGATTTTCTCCACCTATTTCATTCACTTCGAATCAATAAGAAAATTAACGAGGAAGTAGTTAACTACCATAGAGGATGAACCTCTATATAAAAAAATAAAAAATCTCGATGTCACTTTCTTTTGAGCTTTATATTAAACAAATTATTGAAATTCATATAGTATATTCAGAGTGATCTTGGCGAGTAAGAAAAATAGCAGAATTCATACGACAATATGCACAGAAATTATAATAAAATAGATTACAATTAATCTGCGACGGTTGACCGGGATTTTTGGCATCAACAGTTTAGCGCCGTCTATAGGAAAGTCGATAATTTCTTACACAAAACTCGAAAAAGACCCACTTTGCAATGGAAAGTGGTCGAAGATTCACCTTCACAGGACCTCTACGAGGACCAGAGGGGTTTAAGGAAATCTCACTTTTCGGCCCGTGATCAAATCACCTTGAAATAGGATTCAAAAATATTGGTCCTTGTCACCCTTCGTGAAAATGGGACTGAGAAATATCGATTACCAGTTCTCGGGAAAAAAGTATTGGGTTTTTATACTTGCATTGATATAAAAACTGGTAAAAACAATTCACCCCTAGTGTAAACTTGCTTGCTCGATGAATAACCCGCCCTTATAACTATAAAAACTAAAGATCCTGAGAAATTGAAGCGTATGAAATTGTTGGGCACGTGTCCTTAAACAAGCTGATTTTTATCCATTTGTAAGAGATTGTGACAAGTCGTTGAATAAAAGATGGTACTTATTATGTTAATCTTATTATAGTTTCTTGTAGAGTAAAATATAATGTTTGTTCCTTAGTTCATAAAGGATGCAATTATGTTATTATTATCATAACAAAGTCAATGTGAGGTAGAATTAATAATCATAATAAATGAATTTAAAATATCCGTGACCTGATTAACTTGGTGGAAGCCCATTAATCATATAAGGTCATTAATGTGACTAAGTGATAATCATATTCTTGATTTTGTGTGTGTCACAGTCACTTGAAGTGATGGAAATCGGTGGTATCAGTCCGACTTCCTTACCACGATAATAGCCTCCGAGGCGTCCCGGTAACATTTAAAAAATCATTTTAAAGCGGAAATCTTGTTACCAGACCGACGACACGGATATCGGGTAATAATCATTTCGTTAAGATCTGATAAATATTTCGAATTTAATATTTCATATTCACTATTAATAATCTAGTCGAATAGGAAATAAATAAAAAGCAGTAAATGGTTGCATTTATTGACTCAATGCATAAGGCCGTACCTCAGTTGACGATTCCTGTTGCGCGTCGGCAGGGCTCCACCAGTGCTGAGGGAACTCTCGTGATCTTCCGGGATATTCTCCTGAACTCCTCGTACTGAAGCGTAGGCTTCGCCGGCAGGACTCCGTCGCAAAATTTAACTGACGGTTCTTTTAAAGCTACCGGATAAAAATATATCCTAAGCCAAAACAAAAGAGAGATCAAAAATAAAAAACTCGCAGACCCTTAAGAGAGATGGAGAGCTCGAGTTTTTGCTCTGGGGAAGTTATGTAAAATGTGTAGAATGAGCCTCCTATTTATAGGATCAAGTTGTAACCGATTTGGAGATTTTTCCTTCCTTTATTCGAATTTATTAAATTAAATATGATTAATTATTTCAATCCAATGGTCCAGATTCAATCTCATCTAAATCCAATGGATATAATTAATACAGTATTTAATTAAATAATAATATATGATAAGATCAAAATATTGAATTTTATCATCATATTAATAAAATTCGAATTATATATATACATATTAAAATTCGAATTTTTTTATGATTATCTAGATCCAATGGTTAAAAATAAATCTTAAACGAATCCTACGGATCAAATCAATTAGGGATAAAGTCAAATACCCTAGGGTTTCATGAAACCCTAATTCGAACTCATATCCACATTTATATTCGAATTATATTATCATATATATATAATATTAATTAATTTCTAATCCGACGGTAAAGATTAAATCTCAAAACCGATCCAACGGACACAATTAATTAAGCAAATTCGAAATACCTAAACTTGGTCACCAAGCTTCAATTCCGAACTACAGTTAGGGTTCAAATCAATTATCTCAATCTAACGGTTGATATTAAATCATAACCGATCCAATGGATTAAATTGATTTTATGGTTTTGCCAAAACACCAAAACATTAGGTACCTAAGCTGCAAATATAAAGTATCCAATTCTCATATTCGAATTTTTCTAGGGTTTGTATTCTCCAAACCCTAATTCGAATTTACACATGTAACAATATATAAATATATATTTTTATTTATTAATGTAAATCTTTTAATTATTAATTAATTATTAATTAGATATTAATAATTAAATCCAAATAATTAAATTATATCAATAAAACCTGATCTCAATATCACAAATTAAATTTTATGGTGCCACACCATCATTTAAATTCGTGACATGTGATATAATTTTATAGTTTATAGAACCGAGTCATAAACTTAGAAAATCCATAAATAACAAACCGTAAGTCTGAATGACTTGGTTCAAAAAGCAACGTTCCTTAGAATTTAATTTACAACAACATGGTACTGTTAGAAAATCTATATTCTAACTTTCTTTTTATCAGTTAATTCCGTGTACCAAAATATGATACTTTTGCCACGCTGACGATAAAACTATCTGACGTCTGACACAGACTTGTTAGTTTTATAAGTCGAGGCAAATGATTAAACATTATCCCATTTGTATTTTAATCACGTACGTTTAATCCGTTACGGAGCTATCCTGGGGACCATGGATCCGTATCACTTAAGCTCCAACGAACTGCTAGCTGTTCGTCAAACCTCGAAGTGATTCCACTATAGACCCGAGGCTGCACTCTTTAGTGATACATTATATATTATTCCCTTATAACAACAGGGTGTCCATTGATACAATCAAATTCGGGTTATTGTCCTTTCACTTGATGACCCACACATGAGCAGATTGTTTTTACCGTAATGCCCCTAATTGCATTTTCATCCTTGACTCAGTCAGTAATATTATGAGTAACCAACTTATGGGTTCGATTCATAAGTTGCGCACGGGTACCTCTCACTTCTCACCACTGACAACCAAGGGAATCATCATGACTCCGAAGAGAGCTGTGTGATGCCCATGTCTATGATCAAGCTATCTTTACTACTGACTATCATGTTCCCAAAATAATAGTGTTGGGAACAGCGGTAATATTTTGTGTTCTTTAAATGTTAAATCAAAGAACAATAAGGCCAGTAGCTCAGACTCATGATCACTCAGGACTTAGAACTAATATCCATTTGGTCATCATTTTGTGACTCAACTACAAGTTATAAGTGACGGTCTTATATGATAACTTCTTGAGTTTAAGTCAGGTCCAGTCCAGTATGAAGACGCTTCATACTTAATGCATATCTAGTGAGTGTGACACACACATAATCCAGAATAGGATTGTCACTTAGTCACATTAATGACCTTACACGATTAATGGGCTCCCACCTAGTTAATCAGGTCACGGACGTTTTAAGTTCATTTATTATAATTATTAATTCTTCCTCACATCGTCTTTGTTGTGATAATAATAACATAATAGCATCGTTTATGAACTAAGGAATCAAACATTCTATTTTACTCTACCAGAAACTATAATAAGATTAACATAATAAGCATCATCTTTATTCAATGACTTGTCATAATCTTTTACAAATGGATAAATATCTTGTTTAAGGACACATATGTCCAACAATATCCCACTTGTACTTAAAGAAGATGACCCATGTCTTTCAAGCCCATATTTTCCAGATGCCTCCTGAATATTTTCTATGGCAACGTCTTGGTAAATAGATAAGCCAGATTGTCCTCCGAAGCTATTTTCACAACCCGTACGTCCCCACAACGTACTATCTCTCTTATGAGATGGTATTTCCTTTATATATGTTTTGCCTTGTTATGGTCTCTGGGCTCTTTAGAATTTTCCACAGCGCCAGTGTTATCACAGTACAACGTTTGTGGTCCATCTACATCTGGGAGTACACCCAGTTTCATGTAGAAATTCTTTAGCTAAACTGATTCTTTGGCTGCTTCACAGGCAGCCGCATATTCTGCTTCCATTGTGGAATCTACGATACAGGATTGCTGTACGCTTCTCCAGAATATCGCTCCACCAGCAAGGGTGTACACAGCTCCCGACGTCGACTTTCTCGCATCCTTCTCATACTTAAAGTCCGAGTCAGTGTATCCTAGTGGATTAAGATCTGAACCTGAAAACACTAACATACAGTCCAGTGAGCCATACCAGGGTTGGATTGGAATCTACTAACTATTCCCACAACGTAACAGATGTCTGGCCTAGTACACTGCATACCGTACATCAGACTTCCCACTGCTGAAGCTTAGGGAACCCGCCTCATCTCGTCTTGCTCTTCCGGAGAAGTTGGACACTGTTTCCTGCTAAGGAACACTCCATGCCTGGTCGATAAATTACCGCCCTTGGAGTTTGTCATTGCAAAACGTTCAAGCACCTTATCAATGTAAGCTGCTTGTGGCAAGGCTAGAAACCTGTTATTGCGATCCCTAAAAATACGGATCCCAAGAACATAATTGGCTTCTCCCATATCCTTCATTTGGAATTGCATAGATAGCCACGCTTTCACGTCCGATAATCTCTTCACACTGTTTCCAATAAGAAGAATATCGTCGACTTATAGAACAAGAAAAATTTCCACTGACTCATCATTGAGTTTATAAATGCAGGCTTCAGTTTCATTCTGAATGAATCCATAGGTCTTGATAGTCTCATCAAACCTTAGATTCCAGGATCTGGAAGCTTGCTTCAATCCATAAATGGACTTGAGTAATCTGCAAACTTTCCTTTCTTGACCCTGTTGCACGAACCCTTCTGGTTGGTCCATATAGATGTTCTCGTCAATATACCCGTTCAGGAATGCGGTTTTGACATCCATCTGCCAAATCTCGTAATTGAGACTACAGGCTATGGCCATGAGAATCCGGATGGACTTATACTTAGCGACTAGAGCGAAGGTCTCATCGAAATCAATACCTTCTCTCTGGGTAAAACCCTTTGCCACTAGTCTAGCCTTGAAGGTTTCAACATTCCCGTCCACTCCTCTCTTTCTCTTGTATACCCATTTATTCCCAATGGTTTTGAAACCATCAGGTAAGTCTACATGTTCCCAGACTTCACTAGAATCCATTGATTATATTTCTTGGTTCATGGCTTCCTGCCATTCTCCCTTATCAGGATCTACCATAGCTTCGTTGTAGCTTGTGGGATCTTCGAGTCTAGTGTTTGTAACAGCTAGCTGAAATTCCAACTAGGTATGCTCGTAGCGTTCAACTGGTCTTTTGAACCTCCCACTACGTCTGAGCACCCGTTGGTTCTTATTTGGGACCGTGGTTTCTGCATTATCCTCTACATCAAGCATTGTTTGAGGCTTTGTGACTTTGTCACCTGACAGTTCCTCGAGCACTATTTTGTTTTGAGGTTTGAAATTCATCATATAGTCCTCTTCTAGAAAAGTTGCATTTGTAGAAACAAATACTTTCTTGTTTTCTGGACTATAAAACAAACCTCCTTTTGTGTCCTTGGAATATCCCACGAACAAGCATACTTCTGTTCGTGATTCCAATTTTTTTCTGTTTCCAGTCCGCACATGTGCTGGACATCCCCATATTCTGTAATGTCGCAGATTTGGTATTTTGCCATTCCATATTTCTTGGGGTGTGTTTGAAACAGACTTTGACGGTACAACATTTAGAATGTTAGTTGCCGTCAACAAAGCATATCCCCAAAACGTGTTAGGTAGCGATGAGTAGCTTAGCATTGACCTTACCATTTCTAGTAGGGTCCT
Organism: Parietaria judaica; assembly: GCA_954871525.1. NCBI lineage: Eukaryota > Viridiplantae > Streptophyta > Magnoliopsida > Rosales > Urticaceae > Parietaria > Parietaria judaica. Next base: position 4,846,918 of record OX940868.1, read on the forward strand.
GTTCCTCCTTTCTGCAACACCATTTTGTTCTGGTGTGCCAGGAGCTGTCAATTGAGATGTTATACCTTTCTCGATCAGGAGATCACAGAACTCACGATCTAGGTATTCTCCTCCTCGATCAGATCGAAGAGACTTTAATGATAGTCCTAATTGTTTTTCAGCCTCTGCTAGAAATTCTCTAAATTTACCCAAAGTTTCAGATTTCTTTGCCATCAGGTAAACATAACCATCTCTTGAATAATCATCAATGAAGGTGACAAAATATTCAATTCCTCCTCTTTCCTGTATGTTCATGGGACCACATACATCTTGTTGACGAGTTCTAATGGTTTAATGGCTCTTTGACCCTTTGCCGAAAAGGGTCTCTTAGTCATTTTAGCCTCTATACATGATTCGGAAACAGGCAAAGAACCGATTGTGAGTTCTTTAAGGGGTCCATCCTTAACTAGCCTTTTTATCCTGTCTAGATTAATATGACCCAATCTTAAGTGTCACTTATAGGTTTGAACATCATTATCAATTTTGGGTTTCTTAATTGACTTTGGCATTGCCAATTTAAACATTTCAGCACTCAAACAACTTCCAATCTGGTCTTAGAATGTACAATCCATTTTCTGCTTTAGCAGTACAAATGTATACACCATCCTTTGTGATGACCCAATGGGACCCACGAAAGTTCAAGGTGTATCCTTGTTTGTACAACAAAAAAGCTGAGAGTATATTCCTACAGACATTTGGATAATAATACACATTATTAACAAATAGAAATTTGTTACCAAATGTCAGTCGCAGATTCCCAACAACTTTAGCTTGTAAGAACTCTCCTTTTCCTACCTTTAAAGCTGGTCTTTCATTTATCTCTTCCAATAAGTCAAGAGACTGAAGAGAATTACATGCATGATAATTAGCTCCTGAATCCAATATCCAGTTGAAGGATGAATTATCAACGAAACATGATGTTAACGTTGATTGATCAGCATTGATGATACTCCCATTCTGGAAGATGTCTTCCTGGTAGTCATTCATTGTCTTCCTCTTATTCATTGAGTTTAGAGCAATCGCTATGCTATTTTGTGTTTCTCTGAAGATCCACTCATAGCCAGTTTGCTCAGGGATTCTGTGACATTGACCACATCGCTTTGCTTTTGAGACATCAGTGTCATTGAAGAGATTACCATATCTTGTTTGTCGGACGACATTTTAAACTGACATTGAAAAAGAAACTTATTAAACTTTATTATAGGTAGAATGTTTTAGGTAAAATATTGGTTCGAAATAGTTACATGATGCAAACATGTTCTCGGGAAAACGTTAACTAAACCCTTTAACTATTTTGTGATAATTTAAACTGTACACATCGTTGCCGTCCTTAAGGCATGGTCACTCTAAGGTGACTCGCGGTATCAACTGTGTAGTTTGGTTAAACTAAGTTTTAGTCATAAACTTAATTAATTCTCAAAATAAGAACCACCACAGTTCTCTATGATTATTAAGTATCACCATAGACGGTCGGGAAGTACCAACTTCCGTGCAAGCTTAACCCATTATTTTTGGTTCTCGGGATCCTCTTGGAAACGTCGTCCTTAAGGAATTGTCACTCTAGGGTGACTCGTGGTCCATTTCCAAGATTTCTCCGTCCCCATATTCTTTTGGAACTATCACGGTGTCAAACCTTCCACAATCACACTTTTCCTTAAGAGGAGTGGTCACTCTAGGGTGACTCGAGGCGGTGTGGTCAGGAGACCTTGTGACAGTAATAATGGAGACCTTTTTTATATTCTACACTTGCCATTGTTATAATAAGATAACATTTCTTCATCAAATAATTCGTTCTTTAAACCGCTAAATTATTAATTTATTCATCAAATAATTCGTTCTTTAAACCGTTAAATTAAATTACTTAATTATTTATCCTTGAACCATGGCTCTGATAATAATTGTTGGAAATCGGTAGTATCAGTCCGACTTCCTTACCACAATAATAGCCTCCGAGGCATCCTGGTAACATTTAAAAAATCATTTTAAAGCGGAAATCTTGTTACCGGACCGACGACGCGGACATCGGGTAATAATCATTTCGTTAAGATATGATAAATATTTCGAATTTAATATTTCATAATCACTATTAATAACCTAGTAGAAAAAGAAATAAATAGAAAGCAGTAAATGGTTGCATTTATTGACCCAATGCATAAACCGTACCTCAGTTGACGATTCCGGCTGCACATTCTGACTTGAGCAGGGCTCCGCCGGTGCTGAGGCAAACTCCTGTGATCTTCCGGGATATTCTCCTGGACTCCTCGTACCGAAGCGTGGGCTTCGCTGGCAGGACTCCGTCACAAAATTTAACTGACGGTTCTTTTAAAGCTACCGGAGAAAAATATCTCCTAAGCCGAACTAGAAGAGAGATACAAAAATAGAAAACTCGCAGACCCTTAAGAAAGAGGGAGAGCTCTAGTTTTTGCTCGGAAGGTATGTACAATGTGTAGAATGAGCCTCCTATTTATAGGCTCAAGTTGTAACCGATTTGGAGATTTTTCCTCCCTTTATTTGAATTTATTAAATTAAATATGATTAATTATTTCAATCCAATGGTCCAGATTCAATCTCATCTAAATCCAATGGATATAATTAATAAGGGATTTAATTAAATAATAATATATGATAAGATCAAAATATTTAATCTTATCATCATATTAATAAAATTCGAATTATAGATATATATACACAATAAAATTTGAATTTGTTTATGATTATCTAGATCCAATGGTTAAAAATAAATCTTAAACAAATCCTACGGATCAAATCAATTAATGATAAAGTCAAATACCCTAGGATTTCATGAAACCCTAATTTGAACTCATATCCACATTTATATTAGAATTATATTATCATATATATATATATATAATATTAATTAATTTCTAATACGACGATAAAGATTAAATCTGAAAACCGATCCAACAGACACAATTAATTAAGCAAATTCAAAATACCTAAACTTGGTCACAAAGCTTCAATTTCGAATTACATTTAGGGTTCAAATCAATTATCTCAATCCAACGGTTGATATTAAATCATAACCGATCCAATTGATTAAATTGATTTTAGGGTTTTGCCAAAATATCAAAACATTAGGTACTTATGCCGAAAATATAAAATATCCAATTCTCATATTCGAATTTAGCTAGGGTTTGTATTCTCCAAACCCTAATTCGAATTTACACATGTAACAATATATAAATATATATTTTTATTTATTAATATAAATCTTTTAATTATTAATTAATTATTAATAATTAAATCCAAATAATTAAATTATATCAATAAAACTTGATCTCAATATCACAAATTAAATTTCATGGTGCCACACCATCATTTAAATTCGTGACATGTGATATAATTTCATAGTTTATCGAACCGAGTCATAAACTTAGAAAATCCATAAATCACAAACCGTAAGTCTGAAAGACTTGGTTCAAAAAGAAAAGTTCATTAGAATTTAATTTACAACAACATGGTGCTGTTAGAAAATCTAAATTCTAATTTTATTTTTATCAGTTAATTTCGTGTATCAAAATATGATACTTTTGCCACGTTGACAATAAAACTGTATGACGTATGACACAGACGTGTCAGTTTTATAAGTCGAGCCAAATGATTAATCATTATCTAGAATATATTTTAATCATGTACATATCATCCGTTACGGAGCTATCCTGGGGACCATGGACCCGTATCACCTAAGCTCCAACGAACTGCTAGTTGTTCGTCAAACCTCGAAGTGATTCCACTATAGACCCGATGCTGTACTCTTTAGTGATACGGTATATATTATTCCCTTATAACAGCAGGGTGTCCATTGATACAATCAAATTCGGGTTATTGTCCTTTCACTTGATGAGCCACACATGAGCAGGCGGTTTTTACCGTAATGCCCGTCATTGCATTTTCATCCTTGACTCAGTCAGTTATATTATGAGCAACCCACCTATGGTTTTGATTCATAATTTGCGAACGGGTACCTCTCACTTCTCACCACTGCAAACCAAGGGAATCATCATGACTCTGAAGGGCGTTGTGTGATGCCCATGTCTATGATCAAGCTATCCTTACTACTGACTATCATGTTCCCAAAATAATAGTGTATGGAACAGAGGTAATATCTTGTGTTCTTTAACGGTTAAATCAAAGAACAATCAAGCCAGTAGCTCGGACTCATGATCACCCAGGACTTAGAACTAATATCCATTTGATCATCAGGTCACAGACGTTTTAAGTTCATTTATTATGATTATTAGTTCTTCCTCACATCGACTCTGTTGTGATAATAATAACATAATTGCATCATTTATGAACTAAGGAATAAAACATTCTATTTTACTCTACCAGAAACTATAATATGATTACCATAATAAGAATCATCTTTATTCAACGACTTTTCATAGTCTTTTACAAATGGATAAATATCTTGTTTAAGGAAACATATGTCCAACAAGAAATGCATTAAGTATGAAGTGCCTTCATACTATACTGGACATGACTTAAACTCAAGAAGTTATTATATAAGACCGTCAGTGATAACTTTTAGATGATAAATATCTTGTAGATGATCAAATTGAATATTCGTTCTAAGTCTTGAGTGATGTTGAGTCCAAGATGCTGACTTGATTGTTCTTTGATTTATCCGTTAAAGAGCACGATATATGACCGTTGTTCCCAACAATATTATTTTGGGAATATGATTGTCAGCAGTAAGGGTAGCTTGGTCATAGACATTTGCATCACACATCTCTCTTCAATCATGATGATTCCCTTAGTTGTCACTAGTGAGAAGTGATAGGTACCCGTGCACAACTTATGAATCAAAACCATAAGTGGGTTACTCATGATATTGCTGACTGAGTCAAGGATGAAAATGCAGTGAGGGACAAAACGGTAAAAAACCGCCTGCTCATGTGTGTATTCAAGTGAAAGATCAATAACCCGAATTTGATTGTGTCAATGGACACCCTGTTGTAATTAAGGTAATACTATATACTATTACTAAAGAGTGCAACCTCGAGTTTATAGTGGAGTTACACCGAGGTTTGACAAATACCCTAGTAGTTCGTTAGAGCTTAAGCGATACGGGTCCATTGTCCCCAGGATAGCTTTGTAACGGATGATCTGTACGTGATAGGAACATTTTAAGATGTTTAATCATTTGGCAAGATTTATAAAAGTGAAGTCTGTGTTAGACATCAGATAGTTTTATCATTAGCGTGGCAAAAGTATCATATCTTGGTAACCGAAATTAACTGACAAAATAAAGGTGCATTTGGATTTTCTGTTAACATGAAAGTTGTTTTAAATTAATTTATAAGAAACTTTTCCTTTGGAATCGAGTCGTTTCGACGTACGGTTTGTGATTTAGAAAATTTTTAAGTTTGCGATCGTTTCGGTAAACTATGAAACTAAATCACATGTCACGAATTTAAATGATGGTGTGGCACCATGACATTTGAATTTTTGATATTGAGATCATAGGATATTAATATAATTAATTATTTTAATTTAAATATTAATATCTTATTAATATTTAATTAATAATAAATAGATTTATATTAAGAAATAAATATATATATAATTTATATATTTAATATGTGTATGTTGATACCTTTTTTGGATCAAACACTGTTGAGGCCTAAGTTGTTGATTTTGGGCCTGGCCCAATGTCGTTTGATGACGTGGCGGGATCTGTTGACTTTTGGATGGGCCTTGGCTGGCCTTGTTGCGGGGATGATAGATTTTGCTCCCCCTGGTGACTTCTCGTGGGCCCCGTTGACTCTGGGCTAGTCTCCTCTGACTTTAGGGTGAGGTTTTAATTGACCGATGCGAATACCCTGAACAGGCGTTCCTGGCACTTACAGGGTCGAAAAAGGCTCATTGCCGTTCGGAGTCCTAATCGATCCGGTGTTCACCGCCAGGTCGTGGCCCGGAGTTACAGGTTCTAAAACCACTCGGATCATAGGTACCGGCGAACGGGGGAGTGATTTTTGACCAGGAAGTGAATCCTGGGAGGTTATTATCTCGACCTGGTAAGGCTTCTTCTAATCCCGGGCTGGGACTGTCCACATAGTTGTGGCACCTGATACAGGTACGATGACTCGGAGACAAAACTTAGGCCGCGCAGAGCTTAGAAAAAGGGCAGGTGGGGTCTTGGACCTTCCCTCGGATTTTCTCCAAGGAATCCGTTTTGGTGTAATCTCTCAGTCGTCCGGATCTTAGTAAAAATTCCCCCAGGTCGGACCCTTTGTCTTGAATTGTGGGCCCAGGCTCGTGTCCCAAGGCTGGAGATAGACTGGGCACCGCGTAGAACTGGGCCTATCAGGCGGGCCGAGGACCGTGTAGGAATTTCACCAGGGCTTCCGCTTTTCGTAAATCTCTCACTTTTCGGACCTGAAAAAAGAGAACACCCGAGATCAAGGGAAACAGGGGGGTTACCCCCTGATTCACCTCCGACGCTCAACATTAGAACAGTATTTGAGGGGAGGCGAGTATATAAAATGATGTTCCGCGGGTCCCCGGATAATATTTTAATTATTTTTTGGTCCCCGGGAAAAGATGGACCAATCCCGGCCGACCGTGCGGGATAAGACAGCCACGCAGCCCCCAAAGAGGGCCACTTGCTCGCTCGTGATTGGCCAGGGCCCATCCAGGCCCTACACGTGCCCCTCCCGAGCATCGCCCCTCACAAGTGGGCGAGGAGGTGCCCACAAGTGGGCTGGCCAGTGCCCATCCGGGCCCTACACGAGGCCGATGGGGGCCAGCCCCTTGCAAGTGGGGCGAGAGGTGGCTCAGGTGGGCCCCGCGAGGTAAGACAGCCTCTGGGCTCGCCACGTGGCGTGATCCTGGAGGCTGTCGCCTCTGTGGGCCCCACCGAAGGGCCTGCGATGCCTTTTTTTGCTCCCGGGCCCGTCCCGTGTCCTTTTTTCATAAATTTTATGTCGTTTTTGGGTGTTTTCATATTTTTACGAAAACCGGGACACTTTGTTCTTCGAAAACGGACCTCCGGAGCGATTTTTGGGTTTTGAAATTGATTTAATCAATTCATAATCTTATTTAAAAGATTAATTGAATTAATAAATTAATTATTGGAAATTAATACGATAATTTCCGCTTAATTAATTTTTTTACGAAAATCAATCCCGGTTTTTACCCATAACAGTGTAAATTCGAATTGGGCCTCATGGATATGAAACCCTAATGTATTCGAATGATAAGATTTGGTATGTCCATATTGGTGGAATAAGTACCAAATGTTTCGGTATTTGAGAAAAACCTTAAAATCAATTTAATCCATTCGGTTAGGATTTAATATCAACCGTTGGATTAAGATAATTGATTTTAACCCTAATTGTAATTCGAAATATATAGCTTGGTGATCAAGCTTAGGTATTTCGAATTTGGTTAATAAACTGTATCCGTTGGATCGGTTTTAAGATTTAATCTTTACCGTCGGATTATTAATTAATTAATTATGTATTATATATATAATTTTTGAATTTATTATAGAGGAAAATTTAAATTAGGGTTTTGATGAAACCCTAGGACATTTAATTTTATCTTGAATTAATTTGAGCCATTAGATCGGTTTAAGATTTATCTCAACCGTTAGATCTATATAATTAAAATTCAAATTTTATTATATATATTTTGAATAAATAAAGATAAGAGGATAAGATTAAATGTTTTTATCTTATCATGTATTTCCTATTTAATTAAAGCTCTGTTAATTATATCCATTGGATTTAGATATGATTAAATTTGGGCAATTGGATTGAGATAATTAATTATATTTAATTAATAGAATTAGAAATTACGGTGGAAAAATCTCCAATTCGGTTACAGTCCGAGCCTATAAATAGGGTGCTCATTCTACACATTTTTCACACCTCTCTCCAGAGAAATATTCGAATTCTCCCTCTCCTTAAGGGACTACGAATTTTTCCTTTGAGTTTCTCTCTGGTTCGGCTTGAGAGACTTAGTCTCCGGAAGCTTAAAACGAACCATCACTTAAAGTTTGCAACGGGGTCCTACCGCCGAATCCCACGCTTCGGTACGAGGAATCCAGGAGAATATCTCGGAAGATCACGAGAGTTTCCCTTAGCACCAGCGCAACCGAAAGTTGTCAACTGAGGTACGGCCTTATGCATTGGGTAAATAAATGTGACCGTTTATTGATTTCTATTTATTTCCTATAGACTAGATTATTAATAATGATTTATGAATATTAAATTACATAATATTTATCCGATCTTGTAAAATGGTTATTATCCTATATCCGGACCGTTGTAAGGATAACAAGTTTTCTGCGTTAAAATAATTTTTAAATGTAACCCGAAATGTTCGGAGGCATATTTTGTGATAATTAACACGGGATCCGAGGCGTGATTCTCAACAATTGGTATCATAGCCATGGTTCAAGGATAAATAATTATGTAACTTAATTTAACGGTTAAGAGAACGAATTATTTGATGAATAAATTAATTATTTAAAATTGAAAATTTTAATTTCTAGATATATTAAATATTAATGTAAAATTATATATATTACCTGACCAAAAAAAATCGGACCAGGTAGTTGAGCACGTTGACACGGGACTGTCGCTGCAGTCGCGTGGGAATCGGGCACCAGTCCCACGGGAAAAGGCCTAGCACCGCACGGGCAGGCTCACGCCAAGGCCTTTCGGCCAGCGCTGGGGCGCAGCGTGTTGCCTCGCTGCCTGGCAGCGTGATGGGATTGCATGCCCAGCCCAACGCGCGCGCTGCCCTGGCCTTCCCGTGGAATTGTGCGTGCCCAATCTACGGGCACGTGGACCCGGGCTTAAGCTTGGAAGGCCCATGTGCAATTTTTTAAATACAGGCGGATTTTTAAATCCGACCCGTATACTCGACGATTAAATATTAATTATTATTAATGAAATTCATAATTATGAATTAAAATTAATTATGTTTAATTAATTAAAATTATAATATGGATGTTATTTCTGGATAAATAACATTGTATTATTTTAATAATTCATAAAATTAAATATGGATGATAATTAATGATTAAAATAGTATTGTATTATTTAATAAATTAAAATATCGATGATAGTTATTCAAAAAATAATATCATCGTCTTATTTTAATATTTCATAAATAATTGTTAAAGGGCATTAAAATGTTTAATGATATTTCTTAGAGAATAAGTATCATTATCAAAAATTATTCTCTAAGAAATATCATTAAACATTTTAATGCCCTTTAACAATTATTTATGAAATATTAAAATAAGACGATGATATTATAATTATAAGTATCATAAAATTATAATTGTTCATCATAGATATAATTTGTCACAACCTATTTTCATAACCCTTTGAACATAGTGCCTATGTTTGGATCATTATTAATATGTCGATATAAGATAGATATAAATAATGAAAAGTAAATGTAAAAACGTTTATTATTAGTCAAAAAAATTTCAAGCGTACAATCTTGTCTAAGGAAGAGGGAATCAAAAGTGTGGTCGGTTGACCATCTACTCACTACTACAAAGAAGGGATTGGACTACACTTAAAAAGTGTAGTCAGAGAGTTCGAACTACACTTTTTATGTGTCGTCAGATCCTCCATTGTATGATATCCGAAGACACTTATTTAAGTGTCGTCGGAAGGAACATTCCGACGAAACAAAATAAGTGTCGTGTGAGGTGCTTTCAAAACTTGAAAATTTCCTCTCAGGCCAATGGTATCCGCGGCTAACATTATATGTGTCGCGGCGTACATTTATCCAACGACACTTATTAGTGTCGTTAGAAGTAAAATTTTCCGCGGCAAATATAATGTTGGCCGCGGCGTTTTTACATCCGACGACACTTATTATGCGTCATCGAATATGCCGATATAATTTTCTTTTTGAAAACGGGCGATTAAAATCGCCTGAATGCTTTTGTATCACCTATAAATAATAAATAGTATATATATAATAAATTATAAAATAAATTCCAAATTAATTGATTTATACAAATAATCTTCCGTACCTACAAAAAGTATCGTTCATACTTACAAGTAGTATCGTCGTCAATATACCTAAGAATGTAAAACCGTCCATATATATTATATTCTATTCTTCGTCATACTTAGCAAATTTTAGAAGAACAAATGCACCTAATATAACTCTAAGAGAATCTATCTCTTTTCTATATAAATAATTTTTATTCAACAAACGCAATACCTTTTAAGATGATGTCGTGCATGAACTTCATGAAAAAGTATCTGCACTCATGATCTCCCGGTTTTTTCGGACATGATTTTGAAATCGCCATTTTGACCACCGAATGCAAATTCAAGCCGGTTGTATTGTGTAACTTGAACGTTTTACCAGGCCTACAAAAATATTAAACGTTAAGTATACGCATCCTTTTATTTGAAATACAACAATAATAAAAAAATTAATTATATATTCGAGAACTCTTACTTGTCAAAAAACTCGGATAAATGTGCATTAAAAACCTCTTGAATTTCTAAGTCAATCGAATATGGTCACATTATTGCGCCAATGGTTCAACACGAGGAGAGTCCAATGAGTATGAATATTGTATGGTATAAACCACAATTTGTCTTTCGTCCATAAACAAAAATTCATCTACAAGTTCATAAACCCACAAAATTTATCGATAAATTTCAAAAAATATAAACCCACCAACAATCCTAAATACGAATCAACAAATACTAAAAACCATCAACAAATTCATTAACCCACTAAGAAATATTCACTAAATCATCATGATATCATCACATAAACGATAAACAATATTATTTTAACAAAAAAATGTAATATCAATTTAGGGCTCAGATTCTAACCTCGTTCAAGGTAGAAACTCAGGAAGGGAGTAGACTTGTTGATGGCCGGCTTTCTCTTCCACAGCGACGGCAACGTCTAGGGCAAGATTGAGGAGAAAAAGAGAAAGGATAGAAGGAAGAATGAGAGAAAGAGAGAAAATACACAAATGAGAAGTGAAGGAAAGAGAGAGGGAAAGGCTGAAAATAGAGAGAAAAAGGGAGGGAAACTGAAAAAATGCGAAAAAATTCAAAAACAATTGGGGGTTTTGGTGACATAAGATGATATGTGTCGTGTAAAATCCAAATACTAGCCGCGGCGTACCATATATCGCCGGGGCTAAACGTGATACAAATCAAACTCGTAGCCTCTCTAAACTTGGAAAAAAAGTTAGCCGCGACTAAAATAATCATGCCGCGGCTAATTCTTATACAATCAAACTCTTCAAAATTGGATAAAAATTTAGCCGCGACTAACATAATCATGCTGCGGCTAATATAAGTGACGACACTTATTTGTGTCGTCGTATAGTAAGGCGCGGTAAAATTGTAAAATGCCGCGGCGTATATAGATTTTTTTTTTAATATTTTACACTTAAAAAAATAATAAAAAATCTTCTTCTTTTACTCTTTATTTAAATTATTATACTTAAATTATATTATGTAATTTATAATAAAATAGTAAAAAAACTTTAAATTAAAAAAAACTGACGAAGTAATTGAAAACCATGAATGGATCCATATAAATTTTTATTACAAAAATTATTACTTCATTAAATTAAGGGTATATTCTAAAGTTTTCGATGATAAACATCTCTATATTTTTGCGTTTTTTGGCGCGCGTACGATGAACACCATTAATGCATTGATTTCCCAAATAAAATTTTGCCAACAAATGGTTTAGGGTTTAGGGTTTAGGGTTTAAGGCTTAAGCTTAGGGTTAGGGTTCGCTAGGGTTTTACCAATTTATTAAATTTCTAAAAAACCACTTTTATTTAAACAAAAATTAATTCAATAGTACCTAATTTATCTCTTCCAATCATAATTTAGTAATCGATCGTTGATAACATATTTTACTAGATGTAATTTTGTCGCAATAATTGTAAAAACATAAATTACAAAACATGATAATGTTAAAATCATAGTTCTAAAATTTTTCATTAAGTTACAGAATGAAATTACATATAAAAATCAAACAAAAAACCCAATTTAACCAATTTTCAAAAAGTATGCACTTTTGCTGCAGTAAAGTCACAATTCGGGAAAACATCAAATTACGAAACTAATTATGTAAACTCAGTGTTTACTAATTATATATAATGTTACAAAAATAAACTACATAAAAAATATAATAATATATCTCATATTCACCACTTTCTAGAAAATAAGTACTTTTGCCGCTATTCTAAAAACAATTCGGATTAACCCTAAAATAGAACCCCAATATGGAAAAAAGTTAAAAAAAATCACACAACCCATCTTAGTTCACTTGTATTCCATCATAAAAAAATCTCAACAACAACATTTGTTTCAAAACAGCTAATTATTAAACTAATTATAAGAAACTCGAAGTTTAACTTTCATTCAACGTAATATTGCTTTCTAAATAACGACTTCAATGAATTGTAATTATATATATACAACATCTAAATTTCAAATAAAAAAATCGAACGACAACTAAAAGTGGAAAATAACATACCGAGAAATGTCTTTCCGTGATTAATAAAAAGAATATTATAATAGATGTAGAAAAAAAATTATTTATTTCTTACTATTCCAACAAATTGTTGTTACAAGAATGATTGATATCGTAAAATGATATAATTTAAATATGATATTTGCAATCAGTCGTGGCCTATTTAATACTTGCTGTGGCTAATATTTCAATGAAACTAAAAAGTAACGTGTGAACCCTTATCCACCGCGGCTAATAAAAAAATTAGTCGCGGTGTATGTCACAATATTTTTTACAGAGGCTATGGGTTAAAGGGTTTAATAGTCTGCCGCGGCATATATATTAGCCGCGGCGAGTATTTGATCCAACGACACTTATTAGTGTCGTTGAAAATATAGCCTCGACGGATTAATAAGTAGCCGCGGCATGTTGAAAAGCTCTTTTGTTTTCAATATTTTACACATTGAAAATAGCATGATAAATTATATTATGAAATAATAATAAATGTTTAACCATAAATAAATTCATAAATTTCATTATTAAACAAGTAGAATGAAATATAAAATGATTATTATTATTAATGAAATATTAATATTTCATTCAATTTCTGTTGACGTGATATCTAGACGTCGCAACTTAGAAACATCATCATCATAAAAGTTCTCGACCTCTTCAATGCTCGGTATCTTCTTCGAGAATGGTGCGAGGGTGGTGATTTCTACGACTTCTTTGGAATATTCTTCTAAATTTTTTGCCTTCACATGCACGACGAGAGATAATTCTGGGACAATCGGGTCCGAGACATAAAACACTTGAGTTTCTAGGAGTTACTTGAGAAAGAGATTTAGGGTTCGTGCGAAATGACAGTTTTTGGCTCGTGTTTGGGTTAAACACGACTCTCGCCGCGGCTAGTTTAAGTTTACCGCGGCGTATCATTCCAACAACACTAATAAGTGTCGTTGGAGCACTACTCGCCACAGCATATATTAGTTAGCCGCGGTGAATTTTTGCTTCCTAAAACCCATCCGGCAACACTCATATATGCGTAGTTGGAACACTGTTCACCGCGGCGAATATATGGTTCCGACGACACATAAAAAATTTCGTAGTAGGAAGTCTTGTTTTTTTTTTTTTTTTTAAAATCCAACTACGCATAATAATTTCCATCGTCGAAACTTGACTTCCAACTACGCTTTTGTCTTGTGTAGTGGAACCTCCTTAGTATAATCCCATATTTGTAGTAGTGACTTCTGGGTGACCGGTTAGGACCCCTCCCATCTACCTGGAGAGTGTACGGTGTGATCTATCACTATTAACAAAGTAATAAACAAAAAAGTTAGGCTTGCTTAAATATTACTTTATGTAATTAATGAAAGTTGAGATATAAACTTTTAATGTGTCATTAATAGATAGTTTATATATATTAAGTTTTTAATAAATTGAGAAATTAAAAACGTTATTTCTAAAAACAATGGCTAGTATAGAATAAAAATAAAGGCCTCCATTATTACTCTCAAAAGATTTGCTGACCACACCGCCTCGAGTCACCTTAGTGTTTCCATTCCTCAAGGAAGGTGTGCTTGTGGAAGGTTTGACACCGTGATAGTTTCAAAAAAATATGGGGACAAATGAATCTTGTAAATGGACCGCGAGTCACCATAAGCGGAACTAGGATTTAGACTTCGGGGTGGCGGATATAAATTTTTAGTGCAAACTGAAGGAGTTTATTTGTAATTTTTTAAAAAATTAGTGCTAAAAGTGACCATTTAAAAAATATTGGGGTGATTGGAGCCACACCACACTTGGGTGTGGTTCCGCCTATGCGAGTCACCCTAGTGTGACCATTCCCCAAGGACGACGTTTCCAAGAGGATCCCGGGAACCGAAAATAAAAGGTTAATCTTGCACGGAAGCTGGTGCTTCCCGACCGTGTATGGTGATAGCTAATAATCATAGGGAACTTTGGTATTTCTTGTTCTGAATATTAATTAAGTTTATGAGTAAAACATAGTTTAACAGAACTACATGGTTGATACAATGAGTCACCCTGGAGTGACCATGGCACTAAGGACGGCAATGATGTGTACAGTGAGTTAAATTATCATGAAATAATTAAAGGGTTTAATTAACGTTTTCCCATAACATCGTTGCATCATGTAACTATTTCGAACCAAATATTTTTCTAAAAACATTCTACGTATAATAAAGTTAAATAAGTTTCTTTTTCAATGTCAGTATAAAATGTCTATCCCAAACATATGTTGAATATTCTGATAGGTATTTAATGTCAAAACAATAAATGTTCGAATAAGTGATTTTGTTCACTTATTGATTATCTTTTGTGATTAGCCGGTATTTCCACTCGATATTACAAGGGAGTAATTTGAAAGTTCTTGAACTCTGGAAATGGCTAAAGGTGAATAAAGAGAAGATAATCACCAATCCCAATGATTGGTTAAGGTTGAAACCTTTGACTGAATTCATGATTCAAAAGATAATCATAAGTTGACTGCGTGAGTCAAAGTAATGGGATAATTATTTCACTGGGACCAATTCGTTTAAATATAATAAATTGTTGTTTTCAAGAAAAATATAAAATACCCGTGACTTACGTTGAAAATTCAAATATCCACTTATATAAACAAAGTTTTATCATTATAGATAATAATGAAATTATCCGGTGAAGTAAATAAACGAGCTCAACAAATTATTGAATAATGGGTTAACTACGATAGTGATTGATCATACCTAAGGCATCTAAAAAATAGTCATATTAATTTGGATGAGATAAATAGGATGGACCAATGCGTGAATTGTTCGTCAGTTCCCTGCCTGTTTGAGAATCTTGTCTAAAGATTAAAATGATCAGAAGATTATTTTTATATGAAAAGGTCTACAGAGCCACAGTTCCTATAAAGCTTGTACATACATGGTGTATGTGGTCCATCAAACAAGCTCGAGAAGGATATGAATACTTTATCTAAAGATTGGTAAGTATTCAAGGTAAAGGTATGAATGCAAAGTAAATAAGAACATTTGTGAGTTCAAGAAATTTATTGCATGAATCGAATTTTAAATTTCATAAATCACTAATGGCTCTTCATTTATTCTGAAGGGGCGAATTTGAACTTTTTAATCAGTGATCACCTGAAAGAGAAATTAATTCTCTGATAGTCAACGGTTCTTAGCACACGTCAAGAGCAATGAGGTGTTATATAAAGAAGGAACAAGAACCTTTTAGAAATGATTAAGGGGAGAGGATCATTTCACATTATTCATTTAATGGGACTCGGACGAGAAATAGTTTATGATCATATAAGAGAGTAATTTTTTTTCCAGCAATAGTATCTCTTTCGGAATATGACTATATAATAAACTATGAACCTAAAGGTAAAATATTACTAGAGGAATTGTTATATGACAAGGTAATTACACAATCAACAACGACTGTTGATAATCAATGTGCGGAAACCACGGGCCCATAATCAGAACCAAAGGATACTCAGATGTAGTGGGAGGTTCTATGAAACCAATCGGACACTACGCGCCATCCAGATTAAAGTTTCTCAAGAAACTTTTGGATTACTCATACGTAGTGGGAGTTTCAACAGACCGGTTAAATAGTACGAGCACACCCAATTGGTATTTCACCTAGATGTCACAAACATAGCGTTGAAGATCCTATAACCTTTAAACAAGCTATGATGGATTCTGATATAGGAGAATGGCAGGAAGCCATGAACAAAGAAATAAAATCAATGGATTCTAACGAAGTCTGGGAACTTGTAGACTTACCAGATGGTTTGCAGATTACTCAAATCCATTTATGGATTTAAACAAGCTTCCAAATATTGGAATCTAAGGTTTTATGAGACCATGAAGTCCTATGGATTCATACAAAACATCACTGAGGCCTGCATCTATAAACTCAATGATGATACCGTGGAGATATTTATTATTCTATACGTCAACGATATTCTTCTCATTTGAAAAAAGTATTGAAGAGGCTATCAGACGTAAAAGCTATCTACGCAATTCTAAATGAAGGACATGGGAGAAGCCAGTTATGTTCTTAGGATCCGTATATTTAGGGATCGGAACAACAAGCTTCTAGCTTTATCTCAAGCAACCTACATTGATAAGGTGCTTGAATGTTTTGTGATGGCAAACTCCAAGGGAGGTAATTTACCAACCACACATTGAGTATTCCTTGACATGAAACAGTGCCCTACTTCCCTGGAAGAGCAAGAATAGATGAGGCGGGTACCCTATGCCTCAGCAGTGGGAAGTATGATGTAAGCTATGCATTGTACTAGGCCATATGTTACGCTGTTGGACCTATAAGTAGATACTAATCCAACCTTGGTATGGCTCACTGGACTGCAGTGAAGAACTTCTTCAAGTATCTTCGAAGAATGAGAGATTATATGTTAGTGTTTTCAAGATTATAACTGAATCCACTAGGATACGCTGATACAATTAATTAACCAAATTCAAAATACGTAAGCTTGGTCACAAAACTATCAATTTCGAATTACAATTAGGGTTAAAATCAATTATCTTAATCTAACGGTTGATATTAAATCCTAACTAATCCAATGGATTAAATTGATTTTAAGGTTTTGCTCAAATATCAAAATATTTGGTACTTATGCCGCAAATATGGAAAGACCAAATCTTATCATTTCAATATATTAGGATTTCATAACACATGAGGCCCAATTTGAATTTACACATATTAAATATATATTTTATATATATATATATATATTTATTAATATTAATCTATTAATCTATTAATTAATTAATAATAAGATATTAATAATTAAGTTATATCAATATCCTCTGATCTCAATATCACACATTCAAATCATGGTGCCACACCAACATTTAAATTTGTGACATGTGATTTAATTTCATAGTTTACCGAAATGATCACAAACTTAAATTTTTTTTAAATCACAAACCGTACGTCGAAAAGAATCCGTTCCAAAAGCAAAGTTTTTTAGAATTTAATTTCCAACAACTTTAATATTGACAGAAAATCTAAATTCACTTTTATTTTGTCAGTTAATTTTGGTTACCAAGATATGGTACTTTTTCCACGCTATTGATAAAAATATTTAATGTTTGACACAGACTTCATTTTTATAAATCTTCACAAATGATTAAAAATATCAAAATGTTCTTATCACGTACATATCATCGGTTACAAAGCTATCATGGGGACCATGGACCCGTATCACTTAAGCTCCAACGAACTGCTAGGGTGTTCACCAAACCTCGATGTAATTCCACTATAAACCTGACGCTGCAATATTTAATGATACATTATATTATTCCCTTAATTACAGCAGGATGTCCATTGATACAATCAAATTCTGGTTATTGATCTTTCACTTGATGATCCACACATGAGCAGACGGTTTTTACCGCGTTTTCCTTCACTGCATTTTCATCCTTCACTCAATCAGTAATATCATGAGTAATCCACTTATGGTTTCAATTCATAAGTTGCGCACGAGTACCTCTCACTTCTCACCACTGACAACCAATGGAATCATCATGACTCAAAAGAGAGCTGTGTGATGCCTATGTCTATGACCAACCTACCCTCTTCGCTGACCATCATGTTCCCAAAATAATAGTGTTGGGAACATCAATAATATATTGTGCTCTTTAACGGTTAAATCAAAGAAGAATCAGGTCAACAACTCAGACTCAAGATCACTCATGACTTAGATCGAATATTCATTTGATCTTCAAGCTAGTCACTCAACTCCAAGTTATCAGTGATGGTCTTATGTGATAACTTTCGGAGTTTAAGTCAGGTCCAGTCCAGTATGAAGGCACTTCATACTAAATGCACTTCTAGTGACTATGACACACACAAAATCCATAATATGATTATCACTTAGTCACATTAATGACCTTATACGATTAATGAGCTCCCACCCAGTTAATCAGGTCACGCACATTTTAAGTTTATTTATTATGATTATTAATTTTACTTCACATTGACCCTGTTGTTGTAATAATAACATAATTGCATCTTTTATGAACTAAGAATAAATATTTTATTTTACTCTACCAGAAACTATAATAAGATTAACATAATAAGCAACATATTTTATTCAACAACTTGTCATAATCTTTTACAAATGGATAAAAATCAACTTGTTTAAGGACACATGTCCAACATGTAAAACTTAGCAAAGAATAAGAAAACTTAGGTGTTTCAAAAGCCGAGCAAGTATGCATATTTATTATTTGGAAGCAAAGTGCCTTTCTCCTTCTCTTTATTATAATGATAAGAATTTCCGTATTTGCCGGTTCCTAGCAGGGACATGTACGTCGAGGTTTTCAACCGAGGGGTCATTTTGTTAGCTTACAACATCAAGAAGAAAAATTGGGATAGACCAACACCTACTTGGACGGTATTTATCTTCTCTTCACCTACTTTACCAAACCGGGGTCCGTCAAGGCTTTTGAACAAACGCTGAAAATCGATGATGATGTCATCCGATCGATGAGTTACACTTACATGAACTGTGTAATGCATATGTTGTTTACTCTCTTGTTTGTTCATTTTGTAAACATCATTCATGTATATTTAAATTCATCATTTTATAAGCGTGTCGTTTTTTGTTAATTATTTTTTATATGGAAAATTAAGGATATGTGACTGATAAAAGGGGTAAATAAAATACAATAACCGATAAATGACTTCAACTCGGGCCTAACTAACTAAATTAATAATTTTTAAATATAATAAGATATTAATTTTGTTAGAAATATATACGTCCTAATTGATATATACATCAATGATTCTATATAAGGATGATAATACTATATAACTAATTATGAAATCATTATAAAT
The DNA here is from genome assembly GCA_954871525.1 of Parietaria judaica. NCBI lineage: Eukaryota > Viridiplantae > Streptophyta > Magnoliopsida > Rosales > Urticaceae > Parietaria > Parietaria judaica. The sequence goes on from OX940868.1 coordinate 4,866,340, forward strand.
CAAATATATAAATACATAACTAGTTATCAAATTATTAAGTAAATATAAATTACATTAAACAACTAATCATCTAGTGCCTTCAAAATATGGTTATGAAATTATTTTGCATATTTTGATATCTCATTAAATGTTATCTCTAAGTTTCTGTATAGCATTAAGAAGATATGATATTGTATTCTCTCAATCTAACAAAAAAATGTTCAATTTATTGTTGCTAAAATTGAAACATTGCGTGAATCAAGCTCCAATTAAGTTATGCGTCTTCAAACTACGTTTTTGGTGGGAGTCGCTAACATGACATACGCGGAAAATTAATGTCTCATAACAGTAGTGGCTACTCGCCCATCCGGCTTACACAACTCAAAATTAATTTTATCCATGATCGTAATAATAATTTTGTAATGTATAAACCTAGTGATTCGTATTCGCGCTAGAGCAATGATAATTAATGTTCCCATCAATACATATAATGAATACCTTATCTATATCCGATTATTTTTGTAGCGCATTGTGATCTAATTCTTAACTAGGTTTCCCCTGGAATTTGTTTCTTCATTGTCTGGATTTCGCTGGAATAGATATGTCCCAAAAATCTTCTGATGTATTCTCTTGAATTAGATTGCTAGGATGTGTGGGCTCTTATGATTAACTACGTAACCCCGAGAAAGTCTGAACCGAGAAATTTCTCTTTGATCAAATTCAAAAACCATAGAGAGAAAAAGAGGCAAAGAATTTTGAGACAGAGGCAGGTTGTGTTTCTGATTTCTTATTCACCCTATTTATAGGGAGAACTAAATCTTAACCACTTGGATATATTTTCTAATTCTCTTTTATTAAATGAATATTATCCATATCTTTTTCAATCTTTAAAGAAAGATATAATCTTGATTTAAATAAAAGAAGTCATTCATAATATAATCATCCAAGATTTATATCTTCTTTAACTTTTTGAAAAATATATACACATATATATATATACATATATATATATATATATTAAATTTTGAATTTATTTTAATTTGTAAAAAATAAATGTTCGAATTATGGTTAATATATAAATCTATATATTTAGAATTAATTATTTATAACAAATATGAATAATCAAAGCAAATTATTAATATTTTATTAATAATTAAATATTCAAGGATATAAATTCAATATTTAATTAATTCTCATTTTTATATTGAATGACAGTGACAGTTTCAACCTTAGCCGAAATACTGCTATGGCCGTAAAACCTAAATTGTGTATCGAAATTTCAATTCAAAAAGATAAATTTATCAAAATTTTATTTCCCAAAACCTTAGAGGTGTCCAGGAATAAAATTCAATTATCATTTTTCAACTTTCTGGACAGTACCAGAACTTTGGTACTTTTATCACTTTTAGGGTAAATACACATTTCGTGACCAAAATCACGAATTTAGTGTAGTTGGATCTACTATGTAGTTATTATAAATAAGAAATTACGGCGTCATTCTTATGAAGCTACAAAAGAGATTAATTGACATACGTAGTTAAGCTACGGGGAAAATGAAGAATATGGCGTCATTTTTATGGAGTTACAAAAGGGACTAATGGACATACGTAGTTAAGTTACGGGGGAAATGAAGAATTTTCACCAACTTCGATAACATTCCACTATAACTCAAAGCTGAACTCTTTAGTGAGTAATATTATTATATTGTTGACACAAAAGTCCTATGATATAATCAAATTATCAGAATCTAGGTTTTCTCATTCTTATAATTCTCACAAAATGGTATTTTACAGTACTACCTTCCTAACGACACTACCTGAAACTATGATTGTTACTTACTGAACGAGTTATGAAGTCGATGAGTTAGCCTTGAGTACTCATTTGTTTTTCATAAATCATAATGAAGAAATTATAAACTCACTATCCATATATGTATTCATGACTTTTTTCGGTCAACGGTCTGATCCAAATATGATAGTACTGGGAATATGATCATAAACTATATCAATCAAATCGAAGATCGTCTAAGTTGAACCGTACAAGTCCACAATACTTCAAAACATCAACTGATTCATCCGATCATCTAAGAAACTTAATATTACTTTATTCAGTGATGGACTTACGCGATTATTTCATATTTAAGTCTAGTCCGTCTAGTATGGAGACATTCCATACCCAATTTATTCAACAATGCTGGACTAGAACTAGTATCTGGCAATATGTCAACACACTAATTGTGATTGAGTTCATTCATAGTCTTTCTCAATTAGAAGCTCGCACTTTTTAATGTAGACTATGGACCTGCAATATTTAAGTTCTTAACATTGTGCTTGTTAAACCTCCTCACATAGACTTTGTGTGATAACATGGCATAATTGAAAAACTTAAAGAATTAAGGATGAAACATTTATTTTTATATATCTTCGATTTAACTATATACAAGATTAACATTAGTAAGATCTATTCATTAAAATATGTCCAACAATCTCCCATTTGCACTGCAAAGAAGATGCGTCAAAATCCTTGAGATTTATTTTTCCAAAATGCACTTGAGAATTAATTCTCAGACATTGTCTATAAGTAGGACCAGCCAGATTCTCCCATTTGTGTAATGTTTATATCATTTCTAAATATAAATCACCCTTATCATGTCTAATGTGTTCCAACTTAACTAGTAACTTCACCACTACTGTCACAGTAAGTGCAATTACTTATCTACATCTTAAATAATTTTTGGAGATATTTATGAGCTAGACTTCATATACTTTGAACCTTAGAGGTTCCTTCTGTATATAGTCTCCATTATTGAAATCTATGATTAAGGATTGTCGAGTGCTAATCCTAAGAATCAATCCTTACAGTAAGGATGTACATTGAATTGGACCTATGCCTAATAGTGTCCTTTTCTGACTAAAATTTAGAATCAGTTTTCTTAAGTGTACTCATGTCATCACCATATTTAACTACCTCTATAGTTCCTTAGGGGGATGACTTACACAGTAAATCAGTTAGCTAAAGCCAAGATTATATTACTACCTACCAACAATTCCCTTGCATTCTAGATGTCTGATCGTGTACGCCTTTTTCATCGTATATTAGAGTTTTTGCATGTTAGGTACAAGGTTCACGCTTCCGCTATTATTCTTATCTTAGAGCTTTTGGAGTCTAAGTCTTTAGAAGTGCGCATTCCAAGCTTACATTAACTATCTTATAAACTCCAAAGAAAAAAGTGCCATGTAATCTCAACATAAGATTCTTGTTTCGAAGTAAATAGCCGAAAGTTATTATACTGAGTAACAAATATTCTAAGAACATTGTGGGCTCCCGGACTGTCCTATACGGAGTATGTTTGCTAACCAAATTTACAGATCATACAATTTATATTTGATCAACTCTTATCAATAAAGTGTTCTTGACTTTTGGAATTACCACAAACCACATTTTTTTTTTCTTGTCACTGAGATTATTAGTGTAGGTCTTAGAGACACTCATCTTGAAAACTCTAGGTCTGCAATGAACTCATCAAACATATTCAAGTTTGCAAGACCTTAATATTTTCTTAATACCTGAACGTTATTAATTTTCAAATCTGCATCCTAGTCATGCATAATCCATATAGATGTTTTGTTTAACTACTTATTCACAAAAACTTAGTGGAGTTAACCAGTGGCGGAGTTAGACTTTCGGTTGAGGCGATGCACAAAAAAAAAGCTACTATATATTAATTTTGTTTTTTTTTTTGTTTTTTTACAAATAAATAGTTCTTGTAATCATAAAATATGTGGATATAAAATATAAATCCATATAAATCTTGATATTGTAACTGTTTTAACTTTTAAGCTCATGACCTAATAGAATTGTACTCTAATTTTTTTTTATTCCTTCATATCTGAAACGAACAAAAAATAACGAAAACAAAACAATATGTTGATTAATCATGCTCAATTTACAGTTATAGTAACTAATTTTTATAAGATATAAAAAATTGTATGGTGAGGTTTATTTGACAAAAAAAAATTTAAGCAATATTATCACTTTATTAAAATAACTTCTTATATTTCTAGTGCTTGTATTAATTACATTGTAATTGTCATAACTTATAAGTGCAACTTTGATTAACACGTGGAGTAATAAAATGACAGATGGCGTCACTAAAAATAATAAATAAATAAAAATTATTTCCTATATTTTTAAGATTTGTGACATTATCACTCATTTTTACTTTTGTTTCTCTCACAAACGAATAACAAAACTCATATATATTAAGCTATTTTTTTCTTTGGCAATTGAGCCGTAGCACGTGCGTATGCTGGTGATGAAGTACCTCCGCCAGTGGAGTTAACACCTGTCGTTTCTTGTAATCGAAGGTTTAGGTTATGGACAAGAGAATCTGGATAGATAGCATAATAACCAGAAAGAAAACTTTTCAAAGTATTTTCTCACCTTTTTCTAGGGAATAACCCTCGATTACTACTCTAGCTATGAAAATTTTATCATTATGTCTAGTCCTCTGTTTCACTTTTAAATCTTTTTAACATCTCGTGGACAGAAATCCACATGTCAAATTGACAAGTTTCAATTATGATTTTAAATAATCATAACTCCCTTGTTATTTTAGAGTTAAAATTCTCTTTACGTTAAGAGTTAGAAGAAGAATCAATGTGTCTGTTCATCATAAATACGTTGATATCTAGCTGGCGCCTCGTAGATTACGATCGGCTGACACAGCCTCCCACTATGTCTGAGTACTAATATTTTCTTATTCACATTGTGGTTCTTTTTATTATCACCTTTTACGTAAGATTAACGAGCACAATCATCTTAAAATTGAAGTTACTATTTTACTTCAAATGCCATGCTTGTCGATATTATTTTTATCAATGTCGCATGTAAGCCATTGGTAGATTTAAAAGATTTCTTAAGAACGTACATTCGGTGTTACTTTAATCATCATTGAGTTTTAATATCACAGACACTAAGACTTTAATAATTAAGAGTTTATCAAAACATTACAAAAAAAAGTTTCTAAACTTTGAAAAATTGTGTTCATGTATTCTACTTATCAAGCAAGTAGAAATCAGCTTTTATTATGTAAATCATTAATAACTTATGATATGTACTAAATTAGTATCATTGAATGTATAAGGAATTGATTAGTTTCCTTCGGCACATTTAAATTAATTCAGAATAATAAAGCATCATTCAAACACATTCAATATTAATAATAAATTTTTAACTCAGTTAAAAAACTAAATGATAAGTTCTTATATTAATTTCATTCCATTTTTATATCCATCATGGATTATCTAACAAACTTATAACAAGAAACTTAAATTTCATTCATAAATTCAAAAAGTTGTAAATCAAATCCAAAATTAAAAAGTACTCGTATAAACTTAAAATAATTTGCGCATAAATGTTGAGTTTTCACCGTCCTTTTCCGGGACACCTGGGAATGGCGTAGACAACCTGTAAGATCATAAATAACATTATAGTTATTATTTAATCTATGAACTTAGGATAAATAAACCCTACCAATAAAACCAACCAATAAAACCAACTCAAAGAAAAATGGACACCACTTTTCTTCAGTTCATTTGTTCGTGGAAAAAGGACAATTTCTCTTTCCGTGTCCTCGTTTCGAGCAACAAAAACACCGAGGCTTATTTACTTTGATCCTCTTGCGCTCTTCATATGGATTATTTTCATGTTGTACTTTCAGTATTTGAGTTTCCATTGTGACAACTCTCTGCACAATCCTCTCAACCTCGAATTGGGTCTTTTCAATGAGATCTTTTTTGAACTCGGCTTCTCTCGTATGATACTGATCAAACATCATCTTGACTTATTGGCAATAAGTGCCAAACTTGATACACCGAACATTAGGCATCGGAGCAACATTGATTGGCTCCTTCAGTGGACTAACAAAGGTCCACCTGCGGAGAATCTTGCATCATTGTCTGAGAATCAACAACTTTGTCAAGAGGGACGTAGTCTGAGACTCTCTCAGAGTAATACAAATACCCCTCCATAGTAGTAATAGTGTGACATATGACAGAATTCTAAGTCCTTTCCATCGGAGGATATGTATATGGGCTCTGTCATTACTATTTAGGCATACATAAAGAAACTTATCAAAACTTATACAAACCAAATGTTTCTAGAATTTGAAAATAGAACTATTAAATGTTCTAATAATAGTAAACATAGGCAAAACCTTATATTTTTATTTTCAAGGTAATTTAACAATCAACACATAGTTACTACCTCAAAAAGCACACTAACTATGCATCTAGTTAAACTGAGTTGTGTCTCTACTCAATTAATTCACAGAACATGAACCAAGTTCCCTAAGTGAACTAACTACCCACTTTAGAACGGCCATGCAACAAAATTAATCATCACATGAAAGACCAACCCATCACTTTTCTTTCCACAGACTTAATCCAAACAATCATTGTTTGGAAGGAGGCCGAATCTAGCTAACTCGCAGCCGTTAAAATAAAATAGATCCCTTTTATCTAGTAACAAACCATGTACATTGTCGAATAGACTACATGACTCAAACCTTTCCGAACGAGGCTATATCTAGCTGACTCGAGATGTCATGCAGTCTCGACGGTGGAAAAGCAACGAGTGGAGACCTACTTATGCTAACTCCTACTATTTAGACTAAAAAAGATTTTATTATACAAGATAATCAAGGTCATCTAAGACTGAACTCTAAACTAGGAACTAACACTTTAATTATCTAGAATTAAAAGAAATCCTATAATTTTGACAGCTCATAATAAGTTTCTCATTAATGACACATTAACTTAGCTTATTCCTAGGTTACCATATAACAGGTATACTAAGAACTTAGAATAAACTCACATGACAATTACGGTAGTGATAGACTGAGGTGTATTCTCCAAAAAGACGAGAGGAGTCCCTTATAACCAGCCATCCTACGGGACGTATACACGCCTCACTTTTCATTCACTATTTCTAAGACAAGAATACACACGCAATAATTTTTTCGCAATTAACAAGTTAAATTATTTACTGATTAATTATATACTATCAATTGCTCAAAGATAAACTCTTAATTATATGAACACTATATAACATATCACTTTATGAATTATTAATTAGTAAATGTGGATGAACAAAGAAATTATTGTCTATGAAAAGGCAATTAAAAAGGAAAATAATAAAATAACGAAAAGCTTAAATATCTATTTTTAAATATAAATTAAACAAATTAATTAAAATGATTTTTATTTTTCTAATAAGGTTTAAAATAAAATAAACAAATTATTTTGTGATATTAATTCCAATGTGCTTCGGGTAAGTTTAAAATAAAATACTTGTGACCCGGACTATATCTGATTCGGGTAAAAACCCAAAATCAAAACCGAAATTAAAATAAAAATGATTATTTTCGGCCAGGCGCGTGGATTACACGCTCCGTCCGAGCGCATGAAATCATGGTCCAACTATACTTGACCACTCCCAGGTCTTGCTGGTCCACTTTGTGTGGACCAGCCCGTGGGCTTTCAACCCAGGTTTTCCCCTTGCGAGAGAAAAGAGAAGCCACATGGGCTTCTCGCTATTCGGCCCATATGGGCTCTCCCTAATTTGTACCTAAGGTTTGACTTCGGTTAAAATTGAATCGCTTTAACTGGTTTTTAAGACCGAGTAATTTATATATATTTTTAATTAAAAATTAAAATATTAGAAAATATAAAAGTATTATTTTCACAAAAATAATATTAAATATTTTACCAAAAAATTAATTTTCAAACTACTTCCAATAATCATCAAAAAATCAAGAACAAAAGTAAATTGGAAAAACCGAAAGTTGTGATACCAATAGTTGGGAATTTATCCCATGACATACGTGGAAAATTAAATTTGTCAGTTAAAATAAGCGCGTCGGGTAGCCTTTAAAAATATATTTAACCAGAATATTGTTGGACATATGTGTCCTTAAACAAGATATTTATCCATTTGTAAATGATTATGAAAAGTCGTTGAATAAAGATGATGCTTATTATGTTAATCTTATTATAGTTTCTGGTAGAGTAAAATAGAATGTTTGATTCCTTAGTTCATAAAGGATGCAATTATGTTATTATTATCATAACAGAGTCATGTGAGGAAGAATTAATAATCATAATAAATGAACTTAAAACGTCCGTGACCTGATTAACTGGATGGGAGCCCATTTATCGGTAAGGTCATTAATGTGACTAAGTGACAATCCTATTCTGGATTATGTGTGTGTCAGACTCACTAAAAGTGCATTAAGTATGAAACGTCTTCATACTGGACTGGACCTGACTTAAACTCAAGAAGTTATCATATAAGACCATCACTAATAACTTGTAGTTGAGTCACAAAATGATGATCAAATGAATATTAGTTCTAAGTCCTGAGTGATCACGAGTCCGAGCTACTGGCATGATTGTTCTTTGATTTAACCGTTAAAGAACACAAGATATTACCGCTGTTCCCAATACTATTATTTTGGGAACATGATAGTCAGTAGTAAGGATAGCTTGATCATAGACATGGGCATCACACAACTCTCTTCAGAGTCATGATGAATCCCTTGGTTGTCAGTGGTGAGAAGTGAGAGATACCCGTGCGCAACTTATGAATCGAAACCATAAGGGGGTTTCTCATAATATTACTGGTTGAGTCAAGGATGAAAAAGCAATGAGGGGCATTACGGTAAAACTGCCTGCTCATGTGTGAGTCATCAAGTGAAAGGACAATAACCTGAATTTGAATGAAACAATGGACACCCTGCTGTTATAAGGGAATAATATATACAGTATCACTAAAGAGTGCAGCCTCGGGTCTATAGTGGAATCACTTCGAGGTTTGACGAACAACTAGCAATTCGTTGGAGCTTAAGTGATACGGGTCCATGGTCACTCGCATAGCTCCGTAACGGATGATACATACATGATTAAAATACATTCTGGATAATGTTTAGTCATTTGGCTCGACTTATAAAACTGACAAGTCTGTATCATACGTCAGATAGTTTTATCGTCAGCGTGGCAAAAGTATCATATTTTAGTATACAGAATTAACTGATAAAAATAAAGTTAGAATTAAGACTTTCTAACAGCGCCATGTTGTTGTAAATTAAATTCTAAGCAACTTTGCTTTTTGAACCAAGTCATTCAGACTTACGGATTGTGATTTATGGATTTTTTAAGTTTATGACTCGATTCGATAAACTATGAAATTAAATCACATGTCACGAATTTAAATGATGGTGTTGCACCATGACATTTAATGTTTGATATTGAGATCAGGTTTTATTAATATAATTTAATTATATGGATTTAATTATTAATATCTAATTAATAATAGATTAATAATTAAAAGATTTATATTAATAAATAAAAATTTATATTTATATATTGTTACATGTTTAAATTTGAATTAGGGTTTGGGGAAAACAAACCCTAGCTAAGTTCGAATATGAGAATTGGAGAATTTATATTTGCGGCATAAATACCTATTGTTTGGTATTTTGGCAAAACCCTAAAATCAATTTAATCCATTGGATCGGTTATGATTTAATATCAACCGTTGGATTGAGATAATTGATTTGAACCCTAAATGTAATTCGAAATTGATGCTTGGTGACCAAGTTTAGGTATTTCGAATTTGCTTAATTAATTATGTCCGTTGGATCGGTTTTGAGATTTAATCTTTACCGTCGGATTAGAAATTAATTAATGTTATATATATAATATATCATTCGAATAATATAAGGATAGGAGTTCGAATTAGGGTTTAGTAAAACCCTAGGGCATTTGAATTTATCCGTAATTGATTTATTTTTCACCATTTTAATCATATTTAATTTAATAAATTCGAATAAAGGGATGGAAAATCTCCAAATCGGTTACAGCTTGAGCCTATAAATAGGAGGCTCATTCTACACATTTTATACACCTTCCCACAGAGCAAAAAAACTCGAGCTCTCCCTTTCTCTTTAGGGTCTGCGAGTTTCCTGCTTCTGATGTCTCTTCTGGTTCGGCTTAGGAGATATTTTCTCCGGTAACTTTAAAAGAACCGTCAGTTAAATTTTGGCGACGGAGTCCTTCCGGCGAAGCCTACGCTTCGGTACGAGGAGTCCAGGAGAATATCCCGGAAGATCACGGGAGTTTCCCTTAGCACCGGCGGAGCCTTGCCCAAGTCAGAACGCGTAGCCAGAATCGTCAGTTGAGGTACGGCCTTATGCATTGGGTCAATAAATGCAACCATTTATTGCTTTCTATTTATTTCCTATTCGACTAGATTATTAATTATGATTATGAAAAATATTAAATTCGAAATATTTATCAGATCTTAACGAAATCATTATTACCCGATATCCGTGTCGTTGGTCCGGTAAAAAGATTTCCGCTTTAAAATGAATTTTTAAATGTTACCGGGACGCCGGAGGCTATTATCGTGGTAAGGAAGTTGGACTGATACTAACGATTTCCATCAAATATAAGTCCATAGTAGTAATTCCTATTACGCGATCCGGCTTACAAAACTCAAAATTAATTTTATGTCGATAATCGTGATAATAAATTTTTAATGATTTTTAATTCATAAACCTACTGATTTGGATTCGGGCTTGAGAAATAATAAATAATTTTCACATCAATAAATATAGTGTGTACCTTATCTTTATCCGATGATTTCTGCTACGCACTTTAATTTGATTATAAACCGGCTTTCCTCTGGAATCTGCGCCTTCGTTATCTCCCAAAAATCTTCCGTTGTATTCTCCTGAGTTACACCACCAGAATGTGTGGGCTGCTCTAAGTAATCACGAAATACAAAAAAAGTTATGAACCGGGAAATTTCTCTCTTATCGAATTCGAAAATCAGAGAGAGAGAAAAGATGGGGAATTTAGAGAGACTAGAAAGTTGTGCTTTCTGTTTTTTTCATCTTTTATATATATATATATATATATATATATATATATATATATATATATATATATAAATCCTAACCACCTAGAGATATTGTCTCTTTTTCTTTTATTTGATATAAAATTAAATAAGATAATGAATATTATCCAAATCTTTTTAAATCTTCAAACAAAGATTTAATCTTGATTTAAATAAAACAAATATTCTGGAATCAAATCTTCCAAGATTTATATCTCTTTTTTTTGAAAATATATAAACAAATATATTTTTATATATATAATTAATTTAATTCCAAAAAAACAAATATTCGAATTATGGTGCATACACAATCTATTTAATTATAATTAATTATTAATAACATACATTTATAATCAAATATAATAATTAATTATTCCAGGAAATAAATCCAATATTTAATTATCTCTCTTTTTCGTATTAAATAACAGTGACGATTTTGACCTCAGCTGAAAAATTGTTATGGCCATAAAACCCAAAAAGTGCATCGGAATGTTACGATTCAAAAAGATAAATTCATCAAAATTTGATTTCACGAAACCCAAGAGGTGTCTAAGAATTAAATTGAGTTATCATTTTTCAACTTCCCGGGCAGTACCAAAGCTTTGGTACTTTTGCCACTTTTAAGGTAAATAGAAATTTTGTGAACGAAATCACGAATCTAGTCTAATTGGATCTATTACGTATTTATTATGAAAAATAAATTACAGAGTCATTCTTATGGTCAAATATGAAGAATTTTCTCTAACTTTGATAACAATCCATTGTAGCTCGAAGCTAAACTCTTTAGTTCGTAATATAATTACATTCCTGACACAAGATTCTATTGATAGAGTCAGATTATCAGAATCTAGGTAATGTTTGGTTAACTTGTGTGGAAACTAGTTCTGCAATTTGGTTTGGGAAAATAGTCCTGAAAATCAGTTAAGGGGTTTGATTTTTGAAGCAGTGTTTGGTTAAATTTTTTTTATATGTGGTTGAATTGAAATATAAATAATTATAATAATTGAATAAAAAAAATTTACGTTACTAAAAAGAAGGTATGTTTTATTTGAGAGTAGTATATATTAATATTATGTCGAAAAATATTGACAACAATACAAAAATATATTCAAATTAAATTACTCTACTAAATAATGTAATATAAAATATAAAGTAGTAAAGAATGTTACATTTGTTTATATCATTATAATTAAGTCAGTATTTAACATTAAGAATAATTTAAGTTCATTTGTTAATATCAAAGTAATATATCAATGATACAAATAACATTAATAATTTAAATAAATGAGTAATAATATCTTATTATATACTATATAAGATACTATAGAATGATAATATATTATTAATATATTTATATTTTGTACGATTTGGTTGAAGATCAAAACTCAGAAAACAACTTCAAGTCGTTTTCTGGTTTCCATCATTAAAAATTTTCTGGTCTGCAAGACCGGTCTAAGAAAACAAAGATAGCTGATTCAAACGTAATATGCGAAACCAGTATGACACTGTTTGAAACCAAAACCACAAACTAGTCTCTGGAACCAGAACAAAACGCCACCTAAGTTTTTCGGTTCTTATGATTCTCATCAAAATGGTATATTAAAGTAGTGCCCTTTTGACGATACTACCTCAATATATGATTGCTACAACTTACTCACTCAGCGAGTTATGAAGTCGTTGAGTTGGTCATGTGTAGTAATTATTTGTTTCCCATAAATCATAATGAAGAAATCATAAACACATTATCCATGTTTGTATTTATGCAACTTGTTCCGGTTAACCATCTTATCCCAAAATGATTGTATTTGGAATGTGGTCGTAAACTTTATTAGTCAAAGCAAAGATAATCTAAGTTGAACCGTAAATGTCAAAAATACTTCAAAACATCAACCGATTTCATCCGATTATCTAAGCGACTTAATATTACATTCTTCAATGACAGACTTAAGTGATTATTTCATATTTTTAACTCTAGTCCGTCCACTGTGGAGACATTCCATACCCAATGTACTTAAATGTGGTGGACTAGAACTATTATCCGGTAATAGGTCAACACACTAATTGTGATTGAGTTCATTAATAGTTGTTCTCAAATAGAAGCTCCCACTTTATAATCTAGTATATGGATCTACAATATTTAATTTCTTAACATAGTGTTTGTTAAACATCCTCACATAGACTCTAAGTGATGACATGGCGCAATTACAAAATTTAAGGAACTAAGGATGAAACATTATTTCTATAATATCTTGGATATAACTAGTTACAAAATAACATTTGTAAGTTCTAATCTTTAAAAGAAAGATCATCATGATCTTATGAAATTGAGCATAGTATCTTAATAGAGGGCACATATCAAAATATGTCCTATAGTTTTAATATTAGAGGTACATATAAGTACTTTGGAGATGTTGTATAGGGATTTTTTAAATTATTATAATTATTATATAAAAATACTTTATAAATTAATAATTCGATAATATCATAAATTTTGGCGGTCCCACCCTTATTTGCGTAGAGGTTTTACTACATTTTAATTTTTTGGTGTCATAATTTTCTTTTTAATTGTATTATGTAACAAATACTTTGTAAATTAATAAATCGATGATATAATTTTCAGCGGGTTTTTCAGCACTCCTCTCCAAATTTAAAGGACATTTGAGCCAATTATTTTAATTATTATTTTACTTCAAAATAATTTTCACTGAATTAAGGTAAAAATTAATTAGTGTTGATGTACAAATTCGTCATTATTTAATATGACATAAAGTACTAAAGTTGTGAATTAATTAAATTTTGCAAGTGATAAATGAAAGGGTTTAAAGGAATAAATCGTTATTAATAAAAGCCCAATTGAGAAGCCCACTAGAATTCTCAATCAGACGAAGCCCAAAGGATACAAATCCTCTCGGCCCAAATAGCCCAACGACCCAACATCTACCCGTCGTCAGCCCAGGAAGAAGAGAGTTTAATTATCACAGGTTCTACCCGGCATCCCAATTCAAACCTCTAGGGAAGACCAGAAGCACGAAGTCAAGTCTTCAATGGGCATAATTCAAACTCGGCGAAGAGAACGTAGTCGTGGGACAATCAGCACGAGACGAGCCATTCAACACAATTTTCTCGGAAGGAAGATCCCACGATTCCTGGATCTGAGAGCGATAGACTGTGGAATGTTGTAGGCTACCCGGATCCTAGTAAGATCCTTAGGTTTTAGAATTGAATTCGGAGAATTTGTTGTTAGAAACTCCGTTTGCCATTTTTCAGTAACCTTTTTTGGACCATCCTATCTAGAAGTATTTAAGGAAAAACTGAAACTCCTAGAAGAGTAGAAAATCCGGAAAAACCTTCCCAAAACAAGAAAAACAGCCTCAATAAACCCAGAAAACCCAGAAAAACCTCTAGGAAACTCCCTAGAAAATCGCAAACAAGAAGAGGAAATAAGGAAGAAAACTAGAACCTGAGTCTCCTAGACACAGTCGACAAAAAGCACGAAGTAATGGACCCTCGGAACATCTTCAATGGAGATTCGCAAAACTTTCTCTCACTAAAACCTCAGTTTATCTCTCTAAAAGTTTGAAAATGAAATTCGAATGCGATGGAAGATATAAGTAGAGAGGAGAGAGAGAGCAATTACCTTCGACAAGATTTGACCCGGGGAGAACTAAAGAGACGTGCCCATTAATGGAAAACACTCGAGTATTTATACTAAAAAACTGTCGCTGATCCTACGGTTCGGGTTTCCTCGAGATTCACAACAAACTTCATCCTACGGTTGAGATCAACGAACTATCCGAAGACACGTCAGCACGACCAGCGTGACAACTGTGTCAGGAGAATGTGAAGAATTATTCTCTTCGAACTCTGCAAATCGGGATACATGTTATAATTTTTCCCGCCTCAAATTCGAAAAGACGGTTACAGCTTCAAAATCCCACTCGTCCATTCAATCTCGAAATTATCCAAAATCCTTTCCGGATTATATAGATTTACGGCAAAAGTCACAAATTTAATTAATTTTATTCGGAACAAATTTTAGATGATTTCATCGAGTATATACTATAAAATTTACTTTGTATTTTTTATAGTAGAGGGCTAACTGTTGATATACAAATTCGTCATTATTTAATATGAAAGTTGTGAATTAATTAAATTTTCAAGTGATAATAAAAGGCTTTAAAGGAATAAATTGATATTTAGAAAAGCCTAATTGAGAAGCCTACTAGAATTCTCAATCAGACGAAGCCCGACGGATTCAAAGCCTCTCAGCCCAAAAAGCCCGAAGGCCCAATACCTACCCGTCGTCAGCCCAGGAAGAAGAGGGTAGAATCGTCACACGTTCTACTTGGCATTCCAATTCAAACCTCAGCGGAAGACCAGGAGCACGAAGTTAAGTCTTCAACGGTCATAATTTAAACTCGACGAAGAGAACGCAGTCGTGGGACACACGTCACGAGACGAGCCATTCAACATGGTTAGCTCGGAAGGAATACCCCACGATTCCTCGAAGTCCAACGGGAAGAATTGAAGCTTATAAATATCAAGCTCAAGCTCTTATCAACACACACATCATTGAGAGAATACATCGAGAGCTCGCTACCCGGCATTTTTGTCTGCTTTGAGATTTTGTTGTATTCTAATCATTCTTCTTGTTCTTCATTTTTCATATCCTAGATGTGATACGATTCCTGTAGCTGTCCATCCATGCTATCTATCGCAATAAACTAACAGAGGACGTCGTCAACTACCGCGTTCGGACGAACCTTTATAAAAAATCCCTCATCTTATTTATATTGCTTGTATATATACATATATATATATATATACATATATCAGGAGTGAATCGAAATCTTGCAACGTGAGAGATCAAATTCTTCTAAAATATCAATCCCAAGACTATCATACGCTCATAAGTTACACTTGACTGATTGGGGTGGGAAACCAGGTCAACAGTTTGGCGCCGTCTGTGGGAAATTGACCTCGCTAACATCTACGAGCTCAAAGCACTCTACAAACATGAGCAACGATGAGGACCAAACCGTGACTGAGTCCAAGGTGAACAAGCCCAGACAGAACACGAAACCAAACGACTTGAAGTCTCAGATGGAGGCAAGGAACGCCGAGGACCAAGAATTGAGTAGGCAAATCAATCTTAGCCTGGGAGACCTCCCTAAGGCGCTAAACCTCGTAGCAACCCCCTTTCCTCTGGCCTTCTCGGAGGCCCTAACAACTTCTTTAGGGGTCGAATCGCCCCAGGATTTCTTCCGCACCTCAAAATCGACTCCCTCGCGCGGGCGCTTCACAGCAGTGTCCGACCCCGTCTTCAGACAAACTTTGTCCTGAGAAGGACGGGTCATGTCCTTAGCACGACGAATACGAGCGAGAGTAAGGGTATCCTTCTCCTCATAAGTCTTTGTCGCAGGCGTAGCTTTCGGAGTACTGTCCCCGTCATCGCAAACCTCGATGCAGTCTTCGCTACCAGGATTGAGTAGGCAAATCAAACTTCTCGAAGCAAACCGAGCCCAAAGCGAGCAGCCCTAGGATCCTAGTCGGATAGATCCGGGACAGAGCTTTGGGAATCAACGCCAGGCTAACCTCAATGTTGTCCACCTCGACTTTGCCGATCTGGACAATCCGCAAGCGCCGAGGGAAAGCCAGCCCCGGCTGCCCAGCTTCCCAAGACCCTTAACACCTTCACCGCCTCCCAAAGTAGGGAAACCCCTCTTCACTATCTCTCGAGGGCCAACCTGACTGGGACAGAAAACGTCGTGTTGAGCAGTCGCCAATGCTCAGATCGCCCAAACTATTCGTCGTGGTACGAGCAAAACCACGACATCAACCTGGCCTCAATGGCCGGCCATTCGTATACCCGAGGTATCCTATCCTGGTATACGGACATGAATCCCACCAACCTGTGCGTCCCAAACCAGCTCCTTGGGCGACGGAATTAAAGGAGCTTAAACGCACAATGGACGAAATGAATGAGAAACTCATTCGTGTGCACTCTCGTGTGCAGAGCGCTACCAGCGCTGCCCCTGAAATAGAACGGTTAGTGGAGGAGTGAAGAAGGACCTCCTTCTCACTCGCCATAACCGGCGTGAAGCTTAGGGACTGCAGATGTGTGAATCTGCCAAGGTACGACGGGACAACCGATCCCAATGTGCACCTGAGATCCTTTAGGATCGCAATGGGACATGAAAATCAGGAAGCACACGAGTTAGACGCTGGGCGATGCCAGTACTTTGCGGAAAATCTGGCCGGCCCAGAAATGGAATGGTTCTCAAAACTAGAACCTACATCCATCGAAAACATCGAGCAGCTGACAACCGTGTTTGTCAAGCACTTTTCTGTGTTCGTGGAAACTGAGACCACGGTGGCAAACCGCTATGCTTACAACAAGAGAGACGAGAGCCACTTCGGGCCTTTATGACCAGGTTCAAGAAGACCATGGTCAAGATAAATGGGATCACTGACGAAACAGTCATAGCCGCCCTCCCGGCCGGACTATGGTACAATTTGAAGTCCAAGACGGACATTGTCATAAATCTTTACAGCTCCATCGAGGACGTAATCCACAGATCGTCCAATTGGATCAACCACGACGAGGAGCTAGAAGCCCCACGAAGGAAGCACGGTCTCCAACCCGGCAACAAACAAAATCAGGGCCCACCCGGCCAACCGACGCAACCTAGAACCGGAGGCCACAACAACGCCTTTCGGGGGCAGAGGAGCTCATCACCGGTCCAGAAGCACCCTTTTCAAACTGGGAACCCGATGGGAAACAACAGACCAAACCCGCAAAATCTGTACGTCTTTAACGTAAATTCAGAGACAGCGGACTTCGAAGTACAGACTGAAGCAAAAGAAGCACCAACAAAATTACTTGTCTGTTCGAAGGATTTCCAACCGTATAGCCATGACACATTTCTTCAACACGACCCCAAAGCCTAGTGTAACTTCCACAAGGTGTTCGGACACCACACCGAGAATTGCATGGTAATCCGAGCACGCCTTGGCGAAAAAATAAATCAACGGAGAGCTGGGAGAAATTAACTTCGGTAATGAGCTGAAAAATGGGCAAGCATCCGAGCAAAATCCCCCGCAGGACCAGCCTCAAAACAGCCCAAAGAGATCCGAGCAGCAAAGGCCAACGCGAGAAAATGCCCAGCCAAATAATAGAGGAAGGGTGCACATGCTCGAGGAACCAGACGAGCAGACGTACAATGAAACAGAAGACGCCAACAAGCAGCTGGATGAAATCCCCGAGCCCATCGGCAAAATCTATACAATAGTAGGAGGATTGCAACTACACGGGAATTCAGTCAATTCAATCAAGGCTCACCAACGGAGGATCAAAGCCGGACCAATAGCCATTTTGAGATAAGAGCCACACTGCAAAATCTCATTGAAGGACTGCGAAGCTGCCACATTGGTCGGACCGCACGATTATGCGCTAGTCATCACACTCCAAGTCGCCTCATACAACATGATTGGGACGGTACGGCTGCCAATCGCCGCAGCAGGGGTAGAAGAACAAAAATTTCCTAGTGTTGGACTGCCCGTCAGTTTACAACATGATACTAGGAAGACCCTGGCTACACATGATGAAGGCCGTGCCGTCAACTTATCATCAACTAATCCTATTCCCAAACAAGGAAGGCAAAATAGTTGAAATTAAGGGAAACAAAAAATATCCAGGATCTGCTATATCAGCGCTTTCCGAAACATCCAGACCGCTAAGGCTGAAAAGGAAAAGACTACCGCATAGCAAATAATGAAGATAGAAGGAAAATAGGAGGACGACCAGGAAGGGACCCCCGATTCGGACGGTCCCAACATGAAGATGACGGTCCAAGTTCAAATCGATCTCGATAACCCGGATCACCGGGTAAGGATAGCAATGGGATTGGACAATAACGTCAAAAAATAATTCCTCAAATTCCTTACTAAGAACTGGGATTGTTTTGCTTGGTCCCATGAGGACATGCCCAAGATAGACCGGAGCATCACAACCCAACGCCTAAATGTGGATCCCAGCTATAAGCCGGTAAAACAAAAAGGCGAAAATTAGGACCAGATCGGGCCTAAACTGTGAACGAAGAAGTCACAAAGCTGTTGCAAACCAGAATCATTAGGGAGGTCAAATACCAAAATGGCTAGCAAATACAAATCGTCGTGAAGAAAAAAAAAAAGGAAAGGCCAGAGTCTGTATTGACTTTACTGACCTGAAAAATGCCTGCCCTAAAGACAGTTTTCTGATGCCCCACATTGACCGGCTAGTTGAAGCAACATGCGGGCACCAGTTACTGTCATTCAAGGATGCATTTTTCGTATACAATCAAATTCTCATGCACCCGGAGAACAAAGAGAAAACGACCTTGAGAACCGATAGGGGCATATACTGCTATAAAGTTATGCCATTCGGACTAAAAAATGCCGGAGCCACATATCAATGACTAGTCAACCAGATGTTTGTCGAACAGCTCGGCAAAACTATTGAAGTCTATATCGACGACATGGTGGTAAAGTCCTTCCAAGCTACTGATCATGTATCCCACCTAGAAGAATGCTTCGCAATACTACGAAAGTATCAAATGAAGCTCAACCCGACAAAATGCACCTTCGGGGTAACTTCAGGAAAGTTCTTAGGTTACTTGTTCACACACCAAGGAATAGAAGCCAACCCCGACCAGATGAAAGCCCTCCGAAACATGCCTTCCTAAGGTCGGTTAAGGAGACACAAAGGCTGACCGGAAGAATCACAGCTCTTAATCGAAAATATTGAAAGGAAACAAAAAGTTCAAATGGAACGAAGAGTGCGAAGAGGCATTCCAAAAGCTAAAGAGATACCTCTCGACGCCACCCATACTCACCAGACCAATCTTGGGAGAGCCACTATTTTTGTATTTGGCTGTCTCGCCATCGGAAAGTAAGTGGGATAATCGTGAGAGAGGATCACGGCGAGCAGAGGCCGATATTCTATATCACCAAATCTTTAGAAGATGCTGAAACTAGATACCCGGCTATAGAAAAAACTCGGACTGGCAATGATAACCGATGCGAGGAAACTTTGGCCTTACTTCCAATCCCACACCATTAAGGTCATGAACACCCAGCCTTTGAGAATCGTTCTTCATAGCCCGAAAAAATCGGGAAGACTCACCAAATGGGCAGTCGAGCTAAGCGAGTTCGATGTAGAATACAAGATCCTTAACTTGGAAAAATCACAAGTGTTGGCTGACTTTCTAATCGAATTACCAGTCGACGGCTCAAAAGATGGTCACGAGGATGGAGAATGGAGACTCAAAGTGGATGGAGCCTTGAACCAAGCTGGATCAGGGATTAGGATTCGTTTGATATCCCCCATGGGAGAGGTGTTGGAACAGTCTTTCAGATTGAAATTCTACGCAACAAATAATGAGACTAAATACAAGGCCGCCATAGCCGGCCTCAAACCGGATTAAGCCGTAGGAGCCTATAGAATAAGGGCCCACCCCGACTCCAAGCTAGTTACAACTCAAATCAGCGGTGAATATGCCTCTCGAGATGACAGGATGGAGAAGTATCTCACAGTAGTAGAAAGATTAATCCAACAATTTGACCACGTTGAGATATTTCAAATACCAAGAAGTGAGAAAGCGTCGGAAGATGCATTGGCTGGGTTAGCTTCAACTTCAGATCCTGAAACAAAGAGGATAATTCCAGACGAGTCAATAGACGAACCTAGCGTAATACACGAAGTTTGCAATATCCAAATAGAAGAAGATGATTTGAGAACTCCAATCATCAAATATATTCTAACCGGAGCCAAACCCCAAGACAAGCCGAAAGCCACGAAATTAAGGATCCAAAGCGCCAGGTTCTGCATGATCGGGGGAAAATTGTACAAACGCAACTATACCAGACCCTACCTAAGATGCCTAGGAAGAGCTGAGGCTCAAATTGTACTCCACCAAATCCATGACGGAGAATGTGGCAATCAAATAAAGCAAAGAGGCAAGGCTTCTTTTGGATCACTATGATGGCGGATAGCGAGGCCTATGCCAAAAAATGTGATAAGTGCCAAAGACACTCCACGTCCATACACCGGCCAACATAAGAGCTCTCGTCAGTTTCAGTTCCGTACCCGTTCATGAAATGGTCTATGGACATAGTCGGACCCTTTCCCCTAGCCCCGGCTGGGAAAAGATTCTTACTTGTCGTAAGAGACTACTTCTCTAAATGGGTGGAGGCCAAGGCATACGCAAACATCAAGGATGTTGATGTGGAAAATTTCCTTTGGAAAAACATCACCAGTCGTTTCGGTCTCTTAAAGGAAATACTAGTTGATAACGGACCCTAGTTCATTTCTACGAGATTCCAAAACTTCTGCATAAATTGGAAAATATCTTTGAAAACGTCCACTCCGAGGTACCCCCAGGGAAACGGTCAAGCCGAGGTAGCCAATCGGATCATTGTGGGTGGAATCAAAAGACGTCTAGATACCAAAAAAGGACAATGGGCCGACGAGCTCATAGGAGTCGTATGGTCCTACAGAACTACCCCGCGTAGGACCACCGGGGAAACTCCGTTCTCAATGGTATATGGCACCGAGGCCATAATACCAGCCGAGATAGAGACACCCAACCTTCGAAGGGAGCACGCACCTTTGAACATAGAACTCAATGACGAAATGAGGGAAGACCAGTTCGATCACATCAACGAACGATGAGAACAAGATTTGATAAGAATAACCAATTATCAAAATTCGATAGCAAGGTATTATAATTTAAAGGTCAAACATTGGAAATTCATCGTGTGAGAATTGGTCCTCAAAAAAGTTTTCCAGAACACCGCCGAGTTGAACGCGGGTAAGCTCGGGGCTAACTGGGAAAGACATTACATCGTCACGGAAGTAGTAAAACCAGGAGTGTACCGGCTAGCAGCCCCGGAAGGAGCGAGAGTCCTCCGGTGTTGGAATACCATGCACCTAAGGAAATACTACACCTAACCCGACCTACCCGGTCTCCTATGAACTACGTAATGACTTGATCCCTAAATATAGGGTATGTAGGCAGCCCGTCTTAATAACGGGCATAGTCTCAATCCAAAACTCAAAACCAAATTGGTCCCACAATTACTAAGTATAAATCCAATGGAATCACAACACAAAAGGTAAAAATATTTTGAACTTTTTTATAAGGCAACAAGCCTACCGTGAACAGACCCATCATCTAAGGAAACAAGCCTAACCGGGTAACAAACCCATCATCTAAGGCCAACGTGCCTAAACTGGTAACATACCCATCATCTAAGGCAAACGAGCCTAACCGGGTAACAAATCCACTATCTAAACGCCAAGGAGTCTGGCTGGGTAACAGACCCACTCCAAGGCAACAAGCCCACTCTCTAAAAAATTCTTATACTAATGTAGTGAATAAACAAAGTCTCCAGACATATTTGTTTCAGAAGCAAAGCCAACGGACTACGGTGGAAGACGAGTAAGAAATATTCGATGAGAAGCACCAACAGAAAATCATATTGCAAGGTAAACATACTCTTTTTATACTAAGTAAATTTCAAAATTTTGGATACTTCTTAAAAAATAGACGGGAAAATATTTAAAGATCATAGATAGCCAAGTAAAATCATAGCCGGTAAAGAAGAGAATTAACTTAGAAGCAAAAAGAAATAGCATAGATGGAAAAATAGCAAAAATCCCTATCAATGGTGGGCCTTCAATGGTGGGCTCCTTGACGACTGGAAACTCAAGATGGATGCTCAAATTTACAAAGGAAAGCTCGGTCAAGTCCGTGTCAGGAGATATGACCGAAGACCCTATCACCGGTACCGGTGTCCCCTCCAAGATAGCCTGGTAGCGGACCACGTTGCCTTCTAGAACCTCCTTCTTGGCCTCAAAGTCCGTGACCTTGTCCTAAATTATCTCCCAGACCTGCTCGAGGCAGCCTTCGGCCTTGTCGAGGCAGCAATTGTCGTCGGCTGTACCTTTGTACCACTCGGTCAATTCTTCCATTTCCTTTACCCTTCGGTGATAACGGGAACAAACAACATTTTTCTCGGCCTCACGGTCGAGTGACTGCTGCCAAACCTCGGCCAGCTCAGCAACAAGGCGCTGCACATCTTCTTTTAAGGCCATCGTCTCCTCCTCCTTATACTTGGCCGACTTTTCAGCCCATCCCTTCGCCGCATCAGAAGCAAGCATCTCCCTGGCGGCCGTCTCTCTCGCTCTCTAGGCCTCCTCGACCAACCGGGTAGCATTCTTCAGCTTTCCCCGGAGATCCTCGACCGTGTTCCCCAGCCCCTTGATCCTAGCCTCAGTAGAGACGACTTTCCAGTTTATGACCTCAATTTGGTCGCATTTCGCCTGGATGCCGGCCCTAGCATCGGCCAGCTCCCTCTCCTTCAGCACGAGCTGCTCGGAAGCTTGCGCTCCATCCTTCGCCTCCTTCAGTTGATCTCCATAATCGAGGACCATGTCGTAGATAGTTTCTATGAGCTACACGTCCAAAAAATAGAGTTGTATATCTATCATAACAAGAAATTAAGATAAATGGAATATTAGGCAATACTTACGTGAGTCGTCATCGCCGAAACCGCCTTGTAGATTAGCTTCTCGACAATACTCTTGGGGACCGTTGACCTCGCCCATTGGTAATCTCCCGGAGGAGCCTGGCCGCAACCTTGGGCGCCTTGTGGAGACCCTTGTCCCCATACCAAGTGCACCCGGCCTTGCGGGAGATCTCCTTATCCTTAGCCTTACCCCCAATCACGAGGGGAGCTGACCCCGGCTTCTCCCTGATCATACGCCGGGAGACCTCCCTGGGGCGCTCAACCTCGTGAGCAACCCCCTTTCCTCTGGCTTTCTTGGATGCCTAGACCACTTCTTTAGGGGTCGAATCGCCCCAGGCCTTCTTCCGAACCTCAAACTCGCCTCCCTCGCGCGGCCGCTTCACCGTAGTGTCCGACCCCGTCTTCGGACGAACTTTGTCCTAAGTAGGACGGGTCATGTCCTAAGTAGGAGCGAGAGTAAGGGTATCCTTCTCCGCGGAAGTATTCGTCGCAGCCGTAGCTTCCGGGGTATTGTCACCGTCATCGGAAACCTCGATGACATTCTTTGCTACAGCCACCTTAGGAGAAACCGCAGTAGAAGTCTCCTTCGAGGAGCTTTTTCAACCCTTTTGCTCACCTCTTGACGAGCAACTTCACCCGGTGCTATTGCACCGGGCACACTTACCGACGCCACTCGAGCGCGGATCTAGAAGCTCTGGCCTGCTCTTGTTGCTTCCTACTTTCGCGAAGGCTCAATCCTCTAGGGCGTAAAGCGTCCATCTCTTCTGCACCTCCAATGTTCACACTTAGTAAGAAAATGAAAATTAGCAAAATACCTATACCCTAAGCCATTAGAGTAAGAATCTTACACGTAAATTCAGGAGCGTTGTTGTCGTACTCGAAGAAATCCTCCTCGTCTCCCTCACGCCACAACCCAACGGACTCAAACCTCTCCCGGGTGAATGTCGACGACAGCTCAGGACTGTCGGGAAGATTTTATCCTTCATAGCCCTCCACTCGTCAGTGATCGGAAGATACTTAGGCTTCTCGAGATCTTCGGCTACATTAGAAGAAAAATATAAATTAGCAAAGACAAGTACAAACCTGGATAAAAATCTAAAAGCCCCAACCTAGAGCCTCACCTATCTCGTGAACCCATACGTTCCTATATGCCCTCCAGGACCCAAGTGTCTCCTAGCCAGCCAGGAAAAAGAAGTCTTGTGGGTCCACGCACTTTCCTTCTTAGGAAGACCTGTGATTATCTACACCTCCTTAACGGATAGGAAAAACCTACCTTGTTCTGACCGTTAGGTTTGACGACCAAGCCCATCAATAGGTCCTTGAGTGTAAGCGTATACAAACACTCATGAGCCCGGACAAGAAAGGCCATCAAAATCCTAAACGAGTGAGGACTAAAATGCCCTATAGAAACACGTAAGTACGAAAAGTACTATAGGATAAGCTCGGGAATAGGAAACCTAAGACGCCCGGACTTAAATAATCTCTCGTAAACACAAACCCAACCGTCTGTGCTTTGCTCGTCAGCATGCTCGTTTGGACCCGGCAATCTGAGAGCGATAGACTTTGGAATGTTGTAGGCAACCTGGATCTTAGTAAGATCCTTAGGTTTTAGAATTTAATTCGAAGAATCTGTAGTCAGAAACTATGTTTGCCATTTTTCAGTAACCTTTTTTGGACAATCCTATCTAGAAGTATTTGAGGAAAAGCTGAAACTCCTAGACGAGTAGAAAACCCAAAAAAACCTTCCCAAAACAAGAAAAACAACCTCAATAAACCTAGAAAACCCAGAAAAACCTCTAGGAAACTCCCTATAAAATCGCAAACAAGAAGAGGAAATAAGGAAGAAAACTAGAACCTGAGTCTCCTAGACACAGTCGACAAAGAGCACGAAGAAATGGACCCTCAGAACACCTTCAATATAGATTTGCACAGTTTTCTCTCACTAAAACCTCAGTTTATCTCTCTAAGAGTTTGAAAATGAAATTCGAATGCGATGGAAGATATATATAGAGAGGAGAGAGAGCAATTACCTTCGACAATATTTGACCCGTGCAGAACTGAAGAGACGTGCCCATTAATGAAAAACACTCGAGTATTTATACTCGAAAACCGTAGCTGATCCTACGGTTCGGGTTACCTCGAGATTCACGAAAAACCTCATCCTACGGTTGAGATCAGCAAACTATCAGGAGACACGTCAGTACGACCAACGTGAAATCGATGTCAAGAGAATGTGAAGAATTATTCTCTTTGAACTCCGCAAATCGAGACACGTGTTATAATTGTTCCCGCCTTAAATTGGAAATGACGGTTACAGATTCAAAATCCTACTCGTTCATTCAATCTCGAAATTATCCAAAATCCTGTCCGGACTGTATAGATTTGCGGCAAAAGTCACAGATTTAATTAATTCTATCCGGAACGAATTTTACATGATTATTTACTTTGTATTTTTTTTTTATAGAAGGGGCTAACTGTTGATGTACAAATTCGTCATTATTTAATATGAAAGTCGTGAATTAATTAAATTTGCAAGTGATAATAAAAGGCTTTAAAGGAATATATTGATATTTATAAAAGCCTAATTGAGAAGCCCACTAGAATTCTCAATCAGACGAAGCCCGACGGATACAAAGCCTTTCGGTTCAAAAAGCCCGAAGGCCTAATACCTACCTGTCGTCAGTCCAGGAAGAAGAGGGTAGAATCGTCACACGTTCTACTCGGCATCCCAATTCAAACCTCAGCGGAAGACCAAGAGCACGAAGTTAAGTATTCTTCAACGGTCATTATTTAAACTCGACGAAGAGAACGCAGTCGTGGGACACACGTCACGAGACGAGCCATTCAACACGGTCAACTCGGAAGGAATACCCCACATTTCCTGGAAGTCCAACGGGAAGAATTGAAGCTTAAAAATATCAAGCTCAAGCTCATATCAACACACACATCCCTGATAGAATACATCGAGAGCTCGCTACCCGGCATTTTTGTCTGCTTTGAGATTTCGTTGTATTTTGTTCATTCTTCTTCTTCTTCCTTTCTCTTACCCTAGACGTGATACGCTGCCTGTAGCTGTTTGTCCATGCTATCTATCGCAATAAACTAACAGAGAACGTAGTAAACTACCGCCTTGGGACGAACCTCTGTAAAAAACCTCTCGTCTCATTTATATAGCTTATATATATATATATATATATATATATATATATACATATATCGAGAGTGAATCGAGAGCTTGCAACATGAAGGATCGAATTCCACTAAAATATCGATACCAAAAACATCATACGCTCACAAGCATTGGCGGATGTACCTTATGGTGTGGGGTGGTTGAAACCACCCCCAAAGTTTTGAAAATTGCACTAAAAGGACCAAAATACTATAAACTTATTTACATAAACCACCCCCAAAAAATTAAATTTAATGGAAAAGAAAAATTAAACCCCCCCGGTCTCCGAATCCTGGTTCCGCCACTGCTCACAAGTCACACTTGACTGACTGAGGTGGGAAACCACGTCAACAATTAGCACTTGTCAAGATAAAATAAAACTGTTTTTTACAGCAATTAGCATTACCAAATGAAATCACTTAGGATAATAATAAAAAAAGGTATTATATACAATACATATATGATATATCAAACATGTATATGTATCTACATATGTATGCATTTGAAATTGCATTTTTGTTTTCTTTTTTGTTTTAGTACTTTAGCAAGAGAATCTGATTTTTAGTGGTGAAGATTGAGATCTGAGTTGAAAGTGCATAAAGTGAGAAATAGAGGGCATTTTCTTCATGGTCCACCCATAATAGTAAGATGTACCTCAATTTTTAAGTAAAGGGCATTAGTACTCCATATAAAAAAGTAGTCTCACTAAATAATTAAGAATACATAAATTGCTCCAAGATGTACCCGATAATATAATTTTAATAAAATTTACTATCATCACAACTAAAAAAAGAGAGCAATTATTCGAGGAACTATAAAAGTTGTTCTAAAGACCCAAGCTAGTGTAAACTACCATGTTTAATGGAAGTGGCAATCAATGCATAAAACATTAGTGACATTTATTTTCTCAAAACATTAGCCCCAGAACTAAATATACACGTTTGTGATTTTAATTTCGGATTAGATTTACTAAATTTTTTATTTTTAATCTTCGGCTTTTGCATATATATATATATATATAATCTTCCGCTTTTGCATATATATATATATATATATATAGAAACTTGAAAAAAAGTCCCCAAAAAGTAAGTTCTAGCCCTTTTGTCTCCCACTTCAATAAATCTGAAAATTTATTCCCCAACTCAATTTTTGCCACAATTTTAAGAAATATACCCTTTTTTATTTCATTTTTACTCATTATTTTCACCCCTCATTCTCTCTCTTCACACCTGACCTCCCCCCTCCCCCCCTTTCCTTATCTTTTTCTCTCTTTCTCCTTGCCACCGACGGAAGTTGTGGCTCCCTTCTCCGGCGAAACCCAACGCTGCCACTCCCACGACGAAACCCCAGAGGCTCTTGGCATCGGAAGCCTTCGAAACTCAGAGCCTCTCCTTTCTCCGAGCCTCTCCGGTGCCAAGAGCCTCTGGGGTTTCGTCGTGGGAGTGGCAGCGTTGGGTTTCGCCGGAGAAGAGAGCCACAACTTCCGTCGGTGGCAAGGAGAAAGAGAGAAAAAGATAAGGAAAGAGGGGGAGGAGGGAGGTGGGGTGTGAAGAGAGAGAAGGAGGAGTGGAAATGATGAGTAAAAATGAAGATAAAAAGGGTATATTTGTTAAAATTATGGCGAAAATTGGTTGGGAATAAATTTTTAGATTTATTGAAGTGGGAGACAAAAGGGGTAGAACTTGTTTTTTGGAGGATTTTTTTTCAAGTTTCCATATATATATATATATATATATGCCATTTATAATCAGAGATATCCTTGGATTTTACTAACTTCATATGCTCTATACACATAATGTATATATATACACACATGCATGCATTGTATACTGATTATATGCTACATTAATACTCACCCTATTACAATGATTATATGCTTAATCACCTTTTAAAAATTATATACATGCTACTTATATGCAATCGTTTTGATACAACAATCGTTTCTATTAGGAGTATTTTTCGGAGTCAGGAAACATTAAGGTTTTAACCCAAAAAAAGAAAACGCATCCAAGAGGCCTAAAATGACTAAAAGGCCACGAAGACTACCTCGGCCTGGTCCATAAAAGTCAACAGAACCTGACAAAAAAAAGATGAAAAATTCAAACCGACACCAGTCCATAAACGAGTATACTTATATGTATATTTAGGGAAACTTGAAAAAATGACTCACAAAACGCATTATTTACGTTTTCTATTCCCAAAATTGATATACCTGAGTAATTATTCCTTAAACTCTATTTTATCTCATTTTGAACGAAAATACCTTTTTCCTCGACTTGAGTTGAGAAAGTCACTTTGGACAGTTTTCATCACAAAGTTGGATTGTTCTATGAGTAAAGTTTGACAGTTTCTGGGAATATTGTCTTAACTTTGATATTTTTCGAGTATGAGTTGACAATATTAATTTGGCACAAAGTTTGAAAGTTGTTGGAAAATATTGTCTTAACTTTGACATTTTTTTGAGTATGGATTGACTGTATTGGAACAGAGTTTGAAAGTTTTATGAGTAGTGTTTGACCGTTTCTCCGAAAAAGGAATTTTAGTCTAAAATGTAGCTTAATACAGATTAGAGAATAGGTACTCATATACGATTTGGGCGATAAAAAACGTAAAATAGGCTTTTTGGAAGTCGTTTTTTTCAAATTTCCCTATATTTGTGTCATGTGTGTTTTCGTGCAGTATTGTATCGGTTAATCACACTACTTTATAAGACATTCATTGTGCTACCAACTAAAGAAGTTTAACATGATCAAAAGCAATTACAACTTGTCATTAGTCTATGCATGCTTAGTTGGTAATCACATAAAAGGTATCACATGTTCTTGAATGGAACATAACAACCATATTAATGTTGTGTATGCATATTTCTAAGGAGAAGTACTAATATTATGTGTGACAAAAAGTTATTGTTTGGTCATTAACACGCCACCAATTGGTTATCTCCAACTGCTATAGCAATTATTACAATTGGGTAATTGTTGTAGTAAATTATTACTCCTTATCATCCAAGTAATGATCCTAATGGTGAGATGTTCATGACTCATGATCCATGATGATGATGATGTTTGGACCCATGGGTTGGAGGAGGGAGATAAGTGGGCCTTAGTGCTCATGAGGGGCCCATAGGTTTAGTGGAGAGAGATGGGCTTGTCCCATCGAAAGAATACATATATTACAGAAAATAGTTTTTATTAAACTTATAATATTGGCTAAATCATACATTACTACCCTCTGTTTTTCTACTTTTTTTTCATTTAATAAAAATTTAAGATCCGGCAATCTTAGTAATGATAGTATTTTGGCTTCTTGGAATATAGATGATATAAAATCAATAAATATAAAACTTGACAATATTTAAGAGAAAAATTGTAATATGAATTCTATGTTTTTGAATAAAATGATGGTAAGGTATAAACATGAAGTTAAATATAAAATAGATGATATATAATTAATAAATATATATACCCTGCGAAGTTATATACAATATTTCCCCAATCTAATAACAATGATTAAGTATCTCTTTTCATGCCAATATCTCTCATCACCTGGCACCTGCCATTAAAATCAAGTTACACTAATACAAATCCGGGTTTCAACTATGGTTAAAAACCATGGTTGAAAAATTTCAACCATGGTTCTTAACCATGGTAGAATCCTGCATGGTAGTAAGTTCCAACCACGGATTTTTTCCATGGTTGAGAAAATCTTTCTACAACGGAAATTTCCGTGGTTCGAACGCGATAACGCCGCGGCGTGTAATAAAACACGCCGCGGCTCTAATCGAATGAACAACGGAATTATCCGTGGTTCGAAAGCAAAAGCCGCGGCACAAAATAAAAGGCCGCGGCTATAATCGAATAAAAAGCCAACCACGCCATGGTGTTATGTTTACATGCCGCGGCTAGAAATGAACGAACAACGGACTTTTCCGTGGTTCGAAAGCAAAACGCCGCGGCATAATATAAATCAGGCCGCGGCTATAGTCGAATCAAAAGTCAAAAACGCCGCGGCGTTATTTTAACTAGGCATGTATTTAACAAGTCGAGGCTTATTTTAGACATTTCGACACTTTCAAACGCCACGGCATGATCAAACCACGCCGCGGGTTTTTTTTATATTTCCAATCTAAGCCTCGGCTTGAAGAAACATGCCGCGGCATTATTTGAGGTAGGCCGCGACATTGTTTCCAAAAAGCCGCGGCGTCAAACTATTACGAACGACGGAATTTACCATCGTACGTAGTATTGTTCCGCCGCGGCGTGTTTTTTGAAGCCGCGGCGTAAACTGCCTTCCAAAGGGTTGTATTTGTTTTGGGCGACGATTTTTAAGCGTTGTTGAAAAAGAGACTAAAAAAAAATAAAAAACCGGGCGATTTTTTGAAAAAAATCGTCCGGTAACTTTTTATCCTGTTTCTAATACCGATAGAACCTGTAATTAATAATTAACATTTTATTAAATAAAATATAAATTAAATTTTTAATTAAAAGCATTAATCCAAAATATTAAAATAAAAATATTAATACATTAAAATATCATCGGTTAAAGATTATACGATCGATATATACAAAACATATAATCCACCATACAAAATTCACCGTTCAAATATAAACAAACAAATCCAAAATATGTTCTAATCTTCATTGTCATATTTAGCAAACTTTGATAGCACATACATACCTAAATCTACATTCAATTCATCTATCTCGTTTACACTATAATTAAGTTTGCTATCGACGAAATTCATACCATTTCTCACAACGTCGTGCATGAACTTCATGACGTAATATCCGCATTCATGATTTCCCGGTTGTTTCGGACATCCTTTTGAATTCACCGTTTTTATCAACGAGGGTGTCACGAGGCCGGTGTCGTGATTAACCTTGAATATGTCTTCAATACTACAAAAAAAAGTAAAGAATTCAAATAACTTAAACATAAAAATGATTATGTTTTAGAATACTTACTTTTGGAAAAATTGCTCTAAGTGGCTATTTAAACCGCTTGAATTGGGGAGAGAACCAAACTTCGCTACGGTAGCCTTCCAAGGGTTAAAAACAAGAAGAATCCAATGGTGACGACTATTGTAAGGCATTAACCATCTTTTGCTATTCTTGCAATTTTGTATAAGTTTGTAGTATCGATCAACATCAAGTTTTAATGCATTTTTCTTAGCATCTCCTACTTTTGTGTTGGACCCGATGTCTTCATATGGCGGAAGAAAACCGTAAATGTCCGGATTGCGAATGTGATTTTCTTGCAAATAACTACAAATAAAAATAACAATAATTAATGTATAACAAATGAATCAGTAATTTATATATTTAATAATTATGAAATCGCAAATGAAAATGGAAACATACCTTTGACAAATCATTATCCATAGTACGGTCAAGTCTTGAGAGAGGAGAAATTCACGTGTATCATCAAAATTCAACAACGGAGCGAAATCACACAAACTCTTATCAAGCTCAACTGTTATTTTCTTTCCCTTTGCAAGCATATAGTCGTTTGCATAAGACGCTAACGCTCTCAATCGGGGATTAACATGGTTCAAGTTAATCTTTTGTGCCATTTCATTGTAATACGAACTTTTGGCTATATTTTTGGGCTTAGGTTTGGGAGCTTGATTACCTTTGGAGTTTAATTCTTCAATAAGGGACATTGGCCAAGGCACAAAGGTCCCCACCGCGTCATCAATGGTTTCGATCCATTGAACCGATACCGGGAGAGGAATAGGGTCTTTAGACATCGACACTTCTACTAACACCCGACGATGATCTCTATCCAATGGTATGTTGTGAATTTTCTCGCCAACCTCTTCATTTTTTAGGAACACCTTCCCGGTTGCGACGTGCTCAATGATTCCCTCCGCAAAAAGGAGACAATCAACACCTTCATTAAATGAAATGGGCGTATTTGTAATAGACGACGCCGGATCAACCGCGGAAATTCCGCCAATACCTAGAATAGGTCCTTTTGAAACCAAAGGCGAGCTCTTTGCCTTTTTAGCTTGAATTTGAACGTTCGCAAGCTCCGGTGAAGGAGCAATCGATTGACTAGCGCAACTTTGCACATTAAAAGATTTGATATTCTCTCTATTCGGCCTTTTCGAAAGGAACCCTTTACGCTTAGGCTTTTTCGCGGGAATTTGACCTTCATCAAGTTGCACATTAACCGGCGCTACGGGAGTAAACGGTGGCCTTCCCGGACTTTGCACATCACAAGGCTCGTTACTCCCTAGACTCGGTCCTTTCGAAATAAAATCTTTTCCCTTAGCCTTTGTTGCGGGAGTACGATCATCATCAAAATTCAATTCAATCGGTGCTAAAGGAGCAAGAGGTTGACTTACCGGACTATGCGCATCGAGTGGTTCATTACTACCTTGAATATTTCTTGAAGATGATCCTTGGATCATTTGTTCCACTTTAGCCTTCCATTCCTCGAAAGCCGCATCTCTCGCTTCCGACTTGACTTTCATATCTTTAATTTCGGCTAGGAGACTTTGAACGAGGGGATTCGTTGAGTCTTTGGCTTGTTTGTAAAATGCTTTCTTTGAGACGTATTTGGATTGTCCCCGAACTCGTCCGGGATGTTCTTTCTTCCCCAAAGCTCTTGTCAAAATATCTTCTTCCTCATCGTCGTCCACAACTTGAGTGGTACATTCCACCTAATAACAAAATGAATTATTACAAATATTTAAGTCAATAATATACAAATAAACTCATTGTACTTACTATTTTATTCACAATAGGCTCTAGATTTGGATCCTTTAATGAACCATCCTCATTATTCCTCATTTCGATCCAAAGTTCCGGCTTTGTCGCCCATACGCCGTTTTTTTCAAACTACGAAACAAAGGAAAATGTTATTCAATTATAGACAATAGATTAAATTTAAAATATAAAATTAAAACCCTTACTAGCATTTGATCGAGCTTCCGATATCCGTTTCGACCCGATCTAGAGGGGTACTCAACGAGAGCCCTATTAGCTTTGTTTTGATTCGAGACTTCTTTGAACTCATCGCTTAATCTAATATTAACAAACTCCTCCCAATGTTCGTCCGTGATGCTCGTGTAATACTTCTTAACAATATCCGGTCGCTCGAAGATTCTTTTATCATTCGGATCTTTCTTGAATAGGGTAGAGAGATCATACCGGAAGTATCTTGCCGATTCCCCGGCACATGATAAACACATCTTCTTGTACTCGTTCGGAATAACAAATGCTTGTTGGATTTCATCCCATATCCTATGTTTCACCTTTTTTAAACTCTTCAATCTCCAATCGGATATAGTAATTGGAATAAGTTCCCGAGCAAGAACACCAATCCAACTAGCTAAAAGATCACCATTTCTTCCATCCGGTTGTTTTTTCTCATCAAATCTTACAAGTATTTTTTCCCCCTTATGCTTTAAGATAGTGATACTTTTCATGAGGTTCACTTTTCTTTTTCCTTCTCCTCTAAGTTTTCTTCTACATTTTGCTACTTCATCATTTTGGTTAAGAACTAGAAACAAATAAAGTAATAAATTATAAATTTTATATACTAGATAGATTCAATGAAATATAATACCTTAAACAAAATAACAATACTACTAACCGGGCGTAGTTTCTTCTTCATCGGATGATGACGTTTCTTCTCATCGATTGATGGCCTAGTTACTTCTCGCTCCGACATAACTTTCCTAAATATACATTTGACTCGTTTCCAAAAATTCATAAACATCAAATAACTCAAGACAACAAATACATTTCATTGCAAACATTCAAGACAACAAAAGCATAAAACAACATTTCATGGCAAACATGAAAGACAACAAAAGCATAAAAACATTTCATGGCAAACATTAACAAAATGCAATACATATGTAATATTGAATTCGGATAGGATTCTAACCTTGTTAGAATCAATAACTCGGAGTTAGGGAATGGGGTAGGACTTAGCTTGTTGAAGAAACAAGATGAAGCACACCTCAACGGAGTAAGAGCACGGCAAGGATACGTCGGCGGCGGAGAATGGTGGAGCACGACGGATAACGGCGGGGCACGGCAGAGCACGGCGACGGCGTGAAGAGAGAGAGGAAGAAGAGAGAAGAGAGAAGAGAGAAGAGAGAAGAGAGAAGAGAGAAGAGAGGAGGTTTAAAGAAAAAGAGGGAAGGAATAGGGCTGAAATGGAGGGAAATGAGGTTAAAATCGAATAAAAAAATTCAAAAACGGCTTTAGACAATGGAAAAACGCAATCGTTGTCTGAAAATCCCGATACATGCCGCGGCATAACCTTTAAAATGCCACGGCATAATCCAACGTGGAAAAATACACGCCAGGGCGTGGTTTATATAAGCCGGGGCACGTTGAGATTCGAAATAACACCGACTCTGTATAATTTTGGGATGTAAATACGCCACGGCATGAAATAAATGAGCCGGGGCTCGTAACGATACGCCGCGGCAGTTACATACTATACCGCGGCATACACCTCGTCCTTGCGGTCATGCCACGGCCTATTTTGGTATGCCGCGGCTAGATTTGGCCTCCAGAAAGCATGCTCTCTGTATAATTTGTGCGCACTTTATGCCGCGGCACAATATAAGCGCGCCGAGGTTTTATGTACTCATGCCAAGGCGTAGATATAATAAAGCCGCGGCATCAAGTTGAATTTACCTATTTACCCATGTTAAATATGAAACTCGCCATTGCTTGTCTTGAAACGCCGCAGCATTGTGAATCCCGTATGAAACGCGCCGTGGCACGATTTTCACAAGGCCGCGGCACGTTAAGATTTAACTTAACACAGACTCTTTGATATTTTGGTATGTAAATACGCCGCGGCACAAAAATATTGGAGCCGAGGCTCGTCTACAAACGCCGCGGCATGTTAGACATTACCGCGGCATAACCTGATTTAACGCACGCGTAAATATTTGGTTTTTAGTTTATGTCTAAGAATGCCGCGGCATGACTGTACTACGCCTCGGCCTTTCTTGCATGCCAAGGCATATTCTTTGTACGGCGTGGCATTTCTTCGCCTGCAGAAAACGCATGCTCTCTGTATAATTTTGATGCGATATATGCCGCGGCAGGAACTAAATACGCCGAGGCTTTATTTACATATGCCAAGGCGTCGGTATATATTAGCCGTGGTGTTCTTCTGAATTTACGTAAATACCCTCTGCCTTATGAAACTCGCCGCGGCCTATTTGGGAAATGCCGCGGCAGTATTTTCTCGTATGAAACGCGCCGCGGCTTAAATCGAAAAGGCCGCAATATTAAGTACAAAATGAACCAAATTTATATTTATTTAACCAACTTATTTATAAAAAAATTGTTCAATCATATTTCAAATAGTAAAATTTAGAAGATAACTAATTGAAAATAATTGTTCAATCAATTTCCAATTAAATAAACATGATAACTAATTGTTCATACATGAAAAACAAGATCAAAATATAACATTATTACAATAAAATTATTATTCAATCAATTTCCAATGCCGGGATATCTCGACGTAGCAAAAACGAAACATCATCATCATCATCAACGTCTTCAAACGATTGTAGCCCGATGGAGAATGGTGCGATGGTAGTGATGTCTTCAACTTCTTCATTCGATTCTTCTACATTTCTCGCATTAACATGCACGACGAGAGATAATTCATGATCGACCGGGTCCGAGACATAAAACACTTGAGATGCTTGGGATGCCAACATGAATGAATCATTGGCATAACTCATCCGTCTGAAGTCAACAACCGTAACTCCATCATTTTCAACTTTGACGTGGTTGTTGTCCGCCCATTTGCACTTAAACAATCCAACTCACAAACCACAATAATCTAGCTCCCAAATATCTTCTACATAGCCAAAATAGCTCATAAAAGCTTT
Source organism: Parietaria judaica (assembly GCA_954871525.1). Taxonomy (NCBI): domain Eukaryota; kingdom Viridiplantae; phylum Streptophyta; class Magnoliopsida; order Rosales; family Urticaceae; genus Parietaria; species Parietaria judaica. The sequence goes on from OX940868.1 coordinate 4,902,900, forward strand.
TTTTGGATTTTTATCCTTGGCCGACGCAACATGGACTCCTTCCGCAAAGAATGTAACACCACTATTTTGTACGGGGTGTTTTTCGTCCCTTTCCCTTGTGTAAAACGTGTACCCGTTAACGTACCATGACGTGTACCTGGTAACTACTTGTGAAGGCCCACTAGAGATCTTCAATAATGTCTCATCTAAATTATTTCTTCTTGCATAACAATATTCATCGATCCACTTTGCAAACGTACGGTTATGCTCTTCTTTTAGCCATTTTTCATTTTTTGACTTTTTCGGATAAGTAGACCTTAACTCATTCATATGCACATCGATAAAGGGTTCCACGACGTCTAAATTGTGCAACACATGGAGAACGGCTTGCTCCCATTCTTTTCGGTTGACAGTTGAAGGATTTGCTGTGCATAAAACATCAAAATAAATATTATATTCAACACGTAATCTAAATATTAACATCGTATTTATTTATAAAAAAATTATAATAATTACCTGCAGATAAGCCTTTGGATTCCGCTTTGGCTAATTTGGGAACACCAATTGGCCGAGTTCTCGGGAAATACTCTACACAAAATTCAACCGACTCTTCTGCCATATATCCTTCGACAATGCTCCCTTCTGGTCGATTGTAGTTCTTCACGTATCCTTTCAAGACTTTCATATACCGTTCAATTGGATACATCCACCGTAGAAATATAGGTCCACATAATTTCACATCCCGTACTAGGTGAACGGTTAAGTGAATCATGATGTCCAAAATTGAGGGTGGAAAGAACATCTCGAGCATACATAGGGTTTTTACCAAGTCCGCTTGCAACTCGTCAAGACCTTCAACCTTAATAGTTTTGGAGCAAATTTTGTTGAAAAATTCACATAACTTTGAAATTGCGAATCGAACTTCCTTTGGCAAAAACCCTCGCAATGCAAGAGGCAGTATTTGTTGAAGCAACATATGACAATCGTGAGTCTTCATTCCGATAAGTCTCAAATCTTTCATAGATACAAACCTCTTGTAGTTCGAAGAATGACCTTCGGGAACTTTTATCGCCGCAAGCCATCCACAAAGCTTCCTTCGCTCCGCTCTCGATAAAGTGTGGACAGCCGGTGGTAGTAATGTCTTCTTTCCAGCCATTTTAGGATGCAAATCCGGTCTTATACCCAATTCAACGAGATCTTGTCGAGCATTTTTCCCGTCTTTTGTTTTATTTGGATCGTCAAGCAATGTACCAACAATCGCTTCACATACATTTTTTTCGATGTGCATAACGTCCAAACAATGTCGAACGTAATACGTCTTCCAATACGGGAGCTCGTAGAAGATTGATACTTTTTTGAACGGTCTATCTTCAAATTTTTTTTGTTTCCTCTTACCACTCGACGTTCTTTTTCCAAGCACTTCATAAGTCTCTTCACAAATCAGTTTATAGACATCTTCACCGTTCAAAATTTTTGGAGGAGGTCGATGTTCTTGTTGTCCATTAAACTTTTTTTCTTTCTTTCTGTACGGGTGATCTCTCGGTAAAAATCTCCTATGGTCGAGAAAAACTGTTTTCTTCCCATGTTTCAACCGGACTGAAGATGTATTTTTGATGCAGACTGGACAACCAATAGAACATTTCACCGAGTAACCAGACAAGTTTCCGTACGCCGGGAAGTCATTGATTGTCCACATTAACATTTCTTTCAACTTGAACACTTCGCGTCGGTAAGCATCGTTGATCTCAATTCCTTCGTTCCACATCATCTTTAGATCATCGACCAAAGGTGCTAAGTAGACGTCGATGTCATTTCCTGGTTGGCTCAGTCCCGAAATTAAAAGAGTCAACATCAAGAACTTCCGCTTCATACACAACTTCGGAGGGAGATTGTAGTTGCAAAGTATTACCGGCCAAACACTATAGCGACTACTCATGTTACCAAAAGGATTCATCCCGTCTGTTGCCAAACCGAGACGCAAATTCCTGGGTTCTGAGCTGAATTCCGGATACCGAGTATCAAAACTTTTCCACTGTGAAGCATCACAAGGGTGTCTTAAAATGCCATCATTACTCTGATTTTTTGAGTGCCAAACCATGTTCTCCGCATGATTAATATTGTTAAACATGCGTTTGAGGCGGGTGAATGGGGGAATGTACCATAATACTTTTTTCGGAATCCCTTTGATACCGTCATGTGGCTCCTTTCCTGTCTTCCACCTTGACCCATTGCACAGTGGACATTCACTTAATTCTGTATGCTCGTTCCTATACAGTACGCAATATTTTGGACATGCATGAAACTTTTCAAACTTTAAACCTAACAAGCCCAGTGTCTTTTTTGCCGCATATATTCCTGTCGGAACTTTATTACCGGCCGGCAACGTTTCACGAAGGAGTTCCAACAATTGCGTGAAGCTAGAATTTGTCCAACTTCCTTCCGCCTTTAAATGGAATAGTGATACCAAAAACCCTATTTTCGTTGTGTTACTCCCATCATACAAAGGCGCTTCGAAATCCCCCACCATCGACTCTAATAATTGCGGTCTTCCCACAAAATTATAGTCAATATCATCCATCAAACCACCAATGTCATCGGATTCGTCTTTGCATTCTTCTTCTTCAACTAAATCATTGACTCTCTTACCACGTATCTTTTCTCCATGAAAGTACCAATGATCATAGGAACTCATAATACCAATAGCTAACAAATGCGATTTGACTACTTTCATAGATTTTGAAACTAAATTTCCACACAAAAGACAAGGACACCTAATCAAATATCCTTCTTCAAAGTTTAAACGCACAAAATCCATAAATTCTTGAACACCATGTCGGTAATCATCGCTCATTCTATTTTTTGTCATCCATTCCCTAAATGCCATATTGCAAATAAACAATTTGAAGATTAAATACCGTTTTCTTCCGTGACGAAGCACCGAGCCCGAATTTGAAATCGAAGGAAAGTCGCCTAAGGGAGAAAAAAATAGGGTTTTTGGAGTTATGGTGTAAATGGTTATGAAAATCTGCGAATTTGAAGATCTGCGTAGTATGCCGCGGCATTAAGTTATTACGCCACGGCATGTTGATCTATTATCAACCCTTTTTTTAGACATTCTCGATCAAACTTGAATTTGGATGAATATTTTTCCCGATATACGCCGCGGCATGGTCACAGCAAGCTGAGGCTTTTGTGTTTCATGCCTTGGCATTTGTTACTTGACGCCGCGGCATACTTTGTCATTTAAAGTTAGACCCCATATTAGCCGCGGCTTTCGTCATTTATCGGAGGGCATAATGGTGACAAGCTTCAATGTGCCGCGGCTTTCTGTAACATATGCCGCGGCTTGATCGCGCTGACGTAAAAACGGCCATATTTTTACTAGCTACTAGGGTTAAATTTATTACCTTTCAACGGTTATAAACGGCTATATTCGCGAAAATAGTTTAAAAAACTTATAATTCATAACTTATTTCTATATATACAACCATTTAACTTATATTTTGACCCACACAAAATATCTTGTCTACAAAAATTGAAAATTATTATGGATGATCATCCGTCTTCTATCGGTAATGGCCCAGTCATTATTGTTTCGTCCTCTTCTTTGTCTTCTTCCGATGATGACAACGATCACCAGGTAAATCTATCAGATGATACAGTGGTCCCAGAAACAATTTCCGATGATACGGTGGTCCCAGAAACAAATTCCGATGATACGGTGGTCCCTGATACAAACTCTTATTCGGAAGTCCCAGAAATTATAAACTCCAATGATACTATAGTCCCAGAAACAAATTCTCAAGAAAGCATTCAAAATTCCGAAGAAACCGTAGAGTCTGAATTACCTCCAGGTCAGATTCGCTCTGCTCTTTCCGTTGGTTCAAGCCGCACAGGAGGTAGTGGTGGATCAAAATTTTCTTCATCGTGGGAGACAGATTTCCATATAAAGTATGAGTGGAATAGCTCGACTCAAAATTTTGATAAGCACACTAAATGCAAATGGTGCGGACTATTGTTTATTCTTCCCTACCCAGTACGAGAAATCGATTCACTTCATGCTCATGGCGTGTCGTCGAAAACATTGTATTTAAATATTTATTATTTTACGTTTTTGAATTGTAGTTTTATTATTATGTGACAAATGTAGCTTTAAATATTGATGGAGTTGTAATGTGGCACGACTTATCATAATGTACTTGTAATGTGTTGTAATGTGGTACTTGAAATGTTTTGCAATGTGGCACTTATCATAATGTACTTGTAATGTGTTGTAATGTGGTACTAGTAATGTTTTGTAATGTGGTACTTTCCATATGGTACTTGTAATGTGGAATTATTGATGATAATAATGTATTTATAATATAAACATATGTATTAATAATTCTATATATTTTATAATTAATCACATATATATTCTTACATATTTTTATGAAACGAATAATAATTACAGTTTAATTTTATGCGTTTAAAGTTAAGGAAATATTATAAAAATTAATTCATAACGCCGCGGCGTAACGTTAACAATGCCGTGGCAAGACCTATTGAACCATGCTTAATAACCGTAGTCGAACTCACGCCACGGCATATCAAAATCTATGCCTCGGCATTTTTACAATAGCCGCGGCGGAATGGTAGTAACGCCGCGGCGCTTAGTGACTTACAGATTCCATACTCTCTGTATAATTTGAAACAACATATAGGCCTCGGCATGATATCAGCAAGTCGTGGCTTCGATGGCCATGCCAAGGCATGGGTAACAGAATGCCGCAGCTTATATCGTCTGTTTACCAAAGTACCCTCACAATATGCAACTCGCCGAGGCCTTTCTTGGAAATGCCGCGGCGAGTTGCATAATCAAGAGGGCAAATTTGTAAATTAAAATGAAGCCACAGCGTGTTCATTCAAATGCCGCAGCATGATAAGTAAATTTACAATGTAATTATTAGTTATCATATTAATTGTAACACAATTTTAGTAAATTAAATTATCTCATAAATAAACTATGAAAATGTTGATAATTTTATTATAAAAAAAAACAAAATAATGCACTTAATAATCATAACTAAATAATCGTTCAAACAAAAAACACAACATTGTACTATTAATTATATAATTTTCAAACCAAAAATATAAAAATAAATATAATTACAGTTTAATTTTATGGGTTTAAAGTCTAGGGTAAAATTGTAAAAATTAATTAACCACGCCGCGGCTTCTTTTGTAGAAGCTACGGCTTTATCTCAAACGTCGGATATATCCGTTGCAGAAACTGAACACGCCGCGGCATATGTAAACCCTGCCGCAGCGTTTCTTTGCTGACACAAAAACGGCTAGTTTTTTTTTCCCCCGAATTATTACCCCACAACGGTAATAAACGGCTATATTTGTTAAAAACGTTTAAATTCACACAAATCTTCTATTTAAACATATACTTGTTCACATTTTATTCTATGTTTCATCAAATTAATCCTTAGATTCAAAAATATCATCATTTTTCTTTGTTATGGATGATCCGTCTCGTTTCGGTTCGTCATCAAGATATCATCAGGGCTTATTTTTCGGGTTCGCCTCTTGCTCTTCTTCCGATGATGATAGTTTTTCTATGGATACAAGTTCCAATAATACTATTGTCATATCCTCCGACGACACCGAGGAGTTTGAAATGCCTCCGAATCCAACTCTAAATCGGACCTCTCGTGCCGGTGAGCCACGACCGACGAGGGGGCGTGGGCGTGGGCGTGGGCGTGGACGTGGTAGGCCACCGTCTTTACTATGGGAAACAGATTTTCAAATGAGGCTCAAATGGAACAATGAGACTCAAACTCAAGATAGGTACGCGAAATGCAAATGGTGCCGTCAAGAGATTCTCGCAATCGTTGAACGAGGCACAACTCATTTACGCCGACATGCCAATCGTTGTCGTAGAGATTTAGGTATTGATGACGAATTATAATTTTAATTGTCGTAGTTTTATTAATATAATTTTTAATTGTTGTGAGTTATTTTGTTATTTGAAAAAGAATTAAATGTAATGTTGGATTGTTGTGAGTGATTTTGTTGTTTTAAAACTATTAAATGTAATGTTGAATTGTTGTGAGTGGTTTTGTTGTTTTAAAACTATTAAATGTAATATTTAATTGTTGTAAGTGATTTTGTTGTTTTAAAATTATTAAATTTATTGTTTAATTGTTGTAAGCGATTATGTTGTTTTAATATTAAATTTAATGTTGAATTTTTCGAAGTGATTTTGTTGTTTTAAAATTAATAAACGCAATGAAGTATGATCCTCGCCGCGGCACAATGTTAACAATGCCGTGGCAAGACCTATTGAACCATGATAAATAACCATAGTCGAACTCACGCCACGGCATATCAAAATCTATGCCTCGGCATTTTTACAATAGCCGCGGCGGAATGGTAGTAACGCCGCGGCGTTTAGTGACTTACAGAGTCCATGCTCTCTGTATAATTTGAAACAACATATAGGCATTGGCATGGTATAAGCAAGCCGCGGCTTCGTTGGCCATGCCAAGGCATGGGTAACAGAATGCCGCAGCTTACATCGTCTGTTTACCAAAGTACCCTCCCAATATGCAACTCGCCGAGGCCTTTCTTGGAAGTGCCGCGGCGAGTTGCATAATCATGAGGGCAAATTTGTAAATTAAAATGAAGCCACAGCGTGTTCATTCAAATGTCGCGGCATGATAAGTAAATTTACAATGTAATTATTAGTTATCATATTAATTGTAACACAATTTTAGTAAATTAAATTATCTCATTAATAAACTATGAAAATGTTGATAATTTTATTATAAAAAAAAAACAAAATAATGCACTTAATAATCATAACTAAATAATCGTTCAAACAAATAACACAACATTGTACTATTAATTATATAATTTTTCAAACCAAAAATATAAAAATAAATATAATTACAGTTTAATTTTATGGGTTTAAAGTCTAGGGTAAAATTGTAAAAATTAATTAACCACGCCGCGGCTTATTTTGTAGAAGCCACGGCTTTATCTCAAACGTCGGATATATCCGTTGTAGAAACTGAACACGGCGCGGCATATGTAACCCCTACCGCGGCTTTCCTTCACTGACACAAAAACGGCTAGTTTTTTTTTTCACCCGAATTATTACCCCACAACGGTAATAAACGGCTATATTTGTTAAGAACGTTTAAATTCACACAAGTATTCTATTTAAACCTATACTTGTTCACATTTTATTCTATGTTTCATCAAATTAATCCTTAGATTCAAAAATATCATCATTTTTCTTTGTTATGGATGATCCGTCTCGTTCTGGTTTGTCATCGGAATATTATCAGGGATTCTTTATCGGGTTTACCTCTTCCTCCGATGATAATAGTTTTTCTATGGATACAAGTTCCAATAATACTATTGTCATATCCTTCGACGACACCGAGGAATTTGAAATGCCTCCGAATCCAACTCTAAATCGGACTTCTCGTGCCGGTGGGCCACGACCGACGAGGGGGCGTGGGCGTGGGCGTGGGCGTGGACGTGGTAGGCCACCGTCTTTACTATGGGAAACAGATTTTCAAATGAGGCTCAAATGGAACAATGAGACTCAAACTCAAGATAGGTACGCGAAATGCAAATGGTGCCGTCAAGAGATTCTCGCAATCGTTGAACGAGGCACAACTCATTTATGCCGACATGCTAATCGTTGTCGTAGAGATTTAGGTATTGATGACGAATGATGATTTTAATTGTCGTAGTTTTATTAATATATTTTTGAATTGTTGAGAGTTATTTTGTTATTTGAAAAAGAATTAAATGTAATGTTGGATTGTTGTGAGTGATTTTGTTGTTTTAAAACTATTAAATGTAATGTTGAATTGTTGTGAGTGGTTTTGTTGTTTTAAAACTATTAAATGTAATATTTAATTGTTGTAAGTGATTTTGTTGTTTTAAAATTATTAAATTTATTGTTTAATTGTTGTAAGCGATTATGTTGTTTTAATATTAAATTTAATGTTGAATTGTTCGAAGTGATTTTGTTGTTTTAAAATTAATAAACGCAATGAAGTATGATCCTCGCCGCGGCACAATGTTACCAATGCCGTGGCAAGAGATATTGAACCATGATAAATAACTGTAGTCGAACTCACGCCCCAGCATATCAAAATCTATGCCTCGGCATTTTTACAATAGCCGCGGCGGAATGGTAGTAACGCCGCGGCGTTTAGTGACTTACCGAATCCATGCTCTCTGTATAATTTGAAACAACATATAGGCCTCGGCATGGTATCAGCAAGCCGTGGCTTCGTTGGCCATGCCAAGGCATGGGTAACAGAATGCCGCAGCTTACATCATCTGTTTACCAAAGTACCCTCACAATATGCAACTCGCCGAGGCCTTTCTTGGAAGTGCCGCGGCGAGTTGCATAATCAAGAGGGCAAATTTGTAAATTAAAATGAAGCCACAGCGTGTTCCAATAATACTATTGTCATATCCTCTGACGACACCGAGGAATTTGAAATGCCTCCGAATCCAACTCTAAATCGGACCTCTCGTGCCGGTGGGCCACGACCGACGAGGGGGCGTGGGCGTGGGCGTGGGCGTGGACGTGGTAGGCCACCGTCTTTACTATGGGAAACAGATTTTCAAATGAGGCTCAAATGGAACAATGAGACTCAAACTCAAGATAGGTACGCGAAATGCAAATGGTGCCGTCAAGAGATTCTCGCAATCGTTGAACGAGGCACAACTCATTTACGCCGACATGCTAATCGTTGTCGTAGAGATTTAGGTATTGATGACGAATGATGTTTTTAATTGTCGTAGTTTAATTAATATATTTTTGAATTGTTGTGAGTTATTTTGTTATTTGAAAAAGAATTAAATGTAATGTTGGATTGTTGTGAGTGATTTTGTTGTTTTAAAACTATTAAATGTAATGTTGAATTATTGTGAGTGGTTTTGTTGTTTTAAAACTATTAAATGTAATATTTAATTGTTGTAAGTGATTTTGTTGTTTTAAAATTATTAAATTTATTGTTTAATTGTTGTAAGCGATTATGTTGTTTTAATATTAAATTTAATGTTGAATTGTTCGAAGTGATTTTGTTGTTTTAAAATTAATAAACGCAATGAAGTATGATCCTCGCCGCGGCACAATGTTAACAATGCCGTGGCAAGACCTATTGAACCATGATAAATAACCGTAGTCGAACTCACGCCACGGCATATCAAAATCTATGCCTCGGCATTTTTACAATAGCCGCGGCGGAATGGTAGTAACGCCGCGGCGTTTAGTGACTTACAGAGTCCATGCTCTCTGTATAATTTGAAACAACATATAGGCCTTGGCATGGTATAAGCAAGCCGCGGCTTCGTTGGCCATGCCAAGGCATGGGTAACAGAATGCCGCAGCTTACATCGTCTGTTTACCAAAGTACCCTCACAATATGCAACTCGCCGAGGCCTTTCTTGGAAGTGCCGCGGCGAGTTGCATAATCATGAGGGAAAATTTGTAAATTAAAATGAAGCCACAGCGTGTTCATTCAAATGTCGCGGCATGATAAGTAAATTTACAATGTAATTATTAGTTATCATATTAACTGTAACACAATTTTAGTAAATTAAATTATCTTATTAATAAACTATGAAAATGTTGATAATTTTATTATAAAAAAAACAAAATAATGCACTTAATAATCATAACTAAATAATCGTTCAAACAAAAAACACAACATTGTACTATTAATTATTTAATTTTTCAAACCAAAAATATAAAAATAAATATAATTACAGTTTAATTTTATGGGTTTAAAGTCTAGGGTAAAATTGTAAAAATTAATTAACCACGCCGCGGCTTATTTTGTAGAAGCCACGGCTTTATCTCAAACGTCGGATATATCCGTTGCAGAAACTGAACACGGCGCGGCATATGTAACCCCTGCCGCGGCTTTCCTTCGCTGACACAAAAACGGCTAGTTTTTTTTTTCACCCGAATTATTACCCCACAACGGTAATAAACGGCTATATTTGTTAAGAACGTTTAAATTCACACAAGTCTTCTATTTAAACCTATACTTGTTCACATTTTATTCTATGTTTCATCAAATTAATCCTTAGATTCAAAAATATCATCATTTTTCTTTGTTATGGATGACTCGTCTCGTTCTGGTTCGTCATCGGAATATTATCAGGGATTCTTTATCGGGTTTACCTCTTCCTCCGATGATGATAGTTTTTCTATGGATACAAGTTCCAATAATACTATTTTCATATCCTCCGACGACACCGAGGAATTTGAAATGCCTCCGAATCCAACTCTAAATCGGACCTCTCGTGCCGGTGGGCCACGACCGACGAGGGGGCGTGGGCGTGGGCGTGGGCGTGGACGTGGTAGGCCACCGTCTTTACTATGGGAAACAGATTTTCAAATGAGGCTCAAATGGAACAATGAGACTCAAACTCAAGATAGGTACGCGAAATGCAAATGGTGCCGACAAGAGATTCTCGCAATCATTGAACGAGGCACAACTCATTTACGTCGACATGCCAATCGTTGTCGTAGAGATTTAGGTATTGATGACGAATTATGATTTTAATTGTTGTAGTTTTATTAATATAATATTGAATTGTTGTGAGTTATTTTGTTAATTGAAAAAGTATTAAATGTAATGTTGAATTGTTGTGAGTGATTTTTTTGTTTTAAAACTATTAAATGTAATATTTAATTGTTGTAAGTGATTTTGTTGTTTTAAAATTATTAAATGTAATATTTAATTGCTGTAAGTGATTTTGTTGTTTTAAAATTATTAAATTTATTGTTTAATTGTTGTAAGCGATTATGTTATTTTAATATTAAATTTAATGTTGAATTGTTCGAAGTGATTTTGTTGTTTTAAAATTAATAAACGTAATGAAGTATGATACTCGGCGCGGCACAATGTTTCCAATGCCGTGGCAAGAGATATTGAACCATGATAAATAACCGTAGTCGAACTCACGCCCCGGCATATCAAAATCTATGCCTCGGCATTTTTACAATAGCCGCGGCGGAATGGTAGTAACGCCGCGGCGTTTAGTGACTTACAGAATCCATGCTCTCTGTATTATTTGAAACAACATATAGGCCTCGGCATGGTATCAGCAAGCCGTGGCTTTGTTGGCCATGCCGTGGCGTTACAATCTTAATGCCGTGGTGTATTGTTGCTATTTACTATTTTAACCTCTGGCTTATGAACACAGCCGCGGCTTTAAAAGGTCACGCCAAGGCGTGTGGAAAGAATGCCGTGGCTAGCGTTGGTCACACCTCGGCCTAATTCGACTAAAGTTAAGCATGCTCTCTGTATAATTTTTGGTTATTTTACGCCGCGGTAGGTTATGCATAAGCCGAGGCTTTGTGTGACAATGCCGAGGCGTTACAATCATGATGCCGTGGTATGTTGTTGCTATTTACTATTTTAACCTCTGGCTTATGAATACAGCCACGGCTTCAATAGGTCACGCTAAGGCGTGTGGAAATCATGCCGTGGCTAGAGTTGGTCACACCTCGGCATGACGAATTATACAAATAATTAATTAATAGTTATACAATTAAATTATGAATTATTTAATTTTTCGATTGTTTAACAATCTAAATTAGATCTTATAAAATCATTTTAAATTTTTTATAAACAATTATTTTATATTTCAACAAAACGAAGTATAATAACATTTGAAAATTTATACTTTTTTTCAAACAAAACTAAATATTAACTAATTGTTCAAAGGAAACATAAAATATTAACAAATTGTTTAAACAAAACAAACATAATAGCTAATTGTTCAAACATAAGAAATAACTAATTATTGTCCACGAGGTTGTTGTCATCATTGTTCTCGACTTCTTGGTTATTGTTTTCTTCGAGGCCGTCGTTGTTGATTTCTTCCGGGTTATTTGGGTTCTCTGGGTTCTCGGGGTTCGCCTCATTGTCGTTCCCGCCTGCTGCATTCTCGCCTCCTTCATTCTCGTTAGCGTTCCCGCCTGCTGCATTCTCGCCTCCTTCATTCTCGTTACCGTTCCCGCCTCCTTCTTCGTTCTCAACCTCGCCGTTCCCGCCTCCAACGTTCCCGCCTGCTTCAACGAATGCCGGCTGATACGGATTTGGATATCCTGTTGGCCATGGCATTGGTGGAATTTGATTTGGCGCCTCAAATCCTGGGTAGATACCGGGCCAAAACGAGCTACAATAGGTATTGAACTCAAGAATGCTCCGAATACCGTGAGCCACGAAGGCTCTCATTGGCGTATCATCGTAGTTGAGCTCCGGCATCGGTGGGGCGGCAACAGGCTGTGCTGGTATATCGGCGGCCTAAACCATGAATTTCAAGCAAAGTTAGATTATTATTAAAACAATAATAAACAATTAAGCATTCTAAGCTGTACATTTACCTCGTTTGCAGGTTGTTCAGGTATCTCGTTCGCAGGGGCCTCAACAAAGGGTTCCTTTAAACTCCGGATCCAAGCCTGGTCCATCTTCTTTCCATACGGCACCGTCAGGTCGAGCTCAGAATCCTCTATCTAAAAAATGAAATAAAGCAAGATTAGATCAATATTGAAAAAATTGAATTTCACAATTGAAGACAAATAAAGATATATATACTTACCCCAGCTTTCTTGCATAGATCTGTGATAAGGAACGGGAAGCCCAGTGCATTCTTTGAGGCGTCGTACGCCATGTGGGTCATGTAGAAGAAGATGAATCGACCAATGTCGATATTCAACCCCCTAACCGCCGCGTAGATCAACTTGAGAAAGTTGAACTGCAGCTCCGTGAAGTGCAGATGCGGGAATAGGTTGGCCCCGAAGAAGTACATCCAAACCTTGGCTCGCCGATTCAACTGATTTTTATTTAGTCGCATCTCTCCGGCCCTATTGTGCCATTGTGCTCCGGGAGTAGCAATGGTCGCTGCCATGTTGTCGTAAAACTCTTGATTCAATTCTTGATCGCCCAATTGGTTGTGCTCGTTTTCCTCGTCGGTTAAATTTGGGGTTCCGTAGTATTCATTGATTACTTGAGCATTGATTGCAAATCGGATATGCCGAACAGTCACAAATCCATCGACTGACTCGTCGGGAAGAGCGGCATAGAACTCGTGGACCAATGTCCTCCTCGCCTTAGACCTAGGTTGGAGCATGAAATTTTTCCAACCGCGTTGTTCGATACTCTCATTGAGAGCGTCGCCAAGGTAACCCATGTCCGTAATGGGTATTTTCGCAAATCCACGCTCCGGGCATAATTGTCGCTTGCAAAGAACTTGAAATCGTTTCCTTGCCGCTTCCGTTTTGAAACTGGGCGGTACTTGAATTGAAGGTGCTAGTGGTACTTGTTCCTCCTCGTTGACTGGCGGGACTCGCCTCGACGATCCGTTTCTAACCAAAAGATATCCCCTTGCGCGTTTTGACTTTGGTGCCATTGAAATCTATAAAAAAGAAATGTTAATGCCATAACATATTAATTCAAGCCAAAAAACTAATTTACCAAAGATATTAGATAATCCTATAAACTAACTAACTTAACTAATTAAACTCATTAATCCAAACCAAATTAAATAAACTAATTGACCTAAGGATACATCACAAATAACTAATCATATAACCAATCAAACAAAACCAAACATAATCAAAGTACAAAATTTAATCATATAACGTAATTCGATTACGCAATTTCAATACCTAATTAAGTTAACACCCAATTTCAAAACTCAAATTGGAAATTAAATTTCAATACCCAAACCTAATTTAAAAACCTAAATTCAAAACCCAATTAATTTCAAAACCTAATTTCAATACCCAATTAACTTCAAAACCTAATTTCAAAACCTAATTACAAAACCTAATTACAAAACCTAATTTCAATACACAAACCTAATTCAAAAACCTAAATTCAAAACCCAATTAATTTCAAAACCTAATTTCAATACCCAATTAACTTCAAAACCTAATTTCAAAACCTAATTACAAAACCTAATTTCAATACCCAAAAAAAAAATTTCAATACCTAAACCAATTTAATCAATTCATAAAATCAAATTTCACTTAAAAATTGATACAAGAACTTGATATCAATGACTTAATACAACAATACTCAAATCCTATTTCGAATTGTTGAATTGTTGAATTGTTGTGATTTCAAAACCTAATTACAAAACCTAATTTCAATACACAAACCTAATTCAAAAACCTAAATTCAAAACCCAATTAATTTCAAAACCTAATTTCAATACCCAATTAACTTCAAAACCTAATTTCAAAACCTAATTACAAAACCTAATTACAAAACCTAATTTCAATACCCAAAAAAAAATTTCAATACCTAAACCAATTTAATCAATTCATAAAATCAAATTTCACTTAAAAATTGATACAAGAACTTGATATGAATGACTTTATACAACAATACTCAAATCCTATTTCGAATTAACAGCAACAAAAAAAAGAAAAAAAAAAAAACCAGAAAAACAAAGCTTGAAATCGACACTTACTCGTGGAGGTCGACGGCGTAGGGCTTGGACGGCAACGGCGGATGACGGCGGATGACGGCGTCAATTGTGTTGCGGTGAGAAGACGGCGGCGCAAGGCGAGTGCGAGAGAGAGGCGGGTTAGGGTTGAGTTGTGACGGCACGAAGTGAAAATGAACTCCTCGCGGGTAAGACTGTAAAAACAAGTCACGCCGCGGTGTGTTAAAAAATGTGCCGCGGCGATATAATTAAAAATCGTATTATGTAGTGTGCCACGGCGTATTTGAAACGACGCCGCGGCGGGAATTGGTGAAACCGGGCGAGGGCGAGGGCGAGAGGCACGGCGAAAGGGAAGGAGTCGCGGAGAGTCAGGCACGGCGCAAATGAGAAAATGGCTAAATACGATACACGCCTCGGCTTATTGTTTGTAACGCCACGGCGTATTTTTACAAACGAAATGTCGTGGCGTTATTCAAGACACGCCGCGGCATACAAGGGGTTTATTGCGGCATTATGAACAACGGTTTCATTCTGTCGTTGTGTACCATCCATGCCACGGCGTGTAAGAGATCATGCCACGGCTTATTTCTTGAAAGTCATGTGCCGTGGCGTTTTCAAATGCACGCCGTGGCGTAATGTCCATGGTATGAACAACGGTTTTTAAGGTTTCATCGTGTACCAATAATGCCGCGGCGTGTAATACATAATGCCGCGGCTTATACCGCGTGGTATGAACAACGGTTAATAGAGTGTCGTTGTGTACCAACAATGCCGCGGCATTATATATACGCCGCGGCTTATAAACATCTCAATGACACATTTTCAACAATGGAAAATATATCCGTGGTAAATTTGAAAATGTGCCGCGGCGTGTTTATGCGTGTCGCGGCGTGACCTGAATTTCAACCATGAAAAAAAAAATGGAAAATATATCCGTGGTGAATTTGAATGTGTGCCGCGGCGTGTTTATGCGTGTCGCGGCGTGACCCGATTTTCAACTATGGAAAAAAATTTCCGTGGTAGAAACTTGGATTTCGACCATGGATAAAAAAATCCATGGTTGAAACTCCGTGGTAGGATCAACAATTTGTACTAGTGTTAAAAGGCGTATTTCTTTATTCTCCCCTCTCTTAAAGAGAACCATATATGTCTCTTTTTTATACAAGTCATATATCCTTTTCATGTGTAATCTCAAGTTTTTGTCTCTCTGAAATCACAAAGAACACTGAAGCAAGTGATAATGGGAGTTCCTGAATCTCCAAAGCCTCCTCATCTTTATCCACAAGCCCTACAGCTTAAGCTTTACCAAGCCTTCATATTCTCAATCCCTATTCTCTTCTCAATCATTCTCTTTCTCTTGTTTTACTTGTTTTATCTCAAGAGAAGATCAACCTCTTCCACTCTCCACCCTCCGCTAAGTCGTCGTCCAACAACCAGTTATAGCGTTTCCTCGGTAACTCTCTCTCTCTCTCTCTCTATATATATATATATATATATATATATATATATACATGAACAAAGTCAGGCACATTCGAATACACAAATTAAAATCCTACTATGTTGTGACAATAGTTCTGCATGGAATACTAATATATTTACTTTTTACTGCATGGTTGTTTTCCACAAACCCTAACTCATATTTTTCCTTTTTGCTATTTGATTCTCTTTGTATATATATGTGTATATATGTATCATATAGACTAGTTGTCAGTTGGATTTAAAGATGGAGATTGACGATGAGCTTTCAACAGTGTTGTTTGATGAAGAATTGAGGAGAAAAGATTCTCTGTAAGTATACTTTTTTTTTTGTTCCTTTCATATCTAGATTACTGTAAGGTTCACTAATACAACCATACCGTACAACATGTTCTTAGAATATTATTGTCACATATCAATTCCATGGATGCTGAAAAGTCTAGAAATTAATAGTTCAATGAGATGTATATATTGAGATTGGCCACTCGAAGATAAAGAAAAGGTTAATTTCCATCATGAACTAGATATTATAACATGTTAGTGCAGTATTTATTCCGTGCGTTGCAATAAGTGATGGCCCTAGCTAAGAGAAGTCAGCAAAACTTATCATGTTTTAATTTGTTTTCTTGTCGCAAATTTCGAATCTCTCATAACATCCATTAATGCCTTTTCTCTAAGTAGGGTATTTCCTATATATGAATGAGATAAATTTAGGGGGTGACAAGTTAACATGTGTAAAGTTGACTAACAGAGTACGAATTGTGCATCTAATATCAACTTTTCCTTTTCAAAAAGAATGGTCTTATTTGCATGACAAGGCACTCAAGTGGATGATAAGAGCTACTAACACATCCATATTGTTTGTTTTTTTACTTATAAATTAATGGAAACTTTATCTTGTGGGGTCTAAGAAGAGATATTTTCTAGTGCAAAGCATTTATATTCTGTTAACCCAATATTAATTTAATTGGGTATGTTTCATTTTTGAAAGAGTATAAGAACTAAAAGATTATTTGTTTTTTTTCCTTCTTCTAAGTTCTAAAAGTAGAACTTTTATTTGTGAATTAATAGTTGTTAAATTAATGATTTTTCTAAATTAATATTTTTCTCCAATGCCAATTTGAGATCAATATAAAAATAGTAAATTTCAATAAGTTGATAAGATAATATGTTTTTTTTTCATCCAAAAATCCTAATAAATATATAATTTTATTAAGACAAAAAATTATTAATTCTTCAAATTACTTAGTTTTTCCGTTAATTAACTTACTACTATAAAGTTTTAAGAGAAAACATATGATTTGATAATGTTATTGTCTCTTTTTGACCACATGTGAGTTACAAAAACTTCAAAGAATTGAAATAAACTTTCAATAATAGCACTATTGTAAAAGTGTGTTCGACGATGAAAAAATTAAAGGCAATTACGTCAATCTTGTCAATGTGAGTTTAAGCCTGACTTGGCTCAACTCCTATCATTAGTTCTCTCACCAGAGAACTTCCCACCAGAGATGGGTCCGACCAGAGAATCCTCCTAGCAGGAATGGATCTGACCAGGAATGCTCCTACCAGAGATGCCCTACCAGAAGAACTCCTAGCAGGAGTTCCACGAGCAGAAAGAGAGCCTAGTAGCCCTGCTAGGAACATACGACCAGAATCCAAACTTGAGGAGCAAGTTTGGAGATTTGATACGATTTGGTTTCCTGATTTTGTTAGGATTCGATTGTAAATTGTAAAGATAAGATTGCGTCTATCTTAGGAAGTTTTAGCTAGGGTTTTGTTTTTCTGGTCTCCTATAAATACTAGTGTTAGTGTTTATTTTTTGTAACTCCATTATTGCGATTTGCGATTTCGATTAATCAGAGAAGCTTTTCTCCCAAAGTTTTCTTGCTTTCTTTTTCTTTTGTTCTTCGTATTCTTCTCTTGGCAGATTCATTCCCATTGGAACCAATAAGTGGTATCAGAGCTCATTGCCGAAGAAGATGTCGTCAACAAGCGATTCCACCAGAGGAGAATTGACGACGGTGACGAAGATCGGGTCAAAGGAAGGAAGCGTGACGCTCCATTATCCGATGCTCACGAAGAGCAATTACTCGGTTAGGGCGTTGAAGATGCAAGTGAATTTGCAGGCGCAAGGCGTTTGGGAGGCTATAGAAGACGTTGATGTCGAAGGGCGCAAGGAGAGGATGACACTCGCCGCCATCTATCAAGGAGTTTCGGAAGACATTCTTTTCTTGATCTAAGAGAAGGATTCTGCAAAGGAGGCGTGGGCGACGCTTCGAACCATGCACATGGGCGCAGATCGCATCAAAGATGCAAAGGTTCAAACCTTGAAAAGAGAATTCGAGTTTATTCGGATGAGGGAAGGCGAGTCCATTGATAACTTTGCCATGAAACTCACGTCCATTGTTACTGGTATCCGCTCGCTAGGAGACAAGGTGGAGGAGACCACCGTTGTCACAAAATTCCTACGAGCCGTGCCACACAGGTACACGCAAATCGTGACATCGATTGAGCAGTTTGGCGACCTCAAGACCATGACGGTGGAGGAGGTTGTCGGTCGCCTCAAAACCCACGAGGAGAGACTTCGGGGTTATGGTGACAGAGAATAGGAGAAGCACCTCCTGCTCACGCATGAAGAGTGGACGGCCAGATAGAAGAAAAACAGGGGAGCATAATTCTCTTCCACTTCTTCTGGTCAGAGTAACTACGGCGGAGATAGGTGAGGACGTGGTACAGGTCGTGGACGAGGGCGAGGTCGAGACACACGAGGTCGCGGCAATGGTGCACCCTGTCAGGAAAGCACCACCAGGAGAGACAAGAGCACCGTGATGTGCTACAACTGTCAGAAGCTTGGGCACTTTGCTTCAGAGTGTCGCAGCAGGAACCACGAAGAGGAAGCGAATCTGATGAGATTTGATGAAGACCACCCGGCCCTGATGTTTGCCAAACAGGAGGTGAGCGTGGACGGACAAGAATACGAGGAGACGATCCTCGTAGGCGAGAGAGAACAGACCTGCCAGGAGAGCAAGAAGCAGACATGCCCGGAGACCAGAGAGTAGACCTGGTTGGAATCCGAGCAGAGACCAGAGACTAGAGAGCAGACCAGCTCGGAGATGGTTTTCCTGATCGAGGACAAGGTTATTGCTAACCTCCTCGTTGACGGAGAGCAGAAATTCTCTACCGATGTTTGGTACCTAGACAACGGTGCGAGCAACCACATGACGAGAAACTGAGCTAAGTTTGAAGAGCTCGATGAGAAGGTCACGGGCAACATGAAATTCGGCGATGGCTCCATCGTTAAAATTAGAGGCAGAGGGTCTATCTTGTTCATGTGCAAGAACGGGGACCAGCACCTCATGACCCAAGTGTCCTTCATCCCAAAGATGAAGAGTAACATCATCCGCCTGGGAAAGATGACAAAAATCGGCAACACAATGGTGATGGCTGGTCCCTATCTGAAAATGTGGAACAAAGGTGGCGACCTGTTAATGAAGGTGAGCAGAACGCTGAACAGGTTGTACAAGATTCTCCTGGAGACAGGCCAGCCCGTCTGCCTGATGGCATCCCTAGCAGACCTGGCCTGGTTGTGGCATGCGATACTTGGGCACGTGAACTTCTACGCGCTCAAGATGATAGGCGAGAAGGAGATGGCCTTTAATGTTCCCAAGATTGAACTCCCCAACCAGCCATGCGAATGCTGCATGATCGCGAAACAGGCTAGAGTGCCATTTCCTATCAAGGCCAAGTTTTGAGCAGATCGACCTCTCCAACTAGTGCATGCGGACCTCTGGGCCCAATCACTCCAGCAACTCTAGCCGGAAGTAAGTATTTCCTACTACTTGTTGACGACTACAGTCGCTGGATGTGGATCTACACGCTCAAGGAGAAGAGTGGAGCCTTTAAAGTCTTCAAGAAGTTCAAGAGGCTCGTGGAGAATGGGTCAAGACACAAGATGAAGGTCTTGAGAACAGATCGAGGTGGAGAGTTCACATCCCAGCAGTTCGGAGAGTTCTGCGATGAAGAAGGAGTCGAGCGCCACCTAACCGCACCGTACACTCCCCAGCAGAACGGTGTGGTGGAGAGTAGAAATCGCACAGTGATGGATACAGTAAGAAGCTTGTTGAAGAGCATGCAAGTATCAGCGAGGTTTTGGGGAGAAGCATGTAGACACGCTGTCTACTTGCCAAACCGTTCGCCAACAAAGGCGCTAGAAGAGTGCACTCTGTACCAGACGTGGAATGGGAAGAAACCCCATTACAGAACTTGAGAGTATTTGGGTGCACATCACATGTGAAGACCATTGGTCCCATCTCAAGAAGCTTGATGATAGGAGTCAGACAATGGTGTACCTTGGTGTTGAAGATGGCAGCAAGGCACATAGACTCCTTGACCCCCGACGGGGCAAGATCCAGGTGAGTAGAGATGCCGTGTTTGAAGAGGAGAACAAATGGGATTGGCGCGGCGAGAACGGAGACCCCGAGCAGAACTCAGTAGAGTTCGAAGTCAAAGAAGAAGAGGGCATTGCCGAGCAGGATGGTACCCTCACCAGCTCATTCAGCCCGGGTACCCTTACCAGCTCGGGTGCCTCTACCAGCTCGGGTGCCCCCACCAGCTCAGGTAGTCCTACCAGAGATCCTTTCCTGAGCACACCCAGGACACCAAGCACGAGCCAAATCTGCTCGTCCAGCTCAGGAGATTCCTGGATCAAGGATGGCCCGGGGGGATTCCGTCCCCTAGCAGAGATCTACGAAGAGTCTCAGGAAGTGGAGATGAATCTAGAATATTTGTCTTTGTTGTGCGCTGAGGAGCCAGCCAACTACCAAGAGGCAGGAGGCGAGCAGGAATGGTTGGAGGCAATGAAGAAGGAGTTGGAGTCTATCGAGAAGAACAAGACATGGGAGCTCACCGACCTGCCCAAAGGTCAGAAGCCTATTGGCTTGAAATGGGTCTACAAGATGAAGAAGGACACTGAGAGGAATATCCTAAAGCACAAAGCAAGGCTAGTAGCCAAAGGCTACGTGCAGAAGCAAGGAGTCGACTTCGAGGAAGTCTTTGCTCCCGTGGCAAGACTAGAAATGATCAGACTCATCCTAGCCCTAGCAGCACATCAAGGAAGGGAGATTCACCACATGGATGTCAAATCGGCATTCTTAAACGGTGACCTCAAGGAAGAAGTCTACGTCAGTCAACCTGAAGGTTTTGGCGTCAAGGGCAAGGAGAAGAATGTGTACAAGCTCTCCAAGGCTTTGTACGGGCTACGTCAAGCTCCAAGGGCGTGGAACATCCGCCTCGACAAAATCTTGAAGAGTCTTGGATTCACTAAGTGCTCCAGGGAGCAGACAATATACACCGGAAGCAGCAAGGAAGAAGTTTTGGTCGTCAGAGTTTATGTGGATGACCTAATAGTCACTGGATCCAGCTCAGGAGGAGTTGAAAGATTCAAGAAGCAGATGATGGCCGAATTCGAGATGAGTGACCTCGGACTACTTTCTTACTACCTTGGTATTGAGGTAGAGCAGAAGAAACATTGCATTAAGCTAAAGCAATTAGCCTACGCGAAGAAGATCCTTAAGCAGTTTGAGATGGCGGATTACAATCCGAGAAAGTATCCAATGGAGGCAAAGCTCCAGCTCGGGAATGATGCTAAAGGGAGAGAAGCGGATCCCACAGAGTACAGACGCGTGATCGGGTGCCTGAGGTATCTCACCCACACCTGACAAGACCTTTCTCACGTAGTAGGGATAGTTAGTCGTTTCATGGACAAAGGCCACAAGCCCACACCAGCAGGCGGTGAAGCATATCTTGCGCTACGTGAAGGAAACGACGGACTATGGGATCCAATATAGAAGAGGCAAGGGAGCATAAGAGCTAGTCGGCTTCACAGAAAGTGATCTAGCATGTGACATTGATGATAGGAAGAGCACCGGATGGATGGCGTTCTACCTCAACGGGAACTTGATCACTTGGCTATCTCAGAAGCAGAAGACAATAGCTTTATCCTCGTGTGAAGCGGAGTTCATGGCGGCAACCGCAACAGCTTGTCAAGCTATGTGGCTGAAGTGGATTCATAGTGAAGTGACTGAAGACGAGCAGAAGCCAGTTACACTCTACATGGACAACAAGTCTGCAATAGTGCTGATGAAGAACCCAGTGTTCCATGGTCGGAGCAAACACATAGACACTTGGTATCATTATATTAGCGAGTGTGTAGAAAAGAAGAAGATCATCGTGGAGTTTGTTAGCACGAAGGAGCAGCGGGCAGCCATACTCACCAAGGCTCTAGCAAGAGTTAAGTTCGCGTAGATGAGAGAGCTTCTTGGAGTGAAGAACCTCAGCTCATGTCAAGCTTACGGGGGGAAATGTGAGTTTAAGCCTGACTTGGCTCAACTCCTATCAGGAATTCTCCCACCAGAGAACTTCCCACTAGAGATGGGTCCGACCATAGAATCCTCCTAGCAGGAATGGACCCGACCAGGAATGCTCCTACCAGAAGAACTCCTAGAAGGAGTTCCACGAGCACAAAGAGAGCCTAGCAGCCTAGCTAGGAACATACGACCAGAAGCCAAACTTGAGGAGCAGGTTTGGAGATTTGATACGATTTGGTTTCCTGATTTTGTCAGGATTCGATTGTAAATTGTAAAGATAAGATTGCGTCTATCTTAGGAAGTTTTAGCTAGGGTTTCGTTTTTCTGGTCTCCTATAAATACTAGTGTTATTGTTTATTTTTTGTAACTCCATTATTGCGATTTCGATTAATCAAAGAAGCTTTTCTCCCAAAGTTTTCTTGCTTTCTTTTTCTTTTGTTCTTCGTATTATTCTCTTGGCAGGTCCATTCTCATTGGAACCAACAATCAACTTGGTGAAAACCAAGAAAAATGTTCCCAATATATAGGAGAAAAAAGTTGTCAAATCATACATAGTTTGTTGGTTCTAATTGAAAGATTTGCAACTAACGAACAAGAAACAAAGAGAAAGAAGAAAAGTTTGGGAGAATTTTTTTATTATTAATGTCGATTGGAAAAATTCAAAATTGAGTTACATTATAAAGTCACTAAGACTTGTATTTATAGAGAAATAAGAAAGCTAAGCCCTAGCTAAACTTCCTATAATAAACTCAATCAAACTTTACAACTTACATGTTTCCTAACATAATGGGAAACCAGATCAAATCAAATCATGAAGCCAAATCGTATGTCCAAAATTGCTCCTCGAGTCTGGCACCTTCGAGGAATTACTTTTGTTAACTTATAAAGTTTCCCATTTTTGCCAGGGAGAATCCTGCTAGGGTATTTTTCTACTAGGGGTAGTTCTGCTCCCCCTAATATCTGCTAAAGACAACTCTGGTAGGGGCATTCCTGGTCGGATCCTTTCTTGCTAGGGGCATCTCTGGTCGATCAGACCCATCTCTGGCAGGGAGCTTTCTGCCCCAGAGATTTGTGATAGGAATTGAGCCAAGTGAGTCTTAAATTCACATTCCCTCCGTAAGCTTGACTTGGGTCGAGGTTCTTCACCCCGATAAACTCTCTCATCTCTGCGAACTTGATTCTCTCTAGAGTCTTGGTTAGTATTTCTGCTTGCTGCTCCCTTGTGATGACAAACTCCACGATGATCATTCGCTTCTCCACACACTTGTGGATGTGCTGAAACCGAGTGTCTATGTGTTTGCTCCGATCATGAATCAGTGGTTCTTCATCAGTGCTATTGCGGAATTTTTGTCCACGTAGACACTAAAATGGATTCTGCTCGGCTCCAGCCACTTCACTTAGTAGCCCCTTCAACCACATAGCATGACATGCTGCTGCGGTTGCTGCCATGAACTCCGCTTCGCATGACGATAAAGCTACAATTTTTTGCTTCTGAGGCTGCCAGGTGATCATGTCCCCGTTGAAGTAGAACGACATCCCTCCAGTACTCTTCCTATCATCAATGTCACCGGCTAGATCACTGTCAGTAAAGCCTACAAGCTTTTCTGCTCCAAAGCCTCTCACATACAAGATCCCGTTGTCCGTCGTTCCTTAAACGTAGTGCAAAATATGCTTCACCGCCTGCTGATGTGCGCTTGTGGGCTTCTCCATGAATCGACTAACTATCCTGGCTGCATGAGAAATGTCTGGTCGGCTTTGAAAGAGACACGTCAAGCACCCGATAAGACGTCTATACTACATAGGATCCACTTCTCTTCCTTCAGCATCCTTCCCGAGCTGAACCTTTGCCTCCATTGGGTATTTGCTCGGGTTGCAATTTGCCATCTCGAACTACTTAAGGATCTTCTACGCGTAGGCTGTCAGCTTCAGCGTGATGCAATCTTTCTTCTGCTCCACCTCGATGCCAAGGTAGTACGAAAGTGATTCGAGGTCACTCATCTCGAATTCGGCCATCATTTTCTTCTTGAACCCTTCTACGCCTCCTACGCTAGATTAAATGATTATTAGGTTTTTCACATATAGTCTGACAACAAAAATTCTTCTTTGTTGTTCTTAGTGTACACTGCCTGCTCCCTAAAGCACTTTATGAATCCAAGACTCTTCAAGCTCTTATTGAGGCTTATGTTCCACGCTCTTAGAGCTTGACGTAGCCCAAACAGATCCTTAAAGAGCAGGTACACCTTGTGCTCCTTGCCTTTGACGCCATAACCTTCAGGTTGACTGACGTAGACTTTTTACGATTAGTCTGATCGTCTCCAGTCTCGCTACTGGAGCAAATACTTCTTCTTAGTTGACTCCTTGCCTCTGCACATAGCCTTTGGCAACTAGCCTTGCCTTATGCTTCAAGACATTCCCCTCCGTGCCCTTCTTGAGTTTGTATACCCACTTCAGACCAATGGGCTTCTTACCTTTGGGTAGGTCGGTCAGCTTTCACGTTGTTTTCTTCTCTATGGATTCCAGTCCTTCTCCATTGCCTCTTGCCATTCCTACTCAGTTGTTGCCTCTTGGTAGATGGCTGGCTCCTTGGCGCATAACAAGGGCAACTCTTCTAGGTTCAACTCCACTTCATGAGCCTGTTCGTAGACTTATTCTAGGGGACAAAATCCTCTAGGGCTATCCTTGATCGAGGAAACTCCGTAGCTGGACGGGCTGGTTCTGCTAGGATTGGGTGTACCCGTAGGATAAGCTGGTGGGGGTACTATATCTGGTTGGGGTACCAGAGCTAGTAGGGTACCCAAGTTTGATGATTATGGCCCTTCCTCGTCAACAACATGTTCTTCTAATTCCAACTAAACTAATTTCTTTTTGGGCTCACGTTTCTCATCTTGCCAATCCCTCTTCTTCGAACACGGCGTCTCTGCTCACTTGTATCTTGTGGTGTCGTGGGTCAAAGAGTTTGTGTGCCTTGCTTCCGTCTCCTATGCCAATGTACACCATCAGCTGACTTCTAACATCAAGGTTCTTGATATGAGGACCTACAGTCTTCACATGTGTGGTGCACTCAAACACTCTCAAGTGCTCCATATGGAGTTTTTCCCCGTTCCAATTGAAAGATCTGCAAATAAAGAACAAGAAACAAAGAGAAAGAAGAAACGTTTGGGAGAATTTTCTTTGATTAATGTCGAATGGAAAAATTATAATAATTGAGTTACATTCTAAAGTCACTAAGACTTGTATTTATAAAGAAACAAGAACGATAAACCCTACCTAAACTTCCTAAAATAAACTCAATCAAATCTTTATAATTTACATGTTTCCTAACATAATGGGGAACCAAACCAAACCAAATCAGGAAGCCAAATTGTAACCCCAAACTTGCTCTTCAAGTTTGGCACCTTCCAGGAATAACTTCAATTCACTTCTGATGTTTCCCGTTTCTTCCCGGGAGAATCCTTCCAGGGTTTTCTTTTCTCCTGCTAGGGGGTATTTCTTCTCCCCTCATCTCTGCTAGAGGCATCTCTGGTAGGGCCTTCCTGGTCAGGTCCCTTCATGCTAAGGGCATCTCTGGTCGGACCCATCTCTGGTAGAGAGCTTTCTCTCTACGAGATTTCTGCTAGGACTTGAGCCAAGTGAGGCTTAAACTCACATAGTTCCTATGAAACTCAACGGTCAGTAGTTAAAGAAAAAACTTAAATTACTCATGCTAAATTTTTGGTGTCGTCGAAAGTTTTTGCGAACTAAAAATAATAAAATTTGAGAATATAAGTTTTTTTTTGTTTGTAACATATAGGTATTTTTGCCACAAATATCTTGATATAAATGGATCATGCTAAGTTAATATATGTTAAAAATAAATAAAAAACTGTAACCGGCCGTATTAAAGATATTAATGTATAGAAATTCTGTTGCATATTACAATTGAGACTATTCATATATTGTACGATGAAAGAAAGCATATATTACCCATGAACATACAAGTACAAACCTTTGCATTGTTTTTAATTAATATATAATTAACATATCTATTGATCACCTTATAGCTGCTAAGTGGTAAATATGTGAATAAGCAGGTGTTGTGTTTGCTTGGGAGAGTTTATGACGAAAGAGGAGCTATTGCAAGTTCCATCATGCAAACACATTTTCCACACAAATTGCATACATCTTTGGCTACATAAAAACACTACTTGCCCTCTTTGTAGATGTTCCATTCTCCTCAATAATATCCCGTCCAAACATCCGCCTGCACAGCCAGCACCTAGCGTCTCGGAGCCACCACCTTTGCCGATCACCTCGCTTCCGAATCAAAGTCAACAAATCGCCTCGTTGGAACCACAACAAGAGGAACACCAGCCTAGCTCTAGCTCAATTTATCTCACAAGATTACCAAGACAAGGATCGATTGTTATACATATCCAAACACATGACTCTAATCATGATTAACCATTCCTTTTTCCTTACAAAGTCCAAGTTGAAAACTTGACATACCACAATGCAAAAATTTGACACAAAAACTAAGATTGTCTAAAAGTTTTTTTTTTTTGTGATGCAATATTTGGAGTTTTGATCAGTTGTGTAGAGTATAGAGATAATTGATTGATTGGGAAAGACCAGATTTATCATCTATAAAGCCAAATAAATCTCTATTTTTTCCATTTTAATATTTGTACTAGTGTACTTGCTGCGCTTCGTGCATGGCGATAAAAGTATTCATAAGTATGGAGAAATTTTTTACCAATTTTATTTATTTTTTAATAAATAACTTTACTATTTAGATTATGTGTTTAAATTAAGAGATCAACATTGATATCGAACTTTATAATTGACTAATTTTTTATCTTTACATTATTGTCGATATTTTATTATATAACATGAATGTGTGTTAGAATGTTCAAATTATATGATCATATAAAAATAAAAAAGTTACTCAATCTTAATAAATAATTCTATCAAATATGTATTTCTACCCTAATAAACTATATTAAATATATTGAAAAATAAAACCTTATAATTTATAAGACTATTAACCGGTAAATAGAGTTAGAAATGCAAATTTTGTACTACAATTACATATTGTTCTACCAAGCAACTAATAAAGCTTGTTAAGGTCAGATCCGGTCGGATCTCCCTTATAAAACCACGACAACTCACAAGGAAAAGAAGAGCATAATGACGGCTCAAATGTGCGAGAGAAGCGACTAGAGGCGTTGACGGGTGGGGAGAGAAGAGAACTCGGGAGAGAAGGTCGATGACTCAGGAAAATGGAAGGTCGTGATTAAGCGAGGAGACGGCTATCGCGAAGCATGGGTAGCATGGAAGTGGTAGGCCCACCGATCGAGGAGTGAGGTGAGCATTTAATGCGCAGACACGCCTCGTGGAACTAGCATTAAATGCAGCCATACCTCGCCCACCTAACCACCTCGGTAAAGGCCCGACCGGCGCAAATGATGGCATGGAAAGGTGTTCCATGCCTCTATAGACTGCGTTAGGGGAGTGGCAGATGAGACTTCACTTTTTGCGGGAATGGAGACTGGCATGGGAGGGAAAGATGGTCTATAAAAGGAGAAAGACCTTAACTGGAAAATGAGTTGGAAAAAAGAGAGAAAGACAGAGAAACATCATTTATGTAATCACTTTTGATAGATAATCAATAAGAAGAAGAAGCATTATTATTCCCTCTCTAGCTTAGAAACGGATAAACTGAGCTCTTAGTTTTATGAACGAGAGAAATCTCGTGATTGTTGAGAGACCCCGAAACCCCCTCAACAAAGCTTATTTGGAAGAAGAAAGAAAAGAACACTCAATCAAGCAATCAACAAAAATATAATAATAAAATAAAAAAAATCTTTGAACCTCTAGCGTTGTGTTTGGTAAGAACAAGGTTTTAAATACCGCTTGCCGATGTCGTTTTGCATTTTTCATTTTACGGATATATCGCTTGTCGATTGGTATCTCATAGGTAAATCGATGGATATGCCGATGGATATATCGTTTCGCATATCCTCGAAAAAATATTTTCGATGGCCATGCCGATGGATATTCGAGAAATTTAATACCTTGGTTAGAAGAATTGAAACTCGAGTGCTCCATCACAAAACTGATTAAGAATCTGGTATTTTAAAATACGCAATAATAACTATAGACAGTAATAAATAAATAAAAATGTTTCCCTCGTGTAATAGCCTTATTCAATGTGGACTATGTTTCCTCTTTCCATCCCGAGTTTGTGAAGGAACAACATTACATGCACGTATTGTTTCTATTTAGACGATTGTTACGGTGTTACCTATAGATCCATGCCAAAAGGAAATGTCGAGCAATGAAATAGGAATAAGAAAAAAATTTAAAGAGAAATACAAATGACAACGTGGACTATATTTATATATATAGAGAGAGATGATTTAATTAATTGGAAATGAAAACTGCTAAGCTAATTTGTTGAGATAATGTGAAGAGTCTAAGGCAATTGGGTAAAATATAACTAATATATGTCTTGTTATACTCACTTCATCTTATAATATTCGCTTTTAATTTATATGAGGCATTAAATGTTGGTTCCCACTCTTCGGATCGCTTCACCGTAACTTTCCGCGCCGACTCGAGATTAGCAACGACAATATTTATCACACACTCTCACAAACCATAACCCACTCTTCTCTAAGTGTTGTATATATAATATATATATGTATGATGAGAGAGTTTATGGGAAAGTGGAGGCTGCTCTCTGTATTTGATGTCGAAGGAAATAATACAAAGTTGGAGTTATTCAATACAAACAATTCCTACTGCTTATATAGCTAGAGAAAGTAACCTAACTTTATTATAATACTCTTCATAAAACTTGGTGACCAAGCCAATTTTATGATCACGTTTACTTGCTTGCCAAGTAGAATAATATTAAATATATAGCAACGTGTTCCTCCAGTTGCATGAGAGCTCAAATACGAGCTTATTCACTACATTCTCCCCCGTAAGCTTGATTTAGCACGAGGTTCTTTACGCAGAGTATTTCTCGTATCTCCGCGAATTTGACACGAGCTAGGGCTTTGGTGAGAATATCAGCTCGTTGCTCTGTGGTGCTGACAAATTCCATGATGATCTCTCGGTTCTCAACTCACTCGCGAACAAAATGAAAGCGAGTGTCGATGTGCTTGCTGCGTCCATGAAACACCGGGTTTTTCATCAATGCGATCGCAGACTTGTTGTCAACGTAAAGAGTAACTGGCTTCTGCTGGGCTCCAGTCACTTCGCTCAATAAGTTTATGAGCCACAACGCTTGACACGCCGCTGCGGTCGCTGCCATGAACTCGGCCTCCCAAGAGGAAAGAGCCACAATTTTTTGCTTCTAAGACTGCCAGGTGATCGAATTCCCGTTGAGATAAAATGCCATACCTCCGGTACATTTTCTATCATCGATGTCACCGGCTAGGTCACTGTCGGTAAAGCCGACCAGTTCTTCAGCTCCATTTCCTTTTACATATTTGATCCCGTAGCTCGTCGTTCCCTTCACATAACGTAGGATGTGTTTCACAGCCTGTTGGTGTAGACTGGTAGGCTTCTCCATGTGACGACTCACCATGCCAACTGCATATGAGATGTCAGGTGGGGTGTGGGTTAAGTACCTGAGACACCCGACGACACGCCTATACTCTGTGGGATCCACTGGTTTTCCTTCCGCGTCCTTCCCGAGCTTTAACTTCGGTTCCATCGGATACTTGCTCGGGTTGCAATCCGCCATCTTGAATTTCTGCAAAATTTTCTTCGTGTAAGCCGTCTGCTTCAGCGTGACAAATTCCTTATTCTGATTGACCTCGATGCCGAGGTAGTATGAGAGTAGTCCGAGGTCGCTCATCTCGAACTCCTGCATCATCGGCTTTTTGAATCCATCTATGCCTTTTGCACTTGATCCAGTCACGATCAGGTCGTCGACGTACACACCGACGATGATGGCCTCCTTTCCTGAGTACCTCGTGTACACCGCTTGCTCCTGAGAGCACTTCTTTAAACCGAGACTCTTCATACTCCTGTCTAGTCGAGTGTTCCATGCACGTGGTGCTTGTCGTAGCCCATAAAGAGATTTTGACCGCTTGTACACCTTGTGCATTGTGGTGTTTTCGACGAAGCCTTCTGGCTGAGCAACGTTGACTTCTTCCTCCAATGCACCATTTAAGAACGCCGAATTGACGTCCAGGTGATGGATTTTCCATCCTCGGAGAGCTGCAAGGGCGAGGATCAGCCTGACCGTGTCGAGTCTGGCTACTGGAGCGAAGACTTCCTCGAAGTCTACTCCCTGCTTCTGCACGTAGCCCTTTGCGACCAGTCTAGCCTTGTGCTTGAGGACGTTGCCTTCTGAGTCTTTCTTCAGCTTGTAGACCCACTTCAGACCAATGGACTTGTGACCTTTTGGAAGGTCGACTAGCTCCCACGTCTTATTCTTCTCAATGGACTCCAGCTCTCTCTTCATCGCTTCTCGCCATTCCTTCTCGGTGACTGCCTCGCAATAGCTGGTTGGTTCCTCAGCGCTCACCAGGAGGAGCTCTTCTGGGCTCAAGTCGAGCTCTCGTGCTTCTTCGTAGACGTCGGACAGGGTACAAAACCCTCTTGGTCCGTCTTTGATTGACGAATCTCCTGAGCTGGTTCCTCCCGAACTAGCTGTCAGTGGGATCGGGGTTCTCATTCCTGATCGTGGGTTGGGAGAGCCAGGTGGTGTGCTAGTTCCAGAAGAATTAATTTCCGTCGAGCTGGGCGTTGCTAGCCCCGGGAAGGGACTCTCTCCCTCAACCCGCTCGACTTCCTCTTCGTTTTCGAGGATGAACTCCACCGAGTTCTATTCAGGCTCTCTATTCTCGTCCCGCCAATCCCACTTTTTTTCCTTTTCAAACACGACGTCTCTGCTTACCCGCGTCGGGGGTCGTAAAACATGTGTGCCTTGCTCCCTTCTTCAGCGCCAAGGTACACCATCGGCTGACTCCGATCATCGAGCTTCTTAAGGTTTGGTCCCACAGTCTTTACATGTGCAGTGCACTCAAACACCTTTAAATGTTCCAGATGAGGTTTCTTCCCTTTCCAAGCTTGGTACGGGGTGCGCTCGCCTAGCGCCTTCGTCGGCAAGCGGTTCAGCAAGTAAACCGCGTGACGTACCGCTTCTCCCAGAAGCTCGCTGGGATTTGCATGCTTTTCATCAAGCTCCTTGCAGTGTCCATGACGGTTTGATTCTGTCTCTCCACCACGCTCTTTTGCTGGGGCGTGTATGGACCCTCTTCCCTTGATGTCGACGATGGAACCATCGCCGAACTCACGTTTCCTGTGATCTTCTCGTCGAGCCCTTCAAACTTCGCTCGATGACCCGTCATGTGGTTCCTGGCACCGTTGTCTAAATACCAGATGTCGGTATAGACCTTCTCTTCGCCATCTGCGAGTAGGTTGGCGACAATCTTGTCTTCATTGAGCATCACCTTTCTGGTTTGCTCGTCGTTCTTCCTGGTCGAGCAGGGTTTCTCTGCCATCATCAGCTCGTCCACTCGGCTCGGTACTTGGTCGTCAGTACCTCCTCTCTGGATACCTGGTCGTCAAGTACTACGTCGACGCGCTCCTGCTCGACGTGTGTCTCGTCGACCACATCCTGGTCGTCGTGCTCGTCACCACTTAAATCCACCATCTCCTCGGCGAACATAAGTGTGTGCTAGTCGTCATCGAATCTCACCAGATTCACTTCTTCGTTGCGGTTCTTAGTATGACACTCATTTGCGTAGTGACCATACTTTTGACAATTATAGCACTTCATTGTGCTCTTGTCCTTGCGCGTGACGCCGTCTTGGCGGGGAGTGCTACTGCCTCGACCACGCTGGTCGCGACCGCGTCCTCGAACTCGGCCTCTGCCACGTCCACGGCTCTCGCTGCCGTATCCGTTGCGACTCGACGAGCTTGAAGAAGAACCTTCTCGCTGGTTCCACTTCTGCTTAGCCTTCCATTATTCATGCGTGAGAAGGAGGTGTTTCTCATCGTCTCTGTCGCCATAGCCCCGAAGCCTCTCCTCGTTGACTTTTAGACGACCGACAACCTCCTCGACTGACATAGTCTTGAGGTCGCCAAACTGCTCGATCGACATCACGATTTGCATGTATCTTTGAGTCACAGATCTGAAGAATTTATTGACTACGGTGGTCTCGTCCACCTGTTCGCCTAGTGAGCAGATACCCGTTCCAAGAGATGAAAGCTTCATAGCGAACTCGTCCACGGATTCACCGTCTCTCATATGGAGAACCTCGAACTCACTCTTCAAGGTTTGAACCTTGGCTTCTCTGACGCGTTCTGTGCCCATGTGCATCGTCCGCAACGTCTCCCACGCCTTCTTTACGGAATCCTTCTCGCCGATCATGAGAAGGATATCTTCCGAAACTCTCTGATAGATGGCGGCGAGAGTCATCCTATCCTTGTGCGCTTCGACGTCTCCGCCTTCTACAACCTCCCAGACTCCTTGCGCCTGCAGGTTTACTCGCATCTTCAGTACCCACACCGAGTAGTTGCTCTTCATGAGCATCGGGTACTGTAGCATCACGTGTTCTCCGGTTTATTTGCTTGACGCTCCATGTACTTCGGCATAAAGGGAAATCGCACTGTAAAATCTCAAGAAATCGTTTCTGATGTGGAAGATCAGTCAGAACCGCAACCACAGAGCATACTAAGAATTTCATGAGACTTGATAATACTGATAACCCCGCTCTGATACCAAATATTAGTTCCCGCTCTTCGGATCGCTTAACCGAACTTTCCGCGCCGAGTCGAGATTAGCAACGACAATATTTATCACACACTCTCACAAACTATAACCCACTCTTCTCTAAGTGTTGTATATATAATATATATGTATGATGAGAGAGTTTATGGGAAAGTGGAGGCTGCTCTCTGTATTTGATGTCGAAGGAAATAATACAAAGTTGGAGTAATTCAATACAACCAATTCCTACTGCTTATATAGCTAGAGAAAGTAACCTAACTTTACAATAATACCCTTCATAAAACTTGGTGACCAAGCCAATTTTATGATCACGTTTACTTGCTTGCCATGTAAAATAATATTAAATAGGGATAATAGCGGCTAAAGTAGCCAAACTTTCATGATTTGTGTCGATAAAGGTCCAAACTAAATTTATAGCGGCTAAAGTAGCCAAACTCGGTCAATCTCTGGCAAGCACTTATTCCGTCCAGTCAAACTTAACATCCATTAGTCTATCGCCACGTCACTTACACGTGGCAAACTTTGGGTATTTATGCCGCGATAAAACCAAAGTTTGGGTATTTGTGCCGCGATAAACTATTTTAAAAAAATTGGTTGCTGACATCATCTAAATAAAGGTTAAAATATTATGGCTTTGGTAGGACTCGAACTCATCACTCCCCCCACATATAAGAGCAACATAACCCACATTCACCTCACATTATATCTTGACAAAAATAAGAATATAAATATAAACTTATTAATAAGTAGCATAGTAATAGAAACATATGTTTTTCGCACCGGTTTCGGATTGACTTATTAGGAAAGGGGTTGGGTTGACCTTCTCGGACCAGGATTGAGTTGACTTTTTTGAACGGGGCCAGGTTGAATTTTTCAGACCAATGGGTTGACTTTTTCAGAATTTGGTCAGGTTGAATATTTTGTACTGGATTCAGGCTGAAAAAGTTAACCCGGCCCTGTTTCAAAAAGTTAACTCGACCCGGTTCTGAAAAAGGCAACCCAAACTCGTACCGACAAAGTCATCATGAATCCGGTACAAAAAATTCAACTTTACCACTGTCCAAAAAATTAAACTCAACCCTGTTCTAAAAAAGCCAACTCGACCCCGGTCCGGAAAATTCAACTCACCCCGTTCCAAATTAGTCAACCCGAACTCTGTGCGAAAAAATACATATGTTTCTATTGCTATGATCACTTATAAGTTTTTTATGTATATTCTTTTTTTGTTGTTGTAAAGATATAAAGTGAAGTGAATGTGGTTTGATGGTTATATTGTCCTTTTATGGGGGGGGGGGGGAAGTGATGAGTTCGAGTCCTCCCACAAATATAAAAAATGGTTTATTGTGACATAAATACCCAAACTTTGGTTTTATCACGGCATAAATACCCAAAGTTTGATATAACGTGTAAGTGACGTGGCGATAGACTAACGGATGTTAAGTTTGACTGGACGGAATTAGTGCTTCCCACAGATTGACCGAGTTTGGCTACTTTAGCCGCTATAAATCCAGTTTGGACCTTTATCGACACAAATCATAAAAGTTTAACTACTTTACCCGCTATTATCCCTATTAAATATATAGCAACTTGTTACTCAAGTTGCATGAGAGCTCAAATACGAGCTTATCCACTACATTAAAACTATTCAATATACTGAATATGCTTTGTTATGCCCACTCATCTTCTATCATTCACTTATTCACTTTTAATTCATATGAGGCATTACAAAAATATACAAAATTAGAAAGTCTCAATCCTTTATATCTTTCTGCTATTAAAAAAATCAAAATTCTCAAATAAATTGAAATATCAATCCTATGATTCTATTATGCTATTAAAAAAATTAAAATTCTCAAAATGAAATGGAATTTTAATCTTTTAATTTTATCATGCCCTGTTACTTTAGGGTTCCCCTTTTGTAATATATAAATTTAACTTCAATAACAAAATATTTCCATTAGATTTTTAAGAAAATAAAAGATGTCAAACAACTGAATCCCAAAATGAAAAAAATGAGAAGTTACAAGAGGAGAGAGAAATAATCGAGCACAATTTTGATATTGTGGCTAGATAAATTGGGATTTTTCGGAATTGTTAAGGCCCAATATGACCATGATTGGAGCATGCAAAGCGAAAGAGTCGATATGAACATTTTCACCGAGTCCCGGGCACGATCCTTTGCTCGATAATATCATAAAACAGAACCAACAATCAAATTGAATATATCGTAGCCTACTTCAATATAATAGAAAGAAAGAAAAAATAGAAATCACTCTTGAAATTGTAATAAAATAATTAGTCATGTAAATTAACCAACATTATACCATTATCCTTCAAAAATCTACCTTATAAAACGTTTTCTTATGGCAATAATAATAATTAGTGTTAAAAACTAGACAAAATAGCTACGTAAACTACAATCATTGCATACATACTATTAAAAACTCATGCTAAAAGATGAAGTGAAAACTATTGAAAAAAAAAAACACAAATATTCACAAAATAAAAAATCGTCTAAATTAGAAAAACAACTAACCTCTTTTGTTCAGCTAAAATATTTTCTCTTTTTGTTTGAAGGTTTTATAAGAGTCTCTTGAGAATTATAGGATTTACTGAGAATTATAAATGATGCAAGTCACACTAACTGATTCAAAACGTATGTTAGATGTATTTTTTTTTTTTTATAATTCATGGTCTTATCACTTACCTTTGTTTATTTATGATGAGTTAGACTAAAAATTCATACGATTAAGTACTTGATAATCTATTCATCATCCCTCTACATATTCATATCAATTATTTGGTTTCTTTCCCTAATTATTGGATGATGTTTACGATATTTAGAAGAGAAAAAAAATCAGAATTTTAGAAAATTAAAATTCTCAATGCAATGATTTCGTGATGTCCAATTGTCAAGTTACATTTTAGTTTCTGTTTTTGTCAGCACCTTGATAATATTGTGGCACATCACTTGTGAATTCCTCCTTTTATAATATATATGGGTTCGGAATACGTAATATATGATCCAGTTAATTGTTAGGTTTTCGATTATATATGGGCGCGGTGATATGAAGTTTACAATAATAAACAATTATGATTGATGATGTGAATAATCACGACAGCCTATCACGAAGTAATGACACTTTGATATGCTATGATATACTAATGGATCTCAATAATTCGTAATCAATCCAATGTTGGAAATAATGTCTAATAATGAGAGATTGAGAGATCTTTTGTAGAGCGTATATGTCAATGCAATTCCTGAAGAAATAAATTGAATACAAGTATGCATTCTTTACAAAATAAATCTATGCCCATAAATTTCTAGATTGCGAAAAAGGAAGTTAAGTCGTGACTTAACAAGACACTCCTTTTTAGAAGGTCCATAAACTTCTAGATTGTGAAAAAGGAAGTTAAATCGTTATTTAACAAGACACTCCTTTTTAGAAGGTTTTAAGAGAATGAGTTTCCAATCTTAGAATCAACTGGGCAGTTGCATTTGAGTACGATTGTTAAAGAATCTTGTAATGTCGAGTCTTGTAAAATCAGGAGTTGGACTCCACAAGCTTGCCTTAGATATTTTAGCAAAGATATTAAACTAGACCACTCATGGTTTAGATAAATGTGAAATTTTGTTTCTCACCTTCTATCTAACATCACACATCTAGGAATTTTTCCGTGATAATCTCAATCCATAGTGAATATATAATGTGTTGAGATGTCTTACCAAATTTTATTAGTCAATGGGTAAGATTCACAGTAGTGGGTCATTATCTCAACAATCGATACCGTTATCAGCCGTAGGAAGTCTCATGTATGCGATGCTTTGCAGAAGGCCTGACATTTGCTACAGGGTAGGTGTGGTGAATAGTTATTAGTCCAATCCTGGACCCGATTATTTGACTGTTGTCAAGTATGTTCCTAAGTATCTACGAAGTACAAGAAACCACATGCTCATATACTCGGGTAATGACCTGACTATGACGGGTTATACCTACTCGGACTTCCAAGCGAATTAGGATTCCAGCAAATCACTCCAGGATAAGTGTTCTGTCTTGAATGGAGGGGCCGTCGTCTTGATGAGTATTAAGAAAACGAGTATTGCTGACTCAACCATGAAAGTTGAATATG
This sequence comes from Parietaria judaica, assembly GCA_954871525.1. Taxonomy (NCBI): domain Eukaryota; kingdom Viridiplantae; phylum Streptophyta; class Magnoliopsida; order Rosales; family Urticaceae; genus Parietaria; species Parietaria judaica. The sequence goes on from OX940868.1 coordinate 4,940,085, forward strand.
TGACAGCTTTTGAAGTTGATAAAGAAGTCGTCTAGCTTAGAAAGTTGAAATACTTTGAGATTGTTACAAGTGCCGACGAGCCCATAAGGCTTCATTGTGTTGAAATGGAGTTTTCTCTAATTCAATTTAACCAGAGAAACATAAGTGTTCCAAACACACAGAACAGAAGTTTTGCCTCATAAAGGATATTGTTCACAGAGGGGATGCCGAAGTTAATAAGATCTCGACGGCAGAAAATATTTCTGGTCCGTTTATGAAGGAATTACCGAATAACACTTTTCAAGCTCATTTGGAGGGTATAGGGTTTAAAGATCACTCACACCTCATTTGAGATCAAGTGGGAGTTTGTAGATCAAGTGGGAGTTTTTTGGAAATAATGTCTATATATGAGAGATTGAGAGATATTTTGTAGAGTGTATTTTTTAATCTAATTTATGAATAAATAAATTGAATAAAAGTATGCCTGGCTTACAGTATGTGTTGAGACCAAAATAAATCTATGCCCGTAAACTTCTAGTTTACAAAAAAGGAAGTTAAGTTGTGCCTTAAGAAGGTACTACTTTTTATAAGGGAAAAAAGAATGAGTTTGCAATCTTAGAATCAACTAGGCAGTTTTATTCGAGTACGATTGTTAAGAAATCTTGTAATGTCAAGTCTTGTAACATCGAGAGTTGGACTCCACAAGCTTACCTTAGATATCTTAACGAAGATATTAAACTAGACCAGTGATGGTTGAGATAAATGTGAAATGTCATTTGTCACCTTCTATCTGTTATCATGCATGAAGGAATTTTTCTGTAATAATCGCAATCATGAGTGAACACATAATGTGTTGAGATTTCTTACGAGATTTGATTACTCAATGAGTGAGATTTAGAGTAGTGAGTCAACCTCTCAACAGTCGGTACCGTTAAATCATCTCAGCACTATCACTAGTACAAATAGTTGATAACACCACATGCTTTCAAAAACACCTCATGAAACGTGCTTGTTGTTCACCGAAACCGCGGCTTGTTATTCTAAACGCCGCGGCCTATATCCTTTGACCACGTCCTCAAGGTGTGATTTAAAAAAGCGTGCTTGAATGAGGATAATGACAATTAGCCTCGGCCCGTGAATGTATGAGCCATGACTTTCTTGTCTACCACGACATCTTCGTAATGTTGGTTGATCATTGGTAATTTCCACTCCCGCTGCGGTTTTTCTTAACAAAACACCACGGTTTATGTTAAGAAAACAATGAAGACGATGTGTTGTCTCAAAACCACCCAAAAATATATCTCAGTTGTGGCTTATTGCACTTCCTGACGCAGCCTAAATCTAAGAAAAGCCGCGGCTTTGTTTTATTTCATTACATTATCGACGTTATGATATGCAACGCGGACATTTTCCAATCAAATCGAGGTTTAAATGAAATATCTTAGACGTAACAAAAAAATTAATATGTTGAATGTTAAGCTCAAGTACTTATAAATGCGGCTACCTATAACACAACCGCGACTATTATGTTCAAGGGTTATGAAAATGGGTTATAAAAAATAATATCTATGATCAATGAATAATTATTATATGTCACTTATACTTATTGTCTAAGAATTATCTTCATATAATAAGCCCATTAATAATTATTTATGAAAATTAGAATACAAAAAGACAATGATATCATTCTTGAAATAGTTATCATCCATATTTTAATTTATGAAATAAAATAAGACATTAATGCTATTTATCCAAAAATAACATTCATATTTAATTTAATTAATTAATCAAACATAATTACTTTAATTTCTAATATTTACATTGCCGCCAGTTTGGGATTATATTTGCCGCGGCGTGTTAAATATTACACGGCCGTGGTATTACGACATATCATTGTCGTTAAAACGACATTTATCATCAAGTGTTTGTTTTATTTAAGTTTAGCTATTACCCTGTGGTATGTTATAACAAAACGCCGCGGTTCGACTCTTTTACTTTACCCTCGTCGAATTTTGATAGTTTCAATTTTACACCTAACCGTAAGAATCCTAACACCCTCATTTGAACCCTTTGTCTACAGATCTGTGACCTTTCCTGCCATCGCTGTTGAACCCACCTTCGTCTTAAACCCGTTACATTCGCCGTGAAATGTGTGATATTGATATTATTTGGTATCGTTTTGTTTTGTTTTTAGACGATAATTCTACAAAAATTTTGTTAATTTTTATCGATATAGTTCTGTAATTGATATTTTTGTTTTAATTTATGTTATAGGCATTTCGGAGTGTAAAATTTAATATTAAATTTAAGTTTCAATTTGTGTACGCGAATTGTTTGATAAATTATGTTTGTTGGATTTTTTGTGTTTATAATAAAAAAACTTATTTGGTGTATTTATTGTTTTAAAAATTGTTGCTAATATTTGTTTTATGTTTTTCGCTAATTTATATGTGTTTTGTGCTTGTTGGTCTATTAATTTGTGTTTCGAGTTAATTTTTGTTTCATATTCAACCATTTAGAACAAGAATATCTTAACTTTGTTCTTAATAGCGATAGCCCCATGGTCTCACGAGATTATTCATTTGTCGGTTTAATTTGTGATCAGTGTTTTTTAGTTTATAAATTTGTTTCTTAAGATTTACTAACTAACATTTAATAATTTGTGTACTTATTTGTGTTTTTTTTTATATAGATTTCGCAGACTGTGCTTGTAGATTTCAATGCTTCCTCGAGTAAATAAGCGATGGAAAACCACTACGGGACGAGCCATTTCCTCATCGTCGAAGTCTCAGGTACCCGCAGAAGAGTACGATACATGCAATTTCACGAGTATCGCAGCGAGCCAAAAGGTACGGGCGAATCGATGCGAAGGTGTTATGCGCGGAGCGAGGTTTTGTATTTCTGCTCGATGACAAAATCTTGAACGAGGCTGAGCGCATCACGAGCATTTTTTCGGTCTTTAAAATGGATGGATTTCTCTACACCCGAAAGTACATGGGAACATAGACATGACGAAGGAGTTGTACTCGAACTTTCCCGAAACCATCGAGGAAGGCTATGTGACGGTGCACAAATTTAGCGTGATGATCTCTCCGGAGATTATAAATGCGCATTACGGCACGCTCGTCATTCCCGAAAAGCACGATGCATACAAGATTATCTTAGTAACCAGCAAGAACCTGATTTAGCTGATATCCTGACCACGTTGACGACGAAATGGAATACTTGGTTTCCTCACGGAGATGAATAAAGGCTCGTAAAAGGTCACATGAATTGGGTCGCCCGGGCACTCTTATACTTCCTCCACTCGTGTCTCGTCTCGGAGCTTTACTATACCGATGTGACGCTAGATATGGCGGTGATATTATATTTGGCCATCAAAGGTATTCCCTTTGATATCGGTCAAATTATTTACAACACCATGGTCAACATCACGTACACAATGCAAGAAGAATTCGTTGTCGTACTCGATGTTGATCACCAAGCTTTTCACGAAATCCGGCTGCCCCAAGTACACCGACAACATGATTAAACCGAGCATGTGACTGACGTCCTTGGGTCTAGCATCACTGAAAGAGGGGTACTTACCCCGCCACGTAAGGCGCCCGCTCGGGGAAATACAGTAAGTTAAATACACATTTTTTATTAATTTATATTAATATTTAATTGCGTGTTATTCTAATTAATTAATTAGTTATATTCAGGCGAATATTGAGAGAATGTTGTCCATCAATCTTAAAGCCATAATGTCATATATTGTCGGGGTTCGAGATTGTTGGAAATCTAGGTTTGATTCGCAACTTCATTACCACGAAATAAGCATCCGGCATTTAAAAATTATTTTAAAGAGGAAAACTTGTTACCGACCCGACGACACAGATATCGGGTAATTACCATTTCATCAAGATCCGATAAATATTACAGATTTAATATTTCATAAACATTATTAATAAGCTAGTCTAATAGGAAATAAATGGAAAGCAGTAAATGGTTGCATTTATTAACCCAATGCATAAGGTCGTACCTCTAATGATGATCTCGGTTTCGCACTCTGAATCTCGGCAGGGCTTCGCCGGGGGCTGATGGGAAACTCCCGTGATCTTTCGGGATATTCTCCTGGACTCCTCGTACCGAAGCGTAGGCTTCGCCGGCAGGACTCCATCGCAAAATTTAACTGATGGTTTTTTTTAAGCTACCAGAGAAAAATGTCTCATAAGCCGAACCAGAAAAGAGATCAGAAGTAGAAACTTGCAGACCCTAGAGAGAGAGGGAGAACTCGATTTTATTGCTCTGGGGAAGGTGTGAAAAATGTGTAGAATGAGCCTCCTATTTATAGGTCTCAGACTGTAACCGAATTGGAGATTTCTTCTCCCATTTTCCGAATTCTAATAATTAAATATAATTAAATATTCCAATCCAATGGTCCAGATTTAATCTCATCTAAATCCAATGGATATAATTAATCATGGATTTAATTAAATAACAAATACATGATAAGTTCAAAATATTTAATCTTATCATTATATTTATTAAATTCAAAATATATATATATATATATATATATATATATTTATAGTTTGAATTTTATAATGATTAGCTAGATCCAATGGTTAAAAATATATCTCAAACAAATCCAGTGGATCAAATGATTTAGGGATAAAATCAAATGCCCTAGGGTTTTAACAAAACCCTAATTCCAATTCTTTACCCTTTATAAATTCGAATTATATATGATATATATATATATAATATTAATTAATTTCTAATCCGACGGTAAAGATTAAATTTTAAAACCGATCCAAATGATATAATTAATTAGCCAAATTAGAAATACCTAAGCCTGGTCACCAAGCTATCAATTTCGAATAAAAATTAGGGTTAAAATCAATTATCTGAATCCAACGGTCGATATTAAATCATAACCGATCCAATGGATTAAATTGATTTTAGGGGTTTGCTAAAATACCAAAACATTTGGTACTATTGCTGCAAATATGGAATGTCCAAAACATATGATTCGAATTTGCTAGAGTAGTTTCAAATAACCAAACCCTAATTCGAATTTTACATATTTAATATATATAAATATATATTTTATTTATTAATATAAAACTATTAATTATTAATAAGATATTTATAATTAAATCCAAATAATTAAATTATATCAATAATCCCTAATCTCATCATCACACATTAAAATGTCATGGTGCCACACCATCATTTAAATCCGTGACATGTGGTTTAATTTCATAGTTTATCGAACCGAGCATAAACTTACAAAATCCATGAATCACAAACCGTAAGTCGAACTGACTTGGTTTAAAAGAAAAGTTGCTTAGAATTTTATATACAACAACGTAATGCTAATAGAAAATCTAAACTCTAACTTTCTTTTTATCAGTTAATTTTTTATACCAAAATATGGTACTTTTGCCACGCTGACGATACAACTATCTGACGTCTGCCATGGACCTTTCAGTTTTATAAGTCTAGCCAAATTATTAAACATTATCCATAATGTATTTTAATCACGTACGAATCATCCGTTACGGAGCTATCTTGGGGACCATGGACCCGTATCACTTAAGCTCCAACGAACTGCTAGTTGTTTGTCAAACCTCGAAGTGATTCCACTATAGACCCGAGGCTGCACTCTTTAGTGATACGGTATATATTATTCCCTTTATACAGCAGGGTGTCCATTGATACAATCGAATTCGGGTTATTGTCCTTTCAGTTGATGATTCACACATGTGCGGCGGTTTTTACCGTAATGCCCCTCATTGCATTTTCCTCCTTGACTCAGTCAATAATATTATGAGTAACCCACTTATGGTTTCTATTCATAAGTTGCGCATAGGTACCTCTCACTTCTCAACACCGACAATCAAGGGAATCATCATGACTCTGAAGAGAGCTGCGTGATGCCCACGTCTATGATCAAGCTACCCTTACTACTGACTATTATGTTCCCAAAATAATAGTGTTTGGAACACCGGTAATATCTTGTGTTCTTTAATGGTTAAATCAAAGAACAATCAAGACAGCAGTTCGGACTCAAGATTACTCAGGACTTAGAACTAATATCCATTTGATCATCATTTTGTGACTCAACTACAAGTTATCAGTGGCAGTCTTATATGATAACTTCTTGAGTTTAAGTAAGGGTCTAGTCCAGTGTGAAGACACTTCACACTTAATGCACTTCTAGTGAGTGTGACACACACATAATCCATAATAGGATTGTCACTTAGTCACATTATTGACCTTATACGATTAATGGGCTCCCACCCAGTTAATCAGGTCACAGAAGTTTTAAGTTCATTTATTATGATTATTAATTCTTCCTCACATTGACTCTGTTGTGATAATAATAACATAATTGGATTCTTTATGAACTAAGGAAACAAACATTCTGTTTTACTCTACCACAAACTATAATAAGATTAACATAATAAGTACCATCTTTATTCAATGGCTTGTCATAATCTTTTAAAAATGGATCAAAATCTTGTTTAAGGACACACATGTCCAACAATCTCCCACTTGTACTTAAAGAAGACGACTCATGTCTTTCACGCTCATATTTTCCAGATGCATCCTGAATATTTTCTCTTGCAACGTCTTGGTTAATTGATCAACCAGATTGTTTTCCGTAGCTATGTTCACAACCCGTACGTTGCCTGGACGTACTATCTTTCTAATGAGATGGTATTTTCTCTCTATATGCTTTGCCTTGTTATTGTCTCGGGGCTCTTTAGAATTTTCCACCGCGCCATTGTTGTCACACTACAACATTTGGGGCCCATCTACATCTAGGACTACACCTATTCTGTGTAGAAATTCTTCAGCCAAACTGATTGTTTGGCTGCTTCACAGGAAGCCCCATATTCAGCTTCCATTGTGGAATCTGCGATACAGGATTGCTTTACGCTTCTCCTGAATATCGCTCCACTAGCAAGGGTGTACACTGATCTTGAAATCGACTTTCTTGCGTCCTTATCAGACATAAAGTCTGAATAAGTGTATCCTAGTGGATTCAGTTCTGACCCTGAAAACAGTAACATATAGTTTCTTGTTCTCCGAAGATACTTGAGAATATTCTTCACTGTAGTCTCTCTGCTGACTATTCCAACAGCGTAAAAGATGTCTGGCCTAGTACACTGTATCGCATACATCATACTTCCCTCTGCTGAAGCATAGGGCACATAAAGTTGTCCAAGAGTGAAAACCTATTTCATTGTAGTTTATAACTTCTCCATTTTTATGTAATCAATATGACTTGTAAAATATTATGTTTGTACCTATTTCGGAAACTAGAGGCCCACATGTTTTAAGAGATTTTCCATGACTTTTATTTATCGTCATATCGAAGCATGGTGTAATGGGTATTTGACGATGATATAGTTGAAAATGCCACTTTCCTTTAGTAGATTACATAATAATCCTCGATATCGTAACATTTTTAAATTGATTCGTTTAGTACTTTAGTATATTACATAATAATACTCGTTTTGTTGCAAATACTTGAGAAATAGATGACATTTTGTTGAAATCGTGACGAACAAATGTCGCAACTCGTTTCCAGATGCCCAATTTGCAGCTTGAGCCGAGCGGTTTTGCCATTCTCTATCCTCGTCTTACAAAAAAAAGTTATAGCAAGCCCTTTTGTAGGTGGCGTGTGTAGTACCGTTGATTTTCCAAATATTCTCAAATAATGTACACCCTTTAACTTAACTAAAAGCATCGGCATCTAGAACCATGAGTGAATATTTATAAGTCATGTCCTTTGTTTTATTTATAAATCCTATGTTGTTTTTTGAACCCTATTTATAAAGTGTAAGTTTTAATATAAATATTTAATGCACCGTAAGAAAAATTAATTGCAATTTTCATATCAATACTTTACAGTACAATATACATGTATTACATTGATACATAGGAAAACACAACACAAAATTACTATTTAACCTACATATTTAATGCTAGCTAAAATACCAGAGACAGTGAGAAAATTAAAGAGAGATATTTATCTTGTTAGAGAAGCAAGGACGAGAAATCGTGAAGACGTTCCCACCACAATTTTCAAGAGGAACTTCAATAACATCTTCGAAGAATCTAGATCTGTAAAAAAATAAAATAAACGATAAGTTTAATTTACACTAAGGAACGAACAACTGTTTTCCTTAAAGAAATTTTTGTCCTATGGTGCTAGAAGATTCACGAATATAGCCTCCCATGAAAAAACGTCAACACGACGCATCCGAGCACTCTTGAAACATCGACGAAAATATTCCTTAAAATCCATTACCTGGGAAATTTTGAAAGAGAGGATTTTTGAGCTTGTAGAGGAATGGAAATTAAAATGAAGCTCGATATAAAGTGGGGACGTTTTGTAAATGATACTCAGCATGTTAAAATAAAATTGAGCCGGCTAAACATTTATAGCGAGATATGGATGTTAGTATTGATTATCAATCAATATTAATGTTCGACAGTTTTATTATTTCTTTGAACTTTTTGGGCTGGTTAGTAAAGCTTTATCGAGCCTTTTGATGACCTTGCACATTAAAGCCAATACAACGTTTTCTATACGTTGTTAATTTCGTTTAAGACTATTTATTTCCAACAGTCCACCACATAAATGAAATTCACCACTTACTTCTAACATCACATTCCTAGGTATAGAGTGCAATTATCAAAGTCTGATAAGGCATAATTGTTGAACCTTCCCATTGTTAAAAGTATTTTCCATAGTGGCCGATCAATAAACGTGATTTCCTTAAATTGTTCAAGCGCTCGTGTAAGTGAAAAAATATTTCAAATATAATTTTCCTCTTTTACATATTCAATTCTCATTATTGTGTTCGTTCATAGTCTTGAACACCCATCTAATTCTGCGACAGTTTATGGAACTTATGCCCTTATTAATTCCGTAAAAGCGACCCCACTTCACTTTAACATAGAGGATGTTACTTAGAGCATAATCTTATAGATTCCTCGATGCTCATTTTTGAGGTGTAAGAATCATTAAAAACTCTTAGCTTATACTTAACCTCATGTGTATCATTGTTTATTCATCATAGAAATGGAACGGGGTGTAACCCCCACATTCTTCTATTAAAGTCTTAACTAGCAAGATTTTACCATTGAACCTAGTTCTTGAGATCTCTAGTCAGTTAGACTGGGTGTCCACTAGTAAGATATCGTTCTCTAATGATCTTGACTCTTATTCCTTTTGATGACTTATCAACTAACTCTCGATTTAACCATTTGGTTAGTGAATCCGCAAAATTATCATTTGACTTTACTATTCAATTGTGATAACTTAAGTTAAGAGTAGTTGTTTAATGGTATTATGTCAACGCCATATTTCTTCTAGTTGCCAACAGACTGTCACAATGAATACATATTGGTGGCACAGATTTGGGCCACACTAAAATGTCTCCCAAAAATTTTCTTAGCCATTCGGCTTTTCACCGCATTTGTATTAGCAAAAAAATTCATATTTTATTGTGGATCTAGTTATTACTGTTTGTTTTGACGATTTCCATGATATTGTTGTATGCGCTAGAGTCAACACGTACCTACAAGTGGAATTAGAATCTCTTATATCAGATATCCAACTGGCATCACTATAACCTTGTAAAACTGAACAGTACCTAACATAGTATAGCTTATGATTTCTTGTAAATAGTAGATATTTAAGTAATTTGGCTATATCTTTCTAGTGACCAGATATATTGTTATTTGTATATTTACTTAGTTTACTTACTGCATAAACTACGTCTGGTCTAATACAGCTCATACGGTACACGAGACTTAGTATCACTCTAAAATATTCGAGTTTTGCAACACTTTTTCTTTTGTTCTTTGATAGGAGTACAGTAGAATCAATAGGTGTTTTAACTACACCAGATTCATCTTTATCGAACTTCTCAAGTATTTTACCTATACAATGATATTGACTCGGCCCATATTTTCATGTCAAATTTAAAGTTCTATAGCCTTTATTATCATGTGATCATGACTACCAACAATAAGCATATCATCAATGTATAGCCATACAATTACATATCCTTGATCCATATTTTTTACATAAATACATTTATCACATTCGTTGACCTTAAATCCATTTGACAACATAACACTGTCAATATTCTTATGTCATTGCTTTGTTCTTGTTTCAGTCCATACAAAGACTTAACTAATTTACACACTTATTTCCTTGATTTCGAGCAATGAAATCATGAGATTATTCCATATAGATTTCTTCATCTAAATATATATTCAAGAAAGCTCTTTTCAATATTTCGTAATATACTTCAAGATTTCGTAAAGCTGCAATCGCTGACACCATGCTTCTTGATGTTATTTTTGTACAAATAATATGTATCAGAATAATCAAGACCTTGTCGTTGCCTATATCTTTAGTAACAACTCTTGCCTTGTACTTATAAATTCATCTATTAGCCTTCAATTTCCTTTTAAAGACCTACTTAGAGCATAATAGTTTACTTCGCAGATGAATATTTACAAACTCCCACGTGTGGTTCTGTGTAATAGAATCAATTTCGCTTTTTATCGCCTTTTTTATAATGGTCCTTCACTTGAACTTACAGCTTTGTTATATGTTCGAGGTTCAATTTATAACATGTAACTTAAAAAATCGCGTTCAAATGACCATTCCATCCTCGCTTGTTTACTATGTAAAGGTTTTATCTCATCCTCGTATTGTTCTTGACTAGTTTTAGAACTCGTTTCATCAAGGTATTTAGATGAACTTATACCACCGTTTCTCAAGATACAAGGATATATATATCTTCAAAAAACGATGCAATGTATTTCTTGATTCTATAATCATGTTCTTGTGAATCTAAAGGTTATATTATTTATACACAAAAAACCAATACGCATTCCTATTATGTGCATAAGCAATAAAGATGAAATCCATAGTCCTCAGACCTATTTATAATTTTTTTTGGTCCGGTAGCCATTACTTTAGCTAAAAATCCCCACATTTTAAGATATTTGCGGGAAGGTACTCTTCCTTTCCATAACTCATAAGGTTTTTTATCTTCCTTGGTTTTAGGAAATTTATTCAAGAGATAGTTAGTTGACAATATAACTTCTCCCCATATGTTTTGTGGGGAACCAGAACTTATCAACACCGCATTCATCGTCTCTTTGGGAATGTGATTTTTCCTTTCAACCACTCTGTTTGGCTGAGGCGAGTAATGTTGGACATGTGTCCTTAAACAAGTTGAATTTTGTCCATTTGTAAAAGATTATGACAAGTCATTTATTAAAAGATAATGCTTATTATGTTAATCTTATTATAGTTTCTGGTTGAGTAAAAAGAATGGTTTTTCCTTAGTTCAAAAATGATGCAATTATGTTATTTGCATCACAACAAAGTCAATGTAAGGAATAATTAATAATCTTAATAAATGAACTTAAAATTTCTGTGACCTAATAAGTTGGGTGGGAGCCCATAAATCGTATAAGGTCATTAATGTGACTAAGTGATAATCCTATTCTAGATTTTGTGTGTGTCACCATACTTGAAGTACATTAAGTATTAAGTGTCTTCATCCTGGACTGGACCTAACTTCAACTCCGAAAGTTATCATATAAGATCATCACTGATAACTTGGAGTTGAGTCATTAGTAGATGATCAAATTGATATTCGATCTAAGTCCTGGGTGATATTGAGTCTGAGTTGCTGGCTTGATTGTTCTTTGATTTAACCGTTAAAGAGCACTAAATATTACCGTTGTTCCCAACACAATTATTTTGGGAACATGATAGTTAGCAGTAAGGGTAGCTTGGTCATATACATGGGCATCACATAACTCTCTTTAGAGTCGTGATGATTCCCTTGATTGTCGGTGGTGTGAAGTGAGAGGTACTCGTGGGCAACTTATGAATCGAAACCATAAGTGGGTTATTCATGATATTACTGACTAAGTCAAGGATGAAAATTCAGTGAAGGGAAAAACGGTAAAATCTGCCTACTCATGTGTGGATCATCAACCGAAAGATCAGTAACCCGAATTTAACTGTATCAATTGACACCCTGCTGTAATAAAGGATATAATATATACTCTATAACTAAAGAGTGCAGCCTCGGGTTTATAGTGGAATTATACCGAGGTTTGACGAGCATCCTAACAAATCGTTAGAGCTTAAGTAATACGGGTCCATGGTGTTGGGATTATGATTGTTTGAGTAGACTATTGATATCCGATCTTGTGGTATTGAGAGTTGTGACTTTAATAGTTTATTCTTGATGTCTTATTGAAGACATTGAACGATACCAGTGACACTTTGAAGTTTGATATAAAACCGTTTAATTACTCGAAACATTATAATTTCAAACGAGGGGTATTTTTGTAATGACCTAAATCCTGAAGTGAGTACATAGCTTCTTGTAACACTTTATGACATTTGATAAGTCAATGGGCAAGATCCAATGAAAAGGATTAAAGCTCGACAGTTGGTGTCATAATACTGTTTCGTTCAACTATGTGATTCACAGATATGGAATTTGTGTTGAAAAATTCATTGACATAAGTATCACATCATGCTTTGTTCTTTAATGTGTGAACGAATAAATCGGGCCTGGTATTTAGTGAATATCATATTCTCTAAATAAAACATGTGATATTTTGTGACATCTCACTTTATGTTTTTCTCGTTCACAAACAACAAAGGAGTTGATGAAATAATAACCAAGAGGTAAACCGGTAATTTTATAATTCCTCTTAGTTATTGATACACACAAAAGGTAATATCGTAAAATACACCGTGGACCGTGTGAAGAATAATTGTATCACATCAAACGAAAATAAAACGCATATGAACTTAGAGATTTTAAATATTGGTCCTTTAGTGGAGTCGACTGATATTAGGAATTGAAAGTTCGGAAAAGATTGTGAACTTTGTGTCCGGACCTTATTCTAAAGTTTCGTTCATGTGGCTCCATGATGTCTCAATGTTAGACTTTCGGAAGAGATTGATGAACAAAATTCATGTTAGAAATATATAAGATATGATTTATTGAAATCATATTAAGTTCAATTATTGAATTGAAATATTTCTAAGTAAGGAATTGGTATGAACATATTCTTTCTCAAGTTTAAATTGTGATATTAACTTAGGCGATTTTTCTCATGATCAAATAAATAACTTGTTATTTTGATCACCTTTATTAAATACTATTGTTACATAATTATAATGTTAATTATGTAAATTCAATTTAATAAATAAAGGTGGAGAAAAATAGTTGTTTAATTCCCATTTGTTAATCTTATCATGAGAGAATTGATGACGTGTCATCATCTCATCAATAGATTATATGCATGGTGATTAAAAGAGAATATTGTGACACTTGGAAGACATGCAAGACATGCTCTTTATGCAACCTTCCAAAGTGACACTTGGAAGGCATGCATGTTACTAGTTTTAATATTGATTAAAATTAATTTGTTCACATACCAAAAGAGGAAAGAGGAGTCTCATAACTTTCATGATTCTTCTTGAGAGATAGAGAGATTTGTTGTGAGTACAACCGGAATAGCTCCTACATTTGTATTGATGAATTCGTATAGCTCCTACATTCATATAGATGAATCGACGGAGGGAAGACTCGTGAAGAGCGACGACGTTAACAATGTATTAATCCGGATTTGTGAGCATCCTAATATTATAACTAGTTATATGATTTATCGGTTTTATTCTCTCTCATTTACGTATTGAAATTATTTTGCATGTTCTTATTAATGTCGTATTCAATCGTTATGGTTAGTTTAATATCGAAAATGTGTTTTCATATGAAAACTGAATTTTGAACTTCCGCCGCAATGTGTTCCGTTCATTATTTGTATTAAAATGTTAATACCGATCCAACACATGGCCCCATGATAGCTTAGTCATGGATGATACGTACGGGATAGGAACATTTTGAGATGTTTAATCATTTGGCAAAATTTATAAAACTGAAGTCGGTGACAAACATCGGGTAGTTTTATTAGTATCGTGGAAAAAGTACCACATCTTGGTAACCGAAATTAACTAACAAAAGAAAGTAGAATTTGGATTTTATTTCAACATGAAAATTGTGTTGAAAATTTAATTATAAGAAACTTTGCTTTTGGAACCGAGTCGTTTTCAAAGTAAGGTTTCTGATTTAGGGAATTTCTAACTTTATGATCGTTTCGGTAAACGATCAAAAATAAATCACATGTCACAAATTTAAATGATAATGTGGCACCATGACATTTGAATGTGTGATATTGAGATCGGATGATATTAATATAATTTAATTATTTGGATTTAATTATAAATATCTTATTAATAATTAATAGATTTATGTTAATATTAATATATATATATATATATAAATATATAAATCGTGTAAATCGATATGCAATAAAAAGGAATAGGAACCGACTCCCATTCGCATGATGAGACTTGGTCTTTTGATAATTGCGGCATAAGTTATTGTTATTTTGGTATTTGAGCAAAACCATAAAATAAATTTAATCCATTGGATCGGTTAAGATTTAATATCAGTCGTTTCATTAAGATAATTGATTTTAATCCTAAATATGATTCAAAATTAATAGCTTGGTGACCAAGCTTAGGTTTTTCAAATTTAGTTAATTAATTGTATCCGTTGGATCAGTTTTACATTTAATCTTTACTGTCGGATTAGAAACTAATTAATTACATATATAATATATAATTTTCAAAATAATGATAAGGATACAATCAAATTAGGGCTTTTACCAAGTCTTAGGGTATTTTTTTTATCCTGAATTAATTTGTCCATTAGATCGGTTAAAGATTTATCTCAACCGTTGGATCTAGATAATTACAATTTGAATTTGATTATTATTATTATTATTATTATTATTATTATTATTATTATTATTATTATTATTATTATTATTATTATTATTGTTATTATTATTATTATTATATTTCGAATTATTAAATAAGAGGATAAGATTGGTTTTTTTATTTTACCAAGTCTTTCTTATTTAATTAAATTCCTAATTGATTATATCCATTGAATTTAGATAAGATTAAATCGAGGCCATTAGATTTAATTAATTAAATATGTTTAATTAATAGAATTTGAAATATAGGGAGGGAATTTCTCCAATTCGGTTACACTCTGAGCATATAAATAGGGAGCTCATTCTACACATTTCACACACCTCTCCCTATACAAAAATTTCGAGCTCTCCTTCTCCTTTAGGGCCTGCAAAATTTTTCCTCAGACCTCTTTCTCGGGTTTGGCTTAAGAGACTTAGTCTCTGGAAGCTTAAAAAGAACCATAAGTTAAAGTTTGCGATAGAGTCTTTCCGGCGAAGCTCACGCTTCGGTGCGAGGAATATATGATAATATCCTCGAAGAGAATGGGTGTTTTCTCAGTACCAGCAGAGCCCTGCCAAATTCAGAACGTGTAGCCTGAAGTGGTCAGCTGAGGTATGGCCTTATGAATTGGGTTAATAAAAGCGACCATTTAGTGCTTTCTATTTATTTCCTATATATTAGATTATTAATAATGATTTATGAACATTAAATTACATAATATTTATTAGATCTTGTAATATGGTTATTATCCGATATCTTAACCGTTGGTCGATTAACAGGTTTCACGTTTTAAAATAATTTTTTAAATGTTACTCGGACGGTTCTGAGGCACTTTTGCGATATTATTCACGGGATCCGAGGCATGATTCACAAAAAATGGTATCGAGCCATGGTTCAAGGATAAATAATTACGTAATATAATTTAACGATTTAAAGAACGAATTATTTGATGAATAAATTAATTATTTAAAATTGAAATTTTGAATTTCTAGATACTTTTAATATTAATTTAAAATTATAAATTTTACCGAACCCAAAAAATTGGACAGGGTAATGTGGCCAGGATGCATAGTGCAGCCTAAGGAAATCGCCCAGCGAGCCCACGGGCAGGCCTACGCCAGGGCCCTTCGGCCAATGCTGGCGCGCAGGGTGCGGGCCTCGCTAGCTGGCAGGGACAACAGGCTCAGCCCGAAGGGCGCTGCTGCCCAGCCCTTTGCATGGGCTGAGCGTGCCCAATCCGCAGGCACGTGGGCCCGGGCTTCAGCTTGGAAGGCCCATTTGCAAAAAAAATTCAATAGGGCCGGATTTTTATCCTACCCGGATACCCCTGGATTAAATAAATTTAAATATTAATTATTATTAATGAAATTAATAATTGTGAATGAAAATTAATTATGTTTAATTAATTTAAATTAAAATATTGATGTTATTTTTGGATCAATAACATTGTCTTATTTTAATAATTTATAAAATTAAATATGGATGTTATTTAATGATTAAATAAAATTGTCTTATTTAATTATTAAAATATCGATGATAATTCTTAGATATTAAAATCTTTGTCTTATTTTAATATTTCATAAATAATTATTAATGGGCATTAAATGTTTAATGATAATTCTTAGAGAATAAGTATCAATAACATAAAATTATTAATGTATAGCATAGATATAATTTATTATAACATATTTTTATAACTCTTAAACATAGTGTCTATGTGTCAATCATTATTAATATGTCCGTATATGATATATATAAATAATGAAGAGTAAATGTAAAAATGTTTATTATTAGTCGGAAATATTTCAAAACATACAATCTTGTCTAAGGAAGAGGGAATCAAAAGTGAGGCCGGTTCACTGTCCACTTTTGGGTGACCGGTTATGACCCCTCCCATCTACCTGGAAAGCGTACGGTTTCATCTATCACTATCGAATAAACATGAAAGTTAGGCTTATTACGCAATGTAATAAATAAAGCCAATATTTAAACTTTTAATGTGTCAGTAATAGATAGTATATATTGGGTTTAAAAACTTAGAAATTAAAAACGTTATTTTCAAAAAACAATGACAAATATAGAATAACAAAAAGGTATCTGTTATTACTTTCACAGCTTCGAGTCACCTTCGTGTGACCACTCCTCAGTAAAGGTGTGCTTTTGGTTTGTTTGATAACGTGATAGGTCCAAAACAATATGAGGATGGATGAATCTTGGAAATGGACCGCGACTCACCTTCGTGTGACGGTTCCGTAAGGATTATGTTTACAAGAGGATACCAGGAACCAAAAATAATGGGTTAAGCTTGCACGAAAGTTAGTTCTTTCCGACCGTCTATGGTGATAGTTAATCATGAGGAACTTTGGTAGTTCTTTGAATATTAATTGAGTTTATGACTCAAACTTACTTTAACCAAACTACACGGTTAATACCTTGAGTCACCTTCGTGTGACCATGCCTTAAGGACGGCAACGACGTGTACAGTCGGTTAAATTATCACGAAATAGTTAAAGGGTTAAATTAACGTCTTCCCAAAACATGTTTGCATCATGTAACTATTTCAAACAAAATATTTCCTAAAACATTCTACCTATAATAAAGTTTAATAAGTTTCTTTTCAATGTCAGTCTAAAATGTCTATCCCAAATATATATAGAATAATCTGATGTGTATTTAATGAGAAGAAAATAAAAGTTCAAATAAGTGATTTTCTTCACATATTGATTATATGTTGTATTTAGCTGGTATTTCAAGTCGATATTACAAGGGAGTAATTCGAAAGTTCTTGAACTATGCAAATGGCTAAAGGTGAACACAGAGAAGATAATACCAATCTCAATGATTGGTTAAGGTTAAAACCTTTGACTGAATTTATGATTCGGAAGACAATCATAAGTTGAGTTTGTTAGTCAAAGTAATGGGATAATTATTTCAGTTGGAGCAAGTCGTTTAAATATATTAAATTGTTGTTTTCAAGAACAATATTTATTATACCCTCGACTTACGTGGAAATTCAAATTTTCACTTGTATAAACAAAGTTTTATCATATTAGATAATAATGGAATTGTTATTTATGAAATGATCTAGTTTTTTATATTGGTTATCTGGTGAAGTGAAACAAACAAGCTCAAACCAGTATGAAATAATGATCGAATAATATGGATGTGACGTCCAGAAAAAGGTTAACTATGAAAGTGATCAATCATACCTAAGGGATCTAAAATATAATTATATTAACTTGGATGAGATAGACAAGATGGACAATTGCCTAAACTGTTCGTTAGTTCCCTGCCTGTTTGAGAATCTTATCTAAAGATTAAAATGATTAAGAGAACATTTTTATAAGTAAAGGTCTAAAGAGCCACACTTCCTATAAAGCTTGTACATCTTGGTGTATGTGGTCCATTAAACAAGCTCAAAAAGGATATGAATACATTATCTAATGATCGACAAGTATTCAAGGTAAAGGTATGAATGCAAGTAAATAATAACTTTTTTGAGTTCAAGAAATTTATTACATGAATCGAATTTTAAATTCGATAAATCACTAAGGGCTCTTCAGTTCTTTTGAAGGGCGAGTCTGAAATTTTAATTCTTTGTTAGTCAAGGTTTCCTAGCACACGTCAAGAACAATGAGGTATTCTAGAAAGAAGGAACAAGAACCTTTTAGAAACTATTAAGGGGAAAGGATCATTTTACATTATTCATTTAATGGGATTCTGACGAGATATAGCTATAATCATAAAAGAGAGTAATTGTTTTTCACCAATACTAACTCTTTTGGAATATGACTTAATAATAAATTATGAACCTCAAGATAAAATATTACTAGAGAATTTGTTAGATGACAAAGTAATTACACAATCAAGAGCGACTGTTGATAATCAGAGTGCGGAAACCACACTCGCAAAATTAGAACCAAGGGATACTCAGACCTAGTAGGAGGTTAATGAGACCAATTAGACATTGTAAGTATTCATGTTAGGAGTTTAACTTGACACTCGGGGAGTACTGAGACGTAGGGGGAGGTTAAAAATACCGGTTAAACAGTACGAGAACACCAGTTGGTATTTCACCTAGCTGTCATAAACACTAGTGTTGAAGATCCTCTGGGCTTTAAAGAAGCTATGATGGATTTGTTGGAAAGCGAGGTATGATTCCCGACTTCATTACCAAGGAATAAGCCTCCGAGGCGTCCCGGTAACATTTAAAATTTATTTTAAAGCGGGAAACTTGTTACCGGCCCGACGATACGGATATCAGGTAATTACCATTTTATCAATATCCGATAAATATTACGAATTTAATATTTCATAAACATTATTAATAAGCTAGTCGAATAGGAAATAAATGGAAAACGGTAAATGGTTGCATTTATTAACCCAATGCATAAGGCCGTATCTCGGTTGATGATCTCGGTTGCGCACTCTAAATCTCAGTAGGGCTTAGCCGGGGGCTGAGGGGAAACTGCCGTGATCTTCCGAGATATTCTCTTGGATTCCTTGCACCGAAGCATGGGCTTCGCCGGCAGGCCTCCGTCGCACAATTTAACTGATGGTTATTTTTAAGCTACCGGAGAAAATTTCTCAAAGCCGAACCAGAAAAAGATATCGGAAGGAGAAAACTCGCAAACCCTAGAGAGAGAAAGACAGCTCGAGTTTTTGCTCTGGGGAAGGTGTGAAAAATGTGTAGAATGAGCCTCCTATTTAAAGGTCTCAGACTGTAACCGAATTGGAGATTTTTCCTCCCATTTTTCAAATTATTATAATTAAATATAATTAATTATTCTAATCCAATGGTCTAGATTTAATTTATCTAAATCGGATGGATATAATTAATCAGTGATTTAATTACATAAGAAATATATGATAACATCAAAATATTTAATCTTATCATCATATTAATTTAATTTGAAATATATATATATATATACAAAATTCAAATTTTATAATATTTATCTAAATTTAATGGTTAAAAATAAATCTCAAACCAATTCAATGGATCAAATCAAATACGGATTAAAATCAAATGCCCTAATGTTTTAACAAAACCCTAATTCGAATTCTTTACCCTTTCATTAATTCGAATTATATTATATATAAAATATTAATTAATTTCTAATCCGGCGGTAAAGATTAAATCTTAAAACCGATCCAACGGATATAATTAATCAACCAAATTCAAAATACCTAAGCTTCGTCACCAAGCTATCAATTTCTAATTACTATTGGGGTTAAGATCAATTACCTTAATCCATCGGTTGATATTAAATCATAACAATTCCAATAGATTTATTTGATTTTAGCGATTTGCTAAAATACCAAAACATTTGGTACTTATGCCGCAAATATGGAATGTCCAAAACATATTTTTCGAATTTACTAGGGTTTCAAATACCCAAACTATAATTCGAATTTTACACATTAAATATACATAAATATATATTTTATTTATTAATATAAATCTATTAATTTTTAATTAATTTTTAATAAGATATTAATAATTAAACCCAAATAAATAAATTATATCAATAATTCTTGATCTCAATATCACACATTAAAATTTCATGGTGCCACACCATCATTTAAATTCGTGACAAGTGATTTAATTTTATAGTTTATCGAATAGAGCATAAACTTACAAAATCCATAAATAACAAACCGTAAGTTGAAATGACTTGGTTCAAAAAGCAAAGTTAATTGTAATTTAATTTAAAGAAACATGGTGGTGATAGAAAATATAAATTCTTACTTTATTTATATCAATTAATTCCGTGTACTAAAATATGGTACGTTTTCCACGCTGACGATAAAACTATCTGACGTCTGCCAAAGACCTTTCTATTTTATAAGTCTAGCCAAATGATTAAACATTATCCAGAATGTATTTTAATCACCTACGTATCATCTGTTACGGAGCTATCCTGGGGACCATGGACCAGTATCACTTAAGCTCCAACGAACTGTTAGTTGTTCGTCAAACCTCGAAGTGATTCCACTATAGACCCGAGGCTGCACGCTTTAGTGATAAGGTATATATTATTCCCTTTATAAAGCAGTGTGTCCATTGATACAATCAAATTTAGGTTATTGTTCTTTCACTTGATGATTCACACATGAGCAGACGGTTTTTACCGTGATGCCTTTCATTGCATTTTCCTCCTTGACTCAGTCAGTAATATTATGAGTAATACACATATGGTTTCGATTTATAAGTTGTGCACATGTATCTCTCACTTCGAACCACTGACAATCAAGGGAATCATCATGACTCTAAAGAGAGCTGTGTGATGCCCATGTCTATGACCAAGCTACCTGTCACACCCCCTTAGTCCAAGAGAGAAGATTGCAGCCAACGGAGAAAACGTGTGCTAAAGATTGCTTGAAGATAGGATCACGCCAAGAGTTAGATTTCGACTAGGATTAGGATTATCTTAGCCTTGCCTATTTATATGAGCCATGTTGGCCGAGTTTAGGAATTCCATTCATTCTCTTTATTCTCTAGTTGAGTTAGGCTTAGAGTTGAGTCTGCTCTAGGGATAAGTATTAGGATTTGAGTACGGGTCGAGCACGAGTTAGGGTGCCGAGTTAGCAGAGTATGTTATCCTTTTGAATATTAATAAAGCATAAAGTTGGGGTGTGCCCCGTAAGATTCTTGTGTCCTACGTGAGATTATTGAGTCGTGCGTATGTGAGTGAGTTCAAGAGTGATTTAAATACTTAGGGAGATTGAGCGATTCCAATTGAGAAAGGGTCTCGGTTTTTAAGGCTGGTTGGATTCAGGGGAATTCAACGCCGCATAGGGATTTTGTTAGGGAAAAGTTAACGGAAAAATTAACCCTGTGACAAGTGGTATCAGAGCTAAAAATCCATTGGTGTCATGGTGGCGACGGTGGCACTGCTAGACCAACGATTAAAGGCAGTGGAGGAACTGGTAGGGGAGCCGGTCCTAGGAGAGCCATCTCTAATGGCACGGATAGGCGATCTCGCGGAGGAGAATGCAGAGCTAAGGCGAAAACTCAAGGAGACACAAAGGGAACTTAAAGATCGCTTCGACAACCTTTCCAAGGTATTCTCTGATAAAATCCTTGATTTTGAGACTGACATCAAAATTCTTAAGCAAGTTCTGGGGAACTCAGCAAACGACGGCACTAGAGGTGGGGGCTCCAAGCTTAAGGTCCCTGATCCGAAGCACTTTGGGGGTGCACGGAATGCAAAGGAACTGGAGAACTTCCTTTGGGACATGGAGCAATACTTTAGAGCTGCACACGTCGATCCAGAGGACAAGGTCACGATAACCAACATGTACCATGACGGCGATGCCAAGCTATGGTGGAGAACGAGACTAACCGAGGGGGCAAGTCCCGAGATCACAACGTGGGAAGAGTTGAAGTCAGAACTCAATGCGCAATTTCTACCGTTGAACGCGGCTTGGTTGGCCATAGAGGGCCTAAGGAATTTGCGGCACACGGGGCCGTTTGAGAATATGTCAAAGAGTTTAGTTCGCTAATGCTTGATATTAAAAATATGTCCGAGGAGGACAAGCTGTTCAATTTTCTTTGAGGGCTACAAAACTGGGCGCGAACGGAACTAAGGCGGCAAAACGTCCGATACTTGCAAGGGACAATGGCTGCGGCCGATGGACTTTCCGACTTTCAGTACGGCGCCAATCCAAATCCAAAGGAAGGAATGGAGGTTCGGGATAACAACCAGCGGGTGAAAGAAAAATCTTCCAAGTTAGAAAAGAGGCAAGACGAGGGAGCATCGAAGACGAAGGCATCTTCGGATCACAACAAGCAGGGGCTGAGTTGTTTCTTATGCGAGGGCCCTCACATGGCTCGAGATTTTCCCAGGATAAAGAAGCTTTCAGTTCTCATCGCCGACGATGTAGACCCTGGCGTGGACGAGGAAGATACCCCGCGCATGAACACTCTACAACGGATAAACGCCATTACTGTCAAGGCACCGCGGAGGGGCCTTATGTTCGTGGAAGTCACGCTGGGGAACGAGACAGTATTAGCTAAGGCATATTCGGGAGCTACAGACAACTTTGTTTCACCTCGCTTGGTGGACAAACTTGGGCTCTCAGTGACAAAGGACTCAACACACATCAAGCCGGTAAACGCAGCGGCAACGATGGCCGGAGGATCAGTCAATGAACTCGTGCGCATGGGAGCATGGGAAGAAGCATGCCGATTCACGGTATTTCCTATTGACAAGTTTGATCTTATTCTTGGAATTGAGTTCTACTTGCAGGCAAAAGGAGGTATATTTCCACATCTTGGTGGAATCATGTTCTTTGACGAACAAAATCCCCAATTCATCCAAGGGATATTCAGCGGGGACAAGGACAAGAAGGTGCGGTCTGAGGCACAAGTGAACGCGAGAGGCGGAGTTTCGAGAGTGACTGCTTTGGTGGATGTCACGGCGACGGACAAAGTGGTGAAGACTCTGGACTACGAAGTGCCGAAGAACCTTCCCCCGAAGGGAAGCTACGATCGGGTGATCGAGCGACAGCCGAGGGAGGCTATTATCCCAAGCGCAAGGAGGCTACAAGGGGCAGCGCACAGATGGACGAAGTGGAACGGGGACAAGCGGGAATGGCGTCCAACATTCAAAGTAGGCGACACAGTATTGCTGAATATGACGCCGTACATGAAGAAGATGCTAGCGGGTAAGCAACTTCCAAAGACCAAGGTACGGGGGTATCACGGTCCCTTCCAGGTAGCGGAGGAAGTCGGGATTGGAGAATTCTGCCTTGCATTGCCAGAACAGTGGGAGAACATCCATTTGACGTTCCCAGGGAGTTTCTTATGATCATTTACCGAGAGGCGGAGTGTGGTGCAAGTTAATCGCGATCGCGCGACGGTTCGAACCAAATCTAGGACTAGGGGGTCCAAGGAAGACCAGCGAGCGGGAAGCACACGGAGGAAGAATGGAGCGGGTACGTTCTTTGTTCAGCGGGGAAAGAGTGACGACAGAGATGCCGAAGGGGTCGGCAAAGTTACTCAAAGGCAGCAAGGAAACAAGGCAAACAGGTGTTCAGACTCTAAGTCGACGAGGGCATCGACTCAAGTTTCGGTGGGGGAGAGTTTGTCACACCCCTTTAGTCCAAGCTAAGGGGACCCGTGCGCAAGGCGTACGGGCGGGAGGATGGGTAAGCCTCCTGGGCGCGAGACAGGTTATCTAACGCGCCGAAGAAGACTTGGTGTGCCAAGCGGAAGTCTCGGTGTGCCGAGCACACTTGCATGTATTTTATGCAGGTTACTTAACGAATGGAAACTCACCATAGGTGCCCGAAAGATACCCGGGTCACACTAGGCAAAGGAAGAAGTCAAGTGAAGAACTCTGAAGAAAGTGGGCCAAGTGAATGGGCTGCCAAGCCCCTGCGCATAGCGAGAAGACGAGCGATCACGGGCAGCGTCACCCACGCGGTTACGCAGCGAGCGTCACCCACATGTTCGGCCAGCCTTTCACGTGGATTGCCTTAAAGATAACAAGGAAGATGCGTTAAGAAGATTGCAGCCAAGGGAGAAAACGTGTGCTAAAGATTGCTTGAAGATAGGATCACGCCAAGAGTTAGATTTCGACTAGGATTAGGATTATCTTAGCCTTGCCTATTTATATGAGCCATGTTGGCCGAGTTTAGGAATTTCATTCATTCTCTTTATTCTCTAGTTGAGTTAGGCTTAAAGTTGAGTCTGTTCTAGGGATAAGTATTAGGACTTGAGTACGGGCCGAGCACGAGTTAGGGTGCCGAGTCAGCAGAGTCTGTAATCCTTTTGAATATTAATAAAGCATAAGGTTGGGGTGTGCCCCGTAAGATTCTTGTGTCCTACGTGAGATTATTGAGTTGTGCGTATGTGAGTGAGTTCAAGAGTGATTTAAATACTTAGGGAGATTGAGTGATTCCAATTGAGAAAGGGTCTCGGTTGTTAAGGCTGGTTGGATTCAGGGGAATTCAACACCGCATAGGGATTTCGTTAGGGAAAAGTTAACGGAAAAATTAACCCTGTGACACTACCCATACTATTGACTATCATGTTCCAAAAATAATAGCGTTCGGAACAACGGTAATATCTTGTGTTCTTTAACGGTTAAATCAAAGAACAATCAAGCCAGCAGTTCGGACTTAAGACCACTCAGGACTTAGAACGAATATCCATTTGATCATCATTTTGCTCAACTACAAGTTATTAGTGACGGTCTTATATGATAACTTCTTGAGTCTACGTTAGGTTCAGTCTTGTGTGAAGACACTTCACACTTAAAGGACTTCTAGTGAGTGTGACGCACACATAATCCTTATTAGGATTTTCACTTAGTCACATTAATGACCTTATACGATTAATGGGCTCCCACTCAGTTAATCAGGTCACGAACGTTTTAAGTTAATTTATTATGATTATTAATTCTTCCTTACATTGACTTTATTGTGATAATAATAATATAATGGCATCCTTTATGAACTAAGGAAACCAAAATTATGTTTTACTCTACCAGAAACTATAATAAGATTAACATAATAAGTACCATCTTTATTCAATGACTTGTCATATTTTTATACAAATGGATAAATATCTTGTTTAAGGACACACATGTTCAACGGAATCCTAATAAGGGAGAATTGCAGGAAGCCATGAGCCAAGAAATAGAATAAATGGATTCTAACAAAGTCTAGGAACTTGTAGACTTACGGGATGGTTTCAAAACCATTGGATGTAAGTGGGTATACAAGATAAAGAGTGGAGTGGGCGGGAAGGTTGAAACCTTCAAGTCTAGACTTGTGGCTAAGGGTTTTACCCAGAGAGAAGGTATTGGCTTCGATGAGACCTTTGCTCCAGTCGCTAAGTACAAGTCCATCCGAATTCTCATGGCCATAGCCTGTAGTCTCAATTGCGATATTTTGTAGATTAACGTCAAAACTGCCTTCCTGAATGGGTATCTTGACAAAAACATCTATATGGACCAACCAGAAGAGTTCGTGCAAAAATGGTTAAGAAGGGAAGGTTTGTAGATTACTCAAATCCATTTATGGATTGAAGCAAGCTTCTAGATCGTGGAATCTAAGGTTTGATGAGACCATCAAGAGCTATGGATTCGTTAACAACATCGTTGAGGCCTGCATTTACAAACTCAATGATGATACCGTGGAAATATTTCTTGTTCTATACGTCGACGATATTCTTCTCATTCGAAACAGTTTCAAGAGGCTATCGGACGTGAAAGCGTGGCTATCTACACAATTCCAAATGTAGGACATGGGAGAAGCCAGTTCTGTTCTTGGAATTCGTATATTTAGGGATCAGAACAACAGGCTTATAGGTTTATCTCAAGCGGCCTATATTGATAAGGTGCTTGAACATTTTTCAATGGCAAACTCCAAGGGAGGTAATTTACCAACCAGAGATGGAGTGTTCCTTAGCAGGAAACAGTGCCCAACTTCTCCGGAAGAGCAGGACAAGATGAGGCGGGTACCCTATGCTTTTGCACTAGGAAGTCTGATTTATGTTATGCAGTGTACTAGACCAGACATCTGTTACGCTATGGAACTGTAAGCAGATACCAATCCAACTCTGGTATGGCTCACTGGACCATAGTGAAGAACATTATCAAGTATCTTCGGAGAACGAGAGACTCTATGATAGTGTTTTCGTGATCAAAACTGAATCCACTATGATAGTTTCTGGTAGAGTAAAATTGAATGTTTGTTCCTTAGTTCATAAGGGATGCAATTATGTTATTACTATCACAACAGAGTCCATTGTGAGGAAATATTAATAATCATGATAAATGGACGTAAAATCTGTGACCTGATTAACTGGGTGGGAGCCCATTAATCGTATCAGGTCATTCATGTGAATAAGTTATAATACTATTCTGGATTTTGTGTGTGTCATACTCACTAGAAGTACATTAAGTATGAAGTGTCTCTATGCTGGACTGAAAGTACATTAAGTATAAAGTGTCTCATATGAGTCGTTTCGACGTAAGGTTTTTTATTTAGAGAATTTCTAAGTTTATGATCGTTTCGGTAAACTACGAAATTAAATCACATGTCACGAATTTAAATAATGGTGTGGCACCATAAAATTTGAATGTGTGATATTGAGATCAAAGGATATTAATATAATTTAAATATTTGGATTTGTTTATTAATTTAATGTCTTATTAATAATTTATTTATAATTAAAAGATTTATATTAATAAATAAATATATATATATATTTATATATATGAAAATTGTATATTCATAACTGCGGCATAAGTACCTAATGTTTTGGTATTTGAGAAAAACCCTAAAATTAATTTAATTCATTGGATCGGTTAATATTTAATATCAACAGTTGGATTAAGATAATGGATTTTAATCCTAAATATGATTCAAACTTAGTAGCTTGGTGACCAAGCTTACGTTTTTAGAATTTGGTTAATTAATTGTATCCGTTGGATCAGTTAAAGATTAATCTTTACCGCCGAATTAGAAATTATTTAATTATATAATATATATATATATATATATATAAATAATGATAAGGATAAAATCGAATAAGGGCTTTTACCAATTCTTAGGGTATTTGATTTTATATTGAATTAATTTGATCCATTACATCGGTTCAAGATTTATGTCAACCGTTGGATCAAGATAATTAGAATTCGAATTTTATTATATATATAATACATATTGCGAATTATTAAATAAGAGTATAAGATTGGTTTTTATTTTACCAAGTCTTTCTTATTTAATTAAATCCCTGATTAATTATATCCATTGTATTTATATAAGATTAAATCTAGGCCATTGGATTAAAATAATTAATTATATTTAATTTCTAGAATTCAAAATATTTATCAAATCTTTTAATATATTTATTATCCGATATCCGGACCGTTGGTCGGTTAATAAGTTTTCCGCTTTAAAAAAAAAATTAAATGTTACCTGGACGGTTCGGAGGCACTTTTAACGATAATATTCACGGGATCCGAGGTGTGATTCCCATTAAGTAAGGTGGTGTTCTTGTGAGTTATACCATTTATAGTACAAAACTTGTCAAACGGTATAACCTATTGACCACAACGATTAAAAATGAGCGTGTTAATTTTGCCTTTACATAGGTTATGCACTTTTTTTTATAATTTATTTTAACTTTGGGATACGTATGATATTAATCAGTCTTCACAAAGAACCATAATTAATATGTTCCAATCTACCATGCCATAAGTTAGAGGACTCGAGCATATACGTGGAAGACTTTTGTTTATGTTTTATAACGGGATTAAGATTTGTAATGACCACATTCATTTTCCACATCCAATTTTTTACATATCCTTTTTCCAACTAGGATTATATATTTGATTAAATTATTTACATTTTATTCAAATACCAATATTATAAATCTATGCTTGCTTAAAGGGGAACTCAGAGATCAAATTATTTTGAAAAGCAGGAACAAACAAAAAATCCTTAAGCTTCAACTCTTATCCTGAAGTCATTTTCAAAACCATTGTTCCTTCGATGTTCACCTATGAAGTGCCCAAATTGCCCATACAGAGCATTTTTTCAGTTTCCTTCAGAGCTAGTTCCACGGACAAGGCTCTATCAACTCAAATATGACGTGTGGCCCTACTAAATTTTGTAAAAAACTTGCATTTTTTTTATGGAAAAAGACTTACCTTTTCTAAGAACAAAGAAATGATTTATTGTTTTTGAAGTTGTCAAATCGTGTAGAGTTGAGTGTCACCAAAAAAGCTTGATTTTTGCATGAAAAATAGTGTATGTTTTTCATATTCAAGGAATGCAAAGGTGATAAATTTTAAAGTATAATATTTATGATTAGAATAATGTTGGTGGATGAGGCTTTGACTGCATTAATTCTGGTGCTTGGCAAACTTATTTTTGGCTAGTTATGGTCATAAATGCTACATTTTTGCGACCACAAATTCACATGGTCCCCTCGATATTTTTCTCTTACTGTTTCTTGGATGAAGCGTATGGTTTTGCAAATATAATAACAATGAATAATAGTGTATCCCTACTCAACTAACATACACCTGGTGGATGAATACTGATGAAGACATTAGAACAAATCAGATGCCATAGTCTGATGGAGAACTATAGTCGAACACTAATCTGAAGAGCGTTTATGAAGACTCAGATAGTGAACGCATAGTCAAAAGGTCATAAAATACTTTTATGCTTAGAAGACCTTGGTCAAAATTCAAGTGTTACTGGGTTTGGAATTTTCATGCAAAGAATAACTTAGAGAAGCGCTGTATGAGCAATTCATCTTAACCAACCGAGCTTTTAGTTACACGAAGAATAACAACACCAAGATCCGAGAAATTTTCACGTCTCAAAGTTTTGGGTGGAGTTTTTATGCCTGTGTAGGGAGGCGTGATAACATGACATTCTTAATTACTCTTTTAAACAATAACATCTCACTCAACTCACAGTTAATACTAAGTTATCTAATGTATCTGAGAGCAGGTTCTATCGAGTGAATAAGAAAGCAAGAGAGTTGTTATACAGGAACTTAATGGACCAATATGTCTAGCTTGAAGATTACTGCTTGCATCTTAGGCAGCTCAATCGAGGGACATATGTTATTGTGAAGAGTAAGTCTGTTAGGGAGAAAAGAAAGTTAAAGATGATTTTTATACGCCTTCATGCTAGTAAGTTAGGATTAAAATAGTGTAGACAACTAATCGGATATGACACATGTTTTCCCAAGGGGTGAGAAAAAAAGGATACTACACGCTATTTTTAGTGTGGACTCCGATAACCCTATGTATCCACTAGCTTATGTTGTGATGGAAAAAGAAAATACAGAGAGCTGGACTTGGTTTATGATGTTGATGATATTCGGATATTTTCCTTAAACAATGTGACATTTGCACATTT
Organism: Parietaria judaica; assembly: GCA_954871525.1. Classification (NCBI taxonomy): domain Eukaryota; kingdom Viridiplantae; phylum Streptophyta; class Magnoliopsida; order Rosales; family Urticaceae; genus Parietaria; species Parietaria judaica. The sequence continues at coordinate 4,969,852 of OX940868.1, forward strand.
GTAAATATTTGATTAATTTGAAAATAAAAGTTGCTACTTATAATGTTAATCTTATTATAGTTTTCTGATGATATAATTGAATGTTAATCCCTAGTTCATAGATGAATGCAATTATATCTCATTATGGGTAGGAGGCCATTAATTGTTAAAGTCATTAATGTAACCACGTGAGAAATCCCATTCTGGAAAAAAGTGTGTGTCACACTCACTAGAAGTGCGTTAAGTATGAAGAATCTTCATACTCGACTGACCTAACAGAATTCTAGAAGCTCGTCAAATAAGACCATCACTAATAACTCAGAATTAAGTTACAAAAGATGGTCAAATAGAAACTAATCTAAATCCTCAGTAACTGTGAACCCATATTATTGACTTGACTATTCTATGATTTACTAGTTAAAGAACACAAACATTGTCATTCTCAATGCTGCTATTCAAAGAACATAATAGAACACAAACCTTTTAATGAATACAAAGGAAATAAATATTCCATTTCACCAAAGAGTGCAACTTCGGGTTTATAGTGGAATAACATGTAAGGAATTTTTCTAGCACTTCGTTGGAACTTAAGTGATTTGGGTCTATCGTCCCCAAGATAACTACAGAATGGTGAAGTGTATATAAATATATATGTTCTAATTATTAGACATATGACAGAATTGTTAAAACTAAAGTCTTTGTGAAATTTTGAGAGGTTTTATTATTTTACAGCGTAAGTACAAAAGTTTTGTATGAAAAATATAATTGTTAAAGTATGAAGGAATTGAATTTTATGATCAACTGGAAATTTATTTAAAATTTAACTTAAAGAATTTATCTTTCGGAACTATGTCAATTCAACTAACGGTGTCTGATTTATGAATTTAATACTTTCAATCTATAGTTCGAGTTGTATTGATTAAATCATATGTCACGAAATTAAAGTTTACCCGCAATGTTTTAATGTGTGATGAGGGATTAATAATTATAATTTAATTTAATTATTAATTGGATTTAATTCAATATATTTGACAATTAATTAATACTAAAATATTATTATTATTATTATTATTATTATTATAATAGTGTTTGTGTGATAACTGGAACTAATCCCATACCTTTATTTTAGATTAGGTAACTCCCAAATTTTCAGCATAAGTACCAAATTTGCGGCACTAAAATTTGTTTTTCCACTTGATCAATTAAGATTCGATCTCAACCGTTGGATTAAAAAATCGATTTAAATAAATATATATTGAATATTACTTGGTGGCCAAGTGTGGTTATTTTATTAGTTCATAATTAATTTGTTCATGGGTGAACTTAAGATTTAATCTTAGCAATTGGACTGTAAATTAATTATTATAATATATATATATATATATATATATATTCAAAAAATAAATGATAAAATCGAATTTGACATTGACAAATATATTTGATTTATTCCGTGATTAATTTCATCCACTAGAGTTGAACTCTATAAATAGGGAGCTCATTTGACATAATTCTTGACACCCTCATTAGAGCAATTTTCGAACTCTATCCTCTCCATTTCTATGAAAGCTTAAAAAAGACCATCACTTATATTTTTCGTATTGAGGTACCGTCAGCAATGCCTACGCTTCGGTATAGACAGTCGAGGAGCTTAGCTCGGAAGATCACAAGAGCTTTCCTCAGATTGGTGGAGCCTGCAAAATCAGAAGCTAGCGCATCCGAAATTGTCAACGAGTGGTACGGCTTTATGCATTGAGTGAATAAGTGAAAACATGTATTGCTTTATTCGTTGTTATGATTGTTTAATAATATTAGTTATGTTTTTGAATTAAACTTTGCATTACCTATTCTATCGTAGTTCAAATTATTCGACCTTTGTTTACGTTGCGGAGTAACTTTTCCGCTTTAAAGTATTTTTAAATCTTACCCTGTGGACAAAGGGACATATCCATGATAATATCGATGGGTATATTTCATTTAAATCAAACACCGAAAGGAAGATCTAGATGAAGAAGGCGCAAAGAAGTTGGTTCTCATAAGTGACAGGCAGAAAGGACTTGAAAATGCTAAGGAGATTGTATTTGATGGGTTTGAAGTACGCTTCTATGACAGGCACATTTATTCCAACTTCAAGAAACATTTACCAGGGTATGTACTGGAAAAAAAAAGCTTTAAGAAGCAACGAAGTCAACCACGCCTTAAGACTAGAAGAGAAAAATTGAAAGCTTACGAGCTTTAACAATGAGGCCCATGAGTGGCTATTAAAGGAGAAAAAATTTCCTCCCATTCAACAAGACTCATATGTTACTCAACAAACTTTGGAGTCGTTCAATTATACTACTCTTAGGGCAATGGACAAACAAATTATAAGGCTATTAGAACACATATGGTTCTTGTTAATTGGAGGTTGTTCAAAAAAAATGTGAAGAGATGGATGGTGGATGTAAGGCCAAGGATCGTGAAATTAATAGAGAAGATGATGCCAAGAATTGTCTATGTTATCACGCTGATCATGACCTTTTCCAAGTCAACGAATCCCACAATGAGATATTCTCTTTGAACTTAACAAATTGGTTCTCTACATGCAAGATGTTCCAACTGACAGGTATATTGTGTTTATATGCTATGGTGGATATATGCTTTCGCAACTTCATAGTCAACTTTGTGCACGACTCATAAAAGATATATGCTTTCGCAACTTCATAGTCTACTTTTTGCACGACTCATAAAAGATGCATGCTTTTGTGGCCCAAAATGGTGGCATAATTGAGCCCATGCCAATCCCTGAGAAGTGTCGAGGCCGGGCTTAGTGTGGTGCACCCACCTAAATTGGAAAATATACTAGGTCCTCTAAAGAAGAAAAGAAATAAATATGTTGGTGAGCCAGCCCTGGGTGCTAACAAGATATCTGGCGTTGTCTAGATAAATAGTTGTGGGAATTGTGGAGAGCATGGTTATACCCAGCGCACTTGCAAGAACCCTTCGTCTAGTCAGCTATGAAAATGATCATACTTAATGTTTACTTTGTATGGAAGTCAAAGGCACCACATAAAATGGACAGGCCCGTTCAGGTATTAGTCACTCCTGCAACAGTCAAAACAAGGGAAATTAAGGAGCACAATGAATGAGGGATGGTGCTCAGATAAGTAGTCAGATTGTTTCTAACCCAGGAACTAAGGCAAGTAGTCAGGCATCTTAGTCAGTATGTGCCCACCTCTTTCCTTATTATTACCCGCCTTTACTATAGTTTTAAAGAAAGCTTTCCTTTTAAATAAAGGTGTCGTTTTAGAAGCGAGTTTTATGAAATTGTCGTTATCATAAACCCCTCATTTTTACCACATACAACTTGACATGGATAAATACATAATCTAATAAGACCATCTTCATCCCGTTATTCCATTTTCTACTCCATTTTAAACTACATGTCACATCAAACACTAATTCCTCTTCATCCCTACTCCATTTTTTACACCGATTTGATATACTAATTTTATATTCAACTTTCTCTTATTTAACTTTATACCCATATATTTACATAATATCTTCCAATTATATCACTTATTTATTATTTAAACAAAACATTATTCCTTAAAATAATTTAATATATAAATACACACAAACTTATATTAATATTTATTTTAATAAAATGACAATAAAACACAAATAAATAATAAAATAATAATAAACAACAATTATGCATCCGAATTAGAATAATCCTCCCACAAATGGTCGATCAATGCATTTCAGTATTATTATTAATGTTATTTTCTTTCGGTATTAATATTCTAAAAGTCTTATAGTCTTGTAAATATTTGATATGATAATTTTATAATAAAAAAGAAAAATATATAATTAATTATAAGGATAAATATGATATAATTTACAAATAAGTGTAAATATGTAAACTATGTATTTTTGAAGGACCAAAACATAAACAAAAAAAAATTATGCAGCAATGAAAAGTGCCCGCCAAATTTGGCATGGTATCGTAGCCACAGTTGATTAAATGCGATTATGTCGTTGGAAATACAGTGGGGCTGCATTATTACATGTGCTGTATTTCTTTAAAATGCAATGGGGATGTTAATGCTCTAACACTTATTAACCTTTTTTTTTAATTTCCCATCAAATAATGAAGAACTCATTTTCAATAAATTAAAAGTACTCATCCAATAAAGTTTCAAATTCTAACCTTATCAATTTCAAAATAAAATAACATTAAAGATTTAAACTTAACAATAATCCACAAACCCTAATGTTACATAAAATATCGCAACCTAATATTACATCCAAAGATATCATCTAATTAGCCAAAGCATAGCTACCAAAACTATCATAAATACAATGGTAATGGAATTCTTGATGGAGGCTCATCAGGTTCAAGTACAACATCAACCGGGACTTCTCCATCTACAGGTGGATCACCAACCCAACAAAAATTATGAGATCAATACCAGTATTTTTTAGCATCTATGAAATCTTCTACCCAGATTCAAGGCAGTACTTGATATGAGGAGTTTTGAAACAATGCCACACTTACAGGTCACCCGATCAAAAAACTTCCAAGGATTCATTTTCCATTGTAGCCTACACCTACTCCTAGAAGATAAAAACTCTGACTCGACATTCATAAATACAAACTTATGAAGAAATCGAAAGGGAAGGAAAAGATGAATCTGACGGCGCATGCGAGGAGAAGGAAGGGAGAAAGAGATGAAAACCTACTGAAGAGTGAGAAAGGAAATTTTTGAAATAAAATTCATAAGTAAATTAAAAAAAAAACATGTTCTTTATCAACCAAAATAAATATAAGATTTAATGAAAAGCCTCCACGTGGCGAGACATCAACACCACTTGGTACGGGACATCAACGCCACCTGGTATAACATAATTTCTCACTCAACGAGCCACATGGCATAAAATAGACGGACATCCAATTATGTGGATGGAAATTTATAACTAGCTTGATTAGTGTATTAGATATTTATGCCATAGATTATTGCGATTGGCGTCACAGCCCACTGAAATCATAAACATTAGGCACATATGCCCTCATTTACCCAATACAAAAATTTCAAATGTTGTAAAGAAGCACACTCACCAACACCTAGAAAAATAAATGTTAAATATTGGAACTCAAGTAAAAAAAACACACGTGTAGCACAATGAAAAATGAGAAAACGCGTGTAACACAAATGTGTGACTACTAACTACTCCAACATAGAAGAATTTTATGTTATCGTAGCAATAATGGCTACAATTTTCTAGGCTAAACTTCTAGGACTTTTCTTCTAAAGCTATGAGATACATCATCAAAAAATCACAAATCTCACTACCTTAGTTATCTTCTACAGTAGCTTTTCTCTGGTTATATCTTATCAAAAAAAAATTACTTTAAGATTGGTAGAAAAAATAACAAGAGAAAGTGAGAAAATTAAAGAGTTAGATTTATCTTTTTAGAGAAGCAAAGGCAAGCAACCGTGAAGATGCTCCCGTCGCAGTTTCCCATAGGAACTTTAAAATGTCTTTGAATAATCTTAGATCTACAAAACAATAAACGGTAAGTTTAATCTACACTGAGGCACGAATCAAAGTATTCCTTAAAGAAATTTATAGCCCCTCTGGTTCTAGAGGATTCACAGATGTATCCTCCTAGGATCGGCAACAGAACGGTTATGAGCCCTCTAAAAAAGCCGACAAAAATAATCCATAAAATCTATTACCCAGGTGTTTTGAAACATAGGATTTTGAGTTTGTATCGGAATGAAACTAAAGATCAAGCTTGATAGAAAGAGGGAAAGTTTTGTAAATGATTTTCAGTGTGACAAAATAAAACTGAACTTGTTCTAAACATTTATAGGGAGATATAGATCTTAATATTGATTGTCAATCAATATTAAGGTTCGATTGTTTTATCATTTCTTTGAACGTTTTTGGTTGATCAGTAAAGCTCCATAGAATGTTTTTAAGATATTGCACATTAAATCTAGTAGAAAGTTTTCTACAGGCTCTTAATTTCCTTTAAGACCATATATTTCCAACAAATAACAACCTCAAAATCTAAGAGTCTGTTACAAAATTGCAAGGAAGAGCCCTGCCACCCTAGTCGTACGGCCGCCCTCCATGGCACTCAGCACCCTCCGACGTTCCACAATGTCTATTGTGCACCCTCGGGTACACCCCTAGTGTGGTCAAACGTGGCATGGCACCCAGCCGTGGCCCCAGCACCTAAGCACTACACGGGTGTTCCCCTAGCCACACCCCTAGGCAACCCAGATCTACCACAACATGAACCCCCGTGAACCCCCCCCCCCCCCCCCCCTCGTGCTCTAATGTGGCACAGCCCTGAGCCGTGCCCCCGATGCCCAAGCACCACTTCAAGTGTGCCCAGAGCACGCCCTGTGGCGCACCGCCAAGACATGCTCTGACTTACCTTTAGAACATCCAAGACATGACCCCGCCGTACCCCAAAGGTTATCCACGGCACCCGAATGTCACCCGTGGAACCCAAAGAAAAAATCTTGCTCCCCAAGCCTCTGCAGAAGGAAATATCTCGCTTCCCTAGCCTCCGCGATAGGAAACATACTACTCCCCAAGCCCATGTGGCGGGAAGCTGCGGCAGGAACCAGTCATGCCTCCCATGCCTCACCTACATTAAGAAGCACTAAAACCTCTTATTCCTCACATGCGGCAGAAATTTGCGGCAGCAGGAAGCATTCTCGCCTCACGTGCCTCACTTTTGGCATGAAGCATTCCTTAGCCCCATGCCTCAACTACGGTAGGAGTCATTCCTACCTCACATGCCTTGCCTAAGGCAAGAACCACAACACCATCCGAGCCAAATTCCTCCTAACACCTTTTCATGGTTTCTTCACCTCCGGGGAAGATAAAAAACACGCTAGAAATGTCTCTTATACCCCCAATCACATGCCTTATCATGTTAAGGTGTCTTCACCACCCAAAATGACAAGAAATACCATAAAGTCATTCATACTCATATGAATCACACCCAAACTTCTCATTAACCCCCAAACTACTCTTCAGGCACTCCCTTATATGGAGATGATGCCATTCCCAAATACTCCTCAAGCACTCCCTTATATTGAAATGATGCAATTTTCCCTTGCTTATGGACCATATGCCCTAATGGAATGTGTTTTTTACCAAGAATGACTATCCTATGCCTAAGCCCTTCCTAAAATATATAAATACCCCCCTCATTCTCCATAAAACACATGCCTCCACTCACCATACCATTATTATGCTCAAATCTCTCCTCTACTCTTAGAAAGCTAGAATTTTTCTTTTCATCTTACCCTTGCTATGCAAAATTATCTCTAGAATTCTTACTAGAAGGAAGTTCTATTCTCCAAATCTTAACCTTACCTTGCTCATTTCTCGATAGATATCGACCAATAAAGGAAGATCTAAGGGGATTTTCGCTAGCACAAGCCCCTTTTTTTACCACCAAAAAGCCGATTCGTCACCCCCCTCAAGGGAGGTTTTGGTCACACCCTTAAAATACCCTACAAAGGCCAATTTCTACTACACCTTTGGATGCCTGACAAGCGTAATGCTACGCTCCTTTGAGGAAGATGGTAGAAGCCTTCCCAACCAGTGAGGCCGAGTTGTCCTTAGGCACATCAAGGAGGAAATCGTAAGGCCCCAGTCAATACGACGGGGTAGACAGAAAGTGTAAATTTGCATTGCCAAAGCTCAGCCCACACTCAACCAAAGCGCAGCTTTGACCCGTCGAAGCTCTTCCCACACTCCACAAACAAAGGTGGTGACCTTCCCTTCGTGAAGATCTCCCACATCACTAATCAATCTCCACGACGATCTAGGCACCGCACCTTTGTCTTAGCAAGCTCTACCCACATCGATAGCCAATCTCCTAGAAGACTAAGGCGTCCCACCTTTGTCTTACCAACGCTCGCATACCTCACGACCACTTAAGCAACGCACCTTCATTTTCTCAAAGCTCTTCTCTAATCCGTTGAATTTAAGCCTGGCTTGGCTCGTCAACCCCTAGAAAAAAAATCCCCTAACAGAATGAGTCCCGAGAAGAAATGCTCCCGAAAAGAAATGTCCCCTAGAAGAAATAGGCTCGAGTTGAAAAGACCACACCCAAGTAGAATTTCTCGAACACACCCTAGTAGGATGAGCCCTAACATAGATGAGCCCGAGCAAAAAGACTCAATGTACCCTAACATGTCTGCTAGGAACACACACTAGAAGTAAACAAGAAGGTGCCAATCTTTAGGAGCAAGTTTGGGAATTCGATTTGGTTTCCTATTTCTGTTAGGAGACGTGAGTAATTGTAGAGATTTGATTGAATGAATTTTTAGGAAACTTTAGCTAGGGTATAGTCTTTTGTCCTCTATAAATACTTGTTTTTGTGTTTTATTTTAGCAACTCCTTTCATTGTAATTTTGGCCTTTGACATTATTAATATGAGAAACAATTTTCACCCGAAGCTCATTCTCTCCCACTTGTTCTTGTTTGTCAAATTTGCATCAAATCCCCATATTATGTATTATACAAAAAAACAGAGAGTAAGTGTTTTGTGAGTGATTAATTATTCTCATGGATTATTTTAGACGTGTTTTCGTTGTAGATCAATTTTCATTGGAACTAACATTTGGTATCAGAGCAAGGTGCCACATTACATGTCGTCACCAAGTAGTTCTAGCGGAGAAGAGACGATGACGACGAAGATCGTATCAAAGGAAGGAAACTTGACGCTCCCTCCATTATCTGATTCTCACAAAGAGCAATTAATCGATGTGAGCATTGAAGATGCAGGTGGACCTGCAAGCGCAAAAAGTTTGGGAGGCCACAGAAGACAACAATGTCGAAGTACGCAAGGATAGGGATGGCTCTCGCTGTCATCTATCAACGATTTTCAGAAGACATCCTTCTTGTGATTGTCGAGAAGGATTCTGCAAAGGAGGCATGAGCGACACTAAATACCATGTACATGGGTGCAGATCGCATCCAAGATGCAAAAATTAAAACCTTAAAATGTGAATTCAAGGTTCTTCCGATGAGGGACTGCGAATTGATTGACAACTTTTTCATAAAACTCAAAACCATTGTTGCAGGTGTACACTCACTAGGAGACAAGGTGGATGAAACCACTGTTGTAAAAAAATTCCTCAGAGCCATACCACACAAGTTCATGCCGTTGGATATATTTTATATATGCCCTCTAGTCATATGCTAATCTCGCTTGTATAAGATCATGGTTTTTTACCTAGGAATTAATAGTGCTTATTAATGTTAATTTTATATAGTTATCTTCATATTATATATAGAGAATATTAATTGTATGATTATCCATAGGTCTTTAACTTTGCTATAGTGTTTAGTCATCACAAGTAATCTATGTGAGGAGGTTTAACTATCACGAACAAAGAATTTAAAAGGTCCATGGCCTAGATTAGAAATGGAAATTTCTAAGACGTGAACGACCGTTGATGAACTTATTTAATGTGGTGATCTATTGACGGATCATAGTACTGTCCATGTACTATTAAGTTTATCACGTATGAAGTGACTTCATACGGGACGGACTAGACTTATATCCGAAATCATCAATTAAGTCTGTCACTAATGATAGTACGATAGGGTCGCTAGATGATCAGATAGGAATAGGCTGATGTCTTGAGCTTTTTGGACTTGTACGATTCAACTTATATAATCTTTGATTTAATCGTTACGAAGTACAGCTTAGTACTCCTAATACTTATATTTTGGGATTAGACGGTTGAAGCGAGATAAGTTGCATGATAGCAGATATGGATAATATATTTATTATATTCTTATTATGATTTGTGGGAAACGAACAAGTACTCATGATCAGCTCATCGGATTCATCATTCATTGAGTGAGTAGTTTGTAATAATCATAAATTAAGATAGAATCATGAAAAGGCAGAATGATTAAGTTACCCTTTTGATAAATATCATAATAACATGAAAGCCTAGCATACCAGAAATCTGATTGTATCGAATGGACACCGATGTTCAGGAAGATAATTATTACACAGTTGAGATTTCAGCCAAGGGCTATAGTGGACTGTAACAAAGGTTGGTTAAAGCCTGCACTTTTATCGTAGCTCGAGTGTATATGTACATTAGTCCCCTTTGTAACTACACAAGGATGACATCGCAAAGTATATTCAAATGATTCATTTGAACATAGGATATTCCAGTCGGACTTGATTCATGATTGTTATCATGAATCACTGATTAGCCTAAATAGTGTCACAAGTACCAAAGTTTGGTAAGCCAAGAAAATGGGAAAATATGAATGAATTTAATTTAATTATTGAATTAAATTAAATAGTGTCACAAGTACCAAAGTTTGGTAAGCTAAAAATTGAATTGAGTTTATTCTTTATTTGATTTAATTATTTAAATCAAATCTTTGAGTGAATATCTCCAATTATTTGGATTAAATCTTTCAAGATTGAATGCGAGATTTTCTCCAAAGTTGTTAGGTCATTCCCTATAAATAAGGTGACGTGGTAACCCTAAAATACACACCTCACAATTCAGAGAATTTGAAAATCTCTCTCTCTCTCTCTCTCTCTCTCTCTCTCTCTCTCTCTCTCTCTCTCTCTCTCTCTCTCTCTCTCTCTCTCTCTCCGTTTAGATTCTACGAATTTCTCTAAGCTTCTCTCAGAATTTTTCGAGCTTAGGATTCTAGTATTATCTAGTAGGAGCCCACGCATCCCCGCGATGTAACCCTGGAGCATACATCGGAAGGCTTTTGGGTGATTCTTCCACACAGAAATCGTTGGCAACCTCAAGAACAAGATTCGGAGTCTTCGAATTGAAAAGGTACGCAGTTCTTGATATTTATTGATTAAGATATTATTTACTAATACTCAAGGTTCAGAATAAACAAGATATCGTGCTAGTAAATTAAGATATTCCATTCAGCACGATCCGGCTAAATTAAATATAAGTTGACTTTGAAATAGACGGTTTGACAGAGTTATTGGTATGTGACTCTAACCCAGAAAAAAAAATAAAGGTCAAACTGGTGACAAAATCAACGATTATAATTTCTTATTGGTCAGCAAGAATTCTTTAGAATCTAGATTTGTAGATAAAACCGGGGAATCAACTTGATAACTTTGAATTCAGCATTCACGATCAGTATCTGAAATCAAAATTCCAACACGTGCAAATCGTGACACCGATCGAGCGATTCGACAATCTCAAAACCATGTCAGTCGAGGAGATTTTCGGTCGCCTCAAGACCCATGAAGAGAGACTTCGGGGTTATGCTGAAAGAAAATACGAGAAGCGCATCTTGCTCATGCATGAAAAATGGGCGTTGACGTAGAAAGAAGTAGAGGAGCCAATATTTCTTGCAGTTCCTCAAGATGGAGTAGCTACAGGGAGATAGTCGAGGATGTGGTAGAGGTCGTGGACAAGGGCGAGGTTAGGACACGCAATGTCACGACAGTAGTGCAACCTGTTAGGAAAGCACGACCCATAGAGACGAGAGCACACCAAAGTGCTATAATTATAAGAAGCTATGAGCTTTTGAGTGCCGCAGGAGGAACCCAGGTGAGGAAGCGAATCTGATGAGATTCCTTGAAGACGAGCCGACATTGATGTTTGTTGAAGACGAGGTGATCCTTGATGGACAGGAAGATGAGCATACGATCCTCTTACGCGAGAAAGATGCCAAGCTCGGGGGAGAATCCATCAAGGTAAATATTTCGAATTTAATATTTCATAATCATTATAATTAATCTAGTCGAATAGGAAATAAATAGAAACCAGTAAATGGTTGCACTTATTGACCCAATGCATAAGGCCGTACCTCAATTGACGATTCCGAGTGCGCGTTCTGACTTGGGTAGGGCTCCGCCGGTGCTGAGGGAATTAATCATGGATTTAATTAAATAATAATACATGATAAGATAAAAATATTTAATCTTATCAGCATATTAATAAAATTCGAATTATATTATATATACATATTAAAATTCGAATTTGTTTATGATTATCTAGATCCAATGGTTAAAATTAAATTTTAAACCAATCCAATGGATCAAATGAATTAGGGATAAAGTCAAATTCCCTAGGGTTTCATGAAACCCTAATTCGAACTCTTATCCATAATTTTATTCGAAATAAATATTATATATATAACATTAATTAATTTCTAATCCGACGGTAAAGATTAAATCTCAAAACCGATCCAATGGACACAATTAATTAAACAAATTCGAAATACCTAAACTTGGGCACCAAGCTTCATTTCAAATTACTTCTGATTTAAATCAATTACTTTAATCCAACAGTTGATATTAAATCATAACCGATCCAATGAATAAAATTGATTTTAGGGTTTTGCCAAAATACCAAAACATTAGGTACTTATGCCGCAAATATAAAATATCCAATTCTCATATTCGAATTTAGCTAGGGTTTGTTTTCTCCAAACCCTAATTCGAATTTACACATGTAAAAATATATAAATATATATTTTTATTTATTAATATAAATATTTTAATTATTAATTAATTATTAATTAGATCTTTATAATTAAATCCAAATAATTAAATTATATTAATAAAACCTGATCTCAATAACACACATTAAATTTCATGGTTCAACACCATCATTTAAATTCGTGACATGTGATTTAATTTCATAGTTTATCGAACCGAGTCATAAACTTAGAAAATCCGTAAATCACAAACCGTATGTCTGAATGACTTGGTTCAAAAAGCAAAGTTGATTAGAATTTAATTTAAAACAAAATGGTCTTGTTAGAAAATATAAATTCTAACTTTCTTTTTATCAGTTAATTCTGTGTACCAAAATATGATACTTTTGCAACGCTGACGATAAAACTATCTAACGTCTGACACAGACATGTTAGTTTTATAAGTCGAGCCAAATTATTAAACATTATATAGAATGTATTTTAATCACGTACGTATCATCCGTTACGGAGCTATCCTGGGGACCATGGACCTGTATCACTTACGCTCCAACGAACTGCTAATTGTTCGTCAAACCTCGAAGTGATTCCACTATAGACCCGAGGCTGTACTCTATAGTGATATGGTATATATTATTCCCTTATAACAGAAGGGTTTCCATTGATACAATCAAATTCGGGTTATTATCCTTTCACTTGATGACTCACGCATGAGCAGGCGGTTTTTACCGTAATGCCCCTCATTGCATTTTCATCCTTGACTCAGTCAGTAATATTATGAGGAACCCACTTATGGTTTCGATTCGTAAGTTGCGCACGAGTACCTCTCCCTTCTCACCACTGACAATCAAGGGAATCATCATGACTCTGAAGAGAGCTGTGTGATGCCCATGTCTATGATCAAGCTATCCTTACTACTGACTATCATGTTCCCAAAATAATAGTGTTGGGAACAGCGGTAATATCTTGTGTTCTTTAACGGTTAAATCTAAGAAGAATCAAGCCAGCAGCTCGGACTCATGATCACTCAGGACTTAGAACTAATATCCATTTGATCATCATTTTGTGACTCAACTACAAGTTATCAGTGACGGTATTATATGATAACTTCTTGAGTTTAAGTCAGGTCCAGTCCAGTATGAAGACGCTTCATACTTAATGCACTTCTAGTGAGTGTGACACACACATAACCCGGAATAGGATTGTCACTTAGTCACATTAATGACCTTACACGTTTAATGGGCTCCCACCCAGTTAATCAGGTCACGGACGTTTTAAGTTCATTTATTATGATTATTAATTCTTCCTCACATCGACTCTGTTGTGATAATAATAACATAATGGCATCCTTTATGAACTAAGAAATAAAACATTCTATTTTACTCTACCAGAAACTATAATAAGATTAACATAATAAGCATCATCTTTATTCAACGACTTGTCATAATCTTTTACAAATGGATAAATATCTTGTTTAAGGACACATATGTCCAACACTAAGCAGAACGATCTCTCTAGTAAAAACGTGTGATCGGGTGTGTAAGGTATCTTACCCACACCTGACCAGACATCTCTCACGCGGTTGGGATAGTGAGTCGTTACATGGAGAAGCCCACGAGCGCACACCAACATGCTGTGAAGCACATTTTTTTGCTATGTGAAGGGAACGATTGACTACGGTATCCGGTACGAAAAAGGCAGCGGAGCAGAAGAGCTAGTGGACTTCACTAACAGTTATTTGGCCAGTGACGTTGATGATAGAAGGAGTACCGAAGGGATGGCATTCTACTTCAAAAGGGAATCTAATCACTTGGTTGTCTCGTAAGAAAAATAATGTGGCCCTATCATCTTGCGAAGCTGAGTTACTGGAAGCGACCGTAGCCGCATGTCAAACTATGGGGCTAAAGAGCCTACTGATTGAAGTGACCGGAGCCCAGCAGAAGCTAGTTACTTTGTACGTAGAAAATAAGTCTGTAATAACATTGATGACAAACCCATTGTTTCATGGACGGAGCAAGCATATTGACACTCGTTTCACTTTATTCGCGAGTGTGTGGAGAAGCGGGAGATCATTGTGGAGTTTGTCAGCACATGAGAGCAATGTGCAGACATACTCACCAAGGCTCTAGCAAGAGTCAAGTTTGCGAAGATGAGAGAGCTGCTCGGGGTGAATAACATTGACCCAAGTCAAGCTTACGGGGGAGAATGTGAGTTTAATCCTGACTTGGCTCGTCAACCCCTATCATAATGTGTCCTGAGCAGAATGCTCCCTAACAAAAATGTATCCTAGCATAGATTGGCCCGGGCAGAAAGGCTCAACACACCCTAGCGAAATTGCTCCCACACCCAAGAAGGATGAGCCTAACATAGATTAGCCCGAGCAGAAAGGCTCAACGTACCCTAGAAGGTCTGCTAGAAACACAAGCAAGAAGTCAGCTGGAAAGTGCCAAACTTGAGGAGCAACTTTGAGGATTCGATTTGATTTCCTGATTCTGTTCGGAGCCGTGAGTAATTGTAGAGAATTGATTGGATGTATTCAAGAAACTTTAGCTAGGGTTTAGTCTTTTATGTCCTCTATAAATTCTTATGTTTTTGTTTTATTTTCATAACTTTTTTCATTGTAATTTTGGCCTTCGATTAATCTGAGAAACAATTTTCTCCCAAAGATCATCAACTTCCTCTTGTTCTCGTTTGTCAAATTTGCATAAAATCACCATATTATGTATTATAATATAAACACGGAGAGTGAGATGCTTTTGGAGTGATTAATTATACTTTTGGATTGTTTTCAGACGTGTTTTCTTTCAGATCTATTTTCATTGCAATCAACAAAGGTAACTTTCGTTTTGTATATACATATAAATATATATATATATATATATAATAGTAATATAATTGTTTATATATATTTATGTATGTACAGTTTTATGATATCGATCATATAATTTTGTAGAATAATTTGAAACAAAAAATTTCATGCATGCACATTTAATAAACAAACGGTTAAGTTACGTGAAAAAACATTGTCACGTAAATTTGATAATCTTTTATATTCCAACGTAAACCGTTACATTCAAATTTTTATAAACCGAATGTAAAACGATCTTACACTTAACGGCCTTGATTTATTAGCCAATAATAATTTATATAATTAGTACTAATTAATAAATACACGAATCCAAAGCTAGACTTTAGTTGACTTTCTTCGTTGCACCCAAACTTTGTATTATTTTACAGTCGTACTGCTAATGCCTAAAAATTGATTAACTTGAATGCGGCCCAAGTCCTTATTTTGGGCCGGGCCCAACGCCTACATGAGGTCGAACCGGGCTTTGAAGCTTGATCTTCGGTCTTGATGGGCCGGAAATCTTCCCCTCTGATCCTGTAAAAAGAGCACAAAACGTGAACTCTAGAGGGGGACAGAGGGGGGGTCCTCTGTCGACCGCTCCGATGCTCAACTTTAGTCGAGTATTTGAGTCGGAATTTATAAATAAACGAGAAACATAGTTTTTTGGCTTCGGGAGAGCTCACCGATTGTGGAGGGGTGCCTCGTATTTATAGAGGGCGAGAGGTTCGATTTCATGCCTTCGGGGCGCGCAGCACGCCCCGAAGGCATGCTTTTGGCTTCAGGGCGCGCGGCGCGCCCAGATTTTTCCTTCAGGGCACGCGCCGCGCCCCGAAGGCAAGATTTTTCCTTCGGGGCACGCGACGCGCCCCGAAGGCATGTTTTTTAGGCCGGGCCAAGTCGAAATTTCCCGAGCAAGTTTGAGTTGACATTTTGGTTGACCATTTGGGTTGACTTTCAGAGTCGGTCCATTGACTTTTTGGGTTGACTTTCCGGGTCGGTCCATTGACTTTTTGGGTTTACTTTCCGAGTCGGCCCATTGACTCTTTGGTTGACTTTTTGGATTTGGGCCTGTTGACTTTTCTAGGTCGTTTGGTTGACTTTTTTGGGCCGAGTCTTTTGACTTTTCCGGTTGACTTTTTGGGTCGGCCCATTGACTTTTCTAGGTTGGCTCGTTGACTTATCTGTTTCGACTTCCCTGTTTGGTCCGTTGACTTTGTTGAATTTCCCGGGTCGGGTCGTTGACTTTATTGACTTTCCTGGGTTTGGGCCCTTTGCTTTTTTTGGGTCGAGCCTGTTGACTTTGCCAATTGACTTTCCGGATCGGCCCATTGACTTTTGGTTGAATTTTTAGATTTGGGCCTATTGACTTTTCTAGGTCGGGCCCGTTGACTTTTTTGGGTGACTTTTTGGGGTCGAGTCTGTTGACTTTTCTGGGTCGATTATGTTGACTTTGTTAATTGACTTTCCGGATTTGGGCCCGTTGACTTTTCCGGGTTCATGTCTGTTGACTTTTTGGTTGACCTTTCCGAGTCGAGCATGTTGACGTTGTCAATTGACTTTCCGGGTTCGGGCTCGATTGACTTTTTAGACAAGCTCGAGTTGACTTTTCCTGAGCGGGTCAAAGTCAATTTGTGGGCCTTTTTCTTGGGCCTCTTGGGCACTTTTTTGGTTCGGGCCTTAATTTTTGTAGGCTCTGAAAAATACGCATAACATGTACTATATAGGATATTACTGTGCATGAAACTTTTGTTTTGATATTATTTTGATCATGGTATTCCAATTGATGTAATGTCACACGCCATTTATCGATTTGATTGGTTGTGTACTATACCTAAAGTTATGAGGACATATCAACATATCATTAGAGATTATTATGTATCGGTAAAAATATATGAGAATTCATATATTTTTTTAAAAGTTTTTAATTCGAAAAATGACATATTCTTTTCAAATAAATTTTAACTATTAAAAAAAGGCTTTTTCGCCCAAGGCCCCAAGATAACATTGAGCTGCTATAATCTCTAATTTCAATACTTCTAAAGGTAGCGTTGCCAGGTTTATTATACCTTTGCTTTGAGTGTACCCAAAAACTGATAAACAATTACTGAAAATAGGTTAGTAGGCTTATTAGAAGAACAAAGAATGTAACTGTTGCAATGAATAATAAATTACCAAATCATGTTAACCATCCAAATCCAATAAATATTAGATAATAATGCCTGTGATCATCTTTGTGAAACAGATCTTGCTCACACAAATAGTAAAATGCAAAGAAAATCTTCAGTAATTCAACGCTGTAAAAGCTATTCCAAAGAGAATAGATGCTAAGGAGGCGGAAATCAGAATGGTTTTTGCCGGAAGCCCACCGTTTGAAGTGTTTATAATAGCTCCGTAGACGGGACGGCAATTTATCACTCCAAAAGCAGCTATGAGCAATTGCATCATTACTTCTCCTAACTCATTTTCGCCTCTTAAAACCGACAGCGGTCCCCAAACCAGCGTAACCAAGTTGATAATGGAAGCCATTGTCAAGGTCACAAATAAAGGAGAATGGAGTCCAAACTCAAACATGCCTTGTTCATACCTTTTGCTTTGTTCTTCTTCTAGGACTTTGCTTGTTATGTTAAAACCAAGAGAGGAAATGCCTAACGACTTCGCGAAGAACTCAGTTAAACCGAACAAATAGCACGAGAGGCCTCTTATCAACCACATTCTTTGATCATTCCACCATCTTTGCATTGTTCCTCCTCCGACCAAGAAGTCTAAGAGATCTTGGCCATACGCTCCAAAGAATAGGAATAGATATAAAACGAAAGTTGGCGCGGAAACCTGTCAAGACACGGAAGTTTAGTTCAAAATGAGAAGAAAAAAAAAAGAGAATTTAATTACAGAATTAATGTCTGAAACCAAAAAGGTATATAAAAACCTTAATGAACTAGCAGTGGCGGATTCAGAAAATTGTATTAGGAGGGTTATATTTTTTTTTTATTAGGAATTAAACCATGACTAGGGAGTAAGGACCTAAAACCTCGATTTTAATACGGCATCGGGTCGGAGCTAAATTTGAGTCGGGATAATTTTTTTTATTTATGATATTAAATTAATGCAAAACGACGTTGTTTTTTTTTTGTTGGCGTATAGAATAGAATATATAATATTGTTTTTCTGTCGCTAAATAATTTAATGGACTTCTTGTCTTCTTATTAATTAATTTATTATGATAGAAAGTGATTAATAACACGTGAGTGATGTACGAACTTGAAATAGAGAGAGGGAGAGTAGAGAAACTGAGATGGGGAGTGGCAAGTGGGCTGTACACGTGGGAAGAGAGAGAGAGGATCAAATGTGTAGTGGGCTTGGGCTGGGTTTGGATAAAGATAGGCATTGGACTAACATCTAATAAGGCTTAAAGCTGAGGGGGCTAAATGAAATTTTCTTGTAGCGGCTGGCTTCAGTATAATATTTGAAGGGTTAAATAAGTGGGTTTTTTTTTATTTCGGGCTGGAGCTATTGGGCCCTTAATGGATCCGCCCTTGTACACTAGCTAGGAAGTCTTAAAAAAGCAAGAAAATGTTATTGAAGTGTATCAACTATGTTACCTTTGGGAAGATAGGGAGCCCATTAAGAAGAGCTAGTTGGGGAACAAAGGCATACACGGCAACTGGGATGGACCAAATTGGCCAAAATGCATAATGAGCATAGCTCAAGGCCATGAGAGGGCCCATCGCAGCAGCCCCGAAAGTCAACGGGCAATGCTTGGAGAAACCGACCTCAAGCAAGCCAATGCTCCAACGCTTGTTCTGGTTGAGAACCTCAACGAGGCTTATTGGCGCGTCCCCATAGTACGCTGCTCTCTCCGGATTGCAGAAATACCCCTTCCAACCCTCGCACTGCAGCCGGTATCCAGTGAAGAAATCCTCCACCAGCGAACCATATCTCACGCCAGTCTGTTAGAATTTTTTGCAAAATAGTGTTCCTCATCTATGGTCACTCAAAACATTTATGGTTTTTATATATAAATAAATTATTGTCATTATTAACTACTAAAGAATTTCATGGTTAGAAATATTATGAGCATTTTCTTGCAACGCAGGGCTACTTTACTTTGTATAATATCATAATATATAAATAAATAAATAAAATTTCCGGGCTTATAACCTTGGATCCCCATTTCGTGCCGCTTTCGTAGTTGCAAGCGGCGACTCGGTGAGCTAATGCGAGCACTTCAGGGCACTTGATAGACTTCTTCACGTCACTCTTGGGGCTGAGCTCAGGCAATTCTGGGGCCGCAAAAGCAGACGGGCCTCCGAAGAAAGCCTGCCGGTTGAAGAAGCAGCCCGTGCCCACGTAATTGGGGCCACAAAGACCGTCCATTCCTATGGCATTTACCACAAACAGTCTCTTGTGCTCACAAGCATAGATGTCAGTAGCATTGATACCCCGGAAGCGCTGAGGAAACTGAATGTATGCGACTTCCGATTGGACTTTTGGGTCCGAGAAATAGCAAAGCACTCGGAGGGGCGTTTTGGGGTCGTTCGACGACATGTCGCAGTCCAATGTGAGAACGATTGGGGCGTTGGTCATCGTCGCGGAAACACGAATCTTCAATTTAATTATTAATTAGAATAGATTACTTTATTAATATTACTATTATACTAAAATATGATTTATGGTAAACTATAAGGGTAAGAAACATATATTATATATGCTAAGAGAAGAGAATAGAAGGAATAATATATAACAAAATTAGTTATTAGGAAGTTGCGGCAAAAGCACTCAAAAAAACAGGGGGAGGGCAATTATATGTTCCACTTTTTATTCTTTATCATATATTTCTAATTAAATCCAAATAAAATCATACGTATAAAAAATATACGCATAAAAGATGTGAAATATATGCCGACATTTTCACTTAATTTATGAGTAGGTTTACTAAAGTACTAGCTAGTCCCCAAAAAGTGAATCCGGTTCAAACCCGGATTCGCAAAAAAAAAACGGATACCGAAATATCCAGATCTGGGTTTTTCCGGAACCGGATATTTTGGTATCCGGGAAACAAAAAACCCGGAGAGATAAATATCCGAGATTTGAAAAAAAAACTTTTGATCTGGGCCGTTGGATCATCAAGATCAACGGCCCAGAAAATAGATTTAATTAAAATATATTAAAAAAACAAAAACAAAAACAAAATCCGGATCCGGATATATCCGGAATTTTTTTTTTCCAGTCCCGGATATATCCGTATCCAGGTTTTTGTAAATAAATAAACAAATCCCGGATGACATTTTATCTTATATTTTGGGGACTAGTACTAGCTAGTTTGATAAAAAGTAGTTAATATAGAATACTTACAAGAACGTTGAGAGCACCGGCTTTGAAATGATGGGTCGAAGCCCTGCTTTTCTCTCTCGAAACGTAAATTAGATTCGGCATAACATCATCGCTCACGTCTTTATCTTTGCTCTTATCCAATATCACCTGCTCATTATTAATTTCACACAGGAATAAATGAATTAGATATATATATATATATATATATATATAATAGATATGCATGCATGCATTACGGACCTGGATGACCGCTGGATGATCTTGGCGTGTAAATCCGTCCGTCCATTTGGCAAAGGCTCGCTGGTCTTCCTCGCCGGTGATATATTCGTCGCCGACTTTCCCTCTCTCAACTACACTCTCCACCCTCATTTTCATGTTCTCGTACAAAGTCTATTAATATATGAAGGAGACTCGTCAATAATTTGGCTCGAGATTCTAGTGTGTTCCAAAATGTAGTACAACACGTATGAATATTGTATGGTGAGAATTTAGAAGATTTTATGGGCATGGAGATTCATTAATGTCCATTATTTGAGAGCCAAATTCTCGACTATGCTGTATGTATACCTTCAATAGTTGCGGGTTAATTATCAATTAGCAGTATAGAGATTAAAATTCTCTTATTGAGAGACGGAGAGTTGAAGGATGTCGATGAGATTTTCAACGGTTTATAATAGATGCAGCAATTCGTGCTGTATATCGTTTTCATGTCGGGTTTTAATTGCTTTGGTTGATTTGAAAACCGTGTCTATCCATTTTAACTAATTCAACTAATTGATTTAAGATAGAGTTAAATCGTTTGAATTATTGTCTTATGCAACTTATACACAATATTTTGTATACGTACGTGTTTAATGTTTTATCTTTTTGGGTTTCCTAGTGCTATATTCCACTGACTCGTGTTTTTCATTCACATAAAATAGGATAATACATCATGTTAATATTTAGGGTTAATGATGGCAAAAATACTCAAAGTTTGGTCAAAGAACCCCTCGGGTACCCAAAGTTTAAAAATAGTGGTAAAAATACCCAAAGTCATATTTGGGGAGTTGACCACTCCAATCTCGTAACACTGTTAATTTACATGTTAACTCTGACCACGCGGACAAACGTGGGTTGCCGACAGAAAAAAAATTTCCACATTGACAAGCCCACATCAGCCTCGTTTACGAGAAAACAGCGAATTAAACCCCTAAGTAATACTATTTAATACAACTAATTGAACCTCTAATGATTACACTTAACGAAACAGATTTTTCCACGTGGCCAGAGTTATTTGGTAAGTTAATGGCGTTACAAGAATGAAGTGGTCAACTCCCCAAATGTGACTTTGGGTATTTTTTGCCACCACTTTTAAACTTTGAGTACCCGAGGGGTTCTTTGACCAAACTTTGAGTATATTTGCCGTCATTAACCCTAATATTTATATATGTCGTAACATATATCATTGATTCATTATGTCAACCCGCAATTAATATTATTATATAGATAGAATAACCCGGTTAAGTAATGCATGAGATTGAGAAGGAGTTCTTGTATTAGCAACTCTCACGACAAATACAGTGTGGTTTGTCAAAAGGCGGATCTTAAAGTAAAAATATAAAGGGTAATTCCGGCATAAGCCTCAAACCTTAGGTCATAGTGGGCGGCATGGCCTCAAATAAATTTCATAGTGGTAAAAGTAATAAAAGTGGGTACCCTCCATGTTAAACTGACGGATATTAGTCAAACGTCTCACAATCAAACATCCATGTGGCATAGCCACATCACCTTATGTCCACGTGGCACTCCAATGTGGCATTTTCATATGTTTTTAAACTAAAATTAAAATCACGTGGCATTAAAAATATACTATTTTTTTCCTAAAAAATATATATACTAATTTTTTTAAAAATATATTAAAACCACGTGGACATTAGGTGACGTGGCAATGCCACACAGATTTTAGATTGCCATGTGGGACGTTTAACTACCAGTCATCAGTACAACATGGACAAAACTCATCATTTGATACTTTTACCGCTTTTAAATAAATTTGAGTTTGAGGACTTATACAGCGATTTGACGATAAATTTTGGGAGGAGTAGAAAAAATGAAAGTAAATTAAGCTTAGTTTAAAGAAAATAAATTAAAAAATATTAAATTTTTAAGTACAAATATAATATAAAATAAAATAATATAAAATAATATAATATGAAAGTTTGAGGAGAGAGTAATTGCCCCTATAAAACGAGTCAACTTTAACATGAATATCTAAAAAATTAGGTTCGAACTTATAATGTTGGAACATTTAAAAATTGGGCCTCTTTTGGCAAAAATTCAAAGCCCATCGATAAAAATCAAAGCCCACCGGCAAAGTCAAAGACTAGAGGCCCACAAACCAAGACATTGGCGAGGTTCGGAGTAAAAAAGACGAAGGAGACAAAATCCTTGAAAGGCACCTTGCCTGACAAGGTGCCATGGCCCGACAACACCGGCGTGACGGGGTACGACGACCCCAACGTGACGGGGGTCCCTTGCCTGACGAGGTACCATGGCCTGACGACCCCGGCCTGACGAAGTACCTTGCCTAACGGGATACCTTGCCAGACGAGGTACCATGGCCCGACGACCCTGGCCTGATGAAGTACCTTGCCTGACGAGGAACCATGGCTCAACGACCCCGGTTGACGAGGTACCATAGCCCGACGATCCTGGCCCGACGAGGTACCACAGCCCGACGACCCTGGCCCGATGAGGTACCTTGCCTGATAAGGTGCCACGGCCCGACGACCCCGGGCTGACGAGGTACCTTGCCTGACAAAGTACCAGGGCCCGACGATGTACCATCTCCTGACGAGGACCTTGGCTTGGCCAGCATCCTCGCCACAGCTTCCCGGAGGAATAACTTACAAGAATTCCTCTCTCGGACTCAACGTATAAACACGCGAACTACTAGAATACATCAAAGATGAATCAAGAAGCACCGACGAGCCCTTCGACAGTGCTAGAAGCTGCGGGAAATCCCTCCTAGTAGGAGAGAAATTCGCAAGCCCCCTTAGGTGCAATTTCTGGGAATTTGTTTTTCTATAAATAGGAGTCTTCTCTCCTCATTTTCACACTCACTCCCAACTTTCTCCAGAGCTTCTCTCTCTAAATTGTCGCCCTCTCCTCCAGCAAGTATTGAGAGCTTGCTGGCAGAGGCTCGTCTAAGAAGAGATTTAGAGTAGAGTCTCAGCCTCGATAGGAGGGTTGTTCGACGAGTCAACGAAGGTGTCCCTCATCGCAACGAGCTCGCCAACAGCGACGATGTCGCCAAAGGGCATTCCCCGTGAGGTTAAGGCCCTCGCCACAAAGAGTTCACCAACACCTACGAGGTCGACAAGGAAGATTCACGCCAGTAATACCCTTGCCGCTCAGCCAAGGGTCACCCCCGCGCCGCCAACACATCGTCATTCACGTCGTCATTTATCACATCGTCATTCACCCGCCATTTATCACTAACTCTGAACTACGTGGGACCTGATTCTCTTAAACTGAGATATGTATGCAGCCTCGCCCAACCATAAGCAACGGGGCACGGGCCCAATCTACCCTTTTTTGCAGGTCTTCCCTCGCCGTAGGAGCTTGCCAAGGAAGGGAAATCAGGAGCTTCATCAATACCGGAGTTCGCCAAGACACGGACTTTGCCCCGACGAGGGAAGTTCGCCATTGGATTGCTCGGAGACTGATCGAAGACATTGGATTCGCCTCCAACTTTGACGATCATCACTCAACCCACGTTGACTCAGCATTCAATTATCCAGGCGTTCAGCGGGTCTAACCCAGGACCCGAACTTTAGATCTAACTATAAGTTAAAGCTATTTTTACGCATGAACAATGTCTACAATATTATATTAGAATACTGAGTTTCGAAGCAAGAGGCATAACGTGGCACTTTTTAAACATAATTATTATACAATTGTATTTAACAGCAGTTTTTACTAATAAACTTTGCAATCTTTTCATATAACAAGTGTCCATTCTGAACAAGGATGGGAACCTTCGTTGCGAAAGAAATAAAAAAAATAAAAAAAATTGTCACTATTATGTAAAATTATAAATAAAAATTATTAAAAAAGGAAAACTTAAGAATTTTTGTCACGGAAAAAATAAAATACTTGAATACTTACCAAAAAGAAAAGTGCCTTTCATTTTCATTAATATGACTAGCATATATATATTAGTTGTTTGTAGTGCACAAGTTGATTGGAAGGTATCAAGGTAGTTCACTTCCTTTGAGCAACTTGATGACTATCTATATTGATTTTTCATATTCCTCAATCTTCATAGCTTGCCTTTTAGACTCCATGGTCAATATTTATCTTATCTCTTTTCTAAATATTTTTATAGTGATGACATTTTATTGCACGCACATCAACGAAAATATCTACATAATAAATGGAAACTAACAATATTGACTCTTATTCCGGACGTTCTCGAGGAGAAGCTCATGTTTAAAGATTAAAAAATCTCAAAAATTATTTTAACTTATATTTAATTTATGTTTTTATTTTTAAAATATTAAACATGTCATATGTGAATGATTATATATTTATCATACTATTATTCTTAAACTTTTACATTAAAATTTAATTTTATGTTTTTAATAAGAGTTTTATAATACCTACTTAATTCGAACTCCGAAAATCTCTAGTACGACGTTATTGTTAATTATATGTATTATATAAATATTAATTACATATATTATATAATATATATAACTGTTGCTAAATATATGTAGAATAAAAGTCTTTTTATTAATTATTTTTATTTAGATTTACACCACATAAGTATATTAATGAAGCTCTGATTAAAGTATTAGAATAAACAAGCAAAAAATAACTTTGAAATACGTACATATATTAAAAATTCAGGAATCTTTGTAAATCTCAAAAAAAGATCGCCGTTTGAAAATATTACATATGTTATTGTGACAGACCCTAGAACTAGAAGGAACGGGGGACATAAAACAAATAAAAATTAGGCACGTTCTTAGGAGCAAAATATGTTTATTCTTATCGATTAATGAATTTCCAACAGACCTTTAGGGGGTAGATTTATTAATTTTGATCTTGGGCCCATCAATTAGAATTGCTAATGGTTGGTTCTCTAGGTCCAGTTTAACATTGTTGTTGTACTGTTATAAAAATTACATTTTTCACGAATATAACGTAAATAGATTTGAATGCACATTATATATATTTATTCTTACTCTGTCACAACGAAAATACAACAACACGATGATTTATTATATAGTATGATTAAGTAATATTATTTGCATTTTACATGTGTTGATTATTAATTCATAATAATTTATATGATGAATTTATGTCAGTTGTTTTATAGATTATGTTATAATTTTCATTAGTGAAATATACTACTTTAATTAAGGTAAAAGAGTGATAGAGAGTCACTAACTAACACAGGTAGCCACTATTAATATATCTAATCTATTAAACTGGTCCAAATCTCATCTTCTAAAACGATTAATAAACGAAGCGGGTCGTATTGATATAAAATAAATAAAATAAGCGTTGAGAGACATGCACATGAACACAATATGAGATGCGACTTGCCGCACTTAAATAAGGATAACTGTTTAGTTTTTAACATGGAAATTCTCTTGTACATAATAATCACACCTTGCTCGTACAAGTTTAGCCGTGAGATCCATAAGATTAATTGATTGTAAGTCTGAAAGCACATCACTACGTGAATTACTTAACAAGCAATTTGACCAATCTTGATGTTGATATATTCTTGTTAATTTGTTCGTATATATAAATTAGTATATCCACCAAGGAAATACTATCTAGAAACATGGACAATTTAAAAACTAATTAGTATGTAGGATACTTAGTAATTTATGACGTACCTTTATCTTCTTAGCCTCGGAAGATAGGAACCGATCTTCTGCGGCGAAAAAATCAGCCGGCGAACGCAACACGACCTCGTTCTTCCTACAGAAGGGAAGCCAGTGGGCAGCAAACTTGGCGGCCTCGAAGAAAGCAAAGAGCGTGAGAGCAGAGCCTCCATCGTCGGAGACATACACCGATATCTTCTCCGACGGATAGTCATAGGCCATCGCCGAGAGAGCGGTGTTGACCACCCCCATCGGCGGCTCCTTGTACGGATCGGCCGTGCAAATGAACACGTCCATCGCCGGAAGCTGATCGTCACCCTCCGACTCCTTCACCAACTTCTTCAGGATCTCCGGTGACTCACGACGGTGAAGGGGAAACATCCGAAAGGACTGAGTAGTGGCCCACATGAAGGCGAGGACGAGGTCGGCTACGAGGAGCGAGAGCAAGATGGACAGAGAGGACAGGCTGTTGTCGCGGTGGACCGCTGTAATTAGGGTTAAAATATGGTGGTAGAATAGGGCTAGGAGAGCCAAGGCGTAGACGGAAGCGAAGATGCGGTTCGACACAGCGAGGCGGGAGACCTCCGCCGTGTGAAGCCGCGGAGCTCGGGCGGTGATACGTGTTAGAGCCTCCATATCTTTTTCTTTGATAATTCTTTGATAATTCTTTAAGAAATAAGTGAGTTGATATTTGATTTATATCTGAAGAGTCCCTTACAAGTACAACGTCGATTCGCATATCTTCAGTATGTCATAGTTGTATTAAATTATATATGAAAAGGTTGTAAAATATTTATTATTTTGAAACACGTTTTGATGATAGAACGCCTTAATGTTTTTTAAATTGAAATGTTATTTTTTTATTAATCTTGGAGCTACATACACGGATTAGTATAGTATTAATCTAATAGTTTTGTCTCGTAGCTTTTAATCACTTGTATAAATCTTCGGTTATATAATTATATATGCTCGAGTCTATACACGATAAAATTTCATGTGTACACTGATAAAATTTTCTTAAGATTTTAAAGCTGATTAAATATGTAAATGTACAGAAATGTTATGAAATAAATTTGCATTGCTCCAATATTTCTCTAAATGAACTTACCAGTTCCAGAAGTAACATATACAATGTTGAGCATATTTATGAAATATATATGGGTAAACTGAGGCTAAAATACCCAATGTTTCAGTTTTTTTTAATTATGTACTCAAAGTTTTTTTTTGGTGACTATTATTATTGGGTTTTTCGATGACTTTTCTCAATCCCGAGGCAGAAATCACGGGATATCATCAAACAATAAAGATCTAGAATAATTACGAGAATTAAGATATCGTTTAGAGATCGTTACAAAACTTCGGTACTTTTGCCAACTGAACCGAATAACTGCCGATTCCTTTGCTTTTGGAGCTTGCCGAATTTAGGATTTTGCGCCTCAAGTGTTGCGCCTCTATTTCTTCCACCAAGTCACTCGGGAACGTCTTAGATGACCGGAAAACGCCTCGGAGGATAGGTTAGATCCTTGTCGGTGTTTAGATGATCAACCGTTGATTGAACCGGGGAGCAAGCCAAAATTCGACTACCAAGGGAGGGGAGCTCGAATTTCTAGGTGGCTAGGGTTTATGTTGTGTGTGTTCCTTAATTATGAGTCATATTAGGGTATTTATAATACCCTATGGTCATGACCTAGTGAGCTTTCTAAAAGCCCAATCATGGATTAATTAATCTATTATTAATTAATTATGAATCATAATTAATACTTGGGCCCGTGTGGGCCCATAATGTCGGTTATGGTTATCGGGTCGATATCCGATAACCCGAGAGATACAATATCGGGTTCGGGCATAACCAACAATCTCCCACTTGCACGAACGCACCGGATTGGCTATCTCCGTGCACGCACTGCACATAAAGTATTACTCGAGAATGTTGCCTTGGGTTAGATGTACATTCTCTCAGCTACTCATGCCTGGTTCATCAAAGTTACAAGCGAAGTTTGTTTCATTGTAATTTAATCATCATACTCCGTTTCCGTTGCGAGTTCGGTGTGACTCTGTAGGATTCTGTAGTGTTGGCCACATACTCATAAGAGTATGCAAGAAGTAAGTGGCCTCCACCTAGACTTAACTTCCCCCAATCTACAAAACTTTAAATCCTCTTTTATAGATTAATCGAGGTGAACCATGTGGTTCTTTACGATTAAAATAAGGTATATAACTGATTCCTTCAACATCCTTTTACATCTCTAGATGAGGCACAGGTCATGGTTTAGAACACCTGTTAAGCCTTGATCTAATTTCTGATTCAGGTATAAGTATTGAAACATCAAAACAAAAACTCTTTTGTTTTGCCTGTGGCCACAGATTTCATTTTACTTGTACTATTCAGAAGGCCCTGAGTGTATAGCCCCAAAAGGAATGGGGAGATGCATGTTATCTTGAAACGTCATTCCATCCTACAATGTTTATCACATGCCCAACTACAGCTGTTATGACTTTCCAGTTACGGTAAGCGTTGAGTTGCAATCTAAGCATGCAACTTTCCCAGTGATGGACTCATGATGTTCTCAAACTTTGGAGTCTCTTCATATCTCTAAGTTTCTCAGTGTCCCCTTGTACCAAGGTTTCGTTTCCATGTGAGAATACTTAGAGTGCGAGTCTTCCAGCACTGCTAGTCATTCCGACTAGTGCCTACATGTATAAGAATATCTCTTAGATATCAAGGACCCCTTCCTTTTATCTTAACAACATGTACCAGTCAATTATGAATATCATTGATAGTCCCTCTTTGTTTCTTCATAATGATTTCTTTGACTGGGGAAATTCAAGAATGTCTCGAAGACATCTTAGGAACTACATTTGTTTAGCTTGATATCAATGTTTTGAATAAAATATTGATATGAACCTTTTAAATGATGAAACTTGCCTTTTAAAGAAATAATATTGTGCTTCAAATTTAATGTATAATAGTTACATAAAATTTGTATTTGAACTTTATACTTTTAACAAAATAAAGTAAGTGTTCAACGTGTTAGAATAGACCACAAGCATCTAGACTCTTCTAGATCTTGTATGACCATACTACTTTTCTATTGATGAAGCCTTGATCATCGGGTCAACCACGTTTATTTCTGTGTCTACTATTTTCATCGCAACAACCTTCTGATCAATTATGTCTTTGATCACTGAGAACCTTTCTCTTGTTTTGTGATATTAGTTTCTTGACTCGTGCCTTGGCTCCGTTGTTTTCAGCAAGGATTCGCACTGGATCACCAATGCCAGAAACTACACTGTGATCAGGAATAAATTTCCTGATTTAGAAAGCTTCTACAGCTGCATCTTATGATGCTATATACTCAGATTTGATGGTCAAGTCCACTACATTAGCTTACTTATTGTTGCTCTAAATAACAGTACCATCATTTAGGATTGAGTATATATTCTACTTGCGATGTGAAATTATCCCGATTAGTTTGGTGATTTGCATCAGTATGAGCGATAATGCTTGACTGATCAACATTGTCGTAAATAAGTGATCTTTAATTTGTCCTGTTAAGGTACCTGAAGATATTATTTACGATAGTCCAGTGACTATTTTGGGATAGGTTTGGAACTGGCTTGTTTTGTTAACGTAAATGATACATCGAGACGGGTACATAATATGGCTTTCTTTATAAAGCCATTAGCAGTAGTATAGAGAACATTTTCTTTATGTTTGTATTGCTCTGACATTTCAGGGCACTGCTTTCTTGAAAGATGCAACTCAGGAGTTACAGAATAAGTCCTTAGTTTTCTTGTTCACACTGAACTTACTTGCGATCCTTTCTATGTACTATGACTTATTCATTATTTACTTTAAAGAATTTCCGTTGTATCATTTTCTATCCTTTTAAAGGGTTACTTTGCTCCCACTAGCTTTCGTGTATACACAATGTTAATCTTTGTTTTCGATGAAGTCTAATTTCATTAGTTACTCCGTTGAAAACTAGATTTCATTTGAGAGATGCTTGCTATAGATCATACTTGCACGTATATATCTATTTGATTCGCATGCTTCAGAAACATGTTATGAATCAATGAAGTTAGTTAGGTTGTGTATAATACATGTTCCTTTTCATAGTCATATTCTGAAAACTATCTTCATGTTCGTTTGCCTGATTCTTAAATCATAGTTGGCAATAGCAAGTGAAATCATAATTGACTTTAGTCATGGTAATAAGAGAAAAACGTTTCTTCTTAGTCTTTACTATAGGCTTGTTGGAACTATTTCATTACAAGTCTCCTTTTGTACATTTGTACTTTACCATTCATGAATATCTTCGCTTGAAGATCTATGTGCATCCTATGGGCATAAACCTTTCGGGTGCTTTAACTAAGTCACATACTTAGTATATGTACATGATTCTATTTGATTTCATGGCTCCTAGCCATTTCTCAAGGTCTTCACCTTTAACCGTTTCATTGTAAGTGGTGGTTCATCATTGTTATCTAAGTATTTTGTTCTTCTGTGTTCAAAACGAGAAGATCCTTTTCTTAGGTGCATGATGTTCCTTATCCGACTTACACGGTTTTTGTGTCATACTAGGTTGCTCATATGCTTAATCATATATAAAGCATTTCACATTCAGTTTGACTTTCTTCCACGATCTTATCTGGAGTTTAGTCAACCATTGGTGAGCATCCTCTGTGTTAATCTTGTGTTCCTCGAGATTTTGTGAGTTATGTACTTCATGAAGTGCATACTTTCTCCCACTAGACTTTGTAGGAAAGATTTCCTTTCTTAAAGTCTCCGTATTTATCACAACTATTTTGTGTATTAATTTTCTCGTAAACGACAAAATGGGTTTTATCCCTTATCA
The DNA here is from genome assembly GCA_954871525.1 of Parietaria judaica. Classification (NCBI taxonomy): domain Eukaryota; kingdom Viridiplantae; phylum Streptophyta; class Magnoliopsida; order Rosales; family Urticaceae; genus Parietaria; species Parietaria judaica. Next base: position 5,001,225 of record OX940868.1, read on the forward strand.
TATCTTTATATGTTATCGTCGGAATCACTTTTCATGATACACTGTAAAGTGTGGTAGCACCAAGTTAAAAGTGCATGTCCTTTTATAAACATAGGCATATCATTGTACTAACAAAGTGTAACAGAGTTTGTTGAGTTCTCTCGATACACCTCGTAAAATGAGGTGTATCGAGAGAAATAAATGATCAGACAAACCTTTTGTCACTCAGGAAAACTTTATACTTATTGCTCAAATATTAATTGTCTCGATCGGATCGAGGACTTATTATTATTTTGTGCGTTTTGGTTTTCTTCTTCATTCTTGAATTCCTTGAACCGGTCAAGAGATTTCAACTTTTGTCTTAATTAAATAGAAATGATTGTACCGACTAAAGTGATCAGTTGGTAGTCATAATTAATGAAGTACCATCAGCCTTCCTTATCCTAATTGTGGATTTGACCACATACACATGAACATGTGTGGTTTAATGCCACAATCAATCTTTAGTGTGCCCCTTTGAATGAGCCTTTTGTCATATAGTCAGTTAGACAAGATTCGCATTTCTCGTAAGATTCATAATCAGAACGATCAAGATGTCCATCATTATGGAGCTTGGTGATGCGTCTCTCGTTATTGTGACTTATGTGACAATACTAGAGATATGCTATATTGAGTTTATATGGTTTAAGCCTTTTGTATACAACGTTAAATATCATATATTGAACATATATCCTTTAAAATAGTCAAACTATCTTAAAACGCTTGTACCTAAAGAAGAGTCATTACTCTGCATATTTCACCTCTTTCAAGACAAGTCGGAAAATCTTTGTTATCTGTAGTGAAAGCACTTTTAGATTTTGGAACCTAACCTTATGTTCTATCACATTGCATATGTGATCACTTTAAGATTGGAGTCCCACTCACCTTTTGCTGTAAGAGCCATTATTCCATTGCTCTTTGTTAAACTTGATCACAAACAATTTGTGAAAGTCGAGCAAGGAATCCTAAACGATGTCAATAGAGAGATCATTAAATATCTTATCATTTACATGAGTTTTTCTTTAAGGTGAGTTATCAATTTCCTAAATTATAACCAACCTCAGAATTTACAGACTTTCTGGAATTCTATAAGTTCTCTATAATCTTTCATCGCTTGTGTTTTAACCTGCTATACACATATCTTTAGAAGATATTGATTGAACTTCCATGTTATAGTGATTTTATGCTTTTGAAAAGCATTTTATCATTAATTTCGAAATGCTTCTTATAAGCATTCTTATTAGTTCTGGAAGTTTTGTCAGGTGGCTCCAAATGAGTATTCATCTATTATGAAAAATCATTTCTTTATCAAGGCTCTGAACATTATTTCAGAAGCCTTTGCCATTCCAAGGAAATCTCTTTCCTTTTGATTTGGAAACTCGTTTCCATGTTCCTTAAAAACAATTTTCAAGTGGTTCTTTGTTGACACTTGTTTCACATACATTAAATGAAACAAATAATAAGCACATTACTAATTCTAGAGTTTTACATGTAAATTATAAAGCATACATTATAATAAAGATGTAACAATTATATTATAAGGACTTTATATAATATTTCGTGATTTGTTAATGGAAAAGTTACCCTCATCAATTCCATTAATTAGTCACTCAGAGAAAGTCAACAATTGCTCTAATATCCTATATTATCTCTGACGATTAGAAAAGAAAAGACAAGTTTTCATTTATCATTCTAACCGATTTCATAAGAATTGTCTACGATATCTAATCTAATTAGAGTACTCGTTTAGGTAGACCCACGGGGTTAATCGGCGGATAGTATAGGTCGCCCTACGCGTCTAAAAGAGTGTATAAGATTACTCCCTTGGGTTAGAGACACACTCAAAACGTTTCTCAATTAGATCGAGGACCCAGCCGGTGGAAGACATTATACCTAATATTTATTGAGGGGTTTAAGGTGATCCTTACTTTTGTCTTAAAATAAACATAGTTAACTTATTAAAATGTTTCAAGAATTAAGACAATGAATATGTAATACATAATCCTATTTTGTAAAACACATTCAATGTTGTATTAAATACACTTGTAAATATGTATATATATCATGAAAATTTTAAAGATAAAACCTTTTATCTTTAAATAAATAAAAGATAAATAAATCACTTTAAGATAAAATATCTTTAATCATGATTTATCTTTTATCTATAAATGAATAAAAGATAAATAACTATCTTTATAGATAAGATATCTTTAATCATACTTTGTCTTAATACAAAATAAAAGATAAATAACTATCTTATAGATAAACTATCTTTAATCATATATATATCTTTTATTTCCATTAATGTTTAGTTCTTTTATATTACTATAATAAATAAAAGATTATTCATTATCTTAATCTAATCAAGAATTATTGATGATAAATAAAATTTATTAACAGACAATTTGTGAATTAATAAATGAATAACATAAACATTAAATGAAAACAAACTTCATAAATTTGATAACAAAATTGAATAAATCATATTTATTAATAATTATTATCATATATTAGATTTTCAATACTCATATTTAAAGATATTCATAATAATTATAAATAAAATAAAATAAACACTTTAAATCGTATTTTAAAATAATTAAACATGAATATAATTAAATATCAATTACCGGGATATGAGCTCGGGATAAAACCAAACTCGTACAGGCTGCCTTCAGGCAATCTGAGCAGTACGGGCAGGGCAAACAGCCCCTGCCTAAGTAAATCCAATTTACTAGGTTTATTAATTTGTTTAAATCTTGTTTATTTAAATAATTAAAGATTAAAACAAATTTATCATTAAATAAATTCCTTTTAATTTGGTATAATTGTAGATCCAATTTACAAAATTAAAATTAAATAATTATTAAAATTATTAAATAAAATTAATAAAATAAAATTAATAATTTAGGGAGTCGGGTTTGACCACGGGCTTCGGGTCAAACTCGAATTTGTGATCAACAAACCGTGGTGGGCCCACGGATTGCCCCACCACGTTTGGTCAACTTCTGGTCAAACCAGATTGACCAAGCACTTTATTTTGGGCTTTCTTTTGTTTGTTCTTGGGCCCCATTCCAAGCCCAAGACTGAGTGAAGCCGTAGGGCAACACGCTTCAGCCTCCGAGCCGCGCCGTCACCCATCGAGCCACGCCGTCGCCGAGCTGCCCGTCTTCGCCGTCGTCACAGAGGCTCGTCGGAATCGCCGTGGTTGGACGAGGACTTGCTTCATCGTCGGACTTCGTGGGCGAGGTGGTTGTGCGACCGGCTTCGTTGGGCGCACGGGTTGGCTCTCCTCACGGTGAGCGACGACTTCGTTGGCCGGAGCTCATGCGTCGTCTTCGTCGCACAAGCTCGCTGTTATCCCCATCGTCAAACGACGGGAATCCACGACCGTCGTGCGTGGAGGAGATCGGCGTAGACGAGGTTTTCTCGCGGGTCCTTCGGGTCGTCTCTGACCCACGAGGGTGGGTTGACCGGGTCAATACCCAACCCGTGTGAATGGAGGTGAGCATGGGCCATCCGAATGGCTGGGCCCAAAAATTTCACACGAAAAATTAGGGTTTCAGAAACCCTACGCACCACACATCCCAATGCATGTGCCGGCAAATTTTGTTGCCGTTTTTAGTGATTCCGATAACAATTTTTCTCCCACTAAAATTATTAAACCCTCTAAAATTACAGAAAATTATTCCGTATCTGAATACCGGTATGTTAATTTTTAAATAACATCCAATCCCGATTCAAAATCGGATCCCGAATCAACACACAAAAATTAACATAATTAATTTTCTAATGCTCCCACTGAAAATCTAATCACACCAAAAATTTTCTAAAATTATTTCGGTCAACATATCTAATTTTCGAAAATTACTCAGACCGGCTCTGATACCACTGTTGGGTTTTTCGATGACTTTTTCTCAATCCCGAGGCAGAAATCATGGGATATCATCGAACAATAAAGATCTAGAATAATTACGAGAATTAAGATATCGTTTAGAGATCGTTACCAAACTTCGGTACTTTTGCCAACTGTACCGAATAACTGCCGATTCCTTTGCTTTTGGAGCTTGCCGAATTTAGGATTTTGCGCCTCAAGTGTTGCGCCTCTATTTCGTCCACCACGTCACTCGGGAACGTCTTATATGACCGGAAAACACCTCGGAGGATAGGTTAGATCCTTGTCGGTGTTTAGATGATCAACCGTTGATTGAACCGGGGAGCAAGCCAAAATTCGACTACCAAGGGAGGGGAGCTCGAATTTCTAGGTGGCTAGGGTTTATGTTGTGTGTGTTCCTTAATTATGAGTCATATTAGGGTATTTATAATACCCTATGGTCATGACCTAGTGGGCTTTCTAAAAGCCCACCTAATGGGCTTTCTAAAAGCCCAATCATGGATTATATAATCTATTATTAATTAATTATGAATCATAATTAATACTTGGGCCTGTGTGGGACCATAATGTCGGTTATGGTTATCGGGTCGATATCCGATAACCCGAGAGATACAATATCGGGTTCGGGCATAACCAACAATTATACCCAAAGTTTATTCTGTTAACACCAAGCGTACCCACCGTCAAATCTCCGTTAATCCTTCCTACGTGGCACACATGTCGCTGCCACGTCATCCTTGCGGCTAAAGTACCCAATGTTTCAAACATTTGCGGCTAAAGTACCCAATGTTTTAAAAAAATTGAACTTCTCTAGGGACTTATTTACATCGATTTTTGGGTTGACTTTTTTACACCGGATTCGGGTTGGCTTTTCGGGCCGAGATCTGTATATACAATATATATAAAATGTATATATATACTATATATTAATTTATATATTTAGTATAGTATATTAAGTTTATATATAATATAAAGTATAAATATAAAATATATTTCAAAGGTATAAATTAGTATAATATAATATAAAGTATATTTTAAGGGTATAAATTAGTATAATATAATATAAACTATATTTAAAGGGTATAAATTAGTATAATATAAAGTATAGATATAAAGTATATTTCAAGGGTATAAATTAGTACATATAAAGTATAAATATATAAATAAATATAAAAAAACTGTATATATTTTTACTTTATATTATATATATTTATAATTTAGATTATATATAAACAATATATATAAGCTGTTTATATTGATACTTTATATTATATAGAAACTGTATATATTTATACTTTATATATAAACTTTATACTATACTAAATATATAAATTAATATAAAAATAAATATGGAAAGATTTTCTATATAGTTTATATATATATATATATATATATATATATATATATTGTATATACAGAGTCCGGCACGAAAAGCCAATCCGAGTCCGGTGTAAAAAAAGTCAATCTTAAAACCGATCTAAATAAGTCACTCAAGAAGTTCAATTTTTTTTTAAAAAACATTGGGTACTTTAGCCGCAAATTTTTGAAATATTGGGTACTTTGGCCGCAAGAATGACGTGGCAGGATAGAATGACGTGGCAGCGACATGTGTGCCACGTAGGGAGGATTAACGGAGATTTAACGGTGGGTACGTTTGACGTTAACGGAATAAACTTGGGGTATTATAACCACCAAAAAACAACTTTGGGTACATAATTAAAAATAAACGAAACATTGGGTATTTAGCCGCATTTTACCCAATATATATATGTATAAATATTAGGGGTGAAACCGGTACCGATAATCGGTAAATTAGTATTTTTTGGTATTGGTATTGAATAATCGAGATTTTTTTTTTGGTATTGGTATTGGTATTGGTATCGGTTCTAAAATTTATTGGTTTTTTATCAAACCGATACCGAGACCGAGACCGAGAAAAAATAAACGAAAACCGATAAATAAACCGAGACATAAACCGAGAATAACCCGGGGAAAAATCCAAAAATAATACAAAATACCATGTCCGAAATATAAAAATACATGTCTAATACATAAAAACATCAAACATAATTAAAACATGTCATTTCTTTTTCTTTGATTTTGGTTTCGCCTTCTCTTTTTTCTTTGATTTCGCCTCGTCTTTTTTCTTGGCCATGTTACTAATACCACCGGTAAGAGCGGAGGGGACGGAAGTTGAAACGGGAACTTCGAAGTTTTTTTCTACAATAAACAATTAAAAGAAACTTTCATTTAACAAATATAAAAGCATAATTATTACATATGTATTATATTCAACGTTACAAACCTATTTGCATTGTAATATAAAATCTGTTATATTATAAAAAAAACGACATGTAGTACAAAACCGAAACCGATACCGATATTCGAGAAATTTGGGATCAGTATCGTTTCTCGGTATCGGTATCGATTTCCGATACCGATAAGTATCGGTTCTCGGTTTTAAACTAAATTTATCGGTTTTTTTTTATACCGATCCGAGATCGATACCGATACCGAGACGATACCGATAAACGGTGACAAAATTTTCACCCCTAATAAATATATATATTCATAGATACCAAAGTTTTAAATACCGCTTGCCGATGTCGTTTCGCACTTTTCATTTTACGGATATATCGCTTGTCGATTGGTATCTCATAGGTAAATCGATAGATATGTCGATGAATATATCGTTTCGCATATACTCGAAAAAAGATTTTCGATAGGCATGCCGATGGATATTCGAGAAATTTAATACTTGATAGATACTGTTAAAGCAAAATCCAACACTCACTTTTCCTAATTAAGCGCAACAAAAGCAATTCCAATGAGAGAAAATGTTAGAATCGCAGAAATCAAAGTGGTTTCAATCCGAATTCCACCTTTTCTAACCCTCAAAAACATAGCTTCGTAGATTGGAAGACAATTCGCCACCGCGAAAGCAACGACCAGCAATTGCATAAAGACCTCGCCACACGCGGTTTTGCCGATCAAAACCGATACGAGCCCCCAAAGAAGCGCGAGCAAGTTTGTTATGGCAGCCATTGTGAAGGGCACAAAGAGAGGAGAGTGGACTCCGAACTCAAAAATGCCGTGCTCGTACAGCTTCATGTGCTCTTCGCCGAGGACTTTGCTTGTCACGGTGAAACTGAAAGCCGAAACGCCCATGGATTTCAAGAAGAAATCGACGGAACCGAACAAGAAGGAGGAGAGGCTTCTTATCAGCCACATTCTTTGGTCGCTCCACCATTGCTGAATCGTTCCTCCACCGACCAAGAAGTCGAAGAGGTCTTGGCCATACGCTCCGGCGAACAGGAACACATACAGAAGAAACCATGCTTCCCAAACCTGATATACATATTGTATATAAACTTCTGAAATTTACATCAATTTTTATCTTCTGAATGGAGGCAATGATAGTACCTTGGGGAAGGTAGTGAGTCCAGTGAGGAGAGCAAGCTGGGGAAGGAAGGCGTACACAACAACCGGAACACACCATATTGGCCAAAACGAATAGTGAGCGTAACTCAACGCCATGAGAGGGCCCATCGCAGCTACGCCGTAAGTTAACGGGCCGCGCTTATAGATACCGACTTGGAGTTGACCGACGGCCCACCGTTTCGTCTGGCTTAGCGCATCGAAGAGGCTGCTCGGGGCATCCCCGTAGAACGCCGGCCTCTCCGGATTGCAGAACACAGACCTCCATCCCTCGCATTGCATGTGGTAACCTGTCAGCTTGTCTTCCGATAGTGATCCGTACCGGACACCGATCTGTGTACGTCACGTACATTTGTAAAAAAAAAAAAAATACACCGTGAAAGAAAAAAGGGAATGTGCCTCCTTTTTCCCCTAACTTATAGTCGCAAATATCTCTATTTAAAAATGTGGACATCATGGCCATAGGTCCAACGTTCAAACACGCTATGTCCGTGTTTGAACGTTGGAATATGATTTAAATTAAAAAAACATGGAAGTAACTAATTAAAAGCTCTGAAAGAAGAAAAAAAAACCTGGCGGCCCCATATCGTGTTGCTCTCATAATTGCAGGCAGCGACGCGGTGAGCTAATTCGAGCACTTGAGAATTGTGGACGGGCTTGACCACGGCGCTCGTGGGGCTAAGCTCGGGCAGCTCGGGGGCTGTGAAAGCCAACGGGCCTCCAAAGAAGGCACGGCGGTTGAAGAAGCAAGCAGTGCCGAGGTAATTGGGCCCTAAGAGCCCATCCATTCCCTCATCATTGATCAGATACAGCCTCTTGTGCTCACATGCGTAGATGTCGTTCTTGTTGAGCCCCCGAAAGCGCTGAGGGAACTGAACATACGCAATCTCTGATTGCCCTTTCGCGTCCGACAAATAACACAGCGCTCGCAGGGGTGTCTCGGGGTCGTTCGACGACATGTCGCAGTCCAAAGTGAGAATGATTGGGGCGTTGGTCATCACCGCCGATACACGAATCTTCACAATAATTATCAAAACCGTCTTATATGTAAGATGTCACTCAAGTGAGATATATACTTTAAATACGGTGACACATCAAATATTATTTCTATCGAAATCATTTAGTTATAATTAGTCTCTACTAAACTGTTTCTGGCAAATACTTGCCGGAAAACCGTAGTTTTAAATCATTGATTTAACACAAAATTTGTTAAGTGCGAAAACAGGGTCGGCTTTGAGTTTGTTTGCGCTCCTAGCCCAATAAATGTGGCGCATGTCTTTGTATGATCCAATAAACAGGGTCGGCTTTGAGTTTGTTGATATAAGATAAGTAATTAGTAGACTTACAAGGACATTGAGAGCACCAGCTTTGAAATGGTGGATGGAAGCCCTGCTTTTTTCTCTTGAGACGTAAATTAGGTTCGGCATAACATGACTTTTCACGTCTTTGTCTTCGCTCTTATCCAATACAACCTGCTCTCATTCATACAATCAATCAATTTTATCATCTACTACAAGTAATTACCTATATATATATATCGACAATTTTACCTGGATGACTGTTGGGTGATCTTGCCGTGTAAATCCGTCAGTCCATTTCCCAAGAGCCCGGTAATCTTTGTCACCGGTGATGTACTCTTCGCCGATTTTCCCTCTCTCGACCGAAGTCTCTACTCTCAGCTTCATGCTCTCGTACATTGTCTACGGTAGACGATGTCAATTAATTTCTTGACTGTAACATAAGATTTTATTATGTGAATTAATTCAAATATGTATTTTCCTGACTACTACTACATATAATTCTTGTAAACTTTGGAGGTTTAAAACACATCAATATTGTATTGGCTTTTTTATTTCAATATTCAACCTTTCCAAATGTTTTCCTTTTCTCCCTAATAATTCTGGTGGCCATTTAAATGGACGCATCATAATACGTAAACATCATGTTATGTACAAATATATATATATATAATATATTAGGTGACCACAGACCACACAAAGATCATAAAACAAAGTCAATACTTTATATATTAAAATATCATAACATTGATCAAACTATATAATAATAAGTAAGTTTTTGGCGGTTTTCTGATAGTCTAATATTTTAAAAATGACAATCTTCCTCAATAGAGTAAAAAACCTCTATAAATTAATATTGTTGGAACTGAAGAATTTTATTGTTTTATCGAGGTTATTAATTTATCGATGAAAAAAATTAATAATGTTAGTTAGAGAGGACCACACAAAAGGTATTATTTTATCAAAATTATTATATCATCGAAGATTAATTTAAGGAAGTTTTACTTTATTTGTAGTTTGACCTAATGGTGTAGCAGTATATAACTCTTATATGTTAGGGAAAAAAAAAATTTAATACGAAGGATATAATTATAATCTATATATCCCAGTATAAATACTTAATTTTTATATTTAATGTAGCGGTATATTCTAATATCTCTTTTTTAGTACTAGCATTCCCAAAGCCACAAAACAATGTCAAGATAAAATCTCTTCTATGTCGAGTTAATGTTTGTTAAGCTAGAAAAACACGATACATAAAGTTTAATTAAACTATTGTCTGATAGATGTTTTTGGAGTTTTGACCGTAGATATAATATCTCTCAATATCGGAACTTAGTTGATATGAACAAAACTAGACTTCAACAATGATTTGTCACCATGGGTATTACTGCAACTAGCAATGGCGGATCTAAAGAAGAGCTGGGTGAGGCTTAAACCATTCCCTTTGAAAAAAAATAAAAAATAAAATTTCTATAATAATACTTCAGTTTTATTTTCAGTGTAAATTCATAAAAATATTAATTTAACCCCTCTCAATATTCTCTTAAATTTTAATATAACCACATCAAGTAATATTTTGAGCAAAAAATTTAAGTGAGAGTGGGGTTCAAACACCCCCTTAAAATATAATGTAAAATAATACCCAAATTCCTTTTTATAGTGTTAATTCATATGAGTTTCTAGTTTAATCCTCATTGAAATTTAAATATAACCCCTCAAGTTTTTAGCAAATAAATTAAATTTAACCTCCTCAGTACTTAATTCTTAGTTCCACCACTGACAGCTAAAGGAAGAAATTGAAAATATTGTGGCGCATGTAGTATAAGATAAGGTACTTATTTCGCAATATCTCAAAGATATATATATATATATATAGGGAAACTTCAGTTTGTATGCCCGGTAGAGCATGTGTTTTCGAAAAAGTGCCCGAGTTTGTTAAATTACAAAACTATGCCCCCAACACACTTTTTGTCTTTACATAAACACTTTTAAACACTTTAAAATATGCTCCAAAAACTGTTAATGTATACATAAATATTTTTTGTCTTTACATAAACACTTTTGGGGCATAGTTTTGTAATTTAACAAATTCAGGTACTTTTTTAAAAACACATGCTGTTTGGGCATACAAACTGAAGTTTCCATATTCCATATTCCATATTCCATATATATATATATATATATATATAGGGAAACTTCAGTTTGTATGCCCGGTAGAACATGTGTTTTCGAAAAAGTACCCGAGTTTGTTAAGTTACAAAACTATGCCTCCAACACACTTTTTGTCTTTACATAAACACTTTTAAACACTTTTAAACACTTGAAAATATGCTCCAAAAACTGTTAATGTATACATAAACACTTTTTGTCTTTACATAAACACTTTTGGGGCATAGTTTTCTAATTTAACAAATTCGGGTACTTTTTTAAAAACACATGCTGTCCGGGCATACAAATTGAAGTTTCCATATATATATATATATATATATATATATATATATATATATATATATATATAACAACTACACAAGAGCATATGTAAGCCAAGATAATTTCGCACATTAATATACTTAACAAAATATGGGATTCTTTAATAAAAATAAAATCTTGATGATGATATGTATGTTTTGCTGTAAAGTCAAGGTATTATAGACTCATGGACCCTCTCGAATGATTAAAGGCATGGAATTAAATGGTCACGTAACGTAACGTACCTTCATCTTCTTAGCCTCCGAACAAAGACAATCATCATTCTCCGAGAAGAAATCCTCCGGCGCGCGCAAAACGACGCCCTTCTCCCTACAGAAGGGCAACCAGTGGGCGGCGAACTTGGCGGCCTCTAACAAAGCGAAGAGCGTAAGAGCAGAGCCTCCGTCGTCGGAGACGTAAACCGATACCTTACCCGGTGGGTAGTCAAAGGCCATCACCGAGAGCGCGGTGTTGACCAGCCCCATCGGTGGCTCCTTGAACGGATCAGCCGTGCAAATGAATACGTCCATCGCAGGAAAGTGATCATCGCCGCGCCCCGCTTCCCTCACCAACTTTTGTAGGATCTTCGGCGACTCACGACGACGGAGGGGACGCATCCGAAAGGACTGCGTGGTGGTCCACATGAAGGCGAGGATGAGGTCGGCGACGAGGAGCGAGAGCGAGACGAAGAGAGAGGACGTAGTGTTTGCGCGTTGGAGCGGTGTGGTTAAGCTTACAATGTGGTGGTAAAATAGGGCAAGGAGAGCTGAGGCGTAGAGGGCAGCGAAGATGCGGTTCGACACGGCGAGACGGGAGATCTCGGCGGTGTGGAGGGGCGGGGCTCCGACGGTTATCCGCGTGAGAGCGTCCATAGGGAGGTGCAAGTGGAGGAGTATTGATTGAGAAATTGTGTGTGGGAGCTGAGCAGGGGTCACATGTCATGTGTGGGCAAGGTTTACACATCAATTGGTCACACTAAAATAAAATAATAATGTCATCTTAATGAAAAAGATTCTATTATATTTATTTATATAATATGCAATAGCATGTTGAAAATCGTGAAGGGATTGGCGGGGCGGTAATAATTTTTCCAGACTATGACTTGACACCATGTTAAAGAGATAATGTTGTAGAAAATAGAATGGGGTGCAGGGGTAAAGTTGTAATCGAGACGGACAAATTTGGGATAATAGCGGCATAAGTCCTCAACCTTAGGTCAACTGGGGCGGCATAACCCCAACCTCATTTAATAGCGGTATAAATATCAAAAGTTGAATTTCCGTCCATATTCAACTAGCTTCCATTAGTTTGCTAGACTCGTGTCCACGTGGCTGCCACATAAGCGACAAGTCACCCAACATTCCTCTCTCCGCCATGTCAGCACAGGGGAGGGCAACGTTCAAATCCTACCCACGCCAAATATTTTGCAAATGTTTGATGACATGCTGACATGGCGGAGAGAGGAATGTTGGGTGACTTGTCGATTATGTGGCAGCCACGTGGACACGAATCTGGCAAACTAACGGAAGCTAGTTAAATATGGACGGAAATTCAACTTTTGGTATTTATACCGCTATTAAATGGGGTTGGGGTTATGCCGCCCCAGTTGACCTAAGGTTGAGGACTTATGCCGCATTATCCCGACAAATTTTGATAAAAAAAATTCACATAATTTCTGACTTAATTAATGTTATCGCAAACCAACCGCATCAAAGTCCAATTCACAGTTATATTGCATCATGCATCAACGAGATTTTTGTAAGATTTTAAAAAACAATACTTATTGTGCAGATAAGATTTTATATAATAAGGATATGAAAAATTTAAAATAAAATCATAAATTTTTTAAGAGTATTGTTGGTCACCTATGGTGATGAGCAACGTTGGTGAGTCAACGTCACTTAACACCTCGGAAGCCTATTAGCCTTGACAGTGAGTCAACTCTAGAGGACAGAATCAAGACAGACATGTTCAAGGGCAAGGCTCTATAAATACTCATCGAGTATCAGAGAAAAGGATAACCGAAACGCAAACAGAAAGAAATTATGAGAGAATCCAGAGCGTAAAAGAGAGACTTTCTTGATAGAGAGAGAAAGCTCCGGTGGAAACCGAAGGTGGAGAAGAAGGGCAACGACGACGGAGTACGGAGATGGAAGGCTTGGGAGTGACAGACAGAGGCGCACACTCTGGGGATTCTGTCGGAGCTTCTTCGCGGCGTCTGGGTAGATCATTCTCACCAGGGTTCGGCTAATCGGCAACGTCTTGCTGATAAGAAAAAGGTCTGCATATTGGTGGGAACGTTTACACGGCGGTGGGCTTCATCGTGAACAGGTAGATCACCAAGGAGGACTAGAAAAGGGTGTTTGGTTCAGGGAGATTCTTCGGGAAGATTACTTTGTATAAAGTGTTAATCTTTTGTAACCGAGTGTAATCAAATCTCTATCTTCAATAAAGTTCGTCGTTGGTTCTGTCCATATTCATCGTGTTATATTCCGTAAGATTGTTCGTTAACAGTTCTCGGAGCTCGGGTTGTTGGGTCGGATTCCTAACAAGAGGTATCAGAGCAAAGTGTTCGACGAACCAAGGAAGGGTTGATCGACGATCAAGATCGGGCTCAAGAAACAAACAAGAAAGTCAACACTCAGAATCTTGACTTCATCGACACGAGCAAGTATCGCAGCAAGAAAGTATGAGCTGGAGAAGTTCAGAGGCGATAATGACTTCAGCATATTGAAGTTAAAGATGGAGGCGCAGCTATCTCAGCTTGGCCTCGAGGATGCGTTGGAGGGTGAGAAGGCAGTCCCTGAGGATATGCCGGCCAAGGAGAAAGCTGCCTTCTTGCGTAAGGCGAAGAGCACGATAATCTTGAATCTGGCTGACAACATCATCAGAGATATTCAGAAGGAGAAGAGCGTCGCAGACGTGTGGAAGAAGCTCGAGCAACTTTACATGACCAAGACGCTCGCCAACGAGCTCTTCCTGAAACAGAAGTTGTTCAACTTCACCATGACGCCAGGATTTCCGCTCAAGGATCACTTCATCAAGTTCAACAAGATCATCATCGATCTTGCAAACGTCGAGGTGTTCGTTCCCCAGAAGGATCAGGCTCTTGTTCTTCTCAAATCATATGTCAGGTACCTATGATAGGATTCAAGATATTCTCCTATTCAGTGGCAAAGAAACTCTCACGGTTGACGACGTCAAGACCGCAAGCAATGCTTTCGAAGGAGATACAGCTGAAGCACGAGGGGAAGACCGACAGGCGAGGAGGTGGAGCTGAGACTCTCCAAGTGAGCCGAGGAATATCGGCCAAGAGAGAAAGGTTCCGGAAGACCCCCCCCCCCCCCCCCCCACCCACTATCCCGAGCGGAGGACGAAATAGTCCTACTGGAGACACACCGACGATGAACCAGCAAATGCGTCACAAGTCTCGGCGGAGTTTGAGAGCGCACAGGTGTTGAACATCACGTTGATGAATATGAGGAAGGCATGTATTATGGATTCAAGGTGCTCCTTCCAAATGTGTCACGAGGAGAGCTGGTTCGACGACCTGAAGAAGGTCAACGACGGGATGCCAGTCTCGACAGGAACCGAGGAGATCTGCTCGGTGGAAGGAATTGGCACTATTCCTTTGAAGCTCAAGGACGGGTCGTCAAGGAGCTTGGAACAGGTCAGGTACGTCCCTGGACTTAAAAGGAATTTAATTTCCTTAGGAGACCTCGAAAAGCAGGGGTACCAGTGGAAGTCGACGAATGGCAGTTTGAGGGTGACGAAGGGCGCGATGCTCTATCTCAAAGAGTATCTACACAACGGGATCTATATCCTCGAAGGCGAGACAGCCATCGGTGAGGCAGCCAATACTTTGACGAGCTGCCCGAGCAAGGCCAATCTGTGGCACGACAGACCCGGGCATGTTAGCGAGAAGGGACTAGAAATCCTGGGGCGAGCAGGATGCCTCGGGAAGGATAAGATCGATAAGCTAGATTTCTGTGAATTTTGCGTGTTCGGCAAGCAACAAATGGTGAGGCAGGAAAGCCAGAATTCGGAGGTCCAAGACGGTGAGGCAGACGCCTCAGCAGAACGGACTTGTCGAGAGGATGAACATGACCATCATGGAAAGAGTTCGGTGCATGCTCTCGAGGAAAAACTTGTCCACGAAATTTTTGGGGGAAGCATTCCACACTGCATCCTATCTTATCAACAGATTTCCCTCCTCAGCTATTATCTTTGATACGCCTCAGCACAAGTGGACAGGACGACGAGATGCTATCGATTATTCCCGACTCAAAGTATTCGGGTGCATTGCTTACTATCATATCAATGAAGGTAAGCTTGTCCCAAGGGCCAAGAAAGGAATCTTTGTCGGATACTCCGACGGTGTAAAGGGGTACAAGATATGGTGTTCTGAATCGAGGAAGTGTATCATCAGTCGTGATGTCACTTTCAAGGAAGGAAGTTTCCTCTAGGGCCGAGGAACTCCCTCGAATGATGAAAACCTCACAAGCAAGGAAGGACTTCATTTCGAGGTGGAGTGTCCTGAGCAGGATGCTCGACAAGAAAATATTCCCGAGCAGGTTGCTCGAGGAGGTATCCCCGAGCAAGATGCTCGAGAAGGTATCCCTGAGCAGGGTGCTCGACGAGGAAGTATCCTTGACGAGCATTCTCGACAAGCTATAGTCGAGGAGCTAGTGGGTCGACGAGGTATCGGTCGACGAGGTATCGGTCGACGAACTTCGTCCGAGCAGCAGGCGAAGAAGGTCTGTCAGGGAGGACATCGCAGAATGCAGTTGACGAGCGCCGGGCGAGGAAGACTTAGCAAGGAGCGAGGAGGATTCCGAGGGAGACAGCGAGGAAGATGAAGCCTTACGAGAACGAGAAGATCCCTTAGAGGGATACCAGCTAGCTCGGGACAGAGCTCGATGAGCTGTCAGGAAGCCGAGCAGGTTTGCACACGCGGAGATGGTGCCTTATGCTTTCAATACCGAAGGCGTCGAGATTAACGATGAGCCCAGGTCATATGGGGATATCGTTAAGTCTTCGAGCGCAGAGAAATGGCGAGAAGCCATGGAGGAAGAGATGAATTCCCTCCACAAGAACAATACTTGGGTCCTTGTTCCGAAACCACACAAGTGCAAAGTGGTGGGTTGTCGGTGGTTATACAAGGTGAAACCAGGTGGACCAGGAGGTAAGCCGGCCAGATACAAGGAGAGGCTTGTGGCGAAGGGCTTCACACAGCGAGAAGTGATAGACTTCAACGAAGTTTTCTTGCTCTCGATGGTGGCCAAGTTCAACTTGGAACTCGAGCATATGGATGTCAAGACAGCTTTTCTACATGGAGAGCTTGAGGAGAAGATCCTCATGCAATAACCCGAGGGCTACGTGCAAAAGAGAAAGGATGATTAGGTCTGCTCGCTGAAGAAGTTCTTGTATGGACTTAAGCAGTCTCCTCGAAAATGGTACAAGAGGTTCGATACCTTTATGCAGCGGAACAATTATCGACGAAGTAGGCATGAAAATTGCGTGTACTTCAGGAAGACGGAGAGCGGAGAAAGTGTGTACTTGCTCTTGTACGTCGACGATATGCTGATTGTATCAAGGAGCGGAGCAGAGATCCAGAAGCTCAAAGAAGCGTTGAAGTCCGAATTTGAGATGAAGGATTTGGGTCAGGCGAGGAGGATTCTCGGCATGGATATTCTGAGAGACATGGAGAAAGGAACTCTTATCATCTCTCAGTCCGACTACTTCGAGAAGGTCGTCAAGAAATTTCATAAGAAGAAGGTCAAGCCTTCGAAATAGCCCCTCGCCCCGCACTTCAAGCTTAGCAACGAGCTCAGCCCGCAGACGGAGATAGAGATGAAGGAGATGATGCATGTGCCGAACTTGAGCGCCGTCGGGTGTCTCATGTACGGGATGATCTGCACGAGGCCAGACTTGGCCTATGCAGTCAGCTTGGTGAGCCGGTATATGGCTAACCCTGGGTATATGGCTAACCCCGGTATATGGATTCTCCGATAATTGATAGGGAGCTCAGGTACGAGGTTGAATTACTCAAGCTGGGACACAAAGGAGGCAGTCATCCAGGGCTTCATAGACTCAGACTATGCGAGGGACTTGGATTAGAGGAGATCTCTTACCGGGTATGCTTTCAAGGTCTTCAGGAACCTGGTCAGCTGGAAGGCTTCTTTACAGCATATTGTAGCCTTGTCGACAACAGAGGCTGAATATGTGGTTGTAACAAAAGCCGCAAAGGAAGGCCTATGGCTCAAAGGTCTTCTGACAGAACTTGGGATGGATTAGAAGTCGTTCGATCTTCATTGTGACAATCAGTCCGCGATACACCTGTGCAAGAATGAAATGTATCACAAGCGGACAAAGCACATCGATATCAGGCTATACGTCGTCAAGTACATCGTGGAGCTGAAGACAAGGAGGGTGCTGAAACTCAGGACCTAGTAGAATCCAGCTGACATGATCATTAGGGTGATTCCCGTATACAAGTTCGAGGAGAATTTGAAGCTGCTCGGGGTTGGATAAATCAAACCCGAGCAGAATGACAAAGAAGGTACGAGCTGCTAAGCTCGAGGAATGGCTGCGAGGAGCAAAGTGACGAAGACTCAAGCTGGAGATTGTTGGTCACCTCGGTGATGAGCAACGTTGGTGAGTCAACGTCACTTAACACCTCGGCAGCCTATCGGGCTTGACAGTGAGTCAACGCTCGAGGACAGAGTCAAGACAGACATGTTCAAGGCTCTATAAATACTCATCGAGAATTAGAGAAAAGGACAACCGAAACACAAACAGAAAGAATCTCTATAAGAATCGAGAGCGTAAGAGAGAGACTTTCTTGAGAGAGAGAAAGCTTCGGTGGAAACTGAAGGTGGAGAAGAAGGGCAACGACGACGAAGTACGGAGAGGGAAGGCTTGGGAACGAGAGACAGAGGCGCACACTCTGGGGATTCTGTCGGAGCTTCTTCGTGGCGTCCGGGCAGATCATTCTCACCAGGGTTCGGCTAATCGGCAATGTATGGCTGATCAGAGAAGGGTCCGCATAATGGTGGGAATGTTTACACGGCGATGGGCTTCATCGTGAACGGGTAGATCACCAAGGAGGACTGGAAAAGGGTGTTTGGTTCAGGGAGATTCTTCGGGAAGATTACTTTGTATAAATTGTTAATCTTTTGTAACCGAGTGTAATCGAATCTCTATATTCAATAAAGTTTGTCGTTGTTTCTTTCCATATTCATCGTGTTATATTCCGCAAGATTGTTCGTGAACTTTTCTTGGAGCTCGGGTTGTTGGGTCGGATTCCTAACAAGTATATTCGAATTTCTTACCAAAATGGGATTTTGTATGGGTTTTAAAATTGTATAGGTGTTTCTGTTAACATGTTGAAGAACGTATATGGTTTTACACAGTCAAAGATCAAATTTGAAGTCCAAAATATAACTTTGAGACTATTCCTATACCAAAAGAGCATTACCGTAAATCGCTCACACTCATTACAAAAGAGAGTTATCGTTGGTACTAGTTTTGTAGTTTATATAAATATTACTATATATTTTTTTTTCTTGTTTGGAAGCTCAACCAAGAGTGTCATCCTGCTCGCTTTTCCTCCGTATTGATTTTTTAATCCTTAAATATTTTAGTTTAAATAGTTAGTATTTTCTTCGGTTGTTTTAGTAAGATATATATATATATATATATATATATATATATATATTTTATAGAGGAGGAGGCGAAGAAGTTAGGTTAATGACGGTTTGTCAAAATCCGTTGTGCATATATTCGAAATCACTACCACCGACTTGGCCAAGTCAAAATTCTCCACGAAAAAGGGGGAGCACTTTAAGTATTTGTACGACATGATTTGAAAAATTTTGTAAGAATTGTTTCAACTTCCTCCGTTTTATATCGCGGTAGGAGCACTCACAAAATCTACATGAACATTTTAGTAAATTGACGGGAAAATACTGAAAAATTTTCCTTTCATCACGGTATACACAAAGTTAGGTACGGATAAATGAGCAAACTATCGTGTGTTATCACTTTGTATATAGTTTTGAAGAACAGTCGTGCAAGGCTTCAGATATTGACTTAACTCTACAATTTTGATGTACATATTTCAAAGTTCCTCGTGTAATTTTTTTTTTTTGGTGTGCATTATTTTGTTAGGAATTATGTATAAAAATGTGTCCAATGAGATAGATGTATGGACCGACACCATTTCTAAACATGATATCTAAGTCTAACCTGATCGGTGTCTGTGTCATTTGCATTAGCTCGTAAAGTACGTTGCCTAGTAAATCTATATAAACTCATACTATCGTGTCTATGAAAATTACTAAATGAGATGAACTACTATTTAATTTAAAGTATTTTTACGAGTTCTAAGAAATAAACTTTTAATTAGTTGAATTCAGTAAATTATTCTCTCCGGAATGAAAACACACAAGGCCTCCGGGAAAATTCATTAGCATTCCTAAAAGATTATTAGCTTTGGGGGTTGATGTTGGGCCTATTTATGGGCTCTACATTCCGTGTACAAGGCCTAACCGAGAGGCCCCACCCTAATATGTTACGAAACCCCGCTTGGGTACGCTCCACCTCTGCCCAGTCTCGACGATGAAATCCCTTGGTCGTCCGACCAGACGTCTTACGGCTCGTTGAGGTAGCTCTCAACATAAGAGCCCCTTGGTCGTCATCAAGTGCCATACGGTTAAAGCCCCACGCGGCAAGCTGGCTCGCCCAAAACTTCTGCTTCCAGTCCCCCAATCTTGTCCGTTATATATTTCATCGAGGTACCCGCTGTTAAGGTCAGATTTTGTCAAATCCTTCCTCAACACTATTGGTGTCATTTTGTGTACGAACGACATTAAATAGAGGCAAGATCACTTGAAGATTTTAGGCCCATCAGAAGATAGGGTAAATTAAGGCCCAACAAGCAAAAGCCCATAAGAAGTCATCATCTGCAAAAGCCCGAGATCTCATCGCGACAAGATAGTTCATCGGAGAAGAATCTCATCGGGAAAGCCAAATCGAATTAAAAGAAGAAGCTACTCGAGATCGCGAGAAAGGAGGAAGGCCAGCTCATTCGGTTGAGGATTTCATGGGATACCCAACGCAAATAAGGGAGGTCAACAACGATCATAGCGAAACAGAATGAACCCCTAGCATGATTCGTGGGAACAATCTAGAAGACCTTCAATCCTATAAATATGCATGTAAACTCAGTGTAAATGGAGATGATTCGATACCATTATATCGTGAGTTTGAGAGAATTATTCTTGAGTTCTCGAGTTTGCTTACTCACAGTATTCTCGATTTCCCAAGGATTAGAGTGTGTGACCTTCGATTGTCCAAGCTATTAAACGGAAGAAACCGGGTCTTCTCGGAATCACAATAAATCAAGGATATTCGTATTCATAATTATTTGTGTTATTTCGATTATCTTTGTGACTGCAAGGCGGTAAAAATCGCCCTCTACAGTTTGACGCCCACCGACGGGCTTTGTTTCTTTCTATCGCACAACCAGGAAATCGAGGAGAGGAATGAGAATGTCAGCCGAGGAAGCTAGCTCTGCTCAGGAGCAAGCCATGCAGCGAGTGCAACAACAGCTGGAAGAAGCCATCGCAAAGATGACAGAGGTCACCAGCAAAGCCGAGGAATCCGCCCGAAGGATAGAGGAGCAAGCCGTGGAGAACAGACGCCTCGCAAGCCTCCTAGAGCGCGCGGAGAGACCACGCCCGATGAACCAGCTAGCTAAGTCAGCCGCACGAGGAGCCGCAGGAAGCGCCAGCGGAGGTGCAGTGACGGCAGACGCACCAATGGGCATGTCAACCCCATCGCACATCAAAAATCTCTTCAACATAGGCGCAGCCCAGCCTCCAGCCGCTGAGAATCAACCGGAGAACACGTCAGGGCCCACACCGGGCAATTCGACGATGGACATGGCGACAAGAGTGGCCGAAGAGGTGGCCAAGGCGATGGCAATAATGTCATCGAAGATGGAGGCCAAGCTCAGGCAGGTCGCGTCGCAAGTGCACCAAGCGACGAGCTCGGCGCCAGAGATCGACAGGATGGTGCGAGAAGCCAGGATCACCTCATTCACGACGATGATTCGGGGGATAGAGCTAGACGAGCTGCCGAAGATCAAGCTCACGCCGTACAAAGGGGAGACGGATCCCCACACCCACGTGAAGTCATTCCAGATCGCGACAGATCACATCGGGGGCGAGAAGGTCCGGAAGGAAGCCGTCCTCTGCAGACTCTTCATCGCGAGATTGCAAGGTCGTGCGAGTGAATGGTTCGCAAGGCTAACGCCTGGCTCCATCGACACCTCCGATGAGCTGGTCGCCCTTTTCCTAAAGCACTTCTCCATCTACGTTCAGACAGAGCTGACGGTATCCAACCTATTCGACGTCAAGCAAGGGAAGAATGAGCCTCTCCGGCAATACGTAGAGAAATTAAAGAATGTCATGTTCCGAATCCCGAAGATCGATGACGTCGTCTCGGTACAAGCTCTGAAGCACGGCTTGTACTACCAATCCCCGTTCAACGATGAGCTATGCGTCTCACAAAACGACAATCTACATGGACATGGAAGGCAATAAGGCGATCAAGAAAAGGCTGGAAGAGGAGGCCGAAGGCCGAACAAGGCCCGAGAAGAAGGAAAGCAGAGACAGACGAGAAGGATCGTCGTCCAGAACAAGGAGAGAAGAAGAGCGACGAGATCAAAGGATTCGAGACGGTTTCGATGAGCGAAGAGTCCAAGAAGCCCCGAGGCACGGAGTCTACCAAGTAGACGGGAAGAAGGAGGCAACCGACAACCGTGGGAGTCATCACCAAGGGGGACATCCGCAAGGAAACTCCCAACCAGAGAACTTCCAAGTAACCAGGGCGGCTTTTCAGAAGGCCGAGGAAGCTACTCCGGCGACCGAGGAGGGTACCACAGAAGCCGAGGAGGTTTCTCAAACAACCGAGGAGGCTACTCCGGCGGACGAGGAGGTTACGAGAGGAAAGCGTGGCCGAAGGACATGATAAAGTATTGCTCCTTCCACGAATACCACGGCCATGCGACTGACGAGTGCGCCAGCTTGAAGAAGATAATCCAGAGGAAGATCGAGCAGGGGGAATTCGCGAATATCTCCCAGAAGCCCTCCCAACCGTGGAACAACAACAATCGATCGTGGCCGAACAGGCAGGAGGCCCCCGCTCAGCGCGCAGGACGAAACCAGGAGGCGCCAAAGAGGAGCCTTACGATCGAGGAGGCCTCGACGGAGCGCCCAAGGATCGATCTGATCATGGGCGGATCTCGTCTCTGCGAGGACTTCATCAACAGCATTAAAGCCTACCAACGCCGAGAATAAATCAGTGCCAAGCACTTCTTCGCGATAGAGCCCGGTGCATACCGACAAGCTCATCGCCGGTAAATCAGTGCCAAGCACTTCATCGCGACAGAGCCCGGTGCATACCGAAAAGCTCATCGCCGAATATCAAAAACTACTACGGCAAATGGGCCAGCATAAAAAAAAAAAAAAACTACTACGGCAAATGGGCCAACATACAAAAAAAACTACTACGGCAAATGGGCCAGCATACAAAAAATATACTACGGCAAATGGGCCAACATACAAAAAAAACTACTACGGCAAATGGGCCAATATACAAAAAGAAACTACTACGGCAAATGGGTCAATACACAGAATAAATCAAGGGGCGACAAACGCCGAGAATAAATCAGTGCCAAGCACTTCTTCGGGACACAGCCCGGTGCATACCGACAAGCTTATCGCAAAAAAAAAATATAAAAAAAAGAAGGGGAGTACACATACTCCCATACTTTATCACTGGCATATCATATTTAAGAAAGTCATAGGCTTTATTAATAAAATTTCTTTACAGATTCGATACATGGCGGCTGCAAAGTAATTTACAAAGGAAAAGGAAGGTCAATCCTCCCGAAAAACTCTGTCGGCAATTTGCTCTATGACGAACTCCCCATTCTCGGATATGACGTCCCGAAGAAGATCCTTCACGGCGGCATAATTCCTGGGATCCCGCATCATAAACTCGAGCACGTAGGCCGAAGAGGAGCCCGCGGGAGGAACCTCATCGTCCGGAGCTCCGGAGAGTGGGGCAGCAGCACGCTTTATCATATCTTGGACAAACTCCTCGAGGATGGCCGGGTGTTCGTTATCGACCACGAGGAAAGAGGCTAGCACGTCCTCGTGGTAAAACAGCGGACAAGAAGTGTAGAAGAATTCATCAACCTGAGAGAAAAAGGTTGAGAATAGCCAGAAAATAATAGAAGGAACGCAAGAAAAGCGACAAGCATAGTAACGACAAGGTAAAAGAAAGAAAGAAGGTTTCTTCATTAATAAAAATCCATCGAAGGAATTACAAAGGAAAACAATATAAAAAATAAATATACATAGAGATGCTACAAGAAAAGGCCTAAGGATTTTCCTCTCCCCCTACCGCTTCGCCGGTAGAAGAGACGACCCCGTCGTTGGTTCCGTACTCGTTGAGGCCATCGGAGGCCGAAGAAGCATCCCCTCCTATGAAGCGAGACGCCTAATCAGCATCGACAGGCGGAGGGGCACAAGGAGTGAGCGGAGGAGAATTGGGATCGGAGATGGATTGGTTATCCAACTCCCGAGCCTTGGCTTCGTTTTCCCTTTCCACCTCTTTGTACTTCGGGAGACGAGGCAGGAGACTCTCTATGGTCTTCGTGGGAGGAACTTTCTCAAGAAGGCGAGCATTGGCCCCATACGCGGCGGAACGCCGATGAAAGTTGATGGATTGCTCCAACGCCGTGTACCTCTCCGAGGCGCGCTGTGCCTTGCTCTGGGCTCTGTCGAAGAGACGCAGGCGTGCTTCGCGCTCGGAAGACGCCTCTGCTTGCGATATCTTGAGGTCTTTCCCGAGGCGTTTCATGCACGAGGCCACTCAAGAGGCGAGCCGCCTCTCCTGTTCGGCCGGAGCGCCCACCGCTTCGCTGATTTTGGCCAGCCTCCACTTCTTCGCTTCGAAATGCTTCTCGTAGCTCTGAACTATCAAGGAGTGGCGTTTATGCTCCTCAGCAAGCTCATCCTTGAGCACCTCGACCTCTTTCTCAGCTGTAGCCTTATACTCGGCGAGCTCCTTTTCTTGCGCCTGGCGAAGCGAGACCTCTTTCTCCAATTTAGCCCTCGCAACCTCCAGTTCGTCGGAAGACCGTTCGGCCGCCTCCCGATATTTTTGCTCCCCAAGGACGGAGATCTTGAGGTGCGACTCGGTATCGGCTAGCTTCAAATGGAGGACGCGGATTTCTTGAACGCACTCGCCCGCATTTGTATTTTCTTCAAGAATGACGGCGTTGAAACGCGCAAGGGCTTGAAAGAGCATGGTGGCGGCTTGGGCGTAGCCACCAATATCGCTCAGGGACACGCCAGTGCTGATCCGAGAAGGCTCAAGCCAAAAAAAATCCCGAAGAACCCGGAGAGAATATCTCTCCCACTCTCCAGGCGAGGAGCTCGGGGTAGGAACCACTGGAAAGCACTCCGCAGGGGGGATAGAAAAACATCCTGCCCCAAAATTGGGAGGAAGACTTGGCAATGGAAGAGAAGGGACCTCGGCAGATCCGCCAGAAATGTCGGTAGAAGGCGAGATGGTAGCCCCAGAAGAGCCGGCGTCATCGGTCGGCTCCGAAGAGCCTCCCCCCCGAGGCACTTCGGGAAGGACGGAGACATCAAGAAGAGAGACGTCCGGAAGAAGGTTATCCACCCCTTCGGGATGGCCCTCGGTCAGAACCTCTTCGGAAGGTAGGCGAGCTTCTTCCGAAACACTTGGCTGCCCGACAGGCTCCAAGGCGAGAAGCGCGTCGGCAGTATCAAGCACCTCTTCGGGCACCGAAATCTCTTCACTAGCCGGAGGAACGGCGACCGAAGAGCTCTCCACGACAGGGTCGAAGGGCTCTTCGGAAAGCACCTCCGAGCAAGGAGGCGCATCGACTCAAGCCGGAGCCTAAAATTACAATATATATATATATATATATATATATATATATATATATATATATATATATTAGACACCAAGAACCTGCAAGCATCACGAAAAAGACAGAAGAAGAAGATCAGATGATACCTCGGGAGCTGAGATGTCTAGTGACGACACCAATTCGATGAAGTCGTCGTCGAAACGAAATAGCTCCCGAGAAGAGGGAGAAGGATTTGGGATTCCACCGGTCTTATCAACGGCTTGGATGGCCTCGGCCGGGGGAGTTGAAGCAAGAACGGTCGGCGCGGCCGCCCTAGAAAGAGCGCCCCCTTCGTGAGAAGAAACGGTAACAGTCTCCGAAGCCGGGGGGATCGCTTCAGTCTCCTTGAGCGAATTGGAGACCTTGGCCTTCTTCGGAAGAGGGGCGTCGCGCCTCTTCGGGCTGTTTCCTCTTCGAGACAACCTTGTCGCGGGAAGGTGCTCGCAAGGAGGAGTGAGCTTCTGATTCACGATGGTCTCCCGAAGGTCGAGGCGCGTCTCGAGGGCGAGTCGCCCCCGAAGAAGGTGGAACCTCTGAAGAACGAGAAGAACTGGCGTCGTGCTTATGTTTTGTTCGCTTTTTCGAACTGCTCTTCGTAGGCGGAGGCTTATCGCAGGAAGCAAACCTGTCAGCCCCGGTCCGAGGACCGACGCCTAAGAAACCTGCCGTCGACAGATCCCTTTGAGGACCGGAAGATCCACCTCATTGTCCTGGATCTTGGCCTTGTCCTGGATCTTGGCTTTGACTTTGTCGTGAGTCCTTGGACCCGCGAGCTGTCGTTTGAGATTTCCTCTTCGGCTTGGGATATTGTTGAACGGCAGGAGACGAAGAACCATCTTTCACCTCCTCGAGGCGGAACCCCACTGGCCACAAACTCTTAGGTGGCTGACCCACGATGTGGCAGAGTTGGTAAAGTCCCGATTCCTTGACGCAGGTACCGAAGAAGTCCGTCGTCCAGTTCCGACGAGGGTTGTCCAGCAAAGCCCGAACAACCCTAGCAAAACGCTCGTCATCTTATCTGTTGGCGACAGGCCTGAACTTGGGCACATCTTTCTCGACGACCCACTCGGTAGGTAGCGCGTCCCAGTGCGGCCCGAGGGTAAAGCGGTCGAGATGCGCGAAGAAGTACCTATTCTCCCATCCGGATTCGTTTTTAGGCGTATTCGTGATGATGTTGGGACTCATGACATGGGAGAGGTAGAACCGGCCCAGGTTCTTCGAGTTCATCGACCACTTAAAGAGCCGCATCAAGTCCTCCAAAGTGATGACCAATTTCTGTTCGAGAGCGATCGCCATGGTGCAGATAAGGAGGCGAAGAGCGTTGGGGCTAACTTGGCTGATCGGCATCTTGTACGCATGAAGGAAGGAGACGATAAGATGAGGCAGAGGAAGGTGCAACTCCACCGATCGGAAGAAGTGCTCATAGAGAGCGATGCACCCTTCCGGAGGTTCATCGGCAAGCTCGCCGGACTGAGGAAGACGGAGATAGCAGGGACTCGAGTCCATATAGTGCTTCTTCAAATCCTCCAAATGTCTCTCGATCATTATGGATTTCGGCGACCGAGTCTTGAAGATTTTTCTAGGCTTCGACATTCTCGCCGGAAGAGAGAGTGAACGGAAAGAGAGTTTGAAGATTTCAAAGGCAAAGAAAGCTCAAGAAAAGGGAATCGCAGGAAGAAATTTGAGAGAGAATCCGAAACAAAGTGTTTGAGTCGAAAGTGAGTTTTGAATTTATAGAGGAGAGCTTGCGAAGTTGAAGAGGCACATTTGGATCCGACGGCCCAGGATCGAAGCGAGGGAAATCATTTAACGGTGGAGATCAAAAGAGTTGTTGCGAAACCCAAAAGCACTCGAGTGCGAGAAAACCCCGCATTTAATGCAGAATGATTGACATCGGCTTACGAGATTTGACGGCCTGGAAAAGCACGTTGAATCAGATTTGCATGGGAACTCTTGTTCGGAGATTCGCATGCGAGAAGTGGCAGAGTCTCCGAAGGATACGACCTCCTCGAAGACCTACCTTTTCGGGAACGTGACCTCATCGAAGATTCAACCTCGTCGAAGACACATCTCATCGCGGATTATCTTCATCGGAGCAAACTTCATCGGGAAACAGTTTCTAAATTATTTTATCAATTGTTTCACACTCGATAAAATAGGGGACTAACTGTTAAGGTCAGATTTTGTCAAATCCTTCCTCAACACTATTGGTGTCGTTTTGTGTACGAACAACGTCAAATAGAGGCAAGATCACTTGAAGATTTTAGGCCCATCACATAGGATAAATTAAGGCCCAACAAGCAAAAGCCCATAAGAAATCATCATCTGCAAAAGCCCGAGATCTCATCGCGACAAGATAGTTCATCGGAGAAGAATCTCATCGGGAAAGCCAAATTCAATTAAAAGAAGACGCTACTCGAGATCGCGAGAAAGGAGGAAGGCAAGCTCATTCGGTTGAGGATTTCGTGGGATACCCAATGCAAATAAGGGAGGTCAACAACGATCATAGCGAAACAGAAGGAAACCCTAGCATGATTCGTGTGAACAATCTAGAAGACCTTCAATCCTATAAATATGCATGTAAACTCAGTGTAAAGGGAGATGATTCGATACCATTATATCGTGAGTTTGA
The DNA here is from genome assembly GCA_954871525.1 of Parietaria judaica. Classification (NCBI taxonomy): domain Eukaryota; kingdom Viridiplantae; phylum Streptophyta; class Magnoliopsida; order Rosales; family Urticaceae; genus Parietaria; species Parietaria judaica. The sequence continues at coordinate 5,028,992 of OX940868.1, forward strand.
GAGAATTATTCTTTGAGTTCTCGAGTTTGCTTACTCACAATATTCTCGATTTCCTAAGGATTAGAGTGTGTGACCTTCGATTGTCCAAGCTATTAAACGGAAGGGTCTTCTCGGAATCACAATATATCAAGGATATTCGTATTCATAATTATTTGTGTTATTTCGATTATCTTTGTGACTGCAAGGCGGTAAAAATCGCCCTCTACACCCGCAGAGGAAAATATCTTAAGAGAGAAGCTCCGTGAAAACCGGTTGATGTCGAAAACACAAAGTATGATCTAACTCCGAAAAATCTAACATGAAGACAGAAGAGTTTTGAGTATTTTTAATTAAAGTTTTCGGATACACGATCGAGTTTCAAGATAATGAAGACTCAAAGTTGCCGCTCCTGATATATTCGTTAAATGTTTCATTCATGTAATCATATTTAACTATGAAAGCGACATGTTTGCTCACGCCTACCTTGGCGACGGCGTTTCAATGATTATTATTATTATTATTATGATTGTTTAAAAGCATATTCTAATTTATTTTGTTGAGACTAAACAATAAGGCCTATTCTAAAGCGAATGCTTTTGTGCAGTGTGGCCAACTAGTGATGGATGTTGAACAATTTCAGAGTATTTACAATTTTACACTACAATATTATTGAGAATGGGCATGAAAAGCGAGAAACACGTTTTTCCATTCAATGATGAAACTACGTGGAAATTGGCAAGTGGACACTGCAATTCCTTTGTTTTGGTGTTGCCTTTGACCGCCCACCACACATCTTTCTTCTCCCACCCACACACATCGGAAGACTTTTCCTGTCATTTGACTCTTCTCTCAAAGTTTACTACAAACACAAATCTTGGTCGACATGCGATACAAGATTGTCTCTTATGCTATATCATGTGAGAATTTTACCTTAGACAAACATCAGTGTAGTGCATGAGTCTAAAAAACATGTCAGAAGGATCACATATGGAATATATATATATATATATATATATATGCTTAATGGTTTAGAAGAAGCTTAAAGATGCTCCAACAAATTTGTTAAATTAATAGTTGTGAGAACTTCATCTTCAACGAATCATGCTCTATAGCTCACTAGAATTTAGATGATTAAATAAGGGCAAGAGAAGATGCTGATGTTTTCAGACTGCACTCATTAATAATGACCAAATATTACAAGTAAGGAAAGCACCAAATATATACACATCACAACAATGAAGAAAACACTCACCAACAGGACATTATATAATTAATATTCACATCTTCTATCTCCTACTCTCCTCCAAAAGTCAATCTCTAGTTAGCTCTAAAAAACGAGCTAAGAATTAGCCATCTTACCCATTCCATAGACAACCCCCCGCGTATCAATTCTCGGCAGACTCTGAGCTGATAACGGTCCCGTCGCCTTCTAGCGAATACATTGGAAGCTTGCTCCCCGATTTCATCTTCTTCACGTCCGAACTCGACCAGATGAAAATTCTCCGAACGATTTTACAAAACTCTCTGCAGCAATGGAGATATGGAATCATCAGCAAAAGAAGCCACGGACCCAACAGAAACTAAGTAAAACAGAGGAATACTTACTGCCATAGATCATCACCGAGAAGCATCATGTCACCTTCGTCGTCGGTGAAGACGATCTCCCACTTGTCACGTGGGCGAAGATGTCCTTTTATGTCAAACATTTCTTCGAGCTCATCGATGAGCTGGCTATACCCTTCGAGCATCGATAAATCCACTGCTCGGCCGACAGCCACCCCTTGCATTTGGACCTTTTATGCAAAAAAGAGAAAACAGCATATTCAGAATCTTTAATACTAAATCATAGTGGACTAAAGAGTTAAGCAGACAATAAACTTTTCTGCACCTTGGTGCGGCTTCTAGCGGATGATGTACAACTTTTTTTGCTCAAAGACTCTTTCGACGATGCTTCGGGTTCTTTACTAGCCTTTGAGCTGTCCGATATTGGATCTGATTCGACAACTGAGAAAGTACTAACTTGCCCTTCAGTGTTAGTAGGTGGATTCGTCGAACGACCCGTCATCTCAAAACCAAACAGTCGGAAACTACTGGAAGTCTCGATTTTCTTTCCTTCGTCGTAGTTGTCAGGCATGTGATCGTTGCTTTGTTTCGATGGGTTTTGAGAAGAATATCCAGATAAGCTTTTGCTCTCCTCAGTTGCCTCATGGAAAACATGTTGAGAACCATTCGGGGGAGGAGAAGGAATCCACGACCCGTGTAAGTCAATTCTTTTGCCTTCAGCAGTTACGCTCGAATGTGTCGTATCATGGGACTGAGACATACCGTAATTCCACACAGTAGTTGTTGCAGAATTTGTAACATCTAGATTCCGAAATTAAAGTCCAAGTATTAGATCGTTTCTAGCGAAAAGCAACTGGTACAGAGATTACTGAGAAACAAACAAGAACCAAAGGCTTACCAAGTGACAAGTTATCATTAAGTGGTCGAGGCCTTTTATTTTTCACCATTGCTGGCTCGGGTGCAGAAGCTACGAAAGGCTCGATCTCCCAAGATGAAACTCGGTCAGGTCTTGGAATAGAAGCAGCTTCGTCCCATTGAACCTAAGTCACATAAGATAATTTCATCTACCAGCTCAAGTAGGGCTTTACAAGGTAAAACAGTGAGAATGACTAGATCACTCACCTTCAACGACCGCCACATCGATCCCACCCACTGAGCCGATAAATCTTCAACACCAACTATTGTCCCTGAAAACCTGGTTATAAAAATGTAAAGTAAATTACCAAAACACGGGACAAGTACAGAAACATAAGAGAATTATGCCAATTTCTTTTTAATCTACCTTCGCTCAGGAGCATCTTCTCCCTCGAACCTCATCTTGTATCTCATACCAAGAGCAAACTTGTTCTTTACAGCCTCGAGATACTTGTTCAAGCTGACTATGAATTGGCTCGTCCTAAAGATATATACAAGGAAAAAAAATTAGAATATAATACTAGAGGTTAGTAAATCCAAAAGAAACAACGGTTAGACAGAGAAACTCTCCCAAGAATAATCAATAGGAAGTTCCACTTATCAAAAAATAACGGCTAAGTCTAGATTAGACACTTATGTATAAGATTACAAACCCTAATTCTATATAGATTGTAAAATTCCCCTATTACTACTACTTGATATGTATAGATAACGTATGAACCATCGCACCTTGGTTTGTAATAAACGACAAAGAAGGTTTGAGTTGCAACGGCATGTGAGGCAGTGGCAAGCACTCCTAAGTGCATGCTCTGGCTTGAGATCACCGAAGATGGCATGCTGCTTGGTTGGCGGGCGTGACGTCTCACACCAACACGTAGATCTCCACTCTCCCCTCTGATAACAAAATATTGTATAGTGTTATTACCCTACGCAGTTGAAGGCAGATTTGTAAAAATAAAAATACACCATCAACAAATGGATGATTGTACCTAAGAAATACGAAAGAGTCCCCCGCGACTAATCTCTTAGAAGTGACAAAAGTACTCCACCCGGTCGTAAGCAAGTGCCTCCTCGGTTGACCTGCTCAATCAGATGGTGACCAATAACGAAATCATCAGAAAACACATACTGAAAAAAAAAAAATCAAATACCCAAAATTTCTCTTCTCGATCCAAAAGAAATCTCACTGTATAGCAAAAAGTAAAAAGAAGAATTACAACAGGTTCCAGAGAAGTAGAGAAAAACCCACCTCTGAATATATGTTTGAAGCGCCATTCATAACCATGGAGATCCTTTGCCACTAATTCCTGTGTTGGAGTCGCCTGAGTCATGTCCTGAAATCGAGCCAAACCACGAAGTCAACACCAAATCCATACGAGCATTAGAAAGATACGAAACCAAAACAACAAAGTTTACCAGCTGAGGAAGGCAATCAGTGGCGTGTTTTCGCAAAACCGAGAAGCCGCCATGTGTGCTCGTGTCGGAAGCAGTCAACACCTTGCAGAATGTGTGTACGGTCGGCTTTTGCGGTTCCGGATTGACTGGATCAGGACTAGTCGGTTCCGTTTGCTAGAGATTCACACACAGCAAAAGAACCATCAATTTCCTTTCACTTAGTCTTTATTCTAAAACGAAATTACAAAATTAAACTTACATCTGAGTCTGGCATCAAAGTAATCTGGGCATAAACCTCGTCTGTCTCTTGCTCCGCCTATAGAACAAGCAACGAATAAAAAAATCAAAGCTTGAAGCTTCTCCCCTAAACTTCAAAGGCGTAGGCAAACCCTAGATCTGTTTGGGAGGAAGAGAAGGTTACCCGCAATTGAACGTTAATGACGCGACAAAGAATCTTCGAGGGGAGATTGAACATCGGAATCCTCTGATTCAGCTCCTGATTCGTTGAGGCCTCAAGCTGCACAACAAATTGAAGATGAGTATGCAAGAAGAAGAAGAAGAAGAAGCTGCTGCGGAAAGCGATCTGAAAAAGAGTGGAGGCTTACCTGCTCCATGTGACCTTGAGGGAAGTAATAGACCCTCTCGTCGGGGCGAGGAACGTCGACGAGCGGACCGGCGCAAGCCTTCCAGAGCTCCGAGTACAAATCGTCTGCGAAAACGGAAGAATCTGCCTTCATTTCACTTTTCAGGGAGAATCAGGCTTGAGATTTGGATTACCTTGAGCCACTGGCTGCGCGAAATTGCCTCCTCGATTCGCCATGAACAGAGCACGGTAGCTTCCTTCTCTTTCACCTTCGTCCAAGTCGTTACAGAGCGAGATGATCTTATCCTCAATCAAAGCTCCCCGAATTCCATCAACGATCGAAAGCGTCACCGGAAAACCGCTTCAGTTCTTCTTCTTCGATGAGCTCGACTCGAAACCACTCTTCTCTCTGTCTGTCTGTATGTGTATGTGTGAGAATCCAGCAAAACCGCTATGCGCGCGTGTAATTATACTGAGGCGACTTTCTCTCTCCTCTGTGCTGTGTAACTGTACGAACCTCAGGTGACCGCGGTTGGGATTTAACCGGAGGGGGAGGTTAGAGTTAGAGTTAGAGTTAGATTGACGGACAAGGGAACATCGCTTGCTTCAGTTTGCATTTAACAAACACAAATTATAATCAGTAATGGGTTATGGGAGCTCATTCCTAGTTTATTTAATTTGTGTCTGAGGTTTTTGTTTTTTATTTAGGCTATTTGCGGCATAAGTCCTCAATTTTAAGTCAATTAGGACAGCAAGCATTAAATTCATTTAATAGAGGTCAAAATATTAAAAGATGTGTTCCCACCATGTTAAACTAACGGTCGTTAGCACGTGGCATCAAAAATATATTAATTTTAAAAATTATATATATTTAAATGTCATGTGGATGTTTGACTATCATGTATGGCGTTTGACTAACATTCGTCAGTTTAATATGGACGGAACTCATCTTTCGATACTCTTATCGCTATTAAATGAATTTTTGGTCATGTCGCCTTAGTTGACCTAACATTGGAGGCTTATGCCACGATTAACTCTTTTTTATTTTATAATTGCTTCTGTGACTCAAAAGATATGAGAAATCTTTGCTCTAAATTTATAAAAAAAATTATATTTATGTTGAAAATATTCTATTAGTATCAACATATCTGTTAAATTATGAATCCTTGAAAATATTACATGTCTTAATCTAGTAAACGGCATAAAGTTAATTATTGGTACGAATTACAAATTATATAATAAATAGAGTAAGACAAAAAAATTAGACATTAGTGTGAAATTACAAGTCAAAGAAAAATAAATACACTATTGTTAGTTAATAAAAGAAGGAAAAACTAACCTAAAAATTTATAACCAAAAGGCAAAAGCAGTACATTTTTTGAAGCACATGTTTGGGTCAATTAACAAAAGCAGAAGTGCTATTAGTGGCGAAAAGCAAACAAACGGCGTCAAATAGTCATTCAGTAGTTTGGAGGGCGTCACCGTTAGATAGCGTCCCTTTCGCTGCCTGCTTCGAAGCAGGCAACAGGGTTGGCTCGAGTTAACCCAGCAGAATTTTGGGAAATAATTATCGAATTTATTATACTTGGAGTGGGAATTCCACCCTCGTGAGGGACGAAAATTACAGGAGTGCCACCGTTGTGGGGTCCATGTAGGAAGGAGAAGGGTGTTTTGGGGAAAGCGGCCGGTGGTCCTGCTGGCTGGGCGCACCTCAGCGGAGAGAAGTGTGTGGACGTTCCACGTGGTTAGGTTTCCTGAGGGTCCCACTTTCACGTTTTTATTCATCACTCTCATAGCTAGGGGTGAGCATGGGTTGGGTTGGGCCGCCCCGATGCTTTTTATGAACCCGACCCGATCACTTCGGGTTCCCAAAAAAAAAGCCCGATCCGACCCAAACTTTTTTAATGCCCGAACCAAACCGACCCGATAAAAATCAGGTTGGGTTGGTTTGGGTCGCTATGGCCCGATTATTCAAAATTTACTATTATATAACAAAAAAATTTATGAAAAAAATGCATCAATGTAACTCAAAATTCAAGTAAGAATATCTCAAACAAATTTAATCAAATAAACATACACCAAGCAATATAAAACATGAAAATGAGAGATTAAACGGTCTTCGAATGTAAATAAAGTTGAGAATGAGAAGTTTTAAACACTAAAGATTGCACTACTTGAAATAAATATTAATATAAAATATATATTAATTATATTGGTCGGGTCGGAGACCCCGACCCGACCCAAGGTTTTGGACCCGACCCCGACCCGAATAATAATCGGGTCCGGCCCGATCCGACCCAATTTTGAACGGGTTAGATTGGGCGGGTTAGATTGGGGTCGGGTCCTTAACGGATTGGGTTGGGCCATCGGGTTGGGTCTAAAATGCTCACCCCTACTCATAGCCATTCATTTTTCTTGCCCTTCGCTCATTCATAAATCATAACCCACTGTTGGCTCCTTCTATTTCATGAGCATCCCGTATATCAACAAGAAAGTTTTTTTTTTAAAAAAAAATTGTTAGCACGCCACAAATGTTGTATAATTTTACGGGCATGCCAACAGAAAAGTCACAAAATAATTTTGAATATTTAGATGATTTTTTATATACTATTTTTTGTTGATCACCCATCGGTGACACAAGCTACGTGTGTGTCACAGTCACTTATAGATAAGGAGCCTATCGGGTGATGACATTCAGTCACCATCCTGGGACGGTAACAGACAAGCTAACGGCTATATAAGCAAGCTCGTAGAGCAGTTAGCCGACACCCAGATTATAACAGCAAGAAAGAGAGAGAATCAAGAAGAGAGAGTTCCTGAGAGACAGAACTTCTCAGGCGAGTCAGACGGTGGATACGACGACGAAGGTGATGACGGAGTACGAAGAAGGAATGCTCGGGAACGACAGACAAAGGCACTCACTCTGAGGATCTGTCGGAGCTTCTTCGCGGTGTCAAAGGGGTTTCGTTCACACCAGGAGTTCTGTTCGCCGGCATTCTCTGAGGTCTGGGTCATCTCCGGTCACCGTGAAAGGCGCTGCAAGACGGAGATCATCTCGTCTTCGGATAGCGTACGGTGGGGTCATCGGAGATTGCTGTGGAAGAGTTGTAAGTTTGAATTCAACGGGAAGATCATCTTCTGACAAAGATTGGATTCTTTTGTAACCGGTTGTGTAATTCAAACGTTATCGTGATCAATAAAGTGTTAGTCTTTGCCGTCCAAATCCTATCGTGTTGTTCCGCATTTTTTCGTGGTCATCGATATTCGTTATCGGGTTGCTGGGTGAAATCCCCAACAAGTTGTATTAGAGCTTCTTGTCTCAGTGAATCAAGGAAGGTTTCATCGGAGAATCAAGATCCGAGTTAAAGAACCGAACAAGAAAGTCAAGGAGTTCAAGATTTTGAATCTTGACGAAGATTGTCAGAGTCACTCCTGCCAGACGCGATAAGGAATCATGGGACCAGACAAGACGGACATCGCGAAGTTCACCGGCGATGGTGACTTCAACATTTGGAAGATCAAGATGCACGTACAGCTTTGCCAAATGCGCCTCGACAAGGCGCTCAAGGGCGAGGAGGCATTCTCGGAGAAGCTGAGTGAGGAGGACAAGGAAGACATCATGACGAGGGCAAGAAGCACCATTATTCTCGCTCTCAGCGATGATGTCATCAGAGACATCCAAGATGAGACAACGGCGGCAGGAATCTGGAAGCGTCTCGATGAGACATACAACAGGAAGTCCTGGGCGAACGAGTTGTTTCTCAAACAACGAATGTATACCCCCAAGATGGCTCCAGGATCATCGCTGAAACAACACTTTATCGAATTCAAGAAGATCATCACATATCTGAAGACGATAAACGTGGAGGTTCCGTCAAAGGATCAAGCACTCCTCCTACTGAATTCGGTATCGGGGATGTCCGACAGGATCCATGACATTCTGCTATTTAGTGGCATGGAGACCCTCACCGTCGACGATGTCAAGACGGCCGTGCTAGCCAAGGAGGTTCAGCGCAAACAGGAGGGCAAGTTCGATGCAAGATCAGGTGGAGCGGAGAGCCTCATCGTTAACCGAGAAAGATCGGCTAAGCGAGAGAAGTTCAGGAAAGGCTCACCGAGGAGATCATCATCGAGGCCGAGAAGCGGCAAGTGTTACAACTGTAACAAGGAAGGACATTTCAAGAGAGATTGTCCCGAGAAGAGAAGGGGAAAGCCGTTCAGAAGGAACAGCGACGACGGTCCAGCGAACGCTTCCCAGGTATCGGGAGGGTACGATAGCGCTGAGGTCCTCGCAATGATGCCGACCAGCATGCGAACAGCATGGATACTGGATTCGGGCTGCTCGTATCACATGAGTCACGAGCAGAGTTGGTTCGAGGGGATGAGTGCCGACGAGGAGGTCAGCCAGTATCGACGGGCACCGAGGAGATGTGCTCTATTGAAGGGATTGGGTCGATATCATTAAGACTCAAGGATGGCACGCGAAGAACCCTGAACCAAGTAAGGTATGTCCCTAGACTCAAACGAAATCTTATTTCTTTGGGTGTCCTCGAAGAACAGGGATACTCATGGAAGTCATGCAAGGGTGGCTTAAAAGTCACTAAGGGTGCGATGACATACACGAGGGCTTATCGTTACAATGACATATACATCCTGGAGGGTGAGACTGCCATCGGGGAAGCAGCAAGTATTTCAACGACAGTGTCCAAGACCACTCTATGGCACGATAGACTGGGCCATGTCAGCGAGAAGGGGCTTGATATACTCAAGCGAGGAGGCTGCTTCAGGAACGATAAGGTGGAGAAGCTCGGCTTCTGCGAACACTGTGTGTTTGGGAAGCAACATCGGGTTAAGTTCGGCAAAGGGTCTCACACGAGCAAGTCAGTTCTTGACTATGTTCATTCTAACTTATGGGGCCCGGCTCGAGTAGACTCTCATGGAGGTAATAGGTACTTTATCTCTTTTATCGACGACTACTCGAGGAAGCTCTGGGTTCATATGATCAGATCAAAGGACAAGGCTTTCGAAGCCTTCATCAATTGGCGCGCACTTGTAGAGAATCAGTGCCGGAAGAAGCTCAAACATCTCCGTACGGACAACGGATTGGAATATCTATCCGAGGAGTTCAATGATTACTGCCGGAAGGCAGGCATTCGACGATCCAAGACAGTGAGGCATACGCCTCAACAGAACGGTCTCGCTGGAAGGATGAACCGAACCATCATGGAACGGGTTAGGTGTATGCTCTCGAGGGAAAATTTGTCATCGCGGTTCTGGGGAGAAGCTGTCCATACAGCGGCCTATCTGATCAATAGGTTGCCATCGTCTGCGATAGACTTTGAAGTTCCTCAGAAGCGATGGACAAATCGTCAAGAGCACACCAACTACACCAAACTTAAAGTCTTTGGCTGTGCCGCTTACTATCATGTAAATGATGGAAAGCTTGTACCTAGGGCCAAGAAAGGACTGTTCATGGGGTACCCCGACGGTGTTAAAGGGTACCGGATTTGGTGTTCGGAGTCACGAAAGTGCATCATCAGTCGAGACGTCACTTTCAATGAGGAAAGTTTCTTGGAAGGCAAGGCAACCCCGACAAGCCCAGAAGATCTCTATGAAGGAGACGGATTTCAGCTTGAGGTGGAGCTTTGCGATGAGCCAGTTCGAAAAGAGGCTCATCGGGAGTTTATTGCTCGAGGAGCTCTTATCGGAAACCCAGAGGAAAATGGTCGAAGAGATGATCGCGAAGAGAATTTGCGACAGGGAATCCTCGACGAGCATACTCGACAAGGTATGCGAGAAGAGCTATCGCGACGAGAATCCCGCGATGAGGAACGTCCGAAGTTCCGACAAGGTACCTGCGATGAAGCTTCGTCGAACGGCAGCAAAGGAAGCCCGATGAGAAGAGATCGAGCAGATTCCAGCCGACAAGATCATCGGGAGCAGGTCTCATCGAACAGTGATGAGGTGTCCAGCGAAGAGGACAGCGAGGAGAGAATCCCGACGAGGGATACCTACTTTCTCGGGATAGACCCCGACGGGCTATCAAAAAACCGATAAGGTACGCCCACGCCGAGATGGTGGCTTATTCTTTCAACACTGCAGGTGTCGAAATCGACAACGAGCCTCGCTCGTTCAGTGAAGCCATCAGGTCCAGCGACGAGAAGAAGTGGCGAGCGGCAATGGACGAAGAGATGAACTCTCTTCACCAGAACAATACTTGGGTCCTTGTTCCGAAGCCGAAGAACTGCAATGTTGTCGGCTGTCGGTGGCTATACAAGGTGAAGCCAAGTGCACCAGGAGGGGAGCCGGCGAGGTTCAAAGCCAGGTTGGTGGCAAAGGGATTCACACAGCGAGAAGGTATAGACTTCAAAGAATTTTTCTCGCCAGTGGTAAAGCATACATCAATAAGGGCCCTACTTTCGATGATTGCAAAGTTCAACTGGGAACTTGAACAGATGGATGTGAAGATAGCCTTCTTACATGGAGAACTAGAGGAGAAGATCCTCATGCAACAACCCGAGGGGTTTGTACAGAAGGGAAAGGAGGATTGGGTTTGCTCATTGAAGAAGTCCTTGTACGGACTTAAGCAATCTCCTCGACAGTGGTATAAGAGGTTTGACACATTCATGCAGAAGAATTCCTATCGGAGGAGCAGACACGACAACTGTGTCTGCTTCAGGACGACAAGCAGCGGTGTGAGTATTTACTTACTCCTTTATGTTGACGATATGCTCATCGTTTCCAGCAGCACGGGAGAAATCATGAAGCTTAAGGACTCATTAAAGTCAGAGTTCAAGATGAAGGACTTGGGGCCAGCAAGAAGGATTCTCGGCATGGACATCCGAAGAGACCGCGCGAGAGGCTACCTCAGCATCTCGCAAACGGACTACTTCAGGAAGGTCATCGAGAAGTTCCAAATGGAGAAGGCCAAGCCTTCGAAACAGCCCCTCGCACCTCACTTCAAACTCTGTAATGAGTTAAGCCCGACGACTGAGGCTGAGGAGAAAAGGATGGGACTTGTGCCATACACAAGTGCCGTCGGAAGCCTCATGTACGGGATGATCTGCATGAGACCAGACTTGGCCTATGCAGTAAGCTTGGTAAGCCGGTACATGGCTAACCCGGGGCAAGAGCACTGGAATGCCGTCAAGTGGATCCTTCGATACTTGGCCGGCAGTTCCGACAAGGGCCTGATTTACTCGAGCGAGGAGACAAAAGAATCAGTGATTCAAGGCTTCGTTGACTCAGATTATGCAGGAGATCTCGACAAGCGAAGGTCTCTCACCGGATACAACTTTAAGGTGTTCGGGAATCTAGTCAGCTGGAAGGCATCGCTTCAGCACATCGTGGCCTTATCAACCACCGAGGCTGAATACGTGGCAATCACTGAGGCTGCTAAGGAAGGGCTCTGGCTGAAAGGGCTTCTCACAGAGCTAGGATTCGAGCAAAGGTCTTTAAACCTTCACTGCGACCGCCAGTCCGCGATACACTTGTGTAAAAATCAAATGTATCACGAGAGGACCAAGCATATCGACATTAGGCTGCATTTTGTCAAGGACATCGAAGAGTTGAATACTATGAAGGTTCTCAAGATCGGAACCGATGAGAACCCGGCGGACATGATCACTAAGGTGATTCCGGTCAGCAAGTTCGAACAGAGCTTAGTTCAGCTCGGGGTTGTGATACCCAACCAGAGCCGAAGGATAAGGGTGGCTCGAGCGCCTAAGCTCGAGGACAGGGGCTAATCATCGATAAGAGACGTTGACACAAGGTGGAGATTGTTGATCACCCATCGGTGACACAAGATACATGTGTGTCACAGTCACTTAAAGATAAGGAGCCTATCGGGTGATGACATTCAGTCACCATCCGGGGACGGTAACAGACAAGCTAACGGCTATATAAGCAAGCTCGTAGAGCAGTTAGCCGACACCCATATTATAACAGCAAGAAAGAGAGAGAATAAAAAAAAGAGAGTTCCTGAGAGACAAAACTTCTCAGGCGAGTCAGACGGTGGATACGACGACGAAGGTGACGACGGAGTACGAAGAAGGAAGGCTCGGGAACGACAGACAGAGGCACTCACTCTGAGGATCTGTCGGAGCTTCTTCGCGGCGTCAAAGGGGGTTCGTTTGCACCAGGAGTTCTGTTCACCGGCATTCTCTAAGGTCTGGGTCATCTCCGGTCACCGTGAAAGGCGCTGCAAGACGGAGATCATCTCGTCTTCGGATAGCGTACGGTGGGGTCATCGGAGATTGCTGTGGAAGAGCTGTAAGTTTGAATTCAATGGGAAGATCATCTTCTGACGAAGATTGGATTCTTTTGTAACCGGTTGTGTAATTCAAACGTTATCGTGATCAATAAAGTGTTAGTCTTTGCCGTCCAAATCCTATCGTGTTGTTCCGCATTTGTTCGTGGTCATCGATATTTGTTATCGGGTTGCTGGGTGAAATCCCCAACATTTTTAAAATTACTTATTTATCACATAAGACATAATAAGTAAACAAAAAAAACACATTAATAATAAGACATCATGTGATATGTGTTACGAGTGTTTTTTCGAATTAATAAAAATCAATTTTGGCCCGAAACGATCCCTAGAAGCCCGTATCTCAATAACAAGAAACCCAAAAAGTACATGAATAAAACGCACGGTCCTCCACCGTGATAGGACATCGAGGCGCCTTTTTGCGCATACTCAGGTCGTTGCGCACGCGGCATCGCCGCGCGTGACATGCGACGCCGCGGTGCAGAAAGACTAAAATGACCATATTTAATTGCACATAGGCCCGCGGCCCCTCCTATAAATAGGAGCTCGATTCATTCAAATGGGAACTCCGATTCTAACGCTCTATATAGCGATAAACACCATTTTCTCTCTTCTATATATATTCTGGTAGGAATACCTAACCAAGGTCGGAACGGAAGCGTTAGCAAGAGTGGAAGCGCCCGGTCGCCGACCTGCATTACGAAGGCTCCGACCTATATCCTGAGTCTTAGGACTTTGTGGTAACAAGTCGGAGGACTCGGTCACGGTCCTGGTCCGACGGTTAGCGGAGGGTCTTATCAGGGTATGATCATCGACTTGCCGTACGGAGGTTCTGGTTCTCATTATTTTTTGACCTATATCGCGAGTCTTAAGACTTTGTGGTAACGGGCCGGACGACCCTGTCCCAGTCTTACGCTTAGCGGAGGGTCCGATCTACCAGAGGAGCTAGCCATAGCATAAGCGTCGGAGGAATTCTCGGCTCAACCATAGGACTCACCACCTCTCGAGAAAAAGGCCTGAGGAATCGGCGACTCCCTAGAGGGAAGACGTCGGAGGCATCCACGACTCTAGCACCATCAACTCTGAGCTCGTCCAGGCCAACTCAAGAACTGCTCCATCAACACTTACTTTGAACTATGAGATGACCTGATCCGACTTAGCTGCAAGTGGGTACGTAGGCAGCCTCGCAACACTGAACGAGGTGTGGCATCACATCACCATCACCTCTAGAGTCCAAGGAGTCCAAGCCCCAAGCTTAGAAGAAAGTCAACAAACGACGAGGGACCCGGCCCAATCAGCACAAGTGGGCTGCTATATTGTTAGATGTATTTTCCAGCATCAACATTTTGGCTCTAGAAAGAGGGGGGCATTGAGATAAAGCCTTTGACTGCCTCCCAGCCACCAGTTTTCCAACCTCTTCTTTCAACTTTCTGGGATTTCTGTTGGACATATGTGTCCTTAAACAAGATATTTATCCATTTGTAAAAGATTATGACAAGTCGTTGAATAAAGATGATACTTATTATGTTAATCTTATTATAGTTTCTGGTAGAGTAAAATAGAATGTTTGGTTCCTTAGTTCATAAAGGATGCAATTATGTTATTATTATCACAACAGAGTCGATCTGAGGAAGAATTAATTATCATAATAAATGAACTTAAAACGTCCGTGACCTGATTAACTGGGTGGGATCCCATTAATCGTTTAAGGTCATTAATGTGACTAAGTGACAATACTATTCTAGATTATGTGTGTGTGTCACACTCACTAGAAGTGCATTAAGTATGAAGCGTCTTCATACTGGACTGGACCTGACTTAAACTCAAGAAGTTATCATATAAGACCGTCAGTGATAACTTGTATTTGAGTCACAAAATGATGATCAAATGGATATTAGTTCTAAGTCCTGAGTTATCATGAGTCCGAGCTACTGGCTTGATTGTTCTTTGATTTAACCGTTAAAGAACACAAGATATTACCGCTGTTCCCAACACTATTATTTTGGAAACATGATAGTCAATAGTAAGGATAGCTTGATCATAGATATGGGCATCACACAGCTCTCTTCAGAGTCATGATGATTCCCTTCGTTTTCAGCGGTGAGAAGTGAGAGGTTCCCGTGCGTAACTTATGAATCGAAACCATAAGTGGGTTGCTCATAATATTACTGACTGAGTCAAGGATGAAAATGCAATGAGGGGCATTACGGTAAAAACCGCCTGCTCATGTGTGAGTCATCAAGTGAAAGGACAATAACCCGAATTTGATTGTATCAATGGACACCCTGCTGTTATAAGGGAATAATATACACCGTATCAGTAAAGAGTGCAGCCTCGGTTCTATAGTGGAATCACTTCCAGGTTTGACAAACAACTAGCAGTTCGTTGGAGCTTAAGTGATACGGGTCCATGGTCCCCAGGATAGTTCCGTAACGGATGATACTTACGTGATTAAAATACATTCTGGATAATTTTAAATCATTTGGCTCGACTTATAAAACTGACAGGTTTGTGTCAGACGTTAGATAGTTTTATCATTAGCGTGGCAAAAGTACCATATTCTGGTACACGGAATTAACTGATAAAAATAAGTTTAGAATTTATATTTTCTAGCAGAACCATGTTGTTGTAAATTAAATTCTAAGAAACTTTGATTTTTGAACCAAGTCATTCAGACTTACGGTTTGTGATTTGTGGATTTTCTAAGTTTATGACTCGGTTCGATAAACTATGAAATTAAATCACATGTCACAAATTTAAATGATGGTATGGCACCATGACATTTAATGTGTGATATTGATATCATATTTTATTGATATAATTTAATTATTTGTATTTAATTATTAATATCTAATTAATAATTAAAAGATTTATATTAATAAATAAAAATATATATTTATATATTGTTACATGTGTAAATTCGAATTAGGGTTTGGTGAATACGAACCCTAGCTAAATTCGAATATGAGAATTGGATATTTTATATATGCGGCATAAGTACCTATTGTTTTGGTATTTTGGCAAAACCCTAAAATCAATTTAATCCATTGGAACAGTTATGATTTTATATCAACCGTTAGATTGAGATAATTGATTTAAACCCTAGAAATAATTCGAAATGAAGCTTGGTGACCAAGTTTAGGTATTTCGAAGTTGTTTAATTAATTGAGTCCGTTGGATCGGTTTTGAGATTTAATCTTTACCGTCGGATTAGAATTAATTAATGTTATATATATAATATATAATTAGAGTAAAATTATGGATAAGAGTTCGAATTAGGGTTTCATGAAACCCTAGGGCATTTGACTTTATCCCTAATTGATTTGATCCATTGGATTGGTTTAAGATTTATTTTTAACCATTGGATCTAGATAATCGTAAGTAAATTCGAATTTTAATATATATATATATATAATATAATTCAAATTTTATTAATATGATGATAAGATTAAATATTTTGATCTTATCATGTATTATTATTTAATTAAATCCCTGATTAATTATATCCATTGGATTTCGATGAGATTGAATCTGGACCATTGGATTGAAATAATTAATCATATTTAAATTAATAAATTCGAATAAAGGGAGGAAAAATCTCCAAATTGGTTACAGCTTGAGCCTATAAATAGGAGGCTCATTCTACACATTTTTCAGACCTTCCCTAGAGCAAAAACTCTAGCTATCCCCCTCTCTCTAGGGTCTGCGAGTTTTCTGCTTCTGATGTCTCTTCTGGCTCGGCTTAGGAGATATTTTTCTCCGGTAGTTTTAAAAGAACCGTCAGTTAAATTTTGCGACGGAGTCCTGCCGGCTAAGTCCACGCTTCGGTACGAGGAATCCAGGAGAATATCCCGGAAGATTACGGATTTTCCCGATATCCGTGTCGTCGGTCCGGTAACAAGTTTTCCGCTTTAAAATTATTTTTTAAATGTTACCAGGACGCCTCGGAGGCTATTATCGTGGTAAGGAAGGCTAATTGATACCACCGGTTTCCAACAATGTCGACAAACTTAACGGAGCACACATCATCCCGCCCAGCGGCAAGCGTTGCCCAAACCGCACGAGCTCAAGTCAACGCGCGCCATAGCTGAGCTTGTAACCAACCTGATACAAGCATCCGCTAAGATCCAACAACCAACGAGCACGATGGGCTATTAGCACTACTAGAAGATAGCGTCTTTTGGCTAACCACGCTAATCTCCAGACACATCAAGCACGACCCGTCATCCAAGAAGTCGCCGACAAAGATGGGAGTCGAACAGAAGAAGATCTAGAGTCCACGCCAAGTGAAAGCCCTTAGGAACTACGACGGTTAGCCCCTAAAGATATCCAAAGACCAATGCAATCACAGGAAACCTGAAGATCGGTCTTAGACCGACTCGAAAGAGAGGGAGATGTGGCTGATAGCGCAGAAGTGCGGAGGTTCAACTCGCCAGAAAGCACAAACACTAGAATGTGTGCAGAAGGCGAGGAAGACCTATGTAACCACCTTAATTGTCTCAATCAAGGCAAAGATATACGGCTACACATTAACGGACGATGGGAGATTCCCCGTCGTCAAGAATACTTAGACGCCATCGAACATGAAAACCTGAAAGACTTCACCTCGCCACCACGTTTCGGGAAGCCGGAAATAAAAACGTCGTCACTACGCCTCTGGAAAAAATACCACCACCCGACGCAGGTTGAAAGAACGCCTTCCAAGCATTGGAGAAGTAAGAGCGAGAGCTTGCCGCCATCAATAATATGAATCCGGCTGTCATAAGCATGGTCTAGGGAACCATCTCTCCCCTCACCGATCACTTGCTCGCTGAAGATATCGACGGAGATCTGTGCTTCTAACTGAACCTCGTCTATGACGGCACCAGTGACTTCATGTACCACCTGGTCCAATACAAGCTCTCAATTCGCGTCAAGAAGTGTTCAACTTCCACGATGTGTCAAGCCTTCTACCTCACCCTCACAGCCCCCGCCTTTGAGTGGTACCAACGACTTCCGAAGGGCTCCACAGGATCCTTCAAGAGCTAGAAGAACGCTTCATCTCTCAGTTCTCAAGCTCACTGATGCAACGAAGGGAGAAAAATCGTAATTGTGGTCACTCCGACAAAAAGACAAAGAATCCCTCCAGGCCAACTTAAACAGGTTTGTAGAAGAAGCCAACAAGTTGTGCTTGTTGTCTGCTTGTGTGATCAACAGATTGTGCTTGTTGTGTGCTCGTATGATCAACATGTTGTCTTGCTGTGTGCTAGGCGATCAACGTATTGTCTTGCTGTGTGCCTAGGCGATCAACAGGTTGTCGTGTTGTGTGCTAGGCGGTCAAACGGGAACGTTAGATTCAACAATTGGCTGACCATGTTCTTGGTGAACTCGGGCCATCACCGGTGCAAATTATTGGTGAGAATTTAGCCGTGTGACACTAACAACGATGCCATCATCGCCCTGATCGACGGTCTCCATGAAGGTGACTTGCTACGGTCCCTTCTTGCGAGCTGGCCAACTTCTATGGCAGATCTAACGGCGCGCAGCACAACACATCTTGATCGAAGAGTACCTCTACAACCGAGCCAGGATAAACTGAGGAGGACGATCACGAGACAATTATAAAGACAACGATGACGAGCCAAATAGGAAGAAACAATTGTTTAGAAGTTCATTACATTTCCCAATAATATTATCACTATTTATGACGTCAAACCGTCCGGGTAACATTTTAAAAATATTTAAAGCGAAAAAACTTGTTATCTGTACAACAGTTCGACTATCAAATAATAACTAAATTCAAGATCTGATAAATTATTACTACTTTAACTTTTTATAAATTCATTATTAACAATCTATTTTATAAGAAATAAATAAACTGTAAATAGAGGTTTGTATTTATTGACTCAATACATAAGGTCGTACCTCAAGTGATGACGATTCCGGTTGCGCGTTCTCAACTAGCCAGGGCTTCGCCGATGCTAAGGGAAACTCCCGTGATCTTCCGGGATATTCTCTTGGACTCCACGTACCTAAGTGTGGGCTTCGCCGGCAGGACTTTGTTGCAAAACTTTAACTGAAGGTTCTTTAAAGCGTTCAGAGACCAACATCTCACTAAGACGAACTAAAAAAGAAGATCAGTAGCTAAGAAAATTTGGAGACTCTAAAGAGAGAGAGAGATCGAATTCTTTCTCTGGAGAGAGGTGTGTGAAATGTGTAAAATGAGCCTTGTATTTATAGGCTGAAGGAAAACCCAATTAAGGAAGTTTCCTTCATGGATTTTGAATTCTATAATGGGAAAATATAATTAATTACCCCAAATCAATAGCCAACATTGATTCACCAAAGATCCAATGGTTCTAATTAATTAAGAATTCAACGAAATAGGGGAAACGTGAATAAATCAATTATCCATTCACTTCCTTATATATCAATTAGGAATTCGACATCCCTTTGTATAAAATTCGAATTTTTCATTCCATATATACATAATTAATTTCTAATCCAATGAATTAAGATTAAATCTTAAATTAGTCCAATGAATATAATTAATCAATTAATTTTGAAGTTCTTGCTTGGTCACCAAGTCATTTTCTAACTAGGGTTTCCAAATTAATTATCATGATCCAATAGTTTAGATTAAACTTGACTAGTCTAATGAATCAAATTAATTTCAATATTTTTCGTCAATACTTAAAATAGTTATGCTGTATATTTGGATATTCCAAATCCAAGCAAAGTCGTGTAAGCCCAACTCACACATTTACTTTGGCTGCATTATTTCTACACATTCATATATATGTGTATATATATATACACCAAATATATATTTTATTTAAATAATATACATATATTAATTATTAATAAGAATATTAATATTCCAAATAATTAGATTATATTATTAACCAGTGATCTCAATATCACACATTAAATGTCGTGGTGCAACACCACCATTTAAATTTGTGACATGTTATTAAATTTCATACATTCACGAAAACGATCGCAAACTTGGAAATTCTCTAAATCACTAATCGCCCTCGCCCGCACTCGTGAACTCGGGGCCCTTCGCGCCGGACACCGCGCCAGCACTGGAGACTGCCCCAGACAACGCCGCTGGCCCTCCAAGGTCGAACCTACTGCGCCATGGGTCCCGCTGCTCGTGCTATCGCCCTCAGCGCCGAAGCCTCGCCCGCGGCAATGCCAATCACGCCCGCCACACTGTCTCGCGCTGCACCACCCACCGCTGATTGTCCAGAAACCCCCAACTAGAGGATTTTTTCCGCCTCCATCGTGCCATGTGACGCCATGAAGCCCGCTTCCCCGCCATGCGCCATGCCGGCCGCCAAGAGCCCACGCACGCCGAAGCCGAGTTCAGCCTCCTCCACGATATTCGTCGGGATTTAGAGTCCCGCGCCATCACCTACACCGAAGATATTCTCAAGGCTCAATGTACAATCATCCAAGCTCACCGGAGCACGATCAATGGTGACCGGAGTTTCATCGTCAAAGAGAAAATCCAGTGAAATGAGCTTACTGGACAAAAGGACATCGTGAACGGAGAATTCCCCGCCAAGCTCGCTGGAAATTGCCATCGCCTCCACCAGCAAAGGAAACGCAGCCGTCAAAGCTCCCCGGAAAAAAGAAAGTGTCGAATTGGAGAGGAAGAGGAGGAAACTTTTTCTTAAACCCTAGAAAGTATTTATGAGGTAATATTTGACCGTAATCTCTATTTTCTCTCTCAAAATGTCAAATTTTACAAGCCTATGTTACCCAAAATTGGCACAAACTAGGCCCATAAACCGGATGTTTTATTTTTTTAATGTCAAAACGATAAAAAAAAAATAGGTTGTTATACATTTTTTGAAGTGAAAAAAATGCTATTTTTAAAGGTTATTTAAAAAGTCTTAGAAATTAAATTTTGGAACTTTTTAAAGTTTCAAACATTAAAACCAAATTAAAATGATTTTTTTCATGATTTTCATGAATTATCTATCAATTTACGGTTTTAGTACAAAAAAAAATTGCGTTCAATTAAGGAAATTTTTAGAAAAATTAAAATTAATGCATAATTATTATTTTCAAATTACTCATTTACTATCTCATTTATTATGTCACATGAATTTATTTATTTATTTTTAGATTTATTTTTGGAGTTCAAAATTAATTAAAAGGCTTTTATTTCACAAAGTATGCCTATGAACGTCCAAAAATCTAAAAATTGAATAAAATCATAATAAAGTGACCGTTGATTGATTTTCATTATTTACTTAAATCTTTGACTATACTCGAATTATTTCAAGCTTATTTTTCAAGCATTTTCGAAATTATTTTACGAAATCCCAGTTAAAAGAAATTTGTAGTTTCTAGGCAGGACGGAGATGGGACTAACATCTCTGACAACCCAGATCCTCACCAAATGAACACAAGCTACCTTAATTTTAAAAATAAAGTTTCTCGCGCAATACAATTACCGAAGAAATTGGGGGGTTGATGTTAGTACATTTTTCGGTACATATAAAAATTGGGCCCCCTTTGACAAAATTCAAAGCTAATTAGTGAAAGTTAAAGGTGTTGGACATGTGTTGGCATGTATAGTAGACACGTTTCTACCTAGAATATCCTAGAATATCTTTCTATTTGTGTAATTGATCTCTTTGTGCAATTGGATTGGGAGAGCCCTCGTGATGTTGACCAGTTTAAAAAACACGTCGAAAAGGAGAAGATATATGAGTTTCTTGCAGGCTTACGTCCAGAGTTAGATGATGTACGTGGGCGTATGCTCGGCATGAAACCAATCCCGGGAATCGTTGTAGTTTTTTCTGAGATCCGATGGGAAGAAAGCCGAAAAAGAGTAATGCTCGGTGACCCCCACACTGCTCAACCTGAACCTTCCGCTCTTGCTGCTCGCGACCAGCCCAAATCTCGGAATTTTCAACCCAATCGTCTCTGGTGTGAACACTGCAAGTGATCCAACCACACCAAGGACCGATGTTGGGATTTACATAGTCGTCCTTCATCCAAATCTGGATCGTCAAATGATTTTAGTCCTCGGTTATCTCAACCCTCTCCTCCCACCCTCGTGCTTCTGGCTTACAAGTGTTCAGCGGTCAATCAATCCCCGATGGATCTCTTCTACCACTTACAAAGCCACAAATGGAAAGGTTGTACCGGTTTCTCACGCCTACCGAATCAAGTCAACTTCCTTCTGTGGGATTGATCACTCAAAAAGGTATTCACCCAACAGCTTTATCAAGTCAGTTTAATAAAGCTCAATGGATTGTAGATTCTGGAGCAACAGATCACATGGCGGGTTTACGGAAGATGTTTCAGTCTTATATTCCGAGTAACGAACAATCTCATGCTGATGGATCTTTTACACCTGTTGCTGGTTGTGGTGATATTTCTCTTGGCCCGGCTTTACACTTGAATTCTGTTTTACATGTCCCAGATTTTTACTGCAATCTTATCTCTATTAAACAGATTACTCGAGACTTAAAATGTGGGGCTATATTCACGCAATATGATTGTGTGTTTCAGGATCTGATCTCGGGGACGACGATTGGCAGTGCTAAAGAGCATGGGGGTCTTTACTACTTGTGCGAGGATGATGAAGTGAATAAAGAAGCTCACACGGCAACTTGTGAGTCTACCTCTCGTGAACAAAAAATAATGTTGTTCCACCGCTGCATGGGACATCCAAGTTTTCCATACCTTAAAAATTTGTTTCCTACTTTGTTTCGTCCTACAGACACATTTTTCTGTGAGATTTGTCAACTGGCCAAACATACACGATCAAATTATCCGTCATTTAATTATAAATCATCGTTTCCTTTTACCCTTGTTCATAATGATTTATGGGGACCCTCGCGGGTTAGTACATCTTCATACAAACGTTGGTTTATTACTTTCACTGACGATCATACTCGTGTGTGTTTGGTATATTTATTATAAGACAAATCCGAAAGTCCCACAGTTTTCTAAACTTTTCACTCAATGATCAAAACTCAATTTGACAGGTCTATTAAAATTCTTCGCACCGACCGTGGGACTGAATATTTCAATCAAACTCTCGGCCCTTTTCTATCACAAAACGACATTATTCACCAAAGTTTTTGTGTTGTCGCTCCAAAACAAAATGGAATAACGGAACGAAAAAATCGTCACCTCCTTGAAACTGCCCGTGCCCTTATGTTTCAGATGAATGTGCCAAAGCATTTTTAGGGGGATGCCGTTCTCACGGCTTGTTACTTGATTAACCGATTTCCTTCCAAAACTCTATCATTTCAAACACCAACGGATGTCCTCTTAGAATCCTTTCCACGTATTCAATCCCTTCTTTCCATACTTTTAAAGACTTTTGGATGTATAGCCTACACTCATGTATATGACCGCTCCAAACTTGATCCCAAGGCCCAAAAATGCATTTTTCTTGGCTATTATTCGACCCAAAAAGGGTACAAATGTTACTGCCCTGATTCTCGAAAAACCTCTGTAACGATAGATGTCACTTTTGCCGAAACTTTACCTTTATTCTCCAAAATTTTCCTCAGCAGGAGAATCTCATCACTTCCCAACATGATACTCTTGATGGAAATTTTTGGAGCCTTGAAGAAACCATCACACCTCTAAAAAATGTCTCTAACGTTACATCCTCTCCCACTATAACACCTGAGCCAAACATGAACATAGAGGGAGATTCGCAAGCTGTTGCACCACCACTACGTGTTTATTCAAGGTGGATTCCTCGTACAGTGGTAGAAACTCCTATGCTCCAACCAGATTGTCATGAATCGGACCCAATTTCAGGTAATGAACTTACTTCTCAGTTGAATAATAGCGAGTTGGATCTGCCTATTGCTCTTACGAAAGAAGTACGAAATTGCACGCAACATCCCGCATTAGATTTTTTGGGATATAGCCATTTATCAAAATTTGTTCAGACTTTGGCTAAAAATATGCGTACCATCAAAATTCCAAAGACGATTCATGAGGCATTGAAGGATAAAAAATGGAAGCAAGCAGTGTATGATGAAATGTACGCCTTACAGAACAATCAGACTTGGCAAGTGGTAGAGAAACCTCAAGACAAACCAACAGTAAGTTGTCATTGCATTTTTACTGTTAAATATAAAGCAGACGGATCTATAGAGCGATACAAAGCGCGATTGGTGGAACGAGGATACTCTCAAACGTTTGGTGTTGATTATCACGAAATTTTTTCTCACGTAGCTAAACTTAATAGCGTTCGTGTTCTTATATCTCTGGCAACTAATCTTGATTGGAAGTTGCAGCAACTTGATGTGAAGAATACTTTTTTAAACGGCGATTTGGAAGAAGAGGTTTACATGGACCTACCACCGGGGTTTTATGGAGATAAACGTTTGGGGCATGTGTGTAGATTGAAGAAAGATGTGTACGGTCTAAAACAGTCACCAAGAGCGTCGTTTGGCAGATTGACGAAAGCAGTTTGTGAGCAAGGTTATATACGATCATACCATGTTTTTCAGACAAGTTAGTGGTAAGATCATTATCCTGATTGTCTATGTTGACGATATTGTTCTCACTGGCGATGATTGTGAAGAGATGGAGAGATTAAAGAAAGCTTTTGCCAGGGAATTTGAAATTAAGGATTTGGGAAATTTAAGATATTTTCTTGGAATGGAAGTTGCCAGAAACAAAATGGGAATTTATGTTTGTCAAAGAAAATATGTCGTAGATCTCTTAAATGAAACGGGTATTCTTGGGTGTAAACCATCTGATATTCCTATGAATCCAAATCACAAGTTCAGAGATCTTAATGATGGCACTCCAGTGGACAAAGGTAGATATCAACGTTTAGTAGGAAAGTTAATTTATTTATCTCATACTAGACCTGACATCGCCTTCGTTGTAAGTGTGGTTAGTCAATTTATGCATGCTCCTTATGAAGAACACATGGAAGCTGTGTACCAAATTCTTAGATATTTAAAAGGAACTCTTGGACTTGGCTTATTCTTTGGTAAAAATCAAGTACGGAAGGTCGAAGTATTCACAGATGCTGATTAGGCAGGTTCCACGACTAATCGGAGGTCTACTACCGGGTATTGTACTTTTGTCTTGGGGAATTTGATTACATGGAGAAGTAAAAAACAGCCAGTGGTAGCTAGAAGTAGTGCCGAGGCTGAATTTCGTGCACTTGCACATGAGATATGTGAAATCATGTGGCTGAAACGTATTTTGCAAGAGTTTGGAGTGAAAACGGAGTATCCTATGAAAGTCTACTGTGATAACAAATCTACCATCGCCATATTACATAATCATGTACATCATGACCGAACGAAGCACGTGGAGATAGATCGTCATTTTATCAAAGAGAAGATTGAAAACAAGACAATATGTCTTGAGTATGTTCAATCTAGTCAACAAACTGGAGACGTCCTGACAAAGAAGTTATTCAAGCCGGATTTCGAGAAGATGATACTCAAGCTGAAACTATTCAATTTGTATAGTCCAACTTGAGGGGGTGTGTTAGCATGTATAGTAGACACGTTTCTATCTAGAATATCCTAGAATATCTTTCTATTTATTATATTTATTTTTTGTATATATTTACTGTAAATTAGGAAGATTTGTTAGCAAATAGTGTTTAGTATTCTGCTGCACTAAACCAGGGATTATATTCTCTAATTGAACCCTATATGTATTGCTCCTTCTCATTGAGAAATATATCAGTTTTATTCTCTTTCTACGGTATGTGTCATTTTTCTGGTTTCCATTATTTGGCTTTCAACATGTTTTATAAGGGAAACTTCAGTTTGTATTCCTGATAGAGCATGTGTTTTAAAAAATATCCCCGAGTTTGTTAAATTACAAATTATGCCCTCAACACACTTTTTGTCTTTACATAAAAACTTTTAAACACTTTTAAATATGCTCCAAAAACTGTTAATGTATACATAAAAACTTTTTGTCTTTACATAAACACTTTTGGGGCATACTTTTATAATTTAACAAATTCGGGTACTTTTTTAAAAACACATGTTGTCCGGGCATACAAACTGAAGTTTCCCTATTATAATATGTCCTTTATTCAGCTGCTAATCCCCTTTATTGATATTATGGTTGTCTTTCCTTGTAAAGATATATAACTTATTAATGATAATCTTATATAGTTATATCTTAGATATTATAAAATTAAAGTTTCATCCCAAAATTCTATACACAATTTAAAATTATGCTACGTAATCACACAGAGTCTATGTGTGAGGAGGTTTTACGAGCATAGGTTGAGAACTTAAAGTAATGTTCATGGTTATATTAGAAAATGAGAACTTCTAATTGATTAACACCATTAGTGAGCTCCAAAATATCGTATGTGATGATCTATGACCGGATATGGTGTTGTTCCCACACTTTTAAGAATTAGTGGGTATTGGAGTGTCTTCATACCGAACGAACAAACATAACACCTGAAATCATCAAGAAAGACTGTCACTGATGAAAGTAAGACTAAGTCGCAAAGATGATCAGATGGAATCGGTTAAAGTCCTGAAGGTCATGAACTTGTACGGTTCAACTCACATGATCTTTGATTTGATTGTTACAAAATACATTGGTATTCCTAATCACTTTCATTTTGGGATCAGAGAGTTGACCGAGACAAGTTGCATGGATGCAGATTTGGATAACAACTTTATATTTTCTTTATTATGACTCGTGGGAAACAAATAAGTACTCATGAGTTCATTAATTTAATAACCCAATGAGTGAGTAGTTTGTAAGATTCATAGAATAAAGAGAGTGTCATCAAAGGGCAGTACGACAGCTAGTACCCTTCGATGAGAATCGTAATAAATACAAAACCATGACTATCATTATATAATTGTATCAATGGACTCTTGTGTCAGAATTATATATTATTATTACTCAAGAGTGCGTTCAACTTCGAGCTATAGTGGAATGTAATCAAAGTTGGTTAAATTTCTTCTTTTCACCTAAGCTTGAGTGATATGTCAATTACTTTCCTTTGTAACTTCACAAGAGTGACACCACATTAAATTCATTTTTTTGAATATGGGATGGATCCAAGTAGACTAGATTCGAGCCTAAGGATCGGTGTCATAACGATGTCGATCCAACCATCAAAAGGTCCGCCTGGCGAGCACCTCGCCTTGGCGAGCCGTTGATGAAGTACCTTGCCCTGGCGAGCCCTTCGCCATGGAAAGGTCCCTTTGGCAAGAGGAAATTCGCAGGTCTCCCTATGTGCAGTTATACGGAGTTGGTTTTCCTCTAAATAGGAGTTTGTTCCTCCTCATTTCCACACTCACTCACAACTACCCTTAGAGCTTCTCTCTCTACTACTTTCTCTCTCTAAAATTTGCATTCTCCCTTAGTAGGAAAATTTTGAATAAGAGCTGGTATAGGTCAAGAGATTGAGTTTTTCCTGAGAGAGGTTGTTCGACAAGTTGACGAAGGCGTCCCTCACCTGTTCAAGGCCCCACCACAGAGAGTGCGCCAACACCTCGAGGTCGGCAAAGGAGCATCCCTCGCCAAGTCAATGCCCTCGCCACAACGATCTTACCAACACCTACAAGGTCGACAAGGAGCATCCTTTTCCAGGTCGAGGCCCTCGCCACAACGAGCTGGCCATCACCTACGAAGTCGACAAAGAGCATCATTCGCGGGTAATGTCCTCGCCATTCGGCCAAGGGTTATCCCATGCCGCCAACATCGACACTTCCAACGAGTCAAACCACATTGTCATTCACGCGCCATTTATCACTAACCTTGAACTACGTGGGACCTGATTCTCTTAAACTATGATACGTAGACAGCCTCGCCCAACCATAAGCGACGTGGAACGAGCTCAATCTACCCTCTTTTGCAAGTCTTCCCTCACCATAGGAGCTCGCCAAGGAGGGAAATCACGAAGAATCATCAAGAACATCTCGAGGACTTTGCCAAGACAAGGACTTCACCCCGACGAGGATGTTTTCCAAGAAAAGGACTCCGCCCCGTCAAGGAGCTCACCAGAGAAGGAAGTTCGCCAAGGATCGCCAAGAACAGCCCGGACACTCATCCAAGATGAAGGATTCGCCTCCAGATTTGAAGATCATTAGTCAACCCACGTTGACTCAACATTCAATTATTTATGTGTTCACCAGGTCTAGCTCGAGGCCCGAACCTTGGATATGAGTATAAGTTAAAGACTTTTTTTTAAAAGAAAAGAGTTAAAGTCATTTTTACGCATTAGGAGAGACACAAAAGGATGTTCATGATTGCATTGACAACCTTTTGAAGGTATTTGCCGATTGATTTTCTGATATTGAATCGATGTGAGGTTAATTCCTAGAGTAATGGATAACACTTAAAACGATGACAACAAATGATACAACTTCAAAGTGAATGTCATCTATCCAAAGTACTTTTAGTGGTACATGGAATGCGAACAACTAGAGAATTTTTTTTTTGCGATATGGAGCAATAATTTAAATCCTCTCACATTGACCTCGATGACAAAGTAACCATTACCATCATGTACCTCCATGGTGATTCCAATATTTTTGGTGCACACATAATGCAACTAATTCGTACGGGAAGGAGATACGACGTGATAAAACCTGAAGACGAAGTTGAAGACCCAATTTCTACTGCTTAACGCGGTTTGGCTTACAAGGGACGCCTTGCAGAAGTTGATACTGACGGGGTCCGTTCACGAATAAATGAAGGAGTTTAGCTTATTGATTCTCGACATCAAGAATGTGTAAGAAGAAAGAAAAACTTTTTAATTTTATTTCATGTTTTGAAAACTGGGCCCAAACCGAATTAAGGCGCCAGAATGTTCGAGACTTGTAAGGTGTCGCAGCCGCATCATACGGACTGGACGACATTAAATATGGGCTGACTTCCAACCAGAACGATGGAAGGAAGACACATGATGAAAGCAAGAAGGGGAAATCCTTGAACTACATGTGGGAAAAGCGACGAGACGAGGGATCATCGAAGCCCAAAGAACTTTCAAATAACAAAAAGACCGGATTCAATTGTTCCTTTGCAAAAGGCAATCAAAACACTCGGGAATGTCCAAAAAGACAGAATCTTACAACCCTCATTGCCGAAGACGCAGTCTCTGAAGCGAATGAATAAGCAACTCCTCGAATGAACATGCTTCAGTATCTCAACATAGGCGGGGCCTCTTCTTTGTCGACGTGTTATTGGCAAGAAAGACTACTACGAGCAATGGCGGATACGGGAACCACTAACAATTTTGTTTTATAAGTCAGAGTGGACAAACTTGGGCTACCGTGAAAAAGAGCTCGACCCAAATTAAAGTCGTGAATGCATGCACGAAATCTGTTCATGGTACTACCAAGGCCTTCATGAAGATAGGTAAGTGGAAAGGTTAATGCAAATTTCTAGTTTTTCTATTAGACGATTTTGAACTCATACTCAATCTCGAGATCTACTGGCAAAATAAAGCTAAAGTTATACCACATTTAGGTGGGATGATGTTCTTCGACGAGAATTTCCTTCAATTCATCCAATAGGTATTCAGTGGTGAGGTTAAGGCGAAGGAGTCTTTAATGCAATATGTGGCTTAGATTAAGGCGGGCTTGAAGAAAGGCTAAGTCTGAATACTAGCAACCTTGGTTGAAATCCCTAAGACGGACAAGGATGCATAGATCTCAGTCGGTGTTCTAGTTGTCCTTGATGACTTCCATGACATCATGCCCCCTTCCTTACCAAAGACTGTACCTCAGAGAGGAATATTGATCATAAGATCAAGCTAGAGCCTAGAGCGATGCCCCTTGATCGAGCCCCAAAACTGGATGAAACCATTAGAGTCGGCGGAACTGAGGAAGCAGCTAGATGAGTTGCTGAAGGCAGGTTATCGAAGGCCCTATATTGAGCATTGGTGTTGTTTCAAAGGAAGCAAGACAGAAGCCTCCGAATGTGAATCGATTACAAAGCGTTGAACAAGGTGACGGTGAAGAAAAAATACCCAGTCCCACGAAGTGCTCACGCCGCAGACACGTAGCACATGTATTCGCACACGCGGTGCACATGGAGGACCCACACAACGCCCACACGGTAGGCACGCACAAGCGCGACATCCCAATCAATTACCCCTAGTGTGCCACCAGATGCACCAAGTGGTTACGGATCTATGAAGATACACCCACAAAAGATGCCTTTGAAAATAGATTACGCCCATGAGTTAGAGTTTGATTAGGATTATGATTTCCTTAATCTACTCTATATATTGAGTCATTTTGGCCACATTATTTTCATTCATAGTTATTTACTTAGATAGTCGAGTATAGGCTTCGAGCACCATATTTAGTGCCGAGTCAGTAGAGTCTCTTTGTCCTTTGCTAACGATTAATAAAGTTTTGATTGAGGTGTGTCTCGTAAGATCTATCTGATGTGAATTATATTATTATTATTATTCTCGTGAATGAGTGCGATTCTTAAAGATTGGTCGGATCCAAGTAAGGATTTGGTGCCGCATAGGAAATAAATTTGAAATTAAAAAATAACCCTGTGACAATAAGTTTATTAGTAAAGTGTCCATTGCAATACCTCAATTATCCGATACTTTGTGAATATTCTAAAAAATAAAATAGTCAATCTAATCCAAATTCCAAACATATAATGGTGCTGTGAATTGTAGTTTTTGATAGAGCACTAGTTCCGAATAAGGCCTATTAGTGATAGGAAGAACAATAAAAAGTTTTGAGAGTTTATTTAATCCCCAACTTGATCTTAAAATAAATATCCCTCATTTTGCATGTTCCCTTTTCACTTAATAAACAAATCCTAAGACACATCTTGTCTCCTTACAATAACAATATATATGTGTATAACTATTAACTATACACTAATTCAAAGATGCCTTCCACACCCACCACTTAATTTGCCTCCTATTCACCACTTCATAGTTTTTTAGGCCTATCTTTTGCAATGGAGCTAGTGCAACACAATAATATCAAATCATCACTCTCTTTTAAGTTGCTGACGTTTCTTATTTACCATTACACTTACTAACTTGCTGTACAACCGACAAGTGAAAAGTTACTCTCTTTTTGAAAAGTTACTTACTAGTTAGTTAGGGCCCGTTTGGTAACATTTTCAAAAACTGTTTTCTTGTTTTATGACCGTTATACAGTGTTTTTTGTTTTCAAAATCTTGTTTGGTGGACTTTTACTGTACAAATGTTTTTGAAATCAATGTTTTCACTTTAGGCCATTTGTGGGTAAAAGTGAAAACGAAAAAAAAGTTGTTTTCTTCAACACTTTTCTACCAACTTCATATTTTTTTCAATATTAACCCGAAATATTATTTTAAACACTTAAATAAATATTTATCGTACCAACAAACTTGTATATTATTCCAAAACTAAAACAAAATAAAATTTGTAGGATTATATCGATCATTAATTATACCAATAAATTTACGAGTATACGAATAATTGAAATTTATTTAATAAATAATATCATTAGAAATATTAATTATAAATATTTTTAAGAAATGTATTAATTTTAAATATAAATTATTTATAAATAAATTTAACTGATTTTTCATATTTATTTTTTTAATTAAAATTCCCATAAACATGATTTCAATATATTTGTTTTTTAAAAATATTACACCAAACACAGTTCATGTTTTTCTGTTTTAGAAAATACTGCTTACTGTTGATGTACAAATTCGTCATTATTTAATGTGACATAAAGTGCTAAGGTTGTGAATTAATTAAATTTACAAACTATGATAAAAGGCTTTAAAGAAATAAACTGGTATTCGTAAAAGCCCATTTGAAGAAGCCCAAAGAGATTCTCAGTCAGACCAAGAACCAATGGACATAGGCTACTCGGCCCAATGAGTTCTAAAGCCCAAATCCACTCGGTAGCAGCCCAGAAAGACGAGGGTAGAGTCGTCATATTCTCTACCCGGCATCATATTTCAAACTCAGACGGAAGACCAGGAATGCAGAGTCAAGTCTCCAACGGGCATAATTCAAACACGACGACGAGAACGAAGTCGTGGGACACGTGTAGCCAGATCGACCATTCAACCCGGTCAGCACGGAGTGAAGACTCCTCGATTCCTGGAAGTTCAACGGGAAGAATTGAAGTCTATAAATGCCAAGCTCAAGCTCAGATCAACACACGCACACTTACAACCTCGAGAGAATACACTGAAGAGTTTCTACCCGGCATTCTTGTCATTTTGAGATCTTATTGTGTTCTTTCTTTCTTTCTCCATTTCTTCCTACTCTCATACGTGATCCAGCTGCCTGTAGCTATCCGTCTATGTTCATTGTCGCAATAAACTAACAGAGGAAGTAGTCAACTACCGCTTTGGGACGAACCTCTATAAAAAATCCCTCGTCTCATTTATATCGCTTATATACTTATATATATATCGTGAGTGAATCGTGAGCTTGCAACGTGAGAGATCGAATTCCACCAAATTGCTTCATCCAAAAATATCATACACTCACAAGTCACACTTGACTGATTGAGGTGGGAAACCACGTCAACAGTTTGGCGCCGTCTGTGGGAAATTGATCTCGCTAACTCCTAAAAGCTCAAAGCACTCCGCGAACATGAGCAACAACGAAATCGCAATCGTGAACGAGTCTGAGGTGAACAACCCAGATCCAAACACGGAATCGAGCAACCTACAGTCTCAGCTAGAGGCTAGCGCTGCTGAGAATCGAGAGTTGCGCCAGCGACTCGAATCTCTGGAAGCCAACCAAGCCCGAAATGAGCGTCGTCAGAACGCTAACCGGACTAATCCGGGACAAAGCTCTGGGAGTCAAGGCCGGACCGGGATCGACGCTGTCCACTTCGACTTTGCCGACGTGGACAATCCGCAAGCGCCAAGGCAAAACCAGCCCCGACTACCCAGCGGCCCTAGACCCGCGACGCCTCCCCCGCCCCCTGAAACAGGAACACCCCTTTTTACCCCCTTGACGGGTCTCTACCCGTCTAATGCGGGGAATGTTGCTTCGAGCAGTCACCAACGCCCGGAACCCCAAAACCGATAATCGGGGTACGAGCAAAGCCGTAACATCAGCCAGGCCCTCAACGGCCACCCGGTCACGTACCCGAGGTATCCCAGCCCGGTGTACGGACAGGAACCCCTCCAGGCTGTGCGTCCCGAACAAGCTCCCCAACGCACAGAATTGGAGGAGCTCAAACGCTCAATGGCCGAAATGAATGAGAAGCTCATTCACGTGCGCTCTCGCGTGCACAGCGCCACTACCGCTGCCCCCGAGATAGAACGTCTAGTGGAGGAGGCAGAAAGGACACCCTTTAAGCCCGTCATAACTAACGTTATACTCAGGGAAGGCGGACGAGTATATGTACCAAAGTACGACGGGACGACCGAATTGCGATGGGGCGAGCCCATCTGGAAGCGCACGAATTGGACGCTGGGCGCTGCCAATATTTCTCTGAAAATCTGGTCGGCCCGGCGATGGAATGGTTCTCGAAACTTGAACCGCGTTCCATAGACAACTTCGGACAGCTAACGACCCTTTTTCTCAAACATTTTTACATGTTTATGGAAACTGAGATCACGGCGGCGAACCTCTATTCTTTGCAGCAAGAGAGAGGAGAGCCCCTCAGAGCTTTCATGACCAGGTTCAAAAAGACCATGGTCAAAATAAACGGGATCAGTGACGAAACCGCCATAGCCGCTCTCACGGCCGGATTATGGTACGACTCGAAGTTCAAAACGGACATCGTCGTGAATCGTTACGACTCCATCGAAGACGTGATCCACAGATCATCCAACTGGATCAGGCATGACGAAGAACTCAAAGCCATGCGAAGGAGACATGGGTCTCTACCCGTCCACCAGCGGAATACCGGGCCACCCGGGCAGCAGCCGCCGCCTAGGGCCGGGAATCACAGCATCCCGTTCAGGGGACAAAGGAATCCCCCTCCAGTCCAGAAGCACCCATTCCAAACCCAGAATCCGAGGACCAACAACGGACCCAACCCGCGAAGCCCGTACGTTTTCAACGTAAATTCGGAAACTGCGGAGTTCGAAGAACAGATCGAGGCAGAAGGAACTCCTGGAGAAGTCTTGGTCAGCTCGAGAGACTTCCCACCATACAGCCACGAAGGTTTCCCAAAGCACGACCCGAAAGCGTGGTGTAACTTCCACAAGGTATTCGGACATCATACGAAGAATTGTATGGTACTCCGTGCTCGCCTAGCGGAAAAGTACATCAATGGAGAATTGGGGGAAATAAACTTCGGCAATGAGCTGAAAGGTGGGCAACCGATCGAGCAAAGCCCTCCCCAAAATCAACACCAAACCGGCCAGAAAAGAGAAGAGCAACACAGAACGCCGCGCGAAAGCATACAGCCTAGCAAAAGAGGACGAGTACACATGCTCGAGGAATCAGACGAGCAAACGTACAAAGAAACGGAGAATTCCGGAGAGCAGCTCAGCGACATCCCCGAGCCCATCGGTAGAATCTACACTATCGTGGGAGGTTCCCAACTACATGGTAACTCGGTAAACTCCATCAAGGCCCATCAGAGGAGGCTCAAGGCCGGACCGGTAATCGTACCGAGGCAAGAGCCA
This sequence comes from Parietaria judaica, assembly GCA_954871525.1. Lineage (NCBI taxonomy): Eukaryota > Viridiplantae > Streptophyta > Magnoliopsida > Rosales > Urticaceae > Parietaria > Parietaria judaica. Next base: position 5,063,263 of record OX940868.1, read on the forward strand.
AACTTCGAGATCTCATTCAAAGATAGTGAAGCGGCCACACTGATTGGTCCGCATGACGATGCGTTGGTCGTCACACTCCTAGTTTCCTCGTATACGATGGACAGGATCCTAATCGATAACGGGAGCTCAGTCGACGTGATCTTCCTGGAGCCATTGCTAAAACTGGGAGTAGAAGAAACAGAGATCAACAGAGAAGCCATCCCGCTAACCAGCTTCGATGGAGGAACCATCAATGCCATTGGCACGGTGCGACTGTCCATCGCAGCAGCGGGGGTCGGGAAGACCAAAAAATTTCTAGTGTTGGACTGCCCGTCAGTTTACAACATGATATTAGGAAGACCTTGGCTGCACATGATGAAGGCCGTACCGTCAACCTACCATCAACTAATACGCTTCCCGAATAGGGCGGGAAAAATCGTTGAAATCAAGGGAAATCAAAAGCAATCCAGAATTTGCTACATGAGCGCGTTCTGGAACATCCAGGCCGCCAAAGCCGGACAAGAGCGATCTACCGCGTAGCAATTAATGGCGGTAGACGAAAAAGAGGACGACGGACAAGAAAGGACCACCGATACGGACGGACCTAACCTGGAAATGACAGTCCAGGTCCAGATCGACCCCGACAACCCGGACCACCGGGTAGGAATTGGGAAAGGACTAGACATTAACGTCAGAAAAGATCTCCTCAAATTCCTGACAAAAAATCGGGATTGTTTTGCTTGGTCTCACAAGGACATGCCCGGCATAGACCCAAGCATCACAACCCATCGCCTAAATGTAGATCCGAGCTACAAGCCGGTGAAACAAAAAAGGCGAAAGCTAGGCCCGGACAGGGCCCAAGCCGTAAACGAAGAAGTCACAAAACTGCTGCAAACCGGATCCATCAGGGAAGTCAAATACCCGGACTGGTTAGCAAATACAGTGGTCGTGAAGAAGAAAAACGGGAAGGCTAGAGTTTGCATCGACTTTACCGACCTGAACAAAGCTTGTCCAAAAGACAGTTTCCCAATGCCCCATATCGACCGTCTGGTCGAAGCAACATGTGGGCACGAACTACTGTTGTTCATGGATGCATTCTCGGGATACAATCAGATCCTAATGCACCCCGAGGACCAAGAAAAAACGGCATTCATAACCGATAGAGGAATATACTGTTACAAAGTTATGCCCTTCGGATTGAAAAACGCCGGAGCCACATATCAAAGATTAGTCAACCAAATGTTCGCCGAACAACTCGGTAAAACCATGGAAGTCTACATCGATGATATGTTGGTAAATTCCTCCCAAGCAACGGATCACGTGACCCACTTAGAAGACTGCTTCAACATACTACGAAAGTATCAAATGAAGCTCAACCCGACGAAATGCACCTTCGGGGTAACTTCAGGAAAATTCCTAGGTTATCTGGTCACACAGCGAGGCATAGAAGCCAATCCCGACCAGATAAATGCCCTCCAGAACATGCCCTCCCCAAGGACTGTTCGAGAGACGCAAAGGCTGACTGGGAGAAACGCCGCTCTTAACCGGTTCATATCAAGAGCCACGGACAAATGTTTACCCTTCTACAAACTTTTGAAAGGTAATAAAAAGTTTGAATGGACCGAAGAGTGCGAAGAGGCCTTCCAAAAGCTGAAAAGGTACCTCTCCACCCCACCAATACTCACCAGACCAATCTTGGGAGAGCCATTGTTTTTATATCTGGCTGTCTCACCATCGGCGGTGAGTGGAGTAATCGTGAGAGAGGACCGCGGAGAGCAAAAACCGATCTTCTACATCAGCAAATCTTTGGAAGACGCTGAAACCAGATACCCGACAATAGAAAAACTCGCGCTAGCAATGATAACCGCAGCGAGGAAGCTTCGGCCTTACTTTCAGTCCCATACCATCATGGTAATGACGACCCAACCTTTGAGAATCATCCTCCACAGCCCGAATCAATCGGGAAGGCTCACGAAATGGGCCGTCGAATTGAGCGAATTCGACATAGAATACAAGATCCGAACCTGTGCGAAATCACACGTATTGGCTGACTTTCTCATCGAATTACCAACCGACGGTTCGAAAGAGGGCCACGAGGATGGAGAATGGAAACTCGAAGTCGACGGCGCGTCAAACCAAGGCGGATCCGGGATCGGAATTCGTTTGATATCCCCCACGGGAGAAGTGTTGGAACAATTATTTCGATTGAAATTCCACGCGACAAACAACGAGACCGAGTACGAGGCCCTCATCGCCGGCCTCAAACTAGCAAAAGCCGTGGGAGCCCGGAAAGTAAGGGCCCACTCCGACTCAAAACTAGTTACCAGTCAGATCAGTGGCGAGTATGCTACTCGAGATGACAGGATGGAAAAATACCTCTCGGTAGTAAAAGGCTTAATTCAACAATTCGAACACGTCGAAATAGTCCAAATACCGAGGAGTGAAAACGCGTCAGCAGATGCATTGGCCGGATTAGCTTCGACTTCAGACCCAGAGGTCAAAAGGATAATCCCGGTCGAAACGATAGACGAACCCAGCGTAACCCGCGAAGTTTGCAATATCCAAATGGAAGAGGATGATTGGAGGACCCCAATCATTTACTACATCCTAACCGGAGCCAAACCTCGAGACAAGCAAAAAGCTAGGAAACTAAGGATCCAGAGCGCTAGATTTTGCATGATCGGGGAAAAATTGTACAAACGTAGCTATACCGGACCCTACCTAAGGTGCCTAGGAAAGACCGAAGCTTAAATAGTACTTCACAAAATCCATTCGGGAGAATGCGGCAACCATTCGGGAGGAAGATCTTTAGCAAACAAAGCAAAAAGGCAAGGCTTTTTCTGGGCCACTATGTTGGCGGACAGTGAAAACTACGCCAAAAGGTGCAACAAATGCCAAAGACACTCCCCGTCCATACATAGACCAGCAGAAGAACTCTCATCAGTCTCAGTCCCGTACCCGTTCATGAAATGGTCCATGGACATAGTAGGACCGTTCCCCCTGGCCCCGGCCGGGAAGAGGTTTCTACTCGTCCTGACCGACTACTTCTCAAAATGGGTGGAGGCAGAATCATACGCAAACATTAAAGATGTTGATGTAGAAAATTTCCTATGGAAAAACATCATCAGTAGATTCGGCCTCCCAAAAGAGATAATAGCTGACAATGGACCACAATTCATTTCAACGAGATTCCAAAACTTCTGCATAAACTGGAAAATATCCTTGAACACGTCCACTCCGAGATATCCTCAAGGCAATGGTCAAGCCGAAGTAGCTAACCGGGTAATAGTGGACGGAATCAAGAGACGCCTAGACACCAAAAAAGGACGATGGGCAGACGAGCTCATAGGAGTCCTCTGGTCCTACAGAACTACCCCGCGTAGGGCCACCGGGGAAACCCCTTTCTCAATGGTACACGGCACTGAGGCCGTAATACCAGCAGAGATAGAGACACCCAGCCTTCGAAGGGAATTCGCCCCTTTGGACGCAGAACTCAACGACGAAATGAGGGAAGACCAGCTCGACTACATCGACGAAAGACGAGAACAAGCTTTGATAAGAATTGCTAACTATCAAAACTCGATAGCTAGGTACTATAATTCAAAGGTCAAACGTCGAAAATTCATGGTGGGAGAGTTGGTCCTCAGAAAAGTTTTCCAGAACACCGCCGAGCTGAATGCGGGCAAGCTCGGGGCTAACTGGGAAGGACCTTACATCGTCACCGAAGTAGTAAAACCTGGAGTATACCGGCTAGCCACCCCGGATGGAACAAGAGTCCTCCGCAGCTGGAATGCCATGCACTTAAGGAAATACTACGCCTAACCCGACCTACCCGGTCTCCCCTGAACTACGTAATGACTTGATCCCCAAATTTGGGGTACGTAGGCAGCCCATCCTAAACGATGGGCGCAGTCTCAATCCAAACCCAAAACCAAATAGGCCCGAGAACCATGAATCGCAAGACTCAATAGAACCGGCCTAAAAGGAAAAATGTCCCAAAACCCCCGTCAAGGCGACAGGCCTACCCGGGTAACAGACCCATCACCTAAGGTAACAAACCTACCCGGGTAACAGACCTATCACAGAAGGTAACAAACCTATCCGGGTAACAAACCCCCACATAAGGTAACAAACCTACCCGGGTAACAAACCCATTGCATAAGGCAACAAGCCTACCCGGGTAACTAACCCGTCACATAGGGCAACAAGCCTATCCGGGTAACAAACCTAACCGGGCTTTCAACCCGTCCCTTAAGGCAACAAGCCCGACCCCCCTGAAAAAATATGTAACAACATACGTCTGGCTTTTACAAATGTGTTTTTCAGAAAGCACGACCTACGGAATATTGTGATGGACGGACAGAACAGACTAGACGAGAAGTGTCAAAGGAGCACAACAACAAAAGGTACCCGTGCATTTTTTATACTTAGCAGATTTCAAACCTTCGATCTTTTGTTATTTATCCTAGCATACGATAGGATATTCGGAACCTCAGATAGAAAAGCATATATAGAAAAGTACGATTAGAAAATTAACTTAGAAACACAGGCAAATAGAATATAGCGAGGAAATGACGAGCATGATATAGAATAAAAAATAGCAAAAGACCTAACCACGGGCATATCCAAAATCTTACAGAAAAGGGTTCAAGTCGCCGTAGACTTGCCCATAGAAATTGTTTTGGTTTGAGGCCTTAATAATCAAAAAACAAAAAAAAAATATGGGGGACACTCTATATGTCAACCCCGGGTACCCCCACGACCTCTCGGTCCTCCTCCTCCTCCTTCTCCTCTCCTTCTCCTTCGCCGGCTTGGACTCCATGCTCGGCAGTCTCCTCGGCGATGGCGGGCTCGTCCAGGATCGGCTCTTCAAGGGCGACGGCCTCCTCGGCAGCAACGGGCTCATTCAGGGTCGGCACCTCGAGGATCACCTCCTCGGTATCAGCAACGGCGGGCAAGGTAGGCTCACCAATGACGGCCTATCCGGCCACGGGATCTTCAACGACGGGCTCTATGGAGGGATCTTCGGAAGCGGACTCCTTGGCGGACGATTGCTCGGACCAAAGGCTCAGATCTACAAGAGGAACACCGGTCAGCTCGGCATCTGGAGACAGAGCCGGAGACCCTATCAGCGGTGCCGGAACCGCGTCCAAGAGAGCTTGGTTGCGAGCAGCGTTGCCTTCTAGGACCTCCTTCTCAGCCTCAAAATCTTGGACGTTGCCGTCAATGATGTCTTGGATCAGCTCGAGGCAACCTTCGGCTTGATCCAAGCAACTGTTGTCAGCAGCCGTACCTTTGTACCACGCGATTAGCGCGTCCCTTTCCTCCACCTTTCGGCGATATCGGGCACGGACAGCTTTCTTCTCAGCCTCGCGATCGGTGGATCGTTGCCGGGCTTCAGCCAGCTCAGCAGCAAGGCGCTGCACGTCCTCCTTCAAAGCCAAGGCCTCCTCTTCCTTCCTCTTGGCCAACTCCTCTGCCCGTCCTTTCGCCGCGTCAGAGGCCAGCATCTGCCTGGCAGCCGCCTCGCTCACGCCCTGAGCCTCCTCAATCATCCGGGTAGCGTTTGACAGCTTCTCCCGGAGATCGACGACCGTATTCCCGAGCCCCTTGATCCGAGCATCACAGGCGGCAACCTTCCTGCCCATTACGACGATCTGCTCCGCCTTCACCCGGATGCCCTCCACGGCATCAGCCAACTCCCTCTCCTTCAGCGCAAGATGCTCGGAGGCTTGCGCACCCTCTCTAGCCTCATACAATTGGTCCTCATAATCGAGGACCATGTCGTTGATGGAGACCCTTGTCCCTCATCCAAGTGCACCCCGCCTTCCGGGAGACCATCTTCTCCCTAGCCTGCCCTTCAACTACCGGGGGAGCCAACCCCGTCTCCCTCGCCTCACCTCGGGAGGCCTCCTTCGGGCGTTCGCTCTCCCGAGCAACCCCTTTACCCTTCTCCAAGGCCCTCGCGCCTCCTTTCGGGACTGAGTCCCTCCTCACCACCTCCTTCGGGGCCGGATCCCCCTTCGCCTTCTTCCGGACCCCAGAGTCCCCTCCTTCGTGCGGCCTCTTCGCGGCCACCTCTGAGCCCGTCCTCGGAGCAGCTCCGTCCTGAGAAGGACGGATCGCGCCCTTGAAAGGACGAGCAGGAGCAGAAGAAGGGACAACCTCCCTCTCCGAAGGCTTCGCCAAAGGCGTGACCTCCGGGGTGCTCTCCCCGTCATCGGAAAGTTCGACGACATCCTTCTTCTTGGTCGCCCCAGAGGCGACCTCAGCAAGAGGCTCCCGAGCAGGAGTCTCATCATTCCTCCTACTCGTCTCCTGACGAGCAGCCTTGGCCGGCGCAGACGCGCCAGGCCCCCTCTCCTCAACCCGTCTGCTCGTCTCCTGACGAGCAGCTCCAGCAGAGGCCGAACCTCCGGTTTGACCTTCCTGTCTCCGCTTCTGACGAAGACTCTGACCCTTCGAGCGAAGAGCGTCCATATCCTCTACACGTCAAAAATCCACACTTAGAAAAAATAAAGTAGACAATTACAAAACAAATCCAAAGATACAGATTTAGGATTTATACCCGGAAACTCTTCCTCGTCAGGCTCAACCCAAAGCCCGGTAGCTTCGAACCTCTCCTTCGTGAAGTTCGACCACAGCTCCGGACCGTTAGGAAAAAGTTTCCTCTTCAAAGCCTTCCACTCCTCTGTAATCGGACGAGACTTAGGCTTCTCAGGGTCCTCGACTGCATAAGATGAAGACAAGAAATTAGCAAACATACAAAAACAGCCGAATAGGAAAAATTAGAAAACCCAACCCAGAACCTTACCTATCTCGTGGACCCATTCATTCCTATAGCCCGGCCAAGAACCGAGCATTTCCTGACCGGCCATGAAGAAGAAATACTTGTGGGTCCAAACACTCTCCTTCTTGGGGAGACTAGTTATGATCTCCCCTTCCTTGACGGATAGGAAAAACCTACCCTTGGCCTGACCGTTGGCCTTGATGACCAAGCCCGTCAACAAGTCCCAGATTGTAAGTGAATACAAACATTCGTGGGATCGGACAAGCAAGGCCATCAAGATCCGGATAGAATTCGGGCTAAGTTGCCCGATAGAAACCCCTAGGTAACTAAGGTACCTTAGGATGAGCTCGGGAATAGGAAATCTAAGCCCCCCGGACTCAAAAAACCTCTGGTAAACACAGATCCAGCCGTCCGAGTTTTGCTCGTCGGCATGTTCATCTGGACCCGGTAACCTAAGCTCTATCGACAAAGGAATGTTGTACTCTACCCGGATTTAGGTTTCAGAACTGACTTGGGAGAATCTGTAGTCAGAAACTCCGTTTGCCATTTCGAGACCGTCTTCTTAGGACCCATCTTATAAAGATAGTTTAGAAAAAACCGAAAGAAATCTAGACGAGCACAAAAACCCAGAAACTGGAAAGCACGAAGATTTAAGAAAATAGAAAGAACGATATCTAGAAACCTAGAACAATCCCCAAACAGACTCACAGAGAAGAACGGAGAAGAAACTAGAACCTGATTCCCTACGAGAATGATGAAGAAGACGACGAAGGTAAAGACCTCAGAGCACCTCCAATGGCGATTCGCAGAGTTTATCTCACTAGAACTCGAAGTATTTCTCTCTCTAAAAATTCGAAAATGGTATTCGAATACCACACAGAGTATAAATAGAGGAAAGAGAAAGAGGTTACCTTCGAAAGACGTGCGACGGGCTGAAAGCTGAAGAGACGTGCCCATTTAATGCGAATCACTCGAGTATTTATACTCGAAAATTGCCGCTGATCCTACGGTTAGGGTTTCCTCGAAAAACGCAACAAACCTCATCCTACGGTTGAGATCAGCGAGCTATCCGGCGACACGTCAGCACGACAGCTGTGTCAGGAGAATGTGAAGAGTTTATTCCCTTCGAACTCCGCAAAATGGGACACGTGTTGTAACTGTTCCCGCCCAAAATTCGAAGCGACGGTTACAGCTTCAAGACCCTATCCGTCCATCTGATCTCAAAATTATCCAAAATCATGCCCGGATTATGCAGATTTGCGGCAAAAGTCACAAATTTAATTAATCCTATCCGGCACGAATTTTACATGATTTCATCGAGTAAATACTATAAAATTTACTTCGTATTTTTTATAGTAGGGGGCTAACTGTTGATGTACAAATTCGTCATTATTTAATGTGACATAAAGTGCTAAGGTTGTGAATTAATTAAATTTAAAAACTATGATAAAAGGCTTTAAAGAAATAAACTGGTATTCGTAAAAGCCCATTTGAAGAAGCCCAAAGAGATTCTCAGTCAGACCAAGAACCAATGGACATAGGCTACTCGGCCCAATGAGTTCTAAAGCCCAAATCCACTCGGTAGCAGCCCAGAAAGACGAGGGTAGAGTCGTCATATTCTCTACCCGGCATCATATTTCAAACTCAGACGGAAGACCAGGAATGCAGAGTCAAGTCTCCAACGGGCATAATTCAAACACGACGACGAGAACGAAGTCGTGGGACACGTGTAGCCAGATCGACCATTCAACCCGGTCAGCACGGAGTGAAGACTCCTCGATTCCTGGAAGTTCAACGGGAAGAATTGAAGTCTATAAATGCCAAGCTCAAGCTCAGATCAACACACGCACACTTACAACCTCGAGAGAATACACTGAAGAGTTTCTACCCGGCATTCTTGTCATTTTGAGATCTTATTGTGTTCTTTCTTTCTTTCTCCATTTCTTCCTACTCTCAGACGTGATCCAGCTGCCTGTAGCTATCCGTCTATGTTCATTGTCGCAATAAACTAACAGAGGAAGTAGTCAACTACCGCTTTGGGACGAACCTCTATAAAAAATCCCTCATCTCATTTATATCGCTTATATACTTATATATATATATATATATCGTGAGTGAATCGTGAGCTTGCAACGTGAGAGATCGAATTCCACCAAATTGCTTCATCCAAAAATATCATACACTCACAAGTCACACTTGACTGATTGAGGTGGGAAACCACGTCAACACTTACCAAACGCAATTTTAAAAATAAATAAAAAACAATTTTTTGAATTCATACTCACAAATCAATTTATGAAAAATGGAAAAACAACAAAAACACTACCAAACGGGCCCCTAGTTAGTAGTTACTACCCAAATACATCCCCTCAAACCGAATATATATATATATATATATTACACCTCAAAATTGTTAAAAATCTTTATTAATGTTGTAAATACAGAACAGAACTCAGAAATTAGAATATTTAGGTAAAATCTAGAGAGAAAAAAATCAGGTACTAAAATTTCTGAATATTTTGGATCTGAATATAATTTGAACTAGAAATTCTAGTTCCGTTTTGTTTTGTTTTGTTTTGTATTTTTTAATTCGGATTATGTTTTTCTTTTGTCTAATCCGAGCCGTTGATTTTTTAATCTGGCAGTCTTAAATGATCGATTTTAAAAAATTAAAAAAACAAAACAAAACAATAACCGATTTCTAGTTCCAATTTTAAATCGGGACAATAAATTCTAGCTCTAAAAAAATCTAAAACTATAAAATTTTGATTCCAATCTATCGTGAAAATAATAATAATCCAATACCATAGACCAAGCCATCTAACTGAGTAAAAGATTAATAATTACCACTCACAAGTCTCAACAAATCAAATCCCATGAGTTAATTTGACTTTTAGGTTGGTCTAAGGAATTAGTCAATTAATTAAGTCTAAGTAATCTATGATGTCACAAAGATTAGCACAGAAAGATTTTATGCTCTTAATTTGAAACGGAAAAGAGACGGACAATAAAGAAACTCAACCAGTATCGTTCTTGGTAAATCATATAATAATCTTATGACACATTCGAAGTAATGGGATTTTCTTCTCTTCAAATTAATAACACATGATGATTTAATTTTTATATGATTCTGTTATTCAAAAATTAGTATAAACCAAAGTATTAAATTTCCCGAATATCCATCGGCATGCCCATCGAAAATCTTTTTTCAAAGATATGCGAAACAATATATCCATCGGCATATCTATCGATTTACCTATGCGATACCTATCGACAAGCGATATATCCGTAAAATGAAAAGTTCGAAACGACATCGGCAAGCGGTATTTAAAACCTTGGTATAAACAAGTCTTTATTTATCGAAACTTAGTATAAACTTTTTTATCCGCGCCGAGGACAATAATTACGACCTAAACGCATGTGAGTATGGCGCAAACTCAATTTAATCCGAAATAAATAGCTCATGGACCTAAACTTTTTGAATGAGGGAGAGACTCGTCGACGGGAATTGGTCGAGCAGAACGGTAAACGCACACCACCAACTCCTCCACAGAAGAAAGATAGGGCTTGCGACGTCGTTGCACATCTCTAGTAAAGGGTCGGACGGAACCAACTAAAGGGCAGAAGCCCGAAAAGCAGTGTGCGAGTTTTATTGTAAATGAATTCAAGGAAAAATAGAGACAATGTGTGATATGATTAAGAATTAGTCACCTTAATCGTCACGATGCTAGTCATAAGCAAGTCTTTTTCCATCACTAATCACTTTAAATTGTCTGAAAAAACAGTGGCTGGTCAAAAGGGAGACAAAATTGGCCAACCTCTTCTTCTATATAGCAAACAAAAATCAATTATTTTCTTAAGAAACATAATTAAAATTATGAAATTATATATTATCTTGAATTCTTCATGACTTTATGTGCCAATGCCATGTCCATCGAGATAAGCACATCAAGATCTCAAGAACATTAACAATATATAAAAAGATACGCAGTATCGCCTATATATATGTAATTTTAACTTACATATATTTATTGTTATATACTTTTTTTTGGAACATATAAAAAATGAGCCTCTTTTGACAAAATGTCAAAGCCTATCAATAAGTCAAAACCCACCGGCAAAGCCAGAGACCATAGGCCCACGAACCAAGACATTGGCGAGGCCCGGAGTAAAAAAGACAAAGAAGACAAATTCCTTGAAAGACACATCGCTTGACAAGGTACTCTGGCCTGACGAGGTACCTTGCTTGGAAAGGTACCATGGCCCGACGACCCTGGCCTAACGAGGTACCTTGCTTGACAAAATGCCATAGCCCGACGACCCTAGCCTGACGACGTACCTAGCCGACGACCCTGGCGTGACGAGGTACCTTGCCTAAATAGGTGCCATGGTCCGACGACCTGGCGTGACGAGGTACCTTGCCTGACAAGGTACCATTTCCCGACGACCCTGGCCTTACGAGGTACCTTGCGTGACTAGGTGCCATGGTCCGACAAAGACCCTGGCTTGGTGAGCATTCTCGCCACAACTTGACGAAGGAATAACTTACAGTTATTCCACACGATGAGGAGATCCGAGCTCACGAAGATCCCCGAGAACTCCCCAGATTCCCCCAGACTCAAACATATAAACTCGCGGACAGCTAGAAGACATCAAAGACGAACCAAGAAGCACCGACGAGCCCTTCGACAAGGCTAGGAGCTGCGGCAAACCCCCTCTAGCAGAGGAGAAATTCGCAAGCCCCCCTTTGTGGAATTTCAGGGAATTTGTTCTCCTATAAATTGGAGCTTTGCCCTCCTCATTTCCACACTCACTCACAGCTTTCTCTATGTAGCTTTCTCTCTCTAAAAAGTCTCCATCTTCTCCAGCGACTATTGAAAGCTCACCAGCAGAGGCTCGTATAAGAAGAGATCTAGATTGGAGTCTCAGACTCGATAGAAGGGTTGTTCGACAAGTTAATGAAGGTGTCCCTCTCCGAGTTAAGGCCCTCGTCACAACGAGTTCGCAAACAATGACGAGGTCGACAAGGAGCATCCCTCGTCAGGTTAAGGCCTTCGCTACAACGAGTTCGCCAACATCGACGAGGTCGAAAAGTTGGATTCACGCCGGCAATACCCTCGCCGCTCGGCCTAGGGTCACCCCCGCACCGCCAACATTTTCGACGAGTCAAACCACAGCGTCATTCGCCCACCATTTATTAGTAACCATGAACTACGTGGGACCTGACTCTCTTAAAATGAGATACGTAGGCAGCCTCGCCCAACCATAAGCGACGCGGCATGGGCGGAGCTTGCCAAGGAAAAGAAATCACAAAGAATCATCAAGATCAGCTCAGAGCTTCATCAAGACCGGAGTTCGCCCAGACGAGGACTTCGTCCCAACGAGGAGCTCGCCAAGGACTTTGTCCGACGAGGAGCTCGCCAAGGAAAAAAATTCGCCTATGATCGCTAATAACAGCCTGAAGACCCATTCAAGACGACAGATTCGCCTCCAGCTTTGACGATCATTAGTCAACCCGCGTTGACTCTGCATTCAATTATCCACATGTTAAACGGGTCTAACTTGGGACTCGAACCTTGAATTCGACTCTAAGTTAAAGTCATTTTTACACATTAACATTAATATATTATTTATTGAATATATATATACACGTTCGAGTTTGATGTTACGTGCAACGTCGCGACATATTGAGTAAAAAAAATCTTTTCATTTTTTACCCTTAATCGCTTATATTTTTATTAAAATAATAGAGTAATTTGTGGATACTAATGATTTATTTTTTTGATTTTTGAAAACTATTTTCGTAGATTGATGAAAGATAAAACATTACGTCATAAATAAATGAAATTTTAAGTTCTTTTTGGCTTTCTATGACCAAAAGAGCAAAACAGGCCCACCAATTTCCCCACCTCACAAAATGAAAAGATGATTTGGTAAAATCTCAATTAGTGATGTGGATAAGCATTCACAACAACAAGTGTTTAATTGCTTTTGAGAGAATGGTTATGTGAGTGTTTGGCTGTACCTCTTGTCTTGTGTAAATGACTTAATTAAGCAAATAATTAAGAGTTGTTAATACAAAGCTTTAATGGCTGACACCTGTGCCATTAGCATATGATAATTGAGGTTAATGCTTTATGCTAATCTATTGATTAGCGACCCTTGCTGCTTCCAAGAGCTATATTCTTTTTTCCATCACCCATTTAATTTAATATGGAATTAAAATCAACTATTCTTTCTTAAAAAACAGGCTCTTTATTAAGTCTTGGACGCGTCCACACTTTGCTCTGACACACATAATTTATCCTTTTCTTTTTAAATCAAAAAATATTAAATAAAGTAATTATAAAACTATCTAATGAATAGTTTCGTAATCACTTTAAAATAATTAAACGGATTTTTGAGGTGCGGTTACTACATAGACCAACCCTTACATAGCTCCATCCGAGTGTCCGCAAATGCATAAAAGATTTTGATTAACTTGTTAAATAAGACCATCAAAACGGTCATCAATTTTTTATAAATTTATAATTTATTTGTCGGTAAACATGTACCTTGTTATATAAGCTATGAAATTGAAAACTAAGGAATATCTATCAGCTATCAATGTTTAATTTTTTTTTTATGAAAGTAATATTTAGTAACCCTTTAGATTTAAAAATGATCATCTGTTGATAAATATTCCATATTATATGTCCAAATATAGGAAATATCTGAATCGGATATAGGCCTTCGTTGGGGATTTCAGGTCCGACCAAACTATATTAAAAGGTAACAGGCCCACTCGGGCCCATGAAATAATTATGAGTGGATAATTAATTGTGTGAATTAATTAATTATGACCTAATGAGCTTGGTTCATTCTTAATGGTCCAAGCTCATTAGGTCATTTACCCCGTGGTCTATAAATATCACACTTAAGCTCATAGTTAGAAAGAGATTTCGAATTCTACCTTAGAGAAAATCTCAAATTCTCTCTAGCCACCATACCCAAATTCGACTTGCCCCCGGTGCTCCGTTCGGTTCATCATCCAATCGCGGTACAGGACCTAGCAGTCCGATTCCCCGATTTCAAGTCAATTGATGTTCCAGCTACGACGTTCCGATGAACTCCTGTGATTTTTACCGCGGAATTGATAAAATCTTTGAAAACCCAACAATGGTATCAGAGCCGGTTAGATTAATTTTAGAAAATTAGATATTTGAATCCGGAACAATTCTTTGTAATTTTTGGTGTGTTTAGACTTTCAGTGGGAGCTATAAATAAATAATATCGATTAATTTCATTCGGATATTTACATCTGTGATTTCAGTTATTTATTTATTAATTTTTGGCACAACACCGCGCACCACCGTCGGCGGCGGCGGCAAAATTTTGACGTCCTCTCCCCACGGCAGCGCCTTGGTGAGCGCCACCGGAATCGCAACGGCGGGGCCCATTGGGTCATTTACCATGTGGTCTATAAATACCACACTTAAGCTCCTAATTAGAAAGAGATTTTGAATTGTACCCTAGAGAAAATCTCGAATTCTCTCTAGCCACCATAGCCGAATTCGACTTGCCCCCGGTGCTCCGTTCGGTTCATCATCCAATCGCGGTACAGGATCTGGCAGTATGATTCCCCGATTTCCAGTATATTGACGTTCCCGCAACGATGTGGTGGATGAGTTAGATGTTCTTCACTTGTGGAACTCCGATCCGCGTCACGAGGCACACGATCACGTGAGAAAATCACCCAAGCCAATATAGTTGGCAAAAGTACCTAAAGTTCGATAATATCTAAACTTATATCTTGATTTTCAAAATTAGTGTAGATCTTAATTTCAAGAAGTCTTTCCTGATTGAAAATAAAAAATAAAATGGATGGTTATGGCCCCACATAAGTTATGTGAGCTAAGAGAAATTGTTACTTATTGATCCAATTCCACTCTAAAAGAAACATGCTGTTATTTGGCCCACCACATCCCTCAAACCCGGAATGCTTTTTATTTATGCATTCAATAATTTCATTTTTCTATTGTCACAATAATAATAATAATAATAATAATAATAATAATAATAATAATAATAATAAAAAGACAAGAATTCTTTTGAATAATTATTTTCTTAATTTGCGAAGTGAGATTGTAAATTTATTAATATTATTTGTTTTGTTGCTCACCCCCATGTGGAGACCAATTTGATTGAAGTTCCTTGGTTGCCCTTGGCCGGCTCAAATCAAACACTAAAAAATAATAATAATAATAAATGTGTGCGTGTGGACAAAGAGAGAGAAAGTTGAGCCAATCCGCTTCAAACTCCTTTTCCACCACCTAGGATTTTCCAAGGCTTATCTGTCGTGGGCCACGTACAACTTATAAAAAAGAGGAAAATTTGGTAAAGTCATCAAAGTTACTAATTTATTGTAGATAAATCACTAACGTTTATTTGTTGCGACAAAAGTCATTAACATCATCAATTATTTACAGATAAGTCATCATTGTCAACCTTTTCTTACAAATATTATAAAAAAATATTGAATGACACGTCAGCAACCTACATCTTATTCACCACCCATCTCCAACAAGGATAACATGTTTTAGTGAACATTTATTTAAAGTTAGGAACTTAGGATATCTGTGGCAAAGTATAACAATGTTTTGAAAAATTGTTTATATCGTGGTAAAAGTTTCCCAAAAACGAAAAATAATCCTACTGTAAATTTTAATTTTTCGGGTAGTATATCTAATTTCTTTATCATTTTCATATCAAATTCTGATTTTTTAAGTACTATTTATTATTTATTCATCACAATTTGTGACATAATGTATTTGCATATATCAAACATTCTGTTTAATTATTTACTACAATATTATATAATCAGGATATAATTAATTATCTTACACTAGCAAATTATTTGCTATAATTATTTTATGATAACAAATATCGTAGCAAACCCTTAAACATATTGTGCAATGTCATTGTGAACATATTGTGATAAATATGTCACAATATGTTCCATTTTAATGTATGTCACTAATTGTGATAAATAAGAAGCTAGTGATACATAATTTAGAAATATTTTCAAAAGAAATGGAATCTGATAGGACATTGATAAATAAATCATAAATATTGCGAAAAAATTGAAGTTACGTAAGATTATTTTTTAGTCTTTTTAGAATTTTGGCCACGATAAAGTAATTTTAAAAGTTTATGGTACTATTGCCAGAAAAAAACTCTCTATCTAAAATAACTTTATCACTAAAACATGTTGTCTTTGTTGGAGACAAGTGATGAATGCCATGTAGGCTGTTGATAGGTCATTTAACGTTGCCAGATGACATTTGTAAGAAAAGACTAACGTTAATGACTTTTGTCGCAAAAAATAGACGTCAATAATTTTTTTGCAAGAATTTAGTGACATTGATGACTTCCACGGCAAAAAAAAAAAAAAACCTGCTAGTGACATATCTGCAAACCAATGATGACATTAATGACTTTTGTCGCAAAAGATAGACGCTGGTGATTTATTTGCAAGAATTTAGTGACTTTGATGATTTTTCACCCTAATTTTCCAAAAAAAATAATATCAAAAGGCTTGTTTTAAACCGCACTTGGGGTACAAATATTTTATACTTTAAATCACCATTGTATTAGATCAGAATAAATTTGAACCGGTTTATTAATAAACATATCCAGATTAAAATGGGTTCCGATTATAAGGTTAAAAATCGAATTATAAATTACTCAAACTTACTTTTAATTTATTTTTAGTTTTTAAGTACTTTTTTAATGAACGACTCTATTCTTTATAGTGTTTAATATTCTCATATCATGATATTTTGTGTAACTCAATACATACACTTTAGTAAAATTTTAGTATTAAAAACTATTTTAATTATACAAATAACGTTTTTTATTTAGTCAAATTTTATTACGTATTTCGGATCCGCATTATAAATTTAGGTTTAAACCCTTATCCGGAAATTCAATTTTTAAACATTTAAAATCAAGATGCGGGTTTTTGATTTTCCAAAACCCATAATCAGGGTCTGCGTTCGGGTTTTTGGACCTTCTTTCATACCCTATTACATCCAATGGTTATGATTTCGTGATCGTTAGCAAAAATGTCAGCGCCGAATAAAATTTTGATTGATTTTTTTTGGATTCTACGTTTTTTATATATAAAAAATAAAGAAGTCTAGTTCTTTGGGCGGTTGAGTAAACAAGATTAGTTGTGACCCATCAATACTTACATATACAATGAAGTGATGAACAAATGAAAAAATACAAAATAACTCGTGATAATTTAAATCTTACTAGTAAGGTGTGCTAATGTGACCAAAAATAATAGTTTAAAAAATAAAATTTTCAATTTATATTTGCGGTAAAATTTCCAAAAGACAGGTGAAAGTGGCAGCGAAGAAAAGAGAATATGTTCCCACTTTCATGATTTATATAAACTTTTGCCATACATACCTCATAAAAATGGTTATAAGAAAGTATTTCTAAAAGAAAATAGATTAATGATAGCGGTTAGTTTATTCGAAGAAAAAAAAATTAGGTGGATGGCTCGGTAATTGTTAGAGAATGAAGCATTTTGGGTTGGATTCCATGTGAAGCCAATCATGGGCAAAGGAGATAACTTTTTAGTTTCTTTGGTGGAAATATACCCTTTAATATTCTTCCATGTATGTAATGTGAATCCACAAAATTAATTTCATGATACAATTCGTGATCGCAAAGATCGACGGATTCAGTTTCTTACCCTTTAATTGATTGCATGTAAGCACATATCTCTTCCAATAATTGGTAATGTTTTTTTTTTTTTTTTAAAAATGGAATATTTGGTTTGAGTTTTGACACTCTTTTTTACTTGTTTTATCAGCCGTTCGATTCTTCATGTATTTTTTTTAGGAAGTGGACATGAAGTCCAAACGTGAGATTAATTGAACAATTTTACCTATTCTTTCATTTGCATAGTTTCTCCTTTTACCTGCAAATGGAAACTTCCTAAAAACTATTTGGAATTTACTATTTATTTACTAGACTAATTACCACTTTGAATTGAGCTCATGTAACAAATATATTAGTGATTAATTCTGTAAATATAACAAGAAAATATAATTTAAAAATTTAAACTCGAAATTGAAATTCAGGTTTTGAATTTTTTTTTTTTTTTATATCAACTTTAATAAAGATCATTTATCGTAGACCGCCAAAAATTGATACTCCATCTTTTTGTATTTTAAATAAAAAACTTAAATTAAAAAAAAATTAAAATACAGAATCATAGATTCGGGACTCCAAGAAAACCAAAATCAAAACCAGATTCTGATTCTTTTTTCGAAATGAAATTTTTTTTCGTTCCGACAATATTGTTCTGGTTAAGCATAAGTTCATGACCACCTCATTCACTGTCTTCATCATAAGCAGGTATACATCTCTTTTAGAGATTTATATTTCTTAGAATTTATTAAGCTTATTAAATAACAGTTTTTCAATAGGCTGCAATTAGTATTTTTCCTTTTTTTTTTCTTTTCTTTCTATCTAGTAGTTATTCAGTATATTAGTTTTATTTGAGGCAATGGAGATAAAAAGGACTAGTGTTTGATAAAAATAAAAAAGGTACCCCAAAATTATTAAAACCTTCTCCAACTCACATAATGCAAGCACAAAGCAGATAGTCATTTATTTGCTTAAAAAAGTTAATCCATTAATGAAAAAGCCAGCACGTTGGATTTTTTTTAGTAAAGTACAGATTATATTAAGCCAAGCAAGATTCCTCTTAATTTGTTGTCAAGGCACCTCACATTAGAACCATGGGATTGGTCAACCTTAATTATTCTTCACTAACCAAGTCAAATCCCATGTTACTGTTCTATGATTGGTCAAATGAAAATTTAATTGTTCTATATTTAGTGCATAAATTAGGTTTATGGGCTTACCTACATTACACACAAATTGGTGAGCTTAATTAGTCATGGCAAATTATAATTTTTTAATTTTATATTTTCTTGTTTAAATCATTACTTAGCTAGAAATTATACTACCAAGTAGAGTTAATCTAAGGAAAGGACTAAAAGCTGAAACCAATGGTATCTTCTAAATGCAAAATGTGTAGGCAGTTAATAGCTTTAATAGGAACTTCCATTAGTTTTTACTACTATATGATTTAGAAAGTTATTTTTAATAAGGTTAATACCGGTAGATATATCCAAGTTGTTCAAATATGTGTCGATATAGAGTTAAGTTTTTTTTTTTTTTGTTTTATATATACTAAAATTGTTTTCCAGTGTTATATATACCCAACTTGTTGTTTTTGCGTTTTTTTTTCTAAGAAGTTCATCCCATTTTGTTAATTTAATTTTTTTTATTAGCGGGCCTCTCTCTCCTTATATCCAGCTTCATCAATATCCAATAAATCCAGATATCCAATAAATTCAGATGAACAAATTCATCCTAAATGAACAAATAAACTCATCTTCTATGTGTCTTCCTACATTGAAATGGAGCGTATGGTCTTTCGGAAAAAAGAGAGGCAGAGCTCAGTGCTCTCCAAGGGTGAGTCAAATCCCATAGACCATTCAAAGCGACATTTTTGCAATCCTAGCTCCTCCTTAGCTTCGTCAGCGGCGAAGGGAACTTCATTGCTCGGTGCAGTACAACCTAGAGCTCTGAGGAAGCACAATACAATTCTATGCTCATATATAGATCAAATTTTTTTTATTCTCAGCCCGAGAGAGTTTAATGTCCGATATCTTCGTTGCCAATATTATTGGATGACCAAGAATAAGGGCTTGGTGGGGTCGGCGCTTCATAGCTCTTGAGTTATTTTGTGGAAATCTCTCCATCTAAACCGGTGATGAATTTGTGAACAACTTGGGTATATCTGCCACTATTAACCATTTTTAATATATGTTGTTTTTAAATATATATATGTTAGAATTATTATAAATTTTCTCACATTGTTAATATTTAACTTGTTTAAATGGTTTATCTAAAGATGCATACAAATGTTATATAAAGATTTTTAAGTATTTTTATATTAAAATTATATCAATATTTATCTATTGTATAACATAACACTTGTATGAACTATGATACGACTAAACCATTCGTCCAGCAAGAGATGCTCACAACAAAATAATAGTTTAAGGAATAAATGTGTAATTAATTAAAAACATAGAGATAATATTGTCAAATTATGCCAAAGTAAAATATTTGTTTTTTTTTTAATAAAAAAAATCAAGAGTGTTAATGCGCAAAAATGGTTTTAACTTAGAGTCGGATCCAAGGTCCGAGCCCCGAGCTGGATCTAGTGAACACTTTGATAATTGAATACTGAGTCAAAGAAAGTTGACTTATCTGAAGGCGGATAGTCGCTTCCAACGAGGCATGAGTTGTCCTGATGACCGTTGACTTGACATGGTTGACTCCGATGAACGTAAGAGTATGGACGTTACCATAGAGTTGGATCAATGACGAGCCCTAGGCTCGAGGTTGTCGGCTTTGGCGGCGGCGTCTGTGATGGCAAGATGTTTCTGTAATCTGCACATGTAGAACACGTCTAAGAGAATCGGAGGATTGAACTTCTGACGCCTCTATGACACTTGTCATTGAATATGCTTGAAGACAGGGAAACGATAAAAGGGTAAAAATATTTGATGCTGAACCTCGTGAAAGGCTGCCTACGTACCATTTAAAGGGATAGGGTCATCACGTAGTTCAAAGTGGAAGATTAGGGTGTACGTACCTGAGCTTGCCTGGGCAAGCCGGGAGCTGATTGCGGAGACAGGAGTATCTATCGACGTAGCTAGATGGTGAATCTAATTGAACCAACTAGGTTCCATGGCTAGGAGGAATCGAGGCGACATGTCTGGGGTGGCATGTCTAGGCATTGATGTCAACCACCCTTGGCAACCAAGAGCTCTCACCTTGACAAAGATCGGGCGTCGACATAGATCGAAGGTCGGCAATGTAGGACGATCGGCATGGATTGAGTTTCATCCTTGTTCCTGACAAGCCGAGATAGGCGAGACTCGGAAAGGCGGAGTTTCGGAACCCAACTCGTAGGGAGAAGGGGAATTCTAGAGAGAGAAGCGCTCATTTTAGAGAAATATTTCCAAGTGTGGAAAATATGGTGACCATTTCTCCCTGAATCAGAGACATGAATGGTGTATGTCGTTCCTTGGGGACTAAGAAAGAGTGCGCCATGTGCCTTTTCCGGAGCACGGTTGTCATGCTCCTTTTTCAGGTGCAGTGGTCGTCATTCTTTTTAGCATTGTCCGTCGTCCAGGTGCGTTTCCACACATACCTTTTCTTGGCCATAAGACGAGGGAAATGTTGTCAAACGCACCTAAGGTTGTCGTAGCTTCCTGATACACCGTCGCCGGTGGTCTTGAGGGATGTCGAGATTATAACGCCTTGTCGCCGGTGGTCTTGAGAGACGTCGAGATCATAACGCTTGTCGCTGGTGGCCTTGAGGGATGTCGACATCATAACGCCTGGTCGTCGGTGGCCTTGAGGGATGTCGAGATCATAACGCCTTGTCGCTAGTGGTCCCGAGGGATGTCGAGATCATAAAGTCTTGTCGTATGTGGCCTTGAGGGATGTCAAGATCATAATGCCTTGCCGTCGGTGGTCTTTGGGGATGCCATAGCTTAACTAGCCGCACCGACCAACACTTAGGGACGTCCCTTAGGCATTCGGGCTTTGTCTTCGGGCCCGATATTTTGGACTTCACCAGATGGGCTAGTGAGCCTTGACTTTGCTAGCGGGCTTTGACTTTCGCCAATGGGCCCCAAATTTTACACATCTCTAAGATTACACACAACAAAAATTATATTTTTACAAAATAATAAAAGAAGAAGGTACTACTATATATAACTTTTAAGAAAAAATGTTATTATATTTCGGATTATTTAAAAAATGATCCTCGTATGCTAAACTCAAAGCCCATAAGGAAACTCAAAGACTTTGAGCCTAAGTGTAACGCCCCTAAGTGTGGGTTAGTAGAATAAGACAAAAACAACGACTTTTCAAATTTGGATTGGTCAATAACACATCATCATTCAACCGATACCGTTGAATATTCAACGTCCACGTCAACAAACACAATACTTTCGCCCATGGGACTTAAAACGACAATCCAACATGAACGACCAAACTGTACCACCATCACAAATATCCTTAATTTAATCCATTACATTTCCGAAATAAAAGATCAACTCAAAATATGAAATTCATCAAGACGAACACTAAAGGTACGGTTAAGCTAATCAACACATGGACCTCCTAACTCAAACTACTCCTCGTCCAGAGTCTGATACTGATCACCACCTGTAACTGGAAGGAGAAGAAATGTATATGGAAGGGGTGAGCACCACACGTTCAGTAGGGAATCTATTACCAATTCTCTTTACTGAATCTTTATTAGTCAAATTTCAATTAAATAAATTCAACGTCATCATAAACCATTTGATCATAATTTCATCATTTTATCTTTTCAATAATAAAATAAATAAATAAATATACTCCACAAAACTCAAATAATTTCGGTGGTCCATGCCGAGTGAGCTCGCGCCTTTTCTCCACTATATCACATCGAGTCCTCAAGGCACGAGCACATGTGGACTAGAATTCCATAACCGTAATTCGCCCTCGACTCGGCATCCTAATCACCACCAAAGACGGCCAGTTCGCTATTGGTCGAAATTTTGACTTTTGGGTCACCAATAATTTCCATATCCATATCCATGTCCGGCCTACTGCGTAGTAGCCACCTGCTCGTTACCAGCTCATCCACCCAAAGCAGGTACCAGATCAACATACACATCATCCGCCCGAAGTGGGTACCATATCATAATTATCATCATCCACTCGAAGCGGGAACCATATTAACATACGTCATCCCGACGTAATCATAAACATGAAGTATAACAAGCATCAATCCGATGCAACCATACCTTGTATCTAGCCTCGCTATCAAGCGACGACTATTATAACATTGATTTTATTAATTATCAAATCATTAGATTTTATTAATTATCAAATCATTACATTAAATCCAATTTTAACCTACCCGGTTCAATCTTCATTAAAGCGTTGGTTTCTACATTCATTTTAAATAGCGAGAAAAGATAATAGTCCCTACCTCGATTTATGGAAACTTGATCGATTGACTAGCTAGTCAAAGATGTGGGTTCGTCTTGGCCCTGAGATTGATGATTAGAGACTTCGGGATCCGTTGAAATATTCGAAACGGGTGGTTTGGTCAGCACGGTCTTCGAGGCGACCACGAGACGAATATCCGTGCCAACTATAACACCAATACCATCCATAAGTCAAATACTGCTAAGATTGGAATTTAAATGTCAATTGAAAACCCGATACGCCGAAATTTAACCCGGGCACGCAAAACGAGGCAGCAAAACGGGCATCAATTTGACAAATTTATATTTCGCTTAGCTTAATTCGACTTTTCTAAATGCAATGGCGATGTCAATTTCATCAATCAAGGCCCAGAATATACCTAATTTGATGATCTCAAAATCAGAAACTAGGGCAAGGAAATTCCAGCTCACCGAGAGTACGCTGACGATTCCGATCGAGGGCTTTCGATCTCCATGACGAGGGCCACTAAACCCCTCAATAAATTTCGGGATCAGAAAATGACGCGGCTGCCGACGGCGGCGACTGGTGACGGCGACGGTTAGGTGGCACCACTAACGGACTCTAATAGGCTTCATGAACATGATTCCGGTGTTAGATTTCTCAAAATCAAACCGACATGAAAAAGACCTAGAGTTGTATAACGAACACTCCGGTCAAACGCCACCACCTCCGGTCGACCTCCGCCCAGCAACTTGTTCACCTCCTCGAGAGCTTTCCAATGGTACCAAGATCTTTTCGATCTAAGCTCCGGTGACCGAGTTATCAAGCTTTGAAATTTGGTTGAGGCAATTTTTTTTGGAGAATAGAGAGAGAGAGAGATACGAGACGAAGGAGAGAGAGAGAAGAAAATAAGAGGTGGGGGGGGGGGGGGAGGAAAAGAGGGTTTCGAACCCTTACTGACACTTTTTTTTATCTAATATATATATATATATATATATATATATATATATATATATGGGTTTTACACTAAGAACCAACTCATTTGGCGAGGCCCGGAACCCCGAAGGCCGAGAAGACAAAGCCCAAGACTGAAGCCTACACTCAAGAAGACGGTTTAGACAACCTAGCGAGGTTGTCATAACCAAAGGAAAGTCCCCTACCAAGGAACAAGACCATAGAAGACTCATGGAGACTCGGAGTAGAGTTCGGCAAGACAATGGAGACCGATGGGAGTCATCGATGAACTTAGGCGGTGACCCTTAAAGTCCTTGTCGAACCAAGACGAAGACGTCAAACCACCTTCTTCGGGTGACAAACCCCTTGTCACGCCGACAAGCCGCCTTGTCAACGACGAGCCCTTTGTTGGGGATACAAGTCTCCCTCAACGAACGATGAATTTCCCGACGAAGCCCCTGTTGGACATGTGTCCTTAAACAAGCTGTTTTCCTCGAGTGTAAAAGATTTTGACCAACCGTTGGATTGAGATAAATTATTTAAACCCTAATGGTAATTCAAAATTGATAGTTTGGTGACCAAGCTTAGGTATTTCGAATTTGCTTAATTAATTATATCCGTTGGATCGATTTTAAGATTTAATCTTTACCTTCTAATTAGAAATTAACTAATATTATATAAATTATATATAATTCGAATAAAAAGAGGATAATAATTTGAATTAGGGTTTTGTTATAACCATAGGGTATTTTATTTTATCCCTAATTGATTTGATCCATTGGATTAGTTTAAGGTTTATTTTGAACCATTGGATCTAGATAATCATTATACAATTCGAATTTATATATTTATATATATATATATATGTATAATTCAAATTTTAATAATATGATGATAAGATTAAATATTTTGGTCTTATCATGTATTTATCATTTAATTAAATCCTTGATTAATTATATCCATTAGATTTAGATGAGATTGAATCTGGACCATTGGATTGAAATAATTAATTAAATTTAATTAAAAGAATTTGAAAATGGGAGGAAAAATCTCATATTCGGTTACAGTCTGAGACCTATAAATAGGAGGCTCATTCTACACATTTTTCACACATTCTCTCGAGCAAATACTCGAGCTCTCCCCCTTTCTCTAGGGTCTGCAAGTTTTCTGCTTCTGATCTCTTTTTCTAGTTCGGCTTAGGAGATTTTTTTCTCCGGTAGCTTAAAAAGAACCGCCAGTTAAATTTTGCGACGGAGTCCTGCCTGCGAAGCCCACGGTTTGGTACGAGGAGTCTAGGAGAATATCCCGGAAGATCACGGGAGCTTCCCTCTGCATCGGCGGAGCCCTGCCCAAGTTTAGAACGCGCAGCCGGAATCGTCACTGAGTTACAACCTTATGCATTGGGTCAATAAATACAACCATTTACTGCTTTTTATTTATTTCCTATTCGACTAGAATATTAATAATGTTTATGAAATATTAAATTCGTAATATTTATCGGATCTTGATGAAATGGTAATTACCCGATATCCGTGTCGTCGGGCTGGTAACGAGTTTTTCGCTTTAAAATAATTTTTTAAATGTTACCGGGACGCCTCGGAGGCTAATTTCGTGGTAATGAAGTCGTGAATAAGACCCCGATTTACAACAGTTAATCTCATTATACTTTTTGGCAGTGTAAAATAGAATTTTGTTCCGTAGTTCATAAATGATGTCATTATGTTATTATTATCACAACAAAGTCAATGTTAGGAAGAATTAATAATCATAATAAATGAACCTAAAATGTCAGTGACTTAATTAATTGAGTGAGAGCTTATTAATCGGATAAAGTCATTAATGTTACTAAGTGATATAATCCTATTCTGGATTAAGTATACGTGTCATACTCACTGGAAATCATTAAGTATGAAGCGACTTCATACTAGACTAGACGTGAGTTAAACTCTGGAAGTTATCATATAATATTGTCAGTGATAACTTGGAGTTGAGTCACTAGAAGATGATTAAATAGATATTCGATCTAAGTCCTAAGTGACCCCGATCCTGGTCTGTTGACTTGATTGTTCTTTGATTTAACTATTAAAGAACACATTTAGTATCGTTTCCAATGCTGCTATTTTGGGAACATGATAATCAATAGGTTAGGATAGCTTGGTTATAGAAACAAACATCACATAGCTCTCTCCAGAGTCAAGATGATTCCTGTGATTTTTAGTGGTGAGAAGTGAGAGGTACCCATGTGAAACTTATGAATCGAAACCATAAGTGGGTTACTCACAATATTACTAACTGAGTTGAGGATGGAAATGCAGTGAAAGGCAAAACGGTAAAAAAAGATTGCTATTAAGGGAAAGATGAATAACCCAAATTTGAGAGTTATGTTTGAAAGAACATAATTTCTCGCTTCCGGCTTCCTAGAGAGATCATCGCGGACAACGGCCCTCAGTTCATTTCGAAGAGGTTCAGAATTTTTGCGCATGTTGCAAGATAAAGCTAAACACTTCAACACCAAGATATCCCCAGGGCAACGGGAACGCCGAAGCGGTCAATCGAACGATCACCGATAACATCAAGAAGCGACTTGACAAGAAGAAAGGATTATGGGCGGAGGAACTCCTAGGAGTGATGTGGGCTTATCGGAAAACACCTCATTCAGCCACTGGTGAAACTCCTTTCGCTCTGGCATTCAGGGTGGAAGCGGTGATCCCGGCGGAGGTGGGAGTCCCCAGTTTTTGGCGATCCTGTGCACCGAGCAACGAAGAGACTAACAACCAGAACCTGCTTCATCAACTCAACCACATCGATGAGAGACGAGAGCGGGCCAAAGTTCAAATCGCCAACTACAAGAACACCATCGCACTCTTTTACAATAAAAAGGTACGCCCGAGGAGGTTCCGAGTCGGCGAGTTGGTCTTCCGAAAGGTTTTCCAGAACACGGCTGAGCTGAACGGAGGAAAGCTGGGAAGGTCCGTACGCCGTTACCGATATAGTCAAGCCTAGAGTGTACGAGCTCAAGAACACCGATGGGGTCAAAGTAATAAGAAGATGGGACATCAAGCATTTGAAGAAGTTTTATCAATAAGCGTCATCAGAGCTTTCCATTTTGACTCATCGTTTTTGGTATCTTTTTGATTTTACGTTTGCTTTTCTTTTAAGTTTCATGTAAAGTTTATTGAAAAGGAAATCCCGGCCCTGTTTGTTCGGGATCTACATGCCTAGCTTCGGCCTTATCAATACAACACAGAGTACTCTTCCCTCGCGAGCCGCACCCATTGGGGGACTCTAAGGGTTTAATGAGGCTCGTCTTTTAAGACAAAAATATTTGCCTACTTTTAGATTTCAACTCATTATCTACAAAGATATACTACGGCGAAAAGGGCCAACATACAAAAGAAATACTACGGCCAAAAGGGCCAACATACAAATATATACTACGGCGAAAAGGGCCAACATACAAGAGAAATACTACGGCGAAAATGCCAAGGCGAAAAGAGCCACACAAGAAACACTACGGCAAAAAGGCCAAAGGCGAAAATGCCGATAGAAAACGCCGCGATGAGCCCGGTGTCACGGAAAAGTTCATAGCCGCACTCAAAGTTTATCGTTTTGACACGTACGCAACCAGTAGTGTATACACCATCACGTGGAACTTGGCCGCGTCGAGTTTCATCCCCGATGATGACCTCTTCGCCGCCCAAAAAAAAAAGGGGGAATATACATATCCCCATACTTCTTCACCAACACATCACATTTAGAAATTCACAGATTTATTGATAATTTTCATTAGAAATTGATACATTACAGTCACGAAGTAGGTTACAAAACAAGCAAAGGGAGGTCAATCATCCCGAACAACCTTGTCGGCGATTTGCTCTATGACGAACTCCGCGCTCTCAACCAGGACATCCATAAAAAGCTTCTCCACCACGGCATAATGCTTAGGGTCTCGCCTCATGAACTCGAGCAGAATATCCAAAGGGGCCCCCACCGGCTCAGAGATTCGAAACTTGTCGTGCGCTTGGAGTGCCTCATCGTTTGGGTCCTCGGAGAGCATGGCAGCGCTGCGCCTTATCAGGTCTCTCAAGAACTCCTCGAGGATGGCAGAGTGCTCATCGCTCTCATCGAGAAACAAGGCTAGCACGTCCTCGGCATACCTCAATGGACAAGAAACGTGAGGAGTCTCATCGACCTGCGAGAAGGAATCTGAGAATAGCCGGATAGTAATAATAGAAAGAATGCAAAAGAAGCGACAGACGTGGCGACGACAATGTAAGAAGGAAGAAAGTCTGCTACTTTGATGATAAGATTCTTGGGGAAATTACAAAAGCTACAAAGAGATAATAAATAATAAAAGTAAAATATAAGGACAAAAGGGGAGGGTCTAAGGGATTTCCTCTCCCCGTACCGCTTCGCCCGAAGAAGAGACGACCCCGTCATTCGTCCCATACTCGTCAAGGCCGTCGGACGCCGAAGAAGTATCCCCAGCGACGAAGCGAGACGCCCAATCCGCATCGAGAGGTGGAGGGTTGCAAGGAGAAAGCGGAGGACAGTCAATATTAGGGGTGGATTTGTCATCCAGCTCCCTGGTTTTGGCATCATTCTCATCCGCTATCTCTTTCAATTTCGGAAGACGATGCAGGAGACTCGCTACGGCCGTCACGGGCGGAAGCTTCTCGAGAAGGCGAGCGTTGGCCCCATACGCGGCAGCGCGGCGATGAACGTTGATGGATTCCTCCAGCGCCGCGTATCTCTCTGAGGTGCGTTTCACCTTGCTCTGGGCCCTCTCAAAGAGACGTAGGCGTGCCTCACGCTCGGAAGACGTTTCCATCTGCAAAATCTCGAGGTCCCTAGCAAGACGCCTCATGGTGGAGGACACTCGAGAGACTAGCCGGCTTTCCTTCTCAACCGGCGTGCCCACCGCCTCGCTGATTTTGGCCAGGC
Organism: Parietaria judaica; assembly: GCA_954871525.1. NCBI lineage: Eukaryota > Viridiplantae > Streptophyta > Magnoliopsida > Rosales > Urticaceae > Parietaria > Parietaria judaica. The sequence goes on from OX940868.1 coordinate 5,092,025, forward strand.
TCAACTTCTTCGTTTCGAGATGCTGGGAGTAGCTTTGCACTATCATAAAATGGCGTTTCTTCTCCTCGGCAAGCTCACGTTTATGCTCCTCGACCTCCCTCTCCGCTTTCTCTTTGTGGGAACGACCGGGAAGCGCTCCAGAGCAAGACGAGCTATGGATCCTTTCCCAGAATCAGGGAAAGGATACGACGCTGTTAGCCGGCTCCGAAGAGCATCCCGTCTGAAGCGCCTCGGGAGGGGCTAAAGTGTCAGGGAGAAGGGCGTCCGGAGAAGGGTCATTCCCTTCTTCGGAACTCTCTTCGGCCCGAAGCTCTTTGGAAAGAGGACATGGTTCCTCCGGTATCCCCGATTGTCCGACAAGCTCCAATGCAAGAAGCGCGTTGGCAATTTCGAGCGCCTCGTCGGGCAGTGTAGGTTCTTTGCCGGCCACAAAGATGACGACCGAGGCACTCTCCACGGCAAGGTCGAGGGACGTCTCAAGAAGAACCTCTGAAGGATTTGGCAGATCGGTACAAACCAGAACCTAAAATTACAGAGATGTTAGACATCAACAGTGCAAATCCCACGAAAGAAAGAAAAGAAAAGGATCAGAAGATACCTCAAGGGCCGGAAGAGTCGATGTCGGCACCAAGTCGCCAAATTCATCGTCGAAATGGTACCTCTCCTGGGAAGACAGAGAGGGACGTACGTCTCCACCGATTGTTTCGACGGCCTGATCGGCCTCAACTGAGAGAGTTGGAGCAAGAAGAGTTAGGGTTGCCTCCCCGGTAAGAGCGGACCCGTCTTGTAAAGCGACGGAAACAATCTCCAAAGCCGGAGAGGCCGCCTTGGTCTCCTTAGGCAAACTGGAAACCTTGGCTTTCTTCGGGGGAGGGGCATCTCACGTCTCTTCGGACGCCTGCCTCATCGGAGCACCCTTATCGCGAGAAGACTCCCGCGAAGAGGTGTGAGTTTCCGAATCACGACGAACTCCTGAAGGACGAGAAGCCTCGTTAGGGCGAAGTACTCCAGAGGAGCTCTGATCTTTTGACGAGCGAGGAGCGTCGGCGTCTTGCTTATTTTTCGACCGACGGTCAGCGCCAACCTTCTCGGGCGGAGGTCTATCGCTCGAGAGCCACTTATTGGCCCCACTCCGAGGCACGAGACCAAGATAACCTGCTTTCGACAGATCCGTCTGAGGTTCGGAGGGATCCCTTCCTTGTTCTGGATCTTGGCCTTGATCTTGTCGAGAGGCCGTTGACCCACGATAACCCGATGAGGATTTCTTCTTCGGCTTGGGAGCTTTTTCGGAGAGCAGGAGACGAAGAAACTTCCTCTAGATCCTCGAGGCGAAACCCCGCTGGCCACAAACTGCGAGGGGGTGGGCCCAAGATGTGACAGAGTTGATAAACCCCGGAATTCTTAACGCGGGTACGAACAAAATCCACTGCCCTGTTTCGGCGGGGGTTGTCTAGGAGAGCCCTGACAACCTCAGCAAAGCGCTCATCGTTTTCCTTGTTAGCGATGGGCTTAAACTTGGGCAGCTCCTTAGTGACGATCCACTCTGTAGGCAACGCTTCATAATGCGGCTCGAAGGTAAAGCGGTCCAACTCCGCGAAGAAATACCTATTCTCCCATCCAGACTCGTTGTTGGAGGTAATCTCGATGATGTGAGGATTCACGACATGCGAGAGGAAGATACGCCCCAAGTTCTTCGGGTTCTTCGACCACTTGAAGAGCCGCATCAGGTCCTCCAGGGTGATGGTCACCTTCTGCTCTAGAGCAATCGCAAGTGTGCAAAGGAGGAGGCGGATCGAATTGGCTGACCTGAGTGATGGGCACTTTGAAGGCATGGAGGAAGGAGACGGTTAGATGCGGCAATGAAAGATGCAACTCCACCGACCGGAAGAAGTGCTCGTAAAGAGCAACATATCCGTCTTGGGGCTCATCGGCGAGCTCGCAGGAACGAGGAAGACGGAGATGGCAGGGGCTGCCATCCACGTAATCCCTCCTCAAACATTCCAAACGCTTCTCGGTCATGATGGACTTGGGATACCGAGTCTTAAAGATCTTTCCAGGTTCAGACATCCTTCACCGGCGGCGAAAAGATGGTAGAAGGAAGTCTGAAGATTTTGAAGGAAAGAAAATTTCAAGAAAGTAAATCGCAAAGAGATATCGCGGAGAGTTTTTAGAAGTTTCAGAAAGCAAAGTGTTTGGGTCGGAAGCGAAATTTTAATTTATAGAGGGAAGGCATCCGAAGTTGAAAGGTCATGTTTGGATATGACGGTCCAGGATCGAAGCGAGGAAAATTGATCAACGGTGGAGATCGAAAGAGTCGTTGCAAAAACCAAAAGCACTCGAGTGCGAGAAAACCCCACATTTAATGCTGATGGATTGACATCGATCTCTGAGATTTGACAGCCTGGAAAAGCATGCCGAGTCAGAGCTACATGGAAGCACGCGCTCGGAGATTCACGCTCAAGAATTGGAAAAGTCTTCGGGAGGACACGACCTCTTCGAGGACACGACCTCTTCGAAGACACAACCTCTTCGAAGATGTACCTCATCGCGAAATTCCCTTTTCGGGATATACTGCATCGGAGCACACTGCAAATTTATTTTATGAAGTGTGAAACACTTGTTAAAATGGGGGACTAACTGTTAAGGTCATATTTTGGCAAATCATCCCCCAACACTTTTAGTGTCGTTTTATGCATAACCGACGAAGAATAGAGGCAAGGATACTTGAAGATTCAAGGCCCACCAAAAGGCAGAGCAGCTTGAAGCCCAATAGCGATAAGGCCCAAGGAAATTAAAGCCTGCCAAAGCGAGAACACCTCATCGCGCCACACCAACAAAGCCTATCAGGAAAGCAGGAACTTATCACCCAAGAAAGCGCATCGAACAGTCTCATCGGAAAAACCCAATTGAATTAAAAGAGGAAGTCACTCGAGATCGCGAGAAAGTGGGAGATTAGTTCATTCAGTTGAGGATTTCGTGGGATATCCAACGCATTTAAGGAGGGTCAGCAACAACCAAAGCAAGAAAGAAGAAAACCCTAGCGCGATTTGTGAGAATAATCTAGAAACCCTAAAGCCTATAAATATACATGTAAACTCGTTGTAAAAGGCATTCAATATCATTTAGTTTTAGTCGATCGTGAGTTTGAGAGAGAAAGTCTTGTGCTCTTGAGTTTGCTTATTCATGGTATTCTCGATTTCCCAAGGATTAGAGTGTGTAATCTCCGATTGTCCAAGCTAATAAACAGAAGAAACCGGGTCCTCTCGGAATCATAATAAATCAAGAGTATTTGTGCTCATAATTATTTGTGTTCTTTCGATTATTCTTGTGACTGTAAGGCGTCCCAAAACGCCCTTTACAATCATCTTTAGACTTAAAATGATTTCTGAAATTAATTTAAAAACTAATTTAGAAATTAAGAGAAATTATGGCAACTAATAAAGGAACGATGTAAACCTCTAAAATGCGAGCATATTGATGATAGTTGAAGAGCTTAATGTTAGCTTACCTACCAACATGGTGAAAATGAACATAATTAGTAGTTGAATCGTATTATAGGGGCTAAAAATGATCATATTTAGTACTATTGAAGGGGAGATATCGAAAACTAATTGTCAAAGTTCACTAAAGTTTAGTAGTCTGCACTGTTTATCTATGAAAACATCCATTGCTCAATTTGTGTACAGAAAGTCAATGATTATACCTTTATTGATTTGCATAGTTTTTCAGTTTTTTTTAAGCATAACTCAGATAACAAATTCTACGAATGACCTATCTTTTTTAAGCTAAGTGACTTGATTTACAACATTGTAGTTTTAAATTTGAGTATTTTTTTTTTTATATACGAAATATAAAGCAGAACGCAAACCTGAGCATTAATCAAATAAAAAAAAATACTTGTTTTGGGTCAATTTTTATACATTTGATTTTTTTTATTTAAACTCAAAACTAAAATGTTGTAGATATTTATATCTTAACTTTACAACGATAAGTCCTTTGAAAATTCGGATAACAGATGAGTGGTTTATGCTAAATATACAAAATCAGTGGAAATATATAACGGAGTTAGTATTCCTAAAGTCGGTGCTGCTAACCTCGAAGTTGGTCATGTGACAATTAAATTTACTCCTTGCCATTAATTGAATGTTTATTGGACCTTAACTAATTTTCAAATTTCATCCTTTAATAGAGGTTATATGATTATTCATTATCAAATTAACTTATTTTAATTGATTACTTAATTTTTAATTTTTCATCTAAAGTTCTAGTTTAAAAAAAATGAACGCAGCAAATGTTAGTGATGTGATTCTACGAGCAAAGAAACAAAGGCGCTTCAAAGAGCCAATTCCGAGGAGTAACCAAGACTTCAATGAAAAGTTATATGGCTTAAGCGAAGAAGAATGGAAGAAATTCAAGAGCATGCATAATGGGCTTTTTCAAAAGATTTGGGTTTACCACGATTCTAAAAGCTCAGCCGAAATTGATCAACATAATTCAAGCTTTGGATTAGATCGGTCAAATTTGAATTAAGTGTCTTGTTTCTCTTCATTGAAAACGTTGATCCTAGTCCTTTAGTTGTATTAAGGTTTTATTCAATGGTTGTTGTTGGGAATATCAGTAGTTAATTAGGTACTTTGAATGTTGGTCATTTATTGGGAGTTGGCTGATTATTGTTGATGATGCTGGATTTCATCCCACAACCAAAAACGATACCGTAATTCAAAGAACCACGCTCATTCCTAAAAACGACGTGCTCATGCCAATAATCCAAGGAAAATTGGGCCACTAAACAATTCCGGAGGCCCAAAAAGCGGCCCAGCACCACGGGCCCATCAAGAGTCCACTCCGAAGCTTAGTCAACAAGAGCCAAGCCTCCTCGAAGACCAAGCCCACGAAGACCAGGCCCACGAGGACCAAGCAACTCTTCCGAAGACTGAGCGACCCCGAAGAATAGGCGTGCTCTCCCTTTATTGACCAACCCAGAGTCTTCCACGTGGAAAGAGACCAAGTACCACGTCGTCTAGATTTCATGCACGGTGACAAAAGGAGATGCGAAGAGATCTCTACTTATTCTAACTAGCCGTTATGAGATTAGAGGAGATAGAGGTTGTAAACTAGGCTATAAATAAAGCCTACGAAGTAACCAAAGGGACAGACAATTCGTTCTACACTTTACACTAGTTATTCACTCTGTAATCATCTTGCTATCAATCAAATATATTTTCTCTTTATTATCGCTCAACCTTTCACAAATTCTTCATCTCGTGAATTTATTCACCGAAGTGGATTTTATCTCGTAAAGTTAAGACCTACCGTCATATTCACCATTAGTAGAGTGCTGTCACTTTGTGACAGTTGGTCGTGATTATTCACATCAACAGTTTGGCGCCGTCTGTGGGAAATCTTTATAGATTCCTACCCAACCAAGTTCCCAACAAGCAAACACACGAATGGCGAGCGGAGCATCCAGCGGGACTCCCGCGAGTAACCCCTCGGAGACCACAGCGGATTACGCCGTGAAAGCCATGTTGGAAACCATCCTCAAGCAACTTGAAGAAGGCGCTCAGTCGAGAAAGGATTTTCAGACTGAACTGAAAAACCTCGCCCATAAGCAGTCCCAGATCGAGGGGACGTTGACCGAGGCAGTTAGCTCGATTAAAGCCCAGTCTTTATCAGCATCACGGAGGGACTTCGAACAAGGAAGGACCCTGGATTTTTCTAGAGCCCAGGTCACTCCCGGACCAACCTAGGTGGGAAATACCTCGGGCATGTTGGAGGGGAAAAACCCGCCACGGGCTCAATAAGGCCAGCAGATCCTGGGGCGAAGGCCGACCACGCCTCGGATGAGCACCCCGGTGCCGGATTGGGGGAACTCCAATCTATTTACGGTGCGCCCGGTCAACCAAATGACCTCGGGTTCCGGACCCCGCCAAGGACGATCCGAAACACCGACATTCAGGCCCCTCAGGCGCCAATGCGCCCGGGCCCTATGCGGATGGGGAACGAGATGAACAATCCCATTCGCATCCGAGACGAGACACCCACCGTAACTCGACAAGGTGTCACCAACAGCGATAGAGACAATCCTTTCGCTTACAATGCCAACATGTCATTTCCGGCGTGGCTCAAAGGGCTCGAATCCACGGTTGAAAAGGTTCACTCCAAGGTAAAGGCAGTGAACTCGAGGGTTCATCACGCCATCTCGGCAGCACCCGAAATAGATCGTTTAGTTCGAGAATCTACGAGCACGCCGTTTACCTCGTTAGTCACCAACGAGAGGATCAGGGACATTGGAATAGTCAACGTTCCCCGTTATGACGGAAAAACCGACCCGAGAGCTTACCACCGGGCATTCTTCATCGCAATGGGAAGAGCCGACCTCCAACCCTCCCAGCGAGATGCGAGATACTGCTAGATATTCGCCGAGCACCTCGTACAGAACGCCCTAGACTGGTTCTCGAGGCTACCACCGGCCACAATCAGCTTGTTCGAACAACTGACGACGCTCTTTCTGAAGCATTTCTCTATGTTCATCGAAATGGAGGCCACGGTGGCACAACTTTACGCGCTGCAGCAGACGAAAGACGAGCCATTGCGGAACTTTATAGCCAGATTCAAAGGCGTGCTATCACGTCTTATCAAAGTGAGCGACGAAACAGCCATCGCGGCCCTAACCGCGGGACTGTAAAATTCAGCCATGATATCTGCGTGAATCGATATACCTCGATCGAGGACGTAATGCATCGCGGGGGCAATTGGATTCGAGTAGAGGAAGATCGAGCAGCCCTCGCCGCAAAATTCGATCCAACCCCGGCGACGTCCAAGTTCAATAACACTCCAAGGCCACCACGGGACACCGGCCACAACAAAGCAGCCGGGCCCCACCGAGGTGGCGCGCCTCAGCCTAAATGAAGCAACCTGCCCCCGAGTTACGTCATGAGTTTGGAGAAATACGAGGTCAACGCGACCCAAGGCGGCAGCGCGACGGCACAAGCAGATCCACGGCCAAAAGACCCGAAGGCCTACTGCAAATTCCACAAGGTGTTCGGACACGCAACGGCCCAATGCCGCAAGCTACAAATGGCCCTGGCGGAAAAATTGGAGCGAGGCGAGATGAGCGACCTTGACATTGAATCCTTAAACCCAAGGTTGCAAGGAAACATAAGCCCGGAGGAAGACCTGGCAACCTCGAAAAAGAGGAAGCACAAGAAAAACCGAGCTCCCCCGCCCGAGGAAGCCCCTGACACCCCCTTCGAAAAAAGGGGAAAACAGGTCAATGACGTCGAAGACACTAGCCAAGAGAAAAAACCCCAGGTCATCAACGTGATAATGGGGGGATCTCAATACTGTAAGCCAAGGATCAATTCGATTAAGGCGCACCTACGAAAACTGCAATCAGACGCACTTCGTCATACTTCGCAAGGGCCCGAAGCCCTAATCAGCTTTAAAGAAAGTGAGGCTAGAGGGCTCGCTGGGCCGCATGATGACGCCCTAGTAATAACTCTCAACATCGCAAATTTGGACCAAAAGGATCCTCATCGATAACGGAAGCTCCGCGGACGTGATTTTCCTGTCAACTCTAAGCCAAATGAAAATAAGGCCAGAAGACATGAATAGGGAAACGGTCCCCCTCACCGGTTTCAGCTGCCACTCCGTAAACACCATTGGAGAGATTAAGCTCCCCGTAATAGCAGGAGGTGTCAACACAACGACTAAATTCCTGATCATCGACTGTCCGTCACCCTACAACGCAATCCTAGGAAGACCATGGCTGCACGCCATGAGGGCGGTACCTTCGACGTACCACCAAAGCTTGCCATTCCCGAAGCGACGAGGGGATCAAGGAAATCCGAGGCGACCAAGCCATGGCACGAAGGTGCTACATGAACAGTTTCCTGCTCGCCAAGCAAAAGCACGGTGAATCAAGCATAGCAATTACAACATCCACAAATAAACGAGATGAAAAACACCTCGGAGAAAGACACCGAGTCTCCGGCAATCGAGATGGTACGACAAGTTCCCATCGACGACAATAACCCTAAGAACACTGTCGGGATCGGAAGCGAGCTAAAAGGCGAGCTCCTCAAGCGGCTCATCAAATTCTTAAAAAAGAACAAAGAGTGCTTCGCCTGGTCCCACGAGGATATGCCAGGAATCAGCTTGGAAATCATTTCACATCAGCTAAACGTTGATCCAAACTTCTGATCAATCAAACAGAAAAGACGAAAGTTGGCCCCAGACCGTTCCAAAGCAGTGAACGAGGAGGTCGAAAAGCTCCTTAAGACGGGGTCGATCCGCGAGGTAAAATACCCAGACTGGCTGGCCAACACAGTGGTGGTCAAGAAGAAGAGCGGAAAATGGAGGGTATGCATCGATTTCACCGACATAAACAAGGCATGTCCTAAAGATAGTTTCCCGCTCCCGCACATCGACAGACTTGTCGAAGCGACGTGTGGGCACGAGCTGCTTTCTTTTATGGATGCCTTTTCCGGTTATTATCAAATCCTGATGCATCTTGACGACCAAGAAAAAACCTCGTTTATAACTGAACGAGGGATCTACTGCTACAAGGTAATGCCCTTAAGACTAAAGAACGCAGGAGCAACCTACCAACGCCTCGTGAACAAAATGTTCTCGGAATATCTCGGAAAGACCATGGAAGTCTACATAGACGACATGTTGGTAAAATCCAAACACTCGGAGGATCACATCGCACACCTCGAACAATGCTTCGAGATGCTAAAGAAATACAAAATGAAGCTGAACCCTTCAAAGTGTTCGTTCGGGGTGTCGTCGGGAAAATTCCTCGGGTACCTCATCACATAGCGTGGCATCGAGGCAAACCCAGACCAAATAAATGCTCTGCTGAAAATGCCTTCTCTTCAACGGCTCACAGGGAGGATCGCGGCATTAAACCGATTCATATCGAGATCGACCGACAAATGCCTTCCTTTCTACAAAATGCTGAAAGGAAACAAAAAATTCGAATGGACTGACGAATGCGAACAAGCCTTCCAAGAGCTAAAGAAGTATTTATCCACTCCGGCGATACTGGTCAGCCCGATCACCGGCGAACCAGTCCTAATATACCTCGCAGTAATAACCCACGCCGTAAGTAGCGTTCTCGTCAAGGAAGACCGAGGTGATCAGAAGCCCATCTTCTACACCAGCAAGTCACTAGAAGACGCAAAAACTAGATATCCCACCATGGAAAAAGTGGCATTCGCCCTCGTCACCGCGGCAAGAAAACTAAGGCCGTATTTCCAGGCACACACCATCATGGTGATGACGCTACAACCACTACGATCGGTGCTACACAGCCCAAACCAGTCGGGAAGGCTAACGAAGTGGGCAGTGGAACTCAGCGAGTTCGACATCGAATACAAAATAAGGACATGTGCTAAATCGCAGGTCTTAGCCGTCTTCGTTGTGGAACTAAACACCGGAAAACCAGAAGACGAGTCCGGAGACGAAACATGGACACTAAAAGTGGATGGTTCCTCCAACTAGAACGGGTCAGGAGTAGGAATTTACCTCGTCACTCCAAGCGGCAAGGTGATCGAGCAATCATTCCGCCTAAAGTTCAAGGCCTCAAATAATGAAGCCGAATACGAAGCCCTGATCGCCGGCCTCCAGCTGGCACGAGCACTGGGGGCACGGAATATCAACGCTTACTCCGACTCGAAGTTGGTAACATGCCAGATAGCCGGAGAGTACGAAGCAAAAGATCAAAGGATGAGCGCCTATTTGACCGTGGTGAACCAAATGATCAAAACATTCGAGAAAGTCGAGGTAGACCAGATCCCGAGGAGCGAGAACGCACAAGCCGATGCACTAGCGGGATTGGCATCCACCTCGGATCCTGAAGTAAAACGCATCATCCCGGTAAAGACGATAGAGACACCAAGTATCGACTTGATGCTGCATAACATCGAGCTCAGCCCGGAAGAGTGGAGAACCCCAGTAATTAAATTTCTACGAGGTGACGAAACACCTCGGGATCGACAAGAGGCCAGAAAACTAAGGGCCAAAAGCTCGAGGTTCTGCCTAATAAACGACACACTCTACAAATGAAGCTTCAGCGGGCCATACCTCAAGTGCTTAGGGGAGGACAAAGCGGAAAACGTCACCCACGAGGTGCACGAGGGAAGCTGCGGAAACCACTCCGGAGGAAGATCCTTGGCTAACAAAATCAAAAGGCAAGGATTCTTCTGGCCCACCATGCTAAAGGACAGCGAACTACATGTCCGAAAATGCGACGCGTGCCAAAAGCACGCGCCTACCATCAGACAACCCGCACTAAAGTTGTCTTCAGTCACGGTACCATACCCATTCATAAAATGGTCAATGGAAATCGTCAGACCGATGCCGGCAGCCAAAGGACTAACAAGGTTCCTACTAATAGCAACCGACTACTTTACGAAGTGGGTGGAAGGCAAAGCATACGCACACATAAAAGACATAGACACTGAAAATTTCGTATGGAAAAATATAATCTGCAGATATGGCCTCCCGAAGTAGATCATCGCGGATAACGGACCGCAGTTCATCTCGAACAGATTCAAAAATTTCTGCGCCACACAAGGAATATCTCTCAACACCTCGACCCCAAGATACCCACAAGGGAACAGACACTCCGAAGTGGCAAACCGAACAATAATCGACGGGATCAAAAAGATGTTAGATAGTAAGAAAAGAAAGTGGCCCGAAGAACTAAACGGAGTACTCTGGGCATACCAAACCACACCTCGCCGGGCTACCGGAGAAACACCCTTCGCGCTGGTATACGGATCCGAAGCGATGGTACCAGCCGAGGCAGAATCTCTGAGCCTAAGACGAGAATTCTGCCCGGATAAACCGGACGAAAACGAAGAAATGCTAAAAGATCAACTCAACTACATCGAAGAACGAAGAGAAAGGGCTTTGAGCAGGATCATAAATTACCAAAGGGTAATAGAAAGATACTACAACTCAAAAGTTCGACCTCGTTCGTTCAAAGTAGGAGACTTGGTGCTCCGCAAGGTGTTCCAAAACACCTCGGAGTTAAACACTGGAAAACTGGGGATAAACTGGGAAGGACCGTACATCGTGTCCGAAATAGTAAAGCCCGGTGTGTACAGACTGATCAATTCGGACGGACTAAAAGTCCTCCGAAGTTGGAATACCCAACACCTAAAAAGATACTACTCTTAAAAGAACAAATATCACCTCGAACTACGTAGCGGTTGATCCCGGCAAAATCGGGTACGTAGGCAGCCTCCAAAAGGCACAGCCCGAATCCTCCCGATCCCAATAAATTACGTCTGTCAAATCCAATTCTTCCTTGCCAAAAATTCCCCCGGGGTGGGAGCATGGTAACGACCCAACTCCCGCCACTCGAGAGCAACACCGAAGCTCAAAAAGATGAGGAAAAAAGCTTACAAATATATTAAAGCACCTCGAGTCGTACAAACGCATCGAGAAAACACCTCTTCTAAGCCTATGTATCTCGGCCGCACAAACACCCAAAAATCTCCTCGGATTCGATTTCGAAGGATCACGTTCACACCCTGACGTGAAGAAACCCGAAAAGAAAACGTCCACAGGATCGATTAATCGGGTCGCATGAGAATATACGCAAATCAAATACCGGGATGCATGAATCAAACAAGGAAGCAATAGCAGGACGACGAAACCGAAATTTATTGAAAGGCAATCTGGGAAACAAAAAGTCACCTCGTCGAAACGAAGTGACAACACCCAGGTCGGAATCCCGACCAAAAAAGGTGTAACTATTCAAACAACGAACATAGAGGCACCCGGGTTGGACTCCCAACCCAAATAGGCGCACATTGTCTCAAATACGGTGGAATTGGAAGCAAAAAGAAAACAAAATAAAAACAGAAACCTTCAAGCTACTTAAACCTCCTCGTCATCTTCGTCATCACGGTCCAAGATGGCCTCCTTCTCCGGATCGACCCCCGCGACCTCGTCCTCGCCGATACCAGCGCCTAAGGTCTCCTCCGCACCAGCGGCAACGTCAGGGGCTTCCTCTTGGTTCCCTTCAGTGGGGAAAGCAGGATCGCGTCGTGCGTCTGAGGCGCCGGCAGGGCAAGACGAAGTGGGGCTCGATGCTGGAGAGGATCCGGAGCCGATGGCACGAGGCAGAGCACCACCTGGGAAATGAAACCCATCACAATCACGCCAGCAAAGACTCCGACACAAGCGGCGACTCTGAAAAAACCACGAAGGAAATTTGGGCATTTACCTTGAATTCCCTCAGAAGAGGTGAACTTCGCAAGTTGGAGTCCAAGCTTGGCAATGGTGTCGTTACGACGCTCTATCTTTTTGTTGAGCTTCTCGGAGACTTTCTGCACGGCGAAACGAGTCGCCGAGACCGCTTTGCTCCTAGCCTCCTGAAGCTCCTCGGTCGCTTTCAGCAAACCATCCCGAGCCGTCTTCAGACTGCGCTCTAGAGCTCCGACCCTGGCAACATCGGCTTGGAGCGACGACACCTCGTCCTGCAAGGCACGGCACCTATTGCGCTCCTCTGAGACTTGAACCTACAACTTTTCGGCCGTCTCCTTCTGGACGTCGGCATTCAACCTCGACGAGTACAAGCAATCCTCGGCCTTACGAAGCTTCCCCTGGGCGTCTCGCACCTCTTTCTCCCGCGCTGCGAGTTGGATCTCGGCCTCCTTCAGACGCCCGCTAGGTCCAGCCTCTTTAAGCTCAAGCTTCGCAGCCGCGATGCCCTTCTCATAGGCGAGAACCATCTCGTTCATCGCAGTCAAGAACTATAAACAGTACACACGAAATGAAAAACACCTTGGCAAAATAATATCCCCGTCAAAACACGGAAATTACCTTCACCCCATTATGTGCTGCCTTCTCATACTCCTTCCTGTGCGACAAAGAAAGCACGTCGAGAGGATGTCCCTGTCGGGAAGAATTGGCCACGAAGCGAGAGGACGCCTGAGGAGAATCAATGAGGGAGTGAGCGCTCGCGAAGTCAATGGAAATGGTTTGGACGCCTGCACGATCCCCTAATCCAGAGCGACTGCTACTCCCCTCACGAACCGCCGGGGCCTTCAACTTGTCGTCCTGCTGGCGAGGAGGCGCGACGTACCCCTGAGGGTTTGACCTCGTACGAGGATCCTGACGCTCCGAAACGACCATGCCTCTGTTAGGATGGACAACGTTCACCTCGGCACGCTCGGGGGAACGGTCACGCTTCTCGTGGCGGGCTGCAGCACCAACGGTCTCGCCCTCAACGCCCGCTCCAGAGCGCGCCTCGGCATTAGGCGCCACCTCGCCCTCCATCTTAACCCGCCGAGACGACTGATCCTCCTGCGCCTTCGAACCCAAAGATTCCAACGGAGCGTCCTCGGGAGTCTCTTCGGTCCCGGACGATACGTGGTGGACAAGGAGAGGAGGGTCCTTACGGCGATCCGGCGACGAGGGCTGACTGCTCGAAGATTTCATGGACTCTTCGGGCGCTGCAAGACAAAAACGAGGTGAGATAAAACAACTCGACTACTCCAGATGATAAACACCCGCGAGGCAAAAATAAACATACCCACGGTGGACAGAGGAGGGGCTGAAATCACTCGGCCTGCGTCGTTCCGATACCTCCAGTAACCGGAACTTCAGATCCGACTAGTCGGGAACTCACTCCAACTCACGCCGCCCTTCGGAATCAACACCTTCTTGAGGCCTCAGAATCTTGAATTGGCCTCCAGGACAGAAATCCTAGTCGCTGAAGGGCAAGAAAAATTCCGAAATCAGGCCAAGAGAACCAAAAACAAAAACACAGGGAAATATAAAAACAATTCCTCAAAGCCAACCCGGGCCGGAGCTCCATCTCGGAGGAATTTCCACGTCACTACGGATATCGCAAAAAAAGAAAAAACGCTCAGTCCAACTTCCACGCACGTCGGGGGTTCCATTAAGGATCTTCCCCGACCTCCCATTCAGAAAAAACCTCCCCGTGGACTTTCCGGCCCCCTTGGGAAAGTAGAGACGAACAAGGTCATCCGCAGTAAGGACAACCCTGTTCTCTCGGGCCATAACCCCCAATGCAACGAGGTTCCGATAGGCGTTGGGAACCAGCTGCCCTGGAGCCAGATCCAAGCACAGGAGGAACTCAACAACCACCTCGGGAAGCGGAAGCTCGATTTCGGCTTCAAAAGAGGCTTCGTAGAAGCCACACCACCCAGGCTTCTCATCTAAAATGCGATCCGTCGGCCCCGGAGCCTCTGTCTCGACGAAATTGGGAACGTTGTACAACGTTCGAAGATCCCGGAGATACGCCGGAGTGACCACAGAGAGAGCATCGTCTCCAGTGACCACAGAGAGAGCATCGTCTCCAGCGAAGATCCCGGAGATACGCCGGAGTGACCACAGACATTTTTGGTTTCTTGAAATAGAGAATGAAAGAGAAAGATGAATGGGAACGAAGGACAAAATAGGTTTATAAAACCCTTACCTATTAACCACGATCTCCTTCTTCTCGAGTGCACGATCTCTTAAGCCCGCAATGATGAAAATAACTGACAAAGTTAATGGGTTTTAATAACCCCATCACGCCCAAAGTCGGCGTGTCAGCTGGACTCGAAGAACCACTTTTGACTGTTGTCAAATCAGCCTCGTTATTGGACCTTCGCTCTCAGCGAAGGATCGAAGACCGAAGTCCACACGCAAGCCCAATGGCATCACACCACCTGTCCAAGCCATGCATGAGGAAGGGTCTCGCCACAACTGAATCAGTTACGATTCAAAATTAAAAGAACTCTTCAAGCTGCAAAAAATTTAAAATTCCCGCTGAATATAATTCCTCATCTACCAATTATTTTCAAAAAAATAATTCAGAGGAAATTCAGGGGGAATAAAATTCTCGTGAAAACAAAGCAGGCCCTCACCGAATGACGTGATAGTTCACCAAGTGACAATCACTTAATGAACTGGGGGGCTCACTGATGATGCTGGATTTCATCCCACAACCAAAAACGACACCGTAATTCAAAGAACCACGCTCATTCCTAAAAACGACGTGCTCATGCCAATAATCCAAGGAAAATTGGGCCTCTAAACAATTCCGGAGGCCCAAAAAGCAGCCCAGCACCACGGGCCCATCAAGAGTCCACTCCGAAGCTTAGTCAACAAGAGCCAAGTCTACTCGAAGACCAAGCCCACGAAGACCAGGCCCACGAGGACAAAGCAGCTCTTCCGAAGACTGAGCGACCCCGAAGAATAGGCGTGCTCTCCCTTTATTGACCAACCCAGAGTCTTCCACGTGGAAAGAGACAAAGTACCACGTCGTCCAGATTTCACGCACGGTGACAAAAGGAGATGCGAAGAGATCTCTACTTAGTGTAACTAGCCGTTACGAGATTAGAGGAGATAGACGTTGTAAACTAGGCTGTAATCATCTTGCTATCAATCAAATATACTTTCTCTTTATTATCGCTCAACCCTTCACAAATTCTTCATCTCGTGACTTTATTCACCGAAGTGGATTTTATCTCGTAAAGGTAAGACCTACCGTCATATTCACCATAAGCACAGTGCTATCACTTTGTGACAGTTGGTCGTGATTATTCACATCAACAATTGTTATCAACTCCCACTACTTTGTAATGCCTATTTAAAAGCCGCCATGAGGAGCAGTGAATTCAACCAAGTTTTCAAGTTCATTTTGTGAGTTAAACTCTCTATAGTTCTTAGGAGCTTTTACGAACTTATCGGAATCTTTCTGTGGCATTCTTTGACTTATCAAGAGAATTTCCATCTTCGTTTGTGGTGTCTTCATAATCTGAGTTTATTATTGAGTTCATCAAAATATTGGGTTGAAGGTTGTATAACAACTCCTTCGATTCTTGCTTGTTCGGGTTCAAGAAATCCCAGATAATCCACACAATCTGATCGAGTAAAGTATATCAAACCATTTTGTCTTCGGGTCTCGTTATTCCTAACAGGGTTCATATCAGTTAGATTCAAATACAGATTGCCACTTAAGATTTACAACTTTACAAGTTAAAAATTTTGGGTGGAAAAAATTCGCTCGCTCATATTTTGAAGACGAGCAACGTGTCTCTAATTTTGTCTTACTATTATTTCATATTTACAGAAACTCAATACAGTTAGTTACTATATTCATAGGGGTTTTCCCAAATTCAATTAAGTTTGTCTAAGAATCGAAAATCGCGATTGTCGTTGGAACCTGGAAATGAGGTTCTCGGTAAAAGATTTCCGATAATCACTTTTTTTATATAATTATCGCTCGATTATCGTTGAAAACATTGGCAATTTTCGTTGAAGATTATTGAGTGTTAACTGGCGATAATTAGAAGTCTTTTCGCTGCAAATTCGAAAAATATTAATGGCAACAAAAATTTATATTAAAATTTTGACAAAAATAATTATGTTTGCACCCCACCCCGCCACGTCACGTCTAGCCAGACAGTGGGGACGCGCATGTGTGGTGGTGATACACTTGTGTGAGTCATCTCCCTTCCGCAAAAGTTGGTGACCCCAAGGGCCCAAGTGCTTATACCAAATATTAATTGATATATATACATCACAGAACTCTTGTCATCTATCCATGTGTGACTCAATCTAAAGAAGTAAACTAAGTGCAACTAAAATTTCATACTAACTTTCTTTTCGAGATTTCACACTAACTAAGTTAACTAAATATGTCATTTTGACTTATAACGTATAATTTTTAAATTATAAATTTGTTATTATTTGTAAAGAGTAATTTTTATTTGTAAACAATAATTTGTAACTTATAATTGTTATTTATAAATAATAATTTTATGACTTATAAATTTATGTTATGTTTTGAGTGTGAAATATATAGAAAAATATTTTATAGGTTTTCCATTGATCAACCATTGATAATCGATTGATCCGTCGATAAGTTTGATAAGTTTTGATAACGGTAAACGATAACTTTTATAGGTTTTTCATCAATAAATCTATCAGCAAACGATGAGTCCATCAACAACGACAAAAGATTATTGCCAAAAGCGGCATTAAGAACCTTAGATTTGTAACAGAAAAAATTAGGTGAAGAAAAAATAAACGCAAGGAAAAAAAGAAAATATACAGTTGACTTTCAAAGAACCAAAGAAAACACTTACATATTGATTGTACAATAATTACAAGTAAGCTACTATAGATTATAAATTTTAAAATACGTTAAACATTATTATACATCACTAACTCCTAGAAGTCTTGAATCAGTAATGGGATCTCAAAGCATATTCCCTATGACCACAAAGAACATCATGTGTTGGTGGGTATTTTTGTAAAAGAATATTAATAAAGAAATATTATTTAAATAATCATTTCTTTATTAATTAAATCATATTTAACACCAAACTGCTCTTCGGAGGCCCGTTTTCGCAAAACAAAGTGTCCCGGTGTTCCTAAAAATATGAAAACACCCAAAAACGACATAAAATTTGTGAAAACGGACACGGGAAGAGTCTGGGAGCAAAAAAACACTTCAAGAGCCTTTTTGTGGGCCCCACGCACACCCAAGAGCCACCAGGGGCCGCCACGTGGCACTTCAGCTCCCCACTCGCCCCTCAGCTTCCTCCACGCGCGCCCCTGAGGTGATGACGTCATCCCTGACGTCATCTGCGCGTGCCAGCGAGTGGGCAGCGCGTGGGCGGAACAGCGCGCACAAACCGTGCGCGTGTGGGCGCGTGGATGATCGGATCGGCGATCCGACGGTTGCGTTGGATTCCTCTCATCCGGGGCTTCAATTTGCATATGTAATTTTTCCCGAGGGACCTCCCGAAGCAATATTTATTTGCACCGAAGCCCCTGAGTCCAGTTATAAATAGAGGCTCAGTTCAGTCAAACGGTAACTCACTCAAACTCAACGGAATTCACTCGAATTCTCTCGAGCTCTTCCCTACCCCCTATAAACTCGCCTCCCTCTCATATACTCCACTAATGTTGAGCGTCGGAGGTGAATCAGGGGGTAGCCCCCCCTGTTTCCCTTGACCTCGGGTATTCTTTTGCCAGGTCCGGAAATTGAGCGATATCGGAGGTTTCGGAGGGATTCCTACACGGTCAAGGTCCCACTTGATAGGTCTTGTTCTACGCGGTGTCCGATCTATCTCACAGTCCATTGCGCGTCTGTGCGGATAGCTCGGGGACACGTATCAGGACCCACAATTCAGGTCGAGGGACTGGACTTGGGGAATCTCTCTAAATAGACCAACCAGAGGGGAACCCCTGGAAAAGATCCTGGGGAAATTCGACGACCCCGCCAGACCATTCTTCTAGATCTGCGTGGAACCCGTTCTGTCTCCCAGCCCCATATCTTACATTGATATCGTGGCTTTGCGGATAGTCTGTAGGGCCCAGACTAGAATCGACGTCACAGGCCGGGAAGCCAATCCCCCAGGATCCACTGGATCAAACTCACTCTCCCGTTCGTGTGGACCCCGATTCCTGCGAGATACCCGAACCTGTATCCCTGGCCTTGTCCATTCCAGGCTTTGAGGTAACAGGGGGAGAGTAATCCCCGGATCGCTGGACCTCGAACGGCTACGATAGGTTTCGATCCCAGTGCCAGGAACTCCGCTCGGAATCCGTATCACTCATACGCCGAGAGAGAGCAAGAGGGAGGGAAAATCTGTCTTCCTCGCAACAAGGCCAGCCGGAGGCCCATCCAAAGTCATCAGAAGCCCGCCACGTCATCAAACGACATTGGGCCAGGCCCAAAATCCACAACTTGGGCCTCAACAGTGTTTGATCCAAAAAACGGCATCAACATTTTGGCGCTAGAAGGAGGGGCGCACGAGTCTAAGCCTCGAGTCCCTACCAGCACACTCGACCACCACGGTCGCCATACATTACACTTGTTGCGACCGAGCCACCACGAGCCCGAATTCGCACCAACAAACACCGCCGCATCATTGCCGGTCACCAAGCTCCATATATATATATACTTCTCAAATATATACATATATAGATGTATCCCTTTATCATATGTATATAAAAGAAAAAGAGGAGAAAGCCTCCTGATCGAAAAAAAAAAAAAAAAAAAAGAGGAAAGAGAAAAGAAAAAGCAGCTCTTCACAATACCGCTTTATTATCTCTACACTGCAAAATTTATCGCGGCGCGAACCTCTTGTACTGCGCCCGGCACCACTGAGAACACCTCAAAAGAATTTCGGTCACGCCTACAGCTCAGATTTCCTCTCAGCCGTCTCACGGAGCACGCCTCCTACTCTTTCAGAAGATGTCAGTCAACCTCTCGGACGACGCCACACGTGGCCCCACTGGGGACGCTAACCAGGGTACCAGTGCACGGAGCCCTGCTCAAAATCAGCCGGGAATGAACAATCCCGGGGATGTCGCAGACGACGCACGATTATTGCGACTGGAGAATAGTTTCTTTCGATTGGCGGGGTTGATCTCCAGGCACCTGGGGATCAACCACGTCATCGATGACATCCTTGGCGGAGACGGATCCTCAGATACGGAACCGACGCAAAGAGATAATCTCGGGGCACGAAGGCAACACACCTTGGAAGACGCCTAGTCACAAGGGCCAACAGAGTCTCAATCAACCTCGAGGTCTCACAACTCTTATCTCTCTCCAAACACTCTAGCACCCCAAAACGAGGCGGCGGCCGTCGCGCTACACCCGACGGCAACCACCTTGGTCGTTCCAGAATGGAAGAACGAACTCGAAGCACTCAAAAAGGAGATACGAGAACTCGCCGCCACCAACGGCTCAAGTCCAATCATGCAAAGCATGCTCGAAGGAATCATATCCCCCCTCGCCGACCATGTGTTGGCGGAAGCAATTGTGGGAGATCTCAGCTCCCTACCAAGCTTCGTCTATGACGGAAACAGCGATCCGACATACCACTTGATCCGATATCAAACCACGATGCAACTGAAGAAGTGCTCCGATTCCACGATGTGTCAAGCATTCTGCCTCACCCTCGTAGGCCCGGCCTTCGAATGGTATCAGCGACTCCCGAAGCGCTCTATCAATTCATTCGAAGAGCTAAAGAAGAGTTTCCTCTCTCGATTCTCATGCTCGCTGACACGAAGAAGGGAGAAGTCCTATCTGTGGACGCTCAAGCAACGGGAAAACGAATCCCTCCAGACATACCTAAAAAGGTTCGTTGAAGAAGCAAATAAGGTTGCCAGCTACACCGATGATGATGCCGTCACCGCTGTGATTGACGGTCTCCCAGTGAGCGACTTCGCGCGGTCTCTTGTCAAAGAGAGACCAACCTCCATGGCGGAGCTGATGGCACGAGCCACACAAGACATTTCAGTCGAAGAATACTTCGACAACCGAAGACAAGTGGATCGAGAAACTCGACGTCTAAACGACGACGAATCTCGGAGGAACAAACGCCAATTAGGCGCGTTGCTTGACCTCGACGAACAGTCTGGGAAACGATCTCGGGGTGACCTCACGCCACTGAACACCTCTCCCGCGACAATCCTGAAACTTCATGAGGAAAAGTTCGTCCGTCCCCCACCAATACCGGAGAACGCCAGGCGGAACCCGAACAAATATTGCGAGTTCCACCAAGAAGTCGGACACTCCACCTCTGAATGTTGGCAGTTGAAGCGACAGATTGAGAACCTAATCAAAGAAGGTCAACTCGAGAAGTATGTGTCGGGAAAGGCTGTCGACAGCGACACGTCATCCGGCTAGCCTCCTAAGGCCGCCAGGAAATCATCGGCCACATCTCTCTGAGTAAACCCGTACCTTACCTTTTTATTTACTTAATTCCAAGAAGTACCCTTGAAAGTACACTGATCTTGTAAAAAGTGCTCCCTGAAGCACAAGTTTTTGCTTTTTCAGCATTATATAAAAAGAGCTCTCACGCTCACCCTTTTGCGAAAAAGAAGATATGGCAGGTTATCTCTTGGAACAAACACTGCGCAGGCATGAATGGGAGGTCGTTTCAAAGGGACACCTACTCCGCGCACACGAAAACTTGGCTGGCAGGTCATCTCCGGGACACCCCCGTGCACACACGGCAGGTCATCCTCGGGTAAACCCCCACAATCGTTAGAGCGTGTGACGAGGAGGGACCCGATGAGACACCCTCATAAACGCAAGCACAGGTTTTTCCCGGGACGCCCCCATACCTCTTCATATATATATATAAAAAAAAGAGCTCTCATGCTCACCCTGTTGTTACGAAAAAAGAAAATACGAAAGGCCATCTCTCAGGAGGACTCCTGAAAACGTTAATGGGGGGTTATTTCGAATGAACACCGACTCCGCACACGCAAAAGCATCGCTGGCAGGTTATCCCTGAGACACCCCCGTGCACACACGGCATGTGATCTACAGGGAAACCCCCACGCGACCGTGAAAGCGTACGACGGTAAGGTAACTAACGGAACACCCTCATGAACGTAAACAGAGTGTTCATCCCAGAGACGCCACCGTACATCTTTCCGAAAAGTGAATGCCAAAAATCCCCCTACGAGCAAAGATAGTTTTCCACAAGGCAAAGCCTTCCGCAAAACTGGGGGGTTAATGTTGGTGGGTATTTTTGTAAAAGAATATTAATAAAGAAATATTATTTAAATAATCATTTCTTTATTAATTAAATCATATTTAACACCAAACTGCTCTTCGGAGGCCCGTTTTCGCAAAACAAAGTGTCCCGGTGTTCCTAAAAATATGAAAATACCCAAAAACGACATAAAATTTGTGAAAAACGGACACGGGAAGAGTCCGGGAGCAAAAAAACACTTCAAGAGCCTTTTTGTGGGCCCCACGCACACCCAAGAGCCACCAGGGGCCGCCACGTGGCACTTCAGCTCCCCACTCGCCCCTCAGCTTCCTCCACGCGCGCCCCTGAGGTGATGACGTCATCCCTGACGTCATCTGCGCGTGCCAGCGAGTGGGCAGCGCGTGGGCGGAACAGCGCGCACAAACCGTGCGCGTGTGGACGCGTGGATGATCGGATCGGCGATCCGACGGTTGCGTTGGATTCCTCTCGTCCGGGGCTTCAATTTGCATATGTAATTTTTCCCGAGGGACCTCCCGAAGCAATATTTATTTGCACCGAAGCCCCTGAGTCCAGTTATAAATAGAGGCTCAGTTCAGTCAAACGGTAACTCACTCAAACTCAACGGAATTCACTCGAATTCTCTCGAGCTCTTCCCTACCCCCTATAAACTCGCCTCCCTCTCATATACTCCACTAATGTTGAGCGTCGGAGGTGAATCAGGGGGTAGCCCCCCCTGTTTCCCTTGACCTCGGGTATTCTTTTGCCAGGTCCGGAAATTGAGCGATATCGGAGGTTTCGGAGGGATTCCTACACGGTCAAGGTCCCACTTGATAGGTCTTGTTCTACGCGGTGTCCGATCTATCTCACAGTCCATTGCGCGTCTGTGCGGATAGCTCGGGGACACGTATCAGGACCCACAATTCAGGTCGAGGGACTGGACTTGGGGAATCTCTCTAAATAGACCAACCAGAGGGGAACCCCTGGAAAAGATCCTGGGGAAATTCGACGACCCCGCCAGACCATTCTTCTAGATCTGCGTGGAACCCGTTCTGTCTCCCAGCCCCATATCTTACATTGATATCGTGGCTTTGCGGACAGTCTGTAGGGCCCAGACTAGAATCGACGTCACAGGCCGGGAAGCCAATCCCCCAGGATCCACTGGATCAAACTCACTCTCCCGTTCGTGTGGACCCCGATTCCTGCGAGATACCCGAACCTGTATCCCTGGCCTTGTCCATTCCAGGCTTTGAGGTAACAGGGGGAGAGTAATCCCCGGATCGCTGGACCTCGAACGGCTACGATAGGTTTCGATCCCAGTGCCAGGAACTCCGCTCGGAATCCGTATCACTCATACGCCGAGAGAGAGCAAGAGGGAGGGAAAATCTGTCTTCCTCGCAACAAGGCCAGCCGGAGGCCCATCCAAAGTCATCAGAAGCCCGCCACGTCATCAAACGACATTGGGCCAGGCCCAAAATCCACAACTTGGGCCTCAACAGTGTTTGATCCAAAAAACGGCATCAACATCATGCATACTCAAGACCTCTGAAAATTGGTTAGCTTAAACAAGATATTAAAAATAATATCCCATGTGCTTTATTAAAACCCAAAATATTCTCATCCCAACAAGATATACAAAAGAATTATAGGATCAAAAGAGATAATAACACCAAATTAATAAATAATCCTCTTTGTGAATAGTACTTGATCATGATAATCACAAAACAAGTGGATGTCTTTCACACTTTTTTTTGGTGTCGGCACAAAAGATTGTCTAAGCTAATTTATAAAAATTTTGAGCATTTTCTTATTCTCTTTGAGGAACCTCTCTATGTTAAAATTGTGAATCAAGTTGCATAGATGAGCATATAGCAAATGAGTCTCGTTGGTTCATATATTAAGGTGTAGGTAATGCTTTAGATATATATATGGGACTTAGTCCAATATTAAAATATGGATCCAGAAGTTTTGGATTCGGAATAATGTGTTGGTTTTTTACTTAAAGAATATTATATTTTTGTTTCTAATGTTTTAAATCTAAGTCGTTAGTCTTAAATCCATTTAAATATTAACTGCAGAAAATGAATATATAAAAAAAAAAAATTCCAGAATCAAAATATTTTAACTGTAATTTTTCGAAAAACAGGAATTTTCTGATTCTAAATTTACATCCAATGTAGGTCAGAGTGGGAGTCCCATTTTGCACAATTTATTTCCAACTTTCCAATTTATTTGTCATACTAAGAGTTTAGGAAAGTGAAAATCCATCATCTACAGAGAGAAGTGAATGGTCCATACATCATTCTCTATTGTCATGATGAAATGCCCCCACACTACACCCACATTCTAAATTCTTATACATAGATTTATACATGTTTATGTACTATCTGCATATACACAAGTATCAACCATAAGGAATAAGGTATTCAAATTGCAGTATAGAACAGAAACATTATTAACCTAGGAAAGATAAGTGGGATTGGAATAGGGGACTATTTTGATAAGTATCTTTTGTGAGTTTCTTATCACTTAGGCTTAAGTAAAAAGTTTGCTAGTTATCATTGACTGCAAAAAGAGATAGGAGGCAGTGTGCTTATCAATTATCATTTATCATATACTAGTTTGCATTTCAAAATATGTTAATAGATGTTAATGCTCGAAAATTAAATTAACGTAGAATTCGGCCTATGGTTCGAGGCCCAGGTCAGATCCACTAGTCGCATGGGTGATAAGTTTGGAGTCAACGAGGTTGACTAGGTCTTGAAGCTAAATCCTTCTTCGATGAATCGACTTGCGCTAAGTCGTCGTCCGGCTTGACGAGGTCTTGATGGCGAGGAGTTCCTCTAAAAAAGAAAAATTGATGCCATACCCTGTGTTTAAAATGAATCTACCTACAAACTTAAGTTGGATTAGGTCATCACGTAGTTCAGGGTTAGTCGGTGGGTTTGCCACAGGCCCTGGCAAGCGGCTTACGTGAGTTCCCTTGGCGAGGGAACAGTGGAGCCCTTGACGAGCAGAGAGGTCAAAATCCCGACGGGGGATTGAAGATTTCCAGTTAAGCTGTTAGGTCGAGCTCCCATTTACGGAGGGGTAAACCTGGGCGAGCTAGGGAGCACCGGCGAACTCTTGGTGAGAAGCGAGAAGGAAATTTCAAAATTCCTCTAGCTCTCAGGAATGGAATGTGTAAAAAGTAGAGGTGTTTATCGGGTGCTCGTGTGAGCTTGTTTATCGGGGCCTAGTAAGTCTCAGAGATGTATTTAAGGACCTGATAAGCTCGTTTTGTTTGTGTTACTTCATTAAATGAATTTTTTCAACCTCATTAAGACATATTTTTTCGATTTGAGAATCGAGACGAATGTGATATGAGGTGTCTCGGGTTCTTCGTATTTGAGGTCGGGTTTACCGGGACTTGCCCAAAGGGTTTCTGGACCTCGTATTGGGCCAAGGGGCGTTGACTTAATACACAGTATCGAATTTTCCTCCGAGGGCCAGTATTTTTTATGATGGAAAAATAACGCATTACATTAACTACCAACTTTCATGGGTAATTGTATTGCACGAGAAACTATTGTTGATGTGCGAAATCAACTGTCTCGATTAATTTGATCACGAGTTCGAAGATTTGAATCGTATCTTCAAATATGACGATAAAGCGAAAAAGAATTGTAGTTGATGTGTGGTGAATATGAGTAAAGAGTGAATAACTTGTAGAATATCTAGAACAAGATCCTCTCCCCAGAGTTATCTCGTAGGCTTTATTTATAGCTCAATTACAACGTTTGTTTCCTACAATTGAGTTACGGCTAGTAGACTAAGTTGATCCCCCTCTTTTTCATCCTTGATCACCACGTGTAAAGTTGTGACGACGTGATACTTGGTCTCTTCTGTTGGAAATCGGGGTTTGATTCCCGACTTCATTACCACGAAATTAGCCTCCGAGGCATTCCGGTAACATTTAAAAAATTATTCTAAAGCGGAAAACTTGTTACCGGCCCGACGACATGGATATCGGATAATTACTATTTCATCAAGATCGGATAAATATTACAAATTTAATATTACATAATCATTATTAATAAGCTAGTCGAATAGGAAATAAATTTAGAGCAGTAAATGGTTGCATTTATTAACCCAATGCATAAGGCCGTACCTCGGTTGACGGTTTTGCTGCGGACTTTGAAGTTGGGTAGGGCCCCACTAGTGCTGAGGGAAACACCCGTGATCTTCCGGGATATTCTCCTGGAATCCTCGTACCGAAGCTTGGGCTTCGCTGGTAGGACTCCGTCTCAAAATTTAAGTGACGGTTCTTTATAAGCTACCGGAGAAAATGTCTCCTAAGCCAAACAAGAAAAAGAGATAAGAAGCAGAAAACTCGCAGACCCTAGAGAGAGAGGGAGAACTCGAGTTTTTGCTCTGGGGAGGGTGTGAAAATGTGTAGAATGAGCCTCTTAGTTATAGGTATCAGACTGGAACCGAATTGGAGATTTTTCCTCCCCTTTTTTGAATTCTTATAATTAAATTTAATTAATTATTTCAATTCAATGGTCCAGATTCAGTCTCATCTAAATCCAATGATTATAAATAATCAGGGATTTAATTAAATGATAAATACATGATAAGATCAAAATATTTAATCTTATCATCATATTATTAAAATTCGAATCATATATATATATATATATATATATATATATATATATATATATAATTCGAATTGTATAATGATTATCTAGATCCAGTGATTTAAAATAAATCTTAAACCAATCCAATTGATCAAATCAATTAGGGATAAAATCAAATACCCTAGGGTTTAACAAAACCCTAATTCGAATTCTTATCCCTTTATTAACTCGAATTACATAATATATAGATAATATTAATTAATTTATAATCCGACAGTAAAGATTAAATCTTAAAACCGATCCAACAGATATAATTAATCAAGCAAATTCGAAATACCTAAGCTTGGTCACCAAACCATCAATTTCTAATTCCCATTAGAGTTTAAATCAAGTATCTCAATCCAATGGTTGATATTAAATCATAACTGATCCAATTGATTAAATTGATTTTAGGAATTTGCTAAAATACTATAACATTAGGTACTTATGCCGCAAATATGGAATGTCTAAATCTCATCATTCGAATTAGCTAGGGTTTCATATATCCAAACCGTAATTCGAATTTTAAACATTTAATAATATAAATATATATTTTATTTATTAATATAAATCCATTAATTATTAATTAATTATTAAGAAGATATTAATAATTAAATCCAAATAATTAAATTATATTAATAATTCCTGATATCAATATCACACATTAAAATATCATGGTGCCACACCATCATTTGAATTCGTGGCATGTGATTTAATTTTATAGTTTATCGAACCGAGTTATAAACTTAGAAAATCCATAAATCACAAACCGTAAGTCGAAATGACTTGGTTCAAAAAGCAAAGTTGCTTAGAATTTAATTTACAAAAACATGGTGCGGATATAAAATCTAAAATCTAAATTTCTTTTTATCAGTTAATTTTGTGTACCAAAATATTGTACTTTTGCCACGCTGACGATGAAACTAGCTAACGTCTGCCACAAACCTTTCGGTTTTATAAGTCTAGAAAAATGATTAAACATTATCCAGAATGTATTTTAATCATGTACGTATTATCAAATTCTGGATAATGATTAAACATTATCCAGAATGTATTTCATGCTGCGAGGTGAGGGAATTTTTAACAAGGCGTTTATCTGGTTTGGGTTCGCTGCTATGCCACGTTGTGTGACAAGGAATCCAAGGAATTTTCCCGACGACACTCCGAATGAACATTTAGAAGGGTTCAGCTTCATTTGGTACTTTTAGTATCTCGGAGCATTGTTCGAGGTGATCGATGTGATCTTCCGAGAGTTTGGATTTGACCAACATGTCGTCTATGTAGACTTCCATGGTTTTATCGAGAAATTTCGAGAACATTTTGTTCACGAGTCGTTGGTAGGTTGCTCCTGCGTTTTTCAGCCCGAAGGGCATCACCTTGTAACAATAGATTCCCCTTTCAGTTATGAACGAGGTTTATTCTTGGTCGTCAGGATGCATCAGAATCTGATTATACCCAGAGAAGGCGTCCATGAAAGAAAGCAGCTCAGGCCCGCATGTTTCCTCGACAAGTCTGTCGATGTGTGGGAGCCAGAAGCTGTCCTTAGGGCATGCCTTATTTAGGTCGGTAAAATCGATGCATACTCTTCATTACTCGTTATTTTTCTTGACCACAACTGTGTTTTCCAGTCACTCTAGGTATGTCACCTTGCAGATCGATCCCGTCTTGAGTAGCCTTTCGACCTCCTCGTTCACTACTTTTGAGCGGTCTAGGGCTAGCTTTCGTCTCTTCTGCTTGATTAGTTTGAAGGTTGGGTCAACGTTGAGTTGATGCGAGATGATATCCAGACTAATCTCTGGCATGTATTCGTGGGACCAGGCGAAGCATTCTTTGTTCTTTTTCAAGAACTTGATTAGTCGCTTGAGCGTTTTGTCCTTCAACTCGCTCCCGATCCCAACGGTGTTGTCGGGGTTGTTGTCATCAATAGGGATTTGTCGCACCATTTCGATTGTCGGGGACTTGTTGTCTTATTCCGAGGTGTTTTTCACCTCGTTTATTCGGGGATGTTGTAATTGCTATGCTTGATTTACTGTGCTTTGCATGGTGAGCAAAAAGGTGTTCATATAGCATCTTCGCGCCATGGCTTGGTCACCACAGATCTCTTTGATCCCTTCATCGCTTGGGAATTGCAAGCTCTAGTGATACGTCAAAAGCACAACCTTCATGCGTGTAGCCACGGTCTTCCCAGGATCACATTGTAGGCCGATGGGCAGTCTATTATCAGGAACTTGGTTGTTATGTTCACGCCTCCTGCCATTACGGGGAGTTTAATCTCTCCGACCATGTTAACGGAGTGGCAGCTGAACCCGGTGAGAGGCACTGTTTCCTTGTTAATGTCCTCGTGCCTTATTTTCATTTGGCTCAAGGTTAATAGGAAAATTACGTCTGCAGAACTCCCGTTATTGATGAGAATCCTTTTGGTTTCCCAGTTTGCGATGCTGAGGGTTATGACTAACGCATTGTCCTGTGGCCCTAGGAGCTCCCGAGCGTTGCTCTCCTTGAATGTGATGAATGCTTCCGGCCCCTGGAAAGTTTGACGAGGTGCGTCTGATTGGAGCTTCCACTGGTGTGCCTTGATCGAGTTGACCGAGGGCTTGCAGTACTGAGACCCTCCTATTATCACGTTGATGACTTGGGACTTTTTCTCTTGACTGGCATCTTCGACCTCGTTGACCTCTTTTCCCCTTTTTTTGAAATGGGGTATCAGGGGCTTCCCTGAACAGGGGAGCTCATTTTTTCTTGTACTTCCTCTTTTTTGAGGTCGCTGGGTTGTCTTACGGGCTCACATTTTCTTGCAACTTAGGGTTCAGGGCCTCGATGTCGAGGTCGCTCATTTCGCCTCGCTCTAACTTTTCCGCCAAGGCCATTTGTACCTTTCGGCATTAGGCCGTTCCGTGCCTGAACACTTTGTGGAACTTGCAGTATGCCTTCGGGTCCTTCATCCATGGATCTGCCTTTGTTGCTTAATTACCGCCCTAGGCCATGTTCACCTCGTCTTTCTCCGAGTTCATGATGTATCCCGGTGGCAAGGCCCTATGTTTAGGCTGGAGTGCTTGGTTCGGATTGCCTTGGTGAGGTCTGGACCCGTTGTGTTGGCTCGGGTCCCGCGATGGTCTCGGAGGATTGTTGAACTTCGGCGTTTCCGGGGTCAGATCGAACTTCGCGGCAAGTACGTCTTGTTCTTCCTTGACCCGAATCCAATTACACCCGCGGTGCATTACCTCTTCGATTGAAGTGTACCGGTTTACACATATATCCAGCCTGAATTTGGACTTATAACACAGTCCTGCGGTCAGGGCCACAATTGTTGTATCGTTGCTTATCCCGATGAGGCCTGATAGCACGTTCTTGAATATGACAATGATGTTTCTCAGTGGCTCGTCCTTCGTTTTCTGTAGCGCCTAAATTTGTGCCACCGTGGTTT
Source organism: Parietaria judaica (assembly GCA_954871525.1). Classification (NCBI taxonomy): domain Eukaryota; kingdom Viridiplantae; phylum Streptophyta; class Magnoliopsida; order Rosales; family Urticaceae; genus Parietaria; species Parietaria judaica. The sequence goes on from OX940868.1 coordinate 5,121,613, forward strand.
CCATTTCGATGAACATAGAAAAGTGCTTCAAGAATAACGGGTCAGTTGACCTAACGAGCTGATCGTGTTCGGTTGTAGCTTGGAGAACCACTCGGCTCCTCCCATCGCTATGTAGAATGCCCGGAGATATGCTCTCATATCGGTTTTTCCGTCGTAACGTGGGACGTTGACTCTTCCAACGTCCCGGGTTCCTCGTTGGTGACTAGCGAGGTGAATTTTGTGCTTGTGGATTCTCGAACCATGCGATCTATTTCGGGAGCCGCCGAGGTGGCGTGGTGAACCTTTGAGCTCACTGCTTGCACCTGAGACTATACCTTTTCTACCATGGATTCGAGTCTTTTGAGCCATGATGGGAATAGCAAATTAGGGTTGTAAACGAAAGTTTTGTCCTTATTGTAGCGAGTGACATCCTGTCGGGCCAGAGGGGGTGTCACCTCCCGGATACGGATCGGATCGGTCATTTCATTCTCGATCTGCGCAGAGCCCGCACGCATTGGCGCCTAGGGGGCTTCTATTTTGGCATTCCGATTTGTCCTAGGAGGGGTTCAGAATCCGAGATCGTAGGGTTGGCTCGGCGCGCCGTAGTTGGATTGGATTGCTCCCAATCCGGTGCCGGGGTGCTCGGTCGAAATACGGCTGATTGCGACCCCGCAATCTGTAGGCCCATGTGGCCGTGTTGTGGGGTTTTTCCCCCTCCGTTACGCCCGGGGTATTTTCCACCTTTGTCGGTCTTAAAGTGACCTGGATTTCAGAAAAATCTAGAGTCCTTCCTCGTCCGTGATCTCCGTCGTGCTGACGAAGACTAGGCTTTCATCTAGCTGACCGATTTAGTCAGTGTCCCATCGAGTTGGGACTGCTTCAGGGTGAGGTTTTTAAATTTGGTTTGAAAATCCTTTCTCGACTCAGCGTCTTTCTTGGAGTTGGTTGAGGATAGTCTCCAACATGGCCTTTACGGCATAATCTGCCGCGGTCTCCGAGGGGTTGCTCGTGGGATTCCCGTTGTTTCCTCCTCTTTCCATTTGCCTGCTTGCTTGCTGGGAACTTGGTTGGGTAGGAAAATCTATAAAGAATTCCCACAGACGGCGCCAAACTGTTGATGTGCGAAATCAACTATATCGATTAATTTGATCATGAGTTCAAAGATTTGAATAGTATGTTCAAATATGACAATAAGGCGAAAAGGAATTGTATTTGATGTGTGGTGAATATGAGTACACAGTGAATAACTTATAGAATATCTAGAACAATATCCTCTCCCCAGAGTTATCTCGTAGGCTTTGTTTATAGCCTCAATTACAAAGTTCGTATCCTATAATTGAGTAACGGCTGGTAGACTAAGCTGATCCTCCTCTCCTTCTGCTTTGATCACCACTAGTAAAGTTGTGACGACGTGATACTTGGTCTCTTTCCACGTGGAGGCTCCTTGGACAGGTCAATAAAGTGGAGTATGCCTATTATTTTGGATTGCTTGGTCTTCGTGGCCTGACTTAGAAAGTCTTCGTAGGCCTGGTCTTCAGGAAGGCTGGGTTACTGTTGACTTGGCTTCAAAGTGGCTTTTACGGGGATTGATTGTACTGGGCTGCTCGTTGGGCCTCTAGATTTGTTTTAAGGCCCAAATCTTCTAGGAAGTCATGTTTAAGGTGATGATACTGGATTTTATCCCGCACCCGAAAACGACAACGTAATTCAATGAACTACGTGTATCCTTAAAAACGACATGCTCGTACCACAATTCCAAAGAGAATTGGGCCTTACAACGATTCTGGGAGCCCGAAGAACATCCCAGCATCATGGGCCCATTAAGAATCCACTCCGAAGCTCAGTCAAACGAGGCCAAGTCATCATCAAGACCAGGCCCACGAACACCAAGCCCACGGAAGACCAGATAAGCTTTCCAAGGACCTAGTAGCCCCGAAGACCAGGCACATTATCCTTCTGTTGACCAGTCTGAACTTCTCCACGTGGAAAAGCATTGAAGACCACGTCGTCCAGATTTTTACACGTGGTGGTCATAGGAGAGACAAGGAGATATTGGCCCAGTCTATTAGCCGTTGCTAATCTTTAGGAAAGTATACGTTGTAATATAGGTTTTAAAAAGGCCTACGAGATAATCAAATGTACACACAATTCGTTCTATACTCTACACTAGCTATTCATTCTGCATTCACTTTGCAATCAATCAAATATATACGTTCTTTATTATCGCTCAACTCTTTGTGAATTCTTCATCTCGTGACTTCATTCACCGAAGTAGATTTTAACTCGTAAAGTTAAGATCTACCGTCATATTCACCATAAACAGAGTGTTATCACTTTGTGACAGTTGGTCTTGATTATTCACATCAACATAGGGTATGTTGTTTTGTGGAATATATGCAGTTCTCCAGTTACAACGTTGTTTCTTCATACGGGATGAAATCCAGCATCATCAACTATTATTTTTCACATTGCGTGATTCGATAGAGAGTAAAATATCCATCCGCTAGTGAGGGGTTATTCGGAGAGTAAAATCTTCGTTCTGACTTGTAGAGTTACTACGAACCCATGTTTGTGTATTTTTTGAGAGGAAAATATCCATCCTTCAACGACGGTGTTATTCAGAGAGCAAAGCCTTTGTACCACATTGCTGAGATAGTATGAACCCTTTATAACAGGTTTTTGGAGAGTAAAACCTCCGTCCTTTGAAAAGGCGCTTGCCGGGGAGTAAAACCATTGTCCTTCGGCGAGGGTCTTATTCGGAAAGCAAAATCTCTGTCCCGCATTACCGAGATAGTGTGAACCTTTTTTGACGGGTTTTTGGAGAGTAAAACCTCCGTTCTTCGACAAGGGGCTCGCTGGGGAGTAAAACATCCGTCCGGCTCGTCCGACAAGAGGCGACGTGGACCCCCCCCCCCCCCCCCCCACTTGGGCGAGGATATGTTGACCCGTTTTGATGGGGTTTTGGGGAGCTAAATATCCATGAGGCTTTGGACTCTAGTTTAATAATGTCTGAAATAATATTTTGAGAGGACAAAACTCTTAGTTTCTCGTAAAAAAATAGATTTGTTAAACTTGGGATTTTTGAAAAAAATAGAAAAATAAATATTTTCTAATTTAAATAAATCCAAAGTCAATTAAATAAGAAAATGTAAAAAACCCGTAATAATATTTTTTTGAAAAATATTAATTGCGAATTAATTCGGGGTTTTTATTATCCTCTTTTTTAATTCGCAATTTTTAATTAAAAACCGGGATTCGCAAAAATATGTATAATGAAGCATCGGGTAATAACTTATTTTGTGTTCTAGGGACTCGAAAATTAAAATTGAGACTTAAAATTCCCAAAAAATTAACATTTTAGCAAAAAATTAACTCGAAATAATGTCAAAAAGGCCAAAGATTCGAGGGCCTTGGGAAACACGCATATGCACTAGAGTTTTAGCCTTTGAAGACTAGATAATCCAATGCTATCCAATGAGATTTGATAATTGTCGATGTACGAATTCGTCATTATTTAATATGACATAAAGTAATAAAATTGTGAATTAATTACATTTGCAAGTGATAATAAAAGGCCTTAAAGGAATAATCGATATTCATAAAAGCACAATTGAGACGGCTATTAGAATCCTCAATCAGATAAAGCCCAACGGGTACAAAGCCACTAGGCCCAAAATCCCAGAGGCCCAACAACCACCAGTCATCAGCCCAGGAAGAAGAGGGTAGAATCGTCTTTTTTCTACCTGGAATTCTTATTCGAATCCAAGCGGAAGACCAGGAGCTCGAAGTCAAGTCTTCAACAGGCATAATTAAAACTCGACGAAGAGAATGCAGCCGTGGGACGCGTGTCACAAGAAGAGCTATTCGATCCGGTCAGCTCGGAGAGAAGACTCCACGATTCTTGGAAGCTCAACAGGAAGAATTGAAGTTTATCAATATCAAGCTCAATCTCAAACCAACAGACACACATCCCTGAGAGAATAAATCGAGAGCTCGCTACCCGGCATTTTCGTCTACTTTGAGATTTCGTTGTATTCTGTTCATTCTTCTTCTTTCTTTCTCTTATCCTAGACGTGATACACCGCCTGTAGCTGTCCGTCCATGCAATCTGTCGCAATAAACTAACAAAGGACGTAGTCAACTACCGCCTTGGGTCGAGAGTGAATTGAGAGCTTGCAACGTGAGAGATTGAATTCCACTAAAATATCAATCCCAAGAATATCATAAACTCATAAGTCACACTTTACTGATTGAGGTTGGAAACCACGTCGACAGTTTTGTGCCGTCTGTGGGATATTGATCTCGCTAACATCTACGAGCTCAAAGCACTCTGCAAACATGAGCAACGACGAGAACCGAACCGTGACTGAGTCCGAGGTGAACAACCCCGGACAGAACACGGACGAAACGACCTGAAGTCTCAGCTGGAAGTAAGGAACGCCGAGAACCGGAAATTGCGTAGGAAAATAAAACTTCTCACAACAAACCGAGCCCAAAGAGAGCACCACCAGGATCCTAGCCCGATAGACCCAGGACAGTGCTCTGGGCATCAATGCCAAGCTAACTTCAACGTTGTCCATCTCGACTTTGCCAATCGGGGCAATTCGCAAGCGCCGAGGCAAAGCCACCGCCAACTGCCAAGCAGCCCAAGGCCCCTTAACACCTTCACCGCCTCCCGTAGTGGGGCAACCCCTCTTCACTCCCCTGTCGAGGACCAACCCGAGTGTGACAGAAAACGTCGCATCGAGCAGTCGCTAATGCTTCGATCGCCCAAACTATTCGTCGGGGTACGAACAAAACCGCGACATCAACATGGGCCTCAATGGACGGATAATCATATACCTGAGGTATCCTAGCTTGGTATACGGACAGGAATCCCACAAACCTGTGTGTCCCAAACCAGCTCCCCGGGGGACGGAAGTGGATGAACTTAAATGTAAAATGGACTAAATGAATGAGAAACTCATTCGTGTGCATTCTCATGTGCACAGCGCTACCACCGCTGCCCGTGGAATAGAAAAGTTACTTGAGGAGTCAAGAAGGACCCCTTTCTCACTCGCCATAACCGGCCAAAGTACGACGAGACGACCGATCCCAAAGTGCACCTGAGATCCCAAACCTTGAAGCACACGAGTTAGACGTTGGGCGATGCCTGTACTTCACGGAGAATCTAGCGGCCCCGGTCCATCGAAAACTTTGAGCAGCTGACAACCCTTTTTCTTAAGCATTTTTCCATGTTCATGGAAGCTGAGACCACAATGGCAAACCTCTACGCTTTAAAGCAAGAGAGAAGAGAGGCTCTTCGGGCCTTTATGACCAGGTTCAAAAAGATCATGGTCAAGATTATTGGGATCAGTGACGAAACAGCCATAGCCGCCCTCACAGCCGACCTCTGGTACGACTCGAAGTTCAAAATGGACATAGTCGTGAATTGTTATAGCTCCATTGAAGACGTGATCCATAGATCATCCAATTTGATCAAGCATGACGAGGAACTAGAAGCCCTACGAAGAAAGCACGGCCTCGAGCCCGGCCATCACCGAAACCAGGGCCCACCCGGCAAGTCCGCACAACCAAGAGTCATAGGCCACAACAATGCCTTTAAGGGGCAGAAAAGCTCCTCCCCCATCCAGAAGCACCCTTTCCAAACGGGAAACTTGAGGGGAAACAACGGAACAAACCTGCAAAATCCATACATCTTCAACGTAAATTCGGAAACCGCGGACTTTGAATAACTGGGAATTGTATGGTGCTTCGTGCACGCTTAGCAGAAAGTACATCAACGGAGAACTGGGAAAAATAAATTTTGGCAATGAGTTCAAGAGCGGGAAACCTTCCGGGCACAATCCCCTGCAAGACCAGCCTTAAAATAGCCAGAAACGTGCCGAGAAGTACGGGCCGACAAGGAGAAATACTCAGCCAAGCAAGAAAGGCCGAGTGCATATGCTGGAAGAACCAGACGAGCAGGAGTACCAAGAGTCGGAGGGCGCCGACGAACAGCTGGATAAAATTCCCGAGCCCATCGGCAGAATCTACACAGTAGTAGGAGGATCACAACTGCACGAAAATTTGGTCAATCCCGATCAAGGCTCACCAACGAAGGCTCAAATCCGGACCCATAGTCATCCCGAGATAAGAGCCAGATTTCAAAATCTCATTCAAGGAAATCGAAGCTGCCACACTAGTTGGACCACATGATGATGCGCTAGTCGTCACACTCCTAGTGTCCTCATTTACGATGGATAGAATCCTAATCGATCATGGGAGCTCGGTCGACGTAATTTTCCTGGAACCACTATTGAAAATGGGAGTCGAAGAGACTGAAATTAGTCCAAAAAATGTGGATCCGGTTTATAACCCGGATCCATTTTTTTTATAAAAAAACGGACCCGGAACTATCCGGGTCCGGAAAAACCCGGAACCGGATAGATCCAAATCTGGTATATTTACAAAAATAAAAAATAAAAAACCTCGCGTGGGATCTGAGCCGTTGGATCAAATCCATCAACGACTCAGATCATAGATCCGTTCGGGAGGGGATAAATCCATCAATAATTTAATTTAAAAAAAAAAAAAACTAGAAACCCGAAACCGGATTTATCCGGGATTTTTTTTCCCTGAACTGGATAAATCCGGGTCCGGGTTTTGGGCGGCAAATTTTTTTTGGTCCGACCGGTGGGCGTTTTTTCTCGGATTTTGGGGATTAACTGAAATCAACAGGAGAGCCATCCCACTGATCGGCTTTGACGGAGGAACGATCAACGCAATAGGTACGGTACGCCTGCCGATCCCCACAGGCGTGGTAAGAAAAATCAAGAACTTCATGGCGTTGGTTTTCCCGTCAGTTTACAAAATAATCCTGGGAAGACCGTGGCTGCACATGATGAATGATATGACCTCGACTTATCATCAAGTAGTCCGCTTTCCGAATAGGAAAGGGAAAGAGTCAAAATCATGGGAAACCAAAAACAATCCAGCATCTGCTATATGAGCACTTTCTGGAACATCTAGGCTGCTAAGGACAAAATGGAAAAGACTATGCATAGCAAGTAATGATGGTGGAACGAAAATAGGAGGACGACCAGGAAAGGACCCCCTATTCAGACGGTCCCAACGTGGAGATGACAATCCAGGTTCAAATCGATTTCGATAACCTGGATCACCGGGTAGGGATAAGAATGGGATTGGACAATCACCTCAGAAAAGAACTCCTCCAATTCCTTACTAAGAACCGGGATTGTTTTTCTTGGTCCCATGAGGACATGCCCGGGATAGACCCGAGCATCACAACCCACCGCCTAAATGTGGAACCCAGCTATACGCCGCTAAAACAAAAAAGGCGGAAATTAGGACCAGAACGGGCCCAAGTTGTGAACGAAGAAGTCACAAAGCTGTTGCAAACCGGATCCATTAGGGTGGTCAAATACACGGACTAGATAGCAAATACAACTGCGTGAAGAAGAAAAACGGAAAGGCTAGAGTCAGTATTGACTTCACTGAACTGAACAAGATATGCCTTAAAGATAGTTTTCTGATGCCCCACATTGACCGACTAGTCGAAGCAACATGTGGGCACGAGTTATTGTCATTCATGGATGCATTTTTGGGATACAATCAAATTCTCATGCACCCGGAGGACCAAGAGAAAACGGCCTTCATAACCGATAGGAGCATATGCTGCTATAAAGTTATGCCCTTCGGACTAAAAAAATGCCGGAGCCACATATCAAAGACTGGTCAACCAGACGTTTGCCAAGAAGCTCGGAAAAATATGGAAGTCTATATTGATGATAGCTGGTAAAGTCCTCCCAAGCTACTAATCATGTATCCCACCTAGAAGAATGCTTCGCAGTACTACGAAAGTATCAAATGGAGCTCAACCCGACAAAATGCACCTTCGAGGTAACTTTAGGAAAGTACTTGGGTTACTTGGTCATAAAGCATGGAATAGAAGCCAACCCCGACCAAATAAAAGCACTCCAAAACATGCCTTAGAGAGACAGATTGCAGCTCTTAATCGATTCATATCCAGATCTACGGATAAGTGTTTAACATTTTAAAAAATATTAAAAGGAGACAAAATGTTCGAATGGACTGAAGAGTTCGAATAGGCATTCCAAAAGCTCAATAGATACATCTCGATGCCACCCATACTCACCAAACCAATCTTAGGAGAGCCACTATTTTTGTATTTGGTTGTCTTGCCATCGACGGTAAGTGGGGTAATCGTGAGAGAGGATCGCTGCGAACAGAGGCCGATATTCTATATTAGCAAATCTTTATAGGATGGTGAAACTAGAAAAACTCGCACCGGCAATGATAAACGCAGCAAGGAAACTTAGGCCTTACTTCTAATCCCACACCATCATTGTCATGACCACCCAGCCTTTGAGAATCATTATTCATAGCCCGAACGAATTAGGAAGACTCACAAAATGGGCAGTCGAGCTAAGCGAGTTTGATATAGAATACAAGATCCGTAACTGTGCGAAATCACAAGTGTTGGCTAACTTTCTAATCAAACTACCAGTCGACGGCTCAAAAGAGGGTCACGGGGATGGAGAATGGAAACTCGAAGTGGATGCAGCCTCAAACAAAGGTGGATCCGGGATTGGGATTCGTTTGATATCTCCCACATAATAGGTGTTGGAATAGTCTTTCAGGTTGAAATTCCACGCAACAAACAATGACACCGAAAACGAGCCGGAGCCAAACCCCAAGACAAGTAGAAATCCAGAAAATTAAGGATCCAAAGCGCTAGGTTCTGCATGATCAGGGGAAAATTGTACAAATGCAGCTATACCAGAACCCTAAGATGCCTAGAAGGGCCTAGGCTCAAATTGCACTCCACGAAATCCATGAGGGAGAATGTGGCAATCACTCTGGAGGAAGATCTTTGGCAAATAAAGCAAAAAGGCAAGGCTTGTTCTAGATCACCCTGCTGGCCGATAGCGAGGCTTATGCCAAAAAATGCGATAAGTGCCAAAGAAACTCCCCGTCCATACACCGGCCAGCAGAAGAACTCTCCAGAGTTTCAGTTCCGTACCCATTCATGAAATGGTTTATGGACATAGTCAGACCATTTCCCCTAGCCCCGGCTGGGAAAAGATTCTTAGTGGTCGTAACAGACTAATTCTCCAAATGGATGGAGGCCAAGGCATGCGCAAACATCAAATATGTTGATGTGGAAAATTTATTTTGGAAAAACATCATCAGTCGTTTCGGTCTCCCAAAGGAAATAATAGCTGATAAGGAACCCTAGTTCATTTCTACGAGATTCCAAAACTTCTGCATAAATTGGAAAATATCTTTGAACACATCCACTCCAAGGTACCCCCAAGGAAACGATCAAGCCGTGGTAGCCAATCGGATCATTGTGGACGGAATCAAAAGAGGTCTAGACACCAAAAAAGGACGATGGGCCGATGAGCTCATATGAGTCATATGGTCCTACAAAACTACCCCGCGTAGGGCCACCAGGGAAAGTGCGGTCTCAATTGTATATGGAATCGAGGCCGTAATAGCAGCCAAGATAGAGATACCCAGCCTTCGAAGGGAGCACACGCCTTTGAAAGTAGAACTCAATGACAAAATGAGGGAAGACCAGATCGATCACATTGACAAAAGATGAGATTAGGCTTTGATAAGAATAACCAGTTATCAGAATTCGAAAGCAAGGTATTATAATTCAAAGGTCAAACGTCGGAAATTCATCGTGGGAGAGCTGGTCCTCAGAAAAGTTTTCTAGAACACCACCGAGTTGAACGCGGGTAAGCTCGGGGCTAACTGGGAAGGACCTTAAATCGTCATGGAAGTAGTAAAACCAGGAGTGTACCGGCTAGCAGCCTCTAAAGGCCAATGAGCCTAACCGTGTAACAGACCCACCACCAGGAAACAAGCCCACTCTCTAGAAAATGCATATACTAATTTTACGAATAAACAAAGTCTACAGACATATTGGTTTCAGAAGCAAAGCCTATGGACCACCGTAGAAGACGAGCAAAAATACTCAACGAGAAGCACGGCCAGAGAATCCTACTACAAGGTAAACGTCCTTTTTCCATACTTAAGAAGTTTCAACATTCCAATTCGCAATAATTTATGTAAATAGATCTACCATAGTTTAATTACTACGAATGGTCGAGCAGAACCTCAGCCGGTTATCAAAAAAAATTATAGGAAAAAAATAACTTAGAAGCAAAAAGAAACTCATAGCATAGAAAGGAAAAGTAGCAAAAAGCCCTAACCGCGGGCATTATCCAAATCTTACAAAAAAAAGGGTTCAAGGCGCCGTAGACTTGCCCGTAGAAATTGTTCTTGCCTTAGGCCTTATTCATAAACTAAACTAAAAAACGAGACCCTTCTAGAAGTTAACCACGAGAATATACACAACCTCCTCGCTTTCCTTCTCCTTTCCTTCGCCTTCTGGGCCTTCTTCCTTGGTAGGCTCCTTATCCACGGTCTCCTCGGCAAAGGGCTTCTCGATGACAGGCTCGTCAAGGGCGGACTCTTCCACAACAAACTCTTCGACGATGTGCTTTTCAGGGGAAGGATCTTTAATGGTGGACTCCTTGACAACTGGAAATTCAGGATGGATGCTCAAATCTTCAAAGGAAAGCTCGGTCAAGTCTTTGTCAGGAGACATGGCCGGAGACCCTATCAGCGGTACCGGTGTCCCCTCCAAGATAACCTGGTAGCGGACCACATTTCTGTTTAGGACCTCCATCTCGACCTCAAATTCTGTGACCTTGCCGTCAATTACGTCGCGGACAAGCTCGAGGCAGCCTTCGGCCTGGTCGAGGCAGCAATTGTCGGTGGCCATACCTTCGTATCACTCGATCAACGCGTCCCTTTCCTTTACCCTTCGGCGATAACGGGATCGAAAAAAAAAATTCTTGGCCTCACGGTCGAGTGACTGCTGCCAAACCTTGGCCAGCTCAACGACAAGGCGCTGCACATCTTCTTTTAAGACCATCGCCTCCTCCTCCTTCTTCTTGGCCGCCTCTTTGACTCGTCCCTTCGCTGCATCAGAAGCCAGCATCTCCCTGGCAGCCGTCTCACTCGCCTTCGTAGCCTCCTCGACCAACCGGGTAGCGTTCTTCAGCTTTTCCCGGAAAACCTCGACCATGTTCCCCAGCCCCTTGATCCTAGCCTCACTAGAGATGAATTTCCGGTTCATGATCTTAATTTGGTCGCATTTCGCCTGGATGTTGGCCCTAGTATCGGCCAGATCCCTCTCATTTAGCGCGAGCTGTTCGGCAGCTTGCACTCCATCCTTCGCCTCGTCCAGTTGATCCTCGTAATCGAGGACCATGTCGTTGATAGTCGACACGAGCTACACGTCCAAAAAATAGAGTTAGATTTCTATCACAATAAGAAAATTAAGATAAATGGAATATTAGGTATACGTACGTGACTCGTCATCGCGGAAACCGCCTTGTAGATTAGCTTCTCGGCAATACGCTTTGGCACCCTGCCAATCCCGCCATTGGTAATCGGCTGGAGGAGCCTGACCGCAAACTTGGGCACCTTGTGGAGACCCTTGTCCCCGTACCAAGTTCACCGAGCCTTGCGGGAGATATCATTCTCCTTAGCCTTATCCCCAATCACGAAGGGAGCTGACCCCGGCTTCTCCTCGATCTTACCTTGGGAGACCTCGCTGGGACGCTCAACCTCTTGAGAAACCCCCTTTCCTCTGGCCTTCTCGGAGGCCCTGACCACTTCTTTAAGGCCGAATTTCCCCTGGCCTTCTTTCGAACCTCATAAACGCCTCCCTCGCGCGGCCGCTTCACCGGAGTGTCTGACCCCCTCTTCAGACAGGCTTTGTCTTGAGAAGGACGGACCACGTCCTTGGACGCGCATGAGCGGATGGAGGGGTATTCTTCTCCACGGATGTCTTCGCCGCAGGCGTAGCTTCCGGGGTACTGTCCCCGTCGTCTGAAACCTCGATGACATTCTTCGATACAGCCGCCTTAAGAGCAACTGAAGTAGAAGTCTCCTTAGCAAGAGCTCATTCAATTCTTTCACTCGTCCCTTGACAAGCAACCGTAGTCGGTGCTGAAGCACCGGGAAAATTTCCCGTCGCCATTTGCGACACCGAGCCAGAAGGTCTAGCCTGCTCTTCTTGCCTTCTCCTCTCGCGAAGGCTCAAACTTTTAGGGCGTAGAGCGTCCATCTCTTCTGCACGTACAATATCCACTCTTAGAAATTGAAAATTAGAAAACTACCTGTACCCTAAAACCATTAAGAACGAGAATCTTACCCGGATGTTTGGGAGCGTTGTTGTCGTACTCCAAGAATGTTTCCTCGTCTCCCTCAGGCCACAACCCAACGGACTCAAACCTCTCCCGGGTGAATATCGACCAAAGCTTTGGTCCATTCAGAAAGAGTTTATCCTTCAAAGCTCTCCACTCGTCAGTAATAGGGAGAGACTTAGGTTTCTCGAGATCTTCAGCTGCATTAGAAGAAAAAAGGAAATTAGCAGACAAATAAAAACCCTGATAGAAATTTAAATGCCTTAACCCAGAACCTCACCTATCTCGTATACGCATACATTCATGTATGCCAGCCAGGACCCAAGTCCTTCTTTGGAAGACCTGTTATTATCTCCCCCTCCTTAACGGATAGGAAAAACCTATCCTTGGTCTGACCGTTAGCTTTGACGACCAAGCCCGTCAACAGGTCCTCGAGCGTAAGTGTATACAAACACTCGAGTGCCCGCACAAGCAAGGCAATGAAAATCCTAAACGAGTCAGGATTAAATTGCCCTATACAAACATCTAAGTACGAGAAGTACGGTAGGATAAGCTCGGGAATAGGAAACCTAAGGCCCCTGGACTTAAAGAATCTCTCGTAAACACAAACCTAGCCGTCTGTGTTTTGCTTGTCAGCATGCTTATTTGGACCCGAAAATCTGAGAGCGATAGACTGTGGAATATTGTAGGCTACCCGAATATTAGTAAGATCCTTAGGTTTTAGAATTGACTTCGGAGAATCTGTAGTCTGAAACTCCGTTCGCCATTTTTTAGTAACCTTTTTTGGACCCATCCTTTTTAGAAGTATTTGAAAAAAAAATCGAAACTCCTAGACGAGCAGAAAACCTAGAATAAGTAGAGGGATGAATAGGAAAAATCCCTCAAAAAATGAAGAAATAACCTCTGTAAAACTCAGAAGAAACCCCCAGAAAATCGCAACAAGAAAAGACAAAGGAGAAAAGAAGAACCTGGATCTCTAGACACGGATGAACTCAAAGAATACCTTCACGAAGAACTCAACGAAGATTTCACAGAGCTTCCCTCCGTAAAAGATTTAAGTTTCTCTCTCTAAAGTTTCGAAAATAGTATTCGAATGCGAAGTGAAGTATAAATAAGAGAGAGAAGAAGAGGTTACCTTTGACAAGACGTGTGCCGGCCCATTAATGGAAAACACTCGAGTATTTATACTCGAAAACCGTCGTTGATCCTACGGTCAAGGTTTCCTCGAGATTCGCAACAAACCTCTGTTGGAAATCGGTGGTATCAAGCCGACTTCCTTACCACGATAATAGCCTCCGGGCCGTCCCGGTAACATTTAAAAATTCATTTTAAAGCGGAAATCTTGTTATCGGACCGACGACACTGATATCGGGTAACAATCAAAACGAGATCTGATAAATATTTCGAATTTAATATTTTCATATTCATTATTAATAATCTAGTCTAACAGGAAATAAATAGAAAGCAATAAATGGTCGCATTTATTTACCCAATGCATAAGGTCGTACCTCAGTTGACGATTCCGACTGCGCGTTCTGACTTGGGCAGGGCTCCGCCGGGGCTGAGGGAAACTCCCGTGATCTTCCGGGATATTCTCCTGGATTCCTCGCTACCGAAGCGTGGGCTTCGCTGGCAGGACTCCGTCGCAAAATTTAACTGAAGGTTCTTTTAAAGCTACCGGAGAAAATTATCTCCTAAGCCGAACCAGAAAAAGAGATCAGAAGCAGAAAACTCGCAGATCCTAGAGAGAGAGGGAGAGCTCGAGTTTTTTCTCTGGGGAAAGGTCTATAAAATGTGTAAAATGAGCTTCCTATTTATAGGCTCAAGCTGTAACCGATTTGGAGATTTTCCCTCCCATTATTCGAATTCTTTTAATTAAATATAAATAATTATTTCAATCCAATGATCCAGATTCAATCTCATCTAGATCCAATGGATATAATTAATCAGGGATTTAATTAATTGAATAATATAAGATAAGATTAAAATATTTAATCTTATCATCATATTATATATTTTCCAATTATATTATATATATATATATATTCAAATTCGAATTTGTTAATGATTATCTAGATCCAATGGTTAAAATTAAATCTTAAACAAATCCAATGGATCAAATCAATTAGGGATAAAGTCAAATACCCTAGGGTTTTACAAAACCCTAATTCGAACTTTTATCTCATATTTATTCGAATTTTAATATCATATATATAATGTTAATTAATTTCTAATCCGACGGTTTAAAGATAAGATCTCAAAACCGATCCAATGGACAAAATTAATTAAGCTAATTCGAAATACCTAAACTTGGTCACCAAGTTTCAATTTCGAATTACATTAGGGTTTGAATCAATTATCTCAATCCAACGGTTGATACTAAATCATGACCGATCCAATGGATTAAATTGATTTTAGGGTTTTTGCTATTATACCAAACTTCAGGTATTTATGCCACAAAAATAAAATCTTCAAAATTGGTTATTCGAATTTATCTAGGGTTCGTTATCTCCAAACCCTAATTCGAAATACACATTAAATAATACATGAATATATATTATTTATTTATTCATATAAATCCTTTAATTATTAATTAATTATTAATAAGATATTAATAATTAAATCCAAATAATCAAATTATATTAATAAGCCCTGATCTCTTTATCACACATTAAATGTCATGGTGCAACACCATCATTTAAATTCGTGACATGTGATTTAAATTCATAGTTTATCGAAAAAGTCATAAACTTAGAAAATCCATAAATCACAATCCCGTAAGTCAGAATGACTTGGTTCAAAAAGCAAAGTTGCTTAGAATTTAATTTAGAACAACATGGTGCTGTTCAAAAATCTAAATTCTAACTTATTTTTATAAGTTACTTTCGTATACCAAAATATGATACTTTTGCCACGCTATCGATAAAACTATCTGACGTCTGACACAGACTTGTCAGTTTTATAAGTCGAGCCAAATGATTAAACATTATCCAGAATGTATTTTAATCACGTACGTATCATCCGTTACAGAGCTATCCTGGGGACCATGGACCCGTATCACTTAAGCTCCAACGAACTGCTAGTTGTTCGTCAAACCTCGAAGTGATTCCACTATAGACCCGAGGCTGCACTCTTTAGTGATACGGTATATATTATTCCCTTATACACAGTAGGGTGTCCATTAGATTCAATCAAATACCGATTATTGTCCTTTCACTTGATGACCCACACATGAGCAGGCGGTTTATACCGTAATGCCCCTCAATGCATTTTCATCCTTGACTCAGCCAGTAATATTATGAGTAACCCACTTATAGTGTCGATTCATAAGTTGCGCACGGGTACCTCTCACTTCTCACCACTGACAATCAAGGGAATCATCATGACTCTGAAGAGAGCTGTGTGATGCCCATATCTATGATCAAGCAATCCTTACTACTGACTATCATGTTCCCAAAATAATAGTGTTGGGAACAGCGGTAATGTCTTGTGTTCTTTAACGGTTAAATCAAAGAACAATCAAGCCATCAGCTTGGACTCATGACCACTCAGGACTTAGAACTAATATCCATTTTATCATCATTTTGCGACTCAACTACAAGTTGTCAGTGACGGTCTTATATGACAACTTCTCGAGTTTAAGTCAGGTCCAGTCCAGTATGAAGACGCTTCATACTTAATCCACTTCTAGTGAGTGTTGACACACACAAAATCCAGAATAGGATTGTCACTTCAGTCACATTAATGACCTTACCGATTAATGGGCTCCCACCCAGTTAATCAGGTCACGGACATTTTAAGTTCATTTATTATGTTTATTAATTCTTCCTCACATGACTCCTTTGTGATAATAATAACATAATTGCATCCTTTATGAACTAAGGAATCAAACATTCTATTTTACTCTATAGAAACTATAATAAGATTAACATAATAAGTACAATCTTTATTCAATGACTTGTCATAATCTTTTACAAACGGTTAAATATCTTGTTTAAGGACATACATGTCCAACAACCTCATCGTACGGTTGAGATCAGCGAGCTATCCGGAGACACATCAGCAGGACCAGTGTGACAGCTGTGTCAGGAGAATGTGAAGAGTTTATTATCTAAGAACTCCGTAAGTCGGGACACGTGTTATAATTGTTACTGCCTAAAATTCGAAGCGACGATTATAGCTTCAAAATCCTATCCGTCCATCCAATCTCGAAATTATCACAAATATTGATCGGATTATATAAATTTGCGGAAAAAATCACATATTTAATTAATTCTATCCAACATGAATTTTACATGATTTCATCGAGTATATACTATAAAATTTTCTAGGTATTTTTTTTATAGCAGGGGGCTAACTGTTGATGTACAAATTTTTCATTATTTAATGACATAAAGTACTAAAATTGTGAATTCATTAACTTTGTAAGTAATAAAAAAAAGGCCTTAAAGGAATAAATCAATATTAATAAAACCCAATTAAGAAGCCCATTAGAATTATCAATCATATGAAGCCCAACGGGTACAAAGCCATTTGGCCCAAAAGCCCAAAGGCCCAACATCTACCCATCATTAGCCCATGAAGAAGAGGGTAGAATCGTCATATTTTCTACCTGAATTCTAATTGAAATCCAAGCGGAAGACTAGGAGCACGAAGTCAAGTATTCAACGGGCATAATTCAAACTCGAAGAAGAAAACACAATCGTGGGACGCGTGTCACAAGACGAGCTATTTAATCTGGTCAGCTTTGAGAGAAGACTCCACCATTCTTCGAAGATCAATGGGAAGAATTGAAGTCTATAAATTTCAAGTTCAAGATCAAATCAACAAACACACATCCCTGAGAGAATACATCAAGAGCTCGCTACCCGGCATGTTTGTCTACTTTGAGATTTCGTTGTATTCTGTTCATTCTTCTTCTTATTTCTTTATCTTACCCTAGACGTGATACGCTGCCTGTAGCCGTCTGTCCATGCTATCTATCGCAATAAACTAACAGAGGACGTAGTCAACTACCGCCTTGGGACGAGAGTGAATATGAAAAAACCCTCGTCTCATTTATATAGCTTCTATATATACATATATCGAGAGTGAATTGAAAGCTTGCAACGTGAGAGATCGAATTCCACTAAAATATCAATCCCAAGAATATCATACACTCACAATTCACACTTGACTGATTGAGGTGGCAAACTACGTCAACAATAATATATAATTATATTTAATGTAATTAAATCTAATATTTACCTCATTATCTAGGGTTTTACACCACTTTTCTTTCCTCTCTCTTCCTTTTTACAATTTTTCTCTCCCCTGGGAAGACTTCAGCAACTTTTTACAGCATTTTCTTCTCCATATATGGTGTTTTCCGGCGAGTTTGGTGATGGCAATCTCCCCGAAATTTTCCTTGTGAGTTTTCCTCAGACCTAGAGACAATTTTTTTGAATTTTTACTTTCATGGAGCATTGAAGGTGTTCATGTAACTCCAGTGAGCCATTAGGATGCCTCGTTCACGTTGAAGAATTTTTTTTTATCACAGGTGGAGGTACTAGGATTGAAAACCTGGCGTCCATGGTGACCAAAGCTGAGCTCGGCCTTGGCGTCGACGACGTCCGGCGATAGCCGCAGCTCGGTTTGGCGCAACCAGTGGAGCGATAGACTCTGGCATGCCGAATGTCGCCTCCCTGGCGGTGGAAGTCGGCAGCACCATCCAGAGGACCGCCTGATGGTAGTCCCCTACGTTCATTGTCAGCCGAGGCCAAATTTTGGGTTCGGCGCTATGATCGTCGCGACTTTGGCCACGACTCCTGATGTGCCTCATCCTTAGGCGGCAACCGTTGTGACCACGTCGGCTACAATCCTCCAGTGGCTGCTCCGACTTTAGGCGGTCTTGGGGTTTCCGATGATTTTTCGACCGATGAGGTGCTTAGTGTCGCCTCGAGGGAGACACGCTTTGGAGATGCTCCAACGATGACAATGCATTTCGGCAAGGTGGCGGCGACAGTTTTTTGCAACGAACTTTGTGTTGGCGTCTCCACGCAAGCGATGTTTGGTGATACCTTTCACCATAATTTCTGCTCACAACCATTTTACCTGAGCTTTTGGCTGAATTCGAGCGTCTGAGTGTGGTGTTTGCTTTCTCAATGTCAATGGTCAAAGTCACGCCAAAGTTTTTAATGACGTTTTTTTATTTATTTTAAGAGCTCTGGGTCTTCGGTTGCTGAGCTTATTCGGTGTTGGCTTCATCTAGGCAAGGGTTTTCTTATGGCGAAGGAACCATTATTCCTTGCCCGAGGGGGGTTTCAATATCGGTTCTTTCTGGAAAGGGCCTTGACAACCATTTGAACAAATACTCAGTTCTTTATGATGATTTTTAAGATAGTGCGTAAGACTTTCCAACCAACGAGCATCAAGGCACCGATTATGCTGCGCTTATTTTCCCAAAGTTGGACATGCCGAGTAACGTCACTGCCTACAGGTTGGGTCATTGCCTAGAGGTTGGTTCATTCTATGAAAATATCCTTTCGCGGATACAAGGCCTTTTCCTAGCTCTCACCGGGGATCTTTCCAGCACTTTTATGCCACGGTTTATGCTTATGCATTTGGAGAGTTATTTCCTCGGAATGGGTTTCCTTTTGATCTCTTTCTACAGAACTCCTTGGTTTTGCTATGGTTACCGGCATCCCGGATGATGCCTTATGGCACCACTCTTCGGGCCGCTCTTTGATCGTCAGGCGATTCTGAGAAATTTCAACTTTTAAGAGCGATCTGGTATGGACGGCTCTTATACGATGACTACCCTGACCCTCAGATTAGGGATACCCACGCCCGACCTTGTGACGACTTGCGATCATTTTAGGTGTGGGCCCCTGTCCACTTCCTCGGTTCTGCACCATGGAGTTCAACACGTTATTCTTGCCTCTGAATTGGTCAGCCTCGTGACGTTTTAAGGGAATTTGAGGCCTTTTTGGTTGATGAAGCGAGTAATGGTCGTCTTTCCGTCTTTATTGAGTGGAAAAGAAGAGACTTGCAACTACCATGTTGCCTATTCAGGTGCCAACCCCTTTGAGGCCCTATGTAGTGCCCGACTATGGAAAATTCCCTAGTTAATGCGAGGGCTACAACTCCTGCGAGATGAGTGCTTCCTGTGGGTTTGCCAACCTCTTCGGCGAATCCTTCTGGTGCGTTTCTCACTCTTTATTTTATTTTAACTACTTGCATATATTTCTTATAAACCTGTATGCATTGCCAGTTTGTGCACGTTCATATTTACGTGGGGCGCTTCAGAATTATATTCCGGATTTGCGCCCCCCCTCCCCACCTTATGTTGCCTTAGTGCCTCAGGTAGCATCTCACACCCCTGATTCAGGGTTATATGACAAAGGCCCGGCGACCATCACCCTCGTTGTGCCAAACAGCGAGTACAAATTGAGTGGGAGTCTCACAAAATGCGGACGAAGTCACCGTTTGCTGATGGCGCTTACGGTTCTCCTGATCGCCTGCGTACGAAGGGTGCCAAGGAAAACCAGGATTCCAAGGTGTCTAGAGGGTCCAAGGGCTTTTCATTACGCCAATGGAGGCCTACCGTTTAGGGGCACTCCCCTTCTTTGGGAAGAAGCGCCGCTCGTTGGCTGCTAAATCCCCTTGCCTGACCAGCCAAGGGGAGAAGTGCTGTGCAATGTCCTCTAGTATGTCTTTGGTGGATGACACTCACGATCCTGACAACTAGCATTAGAGAAGGGTCTCAAGACCTTACAACGACATTTCATGTCCAACATCGGGACAATTCGTCCCAAGGCTTATTTGGCGGTTTCTGAGGCAAGTGACGCTGCTTTACTACATAAGTCTTTCTCTAATGGTTGCATGGTAGATCCTTTTTTTATCCCCTCTACCTGTTTCAATTTGCAAGACATTGTTTTTATATACTTTTCTACCTTTCAGGCACTTCTCACTACCGTTGAGCTAACCTGACCCGCAAAGCCTTGTCAAACCAGATGCAAGGTTTGACGGATGACTGGAAAAATTCTGCGACGAACGCATTGCTATCTAAGATGAGTTGGCTTTAGCAAGGTTCGAGGCTAATACTGCTAGTGCAGACGGCGTACGCAAAGGTAGTAGGGAGCTAAAGATGAAGCTGGAGAAGCTGAGAGAGGAAATCTGTCGCACACCCATGAGCTTTGAGAGGCACAACGTTTGTCGTATACCCGAAGAGTGGCTCAGGTAGACCTTGACTGGTCGATTTTGCAGCTTCGTGCCACTGTCAAGGAGAGCAAAGCTCTTGCCGCGGGCTAGAGGGAACAGCAGAGACAACACGTCTACAGACAGAGGCTACTTAGAAAAAGGCTTCTGACTAGATGTATAGGTCTGTTGGACATATTACAATATTCCCTCTATTTAGATGATGATGTCGCTTGTGTAAGATTATTGTTGTTTTCCTATGAAAGAATGGTTATTATTAATGTTATTTTTCTATAGTTATCTCCAAGGTCTAAAATGTCGCTTGCCATTTTAATTTCGCATTTTTTGCTTTACGGATATATTGCTTGCCGATGGGTATGTCGATGGGCAAATAGTAAAAAAAGGGCATGCCGCTTGCGGCATTTACCGCATTTTTCGCATGGGCATAATGCATATCAATGGGGTTTTTGACGGATATTTTGTAAAAAATATTTGAGTATTTCCAAATTCCAACTATAATTTTACATGGTATTAATTTCTAAATTACCTATTTAATAAATATGACACATAACCACAAAACACATATTAATAATAAATATGACACCATAGAGTTTACTATACACTTTTCGTAAGCTCATAACACACTAATAGTAAAGTCATAGAGTACAAAGTACAAACACACGTAACCATAGAGTAGTAGAGCACGGTACACACTCATAAAAACAAATTGATAGCAAAGTCATAGAGTGCACAAACATAAAATACTCGAAAGAACCTCGATGAATGTGGCTGCTGGAAAACGTGAGGCTGCTCAGTCTGGTAAGAACAATAATCATACCACGAGATCAAGGAAGCGTAGTTACCTAAGTACGTCTAAACATGCGATTCATAATTGTAATGGTCTATACCGACGAACGTGTTGAGAATAAAAAAATCCGGATATTGACGAATCACTAGAGGTTGTATAATTTGACCAGTGGATCCCCGGATCGTGTTGCCTGACGTACAAAATGACATTATTTCGAATCTTGATGTCAAACTGTCGATGTCGGTCGACTACGGCGGTAAAGGAGACCGCGGTGGTGAAGTCGGCGGTGTGGGCGGCGCGCCTAGCCAGAAGCTATTAAAATAACGATTGAAGTTCTAGTTCGCATCATAATACTCATCATGTGGCGGCTGGACACCAGGCTAAGTCGAAAAGAAAGCCGGGTGAAATAACCCATGCGACGAGGTAGTCGTCCTGACATGGGATGATCTACCGTGCGAACCC
Organism: Parietaria judaica; assembly: GCA_954871525.1. Taxonomy (NCBI): domain Eukaryota; kingdom Viridiplantae; phylum Streptophyta; class Magnoliopsida; order Rosales; family Urticaceae; genus Parietaria; species Parietaria judaica. The sequence goes on from OX940868.1 coordinate 5,143,294, forward strand.
GCATCACAGTAGTAATCTGCTATACGCCCATCACCATACGGGTCTGGGTTTGTGACATAATCGCCTCCTCTACCTACTCTTACCCCTCCTCCTCCGTCATGGAAGCTATTTAGAGAATCACCTGAACGAAGTAAAAACCCCGTTGGAGATGCCCCGCCCGTCGGTGAGTTTCCTGTGGATGTTCAATCAAATTGTCATCCTCACCGTGCCTTGGGTTGATGTGGGTGCGAAGTGTCTTGAGAAAGTTTGTGCCATGTTCCTCCGCCGCAGCAGCAATCTCGGGATCAGGGTTCCCAAAGTCATCATCGAGGTCCGTCTCTGCTACCTACTCAAAAATCTCTAAATCGTTGGTAGAACCTGTATTCTTCATTGCCGCCGCGATCCAATCGAACAGCTCAGTGAATTCGGGGTTTTTATGGGCAGCCAGAGTATCTCTGATTGCTAACTTGGTGTTGTAGATGCACTTCACTAGGTCGGCTATCTTTTTGTACGCCATCCGATTCCTTTCTTTTTTGTGCACTAGCGCAAAGGTGCTCTAGTTGCACTCACACGCCAAGGAAGAAATGGTCTACGACAAGACCCGGACGGCTAACTTCTGGAGAGTTGGACACTCTCCGCCAAACATGAGCCACCACTCGGCTGCAAGAGTTAAGTGTAATTAGAATTCGCTAAATGTAGATTTACAAAAATTAAAATCATTATAATATGTTGAAGATTTACCTAGTGCCACGTTATTTCTCGCAGAAATAGCCGTCCTAGAGCGCATTTCACCGTTACACGCTTGAAAGTGAAGCATCTACATAAATAAAACAGAAAGTAACAAACATGTTAAAATAATCCGAATGAAAGTATGAAAAACATTTTAATTTCACAAAGTATTCCACGAACCTCGGCGGCCAGAGTCGTACGGAAACAAGACCTCATAAATTTTCGACACCTTCAATTGACATTTATCTCGCATCTTGATTTGAGGGTCCCATTGGTGATTGGGATAAAACCAATGGGCAACCTCGTGAGGCGGATGACAAAGTTGGTCCTTCCATTGCTTTTGCCGATGTTGATGGCCAAACCCCGACCTCTGAGGCTCTTGAGCTTGTTGTGCAACAAGTCATATACACGATACATCATGCCCATTGTGGGATGTATCTCCAAGTCGGTGAAGGGTAATGCCAAATACATGGGATCGTATATCTGGATAAAGTGGTCAATGCCCTCTCAAAACTTTGAGGACATTAAAAAATCCTCGACAGCTTGCCCTTTCGCCGTATTTTTCCATGAGCTTTCGAACCACCACGGAGAACTTAAAATTTGGCAGAGGCCGGCTTTATTATCCTTCACGCATTTCACCGTCAGGTAATTTGTGGAAAAACGCGTGGCACCGGGACGGGGGAGTTTGCATCTAGTCGTCCTCCTCATGTAGTCCAGGACGATCTTGTGGTTATAGATGAACTTTACAATAGACCTTGCCTGGTCTATTGGGATATTGATGACGTAACCTTTTCCAAGATCCTCAAACATGAGTTCCATGCAATGGGAAGCACATGGTGTCCAATAGATGTGGAACTTTTTCATCAATAACTTACCGGCTTTGACATAAGCCAATCCTTTATCGATAACGAGCTGGAATACATTCTCAGGACCGACCTCGCGTATGACTTCCTTCAAGACATGGAAGATCTGAGTTCTTGATCTTGTCAGATGTGTTGATGGACTTCAAGAAGATCGTTTTCCCTGCCGAGAAGACCATGATGTTAATGATCGAAAGATTGGTTGGACCCATCCAACCATCCGACATGACCATGCACCCTTTTTCTACCTAAATCTTTCGAGCATCTTCTATGATCCGATCGGCAGCCGCCACCTCTAAGGGAAAATACTTCTCTGAAATTTCGTAAGGCGAGGGCACAGGACAACTAGGACCTGGAAAAACAAAATGTTATTATCATTAATTCTCGACTATAAATAAACAAATTATACACAGCCTCTAATTAATTTTAAATGACATTTACCTTCTTCTGCGATGCTATCCTTCATATTCAAGAAGTGTGGTGACTTCGCCTATCTGAACGACACGCCTTCGTGAATAAAGAACTTACTCACATTGTGGCAAACTTGGTCAACCAATTGAGGGAGAATCATTCCCGGCAACTTCTTCTATTTCGACTTATCCTTCTTCAAGTGTGAGAACAAAGACGGAATCACTGGCGATGAGGTCGGTTGTGAGGTTGACGAGTCACCTGGCACACTGCATGCAGTGTGCGGGCATTGTTCCAAAAGGAATCTATCAGTCGCCTCTTGTTGTCTAGCTTTCTGTTTTATGCGTACAATTTCAGTCTCCGTGGCCTCGTCGTCTGAATCTACTTCATCTCGTATCTCCTGATATCTCTCGTACACCTCGGACGGGACCCCCACAAGGTTGGAGCGTATTTGGCACCTAACAATCTCTTCCACCTTGTTAACATTCTCTTTTTTCCTTCAAAACTTCCCGAGAATGCCCCGACAAACGTCGCTCGCCTCTGGCGGCGCATTTGGGTACGCTCTAGTGGTTTTTCGCGGATTGTTCCCCGCGATGAGATGCTTCATCCGCGTGATGCAACCAACTTTTATGACATGTCTGTTGGGATTTATGCCCACAAAGGAGACATGAAGGACCTTTTAGCAAATAATTAAGTTTATTAATAAAGTACTCCATGTAATAATACGATTATGTTCTTTTGCTGAGAATTAAATAAAGATAAATATTCATTCTTATTTATTTAAGTTTGTGTTTAAGCATATATGTCTACGCCCTGAAACTATCATCAACGAAAGAAGAGTTAAGTACAGACTTAACAAGATACCTCTTCTTGATAAGTTTAAAATAAATAGTTCGCAATCTTAGGATCGATGGGGCAATCGTATCCGATTAATGATTGTTTGAATAAACTACTGATACCGGATCTTGTGATATTAAGAGTTGTGACTCTGGAGTTTATTCTTGATGTCTTAATGAAGACACTGAACTAGACCTGTGACACTTTGAAGTTCGAGGTAAAACCGTTTCATTACTCGAAGCTTCAAAATCACAAACGAGGGATATTTTCGTAATTACCTAAATCCTGAAGTGGGTACATAATTTCTTGTGACACTTTGTGACACTTGACTAGTCAATGGGCAAGATCCAAACGATGGATCAAAGACCCGACGGTTGGTGTCATAATACTGTCTCGTTGAATTATGTGATTCATAGATATGGAATTTGTGTTATAAGAATGCTACGACATTAGTATCACATCATGCTTTGTTCTTTGAAGTGTGAATGAACAAACCGGGCCTGGTACTCATTGAATAATATATTCTTTGAATAAAAAATGTGACATGTTGTGACATCTCACTTTATGTTTTTCTCATTCACAAACAACAAAGGAGTTGATGAAATAATAACTAAGGGGTAAAACAGTAATTTTATATTCCTCTTAGTTAATGATACACACAAAGGGTAATATCATAAAATACACCGTGGACCGTGTGAAGAATATTTGTATCACATCAAACGGAAATAAGAACGCATATGAACTTAGAGATTGTCAGCATTGGTCCTTTAGTGGAATCGACCAATGTTAAGAAATAAAAGGCAGGAAAAGTTTGTGAACTTTTGTGTCCGGACTTTATTCTAAAGCTTCGTTCATATGGGTCCATGAGGTCTCAATGTTAGACTTTCGGACGAGATTTTGATGAACAAAATAAGTATTAAAAAATTATGTAAAGTTGATTTATTGAAATCTTACTTTAAGTTCAATTATTGAATTGAAATATTTTTAAGTACGAAATTGGTTTGATAATTTTTTCTTATGTATAAATTGTGATTTATATTTTGGAAATTATTTTCTTATGATTAAATAAATAATCATTATTTTATTTTATCACCTTTATTAAATATAATAAGTTGTATAATTATATTGATAATTATATACTATGCAAATTTAATAATTAAAAGGTTGAGAAAATTAATTCCTCAATTCTCATTGGTAAATCTAGAAAAATGAGGATTAATGATGTGTCAATTTGTCCTCTCTTGACCAATAGAAGTAGAGAAAAAGGAAAGAAAATATGTCAATATAATTCATGGTGTAACATGTGGAATTAATTGAATAAATTTTCTAATTTTAGTCAAACCTATGCGCATAAGAATAAAGGGATTAGGGTTTTGGACTTAGTCATCCAACCTTCTCCGTGTGTTGCTAGGTTAAATATATATAAGATATATTTTAATCAATAAGGTGCATAAATAGGATACTCTATAGTCTATATATGTAGATAATAGATAACGATCAAAAAGCAAGCAAGCGGCTCCTTTTATTTTTCCTCTCCCATTCGCATACCCGGAATACGCATTATTTTAGAGAGAAATTGTTTTCTGCTATTTGCGATTTCAGTGAGAGAAATTGAGGAAAAAGTTCTTTTTCTTCTCTTGTTCATAAAGAGCCCACTCTCTTCATCTCAAAATATCCGAAAGCCATAACATCGAATCCATCGTGGTTGTTTGATTGAAGACGGAGGGACGACTCGCGAAGATCGACGACGAAAACCGTGAATAAATTCCGGATTTGTAAGTGTTCCTAATCCTAGTTATATGATTTTCCGGAATTTTATCCAATCGTTGTTTACGAAAAAAATTATTTTGCATGTATGATAATCGTTTTTAACGTTATGGTTATTTTAACATGTCGAAAATCTGTTTCCATATTAAAAAGAAATTTTGAAATTCCGCCGTAACTTGTTACGTTCATTATTTATATTAAAAAAGTTTAATATCGATCCAACAATGTCCACAATAATTATATTGAAATACAGTGCCAACTGGAGTACAATGCTCCCTGGCGGGATCAACGGGAGGTATGTCTCACCTAAATCAAGAATTAAGATTACAATTATATTCAAAATTCAAATAAACCATTTCATTTAATCAATCAATAAATCAAAATAAATCAATAAACGTAGTTCATTAACAAATTAACCAACCAATTAAAATCAGTCGGTTAAAATGAATCAACCTATTTAATCATCTTGTCCCTAATTTAACATAACGTTTAACAACAAATTTAATAATCATCTTTAGCCTAATTTAACAATTAAAAACTAATATTTGTACCAATTTATCAACAACATCATCAAGAAGAACACAACATTTATCCTTCATTGACGAAACGGAATCAACATATTCGATTTTCATAAACTCAAATACACGTACTAAGTAAAAAGTCAAGACTCAAGAATCAAGATAACATCATAACATAATATTAATCAAGATATCCATGACTAGTTAGTCTAAAATTAAGCCTAAAAAACAAAATCGCAACCCTAGATTCAATAAAACAGCCTGACAAAATTTGGGAAAAATTACACACATGAGCTCGGCTTTCTATACCCATACCTCCTGATTTCTCGCAAAAAACTGCAAGTTTTGTGAAGCCACGGTCGGAAAGAGGTCCGAAAGTCGGGAGAAATGCGAAAGTTGAAGGGTTGGAGGCGAGAAATGAAAAAATTGTGAGAGGTTGCGTGTTTGGTTATCTCACAGTAAGGATAGAGAAACTAATTGAATGTTTGATCCTTAGTTCTTTAATATTGCTCTCGTGATAATTCATCACAGTAGTCTTCGTGAGGAGGTTTGCCTATCACGAGTAAAGAACTTAAATAAGTCCATGGCCTAGATTTAGAAATGAAAATTTCTAAGGTGTGAACAACCATTGATTAAAATTAATTACATTTATGTGGTTATCTATTACAGGGTCATAGTGTAGTCCAGGCACTGTTAAGTTTGATCAGGTATGAAGTGTCTTCACACTGGATAGAGTAGATTTATATATGAAATCATCAATTAAGTCCATCACCGATGATAATACGATATGGTCGGTTAGATGATCAGATTGGAATCGGTTGAATTCCTGAGCATCGTGGACTTGTACGGTTCATTTTACATAATCTTTTATTTAATCATAACAGAGTACAATAGAGTTCTCTAAATACTTTTATTTTTGGATTAGACGATTGAGCGGATGAGTTGCACAATGGAAGATATGGACAATATCTTTATGGTATTCTTATTGTGGTTTGTGGGGAAAAGAAAAGTACTCATAATTAGCTCATTAGATTCATCATCCTATGAGTTAGTAGTTTGTAATAATCACGGGGAATAAGATAGTATCATCAAAAGAGCAGAGCGGCAAACTTACCATTTTGATGAGTGTCATATTAACACGAAAACTAATTACCATATATCTGATGTAATCAATGGACACCTATGATCAGGAAGATAAATATCAATACACACTTGAGAGTTCTGCCAAGAGAAATAGTGGAATGTTATCAAGGTTGGTAAAAGTCAATACTTTTATCGTGGCTCGAGTGTGTATGTCTATTAGTTCACTTTGTAACTCCACAAGGATGACACCGCTATTATGTTTAAATGTGTCATTTAAACATAGGATATTCCAATCAGCCTCGGTTTGTGATTGTTGTCACGAATCACTCATTACCCTAAATAGTGGCATAGGTAAAAAAGTTTGGTAAGCCAATGGAAGTGATTAAAAATAATTGAATTTCATTCTTGGACATCCTCAGGGTTGTGGAAAATTAAATTTTAGTACAATTATCTTTTTGAATCGTGTTAATCTAATTCAAGGATTTAGATTTATGATAATAATAGATTATGGTTTAGACTAAAAATACTACTGTTATTGAAATCTAAAAATAGATTATTAAATATTAGTTTTAATACCTTAAATATTTAAAGAGAGAAATAAATAAATAAAATTGTCTTATATATATATTCGAATATTTTTTAAAAAGAAATTTTGAAAATATGAATATTTGATTTATTAAATCTATTAGGGTATTTTCAGAAGAAAAAAAAATTGTGTTGGATTTATTCTTTATTTGATTTTATTTTAAATCAAATCTTTGAGTGAATATCTCCAAAGTGGTTGGAGTGTATATCTCAAAAGTTGGTTGAGAGATTTTCTCCAAAGTGGTTGGGCCATTCCCTGTAAATAGGATAGCCTAGAAACCCTGAAACCACACCTCACAATATACAAAAATCGATTTTTTCTCTCTCTCTCTCTGTCTCTCTCAATTTCTGCATATTGGATCTGAGAATATTCTCAAATTAGTTCGTGTTTAGGGCTTCAAGAATTTCATTGAGAGCCCACTCATCCCCGCGACGTAGTCCCGGATCATACATCAGGAGACTTTTGTGAGAATCTTGTAAACAGAAAATCGCAGAAAGCTTCAAGATCAAAGCCAGAGATTTCAGAAATAAAAAGGTACGTATTTGTGTGTTTATCAATTAAGAATATTGTTTACTTATACTCAAGGCTCGAAATACAAATTGAACAAGTGTTAATTAAAATCAATATAATTAGTTTATCACGATCTAGAAAATTAATTATGAGTTGATTCTACACGGACGAAATCGACAGAAAACTGGTATGGGAGTTTAATCGAGAACTTTTTTTCAAAGGTCAATCCGCATGGTAATTTAAACGATCATAATATCTTATTGGGATGAGGAAAATCCTTTAGGATCTAGATACGTCAAAAAATCCAAGGCAATTCGTATCATAGCATAAATCCCCGATTATTAATATTAGAGTTGACGCGATTCCCCAACGTGGTGGGGGAATCGCGTCAATCTACCCATTTCAATCCGCTTTATGGACTTCGTTGGAGCGTCCAAGATGGTACGTGGTGCAAAACCCGCAAACTTGGATCTTCCCAGGGTTTAGCCGTCTTCTAGCGACCACCTTTAGCATTTATTTCCACTTTTAGGCATTAGGTTTGCACAGCTTTCCTGGCATATTTATCCATTGTTTTGTCATTGTCATGAACAACTTTGCAGATGGTAAAAAAACTTGATCTTTTATTTTTCATAGCGTGAACTTCTTTGAAGAACAAGTGTTTTTTTGTGGTTCGTTAAAGAAGACCTTCTAATACTTCAAAACGAGGCGTATCGTGCCCTAAGGGTTGTATGGCGTTCGAGCGGTTGTCTCGGTTTTGCTTTGCCAAATATTTTTGTCTTTCATTTTTTGCCCCTTTCAATAAAGATTTATTTGCCCCTTAGGCTTCACGTGCCCTATGGGTCATATAGGGTTTGACCGGTCGATTTGCTCGCCGGATTATCCTAAGGATTTGTTTTTGGCTGCTGCCAACGAACTACTTGCTTGACTTCACCAAGGATTTGTTCGCTGCACGTGGCTGTTCGATTTGCTCGTTGGACTTCAGCAAGGACATGGTCATTATCGGCGGCCTGTGATTTATCACTGGAATTGACCAAGGATATTTCTCACTGCCTATGACCGGTCAATTTGCTCGCCCGATTTCGCCAAGGATTTGTTTTTACCTGCGGCCAGCGAACTGCTCGTTGGACTTCGCCGAGCATTTGATCACATCCAGTGGCCGGTCGATTTGCTTGACGGAGTTCGCCGAGGATAAGGTCACTGACGATGGCATGCAGTTTAATTGATGCACTTTACCAAGGATAAAAACGCTATCGGTGGCTCAGCGGACTTCACCAGGGATAGAATCAGTGCCAGCGACCAACTAGCTCGCGGAACTTCACCAAGGATAGAATCACCACCGTGAAAGGCGGGGTGATCTAATCACTATCGTCGCCCCCATGGTGGCTCCACGGGGAGGGCCTCCAAAGTGTGTAGAAAATGCCACAGTTAGTGGTTCTAAAACCCTAGCATAACATAATCGAATTCGGGTTTCGCCAAATGGGGCTGGAACAGTTCCAGGTGTTGGGTTATTTAGCGTATCTAGACCCAAAAGGATCTCCGCTGATCCCATAAGAAATTATGATCGTTTTGATTATCACACGGATTAACCTTTAAAAATATTTTCTGGGTTAAAGTCCCATACAATTAACCATGTTTGTCCGTGTAAAAATAACTCATAATTAATTTCCAGATCGTGATAAATTAATTATCTTTATTTTATTAACACTTATTCGATTTTCATTATGAGCTATCAGTATTAGTAAATAATATTCTTAATTAATAAATACTTAAAAGCGTACCTTTTTATTCCTTAAGGCTCTGACTCTAATCTTGAAGCTTTCATCGATTTTCTGTGTAGAAGATTCTTCCAAAAGTCTTCTAAAGCTCCCACTGGATAATTCTGGAAGCCCTAATACTCGAACAACTCTGAGAATTCACCGAGGATTTGATTTTAAATAAAATCAAATAAAGAATAAATCCAAAACAAATCTTTTTATGAAAATACGCTAAAAGATTTAATAAATCATATGTTTATATTTTCAACACTTATATGAAAGAAAAATCACACACACACACAAATCACACACACACACAACAACAAATTTATTTATTTATCTCTTAAAATATTTCAGGTATAAATTCTAATATTCAATTTCTTTACTTTCCGATTTAAAGAACAATGTAATTTTTTGGTCTAGACAAAAAAATGATATAATCACAAATCCCAAAAATGTAAGTCAGATTGACACGATTCAAAAAGATAAATGTACCCGAGTTTAATTTCCTACAATCCTAGAGATCTCAAAGGATTAAATTCAAATTTCTTTTTCTAGTTTCATTGGCTTACTAAAATCTGGTACTTATGCCACTATGTAGGGTAGTTAGTGATCTGTGAAAACAACATGAACCAAGTTTGATTGGAATATCCTATGTTGAAATGACACATCTGAACATAATTGCGGTGTCATCCTTTTGGAGGTACAAAGGGTACAAATGGACATACACACTCAAGCCACGACAAAAGTGTACACTTTTACCAACCTTGATAATATTCCACTGTTGCTCTTGGCTGAACTCTCAAGTGTGTATTGATATTCATATTCCTAATCACATGCATCCACTGATTCAATCTGATATATGGTAATCAATTTTCGTGTTATTATGACATTCATCAAAATGGTAAGTTTGTCGTTCTGCCCTTTTGATGACACTATCTTATTCCATGATTATTAGAAACTACTCACTCATAGGATAATGAATCTGATGAGAAGATCATTAGTACTTGTTTGATTTCCACAAATGATAATAAGAATACCATAAATATACTATCCATATCTGATATCGTGCAACTTATCTTGTATATCATTTTATCCCAAAATAAAATTATTTGGAGCACTTTATTGTACTTTGTAAAGTTTAAATCAAAGATTATATAAATTGAACCGTACAAGTCCATGATGCTCGGGACATCAACCGATTCTTCTCCGATCATCTAAGCGACCCTATCGTACTATCATCAGTGATAGACTTAGTTGACGATTTTTTATATCAGTCTAGTCGGTCTAGTATGAAGACACTTCATACCTGATGAAACTTAACAGTGCCCGGATTGCACTATGACCCGATAATAGATCACCACATAAATGTAATTAAGTTTCTCAATGGTCGTTCATGCCTTAAAAATTCTCTTTTCTAATCTAGACCATGGACCTTTTTATGTTGTTTATTCGTGATAGTCAAACCTCCTCACATAGACTATTGTAATGATTTATCACGAAAGAAAAATTTAAGAACTATGGATTGAACATTCAATTAATTTTCTTTATCATTAATATGAGATGACTATAAGAGATTAACATTAATAAGAACCTTTATTCCTAGGATAATGACTATAATCTTATACAAGCGAGATTAGCATCTCAATAGAAGGTATGCTAAAATATGTCCAACACCAGGGCCACGGGTTGGGTCAAACTTTTACCCTGGGCCATGGGTCGGGGTCCACAAACCCGAGTTTCATTCGAGTCAGAACTTGAACTGAGTCGACCCAGATCAGGGTTAGATCTGGGTTAACCTGACCCAGATCCATCTGGACCCATGACAGACCCGACTCAACCCAAGTCAGACCTTGGTAGGACCCGGCAAAGGTTTTTGACGTGGCTCAACTAGGCTGAATCAATTCCAGCTAATTCCAACTTGGCCTGACCCAGTCCTGAACTGTTCTGGGCTATCTAGTGAAGCCGGCTGGCGGGTCATCTGATGTCGTACCAAACTATTGAGTGCAAGCACAGGTCCCACCCGTGCTCGCATCCTGAATCTGATCCAAAAAAGTTTTATACTAATTTTTATTTTACTCAGGGTTAGAAAATCTAATACATATCTTTGTAAATCTAATTATTTTCCCTAAGTGTCTTTTCTCGATTACTTTTATTTTATTATTTATCCTGAAATTAAATTAATTCTAAAATTCATATTAATTTTTAAAAGGTTTAGGAATCAACTTTTATGATTAGATAAAGTGTTAAATCAGTGAATTTTCTATTTAATTTAGTCAATTAAATATTGATTGCTAAATCTAATTTTGACGAGTGTCAATTAGACTGAATAAGAAATTAAATGTTAAATGTGATAAATAGTTATTTATTTTAAAATAACTACGATCTTTTTTATTTATTAGTAATACAGAGGAATAAGAGTAATCCTGTGAATTCATATTTTGAACATTTAAAGGTGAATTTTAGTCAATATCGAATTTTAATTATATTCAAAGTATTCTGCTATAAATATATTTTATTAGTTAATACATACTAGTACTAGTCATAAGGAAGCGAATCACCAATTAAAACCCCACATTAAATACAAGGTTTATAATTTTCCACGTGTTGAGTCCTCGTAATGTGTGTACCCAGTCTAAGTAGGATTGGAATTCCTCGTAGAATGCTTTTACTCAGTATGACACAAACGCAAAGGATGCCATATCAAATTCCTGCTGCTCAATGTATTGGTTGTACCTAACCGGGACAGTATAAGGTACCGGAGACTAAGTTTGAAAGGACCGGTTAGAAGTTAATAATTTTATTTTTTCTAATCATCAGGAATAATATAGGATATAATAAGTTTAATTGTTATTTAAACCCGAGTTCTTTAATCAAAGGAGGATTCAATGCAGGTTTTTTTATAATTAATTTACTGACCAAATTTCATTTTAAAGTCCTAATGTTATTATAGTTGCATCTTTTATAATACTTGTTCATTATTATTAATATGCATGAATTAGTTTTATTATCGTGCTTATTTATTGTATCTTAATTTACATTTATAGAAAAGACGCAATGTCTAATATCTCACTGAGATCAATCCTTGAAAATGAGAACATGTGGAATGGGAAGAATTCCCCAAAATGGCAAAGACGCCTCAAAGTAGTGCTCACACATGAAAAGAAGGAGTATATCGTTACCGATTAACATCCCTCTGAACCACCAACAACTATGACCCGTGCAGAAAAGGATGCTTATAAGAAGTACACCGATGACGCTGCCTAAGTATCATGTCTCATGCTGGCCACAGCAGCATGAGCCCATGACTGCATGGGAAAGGATACAACATCTCAAAAGGTTGTATGAGAAATTGAGTCTCGACACGCAAGATTCAAGATCATGACAAACTTGCCCAGAAAAAGAATGACTACAGGTTCAATGCAAGTGATGGTGTTCTAAAAATGATCATCTGATATGAGAGTCTTCCCGCCTGTAAATTAAAATTCAAGAAGACGTTCATTGACATCGTGTTGACCTCCACTGTGACTCTTACAACCAATTCATTTTGAACTACAATATGTCTTCAAAGACAAAGAGTTTGCACCAGCTCCACCAATTGTTCCCAAAGCAAATGCTGAGACTTTCATGAAATTTATTGCTGCTCCTGGGGAAAAAGCATTTTTGCTCAGAACAAAAAAGGCAAGGCACCTAGTGTTGGGAAAAACATGTAATACCCGGTGTATTGATATATACAAAAAAAAAAAAGTTTCAATCCGACCGTGTAACATTTAAAAATATTTAAAGTTGAATACTTAATCTTTAACATGAATCGACTATCGGATAATACAATTCGAGATCAAATTATTAATCAGCGATTTAATTTTAATTATATATTTCATAACAATATTATTAATGTCATGGTATATAGGAAATAAATAAAGGGTTTTCATTTATTGACCTATTGCATAAGGCCGTACATGAATTTCGATGACTTCCGGTTGTGGGTTTTGACCATGGCAGGGCTCCGCCGGTGCTTGGAGAACTACTGTGGTCTTCCACAATATTCTATTATACTCCACGTTTCGAAGCGTGGGCTTTGCCGACAGGACTCTCATAATATTTAACTGTCATTCTTTTTAAGTTTTGGAGAAACAATGTCTCGCTAAGACGAACGGAGAGAGATATCATAAAAGAATTTTGCAAACCCTAGAGAGAGTGGGATAGATCGAAATTTTCTTTGGGGAAAAGTGTAAAAAATGTGTGGAATGAGCTCTTATTCATAGAGTATAGCTCAAACTGAATTGGAGAAGTTCCCTCAACTAATTTTTTATTTTAATAATTTAATATCCAGTAATTTTTCAATCCGATATTCCAGATTAAACTTCACTCATTCAATGGATCAAACTCATAAGGGATTTAAATAATAAGAGGATTTGGTAAAAAAAAGATAAAACCAGTCTTATCCACTCATTTATAAAATTAAAATTCTAAAATCAATTTCTAGATTTTTCAGTTGAGAATAAAATATCTTAAACCGATCTATTGGACCAAATTGATTTAAGATAAAATAAAAAACCCTAACTAGATAAACAAGTATAATTTTTCGATTTATACTTATCCACTTTTGAAAATAATATATTTAATATATAATAATTAATTTTCAATCCGACGGTTAAGATTAAATTTTAAACTGATCCAATAGGCCTAATTAATTAACCGATTTCAAAATTACTAGACCTGGTCACCAAGTTACATTTTGAATTACACGGTATAAATTAATTATCATAACCCAACGGTTGAGATTAAATCTTAACTAATCCAATAGATTAAATTAATGTAGGTTTTATCTTAATACCTAAACATTAGGTACTTATCTGCAATTTCAGATGTCCAAAACTATTTCCACGCGTGAAGGTGGTTCCACAATCATAGGCAGCCAATCGATTTACACTATATATAATAATATTTATATGCATAATTAATTAGAATATAAATCTTTTAATTATTGATTAATTATTAAAAAACCTACAAATAATTAAATCTAAATAATTAAAAGGCTTATTAGACAATTGCTCAATATCCAACAAACCTTTGTAAAAATTACTCATAGTTTCATAAATCCATATTATACTCACCCTTTAATTATTTTTCCTAAACTACCCTTATTCCCCCTGATTCCTCTATCTTCTTAAGACAGCTTCTCTCTCTCTCTCTTCACCAACATCTCTCGTTCGTCTCTCTCAGCAAATTCGACTCCGAGAAGATCGAGGCTCTCAATCGCTTGCTGGCTAGCTCGCATCGCCCAGGGCTTCCACGTCTTTGCTTTCTTCCATCAGGTTCGCTCGCTCTATCGATTTCTTTTCGTGATCGCGCTCCAATCTGAATCGCCCTTGGCTTTCTGATTCGGAGGTCGTGAAGAACGTGGCATCATCAGAATTTTTTATGGAACCTTGTTTTTGAAATTTATTAACTTCTTAATGATATTTTGGTTGAAATTAGTTTTAGGGATTTTGTCTTATTGATAAATTGGAAGTTTAAGTTAGTCTGAAGAGGCAGATTGAAAAGGGTCTCTGGAATTTTGTTTTTGGATTTTGACTCAAGTAATATCATTGTTAATGGATTATGTTTTTAGCTTTGTGTTGAGAATAATTTATCAGCCATTGAAACTATGATCAATGATTGTTTCATTTTATTTTATGTTAGGGATAAAATCAACTCGGGCTGGATTTTCTGGAGAGGCTTTTTCTTTAGTAACTTTAGTTTCAAATTTATGTAACTTTTGTTTCATTTTACGTAACTGCAATTTACATAAATGCAATTACACTTTGTAGTTATACAGATACATTTTTGTAATTATAATTACACTTATTTAATTGCACTTTCTATGTTTGGTTTAATCGGAATGATTGTATCACTTTCTTGTAGAATCTCTGTGTTATTTCAGTAACTTACCCAAAATTGGGCTTTCATTGATTTGGGGTCGAGGAATTGACGGTTGACGAGGAATCGAATTGGGGTTTCATTGAATTGAGTCAAGGAATTGAAGGCCGGCGAGGAATCGGATAGTCGTGCTCTTTTTTTTTCTTTCTGAAGGAACGGATTTTTTAAGGCTTAATTCAAGTGTCGACGAGTTATGCTCTTCGGCCGATTTATATGTTGAGTTTATTTCGGTGAACTTGTATTTATAATTGGACTTTAAACCCCTTTAGAGGAGAAAGTTACGGTTCGTTGTTATAGGTTGTACATTACATGATTTTTACTTTGTTAAGCTATTTAAAAAGTGTATGTTTTAGATTTTATTCTATATATTTAAGCTACTTTTTTTTTCATGAATGTTTTCTTTAGAAGTCCAATTAGGTTCTATAAAAAAAATGTCTAAGTCATATAATTTGATCTTTCTCTCAAATATTTGACTAATATATACAATTTTTTAACATATAATTAACCAATTGGTCTAATACAAATTTACGTAATTACACTTACATATATAATTATAGTGGAAAAGAGAATTATGTAATAAAAGTTACATAAGTGTAACTACAAAAAAATAGTTGTAATTACAATAACGTAAATGTAAAGAGAATTACACAGTTGTTAAATGTAATAATAGCACGGATCCGAGGGATAGGGACACCGAGAGAATCATGGAAGCTGTAACTTCAGTTACGATAATGTAACTTAAGTTACGATAATGTAACTTCGGTTACAAAACTATAATTCCAATTAAATTAGTGTAACCACATTTACATTAGTGTAACTCTAATGATTGTGGTCATAGTATTACATAATTGTGGTTATACTATTACATAACCATATATGACTAGAATTACGAAAGTGTAACTCCTATTACAAAAGTGTAACACCGGTTACACTTATGTAACTTGAGTTACAAAAGTGTAACTTCAGTTACAAAAATTATTTTAATACTTCCAAATTAACTCCCAAAGCACTAAATTATTATTTGAACAAATATATTGAAATTGTAACTCCAGTTACATAAGTGTAACTTCAGTTACGATAATGTAACTTCAGTTACGATAATGTAACTTCGGTTACAAAACTTTAATTCCAATCAAATTAGTGTAACCACATTTACATTAGTGTAACTCTAATGATTGTGGTCATAGTATTACATAATTTTGGTCATAATATTACATAGCCATATATGACTAGAATTACGAAAGTGTAACTCCAATTATAAAAATGTAACACCGGTTACACTTATGTAACTTGAGTTACAAAAGTATAACTTCAGTTACAAAAATTATTTTAATACTTCCAAATTAACTCCCAAAGCACTAAATTATTATTTGAACAAATATATTGAAATTGTAACTACAGTTACATAAGTGTAACTTCAGTTACGATAATGTAACTTCTGTTACGATAATGTAACTTCGGTTACAAAAATTTAATTCCAATTAAATTAGTGTAACCACATTTACATTAGTGTAAGTCTAATGATTTTTGTCATAGTATTACATAATTGTAAGTCACTATTTTTTGACAATATTTCAATTTAAATTTTTTTTTGTAACTCAAAGAAATTATTGCTACATACCTTTAGATGGAGACTGGATTAATATAATTATGTAACACAAGTGTAACCATATATGACTAGAATTACGAAAGTGTAACTCCTGTTACAAAAGTGTAACACCGGTTACACTTATGTAACTTGAGTTACAAAAGTGTAACTTCAGTTACAAAAATTATTTTAATTACTTCCAAATTAACTCCCAAAGCACTAAATTATTATTTGAAAAAATATATTGAAATTGTAACTCTAGTTACATAAGTGTAACTTCAGTTACGATAATGTAACTTCGGTTACAAAACTTTAATTCCAATTAAATTAGTGTAACCACATTTACATTAGTGCAACTCTAATGATTGTGGTCATATTATTACATAATTGTGGTCATACTATTACATAATCATATATGACTAGAATTACGAAAGTGTAACTCCTATTACAAAAGTGTAACACCGCTTACACTTATGTAACTTGAGTTACAAAAGTGTAACTTCAGTTACCAAAGTGTAACTGTAGTTACCTAAATGTAACTTTAGTTACATAAGGGTAACTACAATGATATTGATTTAAAATTAATTTAAAGGATCAGAAATATTCTTAAAAACAAGTTACCAAAGTGTAACTGCAGTTACCAAAGTATAATTGTAATTACCCAAATGTAACTTCAGCTACATAAGTGTAACTGCAGTTACTCAAATGTAACTGCAGTTACTCAAATGTAACTGCAGTTACTCAAGTGTAACTGTACTTACTCAAATGTAACTTTAGTTACATAAGGGTAACTCAATGATATTGATTTATAATTAATTTAAAGGATAAAAAATATTCTTAAAAACAAATGTTGGTTTGGTTGCTTTTGTTCCTTTTTACTTTGAATTGAGTATTTCTTTCACTTACACTTTAAAGAGTGAAATTACTAGATAATCAAGTAACACGAATATGATGGAGTTGCAATGAATGAAAATTACGTTAATTTAACTACAGTTACATAAGGGTAACTGTGGTTACCCAAGTGTAACTACAATTAATAGAATTTACTATATAAGTGTAAAAAGAATTGCATAAAGTGTAAACTATAATTTTGAGGATGCGACGTTCATTGATCGAACTTTTCTCGATGTTCCATCAATGTCGAAATTGATAAACCTGTACAATATCATATTAAAGTGAAGATAAGTTTAAGTTTGAGTGTAGAAATGAGTCAATAGTGTATCCGTGCAACACATATATATATCAACATACTAGCAAACAAGAAGAGCATATAATGCTTTTATCCTCATTCAAAGTATTTGAAGATTTATACATCTCATTGGTATTTATATTGTAAGTTCCTATTGCAAAAATACAAAGACTCAAAACTCTTGTGAAGCGGAGCCGAGATCGGATTTGCCTTTTCTCGTCTTCCGTCTTCGGCAAGAGTCTGGTGAATGTTTGGGAAGAATGCCTCTATTGGCAATGGTCATTGCTCCCAGAAGCTTGCTCAGCTCTTTTTCGTCACGCACCACGCCTCGGAACGATCCGGGTCTTGTTGTTGTCCCTCGATGCGTTCTCAACAAGCTCTAAAACGTAGTTCAAACCAGTCAAATTACCATAGTCAATTGCAATCAGACCATCAACGATTTTTAAAGAATTATTTTTTATTCCAACCGATAATAGCAAAATCAGATAAATCAAACAAAAACAACAATACTTATATTTATATATATACTATCAGGGGAAACCATGCAATTGCCTGTAATGTATCAAAATCAGATGAACAAATAAACTGACAAACAAAAGATAATATTAAGGGAAAGTTTCAGATTTTGAAATTCAATTAGAGGATTCGAAACATAATAGAATAACAGAATTGAACTACATAATTCAGAAATCGGAAATAGCGTCGCATACCGAATCAAATTACAATTGTACAACTAACCTAGAAATTGCAGGCCTAAGCTCCATTTACGCTCCTAACGGCACGATCGAGAGCGGCATTGGCATTGCAAGGATGGAGACGACTTTGAACGACGTGAGTAGACGGAAAATCCGGTGAAGCTCCTCTGCTGCGCGGGGGTCGCCGAGATGAGACGAACCCGTGTTGTATTGAATCAAGATACATCTGGAACTTAACTAAAACTGGAGATAGAAGAATCAACAACACATCTAAAACCTAGAGAAAGATAAGATCGAAGAAGGAGATGAATTCACAAAATCGAAATTGATCGCTAAAGATTAAGATCAAATATTGAAATCGAACTTGGAGATTGAAGCTGGAGATAAAAGAATCACATAGGATTAATACATGATCGAAGAAGATGAAATCTAGAGGAGTCGTGATCAAACAAGGAGATGAAATCGAAATCGATTCGCATGCAATTTAGAGAACTGATCGAAGGCCTTGTTGAAGAAGAATGGAAGGAGTGAAGACGTGAACGAAGGCGAACTGAACGAACGAGGTTATAATTGTCCAAAATAGCCTAAGTGAGTACTTCTTCGATTAAAGCAAACCTTTGAGTATTATTTAAAAAAGTTTAACCTTAATTGAGTATTTTGCTAATAAGCCCATAATTAAATTAGATTTTAATTTTTTGATATCAATATCACAAATTAAATGTCATGGTGCATCACCATCATTTTATTTCGTGACATTTGATTTAATTAAATGTTTCCAAAAAATGGTAAAAAACTGTTAAATCTCCAATCACTAACAGGTGAGTCAAAATGACTCGGTTCCAAAAGGTGAATTTCCCAGAATTAAATTTCTAACAAATTTTCAGTTAATGTCAAGCAAATTTCATCATCTTTTGAAAGTGATATTTTCGTTACCAAACGTTGGTACTTTTGTCCCATCTAATTAAAACATTTTTGAAATTTGCCACAAACTTCTATTTTAATTATCTTGTCACATGTTTACATATTAAACATATTTAGTCACATTTCTTTCGTTCGTACCAAAGTTATCCTTGGGACTACGGACCCATTTCACTTAACCCTAACAAAACGTTAATATTTTGTTCCTCAGTGAATTCCACTATGAACCTTTGCACTCTTTAAAAAATGGTATATATTATTCCTGATACAAAAATGTGTTCATTGATACAATAAAATTCAGTGGTTGATCTTTCACTTGATAATTTATAAAGGAGAGGGTAGTTATTATCGTTTTATCCCTTACTGCATTTTCATCTTCAGCTCAGCCACTAATATTATGAGTGATCCACTTATGGTTATGATTCATAAGTTGCCCATGGGTCCATCTCACTTCTCAAGATCGATAATGAATGGAATCATCTTGACTTTGAAGAGAGTTATATGATTTCCATGTCTCTAATTAAGTTACCCTTACTTGTTGACTATCATGTTCCAAAAATAGAACCATCGGGAACGACAATGTTTATATTCTTGAACAGTTAAATCAAAGAACAATCAATTCAATAGTCCAGGCTCAAGTTCACTCAAGACTTAGATCCAAGATCTATTTTATCATCTACAAGTGATTTAATTCCAAATTATAAGTGATGGTCATATATGATAAAATTCTGGAATTTAGTTAGGTCTTGTCTAGTATGAAGCCGCTTCATACTTAATGCACTTCTAGTGAGTAACACACCTTTTATCCATAATAGGATTTTACCACGTAGTAATATTAATGAATTTACACAATTAATGGGCTTCCACCCAATCAATTTAGTCACAGACATTTTAAGTTGATTAATTATGATTGTCAGTTTTTCCTCACATTGACTCGGGTGTGATGATAATAGCATAATTGTATTTCCATTATAAACTATGGATCAAACATTATATTGTATTCAATCAGACACTATAATAAGATCATTAACATAATAAGTAACATCTTTATTCAACGATAAGTTATTATTTTTTAAAAATAGATAAAATCAACTTGTTTAAGGACACATGTCCAACATCCAAAAATCTGAAACTTCAAGCGAAAGCTAAGAAACCGAAGGCTGAAACTGTCGAGGACCATAAGTGCTATCATTGCGGGAAACAGGGGCACTAGAAAAGAAACCGCCCATTGTATCTCGCGGAGATCAATAAGATGAAACCAAGTTGAGACTCCATTTCAGGTATAAATGTTATAGAACATAATCTTACTAATTCTAACGACTGGATATTAGATACAACATGTGGTACTTAGATTTGTACTGATGTGCTATGTCTGCAGAATAGTAGGAAGCTGAAGAAAGGTGAGTCCAATATGCGCGTGACAAATGGAGTACATGTTGTTGCTGAAGCTGTGGGAAAAGTTGGCCTCCACAATCCCCAAATGATAAAATTAGAATTAAATGACTGTCATTTCGTACCTTCTATTGCCAAGAACATAATTTCAGTTCAATAATTAAATGTTTTAGGTTTTTGTTTTACCATTGGAGACAAGCGTTGTTCAATTTTTAAGAATGGTATTTGTTTTGGTACTGCATATTTATCTAATGGTTTATAATCTTTAGATACTTCTTATCATCCGTACTTTAACATTATACCAAAAGGTTAAGACCGAACAAACTAAATTTGGACTATCACTGGCATTGTCGACTTGCCCACATAGGTGAGAAATGCATAAGCAAACTCCACAAAAATGGAATGTTGGAAGATTTTGATTATGAATAATTTGAAACGTGTGAGTCTTGTCTAGCCTAAAAAATTATTAAGGCCCTTTCAAAGGGATTAATGAAAAAAAAGATGAGGTTTTTGTCCTCACACACACAGATGTATGTGGTTCTATACCTATCATGGCCAAATGAAGTTTTAAGTACTTCATTACCTACACTGATTATTTTTTTAGGTACGGCTATATTTTAATTAAACATAAATCAGAATCCCTTGAAAAGTTCAAGGAATTTAAAAATGAAGTTGAATATCAAACTGGCAAGAATATTAAAGCACTTCAATTCGCTCGAGCAGACGAGTATTTGAGCGATGAATTTAAAAATTTCCTCAAGTATATGGGTATTGTGTCATCGTTAACTCCATCTAGAGCACCACAACTTAATGGGATGTCTGAAATGAGAAATTGAACTCTTATGGACATGGTTCGATCAATGATGAAAAAAAAACAGACTTACCAAAATCCTTTTGAGGGATATGCACTTATGGAAGCTTCTAACATACCTTAAATGCACTTATGGAAGCTGCTAATATACTTGAATCTATGCCATCCAAAACTGTGTCGAGAAAACCACATCAAAGGTGGAATAATAGGAAACCCAATCGACAACACATGAGATCTTGGCCAGTGAATTTTACGCCAAGAAGTGAATGATTAAGAAACTTGGCCCCATATCAGACAAATGTAATTTTGTGGCATACCCTGAAGAAACATGTGGGTACTACTTCTATAACCTGATGGCCACAATGTTTTTGTAGCTAGAATAGGGACGTTTCGAGAAAAATAATCTATATCTAGAAAGTCAAGTGCGAGAAAGATTGTTCCTCAAGAAAAACGTGACCCAAAAAGCTAAGATATTGAAGAAATAGAAACAGAGGAATCTCATACATCAATTGAAGAAGATTACGATCAGATCATGACTGGCAATCAAATGGAAGACAACACTCTTTATGATGTAGTCATACATGATGGCATTAATAAGCAACCTAATACACGTTGACATTTGGATGTAAATTAGGGAACATTTACCTCCTCTAAAACTGAATCTCCTTATATCAATCGAAGAAGAAACAGTTCATGAAAACGAGAGTGGTGAACCCAAAGCCTATAAATAAGCGATGACTAGAGATTATTCAGACAAATGGCTTGGAGCCATAAAATCTGAAATAGATTCTATGTACATTAAAAAATTATAAGGCTTAGTTGATGCACCTAAAAGGTGAAGAGCCATAAGCTGTAATTGGATTTTCAAAATAAAAATTAACATGGATAATAACATACAAAGGAAAATTAGTTGAGAAAGGGTTTGATAAATTCATGGTAGACTATGATAAAACGTTCTCCCCAATTTCAATGTTCAAATCAATCATAATCTTTCTTGCCACTGCGGCTTTCTATTACTATGAAATCTAGAAAATGGACGTGAAGACTGCGTTCTTGAATGAGATTCTAGAAGAGGATGTATACATGACACAACCTAAGGCTTAATAGATCACAATAATTCCTCCAAGGTATGCCAACTAAAAAAATTAATTTAAAATCTGAAGCAAGCATCTCGCAGTAGGAATCACCATTTTGATTCATCGATTATTGAATTTGGTTTTACTTGGATAAAAAATGACCCATGCGTGTACATCAAAGCTAGTGGGAGCACATATGTTTTCTTGATTCTTTATGTCGATGAGATCTTGATGATAGGAAACAATACATCTGAACTCCTTCCAAGTAAGGAGTGGTTGAGAAAATGTTTCTCAATGAAATTCTTAGGGGATGCCGCCTATATTCTAGGGGTGAGGATCCATAGAGATATATCCAAGAGAATTTTGGCACTAAGTCAGAGTACATACATAGAGAAGATAGAAAATGGTTTAGCATGATCTAATTAAAGAAACGGTTCACTCCGATGGCCCCTAAAATGTATGTTTCCAGAAATAAGAGTCTGGTGTCCTCTGATAAAATCAAGCACATGGAAAAATTTCCATATGCCTCCGCCATTGGCTCAATAATGTATGTCATGCTATGTACTCGACCAGATGTAGCTTTTGTCTGAATCATGACAAGTTGGTTCGAATCAAATCCTTACTAAATTCACTAGATCGTAGTCAAGAATATCTTAACAGGAAAAAGGATATATTTCTTCTATATGGTGGGGCTGATCAAACACTTCATTGGTTATACTAACGCAAGCTTCCAATCTGACCAGGATGATTTCAAATCGCTAACAAGATATGTATTCTTTCTAAATGGTGGTGCGATTACTTGAAATAGCTGCAAGCAGGATACTGTAGCAAACTCAACCACCGAAGCTTATTATATTTCACCATCGGATGTTGCTAAAGAGATTGTCTGGACCAGGAAGTTTGTTTCTGATCTTGGTGTAGTTCCTAGCACAGGTGATCTCGTGAAGTTCTTTTGTAAAAACAACAGAGTTATAGAACATGACAAGGAGCCCATATTGCACAGAATAACAAAGCACATGCTTATAAAATACCATCTAATCAGAGACATTGTTGATCAGACAAACTTTACGATGGAAAGAGTTCACACAAAATATAAGGCGGCGGACCCGATGAGCAAGGGTTTGTAAAAAAAAAAAAAAAAACATATTCGTCATACAGAGTCTATATGAGTTAGTAACCTTTAGATGTATGTGGTCTATTCTAACACGTTGAAAATTACCATTTTTTTTTTGTATTTAGTCTCAGAAAAAAATTATTTTATGCATTTTGTATCATTTTAACTTTGAGTTTAGTTCATACCTTTGTTTGTCGGGTGTGCTACGATTATAGTGTCATCACCCATTTTTGACCTGCAAGTAATATAGGTTGTTCGTAAACAATTGTGTGCTCTTGCTCGCCGGGTAGCTAATTCGAAGAGTGTGGTTGGCGCTTAAACCACGAGCAATAGTCGTATAGATACCTAGTGAATGGTCTTCGGCTGGCGCGTAGCCGGATTTTTTCGTTGGCACGTAAATCACGAGGGGCCGTATTGTTACCTGGCGAATGGTCTTCGGCTGGCGCGCGTAGCCGGAATGCCTTTTGTTACTTGGCGACGTCTTCGGCTCGTAGCCGGACCTGCCGGGTCCCGACGAAGCCTTTGCCTTTAGTTACCTGACGAGGTCTTCGGCACGTAAGCGGACTGCCTTTTGTTACCCGGTAAGGTATTCGGCACGTAGCCGGGTTTTTATTTAGGGATCTGTATATATACCATAGTACTCCCCGAGTTTCTGCGTAATCTTCCTTGCAGTATTGGAAAAACTTTCAAAGTATTTTGTAAAGACAAATTTATTCATAGATAAGGTTGGCCTACACAGTAGACTTGGAATTGTGCATTGTGCTTTATTGAAAGGATATGGGTTCTTCACCGTGGCTTCAGTAGTGCGGTTTGACTGGTGGCTTGCCTTGGCAGAGTCAGTTGACAATCGCTGTCTTCCACTTGGGCTCGTCTTTGGTGCTAATGGTGTAGGCGGTTGTCTCCTATTTTTCTCCGCTCGTCAAGTCGGTCTAGCTTGGCTGCTTTGTTGTTGGCGCTTGCAGAGATCCAGAAAATATCGTATTACGTCAATGGCTGGAGGCGGTCCATGGCTTTTTGAAGCCGTGCCAGCGTCTTGTCGTCCCGTTTCGGTACGCCATTTATTTGGCGTGCGATATTCTGTGAGCTGCATTGTACTTGTACATTCTTGATTTTGAGCCTTTCTACAAGGTTCAGGTCGGCGAAAAGCAGTCCGCATTCAGCTTCTTCGCTTGAGGCTGTGAACTCGAACTTAATGAAATTCAAATACCTTAACATTATACGTACCCTTATAATTATTATTATCACGATACATATTACACCTACGTTATACACAATGTAAAATAGCGGTTACATATGGTGTCTACTTCAGGAGATACCTTTTTCACTAGCTCGACATACGGGTGCTCCAACATTGACGGTCTATTTGGTGTCCGAATATAGGATTCGAAGTCAGGTTCATCAGCAATGACTATTGGCTGAGTACTGTGATCAACTGGGTAATAAGTTACCTTCAAATCAAATTTTCAGACAATACCAAATTTGTTATACAACAACTCCTTCAAATCAGAAATGTTGTTTAAAATAGACTTTTCAACGGTTAAAGCAGTTGCAGTATCACTTATTCCCTCCCAAAACCACATGTAAAAATATCTATCGAAAATCCACTCTCCGTCAACACTGACATCAAAAGGTAATAATCCATCTTACAAATGAAAAAAAATACTTAAACTGTTATAGGCTTATAGGGTACAACTATATTATAACGTTTTGTAGCGGTAAGTTTCCAACCGAGTTTATACTTAAGAATTCATAGAGTACAAACTAAATCCGTCCTACAGATCACGGTACCGCTACATAACATATTAATAGAGCATAATTTATCAAAAATTGAAAACAACAATAAAATTACTTGATTATAGTGGCTAAACTTAGTTTATATTTTAAGGATTCATAGATTACATTCGGCCTAAAGATCTCTGTATCGATACATAAGATATTCGTACCGCTATTTCTAATCCATAAATTTAAAATTTTAATAAAATTACTTGATTACACTTGGCTAACATTAGTTTATATTTTAAGGATTCATAGAGTACATTCGGCCAACATATCTCAGTACTCATACATAAGATATTCATACCGCTATATTTTGTCCAGAAATTGAAAGCAATAATAAAATTACATTATTAGACTTGGCTAACCTTACCTTATATTTTAAGGATCCATAGAGTACAGTCGGCCTATAGATCTCGGTACCGCCCGCTATTTATCCAAAAATTGAAAAAAAAATTACTTGATTACACACCGTCGAATGAGTCAATTCTTGATACATAATTGAACTGAAAGGTTCGCTAATCGTTGGTTGGGTAACGCAGAAGACGAAGAGTAGGAATATGGTGAATCAGCGAAGAAACAATGGGAGCTTAGGGTTTCTCGGCAACCCATGTTTGTCTACGTGACCAGAGTGAATGGGTTAGTCAACTACATTACGAGAATTCAGTTATTAACGTCCCAAACGCGACTTTGGGTACTTTTGTTACCGCTTGTAAAATTTAGGTACACGAGGAGTTCTTTGATAAAACATGAGATATTTTCGCCATCATTAACCAATAAATATAGTTATAAACTTAAAACTTTTAAATTACTAAAGAAGTAATTTTAAACTTATATCAAGATTTAATTATATATAAAAATATTTTTGTCGATATTTTTGTATCGAGTTTCCTATTGATATTTTTGTCGTTGTACAACATGCGACATGCCTTTTTTTATTTTTATTTTTATTTTTTTCTGTAAACAGCATGCCCGTAAAATAGAGTGAGCGGAACGGCGTCAAAAACGACAGTTAAAACCATGATTCTAATATTTCTATGGTCGGATTTCGTCCAATCCCTCATTAACATTATTTGTGTCGTTTGTTCTATAATCGACATAAAATGGAGGCAGAGGCATTTTCCAACGGCAGATCCCGAACCTCGGGAGGTGTCTTCCAACCGATGGGAAGGAGAGGTAGCCACGAGGAAGGTGCTCGAGGAGGCAACCCCGAGGAGAGATTCTCCGAGAAGAAGGACTGCGGATGCACCTCGGATGAGGCATTCAGGAAGGCGCTCGGAATAGCATGCTCGGAAAAGATGATCGAGAAAGAAACTTAGATGGGAAGTTCAAGAGGTCCAAGGGGGTTCATTGAAGGCGCGTCGGAGACGTACGTCCAAGCCTCATTAAATGCGGCAGAGAGGTGGTCGGCGAATTTAACTAAAGGACAGCCGTACGCGCGGAATATCCTCAGGAGGTGGCAGGAGAAAACGTTAGTGGGAGTGCGTCTTCAGACTCTCGCAGAGAATGTCAGTGAGGACCACATTGCTTTTCAGAAGGAGGACGATAAGAGGATCAACCATGGGAACCGAATCCTAGCTGAGCCAACTCGCCTATAAATAGAAAGAGTGATAGTCATTGTAGAGGATCGAATCCTGTACACCCCAAGGAAAGAAGAGAGAATTTGTATTCGGAGATATGTAACTCAAACAGTTGGATAATAAATACAAAAACACAAGAAGAATTCAACGCATTTCTTGATCATTCTCTTATCCTTTATTCCTAACGCTAAAAGAGAAAAAATTCGGACTCCTTTCGATAAACTCGGGGAGATAATCCTCGTGACTGTTGGTTGGTATTTTTACCCTCAACAATTTGGCGCCCGCCGTGGGGCTCTGTGTTTTTTCTTGATTATAGGCGTGGGAATCAAAGAAGAAAGGAGGATTATGTCGGGGAAAAGCTATTGATGAAGAAGACCCGCGAGGAGTCAGCCAACAGTAAGAGGGTGGAAAGTAGAAAGAAGAAGGTGAAGAGGCATCAGAAGGAGGAGGAAACCCAAAAAGCAGAGAGATTGTAAGAGACAAGACGTACGGAGTCGGTGCATTTAATGGGGCAGCCGCAGATACGGCTGACCAAAGGAAAGACTGTACGCGTATCAATGGACTGATATGATTGTCGAAGATACCGAAAAGACGTAATGTCAGGGGATGCGAAAGTTCTCGACATGATGGGGAGGGGGGTTATAAAAACGAAGATGAGGAGAACATGGAAAACAATTCTTTCGAAGCAAAAACAAACACGATCGACCCCCAAAAGGCTCTTCATCACTATATCCAGAAACTCTCGAATATCCTTTTCTTTAAATCATTATCTGTTGGTGTTTTTCAACACGAGAGTAAGAACGCATCAAAGGAAAATGACGTACGAGGAAGGAGGTATCAGCCAAACGCCCACGACAAAGGCAGAAGAGGAATCCGTGATGGACCCTATGATGGAAGGGGAGACAGACGAAGGTGCCAAAGATAGAGGATGGGGACGACCCAGAAGGGCCACGATGGATGAGCAAGCAGAAAATGACTTCTAGAGGAATGAGCCGTGGCCAGAGAGCGATGGGTACTCCCAGGTTCAGCAAGGAATCCCGAGCGACCCTCTCATAGTAGTGGAAGCAGGCGAGCCACACCCAGCGATGGAGTTTGTCTTACCGCATCTCACCTTGGAAGAGCTTCTCGCGAGGGAGATGGTGTGCACGACACTGCGAGACGAGATTCGAGGCAACTGCCTCTTGAGGCGAAACAGCGTCGATGAGCCGATGAACGAGAAGCTCGAGGACAAAATTCTATTCGGCCTGGCAGCAAGGTCCCAGGGGCGAATGGAGACATTGTCGCTATACAAGTTCTACTGGATCACCAACGCTTCTCTTAGAGTTGTCATGAAGAACAACTCGAGTATCGTGAAGCTATGTGTGCCGGGGTGCCAACACATCACGGTGGACAACATGTTTGACAACCTGACCTCGATAGAGCATAGAGTGAAGTTCCTGCGAGTCAACTGGCTCAGGTACAGCTACAGGGAGGAAAGAATTGCCAGTTTCGAGGACTTTCCCTCACTGCTCATAAGCGAGAACGCGACGCACGATTCCGAACAGAGGGCTACAGCGCCGCTCAGCCACCTGCTCGATGTAGAGTACTGTAGGACATGCGACAAGGAGATAACGATCTACGAGAATCATCCGGAGGGCGAATGGGAGAAAAACCGACCACCACCGTGCAATCTCCGATACCGCGAAAGACCCGCATGCGGATATTGCAGGACGGGCAAGAGACTCGGCTTCATCTGGTACAACTACATCTGCGTGGAATGCGATGGTGGATGGTACAACAAAGACTCTTTAGAGAAAGTTGTATCTTCGGCGTGCTCAGTCGTCACCAGACAGATTCGAGGATGGTAGCATAGGTGGCTTGGCGTGAAAGGGGATCCAAGGAGATACAAGAAGCGGCGCACCATCACTAGAAAGCTTCGACCAGAAGCCTTTTGAATTTTCAAGCATGACCCCGTGTCGGAAACTGTTTTTGCTTATGTTTGTCTTTCACCTTTCGATTTATTAGATCTTTGAATATGTAATCACTATCTATTTTAATTTCAAGAAAAAATGTTATTTTGAAAAATACAACTAGTTTCGGATGAGCTAGGGTGCCGAGCAAACCCATAACGGCTAACGCGCCGAGCAAATTTAAAACCGACGAGAGTGCCAAAGAAGTAGAATAAAAGAAAGAGGCTAGGGTGCCGAGCAAACCCATAACGGCTAAAGCGCCGAGCAAGCTGAAAACCGGTGAGAGTGCCGAGGAAGTGGACTAAAGGAAAGCGGCTAGGGTGCCAAGTAAACCCCCACCGGCGAGAGTGCCGATGAGTTCCCGGAGACTGATCGGCTCAAACCCGATAAAGCCCGGTGATACTCATAACACAAAGGCGAGAGTGCCTGAGACATCCCAGAAACTAATCGGCTTGAACCCGATTAAGCCCGGCGATACTCACAAACAAAAAGGGTGAGAAAGCCCATGAAGAGGACGAGAGTGCCTAAGGCGAAAGTGGAGAAGAAGGGTGAGAGTGCCCATGAAGAAGGCGAGAATGCCTGCGGCGAGAGTGCCGAGAAGAAGGGCGAGAGTTTCCATGAAGAAGGCGAGAGTGCCTACGGCGATACTCACAAACAAAAAGGCTGAGAAAGCCCATGAAGAAGGCGAGAGTGCCTACGGCGAAATTGCCGAGAAGAAGGGTGAGAGTGCCCATGAAGAAGGCGAGAGTGCCTACGGAAAGAGTGCTGATAAGAAGGGCGAGAGTGCCCACGAAGAAGGCGAGACTGCCTACGGCGAGAGTGCCGTGAAGAAGGGCGAGAGTGCCCACAAAGTAGGCGAGAGGGCCTACAGCGAAAGTTCCAAGAAGAAGGGTGAGAGTGCCCTCGAAGAAGTCGAGAGTGCCGAGAAGAAGGGTGAGACCGTGAGAGTGCTCATGAAGAAGAAAAGAATGGCCGCGACAAGAGCGCCGAAAAGAAGGGCCGCCGAGAGGAAAGGAGAAAGCACCTGCAAAGTAGGCGAGAATGTCTGCGACAAGATGACCGAGGGAATCCCGAGAAAGGGGCGAGAGTGTAGAATCGTCGCCGAAAGACCCCGAGGCGAACAACTCAAAAAAAATCTTCACTTAACGAGAAAAGTCAAGAATGATGCGGAAGACAGAGGGGAAGAAAAATAACTCAACGCAAAGGAGAGACAAGGGAAGCAAGAGAATTCTCATTTATTCTATTACAAAAGTTACATGAAACAACCAAAGAGAGAAAATTACAAAGCTCTACGACGAGCCACCCTACGTGAAATCATATGGCAAGCGAGGAGAAAGGGGAGGAGAGTCAGGATCAACAACAGATCGCCTCTCAAGCATGTCCAGCTCGGCCAAACACTCTTCCTCCAACCTTCGCCATTTGTGAAACTCCCGGTGCCGGACTGCGCCGACAGTCATATCGCGAGAGTATGCCTCGGCGAGTTTCATATTAGCACCGACACTGCCCAGCTTGCGATTCACGCTGGAAGAGGCTTTGAGAGCATCGAATCTCGCGGAAGCGCGCGATAGCTTATTCGCCGCATCTGTGTAAAAGCGCACCCGAGCGAACTCTTGTTCAATCGCCTCGCTCTTAGCAGCGTCGCGTTCCTCGATGAGATTCCTCAGCGCGTCCCGGACTCGAAATGGAATATGCTCTTCCTGTCCCGATGGCGAATCGATGGCTTCTGCAATCCGAGTAAGACGATCGTCCGACTGACAGAGACGTTCCGTGAGGTTCTCCTCGCACCGGCAGTACCGCTCTCGCTCCTCAATAAGAGATTCCTCGGCGATGGCGAGGAGGCGCCTGTTTTCACCAAGATCGGCCAGACACTCGGCGAGCTGAGCTTCCTCAGCTCCGCGAGGAGGAGCTTCGTAGCGGAGATCTCACACATCACCAACAACCTGCAAAGGAAAGTCTGAGAAGCTTACGAGGAGAACACGGCGATAGAACTCAATCCAAGAAAGAAAAAGAATGCCCGCAAAGGTGCGTTCATTGATAGGAAACGCCATTTGGCTACAGAAGCAAGCAATGGCGACGAATAAAAAAGTACATAAATTGAGAAAACGACTAAAAACATCCTCCAAGGAGAAAGGGAAGGATAAACTTCAAGGGCCTTCTTGTACCGTGAACTCTGAAGGGGCCAGGATCCCAACGTTAGACCCGTATTCATCCACCGTCGAGGAAGGCAGGGAAGGCTTGAGAGATGATTCCCCTTGGACAAGATTCGATACTCGTCGACCATCAACCGTCGGCATCTTGC
Organism: Parietaria judaica; assembly: GCA_954871525.1. NCBI lineage: Eukaryota > Viridiplantae > Streptophyta > Magnoliopsida > Rosales > Urticaceae > Parietaria > Parietaria judaica. Next base: position 5,174,631 of record OX940868.1, read on the forward strand.
AAGGCGATAATGGCGGGGACAAGGGGGCCTTGGCGGCTTTCTTCTCTAACTCCCCAACCTTGATCCAGTTCTGATCACGGAGCTCGCGCCATCCCGGAAGACGGGTCTTGAGACTCTCGCCGGATGCCGAAGGAGGAATCTTCTCAGTCATAGAAACGAGAGCCCTGTAAGCAGCTACCGAGCGATAGGCGTTGATAGACTGATCGAGAAAGTCAAACCTCGTCGACAAACGTTGCAACTTGGCGAGGAAATTTTCAAACAAGTGCTCTCAACCGTGGCGTTCCTCGACTGCCTCAGTCTGTGCAGCCTCAAGGTCTTCGGCGAGCTTCTTCATGGCAACCGTGATCCGGGTTGCCAGGCGATCCTCTTCGCCAATAGGCGTGCCAACCGCCTCACAAACCTGAGCAAGACATTGGGACTTCACCCTAAGGGCCTCGGAAAATTCCGCCTCGATACGACGAGCGCTCTCCCGCTCTTCGGAAAAGAGGTGCTTCTGTTCAGAAAGTTCGTCTTCGGCGGCCCGACGGCGTGATACCTCCAGCTCGAGCGCATACCTGGCTTCCTCGTCTTGCTCCTAAAACTTGTGCTCGATGAGAGAAAGGTTTAAAAGTTGGCTTCGAGCCGACAAAAGTTCCCCTGAAAGCGCGAGCAACTTCTCTTCGGCCCTCGCGGCAAAACGTCACTCAGAATTAATTATGCCGTTCAGAAAAACTATTCCCTGAAATAAGTGAGAGGTCCCGTCGGAATAGCCTTCGAGCTCGTCAAGACGATTAGGAGAACCGTGCGGATCAGCATGTTCCGGGCGAAGATCCCTGCACACTAGAGAAGAATCCCAATCTTCAGAAGGAGCATTCGGGGAAGGTGTAGGAGGGAGACAAGCCCGAATCAGTGATGGGCCAGCGGACGCCTCTTGGGGACCCTTGAAAGAGGAAGAAAGCTGCGCAGGAACGCTCGAAAGGAGAGGCACACTTTGGCACGAAGGGACGTCGCCTTGACACGACGGTGAAAGCGGTCCGGACGAAGGAACAGGAGACACCTGAAGGGCAGCAGCATTAGCCGGATCAGGCACCGGTGGAAGTTCCGGGTTTCCCGATGTCTCCACATGGGTGTTGTCGCCCGAAGCCATCTCCGCGGAAGGATCGGTCCGGGGAAACACATCGCGCTGCCTCTCTTCTAGATCGAGGAGGGTCAAATCTTGGTCTCTTTTCGGCTCGGCAAAAGGTCCCTAGTCTCCTCCTCGCACCGAGAGATCCGAAGTCCCGTTTGGGTCGGGCAGAAGCTTCCTTAGCCAAAGGTTTCATTGGAAGTACCGAGGCGGCGGCAGGATCACGCACCGTCTCTATAGGATTCCCCCGAGGCGCTGGCGAAGGGATCTGTACCGCAACCTCGAAATAAGAAAAAGGAGAAGCGTCCTCGATCTCTGCAGCAACCAGAAGAGGAGCGACTGGCATGAAAAGAAAATCGTCGAAGTCCTCGTCGAAATCCATCCTCTTCCTAAGACCCAGAGAAGGATCAATGTCCCTGCTCGCGATATCCTTCATCACCTCGACCCCACTCGATGACGCGGCAGCCGAAGGACCCTCGACAGTTTCTTTCGTCGGCGCAATGGTTAAGTCTGCCTCCGCACGCCTCGGAGTTGGAACAACCGCCTCAGAAGCGGCAGCCGGGCTAGAGATCCTAGCTTTCTTCGAAGAAGGAGTGTCTCGCGTCTCCTCAGCCGATGATTTTCCCAAAGAACTCTCTTCCCGAGATCGGTGGCGAGCAAGGTCCAAATCTCCCCGAGGAGATTTCCCCGAAGAATGACGATCCCCTGTCGAGCGGCGAGCAACAGGGTCTTCCCTATGCTTCGACCGCCGTTCATCGCAAACGCCCTCGGCCGGGCGCTTGCCCGAAGAGCCCGTTTCTCAAGAGACAGGCCCGGAACGACGAGGGGAATCCGTTCTCGCTCGGGGTTCCAAAGGCCTCCTTTCGTCTTGTTCATGCCTTGCACGATTTTCAGCCCCGTAGTCGACAGAATCTATCTTAGATCTCGTCTTCAGCTTGAGGACGGTTTTCTTCCAATCTTTTGTAGATCCTTCAGGCGTGAATTCACGCGAGAACCCTTTTGGAATGACCACGTTGGGATGAGGTCCATAGATGTGGACCAACTGGTAGATTCCGGATTTTGCGATTCGATCATTACCGAAATCGGTATTGCAGTCTCGTCGAGAATTAGCGAGGAGAGCAATAAGAACTCCCTCGAATCGTGCCTCGCCCTCCTCGTCCGGCACGGGCTTGAACTTGGGAGGTTCCACTCCCTCGAGAATCCAGTCCCTCGGGAGATACGAGTGATGAGGACCGAAGGTGGAGTTTCCTACTTTGACGAAGAAGTATCTATTCTCCCAGCCAGATTCGTTTGATGGCGTGTTATCGATAATATTTGTCCGAACGCGGTGAGAGAGGGAAAAACGACCAAGATTCTTTGAGTTCCGGGAGAACTTGAAGAGACGCATTAGGTCTTCGAGCATGAGATCCACCTTCTGCTCCTTCGCAATAGCGAGCGTACATAAAAGAAGGCGGATGGAGTTGGTGCTCACTTGAGTGATGGGCATCCGGAAGGCATAAAGAAAGGCCATGACCAGATACGGCACTGGGAATTGCAAACCAACGAGCCTGAAGAATGAATCGTACACATACATACTCATCCTTGGGAGCGTCGGCAAGCTCGTCATCATGAGCGATTCGCGCCGGGATAAGATCCGAGGTCGTGTATTGTTCCCTAATGATTTTCAACCGCCCTTTGGTCATGACGGAGACGGGGCTTTGAGTCTTGAAAACGGGCCCAACAAAGGAGGAAGCCATCGAGAATGAACGGAAAGGAGTCAACAGGGATCAAAGAATGAGAAGATGGAGACGGAAACAAAGAAGGAGAGTCGCAAAGTCGCGAAGGATGATGAGTTGCACAAAGTGTTCTTCTTGAACCGAAACCTCGAATTTATAATGAAGGAAGGAAGGGGAAATGAACCGACGCGTCCGATCGGATGGTCTACGTTCAAAGTTGGCCAAATTAAATCTACAACGCAGAACAAAGGACCGATACGAATCCCAAAAAGCACTCGAGTGCGACTGTCCGAATTTAAATGCTGAAGGCACTTGTGATATATTCGAAATTGACAACCTGGGAGAGTGTACGTGGCTTGCTCAGGAAGACCGAAGTGGGCCCAGCGTAGAGAATGTCGAGAATGCAAAAGGTCTCTACTATGGAGACTTCCTCAACACGTTTCCCTACAATGGTACATCATGAGAAAACCCCGACGAAGATCAAATGAAATGCACGCCGAAGAGGTCATATCTCATTTTACCAAGTGCTTACACTTGATAAAATGGGGGACTAACTGTTAAGGTCGGATTTCGTTCACCCTCCTTAACACTATTTGTGTCGTTTTTTCTATAAACGACATAAAATGGAGGCAGAGGCATTTGCCAACGGCAGATCCCGAACCTCGAGGAGGTATCTTCCAACCGAAGGGAGGGAGAGGTTGCCACGAGGAAGGCACTCGAGGAGGCAACCCCGAGGAGAGATTCTCCGAGAAGAACGACTAAGGATGCTCCTCGGATGAGGCATTCAGGAAGGCGCTCGGAATAGTGTGCTCGGAAAAGATGATCGAGAAAGAAACTTAGATGGGAAGTTCAAGAGGTCCAAGGGGGTTCATTGAAGGCGCGTCGGAGACGTACGTCCAAGCCTCATTAAATGCGGCAGAGAGGTGGTCGGCGAATTTAACTAAAGGAAAGCCGTACGCGCGGAATATCCTCAGGAGGTGGCAGGAGAAAACGTTAGTGGGAGTGCGTCTTCAGACTCTCGCAAAGAATGTCAGTGACGAGCATCGCTTTTCATAAGGAGGACGACAAGAGGATCAACCATGGGAACCGAATCCTAGCTGAGCCAACTCGCCTATAAATAGAAAGAGTAATAGTCATTGTAGAGGATCGAATCATGAACACCCCCAAGGAAAGAAGAGAGAATTTGTATTCAGAGATTTGTAACTCTAACAGTTGGATAATCAATACAAAAACACAAGAAGAATTCAACGCATTTCTTGATCATTCTCTTATCCTTTATTCCTAACGCTAAAAGAGAAAAAATCCGGACTCCTTTCGATAAACTCGGGGAGATAATCCTCGTGACGGTTGGTTGGTATTTTTACCCTCAACAAATATTAGAACACACAATTATTTATAATGGTTTATGTAGTCCCAAAAATGTAGGGGTTTTTCCCTACTGACCGGAAAAAAAAATTAGTAAAACCCCGGAACCGGATATATCCGGGTCCGGGAAAAAAAAATCCCGGATATATCCGGTTCCGGGTTTTGTATCTTTTTTTTTTTAATTTTTAATTGTGTTATTTATTGTTTAGTCCCTCGTTTCGTTTACTTGGTTAAATCTAAACATTTGGTACTTAAGTTCGGTTTTGAAAAAATAAAATTTTAAATTATTTAAAGTGTTTGAAATATTTAAAAATTAATTATGAGATAAATAAAACATACAACAACAAAACAAAAGAAAATAAATATGTGTCTTTATTCAACAAACTCGAAGGTAGGATACGGGAAAGAACAACTACAACGGCAAACGAAGTTACAAGTTCAAAGTACAATAAGAAAACGAACAATTGAAAACGAATTACATTTGAATTTGTGAAAAGTAATTCGCGAATTCTCGGTCGTACATATCGTTTTCTTGTTGTCGTTTCTTGGCCATAATCCAATCTCTCGAAAGCATAAGGATCTCGACCATCAATGATTTTGTAGACTTGCGGCGAGGCTCTAACATCCTTCCGGCCATTGAGAATGCCGCCTCCGATGATACCGTTGAGACCGGGATGGTGAGAATGTCACGAGCCAACAAGGATAAGACCGGATACTCCGATCGATTTACGTGCCACCATTGAAGAATGTCGAGGCCTTCGTTTGGGCACGGTGTCGGAGGAAGGTTGCAGAATCGGGCGTACTCGTCGATGTTGTGTCGTCGTTGACGTCGACCAAGAACTCGAGATCCCGAAGCGCCACTTCCTTGTGAAGTCGGTGAAGAAGTCGATGCATTGCCGCGCCCAATAGCCGTAAGGTTGTAGAATAAACGGTGATTGTACACGTATGGTGATTGTGAACCACCGCCCCCGCGTCCGCCCTATATTGAACCAAAAATATTAAAGTTTAGAGTAATGTTAGGAAATAAAAATAATTAATCTTAAGAAATAAAGTTAAAAAATTACTTCAGTTTGTGGTTGTTGTTGATTCGTTTCCTCCCACTGATCTTCGATGTCGTTATATTTTTGCTCGTACTCTTGGTAAAGAGCCTTCATCTTCTGATCCGCATCGAAGTAATTGTGCGTCATGTAGGGCTCTCCCGTGATTTCTTGTATGCAATTTAAGACCTCCTGCAGCCTGGAAAGCTTAAGTGTCGGATCCACGATCACAGCGGCACAGTATAGAAATGGGAGGTTTTCAGGACTCCAATAACTCTGAAACTTTGCAATCATCGGGGTTAGTACATCGGTAAATAAAGCATTACCTTTAGCGGTTTCAAAATGACAAAGTATATCGAAAATAGCGGGCAAAGCTCTCTGCGACGTGGGTGAGTAAACATGAGATAAATCAATAGTAATTTGATTAAAAAGTTGTAGAAAAGCCTGGAATTGGATGGCGATTAGCCAATCGTCCGGAGTGATGTCTTCACGGTCTTCTTGTTCCGGGCTGTTGATCCAGTTTGTAAGAAGCTCCTTGTAGGGTAGGACAGCATCCAACATCATGTAGGTCGAGTTCCAACGGATCGGCATATCCGGTTGAAAAGTTCTTACCGGGTAACCGTGAGCCCTGCAACAATCTTCCCAAGAAACTTTACGCATAGTAGATGATCGTATATACAAAATTGTGTTCCTAATTTTGGCGATACTATCGGAAATAACTTTTAAGCCGGATTGAACTATCAAGTTTATAATATGACACGCACACCTTTGATGAAAACAATCGTCCCTAAAATTGGTCAAACTTTCCTTCATTATTTCTACGGCATTGGCGTGGGCACTTGCGTTATCTAACGTAATGGAAACTACACTATCCTTAAGGTTCCAATCCGACAAAACTTCTAGTATCACCTCGGCTAGGTTTACTGATGTGTGCCTAACCCTCAAAGGCCTAAAATCTATGATACGTTTTTCCATTTTCCAATTATCGTTGATAAAATGAGCTACGACCGTAATATAATCATCATTAGCATGGCCTTTCCAACAATCCGACGTTAAAGACACTTTGTAAGCAGATTGTTGGAACATTTCTTGTAAAGCGGCCCTTTGCTCGTTATAAAATTTGATAATTGTCTCGTGGTTTATATAATACGAGATTTCCCTATAGTTTATCGCCGCCACCTTCATCATCAATTCGTTAAAGCCTTCTCCCTCCCTCGGGCGCCGATATAGGCAAACCATCGCGTATAACCCACTGAGCAACATACATTCTATAAAGATCATCGGGTAAGCGACTTACCTCCTCCGCCCGCTTTTTCTTCAAGCAATTCTTGACGTGGTTTTCTAGGCGGCTGTTGCCGTCGTGCTTCGGGTGAGCACTAAACTCCGCATTGCAGTGTCGGCAAATCCCCCACCTATCTTCCAAGCCGGTTTCGTAGTTGTATCTGTAGTCGGGTATGAAGTCGTTCTGCCAAACCGCTCCCGTTAATTTCTTTCGCTTCCTCGCCGGCGGATGGGGGGGGGGGTCGACCGTCCTCACCCTGAACCAAGGGTTGTTGTTGGGCCCGTCCACGTCCACGACCACGTCTAGCTGGCGGTGGCGGCGTTGGTAGAACTTCGTCAACTTCCTCCTCCTCGCCTTGAACGTAGTTCGGGTCCTCTACATCATCATCATCATCGTACTGGGCATCGGGGTCGTTGGGTAGGTTCCTCGACCTCGTTTCCTAAAAAAAACATATTAAGAAATATTACAATTACATTTATTAAATTTTCAAGAAAATGAAGAAATATTACAATTACATTTATTAAATTTTAATATTAATCATATTAATTTAATTAAATTTGATATAGTTAAATAAAAAAGTTAACAAAATTAAAAATGGTATTTCTTATGTGTGGAAATAATTATCAAGCTCTTTTAAACGGAACTCCCCGAGGTTCCACGGCCAGATCGACTGGAAAGGATACTATGATCTCTCTTTAGGCCCAAGCTTTTCTAGACAGAACTCCCCGAGGTTCCCAGGCTAGCTTGGAGGAGATTGCAAAGCAAACCTTATTTAAAAACCAATCTTTCTAAGACACCATAATCCAATAAGAACTTTATAACTATTACTACAGATACAAATTACCTTTTTTAATTTTTTTAACTTATTAAATAACCATATAAAGTTTAATTAAATTAATATGATTAAATTATTATTAAATCTCAAGAAATTCGTTTCTGATGTGGAAGATCAGTCGGAACCGCAACCACAGAGCATACTAAGACTTTCAAGAGACGTGGCAAATTAATCAATTAAAATAAAATAATTAAATTAAATTTGAAGGTTTTTAACTTATTAAGTAACCATATAAAGTTTAATTAAATTAATAAGATTAAATGATTATTAAATCTCAAGAAATTCGTTTCTGATGTGGAAGATCGGTCGGAACCGCAACCACAGAGCATACTAAGACTTTCAAGAGACGTGACAAATTATTTAATTAAACTAAAATAATTAAATTAATTAAACAAAATTAATTAATTAAACTAAAATAATTAAATTAATTAAACTAAATTAATTAAATTAATTAAACTAAATTAATTAAACAAAATTAATTAATTAAACTAAAATAATTAAACTAAACGTACCTCGGCGTCGTGGTTAACATATTGTTGTTGTTGTTGCTCGTTGCTAAGGCTATTCCATTCCAGAATAGTTGTACCTTGAAAATTGAGTAAGTTAGTAAACATACCGCCTTGACCTTGAGAAATTAGTAATTGTTGGTTCGGCCCGACGCCACCGGTACCATATTGACCATGAACCGGTAACGGTTGGCTAGAAGAACCGGGAACATTGTGTTGATTCATAACTCCGATATTATAATTATGTTGACTAAAACCCGTCCCGCTATTAACCGATCGCGGCGACGGAATAGTGGACCGTCCTATTCCTCGGACATCGAGACGTCCTCGAGAACGGTTGTTGCCACTCGACATATTAACGACAATATATTAAACTAACAATAGAGAGTATTTATATAATTATAAAGTAGCTAAACTATAGAGTAAATTCGGAAATATGAGAGCTTGAGAGAGTTTGGGAGAATTGGAGATGAAGAGAAGGAGTTGTGTGAAAAAAAATGAGGTTGAAGTGGGATATTTATAGGGAAAAATGTGAAGGAATTCGAGTAAAGTGGTGTTTTTCGAGGTCCAACGACTATTTCAGGGACCTGACAGCAATTTCGACCGTTGCCTCTAACGGCTCTATTTTTGCGCCACGTGTACTGCGACTTTTGCCGCCCCCCAACGGCTCTTTAATTTTTTTATTAAAAAAAACCCGAATATTTGTATATCCAGGTTTTAATTTTCCCGGATACCGAAATATCCGGTTCCGGAAAAACTCGGACCCGGATATTTCGGTATCCGGGTTTTTTTATTTTTTTTTTGTCGAATCCGGGTTTAAGCCGGACCAACATTTTGGGCATTAGGTTTATGATATCATTGTTATTCTTTCTCTCTCTCTTATCTTCTTCGTTGGTGAGTCGCGCGAGAGAGATGGGAATTGCAGTTCAAGCACCACACAACCTTCAATCCTTTCCACTCCATCATTCCTCAACAGCTCCGAAACGGCAGCCATGGAGTTTCAAGCCTCTCAATTCTCGCTCTTGGCCTCGCTGTGCAGCTTCTGCAGTGGAACAAGGCTCTTCGGAGCTCGAATCAGATGACTCTCCCAAGCTTCCCCTAAGGTATATCTCCATTTTCTCACAAACTACTGGAATTTTCAACTATACAATTTGTAGATACTTTTGTTTGTTACACAATCTGTGAGCCAGTGGTTGCAAGGGTTGTGGGAGAGAGGAAGTAGAAAACGGGTGCAACGGAGAAGGAAGAATTCAGGGAGGAATCGCGACCGTTCCGGGGTTCGGGTGGTGGCCGATCAAGGCATACAGGCCATGCCCGGAGTTTTTGGCGGCCGGTGGCAGGTACCGTCGAAGCGGGCAAAGCTTGGATGAGGTTGCCTTTGGGAGGGGCAGGAGGGAGCCCTCGGAGGAATGAATAATAGTCAAAGTAAGAATGTGAGATCTAAATGAGCAATAATCTGAGACGAAGTAGCAGTGGCAAGGAGTTCATGAGGACCAGACAATCCATATTATTTGCTGTGTATTTCTACCAAATGTGGACATGTAAAAATATATGAATTTTTTCTACTTCCTTTTCCTTTTTAGCAGGAATAAAAAACTGTGTTGTTCATCTCCAAATGTACTAGCCAGCCAGAGTGTCCTCATTCATTTATTTTGATGCTCTTCTATGTGCACTACTAAAAATTTTGAAAATTAATTATATGTATATTATTTTTCTAATGATGAAAATAACCATTTTCCTTTTTATTTTTATTCTATAAACTACATCAATTTTCCATCCTCTATACCAAGGTTCAACTTACCGATTTTACCGATAAACCGATTACCGTTTTCGACGGATTAATCGATAGCTTACCGATTAACCGACGGAAAACCTATAACACTGTAGCTTACCGATTACCGATACTTTTCGATGATTATCGACGGATTATCGATACTTTTCGATACTTTTTGACATCTAACTTATAAAATATTTTGATAATATCATACCACAAAACATATGTTAAATTATTAAGTGTATAATTATAATATTAATATTAGTTGAAGTGTATAATATTAAATGAATATACATATTAAGTGTATATGTATGTTAGGTGAAGTTAATATGTATGTTAAGTGTATAATATTAGTTGAAGTGTGTATATTAAGTTAAATTATTAAGTGAAAGTGTATGTGTATGTTAAGTTGTGTAATATAAGTTGAATAACAAAAAGTCCCACATTGATAGATGACAAGAGTTTGGTGATGTTTATATACCAAATATTAGGGACAAGGGCTTGGGCCCTTTGGGTCATAGGATTTTGTGGATGGGGGAGGACTCACACAAATGTTACACCACCACACGCGCGCGCCGCCGCCGTCCGTCCGGACGTGACGTGGCGAGGTGGGGTGTGGTGAGGTGACCTTGTGCAAATATAATTATTTTTGCCGAAATTTTTTTTACCGAAAAATACCTTTTTTTTACACTGATTTTACCGAAAATCGGTTGGAAAAGGTTTTATCGAAAACCTCGAAAATCGTCGAAAAGTATATAAAAACGATAAGCATTACAACCGGCAACTTACCGGTAACTATCGAAAAGCCGAAAAATCGACGATTATCGACGATTATCGTCGAAAATTCCAACCTTGCTCTATACTCTTTTGATTTCAGATAATTTTCTTGACCTATTTTCCATCATACTACATGTTGAATTATGCATAGATAATTTTCTTAATGAAAATTTAGAGACCACAAATATATTGTTGGACCACTGTTTAAAACAGTAGCGGAAAGCTAGACTACTCACTTGAACTATGGTGGAATACGCAGTGGTCTAAAGGTCTCCGTGCTTGAACGACGTTTCGGGAAACCCCGCTTAATTAACATAAAGCCGCGGCAATGCGTTTTGGACTTTGCTGGGGGGTACATCAATAACCACGTCCCCCATTCGTCGTCCAAGGAAGTCCACAACGTAAATTATGATTCTTCATCGCCGCAGCGTGTATTCTAAAGCCGAGGCGCATAATCACTGTGGCGTGTATTCTACAAAGTATTCGCCATGTCGAGGCGATTATGCATAACAAGGCCAAAGCGAATTCTTTATACGTTGGCGATTATGCAAATCTTTACTTGCCGGAGCATCGGGAAACACCATCATTGTGCAAGGCGACATCGTGCTCCAATGTTGTTTTTGCATTCGTCAACGAGAACTTCATTTGTTTTGTATTTTGAAATCCCCAGTCCGTATCACTCAAAACTTTTAATGACTTCATGTCCACCCCAATTGAGTACAACTCGAGTGAATTTGGCTCATTAACCCAATAATATATATATATATATACATATATATATCAATCAGACCAAGAAAAATGTGTGAGTAGGGTCTCGCTCAACAACTCCTTGTAAAAGATTGCGTGTTGTTGTAAGAGCGTTATATACTTTTGCCGCGAAAAAGAAAAAAATTGAAAAATATTAGTCAGATTTAATTAACTCATGAATACTTTTACCGCCATTAACCCAGACGACGTGTCGTTGTAAGAGCGTTATATACTTTTGCCGCGAAAAAGAAAAAATTGGAAAATATAAATCAGATTTTAATTAATTTATGAGTACTTTTACCGTCACAAACCTCTTTAGAAGGACACGTGGCTTTCAGAAGCCTCTGAAAACGGAGTGTCGTTTTGTGGTCACCAACCAAACAAGAAGACCATAGGAGATTTGAGTGTGAAGAAAGATTGGATTTGAGAACCAAAAATGGAAGGCGAGAGTGAGCGGAGAATCGAGAAGACTGTGCGAAGCATTCTAGAAGCTTCCAACATGGACGACGTCACCGAGTTCAAGGTTCGCCAACAAGCCTCCACGGAGCTCGGCCTCGACCTCTCCAAGCCGCCCTACAAGGCCTTCGTGCGCCAGGTCGTGCAGGCCTTCCTCGAGGAGCAGCAAGAGCCAGAGGAAGAAGAAGAGAGTCGCAGCGGTAAGGAGTACGACGACGAAGGAAACCTCATCATCTGCAAGGTATGCTGTTTTTCTTTTCTCTGTTTGTTTCCTGAGAAAATGCGACAACGATCGAATCTTTTGCTGGTTGGAAACTGGAATCAGCTGTCGGACAAGAGGAAAGTGACGATTCAGGATTTCAGAGGGAGGACATTGGTTTCGATCAGAGAGTACTTCAGGAAAGAAGGCAAGGAATTTCCTACTGCAAAAGGTACTAACCTCTCCATATTTTGCTTCATTTCTCTTCAAATTATTTGGAATGAACGCCATCTTTTCCGTGTTTTAGTTTAAAGGGAAAAAGTATGTTCAAAGCTTAGCTGATAAGAGATGATCCAGATTAGTTTCCTGCAAAATCATAATAATAATAATGCAGGTAATATGATATAATACATTCAGGATATTTTTTTATTTTTTTTTTTGATAATATACATTCAGGATATTGATTAGTGCCAAAATCGGTGGCGACTCGAAACAGGAGCTTCGCAAAACCGTCACTAAACTCAATCTCCCTCTTTTGAGAGGGATTAAGTTTCATGATAGTTATTGGCGACTTTTCCTCATTCCATTAGCTTATATTAGACGGACAACGTGAACCAAACACGAAGATCGTGGGTTCAGCGCTTTCACAGTATATGTTTTAGTACACCGGTAAGATCATACCATCGGTAAGATATCGTTAACGATATCTTAAACCTTGGTTAAGGATTACCATTGTGGTTATTTAAGTTATGTTAATAAGTCTTAGGAAAGTTAGTCGGCGAGCTTAATTTCTTAAATACTGCTTTAGTATTGTTATAAAAATAAAAATAAAAACCTTTAGTGTTAGTTAAATGCTGTATTGTTCAGAACCATTGTCGTCTTTCTTCTTCTTTGTTTCTCTGCTGCAAACTCTGGTATTATAACAATATTATTATACTTAGCTAATTACAAAAGTACCCTTAACGCTCAAGTCAGTGGCGAAGCTAGATGTTTCTTTCAGGAGGGGCACTATTTTTTTTTCGTAGTCTTGATAATATTCATACATAAAAACTCTTATTAACATTGACAGTAAGATCAATGGTAGAGTAATCAAACTATAAGTTAATGGTTGGATACACACTATTTTTTTGTCTCTATCATTTCCCGAGCAAGATGAACGCATATCAATAATGTAAGTGCAAAGTTTGGTCTTAATAACGGCAAGGTCTACTATAGAAATATATATATTTTTTAAACATTAATAAATAACTCATACGGACACAAACATGCTATGCTTAGAAAAATCGAGTATGTGCCGATTAGAACACGAGGTCTCCGAGAAAATAAACGTTGAGCGAGTTAGAACACGAAGTCTACAAAGAAAGTGATGTCGTGCAGATCAGAACATGATATCTGATGCCGAGAGGTAGCAAAACGATTAATGGCGAAGTTGAGATGTGAAGGAAAGATGCGCCATAAAAATATAATAAAGATCGATGTATATTTTAAATTTGGAACAGAATTTTGAGTTTAAGAGTCACTAATTGCTACTTATTAGCAACAAATTCCAAAATAAAAGGTCATCAGTCCTATCTTTATGGAAGAGTATACTACCAAACGTGAGTAATAATAGTTTTTTATGCCACTAAGCTTTATCCTAGTGCTTGAACGAGTCAATGCTTATGACTCGCAACAAGGAGTGGTGGCTTGGCTCTACGGTTTTATTTTTTATATTGAATTACTATTTAAATATTAATAATAAAAACATATTAGGGTGGGCATGTGTCCACCCTTAGTCCTTAATCCCTTCGCCTCTGCGCTCAAGAGTGGCAATTGCTTGTTTGACCTATAAAATGCTCTCTGGTTTTAATTCTTTGATTAACATACGCATATGCGCACACACACACACACATACATATGTATATATATGATTTTATTGGATTCTGGCAGGAATTAGCTTGACAGAGGAACAATGGTCAATCTTCAGTAAGAATGTGCCTGCGATAGAGAAAGCCATTGAGAAGCTAGAGTCGGCGTAACATGTAAATATATCACTCAACTCCCATACTACGACGTTTCTTTTGGAACTCCATCTTCTGTACGCTATCTCTTTCATACTTCTTAACCAGTTTCTTCTGAGTGTCCCTTGAACCCGTCATATACACGCTGCGGGATATCATCCTGAACTCAAAAATCTCGTAATGTCAAGTATTTATTTGAATATCTATATGCTTTACTTTCTACATTTGTCTGTTAGTTTGTAATCATTTTTCTGTTAGGCCTCTATCTTGGAAACTTAAGGAATTGTATACTCTGTCCAAAAAAAGGCAATTGATTATCGGTTTGGGTCCTATCAGTTTTCTCGATTAAACGGGATGGTTTTTGCACTACTAAGTAGAAATACTAATAAGATGGAAAGATACTATGTTCTTGCATAGTCTTTCTGATTTTACACAAACTCACTAAAATCATTGAATAAGCTAGTTAATGGATTCCCTACATGCTCTTACTTAACCTCCTCCAACCACTTGACAAGCCGGACCGCCAACCGCCCTTGTCGTGTCTTAGCGTAGCGCTGGCTGCTGTCCTCACGTGCTCAATGAGAGCCTCTGTGCCACGTTGCTCGGAAAGTATCTCCTCCAGCTGTCTCATGCCGATCACCAGCCTCACCTTCCAAACCCCGTCATCGCCCCGAGGCAGTACCTCCACTGCTGATCCCTCACTCAAGTCCTTGACCAAATTCTCCCCGCTCTCGGTTGCCTCCTGTTTTTTTCCCTGGGTACTTCTGTCTATGTCTGCCACTCTTTTCTCGGAGATATCCTCGTCTGTTTTCTCCACTCGTTTACCAGTGAAAAACTCGTCTTGGTCCCGTACTTGTTTTCTTGCCGAACTCTCGTCTCCGGAAACCACTCGACATCCAGCGACAACCTCGTCTCCAACCGCCACTTGTTTACCGACGACACCCTCGTCTCTGGACACCACGATTAGGTTCTCGACCCTGGCCGCCTCTTGATTTCCATCAAAATTCTCGTCTCGCTCCGCCACTTGTCTTCCATGAAAGTTTTCGTCTCCTAACGCCGCAAGAGGGAGAAGATAGTATAATCTCCCGTGGAGCAGCCGCTCTTTGCCACTCATCGGGGCCGCCCCGTGACCACACAGGAAAATGCCATGACCGGGGTAGAAAGTGAGCAATTCATGGGCTAGTTTGGGGGATGGAACTCCAGGATTGAGCCTGAATCTGTGAGGAGCCTGATGGAATTGTCAGCATTGGTCGCAGAAACAGCTTTGAGAGAACAGTTTCCCATTTTGATCACTAATCTCCGAAGACTGGTTTTCAGTTTATATATATAGACCAAGGTTTAAAATGTCGCTTGCCGATGTCGTTTCGCATTTTTCGTTTTATGGATATATCGCTTGTCAATGGGTATGTCGATGGGCAAATTGTAAAAAAAAGGCATGCCGCATGCCGCATATACCGCATTTTTCGCATGGGCATACCGCATGCCGATGGGGTTTTCGACGGATATTTTGTAAAAAAATATTTGAGCATTTAAGCAAGATATTTATATAGGTTCAAAACTACATATTTAATAAATACAAGACATAATTATATACAACAAAACACATTTGTAACTTAATATGTAGGTCAAATGTATAATATTAAGTCACTTTATTACTTGAAATGTATAATATTAAGTCAATTATTATGTGAAGTAAATATATGTATGTTAAATAAGTGTGTAATATTAAGTGAATATGCATGTTAATTGTATATATGTATGTTAACAAATTTAATATTAGTTGAAGTGTATAATATTAAATGAATATGTATATTAAGTGTATATGTATGTTAGATGAATTTAATATGTATGTTAAGTGTATAATATTATTTGAAGTGTATAATATTAAGTTAATTGTTTTTGCCGAAAGTTTAATTGGTATTTTTGCCGAAATTTATCAAAAATGTGATTTTTTGCGAAATTCCAACCATTTTTCGCAATTTTTACTCACAAAAACGAAAAACGATATTCCATCAACCTGCCCATGCGAATTTCGCGAAAAATGGTAAAAAACCAGCGAAACGAAAAGGTTTTTCTTTCGCATATCCTCGAAAAACGAAAATCGGTCGACATTTCTATAGAAAATCGCGAAATTTAACACCTTGATATAGACTATGAGGGATGTTAGCAAAAACATGCAATGCTGTCCGATCCAAGTGTCATAAAAAGTGCGGCAAAAAAACCTTCTTTTCTTTTCAAAATAGCGCTGGGTATTTCTGATTTTTTAATTATGTTGATTGCATTTCGACCCTTTTGTCATCTTCTTCGTGTTTCCGTTTACGTTAAGCTTTTCTACAAGTGTAGAAAATTCAATATTAATAGAGATATATGAGAAGTAATTATTTGGAAGTTTTCTTGACCTTGAGTATTCGATATGTTAAAAGATCTAAGTAGATTTACCGCACTTATCATTTGATTTGACCAAATTCAAATGTTGAATGGGTGGCATGTGAAAATGGCCGTTGGGGCAGTAGTATTATAAGAAAGAAACGACATTTCAGAAGGTGGCATTGAAACTCGCATGCTAATGATTTTGGATCTATCTATCTATTTTTTTAATATATATTTGTCCTAAATAGCGATCTACGCATCTTAATCTTAAATCAGTTCATTCTAATTATTTTTTAGCATTAATTATGCTAACACTTACATAGTAATTTCCGTTTCGATATTTAAATATTTATCAGATAGCTAATTTGTTTGGACTTTGGATTATCTGCATTTTGATTCGATGATCCAAATTAATTTTTCTTCTTTAAAAAATAAAGATAATGAAATGTAAGAGGACTTGATGTATTCTAAAATTTAGGGATTAAGTATTTGTTCGAAGTGAAAAATCACGATCAATAGTTTATCACAAGATAAGTTAGAATTTTAGTTTTATGGTTATGTCTGAATATCATTGTATAAGTGGATGACCAGGAATGTACGATATCTATTTATAAATATATTGCGTGAATATAAAACATATGTGGTAAAAAAAATGACATCGATATTTTTTTTTATCGAGGTGAATACAATGAGGGAGGGAGAAAAAACTGACCTAACAAGCATGATTGATCTCGTACAATAATTTCAAGGGATAATAGCGGCATAAGTCCTCAACCTTTACTCAGTTGGGGCGGCATAGTCCCAACCTCATTTAATAGCGGTATAAGTACCAAAAGATGATTTCCGTCCATATTTGACTAACGGAAGTAGTCAACGTTTGCGTGGTTAGCTTCTCGTCAACGTGGATGCCACGTAATCCGACATGTCACCATACATGTCATCATCGCGTCATCAAATATAGTGCAAAATTAATGGCGATTGCATTAAATTTGATGACGCGAGGATGAAGTGTATGGTGACATGTCGGATTACATGGCGTCCATGTTGATGAGAAGCTGACCACGCAAACATTGACTACTTCCGTTAGTAAAATATGGACGGAAATCATCTTTTGGTACTTATACCGCTATTAAATGGGGTTGGGGCTATGCCGCCCCAGTTGAGTAAAGGTTGAGGACTTATGCCGCTATTATCCCTAATTTCAATAAGTTTAGTAACAAGCATGCGATTATTCTCAGGATTCGTCCTCCTCATCCTCCTCTCGTATTTATAAGCACCTCGTCATGGGAAAAAACCTTCTCTTTTTTTCCCGGAACGGCTAGTTGGATTGACCCGACTCGAACTGCCTCGTGTTGACTCGTGTAAAGTGCATAGCTGACTTCACGACTTTCACTTGGTCATTGAAGTGGGCCCGCTTCTAACGTGATCAGCCCAACAAGAATATCTCCTTGGATCAAGGAGGAAATCAAATAATCAAAGAACACATCATTTCGCATCAACTTGGATTGGGTTGGGCAGAGATTATTTTACTAAGTGAGCTTTAAATTCGATTAGGGTTTAGGAATATAAGACCCGCTTTGTTATGCCAATATATAAGGTGGGATTTAGGGTTTAGGTTTTCTATTTTTTATGTTATTGATATTTTACGACTTTCTTACGGTCTTGAGGTATAGTTTTGACTTAAACCCGCAACCGGATTAAACCGGTTTCGGGTTCCAGGTTTTGAGTTATAAAAAAGGTTAGGTTTTACGATTGTATACGGTTTATGGTTATGGATGTAATTGATTTGAACCTGTAATTCGACAAATGACTTAGAAAAAAAATTGTGCTCGTTTTTATAATTGGACTTCTTTTTTTTTTAGGGATTGTATGATTGGACTTGTGCAAGAATAAACATCTTGTGTTTGTTTTTGTTCGTTCATAATTCATATGTTTGGTTTGCTGCGAGAATCAACAAGAAATTCTGTGTTCGTTTTTTCATATTTGTCAGATCTATCTTCTAAATCGAATGAATGTCTTTCATGAGGTTGAAAGCCTTCAATTGATAAAGTAACACTACCAAAATGAATTTATCAGGGCATTAAATACGTCTCCGAGACTAAATAGGCCCCGATACATGAGCTCACGAGAGCTCGAGACAAGAAATCAGCCGAACCCCCCCCCCCCCCCCCCCCCGTCAAGATTTCAACTTCTCTGCTTGCCACTGACTCGACTATCCCCTCGTCAAGGGAACTCAATGTAAGCCACTTGCTAGGGCCACCGGCGAACCCACCGCCTTATGCCCTAAACTACGTGATGACTTGGATACTTAGGCAGCCTTGTTTAGGACACGGGGCCGGCATCATTTTTTCTGTTTTGCAAGAACTCCTCGCCAAGAGGACTTTGCCGGTCTGGATCGCTTGGCTCAGAGCTCGAACCGTGGGCTGAGTTCAACGTTAATCCACTTTCGAGCACTAACCATTATTATTATTATTATTATTATTATTATTATATCTTCATAGTGTACATTGAAGTATCCAAAGCGAATTTCTCATTATTATTATTATTATTATTATTATTATAGACGAAAAGCCAATCGAGTGGCTGAAAATAAAATGCGATGATAATTGATATCTGTCGTAGAAAGAAGAGCTAAAACGACTTCTTTGTTGCCCTATGTCTAACAATAAGTGTCAGCAATTAATAATAATAACTATCGATCGTTCGAACCCATGTTTGAAATTTGATGCCTCTATATCTAATAAATAAGTTCAACATTTGAATTTCATGTCACCAAAAAAACAAAAAGGGACGACTTTGAATCGCAAGAATCCAAAAGTCCAAAAGCAGAACCAATCTCAATTAAAACACATCCTTGCTTTGCTTCCACTAATTACACACATAAATTTCCCATCACAAACTCCCATGCCCTAAAACTAGCCACATAAATGTGTTAGATACTCCCAATTTCCAACTCAATATTAACACAAAACCCTACCATTCACAAATGCGTGGCATAGGCACAATGGGACAATTCTAAGCTATTTGAAACCACAGAACAAGTGTAAGGCTTGTATTCAAACTTCCCCACAAAATCCTAAAGGGATTAGATTTTACACATCCCTCTTTAAACACACAAATTAATAATCAAAATTCCAAGTCCCAAACTTACTTACTTGCTTGCACTCAAACTTGTTCAAAAATCCAAGCGCTAACTTCTTTCTTGGTTTATTACTCACAAAAAGAGTGTAGAGAGAGAATGGGCTGCAACTCCTCCAAAGCCGCGGTGGACACCATCGCGTACCGCCCGGCGCCGACCAGCTTCGCCGTCTTTGACATCAACTCTATCCAAGAGCCGTGGATACTGCTAGACACAACGCCACGCGACGAGAAGCACGCGCACGTTCCGGCCCAAATCCTCAACAAGCTCAACTCCTTCGAGTCCGACCCCGCTCCACCCAACTCATGGGTCGAAGTTAGCAAGGTGTTGGACGATCTCAAGCCCACTTTCCAAGCCACCCCGAAACCCGACCCAAACTCAAACCCCAAGCCCGTCACCCCGTTCCCGCCGGAGAAATCTGACTCGAAGAAGCTGCGCACCGTCGAAGAGCTCGATGCCAAGCTCACGGCGCCAAAAGCGGCGAAACCTGAGCCGACAAAATCGACCTTCGCGGCAAACCGTGCTGTTTCCCTAAAGAACAACATGTTCATCGTGATGGACAAGCAGGAGAGGGAGAAGGAAGGGAAGGCGGTCTACGAGAGGATGGTGAAGCTGCGAAGCGACCCGCTCGGGGAATTCCAGGAGATGTGCCCGCCTGGCGGCGAAAATAGTGTGGTGGTCTACACGACGTCGCTGCGTGGTGTGAGGCGCACACACGAGGACTGTATGCGCGTGCGGTCGATCTTGGAGCTGCAGCGCGTTGTGTTCGACGAGCGGGACGTGTCGCTGCACAGCGGATTCCTCGGGGAGCTTAAGGAGCTGCTTGGGGAGGACACCGGTGTTCCTAAGGTTTTTGTGAAGGGAAAGTATTTGGGCGGTGCCGATGAGGTTGCGGAGCTTAACGAGACAGGCCGGCTCGGGCGGATTTTGACTTATGCAGGTGTGGAGAGAGGGATCGGGCGGCTGGCTTGCGAGGGGTGCGGGGGTGCCCGCTTTGTTCCGTGCCTGGGGTGCGGGGGAAGCTGCCGGGTGGTGTCGGCCGAAGGCGGAGGGAAGGAGAGGTGCCCCGAGTGCAATGAGAACGGTTTGGTGCTGTGTCCGGCTTGTCTTTAATTCTCTGTGTATACATATGTAATATACGTATAAGTTTTGTTATTAGATACCATATTTCTAGGGTTTCTGTGATGTATCATGTATAGAAACTAGAAAGTACCACAAAGATAAAGGTGTTTTTTTGTTCTGCCAACAGATCATAGGGTTTTTGTATGTTTTTTTTCTTTTTAACCACAGTTTTTTTTTTTTTTTTCGTTTTTCCATGAAATATATTGTTGAATTTTATTTTTATTTTTTTGTATGTTTGAGGTGTATATAATTCGATGGTGAATTCATTCATTTTTGTAGGAATAAACAAATATGTTTAAGAGAAAATTGCAAACAAAATAAATCAAAAAAATAAAGAGGGCCCAACCGGGTTCGAACCGGTGACCTCTTGATCTGCAGTCAAATGCTCTACCACTGAGCTATGGACCCCTTTGACCAGTAAATGTGAAATAAAATAAATTATTAATTATACTTCATAAAATAATCGCTTATTCTATCATCATACTAAATTAAATACAACTACTTTACACGCAAATGGAACGTAACGTTAGATATGGTTGGTAGGTCAACAATTCTACTGGTCTGCTGTATATGTATTCTTTGTTTGACTCTCTGTATATAACATATAATATTGTGAAAGGCTCTTTGAAGCATTCAGATTCAATGGTTTGGTGCAACAACATATTTTACTAGAGCCCGTGACAAACCCTCAGGTGGTAACTTCAGATCAGACGCGAAATAAGACATGATTACGACACAATTTATATGAGTTTCGGTCTAACTATGTCCAACATGATTAAATAACGGGTAACACGACACGAACAATAATACGATTAAAGAGTAAGAAATTACAATATATACATTTTATACATGTGTTTAATACTAATTATATACGAATGTTATATATTTATTTTATAGTTATTTAGAAAATCATTAAGAAATTTTAAGACCTTAAATAATATAAATATACTGATAGACAAAAACAACTAGTAAATATGACGTATGGGTCTCATCTTCTAATACGATTTATAAATAGGACGAGTCTGAATCTAACTTAAAATACGTCAAAAACGTCTTAGGCACGACAAGAAACACTGATTATCATACTTATCACATCCCTATCCCATTAATTAATAATTATTTCAAGAAATAACTTACTATGGTAGAAAAGAACACCAAGATAGAACCTAGTGTATATATATAGTATAAGCTTGTGATATTGGTAAAGTCTAGAATATGAAATTGATAGGAAACCACCGCATTCTATATAGACTATTCATTGATGCTCTCCCTCTCATCTAACACTTGCCTAATTAATACTTTATGTTATCATTAGAGCTTTTGTTTGTTTAATTATGGATAACCATTAGATTAAAGAAAAAATTACTTTTTCTAGGCACTAAGTTTTGGCAACTTTTTCGGAAACTGATCGGGAATGGGAATCTCAAGGCGGAATTCCGAGGAACCAACAGGCGGGCAACTATTGACAGCTGAATTATTGACAGAGCGGAAAGAAAACGATCCGCTCAGACAGAGGCAACTGACAGCTGGACGAAAACAATCCGGTCAGATGGTGACGGGCAATTGACTGAGCTGAACGATAACAATCCACCCAGATGGCAGCAATTGACAGAGCTGAACGAGAACAATCCGCTCAGATGGCGGACAATTGACATCGCTGAACGATAACAATCCGCTCAGATGACGGCAATTGCAGAGCTGGACGGGAACAATCTGCTCAGATGGCGGGCAATTGACCGAGTTGAACGAACAATTTACCCAGATGGTAGCAATTTGACAGAGATTGCGGGCATACGACAGAGTCGCTCCGCACAGATGCCAGCAACTGACAGAGCCGCGCGGAACAATCTGCTCAGATGGCGGGCAATTGACTGATCTCGACAACAACAATCAGCTAAAAACGGGAAACTCCGTGTAAATGGGAAGTGTTACAGAAAAAAATCCATTCGGACTTAATCACTGGAAACAAAGAAACTCAATTCATGATTACTAAGAGCCCTCCTCCACATTCAGATAGCAGAAATGTATAGCAAACTCGTTACCTTATATTTATAGCAACTATGCCTTGTTTTTTTAGTGGTTTGTATGGAACGATTATTATACATACTTGTAAAAGAAAAGGGCAATGTGCAAGTAGCCTCCACAAGAAGATTATACATAACAAAGGCTTATTCACCACCTTTCAAACTATATTTATATATATATTTATACCAAACCAAACTATTTTTTCCTTCTATTTCCTCTCAATTCTTTCTTGTAACTGTGTATCTTTTTCCGGTATATCATTTGAAGTATTGGTGTTCAATCATCTTTCTCTGCAAATATGTCCAAGAGCGAGAGTGCCTGCATAATTCAAGCAAGATCAATTTAGATTCAGGCCGAATGTCTTCAAACACCGCTTACAGGGATTCGATCGTTCGGGAAATTACCTCTGGCACATTCAGCTCGAGCCGGAATTTAGGCCCGTCGTAGTGGTGGAGAATCGGCCTGAAAGAGTCCTCCTCAAGAGGCTCGTAGATTTTCCTTGTCACAACTCGTACCTAAGATAATTTCAAAGCTCTTTAGCAACGACTCGTGCTCAAACATCATCGGGATTCACAATTAATCATAATTCCTAATCACCTGGGCCGGAAAGCGTGATTCGCCTGCGCATTTCTTGTCCTCCCAAGCACTGGGATCTATGTTGCTCCCTCCAAAACTCGCAGCCTAAACACAACCAGAAACACCAATATCACTAACGAAATCTACAAGCTTCACAGATGACATCAAACAAAACCCAGATTCCATCTACCAAAAACAGCAGCAAAACCCCAATGAAATTAACATTATCTGATTATCCATAATTGATTGCAGAAGGAGACTGTAAAACCCAAATTCCATCTACCAAAAACCCAATGAAACTATCCATAATTGATTGCAGAACGTACCTCAAAAATTCCGTGGAGTTGGTGGGTTGAGTAGTTGTACAGAAAAAGTGGCAATCCCGGGGTTATGGCGCGAACCGAGTCACGGTAACGCGGCGGCAAACCTACACAGACCAGAATTCCAACAATCATAAGACAATAATCTTAGAAATCCTATGTCGAAATGGTATCGAAACGCTTGCTTTCGTACCAAAAAGCTGTCGCTTGAGGTTCTCTTGCATGGTGTCGTTGTTGCAGACGAAGATGTATCCACCGACGGTCTCGTTTCTGGGCAGAGACTCCGATGGCGGAAGAGTCTTGAACCTCTTGTCCGAGCAGCTCTTCGGATCGGCGTTATCGCCGTTGTTGTTGTTGTTGCTGCTGTTCTTCTTGTTGTTGTTCTTCCTTCCGAGCTTGCCTCCTCCATGAACGTCCTCGTTCTTAGCGCCTTTCTTGTGACTCTTGAGCCCGAAATCGCTGTTGATATTGTGCGGATTCATCGACTTGGAGTAAACCCCCTTGTTAAACGCTCCGTTGAGCCCGGCGCTGGAATTCCCCATCTTCCAGTCGCTGACGCCATTGAAGTCGGAAGCTTTCGGCTTGAAGCTGTTCCAGCCATCGTTGACCGAGTTGAAATCGGCGGCGCTGGGCTTGAACCCGTTCCAGCCCGCGTTAGGGTTCGGGTTCGGGCTGGGAGAGGCGAACTCGGCCGCGGGGCTCAGCTCAGCGCCGACTCGGACGTCGAAGTTCCTCCTCTCGGCGGTGCGCTTGGTGGCGTACGAGTTGCCCCAGATGGAGTCGTTGAGCGAGAGAGAGGCGAGGCCGTTGGAGGTCTGGTGGCGGAGCTGGTCGCTGAACTGGAGGAACTGGTTGTTGTTGATTTCCATGGCGGACGAAGGAGGTGATCTAGGGTTGAGGAGATCAGAAGAAGAAGAAGAGGAAACGATGAATCGAGAAGAGAAGTGCGAAGGAGCAGAGAGCTTAAATAAAGCGAAAATGGCTAAACTTCGAGGAAGTGAAGATGGCGTGTAGATTTGTCAAAGGGAGACGAAAAACTCAGATTACCGCAATAATTTCGCATTTAATTCCACATTATATTGCCCTCATACCCTTCATTTATCACTCTATCCATGTTTGCCTCTTAGAATATTTCTTTCTTTCAGTTTACTCCCTCAACTATTTTTGTATCAGCTGCCAATCTATCACTTCTTTTTGTTATGTTTATTATGCTCGTCAACATTTTTAATCATTTTAGATTTCTACCATAATTACATTGATAAAAAAAATTCAGAATTATTTTTTCTTTGACATTCAAGATTTATTGTCTCTAGTCATTTTTATTGTAATGTAATATTGATAATGATAATCTTCAAAAAGATTTATAGTATTTAACACATATTAAGTGTCGATGTAGATTATATAAAAATAATTTAAAGAAAAATAATACATATTTAAACAAAATTAATGCAGCGTTAAAAAATCACAAACCACCAACAGATTCAATTAATCAGTATACTTAATGCAATACATATGTACTCATAGAATTTTAGTAGGACTGTTAAAAGTTATTACCGATTGTGTCAATCTAATTTAAAATATATGTATAAAATTCATGATGTTTTGATAAAAACAAATATATATATATATATATATTACTTTGAAACAAGAAATTATATTATAGATATTAACAATTAAAACTTATAAATAAATTTTTAAAAGAATTTTAAGAGATTATAAAGTCAAAATAAAAATATGAAATACTCTTATTTAGACTACTGGGTTTATTGACAAAATTGTACGATGAAGAGTGATAGTGCTTTAGGGGCAATTTAACACAGAATAATAAATATTGGGGTGATTCTTAAATAAATTAAGAGTGAAATTAAACAAGTGATAATTAAATGGGGTTGAAGTTTTGCATTGTTTCTTAAATTCGATCGAAAGCGCGTTCACGATGGCCACGATGGTGACGTGGAAGAGATGGGGTAGTTTCGGTATTTGGTTGGCCACGTCTTCTAGAAGGTCTACGAGTTCACACTTTGCTTAGGTACTAAGTTTATCAGCTTGTGAGCTTCGTGTCAGACTGATATCCCTGACTCTTACACGTGCGAGGCCTGTCCTTACACGTGTGTGGGGAGAGTCAGGACCTGTGAGGTACGTATATTACAAATTAAACCCTCGGTTATACTTAAAAATAAGGGTAAACTGCGGCTAATGTACCCAATGTTTGATCTTCTGCAGATTATGTACCCAATGTTTATTTTTGGCGGCTAATGTACCTAATGTTTGATCCGTTAGATATTTTCGTGTCTTCCGTCAGTTGACCGTTAGAGAGTTATCCTCCTCTATATGCACACTTTTTGTATTTTTCACATACCTCACTCATTTTTTGTCCAAATTTTATGCACGACCTATGGTTGGAAAGATAAGAGATAGATCTACAACTTTGGTGTTTTAAGTTTTGTAAAATCAGTTTTAGAAAAATACGAAATTTCCAATACAACAAAAAACTGGACATTAGTTTAATGCAAAATATTTGTTTCGAGCAAATTTTAATATATTTAATGACTTTTTATGATGAAATGTAAAACTAAAAAGTTGTAGATAAACCTTTTATCTTTCCAACGGGTGTTTGTTTATAAATTTTAGACAAAAAATGAGTGAGTTATGCCAAAAATATGAAAGATTATTTCGCATCACATCTTTCATATTTTTGGCATAACTCACTCATTTTTTGTTAAAAATTTATAAATAAACACCCGTTGGAAAGATAACACGTTTATCTACAACTTTTTAGTTTTACGTTTCATCATAAAAAGTCATTAAGTATATTAAAATTTGCTCGAAACAAATATTTTGCATTAAACTAATGTCCAGTTTTTCATTGTATTGGAAATTTCGTATTTTTCTAAAACTGATTTTACAAAACTTAAAACACCAAAGTTGTAGATCTATCTCTCATCTTTCCAACCATAGGTCGTACATAAAATTTGGACAAAAAATGAGTGAGTTATGTCAAAAATACGAAAAGTGTGCATATAGAGGAGGATAACTCTCTAACGGTCAATTAACGGAAAACACAAAAATACCTAACGGATCAAACATTGGGTACATTAGCCGCCGAAAATAAATATTGGGTACATAATCCGCAGAAGATCAAACATTGGGTACATTAGCCGCAGTTTACCCTAAAAATAAAATAGCTGCAGATAAAAACTTTATGTTACCACTTACAACTAGAGCTGCGGGTGGCGACGACTGACACCGAATCGCGACGAGTCGCGACGACTGACAGGGCATCGCGACGAATCGCGACGCACGGGTTTGAGTCGCGACGCGCATGTTTAATCGCGATTCCTTCCCTCTCTCTTCCCCTCTCTCTCGCTGTCTCACGTTCTCTGTCTCTCTCTCTCTCTCTGCCACCGCGAGTCATTGCGACGTGAAGGATCGCGACGCATCGCGACGTCTACAATGACGACTTTCGGCGACTGAGTCGCGACGGATCGTGAAGTCGCGAGTTTCAGCTCTAATTACAACTACAAGTATTTTTGAAAGAATTGGCTAAAAATCTTATTAGAGATGTCGTTTCGCTCGCTGCATACTCTCGTTATAATTTTTTATTTCTTTTACGTTTTCTTTTCGCTCTAATAAATACAAATTGCAAATTATGTTTCTTTTACATTTATTTTTTGCTCTAATAAATACAAATTGCGAGTTATCATTTTTTTACCCAGGATTTTACGAAATTACTAATTTACCCTTTGGTTGTTAAGCGGTTTATTTATTACATTTTCTTTTAGGTTTTTTTTCAAACATATTATCGTTTCTTCTTTTCTGTGATTACTTCACTTCGACGCTCTCTATTCCCAAGATCCTTGCTTCAGACTCCGAACGTTTTCTCTTCTCCATCGTACTCCTCGTTCCTCTGCTCCGTTTATTCTGGTTCACGAACGACTTCGAGAAACTAGGCTTTCTTCTCTTTGCTTTCCCGGCGAAGGACGATCCTTTCAGCTCCCGAGTTTCTCCGATCATCGTCTTCATCCTCCCCAAAGCCACAAAAATGGAGGTAAATGTTTATTCGTTGAGAAACCTATGCTTTGCGAACTGTTTTGACTCGTAATGATGTTAGGGTTTACTTTTTTTACGTGCAATATACTATACATTGTGGTTTACAAAGAAGGACGAATGTAGGAGTTGTTCTGTACCTATTAAAGCAATGCCGATATCTATTTACGCTCCTTTCACATAATACCGCTAGAATTTTGCCGTTGGTCCGAATATACTTCATTGCCGCTAGCTGTCTATTTACACCCCGTTGTATAGTACCGATTAGAGGTGTACCGTTACTCCCTATATATATTTTTACTGCTATCTATAATATGAACAACGTGGTTCGTGATCGTGCAGCGACGGGGGAGCTCGCAACCAGATTCACCGCCACCGCCGCCAGGGTTTGAAGAGGAGAATTACAACGAGATGGAAGTAGTGGATAATGACGTGGAGATACCAGTGGAGAGTGACAGCGGCGGTGAGGCAGATGGAGAGTCTGAAGGTGAAAATGGTGCGTCTGATGTTGAGTTAGATGGTGAGCCTGGAGGTGAAGATGTTGCCCCTGGAGGTGAAGATGCTGAGCCAGGCGGTTGGTCGGATGTTGAGCCTGGCGAGGACTCGGACTCGGATGGAGATGAAGCTTGTTACCCGGATCTATTGCCACTCTCACCAGCACCGAAGTATCTCGAATGCTTGTTCACCCGGTGGACGACGGGGTAATAATTCTTCGATGGCAATATTTCTATATTATTTTTTTATTATTTGTTGTTACCAATTCATTGATACTAAATGCAGTTCATCGACGAGATCACTTACGGGATCCATAAGCGACTTGCTACTTTTCCCGGGAGTATTGTCAATTCCGATGCAATCGCTATTGTCGATAGTTCCTTCATGACCCAAGTGACTATCATTGTTGGGAAGATCCGTAGCGGTTCACTGGAAGAATCAGATTTTGGGTCTATAGATTGGGTATCAGGAGACCAACCAAGGTCTTACGGCCGAGCATGGAAATACGTGGACAACTTGTACTTCCCGATCTATTTTGACGGTCAATGAATAGCATGCAGAGCCGTTTTCGAAACAGCGTGGTTTAACCTATTTTTTCCAAAGTCAAACTATGGTAGTGAAGATATGATGTCAAAGATATTGCAGGATCTAGAGGACTACTTCCCTTGGATTTTGGAAGCGTCAAACTTGACTGCATTACCCTACCGTGTACATCTCGAGAACCGGCGTTGGACATTGGAACCTGCCTGTCGACTCTGGAATATTTTCTATGAAGTTCATAGAACTAGACATGATCGGATGCTACCCTTTCACGATGGTTGACCGTTTAGTACCTTCAGCGCGGTCCCGATACGCGTTGGAAATCTGGACGAATTGGTCGTTCCAACTTTAGAACTAACTCTATAATATAAGCTCTGTAATATTTTGACTACGTTTTGTTACCTATTTTGTTTGGACCGTTGGACCAGTATGTGGTAACTATGCTTATTACTTTGGACGAGTATGTTCTCTATTCACCTTGTTTAATTACGATGTACGAGTATGTTTACGTTTTTTTATTCACTTGTTTTGCCAATCTGTATAACATATTCATCGATGCCCAAGGGCAATCGCTCGGTTCATTCTCAGATACTATAACCTCTAGTAAAATGATACAGCCTTGCTGATACCTCTATTACCCAGTGTGCGTCTACCGTTATACATTCGAGATAATATAGTTTTTTCATTCTCAGATGCTATCTCCTCTGGTAAAATGATACAACCTTGGTTATACCGCTATTACCAAGTTAAGTATACCGCTATACATTCAAGATAATATACTTAAATTTAAATCGTCAAGCAATAAACAGAAACTTCATATAACTGTTTTTTAACAACCGTTGTTCTACCGCTAACAAAAACTATCTTTTACCGCTATACGACATAACTATTACGACACAATTAGGTTACCGGTACACAAAGTTGTTGCGCTAATAAGCTAGAAACCTTATAAACGCTATACATAACTAATATGCACATAAATAATCATATACAAAGACTAAGCTCTCCTCGTAATCATGGGCGGGCTCAACGTACATGTCATTCTCCGCACCCCATACATTTCTCCACCAGTACTCTATCGCCGGCCGTTCTACCATCGGCAGCACGGGTTGAGTTCCGTAGAGACGAAGCACCTCATCTCGCCAGTCGAAGGAAATGAATGTTGATTTATTTTGCCCGGGGTGAATCAGAACCGCCCAATGAAGTACCCCGTCGACCGTTACCGCGTCCCGTGGCCAATACGGAAAGTGAATCCTTGGCTACGCAAAGTCGGACGACCCTGTAGTCGTTGATAGTGACGTCATAGGTGAAACCTAACACCCCAGTATCATGAAAGGCATGTGAGTAGGGTGCTGGAATGAGAAGTCGCCTCACTTGCCGAGTCACCGGATTCCAAATCACGAGTCTCGTCTCCATCCCCCCGAAAGACAGGCATATCAAGCCGTTGCAGGAGCCTACTATCTCGAAGTGTTCGTAATTTTCTGCATGAAGATACGACACGTCGATAACCGTCACCCTTTGGCCGGACAGCAGCAGTATTACCTGTTGGTAGTCCCGTTTGGAGACTGCAATCAAGAGTGGGCCGTTTATCGGTCCGTTGCCGAATTTGATGTGTGTTGATGAACGACGAGTTCCCCCCCCCCCCCCCCCGATATTCTTGCCAGCCAACGTTTCGAGACGCTCTTTAATCCCATCTGAATTTTTGCCGGCAGTTCGGCTAAGATCTTGTAGAACACAAGGTCTTCAGGAAGGTCCTCTGAATACATTTTTTTATGATATTATAATTTCTTATATTACAAAGATGGAAGTAAAACCATCCTTTTAATAGACACCGACTGGCACGTCCTTTCAAATAGTGAATCCGAACTGCGCTTAATTAAAGCGGCTCTTGATATTTTTGATGACGTAATCATAACCGCTACAGATCTGATCCAGCCTTTTTGTTGTGACGGTTGAGTTGCTCGATGTCTTGGTAACTGATACGAGGCCTCTCCCCACCTCTAGTTGATAATGATACCGCTAGTTGTTATACAACTCTTACATGCCACATGTTTGTAACTTATAGTTGATAATGATACCGCTAGTTGTTAATGATACCGCTAGCTGATAATGATACCGCTAGTTTATAATGCTACCACTAGTTGTTATACCGCTAGTAGTAAGACAATGCACGCGTCATGTCAAATATGTATCACGCCAGTTGTTACAGTCTTTACTTGAGAATAAATAATAAAAATATAGACTTTTGAGATTTCAACTCCTATAATCATGATCGAAATTAATTACCACTATAGAACTCAATCAATCACGTTTGAGTTGCTCGATGTCTCGGTAACTGCGGCGACCTCTGTCCATAAGTATATATTTATTTATCGTTTTCCCTGAGTAAGTCGCCACTACTCTCCACAATGAACTGAGAAAAAAGGATTCTTCCAGTCAACCGATGAAGTGACACAAAGTGATATTGCTCGTTTTTATGGCTTTGAGGGGGGGCAAATGAAGGCGATATTGCCCGACAAGTTTGACGATGAAGATGTTTTGCCAGACGAGGTTCATCGCAAGTACGAGCATACCTACAAGCACGTTGATGGCCGAACTTACTCGACATGGAGCCGCGAACACTTGGAGGCGGGGGTGAATTTCCCCGTGGCACCGGAGTATGTGGAGATTTAGAAGGCTAATGATCTGGCCCCATTCAAACTTTTCCCGGAGAGCTACCAGATCATTGCGGCGCTGTATGTCCTCGCGCACCAAGTCGGGTTGCCGCGTCCAACGGAGAACAATATTCTGAGTCTGTTTGGATTGAAGGAACTTGGAGGCAGCTTCTACACACTCATGGAGAGGCCCTGGCTTCGCCATATGGGGCCCGTGCTCTACAGAGAAGCCAACGCACTTATCCGTGTACCGAGTCGGTACTTCTTCGTGGCGGGGCCGGGGGAGTTGCAGGATCATACCGCCAGTCCGACGTGGACCTTTGCACCGTTCGATTGTCTACATAAATACAGGAAATATGCCACCTTTATAGCCAGGCTCCCTCCCAGACAGCGCATCTTGGGCAAGTTGACAAGCTACCGTAATTTGCGGGATGCAGGCCTTTTCTATGAATGGGCTCGCATGGGGCCCTTCCCTCCCAGAGCCGACCAGAACTCTGGGTTGCAGATGGGCTGGGGAAACGTCGATCCTGGTGGTCCTCTTCTTTTGGACGTTGGCCCGGGGACGTCGTACCTGTCGCCCCTGGTCCGCACGAGCGAGAGCAGTCGTCCCTACGCGGAGTCTGTCCGGAAGGCTCTCCTCCACGAGATGGAGCTGGCGGAACTTTCCGATTGATTTTCCTGTTAGTTAGTATAACTTAGTTTTGTAACTGCTACTAATATAAGTTGGATTACTCTTTTACCGCTACTAATATAACTTGCTTTACCTCGTTACTGCTGCAAATATAAGTTGCTTCAATTCGTTACCGCTACTCATTTAGAGTTCTTTATTTCCTTACCGCTATCAATACGAATAATAGTATTTCTTTCAAATACAAATTACTGTACTTGATAGTAATATATCTAAATTGTTTTAATTGTTTACTAATTTTTCTATTGTTGTCTTACTTATTAATTATTATAGCTGGTACTTTTATATATAGAACCCAATTTAGTCACCAACGGTAAGAAAAAAAATCGACTATAAAGTAAAGGCAACCACGTCACCAGATCACAAGAAAGCCCAGAAATTGTAGATCTATTTTCGACCTTAGCAATAGCAGCTCTACAATGTACGACATCGCCGATAGTTCAAGAACTTCTCCAACTCAGAACGATCGACGATGTGTTTGCAAATGCGGCAACAGCACGATAGTCTTAACGTCAAACACGTGGAAGAATCCAGGAAGAAGATTCAGGTGTTGTTCAAAGATGAAGGTACGTTCATTGATGACGACTCTATAATTGATCTCTGAAACTTCGATAATGTTGTGATTTTGGGTATTTTTCTTGCCATCAGGGAAAAGATAATTGCGGATATTGTGATCGGGTAGATCTCGAACCAATTCCACAAAATGATAACCTTCAACAAATTCAAATACTGGAACGTCGAAACTACTATGACTTCATCAATTGGGGAAAGCTAATGTTCGTAACTTTCTTTGTCGTTTTGTGGATGTTTTTCAAGTGAGTATTTGTCTGGTACGCGGTATGGTGTTTTGTAACGAAGACATGTTGAATCATTTTGTATTTCAATGTTTACCGCTATATTATAGCTATTGTATCGTATGACAATCAGACCTGCTCTGTTAATGATGTTATATCTCACCTTGACAATCGTACCGCTGAGTTAATAGAATTTATCATACCAGGCCTTTCGATATAAATTACAGCTAGCAGCTTCTCCGGTATCGGATCACCAAAACGTCACACAATAACTGAGAGAGATGAGTTAGCTAACACTTTGGAAATGCGATACCGGAGTTGGTGCTCATAGCCTCGGCAGTTCATTCACAATGTAGAAAGAGATAAGGAGAAGAGGCGGCGGATAACTATATATTGCAAATTGTGCTCCGTTTTAGGGTTTGTCTTCTATTTATATCGATTAAAGGGTATTTTGGTAGTTATAATCCTCATACCGCTATGTGTGACACAAAGAGTAAATAACGAGTACCACTATATGTTGCATAATGACGGGATTATCAAGTACAAAACAACAATAAATAGACTGATATTCTTCATTCGGCATTGCATCGCACAAAGAGTAATCAGATATTCTTCATTCCAAAGGTCATCACACAAAGAGTAAATATTGAGTATCGTTATACGTTACATAATAGCGGGATTATCAGATACAAAACAAAGATAAAAAATAAATAATCCGATATTCTTCATTCTAAAATACATCCCTTAATGAGCCAATAATAGAATACCGCTATGTGTTACATCATAGCCGGAAATGAAATTTACAGAGTCGAAGCACGACGGCGAAGAAACAAGAAGCCGACATCGAAGAGGATCATGGGAAACGAAGCTTACACGGCGAAGATGATTGGACGCAAATTTTCACTTCTTTAAAATATTGTATGAATACACAGCGGTATAAAAGACTGTCGACGAGCAGCCGACGAATATAAAATATTATCATGGAGAGAGATGATGGATAGAATTCTATGGTTTAGGGTTAGGGATTGCTCTTTTTATAAACGCCTTGGGGGGAGTTGGACGAGTAGTTAATACCACCTGCATGCAATAAAGGCACATAATGTGTTTGGCCACCCACTAATTCGAGTAATTAATTCGTGCTAGTATACCGCTAAGTATTCTACTAGCGGTGGTTTATCAACACCTACCAGTTTCATAGCGGAAAGACAATAGAAGCGGGAAGGTTTGTGTTTCCATCAGTTTGCTTCATTTCACCGTTAGTGTGGGTAAATAAATTCTCTGTAACAACTAATGGTAATCGAGATGGGTCATGAGAGGATAATGGGAATGACAAAAGAACTAACAAGATTGTTGGATCATAGAACAAGTCTCCTTCACTCGTACACATATGTGAAGAGATGCATAGTTCAATCGATTAACTCGTGCGTATTTCAACTTAAAAAGGTATTACAGTACTAAATATGCTTAGATTACCTTCATTTTACTATCTAAACCACATACCGCTATTTGATTGTATTAATTGCCGCCAGACACTCCTAGAACTACCGCTAAGAGTAAGAAGTAGCGGTATTTGATTTTACTTAAAAATTAAAGATTCAGATGGTTTGTAAGAGAAGCTCTTCGATTTAAGTATTATTTTATATCGAAAGACTTTACTTATCTAAAAATTCATGATTCAGATGGTTCGCACACAAAAATGTATTACAATAGTATATATGATAAGATAGTTTTTCGTACAAGATAAGTCTCTGAGGATAACTACCGCTAGACACTCATAGAACTACCTCTATTATCTACAAAGTAGCGGTAATACTCGTTTAATTCGGTAATACAACACATAGGTATTGGAGTCAATAAAAGATAAATCTTACACAAGAACTTGCAGCTTCCTCTTCTTGTCGCTACACTATATTTCCCACAAGAGACGTGCATGTATTCAAACTCGAATCCCTGCAGGAATGAAGCGAAATTACAAGAAAATTTTGCTCCTTCTTGTAAATATTGTATGAATGCACGGCGGCATAAAAGATTGTTGAGGAGCAGCTGAAGAACCTTTGCGCGGTGCATTCATACAATATTATCATGGAGAGAGAACGCTACGATATATTTATGTTAACTTTAGTGTAAGGGATTGTTCTTTATATAGACGCTTGGAGAAAGAGTGATTGTTTAAACATGTTTGGTGGGAGAACGAGTATTTAATACGACCTGCATGCAATAAAGGCACTATACGACTCCAACCACTTATCCGAGAACATTTGAAATCATGTATAATTTATGCTCTCCGCCGCTACCAAATATAGTACTCCCACTAGAGGTATTTGTCTATACAAGTAGCGGTAAAACAAGTATTTAAACAAATATTAAAGCCTTCGGGAAAGTTAAAACGTCAACTCATACATAACCACCAAATTAATACCAATCGGGAAAGACGAACCAGTAATTAATACCACCAATTTAATAATACATGTCAGCAAACCACCTACTCACAGTAAAGACGAACCACCAACTTATTAGAACCACATACTTACAATAAACGCAGAAAACATGTGTCAAAATATACAATTCACAAGCATTATAATTATTTTCATTCATTTTACGCTTCTTATCAGTATTCTCATACGATCCCTAATTGTTTTTCGTTTTTTGCAGATTATTGTAGAGATTTCTTTAGGATTAAAGGATGCAATGAATATCTCTACACATTTTTGTAGAATGCTTCCTTCGGAAACCATTCAAGATAAGTTCTGAACTCCGGAACTTCCCATGGTCCAAATTTCTATAGCTCTATCAATACAAATTACCTTACCTTTATAAAACTATTATTATACCGTTTTTCTAGGAATCCTTAGTTCTGAAAAAAAAAAACGAAGATGAGGTTCACATATTTTACGCTTCTTTTCAGTATTCACATACGATCCCTTATTGTTTTCTGTTTTTTGCAGATTATTGTGGAGATTTCTTCAGGATTAAAGGATGCAATGGAATACCACTATACGTTTTTGCAGAATGCTTCCTTCGGAAACCATTCAAGATAAGTTCTGAACTCCGGAACTTCCCATGGTCCAAATTTTTATAGCTCTATCAATACAAATTATCTTACCTCTATGTAACTATTATCATACCGTTGTTCTAGGAATCCTTAGTTCTTAAAAATAAAGGGAAGATGAGGTTCACATATTTTACGCTTCTTTTCAGTATTCTCATACGATCCCTTCTTGTTTTTCGTTTTTTGCAGATTATTTTGGAGATTTCTTCAGGATTAAAGGATGCAATGAATACCGCTATACGTTTTTGCAGAATGCTTCCTTCTGAAACCATTCAAGATAAGTTCGGAACTCCGGAACTTCCTATGATCCAAATTTCTATAGCTCTATCAATACAAATTACCTTACCTCTATATAATTATTATCATACCGCTGTTCTAGGAATCCTTAGTTCTTAAAAAAAAAAAAAAGGAAGATGAGGTTCACATATTTTTGTAGATCAACAAACTAACTTAATGCATAGTTATGGTTCATACACACAAAGAGGGAGTTCACATAGTACACGTTGAAGCATAATGCCCGTCGCACAAGAATTTTCTACAGAACCTCATATACTTCCTTCCGTTCTCCCCAAATGATAGGAATCTTCTTGTCCTCGTTCGTCATTTTTCGCAGGGTTCTACAGCCGGCGGTCTAATCTTCCCAAAGACTTGACGGACGTGAGAAGGTACTTCCCAATCCTCACGTAGCAGGATAGGTTTTACAGCAATAGAATGCGCTTTAGACCAGTTGTCCAAACTCAAGAATTTCCCACAGAAATTCTCAGGATTTAACCCAGCAGCGGAGAGTGCCAAGGCGGCATGCGCACATGGGTGTTCCGTAGTTTTCCAACGTAAGCACGTGCACGTTCTTCTACCAATCACCACAAACTCTTTGGGGTGGCTTACCAATTTTTTTCCACTCGTTGTCACTTTCCACTTATCATCGTTTATGTTATCTGCCGTAATCGTCTTACATTTGGACTCGTTCTTTTTTATCTTTGCTCGAATCCACGGAGTGACTGGAGAGGACGACTCGATAATACATTTAGTGCTCGCGTCATTGTATCTACTTATATACTCATATACCTTCCCAAGACATTCATTTAAAAGGGCAACTGTAGGGTAACCTCTAGCTACTTTCAGCACACTATTGATGCATTCAGCGTTGTTTGAAGTCAGTATGTTATACCTTTTCCCCCTGAAGTACGCTCTTGCCCAATTCGATCTTCTCCTAACTTGTTAAATGAGATATTGCGCAGCAAGTGGATACTTAATCTAGAAATCTCATATTTTCTCAAAGTCCTCCTCTTTATATGATCGTACCATATCCCAATAATGGTACATTAGCCCCTTTTTAAATTTCAAGTTGTCTTCGTCTAGATCGGGATCCGTTGATACGCCGACGGTTTCTTCATCGGGATTTGGATCCCTTGATATGACGGCGGTTTCTTCATCGGGATTTGGATCACTTGATACGCCGGCGGTTTCTTCATCAGGATTTGGATCCGTTGATTTCTTGTTCTTGTTCTTATTCTTATTCTTATCTTCTTCTTCTTCTTCTTCTTATTCCCAAACTTCCACAAGTTGCAACTGATGTGATAATTACAATATCCATGATGTGCTTTCGGATACACTGTATGTATACCGTGAATGATTGATCCTCCTCTATCCGATACGAACACCAAGTCTTCCTAATCCATGATTGATTCTTTGAGCCGTTCTAAAAACCATACCAACGCTAAATGGTTCTCCGTGTCTGTAATACCGAAAGCAATAGGATAAATATATGACCATCGCCATCCATAGTGGTTGCTATGAGTAACACACATGCGTACTTGCTATACAAGTGACATACGTCGAGGAAAATCACCTTCCTCAAAATTTTGAATCCTATAATCGACACGTATAATGCAATGAAAAAGTACAAAAAACGGTCTTCCTCGATAGTCTTAATCGTGGTACGGGAACCCGGGTTCTCTTTTTCAACCATATAAAAATAATCCGGTAAAAACTCATAATTCTGAGCCGGGGTACCTTTCATCCTGTCAATGACGGTACACCCCGCACGCCAAGCCTTCCAGGAACTAACATTCATACCGCTATTTAAAAGAGTCTCCTGAATCACTTTCGTGCATGGAAGTAGTTTCAAACCATGGAATGTATTAGAGATCATGATAGCGAGATACGACGAAGTGGCCTGTCGATGGCCATCTTTTCGGCCGGCAACAAAACAAGTGTGGTTGTTTTCATATCTCCGTACAGTGAACGTGTTACAGCTCCTAATTTGCGCTGCACGTATCCTCCACATGCATTTCCGATTTAGGCATATGACTGAGTATAATCTTGATGTAGACTTAATTGACCTCATCTCGAAGGATCCCTTGAAAGCACCCTCGGCCAGAAATCTTTTCAATTCCAACTTTGATGAATAATCCTGACCAAGTTTGAGAT
This sequence comes from Parietaria judaica, assembly GCA_954871525.1. Taxonomy (NCBI): domain Eukaryota; kingdom Viridiplantae; phylum Streptophyta; class Magnoliopsida; order Rosales; family Urticaceae; genus Parietaria; species Parietaria judaica. Next base: position 5,212,678 of record OX940868.1, read on the forward strand.
TCATACCGTCACGAAAACCAACTGCGGAAGTTGTCCTCCATCAATGCTCGGACCACACGAATTTGGTGCCAAAAATAATAATTCGACATCTCTCTGAATTGTGACAATATCACATCATCATCGTTACAGTTAGCGTCCGGCATATCAGTCCGGCAATCTTCTGGCGTATCAGTGGGATGATAATCTGGCACATTAAACGGGCGATCTTCTTGCACCTCAAACGGGTGTTCTTCTTGCACATCACTCGGGCGATCTTCTTGCACATCAAACGGGCGATCTTCTTGCACATCGGTCGGGTGATCTTCTTGCATATCGGCCGGGCAATCTTCTTGCATATCAACAGGCGCACTGAAATGAACGACCCGTTCTCTTTCGGCTTCATGACCGTCCTTTGCCAATAGACCGATGTATAATTGATCCAACCACGCCGACCCAGCGGCGTCTCATAGATACGATGTCAGGTATGTATCGTTTCCAAGGGCTAGCGGTTGGCTACTGTCAGAAGGTTTATAAGTTACCTTCAAATCATGTTGCCTTGAAATGTTGCAACGAACGTACAGAATCTCTTTCAAATTAGCATATCCATTCAATGTAGACGTTTCAACTTGAATACAAGTTCCCGTGTCTCGGTGTCCAACCCACCGCCACATATAAGAATCGTATATCTACCTTTCTCCACAACTGACGCTCACCAAGTGCGGAGACATCAAGAAAACGGAAAGGAATAAAACCTGGAATTCAAATACAGTAACATTATACGATACCGCTATAATAATTAGTATGAAGGTACATAATACCGCTAAGTTATACACAATTTCATATAGCGGTTATAATGAAACAATATTGTCTGATATTAATATAAAATTCTGTAGTACCGTAACGTTGTAATATACCGCTACATTATTTATTATCACGATACGTCATACCGCTACGTTATAATAATGTCTTGTAGCTATTATATTGAAACAATATAGTGTAGTATTGAGCTAAATTTCTGGAAGTATAATTTACCGGTAATACACAAGATGTACCGATATAGCATGTTTATCCAAAGAATAATAATAAATGTGAAACTTTCAAGTTTCAACGAACCGTTCGACGTGAAAGTTGATGCTACGCGATGCAAAATAATGGGAGCCGAACGTTGAGTGGGCAGCTTAAGAGATAAAGAAAAAATAGTGAATCGTCGAAGAGAGAAGATGACCTTAGGAATTCTACTACTGGTCAGTCGGAGAAGAAGGCGAATAGACGAATAGCACGGGAAAATTAATAATAAAAAAAGAAGAGAGAGAAAGTTCGCACGAAGAAATATTAATATAATAAGACGAGAGAGGAATAAAAGCGCGCAAGAAATATAATAAAATAAGAGGAGAGAGAAAGAGAAACAAGAAAAAGATACATTCAAAAAAGAGGGGAGTGAAATTTACTTTAACCTCACTTGCGGGCCCACTTCGTTTAATGAAAGGTATGGATTGACAAAGTGAACAATGCTGAGGGTATAAACCTTTACCAAATCCCAAATAAGGTCATTCTTGCAATAAGCCCAGTATATTTTCAATATATTTTTTATATTATAAGGACCTTATATTTTAAATTTTGTATATCTTCGAGTCCTAAGTGAATTGTTAAAAGGGTTCGGTGGCTTCAATGACGTAACGATAGTATCGCCAACTCACTCGGACAGTGGCTCCCTTGGACTTTCCAATCTTAGTCTAGTTAGACCTTTCGGGTCACTCCAGCGACTCTGTTACATACACAACTCAACCTACGGAGCCCTTTTTATTTTTGCATTTTTCATAACCTAAAACTCATTATTGCGCCTCTTCGCTATCGACGCAGTTGTGTTTTTCGATGAGACGAACAGTTTTAATTCTCTCAGTTTTCATGACTTGGCATTCTTGATGTCGTGAGTGACGTATTCGGTGGTTTTGGCAACGCACTCAGCGGTATCGGCGACGCATTTGGCGACGCTGGTGACTAAGACTATAGCAAAAACCCAAAAAAAAAAAGAAAAAAAAAAGAGTTTTTAACCCTGTCCGGACTAGATCTTCTTTTAAGAAACCAAATCCGGATTTAAACCGAGTTTAAACCAAACTCTATTTTAAAAATCGTGTATGACTTAAAACCAGAATCGGGTTCCGGATCTAAGAGTTCAAAAACCCGGATCTGGATTATAGGTTACTCAAACCTAAATTAAACAAAAAAAATATAGGTTTTTCTCTAAAAAAATTATCTTTTTATTTTAGTATTTTATAACTTAAAGCATCTATTTTAATAGAATATTTTGTATTAAAAATATTTTTAATAATAGAATCGAGCTTTTTTATTTATTAATTAAATCAGGACTTGATTTTTTAATGAGGTTTCAATTTTAAAGTAAGGGTTTAAAATTGGAATAAAAAATCCGGGTTTCAAACTTTTAAAATCAAGTTCAGGTTTTGATTTTTTTCCAAAATTGATAATCCGGGTTTGAATTTTGAGTTTGGGATAATCGGGGTTTTGAACCTGATTTCATGCATTTCGGTGACGTACACATAGGTGATGTAAACTCGCAGTATAATTTTTTTAAAATAGTAAAAAATAATATATTAAAAACTAACTATCGCTGATATCTTATACTGTCACATGTTATATATACTTAATGTGAACTTAACGTTTATTGTTTGTTTAGTTACGGGGACTTAAATTATATATAAAAATATTGAGTCTGACAAAAACAAACATTGAAAATATGTATCAAACAGAGGGTTATTACCGACATATGTATTTATTTATTTTTTTGCAAACATCGTAATTATGTTCGCATTCTTTATTTTTTGCGGCATATATTCCATAAGCCCTAAAACGTATTCAAATTCAACCACCGTTATGTTTTCATTCTCCTTCCGTCAATTTTTGTCACATATCATGCCCTTAATAGAAGAAAAAATAATTACCAGAAGGAGATGAAATACATGATGGTGGTTACGTTTGAGTACGTTTTAGAAATTATAGAATATATGCCGTCGAAAAAAGAATGTAAATCATATATTTGCAAAAAATAATGGTACATATGTACGATAGTAACCCTCAAACAAAATACAAATATGAGATCCTTACACCCTATATATCTCAATAAAATATTAACTAGAGACTTCATTAAGTTAGTTTTGTCTTGATCAAGCTCTTCTTTTGGTGATAAGAGGAGGTTACTCGGGATAGGCATGGCGCGAGTGTCCATGCCCATCTTACAATTTTCTTAGAATTGACAACTCATGTTTGGATTTTTGAATAGTACAAGCAATTTGCACGCATTTGTCTTTTAAATATTTTTAAAGGAATGAATTTGTAAAATTAAATTTGAAATAGGAGCGGAGATTCGCTCGAGGGTAGCTCCATACAAAGAGAAAATATAGCGTCCATTACCCGTGCTAACAAAAATGCGACGGACAATGGGCGCGGGCAGGGTAGTCCATAGCTCCATCGAAGTTGACTCTTTCAAAATTGGCGAAAGAAACGTGTTTTGAGGTACCAAGTGACACGTTTGATCTTGTGAGTTGCTACATCGAGGTCAATAAACTGCTTAGTGATCGTATAATATAAGAACTAATATGATCTGCCAACTAATTAAATTTAAAGTGATTAAGACATCCTTTATCAAAACTCAAGGTAAAGAGTCAAATATAACATTTTGTGCATAAATGCTACAATAACAAGTCAATGAAGGAAATAGCATCTTCAATAGCATTTGGAATCAATCGTTTGGTCCAAACCTTGACTTTTGGAGTGAGTGAATTAGATAGGCCAATCAACGAAGCTTAGATTTGGTAATCTTGTTGAATTGTTCAGAAAATACTCCAGAGAAGTATGCCACTACGGAAAATGAAGATGTTGTATTTAATTTAAAATTTTAAATTAAAAAAGTTATAGTTTTCACCATCTTCCTCTCCCACCTTCACCAAGTCTCGTCGCTTTTCTGCCTCACATGTCTTGGTTCCAGTTTTAAACCATTTTAGTTTAGTTTTTTTTTTATATATAATTAGAATTGAAACAAAAATAGAGACAAAATTCGAGGGAAAAAAAATACAAAATACAAAGTTCAAATGACCAAAATCAAATACCAAATTTAAAATCTAAACCTAAAACATAAAAAGATAATTAACATAATCATATTATAATATATATATATATATATATATTTGTATTTAAAATCAAAATCCGGATGAAAATTGAGAATTCAAGGTGTCGCCCCGGTTCCAGTAACCGAGAACCGGTGCGTCCCCGCACCAAGTTTTTTTTTAAAATATTTTCTATTTCTTCTAGAAATGATCCGGGATTGAGACAAAGCATTTTTTTTAATATTTTCTTTTTCTTCTAGAAATTATCCGGGACGGAGACAAAACTAGAAATCATATAATTTTTTTTTCAATCTCACTTTTTATTTGCATTTTGCATTTTTGGGACTGCACAATTTTTGCTGTTGTTGTTAGGTTGTATGCTCGTGACGGTAATTAATTTGTTATTTATATTTAGATAAAATTACAGCAAAGATACCAAATTTTTGGTCAACTTGCCTCCCGTGTACCCAATCTTTAAAACTGGCGGCAAAAATACCCAACGTGCGTTGACCGTGACTTTGGCATGAAAACATTAATTTTTCCGTTAACATCCCTAATGTGGTTGTTAGCGACAAAAATACCCAACCTTATTTTTATTTTTATTTTTATTTTTTTAATTTATATTTTTTTTCTTTACTTGATTAGTGATAATTATTCGAATTCCAAATACATAGAATAACATAAAGTTAGTCAAAACATCAATTGATTTCTTAATGTGCTTGTATAAGCTACATTATGTTTAACATTTCTCATAATAATAATATTTTTATCACCAAATGTAGCTTATACAAGCACATTAAGAAATCAGTAGATGTTTTTTGACTAACTTTTATGTTATTCAATTTATTTGGAATTCAAGTAATTATCACTAATCAAGAAAAGAAAAAAAAAAACATAAAAAAATTAAAAATGAATTTAAAAAAAAGTTGGGTACCAAATGTAGCTTATACAAGCACATTAAGAAATCAATAGATGTTTTGACTAACTTTTGTGTTATTCCATGTATTTTGAATTCAAATAATTATCACTAATCAAGAAAAGAAAAAAAAAACATAAATTAAAAAATTAAAATTTATTTAAAAAAAAAAGGTTGGGTACTTTTGCCGTTAACGGCCACATGACAGATGTTAATTGGAATAATTAACGTTTTCATGCCAAAGTCATGGTCAACGCACGTTGGGTATTTTTGCCGTCAGATTTAAAGGTTAGATACACGGGAGGCAGTTTGACCAAAAATTGGATATTTTTGCCGTAATTTTCCCTTTATATTTATGTCATTGTGTTTGAAACTAAAAAGTATATAAAATAAATATAAATTTGTGAAAAGAGTATAATTGTGAATTTTTATTAACAATTAAAAGGTATTAAATAGAATAAAGTACACTTTTAGATTTTGAAAATAATGATATATTTTTCACGAATATATTATATTGCGAAGAAATAATATACAAAAATAAATTATCTTAGTCTTAATCTTAATATTTTATTATAATTGATAGTTTTGGACTTTTGGTGATGGTGGTTCAATGTCACAGGGTATGTCCATAAACCTGAAAATACATTGCCCTATTTTTGGATTACTTAATTGCAAGTTTGGTGATGAATAACCATATCTTGTGGAGTATTAAACAAATTTTAACTTAAATATGTTTTATGTGTCCCAAGAAAAAGGACACTACTACATTGAACGAGACGCATAAACATACATCAATCAAACTATAGAATAAAAAAGTATGTTTATAAAATGTGACGCATGAACACACATGGCGTTGCATTTGCGAAGCCATAAATAACACGTGGTCGAATGATCTTATTGGTCACCTACTTGATATTTTGTGGCTGATCACCAAAAACGTAATTGTTATTTCATATACTAAAAGGATAATAAATTAAATATCAAAGCTTTACAATGTAGAAAGAGTAAAAGCCTACATTCATCCTGTCAAAATGGGTCAGCTTGATATTAAAATTAACGAGAAATGGCTGGCACTAACTCCAATTTTTTAAGGGCGTTTAAAAGTAATAAAATATTCTCATAAAAAGAAAAAAAAAACTTTTAAGATACAAAATTGCCTTAATTTGAGTATCTATTTTTTTTTTTTTGCCAAAACAGAAACGCAAAATTGGGATTTCCGGATTTTCATTACTAAAACTCGGATATGAATTTTTGGTAGGAAACAACTGGCTTATAAATTATGAGTTCAAACCCAGCTTTAAAAACAAAAACTCAACTTTAAACCTCAATCCGAATTTATTCTAAGAGAATAAAATCTTAACAAAAAATACTATGGGATTGTCAATTGCCAACCCAAGCCAAGTAGGAAGACTTGAAGAAATGACCTTGAAATTTTGCACATTTTGAGCACCGAACACTAAAACTAAACTAAGTTTAAAAATTACAAGTAGTCTTTAGAGTTTTTACTTCTAAATTAACCTAATACTATAGTTACTTTAACCCACACTCTTAACTCATCCCTCTCTCCTTTCTATCGTACTTCCTTTCTCGACCTCACTCTTCTCCCTCTCTCTCTCTTTGCAACCTCAAACATCCCTCCCGTTATATTCATATTGAACTTATTCTCCACGTTTTATTTTCCTTACCATTTTTTTATTTAATAAAGCTTGAGGGCGAATGTTGTTACTTCTGTTGTATTTGTTGACGTGGATCTTCACCTCAACCGTCCCAAGCTTATATTAGCTTGCTTGATTTATATGCTTGCGTATTTGCCGTATGAATTCTGACCTTGCGTCTTGTACATACTCTCTGATGTAAACATAATATAGTTGCAATGCAATTAAGGTAATTGCATTCCAAAACGGTAGTTGACTACTTCCTCTAGGATTTATTGATGGTTCTTAAGTACATATCAGAGAGATAAGAGAGAGTGTGAATATATTGAAAGACAATAATTTTATATAAAGCCATATCAGTCAACTCGGATCCATTCTCACGCTCTCTCCTTGGTTTATATAGAGCTCCTTCATTCTCTCTCCTTCGAGCGGCGCCTCAGGGCTGACGACGACAGTTATGCCCGTGATTGTTGCAATGCAATTAAGATAATTATGAGGGAGTTAAACGCATTTTGTAACCGACCATTTATGAGATCGGATTTCAATTATTATGTTTTTATAAATAGTGCAATGTGAAAAGGAATTGAAAAATTCTTGATAAGAAATACGACATAGTCACACCAAAATTTCAAGCATCTTACTGTCTTCAAAACCCATTTTCACCAATGTGATTTAGTTTTAACTGAAAGACCCGAGCTTTTAGGTAACATAAAACGGATTTACACCAACCGTAACTCCGTGACTATAGAAGTGATTTTCTACCTCAACATTGGCTACTTCGGCCAAAAATTTGACAATTGCGTACATGACCCTACTTCGAAAAGGCCAAACACTACACTTTTACTCGACTTGATTATATCGGCCATTACAGTATTACAGTTTTGAGCTTGAGTACATGACTATTACTTTTGCCTAAATATAAATACATTTATCAGAGTTATCTCTTATTTTTGACTAACTATTTGTAGCACTCACTTAACTCCAAACACATGGTTAAATCATACAACTCCATGTCGAACATTAAAGTAGGGGATTAAAAAAAAACCTAGTTACTTATTGTTAATGCGTAAAAATGACTTTAACTTAGAGTCGGATCCAAGGTTCGGGTCCCGAGATTGACCCGCTGAACACAAGGATGATTGAATGCTGAGTCAACGCGGGCTGACTAATGATCGTCAAAGCTGGAGGCTATTCCGTCGTCTTGGATGAGTCTCCGGGCTGTTGCTGACGATTCTCGGCAAACTTCCCCTCGTGATGGCGAAGTTTACTTCACGGTGAAGCTCCTCGTCTGAGCGGAATCCTTAGTTTGGCGAAGCTCCTTGTCCGAGCGAAGTCCCTGTCTTGGCGAGGCTCCTCGTCTGGGCGCAGTCTTTGTCTTGGCGATATCCTCGTCTAGGCGAACTCTAGTTTTGATGAAGCTTCGAGCTAGTCTTCGTGATCTTCTTTCCTTAGAGAGCTCCTACGGCGAGGGAGGACTTGCAAGAGAGGGTAGAATGGGCCTGTGCCCCGTCGCTTATGGTTGAGCGAGGCTGCCTACGTATCTCAGTTTAAGAGAATCAAGTCCCACGTAGTTCGGGGTTCGTGATAAACGGCGGGTCAATGACAATGTGGTTTGACTCGTCGGAAGTAGGGGTGAAAGTGGATAGGATAGGATAGGATATGGGCATGTTGACTAACCGTATCCACATATGTGGATATAAAATAATTGTATCCATTAACCATTTTTATTTTCGATTATCCAATTTAAATGCGGTTAGCGGTTAGCGGTTAGCGGATCGAATTGGTTAATTTAAGGCGGATAGCGGATATTATCCAATTAATTTTGTTAGTGAAAAAATAAATACATCATACATAAAAATATAGTAAGAATAGTGAAACATAAACATTCAAAAATATAATAAATAATATTTCATAAATAACCAACGTACCAAACTATATTTGTATGACATAAAAGACCACAAAATCATATGGTCTAACACTAGAATATTAGCTACATATTCTAAAGATACAAATATGAATACAAACGATTATTAAAAAGCCAAAATGAAATCTGAATTATAATAAATACTATATTCAAACAACAATGGACATAACCTACATAGGTTAATATAAGGGACAATCCAATCCACCGATAGCACTAATAAAATAAAATAAAAAATATTTATATATAATATATATATAATTAATTATTTATTTTATTTAAAATCTGGTTGCGGTTAAAGCGGATATCCAATTAAATTAAAAAATATAACCATTAACCAATCCAATTCTAAAAAGCAGTTGCGGATATCCATAACCATATTAAGCGGTTGATTAAAAATGGATAAAAATGCGGATATTTCGTAGCGGAGCGAATAGGATACGGTTGCGATCAGCGGATGGCGGATAAATATTTCACCCCTAGTCGGAAGTGCCGTTGTTGGCGGTGTGGGTGTGACTCTCACCCAGATGGGTGGGTATTACCGGCGTGAAGTGTTCTTCGTCAACCTCGTTGGTGTTGGCGAGCTCACTGTCGAACCTCCTCGTGTTGGCGAGGTACAACGAAAGCCTTGACCTGACGAAGTATGCTCTTTTGTCGACCTTGTCGAGGTTGGCGAGGGCGCCCCACCTGTTAAGGGATGCTCCTTGTCGACCTTGTCGGGGTAAGTTCCTCGTCTGACGAGGGGCCTTATCCTAACGATGGAAAGCTCCTTCCTTTGTCGACCTCGCAGGGTGGCGTTGTTACCCACCTGGCGAGGGACGCATTTGCTGACTCGTCGAACAACCTTTCTTGTCGTGACTGAGACTCTGTTTCTAGATCGATCTCATCTCTTAACTCAATTCCTTTCCCCCTAAGGGTAGACGAGTTTCTAGAGAGTGAAAGCTAGGGAGATAAGCTCTGGAGAAAGCTGTGACTGAGTGGACATGAGGGGGGAAGGGCTCCTATTTATAGGAAAACTAATTCCCTGTTGCACCTCCTAGGGCCTGTGAATTCCCTGAATATTGCATCTCTAGGGGCTTGCGCATTCCCTGAATATTGCACCTCAAGGGGCCTGCGAATTTATCCACTGCAACAGGGGGGTTGTCGAGGCCTCTTTCCCTACAAAAGGGATCATCGGTGCTTCTTTATTCGTCTTTGATGTCTTCGGGTTGTCCGCGAATTCGTATGTTGAGTTCGGGGGAATCTGGAGGATTTCCCGGAGATCTTCGTAGTCTCGGATCTTCTCGTCGTGTAGGGTAATTGCGAGTTATGCCCTCGTCAAGCTCCGACGAGGGGCTTCCTCGCCTTGTCCCCTCGTCGCCTTGTCCCCTCGTCGCCTCGTCGGCCTCGTCCCCTCGTTGCCTCGTCGGGTTGTCGGCTTCGTCGCCTCGTGGCTTTGTTGGCTTCGCCTTTTTGACCCCAGGCCTCGCCAATGTCTTAGTTGGTCGGGACTTTTCATGATGGACTTTGACTTTTCTTAATAGGCTGTGACTTTTGCTAAAATGGCCCCAATTAAAAAAATGCACATGACACTTATGTAAAAAAAAATTAACCATTTTACAAATCTTTTTATTTTACTTTTATAACATGTGATTATTTTTGGCAAATATCCCTAAACTTTGCGTCAAGAGATTTTCGGTGATGTCTTTTATGTTAGGAAACGACATCAAAGAAGGCCGTTTTGGGTCATCCCTGCGAAGCGAAGTTACTCAGAAGTCAGAAGTTTGAGTCTGAATCTTGGATCGCACTGCTTCACACCTCCATTATCGAAGCTTGGATGGAGAGCCAACTGGTGAAGCTCTGCGTGGAGTCGGCGTGCGAGAGCCTAGACAGCGTCCAGAAATGGCGGCGCCAGAAGCGGAGCCTCGACCGATTGCCGTCGCACTTGGCGGACGCTCTTCTCCGCCGCCTCCTCTTTCGCCGCCTCCTCTCCCCTTCCTTGCTCGAGTACGTTTCCCCTCTCTTCTACTTCTACCATCGAAGACTAATAACTCAAGCTGCTGCTTCATTACAACCCAAGTCTTCTTTGCTCGATCCATTCGCTTCCTCTGGAGAATATAGTTCATGGATACTGTGGATTCTAATATAGTTCATGGATGTTACCTGCGCCAGATAGTTCATCGTTGTCCATCATTTTCATACTGATTTTTTCCAGAGGAGATTTCAATTGATTTCCGGATCATACAATGATCTTTGATGCTGCATTTGTTTGGAGAATGTGGCAGAGTTTTCAAGGAGAGTGCAGAGAATGTCGATCTCAGAAACCAAAGCTCCGTGGACGCAGAATGGATGGCGTACATCGGAGCATTCCGTCACTTGCGTTCCTTGAATACCGCCAACTGCCATAAGCTCACAAGCTCCGCCCTTTGGGCCATTGCAGGTTTAGCCTGACGGGCTGAATTGTTTACCGTCAGTTCATGCAGCTAGACGCTTACGAATTGGAATAATTTTTCAGGGATGACGAGTTTGAAGGAGCTGAATCTTTCGAGATGCTTGAAAGTGAATGATGCGAGCGTCGGGCATATAGTTTCCATTTCAACTTTGGAAAGACTATTGATCTCAGAAACTGGTATAAGTGATGACGGGGTTAAGCTTCTCGCTTCGCTTAAGAACTTGACCGTCTTGGATTTAGGTGGTTTGCGTGTAACGGATCAGGCATTGACTTCTCTCCAGGTTTTGCATTTTTCCCGAGTTTGCACCTTCGGTTCTATTAAATTATTTACTTACTCTAAGCTGTTGTGGAAAAAACAAAAAACAAAACAATAATCGCAAGAGATGCGAGTTTGATTGATATTAGAAAAAAAGCTGCAAGAACTAGTATAAGCTAAACTTCCTTTAATATATGAGAGAATCCTCTTAACTTTAATAGCCGTTACTCCACCGAAAAACTAAACTGCCCTTGTTAAGCCTAAATGATGGAACGGATCCGATGATGTAGTATCTGTTTACTAATTCTTTTTCTTTAAATTTAGGTGCTGACAAAATTACAACATCTTGATCTTTGGGGCAGCAAGATATCAGATGAAGGCACTCGTGTGTTTCAAGTCCTACCGAAGTTGAGTTTCTTAAACTTAGCTTGGACCAATGTCGGAAAGTTTCCGAACTTGTTGTCTCTGCAGTTCCTCAACATGAGTAACTGTACAATTAAGTCCGTGCTTGAATTTAATGGCGAGAAAGCTCCTTTAGTGAAACTGGTTATTTCAGGAGCCACTTTACTGAACGATTCTGAAGCGCTTATGCACATTGACACGAGTTTCCTGTCGTATCTCGATCTATCAAACTCGTCCCTTCAGAAGTTTAGCCTATTCCCTTGTCTGAAAGTTGTGGAACATTTGGATCTGACGTCAACCATGATGGGTGATGATGAAGTTGAAGAAATTTCTGGTATAGGAGCAAATTTGAGATATCTAAATCTGAGCAAAACCAAAGTCAGCTCTGTCGGAGTAGGGATTTTGACCGGACATGTTCCAAAACTAGAGATCTTATTGTTGTCTGAAACGTCAATCGATGATGTTGCCATCTCATACATCAGCTTGATGCCTTCTCTCAAAGAGGTTGACTTGAGCAAAACAAACATTAAAGGTATCAAATATCTAAATGCAAAACAATCTATCAATATTTATTGTGCTACCGTGTATATACGTAATTTGATGTAGGATTATATATTAATCAGCTACACCCGTTGTCTCAGTTTCCCCCCGAAACTTCGTTTTTTTGGGTCATTTCCCCATTAGACCGTTAAATTCGCCACATTTTAAGCCACATGTAATGCACATATTAGCATAGAGGGGAACCAAGACAACGCGACAAGTTCAGAAGGCATAGCTCACCATAAGTCATGTATAGAAAAATATTTATGCTTCATGTTTACCGCCCTTGCAGGCATCATTCACAAGATTTCGCCGGAAACCGATCCGGTTCAGTCATTGCAAACATTGAAAGATCTGAGAGAATTGCGGAAATTAAATTTGGAGGACACCCAAGTTATGGATGCAGCACTAGATTCAGTGTCATCTCTTCGGGGCTTGACGCATTTATCACTCAGAAACGCATCTCTGACAGACACCACTTTATCACACATGTCATTGCTGTCAAACCTGACAAACCTAAGTATTCGAGACGCCGTGCTCACGAATCAGGGCCTTAGTTCCTTTCAAGCCCCAGAAACACTAGAAACGGTGGATCTGAGAGGCTGCTGGCTCTTAACCCGCGAAGCCATCCTTTTATTTTGTAGAATTCATTCGAATATCCAACTGTTACACGAACATGTTAATGTCGTCTCGCCGGACCAATTTCACCCGGCCCGATCATCTCCTTCACGGTCGCCTTTGAAGAAACCACAAATGAGTAAGGGCAAAAAGCTACTCGTATCACCAGGCTTCTTAGGTACGAGATTCAAAGATCTATCACCGTTTGATTTTATTTATTTTTTGTTCGGTAATCATATGATTTTTACTTAAAATTCGATGAACAGATCAGAGATTAAAGTATAGCCGGGAAGAGCTACTTGGGATGCAACATTTACCTTCTTCTTCTTCTGCAACACCTAATGTTGCGTTGTAATTTAATCCCTAAAGTGGTGTTTAAACGAGTATAGCTCGACAATTTTGTTATCTTTTTTCATTTGTTTATTTTACTGTTAATTAAAATTAAAATGCGTCATTTTCCCTATTCTTTTGACTATGTTATTGGCAGATATGACTCTACGTGATGATTTTTATTTTTATTTTTTTTAGATTTAATTAATTTGTGTTCAAGGGGCCAACTGCAGCATAATATCCGTTAAAATCCCGTCGATTCAGGATGCGGTATAACCTTCGAGTACAAGATTTCGTTTTCAACACATGTCCTCGGACAAACAGAAACATTACATCTTGTTTGTAACATATGCATCCATAATCATTCCGAGTTTGTTTGTTCCATTACTTGAAATTCCATTTCCACTTGAAATTCCATTTCCTCTTAATTTCGCTTCCACGTAAGTGGAACTAATTTAGTTATAACAGATTTGACTATTAATTTATAATATATGTAATATATGATTTTCGAATTAATAGATTGGAAATAATTAATAATATATGTAATATATGATTTTCGAATTAATGATAAGGATAAAATCGAAGCAGGGCTTTTACCAAGTCTTAGGGTATTTGATTTTATCCTGAATCAATTTGGCTCATGAGATCGGTTTAAGATTTATCTCAACTGTTGGATCTAAATAATTGATTTTTAAAATTTATTATTATTATTATTATTATTATTATTATTATTGGATTTTATAGTAAGTGGATAAGATTGATTTTTTATTTTACCAAGTCCTTATTTAATTAAATCTCTGATTAATTATATCTCTTGGATTAAGATAAGATTTAGTCTAGACCTTGGATTGAAATAAATTAATTATATTTAATTATGATGAATTCGAAAATAGGGGCGGAAATTTCTCCAATTCGGTTATAGTCTGAGCCTATAAATAAGGAGCTCATTCTACACATTTTTCACACCTTTCCCCATAAAAAATTTGATTTCTCTCTCTCTCTCTCTCTCTCTCTCTCTCTCTCTCTCTCTCTCTCTCTCTCTCTCTCTCTCCTTTAGAGCCTGCAAATTTTTGCTACTGATCTCTCGTTTTCTGGTACGGCTAAAGAGACATTGTTCTCTAGAAGCTTCAAAAGAACCATCAATTAAAGTTTGCGACGGAGTCTTGCCGGCGAAGCCTACGCTTTGGTACGAGGAATCCGGAAGAATATGCCGGCGAAACCTACGCTTTGATACGAGGAATCCAGAAAAATATCCCGGAAGATCGCGGGATTTTTCCCTCAATACCGGCAGAGCCGTGCCAAGTTAAGAACGCGCAGCGGGAAGTCAACACACTAAGGTACGGCCTTATGATTGGGTTAACAGATGCAACCGTTTACTTCTTTGATTTATATCTTAAGACTAGATGATTAATAATGATTTATGAATATTAAATTACTTAATATTTATCAAATCTCGACTTTTGGTTATTATTCGATGTTTGACCCGTTGTACAGTTAACAAGTTTCCCGCTTTATTTTTTTTAAAATGTTACCTGGACGGTTTGACGACATGTTCCATGATAATATTATCGAGAATTGCGACGTGATACGCGACAATTACAACCCATTCCCATGACTCTATTTTTCCTCCGGACCAAACCTTCTCGGCTTGCTCTACCTCTTTCGAACTAGCCCTCTTTTTAGCTTCAAAATCATTTTTAGCCAAGAAATTCGCACAGAACTTCTCATCTTCAACCTTCCATTTCGCCCAATACTCTGCACGTTCTTTCTTCCATCTTACCGTCATGGCTTCCATCCATGCCTTAATTTCTTCCAATTCTTTGAAGACAGCCTTGACTATTTCGAATTCACCTCCATTTCGAGTGGCTCTGATACCAAATTGTTATGTGCCCAAAAGATTGGCCAACACTCACAAACCCAATCTCTTAGATATTAAGTTTTTGAATCGTTTTTTGTTGCATTTTCATTAATCGGTGCTCTCTTAAATAGAGCATGGAATTACAAGCTAATGGGCCAGACCGGGCCCGACCTAATTAACCTTAAAATAAAATAAAAAACCCACTTAATCAATAACCTAACGACATAATTAATTACCTTGCGACACAACTAATAAATCTCAACGATAAACTCAATTTAAATAATCCTAATTGCGTAATGAATTAACCAACACAATTAAATAAACGACTCTTATTAAATAAACGACTTAATCATAAACTCTGGGGTTATATCATTACTCCGCTTCTCCCATTCTCCGTGCGTACATGGAAGCAACAAGCTTCCCCGTCCGTGCGCAACTCCCCTTATTTTAAATAACTTAATCGCTAGCCGTGTAGAGCCCGTGCTCGTTGTGCGCACGGGCCTGGCAGCCCATCTTCTTGGCCCACTATCTGGCGCGTTATCCAACATTCCCCTGCCGCCCGTGTTGAGTTTGTATCTGCATGTCCATCCTTGTAGGCACGTGAGTAAGCCTCACGCGCACGTGCTTGGCACACCGAGACTTTTCTTGCGCTAGGCCTCCTACTTTGCGTCTGGGAGGCTTGTTGGGCCTCCTACATGGGTGTGACAATGTGCGGGCCCCCTTATCGAAGTAAGGGGGAGTGTGATAAACTCTCCCCCGCCAGTTTGAGCCGACGCCCTCTTCGGGTTAGAGTAAATGTACTTCTTCACTTGATCTTCAAACTGCCAAATGTTGATGTCGTGTTCCCATGTGGTCCTGCTTCCTCGCTGCCCTCCCAGTATACTAGGAACTCCACTCTTCTGTTCCCCTTGCTTTCTCCATTCGATTGTCGTTCCAGGATTCGATGCATGTTCTTCTAGTACTCCATGCCCACGGTCGCGCTTGACTTGTCGTCTGTGTTCGGGTCCTCGTGGTACGGCTTCAAGAAGCTCACGTGCAACGCCGGGTGGATGTTCATCTGGGGGGGGGGGGGGGGTTAGTCGAGTCGATAATAGACTTTCCCGGCTATCCTCAAGACTTCAGAAGGTCTGTCGTATCTCTCAATCAGGGCCTTGTGGTAACGCATGTCCGTCACTTTCTTCCTAATATGCAGAGTTTCAATAACATTTTGCCACCTACTTTGAACTCGAGAGCTCGCCTCTTCTTGTCTGCGTACTTCTTCATCCTTCGTTGGGCCATAGCTAGGCTGTCATGGGCGTATCACGAGCATAGCGGTAAGTTGCGGGGCTGATGCCTTGGGATTTTCTCTTGGTTACATCAAGTGGCACCAACGATTGTCGTCCTAACACCAACTCGTCTGGACTCATCTATGTCGTTGAGGACTTGTGCAGGTTGTACGAGAACAAAGCTACATCAAGTAGGTTAAGCCAATTCTTCAGACTCGCGGTTACGTACTGCGCAAGTATTCCTCCAATAAGGCATTCACTCGCTCGGTCTGGCCATCCGTCTGAGGGTGGTGTATAGTGGAAAATTTCAACTCAAACCCCATTAGTGTAAATAAGTAAGTCCCATATTTACTGGTAAATCGAGCGTCGCGATAACTTACTATGTCCTTTGGTAATCCAAACATCTTCATAATATGTTTGAAAAGGCGCTCCGCCGTCACTTTTTTGGTGCATACTCTGGGGGTCGCTATAAACACCCTGTACTTGGAGAATCTGTCCACAACAAGAATCGATCATTTTCCGTTTCTATGGATTTCATCGTGGGTTTTACAAAGGTCAATGGAAAGGGGTCGATTCTTATCGTGGTGGACAGATCTCCAAATACGGGGTGTTTATAGCGGCCCCCAAAGTATGCACCAAAGAAGTAATGACGGAGCGCTTTTTCAAACATATTGTGAAGATGTTTGGATTATCGAAGGACATAGTGAGCGATCACGACGCTCGATTTACCGATAAATTTTTCACTTACTTATTTACACTAATGGGGTCAAAGTTGAAATTTTCCACAGCACACCACCCGCAGACGGACGGTCAGACCGAGCGATTGAATGTCTTGCTATAGGAATACTTGCGGCACTAAACCGCAAGTCAGAAGAACTGGCTTGACTTACTTGATGTAGCTCAGATCTCGTACAACTTGCACAAGTCCTCATCGACGCAGATGAGTCCAGCCGAGTTGGTGTTAGGACGGCAACCATTGGTGCCAATCAATGTAGCCAAGAGTAAATCCGAGGGCATTAGCCCCGCAACTTACCTCTATGCTCGTGAGAAGAAAGAGTTGCTTCAACACGCCCGGGACAGCCTAGCTAAAGCTCAACGAAGGATGAAGAAGTACGTGGATAAGAAGAGGCGAGCTCTCGAGTTCAAACTGGGTGACAAAGTGTTACTCAAACTGACTCCGCAGATATGGAAGAAAGTGAAGGGCATGCGTTACCACAAGCATCTGATTCCAAGATACGATAGACCTTTTGAAGTCTTAAGGAAAGTCAGGAATGTCTCTTATCGACTCGACTTGCCTCCCCAGATGAACATCCACCCGACGTTCATGCGGGCTTCTTGAAGTTGTACAACGAGGAACCAGATTGACGACAAGTCAAGCGCGGTCTTGCGACCGTGCGCATGGAGTACGAGAAGATCGTGCACCGAATCCTAGACTGGCGATCGAAGGGAGAAAGCAAGAGGAACAGAAGAGTTGAGTTCCAAATACACTGGGAGGCAACAAGGAAGCAGAGGCGACATGTGAACGCGACATTAACCTTTGGCAGTTTGAAGATTAAGTGAAGGAGTACCTCAACTCTAACCCGACGCAAGCGTCAGCTCAAACTGGTGGGGGAAAGTTTGTCACACCCCCTTCTTCGACAAGGGGGCCTGCACGTTGTCACGCGCGGGCAGGAGGCCCAGCAAGCCTCCCAGGCGCAAAGTAGGAAGCCTAGCGCAAAAAATGCATCGGTGTGCCGAGCACGTGCGCGTGAGATTTACTCGCGTGCCTAGTAGGATGGAGATGTGGATTAAGACTCAACACGGGCGCCAGTGGAACATTGGATAACGCGCCAGATAGTGGGCTAAGCGGATGGGCTACCAGGCACATTTGCACAGCTAGCAGCCGCTCTACACGAGCAGCGAGCACGGGGCGCGTTGTTCGGACAGCGCCCACGCCCACGCTTTGGACAGTGCCTAAGCGCAACGCCGAGGAGACTTGCGGTTCAAGCAAGAGGCACGCGCACAAGGAAACTTGTTGCCCAAGGAAGACGCGCGCGCCCACGGAAGCTTGTTGTCCAAGGAAGACGCCCACCAGATTCGCGAGGATAAAGGGAATCTTCAAAGCTTGGTGCACAAGTAAAGTCCTGAAGATAAGATTGTGCCCTAGAGATTGGAATTCGATTATGAATAGAATTTCTTAGCATTCTCTGTATATTTGAGCCATGTAGGCTAATTAATCATTCATCCATAGTTAGTGATTTTAGAGAGGGGTGTGCCCCGTAAGACCTTCAAGTCGTGAGTGATTATTTACTACGGTGTTTGATTATTTATCCGCAAATGTTGGTCGGATCTTAGGTAGGCTTCGGCGCCGCATAAAAAAGTTAAACGAAAAATTAATCATGTGACTGTTATGTGCCCAAAGATCGATAACTCAAAATGGAATTATAAAAAATATCGGCCAACACTCTCAAATCAAATCTCTTAGAGATTAAGTTTCTGAATGGTTTTTGGCTGCCTTTTCATTAATCGGAGCTCTCTTAAATAGAGCATGGAAAAACAAACTAATGGGCCGGGCCGGACCGGGCCCGACCTAATTAACCTCAAACCATAATTAACCCACTTAATTATTAACCTCACGACATAATTAATTATCTTACGACAAAACTAATAAATCAAAACGACAATTGCATAATGAAATAACCCACATGATTAAATAACGAATCTTATTAAATAAACGACTTAATCCTAAACTCCGGGGCTATACCAGAACGCAATCCGGCTCTATAACGACAGACTCTTACCAATGATGACAATCCAACCGCGTTTGACACTAATTTTGTCCATGAATGACTAGCTCTGAGGTTCTCTAAAACCATAACAGCCATGGCTAGCTTCTCACAGCCGGTGATACAAAGCGTAGTCGGGAACGTAAGCAAGGCTTTTCAATTTCTCAAGCAGAGCATTGAAAAAACGGAACCTAATCACATTGCTTAATGCTAGTCAAACAAAGAAATCCTCCTTGCATATTTAAGCAACAGTATTATGAATTCAAGATTAATGCTCATGCAGATAGAAATCGCTTATATTCAACTTTATTTATTGAGTTGCTATACAATTTCTGAACTTCTACTTGACTCAAACCTTCTTTCCCATAAACCATGCTTGAGGCCACACCAACACTCAGGTAACATTTTCGGACAAAATCGAAATGTAAACCAGACAATGCTTCCAGAAAGAATGGTGGAAATGGAGAGCTAAAAAGGAAAAAAGACTAAAGAAGAAAAGGAAACCTCTTCACCACGGGAGAAAAAACAAAACTGAGGTTAAAAAATAAAGTCAGAGAAACTTACTTACTGCTAACAAGCACCAACTACTTCTACTAGTATTAGGGTGTATCAATTGTTCTTGTTTCTCGCTGTTATCCATGCACAATCTGTTGGCCTATTTCTACCTCCATCACGGAAGAATGGTGGTGCACCAAATACCACCGTCCGTGTTGAAACTCAAAGACGTTAGACATGTTGAAAGGCCCGGTATCCATGTTTTCCACGTAAGTCTTCATAGTAACCCAGGCCATGTCGGTGAGCACCCGGGTGCAGACGTCCCGTACCTGAAAGTTGACTCCTTGCTCCCAATTGAATGCGAAATGCCAACTCTGAATCACGTCACTGTACCTGCAAGAGCAACATACCAAACTGTGAGAACAGGTATAAAGCAGAGAAAAAAAAAGATAAAGGAACGACTTTAGCGAGTAAATAATGTATTACAGTCCCCATCTACTAAAAACGAGGTTAAGATCCGGTTTATAAACTCATGAGATTCCAACCCGTACAAGCCGGTTTTTAAAGACAATTTCTATAATTGGGTTTATATCCCTTGATATGGGCTCACAATAGGATTAATAAATGTTGAGGAAGGGTGCTTTGTCTCAGTCACTCTAACCCCTTGTTTTACGTCCTCATTTTTCCTAATGTTGTATAAAGGGTATTCGGGGCATTTCGGGCTTGCGGTGGGATTGTGGGATCCTACATAAGTAGTTAGTAAACTCCCATTTGGTAGAGTTATGTTTTGTTTGGATAAGATTTCCTATCGAAACATCTTGTGGAGAGTATTTACCTTGGTCTCGAGGAAAGGCGTTTTGTGTTATACGGTTGGTTGATTATAAAGAATGTTTGGGAATATCCATTTTTGTGTATTTCGGTGACCTATATTTTCCGCCATGTTGAATTTGGGTTGACTAGAAAATCCAGAGTGGGTTACCCATAGTGGGCATCGAAAAAGTGGGCTAATGTGGATGTTGGTGTCGGAAGCGAGTTGGTATACTATGACAACTTTTAAAGGTCACGTGTTCATATCATAATGCTTTCTCAAATCATATGCACCAAGGTAATTTCCGGGAAGATATGAATCATCTTAAAGGGTTCTACGAATGGTCTAATAAGTCTGAATTTAAGCTTCATGAAGAAGACCAGAAGCAGGAAAAAGCAAACAACACAAGTATGTAATATAAAGAGAAAATAACATACCCCGTAAAAAGGTTTCCTGATGCATGAACACACTTAACATAATCCGCATTTAGCCAAAAACGTCGCATCGCTGGAAGTGATCTTTCTCTAATGATGCTAAAGAATTCATTGTTTATATTCACAACTGCTCTTGTAGCAGCATAGTAAGCTTTCCACCCGTTGACCGGCGTTATATTGTCCTGTTCCAAGGTGAAGTCCTACAACAACATATACATATATACAGTACTGGATCAGATCAGCCTCCGCACAAATCGAAAAATCACGAGAAAAAAGCGTAGAAAACCTTATGGAACGGAAGATTCAAAATATTTCACACCTTCTACATTACCTAGCAAAACTCATGCATCTTAAGACCCACAAAACCCCAAGAAAATTCAAGAAAATTCGAAATTGTTTGTTTAAGACAGTTCAATAACATCAATGTCTGATAACTTGATCATCCAAGCATGAGCAGCGAGAAACAAATTCTTGAGAGAGAGAGAGAGCTTTCCAACAATGCGGGTTTGCAATAACAACAAGATGAAGAAACGAGGGAGGTACCTTGTGATAGAGGGCTTTCCAAGCGTTGTCGTCGTTGGCAGCCTGTCGCATGAGCGAATTGGTCATGGAGAGCCGACAGAGGCTGGGGTAGTCCAAGTAGCTGAGCGCGTGGGTCGTAATCTCCGGAACGAGCTGCTCCATCATCGACGCGCCGGTCTGCCTCTCCCCCCCGTGCATCTCCGAGCCTCCATTGGCCGTGGCGGGCGGCGTTTCCGATGCCCTAGCGACGCAACGACAGCGACGATCGCAGGGTGAGCGGAGGAGGAGGGCGAGGAGGAGGGAGAGGGCGGTGAGAAGAATGGCTAGGAGGAAAGCGGGCGGCGAGGAGAGAATCGAGGCGGTGTCCATCGGAAAGACATGAAAGCTTCTTCGTCTTCGTCTTCGTCTTCGTCTTCGTCGAGCCCTAGCTTTGCTTCTTCATTCCAGTTTGCAGAGAAGAGAAACACTACTGGTTTTGGTTTTCTCTCTCTCTCTCTAAAGTAAAAAGATTGAGATTATTTAATATTCAAGAAGTAATCATCTTACTCTAAAGATTTTATTTTCAATTTTTACGAAAAAAAGAGTAATACCCATTCTTACAAGAAAATAAAAACAACACCTACAAATTGTACAAATATTTAAATGGGTAATTGTAGGCTACAATTACCCATTTAAATATTTTATTTTGAGTCTTTCAAAAAAATAATATTTTGTGTTAATTGTAGTATAAATATCCAACTAATGATCAAAGTTTGTGGCATATGCGCAACTTTTAAAAATAGCGGTAATAATACTCGACAAATGTTATGAGGATTGACCCAATATCGCCTTTTGTTTTCTGGTTCATGTCCGAGTCCGACACATGGTTATTAATTGTAAACAAAGACAAAAAGACAGATGGTTTATTAACCACACCTTTGAGAATTCGTACTTATGTCACTACTAACTAAGCGACATCGTTTTCACCCAATGGGCCTAAGCCCACTAGGTAAAATGACCCGAGAGGCTCAGTCCATTCTTAAGAGCCCTAATGGCTTTAAGGAGATGACACACATTGGAGTTTTCTTACAAGTTTAATTCACCACAAAGTTCGTGGAATATAGCGGTTGGATGGACTAGGAGTGAACAAGTGGGTATTCGGTGTGACTTTTGAAAAATAATAGACCGAATATCGCATTTCGGTATTTTAGAAATGATAGCCGAATACCCTATATTTAAAGATGAAAATCGCATTTACCGTATAATCGGTATTCGGTGTTCGGTTGCGGTATTATTGATTTTTTGCCCACATTTATTGCTTTTAAATTGATATCCACATCTTTATAAACTGACTACTAATATTACACATAAACATACTACTAAATGTTAATATTACACATAAACGGATTACCTAATACTAATATTACACAATATTACACCGAGAGATTAGATAAGAAAAATCTTTTTGGCGTGTTGATAGGAATGGTAAATAGAATATAATAAATATTATATTAGATTTAGTTAAAGCGGTAAAACCGGGTAAGCGGTTGCGGTTTTCACATTAAAACTGAAAACCCCGTTTTAACCTAATTTGGTATTCGTTCTTTTTTCTCTGTATATTCGGTTTTAACCACTTGAATAGCGATTGTGGTTTAATCGGTATCGGTTTGATTGATTATCGGTTAAAAATTCGGCTTACGTTTTTTTTTTGGTTCACCCCTAGGATGGACCATGCGGCTGAAGACTCACTTCGAGGACCAAGTGAAGTCGATGCCGAACGAGAAGGATGACACTTAGGAGAGATCGGTGGAGTCAATCCAGGACATGTCACCTCAGACGGAGGAGCCAATAAAAGAAGAGGAGACACCGAAGAGAAAGAACATCTATTCTATGATACTCGAGAGCGTACACCCCTTTGTCTTTCTTTGGACACTTTCTACTGAGTTTAGAATCAACTCGTTGTACTAAGTAAACTGTCTAGGTTTACAGCTACTCATGATTTGGATTGAATTTGATATCTTTTTACGACTTTTTCAAATTATCAGGAACGGTCTTAATTAATGTTGGGACACGCAATAATTCGAATTAGATTATTTTATTTGGTAAGAGTTGTGAAGGAATAAATTAAAAAATATGAGTGAATCAAAATCGAAGCAAAAGGATCTTGAGAATGCTAAAGCCAATCAAGAAAAGAGTGATGGCAAGAACAGCCAGCTCCTTGCTTTCTTGCTTTGCTTGCACCTCCAACACCTTCTTCATTTCTAATCTGCAATCCAAATTAACAAGATTTGATCAACATTCACTCAGATCGATAACTCATGCAACGATTTCCAGGCATGAAAACCGATATTCGTTTTTTATTCAAACTCGCGAATCGGGAATACCAGTTCAAATTCTGATACGGGTATACCTTTATTAGAAGAAATTGGTTCCCGTATAATTTTATTTATTTAACAGTTAACAATAGGGTTGATTCTTTTATTTTGTATAATTATTTAACTAATTAGTCTTATTTTTTTAAATCAGTGAAAAATTGGTCTTTTCTCATTTATAAAATATTTATAAAAAAAATGGGATTGGGACGCGGCATGGTTACCGAAAAAAGGGGTAAACAAGCGGGTATTCGGTGCAGTTTTTGACATATAATAGACCGAATACCGCATTTCGGTATTTTAGAAACCATAACCGAATACCCTATTTTTAAAGATGAAACCGCATTTATCTTATTATCGGTATTCGGTGTTCGGTTGCGGTTTTATCGGTTTTTTGCCCACATTTGCCGCTTTTAAATTAATATCCACATCTCCATAAATTGACTACTAATGTTACACATAAACACACTACTAAATGTTAATATTATAAATTATTACACATAAACGGATTACTATATACTAATATTATACAATATTACACCGAGAGATTAGATAAGATTTTTTTTTTTTTTTGATGTGTTGATAGGTATAGTAAATAGAATATAATAAATATAATATTAGGTTTAGATAAAGCGGTAAAACCGGGTAAGCGGTTGCGGTTTTTACATTAAAATCAAAAACCCCGTTTTACCCTAATTCGGTATTCGGTTTTTTCTCGGTATATTCGGTTTTAACCGCTTTAATAACGGTTGCGGTTTTTACATTAAAATCAAAAACCCCGTTTACCCTAATTCGGTATTCGGTTTTTTCTCGGTATATTCGGTTTTAACCGCTTTAATAACGGTTGCGGTTTTTACATTAAAATCAAAAACCCCGTTTTACCCTAATTCAGTATTCGGTTTTTTCTCGGTATATTCGGTTTTAACCGCTTTAATAACGGTTGCGGTTTAATCCGTATCGATTTGATCGGTTTTCGATGAAAAATTCGGTTTACAGTTTCTTTTGTTCACCCCTACCGAAAAATTAGAGCCGCAACAAGACAATTAAAATATATATTTTCGATTTCGCCTCTTTTATTTTTAAGGCATGAACAATCTATCTTTAGAAGAAAAAAAAATAGACAAAGATGTCGCATGCATATGCCAATTTTACAAGGCATAAAAGTTCTAATGTCCAATCAATAGTTGATTTTGGCAATCAATAATGTTGTGATTCTAACCTGAGTAAGCTGTTTTCTTTGAGCAGAAGCTCCAACTGGGTTGACACCACTGTTTTCCACAGCTCCAGATCTGCGTTTCTTCTTCCCTGTAAATCCGGAACTCAGAATACTTGCTACGCAATTCAAACCGTTTTTTACTTTACCAGAAACCGGTAAAAAGATCCACACTGACTGTTGATGGTCCTATGAGATGCCGAGGGTTTAGCAAGATCGACCGAAAACAATAAATAAAAAGTGGGAAAACTAATAAAAACCGGTGAATCTTTCACAAATAATATAAAATACCTAGAACTACTGATGATATAAATAAAAATCTTAAATACAAAAAAAAAAAACTAATATATTGTTGCTTTGTTAGTTAGTATTATTGATAAAATTATTTTATTATATTACTTTCCATCACAAATACTAAAGTGAAAATTATATTTATATAATCTAAATATTAGTATTACGGTATTACCAGACTGGTCGGTTCCCCCATAAAAAAAATGATCGGTAAATATCCTTATCTATTGATTTGTTGCGTATGAAAACCCGTTATCCGTCGGTATACTCTTAAAACTCGGTCTTTGGCGTTATCCGTCGGTATACTCTTAAAACTCGGAACATCAGTATTTCTTGGGTAACAAGCAACTCGAAGCTTGATAGAAACGGGAAAAGAGAATCCGAAAGTCCTCACCAGAATCGCCTTCCACGCCAAGAGATCTCCAATCTCTCGTCTGCTCTTCTCCAGCAGCGACGAAACCCGCACAAGCTCGGCTTCCATGGCGGGCAACACGTCCCTCTGCCTCCGGTTCATCTCCTTTATGTAATCTTCCAAAACTGAGAGGTTCAGCTCCAGCGACCTCACCTTCTGCATCAGAATCTTCAGGATCGTGTCGCCCGAAACCCTACCATTCGGCTGCTTCCTCAACTCCGTCACGGGGTCCGGAGCCTTCTCCATCGCAGCAATCGAGCTCTTTTCAGCCTGTTTTGGCGCCAAATCGATCCTCCCAGCCTCCATCGAAGCAACATTGTGTTTCTCAGTTTCGGCTCTTCGAAGCTTGCTCAGACCGGAAGTCTTCAATTCCTTAGAAGGCAAGGCGGTAGAATTCGGCTCCGCAGCGACCAGATCTTCGAGCATTCGCTCCATGGCGTCAACGCCAAAGACCTCAAAGACGCTCAGAGTGCAGTAGAACTCGGATCCGTGGTGGCTCGTGAGGTTGAGCTTCACAAATCTCACCCATTTCGGCTCAGGAAGCTTGAACGTCTGAATGTGCCTGATGTTCGACGCCGCGAAGCTCCCCAAAGGAAGCCACGTGTCCGCCGGATAGTTCAAGCTTCCGGAGAGTTCAAACTCCTTGAAATTAGACGAGTAGTGCTCGAAATTCGCGATTCGAACTACTTCCACTAAGGTTTCCTCAGCGAGCTCGATCACGACGAACTTCTCCGGCACAGAGCACGGGTTTCTCAGGTACTTGTCGTGGTCTTTCTCTAGAATGTTGCTCGGTCCTTTCGTCTCCTTGTTGTGGGCCACAACCTTCGCGCCTTTGGAAGCCGAGGCGTAGTTGTACTCGCTCCCGTCGGACTCGAGCTGATGAGTCATTGCGGCATGTTTTGCCGGGGTTTCGGGTGGATTTTCCTGCCTCGTTATGTTGCGAAACTCGTCGAGATTGAGGTAAGCTGGGTGGTGGGAAAATCTTGCGTTCGGAACACCTTCTCTTTTGGTATCATTTTGCTCCGCTTGCAGCAGCTGCGGTTCGCACACCAACGCGCTGTACCCCAAAACATTCCACACGAGCTCTAGCCCGTCTGTCATCGGGATCGAGTGCGTGGAATTCGAATGGTTCTGATGGAATTCAGAAGGTTTAAAACGCAACTTTCCATCGGCGCTAGCGTTTGACGCCAAGGGGTTTGCGTAATCGGCGAGGTGAGAAGTGCCTTGCCTCGGCGGGGTATCGGGTTGGTTGTGTGTAGATGAGTTACCTGAGAAAGAAGCTCGGAATTAAGAATGAAGTTTCTATCGAAGTGGACCTTTCCTGATAATCAATACCCCGCTCTCCAATTTGTTTCAAACTAGACCGGTCCAATAATATTTATTACCAACTTTTTACTAATCAACAACGCCCATATACAATGGTGCCACATAAAATTATAGTGCCTCATTCTCGGTATGTTTTTTGCCATCAAGCGGTGGTTGCAAGCCTTATTCATGAACGAATGCTAGAAAAAAATCTAGCTTGAATACTCTGTGTCGGGTCGATTCCAATGAATGAATTAGGCTAACAAATATATATATATATCATATATCATATATGTATATATATGAATGAATACCTGCATTGGCATTGGCATTGCGAAGGCCAAGATGAGAGTAAAGCAAGAAAACGAGGGAAAGGAGGAGAGAGAGCTCGAATAAGCTGCTATTATTCTTCTTCTTCACATGGGGATGTGAATGTGAATGTGAATGTGAATGTGAAGATCGCTTCCTCATTTCCACCAACCCAAAGCTTAAGCTTGAGCTTGAGCTTGTTGTTTCATGATTCACTCGCAGACCGAGAGACACGTGTCCTTTGCTTTTGGCCAAGTGAATACACACACGTAAGGGGCTGCTTAAAGAGCGCTCAGTATAAAAGACCCAGCTTATTACCAAGAAATAATAATAAACTAATACACCCAACCGTCCGTTGACCAAAAGTTTGGTATTATTTCCACCAAATAAAAACAATATTACCTTTTGGCGCAGTGTTTACATATTTTTAGTTGAGTTTTATAAAATAAAAAAAAATAAAAAAAAAACTTAAAAAACCTCAAGTTAAATAGTGTTATCATCCATGAAAAGAAAAGAAAAGTATCAACCTTGTATTTCTTTTTCAACTTGACAATATTGTCCCTCACTTTGTACTCTCCGAAGCAGCTGCTATTTATTTATATGACCGATTTGTGGATACAAAATATAATAGAAAAACTGTCTATAAAGAATAAGATAAACTTATATATTAACCCAAAGCTAGAACTACATTACAAATTACAATTATCTAATCTGGAGCCTTAGCTGCTATGAAATACTAACTCACTTTCAGCTAATATTACCAAAATTGACAACATTACAATCTTGAAGCTCACAGGGCTTCTTCTTTCGACTGAGTTACGAGGGCATAATTGACATCGGGCCTTTCGTCATCTTCTACAATGAATTGCAGGCTACCGGGGTTATGTTCCTCAAAAAGTAGACTGATCGGAGTTTGTGGAGGGTAATTGTCCAAGATTGCATCGATTTCTTCACCGCTGATTTCCGTTTGACTGAGAAGAACCTGAAATTTCGCAGAGCATTATGGGCTCGCGTGTTGACTCAGTAATACCGAGTTGAGAAAGAGGCGCCCACAGCTTACCACTTTATTTAATCACGGAATAAGTACTATCATCTCGTAAAAAAGGTGTTGAATTGTTCGGTTGAGACTTGAGAGTGTCCGATACGTGGAACAATTAAATTATTATATTCTAAGCATCTAAAACTAATACAAATATCCTAAAATATCATAAAATAGGAAACAAGTAAATAATAATAATAATAAAAAAACTAAATTCTATGAAATTATTTGCGATTTGATCCTAGGGAAGTATGCTTTTTTATATCTTCTAGTTTCATTGTAAAATTAGTATATAATTGCTATATTAATTTATATTATTTTCTAAAACTAAAAATGAATCTAGAGGGTATAGAGAAAATTAAAGTAGACATTAAAGGTAAGCTATTTTTTTAAAGTACATGGTATAGTTTTGCTAAACATGAATCTAGAATGTATAGAAAAGACTAAATGCAAATTTAAAGGGTAAATTCTAGAAGTAGAACTAGCAATAAAGGGTAATTTTGGGATAAGAGAAAATTGACTAGGCGGGTATAGATTAAGGGTGTACTTTAGCTGGTTTTAAATTTAGGCGGTATATATATTTTTTCTTTCTAAAAATCAAAGTAAAAGATATGAAATACAAAACCACTCATAAGCCTAAGATTCAGTGACACATTTTAATTACAAGCACACAAGAGGATTATAATACCTTAACCGTTTTAAGTAAAGCTGCATGGTGCCGCCGAAGCAGAGAGAGCGTCTGATCATACATGTCACGTATGAGCTCTTCGGTCCTCAAGGCAATTTCATCATCTAGGTTGAAGTTCAGTGGCGGTTCAATTAGGCCATAGTCGTCATACAGTGATCCCTCGAACCCCAGTTTCGGCCCCACAAACTTGACTTTCTTCCTCCATGGCGGTGGTTCGCCATGGATGAACATTGGATTCTCCAAGTTCCATCTTAAACAAAAATACAAAATGACAATTATAAGACCCACACTTAGTGTTTCATTCAGTAACAAGAAAAGTATTAGAGGTTAGTTTGTTATTTTTAATTATTCAAGGACCTATATAAGCTGATTAGTATTTGGTTAGTGATACACCCGTGATTACTTATCATCGGAGGAAGGGCAAGACCGTTGTTTAGTCTTGCAAGTCTAGTCCTTTTATGTCTTTTCCTTTATTTACGTTAGAAGCGTAATTCGGTTTTTCTTTTCTTTTCATTAAGGGGATTTATGGTCTTTCCACGTTTTGGTCATTGGGGTTTTGGTCCACCCTATAGATGCCTAGCTTAGTTTGGAAGAGCCGTCAACCTTACTCTCATTGGAAAGTCGGGATTGTTTATTGTTTATTTGGATCAAATGAAGAGAGCAGGATTCATCACCGGTGAATTTTAATTGCCCGAATTCTGTATTGGATTTTGAGTTTGGAACCTATCATTTCGTCAGAGATGGTAGCTATAAAAGAACAGATAGTGAGATAGGAATCATCAGCGAAAGAATGAGAAATGACTAGCTGGAATTCTCGAATAAGCCCTATATTTTAGTGCAGTACATTACAACCTATGTATAGGCTCAGGTTAATTCAAAAATAATAACAACATAATTCAACGAATTCAATCACATAAAAAATTACTAGAGCATAAGCAGCAAATTTTATAGACATTATCAAGGTCGTAATAGACTAGTTGACTAGAAGATTAGATACAGGGAAATGAACAGAATAATATGGAATATAGGGACTTACATGGTTAAAATTTTACGAGCGAGATATGATGCATCTGCAAGGTAGCTGACCGAAGCCCTTGATGTGTCCCGTCCATAGATAACCTCTTCGGCGGCTCTTCCTCCGAGAAAAACCTGTATATATGGATTAGTGTAAGAATAACGATGCAATCAATAAATTTAATATATATTTATTCACGATAAGATTATCTGACCTGAAGGCGATGAAGCAATTGTGGCCGGCGCTCAAACATGTACGATTCGTCATCAAGTCGATGGAATATAAGTTGTGACAGAGTCTGCACAGATTACTTCAAAAGTTAAAGGGTAATATTTTATTTTATTTTAAGAAACACCAATTATATTGATAAAAAGTAACTATATAATGCGAGTCAGAAAATGGTCTACAATCAGCCAGTCCGTAAAACGGCCCAGCTGTATAGACCAAAACTACCATAAAAAAAATAATAATAATAAATAAAAAAAAAGATAGAACAACGGAGACCACACGTTAAATAGAACCCGCCCAATCTCTCGAAAGACCCTCGATTGAATACATTGAATACTCGTTGCACGAGAAAAAAAGTAAAGAGTAATAATTAACTACTTGAGAACAGTTTAAGTCATTTATACATGTTAAGCACTTAAGAGATGATATTTTTCCATGATAACTTGTTCTTTCATTTTAGAAATCAGACTAATTTCATAAAATTGACAATCTCTATATCCATTACGTAAATATCTAGAATTGACAAATCAAAAACCTGATTTACAGCTTTTACCTAATCAGAGCATTTCTTTTAAGCGAACAAAGTTTTAATTGATAAATAAAAGGCGATTACAGTGCACGGACAGAGCGGTTTAAGATCAGCCAGCCCATAAACCGGCCTGGCCATATAAAACAAAACTCATGATCACAGCATGATTACATAAACTATTATCTGGATTTTCCTTACTATTAAAAAAAAATAACCGAATATTTAACCAATGTATCTAGCTTTGTGCAAGGATATATATAAAAGGCGAGCAAGGAGACTGAAATGAAACACAGACCATAAGAAAAGAGTAATTCTCTGATTTCTAATTCTCAACGATCATAGTCGGAGGGAGATAAGATGAATAATATGCTTGATTCAATGGACCTCTATGAGCCGTGATCATCTCTATCAGGGAGACTTATATGAATAAAGAGAAGAAGAAGAAGGACCTGACCACGAGGGACAATTGAAATCCGATCGCAGCATTCAACTTCAGCATTTTCATAGCGCCTTAGAAGATGAGAAGTGATAGCCACTCCAACTTCGGTTGTCGCTCGGCGACACTGCCCCTGATGACCCAACTCTACTCCAACACGTCTGGGTCCCACCGTGAGCCGGTCAATTGCATCATCCATGTCAGATTGAAGAATCGAACCGTGTCCGCTCCTCACAGCCACAAGTGCAGCCATTTGGACGAGCTGAGCTAGCTTCGCTCCCGACCATCCTGAAATCTTGTTTCATTAATGGAATTTTCTATTGAACATTATTGGGAAGTTTTCCCAGTGTACCTAAATCTCGAATTAGAGACCGAAGTTTAGTTTACCAATAAAATATTATTGTTTTTCTTGGATTTCTATTCCCGATCCTATTATATTTTAGCATCAACTTGTGGAATACCATGGAGGCATGGACCCTAGGACCAATATTAGGAATAATTGTTGTCGATTCATTTCATTTTTTTAAATTGTTACTTTATACAAAATTGCTTACCTTTCAGATCTGTAAAATCAAACTTTTTTTCTACAGATCTTGAACAGAATCGTTGCTATGATAGTTGTTCATTCGTAAAAATAGTACATCTATATAGTTCAAGCTACATATAAACTATTCTAGTAAGACGATAAGAATATTAGACCACAAATCTGATAGGACCCAAATTCGATCTCAGAAAATAGGAGCTTTACCAAATCGTCACGAGTCCAATCTCCCCTCTTTTGAGAGAGATTAAACTTTGTGAATGATTTTTTGGCTAACTCTTTCATTAGCAAAACCTCTCTTAAATAGAGCAAATATTAGAAATTAATTGGCTGGACCAGGCCCGACGCAAATAAACTTCTACAGCCTAATTACCCAAGCTAAACATAATTAAATATTTTAAATGACGTAATTAAATAATCTAAATGACTTAATCAAACGAATGTTACGCATATAATCTTAATTGAAACTTAATTAAATACCGTAAATTGCTTAATTAAAAAACGGCACATATAATCTTAAATTAATATAACCAAATCCGGGCCTGCTTAGGTCTTAAATTACTCCATTGGTGAACAAGAAGATTATTGTACAGTAAAAACATCAACCATTAAAAGAAAAGGTGAAATGTAACAACATTAAGAAGCAATACCAGGTAAGTTTTGTGCGTAGCTTGATAAATCAATGGAGTCTGACATTTTGACTTTGCTTGCGTGGATTTTCAAAATGTCTAATCTTCCCTTCGCCGCAGGAGGGAGGATTTTGATCTACAAGGAGTTTACCAAATCATATTTGATAAGTAATTTATTAGAAGTCAAAACAAATTTACCAAATGTGATAGCAGTTCCTATCGTATTTTAGTCTACCTTGCGATCGA
The DNA here is from genome assembly GCA_954871525.1 of Parietaria judaica. Taxonomy (NCBI): domain Eukaryota; kingdom Viridiplantae; phylum Streptophyta; class Magnoliopsida; order Rosales; family Urticaceae; genus Parietaria; species Parietaria judaica. Next base: position 5,245,223 of record OX940868.1, read on the forward strand.
ATCGACCAGGCCGGAGCAGTGCAGGATCCAACAAATCCTTGCGATTTGTAGCACCTAAGAAAATTACTCCTTTTCCCGTATCAAACCCGTCAAGTTCTATCAAAAGCTGGTTCAATGTCGTCTCCCTCTCTTGAGTTGCGGCATTATAAAGCTGGTCTGTAGTTTCCTTAAATATCCCTTCACGCCTGTGTAGAAACAACCTCTTAATGTTTCATTTTCTTTTATTGGATATTATCGAATGCTATTACAGGAAAAGCTTCGTTGAGGAAAGCTTATTTTATTGAATGCAATTATGTTTACGCTTATTCAAGTAAATTGACTCTCAAAATCGTGAGAAGAGGTCTTCACCTTGTTGCCAATGCATCAATCTCATCAATAAAAATAACTGATGGTTTGTTTACCTGTGGGCAAAAATAACACATAATGTGTTTGTTAATGTTAAATTCATAATCCATCGTAAAATACATATCAACTTCAGATGGGCAAGGAAACATATAACAATTACCTTGGCTCTTTTAAAAAGATCCCTAATACGAGCAGATCCAACACCAACTAAAACCTCGACAAATTCAGATCCTGCCATTTGGTAAAATGGAACACCCGCTTCTCCAGCTATAGCTTTAGCGACAAGAGTCTGAAAAAGTGTAGGTGATTTACGAATCAGAAAATGAAAGTTGACCCACAAACTTTGATAACTTAACTAAACGACAAACCTTGCCACATCCAGGAGGTCCTTCTAAAAGAACACCATGTGGAGGTTTTATGCCCATTTTATCGAACAGTTCTGGGTTCTTCAAGTACCTAACCAACTGATCAACAGATATAAAATCAAAATGTACCATCAACTTTAGACTCCACTGACTGATCATTCATGGTCCAATTTAGAGAAAAATAGGTAAGCCTATATCAAGTTTTAAAATATCGCACTTAGCCTCGAAGAGCTTTTGTTTACTATGGTGAGGTGTAAGCCATAAGGCGCAATGTGGCGTGTAGGCCTCAAATAAATTCCATAAAATTTTAAATCTCTGATAAAAAATCATCACAATGTTATACTCACCATAAGAAGATAATAATTTTGGCCATGCAATAAAGCGCAGCAATTCAGAAGTAATGAACTCAACACAAAACAGCATAAATTACCAGTAGCAACCGACCGAGAGAAATCAGGAAGCTAGAAAGTTCAGAAACTGCTCCGCAGCATATTCAACAGTAAAAACTAAAAAGTTTTACGAGAAGTTTTTAGAGCATATAAGAAGAAACAGAATAGAACGTGTGAAACAGGTACATTGGTGATATGCTTTACTTTTACGGAATCACCTCCTTATATCAAATATAGAAGAAAACTAGAAAGCATTACCTAAACGAAGTAGAGAATCACGCATTACTATTTGTTATTAGAGACCAAATGAAAGGATTTACAACAGTTGTGAACGGGTTAAAAGGACTACCTCTTGGAGCTCCTCTACTGCTTCATCAATGCCTGCAACATCTGCAAATTTAACTCCAGTCGAACCCTGAGGATTGTGAGAGCCAGACTTTAAAAAGTTATAAGGAAGTTATTAGAAGATTAAGTACATAAAGAGGAGGCTAAACACTAACGTCAACACGAGCTTCCGCTTTAGATCGTGAAAAATCAATCCCTTGCCATAGATCCTGAAATAGAGTATCGCGACATTGAATAATATATAGTATATAAGATAAAAACCCACAGAGCAGTCGTTTGTACCCATTTCCTGAAGTTCTTCGGTCTTCTTGAAAGCGTGAATCGAATAAGGAGAACCATAAACACAAGGACAAGGGTGATTGGTTTTAACATTTCAATGCTGGCAGATACACCACCAAAGGTGAAGAGATCAGAGAGTTTAGAGAAAATGCCTCCATCACCCAATAAGTCAACGACATTTTCCCAAACTATTTCCAAAACGCTGAGAACGATGCCCATGAAAAGCTTGGCAAATGGTTTGACCACAGGCCATGCGACATACACAGTTGCAGCGTATATAAAACTGGTGACGGCAAATAATGCTGAAGCCAAGAACCCTCCAATTAGAACGGCAGCCGCGGCCAGGACAGCTGTCACCACTCCCAGCTCTACCATGATTCTACTTGACAGCGAAGACGCCACCGGATTAGGGTATTCTGGTATTTTTCCAACCGTAGACTGCATTGGAGAATAAAAAGTAAGGAGTAAAGTTCGTGTTTTCTCTTTGCAAGTTGAAATTTTTAGGTTCAAGTTTCTTAATTCCGACAAATCACGATCCAACTTCTATTTCGTATCTTAATAATATTCTATGCGTCTCTGCTCTTTGTTTAAGTACTCACAATCATATATCTAACAAAGAAAGCTGAGGCGAGTTATAGAATTGATCACCATCATTGGCTTCTCCACTTGGTAGCACGGTCCCGAATACTCCTCCAGAAGATCCTGCGCTTTTTCCTCGCCGAGCCTCATCGCCCTGCCAATTATTCAAAAATTATATCATGATATTAAATTCATGTAATTTGCGAAGAAACACACAATGTAGTTACCATTTTCTTCTCTGCAAGCTCTTCTCCCCCGGAATTTCCTTCAACTCGACAACGAAATTGCGATATCCGTTCCTGCTCGACACGCCGGTGGCATCGCTCCATGTCAGCATCTCGACCTTGCCACTCTTCATGGCTTTCTCAAAATCCTCAAAGCTCATTTTGGGCAGCGCCTCATAGTTCTTCTTGAATTCGTCTTCCTCCGATAACCGCTTCCCGAAAACTTGCTCGGGCACGTAAAGCTTGCCCTTGTACTCTCTCAGAAGGTCCTTCAAGTACACATCGCTCTCCGCTTTGTCCTCGTCGTCGATCACGTTTCTCGATTTCAGCAACGAGGCCAGCGCCTTCAGTAGCTTATTCGAAACGACAGTGTCCGAATTCCTGCCCAGATTCTCTCTCTCCTTCAACGTGTAAAGCTTATCTCCCACTAGGTACCTCGGCTCAACCTGGCTCGGATTGTCCCTCAAAACCCTAGCCACGAAATCCTCGTACTTGGCTTTCGCATTCTCGCCGTCGGGTTTCGAGTGGCACGACACGGCCAGTGAGCGGCGGAGAAGAGCCGAGCTCAAGCCGAGTCTAGGATTGGACCGGACTCCACGACCGCGACGATGGATTTGGGGAAGAGCACAGAGCCTGGGAAGATCGAATGTGGCCATGGCTGAGAATCGATAATCGTCGTCTTCACATTTCTAGGGTTTGGTGTTGTGTGAAGAATCACAACGTTTGATATTCAGGTGTTGTGTTCTTCGCAGAAGAAGCTACTTCTGTCTGTGTTCTCAACATTATCCAAATTGACACTATTACCCACCAACTTCTATTCATCTCAAAATTTACCCCAAAATTTATTTTATTTGCAGATTTCTGGCCGTAAGAAGAACAGTTTCTCCCTAATAGAATTTTGGAACTTTTTTTCGAATAGGAGGGCCGGAGTTACGTGTAGAAAATGACGGTTATTTTTTTTCTTTTCTCGGCAATGCTATTTTGTTGTGGCGTTCTGTTACATGTTGACTCGTGAATAATACCCTTCGTTATAAGGAATGGTGATAAAGCTTGGCTAAAGTATTCGGTGTCATTGTCAAATTGAATATTTATAATGCATATCCTGAATTGAGTAATAATTATTTGTCGAAATTGGTGAAAAATCGTGATGTGATTATTTTTCAACGGATAAAGTGTAGTTCTTGAATAATCATTAATAAAAAAAATCAAAATAACGGACCACATTAATATAAGGAATCCTAGAAACCTCCCAAACATCCTGATGGTTATATTGTGCGGAATATGTGTATTTGGTGGGTGATTTTCTAAGATAGATAGTTTGTAGTGGATAGTGTTTGAGGGAGTAGAGTGGAGATTGTTTTGATTGAATTTTTTTGTTTATTGATTCTTGCAAGTTTACAACACCACATCACCCCTTTATATAGAGGAAGTACAACATTCTAGAGTTTTCTTCTAAATCCTAGATTACAACTCTCTAGATAAATCTTATAGTTTCTAATCTAGATAGCTTCTAGATTTTTCTATACTCATATGCTTTATAATAGCATTCTAGAGTATTCCATTTCTAGAGTTATCTAAACATTTATCTTCTCATATTTTCTATATACATTTAGGACATACTAGAATATTCTATAATGTAGAAATGTGCATCAATTTTAACACTCCTCCTTGATGCACATTTGGACTACTAGAATATTCTCGAATTTTCCTCTTGGTAGAGCTATTGTGAAGATATCAGCTAATCATTCTTCACTGGTGCAACGTTTAAGATTTATCTCCTTGTTGTTATGAGCTTCTCGAATGAAGTGATACTTAATGTTGATGTGCTTAGTTCTTCCATGAAAAATTGGGTTTTTAGCCATCGCAATAGCAGATTTGCTATCACAAAAGATCTTCGTAGCTTCTTCTTGAGGCTCTCCCATGTCTTCGAAAATACGTTTCAGCCATGCTGCCTAACTTGTATCCATAGCAGCTGTTACGTACTCTGCTTCTGTTGAGGATTGTGCAATTGTTTCTTGCTTCTTTGATGCCCGAGAAAAAATTCTCGATCCTAGTGTGAATGCATAGCCTGATGTACTCTTCATGTCGTCTACTGATCCTGCCAAGTCACTATCAGTATAACCAAATAGTTCAAAATCAGTTGTAGGCTCGTACCATATGCCATAATCCGTCGATCCTTCAAGATATCTGAGTACTCTCTTGGTCGCTTCGTGATGGACTTGACTTGGATTTTGCATGAATCTTGATAATAGGCTTGTAGCATACATGATATCTAATCTTGATGTTGTCAAATAAAGAAGGCTTCCGATGAGACTTCGATAAACTCAGTTGTCTGCTTTTAATGAGCTGTCTTCCTTTGACAATGATTTGTTGTTGTCTAATGGACTAGCAACTGTCTTGCAGCCACTCATCTTGAAGTTCTTTAGAAGACTTTCGATATAGTTCTTTTGTGAAATAAAGATTCCATTTTCTTTCTAGGTTATCTCTATTCCATGTTCTTTCTAAGTCCGTCATCTCGAATGTCTTCATCATGTCTTCCTTGAAGTCCGTGATCATTTTCTCATTGTTTCCTGTGTAAATAAGACCATCTACGTATAAGGAGACGATGAGTGTTTCAGTTGTACCTTCAGTTTTTACGTATAAGGTCGGCTCACTTTTACTCCTCCTGAATCCACGCTAAGTGAAGTAGTTGTCGACTCGGCTGTACCATGCTCTAGGTCCTTGCTTTAACTCGTATATGGCCTTCTTGAGCTTCAATACTTTGTCTTCTTGTCCTTGCACCACGAACCCTTCAGATTGCTCCATGTAAATTTCTTCTTCTATGTAGCTGTTGGAAATCGGTGGTATCAGTCCGACTTCCTTACCGCGATAATAGCCTCTGAGGCGTCCCGGTAACATTTAAAAATTCATTTTAAAGCGGAAATATTGTTACCAGACCGACGACACGGATATCGGGTAATAATCATTTCGTTAAGAACTGATAAATATTTCGAATTTAATATTTTCATAATCATTATTAATAATCTAGTCGAATAGGAAATACATAGAAAGCAGTAAATGGTTGCATTTATTGACCCAATGCATAAGGCCGTACCTCAGTTGACGATTCCGGCTGCGCGTTCTGACTTGGGCAGGGCTCCGCCAGTGCTGAGGGAAACTCCAGTGATCTTCCGGGATATTCTCATGGACTCTTCGTACCGAAGCGTGGGCTTCGCCAGCAGGTTTCCGTCGCAAAATTTAACTAACGGTTCTCTTAAAGCTACCGGAGAAAATATATCCTAAGCCGAACCAGAAGAGAGATCAGAAGCAGAAAACTCGCAGACCCTAGAGAGAGAGGGAGAGCTCGAGTTTTTGCTCTGGGGAAAAGGTGTGAAAAATGTGTATAATGAGCTTCCTATTTATAGGCTCAAGCTGTAACCGATTTGGAGATTTTCCCTCCCTTTATACGAATTTATTAAATTAAATATGATTAATTATTTCAATCCAATGGTCCAGATTCAATCTCATCTAAATCCAATGGATATAATTAATCAGGGTTTTAATTAAATAATAATACTTATCAAAATATTTAATCTTATCATCATATTAATATAATTCGAATTATATATATATATATATATATATATATACATATTAAAATTCGAATTTGTTTATGATTATCTAGATCCAATGGTTAAAAATAAATCTTAAATCAATCCAACGGATCAAATCAATTAGGGATAAAGTCAAATACCCTAGGGTTTTATGAAACCCTAATTCAAACTCTTATCCACAATATTATTCGAATTATTTATTGTATATATAACATTAATTAATTTCTAATCCGACGGTAAAGATTAAATCTCAAAACCGATCCAACGGACACAATTAATGAAGCAAATTCAAAATACCTAAACTTGGTCACCAAGATTCAATTTCGAATTACATTTAGGGTTCAAATCAATTATCTCAATCCAACGGTTGATATTAAATCATAACCGATCCAATAAATTAAATTGATTTTAGGGTTTTGCCAAAATACCAAAACAATAGGTACTTATGCCGCAAATATAAATTCTCCAATTCTCATATTGGAATTTAGCTAGGGTTTGTATTCTAACAATATATAAATATATATTTTTATTTATTAATATAAATCTTTTAATTATTAATTAATTATTAATTAAATATTAATAATTAAATCCAAATAATTAAATTACATTAATAACACCTAATCTCAATATCACACATTAAATGTCATGGTGCAACACCATCATTTAAATTCGTGACATGTGATTTAATTTCATAGTTTATCGAACCGAGTCACAAACTTAGAAAATCCATAAATCACAAACCGTAAGTCAGAATGACTTGGTTCAAAAAGAAAAGTTGCTTAGAATTTAATTTACAACAACATGGTGCTGTTATAAATCAAGATTATAACTTTATTTTTATCAGTTAATTCCGTGTACCAAAATATGATACTTTTGCCACGCTGACGATAAAACTATCTGACGTCTGATACTGACTTGTCAGTTTTATAAGTCGAGCCAAATGATTAAACATTATCCAAAATGTATTTTAATCACGTACGTATCATCCGTTACGGAGCTATCATGGGGACCATGGACCCGTATCACTTAAGCTCCAACGAACTGCTAGTTGTTCGTCAAACCTCGAAGTGATTCCACTATAGACCCGAGGCTGCACTCTTTAGTGATACGGTATATATTATTCCCTTATAACAGAAGGGTGTTTATTGATTCAATCAAATTCGGGTTACTGTCCTTTCACTTGATGACTCACACATGAGCAGGCGGTTTTTACTGTAATGCCCCTCATTGCATTTTCCTTGTTTTCCTTCGTATCTTCTCTTTTCTCTTGGTTTATGAGACCGCGTAGGTATCTTAGATTGAAAGGCGTTTTCCATAGGTCCGTTCTCATTCTGCCTACTCATTCTATTTTCATGTGCTTCAAGAGAGCCCATTAATTCTGTTGGTGAAAGAGTCTCAATATCCTTTGTTTCTTCAATGGCTGAGACTATTATGTCGTATTTTTCTGTACAAGAAATTAGTATCTTTTCAACTATTTTCTTGTCAGAAATGTTTTCACCATAGACTCTCATTTGAGTTACTATCTCCTTTATCCTTGAGTAGTAGTTTTTGGCGGTTTCATTATCCTTCATCTTAATATTCTCAAAATATCTTCTAAGTGCCTGTAATTTGACCGTCCGTACCTTTTTTTTCTTGAAACTCCTCCTACAATGTATCCCAAGCTTGTTTTGATGTGCATGCCCCCATGATCCGTGAAACAATTTCATCGGCCATAGCTTGTTGAAGAGCAAATAATGCGTGAGAATCTTTTTGTTGATTATCTTCAAACGCCTTTTTCTGATTAGCTGTAAGGGTAGACGTGTCTTGAAGGATGTTAAATCCTTCTTCAATTATCTTCTACAAGTTTTGAAAGCGAAAGTAGTCGACCATGGATTTTTCTCACGCCCGTTTGTAATCGAACGTAGATCTGATACCAATGATGGTTATAGTGTGAGGATGGTTATAGTGTGAGGAATATGTTTATTTGGCGGGTGATTTTCTAAGATAGATAATTTGTAGTGGATAGTGTTTGAGAAAGTAGAGTGGAGAGTGTTTTAATAGAATTTTTTTTGTTTATTGAATCTTGCAAGTTTACAACACCACATCACCCATTTATATAGAGGAAGTACAACATTCTAGAGTTTTCTTCTAAATCCTAGATTACAACTCTCTAGGTAAATCTTATAGTTTCTAATCTAGATAGCTTCTAGATTTTTCTATACTCATATGCTTTATAATAGCATTCTAGAGTATTTCATTTCTAGACTTATCTAAACATTTATCTTCTCATAATTGTCTACATACATCTAGGACATACTAGAATATTCTATAATGTAAAAATGTGCATCAATTTTAACACATCCCTGTGAAGTAGAGAACAAAATTTAGATGATCTTGAAGTGCTTATGAAAATGAAACTCTATGGTATGATTGGGCTATTGGCAAACTTCACAATGGAACTCTTTTATATCCAGATTTCGAAACAAGAGAAAGATAGTCTTTATTTATGAAAATAGGGGATAACCTATTTTATTTGGACATGATTAATCAATGAAAATATTTTCTCTTTCAGATTAATCAATGAAAATATGCAGTGTGTATCTCATAGATACTAATAAAGTGATATTTCTTTCTTTTTTCCTTGAAATTATAATTTAAGACTTCAAAATTAACTTGGGGAAGGAATAATTAGAAAATTTTCACTCGTATCATTCATTTATGTTACTTTGATAAATATTAACTTTTGAGTAATTTTTGATATGTTACAAAGCATCTTTGCTGTGCAGGGAAACCAACCTTCCACACAAAAGTTACTTCCTTAGCCCTTAAAAAAGTAATTGCAGTTATGTCCTCTAAGATGTTATAAATATCAATTTTTGGCGGTCCTTAGTCATTAGGTTATTTTATTTTAGTATTAATAATATCAATTCTTTTGGTGTTGAGTATAAAAAAAGTTAGAAGCACTTCTCAAGCAGAAGATTGGAAATAGAAACCAAGAGATTTCACCAATTCGTCTTTGAATGATTCGAATAGCTATGCAAATCAATCCAGTAAAAAATAAAGAGGTTAGTTTATTACAAAGTTTGTAAGATCAAAAAGTATCGGTAATCGGTAAGCTACAGTATTATAGGTTTTCCGTCGGTTAATCGGTAAGTTATCGATTAATCCGTCAAAAATGATAACCGATATATCGGTAAGTTAGGTAAGTTGAACCTTGTTACAAACCACGTTTATATATTATGTATCAAGCCTCCTAATTTTTTCTTTTTCCATTTGTTAGTTAAATAATTTGATTGTTGCATTTATGTAGTTTCAAATGAACCCAAATCATGTTAGAACTATTGGACATATGTGTCCTCAAACAAGATAATTATCCATTTGTAAAAGATTATGACAAGTCAGTGAATAAAGATGATGCTTATTATGTTAATCTTATTATAGTTTCTGGTAGAGTAAAATAGAATGTTTGTTTCCATAGTTCATAAAGGATGCAATTATATTATTATCACAACAAAGTCAATGTGAAGAAGAATTAATAACATAATAAATGAACTTAAAATGTCTGTGACCTGATTAACTGGGTGGTAGCCCATTAAACGTATAAGGTCATTAATGTGACTAAGTGATAATCTTATTCTAGATTTTGTGTGTGTCACACTCGCTAGAAGTGCATAAGTATGGAATGTCTTCATAGTGGACAGGACCTGACTTAAACTCCGGAAGTTATCATATAAGATCGTCACTGATAACTTGGAGTTGAGTCACTAATAGATGATCAAATGGATATTCGTTCTAAGTCTTTAGTGATCTTTAGTCCAAGCTGCTGGATTGATTGTTCTTTCATTTAACCATTTAAGAGCACAATACATTACCGCTGTTCCCAACACTATAATTTTGGGAACATGATAGTCAACAGTAAGGGTAGCTTGATCATAGACATGAACATCACACAACTATATTCAGAGTCCTGATGATTCCATTGGTTGTCGGTGGTGAGAAGTGAGAGGTACCCGTGCGCAACATATTAATCGAAACCATAAGTGAGTTACTCGTGATATTACTGACTGAGTCAAGGAAGAAAATGTAATGAGGGGCAAAACGGTAAAAACCGCCTGCTCATGTATTAGTCATCAAGTGAAAGGACAATAACTCGAATTCGATTGTATCAATGGACACCCTGCTCTTATAAAAGGAATGATATATAAATTATCAATAAAGAGTGCAGCCTCGGGTCTATAGAGGAGTCACTTCAAGGTTTGACGAACAATTAGCAGTTCGTTGGAACTTAAGTGATACAGGTCCATGGTCCCAAGGATAGTTTCGTAACGGATGATACGTACGTGATTAGAAACATTCAAGATTATGTTTAATCATTTGACTAGACTTATAAAACTGAAAGTCTATGACATACATCAGATAGTTTTATCGATAGCATGGCAAAAGTACCATATCTTGGTAACCAAAATTAACTGGAAAAATAAAGTTAGAATTTTGATTTTCTATCAGCACTATGTTGTTGGAAATTAATTTCTAAGCAACTTTTCTTTTTGAACCGAGTCGTTTCGACTTACGGTTTGTGATTTAGAGAATTTTTAATTTTGTGCTCGTTTCGGTAAACTATGAAATTAAATCACATGTCACAAATTTAAATGATGGTGTGACACCATGGCATATTAACGTGTGATATTGAAATTAAGAAATGTTAATTTAATTTAATTTAATTATTTGGATTTAATTATTAAATAATTAAATCCAAATAATTAATTATTTATAAGAAGTATTGTTATTTATAAGAAGTACTGTTATTCACGTGTCACAAGTTCTTTATTGATGGTTTTGAATAAAGTTATTAAATAATTTACGAATGTATTTTTAGATAATAGATTTATAAGAACGAGAACATAAGTAGGATATTTGTAAAAGAACGGGAACATATGTTTGTATTAATCGACATAGACGAAAGTGTTAACAGAGGTTGACTCTGAGTACATTTTAAGACTCATGGAATATATGCCGCGAAAAAAAAACAGGAACATAAATCGAATATTTGCAAAACAACAGGAACCTATGCCGGTAATAACCCTTAAATTAATAAGCAAAACACTTGTAAATTGTGATTTAGGCCTTTATCTGTTTTCTTTTTCTCCGTGTGTGAATGTAATGAGTTTTTTTTTTTTTTTTCTCCGTGTGTGAATGTGATGAGTTGAGTTCGTTCTTGATGCCAACACAATGAAGCTATGAACCCTAGCTGCTGCTAATGATGACCCACCACGAGCTCCGACTTCGCGGCCATCCGACCACCGTCCGCCGCCGCTGACCACCGTGTTGAGTAAGTCTTCTTTTATTTGCTTTTCAAATCTGATAATAATAGTATATGGCGCTTTGCTGTTGATTTTTTTGTCAAATTATTAGGATTCAATCTGAGAGAATCTGCCCACCGCCTCCGGCTCCGACGGTGATCCAGAATCTTCCCACCGCCTCCGGCTCCGACGGTGATCCCAGTCTCCAACAACGTGGCCCGATTAGGCGGTTGCTCGCGCTGCCTCCCTTCCTCTGCTCGGAAAGAGCTCGCCGCCCGGACGTGTGACGGCGGGGGGCAGGATGAAGTACTACTTCGACGAGCTCGGCGAAGCCGCCATCCAGTCCCACTTCAACAAGGGTCTCGTGAGTTTTCTTCTCTTCCCACATCATTTGGCTCTTTCAGGACAAGATTTGATTGTTTTACTTGATGAATTATGGTCCTAATTCATTCTCATTTAATCTTAATTTCAAGTTTTCCGCACTAAAGTATAAATCCATTTCTATTCTATGTGATAACTGATAAGTATTAATCTAAAAATATGCATAATCTCTTGTTGAGTCAACGGAATGCAATGTGAATGTGTCAACTGTCAAATACTATATTATTTGGTTTCTCACGTGTCAAATGTGAAGACCCGATTATCCGTATGGATAAACCGTTTATTCTTCACTATTCACTTTTCTTTCCTTTTCAGTTTTCCCGCTCGAAATTATGTTTCAGGTCCAGATGAAATGTAAAGACGTCTGTGATGCCTCTATGGATAAGGAAGAGAAAAAGGAGCTTATGAGAAAGGTATTGTTCTGAAGTCAGCGTATCTCCGTCAAATCTGTCCTTCAATTTGGACCATTTCATTTCCATTTTGGTTTGGGTTTTGATTGATCTACAATACCACAGATACTAGCTACAGATAAAGGTGCCGTAGTTTATGTGTCCGTTTTAGAGAGCCGGATTTCCAGGAGATTTGATGTCATACCGAGCGGAACGCTTTACCCAAATGCTGACGAGATTGCCTACTCACATAGGCTTGTGCACTACAAGGCATGTCTTTTTTTGCTACCTTCTTGCTCTTCTTGTTGTTTAGTGGTCTGTTTTTAAGTTAATTCTTCTTTGGGAATTTCAGGATTATGCTCTACTTGCCCTTAACAAGCCTCCGAAATTGCCGGTTAAGGTTAGAATCCTAAAGTTGGTTTCTTGATACACTTTTGTTTCTTGAATATATTAAATCAAGTTTAAGAAAATCTCGATTTCGTATTAGGGGCATCTTCCGCTTCATAACAGCATGGATGCTTTGGTGGCAGCAGCGTTGTCGTACGATAACGAAGAAGGGCCTTAGTTGGTAAGTACTTGGAAAATGAATTATGTCAATAGGAACCAGTGCTTTGCTTCTTTGATAAGGACCGGTAACAAAATCAGAAAGGAAAAACACACTTTATTTATGAACAAAACCCGATCCCCAATAAAGCTATCCTAATCATGTTCAATACAAAACTCTCCGAGAAAACATAATTAACTAAATGTAAATAAAGTTAAACTAACGTATGACCGTAAGTGTTTCGCGTATTATTGCGACATCATCTTCGATGTACTTTTCGTTAAAAGTGAGGTTTTACTTAGGTCCATCGTCTTGATAGAGAGAGCAGTGGCCTCGTCTTAACGGGAAGAACAAAAGAAAGCGTACGTCATCTGCAATGGCTATTCAGTGACGTCAAAGTGCGATCCTCTTGTAAGGTACATAACATATGTATAACCTTGATTAAGTTAAGCTTGATTTTTTAAAATAATGCTTTCTTTATTTATCATTGTTCATGAACTTATTTCTATTAGGCTTGGGATGAGGCGTGTGCAGCGACGTATCAAAAATACCGGGCGTTGATAATAGGCTCTCCAAAGGAAAAAGGAAGGCATGATATGTGCGTCGCTTTCCAAGGTTTTCCCCCCGGGTCTTGATGAATATTCAGAATCTATATCTTTACGAACAAATATGTGTTGCATTTCCAAATCGAGTATAGGTGCTTCTTGATGATGGGAAGACAGAGAGGGTTATATCAGCTCATAAGTCGGGTTTCGAATCTTCGCAAGAAGCGATAACTGAATTCGGGTGTTTGGCCCTATGATTAATGGATGCACATGGATCGAGCTGCGTCCAATTACCAGTCGGAAGCATCAGGTAGGGTTGTTAGCTTTTTAACAAATTTCTTTCTTCCATAAATTGGAAACTCAATTTTATATTATGTTTGTTAAGAGGAAATAAAAGCTGTCCCAGTATGGAAAGATCATAACCTGCATTTTCTTAGCATACTTTTCTTAGAGTTATTGGCGGCAATCCTCGTGTAAGCGTTAAAAATCGACGGTTTTATACCACTTACGATTCTCGTGCTAGTACAAATATGATTATATTGTCCCAAAATACTGGTAGGTGGATTACACATGGCTTAGAGTTTGACGGGAACCATTGATTTTACGACGATTAGGGGAAAATTGCTACAATTTATAACATCGGTGGGCTAACTGCCAACACGGTCTAAGTTTAGGGGCAGGGTGATAATCACCAGAAAAATAATTAATGATGAGCGCTTTTGGGTAGCTGATTTTTTTCTTTCTCTTTTGACTTATTGTGAATTTTAGCTTCGTGTTCATTGTGCCGAAGCACTTGGCACACCCATCGTGGGAGACTACAAATACAGGTGGTGTGTGCACCGAAGATGGAAACAAACGCCCGAATCAGTCAATCAACATCGAGCCAGTTTCCGGGGAGGCCTACAAGCTGCGAAGACCGGCAGGTTTGGATATTCAGAAGGGAAGTGTAATGTTGAAAGTACCCTTGTTGCATCTTCACTCTAGAGAGATTGTGCTTCCCAACATTGCTAAGTTCCTTCAGGTTTTGGATAAAAAAAAACCAGTGAAGTTAACCCCCGGAATTGCGTCGAAGCCGGATCTCGCCTCAATGCCTTCACATATGAAGATTAGCTGGAATTTGATGTCACCTTATTTAGTGTAGAAGAAACGCAAAAGATGTTAGTTATGTACAGCTATCATCTCATAAATTTTGTAACATAATCCCAATTAAAGAGGATTAAGGCTGGTTAAGATAAGCTGGAATTTTAATAATGTTATTAAGAGTAAGACATTATTCAAAGTTTTTATTTTTATTTTTTTATTATCACTGTCCGAATGGTAAAGGCAGCAGTTCGGGTTTTATATCAATAACATTCGGCTCATTTCCTTCGGAGTACAAGAAATCACAAATTCACCACCTGAAATATGATCAAAGAGAAAATCAAATCAACATAATTTCGTCTTCGGGTTTCTTAATCTTTATAAGATTTCATATCATGAGACCATGACCTGAAAACACGTGGAAAACCGAGCTTTCATAATAACAAGCTCATTCCGAAAAGGCAAAGCAACAGCTACAGAGCAGCGAATCACCTTGATCGATACTCGTGCGCATCGCGTAGAAAACCGACATTGCCAGGTCAGGTCCGGATTCCCACGTTTCAGTGCGGCCGACACAATCACATTGCAGTCGGTGACGCTCACGACGAGTGTCGCGACATGAGCGGGCGGCGGCGGCGTGTGAATGCTGAGCGGCGCCCCGGCGAGAAGATCGCCAAGAACCCGACATTGCCAGGTCAGGTCCGGATTCCCACGTTTCAGTGCGGCCGACACAATCACATTGCAGTCGGTGACGCTCACGACGAGTGTCGCGACATGAGCGGGCGGCGGCGGCGTGTGAATGCTGAGCGGCGCCCCGGCGAGAAGATCGCCAAGAACCGGGGTACGACTGCGTGGCCAAGTGCAGAGAGCTTGCAGATGGAGGGAGGCTTTCCCGCCAAAAGAGACGACAGGTGATTAATGCATGTCGTTTTCTCCAGCTTTCACTGTCGTTTTTATGTAAAACGCCTTACTTCTTGTTAAAGAGCATTCAAATTAAATTAAATAAATAAAATAATAATTTCATTTTCTTCGGTTTAAAACTCTGTAAACACTCGTCTTCTCCGATCATCTTCTCCGAACAGCTTCTCCATCTCAATCTCAAAAACGCCATGCCGAGAAGCTACGTGCGCCAGACGCCGCTCACCAACGAGAAGGCGGAAGGAAAGTTCCACCGAGCTCACGAAGCCATGGCGCCTGATGTCCGAGCGGTGTTCGACGCCGTGATTCCGGCCACAATGGTGCAAGAAGGGCGTTACAAACTCCTCTACGAGTTTGTAACCTACCTGAACATCTCCAAGCACCTCAGGTCGTGTCCGGCGGAGAGAACGCAGGCTGAGCGTCACGCTGATCTCAGAGACTCTATCATCCAGGAGGCCAACGCGATGATCGAACAAGGATCTTCATCGGCCACCGTGTTGTAAGTTCCAATTCCGTTTCTCTTGAGTTTTTTTTTTTAAGTAGCTCGACCTCATATATTCCCTCATTTACAGGCGATCGTTCATGGAGGATGAGGATGACCTTTAAACACCGAGGTAAGGATTTCGGTGTTGATTGGTTTCGATAATTTCAAGTAGACTTGTATTGGATTTTTGGATTCTATTAGCCTTCGATTTGTTTTCACTTTCGATTCGCCTTCGATTTCGATAAGTTCAAGTAGACTTGTATTGGATGATTGGATTCTATAAGCCTTCGATTTGTTCATACTTGCATTGGATGATTTGTTTTCACTTTCGATTCGCCTTCGATTTCGATGTTGATTGGTTTCTGATAAGTTCAAGTAGACTTGTATTGGATGATTGGATTCTATTAGCCTTCGATTTGTTCATAACTTGCATTGGATGATTTGTTTCTTGCCTCGATAAGCCTTCGATTTCCATTGATTCCGATTCTCTGTTTCTGCATTTATATTTCCTTGATTGGCTTTCTTTTTCAAACTTCCATCGCATTAGCTTTAAAGTTTCCGGTTCATCATCGGTGATTTGCGAGTGACGAAATCTTACGTGAATGACGAGACTGGCCTCTTTTTTTTTTTTTTTTTTTTTCAGCAGCAGCTTCTTTGAGGCGAGTTTGGAGCTAGAAGTTGCTGCTCTGACCTCAGTATAGTACTACTCAAACATCTTTTCATATCATAGACTTGTTTGATGTTGGATTAATTGGTAGAAATGCTACTTTTCGAGACAGTTTGCTATTACATCTGTTTGGATTAATTAGATTCAACTATTACCAAGTTCTGACCTACACACTTATCCGAAACCCAAAGTTCAGACCGAGGAAGAAAAAAAAAAAAAAAAAAAGCAAGAAATAGCTATTTATATTCACCAAGAAGAAAACAATGTTGATCTTCTGTGTGTTTTATTGTTTACTTTTCATAGATTTTGTAATAATTAGTTAAGGGTAAACTACGGCTAATGTACCTAATGTTTGATCTTTTGCGGATTATGTACCCAATGTTTATTTTTGGTGGCTAATGTAACTAATGTTTGATCTGTTAGATATTTTCGTGTTTTCCGTTAGTTGACCGTTAAAGAGTTATCCTCCTCTATATGCACACTTTTTGTATTTTTTACATTACTCACTCATTTTTTGTCCAAATTTTATGCATGACCTATGGTTGGAAAGATAAGAGATAGATATATAACTTTGATGTTTTAATTTTTGTAAAATAAGTTTTATAAAAATACGAAATTTCAAATACAACGTAAAATTGGACGTAAGTTTAATGCAAAATATTTGTTTCGAGAATATTTTACTATACTTAATGACTTTTTATGATGAAACGTAAAACTAAAAAGTTATAGATAAATATTGTATCTTTCCAACGGGTGTTTATTTATAAATTTTGGACAAAAGATGAGTAGGTTTTGCCAAAAATATGAAAGATTATTTCGCATCAAATATTTCATACTTTTGACATAACTCACTCGTTTTTTTATCCAAAATTTATAAATTAACACCCCTTAGAAAGATAAAATATTTATCTAATTTTTTTTAATTTTACGTTTCACAATAAAAAGTCATTAAATATATTAAAATTTGCTCGAAACAAATAATTTGTATTAAACTAACGTCTAATTTTACGTTGTATTTGAAATTTCGTATTTTTTTAAAAAATATTTTACAAAACTTATAAAAACAAAGTTGTAGATTTATCTCTTATCTTTCCAACCATAGGTCGTGCATAAAAGTTGGACAAAAAATGAGTGAGTTATGTCAAAAATACGAAAAGTGTACATGTAGAGGAGGATAACTCTCTAACGGTCAACTAACGGAAAACACGAAAATATCTAACAGATCAAACATTTGATACATTAGCCACCAAAAATAAACATTAGGTACATAATTAGCAGAAGATCAAACATTAGGTACATTAGCCGCAGTTTACCCATTAGTTAATTATGGACAGATGCCATATCGGAATACAAGACAAAAAGCCACCAAATAAAGAGTCTTCATTGTTAGGGGATAGCAAGTTCCTTACCAGAAAAGCTACGGTTTTCCCAGTGCCCGTTTTAGCCTTCGCAAGCACATCTTTCGAACCCGGCATCACGTTGTTGACTAATCAAATTAAGCCGCTATATAAACTTTATGACATCTTCGACCTACAAACGGAGAAACGAACAAGAACCAAATGTTCTTGTTATGATAAATAATCAAATTCAATTAGTTGTCCATCCGATTATATCACATAGCTGACTTATATTTAGGTAAGTCTTTCAAAAATAAAAGATTGTATACGTTCATTTTTAAAATACATTATTTATTTAATTGTTTTAAGAGAATGTCTTTTGATTTCGATGACACAAAATATATCTTAAAGTTATAATTGTGACAAGTATTTTTTTTTTCAAAATCAAATAGACGTAAAAAAAAAAAAATAATAATAATTTATGTCAACTTTTATACAAGCCAGTTAAAAATACACAAAAATATTGTTTTGTAATATA
The DNA here is from genome assembly GCA_954871525.1 of Parietaria judaica. Taxonomy (NCBI): domain Eukaryota; kingdom Viridiplantae; phylum Streptophyta; class Magnoliopsida; order Rosales; family Urticaceae; genus Parietaria; species Parietaria judaica. The sequence goes on from OX940868.1 coordinate 5,263,504, forward strand.
CTTAGTGAAAGAAATAAAAAAAAAAGAGGTTTTTTTTTTCTTTTTTACATTACGTTTATGAAAAATAAATTACGCAATTTATGTTTTATATTTTAATGTCAATTCCTATTTTGAAAAATTATGATACGTTAGAGCGCCACGGGCCCGCCTCTGCCGCCCGGGAGAGCGCCACGTGTGACGGCCGTGAGCTGGATGAAGTACTACTTCGACGAGCTCGGCGACGCCGCCATCCAGTCTCACTTCAACAAGGGTCTCGTACAGCCTTGATTAAGTTAAGCTTGATTTTTTTGAAATAATACTTTCTTTGTTTATCATTGTTCATATTGTTTCTATTAGGCTTGGGATGAGGCGTGTGTAGTGACGTATAAAGAATATTGGGCGTTAGTAATAGGCTCTCCAAAGGAAAAGGAAGGCGTGATTTGTGCGCCGCTTTCCAATGTTTTCCCCCCGGGTTTTGATGAATATTCAGAATCTATATCTTTATGAACAAATATGTGATTGCATTTTCAAATCAGAGTGTAGGTGCTTCTTGATGATGGGAAGACAAAGAGGGTTATATTAGTTCATAAGTCGGGTTTTGAATCTTCGCAAGAAGCGATAACTGAATATCGGATGCTTGATCCTATGATTAATGGATGCACATGGATCGAGCTGCGTCCGATTACTAGTCGGAAGCATCAGGTAGGGTTGTTAGCTTGTTTAACAAGTTTCTTTTCTTTCATAAGTTGGAAACTCAATTTTATGGAGTTAATGTTATATTATGTTTGTTAAGAGGAAATAAAAGCTATCCCAATATGGAAAGATCATAACCTGCATTTTCTTAGCATACTTTTCCAAGAGTAATTGGCGGCCATCCTCGCGTAAGCGTTAAAAATAGACGGTTTTATGCTTACCATTTGCCGTGCTAGCCCATATATATATGATGATATTGTCCCTAAATACTGGTAGGAGGATTACGCATGGCTTAGAGTTTGATGGAAACTCTAAGACGATTAGGGGAAAATTGCTACATAATCTCCATATATTATGTGATGTAGCAGCAAATCACCATATATTATTTATCATTGTTTTACTTAAAGTTTTATTCACAGCTTTTTTATTAGAGTAATTGCACTAAATAGCCAAATTGAAACATAGGATTAGCAAAATAGCTAAATTTTGGTTAATTTTGTAAACTAGCCAATTAACATGAGGTGACATTTTAATAATATTTTTTTATCTCTATAATACCCTTTAATTAATCATTTTAATTATAATTTTCGTAATTAATTAAAAAAAATCAGCACAAATCAAGCTTAATTAATTATGCACAAATTTAAAAATTTAATAGTCAATTTGAATCATTTTCCATCGATACTCTCTCTCTCTCTCTCTCTCTCTCTCTCTCTCTCTCTCTCTCTCTCTCTCTCTCTCTCTCTCTCTCTCTCTCGGCTTCGAGGCTTCTGTCGCCGGCTCGGAGCTCCGGCGGAGCAAATCGTGCTCCGGAAAATACCTCTCTGTGCGCTCTGTTCAGCCTCGACGACGAGAAGAAAGGCGCGCCGAGGAACGGAGGCGAAGAAGACGAAGAGGACGAGGCGGGGCTGAAGACCATGAAGGAGTTTATAGATCTGGGAAGCGGCTTCAGGTCTGAGCAAGAAACTCGCGAAATGGAGGTGAAAGCCGAAGAAGAAGAAGCTCCCCGGAGAGAATGGCGATTCGGTGACCGGAAACAATGACGGAGAGAGGGCGAGGGAAACGCAGTCGGAGGTCGGGGAGTATGGTATCGTTGCCATCTCTGTCTACAGCCTTAATCTTCTTCGATCACCGTCTCCGTCGTTCATTATATAAAGTTGCATAAAGTAACTACAATTACAAATACAAATACAAACGTAAAGTAACTAGAATTAAGTTATCATAACTACAGTTACGTACGTGTAACATAAAATACATTTATAATCGTAACTACATATACGTAAGTGTAACGGAAATTACACTTATAATCGTAATCGTAACTAAAGTGATGTAATCGTGGCTATACTTTCGTAATTGTAACTACAGTTACTTAATTGTAACAAAAATTGTATTGTGTAATCGTAACTACATTTACGTAATTGTAGTTACGTAAAGTAACTATAATTACGTAAACGTAACTACAAAGTCACCCGCGATGCCCGGCACCGCGAAGGAACCCGTAAAACCGAAATCGCCACTCAACGGATTAGCTTGAATTGATCTGAATCCATCTCCGGAGGTGAATAGAGTCGAATGAGTGCCGAATGTTGCCGTCATCGATGGCATCGTTAGAGGCGACGTAGTGCATGAAATTGTTGGCGCAGCAATCGGCGAGCACTCCGGCGTCGAGGATGGCGCGAACTCCGACTTCACTCTTGCAAGCTAAGTTGCCGACGAAGAAGACAGACTAGATGAGGATGTCGGCGCGATCGGCGGGGGATGAGGATGAGAGTCAAGAGAATGAGATTTTAGGATGACAGACTAGATGAGAGAGAGTAATTTTTTTTTTGAATTTTGAATAAAAGATAAACAATCGGTATGGACATAAACAAAAACAAATTTTAAGTTTTTAAATTTAAAATTGCTAATTATATGCCAGGGTTAGTTTAGAAAAAAAAAAGATCATAAATGGGCAAAAAGAGTGTCTATAGGATTCAAAACTATGTAAAATTTTATTAGATTCGAACAACTTAATTAAAAAATTGTTGCCCTAGGAGACGGAAACTGTGCATATAAGATTCGAAACTATGTAACTTTTTTTTATTAATTTTGAAAAATAATTAAAGTGGTTGAATAAATATAAGTAAAAAAAACCGTGTAACTTCGTTCAAAAAACCCTGTACATAGGATTAAAAACTGTGCAAAAAAAAAAAAACACTTTGGTACCGCTAACCAAAAACTGTACATATATGATTCAAAACTGTGTAAATTTTTATTAGATTCGAACAATTTAATTAAAAAATTGTTGCCCCGGGAGGCAAAAACTGTGTATATAAGATTCAAAAATGTGTAACTTTTTCTTAATTTTGAAAAATAAATAAAGTTGTTCAATAAATATAAGTATAAAAACCGTGTAACCTCGTTCAAAAAACCGTGTACATGGTATTCAAAACTGTGCAGAAAAAGCGGTGGTACACGTAGGCAAAAACTAGGTATATAGGATTAAAAAATGTATAATTTTTATTAGATTCGTACAATTTAATTAAAAAATTGTTGCCACGGGAGGCAAAAACTGTGTAATTTTTTATTTATTTTGAAAAATAATTAAAGTGGTTGAATAAATATAAGTTACAAAACTATGTAACCTCGTTCAAAAAACCGTGTACATAGGGATTCAAAACTGTAAAAAAAAAAAAAAAAAAACTGTGGTACACGTAGGCAAAAACTATATATGGGATTCAAAGTTGTGTAAATTTTTATTAGATTCGTACAATTTAATTAAAAAACTATTGCCCCGGGAGGCAAAAACTGTGTATATAGGATTCAAAACTGTGTAACTTTTTATTAATTTTGAAAAATAAATAAAGTTAATCAAGAAATATAAGTAAAAAAAACCGTGTAACCTCGTTCCAAAAACCGTGTACATGGGATTCAAAACTGTGCAAAAAAAAAAAAAAAAAACTTTGGTACACGTGGGCAAAAACTGTGTATATGAGATTCAAAACTGTGTAAATTTTTATTAGATTCGTACAATTTAATTAAAAAATTGTTGCCCCGGGAGGCAAAAATTGTGTATATAGGATTCAAAACTGTGTAACTTTTTATTAATTTTGAAAAATAAATAAAAATGTTCAATAAATATAAGTAAAAAAACCGTGTAACCTCGTTCAAAAAAACCGTGTACATGGGATTCAAAACTGTGTAAAAAAGTTGTGGTACACGTCGGCAAAAACTGTGTATATAGGATTAAAAACTGTTTAAATTTTTATTAGATTCGTACAATTTAATAAAAAACTGGTTCCCCGGGAGACAAAAACTGTGTATATAGGATTCAAAACTGTGTATCTTTTTATTAATTTTGAAAATAAATAAAGTTGTTCAATAAAATATAAGTAAAAAAAAAACCATGTAACCTCGTTCAAAAAGTCGTGTACATGGGATTCAAAATTGTGCAAAAAAACCGTGGCACACGTAGGCAAAAACTATGTATATATGATTCAAAACTGTGTAATTTTTTTTATTAGATTCATACAATTTAATTAAAACAGTTGCCCCGGGAGGCAAAAACTGTGTATATAGGATTCAAAACTGTGTAACTTTTATTAATTTTGAAAAAAACAAAGTAGTTCAATAAATATAAGTAAGAAAACCATGTAACCTCGTTCAAAAAACCGTGTACATGGGATTCAAAACTGTGCAAAAAACAAAAAAACAAAAAACTGTGGTACACGTAGGCAAAAACTATGTATATGAGATTCAAAACTGTGTAAATTTTTATTAGATTCATACAATTTAATTAAATATTGTTGCCCCAGGAGGCAAAAATTGTGTATATAGGATTTAAAACTGTGTAACTTTTTATAAATTTTTAAAAATAAATAAAGTTGTTTAATAAATATAAGTAAAAAACCGTGTAACCTTGTTCAAAAAAACATGTTCATGGGATTCAAAGCTGTGCAAAAAAAAAAAAAAACGATGGTACACGTAGGCAAAAACTGTGTATATAGGATTCAAAACTGTGTAAAGTTTAATTGAGGAAGAAAAGTATCCATTGAACAAAACTTAATTATTTTCTATATCAATAATATTGTGAGAAATGTACAGTTTCGAGATTAATTTTTTTTTACACAATAATATTTAATTTTCTGTGAATCGATCGTGCGAAAAAGAGAATCCGATAAGAGAAAAACAAAGCAATACTCATGTTATTTTACAAAGCTCAAATAGTTATAAAAAAAAAACCTCACTAAATGCCCAAAAACCACTTAAAGTTTTAGGGAATTGCCCATAGTTTCATATAACTATTTTATACTCATTAATAAATTATTTTAGACCATTTTAACCTTAATATTAATTATATATTTTTAATTTTTGTATATAATTATTTATTATTTATTATTTATTTTAATTTCGAAACTATTTTCAAATTATAATTACGGTTGCCGATTTTATCCTATTAATTACCATTTCATTTAATAATTATTTTTTTCTTTTTTCTTTTCTCTCTGCTCTCTCCTTTCTCCTCTCTCTTCTCACTTCCACGATCTCTCTCTTTCTTTCACTCTCTCTTTCTCACTCATGAAAATTCTAAACTTGCTCTGGCGAACGTAATCGCCCGATTAAGACCGTCATTTAATCCCTCACTCCTCGAGTCCTCTCAAGCCGATTGCTTCTCTTCTTTGATTCTCTCGCTCATTCGCTTGCGGAGGTTTGCTCGTTTGCTCGCGGAGGTTCGCCGTCGTTTGTTCGTCGTTGTCGATCAATGTCGTTTGTCGCCCGTTCCCTCGCGGAGGTTCGTCGTCGTTTATTCACCGTTTCTTGATCGCTGTCGTTTGTTTATAAATATATTTACATTTTTTTACAGTTTACTGCACGTATTATTCTGGTTGAAAATCCTACGAACGCATATAAAGAAGATATTCAATAGGTTATTGAAATGTCATAAATATATTTACAGTTTTATAACTACAACTTTATTGAAATTTCGTTGCTATATTTACAATTTACTGCACGTACTACACAATGGTCTGAGCTTCAGGTTAATGATTTGTCGTAAATAAATTTACAGTTTTATGACTACAACTTTATTGAATTTTCGTAACTGTATTTACGATTTCATAACTATAACTTTATTGAAATTCCGTATCTATATTTGCAGTTTATTACACAAAAATTAGGTTGAAATTATACGATTTATTTTTAATTGATTTTGGGCAATTTTGTTTCCTTATTAATCAGTATTTTTTTTGAATTTTAATCACCATAAATCAGTATTTAAAAAATAAAAATTCAAATCAATTATTAACTAATTAATAAGGAAAAACAGATTTTGATTTATAAATTATTATAAAAAAATTACTAATTAATAGGGGAGATTTGTTTCATTTTGCTACATTTAAGGAATTTTTTTAATTTAATTAAAAAACGAATTAAAAAATTAAAGTGATTTTCTACTAAAATTTGAAGGGCAATTTAGTCCACATTTCAATTTAGAGGTAGTTATGTTTACCATATTTAAAAATGGATATTTTTTTTAAACTTTGAGCCATAAATGGGCATTTGCCTCATTTACCCTAAAAAAATTGTGATTTTACACTACATGTCTTCTGTTTGACATTTTACCGAACATAAAGCGGCTAAAAACTCCACGTCAAAATAAAAATAGCTTATATTATTTCGATGTGGCTAAAAACTCCACGTCAAAATAAGAATTGCTCAAATAGTAACTTTTTTTCTTCTTTCAAAACTGTGTAAATTTTAATTGAGGAACAATGTGTTTATAAGAGAAGCATATAAAGTATAAACAATTCCATTTCCATAGTATCTTTATAATTTGCAGCAAGGATTTGAATGGCGATTTTTGCCGATTAATCGTTTGCCGTTATCGACGGATTAATCGTTTGCCGATGGATTTATCGATGAAAACCTATAAAAGTTATCTTTTGCCGTATCGAAACATATCAAACTTATCGATGAATTTATCGATGAAAAATCTATAAAAAAAATTCAAAAATATTTTACACTTAAAACATAACATAAAATACTCATGTCACAAAACATAAACATAATGAAAGCCTCATATTTCATAACATAAATGTTGAAACTTGTTTAACAACTTAATGGATTTTTGACATGCACATGGTTTACCGCTCTTTCTAAGAAGTCTCACATGAGTGATTAATATATTTACTTTGTTTAAATTATTTTTATATTAGTGGCATAAGTACTAAAAGTATTTGCAAAATAAATGTTAAATACTTATTTTTGTTTTAGCTTGATAATATTGAAATTTTTCTATCACGATATAGACTAGTACAAAGAACTCCGAAAAAAATACGTGTCTATAACGAGAGAGAAAATGATTGATATATTTGAATGAGTGTTTAATTGTTTATTGTTGATTTTTAAACATTTTTCGTACCTGTGCCGCGAAAAAATCTATATTCTTAAATAGTAAATGTGATTAAAATTAGATAGAAAAATATTCGGTTTTCAAATAAGGAATACAATTTTCATTCGAATAAATACCTAAAATCAAACAATCAATTACTAGAGATTAAAAAAAAAAAAAAAACTCGACAGCCAAATTTGTAGTATTATACTATACAAGTATTTGTGGAATTATATAGCCACCTCCTTTGCATTCAGGCAATGTGGCATAAAAATAAAAAAGAATTCTCATAAATTTAATTAGTTTTTTTATTGAAGAATTTAATTTAATTAGTTAATATCACATGTCAACTTTTCCTGGCCTCCTGACTAGAGCTGCGAGTCACGATGAAAAATCATGAATCGTGACTCGTCGTGACGTTTTTGGGGTCGTCGCGATTCGTCGCGATTCGGGGGTGAAAGTCGCGACTGGTCGCGGCATTGCCTGTTTGTCGCGACGTGGGAGAGGGCGATCCGCGTGAGACGATCGACGGCCCACAACGCGCCACGTCAAGGATTCGCGTGGTGTGCTTTTTTGTGGCACTAATTTCCACTTTTCCACCGAATTTTACCCTTTTTATTCACCCAATAATTCACCCACTTCACCCACCTCAATAATTATTCACCCACTCAACTGTCAACTTTCTCCTCAAATCCTTTAAATACCACCTCTCCCACCCTCCTTTCCTCACCAACAATCTTCCAACTCTCTCTCAAATTCTCTCAACTCTCTATGGTTTTTCCCCTATAAAGCTCTCAAGTTCTCAAATTTCCCATTATGTCTCGAAGAAGCGGTGGTAGTTCCGGAGGTCGAAGGGTGGCTAGGGATTTGCAACCCCAATTTATTCGCGCGGAGCCAAATCAAGCTACGCCCGAGGGCTATATTCCCGTTATGCTACCGGGAGAAATGTTTCCCTCCCCACCAAATCCAAATTATCCCGATGATACCCAATGGTCTCTAAGACCTAGTCTAGTCCGGGCGATGGGCGCGCACGACGCCAATCCGGATCGTGTGCCCGCATCAATGGTGGAGGTGGTACGTCGATGTAGGGAGACGAGAACCACCGATCTATTTTTTGCACTCATGTTTCATGGCGGACCCGTCGACGACCGCGAGGAGGACGAAACTCAACCGCCGGAGGAACCGCCTCAAAGACGCAATCTTGTCGGCTCGTACCACGATGGTTCTCTAATCTCTTCCCATCACGAAACTGGCGAATGCTCCGTCCAACGTCCTCGCCGTGCTCGACGTCCGCGTCCGGCAACGGGGTAATCATTATTATTTTAATTATTTTAGTTTAATTATTTTATTTTAATTAATTAATTTGCTACGTCTCTTGAAAGTCTTAGTATGCTCTGTGGTTGCGGTTCCGACCGATCTTCCACATCAGAAACGAATTTATTGAGATTTAATCATTTAATCATTTTAGTTTAATTAATTAATTTTCCACGTCTCTTGAAAGTCTTAGTATGCTCTATGGTTGCGGTTCCGACTGATCTTCCACATCAAAAACGAATTTCTTGAGATTTAATAATCATTTAAACATTAAATGGTTACTTAAATAAGTTAATAAAATTAAAAAGGTAATTTGTATGTGTGGTGATAATTATAAAGTTCTTATTGGATTTCGGTGTCTTAGAAAGACTGGTTTTTAAATAAGGTTTACTTTGCAACCTCCTCCAAGCTAGCGTGGGAACCTCGGGGAGTTCTGTCTAGAAAATCTTGGGCCTAAAAGCGAGATCATATAGCATCCTTTCCAGTCGATCTGGCCGTGGAACATCGGGGAGTTCCGTCCAAAAGAGTTTGATAATTATTTCCACACATAAGAAATACCATATTAATTTTGTTAACTTTTTTATTTAACCTTAAAACATTTAATTAAATCAATATGATTAATAATAAACTTTATGACATTTAAATTTGTGATTTTCCTTTTGTTTTAATAGACTAAATCCTCATACCTTGGGGTGGGGACTGTTGGACATGTGTGTCCTTAAACAAGATATTTTATCCCTTTGTAAAAGATTATGACAAGTCGTTGAATAAAGATGATGCTTATTATGATAATCTTATTATTGTTTCTGGTAGAGTAAAATAGAATGTTTGATTCCTTAGTTCATAAAGGATGCAATTATGTTATTATTATCACAACAGAGTCAATGTGAGGAAGAATTAATAATCATAATAAATGAACTTAAAATGTCCGTGACCTGATCAACTGGGTGGGAGCCCATTAATCGTATAAGGTCATTAATGTGACTAAGTGATAATCCTATTCTGGATTTTGTGTGTGTCACACTCACTAGAAGTGCATTAAGTATGAAGTGTCTTCATACTGAACTGGACCTGACTTAAACTCCGGAAGTTATCATATAAGACCGTCACTGATAACTTGGAGTTGAGTCACTAGTAGATGATCAAATGGATATTCGATCTAAGTCCTGAGTGATCTTGAGTCCAAGCTGCTGACTTGATTGTTCTTTGATTTAACCGTTAAAGAACACGAAATATTACAGCTGTTCCCAACACTATTATTTTGGGAACATGAGAGTCAGCAGTAAGGGTAGCTTGGTCATAGACATGGGCATCACACAGCTCTCCTTAGAGTGATGATGATTCCCTTAATTGTCGGTGGTGAGAAGTGAGAGATACCCATGCGCAACTTATGAATCGAAACCATAAGTGGGTTACTCATGATATTGCTGACTGAGTCAAGGAAGTAAATACAATGAGGGGCATAACGGTAAAAACCGCCTGCTCATTTATGAATCATCAAGTGAAAGATCAATAACCCGAATTTGATTGTATCAATGGACACCCTGCTATTATAAAGGGAATAATATATACCGTATCACTAAAGAGTGCAGCCTCGGGTCTATAGTGGAATCACTTCGAGGTTTGACGAACAACTAGCAGTTCGTTGGAGCTTAAGTGATACGGGTCCATGGTCCCCAGGATAGCTCCGTAACGGATGATACGTACGTGATTAAAATACATTCTGGATAATGTTTAATCATTTGGCTTGACTTATAAAACTGAAAGGTCTGTGTCAGACATCAGATAGTTTTATCGTAGGCGTGGCAAAAGTATCATATTTTGGTACACGAAATTAACTGACAAAAATGAAAGTTAGAATTTAGATTTTCTATCAGCACCATGTTGTTGGAAATTAAATTCTAAGCAACTTTTCTTTTTGAACCAAGTCATTTCGACTTACGGTTAGTGATTTATGGATTTTCTAAGTTTATGATCGGTTCGATAAACTTTGAAATTAAATTACATGTCACGAATTTAAATGATGGTGTGGCACCATGACATTTTTATGTGTGATATTTAGATCAGGATTTATTAATATAATTTAATTATTTGGATTTAATTATTAATATCTTATTAATAATTAATTAATAATTAATGGATTTATATTAATAAATGAATATATATATTTATATATATTAATATGTGTAAATTCGAATTAGGGTTTGTTATATAAAACCCTAGGTAAATTCGAATGGCTTGATTTAGTATTTCTATATTTGCGGCATAAGTACCAAATGTTTTGGTATTTTGGCAAATCCCTAAAATCAATATTATCCATTGGATCGGTTATGATTTAGTATCAACCGTTGGATTAGGATATTGATGAATTCGAAATTAATAACTTGGTGACCAAGTTTTATTTTTCGAATTTGATTAATCAATTATATCCGTTGGATCGGTCTAAGATTTAATCTATGCCGTCGGATTAAGAATTGATTAATTATATATATATATATATATATATGTATATATATTCGAATTACATTTATGGATAAATTCGAAAAATTGTTTTAATAAATTAATTTATCCTAAACTTATTTGATCCATTAGATCGGTTAAGGAATCATCTCAACCGTTGGATTGAGATAATAAGAATTCGAATTATATATATATATATATATAATATAATTCGAATTTTATGATATAAGAAGATAAGATTGGATTTTTGATTTATCTAAATCTTTCTTATTTAATTAAATTCCTAATTAATTATATCCATTGGATTTAGATGAGATTAAATCTGGACCATTGGATTAAGATAATTAATTATATTTAATTAATGAAATTCGAATTTAGGGAGGGAATATCTCCAAATCGGTTACAGTCTTGAGCCTATAAAAAGGGAGCTCATTCTACACATTTTTCACACCTTTCCCCAGAGAAAAATTCGAACTCTCCCTCTCCTTCAGGGTCTGCGAATTTTCTCTCTGATCTCTTCTTCTGGTTCGGCTTAGGAGACTATTTCTCCGGAAGCTTAAAAAGAACCATCAGTTAAAGTTTTGCGACGGAGTCCTGCCGGCGAAGCCCACGCTTTGGTACGAGGATTCCAGGAGAATATCCCGGAAGATCACGGGAGATTCCCTCAGCAACGGCGGAGCCCTGCCCGACTCAGAGTGCGCAGCCGAAATCGCCAAACGAGGTACGGCCTTATGCATTGGGTTAATAAATGCAAACATTTACTGCTTTCTATTTATTTCCTATTATGACTAGTTTATTAATAATGAGTTATGAATATTAAATTGCATAATATTTATCAGATCTTGGAATATGGTTATTATCCGATATTCGGACCGTTGTTTGGATAACAAGTTTTCCGCTTTAAAATAATTTTTAAATGTTACCCTGACGGTTCGGACGTATAAATCGTGATAATTATACGGAATCCGAGACGTGATTTCCAACAGGGACGACCAAACACGGCTTTGGTATGGAACTTTTTTCATGAAGATCGGCATATAACCGAGCAAGGCGAGCGTGTTAAACTGGCCACGTGCAAAAAGTGCGGGCAAGTCCTAGACGGGATGGGGGAGCGGGGAACTGGCTACTTGAACCGACACGCAAATGTGTGCTTCCCAACCAGGGAGCTCGATGAGGTAAACACTGTACAAGTAAGTGCTCTTTCTACTCTGAATTTACGGAAATGGACACTCGAATGGATTCTGTCTACGAGAGTTCCGCTGAGTTTTGTCGAAAATCCCAACCATACACGATATATTTGAAAGGATTAATCCGACGTACCAGCAGTTTTCTCGTACCACTTATACCGAGGACATGGAAACCGCTTATCATTTGCAAAAAAACCTTTTAGTCAATTTTTTCAAAATGACTAGCATAAACGTTGCTTTTACCACCGACTTGTGGAGCGGTCCAAGTTTAAACGATTACATGAGTTTGACCGCCCATTACGTCGACGATGAGTGGAATCCACGTCAACGACTTTTAGCTTATCGCCATTCGAGTGTCGCCATACCGGAAAAAACATAGCCGATAAGTTGTTTACATTATTTGGCGATTGGGGTTTACAAAATCGTGTTATTTCCATTACCTTAGACAATGCCTCAAGCAACAACGCTGCGATTATGATCTTAGAAACAATGTTGCCCGCTTCTCCGTTTCAAAATATTTTACATCAACGGTGTGCTTGTCACATAATTAATTAAATTGCACGAACGGGCGAGGCACATATTGCACAACATGCTGAAAAAATACGCGGCATTGTTGATTAGATCCGGAATCCTCAAACCACCAATTGGTGGAGACGATTTTGTAAAGACCACAATCATAAAGCTAATAGGTTTGGTTTAGACTATAATACACGGTGGAACTCTACGTATTTAATGATTTCAGTTGTGTGTAGACAGAGGCTTCCTTTGGACCACTTCCTCGGACAGGAACTCGCTCCCGAAGCGCGGATCACGGAGGCGGAATGGGCAACCGCAAAGAAATTCCTCGCTTTCCTCAAACCTTTTTATGCTGTTAATTTACTTTTTTTTAACCAAAATAGACCCTCTTTGAATCATGGTCTTTCGGGTCTTTATCAAATTTCGTATGCTTTCAATGAATTAAAAAATGACCCTATTATTTCTCCGCTTATTTCGTCTATGGTTTTGAAATTCAAGTCTTATTGGGATCCACCCCCGTTTTTGTTTTGCTTTGGTGCTATTCTAGACCCTCGTCTTTCGGATGCGTATGGGCCAATGATGATAGCGATCGGAGAAAACATAGGGGCGGATTATCGTAATTATGTTAATGTTGTTAATGAAGCTTTTTATGCATTGTACATTGAATACGAAAAACGGGTCCCACAGTTCAACGCTCATGAGGAGAAAAGGGCAGTGATGACAAGCCCAACCAAGCCAGGACTAGACTTCAGCTAGAGACTCAAGCAACGGCTCGATCGCGGGGAATCCACTACGCCATTGGCGGGCGAGACAGAAGGCTTACCGGCAGAAGTGAAGCGCTACTACGGCCTAGGGTTCGACGACGAATCCGACGAGTTTGACGTCATTAAGTGGTGGAAGAATCAAAGGGACAGTTTCCGATATTGGCGAGAATGACGAGAAATATAGTGTCCATCCCCATTTCCAATGTTGCTTCGGAGAGCGTTCTCAGTATGGCTCAATATCTCATCAACGACCGGCGGGCGTCAACCACCAACACACACGTCGAGCAAATAGTGGTGTTGAATGATTGTTTGTTTCAGCCACCCGTGATTGCCGAACGCTCCGAACCAAGCGAACTGGAGCTAATGATAGAAAAGTTCAACGCAATGTTCCCCGAGTAATGATGTGCTCTTTCCTCTCTTAGTTTTATGTCCCTAAGGAGGGTTTTACAAGAGAGGTTTTAGTGAGGCATCTTGTAATATTTACACTGAATATTTACAGCTCCCTTCCACCTTATTGTAATATTCACAATGAATAATACAACTTTTTTTTTAAATATCTCGTCTTATCGTATATATTTATTTGTTGATTAAATTTGTTCAAATTATTAATATGTTACAAATTAATATTTATTAAAATATGTTACAAATTAAAAACTAACATATAAATCAAACTTATTAATATGTTACAAAATAATAATTATAATTTTTAAATATTAATTTTGAAATAAATTAATTACAAATAAGAATTATAAATAATAAACATATTTAAATATAGTTTTGAAATTATTGATAAAGTTTGATAATTAAATTAGGGTAAAAACTAACAAAGTTAAACAGTGAAAACAATTAGGTACATATGCCGCAAACAAGACACCAGTTTTCTGGCGGGTTCGCGATTTCTCGCGACGCCGGGAGTCGCGACCTGTCGCGACGCCGTTTTTGGCGATTTTGGCGTTTTGGACCGCGACGAGTCGCGACGTCGTGGTCCGCAACTCTACTCCTGACATTGTGATTTAGTTCTCTCTTTATTTGATCAGAAGCCACAATACACCAATGAGCGTCTAATCACATCACCCCACGTAAGCAGTACTGCAAAAGTAACCCAGGAAGTTTTCCATATTCAGCGAGAAGTCCTTAATTTTTCAAGAAATTACACTCGATAACCTTAAACGAAAAATAGCTTGGTTTTCGACTCGAAAAATCGCGAAAACTATAAAACAACAATGATTAATAGAGATAAGTTATCGAGAAGTTGTATTCAGCGATAAATCGAACAAAAATTGAACGAAAATCGCGACGTAAGCTTCAGAGACTGAAAAACCAAGGAAAAAAAAAAATAACTGAAGGAAAAAAAAAAAGAGGACATAGGAGTTGCGGCGTAAGCTTCTCTCCACGACGGTGACAGCGGCGAGATCAGGCGGTGATTTCGAAGAGCAAGAGCGAGAATTGCTTGTCGATGACACCCACATCGAAGTAGATGAGCCCCGAGCTTGGCCATCGACGCGAAGCCTCGGCAGGTTGAACTAGAGGAAAAGCTCCTACTAGGTGTTCCCAGAGAGGTGTCAGAGTCGCCCTGGGACGTGGGCCGTTGGTACGGTCGATGTGAGCTACGTTGGCGTCGGCCGTGGGTGGGGTCATTGGAGTTGAAGAGAGGGCTGATCGTGAGGGCTGTTCATGAGAGCTGAGAGAGTGAGAGCTTCGTCGGCGTGGGTTCGCCTTGGGCCGTGGGTACGGTCGCTGTGGGCTGCGTCGGCGTGGGGGCAAGACACTTCGTCGGGCGAGACCGTGGGTGTCGTCGGAGTAAGCAGGGCGTGAGTTTCGTGGGCGTGAGGAAAAGAGAGGAAGAGAGGGAAGGACGGAAATAGGGTTAAGTTAACCCAAGGTATGGGTTAAAAATTGATTTGGGACATATTTTTCTAACTTAACAAAGTCGAGTATTTTTTCGTTCAAACATGCTTCACCAGGCATATTTACTATAGTTGCCCAAGTGTAATGTCGAAAGTACCCCTGTTGCATCTTCATTCTAGAGAGATTGTGCTTCCAAAAATTGCCAAGTTCCTTCGAGTTTTTGGATAAAAAATCAGTGAAGTTAACCCCCGGACTTGCGTCGAAGCCGGGTCTCCTTCATTACGTGGCTTCAATGCCTTGACATATGAAGATTAGCTGGAATTTGATGTCATCTTATTTAGTGTAGAAACAAAACTTGTCATGTACAGTTATCATCTCATAAATTTTGTAACGCAATCCCAATTATGAAGAGTTCTTGTTATGAAACATAATCAAATTCAATTATGTTCTCGATCCCACATCACATAGCTGACTAATATTTAGTTAAGTCTTTCAAAAATGAAAAGATCGTATACGTTCATTTTTAAGATAAATTATTTTATTAATTTTTTTTAAAAGAATGTCTTTTGATTTCGATGATATAAAATATATCTTAAATTTATAATTGTTCAAGTATTTTTTTCCTAAATAAAATAGAAATAATAAGCAAATAATAATTATTATCAACTTTTATTCAAGTCAGTTAAAAATTCTCAAAAAAATATTTTTTAATATACTTAGTGGAAAAAGTGGTTTTTTCTATATTACGTTTTTTTAAAAAAAAATAAACCACGCAATATGTGTTATATATTTTAATGTCAATTCTTATTTTGAAAATTACGATACATTATTTTTTGCCCTGCTCATTGTTGATGTACAAATTCGTCATTAGTTAATATGACATAAAGTGTTAAAGTTATGAATTAATTAAATTTACAAATAAAGATTGAAGGCTTTTTAGGAATAAATCGATATTCATAAAAGCCCAATTGAGAAGCCCACTGGAGTTCTCAATCAGACGCTCGACGGATACATAGCCACTCGGCCCAGAAAGCCCAAAGGCCCAATGCTATCCGTCATCAGCCCAGAAAGAAGATGGTAGAAACGTCACATTCTCTACCCGACATCCAAATTCAAACCTCAGCGGAAGACAAGGAGCACATAGTCAAGTCTTCAACATGCATAATTCAAACACGACGAAGAGAACGCAGGCGTGACACACGAGTAGCTTGACGAGTCATTCAACCCGTTCAGCTCGGAGACAAGACCCCACGATTCTTGGAAGTCCAACGGGAAGAATTGAAGTCTATAAATATCAAGCTCAAGCTTAGATTGACACACACACCCCTGAGAGAATACGAAAGCTCGCTACCCAGCATTTCTGCTTACTTGGAGATTTTGCTGTATTCTGTTCATATTTTCTCTTTCTTTCTCTTGTTCTAGACGTGATTTGCTGCCTGTAGCTGTCGTCTATATCATTTGTCGCAATAAACTAACAGAGGACGTAGTCAACTAACGCCTTGGGAAGAACCTCTATAAAAAAACCCCTCATCTCATTTATAATGCTTATATACATATATACATATATCGAGAGTGAATCGAGAGCTTGTAACGTGAGAGATCGAATTCCACCAAATCATCAATTCTAAGGATATCATATACTCACAAGTGACACTTGATTGTTTGAGGTGGGAAACCACGTCAACAGTTTGGCGCCATCTGTGGGAAATTGATCTCGCCAACATCTACGAGCTCAAAGCACTCCGCAAACATGAGCAACGATGAAATCATAACCTTGCCCGAGTCCGCGGTGAATAACCCCGAACAGAACATGGAGACGAACGACTTGAAGTTTCAACTGTAGGCGAGGAATACCGAGAACCAAGAATTGCGCAGGCAAATCGAGCTTCTCACGGAAAACCGAGCCCAAAGTGAGCACCACCAGAATAGTAACCAGGTAGACCCGGGATAGAGCTCTGGGCACCATTGCCGGGCTAAACTCAACGCTGTCCATCTCAACTTTGCCGATGTGGATAATCTGCAAGCTCTGAGGCAAAGCCAACCCCGTAACTACGTTGCCGCCTCCCGAGGCGGGGCAACCCTTGTCAAGGTCTAACCCGACGAGGACAGAAAACTTCACTTCGAGCAATCGCCAACGCTCCGATCGCCCGAGCTATCCGTTGGGGTACGAGCAAAACCGCGACATTAATCTGGGCCTTCAAGGCCAATCTGTCACAAATCCGAGGTATTCCAGCCCGGTGTACGGATAGGAATCCCTCCAGACCGGGCGTCTCGAACCAGCACCCCAAAGCACGGAACTGGAGGAACTTACACGCACAATGGCCGTAATGAATGAAAAACTCATTCGTGTGCACTCTCGAGTGCACAACTCTACCATCGCTGCCCCTGAGATAGAACATTTAGTGGAAAAGTCGGAGAGGACCCCCTTTACGCTCGCCATAACCAGCGTGAAACTCAGGGATGGCGGACGAGTGAACCAGCCAAATTACAACGGGAAAACCGACCCTAAAGTGCACCTGAGATCCTTTAGGATCACGATGGGGTGGGAAAACCTGGAAGCACACGAGTTAGACGTTGGGCGCTTCCAGTACTTCTCGGAGAATCTAGCTGGCCCAGCGATGGAGTGATTCTTGAAACTAGAACCTCGATCCATCGTAAATTTCGGACAGCTGACAACCCTGTTTCCCAAGCACTTCTCCATGTTCATGGAGACTGAGACAATGATGGAAAACCTCTACGCTTTACAGCAGGAGAGAGGAGAGCCACTCAGAGCCTTTATGACCAGGTTCAAAAAGACCATGGTCAAAATAAACGGGATCAGTGACGAAACTGCTATAGCCACCCTCACAGCCGGATTATGGTACGACCCAAAGTTCAAAATGGACATCGTCGTAAATTGTTACAACTCCATTGAAGACGTGATCCACAGATCGTCCAATTGGATCAGGCACGACGAGGATCTTGAGGATCTACGAAGAAAGCACGATCTCCACCCCGTCCAACAGCGAAATCAAGGTCTACCCGGCCAACCAATGCAGCCCAGAGCCGGAGGCCACATCAACTCCTTCAGAGAATAGAGAAGCCCCTCCCCAATCTCAAAGCACCTGTTCAAAACCTAAAATCCGAGGGGAAACAACGGACCAAACCCGCAAAATCCATACGGGTTCAACGTGAATTCAGAAACCGCGGACTTCGAAGTACAGACGGAAGTCGAAGAAGCCCCAGGAGAAGTACTGGTCAGCTCAAAGGATCTCCTACCATAGAGCCACGAAATCTTTCCAAAGCACGACCCCAAAGCATGGTGCAACTTCCACAAGGTGTTCGGACACTATACAAGAAACTGAATGGTACTCCGTGCCTGCTTGGCGGAAAAATAAATTAGCGGAGAGTTGAGAGAAATAAACTTCGGCAATGAGGTGAAAAACGTACAAGTATCCAAGAAAAATCCCCTCCCCCTAGGACCAGCCTCAAAACGGTCAAAATAGGACCGAGCAGCAAAGGACAACTCAGGAAAACGCCCAGCCGAACAAAAGAGGACGGGTTCACATGCTCGAAGAACCAGAAGAGCAGACGTATGAGGAAGCAGGAGACGCCGAAAAACAAATGAATGAGATTCCCGAGCCCATCGATAGAATCTACACAATAGTAAGAGGATCGCAACTGCACGGGAACTCTGTGAATTCAATCAAGGCCCACCAGCGGAGGCTCAAAGCTAGACCAGTATCTATTCTGAGGCAAGAGCCAGATTTTGAAATCTCATTCAAAGATAGCGAAGCTGCCACGCTAATCAGACCGCATGATGACGCGCTGGACGTCACACTCATAGTCGCCTTGTATGCGATGGACATAATCCTCATCGACAACGGGAGCTCAGTCGACGTGATTTTCCTGGAACCATTGCTAAAGCTGGGAGTCGAAGTAACCGAGATCAACTGGGAAACTATTCCGCTAACCGTTTTGATGGAGGAACCATCAATTCGATAGGGACGGTGCGGCTGCCAATCGCAACAGCAGGGGTAGGAAGGACAAAGAACTTCCTAGTGTTGGACTGCCCGTCATTTTACAACATGATACTGGGAAGACCCTAGCTGCACACGATGAAGGCCGTGCCATCAACTTACCATCAACTAATACGCTTCCCGAACAGGGAAGGATAAATTGTTGAAGTCAAGGGAAACCAAAAAGAATCCAAAATCTTCTATGTGAGCGCGCTCCGGAATATCCAGGCCGCTAAGGCCGAAAAGGAGAAGTCTACCGCATAGCAACTAATTTTGGTAGAAGAAAGAGAGGAGGGCGACCAGGAAGGGATCCCCGATGCGGACGGTCCCAATGTGGAAATGACGGTCCAGGTCCAGATCGATCCCGACAACCCTGATCACCGGGTAGGAGTAGGAATGGGACTGGACAACAATGTAAGAAAGGAACTCCTCAAATTCCTCACTAAAAATCGGGATTGTTTTTCTTGGTCCCACGAAGACATGCCTGGATAGATCCGAGCATCACAACCCACCGCCTGAATGTAGACCCCAATTATAAACCGGTAAAACAAAAAACGACATTCATAACCGATAGGGGGATATACTGTTACAAAGTGATGCCTTTCGGACTAAAAATTTTCGGAACCACATATCAAAGATTAGTCAACCAGATGTTTGCCGAGCAGCTCGGAAAAACTATGGAGGTCTATATCGATGATATGTTGGTAAAGTCCTCCCAAGCAATGGATCATGTATCCAACTTAGAAGAGTGCTTCGCGATACTACGGAAGTATCAAATGAAGCTTAATCCGACAAAATGCACCTTCGGGGTAACTTCAGGAAAATTCCTGGGTTACTTGGTCACACAGCGGGGAATAGAAGCCAATCTCGACCAGATAAAATCCCTCCAGAACATGCCTTCCCCAAGGACTGTTAGGGAGACGCAAAGGCTGATCGGGAGAATCGCAGCTCTTAATCAGTTCATATCAAGGGTTACGGACAAGTGTTTACCCTTTTACAAATCGTTATAGGAACAAAAAGTTCGAATGGACCGAAGAGTGCGAGGAAGCATTCCAAAAGCTGAAAATATACCCCTCTACACAACCCATACTTACCAGGCCGATCCTGGGGAGCCATTATTCTTATACTTGGGTGTCTCACCAACGGCGTTGAGTGGGGTAATCGTGAGAGAAGATCGCGGTGAGAAAAGACCAATATTCTACATCAGCAAATCTCTGGAAGATGCTGAAACCATATATCTGGCTATTGCAAAACTCGTGCTGGCAATGATAACCGCAACGAGAAAACTTTGGCCTTACTTCCAATCCCACACTATCATGGTCATGACCACAAAACCTTTGAGGATCATCCTTCACAACCCGAACCAATCGGAAAGACTCACAAAATGGGCAGTCGAGCTAAGTGAATTCAATATAGAATACAAAATCCCTACCTGTGCAAAATCATAGGTACTGGCTGACTTTCTGATCGAATTACCGGCCGACGGCTCGAAAGATGGTCACGAAGATGGAGAATAGAGACTCGAAGTCAATGGAGCCTCAAACGAAGGTGGATCCGGGATCGGAATTCGTTTGATATCCCCCACTGGAGAAATGCTGGAATAATCTTTCAGATTAAAATTCCACGCGACAAACAACGAGACCAAATACGAGGCTCTCATTGCCGGACTCAAACTAGCAAAATCCTTAGGAGCCCGAAGGATAAAGGCCCATTATGACTCCAAGTTAGTTACTAGTCAAATCAGTGGTGAGTACGCCACTCAAGATGAAAGAATGGAGAAGTATCGCACGGTAGTAAAAGGATTAATCCAACAGTTTGGTCACGTTGAGATAGTCCAAATACCAAGAAGTGAAAACGCGTCGGCAGACGCATTGGCTGGATCAGCGTCCACTTCGGATCCTGAAATAAAAAGGATAATTCCAGACGAGACAATAGACGAACCTAGCGTACCACGCGAAGTTTGCAGCATCCAAATGGAAGAAGATGATTGGAGAACCCCGATCATTAACTACATCATAACCGGAGGCAAACCCCAAGACAAGCAGAAAGCAAGGAAATTGAGAATCCAAAGCGCCAGATTCTGCATTATCGGGGGAAAATTGTACAAACCCACCTACACCGGACTCTACCTAAGATGCCTAGGGAGGACCGAGGCTCAAATTGTACTCCACGAAATCCATGACGGAGAATGCGGCAACCACTCTGGAGGAAGATCTTTGGAAAATAAAGAAAAAAGGCAAGGTTTCTTCGGGATCACGATGCTGGCGGACAGCGAAACCTATGCCAGAAGATGTGATAAATGCCAAAGACACTCCCCGTCCATACACTGGTCAGCAGAAGAACTCTCATTAGTTTCAGTTCCATACCCGATCATAAAATGTTCTATGGACATAGTCGAACCTTTCCCCATAGCCCCGGCTAGGAAAATATTCTTACTCGTCGTAATTGACTATTTCTCCAAATGGGTGGAGGTCGAGGCGTACGCAAACATCAAAGATGTTGATGTGGAAAATTTCCTTTGGAAAAACATCATCAGTCGTTTCGGTCTACCAAAGGAAATAATAGCTGATAATGGACCCCAGTTCATTTCCACGAGATTCCAAAACTTCTGCATAAATTGGAAGATATCCTTGAATACATCCACTCCGAGGTACCCCCAAGTCAACGACCAAGCCGAGGCAGCTAACCAGATCATAGTGGATGGAATCAAAAGACGCTTAGATACTAAAAAAGGACGTTGGGCTGATGAACTCATAGGAGTCTTATGGTCCTATAGAACTACCCCGGGTAGGGCCACCGGGGAAACTCCTTTCTTAATGGTATATGGAACCGAAGCCGTAATACCGGCCGAGTTAGAGACACCCAGCCTTCGAAGGTAATACGCACCTTTGAACACAGAACTCAACGAAGAAATGAGGGGAAACTAGCTCGATCATATCAGCGAAAGACGAGAATAGGCTTTGATAAGAATCACCAACTATCAAAACTCGATAGCAAGGTATTACAATTCAAAGGTCAAATGTCAAAATTTTGCCGTGGGAGAGCTGGCCCTCCGAAAAGTTTTCCAGAACACTGCCGAGTTGAATGCGGGTAAGCTCGGGGCTAACTGGGAAGGACCTTAGATCGTCACCGAAGTAGTAAAACCTGGAGTATACCGGCTAGCCACTCCGGAAGGAACAAGAGTCCTCCGCAGCTGGAATGCCCTGCACCTAAGGAAATAGTAAGCCTAACCTGACCTACACGGTCTGTTGGGAAAATATTAATGTCCCCTCCGTCATATCTCGGGATGGGCCCTCGATCCATCGGGGTAAGTTTTAAAAATTTGTTTTACACGGAAAGGCCCATTCTACACTTTCCGAAGTTACTTCCTTTTTCTAGAACCGAGCACCAAGATAACAAAGATTAGATCGATTAATTAATTAGTTATTTATTCAAACACTTAATTATTAATTCTAGTCAAGGAAATAAATAAAGCAATAAAATGGTTTTGCATTTGTTTACCCAATGCATAAGGCCGTACCTAAACCTCACGATGACTCCCACTACGCTTTCTGAATTTGGGAAGGGCTTCCGCCGGACTTTGAGAATGCGCATGGGGAAGTTGACCAGAGCTTCCGCACGACTTCTAAGATGACAAGGAAACTCCCAAAGCCTTCCGGGATATTCTTTAGAACTTCCTCGTACACAAAGCGTGAGCTTTGCTTGATGGAACTTTGTTGCTTATAGACTGGACAAATTTCGAGAGAGAGAGAGAGAGAGAGAGAGAGAGAGAGAGAGAGAGAGAGAGAGAGAGAGAGAGAGAGAGAGAGAGAGAGAGAGACAATTTGAGAGCTTCTTTGAGAGAGAGAGATATCGAGTTTTGCATGTGAGAGTGTTGTAAGAATGTGATGCCTATTTATAGTAAACGGCATGAACACATTACTTCCAATTTTAGATAAATCAATCAACCTTAATTAGTGTCAATTACAAATTAATCAACCCTAATTAGTGTTAATCAATCAAGAACCAATTCCAACCTCCCCATTTACATAGCTGTCAAATTTTATGATGATTAAAATACCTAAAATTTAATTTCATATGATTTAAATATGTATCATGAAAATCAAATGTTACCCACTTTAGAAAAAACTCGATTTCATCATATTTCAATCAAGGGAATGCATTTTCTTTAATTAAAATAAATACCAATACATCCAATCTCATTCCATGAATAGGTTTATGCGATTCTTATCATTATTTTTAATCAAGAATCAATTCCAATGAAATCAAATTAGGTGATTCATGATTTATCGATCTTTTCCTTATTTGTAAATAACCTATCAATTAAATAATATTATGAATCAATCAATATTAATTCTTATGCAATATAAATCTTTATTTAAAACTTGCAAATCAAGTTCTTATGATTCATGCACAATAAATATTCATGATACAATTCTTATTTATTTAATTTAGATTAATACCATATTTTAATATGATTTATTAGTATCTTAAATTACCATAACATATAAATCTTGATTTCTATCATGCTTGAAATCGCCAACAATTGCTTGGTAACTAATCTTGGTAATTTCCATTATTCAAAATCTTGCCTTATATGTTTATCATGATAATTAACATAATTAATCTTTTATTAAAATATGATAAGGAAAATACCTAGTGGGCCTATCCACCAAGGCTTGGTCGAATTTCATCTCTTACTATAAGCCAAGATTAATTGTTATGAATTAACATAACCTCTTGTTATGATCCATAATCCAGATCTTCTTCTCCGTAGATATTATACATAAAATCATAGAAGAAAAAACTCTTAGAATTAAAATTTCTAGAACATTAATTTTGACAATTTATTCTAGTTTTGACTTTTTTTCGATTAGCTATTTCTTTGGCAAACTTAAAGTACTTTTGCCGCAACTTTTTCAAACTTTCAACACAAGCTTCAGTTTCAATAGTTCTATCATAAATAAGAGTAACAAATATTCTAATTGTACGATTGGTCCTTTACAAAGCTATCCCGGTGACCATGGACCCACATCACTTAAGCTCCAACGGATTAATCCGTTAACCCCGGTGTTACTCTACTAAAAACCCGAAGATGTACTATTTAGTGATGCGAATAATATATTCCTTTTATCTTAAGGTGTCCAGTGATATTATTAAATTCCAGTGATTAATCTTTTACTTGATGATTCACACTTGAGCAGGCGTTTTACCGTTTAGCCCCTTAGTGCTTTTCTTCCTAAATTCCATTGGTGGTATTGTAGACGACTCACTTACGATTTCGAGATGTAACCTGCGCATGAGTCTCGTACTACTTCTCACGACCGGATATTCTGGGAGTCATCTTGACTTAGTAAAAAACTATGTGATATCCATATCTGTGATCGAGCTACCCTTCCATGTCGACTATCATGTTCCCAATATAGCGACTTTGGGAACAGTGTTATGTTGTGTTCTTTAACTAGAAAATCAAAGAACAATCAAGCTAACAGTCAAAGTTCAAGATCACTTCAGGATTTAGATTAATTACCATTTGATCATCTTTTACGATTTATTTCAAAGTGATAGTCTTAGTTGATTAACTCTGAACTTAGTCAAGTCCTATCCAGTACAAAGACTCTTTGTACTTAATGCACTTAATGGGTATGACACACATATCTATCCATAATAGGATTTTCTCCATTTAGTCGCATTAATGACTTTATCAATTAAGAGGCTCCGACCCGCTTAATTAATTCACGGATACATTTAAGTTCATTTATTGCATCTATCAATTCTTCCTCACATTGACTCCGGTGTGATGGATAGATTAAAATTGCATTCCATTATGAACTACGGATATATATTTGATTATACATAAAGAACTATAAAAAAGATTATCATAATAAGTGTCTTCTTTATTAAGAGTGATGTCATAAAATTTTACCATAGGTAAATAAACCATTGTTTAAGGGAAATATGCCTAACAATATCTCACTTGCACTTAAAGTAAATGACTCGTATCTGTAAGACCCATGTTTACCAAATTCCTCCTGAAGACTTTCTCTAGCAATGTCTTGGTAAATGGATCCACCAGATTGTCCTCTGTTGCTATTTTCATAACCCGAACATCACTGCGATGTACTATCACTCTGATGAGATGGTACTTCCTTTCTATATGTTTCCCTTTAGATAGGTTCCTTGGCTCTTTAGCGTTAGCCACTGCTCCAGTGTTATCACAGTACAGTGTCATAGGTCCCTCTACATCAGGAACTACTCCCGGTTCCATGTAGAGATTCTTGAGCCAAACTGATTCTTTAGCTGCCTCACAGGCTGCTACGTACTCAGCTTCCAGGGTGGAATCTGCGATACAGGTTTGCTTTACGCTTCTCTAGAATCATAGAATCATATTCTTCACATCGTTTTCGATCATAAGTATGTCGTCGACGTATAGAGCAAGAAAAACCACTGCTTTTCCGTCAACGAGTTGGTAAACGCAGGCTTCGTTGATGTTTTGTGTGAATTGGAAGGATTTGACAGTTTCGTCGAACCTTAAATTCCAAGATATAGAAGCTTGCTTTTATCCGTAAATGGGTTTGAGAAGTGTGCAAACTTTGTTCTCTTGACCTTTTTGCACGAACCCTTTTGATGTCCATCTGCCATATCTCATAATTGAGACTACAAGATATGGCGAGGTGTTTCCGAACGGTCTTAAGCATAGCGACGGGAGAGAGAGTTTCCTCGAAATCTATCCATTCTCTCTGGGTGAAACCCTTCGCCACCAATCTATCTTTAAAGGTTTGAACCTTTCTGTCTCCTCCTCTCTTTTTCTTATAGACCCATTTATTTCCGATGATTCTAAAACCTTCAGGCAGGTCTACAAGTTCCCAGGCTTGGTTGGAATCCATTGATTTCATTTCTTGGCTCATGGCTTCCTGCCATTCCTCTTTATCAGAGTCCATCATAGCTTCCGTATAGGATGATGGGTCATCAACACTGTCGTCAGTGACAACTAGGTTGAGTTCCAGTCGGTGCTCGTAGCGTTCAATTTGTCTTTTGAACTTCCCCACTACGTCTGAGTACCCTAGAGTTATGATTTGGGACTGTGGTTTCTTCACTCTCTTTATCAACAGTCACTGTTGGTGGAGTGGTGACTTTATCAACAGTCACTGTTGGTGGAGTGGTGACTTTATCACTTTACTTTCTGGACTATAGAACATACCACCCATTGTCTCTTTGGAATATCCCACGAATAGACAGACTTCCGTTTGTGATTCCAGCTTGTGTTTGTTTTCCGTTCGCACATGTGCGGGACATCCCCAAATTCTATAATGTCGTAGATTTGGTATTCTACAATTCCATAATTCTAAAGGTGTCTTGGAAACAGAATTTTATGGCCCCACATTAAAAAATGTTGGCAACTGTCATTAAAGCATTTCCCCAAAAGGTGTTGGGCAATGATGAGTAGCTTAACATTGATCTTACCATTTCTAGTAAGGTTCTGTTTCTCCTTTCGCCAACACCATTCTGTTATGGTGTTCCAGGAGCAGTCAACTGAGAGAGAATCCCTTTTTCGATTAATAGGTCACTGAATTCATATTCCATGTATTCTCCTCCTCTATTTGATCGAAGACATTTTAATGATAATCCGAGTTGATTCTCGGCCTCAGCTAGAAATTCTTTGAACTTGCTTAGAGTGTCAGATTTCTTTGTCATGAGATAAACATATCTATATCTTGAATGATCGTCAATGAAAGTGACGAGGTATTCGAACCCTCCTCTAGCCTGTATGTTGAAAGGACCACATACATCTGTATGGACAAGTTCTAATGGATGAGTGGCTCTAATTCCTTTTTTCGGAAAAGGTCTCTTGGTCATTTTTCCTTCTATACAGGATTCACAAACATGCAAAGAGCCGATTGTGTGTTCTTTAAGGGGTCCATCCTTTATCAGCCTGTTTATCCTATCTAGATTTATATGATCCAATCTAAGATGCCACAAATATGTTTGAAAATCATTATCCACTTTCGGTATCTTAATTGACCTTGGAATTGCTACTTTAAACATTTCAGCATTCATACAGTGTCTTTCATCTGGTCGTAGTACATACAATCTGTATTCTGCTTTAGCGGTACAAATGTATACACCATCCTTTGTGATAA
The DNA here is from genome assembly GCA_954871525.1 of Parietaria judaica. NCBI lineage: Eukaryota > Viridiplantae > Streptophyta > Magnoliopsida > Rosales > Urticaceae > Parietaria > Parietaria judaica. The sequence goes on from OX940868.1 coordinate 5,290,774, forward strand.
CCCATTCGGATCCTCGAAAGTTTAGTGTGTAGCCTTGTTTGTACAACAGATATGCGGAGAGTATGTTTCTACAAACATTTTGATGATAAAATACATTGTTGACAACCATGAATTTATTACGAAAAGTCAACCGCATATTTCCCATAGCTCTAGCTTCTAGGTACTCTCCGTTTCCTACTTTTAAGGTTGGTCCACTTGTGACCTCAGTCAATGAATTGAGAGATTCAAGAGAACTGTAAGCATGATCATTTGTACTTGAATCCAAGATCCATGTATTTGATGAGTGCTCACCACGATTAGTTTCCAAAAAATTATGTTTGGAATGTTTCCAATCTGGAAATTCGGTCCTTTATATCTCTTGGATCTTTTTCTCTTATTCATTGGTAACTGCTCTGCCTTATTAAGTTTATCCGAAGAACCACTCAAGGCCAGTTTTTCATAGGTTTTTGACTTTTCTTCTAGAACACTATTCCTTTTGAAGTTTTGGATGGAGGTGTTAGTACAACGTTACCTTTTTCTTGTTCATTAATGTTGGTCATGAAAACGTTGATGGATATTTTATCTGACATTAATAAAGAAGCTTATTAAACTTTAATATAGGCAAATGTAACATAAATATTATGAAATAGTATTATGATGCAAACATATCAAGCAAAACACATAAAAACTTATTTTACTATTTCGTGATAATTCAACCAACTGTACACGTCGTTGCCGTCCTTATGGAATGGTAATACGAAGATGACTCAGCGGGATCAACCGTGTAGTTTGGTTAAACCAAGTTTTAGTCTAAAACTCAAATAATCGTATTAAGAAATCCATGAAATCTCTATGAAAATTAACTACCAATATAGAACGGCCTGAAAGATAAAATTCGTTGCAAGATTAACCCATTATTTTCGGTTTTCGGACTCGTCGTGAAAGTGTCATCCTTATGGAACAAACATACGAAGACATCTAGCAGTATCACTTCCATAAACCATCCAATCCCCTTATACTTTTGGAGCGTTCATGGTGTCAAACCTCAAACGGGGGCACACCTCCCCTTGTGGACGGCCATACGAAGACAGCCAAAGGCGGTGTGTGAAGCATACGTTATGACAGCAATAATGGAGACCATTTTAATATACTATTCTTGCCATTCTTTTTATAAAAGTGTTATATTACAAAGTTATAAAAACTTATTATAAGCTCCCATTTAATGACCCATTAAAAAGCTTATCTTTAGGCGATATAATTACTAGAGTAGTATCTAATATAGCCTAGTGTTGGACATATGTGTCTTTAAACAAGATATTTTATCCATTTGTAAAAGATTATGACAAGTCGTTGAATAAAGATGATGCTTATTATGATAATCTTATTATAGTTTCTGGTAGAGTAAAATAGAATGTTTGATTCTTTAGTTCATGAAGGATGCAATTATGTTATTATTATCACAACATAGTCAATGTGAGGAAGAAATAATAATCATAATAAATGAACTTAAAATGTTCGTGACCTGATCAACTGGGTGGGAGCCCATTAATCGTATAAGGTCATTAATGTGACTAAGTGATAATCCTATTCTGGATTTTGTGTGTGTCACACTCACTAGAAGTGCATTAAGTATGAAGTGTCTTCATACTGGATTGGACCTGACTTAAACTCCGGAAGTTATCATATAAGACCGTCACTGATAACTTGGAGTTGAGTCACTAGTAGATGATCAAATGGATATTCGATCTAAGTCCTGAGTGATCTTGAGTCCAAGCTGCTGGCTTGATTGTTCTTTGATTTAGCCGTTAAAGAATACGAAATATTACCGCTGTTCCCATCACTATTATTTTGGGAACATGATAGTCAGCAGTAAGGGTAGCTTGGTCATAGACATGGGCATCACACAGCTCTCTTCAGAGTGATGATGATTCCCTTGATTGTCGGTGGTGAGAAGTGAGAGGTACCCGTGCGCAACTTATGAATCGAAAACCATAAGTGGGTTACTCATAATATTACTGACTGAGTCAAGGATGAAAAATGCAATGAGGGGAATAACGGTAGAAACCGCCTTCTCGTTTGTGAATAATATATACCGAATTTGATTGTATCAATAGACACCCTGCTGTTATAAAGGGAATAATATATACCGTATCACTAAAGAGTGCAGCCTCGGGTCTATAGTGGAATCACTTCGAGGTTTGACGAACAACTAGCAGTTCGTTGGAGCTTAAGTGATACGGGTCCATGGTCCCCAGGATAGCTCCGTAACGGATGATACGTACGTGATTAAAATACATTCTGGATAATGTTTAATCATTTGGCTTGACTTATAAAACTGAAAGGTCTGTGGCAGACATCCAATAGTTTTATCGTTAATGTGGCAAAAGTATCATATTTTGGTACACGACATTAACTGATAAAAGAAATTTATAATTTAGATTTTCTATCAGCACCATGTTGTTGGAAATTAAATTCTAAGCAACTTTTCTTTTTGAACCAAGTCATTTCGACTTACGGTTAGTGATTTATGGATTTTCTAAGTTTATGATCGGTTCGATAAACTTTGAAATTAAATCACGTGTCACGAATTTAAATGATGGTGTGGCAGCATGACATTTTAATTTGTGATATTGAGCTCAGGATTTATTAATATAATTTAATTATTTGGATTTAATTATTAATATCTTATTAATAATGAATTAATAATGAATAGATTTATATTAATAAATAAAAATATATATTTATATATATTCATATGTGTAAATTCGAATTAGGGTTTGATATATGAAACCCTAGTTAAATTCGAATGGCATAATTTGGTATTTTCATATTTACGGCATAAGTACCAAATGTTTTGGTATTTTGGCAAATCCCAAAAATCAATATTATCCATTGGATCGGTTATGATTTAATATCAACCATTGGATTAGGATAGTGATAAATTCGAAATTAATGACTTGGTGACGAAGTTTTATTTTTCGAATTTGATTAATTAATTGTATCCGTTAGATCGGTCTAAGATTTAATCTTTACCGTCAGATTAAAAAATTAATTATTTGTATATATATATATATATATATTCGAATTATGGTTTAAGGATAAATTCGAAATTGGTTTTTAATAAATATTTTTATTTGATTTTTATCCTAAACTAATTTGATCCATTAGATCGGTTTAAAGATTTATCTCAACCGTTAAATCTAGATAATAATGATTCGAATTTTATATATATATATATATATATATATGATAATTCAAATTTTATACTGATAAGAAGATAAGATTGAATTTTTGATTTATCTAAATCTTTCTTATTTAATTAAATCCCTAATTAATTATATCCATTGGATTTAGATGAGATTAAATCTGGACCATTGGATTAAGATAATTAATTATATTTAATTAATAGAATTCGAAATTAGGGAGGAAAATTCTCCAATTCGGGTACGGTTTTGAGCCTATAAATAGGAGGCTCATTCAATACATTTTTCACACATTTCCCCAGAGAAAAATTCGAACTCTCCCTCTCCCTCAGGGTCTGCGAATTTTCTCTCTGATCTCTTTCTTCTAGTTCGGCTTACGAGACTATTTCTCCGGAAGCTTAAAAAGAACCATCAGTTAATATTTTGCGACGGAGTCCTCCCGGCAAAGCCCATGCTTCGGTACGAGGATTCCAGGAGAATATCCCGGAAGATCACGGGAGTTTCCCTAAGCACCGGCGGAGCCCTGCCCGATTCAAAGCGCGCAGCCGGAAATCGTCATACGAGGTACGGCCTTATGCGTTGAGTTAATAAATGCAAACATTTACTGCTTTCTATTTATTTCCTATTATGACTAGTTTATTTATAATGATTTATGAATATTAAATTACATAATATTTATCAGATCTTGGGATATGGTCATTATTCGATATTCGGACCGTTGTACGGATAACAAGTTTTTCCGCTTTAAAATAATTTTTTAAATGTTACCCTGACGGTTCGGAGGTATAAATCGTGATAATTTTACGGAATCAGAGACGTGATTTCCAACAATTGGTATCAGAGCCATGGTTCAAGGATAAATAATTACGTAATTTAATTAATGGGTTTAAAGAACGAATTATTTGATGAATAAATTAATTATTAAAATTGAAATTTATTTCTAGATATTTTAATATTAATTTAAAATTAGATTATTTCCCGACCCGAAAAATCGAACCGGAAAAGTGGCCGGGCTGCTGGGCGCAGCCCAGCCCGTGGCAAGGGTTGACCAGGGGCTGCCGCTGCAGCCCTAGGGTCAAAACCCTAGTTGCCACGGGCCAGGCCCGTGGCAAAGCCCATGCCAGAGCGATGGTATAAATCGTGATAATTTTACGGAATTAGAGACGTGATTTCCAACACCTAGTTTATTTTCTTAATAAATATCGTTAGTGATAGGTCGAGAAATACGCTCTCCAGGTTGATGGGAGGGGTCCTAGCTGGTCACCAAGAAGTGGATGGTGAACCGGCCCCACTTTTGGTTCCTTCATCCCAAGACAAGAACGTACAACCGAAATTTTTTCGACATACAAAGCAAATCCAAATTATTGTTCATTATTTATATCTATCTATATCAGACATATTAATAAAAACCCTTTTTATGTATAGCCACTATACGCCAAAAATGCGTGTTATGAAAATAGGTTCCAATATAATCATTTCCATGATGAAAAATAAAACAAATCAATGATACTTATTCAAAAAGAATTATCATTCACGTTTTAACTTAGAGGAAAACTAATTATGTTCATGATACTTATTTACAATAGAATTATCACACATAAAACAAATTAATTATAAAATAAAACATGTCCACGATAAATATTAAAAATAATTATCATTCATATTTTAAAATCATTATTTATGAAAAATAAAAACATGTCAATGATATTTATTCAAAATTATTACAATTCATATTTTTAATTTTATTGATTCATGAAAAATAAAATAAGACAATGAAATTTATTCTAAAATAAAAATCATCCATATTTTAATTCTAATTAATTAATTAATATCAATTAATTAATTCAATTCACAAAATAAATTTATTTTCAAAAATAAATATAAGTAGTAATTTATCTAACGGGTTTGGGTTGGATAAAATAATATCCGACCCGGTTGCACAAGTCGCGGGCTTACCGGGCCAAGGCCCGAGCCCATTGTCGCGTGACAGCGTGCAGTCCCTTGGAGGTCCGCTGCTGCGCACGGGTAGGGCCCAGTGTGTCTGAGCCCGAAGCCCAGAAGCCTGGGCCCATTACCGCGGCACAGCGGGCAGCCCATTAGAGGGCCGCTGCTGCGCACGGGTAAGGCCCTGGCAGACCAAGGCAAGGGAAAACCCTACACGGGTTGGGTTGCTTCTTGCGACCCGACCCAATATCCGATCCGCAAACTTGCTGGTCCGGTATTTTCCACTTTTAATATTATTTTTAAAAACCCAAAATTATGTATTTCAATTTTCAAAAATAATATAATTCACCAAAAATAATTACAAACATAAAAACCTTATAAAATAACGTAATTATTTAACCACGAACTCGTGCTCTGATACCAATTGTTGGGAAAATATTAATGTCCCCTCCGTCATATCTCGCTCGATCCATCGGGGTAACCTTTAAAAATCTGTTTTACACGCAAAGGCCAATTTTATACTTTCCGAAGTTACTTCCTTTTCTTGAACCGAGCACCAAGATAATGGAGATTCGATCGGTTAATTAAATTGTTATTTATTCAAACACGTAATTATTAATTCTAGTCAAGGAAATAAATAAAGCAATAAAATGATTTTGTATTTATTTACCCAATGCATAAGGCCGTACCTAAATCTCACGATGACTACCACTGCGCTTTCTGAATATGGGCAGAGCTTCCGCCGGACTTTCAGAATGCGCCTGGGGAAGTTGAGTAGAGCTTCCGCACGACTTCTAAGACAACAAGGAGACTCCCAAAGCCTTCAGGGATATTCTCTAGAACTTCCTCGTACACAAAGCGTGGGCTTTGCTTGACGGAACTTCGTTGCTTATAGACTAGCCGAATTTTTAGAGAGAGAGAGAGAGAGATAATTGGAGAGCTCCTTTGAGAGAGAGATAGAGAGATCGAGTTTTGCATGTGAGAGTGTTGTAAGAATGTGATGCCCATGCTTTGTATTTCTAGTAAAAGGCATGCACACATTACTTCCAATTTTAGATAAATCAATCAAACTTAATTAGTGTCAATTACAAATCAATCAACCCTAATTAGTGTTAATCAATCAAGAACCAATTCCAACCTTCCCATTTACATAGGTGTCGAAATTTATGATGATTAAAATACCTAAGATTTAATTTCATATGATTTAAATATGTATCATGAAAATCAAATGTTACCCACTTTAGGCAAAACTCGATTTCATCATATTTCAATTATGGGAATGCATTTTCTTTAATTAAAATAAATACCAAGACATCCAATCTCATTCCATGAATAGGTTTATGCGATTTCTATCATTATTTTTAATCAAGAAATAATTCTAATTAAATCAAATTAGGTGATTCATGATTTATCAATATTTTCCTTATTTGTAAATAACCTATCAATTAAATAATATTATGAATCAATCAATATTAATTCTCATGCAATATGAATCTTTATTTAAAACTTGCAAATCAAGTTCTTATGATTCATGCACAATTAATATTCATGATACATTTCTTATTTATTTAATTTAGATTAATACCATATTTTAATATGATTTATTAGTATCTTAAATTACCATAACATATAAATCTCGATTTCTATCATGCTTGAAATCGCCAACTATTGCTTGGTAACCAATCTTGGTAATTTCCATGATTTAAAATCTTGCCTTATATGTTTATCATGATAATTAACATAATTAATCTTTTATTAAAATATGATAAGGAAAATACCTAGTGGGCCTATCCACCAAGGCTTGGTCGAATTTCATCTCTTACTATAAGCCAAGATTAAACTCAATGGACCTAGCCCACTAATTTTATCTTTAAGTAATTGTTATGAATTAACATAACCTCTTGTTATGATCCATAATCCAGATCTTCTTCTCCGTAGATATTATACATAAAATCATAGAAGAAAAAACTCTTATAATTAAAATTTCTAGAACATTAATTTTGACAATTTATTCCAGTTTTGACTTTTTCCGATTAGCTATTTCTTTGGCAAACTTAAAGTACTTTTGCCGCAACTTTTTCAAACTTTCCAAAACTTGATACAAGCTTCAGTTTCAATAGTTCTATCATAAATTAGAGTAAAAAATATTCTAATTGTACGATTGGTCCTTTACAAAGGTATCCTGGTGACCATGGACTCACATCACTTAAGTTCCAACGGATTAATCCGTTAACCCCGGTGTTACTCCACTAAAAACCCGAAGCTGTACTCTTTAGTGATGCAAATAATATATTCCTTTTATCTTAAGGTGTCCAGTGATATAATCAAATTCCAGTGATTAATCTTTCACTTGATGATTCACACTTGAGCATGCGTTTGACTGTTTAGCCCCTCAATGCTTTTCTTCATGAATTCCATCGGTGGTATTGTAGATGAATCACTTACAATTTTGAGAAGTAAGATGCGCATGAGTCCTGTACTAATTCTGACGACCGAAAATTCGGGGAATCATCTTGACTTAGTAAAAAACTATGTGATCAAGCTACCCTTCCCTGTCGATTATCATGTTCCCAATATAGCGGCTTTGGGAACAGCGTTATGTTGTGTTCTTTAACTAGCAAATCAAAGGAAAATCAAGCTAACAGTCGGGGTTCAAGATCACTTCAGGATTTAGATTAATTACCATTTGATCATCTTTTACAAGTTAGTTCAAAGTTGTCAGTGACGGTCTTAGTTGAGCAACTCTCAGTACCTAGTCAAGTCATATCCAGTACCTTTATACAACCTGAGCAGCGCGTCCCTCTCTTTCACCCTTCGACGATAACGGGAACGGATAGCACTTTTCTCGGCCTCACGGTCGAGTAATTACTGCCGGGCCTCGGCCAACTCAGCGACAAGGCGGTGCACGTCCTCCTTCAAGGCTATGGCGTATTTTTCTTGCTTCTTTGCCACTTCCTCGGCCCGTCCCTTTGCCGCATCAGAAGCCAGCATCTCCCTGGCGGCCGGCTCGCTCGTCTTCTGGGCCTCCTCGACCAACCGGGTAGCATTCTTCAGCTTTTCCCAGAGATCCTCGACCGTGTTCCCCAGCCTCTTGATCCTAGCCTCAGCAGAGGTAACCTTCCAGTTCATGACCTCTATTTGGTCGCATTTCACCTGGATGTCGGCTAGCGCGTCCGCCAACTCCCTCTCCTGCAGCGCAAGCTGTTCGGCAGCCTGCGCCCCCTCCTTCGCCTCATGCAATTGGTCTTCATAAGTGAGGACCAAGTCGTTCATAGTCGCAACGAGCTACACATCCAAAAAATAGAGTTAGATAGAAATCTTAGTCAAAAATCAAGTTAGCAAAAATGTTGCCTAATACTTACGTGAGTAGTCATCGCCGAAACGTTCTTATGGGCCGGCTTCTCGGCAATATTCCTGGGGACTCTGCCGACCCCACCATTAGTAATTTTCTGGAGGAGGCTGGCGGCGACCTTAGGCGCCTTGTGGAGACCCCTGTCTCCGTACCATGTACACACAAATTTACGGGAGATCTCTTTATCCTTAGCCCTTCCCCCGATCACGAATGGAGTCGATCCCGTTTTCTCCCCGGTCTTGCCCTGAGAAACCTCCCTGGAGCGTTCAGCCTCGTGAGCAACCCCTTTCCTTTGGCCTTTCCAGAGACCCTGACCATTTCTTTTGAGGCCGGGTCACCCCTAGTCTTCTTCCGAATCTCGAATTCGCCTCCTCATGCGGCCGTTTCACCGTAGCCTCCGATCCTTTCTTCGGGAGGGCTTTGTCCTGAGTAGGACGGGTCACATCCTTAGAAGGACAGACAAGAGAAGGTGGAAGGGTATTCTTCCCCTCGGAAACCTTTGCCGCAGGCGTGGCTTCCGGGGTACTTTCTGTTGGAAATCGTAGGTATCAAGACGACTTCCTTGCCACGATAATAGCCTCCGAGGCATCCCGATAACATTTAAAAATTCATTTTAAAGCAGAAATCTGGTTACCGGATCGACGACACGGATATCCGGTAACAATTATTTAACCAAGATCTGATAAATATTTCAAATTTAATATTTTCATAATCATTATTAATAATCTAGTCGAACAGGACATAAATAGAAAGCAGTAAATGGTTGCATTTATTTACCCAATGCATAAGGCCGTACCTCAACTGACGATTCCGGCTGCGCGTTCTGACTTTGGCACGGCTCCGCCGGTGCTGAGGGAAACTCCCGTGATCTACCGGGATATTCTCCTGGATTCCTCGTACCGAAGCGAGGGCTTCGCTTGCAGGACTCCGTCGCAAAATTTAACTGACGGTTCTTTTAAAGCTACCGGAGAAAAATATCTCCTAAGCCGAACCAGAAGATAGATCAGAAGCAGAAAACTCGCAGACCCTAAAGAGAGAAGGAGAGCTCGAGTTTTTGCTCTAGGGAAGGTGAAAAAAATGTGTAGAATGAGCCTCATATTTATAGGCTCAAGCCGTAACCGATTTGGAGATTTTCCCTCCCATTATTCGAATTCCATTAATTAAATATAATTAATTATTTCAATCCAATGGTCCAGATTCAATCTCATCTAGATCCAATGGATATAATTAATCAGGGATTTGATTAAATAATAATACATGATAAGATCAAAATATTTAATCTTATCATCATATTATAAATATTCGAATTATATTATATATACATATTTAAATACGAATTTGATGATGATTATCTAGATCCAATGGTTAAAAATAAATCTTAAACCAATCCAATTAATCAAATCAATTAAGAATAAAGTCAAATACCCTAGGGTTTTACAAAACCCTAATTCGAACTCTTATCCATCATATTATTCGAACTATATATTATATATATAATATTAATTAATTTCTAATCTGACGGTTAAAGATTAAATCTCAAAACCGATCCAACGGACATAATTAATTAAGCAAATTCGAAATACCTAAACCTGGTCACCAAGTTTCAATTTCGAAGTACATTAGGGTTCAAATCAATTATCTCAATCCAACGGTTGATATTAAATCACAACCGATCCAATGGATTAAATTGATTTCAGAGCAGGAGTCTCCCTAGAGGGGGTTTCCTCAGTCCTTCTACTCGTCTCTTGACGAGCAACTCCAGCAGGTGCTGACGCACCGGGCAGACTTCGCGGTGCCGAGCCAGAAGCTCTGGCCTGCTCTTCCTGCCTCCGTCTCTCACGAATACTAGGACCCTTAGGGCGTAGAGCGTCCATATCCTCTGCACGTCCAATATTCGATTTTAGTATAAAAAAAATCACAAATTAATCAAACCAGAAACAAAAGAAAAATCCTAGAAACCTTACCCGGAAGTTCTGGAGCGTTGTTGTCGTACTCATAAAAAACCTCTTCGTCCTCCTCAACCCACAGTCCGACTGACTTGAACCTCTCCCGGGTAAATGACAAACACGGCTCGGGACCGGAGGGGAACAACTTTTTCTTTAGAGCCCTCCACTTGTTCGTAATCGGAAGAGACTTAGGCTTCTCCGGATCCTCAACTACATAGGAAAAAGAAAAAGAAATTAGAAAACGCATGAAAGATCCGAGTAGAAAATCTCACAAACTCGACCCAGAACCTCACCTATCTCATGGACCCATATATTCTTGTACCCCGGCCAGGACTAAGTGTTTCTTGACCGGCTAGAAAAAAGAAGTACTTGTGGGTCTAAACACTCTCCTTCTTAGGAAGACCGACAATGATCTCCCCTTCTTGAGCCCCCCAGACTCAAAGTACCTCTGGTAGACACAGACCCAGCCTTCCGAATTCTATTCATCGGCATGTTCATCAGGACCTGACAATCTAAGAGCTGTAGACTGAGGAATCCTATAGGCTACCCGGATCTTGGTAAGATCCTTAGGCTTTAAAACACACTTAGGAGAATCTGTAGATAGAAAATCTGTTTGCCATTTATCAACTGCCTTCTTTGGACCCATTTTTACCTAGAAAAAACTTAAGAAAACCGAAATATCCAGATGAGCACAAAAACCCAGAAAAACCAGAGAAAAAAACCTCTCCAAAAACTGAGAAACAATCTCTAAGAACCAAGAAAAATCCCCTAGGAAATCGCAACAAGAAAAAGCAAGGACGAAACTAGAGCCTGGAGAAGAAATCTCTAGACACGGAGAAACTCGAAGAATACTTTCAACAATGGCGATTGGCAGAGCTTCTCTCTCTAAAAACCTTGAGTTTTTCTCTCTCTAAAATTTGAAAATGACATTGGAATGCAAAACAAGATATAAATAGAGAAAAGAGAGAGAAGTTACCTTCGACAAGACGTGTGACGGGCAGAACTGAAGAGACGTGCCCATTAAATGCGAAGCACTCGAGTATTTATACTCGAAAATTGTCGTTGATCCTACGGTTAGGGTTTCCTCAAAAATCGCAAAAAACCTCATCCTACGGTTAATACCACCATAAAAAAGGTCTAGCAACAAAAATTTCATCAAGAACGCACCATATTCGGCGACACGTCAGCGTGACAGTTGTGTCAAGAAAATGTTAAGGGTTTATTCTCTTCGAACTCCACAAATTGGGACACATGTTATAACTGTTCCCGCCCAAAATTCGAAGCGACGGTTTCAGCTTTGAAATCCTACTTGTCCATAATATCTCAAAATTATTCAAAATCCTGCCCGCATTATGTAGATTTGTGGCAAAAGTCATAGATTTAATTAATTCTATCCGGCACGAATTTTACATGATTTCATCGAGTATATACTGTAAAATTTGCTTCATATTTTTTTATAGTAGGGGGCTGACTATTGATGTACAAATTCGTCATTATTTAATATGACATAAAGTGTTAAAGTTGTGAATTAATTAAATTTACAAATAAAGATTAAAGGCTTTAAAAGAATAAATTGATATTCATAAAAGCCCAATTGAGAAGGCCACTGGAGTTATCAATCAGACAAAGCCTGACGGATACAAAGCCACTCGGCCCAAAAAGCCCAAAGGCCCAATGCTATCCGTCATCAGCCCAGAAAGAAGAGGGTAGAATCGTCACATTCTCTACCTGGCATCCCAATTCAAACCTCAGTGGAAGACCAAGAGCACGGAGTCAAGTCTTCAACGTGCATAATTCAAACACGACGAAGAGAACGCAGTCGTGGCACACGTGTAGCAAGACGAGTCATTCAACCCGTTCAGCTCGGAGAGAAGACCCCACGATTCCTGGAAGTCCAACAGGAAGAATTGGAGTTTATAAATATCAAGCTCAAGCTCAGATCGACACACACATCTCTGAGAGAATACATCGAAAGCTCGTTACCCAGCATTTCTGCTTACTTAGAGAATTTGTTGTATTCAGTTTATCTTTTCTCTTTCTCTCTCTTGTTCTAGACGTGATTTGCTGCCTGTATCTGTCCGTCTATGTCATTTTTCGCAATACACTAACATATGACGTAATCAACTACCGCATTGGGACGAACCTCTATCTAAAAAAAACCCTCGTCACATTTATATTACTTATATACATATATGCATATGTACATATATCAAGAGTGAATCGAGAGCTTGCAACGTGAGAGATCGAATTCCACTAAATCATCAATTCTAAGGATATCATACACTCACAAGTCACACTTGACTTTTTGAGGTGGGAAACCACGTCAACACTCATGACATTTTTCCTGGGTTCGCCCCAATGTTAAGAGTACCACGACTTCCCGTCACCGTTATTTGGACTATGTTCCTTGTCAAGGCCGCGATCTTCGAGGACATAAACGGAATTTCCACCTCCAAGATCCAACTTCATGTAGCATGTAAATCATTATAAGTACATACATATCCTAAATTTAGGGGTGTAACATGTAAAATCATTATAAATATTTACATACTCTTGTATCATTTGCTAAGAACATTGATAATCCGATGTCGTCAAGCAAAAAACTCAGGGCTGTCAAAAAATTTAAACTCCGAAATCGACGTTGTTAAAGTTCACGATGAGCGCAATTGTGACCCTAGTCGGGGCTTCTGAGCTACGAGAAGTAGTCGGATACTGACGTGGCAGGAAATGAGAATATCGACAACGTCACAAGGTCACTCCACAAATGTATTGACTTCTCTCATCCTCTTCTCGTTGGAGAGGGAAGTTGAGGGGTTTTGGTTTTGGATTTAATAAACATGATTTGTGCATGAATGACTCGTAATTATTGAAACAAATAAATTGTAACAGGCTTGCAAAATGAGCTATAGATAAATGAGTCTTAAAACAGAAGAGGAAAATCTAATATTAAAACAGTAAAACTTTTTTTTATAAATTAGGCTTCGTCTTAAACCATCCATACTGGCGTAGCACCGTTAAGATGATCATCGAGCGCACGAAAGAACTTGATGTTTTTGTGCTCTAAACTATAGACTCCTATTTCACCAGAGTTAATGTCGTACTTGAGGCTAACACTATAGTGGTGTGTGAAGTAGATTGAATTTCCTTGATAACCCTTTGGAAGATCCCGAATTGACACGGAAACTGATTCGTTTCTTCCCAAGAATAACGCCACGTCATCTCCCAAACTATCCACCTCCACCCACTTCTCTCCGCGCGCCAAACGAGACTTGAACACTTGGAACCCTATCGTGCTAAACCAGTTGAAATTACGCCATCTGAAGTTAGGATCGTGGACCCTTTCTCGAGGCTCGACTTTTGAATTGTCAATGCGGTGTCTCTGCACAACCAAGATCTCTCCCTTTGACTCGACCAAGTACGTGCGTGGGGATACACGTGGGTGAGGCAACTTTATGGAAGATTTAAACTTCATCACCATGGTAGGACAATCGGTGCTGCTTTGACTAAAATCCCAGACTTTAACCATATCTGCGACATCAAGCGCAAGCAATCGTGTTTCCCGAGCCACAATGTCTGAGTAGTCAATAGAACAGTCAAGAAGCGCCCACGACCCACCCCTGTAGTAGGCCATGCACCTCCTTGGCCTGGTCAATATGGCGACGATGACTATATTATCCATGAGGTCATCGCCACTCTTCTCCTCCGACATGACCAACACCACCACTTTCGAAATTATAATTTCAAACAAGTCCGTGCTTTTGCGGAACTTCAAAACCGGCGGAACTAGCGGCGCAAGGCAAAAACTTTGCCGAAGAAACCGGTCAACGAGGACAATCTGAGTCCGCGTCTTCATGTCGGCAAGCACCAATATTTGTTTCGACCTTCCAATGCAGATAAACTGATGAGATCTTTCACTGAGAGGAACAACGACATCGGCAGCGTCGCCCTCAAGGAGTGTACGGAGTCGGAGATTGAGTTGGTTGGAAGCACAACCGTCGTTTTGATTATCGGCGATGGAGAGCAGAATCGGGCGAGAAACAGGCGTGTAAGTCTTCTTAGCTTTATACCACGAAGAGCAGACGGATGAGAAGGAAGGTAGGTCAAAGAAAGAAAGCTTTCTCAGTATGAGCTCCAGTACGTCCACGCAAGGATCTTGCCATGGATTTCTCTCACCCATCGCCAAAAATCTGTGTCTTTCAAAACCAAAAAATAAACTATCACTCAATAGAACTAAAAATATAAATAAACCAAAAACACAAATCTTAACAATCAAAGCCTCCAAGAGAACAAAACAACGATCGTTGATCAAAGCATACCCTCAACTCTTTTTAAAGATATTTGTGAGCTATCTTGATTCAATTATGGACGAGCCCTTCGAATTTCAAACGCAAAAGCCTCATATTAAATTCTATACAAAATAACAAAAACGAATTCAAAACTGCCCAGGATTTCCGATTCTCTTCAATCAATAATTGATTTCGGACGATTTAGAAGTGATAAACTCGTGAAATTAAATATGGACGCTATACATTCATATAGGAACTTAGGGTAGAAATCTCATATCTAAATCCTTTCTCGATTGGGAGAAATAAAATCGGGAAAATTGGACTGCGAAAATCAATTATCCATCAAGAAAATAAAGTAACCATACCTTAATTGATGAATCGATTTTTCTCTTCGAATGAGGAGCACAGAGGAGTTTCAGGAAATTTTTTTCTAGGTTTTGGTGTTTAGATGCTACGTAGGGGAAGATAAACGATGAAAATAGAGCTAACCTGACTGTTTTCGGGGCCTTAGAAAAAAGAAACATTAGTAATTTAATATAGGGAAAATGGCGGCATAAGTACCTAAAGTGTTTAAAAAGTTGATAATAAGTACCCATTCTCTTTTTTCGACGGGTAAAGTTGCCAAACTCTCGTTTTGTATATTCCATTTCTTTTCCGTCCAACACCGTTAGCAGCTTATTTTTCACCCATTTTTAATCAAAAAATTAATTAAAATTGAAATCATTTCTCTCTCTCCCTCTGGTGCTTTTCCTAATATATCAAACTCATTTCTCATCTTCTTCTTTGAACTCCATATCTCATTTTTAACAAAATAAAATTAATTAAAACATTGCTGCACATTTTGGTGTTTTGTTACAGTTTGCTACTCCTCGATTGTTAAACATAATTTGCTACTCATTCAAGTACATATCATAATCTTGTTCAATTACATATCATATTGTTCCAAAAAAAGGTCATTACATAGTTTAAAAAAAAGGTCATTACATGTGAATGAGAGACCATAACATAGCATATGTTCTAAGAAAGAAAAAACAGTTCAGAGGTTTAAAGCTTGTGAACATTAAGTTATACAAGAAATGTCATGTTCTTTTGTTCGTTATTATTAAGTTCTTTTGTGTTCTGTTAATTCACCAGTCCGGCGACTTCAGAAACTGTTCGGTGATAAGGTTAGTTCAATTTCCACTAGGTAATTTTATGAGTGCAATTGAGTTTCTTAAAACAATTAAATTAGCATTTGTATAGCTTCAAATTTTTACGGTTTTAAAATAATCTCCACTAATTCCACAGTCATATTTATTTACTAATTCCTCATCAAAAATTTGTACAGTTCAATTTAGTATACAAAATCAGTTTGTACATAGAGAAACAGAGGACAAAATGTATGCTCATTATCGATCTTAGTCTGTCTATTTCGTTTTTATGTCCATGTTCATTTGCTGTATGCTCATTAGCTGAGAAGAAGTTTGTTGGAAAATGTTAATTACTATTTTTGTTTTTCTTTATCTCTTAAAAGTTTTGCTAAAAAAAATGTGGTCTATAGATTCCAAATAAAATATGAGAGAAGAAATAAAGCTGTAGGTAAATAAATTTTTCTAATATGTATTTTTAGTAACATTATGGTTTAATAATTCAAATTATTTATGATAATAATCTAAATAAAAATGTAAACTATTTTGAAACATCTTATAAACTTTAATTCTATTTTTCAATAATTTGTCATTTCAAAATAAGTACTCATATTCGTTATTTATTTGAAGGCAATATTTTTTCACCAAATTATTTAAAATATCTTAAACTACATGGATGTATGTCAAACTAAGAATTTTAATTACAGACACGCATTTTTTAAAGCAAAATCATCCAAAAACAAATAAAGACACTGTTTGTCACCGCGCAAAGTCGTCCACGCTATTTATCGATTTCATTTTTCCTTCCAAACAACTCCTATCAAATGGCATGTGAATCCTTTCCCGAATACTATCCGAGACCTCTTCCGTCGGCCAGCGCGAGTCCGACCCTCGACATCCACTCACGCCTACCTCTCGCTCCGCAATGGTGAGTCTCTTTAGTCAACAAAAATGTGATACCTAATTCATAAAATTGGATGGTCATTTACAAAATCGGATATATTTCGTTAATTATAATTGGATATTAAAATCAAAATGTACAAATGTGATAATTAAGGGTATATAAGTCATCTTATAGTCATTTAACATGATTAATTGACTATGCATGCTTATATATAAATCAAAAGTTAGCTATTTAACAAATATCAACTTTTTATGTGCTAAACCCAAAAATTAACATTATTAAAATGTTCATGCATGCAAAACCATTTTCTAAAGCAACAATGGCATAGTTGATTGTTCTATGCCAATCAAGCATGTTAAAAAATATTATTTTGTGTTTTTTTTTCTTTTCATTTTTACTCTTTGATTAACGACTTTCTTTTAATTTTTGGGATAACAATCTTTGTAATTTGAGTTGTCTTTTTATTACTACAATTGTTTTAAATGCCATAAATGAGAGATCAATAACTTTTAATTCGAATCATCAAACGCGATTTCCCACTACTTACAAAAATTGGAAGATTCCTAACAATGTCTGGTTGTATTTGTATCTATCTATCTATCTACCTATATACACACACAACATGACGGTGCAGAATCCGAGAGCTGAAAACGACATGCGGCTTATTCCTTGCCATTGGCAGCCTCCACATACTGCTCGGCCAGTTTCTTCACCTTATCGCCTTCCTTTATGAGGAAGTTTGCGTTTTTGGCTTTGGAATGGTATTTCATAACCTTCTCCGTCGTTTTAGCCACGGCCCACCGGTACTGAGCAGCCGTGATCACGCCGCTTTTGCACAACGGTCTTATGTGCTCTTTTATATAGGCTTCAACCTGTACAGATCGAAACGATGAACTTGAGGAAAAGAACAAGAACCGCAAAATGAGCTTAACAAACTTTATTTTAACGCTAAATTGTTGCGGTCAAGATAAACTGATGGTTTTTAAACCCATATGTTCCCTTTTCTTATAAGCTGTTTTTTTACGGCGAGTTCTACTCATAAGCATATCGCTTGGTACGAAATTATCCTGGAATGAGTTTATTATGAAGCATAAAATTGGTAACAGAATTTGAAAAGCAAAATGTTGCAACAAATAAAAATTGGACGAAAAGTCGGATATTGATACCTAGATTGGAAACTAGGTAAGCTAGGGCAATGCAAAAGTAGAACTGTTGCGGTAAGATCTGGAATACTCAAAAGCGAGTTGCTTGAAATTAAGACTTAAAAATCTTTATTTAGTTAAAAAAAATCGGGACATATAGTATCTTCGGATTGAAAATGAAAAATGTTGCAACAATTGCAAATTAGTTGAGAATTTGTGTATTAGAGTGACTATGTTGGTAAATTTAGGGCAATGCGAAAGTAAATTTGTTACCTTTTTAGATATAGTGTTGTCGGACTGTTTGGTGTCGTTCACTTTCGGTTTCTTCCCCTTGTTTTGAGCGGTTTCCCCCGCCTCAGAACGGTTTGGTGAACATTCTCCAGCGGAGGAGTTATGACCTAAACTCACGGATTTCTCCGCTTGGTCTGGAATGGCCTCTGAGTTGTACGGTAATTTCATCGTCAAGGGTTCTTTATCAGGCCCATATAGTTCTTCGCATTCTGCAACAGAAGGATCTTCACCTTCTTCTCCGTACAAAGATTCTTTAGGAGCATAATCATCTCCAGTCTTGCAAAACCCTAAATCATTTTTCGTCTCGATTGTGATCTCATTGTCCTTATCTGAACTCTCCGGTTTTTCATATTGAAGCGTAGAGAAGACTAATTTCATTTTTGAAGCACCCTCTTCCGGTTGTACCCTCGAGACTTTGGCAGCAGTTAAACCAATGTAGTCCTCATCGTCCAAACTATACTCAAATTCACCATAAATGTCCAAATCTGGAGCGTTATCAATTTCAAATATGTTCTCGTTCTCTTCCTCAGGCTTCTCCGGTGTGTCATTGGGACTACTGGGAGGAGAATCTGAGAGGAAACCGGCGTTCCTCAATGCTTCTTGGACTCTGGGATCATCCAAAATGTCATTTTCAGACTGTTCTGATCTCTCAACAGGGCGAATAGTTTCCGGGTCTTCTTCACTGGAATTTGTTCTTTCTGAAGAGTGCAATAATACTTGTGAGCAGAGATTCAGATATACGGGTTTGCTGTTAGACCGATCAGCAACATCTCTCTCTATATTTACGGCATCTGCCACTGCTAACTCGGTTTCTGCAGTCCTACGAATAATAGGAAGATTTTCTTTCCTCAAAAGATGCTCGGTTAGGCGGTAAAGCTGAGCCTGAAAAGAATATATTGCAAAACCATAAAGTCTACTAGATTTCATTTCCACTAGAGAGAATAAATGAATAGCAAACACGCTTCAGACTTTTTGGGCTAGGTTTTAATGTCCGAAAAATACAGAATCAGACACTCCTTGCTTAAGAAAACAAAGAGACGGCTTGAATTTATTTTCTGGCTCCGAAATTAGATGATCATGTAGAAAATTCTTATGCATCACAAATAAAATCACGTTTCTGAGGATATGGATAACTAAGCTAATATTTTTTGTTCAACTAATCCATCGAGCTCCTTCGGGAAGACATCCACCTTCTTAATCTATGTCTCCACAGCCCAACTTAATTAGCTCCTAGTTAGCTATATGCTATCAACTGAAATTAGTGATTAAAAGCTGAAAAAACAGTCGAGAATAGTGACACACCACAGATAGAAAGAGAGCTATGAATGCTTATTCGTCATTCATTCATGAAATTATCATTACATAAATGAAAAAAAGACCATAAAATAACAAAAACTATGCAAATTTACCTGCCTCACAGCCATGGGGATTTTATTATGACGGCTCTGTGCCAAAACCGGTCTCATCTCTACCGGTAGCTGAGCCTGCCCATAAGAACGAAAAGGAAACGGCATTACTTGCAGAGCCAATTAACCTAAAGATACAGCTTAGCTAAAACTTACTACTTACTAGCAACGGATAATTGCCTTTAAGAGCGGAAGTTTCTCCTTGGTTTTCGTTTGCTGCACCACCACCTGTCCCACTTGCTCTTCGAGCAAGAACCTCTAGTGCCCATTTTCTTTTATCACTCCTTACGTCGTCGGGTTTTGCAGAAGCTTCCTTACAAGTACTATATTTGGGGTTGGCAATAGATTTTGAAGAATTCACCTTTGATGAGCTTGTGACACTGTTTATTTTCAAACCCTTCACTGGATCCTTATCACTGACCCGGGAATTTAAATTATCAAGAGATGGTTTCGAACACGTTTCTGCCAAATCAGTGGAACTTTTAAGGATCGCTAAAGGCTTAATGTCTTCCTTTCTTGGGAAAACCGAAGTGTCTGCTAAATATAACCGAGACAGAATGGGATCTGTGGGTCCCGTTTCTGTACTCTCTGATCTTCCGTTTCTCAGAAGGTCAAGCACCGAGTTGAGAGTCTGAATCTTTTCAGGTCTTGATGCTCTCATACATCGGGATTTCCAGAACTCAACTTCACATTCCCGATTCCATGCACGTTTTCTTCTTCCATTTAACGCATAAATTTTCTTAGTCAGTTTTTCACGCACATTACCCTTTTGCAACATTAACTTTTTTGCCCTCACTGAGAGCTGCGATTGTGTCTTGACAGAATCCGGTTTAGGTCCTGAAACGGCAGCTCTGAAAGCTTCTAGAAGCTTTGGATCGAAAAGGTTTTCTCCCGAATCCTTCACTGATTTGTTACGAACAGCATCTCTGATTTCTGATCTAAGTTTTTGAACAACAACGGATGACTCGTTGTCCTTATCGACTCGCTTCATAATCTTTTTTACCCTCACACCGGTCACCTTCTCCAATTCTGTTGTTGACTTATCATCGGTGTTAAGGCGATTGATTCCTTTCGAATGTCTACGGTTTTTCCCTTGAACAATACTCATTATATCAGAAGCGCCACTCTTTTTCTCAGGAACCTGTCGTTTCAACCTCTTACTGTTTGGAATTGTTTCCTTAAGGTCATTAGGAACATCTAAAGCAGAGAAATTAGCCTTATCAGCTCTCGTTTTCTTTGGCGAAACTTGATCCAGATCGTCTGTTTTGGAATCCACACTGGCATTCACACCATGAACGAAGAAAACATTATTAGTATTGCTCTATAAGCAACAAAAATAACTAAATAATCATTTTTATCTTTGCTGTATTTGAAACAAAATCAATGGAGATCTAGAAACAACTAACCGGCTATCTAATTTCTTCCTTTTCAAACCAACTATTCCCGACACATCTTCACTAGCATCTCCATTTGCATTCCCATCAGGTTCATAAGCTGAAAAATATTTCACCAATGAAGCAATAGGTTTCTCACAAAATTTGTGAATAACGTAACTTGAACCACATATTGTTAACTTTCGAAAGTAATTCGAGTTGTACCCCCCATAGTTTTGACATTGGAACAGAAAATAAGTTTAAAAAATCCCACTTATATATAGGGTCTTTTATATAGAATATCAGATGGTTCAATTTCTCCCCTTACGTTTGTTCTGTTTCCTTTTCCCCGTAGTTGCTAATGATGGAAAAATCATCAATAACAATTTCAAACTGAACTAGCCTCCTTCATTATTGACAATGTTGCCATCAAAGTAACTCATAGAATTTTAATATTTTAGAGAAAAGGAGCTTTCTGAAAGAAACCAATACATGACGCGACAAAACAAATGTAAGGGGGCAAAATGCATCCAATGCCCAACTTGAGGGTGGAACGACGCAAATTACTCAATTTTCTCTTACAGGCAGAGAATAAAACCCTCATAGAGAAAGAATGTGACTTCCAACCTCTAGGTAGACATTCTCCCACGGGATCTTCCAGTCTCACGCCTTTTGTTTGATTTTCAATAGCATCTCCGTTCACTTCATTGACTATAAAGCATTAAAAAATACTAACCTCAGCTATGTGTCAGAAAAAGTATCCAAATTACTTATTTAGGTTTCAAGAAAAGAAAAAGCAATTACCGGACATGACTGAACCAATGGATAGACCTAAATGGAGACCCATTTCAGAACTCTGATCAAGGGAATCATTAACGGACATATCACTCGTCATTAGCTCCTTCTTCACAAGAACATGTGAAGAAACACTACATGATGTGTCGGAGGATAAGGACAATTCCAGTTCTCGTGTCTTGAAGGTTGGCGTAATTACAGATTTATCCTCAGCTTGTGTTGTCACCTTTTGACCACTGTCTTCGGAAGTCAGTGTAAAAGTTTGAGTTTTCAGGTCATTGCCAATTTCAACAGTTGACGGATTGTTATCATGCGGTTCTTCAGTCAATACATAGTCTCCAACCATAGAGACCACAAGAGCTGTTTCACCACTATCAGCAACACAAACAGACACCTTTTTAGAATAAGCGTCTTCCGTTAATTGTTCTTTAATTGTGTTTCCGATCAAGTTCCCGTCTGGTGGTTGTGACATCTCCTCAGCAACACACCTAGTAGTAGAATAAATAGTTAAATACAGAGGTATTTCAAAAATGAAAACTAGAACCCAAGTTTGTTTCATCTTTATAATCTCAAGCTTCCATGGACTAAAGCATAACAAAATTGGCTCTTACATGTAATGCATTACAGTTTGCATAACTGTAATGCAGGGAAAAAAATGTCATTTTAATCTATTATTTAGATTTCAAAATCATTTATGCTTGTTATGGGTTCAAAATTAAAACTACAATTTATTTAAAAATCTGTAGCAAGAAACTAAAATTACATTTTTAATCCTAATTAAATGATTTAAAAAGATATATATATATATATATATATATATAATTTTAAACAGAAAAGACCAAGTGAGCTGCAATTCTAGATTATTGGGATTATGTGTACAGTTTTTACTTGAGAGACCATTGGTGCACATACCACATATGAGAAGGGCCATTTGCGGCCAAAAACTAATGAATTTGTCATGTTGTAGTATTTGCAAAACAGCGAACAGTCCCATATCAGCATCGCTTTTATTAAAATTAAACGTTAACCGTCCTGATTGAATGGTTAAACAATAAAAAAATAAAATGTACTAGTTAATTCTACTACACATGTTCAATGAAAAAAAGCTTACTGGTTTGCATGAACATCCCCTTTACTTACCTGGGGCATAACCACATTTCTTCAGATGTGCTCTCTGGATCGAATCCCACGCAAAAAGCATGATACCTGTGTCAATGGTCAAAATGACAGGATATCATTATGATTATAACGTAACAGAGGCACGATGGGAAATCCGTCAGTTAGAGTTTCTTATATTTTCATTAAACCTTTAATTTTATGTAACTACAAAATTGGATTAGGATTTCAAACCCTGATCCCATTGAAGGGC
Organism: Parietaria judaica; assembly: GCA_954871525.1. Taxonomy (NCBI): domain Eukaryota; kingdom Viridiplantae; phylum Streptophyta; class Magnoliopsida; order Rosales; family Urticaceae; genus Parietaria; species Parietaria judaica. The sequence continues at coordinate 5,313,891 of OX940868.1, forward strand.
GCCGATCCCAATGGGGGAGATTATGCTTTTGCGTGTTGATTATGTCTTGTCAAGAATCTAAGAGGTAGTAATGTCATGCTCTCAAAGGTTAGACAGTCATTTGTTCCTCTCCGCAATAAAGCTTCCGGATATTATCGGCTTAATTTTGGGTGCGTTTTAGTACTGAATTCCTATCAAGACCCCGACCAAAATCGTTTTATAGATTATCAGGACTTGCCATATGTCACATGAATCACATGCAATTGAAGTATCAACAGTAGAATCTCCCTCGGCACTTGCTGATCCATTCCGAATTTGGCAACCATCTCCATCCAAGCAGATAACTGCCTACAAATGATGATAGCTAAAGTATTAAAATAAAAATAAAAACTATTAGTCTAGAATTGGTTGTGGTGGATTCCAATACTACGATGTAACGCTATTGAAGTAGTTTTTGCTTCGAAACGACAAACGATTTCTCAAATAAGGATTACGGTATAATAGAGAATTACTTTGAAGACAAGATGATATTTAAAAAGACTTACATTTTCATCAATGTAGTATGATGGAAAGGAGAGAGTGTTGTTCTTTCCTTCAATGACCCAATCATCATCTCTGCACTAACCAGCAATTATAAAGCTAGATGGAGACTTGCGAGTATCGGAATAAGATAGGAGTGACGATCCCAATTAAACATAATCAATACAATACCTTTTTCATCCTTAACTATATAGAATAACAAATCATAAAAAGAGACTAATTTAAAAACAATTCCAGACCAGTGAACAAAGAGACGCGAAGTACCTGGAATATGAATCCTCGTCAACTTTGTTGCTCCCGATCGTATCGTAGACCTTCACATCAAAGTCTCAAGTCCTTAACCACTGAGTAAATTAAAACAAAAAAACAAAAAAAATCTCAACAGCAACACAAACCCGATGATACTCACTGGAACACAAGTGATCAGCTGAAACTCATTTTGGCAAAGCGGGCAGAGGTTCGTTATCGTAGCCCAATTGTCGATGCATCCGAAACAGAACCTGCAAATCGCAAGAAATTTCCATATAGTAAACAACCCACCAAAAGCAACAAACTTTTTTCGGCTTTCTAGGAAGAACAGAAAAAGGTTGAACATGAGATTTTCTTTAAGAACACACAATGTAGCCATTTAACAAGTGCCTTGCGACGAAAATCAGCTTGTCGGAAACGCAAAATCGACGATTCAAACTTAGCCCAGCTCTGATTAAATTCACATGAATAAGTTCAGAAAAATGGCATTCAAGATAATTCAGAGTACCAGTGTGGACAGCAGTCCAAAACCCCTCTGTCGATGACGACGTCCATGCAAATCCCACACTGTTCTCCATTCAAATCCTGAAAAAACACCACGCGAATCCAACCAATAAGCTTCCTCTCCATCGTGTTCTTTTCTCCGCAAAAGATGAGATTGAAACTTGCGTTGTTACTGGAACCGTCGACTTCAACGGAGTCTGTGGTTGAAGCGAAATTCGCATCCATGGCCGAATCGGAATCTAAAGCAGAAGGGGAAGTCATTTACAAGATCGCAGATCGAATCAAGACGAGGGAAAGAGCTAACCAGGTTCTGTGGGGTCTGTGCTGTGCGAGCGAGCTCGGAGAAGACGAGCTGCGAAACGTTGTTTCAAGAGCCGTTTCTTTTGACAGCAAGAAACGTTTCTTCTAAGTATGGGCCTAGACTAATTTGGGCCTATTATCATTTGGATGAGGAGACCCCAGTCTTTGCTTGATGCCGGCTCTTCAGTATTTTTGGAGGTCCCTCATCCTCTGTAACATAGTTTTAAAAAACAAAAGATCGGAGAAAATCCTTCACACACATGCTTCTATTTTGAAATTGCGATTCCAAAATCAACATAATCTACGGTAAGTGCGACATGTTAGCCTAAATCTTTTACAGCTTTTTCCTACATTTAAAATTTTCGGAGCCTAAATCTATTTTGAAATTGCGATTCCATAATCCACAAAATGCAATCTCATTCTCTTCTCAATAATAAGTTATTAAATTTAGTTTTTATATATTGTGTTATGGGAGTTTTTCGGAACTAATAGAAATTAAGTTCGGCCCAAAAAGCCTCGAGCTCAAGAACTAGATACACCTCAAGCCTCTATCTCGTCCACCACATCGCCATGGGACTTTTACGTGTGTAGATCAGAATACACCTCATCGTAATTGTTGAGGGAGATATCACCATAACAATCACGCATATCCATATCGAGATGTTTGTATCACGTACGTATCATCTATTACGAACCTATTGAGACCATGGACCCGTATCACTTAAGCTCCAACGAACTGCTAGGGTGTTCGTCAAACCTCGGTGTAATTCGACTATGAGCCCGAGGATGAACTCTTTAGTGATACAGTATATATTATTCCCTTAATTACAACATGGTGTCCATTGATACAATCAAATTCGATTATTGATCTTTCACTTGATGATCCACACAAGAGCAGGAGGTTTTTACTGTTTTGCCTCTCATTGCATTTTCATCCTTGACTCAGTCAGTAATATCATGAATAACCCACTTATGGTTTCAATTCATAAGTTGCGCACATGTATCTCTCACTTCTCACCACCGACAACCAAGGGAATCATCGTGAATCTAAAGAGAGTTGTGTGATGCCCATGTCTATGACCAAGCTACCCTTACTGCTGACCATCATGTTCCCAAAATAATAGTGTTGGAACAGCGGTAATATATTGTGCTCTTTAATGGTTAAATCAAAGAACAATAAGGCCAAAAACTGAGACTCAAGATCACTTAGGATTTAGATCGAATATCCATTTGATCATCATACTAGTGACTCAAATCCAAGCTATCAGTGACGGTCTTATATGATAACTTCCGGAGTTTAAGTCAGGTCTAGTCCAGTATGAAGACCACTTCATACTTAATGCACTTCTAGTGAGTGTGACACACAAAATCAAGAATAGGATTATCACTTAATGACCTTATACGATTAATGGGCTCCCACCCAGTTAATCAGATCACGAAAATTTTAAGTTCATTTATTATAATTATTAATTCTTCCTCACATTGACTCTGTTGTGATAATAATAACATAATTGCATCATTTATGAACTAATGAACAAACATTCTATTTTACTCTACAAGAAACTATAATGGGATTATCATAATAAGTATCATCTTTCATTCGACGACTTATCATAATCTTATACAAATGGATAAAAATCAGCTTGTTTAAGAACAGATGTCCAACACAATAAACATTCTTAATAAATAACTTAGTTCAATTACTGTGTTTGTGAGTGGCATTAATGATGAACATATATGTCAAAGTATGATTATGATAGACAAGTTAGTATATCGGAGTAAGTGAAGTAATAAGAAATAGGTACCACAATAATATTAGAATTCTAGGGTACTCAGATGTAATGGGAGGCTATATTAGCTAAACAGAAACTAGGAGCACCATCAATAAATGACGTGTTCATAATGAACAAGACGTGTTATTTTCTCCTAATTAATTAGAAGAAATCTAATTCTGGAATAATGCAAACAATTATGATTATAATTGTGTATATTTGAATTTAATATATGGATTTCGATCCGAGATATGTCAAGAAATTCATAGCAAAAAGAGAGGAATAGACAGGAAGGTGAAAGCCTTCATAGCTGGAATAGTACTCGAGGTTTATCACCTAGAAATAGGAGTTGAAAGAACAGTAAGAAATCTCTCACTCTGGTTATTATGCTATCTATCCAGATTCTCTGATTCATTGCCTATAAATTTCATTTAAGAGTAATGGCGGGAATTTATCAACTCAGTGTTTCTGAATAACTGGTTGTTATTATGTTGGACATATGTGTTCTTAAACAAGATATTTTATCTATTCGTAAAATATTATGACAAGTCATTGAATAAAGATGGTGCTTATTATGATAATCTTATTATAGTTTCTTGTATAGTAAAATAGAATGTTTGTTTCCTTAGTTCATAAAGGATGCAATTATGTTATTATTATCACAACAGAGGCAATGTGAAGAAGAATTAATAATCATAATAAATGAACTTAAAATGTCTATGACCTGATTAACTGGGTGGGAGCCCATTAATCGGATAAGGTCGTTAATGTGACTAAGTGATAATCTTATTCTAGATTGTGTGTGTGTCACACTCACTAGAAGTGCATTAAGTATGGAGCGTCTTCATACTGGACTGGACTTAACTTAAACTCCGGAAGTTATCATATAAGACTGCCACTGATAACTTGGAGTTGAGTCACTAATAGATGATCAAATAGATATTCGTTCTAAGTCCAGAGTGATCTTGAGTCCAAGCTGCTGGCTTGATTGTTCTTTGATTTAACCGTTAAAGATCACAATATATTACCTTTGTTCCCAACACTATTATTTTGGGAACATGAAAGTCACCAGTAATGGTAGCTTGGTCATATAATGGGCATCACACAACTTTCTTCAGAGTCATGGTCATTCCCTTGATTGTCGGTGGTGAGAAGTGAGAGATACCCATGCGCAACTCATGAATCGAAACCATAAGTGGGTTACTCATGATATTACTGACTGAGTCAAGGAGGAAAATGCAATGAGAGGCAATATGGTAAAAACCGCCAGCTCATGTGTGAGTCATAAAGTGAAAGGATAATAACCCGAATTTGATTGTATCAATGGACACCCTAATGTTATAAAGAGAATAATATATTGTATCACTGTAGAGTGCAGCCTCGGGTCTATAGTGGAGTCACTTCGAGGTTTGACGAACAACTAGCAGTTCGTTGAAGCTTAAGTGATACGGGTCCATGGTCCCCAGGATAGCTTCGTAACATATGATAGTACATGATTAGAAACATTCAAGATAATTTTTATTAATTTGGCTAGACTTATAAACGTAAATTATGTGGCTTACATCAGATAGTTTTATCGATAACGTGGCAAAAGTACAATATCGTGGTAACCGAAATTAAGTGATAAAAGAAAGTTATTTTCTATCATAACCATGTTGTTGGAATTAAATTCTAAGCAACTTTTCTTTTTGGAACCGAGTCGTTGCGAATTACAGTTGTGATTTAGAGAATTTCTATGTTTGTGCTCGGTTCGATAAACTATGAAATTAAATCACATGTCACGAATTTAAATGATGGTGTGGCACCATGATATTTAATGTGTGATATTGAGATCAAGTTTTATTGATATAATTTAATTATTAATATCTAATTAATAATTAAAAGATTTATATTAATAAATAAAAATATATATTTATATATGTGTAAATTCGAATTAGGGTTTGGGTAAATAGAAACCCTAGCTAATTCGAATAATGAGAATTGGATATTTCATATTTTTGGCATAAGTACCTAATATTTTGGTATTTTAGCAAAACCCTAAAATCAATTTAATCCATTGGATCGCTTATGATTTTATAACAAATTGATTTAAACCCTAATTGCAATTCAAAATTGAAAGCTTCGTGATCAAGCTTAGGTATTTCGAATTTGCTTACTTAATTGTGTCCGTTGGATCGGTTTTGAGATTTAATCTTTACCGTCGGATTAGAAATTAATTACTATTATATATATACAATATATAATTCGAATAAATATAAGGATAAGAATTAGAATTAAGGTTTCAGTGTAACCCTAGGTCATTTGATTTTATCCCTTATTGATTTGATCCATTGGATTGGTTTAAGATTTATTTTTAACCATTGGATCTAGATAATCATTAAATAAATTCGAATTTTAAATGTGTATATATATAATTCGAATTTAATTAATATGATGATAAGATTAAATATTTTGATCTTATCATGTATTATTATTTAATTAAATCCCTTATTAATTATATCCATTGGATTTAGATGAGATTGTATCTGGACCATTGGATTGAAATAATTAAATTTAATTAAAGAATTCAAAAAATGGGAGGGAAAATCTCCAAATCGGTTACAGCTTCAGCCTATAAATAAGAGGCTCATTCTACACATTTTTCACACCTTCCCAAGAGCAAAAAAAAAAAAAAAAAACTCGAGCTCTCCCTCTCGCTCTAGGGTCTGCGAGTTTTTTGCCTTTGATATCTCTTTTGGTTCGGCTTAGGAGATATTTTTTCTCCGGGTGATTACCCGATATCCGTGTCGTCGGTACGGTAACAAGTTTTCCGCTTTAAAATATTTTTTTAAATGTTACCGGGACGCCTAAGAGGCTAGTATCGTGGTAATGAAGTCGGGACTGATACCCCGATTTCCAACAGAAACCAGAAAACATATCCTAGAAGTTCAGAATTCGAGATTCTCCTTCTCTCTCTATCTCTCTGCAATTTTGAGATCAATGCCAGAGATAAAATTTGATCCCGGTCAGGCCTAAGGAATTCGTGATCATTCCTGAAGCCCACACTTCCTGCGGTCTAACTCCAGTGCATACATCGGAAGGCTATTGGGATAAATTCAGAGTCAGCAATCCGTAGAAGCATCTCAGAATCGAAGACGCAACGACGACAACGAAGTAAGGTACACGTTTATTTATTGATTAGCTAATTATCTATTTGCTCAAAACCCAATATAGAAATCATATTAAGATTGAATTAATTATTTGTTTGATTAAAATCGAATTAAGATTCAGAACCAGATAAATTAATCATTAGATTTCGTAAACCGGATTGAATAATGGGGTTGTGGTTATGGAACACAATTTCAAGTTCAGCCCATTGAGAACAAAGTTTATTCTACGCGTTCACGTAATTAGATAATGTTAATTATGCTGTAGTAAAAATTTTGTGTTATACAGCCTCTATCGGTTTAGAGCCTTGATTGTGTAACATAGGTTCGGTATTAGAGCCATATCGAGATACACACCAACACTTGATAATTAAAATTCAATTTTATTATTATTATTATTATTATTATTATTATTATTATTATATATATATATATATTGCGAATAACCGAAAATGAGAAGATAAGATTGTATCTTAATCTTATCATGTATTTCTTATTTAATTAAATCCCTAATTGATTATATCCATTGGATTTAGATAATATTAAATCTAGGCCTTCGGATTGAAATTAATTATATTTAATTAAAAGAATTCAAAATTAGGGACAAATTTCTCTAATTCGATTACAGTCTAAGCCTATAAATAGGGAGCTCATTCTACTCATTTTTTACACCTCTCCCCAGAGTAAAATTCCAATTCTCCCTCTCCTTATTTCCTCTGATCTCTTTCTTTGGTTCGACTTAAGAGACTTAGTCACCGGAAGCTTAAAAATAACCATCAATTAAAGTTTGTGACGGAGTCCTGCCGGCATAGCCCACGCTTCAGTACGAGGAGTCCAGGACAATATCCTGGAAAATCACGGGTGTTTCCCTCAGCACCGGCGGAGCCCTGCCGAATTCAGAACGCGCAGCCGGAGGTCATCAATAGAGGTACGGCCTTATGCATTGGGTTAATAAATGCGACTATTTACTGCTTTCTATTTATTTCCTATAGCCTAGATTATTAAATTGATTTATGAATATTAAATTGCATAATATTTATTAGATCTTGTAATATGGTTATTATCCGACATTCGGACTGTTGTACGGATAATAAGTATTCCGCTTTAAAATAATTTTTTAAATGTTACCCGGAAGTTTTGGAGGTACATTTCGTGATAATTTACACGGGATCCGAGGCGTGATTCCCAACAGGAACCGGTACTAAAAATTGGGAACCGGGAAGTACGAGTTCCCGGTTTTAAGCTAAATTTTTCGGATTTTGTAAAAAATCGGTCCGGGACTGGTACCGCAATTGTGACAAAACCAGAGAACAATTACAATTTTTTTACCAAAAGGTCATATTGTGTATGTGGCGTATGTCACATTGACCATTAAATATAATCTAATAACCTTTTTTTCCTATTGAATTTAATTGTCACTGCGTAACATATAGTTTAGTCCTATAGTGATATAACCGTACATCAACATGTGTTTTTCGTTTAGAGTTTCAAAAGTATATCGCAATATATCTATATTGTGATAAGGTCATCTCCAACGGGACTGCTAACACCAAAATGCAATCTATGTTGCACGTAATTGGATTGCAAATGTTAATGCATTTTGGTGTAAAATCCAGTTTATGAATAATATCACATCATATTTTGTGTAGTATTGTACAAAATTGAATTTGTACTTTATTATTATTTTATTGTTATTTATATATGTATTTTGTTATGTAATTTTATCAAGAAAAAATCATTAGCTGGTAACGTCATGTTTTCGTTAAAATTAAAAATACACACATTTTAACAGGGGAAGTTGCTCACACCGATTTCGCGGTTAATAACTAAAATAACATTCACAAATAGAAAGTCTATTTTCCAAATATCATTAACTGTTAAGATTTAAAATTTTAGTTAATTAATTTAAACTGTTAATTAGTGTATTATTAAAGCTTATGTAAATTTGTGTTTGTGCTAATCACTGATGATTAGGTATGATAAATTTAGCTATACATTAAATATGATAAATGTGAATCTTACTTCGTCACTAAATCTACTAAAATATATGGACTATACCTGTTCTAAAAGTCAAGTTTAAAGGCAATAATTATGAGTAACAGAAAGCATTTGTTAGAAATTAATTAGTCCCGTTTGTTGGGGTACATGTCACGAGTTGTGATGAGTATAAGAGACAAAATTTAATAATTATTTAGGGAAAATTGCGGCAAAAATACCCAACCTTTAGTCAAACTGCCTCCCGGGTACCCAACCTTTAAAACTGGCGGCAAAAATACCCAATCTCCGTTGACCGTGACTTTGGCATGAAAACGTTAATTTTTCCGTTAAAATTCATCATGTGGCCGTTAGCGGCAAAAATACCCAACCTTTTTTTTTTGAAAAAATTAATTTTTAATTTTTTTAATTTATTTTTTTCTTTTTCTTTTATTGATTAGTGATAATTACTTGAATTCCAAATACATGGAATGACACAAAATTTAGTCAAAACATCTATTGATTTCTTAATGTGCTTGTATAAGCTACATTTGGTGATAAAAATCTTATTATTATGAGAAATTTTAAACATAATGTTACGGGTATTTTAAGTAATTGAACAGGGTTTTGATAATAGATATCCAGATTTTTGGATATTTGGATTTCCGGATCCGGATACGGGTAGTTCAAAAAAATCGGATAACCGCTCTGGTTACAGTCCTAATTACCCTTTTAATTGGTAATTGACCGTTTTAGATCGAATTAATACAATCAATTATTGTCTCTGTATTGAAAAGAAATGGCTTAAGAATATATGCCAGTAAAAGAAATATTATCAATAATCAATATGCTTGATTAGTAATCCGGATACTCGGAAAACCAGATACCTATTTTCAAAACCTTGTTCAATTACTTAAAATATCCGTAACATTATGTTTAAAATATCTCATAGTAATAAGATCTTTATCACCAAATGTAGCTTATACAAGCACATTAAGAAATCAATAGATGTTTTTACTAACTTTTGTGTTATGCAATGTATTTGGAATTCAAGTAATTATCACTAATCAAGTAAAGAAAAAATAAATAAACTTTATTAAAAAATTTAATAAATTAATTTTTAAAAGGTTGGTATTTTTGCCGCTAACGGCCACATGAGTGTTGTTAACGGAAAAATTAACGTTTTCATGCCAAAGTCACGGTCAACGCAGGTTGGGTATTTTTGCCGCCAGTTTTAAAGGTTGGGTACCCAAGAGGCAGTTTGACCAAAGGTTAGGTATTTTTGCCGTAATTTTCCCTAATTATTTATGTAATTAAGTATGTAATAGTATTTGTGGTATGCAATCACCAAGCCAATGACTTTCCGTTAAGCACATTTTTTAGTTCCATTATACTTTTTCTTACACGCTTATATTTGAAACACTTTATTCTCTATTATTTTAAGAATAAAACTTAGTCTTCATTAACACTTCTTTTATATTAAAGGAAAAACTTCACTCTATATAGACCTCAAAATATTATTAATTATTTCATTAAACCTCAAGTTTTCATAATTCTCAAAATAAACTTCTTTAAAATTTATTTGAAATTTACCCTTGAAGTTTAGTCACTTAATTTGGAAAATTTATGACCTAAAATTTAGACAATTTATATCTTGAATATTGGACTCTAATATCATGTCATTTGGACAATTAATATCCTGAAATTCGGACAACTGTTATCATAAATATGAAATTAATGACTTGAAATTAATATCGTGAAATTAAAATGATGGGTTAAGAGTAGGGGAAACTTGGCCATAATTTTTAAATGATTTTTTTTAGAATTATGAAAACTTGAGGTTTAGTAAGGGAGTTAGTGGTGTTTTGAGGTTTATTGAATGAAATTTCTCTATTAAAATCATGATTGTGTAGCTAAAGGTTAAGTGGGTGCCCCCGTCCAAAGCCACCTGCGTCGACGCCGACCCATAAAAATATGTTGGACCCGCCCTGTCACGACATTATAATCGCTAAAGTTAATTTGGGTTATGTTTTTAAATGCTCAGTCTAATTAAGTCTGTCTCACCTACGCTCAAAAGTTCAATCCTCTCTATTAGGCATATTGGATCATGTTCTATAATTTAATATACAGTTATTATTGACAAAAATATCCAAGTTGTTAAGAGATAGAGCTACATACAGATACAGTTAACTTAAAAAATTATGGTAAAAGTGTTGGATTTTTTTGAATATTTCCTCATCGCCGGGAGAGGAAATTCCGGCGAATCCTCGAAACTTAGATCTAGATGAATATGATTCATTAAAACTTACTCGGTGAAAATAAATTCTCTAGCGAATCCTTTTGCCTCTGTTCACGAACCGAATCTCTGAATGTTCACCAGCGATATGCCACCGCCGCCGTCACCTAACACCACGTTTTCGCAGAGATAACGGGCCACTCAAGTGTGCAGTCCACTACGTAGTTAACCACATTGTCAACGGAACACTCTTTATGCCATAAATCATCTCGTTAGGGTAATAATGGCTCCTTGACGTTTAGATGACGAAACGAAGACCTCACGGATCAAGACTAAACGATGACGTTTAGGTTAATTGAGACACAAATCATATCCTTATATATAGATAGGGATTAGGTTTAATATGGGCTTTATGAATGGCCAATTAAATATATAAATTCCCTTAATAAATATCATGAATTTACAAATTAATTCAAGTGGGCCCAAGTGAGCTCAATCCGTAATCTTTGGGCACTTATGCCACAATAATTCTTTCAAAAAGTAACTAAGTACACTTTTTTTAGAATCGGTAGACCTCTTCTACTTTTTTGTTACTTTGTTGTCCTAGTTCCGTCAATGATGATATCAATAAGGTAAATCGCAATGCTATCAAGGAGATCAACTAGGGAAAACACCAGAAACTAGTGGCTCTAATACCAACTGATGTAGAGCGGACTACGGAAAAACACAAGAACGCGTCTCAACGAGAGTAAACTCGGTATTCAAAGAAAAAACTTCAATTTTTTATTCCAAAAAATTTGAGAAATACTATACAGCCACCACTCTTATATAGAGCTAGGGTTTATACCGAAAAGCAAGAAAAGAGGAACTAATCCCTAAATCTCTCTAACTAAAATGGAAAAAAATAAATAATAATTAAAATACAATAAATCTTGATAATATCCCCATATATATTCGCATCATTCTCACTGATGTAGAGCGAACTACGGAAAAACACAAGAGCGCGTCTCAACGAGAGTAAACTCGGTATTCAAAGAAAAAGTTTCAATTTTCTATTCGAACAAATCTGAGAAATACAATACAGTCACCACTCTTATATAAAGCTATGGTTTAAACCGAAAAACAAGAAAAGAGGAACTAATTCCCTAAATCTCTCTAACTAAAATGGAAACAAATAAATAATAATTAAAATACAATAAATCTTGATGATATCCCCATATATATCCACATCAATACGTTTACCTTAATTATTTTGAATTGGGTCTATGCTACCCTATTTCCTGTTGGGATTTATGCCCACAAAGGAGACATAAAGGACCTTTTAGCATATAAAATAGTTTATGGCTAAAGTACCTAATGTAATAATACGATTATATCCTTTTGCTGAAAGTTAATTAAAGATCAAATATACATCCTTATATTTAAGTTTGTGTTTATACGTATTTGTCTATGCCCTGAAACAATCATCAACGAAAGAAGAGTTAAGTGCAGACTTAATGAAATACCTCTTCTTCATTAGTTTGAAAAGAACCGTTCACAATCTTAGGATCGATCGGGCAATCGAATCCGATTATGATTGTTTGAATAGACTATTGATATCCGATCTTGTGGTATTGAGAGTTGTGACTCTAATAGTTTATTCTTGATGTCGTATTGAAGACATTGAACGAGACCAGTGACACTTTGAAGTTTGAGATAAAACCGTTTAATTACTCGAAACTTCAAAATCACAAACGAGGGGTATTTTTGTAATTACCTAAATCCTAAAGTGAGTACATAGCTTCTTGTTACACTTTATGAAATTTGATTAGTCAATGGGCAAGATCCAAAGAAAAGGATTAAAGCCCGACAGTTGGTGTCATAATACTGTTTCGTTGGACTATCTGATTCACAGATATAGAATTTGTGTTGAAAGGATGCCTTGACATCAGTATCACATCATGCTTTGTTCTTTGAAGTGTGGACGAATAAACCGGGCCTGGTATTTAGTGAATATCATATTCTCTAAATAAAACATGTGACAAGCTGTGACATCTCACTTTATGTTTTTCTCGTTCACAAACAACAAAGGAGTTGAAGAAATAATAACCAAGAGGTAAAACGGTAATTTTATAATTCCTCTTGGTTACTGATACACACAAAGGGTAATATCGTAAAATACACCGTGGACCGTGTGAAGAATAATTGTATCACATCAAACGAAAATAAAACGCATATGAACTTAGAGATTTTCAATATTGGTCCTTTAGTGGAGTCAACTGATATTAGGAATTGAACGTTCGGAAAAGTGTGTGAACTTTGTGTCCGGACTTTATTCTAAAGCTTCGTTCATGTGGGTCCATGAGGTCTCAATGTTACTCTTTCGGAAGAGATTGATGAACAAAATTCATGTTAGAAATATATAAGATATGATTTATTGAAATCATATTAAGTTCAATTAATGAATTGAAATATTTCTAAGTAAGGAAATGGTATGAACATATTCTTTCTCAAGTTTAAATTGTGATTTTAACTTGCGCGATTTTTCTCATGATCAAATAAATAACTTATTATTTTGATAACCTTTATTAAATATTATTGTTACATAATTATAATGATAATTAAATGCAATTTAATAAATAAAAGGTGGAGAAAAATAGTGGTTTAATTCCCATTGATAATCTTATTATGAGAGAATTGATGATGTGTCATCATCTCATCCATAGATTAAATGCATGGAGATTCAAAGAGAATATTGTGACACTTGGATAACATGCATGACATGCAATTCATGTCACCTTCCAAAGTGACACTTGGAAGACATGCATGTTATTAATTTTAATATTGATTAAAACTAATGTGTTCACATACCAAGAGAAGTGAGATGAGTCTCATAACATGTGAATGAGTCTTCTTGAGAGAGAGAATTGTTGTGAGCACAACCGGAATAGCTCTTACATTCATATTGATGAATTCGTATAGCTCCTACATTCATATTGATGAATCGGTATAGCTCTTGCAATCATATAGAAGATTTCTTATAGCTCATGCGTTCTCTTGTAGAACCGATAAAGCTCCTACGTTTTCTTCTCTCTTGTTCATATAGAGCCCACCCTCTAAATCTCACAAAACCCCGAAAATCATAACATTGATTCTTTCGTGGTTGTTTGGTTGAAGACGGAGGGACGACTCGTGAAGAGCGACGACGTAAACCGTGTATAAATCCGGATTTGTGAGCATCCTAATCTTATAATTAGTTACATGATTTATCGGTTTTACTCTCGCTCGTTTACGTATTGAAATTATTTTGCATGTTCTTATGAACGTCGTTTTCAATCGCGTTGTGGTTTGTTTAATATCGAAAATGTGTTTTCATATTAAAACCGAAATTTTGAACTCCTGCCGCAATGTGTTGCGTTCATTATTTGTATTAAAATGTTAATACCGATCCAACATTCCCAATCAACGTGAGTATATTTCCCAACAATAACCCTTTAATTTATCGTCAATCATATTATATTAATAAAGTAAGCACTTAAGTTGTAATGTTGATATCAAACAATTTTTATGTGCTTTTATATCATATAATGTGAATGCTTGCTAATTTCATGATTATACTTTTAACGTTAATAATTTCTCTAGAAGGATATAGCGACTTACTAAGGAGATACATGTTATATTTTTATTCTTATATGTTAGGGTCGTCAGGAACTAAAGATTATTCATTTAGTAGCATGGTGTCCTATTAACTTAATTAAAATTGTAATACGATAACTTCTCTCTTTAATACTCTATTTGCGTGGTTAGGATGGAGGTAACCTACTGAAAGTTTTCTTATGACTCTTCGCTTTTCGTGCCGATTATGCTTTGCGTATAAAAAATGAACTGGATACATATACATAGTAAATTGATTTCGGTGAATACGAAAATCTTTTTTTTAGTAAAAGATGGAGGCCCGACATCTCGCAATGTGATATCGAATCCCAACTAGGTTGGCACCCAAAAACACAAAGTAAGAAACGGTGCTCTAGATAAGATAAATAAAAAGCATCACAGTTTACAAAGATATAGAAAGAGACTAAAACTAGCAAAACCTAATATCTCTCTCTAACAAAGCACAACTAAAAAATATAAAACTAGCAAAATCTAAAATTCTCTTTCATACAAATATTATCATTAACGAAAGAAGAGATGAACTCCGGGTGCGAAGGCCACCAATGTTGATCCAAAGTTTGAGCAGCAAATCTAGCAAGGGCATCAGCGGCTTGATTACCCTCTCTATAAATATGTGTGACTCTAAAGTTGATAAGCTCCAGATAACTAATGCATTTTGACCATTGAGCCCGCAACCTCCAAGGCACCAAATGAGATTTCTTCTGAAGAAGTTGAACCACATAAGTAGAGTCGGACTCAAGCCAAATATTTTCCCAATGAAATTCTTTTGTTTTCTCAATAGCAAACATAGCGGCCGTTAATTCAGCTTCAAAAGCATAAGCAGAGTCGATATGGACCGCAAACGAACCATGAGGAAATCCACGATAGGTCCTGAAAATACCTCCTGCAGCAGATACACCCGGAGTACCAATTGAGGAACCGTCAGTGTTGCATTTTAACCAAGCAATAGGAGGAGAGCGCCATATAACTGAAACAATATTTGGAGCTTTCCCAGAATGAATTTCCAAACCAAAAAACTTCAAGATTTGTAAATCCTCCGAAGCGTTTGATGTTCCTAGCATAAAGAAATCCGCTTCTTTAATACATCGCCAAACTTGTCTCAGAAGGTTGCTAGTGTTGGGGGTCACATCCTCAAAAACACAGGCATTCCTAGCACGCCAAATGAGCCAAACTGTTGATATGACCGCAGTATTCCAGAGAGCGAAGATATGAGAGCTGAGATTCATGGAAGCGGCATCCGAAAGCAACAATGAAAGTGACCCTCCTGTATTGATTGGCTTTCGAAATATATCTGAGATAGCCCGCCAAACAAACCCTGCGAAGTTTTCGGTGAATACGAAAATGTATATTATATTTTACATAATATGTTCTAATGAATATATATGAAATATATTTTATATATTAATTATAAGGATAAAAATAACTATCTATAGACTTTAGTATTATCATTTTTCAAAATAATCTCTTAAAATTAAGAAAAACGAATTTAAAAAATAGTGTCCATATTATATTTTGGTTTTTATTTTTTAACTTTGAAAATTTATACCGCAAATATTCATTTAATAATTTCCAATAGCTATTTTAAACGTCTATAATCCAACTTGTTTTTTATATTATGAATTTGGGGGACACTAAGCAAGCTTGACTTTCGGTAGGTTCATGTAAGATGATGCATCACTTCTTATTTATTTATTCAGGCCCAAAAGAAAGTCGGTACGTTGTCTGTTATGTTATTGCCTACAAAATAAATAATTGATATTATTAAAATAATATTTGGATCAATTCAAATGGCATGTGACAACTATTATGAATTATGAAAATGAATATATATATATATATATAAAGAGTTGAAAAGGGAAAATAAAAAATGACTTATAGGGAATTGCGACAGAATGGACTTACACGTATACATAATAAGAAGAGTAGTTCTTTGCATACTCGTTTTTCAAAACTCCCATTGAAGAGCTTCAACCAATACTCAGGTCAGTCAGTAATATGTTTTTTTGGGTTGACTTTTTCTTTTTCTTTTTCAGAAGCATCAAACTTATATAAATTAAGGAATTAAATAAATTTTGCATTTCATATGATATGATCAAAGCCTGTAAGAGTAACGATCTGAGTGTGTGACAGGACCATGGCATCAGTGTTTAGGTGTTTCGGGTTGAATAGAGCCATATTTCCCAGACCGAAAGGCTACGAGAATCCCCTCCTTCTCGCTTCCCAAACTGCTTGTAAGTAGCTACAAACCGAGACCGGCCCGCAACCGGTATCTCGACGGTTATTCTTCCAGTTTTGCTTTTGATAAAACTGGTTTTCCGAGAACCAGTAACGAAATATTGTCTGTTAAATTTGCGATCCTGATTGGTAAACTTCTTCCAAGTAACGTCTCAAAACCCCAGTTGGTCAAAAAAGTTGGACCCCTAGTCAGTGGCGGAACCAGGAATTACGTGTCGGGGGGGTTAGATATAATTTTTTTTGTCAAAAACTTAACTCGAAGGGGTTATAATTAAATTTTAGTAAAAGTTAGGGGGTGGTTTAATTAAAATTTTATATGAATTTACACTATAAAAATTAAAAATAAGGTATTATTATAGCGAAAAAAATTTAGAGGGGGTGGTTTGAACCGCACCCCTACATCAAGTGCTCCCGCCCCTGCTAGTTTTACATATAACCATGGAGATAATGTGGTTCTTGGGCCATGTCTGGTTTCTCTTTTAATCTTTGAAAATAAAGATAAATATAGCAAGTAAGGCAAAGTGAAATGAGCTTGTGTATACTATAAACTATGAAGTGCTTTGCATAAATTTGGAAGTATTGATTGAGTCAAATATGTAAAGTTTTTGTGGTTTAGGGGAAATGTGACACTTTGAATATGACTTGGCAGTTACTTTGAATATGACTTGGCAGTTACTGTGAATGAAGTGGAGGCTTTGTATGATCTGTTCAAGAAACTAAGCAGTACCATTATTGATGATGGCCTTATCCACAAGGTTAATCTCAACACCCTCTATTAATTAAAGATTAAATATTATAGCTTCATTTCATATATATACTAGTATTAAACTATATACATATTAGGATAAGAGCAACAAAAGTATTTAAGTTATAATCAACTATGTGGTTGGGTAATATAGTTCTTTCCAATTTTAAAAAAGTACTCGAATTTAATAAATTTATTAAATTCGTCTAATTCTTAAACAAAACAGATAAAGGAAAACACACATAATAATATAATAAATAAATTAAAATTAAAATATTGAGCTAACATTGTTTTACTGACTTGGTACTAATGTAAAAAAAAATCTCATGAAATCCTCAAAATGTAACAAACATTTTAAAGATTTGTCCATAGTTTCAAAAACTTAATTTTTGCCCATTTACGATTTTTTTTACCAAACTAACTCTAATATAAAATTAAAATTTATTTCATTTAATTATACACCATTTCAAACTCAAAATTCAAAAGCAATTAAAACCTAATTAATTCTCTCTCTCTCTCTCTGTACTTCGGAGCACTTTCGTTGTCATCGCTGTTCGGAACGACTACGCCGGCCTTCGGCACTCCTTCTCCGAGTGCGTTCACCGCCGGAAGTGGCTTCAGATCCATGCAAGTTAATCCCTTTTCACCTCAGACATCGCAACAACCTTCGATGTTTCAGCAGCCGACGTCGAGTGGCGATTTCGGTTTTGCGGGTTCCTTCGCGGCGCTGGCCATCGCAGGTGACTCCGTTTCCGAACTCGCCGCCGACTAATCCAATGACTCTGGTCGATCCGATCATCATCTCCCTAGGCCAAAACAGTATTTTGTATAACTACAATTACATAATTACATAAGTATACCTACAATTACGTAAGTATACCTACAATTACGTATTGTATTAAAGTTACGTAATTGTAATAAAAAAAAAATACATATGAATCTAAATGTATTGGTAATTACAGATACAATTTCGAATTTACAATTACAACTTCGTATTTAAAGTTACAGTTCGGTAAAAACAATTGTAGATTTGCAGTTCTGTATTAACAGTTACTGTTTCATAACTACATATTTGTGGCTTTGGTTTCGTAATTACAATATCATAACTACAATTGTACAATTTTTAAATTATTATTACAGATTGATAATTACATTTACCACTACAAAAAGCTACACATAAAAACTCAATTAACTATATAATCTATGTTTAATTAAAAAATATTTCGAATAAACCTATTAATTAGGTTGACTCATTAAGACACATTTAAAGGACTTTTTTTTAAAATAATTAGTTATTTTTTAAGCTGCAATTAAGAACATTATCTAGAAATAAATTGAAATTGATTTTTTCCAATTAAATTAGAAAAAAAAAACTGCAAAATCAGTTTCATAAATTTTAAATGCAAATTATATAGGAAGGGTCCAATTATCCACAAATCAATTAAGTGGTAGTTTTAATTACTACTTATAGATTGAGTTTTTTTTTTTTTTTTTTTTTGAAAATATTTGATAATTAAAATGGGCATTTAGTTTATTAACCCAAAAGAATATGGATACCTGCAGGTGCAATTTACTACAGCTTAAGTATTTTTGCCATAGTTATCTTTATATAAAACTATTCTAAATATGTGTTGCTAAATTTATTTTATTTTTATTTTTTGGTGGAACTATAGGAAGAATTCCTTCTTGCTCTATTCCAAAATAGCAAAAGGAGGAATCTTTTTGCAGACAGGGTATGTATTATTATTATTATTATTATTATTATTATTATTAAATGAAACTCTCTGAGTCTCTTAATGTAGTTTTGTTGTATTTTACCATGGAACTTTTATTTCGGTGTTGAATATCTCATTTCTATTATAACATTGAAAATCTTATTGACGTGGTGAAGTCAGGGCATGCCTTGAGTCTCTACAGTCTAATTTTGAGGCCTCTTATCAAAATAGTTTCATAAATTTTCCACACAAAAATGCTGATCAAATTTATCGCCAAAGTACTAATGAAAAGTTAGTTATCTAATAAAAAAAATGTACCCTGAAGTGAGTATATGAAATTTTATCTTCATATTTTTTTACAGGTCTTCGATCTGTTCGATGTGAAGCGCAACGGGGTAATCGAGTTTGGCGAGTTTGTTCGCTCTCTAAGTATATTTCATCCGGATGCTCCCGAGGCCGATAAAATATCATGTATGACTCTTCCATGGAAATAAGGCCTATTTTGATTGTAGCTATGTTTTATTTTCATACTGTATTTTCCATCTTCTTCTTGTTTATCTTCATTCTGAAACCATGCATTTCAAATCTTTGCACAGTTGCGTTTAAACTCTACGATCTTCGACAGACTGGATTCATCGAGCGCGAAGAGGTTAGAATCAATTACTCTGCTTATTCCACTCTTTGACATTGAAACGCCTAAATGATCTTGTTTTATAATTAGTCAAAGTTTGATTTTTCTTGTGAATCAATTTGATTCTCCTGTGTTTATTTTATGGCTACGAGAAATCGAACAGTGAAATTTCCAATTTCATTGAACAAAAAATAAGATAATTAAAAAAAAACCGTGTTTGGAAGACGGTTTTATGTTACTTGACATGCAAGTTACTCTATTTTTATGTACACTTTAAATTCTAAGCCTTTACTTAAAGCTAAAACAAGCTTCTTCTTTTTTTAATGCACTCTCAAAAATAATTGACATAGATTTACTTCTAATAAACTCTGAAAGGTGAAGGAGATGGTAACGGCACTATTAAACGAATCGGATCTGAAACTTGCGGACGAAGTAATCGAATCAATTGTAGATAAGGTATTTAGAATTATTTATGAACTCTTTAAACTATTTGAATTTGATATTTCATTATTTATTTATTTATTGGGTCTTGGCCTATTCCAGACCATGCTTGAAGCAGATATAAAAGGTGATGGGAAGATTGATAAAGAAGAATGGAAGGAGTTTGTGGCAAACAATCCTTCTCTCTTGAAGAACATGACTCTTCCTCATCTTAAGTGAGATCTAATTCCTATTTTTATATAAATATATATACATATATATTATTACCTGTGCTTTGTCTAATTGCGTAAGCAATAAATTAAAAAGAATAACTAAAGAAAAATTGTGTAGAGGTGATACATGTTCCTACATTAACGTTTTTAAGATAAATTGAATGGTCAAGGAAACATGTTTTCTTTTTTAAAACAAAATTTCTTTGATTGGATTATAGTGTTCATAACTCAATTCACTAGATCAATCACATTCAATCAAATAAAATCCGCTTCTAGCAAATAAAATAATATGTATATATACTTTTATATAATTACCGTAATTTTTAGAACACTTTAAAATGCATTTACTATATATATTCGGTGTAATTCTATGATTAAATTCTTATTCCGTCATTGGTGGTTCGCATTTTCAGGGACATAACAATGGCCTTTCCCAGCTTTGTGCTCGTTACTCAAGTAAAAGACTAAATTACTATATACTATTATATTTATGCGTATATATAATATATATATATATATATATGCACTTAAAAACAAAGTTATATTTGTATATAATATAATTTGGTTTGAGAGAGGAAGGATCATTCCCTTTGGAGATTTTCAGCAAAACAATGATCTGCAGATGCGAAGAGAAAGATCAGCAAATGAAGATTGATCTTTTGAATATAATTAATTCATGAATATCATCATGATTGTGATAATATAGCTCCTTGTGCTATATACACGAAGATATAACTCATGTATTTTGACACCATTCCGTGTATGCAAAACATGCATGCACATGTACGTAATGTGTTCTTTTTCTTTTTTAACAAATTTGTGTATAAATGTTTTTTTTTTCTTTTACTGTGTAGGTGACGAATGATTAATTAGTGTGCTTAATAGTTATATGATTATATCTTGTTCTATTTTATGCGTGTATGTTATTATATATAATCTAGTCCTTATACTGCATGCAATAATATCTCTCTCTTGAGTTTATTGGAGTCCTAAGCAAAATAAAAACTCGGGGCCTTTGATAAAACAATTAAGTTGATGAAAAATGATAATCAGAATATGTTTTATATATATTATCAAATCTCACAATTATTTAAATAGAAGTATCAAATTATTCAAATACGACAACACTTTGTTAGATGTATTTTCAACTCGAGCAATAAGGTATACGATTCTCTCTTCATAAACACAGTGTGTGTCTCGTTGTCGTTTCTATTCGTTGTCATTTCTATTTTTTTTTATAAATTTAATATAAATACTAATTTTTTTTTATTTTTTTTTTTGCAATAGTGGAAGACTAAGCCTGTGAGTTTAAGCTTGACTTAACTCGTCACACAAAGGAAGTCAGCCCTGCTCGGAGACGCGAGCAAGTAAGCTTGGGAGTTGCGAGCAAGTATGCTCGGCAATGCGAGCAAGACCGCCAGGAAGATGCGAGCGAATATGCTCGGGGAGAAACGAGCAAGTGTGCTCGGAGAAAGGTGAGCAAGTCGGCTCGCGGTCAAAGAACCTGACCGAGCAGGAAAGAGAAACTCTACCCAGAAAGGAAAGCGCGTAACTTGAGGAGCAAGCAAATCAAGTCAAAGATTTGGCGAGTTTATTTAGGGTAGTTTCCTGATTTAGTGCGATTTTGTTAGCTAGGCTTTTGCCTATGTGAGGCCTATATAGATAGTCGTAGAGTTCATCAACACAAGGGAGCAGCGAGCAGATATTCTTACCAAGGCATATGCGAGAGTGAAGTTCGCAGAGATTGGAGTTACTCGGAGTGGAGAGTGTAGCAAGTCAAGCTTACGGGGGAGAATGTGAGCTTAATCTTGACTTAACTCGTCACACAGAGGAAGTCAGCCCTGCTCGGAGACGCGAGCAAGTAAGCTCTGGAGTTGCGAGCAAGTATGCTCGGCAATGTGAGCAAGACAGCCAGGAAGATGCGAGCAAATATGCTCAGGGAGAGACGAGCAAGTGTGCTCGGAGAAAGGCGAGCAAGTCGGCTCGCGGTCAGAGAAGCTGACCGAGCAGGAATGGGAAACTTTACCTAGAAAGGAAAGCGCGTAACTTGAGGAGCAAGCAAATCAAGTCAAAGATTTGGCGAGTTTATTTAGGGTAGTTTCCTGATTTGGTGCGATTCTATTAGCTAGGGTTTTGCCTATGTGAGGCCTATATAAACCTAGCATTGTACACATTGTAAAGAGTCGAGTTGTGTAGAACCGAGTCCATTAGTATTCGAGTTATCTCTCTGTATTTGCCTTCATTATCAATCAGAGAAACCTTTCTCCCATTCGTGTTCTTGAGGCTGTTTTATTCTTGTGATATTCGTGATTTTTGCAGATTTGTGTATTGGGACCCAACAAGCGGTATCAGAGCAACATTCGAAGATCACGACTTCATCAGAATCGGCAGCCGGGGGTCTGGAATCGAAGAAACCAGAATCCAGGGAAGGCACGGTGACGCTCCATTACCCCATGCTCACGAAGAGAAATTACGCCGTGTGGGCGTTGAAGATGAGGGTGAATATGTAGGCGCAGGGAGTATGGGAAGCCATACAAGGTGGCGATTCCGAAGGTCGCAAATAAAGAATGGCACTCGCAGCTATCTACAAGGCCGTTCCGGAAGAAATCCTTCTCATGCTCTCCGAGAAGGATTTCGCAAAAGAAGCATGGAAGACGCTTCGGACTATGCAAATGGGCACAGATCGCGTCAAAGATGCAAAGCTTCAGACCCTGAAGAGTGACTTCGAGGTCATGCAGATGAAAGAAAGCGAGTCGGTGAAGGACTTCGCTTTGAGACTCACGTCCATCGTGACCAGCATACGCTCGCTAGGAGACAAAGTGGACGAGTCCATGTTGGAAATCAGGGTTTGATTCCCGACTTCATTACCACGAAATCAGCCTCCGAAGCATCCCGATAACATTTAAAAAATTATTTTAAAGCGGAAAACTTGTTACCGGCCCGACGATACGGATATCAGGTAATTAACATTTCATCAAGATCCGATAAATATTACGAATTTAATATTTCATAAACATTATTAATATTCTAGACGAATAGAAATAAATAGAAAGCAGTAAATGGTTGCATTTATTGACCCAATGCTTAAGGCCGTACCTCAGTGACGATTCCGGTTGCGCGTTCTGAACTTTAGCAGGGCTTCGCCGATGCTGAGGGAAAATCCCGTGATCTTCTAGGATATTCTCCTCGACTCCTCATACGTACAGAAGCGTGGGCTTCGCCGGCAGGAGTCTGTCGCAAAATTTAACTGACGATTCTTTTAAAGCTACCGGAAAAAAATATCTCCTAAGCTGAACCAGAAGAAAGATCAGAAGCAGAAAACTCACAGACCCTAGAGAGAGATGGATAGCTCGAGTTTTTTTCTCTGGGGAAGGCGTGAAAAATGTGTAGAATGAGCCTCCTATTTATAGTTCTCAGACTGTAACCGAATTGGAGATTTTTCCTCCCATTTTTTGAATTCTTTTAAATAAATTTAATTAATTATTTCAATCCAATGGTCCAGATTGAATCTCATCTAAATCCAATGGATATAATTAATCAGGGATTTAATTAAATAATAAATACATGATAAGATCAAAATATTTAATCTTATCATCATATTAATATAATTCGAATTATATAAATTTGAATTTGTTTAATGATTATCTAGATCCAATGGTTAAAAATAAATCTCAAACCAATCCAACGGATCAAATTATTTAGGGATAAAATCAAATTCCCTAGGGTTTCAGTAAAACCATAATTTGAATTCTCATCCCTCTAATTAATTCGAATTATATAATATTAATTAATTTCTAATCCGACGATAAAGGTTAAATCTTAAAACCGATCAAACGGATATAATTAATTAAGCAAATTCGAAATACCTAAGCTTGGTCATCAAGCTATCAATTTTGAATTACCATAAGGGTTTAAATCAATTATCTCAATCCAACGGTTGATATTAAATCATCACCGATCCAATGGATTAAATTGATTTTAGGAATTTGCTAAAATACCAAAACATTAAGTACTTATGCCGCAAATATGGAATGTCCAAATCTCATAATTCGAATTAGCTAAGGTTTCATATATCCAAACCCTAATTCGAATTTTACACCTTTAATATATATAAATATATATTTTATTTATTAATATAAATCTATTAGTTAGTAATTAATTATTGATAAGATATTAATAATTAAATCAAAATAATTAAATTATATTAATAATTCTTGATCTCAATATCACACATTAAAATGTCATGGTTCCACACCATCATTTAAATTCATTTTATCTGATTTAATTTCATAGTTTATCGAACCGAGTCGTAAACTTAGAAAATCCATAAATCACAAACCGTAAGTCGTAATAACTTGGTTCAAAAAGAAAAGTTGCTTAGAATTTAATTTACAACAACATGCTGTTGATTGAAAATCTATATTCTAAATTTCTTTTTATCAGTTTAATTTCGTGTACCAAAATATGGTACTTTTGCCACGCTGGCGATAAAACTATCTGGTGTCTGCTACAAACCTTTCAGTTTTATAAGTATAGCCAAATTATTAAACATTATCCAGAATGTATTTTATTCACGTACGTATCATCCGTTACGGAGCTATCCTGGGGACCATGGACCCGTATCACTTAAGCTCCAAAGAACTGCTAGTTGTTCGTCAAACCTCAAAGTGATTCCACTATAGACCCGAGACTGCAATCTTTAGTGATACGGTATATATTATTCCCTTTATACAGCATGTTGTCCATTGATACAATCAAATTCGGGTTATTGTTCTTTCACTTGATGATTCACACATGAGCAGGCGGTATTTACCGTAATGCCTCTCATTGCATTTTCCTTCTTGACTCAGTCAGTAATATTATGAACTCACTTATGGTTTCGATTCATAATTTGCACATGGGTACCTCTCAATTCTCACCACTGACAATCAAGGGAACCATCATGATTCTGAAGAGAACTGTGTGACGTCCATGTCTATGATCAAGCTACCCTTACTAGTGACTATCATGTTCCCAGAATAATAGTGTTGGGAACAACGGTAATATCTTGTGTTCTTTAACGGTTAAATCAAACAACAATCAAGCCACTAGCTCGGACTCAAGGTCACTCAAGACTTAGAACTAATATCCATTTGATCATCTATTTTTGACTCAACTTCAAGTTATCAGTGACGGTCTTATATGATAACTTCTTGAGTTTAAGTCAGGTCCAGTCCAGTATGAAGACACTTCGTACTTAATACACTTCTAGTGTGTGAAACACACATAATCCAGAATAGGATTGTCACTTAGTCACATTAATGACCTTATACGATTAATGGGCTCCCACCCAGTTAATCAGGTCACAAACGTTTTAAGTTCATTTATTATGATTATTAGTTCTTCCTCACATTGACTCTATTGTGATAATAATAACATAATTGCATCCTTTATGAACTAAGGAAACAAACATTCTATTTCACTATACCAGAAACTATAATAACATTATTATAATAAGTATCATCTTTATTCAATGACTTGTCATAATATTTTACAAATGTATAAATATCTTGTTTAAGGACACATATGTCCAACAATCTCCTACTTGTACTTAAAGAAGATGACCCATGTATTTCACGCCCATATTCTCCAGATGCCTCCTGAATATTTTTTCTAGCAACGTCTTGGTGAATGGGTCAGCCAGATTGTCCTCCGAAGCTATTTTCACAACCCGTACGTCCCCACGACGTACTATCTCTCTTATGAGATGGTATTTTCGTTCTATATGTTTTTCCTTATTATGGTCTCTGGGCTCTTTAGAATTTTCCACGGCGCCACTGTTGTCACAGTATAGCGTTTGTGGCCCGTCTACATCTGGGACTACACCTAGCTCTATGCAGAAATTCTTTAGCCAAACTGATTCTTTGGCTGCTTCACAGGCAGCCACTAACTCAGCTTCCATTGTGGAATCTGCGATACAGGAATGCTTGACGCTTCTCTAGAATATTGCTACACCAGCAAGGGTGTACACTGCTCCTGACGTTGAATTTCTCGCATCTTTATCAGACATGAAGTCTGAATCAGTGTATCCTAGTGGATTCAGTTCTGATCCTGAAAACACTAACATATAGTCTCTCGTTCTCCGAAGATACTTGAGAATGTTCTTCACTGCAGTCCAGTGAGCCATACCAGGGTTGGATTGGTATCTACTAACTATTCCCACAGCGTAACAGATGTCTGGCCTAGTACACTGCATAACATACATTAGATTTCCCAGTGCTGAAGCATATGGTATCCTCCTCATTTCGTCCCGTTCTTCTGGTGAAGTAGGGCATTATTTCCTTCTAAGGAACACTCCATGCTTGGTTGGTAAATTACCTACCTTGGAGTTTGCCATTGCAAAACGTTCAAGCACTTTATCAATGTAAGCTGCTTGTGATAAGGCTAGAAACTTGTTGTTTCGATCCCTAAAGATAAGGAACCCAAGAACATAATTGGCTTCTCCCATGTCCTTCATCTGGAATTGCGTAGATAACCACACTTTCATGTCCGATAATCTTTTCACACTGTTTCCAATGAGAAGAATATCGTCGACGTACAGAACAAGAAAAATTTCCACGGACTCATCATTGAGTTTATAAATGCAGGCTTTAGTGATGTTCTGAATGAATCCATAGGTCTTGATGGTTTCATCAAACCTTAGATTCCAGGATCTGGAAGCTTGATTTAATCCATAGATGGATTTGATTAATTTGAAAACCTTCCCTTCTTGACCCTTTTGCACGAACCCTTCTGGTTGGTCCATATATATGTTCTCGTCAATGTACCCATTCAGTAATGCGGTTTTTACGTCCATCTGCCAAATCTTGTAATTGAGACTACAGGCTATGGCCATGAGAATCCGGATGGACTTATACTTAGCTACTGGAGCGAAGGTCTCATCGAAATCATTACCTTCCCTCTGGGTAAAACCCTTTCCCACTAGTATAGCCTTGAAGGTTTCAACCTTCCCGTCCATTCCTCTCGTTCTCTTGTATACCCACTTATTCCCAATGGTTTTGAAACCATCAGGTAAGTCTACAAGTTCCCAGACCTTATTAGAATCCGTCGATTCTATTTCTTGGTTCGTGGCTTCCTGCCATTCTCCCTTATCAGGATCCTCCATAGCTTCCTTGTAGCTTGTGGGATCTTCAACACCGGTGTTTGTAACTACTGTGTCCAATACAAACTAGGTTTACTCGTAGTGTTTAACCTTTCAATAGAACTTCCCACTACGTCTGAGTATTCCTTGAGTTTCTAATGAGACTCAAACTGTGATCACTCGTAGTGTTGTCAATGTTAATTAACCTCCCACTACGTCAGAGTATCACTTGGTTCTGATCCTGGGACCGTGGTTTCTGCACTCTTTTATGACAACAGACACTGTTCGCAATCATTGTGACCACTTGTCACTTGGTACATCAATAACCTTACTTATTGTCACTTATTTCCATCATAATGAAATTTTCACTATGTCAAGATATCAACCTTTTATGAAAGGTTTATCTAGCAATTAAGAACTCAATTATTTACTCAAAATGGTATAGGATCTAAAAAGAAAAAATTATTTAACGATAATTAAAAATTGTCAAAAATAAAAGTTGAAGGGTTTTCAACTCGCCCTACAAAAACAAGATCCTTACATAAAAAAAATTGAGTAAAATTAATAAAATTCGAGTCTCTTTATTGTGCCGACAGTGTTCTCCAAGATCTCGGATGATTTCCGGCAATTACTCCTTAGTTGCTGCTGAAAAACAAAGAATGTCACATGTTACAGTTTTAGATCTTTGGAGAAAAGACTTTCTAAAACAAATGTGTAATAAGAAACTTATCGGGTGAGACACTCACCAGTTTCATTCTTCTTTTCATTTTGGAATTTCGGACAATCGCTTTTTCAATGTCCCATTTCTTTACATAGGAAGCACTTTCCTTTCTCAGCAGCTTTCTTGCCCCCTGTCTTTGGCTGGAAATTCTTTCCCCACTTTTTCTTAAGAACGGGCCTTTTCTTCATCTTCGGGTTCTTAGAAGAAGATCCTTTCTTGAACGCCACATTAAGTTTGGATTTCTTCTTGACTAAACCCGAGATGTCCTCAAAGGTTTGCAATTCATTAATCAACTGTGTCAAACTATATTTCAGTTTGTTCATAATGTAATTGTTGGTGAATGGAACGAACTCAGTTGACAGCGAGTTAAGGATAATGTTGATCTGAGATTTCTCATCCACCGTGGCCCCGTGCAGCTCAGCCTCATTGAATCAGTTGGTCATGCTCATGACATGATCATGAACATATGTTCCTGATTTCATTTTGGCATTCATATAGCGACGAGTCGCATCATGTTGAGCTTGCTCAGACTGCTTACCATACACCCCTTGGAGGGACTCCATGATCTCATAAGCAGTGTCCTTCCCCTCTAACTTGATTCTCAGCGAGTCAGTCATGCTAGCCAGCATGTATGCCTTAGCACGATTGTTAGCATGAACCCAAGAATCATATAGTTATTTTACACCTCTGGTGCTATTAGCAGCCGGTGCCGGGGGACATTCATCAGTAAGAACAAAACGAATGTTCTCACTAATAAGGAAAATATTAATATTTCTCTTCCCTTTCGGAAAGTTACTTCCGGCCAGAGTGTTGTTCGAAAGCAGTGACATGATATGATTCGACATTTTATACTAGTATTGAAAAAGAAACTTATTAAACTTTATTATAGGTAGAATGTTTTAGGTAAAATTATTGGTTCGAAATAGTTACATGATGCAAACATGTTCTGGGAAAACGTTAATTAAACCCTTTAACTATTTCGTTATAATTTAACCGATTGTACACGTCGTTTCCATCCTTAGTGCCGTGGTCACTCTAAGGTGACTCGCGGTATCAACCGTGTAGTTTTGTTAAACTAATTTTTAGTCATAAACTTAATTAATATTCAAAACAAGAACCACTGAGTTCCCTATGATTATTACTATCACCATAGACGGACGGGAAGCACCAATTTTCGTGCAAGCTTAACCCATTATTTTCGTTCTCGGGATCCTCTTGGAAACGTCGTCCTTAGGGAATGGTCACTCTAGGGTGACTCGCGGTCCATTTCCAAGATTTCTCTGTCCCCATATTCTTTTGGAACTATCACGGTCTCAAACCTCCCACAAGCACACCTTCCTTAGGAATGGACACACTAGGGTGACTCGAGGCGGTGTGGTTAGCAAACCTTGTGACAGTAATAATGGAGACCTATTTCATTTATTCTATACTTGCTATTGTCTTATTAAATAACATTTTAATAACTAAGTTATTTAAAACTTAATATAAACTCTCTATTAATGAATCATTAAAAGTTTATATTTCGGCTATATTTATTACGACACGTAATTTCTTAAATTAGCCTTTCATAGTGTTTATTATTTCGTCGGTAGTGATAGGTCAATTTGTACGCTCTCCAGTTAGATGGGAGGGGTCCTAACTGGTCACCCAGAAGTGGATGGTGAACCGGCCCCACTTTTGATTCCCTATTCCTTAGGCAAGATTGTCCGATTGAGATTTTTTCGACTAATAATAAATACTCTTTTACATTTATTCTTTATTATTTATATTTATCCTAATTTCAACATATTAATAATGAAAAAACATAGACGCTATGTTTACGGGTTATGAAAATAGGTTATAAAAAATTATATCTATGATGAATGTTTATAATTAGATTTTAATGATACTTATTCTCCAAGAATTATCATTAAAAGACTTTGCGGCTTATTAATAATTATTTATGAAATTTTAAAATAAGTCAATAATATCATTCCTAAGAATTATCATCCATATTTTAATATTAAATAAGACAATATTATTTAATCATTAAATAATATCCATATTTAATTTTATGAATTATATAAAATAAGTCAATGTTATTTATCTAGAAATAACATCCATATTTTATATTTAATTAATTAAACATAACTAAATTAATTCATAATTTATTTAATTTCAATAATAATAATTAATATTTTTTATTTATTTATTCAAAGGATACCGGGTCGGAATAAAATTCCGACCCATAATTAAACTATTGCATGTGGGCTTTCCGGGCTTAAGCCTGGGCCCACATGCCCGAGGAATGCCCGAGCCCAGCCACTCGGGAAGGCTGGGGCAGCGCACGCCTTGCGCTAGGCCCGCGGGCCCATTCCGCTGCCATGCACCGTGGACCGCAGGCCAGTGCGCGAGGCCCATGCGCTGCGCCAGGGAAACCCGTTAGGGTTTTGCCCTGGGCCTCGCCCGGTCTTGGGCCTTGCCCTGGACTGGCCCGTGGCTGCTACGGTTCGACCCTGGGGCTGCGGCGGCAGCCCCTGGTCTTCCCTAACCGCGGGTTGGGCTGCGCCATGCAGCCTGGCCAACTTTCCAGGTCCGATATTTCGGGTCGGGAATTTATCTAATTTTAAATTAATATTAAAATATCTTGAATTCCAATTTTAATATTTAATTTATTCATCAAATAATTCGTTCTTTAAACCGTTAAATTAAATTACGTAATTATTTATCCCTGAACCATGGCTCTGATACCGATTGTTGAATTAAACCATTTCATTCCCGACTACATTACCACGAAATGAGCCTCCGATGCGTGCCGGTAACATTTAATATTTCATAAATAGAAAGCAGTAAATTGTTGCATTTATTGACCCAATGCATATGGCTGTACCTCAATGACGATTCTGGCTGTGCGTTCAGAACTTGGTCAGGGCTCCACCGATGTTGAGGGAAACTCCCGTGATCTTTCGGGATATTCTCCTGGACTCCTCATACCGAAGCGTGGGCTTCGCCGGCAGGACTCCGTCGCAAAATTTAACTGACGGTTCTTTTAAAGCTACCGGAGAGAGAGAGAGGGAGAGCTCGAGTTTTTGCTCTTGGGAAGGTGTGAAAAATGTGTCGAATGAGCCTCCTATTTATAGTCTCAGACTTTAACCGAATTGGATATTTTTCCTCCCATTTTCGAATTCTTTTAATTAAATTTAATTAATTATTTCATTTCAATGGTCCAAATTCAATCTCATCTAAATCCAATGGATATAATTATTCAGGGATTTAATTAAATAATAAATACATGATAAGATCAAATATTTAATCTTATCATCATATTAATATAATTCGAATTATATATATATATATATATATATTCGAATTTGTTTAATAATTATCTACATCCAGTGGCTAAAAATAAATCTCAAACCAATCCAACATATCAAATCATTTAGGGATAAAATTAAATGCCCTAGGGTTTCAGTAAAACCCTAATTTGAATTCTCATCCCTCTAATTAATTCGAATTATATAATATATATATATATATATATAATATTAATTAATTTCTAATCCGACGGTAAAGATTAAATCTTAAAACCGATCCAACGGATATAATAAATCAAACAAATTCGAAATACCTAAGCTTGGTCACCAAGCTATCAATTTCGAATTAGCATTAGGGTTTAACTCAATTATCTCAATCCAACGGTTTACATTAAATCATCACCGATCCAAAGGATTAAATTGTTTTTAGGGATTTGCTAAAATACCAAAATATTAGGTACTTATGCCGCAAATATGGAATATCCAAATCTAATCATTCGAATTAGCTAGGGTTTCATATATCCAAACCCTAATTAGAATTTTACACATTTAATATATATAAATATATATTTTATTTATTAATATAAATCTATTAATTATTAATTAATTATTAATAAGATATTAATAATTAAATCCAAATAAGATTAATAATTCATGATCTCAATATCACACATTAAAATTTCATGGTGCCACACCATCATTTAAATTTGTGACATATGATTTAATTTCATAGTTTATCGAACCGAGTCATAAACTTAGAAAATCTATAAATTACAACCCGTAAGTCGTAATGACTTGGTTCAGAAAGCAAAGTTGCTTAGAATTTAATTTAAAACAACATGGTTTCGATAGAAAATATAAATTATAACTTTCTTTCTATCAGATAATTCCGTGTACCAAAATATGGTACTTTTGCCACGCTGACAATAAAACTATCTGACGTGTGCTACAGACCTTTCCGTTTTATATGTCTAGCCAAATGATTAAACATTTTCTATAATGTATAAATCGCGTACGTATCATCCGTTACAGAGCTATCCTGGGGACCATGGACCCGTATGACTTAAGCTCCAACAAACTGCTAGTTGTTCGTCAAAGCTCGAAGCGATGCCACTATAGACCCGAGGTTGCACTCTTTAGTGATACGGTATATATTATTCCCATTATACAACAAGGTTTCCATTGATACAATCAAATTTTGGTTATTGTTATTTTACATGATGATTCACACATGAGCAGGCGGTTTTTACAGTAATGCCTCTCATTGCATTTTCCTCCTTGACTCAGTTAGTAATATTCTGAGCAACCCACTTATAGTTTCGATTCATAAGTTGCGCATGGGTACCTCTCACTTCTCACCACTAACAATCAAGGGAACCATCATGACTCTGAAGAAAGCTGTGTGACGTCCATGTCTATGATCAAGCTACCCTTACTACTTACTATCATGTGTCCCAAAATAATAGTGTTGGGAACAGCGGTAATATCTTGTGTTCTTTAACGGTTAAATCAAAGAACAATCAAGCCAGTATCTCGGACTTAAGATCACTCAGGACTTAGACTAATATCCATTTGATCATCTATTTGTGATTCAACTTCAAGTTATCAGTGACGGTCGTATATGATAACTTCTTGAGTTTAAGTCAGGTTCAGTCCTGTATGAAGACACTTCATACTTAATGCACCTCTAGTGAGTGGGACACACACATAATCCAGAATAGGAATGTCACTTAGTCACATTAATGACCTTATACGATTAATGCGCTCCCACCCATTTAATCAGGTCACGGACATTTTGAGTTCATTTATTATGATTATTAATTCTTCCTCACATTGACTCTGATGTGATAATAATAACATAACATTTTATTTTACTCTACTAGAAACTATAATAAGATTAACATAATAAGTACCATCTTTACTCAATGACTTTTCATAATCTTTTACAAATGGATAAATATCTTGTTTAAGGACACATATGTCCAACAATCCAATGTTGTCAAGAAATTCCTACGTGCTTTGCCTCGTAGGTACATGCAGATTGTGACGTCGATTGAGCAGTTCGGCGATCTCAAGACCATGACAGTCGAGGAGGTTGTTGGGCGTCTCAAAACCAACGAAGAGGGGCTTCGGGGCTACAACGATAAAGGAGACGAACAAAATCTCCTTCTCACGCATGAGGAGTGGACGGCGAGACAGAGGAGATCCGGGGGAGCCGAATCCTCTTTATGTTTCTCAGGACGGAACAACTACAGTGGAGAGGTCCGAGGACGCGAACAAGGTCGAGGAAGGGGTCGAGGCAAAGATTTGTGAGGATGCAGATGCAACTCGAGTTGTCAAGAAGGACCTACGAGGAGAGACATGAGCACGGTTAAGTGCTATACTTGTTAGAAGCTCGGGCACTACGCATCGGAGTGCAAGAGCAGGAACAAGGGCGAGGAGGCGAATCTAGCGAGATTCCCAGACGATCAGTCGGCATTGTTGTTTGCCGAGCAGGTAATGCACCAGGCCGGACAGAACGGCGAGCATGAAGCCGAGGAGGACTGTTCGGAGGATATCGCGAGCAGCTAAGCGGCAAAGATGAAGTCGAGCGAAGCCGCTCGGAGGATATCAGCGAGCAGCTAATCGGCAAGGAGAATGCCGAATAGAGCCGCTTGGATAAGACCAGCGAGCAGGTCCTGTTCATTAAGGACAAGGTTTTTGCAAACCTCCTCACGCACGATGACAAGAGAGCCAATATCGACGTATGGTACCTTGACAACGGTGCGAGAAACCACATGACCGAGGACCGAGCTAAGTTGAAGAGCTCGATGAGAATATCACAGGCAACGTGAAATTCGGCGACGAGTCCGTCGTAGAGATCAAAGGTAGAGGGTCGATCATGTTCGAGTGTAAGAATGGCAACCAGCGCTTGATGACCCAGGTCTACTACATCCCGAAGTTGAAAAGCAACATCATCAGTCTGGGACAGATGACGGGGATCGGGAACACGGTGGTGCTAGCCGGGTCCTATCTCGAGATGTGGTCCAACGAGAAAGTGTTGTTGATGAAGGTGGAACGGACACCCAACAAACTCTACAAGATCTTCCAGACGTGCCAGCCCGTCTGCGTCATGGCGTTAATGGCAGATCCGGCTTGGCTATGGCACGCTCGGCTCGCACATGTGAATTTTCACGCGCTCAAGATGATGGGCGAAAAGAATTTGGCCTTGGGGGTTCCCAAGATTGAACACCCCGACTAGCTATGTGAGAGCTGCATGATCGCGAAGTAGGCGAGGATACCCTTCCCGATCAAGGCCAAGTTCCGAGTCGACTGTCGCCTACAGTTGATGCATGCCGACCTTTGCGGTCCGATCACCCCAGCGACCACGGCCGCAAACAAGTATTTCTTTCTACTTGTTGACGACTACAGTCGCTGGATGTGGGTATTTATGCTCAAGGAGAAGAGCGAAGCTTTTGAGTTCTTCAAGAAGTTCAAGAAGCTCGTGGAGAATAGCTCAGTGCACAGGTTGAAGGTCTTGCGTACAGACCGAGGAGGAGAAATCACTTCACAACAGTTCGGAGAATTCTGCGATGAGGAAAGAATTCAGCGACACCTGTCCGCACCCCACACACCTCAGCAGAATGGCGTTGTGGAACGACAAACCCGGACTGTGATGGACAAAACGAGGAGCTTGCTCAAGAGTATGCAAGTTCCGGCCAGGTTTTGGGGAGAAGCAGTGAGACACGCGGTCTATCTGCTTAATCATTTTCCGACCAAAGCACTAGGAGAGTGCACTCCCTACCAGGCGTGGTACGGGAAGAAACCCCACTTAGAGCACTTGAAAGTGTTCAAGAGCACCTCACATGTGAAGATTGCGGGCCCACATCTCAAGAAGCTGGTTGATAGAAGTCAAAAGATGGTGTACCTTGGAGTCGAGGAAGGAGCCAAGGCCCATAGATTCTACCATCCACGACACGGCAGACTCCAAGTGAGCAGAGATGCTGTATTCTAAGAGGAGATGAAGTGGGATTGGCGCGGCAAGAAGGGAGAACCCGAACAGAACTCAGTGGAGTTCACAGTCAAAGACGACCAGGATGTTGCTGAGTAGGAGCAGCCCGGAACACCCAGCTCCAAAAATGTCTTGCCAGAGACGAGAGAATCTAGCCCGGGAGAGAGCACCCCGGACACAACACGGACACCAAGCCCGAGCAGGACCAGCTCGTCTAGCTTAGGAGATTCCTCCATTAAAGATGGCCCACGAGGATTCCGACCTCTAGCTAAGATCTACGAGCAGACTCAGGAGGTGGATCAGGAGAAATTATCATTGCTATGCACAGAGTATCCAGCCAACTTCCAAGAGGCAGCAGCCGAGCAGGAGTAGCAGGAAGCGATGAAGAAGGAAATGGAGTGCATTAAGAAGAACAGGACATTGAAGCTAACTGACCTACCCAAAGGTCAAAATCCCATTGGCCTGAAGTGGGTGTTTAAGCTGAAGAAGGACACCGAGGGGAATGTCCTTACGCATAAGTTAAGACTGGTAGCTAAAGGCTACGTGTAGAAAAAAGGCGTAGACTTTGACGAATTCTTTCCTCCAGTAGCGAAACTGGACACGATCAGACTGATCCTAGCCGTAGCAGCGCATCGAGGATGGGATGTTCACCATTTGGATGTCAAATCAGCATTCCTAAATGGTGACCTCGAGGAAGAAGTGTACGTCAGGCAACCAGAGGGGTTCGGCGTCACAGGCGAGGAGCAGAAGGTGTACAGGCTATCCAAGGCCCTATACGTGTTGAGACAAGCAACAGGAGCGTGGAATATACGTCTCGACGAGAGCTTGAAGAACCTTGGATACACGAAGTGCCTGAGAGTGCAGGCAGTCTACAACAGGGGTACCGGACAGGAGACTCTGATCGTGGGAGTGTATGTGGACGACCTGATGGTCACAAGATCCAGCGCGGGAGGCGTAGATTGATTCAAGCAGCAGATGATGGCCGAATTCGATATGAGCGATCTCGGATTACTTTTGTACTATCTCGGAATTGAGGTGGAACGGAGAGAAGATTGTATAACGCTGAACCAGTCGGCCTATGCAAGGAAGATCCTTAAGCAGTTTGAGATGGAGGACTGTAACTCGAGCAAGTACCATATGGAGGCGAAGCTGCAGCTCGGGAAGGATGCTGAAGGAAAGAAAGAGGATCCCACGGAGTATAGACGTGTGATCGGGTGTTTGAGGTATCTCACCCACACTCGACCAGATATAGCACACGCCGTCGGGATAGCCAGTTGCACACTAGCAGGCGGTGAAGCACATTTTGCGTTACGTGAAGGGCACGACAGACTACGGGATGCAGTACCACCGAGGAAGTGGAGCAGAAGTACTAGTTGGTTTTACGGACAGTGACTTGGCCGGTGATAACGATGATAGGAAGAGTACCGGAGGGATGGTGTTTTATCTCAACGGGAACCTAATCACCTGGCAGTCCCAGAAGCAGCAGAGTTTTATGTCCCAGTAGGTCTATCCTTGTGCGAAGCGGAGTTCAGGGCGGCAACCGCAGCAACTTGCAGGCTATGTGGTTGAAGGGGCTACTCAGTGAGATGACGGGTACCGAGCAGAAACCACAAACTCTCTACGTGGACAATGTTGGGAAATTGGTGGTATCAAGTCGACTTCCTTACCACGATAATAGCTTCCGGGCCGTCCCGGTAACATTTAAAAATTCATTTTAAAGCGGAAATCCTGTTATCGGACCGACGACACGGATATCGGGTAACAATCAAAACGATATCTGATAAATATTTCGAATTTAATATTTTCATATTCATTATTAATAATCTAGTCGAAATAGAAAATAAATAGAAAGCAGTAAATGGTCGCATTTATTTACCCAATGCATAAGGCCGTACCTCAGTTGACGATTCTGGCTGCGCGTTCTGAATTGGGCAGGGCTCCGCCGGTGTTGAGGGAAACTTCCGTGATCTTCCGGGATAGACTCCTGGATTCCTCGCTACCGAAGCGTGGGCTTCGCTGGCAGGACTCCGTCGCAAAAGTTAACTGAAGGTTCTTTTAAAGCTACCGGAGAAAAATGTCTCCTAAGCCGAACCAGAAAAAGAGATCAGAAGCAAAAACTCGCAGACCCTAGAGAGAGAGGGAGAGGTCGAGTTTTTACTCTGGGGAAAGGTGTGTTGAATGTGTAGAATGAGCTTCCCTTTTATAGGCTCAAGCTGTAACCGATTTGGAGATATTCCTTCCCTTTATTCGAATTCTTTTAATTAAATATAAATATTTATTTCAATCCAATGATCCAGATTCAATCTCATCTAGATCCAATGGATATAATTAATCAGGGATTTAATTAATTGAATAATATAAGATAAGATCATATCATATATTTTTCGAATTTTATTATATATATATATTCAAATTCGAATTTGTTATTGATTATCTAGATCCAATGGTTAAAATTAAATCTTTAACCAATCCAATGGATCAAATCAATTAGGGATAAAGTCAAATACCCTAGGGTTTTACAAAACCCTAATTCGAACTTTTATCCTTATATTTATTCGAATTTTAATATCATATATATAATGTTAATTAATTTCTAATCCGACGGTTTAAAGATAAGATCTCAAAACCGATCCAACGGACAGAATTAATTAAGCTAATTCGAAATACCTAAACTTGGTCACCAAATTTCAATTTCGAATTACATTAGGGTTTGAATCAATTATCTCAATCCAACGGTTGATACTCAATCATGACCGATCCAATGGATTAAATTGATTTCAGGGTTTTTGCCATTATACCAGACTTCAGGTATTTATGCCGCAAAAATAAAATCCCTCAAGATTGGTTATTCGAATTTATCTAGGGTTTGTTATACTCTAACCCTAATTCGAATTACACATTAAATAATACATGAATATATATTATTTATTTATGAATATAAATCCTTTAATTATTAATTAATTATTAATAAGATATTAATAATTAAATCCAAATAATCAAATTATATTAATAAATCCTGATCTCTTTATCACACATTAAATGTCATGGTGCAACACCATCATTTAAATTCGTGACATGTGATTTGATTTCAAAGTTTATCGAACCGAGTCATAAACTTGGAAAATCCATAAATCACTAACCGTAAGTAAGAATGACTTGGTTCAAAAAGCAAAGTTGCTTAGAATTTAATTTAGATCAATATAGTGCTGTTCAAAAATCTAAGTTCT
Organism: Parietaria judaica; assembly: GCA_954871525.1. Classification (NCBI taxonomy): domain Eukaryota; kingdom Viridiplantae; phylum Streptophyta; class Magnoliopsida; order Rosales; family Urticaceae; genus Parietaria; species Parietaria judaica. Next base: position 5,352,576 of record OX940868.1, read on the forward strand.
AACTTTCTTTTTATCAGTTACTTTCGTGTACCAAAATATGATACTTTTGCCACGCTGACGATAAAACTATCTGACGTCTGTCACAGACTTGTCAGTTTTATAAGTCGAGCCAAATGATTAAACATTATCCAGAATGTATTTTAATCACGTACGTATCATCCGTTACGGAGCTATCCTGGGGACCATGGACCCGTATCACTTAAGCTCCAACGAACTGCTAGTTGTTCGTCAAACCTCGAAGTGATTCCACTATAGACCCGAGGCTGCACTCTTTAGTGATACGGTATATATTATTCCCTTATATACAGTAGGGTGTCCATTAAATTCAATCAAATACCGATTATTGTCCTTTCACTTGATGACTCACACATGAGCAGGCGGTTAATACCGTAATGCCCCTCAATGCATTTTCATCCTTGACTCAGCCAGTAATATTATGAGCAACCCACTTATGGTTTCGATTCATAAGTTGCGCACGGGTACCTCTCACTTCTCACCACTGACAATCAAGGGAATCATCATGACTCTGAAGAGAGCTGTGTGATGCCCATATCTATGATCAAGCAATCCTTTACTACTGACTATCATGTTCCCAAAATAATAGTGTTGGGAACAGCGGTAATGTCTTGTGTTCTTTAACGGTTAAATCAAAGAACAATCAAGCCAGTAGCTTGGACTCATGACCACTCAGGACTTAGAACTAATATCCATTTGATCATCATTTTGCGACTCAACTACAAGTTGTCAGTGACGGTCTTATATGACAACTTTCTTGAGTTTAAGTCAGGTCCAGTCCAGTATGAAGACGCTTCATACTTAATGCACTTCTAGTGAGTGTAGACACACACAAAATCCAGAATAGGATTGTCACTTCAGTCACATTAATGACCTTACCGATTAATGGGCTCCCACCCAGTTAATCAGGTCACGGACATTTTAAGTTCATTTATTATGTTGATTAATTCTCCCTCACATGACTCCTTTGTGATAATAATAACATAATTGCATCCTTTATGAACTAAGGAATCAAACATTCTATTTTACTCTACAGAAACTATAATAAGATTAACATAATAAGTACCATCTTTATTCAACGACTTGTCATAATCTTTTACAAATGGTTAAATATCTTGTTTAAGGACACACATGTCCAACAGACAACAAGTCGGCAATCGCGTTGATGAAGAATCTGGTGGTCCACGGACGGAGCAAACACATTGACACGAAGTATCATTATATTCGTGAGTGTATGGAAAAGCGACAGATAGTCGTAGAGTTCATCAGCACAAGGGAGCAGCGAGCAGATATTTTTACCAAGGCATTGGCGAGGAGTGAAGTTTGCAGAGATTAGAGTTGCTGGGAGTGGAGAGTGTAGAAAGTCAAGCTTACGGGGGAGAATGTGATCTTAAGCTTGACTTAACTCGTCACACAGAGGAAGTCGGCCCTGCTCGCAGACGCGAGCAAGTAAGCTCTAGAGTTGCGAGCAAGTATGCTCAGCAATGCGAGCAAGACCGCTAGGAAGATGCGAGCAAATATGCTCAGGGAGAGACGAGCAAGTGTGCTCGGAGAAAGGCGAGCAAGTCGGCTCGCGGTCAGAGAAGCTGACCGAGCAGGAATGGGAAACTATACCTAGAAAGGAATGCGCGAAACTTGAGGATCAAGCAAATCAAGTCAAAGATTTGGCGAGTTTATTTAGGGTATTTTCCTGATTTGGTGCGATTCTGTTAGCTAGGAGACAAAGTGGACGAGTCCATGTTGGAAATCAGGGTTTGATTCCCGACTTCATTACCACGAAATCAGCCTCCGATGCATCCCGACGACGGATATCTTGTTAAAGCGGAAAACTTGTTACCGGCCCGACGACACGGATATCGGGTAATTAGCATTTCATCAAGATCCGATAAATATTACAAATTTAATATTTCATAAACATTATTAATATTCTAGATGAATAGAAATAAATAGAAAGCAGTAAATGGTTGCATTTATTAACCCAATGCTTAAGGCCGTACCTCAGTGACGATTCCGGCTGCGCGTTCTGAACTTGGGTAGGGCTTCGCCGATGCTGAGGGAAACTTCCGTGATCTTCCAGGATATTCTCCTGGACTCCTCGTACGTACAGAAGTGTGGGCTTCGCCGGCAGGACTCCTCGTGTTCTTGAGGTTGTTGTATTCTTGTGATATTCGTGATTTTCGCAGATCCGTGTATTGGGATCCAACAAAGTCTGAGTTCACTAGGAGGACTATTGATACAGCTAAAAAATTTATCGAATAAAAATAGAAAAACTTCATAAAATAACCCTCAATACACTAACTCTGAAGTTTTCATAAATTTCAAAACAACCTTTTCAAATTTTATGTACCAAAATACCCTTGAAAAATGGACATATCGCGTCGTGATAAATGGACAAGTTAGGGGTATTTTGGTATATGAAATTTAAAAATGTTATTTTGAGAATTACGAAAACTTTGAGGTTAGTAATAGAATTTGTTGTGTAAAGAGGGTTATTTTATGAAGTTTCCCTGAGATTTTTTATTATAATTCTTATGCATTAATCAAATTGATATAGGACCTCTATGACTTGTAATTGGCATGCATATGGTCTCTTTGCTATTCTAAGTTTGTAATGAGTTCATCACATAATTTCTTTTAGGGTTAATTGCGGTAAAAATACCCAATCTTTGGTCAAATTCTCTGCTGTGTATACAACCTCCGTAAATGGCGGCAAAAGTAGCCAAACTTAGCATTTGGGAGTTGACCGACAATATCTATCTATGTGGCAATCAGTCTTTACCACGTGGCATGCCACATGGCACTTGGCTGCCATGTGGCATGCCACGTAATTATTATTTTATTTAAAAAAAATTTAAAAAATATACTTTAAAAAAGATATTTTTTTAAATGAAATTATATTTATTTTTTTAAACAAAATTATTTTTATTTTTAATTTAAATAATTTCTTTCAATAATAACAAATAAAGAATACTTAAATTTAAATATTCATTATTGGTTATAATTTTTTTTAAAAAAAAGTGGGTAGAACGAATTAATTTTCACCGCTCACGGTTCACTTGAACTCCGTTTCCGGTCCGGTTCACGCGTCGAATAAAATTGTTTAATATGTTTAATAATAATAACTAATAAATACATACATAATGTTTAAAAAGTCAAGACATAATTATATACACACCACTTCTTCAAAAACAAAAAATAGTAGTCATATTTATATTTAATGAAAAATTATTTTTATTTGTTTGCATAATATTTTTTTGTGTTTGTATTTTAGAATAATAATAATTGTTTATTATGTTTTTTTATTTATATATTATTCTTTTTTTTTTAAATTATCGTTAAATAATCATATGATTATTATTGGTTATTATTATTAAACATATTAAGCGATTTTGTTTCACCCATATACCGGATCGGAAGCGGATCTTGAGTGAACCGTGAACGGAGATTTTTTTTCTTTATTTATCTCATTTGATCCACTTTTCTAAAATGAATAATTATATTTAAATATTCATTATTGGTTTTTATGGAAAAATAGTTTTATTTTTAAAAAAAATTGAAAAGTTTTTTTTTAAATAATTAAAAAAATATTTATTTTTAAAAAAATTATTTAATAAAATAATAATTACGTGGCATGCAACGTGGCGGCCAAGTGTCATGTGGTGTGCCACGTGGCAAAGGCTGATTGCCACATAGATAGATATTCTCGGTCAACTCCTAAATGCTAAGTTTAGGTACTTTTGCCGCCATTTACGGAAGTTGTATACACAGCATAGAATTTGACCAAAAGTTGGGTATTTTTGTCGCAATTAACATTTTTTTTTAAAACCTCGTAGTATCGGCTATTACGTTATATATGTACATAGTACATAGCATGGTTCGAATTTTCGACGATAATCGACGATTTTCGGTAGTTACCGGCTGTAATGCTTATCGTTTTTATATACTTTTCGATTTTCAAGCTTTTCGATAAAACCTTTTCCAACCGATTTTCGACAAAATTAGTGTAAAAAAAGGGACTTTTCGGCAAAAATAATTATACTTACACAAGAGCACCCCACCTCGCCTCGCCACGTCCGTCCGGACGGATGGCGGCGGCGCGCGTGTGGTGGTGTTACATTTGTGTGAGTCCTCCCCCATGTACAAAATCCTATGACCCAAAGGGCCCAAGCCCTTGTCCCTAATATTTGGTATATAAACATCACCAAACTCTTGTCATCTATCAATGTGGGACTTTTTGTTATTCAACTAATATCACACAACTTAACATACACATACACTTTCACTTAATAATTTAACTTAATATTACACACTTCAAATAATATTATACACTTAACATACATATTAACTTCACCTAACATACATATACACTTAATATGTATATTCATTTAATATTATACACTTCAACTAATATTAATATTATAATTATACACTTAATAATTTAACATATGCTTTGTGGTATGATATTATCAAAATATTTTATAAGTTTTCTATCAAAAAGTATCGAAAAGTATCGATAATCCGTCGATAATCATCGAAAAGTATCGGTAATCGGTAAGCTAAAGTGTTATAGGTTTTCCGTCAGTTAATCGGTAAGCTATCGATTAATCCGTCGAAAACGGTAATCGGTTTATCGGTAACATCGATAAGTTGAACCATGGTACATAGTACTTCCCCTAAAATGACTTTTGATATAGCTAATGATGCCTTTACAATTTATATGTTTTCATTAATTATGGTGCAAAAGTAGGACTTTTGATATAGCCATATAGTTATAAAGCAAAAATATAACAGTCAATTTTTTATTTATTTATAATTATTATGCATTAATCAAATTGATATAGAACCTCGTTAATGAATTTTAAATAAATAATCTATCAGCATTGTTTCTAAGGTTATTAGGTTTTAAGCATGAAAAATAATAAAATATACATATGAGGGTTATCATTTAACCCACATATTTGTGCCTAGAACATTGAGTTTGAATTTCATTAAAAAAAATAAACATTGAGTTTCAATATCAATTATTTATTCATATTACCTATTTTATATTTCAATCTCTCTTGATTGAAGAAAAAAATAAATTAAAAAAATCACACATTGCTCTAGTTTAAGAAATTATCACATAGTGAATTACTAAACCCTTCTTAGACTAAGCTAACAATCATATCATTTGTAGTCATGTCGTCATCAGAGTACAAATTGCTCGGTAGTCTGTTAATGTCTTTGAAATGTGTGCATAAAATTGTTCATTACATATAAATATTGAAATGTCTATAAATTTTATAAGAAAAGAAAATATAAATATACATATACATAAATATGCTACAAACAGAATTTGTATAAAACTTTGCAAATTCGAGTTTTATTTTAATGAAGGACGGTAAATCGGCAGACAACTTTGCCGTGAAACTTGCATTCATTGTGACAGGTATACACTCATTAGGCGACAAGGTGGACAAAATCACCGTTGTCAAGAAGTTCCTTAGAGTCGTACCACGTAGCTACATGAAGATCGTGACATTGATTGAACTACTGTTTTAGTCGAAGAGGTTGTCGGTCGCCTAGAAAACCATAAGGAGAGATTTCGAGGTTAGAGTGAAAGTGAAAAGGGAAAGCACCTCTTGCTCACGCATGAAGAATGATGCATGATAGAAGAAAATCGGAAGCACTGATTTTTCTTCCAGTTCCTCAAGTCGGTACGGAGTACGAAAGTGATAGCCAAGCATGTGGTAGAAGTCAAGGTCGGAACATATGAGATCGCGGCAGCACCCCTGTCAAGAAGGCACCACTACCCGTCCTAAAAAATTTCCTTTCTTGTTTAGCTTCGAGCCGGCTTTGGCTTTTTTTTTTTTTTTTTTTTCCAGAATTTCCTCGTTAATAGCGTCGTAGCCTAGACATCGTGAGACTAGGAATGTCATTCAAAAAGGCTATCCTCAAGTCCTGCCATCTGAGCATCCCTCTTGTTTCTTGCGGAACCCGTGAGAGTACTCTTCATTAGCGGATTCTGGATTAAGCTTAGCTGTCTTTAGGCTTCACACTATCGTCTTACCCGGATCAGGTCTTCAGCGTCGTGTTTGGGAATCGGACATTGGTAGTCGTCTTACTCGGATTAGGCTTTCAACGTCGTATTTGGACTTCATAGTATGATTGTCTTACCTGGATCGGGCCTTCGACGTCATCTTCGGATTTGTACTTATTCGGTTGTTTCTTACCCGAATTAGGCTTTTGGCTTCGTCTTGGGGCTTTGTAGTCTGGTCGTTGTCTTACCCGGATCATGCCTCCGACGTCGTCTTTGAGTTTCGGACTTTGATCGCCGCACCGAGTACGAAAACTCGTTTATTTTTCCCACTTTGTTGTCGTCACTTCCTTAGGTCGCTAGCCACCTGCAAGAGCAAGAAAGTCAACATTCTTGGCAATGCCACGTGCTATGAACTTATATTTGGAAATTTCAATGAAAGAAAGAGACAAGAAAAAATTCGTGTAATTTGCCTTATAAAATCTCTCGTTCTCTTCCGAATTATTCGCCGACCCAATACTTATATCATCATATGATATCTCTATTTCGAATTATATTCGCCACTGTTTTGTTTTATTTATACAAATATCGAAAATTACATTGCTTGTACGATTTGAATGATGTATAAAAATCAGAGGTTCTCCTTCGCTATCCAAAAAGCATAAACTATACTAAATTTGTAGAAAAGATAAGAGGAAAAGTATTGCCCGAGCCGTTTGCAAAATTGTTAATGCATGCATAACGTTGCACTTAATTTAAAGATTAATCACGAACACGTTCACATTCTCCTTGCTAGTACTGCTATTATTACGATGGCTTAAGCAATGCAAAATATAGGAATATGCTTGTACTATATATTTGTGCACCTACAGATTATATATGGCCACATTCTCCTTGCTAGTATAGTAAATGAACTAATGTGCATATATATACACATATATGCCGCTGATACAAATAGAATATTGAATCATCAATGGGCTGTGTTTGCATGAAGCAGAGGGTTACAGTAGAAGATCACGCAGTTCTTGCTTCTCAAACCTGTTGTAAGTAATAATTAACACCTTCTTAATTAATAATATTGATTATATCTCTACATGCAATGATTACTACATGCATGAATTTTTTTTTTTTTTTTTTTTTTTTGCAGTTAATATTAGTGAGATTAAGAGGCTGTATGAGCTGTTCAAGAGGTTGAGTAGTTCCATAATTGATGATACACTCATAAGCAAAGTAAGTTTTGTTCATAACTATTTCCTTATTAGACCTGACTTGCTTTGAAATTTTGCTTTTTCTTTGACTATTATGCAGGAGGAATTTCAACTTGGTTTACTGCAAGAAACAAAGTCTCTTTGCTGATAGGGTGAGCTTTATTTTATATACCACCAACATGGCTTGAACTTCGTCACAAATATTTCGGATTTCTTCGTTTAATTTTTAGATCTTTCACTTGTTCGACGCCAAACAAGATGGCGTGATTGAATTCGAGGAATTCGTTCGATGTCTTAGTATTTTCCATCCAGAAGCGCCTCAGTCGGTGAAAATCTCAAGTATATGAAAACCTTTGAGCAAATAAATTATGCAAAAACATTGTGTAATTGGAGCTTAAATACTTTGTTCATCAAAATTCCAGGTGCATTTCAGCTATACAATATTTCGCAAACCGGCTTTATAGAACCCGGCGAGGTAATAAGGAATTAGGACATGAACCTCGTATATCGATAACTTCTTGATCGATAATTTGGACTGAAAATGAAAAGGTTAAAGAGATGATCTTGGCACTTCTTGAAGAATCCGACCTGACACTTACTGATGAAATAATTGATGCGATTATCATAAAGGTGATGTGTCAATTTGAAGCTCCAGTTCGCTTTTGTGGTCTGTTGTTATCGTGATTGAGGCTTATGATTTCACACGCAGACATTCGAGGAGGCCGATTCAAAACGAGACGGAAAGATTGACATGGAAGAGTGGGAAGAACTGGTGTCCCATAATCCATCCCTATTGAAGAACATGACTATCCCATATCTGTACTCTTTTTTTTTTTTTTTTTTCACTGATCTATGTATTGATGGTTAAGTTCAGATTACCAATATGACCCTAGTTGATGAATATATTGTTTTGCAGGGACATTGCAAGTACATTTCCAAACTTTGCTCTTATACAAGACATAGATGACAACTGAACTATCTGAAATCATACCAGAAAATCTGTTTATGTGCAACTATACAAGTCTTTATTTACCATGAAGTCCTTGTAGCTAATCAACTGAGCATGTCCCTAAGGTTCATTGGGTAACACATGTTGGTGTGACGGCCGTTCCATACGTTGTCAGCGAGGATGGCGTTCACCGCGTCAGTAGGGTGAAACTGGTCCCACCAGATGTGGTTCGAAGCATTTCGACAAGCCATTTCCGGTGACAGACACATAATAAAGCCTTTGTACCTCCCCAACCCACAACAAGCATCGGTTGTGACGTCGAAACCTGAAAATTATTACAGAAAAACAAAAGTTTCACAAAATTGTGCAAAAATGGTGACATAAAAATAGATAATCAGCACTTATCCCACAACAATTTTTGTCATAGATGCAATTTGCTTCTTGATTTTATTTTTTATTTTTTTGGTGCAGTTTCCCCACTGAATTTTTATTTTGGTGCAGAATACCTTCTCTATTAGGGATTATTATGCACCAAATCGAGAAGTTCAGGGGCCAAATTGCACCAACTTAATGAAACTCAAAGGGGTTTGTCGCCAAATACACCCAAAGGAAATTCTAAGTGCGAGTGATTGATAAGAAAAGACTAAAAGTGGTAAAAATATAGTGCCAAATCCCGATATCGTTCCTGAAGTATTCTACAACATGCAAACTTTGAAATTAATTTAGCGCTGCACTTAATAACGAGAGCAGAAAGATGTCTCACCATAACTTTGGTGGTTCTTGAGTATGTCCATGGAACCTTCGAACACGTCACAGAAGATTATTTTGGAATGGCGAAGCTTCCTACCGAGTTCTTCGATCATGTACCTCATGGCGTAGTTGAGCTCCATGACCATGTTGTTTATCTCATCGATGCACTCCCCGTTCGGGCTTCTCAGCTGCCACAAGTAGTGTGGAGCACAGCCTATCGGTGGCAGTCCCATCACCACAATATTTCTTACATTTGAGTTGTACAAGTTCTGCGTATAACATCATTGACAATATACGTTAGACGACTCTAAATTCAAGAGTATATAGCAGACTGAAATACAAGAATCCAGGGAAAAAACTTCATAACTGGAAATTGAGAAATATAATCTAATATCTCTGGGAATAATCCGAGGGGAACTAAATGAAGAGCCATATTGGAATTGGTTAAAACAGAATGTTTCCCGTTAGTTTAATATGAGTTGTTCGTTAGTAATTTGATCACCTCTCGTTCGTCGATGAAAACATTTTCAGTTACCATTACGACAGCTCAATCTTTGCTAATCTGTAACGAAATCCTAACATATGTAACAGTATGATCAATATTAATTCCATTACCTTGATTTGTTGCCTTACTACGGTGGCCAAGAACTGGTTGAACGTCCATGGAAGATAGAAGTTTTGGACATCAGACACATTACGCAGATAGTAATGAATGTAGTCGTTGATCCCGATCGAAAGATAGAACACCGAGCTTGAGATCAGTTCAGCTGTTTCTCTCTCCCCCATAGTTAGCATGAACTTCTGATATGTGTCTGTGAATTGTTGAACTTGTTGAGTTAAGGAAATCCTCTGACCCTGCAGAAACAACAGAGGATTAAGTAGGAAAATAAAACTAGCAACTTTTATCTGAATTACATAGAAATGTTTACAGGATTACCAAGTCTGAGCCACTTGTGAATATAATCCCGGCTCCGGCGGAAGCGTAATTCACTCCCTGAATCATGTCTTCAACCTTGCCAGATTGACCCAGATAGCTTGGAACAAAAGGAAGCCCGAGGCGGAGCGCTGAACCGGGAATTTGAACAAGAATTTAGAACACAACACAGATTCATGCAGCCTAGAATTCATACTTTGTTTATCGAGATTCAAGAACGCGGTTTTACAGACTATTAGGCTTTCTTCGCTAATCTTAGAAACTACAGTTCAAAAATTGGAAAAGTTCTTGATTTATAAGCAACAGAAACAATGGATTCAACCTTCTCCTTCCTTTTCTCATCATCCAAACAAAAACCTAACCGTAATGGGAATCAAGAAAGTGATGAATGAATCTCTGACCAAGATAATCGACGGGGATTCTTCCATTGGAGAATCTTCCGGTAGGCTGACCGGTGTCGAAGTCGCGGCCGTAAGGGAGACGGTCGGCCCTGGCGAGCGTGCCGAGGAAGTTGTTGGTGCCGCAGTCGACGGAGGAGTCTCCGATCACGAACAGCGCCGGGACCGCAGGGGCGGGAGCCTGCGGGAAGACGGAGATCGGTCCGGCGAGGTCTTCGGGGCTTTCAATGGCTCTCAGCGGCGAGATTGCGGCGGCGATCAGGAGGGTTAAGAGGGAAACGAGGAGTCTGGTTTCCATTGTCGCTCTCTGAGAGAGAGAGAGAGAGTTTTGGCGGGAAATTGCAGTTGAAGTTTATTGATTGGGGCTTTCCAAGGGCTTGGGTTTATAAGTCGATGAGAATGTGAAAAATGATTTTATTTTATTTTAGAATTTTAGAAAAATAGATAAAAAGTTTATGCAGATGTATTTAAGTCCTCTTACTGGATGGGTGTGATGTTCAGAGAAAACTTTCTTTTAGATTATTACCTGAGGTTTCTATGACATGCCAATGGGTTCTCATTTACAACTAACCATGTTTTATTAGACGCATTTTATTATGAACATGGTTAATAAGAATACTTTGACACGTTTTTATAAATTAATGAGAATGACATAATCACCACTACGAATTTGGGATTCATAATCACTACTACAAATTTGGTGTTACGGGTAAAAACGGGATTGATTTTTATAAATAAAATTAATTAAACGGAAATTATCTCTATAAATTCCGTTTATTAATTAGTTAAATCGATTAATCTTTTAATTAAGATTATGAATTAATTAAATCAATTTCAAAACCCAAAACTCCCCCTGGAGGCCCGTTTTCGAAAAACAAAGTGTTCCGGTGTTCGCAAAAATATGAAAAACCCCAAAAACGACATAAAATTTGGGAAAAACGGACACAGGACGCGCCCGGGAGCAAAAAACACCCGGGCACCTCCTCGGCGGACCCCACAGCGCAGGCAGCGGGACCCACCAGGTCAGACCAGCCCACAGGTGGGCTGAGGAAGCGCCAGATCGCGCCACGTGGCGCGATCTCCCGCACCCGCGCAACGGCGCGAGCGCCCGCAGCTCAGGATCGCGCCATCTGGCGCGATCGCCCTCGCCTGTCCCATCCGAAGGGACAGGCCGCCCACTCGCGCCCCCATCCCCGCGCGGACACGTGGAGGGCTGCGATGAGGCCCCGATCCGCGCGCCAGCCACTTGGCGCGCGCGTGCAGGCGCGTGAGCCGTCCGATCGGCGATCCGACGGCGGCGATCGACTCCTCTTTTCCCGGGGACCAACCTGCAATATCCAAAATTGCCCAAGGACCTCCTGGAAAATATTTATCTGCACTCGGGCCCCTGGACCCTATTATAAATAGAAGCTCAGTTCAGTTGAAACGGTAACTCATTTCGAACTCTCTCTCGACTCGAGTTCTCTCTCTCTCTCTACCCCCGATATACTCGTCTCCCCTCAAATATTATACTAATGTTGAGCGTCGGAGGTGAATCAGGGGGTACCCCCCCTGTTTCCCCTGACCACGGGTGTTATCTTTTTCAGGCTCAGAGAAGTGAGGTAATTCATAAAAGCGGAAGCCCTGGAGGAATTTTCATAAGATCACGATCCGCCTGATAGGCTCCGTTCCACATTGTGTCCAGCCTATCTCCAGTCTATTATACGGCTGTTGGGATAGTCTGGGGACAGGTGACAGGGGCCCACTATTTAGGCCGAGGGTCAGGTCTGAGAAATTTCCTCTACGATCCGGACGACCGAGGGATCTCCCTGAGAGGGATCTCTGGATCTACGTATTGGACGAATGCACTCCCCCGTTCACTTGTACCCCCGATCCGCGTGGACTCCAAACCTGTACAAAACCCGGTCTGGACATCCCCAGGTTCTGCGGTAACAGGTCCTGTACAAAACCCGGCCTGGTCATCTCCAGGCTCTGCGGTAACAGGTCCTGTATAAAACCCGGCCTGGCCATCTCCAGACTCTGCGGTAACAGATAGCGAGCCACCCCGATCGCTTCGGACCCTGAACGGCCACGAGACCTTCGATCCAAGAAAAGTCCAGAGACACCGACTCAGAGTCCCCGAATCGGCCAATTAAAAACTCACCCTGAAGTCAGAACGGCGATCGTCCCGAAGTCAACGGGGGTCAGAGGGGACTATCATTGACAGCAAAAGCCGCTACAGACAGCAAATCTGTCATCCCCGTAACAAAGGCCAACCAAGGCCCACGCAGAAGTCTACAAAAAGCCCGCCACGTCAGCGAACGACATTGGGCCAGGCCCAAAATCCACAGCTTGGGCCTCAACAGTGTTTGATCCAAAAAACGGCATCAACATTTTGGCGCTAGAAGGAGGGGTTTCCACGAAGTCAGTCCTCTGGACAACCCCACCAGCAGAACGACGCTCTGATCCCACAAATCGGAGAATGTCATCCCAATCAACGGAAGGCACGCCCTCTCACCCCACAGAGAGCATCGCCCTAAACACTCGGGCCAAGACCCAAGCTCGTCGAAAGCAGGTCCGTATCCTGCCAGAGACAAGCACCCGTCGTGAGTCAGCTCACAACGAGGAAAGATTGGTCCGAGTCGAAGAAAGTCTTTTCCGGCTGACGGGACTCATCTCCAAACACTTCGAAGGCAAGCACGCAAACGGAGGAGAGGAGGAGAGCCCCGAAGAAGCCCTCGAACTCACCCAGAAAGAGGCAAACGAAGAACGCCCCGTCCCTGAAAACTCTCAGGGGCCAGCACAATCACAAACCACCCGACGATCAGCCTTTGAGCGGCTCGGGGGGTACGAAGGTGCCACCAACAATGCTAGAAGTCGACGAAGGGAACGTCGGCGACAGAGGCATGCCCCGAGCGACGAGGAGGATCTCCGGCATCGCCTAGATCACACCGGAAAACAAAGAGAGCATCAGCGACGCAGAAGCCGAAAAAGGGAAAGATCACACCAACCAGAGGAATCTGGTAGCGACGACAGTTTAAAAAGATCCGACAACTCCCGGCGCCCCCGGCACCAGGAGGGAGAATATGTCATCCGCGCAATAGGCACTCAGGCGACAACCCCGCCGTACGAGGGCCTCAGAAGCGAGCTCCGGACCCTCAAGCGGGAAATGCAGAGGCTCACCGCGGCCCAAAGCGCTAACCCAGTAACGCGGAGTTTAGCTGAAGGGAACATCTCCCCCCTGGCAGATCACCTGCTCGCCGAGGATCTCGACGGAGATCTAAGGTTCCCGCTGAACGTCGTCTACGATGGCTCTACCGACCCAACATACCACCTGGTGCAATACCAGTTCAACATGCGAGTGAAGAAGTGCTCACCCGCCACGATGTGTCAGGCTTTCTGCCTCACTCTTGCGGGACCCGCTTTCGAATGGTACCAACGCCTTCCAAAAGAGTCCGTCGGGTCCTTCGACGAACTCGCGGAGCGATTCACTTCACGTTTCGCAAGCTCAATCTCGCAGCGCAAGCCAAAGTCCTACTTGTGGACTCTCAAGCAGCGCAAGGACGAGACATTACAGACGTACCTGAAAAGGTTCGTCGAGGAATCAAACAAAGTTGCCAGTTACACAGACGACGACGCCATTACCGCCGTGATCGACGGCATGCCGCTATGCGATTTCTCTCGCTCCCTTGTCAAAAAGAGGCCAGCCTCAATGGCCGAATTGATGGCAAGGGCAGCCAAAGACATCGTTGTCGACGAATACTTCGGCGGCAGGAACCAGTTCAACTCTGACGATCAGAGTCGCAACGACCGAAAAGGTGGTAGCGGCATACCGCAGAGTAAAAAGCAGCACCCACAGCCCAACTCCGGAAACAGACCACCGTTGCATAAACGGACAGATAAATTCCGGAAGGACGCAAACTTCACCCCCCTGACGGCCTCACCCGCAATGATCTTCAGCCTCCATGGGGATAAATTCGGGAGACCGCCGCCACTCAAGAAAAACGCCAAGAAAGACATGAGCCGATACTGTGAATACCACCAGGATCACGGCCATACAACATCAGAATGCTATCAGCTGAAAAGGCAGATCGAGCAACTGATTCAAGACGGACAACTCAAGGAGTTCGTCAAGAAACTGGTCTCAGGAAGCGGGAACACCCGCAACTAGAGCCAACAAGACACCAGACCCCAGCTTGAAGACAGCCCCATTCAATCTCGCGCTGGAAAAGCGCCGGAAGAGGGCAGGCCTTCCCAGTTCCACATCATATCAACCATCATGGGCGGACCAGAAACCAGAGATTCAATCAACCAACGAAAGCGATACGCCAGGTCCCTCGAAGAAGATTTTGACGTCCATCAAATTAATGTCACTCATCTCGGAGGAACACCCCATGTGCTCCCCAGCCAAGAAATCACCTTCACCGAGCAGGAGGCTCGGAGAATCTCTCACCCACACAACGACGCCATCGTAACCGATGTACTAGTCGCCAACAGCCAAGTTCGGCGAGTTCTGATCGATAACGGGAGCTCCGCTGACGTCATATTCAAAGCCGCCTTGGTCCAAATGAACCTCGAAGGGTTGATCCCCACGCCGGTAAAGACACCTCTTTACGGTTTCAGCGGAAAGCCTGTCTACACCGAGGGCGCCATCACCCTACCCACGACATTCGGATCCAAAGGCGGAGCTCACACCACCAAGATGATCAGATACTTGGTGGTAGACCAACCTTCGGCCTACAATGTCATTTTGGGACGACCCAGCCTCAACAAATTGCAAGCCATCGCGTCTACCTTTCATCTACTCGTCAAATTCCCGACAGAAAATGGGATAGGAGTTATGAAAGGTAGTCAACAGGAGTCCAGGAATTGCTACACCCAGGGTACAAAACCCGGGAAGAACGAGTCGGCTATCGATACGATATGCCAACTCGAGGAAGAACTTCCCGAGTACCCCAGGGACGCAAGGATGTTTGGTGAGCTGGATCCTCGGGATGATAGACGCAAGCCCACCATGGAACCCTCATCGGAAGTGACACAGATTCCGATCTCGGCTGACCGGCCCGAAAGGACGGTCACAATCGGGGCCCAACTCCCAGTCATGATCAAGACCAGGCTGATCGCATTCTTGAGAGAATTCAAGGATGTATTCGCCTGGTCACACGCCGACATGCCCGGCATTGACCCTGAAATCGCCGTCCACCGATTAAATATCGAAGCGGGGAAAACGCCGAAGATCCAACGCCGGCGCGCCTTCAACCCCGAACGATATCAGGCGATCAGCAAAGAAGTCAACAAGCTCATCACCGCCGACTTCATCAAAGAGGTGACGTATCCCGACTGGGTGTCCAACGTAGTGATGGTGAAAAAGCCAAACGGAAAGTGGAGAATCTGCATAGATTATTCCGACCTCAACGCAGCATGTCCTAAAGACTGTTTCCCGCTACCAAGAATCGACCAGTTGGTGGATGCCACCGCCGGCCACCAGCTCATGAGCATGATGGACGCCTACTCAGGATACAACCAAATCCGAATGCACAAGCCTGATCAGATACACACGACATTCGTGTCTGATCGGGGACTTTATTGCTACAAAGTCATGCCATTCGGACTCAAGAACGCCGGAGCCACGTACCAGCGCCTGGTCAACAAGATTTTTGCCCCGCTAATCGGAAAGACCATGGAGGTATACGTGGACGACATGATTGTAAAAAGTCTTCGGGAAGAAGACCACGTCAACAATCTGCGAGAGACATTCCTGTTACTGAGAAAGTATCAGATGAAGCTAAATCCAGCCAAATGCGCCTTCGGAGTCGAGTCCGGAAAATTCCTGGGATACATCGTCAACAGACGAGGTATCGAGGCAAACCTTGAGAAGATCAAGGCCCTCCTCGAGATGAGAAGCCCACAACGGATTAAGGAGGTGCAAAGCCTGAACGGGAGAATCAACGCTCTAGGAAGGTTCGTCTCAAAAGCCACGGATCGTTGCCAGCCTTTCTTTCAAGCCCTAAAAGGCGGAAAGAACTTTGTCTGGAACGAGAAATGCGAAGCGGCCTTCCAGGAGCTGAAAGCCTACCTCGGGTCTCCACCCTTGTTGTCAAAACCGAAGGAGGAGGAATCACTCTACCTCTACCTCTCGGTGTCAATCCGAGCGGTGAGCGCTGTGCTGGTCCGGGAAGAAGACAAGAGGCAATTGCCGATCTATTACGTCAGTAAGGCCCTCCTTGACGCTGAAACACGTTACACGCAAATCGAGAAACTGGCGCTAGCTCTGGTCACCGCCGCGAAGAAACTCCGCCCGTACTTCCAGGCTCACCAGATAGTCGTAAGAACGGAGCACCCAGTCCGAAAGGCACTGCTCAAAGGAACCTCCTCACGAATGGCTATCTGGTCACAAGAGCTGGGAGAATACGGCGTCGAGTATCAGGCAAGGGTGGCCATCAAAGGCCAGGCCGTGGCAGATTTCATCGCTGAGTTCACGTACGACACCGAGGTCGAAACCGAGGAAGAAATGGACGAAGCGCCCAAACCACCAAAGAGAAAAAATACCCCCGACGGCCCGACCTGGGGCCTCCACGTCGACGGCGCCTCAAACATGCACGGGTCCGGGGCCGGGGTGGTCCTCACCAACCCCGACGGTGAAAAACTCCGTTACGCCCTCCGCTTCGGCTTCAAGGCTTCAAACAACGAGGCTGAATACGAGGCACTGCTAGCCGGACTGCAAATCGCACACCAGCTCCAGGTGAAAAACCTGCAAATCCACTGCGACTCCCAGCTAATAGTGAAACAAATAGAAGGCGAGTACCAAGCGAAGGAAGCCCACATGGTGGCATACCTAGCGGAAGCAAGACGACGCCTAGAGCCACTAGCCTGGTACGAGATCACACAGATCCCGCGAGACGAGAACTCGGAGGCTGACGCCCTAGCAAGGGCAGCTTCCGGGGCAGGCAACGAAGGACTGGAAAAAGTCCCGATCGAAGCCCTCAGCCAGCCTTCGATAAAGAAGCTCGAAACCCCTGACACAGCAACCAAAAATGGAGCGACGACGGGGATCAAAGAAGAAACGATCCCAGCTCCTGACAAGGGAATCCTCTCTCTGGCAAGCGGGCCCGGCGAAAGCTGGACCGCCCCGGTGAAAGAATACCTGAGATATGGTACTCTCCCGGCCGATCGCAAAGAAGCCAGACAGCTGAAGCTCCGAGCAACGAGATACGTGTTGCACAACGGAGAACTCTACAAACGAGGCTTCATGCAACCTCTCCTGAAATGCCTCGAAAAAGAAGACGCCAACCTAGTCCTACGCGAAATCCACGAAGGAATTTGTGGAAACCACTACGCTGGACGATCTCTGGCTCTAAAAGCCCTGAAACAAGGGTACTTCTGGCCCACTCTCAAAAAAGACTCCGCCGAAATGGCGCGAAGATGTGACAGATGCCAAAGGTTCGCGCAAATCCCGCGACAGCCGACGGTCCCACTCTGCCCTGTAATGGTCCCCCGTCCCTTCGCAAAATGGGGAATCGACCTGATCGGAAAACTCCCAAAAGCGCCGGGAGGGGTGGAATACGCCATAGTCGCCATCGACTACTTCACCAAATGGGTCGAAGCGGAACCTATGGCAAAGATCACCCAGACAAACTCAACGAATTTCATCTGGCGCAATATAGTGTGCCGACACGGGATCCCCGAGTCCATCATCACCGACAACGCTAAACAGTTCAACAACTCGGACCTCCGGTCGTTCTGTCAAGACCTCGGAATAAGCAACACTTATTCCTCTCCAGTCTACCCACAAGCCAACGGCCAAGTCGAGTCAGTCAACAAGGATATCAAGGCAATCCTGAAAAAGAAATTTGACGAGAAGAAAGGGAAATGGGCCGAAGAAATGCCAGCCGTGCTCTGGGCATACCGCACCACCGCTAGAAACGCAACGGGTGAAACTCCATTCGCTCTAACGTATGGCATCGAGGCGGTCATCCCCGCGGAGATCACAGTGCCATCACCACGGGTCGAACTCTACGACCCGGAGCGAAACTCCGAAGCGCTAAGAGCCGAGCTCGACCTCCTTGAAGAAAGGAGAAACGACGCCTATACCCGCCTAGCGGCCCAAAAGCGAATTGTAGAGCGATACTACAATTCGAAAGTCAAGGCAAGACGCTTTCTTGAAGGCAGCCTTGTCCTCAGGAAAGTGGGGCAGAACACGCAAGTCCAGGGAGCCGGAGTCCTGGGACCTACCTGGGAAGGTCCCTACCGCGTCACCGAGGTCATCAGAGACGGAACCTATCGACTGGAAGAGATGGGGGGTAAGGAGATTCCCCGTCCCTGGAACGTCGAACATCTGAAGCAATACTACCAGTAAGCCGGCACAAAGCGAGAAACGAGTCGTACACCCGGAGCGACAAACCTGCGAAGTACAGAACCAAACAAACTAAGCAACGACCGGGAGCCCGACCAGTCTAGGGAAAATCTTCCCTGGAATGTTCCGATCCAGGTTGAGGCTAAGAAAAAACAAAAACAAAAGGCTCCAACACAAGCAGAAAAGCTCGCAGGGAACACGCTCGATACCATCGTCTCCGCCACAGAAAACCCCAATCGGTCCGGAAATAGCTCCGATGTACCAATCTATGTAAAAGAAGGCACCACAAGAAGTGCCAAATCAATAGAAAATTGTCATTTCGACTATCGCATATGTCTCTACTTGTATAGTTTTTCCCAACCCTAACAGATTACTCAAAAACTGGGGGGTTAACGGGATAGGCAAAGAGACATATATATAAAAAAAAAAAGAGGGGAAAGCCCTAACAAAGCCCGGACCTCGGTCCCGCTTGTTCAGGCGCCCAAGTCCGAAACTGTAAGCCGCCCTCCCAGGCGCTGACCTCGGCACCCGAGACAGTAAGCCGCCCTCCCAGGCGCTGACCTCGGCACCCGAGACAGTAAGCCGCCCTCCCAAGGCGCCAACTTCGGGAAGCCAAACGCCTCACAAGCGTCCTCTAGGCAACAAAGCCCTAGCAAATCCCGGACCTCGATCCCGCTTGTTCAGGCAACCAAGTCCGAAACTGTAAGCCGCCCTCCCAGGCGCTGACCTCGGCACCCGAGACAGTAAGCCGCCCTCCCAAGGCGCCAAGTTCGGGAAGCCAAACGCCTCACAAGCGTCCTCCATGCAACAAAGCCCTAACAAAGCCCGGACCTCGGTCCCGCTCATTCAGGCAACCAAGTCCGAAACTGTAAGCCGCTCTCCCAGGCGCTGACCTCGGCACCCGAGACGGTAAGCCGCCCTCCCAGGCGCCAACTTCGGGAAGCCAAACGCCTCAAAAGCGTCCTCCAAGCAACAAGTCCTAGCAAAGCCCGGACCTCGGTCCCGATTGTTCAGACGACCAAGTCCGAAACTGTAAGCCGCCCTCCCAGGCGCTGACCTCGGCACCCGAGACGGTAAGCCGCCCTCCCAGGCGCCAACTTCGGGAAGCCAAACGCCTCACAAGCGTCCTCCAGGCAACAAATCCTAGCAAAGCCCGGACCTCGATCCCGCTTGTTCAGGCAACCTAAGTCCGAAACTGTAAGCCGCCCTCCCAGGCGCTGACCTCGGCACCCGAGACGGTAAGCCGCCCTCCCAGGCGCCAACTTCGGGAAGCCAAACGCCTCACAAGCGTCCTCCAGGCAACAAGTCCTAGCAAAGCCCGGACCTCGATCCCGCTTGTTCAGGCAACCAAGTCCGAAACTGTAAGCCGCCCTCCTAGGCGCTGACCTCGGCACCCGAGACAGTAAGCCGCCCTCCCAGGCGCCAACTTTGGGAAGCCAAACGCCTCACAAGCGTCCTCACGGCACAAAGCCCTAGCAGGGCCGGGACTCCAACCCCACCTGCTCAGGCATCTAAGAACAAAGCCGGAGACGCAGCTCTGGCAGAAAGCAGGAAAAAGACCGCCCCGAAGAAAGCTCAACAAAACTCGGGGGGTCGAAGATCTATCTCGAAAGGCACAAAGTACGTCAGATACATCGGAACCACAACCGGTGTAAGAATCAGAAACGGAGCCGAACCGCCTGGGATAGTAGGTACCTGCAGCAAAAGAAAGAAGGGGTAAAACCGAGAAAAGCGGAAACCAACGCGAACAACGAAATAAAAGCTGGCGCAATCACAATCGAAGCACACAGAGACGTGATATACAAAGTGACAACTAAAGTCAAATATGTACAAGCCGTGCCCAGAGGGCGTCAGTCAAAACCCCACCACAGGCGGTAGAGACTACAAAACTCTGAAAAGAAAAAGTACAAAGAAAAGCGCTACTCCTCTCCGTGGCCTCTGAAGTGCGGAAAGTCGCCCGTGCTGCTACCGGTAGCATCATAAGCGCCTATGTACTCGCCGGCGGGATCACCAAATCCCGCCAGCGCCGCCAATGGGTCGGGCTGGGCCGCCGGAGGAGGGGCCGGAATCGCCGCCACGTAAGGCTCCAGTGTCGCCCTTACATGAGCCGGGAGCTGGTACTGCTCCGTTAAGAAAGCGACGGAGAGCGGAACTCCTTGGTTGGCCATCACCAAGGAAATGAAGACGGCAACAAAACCATCCCAGAAACGGGTGTCCGCAACCTCCGACATGCTACCCCGCATATCCCGAAGATCTGCCTCCAGCGCAGCAATGCGACTCCGCGTTGAAAGAAGCGCGGAAGCCGTCCGATGATATTCCACGGAGCCGCGAGCCAGCTGGCCCGCCATCCGCTCCCGAGTCTCCTGAGCCTCATGAAGCAAACGGAGGGCAGTCGACATCCCGCCCTGCGAGATCTCGGCCCTGGACCTATACTCCTGATTCTCGCGCTCCAGGGAAGCGTTCCGGGCGCGAAGAGAGGCTATCTCCTACATATACACGGCGTCCAACCGGAGATCTCGAGGTGGAACCGGGAACTCGGAGCCGCTGGGAGGAAACACCGAGGGTACCTGCAAAAAGACAAAAGAGGATGAGCCAACACAAAAAGACAAAAAACAACTGAACAAGTTGTTCCGAGAAGAAGAAAAATACCGGAGGCAGGGTCTGTCCGGCTGCACCAAGCTCCCCCAGCGGAGGAGTGTAGTCGAAGACGGACGGCTCATGGGCCGCCCGCATACCGCCACCCGGCGCTGCCGCATGTGACGACGACGCGCCTGCAGTGGTGTACGGGGCCTTCCCCCGCGAGTGGGTCCCCCTCACCTGACGACGCTCCTCGTCGTCTCCAGTGGCCCGCGCCGGCCGGCGGGACCGTCTCACCAAAACTCCGGAGGCGGTCCTCCCGGAATCACCAGTGTTGTCTTCTCCAGGCATACCTGCAAAAAGCAAAAACAGAGTTAGAGGCAAGACAAATCAAGTTACAAGGCAACCAGCAAAGTGAAAAAGAAACCGTGAAAAGACTGGGGCCCCTCCAAAGAAGCCCAGCGCGGTACCAACAAACGATCGGCCGAAAGCCACCCCGACGAAACCCACGCCGACCGCTCCAGAAACGGAGCAAAATGTCCGGGAGTTAACAACCTTGACATAAAAAGGCTGCCAAAGTCAAAGCTCCCGAAAGTCGGACGAGAACGGGGCGGAGGCGAAACTAGGCGCCGGGGGACAGATCCCAAAAGACCGCACGGGACCCACACCCAGCGACTGTGCCAGTCGGGGTCCGAATACTGATGGAGGCCGGCAACGCCAACGTCCTGATCAGAGTCAAGGACACACCAGTTTTCGATACCCTGCGTACCCCAATAGAGGCGGAGCATGAAGAACTGAAAAAGTTGGTCAGCCGAAAGGGCGCGACCACGTTCCTCCCGCCACATCGAGTAACACCCGGCAATAAACCGGCAAGCGTCCGGGCCAAGCTGAATCGGATGCAAGCCGGTGCGGACCAAAATATCCTCCAGCAATGGAGGGATTGGGAGAGTAAATCCAAGGCGAATGCTCTCCAAGGGCACCGCCACAATCCCATCTGGAGGACAGCTGGGTAGCGAACCCTCCGACGGCGCACAAACGCCCTCGACAGGGACCAGCCCCTCATCCCGATAGAACTCCGCCAGATCATCGGAGGAAACGACGCTCGGAATATCAATATCCGAACAGTCCAAAGGCGGGTCAAACCAAAACCGGGTAGGAGCCTCCTGATCAGAATCAACCCGCCTCCTCACATTCCGATGAAAAATCGGACATGACCCGCCTGCTATGACGGCTCTATGACGCGATCCGCTCGCGCCAATGGCCATAGGGCGGGTACCTACACCAACCAAACGGGTATCCGGCTCCGCCGCCGGAGACAACAATGAAGAATGCCCTCTCGGAACCCCGCCGAGAGGGGAAGAAGATGGCCCGCCAACGCCAGCCGAAGAGGCTGGCGCCAAAGGCCTGGCCCACCCAGAAGCTTAAAAATCCCGGGATATTTCCGGAGCAGAAAATTCGAATCCTGCACCCGGACCAAGAATTAAGGCACGGACCCCACCTGAAAAATGAGGGAACAGAATCAACGCGCCCTCACTAACGGAAACCTGCCCCGAACCCAAACTGAAAAAGTTTGGGCCCACGAGGAACCCGGCGGGACCGACGGCTCCCGAAGAGGGAACCTCGGCACCGCGACCTCCGGCCACCCTCCCGGAGGGTGGCCCCACCACGGACCAAGTCACGCCACCTCCCCGGACCTCGGGGAGACGGACATCAATGGGAAAGGACCACCGGGTCCCACCACGGGCGGCCTCGCCCTCGTCGGACCCGCTCGGGGTCCCCGGGGCCCCCTCGCCGCCTCCGGCCTCGGAGCGACTCCTCGCCGCTTCCGACCGGATCGCCCGGGCCTCCCGAATCACGACAGAGCCAACTCCGGCGAGGGGAGGCCCCGCCATACCTTCGTCGGCCCCGTCGGAAACCCGCGAAGGGGCCGACGCCGCCCGACTTCCCCCGACGGCGCACGCGGGCGGCGAACCCGCAGACGGGGTCGCCGGAACCCCTCGACCCTCGAAGGACCTCGCGCCAGCGAGATCCGCCCCGGCAAGGGGAAGCTCGGACTCGCGCGACCCTCGCGAGGAGCTCGGCCCAGCCAGGCCGCCACCGGCCGCCTCGGCACCAGGCAGCCGCGCAGACGAGGTCGCCCGGGCCCCCCGAGCCTCGTGCGGACCGCCTCCGGAAGCGGCGAGCTCCCCCGCTTCGGTGAGAGCAAGCCCGACCTCGCCTGGGACCCGCAGGAGGTGCGGCTCCGCCCGCTCTCCACCGGCCTCGCCACCGAGTGCCACGGGCACCAACGGACTCGCAGCGGCCCCCCGGACCTCGCAGGGCCCTCCTCCGTCAACGGCGGGCTGCGCGGCGCCGCCTAGGGCCTGGCCGATCTCGCTAGACGCCCGCACAGGCGAACCCGCAGCCCCCTGCCTCTCCTCGCAGCCCCCGCTGCCCTCCTCCTCCACTGGCCTCGCCGGACTCGGGCGACCCCGACGAGGGTCTTCTCCGGCGACGGTGGACGCTGGCTGGGCGGCAGTGGCATCGGTCTGGTTCCCCATGGGAGCCAGAGAGAAGTTCGAAGTCGATTTTTCTCGAACCAACTCGACTTCCACTCGATTTTTACAAAAATCGATCCGAAAGGCATGTTATAAA
The DNA here is from genome assembly GCA_954871525.1 of Parietaria judaica. Lineage (NCBI taxonomy): Eukaryota > Viridiplantae > Streptophyta > Magnoliopsida > Rosales > Urticaceae > Parietaria > Parietaria judaica. The sequence goes on from OX940868.1 coordinate 5,376,389, forward strand.
AACCGAGCTGCGACAAAGACCACTAAAAGCGCAACATTCCAGAAAAAACGGTGCGTGAAAAGGGTAACAAAAAAAAAAGTTACTCAGGTCTGAAAGACTTACTTCGAGTAAAACGCAGATCTCGTCTCGCCTCGGAAATGAGAAAATGAAAGGGCCCACTTCGAATTTATAGAAGTTTCACGGCAATCACGAACTTCCGTAAAACTGGGGGGTTAATGTTACGGGTAAAAACGGGATTGATTTTTATAAATAAAATTAATTAAACGGAAATTATCTCTATAAATTCCGTTTATTAATTAGTTAAATCGATTAATCTTTTAATTAAGATTATGAATTAATTAAATCAATTTCAAAACCCAAAACTCCCCCTTGAGGTCCGTTTTCGAAAAACAAAGTGTCTCGGTGTTCGCAAAAATATGAAAAACCCCAAAAACGACATAAAATTTGGGAAAAACGGACACAGGACGCGCCCGGGAGCAAAAAACACCCGGGCACCTCCTCGGCGGACCCCACAGCGCAGGCAGCGGGACCCACCAGGTCAGACCAGCCCACAGGTGGGCTGAGGAAGCGCCAGATCGCGCCATGTGGCGCGATCTCCCGCACCCGCGCAACAGCGCGAGCGCCCGCAGCTCAGGATCGCGCCATCTGGCGCGATCGCCCTCGCCTGTCCCATCCGAAGGGACAGGCCGCCCACTCGCGCCCCCATCCCCGCGCGGACACGTGGAGGGCTGCGATGAGGCCCCGATCCGCGCGCCAGCCACTTCGCGCGCGCGTGCAGGCGCGTGAGCCGTCCGATCGGCGATCCGACGGCGGCGATCGACTCCTCTTTTCCCGGGGACCAACCTGCAATATCCAAAATTTCCCAAGGACCTCCTGGAAAATATTTATCTGCACTCGGGCCCCTGGACCCTATTATAAATAGAAGCTCAGTTCAGTTGAAACGGAAACTCATTTCGAACTCTCTCTCGACTCGAGTTCTCTCTCTCTCTCTACCCCCGATATACTCGTCTCCCCTCAAATATTATACTAATGTTGAGCGTCGGAGGTGAATCAGGGGGTACCCCCCCTGTTTCCCCTGACCACGGGTGTTATCTTTTTCAGGCTCAGAGAAGTGAGGTAATTCATAAAAGCGGAAGCCCTGGAGGAATTTTCATAAGATCACGATCCGCCTGATAGGCTCCGTTCCACATTGTGTCTAGCCTATCTCCAGTCTATTATACGGCTGTTGGGATAGTCTGGGGACAGGTGACAGGGGCCCACTATTTAGGCCGAGGGTCAGGTCTGAGAAATTTCCTCTAAGATCCGGACGACCGAGGGATCGCCCTGAGAGGGATCTCTGGATCTACGTATTGGACGAATGCACTCCCCCGTTCACTGGTACCCCCGATCCGCGTGGACTCCAAACCTGTACAAAACCCGGTCTGGACATCCCCAGGTTCTGCGGTAACAGGTCCTGTACAAAACCCGGCCTGGTCATCTCCAGGCTCTGCGGTAACAGGTCCTGTATAAAACCCGGCCTGGCCATCTCCAGACTCTGTGGTAACAGGTAGCGAGCCACCCCGATCGCTTCGGACCCTGAACGGCCACGAGACCTTCGATCCAAGAAAAGTCCAGAGACACCGACTCAGAGTCCCCGAATCGGCACTGTTTGATCCAAAAACGGCATCAACATTTGGGATTACATCACGGAAGACAAAAATCATGGTCCAATCATAGTTTAGACCATGGTTTTAATTATCCGTGGTCTGAAATTATAAAAAAAAAATCACGTTTGAATGATGGTTCTGATTTTCCGTCGTTGGAATGTATTCACTCCGCGGCACATCATTCTCTCAGGGACTTGAATATCTTACACAACGAAAAATCTAAATCACCATTTGAACCTCAGTGTTTCACTAAAAAAAAATTTGAAGCATGTGTCTCGCGGCATGAATAATGTATGCCGCGGCAATTACTTTTCTGACGGATTTTATTTTATTTTTATCGCGGATTTTATTTTATTTTATCACGGATTTTATTTTATTTTTATGTTGTTTGAAGCTTCGTCTTTCGATAAATTCTTTTTAAAAAAAATTGTTACTGAAGCTAATCTCGTCGCGACGAGCCATGATATATGCCATGGCGTGATTTTATAAAAAATTGAAATTTGAAACCGTGTTCTAATAATGTTTTGTTAGAACCTTCCATCGTGTGAACCTCCATGTTTCGGGAGGTTAAATTTTCTACTGTAATTTTTAAGTGTGGTTAAATTCATGTGTTCGTACCAGTGATTAGTGATAGAAAACATAATAGAAAATCCAGGAGCGTACTTTTATGCGACTTGAGTATTTTGACTTTTACAAGTGAAACTTGAGTAAATGATTGCTAATTTAGTCTAAAGTTGAATTTATTGTCGTTACCTCAAGAATCGTTATTTACTTCTTATGTTCTGCAAAGGTGAAACTACAACTGAGAACCAGGAAATTATATCTCTTATTCATCCATATTTTGAAAAACCGAGAAACTTATGGTGGTACATGTGCCAGTAATGGGTCTGGTTCTAAATTTCCTGGTTCCAGTTAGGGTAGTAATAAAATTTTCCGGTTCCGATTCTAAATTTACCGTTTCTAAATGTGTTTGACTTAGAAATGACATGAAGTTTTTAAAAAATCACTAATTAAAAACTACACATAGTATAAAAAATGACAATAAAAAGTGTATAATACACTAAATAAAACATACTGAAAACATAAAAATGACATGTATTTAAACCGAAACCGTTACAAAAAATTGATAAATATTTTTTTACATAACGGTTTTGGTTCTCACTTCCAAAAACATAGAATCGGGAAGTACCGGTTCCAAGTTTTAAGCTAAATTTCTCAAATTTTATTCAAAATCAATCCAGGACCAATACCGGAATTGGGAAAAAACTGAGAAACGGTTACAAAACTCTCACCCCTAATTCTTCATCTAACTTAATGGTCAAGGAATCCCAATGCATCAAGTAGATAGAGTATTCCCGTATATACTCTTATTGTAAGGACCATTGTCGATAATTCTTTGTCATATGATGAAAAGTTTTATACTCATTTAAGAAAAAGAAAAAAGTGTAGATGTATCAGAAAACTGATTTCTGAGGTGGAAAATTCTTAAGAATATGATAAAAGCTATATCTATATTCATAATAAAAAAAATCCATAATGACAACAATTTCGTAATAATTATGTAGACTTGAAAAGAAAAAAAAAACATATATATTTTCACAAACCTCAATTTTTTTAGAATCATTTGCGAATTGCGTTTTTGTGAAAGTATCAAAATACCATGACACATTTTAAAATCAGAATACTTCAAAACGAATAAATTTTTCGTACCTTCGTCATCCACTTTGAACTTGAACTTGAGTGTCTTCCATATTTTCGACGTAGATTGAATTTTAGTATAAAGTTCGTAGAGGCGGTCGGAGAAAGTGTTAAGCAATGTGTCCACAACACAATAACTCGTCTATCCTGCGCTTCGCACGCTCGTTCACTTCGTCCGACTCATCATCTGTAGGATCGAGAATGGGCGGCAACTCCAGATCCAAAACGTATTGTTGATGCCGTTTTTTGGATCAAACACTGTTGTGGCCCAAGTTGTTGATTTTGGGCCTGGCCCAATGTCGCTTGATGACGTGGCGGGCTTCTGATGACTTTGGATGGGCCTCTGGCTGGCCTTGTTGCGAGGATGACAGATTTTGCCCCCTCTGTTGACTTCGGTGGGCCGCGTTGACTTTGTGTTGGATTTGATGGCCCTGTTACGGGGATGACAGGTTTTCCCTCCCTCTTGCTCTCTCTCGGTGTATGAGTGATACGGATTCCGAGCGGAGTTCCTGGCACTGGGATCGAAACCTATCGTAGCCGTTCGAGGTCCAGCGATCCAGGGATTACTCTCCCCCTGTTACCTCAAAGCCTGGAATGGACAAGGCCAGGGATACAGGTTCGGGTATCTCGCAGGAATCGGGGTCCACACGAACGGGAGAGTGAGTTTGATCCAGTGGATCCTGGGGGATTGGCTTCCCGGCCTGTGACGTCGATTCTAGTCTGGGCCCTACAGACTGTCCGCAAAGCCACGATATCAATGTAAGATATGGGGCTGGGAGACAGAACGGGTTCCACGCAGATCTAGAAGAATGGTCTGGCGGGGTCGCCGAATCGTCCCAGGATCTTTTCCAGGGGTTCCTCTCTGGTTGGTCTATTTAGAGAGATTCCCCAGGTCCAGTCCCTCGACCTGAATTGTGGGTCCTAATACGTGTCCCCGAGCTATCCGCACAGACGCGCAATGGACTGTGAGATAGACCGGACACCGCGTAGAACATGACCTATCAAGTAGGACCTTGACCGTGTAGGAATCCCTCCGAGACCTCCGATATCGCTCAGTTTCCGGACCTGGCAAAAGAATACCCGAGGTCAAGGGAAACAAGGGGGGCTACCCCCTGATTCACCTCCGACGCTCAACATTAGTGGAGTATATGAGAGGGAGGCGAGTTTATAGGGAGTAGGGAAGAGCTCGAGAGAATTCGAGTGAATTCCGTTGAGTTTGAGCGAGTTACCGTTTGAATGAACTGAGCCTGTATTTATAACTGGATCCAGGGACTCCGGTGCAAATAAATATTGCTTTGAGAGGTCCCCGAGAACACATTATATATGCAAATGGAAGCCCCGGACGAGAGGAAGCCAACGCAACCGTCGGATCGCCGATCCGATCACTGACGCGCCCTCACGCGCGCATTTTGTGCGCGCTGCTCCGCCCACGCGCTGCCCACTCGCTGGCACGCGCGGATGACGTCATCGCTTCAGGGGCGCGCGTGGAGAAGGCTGAGGGGCGAGTGGGTGGCAGAGGTGCCACGTGGCGGCTCCTGGTGGGCTCTGGGAGTGTGTGGGGCCCACAAAAAGGCTTCCGAAGTGATTTTTTGCTCCCGAACTCTTCCCGTGTCCGTTTTTCACAAATTTTATGTCGTTTTTGAGTATCTTGATATTTTTAGGAACATCTAGACACTTTATTTTACAAAAACAGGCCTCCGGAGGGTGTTTTGGATTAAAATTGACTTAATTAATTAAAAGAAAAATTAATTTGATAATTTTTCTTTAATTAATTCGTTCTTAAATTAATCCCGGGATTTACCCGTAACATTAACCCCCCAGTTTTGCGGGAATTTAAAATTTCCGGGAAACTATAAATTCGAGGTTGGCCCTATCATTTGTGAATTCTCGAAACGGCGCGTGGCCCACGGAATCGCTTTTAAAGTAAGTTTTTCGAACTCAATTAACTTTTGCTTCCGTTAACCTTTTTTAGTGCCGTTTCTTTTGGTTCATTGTGCTTTCAACGAACTTCGACGTGTGCGGTTTTAGCGACACGAGTTTTGAGTCTTTTTTCGAGAAATTACGCCAGTTTTTTATCAAAAAACCTTCGAAATTGGCGCGTTTTCTCTCTGACCCGTTGGAGAACCAGAGAGACTCAGCCCTAGCCACCACGTCGGAGCTCGCCGTCGCCGGAGAAGACCGCCATCGTGGGCGGCATGTCACGGCGAGGTCGTCCGAGCCGGGGGGCCTCGCGGACAGCGAGGCGGAGGCGCGAGGAGGCGCTCGGCTGGGCTCGCTTGAGTGTGGCGAGGTCGGCCTCGCGCCGGACTCCACGGCAGCGCCCGCCGTCGATGGGGGGGGGTCGCGCGGTGACCAGAAGGCCAGGCGAGCCCGTCTGTGGGAGCGGCGGTCGTCGAGGAGGCCGGAGGAGTCAGGGAGGCGCGATGGCCCTCGTGCAGATCTGAGGCGGTGGGCCTCGGTCGTGGTGCCACGGCGGCACTCGTCGTCGATGGGGAGGGGTACGGTGATGACCGGGAAGCCCGGGCGACCCCGCCTGGGGAGGCGGCGCCCGGCGTCATGGCCGGAGGAGCCCGTGGGGGCTCTGCGTCCCTGCGGGTTCTCGGGGCGACCTCGCCGGCTCGGGTGCTCCCACGAGCCTCGTTGCTGGCCGGGAAGCACCACGGGGGGGTCGTGCGGCTCCGGCGACCGTGATAGGCCGGTCGTCGGGAGCGGGCCACGCCGGAGGAGCCGGTGGTGGCCCTGGCTTGCGCGAGGGGCGTGCTGGGGGAACCGGGCGGGTCCATGGGGACCCCAGCAGCTCCTGGTCGGTCCCGGGACGGGCCCACGACGATCGCCGGATTCCGGCGACTCCGGCGGGGCGGTCTCCGGGAGATGGCAGCGGCGGTCGGCGAATTCCGCCGGATTTCCCCGCCCGTGCCATGCTTCGGGGTTCGTCAATGGGACCTTTGACGTCTCTGATCGTGTCTGGGCGGGCCCACGACAATGAAATATTTGCCCCGTCGCGGTCGTACGATTTCCGGCGCTCGTTTGTGAGAGGTGTCCGGACAGTGTTTCTTGGTCTGGGAATCGGGGTCGGATCTCAGGTTCCCCCGTTCCCGTTCCCGGGTACATTCTTTCCCGGTTCTAGGCCCCGGGGTTCCCTTAGCGGGCCCTTGCCGGTGGACGTTATTCGAGTAGCGTCTCCTTTCTTCTCCGGGCCAGTGGCGGTTCGCCCGCCCCGTTATACTTGTCGGTCGGCTCGGGTGCGGATCTGAGATCCCCCGATGCCTTTGTAGATATTCGCAGGGGCTTTGCAGGAGCTGATCGTGAGGCCGTTGACGCGGGTGGACTGCGTCATAGAGCCGGCATAGCAGGCGGGTCATGCCCGTTTTTTGATAGGATTGTTAGGAGGCGGATCAGTCCGGTTAGCCGTGAGCCCACCAGGTTCTGGTTCGATCCTCCGCTAGATTTTTCGGACCTTGAGGTCCCGAGTACCGTTACTCCCGGGGAGCTTGACGCGTTCTTCCGAGACAAGAACATGGTTGTATTCGAGGGGGTTTGTGCCCCATCGGAGGGGTCGGTGCCCAGCCGGCCGCGCGAAGGGATGATAGCGGTTCCCCTAGAGAGCATTCGACTTGATTTTTCTCTGCCGATTCCATCCCTCTTGGAGAATCTTCTGGTGATGTTGGGCATACACCCGATCCAGCTCAGCCCTGATGCTTGCCGATATGCCGCCGGATGCTTCTCGATGTGGCGCGAGAACAGAAGCGGCGAACTATCCGTGGTCCAATTTCTTGGACACTTCACATTCCGCCCATTCTGGGGCATTGGGGGGTTCGAGAACTGGTTCATCCCTGATGCAGTCACGGGCTTCCGCGTTGACGAATCCCCTCGGCGTTTGGATCCGGGCTGGCGTAGCCGCTGGGTGTGGGTTCCGAGCACTTATCTAGGGTCAGTGCCCAGACGATTCGGAGTTCTCCAATCGCGCCCGAGTATGGCCGCCAGGGATCGGGGTCTCGTCGAATTTTTTATGACGAGGTCTGCTGTCCCTGGATTTTTTGCCTCTTATATGGAGAGGCCGGCGTGGGTGCGGTCTGGATGGATGCCGGACCGTGGTATAACTAGGATGCCTCCAGATCTTGAGACGGGATCTGGTGGTTTACACGGTCGCTTCTCTTTCTTTAGTCACTGTCTTTTTGATATTGTATGTTGTACCTTGATGCAATTTGTTTTCTTTTTGCAGGCATGGATCGCGAGAGACGTGCAGCCAGAGGTAAGGCCCGTGCATCGGCGGCGAGTTCTCCCATTTCCGGGCGTCTCCCTCGACAGACGACGCCTCAGACTACCGAGCCGACCCCCGACAGGCAGGGGGCGGCCGAGGTGGTCACCTCTCGAGAGCAGGTCCCGGCTCGGGAGCCGGAGCTGGGACGGGTGGGGCCTCCTCGGTATGATCCGACCATATTTGAGTTTTCCCCCCCGTTTGGGAGCGTCCTTGCGGCGGGCCACACGGTGTCACCAGTACGTGATTCTGACACTTTTTGTTTTTCATGGTGCCCTGTTCTTTTTTTAGTGTCTGAATTCTTTCTCTTTGCCCATGCAGGTGCCGTCGGCGTTCGAGCACGGCGGAACTAGTGCCGCCGGGTTTTTTAGGGACCCGCGTAGTGATGCTCTCCACATGACCGAGATTGCCGGCCTGCGTAACAGGGTGGTCTCGGCCGAGCGCGAAAGCTGGGAGGCTCGCTCCTGAGCAGACATGACTCAGGGGGGTCTTAGCCTTGCCCTGCAGCTTCTTCGGGAGTTTCAGGGGGATCGCGAGCGTGCTCTTAGCAACATGGCGCGAGGTGCAGTGGAATATAACAGTGTCACCCGGGCGCTGTCGGAGGCCAGGGATCGGATTTCCGCACTAGAGGCCGAAGTCGCGCAGGTCCAGAGTTCAGTGAGCCAGCTAGGTGACACCCGGTTTTGGGACGGCTATGTTAGCGGGGCCGGCACCTTGGGGGTGGTGAACCGTGGAGTGCCCCTTTCTACGTCGTACTTGTATGAGGATGATACAATCCCCGAGGCTGTGCGGGTGTCTTTGCAGTCTATTTTGGCTCCTATCCCTCCGCCTCCTCCGGCCATGCATTACGTAGCGCCGCCCGCCCCCAGGGTTTCCTCGGCGCCGATATCCCGGCCGTTGTCCAGGGAGGCATGGGCGTTAGCGAGAATAGCGCCGCGGGTGGCGGCTATTTCTATCTCCAGGATGCCGACCTCGTTCTAGATGCCCCAGTACCAGGGGTGGACGGGACCTTCGAGGGCGGCGATCAGACGGCTGTGGAGGGACAGGATCCGGCTGAGACATGATCCGGGCCGCCGTTCAAGCTCCGGCGCGTTTTGTCTTTTTCTTTTTTTAGTTGCTTGTACCATGCATCTCTTTTTGTGTCCGAGGCCCATAGCTCATATAGCGCCATTGGTGGCGCAATTTTGTGCGTACTCCTTGAGAGTACTTGTATATATACGTTGGCTTGGCCGGTCTTTGTAGAGATGAGACGATTTTATATTATCGCCTGTGTATTGGCCTGAGGGCCGTGATCTTTTTGTAGATATGCGCTGTTTGGCTGGCTTTGTGATTCTCGTCATATTTCGGATCTCACGCTCTTTTTCGGCTAGCTTTTTTTTTTTTGTCTCTTGCAGGTGCTTGCCTGTGAGCGCTTCATGTGTCCAGAGAATCTCAGCCGGTGTTTGTGTTATCCGGCTATAGCCGAGGCCTTGAGTCTGGGGGTGCACCCACCCCCCGAGCCTTCGAGCCTTTTGCCTGGTCTTTGCGCTGGGGTGCCTGAGCTGGTCGGATCGAGGTCCAGGCCAAACTAGGACTTTGTGCCGGGAGGAAGCTTGTAAGGCGTTTGGCGTTCCCGAAGTCGGCGCTTGTGAGGCGGCTTACTGTCTCGGGTGCTGAGGTTGGCGCCTGGGAGGGCGGCTTACAGTTTCGGACTTGGTGCCTGAGCAGGCGGGCTTAAAATCCGGGCCGTGCTAGGTCCTTTGGTGCCGGGAGGACGCTTATTAGGCATTTTGCTTCCCCGAAGTCGGCGCTTGTGAGGCGGCTTACTGTTTCAAGTGCCGAGGTTGGCGCCTGGGAGGGCGGCTTACAGTTTCGGGCTTAGTGCCTGAGCAGGCGGGCTTAAGATCCGGGCCGTGCCAGGTCCTTTTGGTGCCGGGAGGACGCTTATTAGGCGTTTGGCTTTCCCGAAGTCGGCGCTTGTGAGGCGGCTTACTGTCTCGGGTGCCGAGGTTGGCGCCTGGGAGGGCGGCTTACAATTTCGGACTTGGTGCCTGAGCAGGCGGGCTTAAAATCCGGGCCGTGCCAGGTCCTTTTTGTGCCAGGTTGTACGCCCCTGGTGCTTTTACGAGGTTGGCGCTTGTGAGCGGCTTACTGTTTCGGACTCGATGCCTGGATCAGCGGGATTGAGATCCGGGCCTTCCAGGTCTTTTGTGCCAGAGGAGGGGGGTCGAGGCCCGAGCCATACTAGGACTTTGGTTCCAAGTGGCGCTGCTTGGTCTTTTTACTGATTTTTGCGCTTTGAGCGGCTTACTTCTTAGGTTTTTTTTTTTTTTGGTATCTCTTGCCTATTCCGGTAACCCCCCCAGTTTTTGAGTAATTGGTAGGGTTAGGAAAAAAACTATGCAAGTAGAGACATGAATATTAATAGAAAAAGAGAATTCTATTTATTGGCACTTCTTGTGGCGCCTTCTTTTACATAGGTCGGTGGTCGGGGCTATTTCCCGTTCCGATTTAGAGTGCTTGTGGCGACGACGTTTAGGTTTAGGGCGTCTTCCTGTGAGCTTTTCGCCTGTGCGGGTGCCTTTGTTTTTGTTTTTTCTTAGCTTCAACTTGGATTGGAACATTCTAGGAAAGATTATTCCTTAGACCATCGGATTCTAAGTCGTTGCTTCAATTTGATTGGCTCCGCGTTATTCTTCAGGCCTAGCTCCGGGTGTGTGGCCCGCCCTTGTCGTACGTCACTTATTGATAGTATTGCTTCAGGTGTTCGACGTTCCAGAGACGGGGGATTTATTTACCCCCCGTCTCCTCTAGTCGGTACGTCCCGTCTCGGATGACCTTGGTTACGCGGTAGGGGCCTTCCCAGGTTGGTCCCAGGACGCCGGCTCCCTGGACTTGCGTGTTCTGTCCCACTTTTCTTAGGACCAGAGTGCCTTCGAGAAAACATCTCGCCTTGACTTTTGAATTGTACTATCGCTCCACAACTCGTTTCTGGGCTGCTAGGCGCGTGTAAGCGTCGTTTCTCCTTTCTTCAAGGAGGTCGAGTTCGGCCCTCGAGGCTTCGGAGTTTTGGTCCGGATCGTAGAGTTCGACCCGGGGTGAAGGCACCGTGATCTCCGCAGGGATGACTGTTGGGAAATCGGTGGTATCAAGCCGACTTCCTTACCACGATAATAGCTTCCGGGCCGTCCCGGTAACATTTAAAAATTCATTTTAAAGCGGAAATCATGTTATCTGACCGACGACACGGATATCGGGTAACAATCAAAACGAGATCTGATAAATATTTCGAAATTTAATATTTTCATATTCATTATTAATAATCTAGTCGAACAGGAAATAAATAGAAAGCAGTAAATGGTCGCATTTATTTACCCAATGCATAAGGTCGTACCTCAGTTGACGATTCCGGCTGCGCGTTCTGAATTGGGCAGGGCTCCACCGGTGCTGAGGGAAACTCCCGTGATCTTCCGGGATAGACTCCTGGATTCCTCGCTACCGAAGCGTGGGCTTCGCTGGCAGGACTCCGTCGCAAAATTTAACTGAAGGTTCTTTTAAAGCTACCGGAGAAAAATATCTCCTAAGCCGAACCAGAAAAAGAGATCAGAAGCAAAAACACGCAAACCCTAGAGAGAGAGAGGGAGAGCTCGAGTTTTTACTCTGGGGAAAGGTGTGTTGAATGTGTAGAATGAGCTTCCTTTTTATAGGCTCAAGCTGTAACCGATTTGGAGATTTTCCCTCCCATTATTCGAATTCTTTTAATTAAATATAAATAATTATTTCAATCCAATGATCCAGATTCAATCTCATCTAGATCCAATGGATATAATTAATCAGGGATTTAATTAATTGAATAATATAAGATAAGATCATATCATATATTTTTTCGAATTATATTATATATATATATATATATATATTATAATTCGAATTTGTTATTGATTATCTAGATCCAATGGTTAAAATTAAATCTTAAACCAATCCAATGGATCAAATCAATTAGGGATAAATTCAAATACCCTAGGGTTTTACAAAACCCTAATTCGAACTTTTATCCTTATATTTATTCGAATTTTAATATCATATATATAATGTTAATTAATTTCTAATCCGTCGGTTTAAAGATTAGATCTAAAAACCGATCCAACGGACAGAATTAATTAAGCTAATTCGAAATACCTAAACTTGGTCACCAAGTTTCAATTTCGAATTACATTAGGGTTTGAATCAATTATCTCAATCCAACGGTTGATACTAAATCATGACCGATCCAATGGATTAAATTGATTTTAGGGTTTTTGCCACTATACCAGACTTCAGGTATTTATGCCGCAAAAAATAAAATCTTTCAATATTGGTTATTCGAATTTATCTAGGGTTTGTTATACTCAAACCCTAATTCGAAATACACATTAAATAATACATGAATATATATTATTTATTTATTAATATAAATCCTTTAATTATTAATTAATTATTAATAAGATATTAATAATTAAATCCAAATAATCAAATTATATTAATAAATTCTGATATCTTTGTCACACATTAAATGTCATGGTGCAACACCATCATTTAAATTCGTGACATGTGATTTAATTTCAAAGTTTATCGAACCGAGTCATAAACTTAGAAAATCCATAAATCACAAACCGTAAGTCAGAATGACTTGGTTCAAAAAGCAAAGTTGCTCAGAATTTAATTTAGAACAATCTGGTGCTGTTCAAAAATCTAAGTTCTAACTTTCTTTTTATCAGTTACTTTCGTGTACCAAAATATGATACTTTTGCCATGCTATCGATAAAACTATCTGACGTCTGTCACAGACCTGTCAGTTTTATAAGTCGAGCCAAATGATTAAACATTATCCAGAATGTATTTTAATCACGTGCGTATCATCCGTTACGGAGCTATCCTGGGGACCATGGACCCGTATCACTGCTAGTTGTTCGTCAAACCTCGAAGTGATTCCACTATAGACCCGAGGCTGCACTCTTTAGTGATACGGTATATATTATTCCCTTATATACAGCAGGGTGTCCATTAGATTCAATCAAATACCGATTATCGTCCTTTCACTTGATGACTCACACATGAGCAGACGGTTTTTACCGTAATGCCCCTCAATGCATTTTCATCCTTGACTCAGCCAGTAATATTATGAGTAACCCACTTATGGTTTCGATTCATAAGTTGCGCACGGGTATCTTTCACTTCTCACCACTGACAATCAAGGGAATCATCATGACTCTGAAGAGAGCTGTCTGATGCCCATATCTATGATCAAGCAATCCTTACTACTGACCATCATGTTCCCAAAATAATAGTGTTGAGAACAGCGGTAATGTCTTGTGTTCTTTAACGGTTAAATCAAAGAACAATCAAGCCAACAGCTTGGACTCATGACCACTCAGGACTTAGAACTAATATCCATTTGATCATCATTTTGCGACTCAACTACAAGTTGTCAGTGACGGTCTTATATGACAACTTTCTTGAGTTTAAGTCAGGTCCAGTCCAGTATGAAGACGCTTCATACTTAATGCACTTCTAGTGAGTGTAGACACACACAAAATCCAGAATATGATTGTCACTTCAGTCACATTAATGACCTTACCGATTAATGGGCTCCCACCCAGTTAATCAGGTCACGGACATTTTAAGTTCATTTATTATATTTATTAATTCTTCCTCACATGACTCCTTTGTGATAATAATAACATAATTGCATCCTTTATGAACTAAGGAATTAAACATTCTATTTTACTCTACAGAAACTATAATAAGATTAACATAATAAGTACCATCTTTATTCAACGACTTGTCATAATCTTTTACAAATGGATAAATATCTTGTTTAAGGACACACATGTCCAACAATCTCCCACTTGTACTTAAAGAAGATGACTCATGTCTTTCACGCCCATATTATTCAGATGCCTCCTGAATATTTTCTCTGGCAACGTCTTGGTAAATGGATCAGCCAGATTGTCCTCCGATGCTATTTTTCACAACCCGTACGTCCCCACGACGTACTATCTCTCTAATGAGATGGTATTTCCTTTCTATATGTTTTGCCTTGTTATGGTCTCGGGGCTCTTTCGAATTGGCCACAGCTCCACTGTTATCACAGTATAGAGTTTGTGGTCCATCTACATCTGGGACTACACCCATTTCCAAGTAGAAATTCTTTAGCCAAACTGATTCTTTGGCTGCTTCACATGCAGCCACATATTCAGCTTCCATAGTGGAATCTGCGATACAGGATTGCTTTACGCTTCTCCAGAATATCGCTCCACCAGCAAGGGTGTACACTACTCACGAAGTTGATTTTCTCGCGTCTTTGTCAGACATAAAATCAGAGTCAGTGTACCCTAGTGGATTCAGATCTGTTCCTGAAAACACTAACATATAGTTTCTCGTTCTCCGAAGATACTTGAGAATGTTCTTCACTGCAATCCAGTGAGGCATACCAGGGTTGGATTGGTATCTACTAACCATTCCTACAGCATAACAGATGTCTGGTCTTGTACACTGCATAGCGTACATCAGACTTCCCACTGCTGAAGCATAGGGTACCCGCCTCATCTCGTCTTGCTCTTCCGGAGAAGTTGGACACTGGTTCCATCTTAGGAACACTCCATGCCTGGTTGGTAAGTTACCACCCTTGGAGTTTGTCATTGCAAAACGTTCAAGCACCTTATCGATGTAAGCTGCTTGTGACAAGGCTAGAAGCCTGTTATTGTGATCCCTAAAGATACGGATCCCAAGAACATAACTGGCTTCTCCCATATCCTTCATTTGGAATTGCGTATATAGCCACGCTTTCACGTCTGATAATCTTTTCACACTGTTTCCAATGAGAAGAATATCATCGACGTATAGAACAAGAAAAATTTCCACGGACTCATCGTTGAGTTTGTAAATGCAGTCTTCAGTTTCATTCTGAACGAACCCATAGGTCTTGATGGTCTCATCAAACCTTAGATTCCAGGATCTGGAAGCTTGCTTCAATCCATAAATGGACTTGAGTAATCTGCAAACTTTCCCTTCTTGACCCTGTTGCACGAACCCTTCTGGTTGGTCCATATAGATGTTCTCGTCAATGTACCCGTTCAGGAATGCGGTTTTGACGTCCATCTGCCATATCTCGTAATTGAGACTACAGGCTATGGCCATGAGAATTCGGATGGACTTATACTTAGCGACTGGAGCGAAGGTCTCATCGAAATCAATACCTTCTCTCTGGGTAAAACCCTTTGCCACTAGTCTAGCCTTGAAGGTTTCAACCTTCCCGTCCACTCCTCTCTTTCTCTTGTATACCCATTTATTCCCTATGGTTTTGAAGCCATCAGGTAGGTCTACAAGTTCCCAGACTTCATTAGAATCCATTGATTCTACTTCTTGGTTCATGGCTTCCTGCCATTCTCCCTTATCAGGATCCATCATAGCTTCCTTGAAGCTTATCGGATCTTTAACACCAGTGTTTGTAACAGCTAGGTGAAATTCCAATTGGGAATGCTCGTAGCGTTCAACTGGTCTTTTGAACCTCCCACTACGTCTAGGCACCCCTTGGTTCTGATTTGGGACTGTGGTTTCTGCATTGTCCTCTACAACAGTCATAGTTGGAGGTATTGTGACTTTGTCACCTGACACTTCCTCAAGCACAACTTTGCTTCGAGGTTTGAAGTTTATCATATAGTCCTCTTCTAGAAAGGTTGCATTTGTAGAAACAAATACTTTCTTGCTTTGTGGACTATAAAATAAACCTCCTTTTGTCTCTTTGGAATATTCCACAAACAGGCATACTTCTGTTCGTGATTCCAACTTGTTTCTGTTTCCAGTTTGTACATGAGCTGGACATCCCCATATTCTGTAATGGCGCAGATTTGGTATTCTGTCATTCCATAACTCTTGGGGTGTTCTTGAAACAGACTTTGACGGTACAACATTTAGAATGTTGGTGGCCGTCAACAAAGCATATCCCCAAAATGAATTAGGAAGTGATGAGTAGCTTAGCATTGACCTTACCATTTCTAGTAAGGTCCTGTTTCTCCTTTCTGCTACACCATTTTGCTCTGGTGTGCCGGGAGCTGTCAATTGAGATGTTATACCTTTCTCGATCAAGAGATCACAGAATTCATGATCAAGGTATTCTCCCCCTCGATCAGATCGAAGAGATTTTAATGATAGTCCTAGTTGTTTTTCAGCTTCAGCTAGAAATTCCTTGAACTTACCCAAAGTTTCAGATTTCTTTGCCATGAGGTAAACATAACCATATCTCGAATAGTCATCAATGAAGGTGACAAAATATTCAATTCCTCATCTTGCCTGTATGTTCATAGGACCACATACATCAGTGTGGACGAGTTCTAATGGTTTAGTGGCTCTTTGACCCTTTGCCGAAAAGGGTCTCTTAGTCATCTTACCTTCTATACAGGATTCACAAACAGGCAAAGAACCGATTGTTAGTTCTTTAAGGGGCCCTTCCTTAACCAGCCTGTTTATCCTGTCTAGATTAATATGACCCAATCTTAAGTGCCACTTATAGGTTTGCATATCATTATAAATTTTTGGTTTCTTAATTGACTTTGGCATTGCCAACTTAAACATTTCAGCACTCAAACAACTTCCATAATCCGGTCTCAGAATATACAATCCATTTTCTGCTTTTGCAGTACAAATATATACACCATCCTTTGTGATGATCCAATGGGATCCACGAAAGTTTAAGGTATATCCTTGTTTGTAAAACAGAAAAGCTTAGAGTATATTCCTGCAGACATTTGGATAATAGAACACATTATTAACAAATAGAAATTTGTTACCAAATGTCAGTCTTAGATTCCCGACAGCTTTAGCCTGTAAGAACTCTCCGTTTCCTACTTTTAAAGCTGGTCCTTCATGAATTTCTTCTAATGAGTCAAGAGACTGAAGAGAATTACATGCATGATCATTAGCTCCTGAATCTAATATCCAGTTGAAGGATGAGTTATCAACGAAACATGATGTTAACGTTGACTGATCAGCATTACCATTCTGGAAGTCGCCTTCCTGGTAGTTGTACATTCTTTTCCTCTTATTCATTGAATTTAGAGCAATCTGCTCTGCTATTTTGTGTTTCTCTGAAGATCCACTAATAGCCAGTTTGCTCAGGGATTCAGTGACATTGACCATGTTGCTTTGTTTTTGAGACATCAGAGTCATTGCAGAGATTTCCATATCTTGTTTGTCGGAGAACATTTTAACTAGCATTGAAAAAGAAACTTATTAAACTTTATTATAGGTAGAATGTTTTGGGTAATTAAGTTGGTTCGAAATAGTCACATGATGCAAACATGTTCTCGGGAAAACGTTAATAAACCCTTGGACTATTTCATGATAATTCAACCGACTGTACACATCGTTGCCGTCCTTAAGGCATGGTCTCTCTAAGGTGACTCGCGGTATCAACTGTGTAGTTTGGTTGAACTAAGTTTTAGTCATAAACTTAATTAATATTCAATATTAAGAACCACCACAGTTCTCTATGATTATTAACTATCATCATAGACGGTCGGAAAGTACCAACTTCCGTGCAAGCTTAACCCATTATTTTCGGTTCTCAGAATCCTCTTGAAAACGTCGTCCTTAAGGAATGGTCACTCTAAGGTGACTCACGGTCCATTTCCAAGATTCGTCCGTCCCCATATTCTTTTTGAAACTATCACGGTGCCAAACCTTCCACAAGCACACCTTTCCTTAAGAGAAGTGGTCACTCTAGGGTGACTCGAGCCGGTGTGGTCAGCAGACCATGTGACAGTAATAATGGAGACCTTTTATTATTTATTCTATACTTGCCATTGTTTTTTTTTTTTTGTTAAATAACGTTTTTTAACTTTCATCATAAGTTAATTAAAACTTATTATAAACATTCCTTTAATGACTATTAAAGGTTTATATTTTGGCTTTATTAATTACTGCACGTAATTATACATAAGGCCTCAATGGTTATAGTGTTCATTATTTCATCGGTAGTGATAGGTCAATCATACTTTCTCCAGGTAGATGGGAGGGGTCCTAACCGGTCACCCATAAGTGGATGGTGAACCGGCCCCACTTTTGATTCCCTCTTCCTCAGACAAGATTGTATGATTGAGATTTTTCCGATTAATAATGGCCACTTTACATTTACTCTTTATTATTCATGTCTATCCTTAATTCGACATATTAATAATGATTAAACATAGGCACTATGTTTACGGGTTATGAAAATAGGTTACTATAAATTATATCTATGATGAATATATATAATTAGATTTTAATGATTCCCATTCTTTAAGAATAATCATTAATTTATACTATGGCTTATAATTAATTATTTATGATATTTTAAAATAAGTCAATGATATTATTCCTAAGAATTATCATCCATATTTTAATATTAAATAAGACAATATTATTTATTCATTAAATAATATCCATATTTAATTTTATGAATTATATAAAATAAGTCAATGTTACTTAACCATAAATAACATCCATATTTTATTAATTCATAATTGTTTAATTTCAATTATAATTAATATTTAATTATTCATAAGGATCCGGGTCGGAATAAATTCCGACCCATAATTAAAATTATGTACGTGGGCCCTCCGGGCCTAAGCCCGGGCCCACGTCCCTAGGAAAAACCACGCCCAGCCAGCCGGGAAGGCCAGGGCAGCGCCCACCTTGTGCTGGGCCCGCTGGCCCATTCTGCTGCCAGGCAGCGTGGGCCGCAGGTCACCCGCAAGGGTTTCGCCCTGGGCCTCGCCCTGGCGTGGGCCTTGCCACGGGCTTGGCCCGTGGCTCTTAGGGTTTCGACCCTGGGGCTGCAGCGGCAGCCCTTGGTCCCCTTAAGCCACGGGCTGGGCTGCGCCTAGCAGCCCGCCCCACTTTCCCGTCACGATTTCTCGGGTCGGGAAATAATCTAATTTTAAATTAAAAATTAAAATATCTAGAAATAAATTTCAATTTTAATTATTAATTTATTCATCAAATAATTATTTTAAACCTTTAAATTAAATTTCGAAATTATTTATCCTGGAACCATAGCTCTGATACCAATTGTTGGGAAATCAGTGGTATCAAGCCGACTTCCTTACCACGATAATAGCTTCCGGGCCGTCCCGGTAACATTTAAAAATTCATTTTAAAGCGGAAATCCTGTTATCTGACCGACGACACGGATATCGGGTAACAATCAAAACGAGATCTGATAAATATTTCGAATTTAATATTTTCATATTCATTATTAATAATCTAGTCGAACAGGAAATAAATAGAAAGCAGTAAATGGTCGCATTTATTTACCCAATGCATAATGTCGTACCTCAGTTGACGATTCCGGCTGCGCGTTCTGAATTGGGCAGGGCTCCGCCGGTGCTGAGGGAAACTCCCGTGATCTTCCGGGATAGACTCCTGGATTCCTCGCTACCGAAGTTTGGGCTTCGCTGGCAGGACTCCGTCGCAAAATTTAACTGAAGGTTCTTTTAAATCTACCGGAGAAAAATATCTCCTAAGCCGAACCAGAAAAAGAGATCAGAAGCAAAAACTCGCAAACCGTAGAGAGAGAGGGAGAGCTCGAGTTTTTACTCTGGGGAAAGGTGTGTTGAATGTGTAGAATGAGCTTCCTTTTTATAGGCTCAAGCTGTAACCGATTTGGAGATTTTCCCTCCCATTATTCGAATTCTTTTAATTAAATATAAATAATTATTTCAATCCAATGATCCAGATTCAATCTCATCTAGATCCAATGGATAGAATTAATCAGGGTTTTTAATTAATTGAATAATATAAGATAAGATCATATCATATATTTTTTCGAATTATATTATATATATATATATATTCAAATTCGAATTTGTTATTGATTATCTAGATCCAATGGTTAAAATTAAATCTTAAACCAATCCAATGGATCAAATCAATTAGGGATAAAGTCAAATACCCTAGGGTTTTACAAAACCCTAATTCGAACTTTTATCCTTATATTTATTCGAATTTTAATATCATATATATAATGTTAATTAATTTCTAATCCGACGTTTTAAAGATTAGATCTAAAAACCGATCCAACGGACAGAATTAATTAAGCTAATTCGAAATACCTAAACTTGGTCACCAAGTTTCAATTTCGAATTACATTAGGGTTTGAATCAATTATCTCAATCCAACGGTTGATACTAAATCATGACCGATCCAATGGATTAAATTGATTTTAGGGTTTTTGCCACTATACCAGACTTCAGGTATTTATGCCGCAAAAAATAAAATCTTTCAATATTGGTTATTCGAATTTATCTAGGGTTTGTTATACTCAAACCCTAATTCGAAATACACATTAAATAATACATGAATATATATTATTTATTTATGAATATAAATCCTTTAATTATTAATTAATTATTAATAAGATATTAATAATTAAATCCAAATAATCAAATTATATTAATAAATTCTGATCTCTTTGTCACACATTAAATGTCATGGTGCAACACCATCATTTAAATTCGTGACATGTGATTTAATTTCAAAGTTTATCGAACCGAGTCATAAACTTAGAAAATCCATAAATCACAAACCGTAAGTCAGAATGACTTGGTTCAAAAAGCAATGTTGCTCATAATTTAATTTAGAACAATCTGGTGCTGTTCAAAAATCTAAGTTCTAACTTTCTTTTTATCAGTTACTTTCGTGTACCAAAATATGATACTTTTGCCACGCTATCGATAAAACTATCTGACGTCTGTCACAGACTTGTCAGTTTTATAAGTCGAGCCAAATGATTAAACATTATCCAGAATGTATTTTAATCACGTGCGTATCATCCGTTACGGAGCTATCCTGGGGACCATGGACCCGTATCACTGCTAGTTGTTCGTCAAACCTCGAAGTGATTCTACTATAGACCCGAGGCTGCACTCTTTAGTGATACGGTATATATTATTCCCTTATATACAGCAGTGTGTCCATTAAATTCAATTAAATACCGATTATCGTCCTTTCACTTGATGACTCACACATGAGCAGGCGGTTTTTACCGTAATGCCCCTCAATGCATTTTCATCCTTGACTCAGCCAGTAATATTATCAGTAACCCACTTATGGTTTCGATTCATAAGTTGCGCACGGGTACCTCTCACTTCTCACCACTGACAATCAAGGGAATCATCATGATTCTGAAGAGAGTTGTCTGATGCCCATATCTATGATCAAGCAATCCTTACTACTGACCATCATGTTCCCAAAATAATAGTGTTGGGAACAGCGGTAATGTCTTGTGTTCTTTAACGGTTAAATCAAAGAACAATCAAGCCAGCAGCTTGGACTCATGACCACTCAGGACTTAGAACTAATATCCATTTGATCATCATTTTGCGACTCAACTACAAGTTGTCAGTGACGGTCTTATATGACAACTTTCTTGAGTTTAAGTCAGGTCCAGTCCAGTATGAAGACGCTTCATACTTAATGCACTTCTAGTGAGTGTAGACACACACAAAATCCAGAATAGGATTGTCACTTCAGTCACATTAATGACCTTACCGATTAATGGGCTCCCACCCAGTTAATCAGGTCACGGACATTTTAAGTTCATTTATTATGTTTATTAATTCTTCCTCTCATGACTCCTTTGTGATAATAATAACATAATTGCATCCTTTATAAACTAAGGAATAAAACATTCTATTTTACTCTACAGAAACTATAATAAGATTAACATAATAAGTACCATCTTTATTCAACGACTTGTCATAATCTTTTACAAATGGATAAATATCTTGTTTAAGGACACACATGTCCAACAATGACTGCTTCGACGCCGCATGTTAGGACGAATGGAGTTTCTCCCGTTGCGTTCCTGGCGGTGGTGCGGTATGCCCAGAGTACTGCGGGCAGTTCCTCGGCCCATTTCCCCTTCTTTTTGTCGAGCTTCTTTTTCAGGATTGCCTTGATGTCCTTATTGACGGACTCGACTTGGCCGTTGGCTTGTGGGTAGACTGGGAAGGAATAAGTGTTGTTGATCCCGAGATCTTGACAGGACGATCGGAGATCCAGGTTGTTGAACTGCTTGGCATTGTCGGTGATGATCGACTTGGGGATCCCGTGTCGACAGACTATGTTACGCCAGATGAAGTTCGTCGTGTTTGTCTGAGTGATTTTGGCCATGGGCTCTGCTTCGACCCATTTGGTGAAGTAGTCGATGGCGACTATAGCGTACTCCACTCCTCCCGGTGCTTTCGGAAGTTTTCCGATCAGGTCAATACCCCATTTTACGAAGGGGCGAGGGACCATTACCGGGCAGAGCGAAACTTCCGGTTGTCGCGGAATTTGTGCGAATCGCTGACATTTGTCGCATCTTCGTGCTACTTCGGCAGAGTCTTTTCTGAGCGTAGGCCAGAAGTACCCCTGTTTCAGGGCCTTCAGTGCCAGAGATCGCCCCGCGTAATGGTTTCCACAAATTCCTTCGTGGATTTCCCGGAGGACCAGGCTGGCATCCTCCTTGTTGAGGCATTTCAGGAGAGGTTGCATGAAACCTCGTTTGTAGAGTTCTCCGTTGTGCAACACGTATCTCGTTGCGCGGAACTTGAGCTGCCTAGCCTCTTTGCGGTCGCTCGGAAGGGTACCGTGTTTCAGGTATCCTGTTATCGGGGTTATCCAGCTTTCGCTGGGTTCGCTCGATGTGGTGAGGATCGCCTCGTGGCTGGTTGCGGTCGCGCTTTGTTCCAGGCGCCCGGTCATCGCCGGCGTTCTTTCTCCGGCGGACTCCCCGGCGGTGACGGGGGCTTCAGCCTTCTTTATCGAAGGCTTGTCGAGGGCTTCGATCGGAACTTTTCCCAGTTCTTCGTCGTCGGCCCCAGAGGCCGTCCTGGCTAAGGCGTCTGCCTCCGAATTCTCGGCTCGGGGGATTTGTGTGATCTCATACCAAGACAGTGGTTCCAGGCGGCGTTTCACTTCTGCGAGGTACGCCACCATGTGAGCTTCCTTCGCTTGGTACTCGCCTTCCACTTGTTTCACAATTAGCTAGGAGTCGCAGCGGATTCGCAAGTTTTCCACTGCGAGCTTGTGCGCGATTTGTAATCCGGCTAGCAGTGCCTCGTACTCGGCCTCGTTGTTTGAGGTCTTGAACCCGAAGCGTATGGCATAGCGGAGTTTTTCACCGTCAGGGTTGGTGAGTACTATCCCGGCCCCTGAACCGTGCATGTTCGCGGCGCTGTCGACGTGTAGACACCAAGTTGGTCCGTCGGGATGATTCTTCCTTTTCGGAGCCTTCGGTGGCTTATCGATTTCTTCCTCCGTTTCAACCTCGGTATCGTAGGTGAACTCGGCGATGAATTCGGCTACAGCTTGGCCTTTGATGGCAACCCTGGGCTGGTACTCAACGCCGTATTCTGCTAGCTCTTGTAACCAGATGGCCATGCGTGAGGAAGTGCCTTTGAGAAGCGCCTTCCGGACCGGGTGTTCGGTCCGCACAAATATTTGGTGAGCCTGGAAGTACGGACGGAGTTTCTTCGCAGCGGTGACCAGGGCGAGAGCCAACTTTTCGATTTGTGTGTAACGCGTTTCGGCGTCCAGAAGAGCTTTGCTGATGTAGTAGATCGGCAGTTGCCTCTTGTCTTCTTCCCGGACCAGTACGGTGCTCACCGCTCGAGTCGAAACTGAGAGGTAGAGGTAGAGTGGCTCCTCATCCTTTGGTTTCGATAGCAAAGGTGGTGACCCGAGGTAGGCTTTTAGCTCTTGGAAGGCGGTTTCGCATTTTTCGTCCAGACAAAGTTCTTTCCGCCTTTGAGGGCTTGAAAGAACGGTTGACAGCGGTCTGTGGCTTTTGAGACGAACCTTCCTAGAGCGTTGATCCTACCGTTTAGGCTTTGCACTTCCTTGATCCGTTGGGGGCTTCTCATTTCGAGAAGGGCTTTAATTTTCTCGGGGTTGGCTTCGATTCCCCGTCTGTTGACGATATATCCCAAGAACTTTCCGGATTCGACTCCGAAAGCGCACTTGGCGGGGTTCAACTTCATTTGATACCTCCTCAGCAACAGGAATGTTTCCCGCAGATCATTGACGTGGTCGTCTTCCTGAAGGCTCTTCACGATCATGTCGTCCACGTACACCTCCATGGTTTTTCCGATCAGGGGAGCGAACATTATGTTGACCAGGCGTTGGTACGTGGCTCCGGCGTTCTTGAGTCCGAATGGCATGACCTTGTAGCAATAGAGACCGCGGTCGGTCACGAATGCCGTGTGTATCTGATCGGGCTCGTGCATCCGGATTTGATTGTACCCTGAGTAGGCGTCCATCATGCTCATGAGTTGGTGGCCGGCGGTAGCGTCCACCAGCTGGTCGATCCTTGGGAGCGGAAAGCAGTCTTTGGGACATGCGGCGTTGAGATCGGAGTAGTCTATGCAGATTCTCCATTTTCCGTTTGGCTTCTTCACCATCACCACGTTTGATACCCAGTCTGGGTATGTGACCTCCTTGATGAAGTCAGCGGTGATGAGCTTGGTGACTTCCTCGTTGATTGCTTGGTACCGCTTGAAGGCGCGTCTGCGTTGGATTTTCGGCGTCTTTCCCGCTTCGATGTTTAGTCGATGAACGGCGATTTAAGGATTGATTCCGGGCATATCGGCGTGCGACCAGGAAAATACGTCTTTGAACTCCTTGAGGAAGGCGATCAGCTTGGTCTTGATCATGACCGGAAGTTGGGCTCCGATCGTGACTGTTCTCTCGGGCCGGTCCTCCTCTATCAGGATCTGCGTGACTTCTGACGAAGGCTCCATCGTGGGCTTGCGCCTGTCATATCGAGGGTCTAGCTCACCAAACATCCCTGCGTTCCCTGGGTAGTCAGGAAGTTCTTCCTCGAGCTGGTACACCGTGTTGATGACCAGCTCGTTCTTCCCGGACTTTGTCCCTTGGGCGTAGCAGTTTCGGGATTCCCGCTGACTGCCTTTCATCACTCCTATCCCGTTATCAGTTGGGAATTTGACGAGCAGATGAAAGGTAGATGTGATGGCTCGCAGTTTGTTGAGGCTAGGCCGCCCCAAGATGGCGGAAGGTTGATCCATTACGAGGTACCTGACCATTTTGGTGGTCAGGGCCCCGTCTTCGGAGCCGAATGTCGTGGGCAAGGTGATGGCACCTTCGGTGTAGACCGGCCGCCCGTTGAATCCGTAGAGGGGCGTCCTCACCGGAGTGGGGACTAGTCCTCCTAGGTTCATCTGGACCAAGGCGGTTTTGAAGATGACGTCGGCCGAGCTCCCATTGTCGATCAGAACTCGTCGTACCCGATTGTTGGCGACGAGGACGTCGGTTACGATAGCGTCATTATGAGGATGTGAGATTCTCCGAGCCTCCTGCTCGGTGAAAGTGATTTCCTGGCCGGGGAGCGCAAGGGATGCTCCCCCGAGGTGGGTGATGTTGACTTGGTGTGTGTCTCGATCCTCTTCAAGGGATCGGGCGTACCGTTTCCTTTGGTTGCCTGAGTCTCCAGTTTTGGGTCCGCCCATTATGGTTGAGATGACGTGGAACTGAGAAGGTCCATTTCTTTCTGGTTCTTTCTCGGAGCGGGACCGGTCTGGACCATCGTCGTGTTGCCGTCTGTCTTCTCGGGGACGTGGGCGACTGGAATCCCCGTTTCTGGAGACCAGCTTTTTGACGAACTCCTTGAGTTGCCCGTCTTGTATCAGCTGCTCGATTTGCCTTTTCAGCTGATAGCATTCTGACGTCGTGTGACCGTGATCCTGGTGATACTCGCAGTACCGACTCATATCTTTCTTGGGATTTTTCTTGAGAGGATTTGGCCTTCCGAACTTATCTCCGTGTAGGCTGAAGATCATTGCGGGCGAGGCCGTCAGGGGGGTGAAGTTTGCGTCTTTCCGGAACTTTTTCGCCTTCTTGTGCAGCGGGGGCTTACTTCCGGAGTTTCGCAGTTGGCGCTGCTTCTTCCCCTGTGTCTCGTTGTTGCCACTCTTTCGATCGTCGCGGTACTGATTTCCTTGGTCGAGCTGGTTCCGGCCGCCGAAGTACTCGTCGACAACGATGTCCTTTGCTGCCCTCGCCATCAGTTCGGCCATGGAGGCCGGCCTTTTTTTGACGAGGGAGCGGGAGAAATCGCATAACGGTAGACCGTCGATGACGGCGGTAATGGCATCGTCGTCCGTGTAGCTGGCAACTTTATTTGACTCTTCGACGAATCTTTTCAGGTACGCTTGCAGAGTTTCATCTTTACGCTGCTTGAGGGTCCAAAGGTAGGATTTCGTCTTTCGTTGCGTGATCAAGCTTGCGAAACGAGAAGTGAATCGTTCTGCGAGCTCATCGAATGACCTGATTGACCCTTTTTTGGGAGGCGTTGGTACCACTCGAAGGCGGGTCCTGCTAGCGTGAGACAGAAAGCCTGACACATTGTGGCGGGTGAACATTTCTTCACCCGCATGTTGAACTGATACTGTACCAGATGGTACGTGGGGTCGGTAGAGCCATCGTAGGTGAGGTTCAGCGGGAACCTCAGGTCTCCGTCAAGATCCTTGGCGAGCAAGTGACTAGCAAGGGGGGACAGGTTCCCCTCAGCCATGCTTCGAGCGACGGGGTCGGTACTCTGGGCCGCAGCGAGTCCATGCATCTCTTGCTTGAGTGCTTGGAGCTCGCTTCTGAGACCGTCGTAGGGCGGTGTTTCGGCCAGAGTATCTTTTGCGGGGATGACATATTCTCCCCCCTTGTGTCGGGAGTGTTGGGAGTTGTCAGATTCCTCTGCATTGTCGTCGTCGTTGGATTCCTCCGGTCGGGGGGATCGTTCTCTTTTTCGGCCCCCCCGCTGTTGTCGATTAGTTCGGTTCAGGTGGTGTCGGAGGTCTCCCTCGCTGGCTGGGTGAGTCCGAACTCGCTCTTGCTGTCGTCGTTCCCTTTTATTCCTCGTTTTATTGGCGGCATCTTCGTACCCCCCGAGTCGGTCAAATGCTGACCGTCTGGTGGTTTGGGATTGCGCTGGCTCCTGGGAGTCTGCGGGAGCGGGACGCTCTCTGTTTGCCTCTCTCTGAGTGAGTTCGAGGGCTTCTTCAGGGCTCTCCTCCTCTCCTTCGTTGGCGTGTTTGCCTTCGAAGTGTTTGGAGATGAGCCCGGTTAGTCGGAAAAGACTTTCTTCGACTCAGGCCAGCCTTTCTTCGTTGAGCGCTGGCTCTTGGCGGGTGCTTGCTTCCGGCAGGATGCGGACCTGCTTTCGGCGGGCGTGGACCTTTGCCCGAGTGCTTAGAGCGATACTCTCTGTAGGGTGAGAGGGAGTGCCTTCCGTTGGCTGGGATGACATCTCCTTGACTTAATGAAAATCGATTGCTGGTGGGGTATTCAGAGGACTGAATTCGTGTTGCACCCCTCCTTCTAGCGCCAAAATGTTGATGCCGTTTTTTGGATCAAACACTGTTGTGGCCCAAGTTGTTGATTTTGGGCCTGGCCCAATGTCGCTTGATGACGTGGCGGGCTTCTGATGACTTTGGATGGGCCTCTGGCTGGCCTTGTTGCGAGGATGACAGATTGTGCCCCCTCTGTTGACTTCGGTGGGCCGCGTTGACTTTGTGTTGGATTTGATGGCCCTGTTACGGATGACAGGTTTTCCCTCCCTCTTGCTCTTTTTCGGCGTATGAGTGATACGGATTCCGAGCGGAGTTCCTGGCACTGGGATCGAAACCTATCGTAGCCGTTCGAGGTCCAGCGATCCGGGGATTACTCTCCCCCTGTTACCTCAAAGCCTGGAATGGACAAGGCCAGGGATACAGGTTCGGGTATCTCGCAGAAATCGGGGTCCACACGAACGGGAGAGTGAGTTTGATCCAGTGGATCCTGGGGGATTGGCTTCCCGGCCTGTGACGTCGATTCTAGTCTGGGCCCTACAGACTGTCCGCAAAGCCACGATATCAATGTAAGATATGGGGCTGGGAGACAGAACGGGTTCCACGCAGATCTAGAAGAATGGTCTGGCGGGGTCGTCGAATCGTCCCAGGATCTTTTCCAGGGGTTCCCCTCTGGTTGGTCTATTTAGAGAGATTCCCCAGGTCCAGTCCCTCGACCTGAATTGTGGGTCCTGATACGTGTCCCCGAGCTATCCGCACAGACGCGCAATGGACTGTGAGATAGACCGGACACCGCGTAGAACATGACCTATCAAGTAGGACCTTGACCGTGTAGGAATCCCTCCGAGACCTCCGATATCGCTCAGTTTCCGGACCTGGCAAAAGAATACCCGAGGTCAAGGGAAACAAGGGGGGCTACCCCCTGATTCACCTCCGACGCTCAACATTAGTGGAGTATATGAGAGGGAGGCGAGTTTATAGGGAGTAGGGAAGAGCTCGAGAGAATTCGAGTGAATTACGTTGAGTTTGAGCGAGTTACCGTTTGAATGAACTGAGCCTGTATTTATAACTGGATCCAGGGACTCCGGTGCAAATAAATATTGTTTTGAGAGGTCCCCGAGAACACATTATATATGCAAATGGAAGCCCCGGACGAGAGGAAGCCAACGCAACCGTCGGATCGCCGATCCGATCACTGACGCGCCCTCACGCGTGCATTTTGTGCGAGCTGCTCCGCCCACGCGCTGCCCACTCGCTGGCACGCACGGATGACGTCATCGCTTCAGGGGCGCGCGTGGAGAAGGCTGAGGGGCGAGTGGGTGGCACAGGTGCCACGTGGCGGCTCCTGGTGGGCTCTGGAGTGTGTGGGGCCCACAAAAAGGCTCCCGAAGTGATTTTTTGCTCCCGAACTCTTCACGTGTCTGTTTTTCACAAATTTTATGTCATTTTTGAGTATCTTGATATTTTTAGGAACATTTAGACACTTTATTTTACAAAAACGGGCCTCCGGAGGGTGTTTTGGATTAAAATTGACTTAATTAATTAAAAGAAAAATTAATTTGATAATTTTTCTTTAATTAATTCGTTCTTAAATTAATCCCGGGATTTACCCGTAACACGTATGATTGGTAATTAGACGTCAAAATGGTCCATTTCCTAGGCTACACATGAGGAAATTTTGGAGAGAATTCAAAATAAGAGAACAAGTAAAAAAATTATTATAATAAAATATAATATTTTTCATTCATTATAAATGGATTAGTTCATTCATTAATTGTTTTTCTAAAATTTAATGAAAACGACTTTTGTGTTGCCTTCAATGAGAGCCGACCCTCGTTATAAGCACCGTAGGCACCTGCCTCGTGCTTCCAAAATTTAGTACACTTTAGTGTGCCCTATATTGGAACATAATAATCGTTTGTGTGAAAAAAAAAAAAAAAAAAAAAAAAAAAAAAAAAAACCTAGTACTCGATCACACATGAATGTGACTTTTTTTAATAAGCCTAAAAATTAATTAAAGAGGGCCTAATATAGTTTTTAACATAGAAAAACTCAATATCTAAGGGTCGGCCTATACTGTGTACTAGTTATTAGTTTAGAAGACATATAATAAGAACTTAATTCGTGACTGAAAGTGTTTAGCTGTGGGGCCAGCCTCCACCGTAGCATGGTTGCGCAGCCCGAAACACCTTCCACGAATTCTCGACGCAACCCGCAGCTTGTTGTAGTGCGTGGCCACACAATAACTGAGAAGGGGGAAGCTTCCGGCGACGCAAGCATCCCTCGTAGTCGCCGATGACAGTTAAAAAAATTGAGGCGGTAGAGGTATAAAGTGAAAACGGCGATAAAAGTACCTAAAGTCAATGAAATGTGAGTCGACACATTTTTTCGTTCTTTTTTTTTTAATTCAAATGAGAGAAGACGTTACATAGTTGGATGAGCACATAAGTATGTGTTTTAATATGATTTAATTCCAATGTGCCAAAAATTTTGGCCAGTCTATAAAAAATGTATCGTGTAAAAAATGTATCGTGTCACATTATTGACTTTAGGTACTTTTACTGTTATTTTTTACTTTATACTCGTATCGCTTCGTAGTTAAAATTTTAATTCTTTTGCAGCGATTCTAAGGAAACACAACGAGGAAGTACCCCTTATAATCTTCAAGTACGGTTCTCAACGTTTAATCTTCAGCCTTAATTATGAAAACAAATCAATTAATTAATTAAGATAAAAAAAAATTATTAGCATTTAAGGATTGCATGTCAAATCATAATATTGCTTGACATATAAACGACCGAGTAAGCTTATAAATCATCAAATGTTAAATGGAAGATGAGCCGTTTGTGACATATTTGTTAAGGTCGGATTTGGTCAAATCCATTCCTAACTTTACACTTGTCGTTTTCCCATGAAACGACGAGGATCAGGTTGGGCACAATGGCGATGGGCCCTCGGCCCACGGATAGAGATCAGTGACCAAGAGGGGAGCCCGTGCTCCTCGAGGGTGGTCAGGTTGCAACGGGCCCACGGCCCATCGGGGGAAGCGATGACCGAGGAGGGGCCTCAAGCCCATTAAGGTCTAGGGCTTCTACCTAGGATGCGACAAGGGCGTACGGATTGAGGGGACCACTACTGGGCAGTGCGCTCAGGATATGGCAGGGGGACAACGTTAGTGGAGACGAGCACCTTTGGCAGCCGCCGAGGATATCAGAGAAAAGGACCACAGAATATTAGAAGGGGGGACCATTGGGAGATCATCCAGGGGATTCGAGCCGGAGGGATCTGAGCGTCGCTATAAATAGAGGGGGAGCTCCCATTTGAAGGGGTTGGCCATTACCGAGAGAAGAGGGAGAAACAGAGTCATCGCATAGTGTTGAGAAAACCTTCGTGTAACCAACTTGATAGTGTCAGTCTTAGTTTTATCGCATTCCTCTTCGAGGTTCCGAGCTATAAACGGAAGAAACCGATCCCCTTTGTAATCATAATCAATCAAAGATACCCCATCGTTCGTATTATTCGTGTGTTCGAGTAGTGTATTTTTGTGACTGTAAGGCGGTGTGAATCGCCCTCTACAGTTTGGCGCCCACCGAGGGGCTATAGTTTCTTCCTATCGCACAGCCAGGAACGAGAAGAGGGAAAGCGAAAGATGCCTCAAGACGAAGAGCGGAGCGACCAGAGTGAGGCGCTGGACGAGATGCGGCGACAGATGACCCAGGTCATGCAGAGGATGGAAGCGGCCGACAGGAGGGCGGAAGAAGCCACGAGAAGAGCAGAGGAGCAAGCCGCAGAGAGTCGGAAGCTCGCCGACCTACTCGCCCAAGCGGAGGGCAGGAACGCGGCGAACAGGTCTGCTGACTCCCCCGTCGCAGCGAGTGGAGGGGCCCTGACCCGAGACGCGGCGAATAACGAGGCGCTCGACGCCTCACGGGGCCTCTTGGTCCGGAACCTGTTCCAGACGCTGGCATCGACCTCGCAGCCAACGACGACGGCAAGCACGCCCCTGAGCGTGCCAGCGCTGGCCCCGGCGGGCGACCCAACCGCTACGGGAGAAATCATGAAGGCCATGGCGGCCATGGCGGCGGCCCTGGAGGCAAAGATAGGACAGGTGGCATCGCGAGTGCACCAGGCGACGAGTGCCGGTCCAGAGATCGACAAGCTGGTAAGAGACGCCAGAGTGACCCCATTTACTCCCAGGATCCGAGGAGTCGAAGTAGACGAGCTGCCAAAGATCAAGCTCGTGCCGTACAAGGGAGGGACCGATCCTACAACTCATGTGAAGTCTTACAAGATAGCGACGGACCATATCGTCGGCGAGGAGACCAGAAGGGAGGCTATCCTATGTCGTCTTTTTATTTACCATTTGCAGGGTCCAGCCAGTGACTGGTTCGCGCGGCTTGCGCCAGGGATTATCGACAATTCCGACCAGCTCGTCGCCATGTTCCTGAAGCATTATTCCATCCACGCCCAGAGCGAGGCGACGCTAGCGTCTCTGTTTGATCTCAAGCAGGGGAAGGACGAGACGCTGCGCCAGTACCTGGAGCGGTTCAAGGGAGTAATGATTCGGGTGCCGAATCTCGAAGACGCCGTCGCCGTCCAAGCCCTGAGGCACGGCCTGCACTGCACTTCCGATTTCTGCAAAGAGATCACGAGGACAGTGCCGCTGACGATCGAGGACGCCCTCCACCGAGCGATGATCGACATGAACATCGAGGAGAATATCCTCGGCAAAAAAAGGAGCGACGACAGGGGCGAGGCCAAGGCCAAATCCGAGAAGAACAGGGACGGACGAGACGGCTCGTCGTCGAGAGCAAGGAGAGAAGACCGGGGAGCACAGAATGAGCGGCGCGCCCCAGAGGCTCCGAGACACAAAGTCTACCAGGTGGACGAGAAGAGGAGCGACAACACCGCCCGCGAGAGCCAGCCGTGGGCGGACTATCGCGACAGCAGGCCCCAGGACCAGCAGGGAGGATACTCCCGGGGAGAGCCCGACGGAGGCCAGCAGGGATACTCCGGGGGACGTGGTGGGTTCTCCGGAGGAAGAGGAAGTTTCGGCGGCAGCCGTGGAGGACGCTCAGGCGGCCGAGGAGGTTACGAAAGGACTTCGTGGCCAAGGGACATGAACAAGTTTTGTTCGTT
Source organism: Parietaria judaica (assembly GCA_954871525.1). Lineage (NCBI taxonomy): Eukaryota > Viridiplantae > Streptophyta > Magnoliopsida > Rosales > Urticaceae > Parietaria > Parietaria judaica. Next base: position 5,408,470 of record OX940868.1, read on the forward strand.
CCACGGTTATTGGGGCCATTCGTCCGAGGATTGCGCCGCGTACAAGAGGTTCATCCAGAAGGGGATTGAACGCGGAGACTACGGGGAAGCCACACGAGAGCATGCGCGACCCTGGAACAACGAGAATAGGACCTTCCCCAACCAGCAGGTGGCTCCGCCTCAGAGCGCCGGAGGAGGACAGGGCGCTCAGAAGCGAAGTTTCGCGATCGAAGCGGAGCCATCGACCCGCGTCGAGGCCGCCCGCCCAGCAAGCAGACCGAGGATCGACGTGATCATGGGCGGATCACGATTCTGCGACGACACGGTCAACAGCATCAAAGCCTACCAAATGCGGGGGCGAGAGCCTAACAGAGGAGACTCGGTGCACGAGACATCGGGGGCGACGATCGAGTTTGTCGAAGACGACAACTGCGCGGATTCGCACGACGACGCCCTGGTGCTCGAGCTCAACATCGGGGGGTACGACATAGCGCGCGTCCTGGTCGACAACGGCAGCTCTATGGGCATGATCACCCACGAGTGCCTTCTTCGCATGAAGATCGATGACCTCGCCATCGGAGGCCGACCCCGGAAGGTGTCAGGGTTCACCGGCGACGTCACCACCTCGCTGGGCACGGTTCAGCTAGCCGTATACGCCGGAAGCGTTAGGAGGATGACCGAATTCATGGTTCTCGACGTAGAATCGCACTTCAATGTGATCCTCGGGAGGCCGTGGATTCATGCGATGAGAGCCGTGCCCTCCACCTACCATCAGTGCATCAAGTTCCCGGGAAAGAACGAGGGAACCATCGAGGAGCTCCAAGGCTGCCGAGAAGCCTACCGCATCTGTTACATGATGCATCATCGAGCGGCAAGCAGCGGGAAGAGACCCGAGAAGGCTCTCGAAGGCCGCAAGGATGGCTTATAGCAGTTAGCCATCGCTGCCCCGCCTCCCCCGACGACAAAGCGAAGGAAGCGGCGCAAGAAGAAGGGGAAAGGAGGAGATCCCGGAATTCCAAGGATCCTTAGCGCCGAGGACGTGGAGGACCCGGCTACGGAAGAGCGGAGCGGCGGGCCACAAATCGAGGAGGTCGAGCAGGTCTGCATCGACGAGACCGATCCGACGAGAACCGTCGGAGTAGGCGCGAGACTCGACCCAGAGGTGAAAGCCCAGCTGGTGGAGTTCCTGAAGTGGAACAAGGGAAGCTTCGCGTGGACCAACGACGACATGCCGGGGATCGACCCCGCGGTAATCACCCACCGGCTCAACACCGACCCCAACCATCGACCGGTCATACAGAAGAGGAGGAAAATGGCGGCCGACAGAAACAAGATCATCAACGACGAGGTGGACAGGTTGCTGGCGATGGGAACTATCCGGGAGGTCAAGTACCCCGAATGGCTAGCCAACACCGTCGTCATACAGAAGAAGAACGGCAAGTGGAGGGTCTGCGTGGACTACGTTGATCTCAACAAGGCGTGCCCGAAGGATAGCTTTCCGATGCCCCACATCGACCGCCTGGTCGAGGCGACCATCGGGTACGAGCTTATGAGCTTCATGGACGCCTATTCCGGATATCACCAGATCAGGATGCACCCCGATGACGAGGAGAAGACCGCCTTCATCAGCGAGCGAGGGACGTACTGCTACAAAGTCATGCCGTTCGGGCTAAAGAACGCCGGCGCCACCTATCAGCGGCTCATGACAAAGATGTTCCACGATCAGATAGGAGAATCGCTAGAGGTGTACATCGACGACCTGGTCGTCAAGTCGTTAAAGGTTGCCATGCACGTCGAGCATCTGGAGAAATGTTTTCGGGTCCTCAACGAGCATAAGATGAAGCTGAACCCGACGAAGTGCACCTTCGGCATCTCGTCCGGGAAGTTCTTGGGCTTCATGGTGACCCGTCGCGGAATCGAGGCCAGCCCCGACCAGGTCGAAGCCTTCCAGAGCATGCCCTCGCCTCGTAATCGTAGAGAGGTCCAGAAGCTGACAGGACGGATCAACGCGCTCGGACGGTTTATCTCGCGACAAACAGACTGGACCCTTCTCTTCTATGAGTTGCTGAAGAAGAATAAGAAGTTCGAATGGACGCAAGAGTGCGAGGAGGCCTTCCAAGCGCTGAAGGCTTACCTCTCGTCGCCGCCAGTCATGACGAAGCCAGAGCCAGGAGAGCCTCTGTATCTATACCTCGCGGTGTCCGATCAGGCGATAAGCCAGGTGCTAGTGCGAGAAGAGAAAGGCGAGCAGAAGCCTGTTTCGTATATCAGCCGGAAGCTCCTTGACGCCGAAACGCGGTATTCCCATGTTGAAAAATTAGCGCTCGCGCTGTTTGACGCGTCGGAAAAGCTGAGATTCCATTTCCAGATGCACACCATCGTCGTCATGACAGACAGGCCCGTCAGGTCCATTCTGCACAGCCCGAACCAGTCAGGGAGGATCACGAAGTGGTCGATCAAGTTGGGAGCGTACGACATCGAGTATCGACTCCGAACCAGCTTGAAGTCGCAGGTCCTTGCCGATTTCCTCATCGAGCTGCCGAAGGAACTCGTAGATTCGCGCGATGAGACAGGGATGTGGAGGCTCCTCGTCGACGGGTCGGCGACGTCGCTCGGATCGGGTATCGGGATCAGGCTCGTTTCCCCAATCGGAGAGGTCGTGGAAAAAGCTTGCCGCCTCGCTTTCTGCGCCACGAACAACGAGGCCGAGTACGAGGCTCTCATCGTCGGGATGCAATCAGCTCTGGCTTTAGGCGTGCGGAAGGTAAACGCTTTCTCGGACTCTCAGCTGGTGGTCAAGCAGGTTAATGGGGAGTACGAGAAGAACGACGAAAGGATGGAAGCATACGCCGGGGTTGTCGAATCACTGTCAAAAAAATTCGATTTTTGGACTTTGACGTAGGTCTCGAGGGGCGACAACAACCACGCCGATGCACTGGCGGGCTTGGGCTCAACAACCGAAATCGACGAGCTCCGTTCGATCACCGTCGAGACGGTCGAGAAGCCCAGCATTAAGCGAGAAGAAGGTCCGCCAAAAAAGAGGCGCAGGGTTAGTGACGACACGACGGGGAAGCAGGACGAGGAGGATGACGCTCAAGAGATCCTCGACATCGAATGCGAGAACCTGAGTCCCGATGAGCAGGGGATCGTAGACGATGACGAAGACGAGGATTGGTGCACCCCTCTTCGCAGGTACATCCTCGATGGAACGTTACCCGATGACAGGCAGGAGGCCAGGAAGTTGCGAACCAAGAGCGCGAAGTACTCTGTTTTGAATGGCAGGCTTTACAGGGCGAGCTTCGAAGGAATACTACTGCGATGCTTGGGCAAGAAGGAGGCAGAGTACGTTATGGGAGAAATCCACGGCGGAGAGTGCGGCAATCACTCCGGAGGCCGATCCCTCCTGCGAAAAGCCAAGCGTCAAGGTTTCTTTTGGGAAACCATGGTCGCAGATTGTGCCGACCATACCAAGAGATGCGAGAAGTGCCAGCGCCACGCTCCAGCGATAAACTGCCCAGCCAAGAAGCTGTCGGTAGTGTCCGTCCCATACCCCTTCATGAAGTGGTCGATGGATATCGTCGGTCCAATGCCTACTGGCTCCCGACAGCGGAGATTTATGCTAGTAGTGACGGACTTCTTCACTAAGTGGTCCAAAGCAGAGGCCTACGCCAACATCAAGGATTCGGACGTCGAGAGCTATGTCTGGAAGAACGTGGTCACACGTTTTGGACTGCCCCGCGAGATCATCGCCGATAACGGGTCCCAGTTCATCTCGAAGAGATTCCAGGACTTCTGCGCTCGATGGAGGATAAAGCTGAACACGTCAACGCCGAGGTACCCGCAGGGTAACGGAAACGCGGAGGCGGTCAATCGCACCATAGTCGACAGCATCAAGAAAAGGCTCGACGAGAAGAAGGGCTTGTGGGCCGACGAGCTCCCCGGAGTTCTTTGGGCCTACCGCACAACTCCTCACTCGGCCACCGGCGAGACCCCTTTCGCACTCGCCTTCGGGGTCGAAGCGGTAATACCGGCAGAGGTGGGAGTACCCAGTCTGCGACGAGCATGGGCTCCAAGCCATTCCGACGACAACAGCCAGGGGCTGCTCCATCAACTGGACCACATCGACGAAAAGCGAGAGCGAGCCAAAGCGCACATCGCCAACTACCAAAACACCATCGCTCGGTTCTACAATAAGAGCGTGCGCCCTCGGCAATTCAGGGTCGGAGAGCTGGTGCTCCGCAAGATTTTCCAGAACACGGCGGAGCTGAACGCGGGGAAGCTCGGACAAAATTGGGAAGGCCCATACAAGGTCGTGGAGGTAGTCAAACCGGGAGTCTACAAGCTCGAGAACTTGTCCGGCCACGAGGTGGTTCGGAGTTGGAATGTCAAGCACCTCAAAAAGTTTTATCAGTAGGTCTTGTTGCCCCCAATTCCTCATATTTACATTCTATATTAACTGTCTTCATCGTCCTAATGGGATGTCCCGACCCACTTGTTCGGGACCGCTCATAGCCCCGGCTTGTTTCTAATAAAGACAGGGAGTACTCTTCCCTCGCGAGCCGCACCCATATGGGGGACTCGAAGGGTTTAATGAGGCTCGCCTTTATGGCAAATTATCTTTCTAACAAATCCTACAGGCTCAAACTTACGAGCAGCCTCAAAGTAAGAGCAGCGCACGATCAGCCGCGACCCAAGCGTCGATTGCGAGAACAAACACATTAAAATAAAGCGCGAAACGAAAGCGAAAATAACGAAGCCCAAAAATGGCACGCAAGCAAAATCAAAAGGCAAAAAGGGCCATCGTCATCGACACTCTAAGTACGCCGCCGTGGCGAGAACGACATTATCATCGGACTCTACACCGCCTGCGACTTAGAAGAAGAAGAAGAAAAAAGGGCCTCGACAAAAGATTCGATGGCACCATGAAAAAGAAAAAAGGGCCTCGACAAAAGATTCGATGGCACCATGAAAAAGAAAAAAGGGCCTCGACAAAAGATTCGATGGCACCATGAAAAAGAAAAAAGGGCCTCGACAAAAGATTCGATGGCACCATGAAAAAGAAAAAAGGGCCTCGACAAAAGATTCGATGGCACCATGAAAAAGAAAAAAGGGCCTCGACAAAAGATTCGATGGCACCATGAAAAAGAAAAAAGGGCCTCGACAAAAGATTCGATGGCACCATGAAAAAGAAAAAAGAGCCTCGACAAAAGATTCGATGGCACCATGAAAAAGAAAAAAGGGCCTCGACAAACGATTCGATGGCACCATGAAAAAAAAAAAAAAAAAAAAAGGGCCTCGACAAAAGATTCGATGGCACCATGAAAAAGAAAAAAGGGCTTCGACAAAGGATTCGAGGGCACCATGAAAAAGAAAAAAGGGCCTCGACAAAAGATTCGAGGGCACCATGAAAACGAAAAAAGAGGCCTCGACAAAAGATTCGATGGCACCATGACAAAGAAAAAGAGCCCCGACGTAGGTATCGAGAGAGCTAGCGGTAAGAAGCAGTATCGCGACAAGTTTCCCCTCCACCTTCAATTACTACGTTCGTTTCATTTTCAAAAAAAAAGGGGGGGGAAGGAGAGGATGCTCAAGCCTGCATCCTCCTCACTAAGACCCCGCACAAAGAAAGCTACATACATATACAACAAGGACATAATCACAGAAGGTCTTTGTTTATTCATATGCCAGAAGACTTATAACATTCACATTTACATCATAGCCTCATAGGCAAACCATTACAAGTTGCGTAAACTGGAAAAACAAAAACAGTTCGGCGTCAGCCCTCGTCGGATTTGAGAATGGAGTCGGCGAGGCCATCAATGCAATCCGACATCGCTCGGTCGAGAATGTCCCTGGCAAAGTCCGAGAAGGCGGCCAAATGACGCGGGTCGCGAGTTAGGAACTTCGTCAAGGCAGTTGGCGGCAACAGGTCTAAGCGGTGAGCCGCAGAGGAGCTCTCTTCGAGACCCGCCGAGGAAGGCATCACGACCCGAAGAGTTAGTTCATTGATCAGGTCGCGCACTAGGGCATAGTGCTCGGGATCCCCGGCGAGGAACGATGCGATAACGCCCTCGTCAGGCCTCAGAGGCCAAGAAACAAGAGGTAGCCCGTCGACCTGCGAGAAGAGGGGCGAGAATAGTTGACCCCAATAAAGCGAGAAATGTGAGGAAAACGACAATCGCGATTCAATAACTAAAGTTCAGTAGAAGAAATGGAAATCTTTTTCATTCATCAAGTGTTCGGGGAGTACAAAGAAAAGGCCCAAGGCCAAAGCAAAAGATATAACAGCAAAGGTCGCAAAGAAAAATCAAAATATTCATAGGCAATTTCCCTATGGAAGATCGTCCTGTACCGTCGGCTCTTGGATCGAGAGGGTCTCGTCGTTGGTCCTGTACTCGTCGACGGAGTCCGAAGCCGAGGCAGTCGTCCCCGCAGCGAAGGCGGCCAGCCTCTCGGACTCGATGGAGGGAGGGTCGCAAGGCGAGAGAGGCGGCGAATCCAGTGGAAGAGCAGACCTCACCTCTAGCTCCTCCACCTTCGTGGAATGCTCCGCGATGATCCCGCGCCACTTCGGCAAGAGGGGCAGGAGTTTCCCCACCGTCGCGACAGGGGGAAGCTTCTCGACCATGTCGAGGTTGGCCTTGTAGCCGGCGACCATGCGGTGATGATCGATGGACTCGTCGAGAGCCGCGAACCTCTCATCGCGACGCTGGATTTTGGCCTTGGCTTTCTCGAAGAGGCGCAGCTGTGCACTGCGTTCCTCGACGACTTCCGCTTGCGCGCCCTCCAGCTCGTCGGCGAGCCTCTTCAGAGCGTTGGTTACCCGAGAGACCAAGCGACTCTCTTCCTCGGGAGGAGCGCCGATGGCCTTGCTCAGACGAGCCAGCCTCCTCGTCTTCTTCTCGAGGGCCACGGTGAGGTCGCGAGCCGCGCTTCGATGGCTCTCTGCCTCGTCGACGAGGGCGCGTTTCTGCTCTTCAACTTGCAGCTCGGCCTGCCGGCGAAGGGAAGCCTCCTTCTCCAGGGCGGCCTTGGCCTCTTCAAGGGCCAGACGGTGCCGATTGGCCTCATCCCGGTACCTTCGCTCCCCAGCAATGGAGATCTGAAGATGACCCTCGAGCTCACCGATCTGAGCGCCCATCTCGAGCTGATTTGCCGCGTGTTCGTAAGAAGTGTCGCGCTCATCGAGGATCATGTCATTGAGAAGCGCGATACCCTGAAGCGTAAGAGCTGCTGCCTTGCGGTAACGAGAAGAGTCCGCCAGTGAGCTACCAGCGGGACGGAACTGTCGAGCAGACATCGACAGACCGTGGATCGCATCGGCCGAATACTTCTCCCATTCCTCCAAGGAAGAAGCCTGAGTGGGCGGATCGGGGAAGCTCGGGTAGCAGATGACGGTCGAACCCTTCACCATGCCTTGAGGGAACATTGGCAGAAGGTCGTCCGGCGAGGGGGCACCCGCTTTGGAGGATTCTCCAGGAGCCTTCTTCCAGGGGTGGGGAGGTTTGGCGAGGAGCAAGCGCTCGTTGCTCGTCGCCTCGTGCGCTGCCGAAGCCTCCTTTTCGGGCGAGACCTCGATCGAAGACGACTCGCAGGAGGCGTTTGTCCTGAACAGGGAAGTGCCGGTGGCGGGAATGCCGGCGGCTTCCCGAGGAGCCTCGTCGTGGGGCCCAACAGCGAGCTGCGAGGCGCCCGGCGGAGCACCCTCTGCCTTGTCGGGCGGAGGAATCACCAGGAGGGTGGCTGCCGGGATACCCTCAGCCGTGGCGACGGCCGCCTCGCGGGGAGAGGGCGGCGGAGTGGAGACCTTCTCGTCCCCTAAGACAGGGGCATCTCCGGCGTCCTCGCCGCTCGCGACCCCTGCGGCCGGATTCGAAAGGGCCTGCGCGGTGACCTCCACGATAGAAGGAGGAGGGTCGACGAGAGGCTCCGTCGACTGAGAATCGACGGCAGGCAGGATGACATCAGAGAAGTCCATGCCACCAAAGTCATCGTCGAAGTTTACCTCTCGACGAGCGCGTCGAGAGTACCCGGTCACGGGGCTGACAGAAGGCGTGACGATGATCGGCTCGGAGGCGGTCCCCGCGCCGGGCGTGACCTCTGTCGCCGCTTCGGACCCCTTCGGCGAGAGGCCCTCGCGCACGGCTTCAGAGCCGGGGGCGGGAGCGACCGTCTCATCGGTGCGGGTTTCGAGCGGAGTATGACGGGGGGAGAGGTCGGCTTGGGAGTCCTCGCGTCGAGAGGATTCTCGGGGAGCAGGAGCCCCCGACGAACAGCGACCCGCGACAGGTGGCGTCGCGTCGACAGCCTGACTGGGCGCGTCGGCGTCGACTGCGGGCTCGGAACGACGCTCAGAGGAAGCGTCGCTGAGCGGAGGATCGTCGTGCGAGATCACGCGGTCCCTCCCCTCTCGGGGGACTAACCCCAGATAGCCATCTTGGGAGCGGTCTCGCGGGGGCGGCACCGGCGTCGGGGATGGCTTGCTCTTCTGGCGAGAAGATTCCTCGCCGGTCTCGTCGAAGCGAGATTTCCTTTTGCGGCTCTTCGCGGGAGCCTTGGGCGTCTTCTTCCGCGGAGGAGCCGACGAGCCTTTCTCGCCTTCCTCGGTCCGAAATCCTGGCGGGAACAGCGAGCGAGGAGGTGGCCCCATGATGTTACAGAGGCGGTAGATGCCCGAGTTCACGATCCGGGCGGCGTTGAAGTCGAGGAGCCAGTCGCGGCGATCGTTGGCGAGAAGCGCGTTGCGCACGCTCGTAAAACGGGCCACGACGCCCTTGTCGGTCGATGGCGAGAACTTTAGGAGATCCTGGTCGCCGATCCAGGCGCGAGGCAGCTCCGCGTGGTTTGGGCCGAACGTCGACGCGCTCACGCGCGTGAAGTAATAGCGATTCTCCCACATCGCCTCCTTGTTGGGGGAGTTCAGGAGAATGTGAGGGTTGTGGCGGTGCGACAGCGAGAGGCGCCCAATGTTTTTGGGGTTCCTCGAGAAGTAGTACAGGGTCATGAGGTCCTCCAGAGTGACCTCGACCCCTTGTTCCAGGCCCAGCACGAGAGTGCACAGGAGGAGACGGATGGAGTTGGGGCTTACCTGGGTTATCGGCACTTTGAAAGCCACCAGGAAGGCCACGATGAGGTTGGGCACAGGAAGGTGAAGGCCGACGTCGGTGAAGAAGTGCTCATAAATGGCTATGCACTCATCCTGAGGCTCGTCGGCGCGCTCGCCTGGATACGGTAGCCGGAGGAGATACTTTTCGCTATCAATATAGTTTTTGATGAAATGGTCCCGGTGCGCCTCCGTCAAGATAGACAGAGGGGACCTGGTCTGGAAGATTTTTCCGGCCATGGCCATGTTTAGATGAGGGCCGAAAGGGAGAGAGACTGACAGGGAGAAGAAGGAAGCGTAGAGATAACGAAGAAGTGCGAATAAGAAGTTCCGAGTAAATGGAAGAGGGAGAGGGAGTTTCGAGTGTAAGGAAGGAGACGAAAGAAGCCGAAGGGGCGCGATTCGATCGGACGGCCCAGGATAGAGGCGTGCGTAGGCTGTCGACGGTCGAGATGAAGGAGCCGTTGGGAATCCCATAAAGTAGGTACTCGAGTGCCTAGGGAACCACGCATTAAATGCGGGTGGGATTCGAGGCGTCGCTGCATGCGTGGTGATAGGACGCCGACACGTCGACTCGGGGAGTTGATCTCTCATCGCGAAGGCGCTGTCGTCGAGCGGAGGTCCTCGGAGGCTCGGTCCCGTCGCCCGATGATAGCCGTCGCGCGGCAGGCCTCCATGAATTTTCTCATCGCGAGGAGTTCGTCGGTGATCGGCGACCCTCGGGAGGGTGATCTCGTCGCCCGATGAGGATCGTCGCGCGGAGGTTCTTCCTCTTACATTTTCCCAAGTGCTCACACTTGGAAAAATGGGGGACTGACTGTTAAGGTCGGATTTGGTCAAATCCATTCCTAACTTTACACTTGTCGTTTTCCCATAAAACGACGAGGATCAGGTTAGGCACAATGGCGATGGGCCCTCGGCCCACGGATAGAGATCAGTGACCAAGAGGGGAGCCCGTGCTCCTCGAGGGTGGTCAGGTTGCAACGGGCCCACGGCCCATCGGGGGAAGCGATGACCGAGGAGGGGCCTCAAGCCCATTAAGGTCTAGGGCTTCTACCTAGGATGCGACAAGGGCGTACGGATTGAGGGGACCACTACTGGGCAGTGCGCTCAGGATATGGCAGGGGGACAACGTTAGTGGAGACGAGCACCTTTGGCAGCCGCCGAGGATGTCAGAGAAAAGGACCACAGAATATTAGAAGGGGGGACCATTGGGAGATCATCCAGGGGATTCGAGCCGGAGGGATCTGAGCGTCGCTATAAATAGAGGGGGAGCTCCCATTTTAAGGGGTTGGCCATTACCGAGAGAAGAGGGAGAAACAGAGTCATCGCATAGTGTTGAGAAAACCTTCGTGTAACCAACTTGATAGTGTCAGTCTTAGTTTTATCGCATTCCTCTTCGAGGTTCCGAGCTATAAACGGAAGAAACCGATCCCCTTTGTAATCATAATCAATCAAAGATACCCCATCGTTCGTATTATTCGTGTGTTCGAGTAGTGTATTTTTGTGACTGTAAGGCGGTGTGAATCGCCCTCTACAATATTTATTTATTTTAATTGATTCTGAATTATTAACGATTTTTTAACTTTTGACTTGTAAATGTTGTTTACTGTTATACTGTATTAACTTAATAAATGAGCATATCGATATAAAGATGTTGTCATAAAGTAAATAGACACGTAAGCAAAGTCCCATGTTCACTGTACCTGGCCTTAGAGCTGCGAGTCACGACGTTTAAGGGGCCATCGCGACTCGTCGCGGCGAATTCGGGGCCATCGCGACTCGTCGCGGTTACGGGGTGAAAATCGCGACTGGTCGCGACGTGGGCAGTTCGTCGCGACGTGGGAGATGGTGATCCGCGTGAGACGATCGTCGCTGACGTGGCGCGTTGTGGGCCGTCGATCGTCTCACGCGGATCACCATCTCCCACGTCGCGACGAACTGCCCACGTCGCGACCAGTCGCGATTTTCACCCCGTAATCGCGACGAGTCGCGATGGCCCCGAATTCGCCGCGACGAGTCGCGATGGCCCCTTAAACGTCGTGACTCGCAGCTCTAGCCAGTCGCGACGCCACACTTCGCGATTTTGGCGATTCTGATCGCGACGAGTCGCGACGTCGCCAATCGCAGCTCTACCTGGCCTTATTGTTGCCGATGATCTTCAAGACCATATACAATGTCATATGATTATTTTGCAATTTTTTAATTTTTTTTTTCCTTTCTTACGGCGTGGAATGGTTATTTGGATCGGGTCAGCCTTTAAAAATCGCTTTCAATCACAGTAATAATAATTAAGATCTTACCAGTTTAAAAAAAAAAAATTAAGATCTTACCAGACACACCTCACCAAGGGACACCTTTAATAAAATGATGGCGGAGCTAAAATTTCATTTCACGTGAAGTCTTTTTTTCTTCCTTCAAAAGTAATTGAAGACGTGCATCTTTAACTCCAAGAACGATTAAACGAATATACTTAGTGAATCAATGAAAATTATTATTTTTAAGTATTTTTACCGTTGAGGTCAAAGATAATAATTTTCAATTCATCAACATTTTCTAAATAAAAACAGTTATCCAATAAATCAACAGTAACACCTAAAACCTAACAAATCAATATTATAACCTAAAAACTAATACATTAGTCAGTTTTAAAATTGTGAAATTAAGATATTGTGAGTTGAGAAGCGAAATAGGATATTTATGCACAATGAAATAGTTCGGCATAATTTTTCTTCTATATTTCTCGGATAGAATATACAAAAAAATGGAGCTTAAAAAAATGTACAACTATATATATATATATATATATATATATATATATATATTATGTATGTAATATAGCACTAACTATAAATTTCTCCACTATCCTAAAATTATGAGAAATATTTTTTGATAGATTAATGTAACTCTCTTACTGTCACATGATTTTTTACTGTTAAATTAATTCGTGGAACTTCTCTTACTGTTTCACACTACTAAAGTTTTTTTTGTTTAATAACAAATGAGGTGCAGCCCTATCACCATGTCACTTGCATGTGGCTACGCCACTGATGACTAGAGTAGTTCCTGTAAATTAGAAGCTCATTTCATGAAATTGCACTAGGGCGGATATAATTGAATTATTGTAAAGATTAAAGAGAAGAGTTAATTGAACAATTGAAAAACTTAGGTTATGAAATTTTGTTAATGTCTGATTGTTAAAAAAATAATGCTAGATGTGATTGTATATCGGTGGCTGCGCATTTCGTAAACAATGAATGAAAATTGCAAAAACACATCATAGGTTTTTAAGTTATGCACGGTAGGCACATCATGGGCTAACATTGCGTGATCGATATTAGGTGTTTTAGAATATTGCATCCTAGGCAGTAGTGTTATTTCAAGTACCTTATATAATGCTTCAAGTAGTAATGTTTTTATTGATTCATTGCGTCTAGAATTAGTCGATTTTCATGCGGATTATCTTCATCAACGTTATGCGTGTCATATTATTATTTTAATCGTCAAAGCGGACATGGAAAAATTGGGTCTTGTATTGATAAAATCAGAGAGACTATTAAATTTTTTAGAAGCATCAAACCAAAGAGTTCATAGTTTTAAACAACATTGCAGTAATTACAACGTCGAACGATGATCATTTTCAGTCGACTTGCTGACCGGTTGAACTCTAATTTTTTAATGTTGGAATCGGCCGTTCCTTGCAAAGATGTTTTGACATTATGACTTAACGGTCTCGACTCTCGATAAATTTAACAAAAGGTTTTTAGAAGAAGCTGATTGGATATGGCCCACGATTTCTATGATTTTTTAAAACTTATTTACGATAAGGCAGTTTCTTTATCTCAAGTTTATTCTACGACGTCAAACTTAACGTGCATGACAATTTTTTATATTATATGCCATTTTAATAACTATCTTAGCAATCCTTCTTTTTTCAAAATATTAAGTGCTATGGTTTCTAAATTTAACCTCTATGATAAGATATGCATTTTCTTAATGTGCGGAACTTATACTTTTATCTTCTCTTCAAGCCAGGAAAGTTGCATAACATGTTTGATAGGATGGAGCGCGTTTTCAGAAATTCACACAAAACAGGGACTACCCAAAGGAAATATACAAGATGCGAGAGCTCTACCATGAGTACGAGAGGAACGAAATTGGAGAATTTGTGGCGGACGAGTCTCAAGATGTTGGATATCACGCCTCGGATCCCGTGAATACTATCGCAAAATATGCCTCCAAACCGCCCGGGTAACGTTTAAAAAATTATTTTAAAACGGAAAACTTGTTATCCGAACAACGGTCCGAATATCGGATAATAACCATATTACAAGATCTGATAAATATTATGCAATTTAATATTCATATATCATTATTAATAATCTATTCTATAGGAAATAAATAGAAAACAGTAAATGGTCGCATTTATTAACCCAATGAATAAGGGCGTACCTCAGTTTACGACTTCCGGCTGCGCGTTCTGAATTTGGCAGGGCTTCGTCGGTGGTGAGGGAAACACCCATGATCATATTCTTCTGGATTCCTCGTACCGAAGCATGGGCTTCGCTGGCGGTACTCCGTCGCAAATTTTAACTGATGGTTCTTTTTAAACTTCCGGAGACAAAGTAATCTTAAGCCGAACCAGAGAGAGAGGTCAAAGGAAAAATTCACAGACCTTAGAGGAGAGGGAGAGTTCGAATTTTTCCCTGGGGAGAGGTGTGAAAAATGTGTAGAATGAGCTTCCAATTTATAGGCTCAGACTGTAACTGAATTAGAGAAATCCCTCCCTATCATTTCGAATTCTTTAATTATATATATAATTAATTATTTCAATCCAATGGCCTAGATTTAATATTATCTAAATATAATGGATATAATTAATTAGGGATTTAATTAAATAAGAAAGACTTGATGATATCAAAAATTAATCTTATCTTCTTATTTGTATTTCGATATATATATATATAATACTAAAATTTGAATAATAATTATCTAGATCCAACGGTTGAGATAAATCTTAAACCGATCTAATGGATCAAATTAATTCAAGATAAAATCAAATACCCTAAGACTTGATAAAATCCCTAGTTCGATTTTATCCATATTTTAAATTCGAAAATTATATATATAATTAATTAATTTCCAATCCGACGGTAAAGATTAAATCTTAAACCGATCCAACAGGTACAATTAATTAATCAAATTCGAAAACCTAAGCTTGGTCACCAAGCTATTAATTTCGAATTACATTTAAGGTTAGGTTTAATGACGGCAAAAATACCCAAAGTTTGGTCAAAGAACCCCTCGGGTACCCAAAGTTTAAAAGTGGTGGCAAAACTACCCAAAGTCACATTTGGGGAGTTGACCACTTCATTCTTGTAATGCCATTAACTTACCCAATAACTCTGGCCACGTGGAAAAATCTGTTTCGTTAAGTGTAATCATTAGAGGTTCAATTAGTTGTATTAAATAGTATTACTTAGGGGTTTAATTCGTTGTTTTCTCGTAAACGAGGCTAATGTGGGCTTGTCAACGTGGAAAAAATTGTTCTGTCGGCAACCTAGGTTTGTCCGCGTGGTTAGAGTTAACATGTAAATTAACGGTGTTATGAGATTGGAGTGGTCAACTCTCCAAATATGACTTTGGGTATTTTTACCACCATTTTTAAACTTTAGGTACCTGAGGGGTTCTTTGACCAAACTTTGGGTATTTTTGCCATCATTAACCCTTAAGGTTAAAATCAATTATTTTAATACAACAGTTAATATTAAATCCTAATTGATCCAATGGATTAAATTGATTTTAGGGTTTTTCTCAAATACCAAAATATTTTATACTTATACCGCAAATATGAAAAGATCAATGTCAATCCACTCGAATGAATTAGGGTTCCACATTCCATGCAACCCAATTCGATTTACACACATATATATATAAATGTATATATTTATTTATTAATATAAATCTATTAATTATTAATTAATTATTAATGAGATATTAATAATTTAATTAAATGTCATGGTGACACACCATCATTTAATTCGTGGCATGTGATTTAATTTCATAGTTTAACGAGACGATCATAAACTTATAAATTTTCTAAATCATAAACCGTACTTCAAAATGAATCGGTTCCAAAAGCAAAGTTTTTTAGAATTTAATTTCCAACAATTTTCATGTTGACAGAAAATCCAAATCTTATTTTTTTGTTTGTTAATTTTGGTTACCAAGATATGGTACTTTTGCAACCCTTACTGATAAAACTATCTGATGTCTGACATGACTTCAGTTTTATAAATCTTGACAAATGATTAAACATCTCAAAATGTTCTTATCACGTATGTATCATCGTGAGGAAGCTATCCTGGGGACATTGGACTCGTATCACTTAAGGTCCAACGAACTGCTAGGATGTTCGCCAAACCTCGGTGTAATTCCACTGTAAACACGAGGCTGCACTCTTTAGTGATACAATATATATTATTCCCTTTATTACAACAGGGTGTCCATTGATACAATAAAATTTGGGTTATTGATATTTCACTTGATGTTCCAGACATGAGAATGCGTTTTTTATTGTTTTGCGCCTCAGTGCATTTTCATCTTTGACTTAGTCATTAATATCATAAGTAACCCACTTATGGTTTCGATTCATAAATTTCGCGCGGTACCCGTGTGCAACTTATGAATCGAAACCATAAGTGGGTTACTCATGATATTACTGACTGAGTCAATGATGAAAATGCAATGAGGGGCAAAATGGTAAAAAAAAAAACGTATGCTCGTGTGTGGATCATCAAGTGAAAGATCAATAACACGAATTTGATTGTATCAATGGACACCCTCTTATAATTAAGGGAATAATATACACTGTATCACTAAAGAGTGCAGCCTCAGGTTTATAGTGGAATTACACCGAGGTTTGACGAACATCCTAGCAGTTCGTTTGAGCTTAAGTGATACGGGTCCATGGTCCTCACGATAGCTTCGTAATAGATGATACGTACGTGATATAAAAATATCGATATGTTTTAATCATTTGGCAAGACTTATAAAACTGAAATCAAGTTAGACATCAGATAGTTTTATAAGTAGCGTGGCAAAAGTACTATATCCTGGTAACCAAAATTAACTAACAGAAGAAAATAGAATTTGGATTTTCGGTCAACATGAATGTTGTTGGACATTAAACTCTAAGAAACTTTTCTTTTGGAACCGATTCGTTTCGACGTATGGTTTGTGATTTAGAGAATTTCTAAGATTATGATCGTTTCGGTAAACCGTGAAATTAAATCATATGTCACGAATTTAAATAATGGTGTGTCACCATGACATTTGAATTTGTGATATTGAGGTCAAAGGATATTAATATAATATAATTATTTAGATTTAATAATTAATATCATATCAATAATTAATTAATAATTAATAGATTTATATCAATAAATAAAAATATATATTTAAATATATTTTATATAGAAAAAATATAATTAGGGTTCATGATATGAAACCCTAGTGATTTGGTCTTTCCATGTTTGCGGCATAAGTACCAAATGTTTTGGTATTTGAGCAAAACCCTAAAATCAATTTAATATATTGAATCTGTTACGATTTAATATCAACCGCTGGATTAAGATAATTGATTTTAACCCTAATTATAATTCGAAATTGATAGCTTGCTGACCAAGTTTAAGTATTTCGAATATGGTTAGTTAAATATATCCATTGGATCGGTTTTAAGATTTAATCTTTATCATCGGATTAGAAATTAATTAATAATATATATTAATATAATTTTTGAATAAATTGAGGATAAGAATTCAAATAAGGGTTTTGATAAAAACCATACGACATTTGATTTTATCCTGAATTAATTTGATCCATTGGATCGCTTTAAGATTTATCTCAACGTTTGGATCTAGATAACTAGAATTCAAATTTTATTTTATTATATATATATATAATTTGAATAAATTAAGGATAAGATGATAATATTAAATTATTTGATCTTATCATGTTTTTCTTATTTAATTAAATCCCTGATTAACTATATCCATTGGATTTAGATATGATTAAATCTGGACCATTGGATTGAGATAATTAATTATATTTAATTAATCAAATTCGAAAATAGGGAGGAAAAATCTCCAATTCGGTTACGGT
This sequence comes from Parietaria judaica, assembly GCA_954871525.1. Lineage (NCBI taxonomy): Eukaryota > Viridiplantae > Streptophyta > Magnoliopsida > Rosales > Urticaceae > Parietaria > Parietaria judaica. The sequence continues at coordinate 5,425,715 of OX940868.1, forward strand.
CTGAGCCTATAAATAGGGAGCTCATTCAACACATTTTTCACACCTCTCCCTAGAGAAAAATTCGAACTCTCCCTCCTCTTTAGTGTCCGCGAATTTTTCCTGTGACCCTCTCTTTGGTTCGGCTTAAGAGACAAAGTCTCCGGAAACTTAAAAAGAACCACCAGTTAAAGTTTGCGACGGAATCCTGCCGGCAAAGCCCACGCTTCGGTACGAAGAATCCAGGAGAATATCCCGGAAGATAACAGGTGTTTCCCTCAGCACCGGCGAAGCCTTGCCAAGTTCAGAACGCGCAGCCGGAAGTCGTTAACTGAGGTACGGCCTTATGCATTGGGTTAATAAATGTGATCATTTATTACTTTCTATTTATTTCTTATAGACTAGATTATTAATAATGATATATGAATATTAAATTCCATAATATTTATTAGATCTTGAGAAATGTTTATTATCCGATATCCGGACCGTTGTACAGATAACAAGTTTTCCGCTTTAAAATAACTTTTTTAAAATGTTACTCGGACGGTTCGGAGGCTCATTTCGTGATAAATTACTCGGCATCCGAGTCAGGATCTCCAACATTTATATTTTAATTTGTATAATATTATAAAATTTTTATTGTTATGGAAAAAATTCCAACATCCTTTGTTTATTATATTTTAGATTAATCCAATTATTCTTAAAGTCTCACTTATACCATAGAAACAAATCTTTGATTTTTTTTACTAGTTTCACGTAGGGTTGTATAATAGGGTCTTCGGTAGCATTTTACTCTAAAACATAACTTAGACCAAATTATTTGGTTATTTAATATTAAAAATCGAAGACCCCTCCTTTATATCCGAAACTACTTCGACAGAAATTCCTGTTTAGGATCGAAATTTAGTCTTAGATTTGATTTCGGACCTTGTTGAACTCTTAGTTTATCTTCGTCAATAATATTTTTTTATTTAAATAACGCATTAAAAAAATTTTATTGCTAATTCCTACCAACAACAAGTGACGGCGCGATACCCTAGAGAAAGTCGAGAGAGCGGAGCACTCCAAAGAAATCAAGAAAGAAAAGCATCATTTCTCTACCGTGAATGTAGACAAAGTTTGTCATAAACAATATAGTTTGATCATGTAGTAGTAAAATTGAATCGGAGAAGTTACCTTATTTCTATAATAATTAATAATAAAATAAAAATTAATTATTAAATAGAGTCTTCAGTATTAATGAGTCTTCAGTAATGGTTCTAAAGTTGAAACCGAAATTCAAAGACCCAATCAGTCCCAAGGACCGATGACCTTGTTTTATGGACCCATGCCCTATTATTTGATCTCTAAAGGTATTCGGTCCTTCAATTCGGTTTTTTTGGTTTTTTGTGTGTTTTTTTACACCATGTCACGTGTCCAAGACTTTACACCATATTCAAAATTATTTTAAATCCATAGAAAAATGAAGTTTAGAAAAAAATATGGTATACCGGAAACTTTGTCCGTGACAAAAATTGAATTTTATGTTATTGAAAATTAAATACTAGGCAACTACTAGTAGTTAGAGCTGAAACTCGCGATGCTACTATTCACCTCGCGACAAGTCGCGACGCGCGAGCGTGAATCGCGATGAATCGCAAGGGGGGAGGTTGCGATCCGCGTTTCACGATCGACGGCTCACATTGTGCCACGTCATTGATCGGTGTGAGGGGAGAAAGTTGTGTTTGTTTGTGGTGTAAATAACCCACTTTTCACCCGAAATTTATTACCAAACAACAATTTCTACCCACTTTACTCGAATTTCAACCCTAAAATTTCAAATTTCAAAATTTATTCATCCACTATCTCTTCACAAATATTCACCCACTTCACCCACCACAATAATTATTCAACCACCCCACTCTCTCCTCAAACCCTATAAATACCACCTCTTCCACCCTCATTTCCTCACACCTATCTTTTACTATTCTTTCTTATTCTCTCAATTTTCTAAGCATTAAAGTTCTCAAGTTCTAAAGTTTTATTTTTTAGTCATTATGTCTCGAGAAAGCGGCGGTAGTATTGGGGGTCGAAGGACGGCTAGGAATATGAAACCCCTATTTATAATTGGGGATCAATCGCAGCCTACGCCCGACGACTACATTCCTGTTATGCTACCCAAAGAAATATTTTCCTGCCCTCCAAATCCAAATTATCCCGATGATACCCAACGGTCTCTAAGACCTATTTTAACCCGGGCGGTGGGCATGCACATCGCCAATCAGAAACGTGTGCCCCGAGAATTGGTCGACGCGGTACATCAAGCTAGGGCGGCGAGAAACAACGATCCATTTTCAACCTAATGTTTCAAGACGACCGCCGTGAAGCCTCCGATGACGACGACGAAACCTAACAACCCGATGTTGCATGTCAACGACGCGATCGTGCTGAGGATGACCTTCCGACTCCGCACTCAGTCCATTCCTCCGTTGTTGGATCGTACCACCAAGGTTCCCCTCAACCTTCCCATCAAGAAATTGGTGAAGCCTCCGTTGGCCGTACTCGACGTGTTCGGCGTCCGTCAACCAAGTAATAACTTTTAGTCATTTCTCTATGTATAACTTTTAGTACTTATTTTACTTTATTAATAACTAATAAGTTACTTAATAAGATAATTAATAACTAATTAGTAATAAGTTAGTACTTAGTAATAAATTAAATTTAATAAGTTTATACTTAGTAATAATTAATCACTAAATAATCATTAGTTAATTAAATAAGTTAAAAAAATAAAAATTGTAATTTTTATGTGTGGTGATAATAATAATGTTTTTTACGGATTATGGTGTCTTAGAAAGATTGGTTTTTAAATAAGGTCTGCTTTGCAATCTCCTCCAAGCTAGCCTGGGAACCTCAGAGATTTCTGTCTAGAAAAGCTTGGGCCTAAAGCGAGGTCATAACATCATTTCTAGTCGATCTTGCCGTGGAACCTCGGTGAGTTCCGTCCAAAAGAGCTTGATTGTTAGATTCGGGTAAAATCAAATAAAATTAATCATTTCAAACAAACAGGTACATATGCCGCAAAAAACACCCCAGCCTCCTCGCGAAATTGCGACGCGCGACGACTAGCCAACTCGCGATGCTGGCTCTCGCGATTTTAGTGATTTTCGTCGCGACTGGTCGCGAAGACGCGAGCTGCAGCTCGACTAGTAGTACTACTACTACCCTATTAACCCCAAACAAAACAAACTCATTAACCTTTTTTTATTCACTTTCATTAAGCAAATTAAATTGGATTTGGCTTTTGCCGCGAAAAGTGTGAGGTCCAGCCTGAAACAGAGAAAGGGTTATTTTAGTAGACCAAAGTATTAAATTTCTCGAATATCCATCGGCATGCCCATCGAAAATCTTTTTTTCAGGATATGCGAAACGATATATCCATCGGCATATCTCTTGACGTGGTTTCGCACGCCAACTGTCAAGTGTATCGCGAATGGAATTTCGGTTTGAAGGTGCTAAGATTTTTGTGGATCCTGACCTCCGCGACGTCAATACGATATATCCATCGGCATATTTTTGGATCCTAACCTCCTGGAAGTCAAAGTGGACCGCATTTACCCTCTCTCGATTCCTTTGCCCGGAGTTCTGTCCGACCTCGTTCACAGAGTAGGGCCTCTGTTCGATTCGGGTCTGGCTGCTCATGAGAAACTCGATTTTCCTTCTGAGTTCGAAAGTTTGAGCAGCCTGTTCCTGGAGCTGAGTTCTTAGGGCCTGCTCTTCCGTACCTTGGTCGGGGGTTACCTCGCCCAGGACGTTAGAAACAGGATTTTCCTCGGAACTCATGGTTGTGTCTAAAGTATGACAGAGTTAGCGAGATCAAAGATTTCCCACAGACGGCGCTAAACTGTTGACGTGGTTTCGCACGCCAACTGTCGAGTGTATCGCGAATGGTATTTCGGTTTGAAGGTGTTAAGATTTTTGTGGATCCTGACCTCCGCGTCGTCAATACTATCAACGGTGACTCACGAAATTGAAGAAAGAATAAAACGAACAAAACACCAGAGTTTTTTAGAGAGGTTCGTCCCAATGCGGTAGTTGACTACGTCCTCTGTACGTTTATTGCTTTAGAAAGATTGATCAATCGGAACCACAAGCCAATTCCTGATCGATCGAAAATGAAAGAAAAACACTCTGAAGATATGAACTCTCAAGACTATTTTCTCTCAAATATATATGCTTGCGTGCGTGTAGAGGGGCTGCCTTCTAGCTTTTATAGACGTCTGCATCTGCCCGTTGGAGGTGGTCGTTGGCAATGGCTTTGAGTCCGGAGCTTGACTTGATGCCGAGCTGACACGTGGGCCACGTCTTGCGAGATTGTTGTAGTAGTGGACCTTGACTGGTCATCGTGGAGTTTGAATTCAAGTCGTGGCGGTTTTTCTGGTCGGTCTTCGGAGGTTTGAATTGAAGTGGCTGACCAGATCTGCTCGTGTTTGAACGTAGAGCTCTTTTCTGCTCGAGGGGTTTTATTCGGCTTCTGCTCGGATCCCTTTTGAGACAATCAGTTCGGGAGGAGCTTTGGGTGTTGGTTTTAACCAAGTGTTTGAAGTGAGATTTTGAATTCTGTTCGGATTCTTCCTTTGGAACTCTGCTCGGACTTCTTTTGAGCATATTCTGCTCGGGCGAATATTTTGCCTTCTGCGCTTTTAGTTCTGCTCGGGCCCAGACACGATCATGTGACCAGTGAGCTTTTGGACTTTGCTTTTCACAGGCCCAATTTGGTTTATATATTTAATATATTCAAAACTTAAGTCAAACAATTTAATCTTTAAATTTGATTAATGACCTCACAATTCCAATTTATGGAACGAATTTGCACATCAACAATATCCATCGATTTACCTATGAGATAGCAATTGACAAGCGATATATCCGTAAAATGAAAAATACGAACCGACATCGGCAAGCGGTATTTAAAACCTTGCAGTAACCAATCAGACAAAAATGAGTCAATAGATTCTCCTGTCTATACGATCCGACCTTGCCAAGCCAAAACAAAACAAACGTCCGTTTCACACTCTTCAAAGTTCAAACACCGTCATTCCGTCATTATTCATTATTCAAACGCCAAAGAGCAATTGACATAAATATCCTTGAATTATTACAAATGTTCAACTATGTTCATTACAATACCTTTTTACTTGTACTTTTTTTTTTTTACTATCAATTTATGTTCCCTTCTCAAATATGTTATACCTTGACAATTTTTGAGAAAATAAATTGTTTGATTGTTCCAAAACAAAAAGTAATATAGCCTCTTACACGTTTTGCAATTGGTTGATGAAAAGATCTCCAAATGTACCACTTGTTCTAGTCATCTTTATAAGTAGAATACAATGTGTAGTAGAGTTGTTTGTGTCGAAAATATATATCATGTTTTTAATTTTTAATATAAAATATAAAAATTTAATGGTAAGATAATATTTTGGTACATAACGTCTCTTAGTTTGGTACATAAACCTAGATAATATTTGTAATGTACTAATCAATAGGTGCTAGAAAATTAAAACGTTAGCCCTTTTTACCATCAAATTTAAATAGAACTAAAGTCTTACAAAAACTTAAGATCAATGAATTCTTACCACTTAATAATATTAACCCTAGACATCCAAATGCTAAAACCTCAAAACATAAAGTATTTTCACTGCAAATAGCCCTTTTTAAGGGTTTGTCAAAATGAAAAGTCCTGGCTCATAATAGGCTTTGGTTCCAAAAATAAAATAAATAAATATAAAAAAGGGATGAAACCGTTGTATAAAGCCAACGGCTAGAATGCCATCTCTCACACAAAATCAGGCGAGAAAATTTCGGAGAAGCGGCTAATCTCGGACATTCTCTGCAACAATGGTGGATTTAAGCTCTCTCTCCTCCTCCATTTCCCTTTGATTCTTTCCCCTTCGGTAGGAGTCCACTCTCCCACGAATTCTCTCTTCGGCGCTTGCTTCGAGAGTTTTTTTTTTTTTTTTTTTTTTTCGGGAGCTAATCGTTCGAGAATTTCGCAGTTTCCAATTCTAGATCGTCGCTAAGGATAGGGTTTGAGCTTTTGAGAATCGAGGGTTTCGAACCCCGGGGATTTCAAATCCCTTGTAGGGGTTTAGTTTCTTAGCTATTTTTCGTTCTCTCTTTCGTATGAATCTGGTTTCTTCGTTTTCCTTTTCGTGTAATCTTAGAGCATTGCCCTTTGATCGATTCGGTTCGGAGGGCGGTGTGATTTGATACAGTGATGACGAGGAAGGAGTTTTAGGATCGGTTTTGGGGGGAAAATGTCGGTTAATGTCGCTTTGAGTCCGATTCGCAAAGAGCCGGTGCGCTCTGCCGGGTGTTTCGAGAGCCGGCGTGGGTGCTGCCCTTGCGACTCGATCTTAATCTACCTGAGTGTTGGCGGCTCTGTCATTCCGATCCGTGTTCTGGAGTCGGATTCTATTTCTTCGGTGAAGCTTAGGATTCAAACGTGTAAAGGCTTCGTTGTCAAGAAGCAGAAGCTTGTCTTTGAAGGCAGAGAACTGGCGCGGAATGACTCCCTTGTCAAGGATTACGGTGTGACTGGTGGGAATGTCTTGCATCTGGTTTTACGGCTCTCCGATCTCCTCCTCATCACGGTGAGTACAATCTGTGGGAAAGAGTTCGAATTCCATGTCGATCGACACCGGAATGTGAGCTATCTGAGGCAGCGAATTTGGAAGGAAGGCAAAGGCTATGTTGACCTTGAGGATCAAGAGATTCTATACAATGGGGAAAAGCTTGATGATCAGAGTCTCATTGATGAAATTTGCAAGAACAACGACGCTGCAATCCACTTGCTGGTTCAGAAATCTGCAAAAGTCAGATCTAAGCCCGTTGAAAAGGATTTGGAGCTTTTCGTTGTGGCCGAGGCGCCTAATGAAGAAATCGATGATGATGATAATCTCACCACGGAAGGAGAGAATCAATTCGATAAGCTTCCTGTCGTTTTGAGAGAGCCATTCTGTGCAGAGAGAGATTTCTCGTTGGAGCCGATTCTCATTAACCCAAAAGTCAAACTGCCGCAATCCATCTGGGACATGTTTAAGTCAACCTTCAATGGTTTGGAGAAAGGTAACAAACCGATCAGATCATCTGAGGGCACGGGAGGAACATATCTGATGCAAGATGCTTACAGTCAAGAGTATGTTTCCGTGTTCAAACCCATTGATGAAGAGCCCATGGCTATAAACAATCCTCGAGGTTTACCGGTATCAATGAACGGAGAAGGGCTAAAACGGGGAACAAAAGTAGGAGAAGGAGCAGTGAGGGAGATTGCTGCATATATTTTGGATCATCCGAAAAGTGGGCCCCGCTCATTAACCGGTGAACTTATGGGATTTGCTGGTGTGCCTCCAACTATAATGGTTCAGTGTTTGCACAAAGAGTTCAACCACCCAGAGGGATATGAACACGTGCAAAAGAATGCTAAGATTGGGTCGTTGCAGATGTTCTTTAAGAACGAAGGAAGCTGCGAGGACTTTGGTCCAAGCGCTTTCCCCGTCGAGGAAGTGCATAAGATCTCAGTTTTTGATATCCGCATGGCCAATGCAGATAGGCACGCTGGGAATGTGTTGCTCAGCAAAGGAGAGGACGGTCAGACCGTGCTTATTCCCATTGATCATGGATATTGCTTGCCTGATAAGGTATGCTTTTAATCCTTCTCTACTGCTTTAGTATTGCACTGTCTTGTTAATAGTTTTATTTCATTTATAACTACGATTGCATTGGCTTTTCGGTGTCCCTCCGTAGTACAGTTTCGCTTAATGTTTACATTTCACGTGAGGAGTAATGTGTGAAGTTTTTTATTTATACTGTCTTCCGCTACTTTATTGTTTCATATTTCGGTTGCTTTTGGTTGTAGTTAAGGAGGTATTGTGCCGAAAAATTTAATGATCTTTACTCTTTCGTGCTTCCTTTACTGGTTTAGTTCTCCCTAATTCGGTAATTGCAATAGAATAATGATACAATCTTAAATTAGATCACGACATCTGGCTGGACATATGTTACAATCAACTGAAAAAACTTATGAGTACATTTTTATTGACATTCCCGTCTCGTCTCTCTTGGCAGTTTGAAGACTGTACATTCGATTGGCTCTACTGGCCACAGGCGAAGCAGCCTTACTCCCTCGACACCGTTGAATACATAAACTCGCTAGATGCCGAGCAAGACATTGCTCTTCTGAAATTCCACGGCTGGGACATTCCTCTCGAGTGTGCCAACACGCTCCGCATCTCCACCATGCTTCTCAAGAAAGGAGTCCAAAGAGGTCTCGCTCCTTATGCAATCGGAAGCATCATGTGCAGAGAAAACATTAATAAAGAGTCCGTTATAGAGGAGATTCTCCGAGAAGCGCAGGATTCCTCCTCATCCGACACGAGCGAAGCTGCATTTCTTGAAGCTGTCTCAGGGATCATGGATTCCCGGCTGGACAAGCTCTCGAAATAGTATTTATATAATACAATAAGTGTACTAATATAATAATAACAATAAATATATATGGATATGTGGATGGCTTACTTGTTCCACGGAACCGTAACGAAGGGCCTCGCCTTGGCTTCACTTCTGGCGACCAGTATTATGGGGATGGTGAAGAGATTAATGTATGGAATTGCAGAAAATGCGTGAGGAATTGTAATTCTAGGGTTGGAGGTTGTACATAAGTGTTGACCTCATTTCAGAGTTGAAGCTCAAAAGAGGAAGCTGTATTTCTGTGCTCTATCAAGAACTCAATAAATAAATAAATAAATAAATATATTTCCAAGAATTCCTGAATGGTATTTCTTCAGGGCAGGCTCAAGGAAATAATGGAACCATCAAATTGTGTCTCAAGTTTGGCCAGTAGCTCTTGTGATTTTGACTGGCTTTTGTGTTCGGCCTAAAAATTGACTATTTGATAGAAGCAAGTTTGGCCTTCCGCCGTCTCCGGTGCACCCCGCCTTCCACCGTCGGAACCTGCTGTCTAAGGTTGAATGCTAACAGGGATCATAGGGAGAGAGATCTTCCTAAACCCTAATCCATACCAGATATTAGAATTCGATTTTTCTTATTAAAAAATAGACTATAAATAGTCATCTCAAGTGGTAAACTAATTAAAAAGAGGAAACTATCCTAAAAAAAATTAAAAACGACAAACGATAAACACTTCAACCAAATTTTGCGAAAAATAAGACTTAAAAGTGAATAAATAAAAGCAACTCGACAATGTCGTCTAGCCACTTTTAATCCTCCTTTGATATGTTTTATTGAATCGTACACCCGTATCATTACTCCCCTCCTCCACAACGAGCTTGGCCTCAATCTCGAGCTCCGGGAATGCCTCCACCATTGTCGATGCGTTCTCCCATGTTGCTGACTCCGGCCCGTTGTTCGGCCACTGCACTAGCACTACCCTTTCTCCAAGCCGTATCCTTGCTCAAAAGTTTCAAAGGCTCCTCCGTAAGAGTTCGACCCTGCAACACCGCAGGAAGTTTCGTAGGGTCTTCCGGAAGTGCGCCCCTTTGTGCCTTCAAGAGTGAGACTTGAAAAATGCCGTGAATGTGGCTCTCCACCGGTAACGCCAATCGATAGCACACTTCCCCAACAGGGGAAAAATAATTAAAAAGAAAAGAAAATTATCTTAAATTGGGAATTACAAAACGACCAACGACCAACTCTTCAACCAAATCATGCGAAAAATAAAAGATTCTAAGCGAATAAAAAAACAACTCAAATGGTGTCGTCCTAGGCACATTTAATGCTCCTTTGATACGTTTTACTGAATCGTAAACTCGAATAAAAAACATAAGGGAAATTTCATAAAATAATTCCCGGTACAGCACAAATTATATTATTAACTCTCAAGTTTTTATAATTCTTAAAACAGTCCTTTCAAATATTAAAATAACTATAATATTATCCACTTTTCAGAACGTATTAATCGTCAAAAATAGACATATATTGCCTTAAAAATGGACTGTATTCTAAATTTTTGGCTAACATAAAATTTGAAAAAGTTATTTTGAGAATTACAAAACTTAAGAGCTAATTATAAAATTTATGGTGTGCCGAGGTTATTTTATGAAAATTCTCAATCAAAATAAAACAATTAATAATAAGGAATTAGAACGGAGCTACTAATATGAATTATCCATTTATTCTTGAAAAATCTTTTTTTTTTTTTTTTAATTTTGAAAATTCGAGGAATAAAGTAACTAACCCCATAAACCCCTTTAAACCCCAGAGCAAGCTCATTTCCCCTTGCATCCACAATGGCCAACTCCGTCGCCGGCGAAGCCGCCAAGAAGCTCTTCACTCCTCAGACTCTCCGCTCCGCCGCCAAACACTCCGTCGGATGCGCCGTCGTCCCCGTCCGCCTCCGCCGCTCCATCAAGCGATACATCCGAGGTCTCTCTCTCTCTCTCTCCGCTCCGCTCCGCTCCAAAACTTCGATATGTAGCTCGACATGCATCTCGCGTTGCAGAGCACAAGGACCCTCACATGAGGAACAAGGTGCTGAGGCTGTCGCAGTCGCTCAACGAGATCAAGGGCTCCAACCTCCTCATAGCGGCAGAGGCCTCGCGGCAGCTCGTGGAGGATCCGAGGAACACGGGCGACAGCTCTCGCCGGTGGAAGGTACAGAGCTCCTACAGCGATAGCGGACTAAGGTACCGGGACGACGAGGCCGCTGCCTACGTAGCTGCTCGAATGCCAGCCGTCTTCTCCGCCTGTCACCGAGTACTCTCTGAGGTGAGGTATTTCCGTCTAGGATTTACGGTTAAATTAACATTTTCGAGTCGGGAATGATTGGCTCTGTGGTGGAAATTGCCTTGAGAATCGGGTTTTGGGAAAGGGAGAAGACGATTTCGGACGTGTTTGGTACTGTATAAGCTTGTGTAGGTTAAAACTGCAAGGTTTAAGGCAAACCTCTTATTTGGCCTAGGATGTTCAATTGAATGAGGTTGAGCTAGGAAATGATGTGCCAATCTGTATATAATTGTGTTCTGTGAGAAAACATCATACGGTCGGAACTCTAAGTTGAATGTAAACGTGTTTATTAGATCAAGTTTTGTTTTTTATGCATTCGGTTCGAGTTGAAACTTGTAGACAACGGATCTGTTTTCTTCTTTGATCTTTTTCGATGCCGATAGTATAGACGGCTTTTTTGAGATGGGACAGTGGTGTGTGAATGAATTATTTCGCGTTCTTTTATTTTTAAATTCTCAGGTTCAGAGAAGATTGCCTGGATTTTCGCCATCAACCATGCTGGATTTTGGTGCCGGAACGGGGTCTGCATTCTGGTAAACTCATTTTACTTGCATATCCAACTAAATAATATTGGTTTACTATTTATCCAAGGGTCCTAATATTAATTAAATGTCACAGGGCAGTACAAGAGGTCTGGCCAAACTCTTTGAAGAGAGTCAATACAGTCGAGCCATCCCAGTCTATGCAGCGCGTCGGCCAGAGTCTTATACAAGGTCTTAATTTACTATCCATTTTCAAAATTGAAAAATATAGCAATAGTCTTATGAAGGAAATATATATTTTTATTCATCTCATCGTTTTCTACGACCAATGTGCTTGGGTGTAATATTAAGTAGATAACATCTTAATTTCACTATGGTTTATGTCTAAAAGGATCATAGGAGTGCTATTGTCTTGGAATGAGTTGTATCTGTTTCGCATTGTACATTTCAGTCCTAGTTTAGGCCGATATTAGATTTACAAGACTGCTAATTATTTAGAATCATAAACGTTTTTAGTTTACCTAGCAACTTATATATGTTTGTTTTGCATGAGAAATGAAAATCAGAACAGAAAATTTCATCAACTTTGTGATATGACCCAATAATGGTTATCAAACGAGTAGCTTTGTGATAGACTCGAGCTTGTCAAACCCGCTATATTGACGTAGCAGCGAAGGAAGGTCATTTTGGTCATGCAAAAGGGATCACAATCAAAGTCTTTGATTGTAAATTAAAGACTTTAATTGCCTTTTATTTCATATTGATTGCTTTATTATTTGACAAGGCGCTGTGTCGCCAGAATCAAAATAGCCACACGGCAGAAGTACCAGAAGTCGCATTGAAAAACTTCCAGGCGTTCGCAGGCGGCAGAAAGTCTGGAGAAAAGGCTTCCTATTAACCCTAACATCACTCAGAGATCAAAGTTGATTATTGGAAGATAATTTTATTCATTAATCAATTACCGTCATCTGGGGAAATTACAAATCCAATTTTATTGCTAAAGATTTAAATAAGTTATCTTAATTGGAAATAAGAAACTAATTATCTTAATTTCAATAATAAAACATAATTACTGAAACTGAGTTTAATTGAACTTAAAAAAATCGCCCTGCCTTATGCGCTTCGCTCCTTCAGACCGGCCCGGGACTTATAGGTAAGTCCGTGATTCACATCTCGCAATTGAAGTCTTTAATAATCAATTAAAAGCTTGTGCGATTCGTTGCTACACTTGTCTAGTCATGTTTTGGTATTTGGGTTCTAACACTTAACTGACCTTCACTATACCCAACCTCCCCTCTTTTGAGGGATCTTATGTTTTACTTTTATGAATGATTATTGGCTTCCATTTTCATTATCATCTGCTATCTAGTCTCTTAAATTGACCGAGGGGTTTACAAATGGGCCTAACCGAGCCCGATCAGTAAATCCTTACACATAGGCATTAATGACTAATGAACGGAATTAAATGACGAATTAACATAATAAAATATTTCTATGTTTTCAATTTCAAGTCCTTGCTTTTCTATGTATTGAACTTTTCATAGTAGAAATTGTCCTGACGTTTACTTGCTACTTTTCTCAGGTCTGAAGAACCTGCCGGTTATTCATAGTTATGATTGCAATAAAACGCTGTTTAAAAAACTTGATAAGTCCGAGCTGAAACACGACATTGTGATTGCAGTATGTTATTATTAATATTTTCTCTTATTACCTTTCAATCCCGCTTCAAGTACTACTCTCTCCGTATTTATTCACCGATTTATATTTAATGCTGTTTTGCAGTCTTATGTTCTCGGAGAGATTCCATCAGTGAAGGATCGCATAACTACCGTTCGTCAGCTTTGGGAACTCACCAAGGATGTTCTGGTAATTTCAATCAATAATAGTTGAAACACATATATCATATCAATTTATAAAAAATAAAAAATAAAAATAAAAACTCAAATTCATTACGTTTATTGGTTTAGGTTTTGATTGAACCTGGAACTCCCCAAGGATCGGGTATCATATCTCAGATGCGATCACATATACTATGGATGGAGAAACGAGTAAGTATCTCCTCGCCTCTGTTCATGGAGAGAGTGTCAGATTATAGATAACCGTGAAAATTTTGATCTTCTTCTCTTATTTATAGTGTCTTACTCATGATTTATTAGAAACTGCGGAAGTCAAAAGCCGAGAAAGGTGAAGATTCTAAGGACTTGATGGATCAAAATTGCGGTGCTTTTATTGTTGCTCCTGTGAGTATAGTACTTGCCTCTTACCTGTATATTGGATCTAGTCGAGTACCTTCACGTGCTTCTAAATGGAATATTTCTCGATGCAGTGTTCTCACGACGAAGTGTGTCCATTGGAGAAAACCGGTACATACTGCCATTTTGTTCAGCGATTACAGAGGACAAATACACAGCGACAGTTCAAGGTCTAATCTGAATTCATTTTCTACTTTGTGACACTATATCGATATATATTATCATGGTACAGTTGGAGTATAATAAGTTTATAAATATAAACTAAAGGCTGAATTAGGGAAGATGATTTATATATGTTCGATGGTTCTCTCGCCGTGCTAAAATGCTCTTGAAATATTATTTAAACTGTTCTTTATTTTTACCTAATCTTATTCATTACTCTCACATAGCCCTCATCACAGGTATTTTATTTAAATTATTTTTCAGTACCTGTAGCTGAAGTTCTCCGCTTATGTTTTTTCGTATAGGTTTCCGCTGGCAAGTCTCTACGTGGTTATGAAGATGAGAAATTTTCTTTTGTCGTTTTCAGGCGAGGCAAGCGACCACAGTGAGTATTCATCTAGATTTACTCTACATAACCTTTTCTAAAATTAAACGAAAATTTTCCTTTCACGAGGATGAGAGATAAATTTTTGTGTCTACTTGAGCATGTATGAAAACTGTTGCTTTCCGGTTAGAGTCGTTTGTTTGCTTTGCAAGATTTCTACTTTGTAGTGTCAAGTGTCCCTTTCGTGCGTTTTTATGTGCAAAAATTTAAACAAAGTATTTACTTTCTTGATTCGATTTATATTCCCTCGTGATTATTTTTGCTCTGCAACTTTTCTGATCTCTGAATTCGATGCACAGAGAATCTTGGCCTCTTGATGGGATACAACTCGAGACTTTGAAGGAACGACGCTTGAAACAAAATCCAGAAGATCTTGAAACTGAATACGGTATGTTCCTTATTATAATTGCATTAGGATTTACTCTTTTAACTTTGACAAGGCGTGTTCGTGCTTCGCAGGGGACTCGATCGATCCAGAAGAACAAGCGCTCGTTCCATGCTCTGAATCCGATCAAGAAGCATATGATTCGGATGAAGCAACCGATTGTGACAGAAACAAAGAAGTTGAAGAAGAGGAAGAGGGAGAAGAAAAAGCACGTGCTGATCTTGGTGGCGGTTGGGGTCGAATTATATTTTCACCGATCCGGAGGGGCAAGCACGTCATTCTAAACGTGTGCCGATCAACAAAAGATGACGCGTCAGAGGGTGCGTATGAGCAGATTATCACGACGAAAGGGAAGAACCCGACTTTGCACCATCAGGCTCGGAAGTCGCTATGGGGAGACTTGTGGCCCTTCTGAGTTTTTCGCAAACCCGGTTTCTCTTCCCTTTGTAATTAAAACTGTATGCTATATACTGTTTTAACTTTTTCTTCATCTACATTTACACATCCCTTAGGTTCGGCTATAAATAGCATGGATGAGGAGATATTACAAAGAATTATTGTTAATTTTGTTTACATAAATATGGGATTTGTGCCCTACTTAGTTATCTATATTATACACTTATTTTAATGCAATGGTCTCTTATTCATTGTCTTCTATTACTTAAAATACAATTCTGTCTGTCTATTCTATGTTATTTTATACAATTGTCTCCATCTTTTCAAGCTTGAATTCTCTATCCTAACAGATACAAATTCAAATTATTTTCGTGCACTGTTACGGTTGATTTTCGAAACATATAAAAGTGGCGGCCCAACCCAAAAAAGCTCCCCGCCCATTGCCTTTCTGAGTAAGCCACGGGGATTGCTTTTCGGTGTACGAGCCGATGTTTTTATTACTTACTACGGGTACATTTCCGGGTCTTTTTACACCCCAGTAGCATGATTCTGCCATAAATGTGGGTCCAAAGCTAACGGATAAATTGACAATAATGTAAGAGCGAGTGACCCCAAAGTCTTTCTATTCATTCACTCTTTTTTGTTTGCTTTCTAGATAAGTCCTCTCTCTTCTGGACCAGAAACTATTCACTCTTTTGGCTTATTTATTATAGCAATTGCAATAATGCCCCCGAAATTCACATATTAGCTCACTTTGGTCCCAAATTTCAATCGTCGACAACAATGTCTTTTTAAACTTTTAAAAAATAACTTATTGTCTTCTAAGAGATAAAAAGTAGTAATATATATATATATATATATATATATATATATATTTCTGCTCTATAGTATTTTTTTTATCAATGATCATTAAGCGAGATTAGCATGTTAAATCATGAGTACAATATATATAATTATTTCTCGAAGAAAACTTAAGTTCAAAGTTTTATAAAATTCGATAAAATTACAAAGCATACTACATCATGACATTATTATGGTGCAAATATTTCTCGAAAAAAATGTCAATACTAGGTTCGATAAATTTTGATAAAATAACAAAATAAAAAATAAAATAAAAAAACTAAAAAGGAAGTAAATTTGTAACGAACATATTAACGAAACAATGTGCTACTTTTTAAAAAAAATTAATAAAACATTTTTTTTATTTACTAAAACAAAGGTACGATGATAAATTAGAGATTATTGAATATAAAAAGAGTATTTTAATTTATTTTTAAAAACAGAGTTCGGTTGGAGGTAAAGTAGTGTTTGATATGACAATTACTGTAAAAATAAAATAGAAAATAGAATTTCCGGTTGGAGGTGATCAAATGGTATATTGATTACCTTATTTAATCATATATTAGACATAAATCATGGTTTTGGGATCATCCCTTGCTTTGCTTCTACTTTAGACAATCCCTAGTAACCAAATAAAATAAGAGAGGAGAAAAAGTCTTCCCTCCTTCACCTTTTCTTTATGCTTTATTGAACGTTGAATTATGATTGCGTTCGAGAAATCCAAAACTCCACCCAACTACTAAAACCTTCATAATCCTATGTTGGCTTTTCTACCACTTTAACTAAATATGAAGTATAAATGATCCAATCCAATTCTCCTACAGCAAATATATATACTTGAAGCAATTTCTATAGGTGTTGAGTTGTGACCCCCTCAAGTCAACAATAAATGCACTTGAGATTTCACATTCGGACAACTCAATTGCAATCTCCCAAAACAATATATTCTTTTTTACACTTCCAAATCCAAGATTAACAAGAGTTCACACTTAAAACAGAGAAATTAAGAGGAAAGCAGACTCTCAACATTAAGTTAAAGTACCAACATTTCCACTTTCTACACTTAATAATTTTGGGTCTGAATTTTCAAAACCCAGTTCAAAAAGAAAAAGAAAAAAGCCTAGCATTGAAATCCAAGCACAGATCCGTCACTGACCGCAACGACGACCCTGCACTCCGCCTTGGCAACCACCCGGTGCGTGAAGAAGTGCAGCACCCGAACCCGACCCACCATCTCGATCCGCGACTCCATCTCCATCGTCGACCCGCCCCGTCCCCCGGACTCCAGCCCCATCACCCCGTAGCTCCGATCGTCGACGGCCACCGGGAAGGACTGCACCGCGAAGGTGGCGGCCAGGAGCTGGGTCCGGCCCGAGTCGATCTTCCCGGCCGGAATGAAGAGGAAGCCGACCCGGTTGCCCGAGTAGAGGAGCTGGAGCGAGCTGTCGTAGTGGGTGAAGGAGGCGCGGTTGGGGTTGCGGACGGCGACGTACTGGGAGAAGGTGAAGTTGGCGGCGCCGCCGGAGAGGGAGAAGGCGGGGAGCTGCACGGCGGTGACGGAGATGTCGGGGTCTCGGGGCTTGAAGAGAGTGAAGTACACGATCAGCGCTCCGATCACGATCAGGCTCAGGAAGATCGACGCCACCGCGCACGACGCCAGGTTCGTGCGCCCCGTCGGCCGCCCGCGGGGCGGCGCTTTCGCCGTCGGCATGGCTGGCGCGAGCAAAGGGAAAGCTCGATGACTGAGTGCTCTTCTTTTGTTTCTTTCTCAAGCCTTTTATTTCGGAGGTCTTTTATATATATTTATGTATATTGTAAAAATAAAATAAAAAACTATAGGATTAGCACTATTTCTCAATGTCATAGACAAGAATAACAAGTACAATTGACTGCAATTACACACTACAATCAAACACAAAATCTCTTTGAGTATTTTTTTTTTAGATCTTCAATTTCGAGACAAAAATTTTGAGATATCCTTGAACAAATAGATTAAACTCTAAAAAATATATATATATATATACCTCTAAAGTCCAACAAGAGCGGAAGGCCTATGGGTGGCAATTTGGGGCATGACACGAAACATGAAACGGTTAAGACACGATTTAAACGGGTCTGGGTATACCATAAATGGATCTGGGTCAAACCGTGTCGAACACGATTAAATAACGGGTAAACACGGCACAAACACGGTAACACGATGGGACCCAATTAGACACCATTAAAGAACAAAAAGTTACATTTTCTACATTTTATATATGTTATTAAGTGTTTTAAATACTTATTATATATGAAAATTACGATTTTATTTAATTAATTATGTGTTTTAAAACTATCTTAATTAAGAAAAATGAAATTATATTTAATAATAAATTAAAAAATTAAAAATTAAAGTTAACACAAAAAATTAACCTAACACTCTTATTTTCTTCTCAAAAAACAGTTCAACGAAATTGTAATCAATCACGTCTTCGAAGTAATTTCATAAAGCTATTTAAAATATTAAAAAAATACAAATATGAAACAAAAATAGTAAACGCTACTTTGGTATTGTAAATTCTTCTTGAGTGGTCTTAATAAAAGTGTTAGTGTTTCCCACAAAAGAATTGTGTTTAACATTTTGATGCGTAGACCTTTTGCAAATTTCTTGTGCCTCGTACTCCGTAATGTTTTATTAAATTATTGATTCGAAATAAGAAAATAACTTATTATCGACTAATACTTTAGTACTATAATTAAATTGAGATTATATAAAAACTATTTGAAAAAGTTAGTATGTTTTAGATTTTGGGATAAAAAAATAAAAATGGATCTCGGTTTATTTAGATTATTAGAGCCGGGACCAAATTTTCACAAAAATTTAACATTGATTAAGTTAAATATGTTGCTGTGCTTCAAATTAATCTCTTAATTGTTCAACTTCTTATTCCTGATGAACTTCATTTAATGTGAGAATCTATGTTTAAACGCATTCGTTCGATATTAGTTTAACTTGAACTTATTTGGATAATATAAAGTGTTCCTATAGTATACATTAATAAAACTTTGTACAACCCTTAACAATTGGTATTTAAATCTTGAATACGATAGCTTATGTGCATAGAAATATGTTGATATTAATTGTTGAAAAATTGTACATGAACTTAAAAGAATTTGCTATAGAACTCGCATAGTAATTACCCTCGGAACTATAATCAAACGGATACAAACGGCTCTAATTTCCGTTTGAATTTTATAACTTTCAAAAAAACTAAATAAGGTAGAAATATATTTCAAAAAACAATTCTTCGCAATCGTACATTCCGGTACGGGTTCAACGATATTTGTCCCATATCTCGTAATGAAAGTCTACCAAAAATCTCGAATGCCATAAAACCGGCTTTAATCTGTTACGACCCGGAATCGAATTACAATATATAATTCTATTACTAATGGACACTTGTGCCCTTCTAATCCAATAAGACAAACAAATAGAGCTTCAAAATAATATTAATAAACAAAATAAAACACCCATCTCATTGAAAACATCTTATCTGTACTTGTAGAGCTTGGACTCCAACTGAAGATCATCTCTCCACCATTGATGAATCCCATGAGCTTCCTTCAAGTCCCTCGAAGGAGTCATGTTTGTCGTCAAGCTCGCCGAAGGAATCAAGTGCATTGGCTCCGACTCTCTCCCAATGGCCTTCAACAACAAACCGCCAATAGAATTCTGTGTCGCCAGTCTCTCGATAGAGCCAGCCCCGATCTCGTCCATCTTTCTCCGGTGTTCAAAATAGCCAATGTATTCCGAGCATATGTGATCGCCGGGATTCACAAACAGACAAGGAAACCACGCCGACAGAGCTGCAAAATGGTCCTCTGATTGGTCTCTCTGGTTGTTATTGTTGCTGGTGGCCTTCATGGCTATGGTGAGCCCGGCGGTTATGACGCTGCTTGCGAACCGAATCCCGTGCTTGATGTTCTTGTCCTTGATCCTCTCAATCGGGGGCGAGAAGAACGGGGGGTTGAAAAGGAAAGAGTTGAGGAAAGTACCTGCAAGATTTCAAGTTTGATCAAATTTGAATTTTGATCAATTGTTTAGGCATCTAAGTTGTAACTTTGTCACACTCGTGACTTTGTAATTGAAAGCTATTGGAATTTGTTGAAGCTAATCGCGATGGTTTTTCCTGCGAGCAACGCCCATGGCCCGAGCCTAGACGAGTTAGGAGAATTATAAATTCAAGAAAACAATACCAGTCTTCGCCATGGTTTTTCCGGCGAGCAATGCCATGGCCGAGCCTAGTGAATGACCGGCCAGCCAGATATTTGCCTCCCCAACCGATGCCACCATGTTTCGGACGGCCTGCATGGCAATCTCGAAGCGTGGCGTCCGGTGAAGGCCGTGCTGGAGGAAGTGGAGGTCTAACGCTATGTCCTGCGCCAACGACCCGGCCTTCATTAGGGTTCCTCGGAACGCGATCACGTATCTCGGGCTTCCATCTAGCGAGCGGCTATAGCACGAGGTGGGAGGCTTGAACTCATAGACCACGCCGAATATGGACATGTCGTCGTTGTCGACGAGGTTGCGGAGCACCTTGAAGTGGAAGAACTCCCACCAGGGAGGCGCAAGGGCTTGAGCGGCGAGGCGATTCTCTTGCCGGTCCCGCTCAACGATGTACACGCCTTGGACTAAACTCGCCGCCACGGACCTCCTATGATGTGGGCTCTCCCTGCCAAAGAGCCATGGATCACGGAAATGGCTATATCACTGAGAAATTCACAAATGACTATATACGCAAAATCCGAAACCAGTGATGAACAAGAAGAAAGATTGATGATTTATTACCAGTCAATGGAGGTCAAGTGCAATGGTCCAGAGATATCAAAGCACTCCCTCTCCGAAGCCATCAACACCAAATCATTCATACCTGCAACGAACGAACATCGTGAATCAAAACAACCATTGAAAAATATAGCGATCGACGCAATGATTTCTGGGATTTCGAAGCGGAATCAACTGTGGTTGTTTTGCCACCCAAATCGAAAGAAACGGGAACCCACCGACGATGACGTGATGGAGCGTGAGATACACGCGCCTGTCTGAGATTTTATTGAAATTGGAATTGGAATCGAGGCGACGAGGACGACATCAAGTGCAGCAAGCGACGCCGTTTAGTTAATATGACACGTGGCTCATCTGAAAACCAATTTTATTATTTTATTTAACACTAGTGGAGGGGTGAGCATTTTAGACCCAACCCGGTGGCCCAACCCAATCCGTTAGAGACCCGACCCCAATCTAACCCGCCCAATCTAACCCGCTTAAATTGGGTCGGATCGGGCCGGACCCGACCATTGTTCGGGTCGGGGTCGGGTCCAAAACCTTGGGTCGGGTCGAGGTTTCCGACCCGACCAATATAATTAATATATATTTCATATTAATTTTTATTCAAGTAGTGCAATCTTTAGTCTTTAAATATTTCTCATTCTCAAATTTATTTACATTCAAAGACCGTTCAATCTCTCATTTTCATGTTTTACATTGTTTAGAGTATGTTTGTTTGATTAAATTAGTTTGGGGTATTTTTACTTGAATTTTGAGTTACATTAATGTATTTTTTTCATATTATTTTTTGTTATATAAGAGTAAATTTTAATTAATCGGGCCATGGCGACCCAAACCAACCCAACCCGATTTTTATCGGGTCGGTTTGGTTCGGGCATTAAAAAATTTTGGGTCGGATCGGGCTTTTTTTTAGGAACCCGAAGTGATCGGGTCGGGTCCATAAAAAGTATCGGGGCGGCCCAACCCAACCCATGCTCACCCCTAGTGGACAGGCACCGCGCTTCGCACGGTGATGATTAATTTTTTATAATGATTTTATGTTGTACTATTTTGGCATTTTTATGCTATATATCTTCTTCTATCAAATAACTACATATAAATATGACTAAAACCACCAGAAGATCCAATTTTTTTTTTAAATAAACACTGAAATTGCTACTAACAGATTTTTTTTAACTGGAATCTTCAACATTAATGTGATAAAACGGGCGACTAAAAGTTGGAGATGATAGAGGAGAACATGATTATAAAAAAGATCGATTGTCATAGATATACTACGCAACATCCATAATATAAAATATGAAATTCCAAGACATGTACTTCCAAGTTTCACCAAATGCTATGGCATAAAAGTGCCAAGTATCACCGAATTTTAACGTTAGCTATTTAAATGTGATTAACTCAAAACCTCGAGTGTCGTCACCCCAAATAACTCTTTAATTATAATATTATCATGTATTTACATCGTTTATATATGATCAATAATGCTAGCTTTTATATTTGATAAATGTAATTTTATAAAGAAAGATATTGTTCGACGACATAATGCAGTACCAAGAAACTAAATAATGCAGTACAAAAAATTAAGAAATTATTAAAACTGAGTCTTGTGCGACGAAGAAAGAAAGCGACAAATGTGTGATCGAGAAGGCTTCGTTTGAGTGTAGGAGCGAGATTGTTCAACAACATAATAAAATTTAAAAAACATCATTTAGTTATACACTTTTTATAAACACATTGACGCTGAAGTGCCAGCAAAACAAATAAAGTGAAAGGATTTCAGTATTTCACACATATGAAACTGAAATTCCGAGAAAAAGAAACTCACTTGAGAATAAGTATTGAAGGGCTAACATATCACGTAGTTACCTGAAAAAATATTGGCAGCATTACAAATCGATTCTAATAATTTGAACATAAATTGGAGCCAAAATCTGAGAAAAAGAAACTCATCGGAGAAGTGAGAAAAGACAAACATATCCCGGAACTCTCTGAAAAAAGAAAAAAAAAACAGTAGAAGCTTAAACAAAGTCAAATATCTAACGCATTTTACGTAAATCGGAATCAAAATCTATTTAAAATAAACTCATCGGAGAAGAGATGAAAACATAAAATATCTTGGAACTCCTTAAAAATCAATAGATGTATAAAAATCGACTGTCTAACGATTTTTAACGTAATTTGGAACCAGACTTCCGAGAGAAGGAAACTTACTTGTGAAGTGACAAAAGGCTAATAAATCCAAAGAAACCCAAAAAAAAATCATTAAAAGCATAACAATATCAGAGTTCTTTAACAATTTTTAATGTAAATTGAAAGCAAAATCCAAGAAGAAAAAATTATGGGAAAAGACTGAAGAAGTAACGAAATACATTGTTGGAACTCGCTGAAAAATCAGTAGACGCATAAACAAAATTGATCTTTAACGATTTTTAACGTAATTTAGAACCAAAATCAGAGAAAAATAAACTTATTGAAGAAGCAACGAAAGGCTAAGAAATCCCTGAAAATAAATAAAAGCATAAACAAAATCAAACACTTAAACGATTTTAACGTATAATGTCGATTTAACGAAATACTTAATATTGTTTTTCTAACTATGATAATAAATGTTCTAAACGTATATAAAAGAATTATAATATTTTTAAGCTTTTTGGACAACCAATTTCTTGTGGATAGATGTATTTTTAAAGAAGATAGCCAACACCGACAAAATGCTTCACCCGTGTCTCCTCCCACTGCATCTGAGTCTCGAGCGTGCACTGGTGGAAGAGCCATCATAGGCTCTGGAAAGAGGAAAATACGGTGAAAATAAAAAGCATCGCTCCTTCGTGTTGCCTCTTCACTCTAGCCTTTGTTTGGTCAACAATGATTCTGAGTTTGCAAAGTAGCAACATTCTGCATTGGGTTTGCTTTGTAATTTGCACGGAATGATACAAAGTAGATCTGATGCCGTAAAAAGCAGCGACAATGCATCAAACAGAAACCTGTTGTTATATATATATATATATATATATATATATATATATGTTAAGGTCATATTTTGTCAAATCTTTCCCTAACACTACCCTTTGTCGTTTGTGAAATAAACGATATAAAACAAGGGAAAGATCGCCTAAGTAGTCCAAGCTCATCAAGAAATAGAAGAAGTGAGGCCCAGCAAGCGAAGCCCAAAAGAAGTCCTCATTTAAAAGAGCCGGCCCAACACCTCATGGCGAAAAGGAAGTTCATCGAAGAAAAGCTCTTCGGGAAAGCCTAATCGCACAAAAAGAGGAACTCATTCGAGATCGCGAGAAAGGAGGGAAGATTGGGTTATTCGGTTAAAGATTTCGTGGGATATCCAACGCAAAATAAGGAAGTCAACCACGATCATAGCGAAACAGAAGGAAACCCTAGCAAGATTTGAGGAATATTCTAGAAGACTTGCAAGCCTATATATACGAATGTAAACTTAGCATAAATTGATTCATTCAGTATCCAGTATTCAGTATTTCATTATTATCGTGAGTCCGAGAGAATAAATCCTTGAGTCTTCGAGTTTGCTTATTCATAGTATTCTCGATTTCCCAAGGGTTAGAGTGTGTAATCTTCGATTTTCCAAGCTACCAAACGGAAGAAACCGGGTCCTCTCGAAATCATAATAAATCAGAGATATTCGTACTGTCCACAATTATTTATTATTTTCGATTATCTTTGTGACTGTACGGTGAGTAAAATCGCCCTCTACAGTTTGGCGCCCACCGAGGGGGCTTTGTTTCTTTCTATCGCACAGCCAGGAAATCGAAGGGAGGAAGGAGGATGTCAACCGAGGAAGCCAGCTCCGCCCAGGAGCAAACCATGCAGCGAATGCAACAACAATTGGCCGAGGCCATCGCAAAGATGACGGAGGTCACAAGCAAAGCCGAGGAGTCCGCCCGAAAAATAGAGGAGCAGGCCGCGGAGAACAGACGCCTCGCAAGCCTCCTAGAGCGCGCGGAGAGACCGCGCCCGACGAACCAGATAGCAGAATCGGCCGCACGAGGGGCCGGGGGAAGCGCCAGCAGAGACACGGTGACGACGGACGCGCCGGTAGGCATGTCAACCCCATCGCTCATCAGGAACCTCTTCGACACGGACGCAGTCCAGCCAAACACAGCGAATCGGCCGGATGACACGCCAGGGAACACACAGGGCAATGCGACGACGGACGTGGCGGCAAGAGTGGCCGAAGAGGTGGCCAAGGCGATGGCCTTAATGTCAGCAAAGATGGAAGCCAAACTCGGACAGGTCGCATCGCAGGTGCACCAGGCGACGAGTTCGGCGCCAGAAATCGACAGGATGGTGCGAGAAGCCAGAATCACCCCATTCACAACGAGGATTCGGGGGATAGAGCTCGAGGAATTACCAAAGATCAGACTCACGCCATACAAAGGGGATACGGATCCCCATACACACGTGAAGTCATTCCGAATCGCGACAGACCACATCGGAGGCGAGGAGGTCCGGAAGGAAGCCGTCCTGTGCAGACTTTTCATCGCGAATTTGCAGGGCCGCGCCAGCGACTGGTTCGCGAGATTAACGCCGGGCTCCATCAACACCTCCGACGAGTTGGTCGCCCTTTTCCTGAAACACTTCTCCATCTATGTACAGACAGAGCTGACGGTGTCCAACCTCTTCGACGTCAAGCAAGGAAAGAACGAACCTCTTCGGCAATACATAGAGAAATTCAAGAACGTCATGTTCCGAATCCCGAAGATCGAGGATGTCGTCTCGGTCCAAGCTCTGAAGCATGGCTTATACTACCAATCTCCGTTCAACGACGAACTGTTCGTCTCGCTGCCAAACTCGATAGAAGACGCGCTCCACAAAGCAACGATCTACATGGACATGGAGGAAAATAAGGCGATTAAGAAGAGGTTAGAAGAGGAAGCCGAGGGCCGAGCGAGGCCAGAAAGGAAGGAAGCTAGAGACGGACGAGAGGGATCGTCGTCCAGAACAAGAAGAGAAGGGGAACGACGAGATCGGAGTCTACCAGGTGGACGGAAAGAAAGACGGGGCCGACGAGCGAAGGATCAGGGAAAACCCTAGACACGGAGTCTACCAGGTGGACGGAAAGAAAGAGGCGCTCGGCAACCGCGAAGGCCATCGGCAGGAGGAACTCCCGCAAGGAAACTCACAACCAGGATACTTCCCGAGCAACCAGGGAAGCTTTCCGGAAAATCGAGGAGGTTACCCTGGCAACCGAGGAGGCTATTCTGGAGGCCGAGGAGGATTTTCAGGTGGCCGAGGAGGACATTCCGGCGGCCGAGGCAGCTACGAGAGAAAGCCTTGGCCGAGAGACATGAGCAAATACTGCTCTTTCCACGAATACCACGGCCATGCGACCGACGAGTGCGCCACCCTGAAGAAGATGATCCAAAGGAGGATCGAGCAAGGGGAATTCCAAGACGTCTCCCAAAAGCCCACTCCGCCATGGAACAACGACAACCGATCATGGCCGAACAAGCGGGAGGCACCAGCCCAGCGCGCGGGAGGAAACCAGGAGGCCCCAAAGAGAAGCCTCACGATCGAGGAAGCTTCGGGGGAGCGCCCGAACGATGGGAGACCGGTCGCAAGACCAAGGATCGACCTGATCATGGGAGGATCTCGCCTCTGCGAAGATTCCATCAATAGCATCAAGGCCTACCAACGCAAAGGAAAGGAGTCCGCTCAGGAGGATGCGCGGATGATAGGTCCGAAGACGACGATAGAGTTCGTCGACGAAGAAGTATGCGCAGACGAACACGACGACGCCCTAGTTTTAGAGCTCAACAGACGTTGCTCGCGTCCTCGTCGACAATGGAAGCTCGGTCGACGTCATCACTTACGACTGTCTGACACGAATGGAAATCAAAGATTTGGTCATCGGAGGCCGCCCGCGGAAGGTGTCTGGTTTCAACGGAGACGTAGCTATCTCGCTGGGAACGGTGAATCTCCCCGTCTACGCTGGAACCGTCCATCGGATGACCGAATTCATGGTGTTGGACGTGCGATCGCACTTCAACGTAATCCTCGGGAGACCATGGATTCATTCGATGAAGGCCGTCCCGTCCACATATCACCGATGCATCAAATTCCCCGGACGGGTAGAAGGAACCATCGACGAAATCCGAGGGAGCAGCGAAGCCTATCGCATCTGCTACATGATGCACTTCCGAGCAATGAGCGCGCCCAAGGACGTCGAGAAGGCTGAGTGCAACGGCAGCAAGCCCGCCGCTCAATAACAATTAGCCGCGTCGGCTCCGCCTCCGCCATCGACGATCAGGAGGAAGCGACGCAGGAAAAAGGGAAAAGGAGGACCCCCGGGCGTCCCCAAGATCCTCAGCGCGGAAGACGTGGACGACCGAACAGCCGAAGAAAGATTAGGAGGCCCACAGCTCGAAGAGGTAGAACAAGTCTGCATCGACGATGCCGACCCAACCCGAACCGTCGGTATAGGTGCGGGACTCGAGCCAGAGATCAAAGCCCAGCTGGTCGAATTTCTGAAGGAGAACCGAAGAAGTTTCGCGTGGTCTCACGAAGACATGCCCGGAATCGATCCGACGATGGTCACCCACAGGCTCAACACAGATCCCGGGCACAAGCCTGTCATATAGAAGCGAAGAAAGATGGCCTCCGACCGGAACAAGATCATCAACGACGAGGTGGATAAGCTCCTCGCTATGGGGACCATTAGGGAGGTAAAATACCCCCAGTGGTTGGCCAACACCGTCGTGGTAAAAAAGAAGAACGGAAAATGGAGGGTATGCGTCGACTTCACGGATCTCAACAAGGCGTGCCCGAAGGACAGTTTCCCGATGCCGAACATCGACCGCCTTGTCGAAGCCACTTACGGGTACGAGCTCCTAAGCTTCATGGATGCCTATTCGGGCTACCACCAGATCCGAATGCATCCAGACGACGAGGAGAAGACGGCCTTCATCAGCGAAAGAGGAACCTACTGCTACAAGGTCATGCCTTTCGGCCTGAAAAATGCCGGGGCGACCTACCAGAGGCTAATGACGAAGATGTTCCACGAACAGATCGGGAAGAGCATGGAGGTGTATATCGACGACATGGTCGTTAAGTCTCTAAAAGCGGCAATGCACGTGGAGCACCTGGCGGAATGCTTCGGCGTCCTCAACAAACACCAGATGAAGCTGAACCCCACTAAGTGCACCTTCGGCGTCTCATCCGGGAAATTCCTGGGCCAGATGGTCACCCGACGAGGAATCGAAGCCAACCCCGAGCAGGTCGAAGCCATTCAGAATATGCCTTCGCCAAGAAACAGGCGAGAAGTACAGAAGCTGACGGGAAGGATCAACGCGCTGAGGCGGTTCATCTCACGACAAGCAGACCGAACGCTTCTATTCTACGAGCTGTTGAGGAAAAACAAGAAGTTCAAATGGACCAAGAAGTGCGAAGAAGCTTTCCAAGCACTAAAGACCTATTTATCATCACCTCCAGTCATGACAAAGCCAGAGCCCGGGGTGCCGCTCTATCTGTACATCGCCGTGTCCGACCAGGCGATAAGCCAGGTGTTAGTCCGAGAGGAGAAAGGGGAGCAAAAGCCAGTCTCGTACATCAGCAGGAAGCTCCTCGACGCCGAAACGAGATATCCCACCATCGAGAAACTAGCACTAGCCGTATACGACGCATCGGAGAGACTACGTTTCCACTTCCAAGCCCACACGATCATCGTTATGACGGACAGGCCGATTCGCTCCATCATTCAAAGCCCGAACCAGTCAGGCAGAATCACGAAGTGGAACATAAAGCTAGGAGCGTACGACATCGAATATCAGCTGCGGACGAGTTTGAAGTCGCAAGTATTAGCCGATTTCCTCATCGAGCTACCCAGGGAACCCGTGGAGCTGAGCGATGAAGCCGGTACTTGGAAACTCTGCGTCGACGGATCAGCGACCTCGATGGGATCAGGAATCGGGATCCGGCTCATCTCCCTGATGGGAGAAGTGATCGAGAAGGCTTGCCGCCTCGCCTATCGCTCCACCAACAACGAAGCGGAATATGAGGCACTCATCGTCGGGATGAAATCAGCCACGGCCATCGGAGTAAAGAGCTTGAATGCCTTTTCGGATTCTCAGCTAGTCGTAAAGCAAGTCAGCGGAGAGTACAAAACGAACGACGAAAGGATGGAGGCCTACGCTGGGACAGTCAGGTCTCTCGAGAAGAAGTTCGACTTATTCACGTTGACACAGGTGTCCAGAGGAGACAACAACCACGCAGACGCCCTGGCAAGCCTGGGGTCGACCACCCAAGTAGGAGAGCTCCGATCGATCACAGTGGAGACACTACAGACGCCTAGCATCAAGAAAAGCGAAGGACCCGACAAGAAGAAACTAAAAGTAAGCGAAGAAGGACAAACCAACGAGGAGGACAGCGCTCGAGACAGCGACGAAATCCCGAAGGAAAACAACGAAGAAGCTCAGCTCATAGAAGAAGAAGAGAGCGAGGACGAAGAACCAGGAAAAATAGAAGAGACCGAAGACGAAGATTGGTGAACCCCCATCCGAGCATACCTGGTCGAAGGAAAGTTACCTGAAGATCGACAAGAGGCGCGGAAAATAAAGACTAAGAGCTCTCGATACACAATCATAGACCGACGACTTTACTTCAAAAGCCTTGTCGGCCCCTACCTACGCTGTTTAGGCAAAGAAGAGGCGAACTACGTCATGGAAGAAATCCACAGCGGAGAATGCGGTAACCACTCAGGCGGACGCAACCTACTAAGGAAAGCCAAGCTACAAGGTTTCTTCTGGGAAACAATGCGAGCGGATTGCACCAACCACGCCAGGAAGTGCGAGAAATGCCAGCGACACGCCCCAACAATCAACTGCCCGGCCGAAGAGCTATCGGTGGTATCGGTGCCCTACCCCTTCATGAAGTGGTCAATGGACATCGTCGGTCCTATGCCAATCGGAGCAAGACAGAAAAGGTTCATGCTGGTGGTCACAGACTTCTTCACAAAATGGACCGAAGCCGAAGCTTACGCCAACATCAAGGACTCCGACGTCGAGAGCTATGTTTGGAAGAACGTAATCACTCGCTTCGGACTCCCCAGGGAGATCATCGCAGACAACGGGTCCCAATTCATCTCGAAGAGGTTCAAAGATTTCTGCGCACGATGGAAGATAAAGCTGAACACTTCAACGCCGAGATATCCTCAGGGAAACGGGAACGCCGAAGCAATCAACCGAACAATCACCGACAGCCTCAAAAAGCGGCTCGACAAGAAAAAAGGGCTATGGGCAGATGAACTCCCGGGAGTACTGTGGGCTTATCGAACAACGCCACAATCAGCCACCGGAGAAACTCCCTTTGCTCTAGCATTTGGGGTGGAAGCGGTAATCCCGGCGGAAGTAGGAGTCCCCAGTTTCCGGCGATCCTGGGCACCAAACCACGAAGAGGACAACAACCAAGACCTGCTTCATCAGCTCGACCACATCGACGAAAGACGGGAGCGAGCCAGAATTCATATAGCAAACTACCTGAACACCATCGCCCGTTTTTACAACAAAAAGGTGCGACCGAGAAGGTTCCGAGTCGGAGAATTAGTCCTCAGAAGGGTGTTCCAGAACACAGCCGAGCTCAACGCGGGAAAACTAGGAGAAAGCTGGGAAGGCCCTTACACGGTGACCCACATCGTCAAGCCGGGAGTATATGAACTCAAGAACACCGACGGAGTCAAGGTCATAAGAAGGTGGAATGTCAAGCATTTGAAGAAATTTTACCAATAAAAAAAAACGTCATCGGCGCCTTACGATTTGGGTGTTTTCCTTTTAGTTAAGTTTTCTTGTCTATTTTTCTTAAGTTTTTCTATTTTTTAAGTTTAGTTTAACTGGGGACTCCCGACCCTACTTGTTCGGGATCGGCACGGTTGGCTCCGACCTTATTCAATACAACATGGAGTACTCTTCCCTCGCGAGCCGCACCCACTGGGGGACTCGAAGGGTTTAACGAGGCTCGTCTCTTAAGACAATATTCTATCGATGATTCAAGTAAACACGTACCACGAAAGAGTGCCAAGCACTTCATCGCGACAGAGCCCGGTGCATACCGACAAGCTCATCGCCAGCAAAAGAAATCAGTGCCAAGCACTTCATCGCGACAGAGCCCGGTGCATACCGACAAGCTCATCGCCAGCAAAAGAAATCAGTGCCCAGCACTTCATCGCGACAGAGCCCGGTGCATACCGACAAGCTCATCGCCAGCAAAATCAGTGCCAAGCACTTCATCGCGACAGAGCCCGGTGCATACCGACAAGCTCATCGCCAGCAAAAAGAAATCAGTGCCAAGCACTTCATCGCGACAGAGCCCGGTGCATACCGACAAGCTCATCGCCAGCAAAAGAAATCAGTGCCAAGCACTTCATCGCGACAGAGCCCGGTGCATACCGACAAGCTCATCGCCAGCAAAAAGAAATCAGTGCCAAGCACTTCATCGCGACAGAGCCCGGTGCATACCGACAAGCTCATCGCCAGCAAAAGAAATCAGTGCCAAGCACTTCATCGCGACAGAGCCCGGTGCATACCGACAAGCTCATCGCCAGCAAAAGAAATCAGTGCCAAGCACTTCATCGCGACAGAGCCCGGTGCATACCGACAAGCTCATCGCCAAAAAAAAAAAAAAGCGGAGTACACATACTCCCATATTTCATAGATAGCGCACAAAAGTCATAGATTTTATTGATAAAAGCAAGTTACAAACACAATACATTTATACAAGTCTATCAAGATACAGCAGGAGAAGGACAATCCTCCCGAACAACCTTAGCGGCAATTTGTTCTATGACGAACTCCCCATTCTCGGAGAGGACGTCCCGAAGAAGATCTTCTACGGCGGCATAATTCACAGGCCTCAGCATCATAAATTCGATCACATAGGCCGAAGAAGGACTAAGGGGAGTCTCGTCGTCCGCAACTCCGGAAAGAGAGGCAGCCGCACGCCTTACCATATCTTGGACAAACTCTTCGAGTATGGCGGGATGTTTGTCGTCAATCTCAAGGAAGGAAGCTAGCACATCCTCGTAGTAAAACGGCGGCTCCGAAGTATAGAAAAATTCGTCACCCTGAGGGAAGAAGTTTAGCCAGAAAAAAATGACAGGAATGCAAAAGAAACAACAAGTGCAGAAACGACAAGTTAAAGCTAAAGAAAGTCTCTCTTCATTAATAAAATCCCGAAGAAGGAGTTACAAAGGAAGGACTGTGCAAATAAATGTACATAGGAAAGCTATAAGAAAAGCCTAAGAAACTTCCTCCCCCCCTACCGCTTCGTTGGTAACCGCTTCGACGGTAGAAGTGACTGCTTCGGCGACAACTGCTCCGTCGGTAGAAGTAACGACCCCATCATTGGTCCCGTACTCATCGAGGCCATCAGAGGCCGAAGAGGCTTCCCCACCTACGAAGCAAGTCGCCCAGTCGATACCAGCAGAGGAAGGAGCACCGGGGGTGAGCGGAGGAGAATCAGGATCGAGGAGGGACAGGTCATCCAGCTCGCGGGCTTTAGCCTCGCTCTCCTCGAAAATAGTCCGGTACTTCGGGAGACGAGACAGAAGACTCCCGATGGTAGCCGTGGGAGGAACTTTCTCCAGAAGGCGAGCATTGGCCCCATACGCGGCGGAGCGGCGATGAAAGTTGATAGACTTCTCAAGAGCCTTATACCTCGCCAAGGCGCGCTGCGCTTTGTCTTGAGCCCGTTCGAAGAGTTGTAGGCGCGCTTCGCGCTCCGACTTCGCCTCTGTCTGCGATACCTCGAGCTCCTTTCCGAGGCGTTTCAGGCACGAGGCCACTCTAGAAGCGAGCCGGCTCTCCTGATCGACAGGTACGCCCACCGCCTCGCTAATTTTGGCCAGCCGCCACTTCTTCGCTTCGAGATGCTTCTCGTAGCTTTCCACTATCATGGAGTGACGCCTATGCTCCCCATCCAACTCGGCCTTCAGCGCCGCAACCTCCGCCTCGGCCCTAGCTTTGCACTCGGCGAGCTCCTTTTCCTGAGTCTGGCGTAGCGAAGCCTCTTTCGCCAATTTGGCCCTCGCGACCTCCAATTCATTGGAAGTCCGCTCGGCCGCTTCCCGATATTTTCGCTCTCCAAGAACGGAAACCCCGAGGAGCGATTCGGTATCAGCAAGCTTAGCTCGGAGGTCGCTCATCTCCTGAGCGCTCTCGCCCCTGCTCATGTTCTCCTCGAGAACAACGGTGTTGAAGCGGGCGAGGGCCTGGAAAAGCGTAGCGGCAGCCCGGCCATAACCCCTGATATCGCTCAGAGACAAGCCGTTACTCCGGGAAGGCTCGGGCCAGAACAGATCCCGGAGGACCCGAAGCGAATATGCTTTCCACTCTTCCGGCGGGGACTCCGAAGTAGGAGCTGCCGGAAATCGCTCCCAAGGAGGAAGAGAAAAGCCTCCTGGTCCGGAGTTGGGAAGAAACTTTGGCAGTGGAGAAGAAGTCCCGACATCGTCGGACGAAGAGACGTTAGCCCCAGAAGCACCAACATCGTCGGTCGACGCCAGAGTGCCCGCCGGCCGAGGCACTCCTGGAAGAGCAGAAACGTTGGAAGGATTGACGTCCGCAAGAAGGCCATCCCCTCCCTCGGGATGGCCCTCGACCAAAGTCTCTTCGGAAGGAAGAGAAGCACCCTCCGAAGCGCCGGACCGCCCGACAGGCTCCAGGACGAGGGGCGCGTCGGCGGTATCGAGCGCCTCTCCGAGTAACGAGCCCTCCTCGTCGGCCGTGGGAACGGCGACCAAGAGCCCTTCCGCGCCAGATGCGGGAGGTGCCGAAGATGAAACCTCCAAGCAAGGAGGCGCGTCGGCGCGAGCCGGAATCTGAAATAGCGAAGGAAGTATATGTATGAACATACGCGTTAGATACCCAAGATTTGCAGGCATTACAGGATGCAGAAGAAAAAGAAAAGTAGAAGTTACCTCGGAGGCAGAGAGATCCAGCGACGACACCAGATCGATGAAGTCATCATCAAAGCGAAACCGCTCCCGAGAGGTGGGAGAAGGACGAGGGGTTTCACGAGCCTCATCGACGGTTCTGCCGGCCTCGGCCGGAGGAGTCGCATCGACCTCCTTGGACGACTCGGAGGTCTTATTCTTCTTCGGAGGAGGAGTGTCGCGTACCCCTTCAGCGGTCTTCCTCTTCAAGACGACTTTCTCGCGAGAAGGTCCACGCGAAGAAGTCTGGGCCTCGGTTTCGCGACGGCTCTCCGAAGGGCGAGATGAATCCCGAGGGCGAGTCGCCCCCGAGGAAGTCGATACCCCCGAAGAGCGAGAAGCACCAGCGTCGTGCTTATGTTTTGTTCGCCTCTCCGAACTGCTCTTCGGAGGAAGAGTGTTGTCGCTTGAAACGAACCGGTCAGCACCAGTCCGAGGGCCGATGCCCAAGAAGCCAGCTTTCGACAGATCCCGACGAGAATCGGAGGATCCACCTCCTTGTCCTGGATCTTGGCCTTGTCCTGGATTTTGGCCTTGTCCTGGATCTTGGCCTTGACATTGCCGCGGCTCCGATGATCCACGAATGGACTTTTGAGTTTTTTTTTTCGGCTTAGGAGATTGCCGAACAGCGGGAGACGGGGGATCCACATCTTTGACCTCCTCGAGGCGGAACCCCACCGGCCACAAAGTTGCCGGTGGCTTCCCCACGATGTGGCAGAGTTGATAGAGTCCCGACTCTTGAACGCGGGTCGCGAAGAAGTCCGTCGTCCAATTCCGACGAGGATTTTCCAGTAAAGCCCGAACGACCCCAGCGAAGCGCTCGTCGTCCTCCTTATTGGCGACAGGTTTGAACCTCGGCACTTCTTTCTCGTCGACCCACTTGGTGGGAAGCGCCTCCCAATGCGGCCCGAGGGTGTGACGATCGAGATGCGCGAAGAAATATCTATTCTCCCACCCGGATTCGTTGCTCGGCGTGTGGGTGATGACGTGGTCACGCGTAGCGAAGGAGAGAAAGAACCGGCCCAGATTCTTCGAGTTCTTCGACCATTTAAAAAGCCGCATCAAATCCTCCAAGGTCAGGGCCACTTTCTGCTCGAGAGCGATGGCCATGGTGCAAATAAGAAGGCGAAGCGAGTTAGGGCTGACCTGACTGATCGGCATTTTGTACGCGTGGATGAAGCACACGATGAGATGAGGCAGTGGAAGGTGCAGTTCCACCGACCGGAAGAAGTGCTCGTACAGAGTGATGTACCCTTCCGGGGGCTCGTCGCCCAGCTCGCCGGACTGAGGGAGACGCAGGTAGCAAGGATTGGAATCCACGTAGTGTTTCCTCAGATCCTCCAGATGTCTCTCAGTCATTATAGACTTCGGCGATCGAGTCTTGAAAATCTTTCCCGGATTCGACATCTTCTTGGCCAGAAAAGAAGAGGGTGAACGGAAAGAGAGTTTGAAGATTTCTTGAGAAGAGGAGAGTTGGGAAAGAAAATTGCAGAGAAAATTTAGAGAGAAAGTCGGAAACAAAGTGTTTGAGTTCGAAGGCGAGGTTTGAATTTATAGAGGAAACCTGGCGAATTTGAAGAGGCACATTTAGATCCAATGGCCCAGGCTCGAAGCGGGAAAATTCATCCAACGGTAGAGATCAAAAGAGTCGTTACGAAGCCCGAAGGCACTTGAGTGTTAGAAAACCCCGCATTTAATGCGAAATGATTGACGACGATTTCCAAGATCTGACAGCCTGGAGAATCACGCCCAATCAGCGCTACGTGGGAACTCGAGGCCATCAGTGAGCATGCAAGAAGTGGAAGAGTCCCCGAAGGGCACGACCCTCTTCGAGGACATAACCTCTTCGAAGACATAACCTATTCGAGGGTAAAACCTCGTCGAGGACAAAACTTCATCGGACAAAACCTTATCGGAGGTCAATCCTGTTTTATTTTATCAACTGTTTCACATCCGATAAAATAGGGGACTAACTGTTAAGGTCAGATTTTGTCAAATCTTTCCCTAACACTACCCTTTGTCGTTTGTGAAATAAACGATATAAAACAAGGAAAAGATCGCCTAAGTAGTCCAAGCCCATCAAGAAATAGAAGAAGTGAGGCCCAGCAAGCGAAGCCCAAAAGAAGTCCTCATTTAAAAGAGCCGGCCCAACACCTCATGGCGAAAAGGAAGTTCATCGAAGAAAAGCTCTTCGGGAAAGCCTAATCGCACAAAAAGAGGAACTCATTCGAGATCGCGAGAAAGGAGGGAAGATTGGGTTATTCGGTTAAAGATTTCGTGGGATATCCAACGCAAAATAAGGAAGTCAACCACGATCATAGCGAAACAGAAGGAAACCCTAGCAAGATTTGAGGAATATTCTAGAAGACTTGCAAGCCTATATATACGAATGTAAACTTAGCATAAATTGATTCATTCAGTATCCAGTATTCAGTATTTCATTATTATCGTGAGTCCGAGAGAATAAATCCTTGAGTCTTCGAGTTTGCTTATTCATAGTATTCTCGATTTCCCAAGGGTTAGAGTGTGTAATCTTCGATTGTCCAAGCTACCAAACGGAAGAAACCGGGTCCTCTCGAAATCATAATAAATCAGAGATATTCGTACTGTCCACAATTATTTATTATTTTCGATTATATTTGTGACTGTACGGTGAGTAAAATCGCCCTCTACAATATATATATATATATATATATATATATATATATATATAAGAGAGAGACTTACTCTGGTTGCTTCCAACAAACTTCCATCAAACGTGAAGCTCATTAGGGGGCGTGCGCTTGCCACTTCTGCAAATACCAAAGAGAAGAACAACTGATCATATAAACACACGAATAAAATATCAAAATCCTTATAGATCACTCACATTGCACGGGATAAACAAAATACAAAATCGACTGTAAAATTTTTTAATTGGTATCAAAACACAAATAAGCTGAAAAAACCAAGGAACAAAACTTGTTCATAAAATAAATTCCAAAATATTACAGCATTCACCGCTCACACTTGCTCAAAATAATTCCCGAAAAAATAGAAACTAAGCACTTGAAAACTCAAAAAACCCAGAAGCAGTTGAATTGAAAAATTATGTGAGGAGACCATTACCCTAATTGAAACAGCAATGAAAGAGAACTCCCCAGTTTTTAAATTTATTACAACCAACTTCCTTGAAACAAAAGTTGTAGAGGGAGATTGTTGACTCGGGAATAAGAATGTTGGAATATTCTCGTCTCTGAACATGAAGATAGATTGCAATTAATCAAATAAGTTAGGACTCACAAATTCAGAAAGAAAAAAAAAATTAAATGAAGATGGCCACAACTCCATAGAATATACAGAAATTAAGGAAAAAGTAAACCTTCTAAAATTACTCAACCAAATGTCCATGTTAACCTTGAAAGACGTATGAATCAAAGACTTTCCTCAGAAAGTTTAGCTGGAATATACTTGATAAAGCAGAATTATTTTGAGCTTGCTGGCATGATTGGTGTCAGGTTATGGTACCTGTAACATAAAATTAACATTGGCGAATGTATCCAAACGAAAATGATCGACGTTAATGAGGTAGGGGATTATTATAATTATATTGTTGATATGGTATAGTAGATTTATGAATCTAATTGTTCCGATACATTATATTTTCTTTTGATGTAGAGTCAAGTCAACCAAATAAAGCACCAATTTCTGTGTTTTGTTTGATCAGAAAACTGCATCTCAAACAAAAAATAGACAACATATATCAATATTGCATATAAGAAACATGCCGGTAGAAGCAACAAATGAAATTAATAACAAATTTTAACAACAAAGATAATGAATTTTATTAAAGATCACCTTTTATTTTTCAATCAAATAAAGCGACAATTTTCCTGCACTCTGAAGTCAATATGAGAAATGAATTGGTCTCAAAGTGGAAAACACTTGTGAAAAAATATATAGCATAAGAAAGATATCATTACCGGACAATGCATAGTGTCAAAGACGTTCAGAGTCGGAGTCGTTCTCGCGGCATTGCTCACCTCGCCGTGGTATATGAGATGTCATCATGAATTGCAGATAGATTAAAGTGTTGTCGGATATTTGTGATTGCGTAAGCGAACCTGGGAGGCGGGAGCTAGAATTAAAATCCAATAAGTGAAATTAAAATCTCGCTTTGAGGACTTTTCTCAAACAGTTACAACACAATGATATATAAATAGTTCTAACAACAAAAAATTTCAGGAAGAAAGCCCAAATATACAGAAAAATCTGGTAAAAGAATCGCCTTATAAAGGCTTTTACTGGATAAGTGATGAAAGACTAAGATTGAGAAACTTACGAACCACTCTTTTTTTTTTTAGTCGTTTTGGATTCCTTTAGTAGTTAGTGTTGATGTACAAATTCGTCATTATTTAATGTGACATAAAGTGCTAAGGTTGTAAATTAATTAAATTTACAAACTATGATAAAAGGCTTTAAAGAAATAAACTGGTATTCGTAAAAGCCCATTTGAAGAAGCCCAAAGAGATTCTCAGTCAGACCAAGAACCAATGGACATAGGCTACTCGGCCCAATGAGTTCTAAAGCCCAAATTCACTCGGTAGCAGCCCAGAAACACGAGGGTAGAGTCGTCATATTCTCTACCCGGCATCATGTTTCAAACTCAGACGGAAGACCAGGAGCACGGAGTCAAGTCTCCAACGGGCATAATTCAAACGCGACGACTAGAACGAAGTCGTGGGACACGTGTAGCCAGATCGTCCATTCAACCCGGTCAGCACGGAGTGAAGACCCCTCAATTCCTGGAAGTTCAACGGGAAGAATTGAAGTCTATAAATGCCAAGTTCAAGCTCAGATCAACAGACACGCACAATTACAACCTTGAGAGAATACACTGAAGAGTTTCTACCCGGCATTCTTGTCATTTTGAGATCTTATTGTGTTCTTTCTTTCTTTCTCCATTTCTTCCTACTCTCAGACGTGATCTAGCTGCCTGTAGCTATCCGTCTATGTTCATTGTCGCAATAAACTAACAGAGGAAGTAGTCAACTACTGCTTTGGGACGAACCTCTATAAAAAATCCCTCGTCTCATTTATATCGCTTATATACTTATATATATCGTGAGTGAATCGTGAGCTTGCAACGTGAGAGATCGAATTCCACCAAATTGCTTCATCAAAAATATCATACACTCACAAGTCACACTTGACTGATTGAGGTGGGAAACCACGTCAACAGTTTGGCGCCGTATGTGGGAAACTGA
This sequence comes from Parietaria judaica, assembly GCA_954871525.1. Taxonomy (NCBI): domain Eukaryota; kingdom Viridiplantae; phylum Streptophyta; class Magnoliopsida; order Rosales; family Urticaceae; genus Parietaria; species Parietaria judaica. Next base: position 5,464,407 of record OX940868.1, read on the forward strand.
TCTCGCTAACTCCTGAAAGCTCAAAGCACTCCGCGAACATGAGCAACAACGAAATCGCAATCGTGAACGAGTCTGAGGTGAACAACCCAGATCCAAACACGGAATCGAGCAACCTACAGTCTCAGCTAGAGGCTAGCGCTGCTGAGAATCGAGACTTGCGCCAGCGACTCGAATCTCTGGAAGCCAACAAAGCCCGAAATGAGCGTCGTCAGAAAGCTAACCGGACTAATCCGGGACAAAGCTCTGGGAGTCAAGGCCGGACCGGGCTCGACGCTGTCCACTTCGACTTTGCCGACGTGGACAATCCGCAAGCGCCAAGGAAAAACCAGCCCCGACTACCCAACGGCCCTAGACCCGCGACGCCTCCCCCGCCCCCTGAAACAGGAACACCCCTTTTTACCCCCTTGACGGGTCTCTACCCGTCTAATGCGGGGAATGTTGCTTCGAGCAGTCACCAACGCCCGGGACCCCAAAACCGATAATCGGGGTACGAGCAAAGCCGTAACATCAGCCAGGCCCTCAACGGCCACCCGGTCACGTACCCGAGGTATCCCAGCCCGATGTACGGACAGGAACCCCTCCAGGCTGTGCGTCCCGAACAAGCTCCCCAACGCACATAATTGGAGGAGCTCAAACGCTCAATGGCCGAAATGAATGAGAAGCTCATTCACGTGTGCTCTCGCGTGCACAGCGCCACTACCGCTGCCCCCGAGATAGAACGTCTAGTGGAGGAGGCAGAAAGGACACCCTTTAAGCCCGTCATAACTAACGTTATACTCAGGGAAGGCGGACGAGTATATGTGCCAAAGTACGACGGGACGACCGATCCCAAAGTACACTTGAGGTCCTTCAGGATTGCGATGGGGCGAGCCCATCTGGAAGCGCACGAATTGGACGCTGGGCGCTGCCAATATTTCTCTGAAAATCTGGTCGGCCCGGCGATGGAATGGTTCTCGAAACTTGAACCGCGTTCCATAGACAACTTCGGACAGCTAACGACCCTTTTTCTCAAACATTTTTCCATGTTTATGGAAACTGAGATCACGGCGGCGAACCTCTATGCTTTGCAGCAAGAGAGAGGAGAGCCCCTCAGAGCTTTCATGACCAGGTTCAAAAAGACCATGGTCAAAATAAACGGGATCAGTGACGAAACCGCCATAGCCGCTCTCACGGCCGGATTATGGTACGACTCGAAGTTCAAAACGGACATCGTCGTGAATCGTTACGACTCCATCGAAGACGTAATCCACAGATCATCCAACTGGATCAGGCATGACGAAGAACTCGAAGCCATGCGAAGGAGACATGGGTCTCTACCCGTCCACCAGCGGAATACCGGGCCACCCGGGCAGCAGCCGCCGCCTAGGGCCGGGAATCACAGCATCCCGTTCAGGGGACAAAGGAATCCCCCTCCAGTCCAGAAGCACCCATTCCAAACCCAGAATCCGAGGGCCAACAACGGACCCAACCCGCGAAGCCCGTACGTTTTCAACGTAAATTCGGAAAATGCGGAGTTCGAAGAACAGATCGAGACAGAAGAAACTCCTGGAGAAGTCCTGGTCAGCTCGAGAGACTTCCCACCATACAGCCATGAAGGTTTCCCAAAGCACGACCCGAAAGCGTGGTGTAACTTCCACAAGGTATTCGGACATCATACGAAGAATTGTATGGTACTCCGTGCTCGCCTAGCGGAAAAGTACATCAATGGAGAATTGGGGGAAATAAACTTCGGCAATGAGCTGAAAGGTGGGCAACCGATCGAGCAAAGCCCTCCCCAAAATCAACACCAAACCGGCCAGAAAAGAGAAGAGCAACACAGAACGCCGCGCGAAAGCATACAGCCTAACAAAAGAGGACGAGTACACATGCTCGAGGAATCAGACGAGCAAACGTACGAAGAAACGGAGAATTCCGGAGAGCAGCTCAGCGACATCCCTGAGCCCATCGGTAGAATCTACACTATCGTGGGAGGTTCCCAACTACATGGTAACTCGGTAAACTCCATCAAGGCCCATCAGAGGAGGCTCAAGGCCGGACCGGTAATCGTACCGAGGCAAGAGCCAGACTTCGAGATCTCATTCAAAGATAGTGAAGCGGCCACACTGATTGGTCCGCACGATGATGCGTTGGTCGTCACACTCCTAGTTTCCTCGTATACGATGGACAGGATCCTAATCGATAACAGGAGCTCAGTCGACGTGATCTTCCTGGAGCCATTGCTAAAACTGGGAGTAGAAGAAACAGAGATCAACAGAGAAGCCATCCCGCTAACCGGCTTCGATGGAGGAACCATCAATGCCATTGGCACGGTGCGACTGTCCATCGCAGCAGCGGGGGTCGGGAAGACCAAAAATTTCCTAGTGTTGGACTGCCCGTCAGTTTACAACATGATATTAGGAAGACCTTGGCTGCACATGATGAAGGCCGTACCGTCAACCTACCATCAACTAATACGCTTCCCGAATAGGGCGGGAAAAATCGTTGAAATCAAGGGAAATCAAAAGCAATCCAGAATTTGCTACATGAGCGCGTTCCGGAACATCCAGGCCGCCAAAGCCGGACAAGAGCGATCTACCGCGTAGCAATTAATGGCGGTAGACGAAAAAGAGGACGACGGACAGGAAAGGACCACCGATACGGACGGACCTAACCTGGAAATGACAGTCCAGGTCCAGATCGACCCCGACAACCCGGACCACCGGGTAGGAATCGGGAAAGAACTAGACAATAACGTCAGAAAAGATCTCCTCAAATTCCTGACCAAAAATCGGGATTTTTTTGCTTGGTCTCACAAGGACATGCCCGGCATAGACCCAAGCATCACAACCCATCGCCTAAATGTAGATCCGAGCTACAAGCCGGTGAAACAAAAAAGGCGAAAGCTAGGCCCGGACAGGGCCCAAGCCGTAAACGAAGAAGTCACAAAACTGCTGCAAACCGGATCCATCAGGGAAGTCAAATACCCGGACTGGTTAGCAAATACAGTGGTCGTGAAGAAGAAAAACGGGAAGGCTAGAGTTTGCATCGACTTTACCGACCTGAACAAAGCTTGTCCAAAAGACAGTTTCCCAATGCCCCATATCGACCGTCTGGTCGAAGCAACATGTGGGCACGAACTACTGTCATTCATGGACGCATTCTCGGGATACAATCAGATCCTAATGCACCCCGAGGACCAAGAAAAAACGGCATTCATAACCGATAGAGGAATATATTGTTACAAAGTTATGCCCTTCGGATTGAAAAACGCCGGAGCCACATATCAAAGATTAGTCAACCAAATGTTCGCCGAACAACTCGGTAAAACTATGGAAGTCTACATCGATGATATGTTGGTAAAGTCCTCCCAAGCAACGGATCACGTGACCCACCTAGAAGACTGCTTCAACATACTACGAAAGTATCAAATGAAGCTCAACCCGACGAAATGCACCTTCGGGGTAACTTCAGGAAAATTCCTAGGTTATCTGGTCACACAGCGAGGTATAGAAGCCAATCCCGACCAGATAAATGTCCTCCAGAACATGCCCTCCCCAAGGACTGTTCGAGAGACGCAAAGGCTGACTGGGAGAATCGCCGCTCTTAACCGGTTCATATCAAGAGCCACGGACAAATGTTTACCCTTCTACAAACTTTTGAAAGGTAATAAAAAGTTTGAATGGACCGAAGAGTGCGAAGAGGCCTTCCAAAAGCTGAAAAGGTACCTCTCCACCCCACCAATACTCACCAGACCAATCTTGGGAGAGCCATTGTTTTTATATCTGGCTGTCTCACCATCGGCGGTGAGTGGAGTAATCGTGAGAGAGGACCGCGGAGAGCAAAAGCCGATCTTCTACATCAGCAAATCTTTGGAAGACGTTGAAACCAGATACCCGGCAATAGAAAAACTCGCGCTAGCAATGATAACCGCAGCGAGGAAGCTTCGGCCTTACTTTCAGTCCCATACCATCATGGTAATGACGACCCAACCTTTGAGAATCATCCTCCACTGCCCGAATCAATCAGGAAGGCTCACGAAATGGGCCGTCGAATTGAGCGAATTCGACATTGAATACAAGATCCGAACCTGTGCGAAATCACAAGTATTGGCTGACTTTCTCATCGAATTACCAGCCGACGGTTCAAAAGAGGGCCACGAGGACGGAGAATGGAAACTCGAAGTCGACGGCGCGTCAAACCAAGGCGGATCCGGGATCGGAATTCGTTTGATATCCCCCACGGGAGAAGTGTTGGAACAATCATTTCGATTGAAATTCCGCGCGACAAACAACGAGACCGAGTACGAGGCCCTCATCGCTGGCCTCAAACTAGCAAAAGCCGTGGGAGCCCGGAAAGTAAGGGCCCACTCCGACTCAAAACTATTTACCAGTCAGATCAGTGGCGAGTATGCTACCCGAGATGACAGGATGGAAAAATACCTCTCGGTAGTAAAAGGCTTAATTCAACAATTCGAACACGTCGAAATAGTCCAAATACCGAGGAGTGAAAACGCGTCAGCAGACGCACTGGCCGGGTTAGCTTCGACTTCGGACCCCGAGGTCAAAAGGATAATCCCGGTCGAAACGATAGACGAACCCAGCGTAACCCGCGAAGTTTGCAATATCCAAATGGAAGAGGATGATTGGAGGACCCCAATCATTAACTACATCCTAACCGGAGCCAAACCTCGAGACAAGCAAAAAGCTAGGAAACTAAGGATCCAGAGCGCTAGATTTTGCATGATCGGGGAAAAATTGTACAAACGTAGCTATACCGGACCCTACCTAAGGTGCCTAGGAAAGACCGAAGCTCAAATAGTACTTCACGAAATCCATTCGGGAGAATGCGGCAACCATTCGGGAGGAAGATCTTTAGCAAACAAAGCAAAAAGGCAAGGCTTTTTCTGGGCCACTATGTTGGCGGAAAGTGAAAACTACGCCAAAAGGTGCGACAAATGCCAAAGACACTCCCCGTCCATACATAGACCAGCAGAAGAACTCTCATCAGTCTCAGTCCCGTACCCGTTCATGAAATGGTCCATGGACATAGTAGGACCGTTCCCCCTGGCCCCGGCTGGGAAGAGGTTTCTACTCGTCGTGACCGACTACTTCTCAAAATGGGTGGAGGCAGAATCATACGCAAACATTAAAGATGTTGATGTAGAAAATTTCTTATGGAAAAACATCATCAGTAGATTCGGCCTCCCAAAAGAGATAATAGCTGACAATGGACCACAATTCATTTCAACGAGATTCCAAAACTTCTGCATAAACTGGAAAATATCCTTGAACACGTCCACTCCGAGATATCCTCAAGGCAATGGTCAAGCCGAAGTAGCTAACCGGGTAATAGTGGACGGAATCAAGAGACGCCTAGACACCAAAAAAGGACGATGGGCAGACGAGCTCATAGGAGTCCTCTGGTCCTACAGAACTACCCCGCGTAGGGCCACCGGGGAAACCCCTTTCTCAATGGTACACGGCACTGAGGCCGTAATACCAGCAGAGATAGAGACACCCAGCCTTCGAAGGGAATTCGCCCCTTTGGACGCAGAACTCAACGACGAAATGAGGGAAGACCAGCTCGACTACATCGACGAAAGACGAGAACAAGCTTTGATAAGAATTGCTAACTATCAAAACTCGATAGCTAGGTACTATAATTCAAAGGTCAAACGTCGAAAATTCATGGTGGGAGAGTTGGTCCTCAGAAAAGTTTTCCAGAACACCGCCGAGCTGAATGCGGGCAAGCTCGGGGCTAACTGGGAAGGACCTTACATCGTCACCGAAGTAGTAAAACCTGGAGTATACCGGCTAGCCACCCCGGATGGAACAAGAGTCCTCCGCAGCTGGAATGCCATGCACTTAAGGAAATACTACGCCTAACCCGACCTACCCGGTCTCCCCTGAACTACGTAATGACTTGATCCCCAAATTTGGGGTACGTAGGCAGCCCATCCTAAACGATGGGCGCAGTCTCAATCCAAACCCAAAACCAAATAGGCCCGAGAACCATGAATCGCAAGACTCAATAGAACCGGCCTAAAAGGAAAAATGTCCCAAAACCCCTATCAAGGCGACAGGCCTACCCGGGTAACAGACCCATCACCTAAGGTAACAAACCTACCCGGGTAACAGACCTATCACAGAAGGTAACAAACCTATCCGGGTAACAAACCCCCACATAAGGTAACAAACCTACCCGGGTAACAAACCCATTGCATAAGGCAACAAGCCTACCCGGGTAACTAACCCGTCATATAGGGCAACAAGCCTATCCGGGTAACAAACCTAAACGGGCATCCAACCCATCCCTTAAGGCAACAAGTCTAACCCTCTTGAAAAAATATGTAACAACATACGTCTGGCTTTTACAAATGTGTTTTTCAGAAAGCACGACCTGCGGAATATTGTGATGGACGGACAGAACAGACTAGACGAGAAGTGTCAAAGGAGCACAACGACAAAAGGTACCCGTGCATTTTTTATACTTAGCAGATTTCAAACCTTCAATTTTCGTTATTTATCCTAGCATACGATAGGACATTCGGAACCTCAGATAGAAAAGCATATATAGAAAAGCACGATTAGAAAATTAACTTAGAAACACAGGCAAATAAAGTATAGCAAGGAAATAACGAGCATGATATAGAATAGAAAATAGCAAAAGCCCTAACCGCGGGCATATCCAAAATATTACAAAAAAGGGTTCAAGTCGCCGTAGACTTGCCCATAGAAATTGTTTTGGCATGTGGCCTTATTAATCGAAAAACAAAAAAAAATGGGGGACACTCTATGTGTCGACCCCGGGTACCCACACGACCTCTCGGTCCTCCTCCTCCTCCTTCTCTTATCCTTCTCCTTCGCCGGCTTGGGCTCCATGCTCGGCAGTCTCCTCGGCGACGGCGGGCCCGTTCAAGGGCGACGGTCTCCTTGGCAGCAACGGGCTCGTTCAGGGTCAGCTCCTCGAGGATCACCTCCTCGGTGTCAGCAATGGCGGGCAAGGTGGGCTCATCGACGATGGTCACTCCGGCCACGGGATCTTCAACGACGGGCTCGATGGCGGGATCTTCGCAGGCAGACTCCATGGCGGACGATTGCTCGGACCGAAGGCTCAAATCTACAAGAGGAACACCGGTCAGCTCGGCATCTGGAGACAGAGCCAGAGACCCTATCAGCGGTGCCGGAACCGCGTCCAAGAGAGCTTGGTAGCGAGCAGCGTTGCCTTCTAGGACCTCCTTCTCAGCCTCGAAATCTTGGACGTTGCCGTCAATGATGTCTTGGATCAGCTCGAGGCAACCTTCGGCTTGATCCAAGCAACTGTTGTCAGCAGCCGTACCTTTGTACCACGCGATTAGCGCGTCCCTTTCCTCCACCTTTCGGCGATATCGGGCACGGACAGCTTTCTTCTCAGCCTCGCAATCGGCGGATCGTTGCCGGGCTTCAGCCAGCTCGGCAGCAAGGCGTTGCACGTCCTCCTTCAAGGCCAAGGCCTCCTCCTCCTTCCTCTTGGCCAACTCCTCTGCCCGTCCTTTGGCCGCGTCAGAGGCCAGCATCTGCCTGGCGGCCGCCTCGCTCACGCCTTGAACCTCCTCAATCGTCCAGGTAGCGTTTGACAGCTTCTCCCGGAGATCGACGACCGTATTCCCCAGCCCCTTGATCCGAGCATCACAGGCGGCAACCTTCCTGCCCATTACGACGATCTGCTCCGCCTTCACCCGGATGCCCTCCACGGCATCAGCCAACTCCCTCTCCTTCATCGCAAGCTGCTCGGAGGCTTGCGCGCCCTCTCTAGCCTCATACAATTGGTCCTCATAATCGAGGACCATGTCGTTGATGGAGGCGACGAGCTGCACGTCCAAAAACCAAAGTTAGAAAAAATTTAGGAATAAAAACACCCAAACCTAAAGCCGGCAACGCTTACCAGAGTTGTAGCTGCGGCCATATCCTTGTACGGCCTCTTCTCCGCAATACTCCTGGGGACCCTACCGACCCCGCCATTCATAATCTGCCGGAGAAGACCGGCCGCCACCTTAGGTGCCTTGTGGAGACCCTTGTCCCCCATCCAAGTGCACCCCGCCTTCCGGGAGACCATCTTCTCCCTAGCCTGCCCTTCAACCACCGGGGGAGCCAACCCCGTCTCCCTCGCCTCACCTCGGGAGGTCTCCTTCGGGCGCTCACTCTCCCGAGCGACCCCCTTACCCTTCTCCAAGGCCCTTGCGCCTCCTTTCGGGACTAAGTCCCTCCTCGCCACCTCCTTCGGGGCCGGATCCCCCATCGCTTTCTTCCGGACCCCAGAGTCCCCTCCTTCGTGCGGCCTCTTCGCGGCCACCTCTGAGCCCGTCCTCGGAGCAGCTCCGTCCTGAGAAGGACGGATCGCGCCCTTGGAAGGACGAGCAGGAGCAGAAGAAGGGACAACCTCCCTCTCCGAAGGCTTCGCCAAAGGCGTGACCTCCGGGGTGCTCTCCCCGTCGTCGGAAAGTTCGACGACATCCTTCTTCTTGGTCGCCCCAGAGGCGACCTCAGCAAGAGGCTCCCGAGCAGGAGTCTCATCATTCCTCCTACTCGTCTCCTGACGAGCAGCCTTGGCCGGCGCAGACGCGCCAGGTCCCCTCTCCTCAACACGCCTGCTCGTCTCTTGACGAGCAGCTCCAGCAGAGGCCGAACCTCCGGTCTGACCCTCCTGTCTCCGCCTCTGACGAAGACTCTGACCCTTCGGGCGAAGAGCGTCCATATCCTCTACACGTCAAAAATCCACACTTAGAAAAAATAAAGTAGACAGATTTAGGATTTATACCCGGGAACTCTTCCTCGTCAGGCTCAACCCAAAGCCCAGTAGCTTCGAACCTCTCCTTCGTGAAGTTCGACCACAGCTCCGGACCGTTAGGAAAAAGTTTCCTCTTCAAAGCCTTCCACTCCTCTGTAATCGGACGAGACTTAGGCTTCTCAGGGTCCTCGACTGCATAAGATGGAGACAAAAAATTAGCAAACATACAAAAACAGCCGAATAGGAAAAATTAGAAAACCCAACCCAGAACCTTACCTATCTCGTGGACCCATTCATTCCTATAGCCCGGCCAAGAACCGAGCGTTTCCTGACCGGCCATGAAGAAGAAATACTTGTGGGTCCAAGCACTCTCCTTCTTGGGAAGACCGGTTATGATCTCCCCTTCCTTGACGGATAGGAAAAACCTACCCTTGGCCTGACCATTGGCCTTGATGACCAAGCCCGTCAACAAGTCCCAGATTGTAAGTGAATACAAACATTCGTGGGATCGGACAAGCAAGGCCATCAAGATCCGGATAGAATTCGGGCTAAGTTGCCCGATAGAAACCCCTAGGTAACTAAGGTACCTTAGGATGAGCTCGGGAATAGGAAATCTAAGCCCCCCGGACTCAAAAAACCTCTGGTAAACACAAATCCAGCCGTCCGAGTTTTGCTCGTCGGCATGTTCATCTGGACCCGGTAACCTAAGCTCTATCGACAAAGGAATGTTGTACTCTACCCGGATCCTAACCAGATCCTTAGGTTTCAGAACTGACTTAGGAGAATCTGTAGTCAGAAACTCCGTTTGCCATTTCGAGACCGTCTTCTTAGGACCCATCTTATAAAGATAGTTTAGAAAAAACCGAAAGAAATCTAGACGAGCACAAAAATCCAGAAACTGGAAAGCACGAAGATTTAAGAAAATAGAAAGAACGGTATCTAGAAACCTAGAACAATCCCCAAACAGACTCACAGAGAAGAACGGAGAAGAAACTAGAACCTGATTCCCTACGAGAATGATGAAGAAGACGACGAAGGTAAAGACCTTAGAGCACCTCCAATGGCGATTCGCAGAGTTTATCTCACTAGAACTCGAAGTATTTCTCTCTCTAAAAATTCGAAAATGGTATTCGAATACCACACAGAGTATAAATAGAGGAAAGAGAAAGAGGTTACCTTCGAAAGACGTGCGACGGGCTGAAGATGAAGAGACGTGCCCATTTAATGCGAATCACTCGAGTATTTATACTCGAAAATTGTCGCTGATCCTACGGTTAGGGTTTCCTCAAAAAACGCAACGAATCTCATCCTACGGTTGAGATCAGCGAGCTATCCGGCGACACGTCAGCACGACAGCTGTGTCAGGAGAATGTGAAGAGTTTATTCCCTTCGAACTCCGCAAAATGGGACACGTGTTATAACTGTTCCCGCCCAAAATTCGAAGCGACGGTTACAGCTTCAAGACCCTATCCGTCCATCTGATCTCGAAATTATCCAAAATCCTGCCCGGATTATGCAGATTTGCGGCAAAAGTCACAAATTTAATTAATGCTATCCGGCACGAATTTTACATGATTTCATCGAGTAAATACTATAAAATTTACTTCGTATTTTTTATAGTAGGGGGCTAACTGTTGATGTACAAAATCGTCATTATTTAATGTGACATAAAGTGCTAAGGTTGTGAATTAATTAAATTTACAAACTATGATAAAAGGCTTTAAAGAAATAAACTGGTATTCGTAAAAGCCCATTTGAAGAAGCCCAAAGAGATTCTCAGTCAGACCAAGAACCAATGGACATAGGCTACTCGGCCCAATGAGTTCTAAAGCACAAATCCACTCGGTAGCAGCCCAGAAAGACGAGGGTAGAGTCCTCATATTCTCTACCCAGCATCATGTTTCAAACTCAGACGGAAGACCAGGAGCACGGAGTCAAGTCTCCAACGGGCATAATTCAAACGCGACGACTAGAACGAAGTCATGGGACACGTGTAGCCAGATCGTCCATTCAACCCGGTCAGCACGGAGTGAAGACCCCTCAATTCCTGGAAGTTCAACGGGAAGAATTGAAGTCTATAAATGCCAAGCTCAAGCTCAGATCAACAGACACGCACACTTACAACCTTGAGAGAATACACTGAAGAGTTTCTACCCGGCATTCTTGTCATTTTGAGATCTTATTGTGTTCTTTCTTTCTTTCTCCATTTCTTCCTACTCTCAGACGTGATCTAGCTGCCTGTAGCTATCCGTCTATGTTCATTGTCGCAATAAACTAACAGAGGAAGTAGTCAACTACCGCTTTGAGACGAACCTCTATAAAAAATCCCTCGTCTCATTTATATCGCTTATATACTTATATATATATCGTGAGTGAATCGTGAGCTTGCAACGTGAGAGATCGAATTCCACCAAATTGCTTCATCAAAAATATCATACACTCACAAGTCACACTTGACTGATTGAGGTGGGAAACCACGTCAACAGTTAGCTGCTTCAGAAAGATGGATTGTCCGAAATCAATCCGAAGAACAAATAAAAAGGTATTGAACGACAAAGGCCTAACAGATTGAGAAATTCATTGAAAAAACAACTGAGAAATCAACAGAACACGGAGAGAAGCTTAACTTTAGTTGTCACCGTAGAAGGTCCTCGATGAATTCCTCTAGCTTCGCTCGATCGGTCGACACCATGCCAATAAGGTTTCGCCGGAGTCACCGACGAGGCTAGCGAGAGGACAGAAAAAGAGCAAAGACGGAGAAGGAAATAGATTAAAATGACATAGAAGTTAAATGGGGTTGTGACTGTAATCACTGTATCAATGAATATAGCGTAAATGACATTTATTTTCATTCATGCATGTGAAGAGTCGTTCGTTTTGGTATAATGGAGAGAGTATAGTAATAAATATTTTTTTTAATTAAAAATATTATAAATTCTTAAAATTGTAGAAAGTGAGGATTCTCAAATCTCTAGCTTTTTAGACTACTAATTAATTGTGAGTAGATTTTGCTTTTATATATATATATATATTTAACTTCCAATTTAAAATAACACTCCAAGGTCCAAGCTTTTCATAATTGATAAAAATACCCTTTTATTATTTTTGGACGAAGTTACCCTTAATGCTATTTCTTACCTATTTTCTCTACTTGGCCCTCTTCAACTCTTTAATTCGTAATTTTCACTGTTTATGATATACCCAAACTAGACATGACTTTGGTAAGTTACTTCAACTACTCAAATTAGTGACGATTTCGGAGGAGACGACGAAAACTGGGAGAGGGAGCGACGGAGACTCCCAATAATCCCAGGCAGGCGAAGAGAAATTACAAGAGTGGAATTCGAATTTCTCATCGAAAATTAAAAAAATTCTAAGATTAGATATGCTCAATCCGCAGAGACGCGGGGAGACTATCCGTAGACATGTTTCTTACTCGGTCGAGGTCGAGGGGTATCGAATTTTCTTATTTAGCAAAAATATAACATCTGAATCAAAACGAGATAAATAAACCTTATTTCATATCCTAAAGTCATTTTAATTTTCAATAGGCCAAAAGTATTCCTAGTTATGTGCAAATAATTTTATGGAATATCATACAGCAAAAAAAATCAAGACATTGTCCTTAACTTGGCCATGTGGTAAGAGACCCCTCGAATACTTGGTGATTAAGGTGGATCAAATAAAAAATAATATTATAAGAAGCCATACATACTATACGTACACCACGAATTTGTGTTCCCTCGATCCAATTCCATAGTAATTTAATATATTCTCTCTCACGGGGAAGAATATAATTTCACTATCACATACAACAAAACCATACATGCGTGTATCAAAAATGTCACCTAAACGATGACACAACCTTCACCAAACGCATAACATACAAGAACATGCCGCGGTCGTCTACTTGGACCACGCAACGGAGTCGATTTCCGCCTGCGCACTCCGGTATAGCTCCAGCCTCTTTGCAAGACCCGCCCGTCGCTCCATAACCGCCGGATCCTCGTTCAATAGCGATGAAAGACGCTTTGGCTGCACCAGGAAAGGAAATCCCAAAGTCAAACACATTCTAATTTTTTTTCTCTTTCTCAAACGTGGTTCATGTACAAATTTAGATCAGAGGAAGAAGCTCACATCCATTTTTCCTAAGTCGGTGAAGAAGTGGTCGAGTAAGCTCCGTTTCGCCTCTCGGACTTGGCAATACACCACGGACTTCGGAATGGAGTTTCGCAGGGTCGCGCACACCATGTTCACGTATGACAACACCGTCGAACCTGTTTGTTGTATACTCATCAACAAATGGTAATGATTTGCAGCAGATATTTATGGTCGGTCATGTTTGGAATATTCTTTTTAGCAGAAAAAACAGCGAAAATGCTTTCCGTGCAACAATAGCTTTTTCAATGCTACAAGAAAATAGATTTGTAATGATTCAGCATTGAGTTCGGGTCAGCAATCACTCAATGAGGCATTGGAAGAAAAAAAAAATCTCCCAAAACGTTTTTTTTTTTCTTTTTTTCTTTCTCCATTTCTTGAAATTTGTTTTCTTTTCGGTGAGCATAATTTAATTTCACGATAACTTACCAATACGCCTGAGATAAGTATCATTGTATCGGTCGAAAATGGAATGTGATGGCTGACCGCCCTTCTCGACATCTTGAGGAAGCTTGCGGAAGAAGTCAACGGTGAGGTAGCTGCACTCCATGTCCACGAGCTTGAGAGTTGCTTTCTTGCTCTCGTCCTTCATTCTATCCAACGACTCACACGCAGCATTTGTTACCTCCACTCTGAGACCCGGATATTGCTTCAACTCCTGTGACCAAAACAGCGTTAATTGGAAAACCCAACTCCTCTTTTATCTTCACAGAGAAGTGTCAACAGAAACTTAAAAATATACGAAAAAATTAGTCCAAAAATGTACCAAAGTCTCGTTGATTGCCTTGTGAACTAGATCCTTCAATATAGAATGGACCTGAGATTGTGAAATAAGAAAGTGATTTGCATTAGTACTCAAAATTAGGATTAGAACTGGCATACAAGTAATCCAGAATCTTACGGTAATATTTAACTATGTGCTGTTATGATCCCCTAAATTTAATCTCGAAATGGGAGTGTAGCTAATACAGAGCCTAATTTCCCCTCTATTGAGAGAAACTACGCCAATTTGGTAATATTTTTATATAGTTTAGGGCTTTAGGCATCCATTTTCTAAATATTAACGCTCATACAGAAGTTTAATAACGTTGGTCCAGACAGGATTATATAAACTTGATATCCTTAAATTTCTCATCTAAATTTATCGAATCTGATGCACATAGTATTGCAATGGCAGTGCACCAGTTACATCTGCGTAAAGCGTGTTTAAGCAGCAAAAAAAATTCCTGTTATATTTCTTCGCATAGGCATATCATTCGATAATGTTTCAGATATTTTTTCTTATTTAATACATACCGCATCAACCGCTGCCTCGGCAGGACCTCTGATAGTGACCAGCGTGGACTCAATGAGTCGTCGGTAACCTTGCTCGGGAGCTATCAAATGAGGTTGATACCCATCAGCTTCCGTAATGAGCTTCCTTATATTTTCCATTGAGAGTTGCTTATCAAACTGTAGTCGTTTTAAAGCAGCTGGAAGCTGGTTGTCAAACACATTGTACACTTTGTCTCCCCCAGGTCGCCTGTAAATAACAACAGCAAAGATCCGAAACATTAACATAAAGCTAAAAACGCGAAAAGAATTCAAAAAACTTATACGTAAAATAGGAAATGAAAATGGTAAACGTACACTCCATCGAGATGCTCCTTGTATATTTGGTCGAAAATCCGACAAATTTCCATGATTGAATATAGTTTTCCCTGGAGATGGAAGAACCAATTTAGCACTCATTTTAATCAATAAGATAATAAAATGTAGGAGATTTCATTTTACTTACTCCGGCATCAGCAGCAATAGGCTTCCCCAGACGAGAGAGTTCAGTTTCAAGTTCAGAAATTGTCTTGCTAATAAGGGATTGGATGCCTGGGATTTTGGACTTGATTACATTTTCCAAATGCTGAAAGAAAATATTCGTAAAATTATAAGTATCACCGAGCAGCAATTCCTGGTCAAGAAATTAAATATTAAGAAACAGTGTCTTCGTACCTTAGAGAGCATCTTGGCCAGATGCTCTGATCCCATTCTGTGAGCAAGGTGTTTGTATTCGGGTGTGGTGCTAAAATATTCACGCTCTCTCCGCCGAGCAGCAATCATATCCACGTTCTTGTTAATATCTTGTTGTGAGCGATTCACAACTCCAACCCATGGAAATTTAAGCCTATAAGACTTCCCTTCCAACATCTACGCAGCACACGAAAAATAAACATGAGAGTTCTAACTCTTATGAGTTAACAATTTGCACAAACACACACTATCATCAAACGAAATAATGTCTACCAATGAGATATACTGTTCATTATTTAACAGGGAAACTTAGGGCTCGTTTTATTTTGCAATCTACTAACATTGCATTAGAGTCATTTATGGAACACACGTGTCAACCTTTGTAACTACACACTGACAAACCATTGACAGGTGACAGTCAAAGGACTGTACCATGTATGAATCCTATGGAAGCGCGTAAAATCATTCATGAGTCCACCTACAAAGTAGTCCGTCGTGAACTCGAGATACAGCAATATCACGGGGTTTTTGGCACTTTAACATGGGTGACATTATCATCCCACTAACTTTTGACAAAGGATAACTAGACCTAAAGAAGTACTATGTTCTTTAAAAGCCCCGTTTCCCATTCTAAATAATAAGTCAAACCTAAGGAGAAAATGGTCGTATAATAATGGTTTGTTTTGTTTTTTCATAGACAACTTAATTGAAATGAATGCTAGGGAATGGAATAATCCTCTATTAAGAGAGCTTACATCAACAGCATCAGTACCCTTATCCATAAGGTCAATTTTTGTCAAGACACCAATCGTCCTATCCCCTGTATAACAAAAACAGAATTGCAACAATAAAGGCGCCGTTTGTGATTTGCAAAGAGACAAGAACGCAACCATGGTCCATAACTCAAAATTATAAAAGATATGGTAAAAACACTTATGAATTACCTGTTGGGTCTACTTCACGAGATATTTTGATTGCATCAGAAGTTGCAAGATCTTGATTAGCTGGTGATATGGCAAGAATAATACAATTTGGCTGCCAATATGGGTTGTAGAATATTAACATTCATTCACAAAATACAGAAACAGAACTCGGAAACATTGGAGAAAATGCAAGGCATGACATGTTTTAGTTGGTTTTACATAGATATGATGGTATAAGACTTAACGTCGATATTTGTGAAAGCAAATATGGTGTTACCTTCTCAATGAAAGAGCGAACCATATTCTCAATGTCAGCCACAATACTTTCGGGTTGACCCTCTGCATCATGCAAAGTAAGCATGATTATGTAACTGCCATAAATTAAGCGATGATTCTATTTGTTAAAAAATATATACTTTATTTGTTTTTAAGTTTGGGACTTTTTTCTAAGAATAAGGCTATCCGCCAATCCTCTAAGACTTGCTTGGCTTGCTTCTATTTAGAAATAGTTTTTACCCCGGATGTTTCTCGAACCTATAAGTATATACTTAACGATTTGAATCTATAAAAGAAATCCAACTGTTTTGTCCTACAGTCACCCAAAACAATGCAGGGTAAATATATAGTATTTTGTAAAATAGGAGATGAAAAGATGTAAACAAAGTGCGGTTAACATTTATAAATAGTTACGACGGTTGCGACAGTTCCCAACTGCCTACGAGAGAAATCACTTGTTATTTATTGTCAATACTCAATAATAGTTTAAATCGAACCGTTTCGACCGTACATATGAAGAGAAAATATGCAAAAGATATTTTGGTACTCACCAACTGCAACCTTTGTAAGTCCAGGAAGATCGATAAGGGTCAAGTTGACAACTGCCATGATAAATAATAGTAGAATCAGTCATATTAATTTTTGGTAGAAGCTATACTTATAGGTGTTTACATATTACATAATTAAGTCGGAAAAAAAAAAAAGAATCAGTTTTCAGTCCTACCCATAGGGGAATATATACTAAGATGAATTGGAACACTGGATATCTGTTTGGTAGAACGGCCAGTTTCTCTGTCCGTCTCATCTTGAATCTCCTTCCTCACGGCAGCTACACACAAAAAAACTCACGCTATCATCCAAATTGATTAGTCACACTAACTAGAGGTTCATATGGACCCAAAGAGATGGAAATGCATGAAGAAAAAAATCACTTACATGTAGTTGGAATTGTTCATGAAGTGCAAAATATACTACTTATATGAACCTTACTAAAAAACCGAAAGGCATTAAACGTACCGAAATCAGTAAATCGTTTTCTCGGAAGATGGAGGAACTCTGCATATTCTCTGCTGCCTTCAGAAAGCTTATGAAGCTGGAGCACAAGCGGGCGCCGAGTTACAATTCCTGCAGAATCCACCATTCCCATAAAAAATTTAGGAGTTTTGATCCCATTGATGGACCAAATTCAATCACTAACGAACAGCATGACAAATTTACCAGATCCACGAGGCAAAAAATCCTTGCCAACAACGCTCTCCAGCACAGAGGACTTTCCTGAACTCTGTGGGCACAACACAAGATCATCAGAAAGCTCCTCTTTTGAATGCAGAAACTGTTACGTGATATATCGCAAACTCATACTATACCTATGACACAACCCGATGTGGTGATAATTAATTCGTACTAAACCACCAAAATATTCCTAATCAAGAAAATCAAAACGAAGCTCAACGAGCTCCAATCGGAAGAGATCGGGATCCGAGGACCGACCTGACCACCGACGACGGCGATCGCCGGAAGAGAGTCCCAGAGAGTCGGCAAGGCGCTGCCCTCGCCGTGGTCGCCGAGAGCCGTGCAAGCCCTCTGGATTTTGTTGACGAGCGATATCAAATTCTCCATTCTCTTTCCGATCAGCGACGCGGGCCTCCGATCGTCGGGATCTGACAGCTGCTTCGCCGGAACACGGCGGCGAGGAGAGAGAGAGAAAGAAAAGGAGTCTTGTCTGCGAAGAGAGAGAGAGAGAGAGAGAGAGAGATGAGAGTTTGAAAGCGAGTTTAAATACAAAGTTGGAATTTTGAACGAAGAAATGAGTCTCGCTAGATCTGGAGACTCCTTGTAGAATAGAATAGATGGACCGCGTTTGAAAGAATTGGCTCAAAACTAGATGTCGTTTCGTTGTCCACTTTCCTTATGTCTTGTATTTTTTTATTTTATTTTTTTAATAATCACAAATTGTAAGTTTTCATTTATTTTTTAGGATAAATGAAGCAAATGTTCATTTGTAACACAACGTTTCGAAAAAAATGCCTATTTTTATTTTAGCAATAAAAACCACCAACATAATAAAATGTAGACCAATATGCCCTTATGAATTTTGGCGTGATATATTAATGACGTGTTGTATTCAAAATTAATTAATTAATTAAAATTAATTAAATATTCAGATTGTTGCTCGTTTTAAATTGAATCAAAAAATTTATCCTTCATTGTAGCAAAGAAGATAACTGAATCATATTTATCCTTCCATAATTATTTTTCAAATAAAAATCCCAATTAATCAGTCTTTTAACAACTGATAATTAATAACAAAATTTCAAAATATATTCGAATTTAATTGGTACATTCCGTGAATCCATTTTTGCAGAAGCATTCGTTCAATTAGTTTGTAAGTATGTTTACATATATTTTGATGAATTTGCTTCAAGAACTACTTTGATTCATCACCTATATATATATATATATATATATATATATATATATATATATATATATATATATATATATATATACTAACTTTAAACTGTAACTTTAAATATCGTGAGAGACGCTAGAAAGAGAGTCTGGTTTTAGTCGATGGAATGAAGAGAGAAAGAGATAAAAGAGATAAATGGAGGATAATTAATGGCTGAGTCAACCGTCATAATTGTTAGTTTAAATTTTTTGAATTAAAAAAAATTAATAAAACATAAAACGAAAATTAGAAACTGTTATTAGGGATAAAATGGTCCAAAATATTTCATTAATGGGTATAAAATAGTTTTCTGAAACTATCGACATTTTTCATAAATGTTGGGTGTTTTTTGGGCAGTTTGTGAGTTTTCTATATTTTTTATCTACTATTTTGTAAAATTATTAATTTACCCTTTTGTAGTTAAGCTGTTTATTTTTATCATTTTCTTTTAGGTTTATTCTCGTTTCTTCTTTGTGATTACTTCACTTCGACGCTTTCTATTTCCCAAGATTCTCTATTCACTTCGAATAAAAAATGTTGTTTAATGCATACTTTTCAACGGTTAAAGCAGTTGCAGTATCACTTATTCTCTCCCACCATCACTAGTAACAATATCTATCGAAAATCCATTCTCCGCCAAGACTGACAATCAAAAGGTAATAATCCATCCTGCAAATGGAAAAAATACTTCAATCTTAAATTAAACTGCTATAGGATACAACTCTATTATAACGTTTTATAGCAGTAAGTTTGCAACCGAGTTTATACTTAATAATTCATAGAGTACGAACTAAATTCGGCCTACAGATTACGGTACCGCTACATAGCATATTCATAACGCATAATTTATCAAAAATTGAAAACAACAATAAAATTACTTGATTACAGTGGCTAATCTTAGTTTATATTTTGTTAATCGTTGCCTGGGTAACGTAGAAGACGAAGAGAAGGAATACGGTGAATCAACGAAGAAACAATGGGAGCTTAGGGTTTCTTGGCAATTGGGGAGTCGAAGAAGAAGACGAATAACAGAGGAGAGAGAAATAGGGAGGGAAAGAAATAATATTAAAATGGAGGAGAGAGAAGAAAATAATTAAATAAGAGGAGAGAGAAAATCGAGCCTAACGAACTATAAAAGGGTCCAACTTCGTTTAATGAAGGGTATGAACAAAACATGTGAACAATGCCGAGTGTATAAACATATACCAAATCCCATATAAGGTCATTCCTGCAATCTGCCTCCGCGTTTTAGTTATCACTAATTTGCAGAATGCCCTTTCATTTTGTCTGTTGTTACATTTTGTCCTTCCAGTTTTTTTGGGTTAATTGCGGCATAAGTCCTCAATCTTATGTCGATTAAGGCAGCATATCTTCAACTCCATTTAATAGCAGTATAAGTACCAAAAGTTAAATTTCGTCCATTTTTTACTAACAGTTGTTAAACCAACTTTGACGAGGCGAGCTTCTCTTCCACGTGGGTGCCACGTCATCATCCACGCCAGTAGCTCTATACCCTATCACCCATATGAGGTGACATAACCAGGAGCAGAGCCACGTGTACACGAGTGTGTGCACGGGCTGCACCTGCAATTTCTTTAATTTTTTTTTTTTACTTAGAAAACTAATTTATAGGTATTATATTTATTACGTTTATCTACCAACCAAAACATTATTAACCCAGTAGCGTAGTGGCCAGAGGCCCCAGCTGTAGCAATTTTTCTTTTCTTTTTCCTTTTAAGATAAATAGTGTAGAAGTTCTTAATGTTACACTTGACTTTTTTCTAAATAAATGTTACAGTATTATTATGTGATATTATTATTTATGTGTTTGATTTTATTTTATTTTTAAATTTACTTAAAGTGAATTATTAAAATTTTACAACAACAAAAAAAGTTAAAAGTTTATTAAAAAATCATAAAATTTTACTTTAGACTTCACTTAAACTGAAATCATGGCTCTGGCTGTGGACGTCGAGATTGATGACCCAAATAGGATGATGTGGCAAAAAGTAGCTAACGTGGATGATAACGTCGTACCTGTTGATGTACAAATTCGTCATTATTTAATATGACATAAAGTGCTAAGGTTGTGAATTAATTAAATATACAAACCATGATAAAAGGCTTTAAAGAAATAAACTGGTATTCGTAAAAGCCCATTTGAGAAGCCCAGTGATATTCTCAATCAGACCAAGAACCTACGGATGCAGGCTACTCGGCCCAATGAGTTCTAAAGCCCAAATCCATTCGATAGCAGCCCAGAAAGACGAGGGTAGAGTCGTCATATACTGTACCCGGCATCCCATTTCAAACTCAGACGGAAGACCAGGAGCACGGAGTCAAGCCTCCAACGGACATAAATTCAAACACGACGACGAGAACGAAGTCATGGGACACGTGTAGCCAGATCGTCCATTCAACCCGGTCAGCACGGAGTGAAGACCCCTCGATTCCTGGAAGTCCAACGGGAAGAATTGAAGCCTATAAATGCCAAGCTCAAGCTCAGATCAAAAAACACGCATACTTACAACCTCGAGAGAATACACTGAAGAGATTCTACCCGGCATTCTTGTCCTTTTGAGATCTTATTGTATTCTTTCTCTTCTTCTCCATTCCTTTCTATTCTCAGACGTGATCTAGCTGCCTGTAGCTATCCGTCTATGTTCATTGTCGCAATAAACTAACAGAGGAAGTAGTCAACTACCGCTTTGGGACGAACCTCTATAAAAAAACTCCTCGTCTCATCTATACCGCTTATATACATATATATATACCGTGAGTGAATCGTGAGCTTGCAACACGAGAGATCGAATTCCACCAAATTGTTTCATTCAAAGTTATCATACGCTCACAAGTCACACTTGACTGATTGAGGTGGGAAACCACGTCAACAGTACCCACGTGGAAGAGAAGTTTATCACATCAAAGTTGGTTAACAACAGTTAGTAAAAAATGAACGGAATTTAACTTCCAGTACTTATACCGCTATTAAATGAAGTTGAGGCTATGCCGCCTCAATTGGCATAAGGTTTATGACTTATGCCACATTTAATCCTTTTAGTTTTACTCCTAGGTTCAACACCATTATTATTTTAAGGGTTAATCTCGGCAAAAGTTTTAATATTTTTAAAAATTAGACTAGTAGTTTTTTTTTTTCGGATAAAGTTTCAATTCTTTAGTTTTGTATCCCTATTGATACCTCCGTCAAAATTTTTCATCCTCCACCGTTGCTCATGCCATCGTTACAATTTTTATCATTATTTCCAGGGAAAATTAGCCATAAGAAAGTTGGTCGATCAGAGACAATAGTGGGATATGTACTTAAACGGGAGCACAATTACTTTTTCAAGTCCCGAAAACGGCATAATCCATGGTTCAAAATTTTCGCAAAAGTGAAAGGAGGAGACAAAACTAAAGAATTGGAACTTTGTCTGGAAAAAAAATAATTGAAACCTATTGGTCTTTTTTTTTTTATAATTATTTTAACTTTTAACGGGATTAACCATTTTTTATATGTTTAGATTACAGTTATAATAACGGAAAAAATATTTGATTTTGGCGAAAACTGCATTTTAATAATTAAGTTTAAGAATTGATGGTAAAATTGTTTGGATACATATTAGTGACTAGTATTTTTTTTTATCATTAATCCTTAAATTTTTAAGTGTAAAATTATCATTTCAATTAAATTCAAGTATTTTTGTAGCGGGCATCATGAGGTCGAAGTGCGCCCAATCGGACAAACACATAATTAACTCGAAAATATTTTTATAAATTGATTATCGAAATAGATTGACTTAGGGGTGCAACCAGTCAATTAACATGTTTTTTTCTCGCTATTTGGTATCTTTAACTTAATTTCGGTTATACGTATTTTAATAACCTTAACCTGTTTTTAAAAACCGGTTAATAGGAAACCGGTTAACCGGATTTCCAGTTATCAAAATTTAATAACCTTAACCTGTTGTGAAACCGGTTAATCTGATCCAGTTATCAAATTTTCTTTTAAACAATATGCTACTCAATATATTTTATCGCAAAAATAAAACATATAGTTCCAAATAACACATACCGGTTCAAAATAAATCGCAAATATAACATACTAGTTAAAATAAAATATATTTTTCCAAATAAAACATAACGATCTAAAACATAACTCTTTAACTTAATTATAATATATATATATTATATTTATATATGTATAAATATTTATTTTTAAAACCGGTTAGAAAAATAAATGGTTTTGGAAAATCAATAACTGATAACCGTATCCGGTTTGAAACGCGATACGGTTCGCCTTAACCTTTTTTTTTATAAATCGGTTACGGTAATTTTAAACCGGATAATTTTTTGTTGCGATTTTTAAATTTGGTTATCTGTTATTCGGCACACCCCTAGATATACTACATGACTTGTAAACAAACAATGTCTCTAGTCATTTAATAAGAGAAAAATGAAAATCCCCTATTTTTTTTAAAGTAGTAAAAATGATAAAAAGAAACTTTCAACAAGTTATATTTTGTGCATAAAACAATATTTTCCATCTGTTGCAAAATTTGCAGGAGGCAATATGAGAGATTTTGAAATAAAATGAGGCACTTCTGTCAAAACAAAACTTAAGAAGACTAATGCCCAAGGAAAACAAATATAGGAAGTATTTGTGCTAATTACTCTTATTTATTTTATTTTATTTTGTTAGTTCTTGGGTTAGTATTTGCATTGTCCCATAATTTTATATATATTTCTTATAAAAATGTCCATCTAGAAAGTTAAATTGTCATCTTTTTCTTGATATTTACCTAAATATAAGTCAATCAAACAAATGTACCGTCCGATTCTCATTCTTCGATAAAGTGGGTAATATATTCATGGATTATATCTGATCTGAATTAAACATACAAAAAAACAAAAGGTAAACGGCCCAGTCGGCCTACTATGTAGTCGGTACAACTCGGTACAAAGACCGCACTTATTACATAATCAGTATTCGATTTTGACGGTAATATTAATATTTTTACCACATTTATCACTATTAAGATTTTCTATAAATAAAAATTAATAAAGTCGCAAAGTAAATAAATAACATTAATAAAATTTTTACAAGTCCCTACAATATTGAAGCAAAAATTGGTAACTCAAAAGATGATTAATGAAAACAAGTTATATGTTCTTTCTTCTTTGTTCTAGGTTTCAAATTCTTACATCCACAATAATATCAAATATATTTTACCATCCACAACTGCATCATTAAACAGGTATTGCTAGAAAATAATTGTTGAACAAAGGAGTGGATAAAAAAATTATTTTCGAGATCGTGTTAAGTATGGCTAATATCGATAAAAAAATATATAATATAGGATTTAGTGATAATGCATAATAAACGGGTACGTGGTTTCAGTTTTCATATCAAAATCGAAAACCATGTTTTAATCTAATTCGGGTATTCAGTATATTCGATTTTAACCGCTTTAATTGAATTTGTGATTAGGTGCAGATTTTTAATTCATAATTTGCACTCGAATCGAAAAAAAACTTTGATTTGATTATTATCGGGTTTCGATTTAAAATATCAGTTAACGGTTTCTTTTGTTCACCCGTAATGTCAAATGTCAAAAAAATCCAGTAGTAAAATGCATTAACATGGAATGTTTTGGAATAGAAACAAGGGTTAATGACGGCAAAAATACTCAAAGTTTGGTCAAAGCACCCCTTCTGTACCCAATATTTAAAAGTGGTGGCAAAAATACCCAAAGTTGCATTTTGGTAGTTGACCACTCTATTCTCGTAACGCTGTTAGCAAAAATACCTAAAGTTGCATTTGTTTTGTTAAGCATACTCATTAGGGGTTCAATTAGTTGTATTAAAAAGTATTAATAAGAGTTTAATTCGTTGTTTTGTCGTAAGCGAGGTTAATGTGGGCTCGTCCATGTAGCAAAAAATGTTATGTCAGCAACCCACGTTTTTCCACGTGGCCAGAGTTTAACGGGCCAGTCAACAACATTATAAAAAATTGAGTGGTCAACTCTAAATACACAAGGAGTTATTTGATTAAACTTTGAATATTTTTCGCGTCGTTAACCCTAAAAACAAGGCCACTAAGCTTATAGAATTATTCCATATATGAGACAAATGTGAAACAAGTTCTGACTTTTAAAGACACTATAAAGGGAAAAAGCCCAGTGGGCCACACTATCTTTTAGTGGATGAGAGGTTCAAAAGCCACGAAAAATTCAAAATTGTGTAGCCAACGGCACATAAACGGTAACGAGCTAAGATTTTGTGCCTACACTATTCAAGTTTTTGAAATTTCAGCAGAAAGAAATAAAGTATATTAGCGATAAAAGTACCAAATTAAAAAAAGTAATGATCATGTTGGGGTTATTAAAAAATTTTAAAATTGAAGAAATGAAGGACTATTCTTAGATTGACGGGCAGTTAAAGTGTGTAGGCATGGGGCGGGCAATTTTCAGGATGATGGGAGATTATTCTCGGACTATGATAAAACCGTTATAGAGTTGGACGTTTCAACCCAGTAATCCAAAATATTCAAGAATAAATGAGTACACATGATTAAAAAAAAAAGTAAATTTAAAAAATTAAGAATTAAATTTTTGTTAAAAAATAGATCCTCATACATAGATACAAAGCTGAAAAAAAAGTTAAAAAGTAAAATTTTATTAGAAAAATTTATCAAAATCACATATGAAAAGAAGTTAAAGTGTAATATATATTATTAAGTGGGAACCGTCTAAGAACAAAATTAACATCGCAAAAGAGAAGAGTTAAGTGTAATATACATATTACATGTATTTAAGGAGAGCTGTCTAGTGGTTGCTAGGATAGCCTAGTGGTAATTCCACCACCTCCAAAACGGAGGTAGTGGGTTCGTTCCCCACTACAGCAAATTTGTCTTTAAAAAAAAAAAAATTGTCTTAAGAACAGAACACAAAAAGAGAGCATTCAATAATATATGGACTTAGCATAAAGTATTTTAAAAGATGCGGATCTATTGCCATACATAATGTATAAATATGGGGCCCAAAATAGAAAGAAAAAATAGAAGTGGGCTTAACATAACAGTAACAGTAAATAGGGGCCCAGGTATAAAATAATGAAAGAATATACTATATGATTTGTGGTATAAACCTGAACCATCATGTACAATAAGTGTCTCTACATGGGTTGCAAGTGTTATTTGCAGGCTACGTTATTCACTTCTAGATTTTCACTATAAATTATCACATCTTATATATAGCAAACTCAATCTACTAACTTTATACTAAGTTAACAAGTAGCTGAAGCGTGTAATCAGTCCGTGGAATCGGGAGATTCGTAGCCGTACGGGTTATTGCTTGCCCAGTTCCATTGATCCCGACACATCTCGTCGACGCCGTACCTTGCCCTGCAAGTAAAAATTAAGACGTCCTGAGAATGGAGTTTATGCCATTTTCATTTTCAATATATGCTGAGTAGATTTCTTTAGCACTTACTGCCAGTTCAATTCTTTTTCTGCCTTCTCGGTCGATGCGTAAACGATCTCGGCATCTCCCGGTCGCCGACCCGCCATCACAAGAGGGATTTTCTGCAAATTTCAATTGGTGGGAAAATACCGAAATTAGTCGACAAGCTCTTTTCAGAAAACCAAACAAACCCTGATTATAAATAGCATTTTAAAACTTGGTTTATGCTCTTAAAGCTATAGTATTTAAGAAAATAAGAACCTTTCCGGATGCCTTCTCAAACGCTGCGACCATCTCCAACACGGACGTTCCTTTCCCCGTACCCAAGTTGTACACCTCGCAACCTGGCAATAAGAACGGTGAACTTCAGATCTCGCTTTTTTTTTTTGTTATTTTTGTCATGATTACATAATCACAAGCATGTTACTAGGTCTTTGAATACTGATTCAAATGGCCCATCTATTGACTTATCAGTTGACAAACTGCAGATTCCCGGACCAAATCAAATAATACTAAGGCAGATTGTGTAAAATTATAACAAAAAGAAAGATCTTACCTATCTTAGCAGCTTCAAGTTTCTGCAACGCAGCAATGTGGCCATCGGCTAAATCAACGACATGAATGTAGTCCCGTACCTGACAATAATATCAGAACCACAAGCATTAATAACAATATACACGCACATGAATGGTTAAAGCACATAGCAAACAATTTAAAATCCTTCAGTGGCATCAGAAATATGGTCGATGCAAATTGAACCTAGGGATGAACTTCATTCACGAAATATTATTATCTGTCTTTATTTCTCTACTAGCAACGTGGTCGAAATAATTAACGGGAACCGACAAACAGAGAAAAATTCAAATCAGAAAGGTAAAATAGGTGAAATAATTTCAGGGGTTTATAAATCATCAAGTAATCATATTCTTAGTCGATGTGGGATCATAAAAACCTACCCCAGTTCCATCTTTTGTGGAGTAATCGGTTCCGTAAACAGTCAACGCGGGCCGTCGGCCAACAGCAACTTGCTGAACAAAGGGCATCAAATTGTTTGGAATTCCACGTGGGTCCTCTCCAATGAACCCACTAGGGTGGGCCCCAACAGGATTGAAGTATCTGAGCAATATGATTTTCCATTCCGAGTCTGACTGATAGATGTCACGGCAGATTTCTTCAATAAAAAGCTGAAAGATGAAACACATCGTACATTAATCATGTATTTCAATGAAAAATAACTTGAAATAAATATGTGATTATTAGCCAAATTATGTCCAACATACCTTGGTTCTTCCATATGGATTGGTAGCTGAAAGTGGAAATTCTTCTGTACAAGGAACCTCCTTTGGCCAACCATAAACTGTAGCAGATGACGAAAAGACGAGCTGCAATTAAAAAATAGATCAGTCGTCAAGATTTACCATAATATAAGTTTGTTAATTAAAATTGGTGCTGACAACCAGAATTTACTAAATGATTCAAAATCTGAGGAATGGCAGGACCAGGGAAATTTTGTAAAGCCAGTCTAACATATTCGATACCAACATTTATGAATATCATCATGATTTTCTCACAAAGCTATACGAAGTTAAAGAAGAATAACAAACTGTACACGAGTGAACTTCCGAAAGGCCGGAATTAGCCTGCAATTTATGGAGCTAAGGATATTGCTACTGGTTTCTACTTGAAACAAATGAAGTATATGAGCTTTAACTTGACAAGTAAACCGCATCAAAAATAGTACCTTTTTGCATCCATGGGCAGCCATGACTTCCAAGAGCGTAATCGTCCCGACCAAGTTGTTGTCATAGTATAGCAATGGTTTCTGCACACTTTCACCGACCGCTTTCAAGCCAGCAAAGTGTATGACGGAATCGAACCTGCAGTACAAAGAGGTTCACCAAAGCGAGTTACGAATAGTGGTATCACAACATTTACGACACCGGATAGCTTGAAGTAGAGAAAGGTCCTCACTGCGTCTCCGAAAATATTTTCTCGAGCGCCGGCTTGTCCCGGAGGTCCACCTGCAATTCGAATCGAACCCAAACGGTGAATAAAGCATTACCATACAAAAAAGGCAGAGGCAAAAGACAAAGAAATTGGATGCCATATAAGGAAAAGAGAATAACCCAATCAGCCATCTAGAAATTGACATGTATATAGCGGTTACTATCGCATTAATTTAGATGTTGCGTTTGATCAAATATTTGCAATAACTAATTTGTCATCATTCTCACATGAACAGCTCACCTCTGTGTTGATGGGTCACGGGATTAACACACTAACTTGCCAATACATCGGACAAACAGAAAGCAATACTTCGTCACCAAAATCGAAAATCAGATACAATTTTGAGAGAAATTCATGAATCGAAAGCGATTTAACGAAGGTAAGACGATACCTTATCGTCAAAAGCAGACAAATATACGAAAACTGAAATCAATCGGATACGAATTCGTGAGGCAATTCGATACAAGCTTTACATATACAACCAAAAACAAAAATGTCGAGGAATAAATACAGGATTGATGGAGAGCTCCAAACTCGAAAATCCGAAAAACTCAAACCAGAACCATTGAAACACGGAATTAAAAGGCAGGAAGAGGACGAGCGGAAAGAGGTAGAGGAAGAGCAGACCTTGTGAAACGAAAGGTTTTTGCCGAAATCGCCGGCGAGTTTCCTGACTCGAGCGACGGCGATTTGAGAAGCGTTGTCGAGGTTGTCGACGACGACGGCGTGGAAGCCGCCGAGGAGGAGCTGGAGCACGGTGTGGGTGCCGATGTAGCCGGCTCCGCCGGTGACGAGAACGGTCTTGGCCATTGACGAAGGAAGGATTGAGAGAAGGTTTGTGGAGAGAATTGGGAGCGAAGAAAGAGGTTTGGATCGCAACGCAGGAGGGAATGGAGAGGAAGACGATGGCTGGCTATTTATAGGGAATGATTCGCTGTCGCAATTCTGTTTTTCGTTGGAACGAGAAAAAGGCCGAATTTTATTTCATTATTTTTTTTATAAGATATTTAAAATTATATCTACATATTATATAAATTAAACTTGGAAATTTTCTTTTAGTTTTTATCTTTAAAAGCAGTGAAGGAACCACGTGAGCCAACGTGGCGCCATTTCTGTGAGCTGTTTATTTTTATTTTTGTTTTTGTTCTTTGTTTTGATTTCGGTAAATCGAAGTTATAGCGGTAAATGTCTTAGTTGCCCTTTTGACTTTTTCGTCTCCTTTCTTGGGTTGTCTCCTCAGGGAATTTGACTTTTGCACTCCTCTTAATCTACTAATCTGTAATTCCACCTTTTTTTTTAAGGATTAAATTTTTGCACATCGTTAGTTTTTTTTTTATTCCATCTCAATTCTTAGAGTGCTATAATTAAACTTTTAATTTAATTCAAATTGGGAACCAAGAGGTTTCGGTTCCCGGATGGAGAATCGAGACCAGAATAATGCTTAAGATTTTTTAATTTTATCCCGATTATAAATTCTTACATCTATATAAATGTGTAAATTATTTTTCAATATATTAATGTTTATTATGTTGTCTTCCTGGAATAAATTGTTTTATGAATTTTTTTAATTTTTAAATTCATAATAAGTGCTCCAATTAAGCAACGTCCATGCTTTTTTTTTTTTGTGTGTATAACGGACGTAATCTTTAAAATTAAATAATTAAGTATTATTGAAATCTTTATGACTTGAATATGAAAGTCGCCACAAATACTATTTATTAATATAGAATAGATTATAGATGATACTATTCTATTCTGTGACCAATAATATTCAAGCACATAGCTATGGAATATGGAAGCGCGTGCATATATACACTAATATACATCATATTAAGTATATAGCATATATAGATCTATATTATATACATACTATATACATATAGTACGTCCAAATATAAATAGTAAACTAGTACTAGTCTAACACAAGAATATAAAATATAAGAGAGCCGTGATATTTAGAAACGATAAGCTTATTATTATATAATACGATATCAAAGAATGTAAAAAGATTAAATTGGGACATATAAATGTATAATGTCAAATTGATAAGTATAAAGGGTAAAAAAATTTCTCTCAAGGGACTATCCCAAGCACTTTGTGGAGAACTTATTATTTTTAGATACTTATTGTCTGGGTAAAAACAAAGTTGTTCCAATGGTCACGGTGCCGTACTGTTTTTAGAGTGTTTTGCGGTGAGCAATATGATCCGTACGTTAATATCGTACGTGAATGATAATCAATTGTAGAAAAATGGAGACATGTTTAAGATAGCTAGGACAATTATGAAAAATGCATCGAGATCCCTTTAATTTCGTGGCTTAGACGTACTCGTAATTTTGGAGAAATTATCAAGTGTGGACTTGGATTCTTATGTTGGTACAACAATGGCCGAAAGTGGAAAATGGAAAAAATGAATGTTCTTGGAGTTGATGATTCTACTCATTTTGGGGTGATGAGCTTAGGGTTTTCCTAAATTGGCTATTTTTGGCATTTGTGTGCCATGTACTCTTCTATTTATAGGTAGGTATATTGGGCCTCATAATGGGCTCTAATAACAAGAATATGAGTAGGAAACCCTATTTTAGTGGTCCCCTCAAGATCAGCGCCGTGGTAACTTGGCAATTCGCAGAATGTTGTCGGGCTTTGCTGAGACAAGCTTGTTCGAGTAAGTCATTGCTTGCTGCTTCAGCTGAACTCGGTCGTCGTAGTCGTCTTAGACCTTCTTGGGACGAGCTAATACGACTTCAGTCTTAAGCGTTGGATCGGGCTGAATCGTCCGAGGCTTGTGCTTCGAGCGAGTCTTCTCAATATTTCGGGTGAGTCCATCGGCAGAACTTCTGTCTGGGCCACTTTCGTTGTGGGCCTAACGTCTGGTTCGATTGGGCTCGATCCTTTTGGTGGGCTTTCTCTCTTTTTTGAGGATTTTTCTCTGTCCACTCTAGTTGAGTTAAGAATCCCCTTTAGGAGAAGTCCATTCATTTTGAGCAACCGATTTCGGTCCCAACACTTATGACATAAGTATTTAACTGTGCTTTTTATATTTTATATTTAACTTTTAGTGGCAATGATATTGAATGGCCAAAAAATCTGTATGAATGACCATTTAAGTCTAAGTTGAATTAATGTTTATTAAGTTAAACCTGCATATATATCTCTAATTTAATACAAATGTTAAAAAGTGAATATTTTTGGAGCTTAACTGTTAGTGAGCACGTGTCTCTTGTTTAATAAAGTTTTAATGATACATAGACGAAATTAAGTTTCCACACTGTCATGGCTTTTGGATACTTTGCCATTTTTTTTAGGGTAAACTGCGGCAAAAGTAGCCAATATCTTGCCTTTTGGCCAATTATATCGCCAATGCCTAAAAACTGCGGCAATAGTACCCAATGTACACTAATCACGCGCGATTATAAAAACCATCCAACTAGTATTAACACCGTTAGTCAACGGTTGACGTGGCATGATTGACCACCACGCGGATGCCCACGTGGCATGCCACGTATTTTTTTCTTATTTTTTATTTTTCGGGCCCACACTCTCTCTCCTCCCTCTCCATCTCGCGCTGCCACGTGGAGATGCTTCATCCAATCTAAACCTGCCAAGTGGCATTCAAAAATAATTGCTTTGCTGGGTTTCGAACTCACGCCCTCACAGATCAACCTGCAATCACTGCACCACCAGGCCAATTTAGTTGGTTTGTTTATCTAGGTTTTTAAAACAACTTATTTAATAATATCTATATACAACTTATTTCACTTGACAGACTCTCTTCTTCTCTGACAAGAAAGCTTCGAAGCTGCTCCAATGGAGAGAGCGACTCTGCTTCGCTCTTCCTTAGCCTGCAACAGGCTCTTCGCCTTTCGCTCCGCCACACGGACCTCTCTCTCCTCCGCTGCTCCGTCGTCCAAGTTCTCCTCTTCCGCTCCGAAGACTCGCCATTCCGGCCGCGGCCTCGCCGGAAGCTCCCTGCTCCGCCGGCGGTGGAGGTTGCTTCCAAAGGCGTCGCCGTCGCCGTCTTCGTTCTATCTCCGCCGCGAGAGGCGGTTCGCTTCGCTCTCTCCCCGCGCCGTCGCAGCTCCGGCTCAGTCTTCCTCTGGTACTCCTCTAATTTCATTCTAGGGCTGAGGGAAATTTGATTTTGAGAGCCTTGATTTTGAAAAGGTTTTGCTGTTTTTGGCTGTGTGTAGAGTTTGAAGGCGTGGACGATGAAGTTGCGGAGAAGTTTGGGTTCGAGAAAGTGTCCGAAGAGTTCATCGGAGAGTGTAAATCAAAAGCTGTCCTCTTCAGGCATAAATATTCTTAAATACGTGGCATGCCACGTGGGCATCCACGTGGTGGTCAATCATGCCACGTCAACCGTTGACTAACGGTGTTAATACTAGTTGGATGGTTTTTATAATCGCGCGTGATTAGTGTACATTGGGTACTATTGTCGCAGTTTTTGGGCATTGGCCATATAATTAATCAAATGGCAAGACGTTGACTACTTTTGCCGCAATTTACCCTTTTTTTAAATATATGATGCATTTGGTTAAAAAAATTGGATATTTATTTGGCAAAGGTTTATTCTTTTTCTTTTATTTCATTTTCTGCCTTTAGTGTAATGTTAAGTTATTAAATAAATGAGAGGAGAGAACATATTCTATAAGATGATTATACGGAACACTTTTGAATGATTAACAATATGATTCGCCTTTCCAATCAATAGTACACAAGTTCATCGTAAAGGTCGTGGAAATTCTCTCATTCAAGTTAGTGGGCCTACCTATTTTTTAGGGTACTTCATCAAAACATTCAAAGTTTAATTTAAAATATATATATATATATACACATATTTATATATAAGGAAATTTTCTTTTTTATACTCTCGATTTTTTAATTTTTACAAAAATATACCCGCATGTTACAAAAACAACTAAAATATATCCTAAACTAGGGCTGAAATATTTATCCGCCATCCGCTTATCGCAATCGTATCCTATTTGCTCCGCTACGAAATATCATTTTTTTTATCCATTTTCAATCAACCACTTAATATGGTTATGGATATCCGCAACTGCTTTTCAGAATTTGATTGATTAATTATTATATTTTTAAATTTAAATTGGATATCCGCTTCAACCGCAACCAGTTTTTAAAAATAAAAATATTCTATATAAATATTTTTTAATTATTTTATTAGTGCTATCAGTGGATTGAATGATACCTTATATTAACCTATGTATGTTATATTCCTACTCTGTCTATTGTTGTCTTTGTGCTTTGATTACTTTGAATATAGTATTTATTATAATTCAGATTTTATCTTGGCTTTTTAATAGTCGTTTGTATTCGTATTTGTATCTCTAGAATATGTAGCTAATATTCTAGTGTTAGACCATATGTTTTTGTGGTCTTTTATGTCATACAAATATGGTTTGGTACTTTGGTTATTTATGAAATATTATTTATGATATTTTTGAATGTTTTATGTTTCACTATTTTTACTATGTTTTTATGCATGATGTATTTTTTTTTTCACTAACAAAATTAATTGGATAATATCCGCTATCCGCCTTAAATTATAAAATTCGATCCGCTAACCGCAAACCACATTTAAATTGGATAATCGAAAATAAAAATAGTTAATGGATATTTTATATCCACATATGTGAATACGATTAGTCAACATGCCCATATCCTATCGTATCATATCCACTTTCACCCCTATCCTAAACCTTAAGCCTGGTACGTAATTCTAATAAGTATCTTTTTTAATTATAAATTTCCATTTGATTTTTTCTTTTTCTTTTTTACAATAAACCAGAAGTGTTGAATTTAATTTCAAATTACCAAAAACCATTTCTAACAATTTTCAATAATTCTTACATACATCTATGGCAAGATTGAGGGACGGAGAGACACGGTCATGTTATCGTTTTGGCCGATAAATCGATTACCGTTATCGATGGATTTATGGTTCGTAACAAATTTATCGATGCAAAACATATAAAATTTCAGGTTATCGAAACTTATCGACAAATTAATTGATTTCGATGGAATAGATATAAAATATTTTTATGCATATTTATACTCATATTTTATATAGGGTCCAAAATATCAACATAATGGTGTTAGAAGTAAAACCCGACAAATAGAAAGTCATATTGTATCTTAGACTAACTAATATATAAACAAAATCTAAAACACAACCATGAAGGCAATAGTTTTACTTGAAGACAATGCTATTTTCCTCCCAACGGGGTGCAATGTGCCATTGTGATGTCTTTACCCATCTTTCTATAAGGATATACATCAGCCTGATTTTTGAATTTCCTAGAAAAGTTCGTCGATTTTCAAAAATTAATCATAATATTTTGGTTGGGAAAAGTAGATGGTTTTACGGTAGCCTTTTTCCATGAAAAAGTATAAGGAAAAGAGAAAAAAGTTAGAGAAATTTTTCTGATCACCATGAAAACTGCAGGAAATGTCAAATCGAGATTTAGGCTCATTGGACTTTCTGGGTCCGAGCCGACTAAATTAAAGGGTGATGGGCCCACCCGAGCCCGTAAACTAATAATGACATTGTTAATTAATTGTTAGAACTAATTAATTAATAACTTAATGGGTTTAGTCCATCTATTGGGCCAAAGCTTATAATTTCATTAATACAGGTTGGTTATAAATACCACAATATGCTCATAATTGAGAACACATACAACCCTAGCCCCAGAGTAAATCGCGAGCTCTTCTAGCCAACCCTAGCCCGTGCGAGTTTCTCCATATGTCTCCGTTGGTTCATCGTTCAAAAGCCGAGAAAGACCTAACAATCTAACGAGGTGTTTTTTGGTCTCAAAGACGTTCCCGCGACGATGGTGGACAATATAGAGACTTGAAAGTTGACGAGTTTTGATCTGCATCACGAGACGATCGGCTGCACGCATCACGAGGATGATTCAACCAAAAATAATATAGTTGGCAAACGTACCAAAAATCTGGTAACGTACTGAAACTAATTCTCTTGATTTTCGATTGGAGTCTAGATCTTTATTTCGATGATATTAAATGTTTGCCGCCTTGGGATTGAGAAGAAAACATCAAAAAACCAAACAAAAAATGGAATTTCGGGAAAACTTGATCTTTGCTGACGGCGATATAAATAGAGGAGGGAATGAAAAAAAATGGGAGCATGTTTTTAATTTTGTATTTAATTAATTAGAAAAAATAAAGGTAAAATTGTTAAATTATACATTAAGGGTATACATTAGTTTTTTTTTTAAAAAAGATTTGAGGGTGTATTTGTACTAAAAATAAAAAAAAGAGTATACAAAGGCAAATTTGCATATATATATATATATAAATATAAAAGAGAGAGCCATATTCATAATACGTGTTGATTTGAAAGAAAAATGCCTTTCTTTTAGTTGAATTCTTAAACACGCAAGTCTCATAGACTTTTGAACACGCTTTCTGTGAGATGGATACGAATAGTTTGAAGTGGAGATCCTAATCTAATCTAAATGGCATCAAATAAAGTTAAAAAAAGAAAAGAAAAAAAGAATAATAATATCGGAACATATGATTATTTTAAATTATGTTTATCATTACTAAGATTCATCAATTCGTATCTAAAATCTTTATATAAGTAGAGACAAAATTCAACTATTAATCGATAAAAAATAACAATTTCTCATTAAAATGAGATCATATGCAATAATGAATTTAATGAGATATTTAGAGCAATTAGATTATGGATATCCCCAAGAACATTAAATTTTATTTTATACGACTACATATATGATAAAGCCTACAATAGCTTATTTTGAAGAGTGTTCACAAATCATTACATTGTTGACTACCATTTTGTCTACAACAATTTATATTGTTACGACGAAATCTATATATGTCGTTCAAAAATTTGGGCTATATTCATTAAAGGCCCAACATCCATACTGTTAGTTATGCCCGAACCCGATATTGTATCTCTCGGGTTATCGGATATCGACCCGATAACCATAACCGACATAATGGGCCCACTCGGGCCCAAATATTAATTATGATTCATATTAATTAATAATAGATTAATTAATCCATGATTGGGCTTTTAGAAAACCCATTAGGTGGGCTTTTAGAAAGCCCACTAGGTCATGACCATAGGGTATTATAAATACCCTAATATGACTCATAATTAAAAAGAACAACACACATCAGAGAAACCCAAGCCTCTTAGAAAATTCGAGCTCCCCTCCCTTTGGTAGTCGAATTTTGGCTTGCTCCCCGGTTCATTCATCGGTTGATCATCTAAACACCAACTATGATCTAACCTATCCTCCGAGGTGTTTTCCGGTCATCTAAGACGTTCCCGAGTGACGTGGTGTACGAAATAGAGGCGCAACACTTGAGGCGCTAAATCCTAAATTCGACAAGCTCCAGAATCAAAGGAATCGGCAGTTATTCGGTACAGTTGGCAAAAGTACCGAAGTTTGGTAACGATCTCTAAACTGTATCTTAATTCTCGTAATTATTCTAGATCTTTATTGTTCGATGATATCCCGTGATTTCCGCCTCGGGATTGAGAAAAGTCATCGAAAAACCCAACAGTGGTATCAGAGCCGGTCTGAGTAATTTTCGCAAATTAGATATGTTAACCGAAATAATTTTAGAAAATTTTTGGTGTGATTAGATTTTCAGTGGGAGCGTTAGAAAATTAATTATGATTAATTTTTTGTGTTGTTCGGAATCCGATTTAGAATCGGGATTGGTTTTTATTTAATTTTAATGTGTATTATTAAATAAGAAAAAGGGAAAAACAAACGGCGGCACCACCACCGGAACCGGCGGCGATTTCACCGTCGCCGCCATGGTCCCGGGTGGCGCCGGCGTTTGTGGCTCCCATTCGATGGGAGCCAATGGGCGACGGCTAGGGTTTCAAAACCCTAGCCAAAACGATTTTTTTTTTAAATTCGAGTGGGCCTGATTGGATCAGGCCCACGGGCTGGGTTTAACCCAGCCCACCCACGATTCGGGTGGGGCCTGATTGGATCAGGCCCACGGGCTGGGTTTAACCCAGCCCATTCTCGATTCGGTGGGCCTGATTGGATCAGGCCCACGGGCTGGGTTCTAACCCAGCCCAAACCTGCCCAGCCCGGATCGCATTGATCCGGGCACACCCAACCCGGGTCTGACCCGGGTACCCGACCCGGGTTGGATCCGGGACTTCAGCCCGGGTCTGCGCTGACCCGGGCCCACGCCGAACAGACCCGGATCCGGGTCCTTATTGACCCGGATCCGGGTCAAAATTAACTTTTTCCGGGCAGGGGCCTTCGGCCCTGCCCGGTCTCCCTTTCGTGACCGGGGTTGCCCGAGGGCAACTCGTACGAGCTCGGGTCAATCCCGAACTCGTATCCTGGTATTTGATATTTAATTATATTTATGTTTAATTATTTTAAAATACGATTTAAAATGTTTATTTTATTTTATTTATAATTATTATAAATATCTTTAAATATGAGAATTGAAAATCTAATATATATGATATTAATTATTAATAAATATGATTTATTTAATATTATTATCAATCTTATGAAGTTTGTTTCCATTATTGTTTATGTTATTCATTTATTGACTTACAAATTGTTTGTTGATAAATTTTATTTATAATCAATAATTCTTAATTAGATTAAGATAATGAATAATCTTTTAATTATTATAGTAATAGAAAGGATCTAAACTTTAATGGAAATAAAAGATATATATATTGTGATTAAAGATAGTTTATCTATAAGATAGTTATTTATCTTTTATTTTATAATATGACAAAACTTGATTAAAGATATCTTATCTATAAAGATAGTTATTTATCTTTTATTCATTTATAGAAAAGATAAATCATGAATTAAGATATTTTATCTTTAAGTGATTTATTTATCTTTTATTTAAAGATAAAAGGGGTTTGTCTTTAAAATTTTCATAATATATATATATATATATATATATATATATGTATACTTTCAGAAGTATATTTAATTCGAAATAGAATATGTTTTACAAAATAGGATTATGTATTACATATTCATTGTCTTAATTCTTAGAACATTTTAATTAGTTAACTATGTTTAGTTTAAGACAAAAGTTAGGATCACCTAAAACCCCTCAATAAATATTAGGTATAATGTCTTCCAACGGCTGGGTCCTCGATCTAATTGAGAAAAGTTTTGAGTGTGTCTCTAACCCAAGGGAGTACTCTTATACCCTCTTTTAGACGCGTAGGGCGACCTATACTGTCCGCCGATTCACCCCTTGGGTCTACCTAAACGAGTACTCTAATAAGATTAGATATCGTAGACAATTCTTTTGAAACCGGTTAGAATGCTAAATGAAAAATTGTTTTTCTTTTCTAAACGTTAGAGATAATATAGGATATTAGAGCAATTGTTGACTTTCTCTGAGTGACTAATTAATGGAATTGATGAGGGTTACTTTTCCATTAACAAATCACGAAATATTATATAAAGCCCTTATAATATATACTTTTATGTAACATCTTTATTATAATAAGTAATTTATAATTTACATGTAAATACTAGAATTAATATTGTGCTTAAATATTTTACTTTTAAATTTGTAAAATATAATTATCTCTAATTCTGTTTGTCTATATATATATGTTAGATATGGACCCATTGAATCTCATGGCTTCAGAAGCAGTGAAAGATTTCAAAGCTGCAGTGGAAAACAATCGTCTTGACGATTCCAACTACGTGACCTGGTCAGAGGCATTCAAAAGAATGCTAAGGAACGACGATCTTGGTTTCATAGCCAAGGATTTGCCGCCTTCTATGCCTGACAGAGATACAGGCTCAAAAGAAGACTGGATTAGCTATCATCATTATACAATGAAGTCCATTCATGTTCACCGACTCATTATGTCATCTGTGATGCCGATCATAAGACGTGAGATCGAGAACTTGAATGCACATGATACTATCTTATACCTTGAGAAAACTTATGGGGATCGGAACCCCACAAGAAGGTATCAGCTGTTGTGGAAACTGTTTAATGTGAAGATGTCTATTAACAGTACCGTTAGAGAACATTACAACAGGCTGATGAGCTATGCAGACAGACTTCAACAATCTGGGTTCTATGTCGATATAGGCATGAGAAGATTTTGCGTACTCCAGTCTCTCATTCCAGAACTGCGAAAGACAGTTAACATCCTTATAGAAGGAAACTGCAACTTTGACCACCTCGTCGATTTACTTGAAATTGGCGAAGAAAATATGAAGGCAGAAAGAAAAAGGAAATTGGAAGACATTGAAACTATGAGAAAATCCAAGATGAGTAAAGACTCACCAGACAAAGTCTCCGAGACTATCAATGTCGGACCCTCAAGCTCAGGTATAAACGTTATGACCAAAATCTTAAAGATTCATTGAATATGTAGTAATCTAGTTACTAACATGTGTTGTTGAAATATTGTTTCTCACACAGAAGAATCTGATAAAGAAGAAGAGGAAGAGGAAGAAGAAGAAGAAGAGGAGTAGAGACTCTGAAAACTTACAATGTCCTGTTCATGTGACAAGACATCCAAGTTATCCGTCTTCTTTTTTATCTTGAGTTTTAGTTTCAAGTGAATAATGATTGATTTATTTATGTTTAGACTTTCCATTAAGTTTGTTTTTGGAATAATGTTTTGAATATTTTATTATCTAAGATATTAAGTTTGTTAATATTAATGTGTTGATTTATGATAAGTCATAAACATTTAATTCTAAAGTGCATAATAAAACAATCTTTTAGTTCCAATATTCTAAGATTATAGACATTCTTAAACGTCTATAAGTTTTAATTTGTCAAAAGTGCATCACCTACATAAAGGAGGTTTCAGGTATTTCATCACCTTCACTGATGACTTCAGTCGATACGGTTATGTATACCTAATGGAACACAAATCTGAATCGCTTGAAAAGTTCAAACAGTTAAAGAATGAAGCTGAAAATCAGTTAGCGAGAGAAGTTAAAGCCATACGATCTGATCGAGGTGGCGAATACTTGAGCGATGATTTCAAAGCTTACCTCCGTGACATGGGAATCATTTCATCACTAACCCCTCCAGGTACGCCTAAACTAAATGGTGTATCTGAGAGGAGAAATCGAACCTTGTTAGACATGGTTCGATCAATGATGAATAAAACTGACTTACCTGAGTCCCTATGGGGATATGCACTTATGACAGCAGCTACCACACTGAACTGTGTACCATCTAAGACGGTTCCTTCAACCCCATATGAGATATGGAAAGGAAGAATACCGGATTTGCATTTCATGAGAATCTGGGGATGTGAGGCATATGTCAAGACTCTAATGTCTGACAAGCTCAGTCCCAAATCGGTTAAATGTAACTTTGTGGGATACCCAACAGAAACTCCTGGGTATTACTTCTATCAAAAACACACAGGCAAAATAATAGTTGCCAAAACCGGTGTTTTCTTAGAAGAAGATTTTCTCTCTAGAAAGTCTAGTGGGAGAAACATTGTTCTTAATGAAGAGCAAGAACCACAAGATACTCAAGAACAAGAAATGGACACAGAAGGTACTCACACATCGAGTTATGAACATCATGATCAGATCATGGTTGATAACCAAATAGAAAACGTTGTTCTAAACGAAGAAGTTGAAAATGAGATTGTCAATGAAGAACCTCAAGAAAATATAGTTCTATGAGCAACCAGATTACACACTGACATCACGAAGATCAATTAGAGAGAGTCAACCTCCTCTTAAATTGAACCTTCTTGTTTCAATAGAAGATGAAACTGTTCATGAAGACGATGGTGAAGAACCTGAATCTTATAACGAAGCAATGTCGGGAGATGACTCAGACAAATGGCTAGAAGCCATGAACTCTGAAATGGACTCCATGTATAGCAACGAAGTATGGGACCTCGTTGATGCTCCCAAAGGGTCGAAACCCATTGGTTGCAAATGGATCTTCAAAAGGAAGATTGACATGGATGGCAAAATACAAACTTACAAAGGAAGATTAGTCGCTAAAGGTTATCGACAGATTCATGGTATTGACTATGATGAAACTTTCTCTCCTGTTGCCATGTTCAAGTCCATAAGAATCTTGCTAGCCATTGCAGCATTTCATGATTATGAAATCTGGCAAATGGACGTGAAAACCGCGTTCTTGAATGGTGTTCTCGAAGAGGATGTGTACATGACACAACCTGAAGGTTTCATAGACCGCAAACATCCAAATAAGGTTTGCAAATTGAAAAGATCAATTTATGGTTTTAAGCAAGCATCTCGGAGCTGGAATCGTCGTTTTGATGAATCAATTAGTGATTTTGGTTTTGTTAAGAACAAAGACGATCCTTGTGTATATATCAAATCGAGTGGGAGCAAAATAGTTTTCCCGATTCTCTATGTAGATGACATACTGATAATAGGAAACGATACATCTGAACTCCAGAGCGTGAAGGAGTGGTTGAGAGAATGTTTCTCAATGAAAGACTTAGGAGAAGCCGCCTATATACTAGGCGTAAAGATTCAAAGAAATAGAAATCAAAGAATCTTATCTCTAAGCCAAGGTACATATATTGACAAAATTTTTAAAAGGTTTAAAATGGACAAATCGGAAAAAGGTTTTACACCGATGACCCATAAGACATACTTGACCAAGAAGCAATGTCCGGTTTCTTCAGAAGAAATCAAAAGTATGGAGAAAATTCCATACGCTTCAGCTATTGGTTCAATAATGTATGCAATGATATGTACTAGACCAGATGTAGCTTTTGCCTTAAGCATGACAAGCAGATTTCAATCAAACCCTGGTTTTAACCATTGGACAGCCGTTAAGAATATCTTGCGTTATTTAAATAGAACAAAAGATAGATGTTTGACATACGGTGGTGCAAAAGAATTAACTTTTGAAGGATATTCTGATGCAAGCTTCCAAACGGACAGGGATGATTTCAAATCTCAAACAGGATATGTATTCTGTGCAAATGGTGGTGCTGTTACGTGGAACAGCAGTAAACAAGCTACGGTAGCTGATTCAACCACAGAATCTGAGTACATCGCTGCATCTGATGCTGCAAAAGAGGCTGTATGGATCAAGAAACTTGTTTCTGATCTTGGTGTAGTTCCTAGCATTGGTGATCCTGTGAAGCTTTTCTGTGATAACAACGGAGCTATAGCACAAGCCAAGGAACCAAGATCACACAAGACAGCAAAGCATGTACTCAGAAAGTACCATCTGATCAGAGACATTGTTGATCGGAAGGACATAGAGATGAGGAGAGTAGACACTGAAGAAAATGTAGCAGATCCGATGACAAAATCTTTATCGAAAGAAAAACACTTTCGTCATGCGGAAAGTATTGGGATAAAGAACCCATAAATGTCTGTTACGATTTATTATCTGAATCTGATTTTGGATCGGAGACAAAATTTTGTAATCATTATGTTTGATTAAATTTGAAGCACATTATTATTTTCTTTAAAAGGCAAGTTTCATCATTTAAAAGGCTCATATCAATATTTTATTCAAATCATTGATATCAAGCTATACAAATGTAGTTCCTAAGATGTCTTCAAGACATTCTTGAATTTCCCCAGTCAAAGAAATCATTATGAAGAAACAAAGAGGGACTATCAATGATATTCATAATTGACTGGTACATGTTGTTAAGATAAAAGGAAGGGGTCCTTGATATCTGAGAGATATTCTTATACATGTAGGCACTAGTCGGAATGACTAGCAGTGCTGGAAGACTCGCACTCTAAATATTCTCACATGGAAACAAAACCTTGATATAAGGGGACACTGAGAAACTTAGATATATGAAGAGACTCCAAAGTTTGAGAACATCATGAGTCCATCACTGGGTAAGTTGCATGCTTAGATTACAGCTCAACGCTTACCGTAACTGGAAAGTCATAACAGTTGTAGTTGGGCATGCGATGAACCTTGTAGGATGGAATGACGTTTCAAGAAAACATGCATCCCCCCATTCCTTTTGGGGCTATACACTCGGGGCCTTCTGAATAGGATAAGTATAATGAAATCTGTGGCCACAGGCAAAACAAAAGAGTTTCTGTTTTGATGTTTCAATACTTATGACTGAATCAGAAAACATTAGATCAGGCTTAACAGGTGTTCCTAACCATGACCTGTGCCGCATCTAGAGATGTAAAAGGATGTCGAAGGAATCAGTCATATACCATATTTTAATCGTAAAGAACCACATGGTTCACCACGATTAATCTATAAAAGAGGATTTAAAGTTTTGTAGATTGGGGGAAGTTAAGTCTAGGTGGAGGCCACTTACTTCTTGCATACTCATATGAGTATGTGGCCAACACTACAGAATCCTATAGAGTCACACCGAACTCGCAACGGAAACGGAGTATGATGATTAAGTTACAATGAAACAAACTTCACGTGTAACTTTGATGAACCAGGCATGAGTAGCTGAGAGAATGTACATCTAACCCAAGGCGGCATTCTCGAGTAATACTTTATGTGCAGTGCGTGCACGGAGATAGCCAATCCGGTGCGTTCGTGCAAGTGGGAGATTGTTGGTTATGCCCGAACCCGATATTGTATCTCTCGGGTTATCGGATATCGACCCGATAACCATAACCGACATAATGGGCCCACTCGGGCCCAAGTATTAATTATGATTCATATTAATTAATAATAGATTAATTAATCCATGATTGGGCTTTTAGAAAGCCCATTAGGTGGGCTTTTAGAAAGCCCACTAGGTCATGACCATAGGGTATTATAAATACCCTAATATGACTCATAATTAAAAAGAACAACACACATCAGAGAAACCCAAGCCTCTTAGAAAATTCGAGCTCCCCTCCCTTTGGTAGTCGAATTTTGGCTTGCTCCCCGGTTCATTCATCGGTTGATCATCTAAACACCAACTAGGATCTAACCTATCCTCCGAGGTGTTTTCCGGTCATCTAAGACGTTCCCGAGTGACGTGGTGTACGAAATAGAGGCGCAACACTTGAGGCGCTAAATCCTAAATTCGACAAGCTCCAGAATCAAAGGAATCGGCAGTTATTCGGTACAGTTGGCAAAAGTACCGAAGTTTGGTAACGATCTCTAAACTGTATCTTAATTCTCGTAATTATTCTAGATCTTTATTGTTCGATGATATCCTGTGATTTCCGCCTCGGGAT
Source organism: Parietaria judaica (assembly GCA_954871525.1). Taxonomy (NCBI): domain Eukaryota; kingdom Viridiplantae; phylum Streptophyta; class Magnoliopsida; order Rosales; family Urticaceae; genus Parietaria; species Parietaria judaica. The sequence goes on from OX940868.1 coordinate 5,508,622, forward strand.
TGAGAAAAGTCATCGAAAAACCCAACACATACAAGCTTAGTTGACAAGTCAAAGGGGTTCATGGCTAGACAAGTGACGAAGAGAACAACGACGAAGACCCTCACAGACGAGGAAACATGCAACGACACAGCTTCATCGATGAAACCTCATCGATAAAGACCATCGCCAACCAACAATAAAAGCGACGGCTACATCTGTGACAAGACACACCCTCGTCGAAGAGGCCCATGATACAGACGACAAAGACCAAAGGCGTTATTGAAGCAATCAGTGTGGCGCAAGCGACGCTCTAGAAGATTGACAACGACGGTTATTCCCAGGATAACAACCATGCCATTATGGCCATTACGAGGAAATCAAACACAATTGTAACAACCCAGTTATGAGGACTGATTTGAATCATTTAACTGATTATAAAAAGAGGGCTAAGGCCCATGAACAAGGGATCACATTTTTAAACATCAATACAAAGGGTATCTCTTCGAAGCCCAATCACTCAACAAACAACCCGACTCGTTTTCTCGAGAACTCTCATCTCTTTCAACGTGATTTAGTTTTACAGGAAACATCATGAGCTCTAAGGTAATCTAAACTCGGAATTACACCAACCGTAACTCCGTGAATTTTGAGGTGATTTTTTCACCTCAAAAGTTTGGTGCCCACCGAGGGGCAGAGGTGCTTTTCAACGCGTAGGTAAATCACATAGTTGTCTAAGAAATAACGACGGAGAACGAGTCGGATACGCAGAGGCAGGAGGAAGAGCGGCAGCGGCAACAAGAATTGGCGGCCTTGGGACGTCAACACCTGGATAATTCCTTAACGATCTAATATCCGGGGAATTCCTCTACAGTACAGACGACATTCCCAACGGTGGAGGAGTATCAGCGCACGATAGCAGCATTGGAGCATATGGACTGACAGTTCCGTGGAGCTTTGATGGAGGAAGGCAACCGGAGGACAGCAACATGACAAGCTACGAATGGTGCAGAAGGATCACAGGATCAGAAACAACGATGAATGGAGCACAGTTCCTTCGCCCATGCACGAAGGCCAGGACAATCTCCCGCCACGGTTCCCATACGCCAATGGAAACAATTTCCATAATGGGAACATGAGTGGGACTGCTCGGTAGTTCATGGAGCAATGAATCCATTTTCCTCTACTCAACTTACCACCACAACATGAGCAGAACACAGGAATTCCGCAGCCACTAGCGCCGATGGTTATACCGACAAACCAGCAGATTGAGGACAAGACCAGGTCAACGGAGCGGTCAGGGAGTTAAACTCCATAATGGGATATATTACATCCCAAATGCACAAGGCGACGAGCGCGGCCCTAGAGATCGACAGGCTCGTGGACGAGACGAGGAGCACCCCTTTCTCGACAATGATCTTTGGCGTTCATGTGCATGACATTTCAAAGATCAGGGTAACGTATGACAAAAGGGTGAAGGATCCGAAGGCACATGTCAAAAGCTTTACACATTGCAATTGGAAGATTTAATATGTACGGACCAGAGAGGGAGACCATATTATGTCTTCTATTTGTGTATAACTTGTAAGGAGTAGCTTTGGAATGGTTCTCGAAACTCCCGCCGAACTCCGTCCATTGTTTCGACGACCTAGTGTCTCACTTCTTCAGGCATTATTCCATGTACGCGCAAATGGAGGTGAACATGACAGATCCTTGGAATTTGAAGCAAGGCAGGGATGAAGATCTGCGGAAATTCATTAGGAGATTCAAGGAGGTGTTGGAGAAAATCTCAGGAGTCGAGGACTCAGTCGCCATCCTGGCATTTAAGCGCGGCTTCTGGTATGAAGCGCCTTTCTGCGAGGAGTTTACCAAAAGTCGTCCGGCGATGATTGAGGATGCTCTACAAAAGGCCACGATCTACATGACTTTGGAGGAGGAAAGAGCGACTTTGGCCAAAAATTACAGAGTAAAAGAGAAGAAAGCCCCAATAACAAGAGAGGTTGTTCCGGCGACGACGCTGATAAGGAACGAGCCATATAGGGGACACTACCCAGCGGCCCCTACCTATCACAATAATAAGAAGGCACAAGCTTATAATGTCGGAAGCACTGAGGAGGAGCGACCAGCTTTGTAAGAGAAATCACAGGGGTACGTTTGAGCGCATATGGACCCGTAAAAATACTGCGACTTCCACAAGACCAAGGGACACGCGGCGGATGAATGCTAGACTATGTAGAGGCGTGTCATGGAGAAACGGAAGCAAGGAAAAATGAAAAGAGTTGACTTGGTAGATCCCTGTGATACTCATTTCCAGTGGAGTGCCGACAGTAATAACCGAGGGGGCGGCCGGTAGCGAGGTAGAGGGGGACCTTGGAAAGGGCAGGGGAGAAGAGAACCCACCTATAAGGAGAAGGTACAACAGATAGAGCATAAGGAATACGTCGAGGAACCTCCAACGACGAGAAGGAAAATCCACATGATCATGGGAGGATCATCAATTTGCGAGGAAACGATGAATAACATCAAGGATTACCAGCGACGAGCAAAGCATTGCGACGAATATTTCGAGGCAAGCAAGGTGGGAGTCTTGAGCAACGAGAATCCAATAGCCTTCTCAAGAGAGGGCATAGTTCCCGCTGACCATGAGGACACTCTTATGATATCGCTTAATATTCACAACCATCCCGTCGATCGTGTTCGAATCAACAACGGAAACTCGGTAAACATCATCTTCATGGAGACGTTAAAGCAATGGATGTCGATGAAGATGAAATTCACAGGGCACTCAAAGGCCTCACCGGTTTCAATGGCAATACCACATATTCCATGGGAACAGTTAGATTGGCGGTATACGCTAAAGGAGTGAACAATGTGGTAAATTTGTCATTAGGGATTTCCCATTGAGTTTCAACATCATTATGGGGCGACCATGGATCCATATGATGAGGGCGGTCCCATCGACTTACCATCGATGCATCAAGTTCCCATGGCCAAATGAGAGAATTGAGGAGATAAGGGGGAGCATGGAGCGTATTGCACATGCTACATGAACAACTATCATATAACTCTGAAGAAGGACGAATTCGGCATTGCCAAAAGGATCAAATAGAAATCAATAAAAAAATGGTCTAGCACGATGACGGTAAACATTCAGGACAACCCTAAGGAAGTAGTTAAGAAAAAAGAAAGAGACAAAGCGGGAGAAGGTGAACCAGAAGAGGAGGGCAAATATCCTGAGAGCCGAGCATCTGTATGCGGGCCCGAGTTGAAAATTTTGGAACAAGTTCAGATAGACCCATCGGTCCAACAAAGACGACCGGCATAGGAGTTGGTCTGAGTGATGAGCTGAAAAACAGACTCATCGAGTTCTTAAAGGAGAATAAAGGGAGTTTCTCTTGGAAACATGAAGACATGCCAGGAATCGGCCCACACATCATATCCCATCAGCTCAACATGGAGCCAAGTCATAAGCTAGTTAAGCAAAAGCGAAGAAAGTTGGCAGTAGATGGAATAAGATCGTCAACGATGAAGTTGACAGACTCTTGGCAACGAGAGCAATTCGAGAAGTTAAATACCTGAAGTGGCTAGAAAATACGATCATTGTCAAGAAGAAAAATGGAAAATGGCGAGTTTGTATAGATTTCACGTATCTTAACAAAGCTTTCCCAAAAGACAGCTTTCCCATGCCACATAATGACCAACTTGTCGATGCCACATGCGAACACAAACTTCTAAGTTTTACAGATGCATACTCGGGGTACAACGAGACCATGATGCACCCAGACAACGAGGAAAAGACAACTTTCATCAGGGATAGACGGATCTACTGCTACAAGGTAATTCCTTTTATATTGAAAAATGCAGGGGAGACCTACCACCGGTTGGTCAATAAGATATTCCACGAGCGAATTGGGAAGAAAATGGAAGTATACATCGATTACATGTTAATTAAATCTTTAAAAGCGGAAATGCACATTGCCTATTTAAGGGAGTGGTTTGAGGTTCTTAACAAGCATAACATGAAGTTAAATCAAACCATGTGTACTTTCAAAGTTTTGTCGGGGAAATTCCTCGAATATGTTGCGACTTAGCGACGGATCGAAGCAAGTCCGGATCAGGTGGAGGCCATCAGGAACATGCCATTGGCGTTCAGCAAAAAGGAAGTGCAAAAGCTCACAGGAAGAATCGCAACCCTCAACAAGTTCATCTCAAGACCAACAAACAAGGGTCTCCTTTTCTCCTAGATGTTATGAAAGAATATAAAGTCTGAAGGACAGAGGCGTACGAAAAATCTTTCCAGGAATTGAAGTCCTACTTGTCGACGCCACTAGTAATGACCAAAACCGTCGCAAGAGAAGTTCTATACTTATACGTGGCGGTGAAGGATGTAGCGGTTAGCGCTGTATTAATGCGAAAGGACAACGGAAAGCAAAGCCCGATTTTGATACATCACCAAGAAGCTCATCGGATCAGATACAAGATACCTGCAGATAGAGAAATTGGTCCTCGCCATCATAGAAGCTGCGACGAAGCTGAGACACCATTTCCAAATGCACACCATCGTAATTATGACAGACATACCAATTAGGGCACTCCTATATAACCCTAATCAGTCGGGTCGCATGACTAAATGGTCAGTACGTTTGGGAGAATATGACATCGAGTATAGAGTAAATACAAGGATGGAATCCCAAGTGCTGGTGGATTTTCTTATCAACTGCCGCCTAACGAGAAAAAATTGGAAGAAAAATACAGAGAGTGTAAGCTAAAGGTCGATGAACCTTCAAACATGCAAGAAGCATGAACACCAATTCGGCTAGTCTCACCGATTGGCGTAGTAATCGAAAGAGCCAACATGTTTAGCTTTTGAGCTACCAACAACGAAGCGAATTACACAACTTTATTGCAGGTTTGCGCTTGGCGAAGGCGGTGAGAGCAGCAAGACTCGATGCGTCCTTAGATTTTCAGTTAATTGTTAACAAAATTAACGAAGAATACGAAAAAAAACGACAAGAGGATGGAAGCATACTTCAAGGCTGTGAAGAATCTAATCGCAAAATTTAAGGAGTTCACACTTGGACAAATTCCACGAGGAGATAATTCACACGCGGATGCTTTAGCCAGCTTGGGATCTACAACGAAGTCTGGGGAACAAAGGATGATAACAGTAGAAACCATCGAGGAGCCAAGCATTCAAAGGAGGAAAGAGACGGGCGAGAAAGGCTGACCCGAATAAACGCATCACGGTCATGGAGATCGACAAGGAAGAGTTCGATAAGGAAGAAGCTTTAGAGGATGTGCCAGTGGCCGACGACTTAGGAGAATCCGGTTGGTGCAAGTCAATCTTTGAGTACATCAGCGAGGGAATCCTACCAGAGGATAAGAAGCAAACAAGAAAGATTTGGTCGAAGAGTTCAAGATATACAATTTTAAACCAAACATTGTATAAAAGGAGCTTTACTGGACCATACTTGCGATTCTTGGGAACAAGTAAGGCCGACAACGTCATGAAGAAAAATTCACGAAGACGAATATTGAAATCACTCTAGTGGGAGATCACTTCTCCGGAAGGTCAGGCGACATGGGTATTTTTGAGAGCGATATAGGCAGATTGGAACAATTATGCTCGGAGGTGTAAGCGTTGCCAGAAGCACGTGCCCACAATCAACTGTCTTGACGAGGAGCTATTAGCGATTTGAGTCCCATACCCATTCATGAAATGGTCGATTGATATCGTCGGACCATTCTCAATCGCGAAGAAGCAGAAGAGGTTCATGCTGGTAGTAACCGATTTCTTCACCAAGTGTTACAAGGCTGAGTCTTTTGTGAATATCAAAGAATCTGATGTGGAGAGCTATGTTTGGAAAAACATCTTTACCAAATTCGGATTACCAAGGGAAATAATAGCTTCCAATGGTCCGTAATTCATTTCCAAACAGTTCAAGGGATTTCGCAAAAGATAGAGAGTGAAGCTCAACACATCGACGCCTTGGTATCCTAAAGGAAACGAGAACACGGAAGCTATCAACATAGCAATAGTAGGTAGCATCAAAAGATGCCTTGACAAGAATGAAGGGCGATGGTCTGAAGAGATCCTAGGGGTTCTATGGGCTTATCACACAACTCGACACACGGCGACATGGGAGCCATTTGTTTTGATCTACGGAATAGAAACGATCATTCCAACTAAAGTGGGGGTTCCAAGCTTGCGACGAGAAGTATTACTAGACGACGAGGAGGCCAACGAAGAATCTGGGAGAAAACCTTGATCACATTGAGGAACGACGAGCACAAGATTTAATAAAATTCATAAAGTATGAAAGAAATGTCCCTCGAAGTTACAACAAAAACGTGCGACCAAGGATATTCCGAATTGGCAACCTGGTGCTACGGAAGGTTTTCCATAACACGGGGGAGGTCAATGCAGAGAAGCTCAACAACAACTGGGAAATACCTTACATCGTTTCAACGATAGTCAGGACATGAGTTTACGAAGTCTAAAACTCAACTGAAGACAAGATAGTCAAAAGCTAGAACGTCAAGCACTTGAACACATTTATGCTTAAAATACAGGCTATAAATAATTGAACTCGCCCGGACTTGATCCTTATAAAGAGGGTGCGTAGGCAGCTAGTGTTCCAAGGACAATTTTAGTTCACAAAAGAATAATAATATATATATATTTATAAATATATACATATATATATTTCTCATCATCGACAAGACCATACGTTAATATACATTAACATATGCTAATACATATCGACAACTATCGATGAATCTTTTCGTCCAAAACATGGGATCTCGATACCAACAAGGGTGTTGATACATATGGGAGTTTGTGGTAGTGATGAGGGTCACAACACACATAGCGTATTGAGAAGGGCAACAATTGGCTTAGCAAGGGAGGATTGTGATATCGACGAGGGTCAAGGTTCTTACCTTCTTGGATATAGATATTTATGATACCGATGAGGATCATAACATCTACTAATAAATCGAGGGCAGTACATGCTTGCTTATCCGAAATAGGGGTTTTGAGACCGACGAGGGTCTTGATACCTAACAAACAAATTCAAAACTCAACCATTTGGTCGCAAATACGCCTAACACCGGCTCTTTATTGGTCCCTTGATGACAAAATACGTTCAAGTACGAGAGGTTAATGATACAAACAAGGACATGGCTCATCCTACTTGAATAGTGGGTAGTATTGTGATACCGACGTGGTCACTTTACCCTGACGACAAATATGCAGTGGTCCCTTAATCCCAAAACTACAGGAAACTGACACCAACTTACACAAATACCTGGAAAGGTCTAGGAACCCAGGATGAGTGGACCAAGATTCTTACCAGAAAGTACTCATCGACCGTCGCAAAATTCAGCACCTGAATCCCACGTATGCCTAACACCGGCTACTTAGTGGTTCCTCGATCACGAAAACTTGAAATGAAGGACGCCTCATACTAAGTCAACCCGTGTGCGCAACGATAATCAAATGATCACAATCTTTTCCGCCCAAATATACTCTTTCCCACTCTCAAGGGAAAAATATTTAGAAGAAGACAAACTGTGCGGCAGACATTACTGCTGCAAGCAGAGTTTGACAATTTTCAAAAAATTATCATACGAAGAGGAAACAACAAATTACATGATGGTCGCCGAGCGACAAGCAAGGTTTGCAAATAGCACTTTAACATAAAATGTAGGACGAGCTTAGGCGACAAGTATATGATATAAATTTTTGACCTCATTTATAAATTGCGCGACAAGTTTTATAACGATGAGTATAATTTATAGAGAGCGCAAGAAAGACAATTTTTTTACAGCAGAAGTCATGGGACGAGTTTTGTGTGCGACGAGTATAATTCAAAGTCTATCTTACCGAGAATGAGTTTTATGCTTTAGGAAAGACGATGATGCGTATTTTTTCTCGGCAATATAAAATTTCATTTTTCTTCTAAGTGTTTAAGATTATATCATAAAGCTTCAGCCGATATAATTCTAAACTACTTAAATTTTCAAAGCATTTTTTTTTCAAAAGAAACAGAGCCATGCTTCGAGATCGAAAATATAATACTCGAGTTCAAAGTAAGAAATGGATAGTAAAAAAAAGGAATTTTTTTTATTCTCATCATATGATAATCTAAATGGTTACACAATTTCTTTTCCTAACTAGGAAAGGCGCCTAGAAGCCTCTCTGGTTACATTTTTATTCTCATCGTTCAACCCTTGAACGATGCGAACAACGGTAATATTCAAGAGAGGAGAGGCCCTGACTCTTGAGGGACTATTCGGAGTTAGAGGTGGGGAGTTCAGATTCTCGCCAGCCCTTGTCTCCAACTCCTCGACATCTTGGGCGTACCTCTCTTGAAGAGCTTGTCATCCAACAACGCGACGAGATAGCTCGACGTTCGCCTTACCTGCAAGAAGGCCTTGGGCGAGAGAAATTTAATCTTTACATCAAGCCATACGACGATGCAACTCGATAGATACGTCGAGGGCCCTAGATAGTGCGATGGATTTCCCTCATGGCACTCTTCTCCTCGAAAGCCTCGCTTTGAGCAGACTCAAGAGCACCGCTGATGAGACTCAAAGCAGACTTATCCTTTTTGGCCCGAGCCAACAGCCAAGCATATTCATTGGCGAGTGTGTAATATCAATGGGAAATTGCCTCTACTATAGCCTAAGTCTCTCGAACTCGTTCCTCACACGCAGAAAGTTTAGCAGACAAAGCATCGGTAGTCTGGACGTTACGTACGAGCACGCTCCCAGAAAATCTCTTCCTACAACCTTGCTACTGCTGCCCTCGCTGAAATTAGCTCCTCGAAGCGATATTGGCTCTTTTTTCCGAGACCCCTTTTGAGAAGTGACGCCGTATGAAGATGCTCTTTGGCTCGTGCAAGTTGAAATGAGCACAAACCATGAGAATCGACATTTGAAAGAGGAAGGAAACAGCAAAGGAAAAGAAGCAATACCTGGGAGCTAACGGACTCGATCTCGTAACCTTTGGCATATGCACGAGGTTTGAATTGAAGGACATGGTCATTAAACTGAGCAGTGCCTCGGAGAGTGTCGGCAACAAAGAAGGAATATTATTTGTCGTTAGGCTCCTCGACATCAAACACCCCCTCAATATCAGAGGAATATCCCGCCAGGGAAAGATCCTTTATTGCTCCGACAAAATAATTCCGCCACTCTTCATCAATGAAAGAAGCCACCAGAGTGTTTACTCCGAACAACTTTGCGAGACCAGAAAAGTTGGGATTCTAAACAAGGGGAATGGAAACATGAGGAACCCTTGAAGTGTTGGACATGTGTCCTTAAACAAGCTGTTTTTATCCATTTATAAAAGATTATGACAAGTCGTTGAATAAAAGATTGTGCTTATTATGTTAATTTATTATAGTTTCTGGTAGAGTAAAATAGAATGTTTGTTCCTTATTTCATAAATGATGCAATTATGTTATTATTATCACAACAAATTCAATGTGAGGAAGAATTAATAATCTTAGTAAATTAACTTAAAATGTCTGGGACCTAATTAACTGTGTATGAGCCCATTAATCGTATGAGGTCATTAATGTGACTTAGTGATAATCTTATTCTGGATTTTGTGTGTGTCACACTCAAGAGAGTAAGTATGAAGTTGCTTCATACTGTACTGGACCTGACTTAAACTCCTGAAGTTATCATATAAGACCGTCACTGATAACTTGGAGTTGAGTCACTAGTAGATGATCAAATGGATATTCGATCTATGTCCTAAGTGATCTTGAGTCTGAGCTGCTGGCTTGATTTTTCTTTTATTCAACCGTTAAATAGCACGAAATATTACCGCTGTTCCCCAAACTATTACTTTATGAACATGATAGTCACCAGTAAGGGTAGCTCGGTCATAGACATGTGCATCACACAACTCTCTTCAGAGTCATGATGATTCCTTGGGTTTTCGGTGGTGAGAAGTGAGAGGTACCCGTGCGCAACTTATGAATCAAAACCATAAGTTGGTCATTCATGATATTACTGACTGAGTCAAGGATGAAAATGTAGTGAGGAGCAAAACAGTAAAAACCGCCTGCTCATGGGTGAATCATCAAGTGAAAGATCAATAACCCAACTTTTTTATATCAATGGACACCCGGCTGCGATAAATGAATAATATATACTGTATCACTAAAGAGTGAAGCCTCGGGTTTATAGTGGAATTACACCGAGGTTTGACGAACATCCTAGCAGTTCGTAGAGTTTAATTAGTACGGGTCCAAGGTCCCCAGGATAGCTTTGTAACGGAGGATACGTACGTGATATAAAATTTTTGAGATGTTTAATCATTTGGAAAGATTTATAAAACTTAAGTCTGTGACAGACATAAGATAGTTTTATCACTAGCGTGGCAAAAGTGCCATATATTGATAACCAAAATTAACTAACAAAATAAAGTAGAATTTGGATTTTCTGTCGACATGAAAGTTGTTGGAAATTAAATTCTAAGAAATTTTTCTTTAGGAACTGAGTCGTTTTGACGTAGTGTTTGTGATGTAGAGAATTTTTAAATTTGTGATCGTTTCGATAAACTATGAAATTAAATCACATGTCACGAATTTAAATGATGGTATGGAACCATGACATTTGAATGTGTGATATTGAGATCAGAGAATATTAATATAATTTAATTATTTGGATTAAATTATTAATATCTTATTAATAATTAATTAATAATTAATAAATTTATATATATATATATATATATATATATATATATGTGTGTGTGTGTCTCTCAAGGAAAGTGGAACTGATCCACACGTTTTGACTTGGTTTAAAGTTTTGATATTTGCGACATAAGTATATAATGTTTTGGTATTTGACCAAAACCTTAATCAATTTAGTCCACTAGATCGGTTAGGATTTATTATAGACTGTTGGATTAAGATAATTGGTTTAAACCCTATCTATAATTCAAAAATAATAGCTTGGTGACCAGGCTTAGAGTTTTCGAATTTATGTAATTAATTGTATCTGTTGGATCGGTTTAAGATTTAATATTTACCGTCAGATTGGAAATTACTTAATAATATATAATTTTCTAAATAATGATATGAATAAAATCGAGTTGGGGCTTTTACCAAGTATTAGTGTATTTGATTTTATCCTGAATTAATTTGATTCATTACATTGGTTTAAGATTTATCTCAACCGTTGGATCTAGATAACCAGTTTTCAAATTTTATTATATATATTTTAAATTATTAATTAAGAGGATAAGATTAAATCTAGACCATTGGATTGAAATAATTAATTATATTTAATCTGTATACTTCAAAATATAGGGAGGGAATTTCTCCAATTCGGTTACTGTCTTAGCCTATAAATATGGAGCTCATTCTACACATTTTCACACATTTCCCCAGAGGAAAAGTCGAACCATCCCTCTCCTAAAGGGCCTGCGAATTTTTCCTCTAACTTTTTTCTCTGGTTTGGCTTAAGAGACTTAGTTCTCCGGAAGCTTAAAAAGAGCTATCAGTTAAAGTTTACGACGGAGTCCTGCCGGCGAAGCCAACGCTTTGGTACGAGGAATCCAGGAGAATATCCCGGAAGATCACGGTTGTTTCCCTCAGCACCGGCGGAGATGTGCCAAGTTCAAAACGCGCAGCCGAAAGTCGTCAACTGAGGTACGACCTTATGCATTAGGTTAATAAATTCAACCATTTACTGCTTTCTATTTATTTCCTATAGACTAGATTATTAATAATGATCTATGAATATTAAATTACCTAATATTTATCAGATTTCGAAATATGGTTATTGTCCGATATCCGGATTGTTGGTCGGTTAACAAGTTTTCCGCTTTAATATACTTTTTAAATGTTATCCAAGGAGTGATCCGCAACATGAAGATGCTCTTTTGGTTACGGTTTCAGTTTAAACCGACCCAAACCCGAGTTTAAAAAATGTTGCGAAAGATTAATTCTTATCGGATCATGTAAACGCGTAGGGTAACTTTTTAAAATAGTTAAGCAAGGAACAAAGTCCCATACCAAAGACCCTATCTTTAATTATGCGATTTGTATCATAAAAAAATTAATTCATTAGCTTATGTGAAAAAGATTTTAGGTTTAAGCAAAAAGATAATTATCTAATTAGTAAATACGTACACATAACTGATTTGCGTTTCTGTCGCGTGCTCTGATTCTGAGTATAAACCGGATTTTGGGAATCCCTGCTGTTTCTTTCTTCGGATTTTTGTGTTATGAATTTTTTCAATACTCTTCCGATGTATCTTGTGGAGCTAGACCGCCATGATGAGTTGGCTCCAAGGATGACCGCTAAGCTGTCAAATCTAACTGGGATCAAACTCTGACTCCAAGAGCCGAAAATCGCAGAGATATAGAGAGAGAAAGCTTATGTGAATTTTCTCTAAATGTTATGTTATGATTTCAAATTTTTGGTTCAACCTATTTATAGGAAAAACCATAATCTTAATCACCTAAATATATTTACTCATTATTTTTATTTAAATAATTAAGATAATGAATAATATAAAATCTTATTAAATCTTTATCTAGAAAGATTTAAATCTTAAGATAAAAGATAACGAACTTCCGGAATCGTAAGATAAGATAACAAACTTCTGGAACCAAATATTACAAGATTCATATCTCCTATTAATTTAAAATTAATATATATAATATATATTTAATTAAAATCGATAATAATAATAATTCGAATAATATAATTTGAATTAGGGTTATTCTAAATCGAATATAAATATGTTTAATTATAATTAATTATGAATAATAAATATTAATAATAAAATCCAAGAATTAAAATTATATTATTAATGAAATACACAAGGAAATAAATCTCGTATTTAATTCTGTTTCAAATTTGCAGCTATATACAGACCTTAATCCAACATTTACTTGGAATATTGTTTTGAGCATAATTATCCGTCTGTTCATCAGAAAAATGCGATTAAAAATGATAACTTATTTAGAATTTGTTTTCCCTTAATTATGTGATTGTCCAAGGATCAAATTCCAAGTATCAATTTTCACTTTCCCGCTGTACCAAAACTTTGATAGTTTTACTGCTTTTTGGTAAATAGACATTTCATGACCTAAGTCTCTATCTAGTCTAATTGGATCCATCCCATATTCAACAAATGAATATTTATAATGCGGTGTCACTCTTATGGAGTTAAAAAGGGGACTAATGGACATATTACTCAAGCTTAGGGTGAAATGAAAAACTTTCACAAACTTCGATTACATTCCATTACAGCTCGATACAATCAGACACGGGAATCCGTCGATACAATCAAATTTCTGGTAATCATGGTTTTCTTCTTATTATTATTCTCGTCTAAAAGGGTACTAGGTGCCGTACTGCCCTTTATGACAACACTCTGTTTATCTATGATTCTTACAAACTACTCACTCAAAGAGTTATGAATCCAATGAGTTGTACACGAGTACTTATTTTTTTCCCACGAGTCATAATAAGGAATTCATAAACTTGTTATCCTTATTTACATTCATGAAACTTGTCCCGATCAACCTTCTGATCCCAAGATGAAAGTGATTAGGAATACCATTGTGTTCTATAACGATATAATCAAAGATCATATGAGATGAACCGTACTAGTCAATGATGCTCAGGCATTTAACCGATTCAATCTGACCATCTTTATGACTTAATCTACCTATCATCCGTGACAATCTTACTTGATGATTTCAGGGTTCAGACCGTTCGTCTGGTACGGAGACACTCCAATACCTAGTGATTCTCAAAGGTGCATGACAAGCACCTCATTCGGTAATAAATCATCTCCTATAGTGTTTGAGTTCACTAATCGTCAATACCAATCAGAAGCTCCCACTTTCTAATCTAGACCATGGACATATCTTTAAGCTCATAACTTATGCTCGTCAACCCTCCTCACTTAGACTCTGTGTGATGACGTGCCTTAATTTTAAAACGTTTGGAATTTTGGGATGAAAACTTTGGTTTTATAATATCTAAGATATAACTATATAGGAATTACCATTAATAAGTTATGAATAGAGATCATATGAATAGAGGGCATACTATAAAATATGTCCAACAATATCCTACTTGCATTCTAAAGAAGATGCTTCATAACAGTTCCCTTAAGTATTTCCCAAAATATCCTTGAGATTTTATTCTCTCATTATCTATGGGTAGGACCGACCTAGTGTTCTCACACGAGATTCTAAGCTGGGAAGTAAAAAGGGGAGATTGTTGCCAAAACGGAAGGCGAGCGAGAAACTCACGACAATCTAGCGACCAAACCACCGAGAAAATTCCATCAAGTCACCTAGCATGAGAGTCTTCCAACACTCGGCCACTAACGTCAGGACTCCGATGAGAAGATAAGTAAGGATCAACCTGCGCCGACGCGAGATGGAGCGCATAACGACACGTCACGAGGGAACATGATGGCGGAGGAAGAGAAAGACCACCGATGAAAAACAAGGTCTCATAGACACAGGTCCACCCCTCTTCCACATTGTCGAGGCTTTCATCTGCCTTAGAAGCACAAGCAGCCACTCCCTCTGAACAGAAATGTCTTGAAGCAATCCTCTCAACATATTCCCTCTTCATGGATGAATGGGGAAACTTGAAAGAGAAAGTGGCACTAGAATAAAAATACACGACATCAATATTTATAGCTCCACGAAGTAGAATGAAGAAGGAAAGTTGGAAGAAATTTGGAAATCTCGGAAGAAATCAAGGAGATTGGAAGAAATTTGAAGAGAGAAATCAGGGAAAGGTTGAAGCAGTGCACGAAAAAGGAAGGAAAATGAAGGTCAAATGATTAAATACCCCAAGCGCATGCAAATCCGACGGACGAGGATGAAAAACACGAAATCAAATCAAGGGCCTAGATCTAGCGACGTTTGGGATGCACGAGGTGCACTCGAGTATTTTTAGACGTAAAGGAGACACACGCTGAATCGAAAGACGCGAGTTTACTTGAAGCTACATGACAAACCCTTAGTGAGTGACACATATAAATGGTGACAGTTGGATTCGAAGAGTTCGGGACGATTGAAATCATCTTAGGCAATGAATCTATTTTCAAATTTACCATCGCCACCACCATCGTACGTTGAAGTCTTCAAAAGTGTCGCTTCCTCGCCATCAGGTCATCAAAGCGGCGAACTCATCAATGCAGCGATGGCAACAAAATTTTAGTCTCATATTTTAGCAACTAATTTTAGTACTTGATAAAAAATGAGGCTATCATTTGAGGTACAATTTCGTCAACGACAATTTATATTGTTACGACAAAATATATCTCTATCGTTCAAAGATTTGGGCTATATTCATCAAAGGCGCAGCATCCATACAAGCCCAGTTGACCAAATCAAAGGGGTTCATGGTTAGACAAGTGACAAAGAGAGCAACGATTAAGGAGAGCGATGAAGAGCCTCACTAACGAGGAAACATGCCATGACACGACTTCATCGATGAAACCTCATCGATAAAGACGATCGCCAACCAAGAGTAAAATCTACAGATAAATCGATGACGAGACGCAACCTCGCCGACGAGGCCCAAAATACAGATGACAAAGACCAAATGCGTGATTGAAGCCATCAGCGTGGCGCAAGTGATGATCTAGCAGATTTACGATGATAGTTATGCCCACGATTACGACCATCGCAAATGGTTTCACGTCGAGGCCCAATCACTCAAAACACATGACTCATTCTCTTAGACACCTATCTCTTTTGATGTGATCTAGTTTTAACGTTAAGACTCAAGCTCTAAGGTAATCTAAACTCGCAATTACACCAACCGTAAGTTCGTGACTATGGACGTGATTTTTTCACCTCAGCATTGATCACGATAATTCATTTTGGAGACAAAATATAAATCTACAATTTTGATGTCTCATGTTTGCTATATCGTATAAGTAAATCAAAAAATATATCTCCAATTTTGAAAAATAAAATATATATTTAAACATCTGGAGATATTAAGCAAAGACTAAAACATAAAATTCGTATATATTGGTGGGTTTTTCGTGGATTTTTCTCAATCCCAAAGCATAAATCTTGAGATATCTTTGAAATAATAAATACGCACAATATATAATTTACCAATTCTTAAGGTACCAAAATATAATGAGTTTTGTGGCCGAGTATCTTTCTGACTACTTCTCGGGATATGTATGTACACCTCGTGCTCCGTGAGTGTCTTGGAACCAAACTCAAGAACCTTGACATATCGAACATTTGCCTCGTAAAGCATGTTGCTTTAAGAACTCTTTGTTGACTGTAAATCAAATATCACATCACTGGATTACAAGATCCTCGCCAGTGATTGGATGACGACACATAAATGCTTAGGAGGGAAGAATATCGCATAGGGCTTCTGGAGCACGGATTGGCGACTTTTTTAGGAGTTTTTTTTTATCATTTATAGGGTGTTTCTAATACCTCATATTTAAAAGATGATAGAGTATGACCTAATGGTTTTAGCTAGTTAAATGCCAAACCATTAAGTCATATTAATATTAAATTAATATCTATTAATAAATATTAATCACTAAATTACTTCAGCGAGTCCATGTAAGTCCGATCCCTTTACTTAGTAGTCTATATAGACTCGTAACTCAATTAGGCCCTTCATATATGTCTCCATATTCTCTCTAGATTGACCTTGTACTTGCTTAATATACGCAACGCAATCCCTTGATTCATGGAGGGATGTTAAACATTTTACTTTTTGTAATTTATGGTTAAGCACAATTAATCATGTTCAAACTGTACCCAAAATAACAAAAAATCTTGGTAAAATTCAGAAATTAGAAAATCCGAATATGGGGAAAACCGTTTTCAAAAATTTTTATCTTGCTTTACACGGATCCATGTACTTTTTCCAACAGCCAAAAAAGTTGTTGTTGGATCTAATGAAAGTTGTTGCTTGCTGCCTTTACGTGAGAGAAAGTTTTGCATGGATTGGTACATGTATTATTTTTCTCTTGGAAGATTGCAATTTTTTTAGTTGGCAAATTCCAATGGTAAAAATACTTAATATCACATATATATATATCACATTTTTACTCTATCATTCACACAACTCTATCAAATTCTCAAGCATTGTTCTAAACTCTCAAGTCCCTATCGGAATTTATTATATAGTTTTTATACCTTATATTTATTTACATACACTACATTATAGAAATGTATGAACCCTACTTCAATATTTTCTGTTCGGCTCCGGCTTGTCCCGAGGGGCCCCAACCTCCTTTCAGCAGTCCTCCACAAACCGGTGGCTTTTTCGGCTACTAAGAACGAGGCTTTTGCGTGCAAGTAGTAGTCAACTAATTTATCAACACTCGCACTTCGATTCCATTGTCAATCACAAAAATATTTTGACAAATGCACCTCCTTACGATTACTTCAGTCTTCCTCACGGTAAACCAAAACCAAATCAAGCACCGAGTGAGAATGTTATTGATTTAAATAACCATTTTCGAAATGTGCATATTTAATTTAGGTGATACGGATACGCTATACTTCGACTAGGTGGTAAACGGAGTCCCTCTGGACAACGAAGATTCCGACGATGCCACTTGGGACTCTCAAGAAAAGATCACTTCTGAACCGACCATCACGACACTGAAAATGAAGGCAACAACGATGTCGACGACGACACCACCGATGAAAAGGGCGATGATGAGGCGGAGGCCGTTTCCGACTCACAACCGGTGGGGCCGAGGACGTCGCAACGACTAGCCGAATTTCGTCTACCACCGGTTTCACCACCTGTTGAGAGATGCTCCGGAACTCTACCACGTCTATGCAAACACAAGGTCACATCAAAGTTTTGGCAAACCAATTTCGATGCCATTTACAAATACTACTCTGAGGAGAGAAAAAGTATACGGTACGCGATATGTCTGCCAATCCAAGCTCAAAGCCTTCTCCGATACATATAGCATGTCGTACCTACAAATCCACACATCACATTGCAAAGAAAGTCACAAACAAGCCTCCAGGGCAAGTACTCAATCTTTAGAAGATTGTAGGATAGAAATTGCAAAAATGATAATTCATGACGATCTTCCAAATATCTACATAGACTGTTTTAATAAAATAATCGCTAGGGTAGCCCCTGTAATTTACAAGCCCATTTCACGACAATGGACTAGGGCGTATATCATTAAATTGTATAAGGAAAAATAGAGGCGTTATTACTATTAATTTATATAACGCTTCGAGTAAAAATATTGTCTTTGATTCGTTGCCTCTTGAATTAGCCCATTTTCGTGCGGATTATTTTCATCACGTTATGCATGTCATATTATTAATTAAATAGTCAAAGAAGGCATGCAAAATATCATACTGTGTATTGAAAAAAAAAAATAGAGAGGCCAATAAGTTTTTAAAAGCTTAAAACCAAAGTGTTCATAGTTTTAAACAAATTTGCATTAATTACAGCGTCGAACTACGATCATTATCAGTCGAGATGCCGATCCGATGGAATTCTACCTTTTTAATGTTAGAATAGGTAATTCGTTACAAAGATATTTTGTCGTTATTTATTAAACGATGCGGATGGATTTAACGAGTAGTTCTTAGAAGAAGGTGATTGGATTATGGCCCGCGATTTTACGATTCTTAAAAGTTTTTTTACGAAAATGCAGTTTCTTCATCTCAAGTTTATTCTACGACATCAAACTTAGCCTGCATGGAATTTTTTGAAATTATATGTCACCTTGATAACTATTCAAGAAATCTTTTTTTTTTTATGAAATATTTAGTGCCATGGTTTCTAAATTTAATATTTATTATAAGAATATTTATTTTCTTTATTGTGCGTGATCACTTATGCTTGATACGTGCTTCAAGCTAGGGAAATTGCATGACATACTTGAAATCCCTACAAGACGGAGGATGACCTAAATGCAATGCAGAAGATGCCGGAACTCTACCTCGAGTATGAGAGGAACCAACTTGGAGAATCAGTGTTGAAGGAGTCTCAAGACATATAAGCGATCTACGAGCAACACATAATGGAGACACAATGGGATTTTTGGTTGCTTAGCCTTTATTTAAACTAATCAGGCAACAAGGTGGCGTCTTCACAATTATCTTTTGGTCACGGTGGAGGGAGGAGATCACCTACGCTACGGTTTTTTTCCTCACCAACCACCGCCGTAAGTCCGCGCCTTAAAAAAAATTGACAAATGGAGGACGCCATACCCTTTACCGCATTCCAAGATAATAAATTCTATAAGCTGGAAAACAAAGCCATGAGAATCTCCGATCCTCTCCTTGATGGCGTGTGACGTCTTAAACGTACCGGTGTCCACGGTTTCGTCGAAAGCGGCCTTCTCTAGTGTAGGATGCATCTTGGATGATCGACGGAAATCAATGAAGTCGCTTATGGTCGAGATCATCGCGTTGAGAAAAGATTTGCTCCAAGCCCCAGAACGAGCTCAAGACAAAACACGCAACAACAACGACGCTTACGATTATTTCAATCCCAAAGTAGAGTACTTTTTTTTATGTATTTGTTTACGTATCAATTATCATGTTTAACTTTGAATAAATCAATAAATGACTTACTTGCAAAATTAGCGTCTCAATTTCTTTAATGTTGCAGTTTAGGAATTTTTATGAATTATTTATAATACCCTTTCATTTTTAATTACCCAACTCAAATTTATACATATCCCGATTCAAATTTAAATATTATATTAATAAATAAAAAAAACAATATGGAATCCAAAACCGAGTTCCACTTTCCAGGTTAAAACCAGATCAACTGGTTCCGGATAAAACCAGAACCAGAATGTTATGTTTTCTTGTTTTTACCGTAACATGTCAATTCAAAACAAGATCCGGAAATGATACTGCATTAACATGATTAAGCATAATATACTTAATCATATTACATCCAAAGTAATCTAATATACCTTTATAGTTCTAGAGCGTGAAAAATGAAGAAAAATACCTAAAAAAAGATTTTAACCTAATTTTTCAAGACACTAGAGTTATTTTTTTGGTCATTTCTAATTTGTATTGAATACAATTTAATATCATCAAATTTATAGATCTATAATCAGTATTTTCTTTAAAATGAATTTTCATACTAAAGAATCAAGTTCACTATTTATATGATTGGCTATTTTGTGAGCTCCAATTATGACTATAGTTTCATATAGTCTTGGTCATGACTACAACAGTGACTACAACTGTAAATATACAAAAACTTGCGACTCAAGTTTTGGTTACTGATTTAACTCTTATTCGTATCCTGGATTGATTTATTTTCATATCTTTTCTAACCATCTTGAAATCGCACCAAAGTCTCCTTTCAATTAGCTCAAGTTGCAGATTCAGTGGAAATATATCTTAGCAGCCACATAACTTAAGGAGCAGGCTAGGGTTGATATAAAAATTATGTGCATCATGGAATCATTCAACCCTTCCAAAGAGTTACCTTGGTATCGGTATCCTCAAGGTTTTGAGCTTTCACAGTCCGGCGAGTTATCATTGTACATCCTACCTCGGTAAAGGCGTCGGGTGCATTTTGAAGAACCAAGTTGAAGGATTCAGTCTAACATCGACAAAGAGAAAGTAGATCTTGCACAGTCTGATTCTCACAAGAGAAGTGGCCACCTGCATTTGCGTCAGAAGTCGGGACTCAATTACCGTTTCAAGACCAAATTGTGTTACTAGCTATAGCTTCAAGGGGATTCCCTTTACTTTAACCTATTTTATTTTATTGTATAAATGGTTCTTGTAAACTTATTGGTGATTAATTTGGATGAGTGCCCCCCAGAAGTAGATAGGTATCGAACTGCGTTACCAAAACAACGTGTGTCTCTTTATTGCTTTCCGCTTTGTGTTTGGTGACTATCTCGTTAATCCGCATAAAACTTGTAAGGTGAGTTTACACATACAATTTAAAATGATCGAGTAATGCTAGAAGTATGAACAATTGGTTTATTTCATGTTCTTTGTTCTTGGATCCCCCCTCCTCTTTTACATGTTCATATAGATTATAGACTATGCGTTCTATTTTTAAAATATTTTTATACGTTGTGCTCTCCAATCCTATACTTCAAGATTACAAATTAAGATACTCAATATAATTTATTTTATCTTGTAGTCTTAATGAAACCTTGATTTTCATTAAAGATAATCTCAGTTCTTACCATAAAGACAAAGAAGACAAAGCCCTTGATAAAAAAAGCACCACCTGGCGAGGTTCCTTAATGAGCCTCCTCGCCCTGACGAGCCACCTCGCCATCAATGTTGACGAAGGAATAACTCACAATACTTGCGCACGATGAGGTGATCCGAGCTTACGAAATTAATCGGGAAATCCTCTAGATTCCCTCGAACTATAAGCTCGCGGACACCCGAAATACGCTACAAAAAAGCTACGAGCAGTTTGTAAGACCCTCGTTGCACGACAAGGAGCCGCGGCAAGGTCCCATTGGAAAGCATAATGGCACATTTGTCCTTGGTCACCAAGGAAGGATATTCTCCATTAATTCCCCTGATTCAGAGAGAAGTGGTTACCTCATTTACCTATAACTATGACCATTCTCCTCCCCATTTTACACATTCTCACACAGGTTTCTCTAGAGCTTATCTTTCTAGTTTCTCTCTCTAGCAATTGTCCTTCTTCTCTGGTTGTACCCGGCTCGCACCTTAGACGGCCTCAGAGCTCGCCTAGAGGCTCATCCGAGAGATAATGACTCGTCATAGGAAAAGCTCGCCAAAGAAAAGTAGTCTGACGAGGTTCCTCGCCAAAGTCTAATTTAAGAAAGGCAACGACGAAGACTTCCCTTGCCGTTCAAGGCCCTCGCCAAACAAATCGCCTACACATGCGCCGTCTACTACGACACCCCTGTCGGTAATACCCTTGCCACTAGCAAAGGTCACCCACACACCACCAACATCGGCATCTCTAACGAGCCAAAGCACATCGTCAATCATCCATTTATTATTAGCCCTGAACTACGTGGGACCTGATTCTCAACAAGATATGTAGGCAGCCTCGCTTAACCATAAATGACGGGGTTCGGGCTAAATCTACTCTTTTTTGCAGGTCCTCCCTCACCGTAAGAGCTCGTCAAGGAAGGAAAATCATTAGGAATCATCAAGAACACCCTGGAGCTTCGCCAAGACAAGGAATTTTCCTAGACGAGGAGCTCGCCAAGGAGGGAAGTTCATCGAAGATCGCCAAGAACAGCCCAGAGGCTCGCCAATGAAAAATGACTCGCTTCTAGCTTTGACGATCATCAGTCAACTCGCGTTGACTCTACATCGGGTCCAGCTCGGGGCCTAAACCGTGGAGCATGTTCTAATTAGTCATTTTTACGAAACAATATATATTGTATATATATATATATATGTTTTAAATGAAAGGTCGAAGAGTTACGTGATAAGCTTTTCTATTAGTAAGGATATGTGTGGCAAAAGTTTCTACATGTCACAAAAGTACAATATAAATTCTCATTTGTTGTTGTTTCTAATGCTGTAAAAATGTTTGGCATGAAATCAATTTTTTTTTTAATTTCTTTTCGTGAAGTTCAACATACTGTTTTTTGTCCCTTATCTTAACCATATATGAGTTATAAAAGCTTCAAAACTTTATAACCGACTAATAAATTTATTGATAGTAGCCAAAAACGTGTTTCACAATACAAAATATAGACAAAAGTAGGTCAATTTTTGTTGTCACATGGTCAAAATAGTCAAAAACGTGGTAAAGAGAAGATAATATGGTCAAATCATAAGTTGTCGCATGAAATTTTAGGGTAGAGAATTAACAAAAAAAACTTTATTACTTATGTTATGTTAAGGTCAGATTTTGTCAAATCTCTCCTTAACACTATTGGTGTCGTTTTATACAACAAACGACATAAAATAAGAGCGAGGCCACTTAAAGATCTCGGGCCCATCAGAAGACGGAGTGAATCAAATCCCATCAAGCACAACCCGTGAGAAGTCATCATCTGACAGAGCCCAAGACCTCATCGCGACAAGATAGTTCATCGGGTAGAAGTTCATCGAAGAAAGGTCTCATCGAGAAAGCCAAATCGAATTAAAGGAAGAAGCTATTCGAGATCGCGAGAAAGGAGGAGATCCAGCTCATTCAGTTGAGGATTTTGTGGGATATCCAACGCAAATAAGGGAGTTTAACAACGATCACAACAAAACAGAAGGAAACCCTAGCATGATTCGTGGGAACAATCAAGAAGATCCTTAAACCTATAAATATGCATGTAAACTTAATGTAAATGCATTCAGTATCCAATATATCGTGAGTTAGAGAGAGTTATTCTTGAGCCTTTGAGTTTGCTTATTCATAGTATTCTCGATCTCTCAAGAATTAGAGTGTGTAACCTTCGATTGTCCGAGCTATTAAACGGAAGAAACCGAGTTCTCTCGGAATCACAATAAATCAAGGATATTCGTATTTCATAATTATTTGTGTTATTTCGATTATCTTTGTGACTGCAAGGCGGTAAAAATCGCCCTCTACAGTTTGGCGCCCACCGAGGGGGCTATGTTTCTTTCTATCGCACAGCCAGGAAATCGAAGAAAAGAAGGAGAATGTCAGCCGAGGAAGCTAGCTCTGCTCAGGAGCAAGCCATGCAGCAAATGCAACAACAGCTGGCCGAAGCCATCGCGAAGATGACAGAGATCACCAGCAAAGCCGAGGAATCCGCCCGGCGGATAGAAGAACAAGCCGTGGAGAACAGACGCCTCGCAAGCCTCCTAGAGCGCGCGGAGAGACCACGTCCGACGAACCAGATAGCAGAGTCGGCCGCACGAGGAGCCGGAGGAAGCGCCACCAGAGGCGCGGTGACGACGGACGCACCGATGGACATGTCAACCCCATCGCTCATCAGGAACCTCTTCAACACGGACGCAGCCCAGCCTCCGGCCGCAGCAGATCAACTAGAAAACACGCCAGGGCCCACACCGGGAAACCCGACGACGGATGTAGCGACAAGAGTGGCCGAAGAGGTGGCCAAGGCGATGACAGTAATGTCATCAAAGATGGAAGCAAAGCTCGGGCAGGTCGCGTTGCAAGTGCACCAGGCGACGAGCTTGGCGCCAGAGATCGATAGGATGGTGCGAGAAGCCAGGATCACCCCATTCACGACAAGGATTCGGGGGATAGAGCTAGAGGAGCTGCCGAAGATCAAGCTCACACCATACAAAGGGCAGACGGATCCCCACACCCACGTGAAGTCATTCCGAATCGCGACAGACCACATCGGGGGCGAGGAGGTCCGGAAGGAAGCTGTCCTTTATAGACTCTTCATCGCGAGTTTGCAAGGTCGTGCCAGTGACTGGTTCGCAAGATTGACGCCTGGCTCCATCGACACCTCCGACGAACTGGTCGCCCTTTTCTTAAAACACTTCTCCATCTACGTACAGACGGAGCTGACGGTATCCAACCTCTTCGATGTCAAGCAAGGAAAGAACGAACCTCTTCAGCAGTACGTGGAGAATTTCAAGAATGTCATGTTCCGAATCCCGAAGATCGATGACGTCGTCTCGGTCCAAGCGTTGAAGCACGGTTTGTACTATCAATCCCCATTCAACGACGAGCTGTGCGTCTCGCTACCAAACTCGATAGAGGACGCACTTAACAAAGCAACAATCTACATGGACATGGAAGAGAAAAAGGCGATCAAGAAAAGGCTAGAAGAGGAAGCGGAGGGCCGAGCAAGGCCAGAGAGGAAGGAAACTAGAGACGGACGAGAAGGATCGTCGTCCAGAACAAGGAGAGAGGGAGAGCGACGAGACCAATGAAAACGAGACGGTCCCAATGAGCGAAGAGTCCAGGAAGCCCTGGGGCACGGAGTCTACCAAGTAGACGGAAAGAAAGAGGCGCCTGACAACTGTGGGAGTCATCAGCAGGGGGGACATCCGCAAGGGAACTCTCAACCGGGGAATTTCCCAAGTAACCAAGGCGGCTTCTCAGAAGGCCGAGGAGGCTACTCCGGAGGCCGAGGAAGTTTCTCAAGCAGCCGGGGAGGCTACTCTGGCGGTCGAGGCGGTTTTGAAAGGAAGCCGTGGCCGAGGGATATGAGCAAGTACTGCTCTTTCCACGAGTACCACAGTCATGCGACCGACGAGTGCGCCAGCCTGAAGAAGATGATCCAGAGGAAGATCGAGCAGGGGGAATTCCAGAATATCTCCCAGAAGCCCTCTCAGCCATGGAATAACAACAATCGATTGTGGCCGAACAGGCAGGAGGCCCCCGCTCAGCGCACGGGAGGAAACCAGGAGGCACCGAAAAGGAGCCTTGCGATCGAGGAGGCCTCGACGGGACGCCCGAACGACGGGAGACCATCCACCAGACCAAGGATCAACCTGATCATGGGAGGATCCCGCCTTTGCGAAGACTCCATCAACAACATCAAAGCCTACCAGCGCAGAGGAAAAGAGTCCGCTCGGGAAGATGCGCGGATGACCGGTCCGAAGACGACGATAGAATTCGTCGACAAAGAGGTATGCGCCGACGAGCACGACGACGCTCTAGTCTAAGAGCTTAACATAGGAGGATGCGACGTCGCCCCCGTCCTCGTGGAAAATGGGAGCTCGGTCGACGTCATCACGTACGACTGCTTAACGCGGATGAAAATCGAGGACCTAATAATCGGAGGCCGCCCACGCAAGGTGTCAGGCTTCAACAGAGACATAGCCCTCTCACTGGGAACGGTGAATATTGCCGTCTATGCCGGAACCGTCCATCGGATGACTGAGTTCATGGTACTGGACGTACGATCGCACTTCAATGTGATCCTCAGGAGACCTTGGATTCACTCGATGAGGGCCTTCCCGTCCACGTACCACCGATGAATCAAATTCCCATGACGAATAGAAGGGACCATCGACGAAGTCCGAGGAAACAACGAGGCCTATCGCATCTGCTACATGATGCACTACAGAGCGATGAGCGCACCCAAGGACGTCGAGAAGGCCGAATGCAGCGGCAGCAAGCCGGCCAACCAATAGCAATTAGCCATAGCTGCTCCGCCTCCACCAACGACAACCAGGAGGAAGCGGCGCAAGAAGAAAGGAAAAAGGGGATCCCCGGGCATCCCCAAGATCCTCAGCGCGGAAGACCAAGCCACTCAAGAAAGACTAGGAGGCCCACAGCTCAAAGAGGTGGAGCAAGTCTGCATCGACGACTCCGACCCGGCTCGGACTGTCGGTATAGGCGCTGGACTCGAGCCAGAGATCAGGGCTCAGCTGGTCAAGTTCCTAAAGAAGAACCGGGGGAGTTTCTCATGGTCCCACGAGGACATGCCGATGATCGATCCAACGGTGGTCACCCACCGGCTCAACACCGATCCCGGGCACAAACCTGTCATTCAGAAGCGAAGAAAGATGGCCTCCGACCGAAACAAGATCATCAACGACGAAGTAGATAAGTTGCTCGCTATGGGGACCATCCGGGAGGTGAAATACCCCCAATGGTTAGCCAACACCGTCGTGGTGAAGAAGAAGAACGGCAAGTGGAGAGTGTGCGTCGACTTCACGGACCTCAACAAAGCGTGTCCGAAGGAAAGTTTTCCAATGCCGCACATCGATCGCCTCGTCGAAGCCACTTACGGGTACGAGCTCCTAAGCTTCATGGATGCCTATTCAGGCTACCATCAGATCCGGATGCACCCGGATGACGAAGAGAAGACAACCTTCATCAGCGAGAGGGGAACCTACTGCTATAAGGTTATGCCTTTCGGGTTGAAAAATGCCGGGGCGACCTACCAAAGGCTGATGACAAAGATGTTCCACGAGTAGATCGGGAAAAGCGTAGAAGTATACATCGACGACATGGTCGTCAAATCCCTTAAAGCGGCGATGCACGTGGAGCACTTAGAGGAATGCTTTGGTGTCCTCAACAAGCATCAGATGAAGCTAAACCCCACCAAGTGCACTTTCGGCGTCTCATCCGGAAAGTTCCTGGGCAAAATGGTCACATGTCGAGCAATCGAGGCCAATCCCGAACAGGTCGAAGCCATTCAGAGTATGCCATCGCCCCAAAATCGGCGGGAGGTCCAAAAGCTGACAGGAAGGATCAACGCATTAAGGCGATTCATCTCACGACAAGCGGATCGGACTCTTCTATTCTACGAGCTGCTGAGGAAAAACAGGATGTTCGAATGGACTGACAAGTGCAAAGAAGCCTTCCAAGCACTGAAAGTCTATCTCTCATCGCCGCCCGTTATGACAAAGCCAGAGCACGGAAAATCGATCTATCAGTACATCGCCGTGTCCGATCAAGCGATAAGCCAGGTGCTCGTTCGAGAGGAAAAAGGGGAGTAAAAGCCAGTCATCTACATCAGCAGGAAGCTCCTCGACGTTGAAACGAGATATCCCACCATAGAGAAGCTGGCGTTAGCTATCTATGACGCATCGAAGAGACTGCGATTCCACTTCCAGGCCCACACTATCATCGTTATGACGGACAAGCCGATTCGCTCCATCATTCAAAGTCCGAATCAATCCGGCATAATCACGAAGTGGAACTTAAAACTGGGAGCATACGACATCGAGTACCAGCTGCGGACGAGTTTGAAGTCACAAGTGCTAGCCGATTTCCTCATCGACCTGCCCACGGAGCCGGTGGAGCTGAGCGATGAGGGTGGTACCTCGAGACTCTGCGTCGATGGATCATCGACCTCGGCAAGATCAGGAATCGGAGTTCGGCTCATCTCTCCGATGGGGGAAATAATCGAGAAAGCTTGCCGCCTCGCCTATCGCTCCACCAACAACGAGGCAGAATACGAGGCGCTCATCGTCGGGATGCAATCAGCCCTGGCCATCGGGGTCAGGAACTTGAACGCCTTTTCGGATTCTCAGCTAGTCGTGAAGCAAGTCAGTGGAGAATACGAGACGGACGACGAAAGAATGGAGGCCTACGCTGGAGTTGTCAAGTCCCTCGAGAAGAAGTTCGATTTCTTCACCTTGACACAGGTGTCCAGAGGAGACAACAACCATGCGGACGCTCTGGCAAGCCTGGGGTCGACCACTCAAGTGGGAGAACTCCGGTCAATTACGGTAGAAACACTGCAGAAACCCAGCATAAAGAGAGGCGAGGGCCCCGATAAGAAGAAACTGAAGACAGGCGAGGAAGGACTAACCGACAGGGATGACAACGCTCATAGCAATGACGACGTTTTGGAGGAAGACGAGGAGGAGATCCAGCGTATAGGAGAGGAAGAGGACGAGGACGGAGAGCAAGGAGTAGTAGAAGAGACTGGAGATGAAGATTGGATAGCCCCCATCCGAGCGTATCTGCTCGAAGGAAAGCTACCCGAAGATCGGCAAGAGGCACGAAAGATAAAGACGAAGAGCTCCCGGTACACAATCGTGGATAAAAGGCTCTATTTTAAGAGCCTCGTAGGTCCCTACCTACGCTGTCTAGGCAAAGATGAAACGGATTACGTCATGCAAGAAATCCATAGCGGGAAATGCGGTAACCACTCGGGCGGACGCAACCTACTAAGGAAAGCCAAGCTGCAAGGTTTCTTCTGGGAGACAATGCGCGCGGACTGCGTCAACCACGCTAGGAGGTGTGAAAAATGCCAGCGACACGCCCCAGCGATCAACTGCCCTGCCGAAGAGATGTCAGTGGTGTCGGTGCCCTACCCTTTCATTAAGTGGTCCATGGACATCGTCGGTCCTATGCCAATCGGAGCGAGGCAGAAGAGATTCATGTTGGTGGTCACGGACTTCTTCACCAAGTGGACCGAAGCTGAATCCTACGCCAATATCAAGGATTCCAACGTCGAGAGTTATGTTTGGAAGAACGTAATCACTCGCTTCGGACTCCCCAGGGAGATCATCGCGGACAACGGATCCCAGTTTATCTCGCGGAGGTTCAAGGACTTCTGTGCACGATGGAGGATAAAGCTGAACACATCAACTCCAAGATATCCTCAGGGGAACGGGAACGCCGAAGCGATCAACCGAACGATCACCGATAACCTCAAGAAGCGTCTCGACAAGAAGAAAGGCCTATGGGTGGACGAGCTCCCGGGGGTACTATGGGCTTATCGGACAACACCGCATTCAGCTACCGGAGAAACTCCTTTCGCCCTCGCATTTGGGGTGGAAGCAGTAATCCCGGCGGAGGTAGGAATCCCCAGCTTCCGACGATCTTGGGCACCGATCAACGAAGAGGCCAACAACCAGGAGTTGCTTCATCAGCTTGACCACATCGACGAAAGACGGGAACAGGCCAGAATTCACATAGCCAATTATCAAAACACCATCGCACGGTTCTACAACAAAAAGATGCGACCGAGAAGGTTCCGAGTCGGAGAGATGGTCCTCAGAAAAGTCTTCCAGAACACAGCCGAGCTAAACGCAGGAAAGCTGGGAGAAAGCTGGGAAGGCCCGTATACGGTTACCAACATCATCAAGCCGGGAGTATACGAGCTCAAGAACACCGATGGAATCAAAGTCATAAGAAGATGGAATGTCAAGCACCGATGGAATGTCTACCAATAAATGACGCCATCGGTGATTCCTGCTTGAACACCTGTTCAATATCCTTTCTTAATTTCTACTCTTAAGTTTTATTCGTTAATTTAAGTTTACTAAAAAGGGAATCCCGGCCCTGCTTGTTCGGTATTTACGTACTTGGCTCCGGCCTTAGTTAATACAGTATGAGGTACTCTTCCCTCGCGAGCCGCACCCATTGGGGGACTCGAAGGGTTTAACGAGGCCTGTCTTTTAAGACAAGATGTTGTTTCGCTTCTCTATTGATACATATCACAATATATATATATATACACACATATAAGACAAACCAGTGCCAAGCACTTCTTCGCGACAGAGCCCGGTGCATACCGACAAGCTCATCGCCAAATATCACAAACTACTACGGCAAATGGACCAAGCATACAAAAGAAACTACTACGGCAAATGGGCCAAGCATACAAAAGAAACTACTACGGCAAATGGGCCAAGCATACAAAAGAAACTACTATGGCAAATGGGCCAAGCATACAAAAGAAACTACTACGGCAAATGGGCCAAGCATAAAAAAAAAATCAGTGCCAAGCACTTCTTCGCGACAGAGCCCGGTGCATACCGACAAGCTCATCGCTGACAATTCAGTGCCAAGCACTTCTTCATGACAGAGCCCGGTGCATACCGACAAGCTCATCGCTGACAATTCAGTGCCAAGCACTTCTTCGCGACAGAGCCCGGTGCATACCGACAAGCTCATCGCTAAAAAAAAAATGGGGAGTACACATACTCCCATACTTCATCGCTAGCATATCTTATATAAGAAACTCATAGGCTTTATTAATAAATTTTTCTTACAAACTCGATACGTTGCAGCCGCAAAGTAATTTACAAAGGCAAAGGAAGGTCAATCCTCCCGAACAACTCTGTCGGCAATTTGCTCTATGACGAACTCCCCATTCTCAGATAGGACGTCCCGAAGAAGATCCTCCACAGCGGCATAATTCCTGGGATCCCGTATCATAAACTCGAGCACGTAGGCCGAAGAGGGACCCGCAGGAGGAACCTCATCGTCCGGAGCTCCGGAAAGTGTGGCAGCAGCACGCCTTATCATATCTTGGACAAACTCCTCGAGGATGGCCGGGTGTTTGTTATCGACCACAAGGAAAGAAGCTAGTACATCCTCGTGGTAAAACGGCGGACAAGAAGTGTAGAAGAATTCGTCAACCTGAGGGGAAAAGTTTGAGAATAGCCAGAAAATAATAGAAGGGACACAGAGAAGCGACAAGCGTAGTAACGACAAGGTAAAGCAAAGAAATAAGGTTTCTTCATTAATAAAATCCATCGAAGGAATTACAAAGGAAAACAATATAAAAATAAATTTACATAGGAAAGCTGCAAGAAAAGGCCTAAGGATTTTCCTCTCCCCCTATCGCTTCGCCGGTGGAAGAGACGACCCCGTTGTTGGTCCCATACTCGTCAAGGCCATCGGAGGCCGAAGAAGCATCCCCTCCTACGAAGCGAGACGCCCAATCGGCATCGACAGGAGGAGGGGCACAAGGGGTGAGTGGAGGAGAATCAGGATCGAGGAGGGCTTTGTCATCCAGCTCCCGGGCCTTGGCTTCGTTCTCTTCCTCTAACTCTTTATACTTCGGAAGACGAGGCAGGAGACTCTCTATGGTCGCCGTGGGAGGAGCTTTCTCGAGTAGGCGAGCATTGGCCCCATACGTGGCGGAACGGTGATGAAATTTGGTGGACTGCTCCAACGCCGTGTATCTCTCCGACGTGCTGTGCTTTGCTTTGGGCCCTCTCGAAGAGGCGTAGGCGTGCTTTGCGCTCGGAGGACGCCTCTGCTTGCGAAACCTCGAGATCTTTCCCGAGGCGTTTCATGCACGAGGCCACCCGAGAGGCAAGCCGGCTCTCCTGTACGGCCGGAACGCCCACCGCTTCACTGATTTTGGCCAGCCTCCACTTCTTTGCTTCAAGATGCTTCTCGTAGCTCTGCACTATCACGGAGTGGCGCTTGTGCTCCCCGGAAAGCTCAGCCTTCAGCACCTCGACCTCTTTCTCGGCTTTATCCTTGTACTCGGCAAGCTCCCTCTCTTGAACCTGACGAAGCGAGACCTCTTTCGCCAATTTAGCCCTCGCAACCTCCAGTTTGTCGGGAGACCGTTCGGCCGCCTCCCGATACTTTCGCTCCCCGAGGACGGAGATCTCGAGATGCGATTCGGTATCGGCTAGCTTTGCATGGAGGTCGCGAATTTCTTGAGCGCACTCGCCCGCATTCATATTTTCTTCAAGAATGACGGCGTTGAAGCACGCGAGGGCTTGAAAGAGCATGGTGGCGGCTTGGGCGTAGCCGCCAATATCGCTCAGGGACAAGCCAGTACTGGTCCGAGAAGGCTCAGGCCAAAACAGATCCCGAAGAACCCGGAGAGAGTATCTCCTCCACTCTTAAGACGAGGAGCTCGGGGTAGGAATCGCTGGAAAACGCTCCACGAGGGGGATGGAAAAGCCTCCTGCCCCAGAATTGGGAAGAAGACTTGGCAATGGAGAAAAGGTAACCTCGGCAGATCCGCCGGAAATATCGGTGGAAGGCGAGATGGTAGCCCTAGAAGGGCCGGCGTCGTCAGTCGGCTCCGAAGAGCCTCTCACCCGAGGCACTTCGAGAGGGACGGAGACATCGAGAAGAGAGACGTCCGGAAGGAGGCTATCTGCCCCTTCAGGATGGCCCTCGATCAGAACCTCTTCGGAAGGTAGGCGAGCCTCTTCCGAAACACTTGGTTATCCGACAGGCTCCAAGGCAAGAAGCGCGTCGGCAGTGTCAAGCACCTCTTCGGGCACTGAGATCTCCTCATCAGCCGGAGGAACGGCAACCGAAGAACTCTCCACGACAGGTTCGGGGAGCGCTTTGGGAGGAACCTCCGAGCAAGGAGGCGCATTGGCGCAAGCCGGAGCCTAAAATTACAAAAAAAAAATATGTATATATATCAGACACCAGAACCTGCAAGCATCACGAAAAACGGTAGAGGAAGATCAGACGGTACCTCGGAAGCCGAGAGGTCTAGTGACGACACCAAGTCGATAAAGTCGTCGTCGAAACAGAACAGCTCTCGAGAAGAGGGAGAAGGATATGGAATTCCTCTGGTCTTATCAACAGCTTTGCTAGCCTCGACCGAGGGAGTTGAAGCAAGAACAGTCGGCGCGGC
Source organism: Parietaria judaica (assembly GCA_954871525.1). Lineage (NCBI taxonomy): Eukaryota > Viridiplantae > Streptophyta > Magnoliopsida > Rosales > Urticaceae > Parietaria > Parietaria judaica. The sequence continues at coordinate 5,541,317 of OX940868.1, forward strand.
CGTCCCGGAGGGAACGGCCCCGTCATGAGAAGCAACGGTAACAGTCTCCGAAGCCGGGGGGATCGCGTCGGTATCCTTAGGTGGATTGGAGACTTTGGCTTTCTTCGGACGAGGGGCGTCGCGTGCCTCTTCAGATGTTTTCATCTTCGGGACAACCTTGTCGGGAGAAGGTGCCCGCAAAGAAGGGTGAGCCTCTGGTTCGCGACGGCCTTCCAAAGGACGAGGCGCATCTCGAGGGCGAGTCGCCCCCGAGGAAGTTGGAACCTTTGAAGAACGAGAAGCACTGGCGTCGTGCTTGTGCTTTGTTCACCTTTCCGAACTGCTCTTCGGAGGAGGAGGCTTATCGCAAAAAGCAAACCGGTCAGCCCCGGTCCGAGGACCAACGCCCAAGAAGCCTGCCTTCGATAGATCCCTTTGAGGACCGGAAGATCCACCTCCTTGTCCTGGATCTTGGCCTTGTCCTAGATCTCGGCCTTGTCCTGGATCTTGGCCTTGACATTGTCGTGGTTCCTTGGATCCACGAGCTGACGTTTGAGTTTTCTTTTTTCGGCTTGGGAGATTGTCGAACGGCAGGGGACGAAGAACCATCTTTTACCTCTTCGAGGCGGAACCCCACTGGCCACAGACTCTTGGGTGGTTGACCCACGATGTGGCAGAGTTGGTAGAGTCCCGATTCCTTGACACGGGTACTGAAGAAGTCCGTCGTCCAATTCCGACGAGGGTTATCCAGCAAAGCCCGAACAACCCCAACGAAGCACTCGTCGTCTTCTTTATTCGCGACGGGCCTGAACCTGGGCACGTCTTTCTCAACGACCCACTCGTAGGTAGCGCATCCCAGTGTGGCCCGAGGGTGAAGCGGTCGAGATGCGCGAAGAAGTACCTATTCTCCCACCCGGATTCGTTGTTCGGCGTGTTGGTGATGACATGGGGACTCATGACGTGGGAGAGGAAGAACCGGCCCAGGTTCTTCGAGTTCTTCGACCACTTGAAAAGCCGCATCAAGTCCTCCAGAGTGATGACCACTTTCTGTTCGAGAGCGATCGCCATGGTGCAGATAAGGAGGCGAAGAGCGTTAGGGCTAACCTGACTGATCGGCATCTTGTACGCGTGAAGGAAGCAGATGATGAGATGAGGCAATGGAAGATGCAACTCCACCGATCGGAAGAAGTGCTCGTAAAGAGCGGTATATCCCTCCGGAGGTTCATCGGCAAGCTCGCCGGACTGAGGAAGACGGAGATAGCAGGGAGTAGAGTCCACATAATGCTTTTTCAAGTCCTCCAAATGCTTTTCAGTCATTATGGACTTCGGCGACCGAGTCTTGAAGATTTTTCCAGGATTCGACATTCTCGCCGGAGAAGAGGATGAACGGAAAGAGAGTTTGAAGATTTTCTTGAAAAGAAGAGAGTCGAGAAAGAAAATCGCAGAGAAAATTTAGAGAGGAAGTCTGAAACAAAGTGTTTGAGTCGAAGTTGAGGTTTGAATTTATAGAGGGAAGCTTGCGAAGTTGAAGAGGCACATTTGGATCCGACGGCCCAGGATCGAAGCGAGGGAAATCATCCAACGGTGAAGATCAAAAGAGTCGTTGCGAAACTCAAAAGCACTCGAGTGCGAGAAAATCCCGCATTTAATGCGGAATGATTGACATCGACTTCCAAGATCTGACAGCCTGGAGAAGCACGCCCAATCAGAATTGCATGGGAACTCGCATTCAGAGATGGGCATGCAAGAAGTGGAAGAGTCTCCGAAGGACACAATCTCCTCGAAGACCTACCCATTCGAGAACATAACCTCGTTGAAGATTCAACCTCATCGAAGACTCAAACTCGTCGAAGACATATCTCATCGCGGATTATCTTCATCGTGAAAACTTCATCGGGGAACAATTTCATTTTTAAATTATTTTATCAATTGTTTCACACTCGATAAAATAGGGGACTAACTGTTAAGGTCAGATTTTGTCAAATCTCTCCTTAACACTATTGGTGTCGTTTTATGCAACAAACGACATAAAATAAGAGCGAGGCCACTTAAAGATCTCGGGCCCATCAGAAGACGGAGTGAATCAAAGCCCATCAAGCACAGCCCGTGAGAAGTCATCATCTGACAGAGCCCAAGAACTCATCGCGACAAGATAGTTCATCGGGTAGAAATTCATCAAAGATAGGTCTCATCGAGAAAGCCAAATCGAATTAAAGGAAGAAGCTATTCGAGATCGCGAGAAAGGAGGAGATCCAGCTCATTCAGTTGAGGATTTTGTGGGATATCCAACGCAAATAAGGGAGTTTAACAAAGATCACAGCAGAACAGAAGGAAACCCTAGCATGATTCGTGGGAACAATCTAGAAGATCCTTAAACCTATAAATATGCATGTAAACTTAATGTAAATTCATTCAGTATCCAATATATCGTGAGTTAGAGAGAGTTATTCTTGAGCCTTTGAGTTTGCTTATTCATAGTATTCTCGATCTCTCAAGAATCAGAGTGTGTAACCTTCGATTGTCCGAGCTATTAAACGGAAGAAACCGAGTTCTCTCGGAATCACAATAAATCAAGGATATTCGTATTTCATAATTATTTGTGTTATTTCGATTATCTTTGTGACTGCAAGGCGGTAAAAATCGCCCTCTACATGCTAAACTTATTTACATCATTGAAATTTTTTGCTAATATAAATCGTAAATTTTTGTAAGATATAGGTATTTTGCCACATAATTCTCAAAAGATTTATGCCAAAGCCAAACAACTATATACAAATTTTGATGAAAGATTTTCAGATATCCTATTGCTAATAATTTATTAAATCATTATAACAATGAAACTGACACTTCACTTAGTATGGAGACATAGCCTATAGTCCATAGATATTTAGGAATGTACCATAGTCCATAGATACTTTTTTTTTTTTTTTTTTTTAAATCGCATTATATATTATTGCTTATTTTTATATTATCTGCCTTCGAATATTTAGGAAATATGATTCAATACGAGACATAGCCTATAAGTGTTTTGACTAAATGTCAATTGATAAAGATTTGCTTATTATTATAGATTCTTCATTTTCGTAGTTTTTAATATTATTTTTGCTGCAAGAAAATTGGTACTATTAGCTTAAGTTTGCCGTTAAAATACTTATAAGTTCGGTAAAAAAAATAATGGTATATTTCATTTTATTTTTCTGCAACGGTTGTTCTTGATGTTGTTTATTGGGTCTATTTTCGGGCTCCTCGTTCTCTGGCTTAGATCTCGACTAAGGAACCTTCCCCGCTTGTTACCCCCAGTTCGCTGCTTCCGCTGAGACATCTAGGTATGAAAGGCGCATGCTTTGTCCGTTCACCATAGACAGGAAGAAAAAGATCGTTTGGACAAGTTCTTTATTAACAGTAAGTGATTGATTCAATTTCTTCCGTGTACAGGCGGTATTTTAGAGTAGACTTTTCGTGCGCTGCTCCGCATGTTGACGGACCTGTCAAGTCGTCATCTTGTGGTGAAAAATCACTTAGGCCTCTTCATAGGCCTTCCCGTCACGCGGTTTCCCACGCATAAAAGACTATATCATTGTATTGGAAATGAGAAAGGAAGAGGCTTTTTGGGACCCGCCAGGAGAGAAGATGATTGATCCCTCTCCGACTGAGGCTCCTTTCGATGGGGAAATGATTGCATGACCGTGGATCAGATGGGCTATTTGTTGGACGTAGACACCCAACACTATTTTGGGAGAGCAAGAACAACACCCTTCTCCGACTCTCCTTCGAACAACTCTCTTCTCGTAACATAGCTCAGGCATGAGACGGACAAAGGATGAGTGACTGGGCTTTATGAGAATCTCGACCACCCTTAACACTTGTGCAATAGATAATTTACAAGTTCCCTAATACGGTGGTACCTCCCTGCCCTCGGGGTCTCAGGTCGGCCGCCTTTTGAGTTCCGTCTTTTCTCTATTTGCATGTCCAAGCCTGAACCCAACTCATGTAACTTCTTTTTTTGTTTTATTTTTTTCTCTCCTGACATTTTAAGGAATGTGCGCTTTGTATACTCATCCTTGTAACACTTCATGTATAAAGTCAAAATGAAAACGCCCATCGAGCAGGCACTTCGTGAATGAGCGTAAAACTCTCGTATGTTTGCTCCCCGCCACTCATCACTCTAAAAAAAAGTTGTTTTTGGTGACGAAAAATCGAGACTACAGTGATTAGTATATTTTGGATACGAATTATGAAACTGTGATATACATTTTTTTTATATATATAATATTGAGAATATAAGCTCGGAAAAAGAGAGTAGAATGTCGTTGCTTTCATGTAATTTGAGGTATTTTTGGTGCAAGAATTTATATCTCATTTAGGCTAAACTTTGTGTCCATATGTGTTGAGTGCTTTTGATTGACAACGAATTCTTGCTAAAAGATGGTTATCATTATTAAATGATATCAATATCAAATGATATTTATATATATATAATGAATTAGTTTTGCTTGAACAAGCCAGCCCATGAGCAGACATGATATTACTTAGAATCTAATAAGTATACGTGTTGGAAAATCAAATTAATTAGTCGGTAGCAATATATTGGGTTAGCTAAGCTAAACCATAATCAAATACTTATTAGTTGGTTCTATTAAAAGGACAAATTGTGTGGGTTGTCTTGCACCGTCAAATAATATATATAACAACGGTTTTTTTTTTTTGGGTGGGAGTAATTTACATTAATGCCCCACGAATCTGGTTTGTGACTTGCCGGGTGGAATCGGGATTGTGACCCCGGGTTCTAGCTTATTATTTTTTATCTTTGGTCACGGAAAATCACGATGAAGAAACAAAATCATAATTCAGTCCCCGTCCGGTATGATTTTTTTAACTGATAATCGGGAAGAGAACGAGAACACGGACTGAGATATGGATTAATCACATATTTAGGCCAGGTATAAAAATTCCAAGATAGTATATATAATTATTTGTACTCTCTAAAAGGTATATTTGAGGCATCATTCAAAATATACAAAGTAAAAAATTTACAATAATTTGTATCAAGAATTTACAATAATTTTCAATGTAAAACATCCAACAAGAAAGGATATATATGTAACTGGGAACCGATCCGATTCTCGATCTTATAATTAAAATTCTCGGTTTTGAGTTAGATTGGAAACGGGGCTACGACCCAGATAAAACTGAGATCTTACAAAAAAAATTGCCCTATATGTTAGAACCTTACCACATAAGTGTCCAAAATTTTGGGATTCGATCTAAATGGGTCCACATGAATTAAATGAGTTGATTTAGAGAATTATGTGATCAATTGAGTTTGACTTACATGATTCATAATATTCATTAATCACATATTATCATACACCCTTATATAGATATATAAGATCAATAGAAAGGGGCACTAACCATACATAGAAATATACACGTTTAGGAGTTATTATTTAAGCACTCCCTAGCTCTAGAATTCGACAACCACCATTCCAAGAGAGAAATCGAATTCTCTAGCATCCCGATAAGTTATTGTTCGTGTTCTAATCGTCTTTGAGGAACTAATATTCCAAGAAGGCGATATCCGCTCTTAAAGGCATTCCGTTTGTCGACGTGGTGAATACTGTAGAGGACCGTCCGTTTGGGCAGCTCGTGATCGACGTGGAGTGAAGAAAGGTTAGGTGCATCATCTCCGACGAAGACGTGGAGATCCGTTCGTGATTACAAGTAAGGAAGCGTTCTGTAAAGAATTTATTCTCAATCGGTAAATCTTGATTATTATGATGTCATCTAGATTATTATTAGTTTCTAGGATTCTCCGGAATTTTCATTTCCAGAGATATATGAAATCTTAGAAAAACCCAACACTATATTCATTGGTGCAATTTACGCTTGAAATATTAGATTAATCGGATTTAGTAAAAAAAAATAAAAAAGGCTCTCAGAATATGTTATTGTGTCACACATAACATTTTTTTTATCTTTTTTATAATGGTAAGATAATAATACACCTTTCAAAAAAAAAATATAGAGAATATCGATGCTATAAATTAAAAATTAAAGTTAAAGAGCATTACTTCTACCAATAACTCATTTCTAAATATAATTATTTTTCTCTTTCGTATTGTTACTATAGCATGAGATTGAGAATGTATATGGTGTATCAATATAATTGGTCCAGCTGCTTTGTATGACTGTTTTTCTTGTCATAAATAATAAAATTAGAAAGAAAAGTTATTGCAATGTGCACGAAGAATCTGTGTCTTATCTTTAAATGTCATGAAAAGAAAAGATGATATTATAAGTCGGTGCTTCTGGATTTTCATGCAAAAATAGGATATGCATTTATTCTTTCTTTTTTGGGTGGTTAGAGAGAGTAGGTCAATAACCACAAATTACAGCTCATCCGGGATTAATTATTCCAAATCTCACTTTACACATGGACAAGTGAATTACTATGTAGTTTGAAAAAAAGTTTATTGAAAACTAGATACATATAAATAGGACTTAAAGTTAACTATTCGTAACACACTTTGGTAGTTGATAAAAAAAAAATACTTAGCCGGATTACTACGTCCTCGTTGGTGTTTGAACACAAGAATGCTTCAAGAGCCCGAGAAAACTCGTAGAGGCCTGAGAGCTATAACTTATTCGAATTTTTTGAAATTTGGGAGCTCTTAGCTCCCTTTTAATATGCTTACGACTTAAATGACAACGAATTTTGTAATTAAATGAGCTAATCTCATGATTAAGTCATATTGATAAATAATTAATCCACGATCACCGACGCCGAGCTGGCCAATACTTTTCTCCTGAGTCCGAGCCGTAAACTCCTCTACGGTATCCCCGTTCTCTATTAGCGTTCTTGAATGCGTCGTTATATCAAAATCTCTCGGTTTGTAAGGGTTATATGGATAAACCAAACTTCTCTCCCGCCGCTTTATGTCGTGGTGACCTTGATCGGAGTTCCTACCGGTGGTTCATTGTTTGTCGTGCGTTTTGTCTTTTTCCGTACCATACTACTCGTCTTCTCGGCCTGATCATTATCGTGCACCTCCGAAGATTTGATCACGGCTAATATCTCGACCATTTGATTATTCAAGCGTCCTTCTGACGCCGTAATGGTTCCATTGACCCGATCCACCATATGCGCATCCGGCGTCGAGATAGCTCGGGCTAGCTCGTTCGCGAGACATCAATTTTCCCGGCGACTTCACCGGATCTGGTGACTTCTTTAGTGAACTGTCGGTTTCCATTCACTCCTCCTTCTCGTGTGGCTCTGATACTAAATTGATACGTGTCTGAGATTCTGGTCTCATAACGGAACGATTCCCTTCCCGCTCAAGTGGCTGCCACTGCTTGCTTTCCACTACCTTTCCTTCCTCACGGTGTCGTCGCCAATCGCCTAGGATTTGCTTGAAAATAATAGAGCAAGCAAAAGAAAGAAAATACTTCCAAAAACCTAATCCGGTAGTGGAGATTGAAGTGTATTTGGAAGCTATTTATTTACTCGCCTATATGTAGGCAAAAACAAATTGAGAAACTCCCTCAACGAAAAACAAATTAACACATACGAAAAATATCCAAAAATTAAAATGACAAACGAAGTGATAAAATGAACTCGACTAAAAGCAATAAATAAGAATATATATTCATTTCCTTCTTACTCCTAGCCACTTGTAGTTGCGGTTCCTCCATTGTTTTGCCTCTATCAGAACGCTTCTTGCTTCAAGTTGGATAGTTGACTTAAGACTTCCATTGAGAAAGTTACTTCGTAGCCATTTGTGCCTGTATATCTTAAATTTATTAAAGACGAATTTGGACGGCATTAGATTTTTCTCTCGCTCACCAGCAAACAATCTAGTTATAGTTTCAAAACTTAGAATGCGTATATCCTTAATTACATTATTTTATCAATACAAATTTCTTCCTCGAACTCTTGAGCTGAAATACTTTCTTCCACGAACTCTTGAGCTGAAATACGATTAGGATAAAAGATAGTTTTGTCTAACCATGGGGCTTTATCTAAATAAGTTCCAACTCTTGTAGGTTATGCCCGAATTGGATATTGGATCCACCGGGTTCTCGGGTATCGACCCGAGCACATAACCGAACTAACGGGCCCATATGGCCCCAAGTATTAATTATGAATACATTAATTAATTATTGAATTAATTAATTAAAGTTTAATGGGCTTGACTAAAAGCCCATTAAGTTAAATGTTAGTGTGTATTATAAATATACATTTAACCTCATAATTAAACTGAATCCAACTATAATCTCAGAGAGACTCCTCCTCTGTTCTTCATCGGTTCGTCATCCAAACACCGAGAGTGATCTAACCTATCCTTTGAGTTGTTTTCTGGTCTACAAAGACGTTCCAACAATAACGTTGTGGATGAAATAAAGGCACGACAATTGACGTGTTGCTGCCCGGAGCAAGGAGAAATTGGCCAGAGTCAGAATCGGCCCAAATCGAAGTATTTTGGTACAGTTGGTAAAAGTACCAAAAATCTGATAACGTATCTGTTGATGTACAAATTCGCCATTATTTAATGTGACATAAAGTGCTAAGGTTGTGAATTAATTAAATTTACAAACTATGATAAAAGGCTTTAAAGAAATAAACTGGTAATTCGTAAAAGCCCATTTGAAGAAGCCCAAAGAGATTCTCAGTCAGACCAAGAACCAATGGACATAGGCTACTCGGCCCAATGAGTTCTAAAGCCCAAATCCACTCGGTAGCAGCCCAGAAAGACGAGGGTAGAGTCGTCATATTCTCTACCCGGCATCATGTTTCAAACCCAGACGGAAGACCAGGAGCACGGAGTCAAGTCTCCAACGGGCATAATTCAAACGCGACGACGAGAACGAAGTCGTGGGACACGTGTAGCCAGATCGACCATTCAACCCGGTCAGCACGGAGTGAAGACTCCTCGATTCCTGGAAGTTCAACGGGAAGAATTGAAGTCTATAAATGCCAAGCTCAAGCTCAGATCAACACACACGCACATTTACAACCTCGAGAGAATACACTGAAGAGTTTCTACCCGGCATTCTTGTCATTTTAAGATCTTCTTGTGTTCTTTCTTTCTTTCTTTTTCCATTTCTTCCTGCTCTCAGACGTGATCTAGCTGCCTGTAGCTATCCGTCTATGTTCATTGTCGCAATAAACTAACAGAGGAAGTAGTCAACTACCGCTTTGGGACGAACCTCTATAAAAAAACTCCTCGTCTCATTTATATCGCTTATATACTTATACATATATCGTGAGTGAATCGTGAGCTTGCAACGTGAGAGATCGAATTCCACCAAATTGCTTCATCCAAAAATATCATACACTTACAAGTCATACTTGACTGATTGAGGTGGGAAACCACGTCAACAGTTTGGCGCCGTCTGTGGGAATTTGATCTCGCTAACTCCTGAAAGCTCAAAGCACTCCGCGAACATGAGCAACAACGAAGTCGCAATCGTGAACGGGTCTGAGGTGAACAACCCAGATCCAAACACGGAATCAAGCAACCTACAGTCTCAGCTAGAGGCCAGCGCTGCTGAGAATCGAGAGCTGCGCCAGCGACTCGACTCTCTGGAAGCCAACCAAGCCCGAAATGAGCGTCGTCAGAACGCTAGCCGGACTGATCCGGGACAAAACTCTGGGTATCAAGGCCGGACCGGGCTCGACGCTGTCCACTTCGACTTTGCCGACGTGGACAATCCGCAAGCGCCGAGGCGAAACCAGCCCCGACTACCCAGCGGCCCTAGGCCCGCAACACCTCCCCCTCCTCCTGAAACAGGAACACCCCTTTTTACCCCCTTGACAGGTCTCTACCTGTCTAATGCGGGGAACGTTGCTTCGAGCAGTCACCAACGCCCGGAACCCCAAAACCGACAATCGGGGTACGAGCAAAGCCGTAACATCAGCCAGGCCCTCAACGGTCATCCGGTCACGTATCCGAGGTATCCCAGCCTGGTGTACGGACAGGAACCCCTTCAGGCTGTGCGTCCCGAACTAGCTCCCCAACGCACAGAATTGGAGGAGCTCAAACGCTCAATGGCCGAAATGAATGAGAAACTCATTCACGTGCGCTCTCGCGTGCACAGCGCCACTACCGCTGCCCCCGAGATAGAACGTCTAGTGGAGGAGGCAGAAAGGACACCCTTTAAGCCCGTCATAACTAACGTCATACTCAGGGAAGGCGGACGAGTATATGTGCCTAAGTACGACGGGACAACCGATCCCAAAGTGCACTTGAGGTCCTTCAGGATCGCGATGGGGCGAGCCCATCTGGAAGCGCACGAATTGGATGCCGGACGCTGCCAATACTTCTCTGAGAATTTCGTCGGCCCGGCGATGGAATGGTTCTCGAAACTTGAACCGCGTTCCATAGACAACTTCGGACAGCTAACGACCCTTTTTCTCAAACACTTTTCCATGTTTATGGAAACTGAGATCACGGCGGCGAACCTCTATGCTTTGCAGCAAGAGAGAGGAGAGCCCCTCAGAGCTTTCATGACCGGGTTCAAAAAGACCATGGTCAAAATAAACGGGATCAGTGACGAAACCGCCATAGCCGCTCTCACGGCCGGATTATGGTACGACTCGAAGTTCAAAACGGACATCGTCGTGAATCGTTACGACTCCATCGAAGACGTAATCCACAGATCATCCAACTGGATTAGGCATGACGAAGAACTCGAAGCCATGCGAAGGAGACATGGATCTCTACCCGTCCACCAGCGGAATACCGGGCCACCCGGGCAGAAGCCGTCGCCTAGGGCCGGGAATCATAGCATCCCGTTCAGGGGACAAAGGAATCCCCCTCCAGTCCAGAAGCACCCTTTCCAAACCCAGAATCCGAGGGCCAACAACGGACCCAACCCGCGAAGCCCGTACGTTTTCAACGTAAATTCGGAAACTGCGGAGTTCGAAGAACAGATCGAGGCAGAAGAAACTCCTGGAGAAGTCCTGGTCAGCTCGAGAGACTTCCCACCATACAGCCACGAAGGTTTCCCAAAGCACGACCCGAAAGCATGGTGTAACTTCCACAAGGTATTCGGACATCATACGAAGAATTGTATGGTACTCCGTGCTCGCCTAGCGGAAAAATACATCAATGGAGAATTGGGGGAAATAAACTTCGGCAATGAGCTGAAAGGTGGGCAACCGATCGAGCAAAGCCCTCCCCAAAATCAACACCAAACCGGCCAGAAAAGAGAAGAGCAACACAGAACGCCGCGCGAAAGCATACAGCCTAGCAAAAGAGGACGAGTACACATGCTCGAGGAATCAGACGAGCAAACGTACGAAGAAACGGAGAATTCCGGAGAGCAGCTCAGCGACATCCCCGAGCCCATCGGTAGAATCTACACTATCGTGGGAGGTTCCCAACTACATGGTAACTCGGTAAACTCCATCAAGGCCCATCTGAGGAGGCTCAAGGCCGGACCGGTAATCGTACCGAGGCAAGAGCCAGACTTCGAGATCTCATTCAAAGATAGTGAAGCGGCCACACTGATTGGTCCGCACGACGATGCGTTGGTCATCACACTCCTAGTTGCCTCGTATACGATGGACAGGATCCTAATCGATAACGGGAGCTCAGTCGACGTGATCTTCCTGGAGCCATTGCTAAAACTGGGAGTAGAAGAAACAGAGATCAACAGAGAAGCCATCCCGCTAACCGGCTTCGATGGAGGAACCATCAATGCCATTGGCACGGTGCGACTGTCCATCGCAGCAGCGGGGGTCGGGAAGACCAAAAATTTCCTAGTGTTGGACTGCCCGTCAGTTTACAACATGATATTAGGAAGACCTTGGCTGCACATGATGAAGGCCGTACCGTCAACCTACCATCAACTAATACGCTTCCCGAATAGGGCGGGAAAAATCGTTGAAATCAAGGGAAATCAAAAGAAATCCAGAATTTGCTACATGAGCGCGTTCCGGAACATCCAGGCCGCCAAAGCCGGACAAGAGCGATCTACCGCGTAGCAATTAATGGCGGTAGACGAAAAAGAGGACGACGGACAGGAAAGGACCACCGATACGGACGGACCTAACCTGGAAATGACAGTCCAGGTCCAGATCGACCCCGATAACCCGGACCACCGGGTAGGAATCGGGAAAGGACTAGACAATAACGTCAGAAAAGATCTCCTCAAATTCCTGACCAAAAATCGGGATTGTTTTGTTTGGTCTCACAAGGACATGCCCGGCATAGACCCAAGCATCACAACCCATCGCCTAAATGTAGATCCGAGCTACAAGCCGGTGAAACAAAAAAGACGAAAGCTAGGCCCGGACAGGGCCCAAGCCGTAAACGAAGAAGTCACAAAACTGCTGCAAACCGGATCCATCAGGGAAGTCAAATACCCGGACTGGTTAGCAAATACAGTGGTCGTGAAAAAGAAAAACGGGAAGGCTAGAGTCTGCATAGACTTTACCGACCTGAACAAAGCCTGTCCAAAAGACAGTTTCCCAATGCCCCATATCGACCGTCTGGTCGAAGCAACATGTGGGCACGAACTACTGTCATTCATGGACGCATTCTCGGGATACAATCAGATCCTAATGCACCCCGAGGACCAAGAAAAAACGGCATTCATAACCGATAGAGGAATATACTGTTACAAAGTTATGCCCTTCGGATTGAAAAACGCCGGAGCCACATATCAAAGATTAGTCAACCAAATGTTCGCCGAACAACTCGGTAAAACTATGGAAGTCTACATCGATGATATGTTGGTAAAGTCCTCCCAAGCAACGGATCACGTGACCCACCTAGAAGACTGCTTCAACATACTACGAAAGTATCAAATGAAGCTCAACCCGACGAAATGCACCTTCGGGGTAACTTCAGGAAAATTCCTAGGTTATCTGGTCACACAGCGAGGTATAGAAGCCAATCCCGACCAGATAAATGCCCTCCAGAACATGCCCTCCCCAAGGACTGTTCGAGAGACGCAAAGGCTGACGGGGAGAATTGCCGCTCTTAACCGGTTCATTTCAAGAGCCACGGACAAATGTTTACCCTTCTACAAACTTTTGAAAGGTAATAAAAAGTTCGAATGGACCGAAGAGTGCGAAGAGGCCTTCCAAAAGCTGAAAAGGTACCTCTCCACCCCACCAATACTCACCAGACCAATCTTGGGAGAGCCATTGTTCTTATATCTGGCTGTCTCACCGTCGGCGGTGAGTGGGGTAATCGTGAGAGAGGACCGCGGAGAGAAAAAGCCGATCTTCTACATCAGCAAATCTTTGGAAGACGCTAAAACCAGATACCCGGCAATAGAAAAACTCGCACTAGCAATGATAACCGCAGCGAGGAAACTTCGGCCTTACTTTCAGTCCCATACCATCATGGTAATGACGACCCAACCTTTGAGAATCATCCTCCACAGCCCGAATCAATCGGGAAGGCTCACGAAATGGGCCGTCGAATTGAGCGAATTCGACATAGAATACAAGATCCGAACCTGTGCGAAATCACAAGTATTGGCTGACTTTCTCATCGAATTACCAGCCGACGGTTCAAAAGAGGGCCACGAGGACGGAGAATGGAAACTCGAAGTCGACGGCGCGTCAAACCAAGGCGGATCCGGGATCGGAATTCGTTTGATATCCCCCACGGGAGAAGTGTTGGAACAATCATTTCGATTGAAATTCCACGCGACAAACAACGAGACCGAGTACGAGGCCCTCATCGCCGGCCTCAAACTAGCAAAAGCCGTGGGAGCCCGGAAAGTAAGGGCCCACTCTGACTCAAAACTAGTTACCAGTCAGATCAGTGGCGAGTATGCTACCCGAGATGACAGGATGGAAAAATACCTCTCGGTAGTAAAAGGCTTAATTCAACAATTCGAACACGTCGAAATAGTCCAAATACCGAGGAGTGAAAACGCGTCAGCAGACGCACTGGCCGGGTTAGCTTCGACTTCGGACCCCGAGGTCAAAAGGATAATCCCGGTCGAAACGATAGACGAACCCAGCGTAACCCGCGAAGTTTGCAACATCCAAATGGAAGAGGATGATTGGAGGACCCCAATCATTAACTACATCCTAACCGGAGCCAAACCTCGAGACAGGCAAAAAGCTAGGAAACTAAGGATCCAGAGCGCTAGATTTTGCATGATCGGGGAAAAACTGTACAAACGTAGCTATACCGGACCCTACCTAAGGTGCCTAGGAAAGACTGAAGCTCAAATAGTACTTCACGAAATCCATTCGGGAGAATGCGGCAACCATTCGGGAGGAAGATCTTTAGCAAACAAAACAAAAAGGCAAGGCTTTTTCTGGGCCCCTATGTTGGCGGACAGTGAAAACTACGCCAAAAGGTGCGACAAATGCCAAAGACACTCCCCGTCCATACATAGACCAGCAGAAGAACTCTCATCAGTCTCAGTCCCGTACCCGTTCATGAAATGGTCCATGGACATAGTAGGACCGTTCCTCCTGGCCCCGGCCGGGAAGAGGTTTCTACTCGTCGTGACCGACTACTTCTCAAAATGGGTGGAGGAAGAATCATACGCGAACATTAAAGATGTTGATGTAGAAAAATTCTTGTGGAAAAACATCATCAGTAGATTCGGCCTCCCAAAAGAGATAATAGCTGACAATGGACCACAATTCATTTCAACGAGATTCCAAAACTTCTGCATAAACTGGAAAATATCCTTGAACACGTCCACTCCGAGATATCCTCAAGGCAACGGTCAAGCCGAAGTAGCTAACCGGGTAATAGTGGACGGAATCAAGAGACGCCTAGACACCAAAAAGGGACGATGGGCAGACGAGCTCATAGGAGTCCTTTGGTCCTACAGAACTACCCCGCGTAGGGCCACCGGGGAAACCCCTTTCTCAATGGTACACGGCACTGAGGCCGTAATACCAGCAGAGATAGAGACACCCAGCCTTCGAAGGGAATTCGCCCCTTTGGACGCAGAACTCAACGACGAAATGAGGGAAGACCAGCTCGACTACATCGACGAAAGACGAGAACAAGCTTTGATAAGAATTGCCAACTATCAAAACTCGATAGCTAGGTACTATAATTCAAAGGTCAAACGTCGAAAATTCATAATGGGAGAGTTGGTCCTCAGAAAAGTTTTCCAGAACACCGCCGAGCTGAATTCGGGCAAGCTCGGGACTAACTGGGAAGGACCTTACATCGTCACCGAAGTAGTAAAACCTGGAGTATACCGGCTAGCCACTCCGGACGGAACAAGAGTCCTCCGCAGCTGGAATGCCATGCACTTAAGGAAATACTACGCCTAACCCGACCTACCAGGTCTCCCCTGAACTACGTAATGACTTGATCCCCAAATTCGGGGTACGTAGGCAGCCCATCCTAAACGATGGGCGCAGTCTCAATCCAAATCCAAAACCAAATAGGCCCGAGAACCATGAATCGCAAGACTCAATAGAACTGGCCTAAAAGGAAAAATGTCCCAAAACCCCCGTCAAGGCGACAGGCCTACCCGGGTAACAGACCCATCACCTAAGGTAACAAACCTACCCGGGTAACAGACCTATCACAGAAGGTAACAAACCTATCCGGGTAACAAACCCCCACATAAGGTAACAAACCTACCCGGGTAACAAACCCATTGCATAAGGCAACAAGCCTACCCGGGTAACTAACCCGTCATATAGGGCAACAAGCCTATCCGGGTAACAAACCTAACCGGGCTTCCAACCCGTCCTTTAAGGCAACAAGCTCGACCCCCCTGAAAAAATATGTAACAACATACATCTGGTTTTTTACAAATGCGTTTTTCAGAAAACACGACCTGCGGAATATTGTGATGGACGGACAGAACAGACTAGACGAGAAGTGTCAAAGGAGCACAACAACAAAGGTACCCGTGCATTTTTTATACTTAGCAGATTTCAAACTTTCGATTTTTTGTTATTTATCCTAGCATACGATAGGATATTCAGAACCTCAAATAGAAAAGCATATATAGAAAAGTACGATTAGAAAATTAACTTAGAAACACAGGCAAGTAGAATATAGCAAGAAAATTACGAACGTGATATAGAATAAAAATGCAAAAGCCCTAACCACGGGCATATCCAAAACCTTACAAAAAAGGGTTCAAGTTGCCGTAGACTTGCCCATAAAAACTGTTTTGGCCTGAGGCCTTATTAATTGAAAAACAAAAAAAAATGGGGGACACTCTATGTGTCGACCCCGGGTACCCCCACGACCTCTCGGTCCTCCTCCTCCTCCTTCTCTTCTCCTTCTCCTTCGCCGGCTTGGGCTCCATGCTCGGCAGTCTCCTCGGCGACGGCGGGCTCATCCAGGATCGGCTCTTCAAGGGCGACGGTCTCCTCGGCAGCAACGGGCTCGTTCAGGGTCGGCTCCTCGAGGATCACATCCTCGGCATCAGCAACGGCAGGCAAGGTGGGCTCACCAATGACGGTCTCTCCGGCCACGGGATCTTCAACGACGGGCTCTATGGCGGGATCTTCGGAAGCGGACTCCTTGGCGGACGATTGCTCGGACCGAAGGCTCAGATCTACAAGAGGAACACCGGCCAGCTCGGCATCTGGAGACAGAGCCGGAGACCCTATCAGCGGTGCCGAAACCGCGTCCAAGAGAGCTTGGTAGCGAGCAGCGTTTCCTTCTAGGACCTCCTTCTCAGCCTCGAAATCTTGGACGTTGCCATCAATGATGTCTTGGATCAGCTCGAGGCAACCTTCGGCTTGATCCAAGCAACTATTGTCAGCAGCCGTACCTTTGTACCACGCGATTAGCGCGTCCCTTTCCTCCACCTTTCGGCGATATCGGGCACGGACAACCTTCTTCTCAGCCTCGCGATCAGCGGATCGTTGCCGGGCTTCAGCCAGCTCGGCAGCAAGGCGCTGCACGTCCTCCTTCAAGGCCAAGGCCTCCTCCTCCTTCCTCTTGGCCAACTCCTCTGCCCGTCCTTTGGCCGCGTCAGAGGCCAGCATCTGCCTGGCGGCCGCCTCGCTCACGCCTTGAGCCTCCTCAATCGTCCGGGTAGCGTTCGACAGCTTCTCCCGGAGATCGACGACCGTATTCCCGAGCCCCTTGATCCGAGCATCACAGGCGGCGACCTTCCTGCCCATCACGACGATCTGCTCCGCCTTCACCCGGATGCCCTCCACGGCATCAGCCAACTCCCTCTCCTTCAGCGCGAGCTGCTCGGAGGCTTGCGCGCCCTCTCTAGCCTCATACAATTGATCCTCATAATCGAGGACCATGTCGTTGATGGAGGCGACGAGCTGCACGTCCAAAAACCAAAGTTAGAAAAAATTTAGGAATAAAGTAAACACCCAAACCTAAACCGGCAAAACTTACCAGAGTTGTAGCCGCGGCCATATCCTTGTACGGCCTCTTCTCCGCGATACTCCTGGGGACCCTGCCGACCCTGCCATTTGTAATCTGCCGGAGAAGACCGGCCGCCACCTTAGGTGCCTTGTGGAGACCCTTGTCCCCCATCCAAGTGCACCCCGCCTTCCGGGAGACCATCTTCTCCCTAGCCTGCCCTTCAACCACCGGGGGAGCCAACCCCGTCTCCCTTGCCTCACCTCGGGAGGCCTCCTTCGGGCGTTCGCTCTCCCGAGCAACCCCCTTACCCTTCTCCAAGGCCCTTGCGCCTCCTTTCGGGACTGAGTCCCTCCTCACCACCTCCTTCGGGGCCGGATCCCCCTTCGCCTTCTTCCGGACCCCAGAGTCCCCTCCTTCGTGCGGCCTCTTCGCGGCCACCTCTGAGCCCGTCCTCGGAGCAGTTCCGTCCTGAGAAGGACGGACCGCGCCCTTGGAAGGACGAGCAGGAGCAGAAGAAGGAACAACCTCCCTCTCCGGGGTGCTTTCCCCGTCGTCGGAAAGTTCGACGACATCCTTCTTCTTGGTCGCTCCAGAGGCGACCTCAGCAAGAGACTCCCGAGCAAGAGTCTCATCGTTCTTCCTACTCGTCTCCTGACGAGCAGCCTTGGCCGGCGCAGACGCGCCAGGTCCCCTTTCCTCAACCCGTCTGCTCGTCTCTTGACGAGCAGCTCCAGCAGAGGTCGAACCTCCGGTTTGACCCTCCTGTCTCCGCTTCTGGCGAAGACTCTGACCCTTCGGGCGAAGAGCGTCCATGTCCTCTACACGTCAAAAACCCACACTTAGAAAAAATAAAGTAAACAAATACGAAACAAAGCCAAAAAGACAGATTTAAGATTTATACCCGGAAACTCCTCCTCGTCAGGCTCAACCCAAAGCCCGGTAGCTTCGAACCTCTCTTTCGTGAAGTTCGACCACAGCTCCGGACCGTTAGGAAACAGCTTCCTCTTCAAAGCATTCCACTCTTCCGTAATCGGACGAGACTTAGGCTTCTCAGGGTCCTCGACTGCATAAGATGAAGACAAGAAATTAGCAAACATACAAAAACAGCCGAATAGGAAAAATTAGAAAACCCAACCCGGAACCTTACCTATCTCGTGGACCCATTCATTCCTATAGCCCGGCCAAGAACCGAGCGTTTCCTGACCGGCCATGAAGAAAAAATACTTGTGAGCCCAAGCAATCTCCTTCTTGGGAAGACCGGTTATGATCTCCCCTTCCTTGACGGATAGGAAAAACCTACCCTTGGCCTGATCGTTGGCCTTGATGACCAAGCCCGTCAACAAGTCCCAGATTGTAAGTGAATACAAACATTCGTGGGACCGGACAAGCAGGGCCATCAAGATCCGAATAGAATTCGGGCTATAAGTTGCCCGATAGAAACCCCTAGGTAACTAAGGTACCTTAGGATGAGCTCGGGAATAAGAAATCTAAGCCCCTCGGACTCAAAAAACCTCTGGTATACACAGATCCAGCCGTCCAAGTTCTGCTCGTCGGCATGTTCATCTGGACCCGGTAACCTAAGCTCTATCGAAAAAGGTATCCTATACTCTACCCGGATCCTAACCAGATCCTTAGGTTTCAGAACTGACTTAGGAGAATCTGTAGTCAGAAACTCCGTTTGCCATTTCGAAACCGTCTTCTTAGGACCCATCTTATAAGAATAGTTTAGAAAAAACCGAAAGTAATCTAGACGAGCACAAAAACCCAGAAACCGGAAGATACGAAGATCCAAGAAAACAAGAAAAATAATATCTAGAAACCTAGAACAATCTCCAAACAGACTCACAGAGAAAAGCGAAGAAGAAACTAGAACCTGAATCCCCTACGAGAGCGATGAAGAAGACGACGAAGATAAGACCTCAAAGTACCTCCAATGGTGATTCGCAGAGTTTATCTCACTAGAACTCGAAGTATTTCTCTCTCTAAAAATTCGAAAATGGTATTCGAATACCACATAGAGTATAAATAGAGGAAAGAGAAAGAGGTTACCTTCGAAAGACGTGCGACGGGCTGAAGCTGAAGAGACGTGCCCATTTAATGCGAATCACTCGAGTATTTATACTCGAAAATTGTCGTTGATCCTACGGTTAGGGTTTCCTCAAAAAACGCAACAAACCTCGTCCTACGGTTGAGATCAGCGAGCTATCCGGCGACACGTCAGCACGACAGCTGTGTCAGGAGAATGTGAAGAGTTTATTCCCTTCGAACTCCGCAAAATGGGACACGTGTTGTAACTGTTCCCGCCCAAATTTCGAAGCGACGGTTACAGCTTCAAGACCCTATCCGTCCATCTGATCTCGAAATTATCCAAAATCCTGCCCGGATTATGCAGATTTGCGGCAAAAGTCACAAATTTAATTAATCCTATCCGGCACGAATTTTACATGATTTCATCGAGTAAATACTATAAAATTTACTTCGTATTTTTTATAGTATGGGGCTAACTGTTGATGTACAAATTCGTCATTATTTAATGTGACATAAAGTGCTAAGGTTGTGAATTAATTAAATTTACAAACTATGAGAAAAGGCTTTAAAGAAATAAACTGGTAATTCGTAAAAGCCCATTTGAAGAAGCCCAAAGAGATTCTCAGTCAGACCAAGAACCAATGGACATAGGCTACTCGGCCCAATGAGTTCTAATGCCCAAATCCACTCGGTAGCAGCCCAGAAAGACGAGGGTAGAGTCGTCATATTCTCCACCCGGCATCATGTTTCAAACCCAGACGGAAGACCAGGAGCACGGAGTCAAGTCTCCAACGGGCATAATTCAAACGCGACGACGAGAACGAAGTCGTGGGACACGTGTAGCCAGATCGACCATTCAACCCGGTCAGCACGGAGTGAAGACTCCTCGATTCCTGGAAGTTCAACGGGAAGAATTGAAGTCTATAAATGCCAAGCTCAAGCTCAGATCAACACACACGCACATTTACAACCTCGAGAGAATACACTGAAGAGTTTCTACCCGGCATTCTTGTCATTTTAAGATCTTCTTGTGTTCTTTCTTTTTTTCTTTCTCCATTTCTTCCTGCTCTCAGACGTGATCTAGCTGCCTGTAGCTATCCGTCTATGTTCATTGTCGCAATAAACTAACAGAGGAAGTAGTCAACTACCGCTTTGGGACGAACCTCTATAAAAAACTCCTCGTCTCATTTATATCGCTTATATACTTATACATATATCGTGAGTGAATCGTGAGCTTGCAACGTGAGAGATCGAATTCCACCAAATTGCTTCATCCAAAAATATCATACACTCACAAGTCATACTTGAGTGATTGAGGTGGGAAACCACGTCAACAGTATCTAAACAGAATACTTTGATTTCGATATTAATCTAGATCATTAGTTTCGATGACATCCCGTGAATTTTGCCTCGAAATAGAGAAAATTCATCGAAAAACCCCATAGTGGTATTAGAGCCAAGTTTGATTAATTTTTGAAAAATTGGGTATTAAGATGTAGAGTAATTTTTCTCTATTTTGAGAGGGTTTAATAATTTTAGTGGGAGCAAAATTGAAATCGGGAGCACTGAAAACTGAAAACGGCAACGTTAATCGTCGTCACATGCATGGGATTCGCGCAACCTAGGGTTTCTAAAAACCCTAATCAGCACGAATAGGATTATTGGGCCCAGCAAATTTGGATAGTCCAGGCCCAGACCCACGCGAGTGGGTCGAGTTGGTTCGCGGGTCAGAACACGACCCGGTGCAGCGCAAACCCAGATCGAGATCTTCCGATCTCCACCGTGCACGACGGTCGCGCGTCCGCTTTGTCTGACAACGCCGACTCTAGCGACTCCATGCGACGGAGGCGGCGGCGTCGCACACGGTGAGAAGTCCTCCCCAACCCGTGTGTCCACCAAAGCCCATTGCGCTATCACCACGCTTCCGCTGCGCAACCACCTCGCCCAACGACGACGACGAGGATTCCGGTGAGCTCGGCGGCTGACGGCGCAGGTGCGAAGCCCTACGGCTTCTTCCACCCTACGTCGTCGTCAACAACCCGATAATAAATAATAAAGTTAAATATTTATTATGATAAATAAATTATTAATTTACGAAAATTCAAATAAACTTATACTAATAAAACCTAGGATTAAGTGTTATCATTTAGATCATAATTAAATATTTATAGTTGAATATTTATTTATTTGTTTGATTGATAAATAAATATTCATAGTCTTACACTAAATAATTTAAGTTAGTTACGTTATTTATGTCTAAGACATAATTTGGATTACCTAGAAACCCGTCAATAATATATTAGATTTATAGTTTTTTATTTGAAGGACCCTCGTTCTATGTGTGCCCGGTCTAAGTGCATCTACAACCTAGTATAGTACTTTTACTCAACACACTTAGACGCGGAGGACGACCTAGACTGTCCGTCGGTTCACCACATGGGTCAGCCTAAACGAGTATTCTAATTAGATTAGATATCGTAGACTAATTATTAAAACCGTTAAAAATAGTTAACGGTTTACTTTTCTAACTGTCCCGAATAATATAGATATTATTACAACCGTTGTTTAATCTCGATTTCTTAAATTATAGAAATTGATGACGGTTACTTTTCCTATTAATTTATTTACGAAAATAATACAAAAATCCTAATGTTATTAATTAAATCTTTATAATATTAGTTAATATATAAACATGTTTCTTAAAATTATTATTATGCTTAATTATTGTTTCATTTAATGTATGTGAAACAAGTGTCAATGATAGAAATACTTGAAAAGGGTTTTCAAATACACGAAAACAAGCATCCGATAAAGAGGAAATAAATTTCCTCGGAATGGCAACGACTTCTGAAATAATGTTCAGAGCCCTGGTAAATAAATGATTTTTCATAGTAGACGAATACCCATTTGGAGCCACGTGATAAAACTTCCCGAACTGATAAGAATGCTTATAAAAAGCATTGCGACATCAATGATAAAATGCTTATCAAAAGCATTAGATCATTATAGTATGGAATTTCATTCAATATCTTCCGAAGATATATGAGAAGCAGGTAAAACACGAGCGATGTAAGATCGTAGAGAGCTTATAGAGTTCAAGAATGTCTGTGAGCCTTGAAGTTGGTTAGAATTTTATGAAAATGATAACTCTTCTTGAAGGATAGCACAGATTAAGGACGAGATACTTTGTGAACTCTCCATTAATATCGTATTGGATTCTTTGCTCAACTTTCACAAACTATTTGTGATCAAGTTTAACAAAGGGCAATGGAATAATGGCTCTTACAACAAAAAGCAGTTGGGACTATAATCTTAATGTGATCACACATATGATGATACATAAGGTTAGGTCCCACAATCTAAAAGTGCTTTCACTATAGGTAACGAGGATTGTCCGACTTGTCTTGAAAAGTGAAGAATATAGAGTAATGACTCGTCTTAAGGTACTAGTGTTTTTAAGATAAGTTTGACTATTTTAAAAGGACATGTGTTCAATATATTATATTTAACATTGCACGCAAAAGACTTAAACCGTACAAACTCAACATGGCCTATCTCTAGAATTGTTGACTGGGTCACAATAACAAGAGACGCATCACTAAACTCCATAATGATCGACATCTTGATCATTGTGATTATGAATCTTACGAGACATGCAAATCTTGTCTAACTGGCCTTATGACAAAGAGCCCATTCAAAGAACACACTAGATATTGATTGTGGCATTGAACCTCGCACATTCATGTGTATATGGTCAATTGCCTAATTAGGCTAAGGAAGATCAAAGGTACTTCATTAACTATTACCTCCAACTGATTACTTCAGTCGGTGCAACTATGCTATTTCGTTAAGAAACAAGTTGGAATTTCTTGACCGGTTCAAGGATTTAAAGAATGTAGTAGAAAAACAAAACATGCAAAATAATAATAGGTCTTCGATCTGATCGAGACAATTAATATTTGAGCTACAAGTATAAAGCTTTCCTGAGTGACAAAAGGTTTGTCTGGTCATTGACTTCTCTCAGTAAACTGCATTTAAATGATGTATTCGAGAGCAAACATCAGACTCTATTAGACACAGTTCGTTCAATGAAAAAAACGGATATGGATATGTCCATAAAAAGAACATGCACTTTTAACTGAAGATACCACGCTTTAAAGTGTATCATCAAAAGTGATTTCGGCGACAACATATCAGAAATGATGAGGGATAAAACCCTGTTTGCCGTTTACGAGTAAATTAATCTACAAAATAGTTGTGACAAATTGGGGGGTTTTTTAGGAAAGAGAATTTCTTTCTACAAAGTCTAGTGGGAGAAATAATGCACTTCATGAAGTACATAACTCACAAAATATCGTGGAGCATAAGATGAACATAGAGGATGCTCACCATCGGTTGAGGAAACTCCAGATTAGATCATCGAAGAATGTCAAGCCGAAGATAAAATGCTTTATATATGATGAAGCATATGATCAACCTAGTATGACACAGAAACTTCGTAAGTTGGATGAGGAACATCATGTTGGACATATGTGTCCTTAAACAAGATATTTTATCCATTTGTAAAAGATTATGACAAGTCGTTGAATAAAGATGATGCTTATTATGATAATCTTATTATAGGTTCTGGTAGAGTAAAATAGAATGTTTGATTCCTTAGTTCATGAAGGATGCAATTATGTTATTATTATTATAACAGAGTCAATGTGAGGAAGAATTAATAATCATAATAAGTGAACTTAAAATGTCGGTGACCTGATCAACTGGGTGGGAGCCCATTAATCGTATAAGGTCAATAATGTGACTAAGTGATAATCCTATTCTGGATTTTGTGTGTGTCACACTCACTAGAAGTGTATTAAGTATGAAGTGTCTTCATACTGGACTGGACCTGACTTAAACTCAAGAAAGTTGTCATATAAGACCGTCACTGACAACTTGTAGTTGAGTCGCAAAATGATGATCAAATGGATATTCGATCTAAGTCCTGAGTGATCTTGAGTCCAAGCTGCTGGCTTGATTGTTCTTTGATTTAACAGTTAAAGAATAAGAAATATTACCGCTGTTCCCAACACTATTATTTTGGGAACATGATAGTCAGCAGTAGAGTAGCTTGGTCATAGACATGGGCATCACACAGCTCTCTAAAGAGTCATGATGATTCCCTTGGTTGTCAGTGGTGAGAAGTGAGAGTACCTGTGCACAACTTATGAATCAAAACCATAAGTGGGTTACTCATAATATTACTGACTGAGTCAAGGATGAAAAATGCAATGAGGGGCATAACGGTAGAAACCGCCTTCTCGTTTATGAATCATCAAGTGATATATACCGAATTTGATTGTATCAATGGACACACTGCTATTATAAAGGGAATAATATATACCGTATCACTAAAGAGTGCAGCCTCGGGTCTATAGTGGAATCACTTCGAGGTTTGACGAACAACTAACAGTTCGTTGGAGCTTAAGTGATACGGGTCCATGGTCCCCAGGATAGCTCCGTAACGGATGATACGTACGTGATTAAAATACATTCTGGATAATGTTTAATCATTTGGCTTGACTTATAAAACTGAAAGGTCTGTGGCAGACATCAGATAGTTTTATCGTTAGCGTGGCAAAAGTATCATATTTTGGTACACGAAATTAACTGATAAAAGAAATTTAGAATTTAGATTTTCTATCAGCACCATGTTGTTGGAAATTAAATTCTAAGCAACTTTGCTTTTTGAACCAAGTCATTTCGACTTACGGTTAGTGATTTATGGATTTTCTAAGTTTATGATCGGTTCGATAAACTTTGAAATGAAATCACGTGTCACGAATTTAAATGATGGTGTGGCACCATGACATTTTAATGTGTGATATTGAGATCAGGATTTATTAATATAATTTAATTATTTGGATTTAATTATTAATATCTTATTAATAATTAATAGATTTATATTAATAAATAAAAATATATATTTATATATATTCATATGTGTAAATTCGAATTAGGGTTTGATATATGAAACCCTAGTTAAATTCGAATGGCATGATTTGGTATTTCCATATTTGCGGCATAAGTACAAATGTTTTGGTATTTTGGCAAATCCCTAAAATCAATATTATGCATTGGATCGGTTATTATTTAATATCAACCGTTGGATTCAGATATTGATAAATTCGAAATTAATGACTTGGTGACCAAGTTTTATTTTTCGAATCTGATTAACTAATTGTATCTGTTAGATCGGTCTAAGATTTAATCTTTACCGTCGGATTGAAAATTAATTAATTAAATATATCTATATATATCTTCGAATTATGGTTTAAGGATAAATTTGAATTTTTTTTTTAATAAATCTTTTTATTTGATTTTTATCCTAAACTAATTTGATCCATTAGATCGATTTAAAGATTTATCTCAACCGTTGGATCTAGATAATAATGATTCAAATTTTATATATATATATATATATATGATAATTCGAATTTTATACTGATAAGAAGATAAGATTGGATTTTTGATTTATCTAAATCTTTCTTATTTAGTTAAATCCCTAATTAATTATATCCATTGGATTTAGATGAGATTAAATCTGGACCATTGGATTAAGATGATTAATTATATTTAATTAATAGAATTTGAAATTAGGGAGGAAAATTCTCCAATTCGGTTACGGTTTTGAGCCTATAAATAAGAGGCTCATACTACACATTTTTTACACATTTCCCCAGAAAAAATTCGAACTCTCCCTCTTCCTTAGGGTCTGCGAATTTTCTCTCTGATCTCTTTCTTCTGGTTCGGCTTAGGAGATTTTGCGGAAGCTTAAAAAGAACCATCATTTAAGATTTTGCGACGGAGTCCTGCCGGCGAAGCCCACGCTTCGGTACGAGGATTCCACGAGAATATCCCGGAAGATCACGGGAGTGTTGGACATGTGTGTCCTTAAACAAGATATTTAACCATTTGTAAGAGATTATGACAAGTCGTTGAATAAAGATGGTACTTATTATGTTAATCTTATTATAGTTTCTGTAGAGTAAAATAGAATGTTTGATTCCATAGTTCATAAAGGATGCAATTATGTTATTATTATCACAAAGAAGTCATGTCAGGGAGAATTAATAAACATAATAAATGAACTTAAAATGTGCGTGACTTGATTAACTGGGTGGGAGCCCATTAATCGGTAAGGTCATTAATGTGACTAAAGTGACAATCCTATTCTGGATTTTGTGTGTGTCTACACTCACTAGAAGTGCATTAAGTATGAAGCGTCTTCATACTGGACTGGACCTGACTTAAACTCAAGAAAGTTGTCATATAAGACCGTCACTGACAACTTGTAGTTGAGTCGCAAAATGATGATCAAATGGATATTAGTTCTAAGTCCTGAGTGGTCATGAGTCTAAGCTACTGGCTTGATTGTTCTTTGATTTAACCGTTAAAGAACACAAGATATTACCGCTGTTCCCAACACTATTATTTTGGGAACTTGATGGTCAGTAGTGAAGGATTGCTTGATCATAGATATGGGCATCACACAGCTCTCTTCAGAGTCATGATGATTCCCTTGATTGTCAGTGGTGAGAAGTGAGAGGTACCCGTGCGCAACTTATGAATCGAAACCATAAGTGGGTTGCTCATGTGTGAGTCATCAAGTGAAAGGACAATAATCGGTATTTGATTGAATCTAATGGACACCCTGCTGTATATAAGGGAATAATATATACCGTATCACTAAAGAGTGCAGCCTCGGGTCTATAGTGGAATCACTTCGAGGTTTGACGAACAACTAGCAGTTCGTTGGAGCTTAAGTGATACGGGTCCATGGTCCCCAGGATAGCTCCGTAACGGATGATACGTACGTGATTAAAATGCATTCTGGATAATGTTTAATCATTTGGCTCGACTTATAAAACTGACAAGTCTTGACAGACGTCAGATAGTTTTATCGATAGCGTGGCAAAAGTATCATATTTTGGTACACGAAAGTAACTGATAAAAAGAAAGTTAGAATTTAGATTTTAGAACAATACCATATTGTTCTAAATTAAATTCTAAGCAACTTTGCTTTTTTAACCAAGTCATTCTGACTAACGGTTAGTGATTTATGGATTTTCTAAGTTTATGACTCGGTTCGATAAACTTTGAAATTAAATCACATGTCACGAATTTAAATGATGGTGTAGCACCATGACATTTAATGTGTGATAAAGAGATCAGGAGTTATTAATATAATTTGATTATTTGGATTTGATTATTAATATCTTATTAATAATTAATTAATAATTAAAGGATTTATATTAATGAATAAATAATATATATTCATGTATTATTTAATGTGTAATTCGAATTAGGGCTTGAGTATAACAAACCCTAGATAAATTCGAATAACCAATCTTGAGAGATTTTATTTTTGCGGCATAAATACCTAAGGTCTGGTATAATGGCAAAAAACCCTGAAATCAATTTAATCCATTGGATCGGTCATGATTGAGTATCAACCGTTGGATTGAGATAATTGATTCAAACCCTAAAGAAATTCGAAATTGAAACTTGATGACCAAGTTTAGGTATTTCGAATTAGCTTAATTAATTCTGTCCGTTGGATCGGTTTTGAGATCTTATCTTTAAGCCGTCGGATTAGATATTAATTAACATTATATATATGACATTAAATTCGAATAAATATTAGGATAAAAGTTCGAATTAGGGTTTGATAAAACCCTAGGGTATTTGACTTTATCCCTAATTGATTTGATCCATTGGATTGGTTAAAGATATAATTTTAACCATTGGATCTAGATAATCAATAACAAATTCGAATTTGAGTAAATATATATAATAAAATTCGAAAAATATATGATATGATCTTATCTTATATTATTCAATTAATTAAATCCCTGATTAATTATATCCATTGGATCTAGATGAGATTAAATCTGGATCATTGGATTGAAATAATTATTTATATTTAATTACTAGAATTCGAACAAAGGGAGGGAATATCTCCAAATCGGTTACAGCTTGAGCCTATAAAAGGGAAGCTCATTCTACACATTCAACACACCTTTCCCAGAGTAAAAATTCGAGCTCTCCCTCTCTCTCTAAGGGTCTGCGAATTTTTGCTTCTGATCTTTTTTCTGGTTCGGCTTAGGAGATATTTTTCTCCGGTAGCTTTAAAAGAACCTTCAGTTATATTTTGCGACGGAGTCCTGCCAGCGAAGCCCACGCTTCGGTAGCGAGGAATCCAGGAGTCATATCCCGGAAGATCACGGGAGTTTCCCTCAGCATCGGCGGAGCCCTGCCCAATTTCAGAACGCGCAGCCGGAATCGTCAACTGAGGTACGGCCTTATGCATTGGGTAAATAAATGCGACCATTTACTGCTTTCTATTTGTTTCCTATTTCGACTAGATTATTAATAATGAATATGAAAATATTAAATTCGAAATATTTATCAGATCTCAGTTTTGATTGTTACCCGATATCCGTGTCGTCGGTCCGATAACAGGATTTCCGCTTTAAAATGAATTTTTAAATGTTACCGGGACGGCCCGGAGGCTATTATCGTGGTAAGGAAGTCGACTTGATACCATCGATTTCCAACAATTGGTATCAGAGATACGGTTCCAGGATAAATAATTTCGAAATTTAATTTTAAAGGTTTAAAAGAAATTATTTGATGAATAAATTAATAATTAAAATTGAAATTTATTTCTAGATATTTTAATTTTTAATTTAAAATTAGATTAATTTCCCGACCCGAGAAATCGGGAACGGAAAACAGGGGCGGGCTGCTAGGCGCAGCCCAGCCCGTGGCTAAAGGTGACCAGGGGCTGCCGCTGCAGCCCCAGGGTCGAAACCCTAAATGCCACGGGCCAGGCCCGAGGCAGGCCCACGCCAGGGGCGAGGCCCAGGGCGAAACCCTTGCGGGTTGCCCTGGCGCGCAGCGCCTGGGCCTCGCGGGCTGACCTGCGGCCCACGCTGCCTGGCAGCGGTATGGGCTAGCAGGCCCAGCGCGAGGTGGGCGCTGCCCTGGCCCTCCCGAGAGGCTGGGCGTGGCTTTTCCTAGGGACGTGGGCCCGCGCTTAGGCCCGGAGGGCCCACGTACATAATTTTAATTATAGGTCGGAATTTATTCCGACCCGGATCCTTAGGAATAATTAAATATTAATTGAAATTGAATAAATTATGAATCAATGAAATATGGATGTTATTTATGGATAAATAACATTGACTTATTTCATATAATTCATAAAATTAAATATGGATATTATTTATTGAATAAATAATATTGTCTTATTTAATATTACAATATGGATGATAATTCTTAGGAATAATATCATTGACTTATTTTAAAATTTCATAAATAATTAATTATAAGCCATAGCATAAATTAATGATTATTCTTAGAGAATGGGAATCATTAAAATCTAATTATATATATTCATCATAGATATAATTTGTAGTAACCTATTTTCATAACCCGTAAACATAGTGCTTATGTTTGATCATTATTAATATGTCGATTTAAGGATAGATATGAATAGTAAAGAGTAAATGTAAAGTGCGCATTATTAATCGGAAAAATCTCAATCATACAATCTTGTCTGAGGAAGAGGGAATCAAAAGTGGGGCCGGTTCACCATCCACTTCTGGGTGACCGGTTAGGACCCCTCCCATCTACATGGAGAAAGTATGATTGACCTATCACTACCGATGAAATAATGAACACTATAAACAATGAGGCCTTATGTGTAATTACATGTTGTAATTAATAAAGCCAAAATATAAACTTTTAATAGTCATTAAAGGAAAGTTTATAATAAGTTTTAATTAACTTATGATAAAAGTTAAAAACGTTATTTAACTAAAACAATGGCAAGTATAGAATAAATAATAAAAGGTCTCCATAATTACTATCACATGGTCTGCTGACCACACCGCCTCGAGTCACCCTAGAGTGACCACTCCTCTTAAGGAAAGGTGTGCTTGTGGAAGGTTTGGCACCGTGAAAGTTCCAAAAGAATATGGGGACGGAGGAATCTTGGAAATGGACCGTGAGTCACCTTAGAGTGACCATTCCTTAAGGACGACGTTTTCAAGAGGATTCCGAAAACCGAAAATAATGGGTTAAGCTTGCACGGAAGTTGGTACTTCCCGACCGTCTATGATGATAGTTAATAGTCATAAAGAACTGTGGTGGTTCTTAACATTGAATATTAATTAAGTTTATGACTAAAACTTAGTTCAACCAAACTACACAGTTGATACCGCGAGTCACCTTAGAGTGACCATGCCTTAAGGCCGGCAACGATGTGTACAGTCGGTTGAATTATCATGAAATAGTCCCAGGGTTTATTAACGTTTTCCCGAGAACATGTTTGCATCATG
This sequence comes from Parietaria judaica, assembly GCA_954871525.1. Taxonomy (NCBI): domain Eukaryota; kingdom Viridiplantae; phylum Streptophyta; class Magnoliopsida; order Rosales; family Urticaceae; genus Parietaria; species Parietaria judaica. The sequence continues at coordinate 5,572,008 of OX940868.1, forward strand.
TGACTATTTCGAACCAACTTAATTACCCAAAACATTCTACCTATAATAAAGTTTAATAAGTTGCTTTTTCAATGCCAGTATAAAATGTCCATCTGAAACAAATATAGAACAATCTGATGTGTATTTAATGTCAAGACAATGAATGTTCGAATAAGTGATTTTATTCACTTATTGATTATCTTTTGTGATTAATTGGTATTTCCACTCGACATTACAAGGGAGTAATTCGAAAGTTCTAGAACTTTGGAAATGGCTAAAGATGAACAAAGAGAAGATAATCATTCATCCCCATGATTGGTTAAGGTTGAAACCTTTGACTGAATTCATAATTCAGAAGACAATCATAAGTTGACTATGTTAGTCAAAGTAATGGGATAATTATTTTAGTGGGAGCAAGTCGTTTAAATATAATAAGTTGTTGTTTTCAAGAACAATAGTTATTATACCCGTGACTTACGTGGAAATTCAAATGTCCACTTATGTAAACAAAGTTTTATCATTGTAGATAATAATGAAATTATTATTTATTAAATGATCTAGTTGTTTACATTGACTGTCCGGTGAAGTGAAATAAACGAACTCAGTCCATCATGAAACAATGAATGAATAATATGGATGTGACATCCAGGAAAAAGGTTAACTGTGAAAGTGATCAATCATACCTAAGGCATCTAAATGATAGTCATATTAATTTGGATGAGATAAACAGGATGGACCATGCGTGAACTGTTACATCAGTTCCCTGCCTGTTTGAGAATCTTGTCCAAAGATTAAAATGACTAAAAGACCATTTTATGAGAAAGAGGGTCAAAAGAGCCAAAATTCCTATAAAGCTTGTACATACTTGGCGTATGTGGTCCATTATACAAGTTTGAAAAAGGGATATGAATACTTTATCTAATGATTGGCAAGTATTCAAGGTAATGGTATGAATGCAAAGTAGATTAGAACTTAAAAGTTCAAGAAATTTATTGCATGAACCGAATTTTTAATTCAGTTAATCACTTGTGACTCTTCAGTTATTCTGAAGGGGTGAATCTAAACTTTCAGTTTTATGATCACCTTATAGAGAAATTAATTCTCTGAAAGTCAACGTTCTCTTTCAAACCGGCATAACAGGTGTTCTAGGAAGAAAGGAACAAGAACCTTTTGAAATGATTAAGGGGAAGAATCATTTTACATTATTCATGGGAATCGAACGAAACATAGTTTATGATCATATAAGAGAGTAATTGTTCGGCAACAATAGTGACTCTTTTCGAAATATGACTCTATATAAACTATGAACCTCAAGATAAAACATTAATTGAGGAATTGTTAGAGGACAAAATAATTACACAATCAACAGCGCCTGTTGATAATCAGAGTACGGAAACCACGGTCCCAGGATCAGAACCAAGTGATACTCAGACGTAGTGGGAGGTTGATATCAACAACACTACGAGTAGTCACTAAAAGAGTTTCATTAGAAACTCTGGGAATACTCAGACGTAGTGGGAGGTTCTAATGAACGGTTAATCACTACGAGTAAACCCAGCTGTTTTTGACCTAGATGTTTCAAACACTAGTGTTGAAGATCCGACAAGCTTCAAGGAAGCTATGATGGATCCTGATAAGGGAGAATGACAGGAAGCCATGAACCAAGATATAGAATCAATGGATTCTAATGAAGTCTGGGAACTTGTAGACCTACCTGATGGTTTCAAAACCATAGGGAATAAATGGGTATACAAGAGAAAGAGAGGAGTGCACGGGAAGGTTGAAACCTTCAAGGCTAGACTAGTGGCAAAGGGTTTTACCCAGAGGGAATGTATTGATTTCGATGAGACCTTCGCTCCAGTCGCTAAGTATAAGTCCATCCGGATTCTCATGGCCATAGCTTGTAGTCTCAATTACGAGATATGGCAGATGGACGTCAAAACCGCATTCCTGAACGGGTACATTGACGAGAACATCTATATGGACCAACCAGAAGGGTTCGTGCAACATGGTCAAGAAGGGAAAGTTTGCAGATTACTCAAGTCCATTTATGGATTGAAGCAAGCTTCCAGATCCTGGAATCTAAGGTTTGATGAGACAATCAAGACCTATGGGTTCATTCAGAATGAAACTGAAGCCTGCATTTATAAACTCAATGATGAGTCCGTGGAAATTTTTCTTGTTCTATACGTCGATGATATTCTTCTCATTGGAAACAGTGTGAAAAGATTATCAGACGTGAAAGCGTGGCTATCTACACAATTCCAAATGAAGGATATGGGAGAAGCCAAGTATGTTCTTGGGATCCGTATTTTTAGGGATCGCAATAACAGGCTTCTAGCCTTGTCACAAGCAGCTTACATTGATAAGGTGCTTGAACGTTTTGCAATGACTAACTCCAAGGGTGGTAACTTACCAACCAGGCATGGAGTGTTCCTTAGTAGGAACCAGTGTCCAACTTCTCCGGAAGAGCAAGACGTGATGAGGCGGGTACCCTATGCTTCAGCAGTGGGAAGTTTTATGTACGCTATGCAGTGTACAAGACCAGACATCTGTTACGCTGTGGGAATGGTTAGTAGATACCAATCCAACCCTGGTATGCCTCATTGGATCGCATTGAAGAACATTCTCAAGTATCTTCGGAGAACGAGAAACTATATGTTAGTGTTTTCAGGAACATAACTGAATCCACTAGGGTACACTGACTCTGATTTTATGTCTTACAAAGACGCGAGAAAATCAACTTCAGGAGCAGTGTACACCCTTGCTGGTGGAGCGATATTCTGGAGAAGCGTAAAGCAATCCTGTATCGCAGATTCTACTATGGAAGCTGAGTATGTGGCTGCATGTGAAGCAGCCAAAGAATCAGTTTGGCTAAAGAATTTCTACTTGGAACTGGGTGTAGTCCCAGAAGTAGATGGACCACAAACTCTATACTGTGATAACAGTGGAGCTGTGGCCAATTCGAAAGAGCCCCGAGACCATAACAAAGCAAAACATATAGAAAGGAAATACCATCTCATTAGAGAGATAGTACGTCGAGGGGACGTACGGGTTGTGAAAATAGCATCGGAGGACAATCTGGCTGATCCATTTACCAGGACGTTGCCAGAGAAAATATTCAGGAGGCATCTGGATAATATGGGCGTGAGAGCATTGAGTCATCTTCTTTAAGTACAAGTGGGAGATTGTTGGACATGTGTGTCCTTAAACAAGATATTTAACCATTTGTAAAATATTATGACAAGTCGTTGAATAAAGATGGTACTTATTATGTTAATCTTATTATAGTTTCTGTAGAGTAAAATAGAATGTTTGATTCCATAGTTCATAAAGGATGCAATTATGTTATTATTATCACAAAGAAGTCATGTGAGGGAGAATTAATAAACATAATAAATGAACTTAAAATGTGCGTGACCTGATTAACTGGGTGGGAGCCCATTAATCGGTAAGGTCATTAATGTGACTAAAGTGACAATCCTATTCTGGATTTTGTGTGTGTCTACACTCACTAGAAGTGCATTAAGTATGAAGCGTCTTCATACTGGACTGGACCTGACTTAAACTCAAGAAAGTTGTCATATAAGACCGTCACTGACAACTTGTAGTTGAGTCGCAAAATGATGATCAAATGGATATTAGTTCTAAGTCCTGAGTGGTCATGAGTCTAAGCTACTGGCTTGATTGTTCTTTGATTTAACCGTTAAAGAACACAAGATATTACCGCTGTTCCCAACACTATTATTTTGGGAACATGATGGTCAGTAGTGAAGGATTGCTTCATCATAGATATGGGCATCACACAGCTCTCTTCAGAGTCATGATGATTCCCTTGATTGTCAGTGGTGAGAAGTGAGAGGTACCTGTGCGCAACTTATGAATCGAAACCATAAGTGGGTTGCTCATAATATTACTGGCTGAGTCAAGGATGAAAATGCATTGAGGGGCATTACGGTATAAAACGCCTGCTCATGTGTGAGTCATCAAGTGAAAGGAAAATAATCGGTATTTGATTGAATCTAATGGACACCCTGCTGTATATAAGGGAATAATATATACCGTATCACTAAAGAGTGCAGCCTCGGGTCTATAGTGGAATCACTTCGAGGTTTGACGAACAACTAGCAGTTCGTTGGAGCTTAAGTGATACGGGTCCATGGTCCCCAGGATAGCTCCGTAACGGATGATACGTACGTGATTAAAATGCATTCTGGATAATATTTAATCATTTGGCTCGACTTATAAAACTGACAAGTCTTGACAGACGTCAGATAGTTTTATCGATAGCGTGGCAAAAGTATCATATTTTGGTACACGAAAGTAACTGATAAAAAGAAAGTTAGAATTTAGATTTTAGAACAACACCATATTGTTCTAAATTAAATTCTAAGCAACTTTGCTTTTTGAACCAAGTCATTCTGACTAACGGTTAGTGATTTATGAATTTTCTAAGTTTATGACTCGGTTCGATAAACTTTGAAATTAAATCACATGTCACGAATTTAAATGATGGTGTAGCACCATGACATTTAATGTGTGATAAAGAGATCAGGAGTTATTAATATAATTTGATTATTTGGATTTGATTATTAATATCTTATTAATAATTAATTAATAATTAAAGGATTTATATTAATGAATAAATAATATATATTCATGTATTATTTAATGTGTAATTCGAATTAGGGCTTGAGTATAACAAACCCTAGATAAATTCGAATAACCAATCTTGAGAGATTTTATTTTTGCGGCATAAATACCTAAGGTCTGGTATAATGGCAAAAAACCCTGAAATCAATTTAATCCATTGGATCGGTCATGATTGAGTATCAACCGTTGGATTGAGATAATTGATTCAAACCCTAAAGAAATTCGAAATTGAAACTTGATGACCAAGTTTAGGTATTTTGAATTAGCTTAAATAATTCTGTCCGTTGGATCGGTTTTGAGATCTTATCTTTAAGCCGTCGGATTAGATATTAATTAACATTATATATATGACATTAAATTCGAATAAATATTAGGATAAAAGTTCGAATTAGGGTTTGATAAAACCCTAGGGTATTTGACTTTATCCCTAATTGATTTGATCCATTGGATTGGTTAAAGATATAATTTTAACTATTGGATCTAGATAATCAATAACAAATTCGAATTTGAGTAAATATATATAATAAAATTCGAAAAATATATGATATGATCTTATCTTATATTATTCAATTAATTAAATCCCTGATTAATTATATCCATTGGATCTAGATGAGATTAAATCTGGATCATTGGATTGAAATAATTATTTATATTTAATTACTAGAATTCGAACAAAGGGAGGGAATATCTCCAAATCGGTTACAGCTTGAGCCTATAAAAGGGAAGCTCATTCTACACATTCAACACACCTTTCCCAGAGTAAAAATTCGAGCTCTCCCTCTCTCTCTAAGGGTCTGCGAATTTTTGCTTCTGATCTTTTTTCTGGTTCGGCTTAGGAGATATTTTTCTCCGGTAGCTTTAAAAGAACCTTCAGTTATATTTTGCGACGGAGTCCTGCCAGCGAAGCCCACACTTCGGTAGCGAGGAATCCAGGAGTCATATCCCGGAAGATCACGGGAGTTTCCCTCAGCATCGGCGGAGCCCTGCCCAATTTCAGAACGCGCAGCCGGAATCGTCAACTGAGGTACGGCCTTATGCATTGGGTAAATAAATGCGACCATTTACTGCTTTCTATTTGTTTCCTATTTCGACTAGATTATTAATAATGAATATGAAAATATTAAATTCGAAATATTTATCAGATCTCAGTTTTGATTGTTACGCGATATCCGTGTCGTCGGTCCGATAACAGGATTTCCGCTTTAAAATGAATTTTTAAATGTTACCGGGACGGCCCGGAGGCTATTATCATGGTAAGGAAGTCGACTTGATACCATCGATTTCCAACAGGGAGTTTCCCTAAGCACCGGCGGAGCCCTGCCCGATTCAGAGCGCGCAGCCGGAAATCGTCATACGAGGTACGGCCTTATGCATTGGGTTAATAAATGCAAACATTTACTGCTTTCTATTTATTTCCTATTATGACTAGTTTATTAATAATGATTTATGAATATTAAATTACATAATATTTATCAGATCTTGGGATATGGTCATTATCCGATATTCGGACCGTTGTTAGGATAACAAGTTTTTCCGCTTTAAAATAATTTTTAAATGTTACCCTGACGGTTCGTAGGTATAAATTGTGATAATTTTATGGAATCCGAGACATGATTTCCAACACATCATGCACCTAAGAAAATGAATCTTCTCGTTTTGAACGTAGAAGAACAAAATACTTAGATTACAATGATGAACCACCACTTACAAAGCGGTTAAAGGTGAAGACTTAGAGAAATAGCTAGGAATCATGAAATCTAAAATGGACCTATGTACACAAACTAAGTAAATGACTTGTTAAAGCACCCAAAGAGTTTATTTCCATAAGATGCATGTGGATCTTCAAATGCAGATATACATGGAAGGTATAGTACATACGTACAAAGGGAGACTTGTAGTGAAATAGTTGAAACAAGATCATAGTAAAGACTAAGCGGAAATGTTCTCTCCCATCACCATGATTAAATCCATTATGATTTTTCTTGCAATTGCCAACTATGATTTAGGAATATGGCAAATGGATATGAAGATATGTTCCAGAATAAGATTCTGAAAAAAAGAACGTGTATTAGACACAACCTAAATAACTTTATTGATCACAAGCATGTTTTTGAAAAACAGCAAGTAAGCTATTGTAGCTGACTCGACCATCGAAGCAGAGTATATAGAATCCTCATATTCAGGTAAAGAGGATTTCTGGATCAGGAAATTTGTTTCTGATCATAGTGTAGTTCCTTGCATTAGTGTTCCAGTGTAACTCCTTGGTGACAACAACAGAGCAAAAACACGAGCCAGGGAACTAAGATCACAAAATAAGAATAATGTTCTCACTGATCAAAGATATAGTTGATCAAAAGACGTTGCAATGGAAAGATAATACACAGAAGTAAACATGATTAACCCGATGACCAATGCTTTGTCGAAAGAGAAGCAGCTTGGTCATACAAAGTCTAGAAGAGCCAGACACCTCTAGAATATTTGTGGTCTATTCTAACACATTGAACTTTTACTTTATTTTGATAAAAGTATGAAGTTCCAGAAAAAAATTGTTTGTTAAGAGTTTAAGCATAATTATAATATATAAATGCATTTTCTTCATTTTATGTTTATATCAATGTTTAAAATCAAATTTAAACATTGCTTTCAAGCAAGTAAATAATTTTTTACAATTGATTGGTACATGTAGATAAGATAAAAAGGAAGCGCCCTTGATATCTATGAGATATTCTTATACATGTATGCACTAGTAAGAACACTAGCAGTGTTGGAAAGACTCGCACTCTGAGAATCTCAGATAACAATCAAACCTTATTTATAAAGGGACACTAAGACTCTTAGAGATATGAAGATAGATTCCAAAGTTTGAGAACTATCATGAGTCCATCACCTGGTAAGTAATATATTTTGATTTAGTCAAACGCTCCGTAACGGGCAAGTTATAATAACTATTTTGGATATGTTACGAACCTTGTAGGGTGGAATGGTATCTCAGGAAAACATGCATCTCCCCATAAACTTGGGGAAATACACTCAAGGCCTCTTAAAGGATATGAGTATATGAAATTTGTGGCCACAAAAAAATAAAAAAGGGTTTTTGATTTGGTAGTTCAATACTTATATTCGAATCAGGAAACAGAATCGACTTAAGCAGATGTGCCAAACCATGGTTTGTGTCCCTTCTCGAGTAGTATAGATGTCGAAGGAATCAGTCATATGATTAAGGTTAATAGGGAAGAACCACATGGTTCTTCGAAATTAACTTATTAACCAGAGGATTCAAACAATTTTGCAGATTGGGGGAGTTGATGTCAAGGTAAAGACCACTCACTTCTTGTAGACCTAAAAGGTCGGTGGCCAACACTGCAGAATCCTATAGATTCACACCAAACTCGCCAGAGGAAACGGAGTACGATGACTAATTTGTAACGAAAAAGTGTTTCAGTTGCAAATTTGAAGAACCAGACATAGATGATTAAGAATGATGTACACGATAGCCATTCCCGACGTTTTTTCTAATAATTGTATTTGCATGATTATGCACGGGAGATATCCAATCCTGGTAAATTCGTGCGAGTGGGAGATTGTAGGTTATGCCTGAGCCAGATATTGGATCCACCGGGTTCTCAGGTATTGACCCGAGCACATAACCGAACTAACGGGCCCACGTGGGCATGAATATTAATTATGAATACCTAATTAATTAAAGCTTAATGGGCTTGACTAAAAGCCCATTAGGTTAAATGTTAGTTTGTACTATAAATACATATTTAACCTCATAATTAAACCGAATCCTACTCTAATCTCAGAGAGAATTTTGACCTATTCCTTGTGTGTGAGCTCGAGTTTCGCTCTCCTCCCCGGTTCTTCATCGGTTCGTCATCTAAACACCGAGAAGGATCTAACCTATCCTTCGAGTTGTTTTCTGGTCTACAAACACGTTCCCGCAGTGACGTGGTGGACAACATAGAGGCACGACAACTAACGTGTTGTTGCCCAGAGCAAGGAGAAATCGGCCATAGTAAGAATCGATCCAAATCAAAGTATTTTGGTACAATTGGAAAAAGTACCAAAATTCTGGTACCGTATCTAAAGTAAATAATCTAGATCATTAGTTTCGATGATGTCCCGTGATTTTTGCCTCGGGATAGAGAAAAATCATAAAAAAACCCTATAACTCTCTCATTCCCTTTCCTTGTAGCGCAAGTCCTAAAATACACCTTGATGTTGTTTGGGCTTTGGGCTGTATTTCAACATAAATATTTGTGGCCAAAGAAGTTATCAAATTCATTATTTTCTAGTCATAAAATTTATTTCTTGACGAAGAAAGTCACTAGCATCAAACTTTTATTGCAAATACACTGTTACAGAGTTCAATACCACCATTTTGTTGCCAAGTTAGATAAGACACGTCACACTTATACTTAGATCTCACATGGAGGCGTCTCTCGACCGTCCTCTATTGCTCATATTCCGGCGTAATTTCGACGGCTTTTGCTATTATGGCCACTACAAGGCAACTGTTGATGTGGTTTCGCACACCAACAGTCACGTGAGTATGTGAATGGGATTTTGATTTGAAGATGCTAATAACTTTATGAATCTTGACTTCCGCGTCGTCAATACTTTCGACGATGAAAAAAAGTAAAAAATGAAACAAACAAAACACCAAAGGTTTTTTAGAGAAGTTCGTCCCAATGCAGTACTTGACTATGTCCTCTGTAATTTTATTGAATTGAAAGAAATCAACAAGCACCAAAAGCCAATTCCGAGTTGATCGAAAGGAAATATGAAAACACTCTGAAAAATACAAATCTCACAGACTATTTTCTCTTAGGATGAATGCTTGCGTGCGTGTGATATAGTTGTCTTCTTACTTTTATAGGCCTTCAATTTCTTCCCGATGGGAGTTTACGCTGGTAGTGGATTCGAGTTCGGAGCTCGCATCGATGTCGAGCTGACACGTGGGCCACTTTCTGAGAGAATCGTGCAGTATTGGACTTTGACTTTGACGTTGTGGGAGTTTGAATTTTGATCGTGGCAATCTTCTTGGCCGGGCTCTGAAAGTTTGAATCAAGGTCATTGACTTGGTCTGCTCGTGCTTTGGTACTTCGTGCGCTTCTGCTCGGATCCCTTTGCAACAGTCTCTACCCGACACGATCTTTATGCTCTTTAGACCGATAGGCCTCATCAGGCTTTTGTTTTGGCCAAGTGTTGGTTTTTGCCTTGAGCTGGTGCGATTTTTGAGTTTTTCTTGGGTTATTTTCCTTCTAGTGGCTTTTCAGTTCGCATCTCCTTTGAGCATTCTCGCTCGAGATGGGCCTTTGCCTTTTGAGCTTTTTTTTACTCTGATCGGGCCTCAATACTGTTAAGTGTTTATTGGGCCTCTGGGTTATGTATCTCGAAAGCCCAATTGTGTGAATACTCAATTATATTAATAACTCTGGTCTTAATTTACATGGATCGTAAATTTAATTAATGACCTCATCATGCTGATTATGGAACGAATTTGTACATCAACAGCGACCGCGAGGACGGTCGATAGTGGGTGACTTAAGATGTTATGCCTCCAATATTACAAAAAATGTAACATTTAATGTTGTAAAGGTGTATTTACAATACTAGTCTAACGTAATGGAGTTTCTGTTGATGAATGACTTTCTCCTTAATTAATCAACACATAGTTTAATTATTAAGACAACCAAACAATACATAGTTTGTCCCTCTGACCTGAGTGTCAAAGCGAGGACATAATTGACACATACAACTTTATTATGCAAAGCGGCCTATATTAATAAATTTAGGCCCATGAAGCGTAATAGCCTCGAAAGGGCCTAGCCCAACTTGGTTCTCTAAAGGATCTGAACGAATTAGCACGATGAGACATGGTCTCCATATGAGATAATGTTCTACCTAGTTCTGTGGAAAATAATCGTCCGAGTGACCATGATGTAGAAGCCTAATTGGAATGGTTCAAAGTTGTCATACGGTTCATCGGGAAACCCTTTACACGTGTAAAGAGGACACGACTTCAACAGGGAAATCCAACTAGTCGTTGCCAAAGACCAAGGATAGATATATTTTGGATGAAGGAGCCTATTAATAGAAGAAGAGAAGACGAGAGGACGACATCGCTAAAAAAAGACGAATAACATCTTAGTTTCATTAAGCATTGTATTTGAGAGTGCACTTCCTGATATTTTGTCCTCCCTTCGGATTGTATTCTCTATAATCAATAAAAGTAAGCAATCCTTATATTCTTACGATACTTTCTTCTATATTTTACTATTGATATTCAAATAGATATGGGCTTGTCTTCACAGGGTGAATCCCGGGTGATTATACGACGAATTATCGAAAATCCAAAACGACAAATTAAGCGGACATATAAAACAAGTGTAATCACCTCGTGAATGTTGATCGTTATTATTCACATAAACAATTTTGTCTCCAAACAACGAGTTAAGTGACTTATCTAGAAGAAATTAACAAGTTCGATGATTTTGGCTGCAAAAAAGTAAATAAATTAACAACAGAAATTTGGGATAATCGCAAGAATGACCTTGTATGGGATCTGGTAGAGGTTTATACCATCGGCATTGTTCACTCCTTTAATTCATACCCTTCATTAAACGATGTGGGCCGGCGAGTGATGCTAAAAGTAAATTTTTCTTTCCTAAGATTTAATTATATCTTTTTCGCATTTCTCTTTCTCTTTGCTCTTATTTTATTATATTTTTTGCGCGCTTTTATTTCTCTATTCACTTTTTTCTACATTTTTTTCTTTTCTCTCTTCCTTTTTTTCTTATTATTTTTCCCGTGCTGGTCTTCTACTCGCCTTCTTCTTCGACTGACTAGTAGTAGAATCCTTAATATCCTCTTCTCTTTTCGAGGATTCGCCATTTTTTCTTTATCTTCTACGATGTGCACTCAACCTTTGGCTCATATTCTTTTGGATTCTTTAACATCAACTTTCACATTGAATAGTTAGTTAAAACTTGAAACTTTTAAATTTATTATTCTTTTTTGGGTAAAAATGCCTATAGTGGTACACCTTGTACATTAGTGGTAAATTAGAATTACAGAAATTTAGCTCAATATTATACTATATTGTCTCAATATAACCGCTAAAAACATTTTTATAAAGTAGCGGTAGGATGTATCGCGATAATAATGAATATAACGAGTATCGTACAACGTTACGGTATTACAGAACTTAAGCTCAATATTGCACAATATTGTTTCAATATAACCGCTATATGACATTGTGTATAACATAGCAGTAAGATGTATCGTGATACTAAGTAATATAGCGATATCGTATAATGTTATGGTATTTGAATTTCAGGTTTGAGTCCTTTCTCGTTTCTTGATGTCTTCCTTTTTGCTGAGCGTCACTTGTGGAGGAAAATAGATATACGATGCTTATATGTGGCGGTGGGTTGGAGACCGAGACATGAGAACTTGTATTCAGGTTGAAACGTCTAAATTGAATGGATATGCTGATTTGAAAGAGCTTCTATTGGTGCGTTTCAAAATTTCAATGCAATATTATTTGAAAGTAATTTATAAACATTCTCATAGTAACCAGCTTCTATCCCTTAGAAACGATACATACTTGACCATATATCTATGAGACGTCGATGGGTCGGCCTGGTTAGATCAATTATACATCAGTCAACTAGTAAAGGAAAATCGTGAAGTCGAAAGAAAACGGGTTGTTCAATCTGGCGGGCCTGTTGAACGTGTACTGACCGCCCAAAAAATGCAATTCAATCTAGCAAGCCAGATGAGCCAGAAGATCGCCCCACTGATATGCAATAATATTTTCTGAGTGATATGCAAGAAGATCGCCTGGCTTATATGCAAGATTATCATCCTACTAATACGCTAGAAGATCACTCGACTGATATGGGAGAAAATCATTAGACGGATATACCGGAAGCTAACTATAATGATGAAGACGTGGTATTGTCACAATTCATAAGGGTGTCGAATTATTTTGTGGCACCAAGTTCGTGTCGAAAAATTCCAAGTAGTTCGTTTTATGATGGTATGAATCTTAAACTTGGTCAGGAGTTTTCATCAAAGTCGTAATTGAAAAATTTTTGGTTGAGGGTGCTTTCGAGGGATCCTTCGAGTTGAGGTCAGTAAAGTCTACAACAACATTATACTCAGTCAGATGCCTAAATATGAAATGCAAGTGGAGGATATATGCAACACAGATAAAAAACCGTTACATGTTCACCATACAAACATATAAAAGCATCCACACTTGTTCCGTAGCCGACCGAAAATATGGATATCGATAGGCCACTTCGTCGTATCTTGGCATCCTTATCTGCAATACATTCTATGCAAACACGAAATTGATTCAGCATTTTCTGTCAAATAAGGGTATCAAGGTTAGTTCTTGGAAGGCTTGGCATGCGAGGGGTAACGCCATTAATAGGATGAAAGGTAACCCGGCTAAGAATTACGAGTTCTTACCGGTTTATTATTTTATGGTTGAAAAAGAAAACCCAAGTTCTCGTGCCGCAATTAAGATTATCGAGAAAGGCTATTTTTTTACTGTTTCATGGAATTATACGCGTCGGTTATAGGATTCAAAATTTAGAGGAAGGTTATTTGTCTCGGCGCAGGTCACTTGTATAGAAAGTTCGAATGTGTATTACTCGTTGCAACCACTATGGATGACGATGGTTATATTTATCCACTTGCTTTCAGTATTACAGACGTGGAGAACCAGTAAGCGTTGGTATAGTTTTTAGAACGCCTCAAAGAATCAATCCCGGATGACGAAGACTTGGTGTTCGAATCGGATAGAGGGGGGTCCATTTTTCAGGGTATACATACAGTGTATCCGAAAGCACATCATGGATATAGTAATTATCACGTCAGTTGCAACTTGTTGAAGTGTGGGAGGGGGAGGAGGAGGAGGAGGAGGAGGAGGAGGAGGAGGAGGAGGAGGAGGAGAAGAAAGCTCCCGATTCCGATGAAGAAACCGGCGTATGAAGGGATCCCAATCCCAATGAAGAAACCGGCAAATCAAAGGATCCCAATCCCAATGAAGAAATCAAGAAAAAAAGGCTATGGGCCATTATTAAGAGATGGTACGATCATAGAGAGAGGAGGACTTTGAGAAAATATAATATCTCTTCAAGAGTAAGTTTCCAATTGTTGCACAATATCACGTTGAACAAGATAGGAGAAGATCGAATTGGGCAAGAGCGTACTTTATGGGGAAAATATATGACATACTGACTTCAAACAATGATGAATTCATTAATAGTGTGCTAAAAGTAGCTAGAGGTTACCTTATTGTTGGCTTTTTAGATGATTGTATTGGGAAAGTATTAGAGTATATAAATAGATACCATAATGCGAGTACTCCGTGGATTCGAGAAAAAGAAGGAGATCAAATCTAAGACGATGACGACCGATAACTTAAATGATGATAAGTGGGAAGTGGCGACGAGTGGAACTGAGTAGAGAAGCCACCCGAAAGTGGTTGTGGTGATTGGTAGAAAAACGTGCATGTTCTTACTGTTGCAGTCTATAGAATATCCATGTGCGCATGCCGTCCCGCCAATCTCCACTACTGGGATAAATCCTGAGAATTTCTGTGGAAAATTCTTGAGTTTGGACAACTGGTGTAAACCGCATTTTATAGCCGTAATACCTATTATGCTACGTGAAGATTAGGAAGCGCGTTCTCATGTCCAAGAAGTCTTTAGGAAGATTAGACCGTCAGAAGTACAACTCTGCAAAAAAGGACAAAATAAGACAAGAACATTCCTATCATTTGGGAACAGTGGAAGAAAATATACCAGGTACTGTAGAAAATGCTTGTGCGATGGACATTATGCTTCAACGTGTATTATGTGAACTTCATCTTTATTTGTATGAACAATGAATTTGTATTAAGTTAATTAGTGAACTATGCTACAACGTATACTATGTACTAAAATATGTGAACATCGTCTTTTTTTTTTTATGAACCATGGATTTGTGTTACGCTAATAAGTAGAATTGTATCCCGCTATAGAAGCTTAGAAATAGAGCCATTAAGAAAATAATAGCGGTAAGATAATAGTTATATAACGGTAAGATAATTGGTATTGATATAGCAATAGAAATTTGGACCATGGGAATGCCGGAGTGCCGAACTTATCAATAATGGTTTCAGAAGGAAGGAATCAGCAAAAAAGTATAGCGGTATTCATTGCAAGCTTGAATCCTGAAAAAAGTCCACAAGAATCTATATAAAGAAGGAATCATATGAGAATACTTAAAATAAGCATGAGTATGAAGTAAATTACCTTATTTTCCGAAAACAGATTTGATCCCCAAAGACCACGCATTTTCTCCGCTATACTGTAGAAAAGGCTTGCGAATGGCTAAAATACTCGGATATTAGAACTGTATAAGTTGACACATGTTAGTTGCATTTATTGTAAGTAGGTGGTATTAATAAGTTGTTGGTTCGTCTTTATTCACTAATTGGTTTTATTTAGTTGGTGTTATAAATTATTGGTTCGTCTTACCCGAATGGTATTAAATTCTGGTTTGACGGTTTGAATTTCCCGCGTAGCTTTATATATTGTTAATATTTGAGCTTGCCTACGATGTTGATTAATGAAACACTTCTCCATAGTTATTGTTATAAATTATAAATACCCTATAAGTTTGACAAGGCTGAAGAAACTCTTCCTCGTTATTTATAACCACCCTCCTCTGAGTATGACGAGAGATTTGACATTTTTACTCGCAGAGCCCTTGTAGCCGATGAAATAGAACTTTAACCCGACAAAGAGCTTCGGGCCTACATTATTGTTTAATTCTCAAAAATATTGTACGAGTAGTGTAAAAGTGTACACTATATTTGGTGAAAACTTACATTGTTGAAATCATTGAGCCAGCCTAATTTTGGACCATTTCGCACCCCGAAAATATCCACGGTGATCTCAAAAGGCGTTTCGTCAACAAGTGAGTTAGCTTCAATGCATGCTTTTATCCATGCACACATAAAGTTGTAGCTTCATTGCATGCTTTTATCCCTGCACAAATTAAGTTCACAAGATTTAAGTATAGTTGATGTTGAGATTCCATATTTTGTTCAATTGACATAAGAAAATCTTGGCTTTGTGTGCAACTACTGCAATTTTCTAGACCCACAATAAAATGCGTCATATTTTTCCAGTAAATGGAATATTCATACCCGTGAGAATTCTCAAACTGCGACAAGAGCAACTGCAAAATGAACAAGTAAAAAATATAAGCATCTTAGCATTGTAACATGATAAATCACTAAAAACATAAAGATAACGACCTTAGGTTCTGTATTCAGTACAGAATAAGTAAGTTGCAGTTGTCATGAATTTTTGGCCATTGTGGTATTGTCTGACTACTGGTTTTCCTTGCCAAATGCGGTTATAATTGTGGATAGGTATGAAAAATGGTTTCAATGTAACCGCATCTCTTGGTAACCGCTTCCCAATGGTATTTATTAGCACCGTTTCGTAACCGCATATCGAAGAGTTTAGGTTTAGAAAAAATAAATTTGTAACCGTTTACTAATGAACTTAATAATCCAAACCGCAACTCCAGAATCCGTAGCGGTAGTGATATGAGTATTGTTCCAATGAACTTAAATACACACGAATGGTAAGATGAAATAACCTAATAGAAACATGAACTTCCCCATTTCAATTCTCTAACCACTCGGTAACCGCAACGTGTTTAGTGACCACCGCTAGGAGAAAACCTAGCGGTAACTGCTATGGTTCAAATCTACTCGGATAAGTGGTTGGAGAAACCTGTTAATGTGCTTTTATTGCATGCATGTCGTATTAATTACTCGTTCATCTCCCTCCAAAAATGTTTAATCCATCCATTTACCCCCAAGAGTTTATAAATAGAACAATCCCTAACCCTAAACAATAGAATTATTTCCATCATCTCTCTCTCCATGATAATATTGTATGAATGCAGTGGCAAATAGTTCGTCAACGACTTGTGAGCAATTTAAAATGCCTCCGTCCATTCATACAATATTAATGCGGGTTGTTCTTTGCCGTTGTGCTTCTTTTTTCTTTAATGCGGGTTATGTTTACATGCACAGTTCTTGTATGATTTCTTCCCGATATTAGGGAAGGACAAAATGAAGCAACACGTGTTAGAGATCTGAAATGTACAAGGGGAAGAAGCAAGTTCCCGACGCGACATTAAGGACAGGGAGCATAGCAGTATAAGGGGAAGTGGCAAGTTCTTGTGCAAGATTAATCTTTTGTTTCTTAGGAGGATGGTATTTATGCTCATAATCCTTGTTGTCGTTCCTATTTAAGTTTTATTTTTTATTTTTACTTCCCGCTATTATGTAATATATAACGGTAGTAAATATTTACTCATTGTGTGTTGTGTTACGAAATAATACGAGTATTACCTTTTTACTGGTGTATTATCTTTTTCAGTTTAAATATGTACGAGTTAATCAAGTATAATATGCATTACTTCGCATAGGTGTAGGAGTGATAGAAACTTGTTCTATAATCCAACAAACTTGCTAGTTCATTGGTCATAGTCATTATGCGCCTATGATCTAACACACTTACCATCATTTTTTCCGATGAACTTAGTAATGCACACAAACGGTAGAATGAAATAACCAGATAGAAACACAAACCTTCCCCATTTCAATTCACTAACCGCTTGGTAACCGTTACGTGTTTAGTGACCACCGCTAGGAGAAAACCTAGTGGTAACTAATGTGGTTCAAAAGTACTCAGATTAGTTGGTGGAAAAACATACTAATGTTCCTTTATTGCATGCATGTCGTTTTACTTACTCTTCCATCTCTTCCTAGCGTTTATGTTTGGGAGCAGTAAAGTATTTTGATTTAGAATATTAGTTCATTTAAATAGTTATCTTTTTAAACCTTCAGAATCTTAAAATTTTGAGCTAAATCAAAAAACCGCTACTGCGTAACCTGTAACGGTAGTGTTATGAGTGTATAGCTGCGGATAAACATATTGATGTACCTTATTTCATGCAAGTCGAGTAATTTAATTACTCGTCCATCCCCCCCAAGATTTTATGAATAGAAAAATCCCTAAACCTAAACAATAGATTATTTCCATCATCTCCCTCGCCATGATAATATTGTATGAATCCACCACCCAAAGGTTCGTCAGTTGGTTTTCAGTAATATTTTATGCCACCGTGCATTCATACAATATTTACAAGAAGGTGCAAGCAAATCATGTAGCTGTGCTTCTTGTTTCTTCCCGCTAGGAAAAAAAATGAAGAAACTCATGTTAGGAGGAGTTGCATCCGTGCTTCTTGTATTTGCAAGCTACCGTTACATCCTCTTGACGCGATATTTAGGATGGGGAGCATAGCGGTATATGGGGAAACGACAAATACTCGTGCAAGATTATTGTTTTATTTCTTAGCAAGGGGGTATTTAGGTTCGTAATAGTTGCCCGCCGTTCTTATTTAAGTTTTTTTTTGTATGATTTCTTCCCGCTATTATGTAACATATAACAATAGTCAATATTTACTTATTTTGTGTTGTATTACAGAATAAACAATAGCATATTATTTTTTATGAACTGGCTCTTATTTATGTTTGGTTTGTATTCGATACTCCCGCTATTATGTAACATATAATGGTACTCAATATTTACTCTTATGTGTTGTTTGGCAAAATAAACTATAAATCATAGCGTTATAATCATAAGTTCCAAAATACCCTTTTATTAATATAAATAGAAGAAAACCCTAAAAAGGGAGAAAATTTTGCATTATATTGTTGCCCGCCGCCTCCTCTTCTTATTTGTATATATTTTTAATGAACTGCCAAAGCTATGAGCACCAACTTCGGTATTGCATTACCAAAGTGTTAGCTAACTCATCTCTCTTATTTATTCTCTGACATTTTGGTGATCACATACCGGAGAAGGTACTAGCGGTAAGTTAGATCGCAAGTTACAGTATGATAAATAACATTAACATAGCAATACAATTGTCATGTTATACAATATGATTCAACACGTCTTTGTTAAAAAATCCCATACCGCGTAACAGACAAATACTACTTGAAGAACATCCATAAAACGACAAAGAAAGTTACGAGTGTTAGTTTGCCCCAACTGATGAACTAGTATTAGTTTTGTCGTTCCTGTATTTGAATTGGTTAAAGGGCATCAATTTGTGGAATAGGTTCTGGATCTACCCAATCAAAGTTTTCGCAATTATCTTTTCCATGATGACAAGCAAAATACCCAAATTCACAACCTTAGAAAAATTACAGAGATCATGTATAAAGTCCTCATAATTGAAAACCTGAATCTTCTCTTAGGATTCTACCACGTGTTTGACGTTAAGATTATAGTATTGCTGTCGCATTTACAAAGACACCGTCGATCCTTATGAGTTGGAGAAGTTCGTGAACCATCGTCAAGGTCGTACATTGTATATTTGGGTAGGTCGGAAGTAGATATAGAAGTTCTGGGCTTTCTTGTGATGTGGTTAGCAGTTCAGGATGGCGGTGCCTTTACTTTATAGTCGATTTTCTAACCGTTCGTGACTTGGTTTCTGTATGAAAAAACATACTAGCTAAAAGTAACAAATATAGCAACATAAGTAAATATGTAAAGAAACTCATATTTGAAAGACATATTACTATTAAGTAAAGAAACTTGTATTAGAAAGAAATACTACTATTTGTATTGGTAGCGGTAACGAAATAAAGTAATGTATAATAGTAGAACTAACAAAGTAAAATAGTTTGTATTAGAAAGAAATACTAATATCAGTATCATTACTGGTAACGGAATAAATCAACGTATATTAGTAGCGGTAACAAAGTAAAGCCACTTATATTAGTAGCGGTTATAAAACAAAGTTATACTAACTGCTATACATATCAATAGTAAACGACCCCCAGCTCGTTTTCACGACAGAGAGCCTTCTGGACACACGTTGAGTAGGGACGACTTCTCTCGCTATAGCGGGCCACAGGCGCAAGGTATGGGGTCCCTGGGACAACAACCAAAAGAGCTTAAACCGTGTTTTTGAGAAATCAGCCTTGCATGATATGCATTGACCGTCAAACCAGATCGAGAAGTACAATTTGTCCACGCATGCCCACGCTCGGTTGTAAAACCTTAGTTAGTCTCCCGATAACCAATCTATAGATCCAAAATCCGATTCTTGCAGTGCACCGCTACGGATCTTCCCAAAATGATAGTCACTTGGGGCATGAAGGTAGTATCGACGATATCATTTGAACTAGAATTGAGAATACTTTCTGGACAAGTTAATAGTCGCATACGGATCCCGAAAGTGATCTCATCATGTTTCTACATTTAATATCAATGAATTAATAACAATACATAGAAATAAAATAAATATAGAAATATTGTCATCCAAGAATTATTACCACACCTTCCAGCCACCATCACGGTCGACAATCCTCTGGAAAAAAACAATGGGCCATATCTTCCGTTACAACATACCCGCGACGTTGGCCTGTTGCGATAAAACCACCCGGTGAACCAGTATATGATGTATTTTGATGCTGGTGAGAGTGGAAATAAATCTGAGTAACGACCATCTACACCATCTGAGTCACTGCGAGCCTCGGTATTTTCACCTCCAGGCTCACCATCTTCATCAGAAACTTCATCATCTGACTCACCGCCAGATGCACCATCTTCACCTTCACACTCTCCATCTGCTTCACCTCCATCCTGACCGCCATTCTGTTGGAAATTACATCTCAATTCGCAAGAATATTATCGCAAAATGTGCCGTCTATCCGTCTAAGTAACATTTAAAAATTATTTTAAAGCAAAAAACTTGTTAACCGTACAACAGATCGAACATCGGATAATAACCAAGTATCAAGATCTGATAAATATTAGGTAATTTTATATTCATAAATCATAATTAATAATCTAGTCTATATGAAATAAATAAAAGCAATAAAATATTGCATTTATTAACCCAATGCATAAGGCCGTACCTTAGAGTGATGACTTCCAGCTGGGCGTTGTGAACTCGGCAGAGCTCCGTCGGTGCTGAGGAAAACACCCGTGATCTTCTGGGATATTCTCCTGGATTCCTCGTACCGAAACGTGGGCTCCGTCGGCAAGAATCCGTCGAAAACTTTAACTGATGGTTTATTTAAGCTTCTAGAGAACTACGTCTCTTAAGCCGAACACGAAAACTATAGATCAGTAGCGAAATTCGCAGACTCCGAGGGAGAGAGAGTTCGAATATTTCTCTAGGGAAAGGTGTCAAAAAGGGTAGAATGAACTCCCTATTTATTGGCTCAGACTGTAACCGAGTTGGAGAAATTCCATACCCTAATTTTGAATTATATTTAATTAAATATGATTAATTATTTTAATCCAATGTCTAGATTAAATTTTATCTTAATCCAATGGATATAATTAATCAGGGATTTATTTAAATAAGAAAGACGTGGTAAAATCAAAAACCAATCTTATCCACTTATTATAAAAATTTGAAATACATATATAGATATATATATATATATATATAATTAATTTAAAAAATTAATTATCTAGATCCAAGGGTTGAGATCAATCTTAGACCGATTCAATGGACCAAATTGATTCAGGATAAAGTCAAATACACTAAGACTTGGTAAAAGCCCTAATTCGATTTTAATCCTTATCAATACTTCAAAAATTATATATTATATATATTATTAATTAATTTTCAATCCGACGGTAAAGATTAAATCTTAAATCGATCTAACTAATACAATTAATTAGACCAAATTTGAAAAAACTAAGCTTCGTAACAAAGCTAACAATATAAAATTAGTGTTAGGTTAAAAATCAATTATCTAAAACACACGGTTGATATTAAATCCTAATTGATCCAATGGATTAAATTGATTTTAAAGTTTTTCTCAAATATCAAAACATTTGGTACATAAGACGCAAATATGAAATGACCAAAGTCAATCCATGCGAATACGAGCCTTTACTATTTTGTGGCAACAATTCGATAATATATACATATAAATATATATATTAATATAAATATATTAATTAATAATTAAATATTAATGAAGATATTAATAATTAAATTCAACTGATTTAATTAAATTAATATCTATTGATCTCAATATCACACATTTAAATGTCATGGTGCAACACCATCATTTAAATTCGTGACACGTGATTTAATTTTATAGTTTACCAACATGATCACAAACTTAGAAATTCTTTAAATCACAAACCGTACGTCGAATGACTTAGGTCTAAAAGGAAATTTCTAAAGTATTTAATTTCTAACAACTTTCAAGTTGACAGAAAATCCAAATTCAACTTTCTTTTCTCATTTAATTTCGGTTACCAAGATATGGTAGTTTTCTCACGCCACTAATAAAACTATCTTATGTCTGACACAGACTTCAGTTTTATAAATATTTCCAAATGATTAAAAATCTCAAAATGTTCCTCTCAATTATGTGTCATCCGTTACGAAGCTATCCTGGGGACAATTGACTTGTATCACTTAAGCTCCAACGAACTACTAGGATGTTCGTTACGAACCCTGGTGCAATTCCACTATAAACCCGAGGCTGCACTCTTGAATGATACACTAAATATTATTCCCTTAATTACAGTAGGGTGTCAATTGATACAATCAGATTCGGGTTATTGATCTTTCACTTGATGATCCACACACGAGCAGACAATTTTTACCATTTTGCCTCTCATTCCTTTTCCTCATTGACCCAGTCAGTAGTATCATGAGTAACTCACTTATGGTTTCGATTCATAAGTTGTGCACTGGTACCTCTCACTTCTCACCACCGACAATCAAGGAAATCATCATGACTCTGAAGAGAGTTGTGTCATGCCATGTCTCTAACAAATCGACCCTTACTGTTGACTATCATGTTCCCATGAGGTCGAATCAAGTCAAGAGGTCGGACTCAAGATCACTCACGACTTAGATCGGATATCCATTTGATCATCTACTAGTGACTCAACTCAAAGTTATCAGTGAAATTCTTATATAATAACTTCCGGAGTTTAAGTCAGGCCCAGTCCAGTATGAAGACACTCCATACTTAATGTGCTTCTAGTGAGTGTGACACACACTTAATCCAGAATATGATTATATCACTTAGTCACATTAATGACCTTATACGATTAATGAGCTCCAACCCAATTAATCAGGTCAAATACATTTTAAGTTCTTTTATTACAATTATTAATTCTTCTTCACATTGACTCAATTGTAATAATAATAACATAATTGCATCATTTATGAGCTAAGGAATAAAATTCTATTATACTCTACCAGAAACTATAATAAGATTAACATAATAAGCATCATCTTTTATTCAACGAATTGTAATAAGCTTTTACAAATATGATAAACCAGCTGGTTTAAGGACATATTTCCAACACATTCTCACTCTCTACTACTTCCGTCTCGTCGTCATTCTCCTCTTCAAACCCCGGTGGCGGTGGCAATGAAGCTGGTTGCACGTATTGGGAAGTTCATTACATTTCTCGATAATATTATCAAGAATTATGCCATCGGAACATCTGGTTAAAATTTAAAAAAAATAATTAAAGCGAAAAACATATTAACCGTACAACATATTGAACATCTAATTAAAAACCAAAATCAAGATTTAAGAAATTATTAGTAACGTAACTTTATATAAATTCATTATTAATTATCTAGTCTATAGGAAATAAATAAACTATAAATTAAGGTTTTTATTTATTGACCCAATGCATAAGGCCGTAACTCTGGTAATAACAAATCCGGCTGCGCATTCAGAAATGGGCAGGGCTTCGCCGATGCTTAAGGAAACTCTCGTGATCTTCTGAGATATTCTCTGGACTCCTCGTACCAAAGGTGTTGGGAATCACCCGTCGGATCCCGATAATATTGTCGTGAACTATGCCTACGAAACGTCAAGTTAACATTTAAAAAATTATTTTCAAGCGGAAATCAGATAATAACCATATTACAAGATATGATAAATATTAGGTAATTTAAAATTCATAAATCATTATTAATAATCTAGTCTACAGGAAATAAATAGAAAGCAACAAATTACCGCATTTATTAACCCAATGCATATGTCCGTACCTCAGTTGACTTTCGGCTGCGCGTTCTGAACTTGGCAGGTCTCTGCCGGTGCTGAGGGAAACAACCGTGATCTTCCAGGATATTCTACTGGATTCCTCTTATCAAAGCGTGCGCTTCGCCGGCATGACTGTGTCGCAAAATTTAACTGATGGTTCTATTTAAGCTCCTGGAGACTAAGTCTCTTAAGCTCTGGGGTAAGGTGTGAAAAAAATGTGTAGAAGGAGCTCCCTATTTATTGGCTCAGACTGCAGCTGAATTGGAGAAATTCCCTCTCTATATTTCGAATTCTATTTATTAAATATGATTAATTATTTCAATCCAATGGTCTATATATTTAATCTTATCTAAATCCAATGGATATAATTAAGTAGGGATTTAATTAAATAAGAAATACTTGGTAAAATCAAAAACTAATCTTATCCTCTTATTATTCATTTGAACTGTAATTATCTAGATCCAACGTTTGAGATAAAACTTAAATCGATCTAATGGATCAAATTAATTAATGATAAAATCAAATACCCAAATACTTGGTAAGCCCTAGCTCAATTTTATCCATATCTTGAATTTGAAAATTATATATAATATATATATATATAATTAATTTCCAATTCGACGGTAAAGATTAAATCATAAACTGATCCAACGGATACAATTAATTAAATAAATTCAAAAATCCTAAGCTTGGTCACCAGGCCATCAATTTTGAATTATATTTAGGGTTAAAAATCAATTATCTTAATCCAACGGTTGATATTAAATCCTAACCGATCCAATGGATTAAATTAATTTTAGGGTTTTGCTCAAGTACCAAAACATTTAGTACTTGTACATTAATATATATATATATATATTAATATAAATCTATTATTTATTAATTAATTATGAATAAGACATTAATAATTAAATTATATTAATAACCGCTGATATGAATATCACACATTCAAATTTCATGGTGTCACACCATCATTTAAATTAGTGACATGTTATTTAATTTCATAGTTTACTGAAATGATCATAAACTTAGATATTCTCCAAATCACAAATGGTATGTCGAAACGAGTCGGTTCCAAAAGAAAAATTTCTAATAATTTAATTTCCAAAAAGTTTCATGTCGACAAAAAATCCAAATTCAACTTTCTTTTGTCAGTTAATCTCGGTTACCAAGATATGGTACTTTTGCCACGCTACTGATAAAACTATCTGATATCTGCCACAGACTTCAGTTTTATAAATCTTGCCAAATGATTAAATATCTCAAAATTTTCCTATCACGTACGTATCATCCTTTACGAAGTTGTCCTGGGGACCATGGACCCATACCACTTAAGCTCCAACGAACCACTAGGATGTTCGTCGAATCACGATTTAATTCCACTATAAACCCGAAGCTGCACTCTTTGGTGATGCAATATATATAATTCCCTTTATTAAAGCAAGGTGTCCATTAATACAATCAAATTCGGGTAATTGATCTTTCACTTGATGATCCACACATGAGTAGGCGATTTTTACCGTTTTGCCCCTCATTGCATTTTCATCCTTGACTCAGTCATTAATATCATGAGTAACTCACTTATGGTTTTGATTCATAAGTTGCACACGGCTACCTCTCACTGCTCACCACTGAAAACCAACGGAATCATCGTGACTCTGAAGAGAGCTGTGCGATGCCCATGTCTATGACTAAGCTACCTTCACTGATGACCATCATCTTCCGAAAATAATAGTGTTGGGAACAGCCGTAATATATTGTGTTCTTTAACGGTTAAATCAAAGAACAATCAGGCCAACAAATCAGACTCGATATCACTCTGTACTTAGATCGAATATCCATTTGATCATCATACTAGTGACTCAACTCCAAGTTATCAGGGCCGGTCTTTTATGATAACATCCGAAGTTTAAGTCAGGACCAGTCTAGCATGAAGACACTTCACACTTAATGCACTTCTAGAGACTGTGACACACACAAAATCCAAAATATGATTATTACTTAGTCACATTAATGACCTTATACAATTAATGGGCTCCCACCCAGTTAATCTGGTCACATACATTTTAAGTTCATTTATTATGATTATTAATTCTTCCTCACATTGACTCTAATGTGATAATATTAACATAATTGCATCCTTTATGAACTAAGGAATACATATATTTTACTCTACCAGAAACTATTATAAGATTAACATAATAAGCACCATCTTTTATTCAATGAATTATCATAATATTTTACAAATGGATAAAAATCAGATTGTTTAAGGACACATGTCCAACAAAATCGTGGGCTTCGCGAGCAGGAATTCATCGCAAAACTGTAATTGGATGTTCCTTTAAAGCTTCCAGAGAACAACGTCTCACTAAGCCAAACCAGAAAAGAGACATCAGTAGCTAAGAAATTCACAGATGTGTGTGTGTGTGTGTGTGTGTGTGTGTGTGTGTGTGTGTGTGTGTGTGTGTGTGTGTGTGTGAGTGTGTGTGTGTGTGTGTGTGTGTGTGTGTGTGTGTGTGTGTGTGTGTGTGTGTGTGTGTGTGTGTGTGTGTGTGTGTGTGTGTGTGTGTGTGTGAGAGAGAGAGAGAGAGAGAGAGAGAGAGAGAGAGAGAGAGGCCGAATAGCCTTTAATTCTATATATGATAAATATACCAATGACCAAGATTTTATCACCAAAGATCCAATGGTTCTAAGTAATTAGGGATTTAACCAAATGAGGAAATCATGAATATATCAAGTATCCAATGACTTCCTTATATATGAAAATTCGAATTGCCTATGTATTCATATGGAAAATTCAAAACCAATAGTAAAATTCAACGGTTGGAATTTAATTCCATAACCAATGTAATGGACCATTTTGATTTAGCACAAAGTCAAATATCATTGCTTGGTCACCAAGCAAAAATTCGAGATTTCCTTAAGGTAGTGCTCGAAATTATGTTCCACATATACATGTTAATTAATTTTCAATCCAATGGTCAAGATTTAATCCTAAATTGATCCAACGGATATAATTAATTAATCAATTTCAAAATTTAAACTTGATTACCAATTTATTTTCGAACTAGGGTTTCCAAATTAATTTTCATGGTCCAACAGTTGAGATTAAATCTTATCTGATCTAATGAACAAAATTAATTTTTGGATATTTCACCAATAATTAAACTTAGGTACTTATGCCAAAAATTTGGAAAATC
This sequence comes from Parietaria judaica, assembly GCA_954871525.1. NCBI lineage: Eukaryota > Viridiplantae > Streptophyta > Magnoliopsida > Rosales > Urticaceae > Parietaria > Parietaria judaica. The sequence continues at coordinate 5,598,993 of OX940868.1, forward strand.
TAAACCAAGTAAAATTGTGTATACCTAGTCATATATTTCTTGGGCACAATGAATATACACATTTATATATTTACAAAAATGATATTTTATTATAATATAAGCCTATTAATTATTAATTAATCATTAATAATAAAAATATTAATTATTAAATCCAAATAATTAAACTATATCATAATTCACTGATCTCAATATCACATACAAAATATTATGTATTAACCCCATCATTTAAATTCGTGACACGTGATTTAATTTCTCAACTTACCAATACCAATCAAAAACTTGGAAAATACCTAAATCACAAATCGTATGTCAAAATGAATCGGTTCCAAAAGAAAAGTTTTTACAATTAAATTTCCAACAACTTTCAATTTTATGAAAAGTCCAAATTCTAATTTATTTTATCAGTTAGATTTCCGGTACCAAATTTTGGTACTTTTGCGACGTAAAAAATAAAACTTCCAAAATCTGATACGGACTTTAATTTTATGAATCCTGAAAAATGATAAAACATATCGAATGTTTAAATCATGTACGTATCATTCGTTTCGGATCTATCCTGGGACCATGGACCTGTATCACTTAAGCTCCAACGAACTACTAGTTGTTCATCAAACCTCGGTGTTATTCCACTATAAACCCGAGGCTGCACCCTCTATTGATATAGTATATATTATTACCTTTATTAGAAAGGTGTCCATTGGTACAATCAAATTCGGGTTATTGATCTTTCACTTGATGATCCACACACGAGCAGGCGGTTTTTACCGTTTTGCCTCTCAATGCATTTTCATCTTTAATTCTGTCAATAATATGGTGAGTAACCCACTTATGGTTTCTCGATTCATAAGTTGCGTACGTGTATCTCTCATTTCTCACAACTAACAATTAAGGGAATCATATTGACTCTGAAGAGAGCTATGTGATGTCCGTTTCTATGACCAAGCAACTTTTACCTATTGACTATCATGTTCCCAAAATATCAGCATTGGGAACGACATTAAATGTGTTCTTTAACAGTTAAATCAAAGAATAACCAAGTCAACAGTCTAGGCTCGAGGTCACTCAGGACATAGATCGAGTATCCATTTGATTATCTACTAGTCATGAGTGGCATTCTAAATTGGTAACTTCCGGAGTTTAAGTCATGTGCAGTCCAGTATAAAGCTGCTTCATACTTAGTGCACTTCTAGTGAGTGTGACACACACACTTAATCCAATAGGATTATATCACTTAGTCACATTAATGACTTTATCCGATTAATGAGCTTCCACTCAGTTAACCAAGTCACGGACATTTTAAGTTCATTTATTATGATTGTTAATTCTTCTTCACATTGACTCGGTTAGATAAAAATAACATAATAGCATCATTTATGAACTATGGAATACACATTCTATTTTACTTTACCATAAACGATATTAAGATTAACATAATAAGTAACATCTTTTATTCAATGACTTTGGTCAAAATCTTTTACAATAAGGGAAAAACAACTTGTTTAAGGAAACATGTCAAAAAACGGACTCCTCCATCGTTGGGCGATCCGTGAACCACGTTCCAAACACTCCATGAGCATGTGGTAGCGTGGGCCGCGATCGATATCGTATAGTCGGGTGGATATTACATAAGGCACTGTGGCCTCCACCGCTTTGGGACGAAGCAAACACAATTATGCCACCAATTAGGAGAGTAATGTTATATAAAAAAAAAAGTAATTGATACAAGTAGATTTATAATAGAGAAAAGCAACTAAATAACTAACCTCCGGGATCAACCCACGTAAAAGACGGTCGCGGTTACAAAGTTCAATCCCAGTGTAAAAATTTCTCCATTTGCACATACGAGGTAAATCCTCTAGCTCTAGAACCTCCGCCGTAACATTTTCCACTTCCGGCAAACACTCGTACGCCAAAATCTGCATGAACTTAACATGTATGATTGATATATACGACAAACATGGTAAATATATAACTTAAAATTTATACATATACCAGTAGTGGGTGGATGAACCCCCGAAAGTGTTGGACTTACCTGATTATTAGGCCCTGTGATTCAGATGCTAATGCCACTTGTATAAGATCATGACGTTGACTTCTTTAAAGATTAGGTTCATGAATTATCAATGAAAATTCTTTTTCAATTTTTCTTTATGAATATAATGAAAGTTTTGATTCCATACTTTTTATCATTTTGCAATTGTGTAATTATGTCATCACGATGGTCTACGTGAGGAGGTTCTGTTGGACATGTGTCCTTAAACAAGCTGTTTTAACCCATTTGTAAAAGATTATGACTAGTCGTTGAATAAAGATAATACTTATTATGTTAATCTTATTATAGTTTCTGTAGAGTAAAATAGAATGTTTGATCCATAGTTCATAATGGAATGCAATTATGTTATTATCATCACACCCGAGTCAATGTGAGGAAGAATGTATAATCATAATAAATGAACTTAAAGTGTCCGTGACCTGATTAACTGGGTGGGAGCCCATTAATCAAACAGGTCATTAATGTGACTAAGTGATATAATATTATTCTGGATTAAATGTGTGTGTCACATTCACTAGAAGTGCATTAAGTATGAAACGTCTTCATACTGGACTGGACCTGACTTAAACTCAAGAAGTTATCATATAAGATCGTCACTGATAACTTGAAGTTGAGTCACTAGTAGATGATCAAATGGATATTCGATCTAAGTCCTGAGTGATCTTGAGTCTGATCTGTTTACTTGATTGTTCTTTGATTTAACCGTTTAAGAACACAATATATTACCGCTGTTCCCAACACTATTATTTTGGGAGCATGATAGTCAACAGTGAAGGTAGCTTGATCATAGATATGGGCATCACATAGCTCTCTTCAGAGTCAAGATGATTCCCTTAATTGTCAATGGTGAGAAATGAGATTTACCCATGGCCAGCTTATGACTCGTAATCATAAGTGGGTTGCTCATAATATTATTCGACTGAGTTAAGGATGAAAATACAGTGAGAGGCAATACGGTAAAAACCGCCTGCTCATGTGTGGATCATCAAGTGAAAGATCAATAACCGAAATTTGATTATATCAATGGACACCCTGCTGTTATAAGGGAATAATATATACCGTATCACTAAAGAGTGCAGCCTCGGGTCTATAGTGGAATCACTTCGAGGTTTGACGAACATCTAGCGGTTCGTTGGAGCTTAAGTGATACGGGTCCATGGTCCCCAGGATAGCTCCGTAACGGATGATACGTACGTGATTAAAATACATTCTGGATAATGTTTAATTGTTTGGCTCGACTAATAAAACTGACAAGTCTTTGGCAGACGTCAGATAGTTTTATCGTCAGCGTGGCAAAAGTACCATATTTTGTTACATGGAATTAAGTGATAAAAAGAAAGTTAGAATTTAGATTTGCTATCAGCACCATGTTGATGTAAATGAAATTCTAAGCAACTTTGCGTTTTGAACCAAGTCATTCCGACTTACGGTTTGTGATTTATGGATTTTCTAAGTTTGTGTTCAGTACGACAAGCTATGAAATTAAATCACATGTCACGAATTTAAATGATGGTGTGGCACCATGAAATTTTAATGTGTGATATTGAGATCAGGAATTATTAATATAATTTAATTATTTGGATTTAATTATTAATATCTTATTAATAATTCATTAATAATTAATAGATTTATATTAATAATAATAATATATATTTAATTATATATTATATGTGTATATCGATTATTGAGCAGCAAGAAAAGTACAACCACTTCACACGCATTTGACTTGGTTTGAACTTTTAATATTTTCGGCATAAGTACATAATATTTGGTATTTTAGCAAAACTCTAAAATCAATTTAATCCATTGGATCGGAAATGATTTAATATCAACCGTTGGATTAAGATAATTGATTTTTGACCTAACCCTAATTCGAAAATAGTAGCTTGGTGACCAAGCTTAGGGTTTTCGAATTTGACCTAATTAATTATATCCGTTGGATCGGTTTAAGATTTAATCTTTACCGTCGGATTGGAAATTAATTAATATATAATAATTAATAATTTTTCAAAATTATCATTATTATTATTATATATGTATATATTTTGAAATTTAAATAAGTAGATAAGATTGGTTTTTTATTTTACCAAGTCTTTCTTATTTAGTTAAATCCCTAATTAATTATATCCATTGGATTTAGGTAAGATTGAATCTAAACCTTTGTATTAGGATAATTAATTATATTTAATAATTATTTCGAAATTAAATATATATATATATATATATATATAAATATATATATATTCGAATTATATTTAAATAAGATGATAAGATTGGTTTTTGATTTTACCAAGTCTTTTTTATTTAATTAAATCCCTAATTAATTATATCCATTGGATTTAGATGAGATTGAATCTAAACCTTTGAATTAAGATAATTAATTATATTTAATATATATAATTTCGAAATTTGGGAGTAAATTTCTCAAATTCGGTTACGGGCTAAGGCTATAAATAGGGAGCTCATTCTACACATTTTACACACCTTTCCCCAGAGCAAAAACTCGAGCTCTCCCTCTCTCTTTAGGGTCTGCGAGTTTTCTGCTTCTGATCTCTCTTCTGGTTCGGCTTAGGAGATATTTTTCTCCGGTAGCTTAAAAAGGACCGCCAGTTAAATTTTGCGACGAAGTCCTGCCGGCGAAGCCCACGCTTCGGTACAAGGAATCCAGGAGAATATCCCGGAAGATCACGGGAGTTTCCCTCAGCATACCCTGCCAAAGTCAGAACGCGCAGACGGAAGTCGTCAATGAGGTACGGCCTTATGCATTGGGTCAATAAATGCAAAATTCTTTTTATTGTATTTATTTATTTTCCATAGACATTAGATTTAATAATGTTGTTATGAAATTAATTGTGATAATTAAATTGCCAATTATTTATCTGGTCGCTTTATCCAAATTACTCGATGTCAGTACGTTGTTACGGTGTAACTTTTCTAACCTAAAATTATTTTTTAAGTAACCCGGACGGACTGATGAGAGCGGAATATTTGAGGTAATTTGGACGGGACGTTAAAAGTATTTTTTAATGAATTTGCAATCGAAGCTACTTCGTTATTTTTCAAGGTAAATTGGCATATTAGTATATCCGATTTGCAATAAATGGCGTCGGAGCTATATCCAATCTCCAACAGGTTCGACGTACACAATACAATAATAACTAAAATTATGTCCTTAGGTCAAATTATTGATGGGATATGATAATTGGTAAAAACTATTGATGAAATCAACGATAATCGAGTGCTGATCTATTACCTAATCATGGTGTTGTTCCGCACCGTTGGGAATAGTCAAGTATAAAGTGTCTTCATATAAAACGCGAGAGACTTACTTTGAACGCATCAATCCGTCAATCATAATTAGTAAATAAGTCGAAACAATGGTCAGATGGAATCAATTGATGTCCTGAGGTAGTACGAGTCTATATAGTTTAACTTAAACGATCTTTGATCTAATCGTTTCAGTTTACAATCAAGTATCCCTAACACTTTTATTTTGGGATCGAAAGGTTTGCCGTAGTAAACTTCATGACTATAGATATGGATAATAACTTTATGATTTCTTTTGTTATGATTTGTGAGAAGCTAAGAAGTACTCATCCGGAGCCTAAAAACTTCATAAAAACATTAGGTGAGTAACTTTGCAATAATCATGGAAACAAAGGTAGTGTCGTCTAAACGAAATTACGAGATCAACCTTAGTAAGACGAGAATCATACTAATACGGAAACAGGGATTCTCAATAGTCTGACTGTATCAATGGACTCCTGAGTCAGGAAGATATAATTAACGCATACTTAAGAGTTCAGCTTCAGGATATATTGTAATGTAACCGAATGTGGTGAAAACTCTTCAATTTCACCGAAGCTTGAGTATGTGTGTCCATTTGTCCCCTTTGTAGCTCCATAAGATCGAAACCACAAATACAATTGTGTTCTTAGAACATAGAATAGAATTGATCAGATATGACTTGTAATTTGGTTACATGAAAATCATGATCATCCCAAATTGGTCAAATTACAAAAAATTTTGGCCAATACAGAAACTGTAAAAATATATTGAATTTAATCCTAAGACATCCCTAGGTTGTGGGAAATAAAATTCTGGTATAGTTATTGTTATGGGTAATTCTCGGAATTGATTTTACGAAATAAATTAATTAAACGGGAATTATTTACATAACTTCTGTTAATTAATTATATATTTGATTAAATCTTTATTAATCAAATTAATCAATTTCAAAACCCAAAACTCCCTCCGGAGGCCCGTTTTCGAAAAACAAAGTGTCCCGGTGTTCGCAAAAATATGAAAAACCCCAAAAACGACATAAAATTTGGGAAAAACAGACACGGGACGCGCTCGGGAGCAAAAACGGCCGAGGAAACACCCGCGGGACCCACAGGGGCGGCGGCTGTCAGGGCCACGCCACGTGGCGGCATCCTGCGCCGCCACCAGCCCGCGGGCCCCACCCGGGGTCGCCTCAACCCCCCACTTGGGGGCTCCTTTCGCGCGATCGCGCCAGCTGGCGCGATCCAGGCCACACGCGTCCCATCACGGGACGCGGCCTCTCGCCTCGCGCGAACTCCCGCGCAGGACACGCGGACGACCCCGATGGGTCTGCTCCCGCGCGGGGATCCGTGCCCTCGCCACTTCCGAGGAGGCCTGCTTCGAGCAGGCCACGTGTAGGGCAGGGATCATCCCTGCCCTTTGAGCCGCGCTATGCGGGCCCCCCTCGGGGGCTTGGTGGCCGTCCGATCTCGCGCGGACGGCCGGGATCGGACCATCTTTCCAAGGACTGAAATGCAATTATAAAACTGTCCCCCCCTGGACAATATTTTACTGCGACCGGGCCCCTGGACCCTATTATAAATAGAAGCTCAGTTCAGTTGAAACGGTAACTCATTCGAACTCTCTCGACTCGAGTCCTCTCTCTCTCTCTACCCCCGATATACTCGCCTCCCCTCAAATATTATACTAATGTTGAGCGTCGGAGGTGAATCAGGGGGTACCCCCCCCCCCCCTGTTTCCCCTGACCACGGGTGTTGTATTTTTCAGGCTCAGAGAAGTGAGATAATTCATAAAAGCGGAAGCCCTGGAGGAATTTTCATAAGACCACGACCCGCCTGATAGGCTCCGTTCCACATTGTGCCCAGCCTATCTCCAGTCTATTATACGGCTGTTGGGATAGTCTGGGGACAAGTGACGGGGCCCACTATTTAGGCCGAGGGTCAGGTCTGAGAAATTTCCTCTAAGATCCGGACGACCGAGGGATCACCCTGAGAGGGATCTCTGGACTCACTTATTGGACGGATGCACTCCCCCGTTCACGGGTACCCCTGATCCGCGTGGACTCCAAACCTGTGCAAAACCCGGTCTGGACATCCCCAGGTTTAGCGGTAACAGGTCCTGTAAAAAACCCGTCCTTGTCAATTCCAGGTCCTGCGGTAACAGGTCCTGTATAAAACCCGGCTTGGCCATCTCCAGACTCTGCGGTAACAGGTAGCGAGCCACCCTGATCGCTTCGGACCCTGAAAGGCCACGAGACCTTCGATCCAAGAAAAGTCCAGAGACGCCAACTCAGAGTCCCCGAATCGGCCAATTAAAAACTCACCCTGAAGTCAGAATGGCGATCGTCCTAAAGTCAACGGGGGTCAGAGGGAACTATCATTGACAATAAATCTGTCATCCCCGTAACAAAGGCCAACCAAGGCCCACACAGAAATCTACAAAAAGCCCGCCACGTCAGCAAACGACATTGGGCCAGGCCCAAAATCCACAACTTGGGCCTCAACAGTGTTTGATCCAAAAAACGGCATCAACATTTTGGCGCTAGAAGGAGGGGGTTTCCACGAAGTCAGTCCTCTGGACAACCCCACCAGCAGAACGACGCTCTGATCCCACAAATCGGAGAATGTCATCCCAACCAACGGAAGGCACGCCCTCTCACCCCACAGAGAGCATCGCCCTGAACACTCGGGCCAAGACCCAAGCTCGTCAAAAGCAGGTCCGTATCCTGCCAGAGACAAGCACCCGTCGTGGGTCAGCTCACAACGAGGAAAGATTAGTCCGAGTCGAAGAAAGTCTTTTTCGGCTAACAGGACTCATCTCCAAACACTTCGAAGGCAAACACGCCAACGAAGGAGAGGAAAACGAAGAACGCCCCATTCCTGAAAACTCTCAGGGGCCAGCACAATCACAAACCACCCGGCGATCGGCCTTTGAACGGCTAGGGGGGTACGAAGATGCCACCAACAATGCTAGAAGTCGGCGAAGGGAACGTCGACGACAGGGGCATACCCCGAACGACGAAGAAGATCTCCGGCATCGCCTGGATCACGCCGAACAACAAAGAAACCATCAACGACGCAAAAGCCGAAAGAGGGAAAGATCTCATCAACCGGAGGAATCCGGTAGTGACGACAGTTCAAAAAGATCCGGCGACTCTCGGCGCCCCCGGAACCCGGAGGGAGAATATGTCATCCGCGCAATAGGCACTCAGGCGACAACCCCGCCATACGAAGGCCTCAAAAGCGAGCTCCAGACCCTCAAGCGGGAAATGCAGAGGCTCACCGCGGCCCAAAGCACTAACCCAGTAACACGGAGTTTAGCTGAAAGGAACATCTCCCCTCTGGCGGATCACCTGCTCGCCGAAGATCTCGACGGAGATCTAAGGTTCCCACTGAACCTCGTCTACGACGGCTCTACCGACCCAACATACCACCTGGTGCAATACCAGTTCAACAGGCGAGTGAAGAAGTGCTCGCCCGCCACAATGTGTCAGGCTTTCTGCCTCACTCTTGCAGGACCCGCCTTCGAATGGTACCAACGCCTTCCGAAAGGGTCCATCAGGTCCTTCGACGAACTCGCGGAGCGATTCACTTCACGTTTCGCAAGCTCAATCTCGCAGCGCAAGCCAAAGTCCTACATGTGGACTCTCAAGCAGCGCAAGGACGAGACATTACAGACGTACCTGAAAAGGTTCGTCGAGGAATCAAACAAAGTCGCCAGCTACACAGACGACGACGCCATTACCGCCGTGATCGACGGCCTGCCGCTATGCGATTTCTCTCGCTCCCTTGTCAAAAAGAGGCCAACCTCAATGGCTGAATTGATGGCAAGGGCATCCAAAGACATTGCTGTCGACGAATACTTCGGCGGCAGGAACCAGTTCAACTCTGACGATCAGAGTCGCAACGACCGAAAAGGTGGTAGCGGCATACCGCAGAGTAAAAAGCAGCACCCACAGCCCAACTCCGGAAACAGACCGCCGTTGCATAAACGGACGGATAAATTCCGGAAAGACGCAAACTTCACCCCCCTGACGGCCTCGCCCGCAACGATCTTCAGCCTCCATGGAGATAAATTCGGGAGACCGCCACCACTCAAGAAAAATGCCAAGAAAGACATGAGCCGATACTGCGAATACCACCAGGATCACGGCCATACAACATCAGAATGCTATCAGCTGAAAATGCAGATCGAGCAACTGATTCAAGACGGACAACTCAAGGAGTTCGTCAAAAAATTAGTCTCAGGAAGCGGGGACACCCGAAACCAGAGCCGACAAGACGCCAGACCCCTACGTGAAGACAGCCCCATTCAATCTCGCGCTGTAAAAGCGCCAGAAGAGGGCAGGCCTTCCCAGTTCCACATCATATCAACCATCATGGGCGGACCTGAGACCGCAGATTCAAGAAATCAACGAAAGCGATACGCCAGTTCCCTCGAAGAAGATTTTGACGTCCATCAAATCAATGTCACTCATCTCAAAGGAGCACCCCATGTGCTCCCCAGCCAAGAAATCACCTTCACCGAGCAGGAGGCTCAGAGAATCTCTCACCCGCACAACGATGCCATCGTGACCGATATACTGATCGCCAACAGCCAAGTTCGGCGAGTCCTGATCGACAACGGGAGCTCCGCCGACGTCATCTTCAAATCCGCCTTGGTCCAAATGAACCTCGGAGGATTGATTCCTACGCCAGTAAAGACACCTCTCTACGGCTTCAGCGAAAAGCCTGTATACACCGAGGGCCCCATCACCCTACCCACAACATTCGGATCCGAAGGCGGAGCTCACACCACCAAGATGATCAGATACTTGGTGGTAGACCAACCTTCGGCCTACAATGTCATTTTGGGACGACCCAGCCTCAACAAATTGCAAGCCATCGCGTCTACCTTTCATCTACTCGTCAAGTTCCCGACAGAAAACGGGATAGGGGTTATGAAAGGCAGTCAGCAGGAATCCAGGAATTGCTACACCCAGGGTACAAAACTCGGGAAGAACGAGTCGGTTGTCGATACGATATGCCAACTCGAGGAAGAACTTCCCGAGTACCCCGGGAACGCAAGGATGTTTGGTGAGCTGGACCCTCGGGATGACAGACGCAAGCCCACCATGGAACCGTCATCAGAAGTGACGCAAATCTCGATCTCGATTGACCGGCCCGAAACATCCGATCATGATCAAGACCAAGCTGATCGCATTCCTAAGAGAATTCAAGGATGTGTTCGCCTGGTCACACGCCGACATGCCCGGCATTGATCCTGAAATCGCCGTCCATCGATTAAATATCAAAGCGGGGAGAACGCCGAAGATCCAACGCCGGCGCGCCTTCAACCCCGAGCGATATCAGGCGATCAGCGAAGAAGTCAACAAACTCATCACCGCCGACTTCATCAAAGAAGTGACATATCCCGACTGGGTATCCAACGTAGTAATGGTGAAAAAGCCGAACGGAAAGTGGAGAATCTGCTCAACGCAGCGTGTCCCAAAGATTGTTTCCCGCTGCCAAGAATCGACCAGTTGGTGGATGCCACCGCCGGTCACCAGCTCATGAGCATGATGGACGCCTACTCAGGATACAACCAAATCCGAATGCACAAGCCTGATCAGATACACACGACATTCGTGACTGATCGGGGACTTTATTGCTACAAAGTCATGCCGTTCGGACTCAAAAACGCCGGAGCTACGTACCAACGCCTGGTCAACAAGATTTTCGCCCCGCTAATCGGAAAGACCATGGAGGTATACGTGGACGACATGATTGTAAAAAGTCTTCGAGAAGAAGACCACGTCAACGATCTACGAGAGACATTCCTGTTACTGAGGAAGTATCAGATGAAACTAAATCCAGCCAAGTGCGCCTTCCGAGTCGAGTCCGGAAAATTCCTGGGATACATCGTTAATAGACGAGGTATCGAAGCTAACCCCGAGAAGATCAAGGCCCTCCTCGAGATGAGGAGCCCGCAACGGATAAAAGAAGTGCAAAGCCTGAACGGAAGAATCAACGCTCTAGGAAGGTTCGTCTCAAAAGCCACGGATCGCTGCCAGCCGTTCTTTCAAGCCCTGAAAGGGGGAAAGAACTTTGTCTGGGACGAGAAGTGCGAAGCAGCCTTCCAGGAGTTGAAAACCTACCTCGGATCACCACCTTTGTTGTCAAAACCAAAGGAGGAGGAATCACTCTACCTCTACCTCTCGGTATCAATTCGGGCGGTGAGCGCAGTGCTAGTCCGGGAAGAAGACAAGAGGCAACTGCCAATCTATTACATCAGCAAAGCCCTCCTTGACGCTGAAACGCGTTACACGCAAATCGAGAAACTGGCGCTAGCTCTGGTCACCGCCGCGAAGAAACTCCGCCCGTATTTCCAGGCTCACCAGATAGTCGTAAGAACGGAGCACCCAGTCCGAAAGGCACTGCTCAAAGGAACCTCCTCACGAATGGCTATCTGGTCACAAGAGCTGGGAGAATCCGGCGTCGAGTATCAGGCAAGGGTGGCCATCAAAGGCCAAGCCGTGGCAGATTTCATCGCTGAGTTCACGTACGACACCGAGGTCGAAACCATGGAAAAAATGGTCGAAGCGCCTAAACCACCAAAGAGAAAACATACCCCCGACGGCCCGACCTGGTGCCTCCACGTCGACGGCGCCTCAAACATGCACGGGTCCGGGGCCGGGGTGGTCCTCACTAACCCCGACGGTGAAAAACTCCGTTACGCCCTCCGCTTCGGGTTCAAGGCTTCAAACAACGAGGCTGAATACGAAGCACTGCTAGCCGGACTGTAAATCGCACACAAACTCCAGGTGGAAAACCTGCGAATCCACTGCGACTCCCAGCTGATAGTGAAACAAGTAGAAGGCGAGTACCAAGCGAAGGAAGCCCACATGGTGGCATATCTGGCAGAAACGAAACGACGCCTGGAGCCACTAGCCTGGTACGAGATCACACAGATCCCGCGAGACGAGAACTCGGAAGCTGACGCCTTGGCAAGGGCAGCTTCCGGGGCAGGCGACGAAGGACTGGAAAAGGTCCCGATCGAAGCCCTCAGCCAGCCTTCAATAAAGAAGCTCGAAACCCCTGACACCACAACTAGAAATGAAGCAACGACGGGGATCGAAGAAGAAACGATCCCAACTCCTGACAGAAGAATCCTCTCCCCGGCAAGCGAACACGGCGAAAGCTGGACCACCCCGGTGAAAAGATACCTGAAATACGGTATTCTCCCGGCCGGTCGCAAAGAAGCCAGACAGCTCAAGCTCCGAGCAACAAGATACGTGTTGCACAACGGAGAACTCTACAAGCGAGGCTTCATGCAACCTCTCCTGAAATGCCTTGAAGAAGAAGACGCCAACCTAGTCCTCCGCGAAATCCACGAAGGAATTTGTGGAAACCACTACGCTGGACGATCTCTGGCTCTGAAAGCCCTGAAACAAGGGTACTTCTGGCCCACTCTCAAGAAAGACTCCGCCGAAATGGCGCGAAGATGTGACAGGTGCCAAAGGTTTGCGCAAATCCCGCGACAACCGGCGGTCCCGCTCTGTCCTGTGATGGTCCCCCGTCCCTTCGCAAAATGGGGGATCGACCTGATCGGAAAACTCCTAAAAGCGCCGGGAGGGGTGGAATACGCCATAGTCGCCATCGACTACTTCACCAAGTGGGTCGAAACGGAGCCTATGGCAAAGATCACCCAGAAAAACACAACAAATTTCATCTGGCGCAATATAGTGTACCGACACGGGATCCCCGAGTCCATCATCACCGACAACGCTAAACAGTTCAACAACTCGGACCTCCGATCGTTCTGTCAAGACCTCGGAATAAGCAACACTTATTCCTCTCCGGTCTACCCACAAGCCAACGGCCAGGTCGAGTCAGTCAACAAGGATATCAAGGCAATCCTGAAAAAGAAACTTGACGAAAAGAAAGGGAAATGGGCCGAAGAAATGCCAGCCGTGCTCTGGGCGTACCGCACCACCGCCAGAAACGCAACGGGCGAAACTCCATTCGCTCTAACGTATGGCGTCGAGGCAGTTATCCCCGCGGAGATCACAGTGCCATCACCACGGGTCGAACTCTACGACCCGGAACAAAACTCCGAAGCACTGAGAGCCGAGCTTGACCTCCTTGAAGAAAGGAGAAACGACGCCTACACCCGCCTAGCGGCCCAAAAGCGAATTGTAGAGCGATACTACAATTCGAAAGTCAAGGCAAGACGCTTTCTTGAAGGCAGCCTTGTCCTCGGGAAATTGGGACAGAACACGCAAATCCAGGGAGCCGGAGTCCTGGGACCTACTTGGGAAGGTCCCTACCGCGTCACCGAGGTCATCAGAGACGGAACTTATCGATTGGAAGAGATGGGGGGTAAGGAGATTCCCCGTCCCTGGAACGTCGAACATTTGAAGCAATACTACCAGTAAGCCGGCACGAGGCGAGAAACGAGTCGTACACCCGGAGCGAGAAACCTGCAAAGTACGGAGCCAAACAAACTAAGCGACGACCGGGAGCCCGACCAGTCTAGGGAAAATCTTCCCTGGAATGTTCCGATCCAGGTTGAGGCTAAGAAAAAACAAAAACAAAAGGCTCCAACACAAGCAGAAAAGCTCGCAAGGAACACACTCGATACCATCGTCTCCGCTACAGAAAACCCCAATCGGTCCGGAAATAGCTCCGATGTACCAATCTATGTAAAAGAAGGCACCGCAAGAAGTGCCAAATCAATAGAAAATTGTCATTTCGACTATCGCATATGTCTCTGCTTGTATAGTTTTTGCCTAACCCCAACAGATTACTCAAAAACTGGGGGGTTAACGGAATAGGCAAAGAGACATATAAACAAAAAAAAAAAACAGCGACAAAGGCCCTAACAAAGCCCGGACCTCGGTCCCGCTTGTTCAGGCAACCAAGTCCGAAACTGTAAGCCGCCCTCCCAAGCGCTAACCTCGGCGCCCGAAACAGTAAGCCGCCCTCCCAGGCGCCAACTTCGGGAAGCCAAACGCCTCACAAGCGTCCTCCAGGCAACAAAGGCCCTAACAAAGCCCGGACGTCGGTCCCGCTTGTTCAGGCAACCAAGTCCGAAGCTGTAAGCCGCCCTCTCAGGCGCTAACCTCGGCACCCGAGACAGCAAGCCGCCCTCCCAGGCGCCAACTTCGGGAAGCCAAACGCCTCACAAGCGTCCTCCAGGCAACAAAGGCCCTAACAAAGCCCGGACCTCGGTCCCGCTTGTTCAGGCAACCAAGTTCGAAACTGTAAGCCGCCCTCCCAGGCGCTAACCTCGGCACCCGAGACAGCAAGCCGCCCTCCCAGGCGCCAACTTCGGGAAGCCAAACGCCTCACAAGCGTCCTCCAGGCAACAAGTCCTAGCAAAGCTCGGGCCTCGATCCCGCTTGTTCAGGCAACCAAGTCCGAAACTATAAGCCGCCCTCCCAGGCGCTAACCTCGGCACCCGAGACAGTAAGCCGCCCTCCCAGGTGCCAACTTTGGGAAGCCAAACGCCTCGCAAGCGTCCTCCCGGCGCAAACCCTTGGCAAGGCCAGGACTCCAATCCCGCCTGCTCAGACATCTAAGAACAAAGCCAGAAACATAACTCCGGCAGAAAGCAGGAAAAAGACCGCCCCGAAGAAAGCTCAACAAAGCTCGGGGGGTCGAAAACCTATCTCGAAAGGCGCAAAGTACGACAGATACATCGGAACCACCACCGGTGTAAGAATCAGAAACTGAGCCGAACCGTCTGGGATAGTAGACACCTGCAGCAAAAGAAAGAAGGGGTAAAACCGAGAAAAGCGGAAACCAACGCAAATAGCGAAATAAAAGCCGGCGCAATCACAATCGAGGCACACAGAGACGTGATATGCAAAGTGACAACTAAAAGTCAAAATATGTACAAAGCCGTGCCCAGAGGGCGTCAGTCAAAACCCCACCACAGGCGGTGGAGACTACAAAACTCTGAAAGAAAAAGTACAAAGAAGTGCGCTACTCCTCTCCATGGCCCCTGAGGTGCGGAAAGTCACCCGTGCTGCTACCGGTAGCATCATAAGCCCCTATGTAATCGGCGGCGGGATCACCGAATCCCGCCAGCGCCGCCAGTGGGTCGGGCTGGGCCGCCGGAGGGGGAGCCAAAATTGCCGCCACGTAAGGCTCCAATGTCGCCCTGACATGAGCCGGGAGCTAGTACTGCTCCGTCAAGAAAGCAACGGAGAGCGGAACTCCTTGGTTGGCCATCACCAAGGAGATGAAGACAGCAACGAAACCCTCCCAGAAACAGTTATCCGCAACCTCCGACATACTACCCCGCATGTCCCGAAGATCTGCCTCCAGCGCAGCGATGCGACTCCGCGTTGAGAGAAGCGCGGAAGCCGTCCGGTGATATTCCACGGAGCCGCGAGCCAGCTGGCCCGCCATCCGCTCCCGAGTCTCCTGAGCCTCATGAAGCAAACGGAGGGCAGTCGACATCCCGCCCTGCGAGATCTCGGCCCTGGACCTATACTCCTGGTTCTCGCGCTCCAGGAAAGCGTTCCGGGCGCGGAGAGAGGCTATCTCCTGCATATACACGACGTCCACCCGGAGATCTCGAGGTGGAACCGGGAACTCGGAGCCGCTGGGAGGAAACACCGAGGGTACCTGCAAAAAGACAAAGGAGGATGAGCCAAAACAGAAAGACAAAAAACAACTGAACAAGTTGTTCCGAGAAGAAGAAAAATACTGGAGGCAGGGTCTGTCCGGCTGCGCCGAGCTCCCCCAGCGGAGGAGCGTAGTCGAAGATGGACGGCTCATGGGCCGCCCGCATACCACCACCCGGCGCCGCCGCATGCGACGACGACGCGCCTGCAATGGTATACGGGGCCTTCCCACGCGAGTGGGTCCCCCTCGCCTGACGACGCTCCTCGTCGTCTCCAGTGGCCCGCGCCGGCCGACGAGACCGTCTCACCAAAACTCCGGAGGCAGTCCTCCCGGAATCACCAGTGTTGTCTTCTCCAGCCATACCTGCAAAAAGCAAAAAACAGAGTTAGAGGCAAGGCAAATCAAGTTGCAAGGCAACCAGCAAAGTGAAAAAGAAACCGTAAAAAGACTGGGGCCCCTCCAAAGAAGCCCAGCGCGGTACCAACAAACGATTGGCCGGAAGCCACCCCGACGAAACCCACGCCGACCGCTCCAGAAACGGAGCAAAATATCCGGGAGTTAACAACCTTGACATAAAAAGGCTGCCAAAGTCAAAACTCCCGAAAGTCGGGCGAGAACGGGGCAGAGGCGAAACTAGGCGCCGGGGAACAGATCCCAAAATACCGCACAGGACCCACACCCAGCGACTGTGCCAGTCAGGGTCCGAATACTGATGAAGGCCAGCAACGCCAACGCCCTGATCAGAGTCAAGGACACACCAATTTTCGATACCCTGCGTACCCCAATAGAGGCGGAGCATGAAGAACTGAAAAAGTTGGTCAGCCGAAAGGGCGCGACCACGCTCCTCCCGCCACATCGAGTAACACCCGGCAATAAACCGGCAAGCGTCCGGGCCAAGCTGAATCGGATGCAAGCCGGTGCGGACCAAAATCTCCTCCAGCAATGGAGGGATTGGGAGAGTGAATCCAAAGCGAATGCTCTCCAAGGGCACCGCCACCATCCCATCAGGAGGACAGCTAGGTAGTGAACCCGCCGACGGCGCACAAACACCCTCGACAGGGACCAGCTCCTCATCCCGATAGAACTCCGCCAGATCATCGGGGGAAACGACGCTCGGAATATCAATATCCGAACAGTCCAAAGGCGGGTCGAACCAAAACCGGGTAGGAGCCTCCTGATCAGGATCAACCCGCCTCCTCACATTCCGATGAAAAATCGGACATGACCCGCCCGCTATGACGGCTCTATGACGCGATCCACTCGCGCCAAAGGCCATAGAGCGGGTACCTGCAACCACCAAACGGGTATCCGGCTCCGTCACCGGAGACAACAATGAAGAATGCCCTCTCGGAACCTCGCCAAGAGGGGAAGAAGATGGCCCACCAGCGCCAGCCGAAGAGGCTGGCACCAAGGGCCTGGCCCACCCGGAAACTGAAAAGTCCCGGGATATTTCCGGAGCAGAAAATTCGAATCCTGCACCCGGACCAAGAATCAAGGCGCGGACCCCACCTGAAAAAGGGAGGAACAGAATCAACGCGCCCTCACTAACAGAAACCTGCCCGGAACCCAAACTGAAAAAGTTCGGGCCCACGGGGAACCCGGCAGGACCGACGGCTCCCGAAGAGGGAACATCGGCGTCGCGACCACCGGCCACCCTCCCGGAGGGCGGCCCCACCACGGACCAAGTCACACCTCATCCCCGGACCTCGGGGAGGCGGGCATCGGCGGGAAAGGACCACCCGGTCCCACCACGGGCGAACTCATCCTCATCGGACCCGCTCGGGGCCCCCCAGGCCCACTCGCCGCCTCCGGCCCCGGAACGACTCCTCGCCGCTCCCGACCGGGTCACCCGGGCCTCCCGAATCACGACAGAACCAACCCCGGCAAGGGGAGGCCCCGCCGTGCCTTCGCAGACCGTATCGGAAACCCGCGAGGGGGCCGACGCCGCCCGACCTCCCCCGACGGCGCACACAGGCGACGAACCCTCAGACGGGGTCGCCGGAACCCCTCGATCCTCGAAGGACCTCGCTCCGGCCACGGCAGCGAGATCCGCCCCGACAAGGGCGAGCTCGAGCTCGCGCGACCCTCGCGAGGAGCTCGGCCCAGCCAGGCCGCCACCGGCCGCCTCGGCACTAGGCGGTCGCACAGACGAGATCGCCCGGACCCCCCGAGCCTCGTGCGAACCGCCTCCGGCAACGGCGAGCTCCCCCGCGCCGGTGAGAGCGAGCCCGACCTCGCCTGGGGCCCGCAGGAGGTGCGGCTCCGCCCGCTCTCACCCGTCCTCGCCACCGAGTGCCTCCGGCACCAACGGACTCGCAGCGGCCCCCCGGACCTCGCGGGGCCCTCCTCTGTCAACGGCGGGCTGCGCGGCGCCGCCTAGGGCCTGGCCGATCTCGCCAGACGCCCGCACAGGCGAGCCCGCAGCCCCCTGCCTCTCCTCGCAGCCACCGCTGCCCTCCTCCTCCACTGGCCTCGCCGGACTCGGGCGACCCCGACGAGGGTCTTCTCCGGCGACGGTGGACGCTGGCTGGGCGGCAGTGGCGTCGGTCTGGTTCCCCATGAGAGCCAGAGAGAAGTTCGAAGTCGGTTTTTCTCGAACCAACTCGACTTCCACTCGATTTTTACAAAAATCAATCCGAAAGGCATGTTATAAAAACCGAGCTGCGACAAAGACCACCAAAAACGCAACACTCCGGAAAAAACGGTGCGTGAAAAGGGTACCAAAACAAAAAGTTACTCGGGTCTGAAAGACTTACTTCGAATAAACCGCAGATCTTGTCTCGCCTCGGAAATGAGAAAATGAAAGGGCCCACCTCGAATTTATAGAAGTTTCACGGAAATCACGAACTTCCGTAAAACTGGGGGGTTAATGTTATGGGTAATTCTCGGAATTGATTTTACGAAATAAATTAATTAAACGGGAATTATTAACATAACTTCCGTTAATTAATTATATATTTGATTAAATCTTTATTAATCAAATTATTCAATTTCAAAACCCAAAACTCCCTCCGAAGGCCCGTTTTCGAAAAACAAAGTGTCCCGGTGTTTGCAAAAATATGAAAAACCCACAAAACGACATAAAATTTGGGAAAAACGGACACGGGACGCGCTCGGGAGCAAAAACGGCCGAGGAAACACCCGCGGGACCCACAGGGCGGCGGCTGTCAGGGCCACGCCACGTGGCGGCATCCTGCGCCGCCACCAGCCCGCGGGCCCTACCCGGGGTCGCCTCAGCCCCCCACTTGGGGGCTCCCTTCGCGCGATCGCGCCAGCTGGCGCGATCCATGCCACACGCGTCCCATCACGGGACGCGGCCTCTCGCCTCGCGCGAACTCCCGCGCAGGACACGCGGACGACCCCGATGGGTCTGCTCCCGCGCGGGGATTTGTGCCCTCGCCACTTGCGAGGAGGCCTGCTTCGAGCAGGCCACGTGTAGGGCAAGGATCATCCCTGCCCTTTGATCCGCGCTATGCGGGCCCCCCTCGGAGGCTTGGTGGCCATCCGATCTCGCGCGGACGGCCGGGATCGGACCATATTTCCAGGGACTGAAATGCAATTATAAAACTGTCCGGGCCCCCCACTGGACAATATTTTACTGCGACCGGGCCCCTGGACCCTATTATAAATAAAAGCTCAGTTCAGTTGAAACGGTAACTCATTCGAACTCTCTCGACTCGAGTCCTCTCTCTCTCTCTCTACCCCCGATATACTCGCCTCCCCTCAAATATTATACTAATGTTGAGCGTCGGAGGTGAATCAGGGGGTATCCCCCCCTGTTTCCCCTGACCACGGGTGTTGTATTTTTCAGGCTCAGAGAAGTGAGATAATTCATAAAAGCGGAAGCCCTGGAGGAATTTTCATAAGACCACGACCCGCCTGATAGGCTCCGTTCCACATTGTGCCCAGCCTATCTCCAGTCTATTATACGGCTGTTGGGATAGTCTGGGGACAAGTGACGGGACCCACTATTTAGGCCGAGGGTCAGGTCTGAGAAATTTCCTCTAAGATCCGGACGACCGAGGGATCACCCTGAGAGGGATCTCTGGACTCACATATTGGACGAATGCACTCCCCCGTTCACTGGTACCCCCGATCCGCGTGGACTCCAAACCTGTGCAAAACCCGGTCTGGACATCCCCAGGTTCAGCGGTAACAGGTCCTGTACAAAACCCGGCCTGGTCAATTCCAGGTCCTGCGGTAACAGGTCCTGTATAAAACCCGGTCTGGCCATCTCCAGACTCTGCGGTAACAGGTAGCGAGCCACCCTGATTGTTTCGGACCCTGAACGGCCACGAGACCTTCGATCCAAGAAAAGTCCAGAGACGCCAACTCAGAGTCCCCGAATCGGCCAATTAAAAACTCACCCTGAAGTCAGAATGGCGATCGTCCTAAAGTCAACGGGGGTCAGAGGGAACTATCATTGACAGCAAATCTGTCATCCCCGTAACAAAGGCCAACCAAGGCCCACGCAGAAATCTACAAAAAGCCCGCCACGTCAGCAAACGACATTGGGCCAGGCCCAAAATCCACAACTTGGGCCTCAACAGTGTTTGATCCAAAAAACGGCATCAACAGTTATCTTTTTGAATCGTGTCATTCTGACAGACAGTTTAAGATTTATGATAATGACAAGTTTTAACTTAAGCTAAATAAGATACTATTATTTAAATAAAAAATAAGAGAAATTAAATATTGGTATTTATACCAGAAATATTTAAATAGAGAAATCGAGTAATGAAAATGAAATATGTTAATAAAATTCGAGTTCAATCTTTGAAAATATAAAGATGTAATTTATTAAATCTTTTAGGGTATTTTCTGAAAAAGATTTGTTTTGGATTTACTTTTTATTTGATTTAATGATAAATCAAATCTTAGAATGAATATCTCCAAAAGTTGAGTAAATCTCTCACAGTTGGTTGAGAGATTTTCTCAAAACTGGTTGGGTCATTCCCTATAAATAGGGATCACCTGAAACCGAAAAACACACTCTCACTCTCAGAGTTCGATCTATCTCTTTCTCCAAATAGTTTCTGTGATTTTCTCTGAAGCATTATTCAGAGAAAATTAAAATTAGGGTTTAGGGTTCTATTCAGTGGGAGCCAACACATCTCATCGATGTAGATCCATATTATACATCGGAAGACTCGTGGGAACTATCTTCGAGATTCAATCAAGCTAATTGGCAAGAACTCAAGAACCAAAGAACGGAGATCAGAATCAAGATCAGAGTTGCGAATGATAATCGTAAGAAAGGTAGGCAGTATTATTTATTGATAGAATAATTATTTATTAATACACAAAGGCTCAATGAATTCGAAAATTGAATATCAACGATCGGGAAGATTGGTTTTCAAATCATATGGGTCGGATAGAGTATTGGGATTATGTGTATGGGACTCTAATCCCTACGAACTATTTTTCAAAGGTTACCATACGAACCCATAGGGTGATCGATAATTCATCAGTGGGAATTCCTCTAAATCAGAGACACCCAATATAAAGGTAATGGGAGGTGGCACCATCTCATTCTGCCATCTTTCCACCACATTTCCAGGGATTTTCTCTCGCAGTGCTCGACGTCGTTCTTCAATCACGAGCGGTTGTAGCAATTGCCAGAATGATAGTCTACCCCAAGAAAATCTTACGAATGGGTAAAGGTCTTCCATCATCCATAAGAAGCAACAGCACACTTCCCTTTCACCACTAATTCACTGGGGTAATATGTTGGACACGTGTCCTTAAACAAGATGATTTTATCCATTTGTAAAAGATTATGACAAGTCGTTAAATAAAAGATCGTGCTTATTAGGTTAATCTTATTATAGTTTCTGGTAGAGTAAAATAGAATGTTTGTTCCTTAGTTCATAAAGGATGCAATTATGTTATTATTATCACAACAGAGTCAATGTGAGGAAGAATTAATAATCATAGTAAATGAACTTTAAATATCCGTGAAGTGATTAACTGGGTGGGAGCCCATTAATCGTATAAGGTCATTAATGTGACTAGGTAATAATCCTATTCTGTATTTTGTGTGTGTCACACTCACTAAAATTGTATTAAGTATGAAATGTCTTCATGCTAGACTAGATCTGACTTAAACTCCGAAAGTTATCATATAAGACCGTCATTGATAACTTGGAGTTGAGTCACTAGAATGATGATCAAATGGATATTCGATCTAAGTCCTGACTGATCTTGAGTCTGAGTTGTTGGCCTGATTGTTCTTTGATTTAACCGTTAAAGAACACAATATATTACCACTGTTCTCAACACTATTATTTTGGGAACATGATGGTCAACGGTGAAGGTAGCTTGGTCATAGACATGGGCATCACATAGCTCTCTTCAGAGTCACGATGATTCCCTTGGTTGTCAGTGGTGACAAGTGAGAGGTACCCGTGCGGAACTTATGAATCGAAACCATAAGTAGGTTACTCATAATATTACTGACTGAGTCAAGGATGAAAATGCAATGAGGGGCAAAACGGTAAAAATCGCTTGCTCATGTGTGAATCATCAAGTGAAAGATCAATAACCTAAATTTGATTGTATCATTGGATACCCTCTGTTATAAAGGGAATAATATATACTATATCACTAAATAGTGCAGCCTCGGGTCTATAGCGCAGTCACTTCGAGGTTTGACGAACATCTAGCAGTTCGTTGGAGCTTAAGTGATACGGTTTTATGGTCCCCATGATAGCATCGTAACGGATGATATGTACGTGATATAAAAATAATGACATGTTTTAATCATTTGGCAAGACTTATAAAACTAAAGTCAAGTTAGACATAAGATAGTTTTATCAGTAGCGTGGCAAAAGTACCATATTTTAGTAACCGAAATTAACTGACAAAATAAAGTAGAATTTGGTTATTCTTTCAACATAAAAGTCGTTGAAAATTAAATTCTAAGAAACTTTTCTTTTGGAACCAATTCGTTTCGACGTACGGTTTTTTATTTAGATAATTTCTAAGTTTATGATCGTTTCGGTAAACCGTGAAATTAAATCACATATCACGAATTTAAATGATGCTGTGTCACCATGACATTTAAATGTGTGATATTGATATAATTTAATTATTTGTATTTAATTATTAATGTCAAATTAATAATTAATTAATTAATAATTAATAGATTTATATTAATAAATAAATATATATATTAAATATGTGTAAATTCGAATTAGGGTTTCATGAAGTAAAACCCTAATGAATTTGAATAACATGATTTGGTATTTCCATGTTTACGGCATAAGTACCAAATGTTTTTGTAATTGAGCAAAACCCTAAAATCAATTTAATCCATTTGATCAGTTAGGATTTAATATCAACCGTTGGATTAAGATAAATTATTTTAACCCTAATTTTAATTTGAAATTAATAGCTTGGTGACCAGGCTTACGTCTTTTGAATTTGGTTAAATTAATTATATCCTTTTGGATCGGTTTTAAGATTTAATCTTTACCGTCGGATTAGAAATTAATTAACAATATATATATATATATATTATATATAATTTTCGAATAATATAAGGATAACAATTCGAGTTAGGGTTTTGGTAAAACCCTAGGGTATTTGATGTTATCCTTAATTAATTAGATCCATTAGATCGTTTTAAGATTTATCTCAACCATTGGATCTGGATAATTAAGAATTCGAATTTATTATTATTATTATTATTATTATTATTATTATTATTATTATTATTATTATTATTATTATTATTATTATTATTATTATTATTATTATTATATAATTCGAATAAATAAGGATAAGGTGATAAGATTAAATTATTTGATTTTATCATGTATTTCTTATTTAATTAAATCCCTGATTAATTATATCCATTGGATTTAGACAGGATTAAATCTGGAGCATTGGCAGAGAACTCATAGCGAGTGGGGACATCTAATAGAGGCCCAAACTATGTGATTAGTTACAATGCAAGCTCCTCCCCTGTCAGTTCTGTTTTAATGATATTCGTGATCTTCCTGAAGTTTTCTTCCGGATGACATTACTTAGCTATTTGGAAAAGAAACAAATCATAACTAAATTAGTTTCTATTATACATAGCGGTAATGTTGTATATAGGGAGCAACGGCAAACTGGTAACAGTAATAGACAACGGGGTGTAAATAAATAGCTAGCGAAAATGCACTATATAGGGAGCAACAACAAACCGTTAGCGGTGATATACAACAGGGTGTAAATAAATAGCTAGCCACAATTTTAAAAAACATAGCAATAATGTAGTATATACACACCAACAATGAACTGCAAGCGGTAATAAATAACGGAGCGTAAATAGATAGAGGTATTGCTGAAATAGGTAGAGAACTAACCATACACTCGTTCTTCTTCGTAAACCACACAGTATAGTATATTGCATGTAAAATAAGTAAACCCTAACATCATTACGAGTCAAAACTGATACGGATGCTGATAGCGGTATTAAATTGTCGAGCCTTATTGGGCATAGCGGGATTACTTTGACTAGCGCGAGCGGAGTAACTAGCGGTATTGTACTGACTAACGATAATGGTATTTACTTGGTTTCCATATCTGAAATCTTGGTGTAAGTAAACCCCTTGGTAGTTGTGTTAGTCTTATTTATGTTAGTGGGATGCATTTAATTTCTTATTAGTCCACGGGTTAAGTACACTCTATTTGTATCTTGAGTCTTGTAATAGCCTTAAAAGGCATTTATGGTCGTGGGGACCTTGTGCTCTCTTCATGGGGCTGTTTTGAATTTTTTGTGGAGAAGATGGAAAGCCTTAGAATCTGGCTGGAGAAGATGTACAAATTTGTAACCCATCAGCTCCATTTAAAGAGCAAGGATGTGATGAGAAAGGCAGATTATGTTTGATAGAAAAACACTCTCAAAGTTATCTTTGTGAAAACCCTCTTATCTCTTGGTGGATTCCTTGAGTGACGAGTGTGGAAACTTATCTTTCGGTGGATTCCGAGAAGGGCGTTTCCTGTACCAGAAACTTATCTTTCGGTGGATTCCGAGAACGGCGTTTCTTCTATCCTAGGCTTATCTTGGTGGATTCGAAGTGGCGCCGTTGTTATCTTTACTTTTCGTCTTGCTTTGTCAATATATTAGACCCAGTCGTCACCGGTCCGGTGTCAGTTGGTATCAAAGCTCAAATTGTTTTTTTTTTTTTACGTTTCCAAAACCTTCATCAATATGGCAAGGCGTGGAAACCCTATACTCCTAATTTTTCAGACGGCTACGTAGTATGATAGACAGATGGAAATGGCTACCATGAGGGAAGCGATGGCTAACCTTGAACAACGCGTAGCCCAAATGAAATGACAACATCCTAACCGTCAACAACAGCGAAACCATGGTGTAGACGTGAATCTTTTTCATATCAAAGTCTCCAGTGATGAATACGATGGGCCGCAACGAAGAAATCAGCCCCAACGTTACGAAAGTGACGTAAAGGTTGGCGTACCTGAGTTTGACGGGAGATCTTATGGCGACGCATTTCTCGATTGGCTGTATACGGTGGAGAGGGTCTTTGAGTTCAAGGATTATTTTGACGAGAAGCGTGTAAATTGGTGGCTATTAAGCTAAAGGGTTATGCATCGCTTTGTTGGGAGAATCTGAGGCAATAACGACTCCCAGAAGAAAGACGAGCGATCCAAACATGGGAGAATATGAAGAGAGAGCTCAAGAAAAGGTTCATTTCAGATAGTTACAAGCAAGTCAACTATTTGAAGTTTCACAACTTCAAGTAGTTCGATCTTTCTGTAGAAGACTATACTCGTGAGTTTGAGTATCTCATGCTTAAATGCGACGTGGTAAAATCGGAAGAACAAACGGTGGCTCGTTACCTTGGCGGACTAGAAAAGGATATCGCAAAAGTTGTTCGACTTCGACCATATTGGACGTTTAATGACGTTCGGAAGCTAGCGGAGAATATTGGAAGGCAACGCAAGGAGGCAAAAAAGTACACAGTGAAGAGTACGGGTTATGGAATCAATAATACCAGTGGGGCATCGAATTGTGAAGCTGTTTTTATTCTCTATGTGAAGGAAACATCAGACAGCAAGAAGGAGCTGCCCGAAGCGGTTCAAACCCTTTTAAAGGAGTTCCAAGATTGTGCACCAGAGGAGATACCGAGTGGCCTACCACCGTTACGAGGAATTCAGCACTGTGTTGACTTGGTGTCGGGATCTTCTCTACCCAACAAAGAAGCCTACCGGCTGAACCCAAAGCAACAAGCCGAGTTACAATGAAAAGTCAAGGAGTTGATGGCAAAAGGGCTGATTCGAGATAGCTTGAGTCCTTGTGCGGTTCCTGCCCTCTTAGTTCCAAACAAGGATGAAACATGGAGAATGTGCGTGGATAGCCAAGCCATCAACAAAATAACGGTCAAGTATCGTTTTCCCATTCCAAGGTTAGATGACCTTCTTGATCAATTGCATGGTAGCATAATATTCTCCAAGATCGATTTGCGCAATGGTTACCATCAGATTTGCATGCAACCGGGCGATGAATGGAAGACAACTTTCAAGACCGGGAGAGGTTTGTATGAGTGGCTTGTTATGTCGTTTGGGTTGTCTAACGCTCCTAGTACTTTTATGCGCCTCATGAAATGCGTGTTTAAGCCTTTGATGGGAAAATGCGTGATTGTTTATTTTGACGACATTCTGGTGTATAGACAGAGTACACAGGATCATTTAACGCACTTGAGGCATGTCTTTGAAGTTTTGACGAATGAAAGCTTGTATGTCAACTTGAAGAAGTGTGAGTTTCTAGTGGAGAGCCTCATTTTTCTTGGATATGTGGTGTCCAATGATGGAATCAAGGTGGATGAGTCAAATATCGAAGCAATTTCCATGTCGCCAGTTCCGAAGTCTCTTTTTGACATCCGAAATTTTCATGGAACGACTTCCTTCTACCGGCGATTCATTACGGTCGTCTCACCAATCACCGAGTGCATGAAGGGTGGAGTTTTTAAGTGGAAAAAAGAAGCCCGAGAGAGTTTTGAGCTGATAAAGAAAAAGATGACAGGGGCACCGGTTCTTGCTTTACCAAGATGTTCGAAGTGGAGTACGACGCTTCCGGAGTGGGCATCGGGGCTGTCCTTAGCCAAGAAGGCCGAGCTATTTCATTTTTCAGTGAGAAGCTCAATGAAGTGAAAAGGAAGTACTCGACATATGACAAGGAGTTCTATGCCACCATCTGAGCATTGGCAAGCTGGAGTCACTACCTTTATCCTAGCGATTTTGTTCTTTTTACAGATCATGAATCCTTGAAGTATTTGAATGCACAACACAAGCTAAACCTTTTCCATGCGAAGTGGGTTGAATTCTTGCAGTCTTTCAACTTTTCCCATCAAGCACGAATCGGGAAAATCCTATCTGGTAGCGGATGCTTTGAGCAGACGCCATTTACTTCTTCATACGATGCATGCTAAAGTGCTTGGATTTGAAGTTGTTAAAGATCTATATATGGATGACCCTGAATTTGGCCAAGTGCGGAAGCGTTGTGAAACGGAGTCTTTTGGACGATTCCTTGTGCAAGATGGTTTTCTCTACCGGGGCGTGCAACTTTGTGTTCCCCAATGGTCATTACGAGAGGCGATCATAAGGGAAGATCATGCGGGTGGACTAGCTGGTCATTTTGGTCGTGACAAGACCATCGCGCTTGTGGGAGAAAATTTATTTTGGCCAAAGCTGACTCGTGATGTAAGGCGGATCGTTGAGCAGTGTGAGACTTGTCGGCACGCCAAGATGCATGGGAGCAACGCTGGATTATACATGCCACTTCCAATCCCTAATGCTCCATGGGAAGATGTGAGTATGGATTTCATTTTAAGACTTCCCAAGACTCAGCATCACAAGGATTCAATCGTGGTGGTGGTTGATCGTTTCTTGAAGATGGCTCATTTTGTTTCATGCGGCAAAACAGCGGGTGCAACCAACATTGCCGATCTCTATTTTCAAGAGATTGTGAAGCTAAATGGGGTTCCAAAGACAATCACGTCTGACCGGGATGCTAAGTTCCTTAGTCATTTTTGGAGAACTCTTTGGCGAAAGATGGGCACCAGGCTGCAATATATAGTACTTCACACCATTCGCAAACCGACGGACAAACCGAGGTGGTCAATCGATCATTGGGAGCATTGTTGAGAAGCCTTGTCAAGAAGAACACAATGGGGTGGGATTTGTCTCTTACACATGTTGAATTTGCTTACAACCGGTCCACTCATTAAGCCACAAAGTCCAGCCCATTCGAAGTTGTCTATGGCAAGAATCTGAATTCACCTTTTGACCTAGTCCCATTGAAGACAGAGACGAGCTTGAGTGGAGCAGCGGATGAGCGAGCCAAGTTTATCAAGCAATTACACGCTCAGGTTCGAGACAAGATCTTGAAGCAAACAGAGAAGTATGGCCAACAAGCCAATAAGCATAAGCAGAAGGTAACTTCTCATGTTGGTGATAAGGTGTGGATTCAGCTACGGAAGGAACGATTTCCAAATCGGAAGTATCCTAAGCTGCAACCAAAAGCAGACGGGGCTTTCACCATTATAGAAGAAGTCAATGACAACGCATACAAGGTGGAGCTTCCTGATCACTATGGTGTTTCAGCAACCTTCAACATTGTCGATCTATCACCGTTCGTCAATGATAAACCGCAAGACTCGAGGTCGAGTCTTTTTCAACAGGGGGAGAATGATGTGGATCCTGATCGCGGTATTGGACTATCTAGCCTTGTCGGGCATAGCAGGACTACTTTGACTAGCGAGAGCGGAGTAACTAGCGGTATTGGACTGTAGTAATGGGGCTCGTGAGCATAACAGGAATGGTATTTACTTGTTTTCCACATCTGAATGCGTGGTCTAAGTAAACCCCTTGGTAGTTGTGTTAGTCTTAATTATGTTTGTAGAATGTATTTAATTTCTTATTAGTCCAGGAGTTAATTATGGCATTTATTAGTGTCTTGAGTCTTGTAATAG
The DNA here is from genome assembly GCA_954871525.1 of Parietaria judaica. NCBI lineage: Eukaryota > Viridiplantae > Streptophyta > Magnoliopsida > Rosales > Urticaceae > Parietaria > Parietaria judaica. The sequence continues at coordinate 5,627,933 of OX940868.1, forward strand.
CCTTAAAAGACATTTATGGTTGTGGGGACCTTGTGCTCTCTTTATGAGGCCTGTTTTGGGTCTTTGTGGAGAAGTTGGAAGGCCTTAGAATCTGGCTGGAAGACATGTACGAATTTGTAACCCATCAGCTCTATTTAAAGAGCAAGCATGTAACGAGAAAGACAAATTATGTCTGATAAAAAAAACCCTCTCAAAGTTATCTTTGTGAAAACCCTTTTATCTCTTGGTGGATTCCTTGAGTGGTGAGTGTGGAAACTTATCTTTTGGTGGATTCCGGGAATGGCGTTTCTTGTACCGGAAACTTATCTTTCGGTGGATTCCGAAAGTGGCGTTTCTTTTATCCTATGCTTATCTTGGTGGATTCCGAGTGTCGCCGTTGTTATCTTTACTTTTTGTCTTGCTTCGTCAATATACTAGACCTGGTCAATACCGGTCTGGTATCAAAAACAGTTCGCGAAACATAGGTTTCTCAAATTATAAACATTTACCTCCATTTATGTGGCTTTGGGGAAGATGAAGACGATGATCGGAGAAACTCACACTGTAAGGATCGTCCTTCGTCGGGAAAGCAAAGAGATGAAAGCCTCGTTGCTCGAAGTTGTTCTCGAACCAAAATGAACATAATAGAAGAACGAAAGTATGTTTGGAGTACGATCAAGAAGAGAAAAATGTTCAGAGTCGGAAGAGATGATCTTCAGAATAGAAAGCGTCGAAGTAAAGTAATCACATAGAAAAAGCGAGAAGATATTTGAAAAAAAAAACTAAAAGAAAATGTAATAAATAAACCGCTCAACTATCAAAAGACAAATTAGTAATTTCACAGAATGTTGAATAAAAAATAAATGAGAACTCGCAATTTGTATTTATTATAGCTAATTCTTTCACGGAAACTATGCAAAACGCACTTGGAGTAAAAAAATAAAAATGAAAGAATCTTGGCTTGGATTCATTAAACGCATTGCAATTAGAGTCGTATGGTCGGTATGTCGTATGTGTGTACATACATACATAATGGTGTCCTCTTACGTCTTACGTGTCGTGGTGCCATTGGGTGTGAGTTGCTCAAAAGTCTGGGGTTGCGTAGGGTTCCGACTTGGAACTGCCACTACTTACTTACTACTAAGCACTCCCATCTCAATCTCATCTCATTAACGATCTTGAAGAAGATGAGCTCTCAGATTTTCAGATCCGCTTCCAGAGCTGCGAGGTCCATCCTCAACGCCACTAAGGCCGCTCGCTCCTTCTCTGGTAATTCCATGGCAGATTCAAATCAAGTTCCCATCATCAAAGATTTGGCTACTTTTTCTGCTATGATTGCCGCTACTGTTTTTACTTTTCATTTCCGTGATGATTTGACTGCTCTGTGATTGCTTTGGTTTACCGCAAACGTATGGGTCCACGTTTCTTCTCCTTTTTCATTTCTGTCCTCTTCTTAAGTGCAAACATTACTGTTAGAGCTCGGAATTCGATAACCGCTTGATACTCCAATCGTACGGGTATGTTCATACCGATTAAGATTTTAAAAACCGGTAACTCATTCGATAATTGAGTTTTTCTATATTAATTATGCATATTAATCATTTATAAATTATTTTATTGTATAATATGTAGTTAGAGTGTTATGTGCTTTGAGTTTTAATAGGGTTTGTGGAGTAATATTTTGGAATTTTAATATAATTTACTAATTTAGTACTTTTAAATTTTTAATTGAAGTTGGGGATTTTTGGTGTTTTTGTGTGGTTTCTATGGGTTTTCACCGGGTTTTATGGAGTTTTGGACTTTTATGATGTTATGGACTGGTTCTTGTTATAAGAAAGCGGTTTTTTTGTAAAATTTATAATAAGGTGGTGTGTTTTTTCGGTTTCCTTTGAGCATTCAGGGATAAACTGTGGGTTCCTTCCAAATTTGTTTTCTTACATTCATCGAAATTTCACGAAACTAAATAGGGTAAATGAACGAAATGCCCATTTTGTGTCAAATCTTTTAAAAAACTGCTCTCACAAATGGGCATTTCGTAAAAGGTTTGACACAAAATTAGGCATTTTGTACAATTTCCTAACTAAAATATATATAAGAACAATTATCATAATCTACAATTGCTTTATCACTTGATACTCTGTGTCTAATATATATCATTTTTTTCGAGCATTTGAATTTACTTCTTAAATAAACGATCTAGTAACCATATTAGTTCCATATAGTCTCGTCTTTAACTTCGTATGTAGTCACTCACTTACGACGGAAGATACCGTGACATATGTGATTTGATATAACCATACACGAAACTATCTTATTTATCAACTCATATATAAAGTCAGGATCTCATGCCTACGCAACTAAAGTAAGTGTAACCTAACAAAACTCAACATAAGTTGTTCCCATTGTATCTAATCTAATATATATATGTGAATTACAAGTACCTGTGATCAATTTTTAGAAAAGCTTGTTTAAGCCTCGAGGCATTTCCCCGCCTCGCCCCAAGACATAAGCCACGAGGCGTATGAGGCGCAAGCCTTAATAATATAGAGTATATATGATTTGAAAACATCATGTTACATAACATATCATAAATTTCAGAACATAGTAGTATAAGTCGTAATGTATAATATCTAGAATAACAAAAGTTCGAACAGAGAGTAGAGAGCAAGCTTTCTGAAAAACTTGCGTGCTTTTCATGCGCCTATATGTATGTATATATATATATATATATATATATATATATATGCAAATTACAAGTACTCATGATGTCCATTTAATTTGCAGAAGGACGAGCCGTAGCTGCGGCCACGGCGGTATTGGGGAGGGGAAACGCGGGATTGGTGACATCAAAGTTTGGTGCTGAGAATGCATACAGGGCATGGATCTCTGGAGCTCTTGCTCTCCCTGCTGCTGGTAAGACCCATTGGACAACCAAACTGAGACCAGGAGGAGTTTTCAATACCGGAAAACCGGGTCCTTGAGCAAAATCATCAATTTCCTAGTTCTCGGTCTCGGTTTCACTGTCAACTCTTCGCTTAGCTCAAAACAATTTTGGTTTATCGAGTTTATTTTCTCTTGTGCAGCTTACATGTTCGTGGACCAGGAAGTTCACGCTGCAGAGGTATCTTTACCGTTTGATATTCCTTTTTTTTCGTTTTCAAACTTATATTGGTTTCCGTCTGTAATGAAACTTCTTCTTTATCCAGTTCGAACGCACTTTTATTGCTATCAAGCCTGACGGAGTGCAACGAGGATTGGTATGTTAACCACAAAACTTTTATGCCCATATGAATTGCTTGCATTCCATCTTCTTACTCTCCGGAGAAATTTCCTATTTCAGATTTCTGAGATCATTGCCAGATTTGAGCGGAAAGGTTTCAAACTCGTCGGCATAAAGGTCGTCATTCCCTCAAAGGACTTCGCCGAGAAGCATTATCATGACCTATCAGCAAGGCCTTTCTTCAATGGGCTATGCGACTTCCTTAGCTCCGGGCCAGTCATTGCAATGGTCAGACTAAGTACCACTAAGCCTTATTAAGCATGTTTTGCAGCTTTAGAAGGAAGGAAATCAAGATTTCTTTCTCAGAAACCGAAAACAAAGAAAAATAATTTGCTCAACCGTAATTCCTCTCATGTTCTAAGATAATTATTTTTGTTGTCAGCGCGAGATCAATGCTATGTCGGTGCTTATTATGGCTTGATGTAGCTTTGCTTTCTCCATTATAGTCGTAAATGTTTTTTTCAAATTTTTTAAACACCATAACACAAAGTTTTCTTTGACCTCCTTAGGTTTGGGAGGGGGAGGGTGTGATCAAGTATGGCCGAAAGCTGATTGGCGCTACTGATCCCCAAAAATCCGAGCCCGGAACCATCCGGGGCGACCTCGCCGTTGTCGTTGGAAGGTAAAGCTCATACCAATTTAGTTTCAAGCTCTAAACGCGATTCCGTGAGGCCATTCTCACGCATTACTGTTGCGTCATTTTTCTTTTATGTGCAGAAACATCATTCACGGCAGTGACGGTCCTGAGACCGCGAAAGACGAGATCAGCCTGTGGTTCAAGCCGGAGGAGCTAGTGACCTACACAAGCAATGCTGAGAAGTGGGTCTATGGAGACAACTGATCTGATACTCCGTTTTTCCTCTTCTTCTTCCTTTTTTTTTTCTTTTTTTTTTTTTTTGCGGCGATTTTCCAGTCGGACATGAAGAGTAGAATAAGAAGTGATTGTTGCAATAAAACTGTTCCATCGAGGCGAGTGAAGAAGAAACTCGCCTCGACGTGAATAACAAAAGTATGTAGTCTTATATTTATGCCTTTCGTTTAAAAGATGATGTAGGTTTGATTTTCAACCATGGTGATGAGCATTGTTTTCAATCCTGTTATGAGTAGCACAGTTCAACTAGGACATTCATCTTTATGCTTTTTCGACTTTCAAATTTCGACCTTGAATTGCTGTTAGGCGCGTCCAAAACTCACGGCTGCGAGTTTGAGGTTTTGTTTTGTGGCATTCGGCCGCGGAATGCTTCTTCTATACATGGTGAGAAAATTGGCTGTGCCCTTTCGATGGAAAATAGAAAAAAGATGGCAAACTTTGGTGAAATTACAGAAGTTTGTTCTTTTTTTAAAACCAGAAACAAATCTTAATATAAATATTTTTAAAGTAGATGAATTAACTCTAATGAATATAATGATTTTTTTATTTATTTATCCGTATACTATATGTACATCCGCATAATAAAGGGATGCACCAAAATTACAGTACCAAAAGTGGTCTCAGTTAATTAACTAGTAAAAAAATCACATAAATACTATAAATCAAGGTTCGAGTTTCCGTCAATTTTCGACGATTTTCGGTCTAACCGGTAGTCATCAGTAAATATTCGGTCACACTAGTTATTGTTTTATGAACTTTTCGGCGAAAATCGAAAAGCATCTTACTAGTCGATTTTTGCTATTTGTAGTGTAAAAATCTGGTACTTTTCGGTTAATAAAAAAAATTAGGTATGGTTATACGATTTTCGAGCTTACCAATGGAAAACCGAGACTTTTCGGTCTTTTCGACAGTCGACGACCAAATCTTACAAGAAAACTTGATTTTCAGACTGGTAAAGTGCCATTTTTTGACAGGTTCTCATATTTTCACTGATTAAATCAATTCTTTGCATAAGTTTCTAAAGTTTTGATTCATTCGTTTTTAAATCGATTTTCTTGAAATTTTTTGTAGTTTTGGTAAATTAATGACTTATAATGTCAAATCTATATGAATAAATCATTTCTTCTTTGATATATACTCATTTATACGATTTTTAGGACATTTTCATGAGTTCAAATATAAAGAGTTAGTTTCATATGAGATTTATGTTTAGAAATGAGTAAAGATTGGAACTTTATAATCTTTTTTTTTTTTTTTTTTTACATACTTATGAATACTTTTTAATGAAAACATGTTTTAATAACTTATTTTATAATTATTTTGTTAGATTTAGGTTAAATTCGAATTATTATACTTGTTAGGCTAAGGTATATAAAATTTAGAATTTAATAATTTACTAAAAATATACCTATTTTTTATTATGATTTATTGATTGCATACGGTTCAAAATATTATAATTTAGAAGATATGTGAATGATTGAATTTTTGAGCTCTTGAATTTTTAGATTACAAAACTTTATTGTGAAATGTCTTGAAATTTATTTTTATTTTTTAAAGTAATTTATCCAACATTTTATGTTTCCAACTATTTTTTGAATATTACTATCAATGTACTAAATAAATCCTAATTAAATTGTTATCTCTCTAATATAATCATCATTACATCGAAAATTCCACGTCAATGTTGGCCGATATTTTCTCGAGATCCAGCCTGGCAGCGGACTTGAAACCCCCTCAACAAAGAGCAGTTACTCCCATATAATCACCTTTGAAGTCCGCCGCTTCTCACGGTCGTAGATTTCTCTCATCTTCTCGCTACTCGGCGATCTTGCAGACTTCGCTTCGCTTCGCTTCGCTTCAGAATCCGATTCTTCTTTCACTGAATCGGTAACGCTTTCTTCTTTGATCTCCTTTCGCGCAATTGTTGGACCGCTCGCTTGGAAATGCGTTGTTCTCTGTCCTATCAGCCTTGTTTTTTGTGATTCTCGATTGCAAAACGAACAATGCGATCTTTTCAAGCTGATTAGAATCGCTTGCAAATCGATGATTTTGATTTTTCGTGGAGCTCGAGCTTTTCAAGTTGATTTTGAATTTGTATGCTTGCTTATGTATCGATTTCCATGTGTCTGCAGATGGCTGCCAAACCTTTGACAACTGAGACAATTGCTCTCACTGAGAAGAAAATGGATATGACGCTAGGTCTTCCTAACTTTCAATCTATGAATATATATATATATATATATATATGTATATATATTTCTTTGGTTTTGTACTAATTTGTTTGATCTCTTCGTGAAATTGCAGAAGATATTATCAAAATGTCTAAAGGCAATGGAGATAAATCCAAGAAGCAGCGGAGGCCTGCGGTCAGTCAATTTATTTTCCACCGCCTTTGTATTTTTTCTTGCAGCAATATTTATTGTTAAGTTTGATCTTCACAAGGAAATTATTTTCCTTTTTTTCGCAGAATAAGAGTCGAAGCTTTCTGAAAACTGCTGTTCATGAGAAAATAGAAAAGGTTCGACGATATGTGGATTCAAGGTCTTCGGTTAGGCAGGGATTCCTTGCAAAGAAACGGTCAAATTATCAGGGAAACCAGTTTCCGTTGACAACGGAGGTTGCGCGAAAGGCTGCAAATGCACCGTTTCATGGCCGTCCTTTTGGCATTAGTCAAGGGGCTAGTCGGAAACCAAGGTAGCTAATTCGATGATCTCTTTGCATACATGATATTTGTCTGCATCGTAATACGTTTTGAAACAACTGAAACTTAAGGGTAACCAGTAAACATGTTTTGAACAATATGCAGGTAAATTTTGGTCCTTCGATCAACATTCTTGTGACATCTGCTATGTGCTTGAGACTGAAGCATTTACAACTGAATAATTATGGAACCCCCTTATGATCTGTTGTTTTTGCGGCTGAGAACCGATTTGGGAGTGTTTTCAAACGTTGACTGTTTTTGTTAACGACCTCCCGAATAGAAGTCCCAGTGTCATATATTGCATGTTTGCTGTCAAGTAAACTGATTGAAGTGCAGTAGGTGAATCGGTTTGAAGGAGATCAAGTTTTTACTTCAAACCTAACTGAGTTCAAACGCTTGAGTAGCGTTTGGAAAGCAAACAAGCCTTTGTGCTCGTGATATATCAGCATCATGCAGTCTGAGCAGCTCATTTTTGCTCATAGGTCATAAGTTGATTGCTTTTGACTGGGTGCTACTGTACCCTGGATTCTGGCTAGACAGTGATGCTCCTTAGTTCAAGTATGATCGTATTGGAGATTAATAGTGATGCTGTAATCCTCTGAAGAGCATTGTATTACACGTCTGTTTCATCCTACCAATGTTGCTTCTGGCTATAACATGAGATGATCGAGAACCCGTCCCTGGGACTGAGCTGTGCCTGCAATTCTGTTTTCCCTCGGCTTAAGTATCTATCCTCGGCCTCCCGAATACTCTTGATAATATTTCTGCTTTGAGAAGATGCTGGTAGTAATGATTTTCATGAGGAGTAAGGAGATTTTATTTCCATTCACTAGACCGACACTTCGCGAGTCACTTGATCTCTGTGCGTGCTTCGTGGATGGTGGGACCCTAAACCACCGGTTGATTGGCTTTCTTCTCTCTTCTCGAAGGCATTAGGGGGTGACCGATTGTTTCGATATTATAATTCAATCCTCCCAAAACAACACGAAGATTTGAAGTGATTTTGATAAGGATACCAATTATGGGGAGTTGTCACACAATATCATACGGTTTAAGTGTCTGGAAAGTTGAATGTAGATTCCTTGAAGAGCCTTCTGTGTCTTCTCTCCACGAGTTTGACCGTGGAGAAGTAGAAGAGAGTCTTTTTGTTGTGGCTTCCAGTTTTCTTCTGCTTTGGAAAAGTCCTTATAGGTTTATGGTAAAAAAATAAAATTACTTCGAAAGGAAATACTACTAAATAGTATTTGCGGGGTTCCAGACAATTCTACCGCGGAGTCACTACTTCATTATTTGTCACTGTTTATTCTTTCAATAGCTTGTATGTTTTTCCTTTTACTTGGATGCTTATAGAAGATATAATGGTAAGATTTCCCAAATTTAGACCAAGTGTGCTCCACATCGGCCTGATTCTTTTCTGCTCGGTAAGATTGGTTCTTCACGTCGACATCGTCTTTAAGCATAGTCTGTCTTACAGCATATGCTTCTCATCATGTTTTTTATATTTATTTTTTATTATCTCTAATAGATTCTTGAATTGATTATCCAGTTAAAATGTGAAATATATGTTTGATGATGTTATTCTTCATCATAAGCCGGAATCAGTTTTCTTTGTTGGATATCTCGAATCAGTTTGATGCAGATGCTGATTTGCTTACTGCACGAACATGATGTTTTGTTGTCTTACATTGCAAATACCTCATATTCTCAATTTTTTTGCTGAAATTTATCTCCAATTTGGTTATTTTATTAACTGTGCCTTCGTTTTTGTTTTAACTTGGAAAGCTTGTGCTAGGGTATATTTGTCCAACTCTTGGTTTGAAGTTGCTAATTTAACGTGTTAGTATTATGTTACTGATTAATAGAATATTAGAGGTAGTTGCACGCCAAAAAAAATTGAAATTGGGGATTGAACAGAGTACTGAGATTTTGGGCTTTGGTTTTATCTCACTGTATTTACATGCGGCACTGATCCATGATTTTAATTTCTTAACAATGATTTTGGCATTTGGTCCACAGCCGGCACCACAGCAACGGGGTGTTGAAATGCCTTGGCAGAGGCCTCAGACTCAGACTCTGGATTCTTTGTTTGCAAACATGAAAGAGGAGAGGATGAGGGCTCTCTCGCGCAAGAACGGTGCAGCACGCAACCGAGCTGGCGCTCAGCAGAGGCCGCACTGGAGAAGACCTCGCCCTGCCAACAACTGATTCCTCGCCCCATCGCCGAACGTGCTTGTGGGCGAGTGCTAGTGACCCTCTCTGACCAGGTTGCTTGAAAATGGTTTCTCGGGCCTCTCGGTTGACATTTGTTGTAGCCGCAGGCAGCGGTCTTGTCTTTTAAATCTTGGGACCTTGATTTGGATGTCGTTCGTAGAATGTGTATATGTAGTAGCTCTTTCACTAGGAGCAGTCTGCTTGTTAGTTGTACTCTTCTTGGATTCTTTCCAAGGTTGAAGATGTAGGTTCTTGTTGCTTTATTGCATCACATTTCTGTGTTTTTTTTTGGCCAGCTAAGTATTTGTTGGTAGCAAACGTACTCAAGTTAATTGGGCGGCGTACCGAGTCGTCGGTAGGAATATCAGCCAATTTTGTTCTTTTATCTAACTGATAAATAATTGGTAAATTGATAAAACTGACGGGTGAATTGACCCATCGAGGCTTCAATTCTCACATAGAGTTCTTGTCTCGGCAAATTCAAACGTCCGAGAAGTTTTTCTAACTAATAGATCGATGATCAAAACCATTCCATTGTGAGTTTCGTTCTCTTTTTAAATCCCAGGTTTCTAACTCAAATTTAAATTATTAACTGATGGACTTCTCAACACCCTCATAATGTGCTGTGATATTGTGCTTTATATTCTTGTTGGCGTTGCTCCTTTCATGAGAATTTTATTTTATTCAGTGATAATTTTATTGTTATTCTTTTATTTTATTTCGAAAATTTCATAAAATGACCTTTAAAACATCACATATTTTTTCATCACTTCAAGTTTTTAAAAACTCTCAAAATAATTTTTTTAAATTTATGTACCAAAATACATTTAATTTTGTCCATTTTTCTGGACACTATTTATTTTTCAGAGCGCGATATCTATCTATTTTTCAGGACGCGATATGTACTTTTTGCAGGGGTATTTTGATAAATTAAATTTGAGAAAAAATTATTTTGAGAATTATAAAAAAATTGACGTGTAATAAAAAAATATGTGGTGCTTTAAAGGTCATTTTATTTTCATCGAATCTCAAATATGATTAACCCGTCCTAAAGTCCTTAGGATATGCCCACGGTAAGTTGTAATAAACTTCTTTTCTTGTATTACGTTTTTTGCAATAATTATTAGTTGGTGTATAAGTTCTGATTTTCTTAAATATTTTTTATTTGTAAATTTGATCTGTGGTTGAGAAAATTTCATATTTATTCATATTATTTCATGCGTAAGTTCTCAAACACCCTTTCGAAATCTCATATCTACATTAACATTCGAACGTCATAATATTAAAAGAAAAACTCTAGCTTTTACGACATATGAACATGAGAAGTGACCTGTATCTACATATATTTTTACTTAATGAGATAACACAAATTCGCACACGTGTCATGAGAGAGCAAACTAAATATATTTTTGACGAACATTTTTGAACATTCCTAACTTTGTATTTCTGTCCTTATATAGTCAATGAGGCTTTTTACCCGTTATACCGAACCCTTTCCCTTTGTATTTATATCTATATATATTGCCTTTATTATATATTTGTCATTATGTTATCAGTGACTCAAATTACCGCAGTACTGTTAAAAAGGTCACATATAGATAACATAAAATACAACCAAGCAAGCCAAGCTCAGTAGTAATTTTACTACACCTCTATAGGTCACGAGTTTGAAATTTTATGGGACTCAAATGAGTGCTTTTTTTACATATTTGTAAATTTGGCCAATAGTGACACCTGTTCTTACACATAATATATCTAGTAATGCGAGAGTGCATTATAACCTTGACCGATGGCGCCACCCCCTTTCAAAAAAAAATCAAGAGCTATATTAAGGCAAAAGTATTAAAGTCAAGAATTACATAATATGAAGGGTTAATTGCGGCAAAAATACCCAACCTACCCAACCTCAATAAACGTAGGCAAAAAGTTCCCAACGTCACACTTTTGTCGCCAACCAACTAAAGCCGTTAGACACTGTCTACTTGGTTGTTAGGCTGTCTCATGTGGCATGCCACGTGGCCAAAAGGGTTGGATACTTTTGCCGATACTTGGCATTAAAAAAATATATTTTTGATTTTTTCTTTCCCGCTGGCCAATATGTTTTTATTTATTTTTACGTATATCAAACATGATCAAATAATTTTATAAAATATGTACTTATATATAAAATATGCTATTTTTTTAGATAATCAAATAATTACTAAAAAATTATTAGTTTTAATTTATTTAAAAATAAAATCTTTCTAGTAACACATTTTTTTTACATATGGTAAATATAATTAAATAATTTTATAAAATATGTTTTTATAAAAAAATATTTTTTTCTTACAGGAAAATTTATAAATTTTTAATAGATTATATTAAACTTTTGAAACTAAAACATTGTTTTATATAATATCACGGGCATTTTAATATTAAAATTAAGGCATGATATGATTTTTGAAGACATATAACATATATGAAACTAAGGCATGATTAAAACAAATAATTGTATCAAATACGGTTGAAACTGAATTTAAACCGAAAGTTTGGTGATTGGTAAATATTGTGTTTATTAAGGTGACAAAAGTGTGACGTTGGTTACTTTTGCCTACATTTATTAAGGTTGGGTACCTATTGGTGAATATTGACAAAGGTTGGGTAATTTTGCCGCAATTGACCCTAATATGAAAGGATTATTAACGGTAAAAGTACCCAAGTTGTTCAAAAATAGGGCGACATAGAGCCAATTTAAAAAAAATGGAAAAAGTACCTAACTTCACCTTTTTTGGTGGATCGGTAGACCTCATCCGCTTTTTTCTTGACTTTTTTACTATCTCCATTAATGATGACGTCAACAATGCAAATCGAAATGCTATTGAGAAGATGAACTAAGAATTCGAGGGAGAAAATGAGAAGAAAAATAATAATTTGAGTTCTTGGTGTTCAAATCCTTTGAGTATGCATACAAGTTTATTTTGATATTCGTAGTTTTATCGTTTGAGTATATTTGTTTCATTTGCGATGACGTCGTCACTAACTGAAAAAGTAAAAATTAAAACTAACAAAAATTTTGACGAGTTCTAACGATTCACCAAAAAAGGTGAACTTCGATACTTTTGGTATAGTATTTTATGGTTAGCTCCATGTCACCCTATTTCCGAACAATTTGGATATCCCGTAATAATCCAATATGAAATTTAAAGTATATAAGTTATATACTGGTAAAATACAATATATATAGGGAAAATAATGGGCATTAGAACCTAAAGTATTTGAAAAGATTGACGTTAAGTTCGTCCATTCTTTTTATTGGGTGAAAAAAGTTGCCTAGCTCTTATTTTGTGTCTTCCATAATGTTTTCACCCCGAACCGCATGACGTGTCACATTTTTAAAACTTTTAAATATACCATTTTTAATGAAAAAATTAAACTGATTGATCAATATTAAACTGAAGAAAAAGGTTCTATTGTTATTTCTTATGTTGACTATTTTTGTGACTACAGTTGAAACATCGTCATCTACAGTCGTAACTACAGTTACATCATGCAGTCCAAATCGTCTCAGTTTGTTGCGAATTTCATGGAAAGTTTACACGTTTTTCTTCAACAGATTTGAGCAAATTTCATGGGTTTATTCTCTTTGGATTGACTCTAATACTTTAGTGATTTATTTTCAAGATTGATGATTTATATTTATATTTATATTTATTATTCCTTAAATCTTGAGAATTAGTTGCTATTTTGGGGAAAAAAAGGGAGCTACGAATTTGACCTATTAAATACGTATTATTAGCTGCCTTCTTCCTTAGTTCTCCAAGCCTAAAGTCTAGAGAAAATACACAGAGAGCTCACGTAGGTTTTTCTCCATATACAAGCCAAAATCAAGCTTGCGGTTTTCACGTCATCCACAAGACCAAGTTTGTTGTTCATCAAGAACATTCGAAGGGACGCTATAGAAGGTCTGCACACTTCACAGATAAGTTTCACGTAGTCCCTTCTGAGTTTAACCTTGCCATCAATATCATCAAGGTTATCAGCTTTCACAGAACGGTGTTTTATCATCGAACATCCTGTCTCGGGAGAGGCGTCGACAGAGTTGTGAAGAACCGGGCTGAAGGTTTCAGCCTTACGTCTACAATAGCAAGGGGATCTTGCTGAGTCCGACTCCATAAGGGAATTGACCACCGTCGCAAGTCAGAGCTCAAAGTTAAATCCTCGGGAAGGGGTGTCGACCGTGTTCGCAGAACGAGTCCGAGGTATTCAGGCCTAGTCGATTATAGCAAGGGGATCTTGTGTTGGACATGTGTGTCCTTAAACAAGATATTTATCCATTTGTAAAAGATTATGACAAGTCGTTGAATAAAGATGGTACTTATTATGTTAATCTTATTATAGTTTCTGTAGAGTAAAATAGAATGTTTGATTCCTTAGTTCATAAAGGATGCAATTATGTTATTATTATCACAAAGGAGTCATGTGAGGAAGAATTAATAAACATAATAAATGAACTTAAAATGTCCGTGAGCTGATTAACTGGGTGGGAGCCCATTAATCGGTAAGGTCATTAATGTGACTGAAATGACAATCCTATTCTGGATTTTGTGTGTGTCAACACTCACTAGAAGTGCATTAAGTATGAAGCGTCTTCATACTGGACTGAACCTGACTTAAACTCAAGAAAGTTGTCATATAAGACCGTCACTGACAACTTGTAGTTGAGTCGCAAAATGATGATCAAATGGATATTAGTTCTAAGTCCTGAGTGGTCATGAGTCCAAGCTGCTGGCTTGATTGTTCTTTGATTTAACCGTTAAAGAACACAAGACATTACCGCTGTTCCCAACACTATTATTTTGGGAACATGATAGTCAGTAGTAAGGATTGCTTGATCATAGATATGGGCATCACACAGCTCTCTTCAGAGTCATGATGATTCCCTTGATTGTCAGTGGTGAGAAGTGAGAGGTACCCGTGCGCAACTTATGAATCGAAACCATAAGTGGGTTACTCATAATATTACTGGCTGAGTCAAGGATGAAAATGCATTGAGGGGCATTACGGTATAAACCGACTGCTCATGTGTGGGTCATCAAGTGAAAGAACAATAATCGGTATTTGATTGAATCTAATGGACACCCTGATGTATACAAGGGAATAATATATACCGTATCACTAAAGAGTGCATCCTCGGGTCTATAGTGGAATCACTTCGAGGTTTGACGAACAACTAGCAGTTCGTTAGAGCTTAAGTGATACGGGTCCATGGTCCCCAGGATAGCTCCGTAAGGGATGATACGTACGTGATTAAAATACATTCTGGATAATGTTTAATCATTTGGCTCGACTTATAAAACTGACAAGTCTGTGACAGACGTCAGATAGTTTTATCGATAGCGTGGCAAAAGTATCATATTTTGGTACACGAAAGTAACTGATAAAAAGAAAGTTAGAATTTAGATTTTCCAACAGCACCATATTGTTCTAAATTAAATTCTAAGCAACTTTGCTTTTTGAACCAAGTCATTCTGACTTACGGTTTGTGATTTATGGATTTTCTAAGTTTATGACTCGGTTCGATAAACTATGAAATTAAATCACATGTCACGAATTTAAATGATGGTGTTGCACCATGACATTTAATGTGTGACAAATAGATCAGGGTTTATTAATATAATTTGATTATTTGGATTTGATTATTAATATCTTATTAATAACTAATTAATAATTAAAGGATTTATATTAATAAATAAATAATATATATTCATGTATTATTTAATGTGTATTTCGAATTAGGGTTTGAGTATAAAAAACCCTAGATAAATTCGAATAACCAATATTGAAAATTTTTATTTTTGCGGCATAAATACCTAAAGTCTGGTATAATGGCAAAAGTCCTAAAATCAATTTAATCCATTGGATCGGTCATGATTTAGTATCAACCGTTGGATTGAGATAATTGATTCAAACCCTAATGTAATTCGAAATTGAAACTTGGTGACCAAGTTTAGGTATTTCGAATTAGCTTAATTAATTCTGTCCGTTGGATCGGTTTTTAGATCTAATCTTTGAACCGTCGGATTAGAAATTAATTAACATTATATATATGATATTAAAATTCGAATAAATATGAGATAAAAGTTCGAATTAGGGTTTTGTAAAACCCTAGGGTATTTGACTTTATCCCTAATTGATTTGATCCATTGGATTGGTTTAAGATTTAATTTTAACCGTTGGATCTAGATAATCATTAACAAATTCGAATTTGAATATATATATATATATAATATAATTCGAAAAAAATATATGATATGATCTTATCTTATATTATTCAATTAATTAAATCCCTGATTAATTATATCCATTGGATCTAGATGAGATTGAATCTGGATCATTGGATTGAAATAATTATTTATATTTAATTAAAAGAATTCGAATAATGGGAGGGAAAATCTCCAAATCGGTTACAGCTTGAGCCTATAAAAAGGAAGCTCATCCTACACATTCAACGCACCTTTCCCCAGAGAAAAAACTCGAGCTCTCCCTCTCTCTCTAGGGTCTACGAGTTTTCTGCTTCTGATCTCTTTTCTGGTTCGGCTTAGGAGATATTTTTCTCCGGTAGCTTTAAAAGAACCTTCAGTTAAATTTTGCGACGGAGTCCTGCCAGCGAAGCCCACGCTTCGGTAGCGAGGAATCCAGGAGTCTATCCCGGAAGATCACGGGAGTTTCCCTCAGCACCGGCGTAGCCCTGCCCAAGTCAGAACGCGCACCCGGAATCGTCAACTGAGGTACGGCCTTATGCATTGGGTAAATAAATGCGACCATTTACTGCTTTCTATTTATTTCCTATTCGACTAGATTATTAATAATGAATATGAAAATATTAAATTCGAAATATTTATCAGATCTCGTTTTGATTGTTACCCGATATCCGTGTCGTCGGTCCGATAACAAGATTTCCGCTTTAAAATGAATTTTTAAATGTTACCGGGACGGCCCGGAAGCTATTATCGTGGTAAGGAAGTCGGCTTGATACCACCGATTTCCCAACATCTTGCTGAGTCCGATTCCTGAAGGTGAGTGACCACCGTCACAAGTCGGGACTTGATCACCGTTTCAAGACCAAGTTGTGTTACCGGCTGTGTAGCAGGCCGTAGCTTCAGGGGGAGCCCCTTTTTCTTTAGCTACTTTACTTACCTTGTAATTGGTGCTTGTAAACTTTATTGGTGATTAATCTGGGTGAGTGCCTCGCAGAGGTAGATAGGTATCGAACTGCATTACCAAAACATCACGTGTCTCTCTATTTCTTTCCGCGTTATGTTTGGTAACTATCTCCTTAATCTGCATAAATCATGTAATCTGACTTTACATAAACAATGGTATATTTAATGGGTTTAATAACGTGAAGGCCCACGTACATAATTTTTAATTATGGGTCGGAATTTATTCCTACCCGCATCCTTAGGAATAATTAAATATTAATTGAAATTGAACAATTATGAATTAATAAAATATGGATGTTATTTATGGTTAAGTAACATCGACTTATTTTACATAATTCATAAAATTAAATATGGATATTATTTAATGAATAAATAATATTGTCTTATTTAATATTAAAATATGGATGATAATTCTTAGGAATAACATCATTGACTTATTTTAAAATTTCATAAATAATTAATTATAAGCCATAGTATAAATTAATGATTATTCTTAGAGAATGGGAATCATTAAAATCTAATTATATATATTCATCATAGATATAATTTATAATAACCTATTTTCATAACCCGCAAACATAGTGCTTATGTTTAAATCATTATTAATATGTCGATTTAAGGATAGATATGAATAGTAAAGAGTAAATGTAAAATGGCCATTATTAATCGGAAAAATCTCAATCATACAATCTTGTCTAAGGAAGAGGGAATCAAAAGTGGGGCCGGTTCACCATCCACTTCTGGGTGACCGGTTAGGACCCCTCCCATCTACCTGGAGAAAGTATGATTGACCTATCACTACCGATGAAATAATGAACACTATAATCAATGAGGCCTTATGTATAATTACGTGTAGTAATTAATAAACCCAAAATATAAACTTTTAATAATCATTAAAGGAAAGTTTATAATAAGTTTTAATTAACTTATGATAAAGTCGAAAAACGTTATTTAACAAAAACAATGGCAAGTATAGAATAAATAATAAAAGGTCTCCATTATTACTGTCACATGGTCTGCTGACCACACCGCCTCGAGTCACCCTAGAGTGACCACTCCTCTTAAGGAAAGGTGTGCTTGTTGAAGGTTTGGCACCGTGATCAAAAAAATATGGGGACGGAGGAATCTTGGAAATGGACCGTGAGTCACCTTAGAGTGACCATTCCTTAAGGACGACGTTTTCAAGAGGATTCCCAGAACCGAAAATAATGGGTTAAGCTTGCACGGAAGTTGGTACTTCCCGACCGTCTATGATGATAGTTAATAATCATAAAGAACTGTGGTGGTTCTTAATTTTGAATATTAATTAAGTTTATGACTAAAACTTAGTTCAACCAAACTACACAGTTGATACCGCGAGTCACCTTAGAGTGACCATGCCTTAAGGACGGCAACGATGTGTACAGTCGGTTGAATTATCATGAAATAGTCCAAGGGTTTATTAACGTTTTCCCGAGAACATGTTTGCATCATGTGACTATTTCAAACCAAATAAATTACCCAAAACATTCTACCTATAATAAAGTTTAATAAGTTTCTTTTTCGATGCCAGTTTAAAATATCGAATCCAATTATGTCACTGCTTTCGAACAACACTCTACATGGAAGTAATTTTCCAAAGTGGAAAAGCAACATCAACATTGTTCTTATCAGCGAGAACATTCGCTTTGTTCTTGTTGATGAATGTCCCACTGCACCGGGTACTGGCAGCGCCAGAGGTGTAAAGGAACTCTATGATTCTTGGATACAAGCGAATAATCGTGCTAAGGCATACATGCTTGCTAGCATGGCAGATTCGTTGAGAATCAAGTTAGAGGTCAAGGACACTGCTTATGAAATCATGGAATCCCTTCAAGGGATGTATGGTAAGCAGTCTGAGCAAGCTCAACATGAAGCGACTCGTCGCTACATGAATGCCAAGATGAAATCAGGCACGTATGTTCGTGACCATGTCATGAGCATGACGAACTGGTTCAATGAGGCTGAGCTGCACGGGGCAGAGGTGGATGAGAAATCTCAGATCAGCATTATTCTTAATTCGCTGTCACCTGAGTTTGTTCCATTCACCAGCAATTACATTATGAACAAACTGAAATACGGTTTGACATAGTTGATTAATGAATTGCAAACCTTTGAGGACATCTCGGGTCTGATCAAGAAGAAATCCGAATTGAACATTGCGTTCAAGAAAGGATACCATTCGAACAACCCGAAGATGAAGAAAAGGCCTGGTCCTAAGAAAAAGTGGAAAAAGAATTTCCAGCCAAAAATGGGAGGCAAGAAAGCTGCTGCTGGAGAAAGTTGCTTCCTATGCAAGGAAGAGGGACATTGGAAAAGAGATTGTCCCAAATTCCAAAGTGAAAAGAAGAATAAAACTGGTGAGTATCTCACCTGATAAGTTTCTTTAATACACATTGTTTTAGAAAGTCTCTTATCCAAAGATCTAAAACTGAAAAAATGTGATATTCTTTGTTTTTCAGCAGCACCTAAGGAGTGATTGCCAGAAATCATCCGAGAGACTCGGAGAACCCTAAAGGCAGATAATGAAGATTCAATTTTATTCTTTAAATGTATGGATCCAAAATTGAAGGGCGATTTGAAAACCCTTCAATATTTATTTTTGACAATTCTATTTTAATAAAAAAAAATTTGCTGATCCTATACATCTTGAGTAAATATCTTAAAATCTTCATATCTTAAAGATGAAGCTCTAAGTCAAGGGTTAACATCTTATCATAATGATGAAAAATCATTTTGATGGAAATTCATGACAATAAGGAAGATTGTTGTTGTACCAAATTGATAACAGTGATTGTTGTCAAAAAGGAGAGTGAAAAAAAAAACCACGGTCCCAAATCAGAACCAAGGGGTGCCTAGACGTAGTGGGAGGTTCAAAAGACCAGTTGAACGCTACGAGCATTCCCAAATGGAATTTCACCTAGCTGTTACAAACACTAGTGTTGAAGATCCGACAAGCTTCAAGGAAGCTATGATGGATCCTGATAAGGGAGAATGGCAGGAAGCCATGAACCAAGAAATAGAATCAATGGATTCTAATGAAGTCTGGGAACTTGTAGACCTACCTAATGGCTTCAAAACCATAGGGAATAAATGGGTATACAAGAAAAAGAGAGGAGTGGACGGGAAGGTTGAAACCTTCAAGGCTAGACTAGTGGCAAAGGGTTTTACCCAGAGAGAAGGTATTGATTTCGATGAGACCTTCGCTCCAGTCGCTAAGTATAAGTCCATCCGGATTCTCATGGCCATAGCCTGTAGTCTCAATTACGAGATATGGCAGATGGACGTCAAAACCGCATTCCTGAACGGGTACATTGACGAGAACATCTATATGGACCAACCAGAAGGGTTCGTGCAACAGGGTCAAGAAGGGTTGCAGATTACTAAAGTCCATTTATGGATTGAAGCAAGCTTCCAGATCCTGGAATCTAAGGTTTGATGAGACCATCAAGACCTATGGGTTCGTTCAGAATGAAACTGAAGCCTGCATTTATAAACTCAACGATGAGTCCGTGGAAATTTTTCTTGTTCTATACGTCGATGATATTCTTCTCATTGGAAACATTGTGAAAAGATTATCAGACGTGAAAGCGTGGCTATCTACGCAATTCCAAATGAAGGATATGGGAGAAGCCAGTTATGTTCGTGGGATCCGTATCTTTAAGGATCGCAATAACAGGCTTCTAGCCTTGTCACAAGCAGCTTACATCGATAAGGTGCTTGAACGTTTTGCAATGACAAACTCCAAGGGTGGTAACTTACCAACCAGGCATGGAGTGTTCCTGAGCAGGAACCAGTGTCCAACTTCTCCGGAAGAGCAAGACGAGATGAGGTGGGTACCCTATGCTTCAGCAGTGGGAAGTCTGATGTACGCTATGCAGTGTACAAGACCAGACATCTGTTACGCTGTGGGAATGGTTAGTAGATACCAATCCAACCCTGGTATGCCTCACTGGATTGCAGTGAAGAACATTCTCAAGTATCTTCGGAGAACGAGAAACTATATGTTAGTGTTTTCAGGTACAGATCTGAATCCACTAGGGTACACTGACTCTGATTTTATGTCTGACAAAGACGCGAGAAAATCAACTTCGGGAGCAGTGTACACCCTTGCTGGTGGAGCGATATTCTGGAGAAGCGTAAAGCAATCCTGTATCGCAGATTCCACTATGGAAGCTGAATATGTGGCTGCATGTGAAGCAGCCAAAGAATCAGTTTGGCTAAAGAATTTCTACATGGAACTGGGTGTAGTCCCAGATGTAGATGGACCACAAACTCTATACTGTGATACCAGTGGAGCTGTGGCGAATTCGAAAGAGCCCCGAGACCATAACAAGGCAAAACATATAGAAAGGAAATACCATCTCATTAGAGAGATAGTACGTCGAGGGGACGTACGGGTTGGGAAAATAACATCGGAGGACAATCTGGCTGATCCATTTACCAAGACGTTGCTAGAGAAAATATTCAGGAGGCATCTGGATAATATGGGCGTGAAAGACATGAGTCATCTTCTTTAAGTACAAGTGGGAGATTGTTGGACATGTGTGTCCTTAAACAAGATATTTATCCATTTGTAAAAGATTATGACAAGTCGTTGAATAAAGATGGTACTTATTATGTTAATCTTATTATAGTTTCTGTAGAGTAAAATAGAATGTTTGATTCCTTAGTTCATAAAGGATGCAATTATGTTATTATTATCACAAAGGAGTCATGTGAGGAAGAATTAATAAACATAATAAATGAACTTAAAATGTCCGTGACCTGATTAACTGGGTGGGAGCCCATTAATCGGTAAGGTCATTAATGTGACTGAAGTGACAATCCTATTCTGGATTTTGTGTGTGTCAACACTCACTAGAAGTGCATTAAGTATGAAGCGTCTTCATACTGGACTGGACCTGACTTAAACTCAAGAAAGTTTTCATATAAGACCTTCACTGACAACTTGTAGTTGAGTCGCAAAATGATGATCAAATGGATATTAGTTCTAAGTCCTGAGTGGTCATGAGTCCAAGCTGCTGGCTTGATTGTTCTTTGATTTAACCGTTAAAGAACACAAGACATTACCGCTGTTCCCAACACTATTATTTTGGGAACATGATAGTCAGTAGTAAGGATTGCTTGATCATAGATATGGGCATCACACAGCTCTCTTCAGAGTCATGATGATTCCCTTGATTGTCAGTGGTGAGAAGTGAGAGGTACCCGTGCGCAACTTATGAATCGAAACCATAAGTGGGTTACTCATAATATTACTGGCTGAGTCAAGGATGAAAATGCATTGAGGGGCATTACGGTATAAACCGCCTGCTCATGTGTGGGTCATCAAGTGAAAGAACAATAATCGGTATTTGATTGAATCTAATGGACACCCTGATGTATACAAGGGAATAATATATACCGTATCACTAAAGAGTGCAGCCTCGGGTCTATAGTGGAATCACTTCGAGGTTTGACGAACAACTAGCAGTTCGTTAGAGCTTAAGTGATACGGGTCCATGGTCCCCAGGATAGCTCCGTAACGGATGATACGTGTAGAGGGCGATTCGCACCGCCCTACAGTCACAAAAATACACTATTCAAACACACGAATAACACGAATGATGGGGTATCTTTGATTGATTATGATTAAAAAGGGGATCGGTCTCTTCCGTTTATAGCTTGGAACCTAGAAGAAGAACGCGATTAAACCAAGATTAACAATATCGAATGGGTTACACAAAGGCTCTCTCAATACTATGCAATGACCCTGTCTTTCTCCTTTCTCTTGATCTCGACCCCCCTCTTCAAATGGGAGCTCCTCCTCTATTTATAGCGACGCTCGGATCCCTTTGGCTCGAATCCCCTGGATGATCTCCCGGTGGTCCCCCCTCTCTGACATCCTCGGCGGCTGCCAAAGGAGCTCGTCTCCACTAATGTTGTCCCCCTGCCATGTCCTGAGCGCACTGCCCAGCAGTGGTCCCCTCAGTCCGTACGTCCTTCTCGCACCATAGGTAGAAACCCTAGGCCTTAATGGGCTTGAGGCCCTTCCTCGGTCATTGCTTCCCCCGATGGGCCGTGGGCCCATCGCAATCTGACCAACCTCGAGGAGCACGAGCCCCTCCCCTCTCGGTCACTACTCTCCATCCATGGGCCGAGGGCCCATCGCCATTGTGCCCAACCCGATCCTCGTCGTTTCATGGGAAAACGACAAGTGTAAAGTTGGGAGTGGATTTGACCAAATCCGACCTTAACAGTCAGTCCCCCATTTTGCCAAGTGTGAGCACTTGGGAAAATGTAAGAGGAAGAAACTCCGCGCGATAATCCTCATCGAGCGACAAGATCACCCTCCTGAGGGTCATCGATCACCGACGAACTCCTCGCGATGAGAAAGTGCACGGTAGACCTGCCGCGCGACGGCTATCGTCGGGCGACGGGACCGAGCTTCCGAGGACCTCCGCTCGACGACAGCGCCCTCGCGATGAGAGATCAACTCCCCGAGTCGACGAGTAGGCGTCCCATCACCACGCATGCAGCGACGCCTCGAATCCCACCCGCATTTAATGCGGGGTTTCCCAGGCACTCGAGTACCTACTTTATGGGATTCCCAACGGCTCCTTCATCTCGACCGTTGACAGCCTACGCACGCCTCCATCCTGGGCCGTCCGATCGATACGCGCCCCTTCGGCTTCTTTCGTCTCCTTCTTTATACTCGAAGTTCATTTTTTTTTTCTTTCTTCTCTCATTCGCTCTCAAGCTTCTCATTCGCACTCTCTCACTCTCTCGACGCTCCTGTCCTCTCTCTGTCTGTCTCCCTCTCTCTCAGCCTTCCTCCGAACATGGCAATGGCCGGAAAAATCTTCCAGACCAGGTCCCCTCTGTCTATCTTGACGGAGGCGCACCGGGACCATTTCATCAACAACTATATTGATAGCGAAAAATATCTCCTCCGGCTACCGTATCCAGGCGAGCGCGCCGACAAGCCTCAGGATGAGTGCATAGCCATCTATGAGCACTTCTTCACCGACGTCGGCCTTCACCTTCCTGTTCCCAACCTCATCGTGGCCTTCCTGGTGGCTTTCAAAGTGCCGATAACCCAGGTAAGCCCCAACTCCATCCGGCTCCTCTTGTGCACCCTCGTGCTGGGCCTGGAACAAGGGGTCGAGGTCACTCTGGAGGACCTCATGACCCTGTACTACTTCTCGAGGAACCCCAAAAACATTGGGCGCCTCTCGCTGTCGCACCGCCACAACCCGCACATTCTCCTGAACTCCCCCAACAAGGAGGCGATGTGGGAGAATCGCTACTACTTCACGCGCGTGAGCGCGCCGACGTTTGGCCCAAACCACGCGGAGCTGCCTCGCGCCTGGATCGGCGACCAGGATCTCCTCAAGTTCTCGCCATCGACCGACAAGGGCGTCGTGGCCCGTTTTACGAGCGTGCGCAACGCGTTTCTCGCCAACGATCGCCGCGACTGGCTCCTCGACTTCAACGCCGCCCGGATCGTGAACTCGGGCATTTACCGCCTCTGTAACATCATGGGGCCGCCTCCTCGCTCGCTGTTCCCGCCTGGATTTCGGGCCGAGGAAGGCAAGAAAGGCTCGTCGGCTCCTCCGCGGAAGAAGACGCCCAAGGCTCCTGCGAAGAGCCGCAAAAGGAAATCTCGCTTCGACGAGACCGGCGAGGAGTCTTCTCGTCAGAAGAGCAAGCCCTCCCCAACGCTGGTGCCGCCCCCGCGAGACCGGTCCAAAGACGGCTATCTGGGGTTAGTCCCCCGAGAGGGGAGGGACCGCGTGATCCCGCACGGCGATCCTCCGCTCCGTGACGCTCCCTCCGAGCGTCGCTCCGAGCCCGCGACCGACGCCGACGCGCCCAGTCGGGCTGTCGACGCGACGCCACCTGCCGCGGGTCGCTGTTCGTCGGAGGCTCTTGCTCCCCGAGAATCCCCTCGACGCGAGGACTCCCAAGTCGACCTCTCCCCCCGTCATACTCCGCTCGAAACCCGCACCGATGAGACCGTCGCTCCCGCTCCTGGCTCTGAAGCCGTGCGCGAGGACCTCTCGCCGAAGGGGTCCGAGGCGGCGACAGAGGTCACGCCAGGCGCGGGGACCGCCTCCGAGCCGATCATCGTCACACCTTCCGTCAACCCCGTGACCGGGTACTCTCGACGCGCTCGTCGGGAGGTGAATTTCGACGATGACTTCGGCGGCATGGACTTCTCTGATGTCATCCTGCCCGTCGTCGACTCTCAGTCGACGGAGCCTCTCGTCGACCCTCCTCCTTCTACCATGGAGGTCACCGCGCAGGCCCTTTCGAATCCGGCCCCAGGGGCCGCGAGCGGCGAGGACGCCGGAGATGCCCCTGCCTTAGGGGACGAGAAGATCTCCACCCCGCCGCCCTCTCCCCGCGAGGCGGCCGTCGCAACGGCTGAGGGTACCCCGGCAGCCACTCTCCTGGCGATTCCTCCGCCTGACCAGGCTGAGGGTGCTCCGCCGGGCGCCTGGCAGCTCGCTGCTGGGCCCCAAGACGAGGCTCCTCGGGAAGCCGTCGGCATTCCCCCCACCGGAACTTCCCTGTTCAGGACGAACGCCTCCTGCGAGTCGTCTTCGATCGAGGTCTCGCCCGAAAAGGAGGCTTCGGCAGCGCACGAGGCGACGAGCAACGAGCGCTTTCTCCTCGCCAAACCTCCCCACCCCTGGAAGAAGGCTCCCGGAGAATCCTCCAAAGCGGGTGCCCCCTCGCCGGACGACCTTCTGCCAATGTTCCCTCAAGGCATGGTGAAGGGTTCGACCGTTATTTGCTACCCGAGCTTCCCCGATCCGCCCTCTCAGGCTTCTTCCTTGGAGGAATGGGAAAAGTATTCGGCCGATGCGATCCACGGTCTGTCGATGTCTGCTCGACAGTTCCGTCCCGCCGGTAGCTCACTGGCGGACTCTTCTCGCTACCGCAAGGCAGCAGCTATTACGCTCCAGGGTATCGCGCTTCTCAACGACATGATCCTCGATGAGCGCGACACTTCCTACGAACATGGGGCAAATCAGCTCGAGATGGGCGCTCAGATCGGTGAGCTCGAGGGTCATCTTCAGATCTCCATTGCTGGGGAGCGAAGGTACCGGGATGAGGCCAATCGGCACCGTCTGGCCCTTGAAGAGGCCAAGGCCGCCCTGGAGAAGGAGGCTTCCCTTCGTCGGCAGGCCGAGCTGCAAGTCGAAGAGCAGAAACGCGCCCTCGTCGACGAGGTAGAGAGCCATCGAAGCGCGGCTCACGACCTCGCGTGGCCCTCGAGAAGAAGACGAGGAGGCTGGCTCACCTGAGCGAGGCCATCGGCGCACCTCCCGAGGAAGAGAGTCGCTTGGTCTCGCGGGTGACCAACGCTCTGAAGAGGCTCGCCGATGAGCTGGAGGGCGCGCAAGCGAAAGTCGTCGAGGAACGCAGTGCACGGCTGCGTCTCTTCGAGAAAGCCAAGGCCAAAATCCAGCTTCGCGATGAGAGGTTCGCAGCTCTCGACGAGTCTGTCGATCATCACCGCATGGTCGCCGGCTATAAGGCCAACCTCGACATGGTCGAGAAGCTTCCCCCTATCGCGACGGTGGGGAAACTCCTGCCCCTCTTGCCGAAGTGGCGCGGGATCATCGCGGAGCATTCCACGAAGGTGGAGGAGCTAGAGGTGAGGTCTGCTCTTCCTCTGGATTCGCCGCCTCTCTCGCCTTGCGACCCTCCCTCCATCGAGTCCGAGAGGCTGGCCGCCTTCGCTGCGGGGACCAACGACGACGAGTACGGGACCAACGACGAGACCCTCTCGATCCAAGAGCCGACGGTACAGGACGATCTTCCATAGGGAAATTGCCTATGAATATTTTGATTTTTCTTTGCGACCTTTGCTGTTATATTTTTTTTTTGCTTTGGCCTTGGGCCTTTTCTTTGTACTCCCCGAACACTTGATGAATGAGAAAGATTTCCATTTCTTCTACTGAACTTTAGTTATTGAATCGCGATTGTCGTTTTCCTCACATTTCTCGCTTTACTGGGGTCAACTATTCTCGCCCCTCTTCTCGCAGGTCGGCGGGCTACCTCTCGTTTCTTGGCCTCTGAGGCCTGACGAGGGCGTTATCGCATCGTTCCTCGCCGAGGATCCCGAGCATTATGCCCTAGTGCGCGACCTGATCAACGAACTAACTCTTCGGGTCGCGATGCCTTCCTCGGCGGGTCTCGAAGAGAGCTCCTCTGCGGCTCACCGCTTAGACCTGTTGCCGCCAACTGCCTTGACGAAGTTCCTAACTCGCAACCCGCGTCATCTGGCCGCCTTCTCGGACTTTGCCGGGGACATTCTCGACCGAGCGATGTCGGATTGCATCGATGACCTCGCCGACTCCATTCTCAAATCCGACGAGGGCTGACGCCGAACTTTTTTTGTTTTTCCAGTTTACGTAACTTGTAATGGTTTGCCTATGGGGCTGTGATGTAAATGTGAATGTTATAAGTCTTTTGGCATATGAATAAACAAAGACCTTCTGTGATTATGTCATTGTTGTATATGTATGTAGCTTTCTTTGTGCGGGGTCTTAGTGTGGAGGATGCAGGCTTGAGCATCCTCTCCTTCCCCCCCTTTTTTTTTTGAAAAAGAAACGATCGTAGTAATTGAAGGTGGAGGGGAAACTTGTCGCTATACTGCTTCTTAACGCTAGCTCTTTCGATGCCTACGTCGAGGCTCTTTTTCTTTGTCATGGTGCCATCGAACTTTTGTCGAGGCCCTTCTTTCTTTTTCATGGTGCCATCGAAACTTTTGTCGAGGCCTTTTTTTTTCTTTTTCGTGGTGCCATCGAGACTTTTGTCGAGGCCCTTTTTTATTTTTCATGGTGCCATCGAAACTTTTGTCGAGGCCTTTTTTTTTTTCTTTTTTCATGGTGCCATCGAAACCTTTGTCGAGGCCCTTTTTCTTTTTCATCCTCTAAGCCGCAGGCGGTAACGAGTCCGATGATAATGTCGTTCTCGCCACGGCGGCGTACCTAGAGGATCGATGACGATGGCGCTTTTTGCCTTTCGATTTTGCTTGCGCGCCGTATTTAGGCTCTGTTATTTTCGCTTTGTTTCGCGCTTTATTTTAATGTGTTTGATTTTGCCATCGATTCTCGGATTGCGGCTGATCGTGCGCTGCTCTTATTTTGAGGTTGTTCGTGAATTTGAGCCTGTAAGATTGTTAGAAAGATAATTTGCCATAAAGGCGAGCCTCGTTAAACCCTTCGAGTCCCCCATATGGGTGCGGCTCGCGAGGGAAGAGTACTCCCTGTCTTTATCAGAAACAAACCGGGGCTATGAGCGGTCCCGAACAAGTGGGTCGGGACTTCCCATTTAGACAGTTAATATAGCATGTAAACATAGGGAATTGGGGCAACAAGACCTACTGATAAAACTTTTTGAGGTGCTTGACATTCCAACTCCGAACCACCTCGAGGCCGGCCAAGTTCTCGAGCCTGTAGACTCCCGGTTTGACTACCTCCACGACCTTGTATGGGCCTTCCCAATTTTGTCCGAGCTTCCCCGCGTTCAGCTCCGCGGTGTTCTGGAAAACCTTGCGGAGCACCAGCTCTCCGACCCTGAAATGCCGAGGGCGCACGCTCTTATTGTAGAACCGAGCGATGGTGTTTTGGTAGTTGGCGATGTGCGCTTTAGCCCGCTCTCGCTTTTCGTCGATGTGGTCCAGTTGATGGAGCAGTCCCTGGCTGTTGTCGTCGGAATGGCTTGGAGCCCATGCTCGTCGCAGACTGGGTACTCCCACCTCTGCCGGTATTACCGCTTCGACCCCGAAGGCGAGTGCGAAAGGGGTCTCGCCGGTGGCCGAGTGGGGAGTTGTGCGGTAGGCCCAAAGAACTCCGGGGAGCTCGTCGGCCCACAGGCCCTTCTTCTCGTCGAGCCTTTTCTTGATGATGTCGACGATGGTGCGATTGACCGCTTCCGCGTTTCCGTTACCCTGCGGGTATCTCGGCGTTGACGTGTTCAGCTTTATTCTCCATCGAGCGCAGAAGTCCTGGAATCTCTTCGAGATGAACTGGGACCCGTTATCGGCGATGATCTCGCGGGGCAGTCCAAAACGTGTGACCACGTTCTTCCAGACATAGCTTTCGACGTCCGAGTCCTTGATGTTGGCGTACGCCTCTGCTTCGGACCACTTAGTGAAGAATTCCGTCACTACTAGCATAAATCTCCGCTGCCGGGAGCCCGTAGGCATTGGGCCGACGATATCCATCGACCACTTCATGAAGGGGTATGGGACGGACACTACCGACAGCTTCTCGGCTGGGCAATTTATCGCCGGAGCGTGGCGCAAGCACTTCTCGCACCTCCTGGTATGGTCGGCACAATCTGCGACCATGGGTTCCCAAAAGAAATCTTGACGCTTGGCCTTTCGCAGGAGGGATCGGCCTCCGGAGTGGTTGCCGCACTCCCCGCCGTGGATTTCTTCCATAACGTACTCTGCCTCCTTCTTGCCCAAGCATTGCAGTAGTATTCCTTCGAAGCTCGCCCTGTAAAGCCTGCCATTCAAAACAGAATACTTCGCGCTCTTGGTTCGCAACTTCCTGGCCTCCTGCCGGTCATCGGGTAACGCTCCGTCGAGGATGTACCTGCGAAGAGGGGTGCGCCAATCCTCATCCTCGTCATCGTCTACGATTCCCTGCTCATCGGGGCTCAGGTTCTCGCGTTCGATGTCGAGGATCTCTTGAGCGTCCTCCTCATCGTCCTGCTTCCCGGCCGTGTTGTCGCCAACCCTGCGCTTCTTCTTCGGCGGACCTTCTTCTCGCTTGATACTGGGCTTCTCGACCGTCTCGACGGTGATCGAACGGAGCTCGTCGATTTTGGTTGTCGAGCCCAAGCCTGCCAGCGCATCGGCGTGGTTGTTGTCGCCCCTCGAAACCTGCGTCAAGGTCCAAAAATCGAATTTCTTCGACAGGGATTCGACAACCCCGGCGTACGCTTCCATCCTTTCGTCGTTCTTCTCGTACTCCCCGTTAACCTGCTTGACCACCAGCTGAGAGTGCGAGAAAGCATTCACCTTCCGTACGCCCAAAGCCAGAGCCGATTGCATCCCGACGATGAGAGCCTCGTACTCGGCCTCGTTGTTCGTGGCACGGAAAGCGAGGCGGCAGGCTTTTTCCACGACCTCTCCGTTTGGGGAAACGAGCCTGATCCCGATACTCGATCCGAGCGACGTTGCCGACCCGTCGACGAGGAGCCTCCACATCCCTGTCTCATCGCGCGAATCTACGAGTTCCTTCGGCAGCTCGATGAGGAAATCAGCAAGGACCTGCGATTTCAAGCTGGTTCGGAGTCGATACTCGATGTCGTACGCTCCCAACTTGATCGACCACTTCGTGATCCTCCCTGACTGGTTCGGGCTGTGCAGAATGGACCTGACGGGCCTGTCTGTCATGACGACGATGGTGTGCATCTGGAAATGGAATCTCAGCTTTTCCGATGCGTCAAACAGCGCGAGTGCCACTTTTTCAACTTGGGGGTACCGTGTTTCGGCGTCAAGGAGCTTCCGGCTGATATACGAAACAGGCTTCTGCTCGCCTTTCTCTTCTCGCACTAGCACCTGGCTTATCGCGTGATCGGACACTGCGAGGTACAGATACAGAGGCTCTCCTTGCTCTGGCTTCGTCATGACCGGCGGCGACGAGAGGTAAGCCTTCAGCGCTTGGAAGGCCTCCTCGCACTCTGGCGTCCACTCGAACTTCTTATTCTTCTTCAGCAGCTCATAGAAGAGAAGGGTTCGGTCTGTCTGCCGCGAGATAAACCGTCCGAGCGCGTTGATCCGCCCCGTCAGCTTCTGGACCTCCCTTCGGCTGCGAGGTGAGGGCATGCTCCGGAAGGCCTCGACCTGGTCGGGGCTAGCCTCGATTCCGCGACGGGTCACCATGAAGCCCAGGAACTTCCCGGACGAGATGCCAAAAGTGCACTTCGTCGGGTTCAACTTCATCTTATGCTCGTTGAGGACCCGAAAACATTTCTCCAGATGCTCGATGTGCATGGCAACCTTTAAAGATTTGATGACCAGATCGTCGATGTACACCTCTAGCGATTCCCCTATCTGATCGTGGAACATCTTCGTCATGAGCCGCTGATAAGTGGCGCCGGCGTTCTTCAGCCCGAACGGCATGACTTTGTAGCAGTACGTCCCTCTCTCGCTGATGAAGGCGGTCTTCTCCTCGTCATCGGGGTGCATCCTGATCTGGTGATATCCGGAATAGGCGTCCATGAAGCTCATAAGCTCGTACCCGATGGTCGCCTCGACTAGGCGGTCGATGTGGGGCATTGGAAAGCTATCCTTCGGACACGCCTTGTTGAGATCGACGTAGTCCACGCATACCCTCCACTTGCCGTTCTTCTTCTGTATGACGATGGTGTTGGCCAGCCATTCTGGGTACTTGACCTCCCGGATAGTTCCCATCGCCAACAATCTGTCCACCTCGTCGTTGATGATCTTGTTTCTGTCGGCCGCCATTTTCCTCCTCTTCTGTATGACCGGTCGATGATTGGGGTCGGTGTTGAGCCGGTGGGTGATTACCGCAGGGTCGATCCCCGGCATGTCGTCGTTGGTCCATGCAAAGCTTCCCTTGTTCCTCTTTAGGAATTCCACCAGCTGGGCTTTCACCTCTGGGTTGAGTCTCGCGCCTACTCCGACGGTTCTCGTCGGATCGGTCTCGTCGATGCAGACCTGCTCAACCTCCTCGACCTGTGGCCCGCCGCTCCGCTCTTCTGTCGCCGGGTCCTCCACGTCCTCGGCGCTAAGGATCCTCGGAATGCCGGGATCTCTTCCTTTCCCCTTCTTCTTGCGCCGCTTCCTTCGCTTTGTCGTCGGGGGAGGCGGGGCAGCGATGGCTAACTGCTATAAGCCATCCTTGCGGCCTTCGAGAGCCTTCTCGGGTCTCTTCCCGCTGCTGGCCGCTCGATGATGCATCATGTAACAGATGCGGTAGGCCTCTCGGCAGCCTTGGAGCTCCTCGATGGTCCCCTCATCCTTTCCAGGGAACTTGATGCATTGATGGTAGGTGGAGGGCACGGCTCTCATCGCATGAATCCACGGCCTCCCGAGGATCACATTGAAGTGCGATTCCACGTCGAGGACCATGAATTCGGTCATCCTCCTGACGCTTCCGGCGTATACGGCTAGCTGAACCGTCCCCAGCGAGGTGGTGACGTCGCCGTTGAACCCTGACACCTTTCGGGGGCGGCCCCCGATGGTGAGGTCATCGATCTTCATACGCCGAAGGCACTCGTGGGTGATCATGTCCACGGAGCTGCCGTTGTCGACGAGAACGCGCGCTATGTCGTACCCCCCGATATTGAGCTCGAGCACCAGGGCGTCGTCGTGCGAATCCGCGCAGTTGTCGTCTTCGACAAACTCGATCGTCGCCCCCGATGTCTCACGCACCGAGTCTCCTCGGTTAGGCTCTCGCCCCCGCCTCTGGTAGGCTTTGATGCTGTTGACCGTGTCGTCGCAGAATCGCGATCCTCCCATGATCACATCGATCCTCGGTCTGCTCGCGGGGCGGGCGGCCTCGACGCGGGTCGACGGCTCTGCCTCGATGGCGAAACTTCGCTTCTGGGCGCCCTGCCCCCCCCCCCCCCCCGGAGCTCTGCGGCGGAGCCGCCTGCTGGTTGGGGAACGCCCGGTTCTCGTTGTTCCAGGGTTGCGCACGCTCTCGCGTGGCTTCCCCGTAATCCCCACGTTCAATCCCCTTCTGGATGAACCTCTTGTACGCGGCGCAATCCTTGGACGAATGGCCCCAGTAGCCGTGGAACGAACAGAATTTGTTCATGTCCCTCGGCCACGGAGTCCTTTCGTAACCTCCTCGGCCGCCTGAGCGCCCTCCTCGGCCGCCGCCGAAGCTTCCTCTTCCCCCGGAGAACCCACCGCGTCCCCCGGAGTATCCCTGCTGGGCTCCGTCGGGCTCTCCTCGGGAGTATCCTCCCTGCTGGCCCTGGGGCCCCATGGTGGGCGCCAAACTGTAGAGGGCGATTCGCACCGCCTTACAGTCACAAAAATACACTATTCAAACACACGAATAATACGAATGATGGGGTATCTTTGATTGATTATGATTACAAAGGGGATCGGTCTCTTCCGTTTATAGCTTGGAACCTCGAAGAAGAACGCGATTAAACCAAGATTAACAATATCGAATGGGTTACACAAAGGCTCTCTCAATACTATGCGATGACCCTGTCTTTCTCCTTTCTCTTGATCTCGACCCCCCTCTTCAAATGGGAGCTCCTCCTCTATTTATAGCGACGCCCGGATCCCTTTGGCTCGAATCCCCTGGATGATCTCCCGGTGGTCCCCCCTCTCTGACATCCTCGGCGGCTGCCAAAGGAGCTCGTCTCCACTAATGTTGTCCCCCTGCCATGTCCTGAGCGCACTGCCCAGCAGTGGTCCCCTCAGTCCGTACGTCCTTCTCGCACCATAGGTAGAAACCCTAGGCCTTAATGGGCTTGAGGCCCTTCCTCGGTCATTGCTTCCCCCGATGGGCCGTGGGCCCATCGCAATCTGACCAACCTCGAGGAGCACGAGCCCCTCCCCTCTCGGTCACTACTCTCCATCCATGGGCCGAGGGCCCATCGCCATTGTGCCCAACCCGATCCTCGTCGTTTCATGGGAAAACGACAAGTGTAAAGTTGGGAGTGGATTTGACCAAATCCGACCTTAACAATACGTACGTGATTAAAATACATTCTGGATAATGTTTAATCATTTGGCTCGACTTATAAAATTGAAAAGTCTGTGACAGACGTCAGATAGTTTTATCGATAGCGTGGCAAAAGTATCATATTTTGGTACACGAAAGTAACTGATAAAAAGAAAGTTAGAATTTAGATTTTCTAACAGCACCATATTGTTCTAAATTAAATTCTAAGCAACTTTGCTTTTTGAACCAAGTCATTCTGACTTACGGTTTGTGATTTATGGATTTTCTAAGTTTATGACTCGGTTCGATAAACTATGAAATTAAATCACATGTCACGAATTTAAATGATGGTGTTGCACCATGACATTTAATGTGTGACAAAGAGATCAGGGTTTATTAATATAATTTGATTATTTGGATTTGATTATTAATATCTTATTAATAATTAATTAATAATTAAAGGATTTATATTAATAAATAAATAATATATATTTATGTATTATTTAATGTGTATTTCGAATTAGGGTTTGAGTATAACAAACCCTAGATAAATTCGAATAACCAATATTGAAAGATTTTATTTTTGCGGCATAAATACCCGAAGTTTGGTATAATGGCAAAAGTCCTAAAATCAATTTAATCCATTGGATCGGTCATGATTTAGTATCAACCGTTGGATTGAGATAATTGATTCAAACCCTAATGTAATTCGAAATTGAAACTTGGTGACCAAGTTTAGGTATTTCGAATTAGCTTAATTAATTCTGCCCGTTGGATCGGTTTTTAGATCTAATCTTTGAACCGTCGGATTAGAAATTAATTAACATTATATATATGATATTAAAATTCGAATAAATATGAGATAAAAGTTCGAATTAGGGTTTTGTAAAACCCTAGGGTATTTGACTTTATCCCTAATTGATTTGATCCATTGGATTGGTTTAAGATTTAATTTTAATCGTTGGATCTAGATAATCATTAACAAATTCGAATTTGAATATATATATATATAATATAATTCGAAAAAAAATATGATATGATCTTATCTTATATTATTCAATTAATTAAATCCCTGATTAATTATATCCATTGGATCTAGATGAGATTGAATCTGGATCATTGGATTGAAATAATTATTTATATTTAATTAAAAGAATTCGAATAATGGGAGGGAAAATCTCCAAATCGGTTACAGCTTGAGCCTATAAAAAGGAAGCTCATCCTACACATTCAACACACCTTTCCCCAGAGCAAAAACTCGAGCTCTCCCTCTCTCTCTAGGGTCTGCGAGTTTTCTGCTTCTGATCTCTTTTCTGGTTCGGCTTAGGAGATATTTTTCTCCGGTAGCTTTAAAAGAACCTTCAGTTAAATTTTGCGACGGAGTCCTGCCAGCGAAGCCCACGCTTCGGTAGTGAGGAATCCAGGAGTCTATCCCGGAAGATCACGGGAGTTTCCCTCAGCACCGGCGGAGCCCTGCCCAAGTCAGAACGCGCACCCGGAATCGTCAACTGAGGTACGGCCTTATGCATTGGGTAAATAAATGCGACCATTTACTGCTTTCTATTTATTTCCTATTCGACTAGATTATTAATAATGAATATGAAAATATAAAATTTGAAATATTTATCAGATCTCGTTTTGATTGTTACCCGATATCCGTGTCGTCGGTCCGATAACAAGATTTCCGCTTTAAAATGAATTTTTAAATGTTACCGGGACGGCCCGGAAGCCATTATCGTGGTAAGGAAGTCGGCTTGATACCACCGATTTCCCAACATCTTGCTGAGTCCGATTCCTGAAGGTGAGTGACCACCGTCACAAGTCGGGACTTGATCACCGTTTCAAGACCAAGTTGTGTTACCGGCTGTGTAGCAGGCCGTAGCTTCAGGGGGAGCCCCTTTTTCTTTAGCTACTTTACTTACCTAGTAATTGGTGCTTGTAAACTTTATTGGTGATTATTCTGGGTGAGTGCCTCGCAGAGGTAGATAGGTATCGAACTGCGTTACCAAAACATCATGTGTCTCTCTATTTCTTTCCGCGTTATGTTTGGTAACTATCTCCTTAATCTGCATAAATCATGTAATTTGACTTTACATAAACAATGGTATATTTAATGGGTTTAATAACGTGAGACGTGATGCGGTTCAGGGTGGAAACATGACAGGATACACAAAATAAGAGTTTGGCAATTTTTACCACCCACAAAAAGTATGAAAACTTAATGTCAACTTTTTAAAGACTTCAGGTACTTATGCCGCCATTTTCCATATTTATTTATTCAATGTTGGGTTTTTCGATGAGATTTTCTCAATCCTGACGCAGAAATCACGGGATTTGGTCGAAATGGAGATCTACATTAGTTTCAAAAATTAAGATATATGTTTCGATACATTATTAAGCTTCTGGTACGTTAGTTGACCGGAAACCGCCTAATCAAAATCCTAGATATTTCTCAGTGATTGGACGACTAATCGAATGAAAGCACTGGGAGGAGAAAATCGTACCTAAGCTCGGATAGAGGGGGTTGCAGCTATCTGGGAAGTCGAATTATGATGATAACATGGTTATAAATAGCCCACATGAGTTAATGTCCTAATTAATAGATTCCTCATGATCAATATACGGGGCCGAATGGACCCATCACAATAATGTAGTCGGATTGGACTTGGAAAGCTCAATGGGCTTAAATCCTGATTGGAACATTTCCTACATTTAAAAACGTGTGTGTTAAGGTCAGGGCCGACCCAATCATATTGGGGGCCTTGGGCGAAACGTAAATTGGAGGTCTATTTTTTTATATTTTTTAATTTAAGAGAAAAATATAGTATTTAGATTATGTAATTTCATTTAAAAAAATTAAAATGATTAATGCACTTTGAATGTATATATATATATTAACTTTAAAAAAAAAATAGACGGTTTAGTTTTGTAAAAATTAATAATAAGACATATTTTAAATGGGACAACATATTATTTTTATTGGCACGTTCATGAATCATATTATCAGGAAAAAAAAATATTAAAACGATGGTCTATAAATACTAAAAAAATGTAAATAAGACAGGGAAGAATAAGAAAAAAATAAGCAGGTAACAAATTTATAAATACTGTATATATAGTTATATTTATTTACAGCGAGGGATAGAAATGTGGGGCCCATTAAAAAGCGAGACATAGAACTATAAATATGAAGTATGAACAATATAATCAAGTAATCAACTATGCAAAGAATGTGGGCCTCTAGAAATTAGAAAGTACAACTACAAAGAAGCAAAGAAATATATGATATTATTTATATATGTATATATAATCTTGAAAGGGGGCTCTTAGAATTTGTCGGCCTTGGGCCCCGCCCAAGCTGAATTAGAATTTTAACGGAACAAGAGTTAAAAATATAAGTGAAAGAGTGATATAATGATTATACAACAGAAATACATCGTCTCGACTCTCGGGTCGAGGGGTTCAATGCGATAATAACATTACACCTATTTTTAATAATTATAAAGAAATTAATCGGCAATTTAGAATTGGGGGTGTAGCTCATATGGTAGAGCGCTCGCTTCGCATGCGAGAGGCACGGGGTTCGATTCCCCGCACCTCCACCATTTTCTATCTTTTAAGCAATCCATCCCATCGGACGGCTGAGCTTCGTCCGCATTTCAAGCTACCCTACACCCCCATGCACGTAACAAAAACCACCTCTTGTATTCTACGACCAGACCAGACCAGACCAGACCACCTCTCATTCCTCATCTTCATCGCAATGAGCTTCAACCTCGCTCGTCCATGGCTCTCACGCTTCTCTCCGCCTCTCCCGAACCATTGCTACACCACAGCGACCCACACTCTTCTTTTTCAGAGCTTCACGCTCCACCTCTCCAAGTCTCTCAAGACTAGTCAAGCCGCTTCCACGGGCGAGCGCGACCGTTCCAGCGGCGTCGCGGCGGAGACTCCCACTTCCGAGCTGTTGAGCGGCGACACTGTGACCAGACTCTGCGGAGCTAACGACGCTCAGGAGGCGCTCCACGTGATCGAGGAAATGTCCGAGAGGAGCGGCGGGGTCGTGAGTGTTGCCGATTGCAATGTGATTGTGTCGGCCGCGCTGGAACGCGGGAATCCGGACCTGGCGATGTCGGTTTTCTACGCGATGCGCACGAGTATTGATCAAGGTGATTCGCTGATCTGTTGCTTGGCCTTTTTGGAATGAGCTTGTTGTTATGAAAGCTTAACATGTTGTGCTTCTTTCATATTCTCTTCAATACGTTTTGACCACGAACCAGGGGACGCTGAAAAAGGCGGTTTTGCCGATAGATGGAAGTGGCCGAGACCGGATGTTCGGATTTACTCGTCGCTAGTTCGGGGTCTGGCAGCTTCATTGAGGGTCTCCGATGCGCTTAGAGTAATCAACAGCATTTGCCAAATCGGAGTTCCTCTTTCGGAGGAGGTAGTTTTCGTTTGTCGTTTGCCTCGTTGTGATATGTCA
The DNA here is from genome assembly GCA_954871525.1 of Parietaria judaica. NCBI lineage: Eukaryota > Viridiplantae > Streptophyta > Magnoliopsida > Rosales > Urticaceae > Parietaria > Parietaria judaica. The sequence continues at coordinate 5,665,348 of OX940868.1, forward strand.
AAACACTCTTCTTTTTGTGTTGTTACTAAATTGAGCTTTACAATGTTGATGGCTCCATTAATAGGTAGTCAGGAAATGGATGCTCAAATCATTGGTATGGTTGTAATTTCGTGAGTATTTTGCAGGTGCCCTTCGGGAAAGTCGTGAGGTGTCCGAGCTGTTCGTTAGCTGTCGGGGTTGCCCAACCCCAACAGGGTATACAGGTAAGACTTCCTTGAAAGAATCCATTTTGTATCATAGATTTTATTTAAGAGTTATTTTTCTACTGCAGATAGTGTCTTGTTCCAAGTGCCGCTATAAATACGAACTGGTTTCTGGGAATATAGTGAGCATTGCTTCAGAAGAAATCAGGTTTGGCGGCTTCCAGTGTCTAATCTGTTAGCTATTTTCAACACGAATATGCTGAAATGCACTTCGGATTTTTTTTGTTCTGTAATGATTTTCATTTTTAACTGTTCAGTTGCCGTTTTTGTTTCTTCGTGACCCATAGGATGCATTATGCATCGCAACAATTATGAAACAAATATTGAAATTAATGAAAAAAATCCATATAATTGTTGATCATGCAACGTAGTGTTTGGTGATGATCATTGAATATTGGCCTTTTTCTAAGGATGTCCTCGTGCCGAACGCAGCATGGATATTCCAGCATGGAAAAGAGGACTCAGATTCTTGCAAATTATCAAACAGAGCATTCCTTCTGCTGTTCACTCTATTGTGGTATACTTTTTTTCATCATCTTTAAGTGCATTTCACATTTCTTCCCCTTAGCGTTATCGAAAACTTAATTGTGGGTTTAGTAAATTTTAACCAGTGAAGGAAGTTTAAACTAATTATGATTCTGATAAAGCCCGGGATGTGGATCATATATTGAGAACCGCTTTCGTCTTTCCAAGCCTCGCTCTCTCACAAACCAAGTCTCAATTATACAGAGACTAAACTATCTAGCTTACACTAAAATAAGAGAGAGTTTGAAATATAATCTTTGTTGGAAAATCTGACCCATTTGTAGGTAGTTCGAACTTCAAACAGTACTATACTTAAAAGCGACTGTAGTCACAATAAGTCTAGTTGAAAGTGATATTTTTTAGTAACAAAGACTTAGGCTTAAATATTACTAATTACGTAACAAATAATTGTATTACGTAAACTAGTCCCAGGCCCATCACTCACGGGCCCAACTCCCAAAACGGTGTTCGGTTTCTTTCTTTGGTTAGTCCTACCAAAATAAGACACCAGTAACAGATTTGCACATACAATACTGTTTTTCTCGTAACCCAATACACTTCTCTTTGAACCACTTTTGCTTCCCTTAACACGAATATTATATTTCCAGAATCAGAAAATTGATTGTTTTTGTGTTATTTCCTCAACTATTTATGAGGTTGTAAATTTCTCTCAAAATTCATCACCTTTGGAACTCCAGGTTCAAACTCCTTCTGGTGCGGCACGTACGCACCGGTTTGCCACAGAAACAGTGGATCTGCCAGCTCAGCCCGGAGAACGAGTGACAATAGCATCGGCTGCTCCATCGACTGTGTACAGAGAAATGGGCCCTTTCAAATTAAGCCCCAAGGCCCCTAGTTTTTATGCCGGAGAGCCTATCTGTCTCACAAACCATGAAAATGACACGGAATCAAAACTGTTGAGAGCCCCGACAAGCGACAAAGGATCAGTTCTGACGAATCCGTCTCTTTTGTTTCTGCTTGCGGCTGTCCTGGCTAGTGGAGATGCTGCGTCCGGTGTGATTGATCCCAGCCTTCCCCAACTGCTTTCAATTGCAGCAGTGGCTTCTCTAGCTATTGGGGCTACTTTTAACACTATAGTTTTTCCGCAGCTGAGCATGGTATGCTTCTCTATGTTATATTAAGAGTCTTGATGTCAATAAGGCATAGCTTCAAGATGGTTGATCATTTGAACTACCATCCTTACCTTCGTGACATCCAAAAAACTTATATAAACGTATAATAACATATTAAGGAAGAAAATTGACAAAAAGAAACGATTGATAACATTTTTTTTCGTCATCTGTAGGTATCATACATTTTCAAAGTACAGATGGCAAATTGTTGTCTCGAAAAGCTTGAACAGAGCATTTCTACCAATTATCTGATATTTAATAAATTATGTTCAAGTCTCTATATGACAAGACATTGTGTTTGAGTATTACTTAGTTTTGATGTCAGATTCCTCTGAGGTCAGCAGATGTAATAGCCGTAAAGCAGCAACTTCTAGCTCAATATGACGTTCTCCAGACTCGCATCAAAGGCCTCAAAGAAGCTGCTGAAAAAGAGGCAAGTCACTACTGTTGCGTTGGTGTGGTCAAACGACCGAATTGACTCAAAGATCGCACGTGTGTAGGTCTGGATGTTGGCTAGAATGTGCCAACTTGAGAACAAAATTTTTGCCGTGGGAGAGCCTAGTTACCGGTAAATGTCTCTGGAAATCGTCAACAGCTTTGGTTTTTTAAAAGCTTTCGAGTTGAGAGCCGAAATGTTTTTTTGGATTGACATAGAGCTCGAAGAAATAGAGTAAAAAAAGTTCGAGAAGGGTTGGAGAACTCTCTTAAGGGACGGATAGAGCTAATCGAAAGCTATGCAAGAGTACGTTTTCATTATATAAAGCACAGCATAGCCAATCAAAATTTACACATTGTACTTTCCGAGTTAACCCTTGCTAATTGGTAATGCGGTTTGTTTCTAGATATCATCGATGATCGAAATAGAAGTGGAAATGGACTCCGATGTTCTTGCAGCCGAAGCAGCAAGCAATGTGGTATGCGCTGCTTCAATTATATTGTTCTTCCCATTTTAACCTTCCGGCAAAAGTATAAACAGGACTCGTACGTGCAGGAGAATATTGCTGAACAAATACAGCAGATAATGGAGCTGGAAAATCTTGAAGAGGCAAGCTCTCTTACATTCATACCCTTTAATCCATCGTAAAGAGAATTGAAGATTATGAAAACGAAATAACATTTTATGACTCTTGTATGACAGAGATGGAAAGAACAAGCAGAAGCTAACGACGAAGCAGAAAGGCTTCTTAGCTCCCAACCCGAGCAATTATAGGCTACAAAGCAATGCATTCTTGCTTGTACAGACACACTTATGTTCATAATATTTCTATTAGGGCCAGGTTTTAAGGGATTTTGACCTGTATCTCCAACATGAAAAACTAAATTGGCAAAACACTGTAATCTCCATGAATGCGAAAATTAAGGTTCCAACGTTTAAGCATGTGAACTTCCCTCGGGCCGTGGTTTGTGTTAGGCTTCAAAATTCCACAACGTGTTTTCCGGGTCAGGGTCTAATGATATGCAATCTTAACGAAACCCGAAGACGAAATGATGTTGATTTGATTTTCCCTTTAATCATTTTTGAGGTGGTGAATTTGTGTTTTTTTGTACTCAGACAGACATGAGCCGCAAGTTATTGATATTTGATATAAAACTCCAACCCTTGCCTTTACTACTCAGACTAGGGGTGAAAATGTAACCCGAAAACTGGGTATTAACTCGAATCCATGTGTCCGTATTCGGTTTCAAATTGGATATGGGTACCAAGTATTAAAAATTAAAAAACCGGATACTCGATATCTGATTTTAATACCTGTTTTTTCTTTAATATTTTAGGGTTTATTTTGGGACTAATTGAGAAAATATTACGTGTTTTAATATTGACACAATAGGACAAATAGCGAGAATGTTTTAATGTTTTTATGTTTTTTTTTTTTTTTTAAGACGACGGGATGTACGTTTTTTTATTTATTTCGAGACAATGTTTATTTTGAGACAGGTTGGGAAAAGATTACGTTGTTAATTTCTAAGAAATTGGATCCGAGTAAAAATCTGGGATCCAGTTACAAACCTAATCCGGTTTCCAAAACCAAATACGAGTAATAAAACCGGTTTTTAAAAATGTGATACCCGGATTTTTGGTTACCGGGTACGATTATTAATTTCAGATTTCTAGTTTCAAAGTATAGGTAGCAGGTAGTTGAAAAAAACGAGATACCCTACCCGGTTTCACCCCTAACTCAGACAGTGATATATTATTATTTTATGTCCTTATAAAATTATAAAATTCGAGCTTATCTTAATCAGCCTTAATCCTCTTTAATTGGGATTATGTTACAAAACCTATGAAATGAGAGCTCTACATAACATCTTTTGTGTTTCTTCTACACTAAATAAGATGACATCAAATTCCAGCTAATCTTCATATGTGAAGGCATTGAAGCGACAAACCGAAGGAGATCCGGCTTCGACGCATGTCCGGGGGTTAACTTCACTGATTTTTTATCCAAAACCTGAAGGAACTTAGCAATGTTGGGAAGCACAATCTCTCTAGAGTGAAGATGCAACAAGGGTACTTTTGACATTACACTTCCCTTTTGAATATCCAAACCTGCCGGTCTTCGCAGCTTGTAAGCCTCCCCGGAAACTGGCTCGATGTTGATATGGGGTGTTTGTTTCCATCTTCGGTGCACAAACCACCCGTATTTGTAGTCTCCCACGATGGGTGTGCCAAGTGCTTCGGCACAATGAACACGAAGCTAAAATTCACCAAAAGTCAAAATAGTATAGTTTAGTTATCCAAAATCAATCTTCATTAATTATTTTTTGAGTGATTATCACCCTGCCCCTAAACTTAGGTCGTTTTGGCAGTTAACCCACCGATCTTATAAATTTTAGCAATTTCCCCCTAATCGTCGTACAATTAATGGTTTCCTTCAAACTCTAAGCCATGTCCACCTACCAGTATTTAGGGACAATATCATCATATATATGCTAGCACAGGAATCGTAAGTGGTATAAAACCGTCGATTTTTTACGCTTAAGCAAGAATTGCTGCAAATACTCTTGGAAAAGTATGCTAAGAAAATGCAGGTTATGATCTTTCCATATTGCGATAGCTTTATACTTCCTCTTAACAAACATAATATAACATTAACTCCATAAAATTGAGTTTCCAATTTGTAGAAGAAAAGAAACTTGTTGAACAAGCCAACAACCCTACCTGATGCTTCCGACTGGTAATGGGACGCAGTTCGATCCATGTGCATCCATTAATCATAGGACCAAGCACCCGATATTCAGTTATTGCTTCTTGCGAAGATTCGAACCCCGACTTATGAGCTAATATAACCCTCTCTGTCTTCCCATCATCAAGAAGCACCTACACTCGATTTGGAAATGCAATCACATATTTGTTCATAAAGATTTGAATTCTGAATATTCACCAAGAGCCGAGGGCAAACCTTGGAAAGTGGCGCACATATCACACCTTCCTTTTCCTTTGGAGAGCCTATTACCAACGCCCAGTATTTTTGATACGTCGCTTCACACGCCTCATCCCAAGCCTAATAGAAACAACATAAACAATGATAATTAAGAAGGCATTATTTTAAAAAATCAAGATTAACTTAATCAAGGCTATACATATGTTATGTACCTTACAAGAGGATCGCACTTTGACTTCACTGAATAGCCATTGCAGATGGCTTATGCTTTCTTTTGTTCTTCCCATTAAGACAAGGCCACTGCTCTCTCTATCAAGACGATGGACCTAAGTAAAACTCACTTTAACAAAAATACATCGAAGATGATATCGCAATAATACGCGAAAAACTTAAGGGTTTATGTTAGTTAAACTTTATTTACATTTAGTTAATTATGTTCAATCGGAGTTTTGTATTGAACATGATTAGGAGAGTTTTATAATACGTGCCCAAAAGATCGATAACTCGAAACGGGAATTTGGGAAATTTCGGCCAACACTCACGAACCAATCTCTGAGAGATTAAGTTTTTGAATGTTTATTGGGTCTTTCTCACTAACTGAAGCTCTCTTAAATGGGGATCGATTTGTGTTTATAAATAAACTGTGATTTTCCTCTCCGATTTTGTTACCGGTGCTTTTTTTATTCTTATTGAAGAAACAAAGCACTAGCTCCTATCAACATAGTTTCTTTTCCAAGTAGTTACCAACTTAGGCCCTTCTTCGTTATCGTACGACAAAGCTGCTGCCGCCAAAGCATCCATGCTGTTATGAAGCGGAAGATGCCCCTAATACGAAATCGAGATTTTTTAAAACTTGTGAAATATATTGAAGAAAAAAAAAAGAGTAATAAGATCCCAACTTTAAGATTCTAACCTTGACCGGCAATTTCGGAGGCTTGTTAAGGACAAGTATAGCATAATCCTGAATTCCCAAAGAAGAATAACTTAAAAACACACCATTAAACAACAAGAAGAGCAAGAAGGAAGCAAACAAGACATGCCTTGTAGTGCACAAGCCTTTGTAAGTACGCAATCTCGTCAGCATTTGGGTAAAGCGTTCCGCTCGGTATGACATCAAATCTCCTGGAAATCCGGCTCTCTAAAACCGAAACCGACACAAAAACTACGGCGCCTTTCTCCATCGCCTCACTCGGCGGTATCTGTAGTTAATATCTGTGGTATTGTAGATCAATCAAAACCCAAAATGGAAACGAAATGGTCGAAGTTAAAGGAAAGATTTGACGGAAACGCGCTGACTTGATAACAATACCTTTCTCATAGGCTCCTTTTTCCCTTCCTTATCCCTAGAGGCGTCACCAACGTCTTTGCATTTCATCTGGACCTGAAACGACGACAGATTATGGAAAACGACGACTTGAATAGTGAAGAATAAACTGGTAATCTATACGAACATTCGACACCTTCACATTGCATTCAGTTGTCTCAACAAGAGATTATGCATATTTTTACACAATTTTCTCATAGAAAATAAATGGATTTATATGGAAAACCTGAAATCAAAATTCGGAAGAAAAGCTTTCAAGCATGGATTTTGGGGAGGAAACTCACGAGACCCTTGTTGAAGTGGGACTGGATGGCGGCGTCGCCGAGCTCGTCGAAGTAGTACTTCATCCAGCTCACGGCCGTCACACGTGGGGCTCTCCCGGGCGGCGAGCTCTTTCCGGGCAGAGGCGGGCCCGGGAACGGAGGCAGGGCAAGCAACTGCCTGGGCTTGGGGCCCTCCTTGGGGCCGCCCAATCGGGCCACGTTGTTGGACACTCGGATCACCGACCCGGAGCCAGCCGGAGCCGGAGGCGGTGGCCGGATTCTCGAGTAGCGTCGGATGGTCCGCATTCTCCACATTCCCTCTCTAGGTTCGTCAAAGGAGGGGAGGCCGCGGGTTCTTGGGTTACCGGCTCCACTTTCGTGGGTCGGGTCACCGGGTCGAATCACGTGGCTCGTCGGCGTCGAGAGTAGAAGGGGCGACTGAAAAGAGGAGGGAGAAAGAAGAAAGAAACTTATATTATTATTGTTAGAAAGAATTGGCTAAAAGACATCGTTAGAGTTACCTTCGTCATAATTTTTTATTTCTTTTTTATATTTTTTCCGTTCTAATAAATACAAATTGCGAGTTATGTTTCTTTTACATTTATTTTTTGCTCTAATAAATACAAATTGCGAGTTACCATTTATTTTTTGCCCAGTATTTTGCAAAATTACTAATTTTCCCTTTGGTTGTTGAGCGGTTTATTTATTACATTTTCTTTTAGGGTTTTTTTTTCAAATATATTATTTTTTTCTTCTTCTCCGTGATTATTTCACTTCGACGCTTTCTATTCCCAAGATCCTCTCTTCAGACTCCGAACATTTTCTCTTCACCACCGTACTCCTCTTTCTTCTGTTTTGTTCATTCTGGTTCGAGAACGACTTCGAGAAACTAGGCTTTCTTCTCTTTTCTTTCCCGGCGAAAGACGATCCTTTCAGCGACGAGTTTCTCCGATCATCGTCTTCATCCTCCCCAAAGCCACACAAATGGAGGTAAATGTTTATTGTTTGTGAAACCCATGGCTTGTTTCGACTGTTTTGACTCGTAATGATGTTAGGGTTTACTTATTTTACGTGCAATATACTATACAGTGTGGTTTACGAAGAAGGACGAGTGTAGGAGTTGTTCTGTACGTTCGAAAGCAATAACGCTATTTATTTAAGCTCCGTTCACATAATACCGCTATCATTTCGCCGTTGGTCCGAATATACTGCACTACCGCTATGTTGGTTAGAATTGCCGCTAGCTGTCTATTTACACCACGTTGTATATTAACGATAGAGGTGTACCGTTACTCCCTATAAACATTTTTACTGCTATGTATAATATGAATGTGGTTCGTGATCGTGCAGCGACGGGGGAGCCCGCAACCAGCTTCACTGCCACCATCACCGGGGTTTGAAGAGGAGAATGACGACGAGATGGAAGTAGTGGATATATAGTGACGTGGAGATGTCAGTGGAGAGTGACACCGGCGGTGAGTATGGAGGTGAGGCATATGGATAGTATGAAGGTGAAGATGGTGCGTCTGATGGTGAGCTTGGAGGTGAAGATGTTGCGCCTGGAGGTGAAGATGCTGAGCCAGGCGGTGGGTCATATGTTGAGGCTGGCGAGGACTCGGACTCATATGGAGATAAAGCTTGTTACGCGGATCTATTGCCACTCTCACCAGCACCGAAGTACCTCGAACGCGTGTCCACCCGGTGGTTGGATCAAGAAGCTTCCACGCCCGTCGTATGTGGTATCAAAAAATACGACCGGGCCTTTTTTTTTAGACTCTAGTCGACCGTGATGGGATGCTGGACGACGGGGTAATAATTCTTCGATGACAATAGTTCTATATTTTTATTATTATTATTTGTTGTTACCAATTCATTGATATTAAATGCAGTTCATCGACGAGATCACTTATGGGCTCCGTAGCGACTTGCTACTTTTCCCGGGAGTATTCCCAATTCTGATGCAATCGCTGTTGTCGATAGTTCCTTCATGACCCAAGTGACTATCATTGATGGGAAGATCCGTAGCGATTCACTGGAAGAATCAGATTTTGGGTCTATAGATTAGGTATCAGGAGACCAACCAAGGTTTTACGGCCGAGCATGGAAATACGTGGACAAGTTGTACTTCCCGATCTATTTTGACAGTAGATGGATAGCATGTAGAGCCGATTTCGAAACAGCGCGGTTTAACCTATTTATTCCTCAGTCGAACTACGGTAGTGAAGTTATGATGTCAATGATATTGCAGGATCTAGAGGATTACTTCCCTTGGAGTTTGGAAGCGTCAAACTTGACTGCATTACCCTGCCGTGCACATATCAAGAACCGGCGTTGGACATGGAGGCGCACCTCAGGGCCAGATTGGAACCGGCCTGTCAACTCTGGAATATTTGCTATGAAGTTCATAGAACTAGACATGACCGGATGCTACCTTTTCACGATGGTTGACCATTTAGTACCTTCAGCCCGGTCCCGATACGCGATGGAAATCTGAACGAATTGGTCGTTCCAACTTTAGAACTAACTCTATGTAAGCTCTGTAATATTTTGACTACGTTTTGTTACCTATTTTGTTTGCACCGTTGGACCAGTATGTGGTAACTATGCTTATTACTTTGGACGAGTATGTTCTCTATTCACCTTGTTTAATACGATGTACGAGTATGTTTATGTTTTTTTATTCACTTGTTTTGCCAATCTGTATAACATATTTATCGATGCCCAAGGGCTATAGCTAGTTTCATTCTCAGATACTATAACCTCTAGTAAAATGATACAGCCTTGATGATACCTCTATTACCCAGTGTGCGTCTACAGCTATACATTCGAGATAATATAGTTTTTTCATTCTCAGACACTATCTCCTCTAGTAAAATGATACACCCTTGGTTATACCGCTATTACCCAGTTAAGTATATCGCTATACATTCGAGATAATATATTTAAATTTAAACCGTCAAACAATAAACAGAAACTTCATATAACTGTTTTTTAACAACCGCTGTTCTACCGTTAACAAAAACTATCTTTTACCGCTATTTCAAAGCGTGACACATACAACATAACTATTACGACATAATTAAGTTACCTCTATACAAAGTTGTTGCGCTAATAAGCTAGAAACCTTATAAACGCTATACATAACTAATATGCACGGCAATAATCAAAATACAAAGACTAAGCTCTCCTCGTAATCATAGGAGGGCTCAACGTACATGTCATTCTCCGCGCCCCATACATTTCTCCACCAGGACTCCATCGCCGGCCGTTCTATCGTCGGCAACACGGGTTGAGTTTCATCGAGACGAAACACCTCGTCCCGCCAGTCAAAGGAAATGAATGATGATTTATTTTGCCCGGGGTGAATCGGAACCGCCCAATGAAGTACCCCGTCCACCTTACCGCGTTCCGTGGCCAATGAAAAACCCCTGATAGTGTCAAGGACCCACAGTCTCTCCATGCAAGTCCGCTTTGTGGGAACACTTGTGCGCATATGGAAAGCGAATCCTTGGTTACGCAAAGTCGGACGACCCTATAGTCGTTGATAGTGACGTCATAGGTGAAACCTAACACCCATTGTCATGAAAAGCATGTGAGTAGGGTGTTGGAACGGGAAGTCGCCTCACTTGCCGAGTCGCCGAATTCCAAATCACGAGTCTCGTCTGCATCCCCCTGAACGACAAGCATATCAAGTCGTTGCAGAAGCCTACTATCTCGACGTGTTTGTAATTTTCTGCATGAAGACACGACACGTCGATGTCCGCCACCCTTTGGCCGGAGAGCAGCAGTATTACCTGTTGGTAGTCCCGTTTGGAGGCGGCAATCAAGAGTGGGCCGTTTCTGGTCCGCTGCCGAATATGATGTGTGTTGATGAACGACGAGTCCCCCTCTGATATTCTTGCCAGCCAACGTTTCGAGACGCTCTTTAATCCCATCAGAATTTTTGACGGCAGTTCGGCTAGGATCTTGTAGAACACAAGGTCTTTGGGAAGGTCCTCGACGTGTACTCCATCGTTGTTCTGATATTACAAAGATGGAAGTAGAACCATCCTTTTAATAAACACCAACTGACACGTCCTTTCAAATAGCAAATCCGAACTGCGCTTAATTAAAGCGGCTCTGGAGATTTTCCATGAAGTAATCATAATCGCTACAGATGTGATCCAGCCTTTTTGTTGTGACGGTTGAGTTGCTTGACGTCTCGGTAACTGATACGAGGTCTCTCCCTACCGCTAGTTGATAATGATACCGCTAGTTGTTATACAACTCTTACATGCCACGTGTTTGTAAGACGACGCACGCGTCATGTCAAATATATATCACGCCAGTTGTTACAGTCTTAACTTGAGCATAAATAATAAAAATATAGACGGTTGAGATTTCAACTCCTACAATCATGATCGTAATTGATTACCGTTATAGAACTCAATCAATCACGTTTGAGTTGCTTGATGTCTCGGTAACTGCTACGAGCTCTGTCCATAAGTCTATATTTATTTCTCTTTTTCCCTGAGTAAGTCGCCACTACTCTCCACAATGAACCGAGAAAAAAGGATTCTTCCACCCACCGATGAAGTGACCGTGAGTGATATTGCCCGCTTTTATGGCTTTGAAGGGGGGCAACTGAAGGCGATATTGCCTGACAAGTTTGATGATGAAGACCGGAAGGATATTTTGCCAGACGAGGTTCATCGCAAGTACGAGCATACCTACAAGCACGACGATGGCCGAACTTACTCGGCATGGAGCCGCGAATACTTGGAGGCGGGGGTGACGTTCCCCCTGGCGCCGGAGTATATGGAGATTTTGAAGGCATTAGGTCTGGCCCCATTCAAACTTGTCCCGGAGGGCTACTAGATCATTGCGGCGCTGTATGTCCTCCCACACCAAGTGGGGTTGCTGCGTCCAAAGGAGAACACTATTCTGAGTCTGTTTGGATTGAAGGAACTTGGAGGCGTCTTCTACACACACGCGGAGAGGCCCTAGCTTTGCCATATGGGGCCCGTGCTCTACAGAGAAGCCAACGCACTTAGCCGTGTACCGAGTCGGTACTTCTTCGTGGCGAGGCTGGAGGAGTTGCAGGATCATACCGCCAGTCCGACGTGGACCTTTGCATCATTCGATTGTCTAGATAAATACAGGAAATATGCCACCTTTATAGCCAGGCTCCCTCCCAGTCAGTGCATCTTAGGCAAGTTGACAAGCTACCGCAATTTGCGGGATGAAGGCCTTTTCTATGAATGGGTTCGCACGGGGCCCTTCCCTCCCAGAGCCAACCAGAGCTCCGGGTTGCAGATGGGCTGGGGAAACGTCGATCCCGGTGGTCCTCTTCTTTTGGACGTTGGCCCGGGGACGCCGTACCTGTCGCCCGTGGTCCACAAGAGCGAGAGCAGTCGTCCCTACGCGGCGTCTGTCTGGAAGGCTCTCCGTCGCGAGAAGGAGATGGCGGAAGTTTCCGATTGATTTGCATAGAAGTTAGTATAACTTAGTTTTGTAACCGCAACTAATATAAGTTGCATTACTCTTTTACCGCTACTAATATAACTTGCTTTACCTCGTTACCGCTGCTAATATAAGTTGCTTCAAATCGTTACCGCTACTAATTTAGAGTTCTTTATTTCCTTACCGCTATCAATACGAATAGTAGTATTTCTTTCAAATACAAATTACTGTACTTATTAGTAGTATGTTTTGATTGTTTTAATTGTTTACTACTTTTTCTATATTTGTCTTACTTATAAATTATTATAGCTGGTACTTTTATATATAGAACCCAATTTAGTCACTAACGGTAAGAAAATCGACTGTAAAGTAAATGCACCCACGTCACCAGATCACAAGAAAGTCCAGAAATTGTAGATCTACTTTCGATCTTAGCAATAGCAGCTCTACAATGTACGACCTCGCCGATAGTTCAAGAACTTCTTCAACTCAGAAGGATCAACGGTGTGTTTGCAAATGCGGCAACGGCACGATAGTCTTAACGTCAAACACGTGTAAGAATCCAGGAAGAAGATTCAGGTGTTGTTCGAAGATGAAGGTACGTTACTTCATGACGACTCTATAATTGATCTCTGAAAATTCGATAATGTTGTGATTTTGGGTATTTTGCTTGCCATCAGGGAAAAGATAATTGCGGATACTTTGATTGGGTAGATCCCGAACCAATTCCAAAAAATGATAACCTTCAACCAATTCAAATACTGGAACGTCGAAACTACTATGATTTCATCAGTTGGGGAAATCTAATCTTTGTAACTTTCTTCGTCGTTTTGTGGATGTTCTTTAAGTGAGTATTTGTCTGGTACGCGGTATGGTGTTTTGTAACGAAGACATGTATGTCAATCAAACCGCTATGTATTTCAATATTTACCGCTATGTTACAGCTATTATATCGTATATGACAATCAAACCTGCTCACCGGTATAATTACTACTAGCAGTTCTCCGGTATCGAATCACCAAAACGTCAGACACTAAATGAGAGAGATGAGTTAGCTAACACTTTGGTAATGCGATACCGGAGTTGGTACTTATAGATTCGGCAGTTCATTGAAGATGTAGAAAGAGATAAGGAGAGGAGGCGGCGGGCAAGTATATATTGAAAATTGTGCTTCGTTTTAGGGTTTTCTTCTATTTATATCGATTAAAAGGTATTTTGCTACTTATAATATTCCTACCTCTATATGTGACACAAAGAGTAAATATTGAGTACCGCTATAAAGTACATAATAACGGGAATATCAAGTACAAAACAAAACGATAAATAATAAATAATCAGATATTCTTCATTCCAAAGTACATCACACAAAGAGTAAATATTGAGTACCGCTATACGTTACATAATAGCGGGATTATCAGATACAAAAGAAAGATAAATAATAAATAATCTGATATTCTTCATTCTAAAATACATCCCTTAATGAGCCAACAATAGAATACCGCTATGTGTTACATCATAGCCGAAAATGAAGCTTGCAGAGTCGAAGCACGACGGCGAAGAAACAAGAAGCCAACAGCGAAGAGGATCATGGAAACGAAGCTTACACGGCGAAGATGTTTGGATGCGAACTTTCACCTCCTTGAAATATTGTATGAATACACGTCGGTATAAAAGACTGTTGAGGAGCAGGCGGCGAATATCAAATATTATCATGGAGAGAGATGATGGATATAATTATATGGTTTAGGGTTAGGCATTACTCTTTTTATAAACGCCTTGGGGGAGTTGACGAGTAGTTAATACCACCTGCATGCAATAAAGGCACATAATGTGTTTGGCCGACCACTAATAAGAGTAATTAATTTGTGCTAGTATACCGCTACGTATTCTAGTAGCGGTGGTTTATCAACACCTACCAGTTACATAGCGGGAAGACAATAGAAGCGGGAAGGTTTGTGTTTCCATCAGTTTGCTTCATTTCACCAATAGTGTGGGTAAATAAATTCTCTGTAACAACTAATGGTAATCGAGATGGGTCATGGGAGGATAATGGCAATGACAAAAGAACAAACAAGATTGTTGGATCATAGAACAAGTCTCCTGTTGGAAATTGGTGGTATTAGTCCGACTTCCTTACCACGATAATAGCCTTTGAGGCGTCCCGGAAACATTTAAGAAATTATTTTTAAGCGGAAAACATGTTATCGGACCGACGACACGGATATCGGGTAATGACCATTTCGTTAAGACCCAATAAATATTTCAAATTTAATATTTCATAATCATTATTAATAATCTAGTCGAATAGGAAATAAATAGAAAACAGTAAATGGTTGCATTTATTGACCCAATGCATAAGGCCGTACCTCAAAGACGATTCCGGCTGTGCGTTATGACTTGGGCAGGGCTCCGCCGGTGCTGAGGGAAACTACCGTGATCTTCCGAGACATTCTCCTGGACTCCTCGTACCGAAGCGTGGGCTTCGCTGGCAGGACTCCATCGCAAAATTTAACTGACGGCTCTTTTAAAGCTACCGGAGAAAAATATCTCCTAAGCCGAACCATTAGAGAGATAAGAAACAGAAAACTCGTAGACCCTAGAGAGAGAGGGAGAGCTCGAGTTTTTGCTCTAGGGAAGGTGTTTCTAAAATGTGTAGAATGAGCCTCCTATTTATAGGCTCAAGCTGTAACCGATTTGGAGATTTTTCCTCCCTTTATTCGAATTTTATTAATTAAATTTAATTAATTATTTCAATCCAATGATCCAGATTCAATCTCATCTAAATCCAATGGATATAATTAATCAAGGATTTAATTAAATAATAATACATGATAAGATCAAAATATTTAATCTTATCATCATATTAATTAAATTTGAATTCTATATAAATATACATATTAAAATTCGAATTTGTTTATGATTATCTAGATCCAATGGTTAAAAATAAATCTTAAGTCAATCCAATGGATCAAATCAATTAGGGATAAAATAAAATGCCCTAGGGTTTCACTGAATTCCTTATAAAGCCCAATAGTCTCATGAGCAAGTTTAATCATAAAACACTTTCTTTCAGTTTAACTTTATGCATGTTTCTATATACGGTTACGTTTATACATGTGGGTGGGTGTTTAAAATAACCACTAATAATAATTATTGTATCTCTTATTTTGATGAGAATTCATCGTATAATTTTAAATGGTTATTTTTGAGTCTTAATGCAGTGTGGATAAACAGAGCCTCGTGACAAGATCGGTGTGTTATTTTTAATACAAAATACAAACAAATTTAAATGGTTAAATACTTTTATTTTTCTTTGAATATCATCATATTTGACCATTTTGTTAAAATTGCATTTTCTTATCATGCTATAGATATTTTAATAGTTGCATATATAAATAGTAATAGTAAGTTGCAAATGTAATTTGTGATACTTGAGAAAGCCTTGGTATCGTTTAGTTCACTTTAAGAATATAGTTAGAGACTAATCATGCAAAGGACTCCAATATAAATATTAGTAATTGAATGATCAGTTTTATAATTTTTATTTGTTTTAGTTGATATTTTTATTCACTAAGAAGCTTATCTAGAATCTTCCCGATTGAGTTCTATTTCTCCACCGACCTTCACTCACTTAGTTTTCTCCTGGGATAAGCACTGCCCCTAAAAAAAAAAAGAAAAGAAAGGGGAGTTCTTGTTCCTGTATAGTTCCATAAACCGATCTACTCTATTCAGTTCCAAGAAGAAGAAGAAAAAAGAGGTTTGTCACAATTTATGAATGATTCCTTTTATGATTATATATGACGTTGTGCCTATTTGGTCTTGGCTTTGTATTGTCGAACTATAAGATTAGGAGTATTTAACATTGAAGAAAATTAGGACCTCTTTGATCTAATTAGATCATATGCTCTTAAAATTTGTAGGATTTTTATTCATCGTATGCTTCTTATTTTGGGGTACTATGCATCATAGATATTTAATGTTTGGTGTCTTCGTGCTTATCCAAAATCTAGTTGAACTTAGAGTATAATTACTTGGACTTAATAATATGATGATCTGGAGAAGAGTTGTTTTAATACTCTTTGTCTATAATATTCTATAACAAACGTGTTCAATTTATTAAAAATATTGGTGATGATTAAATGTGACACTAGTATGTTTAAAGCCATGTAATTGATAGTGTACACATATTTAGTCAATAAATAGATTCAAGCATCTGATTACGTATTAAACTAATCGATCTTGATTCTAACGTTAAATAATTATTATATGGGATAATTATTTTACCATCAAAGATTGATTTTATCGTGAAAATGAAATTGTAAATCAGAAATTTATACACACACGCCGAGTCTTGAGCGAGGTAGTTGCTTTTCACACGATCAGACTCGTCAAAGTATCGAGAGAGGTAAGTAAAGACTTCTTTTACTTGCGTTACAAGAACGAAATTGAATGGTGACTTATGTGTTAATGTATGCATATGATTGCATCATTTCTCCGATGTTTGTTCATTATGAATGGTGTACATGTTAAAAGAATTAATGATAGTGTATCTCAATTGCTAAGTTTGGGTAAACGGCGTGCCTGTTACGATGTCTTTATAAAGAGACTATGATATATGGCGCGGTGTGGGAAGCCCGACTGATCACCGGGAATGAAATTGAGAATTTTCCCCATACGTCTGCGTGTAATGTTACGACCGCACGGTCGAAGTTAAAAGAAGTGACGAAAGGGTCACATGTTAAAAGAAGTGACGAAAGGGTGACATGTGAAAAGAAGTGACGAACATGTCACATGTTAAAAGAAATGACCAGAGGGTCAGATGTTAAAAGAATTATGGGGAATTGTGCAACAGGAGCGTCCATAACAACGTCTACAAGCCTTAGCATTTGAGATACACACTATGAACGAGAATTGGATAATACATATTAAAATGTGTTATGTTATTATGATATGAGCAATGCCATATGATCTTTTAATTGTCTTTACTTACTGAGCTTTCGCTCATTAGAATTCTTGTAATGCAGACATTGCAGGTAATTCAAATGACGTTTGAGGCTGTTGATTGATGACTCCGAGCTAGAGATCTGGTGCATATGAGATAACGACTGTGGGTAGCTAGTTTTTTTTTGTACTTGGGGTGTTTTGAGCGTCTTTACGCTATGTAGAGAATAAAGGAAAGTAGATAGTAGCTTATGCCTCTTCGTTTTGGATAAATAGCATCACTGGCTAGATGTGAGAGCCTAAAGTTAGTGACATGTAAAATAATAATATATCATTTTGATATGTAGATATATAGAATATGTACATATATATATATATATATATATATTTATATAAGAAAAAAAAATGAAGCGTTTTTCAGTGGGCCATTTATATGAGTAAAAAAAAAAAGAAATATAGTTGTGTAGGCCGTACTGGGCGTTACAGATTCGGTATCAGAGCTACAGGTTTAGTCGTTCTTGTAGACCATCTCATATGGAAATGATCATAGCTCGAGTCGACCAATCAACAGGTTTGATTTTTCCTTGTTTTTGATATATTCTTGTACTATTTGGGCATAATTACAATATTTATGCAAAAGTAGCATTTAGTAAAATTGCTCATGTAAGATTAAAAGAGGGCATTTTCCAGGAAGTTATGGCGGAAGAAACTGAGAGAGTTCTTGAGGAAAGAGTGAACCCAGATATTCCCGCTTCCTCTCAAAGTAATTTGATAGAACGTCTTACGGAATTATGCGAGAGACAAGGGAGACAAATTGAAAGACAATGTGGCCTGATTGAGTCACTACTGCAACAACAACAGAGACCAAGCCATCAACCACCTAACTCTGCCCCAGATTCTAGAGAGCGGGCGGAGCATGGCGGTGAACGATTCAGGA
This sequence comes from Parietaria judaica, assembly GCA_954871525.1. Taxonomy (NCBI): domain Eukaryota; kingdom Viridiplantae; phylum Streptophyta; class Magnoliopsida; order Rosales; family Urticaceae; genus Parietaria; species Parietaria judaica. The sequence continues at coordinate 5,683,499 of OX940868.1, forward strand.
AGTTAAATTCCCCAAGCTTTGAGGGTGGGAGTGATCCTTTGGAAGCTGAAGATTGGGTGAAAACTATTGGAGGGATGCTTGATTATGCTGTGATATCGGATACTGAAAGAGTTTCATGTGCCTCATTCTTTCTCAGAAAAGATGCAGCCCATTGGTGGGATATTGTTAAGGCAATTACCGATGTATCAAGGATGACGTGGGAACAATTTAAAGAGAAGTTCTTCAGCAAGTACTTTACTTATTCTCACCGATCAGCCAAGGCTGCAGAGTTTATGTATTTGAGGCAAGGGGGAATGTCAGTTTCCGAGTTTATAAGGAAGTTTGATGAGCTGTCCAGGTTTGCGCCCCATATGGTTTCCAACGATATGCTAAAAGTGGATCATTTCACTAAGGGCTTGAAGGCGGAATTATTTAAGAATCTCAGTGTTGTCTTGAGTCCGGATATGACCTTTGGAGAAGTGTGTCAGAAGGCACTACAAGCTGAGCAAGGTCAACAAAGAGCCGATAGAGCACAAGAAATACGCAGGAATGCTAACATTGCAAGAGGAAGGGACAATGCGAATAAGCCTTTCCAACGAAGTAACTCATATTTTAAACGAAAAGAGCCTCCAAATCAGGTGCAAGAAGTGGAGGAGAAAAGCGCTTCAACAATCCTCAAGCGAATAGCCCTACAAATGTTCAGAAGTTGTGCCCGGTGTGTCGAAAACCTCATCTAGGACCCTGTCTCTTTGGTGCGGGCGTTTGCTTCAAGTGTGGAAAATCGGGCCATTTCATCAAGGATTGCCCAATGGTGCATGGAAATCAATCAAAGGCTCCAGGAAGAGTTTTTGCTATGATAAAAGGAGATTCGGATGCCAACCCTTCTGTTGTTTCAGGTCAGATTCTTATTTCTGATCTTTTCGCTCATACGCTAATAGATCCAGGAGCTACTAATTCATTTGCATCACTTGCATTCATGAGAAAATTGGGTATACCTTCCGAGATATTAGTAGACACTTATTGTGTTAAAATCCCGTCGGGCGAAATTCTATGTTCAAAAGAAGCTTTACGAGCGTCAACAATTATAATTGAGGGAAGGGAGCTACATGCGGACCTCATTGTGTTAGACATAAGAGAATTTGATGTCATTCTGGGCATGGATTGGCTAGCGAAGTATAATGCCGTTGTTGATTGCAACAAGAAGATTGTCAAGTTTCAACCACCAGGAGAAGATGAGTTTACTTTTGTGGGGGTAAACAAGAGTAAACACTTCCTTCTTATTTCAACGTTGAAAGCATGGAAATTGCTTAATTCTGGGTGTGCCGACTATTTAGCTCATGTTGTTGATGTCGAAGCTGAGCATAAGACGAGACCATAAGAAGTACCTATTGTTAATGAGTTCTTGGAAGTGTTTCCGGATGATTTTCCTGGTATACCGCTAGACAGGGAAATTGATTTTTCAATTGAAGTTTTGCCTGGTACTTCACCATTATCTAAAGCACCATATCGTATGGTTCCGACGGAGTTAAGGAATTAAAGAGCCAATTGGAAGAGCTACTCGACAAAGGATTTATTCGTCCTAGCTTTTCGCCTTGGGGTGCACCAGTGTTGTTTGTCAAAAAGAAACATGGCAGTTTTAGACTGTGTATTGATTATAGAGAGCTCAACAAAGTAACGATAAAGAACAAGTACCCACTTCCGAGGATCGACGACTTGTTTGATCAACTACAAGGTGCTTCTGTGTTTTTGAATATTGATTTGAGATCTGGTTACCATCAGCTCAAGATTAAATCAGAAGATGTTACTAAAACAGCTTTTCGTACAAGATATGGACATTACGAGTTCTTGGTTATGCCATTTGGGTTAACGAACGCTCCAGCCGCTTTCATGGACCTGATGAATAGAGTCTTCAAAGACTATTTGGATAAGTTTGTCATTGTGTTTATCGATGACATATTGATTTACTCTCGATCTGAAGCTGAGCACGCCGAACATCTGAGGATAGTGTTGGATATCTTGAAGAAAAATCAGCTTTACGCAAAGTTCAAAAAATGTGAATTTTGGTTGGATAAAGTTGCATTTCTTGGACATATTGTAACAAGGGAAGGAATTTCTGTAGATCCCGGGAAAATTGAAGCTGTAAGTAATTGGTCCAGACCTAAGGATGTTCCAGAAGTACGGAGTTTTCTTGGGCTAGCTGGGTATTATAGACGCTTTGTGAAAGGATTTTCCAAAATAGCATCCCCGCTTACTCAACTCACGAGAAAGGATGTAAAGTTTCAATGGTCGGATTCATGTGAAGAAAGTTTCCAAGAGTTAAAGCGACGTTTAACATCACCCCCTGTACTTACCATTCCTAGCGGAAGTGGTGGATTTGTTGTGTACAGTGATGCTTCAAAGAAGGGGTTAGGATGTGTTGATGCAGAATGGGAAAGTCATCGCTTATGCTTCTAGACAATTGAAGGAGTACGAGAAGAATTACCCAACGCACGATTTGGAACTAGCAGCAGTGGTTTTTGCTCTGAAAATTTGGCGACATCATTTATATGCTGAAAGGTGTTAAATATTCACAGATCATAAAAGCCTAAAGTATTTCTTCACGCAGAAGGAATTAAATATGAGGCAAAGAAGATGGTTGGAGCTAGTGAAGGACTACGATTACGTGATTAATTATCACCCAGGAAAAGCGAATCTTGTTGCTGATGCGTTAAGCAGGAAGTCAACCGGAGAACTGTCTTCAATAGCGAATATTCAAAAGCACATATTAGTTGATCTTGAAAAGCTTAATATCGAGATCAAGCCTAGAGGTTTAATGGAAAGACTATCTGCAATGACGCTTCAACCCACCCCGCTAGAAATGATCAAAGAAGGCCAGGCAACTGATGCATATGCGAGTAAGTTGAGATCAAGAATTTCATCAGGAGAAAGAACGGAATGTCAACTATTGCAAGACGGTGTAATAAGGTACAACGGAAGATTATATGTGCCACAGGACGAGACAATTAGAAGATCTATTATGGCTGAAGCTCATAGTAGTCCATATTCAGTTCATCCGGGCGCTACAAAAATGTACAGAGACCTTAAGACTCACTATTGGTGGCCAGGTATTAAGAACGATGTTGCTAAGTTTGTAGAGCAGTGCTTTATCTGTCAACAAGTTAAAGCCGAGCATCAAAGACCAGCAGGCTTACTCCAGCCTTTGACAGTACCCCAGTGGAAATGGGAAGAAATCACTATGGACTTTGTCGTCGGGTTACCCCGGTCTAGTGATGGACATGATGCAATTTGGGTTATCGTTGACAGACTCACAAAGTCTGCTCATTTTCTTCCTGTTCGCATGACCTATTCAATAGATCAACTTGCTCAAATTTACGTCAAGGAGATTGTTCGACTGCATGGAGTACCGTTATCTATTGTTTCTGATAGAGATGCGAGATTCACATCGGCATTTTGGAAAAGCTTACACAGAGCAATGGGAACCAAATTAGCCCTTGGTACTGCTTTTCACCCTCAATCGGATGGACAATCAGAGAGAACAATACAAACTTTGGAAGATATGTTGAGGGCGTGCGTTTTGGATTTTCATGGATCATGGAGTAAATATCTACCATTGGTCGAATTCTCATACAACAATAGTCATCATTCTACAATAGGCATGGCGCCTTATGAAGCTTTATATGGAAGAAAGTGTCGATCGCCTGTTCATTGGGACGAAGTTGGCGAAAAGAAGTACCTCGGCCCAGAACTTGTGCAGGATACCGTTCAAGCGATTGAGAAAATTCGAAAAAGAATGCTGACCGCTCAAAGTCGACAAAAGAGCTATGCCGATCTAAAGCGTCGGTTGTTGGAATTTGAAATCGGAGATAAAGTGTTTGTCAAGGTATCTCCGCTGAAGGGTGTCATGAGGTTTGGGAAGAAAGGAAAATTGAGCCCTAGATTTGTCGGGCCATTTGAAGTCTTAGAAAGAATTGGACCGGTTGCGTATAAGTTAGCTCTCCCTCCAGCAATGTCGATGGTACACAACACTTTTCACGTCTCCATGCTGAGAAAATATATCTCAGACACTTCTCACATATTAAGTTATGAACCGCTAAAACTGAATGAAGACCTCACTTACGAAGAGAAGCCCGTCAAAGTGATTGACACGAAAGAAAAAGAACTGAGAAATAAGAAGATTCGGTTGGTCAAAGTACTACGGAAGAGTCACTCAGTAGAAGAAGCTACATGGGAAAGAGAAGAGGAAATTAGAAGCAAATACCCGGAGTTATTTTTGTAAGCAAATTTCGAGGACGAAATTTTTATTAGGAGGGGAGGTTTATAAAGCCCAATAGTCTCATGAGCAAGTTTAATCATAAAACACTTTCTTTCAGTTTAACTTTATGCATGTTTCTATATACGGTTACGTTTATACATGTGGGTGGGTGTTTAAAATAACCACTAATAATAATTATTGTATCTCTTATTTTGATGAGAATTCATCGTATAATTTTAAATGGTTATTTTTGAGTCTTAATGCAGTGTGGATAAACAGAGCCTCGTGACAAGATCGGTGTGTTATTTTTAATACAAAATACAAACAAATTTAAATGGTTAAATACTTTTATTTTTCTTTGAATATCATCATATTTGACCATTTGTTAAAATTGCATTTTCTTATCATGCTATAGATATTTTAATAGTTGCATATATAAATAGTAATAGTAAGTTGCAAATGTAATTTGTGATACTTGAGAAAGCCTTGGTATCGTTTAGTTCACTTTAAGAATATAGTTAGAGACTAATCATGCAAAGGACTCCAATATAAATATTAGTAATTGAATGATCAGTTTTATAATTTTTATTTGTTTTAGTTGATATTTTTATTCACTAAGAAGCTTATCTAGAATCTTCCCGATTGAGTTCTATTTCTCCACCGACCTTCACTCACTTAGTTTTCTCCTGGGATAAGCACTGCCTCTAAAAAAAGAAAAAGAAAGGGGAGTTCTTGTTCCTGTATAGTTCCATAAACCGATCTACTCTATTCAGTTCCAAGAAGAAGAAGAAAAAAGAGGTTTGTCACAATTTATGAATGATTCCTTTTATGATTATATATGACGTTGTGCCTATTTGGTCTTGGCTTTGTATTGTCGAACTATAAGATTAGGAGTATTTAACATTGAAGAAAATTAGGACCTCTTTGATCTAATTAGATCATATGCTCTTAAAATTTGTAGGATTTTTATTCATCGTATGCTTCTTATTTTGGGGTACTATGCATCATAGATATTTAATGTTTGGTGTCTTCGTGCTTATCCAAAATCTAGTTGAACTTAGAGTATAATTACTTGGACTTAATAATATGATGATCTGGATAAGAGTTGTTTTAATACTCTTTGTCTATAATATTCTATAACAAACGTGTTCAATTTATTAAAAATATTGGTGATGATTAAATGTGACACTAGTATGTTTAAAGCCATGTAATTGATAGTGTACACATATTTAGTCAATAAATAGATTCAAGCATCTGATTACGTATTAAACTAATCGATCTTGATTCTAACGTTAAATAATTATTATATGGGATAATTATTTTACCATCAAAGATTGATTTTATCGTGAAAATGAAATTGTAAATCAGAAATTTATACACACACGCCGAGTCTTGAGCGAGGTAGTTGCTTTCCACACGATCAGACTCGTCAAAGTATCGAGAGAGGTAAGTAAAGACTTCCTTTACTTGCATTACAAGAACTCTGAAACTTAATTACTTTTCAGTGTTATGAACAACTCCTATAAAAATATCTCGTTCTGCAACGCCTCATTAAATAATCTTTATATTTTTCTTGTGAAATACGTTTTGAAATGATTTCTACTTACCTCGAGTCCTTAGATGTTTGCTTTGTGAGCAACGCCGATTATCTTTAGAATATCATATGCGCCGATATAGCATTACTATATATACATTTTCTATAAACCCAACCACATATTGCAAAATAACAATGTCAACCTCACAATCAAATTAAGGTTTAACTTTTGGAGCTTTATTAATACCTAACTCATTTTCATCAATATCCATCTTTCCATTGAGGAGTTTAAAATTACTCCTCTTATATCTGTTCTACAAATATGAAGAGTACCCCACCGATGAAAACTTACAAACACATCTCTAATTAATACAAGTCTCCAGTTACTTGTCTATATTTCCCCATTCGAAGAATTTCCCTTATTCTATTTTCATAAAACGTTCTCAAATTTCCCTCTAAACTCGACAACATGATACAATTATTTAAACAACCTTATATCATGCACATAGCCAAAAACAGTAATTTTATCAATCATCAATGGTGCATAGCTTTCGCCGATTATTCTTTATTTTTTCCTCAGAGGCGTTTTCTCGCCTTGCCTCAAGGCGTATAGCCTTGAGGCGTTCGAGGCGTAAGCCTTAATAAATACTATATAATTATTTAAAAATAATATAAATAAGATAGAAAAATAATCTTTTTAAATAAAGCATTATTTTTTAAGCACTTAAGACTTAAAAATTCAAAATTTAAAGACTCGAACCCCTTAAAAACTTAAAGACTTAAAAATTCATAAATTTAAAAATTTTAAAAAGCATAAAATATATCAATAGTTCGACAATGAATCACGATTTGTTTTTAATATGATATTTATGTAGTAGGGATTTGTTTTTAATTTGATATGATACGTATTACGTAGCATTAAAATAGTTAACCAGATCCTAAATATTAGGATCTTAAATAATAAAAAATAATAATAATATAATGCGTATTTTGAAGATATGAAAAAGATCTGGAAAAAAAATCACAAAATATAATTTTAACTCTCGAGGCGTAGCCTCAAGGCGTAAAAATTATGACTGAGGCGTAAGCCGAGGCGAACGCCTCAGTCTTTCCTTTCAAGGCGTAAGCCTCGTTGCGAAACCACCCTCCGCCTCACTAAGGCGCGCCTCAATCTCGTTTTTCACAACAATGATTTTTCCCATATATAAATATCCATTAAAACAACCATATAGATTACAATGAAAACTAAAATTTATTAAGAAGTGTATGGAGACACCAATATGATCAAAATAAAAGCAACCGTGAGCCCTAGTCTAGCAATAAGGCAAGTTGCTCCTACTCATCAAATTAAAAAGTGAAACGATCATTTGAGCGACCTAGTCCGCGACTCAACCTTCTCGGAATTTTTCCTAACCTTTGTTTTGCAGGTTACCGAAGTTTGGCTTTTCACAGCGACGACGAAGTTCCGGCGACAACAATAAGTGTTGAGAGAGAAAGAAGCTTTCATGAATGTTCTAATGAAGTGGCTAGGTTGTAAATTCTTTATTTAGTCCTTCAAATATATCTTATATAATCCTCAAACAACATTAGTAACGACTAACTCAACTATCTTTAATAACAAGCACATTATATTTACAAATACTATACGTGTATAAAATTTATTTTGACAAGATGTGCTTAGTCTAGTGGTAACAAGTATATCACTAAGACGTTAGAGGTCTTGAGTTCGAGTTACCATGAGAGTAGAAGTGAAATCCAAAGATCCTCATATATATATATATATATATATATATATATATAATGTATAAAATTTAGTTGCACAGCGGTTTCCGGTTTGAGACTCTCGGCATCTCACACTGAATCTAAAGATCAAAGTTTGTGATAATGTCATATGATAAGATAATAAATATTACGTCCGCATTTCGCTTCATAAATGTATTTTTCCCATACAAAATTATTTTATCGGCATTACCTAAAATTTAAGTATATTAAGATATCGGGCATTACATATATATATTTATATTTTTAAAAATCCGTCGGTTAGCGGTTTAATAAAATGTGACAGTAATTTTACCTATCGATAAATCATTATATAAAACTCGTCAGAAATGTTTAGAGGATGTTAATAAATTTTCTGTAGCCGCTTCGAGATTTATATTGTCCATTTTGTTGTGACCAATACTTTTTCTTACAAGTTGGTGATGTCACTTACTGATAGTCGAAAATTGAAAAATATATTGTCAAAATTGAAAAATACTTTCATAAGTTCTTAAACTTTAAAATCAGTAACGTTTATAGTTTACTTACGTTCATTGCATCGCATAGTTGTTGTTTTTTTTTTTTTTTTGTCAATCTGTCTATTTGGCGTCCGGGGAGTTGTGATTATGTCATTTATTTTTTTATATCGTCGTATTTAATTAGGTAATTTGGGTCCTAAGATATTTAATTTGAGTTATCGAGTAATTCTTTAGTTATGTCATTTTAATTATGTTAGAAGGTTTATTTAGTCGAGCCCGGTCCCATTAGGTTGTAATCATGCTCGATTTAAGAGAGTTTAAGCTATGAAAAAGGTAGCCAATAAACATTCATTGATATGGTTTTGAGTTGGCCGAAATTTCTCAAAGTCCCGTTTCGAGTCATCGATCTATTGGGCACGTATCTGGTAGGAATTCCGGGAATTCGTGGTGGAACAAGAAGCTGTTGCTGCGGCAAGAGGTGTTAAAATAAAATTCATGGAGGAATTCCGGCAACGGGCAGGCTTTTCTCTGGCCTGCTTTGGGAGGGCCCGACCAATGCCCAAATTTACTTATGATTTGTACATGTTTTTGCCATCTAAATAAAATACTAATATTTCAGGAATATGAGATACTTGTTGATCAATGTTTCCCTGTCAATTTACAGAGACATAATGAATGGATTTCTGTTCAGATCAAATCTGATCAATTAGTTAAACTACAAATTATATATACATAGAAGATAATTCTATCTGCAAATCTGTCAAAATAAAAATTGAAAACAATTTGTACATCTCACAAGCCATTGAAAGATTTAGAATCACTATCAGACACCAGTTTGAAATCTGTTTGCAAAGCTGTCAGCCAGGAATCCACCTGAAAAACCGATCAGTTAGAGAGAATTTAAGGAGACGCACCCCCGCTAATGTAGAAAAAAAATTAAAAAAATTATTATATACATATTTAAAAACGGAATTTTTTCTGTCAAATACCGGGAACCGGAAATTCCCAGTCTTGTTATTATTATACGGCAAATACTCGGGGTGAAACTTAATTACAGGTTCTCGATATCGGTTCAAAAACATGGAGGGGACCATGAATTCCCTGCCTCGTTTTTAGAAGCGGGATGGGACCAGTTTTCCAAATTTGGCACCAGGAAATTTCTTTTCTGTTCTTTTATTAATATAATCCCAGTTTAAAACCAGCATATCCCGTTTTGAAACAGGGATATTTTACCGGTACGTTTCCCGGTTTATACCGGTAAACCGTTCTCGTTACTGATTACCGGTTGCAAAAGATGATGATGATCAGAATTCTCAGAAGATTACTTTGAAAATAAGTATGGAATACCTGGATCTTGGATACGTTTGAGCACTCAATACGCAACCCTTGACGGGTTAATATATAGAATGCATGGATCATCCCTTCGCCTTCTCTTAGGAAGCTCGGCAATGAACCTATTTCAACGATGTCCGGTAACATGGTCGAATCCTGAGGACTCAGATCTGTCAAAATCATATTCAAGTTACCAAAACAACCTGAAATCATTTATACACGTATCGCCTATTGGTAGCTCAAATCGAGACGTTTGACTGACTTAACTAATTTACCCAATCATTTTGCTCGGAATTATGGATAATAACCGAAAATGTCATTCGCAAGAACAGATAGCATCCTAGTGATACCATAAAGCCCAGAGACCCGTAAAATGGAGCCATCGGTTTTTCTTCAAACTTCGATAGGCATATATGATACCTTAAACTAAAGTGTATATAACTGTGGATATTAGGGGTTATTCTAGTCATCTTAACTACCTGTGGAGAATAGATAGAAGAAGAGACAAGGTCCTTGCAGGACTACGAACCGAGGGAGCCAATCGTCGACTTCAACATCATCAATGGGAAGAGGTTCTCCGGGCAGAGCCGCCCATCTCTATATAACAGTATTAAAAACCATAAGTAAATAAATATATATATCTTCAAATAGATGTGTATAGAGACGCTTAGATATTACCGTTCGAATGTACAAATAGCCAGTGAGACGAGCAGATCGAAGAATTTCATCAACATGCTCCAACCTGCAACAGAGGATTTTCTGTTAACATTTAATAGCAGTGAGGCGTATAAAATTTCTACCATTGGTATATAAAAGTGTATATACTAAACATGAATGACACTGAATCCTATATTCTCTCGCGCACACGCGGTTGCATATAGGATTAAGACCGGAAAACCTCTCGCAATAATGTTCAACAAGAATTTCCACTAGTCAAACATGACCGCTTAACCTGTATTACACGCCTAAATACAAGATGAAAAACACTAATCCCATCTTTATTCGCAAAATGACTTGAGCCATTTCGTAATTATCGGGCCTAACATGAAACATCACTCATGTGGCATAGTCAAAATGTTTCTTACTGAGCTTTCAGGTGAGCTTCCTTCTCTTCTAGCTGAGCGAGCTCCGATCGAAGCGATTCAACTTCCGCAACCGTTAACTCAATCTGAAATCAACACACCGTTTAGTCATAACAGAAACCCGGGAAATTCATAGAAAACTAAAAAGGGTTTGTGAAAAACCTTCTCCTGTCCACCTTCACTGCTCCAAGGGTGACCCCGGAAGCTAAACAAGTTCAACATGAGAGCGGCGTGCCGTAACTTTCTCCGAGTCGACAAAGGCCCGTTCGACGAGCTATACTAAACATGTCAAAACCAAACTCAGATCAAGTCACAGATACCAAACACAATCTTCCTGCTCAGAACAGACAAATACCTCAAAGATTTATCGGTTCTTGGCCGCGAAACGGGCAAGTCCGAATCAGAGGTTGAAGCAGAGAAGTGGTCTTGAATTATCTTTATCTTTCCAAGACCATCATCCATGGAGCTCAGGCTCACTTCCACAAATACACTAATCACTATAATTCACCCAAAATAAATCTGGATCAGATCGATTTCAATGGACACTGTGTAACTCTTCAACAACAACCCAACAGTCTACTTTTTTTCCTCTGAATCAACAAATTAAACTAAAATTAATCCATATTTATAACAACTTTTTTAGATGAAAATCAGAATAGAGAGGATCAAAGTAGAAGATGAATCATACCCTGGGCTGGGATTGGGGAGAGAGAGGAGAGAGAAACGACTTTGTTGTGTTTGTGTTGATGGAAAGCTGTTTGACCCTTTTATTATGATCTGTGACTGGTCGGTAATGTATAAGTAGTTTTAGTTTTGTTCCTTTTTGGTCTACGAGAAAAGACGATCCTACCCCTTGCAGTTTCGAGTTGGTGGGGTTTAATTCATGCCCATAATTGTAAATTTTTGTAATAGGTGTGTCATTTGCATAATTACGTGGATTTAATCTATTATTTATTATTCAATTATCGGTCAAGGGCCTATGGCATAATAAACACGCTGTCTTTTTAATTCAGAAACCTTTTTAAATTAATTGATACAATTTGTTTTGACTTGTCAATCTGAAACATGAATAATTGATAAATATACGAAAACAGAGTTCGGTTATAAATTGAAAAGGAGGTGAATTTTAGAGAAAATAAATTAATATTTTGAAATTAAAAAAATTAAGGGATATTTTAGCTATATTTATTTTCTACTATATGTATTCGTATAAAATCAATATCGCAATAATAATATTATTAATGTTTAAAATAATAATAATAATAATAATAATAATAATATATTTATATAAGTTATTTAAATATAAATGTTTGATTTTGATGGGTGAGACTGTGAATAATAAATAATATATTGAAATATGTAAGTAAAGATGTAAATTTTTTAAATATAATTATTTATTTTCCAATGATAAGAAAAATAATTTCGAAAAGTATTCTAAACAATAACTAAATGTTATTTTATTCTTTTAAATTTAAATAATGAAAATTAAAAATAAATTTCGAATTCATAACTAAATTATCCTGAAATTATGTGTATTGTATGCAAGGTATTAAATTTCCCGAATATCCATCGGTATGTCCATCGAAAATCTTTTTTCGAGGATATGCGAAACGATATATCAATCGGCATACTCATCAACATACCTATCGAGATACCTATCGACAAGCGATATATCCGTAAAATAAAAAATACGAAACGACATCGGCAAGCGGTATTTAAAACCTTGATTGTATGTATGATTTAAACGAATGTTACAGAGTCTGGACTCGTATTGAAGTCGCTCATTAGGCTGTTGCCGATAGTCCTTTGTGATTCGGACGGTCTACGTCATGGATCTAAGGCAGGCAAGCTCAGCAAACGAAACACTACATGAGAGTTGACCATGAGCTTACTGACATTGGCGAGCGAGCCGAGCGGACAACCGAGATGTCTTTTCGAGCTATCACCATGCAAGACTTGACGCACGTTAGCTTGGGATTTCTTACTTTCCGTCCCTTCCAATTGACGCACGTTAGCTTTGGATTTATATTTTTCATTATCGTTTTTTACTTTCTTTTTTTGTATTAAAAAATCTAAATTTTAACAATATTAGGTGTTGATGCAGAAAAATGGATCATACACTGTAGAGGCCCAATTGCTCGTGTTGGACCGGGCCCAATGTCGCTTGTAGACTTTTGCGAAATTAGGGGTTGGGCTTCGGGGACCTCAAAGTCATTCGGTTCCTTTTTCCAACACGGGACCTGATTCAGGCCCGCACACTACCTGATCACAGGTTCGGGCACCACACTAATCAGGTCTCCACGTGGATAAGATAACCGAATTGACCTTAAGATGAACCCTGGCGGATAACACCCTCGATACCTGACAAAATAACACCCGAGATCAGGGCAAAACGAGGGTTTTACCCCCCGATTCACCTCCGACGCTCAACATTAGCGAGGTATATGATAGTGGATGCATTTGAGAGGGTTTGTAGAGAGCTTTTGGAGAGTATTTTCGGGTAAAAAATTGCTTGGTTTGAATGAATCCCGAGCCCCCTTTTTATAGGAAATGCCCGAGGATCATTTTGTCATTTTCTCCTCATCCGGAAGGCCCACGAGGTAATTTTATATAGTTTTTTGCATCCTCGGGACGTGGCCTATCCAACGCCGCAAAAATCGCGGCCATCGGAGTTGAGACGCGCCCACACGTGCGGCCGGAAGACGGCGGGGTCATTTGGCGCGTTGGGGGGCCAGGGCTGACGTGGCAGCTGGGTCAGCCCCTGCGTCAACGCCCGCGTGGCGCGCTGCGATTGGCTGCATGGTCCTCCTCGCGCCCAATGGCTGGCCGCCACGTGGCAAGGTCAAAGATGCCCCTTGGGGGCTTGCAGCGACGAGGTCAGCGTCCTTTGGGATCGTGGGGCCCGCCTGGTGCTGGGCAGTGGCTCTTGGGAGCCGTGGGGCCCGCTTGGATAATTCTTTGAGGGCCCCGGGCTTTCCCGGGGGCCGTTTTTCGCAATCTTTATGTCGTTTTTGGGTATTTTTATATTTTTGGGATCATCTGGACACTTTGTTTTGCGAGAACGGGACTTCGAAGAGAGATTTGATTTTTGGGCTTGATTTACTTTAATTGAAAGTAAATCATTTTAATTAAAAGTAAATTATTTTAATTAGAGATAAATCATTTTAATTAAAATAAAATGATTTTCTCTTAATTAAATTGTAAAATCATTAATCCCGCAAAAAACCCGTTACGGGGTTGATTTATTTTAATTAAAAATAAATCATTTTAATTGAAGATAAATTATTTTAATTAGAGATAAATCATTTTAATTTAAAATAAAATGATTCTCTCTTAATTAAATCGCAAGATTACCGATCTCGTAAAGACCCGTAACATTAACCCCCCAATTTTGCGGGAATTCTCAATTTCCGGAAAATTTCTATAAGTAGAAAGGAAATGGGATGGAAATGGAAACACTTGCGCGAATCAAGGAGTTACGTGCCGGTGAACAGTGATTTTTTCTCTGCTCAATACATCTGACTGTAAGCCTCCTCCTTAAGTTGATTCATTCTGAGAATTTTCTCGTTCTTTTCTTTGAGTCTGTTATCGGAGTGATTGTTGAGAGTAATATCTCGTATTGATCTTTGTTGAGAGGGTTCGTCTCTCGGGCTCTGCATATCAGTTTCCTTGTTTTTTCTTTTTTTTTGTTTTTCCTCTTTTTTTTTTTCTTTTCTTTTTTCTTTCTTTTCCTTTCTTCCTCATTTCCTCGAGGCTCTGCCATGGCCAAAAGGCCGTTTTCCGACTTGGGCTCCTCGTTGGATTTTCCCGTCGCCGGAGGAGATCGCCGTGGAGATGCCGTGGCCGAGGCGAGCTTGGGAGTCGATCACTCGACCGGGATCCATGGAGAGGAGACTTCGTCGGAGTCGGGTGAGCTTCCCGTGGGTGGCGAGGTCCGTGGAGACTGGGTGAGGCGCGTCGTTGGCCGGGAAGAGCTCGGCGGTGATGGAGGAGCCCAGTCGGTCAGATCTGCGCCGGTGGGAGGAGTGGTGTGGCCGACGGGACAGCGCGAGGGAGGAGCGGCTCGTGGAGGTTCGGTGGGTCGCGCCGCTGGCCGGGAAGGGCTCGGCGATGGCGGAGGAACCCAGTCGGTCGGGGCTGGGGTGGTCAGGCCTGGCCGGGATGAGTGCTCCCCCGCCTTGCGCTTGCGTGTCCGCTCGGTGCCGTAGGGATCCGTGGCTGCGCGTGGCCATTGGGTGGTGCCCGCCGATGGACGGGACGGGTCCGGCGAGCTCCAGGGAGGAGACCCAACCGGATCTGGGCTGGCTCGGAGCAGGCTCAGCGCACGTGGTGGCCGGATTTCGCGCCCCGGACTTCGGTCGGCGAGGAGAATGTCCGGGATGACTTTCCTCGGAGCGAGGGAGTCCGGCGTCGGCGAGGGAGGTTCCGTCGAGGGCGAGAGGTCCGGTCTGCCTGAGTTTTTTCCGGCGGGAGGTCACGGCGGCGGCGACGAGTTTGGGTCGTCGTAGGTGAACCCGAGTTCTAGGGGGATTCTGGCGGACGGACCCGGACTGTACCTTGAACGTTCCGGCGATCGGAGGCAGCCGCCGGTGCGTTTGAATAGGGGTCGAGAGCGCCCGGCGGGTGTGTTAAGATTTATGGAACCCGGCCTGGTCCTCCCGCCGCCCTCTCGGAGGAGGGCGAACCAAGTGCTTCCGAGGCGGCTTCCCGATATGGCCAATTAGTAAAATCGGACTTGGACTTAGAAATTTTAGGAGTCGGCGCGAATTCTTCTGGGACTGTTGCAGGCGTAATTGAATCGGCCGATGACGTGAGCGGATCACGTCATAGAGTCGTCATAGCAGGCGGGTCATGCCCGATCCTCAATCAAGCGACCGGAGGGGATGATTCAGATTCGGACGATTCTATAATTTTACCCCCTCCAAGATCGGATTCTTTAAGAGATATTAATGTGTCGAGTATGGTTACTTACGTAGAACTGGTGGAATTTTTCCGGACGGAACGTTTGGTTTTTCCTCCGGGGATTCATGCCCCCTCTGCATGGGAAATTCCCAGTCGTCCTCGCGAGGGAATGATCGCGGTTCCTCTGGAGAGCCTTCGTTTGGGCCTGTTCTTGCCCATCTCACCTTTCCCAGAGCGGCTCTTGGTGTCGTCGGGGCTTCATCCACTCCAAATTAGTCCCGATGTCTGGTGGTTTGTTGCTGGGTGTTTTTCTCTATGGCATTCGGGTCGAGGCCGTGCCATGACTCTGTCTCAACTTCGACAAATTCTTCAACTGGAGTCGGCCGAAAGTAGTGGTTGGATCAGGGGTTGGGTCCGTCCCCGTATTATTCAGACGTTGCCCATTAGTCATCTAGGACCGTCTTTGGATCCGAATTGGCAGAGACGCTGGGTGTGGGTTCCTGAAACTTCCCTGGGAGCTTCCCCCCGGTACTTCGGACGTCTTCGGTCGTATCGTCCGACGATGGCCATCGATAGGGAATTTCTCCGCTTTTTCATGGTGGAATGCGCAATCCCTGGGCGCTTTTCCCATCATTTGACGAGGGCTTCTTGGGTTCAATCGGGGTAGATGCAATCTCGGGCTTTTGCCAGCTCGCATTCGTGATCTGATTGAAGTGTCGTCCATTTTTGATAGCAACTCCTTCGGTGTATGTGTGAATTTTTCTTTTTCTTTGGTGAGTGTTCATTTGTGTCGTATATTGCATATTCTCTAACGCCCTTCTTTTTTTTGTAGGTATGGACCAGGACCCAATTCCTCCCGGAGGCCATCATCAGCCCACTGGTACCTCCCGGACGAGGCGCCGGAGACGTCAGCCCGAAGCGGATGGAGGCGTTCCCCTCTCGTATTTTCCTGGTGGACCGAACGCCATTTCGCCCATTATGCCTTCTCTGCCAGGCATGGGGCTTGGCTCATACATGCCTTTTCAGGGGCCCGGCACGTACTTCGGCGATTTATCTGATGCGCCCCTCGACTATACGGCGGTGGTTCCTCCTAATTTTATGATGTCTTCCGACCTTCCCGTCTCCATGATTGCTGGCCCGGAGGTGCCGGATATTCCCAACCTTCCTGACCAGTTTCTCGCAACTGGCGCTGCTGAGTCGGTAATCTTTTTATTTCCTAATTCTTTATTTTCATGATGTTTAGGTTCCGCCTGATATTTTCGTGTTGCTTTCACAGTACCAGTATGATAGTTACGGACCAGGGACATCCAGCCTTGCCGCCATGCCACTCTATTTTGACCATCTCGAGGGTGGAGGTCCCAGCGTCATTCCTGGTGGGAGCTCGCCGGGGACTGACGAGATGGAAGGGTTGTCCGAGACGGTGCACCTGCGTCGTGAGAATCGTCGTATACAGAGGTCGCGTGATAAGGCGTTGGAGCGAGCACATGCTGCAGAGGTCGGGATGGAACAATATGCCCAGTGGTTCCATGCCTCACAAAACACGGTGGGACTTTTGAACTCTCGCCTCGATGCCGCCGACGCTCGCCAGGAGGCTGCAGTTACCAAGGCCAGATGGGATGGCTTTGTGGAAGCCGTTCTCAAGTTATTGCGGGTAAACCCGGGGTTGTGGATCAGCATGTTGTTTGCCCATGCTGCGCATGTTCCTCAGGATGTGCGGGATCGTTTGGCCCCTGCTATGGCTGCTCTCCCCCCGGGGGCCACGAGGACCTTTGCTTTCCAGGGGACCTCGGTCTCTGTAGGCCGGGTCTCTTCGGCAGGGAGTCGGACCAGTGCCCTGCCTGTATATGTTCCTCGGATTACGTGGGGAGGTGGCTTTGTGGATGTCGATGGAGATGGGGCTCGTGGTACAGCTGCGGACGACTTCCTACAGGCGACCATTGAGGATTATCGAGCTCCTGACGATGGTGATGACGCATGATCTTTTTGTAGATGGCGCCGTTTTAGCGCCTTTGGCTGTAATCTTGTATGTAGCTACGAAGTAGTATTAATCGGCTTGCCATGATTTCTTTGTGATTGATATGTATGTGTAACTGGTCGACCGTATGTGAATAACTTTTATTTGTAGATCGCCTTTGCTTCGGATTTTGTCTTCTTGCGATTATTTGAGTATACACTTGTAGACCGAGTAGACTTGGGGATCGAGAATCAAGCCATCCTTTTCGGCTTTTCGGCCTGTTTTGGCGGGGTCGAGGTATGGATCAATATTTTTTCGGCTTTGGAGCCTGTGTTGGCGGGATCGAGGTCCGGGCCAATTTTTTCGGCTTTGGAGCCTGTGTCGGCGGGATCGAGGTCCGGGCCAATTTTTTCGGCTTTGGAGCCTGTGTTGGCGGGATCGAGGTCCGGGCCAATTTTTTCGGCTTTGGAGCCTGTGTTGGCGGGATCGAGGTCCGGGCCAATTTTTTCGGCTTTGGAGCCTGTGTTGGCGGGATCGAGGTCCGGGCCAATATTTTCGGCTTTGGAGCCTGTGTTGGCGGGATCGAGGTCCGGGCCAATTTTTTCGGCTTTGGAGCCTGTGTTGGCGGGATCGAGGTCCGGGCCAATTTTTTCGGCTTTGGAGCCTGTGTTGGCGGGATCGAGGTCCGGGCCAATTCTTATTATCATATTTGTCAATTTCCAAGTTTTCAGGTAAGATTATACGAGGAGCTGTCTTAGAAATTAAATAGGGACAAGGTTTATCGTTCATATATATATGGCGCTTCTTGTGGCGCTCTTCTTTTACATAGGCCGGTAACCGGGGCTATTCCCGTACCGGTTTTGGTACATAGATATTCTGACGGTGGTGATGTTGGCCCAATCGTTGTTTTAGCGCCTGTGTTGATCACTTCTCCGACTATCTTCTTAGATTCAGGTTGTGTCTCAGCTTCAATTATTATCCCAATTGGTCCTGTCGGGGGCTCTTCATTGGTGATACTGCTTTAGGTGCTCGACGTTCCAGGGTCGGGGAATTTCGGTACCCCCCATTTCTGCGAGGCGGTACGTTACGTCCCTGACCACCTTGGTCACGCGGTAGGGTCCTTCCCAGGTCGGCCCGAGGACACCGGCGCCCATGACTTGGGTGTTCTGACCAACTTTTCTTAATACCAGTCTTCCTTCCAAAAATCTCCTTGCTTTGACCTTAGTGTTGTAGTAGCGTTCCACGACTCGTTTTTGGGCGACCAGTCGTGTATAAGCGTTGTTTCTCTTTTCTTCAAGGAGGTCGAGCTCGTGTCGCAGTGCTTCGCCGTTGTGTTCTTCATTGAAGAACTCGACTCGTGGTGAGGGGACACTTATCTCGGCGGGGATGATTGCTTCGACTCGGTAAGTTAGGGCGAACGGGGTTTCACCGGTGGCATTGCGTGTTGTGGTGCGGTAGGCCCAGAGTACCGAGGGTAACTCCTCTGCCCACTTGCCCTTTTTCTCGTCGAGCTTCTTCTTTAGGATGGTTTTGATGTCTTTGTTAACTGACTCAACCTGGCCGTTTGCCTGGGGGTAGACGGGCGATGAGTAGGTATTGTTGATTCCGAGATTCTGACAGAAGGCTCGAAGGTCCACGTTGTTGAACTGTTTCGCATTGTCGGTGATTATCGAGGCGGGAATCCCGTGCCGACAGACGATGTTGCGCCAGATGAAATTGGTCGTGTTTGTTTACGTGATCTTGGCGAGCGATTCTGCCTCGACCCACTTGGTGAAGTAGTCGATCGCCACTATCGCATATTCCACGCCCCCGGGAGCCTTTGGTAACTTCCCGATTAGGTCGATTCCCCATTTGGCGAATGGCCGGGGAACCAACACCGGGCATAGCGGAACCGCCGGCTGGTGTGGTATGTTGGCGAATCTTTGGCACTTATCGCACTTTCGAGCTATCTCGTTCGCGTCCTTTTTGAGGGTAGGCCAGAAGTAACCTTGCTTAAGGGCTTTGAGGGAGAGGGACCGTCCAGCATAGTGGTTCCCGCAGATTCCCTCGTGGATCTCCCGAAGGACGAGGTTAGCTTCGCTTTCGGAAAGGCATTTGAGAAGAGGTTGCATGAAACCGCGTTTAAAGAGGTTTCCCTCGTGAACTACATACTTCGTTGCCCGAAATTTGAGTTGCCTAGCCTCATTCCGGTCGGCTGGGAGTGTACCGTGTTTCAGGTATCCGATAATCGGGGTCATCCAATCATCTTTTGTTCCATCGCTGATGGTGAGGGTTTGTGGTTTTCTTATGGATGGATGCTCTAGGGCTTCAACGGGAACTTTCCCCAGCTCTTCGTCGCCGGCGCCCGATGCCATTCTAGCCAATGTATCCGCTTCGGAGTTTTCGGCTCGAGGTATTTGAATTATTTCATACCAAGCAAAAAATTCCAGGCGATGCACAGCTTCTGCCAGGTATGCCGTCATGTTTTCTTCCTTGGCTTGGTATTCGCCTTCCACTTGCTTCACAATCAATTGGGAGTCGCAGTGGATTCGTAGGTTTTTTACTCCGCACACTACCTGATCACAGGTTCGGGCACCACACTAATCAGGTCTCCACGTGGATAAGATAACCGAATTGACCTTAAGATGAACCCTGGCGGATAACACCCTCGATACCTGACAAAATAACACCCGAGATCAGGGCAAAACGAGGATTTTACCCCCCGATTCACCTCCGACGCTCAACATTAGCGAGGTATATGATAGTGGATGCATTTGAGAGGGTTTGGAAAGAGCTTTTGGAGAGTATTTTCGGGTAAAAAATTGCTTGGTTTGAATGAATCCCGAGCCCCCTTTTTATAGGAAATGCCCGAGGACCATTTTGTCATTTTCTCCTCATCCGGAAGGCCCACGAGGTAATTTTATATAGTTTTTTGCATCCTCGGGACGTGGCCTATCCAACGCCGCAAAAATCGCGGCCATCGGAGTTGAGACGCGCCCACACGTGCGGCCGGAAGACGGCGGGGTCATTTGGCGCGTTGGGGGGCCAGGGCTGACGTGGCAGCTGGGTCAGCCCCTGCGTCAACGCCCGCGTGGCGCGCTGCGATTGGCTGCATGGTCCTCCTCGCGCCCAATGGCTGGCCGCCACGTGGCAAGGTCAAAGATGCCCCTTGGGGGCTTGCAGCGACGAGGTCAGCGTCCTTTGGGCTCGTGGGGCCCGCCTGGTGCTGGGCAGTGGCTCTTGGGAGCCGTGGGGCCCGCTTGGATAATTCTTTGAGGGCCCCGGGCTTTCCCGGGGGCCGTTTTTCGCAATCTTTATGTCGTTTTTGGGTATTTTTATATTTTTGGGATCATCTGGACACTTTGTTTTGCGAGAACGGGACTCCGAAGAGAGATTTGATTTTTGGGCTTGATTTACTTTAATTGAAACTAAATCATTTTAATTAAAAGTAAATTATTTTAATTAGAGATAAATCATTTTAATTAAAATAAAATGATTTTCTCTTAATTAAATTGTAAAATCATTAATCCCGCAAAAAACCCGTTACGGGGTTGATTTATTTTAATTAAAAATAAATCATTTTAATTGAAGATAAATTATTTTAATTAGAGATAAATCATTTTAATTTAAAATAAAATGATTCTCTCTTAATGAAATCGTAAGATTACCGATCTCGTAAAGACCCGTAACATTAGGTACTTATGCCAAAAAAATACATTGGATATATTTTAAGGGAAATGAAATTAGGCACTCATGACGCGGAAAAAGGATTGAGACATTAGCGTCGGGTTATTTGATATATTTTAGGGATAATTTTGATAAAAATATTTAAATTTTGACCAACTAAAGTGTCATTGAAAAGTGAAAAAATAATAGCAAAAGTTCCTCGAGTCAATATACATTACACAAAATATAATTTTTTTTTTCCGTCTAATTCAATTGAGAGTATATGCCAAATAACTAGAGAGGCAAATACATGTGTATCTTAATTCTTAAGTATGACTTATAATTACTATTCTAGAAAATTGGTCTTAACAACGTTAAGAAAGTTAGACAGAAAAATGTGTTGTCTCATATTGTTGATTGCAAGGTATTAAATTTCTCGAATATCCATCGGCATACCCATCGAAAATCTTTTTTCGAAGATATGCGAAACGATATATCCATCGACATATCCATCAATTTACCTATGAGATACCAATCGACAAGCGATATATCCGTAAAATGAAAAGTGCGAAACGACATCGGCAAGCGGGTATTTAAAACCTTGGTTGATTGTGAGTAATTTTGCCGCTATTTTTTCGCTTTAGACTCTTCTCGCTTAAGTTGCTCAAAGTTTACATACTTTTACCCCGATTATCCTAATATTTATGTAGTTATGCCGCAAATACCAATACCCTAATTTGCGAACTATTTATGCAGCTAATAACATTCTTTGAAAAGTCGTTTACTTGCACGCATCCTGGTGCAATTGACGGCTGAGATTGCTTGAAAATATCGCATTAGTCGTCTCTCCGGAGCGCCCGTGGACAGAACAGTCAGTCAACTCAGAATGGAGAAAGCTGCTCAAGCGTTGAAGAGAATTCCTCGGATCAAGTTTCCTCAGAGACACCCCAAACCCTCTGGTTCGTCCTTGTATTCCCCCATTACTCAAACTAGGGTTTCATTCTCAATTGCTTAATGGATTTCGTTTACAATGTTAATCCAAGCTCTTATTGGGATTTTGTTATATATCTTACCAGTGATTGATTCTAGCAAAAATACATTAAGAATTTAGGGATATCTGCGGCATAAGTAATCAATCTTGTACTAATGGCATATTCCCAAAGGCTCTAAAATAGTGTTCGGTCCAATTCTGTCTATGTCCCGTTAAGGTCCGTTGCACGAGGGACACGTGTATGTCTACCGATAACCTCGATAATAATATTCAACATTTTTATTAAATTAGAGACATATGCATGTGATGCATCGGAGTGTTTAGGATTAATGTCGTTAGAGGTTTACTCGTCGTTTAGGGGTAATCGAGTGTAATGTCGATCAGAGAGTTAACTGTCGTAGATGTTAAATTGAGTCGGATCAGTCCGGCCCATTGGGTTGGGATTCTCTTGCTCTATATAAGATAGCACTATGTTAATGAGAAAGTAAGCTAATAAATATTCAAGAAATCGATCTCTCTTAAAGAAGGGAGATTGGGCTTATAAGTGTTGGCAAATTTTCCCGTTTCCTAGTCATCGACCTTGGTTCTTAAGAGTGTGTGTCTAGCTTAACATATGCTAACTCGACATGAACGGACTTGGACGTTGGCACTGTTTTATGTGGCCTTTGGGGAATGATTGCCGTTAAAAGAAGAGATCATGAATATGCCAACACATTTGGCACACGATCGGGTATACTTATGTGGCAAATATCCCAAGAACATAAGAAGCATTTGAGATAATCTTATATTTTAACATACTTCTCGCCAGGTACGGCCCTGCGGATAAAAAAATGTGATAAGTGTAAAATTTTAAAAATAAAAATCCGGATAAAATTTTGAACGTTTTCATGACATTTGGGGAGATTACAGCTCCTTCTAGGTTTAACCTGCGTACAAAACTGAAGAAGCGTTTTACATGTGAAATTTTCTCCTTTTCTTTTGTTTTATATTAGAACATTTTATTCCATAAAGGAAAATTAATTTCCATTGAGTTTTACTGTTATTTCCTTGCAAATCTTAAGTACTAGAAATCGATTTTCAGGTTCTGCACCAAAGATAGAAGCAGAAGCTATAGATGACAAGGCTATTCTAAACTTTTTCTCAAGTTTAAACTTGAAAAGCTCAACCGGCATGGGAGGGAAAGCTTCTCTTCAACCCAAGCGAACACCGGTTACCGAGGAGGAGATCGAGACTATTTTGGTATGCGAACCTGACCTCCTTGCAGTTAGTTACATACTACTTTTTCGTGTTGACCATTTTTTATCCTTAATACCGTCTTGTTTTGGTCTAACTACTACATATATATTATGATTAAATCTTTATCCTAAATTAGAAAATAAAAGGGGCACCGAGAGGTATATTGTTTCACTCTCAATGTAAGTGCACGTGTTGCTTGTGAATCTTCTTCGCTATAATCCAATCCAGAGAAATTGGAGTACAATCGCTCAATTTCATAAATCTAGCTTTCTATAACTCGCTTCCGGGTCTTCATTGCGTCTAACTGCGTGGTTGGAAATTCTATTATGAAAAGAGTACCGTATTTGCTATAAAGATCAGGCTATGTAATGTTCTATTTTGGAACCCAAACAAGCAATCAAAGAGATGGGAGCGACCCGAATAGAGAAAACCCGGGTTTCCAGAATATATATTCATATATATATATATATGTATATATATGGAAAGCGTTTGTACTATATAAGCTTACATGTTTGACTATCCTTTGGCAGCTGGGTGGCTGCAACTGATGGCGTGGAAGAGCTTCAAGAGTTTCTATAGAAACAAAACAACCATTCATTTTTTTTTTCCAGACATTATACACTGATAATTACCCAACTCACACGAGCGATTTATTGATTGCAAGTAAAAACCCATGTGATTTATTCCCACGTTCGTATTATAATAACAAGTTCGACACTTTTTACCTGCAATTTTCTAGTATGAAACGTGTTACACAGGTAGGTCATTCATTGATCATCCTTTTTTACCATAGCTTCGAGGATCGCTGACTGGGGATTCTTCCCTGGTGGTCCTTTCGCTCTACGCTCGAGCTCGTCGAGGCGGAAAGTGATCAACCTATCCCAGATTCCTCCTTCGAACAAAACCCCGGCCTTACCGTCAGTGATCCTCTGAACAATCCCAGTGTACATGTAATACGGGCTGTTGGGATTGCTCACAATCGCTATCATACCAGGCAAGAGCAACGGCAATTCAGGCGCTTTTGGCTTCGCCGAGCTCACACCCTGCATATTCTTCGCTGAAGGTGTCGGTGTCGGTTTCGGTTTTGGAGGCGGGTTTTTCTCAATGAATGATCTCAAACCTTTTTCGCCGCCGGGAAACCCGCCGGTCAGCCCCAAGAGCTCCTTCTCAAAGCCCTCTTCCGGGAGACCGTCGAGATTCTCAGCTGATTCTTGCGATTCTTTGGTGGATGTCGATTCTTCTTTGACAACGATCTTCTTCAACTCCTGAGTTAGACCCGCCTCACCGTTTAGGAGCCCTCGGCCTCCCATGATCTCGAAGAGGTTGAACTTGGCGCATGTTCGCAGGGCGTGGTAGGAGCGGGGTCGGTTGTTTAGTTTGGATGTATGAATAGGGAGGTGGTTTGTTCCAAGAAACTGGGAGTTAAAGCTTGAGAAGGTTAGATGGGAAGAAGCCATGGATGTTGGAGAGCCACTTGTGGTTGTGGGGGTGAGGGAAGAGGAAATGGTGGATCGACCTCTATCACTCTTTCGTTTGCTTATGAAATTGTGGCCACCAGAATCCTTGTTGGATATGTCTTATCCAACCGAAGCAATTATGATCTCTTATGCACATTCTTGTCTTATTATGAACGAGTATTTTTAAAAACAATGACAATCATTCAAGGAGAGCTCTCTTTTCTCCCAAAGAGGAGATGCTCATAGCTGCTCGCCGGGCACATCTCAGGCATTGCGCACATTTCGCGAGTGAGCTCCGGTGACGCGTGGGACAGCTCTGCCTGCTGCTAGAGGCCTCACTTTTCGTCTTAGCCGAGTAAGTGGCGGCGCTTGACATCTCGGCTCGCCTTAACATTTTCAATTAGAGAGATATGGACTTTTAAGAATTTTTTTTTTAATATTCCAGAATACCCGCGCATATTTACCTATGCTACTTAACGAACTCTGAAAGGGCCTCACTAAAGCAATTTTGAGGATATGTGGTCACGTGAAGGGTGAGATAAAGTCACAAAGATAATGTGAGATAAGCTGACAAAGATCGTCGAAACCAGTATCGGAGTAGCTTTCACAAAAATAAATAGCTTTAATATAATGCAACAGGAGAGCAATATTAAATCGGAGAGTTAGATAACCACAACGGCTGCGTTTTGAGACGGCGAACGGGAGAACAATATAAAACGGTAAAAAACGAGAAAAACAACTGAGGGTCCGACATGGAGAGGAAAAACCAAGAGAACTACGCCGGCTGCGTATCGTGACGGCGAACAAAGCAAAAAAAAATTGCCATCGACAAAACAAAGAACCGAGGGCCCGAGACGGCGGAGATATTGAGAATCAAGTTGGCTTACGAGATGAAGAACGTGATAAAAGCAGAAAAATCAAGTTGGCGAATTTTTTTTAGGTTCGGAAAAAATCCAGATAAAATTTTTATAGATCTAAATTTATATGGTATACTATTTTTTTTATGGATTACTACAAAGATCATCATAAAAATTAAAAATTCAATTAAAATAATATTTTATATTTCATAAATTATTTTTTAAATCATAAAATAAAATATCATCTACATTGCCATGTTTTTATAGTAATGACGTGGTAGTCAAACTCCGCCTAGGTGGCATTTGACTAACGGACATCCATCCAAAAGATAGATTGGCATTTGGATTTGGAATATGAGACTAATGCTCATGTATTCAAAATTAAAATATTCCTCTCTATATATATATATATATATAGTTAATAGCTCCAAACATAACCGACTTACATAAATAAAAAAAAAAAGCAAAGACAATGAAAGCTCGAAACTGATACCGTCATGTATCAGCTGCCCTTATTAAACCAAAATATATGAAGCTCAGCAACAGGCCTTGGGGATGACAAGCTGACCAGTCATGTGCCAGCTCTCGCCTCCATCGCCATGCAAGTACGGGCACGACGGCACGAACGTGTGCTTCTCGTCCAGCAGCAGGTTCCACTTGGCGTTCGGATCCTTGGTCGAGAACATGGTCCATGTCGCCGTCGAGTTCTCGTACCGGCTGTGCGTGATCCGCGTGAACTTCTCCAGGTTCCTGTTCTTCATGAAGTTGTTCCGGTCGATATCGAATGTGAAGATGTCGCCGTAGGGCCTCACGGAGTGCGTGACGAGCGGCAGCGAGATCGGGTCCACTGACACGGCCGCGATATCCGCTGTCACGACGATGCTGCCCCCGTCAGGGCTGAAGAAGGGGTGGTTCACGTGGCCGATCAGATTGCGGCCGCTTCCCATCACTCTAATGATCACCGAAGGATCGCTCACCCGCAGCATGTAGACGGCGAAGTAGCCAGGGTCAAGACCGCTGTCGGCGGGTTTGCCGGACTTGTCGGGGTTCTCGCGGGTGGAGGAGTAGACAATCCAGTCGTTGTTGGGCGACCATTGGCAGTGCGTGTCAGTGCAATTCTCGGAAGTAAGACGTGTTATTTTGCCGCCGGAATACTCGCCTTTATCGGCGTCTTCCATTATGTAGAGATTCTTGAAGCTGTTTTTCCCTCCGTGGTCTTTTGTGGACCGAAACACCAATTTTGACCCTATATGTCATCATCCATATATATATATATTTATATATATATCTGTTAGAAAATGTACAAAATTGTAATAAAATCCGAAAAGAGTAATCCTGAAAATTGCGGCGAAAGGCCTTATAGTTGGGCCAATTGAGGCGGCATGCCTTATTTTCAAAAAATACGAGTGTAAGTTTTCGAAGTTTCAAAATCGAGTTTGACCAAAATTTTTGTCAATTGACTAAAACTTCCATCCGTTGCATGACTAAATATCTTTTGTAAAACTGTGTTTATTTGTGCCTTGAATTTTAGTTTTTGGAATAAATATATTTTCTCCTGATTTAAGGGTATTTTCGTTAAAGTCCTACATCTAAATAATTGACCGAAGAAGTAAACTTGTGAGGAACCGGACAATTGAAATTACTTTTGTACTTAATTCAATAATCATAGTGTAGTAGTGTTCATACAGATCATAAAGGGTTTAAGAATAAGTTGAGACATCGAAATATGTAAATTACTTATGAAAAAGTGGAGAAGGAAGTTACCATCTTTGTTGGTGGATGGAAAGGCGTTGTTGAAGCCTTTGGTGAGAGGTTTGCGGTGGCCTCTGGCCTTGGATGCGTTCTGAATGGCGTAGATGTTCAACTCCGCTTCCGCGTTGAACGAAGGTCCCATGCATATGTACAGTATATCCTTTGCCGAATTCCATACCGGCGAAAATATGCTATCCGGTCCATCCGCCTACACACACGCAAATATATTATATATTAAGCATTACGAGTTGTGTTTAACGGCGCTTGAATGTAAAAATATTAAGAAATTAAAGGAAAATGACACAAATTTGATATGTACATTAAGGGTTGTGAATATCTTTATCAAAGATAAACCGATGGTTCGATTTTACAGGTTTATCAATTAATAAACGGATCGATAGGATTTTAAGGATAAACCGGTAATTGATTATGGGTTTCTGGAAAATAATTAAGTTAAGTATTACCGTATATAATTTTATATATTTAGATTAAATTAAATATATTTAAAATTCACAAAGTTAAATTTGGGCAACCGTCTAAACCCCCCATAACAACATTAAACTTTTCTCTAGAAATATGTTATATTATATTATGTCTTACAAAAAATAAAAAAAAACTTCATACTAATTTAGAATCTTGAAATTTTTATTGCTTAAAGCCTCGGAAATGATCGAATTGAGTGTGTATTTAACGATATTAATTCTCAGCAGGAAATATTTCATGAGAGGGGTAGAAACTAGAAAGTAACGTAACATGATTTTTTAAAAAGAAAATTGTACGAAATGTCTAATTTTGTGTCAAACCTTTTAAGAAATGCCCATTTGTGAGAGTAAAAAATACAGACAATGAGCAGTTTTTCAAAAAATTTGACACAAAATGAGCATTTCGTTCATTTATCCTTTTTAAAATAAGATGTGAAGTTACATACATAATGAAATATATTGTTCTATGATTGCCCTCTAGCTCTGACTTCTCAACGAAGTTTTCTTAAATGAACGTTCTTATATTCAAATGGAAAACAGCTCATAGTTAATTTTGTTTTTTTTTGTTTTTTTAAGATTTTAATAGTTTATTGTTCACTGTTATATTTTTATCCTACTCAGACGTTGACTTCTCAAACTAATTTTCCATCACTTCATTCGCCATTATTATATAGAGAAATTGCATCAAATAGCTAAATTGAAACTTTGATTTTGCAAAATAGTCAAACTTTGGTTAATTTTGTAAACTAGCCAATTAACATGAGGTGTCACATTTAATTCAAATTTTAATACTAAAATACCCTTTAATTAATCAATTTCGTTTATTATTTTCGTAATTAATTAAATTGGTAATTATCATTATCCCACAAATCATGGTATGATTAATTGTGCACAAATTTTGGAATTTAATTACAAATTTTGAATCATCTCT
This sequence comes from Parietaria judaica, assembly GCA_954871525.1. Lineage (NCBI taxonomy): Eukaryota > Viridiplantae > Streptophyta > Magnoliopsida > Rosales > Urticaceae > Parietaria > Parietaria judaica. The sequence goes on from OX940868.1 coordinate 5,712,122, forward strand.
CTCTCTCTCTCCCTCTCCCTCTCTCTCTCTCTCTCTCTCTCTCTCTCTCTCTCTCTCTCTCTCTCTCTCTCTCTCTCAAGAATCCCTCGATCGATTTGAATCGTATCTCTCTCTCTCTCTCTCTCTCTCTCTCTCTCTCTCTCTCTCTCTCTCAAGAATCCTCCTTATCCCACGCGCCGCCCCACGCGCCTTGCCGGAGTACCGGGCCCTCCTGGCCGTCAAAGCCGCCCTCCCCCCCGATGCCCAGCCCGCGCTCGCCTCGTGGAACGCCTCCACCGCCCACTGCGCCGAGTGGCTGGGCGTCACGTGCGACCGCACGCGCCGCCGCGTCACCGCCCTCGACCTCTCCGGCCTCAACATCACCGGCGAGATCCCGCCGGAGATCTCGCTCCTCCCCTCGCTGGCCTCCCTCAACCTCTCCAACAACGTCTTCAATGGCACATTCCCCGCGGCTCTCTCCCGCCTCAGGAGCCTCTCCGTGCTCGACCTCTACAACAACAACCTCACCGGAGACGTGCCTCTCGCCGTCGTCGACCTGCCCAATCTCCGGCACCTCCACATCGGCGGGAACTACTTCGGAGGTCCGATTCCGAAAGAGTATGGGAAATGGGAGTTTCTGGAGTACTTGGCCGTCTCCGGGAACGAAATCTCCGTTGTTAATTTACGTTAATTCGTTGTTAATTTACGAATTAACGTAAATTTGTTGTTAATTCATTGTAAATTAGTTGTTAATTTACGTAAATTAATGTAAATTCGTTGTTAATTCATTGTAAATTCGTTGTTAATTTACGTTAATTCAATGTTAATTTATTATGATTCGTTGTTGATTTACGTTAATTCGCGTCTTTAATTTGTTTATAATTTTTGAAAAAAAATAAATCCGAAAATTATATAATTTTTTTTAATTTAAAATTCGAATTATATAAAAAAAATGTTTGGTTTTGGTTGTTACCATATTTATAGCTATTTCAATTAATAGCAATATTTTTAATTAATGAAAATAAATAAATTTTTAATTAATATAATTATTCATAATTAATGTCATTGATTTTTTCAGATTAATAACCCACAAATTACGTGGTTAATTTGTATTTATTTTTAATTTCGTTTTTAATTATTAAGGGTAATAATGTAATTAGAAATTCACTTAAATGGTTAATTGGCTAGTTTACAAAATTAACCAAAGTTTGGCTATTTTGCTAAACCCACTTTCAAGATTGGCTATTACCCTTAAGAACCCTATTATATATATAGCGCCTGGTCTAAGGCAAGACGGAATAGGGCCGAGCGTACAGTGAAAAAAATCCACATTAAAGAGCTAAAAAAAAGTTAAATTTAAACACCTCGAAATTACTTTGAATTATATTGACTAGTATTTTTGTCAGATTTGAATAAATAATTATTTAATATACAATTATCTTTAACTTATATACTTTTGTATCGAAATGTATTAGTTAATATAAATGTATTAGTTAGTTATAAATTACCTCGTAAACAATACGAAGGCCTTTGTCATCAGCCACCCAGAGGGCCTTAAACTCATTGTCCACAAAAGCAAGCTTCGAACCATCTTTCGTAAATGTTGGAAACACTCCTGAAACCCTAAACAACCCTACATCCTTGTTCGGACACTCAATCTTGTGGAACTGCCTTTCGATACCTTCTCCATCCTAATTTACCATCAAACAGATCACATTAATTAATGTTAACCTACCTAGTAAATGTTGATTAACTACTCGATAAAGCGGTCAAAAATGTTACCACGAGACGGTCGCTAGTGCAACGATGGTAGCCAATGCGCTTCCCGCCATCGAGCACGAACGGGTTGAAATGATCCGCCTTAGACGTGGAATTTGGAGTGATCTTCGTGCTTCTTCCCGGTCCGACAGTTGAATCAAAAACCTCAATGTGTCGGTACTGCACTTGAGAGCGTTCTTCGCCGAATTTCGACGCCTTACGTATGATCGCCACTGCCACCCTCGTTGCGTCGATTGCAGCCGGAGTCGCAGCGTCCATTTTGTCCGGCGTGACACGTTGAGCCTCTCCTTTTACTGGACCCTTTGTGCTGACTTGGCTAATATCTGCCCGGTACACGCCAAAGAATCCGTCTTTCCCGCTTTCGTTGCGGTGGAAAAAAAGAACGTCATCGCTCCCCCACGTCGGCCATCCTCCGTTTTCTATGACCAATGTGCGGTTTAACGGCTTTTGGACGTTCATCACATAAATATCAGTCTTTAGGTCTTTAATTTCGCCGTTCCAACCGCCCTTATTTTGGAATGACGCCACCGCAATCCTCTTTCCGGATGGTGACACCGATGGGTTTAGATCAGCCACTCCTACAATATAAATGTATAAAATCATGATCAGATCATTGAAGTGAGATTATAATTTTTTCTTCACAATTTTATTGAAATTATTCACGCTTCGCTCAGTTTAAGAATATTATTTTGCATTTGATATGAAAAGAATTACTTTGTTTCCAACTTCGTTCGAGACATTAAGAATAAAGACATACCTTTTCAAATCTTACATATTAAGTGACAATAAGAGAACTAATACTAAAACAAACGTAATATATAAGCACAATTTTTTAATTTTATTAAGTCTAAAGAAGAAGATTCAGTACTTGACGGTGTAAGGCGTTCTGTTTTTCCGGTTTTGAGATTGGTTTTGAAAACGGCAGTCCACGGCTGACGACGGACCTTGGGATCGTCTTTCGTGGAAACATAGATAAGGTTCTCGCCGGCGAAGCAACCGCTGTCCTCCATGCGAGCATCGTTTGGCAAGCCGTAGAGATCGGCGAAGCCAAAGATCTCGGGACGCCGGTTGTCGCTGAAGCGAAGAGCCACGTGAAGTGTCTCCAGATTGCTGGTGCGTTCGGAAATAAAAACCATTCCAGAGACACGGCCAGAATCGACATCAGCCTCGTTGGCTTTGGATGCCATTTTGGGGCGTTTCAGCATAGCCTTGAGAGCCGTGGAAGGAATGATTTGGCCGTTGTAGTTGTAGGACTCTCCGTCTGTCATGGTAAGCTCATCTCGCTTCGATGCCGCTGCGAGCGGCAACGAGAATATGTCCAACGGCACCGGAGGCCGGTAAGTTGCGAAAAAGGCAATGCTTCCTCTCTTCTCTCCCATTTTTTGGTTACAATTACGACCTCTCTCTATGAAAGTCAAAAGGCAAAGTCTTGAGAGCAAATGGTTGAGCAAATAATTTCCTAGATGTGTTATTTATATTTAAAAAAATTCATAGATTTGTTATTTATATTAAAATGGGGATTGCCAAACTTGCATTCTCTTTCTTTCTATCTATTGTACTCAATATATATATATATTTTATTTATTATCAGGAATAATTGCAGAAAAAGTACCTAAAATTGCTTAAAAATAATAGTGTGATGATACAAGTTTATATTTGCGCTATATAACAAATTGAAGTAACAATAATTGTATTTTCAATTGTATTAGTTAACATTATGCATTTAAAATGCATGTCTCGTATCAATTCTCATTTTACCATGTTATGTGAAAACAGCTGAATAAACATCAAAATATGAGGAAAAATATATATATATATATATATATATATATATATATATATATATATATATTAATATGATGCATAAACGTGTAAATTATGAAAGAAAAATATGGGACAAAATCAGTTATAACGCATCTTTTACCTGTTGGGTATTTATTAAGCGGAATTGTAAGTTTAGGAATACGTGACACTACTTTGATAATTTTAGGTATTTTTACTGCAAGTATTATTATTTTTGCAGGTTATATTAAGTGTAGCAACTATTTAAGTAAAACAAACGTAGTTATTCATTTTGATAATATTAACAAACTCTTAGAGATAATATCGGTGCATATCACGCTTCTTCAAGCTAATGCTCACTGGCACTGCCCTTTTTTTTTTTTTTCATTTTACTACTCTCCTCCTGTACTGTGTTATTTAATTCGTTTATTTTACTATATATTTAGATGATGAATTACAATTGTATATAGAGAAACATATAGATTATATTTATTTCTTAAATTACCATTTGACATTACATATAGAGAATAAACTGTACGCGTCAAATGACGTACGACATATTTTAATTTTTGTGGAAAGATCCTAATCAATAATATCCAACAATAAACTGATATGCTATGACTTTGTACAAAATAAAATATTATTTCATACTTTACAGTAATAAAAAAATGACTTTCTCTAAAAAAAATCATAATAAATGACTGAAGCCAATTATTAAGGCAAGTCTATGTAGAATAACCTAATTAGAATATAATTAATAATATCCAACACTAAACATATTTGTTATAATTTTGTTCATACTTTTGAAATCATAAAAAATGACTTTCCCTAGAAATCATAATAAATGACTAAAGTCAATTATGTAACACATTAGTTAGACCTTTAAAATCCTAAAAAATGACTTTTTCGAAAAGAAAAAAAAATCATAGTAAATGACCGAAGCCAATTACATTCCAATTATGTAACACATTAGGATGGATTGATTAACAATCTAGTTAATTTAGGAAGGTCAATAAATAATATACATAGAACAACCTTAATTAATATATAATTAATAGTTTGCAATGTTGAGGTACGATTTTGTGTACGACATTTTACATTGTTACGACGAAATCTACCTCTGTCGTTTAATAAGTTGAGTCTCAATAGCTAAGGGTCCAATATCCTCACAAGCCCAATCAACAAAGTTTAAGGAGACTATTTTGGACCAGCGACGAACCTCCTAAGCGATGGGGAAGCATGCTGCGATGATCATCGCTAGACCACAAAGACGACGAGGAGAGTAGCGACGAGGCCTATCATCATCAACGAAAATAATAACTACGAAGGAAAATAATAAAGGCATAATAAACACAATCAGCGTGGCCCAAGCGAAGCTCCAGCCAATCGACGACGACAGTTACGCCCATAATTACAGCTGTGCAATTATTGAAATTATTAGGGAATCATACGCAATTGTAACTAACAGCCCAATTGTGAGGACTGATTTGAATATCTTAGCTAAGTATAAATAGAGGGTCAAGGCCCATGTACAATGGATCGCACATTTTTGCACCATTAATACACACATGATAAGGGTTTCTCTTCGAAGCCCAACCACTCAACAAACAACCCGACTCGTTTTCTCGACAACACTCATCTCTTTCAACGTGATCTAGTTTTAACGGAAATACCCGAGCTCTAAGGTAATTTAAACTCGGAATTTCACGCCCGTAACTCCGTGACTTTGGCGGCCGATTTTTGACCTCAACAGTTTGGCGCCCACAGTGGGACAAATGTGCTTTTCAACGCGTAGAAAAATCACAAGAGTTGTCTGAGAAATGGCGACGGAGAACGAGTCATACGCACAGAGACAAAAAGAAGAGCGGAAGCGGCAACAAGAGTTGGCGGCCTTGGGACGTTAACACATGGAGAATTACCAATCCAGTACTCGGGGAATTCCTATATGGTTCAGTCGACGTTCCCAACGGTGGAGGAGTATCAGCGTAGGATAATAGCACTAGAGCATAGGGATCGACAGTTTCGTGGAGCTTTGATGCAGGGAGGAAATGTGAGGACAACAACCAGACAAGCAACGAGCGGCGTGAGAGGTTCGTCAGAAGTCGGATCCGCAGTGAATAGGGGAAGTGCGGTTCCATCGCCCATGCACGAAAGTTAGGGCAATCTCCCACCATGGTTCCCATACGATAATGGAAATAATTTCCATAATGGGAACATCAGCGGGTCTTCTTGGCATTTCATGGAGCGAAAAATCAATTTTCCTCCACTCAACCTGCCACCGCGACAAGAGCATATTACAGAGATGCCGCATAAACTACCATCGACGACAATTTCGACGAGCCAGCTAGCGGAAGGACAAGACCAAATCAGCAGAGCGATAAGAGAATTAAACTCCAGAATGGGATACGTCACGTCCCAGATGCACAAGGCGACGAGCACGGCTCTAGAAATCGACTGGCTCGTGGAGGAAACAAGAAGCACCCCTTTCTCAGCGATGATTTCCAATGTTCGTGTGCATGACATGCCAAATATCAGGGACACACATTTTAAGGAAGCGATGGACCAGAAAGCGCACGTCAAAGCTTTCCACATAGCGACGGGAAGAGTGAACACCTAAGGGATAGAGACGGAGTCGATATTTGTGCCTCATTTTCATGGAAAGTTTGCAAGGAGAAGCCTTGGTATGGCTCTTAAGGCTCCCACCTAAGTCCATCCATTGTTTTGATGACCTAATTTCTCATTTCCTAAGGCACTACTCAATGTACGTGCAGACAGAGGTGAACACTATGGATCTTTGGAACCTAGAGCAAGGCATGGACGATGGACTCGGGAAGTTCGTCGGTAGATTCAAGGAAGTCTTGGAGAAGATCTCGGGAGTCTAGGATTCAATTGCTATGAAGCGGGGCTTATGGTATGAGGCCCCTTTACGCAAGTGCTTACCAAGGTCCGACCGACAACGATCGATGATGCTCTATACAATGCGACGATCTACATGACCTCGGAGGAACAAAGAGCCACGTTGGCCAGGAAGTACGGTGGGAAAGAGAAGAAAGTCCTGGTGACGAGAGAAATCGTCCCCGCGAGGAATCCTCGAGGAAGGAATGAGCAGCACAAAGGACATTATTCGGCAGCATCAACCTATCACGTCAACAGGAGGGCGCAAGCCTACAATGTCGAAAGCGCCGCAGCAGAGGAGCCAGCCAAAGCAGAGAGATCACAAGGATTTGTTCGAGATCCCCGAGACTTTAACAAATACTGTAACGCTCTAAAGAGGCGTCTCATGGAGAAGTGGGTCCAAGGAGAAATGAAAAGCGTGGACTTAGAAGTTCCCTATGACACTCCGTTCCAGAAAAGCACCGACAATAATGGCCGAGGAGACGACCTGGGGCAAGGAATAGGAGGATCTGGGAGAGGTCAAGGGCGAAGATATCCCACCTTTAAAGAAAAGGTCTATCATGTGGAGTAGAAGGAGTACGACGAGGCGCCTCCAGCGACAATAAGTTGCATCCACATGATCATGGGAGGACCATCGCTTTGCAAGGATAGAGTGAATAACATCAAAGCAGTGCGACGAGGACCTCGAAGCAAGCAGAGAGGGAGTATCGGGCGACGAGACTCCAATTTCCTGATGCATCTTGTTGACATAGGTAGTACCAATCAATTCATTTAAGCTTATTTGACCATACAGCCCCATACCTGTATGATCTCCGATAACCGTGCAGTACCATACCTGCACAGTCTCGGGAACGTCCCATCAGCACATCCTTTTGCCCAGGCGATGTGGGACTGCACAACTTACCCGTTCTTGCTCTCGTGGCTCACGAGATTAGTGACTGTCACAACCCGCTCATTATATTCCCGTTATTTTTTTTTCGCGTTCCCGTAGTTGTAAAAGTCGCTCAAACACAACCTCCGTCATCTTTCCGTCCCATTACGTTAAACTTTTCAACGTGTCATGCTCAAATTATTACCAGCATATGTTCCCTTTCTCTGACAAACATGCTCATTTTTTTTTGAGGCATATATTCCCGTAGTTGTAAAAGTCGCTCAAAGTCAACCTCCATTATCTTTTCCCATTCCATTAAACTTTGCCACGTGTCAAGCTTCGATTGCGCACATGCTTTCAAAATTTAGAACTTTTATTATTATTTTCCCATTAACAATATTATTTGTGAATATTCACACACACATATATATATATATTGGCGATGCTTGATTCTTGGTATTATTTTTTGTTTATTTGTTTAATAATTATTAATGAGAAAGTAATAATAAATGTTTTAAATTTTGAAAGCACGTGTGCAATCGGAGCGTGACACGTGGTAAAGTTTAATGGAGTGGGACGAAAAGATTATTGAGCGACTTTTAAAACTACGGGAATATATGCCGTGAAAAAAAAAGCGGGTTTGTCAGAGAAAGGGAACACACGATAATAATTTGAGCATGACAGACAGAAAGATGACGGAGGATGTGTTTGAGCGACTTTTATAAATACAAGAACATATGCCGCGAAAAATAAAGAATGAGAACATAATGAGCGAGTTTGTCAAAGAAAATGAATATATGCTAGTAATAACCCTACCAATTTAATGTAACATATTAGGCAGGTTTATTTACAATCTAGTTAATCAAGGCAAGTAGTCCCTGAAATGTGGATCCGGTTTAAAACCCGGATCCACATTAAAAAAAAAAAAAACGGACCCGGAACTATCCGGGTCCGAAAAAACCCGGACCCGGAACTATCCGGTTCCGGATAAAGTCGGAACCGGATAGATCCGGTTCCGGGTTTTTAAAATTAAATAAAAAAAAAAAATCGGGGTTTGATCTGAGCCGTTGGATCAAATCGATCAACGGCTCAGATCAGAGACTAAACATTAAATAAAATAAACGAAATTAAAAAAATAAAAATTAAAAAACCCGGAACCGGATTTATCCGGGATTTTTTTTTTCCGGAACCGGATAAATCCGGGTCCGGGTTTTTGGCGGCAAAATTTTTTTTGTCCGACCGGTGTGCTTAAAGCCTCGGATTTTGGGGACTGAAGGCAAGTCAATAATTTATGTAAAATAACCCTAATTAAAATATGAGTAATAATATTCCAACACTAGAAATATTTTCTATGAATTTCTAGAAAATAAATTGTTATTTCATACTTTTCTGTTGTTGTTGAAAGAAGTTGTTATTTCATACCTTTAAAATCCTTAATAAATGACTTTAACTAGAAAAATAAAAATCATAATAAGTGACTGACGTCAATTATATACCGATAGTGTAACACATTAAGATGGATTGATTAATAATCGTTAATTATGGCAAGTATTATCAACAATCTAGTTCATTATATGCAAGACAACAATACATGTTAAGAATCATGTTAACTAGTGCAATACCTAAACAATAAACTATAATACCAAGTTAATGCAATAGGAATGGAAAATAAAAAGAGTAATAAACTATGCCAAGTTGAGTTTCTTTATATTTTTTTTCATGTGTGATTACTAATGTGTCTCAAAAGATAATGACGATAAGATCGTTCATATTAGAGATTTTTTATTATTTAGGACAAATACTCATTTTAGTTGGAGCTATGATAGCATATTAAACATCATGAGGTTACACGTTGTCGTTCTTTATATGTCATTCTTAGACGCTAATCATACTGTTCACTACTACAAATAAGGGATACGACTACACTTAAAAAGTGTAGTAGAAAGATTCGACTACACTTATTATGTGTCGTCGGATCCACCGTCGTTGGATATCCGACGATGGAAAAACTTACGTCGTCGAAATATGGGTCCGACGACAATTAATAATTGTCGTCGGATCGATAGTTAGCCGCGGCAAACATAGACGCGCCACGGCTAACTTTTTCCAACGACACATAGTAAGTGTCGTCGGAACTTAATCAGCCGCGGCGAATTTATCTTAGCCGCGGCGATTATACACAAAGAACCCATGATTAATCTCCCCTGCAAAATGTGCGCCGCGGCGTCTTTTTTTGCGCCGCGGCAGGTTTTATTCCGACGACACTTTTATGCGTCGTCGGATTAAAACACGCCGCGGCACATTTTTGTTTGCCGCGGCTATTTGCAGCCCGATTGGCCAAAATACTCCACTTTCCCACGATGGTTTTCCATGCGTCGTCGAATATGCCCATATAAAATTAAAAAAACCGGGCAAAAATATCGCCCGGATGCTTTGTATCCCCTGTGAATAATATATATTTTATAAAATAAATTACAAAATTAACCGATTTATACAAAATATACTTCCGTACCTACAAAAAATATCGTTCATAATTACAAATAGAACCCGTGTCCATATATACCTAAGAATGTATTCTATTCTTCATCATACGTAGAATATGTTTGAAGAAGTAATAAACGTAATCTAACTCTAAGAAAATCTATCTCTTTTGAACTATATATATATTTTTTTTTATCAACATACGAAGTACCCTTGATGACGATGTCGTGCATGAACCTCATGACGAAATATCCGCACTCGTGATTTCCCGGTTGTTTCGGACATGTTTTTGAAATCGTCACTTTCACCGCCGAGTGCAAATTCATGCCGGTTGAATGGTGTAACTTGAACTTTTTCCCTAGCCTACAAAAAAAGTTAAAAGTTAAATATACGGAATTTTTTATTTGAAACATCAATAATAAAAAAACATAATTCAATATTGAAAAAGGAACTTACTCTTCGAAAAACTCGGTTATATGCGGATCCAAACCTCTTGAACTTTTAAGTGAATCGAATACGATCACACTATTGCGCCAAGGATTATACACGAGGAGAGTCCAATGATTGTGACTATTGTATGGCATCAACCACAATTTGTCTCTCTTGCATTTTTTTATATTGTTGAAGCAAACAACCACGTCATCATTCAATTCTTCTGTCCTCCTTTCTTTTTCGGCGTGACGTTTGTAGTTCAAATCGTTATATGGCGGAATGAAGCCGTACAAGTCCTTCTTATCACTTTTTAGCATGTATGTTTGTGATAAATAACTACAAATTTATACAAACATACTTTAAGTACAACTAAAAAAAATTATCCATATTTTCAAAGGAAATAAGTATTTAAAAATAGAAAACATAGCTTTGACAAATCGATAGCCACTGCACACACACGTCCTCGAGCAATAAAAACTCTCGTACATCATCGAAACTTATCCAAGTTGTATCATTAACTTTCAATATGATGTCCTTTCCAAGCATATAATTGTTGGCATAATCGGCCAACGATCTCAATTCCGGGACAACGGACGCCAACTTAATTTTTTTTCCGTCTTCCGCAATTTTGGCAACCTCTTTTGGCTTGGATTTGAGAGTTGGACTACCTTCGGAACCAACCTTCTTGACTAAAGATGTCAACCAAGGCACAATTTTCCCGACCGCGTCATCGAGATATTCCAAACATTGGGGTTCGGTATTTTGGGTTCGGATACCTGCGGATTATGGATAGTATACTAACATATATATAAATATATATAGCTTCAGCTCAAATCCCAGACAATCAATCGACGAAAATTAAAAGTTAGTGACAAGCGAATTTACGCTGGTTGGACCAAATCAAATGTAGCTTAGAGAAATGTTTCGCTAATAAAATCGATCCGTGATTACAAAGATTAAAAACTCTCAAGAGTTCTTCTTTTCTATCTATGATTATCTAGATGTTTTCTCTCAAGAAGGTGTTCTCTAACCATGTTAATGCGTAAAAATAGCTTTAACTTAGGGTCGGATCCAAGGTTCGGGTCCTGAGATTGACCCGCTAAACACAAGGATGATTGAATGCTGAGTCAACGCGGGTTGACTAATGATCGTCAAAGCTGGAGGCGATTCCGTCGTCTTGGATGAGTCCCCGGGCTGTTATTGACGATCTATGGCGAACTTCCTTCGTGGGGGCGAAGTCCTTATCTTGGTGAAGCTCCTCGTCAGGGCAGATTCCTTGTCTTGGTGAAGCTCCTCGTCGAGGCGGAGTCCTTGTCTTGGCGATGTCCTCATCTGGGCGAACTCCGGTGTTGATGAAGCTCCGAGCCAGTCTTGATGATTCTTCGTGATCTTCCTTCCTTGTTGAGCTCCTACGGCGAGGGAGGACCTGCAAAAAAGGGTAGATTGGGTCCGTGCCCCATCGCTTATGGTTGGGCGAGGCTGCCTATGTATCTCAGTTTAAGAGAATCAGGTTCTCCGTAGTTCGGGGTTAGTGATAAACGGCGGGTGAATGACGATGTTATTTGACTCGTCAGAAGTGCCTTCGTTGGCGATTCGCGGGTGACCCTTAGCCAGATGGCTTGGTATTACCGGCGTGATGCGTCCTTCATCGACCTCGTCGGTGTTGGCGGGCTCACTGTTGAACTTCCCTCGTGTTGGCGAAGTACAGCGAGAGCCTTGACCTGACGAGGTATGCTCTTTTATCGACCCTGTCGAGGTTGGCGTGGGTGCCTAACCTGTTAATAGATGCTCCTTGTCGACCTTGTTGGTATAGGTAGCCTCGTATAGAGAGGGGCCTTATCCCGACGAGGGAAGCTCTTTCCTTTGTTGACTTTTTTGAGGTAGGTGGCCTCGTCTAACGAGGGGCCATATCTCGACGAGGGATGCTTCTTCTTTTGTCGACTTCGCAGGTGTTGGCGCTGTTAACCACGTCCTAGCGAGAGACGCCTTTGTTGACTCGTCGAACAACCTTTTTGGTCGAGGCTAAGACTCTTCTTCTAGAACGATCTCAACTCTTTATAGGAAAGCCAATTCCCTGAAATCGCACCTCTAGGGGCTTGCGAATTTCTCCTCTACTCCAGGGGGGTTGTCGAGGCCCCTTGCCCTGCAAAAGGGGTCGTCGCTGCATCTTGATTCATCTTTGATGTCTTTGGGTTGTCCGCGAGTCCGTAGGTTGAGTTCAGGGGAATCCGGAGGATTTCCCAGAGATCTTCGCGCTCTCGGATTTCTTCGTCGTGTAGAATAATTACAAGTTATACCCTCGTCAAGTTATAACACGGGGGTTTCGTCGCCTCGTCGCCTTGTCGGCTTTGTCGCTTCGTCGGCTTCGTCGCCTCGTCGGCTTTGTCGCTTTGTCGGCTTTGTCGCTTTGTCGGATTTGCTGCCTCGTCGGCTTCATCGCCTTGTCGCCTCATCGGCTTCGTTGCTTCCTTGGCTTCGTCGCCTCGTCGGCTTCGTTGCCTAGTTGGCCTTTTCGCCTTCGTTGCCTCGTCGGCTTCGTCGGCTTCGATTCCTCGTTGCCTCGTCAGCTTTGTCGGTTCGTCAGCTTCGTCGCCTCGTCGGCTTCTTCGCCTCGTCGGCTTCGTCGCCTCGTCGGCTTCGTCGCCTCGTCGGCTTCGTCGCCTCGTCGGCTTCGTCGCCTCGTCGGCTTCGTCGCCTTGTTGCCTCGTTGGCTTCGTCGCCTTGTTGCCTCGTCGGCTTCGTTGCTTCGTTGGCTTTTTCGCCTCGTAGGCTTTGTCGCCTTGATGCCTTTCAGGCCCCGGGCCTCACCAATGTCTTACTTCGTCGGCCCCAGGTCCTTGGCTTTGGTGATGGGCCTTGATTTTCCATAGTGGGCTTTGACTTTTGCCTAAATTGGCTCAAGTTTTATATTTTAGAAAAATGCACATAACATTAACCCCCGAGTTTCTTGGGTAATTGTATTGTGCGAGCTTTTTTTTTAAAGATTTAAGGTAACTTGTATTATTTGGCGAGGATTCGGGCTACCAGAGATTTTAGTCTCCTCTCCGTCCTCCTAAGGAATTGCGAATTTCCTTTAACCGGGTGTTTGTAAAATATTATCGAAAATGTATTCGCATAAGTAAGCGGGGAGATAATCCAGGCATAGTCAAAGACATAAGCGAATTGATTAAATAAATCACAAGTCACTTTTTTTATGATTTTACTCGATTTTTAGATTTTTGGAGATTCATAGGCGTGCTTTGTAAAATAAAGGCCTTTTAAATTAATTTTGAACTCCGCAAATAAATCTACAAATATATAAAATAAATTGATGTAATAAATATGAAACTAAATAATTAGTTTGAAAATAATAATTGCGCATTAAGTTTGAAATTTTAATAAATTCCTCAATTTTTGTGCAATTTTTCACTTGTAATGAATACCGTAAGTAATAAAATAATTCATGAAAATCTGAGAAAATAATTTTAATTTGATTTTCATGTTTGAAAATTAAAAATGAAACTTTATAAAGTTCCAAAGTTTAATTTCCAAAGCCTTTTGGATAACCTTTGAAAAAAGCCTTTTTTTTTTTGCGTTAAAACGGATAAAAGCTAATTTTTGATTGTTTTTGACCATTTAAAAAATTAAACATCAGCTTTATTAGCCTTGTTTATGCGATTTTGGGCTTGAGTGAGCTATAGAATTCGAATAAAAATCGAAAGGGAAATAAGATTAGGGTAAAATATTACCTCATAAATACCTTTTAGGGTTTAAGGCATTTCTCTCTCCTCTCTTGTTTCCCAAAATAGCGAATTGCACCTCCTCCGGGCATTTGACAACTGCATTTCTCCTTCTCACGGTGGTGATGGTTTTTTCCAGCGGGATCGGTGGCGATGATCTCCATGACTTCGTTCAAGAGTCCAGTAAGTTCGTTTTCTCACCGAACTTTCTATTATTGGATCTTGATGATGAAATTCCAGCCACTTTTGACGATGCTCCGGCGATGTTAAATGATTGGGCACTGAGCCTTGAAGATACATTCCGTGTAGGTAATGGCGAGGGAATTGAAATTTCGGCGAGCTTCGTGGAGGAAGCCAAACTCGGCTTTTGCGTGGATGGCTTTCCGGCTATCGACGTGATGCATTGCGAGGGCACGGGCTGCATGGAGGCATTAGGCACGTCAGAACCTCGTGAGGAGGTCTGCGACAACATCTGGCGGGAGATGCGGTCGGCATGGAGTTTGGCGTGTGCGCAGGAGGTGGTGCACACAGCTTTGGCGCGGGCTGCGAGGAACCCATCGCGGTGGGGCCTACCGGATTTGCCCAGTCGGCATCGTCTGCGGAGGCTTCCGGCGATGGCGCGGCGGTCGGTGCTAGGGGCAGCAATTCCGGTGACATGGGGATGGCCGGAGTTGGCCCGTCAGCGGTGTATGTGGTAGTCTCCGGCGGTGCCGTGGTCTCTGTTTCGGTGGAGGGCCATGATGGTTGTATAGCTCGCGCGGGCTTTGGCGACGTGCACGGCACGGTTCTTGATGCAAGAAGCGGCTTGGCGGGTGCTCCGGTGAGTGTTCCGCTGGAGATGGTGATGTCTGTTGGTGACAGTGAGGTCGTCTTCAACTCCGGCAAGACTACTCCGGCTAAAGGGCCGCCAATAGAGGTGGCGGGTGTCCAATTTTGACAAAAAAAAATGATTTTGAGGGCTTCGAGACTCCGATTGACCACCCAATTTTTGCGTTCGACTCGTCAGGACCGGTGCTATCTCCTGCTGAAAAAATAATCGATCATGGGCCAATAATTCCGGTCTCCGGGCTCTGTAAGAACCTCTCATTGCTGCTTCGACTTTTGTCGTCGGCTCCGCCGGAGAGCGTTTTGTCTTCTGAATCTCTTGGATGTGCTGTAAACTTTGTAGGTGGCTTGGCAGACGGAGTTGGATCTTTCGGCGATCATGGCTCCAAGCCTTCGGTCCTTGGTGGTGCCTTTGTCGTAGAGTTTGCTGATGTTGATACGTTCGATGTCATCGAGTAGCAGGGTGCTGGCGGAGACTTCGTCGATGAGGCGCCCGTAGCTGAGGAAGGACCCGCAAGCGAGGTTCTTGCCGTCATGGGCATTGCCGATGTCGAGGGTCTTCCTGTTGACGAGACTTCCATACATCGTCTTTACCGCATTCGGTCATCTGTCCTAAGCTGATTGTACGCAACCACGTCATTGAACCTTCGTTGACGTCGTTTCTTGCTCTTTATGGTTTTTGCATACGCCGGTCTTCGATTTCTGCTGGTGGAAATATTCCTTGTGATTGTGTCCTTGGTTTTCTCCTGTGCACTTGTAGAGTCTTCGTCATGGGATGGGCCTTCCTCTTTGGCCGTTCGTCCGTGATCTTCTGCTGTCGTTGGGTGTGCCGGCCTTCCAAGTTGCGCCGGAGTCTTTTCGTACCTTGGTTACGTGCTTCTCGGCTTGGCGGATTCTCTCTCGTTGATCTCTAACAGTCGAAGAGTTCCGCACTGTTTTTTGTTTCTACTATCGCTCTTCGGACGCTGGAGAATTCATGGTGTCTTCGTCATATGTTCGTCTGGAGTTGCCTCGATGGAGGTTGGATCTTCACTTGCGTCATCAATGGGTTTAGGCTCGGATGTCCTTTTTTGGTTCGTATCTACCTGACTTCAGCTTTCAATTCTCGCATCCGTCGTATGAGCATACGTCTGGCTCGTGAGATTTTCTTAGTCTGATTTTGGGGTTGGTGAAGAAGAGCCGTCTACTTCTTTATACGGAATTTTGGCGGTGGATCTTGGTTGGCTTTATTGCTGACTCTATGGAGGCTTTTTTGATGTTAACGAGGTAGACATGTTTGCTCCGGTTCCTCTTCAAGTGCTTCCTCCGGCAGAGGATGATGCACCTCGAGCTTCTTTGCGGGAAGGCGTTCATCGTTATTTGAGGGAGGATATTCATCGCTCTTCAAAAGAAGGTGTTTTCCATTCTCCTCCGGTGAAGTTTTCGTCGAAGGTGAGGACTATTGCTCCTGAGCGGCGCATTCCTTCGGTTGTCGTCCGTCCTTCAGGTATAATTCCTTTTGCTTCGTCTTTAATAGCTGTGCTGTCCTTCAGGTTCATCCACTCCTGCAGGTATAACTCCTTTTGCTTAGTCTTTAATAGCTATGCTGTTCTCTATTTGCTTGGTCTTTAATAGCTATGCTGTTCTCCATTGCCTTGTTTGCTATTGTGTAGGTTTGTCTGGCTTCAAGAAGTTTGTTCCTTAGATGCGTCCTCGGGCTTAAGCCACTGCTTCTGGTACTCGTGTTGGCGCCAGTGTCCACGCAGTTCCGGCTTTGAAGTCATCTAGCGAGGATCTTGATTATCGTACTTTCCATCGTATGAAACGGCGGTTGTCTTCGGAGAAGGCGTCTTCGCCTCGTCGTTCGCACTGACTGTCTTCTGGCAAGAATGAGGACTCTTCTCGTCGGCTTTGTCAGCGTAGTGTTGGTCTTGATGGAGCGTCATCTCCATTAAAGGTTTGAATGATGAGTCGACGCGGGTTGACTAATGATCGTCAAAGCTGGAGGCGATTCCGTCGTCTTGGATGAGTCTCCGGGCTATCGTTCACGATCTTCGGCAAACTTCCTTCGTGGGGGCAAATTCGTTGTCTTGGCGAATCTCCTCGTTGGGGCTGAGTCCTAGTCTTGGTGAAGCTCCTTGTCGGGGCGGAGTCGTTGGCGATGTCCTCGTCTGGGTGAGCTCCGGTCTTGATGAAGCTCCGAACTAGTCTTGATGATTCTTCGTGATCTTACTTCCCTGGCTAGCCCCTACGGCGAGGGAGGACCTGCAAAAAAGGGTAGAATGAGCCTTTTCCTCGTGGCTTATGGTTGGGCGAGGCTGCCTACATTTCTCAGTTTAAGAGAATCAGGTCTCACGTAGTTCGGGCTTAGTGATAAACGGCGGGTGAATGACGATGTGGTTGACTCATCGGAAGTGCCGTTGTTGGCGGCGCGGGAGTGACCCTTGGTCAGATGGCTCGGTATTACCGGCGTGATGTGTCCTTCGTGGACCTCGTCGGTGTTGGCGGACTCACTGTCGAACTTCCCTCGCGTTGGCGAAGTACAGCGAGAGCCTTGACCTGACAAGGTATGCTCTTTTGTCGACCTTGTCGAGGTTGGCGAGGGTGCCTAACCTGTTAAGGGATGCTCCTTGTCGACCTTGTCGGAGTAGGTGGCCTCGTCTGGCGAAAGGCCTTATCTCGACAAGGGAAGCTCCTTCCTTTGTCAACCTTTGCGGGGTACGTGGCATCGTCTAACGACGGGCCTTATCCTGACGAGGGATGCTCCTTCTTTTGTCGACCTCGCAGGTGTTGTCGCTATTAACCACTTAGCGAGGGACGCCTTTGCTGACTCGTCGAACAACCTTTCTTGTTCGAGGCTAAGAGTCTTCTTCTAGAACGATATTAACTCTTTATTCAAGTCCTTTCCCACTAAGGGTAAACGAATTTTAGAGAGATAAATCTAGAGGGAAAAGCTATGGAGAAAGCTGCGAGTGAGTGTGTGTGTGGGTGGGGGGGAGGTTCCTATTTATAAGAAAGCCAATTCCATGAAATTTCACCTCCTGGGGCCTGCAAATTTCTCCTCTGCTCTACGGGGGCTATCGAGTCCCCTTTCCCTACAAAAGGGGTCGTCGGTGCTTCTTGATTCGTCTTTGATGTCTTCGGGTTATCCACGAGTCCGTATGTTGAGTTCGGGGGAGTCCAGAAGATTTCCCGGAGATCTTCGTGGTCTCGGATTTCTTCGTCATGTAGAATAATTGCAAGTTATACCCTCGTCAAGTTATGGCAAGGGGGTCTTGTCGCCTTGTCGGCTTTGTCGCCTCATCGGCTTCATCGGCTCATTGCCACGTCGGCTTTATCGCCTCGTCCCCATTCGTTGCTTCGTCGGCTTTTCCGCCTCGTCAGATTTGTCGCTTCGTCGGCTTTGTCGCCTCGTTGGCTTCGTCGCCTCGTCGGCTTTATTGCCTCGTCGGCTTTGTTGCCTCGTCGGCTTCGTCGCCACGTCGGCTTTGTCGCTTTGTCAGCTTCGTCGCCTCGTCGGCTTTGTCGCTTTGTCGGCTTTGTCGCCTCATCAGCTCTTTCGCCTTGTTGGCTTAGTCGCCTCGTCAGTTTTGTAGCTTCGTCGCCTCGTCGGTTTTGTAGCCTCGTCGCCTCGTCGGCTTCGTTGCCTCCACGCCTTTTGAACCCCGGGCCTCCCCAATGTCTTAGTTCATCGGCCTGGGTCTTTGGCTTTGGTGATGGGCCTTGAATTTCCATAGTGGGCTTTGACTTTTCTTAATGGGCTTTGACGTTTGCCAAAATGGGCTCAATTTTTATATGTTAGAAAATGCACATAACACACTCTATTCTCGCCCACTCACTTCACAAAACCCAAGGCTAAGCTTTACAAGCACCCAGAAGTGAAACTCACTAATTGAAAATCACATCATCACAAATCTCCACCTTGACTTTCAGAAGAATCGGGAACAACACTGAGAACCTTCGTCAAACCACTCCCCGACTTGTCCTTTAATTGCCCAACTTCGCGAAGCTGATTAAGTCTCAACAATGCCGAAACTTGATCCCCATCGCCACCTTTGTAGTCATACCCACAGGATTATCGTCCGTTTGAACTTTCTCAACAACTAATGACCCCTCCGCGACTACACATATCGAATGTAGTGTAGTTTTATGTCAACATGTTTTGTCTGCTCATGGAACATTTGTTATTGGTCAAGCGTATCGCGCTTTGATTGTCACAAAGAAAATCCACCTCATTTTTTGCAATCCCAAACTCCCCGATAAATCTCTTTAACCAAAGAGATTCCTTCACGCCTTCCGTTGCAGCGATTTACTCGGCCTCCATCGTAGAAAGCGTTACTGACGGTTGCAATTGTACAATACAACTCACGCACAACCAAATAAAGTGAACGCATACTTGGTCAACGAGCGTCTCTTGTCCAACCCACCCACAAAGTCCATTTCGCACCATGAACTAATTAAATCTCAAGTAATATTATCTGGATGATTGTTTTAAGCCATAAAGAGATTTCCTAGGAAGACACATATCTTCTTCTCTAACCTTAATAAATCTTTCCGGTTGAGCCATTAAGATTATAAGATTGCAATGAAGAAACGTGGTCTTTACATCCATTTGCGCAAGCTCCAAATCATATTGATTTACGTTGTCACGCAAAATTTGAATGGATGTATGTTACACCACGGGAGAATAAATTTCATTGATGGTGACCCCTTTGCTTTGCCTGAAGCCCTTAGCTACTAATCTTGCCTTACACTTTGGGTTCTAAAACCCAAAAATCCATTCCTTCCACTTGAAAACCCATTTACAACCAACAACCCTTTGGTTCTTAGGCTTGTCCACAAGTACCCATGTCTCGTTCTTGTCAATCAATGTCATTTCATCATTCATTGCACACTTCCATAGCTCTATATCTTTCCCTATCACCGCTTCTTGGTACGATCTCGGTTACGAGTCTTCTAATTCCTCCGCGAAAACCAGTGTATAAGAAACTAAATCACAGTAACCATTTCTTCTACATCGTTTCTTGCTAATTGATACAAGTCTAGGATTTTATCCGGAACTTTACTGCCTTCCTCTTATATTTGTTCCAAATGACCACTACCACTAGCCTCGCCTTTATCATCCCCCTCGTCATTACATCTCCAAAATAGCTCCACCTAAATTTTGGCTCTTTACTTAGCTCATCTCAAACCATCGTTAGCCTCTTGAGTTTGTTGGTTGTCCCGCGGATCTAGACTCTAAAAAAGTCTGCTAATAAAAAAAAATCATGATCATTATGATTATCAAGCAGGTTGACCTTTAAAACATTTCTTGGGTTAGAGTCCCATACGGAAAACCATATCAGCCCGTCTGTACTATCACAATAAACAAATTAACTTTCCCGATCGTGATAAAATAATTTTCTTAATTTTACAAAACACATTCTTGTTTTAATTGAGCCTTGAGTATTAATAAAAAAAATTATCATGTCGATATAAATGAAGAACGTGTAACTTAGAAAATTGAGGTTTCTGTCTGCGCTCTCGGATCTTCTGACCTCCACGAATCTTCTAATCTTCGTTCTTGATGCTTATTGGGAGTTTTGAGAGAAGACTTCTTTTAGAAGTCTTCCAATGTATTCTCTGGAACTTGACCCCCGGGATGCGTGGGCTCCCACTAAATAGACTCTAAGCCCTAAACTCGATATTTACAGAAAATGAAGAGGGAGAGAGAGTTGGGAGTTTTGAGAGAAGACTTCTTTTAGAAGTCTTCCAATGTATTCTCTGGAAATTGACCCCCGGGATGCGTGGGCTCCCACTAAATAGACTCTAAGCCCTAAACTCGATATTTGCAGAAAATGAAGGAGGAGAGAGAGAGAGAGAGAGAGAGAGAGAGAGAGAGAGAGAGAGAGAGAGAGAGAGAGGGGGAGGGAGGGAGGGAGAGAGGGAGGGAGCGAGAGCGAGCGAGCGAGCGAGAGAGAGAGAGAGAGAGAGAGAGAGAGAGAGAGAGAGAGAGAGAGAGAGAGAGAGAGAGAGAGATATTTATTGTGGAGAGTGTGTTTTTTAGGGTTACCGACTCTCCTTTATATAGGGAATTTGCCTAACCACTTTGAGAAAATCCCGCAACTAATTTTGAGAGATTTACTCAACCAATTGGAGATATTCAATCAAAGATTTGATTTAATAATCAAATCAAATAAATAATAAATTCAAAAGCAAATATTTTCTAAAAATACCAAATAAGATTTAATAAATCAAATCATATATTATTTTCAAGATTTAGTTATAAATTTCTTGAATAAATTTTGAATATTGTAAATATATTTATCTTAATTAAATCTCCAGGAATTAATTCCAATATTTAATTTTCTCTTATTTTTTATTTAAATAATAGTGTCATTTTCGGGCCTGGGCCAAAAACTGTTATTATCATAAATCTCAAACCATTCGTTAGATTGACACGATTCAAAAAGATAAATGTACGAGAATTTAATTTTCTACAACCCTAGGGATGTAGAAGGAATAAATTCAATTATATTTTTAGGGAAATCAGTTATTTTATGACAACAATCACGAATCATGCATGCTTAGAATATTCTATGTCCAAGAAATATATTGAACATAATATTTGCGGTGTCATCCTTGTGGAGCTACAAAGGGGACTAATGGAGATGAACACTCGAGCTTCGGTAAAACTATAGCACTTTTACCAACCTCGATTACATTCCACTATAGCTATTGGCTGAACTCTAAAGTGTGTATTGATTTTATCTTCCTCACCACATGTGTCCATTGATACAATCACATTTATCAAAATCTAAGTTTTCGTGTTATTATGATACTCATCAAAAGGGTAAAAATGATTGTTCGTCCCTTTTGATGAAATTATCTTATTCCATGATTATTACTAGCGACTCACTCTATTGGATTATGAATCCGTTGCGCTGATTATGAGTACTTGTTTGTTTCCCGCAAACCATAATAAGAATATCATAAAGATATTACCCATATTTACATTCGTGCAACTTTTCCGTGTCAACCGTCTAATCCCAAAATAAAAGTGCTAGGAATACTCAATTGTACTCTGTGATGATTAAATCAAAGATTATATAAGTTGAACCGTATAATTTCACGGTGCTCAGGATATCAAACGATTCCTATCCGATCATCTTATCGACGTTATCGTACTTTCATCAGTGACAGATTTATGTGATAATTTCGGATATAAGTCTAGTCCGTTCAGTATCAAGACACTTCATACCTAATAAACTTAACAGTTCATGGACCGCACTGTGATCCAGTAATAGATCATCACATTAATGTGATTAAATTCATCAATAGTCGTTCTCGATTAGAAATTCCCATTTCTTATCTAGACTTTGGACCTGTTTAAGTTCTTTATTCGTGATAGTCAAACCTCGTCACATAGACTCAGTTTGATGACTAAACACGAAAGCAATAAGTTAAAGAACTAGGGATTAAACATTCCTTTAATATTTCATATAATTCGGAGATAAATATACAAGATTATCATTAATAAGAATTATTCATTTGTAGGTAATTGGTCAAGATCTTATTCAAGCGGAATTAACATATGAATAGAGGGCGTATAAAAAAATATGTCCAACAGAGTCGCCATTGTCATGTAGTAGTCGGTCTTTCTAAAGACAACATCCCAGCTAATGACACATGTTGATGTTTTTTGCCATATTTATACCAACACTTCCAACCCTTCATGCCCTCGGGGTATCCAACAAACATAAATTTCTTTGCTCGTGGATCACGTTTTCCCTCTCTTTGGTGCATGTACGCCACACAACCAAAATACCTTGAAATTATCGAGAAACTATGGAGAGCCATTCGACACTTCTTCCGGTGTCTTAAAATTAAATGCCACTGATGGACCTCAGTTTATCAAGTAAGCTGCCGTATTCACGGCTTCTCCCAAAAACCTCATTGGTAAGCCGGACTCGAATAGCATACATCGCACCTTCTGAAGAAGTATCAGATTCATCCGCTCTGCAAGACCATTTTGTTACAGGGTGTTTAGAACGGTCTTGTGCCTAACCATACCTTCATCCTTGATGAACCAGTTTAATTAATCACCTAAATATTCCAAACCATTATCCATTCAAAGGTTTTTGATTTCTCTCCTCGTTTATTTTTCTACCATCTTATTTCATTCTTTTTAACTTTCTAAAAGCTACATCTTTATGCTACAAGATGTAGACCCAAATGTTCCAAGATCAATCGTCAATGAATGGGACTAAATATCGGCCTCCCCTAGATTTCTCGTCCTTGACGCCCCTCACAAATCTTTCACATAGCTCAATGTCTCCCGTGTCACTTCAACGAACCGTGTAAACTTCAGTTCATGGTCTTGCCATAGATGCGGTTTTCACAAAAATCCAAGTCACCAAGTTTGTCACCCCAAAATAAGCATTGCTTGCTCAACTGCTTCAAACCTCTATCACTTATGTGACCCTACCCTCTTATGCCAAACGCTTGCCAAAGAAGTCTCCCGCGGCTCCATAATTGCTGATGTGTCACCGACCACGTTTCTACCTTGAAGAATGTAGAGGTTACACTCTCTAAATATCTTCAATGCAACTAGAGAACCCTTCATGACCGTTCATACGTTATTTTCACATTATCAAGCATAAGCTAGTTGGTCAAAACATCCAAGTGAAATATAAGGTTTTTTCATAACTCTGGTTGATGTTATACCTTTCGTCAAAATCTGCTTCATTCCATAGTGCGTCTTAATCCGCACTGTACTGATTAAAACCATCTTAAATGGATAGTCATTCCCAAGAACCACTTCGCTTAAAGAGACTTTCTTGTAGCTCTCAAACAAACTTTCATTCAATGTCATATGAAATGAGAATTCAAAGTCCATGATCCATTGTTTTTTGGAGTGAACGGTGGAGACTACGAGAACATTGGTGCTCTTGTATCCATCCCCATCTTCTTGAACAACCGTCGTCTTTACGTGTTTTCTTCTTGCGGTCCAGTCTCCTCGATTCGGGAAATTCTTCTTCATGTTCCATCCTCATGACAAGAATACCACTTGAAGACTTTCTTCGAACCTCAAAACTTTGACCACACCTTTTTCTTTTCCTGTCGGACCTACCGAGCCATAACCAAGCTATCTCCACTAGTACTATCCAGTTCTATCCATCGTTTCTGTTTCTTTGACTTTAATGCTCCAACAACTTCTTCAAGAGTTAATTTCCTCTTCCATGTTAAAGAATGTCAACCATGTGCTTGTACAACCTCGGCAAAGAGTAAAGCATGTCCAAATCTTGATCTTCAACATTGCACTTCACGTTAATGTTTTCCAAATCAACGATCGACTTGTTGAACTCGTTGAGATGCTCCATTAAATCATTTCCTTCCGCCATCTTGAATGTGAAATGCGCCTTGAGAAACAAACGGCTCGACAAAGTCTTCGTCATGTAAACTGATTTTTGTTTCAACCATATCTCCAAAGCCGTCGTCCACTGTATAATCTCTCGCAACACCTTATCACCGAGGCTAAGAATCAAAGTATTGAAAGACCTTTCCAACACATCTTCTTTCTCCGCCGTGTCCTACTTCGTCGGAAGTTTATCCGCACCAACAAGAGCCTTACCGAGACCCATATTCCTGAGATGTGCCAAAATCTCCACTTTCCATAACCCGAATTAATTTGAGCCATCAAACTTCTAAATATCAACTTTTAAATTTGACACCATCATATAACAACCACAAAGCTTCAACAATTATCAAACGCTTGGCGTCCACAAAAAACCTCACAATCCCCACAAAGTTGCAATGGACAAAAATGTGATCGGTATTCTCCAATTGATTGTTGCAAAAGCGGCACAGTGAACCTAATAAAGCAGATTATTCGGTAGGAAGGAAACTATTCGTTATAACCAATAATAGTACTATATTCTTAGCTATGCGTTACATGATATTCGCTGCTGAAAGTCTAGTATTTTCTTATTTTGCCGAAAAAATAGTTTTAATGATTATTTTTAGTTTCGAGATCTAAAAATACATTCATGAAGGATTTTAGCTTTCTAACTGTCCAAATTTAATATATATTATTTTTTTCATGCTCATCTCGTGGTATATGCTTTATGGTATATCCAAATGGCCATGTTATATTAACACCCAATTTAACAAAAACTAGAAGAAAATTTAGATGATTAATTTTACTTTCATAGCTATATATACAGTATAACTTATATAAATTAAACTCTATAAATTAATACTAGCTAAATTAATAATTCGTTAAATTTATAATATAATAATTTTTTTAATTAGTATATAGGTCCCAAATGATATATAAATTAATAGTTTAATATAAAAAATTACATAAATAATTATAAAATAACAATAAATAAAATAAAATAAAATAATTATGATATAACATTGAATAAAAAGATGAAATTACATCACTAATTATGTAGTCTTCTTAAAATATGATTCTATAGTAATTATTAACAACTTTAATCATCAGTACTCTAAGCTGTTGTCATTCCTCATTAATACCATTTGGCTCTTTAATATTTTTGACATTGGTACTATGATAAAAGCTTTTTAAATCATAATAGTATCTCTGGACATTCTTAATATTGATACTTTAGTATTCTCGATATAATAAATTAATTTTTTTTTTGTTAGTGTTAATGCCAAAAAATGGATCAACAGTAAATCGCCCCAAGTTTTAATTTTAGGCCGGGCCCAATGTCCGTTTAAAAGTTGGATTGGGCTTGAAACTTGATTATTCGCCTTTCTTGATGTGTTTAAGGACGTAATAGAGACGAGATTTGATAATATATGATGCCGGACCTCGTCACTTGTAACGAGACTTCCTACGTATCCATTTTAATGGGATCAAGTCATCACGTAGTTCAAAGAGACTATTGAGAGATTCTATCGCTTTAGAGAGCATTTGAGTGAAATGTGTATAGTTCCGAGTGCGAAAGGGATCGGATCCGTTTTTCTGAGTTTGAAACTTCTATTTATAGACGGGTCCAGGGGCCTCTAAGCAATTAAAAATAACTTTGTTAGACCCCTGAGTAATTAAATAATTGTTGTAAAAAAGTAAGCACGTTCGTTCAAGCGCACTCGTTTTTGGGCACTCATTTCTAGGGAGCCCATTTCAAGGACGCTCATTTCTAGCGCGCCCATTTCTAAGGAGTTAAGAGCGTCCATTTCAAGCGCACTCATACTTTTTCCCCAAATACCCATAATAGTTAGTTAAGATGTTTATATACTTATGGCTGACTAATATTTTTCCTTCATTAATGTATAAATTAATAAATTATTAATTTATATGTTAATTAATAATCCTATAAGATAATATGTTTTGTCGGTCCCTATATTAATTTATGGAGGTCTACAGTATATAACAAATTAAAAACCCTTTAGAGAAAAATAAATAACAAGGTGACCTACTAACTCACGGTGTCACAAATAGCAAACATCATTTAGATGGCATCCGGTAGCTTCTATTTTTTCCATTTAAATGACCATAAATATTGACTCATATATTTAATGAAGTAAACTCACAACTCTATTACTATAATAATAATAAAAAATGACACCATCATAAATAATAATTTATATATTAAAAACTATAAAATACGGGAAAAAGTCATGATAGCCAAGCCATTAGAATTAGATCCCTTAATTATAATTTGGCAAACAATTGTTTAATTACATAATTAGCCAATGAACAGGGTCTTTAATTATATGGATTAATGATGCATGGTCCTTCTAACAATTTAAATTATTCTTCAACTTCAGAGCGAAACTCTATGTACCTCATTGATTTTAACACTAAAATGAGTCGATGACAAAACTTTTGTAATAAAGTCTTAGGAAAAAGCTTAACTTATCATAAAATTATTAACAGCTCATTATAACATTTTAAATGACCTCCTAATATAGAAAAAGACTTGCTCAAATTGACAATGTTGTCGTTTTCTTCGTAGTCAATGTCTAATGTGAAACATCAAGTCTTTATAAAATAGGTTATAAGTACATTTATTATCTGCACAGTGCAATGCGATCTAAGGGATAAACCGCGTAAGATTAAAATTGGGTCAAATCATTCCATCAAGTCTTTATAAAATAGTTTATAAGTACATTTTAATCAATTCCCACCTAAAAATCAAGTTAATTATCTTTAATAAAACAAGCGAGCATTCAATTTGACATCACATTATGTCGTCACCACGTATAACATATACATAGATGAGCAAAAGTAGAGCTGTGCACAATTCGTCGCCAATCACGACGCGACGCGTCGCGACGCCTACAGTGCGAGTCGCGACGCGTCGCGACGCAGGCGGCAAAAGTCGCGATTCGTCGCGACGAGGAGTGCGAGTCGCGACGACCACGTCATCGATCCGAGGGGTTGATCGTGTGGCTGAGATTACGCCACGTCATCGATCCGAGGGGAGTGAAAAGTTGTGTTTGTTGGTGGCGAAAATAACACAATTTTTACCCGAAATTTATTCCCCAACCACAATTATTACCCACTTTACTCGAATTCCAACCCTAAAATTTCAAATTTCAAAATTTTTTCACCCACTTTCTCCTCACAATTATTCACCCACTTCACCCACCACAATAATTATTCACCCACCCCACCCTCTCCTAAAACCCTATAAATACCACCTCTTCCTCCCTCATTTCCTCACCAACAATCTCTCAACTCTCTCTCAAATTCTCTCAACTCTCCAAGTTTTTTCCACTCTCAATCTCCAAAGTTCCAAAGTTCTAAAGTTCCAAAGTTCCAATTTTCTAAATTCCTAAAGTTCTATCATTATGTCTCGAAGAAGCGGCGGTAGTTCCGGGGGTCGAAGGGCGGCCAGGAATTTGCAACCCCAATTTCTACAAGGGGGAACATCGGATACTTGTCCCGACGACTACATTCCCGTTAGGCTACCGGCAGAACTATTCCCTTCCCCTCACAATCCAAATTATCCCGACGATACAGTACGGTCTCTAAGACCTAGTCTAGTCCGGGCGGTGGCCCAGCACCACGCCAATCCCGACCGTGTGCCCCCAGAGTTGGTCGACGCGGTGGCTCAATGTAGGGGGGGAAATAACGATCCTTTTTTCAACCTCATGTTACGGGAAGGTGCCGAATACCGAGCTCAAGGTCCCGAAGGTGCCGATCCCGACGAACCTCAAGGTCCCGAAGATGCCGATCCCGACCAAACCCAACGTCCCGACGATGCCGATCCCGACGACTATCAAACGCCGCCCTCGATCCGTGGTTCAAATATCGGGGTGTACCACCGCGGTTCTCCTCAAGCAACCAATCAAGATAGCGGTGAAGCCTCCGTTGCCCGTCCTCGACGAAGTCGACGTCCTTCTACCGGGTAAAAACCTTTAATCCTTTTTTTATTTCATTTATTATAAATTTTTTATTAATTAATAAGTTAGTACTTAATAATAAATAATAATTAATAATTAATAAGTAATAAATAATAATTAAAAAATATTGAAAAAAAATAATTAATTTTTAATAATTAATAATTATTAAATAATAATCACTTGAAAGTCTTAGTATGCTCTGTGGTTGCGGTTCCGACTGATCTTCCACATCAGAAACGATTTTCTTGAGATTTAATTATCATTTAATCATAATTATCTTAATTAATTAATTTCGTTTAATTTTTTTTACGATAAATATTATAGTTTAATTACCTTTTAGTTTAATTAATTAATTTGTCACGTCTCTTGAAAGTCTTAGTATGCTCTGTGGTTGCGGTTCCGACTGATCTTCCACATCAGAAACGATTTTCTTGATATTTAATAAGTTAACGGGATTAAAAATGGTAATTCGTATGTGTGGTGATTATTATAAAGTTCTTAATGGAATACGGTGTCTTAGAAAGATTGGTTTTTAAATAAGGTTTGCTTTGCAATCTCCTCCAAGCTAGCCTGGGAACCTCGGGGAGTTCTGTCTAGAAAAGCTTGGGCCTAAAGCGAGATCATAGCATCCTTTCCAGTCGATCTGGCCGTGGAACCTCGGGGAGTTCCGTCAAAAAGAGCTTGATAATGAT
This sequence comes from Parietaria judaica, assembly GCA_954871525.1. Classification (NCBI taxonomy): domain Eukaryota; kingdom Viridiplantae; phylum Streptophyta; class Magnoliopsida; order Rosales; family Urticaceae; genus Parietaria; species Parietaria judaica. The sequence goes on from OX940868.1 coordinate 5,740,918, forward strand.
TTCCACACATAGAAAATACCATTTTTAATTTCGTTAACTCTTTTAATTAACTATATGAAATTTAATTAATTAATATGATTAATATTAATATTTAATCCATGTAAAATTAATACCCATTTTTATTTTGTTAACCTTTTTTCTCCCGTATATTTTTAATAGGGAAAGTCCTCCTGCCTTGTTGTGGGGACGACCAAACAAAGCGAAGGTGTGGGATTATTTTCACGAGGAACGACGGGTGGAGAACGGTGTTCGAATCAAGATCGCCACGTGCAAGAAGTGCCATGAAACCCTCGATGCGTTGGGGGACAAAGGAACCGGCTACTTGACGCGACATAAGAAAGCGTGCTACGGAGACGGTAACGAGGTAAACACAGCACAGGTAAGTGCTCTTACCACCGAAAATTTACGGAAATGGACCCTCGAGTGGTTACTGTCTACGGGCGCACCGATGAGTTTGGTGGAAAACCCTGCGCATACACAATATATGCAAAGGGTTAATCCGTCTTACGAACAGTTTTCCCGTACGACATATACCAGGGACATGGAGTCTGCTTACAAAATGCAAAAAAATTATTTGGTCGATTTTTTCAAAATGTCCAACATTAACGTTGCTTTTACCACCGACTTGTGGAGCGGTCCGAGCCTTAACGACTATTTGAGTCTGACCGCCCATTACGTCGACGAGAATTGGGATCCATGTCAAAAACTTTTAAACATGTCACCATTCGAGTGTCGCCATACCGGCAAAAACATTTCCGATAAATTAATAGAATTATTCAATGATTGGGGTTTGCAAAATCGTATCAATTCTATTACGTTAGATAATGCCGCAAACAATAACGCCGCTATTACTATCTTAGAAAATAGTTTGCCCGGTTCTCCTTTTCGTAATATTTTACATCAAAAATGTGCTTGTCACATCATTAATTTAATTGCTAGAACGGGGGAACGAAATATTTCAGGGCACGTTGACAAAATACGCGGCGTTGTCGATTGGATCCGGCATTCTCAAACCGTTGTTAGGTGGAGACGATTTTGTAAAGAGCACAATCATAAAGCTAATAAGTTTGGTTTAGACAACAATACACGATGGAACTCTACATATCTAATGCTTTCAGTTGTTTGTAGACAGAGATTACCGTTAAGCGCTTTCCTCCTCACCGAACTAGAGGCCTCGGAGCGGATCACGGAGGCAGAATGGGAAATGGCCCAGAAATTCACCCAATTCCTCAAACCCTTTTACGCTGTTACTTTAAATTTTTCAAACCAAAGACAACATTCCTTGAATCATGGTCTTTCGGGTCTTTACGAAATTACAAACACTTTTTCTGAATTCGCAAATGACCCTGTTATTTCGCCCATGATTGAGGGAATGGTTGCAAAATTCAAAAGTTATTGGGATCCACCCCCTTTTTCGTATTGTTTCGGTGCTATCTTGGATCCCCGTATTATGTTTACGTTCGGGCCTTTGATGTCAGCAATCGGGACAAACTTAGGGGTGGATTACACTGATTATATTAAGGTTGTTAATGAAGCTTTTTATGAACTTTACAGTGAATACGACCGGCGGTTCCCACAGTTCAACGTGGAGGCGGAGCAAAGGGCAGTTATGGAAAGCCCAACCAAGACCGGCCTAGCATTTGTCCGGAGACTGAAGCAAAGACTGGATCGCGGAGAAGCATCGGGATCCGGTACGCCACCGGCACGAGCGGAGGAAACGGACGGTGCCCCGCAAGAACTGAAGCGGTACTACGGCCTGCGGATCGACGAGGACTCCGTCGAGTTCGATGTGATTGGATGGTGGAAGAATCAACGGGAAAGATTCCCGATATTGGCGAGAATGGCGAGGGATATACTGTCCATCCCCATTTCCAGCGTTGCTTCGGAGAGCGCGTTCAGCTCGGCTCAGCATATAATCGACGACCGGAGGGCGTCAACAACTCCTACACACCTCGAGCAAGCGGTGGTGTTGAACGATTGGATGTTCCGCAACCCCACCATCGCCCAACGGACCGAGCCAACCGAGCTAGAGCTTATGACGCAAAGGTTTAACGACTGGTTCCCCGAGTGACGCAATGTAAACGCCAATATGATGTGCTCTTTCCTCTCTTGGTTTTATGTCCCTAAGGAGGGTTTTACGAGAGAGGTTTTAGTGAGGCATCTTGTAATATTTACACTGAATTTTTACAACTTCTTCCACCATATTGTAATATTCACAATGAATAATACAACTTTTTTTTTAATATCTTGTTTTATCATATTTACTTATTTGTTTTAGAATTTTAATAATTATTAATATGGTACACGTACATACTTATTAACATATATTACAACTTAAAAATTAACTTATAATTTAAAATTAATAATATGTTACACAATAATAACATACTAAAATATTAATTTTGAAATAAATAAAGTTTAAATAATAAGTTTACATAATTTAATACTTAAATTCGGATAAAAACTAATAAAATTAAACATTGGAAACAAAAAATAACTTTTGCCGCACCCTTTTTTTTGGTCCTTCCTCGCTAAATCGCGACCACGTCGCGACGCATCGCGACCAGGCACGCCACGACGCATCGCGACGTGTACAGTCGCGATTTTGGCGACTTTAGTCGCGATCGGTCGCGATTGCTCCATGTGCAGCTCTAAGCAAAAGTATTGACTTCAACATACTAATGAATAATATCTAATACTGCACATGTTTGCACATTAAAAGATACTTTATGAAATAAATAAACAATTTTTTTTCTCCCCTTATAAAAATAGAAAATGGTTCAATTACCAATTTATTAGTGATTTTTCTTTTTACAAAATTTATCGATAATTTTGTATCATATAATAATATTCATAAGTATAACTTGTAAGAATTTGATTTTGTCATTATGTGTTTTAAAAACAGGTTGTCTTAAATACGTGTCCAGACAACAGAAGGATCAACAAGTTGTTGAAGACCTGCGCATTTATTGGAGAGATATGCTGCTGGAGTGGAAGATCTTCGTGGAGCAATCACAAATTAGCCAGCACAGTCCTAATCATCTTATGATCAATGCTTGATTGATTTGATTGGATGTTACTGTTGGTGCTTTCAATTCCCCTGATCGTGGTCCCTTTTATTTTCTTATATGGTTTCCATGAAGACCGGCGTATAAAGCATTTGCTAGATGTGGGTGGAACATTGAGCACTTTTAACGAAAAACACCCATCGACTTAAATCACAACTGGAGGGTCTTGAGATCTCACTTGAGTGAAGTGACGACTAGCTGTGGACAGTTGAAGTAATCGCAAGATCGTTCTGAAGAGAAGCAAACTTTTTCCCTGGATTCGGATCACCAGCTACACGTGGTCTTGAGGGGTGTTTATCTATTCCTCACCCCGATTAGCCAGCTCAGTCCTAATCATCTAATGATCAATGCTTGATTGATTTGATTGGATGTTACCATTGGAGCTTTCAATTCCCCTGATCGTGGCCCCCTTTATTTTCTTATTTGGTTGCCATGAAGACCGGCGTATAAAGCATTTGCTAGATGTTGGTGGAACATTGAGCACTTTTAATGAAAAACACCCATCGGCTTAAATCACAACTAGAGGGTCTTGAGATCTCACTTGAGTGAAGTGACGACTGGCTGTGGACAGTTGAAGTAATCGCAAGATCGTTCTAAAGAGAAACAAGCTTTTTCCCTGGATTCGGATCACCAGCTACGCCTGGTCTTGAGGGGAGTTTATCTATTCCTTTGTTAAAATCATTTAAGTATCATGTATGATCGTGTAACATTTGTGAATGTTTTCTAGTGGAATAAAGTATCTGGGTGAGTGCCCAGCAGAGTAGTTTCCCGCGAGGGGTTCCCGAACCGCGTTACTAAATATCGTGTGTTCACTTGCTCTTTAGTTTATACGTATATTTGGTAATCTGGGTTTTAATCATACTTGTTGATATACTTGTCCCGACATTCTTCCCAACATCGTTGATATCCGATTTCAATTGGTATCAGAGTGAATCACCTCTTTGTTCTTGTTTTCAGGAAAGTGTGATATTGGGTAAATCTTTTATTAACGATGGGAACACGTGAAGCTACGTATGTGAAAAGGCCTCCTCTTCTCGAAGAAAACAACTATTCCCACAGGAAGGCCAGCATGCGTTATTTTTTGAAATCCTTAGATGAGAAAGCCTTGACTTATGTATGTAAAGGATGGTCGCATCCAATGGCTATAGGCGATGATAAAATTGAAGTTATTAAACCATCCTCAAAGTGGACTACTGAAGAGCATAATGCTTGTTAAATGAATTCAAAATCTCTAAATGCAATTTTTGCCTCATCTCAACATGTGAATATGCAAAATTTGCATGGGACATTCTTCAGAATGCTCATGAAGGCACAAGCTCTATACGAGAGACAAAACTCCAAGTGCTTCCTATTGACGTGGTTTCCCACCTCAAGCAGTTTAGTGTGACTTGTGAGTGTATGATATTCTTGGAATAGGATGGTTTGGTGGAATTCGATCTCTCACGTTGCAACCTCTCGATTCACTCTCAATATATATGTATATATATAAAAGCAATATAAATGAGACGAGGGATTTTTTTTATAGAGGTTCGTCCCAAGGCAGTAGTTGACTACTTCCTCTGTTAGTTTATTGCGACAATTGACATAGACGGATAGCTACAGACAAAAAATCACGCCTAGAAAGGGAAAAGAATAGGAAGGAGAAAAATAATACAACAAAATCTCAAAGTGAGCAAAAAATGCCGGGTAGAAGCTTTCTCGATGTATTCTCTCAGAGTTGTACATATGCGTGTGTGTGTTGATCGGAGCTTGAGCTTGGTATTTATTGACTTCAATTGTTCCCGTTGGTCTTCCAGGAATCATGGGGTCTTCTCTCCGTGCTGACCGGGTTGACTCTACTGAGTCTTTCAATTCGTGGTCACCGGGCCTGTTTGGTTTCGGGTTTAGATTGAGCCTGCGCCTATTGTTTAGGATGGGCTGCCTACGTACCCCAAATTTGGGGATCAAGTCATTACGTAGTTCATGGGAGACGGGGTTGGTCGGATTAGGCGTAGTATTTCCTTAAGTGCATGGCATACCGGGTAGGTCGGGTTAGGCGTAGTATATCCTTAAGTGCATGGCATTCCAACTGCGAAGACTCTTGTTCCATCCGGAGTGACTAGCCAGTATACTCCAGGTTTTACTACTTCGGTGACGATGTACGGTCCTTCCCAATTGGCCCCGAGCTTGCCCGCATTCATCTCGGCGGTATTTTGTAAAACTTTTCTGAGGACCAGTTCTCCCACTATGAATTTTCGACGTCTGACCTTTGAATTATAATACCTTGCTATCAAATTTTGATAGTTGGCGATTCTTATCAAAGCTTATTCTCGTCTCTCGTCGATGTGGTCGAGCTAGTCTTCCCACATTTCGTCATTGATTTCTGCGTTCAAAAGGGCGAGTTCCCTCCGAAGGCTGGGTTGTCTCTATCTCTTCTGGTATTACGGCCTCAGTGCCGTGTACCATTGAGAATGGGGTTTCCCCGGTGGTCCTACGCGGGGTGGTTCTGTAGGAACAAAGGACTCCTATGAGCTCGTCTGCCCATCGTCATTTTTTAGTGTCTAAGCGTCTCTTGATTCCGTCCACTATCACCCGGTTAGCTACCTCGGCTTGGCCATTGCCTCTCGGAGTGGACGTGTTCTAGGATATTTTCCAATTTATGCAGAAGTTTTGGAATCTCTTAGAAATGAACTGTGGTCCATTATCAGCTATTATCTCTTTTTGGAGGCGGAAACGACTGATGATGTTTTTCCATAGGAAATTTTCTACATCAACATCTTTAATGTTTGCGTACGCTTCTACCTCCACCCATTTGGAGAAGTAGTCTGTTACGACGAGTAGGAACCTCTTCCCGGCCAGAGCCAGGGGAAAAGGTCCTACTATGTCCATATACCATTTCATGAACGGGTATGGGACTGAGAGTGATGAGAGTTCTTCTGCTGGCCGGTGTATGGACGGAGAGTGTCTTTGGCATTTATCGCATCTTTTGGCATAGGCCTCGCTGTCCGCCAACATGGTGGCCCAGAAAAAGCCTTGCCTTTTTGCTTTGTTTGCCAAAGATCTTCCTTCTGAGTGGTTGCCACATTCTCCGTCATGAATTTCATGGAGTACCATTTGAGCCTCGGTCTTTCCTAGGTACCTTAGGTAGGGTCCGGTATAGCTGCGTTTGTACAATTTTTCCCCGATCATGCAAAATCTAGCACTTTGGATTCTCAATTTCCTGGCCTTTTGCCTATCTTGGGGTTTGGCTCCAGTTAGGATGTAGTTAACGACTAGGGTCCTCCAATCATTTTCTTCCATTAGGATGTCACAAACTTTGCGTGTTACGCTGGGTTCGTCTATTTTTTCGACCGGGATTATCCTTTTGACTTCGGGGTCCGAAGTTGAAGCTAAACTGGCCAATGCGTCTGCCGATGCGTTCTCACTTCTTGGTGTTTGTATTATATCTGCGTGCTCGAACTGTTGAATCAAACCCTTTACTACCGAGAGGTATTTTTTCATTCTGTCATCTTGGGTGGCATACTTGCCACTAATCTGACTAGTATCTAGTTTTGAGTCGGAATGGACCCTTACTTTCCAGGCTCCTACAACTTTTCTAGTTTGAGGCCGGCGATGAGGGCCTCGTACTCGGTCTCGTTGTTTGTCGCGTGGAATTTCAATCGAAACGATTGTTCCAGCACTTCTCCTGTAGGGGATATCAAACGAATTCCAATCCCGGATCAACCATGGTTTGAGGCACCATCAACTTTGAGTTTCCATTATCCATCTTCGTGGCCCTCTTTTGAACCGTCGGCTGGTAGTTCGATGAGAATGTCAGCCAACACTTGTGATATTGCACAGGTTCGGATCTTGTATTCTATATAAAACTCGCTTAGCTCAACCGCCCATTTCGTGAGTCTTACCGATTGATTCGGGCTATGAAGGATGATTCTCAAAGGTTGGGTGGTCATTACCATGATGACATGAGAATTGGAAGTAAGGCTGAAGTTTTCTCGCTGCGGTTATCATTGCCAGTGCGAGTTTTTCGATAGCCGGGTATCTAGTTTCAGCATCTTCCAGGGATTTACTGATATAGAAGATCAGCTTTTGTTCTCCGCGGTCCTCTCTCACAATTACTCCACTCACCGCCGATGGTGAGACAACCAAGTATAAGAACAATGGCTCCCCCAAGATTGGTTTGGTGAGTATGGGTGGGGTGGAGAGATACCTTTTTAGCTTTTGGAAATCTTCTTCGCATTCCTTGGTCCAGTCAAACTTTTTGTTCCCTTTTAACAACTTTTAAAAGGGCAAACATTTGTCCGTAGCTCTTAATATGAACCGGTTAAGAGCGGCGATTCTCCCTGTCAGCCTTTGTGTCTCCCGAACAGTCCTCGGGGAGGGCATGTTCTGGAGAGCATTTATCTGGTCGGGATTGGCTTGTATTCCTCGTTGTGTGACGAAATAACCTAGGAATTTTCCCGAAGTTACCCCGAAGGTGTATTTTGTCGGGTTAAGCTTCATTTGATACTTTCGTAGTATTGCGAAGCAGCCCTCTAGGTGGGATACATGATCCGTTACTTGGGAGGATTTTACCAGCATGTCGTTGATGTAAACCTCCATATTTTTTACCGAGTTGCTCGGCGAACATCTGGTTGACTAATCTTTGATATGTGGCTCCGGCATTTTTTAGTCCGAAAGACATAACTTTATAGCAGTATATCCCTTTATCGGTTATGAATGCCATTTTTTCTTGCTCCTCGGGGTGCATAAGGATCTGGTTGTATCCCGAGAATGTGTCCATGAACGATAGTAATTCGTGCCCGCACGTTGCTTCAACCAATCGGTCGATGTGGGGCATTGGGAATCTGTCTTTGGGACAAGCTTTGTTTAGGTCGGTAAAGTCAATGCAGACGCTAGCCTTCCCGTTTTTCTTCTTCACGACGAGTGTATTTACTAACTAGTCCAAGTATTTGACTTCCCTGATGGATCCGGTTTGCAACAGCTTTGTGACTTCTTCGTTCACAGCTTAGGCCCTATCCGGGCCTAGCTTCTGCCTTTTTCTGCTTAACCGGCTTATAGCTGGGGTCTACGTTTAGGCGGTGGGTTGTGACGCCTGGGTCTATCCCGGGCATGTCCTCGTGAGACCAAGAGAAACAATCCCGGTTTCTGGTGAGGAATTTGAGGAGATATTTTCTGATATTGTTGTCTAGTCCCTTATCGATTCCTACCCGATGGTCCGGGTTATCAGGATCGATCTGGACCTGGACAGTCATTTCCATGTTTGGTCCGTCCGTGTTGGTGGTTCTTTTCTAGTCTTCCTACTCTTTTCCTTCTACCGCCATTAATTGCTATGCGTTAGACTTTTCTTTTCCGGCCTTAGCGGCCTTGATGTTCCGGAATGCGCTCATGTAGCATATTCTAGATTGTTTTTGGTTTCCCTTTATTTCAACAATTTTCCCGCCCTATTCGGAAAGCGTATTAGTTGATGGTACGGCCTTCATCATATGTAGCCAGGGTCTTCCTAGTATCATGTTGTAAACTGACGGTCAGTCCAACACTAGGAAGTTCTTGGGTTTTCCCACCCCTGCTGCTGCGATGGACAGCCGTACCGTGCCCATTGCATTGATGGTTCCTCCATCGAAGCCGGTTAGAGGTATAGCTTCCCTGTTGGGCTCTGTTTCCTCGACTCCCAGTTTCAGCAATGGCTCCAGAAAGATCACGTCGACTAAGCTCCCGTTATCGATCAGGATTCTATCCATCGTATACAACGCAACTAGGAGTGTGACAACCAGCGCGTTGTCGTGCAGACCGATCACTGTGGCTGCTTCACTATCCTTGAATGAGATCTCAAAGTCCGGATCTTGCCTCCGTATGACTACCGGTCTGGCCTTGAGCCTCCTTTGGTGGGCCTTGATTGAATTTACCGAGTTGCCGTGTAGCTGGGACCCTCCTACAATCGTTGAACTTCTCTCCGAAGTCTTCTGCTTCCTCGTATGTCAGCTCGTCTGGTTCTTCGAGCATGTGTACCCGTCCTCTCTAGCTTGGTTGTATATTCTCGCGCGGTGTTCTTTGCTGTTCGCCTCTTTTTTGGCCATTCTGTGGTTGGTCTTGAGGGGGGTTCTGCTCAGTTGCTTGTCCATTCTTCAGCTCGTTGCCGAATTTTATTTCTCCCAATTCTCCATTGATGTATTTTTTCGCCAGGCGGGCACGAAGTACCATACAATTTTTTGTATGGTGTCCGAACACCTTGTGGAAACTGTACCATGCTTTTGGGTCGTGCTTTGGGAAGATTTTGTTGCTTTATGGTGGGAGATCTTTGGAGTTGACCAACACTTCTCCTGGGGTCTCCTCTGCTTTGGTTTGTTTTTTGAAATCCGCGGTTTCCGAATTTACGTTGAAAACGTACGGATTTCGCGGGTTCGGTCCGTTATTTGCCCTTGGATTCTGGGTTTGGAACGAGTGCTTTTGGATCAGGGAGGATCGCCTCTGTCCCCTGAAGAGGGTTGCTGTGACTCCCGGCTCTGGGCTGCATTGGTTGTCCGGGTGGTCCTTGATTTTGCTGATGGACGGGCTGAGGTCCATGTCTTCTTCGTAGGGCTTCGAGCTCCTCGTCGTGTTTAATCCAGTTGGATGATCTGTGGATCACGTCTTCGATGGAGTCGTAACGATTTACGACGATGTCCGTTTTGAACTTCGAGTCGTACCACAGTCCGGCCGTAAGAGCAGCTATGGCGTTTTCGTCACTGATCCCGTTTATTTTGACCATGGTTTTCTTGAACCGGGTCATGAAAGCTCTAAGGGGCTCTCCTCTCTCCTGCTATAAGGCATAGTGGTTTGCCACCTTGATCTTAGTTTCCATATACATGGAGAAGTGCTTGAGAAAAAGGGTTGTTAGCTGTCCGACCAGAATCTCTGAGAACTACTGGCAGCGCCCATCATCTAATTTGTGCGCTTCTAGATGGGCCCGCCCCATCGCAATCTTAAAGGATCTCAGGTGTACTTTGGGATCGGTCGTCCTGTCGTACTTTAGCACATATATACGCCCACCTTCACTGACTATAACGTTAGTTATGACGGGCTTAAAGGACGTCCTTTCTTCCTCCTCCACTAAACGTTCTATCTCGGGGGCAGCGTTGGTGGCACTGTGTACGCGAGAGCGCACGCGAATGAGTGTCTCATTCATTTCGGCCATTGAGCGTTTAAGCTCTTCCAATTACGTGCGTAGGGTAGTTGGTTCATGACGCACAGCCTGGAGGGGTTCCTGTTCGTACACCGGGCTGGGATACCTCGGGTACATGACCGGCTGGCCATTAAGGGCCTAGCTAATGTCGCGATTTTGCTCGTTCCCCGATGGGCGGTTCTGGGGTCCAGAGCGTTGGCGAATGCTCGAAGCAAAATTTCCCGCACTAGACAAGTAGAGACCCGGCAAGGGGGTTAAGAGGGGTGTTCCTGTTTCAGGAGGCGGTGGAGGTGTCGAGGGCCTAGGGCCGCTGGGTGGTCGGGGCTGGTTCTGCCTCGACGCTTGCGGATTGTCCAGGTCGGCGAAGTCGAAATGGACAGTGTTGAAGCCTGTCCGGCTTTGATGCCCGTGCTCTTGGTCTTTCGCTTGGGTTTGAAGTGGGATGCTGGGTAGAGAATATGACAACTCTACCCTCGTCTTCCTGGATTGATGTCGAATAGATATTGGGCCTTTGGGCTTTTTGTGCCGAGTGGCTTTGTATCCGTTGGGCTTTGTCTGATTGAGAATTTCACTGGGCTTCTCAATTGGGCTTTTGCGAATATCGATTTATTTCTTTAAAGCCGTTTATCTTTGTTTGTAAATTTAATTAATTCACAACTTTAGCACTTTATGTCATATTAAATAATGACGAATTTGTACATCAACACTTACCACGCAGTTTGAAAATATCTGCATGAGGGATGACGAAACAATTATCGCGTTTAATGGAAAAATTAGTGAAATTGCAAATAAATCCCACATCGTGGGAGAGTTTTACCCACAACTAAAGTTGTTGAAGAAAACTCTACGATCTCTCACTTCAAAATTCAAAGCAATTGCAACAACCATTACGGTAGCCAAAGAATTACACTCTATGAATCTTGATGCTTTGGTTGGTCAATTACAAGCTTTTGAAATGGACATGAATCAAAATAATTGTGATTAAGGGGTATCTTTTAATGCTGCTAATAACCCTTGTCACAATCAATTTGATGATTGTGATCCCGATGATGATATTGCTCTCTTGATAAAATGTTTTTCAAAAACTATTAAGAAATTCAAGGGTAACAACAGAAATTTTAGAAATGATTGATCATCTTTTAAGAAAAATGATTTCTCTGACGAATCTTCAAGTTCTTCTATGAGTGACAACAACAAGTCAGATTCGAAGAAGAAATGAAAAGGCGTTCAATGTCATGAATACGAGGGTTTTCGCCATATTCGCTTCCAGTGTGGAAATCTTAAGTCCAAAGAAAAGGCTATAAATGAATCATTGAGCGATGAAGATAATGATGACTCTGATGATGATCATAAAAATATTGCTTTTCATGCTTCAATATCTAATTTCTCATATTCTTTTCCTATTGACAATGAGGTGTTAAATGTGCCAACAAGTGTTCCAACAGATACTAGTGAAGCTGATGATGCTGAAAATACCAAAATTCAAGACATTCAAACACTACATCAGGAAATGTTCAAGAAACGAGTGGATGTTGGTGGATTAAATTCGAAACTCAAAAGAACTCTTCTTGACACTGTTGAAGAAAGGAACGATACTCTCATCTGCATTTCACATAAAATGGAACAAAACTCTTCTCTTGAAAAGGAATGCAACTATCTGAAAGAAAAATTGCAAGTCTTGACAGCAAGAAGTGAATGATAGGAAGACAAAATCAGATGCCTTGGAAATGATATTGTCTCCCTCAACCAAAAATCCAACAAGTCTAATGCTCTCATCACGAAGCTCAATTATGGAAAGCCTAAGATGGATGGCATTCTTATGATGGAAAAAAACCATCGTACAAAGGAGGCATCATATATGACTATAGTCAGGACACTTGTCCAAACAAGCCTCAAGCCACAGTGTTTCAAAAGGCGTCATCATCACAACCAAGTGAGATTATTCTTCAAATAGAATCTGCCACTCAGTACTCAAGTAAAGGTACTTGTAAATTCAATACTTCTAAAACTGGACTAGTCTGTGAGTTTTGCAGTATTCCAGGGAATAGAAAATCATCTTGCCATGCGGAAGAATCTCTCAGAAGGAAGATCAATCTCAATCCAAATTTCCGATGAACTGTACGATAAGCGTGGCCGAATCATGACCACAAACTGGGGCTATATGAAGAAAGGAGAATACTATTGTCACGTTGATACTCTACCATCAAAGAATGCTTTCTAGACTCATGGTACTTCGACAGTGGGTGCTCTCGCCATATGACTGGCACACGATCATATCTTGTCAATTTCAGAGAAAAAACACATAATATTGTCACGTTTGAGGATGGCAAGCAAATAATTTTTTTTGGAAAAGGAGATCTAAACATTCTTGGTATCCTAAGTCTCAAAGCCAACCTTTTTTGCAAAGTTCTCATTACTAAAATCGGCTATGAAGTTCTGTATAAAGTCAAAAATTGCATTTTGGCAGGTACACAGTCCTCGAATAATTGTTATGTGCTTGAAATTACTAACGTGTGCATGATGTCTCAGATTAAGACCATAGATAGTGGGACCAGAAGTAGGGACATGTCAATCATCGGACTCCTGCGAAATTGGTCTCCTGTGAAGCTCTTCGTGGACTTCCACAATTGAAGGAAAAACCTTATAAAATTTGTGGTCCGTGTCTTCTAGGAAAGCAACACTGTGCTCCCCACAAGCCCCTCAACGAGATTACCTCCAAACGTGTCTTGGAATTACTACACATTGACCTACTTGGACCAAATCTAGAACCAAGCATAAGTGGTCTGAGGTATAGTTTTGTCTGGGTTGATGAGTTTTCTCGATATACATGGATCAATTTTTTGAAACATAAATCGTCTGCATTCAAAGCTTTCAAACAAATTTGTTTAAATCTTCAAACAAAAAAAGAATCCTCCATTGGGAAAATTATTCGCATCCCTAGTGATCATCGTAGAGAATTTGAAAATAAAATTTGTCTCAATTTTTTTTATATGTCTGGTATTTGTCACGAGTTCTTTGCTCCTAAGACTCCTCAACAAAATAGAATCGTAGAAAGAAAGAACAGAATTCTCTAGGAGATGGCTCGTGTTATGATGCATGCAAAGGAGATGAAATCCAAATGGTGGACAGAGGTTGTCAACACTACTTGTTACACGATCAATAATGTATATTTCAGGCCTCTTACTACGATGACTCCTTACGAAATTTGGAAGGGAAATAAGTCAAATATTCTTATTTTCAAATTTTTCCCATTAAATGTTACATTCTTAATGGCAGGCGCCCTCGTGGAAAGTTTGATTCCAAAAGTGAAGAGGGAATTTGTCTTGGCTATTCCACTAAAAGTCGTGCTTTTCGTCCCTTTTATTTCCTTATTTGGATGCCATGAAGACGTGCGTATAAAGCTTTTGCTAGATATGGCTGGAATATTGAGCACTTTGAACGAAAAACACCCATCGGCTTAAATCTGGAATGGAGGGTCTTGAGATCTCGCTTGAGTGAAGTGACGACTAGCTGGGACAGAGAAGTAGTCGCAAAATCGTTCTGAAGAGAAGCAAGCTTTTTTTCGTGGAGTCGGATCACCAGGTGCGCCTAGTCTTGAGGAAGAATTTATTAATTGAAACTCATTTAGGTATCCTATATGACCGTGTAACATTTATGAATGTTTTCCAGTGGAATAAAGTATCTGGGTTAGTGCCTCGCAAAGTATGTTCCACGAGGGGTTCGCGAACTGCATTACCAAATATCGCGTGCTCACTTGTTCTCTACTTTATATGCATATTTGGTAATCTAGGTTTTAATCATACATGTACATATACTTGTGGCAACATTTTTCCCAACATCGTTGGTATGTGATTTAATAATTTGCTCATGTTTGTTAATATGATATATATTATATTATATTGTACCCAAAGTTTTTTTATTTTTCTGCCGCTTATAGAAATAAAAAATTGTTCAATTACCAGTATATTAGTGATATTTCTTTTTACAAAATTTATCGATAATTTTGTATATAATAATAATATTCGTAAATATAACATACTCATAAGTGTTAATATGATATATATTATATTATATTGTACCAAATTTTATTATTATTAAACATTATTATAAATATTTGTATCTTTTTTAGTTTTGAAGAAAATAAAAATGGGTAAATCTTTGATATATTTATAAAATATGTCTAAATAGTGTTATATTTCATTGATTTTTACATTTATCGTTGATTTTTTGTAGATCACGTTTATAACTACCGATAATTTATAAAATAAGAATAATAAATAGTGATATATAATCAATCATTCAGATACCAACGACGAGGTAACGATACATCTTTGTAACTTAACTCTTGCGTATAGCATCATTTTTTCTTCTATTTAATTAATTAATTAATTAGCGATTAAAATGATTGATTGTGATTCGTGCAGTAGGGTGTTTATAATATTTTAAGGGTTAATTCCGACAAAAGTTCTAATACTTTTAAAAACTAGACCAATAAGTTCTATTTATTTTTTTGTCCGAACAAAGTTCTAATTCTTTGGTTTCTTATCCCTATAGGTACCTCCATCAAAGTTTCTGTCCTTTACAATCTACCAGGCGTCAAAATTTTGGTTTTGTATTCCAATAATATTTTCCTACCCGAGCAAAGTTCCAATTCTTTGGTTTTGTATCTTCATTTCACTTCCCTGAAAATTTATGAACCACGGATTATGCCGTTTTCGGGGTTTGAAAAAGCAATTGTGCTCCCGATTAAGTACATATCGCTTTATTGTCTTTGATCGTCTAACTTCCTGATGGCTAATTTTCTCCGGAAATGAGGATTTTTTTTACATGGCATAAGTAACGGTACTGGACAAAAAATTTGACGGGGGTACCAATATGGATACAAAACCTAAGAATTGGAACATTTTCTGGGAAAAATAAAATAAAATAAAATTTATTGGGCCATCTTTTGAAAGTATTGGAACGTGTGTCGGGATTAACCTTAAATGAAAATACATTTGAAAGTTAATACAAAAAATGATGAAAACTTTAGTTGAATTATATATTACATTTATCTTCAAGAAGTCTAGAGTTCAAATTTTTGGAGAATGTCACTTGTTATTACACTAAACATATATATAGTAATGCCAAATTACAATATAGCATTGGCCAACAAGAAAATAATGGAAAAAAAGCGGTGGATGAATTCACACTACTAAAAATGTGGGATTGTACGGAGATTTTGCTACGGAAATTATTATGTGTAGTAGGAATTGTCATTTCACTTTATCAAATCACTTGACAGTTGACAATGATATGGTGGGATTTCGTCAATCCCTCCTTAACACTATTCGTGTCGTTTATCCTAAGAACGGCGTGAAATGGAGGCAAAAGAGCTCGTTGACCATGAGTCAAGGAAAGAATTACCTCCTCATCTCTTGAGGAAGTGTCTCCGTCCGAGGAAGTATTTACGAGGAAGGTGCTCGGGGAAGCGTCCCCAAGGAAAGCGTCCCAACGAGAAAGTTAGAGAGTGCTCCTCGGAGAGGATGCTCAGAGGAAATGCTCGGAGAAGGATAATAGGAGAGGCCTCTTAGATGAGAAGCCCAAGAGGCCAAGGAGAGAGCCAACGAAGGTGCATCGGAGGTGTACACCCTGACCTCATTAAATGCGGCAAAGATATGGTCGGCAAAACTGACAAACGGAACCGTGCTCGTACTACCTACACAGGTTGTCCTCAGAGCGTGGCAAGCGACAACGTTAGTGGAAGTGCGTCGTCCAACTCTTGCAGAGAATTTCAGTGAGGACCACAAGACTTTTCAGAGAGGGGACCACATGAGTATCAACCAAGCGAACCGAGCCCTAGCTAGAGCAACTCGCCTATAAATAGAAAGAGAAGTGACCATTGTAAGGGATCGAATCCTGAGGATTCCTAAGAGAGAAACCAAGAGAAAGAAAGATGTACTCAGAAACTTGTAGACCGAAGCTAATCAATAGAAGAATACACGAAGAATTCATAGAATTTTCATCGTTCTCATTTATTGATTCTTAACACTAAAAAGAGGAAAAATCCAGACTCCTTTCGATAAACTCGGGGAGATAATTATTGGACATATGTTTCCTTAAACAAGATATTTATCCATTTGTAAAATATTATGACAAGTCATTAAATAAAGATGGTACTTATTATGTTAATCTTATTATAGTTTCTGGTAGAGTAAAACAGAATGTTTGTTTCGTTGGTTCATTTAGGATGCAATTATGTTATTATTATCACAATAGAGTCAATGCGAGGAAGAATTAATAATAATAATAAATGAACTTAAAACGTCTGTGACCTGATTAAGTGGGTAGGAGCTCATTAATCATGTAAGGTCATTAATGTGACTAAGTGACTATCATATTCTGGATTATGTGTGTGTGTCACACTCACTAGAAGTGCATTAAGTGTGAAGTGTCTTCATACTGGATTGGACCTGTCTTAAACTGAAGAAGTTATCATATAAGACCGTCACTGATAACTTGAAGTTGAGTCACAAATAGATGATCAAATGGATATTAGCTATAAGTCCTGAGTGATCTTGAGTCCGAGCTACTGGCTTGATTGTTCTTTGATTTAACCGTTAAAGAACACAAAATATTACCGCTGTTCCCAACACTATTATTTTGGGGACATGATAGTCAGTAGTAAGGGTAGCTTGATCATAGACATGGGCATCACACAGCTCTCTTCAGAGTCATGATGGTTCACTTTATTGTTGTTGGTGAGAAGTAAGAGGTACCCGTGCGCAGCTTATGAATCGAAACCATAAGTGGGTTGCTCATAATATTACTGACTGAGTCAAGAAGGAAAATGCAATGAGAGACATTATGGTAAAAAACACATGCTCATGTGTGACTCATCAAGTGAAAGAACAATAACCTGAATTTGATTGTATCAATGGACACCCTGCTGTATAAAGGGAATAATATACACTGTATCACTAAAGAGTGCAACCTCGGGTCTATAGTGGAATCACTTCGAGGTTTGACGAACAACTAGCAGTTCGTTGGAGCTTAAGTGATACGGGTCCATGGTCCCCAAGATAGCTCCGTAACGGATGATATGTACGTGATTAAAATACATTCAGGATAATGTTAAATTATTTGGCTAGACTTGTAAAACTGAAAGGTATGTGGCAGACGTCAGATAGTTTCATCGTCAGCGTGGCAAAAATACAATATTTTGGAACACAAAATTAACTGATAAACATAAAGTTATAATTTAGATTTTCTATCAGCACCATGTTGTTTCAAATTAAATTCTAAGCAACTTTGCTTTTTGAACCAAGTCATTTCGACTTACGGTTTGTGATTTATGGATTTTCTAAGTTTATGACTCGGTTCGATAAACTATAAAATTAAATCACATGTCACGAATTTAAATGATGGTGTGGCACCATAACATTTTAATGTGTGATATTGAGATCAGGAATTATTAATATAATTTAAATATTTGGACTTAATTATTAATATCTTATTAATAATTAATTAATAATTAATAGATTTATATTAATAAATAAATTATATATTTATATATATTAAATGTGTAAAATTAGAATTAGGGTTTGGATATTTGAAACCCTAGCTAATTCGAATGATGAGTTTTTGACATTCTAAATTTGCGGCATAAGTACCTAATATTTTGGTATTTTAGCAAATCCCTAAAATCAATTTAATCCATTGGATCGGTTATGATTAATATCAACCGTTGGATTGAGATAATTGATTTAAACCCTAATGGTAATTCGAAACTGGTAGCTTGGTGACCAAGCTTAGGTATTTCTAATTTGCTTGATTAATTATATCCGTTGGATCGGTTTTAAGATTTAATCTTTACCGTCGGATTAGAAATTAATTAATATTATATATATTATATATAATTTGAATAAAATGAGGATAAGAATTCGAATTAGGGTTTTGGTGACCAAGCTTAGGTATTTCGAATTAGGGTCTGCGAGTTTTCTGTTTCTTATCTCTTTTTTCTAGTTCGGCTTAGGAGACATTTTCTCCGGTAGCTTAAAAAGAACCGTCAGTTAAATTTTGCGACAGAGTCCTGCCGGCGAAGCCCACGCTTCAGTACGAGGAATCCAGGAGAATATCCCGGAAGATGACGGGTGTTTCCCTCAGCACCGGCGGAGCCCTGCCCAACTTCAAAGTCCGGAGCAAAAACGTCAAACGAGGTACGGCCTTATGCATTGGGTTAATAAATGCAACCATTTACTGCTTTCTATTTATTTCTTATTCGACTAGCTTATTAATAAAGATTATGAAATATTAAATTTGTAATATTTATCGGATCTTGATGAAATGGTAATTACCCGATATTCGTGTTGTCGGGCCGGTAACAAGTTTTCCGCTTTAAAATAATTTTTAAATGTTACCGAAACGCCTCAGAGGCTAATTTCGTGGTAATGAAGTTGGGATCAAACCCCGATTTCCAACAAGAAGAAGTTGAAGGGGAATCGAAAAGAAAAGGCAACTCAAAAGGCAGAAAGAGTGTAAGAGAGAAGACGTACGAACTCTGCGCATTTAATGAGGGAGACGCAGAGTCAGCTGACCAGAGAAAGGACTGCACGCGTATTGATGGATTGAAGTGATTTCTGAGACACTAAAAACGGTAGCAATGTCAGGGAATACGAAGAGTCTCGACATGATGCAGAGGGTGGTTATAAATAGAAAGCTTGGGAGAACATGGAGAAATAGTTTTTTGAAGCAAAAACAAACACAACCAACTCTCGAAAGGTTCTTGATCACTATACTCAGAAAATCTCAAATTTCCTTTCCTCTAAACTACTGTCTGTTGGTGTTTCTTGACACGAGGGCAAGAACATATAGATGGAAAATGACGTACGAGGAAGGTGTCAGCCAATAGCCCGCGATGAAGGCCGAACAAGAATCCGTGATGGGTGTCCTGATGAAGGAAGAAGCAGACGAGAGTGTTAATAATGGAAGTTCGGGACAGCGCGAAGGAGCCACGGTGGAAACACAAAGAGTGGACGAGCAAGCAACAGATGATGGCTGGAAGAACGAGCCATGGCCATAGAGTGAGGAGCCATACCTGAATGCGAGGAGTACCACGGGAGACTGGCAGAGCAAGGAGCAGCAAGGAATCCCAAGTGAGCTTCTCGCTGTAGGAGAGGCAAGTGAGCCGCATCCCGCGATGGAGTTTGTCTTGTCGTATCTTACTTTGGAAGAGCTTCTCGCGACAGAGATGGTGTGCACACTACTACGCGGTGAGATTCGAGGCAACTGCCTTTTGTGGCGAAACCTCAGTGTCGACGAGCCGATGAACGAGAAGATTAAGGATGAGATCCTCGTGAACCTGGCAGCAAGGTCTCAAGGGCGAATGGAAACATTGATGATGTACAAATGTTTCAAGATCACTAATGCGGCCCTAAGAATCGTCATGGAGAACAACCCAAGGATCGTAAAGCTGTGCATGTCGGGGTGCCTACAAATCACCGTGGACAACGTAGTCGACAACTTTTCCTCAATAGAGCATGGAGTAAAGTTTCTAATATTCAATTGGCTCAGGTATAGCTACTGGGAAGAGGCGAACTCCAGGCTCAAGGACCTGCCCTCACTGCTCGCAATCGAAAGCGCAACACGCTACACAGAGCAAAGAGTTCCAGCAACACTCGGCCGCTTGATCGACATATAATACTACAGGAATTGCGACAGAGACATAATGATCTATGAGAACCACTCGGAGAGCGAAGGGGAGAACAAGCGTCCCCCACCGTGCACTCACCGATACCGCAGAAGGCGCACTTGCGGATTTTGCAGGACATGCGATAGACTCGGCCTCATATGGTACAGCTGTATCTACGTGGACTGCGATGATGGGTTGTATAACAAGGATCCCTTGGAGAAGGTCGTATCTTTGGCTTGCTCGATCATTGCCGAGCAAGTTCGGGAGTAATAGACATAGGCAGCTCGGTGCAAATAAGGGATCGAGGAGATTCTCGACAGGGCACACCATCACTAAAAGACCTCTACCGGAAGCCTTTCTGAATTTTCAAGCATGGTCCCTTATCAGGCGCTTTATTTATTTATATTTATTTTTCGTTTTGATGTATTATGTCGTACGAGTATGTAATCACTATCTAGTTAATTTTAAAATATTTTACTTTGAAAATGCAATTAAATTCAAAGCAGCTAGGGTGCCAAGCAAACCCATAACAGCTAAGGCGCCGAGCAAGCTTAAACTGGCGAGAGTGCCGAGGAAATAAAATAATGAAAAAAACGGCTAAGGTGTCAAGCAAACCCCTAAAAGAGGCGAGAGTGCCCAAATTAAAGGCGAGAATGCCTACGGCTAGGGTTCATAATAAACCCAACGGCGATAGTGCCGAGAAAAATGGCGAGAGTGCCAAGCTAAAGCCGAGAGTTCCTAAAGGATCCTGGAAACTAATCAGCGTTCTCGATATAGCGCAGCGACACCCACAAGCATAAAGGCAAGAATGCCTAGAGGATCCTGGGAACTAATCGGCGTTCCCGATAAAGCCCAGCGACACCCAAACATGAAGAAGGCGAGAGTTCCTACGGCGGGAATGCCGAGAAGAAGGGTGAGAGTACCCGTAAAGAAGGCGAGAGTGTCTACAGCGAGAGTTCCGGGAAGAAGGGCGAGAGTGCCCAAGAATAATGCGAGAGTGCCTACGGCAAGAGCGCCGAGAAGAAGGGCGAGAGTACCTACAGCGAGAATGCCGAGAAGAAGGGTGAGAGTACCCATGAAGAAGGCGAGATTGCCTACGGTGAGAGTACTTGGAAGAACGGCGAGAGTGCCTAAGAAGAAGGCGAGAAAGCCGAGAATAAGGGCGAGAGTTCCCGAGAAGAAGGCGAGAGTGCCTACGCCCAGAGTGCCGAGAAGAAGGCGAGAGTGCCTACGGCCAAAGTGCCGAGAAGAAAGGCAAGAGTGCCCAAGAAGAAGGCGAGAGTGCCTAGAACAAGGGCGAGAGTTCCCGAGAAGAAGGCGATAGTGTCTACGGCAAGAGTGCCGAGAAGAAGGGCGAGAGTGCCAAAGAAAAGGGCGAGAATGCCCGCGAAAAGGGGAAGCATACCTACGATGAGAGGGAAGAGCAAGCACTAGACGAAGTACGGAAATCACGGTGCCCACAGGGACTCATCCTCTAGCTTAAGTAACCCTACTAAGGGAATCTCAAGAAAAAGCATGTCATTGCAATCCTCTATGACCATATTGTGGAATTGGCAAAGAGCATCTTTGACAACCAAGCACACAGAATCATCGTCGGAAAACCTCGCAACGCACTCGAAAGCCCCCGAGGCGAGTAACTTCGAAAATTGATTTCTATTTGAGTTACGCAGGAAAAGCCGGGAATAGCGCAGTAACCGGAGGCGAAGAAAGAAACGCAACGTAAAAGAAAAGCAAGACAAGAAGAAAATTTCTCATTTATTTCATTACAAGAATTAGAGAGAACAACCCAGAAAAGAAAAATTACAAGACACTAAGCTAATCATCTCCTGCTGAATCCGACGAAGAAGAAGGAGCATCGAGAACCAGAGACCAAATTTCATCCGTAATCGAGGGAAAACAGGGAGTAAGCGGAGGAGAGTCACGATTTCTGGTGGCCCTTTTCTCAAACTAGGCCAGATTGGCCATGTGCTCTCGCTCCAACCTGCACCACCGTGGCAATTCCCTCCGGGCCTCGCGAATAGTTGAACGGGACAAAAGTCCCTCAACGAGTTTGATATTCGCACGAACACCGCCCAAATCGCGATGAACACGAACGGACTCCTCGAGAGCATCAAATCTTTTCGAAGCGCGCACCAACTTTCTTGTTGCATCGAAGAAAAGGCGTATACGAGCGAAAGTCTCCTCGACTGCCTCACCCCCAGCCATGTCCCGGTCTTTGGCTAACTTCCTGAGATTAGCCTTGACGTGAAAACAGAGATTCTCCACTTGACCAGGGGGCAAGTTAATAGCCTCAGCAATCCGAACGATACACCATCTCTTTGCCGAAGACGCGCCATGAGATTCTCCTCGCGCAGGTGGGAGCGCTCGCACTCTTCGATCAAGGATTCTTCCGTAATAACGAGGAGACGCCTGTTCTCCTCACACTCGCTCCTGTACTCTGCGAGTCTAGCCTCTATGGCCTCGCACAAGGAAACCTCTTTGTCAAAAAGTTCCCTTGTCGAGATCGGATCCGATGCCAACCCCTCAATCCCTTCACAGCTCGTCCCATCGAGGAGAGGAACCTCAGAACGAAGAACACCAGCATCACCTTCGGCCTGCAAAGGAAAGGCTGAGAGGCATGTACGGAGAAAATGACAGTAGAACTCAAACCAAGAAAGAAAAGAATGCCCAGAAAGGTTCGTTCATTGATAGGAGAATCAACTCTGCTACAAATAAGAACCACGATGACGAGGGAGTACATATGAAAGAGAAAAGGAAAAGACTAAAAGTACCCTACGAGAGAAAAAGAAAAAATAAACTTCAAAGGCCTTCTTGTACCATGGATTCTGGGTGAGCCAAGATCCCAACGTTGGACCCATATTCGTCTACCCTCGATAGGAAGGTAGCATAAGGCTCGAGAGAAGTTCCCTCCTGGACAAGATTGGCCACTCGTTGACCGTCAACCGCTGGCGGCTTGCAAGGCGATAATGGCGGAGATTGGAGGGCTCTGACGGCTTTCTTCTCTAGTTCTTCAACCTCAGCCCGATGCTTATCACGAAACTCATACCACCTCGGAAGGCGGGTCTTGAGAATTTTTCCGGATGCCGAAGGAGGAATCTTCTCATTCACTGTAACAATAGCCCCGTAAGTGGCCGCCGAGCGATGGGCGTTGATAGACTGATCGACAAAGTCGAACCTCGTCGACAAATGTTTCATCTTTGCAAGTGCGTTCTCGAATAAACGCTCTTGGCCATGGCGTTCCTCGACCGCCTCGGCCTGCGCAGCCTCAAGATCCTCAGCGAGTTTCTTTAGGGAAGCTTCAACCCGGGATGCCAAGCGATCCTCTTCATCAAGCGGCGTGCCAACGGCCTCGCAAATCTGGGCAAGGCGCTGAGATTTCGTCTAGAGTGCTCCAGAAAGCTCTGCCTTGGTATAACGCGAGCGCTCCTGCTTTTCGGAAAAGAGGTGCTTCTGTTCAACAAGTTCATCTTTGGCGACTCGACAGCGTGATGCCTCCAGCTCGAGCGCAGCCTTAGCTTCCTTGCCCTGCTCGCGAAGTGCGTGCTCGTTAAGAGCGAAATCCTGGAGTTGGCCCCGAACCGATGCAAGTTAAGAGCGAAGTGCGAGCGAATTCTCTTCGACCTTCGCTGCAGAACGCCACTCAGAAATAATGATGCCGTTCAGAAAAGCTATTCCCTGAAACAGATGAGAGTAGCCTTCCAGCTCATCAAGGTGATCGAAAACTCCGTGCGGATCAACTTTTTCTGAAAGAAGGTCCCTGCACGCCAAGGAATAATAGACCTCCCGATCCTTGGGAGGGGCGTTCGGAGATGGTGCAGGTGGAAGGCAAGCCCAAACCCGGAATGAGCCGGCGTGCGCCTCCCCGAGACCCTCGGAGGAAGAAGGGAGCTGCGCTGAAGAACTCGGGAAAAGAGACGCGTCATGGTGCGAGGAAGTGTCACCTTGAGACGACGCCAGAAACGGTCCGGACGAAGGAACAGGGGAGACTTGGAGGGTGGCGGCGTTAGCCGGCTCAAATACCGGCGGAACCTCCAGATCCTCCGAGATTTCAACGTTGTCATTGTCAACCGAAGTGGTCGTCCCGGAGGGAACAGCCCAAAGAGACGCCTCGGGTTGCCTCTCCTCAGGCCCGAAGAAGAACTGATCTTGATCTCCCTCCGGCTCGACGACGTACGCTTGATCTCCTCCTCGCGGCAAAGGATCTTGGGACCTGTCAGCTTGAGTATAGACTTTTTCAGCCGAAGGTATCACCAAAGACGCAAGAACGATGGCAGAGTCACGCGCCGCCTCAACACGATTCTCCTAGGGTGGTGGCGGAGGAAGTTGTGTCACGATTTCGAGAGAAGAAGAAGGGAGAGAATCTACAGCCTCCACAACGACCAGAAGAGGAACAACTAGCATGACGGGCAGATCGTCAAAATCCTCGTCGAAATCCGTCCTATTCCTAAGACCTAGAGAGGGATTAATATCCCCACTTGGAGCACTCTTCGTCGCCTCGGCCCCGCCTGACGACGCAGCAACTCGAAGATCTAGAATAGTTTCTTTCTCCGGCATAATGGTTAAAACCTCAGTCGCAAGTCCCGAGTCTGGAGTAACAAATTCGGAAGCGGCGCCGGGCTGGAGGTTCTAGTCTTCTTCAAGGGAGGAGCATCTCGTGTCTCCTCGACAGACGTTTTTTCCAAAGAGCTTTTGTCCCAAAAAATTTACCCGAGGAGCGGTGGCGAGCAAGATCCGCGTCTCCCCGATGAGATCTCTACGAGGAACAAACCTTCTGTCGAGCGACGAACGACGGGATATTCCCCGTGCTTTGACCGCCGTTTGTCACGAACATCCCCAGCCGGGCACTTGCCCAAGCAGCCTACCTCTCGAGGGACGAGTCCCGTATGGCGAGGAGAATGCGCTCTCACTCGGGATTCTGATGGCCTCTTTTCGTCTTGTTCGGGCCTCGCGCGAGATTCAAGTCTGTCATCAACAGAGTCCATCCTGGATTTCACCTTCGGCCTAGGGGCAGGTTTCTTCCGCTCTTTTGGGGATCCATCCAGCATGAGTTCACAAGAGAACCCTTCCAGAAGGATTGTGTTCGGTAGATTCCGGATTTTTTGATTCGGTCATCCCCAAAATCGGTGTTCCAATCTCGTCATGGATTAGTGAGGAGAGAATTATGGATCCCATTAAATCGCGCCTCGGCTTCCTCGTTCTTCGCGGGCTTGAACTTAGGAAGGTTCATCCCTTCGAGGACCCACCCTCTCGGAAGGTAGGAGTGATGGGGACAAAAGGTGGAGTTGTCCACACCTTAACGAAAAAATACATGTTCTCCCAGCCAGATTCATTCGACGGGGTGTTATCAATGATGTGTGTCCGGACACGATGGGAGATGGAGCGACCAAGGTTCTTCGAATTCCGAGAGAATTTTAAAAGGCGTATCAGATCTTCGAGCGTGAGTTCTACCTTTTTTTTGCTCGCGATGGCGAGTGTGCACAAGAGAAGGCGGATGGTGTTTGGGCTCACCTGAGTTACGGGCATCTTGAAGGCATAAAGGAACGCCACGACCAAGTATGGCACTGGGAACTGCAAGCCAACGATCTTGAAGAATGCGTCGTAGACGCATACATAGGCGTCTTTGGGGGTGTCGGCGAGTTCGTCGTCGTGAGGAAGTCGCGCCGGGAGAAAGTTCGAGGCCGTGTAGTGCTCCCTGATGAATTTTAACCGCTCCTTAGTCATGACGGAGACAGGGCTTCTAGTCTTGAACATGGATCCAGAGCCGGAGGAAGCCATCAAGAATAGTTGGGAGAAATCGACAGAGGTCGGAGGGCGAGAAGATGAAAATAAGAGCAAAGAAGGAGAATCGCAAGGTCGCAGAGAGTTGGTAGGTTGTAGAAAGTGTTCGTCTTGAGTCGAAACCCCAAACTTATAGAAAAAAGGGAAGAAGGAAGCGAATCGACGCCTCTGATCGAACGACCCAGATTCAAAGCATCCCAAAACAATCAACGGAGAGGATCAAAGAGCCGTTGCGAAGCCCGAAAAGTACTCGAGTGTGAGCATCCCCACATTTAATGTCGAAAATACTTGTGATGGATTCGAAATTGAGAACTTGGAAAAGCGAGCCGAAGTGGGACCGGGGTGCAGAATTTGTCGGGAATGCGGAAGGTCTCCGCTGCAAAATCTTCCTCGGCACATTTCCCACTACGGCTCGTCGCAAAAGTAACCTCAACAAAGATCAGCTAAGTTGCTCGCGGAAGAAGTCATATTTACCAAGTGTTTACACTTGATAAAATGGGAGAGTGACTGTTAAGGTCGTATTTTGTCAATCCCTCCTTAACATTATTCGTGTCGTTTATCCTAAGAACGACATGAAATGGAGGCAAATGAGCTCGTTGACCGTGAGTCAACGAAAGAGATACCTCCCCGTCTCTCGAGGAAGTATCTCCGTCCGAGGAAGTATATACGAGGAAGTGCTCCGGGAAGCGTCCCAGAGGAAAGCGTCCCGAGGAGAACGTCCAAGAGTGCTCCTCGGAGAGGATGCTCGGAGGAAATGCTCGGAGAAGCAGGCTCGAGGAGGATAATAGAAAAGGCCGCTCGGATGAGAAGCCCAAGAGACCAAGGAGAGAGCAAGCGAAGGTGCAACGGAGGTGTACATCCTGACCTCATTAAATGCGGAAAAGAGATGGTCGGCAAAACTGACAAAAGGAAGCCGTACGCGCACTACCTATGAAGGTTGTCCTAAGAGCGTGGCAGGCGACAACGTTAGTGGGAGTACGTCCTCCAACTCATGCAGACAATGTCAGTGAGGACCACAAGACTTTTCAGAGAGGGGACCACATGAGTATCAACCAAGGGAACCGAGCCCTAGCTAGGGAAACTCGCCTATAAATAGAAAGAGAAGTGACCATTGTAAGGGATTGAATCCTGAGGATTCCCAAGAGAGAAACAAAGATAAAGAAAGAATTTGTACTCAGAAACTTGTAGACCGAAAAAAAATTTAAATTCTAATTGAAGTTAAATAAATGTGATACCAAAAACAAAAACTAAAAAAGTTTAATTTGTTGATAATTCGATAGATTTAGTATTGGCGTGCCACGGAAATTGCACCTATCAAAGCGGCTAAAAGAATTATCGAAATGAATTCAAATGGAAGAAAAAAATCTGTTGATAAATGAATTCCAATTTGTTGACTATTACTTATCAAATTATGCTCTATAATTTGGTTTGATCTTGTAGTCCAAATAATGTCGTACCATGACGTATCTGTAATAATAGTCATTAGTAACGAAGCTAATCAATAGACGAATACACGAAGAGTTCATAGCATTTTCATCGTTCTCATTTGTTGATTCTTAACACTAAAAATAAGAAAAATCTAGATTCCATTCGATAAACTCGGGTACATAATACTCGTGACTGTTTGTTGGTATTTTTACCCTCAACAGACAATATGAAATATGATTTAGATAAGTTATATAACTCTTTAAAATATTGTACACTTTTACTACTATATCCCCTTCGGATTTTGTCTCTGGAACGTACATTATTAATTAATTGTATAATAGCCCAAACTTTCTCTATAAAAATAAATGTATTATAATTTATAAATTATTTTTTCATCACATAGTTAAAATGGATAAAAAAGTGATAAAAGGGTGAAATATGGTCAAATCATACAAAACCGCATAAAAGTGAAACTTTCACGTTACAAAAAATAAAATTCATATTCTTAATATTTTAGAAAGAATTTTGAATAATGTAATATTTTTTGAATAAATAAATAAATTATTCATTAGCCACGATGTGTTAATGAATAATTTAATTATTTATTAAAAAAATATTACATTGTTCAAAATTCTTTCTAAAATATTAAGAATATGAATTTTATTTTTTGTAACGTGTAGATTTTTCGCCGCTCATATTTCTTGGTTTTAACTTTAAGTATAGCTAAATATTTTATTCTTTTATATAGCGAAATACCTTCACATTGAATGATCAATAATGTTGACACTCCTGATATAACAATTTTTTAAAGTCGAATTTTGTTAAGATGCTTTTCACAATATAGAACAGTCTTTTATTATTTGTAAAACATGGACATATTCTTACTTATCTAATCAGTCAACGTATGTTTTGGTAGAACCGACAATAAAAAATTAAATTATATATATATATGTATATATATTCCCTTAGCTCACTAATCCGTATTGTATTATCATAACCATTGTTTTTATCATAGTCTGACATTCCTATTTAGTGTTTCATTACGAACATATATACAAATCATATTTCGTCGTCACCGTGTAAACTCATGTTGACGTATTTAACGTGCCTAATTTATTCATGACTGTTGAGGAGCACAAGCCAGCTCAGCAAACCGACTTAAAATCAGTTTCGCCAGCTCAGCATTTAGAGCTTGTTTAACAAGTTAATCACGTCTCTGTTTTGACTGTGTGTTGTACTTAAGGGATTATCATGTAATCAATTCATTCACTCCTTCTGATTGAAACAAAGCAAATTCTCTCATCACATTTCTATCTTGGTATCAGAGCTCCAATTGTTTCATCAATGGAGTCACAAAATTCCTCGATTTTTTCTCCAGCTCCTTTCTCTCCATCTTTGAGTAGCGCTGTTTCCGTGAAGCTCGATAATACAAATTATCTAGTTTGGAGATCTCAGATTCTTCCAGCCATCCGAGGATATGAGCTTGAAGAACTCATCAATGGCGATCTTCCATGTCCACCGCAATTCTTAGAGGTTTCGGAAGCTGGAGTCACAACTAAGGTACTTAATCCAGCTTTCTCAAAATGGAAGCGCGATGATCAACTGCTTCTGAGTTGGCTCCGATCAACTCTATCAACTCCGATTCTGAGTAGCGTTGTGAGGTTTCATTCTGCGAGCGATGTCTGGAAATCCTTGGAGAAACTGTTTGCTGTCAGATCTAGGTCACGAGCTCTCCAACTTCGAACTCAGATCCAGACAATCAAGAAAGGCGCAATGACGATCTCGGAGTACATCGGCAAGATCACGGCGTTGTCCGATGCCTTGGCGCTTGCAGGACACTACATCTCCAACGAAGACTTGATTCTTCTCACTCTTGCTGGCCTTTCTTCAGAGTTTGAGGTAACCGTGGGAATGATAAGTCATAGATCTGAATCTTCAGATCTGACTCTGCAAGACGTTGAAGCTATGCTACTCTCTCAAGAATCGAGAAATGAAATGCTCAATGCATCTCTCACCACTGAAATTGGTCATGTCACAGCCAATTTTGCCGAAAACCGTGGTCGAGGAACACGAGGACCTGATATGAGTTCTCAATACAAAAATTACACCAATGCCGTGAATCCACCCTCTCACAGAGGACGTGGACGAGGCAAGGGAAACATATATGGCAGAGGTATGAAACCTACATGTCAAATTTGTGCCAAATCCGGCCACACCGCCAAAGTATGCTGGTTTAGAAATGAAGAAAGCTCCAATTACAGTGGATCTTCGTCACGAAACTCAAACCAGCAAGATCGATCATAGGCAATGTTTGCGAGTCAAGAAGCTGCCTTTGATCCGGCGTGGTATGCGGATTCCGGTGCTACGGATCATATCACAGCAAATCTGGAAAATCTGCATGTGAACAGACCCTACGAAGGCGCTGACAAACTCATGGTTGGAAGTGGTGAGTTGCTGAACATTTCTCATATCGGTTCTAGCAATTTTCAATCCAAATCTCCCGTAAATCACTCCCTTAGACTAAACCATATCCTTCGTGTTCCTAAAATTAAAAAGAACTTGGTTTCTATCTCTAAGTTTACCCGAGATAATAACACCTTTGTTGAATTTCATCCTCAATTTTGTGTTGTCAAGGACAAAATCACAAGGAAGGGTCTTCTCAAAGGGATCGTTAGTCATGGTCTTTACAAATTTCCAAGCCTTATCAACACCACCAAGTTCGGTTTTGGTGCTTCTTCAGTGTCAACAAGTGAAAATGCTCTTAAGAAAAACTCTGTCTCTTTCAGGAGTAGCTCTAGGGGTAAAAATGTCCTTTTATGTACAAGGTTTGATATTTTTCATCAACGTATAGGACATCCTTCCAAAAGTACTCTATCTCTTGTGTCAAAGAGTTGTAATCTTCATTTCCCAGCCAATAAAACTGAATTTTTTTGTTCAGCTTGTCATATTGGTAAAAGTCATGCTTTACCGCTTAAACTCTCGAACACAAAAACGCATGCTCCATTTGAGCTTGTTCATACAGATCTTTGGGGACCGTCAGCTATTTTAGGTACAAACGGATTCCGTTATTACATACACTTTCTTGATGACTATACCCGTTACACGTGGATTTATCCATTAAAAGTCAAATCGGATGCTCTCGCTGTTTTTCAATTGTTCAAAGCAACTGTGGAAAACCAATTTTCTGCCAAAATTAAAATGCTTCAATCGGATTGGGGCGGAGAGTTTCGTTCTTTCGTGCCACTTCTCAACAAATTAGGTATAGGCATGCGTCATCCTTGCCCACATGTCCATGCTCAAAATGGCAAAGCCGAGCGTAAGCATAGACACGTTGTTGAGTTAGGAATGACACTTCTCTCTCAATCCAAAATCCCATTAAATTTTTGGTGGGAGGCATTCTCAACTGCCACATTTCTCATAAACAGATTACCTACCCCTATATTACAAAACCTTTGCCCATTTACTGCTCTATTCAATAAAAATCCTGATTATAACTATCTTCGAGTTTTTGGTTGTTCTGCCTTCCCGCATCTTCGCTCATATAACCGCCATAAACTTGATTTTCGTTCCACTAAATGTCTATTTTTAGGATATAGCTCGAAACACAAGGGGTATGTGTGCCTTCATCCATCGGGTAGAATCTATATCACGTGTCAATGTTGTGTTCAATGAACACGAGTTTCCTTACAATGAATTGTTTCCTTCACAGTCCCTTGCTCATGCTCATTCTCATGAAACACAACCTGACATCTATCTCCCTTCTCCAATAGCTCGCACAAACTTCCCAGCTCAGCCTACTACCCAAATAACTCCAGAAATTCCAGCACTACCCTTCTCTCCCATTCCTCAACAACCTGTGATTCACAATCCAGATACCTCCCATGATCAAATCAGTGAGTCTAATACTTATGAAAATGTCCCCACCACATCTATAGACCAGTCCATATCATCCCTCCCAACCTCAGATCCATCTTCCACGATCAATAGTCACCCAATGCTTACTCGTGCCAAGCGAGGTATATTCAAACCCAAGGCATTGTCAGCCACAAAGCACCCTCTGGCTATTGACTGTGGCCCTTCTAAGCCCCGTAATGTAGCATGTGCTCTTGCCGATCCTCGTTGGAAATCTGCTATGGATGCAGAATTCGACGCCCTTATGAAGAACCGAACATGGGATCTTGTTCCTGCTTCGCCAAAGTACAACATTGTTGGCAACAAGTGGGTTTTCAAAGTCAAATTCAATCCGGATGGCAAAGTTCAACGCTACAAAGCAAGATTAGTGGCCCAAGGCTTCCTACAATCACCGGGAATAGATTATTTTGAGACATTCAGCCCTGTTGTCAAAGCCACGACTATACGGGTTGTCTTATCTCTCGCTGTTCTAAATGGATGGGATATACGACAAATGGACGTAGATAACGCGTTTCTGAATGGATTTCTCTCGGAAACTGTCTACATGAAGCAGCCAAGAGGCTTTGAAGATTCTTTACGACCCACACATGTATGCAAGCTTAACCGAGCCCTCTATGGTTTGAAGCAAGCACCTCGAGCGTGGTTCGAACGTCTTCGCAAGGCTCTACTTGAGTGGGGTTTTGTCAATCTCCAAGCAGACATTTCTCTATTTGTCTATAGACGTGATGGTAATATCATTCTTCTTCTCGTTTATGTGGACGACATAATCATCACCGGTAACTGCACTAAGCTTCTACAGCGCTTCACTATGGAGTTGAACAAAATCTTTTCTTTAAAAGATCTGGGGCCATTACACTACTTCTTGGGAATTGAAGTATTTCGGGACAAAACCGGTCTCTATCTATCACAGTCGAAATACATTGTGGACCTTCTTAAACGTGTCAAAATGGAGCAGGCAAAGCCGTGGTCCACGCCTCTGCCACCAGGTTTATCAATCTCACGAAATGATGGTAAGCCTATGCTCGAACCCTTACTTTACAGGAGCACAATCGGCGCCCTTCAATACCTCACCTTCACTAGACCCGATATCAGTTTCGTTGTTGGAAAATTGAGCCAATTCCTTCAGCACCCTACTGATGAACACTGGCAATTGTGTAAGCGCGTCTTGCGTTACCTCAAGGGCACGCTTCATAAAGGGCTTCACTTCACTCCGAACCATTCACGAAGTCTCACTGGTTTCGCCGATGCTGATTGGGCCAGTTGTCCCGATGACCGGCGCTCTACTAGTGCTTATTGTATATACTTTGGTGGTAACCTTGTATCTTGGAGTTCGAAGAAGCAACCCGTTATTGTGCGTTCCAGCACGGAGGCTGAATACCGAGCTCTTGCACATACAACGGCTGAGCTCACTTGGCTTCGTGCACTGCTCTCTGAGATTGGTCTTTCTAATATTGAAAAACCAATTATTTGGTGTGATAATGTTGGTGCTGCTGCCCTTGCTTCCAATCCCGTGAGTCATCAAAGAACGAAACATATCTAGATTGATATACACTTTGTGCGTGACAAAGTGCTTGACAATTCCCTTGAGATACGCTATGTGCCTACAGAGGATCAAGTGGCGGATCTGCTCACTAAAGGTCTCTCGGTTCAACGTTTTCTTCTTCTACGAGGCAAACTGAAGGTCGCCACGTCTCCCTTCCGTTTGAGGGGGGGTGTTGAGGAGCACAAGCCAGCTCAGCAAACCGACTTAAAATCAGTTTCGCCAGCTCAGCATTTAGAGCTTGTTTAACAAGTTAATCACGTCTCTGTTTTGACTGTGTGTTGTACTTAAGGGATTATCATGTAATCAATTCATTCACTCCTTCTGATTGAAACAAAGCAAATTCTCTCATCACATTTCTATCTATGACAAGTTGGAATTATATATTTGATGTGGCCGGCCGGAGAGGGTGGCAGGTAGAGCTGCACATTATTCGTCGCCAACCAAGATCGCGACTCGTCGCGGTAGTTCCGGCGCGTCGCGACTCTTCGCGATTCCGAGTTTCCGATCGCGATTCGTCGCGAATCCCCCCCTCTCTCTCTCTCTCCCGCTCTCTCTCTCTCTCCGTCTCATAGAAGGCGCGCTCTCTCTCTTGCGACTCGCCACGACGCCGCACGCCACGACGCGTCGCGACGTTTTTTCTCGCGATTCCGGCGACTTCGTCGCGACGCGCCACGACGCCGTGGTGTGCAGCTCTAGTGGCATGAGCCACCTCCAATCATATTTGAGTCCGCCACAATAAGAACCGGCTCTAAAATATAACCCCATATTCGAGCTCAATCTAAACACTCTTAGAGAAATCGGATTTAAGTTCCGTGAGAGAGAGAGTCCACTAGTAAAAGCTATTAATTTATCGAATTCTAAATTCGATTATATTAGTTTAAATAGAGACTACTTGATTGCCTTGAGTGTCGATTTATATATATCAAAGTTTTAAATACCGCTTGCCGATATCGTTTCGCACGTTTCATTTTACGGATATATCGATTGTCGATGGGTATCTCGATAGGTAAGTAAATGGGTATGATGGATATATCGTTTCACATATCTTTAAAAAAAAAACATTCGATAGACATGTCCAGAGGCAGACCCAGCCTATTTTGAGGGTGGCTGATGCCACCCCAACTTTGAAGAGAAAAAAAAATTCTATTGTATTTTGATTTTGTTTTAAATGCTTCATTTCTGCCATTAGAGAGTGAAAAACCTTCGAGCTTGCTACTGGTCAGTATACTACGTTGGCAGGGGTTAGTGGGCCCCACACCAACTTTATTTTTTTCTCTCTCTAGTTAGTTATTTATTTCAATCGTTATTACTATTAGTTTATTAACTTTTAATAAGGATGTCAAAATAAAACTTTTAATAAATGTGATGTGTTTGGTGGGCCCATTGTCTTTATCAATAAAGGTTTTTTGTTTTTTACATATAATTATATATTACAATTATATTAGATTATTACTTATATATATAGTTAAATACTATTATTGTTGCTCATAAAAATATTAAATATGATTCAATTTTTTTAAGAAGCAATATTTACAAAAAAATTATCAATACTCGTTTAGTTAGTAAAGATTATTGTGTTAATATATTATAATTATAAATATTTTAATATTATTATTTATTTATAGTTTAATTCTTTAAAAAATATTATTAGTCGTTCGTCATCCTCGAAATTAGTTTTTGGGTCCGCCCCTGAACATGTCGATGGATATTCGGCAAATTTAATACCATGATCATATATATATATAATAATAATAAATTTCAATATACTTCTTGATTATCTGGATCTAGGGATTTCAATGATTATAAAAATGTGGATTAAAAGTGAAAGTGTGAATTTAGTGGCCAAATAATGCGTTGCAAGTAGAAATTAGATCGAGTAGGACACATTGTTTGATAGTTTTGTGAGGGGCCTAGTGCCCAAAAACACAACAGAAAGGACGTAAAATTATGTAATGTTTAATAGTTTTTTATGATTATATGGTCAGACTTTTATAAAAATTGTTATATGTATTTTTCAGAGCCTAGAAAAAAATTAAGGCCCAACCCAAAAAACCTGCCAAAAAGGTTTAAAAGACTGAAAAAGTCCACAAAGACGACCCGGACCCGCCACAAAAAGTCAGCGGGACTCGGCGCAAAAAAGTCAAAGGGACTCGGTCCAGAAAGTCAACCTAAAAAGTCAACGGGACTCGGCCCGAATAAAGACAGTAAAAGTTTTGTTACTTTTACCACAAAAGAGCTTTCAATTAATTAAAAGCACCGAGCACCGCGCACCGCGCAAGCAATATCATAATTGCTCAGGGGCCCATCAAAGTAATTATTAATTACTAAGAGGTCCCTGCACCCTTCTATAAATAAAAGCTCATTTCAATCAAAACGGTAACTTCAACAACTCAGATCAACTCACAAAAAACGCTCTAAAACAATAAAACCTTTGTTATCCATTCTCTTAAATATCCCGACTTAAATACCCGACTAATGTTGAGCGTCGGAGGTGGATACAGAGGCACCCCCTCCGCATCCCCTTAAAGTTCACGTTTATTTCATTATTTCAGCAAGATATACGGGGACGGAATTCTGAAAGATATTTCCGGCTTATCAAGAAATACGAATCAAGCTTCAAGACCCCCTTTGACTGTCAAGAGGTCATTGGGCCCGGCCCAAAATCAAGACTTGGGCCTCTTTAAGTGTTGATCCATTTTTCGGCATTAACAAAAATTAAAACAAGAAAATGAGAGAAACATTATTCTTCTGGAAGGCCATTCACAAAATCCGTTTGTTTGCGGGGCACATACAAACATTGGAGACGATATTAGTTTTTGTTCAAAGTGTAAAATTAAGACCTAAAATTCAGCATGGCAAACTTGAACCTGAGAAAATTATCGTCAGCTAAGAAACACGAAGAAAGAAATGAGGTTTGTGAGTTTAATCTTGACTTATTCCGTCACACAGAGGAACTCAGCTCGGGTACCGACCAGAACTAAGGAAGGACAAGAGTTCAGCCCAGTTCGGCTGAACACAGACAGAAAGTCTGGATAGAAGGCAAGCCCAGCCCGGAGCATATGAACAGGACAGCTCGGGGACAGAGAAACTGTCAGGGCAGGAAAGGAAAAGTCAACAACTACCCAGCAAGGAAGGCGCGAGAGTTGCGGAGAAAATCAGATATTAATCAGGGTAGTTTCCTGATTTTGTGCGATTTTGTTGAGCTAGGGTTTCGCCTAAGTGAGGCTATATTAACCTAGCATTGTAAACTTTGTAAAAGAGAGAGTCCATTCGAGTACATTAGAGTTTTTGAGTTTATATCTTTGTAATTTACCTTCAATATTAATCAGATAATTTCTTCTCCCAAATTCGTGTTCTTGAGTTTGTCTATTTTGGAGTTATTCGTGTCTCTTCAAAGATCCGTGAATTAGGATCCAACAAGTGGTATCAGAGCTTCAATCGAAGAACATGTCTTCATCAGAATCGACGATCGGAGATCTGGTGGTGAAGAAACCAGAATCCAGGGAAGGCATGGTGACGCTCCATTACTACATGCTCACGAAGAGCAATTATACCGTGTGGGCATTAAAGATGAGGGTAAATCTGCAGGCGCATGGAGTGTGGGAGATCGTAGAATACGGCGATGTGGAAGGGCGCAAAGAAAGAATGGCACTCACAGCGATCTACCAAACAGTTCCAGAAGAAATTCTTCTCATGCTCTCTGAGAAGGATTCCGCAAGAGAAGCATGGAAAACACTTCGGACTATGCACATGGGCGTTGATCGCGTCAATGATGCCAAGGTCCAGACCCTAAAGAGTGACTTCGAGGTCATGCGGATGAGAGAAAGTGAGTCGATGGACGACTTCGCAGTCAGACTCACGTCTATCGTGACCGGCATACGCTCGCTAGGAGACAAGGTGAGGGAGACCACATTAGTCAAGAAATTCCTACGAGCACTGCCTCACAGGTACATGTAGATTGTCACGTCGATCAAGCAGTTCGACAATCTCAAGACCATGACTATCGAAGAGATTGTTGGTCGTCTCAAAACTCACGAGGAGAGGCTTCAGGGATACGGTGACAAAGGAGACGAGAACACTCATGTTCATGCATGAGGAATGGACGGCGAGACAGGGGAGAACCGGGGAGCCAAGTTTTCTTCGAATTTCTCAAGTCGGAACAGCTATGGTGGAGAAGTCTGAGGACACGGACAAGGTCGAGGACGAGGTCGAGGCAGAGACAGGCGAGGATGCGGAGGCAACTCGAATCGTCAAGAAGGAGCGAACAGGAGAGACAAGAGCACAGTTGATTGCTACGCTTGTCAAAAGCTGGGGCACTTTGCATAGAGTGCCAGAGCAGGAACCAGGGCGACGAGGAGAATCTAGCAAGATTCCCAGACGACCAGCCAATATTGTTGTTTGCCGAGCAGGAAACGCACCTGGACGGATAAAACGGCGAGATCAAAGCCGAGCAGAGTTGTCCGGAGGAGACCAACAAGAAGGTCTTCCTCATCTAGGACAAGGTTTTTGCAAACCTCCTCATGCATGGCGAGAAGAGAGTGAGTACCGACGTGTGGTACCTGGACAAAAGAGCTAGTAACACATGATTGGGGACCGAGCTAAGTTTGAAGAGCTCGCTAAGAAGATCACGGGCAGCGTAAAATTCGGCGACGAGTTAATCCTAGAGATCAGAGGGAGAGGGTCGATCCTATTCGAGTGTAAGAATGGCGACCAACATCTGATTACCTAGGTGTATTTCATCTCGAAGTTGAAGAGCAACATCATCAGCGTGGTAAAGAGACGGAGATCGGGAATATAGTTGTGCTAGCCGGGTCCTATCTGAAGATGTGGACCAAGGAAGGAGAGTTTTTGCTGAAGGTGGAGCGGACACCCAACATGCTCTACAAGATTCTCTTGAAGACGTGCCAACCCGTCTGCTTCATGGCGTCGTTGGAAAATCCG
Source organism: Parietaria judaica (assembly GCA_954871525.1). Lineage (NCBI taxonomy): Eukaryota > Viridiplantae > Streptophyta > Magnoliopsida > Rosales > Urticaceae > Parietaria > Parietaria judaica. Next base: position 5,778,396 of record OX940868.1, read on the forward strand.
TCTTTGTTATGGCACGCACGCCTCAGACACGTGAATTTTCACGCGCTTAAGATGATGGGCGAGAAAATTTTGGCCTTCGGGGTTCCTAAGATAAAACACCCCGACCAGCTATGTGCGTGTTGCATGATTGCGAAGCAGGCAAGAATACTGTTTCCAATCAAGGCCAAATTCCGAGCAGAGAAACCCCTACAGTTGGTGCATGCTGACATATTCGGTCTGATCACCCCAACAACCTCGGCAGGAAACAAGTATTTCTTTTTACTTGTCGATGACTTTAGTCGCTGGATGTTGGTGTTTATGCTCAAGGAGAAGAGTGGAGCGTTCGAGGTCTTCAAGAAGTTCAAGAAGATCGTTGAGAACAGCTTGGTACACAGGTTGAAGGTCTTGCGTATAGACGGAGGAGGAGAGTTCACTTCCCAGAAGTTCGGAGAATTCTGCGACAAGGAAGGAATTCAGCGTCACCTGTCAGCACCCCACACGCCCCAACAGAATGGCGTAGTGGAAAGACAAAACCGGACAGTGCTGAACACAGCGAGGAGCTTGCTCAAAAGTATGCAAGTTTCGGCAGGGTTTTGGGGAGAAGCGGTAAGACCTCCGGTCTACCTGCTTAATCGTTTGCCGATCAAAGCACTAGGAAAGTGCACACCCTACCACGCGTGGTACGGGAAAAAGCCCCACTTAGAGCACCTGAGAATGTTCGGGAGCACCGCACACGTGAAGGTTGCGGGCCCATATCTCAAGAAGCTGGAGGAAAGGAGTCAGAAGATGGTGTACCTTGGATTTGAAGAAGGAAGCAAAGCAAATAGACTCTACGATCCACGACGCGGCATACTCCAAGTGCGCAGAGATGCTGTGTTCGAAGAAGAGATGAAATGGGATGTGCGCGACGAGAAAGGAGAACCCGAGAAGAACTCAATAGAGTTCACAGTGGAAGACAAGCAGGGAGTTGCCGAGCAGGAGCAGTCCGAAACATCCATCTTGAGAACAGTCTTGCCAGAGACAAGGGAAGCCAGCCCGGGAGAGAGTACTCCGGAAACACCACGAAAACCAAGTCCAAGCAGGACCAGCCCGTCCAGCTTGGGAGATTCCTCTATATAAGACGGCCCATGAGAATTCCGACCTCTAGCAGAAGTCTACGAGCAGACTCAAGAGGTGGATTTGGAGGAACTTTCATTGCTATGTGCAAAAGAGCTAGCCAATTACCATGAGGCAGCAGCCGAGCAGGAGTGGCAAGAAGCAATGAATAAGGAAATGGAGTCTATTGAGAAGAACAGGACACGGGAGCTCACCGACCTGCCCAAAGGTCATAGACCCATCGGCCTTAAGTGGGTGTATAAGCTGAAGAAGGACACCGAGGAGAACGTCCTTAAGCACAAGGCAAGGCTGGTAGCAAAAGGCTACGTGCAGAAGAAAGGCATAGACTTCGACGAAGTTTTTGCTCCAGTGGCGAGACTGGACACGATCAGACTCATCCTAGCCCTAGTAGCGCATCGAGGTTGGGAGATTCACCATGTGGATGTCAAATCAGCATTCCTAAATGGTGACCTCGAAGAATAAGTGTACGTCAAGCAACCAGAGGGGTTCGGCGTCATAGGCAAGGATCAGAAGGTGTACAAATTATCCAAGGCTTTATACGGATTGAGACAAGCACCAAGGGCGTGGAACATCCGCCTTGACAAGAGCTTGAAGAACCTTGGGTTCACAAAGTGCATGAGGAGCAGGCAGTATACACTAGGAGTACCGGGCAAGAAATCCTAATCGTGGGAGTATATGTGGACGACCTGATCGTCACTGGATCTAGTGCAGGAGGCGTAGAAGGATTCGAGCAGCAAATGATGGTCGAATTCGAGATGAGTGACCTCGAATTACTTTCGTACTACCTCAGGATTCAGGTGGAACAGAAGAAAGACTGTATTACGCTGAAGCAGTCGGCCTATGGGAGGAAGATCCTTAAGCAATTCGAGATGGCGGATTGTAACTCGAGCAAGTACCCTATGGAGGCAAAGCTGCTACTCGGGAAGGATGCTGAAGGGAGAATAGTGGATCCCAGGGAGTACAGATGCGTGATCGGTCGGGTGTCTGAGATACCTCACTCACACCTGACCACACATTTCACACGCAGTCGGGATAGTTAGTCGATACATGGAGAAGCCCGCAAGTGCGCACCAACAGGCGGTGAAGCACATCTTGCGATACGTTAAGGGCACGACAAACTACGGGATCCAGTACAACAAATGAAGTCGAGAATAAGTTCTAGTCGGCTTTACATATAATTATTTAGCCGGTGATATTGATGATAGGAAGAGTTCCGGAGGGATGGCGTTTTACCTCGAAGGAAACCTGATCACCTGGCAGTCTCAAAAGCAGCAGACAGTAGCTTTATCCTCATGTGAAGCAGAGTTCATGGCGGCAACCGCAGCAGCATGTCAGGCTATGTGGTTGAAGGGGTTACTTAGTGAAGTGACGGGATCCGAGCAGAGACCAGCTACTCTCTATGTGGACAACAAATGTGCAATCGCGTTGATGAAGAATCCAGTGTTTCACGGACGGATCAAACACATTGACACAAAGTTCCACTACATTCGTGAGTGTGTGGAGAAGCGAGAGATTATCGTGGAGTTCGTCAACACAAAGGAGCAACGAGCAGACATTATTACCAAGGCTCTAGGGAGAGTCAAATTAACAAAGATGAGAGAGTTGCCCGGAGTGAGGAGTGTAGCAAGTCAAGCTTACGGGGGAGAATGTGAGCTTAAGCTTGACTTAGTCCGTCACACAGAGAAAGTCAGCCCGGGTACCGAGCAGAACCAAGCACGGACAAGCGTTCAGCCAAGTTCGGGTGAACATAGACAAAAAGTCCAGATAGAAGGCAAGCCAAGCTTACGGGGGAGAATGTGAGCTTAAGCTTGACTTAGTCCGTCACACAGAGAAAGTCAGCCCGAGTACCGAGCAGAACCAAGGACGGACAAGCGTTCAGCCAAGTTCTGGTGAACACAGACAGAAAGTCCGGATAGAAGGCAAGCCCTGCCCAGAGAGTACAAGCAGGCGAGCTCGAGGACAGAGAAACTGTCCGGGCCGGAAAGGGAAAGTCAGCAACTACCCAACAAGGAAGGCGCGAGACTTGCGGAGAAAGTCAGAGATTATTTAGGTTAGTTGCTTGATTTTGTGCGATTTGGTTAAGATAGGGTTTCGCCTATGTGAGGCTACATAAACCTATCATTGTAAACTTTGGAAAAGAGAGAGTCCAGTCGAGTCCATTAGAGTTTTTGAGTTTATCTCTTTGTAATTTTCCTTCGATATTAATAAGAGAATTTCTTCTCCCAAACTCGTCTTCTTGAGATCGTCTATTTTGGTGTTATTCGTGTCTCTTCGCAGATCCGTGAATTGAGATCCAACAAAGTTACTGTAAATATTAAATGAAAGTCTAAGTTTACATATATATATATATATATATATATATATATATAAATAAACAATTAACAAAATTCACTTAGAGAGACAAATAATGATAACTTTTTTTTGAATGGTACAATGATAACTTGAATTAGCATCAATCACTTTTTTTTTTCTTTCCTAAATAGTTACTCTAAAATAAATAACCAAAAACAAAATGCGCAAATATACTGTCATCGTTACAATCCCCAGAATACGAGCATGCATTTTCGAAGTACTTCGTTCGAGAGACATCCCGGATATCCCGGATAAACTTAATTTCAAGAGGCCGTATCCTTTTAACTTGAGTTTGATTTGTGTATACTTGATAGGGGTGAAAAAAAAGAAACCGTAAACCAAATTTTCAATGGCAAATTGATCAAACCGATACCGATTAAACCGCAACCGCTATTAAAGCGGTTAAAACCGAATATACCGAGAAAAAACGGAATACCGAATTAGGTTAAAACGGTGTTTTCGGTTTTAATGTGAAAACCGCAACCGCTTACCCGGTTTTATCGCTTTAACTAAATCTAATATTATATTTATTATATTTTATTTACCATACCTCAACACATCAAAAACATTTTTCTTATCTAATATTTTGGTATACTATTGTGTAATATTAGTATTTAGTAATCAGTTTATGTGTAATAATTTATAATATTAACACTTAATAGTATGTTTATGTGGGCAAAAAACCGATAATACCGCAACCGTATACCGATTTTACGGTAAATGTAGTTTTCATCTTTAAAAATAAGATATTTGGTTATATTTTTAAAATACCAAAATACGATATTCGATCTCACCTACCTCATATCAAATGCAACCTGAAGATCACAAATAAGCTTTCCCAATCCCTATGTCTAGATGCTTAAAATGTTGTTTTCGCATGTGGTAACGCATTTTATATCTTTTTTATTTTTATTTTTTTCGTACACAGTTATATTTTTGTTAGAGCTTGCTTGGGCAAAACTGTAAAAGCTTTCTTTAGATTATAATGTATGGAATATTTGGATAGTTGAACCTCTAGAAATTTCCCAATTCGTGGTCTTGAGAAAATGATATGATTTTAATGCCGAACTTTTGAAATTTATGCGCATATAAATATCTTAAAGAGTTTTGATCTGTATTAGTAAGCAAATCAACAAACAAACTTGTTTGTGCTTCATATAGATATAGGTTTTTTTGTTTAAATTTGTTCAATTAAAAACTATTAGGTGTAGTTTTTCGTTGAAGTTGACTATTCTATAAAATAGAACGATTGAAATTTGGTCAATATAAGATGGGCAATAAAATAATATGATAACAATGTTCAGGATGCTTCATGTTTAATAAGTATAATTATAATTATTATATATTGACCTAGACCTTCATTTTCCAAAACAATACTCACAATCAAAATCTATTTATTTCATCATCTCTATAAATAGGATCTTCATCGCATATATTTTTCATCATCTGCTGATTACCAATAAGAAAGGTTAATTGAACTAAAGCTAGCAGATTACCCGATTCCTCGCTACGATGATTTACAACGACGACGATGAGATCAAGACCTTGGTCGCCGATGACGTCTCAGCAGGTTTTTTTTTTTTCTTCATAAATTTGAATGCTTGCATACAAATTGTTTCCTTGTAAAGATTTTAATTTTTTTTTTCTTGAGAGGTGAGCGCTTATTTTTATGTCGTGACGTCGATCGCACCCATATCTCAATGATATAAACTTCAAATAGTCACCAAGTTTTATCGTATGTTATATAGGCGAAAATGCAGAGACAATTCCGGAGGGAAAAACACAAGTGACAGTGATCAACAATCCTGAGGCACCACTGGACCAAACCAATTTCAAGGTGATGCTTGAGCTGACGGGTAACGGGTCTGCTTCGACCAGATCCGGATTGGACCTCGTCACAGTCTTGGATATCAGTGGGAGTATGGGGAAAGATAAACTAGACAAGATGAAGATTTCCATGGAGTTTGTGATCAACAAGCTCAGCCCAATTGATCGCTTGTCCGTCGTCGTGTTCAGCAGTGACGCTACAAGGATTTGCCGGTTGCGCCAGATAACCAAAGAATCTAAAGTAGAGGTCAAGAATCTAGTCTTCGGCTTGAATTCAGGTGGTAATACTAACATCGCTTCCGGGCTTGAAACGGCCTTGGCTGTGCTCAGCAGCCGCCGCTTTACCCAAGGCCGTACAGTGGGCATTATGCTCATGTCTGACGGTGGTGAGAATGTCAGAAGAGCCGCCGAGGTCAACGTCAGCAGCGTACCAGTGTTCACATTCGGATTTGGTGCCGACCACGAGCCGAAGGTGATATTCTTGCTTTAATTATAAAAATCTCTGTATTAGCAAATTCTGGTATCTTTATTTGAACTAGTATATCATGAAATAACTTAAATAAGGATATATTTGAACTAGTAATCTTAAGATAAGAATCGAATTAAGTGATATGTAAATAAAATTTGATGTATTTATTTATAATAATTACATTATTGCCACTTTAATTTAATATTACATGAAAATAGTTTTTGAACAAAAAAAGATTATAACTATATCGCTATTTATTTTTGTAAAATGTATCGTAGAATTTGAATTTATTTAAATATACGAATTCTAGTACTCAACGAGAATAGAACATGTGATTCAACATGAAAAGGTTAAAAAAATTCAAATTTTATCTTAAAGTATGCATTACAAGCTAATGTTTCAACATCCAAGCAAATAATCAATCTTGATGAATTTATTATACTTTCATTACTCACCAAACCGGCATAAATAGGTTCTCACGGATATTGCAATGAAAAGCGCCCAAGGAACGTTCTCAGACGTGCAAAAGCAAAACGACTTGAGCGTGGCCTTTGCGAAGTGCTTGGGCGGGCTCCTCACCGTGGTCGTTGAGCATCTCGAGCTGACTGTCAAGAGTGTCAAATCTTCTATCACTAATGTCACTGTCGGAAACTACACACAAGTATCCCGACCAGGCTCTGTGACGGTCTCGTTCGGTAACCTTTACATCAAAGAGATCCGAACGGTCATAGTGGATCTTCTCCTCCCTGCAGTTCCGGCTCGGTTGAGCGCGGATATTCTCGAAATCTCTTACAGTTACAAAAGGTATAAAAGAAGACCTTTTTCACATTATATAAATAAGGAATTTAGCTTAATAAAATACTAGTTAAGTGGTTGAACATTTGAGTTTCTATCCTTCGAATAAAGGTTTAAACTTTAAAGTTCCATGACTAAAAATAATTTAAATAAAACCCTCAGCTAAAATAATTATTTAGTTAAGAAAAGTTCAACCAATGATATACGTATCAACATTCAATATTGACATAGAAAATAATATATATATATAGATAATAGCTGATCGATGTGTCGAATAATTTTCGAAATATGAAACTTTGAATGGTCCTTTCATTTATTTCAAAATAAATAACTCATCATATAATATAAAAATGGAAAAATAAAAATAATATGTGTAAATACTATGTTAACTCTATATTATGAAGCCCGGGAGACCCTACTTTATTTGAAGCCGCGCCTATAACTGTTCGTGTTCGCCGCAATGGTACGGTGGTGATGCCGGAGAGGCCCGAGATGGTGTCCGCAGAGAGTGTCATGAAGGCTGCAGTGATGATGAAGGAGGCGAGAGTGCTGGCTGACACAGATAGGCTTGCTGAAGCTCGTAAGAGGCTCGCGGAAGCGCAGAACCTGCTCCAGGACATTGAGACTGACGGTGACGAGCCTAACACGGCGATCGAGATGATGCAGTACGAGCTGAGCGAGCTCATGGACATGATGCAGTCGCAGCAAGTCTACGCAAAGCAGGGACGCCCGTTCGCGCTCTCGTCTGAGACCTCCCACGGCCGCCAGCGCTATGCTGCAAGAGGCGACGTGGACTATCTGCGCAGCTTCGCGACGCCACGCATGGAAAAATACGCTGAACAAGTGCTGGCGTTTGAGGAGGACCCCACTAAGCCGGTGCCGACCGAGGAGGAAGACGTTAAGGAAGAGCTTGCCGCAGATCCGCTCGCCCCCATTGCCGGAGCTCTCAGCTACTACATTCAAAATGCGATTAACTCTCTCCAAGCCATTGATAGGATCCTGAAGAAGCCTTTGAATGCTTGATCAGAGTCAATCTGAGTTTCCATATTTACGTACTTTCCATTTTGCTTTCTGTTGTTGAGTGAATAAGATCATGGGATCTCGACTTTGAGTTTCCTGTGGCTGTGGTGGCCTTTGTCATTGTGCTGTTTGTTTGCGGAGTCATATACATTACTATAACTATAATATTGAAAATAATATGTAGAAGGAATTTTTCTTTCAAATAATTTTTATTTTATTTTTTAGTTTTATCATCTATTTAAATATAGAACTAAATACATGCTTATGTCAAAAGTCTTGTTCCTGTACGGCTTTGTCCTTTAATTACGAGCTGTCTAGAGTTTAAATGATCAAGAGGAAGCCCATTAAGCTCGGCCTATTGAAGGGACGGACTTGTTAGACTCACGTTTAGTGGCCCATTGGCCATATTACTATTTATTGATTTATTAATAAATAATTTAATCCTATTCGTTTAATTAAAAAAATTAAATTCCTTTCGTACCCTGATGATGGGTATATATATAAATAAAACTCTAGGAACTAGTCCTCTCTCTACATAATTAAGTAAGTTTTCCTCTCCCGTAAAAAAAGTTTGTCACACTAAAAAGATTAAGAAGGAAACACAATTTCGGTGCTTAATCATTTCCGCTACTATTCGTGTCATACATCAACATACGATCTCTTGATCTAATATTCATATGTGAATATCATATTGTTTATTAAGGTCGGATTTCGTCAAATCCCCCCTTAACACTACTCATGTCGTTTATCCTAAAAAGGACGTGAAATGGAGGCAAGAAGGTTCGCTGACTTTTGGCCAACGAAAAAATACTTCATCACATCTCGAGGAAGTATCCTCGAGGAAGATGCCCGAGGAGGTATGCTCTAAGAGGGTGCTCGAAGAAGTATCCTCGATGAGGATGCCCGAGGGAGTACGCTCGAAGAAGTATCCTCGATGAGGATGCCCGAGGGAGTACGCTCGAAAAAGGTGCTCGAAGAAGTATCCTCGAGAAGGATGCTCGAGGAAGCCTCTCAAGTGGGCATCTCAAGAGATTGAAGAGAGTGCCAGCGAGGAAGTTCCTCGAGGAGGGCGACTAGCGAGGAAGTAAACCGGCGAGAAGGTTGACCGAAAGCCTGACGAAGATATACACCGGAGGTGAAAAGGAGCGCCAGCGAGGATGTATCAGAGTTTACGGCCATCCGCATCAAACGAGGACAAGGCACTGTCGGTGGCCCAAAGGAATCCGTACACGCATTAGACGCCCAGAGGTGGTCCCAGAATATTATGTATGCTTTTGCCAGAAAGTGGCAGAGAAGGACCACATGAGGGACCACATGAAGATCAACGGTGACATGAGCTAGGGCAGAAGACCACTCGAAGATCAACGGTTTATAAGCTAGGGAAAAACGCTTGTAATTACTGAGAGAGAGTTCCATTGGGAAGGGGGCTGGAAGTTCTGCCGACCGAAGCTGAGAGAGAAACTCAAGAGAAATCAGGAAGAGAGGACATAAAAGAAGAGAAACACCGTCCACTTTGAACTACGTGATGACCTGATCCCGTGATACCGGGTACGTAGGCAACCTCGCCTACGGCATCATATCCAAGAAAGCAAGAAAATGTGTTCAAAAATCTGTAATCTCCATAGTTCATCAATAAAGAGAGTCCATAGACGTTTTTCATCGCTCTTCTTGTTGTGCTTAGCCATAAAGAGATTAAACCCGAACCCCTTTCTTTAAACTCGAGGATACCTCCTCGTGACTGCTTGTTGGTTATTTTTTCCTTCAACAGTTTGGCGCCCACCGAGGGGACCTGAGGTTTTTCTTGATTAAAAGCTTAGAACTCGAAGGAAGAAGATGACAAGCGATGAAAGAGCCTCAACCGTGAGTTCCGCACTAACGACCGCGGAAGAGCCAGAGAACAATCAAGGGACGAACGGGTTATGGGCCCGCTCGGGCCCGCACATTAATTATGAAAGCGATTATTAATAAATTTGATTAATTATGATGACCTAATGGGCTTAGGCCCAATTATTAGGCCATAAAGCCCATTAGGTATTTCATAGACTGTGGGCTATAAATACCATAGTTTCATTCATAATTTATAAGAGAAACACATTCTTAAAAACCCTAATATAGTGGGAGCCCCTACTCGAATATAGCTGCACGTTTTCTTCTCCCTGGTGCGCCGATTGGTTTGCGTCCAAACACTGCGGAGGACTTAACATGTCCGCCGAAGTGTTTTCCGGTCTAAACGATGTTCCCGCAACGACGTGGTGGACAATATAGAGGCACCACAATTGACGAGAAATGATCCGTGAAAAGGCAGCAGCCGATTGCACGAAGAACGAGGAGAAATCGGCCAGAAATATACCACTAGGCAAAAGTATCAAAAGTCTGGTAACATATCGAAACTGAACTATTTTGATTACCATTGTTAATGTAGATCTTATTGTTCATTGATTGTCCCGAATTTTTTCCTCGAGATTGCGGAAAGTCAATGAGAAAACCAACAGTGGTATCAGAGCCGATCTGATTAATCTACGTTAATTTGGAATTCTCAATTTCGAAATAATTTTCTCGATTTTTAGAGGGTTTTAGAATTTTAGTAGGAGCAAAATAGAGATTGGAATCACTGAAAACGACAGCTGAAAAAGCCGGCGTGTGCATTGGGATGGGCCCAGATCCACTCGCATGGGTCGGGCAGCGACCCAGGTCAACTCCTCTCGCGGGTCAGAGCGCAACCCAAGCGAAACCCACGGCCGAATAGGTGATCACCGCCACACACGACGGTCGTGCCACCCCGTCGTTTGACGACGGAGATTCCGGCGAACTCGCCCGACAGAGGCTATGCCTCAACTCCGTTCAACGGTGGTGGCGTTAGCTATAAATAGCACACCAAACACGAAGCACGAATGCCGTGCAATCGCTGTTGATGTCGGATTTTGTCAAATCCATCCTTAACATAACGCGTGCCATTACGGCCCCAAAACGACGTCGAATAGAGGCAAGAAATATGTTGACCGTAGTCAACATAAAAGCCCAGTTTGTGAGGAAAGGCTTAACCCATGAAGAAAGGCCGAATTCGAAGAAAAAGCCCAAAGTGAAATGGCTCAATCAACCCTAACCCTATAAATAATAAAAGAAACCTCATTAAGAGGGGATCTAAGAAAATCAACCGAGAGACATTCAGCCAAGAAGAAAAGAAAGAAAGATAGGAGAAAGAAGAGAAGAGAAAAATAGAAGAAAACCAACGAAACAGAGAAGAAAAAGAATGAAGAGATCAAGCCAAAACTCATTGAACTACGTGATGACCTGATCTTGGTTCGCCGGGTACGTAGGCAGCCTCGTCGAGAGCGGCGTGGTGCGGCATCAAATCATATCTTTATCATTGTTCTTCGATTGTCCAAGCTAATAAACGGGGAAAACCGAGTCCTTTCGGGATAAATAAATCAGGGAATAATCGTGTATATATTTTTATTGCGTTCTTTACGGTTTTCCTTGTGACTGCAAGCGGTAAAAATCGCGCTCTACAGTTTGGCGCCCACCGACAGCATGATCGAGGATTCCTATCATTAGGAGCGTCGATTCAGATCGGAAGTAATGAAGTTTTTCTCTACATTTTACCAAGTGCATACACTTGATAAAATGTTTTACCAAGTGCATACACTTGATAAAATGGGGGACTAACTGTTGATGTCGGATTTCGTCAAATCCATCCTTAACATAACGCGTGCCATTACGGCCCCAAAATGACGTCGAATAGAGGCAAGAAATATGTTGATCGTAGTCAACATAAAAGCCCAGTTTGTGAGGAAAGGCTTAACCCATGAAGAAAGGCCCAATTCGCAGAAAAAGCCCAAAGTGAAAAGGCTCAATCAACCCTAACCCTATAAATAATAAAAGAAACCTCATTAAGAGGGGATCCAAGAAAATCAGCCGAGAGACATTCAGCCAAGAAGAAAAGAAAGAAAGATAGGAGAAAGAAGAGAAGAGAAAAAGAGAAGAAAACCAACGAAACAGAGAAGAAAAAGAATGAAGAGATCAAGCCAAAACTCATTGAACTACGTGATGACCTGATCCTGGTTCGCCGGGTACGTAGGCAGCCTCGTCGAGAGCGGCGTGGTGCGGCATCAAATCATATCTTTATCATTTTTCTTCGATTGTCCAAGCTAATAAACGGGGAAAACTGAGTCCTTTGGGGATAAATAAATCAGGGAATAATCGTGTATATATTTTTATTGCGTTCTTTACGGTTTTCCTTGTGACTGCAAGCGGTAAAAATCGCCCTCTACAGTTTGGCGCCCACCGACAGCATGATCGAGGATTCCTATCATTAGGAGCGTCGATTCAGATCGGAAGTAATGAAGTTTTTCTCTACATTTTACCAAGTGCATACACTTGATAAAATGGGGGACTAACTGTTGATGTCGGATTTCGTCAAATCCATCCTTAACATAACGCGTGCCATTACGGCCCCAAAATGACGTCGAATAGAGGCAAGAAATATGTTGATCGTAGTCAACATAAAAGCCCAGTTTGTGAGGAAAGGCTTAACCCATGAAGAAAGGCCCAATTCGCAGAAAAAGCCCAAAGTGAAAAGGCTCAATCAACCCTAACCCTATAAATAATAAAAGAAACCTCATTAAGAGGGGATCCAAGAAAATCAGCCGAGAGACATTCAGCCAAGAAGAAAAGAAAGAAAGATAGGAGAAAGAAGAGAAGAGAAAAAGAGAAGAAAACCAACGAAACAGAGAAGAAAAAGAATGAAGAGATCAAGCCAAAACTCATTGAACTACGTGATGACCTGATCCTGGTTCGCCGGGTACGTAGGCAGCCTCGTCGAGAGCGGCGTGGTGCGGCATCAAATCATATCTTTATCATTGTTCTTCGATTGTCCAAGCTAATAAACGGGGAAAACCGAGTCCTTTGGGGATAAATAAATCAGGGAATAATCGTGTATATATTTTTATTGCGTTCTTTACGGTTTTCCTTGTGACTGCAAGCGGTAAAAATCGCCCTCTACAGTTTGGCGCCCACCGACAGCATGATCGAGGATTCCTATCATTAGGAGCGTCGATTCAGATCGGAAGTAATGAAGTTTTTCTCTACATTTTACCAAGTGCATACACTTGATAAAATGGGGGACTAACTGTTGATGTCGGATTTCGTCAAATCCATCCTTAACATAACGCGTGCCATTACGGCCCCAAAATGACGTCGAATAGAGGCAAGAAATATGTTGATCGTAGTCAACATAAAAGCCCAGTTTGTGAGGAAAGGCTTAACCCATGAAGAAATGCCCAATTCGCAGAAAAAGCCCAAAGTGAAAAGGCTCAATCAACCCTAACCCTATAAATAATAAAAGAAACCTCATTAAGAGGGGATCCAAGAAAATCAGCCGAGAGACATTCAGCCAAGAAGAAAAGAAAGAAAGATAGGAGAAAGAAGAGAAGAGAAAAAGAGAAGAAAACCAACGAAACAGAGAAGAAAAAGAATGAAGAGATCAAGCCAAAACTCATTGAACTACGTGATGACCTGATCCTGGTTCGCCGGGTACGTAGGCAGCCTCGTCGAGAGCGGCGTGGTGCGGCATCAAATCATATCTTTATCATTGTTCTTCGATTGTCCAAGCTAATAAACGGGGAAAACCGAGTCCTTTGGGGATAAATAAATCAGGGAATAATCGTGTATATATTTTTATTGCGTTCTTTACGGTTTTCCTTGTGACTGCAAGCGGTAAAAATCGCCCTCTACAGTTTGGCGCCCACCGACAGCATGATCGAGGATTCCTATCATTAGGAGCGTCGATTCAGATCGGAAGTAATGAAGTTTTTCTCTACATTTTACCAAGTGCATACACTTGATAAAATGGGGGACTAACTGTTGATGTCGGATTTCGTCAAATCCATCCTTAACATAACGCGTGCCATTACGGCCCCAAAATGACGTCGAATAGAGGCAAGAAATATGTTGATCGTAGTCAACATAAAAGCCCAGTTTGTGAGGAAAGGCTTAACCCATGAAGAAATGCCCAATTCGCAGAAAAAGCCCAAAGTGAAAAGGCTCAATCAACCCTAACCCTATAAATAATAAAAGAAACCTCATTAAGAGGGGATCCAAGAAAATCAGCCGAGAGACATTCAGCCAAGAAGAAAAGAAAGAAAGATAGGAGAAAGAAGAGAAGAGAAAAAGAGAAGAAAACCAACGAAACAGAGAAGAAAAAGAATGAAGAGATCAAGCCAAAACTCATTGAACTACGTGATGACCTGATCCTGGTTCGCCGGGTACGTAGGCAGCCTCGTCGAGAGCGGCGTGGTGCGGCATCAAATCATATCTTTATCATTGTTCTTCGATTGTCCAAGCTAATAAACGGGGAAAACCGAGTCCTTTGGGGATAAATAAATCAGGGAATAATCGTGTATATATTTTTATTGCGTTCTTTACGGTTTTTCTTATGACTGCAAGCAGTAAAAATCGCCCTCTACAGTTTGGCGCCCACCGAGGGGCTTAGTTTTTCTCTAACTCACAGCCAGGAACTCGAAGAGATGACGACTGGCGACGATAAAGACAATACCGAGCGCTGATCTTGTCTTTACCTTTGATAAATAAAATTGTGTTTTTTTTAGCGTTTTCTTGCAGGCCTTGCCTTGATCTTCGATTCGCCGGGTCATTCGCCTCTATCGGATGCTCGAGGCAGAAGTTATGGACGCCGTAAGATTGGTCACCGAGGACGAGGGCTTCGTCAAACGCCTTCTCGTCGTCCTTTGCTCTTCGGACAATATTCTCGTTTCTATTTAACATCTAAACATAATTTCTAGTTTTTCTTGAATATTATGTCTTGAGCTTCTATTTGACGGGTCATTCGCCTCTATCGGATGCTCGAGGCAGAAGTTATGGACGTCGAAAGATTGGTCGCCGAGGACGACGACTTCGTAAAACGCCTGCTCGTCGCCCGTCACTCTTTGGACCATATACCCGTCCTCATTTATCATCTAAACATAATTTCTAATTATTCTTGAAGATTATGTCTTGAGCTTCGATTTGACAGGTCATTCACCTCTATCGGATGCTCGAGGCAGAAGTTATGGACGTTGGAAGATTCGTCACCGAGGACGACGGCTTCGTCAAACGCCTGCTCGTCGCCCTCTGCTCTTCGGACCATATTCTCGTTTCTATTTATTATCTACACGTGATTTCTAATTTGTCTCGAAGATTATGTCTTGAGCTTCGATTTGATAGGTCATTTGCATAAAACGAACGCTCGAGGAGAAAGTTACAGAGGTTGAAAGACTCGTCACGAGGAGGAGCTCGAAGAGCTCATCACGAAGAGTTTGTCACGAAGAAGAAAGCTCGAGGAGCGCAGCTCAAAGAGCTTATCACGAAGAGGAAAGCTCGAGGAGCTCATCTCGAAGAACTCATCACGAAGAGCTTGTCACGAAGAGGGAAGCTCGAAGAGCTCATCACGAAGAGCTTGTCACAAAGAGGAAAGCTCGAAGAGCTTGTCACGAAGAGGGAAGCTCGGAGAGCTTATCACGAAGGGAGGAGCTTGAGGAGCTCATAACGAAGAGGAAAGCACGAAGAGCTCATCACGAAGAGCTTGTCACAAAGAGGAAATCTCGAAGAGCTTGTCACGAAGAGGGAAGCTCAAAGAGCTCATCACGAAGAGCTTATCACGAAGAGGAAAGCTCAAGGAGCTCATCTCGAAGAGCTCATCACGAAGAGCTTGTCATAAAGAGAGAAGCTCGAAGAGCTCATCTCGAAGAGCTTGTCACGAAGAGGGAAGCTCGAAGAGCTCATCACGAAGAGCTTCTCACGACGAGGAAAGCTCGATGAGCTCATCGCATATCACCGAAGCTTGATGAGCTCATCACGACTAGGAGAAGCTCGATGAGCTCATCACGGAACTCGATGAGCTCGTCACGGAGAGGAAAGCTCAATGAGCTCATCACAGAACTCGATGAGCTCATCACGAAGAGGAAAGCTCGATGAGCTCATCGCATATCACCGAAGCTCGATGAGCTCATCACGACGAGGAGAAGCTCGATGAGCTCATCACGAAGAGGAAAGCTCGATGAGCTCATCACGGAACTCGACGAGCTCGTCACGTAGAAGAAATCTCGATGAGCTCATCACAAAGACGAATGGTCGATGAGCTCATCACGGAATTCGATGAGCTCATCACGAAGAGGAAAGCTCGATGAGCTCATCGCATATCACCGAAGCTCGATGAGCTCATCACGACGAGGAGAAGCTCGATGAGCTCATCACGAAGAGGAAAACTCGATAAGCTCATCACGGAATTCGATGAGCTCATCACGAAGAGGAAAGCTCGATGAGCTCATCACGACGAGGAGAAGCTCGATGAGTTCATCACGACGAGGGGAAGCTAGATGAGCTCATCACGCAGAGGAAAGCTCGATGAGCTCATCACGAAGAGGAAAGCTCGATGAGCTCATCACGACGAGGAGAACCTCGATGAGCTCATCACGAAGAGGAAAACTCGATGAGCTCATCACGAAGGAGAAGACCTCGAGGAGCTCATCACAGAGAAGACCTCGAGAAGCTCATCCAGGAGGAGCTCGAGGAGCTCATCACCAATAGAAGATTGTCACCAAAAAGAGCTCGTCACCAGACATCTCGTCATCAAAGAAAGCTCGCCTCCACCGGGAAATCATCAACGAAGACGCCATTACCAATATTTTGAGGAGATCTGATTGAGACGCGCTCGACGATGACAACCCTCATAAAACCGAAGTTTGATGCGGACACGACGAGGTCTATCCTAACCAAGGCGCAAAATCGGCGACGAAGTTGGCTGACCTCATCGCAAAAAAAGGTAACAATATACATATATCTACAAAATTATAAAGAAACCGGCGAGAGTGCCGAGAAAACATATATATACATTTAGGGTACTGACCAAGCCAAAAACGGCAGAAATGCCTGATATACCGAAGAAATCCGCTCCGGCGCACAAAGCCCGGTACGTAAGACGCTACGGCGCATACCCCGGCAAACTACAAAGCCGCTCCGGCGCACAAAGCCTGGTACATAAGCCGCTACGGCGCATACCCCGGCAAACTACAAAGCCGCTCCGGCGCACAGCTTGGTACGTAAGCCGCTACGACGCATACCCAAATAAATACAAAGCCGCTCCGGCGCAAATCTGGATTGATACATCGCGACAGAGCCCGGTGCATCCGACAAGCTCATCGCCGACAAATCAGTGCCAAGCACTTCTTCGCGACAGAGCCCGGTGCATACCGACAAGCTCATCGCCGAATATCACAAACTACTACGGCAAATGGGCCAACATACAAAAAAAAACTACTACGGAAAATGGGCCAACATACAAAAGAAACTACTACGGCAAACGGGCCAACATACAAAAAAGAAAATGGGCCAACATACAAATGAAACTACTACGGCAAACGGGCCAACATACAAAAAAGAAAATCTTTTTGGTGACGAGATGTCTGGTGACGAGCTCTTTTTGGTGACAATCTTCTATTGGTGATGAGCTCCTCGAGCTCCTCTTTGATGAGCTTCTCGAGGTCTTCTCTGTGATGAGCTCCTCGAGCTCTTCTCCTTCGTGATGAGCTCATCGAGTTTTCCTCTTCGTGATGAGCTCATCGAGGTTCTCCTCGTCGTGATGAGCTCATCGAGCTTTCCTCTTCGTGATGAGCTCATCGAGCTTTCCTCTGCGTGATGAGCTCATCGAGCTTCCCCTCGTCGTGATGAGCTCATCGAGCTTCTCCTCGTCGTGATGAGCTCATCGAGCTTTCCTCTTCGTGATGAGCTCATCGAATTCCGTGATGAGCTCATCAAGCTTTCGTCTTCGTGATGAGCTCATCGAGATTTCTTCTACGTGACGAGCTCGTCGAATTCCGTGATGAGCTCATCGAGCTTTCCTCTTCGTGATGAGCTCATCGAGCTTCTCCTCGTCGTGATGAGCTCATCGAGCTTTCCTCTTCGTGATGAGCTCATCGAATTCCGTGATGAGCTCATTGAGCTTTCATCTTCGTGATGAGCTCATTGAGCTTTCTTCTACGTGACGAGCTCGTCGAGTTCCGTGATGAGCTCATCGAGCTTTCCTCGTCGTGATGAGCTCATCGAGCTTCGAGCATCCGATAGAGGCGAATGACCCGTAAAATCGAAGCTCAAGACATAATCTTCAAGAATAATTAGAAATTATGTTTAGATGACAAATAAGTACGGGGATATGGTCCAAAGAGTGACGGGCAACGAGCAGGCGTTTTACGAAGTCGTCGTCCTCGGCAACCAATCTTCCGACGTCCATAACTTCTGCCTCGAGCATCCGATAGAGGCGAATGACCCGTCAAATTGAAGCTCAAGACATAATATTCAAGAAAAATTAGAAATTATGTTTAGATGTTAAATAGAAACGAGAATATGGTCCGAAGAGAAAAGGGTGACGAGCAGGCGTTTGACGAAGCCCTCGTCCTCGGTGACCAATCTTCCGGCGTCCATAACTTCTGCCTCGAGCATCCGATAGAGGCGAATGACCCGGAGAATCGAAGATCAGGCCTGCAAGAAAATGCTAAAAAAAACACAATTTTATTTATAAAAGGTAAAGACGAGATCAGCGCTCGGTATTGTCGTTATCGTCGCCAGTCGTCATCTCTTCGAGTTCCTGGCTGTGAGTTAGAGAAAAACTAAGCCCCCTCGGTGGGCGCCAAACTGTAGAGGGCGATTTTTACCACTTGCAGTCACAAGGAAAACCGTAAAGAACGCAATAAAAAAATATACACGATTATTCCCTGATTTATTTATCCCGAAAGGACTCGGTTTTCCCCGTTTATTAGCTTGGACAATCGAAGAACAATGATAAAGATATGATTTGATGCCGCACCACGCCGCTCTCGATGAGGCTGCCTACGTACCCGGCGAACCAGGATCAGGTCATCACGTAGTTCAATGAGTTTTGGCTTGATCTCTTCATTCTTTTTCTTCTCTGTTTCGTTGGTTTTCTTCTCTTTTTCTCTTCTCTTCTTTCTCCTCTCTTTCTTTCTTTTCTTATTGGCTGAATGTCTCTCGGCTGATTTTCTTGGATCCCCTCTTAATGAGGTTTCTTTTATTATTTATAGGGTTAGGGTTGATTGAGCCTTTTCATTTTGGGCTTTTTCTGCGAATTGGGCCTTTCTTCATGGGTTAAGCCTTTCCTCACAAACTGGGCTTTTATGTTGACTATGGTCAACATATTTCTTGCCTCTATTCGACGTCGTTTTGGGGCCGTAATGGCACGCGTTATGTTAAGGATGGATTTGACGAAATCCGACATCAACAATCGCCTCGTCCAACGATGGCGAATCCGTGCGGCTCCGTGAAGACGGCGAAGATGTTGCGACGAGCACCTCCGAGGAAGCTGGCTGAGAACGGCGAGGTCTTGAGCGCCTCCTCCCGGCAAGCCGGCTGACGTCGCAGGTGAGAAGCCCTAGGGCTTCCTCCACCATTCGCTGGGCCTTGGGCCCCGTCAGGACCAGCCACATGAAAACCCCTTGAGGCTTGGTCAAACAGCCAAAGGGCTGGTTGTTGACCAGCGTGGTGGGCTAATCAGTGGGCCCACCACGAGATATTGACTAGAGTTTCCGGTTTGATTGATCTGAGGCCCGTGGTCAAACTCATTCCCTAATATAATTAATTTTATAGAAGTTGTAAGAAATACTCATTTTGTATCAAAGATTTAAGAAAATACTCATGTGTCAGAGTAAAAAATACACACAGTGTGCATTTTTGTTAAACATTTGACATAAAATAAACATTTTATTAAATAACCCATAATTTTAATTATGAATTTAATTATTATTTTAATTTTAATTTTGTAAATATGATGTACAATAATACCCCTCTAATTTAATTTGTAATTATTTGATTTTAAATGAATAAGTCCTGATTATTTTATTTAAATCTTATTTATTTACTTATTTAAAATAATTAATATTTGAAAATTCAAATTAATAAACTTTGTGAATCGGATTTAATTAGTTTAATAACTAGTATCATTTATGGTTTAATACTTTTTTGTTATTCATAATCATATTAATAAATTTAATTTTTAAAATCAAAATTAATTTCTAAATTATTTAGGAATTATTTGTAGGATGTAAAGTATTAAATCGCAACATAATAGAATTAGCGCATTTAGAATGAATAATAAGTTAAATACTAATGATGATAGATAAGTTATTTATTTTTTGGAAATAACAATAACCTTATTTAGGAATTAACTGGTAGGATTATGTAAAGTATTAAATCCTAACTTTTTCTAATTTATCTTAAATAAGAATTAGCATATTTATAATGAATAATAAAGTTAAATATTACTTATGATAAATAAGTTTTTTATTTTTTTGGAATTGTTTAGGAATCAATTTATCTTAAATAAGAAATTGCATATCTAGAATGAATAATAAAGTTAATTATAAAGTATGATAATTTTTTTTTTGGAAATAATAATAACCTTATTTCAATAAAATCTAGGATCAAGCGTTATTCTTTTCATCATGATTATTATTTATAGTTGAATATCCATTCATTTATCTCATTTATAAATGCATATTCAAAGTCTTAAACTGAACAAATTAAATTAGTTAATTTATTTTAGTTTTAGACATAATAAATGATCAGCCGAAAAACCCCTCATTTAATATTAGGTTAATAATCTTCCGTGTGGAGGATCCTCGATCTAAGTGAGCCCGGTCTTAATGCATCTACAACCCAGTAGAGTATTTTTACTCAGCTCACTCAGACGCGTAGAGCAACCTATAATGTCCGTCTTTCACTGCATGGGTCTTCCTAAGACAGTGATTCTAATAAGGATTAGATATCGTAGACTAACTAAGAAAACCATTTAGAAATAATTAACTGTTATTTTATCTAACGGTCAGAGATAATATAGGATGTTAGCACAATTGTTGTCTTGCTCTGACTGACAAATTGATAGAATTGATGAGGGTAACTTTTCTATTCAATTAGTCACGCAATATCTTTATAGTCCTAATGATAATCCATTAAACATCTTTATTATAAGAATTTCTTTATAATTTACATGTTCGTATTAAAATTAAAATTATGCTTAGTTATTGTTTCATTTAATGTATTGGAAACAAGTGTTAAAGATAGAAATACTTGAAAAAGGTTTTCAAGTCCACGGAAACAAGTCTCCAAAAACAGGAAAGAAATTTCCAAGGAATGGCAACAACTTCTGAAATGATGTTCAGAGCCGTGATAAAGAAATATTTTTTTATAAATGATAAATATCCATTTTGAGCCACCTGCCAAAACTTCTGTTGGGAATCACGCCTCATATCCCGTGTAAATTATCACAAAATGTACCTCCAAACTGTCGGGGTAACATTTAGAAAAAGTATTTTAAAACGGAAAACTTGTTATCCGTACAACGGTCCGAATGTCGGATAATAACAATATTACAAGATCTGATAAATATTATGCAATTTAATATTCATAAATCATTATTTATAATCTAGTTTATAGGAAATAGATAGAAATCAGTAAATGGTCGCATTTATTAACCCAATGCATAAGGCCGTACCTCAGTTGACACCTTCCGGCTGCGTGTTCTAAATTTGGTAGGGCTCCGCGATGCTGAAGGAAACACTCGTGATCTTCCGGGATATTCTCCTGGACTCCTCGTACTGAAGCGTGGGCTTCGCCAGCAGGACTGCGTCGCAAACTTTAACTGGGTTCTTTTTAAGCTTTCGGAGATTAAGTGTCTTAAGCCGAACCAGAAAGAGGTTAGAGGAAAAATTCGCAAACCCTTAAGGAGAGGGAGAGTTCGATTTTTTTTTTCTGGGGATAGGTGTGAAAAATGTGTAGAATGAGCTCCCTATTTATAGTCTCAGACTGTAACCGAATTAGAGAAATTCCCTCCCTAATTTCGAATTTTTTTAATAAAATATAATTAATTCAATCCAATGACCCAGATTTAATCCTACCTAAATCCAATTGATAAAATTAATTAGGGATTAAATAAGAAATACCTGATATGATCAAAATTTAAAGGTTATCTTCTTATCTTCATATATTCGAAATATTTATATAAAAATTTGAATATTAATAATCGTGATCCAACAGTTAAGATGAATCTTAAACCGATCTAATGGATTAAATTAGTTTAGGATAAAATAAAAAACCCTAGGGCTTTGTTAAAGCCTTAATTCGATCTCATCCATTTAATCAATTCAAAATTATATATTAATGTATATAATTTATTAATTTCCAATCCGACGGTAAAGATTAAATCTTAAACCGATCCAACGAATACAATTAAATAATCAAATTCAAAAAACCTAAGCTTGTTCACCAAGCCATTAATTTCAAGTTACAATTAGGGTTAAAATCAATTATCTTAATCCAACGGTTGATATTAAATTCTAACTGATCCAACCGATTAAATTGATTTTAGGGTTTTGCTCAAATACCAAAACATTTGGTACTTATGCCGCAAAAATGAAAAACTAAATCTTATCATTAGAATGTATTAGGGTTCCACATTCATGAGCCCAATTCGAATTTACATATATTAAATATGTATAAAAATATATTTTTATATATTAATATAAATCTATTAATTATTAAATAATTATTAATAAGATATTAATAATTAAATCCAAATAATTAAAGTATATTAATATCCTCTGATCTCAGTATAACACATTCAAATGTCATGGTGACACACCATCATTTAAATTCGCGACATGTGATTTAATTTCATAGTTTACCAAAACGATCATAAACTTAGAAATTCTCTAAATCACAAACCGTATGTCAAAACGACTCAGTTCCAAAAGAAACGTTTCGTAGAAATTAATTTCCAACAACTTTCATGTTGACAAAAAGTTCAAAATTCTACTTTCTTTTGTTAGTTAATTTCGGGTACCAAGATATATTACTTTTCCTATGCTACTGATAAAACTATTTGATGTCTGTCACGAATTCAGTTTTATAAATCTTACCAAATGATTAAATCATATGAAGATTTTTTTTATCATGTACGTATAATCCGTTACGAACCTATCCTGGGAACCATGGACCCGTATCACTTATGCTCCAACGAACTGCTAGGGTGTTCGTCAAACCTCGGTGTAATTCCACTATAAACCCGAGGATGCACTCTTTAGTGATACACTATATATTATTCCCTTGATTACAGCAGGGTGTCCATTGATAAAATCAAATTTTGTCTCTTATTGCATTTTATTCCTTGACTCAATCAGTAATATCATGAGTAACCCACTTATGGTTTCGATTCATAAGTTGCGCACAGGTACCTCTCAGTTCTCACCATTGACAACCAAGGTAATCATCATGAATCTGAAGAGAGCTGTGTGATGCTCATGTCTATGACCAAGCTACCATTACTGTTGACCATCATTTTCCCAAAATAATAGTGTTGGGAACAACGGTAGCTAGTATATTGTGCTCTTTAACAGTTAAATCAAAGAACAATAAGGCCAACAACGCAGACTCAAGATCACTTAGGACTTAGATCGAATATCCATTTGATCATCATACTAGTGACTCAACTTCAAGTTATCAGTGAAGGTCATATATGATAACTTCCGGAGTTTAAGTCAGGTCTTGTCCAGTGTGAAGACACTTCATACTTAAGGCACTTCTAGTGAGTGTGACACACGCAAAATCCAAAACAGGATTATCACTTAGTCACATTATTGACCTTATACGATAATGGTCTCCCACCCAGTTAATCAGGTCACAGACATATAATTTCATTTGTTATGATTATTAATTCTTCCTCACATTGACTCTGTTGTGATAATAATAACATAATTGCATCATTTATGAACTAAGGAACAAACATTCTATTTTACTGTACCTGAAACTATAATAAGATTAACATAATAAGCAGCATCTTTTATTCAACGACTTGTCATAATCTTTTACAAATGGATAAAAAACATCAGCTTGTTTAAGGACACATGTCCAACATCTTAATTTATAAAGATATAGCTAAGAGAATATTAACCCTAAGTCCAAGTACATAAATATTGAAAGGGTGGCTAGATGGTTCAAAGTGAACCAGAAAACTAAGGAATCATTTAATGACTTATGAGTTGCATCTTTCAAGAAAGCAGTGCTCTGAAATGTCAGAGCAATGCCAACATAAAGGAAAGGTTCCCTATGCTACTTCTATTGACTTTATAAAGAATGGCATATTATGTACCTGTCTTGAGGTATCATTATCCTTAGCGCAACAAGCCAGTTCCAATCTTATCCTAATAATAGTCACTGGACTACCGTAAACAATATCTTGAGGTACCTTAACAGAACCAGTGATATATCCCTTAATAGTCATTGGACTACCGTAAACATTAATGCTTATGCTGATGCAAGCTTCCAAATTAAATAGGATGATTTCAAATTTCTAAAAGAATATGTATTCTCCAATACGATGGCACTGTTATTTAGAACGACAGTAAGTAAGCTGTTGTAGCTGACTCGACCATCGAAGCTGAATATATATATATATATATATATATATATATATATATATATATATGTAGCAGCATCAGATGGTGCTAGAGAGACTGTCTAGATCAGAAATTCATTTAGGATCACAATGTATGTCCTGGCACCGGTGATCCAGTGCAACTCCTCGGTGACAACAACGGAGCCAAAGCACAAGCCAGGGAAGTAATATCACAATACAACTAAGCAAATACTCAGAAAAGTTCTCACTGATCAAAAACATAGTTGATCGGAAGAAGGCTGAGATAGATAGAGTTGACACAAATGGAAACGTGGTTGACCTTATGACCAAAGCTTTGCGAAAGAGTTGCACTTTGGTCATACAAAGTCTAGAAGGACCAGAGACCTCTAGATGTTTGTGTTCTATTCTAACGTTGAAATTTTACTTTGTTTTGTTTTAAAGTATCAAGTTACATAACAAATTTGTTTTATTTATTAAAATTTAAGCATAATTATAATTAATAAAGGCCGTTTCTTCATTTCATGTTCATACAACGTTTAAAATCAAATTTATTATGTTGTTATCAACTAAGCAAATGAAGTCCCTAAAATATCTTAACGATAATCTTAAACTTACCCCAATCAAAGAAAATCATTAGAAGAAACCAAGTGGGACGCCAAATGATGTTTCAAAATTGATTGGTACATGTAATTAAGAGAAAGGAAGAGTCCTTAATATCTCCGAGATATTCTTAAGCATGTAGGCACTAGTTAAGAGAAGTAGCATTGCTGGACTGACTAACATTCTGAAATATTTACATGGGTTTAACCTTATGGTAATAAGGAGACACTATAATCTTTAGAGAATGATGAAATATTTTCCAATGTTTGAGAATAACCATGAGTCCAATACCTAGCGAGTGGCATACTTTGATTGCAGTCAAACATTCATCGTAACTGGGTAGTTATAAAAACTGTTTTTGGGTATGTCATGAACTTTGTACAGTGGAATGGAAATTCAAGAAAACGATAATCTCTCTAAAACCAATGAGGCAATGCACTCAGGGCCTCTTGGAGGATAAGAGTATCAGAAATCTATAGACGAAGACAAGTTTGAACAATTCTGACTTGGTAGTTCAATACGCTTATCCCGAACAGGAAATTGGTACATGATAATAACAGACGTGCAAAACCATGGTCTGTTTCCCTTCCGAGTAGCAAAGATGTTGAAGGAATAAGTCATCACGAAATTTAATGATGAGCTGAAACCAAATATGTTAAGTCAAATAACAAATGAAAAACCACATGGTTCTTCATAATAAACTTAATAATCTTAGTTACAATGAATTTTAATAGATTGGGGGAAGTGATGTCTAGGTAGAGACCACTCACTTCTTTTTGATTTGGAATCTGCGGCCAACACTGTAAAATCCTATGGAGTCACACCGAAATCGCCAGACGAAAGAGTACGATGACAAATTTTCAACGAAAAAGGGTTTCAATTGCGACAACAGAGCATAGCAGATGTTTGGAGTGCAACCGGGTAGGGTACCCTGTTTTTTCAAGGTAGCCGGTACCCGGAACCGTAATCCGGGTATCTGAAAATCGGTACCCGGAACCGGTACCCGAAAACAGGGTACCCGCTTTCCGGGTACCCGGATTTTCGGGTATCAGTATATATTTTGATACCCGGTACCCGGTTTTGGTAACCGGATCCGGGTACCCGGTTTTACCATGTACCCGTTTTTTTAAATATATATATATATTATTTAAAAACAAAAACATACATCTTTTAAAAAAAACTGCATAAAAAAATAATCCCGCACATCAAGCATAAAAGAAAAAACAGTCCAAAATGCATAAAATAGGGTAATAAAGCGGGTACCGGGTACCCGGAACCGAGAACGTGAAGTCGGGGAAGGAAATGAAGTCAGGGAGATGGGAGGGAGGCGGGAGTGAAATGAAGTCGAGATGGGAGAAGACTAACCCTTAAAGTTAAATTAACATAATAATAAAAAAACAAAACTAAAACAGGGTAATAAACCGGGTACCGGGTACCCAGTTTTTTTAATTTTACTACATGGTACACGGAACCGGAATTCGGATACGAATTCGGTTCCGATTTTTAAATCCGGATACCGATTCGATTCCGGATAATTACCCGGTTTCCGCGTATTATTTGCACCCCTAGCAGATGTACATGATAGCCATTCTCAGCATCTTCTGATCATGGTCTGCGTATGGATATGCATAGGAGATAGCAAATCCCGCTACATTCGTTCAAGTCGGAGATTAAAGGAAATGCCCGAATCGGGATTTAAGTCCAATAGAGTTTCCGGTATGACCCGACTACATCAAACGGGTTATGGGCCCACTCGGACCCGCACATTAATTATGAAAGCAATTATTAAATTATTTAATTATTGATAATGATCTAATGGGCTTAGGCCAAATTATGGTGCCATAAAGCCCATTAGGTCATTCATAGACAATGTGCTATAACTACTATATTTTAATTCAGAATTTATGAGAGACAAACATTCTTAAAAATCCCAAAAGTCTGTTAGCGTATCAAAATTTAACTATTTTGATTACCGTTGTTAATCTAGGTCTTATTGTTCATTGATTGTCCTGAATTTCTGCCTTGGGATTGCGGAAAGTCAACAAAAAACCCAACAAATCATTCATCTTGCTCTAATCAACTAGAATGAATCAAGCAACAAAATGTGCCTGTTTTGGAAAACGACTGGACACGTTCACAAAGATTGCTTGAAACGTAAGGCATGGTTCGAAAGAAAAGGTAAAAATTATGTTTCGGTATGTTTGAATCAAATACGATGCAGGGATTTCTTTTGACCCAAACCATAAACGAAAATGACAAATTTATCTACATGGGAAACAAAGTCAAAATTCTAGTTGAAGTTATTGTAACTTAATGTTTAATTGTAGAAATTGGGTGTCAAGGGACTTCCCTGCTCTATTCTAACCTTTCCTAGCGAGCTCCGCAGACAGCGAGACCGGGCCGAAAGACCCAAGGGAGAAGTCAAAGTTGTAGAGAGAGAAAGAAGAAAGAGAAGCTCTGGAGGGAAGCTGTGAGAGAATGTCTTGAAATGAGGAGAAGAAGAGTCTTATTTATAGGTAAATGATGTAACCATTTCTCCCTGAATCAGGGGAATTAACGAAAAATATCCTTCCTTGGTGACATGGGAAATTCTCATATAGTCTTGAAAGATAGAGCTTTCCATGGGTCCTTGTCGTGGTGAGGGGCTCGTTGGTGCTCTTTACCTCGTGTGTAGTGTCTTCCGGGTGTCCGCGAGCTTGTATGATGATTGCGAGGGAATCTAGAGGACTTTTCGACGTCTATCGTAAGCTCGGATATCCTCGTCGTGTGCAACTATTATGAGTTATTCCTTCGTCAATGTTGATGGCAAGGTGGCTTCCAGGGCGAGGGGGCTCGTCAAGGCGAGGGGGCTCGTCAGGGTACCTTGTCAGGAGGCTCCTCGGGGGACCTCGCCAGAAAGCTCGTTGGGGAGACCTTGCTAAGAGGTGCCTTTTCGATTAAGGGCTTTGTCTCCTTGGTCTTCAGGGCTTCGGGCCTCGATAATTGCATTGGGTCTTGGGCTTATGTCAAACGTCTTATGTCAAAGTGAATAGACCAGAGTTCCCGATTAACAAACTAGGGTCCTCAAACAGAGTGGGAAGTTGATCAAAAGACAAATTGAACGCTACGAACACCGACTAGAAATCAATGCGATTGTCCGGAACACAAATATTGAAGATCCTTTAACCATTTAAAAACTACAGTGAAAATCTCGATCATGAAAATTGATAGGAAGCCATGAACCATGAAATATAATTAAATCCCCCACTAATGCTTGAAAGCAATTAAATCACCGTCTAAGTAATTAACATCAAGAATTGCTCTTAGACCAACAACATTGACTTGGAATAAAATCAACAGACTAGTTAAAAGCTAGTACAAATCTACAGTGCTCCTTGCTTCACGCTTGACCAAGGACTAAATCAAAGCTTAGTTTCACAGTAATACGGTACAAAAACATTTGATTCCATATAAATCATTCATTTCTTCCACATGGTTTTTTCTTATGAATCTTATTATTGCTTATTTATTAATATAAAAAAAAAAAGATTTGTAACTGAAATTTTTGTAGCTTTTAGTCATGTGATGACTAGTCTTCGCGCGACCAATCACCACTTATAGTCCTACTTCCAACAACTTGTATAAATATAGCAAGCCTCCCCCTTCTTGCAATACCTCAAAAACTTTCCAACATATGTCCAAATTATTTTTGTTCTAATTCCCCCAAAATGCTAAACTCTTTGTTCACTTTCTTCCACAACACCTCATCAGACGAAGCACAAGAAAGCCTGAGAGTCAGCCAAAAAAAGCACGTCATATATAGAGATGAGCTGAGCAACACCAAGCCGAAGGCCAAAAAGCACGACTTCAACTCGCTTGAGAGCTCGGAAACACTTATCCGGAAAGAAGAAAGGAACGGGTCTGTGAGAGTGAAGGTTTTGATGACAAAGCAAGAGGCAAACCGCCTTCTTTCGAGGTGCAAAGATGGTGGAGAGCTCGAATTCAAAGACGTGGCGCGAGCGCTTGTAAATGTCCCGGTACATCATGTGACCATTGTAAGCGCTCCTAGTGCGATGCTTAAGACTATTGATGAAGCTGAATTATAGTTGTTTCTTATAAGTAGGAGTTGATTCAGAACTCTAAATCAGGAGTGGCGAACTATAAATAAAATAAATTCTATATCATTGTAACATGTTTAGTGTTTACTAAGTAGCAAACAGCGATGATACTTTTTGAGCATCATTCGATTTGTTAGTGATTTTTATCGAGTAATGAAAAGTGAGACTAGTTTATCAGTGTCTTGATAATTTAAATGATATGTATCAAACTAGTTCTCCATTAAATATTGTTTAAAACTAAATCAAGTAAAATTTAAGATAACATTTTGTTTTTATTTAGACATATACATGAATTTTTCTATTCCTTCAAAGCTCTGATAGTTTCATTCGGAATTATTGAAAAGAAAAAGTAAAGACATTCATAACCTTAATGAGATAGTTACACGTAGAATAAAAAGGTCTCCTTGAAAAAATATTGTTTTTATATGTATAAAAGTAGTCAGAAATTAATTTTATATGTATTACTAAATATATCGTAGATATTTTACTTAAAGATAATATCAAAATATATAAGCTTAAATGCCTAAATATTTGAATCTGGTAGACCTGTAGTGACATAAACCAACCCAAAACATGGCTGGGTACGCGCGCGTATGCCCTAAGTCGTTTAATTGGCTTTTATTTTTTTCAAATCCAAACAAAGCTTTGGAATATTTGAGAAGTTCGTAGCTAAATAAAATTAGAAAGAAAACATGGAAATTTCGATATTCTTGGCACCAAAAGTCATGGATTCATTTATATGAAATGTGGAAGTGTCAAAAAGATAAGCACAAAGAAAAAATAACTTGTTGTTTGTGATGAATTAATGAGCATCATCACCAATTTGGTGCAACGGATTAAATGCTAATAGGCCGCTACAAGTGGTTAGCAGACAGGTGATGTCCCAAGAATTAATTACGCACTTAATTATGATACAGAAAATGGGCTATGTACGTTGAATATAAAAATACACTTAAATAACGTTTATTCATGTCAAAATATCTATAGAGCCGGCCTGATGCTAGCAGCGGCCTAACGCCCCCGATTACAAAGGGTCTTAAAGTTATTGATCAGTTGTTGGAATATAAAAAATAAAAAATAAAAAATTTAAACGTCATACTAGAAGGTTGTCTCCTTAAGTACACAATTAAAAGCAAAAAACGATGAGAGAAGTTTTTAAATTTAGAAATCACTAAAGTGGTAGGGTTTATTGTCAACAGCGCCGGCCTTTGGGGTAGGCGGACAAGGTGGCGGCCTAAGGCCCCGATATCGCAGGGCCCCGTCGCCGACCGCCGAAACTTTTTACTGTTTCATGTTTCTGCAACTCTTTTTCTTCTTCAATAAAAAAGAAATATGATTATATTGAATTAATTAGTGGACCTACTCCCACTTTTCGCTTCCCCAAGTTAATTTAACTAGTTATTTTTTTATATATATTTTATTATTACTTATATGTTTAAAATTAGGGTTAATTGCGGTAGAAAGACGCAACCTTTGGTCAAATGCCCTATTGTGTATACAACCTCCGAAAATGGCAGCAAAAGCACCCAAACCTGACATTTGGGAGTTGACAGAGAATATTTATCTATGTGGCAATCAACCTTTTCCACGTGGCATGCCACGTAATTATTACTTCTTAAATAATTTTTTTAATTTTTTTTAAACAAATTTTTTTTAATAACAAATTTTTTTTTTCCAATAATATCAAATGATCACTATTACAATTTAAATTTTCATTATTGGTTATAATTATTATTTTTAAAACAAGTTGGAAGAACAAAATAAAAATCACCACTCATTGTTCACTTGAACTCCGTTTTCGATTCCCGTTCACGCGTCGAATAAAATTATTTAATATGTTTAATAACAATAACTTATAAACACATACATATGGTTTAAAAAATTAAGATATAATTAAATACACACCACTTATTCAAAAATAAAAAATAATAGTCCTATTTATTTTTCACGAAAAAATATTTTTATTTGTTTGCATGATATTTTTTTGTATGTGCATTTTATAATAATAATAAGTGTTTAATATGTTTTTTATTTATATATATTTTTTTAAATTGTCGTTAAATAATCATATGATTATTATTGGTTATAATTATTAAACATACTAAGAGATTTTGTTTCACTCGTGAACCAGATCAGAGGCGGAGCTTGAGTGAATCGTGAACGGTGATTTTTTTCTTTATTTATTTTTTTGATCAACTTTTCTTAAATGAATAATTATATTTAATAATAAAACCAATAATGAATATTTAAATTTAAATATTCATTATTGGTTATTATGGAAGAAATTATTTAATTTTAAAAAAATTATAATGTTTTTTTTTAAAATAATATATTTTAAATTATTTAATAAAATAATAATTGCGTGGCATGCCATGTGGCATGTTGCGTGGCAAAGGCTAATAGCCACATGGACAAATATTATCGGTCAACTCCCAAATATCAAGTTTCGATACTTTTGCCGCTATTTACAGAAGTCGTATGCACAACAGAGCATTTGATCAAATATAAGGTCTTTTTGCCGCAGTTAACCCTTAAAATTATTGATGATTCAAAATGTAACAGTGCAGGGGCCCACTTATCTAACTTTTCACTATTTTTTTACCAAAATAATATTAAAATTTTTATTGTAATTGAAGGTTTAAAAAAAAAAAAAATTAGTAAGTAACTTTTTTGAATCCTCCTCCTCCTCCACGATGCACCAGTACATCTCCAATTAAATAGACAAGATAAATTGTATTTTCTATATAATTTTGGATATGTTAAAAATCACATTTTATATTTTAGTTACAATATGAAATAATTAACCACTATTTTATAATTTTAAAAGAAAGGCATAACTACTATTACTATTCTTTGTTATTTATTATATCATTTTACTTACAAAAATATTGTAATCAAAATTTTAAATCTCACAATTGAAGATAAATATGAAACCTGATATTTACAAAGGATAGCTTATTAAAATGTCGCTAAAATTATTTACATAAAATAAAAATAAAATTTTTTGTTTCAATAAAATATAGATAATTATTTGGGTTCATAAGAGTAATAGCCAATCTTGAAAGTGAGGTTAGCAAAATAGCCAAATTTTGGTTAATTTTGTAAACGAGCCAATTAACCATTTAAGTGAATTTCTAATTACATTCTTACCCTTAATAATAAAAAAACAAAATTAAAAATAAATACAAATTAACCACGTAATTTGTGGGTTATTAATCTGAAAAAATCAATGACATTTATTATGAATAATTATATTAATTATGAATTCATTTATTTTCATTAACTGAAAATATTGCTATTAATTGAAATAGCTATTAATATGGTAACAACCAAAACCAAACCCCTTTTTTTTGAATAATTCAAATTTTAAATTCAAAACATTCATATAATTTTTGGATTTATTTTTTTAAAAAAAATATCAACAAATTAAAGACGCTCATTAACGCAAATCAACAACGAATCAACGTAAATTAACATCGAATTAACGTAAATTAACAACAAATTTACAATGAATTCCTAGCCAATTTACGTTAATTTACGTAAACTAACAACGAATTTACAGTGAATTAACAACGAACTTACGTTAATTCGTAAATTAACTACGAATTAACGTAAATTAACAACGAATCAACGTAAATTAACAATAAAAATAAACGTGGAATAATGATGGGCGACTTCAGGCGAGGCGACTTCAGGCCATTAACGAAACCTTCGCTGCCGCGCCCGGTCAATTCAGCATTGTCTTCGACGACGGACACCATCGGAGCCATCCTCGCCGGCCTTCCGATCAGGTACCCTTCTCACGATGCCCTCGGCTCGTCAAAGGAGAAGCGACGGCACTCGTCGCACACAGAGAGAATTTGACCTCCCCTCCCTAGAAGGAAGTCGAATTTTCTAGCTCCCTGGTTCTTCATCGGTTTGTCATCCAAACACCGAGGAGGATCTAACCTATCCTCCGAGGTGTTTTCCGGTCATCAAGACGTTCCCGAGTGACGTGGTGGACGACTTAGAGGAACTACATTGGAAGTGCTCATCCTTGGAACACTCACATCAATCGTCCAGTTTCAGAATCGGCATAAGTCATCGTTTTTGGTAGTGTTGGCAAAAGTACCAAATTTTGGTAACGATCTCTAATTCGATATCTTAATTCTCATAATTATTCTAGATCTATATTGTTTGATGATATCCCATGATTTTCGCATTGGGATTGAGAAATAGTCATCGAAAACCCAACAGTGGTATCAGAGCCGGTCTGAGTAAATTTTGAAACTTAGATATGTTATCCGAAATAATTTTATGAATTTTTTGGTATGATTAGATTTTTAGTGGGAGCAATAGAAAATTAATTGCGTTAATTTTTGAGTGTGTTCGGGATCCGTTTTAGAATCCGGATTTGATTTTATTTTAATTTTAAACAATAAAATAAAATTATAAAAGGGACACAGAACTGGCGCCACCACCACCGTGATCGGCGGCGACCTTGCCGTCGCCGCCGTGGTCCCAGCGGCGCCGCCAAACGCGCCTCCCACATAGTGGGAGGGTTTTGGGATCAGCTAGGGTTTTGGAAACCCTAGCCAAACAGCAATCGGGCCTGGTTTATGAACCAGGCCCACGGGCTGGGTCAAACCCAACCTGGTCAACGGGCTGGGTTGACCCAGCCCGACCCAAAACCCCTCTCGGATGCAGCTGGATACGGGTAGACCCAACCCGGGTCCAACCCGACCAGGGTATCCGACCCGGGTCAGACCCGAAACCCCACCCAAATCCGGGTCAAACCCCTCGCCCGGGTCCAATTGGACCCGAGTCTGACGTGTTCTCGGGCAGGGGCTGCATGCCCTGCCCGATCTGCTCGGGCAGCTCGAAGGCAGCCCGTACGAGCCCGGGTCAAGCCCGTGCTCGTATCCCAGTCCAATATTTAATTTTAATTTTAATTTTAATTATTTTAAAAATGATTAAATTGTTTATATTGTTTTTAATTATAATTAAATATGAATGAATTAATTATAAGTTTGAAAATTCAATATGTGAAGAGATAAAAGTTTATAAATTCGATTTATCTAACTCTTATGTTAATTGCCTTTTCATGTTTAATGTTTTAATATTATTCATAATGTTATTTAGAAATAGTTATTAGTCAAAATTATTCAATTTGGATAATACTTAATTAGATTAATTTTATGAACATTCATTTTAATTATTAATGTAATAAGAAATGTGAAAATAGTATTGAATAAATAATAATTATGATAATTAATAGATTATTTATAAATATATATATATATATAGGAATTTATGTATATATATATCACGTATAGGTCTTGAAGTTGGATTGTGCATTTCATATCCGTTAGTCTTAAAAGTCAAATTTTGATTAGTTAATCATGTTTGTTCTAAGACTAAGTAAGTAAGGATCACTCTAAACCCCTCAATAAATACTAGGTATTTAGTCTTCCACCGGCTGAATCTTTGATCTATATGTATATGGTCTTAGTGCATCTTTAACCCAAAAAAGTACTTTTATTCATTACATTTAGACGCGTAGGGCGACTTATACTGTCCGCCGATTCACCCCGTGGGTTTACCTAACCGAGTACTCTAATTTGATTATATATCGTAGGCAAATTTTGAAATCGATTAGAATGTATATGAAATTTGATTTTCTATTCTAAACGTCAGAGATAATATAGGATATTAGTGCAAGAGTTGAATTTCTTTGAGTGATAGTTAATGAGATTGATGAGGGTACCTTTTTCATTAATAAATCACGAAATATTATATAAGTCCAAATAATACATTTGTAACATCTTTATTATAATAAATATTATTTGTTTACATGTTAATACTAGAATTAATATTGTGCTTATTCTTTTTTTACTTTTATATCATGTAGAACTTGAACAATGTCTAACAGCTCACTAAGATCGATCCTTGAGAAGGAAAACATATGAAACGGAAAGAATTTTTTGGAATGGAAAATACGCCTCAAAGTAGTTCTCAGGCACGAAAAGAAGGAGGACATCATCATTGATACGCCTCCTGCTGAACCACCTGCTAGTGCAACCCGAGCAGACAAGGATGCTTGTAAGAAGTATAATGATGATGCTGTTGAAGTAGCTTGTCTCATGTAGCGACCATAACTTCAAACCTCATGGAGCAGCATGAAAACATGTCTGTGTGGGAATGATTCAACATCTTAAGATGATGTATGAAAGTGAAGCACGCCACACTAGATTCATGATAATGAGAAATTTGCTGAGAGAAAAATTACCTGAAGGAAACAATGTACATGGAAATCACAAAATTCAAGGGAAAGAAGCAAGTTGTTCAGAAAAGGAAAGGCAAGGGTCCAAATAACCTAAAGGTTAAGGCGAAAACCATGAAACCCAAGGTTGGACCCACCCTCGATCATAACAGTTTTCACTGCGACAAGAGGGGACACTGGAAGAGAAACTGTCCCCAATATCTTGCAGAGATGAGGAAGATGAAGAAGAGTGGAGACTCCATCACAGTTATAAATGTTATAGAAATAAATTTTACAACTTCTAAAGATTGTGTAATAGATACAGCATGCGGTACTCATATTTGTACTGACATGCAGACCTTGAAGAAAAGTAAGATGCTGAGGGAGCATGAGACTAACATGCGCGTGGCGAATGGAGCACATGTTGCTGCAAAAGCCGTGGGTCATGTAGATCTCAACACCCCAGTAGGAATGATTTTAGAGTTAAATGATTGTGATTTCGTACCTTCTTTTACCAAGAACATAATTTCTATTCCAGAATTGGATGTTTTAGGTTTTAATTTTAAAATTGGTGACAAGCATTGTGCAATTTTTAAGGATGGTATTTGCTATGGTATTGCTTATTTATCATACGGTTTGTATACTCTAAATACCTCTAAACATCATGTCTATAACATTGCTAGTAAAACAGCGAAACCAAACCAAGTCAACTTAGCCTATCTCTGGCATTGTCGACTTGGCCACATAGGTGAGAAACGCATAACCCAGCTCCATAAAAATGGAATGCTGGACGATTTCGATTATGAATCTTATCACACATGCTAATCTTTCCAGGCCGGGAAAATGACAAAGTCGTCTTTTAAAGGAACCTATGAGAGAATGAATGGACTTTTGGAACTCATACATTCTGATGTATGTGGCCCAATGCCAATTCAGGATAAAGAAGGTTTTAGATATTTCATTACATTTACTGATGACTTCAGTAGATATGGCTATGTTTATCTAATGAAATACAAATCTGAATCACTAAAAAGTTCAAGCAATTCAAGAATGAAGCTGATCGAGGAGGCGAATACTTGAGCTATGAATTCATAGCGTACCTCAATGACATGGGAATAGTGTCATCATTAACTCCTCCAGGAACACCTCAATTAAATGGTGTTTCTGAAAGAAAAAATCGAACCTTGTTGGACATGGTCCGATCAATGATAAAACAAACGGATTTACCTGAGTCCCTATGGGGGCATGCACTTATGACAGCCGCTACCACACTAAAACATGTGCCATCAAAGACGGTTCCTTCAACACCATATAAGGCGTGGAAAGGAAGAAAACCCAATCTACAGCTCATGAGAATCTAGGGATGTGAGACATATGTCAAGACATTAATGTCTGACAAACTCAGCTCCAAATCTATAAAATGCAACTTTGTAGGATACCCAAAAGAAACTGCTGGGTACTACTTCTATCAGAAAAACACTGGAAAAATCATCATTGCCAAAACTGGTGTATTCTTAGAAGAAGATTTTCTCTCTAGAAAGTCTAGTGGGAGAAACATTGCTCTTCATGAAGAACAAGAACCAAAAGATCAAAATGAACAAGAAATGGACACAGAAGAAGCTCAAACATCTGGTTATACGCACCATGATCAAATCATAAATGATAACCCTATAGAGGAAGTTGTTCTTAACGAGGAAGTTAATGATGAGATCATCAACGAACCACCTCAAGAAAACATAACTCTATACGATGTCCCCATTTAAGATGGGATAAATTAGCAACCTGATTACACACTGACATCTCAAAGATCAACTAGAGAGAGTCAACCTCCTCTGAAATTGAATCTTCTTGTTTAAATAGAAGATGAAACAATTCATGAGGATGAGGGTGAAGAACCTGAGTCTTACAAAGAAGCAATGTCAGGAGATGACTCAAAGAAATGTCTGGAAGCCTTCAACTCTAAAATGGACTCCATGTACAACAACGAGGTATGGGACCTTGTTGATGCTCCCAAAGGGTCAAAACCCATTGGGTGCAAATGGATCTTCAAGAAGAAGATTGACATGGATAACAAAGTACAAACGTACAAAGAGAGATTAGTCGCTAAGGGTTATAGACAAATTCATGGTATAGACTATGATGAAACATTCTCACCACTTGCCATGTTCAAGTCAATAAGAATTTTGCTAGCCATTGCAGCATTTCGTGACTATGAAATCTGGAAAATGTACGTTAAACCCGCGTTCTTGAACGGTGTTCTGAAAGAGGATGTGTAAATGATACAACCTGAAGGTTTCATTGACCACAAACAACCTAAAAAAGTTTGTAAATTGAAAAGGTCAATTTACGATCTCAAGCAAGCATCTCGAAGTTGGAATCGTCGTTTTGATGAATCGATCACTGAGTTTGGTTTCATAAAAAACAAAGACGATCCATGTGTGTATATCAAATCTAGTGGGAGCATAGTTGTTTTCTTGATTCTTTATGCAGACGAGATATTGATAATAGAAAACGATATATCTGAACTCCAAGCAGTAAAGGAGTGTTTGAGAAAATGTTTCTCAATGAAATACTTAGGAGAAGCCGCCTATATCTTAGGCGTAAAGATTCAAAGAAGTAGAACTAAAATAACCTTATCTCTAAGTCAAGGTACATATATCGATAAAATCGTTAAAAGGTTTTAACATGGATAAATCGGGAAAAGGTTTCACTCCCATGACACATAAACCATACCTAACAAAGAAGAAATGTCCGACTTATTTAGAAGAAATCAAATGTATGGAAAAGATTCCGTATGCTTCTGCTATCGGGTCAATTATGTATGCGATGATATGTACCTTTCCAGATGTAGCTTTTGCCTTAAGCATGACAAGTAGATTTCAATCAAATTCTGGATTAAAATCATTGGGTCGCCGTAAAGAATATCTTGCGTTACTTGAACAGAACAAAAGATAGATGTTTGACATACGGCAGAGCAAATCAAATAATACTTGAAGGTTATTCTGATGCAAGTTTCCAAACTAACAGGGATGATTTCAAATATCAAACAGGATACGTATTTTGTGCAAACGGTGGTGCTGTTACATGGAACAACAACAAACAAGCTACAATACATAATTCAACCACCGAATCTGAGTACATTGCAGCATCTGATGCTGCTAAAGAGGTTGTATGGATCAAGAAATGTGTTTTTGATCTTGGTGTAGTTCCTAGCATTGGTGTTCCTTTTGAGCTATACTGCGACAACTACAGAGCTATAGCACAAGCAAAGGAACCAAGATCACACAAGACAGAAAAGCATGTACTCAGAAAATACCATTTGATCAGAGACATAGTCGATCGGAAGCACATAGAGATGGAAAGAGTAGAAACTGAAGACAACGTGGCAGATCCGATGACAAAGGCTTTATCGAAAGAAAAGCATTTTCGTCGTGCGGAAAATATTGGGATAAAGAACCCGTAAATGTATGCAATTATTTTAAATACATTGAACCCGATTTATGGTTCAAAGACAAATTTATTGTAATCATTATTCATTAAATTTGAAGAACAATATTAATTATTTAAAAGGCAAGTTTCATCATTTAACGTTCATATCAATATCCTAGTCATTTAGAAATATTGATATCAACTAAACAAATGCAGTTCTTAAGATATCTTAAATGATAATCTTGAATTTTTCCCCAGTCAAAGAACGTCATTACGAAGAAACATAGCGGGACTATAAATGAAATTTCAAAATTAAATGGTATATTTAGATAATAAGAAAGGAAAGAGATCCTTGATATCTATGAGATATTTTTATACATATAGGCACTAGTCATAATGACTAGCAGTGCTGGAATGACTCGCACTCTAAGATTTCTCACGTGGAAACAAAACCTTAAAATAAAGGGACACTTAGAAACATAGAGATATGAAGAAAGACTCCACAGTTTGAGAAACATCATGAGTCCATCACTGGGTAAATCACATACTTAGATTATAACTCAACGCTTACTGTGACATGAAAGTTATAACAACTATAGTTGGGCATGTGATGAACCTTGTAGGATGGAATGATATTTCAAGAAAACATGCATCTCCCCGTTCAGTGAATAGTATAAGTAAATGAAAACTGTGGCCATAGTCAAAACAAAAGTGTTTTTGTTTTGGTGTTTCAATACTAATACCCGAATCAGAAAAATAAAGTACGGCTTAAACAGATGTGCCAAACCATGATATTTGCCAAATTTAGAGTAGTAAAGATGTTGAAGGAATCAGTCATATACAAAATATGTTAATATAGAAGAACCACATGGTTCTTCATAATTAACTTACATAAAAGGGGATTCCAAAATTTTATAGAATTGGGAAAGTTATGTCTAGGTGAAGGCCAATCACTTCTAGCATTCTCTAACTGAGTATGTGGCCAACACTATAAAATCCTAAAGAGTCACACCGAACTCGCAAGGGAAACGGAATACGATAACTAATTTACAACGAAACAAATTTCAGTTGTAACTTTGATGAATCAGGCATGAGTAGCTGAGAATATGTACATATAACCCAATATGGCATTTTCGAGTAATACTCTATGTGCAAGACGTGCACGGAGATAACCAATCCGGTGCGTTCGTTCAAGTGGGAGATTGTAGGTTATGCTTGGATATCGACCCGAATCCATAACCGACATAGCGGGCCCACTTGGGCCCGAGTGATAAGTATGAGTACACTGAATTAATTGATTAAAGCTTATTGGGCTTTAACTAAAGCCCATTAGGTTTTATGATATTAGGTATTATAAATACCTAATCATGACTCATAAAACACTAATACAAACCCTAGCACACAAAGAGAATTCGACCTCCCCTCCCTAGAAGGAAGTTGAATTTCGTTAGCTCCCCGGTTTTTCATCGGCTCGTCATCCAAACACCGAGAAGGATCTAACCTATCTTCTGAGGTGTTTTCCGGTCATCAAGACATTCCCGAGTGACGTGGTGGACGACTTAGAGGCACTACACTTGAAGAGCTCATCCCTGGAACACTCACAACAATCGGCCAGCTTTAGAATCGGCAAAAGTCATCGTTTTTGGTACTGTTGGCAAACGTGCCAAAATTTGGTAACAATCTCTAATTTGATATCTTAATTCTCGTAATTAGTCTAGATCTATATTGTTCAATGATATCCCGTGATATCCGCCTCAGGATTGAGAAAGAGTCTTCGAAAACCCAACATTTACTTCTAAAATTGTTGGATTAGGATGATAATTAACTTAGATGAGTATTGTATACTTCTACTTCTTAAATTTATTAAATTGTTAGATTTGAATGAGAATTTTTTTATCATATGAATATTTTATACAATTTTACATTAAATTGCAATTACAATCAGGGGTCCCATAATTTCTCTTTAATTCGGGTCCTGAAAATCTCAAGCTTGGTCCTCATTGTACGTTTGGATTCTATTGAAATGAAATAATGATACTCATTTTCATATTTTTTCGGTAATTTTTTTCTTCTCTTTTCAGATTGCACTACGTAATAAGTATGAGAATACTATCAAAAAATTTAAACTAGATATAAAATCAATTTTACACGTTCTTCTATACATAAAAATAGTGTATTTGCTACATAGTACAAACTTTAATTTTTCAAACGTGTAAAACTATCTCATAAATTTTTTAATAGTAAATTAAAATATTTTCTATTTAAAATTAAAGTTATGAAAACTAATTTACATTTTTTTTATACTTTAACAATTTATTTGTAGACTAATCGGTTTTTCAAGAGTTATTGTCGAATTTCTCTAACACATTTAACATATTGGCATTGAATATCAATTTATAAGTTGAACTTACAATAGCCTATTTATGCACAGTACGTAATTTGAATATATAAGCTTTCAATGGACTATAGTCTTGTCTTTAAATAAGTAGTTTCCATCGAAAAATAAAGATTTTCATCTATGAATCTGTGGTTCCCACAATTTTCCAAAAGTTTATATCCGTTGCATGCATGTTTATGTATTTCTCCAAAATAAATTTGTCATTTCAAATCCGAAATGTTCTTACATAACTCATTATATATAAAGTGAGGATTTTACAGTTTTGAGACAAATAGCTTTAAGAAGATTCGTGGTTGAAAATAATGGCTCTGATTCTCTTTATTCGCATTTTGAGACGAAAAGAAAATATAAAGGAGTGTACTTGAGGAAGTTTAGAGTGATCGTATTTGTGTCTTAACTTTATTAATAAATACATATAATTTTCAAATGTAAATGAACGAGTTTTTTAATTATTTATTTCCACCCTTTTATCACTAGTTTACACCCACTAGTACAAAATGTGATTTGAAGAAAGTTTAAAACAATCATTGAAACCTTTAAGGACTGTTTTGAGACGTGGTTTAACAACGAGTGGTAATTTATGAGAAAATATTTTAACATGTAGCTGAAACGTGGTCAGAAAATAGTCAAACTGCGGTAACATGTATACATATACGCGGCCAAAATTGGTTAAAACATATCGGGAAACATTGTTGTTCTCTATATCTTACTAAACAATGCCTCAGTAATCTATAATACCAAATCTGGGAGGCAACGAGGTCCATACTTGTAATCGGAACCTTACTTTCTTGGCGAGTATTTACTTTAGCAAATGAAAGAAAAAGTTGAACTAGCGCCTCTTCAACATAGCATTT
This sequence comes from Parietaria judaica, assembly GCA_954871525.1. Lineage (NCBI taxonomy): Eukaryota > Viridiplantae > Streptophyta > Magnoliopsida > Rosales > Urticaceae > Parietaria > Parietaria judaica. The sequence goes on from OX940868.1 coordinate 5,820,044, forward strand.
TCTGTGGAAGGATGGTATAATGCAAGGCCCTAGGCAAAGGCCAAAAGCTCTGGAGGTTGGAATCGATGCGGAGGGAAATTTCCTAAGCTTTCTCCCACTGGTTGGCACCTTTAATAAGGTCGCAATTGAACAGATTGAGCAAGTTCAAATTGACGTAACATGAAATCCCTAGTTCGAGACGGAATTTATCAACAACATTTCCAAAGCTCATGGGGCGTATCCGGACCTTGATATTTCTAGGGCTATTTTCAGTAAGCCGAATTTGTGGACTGAGTGGTGGTGTATTACCAAAGACGTATAACATACGTCGTTGATATGTTAAAATTTTTGAAGGAGTTTAAAAATAAGACTCAGGGGTTTGGTTTTTTTTTTTTTAAACGGACGCCGCGGTTGTTGGGCAAAGACAATAATACAGCCGCGGTTTATTTCTCGGAAGCCGTGGTTGGATTTCACTCAAACGTCGCAATTTTCTTTAATAAGTTGCCGGGGTACACTAATGTGAAGCCACGATTGTTTTTTTACAAATACGCCGCAGTTGGTTCTGCTAAATGCCGTAATTGTTTTACGAACCTTGGCCGATGATTTTTTTGTTAGGTGCCTTGGCTTACATGTACGTCACGCCTGGGCTTCTTTAATTAGCGCCAACAAAGCCGAGAAATAATCATCGCAACAAACCATGACTTGTTTTTATTATTATATGGAGTTTGTCGTTTCAGACAAACAGCGGTTTATTGATTACTTCAAGTAAATTTTACTTTTTTGTTCAATAATTTCTGGCCGCAGTTGGTTATTTTTAATACTGAGGCTTGTAAATGATATTAGCTACGGCGTTTATGGTTACTGATAACAAAAAACAATATATACCCGATTGCTGATTTAAGTCGTGGCTGTTTTAATAATTGTCCCAGCATTATTTTTTTTGGGTGCGCCGGGAATGCCCTGGAAGGAATTCCCCGAGAAGCGTCTGGAAACGCCCCGTGCCTTCCTGAAAATGCCCTACGCATGCTGCAAGTGTCCAGGAAGTGCCCGGAAGCGCCCCCGCACGCCTGGAAGAGTTTACACCTCTAAATAAACTAAATTATTTTACATATATACATTCAACAGTAATAAATTCAAATTCTTAAATACTTCACAATATACGATATACAAAATCTAAAATAAACAAAAATTTAAAACAACGGTCTCAATATACAAAACTTAATCAAAATTCTCAATAAACAAAACCTAAAACATATTTCTAAAAAATATCTCTTCACAGAAGGAACTCTTAATAGTTTATGAGCCGACATGCATCCTTTTCTCCTAAGCTTGAAAGACCATCAAAATAAAAATTTAAATTCCAACCAAGAGTATTCAACAATTAAATCTTCACAAATAAGAAATCACGGATACCTTGTTTTAGCTCTAAGCTCATACGTAACAAAGAAAAAATGCATCGTTTTATCTTAAACTTCAAAGACCATAAAAAAGAACAATATTAAAACTCCAACCAAGCGTATTTCAATAATTAAATATTCACAAAACGTGCATACCTTGTTTAGTTCTTAAGCAATGCAACCAAGAACAAATGCTACATTTTCTCATAAGATTCAAAGACCATCAAAATTAACAGTAAAACTCCTACCAATAGTATTTCATGATTAAATCTTCATGAAGCAGAAAAACGTCCATACATTGTTTAAGTTCTTAAGCATGAAACAAGTATGCAACCGAGAAAAAATACTACTTTTTCTCCTAAGCTTCAAAGATCATCAAAATAAACATTAAAACTCCAAACAATATTATTCAACAATTAATAATTCTTTACGAACAAGAAAACGTGCATACCTTGTTTTACTTCTTAAGCAAGAAACAACAATAAAACCAAGAACAAATGCATCGTTTTATCCTAAGATTCAAACACATTGAAATCAATATTAAAATTTAAAACAAGAGTATTTAACAATTAAATCTTCACGAATAAGAAATCACGCATATTATACATTGTTTCAGTTCTTATAAGCAAGAAACAACAATGCGACCGAGAACAAATGCATCCTTTTATCCTAAGATTTAAAGACACTAAAATCAACATTAAAACTCCAACCAAGAGTATTCAATGACTTAATCTTCACGAATAAGAAATCATGCGTATTATACTTGTTGTAGTTATTAAGCAAGACACAACAATGCAAGCGAGAACAAATGCATTGTTTACTTCAAAGATTGAAAGACATTGAAATCAATATTAAAACTCCAACCAAGAGTATTCAACAATTAAATCTTCATAAATAAGAAATCATGCATATTACACATTGTTTTAGTTCTTATAAGCAAGAAACAACAATGCAGCCGATAACAAATGCATCGTTTTCTCCTAAGTTTCAAAGACAATAAAATAAACATTAAAACTCCTACCAATAGTATTCAACAATTAAATCCTCACCTATAAGAAATCACGCATATTCTGTTGGGAATATTATCGTCCCCTCCGTCATATCTCGGGAATGGGCCTCAATCCATCGGGGTTACCTTTAAAAATATTTTTACGGAAAGGCCGATGTTACTTTCCTTACTAGGATCGAGCACCGAGATACCTAAGATTCGATCGGATAAATAATTAGTTATTTAATGAACACGAGATTATTAATTCTAGTCACAAAGATAAACAAAGCGATAAATGTTTGCATTTATTAACCTAATGCATAAGGCCGTACCTCATTGGCGATGATGACTTCCAGTGCGCTTCTGAATTTCGGTAGAGCTTACGTTGGACTTGAGATTGTGCCAATGGAATTTGACCATGGCTTCCGCCGCTCTTGATACTTCTTCACGCCAAAGGAAACACCCACAGTCTTCCGGGATATTCTCCTGAACTCGTCGTACCCACAGCGTGGGCTTTGTCAACAGAACTTCGTTCCATGATAGCATATGCGATTTCTAAGTTTTCGCGAAGAGAATTTCCTTAAGACGAACTTTCTAGAAAGGAAGAGAATTTTTGAGAGGTTCACCATGAGGGGGGGGATCACGGAATTTTCTATATGAGAATTATGTTGGAAATGTGAAACTAGCTTGGTATTTATAGGAAAAACCATGCACACAAATTTCCATGAATATGTAAATAATTAGTCTTAATTAGTATTTTTCACAAATCAATCAAATACTTTCTCCAACCTTCCATGATAGGTAGAAAACGAAATTTGATGATTAAAATACCTAAGATTAAATTTTATGTGATTAAAATAAATACCAATAAATCAAATACTTACGATGATAAGTATAAATCGATTTCTTCATTATTTAATAAATGGAATATATTTTCTTCAATTAAAATAAGTACCAAGAAATTCCATCTCCTTCCATGATTAAGAGATGTCGAATACTTTAATTAATTTTAGCCAAAAATTAATTCCAATTAAATTAATTAAGATGATACATGATTTACCAATCCTTTCCTTATTTGTAATTAACCTATCAATCAAATATTATCATGAATCAATCAATATTAAATTCTCATGCAATATGAATCTTATGATTTAAACTTGATAATCAAGTTTCATGATTCATGCACAATTTAAATTCATGACATGACTCTTTAATTAAATGATTAAGGTTAATACCATATTTATATGTAATCAATCAATAATCCTAAGTGCAAAAAACACAGTAATATTTGAATATTCCATGCTTGAAAAATCCCCACCTTGCTTTGTAATCAAGCTTTGATATTTTTCCATGATTCAAATATTACCTAATATGTTTCCATGATAATTAATTAATTAATTACTTTATAAAATATGATAAGGAAAATACCCAGTGGGCTTACCCACAAAGGTTGGTCGAATTCTCTCTCTCATAATCACTTAAGATTAAATCCAATGGACCTAACCCATTGTTGGACATGTGTGTCCTTAAATAAGATATTTTATCCCATTGTAAAAGATTATGACAAGTCGTTGAATAAAGATGATGCTTATTATGATAATCTTATTATAGTTTCTGGTAGAGTAAAATAGAATGTTTGATTCCTTAGTTCATCTAGGATGCAATTATGTTATTATTATCACAACAGAATCAATGTGAGGAAGAATTAATAATCATAATAAATGAACTTAAAATGTCCGTGACCTGATCAACTGGGTGGGAGCCCATTAATCGTATAAGGTCATTAATGTGACTAAGTGATAATCCTATTCTGGATTTTGTGTGTGTCACACTCACTAGAAGTGCATTAAGTATGAAGTGTCTTCATACTGGACTGGACCTGACTTAAACTACGGAAGTTATCATATAAGACCGTCACTGATAACTTGGAGTTGAGTCACTAGTAGATGATCAAATGGATATTCGATCTAAGTCCTGAGTGATCTTGAGTCCAAGCTGCTGACTTGATTGTTCTTTGATTTAACCGTTAAAGAACACGAAATATTACAGCTGTTCCCAACACTATTATTTTAGGAACATGAGAGTCAGCAGTAAGGGTAGCTTGGTCATAGACATGGGCATCACACAGCTCTCCTTAGAGTGATGATGATTCCCTTGATTGTCAGTGGTGAGAAGTGAGAGATACCCATGCGCAACTTATGAATCGAAACCATAAGTGGGTTACTCATGATATTGCTGACTGAGTCAAGGAAGCAAATACAATGAGGGGCATAACGGTAAAAACCGCCTGCTCATTTATGAATCATCAAGTGAAAGATCAATAACCCGAATTTGATTGTATCAATGGACACCCTGCTATTATAAAGGGAATAATATATACCGTATCACTAAAGAGTGCAGCCTCGGGTCTATAGTGGAATCACTTCGAGGTTTGACGAACAACTAGCAGTTCGTTGGAGCTTAAGTGATACGGGTCCATGGTCCCCAGGATAGCTCCGTAACGGATGATACGTACGTGATTAAAATACATTCTGGATAATGTTTAATCATTTGGCTTGACTTATAAAACTGAAAGGTCTGTGTCAGACATCAGATAGTTTTATCGTTGGCGTGGCAAAAGTATCATATTTTGGTACACGAAATTAACTGATAAAAAGAAAGTTAGAATTTAGATTTTCTATTAGCACCATGTTGTTGGAAATTAAATTCTAAGCAGCTTTGCTTTTTGAACCAAGTCATTTCGACTTACGGTTAGTGATTTATGGATTTTCTAAGTTTGTGATCGGTTCGATAAACTTTGAAATTAAATCATATGTCACGAATTAAAATGATGGTGTGGCACCATGACATTTTTATGTGTGATATTGAGATCAGGATTTATTAATATAATTTAATTATTTGGATTTAATTATTAATATCTTATTAATAATTAATAGATTTATATTAATAAATGAATATATATATTTATATATATATTAATATGTGTAAATTCGAATTAGGGTTTGTTATATGAAACCCTAGGTAAATTCGAATAGCTTGATTTGATATTTCTATATTTGCGGCATAAGTACCAAATGTTTTGGTATTTTGGCCAATCCCTAAAATCAATATTATCCATTGGATCGGTTATGATTTAGTATCAACCGTTGGATTAGGATATTGATGAATTCGAAATTAATAACTTGGTGACCAAGTTTTATTTTTCAAATTTGATTAATCAATTATATCCGTTGGATCGGTCTAAGATTTAATCTATGCCGTCGGATTAAGAATTGATTAATTATATATATATATATGTATATATATTCGAATTACATTTATGGATAAATTCGAAAAATTGTTTTAATAAATTAATTTATCCTAAACTTATTTGATCCATTAGATCGGTTAAGGAATCATCTCAACCGTTGGATTAAGATAATAAGAATTCGAATTTCATATATATATATATATATATAACATAATTCGAATTTTATGATATAAGAAGATAAGATTGGATTTTTGATTTATCTAAATCTTTCTTATTTAATTAAATCCCTAATTAATTATATCCATTGGATTTAGATGAGATTAAATCTGGACCATTGGATTGAGATAATTAATTATATTTAATTAATAAAATTCGAATTTAGGGAGGGAATATCTCCAAATCGGTTACAGTCTTGAGCCTATAAATAGGGAGCTCATTCTACACATTTTTCACACCTTTCCCCAGAGAAAAATTCGAACTCTCCCTCTCCTTCAGGGTCTACGAATTTTCTCTCTAATCTCTTCTTCTGGTTCGGCTTAGGAGACTATTTCTCCGGAAGCTTAAAAAGAACCATCAGTTAAAGTTTTGCGACGGAGTCCTGCCGTCGAAGCCCACGCTTCGGTACGAGGATTTCAGGAGAATATCCCGGAAGATCACGGGAGATTCCCTCAGCACAGGCAGAGCCCTGCCCGATTCAGAGTGCGCAGCCGAAATCGCCAAAAGAGGTACGGCCTTATGCATTGGGTTAATAAATGCAAACATTTACTGCTTTCTATTTATTTCCTATTATGACTAGTTTATTAATAATGAGTTATGAATATTAAATTGCATAATATTTATCAGATCTTGGGATATGGTTATTATCTGATATTCGGACCGTTGTTTGGATAACAAGTTTTCCGCTTTAAAATAATTTTTAAATGTTACCCTGACGGTTCGGACGTATAAATCGTGATAATTATACGGAATCCGAGACGAGATTTCCAACAATTGGTATCAGAGCCATAGTTCAAGGATAAATAATTACGTAATTTAATTAATGGGTTTAAAAGAACAAATTATTTGATGAATAAATTAATAATTAAAATTGAAATTTATTTCTAGATATTTTAATATTAATTTAATTAATTCCCGACCCGAAAAAAAATCGGACCGGGAAAGATGCCGGGCTGCTAGGCGCAGCCCAGGCCGTGGCACGGGATGACCAGGGGCTGCCGCTGCAGCCCCAGGGTCAAAACCCTAATCGCCACGGGCCAGGCCCGTAGCGAAGCCCATGCCAGGGCGAGACCCTTGCGGGTTGCCCTGGCGCGCAGCGCCTGGGCCTCGCGCTCTGGCTGCGGCCCACGCTGCCTGGCAGCGGAGTGGGCCTGCTGGCCCAGTGCGAGGTGGGCGCTACCCTGGCCCTCTTCGGCTAGTTGGGCTTGGTCTATCCTAGGTTTGTGGGCCCGGGCTTAGGCCCGGAAGGCCCACGTACATAATTTTTAATTATGGGTCGGAATTTATTCCGACCCGGATCCCGAGAAATAATTAATTATATTCATCATATATATAATTTATTATAACCTATTTTCATAACCCTTAAACATAGAGTCTATAATTGGATCATTATTAATATGTCATATTTAGGATAGATATAAATAATAAAGAGTAAATGTAAATGTGTTTATTATGAGTCGGAAAAATTTCAATCGTACAATCTTGCCTAAGGAAGAGGGAATCAAAAGTGGGGCCGGTTCACCATCCACTTCTGGGTGACCGGTTAGGACCCCTCCCATCGACCTGGAGAGCGTACGAATTGATCTATCACTACCGACAAAATAATAAACACAATAAAAAGGGGGGCTTATTTAATTACGTGTCGTAATAAATAAAATCCGAAATATAAACCATTAATGTGTCATTAATAGTTTATATATATATTATGTTTTTATAACTTAGTATAAGAAATAAAAAACGTTATCTCCTAAAAACAATGGCAAGTATAGAATACATCAAAGGTCTCCATTATTACTAACACAAGGTCTGCTGACCACACCGCCTCGAGTCACCCTAGTGTGTCCATTCCCTAAGGAAGGTGTGCTTGTGGGAGGTTTGACAACGTGATAGTTCCAAAAGTATATGGGGACGGAGGAATCTTGGAAATGGACCGCGAGTCACCCTAGTGTGACCATTCCCTAAGGACGACGTTTCCAAGAGGATCCCGAGAACCGAAAATAATGGGTTAAGCTTGCACGGAAGTTGGTGCTTCCTGACCGTCTATGGTGATAGTTAATAATCATAGAGAACTTGGTGGTTCTTGTTATGAATATTAATTAGGTTTATGACTAAAACTTAGTTTAACCAAACTACACGGTTGATACCGCGAGTCACCCTAGAGTGACCATGCCACTAAGGACGGCAACGACATGTACAGTCGGTTAAATTATCACGAAATAGTTAAAGGGTTTATTTAACGTTTTACCCAGAGCATATTTGCATCATGTAACTATTTCAAACGAAATATTTTCTAAAAACATTCTACCTATAATAAAGTTTAATAAGTTTCTTTTTCAATGCCAGTTAAAATGTCCAATCCTATCATGTCACTGCTTTCGAACAACACTCTCACCGGAAGTAATTTTCCAAAATGGAAGAGCAACATTAATATTGTCTTGATCAGTGAAAACATACGTTTTGTTCTCACTGATGAATGTCCCCCTTCACCGGCTGCTAACAGCGCAAAAGGTGTAAAGGAACTCTATGACTCTTGGAATCATGCGAACAATCGTGCTAAGGCATATATGCTGGCTAGCATGACTGATTTGCTGAGAGTCAAGCTAGAGGAAAAGGACGCTGCTTATGATATCATGGAATCTCTCCAAGGTATGTATGGAAAGCAGTCTGAGCAAGCTCAACATGAAGCAACTCGTCGCTACATGAATGCCAAAATGAAACCAGGGACATATGTTCGTGACCATGTCATGAGTATGACCAATTGGTTCAATGAGGCTGAGCTGCATGGGGCCGTGGTGGATGAGAAATCTCAGATCAGCATCATTCTTAACTCGCTGTCACCTGAGTTCGTTCCATTCACCCGCAACTACATTATGAACAAACTTAAGTATGGTTTGACACAGTTGATTAATGAGTTGCAAACCTTTGAGGACATCTCGGGTTTGGTTAAGAAGAAATCTGAATTGAACGTGATGTTCAAGAAAGGTTCTTCTTCCAAAAACTCGATGATGAAGACAAGGCCCAGTCCTAAAAAGAAGTGGGGGAAGAATTTCCAGCAAAAGACAGAAAGCAAGAAAGCTGCTCAGAAAGGAAAATGCTTCCTTTGCAAGGAAGTGGGACATTGGAAAAGAGATTGTCCCAAGTTCCAAAATGAAAAGAAGAATGAAAAAGGTGAGTGTCTCACCTGATAATTTACTTATCACACATTTGTTTTAGAAAGTCTTTTCTCCAAAGATCTAAAACTGAAACATGTGACATTCTTTGTTTTTCAGAAGCAGCTAAGGAGTGATTGCTGGAAGTCATCCGAGAGTCTCGGAGATTGATTTTGGCACAATAAAGAAACTCTTTTGTTTTTTGCTCATTTATTTTGTAAGGATCTCATGAAAGGTGATTTGAAAACCTTTCATTTTAATTTTTAATTTTTAGTAAAATTCATCTTTGATCCCATACAATATTGAGTAAACATCTGAGTTTTTTTGTCAAAAGGGGTTGATCATGATCATGACAAACTCTTTAAAGGAAATACAAGGCAAATGCAAATTAATTGTTGAGCCAAGTGACATAGTGTCACAAATGTAAGATAACAGTGTCTGTTATCAAAAGAGAGTGTAGAAACCACGGTCCCAAATCAGAACCAAGTGGTACTCAGACGTAGTGGGAGGTTGAAAAGACCTGTTGAGCGCTACGAGCACACCCAGTTGGAATTTCACCTAGCTGTCATAGACACTAGTGTTGAAGATCCCATAGGCTACAAACAACCTATGGAGGATCCTGATAAGGGAGAATGGCAGGAAGCCATGAACCAAGAAATAGAATCTATGGATTCTAATGAAGTCTGGGAACTTGTAGAATTACCGGATGGTTTCAAAACAATTGGCTGTAAGTGGGTATACAAGCGAAAGAGAGGAGTGGACGGGAAGGTTGAAACCTTCAAGGCTAGACTAGTGGCAAAGGGTTTTACCCAGAGGGAAGGTATTGATTTCGATGAAACCTTCGCTCCAGTCGCTAAGTTCAAGTCCATCCGGATTCTCATGGCCATAGCCTGTAGTCTCAATTATGAGATTTGGCAGATGGACGTCAAAACCGCATTCCTGAACGGGTACATTGACGAAAACATCTATATGGACCAACCAGAGGGGTTCGTGCAACAGGGTCAAGAAGGGAAAGTTTGTAGATTACTTAAATCCATTTATGGATTAAAACAAGCTTCCAGATCCTGAAATCTGAGGTTTGATGAAACAATCAAAACCTATGGATTCATTCAAAATGTCACTGAGGCCTGCATTTATAAACTCAATGACGAAACCGTGGAAATATTTCTTGTTCTGTACGTCGACGATATTCTTCTCATTGGAAACAGTGTGAAGAAGCTATCGGACGTAAAAGCGTGGCTATCTACGTAATTCCAAATGAAGGACATGGGAGAAGCCAGCTATGTTCTTGGGATCCGTATATTCAGGGATCGCAATAACAGGCTTCTAGCCTTATCGCAAGCAACTTACATTGATAAGGTGCTTGAACGTTTGGCAATGGCAAACTCCAAGGGAGGTAATTTACCAACCAGACATGGAGTATTCCTTAGTAGGAAACAATGCCCAACTTCTCCGGAAGAGCAAGATGTGATGAGGAGAATACCCTATGCTTCAGCAGTGGGAAGTCTGATGTACGCTATGCAGTGTACTAGGCCAGACATCTGTTATGCTGTGGGAATTGTTAGCAGATATCAATCCAACCCTGGTATGGCTCACTGGACTGCAGTGAAGAACAATCTCAAGTATCTTCGGAGAACGAGAAACTATATGTTAGTGTTTTCAGGATCAGAACTGAATCCACTAGGATACACTGATTCAGACTTTATGTCTGATAGAGACGCGAGAAAATCGACGTCAGGAGCAGTGTACACCCTTGCTGGTGGAGCGATATTCTGGAGAAGCATAAAGCAATCCTGTATCGCAGATTCCACCATGGAAGCTGAATACGTGGCAGCCTGTGAGGCAGCCAAAGAATCAATTTGGCTCAAGAATTTCTACATAGAACTGGGAGTTGTTCCAGATGTAGATGGGCCCCAAACACTATACTGTGACAACAGTGGTGCGGTGGCAAATTCTAAAGAGCCCAGAGACCATAACAAGGCAAAACATATAGAACGCAAATACCATCTCATAAGAGAGATAGCGCGTCGTGGCGACGTAAGGGTTGTGAAAATAGCCTCGGAAGACAATCTGGCTGATCCATTCACCAAGACGTTGCCAGAGAAAATATTCAGGAGGCATCTGGAGAATATGGGTCTCAAAGACATGAGTCATCTTCTTTAAGTACAAGTGGGAGATTGTTGGACATGTGTGTCCTTAAATAAGATATTTTATCCCATTGTAAAAGATTATGACAAGTCGTTGAATAAAGATGATGCTTATTATGATAATCTTATTATAGTTTCTGGTAGAGTAAAATAGAATGTTTGATTCCTTAGTTCATCTAGGATGCAATTATGTTATTATTATCACAACAGAGTCAATGTGAGGAAGAATTAATAATCATAATAAATGAACTTAAAATGTCCGTGACCTGATCAACTGGGTGGGAGCCCATTAATCGTATAAGGTCATTAATGTGACTAAGTGATAATCCTATTCTGGATTTTGTGTGTGTCACACTCACTAGAAGTGCATTAAGTATGAAGTGTCTTCATACTGGACTGGACATGACTTAAACTCCGGAAGTTATCATATAAGACCGTCACTGATAACTTGGAGTTGAGTCACTAGTAGATGATCAAATGGATATTCGATCTAAGTCCTGAGTGATCTTGAGTCCAAGATGCTGACTTGATTGTTCTTTGATTTAACCGTTAAAGAACACGAAATATTACAGCTGTTCCCAACACTATTATTTTGGGAACATGAGAGTCAGCAGTAAGGGTAGCTTGGTCATAGACATGGGCATCACACAGCTCTCCTTAGAGTGATGATGATTCCCTTGATTGTCAGTGGTGAGAAGTGAGAGATACCCATGCGCAACTTATGAATCGAAACCATAAGTGGGTTACTCATGATATTGCTGACTGAGTCAAGGAAGCAAATACAATGAGGGGCATAACGGTAAAAACCGCCTGCTCATTTATGAATCATCAAGTGAAAGATCAATAACCCGAATTTGATTGTATCAATGGACACCCTGCTATTATAAAGGGAATAATATATACCGTATCACTAAAGAGTGCAGCCTCGGGTCTATAGTGGAATCACTTCGAGGTTTGACGAACAACTAGCAGTTCCTTGGAGCTTAAGTGATACGGATCCATGGTCCCCAGGATAGCTCCGTAACGGATGATACGTACGTGATTAAAATACATTTTGGATAATGTTTAATCATTTGGCTTGACTTATAAAACTGAAAGGTCTGTGTCAGACATCAGATAGTTTTATCGTTGGCGTGGCAAAAGTATCATATTTTGGTACACGAAATTAACTGATAAAAAGAAAGTTAGAATTTAGATTTTCTATCTGCACCATATTGTTGGAAATTAAATTCTAAGCAGCTTTGCTTTTTGAACCATGTCATTTCGACTTACGGTTAGTGATTTATGGATTTTCTAAGTTTGTGATTGTTTCGATAAACTTTGAAATTAAATCACATGTCACGAATTTAAATGATGGTGTGGCACCATGACATTTTTATGTGTGATATTGAGATCAGGATTTATTAATATAATTTAATTATTTGGATTTAATTATTAATATCTTATTAATAATTAATTAATAATTAATAGATTTATATTAATAAATGAATATATATATTTATATATATATTAATATGTGTAAATTCGAATTAGGGTTTGTTATATGAAACCCTAGGTAAATTCGAATAGCTTGATTTGATATTTCTATATTTGCGGCATAAGTACCAAATGTTTTGGTATTTTGGCAAATCCCTAAAATCAATATTATCCATTGGATCGATTATGATTTAGTATCAACCGTTGGATTAGGATATTGATGAATTCGAAATTAATAACTTGGTGACCAAGTTTTATTTTTCGAATTTGATTAATCAATTATATCCGTTGGATCGGTCTAAGATTTAATCTATGCCGTCGGATTAAGAATTGATTAATTATATATATATATGTATATATATTCGAATTACATTTATGGATAAATTCGAAAAATTGTTTTAATAAATTAATTTATCCTAAACTTATTTGATCCATTAGATCGGTTAAGGAATTATCTCAACCGTTGGATTAAGATAATAAGAATTCGAATTTCATATATATATATATAACATAATTCGAATTTTATGATATAAGAAGATAAGATTGGATTTTTGATTTATTTAAATCTTTCTTATTTAATTAAATCCCTAATTAATTATATCCATTGTATTTAGATGAGATTAAATCTGGACCATTGGATTGAGATAATTAATTATATTTAATTAATAAAATTCGAATTTAGGGAGGGAATATCTCTAAATCGGTTACAGTCTTGAGCCTATAAATAGGGAGCTCATTCTACACATTTTTCACACCTTTCCCCAGAGAAAAATTCGAACTCTCCCTCTCCTTCAGGGTCTGCGAATTTTCTCTCTGATCTCTTCTTCTGGTTCGGCTTAGGAGACTATTTCTCCGGAAGCTTAAAAAGAACCATCAGTTAAAGTTTTGCGACGGATTCCTGCCGGTGAAGCCACGCTTCGGTACGAGGATTTCAGGAGAATATCCCGGAAGATCACGGGAGATTCCCTCAGCACAGGCGGAGCCCTGCCCGATTCAGAGTGCGCAGCCGAAATCGCCAAAAGAGGTACGGCCTTATGCATTGGGTTAATAAATGCAAACATTTACTGCTTTCTATTTATTTCCTATTATGACTAGTTTATTAATAATGAGTTATGAATATTAAATTGCATAATATTTATCAGATCTTGGGATATGGTTATTATCCGATATTCGGACCGTTGTTTGGATAACAAGTTTTCCGCTTTAAAATAATTTTTAAATGTTACCCTAACGGTTCAGACGTATAAATCGTGATAATTATACGGAACCCGAGACGAGATTTCCAACACCCATTGATTTATCTCTAAGTAATTTTCATGAATTAACATAACGTTATGTCATGATCTATATTTCATAAATTTTTCTCTGTAGCTCTTAAATATAAAATCATAGAAGAAAAAACTCTTAGAATTAAATTTCCTATAATATTTATTTTGACAATTTATTCCAATTTTGATTTTTACCGATCAGCTATTTTCCGGGCACACTTTAAGTACTTTTGCCGCAACATATTGAAACGTTCCAAAACTTCACGCAAGCATTGGTTTAAATTAGTTCTATCGTAAATTAGAATAAAAAATATCCTAATTGTATGATTCTTCCTTTACGGAGCTATCCTGGGGACCATGGACCCACATCACTTTTTCTTCAACGGATAAGTCCGTTAACTCCGGTGTTACTTAACTGTAAAACTGAAGCTGTACTCCTTAGTGATGTGAATAATATATTCCTTTATCTGAAAGGTGTCCAGAGATATAATGAAAATCGGGTTAATCAATCTTTCACTCGATGATTCCCACTCGAGCAGGCGATTTACCGTTTTTCCCCTTCGTGCTTTTTCTTCTTTAATCTAGTCGGTGGTATTATATACTACTAACTTACGGTACGAAGCGTAAGATGGCCATGAGTTCTGTTTACTTCTCACGACCGACAATTAAAGGAATCATCTTGACTTTAGAAAAAGCTATGTGATATCCAGATATGTGATCGAGCTACCCTTCCCTGTCGACTATCATGTTCCAAATATTGCGGCTTTGGGAACAACGGTATATTTGTGTTCTTTAACTTGCGAATCAAAGAATAATCAAGCCAACAGCCGGGGTTCAAGATCACCTCAGGATTTAGATTAATTACCATTTGATCATCTTTTGCGACTTGATTATGAAGTTATCAAGGACGGTCTTAGTTGAGTAACTTTCACGAATCAGTCAGGTCCAGTCTAGTGTGAAGTCGCTTCACACTTAGTGCACTCAATTAGTATTACACCAATACTGCAATCCGGATCGGATTACTATATTTGAGTCACACTAATGGTTGAGAATTAAGAGGCTCCCACCTTCTTAATTAAACCACAGACTATCTTTTAGTTCATTTATTGTATTTACCAATCCTCTTTCACATTGAATCTTGTGTGACAGTAAAATATAATTGCAACATTGATGAACTATGGATACATTCATTTAATCTTCAGTACTATAGTAAGATTTTAGCTAATAAGACTTTACTTTATTTCTTCGAAAATGACAAAGTGCTTATACAAGGGGTAAATACTTCTGATTTAAGGGCACATCCATAACATATTCTACCTTTTTTTAGTTCTTAAGCAAGAAACAATAATGCAATCGAGAACAAATGCATTTTTTTCTCCTAGGATTGAAAGACATTGAAATCAATATTATAACTCCAACCAAGAGTGTTGAACAATTAAATCTTCACGAATAAGAAATCACGAATACCATGTTTTAGTTCTTAAGCTCATATGCAACCAAGAACAAATGCATTGTTTTCTCCAAAGCTTCAAAGACCATAAAAATTAACAATATTGAAACTCTAACCAAGAGTATTTCAACAATTTAATCTTCACAAAACATGCACACCTTGTTTAGTTCTTAAGAAACGCAACTGAGAAAAAATTATACCTTTTCTCCTAAGCTTCAAAGATAATCAAAATGAAAATTAAAATTCAAACCAAGAGTATATAACTATATTTAAATCTTCAATAACAAGAAAATGAGCATACCGTAATTTTACTTCTTAATTAAGTAAGAAACAAATATGCAACCGTGAATGAATGTTACCTTTTCTCCTAAGCTTTAAAGATATTCAAAATGGACATTAGAACTCCAACCAAGATTATTCAACAATTGAATATTCACGAAAACGAAACACGGAATACCTTGTTTTATTCTTAATCAAGACACAACAATGCAACCGAGAACAAATGCATCATTTTCCCCTAAGATTCAAAGACCGTCAAAGTGATTATTAAAACACTAACCAGGAGTATTCAACAGTTAAATCTTCATGAAGAAGAAAACATGCATAGGGTTTTATCAAGAAAGAGAGAGAGTAAGAGTTGAGATAGAGCAAAAGAGAGAGTTGAGACCAAGAAAGCTATCGAAAGAGATAGAGAGATAATTATTTAGACGAAATGGAGAGAGAGAGAGTGGTGGCGAGTGGAAAGAGCTGAGATAGAAAAAGAGAGGGAGAAGGAAAATCAAAATGATGAATTAATGAAGGAAAAACGAAATGTATGCTCAAATTTTTTTGTTGCCACGACCCTTTTTATACATAGCCGAGGTACATCACACGTGGCATGATTAATTCATGCAGCAGTATAATTAATATCGCGGCGGTATACAAAGAAGAATTTTTGTTTTCGTCTGCTCATACTACGCCATGGTACTCGAAATTAAACCGTGGTACTGAACCACACAAAGTCCCGACCATTTAAAATTCAAAATTAACCCAGGAGCTCCGGTAATTTCGTCATCTAGAAAAAGCCGCGGCTAGGATAATACTCAGTTGCAGTGTACTAATTTAGAGAACGACATATCAGTAGTACGCCGCGGCTACGTTCATGCTACTACTCAGGACATGAATGAAGCCGCGGTTGTGTATTACAAAAATTGTAGTTGTTTTGATGAACTTTTTTTTTTCGATGACTACTTTCCAGGAAATCACATAAAAAATATCTAATTCGTGCTTATTTTCTCACAACTAATTAAAATTTATTATAAATAATTATGATACGTAATTTCCATGTGTAAATAATTAAGATACGTAAATTAAATATCATCAAAGGAATTAAACTTTATATTAAATAACAAGAAGATGTATATCACAAGAAAGTCTTCATTACAACGTAATTATTGTAATCACACCCCGACACATGTATTTTTTTTTTTTTTTGCGAGAATCATCAACATATTTTGACTCTATACCTTGATGACGTAACACAGATTCATCATCTAAAAGTTTTCCATGTCTTCAAATGTCGGTAACCCTTTTGAGAGCAGGAGAATATTCGTCTTCTTCTACTGGTAACGTAAAACACTTCAGCCGCCAGCGATTCCAAGATGAACAAATTATTGGCATATCCGAGCCGTCTAAAGTCAACAATTGTAATCCATTCATTTTAAAAATTTACATGGTTATTGTCCGCCCATTAGCACTTAAATAATAGTACTCGGAAGCCACAGTAGTCAAGTTCCTTAATATCATGTACGTCACGGTAGCAATTCATAAAACTGTGTACGGAATTCTTGTCCTTTGAGGACACAACATACATGAAACCGCACCATATGTTACACCATTATTTTGAATAGGATGTTTCTCATCTCTTTCTTTTGTGTAAAATGTGTACCCGTTAACATACCACGACGTGTACCTTGTAACGAATAATGAAGGCCTTCTAGGTATCTTCATAAGCGTGTCAGAATGTCCACTTCTATAATTCACACGTTCTTTGTGTTAGACATGTTTCCTTAGACAAGATGTTTTTTTATCCATTTATAAAAGATTATGACAAGTTGTTGAATAAAAGATGGTGCTTATTATGATAATCTTATAATAGTTTCTGGTAGAGTAAAATATAATATTTGTTCCGTATTTCATAAAGGATTCAATTATGTTATTTTTATCATAATAGAAATGTGAGGAAGAATTAATAATCATAATAAATTAACTTAAAATGTCAGTGACCTGATTAAGTGGGTGGGAGCTCATTAATCGTATAAGGTCATTAATGTGTCTATGTGACAATCATATTCTGGATTTTGTGTATGTCACACTCACTAGAAGTGCAAGTATGAAGTGTCTTCATACTGGACTGGACCTGACTTAAATTCCGGAAGTTATCACATAAGACCGTCACTGATAACTTGGAGTTGAGTCACTAGTAGATGATGAAATGGATATTCGATCTAAGTTCTGACTGATCTTGAGTCTGAACTGATAGCTTGATTGTTATTTGATTTAACTTTTAAATATTACTGATGTTCCCAACACTATTATTTTGGGAACATGATAGTCAACAGTAAGGGTAGCTTGGTCATAGACATGGGCATCACACAGGTCTCTTCAGAGTCATGATGATTCAATTGATTTTCGGTGGTGAGAAGTGAGAGGTATCCGTGCACAGCTTATGAATCGAAACCATAATTGGGTTACTCATGATATTACTGACTGAGTCAAGGATGAAAATGCAGTGAGGGGCAAAACGTATAAAACCGCCTACTCATACGTGGATCATCAAGTGAAAGATGAATAACACGAAATTTATTGCATCAATGGACACCCTACTTTAATAAAGGGAATAATATATATTGTATCACTAAAGAGTGCAACCTCGTGTTTATAGTGGAATTACACCGAGATTTGACGACATCCTAGTAGTTCGTTGGAGCTTAAGTGATATGGCTCCATGGTCCCCAGGATAGTTTTGTAACAGATGATACATACGTGATAGGAACATTTTGAGATGTTTAATCGTTTGGCAAGACTTATAAAACTGAAGTCTGTGACAGACATAGATAGTTTTATCAGTAGCGTGCCAAAAGTATCATATCCTGGTAACCAAAATTAACTGTAAAAATAAAGTAGAATTTGGATTTTCTCTTTACATAAAAGTTGTTTGAAATTAAATTCTAAGAAAATTTTCTTTTAGAACCGAGTCGTTTTGACGTACGGTTTGTGTTTTAGAGAATTTCTAAGTTTATGATCGTTTCGGTAAACTATGAAATTAAATCAGATGTCACATATTTAAATGATGGTGTGGAACCATGACATTTGAATGTATGATATTGAGATCATAGGATATAATATAAGTTAATTATTTTTATTTAGTTAATAATATCTTATTAATAATTAATTAATAACTAATAGATTTATGTTAATAAATAAAAATATATATATTTAATTATATATACACGTATATGCGGAATCGGCTGCATGGAATTTCGAACCATAATTCATTCCAATGAATTGACTTTTTTCTTTTCATATTTGCGGCATAATTATCAAATATTTTTGTACTTAAGAAAAAACCCTAAAATCAATTTAAACCATTGGATCATTTAGGATTTAATATCAACCGTTGGATTAAGATAATTGATTTTGACCTTATCTATAATTCGAAATTGATAGCTTGGTGACCGAGCTTAGGTTTTTTGATTTCGGTTAATTAATTGTATTCGTTGGATCGGCTTAATATTTTATTTTTACCGTCGAATTAGAAATTAATTAATCATATACATAATATATAATTTTTGAAATAATGATAAGAATACAATTGAATTAGGACTTTTACCAAGTCTTAGTGTATTTGATTTTATCCTGAATTAATTTGATCCATTAGATCGATCGGTTCAAGATTTAACTCAACCGTTGGATCTTTATAATTACAATTTGAATTTTATAATATATTTTGAATTATTAAATAAGAGGATAGGATTTTTATTTTTATTTTTTTTACCAAGTCTTTCTTATTTAATTAAATCACTAATTAGTTATATCCATTTGATTTAGATAAAACTAAATCTAGACCATTGGATTAAAATAATTAATTATATTTAACTAATAGAATTTGAAATATATGGAAGGAATTTGTCCATTTCGGTTTCAGTGTGAGTATATAAATAGGGAGCTCATTCTACACATTTTCACACCTTTCCCCAGAGAAAATTCGAACTATCCCTCTCCTTAAAGGGGTACGAATATTTCCTCTAGTTCGGCTTAAGAGACTTAGTCTCTGGAAGATTTAAAGAACCATCCGTTAAAGTTTGCGACGGAGTTCTGTTGGCGAAGCCCACGCTTCAGTACGAGGAATAAAGGAGAATATTCCAAAACATCACGGGTGTTTCCCTCGGCACCGGCGGAGCCCTGCCAAGTTCAGAACGCACAGCCAGAAGTCGTCAACCGAGGTTGGGCCTTATGCATTGGGTTAATAAATGCGACCATTCACTGCTTTCTATTTATTTCTTACAAGACTAGATTATTAATAATGATTTACGAATATTAAATTACCTAATATTTATAAGATCTTGTAATATAGTTATTATCCGATATCTGGACCGTTGGTCGGTTAACAAGTATTCTGCTTTAAAATTATTTTTTAAATATTACCCGGACTGTTCGGAGGCACATTTCGCGATAATATTCTCGGGATAGTACCGATCCCCAACACTTCGATCCACGTTCGAGATGTTCAGTTGTGTTCTTGTTGTAACCCTTTTCCATTACGGCCGTTTTTAGGGTAGGGTAGTATCAACTCCCTCAAATGTTCATTGATTAATGGTATAACATCATTAAAATTGTGTAAAACATGAAGAACAACTTGATCATAATTTTTCGGTCTACTTTCGAAGGGGTTCCTGTGTACGAAAGCAATAGAATGTCATATATATGAACATTTATGATTCAATTCTTAAACAATTATATTAATTATTTTACCAGCGGATATGCTTTTTGATTCTGCACTAGCTTGTTTGGGAAGTCCAATTGGAATCGATTAGGCTAAATTCTCTGCGAAAAACTCGACTAACTCCTCTGCAATGTAACTGTAAAAAATGCTCCCCTTTGGCCGATTAAAGTTCTTCACGTAACCTTTCAAGAATTTCGTACAGCGTTTGATAGGATACATCCACCGTAAATATACAGGTCCTCATGACTTCAATTCACATAGTAAATGAACTGTTAAGTGGATCATGATGTCAAAAAACGTGGGTGGAAAGAACTTTCCAAAAAAGCATATACTCGTAACCAAGGGCCCGTTTGGCATTGCTTATTATTAGGTGCTTTTGCTTTTTTTAGAATTTTAAGTCAATATTTGTGTTTGGTAAGTTACAATAGAAGCACTTCAATAAAAAATTTAGCTTTTACATAGGCAAAATTCAAAAGCAAGTAATAGATGTTTTTGGTAGAATCTACTTTTGCTTTTCTTCTTCTCTATCCCATAAATATTTCTTTAGGGTGGTAAAAGTACCAAAAATACATATTATTATTGCGGTTAAGATTTTAATTCTTTTTAAGTGGTAAAAGTGTCAATTTTTATGTCTATATTTTTTAATTATTATGGTTAAAGTACCAGTTCTTTTGATGAAGATACCAATTTTTTATGTCCATTTTTTAAAATTATTTTGGTTGAAATAACAATTCCTATTGGATGGTAAAAGTACCAAAATATTTTACTATTGAGGTTAAAGTACCAAGTTTTTAAGGTGGTAAAAGTACCATTATTTTATGTTCACATTCTTAAATTATTATAGTTAAAGTAACAATTTTTTTTGGAAGGTACATGTAAATAAAAAAAATACATATTATTATTACAGTTAAAGTGCTAACTCTTTTTACTTGGTAAAAGTACTAATTTTTTATCATGGACAGAAGAAACGTGGATGTTAGAAATTGGTACTTTCATTATAATTATTGTTATTAAAAAGCACAAAAGGCACAACAAGCTAAGAAATATTTTTCCTTTTTATTTATTGAATAATTATATTATTTAAATTATGTTTTATAACTTTTTTATATTAATATTATTATTTAACAAATATAATTTATGTCTACTTTTATATTTTTTGACATTTAGAAGCTAATTAATTAAAAATGGTTACCAAGCACTAAACTGAAACTTTTTTAAAAAACAATTATTTTTTGTTTTGATTAACCAAATAGTGCATTACTTTCTCTGATAGCACTTCTTCTGATAGTATATTTTAAAAGCAATTCTGAACACAGCACAACAATGCCACTGGGAACAAGTCTTGTTGCATCAGATCAAGATGGTCGGGGTCGATGGTCTTGGCGAAAATTGAGTTGAAGAACTTGCAAAACTTGGATATGAACAATCTAACCTCTTTTTCCAAGAGGTAATATTTGTTGCAGAAACATGTGATAATCATGAGTCTTGATTCCGATAAGTCGGCAATCCTTCACAGATACACACCTGAAATGTTGACGTAATAAATACATATGGGTTTAATTACATATTAATAATAAAGTTGGTATTTACAAATACAAACCTACGAAGTTAGACGAATTCCCTTTCGAAACTTTTATCGCAGCAAGCCACTCACATAATGATATTCGCTCCTGTTTGGCAAACTAGTCTTTTCTGGTGGTAAATATGATTTTTTGCCTTGCTCTTCGGGATGAAAACTACTTCTCATATCCAATTCAATGAGATCCAAACGAGCTTATTACCGTTCTTTTTTTTTTCTTTTATCATCAAGCAAAGTATCGACAATAAATTCGAAGACATTTATCTCGATGTGCATTACGTCTAAAAAATGACGAACATGACGCGACTTCTAATACGGAAGGTCATAAAAAAATGATTTTATATGCCACCGGTTTTGTGAGAAGTCCTTTTTTCCTTTCCGATATCTTTTTCCAAGAACCTCAAAACCAATATCTTTAGCCGACAAAAACTCGTAGACACCTTCTCCTGACCAAATCTTTAGAGCGAGATAAAAGCATGTACAACCATTAAACAATTTTTTCTGCTTTCTGAACGGGTGATTGGGTTGTAAGAATATTTGATGATTGAGATAAACTGTCTTCCTCCCATGCTTCAACGGGATCTAATTTGTCTATTTAATGCAAACACGAGAGCCGTATTTTATTTAACTAAGTACCCTAAAAAGTTCCCGTAATCTCGAAAATCATTTATTGTCCATATTAACATAGCTCTTAAGTTGAAATCTTCTTCACGGTGGGTATCCCAGGTCTCAAATATTTTCTCCCATAAAATCTTCAAATTATCAACCAAAGGGGCCAAATAGATATTTATATCATAACCTGGTTGGCGTGGCCCCGAAATCAAAAGCGTCAACATCAAGAACTTTCTCTTCATACACAATTTCAAAGGAAGATTGTGTTGGAAATCTCGTCTCGGATTCCGTATAATTATCACGATTTATACGTCCGAACCGTCAGGGTAACATTTAAAAATTATTTTAAAGCGGAAAACTTGTTATCCAAACAACGGTCCGAATATCGGATAATAACCATATCCCAAGATCTGATAAATATTATGCAATTTAATATTCATAACTCATTATTAATAAACTAGTCATAATAGGAAATAAATAGAAAGCAGTAAATGTTTGCATTTATTAACCCAATGCATAAGGCCGTACCTCTTTTGGCGATTTCGGCTGCGCACTCTGAATCGGGCAGGGCTCCGACTGTGCTGAGGGAATCTCCCGTGATCTTCAGGTATATTCTCCTGAAATCCTCGTACCGAAGCGTGGGCTTCGCCGGCAGGACTCCGTCGCAAAACTTTAACTGATGGTTCTTTTTAAGCTTCCGGAGAAATAGTCTCCTAAGCCGAACTAGAAGAAGAGATCAGAGAGAAAATTCGCAGACCCTGAAGGAGAGGGAGAGTTCGAATTTTTCTCTGGGGAAAGGTGTGAAAAATGTGTAGAATGAGCTCCCTATTTATAGGCTCAAGACTGTAACCGATTTGGAGATATTCCCTCCCTAAATTCGAATTTTATTAATTAAATATAATTAATTATCTCAATCCAATGGTCCAGATTTAATCTCATCTAAATCCAATGGATATAATTAATTAGGGATTTAATTAAATAAGAAAGATTTAGATAAATCAAAAATCCAATCTTATCTTCTTATATCATAAAATTCGAATTATGTTATATATATATATATATGAAATTCGAATTCTTATTATCTTAATCCAACGGTTGAGATGATTCCTTAACCGATCTAATGGATCAAATAAGTTTAGGATAAATTAATTTATTTAAACAATTTTTCGAATTTATCCATAAATGTAATTCGAATATATATACATATATATATATATATATATATATATATAATTAATCAATTCTTAATCCGACGGCATAGATTAAATCTTAGACCGATCCAACGGATATAATTGATTAATCAAATTCGAAAAATAAAACTTGGTCACCAAGTTATTAATTTCGAATTCATCAATATCCTAATCCAACGGTTGATACTAAATCATAACCGATCCAATGGATAATATTGATTTTAGGGATTTGCCAAAATACCAAAACATTTGGTACTTATGCCGCAAATATAGAAATATCAAATCAAGCTATTCGAATTTACCTAGGGTTTCATATAACAAACCCTAATTCGAATTTACACATATTAATATATATATATATAAATATATATTCATTTATTAATATAAATCTATTAATTATTAATTAATTATTAATAAGATATTAATAATTAAATCCAAATAATTAAATTATATTAATAAATCCTGATCTCAATATCACACATAAAAATGTCATGGTGCCACACCATCATTTAAATTCGTGACATGTGATATAATTTCAAAGTTTATCGAACCGATCACAAACTTAGAAAATCCATAAATCACTAACCGTAAGTCGAAATGACTTGGTTCAAAAAGCAAAGCTGCTTAGAATTTAATTTCCAACAACATGGTGCTGATAGAAAATCTAAATTCTAACTTTCTTTTTATCAGTTAATTTCGTGTACCAAAATATGATACTTTTGCCACGCCAACGATAAAACTATCTGATGTCTGACACAGACCTTTCAGTTTTATAAGTCAAGCCAAATGATTAAACATTATCCAGAATGTATTTTAATCACATACGTATCATCCGTTACGGAGCTATCCCGGGGACCATGGACCCGTATCACTTAAGCTCCAACGAACTGCTAGTTGTTCGTCAAACCTCGAAGTGATTCCACTATAGACCCGAGGCTGCACTCTTTAGTGATACGGCATATATTATTCCCTTTATAATAGCAGGGTGTCCATTGATACAATAAAATTCGGGTTATTGATCTTTCACTTGATGATTCATAAATGAGCAGGCGGTTTTTACCGTTATGCCCCTCATTGTATTTGCTTCCTTGACTCAGTCAGCAATATCATGAGTAACCCACTTATGGTTTCGATTCATAAGTTGCGCATGGGTATCTCTCACTTCTCACCACTGACAATCAAGGGAATCATCATCACTCTAAGGAGAGCTGTGTGATGCCCATGTCTATGACCAAGCTACCCTTACTGCTGACTCTCATGTTCCCAAAATAATAGTGTTGGGAACAGCTGTAATATTTCGTGTTCTTTAACGGTTAAATCAAAGAACAATCAAGTCAGCAGCTTGGACTCAAGATCACTCAGGACTTAGATCGAATATCCATTTGATCATCTACTAGTGACTCAACTCCAAGTTATCAGTGACGGTCTTATATGATAACTTCCGGAGTTTAAGTCAGGTCCAGTCCAGTATGAAGACACTTCATACTTAATGCACTTCTAGTGAGTGTGACACACACAAAATCCAGAATAGGATTATCACTTAGTCACATTAATGACCTTATACGATTAATGGGCTCCCACTCAGTTGATCAGGTCACGGACATTTTAAGTTCATTTTTTATGATTATTAATTCTTCCTCACATTGACTCTGTTGTGATAATAATAACATAATTGCATCCTAGATGAACTAAGGAATCAAACATTCTATTTTACTCTACCAGAAACTATAATAAGATTATTATAATAAGCATCATCTTTATTCAACGACTTGTCATAATCTTTTACAATGGGATAAAATATCTTATTTAAGGACACACATGTCCAACAATATCCCACTTGTACTTAAAGAAGATGACTCATGTCTTTGAGACCCATATTCTCCAGATGCCTCCTGAATATTTTCTCTGGCAACGTCTTGGTGAATGGATCAGCCAGATTGTCTTCCGAGGCTATTTTCACAACCCTTACGTCGCCACGACGCACTATCTCTCTTATGAGATGGTATTTGCGTTCTATATGTTTTGCCTTGTTATGGTCTCTGGGCTCTTTAGAATTTTCCACCGCACCACTGTTGTCACAGTATAGTGTTTGGGGCCCATATACATCTGGAACAACTCCCAGTTCTATGTAGAAATTCTTGAGCCAAACTGATTCTTTGGCTGCCTCACAGGCTGCCACGTATTCAGTTTCCATGGTGGAATCTGCGATACAGGATTGCTTTATGCTTCTCCAGAGTATCGCTCCACCAGCAAGGGTGTACACTGCTCCTGACGTCGATTTTCTCGCGTCTCTATCAGACATAAAGTCTGAATCAGTGTATCCTAGTGGATTCAGTTCTGATCCTGAAAACACTAACATATAGTTTCTCGTTCTCCGAAGATACTTGAGAATGTTCTTCACTGCAGTCCAGTGAGCCATACCAGGGTTGGATTGATATCTGCTAACAATTCCCACAGCGTAACAGATGTCTGGCCTAGTACACTGCATAGCGTACATCAGACTTCCCACTGCTGAAGCATAGGGTATTCTCCTCATCACATCTTGCTCTTCCGGAGAAGTTGG
Source organism: Parietaria judaica (assembly GCA_954871525.1). NCBI lineage: Eukaryota > Viridiplantae > Streptophyta > Magnoliopsida > Rosales > Urticaceae > Parietaria > Parietaria judaica. Next base: position 5,846,292 of record OX940868.1, read on the forward strand.
GCATTGTTTCCTACTAAGGAATACTCCATGTCTGGTTGGTAAATTACCTCCCTTTGAGTTTGCCATTGCCAAACGTTCAAACATCTTATCAATGTAAGTTGCTTGCGATAAGGCTAGAAGCCTATTATTGCGATCCCTGAATATACGGATCCCAAGAACATAGCTGGCTTCTCCCATGTCCTTCATTTGGAATTGCGTAGATAGCCACGCTTTTACGTCCGATAGCTTCTTCACACTGTTTCCAATGAGAAGAATATCGTCGACGTACAGAACAAGATATATTTCCACGGTTTCGTCATTGAGTTTATAAATGCAGGCCTCAGTGACATTTTGAATGAATCCATAGGTTTTGATTGTTTCATCAAACCTTAGATTCCAGGATCTGGAAGCTTGTTTTAATCCATAAATGGATTTAAGTAATCTACAAACTTTCCCTTCTTGATCCTGTTGCACGAACCCCTCTGGTTGGTCCATATAGATGTTTTCGTCAATGTACCCGTTCAGGAATGCGGTTTTGACGTCCATCTGCCAAATCTCATAATTGAGACTACAGGCTATGGCCATAAGAATCCGGATGGACTTGAACTTAGCGACTGGAGCGAAGGTTTCATCGAAATCAATACCTTCCCTCTGGGTAAAACCCTTTGCCACTAGTCTAGCCTTGAAGGTTTCAACCTTCCCGTCCACTCCTCTCTTTCGCTTGTATACCCACTTACAGCCAATTGTTTTGAAACCATCCGGTAAGTCTACAAGTTCCCAGACTTCATTAGAATCCATAGATTCTATTTCTTGGTTCATGGCTTCCTGCCATTCTCCCTTATCAGGATCCTCCATAGCTTGTTTGTAGCCTATGGGATCTTCAACACTAGTGTCTGTGACAGCTAGGTGAAATTCCAACTGGGTGTGCTCGTAGCGCTCAACAGGTCTTTTGAACCTCCCACTACGTCTGAGTACCACTTGGTTCTGATTTGGGACCGTGGTTTATACACTCTCTTTTGATAACAAACACTGTTATCTTACATTTGTGACACTATGTCACTTGGCTCAACAATTAATTTGCATTTGCCTTGTATTTCCTTTAAAGAGTTTGTCATGATTATGATCAACCCCTTTTGACAAAAGAACTCAGATGTTTACTCAATATTGTATGGGATCAAAGATGAATTTTACTAAAAATTAAAAATTAAAATGAAAGTTTTTCAAATCACCTTTCATGAGATCCTTACAAAATAAATGAGCGAAAAACAAAAAGAGTTTCTTTATTGTGCCAAAATCAATCTCCGAGACTCTCGGATGACTTCCAGCAATCACTCCTTAGCTGCTTCTGAAAAACAAAGAATGTCACATGTTTCATTTTTAGATCTTTGGAGAAAAGACTTTCTAAAACAAATTTGTGATAAGTAAATTATCAGGTGAGACACTCACCTTTTTCATTCTTCTTTTCATTTTGGAACTTGGGACAATCTCTTTTCCAATGTCCCGCTTCCTTGCAAAGGAAGCATTTTCCTTTCTGAGCAGCTTTCTTGCTTTCTGTCTTTGGCTGGAAATTCTTCCCCCACTTCTTTTTAGGACTGGGCCTTTTCTTTATCATCGAGTTTTTGGAAGAAGAACCTTTCTTGAACATCAAGTTCAATTCAGATTTCTTCTTAACCAAACCCGAGATGTCCTCAAAGGTTTGCAACTCATTAATCAACTGTGTCAAACCATACTTAAGTTTGTTCATAATGTAGTTGCTGGTTAATGGAACGAACTCAGGTGACAGCGAGTTAAGAATGATGCTGATCTGAGATTTCTCATCCACCACGGCCCCATGCAGCTCAGCCTCATTGAACCAATTGGTCATACTCATGACATGGTCACGAACATATGTCCCTGGTTTCATTTTGGCATTCATGTAGCGACGAGTTGCTTCATGTTGAGCTTGCTCAGACTGCTTTCCATACATACCTTGGAGAGATTCCATGATATCATAAGCAGCGTCCTTTTCCTCTAGCTTGACTCTCAGCGAATCAGTCATGCTAGCCAGCATATATGCCTTAGCACGATTGTTCGCATGATTCCAAGAGTCATGGAGTTCCTTTACACCTTTTGCGCTGTTAGCAGCCGGTGAAAGGGGACATTCATCAGTGAGAACAAAACGTATGTTTTCACTGATCAAGACAATATTAATGTTGCTCTTCCATTTTGGAAAATTACTTCCGGTGAGAGTGTTGTTCGAAAGCAGTGACATGATAGGATTGGACATTTTAACTGGCATTGAAAAAGAAACTTATTAAACTTTATTATAGGTAGAATGTTTTTAGAAAATATTTCGTTTGAAATAGTTACATGATGCAAACATGCTCTGGGTAAAACGTTAAATAAACCCTTTAACTATTTCGTGATAATTTAACCGACTGTACACGTCGTTGCCGTCCTTAGTGGCATGGTCACTCTAGGGTGACTCGCGGTATCAACCGTGTAGTTTGGTTAAACTAAGTTTTAGTCATAAACCTAATTAATATTCATAACAAGAACCACCAAGTTCTCTATGATTATTAACTATCACCATAGACGGTTAGGAAGCACTAACTTCCGTGCAAGCTTAACTCATTATTTTCGGTTCTCGGGATCCTCTTGGAAACGTCGTCCTTAGGGAATGGTCACACTAGGGTGACTCGCGGTCCATTTCCAAGATTCCTCCGTCCCCATATACTTTTGGAACTATCACGTTGTCAAACCTCCCACAAGAACACCTTCCTTAGGGAATGGACACACTAGGGTGACTCGAGGCGGTGTGGTCAGCAGACCTTGTGTTAGTAATAATGGAGACCTTTGATGTATTCTATACTTGCCATTGTTTTTAGGAGATAACGTTTTTTATTTCTTATACTAAGTTATAAAAACTTAATATATATATAAACTATTAATGACACATTAATGGTTTATATTTCGGATTTTATTTATTACGACACGTAATTAAATAAGCCCCCCTTTTTATTGTGTTTATTATTTTGTCGGTAGTGCTAGATCAATTCGTACGCTCTCCAGGTCGATGGGAGGGGTCCTAACCGGTCACTCAGAAGTGGATGGTGAACCGGCCCCACTTTTGATTCTCTCTTCCTTAGGCAAGATTGTACGATTGAAATTTTTCCGACTCATAATAAACACATTTACATTTACTCTTTATTATTTATATCTATCCTAAATATGACATATTAATAATGATCCAAACATAGACTCTATGTTTAAGGGTTATGAAAATAGGTTATAATAAATTATATCTATGATGAATATAATTAATTATTTCTAGGGATCCGGGTCGGAATAAATTCCGACCCATAATTAAAAATTATGTACGTGGGCCCTCCGGGCCTAAGCCCGGGCCCACATCCCTAGGATAGACCCCGCCCAACCAGCCGAAGAGGGTCAGGGTAGCGCCCACCTCGCGCTGGGCCAGCAGGCCCATTCCGCTGCCAGGCAGCGTGGGCCGCAGCCAGAGCGCGAGGCCCAGGCGCTGCGCGCCAGGGCAACCCACAAGGGTCTCGCCCTGGGCCTCGCCCTGGCATGGGCTTCGCTACGGGCCTGGCCCGTGGCGATTAGGGTTTTGACCCTGGGGCTGCAGCGGCAGCCCCTGGTCATCCCGTGCCACGGCCTGGGCTGCGCCTAGCAGCCCGGCATCTTTCCCGGTCCGATTTTTTTTCGGGTCGGGAATTAATTAAATTAATATTAAAATATCTAGAAATAAATTTCAATTTTAATTGTTAATTTATTCATCAAATAATTTGTTCTTTTAAACCCATTAATTAAATTACGTAATTATTTATCCTTGAACTATGGCTCTGATACCAATTTTTGGAAATCTCGTCTCGGATTCCGTATAATTATCACAATTTATACGTCCGAACCGTCAGGGTAACATTTAAAAATTATTTTAAAGCGGAAAACTTGTTATCCAAACAACGGTTCGAATATCGAATAATAACCATATCCCAAGATCTGATAAATATTATGCAATTTAATATTCATAACTCATTATTAATAAACTAGTCATAATAGGAAATAAATAGAAAGCAGTAAATGTTTGCATTTATTAACCCAATGCATAAGGCCGTACCTCTTTTGGCGATTTCGGCTGCGCACTCTGAATCGGGCAGGGCTCCGCCTGTGCTGAGGGAATCTCCCGTGATCTTCCGGGATATTCTCCTGAAATCCTCGTACCGAAGCGTGGGCTTCGCCGGCAGGACTCCGTCGCAAAACTTTAACTGATGGTTCTTTTTAAGCTTCCGGAGAAATAGTCTCCTAAGCCGAACCAGAAGAAGAGATCAGAGAGAAAATTCGCAGACCCTGAAGGAGAGGGAGAGTTCGAATTTTTCTCTGGGGAAAGGTGTGAAAAATGTGTAGAATGAGCTCCCTATTTATAGGCTCAAGACTGTAACCGATTTGGAGATATTCCCTCCCTAAATTCAAATTTTATTAATTAAATATAATTAATTATCTCAATCCAATGGTCCAGATTTAATCTCATCTAAATCCAATGGATATAATTAATTAGGGATTTAATTAAATAAGAAAGATTTAGATAAATCAAAAATCCAATCTTATCTTCTTATATCATAAAATTCGAATTATGTTATATATATATATATGAAATTCGAATTCTTATTATCTTAATCCAACGGTTGAGATGATTCCTTAACCGATCTAATGGATCAAATAAGTTTAGGATAAATTAATTTATTTAAAAAAAAATTCGAATTTATCCATAAATGTAATTCGAATATATATACATATATATATAATTAATCAATTCTTAATCCGACGGCATAGATTAAATCTTAGAACGATCCAACGGATATAATTGATTAATCAAATTCGAAAAATAAAAATTGGTCACCAAGTTATTAATTTCGAATTCATCAATATCCTAATCCAACGGTTGATACTAAATCATAACCGATCCAATGGATAATATTGATTTTAGGGATTTGCCAAAATACCAAAACATTTGGTACTGATGCCGCAAATATAGAAATATCAAATCAAGCTATTCGAATTTACCTAGGGTTTCATATAACAAACCCTAATTCGAATTTACACATATTAATATATATATAAATATATATATTCATTTATTAATATAAATCTATTAATTATTAATTAATTATTAATAAGATATTAATAATTAAATCCAAATAATTAAATTATATTAATAAATCTTGATCTCAATATAACACATAAAAATGTCATGGTGCCACACCATCATTTAAATTCGTGACATGTGATTTAATTTCAAAGTTTATCGAACCGATCACAAACTTAGAAAATCCATAAATCACTAACCGTAAGTCGAAATGACTTGGTTCAAAAAGCAAAGCTGCTTAGAATTTAATTTCCAACAACATGGTGCTGATAGAAAATCTAAATTCTAACTTTCTTTTTATCAGTTAATTTCGTGTACCAAAATATGATACTTTTGCCACGCCAACGATAAAACTATATGATGTCTGACACAGACCTTTCAGTTTTATAAGTCAAGCCAAATGATTAAATATTATCCAGAATGTATTTTAATCACCTACGTATCATCCGTTACGGAGCTATCCTGGGGACCATGGACCCGTATCACTTAAGCTCCAACGAACTGCTAGTTGTTCGTCAAACCTCGAAGTGATTCCACTATAGACCCGAGGCTGCACTCTTTAGTGATACGGTATATATTATTCCCTTTATAGTAGCAGGGTGTCCATTGATACAATAAAATTCGGGTTATTGATCTTTCACTTGATGATTCATAAATGAGCAGGCGGTTTTTACCGTTATGCCCCTCATTGTATTTGCTTCCTTGACTCAGTCAGCAATATCATGAGTAACCCACTTATGGTTTCGATTCATAAGTTGCGCATGGGTATCTCTCACTTCTCACCACTGACAATCAAGGGAATCATCATCACTCTAAGGAGAGCTGTGTGATGCCCATGTCTATGACCAAGCTACCCTTACTGCTGACTCTCATGTTCCCAAAATAATAGTGTTGGGAACATCTGTAATATTTCGTGTTCTTTAACGGTTAAATCAAAGAACAATCAAGTCAGCAGCTTGGACTCAAGATCACTCAGGACTTAGATCGAATATCCATTTGATCATCTACTAGTGACTCAACTCCAAGTTATCAGTGACGGTCTTATATGATAACTTCCGTAGTTTAAGTCAGGTCCAGTCCAGTATGAAGACACTTCATACTTAATGCACTTCTAGTGAGTGTGACACACACAAAATCCAGAATAGGATTATCACTTAGTCACATTAATGACCTTATACGATTAATGGGCTCCCACCCAGTTGATCAGGTCACGGACATTTTAAGTTCATTTATTATGATTATTAATTCTTCCTCACATTGACTCTGTTGTGATAATAATAACATAATTGCATCCTAGATGAACTAAGGAATCAAACATTCTATTTTACTCTACCAGAAACTATAATAAGATTATCATAATAAGCATCATCTTTATTCAACGACTTGTCATAATCTTTTACAATGGGATAAAATATCTTATTTAAGGACACACATGTCCAACAGATTGTAGTTCACCAGTATCACCGGCTAGACACTATACCGAGTACTCATTTTACTGAAAGGGTTCATTCCATTGGTGGCCAAAGAAAGACGCAAATTCCTTGGATCCGAATTGAATTTTAAATAATGCGCATCAAACTCTTTCTATTGCACCGCATCAGCGGGATGTCTCAACTTACCATCATCCATATGTTGCTCAGAGTGCCAAACCAAAAAAATTCCGTGATCGGCACTCTCGTACATACGACGTAAACGTGGCATGAAAGGGATGTACCATAAAACCTTGCGGGGAACTCTCGAACATGCGACGTAAACGCTGCACGTAAGGGAAGTACCATAAAACCTTGCAGGGAACTCCTTCAATACTGTTGTGAGGCATTTTTCCCGTCTTCAACCTTGAATCTTTGCAAACGAGACAATTATCTAAGTCTTCATGCTCGTGCCTATACACCACACAATCGCGCGGACACGCATGGAACTTCTCGTAATTCATACCTAACAAGTCTAACGTCTTAGCTCATCATACATACTAAAAGGCATTTTACTACCTTCGGGTAATAATTCTCTGAGATTTTCCAATAGAAGGCAAAAACTAGCACTCGTCTAACCACTTAAGACCTTGAAATTAAAAAATGTCATAAGAAATGAAAATTTCATCGCATTTCCTCTGCACCTATCAAACAACAGTGAATCTGGATTGTTCACCATCAACTCTAATGATTCTGGCCGGCCAACTAAATCTTCTTCAATTGTGTCGTTCATCAATTTGTGCCTACTCTTACTATCATCTTCAACATTATAGAAGCTTCTTGCATCAAAACTTTCACGAATTTATTCACCATGGGAGATCCAATGATCATGACAATGCATAATCTTGAATGAAAGCAAATGAAATCGAACATCTTTCCGACTTATGATTTCCATATTTAACTCAAGGACACCGAATGCCTTCCCCAAAACCTGAATAAGCTCTAACAAACTCATAAACCGCATCTACACCGGTCTTATAAACTTCGGTCACCATATTTATATTCATCCAAGCTCTAGATTTCATATTGAATAAACAACTAAAAATGACCTTCAAGTGTTGAAATCGAACCGGTAACTAGTAAAAAATGAGGTATATTATACCCAACGAACTGCGAACAAGAGCCCCGGTGTAAATATGTTTACCGCGGTAACATAGGGTCTAAGCAATAAAAAATGAAATCTTGGAAGGACTCCCGTCGAAACCCCTGATGCAATGCAAGAGCGTCTCCAAAACCTGACATGCTCGTATATCTGGCAATAATTTGTTTATCGACGCTCACCGAATCTGTCATCAGGCCAAGAACGGGCCAATCCTGATTGCCCTCGCTGAACGGCCACTGGAAATGGTTGTACTGATGCTGATCAACGACGAAAGGTTGCTGAGAATCCGTGTGATGCAGCATAACCTCGTTAGCCGAGCAATGAAAATGGTGGGCTCCTCCAACGGCTTGGTCTACCTGAGACTCAGGTGGGACGAGGTGACGCGACTCACGCTTTGGAATTTGGTAACTCGGCATGTGAGACATCTTTCGATTCCACCACTGTATTCACCCGAGTTTGAGGAACTCTACCTGGCTTTAGGTTTCCGAATAGAAGTCACCACCAACGAATACAAGTTCTTCCACTTGTGCCTCGGCAAGAAGGGTCATTCGTTTGTATGCATGCAAGTGTTCAACAAAGGCGGGATCGCCTAGCAAAATTTTATGGCGCCTATGAGAGTGACAGTGTCAATGTCAGAGGGATGGCCGGTTTTGACATGGTTTCGCACACCAACAGTCACAAAAAATTGGCTATGGGATTTCAATTTGAATTTTCTAAATGATCGTGGATCTTGACCTTAGCGTTGTCAATACTTTGACGGTGTCAAAATTAAAATGAGAACAGTGAAAAAATGAGGTTTTTTTGAGAGGTTCGTTCCAATGCGGTAGTTGACAATGTCTTCTGTAAGTTTATTTATTTAAGAAAAAAGATCAACCAGAACCACAAGCCGATTCCAAATTAATCGAAAAAGAAGAAAAAAAACATTCTGAAAATACAAATCTCACAGACTATTCTCTCATGTGATTCTTGGGTGCGTGAAATGAAGCTATCTTCCTGTTTTTATAGGCCTTTGGTTTCTGCGCGTTGGAAACTTTGTGAACATTGGTAGTGGCTCCAAGTTCGGCGCTTAACTCATTGCCGAGCTGACCGTAGGCCATTTCTTGAGAGAATTACACACTAATGGACTTTGACTTGGTGTCGTGAAAGTTTAAATCAGGTCGCAGCGCTTTTCCTGGTCGATCTTCAAAGTGTTTGAATGAAGCTTTTACCCGTTCTTCTTGGCTTCCTTACTGGTGCTCGATTTCTGCTCGGGTCCCTTTCTGGCGAATTCTGCTTAGGACGAGCTTTGAATCTTTGGCCGAGAAGCCTGTTCAGACCTGGGCCTTATTTCCTTCTTGATGGGCCTTAGTTTTATATTATTTCAAAGGCCCATTCGTATTAATAATCCATTATATTCATAACTTTGATCTAAATTTTTTTTACCGTAAATTTAATTAATGTGACTTTAGCGTTCCGAATATGATACGAATTTACACATCAACAACCGGTACCACAAACAGCCATGGTTGTTGGGGTTTTTCATTGCTCCTTTCGGATTCAAATCGAGCCTGAGGAGAAAGCATTTGTTTATGTCGACTTGCGGGACAAGGTGCTTTGCCTCGACTTGGTGGGGACAGCATTTTCGACGGTAGTAGAGGACCCAACGATTGTTCGAACTTAGCAGCAAGCATGGGCGGAGCAAGCTAGTTTACTCTGATGTTTTTTTATTTCGTTCTCTTATAAGCATGTCCGAATCGCTTATTTACTCTGATGTTTTTTTATTTCGTTCTCTTATAAGCAAGCTAGTTTGTATTTTCATGTTTTATGCATATTTTTTCTTATATATGTGTATATAGAACTGCACCAGCGATGTAGGTTGTTTTGAATTACCTTAATGCCTTTTTTGATAATCATGAATATATATATATATATATATATATATAATCTGAAGGTAGAAATTTTGGCTATGGTTTATATCTTCGAACTCAATGTGTATGTTCGAACTAACGACATTTGCGGTTATCACTTACTTTGATCGTAATCACCGAACTGCGGTTGAAAATTGTGGTATAGGGTTCAATTTTCAACAAAAACGGCAAAATAAACTTACATGTTGAACAAACTAGCTGCGGTAGTTATTGCATACACGTTGAGGTACGGTAATCGATTTTAAAAGCTACGGCTATGTGTAGGAAGTTTTTCTGGTTTTTAGAAATCACCTCGGCAAAATATAATGTTACTGCGGCTTTATCAAAATTTATAAGATACCCGATAGAAAAACTTGATCACTTTGACTATGCCGAAATGTAGATAGAATACGCCCTAGCTATATACATATGCTTTGGCTTATTAAATAAAGTCGTGGTAGTTATGTCTATCAAACTTACTATTTTATCCTTTCGTTTTGCGGCGTAATATATCAAAGTCGCGGTTTATATCATAAGTCGCATACTACTGATGATTACAGTCGCAACTTGATTTAAATGACACGGTTTTTTAACTAATCCTTTTATTTTGAAATTGTTTTTCATTGATTTTACGGATGTATATTACCATGATACAATTATAGATACTATTTTAGAAATAAAAAAAAAAGTTACTGCTTTAAAACTCTTACCACTAGTACGCCGCGGCTGTGGTCATACATTCTTTATAAAACGATGAACATTGCCGTGACTTATTAGTGAATACGCCAATTTTTTCACCTACGAAACCGCGTCGATCCTTAAAATGGCCACTAATGATGGCTATTGAGATATTAAATGGGATTAAATAACCCTAATGATGATAAACTCCGGGAATTGTTAAAAATGATGACAAATCAAGCCATTTATCATAACACAATTAAGATTGACTTAGTTCTCGATGACGTGATGGATTAAATGCACTAGAGAACTCTAAAATAAAAGTTAATCGCATCAAGACATGTGTCCCAAGCATGAAGATAGTTAAAAAATCAACCAACTAATTCATTTCAAGCCCCAGTTTGGGACTCCAAACGTCGCGAGTGTATAAAAAGACAGCAACCATCTCTTTCCGATCAACTATCAACCTCTTTTTTCTCTTTAAAAACTATAATGGAAAACACTTCGGATATACATCCCAAAGAGGTCGTCTTCTTGAATATCCTAGCTGAACTGCCAGCGAAATACTTGATGAGATTCAAGAGCGTCTCCAAAACCTGGCGGGAACGCATATATCGCGATGAGTCGTTTATTAACGCTAACTGAACTGTAAGCAAGCCAAAAATGAGTCAATCTTGATTGCCATCGAGGAACGGTGGATGGAATAGTTTATACTGATCTTGATCAACGGAGAAACGATGCAGATAATTGACATTCCGGATCTCAACCCCGAAAACCTTTTTCTGATTATGGTGTGCTCCTCCAACAGCTTGGTCTGCTTGAGACTCTGGTAGGACAACGTGACGCAACTCGCGGTTTGCATTCCGACAATTCGGCATGTGAGATATCTTCCGATTCCACCAGCATATTCGCCCGATTTCGAGGGCATCCTTTTGGTGTTAAGTTTCCCGTTTGAAATTTTGAGCAACAACTACAAGGTCATCCACTTGTTCCTCGGCAAGCGGGATCATCTGTTCCTATTCGTTCAAGTGTTCAACAAAAGTGGGATCGTCTGGTGCAATGCAGGGTCTTTAAGACTTCCAGAGATAGTGGGGAGAGCGCATCGATAGCTTGTCTTACGCATACAGGAATCGGTATCGGACAAGGTGGACGGGTTCTTCGTGTCTCTTTTTTGATCGTAATAAAAGCAGTATCGACTTGCGGGGCGAGGTGCTTCGCCTGAACGCGGAGCGGACGGAATTTAATAGAGTAGCTGAGATGTCGGCGATTTTCCGCTAGTGGGAGACAGAACGAAATCAACAACACCAAATTTGCGTACGTCGTGTCCATGAGCACGTCGAGAGCATCACTTCAGTGCTCTGATGTTTTTTTCTCTTTTTTTCTCTTAGTTATGTAATAGTATATATTTTTATGTTTGATGCATATGTCTTCCTATGTTTAAATATTTTTGTAGTAGTATATACTACGTAAGAATATATATTTAATGCATATTTCTTCCTATGCTTAATTATGTCGGTTTCCAGATATTAACTCGGCACATTTTACACAAATCTCGGCAAGTTTGTTTCTGCTTCAGCCTACTAAAATATGCCGCGGCAATAATGTATGGCCAGTTACTCTTTTTCCCTTTGTTTGGTTGCGTAAAAACTACACGCCGCGATGGTGTTCATAAACTCACTAAAAAACTATGATCACAGCCGCAGATTGTTTAAGAATTATTTTGTAAAAACATGCCTTGGTATGGACGTTAGATTAAACTATCGATAACTTATGGAAGCTGTGGCATACTAAAGATAAACCCCTACATGTTGATGCTGGTCGTATCTGCGGATCTACACCAAAATCGGTCACCGCCGACACGTAAGAAACTGTAATCATTGATTGAGTCACACGGTTTAACCTTTTAAAAAATTTACTGGCTAGAGTCCCATACCAATAACCATGTCAAACTGTCTTTTCAAAATCAATTTAGAATACATTTTGCCCATCACGATGAATTGATTATTTTGATTTATTTAACTCGTTTTTTATTTTAATTCTGAGCCATGAGTATTAATAAATAATCTTAACCAATAATCTCAAGAATGTGTACTTTATTCCTGAAGTTTCTAACACGGATCTTGAATATTTGAGAAACTTTCTGACTCCGTTCTTCACCTGCGATTTCTATGGAGAAGATGCTTCCAGAAGTCTTCCAACTTATTCTCCATGACTACATCGCCAGGAGGTGTGGGCTTAGACTGGATAAAACCCTAAGCCCTAAGTCAAAAAATCCCTGAGAGAAGTCCAAAGAAATTCGCACAAACTGAAGAGAAAGAGAGAGAGAGCGAGAGGGGGAGGGAGGGAGGGAGAAAGAGAGAGAGAGATTTCTCTGAAGAGAAAATTCTATGTTGTATTTGTTGTGTCGTGTTTTGTGATTTCTGGGATTCCCTATTTACAGGGAAAGAACCAACCAGTTTAGAGAAAATCTCTCAACCATTTATGAAATATTAACTCTAACAACTTGGAGATATTCACTCAAAGATTTGATTGAATCAAATAAAAAATATATCCAAATTAAATCTTTTCTGAATTAAAAAAAAAATCTAAAAGATTTAATAAATCAAATCTTTTATTTTTCAAGATTTATATTTTTTTAAATTGAATTTCTTTTACAAATATAAATCAATTTTAATTATTATCTCTATTAATATTTCTGGCATAAATACAAATATTCAAATTTTCTAATTTTGATTTAAATAACAATGTCATTTTTTGTCTATGAAAAAATATTGTGATTATCATAAATCTCAAACCGTCTATCAGTTTGACACGATTCAAAAAGATAACTGTCGTAGAATTTAATTTCCCAAAACCCTAAGGATGTCTTAGGATTAAATTCAATCATATTTTTCAGTTTCATTGGCATACCAAACTTTGGTACTTTTTCCACTATGTAGGGTAATTAGTAATTCGTTAAAACAATCACGAACCGAGCATGATTGGAGTATCCATTCCAATGAAAATTTTGAATATGATTGCGGTGTCATCCTTTATAGAGCTACAAAGAGGACTAATGGACGTACACACTCGAGCTACGATAAAACCATAGAATTTTACCAACCTCGATTACATTCCATTATAGTTCTCGGCTGAACTCTCAAGTGTGTATGATTATTATCTTCCTGAACACAGGTTTCCATTGATTCAATCAGATTTCTGGTATTCTAGGTTTTCGTGTTATTATATTATTCATCAAAAGGGTGATCTTTACCATTCTGCCCTTTTTGATGACCTATCTTATTCTTATGATCCTTACAAACTACTCGCTTATAAGATGATGAATCTAATGAGCTGATCATTAGTACTTATTTGTTTCCATGAATTACAATAAGAATATCATAAAGATATTGTCGATATCTGTTGTTGTGCACCTTACCCGGTCAATCGTCTTATCCCAAAATAAAAGTATTAGGATTACCAAGTTGTACTCTATAACGATTAAATCAAAGATTATATAAATTGAACCGTACAAGTCCATAACGCTGAGGAAGTCAACCTATTTCCATCGGATCATCTAAGTGACACTATCGTATTATCATCAGTGACAGACTTATTTGATCATTTCATATGTGAGTCTACTCCGTCCAATATGAAGACACTTCATACTTGATAAACTTAACAGTGCACGGACTACACTATGATTCGGTAATAGATCATCACCTAAATGTGATTAAGTTCATCAATTGTTGTTCACGCCTTAGAAATTCTCATTTCTAATCTAGACCATGGACCATTTTAAGTTCTTTACTCGTGAAAGTCCAAACCTCCTCACTATAGACTACTTGTGATGACTAAGCACGATAGCAACGTTAAAGAACTATGGAGTAAACATTCAATTATTATTATCTATGTATAATCCGAAGATAACTATATAAGATAAATTTAATAAGTACTATTCATTCTAAGAAAAACTCATGAAATGCGCGAAAATCACCTAAGGTTTAAGGGAATTGCTCATACTTTGGAACATATTAACCCTGATTTTAATTATATTTTAGTATTTTTTTTATTAATTAATTATTAAATATTTTAATTTCAAATTCCTAAAATTATGGTTGAAGCCCTCTCCTAATTATCAGATTTTCATTTAATTTGTTACTTTGACCTAAATTTCAAAAATTTCCTCTCTTCCTTCTTGTCTCCCCCCCCCCCCCCCCCCTCTATATATATACTTCTCACAACCAGATTGACCACCATTGCCGGATTCAGGAAGAAAGCCGGTTACTTCGGGCGTGGCTTTGACGACCGTGGGCGCGGCGGCCGATGAGGCAACCGTGGCCGCGGAGGCCGTGGTTGGGTGCTGGCCATCGCGAGAAGGAGGATAAGTGGGGTCTCGGTCAGAAAGCAGATCTACCTCCACTCGCTTCAAGGCCTTCATCGTCGTCTGTGACTAGGCCAGCCACGTTGGGATTAGAGTGAAGTGCAGCAACGAGGTGGGGCTCGTAGGACATCTATTTAACTCTTAAGCTAAGTCCGTGGATTTTTTATTGGCGCCGTCGAGCCTGCTCCGAGTTTCACTCCCTCGCCCAGAAAACCATCCAAAATCGTCGCGAACCACTTCCTCGTGCAGGTCGCCGATGGTGAATATAAATTAATAAGATTTCGTAAGTATATTTGTAGTTTGATATTGGTATATACATATGCCAAATTCATGTTGATATTTATGATTCACACAAGCAGTCTGCGTATAAAGATTCGGTATATACATATACAATTTTGGTAATTAAATTTACAGTTTGATAATGGTATATACATAAACTAAATTCATGTTGATATTTACGATTTGCACAAAATGTCTCTGTATTAAGTATTTGTATATATATATATATATATATATATATATATATATAAGTTGGTAGTTAAATTTACAGTTTTATATTGGTATATACAAATACTAAATTCGTGTTGATATTTACGATTTGTACAAGCACTCCCCGCATTAAGTATTGGTATATACATATACAATTTTTCGTAAATAAAGTTACAGTTTGATATTGATTTATATATACAGCTATTGTTGATATTTACGATTTGCACAAACAGTACCCGTATAAAGTATTCGTATATACATATACAAGATTCGTAATTGAATTTACTTTTTGATATTGGTATATTTAAATACAATTTGTGAGATCCCATATTTTTAGAGTCCTCGAATAGAACAGATAGATATGGATTCTATTTTAATTCTTGATTAATTTATGATTTTTATATAAGATAGCAGGAAATATCTTTGATATTTTAATTAGAAAACAATATTTTTATGATATTTAATTCGCTGAGAAATTATTTAATTAGGGTTATATTTAAACCCAAGTAGGTTAGGGTTTTCACATATTCTCTTATTTTATTCCTATCCTCATTCTCTCTAAAAAAACCTAAGAATCTCTCTAGAGAGAAAATAGAGAAAAACTCTTTAATTTGTTCATCTCCTTAACCAGAAAAAAGATTTCCTTATCCATCATCAGAGAGGTATGGTCTTGTTTATTATCTTAAACTCTTTTTATTTTCGTAATTCAATATCGATTAATTTTCTCAAATTTTTATCTCCTAAATTACAAAGAGGTTTTGGTTGAAATTTTAACTACTAGTTAGATTAGGTTCATAGCAGGTACATTATTTATTTTCAGAATTCTCGAAGCTATTGGACACTCATAATAATATTTTCAATTTTTACCATTTTGGGAGAAATCGGAAAAATTCTGCATAATAGATTTCGATTTTGATTTTTAATAATTCATGGAGTCCGAATCAGGGATAGAGACATATCTTATACAAAATTATGTTTCGAGAAAGTTTCATGTTTTACAAAATTTAAAAAGATGTCCGGATCTAGCCCGAAACTGCATTTTAGAATATCTGCCGAATTAAAAATATAGGATACCACATAGTTCCAGCCTTTGTCGCAAAATTATCAAAACACAAAAGTTATCTGTTTTCAAAAAAATAATGGCAGCTCGTGATGAACACTTTTTCCAGTCTTGGTCCGATTTTAGTATATGAAGAAAACATCTCAAAAGTCCTTTTGAAAATCGAAATCCCAGTTTACCGTTTAACTAATGTTTTAGGAAATATATAGCTAGTGATATAGTTCTAATTTATAGTTAGATAATTGCTATCTTTGAGCATCGTAGTAGAGGCGTCTTTGTCGGAGTTGCGAGAAAGACGGTCGTACTGGTTCAGGTGAGTCAACCTCATTGCAATACGAATTAGTTTGAAAATAAAAGTATTGATTGACATGTTTGATTTGTGGTTTATTGAAACGCTTGCTAGAATATTATTAGATGTGTGCTTATCGTTTTGTTTCATAAATGATGCATGAGTAATATATAAGTATTTAATGATAGATAAATGTGCGAGATTGATGTTGATTATGTGACTATCGGGAATTATTGTCGAGAGATGTTGTGTTCCTCTAGCTAAGGGAATAAGATATGGAATGTTGCCAGTTAATAAGCTCATGATATTAATAACAAGAGAAACATAGGGATTAATAAAGTGTCGTGCCACACCTCACGAGGAGGTTCTAAGTGTTTTGATTTATCTTGAGATGATCGAGTCATTGTGGACGGATTTATCTTGCGGTTTAGCGAAACTACGAATGTTATGTTGATTTCTAACCCGATATGAGCGAGTCACTGATGATGGGATTAACCATGCGGTATCATGGACCGCCACATGTATTGACCTTAGGCTTCAGGACATGTGCACCCCCGTCGATCTATTGAGTCTCGCGTGAATGAAGTTGGTACGTAAATAAGATGGTGATCACCTAGGAAAAGAGTAGTAATAGATTCCTAAAACATAAAAAAATAAAGCATATTTGGAAATTGGCATATATATTATGTTATCTTTACACTATTTTTTTTGAGAAAAATAGTTGTATCTCACTGAGCTTCTAGCTCACACAAAATGTTTTTCGTTTATATTGTAGGTAAGAAACCTATTATATGATTCCGTGGTGGATTGGACGGTGACGGTAGAGGATGTGCGAGGGATTGGTGAATGGGTAATCACTGTGAAGACGTTTTCCGCATATTCTATTTCGTACATGTTGTTGGTTTTGTAAAATGAATATTTGATAATCATTTACGTATTTACTTATTTACTTTAAAGTTATAAAAAAATGGCCAAGTATTTTCAAATATTTTTAAAGTAGTCAGTAAGTGATGGCTTCGTAAAAGTCAGGTCGTCACACAATTTTTGTTTGTAGGTTCTATATTAATTTGTGCTTATTATTTCTTACGAAGACATTGTGGTTAAGCTAGTAAGCCGCGGCTCGTGGGTTTTAGGGCCGAGGCTTATTTTCATTATCCTCATTCAAGCATGCGTTTTGAAATCACGCCTTCAGGACGTGGTAAAAGGGTATAGACCGCGGCCTTCAAAAACACAAGTCCCGGCTCCGGGAAATAACAAGCACGTTTCGTTAAAATATTGTGAAAAATGTATGTTGTTATCAACTATTTGTACTAGTGACCCTTTTAGGGTTAATTTGACACTTGTTTAGAGTGAAATTCTTAAGTCTCGAAGTGATACGTGGTCAAACTCTACTTTAATTTGTAAATTATGATTTGTGTCTGAACGTTAAAACTAATATTCGATCAATGACAACATAAAAGCTAAGAATACAAAATAATGAAAGTTTTTAAATAGTTATTTATTTCGTATAGGTTTCTTGAGTACTAGATTTTTGGAAAGCACAAATATATTCAAACTTTATTGCAATTACATATTTTGTTTTTACTTGACAGATTTTATCATTGCAAATATTAGTAACATCCAAAATCAGACTTAATAGCTGATTCCATCAGCCCAAACTCCGTATTATATTTTGCTGATCGAGTCGAGCAATTCCACTAGATTGGATCACAAGTCACAACTTGACTCACATTTTATATAGCACTACGTTGACAAGGTCTTGACTCTTGTCCATTCGTTGACCGAGTACCGTTTCCTCCAGAGACAATTGCCCAAGGACCCGATTGTACAGAGTGTAGTAAGATATTTATGTATATGTTATTAACATTTTCTAATAATTTTATTTATTCAAATTTATGAGTATATCTAGAGGTACCCCGTGGGTTCTTAGGCCCAAGTGAGAACAGCAAACCCACTTAAAAGCCCAGAACCTTGATTGGACCCACTTTTTTGCCCCCACTTGCTATAGTTTCATAGTGTCACAGGGTTAGTTTTTCGACTAAGTATTTTAAACGAAATTCCCTATGCGGCGCCGAATCCTCCCTAGGATCCGACCAGCATAAGCGGATAACAATAATCAAACTTAAAGTAAACACTCACGACACAATAATCTTACGGGGCCGACCCAAGCAAAACTTTATTCATACCGTAAGCAAAGGACAAAGAAACTCTAAAGCCTAAAGTCTATACTCGAATTTCTCTCTAAGTCTGAATAAATAAAATAGCCTACATGGCTCACTATTTATAATGAATGCTAAGAAAACCTAATCCTACTCGAATTACACTTCAAGGGCGTTATCCAATCTTCTAGGATCTTCCTTGGGCGCGTTATCTTTACTGGCACGCGTTTTCTTCCTTGGTGGCATGTGCATTCCGCATGGAGGCTTGCCAAAACGCGTGGGTGATGCTAGTCGAGTCCGCGTGGGTGAGGCTTGCTGATTCCGCGTGGTTGAGGCTCTCTTCCCCGCGCGGGTGACTCCCGCTACGTAACCGCGTGGGTGACGCTGCCCTTGCTGCCCGCGCGCGCTCGCTGTCCGGGTAGCGCGTCTTCTCGCTCGTTGGCCGGGCAGCCATTCGCTTGGCCTGCTGCCTTGGTGCATCTCTAACGTTCCCTTGGCGCCCGTGTAGGATATTTTCCGTATCTCCATCACTTGCTCGGCACACCGAGGCTTTTCTTGCACTAGGCTTCGTAGCCAGGCGGTAAGCCGGACGGCTGATGCCCTGTGATTTTATCCAAGACGTGAGAAACCCCGTCGCAGGTATCCTAAGTGCTCGTCCAGCGTCCTGCTGTAGATCACGATGTCGTCTACCTAGATGACGACGAACTCATCAAGGAACTCATAGAGCACGTCATTCATCAGATTACAAAACGTATCAGGGGTGTTAATCAGTCCAAACGGCATTACTAGAAACTCGTCAAAACCGTACCTCATCACGCATGTTGTCTTGGGTTCGTTGCCCTTTGCTATCCGGACTTTCCAGTATCCGGACCGCAGATCGAGTTTAGTGAAGATGGTAGCCCCTGACTGTCGGTGAAATAAGTCTGTCACATTCGGGACCGGGTACTTATTTTTCAACGTGACCTTGTTCAACTCCCTGTAATCGATGCACATTTGGAGACTCCCGTCTTGTTTCCTCTGAAACAGCACTGGTGCTCCGTAGGGTGCCTTTGAAGGCAGTAGATAACCTGCCTCGAGTAGCTCATCGAGCTGTTTCCTCAGTTCCACCAATTCTAATGGTGACATCCAGTAGGGATCTCGAGCTGGGGGTATCGCACCGGGCTCGAGCTCAATCTTGTGATCAATACCTCTCTCCGGGGGAAGGACCTTTGGTAAGGCCGAGAACATGACGTCTTGAAACTCCTCGAGCACATAAACGACGTCGGCTGGGATCTCTTCATCCTTGTCCATCTCTGAGACTTCTACCAAGGTTGCTAGCATCGAGACCTTGCCTTTTTTCAGACTTGCCTTAAATAGTACTGCCGATTGCAGCGAAGGTTCCTTCTTCTTCACTTCCCCGTCGTATTTCCCCTGGATGAATTAAGGGCACTTCTCGTCGTAGAACATAATCCCACCGAGGTGGGGGATAACTCCGGCTTTCGCTTGCAAATAAAACTCGAGACCCAAGATGAGTTCAAAATTGTTTAAGGGAAAGACAATGAATCGACACTCACCTTGCCACTTGCCCATCTTCAGGAGGGCCATGGTCACACCTTGAGCCGGTTTGGCTCCCGTGTTAACGGCTTTGATGTGGGTCGCACGCTTCGTCGTGGAGAGTCCGAGCCGGTCTGCTATCGATTGTGAAACAAAGTTGTCTATAGCTCCCGTGTCGGCCATTGCTCGCACTAGCTTTCTCGCCAATGTCACGTAGAAGTAGAGTAATCCTCGTCGAGCTGGGGTTTGGACCGTAATGGCGTTTAGCGACTGGAGCATGTTCATCTGAGGAAGGGTTTCTTCGCTTCCTTCAGGTGCTGGGTCTTCGGCAATGAGGGCAGTAAGCTTCTGCCTTCTCGGTCATTCTCGAGCGGTTTGCGGGCCTTCCCAAAGGGAACCGGCGGATCCTGTCTTGTTATTCTTTGAAGGTGCTTTTGGCTTCGAAGATCCCTCGTCGCGTCGCTTTTCCCATCGGGGGTTCTTCAGTTTCCCCTTCCTGTTCTCATCGCGAGCCTTCCGACCATCTTTTTGGTTAGAAGGTGGCCGGTATTTGAAGTCGACTAGCCCGTCGGCCGCTGCGATGACGCCTTGCAAATCTCGGCATTCTGTCGCCTCAGCTCGGTTTGGGCCCAATTTTGCAAACCTGAACGAAAATTAAAAAACTTTTCTTGGTCCGACATGTTCTTTATGTCGAGCATCAGCGAGCTGAATTCCTTCACGTATTCCTGAACGAACCCCGTCTGTCTCAGCTTCTTCAAGGCCTCCTTTGCAAGACAAGCCGCGTTGAGCGGTAGAAATTGGGTCTTCAGCTCCGTCTTGAGATCTTCCCACGTCGTGATCTCCTTCTCGTCCGGATTAGTCACATCATCAGTCAAGCGTGTGCGCCATCAAATCTTAGCATCGCCTTCGAGGTATATGCTGGTGATGGTTACTTTGTCCTCGGGGTCGACGTGGGCGGCTTTGAAGTACTGCTCCATGTCCCAGAGAAAGTTCTCCAGCTCCTTAACATTCCGTGTGCCGCTGAAGTACTTCGGGTCGGGGACCTTCACTTTAGAGTTGCCTACTTTGTTGCCGTCATTTGGAGGATTTGCCAATAACCTGCGAATTAACCTCAAATTGGAATCTAGGTCGCAAAAACGATCAGAGAGAACCTTGGAGAGGTCATCAGTGCGGTCGCTGGATTCTTCTTGTACTGCTTTGATGATCTTCCTTAGCTTCTTGTTCTCCTCGGAAAGAATCTCCACTTGATCCTAGAGCGTCTTGATCTGGTCCACCAAAGATGGTGATTCGGGGATTGGTTCGCCTACCAATTCTTCTATCGTGTTGACTCGCTGATCTAGCGCGACCACCGTCGTCGTCACCATTGCGACGAAAATGGAGTCTTCAAGCTCTGATACCACTTGTCACAGGGTTAAATTTTTCTACTAATTATTTTAAACGAAATTCCATATGTGGCGCCGAATCCTCCCTAGGATCCGACCAGCCTATGTGGATAACAATAATCAAACTTAAAGTAAACACTCACGACACAATAATTTTACGGGGCACACCCCAACCAAGGCTTTATTAATATCGTAAGCAAATGACAAAGAAACTCTAACGCCTAAATCATATACTCGAATTTCTCTCTAAGTCTGAATGAATAAAATTGCCTACATGGCTCACTATTTATAAAGAATGCTAAGAAAACCTAATCCTACTCGAATTACACTTCAAGGGCGCAGGGCCGGCCCTATGGCTGGGCGGTTTGGGCGACCGCCCAAGGCCCCCAATATATAAAGGCCCCCAATATTTATAGGTCATATATGTTATATAGATTCAGCATTAAAAAAAATTGAATTAAAAAAAATCGTATAAGATTAAAACGGCCTATTTATTGGTGGTGTTAATAAGTGATAAAAAATTGAAAAGCCCAATATACAAGAGCTCATTACTTTTTAAAATTTTATTGTTGTAATTTAGTTAAATATTAATGTTATTTTCTTCTTTATCAAAAAAGTGGCTATCCAAATTCTCACTCTTCTACTCTTCGAATCTGACTCTCTCCTTCACTCTCTCTCTTTTTCTTTTCTTAATTTCTTCATATTCTCATTCTCACATACTCTATGTATGAATTATATGATATAAATGAGTATGAATTATGTGATGAAAATGAAAATTCTCATTGGAAAATAGTAAATATTTGTATTTAACATAGTATGTTTTATCAAATATATTATGGTTAAAAAGTTATTTTTTAAAAATGGTGACAAGTTATTTATCAAATATATGATTCCGCGTGGTTGAGGCTCGTTGCCCCGCGCGGGTGATGCCCGCTGCGTAACCGCATGGGTGACGCTGCCCGCACGCGCTCGCTTTCCGGGTAGCACGTCTTCTCGCTCGTGAGCCTGGCAGCCCATTCGCTTGGCCTGCTTCCTTGGCGCATCTCTAACGTTCCCTTGGCGCCCGTGTAGGATCTTTTCCGCATCTCCATCACTTGCTCGGCACACCGAGGCTTTTCTTGCGCTAGGCTTCGTACCTTGCGCTTGGGAGGCTTCACGATGCCCGGGCCCCCTTAACGGACTAAGGGGGTGTGACACATAGTAAATATAGTGACATTGTGACAAAAACAATTGAATCCGGCTCGCTGAATTAGCATGAAATTTGACGTGTTGTTTGAGTTAAAAGTCAGTTATTTTCGCATTATTTTTCCCCATTAAACATAGAAGCTCATAAACACCAAAGTCGGTCTCTCTCGCTTTTACTACGCATTTGAGTACGCTCCATTCGATGACTTAGTTTGATATTTAAACATGATGATTCGTATTGCTAATCTCAAATATAACACCTTAAACATACCACATTATGTAATATGTAGTGCATAAGCATTTGAGACTTGAGAGTATATGGAACTTGTTCATCAATTTCGTAAGTAAATATGCTAGAAATTGTGCACATATCAGCGATTGAAACTTTTACCGGTGCCTATAGCGAGATTTTTGGTTTAAAATCTAATCATTTATGTCTTATCATTCACGCCGCATGTTGGACCATGCGCCGATGAAAGTACCCATTTTACCGAAGTGACCTTTCTCATTGTTATGATACTATATACAAGCTTGCTTAATTGACCTTTCCTTGAATGCGTGTTGTCATTTACTACTCTTTGAACGATTCACGTCCTACTTCGGTTCGATAGATTTGTCTTGGATATAGCCATCAGTCAGATCATATGATTGGCAAAATTCTCTTTTTACGACGACGCTTTGACTAAGTGATATTATATTATGATTGATTTCGTCAATTTTGTTTTGTAATTTGATCATAATAGTTATGGAAAATAGAGACACAAGTTATTAACTAAATCAAGTAATCGTCCGTTGACATTTCGTACATCGTATTCATGTGGTGAACTATTTAAAATATTAAAAGGTTTAGAAAACGATTTTTATATGTTACATGTGGCACTCTAACAGGCTGCCACGTGTCTAACACGAAATTCTATGGAGCGTGTTTAACATAATGGAATGATCACAATATTTGAAACATTAGGTACTTTAACCTTGATATACCCTCCTTTTACTGATTTGAGTTTCCATGAAGTAGTCCATCAAGGTACTGAATAAGTCTAGATAATAATAATATATTTGTATAATAGCATATCATATTGTCATTGGTCATATGCTAACGTGAATCTTTTCCACCCGCAAATTCTGGTGGTTAGTTCTCAATTATTTGGTCCCACAATGACTCCAATTTTATTATGTTTGTCGATTTTGAAAGAAGCATCTACATCTATTGCATGGAATATTGAACTTTGGGATTTTCATTGATAATGTTTCAAACATGAAGTTGACCAGCAAGACTTACTTTCTCTGCCTTGAGAAGCTCAAAATAATTGTCCAAGTCTACAACTAGTATTTCATATCTATATATACATACATATATATATATATATATATATATATATATATCTTAATATATTTTCAATACAATTCGTAACTCATACCCGCTATCATCCCAACCATAATTATACTCTAAAACACTAATTTAATCCCTCAACAAGACCACCTAGTATATGGTTGATTTTTTTTTTTTTAGTACATGATCAATTCCATTTGTCATTAGTTATTACAAGGTTAGAATACATTTCTAAGAGATATATGAGACATAAATATTTAATTTTGTAAAAAATAATTCATCAGTATATTCACAAATTCTTTTTTTTAATCACAATAAAATTTAAAGGCCACAAAATAATTTCCCAATTTCACTCTTGTCCTGTTAACTTCTATGACATGAGGGATAACTACATGTTTACAATTAAACTATAAAAATATACTAATTATTTATAACTTTAAAGAATTAGAGATTGGAAAATTCATTAAATAGTACCACTTTAATTGAAAAATCGAAAACTAGTTTTTAAAGTTCATAAACGAGTGGGTTGATCTATTTCTTACTCGAAATTGAAAGTTTGAGTAGTATCATTTTTTTTTTAACTATGGTGTCCATCTGCTATATAACCGGTGATTATTTTAAGAAATTTGAAATAGGTTAGGAAACGAGTGAATTCTCCTTCCGGAAAATGTTATGTTCAGTGGTGCGTGGTAGTGGCGCCGGGTTGGAGGATGGTGCGAGGGCCGGTTTAAACATCATATGACATTCAGAAGAAAAAGAAAAAAAACTAAGAGTTTTTTCAATTCGCCAAAACAAAACATAATTACACTCAAACCTTCAACAACAAATAACAGAAAAAACTATGTATCAATCTCTTTCAGGGCACTCCATGATGCTATGAAGAGAAGGTTTCCAAGGGTGATCATGATGTTTGGATAAGTAATCTGATCTTCTTCTTCCTCTGTGAATCTGTGCCAACACCTGCTCTAAACTCTTGCCTCCAACTCCTCCTTTGCTGTTGATCTCAACCATCAACCGCTCCAACTCCTCTTTTCTCAACACAATCTTAACCCTAACCCTAACCCCTCCCTTCTCTTTCTCTCTCCTCTCACCATCTTCTTGCTCATCATCTTCATGCATTTCCCTTTTTAGTTTCTGTGATGATCTCTCCATACAATTTCCCATTTTTCTTTGAAAAAATTGAAAACAAGGAAAAGTGGGAAAGGGTTTCTGGGTTATAGTGAACTTAGGTTGGGAAGTTAGGAAAAGAGGATATTTATAGACTGCTTTCGTTTCCAGAAAATAAAAATGAATTGTAACTACGTAGCTAGACCTATAGCTACTTCATTCATGGCCTCATGGGGAGTTATAAATTACATTATTTTCATTTCTTTATATCTTTTCCACGACAACTTTTTTTATTATTATTTTGTCGACAATATATGACGGGTGGTCTGGTCTCATATATTGTCCCAACTCTCAACAGATTATTGTATATTACGTAGATTATTGTATATATAGTTAAATACTCATGAAAGCCGTTAGATTGATACAATCACATATGTTTCAATTGATTTTTTTTTAATATGCCTGCGTGCAATGTAATTTACTCTCAGTTATTCAAGTTATTGGTATACACGTGTAAATGAGTTTTGTTACGGGTATTTTCAAGAACTTACAAAAAAGGCCCAATCTAAAAGACATACCTCAATTTTTCAAACTGACTCATCCAAAAAATGCCAAATGACGCCCAGGCGAAGCCCAAATGCGTCGTTAATCTATTAGAAGCGCCTGGAACGCATAGAGATGGTCGGGGACGTATTCGGACGCCCAAGACAACCTATGGTCATACAGGCTCTATAAAGGCTTAATTACACATAGGTCCCTGTGAGCTTCGTGGATGCCAAACGACACTCGGTTATTGCCCGTGGATGCCGTTAAGCTTTTGGGATCGCCCGGAACGCATGGAGACGATCGATGACGCGTACGGACGCCCGAGACAGCCTATTGGCATCCAGGCTCTAAAAGAGCTTAAGTTACACATAGGTACCTGTGAGCTCCATGGATGCTCTGGGATGCCAAAGGACACTCGCTTGATGCCCATGGATGCCCTTAAACTTTTGGGACCGCACGGAACGCATTAAAATGATCGGGGACATATTCGGATGCCCGGGGCAGCTTATTGCCATCCAAACTGTAAAAAGAGTTTAATCACACATAGGTGGAAATTTAACAACAATGTGAAAATATGTATTAAATTGTCTCAATACATTAAATTTAGATATTTATGCCACTATTTTCTTATTAAGAAATGACATATGTTGTTTG
Organism: Parietaria judaica; assembly: GCA_954871525.1. Taxonomy (NCBI): domain Eukaryota; kingdom Viridiplantae; phylum Streptophyta; class Magnoliopsida; order Rosales; family Urticaceae; genus Parietaria; species Parietaria judaica. The sequence goes on from OX940868.1 coordinate 5,872,649, forward strand.
AAAGCTAGGTGTAATGGTTGAGGTACTTTAAAAAAAAAAAAGAGAGAGAGAGAGAGAAATAAGAGAAAAAAGAAGAATGGTTGAGGTACTTAAGATCTAACAAAACGTGTACTTAAGTATTACTGCTAGACAAAAAAAACTAAATAAAATTTTAGAACTTGGGTATTTTCATTTTCATTTTCCCATATGTATACGTATGACTGATATCATAAAGGATCTAAACATATATTGTGATCACATTTCTCTTGTCGACACTTTTTCTAATTTAAGAAAACAAAAATATAACCACTAGTATACTTTCATAGATTTGATGTTTTTTTTTTCCTTCTAGTAAAACCGTTAAATAAATCAATTACATGTTGCATTTAGAAAATTTAAAATTGGCCGTGAAGAAGACAATAAGTGACCTTGACTTCTCCCCTTAAATCATGATATTTTTAATTACCTTTCATTAAAATAAACAATGTTTCAGCTAATCACGGGCTCAGTAGGGCATGTCACTCATCTTTCTGACTTATCTTATGATATTAATTAAAACATATATTTTACTTACATAACCAATCAATTAATTTTTTTATTTTTATAATGTGCATGATTTATAAATAGTTCACACTTGTGCATGCACATGGACATGGCAATTTTCAGATTTTTATGTATATTAATTCTTTATTATGTTTTTACTTTTTTTCCTTCTCTCTTGGGAGCTTCTTTGGATAGAATCTTGAAAAGAAAATTTAACTTGTTGTTGTATTATAAGCTTTGATGGAATATGACATATCTTATTTATATACTTATAGAATTATTATCAACATTTCGTTTCAACAATTAGGATAATAGAGTATACATATTAAAGTATCGAGACTAATTTTTTAGTCTTTGATAATTGGCATCAAAGACTAATATTTTTGTCTCTGATACTATTCGAGACTGATTTTCATGCTTGCATTATCCGAGACTAATATTTAGTCATAAATATATATTTCTCCGGTCAAAATTTTAAGAGATACTAATTTTCAGTCACATATATATTCCCTTCGAATAAAAAATGGCACAAATCATTCGAGACTAAATTCTAGTCTTTTTGATAATTGATGAATGTTACATTTGATTGTGTGTCACGATATTTACTTCTTTTTTTTAGACTTTTTTTTTTAACTTTTTTTTTTTCCGTTTATCTTCCTATTTTTACACCCTCCTTTATATTTCATCAACCTTTCTCTATTTACTTGTGTCTATTTTTTATTTAAGTTTTGGTATCTAAAGTTTCACAAATATCTTTTAATGCTCTCATTTTTTAAAATTAATTTGTGATTTTTATGTTTACATTTCTAATTGTGAGAATTCAATCTGCAATGGTCTATATTCTAATATCCATTTATGAATCAACAATTGAAAGATGGCTTAATCTAGTTCTCGTTCGTGAATCACTACGTTATCGAACGATCTTAAGTCAGTATATGTGAGTGAATCAATAGGTTATCGAAGGATCTTCAGTCCACTTTTGTTACTTTTTCACCAAATTTTCTCTGATGACATGCAGAAATGTCGACAACGTAATTGCTGATTTTTTTAATTTTAATTTTATGAAGCTTTGTGGACTCATAGATTTCACTGTTTAAAACCTAAAGTAGTAATACAAAAAAGTAATTGATATTACCAACCACGCTGTGCTTATAGTGGAAAAACAAGTCCAATATCTTTTTTATTTTTAACAGAAACAGTGCTAATTTGCGGCTATAATACAACGTCTCCTAATAAAACGAAATATATATATATATATATATAAATTTAATATTATTCACATCTATATCATAATCTCGTGGGTTTCTTTCTCTCTTTTTTTCTTCTTAATCACAAATTTTTTACAAGTGATTTGTGGCTAAGTTTGTGAATAATGACAGAATAGCTGATCAATTTAGAGTCCGACTAAGAGCCAACCTTGAAGATTTTGGAAATTGGTATTACTCTTAAGAAGGCTCATAAGTATGGAAAATGAATAATTGACATGAATTTTCATCAACATTTGAGGTGGCAATATTTTTGGACTATATCCAATTATATATAAAAGTCCAATTAGATTGATACTGGAACAAATAATACTTTTATATATTCTTCACTCTAACCAATATTATTAAATAATTAATTGATAAATTAGTAATCTCGATAATATATATACTATCGTATTTTTTTAAACATAGCACTATTGTCAGTCACTTTACTTAATTAAGGTTTAAAATATTTATATTGACGGGTACAAGATGATCCAATTTAACGGGTGGTCCAATGATGGTATTTAAATGCCAAAGATGGTTTGTACCCGTTATCAAGATAACTGACTTGTATTCTGTAAAATTAATAAACTTTTGCAATCAATAATATAATTACCTATCAAAACAAAATCCGTTGTTAAGGTCTGTACAACAGATTTTGACCTAATCATTGATTTTTTATTTTTTTACATAATCTTGAATTTTTGTAAAATTACATATTGAGTATACTCGATTATATACTTTTTTTAGCAAATATACGGTAACAATACCTGGGTAACTCATCACCGTTATATGTAAAACCAATAAACATGATATGTATACGTGGGTAACTCATCGCCGTTTTGTAATTCGTGGTAACTCATCACTTTCAGCTTTGTGTCCCACGTCCAAACCCAGCTTCCCCTGCACGCTACGCTGCCAAGAATAACCGTTGTCAGTAATCGTTCAACCTGCGGTAAATTGTCAGTAACCTGTAAATAGATAATGGCTTTGTGAATTTTATATCGATGACCAATCGGTAAGCAGTTTACCAACGATTTACCTAAATTTAACCCCGGTTTTTGAAACAGTAAATAATTCTCCTTTGATGTCACAATGATGATCATATGACGTTGACCACGCTACACTTACTAACTTATATGTAATAATCGACCCCAATACTATTCATCACTTAAAAATTTGATTCTGCATTACCTGAACCAAAGATATCCAATACTTTTATATTTATATATATATATATATATATATTATATATTATATGTGGCTCTCTTAGAGTGGTGACACAGTTTCTTTTGAGTAACCCGACAGTCTCCAAAATTAGGTAAGAAACGACCAAATGAGCAAATTATATTAGATTTTGCAACACATGATGGCATTGTATTTACTTTGTAAATTATAATACTTTATTGAGCTAACAACCTACTAATTCTGTCATGATATGCAAAATAAGAGTTGAAAATAAGTTGGCATCAATCACAAAATCTGGCCACATGATTTAGCAAGCCCTGCTACATATAATTTTAATATATAAATTCACCGACTCATGCAAGAGGATATGTATATTAGGGGTGAAAAACCGAATTTTTGATCAAAAATCGATCAAACCGTTACCTATTAAACCGCAAATGCTATTATAGATGTCAAACCCGAATATACCGGGAAAAAAAAAACCAAATACCCGAATTAGGATAAAACAATGTTTTCCGTTTTAACGTAAAAACCGCAACCACATACCCTGTTTCACCTCTTTTAGGCACTCGATTTTTACGCTAGATTTTGTCGGATTATCCTTTCTGGTTTCCTTAGGTACTTGAATTAAGATAAATCTGGCTGGACTTGGGTCTCTTACCCAAGTCCCGGGACATTGTTTCCGGGTTTTGATTATACGTAAATGGAATTACAAAATCGAGTCTTCAATATCCGTAATTAAAATTACAGATTTTTATGGTAATTAAATTTACAATTTGGAATCTGTATATACATACATGTTGATATAATTGAATTGTCTCTATGAATATGTTATTTGGGTTATATGTTTGGCCTTATCTTGTCTAATATAGATATCCCACGTTCTAGTATAGAAAATTATTATGAATATTTAAGATGTATTTGTAGAGGGCGATTCGTACCGCCTTGCAGTCACAAAAATACACAATGCAAACACACGAATAATACGAATGGAGGGGTATCTTTGATTGATTATGATTACAAAAGGGGATCGGTTTCTTCCGTTTATAGCTTGGAACCTCGAAGGAAAATACGACTAAGCTAAGATTAAAAGTATCAAATACGTTACACAAAGGCTCTCTAAGCACTATGCGATGACCCTGTTTTCTCCCTTGCCTCTCGATCTCGACCAACCCCCCCAAATGGGAGCTCCCTCTCCTATTTATAGCGACGCTCGGACCTCCTTGGCTCGAATCCCTTGGATGATCCTTTGGTGGTCCCCCTTCAAATATTCTGTGGTCCTCCTCTCTGACATTCTCGACGGCTGCCAAAAGAGCTCGTTTCCACTAACGTTGTCCCCCTGCCACATCCTAAGGCCACTACCCAGCAGTGGTCCCCCAGGGCCGTACTCCCTTGTCGCATCCAGGGGAGAAACCCTAGACCTTAGTGGGCTTGAGAGTCCTCCTTGGTCATCACCTCTCCCGATGGGCTGGGGGCCCATCGCAACCTGACCAACCTTGAAGAACCTGGGCTGTCTCCTCGATTTCCATTCCTCCTTGGTGGGCCGGGAGCCCATCGCCATCTTGCAAACCCCTACCTTCGTCGTTTCTAGGGAGAACGACAAGCGTAAAGTTGAGGATGGATTTGACCAAATCTGACCTTAACAATCAGTCCCCCATTTTGCCAAGTGTGAGCACTTGGGAAAATGTAGGAAGAGAAAACTCCGCGCGACAACCCTTGTCGAGCGACGAGATCACCCTCTCGAGGGTCTTCGAACGTCGACAATCCCCTCGCGATGATAAAATTCCCAGGATGCTCGCCGCGCGATGGCTATCATCGGGCGACAAGGCCAAGCCCCCGAGGGCCCCCGCTTGACGAATGCACCCTCGCGATGATGCACCAGCGTCTCTTGCTGACGTGTCGATGTCCCATCGTAATGCATGCAGCGACGCCTCGAATCCCTCCCGCATTTAATGCGGGGTTTCCCAGGCACTCGAGTACCTGCTTTATGGGATTCCCAACGGCTCTTGCATCCTGACCGTCGACCGCTTTCCCACGTATCCATTATGATCCGTCCGATCGAACCGCGCCCCTTCGCCTTCTTCCGACCTCTTTTTTAAACACGAAATTCCTCTTTCTTCTTTCATTTACTCCCAAACACGCATTCGCACCTTCTCTTTCTCTCTCGACACTCCTTTCTTCGCACTGTCCGTCTCTCTCTCTCAGCCTTCCTCCGATCATGGCAATGGCCGGCAAAATCTTTCAGACCAGGTCCCCTCTGTCCATCGTGACGGAGGCGAACCGGGAACACTTCGTCAAGAACTACATTGACAGCGAGAAATACCTCCTCCGGCTCCCGTATCCCGGTGAGCGCGCCGACGAGCCTCAAGACGATTGCATAGCAATCTACGAGCATTTCTTTACCGACGTCGGCCTTCACCTCCCGGTGCCGAACCTGATCGTGGCCTTCTTAGTGGCCTTCAAGGTGCCGATAACTCAGGTGAGCCCCAACTCTCTCCGGCTCCTCTTGTGCACCCTCGTACTGGGCTTGGAACAGGGGGTCGAGGTCATTCTGGAGGACCTCATGACCCTATATTTCTTCTCGAAGAACCCCAAGAACATTGGGCGCCTCTCCCTGTCCCATCGCAGCCAGCCCCATCTCCTCCTGAACCCTCCCAACAAGGAGGCGATGTGGGAGAACCGCTATTTCTTCACGCGTGTGAGCGCGTCGACGTTCGGACCCAACCACGCGGAGCTGCCCCGCGCCTTGATCGTCGACAAGGATCTACCCAAGTTCTCACCGTCGACCGACAAGGACGTCGTGGCTCGCTTCACGAGCGTACGCAACGCGCTTCTCGCTAGCGATCGCCGCGACTGGTTTCTCGACTTCAATGCGGCCCGAATCGTGAACTCGGGCATTTACCGCCTCTGCAACATCATGGGCCCGCCCCCTCGCTCGCTGTTCCCGCCCGGATTTCGGGCCGATGAGGACGGGAAGGGCTCGTCGGCTCCTCAGCGGAAGAAGACGCCCAAGGCTCCCGCGAAGAGCCGCAAAAGGAAATCTTGTTTCGACGAGACTGGCGAGGACTCTTCTCGCCAGAAGAGCAAGACCGCTCCGACGCCGGTGCCGCCCCCGCGAGACCGGTCCAAGGATGGTTACCTGGGGTTAGTCCCCCGAGAAGGGAGGGACCGCGTGCTCTTGCACAACGACCCTCCGCTCCACGACGCCTCCTCAGAGCGTCGCTCCAAACATGCGGCCGACGCCGACGCGTCCCGTCGGGCTGTCGACACGCCGCAACCTGCCGCGAGCCGTCGTACGTCGGAGGCTCCTCGCCCCCGAGAATCCCCTCGACGTGACGACTCCCAAACCGACCTCTCGCCCCGTCGGTCTCCGCTCGAGACCATTACCGACGAGACGGTCGTTCCCACTCCCGGCTTCGAAGCCGTGCGCGAGGACCTCTCGCCAAAGGAGTCCGAGGCTACGACAGAGGTCACCCCGGGCCAGGGGACCGCCTCCGAGCCGATCGTCGTCACTCCCTCTGTCAGCCCAGCAACCGGATACTCCCGACGCCCCCGTCGGGAGGTGATTTTCGACGACGACTCAGCAACGTGGACTTCTCTTATATCGTCCTGCCCGTCGTCGACACTCAGTCGACTATGCCTCTTGTCGATCCTCCTCCTTCTACCGCGGAGATCGCCGCGCAGGCCCTTCCGGATCCGGCCACTGGGGTCGCTGGCGGCGAGAATGCCGAAGACACCTCCGCCCTCGGGGCCGACAAGATCTCCACCCCGTCGCCATCTTCCCGCGAGGCGGCCGTCGCAACGGCTGAGGGTGCTCCAGCGGTCACTCCTATACCAACTCCCCAGCCTGATCAGATTGGGGGAGATCAGCCGGATGCCTCGCAGCCCGCTTCCGGACCTCGAGACGAGGTGCCCCGGGAGGACGTCGGCGTTCCTCCCGCAAGCACTTCGCCGCTCGGGCCGAACGTCCCCTGCGAGTCGTCTTCGATCGAGGCCTCGCCCGGGGCGGAGGCATCGGCGGCGCATGAGGCGACCAGCAGCGAGCGCTCGCTCCTGGCGATACCTCCTCACCCCTGGAAGAAAACTCCTGGCGAGCCTTCGAAAGTGGTCGCCTCTTCGCCGGACGCCCTTCTGCCGATGTTCCCGCAGGGCATGGCGAAGGCCTCGGCCGTCATTTACTACCCGAGCTTCCCTGACCCGCCTTCTCTGGCTTCTTCCTCGAAGGAATGGGAGAAATATGCGGCCGATGCGCTCCACGAACTGTCGATGTCTCCTCAACAGTTCCGTCCTTCCGCTAGCTCATTGGCCGACTCTTCTCGCTATCGCAAGGCGGCAGCTCTCACACTCCAGGGTATCGCGCTCCTGAACGACTTGATCCTCGACGACCGCGACACTACCCACGCCCATGCGGCCAGCGAGAGCGAGATGAGCGCGAAAGTCGGGGAGCTCGAGAATCATCTTCAGATCTCCATCGCTGGGGAGCGAAGGTATCGGGAAGAAGCCACTCGGGACCGCCAGGCCCTTGAAGAAGCCAAGGCCGCCCTGGAGAAGGAGGCTTCCCTTCATCGGCAGGCAGAGCAGCAGGTCGAGGAGCAGAAACGTGCCCTCGTCGACGAGGCGGAGCGCCATCGACGCGCGACTCGCGACCTCACCGTGGCGCTCGATAAGAAGTCGAGGAGGCTTGCTCGCCTGAGCGAGGCCGTTGGCGCATCTCCCGAGGAAGAGAGTCGCTTGGTCTCCCGGGTGACCAACGCTTTGAAGAAGCTTGCCGACGAGCTGGAGGCCGCTCAAGCGGAGGTCGTCGAGGAACGCAGTGCACGGCTGCGTCTCTTTGAGAAGGCTAAGGCCAAAATTCAGCGTCGCGATGAGAGGTTCGCAGCTCTCGACGAGTCTGTCGACCATCACCGCATGGTTGCCGGTTATAAAGCCAACCTCGACATGGTCGAGAAGCTTCCTCCCGTCGCGACGGTGGGGAAACTCCTGCCCCTCCTGCCGAAGTGGCGCGGGATCATCGAGGAGCATTCCACGAAGGTGGAGGAGCTAGAGGTGAGGTCAGCTCTTCCTCTGGATTCGCCCCCTCTCTCGCCTTGCAATCCTCCCTCCATCGAGTCCGAGAGGCTGGCCGCCTTTGCCGCGGGGACGACTGCCTCGGCTTCGGACTCCGTCGACGAGTACGGGACCAACGACGAGACCCTCTCGATTCAAGAGCCGACGGTACAGGACGATCTTCCATAGGGACACTGCCTATGTATATTTTGATTTTTCTTTTGCGAACTTCGCTGTTACCTTCTTCTCTTTTTTTTTTTGCTTTGGCCTTGGGCCTTTTCTTTGTACTCCCAGAACCTTTGATGAAATGAAAAAGATCTTTCTTTTCTCTACTGAGCTTTTGCTATTGAATCACGACTGTCTTTTTCCTCACGTTTCTCGTTTTATTGGGGTCGACTATTCTCACCCTTCTTCTCGCAGGTCGACGAGCTACCTCTCGTTTCTTGGCCTCTGAGGCCTGACGAGGGCGTGATCGCCTCGTTCCTCGCCGAGGATCCAGATCATTACGCCCTCGTGCGCGACCTGATCAACGTCCTAGCTCTTTGGGTCGCGGTGCCTCCTTCGGCGGGTCTCGAAGAGGGCTCCTCTGCGGCTCACCGCTTGGACCTGTTGCCGCAAACTTCTTTGACAAAGTTCCTTACTCAAGACCCGCGTCATTTGGCCGCCTTCTCGGACTTCGCCGAGGACATTCTCGACCGAGCGGTATCGGATTACATCGATGACCTTGCCGACTCCGTTCTTGAATCCGACGAGGGCTGAGGCTGAACTGTTTTTGTTTTTCCAGTTTACGTAATTTGTAGTGGTTTGCCTACAAGGCTCAGATGTAAATGTACGTAATTTGTAGTGGTTTGCCTGCGAGGCTCTGATGTAAACGTGAATGTTATAAGCTTTTTGGCGTATGACTAAACAAAGACCTTCTGTAATTATGTCATTGTTGTATATATATGTAGCTTTCTTTATACGGGATCTTAGTGTGGAGGATGTTGACATGTGCATCCTCTCCTTTCCCCCCCTTTTTTTTTTTGCAAACGAAACGAACATAGTAAATGACGGTGGACGGGAAATTTGTCGTGATACTGCTCCTTATCGCTAGCTCTTTGTGGTGCCCTCGAGACTTATGTCGGGGCCCTTTTTTCTTTTTGATGGTGCCCTCGAGACTTTTGTCGAGGCCCTTTTTTCTTTTTCATGGTGCCATCGAGACTTTTGTCGAGGCCATTTTTTCTTTTTCATGGTGTCATCGAGACTTTTGTCGAGGCCCTTTTTTTCTTTTTCATGGTGCCATCGAGACTTTTGTCGAGGCCTTTTTTTCTTTTTCATGGTGCCATCGAGACTTTTGTCGAGGCCCTTTTTTCTTTTTCATGGTGCCATCGAGACTTTTGTCGAGGCCCTTTTTTCTTTTTCATGGTGCCATCGAGACTTTTGTCGAGGCCCTTTTTTCTTTTTCATGGTGCCATCGAGACTTTTGTCGAGGCCCTTTTTTCTTCTTCTTCTAAGTCGCAGGCAGTGACGAGTCCGATGATAATGTCGTTCTCGCCACGGCGGCGTACTTAGAGGGTCGATGATGATGGCGCTTTTTGCCTTTCGATTTTGCTCGCGTGCCGTATTTAGGCTCTGTTATTTTCACTTTGTTCCGCGCTTTATTTAAATGTTTTTGATTTTGTCGTCGATGCTCGGGTTGCGGCTGATCGTGCGCTGCTCTTATCTTGAGGTTATTCGTAAATTTGAGCCTGTAAGATTGTTAGAGAGGTAGTTTGCCATAAAGGCGAGCCTCATTAAACCCTTCGAGTCCCCCCTACGGGTGCGGCTCGCGAGGGAAGAGTACTCCCTGTCTTTATTAGAAACAAACCGGGGCCGTGAGCGGTCCCGAACGAGTGGGTCGGGACTTCCCATTGAGATAGTTAATATAGAATGTAAATATAAGGAATTGGGACGACAAGACCTACTGATAGAACTTCTTGAGGTGCTTGACATTCCAACTCCGAACCACCTCGAGGCCGGCCAAGTTCTCGAACCTGTAGACTCCTGGTTTGACTACCTCTACGACCTTGTATGGGCCTTCCCAGTTCTGTCCGAGCTTCCCCGCGTTCAGCTCCGCCGTGTTCTGGAAAACCTTGCGGAGCACCAGCTCTCCGACCCTAAACTGTCGACGGCGCACGCTTTTATTGTAGAATCGAGCGATGGTGTTCTGGTAGTTGGCGATGTGCGCTTTAGCTCGCTCTCGCCTTTCGTCGATGTGGTCTAGTTGATGGAGCAGTGCTTGGCTGTTGTCGTCCGAATGGCTCGGAGCCCACGTTCGTCGAAGACTGGGTATTCCCACCTCAGCCGGTATCACTTCTTCGACCCCGAAGGCGAGGGTGAAAGGGGTCTCGCCGGTGGCTGAGTGGGGAGTCGTGCGGTAGGCCCAAAGAACTCCGGGGAGCTCATCGGCCCACAAGCCCTTCTTCTCGTCGAGCCTTTTCTTGATGCTGTCGACGATGGTGCGATTGACCGCTTCCGCATTTCCGTTTCCCTGCGGGTATCTCGGCGTTGACGTGTTCATCCTTATTCTCCATCGAGCGCAGAAGTCCTGGAATCTCTTCGAGATGAACTGGGAACCGTTATCGGCGATGATCTCACGGGGCAGTCCAAAACGTGTAATCACGTTCTTCCAGACATAGCTTTCGACGTCCGAATCCTTGATGTTGGCGTACCCCTCTGCTTCAGACCACTTAGTGAAGAAGTCCGTCACTACCAGCATAAACCGCCGCTGTCGGGAGCCGGTAGGCATAGGACCGACGATATCCATCGACCACTTCATGAAGGGGTACGGGACGGACACCACCGACAGCTTCTCGGCCGGGCAATTTATCGCTGGAGCATGGCGCTGGCACTTCTCGCACTTCTTGGTGTGGTCGGCGCAGTCCGCGACCATGGTTTCCCAAAAGAAGCCTTGCCGCTTGGCCTTTCGCAGGAGGGATCGGCCGCCGGAGTGATTGCCGCACTCCCCGCCGTGGATTTCTCCCATAACGTACTCTGCCTCCTTCTTGCCTAAGCATCGCAGTAGTATTCCCTCGAAGCTCGCCCTGTATAGCCTGCCATTCAGAACAGAATACTTTGCGCTCTTGGTTCGCATCTTCTTGGCCTCCTGCCTGTCATCGGGCAACGCTCCGTCGAGGATGTACCTTCAAAGAGGGGCGCGCCAATCCTCTTCTTCGTCATCGTCTACGATTCCCTGCTCGTCGGGACTCAGGTTCTCGCACTCGATGTCGAGGATCTCTTGAGCGTCAACCTCATCGTCCTGCTTCTCACCGGTGTTATCGCTGGCCCTACGCTTCTTCTTTGGCGGACCTTCCTCTCGCTTGATACTGGGCCTCTCGACCATCTCGACGGTGATCGACCAGAGCTCGTCGATTTCGGTTGTAGAGCCCAAGCCCGCCAACGCATCGGCGTGGTTGTTATCGCCCCTCGAAACCTGTGTCAAAGTCCAAAAGTCGAATTTCTTTGATAGGGATTCGACAACTCCGGCATATGCCTCCATCCTTTCGTCGTTCTTCTCGTACTCCCCGTTAACCTGCTTGACCACTAACTGGGAGTCCGAGAAAGCGTTTACCTTTCTCACGCCCAAAGCCAGAGCCGATTGCATCCCGACGATGAGAGCCTCGTACTCGGCCTCGTTATTCGTGGCCCGAAAAGCGAGGCGACAAGCTTTTTCCACGACCTCTCCTATCGGGGAGACGAGCCTGATCCCGATACCCGATCCGAGCGATGTTGACGACCCATCGACGAGGAGCCTCCACATCCCTGTCTCATCGCGCGAATCCACGAGCTCTTTCGGCAACTCGATGAGGAAGTCAGCAAGGACCTGTGATTTCAAGCTGGTTCGGAGTCGATACTCGATGTCGTAAGCTCCTAACTTGATTGACCACTTCGTGATCCTCCCTGACTGGTTCGGGCTGTGAAGAATGGACCTGACGGGCCTGTCCGTCATGACGACGATGGTGTGCATCTGGAAATGGAATCTCAATTTTTCCGATGCGTCGAATAACGCGAGGGCCAGTTTTTCAACCTGGGGGTACCGCGTTTCGGCGTCAAGGAGCTTCCGGCTAATATATGAAACGGGCTTTTGCGCCCCCTTCTCTTCTCGCACTAACACCTGGCTTATCGCGTGATCGGACACCGCGAGGTACAGGTACAGAGGCTCTCCTGGCTCCGGCTTCGTCATGACTGGTGGCGACGAGAGATAAGCCTTCAACGCTGAATGCGAGGAGGCGTTCCACTTGCCGTTCTTCTTCTGTATGACGACGGTGTTGGCCAGCCATTCGGGGTACTTGACCTCCCGGATAGTTCCCATCGCCAGCAACCTGTCCACCTCGTCGTTGATGATTTTGTTTCTATCGGCCGCCATCTTCCTCCTTTTCTGTATGACCGGTCGATGATTGGGATCGGTGTTGAGCCGGTGAGTGATAACCGCGGGATCTATTCCCGGCATATCGTCGTTGGTCCAAGCAAAGCTTCCCTTGTTCCTCTTCAGGAACTCTACCAGCTGGGCTTTCACCTCTAGATCAAGTCTCGCGCCCACTCCGACGGTTCTTGTCGGGTCAGTCTCGTCGATGCAGATCTGCTCGACCTCCTAGACCTGCGGCCCACCGCTCCGCTCTTCTGTCGCCTGGTCCTCCACGTCCTCCGCGCTAAGGATCCCGGGGATTCCGGGATCTCCTCCTCTCCCTTTCTTCTTGCGCCTCTTCCTTTGCTTCGTCGTCGGTGGAGGCGGGGCGGCGATGGCTAATTGCTATAAGCCGACCTCGTGGCTCTCGAGAGCCTTCTCGGGCCTGTTCCCACTACTCGCCGCTCGATGATGCATCATATAACAGATGCAGTAGGCATCGCGACAGGCTCGGAGCTCCTCGATAGTCCCCTCGTCCTTTCCAGGGAACTTGATGCACTGATGATAGGTGGAGGGCACGGCTCTCATCGCATGAATCCACGGCCTTCCGAGGATCACGTTGAAGTGTGATTCCACGTCGAGGACCATGAACTCGGTCATCCTCCTCACGCTCCCGGCGTACACGGCTAGCTGAACCGTTCCCAACGAGGTGGTGACGTCCCCGTTGAACCCTGACACCTTTTGGGGGCGGCCTCCGATGGTGAGGTCGTCGAGCTTCATGCGAAGCAGGCACTCGTGGGTGATCATGTCCACAGAGCTGCCGTTGTCGACGAGAACGCGCGCTATGTCGTACCCCCCGATATTGAGCTCGAGCACCAGGGCGTCGTCGTGTGAGTCTGCGCAATTATCGTCTTTGACGAACTCGATCGTCGCTCCCGATGTCTCGTGCGTTGAGTCTCCTCGGTTATGCTCTCGCCCACGCCTCTGGTAGGCCTTGATGCTGTTGACCGTGTCGTCGCAGAATCGTGATCCTCCCATGATCACGTCGATTCTCGGTCTGTTGGCGGGACGGGCTGCCTCGGCGCGGGTCGATGGCTCCGCTTTGATCGCGAAGCTTCGCTTCTGGGCGCCCTGTCCCCCTCCGGAGCTCTGAGGGGGAGCCGCATGCTGATTGGGGAAGGCCCGATTCTCGTTTTTCCAGGGTTGCGCACGCTCTCGCGTGGCTTCCCCGTAGTCCCCGCGTTCAATCCCCTTTAGGATGAACCTCTTGTAAGCGGCGCAATCCTCGGACGAATGGCCCCAGTAACCGTGGAACGAACAAAACTTGTTCATGTCCCTCGGCCACGGAGTCCTCTCGTAGCCTCCTCGGCCGCCTGAGCGTCCTCGCCGGCCGCCGCCGGAACCTCCTCTCCCTCCGGAGATTCCACCACGTCCTCCGGAGTATCCCTGCTGGCCCCCGTCGGGGTCTCCTCGGGAGTACCCTCCCTGATGGCCCTGGGGCCTGCTGTCGTGAAAATCCGCCCGCGGTTGGTTCTCGCGGGCGGTGTTGTCGCCTCTCTTCTCGTCTACCTGGTAGACTTTGTGCCTCGGAGCTTCTGGGGCGCGTCGCTCATTCTGAGCTCCCCGGTCTTCTCTCCTCGCTCTTGACGACGACCCGTCTCGTCCGTCTCTGCTCTTCTCGGGCTTGGCCTTGGCCTCGCCCCTGTCTTCGCCTCTCTTCTTGCCGAGGATACTCTCCTCGATGTTCATGTCGATCGTCGCCCTGTGGAGGGCGTCCTCGATCGTGACCGGCACCGTCCTCGTGATCTCTTTGCAGAAATCGGAGGTGCAATGCAGGCCGTGCCTCGGGGCTTGGACGGCGACGGCATCCTCGAGATTCGGCACCCGAATCATCACTCCCTTGAACCTTTCTACGTACTGGCGTAGCGTCTCGTCCTTCCCCTGCTTGAGATCAAACAGAGACGCCAGCGTGGCCTCGCTCTGGGCGGGATGGAATAGTGCTTCAGGAACATGGCGATGAGCTGGTCGGAATTGTCGATAATCCCTGGCGCGAGCCATGCAAACCAGTCGCTGGCTGGGCCCTGCAAATGGTAAATAAAAAGACGGCATAGGATAGCCTCCTTTCTTGTTTCCTCCCACATCCTGAGGCCACTACCCAGCAGTGATCCCCCAGGGCCGTACTCCCTTGTCGCATCCAGGGGAGAAACCCTAGACCTTAGTGGGCTTGAGAGTCCTCCTTGGTCATCACCTCTCCCGATGGGCTGGGGGCCCATCGCAACCTGACCAACCTTGAAGAACCTGGGCTGTCTCCTCGATTTCCATTCCTCCTTGGTGAGCCGGGAGCCCATCGCCATCTTGCAAACCCCTACCTTCGTCGTTTCTAGGGAGAACCACAAGCGTAAAGTTGAGGATGGATTTGACCAAATCTGACCTTAACAGTATTTAAATTGCTTAGCATGTAAGAATTGGTGGAGAGTGGAAATGTCGCACAACTAGAGAGGTAACAGCGGCGGTGGACGAGGAGGAGGCCGCTGCCTGTCAGAATTAATTTGGATTTAAAGTGCTATGAGTGTTGGTAGCAGCCAAACCCAAAAAAGATGCTGAAATTAAGTTAAAAAGTGTTGACAATTATGAATTTCTATTTGTTGTTAAAACAAATTATATAAATATAGTGTACGTAGTTTCTCACCTCAAGCCGTCAAATGTGACTTGTGAGTGTATGATATTCTTGAGATTGATGATTTGGTGGAATTCGATCTCTCACGTTGCAAGCTCTCGATTTACTCTCGATATATATATATATATATATATATATATATATATATATATATAAGGAGTATAAATGAGGCGAGGGGTTTTCTATAGAGGTTCGTCCCAAGGCGGTAGTTGACTACGTCCTCTGTTAGTTTATTGCGACAAATGACATAGACGGATAGCTACAAGCAGCAAATCACATCTAGAACAAAAGAAAAAATGAGAAGGATGAACAAAATACAACAAAATATCAAAGTAAGCTGAAATGCCGGGTAGCGAGCTCTCGATGTATTCTCTCAGGGATGTGTGCGTTGATCTGAGCTTGGGCTTGATATTTATGGACTTCAATTCTTCTCATTGGACTTCTAGGAATCATGGGGTCTTCTCTCCGAGCTGAACGGGTTGAATGGCTCGCCTTGCTACACGTGTCCCACGACTGCGTTCTCTTCGTCGTGTTTGAATTATGCCCGTTGAAGACTTGACTACGTGCTCCTGGTCTTCCGCTGAGGTTTGAATTGGGATGTCGGGTAAAGAATGTGATGATTCTACCCTCTTCTTTCTGGGTTGATGACGGATAACATTGGGCCTTTGGGCTTTATGGGCCGAATGGCCTTGTATCCATAGGGCTTCGTCTGATAGAGAACTCCAGTGGGCTTCTCAATTGGGCTTTTGTGAGTATCGATTTATTTCTTTAAAGCCTTTAATCTTTATTTATAAATTTAATTAATTCACAACTTTAGCACTTTATGTCATATTAAATAATGACGAATTTGTACATCAACAGTCATCCCTCTACTATAAAAAAAATAAGAAGTAAATTTTATAGTATATACTCGATGAAATCATGTAAAATTTATGCCGGATAGAATTAATTAAATTTGTAACTTTTTCCGCAAATTTGCATAATCCGGGTAGGATTTTGGATAATTTCAAGATATGACGGACGAGTAGGATTTTGAAGCTGTAACCGTCGCTTTGAATTTTGGGCGGGAACAGTAATAACATGTGTCCCAATTTGCGGAGCTCGAAGAGAATAAACCCTTCACATTCTCCTGACACAGTTTGCATGCTGACGTGTCACCGGATAGCTCGCTGATCTCAACCGTAGGATGAGATTTGTTACAATTTTCGAGGAAACCCTAAATGTAGGATCGGTGACAGTTTTCGAGTATAAATACTCGAGTGCTTTGAATTTAATGGGCACGTCTCTTTAGAATATGCCATCACACGTCTTGTCGAAGGTAACCTCTCTCTCTCTCTCATCTACATATTCCCTGTTTCGCATTCGAATGCCATTTTCGAATTTTAGAGAGAGAAATATTGAGGTTTTAGAGCGAGAAGCTCTTCGTCCGCCATTGTTGAAGGTATTCTTCGAGTTTCTCCGAGTCTAGAGATCCAGGTTCTTCATTTTTTCCTTTTTTTTCTTGTCTTTCCTTTGCGAGTTTACTAGGAAACATTTCTTTGTTTTTAGGGATTATTTCTCTGGTTTCGGGGTGGTTTTTCTGGGTTTTTGGATTTTGAGGGGTTTTCTCTGGTTTTCTGGGTTTTTCTACTCGTCTAGGTAGTTTCGGTTTTCTTAAGTTTCTTCTATGAGTATGGGTCCTAAAAAGGTTGTTTAGAAATGGCAAACGGAGTTTCTGACCACGAATTCTCCCAAGTCTGTTCTAAAACCTAAAGATCTTACTAAGATCCGGGTAGAATAAAGATCCCCCAGTCCATAGCTCTAAGATTGCCGGGTTCAGATGAACATGCTGACGAGCAAAACTCAAACGGCTGGGTCTGTGTCTATCAGAGATACTTTGAGTCGGGGGGCTTATGTTTCCTATTCCCGAGCTCATCTTAAAACACTTTACCAATTTAGGTGTTTCTATAGGGCAGTTTAGTCCTCATTCCTCTAGGATCTTGACGGCATTGCTTGTCTGGGCTCACGAGTGTTTGCATACGCCTACACTCGAGTTCCTGTTGACGGGCTTGGTCGTCAAGGCTAATAATCAGAGTAAGGGTAGATTCTTTCTATCCATCAAGGAAGGGGAGATCATTATTGGTCATCCCAAGAAGGAGAGTGTTTGGACTCACAAGTACTTATTTTTCCTAGCTGGTCAGGAGACACTTGGATCTTGGCGGGGCTACCGGAATGAATGGGTCCACGAGATAGGTGAGGTTCCAGGTTAGGGTTGCGAGGTTTTCTATTCGGATTTTTTAATCAGTTTGCTAATTTACTTTTTCTTTTCCTATGCAGTTAAGGATCCTGAGAAGCCTAAGTCTATCCTGATTACGGAGGAGTGGATGGCTTTGAAGAGGAAGTTTTTTTCCTTTCGGCCCCGATTCTTGGTCGAACTTCACGCGTGAGAGGTTTGAGGCCGTAGGATTGTGGTGCGAGGACAACGAAGAAGAGTTTCCGAGTAAGATTTCTGGACTTATGCTTTTTGGTATGATTCAGTAAATTTTTTAACTAAGTATAGTTTTTGGATGTGCAGAGGATATGGACGACCTACGCCCTAAGGGTACGAGTCTTCGTGAGAGGAGGAGGCAGGAGGAGCAGGCCATAGCTTCTGGTTCGGCGTCGCGCACGGCGTCGGGAAGTCTGCCCGGTGCATCAGCACCTGCCGGAGTTGCTCGTCAAGAGACGAGAAGAAGGACCAAGGAAACTCTTGCTAGGGAGACTTCAGCTGAGGTCGCCTGTAGGGCGGCCAAGAAGAAGGTTGTCGTCGAGCTCTACGGCGACGGGGAAAGTACCCCGGAAGCCACACCTGGGGCGAAGGTTTCCGAGGGGAATACCACCCGTCCACCTGCTCTTGTCTGTCCTTCTACGATGTGACCCGTCCTGTTCAGGAAAAAGCCCTCCCAAACACGGGATCGGAGGCTGCTGTGAAGAGACCGCGCGAGGGAGGTGACTCCGAGGTTCGGAAGAAGGCAAAGGGTGATCTAGCCTCAAAAGAAGTGGTCAGGATCTCTGAGAAGGGCAAGGGAAAGGGGGTTGTTCACGAGGCTGAGCGCCCCAGGGAGGTTTCTCAGGGAAAAACCAAGGAAAAAACGGGTCGGTTCCTCTAGTGATCGGAGGTAGGGACAATCAGAAAGTGATCTCCCGCAAAGAGGGTGTACTTGGTACGGAGACAAGGATCTCCACAAGGCCCATAAAGTTGCGGCCGGGCTCCTCCGGAAAATCACTAACGGTGGGGTTGGCTGAGTCCCCAGGAACATTGCTGAGAATCCGGCCTATAAGAACGTTTCGTCAATGACTACTCAGGTAAGTACTAGGCAACATTTTTCCTAATTTGAATTTCTAACTAAAATTTCTGTCTAAATCTATTTTTTGGACGTGTAGATCGTTGCGACTATCAAAGACTTGGTCCTCGATTATGAGGACCAATTGCATGAGGCAAAGGATGAGGCGCAGTTTGCCGAACAGCTTGCGCTGAAGAAGAGGTGGTTGGCCGACGCGCTAGCCGGTATCCGGGCGAAATGCGACCAAATAGAGGTCATGAACCAGAAAGCCATCTCTGCTGAGGGTAGGATCAAGGGGCTGGGGAACACGGTCGAGGATCTCCAGGAAAAGCTGAAGAACGCCACCCGGTTGGTTGAAGAGGCCCAGAAGACGAGCGAGACGGGCGCAAGGGAAATGTTGGCTTCTGATGTGGCGAAGGGAGGGCCGAGGAGTTGGCTAAGAAGAAGGAGGAGGAGGTAATGGCCCTGAAATAGGACGTGCAGCACATCGTTGCCGAGATGGCCGAGGCCCAGCAGCAATCACTCGACCGTGAGGCCGAGAAGAGTGCTATCAGTTCTCGCTATCGCTGAAGGGTGAAGGAGAGGGACTCGCTGCTCGCGTGGTACAAAGGTACGGCCGCCTTCAGGCAGAATGTTGCCTCGAGCTGGTCCAAGACATCATTGACGCCAAAGTTCAAGATTTTGAGGCCGATAAGGAGGTCCTAGAAGGCAACGTTGTTCGCTACCAAGCTTTCTTGGATGCAGTTCCAGCGCCACTGATAGGGTCTCCGGCTATGTCTCCTGATGCCGAATTGACCGAGCTTCCCTTTGCAGATTCAAGCCCTCAGTCTGAGCAGCTGACCGCTAAGGAGCTCGTCGTCGATGATCTTGCTTCCGAGGAGCCTACCGTGGAGGAGTCCACCCTTGAAGCTCCTACCCTGCGTGAGCCCATCATTGATGAGGCCGTTGGAGTGCCTACCCTGAGTGAGCCTGTCGTTGAAGAGTTTGCGGCCGAGGACACATTGGCCGAGGAGATTGTGACCGAGGAACCTACCTAGCAAGGAGGCCGGGCCGGCGAAGGAGAAAAGGAAGAGGAGAAGGAGGACAAGGAGGTCGAGGATGTTCCTGGGGTTGACGCATAGAGCGCCCCCCATTTTTTTTTTTTTAGCTAAATAAGGCCTAAGGCCAGAACTATTCCTATGGGCAAGTCTACGGCGTCTTGAACCCCTTTTTTTGTATGGTTTGGATATGCCCGCGGTTAGGGCCTTTGCTCATTTCTTTCTATGTTAATATTTCTTTTGCTTCTAAGTTAATTTTCTTCTCATGCCTTCTCTAATATACTTGATATATTTTACTCGGCTAATTGAGGTCTCTAGACCTTTACACGTCTATTCTATATGTGGATTAAGGAATTCTAAACTATGCGAAACTTTGAAATTTTCTAAGTATGAAAAATATACGAATGCCTTGTAACTTGATCATTCCGTTGGTGCTTCCCGTCGAATTTTTCTTTCTCGTATATTTGTTGTAGTCTATAGGTTTTGTTTCTGAAATAAGCATGTCTATTGATACTAGGTTAGTATAAGTGTTTGTTTGAAGAGGCGGGCTTGTTGCCTGGTGGGGCTTGTTGCCTTAGAAGATGGGTTATTTTTCTAGTTAGGCTCATTGGCGTTTAGGTAATGGGTTTGTTATCCATATAGGCTTGTTTCCTTAAGTAATGGGTTTGTTACCCGGATAGGCTTGTTGCCTTATGTAATGGGTTTGTTACCCGGTAGGCTTGTTGCCTTAGGAAAAGTTTAAGATGTTCTACCTCTTGGTTAAATTTGTTGAGTTTATTATCCGTAGTTACGGGGCCTATTTGATTTCGATTTCGGATTGAGAATGTGCCCATCGTTTAGGACGGGATGCCTACGTACCCCATATTTGGGGATCTAGTCATTACGTAGTTCATGAAAGACCAGGTAGGTCGGGTTAGGCGTAGTATTTTATGAGGTGCATGGCATTCAAACTGCGGAGGACTCTCGTTCCTTCCGGGGTGGCTAGCCGGTATACTCCAGGTTTAACTACTTTGGTGACGATGTAAGGCCCTTCCCTATGAGCCCCGAGCTTACCCGCGTTTAGCTCGGCAGTGTTCTGGAAAACTTTTCTGAGGACCATCTCTCCCACTATAAATTTCCGACGTTTGACCTTTGAATTGTAATACCTCGCTATCGAATTTTGATAGTTGGCAATTCTTATCAAAGCCGGTTCCCGTCTTTCGTCGATATGATCGAGCTGGTCTTCCCTCATTTCATCGTTGATTTCTGCATTCAAAGGTGCATGTTCCCTTCGAAGGCTGGGTGTCTCTATCACTGCTGGTATTACGGCCTCGGTGCCATATACCATTGAAAATGGAGTTTCCTCGATGGCCCTACGCGGGGTAGTTCTGTAGGACCAAAGGACACCGTCCTTTTTTGGTGTCTATGCGTCTCTTGATTCCATCCACTATGATTCGATTAGCTACCTTGGATTGGTTGTTGTCTTGAGGGTACCTCGGAGTGGATGTGTTCAAGGATATTTTCTAGTTGATGGAGAAGTTTTGGAATCTCGTGGAATGAAACTGGGGTCCATTATTATCTATTATCTCTTTTGGGAGGCCAAAACGACTAATGATGTTTTTCAGAGGAAATTCTCCACATTAACGTCCTTGATGTTTGCATATGCTTCGGCCTCCACCCATTTTGAGAGGTAGTCTGTTACAACAAGTAGGAATCTTTTCCCAGCCGGGGCTAAGGGAAAAGGTCCGACTATGTCCATAGACCATTTCATGAATGGGTAAGGGACTGAGACTGAGGAGAGTTCTTGTGCTGGCCGGTGTATAGACGGGGAGTGTCTTTGGCATTTATCGCATCTTTTGGCGTGGGCTTCGTTGTCCGCCATCATAGTGGCCCAGAAAAAGCCTTGCCTTTTTGCTTTGTTTGTCAAAGATCTTCTTCCAGAGTGGTTGCAACAAACGACTAATGATGTTTTTCCGGTGTAGCATCATTTGTACAATTTTTTCTCGATCATACAGAATCTGGTGCTTTGGATTCTCAATTTCCTGGCCTTCTGCTTATCTTGGGGCTTTGCTCCGGTTAGGATATAGTTGATGATCGGGGTTCTCCAATCATCTTCTTCCATTTGGATGTTGCAAAATTTGCGTGTTACGCTAGGTTCGTCTATTGTTTCGACTGGAATTATCCTTTTTATTTCGGGATCAGAAGTGGGCGCTAATCCAGCCAATACGTCTGCCGACGCGTTCTCACTTCTCGGTATTTGGATTATCTCAACGTGGTCAAACTGTTGAATTAAACCCTTTACTACCGAAAGATATCTTTCCATTCTATCGTCACGGGTGGCGTACTCGCCACTGATTTGACTAGTAACTAGCTTGGAATCGGAATGGGGCCTTATCCTTTGGGCTCCTGTAGATTTTTCTAGTTTGAGGTCGGCAATGAAGGCCTCGTATTCGGTCTCGTTGTTTGTCGCGTGAAATTTCAATATGAAAGATTATTCCAACACTTCTCCCGTGGGGGATATCAAACGAATTCCGATCCCAGATCCACCTTGGTTTGAGGCTCCATCAAATTCGAGTCTCCATTCTCCATCTTCGTGACCCTCTTTCAAGCCTTCGGCCGTTAATTCGATCAGAAAGTCAGCCAGTACATGTGATTTTGCACATGTTCGGATTTTGTATTCTATATCGAACTCGCTTAACTCGACTGCCCATTTTGTGAGTCTCCTTGATTGGTTCAGGCTTTGAAGGATGATTCTCAAAGGTTGGGTGGTCATGACCATGATAGTGTGGGATTGGAAGTAAGGCCGAAG
Source organism: Parietaria judaica (assembly GCA_954871525.1). Taxonomy (NCBI): domain Eukaryota; kingdom Viridiplantae; phylum Streptophyta; class Magnoliopsida; order Rosales; family Urticaceae; genus Parietaria; species Parietaria judaica. The sequence continues at coordinate 5,894,819 of OX940868.1, forward strand.
TTTTCTCGCTACGGTTATCATTGCCAATGCGAGTTTTTTGATAGCCGGGCATCTAGTTTCACCATCTTCTAGAGATTTGCTGATGTAGAATATTGGCCTTTGTTAACCGCAATCTTCTCTCATGATTACCCCACTCACAGCCGATGGTGAGACATCCAGATATAGAAATAGTAGCTCTCCTAGGATCGGTCTGGTGGAGATAGGAGGTGTGGATAGGTATCTTTTCAGCTTTTGGAATGCTTCCTCGCACTCTTCGGTCCATTCGAACTTTTTGTTTCCCTTCAATAACTTGTAAAAGGGCAAACACTTGTCCGTAGCCTTTGATATGAACCGGTTAAGAGCTGCGATTCTCCCAGTCAGCCTTTGTGTCTCTCTAACAGTCCTTGGGGAAGGCATGTTCTGGAGGGCTTTTCTCTGGTCGGGATTGGCTTCTATTCCTCGCTGTGTGACCAAGTAACCCAGGAACTTTCCCGAAGTTACCCCGAAGGTGAATTTCGTCGGATTAAGATTCATTTGATACTTCCGTAGTATCATGAAGCACTCTTCTAAGTAGGCTACATGATCCATTAATATAGACCTCTATAGTTTTGTCGAGCTGCTCGGCAAACATCTGGTTGACTAACCTTTGATATGTGGCTCTAGTATTTTTTAGTCCAAAGGGCATAACCTTGTAACACTATATCCCCCTATCGGTTATGAATGCCGTTTTTTCTTCATCCTCGGGGTGCATAAGGATCAGGTTGTATCCCGAAAATGCGTCCATGAACGACAGTAATTTGTGCCCGCATGTTGCTTCGACTAGTTGGTCAATGTGGGGCATCGCGAAACTGTCTTCAGGACAAGCTTTGATCAGGTCAGTGAAGTCATTACAGAATCTGGCCTTTCCGTTCTTCTTCTTCACGACGACTGTGTTAGCTAACCAGTCCGGGTATTTGACTTCCCTGATGGATCCGGTTTGCACCAGCTTTGTAACTTCTTTGTTCACAGCTTGGGCCCGATCCGGACCTAGCTTCCGCCTTTTTAGTTTTACCGTTTTATCCCAGGCATGTCTTCGTGGGACCAAGAAAAACAATCCCGGTTTTGGGTGAGGAATTTGAGGAGTTCCTTTTTGACATTGTTGTCAAGTCCCATTCCTATCCCTACCTGGTGATCTGGGTTGTCGTGATCGATCTGGACCTGGACTGTTATTTCCACGTTGGGTCCGTCCGTGTCGATGGTCCCTTCCTGGTCGTCCTCCTCTTTTCTTTCTACCGACAGTAGTTGCTATACGGTAGACTTCTCCTTTTCGGCCTTAGCGGCCTGGATATTCCGGAACGCGCTCATATAGCAGATTATGGACTGCTTTTGGTTTCCCTTGACTTCAACGATTTTTCCTTCCCTATTCGGGAAGCGTATTAGTTGATGGTATGGCCTTCATCATATGCAGCCAGAGTCTTTCCTGTATCATGTTGTAAACTGACGGGCGGTCCAACACCAGGAAGTTCTTTGTCCTTCCTACCCTTGCTGCTGTGATTGGCAGCCGTACCGTCCCTATTGCATTGATGGTTCCTCCATCAAAGCCGGTCAGCGGGATGGCCTCCCTGTTAATCTTTGTTTCTTGGACTCCCAGCTTCAACAATGTTTCTAGGAAAATCACGTCAACTGAGCTCCCGTTGCCGATTAGGAGTCTATCCATCGTGTACGAGGCAACCAGGAGTGTGACGACCAGCGCGTCATCGTGCAGTCCGATCAGTGTGGCTGCTTTACTGTCCTTGAATGAGATTTCAAAATCTGGCTCTTCCCTCGGAACGACTATTGGTCCGGCCTCGAGGCTCCTTTGGTGAGCCTTGATGCAATTGACTCAGTTTTCGTGTAGTTGCGATCCTCCTACTATCGTGTAGATTCTGCCGATGGGCTCAGTGATCTCATTAAGCTGTTTGCCGATGTCTTCTGCTTCCTCGTACGTCTGCTCGTCTGGTTCTTCGAGCATGTGTATCCGTCCTCTTTTATTTGGCTAGGCATTTTCTCGTGGTGTCCTTTGCTGCTCGGCTCCCTTTGGGCCGTTCTGAGTTTGGTCTTGAGGGGGATTCTGCTCCGGTGCTTGCCCGCTTTTCAGCTCGTTGACGAAGTTTATTTCTCCCAATTCTCCATTTATGTATTATACAGTTTCTTGTATAATGTCCGACCACCTTATGGAAGTTGCACCATGCTTTGGGGTCGTGCTTTGGGAAAATTTCATGGCTGTATGACGGGAAATCCTTGGTGTTGGACAATACTTCTCCTGGGGTTTCCTCTGCTTCAATCAGTACTTCGAAGTCTGCGGTTTTGAATTTACATTGAACACGTACGGATTTTGCGGGTTTGGTCCGTTGTTTCCCCTCAGATTTTGGGTTTGGAACGGGTGCTTTTGGATCGGGGAAGAGCTTCTTTGTCCTCTGAAGGGGTTGTTGTGGCCTCCGGATTTGGGCTGCATTGTTTGGCCAGGTAAACCTTGATTTCGCTGATGGACGGGCTGGAGTCCGTGCTTTCTTCGTAGAGCCTCTAGCTCCTCGTCATGCCTGATCCAATTGGACCATAAGTCGATTATGTCTTCAATGGAATTGTAATGATTTACGACTATATTTGTTTTGCACTTTGAGTCGTACCATAATCCGGCCGTGAGGGCGGCTATGGCAGCTTCGTCACTGATCCCGTTTATTTTGACCATGGTCTTTTTGAACCTAGTCATAAAGGCTCTGAGTGGCTCTCCTCTCTCCTGATGTAAAGCATAGAGGTTTGCCACCGTGGTCTCACTTTCCATAAACATGGAAAAGTACTTGAGATACAAGGTTGTCACCTGTCCGAAGTTATCGATGGATCGAGGTTCCAGTTTCGAGAACCACTCCATTGCTTGGCCGGCAATATTCTCCGAGAAGTACTGGCATCGCCTAGCATCTTACTCGTGTGCTTCCAAGTTCGCCCGCCCCATCGCGATCCTAATGGATCGTAGGTGTAATTTGGGGTCAGTCGTCCCGTCGTACTTTGGCAGATTCACTCATCCGCCATCCCTGAGCTTTACGCTGGTCATGCCGAGCTTAAAGGGGGTCCTTTCTGACTCCTCTACTAACCGCTCTATCTCAGGGGAAGCGGTGGTGGCGCTATGTACACGAGAGTGCAAATGAATGAGTTTTTCATTCATTTTGACCATTGAGCGCTTAAGTTCCTCCAGTTCCGTGCTTTGGGGAGCAGGTTCAGGTTGTTGGAAATCACGTCTCGGATTCCGTATAATTATCACGATTTATACGTCCGAACCGTCAGGGTAACATTTAAAAATTATTTTAAAGCGGAAAAACTTGTTATCCAAACAACGGTCCGAATATCGGATAATATCCATATCCCAAGATCTGATAAATATTATGCAATTTAATATTCATAACTCATTATTAATAAACTAGTCATAATAGGAAATAAATAGAAAGCAGTAAATGTTTGCATTTATTAACCCAATGCATAAGGCCGTACCTCGTTTGACGATTTCCGGCTGCGTGCTCTGAATCGGGCAGGGCTCCGCCGGTGCTGAGGGAATCTCCCGTGATCTTCCGGGATATTCTCCTGGAATCCTCGTACCGAAGCGTGGGCTTCGCCGGCAGGACTCCGTCGCAAAACTTTAACTGATGGTTCTTTTTAAGCTTCCGGAGAAATAGTCTCCTAAGCCGAACCAGAAGAAAGAGATCAGAGAGAAAATTCGCAGACCCTGAGGAAGAGGGAGAGTTCGAATTTTTCTCTGGGGAAAGGTGTGAAAAATGTGTAGAATGAGCCTCCTATTTATAGGCTCAAGACTGTAACCGATTTGGAGATATTCCCTCCCTAAATTCGAATTTCATTAATTAAATATAATTAATTATCTTAATCCAATGGTCCAGATTTAATCTCATCTAAATCCAATGGATATAATTAATTAGGGATTTAATTAAATAAGAAAGATTTAGATAAATCAAAAATCCAATCTTATCTTCTTATCATCATAAAATTCGAATTATGATATATATATATATATAAAATTCGAATCATTATTATCTAGATCCAACGGTTGAGATGATTCTTAAAATCGATCTAATGGATCAAATAAGTTTAGGATAAATAGATTTATTAAAACATTTTTTCGAATTTATCCTTAAACATAATTCGAATATATATAGATATATATATATATATATAATTAATCAATTTTCAATCCGACGGTAAAGATTAAATCTTAGACCGATCCAACGGATACAATTAATTAATCAATTTCGAAAAATAGAACTTGGTCACCAAGTTATTAATTTCGAATTTATCAATTTCCTAATCCAACGGTTGATACTAAATCATAACCGATCCAATGGATAATATTGATTTTAGGGATTTGCCAAAATACCAAAACATTTGGTACTTATGCCGCAAATATAGAAATACCAAATTATGCTATTCGAATTTAACTAGGGTTTCATATAACAAACCCTAATTCGAATTTACACATATTAATATATATAAATATATATATATATATTCATTTATTAATATAAATCTATTAATTATTAATTAATTATTAATAAGATATTAATAATTAAATCCAAATAATTAAATTATATTAATAAATCCTGATCTCAATATCACACATGAAAATGTCATGGTGCCACACCATCATTTAAATTCGTGACATGTGATTTAATTTCAAAGTTTATCGAACCGATCACAAACTTAGAAAATCCATAAATCACTAACCGTAAGTCGAAATGACTTGGTTCTAAAAGCAAAGCTGCTTAGAATTTAATTTCCAACAAAATGGTGCTGATATAAAATATAAATTCTAACTTTCTTTTTAGTCAGTTAATTTCGTGTACCAAAATATGATACTTTTGCCACGCCAACGATAAAACTATCTGATGTCTGACACAGACCTTTCAGTTTTATAAGTCAAGCCAAATGATTAAACATTATCCAGAATGTATCTTAATCACGTACGTATCATCCGTTACGGAGCTATCCTGGGGACCATGGACCCGTATCACTTAAGCTCCAACGAACTGCTAGTTGTTCGTCAAACCTCGAAGTGATTCCACTATAGACCCGAGGCTGCACTCTTTAGTGATACGGTATATATTATTCCCTTTATAATAGCAGGGTGTCCATTGATACAATCAAATTCTGGTTATTGATCTTTCACTTGATGATTCATAAATGAGCAGGCGGTTTTTACCGTTATGCACCTCATTGTATTTTCATCCTTGACTCAGTCAGCAATATCATGAGTAACCCACTTATGGTTTCGATTCATAAGTTGCGCATGGGTATCTCTCACTTCTCACCACCGACAATCAAGGGAATCATCATCACTCTAAGGAGAGCTGTGTGATGCCCATATCTATGACCAAGCTATCCTTACTGCTGAATCTCATGTTCCCAAAATAATAGTGTTGGGAACAGCCGTAATATTTCGTGTTCTTTAACGGTTAAATCAAAGAACAATCAAGTCAGCAGCTTGGACTCAAGATCACTCAGGACTTAGATCGAATATCCATTTGATCATCTACTAGTGACTCAACTCCAAGTTATCAGTGACGGTCTTATATGATAACTTCCTGAATTTAAGTCAGGTCCAGTCCAATATGAAGACACTTCATACTTAATGCACTTCTAGTGAGTGTGACACACACAAAATCCAGAATAGGATTATCACTTAGTCACATTAATGACCTTGTACGATTAATGGGCTCCCACCCAGTTGATCAGGTCATGGAAATTTTAAGTTCATTTATTATGATTATTAATTCTTCCTCACATTGACTCTGTTGTGATAATAATAACATAATTGCATCCTTCATGAACTAAGGAATCAAACATTCTATTTTACTCTACCAGAAACTATAATAAGATTATCATAATAAGCATCATCTTTATTCAACGACTTGTCATAATCTTTTACAAAGGGATAAATATCTTGTTTAAGGACACACATGTCTAACAATCTCCCACTTGTACTTAAAGAAGATGACCCATGTCTTTCAGACCCATATTCTCCAGATGCTTCCTGAATATTTTCTCTGGCAACGTCTTGGTGAATGGATCAGCCAGATTGTCTTCCGAGGCTATTTTCACAACCCTTACGTCGCCACGACGCACTATTTCTCTTATGAGATGGTATTTGCGTTCTATATGTTTTGCCTTGTTATGGTCTCTGGGCTCTTTAGAATTTGCCACCGCACCACTGTTGTCACAGTATAGTGTTTGGGGCCCATCTACATCTGGAACAACTCCCAGTTCTATGTAGAAATTCTTGAGCCAAATTGATTCTTTGGCTGCCTCACAGGCTGCCACGTATTCAGCTTCCATGGTGGAATCTGCGATACAGGATTGCTTTATGCTTCTCCAGAATATCGCTCCACCAGCAAGGGTGTACACTGCTCCTGACGTCGATTTTCTCGCGTCTCTATCAGACATAAAGTCTGAATCAGTGTATCCTAGTGGATTCAGTTCTGATCCTGAAAACACTAACATATAGTTTCTCGTTCTCCGAAGATACTTGAGAATGTTCTTCACTGCTGTCCAGTGAGCCATACCAGGGTTGGATTGATATCTGCTAACAATTCCCATAGCATAACAGATGTCTGGCCTAGTACACTGCATAGCGTACATCAGACTTCCCACTGCTGAAGCATAGGGTATCCTCCTCATCACATCTTGCTCTTCCGGAGAAGTTGGGCATTCTTTCCTACTAAGGAAACTTCCATGTCTGGTCGGTAAATTACCTCCCTTTGAGTTTGCCATTGCAAAACGTTCAAGCACCTTATCAATGTAAGTTGCTAGCGATAAGGCCAGAAGCCTGTTGTTGCGATCCCTGAATATACGGATCCCAAGAACATAGCTGGCTTCTCCCATGTCCTTCATTTGGAATTGCGTAGATAGCCACGCTTTTACGTCCGATAGCTTCTTCACACTGTTTCCAATGAGAATAATATCGTCGACGTATAGAACAAGAAAAATTTCCACGGTTTCATCATTGAGTTTATAAATGCAGGCCTCAGTGACATTTTGAATGAATCCATAGGTTTTGATGGTTTCATCAAACCTCAGATTCCAGGATCTGGAAGCTTGCTTTAATCCATAAATGGATTTAAGTAATCTACAAACTTTCCCTTCTTGACCCTGTTGCACGAACCCTTCTAGTTGGACCATATAGATGTTTTCGTCAATGTACCCGTTCAGGAATGCGGTTTTGACGTCCATCTGCCAAATCTCATAATTGAGACTACAGGCTATGGCCATGAGAATCCGGATGGACTTGAACTTAGCGACTGGAGCGAAGGTTTCATCGAAATCAATACCTTCCCTCTGGGTAAAACCCTTTGCCACTAGTCTAGCCTTGAAGGTTTCAACCTTCCCGTCCACTCCTCTCTTTCGCTTGTATACCCACTTACAGCCAATGGTTTTGAAACCATCCGGTAAGTCTACAAGTTCCCAGACTTCATTAGAATCCATTGATTCTATTTCTTGGTTCATGGCTTCCTGCCATTCTCCCTTATCAGGATCCTCCATAGCTTGTTTGTAGCCTATGGGATCTTCAACACTAGTGTTTGTGACAGCTAGGTGAAATTCCAACTGAGTGTGCTCGTAGCGCTCAACAGGTCTTTTGAACCTCCCACTACGTCTGAGTACCCCTTGGTTCTGATTTGGGACCGTGGTTTCCGCACTCTCTTTGATAACAGACACTGTTATCTTACATCTGTGACATTATGTCACTTGGCTCAACAATTAATTTGCATTTGCCTTTAATTTCCTTTAAAGAGTTTGTCATTATCATGATCAACCCCTTTTGACAAAAGAACTCAGATGTTTACTCAACATTGCATGGGATCAAAGATGAATTTTACTCAAAATTAAAAATTAAAATGAAAGGTTTTCAAATCACCTTTCATGAGATCCTTACAAAATAAATGAGTAAAATAAAAAGAGTTTCTTTATCGTGCCAAAATCTATCTCCGAGACTCTCGGACGACTTTCAGCAATCACTCCTTAGCTGCTTCTGAAAAACAAAGAATGTCACATGTTTCAGTTTTAGATCTTTGGAGAAAAGACTTTCTAAAACAAATGTGTGATAAGTAAATTATCAGGTGAGACACTCACCTTTTTCATTCTTCTTTTCATTTTGGAACTTGGGACAATCTCTTTTCCAATGTCCCGCTTCCTTGCAAAAGAAGCATTTTCCTTTTTGAGCAGCTTTCTTGCTTTCTTTCTTTGGCTGGAAATTCTTCCCCCATTTCTTCTTAGGACTGGGCCTTTTCTTCATCATCGAGTTTTTGGAAGAAGAACCTTTCTTGAACATTACGTTCAATTCAGATTTCTTCTTAACCAAACCCGAGATGTCCTCAAAGGTTTGCAACTCATTAATCAATTGTGTCAAACCATACTTAAGTTTGTTCATAATGTAATTGCTAGTGAATGGAACGAACTCAGGTGACAGCGAGTTAAGAATGATGTTGATCTGAGATTTCTCGTCCACCACGGCCCCATGCAGCTCAGCCTCATTGAACCAATTGGTCATACTCATGACATGGTCACGAACATATGTCCCTGGTTTCATTTTGGCATTCATGTAGCGACGAGTCGCTTCATGTTGAGCTTGCTCAGACTGCTTTCCATACATACCTTGGAGAGATTCCATGATATCATAAGCAGCGTCCTTTTCCTCTAGCTTGACTCTTAGTGAATCAGTCATACTAGCCAGCATATATGCCTTAGCACGATTGTTTGCATGATTCCAAGAGTCATAGAGTTCCTTTACACCTTTGGCGCTGTTAGCAGCCGGTGAAGGGGGACATTCATCAGTGAGAACAAAGCTTATGTTTTCACTGATCAAGACAATATTAATGTTGCTCTTCCATTTTGGAAAGTTACTTCCGGTGAGAGTGTTGTTCGAAAGCAGTGACATGATAGGATTGGACATTTTAACTGGCATTGAAAAAGAAACTTATTAAACTTTATTATAGGTAGAATGTTTTAAAAAATATTTTATTTGAAATAGTTACATGATGCAAACATGTTTTGGGTAAAACGTTAAATAAACCCTTTAACTATTTCGTGATAATTTAACCGACTGTACACGTCGTTGCCGTCTTTAGTGGCATGGTCACTCTAGGGTGACTCGCGGTATCAACCGTGTAGTTTGGTTAAACTAAGTTTTAGTCATAAACTTAATTAATATTCATAACAAGAACCACCAAGTTCTCTATGATTATTAACTATCACCATAGACGGTCAGGAAGCACCAACTTCCGTGCAAGCTTAACCCATTATTTTCGGTTCTCGGGATCCTCTTGGAAACGTCGTCCTTAGGGAATGGTCACACTAGGGTGACTCGCTGTCCATTTCCAAGATTCCTCCGTCCCCATATTCTTTTGGAACTATCACGTTGTCAAACCTTCCACAAGCACACCTTCCTTAGGGAATGGACACACTAGGGTGACTCGAGGCGGTGTGGTCAGCAGACCTTGTGTAAGTAATAATGGAGACCTTTAACGTATTCTATACTTGCCATTGTTTTTAGGAGATAACGTTTTTTCTTTCTTATACTAAGTTATAAAAACTTAATATATAAACTATTAATGACACAATAATGGTTTATATTTCGGATTTATTTATTACGACACGTAATTAAATAAGCCCCTTTTATTGTGTTTATTATTTTGTCGGTAGTGATAGATCAATTCGTACGCTCTCCAGGTCGATGGGAGGGGTCCTAACCGGTCACCCAGAAGTGGATGGTGAACCGGCCCCACTTTTGATTCCCTCTTCCTTAGGCAAGATTGTACGATTGAAATTTTTCCGACTCATAATAAACACATTTACATTTACTCTTTATTATTTATATCTATCCTAAATATGACATATTAATAATGATCCAAACATAGACACTATGTTTAAGGGTTATGAAAATAGGTTATAATAAATTATATCTATGATGAATATAATTAATTATTTTTAGGGATCCGGGTCGGAATAAATTCCGACCCATAATTAAAAAATTATGTACGTGGGCCCTCTGGGCCTAAGCCCGGGTCCACTTCCCTAGGAGAAGCCACGCCCAACCAGCCGAAGAGGGCCAGGGCAGCACCCACCTCGCGCTGGGCCCGCAGGCCCATTCCGCTGCCAGGCAGCGTGGGCCACAGGCCAGAGCGCGAGGCCCAGGCGCTGCTCGCCAGGACAACCCGCAAGGGTCTCGCCCTGGGCCTCGCCCTGGCGTGGGCTTCGCTACGGGCCTGGCCCGTGGCGACTAGGGTTTTGACCCTGGGGCTGCAGCGGCAGCCCCTGGTCAACCCATGCCACGGGCTGGGCTGCGCCTAGCAGCCCGGCCATTTTTCCGGTCCGATTATTTCGGGTCGGGAATTAATTAAATTAATATTAAAATATCTAGAAATAAATTTCAATTTTAATTATTAATTTATTCATCAAATAATTCGTTCTTTAAACCCATTAATTAAATTACATAATTATTTATCCTTGAACTATGGCTCTGATACCAATTGTTGGAAATCACGTCTTGGATTCCGTATAATTATCACGATTTATACGTCCGAACCGTCAGGGTAACATTTAAAAATTATTTTAAAGCGGAAAAACTTGTTATCCAAACAACGGTCCGAATATCGGATAATATCCATATCCCAAGATCTGATAAATATTATGCAATTTAATATTCATAACTCATTATTAATAAACTAGTCATAATAGGAAATAAATAGAAAGCAGTAAATGTTTGCATTTATTAACCCAATGCATAAGGCCGTACCTCGTTTGACGATTTCCGGCTGCGTGCTCTGAATCGGGCAGGGCTCCGCCGGTGCTGAGGGAATCTCCCGTGATCTTCCGGGATATTCTCCTGGAATCCTCGTACCGAAGCGTGGGCTTCGCCGGCAGGACTCCGTCGCAAAACTTTAACTGATGGTTCTTTTTAAGCTTCCGGAGAAATAGTCTCCTAAGCCGAACCAGAAGAAAGAGATCAGAGAGAAAATTCGCAGACCCTGAGGAAGAGGGAGAGTTCGAATTTTTCTCTGGGGAAAGGTGTGAAAAATGTGTAGAATGAGCCTCCTATTTATAGGCTCAAGACTGTAACCGATTTGGAGATATTCCCTCCCTAAATTCGAATTTCATTAATTAAATATAATTAATTATCTTAATCCAATGGTCCAGATTTAATCTCATCTAAATCCAATGGATATAATTAATTAGGGATTTAATTAAATAAGAAAGATTTAGATAAATCAAAAATCCAATCTTATCTTCTTATCATCATAAAATTCGAATTATGATATATATATATATATAATTCGAATCATTATTATCTAGATCCAACGGTTGAGATGATTCTTAAAATCGATCTAATGGATCAAATAAGTTTAGGATAAATAGATTTATTAAAACATTTTTTCGAATTTATCCTTAAACATAATTCGAATATATATAGATATGTATATATATATTATTAATCAATTTTCAATCCGACGGTAAAGATTAAATCTTAGACCTATCCAACGGATACAATTAATTAATCAATTTCGAAAAATAGAACTTGGTCACCAATTTATTAATTTCAAATTTATCAATATCCTAATCCAACGGTTGATACTAAATCATAACCGATCCAATGGATAATATTGATTTTAGGGATTTGCCAAAATACCAAAACATTTGGTACTTATGCCGCAAATATAGAAATACCAAATCATGCCATTCGAATTTAACTAGGGTTTCATATAACAAACCCTAATTCGAATTTACACATATTAATATATATAAATATATATATATATATTCATTTATTAATATAAATCTATTAATTATTAATTAATTATTAATAAGATATTAATAATTAAATCCAAATAATTATATTATATTAATAAATCCTGATCTCAATATCACACATGAAAATGTCATGGTGCCACACCATCATTTAAATTCGTGACATGTGATTTAATTTCAAAGTTTATCGAACCGATCACAAACTTAGAAAATCCATAAATCACTAACCGTAAGTCGAAATGACTTAGTTCAAAAAGCAAAGCTGCTTAGAATTTAATTTCCAACAATATGGTGCTGATAGAAAATATAAATTCTAACTTTCTTTTTAGTCAGTTAATTTCGTGTACCAAAATATGATACTTTTGCCACGCCAACGATAAAACTATCTGATGTCTGACACAGACCTTTCAGTTTTATAAGTCAAGCCAAATGATTAAACATTATCCAGAATGTATCTTAATCACGTACGTATCATCCGTTACGGAGCTATCCTGGGGACCATGGACCCGTATCACTTAAGCTCCAACGAACTGCTAGTTGTTCGTCAAACCTCGAAGTGATTCCACTATAGACCCGAGGCTGCACTCTTTAGTGATACGGTATATATTATTCCCTTTATAATAGCAGGGTGTCCATTGACACAATCAAATTCTGGTTATTGATCTTTCACTTGATGATTCATAAATGAGCAGGCGGTTTTTACCGTTATGCCCCTCATTGTATTTTCATCCTTGACTCAGTCAGCAATATCATGAGTAACCCACTTATGGTTTCGATTCATAAGTTGCGCATGGGTATCTCTCACTTCTCACCACCGACAATCAAGGGAATCATCATCACTCTAAGGAGAGCTGTGTGATGCCCATATCTATGACCAAGCTATCCTTACTGCCGACTCTCATGTTCCCAAAATAATAGTGTTGGGAACAGCCGTAATATTTCGTGTTCTTTAACGGTTAAATCAAAGAACAATCAAGTCAGCAGCTTGGACTCAAGATCACTCAGGACTTAGATCGAATATCCATTTGATCATCTACTAGTGACTCAACTCCAAGTTATCAGTGACGGTCTTATATGATAACTTCCGGAATTTAAGTCAGGTCCAGTCCAATATGAAGACACTTCATACTTAATGCACTTCTAGTGAGTGTGACACACACAAAATCCAGAATAGGATTATCACTTAGTCACATTAATGACCTTGTACGATTAATGGGCTCCCACCCAATTGATCAGGTCATGGACATTTTAAGTTCATTTATTATGATTATTAATTCTTCCTCACATTGACTCTGTTGTGATAATAATAACATAATTGCATCCTTCATGAACTAAGGAATCAAACATTCTATTTTACTCTACCAGAAACTATAATAAGATTATCATAATAAGCATCATCTTTATTCAACGACTTGTCATAATCTTTTACAAAGGGATAAAATATCTTGTTTAAGGACACACATGTCTAACACAGGTTGCGCGGCCTAGAGGGATCCCTATATTTACACCGGGCTTGGATGTCTCGGGTACATGATAGGTTGGCCATTAAGGGCCTGGTTGATGTCCGGGTTTTGCTCATATCTGGACAGATGGCTCGGACGACCGGAGCGTTGGCGACTGCTCGAGGCGAAGTTCCGCGTCCCAGTCGGGTAGGGTCCCGACAAGGGGGTGAAGAGGGGTGTCCCTACTTCGGGAAGCGGTGGAGGTGTTAAAGGCTTGGGGCCGCTGGGTGGTCGAGGTGGTCTTGGCGCTTGCGGATTTTCCAGATCGGCAAGATCAAAATGGACAACGTTGAGGCTAGCCCGGCTCTGGTGCCCAGAGCTCTGACCCGAGTCTACTCGGCTGCTATTTTGGTGTTGCTCACTTTGGGCTCGGTTTGCCGCGAGAAGCTCGATTTTCCTGTGCAATTCTTGGTTCTCTGCGTTCCCTGATTTTCCTACAAGTTTAGGGTTATAGGATTATGATATGCCTTTGTAATTACCATTATATTTGTAATTATACTTACACTTTATAAATTATGTAAGTTTTTGTAATTATAATCTATCACATTTCCTCCCTGTAAATTAAATAGATGAGAGACTAGATGAGAAACCTATAACAACGAATCTATAAATAAAATGATTAAATCGTAAATATAATTACGTAAAAATAGTAAATATAGTTACGTAAAAATACAGAATCGTAAATATAATTATGTAAATACAAAATCGTAAATATAGTTACGTAAATATAATTACATATTCGTAAATATAGAATCGTAAATATAGTTACGTAAATATTCGTAAATATAGTTACGTAAATATAATTACGTTAATATAAAATCGTAAATATATTTACGTAAATATAATTACGTAAATATAGTTACGTAAATATAATTACATACAAAAAATAGGCTGAAATAATAGTATTGATTTTTAATTGATTTTTGAAAATTTAAGAAATAAAAAAACGTTAGGAAAAATATTAGTTCTAACTCAATTAAAGAGATAATACGATCAATTATATTAGCTATTTTTAAGGAAAATTTAAGAGTAATAATTAACATTTAAACGCCATTTTGGAATTAATTTTTTACATTTAAAAATAATTTTTGAATTAATTTTTTTTAAGGAAATATTTGAAAATTAAATAACGAAAAATATTGAAAAATATAGAGTAATCAGTTATTAATATTGCTACATTTAAGGAAAATTTTGTTTTTATTAAAAAAAGTTGAATAATTATTTACATTTAAACATAATTTACAAATTAATTTCACAGGAGGACATATTAGTCCATATTTTAATTAATTGGTGGTCTTGATCACCATAAATAGAAATTGGCATTTTTTCTGAACCTCGAGTCACAAATAAGCATTTGGCTCAGTCCTTCAAAAAAAAAAAGCATTTGGCTCATTTACCTTTATAAAAAATACGTTTGATATCATATTTTATTTTGAAAATTTTAGTTTAATTTCTTTCACCACCTTTCGTGAAAATTCATTGCTAATGCCCATAATCATAAATAATTTAGTAGATAATTCACCGAGTGATATTGTACGTCGTTTGCCTATGTAGAGAGTTGCTTTTGATAGTATCCTTAAAAAGAAAAAGAATTGAATGTGTTAAAACGAAAAGTAAAAGTATTCCGAAAAGCTATGAACAGGACAAAATTCAAAATTCAAATATCAAAGCAAAACCATTAAGATAACAATTCTCATACATTTCGTCAAAAAAAAAAAAACAATTCTCATACACTAAAATAATTAACAGAAAAAATTGAGAGATTCATATTTAAAGAAAATAGCAACAACCGATTTTCATGATTATCATTCAGCTTTACATGAGAAAACTTAGCATGAACATCGGTCCATGTTTTTTTTGTTTTTTTTTTTACGTAAATGAGAGAACTAGGCGCAAACATCTATTATAAGTCGAAGTAAAATAAAAAAAGTGTGAATAAGTAGTACGAAACAAAAGGTACACTCACGCTATATCTTATCCTATTCAGTTTCACCGCCACTCACGCTAAAAAAAAAAAAAAAAATCCTTCAAAATTTGGTACTCTCTTATAGTAAAAGATGGTGTAGACAATGATCAAATTCTGAATAGCTTTATATTAGGTGAACAATAGTTTATAGACAATAATGCGGTATTTATGTAGTATGTATAATAGATGATGATGCACATCCACATCGTATTGTAGTATTCTCTAATAAAAATACTTTGGCTTCACCATTTTTGTTTTGCCTCATTCAAGGACAACTAGTACACACAAGGACAAGTACAGCTGACCACGAAATAACATATAATTCTATATATACACGGTTTAATTATTAAATCGTTTTAAATAGATTTACGTAAAATTGAACAATCTACCATATTTGAACCGTAAATATCAAATACACCATAAAAATAGAATATCACGTATCATTTCAATAGAAATATTTTAGTATGAATATGTAAAACATTTATCTCATTTGACTAAATTTGTTTAGTAAATATTAAATTGACATCAAAGTATTCAAAGGCGAAGAAACCAAAAATACTAAATTCTAAAACCCGAGTCAGAGGATGCGGAAAAAGAAATTAAATAGATCACAGTTCCCACTTCCCACCATACCATAGCATGACTATTGTCAAAATGTGATAGATTTAGATATATATATATATATATTAAATATACTGATAAATGCTATTAAGTTTAAATGTTGAAAGCCTAACTTACCACTAGCCAATTTGCATATTCAGAAAATGCAGTTTTCTTCTTCTAAAATAGTGTTTAGTTTTCCTTTAAACAATATACACTGAATGTACCGGGTTCATCAACTCGACTCGAACCCATGACCGAGTTCCTGGACACTATTTTGAGCATAATTATTCTACTGCGAATGAACTTGACCATTAAATGAACTGCCTCCAGAATAGTAGTCGTATTCACTGCTTTAGAGCAAGCATCGTTAAAACACCAGGTTAAATACTCGGTAAATAACCGTAGAGCGTCAAACTGTTCAAAAAAGTACTTTCTACTTCAAGACAAGCATTACTTTACGGGTCGGGAATAAGGTCATGCGTGCGGTGGTAGAGATTAGAAAATATCTTACAATACCTAACTACAGATGTCTGCGTTTCTTGGCTAGATTCTCGAAAACCTGGTGGACATCATCGGAAGTAATTGGCTTCGATGAATCATAAGATTCCTGCAAAAGCAGAAGCGAAAGAGAAGATCATGTTGTTTGACCATTTGCATCTGCTTAAGACAACGTAATAAAGATCGAGGCGTTACCAAGAAAGAGCGAAGCTCGTCCTTCATATCGGCGATGCCATTCAGAACTTCCATCTTCCCAACATGACCAAGCTTATCAAGCATACTCATTTCAGCACCCTCTTGTTGCTGCAGTTTCTCTTCTCTCTTCTGCTTCGCCATTTTCTCATACTCGGCGATCGAATCCTCCTTATCGAGAAGGAAACTGACACCTTTACCCTTGTAATAATTACCACATTTTACACAGCTACATAGTTCATCCCTCCAACTTTTAGAAAGGAAAATTGGATTCTTCTCGGGTTTGGGGGACGCGACTAACAGATCCACACCGAGAACACAGGTCGCCTGAGTTGAATCTCCAGTGGACAGTTTGAAATCTAACCGCTTCTCGGAATTTTCAGAATGATATTCGGTGTTACCGGATACATGATTGTTTTCTGAAGAAACGCATGAAACATCAATCTTTGTCTTCCCTGGTCCAGACACTGAATTTGTATCTTCTAGGACGTTTTTATCCTTGCTTACAGCTGCTGAATCAGCATGCTTCTTCTCGGTTGCGCAAATGGATTGAGGGTAGAGTCTTAGAAAAGATAACGCCTCGGAACACGTCGCACAGATGAAGTCCTCGTAAAGAGGCTCTCCTTCCTCGTCCCTTGGAACCTATGGTACATACGATGAATGAATCACTTAACATAATTAGCATCAAAATTAGAAAATAATGTAGTAAAATGTTAAAAACTTCTGACAGAGCTTCAAGTAGTTATATAAAGGATATTGAAATTTACTGTCTGATTGGGTGGACCAATTAATGGAAGCACAATGTGGGTCGATTATCAGATGGAAAGCGGTAAATTGGTTGAAACGAAGGAGGGAACTAATAAAGAAGTTTCGATCAAAGACGCAAAATTTTCTCACACGAGCTTAATTCATGTTCAAATGTAAATTTTTACTCCAATGGGCAGAGTGGTCATAAAAAAAAATATATTAGACCTTATCTAATAATAAGTTCATGATTGGATTCATATCGAAAATCAAACGGAGAAGTTCACAAAGGTTGTAAAACAGACTCCCTAACATTATTGCCAAGAACGAGAACCAACAACCAAAAAACACGGACTATCACATAACTCTCCAAATCATGTCTCTTGGACTGAGCACAGCAATTTCCTAACAATCTATGGTGGGCATCGCTTATTTGATTGAAAACCCTAATCATCTAGCTTAACATAAAATACCACTAATGCCCTCTAATATATGGAGAGAGCTAAATTTTAGTATTTAAAGGTCATAGACACGTAATTGGGAGTGAAGGGGCAATTATGTAGTTATAACATTAACCTGTTTATAAACTAAGTCTTTAATTGCAACTAACCTTAAGATTATTAGGGGAAAATAAGTAGTTTAATTGTAATCTTAAGAGTATCAACATTTGAATTCTGATTTCAGGTAGGAAATTTAAAAAAAGAAAAGAAAAAAAGATAAGGAATAAAATGAAGAATGAATTATCTAAACAGGAGAAACACCCCCAGCCACGAACCTCGTCAGAAGATACAAGGCCGATATGCTCTTCATGGTACCAGTCCTCACACACACAACACTGTATCATCTCCACTTGTTCCTCCGCCTCGGGATCAGGGTACAGCTGACCACAAGTACAGTACAAACCTTTAAAATTATGGTTGTAAGAGTTCCCTGTGTTCTCTACATCTTTATTCGGGGAAAGCTTGCAATAGGCCTCTCCAAACTTTGAATTCCCACAATCACACCTAAAGTTTCTCTTAGTCCACAATTCAACTATCTGGAGAAGAGCAAATAGAATGAATAATATAAGGCGAAGTGCATTACATTAAAGGGAATGAATAATGTAAAATATAAAAATAAAAATAATGAGAGACTCTGGAGAAAATACCGTGTAATAATGCTAACCAGTATAAGAACATATACCGTGTAATTCTGGGAATAGCTCGTGTTACACTGGAAGATATTGTGTATGATTAACGAAATACATATGCTGAAAATTTATACCTCGTGTCCATCGTGGCAAGACAAACTGCACGCCGTACAAACACCGGCATTTCCATCAGGGGTGCAGGTAAGGCATGAAAAAATTGCTTGCCGCTTCACGTACCCGTTATTATAAGTACACTCCTTGCCTTCATCACCTCCCAAAACCAAATCTGCCTCCTGAAAATAAGGCGAGATAAAATATTAATTACACAAGATCAGCGAACTTAACTCATCTCCTCACAGCGAGTGCCGACATAATCACATTCGCCATAACTTGGAACTTAGAAAATAATCAATTTGCCAGATTTAAACTCAACTCTAGTTTTTAAGTGGCTAAGGAGATTATGAAGACCTAGTTTATGAAGTAATGGAATACAAGTATTAAATTTGGAAATAACACAATAGATTACAAGACTTTCAAGAGGCTTGCTCTATTGAGCTGTGACTAAGAAGACCCCACGTAGAGTGTTCGAAGACCCGATGCAATAGATCATAATAGAAGGCGTATAAACTCTGGGAATTTCACATTTATATTTCTTTTCCCTAATTTTTTTCTCTATACACAACGGACACGGATTTTCTCATAAGAGCGATTGTGCGTGAGATCAAGAGACTGCATTTGAATTAAACTCCCGACTGGATTAAAGTGACGAAGATTTGCAAGCAGCAACAAAGAGAGCAAACTACTATAATTCTTTGGTGTCAGTTATTTTCGCTTTGATATTTTTTGCTATGTGATTTGGTGGACTCCTAATAAGCTCTTCCTTGAGTAATAGAAAATGGGTATTTCTGGTCAATCTTCCCCTAATATCTAATAGAAAATTGCATCTTTCTTTCATGTAAAGCTAAAAGCACGCTTCTTGACTAACAATGCTCCTCAAACCGGAATTCCCAACAATGCATAAACTGCAGTATTCGGATTTACATTGTATTATTCATAACCCGAAAACCGGAACCGGAAATATAGGGAAAGAAAAGTGTTACCAGCTCTTGTTCTTCGACATCCTTGAGGTACTCTTGGATTGAGACTGTCTGCTCAACTTCATCGTCAAATGGACTAGCCATAGTCACTGGACAGACACACGAAAATCCTGTAAGGAGATAGGAAATTCGTCAAAAATGTACCCATTGGGGATTAGAAGCTTATTAAAGAGATGGCATAGAAGACAAACCCTAGAACGATTATGTGGAGTGAGCATGAAGAATCAGACGGTTAGACACAAGAAAACCTCGGTGTTAGTGGAAGGAAGAATTCGATTTCAATCTGGAGAACAAGGCAGAAGAAAATGGGTCGTCCGTGGGCTGGGCTGACTGAGAAAACGAAACTGGGCTCGTATTTTAGTCCAACCAAATTCGATTTTCCACAGCCTTGGCCACCCGTTTATTAACAGCAAAATTACTTGATTATATAAAATTAAAATAATAGAGTAATATATATATGGGGAAATTTCATAAAACATCATCCAATACACCACAAATTTTAAAATTATAGTTGTAGAGGGCGATTTTTATCGCCTTGCAGTCACAAAGATAATCGAAATAGCACAAATAATTATGAAAATACGAATATCCTTGATTTATTGTGATTCCGAGAGGACCCGGTTCCTTCCGTTTAATAGCTCGGATAATCGAAGGTTATACACTATGATTCTTGAGAGATCGAGAATACTACGAATAAGCAAACTCAAAGACTCAAGAATAACTCTCTCTAACTCACGATATATTGGATACTGAATGAATTTACACCGAGTTTACATGCATATTTATAGGTTTGGGGATCTTCTAGATTGTTCCTACGAATCATGCTAGGGTTTCCTTATGTTTCGCCGTGATCGTTATTGACCTCCCTTATTTGCGTTGGATATCCCACAAAATCCTCAACTGAATGAGCTGGCCTCTCTTCTTTCTCGCGATCTCGAGTAATTTCCCCTTTTAATTCGATTGGGCTTTCTCGATGAGACTCTCTTTCGATGAACTCCTCACCGATGAACTATCTTGTCGCGATGAGGTCTTCGGCTGGCTCTGTCAGATGATGACTTCTTATGGGCTTTGCTCGTTGGGCTCTAATTCACCCTGTCCTCTGATGGGCCTGGAATCTTCAAGTGATCTTGCTTCTATTTCGTGTCGTCTATTACATAAACGACACCAAATAGTGTTAAGGAGAGATTTGACAAAATCTGACCTTAACAGTTAGTCCCCTATTTTATCGAATGTGAAACATTGATAAAATAATCCAAAATAAAAACTGTTCCCCGATGAAGTTTTATCCGATGAAGTCGAATCTCCGATGAGGTTGAATCTTCGATGAAGTTGAATCCTCGATGAGGTTATATTCTCGATGAGGGTGTGTTCTCGATGAGGGTGTGTTCTCGAGGGAGTAGGTCTTCGAGGAGGTCGTGTCCTTCGGAGACTCTTCCACTTCTTGCATGCCCACTTATGAACGCGAGTTCCCATGCAACTCCGATTGGGCGTGCTTCTCCAGGCTGCCAGATCTTGGAAGTCGATGTCAATCATTCCGCATTAAATGCGGGATTTTCTCGCACTCGAGTGCTTTTGGGTTTCGCAACGACTCTTTTGATCTTCACCGTTGGATGATTTCCCTTGCTTCGATCCTGGGCCGTTGGATCCAAATGTGCCTCATCAACTTCGCCAACTTCCTTCTATAAATTCAAATCCTGCCCTCGTCTCAAACACTTTATTTCAGCCATTCCCTAAAACTCTGTCTGCGATTCTCCTTCTTGAATCCCTCTTCTTCAAGCAAATCTTCAAACTCTTTTCCGTTCATCCTCTCCTCCGGCGAGAATGTCGAAGCCTGGAAAGATCTTCAAGACTCGGTCGCCGAAGTCCATAATGACTGAGAGGCACTTGGAGGACTTGAAGAAACACTATGTGGACTCCACTCCCTGCTACCTCCGTCTTCCTCAATCCGGCGAGCTTGCCGATGAACCTCCGGAGGGGTATATCGCTCTTTACGAGCACTTCTTCCGGTCGGTGGAGTTGCATCTTCCACTGCCTCATCTCATCGTCTGCTTCCTTCACGCGTATAATATGCCGATCAGTCAGGTTAGCCCTAACGCTCTTGGCCTCCTTATCTGCACCATGGCGATCGCTCTCGAACAAAAGGTGGTCCTCACTCTGGAGGACTTGATGCGGCTTTTCAAGTGGTCAAAGAACTCGAAGAATCTGGGTCGGTTCTTCCTCTCTCATGTCATGAGTCCCCATGTCATCACCAATACACCGAACAATGAATCCGGGTAGGAGAATAGGTACTTCTTCGCGCATCTTGACCGCTTCACCCTCGGGCCACATTGGGATGCGCTTCCTACCGAGTGGGCCGTTGAGAAAGATCTGCCCAGGTTCAGGCCCGTCGCGAATAAAGAAGACGACGAGCGCCTCGCTGGGGTTGTTCGGGCTTTGCTGGACAACCCTCGTCGGAATTGGACGACGGACTTCTTCAGTACCCGTGTCAAGGAATCGGGACTCAACCAACTCTGCCACATCGTGGGTAAACCACCCAAGACTTTGTGGCCAGTGGGGTTCCGCCTCGAAGAGGTAAAAGATGGCTCTTCGTCCCCTGTTGTTCGACAATCTCCCAAGCCGAAGAAGAGAACTCAAACGTCAGCTCGTGGATCCACGGAACCACGACAATGTCAAGGCCAAGATCCAGGATAAGGCCGAGATCCGGGACAAGGCCAAGATCCAGGACAAAGCCAAGATCCAGGACAAGGAGGTGGATCTTCCGGTCCTCAAAGGGATCTATCGAAGGCAGGCTTCTTGGGCGTTGGTCCTCGGACCGGGGCTGACCGGTTCGCTTCCTGCGATAAGCCTCCGCCTCCGAAGAGCAGTTCGGAAAGGCGAACAAAGAACAAGCACGACGCCAGTGCTTCTCGTTCTTCGGAGGTTCCACCTTCCTCGGGGGCGACTCGCCCTCGAGATGCGCCTCGTCCTTCGGAAGGCCGTCGCGAACCAGAGGCTCACCCTTCTTTGCGGGCACCTTCTCGCGACAAGGTTGTCCCGAAGAGGAAAACATCTGAAGAGGCACGCGACGCCCCTCGTCCGAAGAAAACCAAAATCTCCAACCCACCTAAGGAGACCGACGCGATCCCCCCGGCTTCGGAGTCCGTTACCGTTGCTTCTCATGTCGGGGCCGTTTCCTCTGGGACGGCCGCGTCGACCGTTCTTGTTTCAACTCCCCCAATCGAGGCTGGCAAAGCCGCCGATAAGACTCGGGGAACTCCCCAACCTTCTCTCTCTTCTCGGGAACTGTTCCGTTTTGACGATGACTTCATTGACTTGGTGTCGTCACTAGACCTCTCGGCTTCCGAGGTACCATCTGAACTTCCTCTACTGTCTTTTCGTGATGCTTGCAGGTTTTTGGTGTCTGATATATATGTATACTTTCTTTGTAAATTTAGGCTCCGGCTTGCGCCGATGTTCCTCCTTGTTCGGAGGTTCCTTCCGAAGCGCCCCTCGACCCTGTCGTGGAGAGTCCTTCGGTCGTTGTTCCTCCGGCTGGTGAGGAGGGTTTGGTGCCCGAAGAGGTGCTCGATACTGCCGATGCGCTTCTCGCCTTGGAGCCTGTCGGACAGCCGAGCGTTTCGGAAGAGGCTCGCCTGCCTTCTGAAGAGTTTCTGATCGAGGGCCATCCCGAAGGGGCGGATAGCCTCCTTCCGGACGTCTCTCTTCTCGATGTCTCCGTCCCTCCCGAAGTGCTTCGGGTGGGAGGCTCTTTGGAGCCGACTGTCGATGCCGGCCCTTCGAGGGCTACCATCTCACCTTCCACCGATATTTCCGGTGGGTCGGCTGAGGTCACCTTTTCTCCATTGCCAAGTCTTCTTCCCAATTCTAGGACAGGAGGCTTTTCCATCCCCCTTGCGGAGCGTTTTTCAGCGGTTCCCACCCCGAGCTCCTCGCCTGAAGAGTGGAGGAGATACTCTCTCCGGGTTCTTCGGGATCTGCTTTGGTCTGAGCCTTCTCGGATCAGCACCGGCTTGTCCCTGAGCGATATTGGTGGCTACGCCCAAGCCGCCACTATGCTCTTTCAAGCCCTCGCGCGTTTCAACGCCGTCATTCTTGGAGAAAGTATGAATGCGGGCAAGAGCACTCAGGAAATTCGCGACCTCCACGCGAAGCTAGCCGACACCGAATCGCATCTCGAGATATCCGTTCTCAGGGAGCGAAAGTATCGGGAGGCGGCCGAAGGGACTTTCGACGAACTGGAGGTTGCGAGGGCTTAACTGGCGAAAGAGGTTTCGCTTCGCCAGTCTCTGGAGAGGGAGCTTGCCGAGTACAAGGCTAAAGCCGAGAAAGAGGTCGAGGCGCTGAAGGCTGAGCTTGCCGGGGATCATAAGCGCCATTCCCTGATAGTGCAAAGCTACGAGAAGCATCTCGAAGCGAAGAAGTGGAGGTTGGCCAAAATCAGCGAAGCGGTGGGCGTTCCTGCCGAGCAAGAGAGCCGACTCGCTTCTCGAGTGGCCTCATGCATGAAACGCCTCAGGAAAGACCTCGAGATATCGCAAACGGAGGCGAATTCCGAGCGCGAGGCACGCCTACGCCTCTTCGAGAGGGCCCAAAGCAAAGCACAGCGCGCCTCGGAGAGGTACACGGCGTTGGAGGAGTCCACCAATTTCCATCGCCGCTCTGCCGCGTATGGGGCCAATGCTCGCCTTCTCGAGAAAGCTCCTCCCACGGCGACCATAGAGAGTCTCCTGCCTCGTCTTCCGAAGTATAAAGAGTTAGAGGAAGAGAACGAAGCCAAGGCTCGGGAGCTGGATGACAAAGCCCTCCTCGATCCTGACTCTCCTCCGCTCACTCCTTGTGCTCCTCCTCCTGCTGATGCCGATTGGGCGTCTCGCTTCGTAGGTGGGGATGCCTCTTTGGCCTCCGATGGCCTCCACGAGTATGGGACCAGCGATGGGGTCGTCTCTTCTACCGGCGAAGCGGTAGGGGAAGAGGAAAATCCTTAGGCCTTTTCTTGTAGCTTTCCTATGTATATTTATTTTATATTGTCTTCCTTTGTAACTCCTTTGATGGATTTTATTAATGAAGAAAACTTTCTTTCTTTGTTTCAACTTGTCGTTACTGCGCTTGTCGCTTCTCTTGCGTTCCTTCTATTATTTTCTGGCTATTCTCAACCTTCTTCCCTCAGGTTGACGAATTCTTCTACACTTCTTGTCCGCTGTTTTACTATGAGGATGTGCTAGCTTCTTTCCTCGTGATCGACAATGAACACCCCGCCATCCTCGAGGATTTTGTCCAAGACATGATAAGGCGCGCGGCTGCCACGCTTTCCGGAGCCCCGGACGATGAGGTTCCTCCCATGGGTCCCTCTTCGGCCTACATGCTTGAATTTATGATGCTGAAGCCCATAAATTATGCCGCCGTGGAAGATCTTCTGCGGGACGTCCTATCCGAGAATGGGGAGTTCGTCATAGAGCAAATTGCCGATAGAGTTGTTCGGGAGGATTGCTCTTCCTTTGCTGTATTTCAATTGATTTGTAAATTACTTTGCGGCCGCGATGTATCGTGTCTGTAAAGAAATTCTTATTAATAAAGCCTATGACTTTCTTATATGTGGTATGCTAACGATGAATTATGGGAGTATGTGTACTCCGCTTTTTTTTTCTTGGCGATGAGCTTGTCGGTATGCACCGGGCTCTGTCGCGATGAAGTGCTTGGCACTGATTCGCTGGCGATGAGCTTGTCGGTAAGCACCGGGCTCTGTCGCGATGAAGTGCTTGGCACTGATTTGTCGGCGATGAGCTTGTCGGTATGCACCGGGCTCTATCGCGATGAAGTGCTTGGCACTGATTTGTCGGCGATGAGCTTGTTGGTATGCACCGGGCTCTGTCGCGATGAAGTGCTTGGCACTGATTCGCTGGCGATGAGCTTGTCGGTAAGCACCGGGCTCTGTCGCGATGAAGTGCTTGGCACTGATTTGTTTGTTGGCCCATTTGTCATAGTACTTTTTTGTATGCTTGGCCCATTTGCCGTAGTAGTTTCTTTTGTATGCTTGGCCCATTTGCCGTAGTAGTTTTTTTTGTATGCTTGGCCCATTTGCCGTAGTAGTTTTTTTTTTTGTATGCTTGGCCCATTTGCCGTAGTAGTTTTTTTTTTATGATTGGCCCATTTGCCGTAGTAGTTTGTGATATTCGGCGATGAGCTTGTCGGTATGCACCGGGCTCTGTCGCGAAGACGTGCTTGGCACTGATTCATCTTGTGTGTATATATATTTGTGATATGTATTTAAATGGAGAAGCGATTCGAATATTTTGTCTTAAAAGACGAGCCTCGTTAAACCCTTCGAGTCCCCCAATGGGTGCGGCTCGCGAGGGAAGAGTACTCCATATTGTATTGAATAAGGCCGGAGCCAATCATGCTAATCCCGAACAAGTAGGGTCGGGAGTCCCCTTTTGATAAACTTGAAATGGAAAGTAAACTTAAGAATAGAAATTAAGAAAGGATAATAGTCAGGCGATAGGGGAGAAAACAACGACGATGTCATTTATTGGTAGAATTTCTTCAAGTGCTTGGCGTTCCACCTTCTTATGACTTTGACTCCATCGGTGTTCTTAAGCTCATATACTCCTGGTTTGACGATGTGGGTAACCATATACGGGCCTTCCCAGCTTTCTCCCAGCTTTCCTGCGTTTAGCTCGGCTGTGTTCTGGAAGACCTTTCTGAGGACCATCTCTCTTACTCGGAACCTTCTCGGTCGCACCCTTTTGTTGTAGAACCGTGCGATG
The DNA here is from genome assembly GCA_954871525.1 of Parietaria judaica. Lineage (NCBI taxonomy): Eukaryota > Viridiplantae > Streptophyta > Magnoliopsida > Rosales > Urticaceae > Parietaria > Parietaria judaica. Next base: position 5,921,107 of record OX940868.1, read on the forward strand.
GTTTTCTGGTAATTGGCTATGTGAATTCTGGCTCGCTCTCGCTTTTCATCGATGTGATCGAGTTGGTGAAGCAGGTCCTGGTCGTTGGCCTCTTCGTTTTTCGGTGCCCAAGATCGTCGGAAGCTGGGGACTCCTACCTCTGCCGGGATTACCGCTTCCACCCCAAATGCTAGGGCAAAAGGAGTTTCTCCAGTGGCTGAGTGTGGTGTTGTCCGATAAGCCCATAATACTCCCGGGAGTTCATCTGCCCACATGCCTTTCTTCTTGTCGAGCCGCTTCTTGAGGTTGTCGGTGATCATTCGGTTGATCGCTTCGGCGTTCCCGTTCCCTTGAGAATATCTTGGCGTTGATGTGTTCAGCTTTATCTTCCAACATGCACAGAAGTCCTTGAACCTCTTCGAGATAAACTGGGATCCGTTGTCCGCGATGATCTCCCTGGGGAGTCCAAAGCTAGTGATTACGTTCTTCCAAACATAACTCTCGACGTCCGAATCCTTGATATTGGCGTAGGATTCCGCTTCGGTCCACTTGGTGAAGAAATCCGTGACTACTAGCATGAATCTCTTTTGCCTTGTCCCGATTGGCATAGGACCGACGATGTCCATGGACCACTTCATGAAAGGATAGGGCACCGATACCACTGACAGCTCTTCGGCAGGGCAGTTGATCGCTGGGGCATGTCGTTGGCACTTCTCACATCTCCTAGCGTGGTTGACGCAGTCCGCGCGCATTGTCTTCCAAAAGAAACCCTGCAGCTTGGCTTTCCTCAGCAGGTTGCGCCCGCCCGAGTGATTACCACATTCTCCGCTGTGGATTTCTTTCATGACATAGTCCGCTTCGTCCTTGCCTAGACAGCGTAGGTAGGGGCCTACGAGGCTCTTAAAGTAGAGCCGTTTATCTACGATTGTGTATCGGGAGCTCTTTGTCTTTATCTTCCGTGCCTCTTGTCGATCTTTGGGTAGCTTTCCTTCGAGCAGATTTGCTCGGATGGGGGTTCTCCAATCTTTGTCTCCAGAGTCTTCTACTACTCCTGGCTCTCCGTTCTCGTCCTCTTCTTCCTTTATATGCTGGATCTCTTCCTCGCCTTCTTCCAAGACGCCGCCATTGCCATGAGCGTTGTCATCCCTGTCGGTTAATCCTTCTTCGCCTGTCTTCAGTCTCTTCTTATCGGGGCCCTCGCCTCTCTTGATGCTAGGTTTCTGCAGCGCCTCTACCGTAATTGACCGGAGTTCTCCTACTTGGGTGATCGACCCCAGGCTTGCCAGAGCGTCTGCATGGTTGTTGTCTCCTCTGGACACCTGTGTCAAAGTAAAGAAATTGAACTTCTTCTCGAGGGATTTGACGACTCCAGCGTAGGCCTCAATTCTTTTGTCGTTCGTTTCGTACTCTCCACTGACTTGCTTCACGACTAGCAGAGAGTCCGAAAAGGCGTTCAAGTTCTTGACCCCGATGGCCAGGGCTGATTGCATCCCGATGATGAGCGCCTCGTATTCCGCCTCATTGTTGGTGGAACGGTAGGCGAGGCGGCAAGCCTTCTCGATTATTTCTCCCATCGGAGAGATGAGCCGGACTCCGATTCCTGACCCTCTCGAGGTCGATGATCCATCGACGCAGAGTCTCCAGGTCCCAGCCTCATCGCTCAGCTCCACGGGCTTCTTGGGCAGCTCGATGAGGAAATCGGCTAGCACTTGTGACTTCAAGCTCGTCCGCAATTGGTACTCGATGTCGTATGCTCCTAGCTTTATATTCCACTTCGTGATTCTGCCGGATTGATTTGGGCTTTGAATGATGGAGCGAATTGGCCTGTCCGTCATAACGATGATAGTGTGGGCCTGGAAGTGGAATCGCAACCTCTCCGATGCGTCGTAGACAGCCAGCGCCAGCTTCTCGATGGTGGGATATCTTGTTTCAGCGTCGAGGAGCTTCCCGCTGATGTAGGAGACTGGCTTTTGCTCCCCTTTCTCCTCTCGAACGAGCACCTGGCTTATCGCTTGATCGGACACGGCGATATACAGATAGAGTGGCTCTCCGGGCTCCGGCTTTGTCATAACGGGTGGCGATGAGAGATAGACTTTTAGTGCTTGAAAAGCTTCTTCGCACTTGTCGGTCCATTCGAACTTCCTGTTTTTCCTCAGCAGCTCGTAGAATAGAAGAGTTCGATCTGCTTGTCGCGAGATGAATCGCCTTAATGCGTTGATCATTCCTGTCAGCTTCTGGACCTCTCGTCGGTTTCGGGGCGACGGCATGCTCTGAATGGCTTCGACTTGTTCGGGATTGGCCTCGATTCCTCGTCGCCTGACCATTTGGCCTAAGAACTTTCCGGATGAGACGCCGAAGGTGCACTTGGTAGGGTTTAGCTTCATCTGGTGCTTGTTGAGGACGCCGAAGCATTCCTCTAGGTGCTTTACATGCATCACCGCTTTCAAAGATTTGACGACCATGTCGTCGATGTACACTTCTATGCTTTTCCCGATCTGCTCGTGGAACATCTTTGTCATCAGCCTCTGGTAGGTCGCCCCAGCGTTTTTCAACCCGAAAGGCATAACCTTATAGCAGTAGGTCCCCCTCTCGCTGATGAAGGCTGTCTTCTCTTCGTCGTCTGGGTGCATCCGGATCTGATGGTAGCCTGAGTAGGCATCGATGAAACTCAGGAGCTCGTACCCGTAAGTGGCTTCGACGAGGCGGTCGATGTGTGGCATCGGGAAACTGTCCTTCGGACACGCTTTGTTGAGGTCAGTGAAGTTGATGCATACTCTCCACTTGCCGTTCTTCTTCTTCACCACGACGGTGTTGGCTAGCCACTGGGGGTATTTCACCTCCCGGATGGTTCCCATAGCGAGCAGCTTATCCACTTCGTCGTTGATGATCTTATTCCGGTCGGAGGCCATCTTTCTTCGCTTCTGAATGACAGGTTTGTGCCCGGGATCTGTGTTGAGCCAGTGGGTGACCACTGTTGGATCGATCTCTGGCATGTCCTCGTGGGACCATGCAAAACTCCCTCGGTTCCTTTTCAGGAACTCGACCAGCTGAGCCCTGATCTCTGGCTCGAGTCCGGCGCCTATACCGACAGTCCGAGCCGGGTCGGAGTCGTCGATGCAGACTTGCTCCACTTCTTTGAGCTGTGGGCCTCCTAATCTTTCTTCGGTAGCTTGGTCTTCCACGTCTTCCGCGCTGAGGATCTTGGGGATGCCCCGGGGTCCCCCTTTTCCCTTTTTCCTGCGCCGCTTCCTCCGGGTCGTCGATGGTGGAGGCGGAGCGGTCGTGGCTAATTGCTATTGGTCGGCTGGCTTGCTGCCGCTGCACTCGGCCTTCTCGACGTCCTTGGGCGCGCTCATCGCTCGGTAGTGCATCATGTAGCAGATGCGATAGGCCTCGCTGTTTCCTCGGACTTCGTCGATGGTCCCTTCTATCCGCCCTGGGAATTTGATGCATCGGTGGTACGTGGACGAGACGGCCCTCATTGAGTGAATCCACGGTCTCCCGAGGATCACATTGAAGTGCGATCGTACGTCCAGTACCATGAAATCAGTCATCCGATGGACGGTTCCGGCGTAGACGGTGAGATTCACCGTTCCCAGTGAGAGAGCTACGTCTCCGTTGAAGCCTGACACCTTGTGCAGACGGCCTCCGATGACTAGGTCCTCGATCTTCATCCGTGTCAAGCAGTCGTATGTGATGATGTCGACTGAGCTTCCATTTTCCACGAGGACGCGAGCGACGTCGCATCCTCCTATGTTGAGCTCCAAGACTAGAGCGTCATCGTGCTCGTCGCCGCATACTTCTTCGTCGACGAACTCTATCGTCGTTTTCGGACCGGTCATCCGCGCATCTTCCCGAGCGGACTCTTTTCCTCTGCGCTGATAAGCTTTGATGCTGTTGATGGAGTCTTCGCAGAGGCGAGATCGTCCCATGATCAAGTCGATCCTTGGTCTTGCGGCTGGTCTCCCGTCATTCGGGCGTTCCGTCGAGGCCTCCTCGATTGCAAGGCTCCTTTTCGGTGCCTCTTGGCTTCCTCCCGTGCGCTGAGCGGGGGCCTCCTGCCTGTTCAGCCACGATCGGTTGCCGTTATTCCATGGTTGAGTGGGATTCTGGGAGATATGCTGGAATTCCCCTTGTACGATCTTCCTCTGGATCATCTTCTTCAGGCTGGCGCACTCGTCGGTCGCATGACCGTGGTATTCGTGGAAGGAGCAGTACTTGCTCATGTCCCTCGGCCACGGCTTCCTTTCGTAACCGCCTCGACCGCCGGAGTAGCCTCCTCGGCTGCTTGAGAAACCTCCTCGGCCTCCGGAGTAGCCCCCTCGGTCGCCAAAGTAACCTCCTCGGCCTTCTAAAAAGCTGCCCTGGCTACTTGGGAAGTTCTCCGGCTGGGAGTTCCCTTGCGGATGTCCCCCTTGCTGATGACTCCCACGGTTGTCGGGCGCCTCTTTCTTTCCGTCTACTTGGTAGACTCCGTGCCCATGGGCTTCCTGGACTCTTCGCTCATCGGGACCGTCTCGGTTTCTCCGGTCTCGTCGCTCTCCTTCTCTCCTCGTCCTGGACGACGATCCTTCTCGTCCGTCTCTAGCTTCCCTCCTTTCTGGCCTTGCTCGGCCCTCGGCTTCCTCTTCTAGCCTTTTCTTGATCGTCTTATTCTCTTCCATGTCCATCTAGATCGTTGCTTTGTGGAGTGCGTCCTCTATCGAGTTTGGAAGCGAGACGCACAACTCGTCGTTGAATGGGGATTGATAGTACAAGCCGTGCTTCAGAGCCTGGACCGAGACGACGTCATCGATCTTTGGGATTCGGAACATGACGTTCTTGAACTTCTCCACGTACTGCCGAAGCGGTTCGTTTTGTCCTTGCTTGACATCGAAGAGGTTGGATACCGTCAGCTCCGTTTGTACGTAGATGGAGAAGTGTTTTAAGAAAAGGGCGAACAGCTCGTCGGAGGTGTCGATGGAGCCCGGCGTCAGCCTTGCGAACCAGTCACTGGCACGACCTTGCAAACTCGCGATGAAGAGTCTGCAAAGGACGGCTTTCCTTCCGGACCTCCTCGCCCCCGATGTGGTCCGTCGCGATTCGGAATGACTTCACGTGGGTGTGGGGATCCATCTCCCCTTTGTATGGTGTGAGATTGATCTTCGGCGGCTCCTCTAGCTCTATCCCCGGAATCCTCGTCGTGAACGGGGTGGTTCTGGCCTTTCGCACCATACTGTCGATTTCCGGCGCCGAGCTCGTCGCTTGGTGCACTTGTGATGCGACCTTCCCGAGTTTGGCTTCCATCTTTGATGACATCACTGCCATCGCCTTGGCCACCTCTTCGGCCACTCTTGTCGCCACGTCCATCGTCGGGTTGCCCGGTGTGTGCCCCGGCGTGTTCTCCAGCTGATTTGCTGCGGTTGGCGGCTGGGCTGCGTCCGTGTCGAAGAGGTTCCTGATGAGCGATGGGGTTGACATGCCTATTGGCGCGTCCGTCGTCACCGCGCCTCTGCTGGCGCTCCCTCTGGCTCCTCGTGCGGCCGATTCTGCTATCTGGTTTGTCGGACGTGGTCTTTCCGCGCGCTCTAGGAGGCTTGCGAGGCGTCTGTTCTCCACGGCTTGCTCCTCTATCTGCCGGGCGGATTCCTCGGCTTTGTTGGTGACCTCTTTCATCTTCGCGATGGCTTCGGCCAGCTGTTGTTCCATTCGCTGCATGGCCTGCTCCTGAGCAGAGCTGGCTTCCTCGGCTGACATCCTCCTTCTTCTCTTCGATTTCCTGGCTGTGCGATAGAAAGAAACAAAGCCCCTCGGTGGGCGCCAAACTGTAGAGGGCGATTTTTATCGCCTTGCAGTCACAAAGATAATCGAAATAACACAAATAATTATGAAAATACGAATATCCTTGATTTATTGTGATTCCGAGAGGACCCGGTTCCTTCCGTTTAATAGCTCGGATAATCGAAGGTTACACACTATGATTCTTGAGAGATCAAGAATACTACGAATAAGCAAACTCAAAGACTCAAGAATAACTCTCTCTAACTCACGATATATTGGATACTGAATGAATTTACACCGAGTTTACATGCATATTTATAGGTTTGGGGATCTTCTAGATTGTTCCTACGAATCATGCTAGGGTTTCATTCTGTTTCGCCGTGATCGTTATTGACCTCCCTTATTTGCGTTGGATATCCCACAAAATCCTCAACTGAATGAGCTGGCCTCCCTTCTTTCTCGCGATCTCGAGTAATTTCCCCTTTTAATTCGATTTGGCTTTCTCGATGAGACTCTCTTTCGATGAACTCCTCACCGATGAACTATCTTGTCGCGATGAGGTCTTCGGCTGGCTCTGTCAGATGATGACTTCTTATGGGCTTTGTTCGTTGGGCTCTAATTCACCATGTCCTCTGATGGGCCTGGAATATTCAAGTGATCGTGCTTCTTTTTCGTGTCGTTTATTACATAAACGACACCAAATAGTGTTAAGGAGAGATTTGACAAAATCTGACCTTAACAATAGTCCATGTCATAATTCTCAAAACATCATTTTCAAATTTCATGTACCAAAATACCCCTGCAAAATTGACATATCGCATCCTTAGAAATAAACATACCGTGTCTTGAAAAATAGACATATCGTATCCTAAAAAATGGACAAGTTAGGGGTATTTGGGTGACATGAAATTTAAAAATGATGTTTTTGCTGTAAAACGCATTTCTTTAAGGGTAATTAGCGGCATAAATAGCCAAAGTTTTCACTTTCCCTTAGGCATGATGCAAATCCCAAAAAACGACGGCAAAAATATCCAAAGTGCACTAATCATGGTAATTACGAATTTTCATCTATTTAAGTGAATGTTTGTTAGTCAACTCGTGATGTGGCAGTGTTGACCGCCACGCAGACAATTACGTGGCACGTCACGTCATTTATTATTATTTTTATTATTTTTCAATTTTTTTGCGGGGCCACTTTTCTCATTCATCTCCCACGTTGCCATGTGTCTGTTCTCTCTCTATAATACTGCTAAGTCATATATAGATACCCAAAATTTATAAAGTTGGAACTCATGACCCATTCCTTTAAAACAAGGCACCAAACCACTACAAGTATATTTTATGTTAAACTATGATACAAATAACAATTTAAACAACAAATCTGTCTCTTTCAAAAAAAAAAAAACAACAAATCTGTCTATTAATAAGCATTATTAGACTAGATATATTTTGTGACGGGTTGAATTTTTAGGGTCGGGCTCAGATTGAGTTTTCTGGAACGGTTTCGAGTTAAATTTTTTGGGCTAGGCCTCGGATAATTTTTCTTTTTCTTATTAAGTTATTAGTTGGTATTTTTTTTAACTATATATATTTCAATAACCAAAGTATACAACAAAATATTCACATACCGTTCAAAAAAAATGTTCATATTTATTTAAGGTAAATTAATATTAATATGTCACAAAATGAAACTTAATTTTAATATTTTTGTTATGAAATAAAGGACATATTGTATGTGATAAAAATACACATAAAAATATGAAACTTAAGTAATATAATGTTTTGATTAAAGTTAGTATGTCACAAAATATATTTTTATTCCAATAATGTTTATCATAATTTTCAGTTTTGTAAATATGTTACAAATTTATACTTTTTAACTTAAGAATTATATTTATACGAAGCTAATTGTTAATGTTTATTAACTTAATTCGCATTCAGGTTCGCTTGGCGCCGGTAATCTTCTTATTTGCGTCGTGACACGATCGCCAAACATTGAAAGAACGCCAATATTTTCTTTGTTCTCAATTTTTTTCTGGTAAATACTTCTAAAGTTCTATGTTATTGATTTACTTTTTTACTGCTTCTTTATTTTTATATCAGATTTTAAGCTTTGTTTTTTTTCTTTATTATATCACAGTTCTAAGTTAGAACTTCTAAGTTCTATGCTTCTCTTGTTTATTGTGTATGCATAAGTTGTATGTTTTTGCTGATGGAAGGATTTTTTTTTCCTAATAAAATATTGCGTGAGGTAGTGAGATTGTTATTTAATATATAATGTTTTTCCAATTTATTTTTGCAACTACAGATTGTTTTGATTATTTTGTTTCTGATTTGGGTTTTAAAAACAGGGCTTTGATTCGATAGACTCGGTTTTTTGCATTGATACTTCGCTCGCTATTTTGGTATCATCGTGAGATTATGCACACTCGTCTTCATATATTTGAAGGTAATTCTTGGAACATTTTCCATTGACATGATGTTATTTTCTATTTCGGCACTTGTTTAAGTTTATTAGATTGCAATTAATTATACAATATGTTTTTGTTTTGTTTATTATTGTAGATGAAAACGCAACTATTGATTCATTCTTCAAAAGAAAATGTGTTGATACGCAAGTTCCCAATACTCATTTAATTAGTGAAGATGATCGTGTTCCACCTCCAAAGCAAAAAAGAGTTGAAGTTGATGAATATTTTGATATCAACAAAATAGAACATGACCCGGGTTTAAGACCACGAATTTGGAAGTATCCAATTGATAAGCGTGACAAGGTTCGAAGAGATTACATTAATTTTTGTCCAAATCAACCTCTACGTGAAGACTACCAGAAATAAAATGGTCGAAGCTTCCAACCATCTTGGTTCACACGAACACAGTTTTCATCTTGGTTGGAGTATTCTATCAAAGAAGATGCTATATTTTTCTTGCGTACTTTTTTTATTTCAAAAACAAGGTATTCCTTCAAGATCGAATGCTTTTACAGAAAAAGGGTTCAGGACTTAGAATAAGATTGGTGGAAAAAATTGTTCTCTTATGGCACATATCGGAAAAGAACACAATTAATTTCATCCTACAACTTTAGGTCTTTTGTTAGATCTCGTGAATCAGTCAGCTCATATTGCGAATCAGATTGGGAATTTCCAAGAAAAAGAAAAGCGTGATAGTAGACTTCGGTTAAAAACCTCTATTGGAGTAACTAGATGGCTTGCGTTTTAGTCTTATGCTTTTCGAGGCCATGATGAGTCTGCTACCTCAATAAATCGAGAAAATTTCTTATAATTGTTGGAATACTCTGCCACTTTAAATCCTGATATAGAAGATGTTTTGGAGAATGCACCGGGGAATGCGCGTACACTTCACCGAAAATACAGAAGCAAATATTGCATGTCTTGGCAATGAAAGTGAAGAAGCATATTCGGGATGAATCAGTGAAGCAAGGTACTCTGCACTAGTAGATGAAGCCCGAGATGTATCTAAAAGGGAGCAGATATCGCTTGTTTAGAGATTTTTTCACAAAGATGGATGCATACAAGAGCATATTTTTGGGTTGCTTCATGTCAAAGACACTACATCATTGACCTTGAAAAATGGTATTTTCTTGACACTTTCTCAATTTACTCTTGATATTCAGTCTATACGAGGACAAGGTTATGATAGAGCTAGCAACATGCGCGGTGAATGGAAAGGTTTGCAAGCTTTTATTTCACAAGAATGTCCAAGTGCTTATTATATTCATTTTTTGCTCATCGATTGCAATTATCATTAGTTGTTGCATCCAGGGAGGTTTATCATGTTAAAAAGTTTTTTGATAAGATTTTACTCATTGTTAATATCGTCAGTGGATCGTGTAAGCGTAACGACTAGTTGAAAGATGCTCATGCTTCAAATGTTGTCTATTTACTTAACATCGAGGAGCTTGAAAGTGGAACCAGTCTTAATCAGCCAAGTTCATTGCAAAGACCAGGTGATACTCGTTGGACTTCACACTCTAATCACTTAACAGTTTGATCAAGATGTTTAGTGCAATATGTGAAGTTTTATTGAAGCTCAAATCTGAGGGACAAACTCATAGTCAACGTGGTGAAGCTAAATCAGTTCATAAGACAATGACTAGTTTCTATTTTGTCTTCGCTATGCATCTGATGAAAGAAATTTTATATATGACTAGCTTACTTTGTAATGCCTTGAATTCTGATCTCAAGATATTTTGAATGCAATGTTTCTTGTAAGATCCACGAAAACACTCTTACAAGACCTTAGAGATGAAGGATTTAGCGACTTAGTGGAAAAAGTGATATCTTTTTTTGGAAGAGTCAATATAGTTGCATCCGATTTTAGTGCTCCTCGTGGTATTAAAAGAGTAATGGCTCATCGTGATATAACAATGGAGAAATACTACAGAATAGATATTTTCTACACTCTGATAGATTCTCAAATGGGAGAACTAGACAGGTGATTCAATGAGAGTAGATATGCTTGTATTAGGTTCAGCTTTAGATCCTAACGAGTTGCAACGATCTTTCAAAAAGGATGATATCATTAAATTTATTCAAAATTTTTACCTTAAAGATTTCGGCCAACATGATTTTGACGCATTGGGCCCCGAGCTTCATCAGTTTGATACATTCCAGAAATTGCCAGAGTTTGTAGCTTTGAAAACACTAGGTGATCAGATTACTACCCGGTGTTGTAAAGAGTGATAACTCTAATTCTTACTCTTCCGCTTTCTACTGCTTCAACCGAGCGTTCTTTTTCAAGAATGAAGCTAGTTAAGACGGCACTTCGGAACAAGATGGATGATGATTTCTTGTCGGACTATTTGGTCATGAACATTGAGAGAGAGACTGCTGAGAAGTTTATTATCGATTCAATTATACCGAGCGTTCTTTTTCAAGAATGAAGCTAGTTAAGACGGCACTTCGGAACAAGATGGATGATGATTTCTTGTCGGACTATTTGGTCATGAACATTGAGAGAGAGACTGCTGAGAAGTTTATTATTGATTCAATTATAGAATATTTCTGTAATATGAAATCAAGACATTCTTTATTTTGATGTAATGATGTGTTTTGAGACATTATTAATGAACGTATAATTTAATGGTCTTTATTATTAATTAAATTATATTGTATTGGTCTTTATTTATTGTTCGTCACCCACTGATGACATTTCCTAGGTCCGCCCCTGGTTTCATATGTAATGTTGTTGAGCATTACATATTATATAACACTCCCCCTTGGAATGCTCATTACAAGATTTACTTGTTCATCCTGCCTTATTAAAAACCTTAGTATGGAGATATCAATGGGATAAAAACCATAGTAAGGGAAAAAGAGTACAGCCACGCATAGCTCCCCGTCATGTGGACATTGGTGAATTTTCATACACTCTGTAGATTTCGCATCCAAATGTCATGAACATATTTTCTGAACAATGACGTGGGGAGAGCCTTTGTGAAGAGATCCGTGGACTTATCGCAGGAACGAACATACTGGATGTTCATAACATTATTCTTTTCCAGCTCTTCAGTGAATGAAAAGAACTTTGGAGGGATATGTGTTATCCAATCGCTCTTGATAAATCATTCCTCCATTTGAGAAAAAAATGCGGCATTATCTTCGTAAAGTATGAAGGGATCATAACTTGGTAGGAGACCATTTGTGGTTCTGATATGTTGTGTCATGGATGTAAGCCACACGCACTCACGGCTTGCTTCATGTAGCGCAATGATCTCAACACAGTTTGATGATGTCGCAACGAGCGTGTGTTTTTAAGAGCGCCAAGAAAGCGCACTCCCTTCGCAGGTAAACACATACCCCGTTTAGGATCTTCCTTTGTGTAAATCTGACAAGTAAACTCCATCTGCATAGCCAATTTAAACTGGTTTTTTATTGGTAGGGTAAAATAATCCCAAAGAAATTGTTCCTTGGAGATAACGAAACACATTCTTAATTCCATTCAAGTTTCTTTTAGTAGGAGCAAAAATGAATCTCGATAAACAAAATTAACAGCTAAAGCTATATCCAGTCGAGTACAATTAGCAAGATACATAAGAGCTCCAATTGCACTGAAATATGGTACTTCTAGGCTAAGAATCTCTTCGGATTCATCACATGGATGATAGGGATCCTTTTCAACATCAAGGAACCTCACAACCATTGGGGTACTCAATGGCTTTGATTTATCCATGTTGAATATCTATAAAATTCTTCTCGTGTACACAAGTATCATACTTTGCAAGTGCTCAATTAGAAAACCGAGAAAATACTTTGTTTTGCCAAGATCTTTCATCTCAAATTCTTTCTTTAAGTAAGAGATAACTTTCTAAATCTCTACATTGGTCCCAATGATATTTAAATCATCAACATAGACAGAGATAATCACACAATACTTGATGAAAACGCATGGGCAAAGGGGGTCCTTGACATATCCTTTTACAAACAAATATTCACTTAGTCGGTACCACATGCATCCGAATTGCTTTAAACCATAAAGAGATCTTTGTAATTTAATTGAATATCTTTATCTAGGTTTTGAACTTTGACGCTTCGGGCATTTCGAATCCTTCAGGGATTCTCATGTACATATTTGTATCAAGTTATCCCTATAAATAGGCGGTAACACATCCATGAGGTGCATATTCAGTTTCTCATGAACAGCTAGACTAATCAAATATCGTAACGTAATTCCATCCGTGATAGGAGAATATGTTTCCTCAAATTCAATTCCAAGCCTTTGAGAAAACCTCGTGCTACAAGTCGAGCCTTGTATCTCAAAATCTCATTTTTGTCATTTATCTTCCGTACAAATACGCATTTGCATCCAACAGGTCTCACATCTTCAGGTGTGAGTACTATAGGCTCAAAAATATTATGTTTGTTAAGTGATCCTAATTCACCAGTAATAGTTTTTTCCATTCAGCCCAAACGTGTCTATTTTTACATTCGGTAACAAATCGTGTATGAGGATCCCCATTATTTTTTTCCATAATATCGCATGGAAAACTATAAAAAAATTCATAATCGATGTTCATATTTTGGTTCCATATTATACCTGTACTGGCATAATTAATAGAAATTTCTCGATTCTCTTCATCGCGTATTTCTTCAAGAATATGTTCCTCCATATTGGGGTCATCTTGTTTCTCTGCTTCTTTTCTTTTCTGACGATTTTCATCTTTGGAACCGGCTGGTCTTCCACGCTTCAGGCGTGTTGTGATTACACGAGTAACGTTGTTTTAAATTTAAAAATTTGAGCAGGAGCATTCTCAGCTGGTATATGAGATTTAGTCACTCTCTTTGTGTCCGTAAGTGCATCAAGAATTTGATTTTATATATCTTGAAAATGCAAAATTCTTTGGTTTTTTACTTAACATTCTTTTGCTTAAGGATCAAGATCTAAAAATTTTGGTACAAACCATATAATTTCTCTTTCTAGCTGTTATTTTCTCCCTCTAATGCTGGGAAATTTTCTTCATCAAAGTGGAAATCAACAAAACGAGTTGTGCAAATATTCTGAGTTTAAGGTTCAAGGTATATAACAATAAATGGGGTCTTAAAGCCAAAATAAATACCTAAACTTCTCAGTGGCCCCATCTTTATTCTTTGAGTTGGTGCAATAGGCACATAAAAGCCGCAAACTTGTCCGAATACAAGTTGCACTGAGGAGTATTTATTATATGCACTTGGTCTGATGCGAATTAAAGCCGCAACATGCAATATTGCATGACCCCATACTTATGCAGGAAGCATTGTTCTCATTATCAATGGTCTAGCAATAACCTAGAGGCCCTTGTCAATGATTCTGCCATACCATTTTGTGTGTAAACATGAGCAACATGATGTTCAAAATCAATCCCAACCGACATGCAATCATAGTCGAATTTCTAGGATGTGAATTAACCAGCATTATCAAGTTTAATTTTCTTGATCGTATGATCAAGAAAACGGCTCATAATTTGATCATCATGAGTGGATATTTGGAGAAACTTGGAATGGAATATCAGAATGCTATAAGCTCTCTAAGCAAGAGGAAGAGAATTAATGGAAACCAGGAAGGAATCTTCCAGAATGGGAGTACAAGTAATGTTGATCGGTCAACATTAGAATCATTTTCCGTGGACAACTCATCCTTCAACTGGATCTTGGATTCTGGATCAAACGATCATGCGTGTAATTCTTTTTAGTCTCTTGATAAATTAGAAGAGATAAATGAAGGAACAACCCTGAAAGTGGGAAATGGGGAATTCCTACAAGCAAGAGCTGTAGGAAATTTGCGACTGACATTTGGAAATAAGTTTTTATTTGTTGATAATGTTTACTATTATCCAAATGTCTGCAGAAATATACTTTCTGCGATTCTGTTGTACAAACAAGGATATACTCTAAACTTTCATGGATCCCATTTGGTCATCACAAATGATGGGGTATATATTTGTACTACTAATGAAGAAAATGGATTATATATCCTAAGACCAGATTACGGTAGCTGTATGAATGCTGAGAATGATGTTTAAATTGGCAATTCCAAAGTCAATCAAGAAAGCCAAGATTGATAATGATGTTCAAACGTACCTGTGGCATTTAAGATTGGGTCATATTAATCTAGATAGGATAAACAGGCTGGTTAAGGATGGACCCCTTAAAGAACTAACAATCGGTTCTTTGCCTGTTTGCGAATCCTGTATAGAGACTAAAATGACTAAAAAACCTTTTTCGGAAAAAGGTCAAAGAGCCACTAAACCATTAGAACTCGTCCATTCAGATGTATGTGGTCCCATGAACATACAAGGAAGGGGAGGAATTGATACTTCGTCACTTTCATTGACGATTATTCAAGATATGGTTACGTTTATCTCATGGCTAAGAAATATGAAACCTTGGGTAAGTTCAGAGAATTTCTAGCAGAGGCTGAGAATCAACTTGGATTATCATTGAAATCTCTTCGATCTGATCGAGGAGGAGAATACCTAGATCATGAGTTCTGCGACCTCTTGATCGAGAAAGGTATAACATCTCAATTGACTGCTCCTGGAACGCCGGAACAAAATGGTGTTGCAGAAAGGAGAAACATGATCCTACTAGAAATGGCAAGGTCAATGCTAAGCTATTCATCACTACTCAATTCATTTTGGGGATATGCTTCGTTGATGGCTGCAAAAATTCTCAATGTTGTACATGTTGGACATATGTGTCCTTAAACAAGATATTTATCCGTTTGTAAAAGATTATGACAAGTCTTTGAATAAAGATGATGCTTATTATGTTAATCTTATTATAGTTTCTGGTATAGTAAAATAAAATGTTTGATTCCTTAGTTCATAAAGGATGCAATTATGTTATTATTATCACAACAGAGTCGATGTGAGGAAGAATTAATAATCATATTAAATGAACTTAAAACGTCCGTGACCTGATTAACTGGGTAGGAGCTCATTAATCGTGTAAGGTCATTAATGTGACTAAGTGACAATCCTATTCTGGATTATGTGTGTGTCACACTCACTAGAAGTGCATTAAGTATGAAGCGTCTCCATACTGGACTGGACCTGACTTAAACTCAAGAAGTTGTCATATAAGACCGTCACTGATAACTTGTAATTGATTCACAAAATTATGGTCAAATGGATATTAGTTCTAAGTCCTGAGTGATCATGGGTCCGAGCTGCTGGCTTGATTGTTCTTTGATTTAATCTTTAAAGAACACAAGATATTACCGCTGTTCCCAACACTATTATTTTGGGAACATGATAGTCAGTAGTAATGATAGCTTGATCATAGACATGTGCATCACACAGCTCTCTTCAGAGTCATGATGATTCCCTTGATTGTAAGTGGTAAGAAGTGAGAGGTACCCGTGCGCAACTAATGAATCGAAACCATAAGTGGGTTGCTCATAATATTACTTACTGAGTCAAGGAGGAAAATCCAATGAGGGGCATTACGGTAAAAATAGCCTGCTCGTGTGTGAGTTATCAAGTGAGAGGACAATAACCCGAATTTGATTGTACCAATGGACACCCTGCTGTTATAAGGGAATAATATATACCGTATCACAAAAGAGTGCAGCCTCGGATATTAGATTTTCTAACAGCACCATGTTGTTGTAAATTAAATTCTAAGCAACTTTGCTTTTTGAACCAAGTCATTCAGACTTACGGTTTGTGATTTATGGATTTTCTAAGTTTATAACTCGGTTCGATAAACGATGAAATTAAATCACATGTCACAAAATTTAAATGATGGTGTGTCACCATGACATTTAATGTGTGATATTGAGATCAGGTTTTATAAATATAATTAAATTAATTGGATTTAATTATTAATATCTAATTAATAATTAATAAATAAATAAAAGATTTATATTTATAAATAAAAATATATATTTATATATTGTTACATGTGTAAATTCGAATTAGGGTTTGGAGAATACAAACCCTAGCTATATTTGAATATGAGAATTGGATATTTTATATTTGCGGCATAAGTACCTAATGTTTTGATATTTTGGCAAAACCCTAAAATCAATTTAATCCATTGTATCGGTTATGATTTAATATCAACCGTTGGATTGAGATTATTGATTTAAACCCTAAAATAATTCGAAATGAAGCTTTGTGACCAAGTTTAGGTATTTAGAATTTGTTTAATTAATTTTGTCCGTTGGATCGGTTTTAAGATTTAATCTTTACCGTCGGATTAGAAATTAATTAATGTTATATATATAATATATAATTCGAATGAAATTATGGATAAGAGTTCGAATTAGGGTTTCATGAAACCCTAGGGCATTTGACTTTATCCCTAATTTACTTGATCCATTGGATTGGTTTAAGATTTATTTTTAACCATTGGTTCTCGATAATCATAAACAAATTCGAATTTTAATATGTATATATAATATAATTCGAATTTTATTAATATGATGATAAGATTAAATATTTTGATCTTATCATGTATTATTATTTAATTAAATCCCTGATTAATTATATCCATTTGATTTAGATGAGATTTAATCTGGACCATTGGATTGAAATAATTAATCATATTTAAAATAATAAATTCGAATAAAGGGAGGAAAAATCTCCAAATTGGTTACAATTTGAGCCTATAAATAGGAGGCTCATTCTACACATTTTTCACACCTTTCCCCAGAGCAAAAACTCGAGCTCTCCCTCTCTCTCTAGGGTCTGCGAGTTTTTTGCTTCTGATCTCTCTTCTGGTTCGGCTTAGGAGATATTTTTCACAGGTAGCTTTAAAAGAACCATCAGTTAAATTTTGCGACGGAGTCTTGCCGGCGAAGCCCACGCTTCGGTACGAGGAGTCCAGGAGAATATCCCGAAAGATCACGGGAGTTTCCCTCATCACAGGGGAGCCCTGCCCAAGTCAGAACGCGCAGCCGGAATCGTCAATTGAGGTACGGCCTTATGCGTTGGGTCAATAAATGCAACCATTTATTGCTTTCTATTTATTTCCTATTCGACTAGATTATTAATAATGATTATGAAATATTTAATTCAAAATATTTATCAGATCTTAACGAAATGATTATTATCCGATATCCGTGTCGTGGGTCCGGTAACAAGTTTTCCGCTTTAAAATAATTTTTTAAATGTTACCGGGACGCCTCGGAGGCTATTATCGTGGTAAGGAAGTCGGACTGATACCACCGATTTCCAACACAGATAACACTCGCGATTTATTCAACACCTCTCTCGGCCCATGTTTTCACACTTATGGAATTGTCCAATAGAGTTCTTGTGTCGACACTCCTCAACAAAATGGAGTGGCACATCACAAAAATCGCCATATCCTTGAGGTCCCTCGGTCATTGCTCTTCACTTCTAATGTCCCAATGAATTGGAACTATCAATTAGGTCACCCAAAATTTACATATCAATCGAAGTTATTTCCATCTCAGTTTGTCCATAAACGTCCTAGTGATTTCTCTTCTGAAATTTTTCAATTCTCAAAACACACTCGTGTTCAGTATCCGGCTCATTCGTATCGACCTTCCCGACCCTTCACTCTCAAACACAGTGACATATGGGGGCCTTCATGGGTTCCAAATATCTCTGGAGCTCGATGGTTTCTTTCATTCATTGATGATCATACTCGCCTTGGTTGGGTGTTTGTTATGAAAAAAAAAAATCTAAAACCACACAAATTTTCTGCAATTTTCACTTAATGATTTAAAATCAATTCGATACACGTATCTAAATCTTTCGTTCACATAACACTCGCGATTTATTCAACATCTCTCTCGGCCCATATTTTCACACTTATGGGATTGTCCAATAGAGTTCTTGTGTCGGCACTCCTCAACAAAATGGAGTGGCAGAGCACAAAAATCGCCATATCCTTGAGGTCCCTCGTTCATTGCTCTTCACTTCTAATGTCCCAATGAGATTTTGGGGGAGGCAGTTCTTACTGCTACTTACCTCCTTAATCGCATGCCCTCTTGTGTCTTTAAGTTCACATCACCGAGACGGAAACTCCTTGAACTGTTTCTGAATTCTATTCATATATCCTTCATGAAATCCCACTCAAAGTGTTTGGTAGCGTTGCGTTTGTCCATGTCCATTCGCAGAAACAAGGAAAGTTAGATTCACGTGGTTACAAGTGTATCTTGTTGGGCTACTCCCCAAACAAAAAGGGTAAAAGTGTTATTGTCTTCTTACTCGCAAGTTTTTTCATTCCATGGATGTCACTTTATTTGAGGATAAACCTTTCTACCCCGATTCTGATATTCAGAGGAAGAATCAGGATGGATCTCATAATTGGGATTTGTCTTCTCTTATGGGTCGACTTCGAGAATCACAAACAGCTTCAGCTTCAATCATTCATGAGGCTTCCGAGCCTCTCTCTATAATTCCAATGGAGACCAAACTTGTCTCTACTAGTGCATATCAGCCATCACAATTCAAAATACTGAACTTGTCTTTACTATTCCTAATCAACCTTCCACAATTCAATTTTACTCGAAAAGAAAGCGTTCCAAACTCCTCTCCAGCCTCACGTTCAACTTGATCAAACTCAACAAAGCCAATCTACCGCCTTAATTTCAAGCTCCAAAGATAAATCCCAAGGTAGTAAAGATCATCCTATTAATCTATCACATATTCAATCAAAATTGGATCTTCCTATTGCTGTTAGGAAAAGGGTCAGGTCATGCACACTACATCCAATCCTAAATCACTTGTTATATGCTAAGTTATCGTCTGAATTCAGAGTGTTTATATCTCAGATTGACCACGTAATCAAATTTGGATCGTCCTATTGTTGTTAGGAAAAAGGGTCAGGTCATGCACACTACATCCAATCCTGAATCACTTGTCATATGCTAAGTTGTCGTCTGAATTCAGAGTGTTCATATCTCAGATTGACCACGTAATCAAATTTGGATCGTCCTATTGTTGTTAGGAAAAAGGGTCAGGTCATGCACACTACATCCAATCCTGAATCACTTGTCATATGCTAAGTTGTCGTCTTAATTCAGAGTGTTTATATCTCAGATTGACCACGTTCAGATTCCATCGTCGATTCATGACGCACTCCAGATACTTAAAATGGAAAGCCGCAACTTTAGAGGAAATCAAACATATTGAAATGAACAAGACATGGTATGTGACATCTCTTCCTCCAGGAAAGTGCACAGTAGGGCGCAAGTGGATTTTTTCTGTGAAATACAAGGCAGATGGCAGCCTCGAGAGATTCAAGGCTTTTCTTGTGCTAGAGGTTTCAGTCAGTCTTACAGTATTGATCATCAAGAGACATTTTCCCTTGTTTCTAAGTTTAACACAATACAAGTACTTCTTTCTCTGGCTGTTAAAGAAGATTGGCCCCTTTATCAGTTAGATGTGAAAAATGCTTTCTTAAACGGAGATCTCTAGGAAGAAGTGTAAATGGATGTGCCTCGAGGATTTGAAGGAAAGTATGCGGGTAATAAAGTGTGCAGATTAAAGAAATCAATATACGATCTAAAACAATCACCTCGAGCATGGTTTGAAAGATTTACAGATGTCCTGAAGAACAATAGATATTCTCAATGTCAAACGGATCACACTTTATTTGTCAAACACTTACTAGGTGATAAACTCATTGCGCTTATAGTGTATATCGATGGCATTGTTCTTGCAGAAGATGCTGAGAAAGAAATGGAGCGCCTGAAGCAGTTGCTTGCCAAAGAGTTTGAGATCAAAGACCTTGGCCGTCGCAAGTATTTCTTGGAATGGAAGTCGCACGATCAAGTAAGGGAATCTCTGTGTCTCAGTGGAAGTATGTATCAGATCTTCTCTCCAAAACAGGCATGATTGGATTCAAACCACTCAATACGCCAATGGATTCAAATATCAAATTGGGAGCTCAGAAAGATGGTACTACCGTTGATTAAGTCAGATATCAACGCCTTGTGGGAATACTTATATACTTATCACACACTCGTCCTGATATTGGATACTCAGTTAGCAAGATAAGCCAGTTTATGAATAATCCTTTTAAGAAGCATTTGGACGCAGTGTTCCGGATTCTCAAGTATCTCAAAGGTAATCCTGCTAAAGGATTATATTTTGGGAAATCCACTTCTCGAGAGATTGAAGTTTATACAGATGCTGATTGGGCAGGGTCAAATTCAAATAGAAGATCTACCTCTGGGTATTGCTTGTTTGTGTCGGGGAACTTAGTAACATGGAGAAGTAAGAAACAATCAATTATGACTCGTAGTAGTGTTGAAGCTGAGTATCAGGCATTGTCACTAGGGATATGTGAAGGAATGTGGTTGAATAGATTTTTGAAATAATTGAAAGTATGGTCCAATAAACATGAAAAGTGATAGTCAATCTGCCATCGTTATCGCTAAGAATCCCATTCAACATGATCAGACCAAACACATTGAGATCGATCGACACCTCATCAGTGAGAAAGTTGAGAATCAGATAATCAAGTTGAATTATGTTTTATCACAACATCATACGACAAATATTCTTAGAAAATCTCTCCATGGCCCTTCTTTTCATTATTTGTGTTCCAAGCTAGGCATGATGAGTATTTACTACCAGCTTGAAGGGGGCTGTAGAAATATTAATTGTATGAGCTGTTAATTAGGAGTTAATCATTCTGTATTTTCCTTTATTAGATATTCAAATATGTAATTATTATTTTATTCAAATATTTAATAATAGAGAGTGTGTTCTCTCTATCACTCTCGAAATACCCTAGTTTTCTACAGATTCAATTGTAAATATATGCGTGAAATGCAATTAAGTTGAAAGCATTGGTAGTTTTTCAAGTACGTATTTCTTCCCTGATTTATACATTATGATAAACATATATTTCATGGCATTTAAGTTGCTACTGTGTATCAAATTCATGAGAATATATATCCTTGAAACTCAACGGATTTCTTTTGGATCTTGGGAAAAATAAGGCAATGTTTATGGTAAACATTGTGCTATTTGGTAACGTAAAATTTGCTTTTCCAACTCCTTAAATCAGATCTACAATACCAGATATTGTATCTACACTAGCTCGAATGTTGATTATATGTTTGAGAAAAAAAAATGTATCCTTCAATATAGTGTGTATTGTTCCACAATCGAGTATACAATATTCTACAGCTTCATGATTTGGTTTGTCCATTTGAAAACTTTAACTAAAAATAAAACACAAATTTTGATAAGATATATGATTAATTAAAAACTAGCTTTAGTGTATTACACACATTCAAATTAGAAATACATGACATATTTTACAACAAAAAAAGAAGAAGTTAAATAAACATCGGACCATTGGGCTTCATTCCAATAAGAATCACATTATTCATTTTAATTTTCATAAGTCGCTTGTTCAGCGAAATCTGAAACTATGTCAATGAAATCACCAATGAAGTCGGATACTTCGAGATGAGTGGATACGTTTTGGTCAATAAAGTTGAACTCTTTCTCTTTCCTTTTCCCCTTCACATACTCTTGGTCGAGTTTGCATAAGTGTTGTGGGGCTCGACAAACGCTTAACCAGTGCCCTTTAGTGCCACATATGAAACAACTGGTTTCAATGCCTTTTAAGGAGATAATCTCTTTTCCCTTTTCATGGGGGTCATCGTGGCTCCTCCTGTGTTACTGCTTTTTTATGATAGTAGCTACTAGACTTACATGAGGGATTATAACCACCTCGTCCACGTAGTAACTATGACCACGATCTCGACCTCGGCCTCGCTCTCGACGCTTAAAATAGTTCTTGGGTTCAAGCTCATCGGAGTTGATAGAATTTTCTTCAGGAAGCGGTTTCAGCGTCAGTTACCGTTACGATACAACATTTCAAGTGGGTTACGATTATGAGCATTGCAGAATTACAGTCGCCGACTTTCTTATATTCTTGGAACCGTAAAGCGGTCCATTCATCGCGAAAATAGGGAGCAACATTACATTCATTTGGTGATCATATCTTTCTTTGAGATTTTTTCCACAACTTACTTGGATATTGCACAATGAAATATTCATTTTTGAGGCTTTCGTCAAGGTGTCGGAGTACGAAGATTAAATATATTACCTTGTCCGTGCTTGATGAGTCGCATACCTCCTTGAGTGTCTCAAGAATATTCATTGAATCCAAGTGCATCTCAATATCTACTGTGAAAGGCATGTAACTTATTGCCACTGATATCAAGAGGGCTGAATTCAAGCTTCACAAGATTTGACATAGTGATAACTAACATGAAAATAAAATAATGCATTAGATTTAATTCAAAATATAAAAGTTTATAAATATTGTAAATAACAAAGAAAAATACATGAATACAGTTTGAGGCAACATAAAATTCATGCAGTGTAATTTCAAAGATGAAAATACTAACACTAAATACAAGGATAATTATGGCTACAAATTATATTAGTCTAGACATTTATATCGGCTAAACTTGGAGAGAGAAATATGAGGTAAAATAAGAGATGTGATTTTTTTATAGTTTGATAAACTTGTATTTATAGAGTAAAATTAGTTGCTTATAGCCACTATATTACCGGTGGGTATATACTAACATAATGTAATTAAATGCTAAGATTGGATTATTAATTTAATGTCATAAAATTAGATGCAAAAATAAACAAACATTAGGGATACATAATATTAATCATAAGAATATTAAAATGAAGAAGATAAAACTAATTTCAATTAATAACATTTTACTATAAGGTGGCTGAGACTCTATATATAGTAATTTGATATTATTTGAAGATAAATATTTGTTAGATGGAGATCACATTATTTTATTATAAGGTGTCAGAGCCTCCTATGTATGATAAAATTATTTATACATAACAAAGTTAAATATCGTAAATGACATCACATTACCATAAGGTGACAGAGCCTCATATGTATGGTAAAATGATGTTATTTATAAGAAAAAATTAATTATACTAAATCCCATCACATTACTATTAGGTGGTAAAGCTTCTAATAAATAATAATATGATATTATACGACAATAATAATAATCATAAAAAAATCGGTCCACAATTTCATATATTATGTCCTGAACTTACCGTAGAATGATCGTACTGATAACGTGTTGTAAAACTCACTGCTTTTATATCAATTATTGAGAAAGTGTGGTGAGGAGAATTAATGATAAGAATATAAGGTGAATATGATGGGAAGTGTGATGCAGACTTTGAACATGTGAATGACGGAGAGAGGTAAGAGTGAAAGTTCTTGATTTATTCACCTCCTAATGGGGGTATATATTTTAAAAGATAAAATGGTGGTGGGTAAATACATTAATGGTTGCATACCTAATGTTGTTGAGCATTACATATGATATAAAAAATTTGAGAATTGTGAAAACATGGGGGATAACTGTAGAATTCGTGTTGTACTAGGGGATATTTTATGAAGTTTCCCTATATTAAAAAAATAAATTGAGACAAAAGTATTTAAGTTTATCTTTTTTTGACTGATTGGTAGATTTAATTACTTTTTTGACTATTTTCCTCAATGATGACGTCAACAATGCAAATAGCCAAGTTTAGCCCTGAGGCAAGGTGGGCGGGCGGTCGCTTTAGGACCCCGATCCCAAATGGCCCCATCTCCGTTTGTCCTGCCGGTGGTAGTTACCATGAAAAGTAAGAGCATGTTGGAAGAAGAAGCTGAATTGCTTGAAAAGGGTGAAAAGCATAAGTACAACAACGGCCCATTTTTCATCACCTTTTTAATGCACTTCTAGTGAGTGTGACACACTTTAATCCAGAATAGGATTTTACCACTTAATACTATATAGATTTATATTATATATTAAAATATTTTAAAAATATTTTATATAAAAAATGGTGAATTTTTTAGATCTTGAAAATAATGGTGGAATATTTATTTTAGATTTTATGCTTTAATTAGTTAAGTCAAATATTTGAGTGAATATCTCTAAATAGTTTAGTTAATCTTTCTAATTTGAGGGATTTTCTCAAAAGCTATGAATTCTATTTATAATCATTTGTTTTTGCAAAATTATAGATATAATATATATAATAATTAATTTCAAATCTGATGGTAAAGATTAAATCTAAAACCGATCTAACGGGTCAAAATAATTAACTAAACTTGGTCACAAGCTTGATTTCAAAATATATGATTTAAATTAATTCTCACAATCCAATGGTTAAGATTAAATCCTAACTAAGCTAGTAGATTAAATTAATTTTAGGGTTTTTCTTAAATACCTAATCAATAAGTACTTATGACGACTTGTTCCACATTCCGCGGCATTTCGATTTACATATTATATATATATATATGTAATTATGATATAAATATTTTAATTATTAATTAATAATTAATAAACATTAATAATTAAATCCAAATAATTAAATTACATTATTGATTCTCTTATCTCAATTTCACACAATTAATGTTATTGCGCAACACCATCATTTAATTTCGTGACATATAATTTCATTTAACATTTCTCGAAAAGGGGCGATAAACTCCAAATCACAAAATGTCAATCGGGACGACTCGTTTCCGAAAGATAAATTTCTTAGTATTAATTTTTAGCAACTTTTCGATTAATAAAAAATTGAAATTCTATCGTGTTTTGACAGTTAAAATTTTTGATACCAAACTTTGGTATTTCTGTTGCAGAAAAACAAAACATTATTGAAATTTGATACAAATTTTTGCTTTAATTATGTTTTCAAATGTTTAAGCATTAAACATATATAATCACACATGTTTTGTTCATTGCGGAGCTATCTTGGGAACCATGGACCCATTTTACTTAAGCTCCAATGAATGCTAGAAGTTCGTACGTACATCGGAATGACACGATTCGAAGAGATATATTTATAAGAATCTAATTTCCCACAACCGTAGAGGTGTTCAAGAAACAAATTCAATTATCAATTTTTTCAACTTCCGGAGTAATAACAAATTGTTTGTACTTTTGGCACTTTTAAGGTGAATAGACATTTCATGACTAAAGTCGCGAATCTAGTCTAATAGTTGATACTCTATATTCATAATTAATAATAACTGCGGCGTTATTCTTACGGAGCTACAAAGGGGACTAATCGACATACTACTTAAGCTACGGTGAAAATTAAGAATTTTCATCAACTTCGATAACGCTCCACAATACTTCTAAGTTGAACTCTTAAGTAGTAATATTAGGGAAACTTCATAAAACATCCCTCAAAACACCATAAATTATTTTATTACACCTAAAAACATCATAATTGGAAATACATCCTTTTTAAATTTTATGTACCAAAATACCCTTTCAAAATATACATATTGTGTCCTGAAAAATGGACATATTGCCTCCTGAAAAATGCACAAGTCGCGTCCGGAAAAATGGACACAACTAAGGGTATTTTGGTACATAAAATTTAAAAAGGATGTATTTCCAATTATGATGTTTTGAGGGGTAATAAAATAATTTATTTGTTTTGAGGGATGTTTTATGAAGTTTCCCTAATATTATTATATTCCTGAGACAGGAGTCCATTGATACAATTAATCAGATTTTTAGAATCTAGGTTTTCTTGTTCAATTAAATCCATCAAAATGATATATAACTGTATTGTCCTTTTGACGATACTACTTCAATCTATGATTCTTACAAATTACTCATCCAACTAGTTACGAAGTCGTTGAATTGGCCTTGAGTACTACTTACTTATTTCCCATAAATAATAATAAAGAAATCGTAAACTAATTATCCATTTCTGTATTCATGCAACTTGTCTCGATCAACCATCTGATCCCAAAATGAAAGTATTAGGAATACGATCGTAAACTTTACCAATTAAATCAAAGATCATACAAGTTGAACTGTACAAGTCCACAATACTTTATGACATCAACCGAATCCATGTGATCATCTAAGCGAATTAATCTTACTTTCATCACTGACGTACTTACATGATGAATTCATATTTAAGTCTAGTCCGTCTAATATGCAGACTCTTCAAAACCAATGTACTCAACAGTGATGGAATAACATTATGCTCCAGTAAAAGATCATCACATTAATTGTGATAGAGTTCATTAACAGTTCTTCTCGGTTGATTAAAAGCTCCCACTTTCTAATCTAATCTATAGAGCGACAATTGTTAAGGTCTTAACATACAGCTAGTTAAACTTCCTCACATAGACTATATGTGTGATAACATAACACAATTGTAAAATATAAAGAACTAGTGATGAAACATTTATAATATCTTTGATATAACTCTATAAGATTAGCATTAATAAGATAAATTCTTTAATAGAAAGATGATTATATGAGATTAACATCTGAATAGAGGGCATATTAGAAAATATGTCCAACACCAAAAACTTCCAATGGAGACATAGCATATTCCATGGGAACGATCAGACTTGCTGTATATACGAGAATGATAAACAAAATGGTCAAGTTCAAAATTATGGATTGCCCATCTATCTTCAATATGATCTTGGGGAAACCACGGATTCATGCGATGAGGGAAGTACCATCAACCTACCATCAATCCATCATATTCCCAGGATCCTAGGGGAAGAATCATGGAGATAAGGGGAAGAATTACCGTACCCGCTGCATGAACAACTATCGGATGACTTTCAGAAATTATGAATCCGATAAGGGAAAGAGAACCAAATAACAATCACCAGCCGAATGGTCTAGTGCGATGGTGATAGAAAAACCTCAAGACCCTAATGAAGCAGGAGAAGAGAAGGGGACGACATAAGCCCGAAAGAAAAGAAGAATAAAATGGTCATAGATCCAGGGGATTGAAAACAAAATTATAAACACGAGTCGGAGGATGTGGAACTAGTCAAAATAGATTCATCAGACCCAACAAAGACATCAAATAAAAGCTTATCAAATTCTCCAAAAAAGACATCAAATAAAAGCTTATCAAATTCTTGAAGGAGAATAAGGGAAGCTTCATTTGGTTGCATGGGACTTGCCATGAATCATTCCTGACATCGCCTCTCACCAGCTCAACGAAGATCCAAGCCAGAAGTCGTTAAACCAGACCGAAGAAATATGGCGGGAGATAGAAACAAGATCATCAACGACGAGGTTGAAAGACTTTTAGTAACGGGAGAAATCAGAGAGTTATGTATCCCGAGTGGCTTGCAAATATGGTCATCGGCAAGCAAAATAATGGAAAATGACCAATGTGTATCGACTTCAACGAAGATAATACACTGTTCATCACCGAAAGAGGTATTTACTGTTAAAAGAATGCAGGAACAACGTATCAACAAGTGGTCAACAAGATGTTTCACGAGCAGATTGAAAAGACTATTGAGGTGTATAACGACGACATGTTGGTAAAATCCTTGAATCCAAAAATGCAATTCTAGAATGTTGGACATAAGAAGGAAGCAAGGGAGATCAAGGCAATAAAGGAGAAAGATTGAAGGATAACGAAGAAATTCTATAATCTTGTTTAGAATGAGGAATTCAAGGACTTTAAGAGAAATTTACCAAAAAAATCAGGAATGAATCATGCCAGGATGAAGAAGGAAGGAGAAAGATGAGGGAATCAGGGGTTTATATAACACAACTGGCGTCGAAATCCAAAGTCTAGGGTTCGAATGCGCAAAAACCGATGAAGAGCTCAGATTTGGTGACGTTTGGGATACTCGAGATGCACACGAGTGATTCCTAATACACTAAGACACACGCTGGCATGTCGTAGAGAAAAAATCTCAAAGATACGCGACGATTCCCCAGGAGGCACCACGTAAAAAAGCAACGGTTTGGTTGGGGATTCCGCAATGATTAGGATTCCATCAACTAACATGAAGAATTTTTTGCCATCGTCATCGCCAAAAACACGATCTAGAATTAAAGAAAAACGCTAAGTGTTTTACATCGACCAGAGGAGAAAGCGATGAGCTTATCGACACCATCACACAAAACAACATTTTCACTCTCTTATTTTACAAACCACTTCTAGTACTTGATAAAATAGGGGTTATCTGTTTAGGTACGATTTTATGTCAATTTACATTGATACGGCGATATCTATATATGTAGTTTATGATGATGAGCTTTGGTTAGAGAAGCCCGATACCAAGATCAAAACCAATTCAAGTCAAAGGGGTCGATCAAGGAAAGTCAACAATCAAAGGAATAACACGGAGAAGCCCGTCGATCAACAAGAAGGCAGGCGATGAAGCTGATTAGCGAGAAGAATAAAGAAGTTCATCACTGAAGATGCGCCCATCGACAAAGACTCGTCGATGAAAACTCGTCAATAAAGCTTCATCGACGAAACCTCATCGCCAATGAAGTAAAACCTTATGAGGATAAAGGAAACAAACTTAGCGATGAGGAACAACTATGCAACTAGACCAGCGATGGACGACCAGGATGATAGAAGCAGGGAGTAATCAACGCGAGATGTAAATTTTAACGGAATGACCCGAACTCTTAAGTAACTTAAAAGTGAAATTACACCAATCGTAAATCCGTGATTATTGCGGTAATTTTTCACTTCAAAATTAAATTGAAATGCTTGACAAACAATTGAGCTCGGTAGACTGGGAAAAATACGTCTTTGTCATGGTTCTCCCGGCCTCCTAAAAGCTTTATTCAACTATGTGATCTCGTCGGTCGAAAACCAATAAACCAGTAGGATCAAAACTCATGTGCTTTGACCTTCCTCTCTTCTCATCAATTTGGATTCATCAAACAGTTACTTAGATAAGTGAATTGGCTTAGTATATTATTAGGATTTAGGATAGGCATGTTTGAAATAGAAATAATGAGAGGAATCGGAGAGAGCAGGGATTCAAAAACATTTTCTTAAATATATGTCATATATATAAACTCAAAATATAAATAATGTCAAAATAAACTTGATTTAAAAATTGCCCTTTACTCGAGAAGTCCACATCCTACTGCAAAACACAGATGACAATAATAAATCAAATACATAAATAAACCATTAGAAGAAGGAGACAAGATCGTTTGAGCGGGAAATGGAGAAGATAAAAAGAAAAAAGAAAACAAGGGCGGGGTGGGGTTCTTAAATCTACAGGGTCTTCACGTGTATATCACTTTCACTTGATTCTTGATAACGTGTTTCCGCATTTGGTTCTGCCGGTTCTAAAACTGTAACAAGATAAATATCTCAGAACGTAGAGCTTAATATATTTTGTTGATACAGATGAATTCATCTGTGTTCCTTATGCTTCAAAAACTTGGCGATTTCACTTTCTTTTTACTTTTCAATGCATCAAAATTAAGTTTTACCTCTTATTGACATCATATGAACAATACATTAGAGTAATTTATGTCTATAGCACACAATCAGGAGTATTTCATATTTTATACCTCTGAATTTATTTATTCAATACTCTCTTTGGACACACTAAATCGATAATGCACAAGGCTTTTATGACCTTTAACCACTTCCTTAGATTCAAGAGAAAAAAGAGAAAGAAAGAGAAAAGAACAATCTCTAGAAAAATAATGTTTGCATCCTTGAAAATATATATTCATTTTTATTAAGTTTAATATTTTAAATGTTGAGTTGGAGAAATTAGAAGTGGGTGATTCTTCGGATCTGAGTAGAGCATAAAAGTTCTTTATATTTAATTATTTGGGTACTAAGTCTAGGACTATATATTAGGAGCTACATATATTACTCCATTCAAAATATGAAAATGCGAGCTATACATTACGAGTTGTCTACGCCGTATTGATGTTTCAGATTCCCAATAAATATTAATTAGGTAAATAATTAATAAAATGGAGGTGATCTAAGTGAAAAAGATGGTCCCGCCAAGTCATTACTGTTGAAGCTTGAAAATGAAGGGACGGACATCCAGTATATCAAGATGTATGTGTATTTGAAATGCTTCAATAATTATAACATTCACTCACAAGTCATAATGAATCAGACAAACTATTTAATCAAAGAAAAGACGCTTATCGAGTTAATCAAAATAATTAGTTTTTTCATAAATTATTCTAAAATATGAGATGATTATTTATTTTAGGGTTAATCCTGCCAGTAGTTTTGTTGACCGGACAAAGTTCCAATTCTTTAATTTTGTGTCCCTATTGATACCTCAAAAAAAAAAAAAAAAAACCGTCTTCCAATATTACTCACGCCACGTCAAAGTTTTGGTTTTGTATTCCAATGCTTTTTTTACCCGAATAAAGTTCCAATTCTCTTGTTTTGTCTCCTCATATCACTTTCATGAAAATTTCAAACCATGTGTTATGCCGTTTTCGGTGTTGAATTAAAAAGTATTTTTTCTCCCTTTTAAGTACATATCCACGATTATCTTTGATCGTCCAACTTTCCTATGACTAATTTACTCCGGAAATGTGGATAAAATTTTGTAACGGTGGCGTGAGTAGCATTGGAGGACGATTTTTTTTTTCGGAGGTACCAATAGAGACACAAAACTAAAGAATTGGAACTTTGTCTGGACAATAAAAAAATTGGTATTTATTGATCTACTTTTTGAAAGTATTAGTACTTTTGCCGGGATTAACCCTTTATTTTAATCATACTCGATGATGCATAAATTTTTTCGTATTAGTGGGGTAGCGTCCGATTTTCCTTATGGTTGGATTGATAAATATAGTTTTTTGCGATTATTTTTTAACAGGAGAATTGTTATTTTTAGTGATGGTCGACAACTCGACAAATTAATAGGCATATACAAGTATACATTAATAGTTGATAAATTAATCATTTTTTAATTAAATAATATTTTGTTTAATCTCGATTTGGGGTTGAATAGCTGAATTTATAAGATAATATTTTTTCAAAAATATATACG
The DNA here is from genome assembly GCA_954871525.1 of Parietaria judaica. Lineage (NCBI taxonomy): Eukaryota > Viridiplantae > Streptophyta > Magnoliopsida > Rosales > Urticaceae > Parietaria > Parietaria judaica. The sequence continues at coordinate 5,952,135 of OX940868.1, forward strand.
TGTCAACTAATATATAAATTAATAAATTAATATAATATAATATATCTAATTATAAAATTATTATAAATAAAATATTACATTACATAATTAGTTATGGATCACTTTAAATAAAAATAAATTATATTAAATAACTAATCACAATGTTGAAAAACATGGCTATGAAGTGAGTTGCTTATTCTTGAAATTGATGTCTTATTCGACGCAATCTCTAAGCTTCCACATAGAGTTAAGAAGATTCGATATTGTATTTTCTTGATGTAACAAAAAAATGTTCAAAGTGATTGTCGCTAATATTGCACCATTGCGTGAAACAAGCTCTAGTTCTGTTATGTTGTCTTCAAACTACGTTTTATGATTACAAGTACATATTAGTATTTTTGCATGCTATATAAGATTTTTTTTCTAATTATAATGATTATATACCTAATACTTTATAAATTAATAATTCGATAATATAATAAATTTTGATGGTCCCAACATTATTAATTTATAGATGATTTACTGTATTCTATTTCTTACCACGTTAATCTGAAATTAGAACTTTGTTTTTTTTTTCTTTTCAGATTCAAAATATACTGAATCCGAAAGAAATCGAATTAGGAATTTATAATTCTGATACTAATTTTTTTGGCGCAATCCGGACCATTGGTATTCTTGATCCGACGGATTGGATTCGTCAATTTTAAATTTCTAAAATTATTTTTATTTTTAAAACAACGATCATATTAGCATTTCAATCCAAAAGGTTTCAAAATTCATCATTTGTATCATGTAAATACTCAAATTCTTTCAGTTCATTCTCATTTGGATCACAATTCTCACCTTCTGTTTAATTAGAATTCTCAAAACTTTTAAATCAATCTCGCATCCTCTCCAAATGGATCCATCGAATGATTCAATGATTTCCGTTGAATGGAGCTACGTTAGTGGTGATTTAGTTTATCTGCTTGAGCCTTCGCCTACGATCATTATTTTGACGATGATGATGATTGCAATGTACCCGATGACAGTGGCGGATCCAGGATTTCTATATAGGGGGGGCCGAAAAATTTCGATGACACATAAACATAAATTTATGATTTTTTCGATACTAAAATTTGCATATGTTTTTCTTCTTCTTCTTCATGATATGAACTCTTAAATTTATTATATTTTGCATCTATTTTAATAAATTAATAATAGTTCTGTAATTTTTTACACATATATGTATACAAATAAATTATTTTTCATTTTTATTTGCTTTCATATCCTCCAATCTTCCAATGTTTAAAAATATGCAAATTGAAAATCGTTCAAAGATTTTATTTTACAAATTATTCAATATTACTTATCATTATTAGCATGATGTTAAATATACTTATAATGAATATAGAAATTATTAAAACATTAATCATCATTAATACCTTAAATTACAAAATAACATGTAATATATTAAGAAAGTTTTATTCACTCTTGTGTAATAATTCTAATATACAAGGGCACTCCGCACTCTTGTAAATTAAAAATATGTAAGTAAAAAAGTTGTCAGATGACTTTATAGCTTCTTCCAAATGTAAGGAGAACGGCATATTAGTAATAATAACCATAGGGTTCAAATAGTAAAAGTTTCTGCTGTTAGAAAAGTCTTAATATGCTATTTCAATTTTTTTATACGTTCTAAATTAATTTGATGAAATATGCAAGTTTGTCATTCTTATAAATATTATTAAGGGTTAATGAGTCAAATACCAGTTTTAATAAAATCTTTTTTTTTATGCTCAAATCTATATATAGTAATTAAAAGCACCAATTACTTGTTTTGTGGACAATTATACCCCTCCAAATTTATTTACATTTAAAATTTCTTAAATAGTAATTGCTGTATTTTATTTTTGTTCTAATTAGATTATAATCAATTTTGAATTTCTTAATTATTTTTTTCTTAATTGTAGCTTAAAAAAAACTAATTAATGTAAAAAAAATTCCGTAAAATGTGGATTAGTCAACCTACTTAATAGGATTATTAAAAATAAATTTTTTTAATTAAACATGGATTAAAATCGTTAATCAAAATTTGGAACAACAAATCCATAACAAATTGTTCTTGAGTTTCTAGGTGTAGCTTTTTGTACTAATAAATGTAGTTATGAAACTGTAATAGTAGTTTAAAAATTGTATAATTGTAGTTACGAAAGTGTAATTATGAAATTGAAGCCACAAATATGTTATTACCAAATTGTAACTGTAAATACAAAACTGCAAATCTATAGTTGTATTTACCGAACTATACCTTTAAATACAAAGTTGTAACTGTAAAATCGAAATTGTAACTATAGTTAGAAATATACTTATACAATTACGTAACTATAATTATGAATACGTATATGTAATCACCAATGATGTAACACAGTCATTGCCGAGGACTCAACGTTGTAGCCTCTCCGAGCGAACACTCTGGCGATCCAATTGATCATCCTTCTTTCGTCCCCTACAAACACCGAAATCGTGTGCCTCCGACGCCTGGAAAAATGAGATTCACATTCAAATTCTCAAACTCAAATGCACAATCAAATTGAAACCGTTTTGGATAGTTAAAATCGAAAAGAACGACGATCACCGAATCGCAACCTGAATCCACAAGACATAGATGACCTCACCAAGCAAGGAATAAGCAAGAAGGAAACTAGGCGATTCGAACCTCAATTTCACTAACAACTTCGATTTCGGTGTTCGTTCTTGATCGGAAGATGAGAGAGAGAGTATAAGTTTAATGAATTTAAACTTAAACATAGGAATAAATATAACTAAATATAATATTAGAATTATTAATCATGGTTAATTTGGTCAAAAAATATGATTAATGGGTAGAAAACGATTTTTGCATACACTCTGCAAATTTTTGAAAAAATTATTACATTTTAAGTATTTTATGGGATTTATTTTTTATTAAAACGATATTATTATCCTATTCCTATATAGGTATTTTTGCAACTTTGAGATGTTTGGTACGAATAAAACAAAAAGTATAAGGACATGATGTAAAAATAATTGATGTATGAATAAGAAATGCAAGCTCCATTTTTTAAATACACTCCTCCTTCTCGCTCTGTCTCCGCACTTACCACCAACTCTCTCTCTCTCTCTCTCTCTCTCTCTCTCTGAATTCGACAGTTTCAGCCAGGGTTCGACTTACCACCGATTATCGTCGATAATCGACGATAATCGGTCTTACCGGTAGTTACCGGTAAGTTACCGGCTATTACACTTACCGTTTTATGAGCTTATCGACGATTATCGAGCTTTTCGATAAACCGAAAGACAGACGATTATCGGTGTTTCACGTGTAAAAAAAAATGTTCTTTTCGGTGCAATTAAAAAAAGATTTAGGGCAAATATTTAACCCCCTATCTCACTTTTCTCGCCGATTTTCGACCCTCTCTCTCTCTTCTCGCCTCTTCTCGCCGCCGACTGACCTAATGTTATGATTTCTCGCCGATTTTCGAACTGGTAAGTCCCATCTTTTCGGTTAAACTCAAGCTTTTCCATGGAAATTGTGTGTGTGGCAAAAGTTTGCAAAGTTTGGTTTTAAGCTTTTTACACCGAATTTATCCAAAAAATTTCGAACTTTTGGGTATATTTAGGAGGTATAATCTTAGATCTATATGTTTCTTGCAATTTTCTTTGATATTTACTTATTTTACACGAATTTGAGATGATTAGCATAAGTTATAGAAAGTAAGATTAAGTTGTTCATGAGTTTATGTTTGGTGAATTAGAAAGGTTGACACTTTAAGGATTTTGAGTTGTATTTTTGCATTTTTATGATTTTATGTTGTAGGAAACTTGTTTCCATGACTTTATTTGTAATTATTTTGTAGGAATTAGATGAAATATATAAAGATTACAATATGTTTTAGGTTTATTATGTAAAATTTTTGTATATTCATATCAAGATGGCATTTTTTATGTTTTAGAGCTATATAATCAATTTTTTTCATGTATATAATTGAATAATAAATTATTGTAATAGTTTCTATGAAATTGGGTCGATTTTTAGGTAAATTAGAGGCTTAATTCGGATTTTTGAATAAATACGGCAAAAGTATTTAAAATTTACTTTTTGTGTTTTATGAAGCAATATATTAATTTTTAGGGGTTTTTTAGTTTATTAAATATTTTTTAAAATATTAATCTAATTTTTCTCTGTAAAATTTTTTCAGATTTTACGATAATTCGGTTTTACCTATAACTACGGCAAAAGTATTGCAAGTTTATCTTGCGTGTTTTGTCGAGGTAATCTACTACTTTTTTTGGGGGGGGGGGGGGGGGGGTTTCCTTTATTAATTATTTTTTTAAATATTAATGTGAATTTTTGGTTTATTTTATTTGCAGATTTGATGGTATTCGGTTTTTGTCTTAATTACGGCGAAAGTGTGAGAAGTTTATATTTTGGTGATTTTCTCGATAATGTACTCATTTTTTTGGGTGTTTCCCTTGATTAGATATTTTTGAAAATCTGAGTCTGATTTTTTGAGGTGAATTTTTGGCAGATTTGAAGACATTCCGGTTTTTGTCTTAATTGCGGCGAAAGTGTTGAAGTTTATCTTTTGGTGATTTCCAAGGCAATGCGCTCATTTTTTTGGGTGTTTTCCTTTGTTAATTATTTTTTAAACTATTAATCTGATTTTTTGGTGTATTTTATTTGCAGATTTGAAGACATTCCGGTTTTTTGGCGAAAGTCCTCAAGTTTATCTACTCCGCATCCTGTGCTCGATAACGGAGTGTGGGCGCATCCTCAGTATCCATCTCGTGGCGTGTTTACGGAGCAACACATATATGATTACCATGTGAGTAACTTCCGTATGCACTTCGAACCACATGGCTTGTTTTGGAGGACATATTGCAACATGCATTTGGAATCAAGTGGTGCCTCGGGTATTATGGAAGCCCATAGGAGATCGTCATACTTTTGAGGTTGGAGACTTGTTAGACTTTGTATTAGCCTTTATATTTGATAGTTGAGACTTGTTAGAGTTAGACTATGTGTGTGTATATGACATTATCTATGTGTGTGTATGACATTATCTATGTTTTGTATTAGAGGTATGATATTATCAAAATATTTTATAAATTTTCTGTCGAAAAGTATCGAAAAGTATCGATAATCTATCGATAATCATCGAAAAGTATCGGTAATCGGTAAGCTACAGTGTTATAGGTTTTCCGTCGGTTAATCGGTAAGCTATCGATTAATCCGTCGAAAACGGTAATCGGTTTATCGGTAAAATCGGTAAGTTGAACCTTGGTTTCAGCTACAGAAGTTCTCACTTCTCTCAAGTCATGTCCATGCTTCTTCCCTTCCAAGCAGGTCAGATACATTACATATATGAGACTCTACTGAATGTGTGTATAACAAATACCTTTATTTGATTACTAAGTTATAGATTTATATATGTGTAAATATGCTTTACATATTTTTGAGAAAATACTTGTCCAGCAAGTTGGAAATCTTCGAAAGATCGCCTGCAGCCACCGATGGTTGCCCCGGACATCCCGGCGGACGGCTTCGGTGGTAGTGCAGGTAGTCCGGGATATAAAAAAAAGACGGTAGTGGTAAGCTTTGGGCGCATGTTATCGTATTGACTTTTCTTGATTCAATTTATAATGAATTTAATGACGTAGAGGAAGAAATTTGATGGTAGAAAGTTGAAAAACTTGGTGCGGTTTGTTTTAATTAAATAGAGTGAAAGACGATGGTGATGCGAAGAAGGCTTGCTTGTTGCACTCGAGACGCACAAATTAGCATCGACTTTGACGAGCAACACAGTAACTCTCTCTCTCTCTATATATATCTATGTATAGTTTATATATAATTTATGTGAAATTGTTGTTCATAGTGGCTGTGCATGTAGTCAACAATAGCATGAATAGCAATAATATTTTAATTAATGTTCGTTATGATTTTTACCAACTACCACATGGCCAAAAAGACAAGGATGGATTTAAATATATTGGTTCTTGTAGAAATTCTTATCAGCTTTTGGCCATAATGGCCCTTATTTTTCGTGTGGGAAGTATGGATTTGATTCAAAATAACATAAACCGATAATTTATATTAAAAAAAAATTAAGAAATTATTATAAAAAAATTTAAAAAAAATGGATTCTTAGTAGGTATTTTATTATTTACCAAATAATAATAAATGTTCTTTAACTATTCTATGATAAAAGAAAAACTAAATTCACACTAGGATTATTAAATTAAGGAGTCATTAATGCTATTTTTAAAAAAGAGGACTAATTATCTATACATATCCCAAATTTTTAATGATGTGCCGGGTTTTTGGGACTTGCGGTATAATAATAATTATAATAATAATAATAATAATAATAAGAAAAAGATTGAAAAAAAGATTTGAATAATTTCAAATTAATTAGCCATGTTGATTGCAGCAGATTGGTAATAATGTCCCATCAATTGAAATAAGAGCATATAGTGACATTCCAACAAACAAACAAAAAGAAAGAAAGACGTGTGACATGGGACAAAATCAAATACAACATGATTGGAAAAATATCATCACATTTGAAGCCATTCGTAATCAAAAAGCTACATCAAGATAATTCCGAGTTTCTTTAAATTAAAATCCTTTTTAATATTTTTGTGTACATGTTGCCACACTTTATAAAAGTAGCCTAGAAGATTATTCCTTTGAGCATTTCTGTGTACATATATGTTTGTTTTGTTCAAAAAAGTTATTCCCTTTTTTATATAATTAATTTATGTTTGGTTGACAAAATTTTAAACCACTTACCTCTGAATCACACTTCCTAATTCACATTTTTTAATATTTTATCCGACATACTCACAGGCTTTCATCCTTGTTCATCATCTCTTATATTTATATTTTAATTTCAATATTTGAGACATAGCTTTGAAAATTACTCATCAATTCGTTTTGGAATACATTTTTTAAATTGATGATTATGTATATGTAATGTCACTGTCTTGAAATCCTAAACATCCGGGAAATTAGCATGTCTGAATGTGAGAAATAAAGTAGAAGCTAGTGATAAAGTTTGATTAACATGATAAGCATAGAAATTCACAAACATAAAAAAGCAATGAATGCAATAAATTCGAAATTATGAAAGTTAAGTAATGCTTTATAGTATATTAATTTTTCATTTTTTTTTTAACGTTTGAATAGATTTAGTAACCACTTTTGACTTGTAAACAAATTTGTCTCTTGACAAAAGCCCTTTAATCATCGCTCATACCAAGGTTCAACTTACCGATGTTACCGATAAACCGATTACCGTTTTCGACGGATTAATCGATAGCTTACCGATTAACCGACGGAAAACCTATAACACTGTAGCTTACCGATTACCGATACTTTTCGATGATTATCGACGGATTATCGATACTTTTCGATACTTTTCGACAGAAAACTTATAAAATATTTTGATAATATCATACCTCTAATACAAAACATAGATAATGTCATACACACACATAAATAATGTCATACACACACACATAGTCTAACTCTAACAAGTCTCAACTATCAAATATAAAGGCTAATACAAAGTCTAACAAGTCTCCAACCTCAAAAGTACGACGATCTCCTATGGGCTTCCATAATACCCGAGGCACCACTTGCTTCCAAATGCATGTTGCAATATGTCCTCCAAAACAAGCCATGTGGTTCGAAGTGCATACGGAAGTTACTCACATGGTAATCATATATGTGTTGCTCCGTAAACACGCCACGAGATGGATACTGAGGATGCGCCCACACTCCGTTATCGAGCACAGGATGCGGAGTAGCAAATTGAGTGCTCACGGAAGTACCCATCGACATCGTCTCAAAGTTCCCGGACAGCTCGTCGACGGGGTTCTCACTCTGAGATAGATAGTCACTACCCAAGTAGAATCCAATAGCAGAAGATGCGTCATCTTGTTCTCTTGGAGATTGTTGGTCACCGTACTGTCGGTCGGGAATGTATCCCATGTTGCCAGGGTCGTAGTTCAGGTCGCCTCGATACGTATCACCTGTTGAGGAAACAAATTAGTTGACATACATATCTGCATGTAATCAGCAAAATTAAAATAGTAATAATCACCTGTACCTCTCTGCATGCCACCCCATCCTCCCTGGCTGGCACCCCATCCTCCCTGGGTGTCACCTCCCCATCCTCCCTGGGCGCCACCCCATCCTCCCTGGTAGTCACCTCCCCCACCCCAGCCGCTATGTGATTGTGAGGGGCTATGGGAAGGGGAACTACGGTGAGTACCGGTCGTATGAGTACGCTGTTGACGTTTGAGCCGCAGTCAACTCCTCCATGAACCCCTGGAGGGTCGGGGGTAGGACCGAGCCTTTGCTCACCAAGGACTCGGCTGATCACAGCTCCGAATGATTGAGCCTCCGCGGCGATCTCTGGGTCTGGGTTGCCATCTTCGTCGTCGAGGTGGACTGGTCGGATCCACTCTACAATTGCGTCCTCGAAGTCAACACCAGCAGAGGCCATAGCCAAAGACTTCGTGAGGTACTCATACGGATCGGCTTTGTCGGCCTGGTCGTACTGCGCCTTCAAGTCTCGGATCGCTAGCTTATGATTGTAGTTGCAGAACACTAGCTTCTCAAGTGTCGCGTACGCCAGACGATTGCGGAGCTTGGTGTGGATGAGGGCAAACGTGCTCCAGTTCCTCTCACACGCTGAGGCCGACGCGGTTTGCGACAAAATCCGCATTGCTAGCTTCTGTAATGTGGGGCACGGACCCCTGAATATGCTCCACCACTCAGCTGTAAATTAATAAAAAAACTAAACTTAGCATGTGTAAAACTTAGCATGTTGAACTTAAATGTGTAAAACTTACCGGGTGCAAGAGTCTTCCGTGCTGCCACGCATGACCGCTCGCGCAACGGACCTACAGCGTCACGAAACTTCACGCACTACACCACACATATAGAAAGTTAGTTTTAATTTAATTTAAGAAGTGGGAGTAAAATTACAAAATTAAAGTAAGATCTTACCTCTGCCGCCAGATGTGTCACGTCCTCATGATGTCCTTTGACGTGGGATACGGGCATCCAACGCCTACACTCGTAAAATGCAATATTATTAAATATTAATAGTTAACTTTAACTTCAAATTAAATAAAATCATAAATTAGGTTACCTGCTTCGGCTACGCAAAACAACATGTTGTGGAAAAGAATATCGTCGACGTGACACCACGGAATCCCTTTGTGGATTATGTATTTGGCTATCGCCTTCCCGACCTTCAAAATTGTCTTCGGTAAAAACATTAAGTCGACCCTTTTCTGTTTTTTCGAAGGCCTATCGAACAGCGCCGATGTAGTGGCGGGACCGGCGCTGCTTGCGCCGCCTCCGGCCTGGTCTTCTTCCCATTGTTTGGCCGCTGCCTCTTGACGGGATTTCTTTATTTGTCGTGCCACTTCTCTTTCAACGTCCACAGGCACGGTCTCGTCGTCTTCATCAGAAGAAGAACCCTCGGCCCTCTGGTAAATATTTTCCCGTATATTAACGGCTAAATCGTGCCTCTTCTGCTTCTTCTTCTGGTAACTCCGCATAGTATCCCTGATGAGGTTCCGCACATCGTTCGGGACTTCGGTACACGGCGCGACATTTTTGTTCTTATCATTGCCGGCCAAATGTTGTTTCATTCTAGTGATCCCGCCACCTCGGATCTCTTTCCCACAGTAGTTGCACTTGAAACCGGAGTTGTTGCTCGGATCTCTATAGGGAGTGCAATGCTCCCTCGCAATGTTGTCTTTACTCATTTTTAGAACTCAACAACCTAAACAACGAGAAACAAATTAAATTCTCCCAAACTACCACATTATTGTAGGAATGAATATTTTATGAAATCTGACGGCAAGAAAAATCAGTATATTACCAAGAAATCACGACCAGATAAACTTGAGGACTTTCGCCGCAATTAAGACAAAAACCGGAATGTCTTCAAGTCTGCAAATAAAATACACCAAAAAATCAGATTAATAGTTTAAAAAATAATTAACAAAGGAAAACACCCAAAAAAATGAGCGCATTGCCTTGGAAATCACCAAAAGATAAACTTCAACACTTTCGCCGCAATTAAGACAAAAACCAGAATGTCTTCAAATCTGCCAAAAATTCACCTCAAAAAATCAGACTCAGATTTTCAAGAATAATTAAAAAAGGGAAACACCCAAAAAAATGAGCGCATTGCCTTGGACATCACCGAAAGATAAACTTCAACACTTTCGCCGCAATTAAGACAAAAACCGAATTTTCGTAAAATCTGCAAAAAATTTACCTCAGAAAATCAGATTAATATTTTAAAAAATAATTAATAAAGGAAAATACCCAAAAAAGGGAGCACATTGCCTTGGAAATCACGAAAGCTGAACTTCAAACACTTTCGCCGCAATTATGACGAAAACCAAAATACCATCAAATCTGCAAATAAAATACACCAAAAAATCACATTAATATTTAAAAAAAATAATTAATTATGGAAAACCCCCCAAAAAAGTAGTAGATTACCTCGACAAAACACGCAAGATAAACTTGCAATACTTTTGCCGCAGTTATAGGTAAAACCGAATTATTGTCAAATCTGAAAATTTTTTACAGAGAAAAATTAGATTAATATTTTAAAAAATATTTAATAAACTAAAAAACCCCTAAAAATTAATATATTGCTTCATAAAACACAAAAAGTAAATTTTAAATTCTTTTGCCGTATTTATTCAAAAATCCGAATTAAGCCTCCAATTTACCTAAAAATCGACCCAATTTCATAAAAACTATTACAATAATTTATTATTCAATTATATACATGAAAAAAATTGATTATATAGCTCTAAAACATAAAAAATGCAATCTTGATATGAATATCTATAAATCTTACATAATAAACCTAAAACATATTGTAATCTTTATATATTTCATCTAAATCCAACAAAATAATTACAAATAAACTCATGGAAACAAGTTTCCTACAACATAAAATCATAAAAATGCAAAAATACAACTCAAAATCCTTAAAGTGTCAACCTTTCTAATTCACAAAACATAAACTCATGAACAACTTAATCTAACTTTCTATGACTTATGCTAATCATCTCAAATTCGTTTAAAATAAGTAAATATCAAAGAAAAATTGCAAGAAACATATAGATCTATGATTATAACTCCTAAATATACCCAAAAGTTCGAAAAAAATCGGATAAATTCGGTGTAAAAAGCTTAAAACTAAACTTTACAAACTTTTGCCACACACACAATTTCCATGGAGAAGCTTGAGTTTGGCCGAAAAGAGGGGACTTACCAGCTCGAAAATCGGCGAGAAACCATAAGATTTGGGCTGTTGGCGGCGAGAAGAGTGGAAAAGAGAGAGAAGTGGTCGAAAATCGGCGAGAAGAAGTGAGAAATAGGGTTAAATATTTGCCCTAAATATTTTTTTAATTGCACCGAAAAGACCATTTTTTTTACACGTGAAACATCGATAATCGATTGTTCCTCGGTTTATCGAAAAGCTCGATAATCGTCGGTAAGAGGATAAAACGAGAAGTGTTATAGCCGGTAACTTACCGGTAACTACCGGTAAGGTCGATTATCGTCGATTATCGACGATAATCGTTGGTAAGTCGATCCTTGGACAAAAAATAGTTTCTGGTCCATCTCGTTTGAAGATGACTTAACAATTAATATAATATTAGATTTTTTCTGACTTTGTATGATATTTTGGGTTAATAACATTTTAAGTGTATAATTATGACAATTAATCACTGTACTTTATTATAAACTCTTCTAACAGTTGCAATTAATTACGATTTTCTATTTAAACATTTCTATAAATAATTCATCTCCCATCATAAATTTTCATTTCTAAACATTTTGTTATTTAAATGTGTTCCTTGTCTCATTTATTTTTCTTTTTTCTTTTTCTTTGTTTTAACTCCATCAAAAATTTTCCGTTATCAAATTTAAGAAATCTCAAGTAGCAAAATTAGTTCATAAATTAAAAAAGTAGTAGCAAACTCAAAATAATATTTTAAACATTTTTCACATAAATTAAAAAAGTAGTAGCAAACTCAAAATAATATTTTAAACATTTTTCACATAAACAATGCTCATTTTATCCAAGTATAGTATGATAAGTAGAATTAGCAAACATATTTCTCTCTAGTCTCTACCTTAGTACCTAACGAGCCAAAGCGTATACCACTTACGTTTCTCGTCAATCTATTCTGTAATACACTAAAATCTCGTTAAATTAATATTCGACAAATTAATATTTTGATAAAATAATAACTTTGTACCGTCCCGATTCTAACTAACATTACTAAATTTTACCTCGATAATATAATAAACTCTATGATTCTAACAATATTAATTTATAGAAATTTGACTGTACTAAAATAGTCCTTAGTTGGTATAATTTTTTAGTTTAAAATTTGAATGAATTACCAAAGTTGCAAAATGTACGTCAGGAATCACGAGCTATGACGGCCTTGAAAGTTGCATTATCAAGAGGCAAACACATGAATGTGGAGCCAGCTTGTCGGACGACGGCTGTTCGAGTTGCTCGTCTAGAAGCGCTAAGTTTGGCTCGTTCTCTTCGAAACGGATCACTGTGAAGGTCGAAAAACAAGGGTCCTATGAAAGTGATACGAAGGAGAGGTCGTGTCGTTTCTACGTCGACAATAAATCAGCTCGGTGCACAGAGTTTTCGCAAGTTGAGGACCTGAAAGAGACGTTTTCTAGGCTCTTGTTGGGCGAGGATGTCACCGGAGGATCCAATGGTGTCACTTCTGCTTTGGCATTGTCCAATGCCATTGTAAGTTTAGCAGGTATGCTTCTATTTTATCATTTTGATACGGATTATAATTTTGTATTTTAAAAATCTAGTTATTTGTTAACCAGTTTGAAACCCGATTTTAAAAATATATTTTATTAAAGTCCTTTTTTCTCTATGTTATGTTTCATATTAAAACTTTCAAACTATTTTTTCCTTTCATTTAACTAATTTACTCTATTAGACACACGGTTGTAATTTATGATATTCCACTCTTTCTTTATTATGTTTAAATTAAAATATACATTCTAAGGATAAAAACCAAGATCTTTTTAAAATAGATTTTCATAATTACAAAATTAGATTTATTGGTACTGGGATTTCAAAAACCAATTCCGCAATTTGAACTATTTTTTAAACGAGGTACCCAGACCGATTTCACTCCTGCATTACATTCTTACCTTAAGCAGGTAAATCTCAATGAACATTGTGAAAAAAATGTTTGCCTCGAGACTTCTGAATTGTATTTAAAAAGTTCGACTTTATAGATAAGAATTGATAATAAAAAAGAAAATGACCCTTAACTTAAACATATATATACATGAACCTAAAATTCAATATGATGAGGTGTTTGTGACATATAATGGTGAAATAGAGCTATTTGTATCTCTCCAAACGGTGCGATGACCGGTACCAGAACGGAGACAAAATCAGTAACCGTATAACAAATTTTTTGGCTGGTTGTATCTTCCACATTAATTAGTTACTTAAGTTGGTGGCATCGCAGCGAGTGTGTTCGGGGAGCTGTGGAAATTGAAGCCTCTGGCTGAAGAAAGGAAGCTCAAATGGCGCACCCAAATGGAGTGGCTGCTCTGCCCCACCACCCACATGGTTGAGTTGGTTCCCACCAAACTCAATGCCTCCAATGGTCAAATACTCGAAGTACGTACTTATTTACGGCATAAATACCTCAAAATAAGATTAAATTCTTCCTCTCTCTCTTTTTTTTTTTTTTTTTGAGAGCATGTATTATTTATATTGTCAAAATTATAAATCTTAATCATAGGTATGATTATACACTTTAAACAATTATTAAGAATATACGCGATAAATAAAAGTCAAATTTATCCCTACTTTGATCTGATTTATAAGTTTTTGTTTTCTAGAAAAAAAAATCAAAATACTAATTAGCTTTTTATACACTCTCGAACGTCTAAGCTCATAAGTACATCTATCTAAACCATGTTAATAACTTAATTTGACCGGAATTAAGGACTCGTTCTCTTAGATTTCGATATCAAAATTCATGTTCTTGGAAAAAAAATCAAAATTTGTCTTCATTTTTTTAGTTTTGGATTTAAATATATCTTCCCTTTTATTTTTTGAATAATGATTAATAGATCTAGATCGTCAAAATAAAATTTTAACAATAATTGTTTTTAAGTCTGTCCGGAAGAAAGAGAACAAGAATTTAATTTTTTTTCTTTCCAATTTTGAAAATATGGACGGAATTTCAAAATTATCTATTCGCTAATTTTTATTTTTTGTTCTTCAGATTATGACTCCAAAGTCCCGTTTCGACATACAAATGAACCTCCCAGCACTTCAAAAGTTGGACTCCATGCTAATTGTGAGTGATCATATAAGTTGGTGCATATTTTTTTATGTAAAGATTTCTTGAAGTTCATCCTGAATTCTACAGGAGATGCTGGATTCGATGGTGAGCACCGAGTTTTGGTACGCGGAAGGAGGTAGCCGGAGGTGCAAAGGGGAAAGAAGCAAGAGCAGGAAGAAATGGTGGCTGCCGGCACCTAGGGTGCCCGAGGGAGGCCTGTCTGATTCGGCAAAGAACAGGTTGATCAGCCAAGGCAAGCGGGTTCATCAGATTCTGAAGGCTGCGAAATCAATCAACCAAACCGTGCTGCTCGAAATGTCTGTGCCGGTCGCGATCAGGCACGCCTTTCCCAAGGTACGTGCCCTTTTCACATTTCACGTTGAGTGCCGAGACAAGCGATTGATGTAAAAATTGTGTGGCACAAATCCTCATTATTTTTTATTTTATTTTTTCTCATTTTGAAGCTCGCGGTGCGACATAACATTGAATTTAACGAAGGGATTTGGCCATGTAATTTTAGATTTAGAAGTTAATTTCGGAAATTAGATTCACTGTTATCAGCGGTTACGTAATTTATTTTCTGCATTCTCTGTTTACAAACGACCTAACACACCTTAGTTGGTTGACAGTTCATAAAGGCAAATCTGCGCTACGAGCTCTACAAGGCGTTGATAGAAGAATCAATCTCAGGCAAGGAATTGCCGGATTGCCTCGGTTTGACATCCGAACAAGATGTCCTCGAGGCGATCAATGGTTTGGAAGCTGTGGCATTGTCATGCAGAGAGAAGATTCTTGATGTTGAAGCCGGTGACTTTTCGAGTCCGGTTCGAGCATCGTGGGCTGCCTTGCCGTTCGCACGGGATCCCAGGGCTGAGGCGGAGAAGGTGGAGGCGCTGGTGCAGCAAGCTGAGGTTATCATACAGCAGCTCAAGGCCAGACACCCTAACCTTCCACACACATTTCTTGATGCTGCAAAAGTCCAATATAGCAAGGTAAGCGATCGATCATGGTTATATGAGATTATTGGCCCTTTAAACTCAATTTTTGAGAGATCTGATAAACATACGTATTTTAGATGATTAGTCTTGTTTAAACGGAGAAACCTTTTTCCGCTTTAATATTTCTCTCGTTTCCGGAATCGAAAGATCTATTTTGGCTATATAAAATCCTCTTTAGTATTTAAAAAAAAAAAAAAGTGGTTGATGTATTCAAGCTGTAGTCCACTGCATCGGCAAAAGCTATCGAAGCTTAGTAAAACAAAAGTTTCGTCTAATATCCTTAAACAATGTTCTAGAAAGAGACTCAAATAATTAAAAGAAGATTAAATCTAAAATAAATTATGTGGAGGTGATACATGATCCTCCATTAACGGTTTTTTTATTTATTTTTATTTTTTTATATAAAATTGGACCAAGTTACTGCTTTATTAAATTTTTTTCTCTATTTTTTACCACTACAAAAAGAATGTGTGCACTCGCCAACGCAACTTACTATAACGTAGATACTTTTGTCATTATTATATCGTGTTTGTTTCATCTTTTTCGTCACAAATATTATAACACATTAACCAATTAACTTCAATAGATTATTAACGTAGATCATGTATGACACAGGACATTGGGCATTCTGTGATGGAAGCATACTCTAGGGTGCTCGTGAACTTGGCGTATAACATATTATGCAGAATCGGCGACGTCCTGCGAGAAGATGTCAGCGCTTCGACCGACGATACAAACAACGCCATATCGGACGCTGTCTCACCGTCAACCTCGTTGTGTTTCATGGAAGCTACTTTGTGCTCTGACTCTTCAACGTCGTTGACTTACAGCACTCGCACTAGTGGTTGTGACTTTGAGCTAAATTCTTTTTTGAACGTAACGGCTAGTTTGAGTGCCACTCAAAAGCAAACCTCTCTATAAGAGAGTGATTACTGCTTCCAGTGAGGCTTGCATAACATCAATGTGTTTGTTATTATTAGCAAACTGAAATTGATCACAATGGCTTGTTGTATATGTAAAAGTCGCATTTTTTTTTTAATGCAACACAATGGCTTGTTGTATATGTAAAAGTCGCTTCTTCTTTTTGGTTTGTCATAAAATACATTTGTATATTAAAAAAGTTTCCAATTACCGAAGCAAGAATTCACCTCTACTACTTGGTGTGAGCATTGCAAGAATTAACTTACTTGTTGATTGGGTACCGAAGAACGTCCTTATATTGTTGATCCACCTATTCAATATCTTTTGGGAATTACTCGATTAATGATCTCAATTAAGGACGGTTGTCGAAAGGTAGGTTAGGTATATGTAAGCAAATAGGTTATATATAATGTTATTGATATTGAATGACATTTGAGAATTATTGTAAATTGGAGTAAATTTGGTAATTGCAATATTTTGTACTTTTGGGAATAATTTAATTTGTTATTAAAGGGTTTAAATTATTCTATACATCACGTTTATAAAGAGGGGAATCTAGTGACTTATGTGTTGGCTCATCTGAGTGCTGAGGGTAGAGAAAAAATAATCATAGACTATGTAATCAACATCTTAGAAATATAAACAGTTTTTTTCAATTATTGTCTATAGTTAATGGAGGTATTAACATAATATTTGACTAGACCAATAAGACGATTCTTATACTCATCACATAGGATGCCTTTCTCATTTAGCAGTCAACGAAATTCATTTCACAATCTGGAATTTTCTCGCAAACTTCAAGTTTGATGCCGACATGATCGGGATAGGCTTCATGGAAGCGTGGGACCGAATGCAGAGGACGTGAATACAACCCAAAGGAGTTCGATCTTTTTGTTTCCGTTTTTAAGCTTATTAATTAATTGTTTTAAGCTTAATTATTAATAATTATTATTTCCTTTCTTTGTTATTAAAATTAGATGTTAGTTCCTCGTTTATAGGAATCGATCGTGATAACCCTAGAGCTATATGCTCTCTGTTTGCAGTTTTTATATGCAGTTTTTGATAATAAATATTCTCGAGCTTTTACCTTGAAAAAAAAATTGAGTTTCCAACTCGTTGAGACGTGTTCTTGATTATTCATACGTTGTTTTACATCATCTGCTATCAGAGCCTACCGTTTCTGTGCGATGGCACCGAAGAAACGGATCGTTCCTGGCGCTTTCGTGGAGAGCAACCCGAGACAAGAAGAGGTCGACGGATTACGTGCACAAGTCGAGTTGCTGACCCGTCAGATGCAAGCGATGATGCGGAATCAAACGGAACAACAAAACTTTGTGGACAATTCTGAAGCCGAGGACGACAACGGCAACCCTTTTGGTCACCATTTTCGAGGACGCGCGGCAGTTCCAAAGGCGATCAGATGGGAAGCATCGTTCAAGGTTGACATTCCCTAGTTTCATGGAGGTATTCAAGCAAATGAGTTTCTTGATTGGCTTGTGTCTACCGAAGAGATCCTCGATTTCAAAGTGGTGCCGGAGGAGAGACAAGCATCCCTCGTTGCTACCCGATTCCGCGGACGTGCAACGGCGTGGTGGCCCAAAACAAAGCTCAACGGGCCCGTACCGGCAAGCCAAAAATACGGATGTGGGCGAAGATGAAGAAACACATGCTCACGGAATTTCTACCGTTTAACTACGAACGCTCGCTTTATCACGCCCTTCAAAATCTTTGTCAAGGTACTAAATTCGATCTTGATTACACTACGGCTTTTCGCATGCTTGTTCTTCGTAATAATTTAGCGAAAACGGAGGCACAATTGACATCTCGATACATCGGTGGCTTGCGGACTTCTATTCTCGACGTGATGAATTTATTTGACCCCGTCTCCGTGGCTGAAGCACAACAACGGGCTATCGCGATCGAAACGCAACAAGCCCAGAGTGATTCTCGTCGGCGTTACCCGTTCCCTGCACCGAACCCCACTCCAAACGCTCCAGTTATGCCCCCCGAGTCCCGCCGAGCTCGATCCGATGCTTTGGATGTGGCGAGGTCGGCCACCGTCGCCAAAACTGCCCCCAACCTCCGTGGGCAGGTCTTTTCCTCGAGGAATCCAACCCGGCGCTCCACGATGCCCCGTGGTG
Source organism: Parietaria judaica (assembly GCA_954871525.1). Lineage (NCBI taxonomy): Eukaryota > Viridiplantae > Streptophyta > Magnoliopsida > Rosales > Urticaceae > Parietaria > Parietaria judaica. The sequence goes on from OX940868.1 coordinate 5,970,604, forward strand.
AAGAAACTTGGCCGCACACCAGAACCACACCCAAAACCCTACAAGCTTGCTTGGCTCTAAGCTGGCACCGAGGTCACCGTTTCTCAACGTATTCGGGTAAACTTTTTCATTGGTTCGTCGTATTGTGATGATGTTCTTTGCGATGTGGTTACTATGGATGCATGCCACTTACTTTTAGGATTTCCTTTTTGCGGTAAGAAGATTGTGCTCTTACCGAAAAATCTAACCTCGCTACCCGTCCGACGCACCTCCCCGAGCTTATTTGCACATCATGAGTTCGAGCGCGCCACCACCAAATCCGGTATTGTTTTTGCCCTCGTGGGAAAATCCGTGACCGAGCCTTCCACGACACCTCATTCGGTCGCTCCGCTACTGGCCGAATTCTCGGATATCTACCCATAGACACCTCCATCTTCGCTGCCCCCACTTCGTGACATCCAACGTCACATTGTTTTAGTGCCGAACGTGCAGCTTCCGAACCGCGCACATTATCGGATGAGCTCGGTCAAACACGAAGAATTAAGACGACAAGTTTTAGGAACTTCTTGCGAAAGGTCACATTCGCAAGAGCTTGAGTTCATGTGCCGTGCCCGACCTCTTCACGCCTAAGAAGGATGGTACGTGGCGCATGTGCGTGGATAGCCGTGCCATCAATAAGATTACCGTTTGCTATTGGTTCCCTATTCCATGCCTCGACGATCTCCTCGACCAATTAAGCGGGTCTCGCATTTTTAGCAAGTTGGATTTGAAGAGCGGTTATCACCAAATATGCATTCCACCTGGGGACGAAAGGAAAACGGCTTTCAAGACGCGCGAAGGGCTCTATGAGTGGCTCGTCATGCCATTCGGCCTTTGTAATGCTGCGAGAACTTTCATGCGGGTAATGAACCAAGCCCTTCGCCCATTTATTGGTAAGTTTGTCGTCGTTTATTTTGATGACGTATTGATTTATAGCGCCAAACATCGAGGAGCATCTCCTCCACTTTCGTGAGGTTTTACTCGTTGTCCGTGCACACAAAGTTCTATGGCGCTCTACAAAAATGTTCAGTTTTCACCCCCTCGGTCGAGTTCTTGGGCTACATTGTCTCCGCGGATGGCCTCTCCGTGGATCCGGGGAAAGTTCACGCCGTGTCCTCGTGGCCGACTCCTACAATGTTCACCGAGGTACGTAGTTTTCACGGGTTAGCCTCATTTTACCGGCGTTTCATTCCACATTTTAGCTTTGTTATGGCGCCGATTACTGACTGCATTAAAACAGGGCGTTTTCATTGGAGCCGGATGCCTTGACGATGTTCGATTTGATAAAGGCGAAACTCACTTCCGCACCGACTCTTGTTCTCCCGGACTTTGATCAACCTTTCCTTCTTCATTGCGATGCCTCGAAGGTGGGAATTGGAGCGGGTTTTAAGCCAAGGGAACCGCCCGGTCGCGTACTTTAGCGAAAATCTCTCCGGCCCGAATGCTTGTTATAACACTTATGACGTCAAGTTCTATGCTATTGTGCGAGCGATTCATCATTTGCGTCATTATTTATTTCATTGGGAGCTCGTTCTTTTCACCGACCACAACGCTTTCAAACACCTCGGCACACAAGACAAGGTTTCCGCTCGGTATGCGTCTTGGATTGACTTCCTCCAACAATTCACGTTTACAATTAAACATAAAGCCAGAGTTCTCAATTGCGTCGCCGACGCGCTTAGCCAACGCCTCCACTTGTTACAACAACCTCGCATCTCGGTCCCAGGATTCGACACTCTGTCCGAATTATAAGGGAGCGACCCATTCTTTGGTCGCTTTACTATTTCCTCGGCACCACTCACCGATTAAGCATTTTCTTGGCATAATGGATTTCTTTATCGCGATGATAAGTTGTGCATTCCCAAAGGTAGTCTTCGCGTCTTGATTATTCGTGACCTCCACAACGAGGGTCACGTCGGACGCGACCGAACGCTAGCCCTTGTCACCGCCTCCTATTATTGGCCTTCCGTTCGGAAAGATGTTTATCAATTTGTGGATCATTGCCAAACTTGTCATCTTGCGAAGGGCAAAGAAACCAATGCCGGGCTTTATTGAGCCTTACCGATTCCGTCACGTCATGGTCCAATGTAAGTATGGATTTCCTCCTTGGCCTTCCACGCACTCAACGCAAACACGATTCCATCTTTGTCGTCATGGACCGTTTCTTGAAGATGGCCCACTTTATACTGTGCAAGAAGATCTCCGATCCAAGTCGTGTGGCGTTTTTATACTTTCGCAAAGTTTACCGTATACATGGGCTCCCGATCTCTATTGTTTTTGGATCGTGATACGCGTTTCCTTAGCAATTCTTGGCGTAGCTTGTGGCGTCTCGTGGACACTCGCCTAAACTTTAGTAGCGCTTATCACCCAGAAACCGACGGCCAAACCGAGGTAGTTAACCGTTCCCTTGGGGATTTGTTACGTTGTCTTGTAGGTGAATCGATCAAAGCGTGGGATCTTAATCTTAGCCCAACCGAGTTCGCGAATAATCATGTCGTGAATCGTAGCACGGGTTTTAGCCCATTCCACGTCGTGTACAGTATCACACCACGCTGCCCGCTAGACCTCACAACGGTACCGCCGACGGAACCCGTGCATACCGACGCCGCATCCTTTATCGAGCAACTACAAGCTACTCACAAACAAACAACGAACAATCTTGAGGCCACCAACGCGCGTTACAACTCGTTGAAAAAAACCGAGTTTCCAACTCGATGAGATGTGTTCTTGATTATTCATACATTGCTCAACATCAAAGTTGCTACTTAATAAATATATATTTCTTGATCATTTTGTAGATGCATCTATTCATAATATTTCACTAATATGTGGGTCCATAAATATTCCAGGTTACTAATCGCAACATGCTTATATTTCAATAAATACTTCACTTTGAAATAAATTACCATATGAGAATTCAACGAACCATATTGTGTTGGACATATGTGTCATCAAACAAGATATTTATCCATTTGTAAAAGATTATGACAAGTCATTGAATAAAGATGGTGCTTATTATGTTAATCTTATTATATTTTCTGGTAGAGTAAAATAGAATGTTTGTTTCCTTACTTTGTAAATGATGCAATTATGTTATTATTATCACAACAGAGTCAATGTGAAGAAGAATTAATAATCATAATAAATGAACTTAAAATGTCTTTGACCTGATTAACGGGGTGGGAGCCCATTAATCGTATAAGGTCATTAATGTGACTAAGTAACAATCCTATTCTGGATTATGTGCGTGTCACACTCACTAGAAGTGCATTAAGTATGAAGTGTTTTCATACTGGACTAGACCTGACTTAAACTCAAGAAGTTATTAGACAAGAACGTCACTGATAACTCGTAGTTGAGTCACTAGTAGATGATCAAATGGATATTCGTTCTAAATCCTAAGTGATCTTGAGTCCAAGCTGTTGGCTTGGTTGTTCTTTGATTTAACCGTTGAAGAACACTATTATTTTGGGAACATGATAGTCAGCAGTAAGGGTAGCTTGATCATAGACATGGGCATCACACAGCTCTCTTTAGAGTCATGATGATTCCCTTGATTGTCAGTGGTGATAAGTGAGAGGTACCCGTGCGCAACTTATGAATCGAAACCATAAGTGGGTTACTCATAATATTACTGACTGAGTCAAGGAGGAAAATGCAATGAGGGGCAAAACGGTAAAAACCGCCTGCTCTTGTGTGAGTCATCAAGTGAATGAACAGTAACCCGAATTTGATTCTATCAATGGAAACCCTGTTGTATAAAGGTAATAATATATACCGTATCACGAAAGAGTACATCCTCAGGTCTATACTGGAATCTCTTCGAGGTTTGACAAACAACTAGCAGTTCGTTAGAGCTTAAGTGATACGGGTCCATGGTCCCCAGGATAGCTCTGGAACGGATGATACGTACGTGATTAGAAACATTCTGGAAATTTTTTAATCATTTGGCTAGAGTTATAAAACTGAAAGAATTTGGTAGACATCGTATAGTTTTATCGTCAGCGTGGCATACAATATCTTGGTCACCGAAATTTAATTGATAAAATAAAGTTAGAATTTAGATTTTATATCAACACCATCTTTTTGAAAATTAAATTCTAAGCGACTTTGGTTTTGGAACCGAATCATTTCGACTTACGGTTTGTTATTTAGAGAATTTCTAAGTTTGTGCTCGTTTTAGTAACCTATGAAATGAAATCACATGTCACGAATTCAAATGCTTGTGTGGCACCATGACATTTAAATGTGTGATATTGAGATGAGGAAATATTAATATAAATTAATTATTTGGATTTAATTATTAATATCTTATTAATAATTAATAGATTTATATTAATAAATAATAAAAAATATATATATATATTTATATATATTTAATGTGTAAAATTCGAATTAGGGCTTGGTGATAGGAAACCCTAGGTAAATTCGAATGGTATGTTTTGGTCATTCTATAATTGCGGCATAAGTACCAAATTTTTTTGTAATTAAGCGAATCCCTAAAATCAATTTTATCAATTGGATCGGTTATGATTAAATGTCAACCGTTGGATTAAGATAATTGATCTTAACCCTATTAGTAATTCGAAATCTATAACCTGGTGACCAAGCTTAGGTATTTCGAATTCAGTTAATTAATTATATCCGTTGGATCGGTTTTAAGATTTAATCTTTACTGTCGGATTAGAAATTAATTAATAATATATATAACATATATAATTCGAACAAATAGGGATAAGGAATTCGAACTAGGGTTTTATTAAAACCCTAGGGTATTTGATTTTATCACTAATTGATTTGATCAATTGGATTGGTTTAAGATTTATTTTTAAGATTTATTTTTAACCATTGGATAATCATTAAAGAATTCGAAATTATTATATTCATATATAATTAAAAAAATTAGGAGATAAGGTAAGATTGAATATTTGATCTTATCATGTATTTCCTATTTAATTATATCCATTGGATTTAGATTGGATCAAATCAGGACCATTGGATTAAAATTATTAATTATATTTAATTATAAGAATTCGAAAATTAGGGAGGAAAAATCTCCAATTTGGTTACAGTACGAGCCTATAAATAGGAAGCTCATTCTACACATTTTTCAAACCTTCCTCAGAGCAAAAACTCGAGCTCTCATTCTCTCTCTAGGGTCTCTGAGTTTTCTGCTTCTGATCTATTTTCTGGTTTGGCTTAGTGAGACGTTGTTCTCTGGAAGCTTCAAAAGAACCTTAGTTAAAGTTTTGCGACAGAGTCCTGCCGGCGAAGCCCACACTTCGGTACGAGGAGTCAAAGAGAATATCGGGGAAGATCACGGGAGTTTCCTCTCGGCGAAGCCCTGCTGAGATTCAGAGTGCGCAACAGGGAACGACACCAGAGGTACGGCCTTATGCATTTGGTTAATAAATGCAACAATACTTTATATTTATTTCTTGTTTTGACTAGATTATTAATAATGATTTATGAATATTAAATATGTAATATTTATCGGATCTTGGAAAATGGTAATTACCCGATATCTGTGTCGTCGGGCCCGTAACAAGTTTTCGCTTTAAAATAATTTCGTGGTAATGGAGTCGGTAATCAAACCCCGATTATCAACATATTGTTCATTATAAATTATTTATCCAGGTAATCATAACGGTCATTGCTAGCATCAAATAGGAATTCTCAACTCACTTTGCATCAGTATTGATCTGGTATAGCCACACCGCTAATGCCAACATTCGTGAACTTCAGGTTCTATTAGTGAACTTCTGGTTCCATTACCAAAATTTTGGTTCTATTAGTGAACTTCTAGTTCCATTAGCGAACTTCTGCTTCTATTAGTGAACTTCTGGTCCATTAGCGAACTTCTGGTTCTATTAGCGAGCTTATAGTTTATTTTCTCTTATACTTGGATAGAGAATGCTCATTTTATATTTTAGTTCACATAATATTTTACCTTTTAATATCCTTTAATATTTTTCATGATAAATAGGCTAATATTTTATTCATGATAAATCAATGAGAATGCATATCAATATTCAAAAACACTGACATTGAAAAGGAAAATAAATAATCACTCAAACATGATAAAATGTAAACACTCAGACATTGAAAATAAAATAAATAAAAACATCATAAATAATTTCTCGAAGCCATCGCATCATTGATCATTTTGCCACAATCTCCATCGGTATCTTCAAAGAAATCCCCGACTTCCAAATTGGTGTTATTCTCGGCAAAGTTCGTCTCTACGCCTTTTCCTTTCATAGAAGCTTGATAAAGATCAACTAGATGTTTAGATGTACGACAAATGTGACTCCAATGGCCTGTCCCGCCACATCGATTGCATATGCTTTCATTATCGTGGGCACCGTATTTCCATCTTGCTTTCCTCCATCATTTGTCCACTTCTGGTTGTAGTTTGATTGCTTCTTGAAATTTGAAGTATTTTGGTAATTAAAACCACACCCACGTCCAAAACCGCGACCGCGACCACCTCCAAAATTACCACCACGAAAACCTCCATAACCGCGAGCACGACCATGTCCATTACCACGGCCACTTCCCCGTCCAAATTGCTTATTATTCCCGTATCCATTACTATTATTGCATTCGCTTCAGGGAATGGCGCTGCTCCGGTTGGGCGAGATTGGTGGTTTTTCATCAAAAGTTCATTATTTTTTTCAGCGACGAGGAGACATGATATTAATTCAGAATATTTGTCAAAACCCCGTTCACAATATTGCTGCTGCAGGAGCATGTTGGTGGCATGAAAAGTAGAAAATGTTTTCTCCAGCATATCTTTATCAGTAATATATTTGGCATGAAAAGTAGAAAATGTTTTCTCCAGCATGTCTTTATCAGTAATATTTTTGCCACACAATTTCATTTGGGAAGTAATCTAAAACATCGTGGAATTATACTCACACACACTTTTATGATCTTGTAAACGCAAGTGCAACCAATCATAGCAAGCTTTAGGAAGAATTACCATTTTTTTTGTGTGATCGTACCTTTCTTTTAAATCATTCAATCATAGCGAGCTTTAGGAAGAATTACCATTTTTTTGGTGGTCGTACCTTTCTTTTAAATCATTCCAAAGGATCTGCGGGTCCTTGATCGTCAAATATTCAGATTTCAATCCTTGATGGATATGGTGATGCAGAAACATCATGGCTTTCGCTTTATTCTGTTTAGTAGTTGTATTTCTCTTTTTTATGGTATCTCCAAGATCCATAGCGCTCAGGTAGATTTCAGCATCAAGCATCCATGATAAATAGTTATTTCCAGAGATGTCAAGAGCGTTGAACTCAAGCTTCGTAAGATTTGACATTGCACATTATCATAATAAAAAAAATGTTATATAAAACTGTATAAAAATATCATGCGTCCAAAAAAAAATACAGTAAACATATTTATATAGATAAACTGTATAAGAGATATTCAATTTATACATATGGAAACATTATATATTTATATGCAATCATGATATATTAGAATCAATGCACCATTAGAAAATATTTCTATATATACATGACATACCCTATACGATATTTTGATAAAGAGCATACTGTATATAATATTTTATTAGTTTGGAAATAAATAAACAAGATTCTCTTCAGGAAATCGAACTAAATTTAATTGCAAAAATAAATGTTCATAAGTGGTGCTTCTTTCTTCAGGAAATATTTTTAACCAAAAAAATATAAAATGAGGGTTTTCTTTTCAAAGAATATTGTAAAACTTGATTATTCATAAATTGTAGCCATTTTGGAGAATATTGTAGAACTAAAATATTGCGTTATTCACTTCGGAGAATATTATTAGCCTAAAAGAAATTATATTAAAGGAAATTGTACGAAATACCCACTCTGTGTCTAACCTTTTAAAAAACTACCCATTGTGTGTATTAATGCTATTCGCTTCGAGGAATGTTGCTAATCCAAAATATTAAAATAACGTTATTCACTTCAGGGAATTTTTATTTTTCTTGAATATACTCTCGCTTTAGCTACTTCAGGAGCGTAATAACATACATACGATATTATAAATATAAATATTTAAATACACCTATTTAATTACAAGATATAATCGATATTATTGTTATTTAAGAATACATATACGTAATAATCTTATTATTTGAAAATAAAGCACTATCTATAAATAAAAGCTATACATTATATATATAATGCTATATATATTTTGTAAGTGCAGTGGCGGAACCAGGAATTATGTACCGGGGGGTCGGATATAATTTTTTGTAAAAATTTAATTTGAGGGGTTTGTATTAAAATTTTGGTGAAAGTTAAGGGTGGTTTAACTATAATTTTATATATACTTACATTAAGTTTTTTGAAAAATAAGGTATTAAACAATTATTTTTTTGGTGGGGGTGGTTTGAACCACACCCCGTCTCCACATACATCCGCCAATGGGTAAGTGGTAAAAATATATACCATACATTGAGTATGCGATGCAGTATAATATTAATATATAAAATATATGTATACACAGAATAATAAGCAATGTTCATAAACAATAAAACGATTTTGTTGAAAAGTTGTTCCTATTGATGTACAAATTCGCCATTATTTAATATGACATAAAGTGCTAAAGTTGTGAATTAATTAAATTTACAAACAAAGATAAAAGGCTTTAAAAAAATAAATCGATATTCGTAAAAGCCCAATTGAGAAGCCCAATGAAATTCTCAATCAGACAAAACCCAACAGATACAAAGCTACTCGGCCCAAAGGCCCAATATCTATTCGTCATCAATCCAGAAAGACGAGGGTAGAGTTGTCATATTCTCTACCCGGAATCCCACTTCAAACCCAAGCGAAAGACCGGGAGCACGGAGTCAAGTCTCCAACAGGCATAATTCAAACACGACGAAGAGAACGAAGTCGTGGGACACGTGTAGCAAGACGATCCATTCAACCCGGTCAGCACGGAGAGAAGATCCCACGATTCTTGGAAGACCAACAAGAAGAATTGAAGCCTATAAGTACCAAGCTCAAGCTCACATCAACACACATGCACATCTCTGAGGGAATACATCGAAAGCTTCTACCCGGCATTTTCGCTCACTTTGAGATTTTGTTGTATTCTTTTCCTTCTTCCCATTCTTTTCCCATTTTAGGCGTGATTTGCTGTCTGTAGCTGCCCGTCTATGTCAATTGTCGCAATAAACTAACAGAGGACGTAGTCAACTACCGCCTTGGGGCGAACCTCTATAAAGAACTCCTCGTCTCATTTATATTGCTTTTATATATATATATATATATATATATATATATATATATATATATATATATATATATATATATATCGAGAGTGAATCGAGAACTTGCAACGTGAGAGATCGAATTCCACCAAATCATCCCATTCTAAGAATATCATACACTCACAAGTCACACTTGACTGTTTGAGGTGTGAAACCACGTCAACAGTTTGGCGCCGTCTGCGGGAAATTGATCTCGCCAACTTCTACAAGCTCAAAGCACTCTGTAAACATGAGCAATGACGAAATCGCAACCGTGAACGAGTTTGAAGTGAATAACCCAGACCGAAACACGGAGCTAAACAACCTGCAATCTCAACTAGAGGCTAATACCGCTGAGAAACAAGAGTTGCGCCGGCGACTCGAATCTCATGAAGCAAATCGAGCCCAAAATGAGCATCGCTAGATTGGTAGCCGAGAAGACCCGGGACAGAACTCTGGGCATCAAAGCCGGGCAGGCCTCAACACTGTCCATTTCTACTTCGCCAACTTAGACAATCCGCAAGCGTCGAGGTATAACCAGCCCCGACCACCCAGCGGTCCTAGACCCTCGGCACCTCCACCGCCTCTTGAAACAGGAACACCCCTCTTCACCCCCTTGCCGGGTCTCTACCCGTCTATTGCGGGAAATTTTCCTTCGAGCAGTCGCCAACGCTCTGGACCCCCGAACCCAATATCTATTCGTCATCAATCCAGAAAGACGAGGGTAGAGTTGTCATATTCTCTACCCGGAATCCCACTTCAAACCAAAGCGAAAGACCGGGAGCACGGAGTCAAGTCTCCAACAAGCATAATTCAAACACGACGAAAAGAACGAAGTCGTGGGACACGTGTAGCAGGACGATCCATTCAACACGGTCAGCACGGAGAGAAGACCCCACGATTCTTGGAATACCAACAAGAAGAATTGAAGCCTATAAGTACCAAGCTCAAGCTCACATCAACACACATGCACATCTCTGAGGGAATACATCGAAAGCTTCTACCCGGCATTTTCGCTCACTTTGAGATTTTGTTGTATTCTTTTCCTTCTTCCCATTCTTTTCCCATTTTAGGCGTGATTTGCTGTCTGTAGCTGCCCGTCTATGTCAATTGTCGCAATAAACTAACAGAGGACGTAGTCAACTACCGCCTTGGGGCGAACCTCTATAAAGAACTCCTCGTCTCATTTATATTGCTTTTATACATATATATATACATATATATATATATATATATCAAGAGTGAATCGAGAACTTGCAACGTGAGAGATCGAATTCCACCAAATCATCCCATTCTAAGAATATCATACACTCACAAGTCACACTTGACTGTTTGAGGTGTGAAACCACGTCAACAGTTTGGCGCCGTCTGCGGGAAATTGATCTCGCCAACTTCTACAAGCTCAAAGCACTCTGTAAACATGAGCAATGACGAAATCGCAATCGTGAACGAGTTTGAAGTGAATAACCCAGACCGAAACACGGAGCCGAACAACCTGCAATCTCAACTAGAGGCTAATACCGCTGAGAAACAAGAGTTGCGCCGGCGACTCGAATCTCTTAAAGCAAATCGAGCCCAAAATGAGCATCGCTAGATTGGTAGCCGGGAAGACCCGGGATAGAACTCTGGGCATTAAAGCCGGGCAGGCCTCAACACTGTCCATTTCTACTTCGCCGACTTAGACAATCCGCAAGCGTCGAGGTAGAACCAGCCCCGACCACCCAGCGGCCCTAGACCCTCGGCACCTCCACCGCCTCTTGAAACAGGAACACCCCTCTTCACCCCCTTGCCGGGTCTCTACCCGTCTATTGCGGGAAATTTTCCTTCGAGCAGTCGCCAACGCTCTGGACCCCAGAACCCAATATCTATTCGTCATCAATCCAGAAAGACGAGGGTAGAGTTGTCATATTCTCTACCCGGAATCCCACTTCAAACCCAAGCGAAAGACCGGGAGCACGGAGTCAAGTCTCCAACAAGCATAATTGAAACACGACGAAGAGAACAAAGTCGTGGGAAACGTGTAGCAAGACGATCCATTCAACCCGGTGAGCACGGAGAGAAGACCCCACGATTCTTGGAAGACCAACAAGAAGAATTGAAGCCTATAAGTACCAAGCTCAAGGTCACATCAACACACATGCACATCTCTGAGGGAATACATCGAAAGCTTCTACCCGGCATTTTCGCTCACTTTGAGATTTTGTTGTATTCTTTTCCTTCTTCCCATTCTTTTCCCATTTTAGGCGTGATTTGCTGTCTGTAGCTGCCCGTCTATGTCAATTGTCGCAATAAACTAACAGAGGACGTAGTCAACTACCGCCTTGGGGCGAACCTCTATAAAGAACTCCTCGTCTCATTTATATTGCTTTTATACATACATACATATATATATATATATATATATATATATATATATATATATATATATATATATATATATATATATATATCGAGAGTGAATCGAGAACTTGCAACGTGAGAGATCGAATTCCACCAAATCATCCCATTCTAAGAATATCATACACTCACAAGTCACACTTGACTGTTTAAGGTGTGAAACCACGTCAATAGTTTGGCGCCGTCTGTGGGAAATTGATCTCGCCAACTTCTACAAGCTCAAAGCACTCTGTAAACATGAGCAATGACGAAATCGCAATCGTGAACGAGTTTGAAGTGAATAACCCAGACCGAAACACGGAGCCGAACAACCTGCAATCTCAACTAGAGGCTAATACCGCTGAGAAACAAGAGTTGCGCGGGCGACTCGAATCTCTTGAAGCAAATCGAGCCCAAAATGAGCATCGCTAGATTTTTAGCCGGGAAGACTCGGGACAGAACTCTGGGCATCAAAGCCGGGCAGGCCTCAACACTGTCAATTTCTACTTTTCCGACTTAGACAATCCGCAAGCGTCGAGGTAGAACTTGCCCCGACCACCCAGCGGCCCTAGACCCTCGGCACCTCCATCGCCTCTTGAAACAGGAACACCCCTTTTCACCCCCTTGCCGGGTCTCTACCCGTCTATTGCGGGAAATTTTCCTTCGAGCAGTCGCCAACGCTCTGGACCCCAGAACCTCTCGTCGGGGTACGAGCAAAATCGCGACATTAGCCTGGCCCTTAATGGCCAACCGGTCACGTACCCGAGGTATCCCAGCCCGGTGTACGGAAAGGACCCCCCCAAACTGTGCGTCATGAACCAGCTCCCCAACGCACGGAATTGGAGAAACTCATTCACGTGCGCTCTCGCGTACACAATGCCACCACCGCTGCCCCCGAGATTGAACGTTTAGGGGAGGAGGCAGAAAGGACGCCCTTTAATCCCGTCATAACTAACGTTATACTCAGGGAAGGAGGGCGCGTATATGTGCCAAAGTACGACAGGACGACCGATCCCAAAGTACACCTGAGATCTTTTAGGATCGCGTTGGGGCGGGCCCATCTGGAAGCGCACAAATTAGACGCTGGGCGCTGCCAGTATTTCTCAGAGAACCTGGTCGGCCCAACGATGGAGTGGTTTTCAAAACTGGAACCCCGATCCATAGATAACTTCGGACAGCTGACGACCCTTTTTCTCAAGCATTTCTCCATGTTTATGGAGACTGAGATCACGGCGGCTAACCTCTATTCCTTATAGCAAGAGATAGGACAGTCCTTTAGAGCTTTCACGACCCGGTTCAAGAAAACCATGGTCAAAATAAACGGGATCAGTGACGAAACCGCCATAGCCGCTCTTATGGCCGGACTGTGGTACGACTCGAAGTTCAAAACGGACATCGTCGTAAATCGTTACGACTCCATCGAAGACGTGATCCAGAGATCATCCAACTGGATTAGACACGACGAGGAGCTCGAAGCCCTACGAAGAAGACATGGACCTCAGCCCGTCCATCAGCGAAATCTAGTACCACCCGGGCAAACAATGCAGCCCAGAGCCGGGAGTCACAGAAACCCCTTCAGAGGACAAAGGAGATCCACCCTCATCCAAAAGCACCCTTTCCGAACCCAGAATGCAAGGGCAAATAACGGACCGAACCCGCAAAATCCGTACGTTTTCAACGTAAATTCTGAAACCGCGGATTTTAAAGAACAGACCGAAGCAGACGAGACCCCAGGAGAAGTGTTAGTCAGCTCCAAACATCCCTCACCGTATAGCAACGAAATCTTCCCAAAGCACGACCCAAAAGCATGGTGTAATTTCCACAAGGTGTTCGGACACCATACCAAAAATTGTATGGTACTCCGTGCCCGCTGGCGGAAAAATACATCAATGGAGAATTGTTTTATTTCGGCAACGATATGAAGAATGGACAAGCATCCGAGCAGAACACCCCTCAAGACCAATCTCAGAATGGCCAAAAATGAGGCGAACATCAAAGAACACCGCGCGAAAATATACAGCCAAGCAAGAGAGGACGGGTACACATGCTCGAAGAACAAGACGAGCAGACGTATGAGGAAGCAGAAGACTTCGGAGAGCAGCTTAACAAAATTCCCGAGCCCATTGGCAGAATCTACACGATCGTAGGAGGATCCCAGCTACACGGAAATTTGATAAATTCCATCAAGGCCCACCAAAGAAGGCTCAAGGATGGACCGGTAGTCGTACCGAGGCAAGAGCCGGACTTCGAGATCTCATTCTAGGATAGTGAAGCAGCCACACTAATCGGTCCACATGATGACGCGCTGGTTGTCACACTCCTAGTTGCCTCGTATACGATGGATAGAATCCTAATCGATAACGGGAGCTCAGTCGACGTGATCTTCCTGGAACCATTGCTGAAGCTGGGAGTCAAGGAAACAGAGATCAACAGGGAAGCTATCCCGCTAACCGGCTTCGATGGAGGAAAAATCAACGCAATTGGCACGGTACGACTATCCATCGCAGCAGCACGGGTGGGAAAAACCAAAAACTTCCCAGTGTTGGACTGCCCTTCAATTTACAACATGATACTAGGAAGACCCTGGCTACACATGATGAAGGCCGTACCATCAACCTACCATCAACTAATACGCTTCCCGAATAGGGCGGGAAAAAATCGTTGAAATAAAGGGAAACCAAAAACAATCTAAAATCTGCTACATGAGCGCATTCCGGAACATCCAGGCCGCGAAGGCCGAAAAAGAAAAGTCTACCACATAGAAATTAATGGCGCTAGAAGGAAAAGAGGAGGACGACCAGGAAAGGACCACCAATTCGGACGGAGCTAACGTCGAAATGACTGTCCAGGTCCAGATCGATCCTGACTACCCGGACCACCGGGTAGGATTTGGGAAGGGACTAGACAACAATGTCAGAAAAGATCTCCTCAAATTCCTCACCAGAAACCGGGACTGTTTCGCTTGGTCTCACGAGGACATGCCCGGGATAGACCCAAGCGTCACGACCCGCCGCCTAAATGTAGACCCCAGCTATAAGCTGGTGAAGCAGAAAAGGTGGAAGCTAGGCCCGGATAGGGCCCAAGAAGTGAACGAAGAAATCACAAAGCTATTGCAAACAAGATCCATAAGGGAAGTTAAATACCCGGACTGTCGTCGTGAAGAAGAAAAAGGGGAAGGCTAGAGTCTACATTGACTTTACCGACCTAAATAAAGCTTGTCCCAAAGACAATTTTCCAATGCCCCACATCGATCGATTGGTTGAGGCAACGTGCGGGCACGAATTACTGTCGTTCATGGACGCATTCTCGGGATACAACCAGATCCTCATGCACTCTGAGGACCAAGAAAAAACAACATTCATAACCGATAGAGGGATATACTGCTATAAAGTTATGCCTTTCGGACTAAAAAATATCGGAGCCACATATCAAAGATCAGTCAACCAGATGTTCCCCGAGTAACTCGGTAAAACCATGGAGGTCTACATCGACGACATACTGGTAAAATCCTCCCAAGCAACGGATCATGTATCCCACCTAGAGAACTGCTTCGCAATACTACGAAAGTATCAAATGAAGCTTAACCCGACAAAATGCACCTTCGGGTTAACTTCGAGAAAATTCCTAGGTTATTTGGTCACACAGCGAGGAATATAAGCTAATCCCGACCAGATAAATTCTCTCCAGAACATGCCCTCCCCGAGGATTGTTCGAAAGACACAAAGGCTAACCGGGAGAATCGCCGCTCTTAATCGGTTCATATCAAGAGCTACGAACAAATGTTTGCCCTTTTACAAGTTGTTAAAAGAGAAAAAAATGTTCGAATGGACCAAGGAGTGCAAAGAAGCTTTCCAAAAGCTAAAAAGGTATCTCTCCACCCTACCTATACTCACCAGACCAATCTTGGGGGAGCCACTGTTCTTATACCTGGCTGTCTCACCATCGGCGGTGATTGGAGTAATTGTGAGAGAGGACCGCGGAGAACAAAAGCCGATCTTCTATATCAGCAAATCCCTGGAAGATGCTGAAACTAGATACCCGGCTATCGAAAAACTCGCACCGGCAATGATAACCGCAGCGAGAAAACTTCGGCCTTAATTCCAATCTCATACCATCATGGTAATGACCACCCAACCTTTGAGAATCATCCTTCATAGCCCGAATCAATCGGGAAGGCTCACAAAATGGGCGGTCGAGCTAAGCGAGTTCGATATAGAATACAAGATCCAAACCTGTGCAAAGTCATAGGTATTGGCTGACTTTCTCATCAAACTACTAGCCGACGGTTCAAAGGAGGGCCACGAATATGAAGAATGGAAACTCGAAGTTGACGGTGCCTCAAACCAAGGTGGATCCGGAATCAGAATTCGTTTGATATCCCCTTCGGGAGAAGTGTTGGAACAATCTTTTTTATTGAAATTCCACGCAACAAACAACGAGACCGAATACGAGGCCCTCATCGCCGGCCTCAAACTAGCAAAAGCCGTAGGATCCCAGAAAGTAAGGGCTCATTCCGACTCAAAACTAGTTACTAGTCAGATCAGTGGCGAGTATGCTACCCGAGATGACAGAATGGAAAGATATTTTTCTAGTAAAGGGTTTGATTCAGAAATTCGAGCACGTTGATATAAGCCAAATACCGAGAAGTGAGAACGCGTCGGCAGACGCACTGGCCGGTTTAGCTTCAACTTCAGACTCCGAAGTCAAAAGAATAATCCCGGTCGAAACAATAGACGAACCCAGCGTAACACGCAAAGTTTGCAACATCCAAACAGAGAAAAATGAATGGGGGACCCCAATCATTAATTACATCCTAACTGGAGCAAAACCCCAAGATAGGCAAAAAGGCCAGGAAATTGAGAATCCAAAGTGCTAGATTTTGCATGATCGGGGAAAAATTGTACAAACGCAGCTATACCGGACCCTACCTAAGGTGCCTAGGAAAGACCGAGACTCAAATGGTACTCCATGATATCCATGACGGAGAATGCAGCAACCACTCAGGAGGAAGATCTTTGGCAAAAAAAAAACAAAAAGGCAAAGACACTCCCCGTCCATACACCGGTCAACGAAAGAACTCTCATCTGTTTCAGCCCCATACCCGTCCATGAAATGGTCTATGGACATAGTAGGACCTTTTCCCCTGGCTCCGGCCGGAAAGAGGTTCCTACTCGTCGTAACAGACTACTTCTCCAAATGGGTGGAGACAGAAGCGTACGCAAAAATCAAAGATGTTGATGTAGAAAATTTCCTATGGAAAAACATCATCAGTCGTTTCGGCCTCCCTAAAGAGATAATAGATGATAATGGACCACAGTTCATTTCTATGAGATTCCAAAACTTCTGCATAAATTGGAAAATATCCTTAAACACGTCCACTCCGAGATATCCTCAAGGCAACGGCCAAGCCGAAGTAGATAACCGGGTGATGGTGGACGGAATCAAGAGACGCTTAGACACTAAAAGAGGACGATGGGCAGACGAGCTCATAGGAGTCCTTTGGTCCTACAGAACCACCCCGCGTAGGGCCACCGGGGAAAATCCATTCTCAATGGTACACGGCACCAAGGCATCCAGCCTTCGGATCGAACACGCCCCTTTGAACACAGAACTCAATGACAAAATGAGGGAAGACCAGCTCGACCACATCGACGAGAGACGAGAACAAGCTTTCATAAGAATTGCCAACTATCAAACTTTGATAGAAAGGTATTATAATTCAAAGGTCAGACGTCGAAAATTCATAGTGGGAGAACTGGTATTCAGACAAGAGCAACGAACCTAATCGGGTATCCAACCATACAAGAGCAACGAACCTAACCGGGTATCCAACCCGCCTCCTAAGGAGACGAACCTACCCTTTTTGAAAAACATAGTTATATGAATCTAGCATCTATGAATATTTTTATTTCAGCAACAAAAACCTACGGGTTATTATGAAAGACAAGCAAGAAATATTCGACGAGAAGCAACGAAGGAACAATCACATCACAAGGTACCCGTACACTTTTTATACTTAGCAAATTTCGAAGTTTCGAAATTTTCAATTCTCTACCCGTATATAGGATAGATTGTCAGGAGCCTCGAATAGAAAAATAAAATGTAGCAAGTATTGGAAAGGCACGAGGAGAAAATTAACTTAGAAGCAAAAATATATAACGTAGCATAAGAAAGAAAATAGCAAAGGCCCTAACCACGGGCATATCCAAATCATACAAAAAGGGTTAAAGTCACCGTAGACTTGCCCGTAGAAATTGTTCTGGTCTTAGGCCTTATTTAACAAAAATAAAAATAAAAAATGGGGGATGCTCTATGAGTCGACCCCGGGTACTTCATCGACCTCTCGGTCCTCCTTCTCTTCCTTCTCTTTCTCTTCATCGGCCTGGCCTCAATGTTCGGTCGGCTTCTCGGCGGCGGTCTCCTCGGGAGCGTCAGGCTCGGGCAGGGTCGGCTCTTCGGCGGGCACGAGCAAGGTGGGCTCCTCGATGACGGACTCCTCGGCCACGGGATCTTCAACGACAGGCTCTTGAGGGGCGGGATCTTCAGAGGCGGGCTCCTCGGCAATCGATCGCTCAGACCGGAGATTCAAATTTGCAAAGGAAAGTTCGTTCAACTCGGCGTTAGGAGACATAGCCGGAGACCCTATCAGCGGTGCCGGAACCGCATCCAAGAGAGCCTGGTAGCGAGCAGCGTTGCCTTCTACGACCTCCTTCTCGGCCTCAAAATCTTGAAGATTGCCATCAATAATGTCTTGGATCAGCTCGAGGCAACCTTTGGCTTGATCCAAGCAGCTATTGTCGGCAGCCGTACCTTTGTACCACGCGAGTAGCGCGTCCCTCTCTTCCACCTTTTGGCGGTACCGAGAACGAATAGCCTTCTTCTCGGCCTTACGATCAGAAGATTTCGACCGGGCTTCAGCCAGCTCAGCAGCAAGGCGCTGCACGTCCTCTTTTAAGGCCATGGCCTCCTCAGCCCGACCTTTAGCCGCATTAGAATCCAGCATCTTCCTGGCGGCCGTCTCCCTCGCCTTCTGACACTCCCCGATCGTCCGGGTAGCATTAGTTAGCTTTTCCCGAATATCAACCACTGTATTCCCGAGCCCTTTGACCTTAGCGTCATATGCGGCGATCCTCTTACTCATGACCATAATCTGGTTGGCCTTCGCCCGGATAGCCGCCACGGAGTCGGCCAATTCCCCCTCCTTTAGTGCACGCTGCTCGGCAGCCTGCGCGCCTTCTTTCGCCTCTTACACTTGGTCCTTATAATCGAGGACCATGCCGTTGATAGACGCGACGAGCTACACATTCAAAAAATAGAGTTAGACAAAAATCTTAAGTTAGAAAACCAAACCGAATTTAGACAACACTTACTTGAGTTGTCGCCGCAGCCACGTCTTTGTACGCCATCTTCTCGGCGATACTCCTGGGGACCTTGCCGACCCCGCCGTTTCTTATCTGCCGGATAAGCCCGGCCGCCACCTTGGGTGCCTTGTGGAGACCTTTGTCCCCGACCACTGGAGGAATTGACCATGTCTCCTCAACCTCACCCTGGGGAACCTCTCTGGGACGCTTAGTATCTCGAGCAATCCCCTTCCCCTTCTCCTTCTCCGAGGCCCTAACCACCTCATTCGAAGCCAGGTCGCCTCTCGCCTTTTTCCTAGCCTCGGACTCGCCTGCCTCGTGCGGCCGCTTCACAGCACCCTCCGATCTCGTCTTCGGGAGGGCTTTGTCCTTTACTGGACGGGTCACATCCTTAGAAGGACGGGAAGGAGCGGGTGAGGGATTTTTCTTCACCTCGGAAACCTTCGCCATCTGCATGGCTTCCGGGATACTGTCTCCGTCGTCAGAGAGCTCGACGACATCCTTCTTCTTGGCCGCCTCAGAGGTGACCTCAGCAGGAAACTCCCGAGCGGGAGCTTCCTCATTCCTCCTGCTCGTCTCCTGACGAGAAACCCTAGTAGGTGCCAATGCACCGAGCACCCTCTCCTCCACCCTCCTGCTCGTCTCCTGACGAGCAGCTCCAACGGAGGCTGAAGTTTCGGCCTGCTCTTCATGTCTCCGCCTCTGGAGAAGACTCTGACCCTTTGGACGTAACGCATCCATACTCTCTGCACGTCAAAAACCCACAACTAGTACAATTAAAGGAAATTACAAAAAATAAAACCAGAGAGATAGGTTCAGAAATCGTACCGGGAAATTCCTCTTCGTCTTACTCGCACCAAAGACCAGCAGCTTCGAACCTCTCCTTCGAGAAATTTGACCAAAGATATGGACCAGAAGGAAAGAGCCTGCTCCTCAAAGCCCTCCACTCGTCTGTAATAGGGAGAGAGTTAGGCTTCTCGGTATCCTCGACTGCATAGGAAAAAAGAAAAAAAAATCAGCAAACATATAAAAATAGCCGAATAGAAATAATCAGAAAACCCAACCGGGAATCTCACTTATATCGTGGACCCATTCATTCCTATAGCTCGACCAAGAACCCAGCGTTTCTTGACCTGCCAGGAAGAAGAAGTACTTGTGGGTCCAAGCACTTTCCTTCTTAGGAAGATCGGTAATGATCTCCCCTTCCTTGACGGGTAGGAAAAACCTACCCTTGGCCTGACTGTTGGCCTTGATGACCAAGCCCGTCAACAGGTCATGGAGTGTAAGTGAATACAAACACTCATGAGCCCAGACGAGCAAGGCCGTCAGAATCCTAAAAGAGTTAAGGCTAAGTTGCCCAATAGAAACCCTAAGATTTGTAAGATATTTTAAGATGAGTTCGGGAATAGGAAATCTAAGCCCCCCGGACTCGAAAAACCTTTGATACACGCAGACCCAGCCGTCTGAGTTCTGCTTGTCGGCATGTTCATCTGGCCCCGGCAACCTAAGCTCTATAGATTGGGGAATCCTATACTCTACCCGGATCTTGACAAGATCCTTAGGTTTCAAAATCGACTTAGGAGAATCCATAGTCAGAAACTCCGTCTGCCATTTTGCAACCACCTTTTTAGGGCCCATCCTGTCAAGAAAAGCCTAGAAAAAACTGAAAAAACCTAGACAAGCACGAAACCCAGAATGTCTACCCAAAAATCAACAAAAAGAACAGAAATACAAAACCTAGAAGAACCTCCTAGCAAATCCTTACAAAACAAAAAATAATAATCAAAAGGAAGGCTATAACCTGGACTCCCTAGGAGTTCGACGAAGAAGATGAAGAAATGGACCTTGGAACACCTTCAATGGCGATTCGCAGAGTTTATCTCTCTAAACTCAAAGATTTTCTCTCTCTAAAATTCGAAAATGATATTTGAATGCAAAAATAGAGTATATAAAGAGGAAAGAGAAAGGAGCAGTTGCCTTCGATAAGTAGTACGACGGGCTGAAGCTGAAGAGACGTGCCCATTAATGCGAAACACTTGAGTATTTATACTTGAAAATTGTCGCTGATCCTACGGTTAAGGTTTCCTCAAAAATCGCAACAAAACTCATCCTACGGTTGAGATAAGCGAGCTATCCGGCGACACGTCAGCACGATAGCTGTGTCAGGAGAATGTGAAGAGTTTATTCTCTTCGAACTCCGCAAATTGGGATACGTGTTGTAAGTGTTCCCGCCCAAAATTCGAAGTGACGGTTACAGCTTCAAGATCGTATCCGTCCATCATATCTCGAAATTATCCAAAATGCTGCCCGGATTATGCAGATTTGCGGTGAAAGTCACCAATTTAATTAATCCTATCCCGCACGAATTTTACATGATTTCATCGAGTAAATACTGTAAAATTTACTTCATATTTTTTATAGTAGGTGGTTAACTGTTGATATACAAATTCGTCATTATTTAATATGACATAAAGTGCTAAAGTTGTGAATTAATTAAATTTACAAACAAAGATAAAAGGCTTTAAAGAAATAAATCAATATTCGTAAAAACCCAATTGAGAAGTCCAATGAAATTCTCAATCAGACAAAACCCAACAGATACAAAGCTACTCGGCCCAAAGGCCCAATATCTATTCCTCATCAATCCAGAAAGACGAGGGTAGAGTAGTCATATTCTCTACCCGGCATCCCACTTCAAACCCAAGCGGAAGAGCAGGAGCACGGAGTCAAGTCTCCAACGGGCATAATTCAAACACGACGAAGAGAACGAAGTCGTGGGACACGTGTAGCAAGATGATCCATTCAACCCGGTCATAACGGAGAGAAGATCCCACGGTTCTTGGAAGACCAACGGGAAGAATTGAAGCCTATAAATACCAAGCTCAAGCTCAGATCAACACACATGCACAACTCTGAGAGAATACATCGAAAGCTTCTACCCGACATTTTTGCTCACTTTGAGATTTTGTTGTATTCTTTTCCTTCTTCCCATTCTTTTCCCATTTTAGGCGTGATTTGTTGTCTGTAGCTGTCCGTCTATGTCAATTGTCGCAATAAACTAACAAAGGACAAAGTCAACTACCGCCTTGGAACAAACCTCTATAAAAAAACTCCTCGTCTCATTTATATTGCTTTATATATATATACATATATATATATATATATATATATATATATATATATCGAGAGTGAATCGAGAGCTTGCAACGTGAGAGATCGAATTCCACCAAATCATCCCATTCTAAGAATATCATACACTCACAAGTCACACTTGACTGTTTGAGGTGGGAAACCACGTCAACAGTTCCCACCTAAACTCACCATCGCATATTGCAATAAAATAAAAAAAATAGACATTCGCTAGGGTATTTTGATTTAGACTTCCGAAAGAAGATTACCGTGAATTGCCATCATCGTTATAGGAAGATATATATATAGCTAGGACTTTCTACATGAATTCATTAAGATTGCCATCATCGCAAGAATACAATAAACAAATTTTGCTAGGCTTTTTTACGTGAATTTTCAACATAGATTTACATTGCCATCATCGCAAAAACAAGAACGAAATTAAAAGTAGACTACAAAGACCGTTACCTCAATCGGTAGAGCTCGTGCTGATAACGTGTTATAAACTAAGAACGAGATAGATTGAGAGAGGGTGCAATAGAGAGTATTATTGCATTGAGTGTGTGTTACAATGAACACCGAAAGCCTCTGTTTTATAGGGCTAACGGAGAGGTAGAAGAAGACACATAATAAATGAGAATATTACATTCATGACTATAGCTGACTCTCTAATATTGACATCCACCAAATCGTGGTATTTATAACAAATACAGCGTAATTAAACATATTTAATATTTCTTTTGTGTTAGTTGGTCGCGTGATGCCAACGTAATCGGACTTGCCTTCTAGGACGCGTGGGATCTCAAAAGGAAGAATCGAGCATGATTTGGGAAGGTGCTACACCAGCTTGGACCCTTTATTTGCATTTATTTTTCATCTTTATTATCGTTATTGCTTTCCTTTTTCTTTTCGGATTTGTGGCAATTTGTCGCCCTCTATATCGCTAGGTTTCCTTTTCGGTTTTTGAACCTTGTTTATTATGGGATCTGTTATGGGTATTGTCAAGGCCCAGCCCAATAAACACATTAAAAAAGGCTCGAACGCCAAAGGCCCACGAAGGCAATCGCCAACGAAGGCGATCCGGGTCCGCCCAAAAAAAGTCAACTCTGACCAGACTTATAAAATTCAATGAGGCCCGCTCTGATAAAGTCAACTCAAAACTGACTCGGGAATACTAATGCGAGGTCTATTCCGAAAGCATACTTTTAACGACCCCTAATTAGGGGTCGCTGCGACCCCTAATAAATAAAGTATGCATTTAGGGGTTGATATATACGACCCCTAATCAGGGGTCGCTACGACCCCTAAAGATAAAAACATGGTTTTAGGGGTCTCAACGACCCCTAATTAGGGGTCGCTACGACCCCTAAAACATAAACTGTGCCTTACGACCCCTAATTAGGGTCGGTACGACCCCTTAAGGGTCGCACATGGCCTCTCTTTAAATACGGGAGTGTTCTCTCCTCATTCGGTAAGCTTTCTCAAGCCAACAAACCTCTCCTCGTCAATCTAAATTCCCGATCTTAAAGTACTCGACTAATGTTGATCAGTGTCGGAGCGAGCGACAGAGGTCCCCCCCTGCCCTCCTCGGGATTTCACGATATTTTACAGTCTTTGCAGGAGCGGGAAACGGAGGCAGAATATCCGGAAGCGACTTTCGGCCTATCAAAGGCGAGAAAAGAAGCTTCAAGCCCATCATGGCCATCACGCGGTCATTGGGCCCGGCCCAAAATGGAGTTATGGGCCACTTTAAACGTTGATCCGAAAAACGGCATTAACAAGATCACATGGTGTTAATTCTTTAGCTTTGTTTGAATGAAATATCCGAGCTCCATGCTTGAGAAAAAGTCGAGCTTTATCCTCGCACAGACGCGTTCTTGTGTTCTTCGTAGCCCGCTCTACATCATCGTTTCTTTTTGTTATTAAAACAATTTTTGATAGAGATATTTTAACATTCGAATTGTAAATCTCAAAGATAATCGTAGCTACGGTTTTCTTTGTCATATGTGAGAGTTTTATTACACCACAGAAGAAAAAAAATGTATATAATTGTCGAAAGAGAAAAAAAAAATTGAAAGAAAAAATCCTTTTTGAAAAACCACTCGAGATCTGCCGAAACTGAATTTCCTTTTCCAAAAAATATCAGTAAAAGGTAACACGTACTCATGTTGAGGCATTATCGTATTGGTACCCGAATTTGGATCATCAATCATTTGTATGTTGACTGTCCTCCGAGAATGTGAAAACTTTCAAGGCTTTTGCCACGTCCCCTGAACTTGACACTGACAACTTGGCTTTATTCACGGGTGTGTGTGAAGCGTCCAGAAATATACGTGGCCAATAATATCAGTACATATACCTTTAAGGAAAAGATGAAAGAAACACGGTAACAAATCTCACCACCATGGATGAAGGGACCGAGCTCAGGCAAGTTCCCACATGATCCTTCCCCTAAAGCCAGAATCACCCGAGACCACTCGTTATCATGAGGCTCGGTTCCTGCACTCGCCCACCTCTGCCAGCCAGCCCCGTGGCGCGAATAGCTAAGCCAAGGCCGTTGTCCAACTTCGTTAGGGGACCAACCGTCGATCGGACCCGAAGCTTTCCGTTTCTCTCGACCGTCGCTTCGAAGTCCGCCATTGCCTGCATCGCTCCCGCCGCTTCCTCCCCCGGCGTCGCCTCCGGCCGACCGGAAGCCTTCGAAGAGCAGATCGAGAAGGTGGTTCGAATCTGTTTTTAGCGTTTGCCCAACGATTCGATAAGCTTTTTAATTTTCTTTTTCTTGGTTTTCAGGTAATCTACAGGTGTCGGTTTTTGGCGCTTCTTGGGGTTTTAGGCTCCTTGGTTGGCTCGCTTTTGTGCTTCATCAAGGTATAATATAACTGATTTTTGAATAATCATTAGTTAATTGTTTGTTCCAACAAATCAAATTTGAATATTGATTTCGCGAATGTAGTTAACTTAATTAGCATCCTCTTAGAAACAAATGATAAGTATGTCTGTAAAAGACTTGTCAAGACGGAAACGTAACATAAGGCCGAGTTCTTGCTTGGCCCGGCCAACTTGTGGGCATTTTTCTTTTGGGATGATTGTGAGAAGAGTATCGAAGTTTTTTCTTCTTCAAAATAACGTTGTGTATCTTTAATCTTTGAATTATGCCTAATTGAATATCCAAGGTCGTGAAATTTGTACTTTCGATTGATTTTCGCTAATATGTTTTATCAACATTAAGTCATGTATGTACTCATGTATGCTTTTAAATTAAATTGTTTAAATGAGAAATCTCAAAACATAGGAAAATGAGTGGTAATTTGAATTGTAGAAGTGTAAATGAGTTCATGGAGATAAACGAGATAGAATCAATCAAAAACTCAAATTTCACAATCTTAGGTAATTAAAAAATCATCTCGATTCAAGGCTTAAGAATATGCCACTCTATTCGAATAAGTTAACGTATTTTTGTCGTAATTATCCCCTTTTATGTTCTTAGGGTTATATTACAAGTATGACAGAAAGTGGTTTAAGGGATTATCCTATCGGTCTGAATTTTCTCACAGAAGTTTAAAATTTTGATTTAGACGAAAGAAACGGACTAAAATTTGTAAAAGCAAAAATTATATTTCATTTTCCAATCATTGTGCTTTCTACAACTTCAAGAGTCCCTATTTTTGGACCCCGATTATGTGTCGTGTTTTTAAGCTGACTCGAAATATTCAGAAGTATTGCTATCTCCTTCATTGTTTGTGCTTGTCTTGACCTTGAAATGCAGGGCTCACTCTATGTTGTGCAATCTTACTTGGAATACATGGTGAATCGCGGGAAAGTGATCTTGCTTCTTGTTGAGGCAATAGGTATGTTTCCGTGTTGAGCCAAAATCTGATCTCAAAATAGGAGCTTCGCCACCCTTCACAAGAGCTACTATCCGCCTTTTTTAAGAAAGAAAAAAAAAACTGAATGGTCATCAGTTACCATTCTAACTCAGTTAGATTCTTAACTAGACTAAGGATCAATCTAATGAGCTAGGCCAAACCAAATTAGTCCTTTAAAAATAAATTAATAATCGAAATGACATGATTAAATAAAAAGATATGTTAAATTTTCTAAATACCTTAATTATATAACTCTTACTAATTTCAAGTGAGGAAATTGATAAAGAAACCCGATTTCTTCTCCAAAATATGCATTATGGTACTTCGATTTTAACATTGTATTCATCCATCCAAAACAGTTTTAATATGCAGTACTTTTTACATGTATCATACACAATGGAATCATACAATAGGAGTTGGTATATTCGGAGCAGTGAGACCACCGAAACAGAAAATGATGCGGCTAATTTAGTAAATTTTGAGAGGAAATGGCCCGACAAAAAGGACTCATGGTTTGAAAAGAAGTCTCAGGATTACATGGAAATGAAAGCCTAAGAATCTCTCTGCTTCTTGTGTAGATGTGTATCTTCTAGGAACAGTTATGCTCGTGT
Source organism: Parietaria judaica (assembly GCA_954871525.1). Lineage (NCBI taxonomy): Eukaryota > Viridiplantae > Streptophyta > Magnoliopsida > Rosales > Urticaceae > Parietaria > Parietaria judaica. The sequence continues at coordinate 5,997,227 of OX940868.1, forward strand.
TCGGAGTGGGCCTGTACGAGCTCTTCATCAGCAATCTCGACACCTCGAAGTCGATGTCCGAAGATTCTAGATCAAATCTCTTTGGATTATTTACTCTCACGGTCCGCTCTTTTTAATTTGATTTTACCATCTCAATCAGGTCATGCAGCAAAACTTGAATTTTGAACACAACATGAATTTTGAATTTGCAGGAACGGCCGAAATGGTTGGATATAACGACGGTGAATGAGCTGAAAACAAAGCTAGGACATGTTATAGTGATGCTTCTGCTCATCGGGCTGTTCGACAAGAGCAAGAAAGCCACGATAAACTCGCCTTTTGATTTACTCTGCTTCGCCGCCTCTATCCTCCTTTCTTCTGGCTGCCTTTTTCTACTTTCCAGGCTCCATGACTGAAGGCTGTACATACATGTATCTATGTATTGCGCATAAGCTGTGTAAACATAAAAATAAAAATGCATGAGTTGCTTGTGTATCTATATATTACTCATAAGCTATGTAACACATGAGGGACAGGCAACCTAAGTTGCAGGGAAGACGGAAAAACGCAATGGAAAAACTATTTAGGGTTCGATTTTTCTTTCCTCAAAAGCTGCCTTGAAATAAAAATGATACAAAATATTTATACAACATTGATATCTGAAAACGGAAACATTTGAAGAATGAAAAAGGCTGTCGGAAATGAAAAAGTACCGTTGGAGGGTAGTTGACTTTCAAAAAAAATAAAAGAGGGCTAATGAGTTTCTCATAGTAGTCATATATACAATATATGATTAATATATATATATGATATGATTAATATATATATAAATAGAAAACTATTGCGGAAAAGAAATCAATTACTAGCTCGAAATCAATGACCTAGAAATCAATCTAGAACTCCATATAGGTGCACTTCAATACCTAAGTCATTTTTTTATGGTAATAATACCTAACTTCATATATCGTTAGCACAAGTTAGTACCTCCCCGTTAGCGCCCTCTATTTATTCCAAATTAAATATTTTAATTGCCACATCACACATAAAATGCCACATGTGATTGCTAAAATATTTTAATAATATAAAACAAATAAAATAAAATAAAAAGATTATGAAGGAAGCTAACGAACAATTAATCAGCATAAGGAAAAAAGGGGAAAAAGACCATACGAAGAAAACCCTAACTCCATTGTCACTGAAGCTCAGCGAAGAAGACGACTCGCCGATGAAGTGATCAGGTAAACATGAGTTAGCAAAGGTCGAGTCCTAATTTTGATAAGTTTCCTTTATATACAAGTAATGACATTTACCTTACTTTTTTTTCTGTTCAATAGGGATTTACTCCGATCATGGCTACAATCCGCAAGAATGGTGGTACGCAACCTGATTATGGTAAACTCCTTTTGCTTTCAGTTTTACATGCATTAATATGTTACAATTTGCTCATTTTAAAATTAATAAATTTTATTTATTTTTTTCTTTCAGAACATGAAAACCCAGACTACTTCACAATTAAAATGTATCATGAAGGCAAAGTTAGTTATCTTGATCGGGTTTCCAATGATTTTGTATCGTGGGTAGTGTTTTATTTTTTGCAAAAAGCTTGGGTTACTCGCCTCCTTATGATTTTGAGTATCGGCCACGTGGTTTAGGGAAGAAAAAACCGCATGCTATTTAAGATGACATCAATATATGGAAATTGTTCTAGAAGTGGGGGCAAAGAAACAGTTTGAGATGGAAGTGTACTTGATTTTAGCAGAGAAAATGATTTAATTGAGAGCGTGGAAGCATGTGAAGGTGACGAGAGTTATGAAGAAGAAGAAATAGCCACATATTATGATTTTCCTAATCCACTTATAGGTGAACATGAAAAGAATACAACGGCCCATGTTGTAGAAGAGTTTGCGTACAATCAAGAGGAGTTTGACCAAGAGGGTGAAAGAGATAGGGAAATGAGAAACAACCGAGATATGAGTCAATGGTGGGGTAATCATCTTGATTTCAGTTGTTTGGGAAGAGATAGATAACAAGACAAAGAGGAAGAAGAAGGAGTTAGTGATGATGGATCGGACTTGGAATCTGTATATAGTGATGATGATGATCGACCACACTCTCAAGCGCGTGATTTCAATCCTACTTCCAATTTTCAAAAGTTCAAGTTTATTTTGGGAATGAAGTTTGGGTCAGTGAATTTGCTGAGAAACACAATAAGTGAGTATTTTATTCAACATGACAGACCGGTGAAGTTCATTAGTAACGATACGAGGGGAGTTCGAGGGAAGTCCAAGGGAAAAGGGTGTAAGTGGCTTTTATATGCAAGTTGTATCGGCCTTGGTGAGACCTTGTTTGAAGTTAGAACCCTAAATGGCATCCATAATTGTGGCATAGTACTCCACAACAAAATGATCTCTTCAACATGGCTAGCAAAACATTTTCTGGATCAATTTAGACAGAATCCTAATATGCATTACACCAATTTCAGAGAGCTTGCCCAAAATAGTAAATACACATTGGTTTCATCTTGGTGTTTTTACAGAGCGAGAAAGAAAGCAAGAGAAACATTAGAGGGTTCTGTTGCTGAACAATATGCTATCCTCGAAGACTATTGCAAGCAAATTCTCATCACCAATCCAGGGAGTATCGCAAAAATCAACTGTAACACCATTGGAGACAAGAGGATCTTCAAAAGAGTTTATATTTGCTTTAAAGCTTGTAAGGACGGATACAAGCATGGTTGCCGGAAGTTGATATGCTTGGACGGTTGCTTTTTGAAGGGGTATTGAAAAGGTTTGTTGTTGGCTGCAGTGGGGATACACCCAAAAAACTGCATGTTCCCCATTGCCTACGCAATATGTGAAAAAGAAATTACAGATATTTGGAGTTGGTTCTTAGAGTTGCTGAAACAAGATCTGGATATTGAGAATCTGACACAATATACGATGATGAGCGATCGCCAAAAAGGCTTGATCAATGTGCTTGGTACAGTTATCGAAGGTGGCGACGTCCGATTTTGTGTTAGGCATTTATATTCCAAATTTAAGAAAGAGCATTCGGGACTTCTTTTGAAGCAACAACTTTGGGCATTTGCTAAAGCAGCTACCATTCCATAGTTTCAGAGAAGGATGAACGATATTAAAGATACAGAGGAAGCGGCTTATCATTGGTTGCTTGGGAAAGATCCGAAAGAGTGCACTAAATCTCACTTTTCCAAGGATGTAAAGTGCGATGTTTTACTCAACAATCTATTTGATTCTTTTAATTCCGCAATTCTTGATGCTAGGGATAAAGCAACTATTTCTTTGTTAGAGAAAGTAAAGTATTGGATAATGTCTCGATTTGAGAATAGAAAGGAGTTGGTGGCGAAATGGATTCATCCTGTTGGGAGTAAGATTACGAGACTTATAGAGAATCGCAAAGAAATCGTAAAAGATTGTCTTGTTAGGAGAGCGAGGGGAGGTAGATTCCAAGTTGATTGTAGTGACGGGCAAAGTTTGTGTGTGGATTTGATTAACAAATCGTGTACATGTAGACTATTCGAGTTGAGTGGAATACCATGTGGTCATGCTCTAGCATGCATATGTGAATCGGGGAACGATGTTATGGACTACATAGACGTCTGTTATAAAAAAGAAACATTTGAAAAAGTGTACGAACCGAGAGTGCGACCAATTCCTAGCCCCAACTTTTGGATTAATATCGGCTCAAATCCAATTCAACCACCAAGTGCGACAAACCTTCCGGGTAGACCAAAGAAGGCCAGACGCAGAGAGGCTGATGAACCACCACCACCGGGAGCTACCAAAAAGGGAAGATTTGGACAAGTTCACCAATGCCACCATTGCGGACAAAGTGTACACACTAAAAAAACAGGTTCAAATCCAACAGTGTCAAAGGTATGAATTCTAATTAATAGATTTAAATTAGTAATTTGGTCTCTGTATGTTTAACTTAATTTCTATTTATTTAATTATGTAAACTTGAAGTTAATTGTTTTATGTTTTGCAGCCCATTGTTCAAAAGAAAAGAGGACGACCACAATCATCAAATCCAACCGAGGAGACGCTTAAAAGGAAGCAAAGACTTGCAAGACAAAGGGAAAAGGCAGTTGGAACTTCTACTTAGATTTTCTTGAACTTGTTTATGACTTTTAGAATATGACATGGTGCATCTTTTGTGTTTTGAATGTATTTTGACAATGGTCTTTTGTGATGCACTGACTGACTTCTCTTTTGTGTTAGACTAAATGACCCTCTTTTGATTTGATTATGGTATTTTGACAAAACTTTTTTGCAATGTAGTTCATAGCAATACAAAAACTTAATGTCTCACAACGCTATCAAATTAACGTATTCCTCAAAAAAATTGTCATCAAAACAATACATATTAAGGATTTACCCCTGCTCAGAAGCATAAACCCCATTTATCTAAAGAAAAAAAATTAAATTAGAATAACAAATAGAGTATACAGGTTGCTTTTTTGGCTTATATAATATTTAATTATTTTAGCAATAAAAGGTGAGATTGTTTGGGTTATATATTATTTAATTATTTTTAGCAATAACGGATGGCATTTTATGTGTGATGTGGCAATTAAAATATTTAATTTTGAATTAAAAGAGGGTGCTAACGAAGAGGTACTAACTTGTGCTAACGATATATGAAGTTAGGTATTATTACCATAAAAAACTTAGGTATTAAAGTGCACCAATATGAAGAAGTTAAGTATTATCGCCGCCATTTTTCCTATTTAAAATGTTGACCATGAATAAGGTGATATTCGGATTTCGTGTCGGTTTTTTTTATAATTGTTGCGAAAAGACCCAAAGGTTGGTCAAATGCTCTGTTGTGTATACAACCTCCGTAAATAGTGATAAAAGTAACCAAACTCGGCATTTGAGAACTGACTGGGGAAATCTGTCCATGTGGCTCTTAGCCTTTGCCACATGACACTTGGTCGCCACGTGGCATGCCACATAATTATTACTTTTTAAATAATTTTATAAAAATTATTTTTATTTTTTATTTTTAATAAAGTTTTTGTCCAATAAAAAAATAATGAATATTTAAATTCTAATATTCATTATTGGTTATAATTATTTATTTTTATAAGAGTGGGTAAAAGAAATAAAAATCACCGTTCACGGTTCACTTGAATTTCATTTCCGGTCCGGTTCACGCCTCAAATAAATCTTATTAATATGTTTAATAATAATAACCAATAAACGCATACATATTGTTTAAAAAATCAAGACATAATTAACGAAAAAATAATTATAATAATAGTTTAATATTTTTTTATATATAATTTTTTTTAATTGTCATTAAATACATATGATTATTATTGGTTATTATTATGAAACATATATTAAGCAATTATGTTCCACCCGTGAACCGGATCGGAGGCGGAGTTGGAGTGAACCATGAACAGGTATTTTTTTTCTTTATTTATTTCGTTCGACCCACTTTTCTAAAATGAATAATTATATTTAATAATAATAACTAATAATTGTTGACGTGGTTTCGCACACTAATAGTCACGTGAGTTGTGAATGGGATTTCGATTTGAAAGTGCTAAGATTTTTTGGATCGTCGTCAATACTTTAGACGATGACAAATTGAAAGTAAAAGAAAATGACACCAAGGTGATGGCTTCGAGTTCGGAGCTTGACTTGCTATCGAGCTGACACGTGGGCCACGTCTTGTGAGATTTGCGCAGTGGTGGACTTTGACTTGACGTCGTGGAGATCTGAATTTAGATCATGGCGATCTTCCCGGTAGAGCTTTCGGAGGTTTGAATTGAGGTTGTTGACTTGGTCTGCTCGTGCTCGGATACATCGACTACTTCTGCTCGGATCCCTCTGTTGCAATTTATGCCTGGGACAAGTTTTGGGTTCTTCAGATCGTTTGGCCTGATGGGTACTTGGATTTTTACCAAGTGTTGTTTTTATCTTGACCTGGTGTGGTTTTTCAGTTTTGCTCGGGATTTCTCCCGCAAGAAGCTTTCTGCCCGTATCTCTTTTGAGCAATCTCTGCTCAAACATGGGATTATGCCGCAAAATCGTATTAATTGGGGGACATCAGAACATTTATCATGATAATATTGCATTCTTCAGGAACCGAGCTGAAAATTTCTTTAAATTCGAAATGATTTTAATTTTTTTAGGGGGAACAGTTGCGGCACGTGTCTCTCTGTCCGAGTTTCTACGAAGGAATCAAACCCTCCAACTTCTGCTAACTTGGTCAGCTCGGGGTCGTGCTGACGTATCCCGACCAGAAACTTGATCTCAGCCGTTGGATGAGATTAGGCGCGAGATTTAAGGGAACCCTAGCCTTACGATCGGGGTCAGTTCTCGAGTATAAATGCACTCAAGTTATTTTAGTAGAGGTCCAATTAGTCTCTTCGCTTATCTGCTCAGGGTGTCGCTTCGCATTCAGGTAATTGGTCTTGGATTTTCTCCAGACTGAATCTTCTAGGTCCTGGCTGAGGGAAGTGGATATCCCGCGGCTCAGGTCGGAGTACCACATTCCGAAGTATGTCCCTCTTTGGGTGCCAGACTCTGATGAGTTTGCACATTCGATCAGGGATAATTGGGTCTGTCTCTACGAGAGGTATTTCCGGGATTGCGCGTAAGGTTCCCGATCCCAATGCCTATCCTACATTATGTCAATTAGATGGAAATTACCTTGGCTTAGTGGAGCCTGAACTCTTATAGGATCTTGCTCGCCTATCTGGTTAGGTGTCAGGAAGACAGTTTCAACCTATCCTTATTCCATATGCTAGAGGTGTTTACGGTCAAGAAAAACTCTAGGACCGAAGGTAGGTTTTATATCTTAGTTAAGGGTCACAATGTAACTTTATAAAGGGAATCCCGAACAAGGATGATAGGTGGCAGGATAGTTATTTTTTCTATAAATCTCTCGATTCCAGTTTTGCTCGAACTTTTATTTAGCTCGGGATTTTTTTCTTCTAATATTGGCTTCTTGTGTCTTTTTAGACCGGGATGGGAAGAAGGTGAGGTCGAGGCCCTTGGTCCCGAGTGGAAGGCCAAGAATGAGGTCTTGATTCCGGGGGGAGGAATCGAGTGGAAGGACCTCACCGAGGAGAGGTTCATTGCTGCTGGGCTCTAGAGTCCTGGACCTCATAACACCTTTGTTAGGTTCAATCCTCATCCGAGCGAAATGAGCAGCTCCGAGGAGGAAGGTAAGCTTTCCGAGCTGGATTTTTGCTTTATGATTATGGATTGGAATATTTTCTAAGGTTTTTTTTTTTTTTTTGGCAGATATGACTTTCGAGCTCAATTATCGAGAGTTGAGGGCTCAGCGCGCGGCCGCTAAGGCTGCTGAAAAAGGGAAGGGGAAGGAGAATGAAACCCAGGTAGCCGAGAAGGCTTCTGGTCGGGCCAAGTGGCCAAACGAACGAAGAAGACCTTTGACCGGGTCAAGGAGGTTCCCAAGGAAGGAGGAGACCCGGAGGTCGGCCCTGGTTCTTCCCACTGAAGGGCGTGAGGCGACTCCCAGCTCGGAGGTCGCGCCGAAGCAATCCCAGATTGACTACCCTTTCTACAGCCGAGCAAGAGGCCGCCCGGACTGTCGCCGAACGGGAACTCATCAACATATCTGATGAAGAGCCCGCTCTACTGCCGACTGGGAACTCCGAGCCCTTGATCTTTTCCGGTCTTGCGCTGGTCGAGATCGCGAGCCCACATGGCCAGGGAAAGCGAGCCCGGTCCGCCGAGGTTGAGGCTTCTCGCAAGAAATCAAAGGGGGATAAGTTAGCTTCAAAAGCAGGGTAAACGTCGTCCCAGAAGGCGGCTAAACCTTCCTCGGAGGTGCTCCGATCCAGCAGCACCAAGCCCTTCGACAAGGGCCAGGGCTCGGGGAAGCAAGGGTTACCTACAAGAAGACGGCTAGTCGGAATCGGGATTCGACCAAAGGTGCCTCCAGTCAGCGAGCGGAAAATCCTGCTCGTGAGGTTCTGCCTACGAAGGCGGGTAGCTCAGGTCCTCACAATCAGATCAAGAGGATCGCCAAGGTTGTTTGGTATGGCGACAAGGGTCTTCATGAGGCTCCAAAAGTGGCTGGGAACCTTGATGAAGCAACTGACGAGCGAGGGGTTTCTCCCGTGATGGATGCTGGAGTCTCCCAACCTCGGACGTATAACACATTTGCTTCAATGCACGCCAAGGTAAACGAGGTGCTAGGACTCTGCCCCCTCTCCTTTTTGTGTTTTTTATATGAAAATTTTCTAAGTAATTTCCATTTTTTGTTGGCAGCTCGGGGTGTATGAAAACGACCTAGTCCTCAAATACGAGGCTTCTCTCAAAGAGCTAAAGGACAGGGTGTACGTTGATGAGGGGGAAGAGATCAAGGCCGAGCTGGCCGAGAAGAAGGAGGAGATGGCAAGAGTCAATGCCGAGCTTGAAAAGAACTCCGGGCAGCTGACGTAGAGGAATAAGGAGATTGTTGAACTGAAGCGCCATATTGGCATCATGGACAACAAGATCAAAGCCTTTGAGATCACTGAGCTGGACCTTTGGGATAAGCTCGTCAATGTCGCTACCTTAGTCTCCAAAGCTCAGGAAAACTAGTACAAGGCGGTCAGGATGCTCACCACCTCCGACGCCGCGCTAGGGCGGGAAGAAAAGAGCCTGGAAGATATCCATGAGAAGTTCATCGCGTTGAAGGTGGAACACGGCCAAGCCCTTGAAGCACTAGCCCAGGCCCGAGAGGAAGCATCTATCGAGAAGAAGGCGGCCAAGGCTGCTCGGCGCAAATATCAAAAATGCGTGCAGCAAAGGGATAAGGTAATTTCTCATTACAAAAGAGTTGCCTACGATACCAAGATCCTGCATCAGGTTCAAGGTAACGTGGCCATCGTCGGTGAGATTCTTGAGGGAAAGATCACCGACTTCCAGAGCGAGCTGGAAATCCTCACGGAGGATAGGTCTGCGTATGAAGACCTCATGGCCGGGAAGCCGGCACCCATGGTGGACTCTCCAGTTCTCTCGCACGAGCTCGACCTGACAGAGATTGGCGGTGTTGCAGATCTAGAGGTCCAGGTGGGCCACTTGACTAATGCCGAGCCAAGCCAAAATGTAGCGATCCTGTCCGAGGCAAACCCCGAGGAGAATGCCCTTGCCGAGCCGACCTCGACTGAACCCCAACCGAGCCGGCGGCGGCTGAGCAGAACCCGATTGACCCGACTCTGCAAGAAGAGACCATCCAAGACGTCGCCTAAAGAATTCGCCTATCTCTAAGCTTTTCCTCCCCTTTGTTCTGTTTTAAATAAGTTTTGAACAATTTCTTTGCCTGTGGTTAGGGCTTTTATTTCAGGCACTCATGGGACCTGAACCCTTTTTTTGTATCTTTTTTTTTTTTTTTTGTAAATACTTTTAGCCCGTGGTTAGGGCTTTACTCGTAAACAAATTGCTATCTTTTGCATGATTTTTCTATTTCGTCACAACTTAGTAACTTTTGTAGACTTTTTGATCTGTGCAATCGACCATAAGATTTTGGTTTTCAGATCGAATATCTCGATCTCATTCTTAGGCTAGAAAAATCTATTGCGCTACTTAAATTTCTTGAACTAAAGAGTATTAAAAATTCTTGGTAGAAATTTAGGACCTTGGAGAGTATAGGCCTGGTCGCCTGGTGTTGCCTTTCGGGTAGTTAGCGATGAATTCTGGGTACGAGCAAGGTATGTAGGTTCCCGGGGCAGGGTTTGATGCCCGAATAGAGTAGGATATGGTATGGTACCCTGGGAAAGTATGCAACTTGCAAAGAAAGGGTTTGGTACCCGGGCAAGTATGTGAATTGCAACGAAAAGGTTTGGTACCCAGGCAACTATGTAACTTGAAAAGAAAGGGTTTGGTACCCGAATAGATGTCAGGACTTGCTAATCTAGATTTAGTCGATTTTTACTACTTATGACGATTGGAGAGTCACTGCATTTTCCTCCTTGACTCAGTCACTAATATCATGAGTAACCCACTTATGGTTTCGATTCATAAGTTGCGCACGGGTACCTCTCACTTCTCACCATTGACAACCAAGGGAATCATCATGACTCTAAAGAGAGTTGTGCGATGCCCATGTCTATGACCAAGCTACCCTTACTGCTGACTATCATGTTCCCAAAATAATAGTGTTGGGAACAACGGTAATATATTGTGTTCTTTAACGGTTTAATCAAAGAACAATCAAGCTAGCAACTTGGACTCAAGATCACTCAGGACTTAGAATGAATATCCATTTGATCATCATTTTTGTGACTCAACTACAAGTTATCAGTGACAGTCTTATATGATAACTTCTTGAGTTTAAGTCAAGTCCAGTCTAGTGTGATGACACTTCACACTTAAAGCACTTATAGTGAGTGCGACACTTCACACTTAATGCACTTCTAGTGAGTGTGACACACACATAATCCTTGTTATTGGGCGCCACGTCCCCAGAGTTCATATATAGTTCTCCTTGCTCGTCGGCTTCGGCTTCTTCCTCGGCATCCGAGTTAAGATTGTGTACCTGATTTAGGGGGTGTGTTCTTCCCCTGGGTTGGGATATTCCATCGTGGAATTTCCCGTGCTGGGGATTAGATCCCCTGGTAGAAACGTGGTTCCTAGGACCCTGAAAGGGGGTTGGCTGCCCATTCCTTGACTGAGATGGGTGCACCCCGGGCCTTGGTACATTTGAGGATGACACGAACTTCCTCTTTAGGGCCTCGTGCTCGTCATCGTGTTTCATCCAGTTGGATGCATGGTGGATTACGTCCTTTATCGAGGTGTACCGATTGACCAGTATGTCGGTCTTGAATTTGGAGTCGTACCATCGCCCACTGGTAAGAGCGGCTATGGTCGTTTCATCTGCTAGCCCGTTGATTCGGATCATTTTTCCTTAAACCTCGTCATGAACATGGAGAACTGTTTGAGAAAAACCATGGTTAGTTGATCGAAGCTATCAATCGACCTTGGTTCTAATTTGGAGAACAACTCCATTGCTGCCCCTGTGAGGTTTTTAGCAAAATATTGGCATCTCCTAGCGTCCATCACGTCGACATCCAGGTTAGACCGTCCCATTGCAATTCGGAACGCCCTCGGGTATACCTTTGGGTAAGTGGTTTCGTCATACTTAGGCAGGTGAATCTGCCCGCCGTGCCTTAACAAGGTGTCGGTGACAGCCGTCATAAACGGAGTTCTCATCGACTCTTTAACCAGGCGCTCGATTTCAGGGGGGGAAGATACCGCACGGTGTACTCGGAAGTCCACTATAGAGAGTCTCTCTCCCATTTGCTTCACTGTGCGTTTGAGATCCTCCAGTTCGAAACTGTTCTGGGACGAAGGCTCAGCTCGAGTTTGCTGAGGGTACGAACCTGTATGACCACCCTCTGTATGTTGAGGGTAGTTACTTGGTTCGTGAAGGGTGAGGTTAGGGGTGAAAGTGGATAGGATAGGATAGGATATGGGCATGTTGACTAACCGTATCCACATATGTGGATATAAAATAATGGTATCCATTAACCATTTTTATTTTCGATTATCCAATTTAAATGCGGTTAGCGGTTAGCGGATCGAATTGGTTAATTTAAGGCGGATAGCGGATATTATCCAATTAATTTTGTTAGTGAAAAAATAAATACATCATACATAAAAATATAGTAAGAATAGTGAAACATAAACATTCAAAAATATAATAAATAATATTTCATAAATAACCAACGTACCAAACTATATTTGTATGACATAAAAGACCACAAAATCATATGGTCTAACACTAGAATATTAGCTACATATTCTAAAGATACAAATATGAAGACAAACGATTATTAAAAAGCCAAAATGAAATCTGAATTGTAATAAATACTATATTCAAACAACAATGGACATAGTAGGAATATAACCTACATAGGTTAATATAAGGGACAATCCAATCCACCGATAGCACTAATATTTATATATAATATATATTTAATTAATTATTTTTTATATTTAAAATCTGGTTGCGGTTAAAGCGGATATCCAATTAAATTAAAAAATATAACCATTAACCAATCCAATTCTAAAAAGCAGTTGCGGATATCCATAACCATATTAAGCGGTTGATTAAAAATGGATAAAAATGCGGATATTTCGTAGCGGAGCGAATAGGATACGGTTGCGATCAGCGGATGGCGGATAAATATTTCACCCCTAGGTGAGGTAGTTCGGGCTCTCTGCCCGGGATGGTCCCGAGATCTGAACTCCTGTTGGGTGATTGAGGGATTGCTGATAGGCTGTGTTATGCCTGGGATCGGGTTGATCGGTTCCGAATGCAGGGGCTCAAAATTAGGGGGTGCCGTTGCGAAGTGGAGATGACAATGCGCCTGTGGGTGGGTCCCTTGGTAGAGGTGATGTACCTGGGTGCGGACCTCTTGGGAGAGGTGGCTGGTCAGTTCTCCGTTCAAGGAAGTCAAAATGGATCGCAACCCTCTCGTGATTCCTTTGCCCAGAGGTCTGGGCGGGCTCGTTCACAGAGTAGGGCCTCTGTTTGAGCCGGGTCTGGCTGGTTATAGCGAACTTAATTTGCCTATTGAGCTTGGTATTTCACCAGCCTTTTCTTGGAGCTGGGTTCTCAGAGTTGTCTCTTCAGCATTCTAGTCGGGAGCTGCCTCCACCAGAGCGTCAGAGACAAGATTCTCTTCCGAACTCATGGTTGTGTCAAAGTATGACAGAGTTAGCGAGATCAAAGTTTCCCATAGACGGCGCCAAACTGTTGATTTGGTCTCGCACACCAACAGTCACGTGAGTTGTGAATGGGATTTCGATTTTGAATGTGCTAAGATTTTGTGGATCTTGACCTCCGCGTCACCAATACTTTAGACGATGACAAATAAAAATAAAGTGAAGAACAGAACACCAAGGTTTTTTAGAGAGGTTTGTCCCAATGCGGTAGTTGACTACGTCCTCTGTACGTTTGTTGCTTTGAGAAGAAAATCAATCCGGAACGATAATTTGATTCCAAGTAGATCGAAAATGAAAGATGAAAACACTCTGAAAATAGAAATCTCACAGACTCTTTTCTCTAAGGGTGAATGCTTGCGTGCGTGTGCTGTGGATGTCTTCTTGCTTTTATAGGCTTCCGATTTCTGCCCGTTGGAATTGTATGTTGGTGGTGGCTTCGAGTTCATAGCTCGACTTACTGTCGGGTTAACACGTGGGCCACATTCTAAGAGATTTACGTAGTGGTGGACTTTGACTTATCGTCATGGGGATTTGAATTTAGATCGTTTCAATCTTCCTAGTCAGACTTCGGAGGTTTTAATTGAGGTGGTTGACTTGGTCTGCTGGTGCTCGGATACTTTGTCTGCTTCTTCTCGGATCCTTTTGTGACAATCTCTGTTCGGGACGAGATTTGGGTGTTTCAGTTCGTTTAGCCTGATGGGTACTTAGGATTTTAATCGAGTGTTGGTCTTTGTCTTGAGCTGAGGTGGGGATCGTTGAGCTCTGATCGGGATTTCTCCCTTAGAAGGCCCTGCTCGTGTTGGAAATCGGGGTTTGATTCAAGAATTAATTACCATGAAATAAGCCTCCGAGGCGTCCCGGTAACATTTAAAAATTTATTTTAAAGCGGAAAACTTGTTATCGACCCGACGGACACGGATATCGGGTAATTACCATTTTATCAACATCCGATAAACATTACGAATTTAATATTTCATAAACATAATTAATAAGCTAGTCGAATAGGAAATAAATAGAAAGCAGTAAATGGTTGCATTTATTAACCCAATGCATTAGGCCGTACCTCTAGTGATGATCTCGGTTTGCGCACTATGAATCTCGGCAGGGCTTCACCGAGGGCTGAGGGGAAACTCTCGTGATTTTCAAGGATATTCTCCTGGAATCCTCGTACCGAAGTGTGGGCTTCGCCGATAGGACTCCGTCGTAAAACTTACTGATGGTTCTTTTTAAGCTACCAGAGAAAATGTCTCCTAAGCCGAACCAGAAAAAGAGATCAGAAGCAGAAAACTTGCAGACGCTAGAGAGAGAGGGAGAGCTCGAGTTTTTGCTCTAGGGAAGGTGTGAAAAATGTGTAGAATGAGCCTTCTATTCATAGGCCTCAGACTGTAACCGAATTAGAGATATTCCCTGCCTATTTTTCGAATTCTTATAGTTAAATATAATTAATTATCTCAAACCAATGGTCCAGATTTAATCTCATCTAAATCCAATGGATATAATTAATTAGGGATTTAATTAAATAACAAATACATGATGAGATCAAAATATTTAATCTTATCTTCATATTTATCAAATTCGAATTATATATATACATATATAATAAAATTCGAATTATATAATGATTATCTAGATCCAATATTTAAAAAATAAATCTTAAACCAATCCAATGGATAAAATAAATTTGTGATAAAATCAAATATGCTAGAGTTTTAACAAAACCCTAATTCGAATTCCTTATCCTTTATTTATTCGAATTATATATGATATATATACATATATTATTAATTCATTTCTAATCCGACGATAAAGATTAAATCTTAAAACCGATCCAACAGATATAATTAATTAACCAAATTCGAAATACCTAAGCTTGCTCACCAAGATATCAATTTAGAATTACAATTAGGGTTAAAATCAATTATCTTAATCAAACGGTTGATATTCAATCATAAACGATCCAATGGATTAAATTAATTTTAGGGATTTGCTAAAATACCAAAACATTAGGCACTTATGCCACAAATATGGAATTTTCAAAAAATATCATTCGAATTAGCTAGGGTTTCATATAACCAAACCCTAATTCAAATTTTTACACATTAAATATATATAAATATATATTTTATTATTTAATATAAATCAATTAATTATTAATAAGATATTAATAATTAAATCCAAATAATTAAATTATATTAATAATTCCTGATCTCAATATCACACATTAAAATTTTGTGGTGCCAAACCATCATTTAAATTTGTGACATGTGATTTAATTTCATAGTTTATCGAACCGAGCATAAATTTCGAAGATCCATAAATCACAAACCGTAAGTCGAAATGACTTGGTTAAAAAAGCAAAGTTGCTTAGAACTTAATTTACAACAACATGGTGCTGATAGAAAATCTAAATTCTAACTTTATTTTTATCAGTTAATTCTGTGTACCAAAATATGGTACTTTTGTAACGCTGACGATAAAACTATCTGACGTCTGCCACAGACCTTTAAGTTTTATAAGTCTAGCCAAATGATTAAACATTATCCAGAATGTATTTTAATCACGTATGTATCATACGTTACGGAGCCATCCTGGGGACCATGGACCCGTATCACTTAAGCTCCAACGAACTGCTAGTTGTTCGTCAAACCTCGAAGTGATTCCACAATAGACCCGAGGCTGAAATCTTTAGTGATACGGTATATATTATTCCCTTTATACAACAGGGTGTCCATTGATACAATAAAATTCGGGTTATTGTTTTTTCACTTGATGATTCACGCATAAGCATGCGGTTTTACCGTAATGCCCCTCGTTGCATTTTCTTCCTTGAATCTGACAGTAATATTATGAGTAACCCACTTATGGTTTAGATTCATAAGTTGCGCACGGGTTCCTCTCACTTTTCACCACCGACAATCAAGGGAATCATCATGACTCTGAATTGAGCTGCGTGATGCCCATGTCTATGATCAAGCTACCCTTACTACTGACTATCATGTTCCCAAAATAATAGTGTTGGGAACAACGGTAATATTATGCGTTCACGGTTAAATCAAAGAACAATCAAGCCAGCAGTTCGGACTCACGATCACTCAGGACTTAGAACGAATATCCATTTGATCATCATTTTTTTGACTCAACTACAGGTTATCAGTGACGGTCTTATGTGATAACTTCTTGAATTTAAGTCAGGTCCAGTCTAGTGTGAAGACACTTCACACTTAATGCATTTCTAGTGAGTGTGACATACACATAATCTAGAATATGATTGTCACTTAGTCACATTAATGACCTTATACGATTAATGGGCTCCCACCTAGTTAATCAGGTTGCGGACGTCTTAAGCTCATTTATTATGATTATTAATTCTTTCTCACATTGACTCTGTTGTGATAATAATAACATAATTGCATCCTTTATGAACTAAGGAAACAAACATTCTGTTTTACTCCACCAGAAACTATAATAAGATTAACATAATAATTATCATCTTTATTCAGTGACTTGTCATAATCTTTTACAAATGGATATATATCATGTTTAAGTACACACATGTCCAACCGCTCGGGTCTCTTTTGAGCATTCTGTGGTCGAGGTGGACTTCTTGCCTCGTGAGCTTTTGGTTCTGTTCGGGCCCGAACACAGTTAAGTGTCCATTGAGCCTCTGGGCTTCGTATTTCACAAGTCCATTTGCATGAATACTCAATTATATTCATGACTTAGGCCTTAATTAATTCAAATCATAAATTTAAATAATGACCTCATAATTCAGAATAAGGAACGAATTTGCACATCAACATGTACTACGCAAGTAATATTATAAAAACATTAATGTAATATATAATAAGTATTGAAGTACTTAATAGCATGTATAAAATGCATTAAAATATAATTTTTTGCTCCTTAATCGTATCTAATTGGGTCTCAGCATGTTATCGTGTCGTGTTTACTCGTTATTTAATCGTGTTCGACACAGTTAGACCCAAATCCGTTTTATGGTAAAGCCAAGCCCATTTAAATCGTTCCGTAACCGTTTCGTGTTTTTTGTCCAGCTCCAAATTGCCACCCCTCCCTAACTTTGTTTATTTTTTCTTTGAAGGTTTTGGCAAATACAAAATAAAAACTTTTGATACATATGCCGCTATTAACCCAAAACTGTATAGTCCAGTCCAATCCACCGTTGGATTGATTTATAATCTGACGGCATTCAATCATCTAAGGCAGTGAATACTGAATCGTCTTCAGGCGTGCGATCGAAGCTCATTTTCTTCTCCTTCGTTTGCCCTAAACACTCAAAGGCTCAGCACAACAATGGCGTCCAACGCAGCGGTGCCGTTCTGGAGATCGGCAGGGATGACCTACATCTCCTACTCCAACATCTGCGCCAACATCCTCAGAAACTGCCTCAAAGAGCCTCACAAGGCCGAGGCTCTCTCTCGTGAGCAGGTCCATTTCTCCGTCTCCAAGTGGACCGACGGCAAACCCCAAAAGCCAAGTAATCCTCTCCACTTACGCCATTCTAATTCATTCATCAGATCCTGATTTCCGATTGATTAGGGAGTAACGCTTTTCTGCTTTGATTGCTTAAACGAAATCGTAATCTGACTCGATTCTCAAGGATTCTTTGAGATATACAAGTTTTTAATTCTCAGTGATCATTGTTCGGCATATATATCGTATGTATATCCTGTAATTGTAGTCCTCGTTGTGTTTATTGTCTCATATCCCTTATTGGATTGTAGCCCTTTGCATTTGCTTGAGAATCTCTATGGAATACATAGTTTTCAAGAGCTTTTCCTAGAGAGTCGGGTGGCCGTAAGGCGTGCACCTTATTGCGGTTGTTTGGGAGTATAGTAGCCCTACCTCTAGAATTCGTTCGAGTCTATTATTGAATAATGAGTGTAATAGTCCGTGCCTTACACCGATAGCCCAGTAGAGCGTGTTCGAGACCGGCAGCCGAAATCGTGATTGGTGCAGATAAAGAGAAGAGAGTTAGCCGAGTGGAGCGTTTGAAGCATACGCCTTAATCAGTCTCCCTCAGGGCGTAAGCCATGGAGTGTTTGTGTCCCGCCTCAAATTAAGGCGCGCCTCGGTTAAGCTAATTGAAGCATCAGTCCAGATATTTGCGTGTGAGTCTATAATTGAATATCCATTGTCGGGGTTCTTGTAGTCCCTGACATTGATATCCTTTATCAGAAAAGTAGAAGTTCTATCCAGCCATTTTCTCTACTGCATAATTCTTATTATGATTTTAATGGATTGCAAATGCTTCAAGCAATGTGGAAAAAAAATAGCATTGCCAAGCCACATGCCTCAGCCCGAGGTGGAGTAAATTCGCCTTTGCTCGGAGAGTTGAGGCGTACGCCTCAGTCTCTTGATGGGTATACCTCAGCTGTTTTCGTTTTTTTTGGAAAAATTGGCTCGCCCCACTTTTAAGACCCGAAACCTATGGCTATAACCATAAACATCCCTGGCCTTTCTCTGTTCTCTCAGCCAACTTCTTGCTTTTCTTGGCACATATTACTTGTCTGGAGTCTAGAAGTTCACGCATTTGCTAGAGAGTCTAGTAGTGGGACACACACTTGCTCCAGTGTACTATATGATATCCTTGGTTGGGATGAGTGATTGGAATTTATCTCCCGAACTTTGGATGTTGGTGCAGTTTACCCCCCCCTGTACATTAGCGTTTCGCAGTTTTTCCCCCCTTTTACTTTTAAAAAGTAACAGATTACCCAGCACCCTCGCGAAAAAAATGATGGAAAATTTCACCTTGTGCGCAACACATAACTCCGTTTCATGGTATTTGGATCTATTTTGGTACATCTCTTCGTTGTGTGGGGTTTTTTTTTTTTAATGCTCTTGGTTAAAAGGACTCACAATAGTCTCGTTATCGAGTAAGTTGCATATTGAGCACAAGTTCACAGTTCTAGACATTTACAAATCTGCTACTTTTGCAAGTAAGGGGGGAAATAGCTTCCAAATATTACAGTTCAGGGGCAAACAACATAGAAAGTTTGGTGGCTTTACTGCCAAATTACTTCTGTTGGGATTGTAGTGGTCAACACATTTGCTTGGGAGTCTAAGAATTAGGGGTGTAATAGTTTTATCTCTAGACATTTTAAATAGTTTAAACAGACGCGAGAAACTCAATTTAAATATCCTAAATTGCTTAATCAAATAGCGATATAATTCCTTAATACTCGGGATACATCATATTTAACCAACTTTTTAGGTTTTTGTACCAGTGGAAGAAATGTTTATTCTCTTCTGTAAACAATGCAGTTTGTTCTGGTGTAAATGTGATGATCAATTTTCCTTATGCTAAATAAATTGCCATATTGACGTAAATGTTTCCTTGAACAACAGCTCTCCGCTCGGATAGCGGAGAAAAATGAAAGAGGCTGCGAATGCAGCAACCGAGTTCACCCGCGGAACATTCACTTCAGGGGGTCGAGTTTCTTTCTTTTGGTGTTTTTGAGATTGTCTAAGGTTTTCTTTGTTTGTATTCTGAAATTCTACGCCCAAATACATGCGATGTGAATTGAGTCTTTTTGGGCTTTGCTTCTTCTAATAATGAAATCGCGCAATATGTTTTAGCCGTATTCTGCTTATAACGTTCTCTCTTGGGGACGAAATCTAATACAAACTTTTCTATGCGTTGAATTATTCATTGCTCGACCAATGTCTTGCTTATTATTATTATGTTTTTATTAGAGTAAGTTTTTATCTCTCTATTGATTCACTCATAAATTTTAAGGTTTGAATTAATTTTTTCTTTCTTTCTAATCTCATTCATAAATAATTAAATTGTGAACAGAAACATCAATACCAATTGTTTGTCATACGAGAATATTAAAGAACAGTATCAGCCAAGCATTTGTCGACCTGCTTAGCCGTTCAATAGATAGGAATGTAGCAGGGAAAATTCATTATCTAAGAATTAAGGTTAAATTCAAACCCATGAATGTTCTAAAATTTGAAAATTAGTGATGTTTATTGTTACTTTCTTATTTTATCCCTGAGCCTGATATAAATAGCAAGACGCATGCCTCATTTTCTCTCACAAACTTACGCAGTTATTATTTTCGTCTTTGTTTTGGTGGACCACTTCTAGTTATCAAATAATAGCTTCATCGGATCCGCTTCTACCTTCGCTGGTGTGGAGCATGGTCGTAACTAGCTTCCACCGACGAATGTCTATGCCCCCATACAGCGTTGGCTCCATCGCAAACAACGAACCAACAGATCCCTTCTATGAGTTTAAAACCCTAATGATTTTTTATCTGAAAACAAGATGGGCTTAGATTTCTTGTAATGGGTACATGAGGCCTTGAAGTACGGTGTTTGTGCGCCGGCCATTGTTAACACCGAAATCGTTGTTTCCAACCCCGAACTTTACTCCTAAAAACTTGTCGAAGTCGGTGTTATGAAAATCCACCTCGGAGATTATATTAGTCACTGAAGTCGGTGTTATTAGTCGCCACTGAAGTCGGTGTTATTAGTTCCGAAGTGGTTGATCAGATCAAAAATCGGTGTAATATTCACTGACTTTGGTTATGAAGAAATGACTGAATTCATAGTTAGTATCATAGACTTTTGGTGAGATATGAAGACCGACTTCGGAAGTGAGATATGAAGACCGACTTCGGATGTAAATATCTCCGACTTTGGGTTTAATATCATCGACTTCGTACGTGAAACCTCAGAAGTCGGATGAGATTATCACCTAACTCGGAGGACATTACTTGTAGTTTTTCAAGGATTGCTCTGGTTCGCAGATCAGGCAACGGTGTGTAACGGGCATCGAGATGGTGGGTCAACAATTTTTCCTCACCGATCAAATATGACCGTAAAGCATTGTCTTCGAAGACTCGGCGGTGTACCTCATCTTAAAGAATTTGTTTTGTTCCTTCACTTGTTAGAGTTAGTTAGGGATCATGACACCGAATCTTTTTCTGTAATACCCTATTGTAATAAAGTCGTTTTCCCGTTTTATTATTGGAATTAAGATTTTAATATACAAAAATTACAAATTAAATCTATTTGTAAAAAATCATGTTTCATCAAATGTGTTGGTAAAAGATATCCACCGCCCACCGTGCTCTAAATATATGCATGTTCTCCATGGTGACTTCGTCAGATTTCCCCTGCCACAAAGAACTTGCTCCATGTGTTTGATGACGAACATGCCGCATTCGTCGTCCATGTATCACGAAAGGGAAACCCATGGTTAACAACAAATGTTATACCTATACTCGAGAATTATAACTAGAATAATCTGCTATCAAGACTTACAATGTGGATTGTGGAACGTGATCAAGATCAAATGCTCGGATCCTACTTATTCGGGGATATACGTAGTGGTTGGGTTTGTAGGTTACGTCGACATCGATTAATTAATAACTATACACCGAATTTGGTTTGTATATGACAGACCTGGAATCCTCTAAAAACATCGTCCTCGGTAATATGAAAACCGACTTCGGTTATAAGCAATTGAATTTGGAGAAAAGATCGAACCTTATATCACCGATCTCGCGTCTTATAATAACACATGTTGGACATATGTGTCCTTAAACAAGATATTTATCCATTTGTAAAAGATTATGACAAGTCATTGAATAAAGATGATACTTATTATGTCAATCTTGTTATAGTTTCTGGTAGAGTAAAATAGAATGTTTGATTCCTTAGTTCATAAAAGATGAAATTATGCTATTATTATCACAACAGATCGAGTCGATGTGAGGAAGAATTAATAATCATAATAAATGAACTTAAAATGTCCGTGACCTGATTAACTGGGTGGGAGCCCATTAATCGTGTAAGGTCATTAATTTGACTAAGTGACAATCCTATTCTGCATTATGTGTGTGTCACACTCACTATAAGTGCATTAAGTATGAAGCGTCTTCATACTGGACTGGACCTGACTTAAACTCAAGAAGTTATCATATAAGACCGTCACTGATAACTTGTAGTTGAGTCACAAAATGATGATTAGCCGTTACAGAACACAAGATATTACCGCTGTTCCCAACACTATTATTTTGGGAACATGATAGCCAGTAGTAAGGATAGCTTGATCATAGACATGGGCATCACACAACTCTCTTCAGAGTCATGATGATTCCCTTGGTTGTCAGTGGTGAGAAGTGAGAGGTGCCCGTGCGCAACTTATGT
Source organism: Parietaria judaica (assembly GCA_954871525.1). Lineage (NCBI taxonomy): Eukaryota > Viridiplantae > Streptophyta > Magnoliopsida > Rosales > Urticaceae > Parietaria > Parietaria judaica. The sequence continues at coordinate 6,019,105 of OX940868.1, forward strand.
ATAGAAACCATTAGTGGGTTGCTCATAATATTACTGATTGAGTCAAGGAGGAAAATGCAATGAGGGGCATTACGGTAAAAACTGCCTCTTCATGTATGAGTCATCAAAGGAAAGGACAATAACCTGAATTTGATTGTATCAATGGACATCTTGCTGTTATAAGGGAATAATATATACCGTATCACTAAAGAGTGCAGCCTCGGGTCTATAGTGGAATCACTTCGAGGTTTGACAAACAACTAGCAGTTCGTTGGAGCTTAAGTGATACGGGTCCATGGTCCCCAAAATAGCTCCGTAACGGATGATACGTACGTGATTAAAATAAATTCTGGATAATGTTTAATCATTTGGCTCGACTTATAAAGCTGACAGGTCTGTGTTAGACTTCAGATAGTTTTATCGTCAGCGTGGCAAAAGTACCATATTTTTGTACACGAATTAACTGATAAAAAAGAAAATTATAATTTAGATTTTTTAACATCACCATGTTGTTGTAAATTAAATTCTAAGCAACTTTTCTTTTTGAACCAATTCATTCTGACTTACGGTTTGTGATTTATGGATTTTCTAAGTTTATGACTCGGTTCAATAAACTATGAAATTAAATCACATGTCACGAATTTAAATGATGGTGTGGCACCATAACATTTAATGTGTGATATTGAGATCAGGTTTTATTAATATAATTTAATTATTAATATCTAATAATTCGACGACGTCTAGGGCAAGGTTGAGATGATTGATATGAACCTTAAATGTAATTCGAAATTGAAGCTTGGTGACCAAGTTTGGGTATTTCGCATTGGCTTAATTAATTGTGTTCGTTGGATCGGTTTTGAGATTTAATCTTTACCGTCGGATTAGAAATTAATTAATAATATATATACAATATATAATTCGAATAATGAAGAGGATAAGAATTAGAATTAGGGTTTCAGTGAAACCCTAGGGCATTTGATTTTATCCCTAATTGATTTGATCCATTGGATTGGTTTAAGATTTATTTTTAACCATTGGATCTAGATAATCATCAACAAATTCGAATTTTAATATGTATATATATAATTCAAATTTAATTAATATGATGATAAGATCAAATGTTTTCATCTTATCATGTATTATTATTTAATTAAATCCCTGATTAATTATATCCAATGGATTTAGATGAGATTGAATCTGGACCATTGGATTGAAATAATTAATTAATTAAATTTAATTAATAAAATTCGAATAAATGGAGGGAAAATCTCTAAATCGGTTACAGCTTGAGCCTATAAATAGGAGGCTCATTCTACACATTTTCACACCTTCCCCAGAGCAAAAACTCGAGCTCTCCCTCTTTCTCTAGGGTTTGCGAGTTTTTCTGCTTCTGATCTCTCTTCTGGTTTGACTTAGGAGATATTTTTCTCCGGTAGCTTTAAAAGAACCGTCAGTTGAATTTTGCGAAGCCCACGCTTCGGTACGAGTAGTCCAGGAGAATATCCCGGAAGATCACGGGAGTTTCCCTCAGCACCGGCGGAGCCCTGCCCAAGTCAGAACGCGCAGCCGGAATCGTCTTTGAGGTACGGCCTTATGCATTGGGTCAATAAATGAAACCATTTACTGCTTTCTATTTATTCCCTATTCGACTAGATTATTAATAATGATTATGAAATATTAAATTTGAAATATTTATTGTGTCTTGACGAAATGATTATTACCCGATATCCGTGTCGTCGGTACGATAACAAGTTTTCCGCTTTAAAATGATTTTTTAACCGGGACGCCTCGGAGGCTATTATCGTGGTAATAAAGTCGGACTGATACCACCGATTTCCAAACAACACCGACTTTGGTTATACTATCACCGACTTCGTTTTCTACACCCCTAGATTTTGGAGTACAAGGGGCCGAGGCCATTGACCTTCCCCTAGTACCGAACTTGGTCTAAAGTCACTCAATTCGTAAATCTATCATCAAAGTCATCGGAATTTCTAAATCTACTAACAAGGCATTTCTAACCCTAAATAAGATCTAGCATCGAAGCATTCGAACCCTATAATCTTAAACAATAAAATGTGGAGCCCTAATGTCAAGTCTAAACTTGAAAAATAGCTTACCTTGAAATGTGGATTACGGAGACGAGGTTAGGCGGGAATACAATGGAGGCTATGTTTCAAACTGGAGCGTCGATGAAGAGATTCAGTGTTTCGAAGTTTGGCATTCAAAGGGGGGCGATGTTTTAAATTCGACCGTCGATGATATTGTCTAAGGGTCGGTGTTGGAGAAAATACAAGGCTCGGGGATAAAATGGGAAGAAAACAGTGAGCATCACTAGTTTTCATATTTTGAAACATTCATCACCAAGTTTCGAATTTAACCTTAATTCATTACTAGATAATGAATTTTCCCTTGCAATATATGCATGGTTAAATTGTTTTTTATTAATGTTAAGCATTTTTTTTGGTGTTCATCGTACGCGCACCCACAAACGCATAAATATAGAGATGTTGATCATCGAAAACTTTAGAATATGTAATTTAATGAAGTAATAAATTTTGTAATAAAAAATTATATTGATCCATTCATGGTTTTAAATGACTTCATGAGTTTTATTTTTATTTGATTTAAACATATTTTTACTATTTTAATATAAATTAGATAATATAATTTAAGTATAATAATCTAAACCAAGAGTAAAAGAAGAGGATTTTATTTTATTTTTTTAAGTGTAAAATATTAAAAAAAAAAAACGCCGCCGCATTTTACAACTCTGTCGCGGCCTACTATACGACGACACAAATACATGTCGTCGCTTATATTAGCCGCGGCTAACTTTTCATGCAATTTTGCAGAGTTTGATTTGTATCAGAATTAGCCGCGGCACAATATGGTACGCAGCGGCAAGTATACTATACAACGACACAAATAAGTGTCGTCGATTACGATCGCCGCGGCATGATTATTTTAGCTGTGGTTACTTTTCCTCCAATTTTACAGAGGCTACGAGTTTGATTTTTATCCTATTTCACCGCGGTGATCTATAGTACGCCGCGGCGAGTATCGAACTTTTACACGACACCTCTCATCTTATGTCGCCGAAACCCTATATTTTTTGAATTTTTTTTTGCGTTTTTTCAGTTCCCCTCCCTTTTTATCTCTATTTTAAGTCTTTCCTTCTCTCTTTCATTTACTTCTCACTTGGGTCTTTCTTCTCCTTTTTATCTCATTCTTCCTTCTCCTTTTTTTATTTTTCTCCTCAACTTTGCCCTAGACGTCGTCGTTGCCGTCGCGGTCGCCGTTGCTGTGAAAGAGAACGCCGACCATCAACAAGTCTACTCCCTAGCTAAGTTTCTACCTTGAACAAGGTTAGAATCTAAGCCCTAAATTGATATTACATTTTTAATGCATTTTTGTTTAAAATAATATTGTTTATCGTTTATGTGATGATATTTTGATTATTTAGTGAATATTTCTTAGTGGGTCAATGAATATGTCGATGGTTTTTAGTATTTGTTTATTCGTTTTTTAGTTTGTTGGTGGGTTTATATTTTCGAAACTTATTGATAAATTTTGTGGGTTTATGAACTTGTAGATGAATTTTTGTTTATCGAAGAAAGACAAATTGTGATTGATGCCATACAATAGTCACAATCATTAGACTCTCCTCGTGTTGAATCCTTGGCGCAATAGTGTGACCATATTCGATTCACTTAAAAATTCAAGAGGTTTTGAATGCACATTTATCCAAGATTTTTAACAAGTAAGTATTCTCGAATGTAGAATTATTTTTTATTATTGTTGTATTTCAAATAAAAGGTTGCGTATATTTAACGTTAACTTTTTGTAGGCTCCGTAAAAAGTTAAAGTTACACAATACAACCGGCTTGAATTTGCACTCGGTGGTCAAAGTGGGGATTTCAAAATCATATCCGAAACAACCGGGAAATCACGAGTGCGAATACTTTGTCGTGAAGTTCATGCACGGCATCATCTTAAAAGGTATTGCGTTTGTTGATATAAAAAGTATTTATATATTAAAAGAGATAGATTCTGTTAGAGTTAGATTAGGTGCATATGTTCTTCAAAAGTCTTCTAAGTATGATGAAGAATAGAATATTATGCATATGGAATGTTTTAAATTCTTAGGTATATGGACGACGGTACTATTTGTAAGTATGAACGATACTTTTTGTAGGTACGGAAGATTATTTGTATAAATCGATTAATTTGGAATTTATGTTATAATTTATTATTTAAAATATATATTATTTATTATTTATAGGTGATACCAAAGTATCCGGGCGATTTTAAATTTTATATCGGCATATTCGACGATGCATAAGTGTCGTCGGATGTAAAAACGCTGCGATCAACATTATATTTGCCGCGGCAAATTTTACTTCCAACGACACTAATAAGTGTCGTTGGATAAATGTACGCGGCGGCACATATAATGTTAGTTGCGGCATACCATTGGCCCGAGAGAAAATTTTCAAGTTTTGAAAGCACCTCACACGACAATTATTATGTGTCGTCGGAATGTTCCTTCCGACGACACTTAAATAACTGTCGTCGGATATCATATGATGGAGGATCCGACGACACATAAAAAGTGTAGTAGGAACTCTCTAACTACATTTTTTAAGTGTAGTCCAATCCCTGTAGCGGTGGTATAATTTAAATTTGAACCTTCTAATAGAATCTTATGAGTTATGGCTTGAGATATTGGTTATGACTGATTATTAAGTACCATATATTATATTTTTTGCATCTCTCTTTTTTAGGGAAACTTTAAGGAATCTTATGCTTATTTGTTTTAAAGTATCTAGATGATAAATATTTTAATATAGAGTTCGGCTTTATAAGCAAGATAATAACTATTTTAATAGGGAGTTTGGCTTTAAAAAGATAAATTAATATATTAATAGAGAGTTCGGCTTTTAGAAGATTATAGTGTGAGGTTGTGAGCTAAAATAAATAAATATACAATATAGCTACAGTTTGCCATGTCCTACATATCATAGTGGGGTTTTCCCCCCTTTGATTTCTGCAACTAGCAATATATTAAAAACCATACATATTGTTTATGCAACCAAGGATGGTATAATAAACAGCCAATATATTGTTTGTTAAAGTTTGAAAAGAGAAATCCCAGGAATATTCCTGATGATAAGTATGAACTCATTCCTCTTTATTCTGCTTTCATTTTTTCTTACTTTTCTATGTTGCAGAAATCACAGTTAACTGGCAACGTAAGTGAAGAGCTCAACCGGCGCGCGGTTATTGGTAGAATTTGTGACCGGAACGGGCCCTTTCTAATGTCTTGACGTCTAATATAAATTTGTTTGATAGTTTCGAGGCTCTCTTTAAGAAGTTGAGGGTTACTAGGATATTTCGTATGAAGGTGTCCTTCATCTATTTCGCACTCTTTGGTCCTTTTCTTTCGATTATGTTGATTTCATTTTTATTGGCCCTCGTTTTGCCGGTCCAATTAGGGTTTTTTTTTTTTTTTTGAATTCTTTGTATTTCCATTGCTTGCAGTGTTTAATTTAATGTTTAAAATAATGAGTTTAATCGTAAGTAAATATATTGGTTAATCGCTTACTGACGGTAATGATAATAACTCACAATAACCGTTATTATTTATAGGTTACTGAGTGTTTGCCGATGATTAACCGCTTACTGACTATAAGATAGTAAATTGATCAAAAACTGATGAATGCTTAACAAATTTGATAAAATTTGAACGATTTACGGATAATTTTACCCAAAATAAAAAATAAAAAATTCTTACAATATTTTTAAACATCAATAGTAATAAAAATTAAGTACTAATAATTAAATTTTTATATACAATAAAATTATCGTATATCACATATTTAATTATAAAATAGATATTAAAATGTAATATAAACATACAATGTAAATATTATATTTTACAGAAAAATTATCGATACAAACTTATGAAAATTCATCGATAAACTAGTTAACCGACAATAAACCTATAAAATTGAACAATTGATTTTTCGCTCATACATTTTTTTATTTTTTAAAAAAATATAAAAGCAGTGATTATCAGGGAATTTGGATTGGTCAGCAGATGAAAAGCTGGACTTTCAGAGAATAGAGTAGTTAAAGGCAAGGGTTTCCTTAAAACTACGAAGCGAATCCAATCGACTTTGACTGATTTAATTATGCTTTCAAGTGCTTTATTTATTGTATGTTTGTTTAATGTATCGAATTGATGTTCGAATATGATATTAATATTCTAACGACTTCGTGCGGGACTGGCTTTCCTTTGAAACAAAAGTACATATACAAACGCAAATAAAATATATCATAGTATCGCTACACATAGTATCGCTTTGAATTGATTGATTGATTGAGCTAGAAATAGTAAATAAAATATATATAGTTCAAATACAAATTTAATATTTTTTTTAGGGATATTGCATGAGATAATCAAATTAAAATGTTTGATTGGCTAAAATGCTCTTTCTTTTTTCTTTGCAAAATAGCCAAATGTTTATTTAATAACATATTTTATACCTTTAATACACTTTTAACATATTAACGTGTATTAACGTGGTTAATTTGTTTAAAAATAAAATATTTTTTTTAAAAAATAAATTAATTTTTTTATGAAAAAAATAATAATAAATTTGTTGTTAAAATTTTAATCACAATTTTTTTTTTATTTTTAAATAAATTAACTTTGTTAATACGTTTATTAACGTGTATTAACGGAGTTAATTTGTTTAAAAATAAAAAATCGTGATTAAAATTTTAAAAAAAATTATTTTTTTTTCAATTTTTTTTTTATTTTTAAACAAATTAACCACGTTAATACACGTTAATACAAGGGTAATCCGGTCTTTTGTGATTTATTAACGTGGTTAATTGGCTATTTGGCAATATTAATTAAAACATTGGCTATTTGGTTCATTAGAGTTTGAAGATTGGCTATTTGGTTATTTGGCCGCTTTTTTTTTTTTTTTATAATAGGATAAATCTATTTTTTTATTTTACGAGTAATACTTAGTATTAACTATTTTGCAAGGCCGAAATTCTCAATACTCAAAATTTCTTTTCACTTCTTTTTGAAATTTCGTCTACATTTGTATTGATTTGACAGAATATTAACTTCAGCGTTAAGTCTTAGACACGTTTCGTTTCCGATAGGGAGAGTTTGTTAATGAAATTTTTAAAATTCTGTTAAACCAATTGAAAAATTGAATAAAATATGAGTGTAAAATCATTAGTCAACATTGAAAACTTTGACTTTGCACAAAAAAACAAAAACAAAAAGTCGATTAAAATATAAAAAATATTGAGTACTTATATGTTATTCACTTTATATTAGGTTAAGGAACAAAAATAAAAATATGATTCTCAAGTAAAAGTATATATATTCATAAATTATCTAGTTCGAGTGCCATGGCCATATATGAAAGTAAAAAAATAGTGTTGTAATCTTAATTTACCTTAAGGATGAAAAAGGGTGATGAGCAATTGGATAAAGAAAATTGAAAAGAAAAAAACTTAAGAAACGTGGTCATGATACCTTTAGTACTTATAGAAATATATACGACAATGCAATCCCCTTTAAAGATCTTATGTACTTATACTTTTTGTCTCTAGTTTAATATGTTAGCCTCAGAGTGATGCTTTTGGAGATCTTTAATTAATCCACTTGCATTTGACAATTCAAATAACATGCAAATATTTATAATATAGAACTTGTTCAACTTGTATTTTAATATTCCTTCTGATTTATATATCTTAAACTGATGCATCCCGATCTTATTAGGGTAATTTGTATGTAACTGTTGTTGTGTAATTCGTCATTTAAATGTTGTCATTTAAATCAAGTTTTGGAGTTTAAACTCGATCTAGTTCAGATCACCGAGTCAAGGAGCGATCATTTTACGACGACTTGGTCCCAGACAAGCTATTCACTTAGTCACAAACTTACGATATGAGCCGATCAAGACGGCCAAGAACCGGAGATCCTGATTCCAGAGACCAAGTTGTATCCACTAGGCACCGGCCAACCAAATAGTGTCAGCCTAGCCAGACAGCCTGGAACCAACCACACATGGAGCAAAGCTACCAAGATACAGTGACGTGGGCTCGTCGAATGACACACACAAGAGGCAACAAAGTTGGCAGTGAGATTTATGAGATCGAATGCCAATGCCACTATTTTGTGTACATTTAAGTTAGTTACCATTGCATAGTACAAATAACCATGTGTGACTTTCCTTTATTTGTAACGTGTGCATAGAAAAAAACCCTAGAGTGTAATCATTTTCTTCTTCTTCAATACCGAGAAAACATTTCTCCCAAGTTCTTCCTCTTTGCTCTTTGTGTTGTATGCTTTCTGTTAAAAGGTTCAGTTTGGAACCAACAAAGTCTCTATTGATTTAATTGAGTGTTTAGAGTTAATTGTGGTTTAGATTGTAGTTCTCTTGTCCTATATAAGAGAGCACATCTTAATAAGAAAAAGATCCGGAAAAAAAATCCATCACAAATTTGACTCTCTCAAGGGTTTTAGTCAAAGTTGACAATTGTATTTAAGTGTTTATTACATTCTTTATTTCGAGATTATCGATCTTAGTTCCTAACATAAATCCACGCGACTATTCATGATATGCTATATGTACTAAGAAAAAATTACTTTACCATTAAATCAATCAATAAGCACCAATTTCTTAAAAGTTTAACTAGTAATTAACTAATTAAAACTAAAACTAGTTAACTGATTAATATATAAATCAATCAGCATCAATTTCATACTATAATAGACATTTCTAATAATAGTTTTTAGCATATAAATATATATTTTTTAATTATTCGGTTCCTATTTAGAGATAATATATATTAATAGATATCGTAATATTCAAATTTATGCAGCGCAATATTTTTATCAAGTTTCAACGTGCGCGGGATGAATACGTACCAGGGTCTTGAAATTCGCAATTTCAATTCTTTTTTCTTTCCTAGTAACATTATGTAAAGATGTATTTTCGTGTTGCACATATAATATGACGTTATGATCGTGAACGACAGGAATAAAGCGAGTGTTGGAATAATACTTTTTGGTAACGAAGTTCGGACTTCCTATCACTACTTCTGCGGGGAACTCACCCAGATTAATCAACCAAGAGATTACAGATGAAGATCACAATCAGTAATACAAACATGATTCAAAGCGTAAACAAGAAACTCCCTCTTGTTGTCACGACAACAGCTTTGACATCCGAAGTTAACTCTTGATGAGCTTGCAATATCCCCTTGCAAAAATCAGCAACGACTTCTCCCGAAGATGCCGATCGACTTCTGCCGAAGTTTTCTAATAATTTCTCTCTAAGCGCTAACGAAATAGGACCTCATTAGCCGAGACTTATAGGAGGTTTTCCAATCATATCTTCATGTCGTGATTACAAAATCAGCTCCTTGATACTCTCCAATCATAGGAATCACGTGCAATATTCTTCTATTAATCCAGCACATAATCCCCAATCAATGCAGGGAGAGAATGACTCAATCATTCCTTGATTGAGGCGACTTGATTACTTTCTTGAAATATCTACCAGCTGTCATGACATCAAGGACGTCAATACTTTTCATAAAAAGACAAATCGAATCATGAATAATTAAATTCTCAATAAACGAAATTCATGTTTCAACACATTAGAACACCGAAAATGTGAGTACAGTTAACTTTATTTCTATATTTGTAAAAAACGCAAATTCCATCTAATTGAAAGCTTGGGATTATACTGCACTTTAATTTGAATAATCTTGAGTATTTATGCCACAATTATCCCTATATACCTACTCATCGCCTGAAGAATAATATTGTGGCTCATGTAGATATATTGATCAAGAACAGCACACACGTATAAGCTTGTGATTTGTAAACCAAAGTAGTAATCTAAACATCCTCAAATAACTTGCGGTTCATATATATATATATATATATATATATATATATATATATATATATATATATATATATATATATAGATTCGTGAAGAAATTAGCCGCCTATAAATTGCCATAGATACAAGGTCAAAGGAACAGAAATGGTAATACGTAGTTGGTTAATCTTCCCGACATAAAATACGTAGTTTAGTTAGTGGGAGAGCCACTTTGTATTCCTTTAATTTCTCATGCAGATCATACACAATTAATATTCATTAATATAAAGTTGTCTTTGGTGTTGTCTAATCAAACCCCATCGCTAATTACTTTTTAAAAATCGCGAAACCAGCTTCGAAACGAATGGCCCTGACAAAGCTGAGTGAGTGGCAACGAGCCATTTATGGAAGCTTGCCAATCCTGGAAATTATTCCCAATGAGCCTCCGATAAACATGTCCATGTGACACAAGCCACTATTTTATGTTCGTATTTCAAGATTACATATTTAATCCGCACGTGGGGCCACTCAGAAGCCATCTTAAATACCTGCCTTGAGGCTCACCACCGATGACCAAACAAGCTTACTCATCATGCAGTCGCCTCGTGTTTGCGCCTTCTCTCTGCTCATCGGTGCCCTAATCCTCTTTCACGGCGTTCACTGTTTCAGGCCGTTGCATGACCATGCAGCGACGTCCAAGCCGCCGGTGATACCCTCGATTGATTCTGCGGAGTGGTACTCGGTCAACCGATATAAGGTGGCCGAGACTGACGCCTTTCGCCCGACGAGCCCAGGTCACAGCCCCGGCGTCGGCCACGGAAGCCCGCCCTCTTCAACGTGAGAGCCTATAAGTTAATAACTACGTATGTGTGACGTGCATGTTAAGTATTGGAAAAGTTTATGTATACGTATAGAAGTGTGCTGATGATGAGAGAATTTCATTTTTACATGCATTCAATCTTTTTGAATTGGATTTTGTGTGATCTCAATACATTTGTAAGTAGTTGATATCAACATCAAGTCGTGATTACAAAGTTTTTGCACGACGAGTTACAGGGTTTTCTTTGACCATCAAGCCTTTTTATATATATATATATATATATATATATATATTTAAGTGTGTGTGTGTGTGTGATCGATTGAATCAGTAGAAATACTTTATATTAGAGTAATTATCGACACTATTTAGAATAGAAATTAGGATTAGCAAAAGACTATTTGTTATGAGAGTATTATAGTAATTTTTGCTCGAAAGTTTGGCCAAAGTAACATATATATATATGTATATATATATATATGTACACATTTATATATTATAAGGTTAAAGTCATAATAAGCATGAGAATCATTCTCGGTAAAATATCCAATATTTACGTGTTAATAATACATAAACAAAGCCAAAGTATTAGTACTTGCAAGTCTTATTTTATTTTATTTTATTAAAAGCTGCTGATAAATAAGCATATATATATTTACATAATATGTATATTTAAGTTAATAATATGAACATATTCTGTTACCGATCAAAAGCGCGTGAACTACATTAGAGGCATCTTATTCCTGCGGATTAAGATTATTTATTGTATTGTAAAATTATAGTTTATAAAATAAGCAGTTGATTGTAAGATATATACATGTGTCATTTTTTGATTCGTTAGGGTTTTCCCCGTTTGACATAATATTATACCGTCTTATATAGTTATGTTTTGGGGCCTAACTTACTAGTAATAATTGGAAGTTTTATCGTTAATTAGTCACCGATAATTAAGGGTAAATGTGGTACTTTATTTTACGAATAATAGATGGTTAAGTGCATGTTGATACTTTTGTTAAGGAAAACCAAATATTTTATTTTGAAATACAAAACTTCATATACTGAATACTAAGTTTTTGGTTTTTAAGACCAGTAAAATAGGTTATTTAATCCGCATTGACAAGATTAAAAAAATAAGAGTAGATACACTATATATAATGAAATGTTGTAGAAGGGGTAAAATCTTAATATTACAAACTAAAGAAAAATACAATAATTATATAACTAGTCTGTAAACATAAATATTTTGCGAACTAAGCTTTAACTTTCATATTTCTACAAACTCCAATACTATATTATACATAATAAAAATATTGTCGTCGTCATGTCACCAACACACCTCAAGGTAAATACAATATTGAATTTGGTGCAATATTTTACGAATCATTTACCGCATACTGCCTATATATCAGTATTTTTTATGTGGTAAATCACAATTTTAATAATAAATGTAATACCTTTTGTTAGTGAGTGAATTTCAATTAACATGTACCTGGGCGCCCAGGGCCGGATCTTGTGGTTGTGTGGGCAGTCCGGTGTGTAGTCAACAAGGATTGACTTAGCTGAAGGTGAATCGTCTTCTTCAATGTTGCATAAACTTTCTTGGCGTCGTCTTTTACTTCATTGGCGATGTCCCGACATCGAGGGGGACCCGCAAAAAAGAAAGATATTAATGCCGCACCCCGTCACTATAGCAAGGCCGCCTACGTATCATCTAGTAGTCTAGGCGAATCAGGTCATAGTTCATAGGTTAGTAAAATCCAAGGACTAAGGTCCGTGACGAGAGTACGAATGGCGTCTCCTGTGAATCTCGAAAGGGAGGCGATCTTGAGATCTAGAGACTTTCGATGGAGGTCATTACAACAAGCTCCGACGTGAACCTGTGCTTCTTGGCGAGGTCAATGGTGATATCGGCGCACTAGGCAAGGTACGGGGTCGAGTCGACCCTTAGTGATAAGCTTTTTTGACGAAGAATAACTTTCTCTCGAGGCTTAGTCCATGTAAATGTCTCTGCTCAAATCAGGCGTTCCTGGCGACGTTTATTGGTGACGTTGCGCGAGCCGAAAGTATCGTTTTCAACAAAGTGCAACTTCATCCCGCCGAAGCTCTTCCCACGCTCCAGAAGTAGCAACCTCACCTAGTAGAGGCTCGACCCCGGTTTCTACCAAACTGCAACTTCACTCGCCGAAGCTTTTTGAAAACTCGACAAACCAAGGTGGTGATCTTGCCCTTCGTGAAGCTCCCTCACCTCGCCAGTCGGTCTCTACAACGAATAAGCACCGCACCTTCATCTCAGTGATGCTTTACCCACATCGATAGCCGGTCCCCTAGATTGTAAAGGCTCTACATCTTCGGCTTGTCAAAGCTCTATCCACCTCGCGAGTCGATCTGCGACCATTTAAGCAACGCACCTTCTTCTAAGTGAATCTGTTCCCACATAGATTGCCCGTTCCCTTGACGGTAAAGGCGGTGAACCCTAGGCTTGCCGGATCTTTGTCAACTGGGTGAGAGCCCATTAATTGTAATAAATCGTCAATTTGACTAATTGTTAAAATCCTATTATGGATGAAAGTGTAAGTCACACTCACTAAAAGTGCAATATTACGTATGAAGCGACCTTATATTGAGTTGAACCTGACTAAATTCCAGAATTTTATCACATAGAGTAGCTAAGTGTGGTAGTAAAATTAAGCCTTGTTCGTACATAGCCTTCTCTGGTACGAAATGAGCCACTTCAAATAAGTTCATTGCTCCGGCCTAGAATACGATTAAGTCATCAAGTCCCCACCCTCTCCCTTCATTTAGTCGCAGCCCGATCTCTCTCTCTCCTCCAAGAAAATTTTCTCTCCCATCACATGAACTTCAAAGCCCCATATCTCCTTCTCCCAAACTTCGATCAACGAGATTTCCGTATCGCCGGAAAGCTCTCGAGGAGGCGAACATGTTGATAGGCGGATGACGACCTGAAGTGGTGGCGTTTGGCCGGAATAGTCGCCGGAAGGTTTGGTTTTGTAACTCTAGATCTTTTAAATTTCGGTTTAATTTTTAGAAATCTAACACCGGAATCATGTTCACGAAGCCTATTGGAGTCTGTTGATGGTGCCACCTCGCCGTCGCCGCCGTTGATCGTCGCCGTCATCATTTTCTAATCTTGAAAATTTATTGAGGGGTTTTGAAGCCCTCGTCGAGGAGATCGAAAGCCCTCAATCGGAATTGTCATCGGACTTCCGGTAAGCTCGAATTTCCTTGCCCTAGTTTTAGATTTTAGGGGATCAAATTGAGTGTGTTCTGGGCTTGATTGATGAAATTGACTTCGCCGTTGTGTTTAGAATAGTAGGATTAGGCTAGGAGAGGTATGACATTATAGAATTGATGCCCGTTTTGCTGCCTTGTTTTGCGTGCCCGACGGAAATTTGGCCCGGGTTAAATTTAAGCGTATCGGGTTTTCAATTGACAATTTGAATTCCAATCTTAGTGATATTTTGGTTAATGAATGATATCGGTATTATATTAAAGTTTATTGTCATTCTGTGTTAGTCTCGGAGACCGTACGAATCATATTGCCCGTTTTGGACACGGTATCGAAACCTCAAGTTGCGATCATCAGGCTCAAGGCCAAGAAGAAACCGCATCTTCGAGTAGCTAGCCGATCGATCAAAGTTTCCAAGGATTGAGGTAGGGGCTATTACCTTTTCTCGCTATTTAAAATGGATGTAGAAACCAACGCTTTAATGAAGATTGAACCGGATAGGTTAAAATTGGATTTAATGTAATGATTTGATAATTAATAAAATCAATGTTAGAATAGTCGTCGCTTGATAGCGAGGCTAGATACCAGGTATGGTTGCATCATATTGATGCTTGTTATATTTTATGATTACGTCGGGATGACGTATGTTGATATGGTACCCGCTTCGGGCGGATGATGATTATGATGATATGGTACCCGCTTCGGGCGGATGATGTGTATGTTGATATGGTACCCGCTTCAGGCGGATGAGCTGATGACGAGCAGCTGGCTACTGCGCAGTAGGCCGGATATGGATATGGATATGGATATGGATATGATTGGTGACCCAAAAGTCAACATTTCGACCCATGGCGAACTGGCCGTCTTTGGTGAAGATTAGGATCCTGACTCGAGGGCGAGTTATGGTTAGGGACTTCTAGTCCACCTGTGCTCGTGCCTCGAGGACTCGATGGGATATAGTGGAGAAAAGGCGCGAGCTGACTCGGCATGGACCACCAAAATGATTTGATTTTTGTGGAGTATATTTATTTATTTTATTATTGGAATGATAAATTGATAAAATTGATTATTAAATGGTTTATGCTGGTGTTTAATTTATTTATTTTATTGAAAATTGACTAATAATGGTTCGGTAAAGAGAATTGGTAATAGATTCCCTACTGAGCGTGTGGTGCTCACCCATTCCATATACATCTTTTTCTTTCCAGCTTCAGATGGTGTTCAGTATCAGATTCCGGACTAGGAGTAGTTTGATTCAGGAAGTCTACGTGTCGTTTTGTTTACCCATACCTTAATGTTCGTCGTGGTGAATTTCGTATCTTTAGTTGATGTTTAATTTCGATAATGTAAGGGATTAAATTAAGGATATTTGTGATGGTGGTACTTTGTAATTGTCGTTTTATCGTGTTGTATAAACTGTGGTCGTTTGTGTTTTGTTTTGTCGATTTAAGTCCCATGGGCAAAAGTTATGTGTTTGTTGACGTGGACGTTGAATATTCAACGGTATTGTTTGAATGATGGCGTGTCATTGACCGGTCCAAGCTTAAAAAGTCGTCATTTTTGTCGTATTCTACTAACCCCCATATAGGGGCGTTACAGTTTGGTATCAGAGCATAGGTTACGGTATCTAGGGTACAACACCATAAAGTTATTTATTTATTTTTAAGTGTTTTGGGTCGTGTTTTATTTTGTATCACCATCCATAATCCGGACATTTAATTTTTTTTTATAGTTGATCAACATGGTTTGGAATCCCCAAAGTACACTAAATCTGCGTCCCCCGTTAGATCTTGAAGAATCTGCATTGTATTTTATGTTCGATAATACGTATACAATCTCTTAATTTTGCAGTTGAAATAATGAAATATTTTAAGGAGATCCTATTCCAAAATCCTCTATAGTTTGATTAATTTCCTAATGCTGCTACAATTGAAATGCGATTGACGTTAATGAAGAAAAATTTGAGGTGCTTGATAATTCTGATGTCGTGGACAACACTGAAGCTAGAATGGTAAATTTTGGGTAATGATTTCATGCGCAATGGGTTTGCGAGAACTTTACGCCAAAGCGTTACTCTAATTTCTCAGAACTGACTGTTTCAGCCAAAAACTTTGAGACATGTATTATTCCTTCATCGTTGTGCGCTCATATAGATGTGTTTTCCTTGGAGATTTTTATGATTTCCTCCAGATTGTAGATTGGGTTTGACATTGACCTAGTTCCTGAGATTTTTCCGATTTCTATGCCTCATTATCGTATGGCTCCAACAAAATTGGCAGAATTGAAGAAGCAATTAGACGAATTGTTGAGTGAAAGGTTTATTTGGCGGAGTACATCACCGTGGGGAGCGCCGGTGTTATTCGCTAAGAAAAATGATGGTAGTTTACGCTTTTGTGTGGTCTATACACAACTCAACAAGATAACGAGTAAGAATAAATGCATTTTTCGCGCATTGATGATTTATTCGACCAATTGGGAGGATGCAAATACTTAAAAAAAACAACAGATTTGCGGTCGGGTTACCACCAGTTGAATATTCGAGATGCCGACACCCTGAAGACAGCGTTCCGTACACGTTATGGTCACTTTGAGTACATGGTTAATCCTTTTGGTTTAACAAGCGCTCGATCGGCGTTTATGGACCTGATGAGCAGAATTTTTCGATCACAGTTGGATCGCTTCATTGTTGTCTTCATTGACGACATAATTATCTATTCAAAAACCCTAGGTGAACACGCAGAACATTTGCGAATAGTTTTGCAGACTTTGCGGGACCATCGTCTCTTTGCAAAAGAAAGGAAAATGTGAATTCTTGATGACAGAAGTGAAATTTTAGGCCACGTGATCTCGCAAGAAGGTATTGTCGTGTACCCATCAAAAATTGAAGTTATCTCGAACTAAAGGCAGCCAAGAAATGTGACAGAAGTTAAAAGCTTCCTAGGGTTTGCGAGTTATTAAAAAAAAACCGTGGAGAATTTTTCAAAAGATTGGTGCGCCGCTAAGAAAGCTTACGAGAAAGGATATCCCGTTCAGTTGGGATGACAGATGTAAAGAGTCTTTTCAGAATTGAAACAATGATTGACGAGTGATCTTGTCCTTGTTGTTCCCAATGTATATGAAGTCTTTACAGTGTATACAGATGCATCTCGAAATGGACCTGGGTGTGTGCTCATGCAACCAGGGAGAATGGTGACATATGGTTTTAGGCAGTTGCAGTTGCACGAACTAAATTATCCTACCCATGACCTGGAGCTAGCAACTGTGATATTTGCTCTTAAAATTTGGCGTTGTCATCTTAATGGCTTAAGATTCGAGATATTCACTGATCATTAAAGTCTCAAGTATTTGTTCGAACAAAGGGATTTGAATCTACGACAACTAATATAGGAATAGTATATGGAAGATTATGAATTTAGTCTACAGTATCACCCAGAAAAAGCAAATGTGGTGATCGATGCATTGAGTCAGAAGAACCATGGTTTGGTTGCTTCTCTGAACTTGGAGCCATGGAGGAGATCAGATACCATTGGCGATTATAATTTAGAATTCCATAGCGGTATAAAGCATGTGCTATAACGTTATAGCCGTTCCATCAATAGTACTTCAAGTAAGACAAAGTCAGTGGAGTGATGAGATATTACAAGAGATATGGAATCAGTTACAAGCTGGTGAACAATCTGAAGGATGGAGTGTGGGTGTCGATGGATTATTATTGTAAAAATAGAGGCTTGCAGTAGCTGATGATGCTACATTACAAAGTGTTTCTTACATGTAGATCATCGTTCCAAGTTTGCTATTCAACCATGAAGTACGAAATGTTCCAAGATCTGAAGAGGCAATATTATTGGTACGTAATGAAATACGATGTAGCATTGTTTGTGAAGAGATGTCCAGTTTGCCAACTGGTTAAAGCAGAGCCTCAGAAACCCGGCGGGGAGCTTAGGCCAGTGGAAATACCCTAGTGGAAATGGGACTGCATTATTAAGGACTTTGTTTTGGGGCTTCCTAGGACTGGAGGTGGACATGATGCAGTGTGAGTGATATCGATAGATTGACAAACTCAGCCCACTTTACAGTCATTCAGACAGATTACAAGGTTCTGAAACTTTGTAAGTTATATGTCGAAAGGTTAGTAAAGCTTCATGGAGTCCTTGTTTCAATAGTTTCCGACCGAGACGCTCGCTCCACCTCAAAGTTTTGGAGAGGATTACCAAAATAAATGGGAACTGATTAAAGTTTGAGGACAACTATCACTCGCAGACTGATGGTCAATCAGAGCGAGTAATTCAGATCTTAGAAGACATGCTTTGGGCGTGTGTCTTGGATTTTTGGGGAAAGTGGAACGAGCAACTACCATTCATGAAGTTTGCGTACAATAAAAGCTTTCAGGCTAGTATCTGTATGGAACCGAATGAGGCCTTGTATAGTCGACCTTGTCGTTTTCCTCTTTGTTTGGCGAAATATGAAGATCGTATTACTCTCGGTCCTTCCTACCTGAGAGAGACAACTGAAGCGATTAAGCTTATTCGGGAAAGGATCAGGACTACCAGAGTTAAGAGGATCGAAGACAAAGGCCACTAGAATTCATGGTTGGTGACAATGTGTTCCTGAAAGTGACACCCATGCATGGTGTTTCCTGTTTCGGAATAAAATGAAAGTTGGCTCCGCGATTCACCGGTCCATTCGAGATAGTTGAAAGAGTCGGACCACTCGCATACATGCTTGAATTACCTCTGCAATTATCTCAAGTCACAATGTGTTTCATGTGTCGGTGTTAAGAAAAAATGAACCCGATCCTCAACAATTCATTTAATTGACATCGATATCCATTCAAGAAAGTGTGACGTATGAGGAATACCGATTCGGATTATCGACCGCGAAGTTAAAGTTCTTCGTCAATGAGATATCCTTCTAGTGAAGGTGGTGCAGAACCATCACGACGTAAGACAGGCAACATGAGAGTTAGAGTCGGAGACGATGGGAAAGTACCCGTCCGGCTTCCGGGGGTGGTTTCATTTAAATTTCGAGGACGAAATTTTTAAAGGGGTGGAGTATTGTAAAGCCCAATATATTTTAAAAAAAAATCAAATCAAATCAAATCAAATCAAAATCTGGAGTAAGGTCATCAAGTCCCCACCATCTCCCTTCATTTAGTCGCAGCCCGATCTCTCTCTCTCCCCCAAGAAAATTTTCTCTCTTATCACATAAACTTCAAAGCCCCATATCTCCTTCTCTGAAACTCCGATCAACGAGATTTTGGTATCGCCGAAAAGCTCTCGAGGAGGAAAACATGTTGATAGGCGGATGACGACCTGAACTGGTGGCGTTTGGCCGGAATAGTCACCGGAAGGTTTGGTTTTGTAACTCTAGATCTTTTAAATTTCGGTTAGATTTTTAGAAATCTAACACCGAAATCATGTTCACGAAGCCTATTGGAGTCTGTTGGTGGTGCCACCTCGCCGTCGCCGCAGTTGATCGTCGCCGTCGTCTTTTTCCGATTTTGAAAATTTACTAAGGGGTTTTGAAGCCCTCGTTGAGGAGATCGAAAGCCCTCAATCGGAATTGTCATCAGACTTCCGGTAAGCTCGAATTTCCTTGCCCTAGTTTCAGATTTTAGGGGATCAAATTGAGTGTGTTCTGAGCCTTAATTGATGAAATTGACTTTGCCGTTGTGATGAAATTGATGCCCGTTTTACTGCCTCGTATTGCGTGCCCGACGGGAATTCGGCCCGGGTTAAATTTAAGCGTATCGGGTTTTCAGTTGACAATTTGAATTCCAATCTTAGTGATATTTTGGTTTATGAATGATATCGGTATTATATTGAAGTTTATTGTCATTCCGTGTTAGTCTCGGAGACCGTGCGAATCATATTGCCAGTTTTGGACACGGTATCGAAACCTCAAGTTGCGATCATCAGGCTCAAGGCCAAGAAGAAACCGCATCTTCGAGTAGCTAGCCGATCGATCAAAGTTTCCAAGGATTGAGGTAGGGGCTATTACCTTTTCTCGCTATTTAAAATTTATGTAGAAACCAACGCTTTAATGAAGATTGAACAGGATAGGTTAAAATTGGATTTAATGTAATGATTTGATAATTAATAAAATCAATGTTAGAATAGTCGTCGCTTGATAGCGAGGCTAGATACCAGGTATGGTCGCATTGTATTGATGCTTGTTATATTTTATGTTTATGATTACGTCGGGATGACGTATGTTGATATGGTACCCGCTTTGGGCGGATGATGATTATTATGATATGGTACCCGCTTCGGGCGGATGATGTGTATGTTGATATGGTACCCGATTCGGGCGAATGAGCTGATGACGAGCAGCTGGCTACTGCGCAGTAGGCCGGATATGGATATGGATATGGATATGGATATGGATATGATTGGTGACCCAAAAGTCAACATTTTGACCCATGGAGAACTGACCGTCTTTGGTGGTGATTAGGATCCTGAGTCGAGGGCGAGTTATGGTTAGGGACTTCTAGTCCACCTGTGCTCGTGCCTCGAGGACTCGATGGGATATAGTGGAGAAAAGGCGCGAGCTGACTCGGCATGGACCACCGAAATGAATTGATTTTTGTGGAGTATATTTATTTATTTTATTATTGGAATGATAAATGATGAAATTTATAATTAAATGGTTTATGGTGGTGTTTAATTTACTTTTTTATTGAAAATTGACTAATAATGGTTTGGTAAAGAGAATTGGTAATAGATTCCCTACTGAGTGTGTGGTGCTCACCCCTTCCATATACATCTTTTTCATTCCAGCTTCAGGTGGTGTTCAGTATCAGATTCCGGACGAGGAGTAGTTTGATTCAGGAAGTCTACGTGTCGTTTTGCTTACCCATACCTTAATGTTCGTCGTGGTGAGTTTCGTATCTTTAGTTGATGTTTAATTTCGATAATGTAAGGGATTAAATTAAGGATATTTTTGATGGTGGTACTTTGTAATTGTCGTTTTATGGTGTTGTATAAACTGTGGTCGTTTGTGTTTTGTTTTGTCGATTTAAGTCCAATGGGCAAAAGTTATGTGTTTGTTGATGTGGACGTTGAATATTCAATGGTATTGTTTGAATGATGGTATGTCATTGACCGGTCCTAGCTTGAAAAGTTGTCGTTTTTGTCTTATTCTACTAACCCCCATATAGGGGCGTTACATAGATGATCAAATGGATATTGGTATCTGTTGGACATGTGTGTCCGTAAACAAGATATTTATCCATTTGTAAAATATTATGACAAGTCATTGAATAAAGATGATACTTATTATGTTAATCTTAGTATAGTTTCTGGTAGAGTAAAATATAATGTTTGATTCCTTAGTTCATAAAGGATGCAATTATGTTATTATTATCACAACAGAGTCAATGAAGAATTAATAATCATAATAAATGAAGTTAAAATTTCCGTGACCTGATTAACTGGGTGGTAGCCCATTAATCGTGTAAGGTTACTAATGTGAATAAGTGACAATCCTATTCTGGATTATGTGTATGTCACGCTCACTAGAAGTGCATTAAGTATGAAGCGTCTTCATACTGGACTGGACCTGACTTAAACTCAAGAAGTTATCATATAAGACCGTGACTGATAACTTGTAGTTGAGTCACCAAATGATGATCAAATGGATATTAGTAAAAACCGTCTGCTCATGTGTGAGTCATCAAGTGAAAGGGCAATAACCCGAATTTGATTGTATCAATGGACACCCAACTGTTATAAGGGAATAATATATACCGTATCACTAACGAGTGCAGCCTCGGGTCTATAGTGGAATCACTTCGAGGTTTGACGAACAACTAGCAGTTCGTTGGAGCTTAAGTGATACGGGTCCATGGTCCCCAGGATAGCTCCGTAACGGATGATACGTACGTGATTAAAATACATTCTGTATAATGTTTAATCATTTGGCTCGACTTATAAAACTAACAAGTCTGTGTCAGACGTTAGATAATTTTATCGTCAGCGTGGAAAAAGTACCATATTTTGGTACACGGAATTAATTGATAAAAAGAAAGTTAGAATTTAGACTTTCTAACAGCACCATGTTGTTTTAAATTAAAATTTAAGCAACTTTACTTTTTGAACCAAGTCATTCAGACTTACGGTTTGTTATTTATGGATTTTCTAAGTTTATGACTCGATTCGACAAACTATAAAATTAAATCACATGTTACGAATTTAAATGATGGTGTGGCACCATGACATTTAATGTGTGATATTGAGATAAGATTTTATTAATATAATTTAATTATTAATATCTAATAAATAAAAATATATATTTATATATTGTTACATGTGTAAATTCGAATTAGGGTTTGGTGAATACAAACCCTAGCTAAATTTGAATATGAGAATTGAATATTTTATATTTGTGGCATAAGTACCTATTATTTTGGTATTTTGGCAAAACCCTAAAATCAATTAAATCCATTGGATCGGTTATGATTTTATATCAACCGTTGGATTGAGATAATTGATTTAAACCCTAGAAATAATTCGAAATGAAGCTTGGTGACGAAGTTTAGGTATTTTGAATTTGTTTAATTAGTTGAGTCCGTTGGATCGGTTTTGAGATTTAATCTTTACCATCGGATTATAAATTAATTAATGTTATATACATATAATATATAATTCGAATAAATTTATGGATAAGAGTTCGAATTAGGGTTTCATGAAACCCTAAGGCATTTGACTTTATCCCTAATTGATTTGATCCATTGGATTGGCTTAAGATTTATTTTTAACCATTGGATATAGATAATCATAAACAAATTCGAATTTTAATATGTATATATATAATATAATTCTAATTTTATTAATATGATGATAAGATTAAATATTTTGATCTTATCATGTATTAATATTTAATTAAATTCGTGATTAAATTCGTCAAATTTAAATTAATAAATTCGAATAAAGGGAGGGAAAATCTCCAAAACGGTTACAGCTTGAGGCTTTAAATAGGAGGCTCATTCTACACATTTTTCACACCTTCCCTAGAGAAAAAACTCGAGCTCGCCCTCTCTCTCTAGGGTCTGCGAGTTTTCTGCTTCTGATCTCTCTTCTGGTTCGGCTTAGGAGATATTTTTCTCCGGTAACATTAAAATAACCGTCAGTTAAATTTTGCGACGCAGTCCTGCCGGCAAAGCCCACGCTTTGGTACGAGGAATCCAGGAGAATATCCCGGAAGATCACGGGAGTTTTCCTCAGCACCGTCGGAGCCCTGCCTAAGTCGACAACTGAGGTACGGCCTTATGCATTGGGTCAATAAATGCAACCATTTACTGTTTTCTATTTATTTCCTATTCGACTAGATTATTAATAATGGTTATGAAATATTAAATTCAAAATATTTATCAGATCTTAACGGAATGATTATTACCCGATATTCGTGTCTTCGGTCCGGTAACAAGTTTTCCGCTTTAAAATAATTTTTTAAATGTTACCAGGACGCCTCGGAGACTATTATCGTGGTAAGGAAGTCGGACTGATACCACCGATTTCCAACAGTATCTAACCCGGAGTGAACTTGAGCCTGGAATTTTGACTTTATTTTTTTTTTATTTTACAGTTAAAGAACACAAACTATGTCATTCTTAATGTTTCTATTTTAGGAACATGATAGTCAACATGTAAGGAAAGCTTGATCACAGACATAGACATCACAAAACTCTACTCCAATTCATGATGATTCCATTGATTGTCAGTGATGAGAAGTTATATGGGTCCATAAGCAACTTATGATTCGTAATCATAAGTGGGTCATTTATAATATCGTCGAATGGGTTAATGATGAAAAATCAATAAGGTTAATACGGTAAAAACAGCCTGCTTGTGTGTGAATCATCATGTGAAAGACCAAATAACATGAATTTGATTGTATGAATTGATACAT
The DNA here is from genome assembly GCA_954871525.1 of Parietaria judaica. Taxonomy (NCBI): domain Eukaryota; kingdom Viridiplantae; phylum Streptophyta; class Magnoliopsida; order Rosales; family Urticaceae; genus Parietaria; species Parietaria judaica. Next base: position 6,042,986 of record OX940868.1, read on the forward strand.
TACTATAAAGGGAATAACATATAATATTTTATTAAAGAGTGCAAATTTGGGTTTATAGTGGAATTGCACTGAAGTTCATGAAATTCTAGCGCTTTATTGGAGCTTAAGTGAAAAGGGTCCATGGTCTGCCAAATACCTCCAGAACAGAAGAAAAGTACATGATAAAATATTTTTAATGTTTAAATATATGTAAGGATAGTTAAAATTAAATTTTATTTCAAATTTTGAAACGAGTTCTATTTACTCACGACAAAAGTACCAAAGTTTTGTACCAAAAATAAATATTTCAATATATGATGGAATTGAATTTTATCACCAACTCAAAAGTTGTAGGAAATTAAATTCTTGAGAATTATCTTTTGGAAGTTAGTCAATGCGACTGGGGGCTTCTAATTTATGAATTTAAATATTTTATGTTGGACATATGTCCTTAAACAAGTTGTGTTTTCCCTTATTGTAAAATATTTTGACCAAAGTAGTTGAATAAAAGATGTTATTTATTATGTTAATCTTATTATAGTTTCCGGTAGAGTAAAATAGTATGTTTATTACATAGCTCATAAAAGATGCAATTATTTTATTATTATCAAAACCGAATCAATGTGAGGAAGAATTAATAATCATAATAAATGAACTTAAAATCTCCGTGACTTGTTTAACTGAGTGGGAGCTCATTAATCGAATAAAGTCATTAATGTGACTAAGTGATGTAATCCTATTCTGGATTAAGTGTGTGTGTCACACTCACTAAAAGTGCATTAAGTATGAAGCGGCTTCATACTTAAGTCCGGAAATTGTCATATAAGACCGTCACAGAAAACTTGGAGTTGAGTGACTAGTAGATGATCAAATGGATATTCGATCTAAGTCCTGAGTGACCTCGAGCCTAGAATGTTGACTTTATTGTTCTTTTATTTAACTGTTAAAGAGCACATTTATTGTCGTTCCCAATGCTGCTCTTTTGGGAACATGATAGTCAACATATAAGGGTAGCTTGGTCATATAAACTGACATCATATAGCTCTCTTCAGAGTCAACATAATTCCCTTGATTTTTTACTGGTGATAAGTGAGAGGTACCCGTGCGCAACTTATGAATCGAAACCATAAAAGGGTTACTGACAATATTACTAATTGAGTTGAGGATGAAAAATGCAATGAGACACAAAACGCTAAAAACCGTGTGCTCGTGTGTGGATCATCAAGTGAAAGATAAATAACCTTGTATAATTGGACACCTTGCTATAAATTGAATAATATATATTGTATCATTAGAAAGTGCAGCCTCGAGTTTATAGTGGAATAACACAAAGATTTGACAAACCACTAGTAAGTCATTGGAGCTTCAGTGATACGGGTCCATGGTCCCCAAGATAGCTCCGCGACGGATGATACATACATGATATAAACATTCCATTGTTTTATCAATTTTCAGGATTCATACAACTAAATTGTGTATCAGTTTTTTGAAGTTTTATTTTAGACGTGGCAAAAGTACCAAATATTAATGCTAGAAAACTAACTGATAAAATAAAGTTGAAATTGGATTTTTCATCAACTAGAAAGTTGTTGGAAATTAAATGCTAAGAGAGTTTTCTTTTGAAATCGAGTTGTTTTGACGTACAGTTATAGTATTTCTAAGTTTACGATCGTTTTCAAAAATATGTGAAATTTAATCACATGTCACAAATTTAAATGGTGGTGTTGCACCACGACATTTGATGTGTGATATTGAGATTAGAGGTTAATAATATAATATAATATAATTATTTGGATTTAGTTATTAATATTCATATTGATATTTAATTAAAAATTATTAGATTTATATTAATGAAATAAAATATATACTTGGTATATATATAGATGTGTATAAATAATGCGGCCCAAGTAAATGTGTGAGTTGAGCTTACACGAGTTTACTTGGATTTGGACTATCCAAATGTGCGGCATAAATACCTAGGTTTAGGTATTTGTGAAAAACCTTGAAATTAATTAAGTTCATTTGATTGGTAGGGTTTAATTTTAATCTTAACTGTTGGATCGTTAACTAATTTTGAAACCCTAATTCGAAAATGACTTAGTGACCAAGCATGGATTTTGAAATTGGTTGATTAATTATATACATTGGATTAGTTTAAGATTTAATCTTAACTAGTGGATTAGAAATTAATTAACATGTATATATGGAATGCAAAATTTGAATTTTATATTAAGGGGGGGTAGAATTGTATTGCTTGGTAATCAAGTTTGGAGAGTTGACTTTGTCCTAAATCAAGTTGGTCCATTAGATTTGTTATGGAATTAATTCCAACCATTGGATCAAGCTTATTAATTTTAAATTTTTGATATACATACATAGGGAATTAGAATTCTGTTGTTTAAAGATGTGATCGGATATTTGATTCATTCATGGTTTCCTTATTTGGTTTATTTCCTAATTAATTATAACCATTGGATGATTGATGATTAAATCTTGGCCATTGGTTTGGAGTGATTAATTATATTTGCCCAATATTATAGAATTCGAAATCAAGGAAGGAAACTTCCCGAATTGGGTTTTCCTTGAGCCTATAAATACAAGGCTCATTCTACACATTTCACACACCTCTCCTCAAAGCAAGAATTCGATCTCTCTTGCTCTCAAGAGTCTGCGAATTTTGTGAGCTTCTGATCTCCTTTTCTGGTTCGGCTTAGTGAGACTTTGTTCTCCTAAAGCTTTGAAAGAACCTTCAGTTAAAGTTTTGCGACGAAGCCCACACTTTGGTACGAGGAGTCCAAGAGAATATCCCGGAAGAGGAGTTTCCCTCAGCATCGGCGAAGCCCTACCCAATTCAAAACGCGCAACCAAAATCGTCATCACCCGAGGTACGTGTTGGAGTCGGCGTCTAGCTCCGAACAAATTGCTTGGATTTTGCATTTCGTCTTGATATCGAATAAGGGATCGTATGCCGTTACCCTGGGATATGATTCTCAAAGACTCCTCATAAAAAATTCTTGCTCATTATGTACAACGCGTGGGGTAAGCTTTTAAAAATATTTGTACTATTATTAGAGGCCAATTCCAATGATACCTTTACCCCATTCGGTTATACATAAAATAAAAATTAATTTGCCAGATCGTGATAAAATAATTTTCCTAATTTTATTTACCCAATGTAATCTAATTTAAATGATCCACGAGTAAAAGTGAATAATTCCTAAGTCGATAGGCACAAGAACGCGTACCTGACACGTTCGACGATTCTGTCTGCGTTCTCTGATCTTCAAGAACTTGGTGCCTACAATCTACATAATTATAATTAACCATAATTATAATATAATTATAAATATTTTCCTAATTAAATACTCCAGGAATTAACTCCAATATTTAAATCTCTCTTAAACTCGCAGGTATGAACGATGACTATTTTGGCATTCGCTGAAAAACTAGTTTGACCATAACTCTCAAACGATACATCAGAATTGCATGATTCAAAATGATAAATTCATTGGATTTAATTTACCATAATCCTAGAATTATCTAGGGATCAAATTAAATAATCAATTTTTACATTCCCGATTAGTATTAAAACATTGGTACTTTTGCCACTCGTATGTTAATCATTGAATTCGTGACAATAATCATGATTCACTCTTGATTGGATCTATTCAATGTTAAATTAGTATATTAAACATAATTTGCGGCGTCATCCTTGTGGAGCTACAAAGGGGACAAATGGAAAACACACCCGAGCTATGGTGAAAGTGTAGAATTTTCATCAGCTTCGGTAACATTCCACTATAGCGCGGAGCTGAAATCTTAAGTGTGTATATATTATATCTTTCGTATTATTATGATTCTCATCAAAAGGGTAAATTTATTATCACCATCCAGCCTTTTTGACGACACTACCTTAATCTATGATTATTGAAAACAACTAACTTATCAGGTTTTGAAGCCGTTAGCTGGCCATGAGTACTTATTTGCTTCCCACAAATCCTAATAAGGAAATCATAAAATTATTATCCATATCTGTAATATGCAGTTTGTCACGGTCAACCTTCTGATCCCAAAATAAAAGTGTTGGGAATACTTGATTGGAAACAGAAACGATTAAATCAAAGATCGTTTAAGTTTTACCACACAAACTCATCTAACCTAAGGACATCAACCGATTTCATATGATCCCTTAGCGACCTTATCACACTTTCATCAATGATGGACTTACATGATGATTTTGGATATAAGTATATCCCTATCTAATATGAAGACACTTTATACGTGATGAACTTAACAGTGTATAGAGAGTACTATGACTCGGTAATATGTCACCACAAGTATGTGATCTATTAAGTTCACCAATAGTCGTTCCTGATCAGAAGTTCCCATTTTCGATTTAAACTATGGACCATCTTTAAGTTCTTTATTTATGTTAGTCAAACCTCGTCACATAGACCTAATGTCATGACTTAACAAAAATGCAAAGTTAAAGAACTAAGGATCAAACATTCAATTTGATATGTACATGTTTAATCTGCAGATAACTACATAATATTAACATTAATAATAACCATTCATTCCTAGGTAAACGACCATAATATTATACAAGTGGGATTAGCATATGAATATATGGCATTTATATACAAACTATGTACAACAATCTCCCACTTGCACTCTTAAGAAAATGCATCGTTTCCTTATAATGTATATTTCCAGCAAAGTCCTCGAGAATTAACTGTAGACGTTTTTCCTCAGGAAAACAGAGTGATCAATTAGCTATAAATATGTTATGTTTCTATATCGCTTACAATCTTATTCAAAGCTCCCACTCAACTATTAATGTAAATTAGTATAACGTTAGCAGTTTTTACCAGAAATTTGAATTGCTTTCATATCCGTGAGGATATTTAGCTTGATTATATCAATTAATGTCCAAGACATTAAAATAGCCACCATGAGGAATCTGCAATCCAAGATTGCCGTAAAGTATTAATCCATGTGATCGCTCCTTTGATAAGGTTAGACACTAATTCTCGGATTACAAAAACCCTTAGTGTCATACTTATGACTTTTTTATAAAATTCAACATTACTTGAGATATTAAAAACTGGGTGTTGCCTCAGTTTCTCCCGTGCACCAAGGAAGGTAGTAAAAACCTATGAGTTTTCATACTACGTTTTCAACCCTAGATGATTAAACCTACCATGGAAAGACCCGAAGAGCAGCAACCGAAACTATTGAAATTGTGTTAGGAGATCCAATCCATCTATTATCAAAGCTGCTGCAACATGTAGCTGAAAAACTCATTAAACGAAACCATCCCAAGCATCAGCACTAAAGAAAAAATCAGGAATGGCGAGCCAAGACCACGAGCGCTTACCGACGAAGAAATCTCAACGTCACACCTCAACATGGAGTCACACTTGAGCCTCCCAAGACGGTTAACAACCACGAGAGCTCACCGATGAAGAAATCTCAAAGTCCCGCCTCAATAAAGGAGTCACACTTAAACCTCCCCAAGAAAACCAACAAGCACAAAGACCTCACCGGTAAATGAATCCCAACATCCAGTAGGACCATGAAAAGAAAGAAAGGACCACATGAAGATAGATCTATCGACCTGGAAACCTAAAGAAAATAGGTACCCAAAAATGTTCGAGCATGATACGAAAAAAGGCTCAAGCCCTTTATTAGGAGCCATGAATAAAAAAATTTAGAGCAAAAAAGTGCGTCGACGTCTAACCAAGAATGACGGAACCCATAACAGGGTTAACAATACCAAGAAGATGCCAATGGTGCCACAAAGTGTCTAGGCACAACCACCAAAAAGATAAAAGATCACAGCGCATCCCAGTCATCCGCAGCCAACACAACCTCCATATCACAAGAAGGAAATGTTCAGACGATGCCGCCAATGGAGAAATCCCATGTTCACCAAGCAAGAAATATATAGAGATTCCTTCATGCATGCTATAAAAGGTGTCAACAAAGATATGGAAGGATCGCCATGTTTCAAACGGAGTGCTTCCCCCAAAATCGTCGGGTTTTGTTGCAACAGAGAAATGGGAAATTTTATCGTGAATTGTACCAACACGAGCATGTAACATCTCGATGGGCACCTCTACTACAGAGTCTGTGTCATAATTTACCAGGCAACTTGCTAGAGAAAAACAGTCGGACTTAACCATGGGGTTTCATCCCCCATCAGACAATGAAGGTCCCCAAGGTGACTCTCGACAACCCACAAAAGTCAGAGTACCAGGTAATCGTAACAAGCAGTGCTAAAATAATTTCGAAAGCACAAAACGCCGATGGACGTCCACATAGAAGGTCTGCACAAAGATATAACCTTAAATATATGTGGCAAAGGCAGCTAATTTAATAAAGTCAAAATAAAGAAAAACAACAACAAGTATATATAAAAAAATATATGTCCTATAAGATGCCTCAAAATATATGCGACGCGTCAAAAAGAGCCAATATGATCGTCATTCATACATACATATATAAAATCGCAGTGAAAAAACCAATAAAGAGTCATGACTCACCAAATATGGGAGTGAAAATGGGTATGTAAATAAGTTCATATAGTATGATAAATAATCTTACAAAGATGCATTACTCCTACGTATCATTATCTTCCTCTTAGCTGCTGAGATTCAGACGCTCCCTAGGATCCCACAACGGGTCAACCACCCCCATAAACTATTTCTCACTATCTTTGGAATCTACATGCCATCAAGAAAGCTAATATCCTCCTCCCAACCGGCATTCTCACGACGAAAGTGTTGGGAGCACCGCATCTGCGAGTTCCCGGACCATATTATTTTTTTTACATAAAATAGATTTTGTCTAGTAAGCGAAAGCGTGTGGGATAGCCCTTTAAAAAAATCAACTAGGATTAAACTCCCATACCAGAAATGCCTATTACCCCATCCGACTTAATTAACCCAAAAACTTTATTACTAGGTCTACTATCGCCATAATTAATTTTCTAATGATTAATTAATTCATTATCGATCTACTGATGATACGGTATGAGCATACATTTTTCAAGTTTCCTACTGCTCACTCTGATCTCTAAATTTTAACCGCCTTTATTGATTTGCAATTTTGATGACAAGATTTCCTCCTAATAACAATCTGATGTATTCTTTAGAATTAGATGGCTAGGATGTGTGGGCTTCTCTTAGTAATCACGAAACATCGATAGTATGAACCGTGAAATTGTCTTTGGCTCCAATTCGAAATTCGCAGAGAGAGTGAGAGGGAGAGGAAACCAAATCTTAACAACCTTAGAGATACTCACTCATTATTTATTAAAATTAAATAGGATAATGAATAATTTCAAATCATATGAAATCTTCTCCAATAAAGATTTAATCTTAGATTTAGATATAAAAAATCTTCCGGAATCAAATAATCCAAGATTTATTTCTCCTATTACTTTGAAAATATATAAACAAATTATATATTAAGTAATTTGAAATTTTATTATAGATTCAAAATTAAATGAAAATTGAATTTAGGGTTAAAAAAATAATATTAATTTATTTAGGTATAATTAATTATCAATAATAAATATTAATAATAAAATTTAATAATTAAAATAAACTTATCAAATAAATATTCTAGGAATCAATATTTTTAATTTTATATTAAATTTATAGAAAAATGACTATTTCGACCTTAGCCGAAAAACTATTTTGACAATAACTCCCAATCCCTAAGGTAATTCATGAATCAAATTCAATTATCAATTTTTCACTTTCCTGGGCAGTACAAAAACTTTGGTACTTTTACCACTTTTAGGTGAATAGACATTTTGTGACCAAAGTATCGAATCTAGTCTAATTTGATTTACCCTTTATTCGTAATGAATATTTAATTCGGCGTCATTTTTATGGAGCTACATAGGGGAGTAATGAAAATATTAGTTAAGCTACGGTGAAAATGAAGAATATTCACTACTTCGATAACATTCCACTATAGCTCGAAGTTGAACTCTTAAGTAGTAATATTATTCAGTTATAGCTCATATTATTATGATTATGGTCAAAAAGGTACTAATTACGGTACTGCCCTTTTTCACGAAACTACATTAATCTATGATTATTAAAAATTACTCACTCAACGGGTTATGACTCCGTTGAGCTATACATGTGTACTTATTTGTTTCCCACAAATCATAATAAGGATATCATAAATTTGTAATCCATATCTACAACCATGTAACTTGTCCCGGTCGACCTTGTTATCCCAAAATAAAAGTATTGGCAATACCAACGTAGAATTTAACCATAAAAAAGACCATATAAGTTTAACCTTAGAAATCCATGATGTTAAAAAATCAACCGATTTTATCCGATCATCTAACTGACTTAATCTTACTATCACCAGTGACATAATTACATGTTTATTTCAGATTTAAGCCTAGTCTATTTAGTATGGAGACACTCCAAACCTAATGCCCTCAATAGTGCTGGGCTAGCACAATGATTTTTGTAACACGGTTAAATTCTCACCTATAATTTGCACCGGTTATGGCCTGAGCTAACCAAGAACACGGTCAGGCACTTGTCCTATCAAACGTTCCCTTTGTTCATCTAGCACGCAGCAAGAACAACCAGTTGATCACACAAGCACACAACATGCACAATCGTAACACAATAACACAATAAACGAACAAACAATGTTTACGGGCAATCCCCATCCAACTAAGCTTTTCATTAACTTAGAAAAATACAATGAGTGTTTTCGCAGGAGCATGATGTAACCTATGTCTCTCAAGTTACAAGCATATAAGATAGCTTACGGGCTGTCTGAACACGCTCAACCGCCCAGTACACGCGTCGCCATCTTCTGTGCTCACGTGGCATGTCGTTGGCCATATAGATAGCATAACTGCTTGACGGTTACAAGTGCCAGGGCACTTGGCTCACTCTTTCCCAACATTCTTAACGGTAACATAAGGACACATGCTGATCAGGTTTACCACAAAAAAGCGATCAAGGAACTCGTACAATACGACTATGTCATCCAGGTTTACCACGAAACAACGATCAAGGAACTCGTAGAATAAATCATTCATCATAATGTAGAATGTAGTCAGGGCGTTTGTAAGACCGAACGGTATTACAAGGAACTCAAAAGTACCATACCTCGTTACCATTGTTGTATTTTTCTCGTCCCATTCGGCCACTCTCACTTGGCAGTACTCCAATCTTAAATCAAGTTTTATGAAGTGTGTTGCTTTCAAGAGGAGGTCGAACAACACGGCTACATTTGGCACTGGGTACTTGTTCTTGTTGTTACTTAGTTGAGGGCGCGATAGTCAACACACATCCATAGTATACTGTCCTGCTTCGTCTGGAATAGCACATGAGTGTTGTACGGAGCTTTCGAGGGTTGGATGAGTCCCGATTCCAGCAACTCATCCAACTAATTTCTCAACTCACCCAACTCCACAGGGCCCATTTTGTATAGAGCTTTAATCATATCCTTTGTGCCTAGGTCCACTCCATTTTGTGGTTGATTGCCCGACGTGGAGGTAGTTCCGTTGGAAACTCCGGAAGCATCACATCATCAAATTCCTTCTAGACATTCTCCACCTGATCAGGAACGTCGATGATCTGGTCAAGCTTGGTCTCGACTAAGGCGGCCACATAGGCTTGTCCCCCTCATTTTGCTCCCTTCTTGAACTGCTTGGCAGTCTGTAACTCTAGTTCTTTCCTAGTTCCACCGTTTAGTCTACAATCATGGATGAAGCGTGGTGACTTCTTGTCGATGATGAAGACATCGCGTAAGTGATGCATCACAAACGTTTTAGCATTGTGCATCCATTCAATGCCTAATACGAGGTTGAAGTCGTCCCATGGAACAACTAGCATGTTGGTCTCATCTTGCCAGGGCCGAACGGCTAGCTTTGCGACTACTGTTCTGATATATCCATGGTTGCCTAGTTGAAAACTTTCATCATGCTATAGTTTCTTGTTAGCACTAGCCCCAACTTTCCCGCTATTATGTTTGACACAAATGTCTTAGTCGCTCCGCTTTCCGCCATGGCCACCACCTCCCTCCCGTTGAGTTGGACTCTTATCTAGATGAGCCCTTTTGATTTGGAGGTTTTCTCGGTATAGAAAGCATTAAGAAGTTGTAACATACCAATGTGTAGAGCGGGTTAGGCAGGCTCGGTATCTGATTTGTCTTGAGCCATCATGGCATTCAACTTCTCATTTATTGGACAATCCCGTGCAAGGTAAGGGCTGTTACCCAAGAAATACTCGTTGTTGGGCCTCCCTATTATGTCTGACACAAATGTCTTAGTCGCACCGCTTTCCGCCATGGCCACCACCTCCCTCCCGTTGAGTTGGACTCTTATCTAGATGAGCCCTTTTTATTTGGAGGTTTTCTCGGTATAGAAAGCATTAAGAAGTTGTAACATACCCATGTGTAGAGCGGGTTAGGCAGGCTCGGTATCTGATCTGTCTTGAGCCATCATGGCATTCAACTTCTCATTTATTGGACAATCCAGTGCAAGGTAAGGGCTGTTACCCAAGAAATACTCGTTGTTGGGCCTCCATTGTGTACCCGTCCCCCCACTTCCTTTTTTAGTTCCTCGTGTCTCTTCCCACCCTTTTTCTTAAACTTCTTGGGTTCCGTCAAATTTATGAGTTCTTGAGACAGTAAACCAAAGCGGAAGTCCACAAGGTCATTTGCGGCCGCCATTGGAGCGGGAAGATCCTTCACGCCTAGACTGTGCAATTTAGCATGTGCTGAAGGCTGTAATCTGGAGAGAAAGTTAAAAAATTTATCGACTTAAGACATATCCTTAATTTCTAACATCAACGAACTTCATTCCTTGACATATTCTCTCACGGTGCTGGAGTGTTTTAATTTATTTTGCGATTCCCTTGCTACCCAGAGAGTTGTGCGGTATGAATTTCAACTTCAACACCTTCTTTAAAGTCTCCCAACTAGAGATTGTTTCTCTGCCCGCAACAACATCGTCTTCCATCCTGGTGCGCCACCATAACTTGGCATCGCCTTGTAGGAACATGCTTGTGCGAGTAACTTGATCTTCCATGAAAACTCTCGCTGCCTTGAATCATTGTTCAACATTCCAAATAAAGTTCTCCAGATCCTTCGCGTTCTTTGTCCAATGGAAGAGCTTCATATCAGGGACTTTGACTTGCGAGGAGGATGAGCCCGCTTCCATTGAGTAAGAATTAGTTTATTCACCCAATGCGTGTTTCAAGAGCACCATCTCCATGTTAAGATTCTCCACGCTCTTGTCCACAAAGTTGTTCATCTTGAGCAGCATGCCTTGGAACTTTTCCTCGTTCCTAGAAGAAAAATCACTCATGTTTTCCTTTAAAATGTGAATCTTCCCATCTTGGCTAATATTGTGCAGTGAAAGATCCATAGGTGTGACAGTCACTAATCCCGTGAGCCACGAGGGCAAGACCGGGTAAGCTGTGCAATCCCACATCGCCTGGGCAAGAGAATGTGCTGATGGGACGTTCCCGAGACTGTGCAGGCATGGGACTGCACGGTTATCGGAGATCATACAGGTATGGGACTGTGTGATCGAAGAGGCTTAAATGAATTGATTGGTACTACCTATGTCAACAAGATGCATCTTCTTTTCGGTTGCCCGTTCATAGGAACTCCAAAGTTAAGCGTGCTTGACTTGGAGTAGTACTACGATGGGTGACCTCCTGGGAAGTTTCTCGAGAAGCGTGCGAGTGAGGACAAAGCACGCTGGAAAGACTCGCGTTGGCCTGTGGGGATAGTCGTCGATTCGATTGAGCAGCCGGGGCGTTACAATAGGTCCATTATCCGTTTGACTTCCAACATAGTCCTCAAGCGCCGACAAACGCTCTTGGATTTTTTTTCACTTTGTCTGCCATCCTCGTCATGGCTTTGATACTAGTTGTAACACGGTTAAATTCCCGCCTAGAATTCACAACGGTGATGGCCCGAGTTCACCAAGAACACGGTCAGCCACTTGTCCCATCCAACGTTCCCTTTGATCATCTAGCACGCAACAAGAACAACCAGTTGATCACACAAGCACGCAGCAAGCACAATCGTAACACAATAATGCAATAAACGAGCACACAGTGTTTACAGGTAATCCCCACCCAACTAAGCTTTTGATTAACTTAGAACAATATAATGAGTGTTTTCGCAGGAGCATGACATAACCTATCTCTCTGGAATTACAAGCATATAAGATAGCCTACGGGCTGGTTGAACACGCTCAACCGCCTAGTAGACACGTCGCCATATTTCGTGCCAACATGGCATGTTGCTGGCCATCCAAATTGCGTAACTGCTTGACGGTTACAACTGCAAGAGTACTTGGCTCACTCTTGCCCAGCATTTGTAGCGGTAACATAAGGACACGTGCTGGTCAGCGAGGCTGATTGCCAAGCCAATTCGTGTGCCAAAGGTAACCGCCAAGTAATTGTTCCCGCCAAAGCTTCAACACTCCTACCCGCTTGTTAAGCTAACTGAGTCAAGGCTGTTTGACGCCCTGTCGATTCCCACCTATCCGCTTATAAGCGCCCCTGTCTAACGCACACATGTTGCTTGGTCCCATCTCCTCTAGCTAACCTATGCCTCACACATCTCACAAGGCTACCACGTATGCATTGTGTATCACTACTGCCGGCTCAAGTGTACATTGCGCTACACCCAAGTTGCAGTATCCATTTCCAAGGCTTGGCTAACGTTGCCCAGAGGATCTCCACACCTCTAGGCCCTGCCCGTGGTCACAATAACAAGTTACCCTGCCATGAGTCAGGTCTTACTATAAGGTGGTAACAATCTGGTAGATCATCACACTTACAGTGATTGAGTTCACTAATAGGTGTTCATGATTAGAAGCTCCTACTTTTTAATCTATACTATAGACCTAAATAGTTTAAGTTCTTAACATTGTGCTTGTCAAATCTCCTCACATAGACTTTGTATGATTAGAAAGCACAATTGCAAAACAAAAAGAATTAGGGACGAAACATTTAATTTCATAATATCTAAGATATAACTATATAAGGTTAGCATTTATAAGATATATTCTCTAAAAAGAAAGACACCCATAATTTATACAAGGGGATTAGCATCTAAATAGACGACATAATATTATAAAATATGTCCAATAATATCCCACTTGCACTCTATAGAAGGTGGGTCATATTTCCTAGGAATCCATATTTCCAAAAATTTCCTTGATAATTTATTCTTTGACATTGTCTATGAGTAAGATCAACCTTAAAATTACATTTAAGTTGCCTATATTTACCGTCTCATCAATAAGATAATATATATATCTTTACTATATATATTTAACATTTATTATCGCTAATGGGCTTCAACTGAAAAAAAGTGACTTCACCACTATCGTTATAGTCCGGTCTAGTTACTCATCTACATCCGAAATACATTTATTATCGCTAATGGGCTTCAACTGAAAAAAAGTGACTTCACCACTATCGTTATAGTCCGGTCTAGTTACTCATCTACATCCGAAATAATCTCTATAAATAATTCTGATCCATATCTCATATACTGAGGACCGCAAAAGTTCATCAAGCATATAATCTTCATTAATGGAATCTATGATTAAATATTGCCAAATGCAAATCCTCTCAATCAATCTGATTCGGAAAGGTTGTACATTAAACTAAACCTATATTCAATAGTGTCCTTATCTGACTCAAAGTCAGAATCAATGTTATACTGTGTAAATAGGCCATTACCTAGATTCACTATTACATATACACATTCCAAAATATCCTTAGATATATCAAGAAGGATTATATTGGTATCTGGTCACGATTCCCATACATTATAGATGTATGATCTCGTACGCCTCAAGTATCATACATTAGATTTCATTTATGTCAATTACTATGTACAAGCTTCTGTTATTCTTCATATATTCGAGCTTCCGGAGTCTGTTACCTTAAAAGTTCGCACTACAAGCTCAAATTCCAAATAATAAATGACCAAGTAATCTTAATAAGATCCTTGTTTTCTGAAGCGAATAGTCAAATGTTCTTATCTCGAATAACAGATATTCTAAGAATATTTATGACTCTCCCATTGTTCTATATTGGAATATTTTTTTCTAAAAAAACTTACATATCATACAATTTACAATTGATAAATTATGATCAATGAGATTATTAGTGCAGGTCTAAGAGAATTTCAACTTGAGAACTCTAGGTTTCTGTTGAACTAGTATAGTCTTTATCCAAGTTTTTAAGACCTAAAGATTTGCTTAATGCCTTAATGGTATTAATCTGTAAATCAACATCCATGTCTATTAGAATCCATGTAAGAGTTAAGTCGACTAGTTATTCAAAAATGTCAATAGATGGCATAGCAATCAGAGAGAGAGAGTTTTTTCAAATTCTTTTCTCTCCTATTTCTAGAGAACAATCCTCAGTTACTATTATAGTTATGAAGGCTTTATGCTTTTTTTCTAATCCTCTCGTTAACTTGTCTAGATTTCTCAACATTTAATGCATTGAAAATCCACGTGTTAAATTTACAAGTATTAATTATGATCGCAAACAATCATAATAGCCTGGATTATTACAGAATGAAAATCCTTCTATCTTTACGACTTATAAGAAAAGTCAACGTTTCTGTTTATCGTGAACACATTGATATCTAGTTGGCGCTCGTAGCTCACGACCGGCTAACAAAGCCTCCCAGTACATATGAGTACTCTAGATTTCTAAATTAAACGTGGTTTCTTATTATTTTCACCTTACTACTTTAAGAGTAACGAGCACGTTTATAGTACTATTAAATTTCTCAATATACTTTGATTTTCCATGCTAATTGAGCTTTACTATTAATGTCGCTTTTAAAGCCATTGAACGTACAGAAATATATCTTAAAAACATTCATTTAGTGTTACTTCGATAATCATTGAATTTTAATATCACAGTCACTGCGATTTTAATAATTAAGAGTTTATCAAAAATTTACAAAAAATTTCTTAACTATGAAAGCTTGTGTCAACTATTCTTGATCAAGCAAGTGAAAATCAGCTTTTAATATAAAAGTCGTCAAGTGTTTATAACATCTTCTAAATTAGTGTCAGTTAATATACAAGTTATTGGTTTAATTGCTTCAGCACATTTAATCTAATTTTGAATAATAAAAAAATAATTTAAATACATTCAATATTAAATATAAACTCAAATCGATTAAAAAAATCACAAGTTCTTAATTTAAGTTTTATTTCAATTTTATTTCATCTTGGATTATCTAACAACTTTGTAACAAGAAACTTAGTTTTCATTCATAATTTCAAAAAGTTGTAAATCTAGATCAAAATAAAAAGTACATATAAACTTAAACCAATCCGTGGAAAAATGCCGAGTCTTCACTTCATTTGTCGGGACATTGTCGGGACACCCGGAAAATCGTGTAGATAACCTACAAAATCATAAACAACGTTCTAGTTAGATTTTAAACAATGTAATTAGAATAATTAAATCCCTATAATAAAATCACCTTTCTTCCGTTCATTTGTTTATGGACAATGGAAAGTTCTTCTTCTTCTATCCTCAGTCAAACAACAAAACATCAAGGCTTGTTCATTCTGATGCTTTTGCGCGCTCCATTAGGATTCTCATCATTTTGAAGTTTCAGGATGAGAGTGTCCTTTCTGACAACTCTTTGTATAATCATGTCCAACTCCTCTCGTATCTTTTCAATAAGATCCCTTTTTAACTCGGCATTTCTTATATGATACTATTACTAATAGGACATCTTTTTGACGTTTGAGCAATCATGAAACTCGCGACACCTAGCATTAGGCAGTTTGGCATTTCTTATTATCTGAGAATCGGTGACTTCGTCTAGAGGGACCTAGTCTGACACCCACTCATTGCAGTGTGGAGTGTCAAACACCCCTCCAAAGTAGTAGTCATACAATGATATAGGACATGAATCTAAGCCTTTGTTGTCAGACAATATGTAAACATGCTCTGTCATTCTATTAGGCATACATAAAGAAACTTATTAAAAACTATATAGATGAAATTTTTCTAAGGTTTGGAAATACAAAACTATATAGGTAAAACATTATATCTCTAATTCAAGGTAAGTTAACAAGCTTCACGCGGTTGTTGCCTCAAAATGCACACGAACTACGTATCTAGGAATTCAGTCTCAACTCAATTAATTCACAAAATAAGAACCAAGTTACCTAAGGGAACTAACTCCCTACTTTAGATCGGCCATGCGATGAATTAAATCATCACATGCAAGAGTAACCCAATTTTTCAATTCACGGACTTAACTCAAACAGTCATCGTTAAAAATGAAGCAAGATCTAGGTGACTCGCGGCCGTTGAATTATATTTGATCCTTTTATCTATTATCATCCCATGTACTTTGTTGAATTGACTACATGATTGAAACCTTTCCGAACGGAGGCCAGATCTAGCTGACTCGACGTGTCATGTAATCCAAATAGTGTATAAGCGACGAGTGGAGACCTTCTAACGCTAACTCTTGCTATGTTAACGACAAATGTTTTTATTGTTTCTAAGATAATCAAAGTTCTCAAAGACCGAGCTCTAAACTACAAACTTACATTTTAATTATCCAGAATTAAAACAAACCTTATCGTTTTTTACAACTCAAAATAAGCTTCTTATTGATGACACATTAACTAAGCTTATTCCTAGGTTGTTATCATATATCGCGTATACTAATAACCTATACTAAAATCACAGTTCAATTACAGTAGTTTTCCAACATCCGCGTTTGACAAGTGAAAATATTTATTGGTTATTTATTTACTATTCGTCGCTCACTTATCTACCCAATAAATCTTATATATATTGACACTATATAATAAAATCACAAATGAATAAATAAACAAACATGGATAAACAAAGAAATTAATATCCATGCAAAATCAATTAAAAAAGACAATAATTAAATTCACACAAGAAATTAATTATTCAATTTAAATTATTAATTAAACAAATTTATTAATCACGATCTTTATTTTTCTAATTAGGTTTCTTAAAAATAAATCAAAATAAACTAATTATTTCATTCTATTATTTCCAACACGCTTCGAGTAATTTTAGAATTTTTTTTTTTACACGAACTGTGTTGGGTTCGGGTAAAAACCTGAAACAAAGCTGAATTTAAGAATAATAAAAAGAGAAATAGCATGAGATAGCCAAATTGAAATGTTTGATTAGCCAAATAGCCAACCTTTTATTTTTCTTTGTGAAATAGCCAAATAGTTATTTAATAACATATTTTATACCTATAATACCCTTTTAACATATTAACGGTATTAACGTGGTTAATTTATTTTTTTTTAAAATTATTTTTTATTGAAAAAAAAAATTATTTTTTTTTTGTTAAAATTTTAATCAAGGTTTTTTATTTTTAAACAAATTAACTACGTTAATACGTTTATTAATGTGTATTAACGGAGTTAATTTGTTTAAAAAATAAAAATTCGTGATTAAAATTTTAAGAAAAATTTATTTATTTTTTTAAAAAATTTATTTATTTTATTTGAAATTTTTTTATTTATTTTTAAACAAATTAACCACGTTAATACGTTAATAAACGTATTAATGTGTATTAACAGAGTTAATCTGTTTAAAAATAAAAAATCGTGATTAAAATTTTAACAAATTTTTTTTTTTTTTCTAAAAAAAATTTTTTTTTTTTAAAAATAATTATTATTTTTAAACAAATTAACCACTTTAATACACGTTAATACAAGGGTAATCAGGTCTTTCGTGATTTATTAACATAGTTAATTGGCTATTTGACAATATTAGTAAAAACATTGGCTATTTGGCTAATTAGAGTTTGAAGTTTGGCTATTTGACTATTTGCCCCTAATAAAAATCGATCATGAGCGTGCGAGGCAGGCGCCCAACGCGAGCGTGGAGTGGTCCATCTTCGCTAGACCACGTGCAGGTCATGCTGGTCCACCTATAGACCAGCCTATGGGCTTACAGTGGGCCTGAGCCCTAGCCCAAGTGAAGAGAAGGAAGAAGCCAAGTTGGGCTTATTGTTGTTCCGCCCAAAAGGGCTTCACGTGGTTGGCTCGGCTCGAGCAACCCACTACTCTTCGCCGACTATCAAGCCAAGGCGAATGGTTTGGCTGAAACCTAATTTGCGAATTGGCTTTGACTTATGTCAAATAAAATTAAAAATACTAGAAAATACAAAAATGTTAATTTCAAAAAAATAATAATTAATTTTTTCCCTAAAAAATAATTTCAAATTAATTTAATAATTATCCAAAATCAAGAACAAAAATGAGTTTATCGAAACCTAAAGCTCTAATAGCAATTGTTGGGAGCACCGCACCTGCGAGTCCCTGGACCATAAAAAATGTGAAAAATAGGTTTTATCTAGTTAGCTAAAGCGTGTAGGGTAACCTTTAAAAAAAATTAACCATGATTAATGCCACATACCAGAAATCTCTCATGCCTTAAGTAACACAAAATCTAAATTATTAGGTCCACGATTGTGATAATTAAGTATGTAATTATTATCAAGTGATTTGATTTGGGGTTGAAAAACAGTAAATAAAATTGCAATCAATAAATAAATGCATACCTTTTTCACGCTCCGTTCTACCCACTTTGATGTTTTGATCTGAACCGGCTTCTGTAAATCCATGCTTCTCTAATCTAGGATTTTGATGACAAAAATTCCTCCCAATAATCTTCCGATGTATTCTCTTGAATTAAACCGCCAAGAGTGTGGGCTTCTCTGAATAATTATGACACTCGGGAAGTCTGAACCTGGAAATTCTCTCTGGCTCCAATTCGAAATTGGTATATAGAAAGAGGAGGGGCGAATTTTGTAAGTGCTTAGGTTATGTTTTATGATTTCCCGTCTAGCCTACTTATAGTATAAACCAAATCTTAACAACCTTAAAGATATTCAATCACAATCTATTAAAAATAAATAGGATAATGTATAATATCAAATCATACTGAATCTTTTCGAATAAAGATTTAGTCGTATATTCAGATATAAAAAATCTCCCGGAATTAAATATTCCAAGATTTATGTCTCCTATTAATTTCTAAATATATAAAAAAAATTATATATTAAGTAATTCAAAGTTTATAAGTTGAATCTTATAGGTCCATGTGCTCAGGACACCAAACGATTCCATCTGATCATCTAAGTAACTTAATCTTACTATCATCACTAACAAACTTACATGATGATTTTAACTTTAAGTCTAGTCCATCCAGTATGGAGACACTCCATACCTAATGCCCTCAACGGTGCCGGACTAGCACCGTGATCCGGTAATAGATCATCACACTTATTTTGATTGAGTTCACTAATAATCGTTCACGATTAGAAACTCCCATTTTCTAATCTAGATCATGCATTCTACATAGTTTAAGTTCTTAATATGATGCTTGCGAAACATCCTTCGATAGAGTAGGTGTGATGACAAAGCATAATTACAAAACGTAGAGAACTATAGATAAAATATTTAATATCATAGTATCTAGGATATAACTACATAAAAATAACATTAATAATATATATTTTAAATGAAAGACACCTCATAATCTTATAAAACGAAATAAGCATCAAAATAAAGGGTATATTATAAAATATGTTCAGTAGGAAGCAACGGTGAATTCAACAAATCCCCTCCACAATATCTCCGCAGATGCATTATACCAACTCGCGTTTCCATCAGCAGCTACCCGCTCAGCCACCACCCGGATCTCGCTAGCCTTGGGTTGCGAGTGTAACAACTCCGAAATCGGAAATGGTATCCCCAACATCGGAGATATCATCATCTAGATCGGAAGTTTTTAATTCAATTTCGGTGATCTCTATCTCCGACATCTATATCGTGGAAATTTTGTTTGGAACCAACTACATCTCTTTTCCTTACTAACATCTCAGTGTTTTTCTTTATTCCAGGTTCGCTGACATACTTGGAAGGCCATAAACATTGTGGGTCGATAACTTCTCGCGTTTGGGCGCGCGACATAGTAGATCTGCGATGTCTCCTCACACAATTTCAGTTGTTTATTTTGTGTACGGAGTCTCGCAGGTGCACACGACATCATTCCCTCCGGGAGGGCTTTAACGTAAGTTTGGGGAAATAATAAGTACGGAAGTATTTTATTTCCCAGCTTTATCATCCCGGTGCTCACGAGCAAAGAAGCAATACAGAACATGTCTAATAATCGTGTTTCAATTTTCAACAAAATTGATAAGCTCACACGTGAAGTATTGCGTCAGGCGACACACATGGAAGCACTATTGGAAGCTGGGATATCGCATTTTCGAGATTGAAACCTTGAAAGGTTCCTCTTCTAGACCAGATGTGCATAGTATGACCTCTCAGCCTTGAATGAAATAAATGAGCGATGTATGAAATGTATTTGTGTAAAGTACTTCGATGTATGAAATTTATATTTCCTATGTATTTTCATTGAATTATATTTCTTATGTGTTTCGTTTAAATAAAATATCCATTAATTAGCATTTAAATGGCAAAATTTGACATAGGCATATTTACGTGAGAGAAAATATCACCGACCTCGAAAGTATCACCCACCGACTTCGGGAGTATTAATCACCAACTTTGGTAGTATCACCCACCGAAGTCGAAAAAATGATGACGGTCAGTGATGCATGTCTTTTCATGCTAAGTTATCAAGAGGCTCATTGATCATATATTTGAATCTTCGAATTAGATATTTATCATCTCCAATTTTGAATCTTTGAATAACATATTATGATGCCAAAACTAACAGAAGTCGGAGATTTATTATCACCAAATTTAAAAATGTCCCAAATAGGTGGTTAATATCATCAACCTCGAGAATAAAATATTGGTATCGATATCGCTCTTACACCGATTCCGAGGTGTGCCTGTGGATCTAGACCAAAATCAGTCACCACCAGCTCCTAAGAAAGTGTAATCGTTGATTGAGGCACACAGTTTGACCTCTTAAAATTTACTTGGTTAGAGTCTCATACCAAAAACCATTTCAAACTGACTGTATAAAATCAACTTACAATTAATTTTCACGATCCTGATGAATTAGTTAAATTTAATTAATTAACATGTTTATTGGTTTTAATATGAGTGTTGTGTAAAAGTGAATGATCTCATAATTGACAAAAAGAAGAACGTGTACCTGACACCTTTGAAAGTTCTGTATGCGTTCATTGATCTTCAAGAACTCCGTGTCTTGTGATCCAAATGCTCTTTGCGATATTCTGGGAGAGATTGCTACCAGTTATTTTCCGATGTATGACTCTGGGATTACGTCGCCAAGAGCGTGGGCTCTTCTAGAATAACCTCTAACCCCTAAAAGAAAAATCCCAGGAAGAATTATCCCTGAGTAATTAGCAGGAACTGAGAGAGGCTGAGAGAAAATGATTTTTCTGAAGTTTTTAGGATGTGTTGTGTTTGATTTAAGGTTCCAGGGATCCCCTATTTATAGGCAGCTGACCCCAACCACTTTTGAGAGATTATCTCAACACATTTAGAGATATTCACTCAAATATTTTATTTAATGATCAAATAAAATAAAGAATATATCTAAATCTAATCTTTTCAGAAAATACCCTTAAATATTTAATAAATCAAATGTTTACATTTTCAAGATCTAAAATCATTATAACCCTAATTCGAAAATCATTATGATTATTTTCTTCAATAAAATATTCCATGAACTAAAACTAATATTTAATTTTCTCTCGAATTTGCAGGTAAAATCAACAGCTATTTCGGCCTTTGGCAAAAAAATGTTTTGACCATAACTCTCAAACTTTACATTAGAATTGTACAGTTCACAATGATAAATTCAAAGAATTTATCATTTTGAATCGTACAATTTTAATTTATAGTAGAATTTGATTTTCCATAATCCTAGAATTATCCAAGGGTGGGTCAAATTCAATTATAAAATTTTCACATTCTCGGCCAGTACGAAAAACTTTGCTAATTTTTCCACTTTTAGGTTAATCAGAGAATTCGTGACAATAATCACGAATCATTCTTGATTGGATCTATTCATGTTTAAATTAGTGTATTAATCATAATTGTTGTGTCATCCTTGTGGAGCTACAAATGAGACAAATGGACAACACACCCGAGCTACTGTGAAAGTGTAGAACTTTCACCAACTTCGCTAACATTCTACTATAGCGCGAAACTGAACTCTCAAGTGTGTATAATTATTGCTTCCTGATCACATGTCTCCATTGATATAATCAGATTTCCAAAGATCGGTTTTCGTATTATTATGATTCTCATCAAAAGGATAAATATATTGTTACCGTTCTGCCCTTTTTGACGACATTACCTTAATTTATGACTTATTTCACATTACTCACTTATCAGGTTATGAATCCGTAAGCTGGCCATGAGTACTTATTTGCTTCCCACAAAACCATAAGAATGAAATCATAAAATTATTATGCATATCTGTAATATGCAGTTTACTACAACCAATCTTCTTATCCAAAAACAAAAAGTATTGGGGTACTTGATTGTAAACTGAAATGATTAAATAAAAGATTGTTTAAATTAAATTGTACAAACCCATATTACCTAATGACATCAACCAATTTCATCTGATTATCTTTGCGGCTTTATCAGACTTTCATCAGTGACGGACTTACATGATGATTTTGGATATAAGTCTCTCCGTGTTCAGTATGAAGAAACTTCATACCCGATGAACATAACAGTGCATGGACAGCACTCTGACCCAGTAATAGGTCACCACAAACATGTGATCTATTAAGTTCACCAATAGTCGTTCACAATCAGAAGTTCCCACTTACAATCTAGACTATGGACCAATTTTAAATTCATTATGTATGTTACTCAAACCTCCTCACACAAAGACCCATTATGATGACTTAACATAAATGTAAAAATTAAAGAACTTAGGATCAAATAGTCAAGTTGATAATTATATCTACAATCTATAGATAACTACATAAGATTAACATTAATAAAAACCATTCATTCCTAGTAAATGAACATAATCATATACAAGCGGGATTAGCATATTAATAGAGAGCATATACAGAATATGTCCAACAATCTCCCACTTTCACTCTAAGAAGATGCATCGATTCCTTAAATCTATTTGTCTGGAAAAGTCCAATTCTAGACAAATTTTTTTCTTCAGAAAATCAGAGTGGTCAATTAGCTATAACTATGTTATTCTTCTATGTCGCCTACAATCTTATCTAGCAGATTTTATTCCATGTTTATCGTTTTAAGGTTAAAAGTTCCTACTTAACTACTAATGAAATTACTATAACGTTAGCGGTTTACCAACAATTTTTATTACTTTTATATCCGTGAGGATATTGAGCTTGACAATATCAATTAATGTCCACGACATTAAAATAGCCACCACAAGAAATCTTCGATCCAGGTTTCCGTAAAGCATTGATCCTTGTGATCACTCCCTTAAAAAGGTTAGACACTAATTCTAGGATTACAAAAATCCTTAGTGTCCGACTTATGACTTCGTCATAAAATGCTACATTACTTGAGATATTAAACATCTCTTAATGTGACAGCATTCAAGTTCCTCCGTTATATCCAGATAACGAGAAATTTTTATTCACATGGTGAATAAATCATGGACTATATTGGTAACCATTATTAATACTGTTACTTAGAGGTTCTTTCTAGTCCGCTTTCGCTATGCACTCAGAACTTCTAACAGAAGAGGTAATATGTTAAACCAAAATTATCATGTCGTTTTAATAGCAACATCGACTCGATTTGTAATTATTTTCTTATACACTGAACTCATAGATGCATGTCTCATTAACGTTCATTCTTCCGCTTTTAGGTTTATAAACCTTAAACTTCTAAGATTTGAAAATTTACATTAATCAAATACGGATTAAATTATACCGCAAATTTGTCTCCAAATCTTTATTATACAAAATACAATCCGAAAAAAATTCATAAAGATAATATCTGAAACAAATTTACATTAATCCTTCCGTCTATTCTTCTGTTACGTACATATACTAATGGACACCGTTAACTAAGTATAACGGTTTCAGATGTTGAATGGAGTCAATCTATTTTGTATTTCCTGCTATTATTCATAATAACATTTCTTCAATAATTATATGAAGTTCAACGTATGTGTTTTGTGAAATAAACCTGTTGATATTAGTCGATACTCGTAGTCTCGGGATTACTGACACAGCTCCTAATACAATTTAGTATCCTAATAATTCTAATTATGACTATGGTTTCTTACCAGGAAATCTTTTAAGATTGAACATCAAATTGATATTAATGGAATAAAGTGAATAAATCACTTTTAATAAGACCCTGATTCCCAAGAATCTAGTCTAGTAATTAAAAACTTAGTTTAATATATATATATACTCCAAAAGACTTGTATTTACGAAAATGAATACTCTTTATATGTAATTATAATGTAATTCAAGTCCAAGTTTAGATATATCATAAATTAAAAAATTGATTGTATAACCTGCTTGCTTTGAAAGAAAATATCCTTAAATGTTTATCGTATATTCATGCATTAATTTCTAGGTTCGGTCCGGTATCATACAAAATTAATGTAATAGTGTACCCGGAACCGTTAACTAATGAAGAAATTAATTTCTCTATCATGTGATCACTGAACGAAAAGTTCTCACTCACTTAGTGATTAGCCGACGAAATTTATGCTTGAAATCCAAAAACTTACATAAATTTTATATTTCTATCATTATTTATACATACCATTATCTTGAATAAGTCTCAGTCAATTGACAAAGTATTCATATTCTCTAGCTTGTTTATAATTGACTATAGTACACATAGTATTAACAAACTCTTACAGAATAAAGGATCATAGAACTTTCCTGAAAGAATAGTCTATTAATCATTTTAACCTTTAGATAAGATTCTCAATTAAACTGGGAACTGAGAAACAGTTCACTCATTGGTCAATCTTGTTTATCTTATCTATATTACGATGATTCATGATCCTATGGTATATTAATCAATATCAACCAATTAACGAATCTATTAAACATTTATTGTTATTTCATAAGATTTACGTTTTTTATTTATTAAGACAATATCCAGATTTTTCAAATGATTAAGGCTTGCGACTTTTGTTTATATCGTGCAGATTAATGAATGATATTTATTAATATTGACGAATAGCTCCCACTATTTTATCTAAAATAATTCTCTCGTCATTGACTAGCGTATGCAAACATGTCTTCAGTCTACCAAAGAATACTTATGCTGATAAAAACCAAATACCAAATTCAGTTAGAGGGTTTACCTCACCAGTCTGACACGGGTTAGGTTATTAGCTTTTCTATGTTCAAGTTCTAGTAATTTCTTAGTATTGAACTATGTTCAACTACATAGAATTATTCCATCGTAATTCTAGCGAAAATACTAATCATGAACAAAAGATAATTCATAAGTGAACAAATCACTTACATTGGACGACTGTTGTTATTATTTCAATCCAGAATGTTGTTCCACATCGACGACATATTGGGGTCCGACGTAGCTAATTGACTTGAATGAAACTTTTACTAAAACTTATATAAATTAATGTTTTGAGAAAAATTTGGGAATAACATACTTTTGCATTGTATCGAAGGATAAACATAGGAAAAATCCTAACTTACTATTCTCAAGGTAATTTAGCAACCAATTGGTGGTTGCAACTTCTCCATCATACTTACTATAGACTAGTTAAACAAAGTTCGGTCTCAACTCTATAATTCACGAAAACTTACCAAAAGTTCTCACATGAACTAACTATGCACTTTAGAACGGCCATGCAACAAATTGAATAATCACATGCAAGAGTAACCCACTTGTTTTTTGGTTCACAGACTTAACTCAAGTAGTTACTGCCCTTAAGGGGCCAGATCTAGCTGACAAACGCCCGTTGAAATACATTTGATCACCTGATCTATAAACAGACCAGTACGGTGATTTATCAGCTGCATAATTGAAATCTTTCTGTAGATGGCCAGATCTAGCTGACACGAGGTGTTATGCAGCCTGTCGTTGTACCGGCAACGAATGGAGACTTTCTTACGCTAAACTCTTCATATTCTGACTACAAATGTTTTGACCATCTAAGATAAACACGATTATCTAGGAACAAGCTAGAAATTAGGAACTTACATTTTAATTATCTGGACTTAAAAATAAATCCTATTGTTTTACAGCTCATAATAAGTTTCCCATTAATGACTCATTAATTAGCTTATTTCTAGGTTATTATCATATACCAGGTATACTAAGAATCTAGAATAAAATCATATATTAGTAACGGTAGTGATAGAGTGAGGTGTGTTCTCCAAGAACATGATAGGGGTCCTTAACCAGACACTCAGAAGTGGATGGTGAACGGGCCCCGCTTTTGATTGCATCTTTCTTGACAAGAACACAAGCCTCAAGAATTTTTTTGTAATTAATAATGAAGTTATTTATCGATTAAATATTTACTATCTATTACTCAATCGAAACTGCTCATTAAAACTCAATGTTACATAGCCCACTATGTAAGATAAACGTGTTAGGAAATAAGATTAATAATTAAATTATTATCTAAGGAATACAATTAAAAATGTAGTTATTAATTCTTATCAAAAGAAATTAATTATTTATTTCAAATAATTAATAGGGATAATAGCGGCAAAAGTGGCCAAAGTTAGGCCAAGTGTGCAAATAAATGGCCAAACCGATTTAATATCGGCATAAGTAGCCAAAGTTTACCAAACCGTGAACAGTACAAATTTCATCCATTTCATGTCAACGCCGTTAGCCATGTCAGCGCTAAAATCGTTATTTTTTCAATTGGTTTGAGATTTTAGGTCAATATATGAAAACATGATATGAACATCAAGAAGACTAATACTAAAATCAACATTAAAAATAATATATGAATATCAAGAACACTATATGAACTTCAAAAATGTTACATGAACAATAAAAACAATATATCAACATCAATAGCACAAAAAACTTCTCTAATAAATATAAAAATAATATTGCCATAAGCAAAACTACCCATTTAGCCACAAGTTTTTTTTTTAATTACTCATTGTGTGTATTAAAATGAACTAAAATATGTATGTTTTAATACGTTTGTACAAAATAAAAATTTCGTTAATAATGTTGGCCTAACATTGTTAGTTAGAGTCGAGGCTAAAATCGAGACTTTGTAATATTATTTTATTGAGATATATTTAATTGTTAGAGACCCGAAATTTTGTTTAAGGAAATACCCATTTAGCCACAATATATTTTTAAAAATATTACTCATTTTGTGTATTAAAATGTACCAAAATGGGTAGTGTTTTAAAAACTTTGTAAAAAAAGTGATAATCTCGTTAATAATTTTGGCCTCATTGTTAGTTAGAGCCGGGACTAACGGTGTTGACATGAAATGGATGGAATTTGTACTGTCCACGGTTTGGTAAACTTTGGCTACTTATGCCGATATTAAATCGGTTTGGCCACTTATTTGCACACTTGGCCTAACTTTGGCCACTTTTGCCGCTATTATCCCTAATTAATAAGCTCAATAATTAATTTAGAACTAAAATTATTATCCATTATTAATAATTAATTACACAAACTAATTAATCTGATTTTTATTTTCTTAGGAATAATTAAATAATATAAATTATTTTATTCTTTTGGAGAAATTAAAATTGGACCGTGCTTCCTCGGGTTATTAAAAAAAAACCCGAATTAATACCTTTTGAGCTATTATAAAATTACCCAAAAATTATTAATAATAAAAATACTTTATGCCCGTACGTGCAAAAACACGTGTTAGGCTTGCGTGTGGTTTCTCAATCTAGCCCGTGGGCCGGACCAGCACAACCAAGCCCCTAGTGGGCTCAACATCCATAAGGCAAGGCTCACTAGGCCTCGCCAAATTATTACAGTCGGCAACAACCCGCTGCCTTCTCCAGCCCAGCTTCACTTTGTCTTATTTGCTGGGCCAGCTTGTCTCCAAAGTTGCTGGTCCATCCATGAACTAGTTTAATGACTATACGCGCCTCAAGTCTTGCGTCAAGTGACGGTCAACCATGTATCATTCAGATGCTTCCCAATGTTTGGGAATCACTGGCGGCTGGTGAATGAACCGAAACCCTAATTTGCGAATTAGGGTTTCAGTTAAGTCATCCCTAATTCGTTTTACCTGGTTTAAAGATCGGGTAAAATTTATATTTCTAATATGAAATTAAAAATACTAGATGTTAATACTTAAAAATGGCTTTAACTTATAGTTAGATCCAAAGTTTGGGTCCCGAGATTGACACGCTGAACACGTGGATGATTCAATGCTAAGTCAACGCGGGTTGACTAATAATCGTCAAAGCTAGAGGCTTATCTGTCATCTTGGATGAGTTTCCGGGTTGTCCTTGACGATTTTCGGCGAACTTCCCTCGTGGGAAAGAAGTCCGTATCACGGAAAAGCTCCCCGTCATACTTCCCTCTTGGTGGCGAAGTTCGTATCACGGCGAATCTCCTCGTCCACGCGAAGTTCTAGACTTGGCGAAGCTCCTTTTCTGGGCGGATTCCTTGTCTTTGCAATATCCTCGTCTGGGTGAACTCCGGTCTTGATGAAGCTCCGAGCTGGTCTTGATGATACTTCGTGATATTACTTCCTTCGCGAGCTCCTATGACGAGGGAGGACCTGCAGAAAAAAAAGGTAGATTAAGCCCGTTCCCCGTCGCTTATGGTTGGGCGAGGTTGCCTATGTATCCCAGTTTAACACAATCAGGTCCCACGTAGTTCAGGGTTAGTGATAAATGGCGGGTGAATGACGACGTGGTCAGGCTCGTCGGAAGTGCCGATGTTGACAGCGCAGGGTGACCCTTGGCCAGGTGGCTGGGTATTACCGGCGTGAAGTGCTCTTTATCAACCTTGTGGAGGTTGGCGAGAGCGCATTAACTTATAAAGGATGCTCCTTGTCGACTTTGTCAAGGTTGGCGAGGGTGCCTTGTCCTGACGAGGGATTCTCCTTGTCGAGGTTGGCGAGGGCGCCTTGACTTGACGAGGGATGCTTCTTGTTGACCTTGTCGAGGTTGGCGAGGGCGGCTTGACCTTATGAGGGATGCTTCTTGTCTACCTTGTCGAGGTTGGCGAGGGCGCCTTGACTTGACGAGGAATGCTTCTTGTCGACCTTGTCAAGGTTGGCGAGGGCGCCTTAACTTAACGAGGGATTCTCCTTGTCGACCTTGTCAAGGTTGGCGAGGGCGCCTTGACCTGACGAGGCTGTTGGACATGTGTCCTTAAACAAGATTTTTTTATCCATTTGTAATAGATTATGACAAATGGTTGAATAAAAGATGGTTCTTATTATGTTAATCTTATTATCATTTACGGTAGAGTAAAATAGAATGTTTGTTCCTTAGTTCAGAAAGGATGCAATTATATTATTATTGTCACAGAAGATTCAATATGAAGAAGAATTAATAATCATAATAAATGAACTTAACATGTCTGTGACCTGATCAACTTGGTGGGAGCCCATTAATCGTATAAGGTCATTAATGTGACTAAGTGATAATATTATTCTGGATTTTATGTGTGTCACACTCATTAGAAGTGGATTAAGTATGAAGTGTCTTCATAGTGGACTGGACCTGACTTTAACTCTGGAAGTTATCATATAAGATTGTCTGACCTGTTGGCCTGATTATTCTTTGATTTAACCGTTAAAGAGCACAATATATGACCGCTGTTCCCAACACTATTATTTTGGAAACATGACGGTCTGCAGTAAGGGTAGCTTGGTCATAGACATGGGCATCACATAGCTCTCTTTAAATTCACGATGATTCCCTTGGTTGTCGGTGGTGAGAAGTGAGAGGTACCCGTGCGCAACATATGAATCTAAACCATAAGTGGGTTACTCATGATATTACTGACTGATTCAAGGATGAAAATGCAACATGGGGAAAAACAGTAAAAACCGCTTACTCGTGTGTGAATCATCAAGTGAAAGATCAATAGCCCGAATTTGATTGTATCTGCTGTAATTAAGGGAATAATATATATTGTATCACTAACGAGTGCAACCTCTGGTTTATAGTGGAATTACACCGAGGTTTGACGAACACCCTAGCAGTTCGTTCGAGCTTAAGTGATACGGGTCCATGGTCACTAGGAAAGCTTTGTAACAGATGATACGTATGTGATACAAACATCTTGATATGTTCTAATCATTTGGAAAGATATATAAAACTGAACTCAGGTTAGACATTAGATAGTTTTATCAGTAGCGTGGCAAAAGTAACATATTTTGGTAACCGAAATTAATTGACAAAAAAAAGTAGAATTTGGATTTTCTGTCAACATGAAATTTTTTGAAATTAAATTCTAAGAAACTTATTTTCTTTTGTAACAGAGTCGTTTCGATGTACGGTTTGTGATTTAGAGAATTTTTAAGTTTGTGATCGTTTCGGTAAACTATGAAATTAAATCACATGTCCCATGTTATTTGAATGTGAGATATTGAGATAAGATGATATCAATATACTTTAATTATTTGGATTTAATTATTATTATTACCATATTAATATATTTATATATGTTTAATATGTGTACATTCAAATTAGGCCTCATGGATATGAAACCCTAGTGAATTGGAATGATAAGATTTGGTCTTTCCATATTTGCGGCATAAGTACTAAATGTTTTGGTATTTGAGCGAAATTGGTAAAATCAATTTAATCCACGGGATCGGTTAGGATTTAATATGAACTGTTGAATTAAGATAACTGATTTTAACCCTATTATAATTCGTTATTTGATACCTTGGGGACCAAGCTTAGGTATTTTGAATTTTGATAATTAATTAAATCCGTTGGATCGGTTTTAAGATTTAATCATTACTGTCGGATTAGAAATTAATTAATTATATATATTATATATAATTTTCGAATAAATGATAAATGATCATTCAAATTAGGGTTTCATTAAAACCCTAGGGCAATTGATTTTATCTTGAAATAATTTGATCCATTAGATCTGTTTAAGATTTATTTCAACTGTTTGATCTATATATTTAAAGTTCAAATTTTATCATATATATATATAATTCGAATAATATAATAAGGATAAGATTGAATTTTTATCTTATCATGTATTTCTTATTTAATTAAATCCCTGATTAATTATATCCACTTGATTTAGATAGGATTAAATCTGGGCCATTGGATTGAGATAATTAATTATATTAAATTAATAGAATTCGAAAGTTAGGGAGGGAAAATCTCCAATTCGGTTCCAGCTTGAGTCTATATGTAGGGAGCTCATTCTACACATTTTTCACACCTCTCCCCAGAGAAAAATTCGAACATTCCCTTTCCTTAAGGGTCTGCGATTTTTTCCTCAGACCTGTCTCTCTGGTTCGGCTTAAGAGACAAAGTGTCCGGAAGCTTAAAAAGAACCCTCAGTTAAAATTTGCGGCGAAGCCCAAACTTTGGTACGAGTAGTCCAGGAGAATATCCCGGAATATCACGGGTGTTTCCCTCAGCACCGGCGGAGCCCTACCATATTCAAAACGCGTAGCCTGAAGTCGACAACTGAGGTACGGCCTTAAGCATTGGGTTAATAAATGCGACCATGTACTGCTTTCTATTTATTTCCTATAGGCTTGATTAATAATAATGATTTATGAATATTAAATTGCATAATATTTATCAGATCTTGTGATATGGTTATTATCCGATATCCGATAACAAGTATTCCGCTTTAAAATAATTTTTTAAAAGTTAACGGGACGGTTCGGAGGAAAATTTTGTGATATTTTACACGAGATCCGAGACATGATTCCCAACAGAGGAATGCTCCTTCTTTTGTCGACCTCCGGGTGTGGCGAACTTGACCACCTGGCTAGGGGTGGCTTCGTTGACTCGTCGAACAACTTTTGTTGTCGAAGTTAAGACTCTTATTCTAGAATGATCTCAACTCTTTATTCAAGTCCTTCCTCCTATAGGAGTAGACTAATTTCAGAGAGAGAAATCTAGAGAGACAAGCTCTGGAGAAAGCTCTGAGTGAGTGTGGAAATGAGGAGGGGAAAACTCTTATTTATAGGCTTGGATCACTAACGCCCTTCAATCCCGGGCAATGTGGGACTTTAATTTTTCCTTTCTGGATGGTTTTGGCACATGGTTCATCTCCTGGGCGTTCATGAGGGCTTTGGCGGGCCTCCGGGCTTTAAAGGCTCCGAAAATGGTCTTCCGGGTGTCCGATTTCCAATGCGCTGAATCATGTGAGCTTCTGAGAGTCTTGCAAACGTCTTCATGCTGGTGATCCACTTCTTCAATTCATTCTCAAGGTCTTTCTCAGAGTTATGATACCCTCATCCGGAGGTACGTCGGGGCACCTTGCCGGATTTACCTTTTGTGATGTAGGCTTCTCGATCAAGGGATTCATTTTTTTAGTCTTCAAGGCTCCGTCTTCTTGGTATTTAGAACTCCGAGCTTCATCTTCATAGTCGTCAACGCTCCGTCTTCTTTAGGACTTTGGTCTTTGACTTTATCAGTGGGCTTTGACTTTCGCTAGTTGGGCTGAATTTTTACATGTCCTAAAAAATGCACATAAGATTAACCCCTCAATTTCTTGGTAATTGCATTGTGCGAGAAACTTTTATTATAAAAATTAAGGCAACTTGTGTTATTTGGTGAGGATCGAGGTTGTCCGAGTTCTTTAGTCTCCTCTCCGTCCTCTCAAGGAACTGCGAATTTCCTTTAACTCGGTGTTCGTAAAATATTTTCACAAATATTTGCATAAATATGAGGGGACTAATTTGATCATAGTCAAAGACGTAAGCGAATTGATTAAATAAATTAGAAGTCATTCTTTTTTGTGATTTGTACTCGACTTTTGGATTTGGAGGTTCATAGGCATACTTTGTACCATAAGGGCCATTTCAATTAATTTTGAACTCCAAAAGTAAATGAATAAAATCAAGTGACACGAGAAAGTAAATTATTGCTTTGAAAAATAATGATGAGGGAAAAATGTAGAAATATAACCTCATATATATCATTTAGAGTTTTAGGCTTTTTCTCTTTCCTCCTCCACTCCTAATTCTCGGCTTTCTTCCCTCCAGCGAGCTTGATGGCTGTGTGGAGCGTGCTGGCATGGCGGGAGTCGTCTACGCACACGAGGTAGTGGCTTTGGCGAGCGATGTGCGGTATGAAGGGATTGCATGGCATGGCTCCTCGGCGGTTGGTGTAGCCCGCATCGGGGCTGGTGGACTCCTGGGTATTGTCTGGCGCGGCGAAATTCAGCAGCGTTGCGCCTCGGGGATCAGGGGCTGAGCCCAGCTTTGTCCGTGGCATGGACTCGTCGGTGTTCGTGGCGGATCTTCTGGTGAGCTTGGATCCTAGCCTTCGGTCCTTGATGATGTCTTTGACGTAGAGTTTGTTGATGTCGATACATCTGATGTTATCAACGATCAGAGCGCGGGCGGGGACTTTGTCGATTAAACGCCCGTTGTTGAGGAAAGGCCTCCAGGCAATGGTCTTGCCATCGTGGGCATTGCTGCTGGCAAGGGTCCTCATGCAGACAAGGTGCTCAGACATTGTCATCCTCGCATTTTGGCCTTCTGCCCTAAGATGATGGTGCGCAGTTATGCCATTGCTTATGAGCTGGCTTCCTACCTTGATTTTCATGGGCTTTCGCACCTCGTCGATCTTCAAGTTCCTCCTGCAAGTGCGCTTTGTAGTGTTTTCTTCTTGGCTTTCCGCCGATGCCGACTCGTTTTCTTCCTTTTCTCTTCAGGTTCATCCTTTGACTGAGGGTGACATTCCTCGCGCTTTCTCGAAGAAAGGCGTTCGTCGTTTCTCCGTCTGGCGAGGTTCCTGAGTGTTGCAGTTCGTCGAGCGTTGAGCGTGCGGTGGGCCTCAAGCGCCTTTGTGTAGGGAGCGTCTCCAATCTTCGTCCTTCGGTGATTGCGTCGGTAGTAGGTGCCCCATATTCGATTTTGGTCGCCAATGGCTCCTTTTGTTTGGCAGGGGTACGTATTTTTCAGCGTTTTTGTTTACTTCAATGTGTTACTCCTCTTTATGCGCGCCATTTGTCTTATAGGTGCTGGCGGAGATGGCTCGTCGTCTTGAAGCTCCCAATGGTGTCTTGAAGTCTTTGGTGCTCTGGACACCGTTCGCGTTATGGATCATCTCGGCTTGGTGCTCTATGATTTATAGATATTTTCGATATTTTTTTTAGCCTTACTCGTTACCCTGGCATGTTTGTTCGGCGTGTTTCGCCTTCTTGTTTCGTAGATGTTTAATGACATTTATACATTTAGTATAAATTTGAACTTTTAGTTTCGTCCATACCTTTGCTTGTCGAGTGTGCGCATCGTGGCGCGTTGTGTCAGTCTTGTGAGTGGACTCTGTTGCGATTATAGGGTCATCACCCGTTTTTTGACCTGCAAGTAGTATAGGTTCCCGTCGGGTAGCTAATCTGACGAGTACGTTGTGTTATATAGACAATGATTATGAAACACGTAAGCCATGCAAAATGGCGAAGGTTCTCTCTTTTTCCGATAACGCTCGTTGGATTTTCCGCGTCCTCTCCAGGTTCTCCTCGTGTGGTGGTGTTGAAGTTGCTGACTCCTTTGCTGATGGCGGCAATTGTTGCTGTGGTCGCCCTAGCGGAATATGCATCGCAATTTGTTAAAAACTCGTGAGAAACGATACATTATGACAAAGAGATATTCTTATTGCATAGATGAAAAAATATTGGTTTGTCAAGTAGACTTAGTCGCGCGTTGTGCTGCGCTTTGCAAAATTCTTAAGAGGATTTGGGGGCATCATCGTAGCCTGGTATAAGTCACCTGTCCTTGTTGTGGATAGTCGATGCTGGAGGCTACCCATGTGAGCTCAGGCGTCCTTCTTCAATCAAGTCTTCAATTTGCTTCTTCCAATGCCAGCATTATGACGTGATATGCCCATAGCCGCGATGGAACTTGGAGTAAAGACTCTTGTCCTTCCTCATTGTCCTGCTCATCAGGCGAGGTTCTTTGATCTTTGTGGCCGTAGATGGCGAGGATTTCTTCTAGTGCAACCATCAGTGGCGCGTAGTCTCTCCTATCAAGGCACAATGGTTTCCTCGTCGCCTCACCTCCTTTCGATTTTTCCGTACGGCTCCAATTTTCGTTCGTGTGGCTTTTCTTCATCTGTGGTTCAATAGAGGAGTGGTGATTGCTTCGTCGGTGGCTCCCTGGCTCCGTTGACCTCTTCTTGGCAAGGTAATCTTCCACAAAGATGTGTTGGGATGCTCTCGGGATACGCTCCGTCATAGTCGAAGGTCTTTGCTTCACGAGGGAGATCAAGAACTCCTTGGTCTGCAGTCTGTCGATGAGGGTGATAACGTCATAGTTGTCTGTGTAGTCATTTACCTGGTTGGATTCTTCAACGAAGTAATTGATGAACTTCTGTAGGGATTTTTTGGTTTTCTGCTTTATAGAACAGAGGTAGGATTTCTCCTTTCTTTGAGTCACTGTGCCAGAAAAGAGGGCGAGGAAAAGATTCTTGAGCTGGTTGAACGAGTATATTCTCGCTTTGGATAGCCTAAAGTATCATTCTAACGTCTTTCTTGTTAGGGTTAGGCAGAATGTCTGGCATATCGTCGAGGCTGAGCATTTCTTCATCTGCATGACTGTCTGGTAGTGGACGAGATGGTAGACTGGATCTCTTTTCTCGTAGTAGATGAGGTTGCTTGCGAAGCGTAGGTCACTTACGCCTTCTCCGTCGAGAAGGTGTGGTGCGAGTGGGGACAGAATCCCGTCGAGCACATTACGGCCTCTCACATCACAGTCCTGGGAAGAGCGCCAGGCTTGGATTTCCTTCTACATCCCTTAGAAGAGGTCAAATACGTCATCACGCTACGGTTGGCGAGGCTCCTAGTGACCTGGGCGGCGGTCAGGAGAGGCCCAACAAATGCGTTGCCGGACTTCTCTATAGTCTTTGAGGTAGATGAATTCGACTCGTCTTCAGTCTTTGCGTCTTTTTGAGGGTTGGCAACCTCCAGGGTGGTCTTCGTAAACCCCCGCAAGGTTGCTGTACTCATCATGACGGTTCCCTTGGCGACCTTCCAAGCAAGCCTAACGAAGGTCTAGGTTGTTTGGTCGGTGCTCCATGCTGTTAAAGTCTTCGGCCTCTCGAACCTCCTAATGACCCCCCCGCCTGGCCTAGCGAGGGTCTGGGTAGTTCTGGCAGTCTTCAATGTCTTTAGGATCTACAGCTTGGGAACCCTCGTGACGACCCCCCCGGCGAGCCTAGCAAGGGTCTGGGTAGTTCCGGTGGTCTTCAACGTCTTCGGGATCTTTGGCCTGGAAAACCTCCCGACCGATCCCCCTGGCAATCCTGGCGAAGGTCCGTGCAAGCCTGGCAATCTTCGGCGTCTTCAAGATCTTTGGCCTGGCGAACCTCCTGACAACCCCTCGGGTGAGCCTGGCGAGGTTCGGTTAGTTCTGATGGTCTTCAACGTCTTCATAATCTTTGGCCTAACGAACCTCCTGACGACCCCCTGGGCGAGCCTGGCGAGGGTCCGGGTAGTCATGGCAATCTTCTGCACCATCAAGATTTTTGGCTTCGCGAACATCCTGACGACCCCGCGGGCAGGCTTGACAAGGGTCCGGGTAGTTCCGGCGGTCTTCGACGTCTTCGAGATCTTTGGCCTCCAAAATCTCCTCGCGACCCCTCGGGCAATCCTGACGAGGGTCGGGGTGGTCCTAGCGACCTCCGGCATCTTCTGGGTCTTTGTCTTGGCAAAATCTCTTGGTGACCGCGGGACGAGCCTGACAAGGGTCGGGGTTGTACTGGCGGCCTTCGCTGCCATTGCTGTATCCCGTGCTTTCCTCGTCGTGAGCGTCGGCTGACCTCAGCAAAGCATCGTTGACCTAGTGAAACTTGGCGAGGCCGCTGAGTCTGCATCGCGCGTTGTGCATCACTAGCGCGGCTCGTCATTCGAATGGCGATCGTCGTGCTCCAAGTTCTACTAATGAATGCTTGAACAGTCTCGAGGATTGTTATTTGGCTACCCCTCCTTTTAGCGCCAAACTGTTAATGCATAAAAATAGTAATAACTTAGAGCCGGATTCAAGGTTCGATTTCCGAGTTTGACCAGCTCAGCACATGGATGATTGAATGCCGAGTCAATGCGGGTTGACTAATAATCAACAAAACTAGAGTCAAATATTTCGGCTTGGATGAGTGTCCGGGCTGTCCTTGACGATCTTCAGCAAACTTCCCTCGTGGGGGTGAAGTTTGTATCACGGTGAAGATCCCCGTAAAACTTCCCTCGTGGTGGCGAAGTCCGTACAACGGTGAAGCTCCTCCTACAAGAGAAGTTCAAGTTTTGGCAAAGCTCCTTGTCTGGGCGGAGTCATTCTCTTGGCGAAATCTTCGTCTGGGTGAACTCCGGTCTTGATGAAAATATGAGATGGTCTTGATGATTCTTCTATTATTTCCTTCTTTAGCGAGCTCGTACAGTTAGGGAGGACCATCAAAAATAGGTATATTAGGCCCGTTCCCCATCGCTTATGGTTGGGCGAGGTTACCTACATATCTTAATTTAAGAGAATCGGGTTCCACGTAGTTTAGGGTTAGTGATAAACAACGGGTGAATGACGATGTGGTTTGGCTCGTCGGAAGTGCCGATGTTGACGGTGCGAGGGTGACCATTTGCAAGGTGGCTGGGTATTACCGGCCCTAAGTGCTCTTCGTCAACCTTGTCGAGGTTGGAAAGGGCGCATTAACCCAAAGGATGTTCCTTGTCCACCTTGTCAAGGTTGGCGAGGGCGCTTTCTTCTGACGAGGGATGCTCTTTGTCGACCTAGTGGAGGTTGGCGAGGGCGCCTTAACCTAACGAGTGATAGTCCTTCTCAACCTTGTCGATGTTTGTGAGGGCGCCTTGGCCTGACGAGGGATGCTCTTTGTCCACCTTGTCGAGGTTGGCGAGGGCGCCTTGACCTGAGGAGGGATGCTCCTTGTCAACCTTGTCAAAGGTTTGCAAGGGCGCCTTCACGTAACGAGCGATGCTCCTTGTCGACCTTGTCAAGGTTGGCGAGGCCACCTTGACCTGACGAGGGTTGCTCATTCCTTTGTCGACCTACTGGGTGTTGGCGAACTTGACCAACTCTTTCTTCAAGTCCTTCATCCTATAGGAGTAGATGAGTTCTAGAGAGAGAAAGCTAGAGAGAGAAGCTCTAGAGAAAGCTATGAGTAAGTGTGGAAATGAGGAGGGGAAGACTCTTATTTATCGGCTTTTATCACTAACCCCTTTCACTCCTGGGAAATGTGAGACTTTTATTTTGCGTTTTTGGATGGTTTAGGCACATGGTTTATCTCCTGGGCGTCCATGAGGGCTTCGTCGGGCCTCCGGGCTTGGGTGGCTCTGAAAATGGTCTTCCGGGTGTCCGATTTCAAATCCGCTGAATCCTGCACACTCCTAAGAGTCTTGCTAACGTCTTCATGCTGTTGATCCTCTCTTTACATTATTTTTCAAGGTCTTTCTCGGGGTTACGATACCCTCGTTGGGAGACACGTCGGGGCACCTTGCCGGATTTACCTTTGGTGATGTAGGCTTCTCGATCAAGGGCTTAATTTTCTTAGTCTTCAGGGCTCCGTCTTCTCGGTGTTAAGGACTCCAGGCCTTGCCAAATGTGTTGGGTCTTGGTCCTTTGGACTTTGACTTTATCGGTGGGCTTTGACTCTCACTAGTGGGGAGCAATTTTTACATATCCCGAAAAATGCACATAACACTAGAAAATACAAAAATAATATTCAAGAATATTAATAAAGTGTTTTCACCAAAAATCAATTCCAAAATAATTCTTAAATTACGATCCCTTAATTAAATTAATTATTCATCGTAAATAAGGGCTCTGATACAAATTGCTGGAATCGATATCGCTCTGACATCGATTCCCAGCCGTGCCTGCGGATCTAGACCCAAATCAGTCATCGCCGGCTCCTAAGAAAATTCAATTGATATTGTGGCACACAGTTACACTTATTAAAAAATTACTAGGTTATAGCCCCATAACAAAAACCTTGTTAAAGCGTCTGTATCAAAAACAACTTACAATTATTATTTCGATCGTGATGAATTAATTAAATTTAATTTATTAACATGTTTCTTGGTTTTAATATGAGCCTTGAGTAAAAGTGATTAATCTCATAACCGATAAATCGCCAAGAGCGTGGGCTCTTCTAGAATAACCTTTAACCCCTAAAAGAAAAATCCTAGGAAGAATTCTCCCTGAGAAATTTGGAAAAATAGAGAGATTCTGAGAGAAAACGACTTTTCTGATGTTTTTAGGATGTGTTGTGTATGATTTAGGGTTCCAGGGATCCTTTATTTCTAGGCAGTAGATCCCAACAACTTTGGAGAAATTATCTAAACCAATTTAGAGATATTCACTCAAATATTTGATGTAATGATTAAGTCGAATAAAGAATAAATCCAAATCATATCTTTTCAGAAAATACCCTTAAAGATTAAATAAATCAAATGTTTATAATTTTCAAGATTTAAAATCACTTAAACCATAATTCAAAAATCATTATGATTATTTTCTTAATTAAATATTCTAGGAATTAAATCTAATATTTAATTTTCTCTCAAATTCGTAGGTAAAAACATCGGCTATTTTGGCCTTCGCCAAAAACTGTTTTGACCATAACTCTCAAACTGTACATCTATAATTGTACGATTCAAAATGATATATTCACAGAATTTGATATTTCATAAAACTAGAACTATCAAGGCGTAAAATTCAATAATAAATTTTTTCACATTCCCAGCCAGTTCCAAAGACTTTGGTATTTTTGTCACTTTTAGGTTAATCAGAGAATTCGTGACAATAATCACGAATCACCCTTGATTGGATCTATACAATATTTAATTAGTGTATTAAACATAATTGCGGTGTCATCCTTGTGGAACTACAAAGGAGACAAATGGACAATACACCCGAGCTACGGTGAAAGTTCTACACTTTCACCAACTTCGGTAATATTCCAATATCGCGCGAAGCTGAAATCTCAAGTGTGTATAATTATATCTTCCTGATCACAGGTTTCCATTGTTACAATCAGATGCTCGATGATTGGTTTTCGTATTATTATGATTCTCATCAAAAGGGTAAATATATTATTACTTCTTTGCCCTTTTTGAGGACACTACCTTAATCTATGATTTATTGCAAATTACTCACTTATCGGGTTATGAATCAGTAAGCTGATCATAAGTACTTATTTTCTTCCAACAAAATAATAATAAGGAAAACATAAAGGTCTTATCCATGTTTGTAATATGCAGTATACTACGGCCAACTTTTCGATCCAAAAAATATAAGTATTTGGATACTTGATTGTAAACTGAAACGATTAAATCAAAGATCGTTTAAGTTAAACCACACAAATCCATATTACCTCAGGACATCAACTATTTTCATCTGGTCATCTTAGCGACTTTATCGTACTTTGATGAGTGACGGACTTACATGATGATTTCGGATATAAGTATGTTAATGTATAGTATGAAGACACTTAATACCCGATGACCTTAACAGTGCATGGACATCACTCTGACCCGGTAATAGGCCACCACATAAATGTGATCTATTAAGTTCACCAATAGCCATTCACGATCAAAAGTTCTCACTTCTGATCTAAAATATGGACCAATTTTTAGATATTCATCTATGTTACTCAAACCTCCACACACACAGACGCAGTGTGATGACTTAGCATAAATGCAAAAGTTAAAGAACTAAGGATAAGACGTTCAATTTGATAAGTATATCTATAATCCGTAGATAACTACATAAAATTAACATTAATAAGAACCTTTCATTCCTAGGTAAACGACAATAATCTTATACAAGCAGGATTAGCATCTGAATAGAGGGCGTATAAAGAATATGTCAAACATAAAATTCACCAACTTAGAGGATATTAATCCAGTCCTCATAAACTAAAACCCATAATTACGAGTTTGGTCATTCATATCTTTGACTTCGGTCTTTTTGGTCATTTATATCTCTAACCCATAAATCGGCATGATAATGCATGGGAGTTCTGAAGCGTCGCCTTAGTTAGTAGCCTTTGACACTCCAAACGTCGGATAGGTTACTGAACAGACATGTCCCATGGTGTATAAAGAGAAGACAATTGATTTTCTATTCATTTCACCATCTCCCTCTGATCAACCTCTCAATACTCGGGCTCTCTTTTCTCTTCAAAAATTACTACGGAGAACAATTCGAAGCACCTTACCAGGTGTGGGATATGAGTCCTTAAACAAGATGTCTTTTTGGTGATTATAAAATATTTTGACTAAATTCGTTGAATAAAAGATGTTACTTATTATGTTAATCTTATTATATCTTTTGGCATAGTAAAATATAATGGTTGTTCCTTACTTCATAAAGGGTGCAATTTTTTCATTATTATCACAACCGATTCAATATGAGTAAGAATAAAATGTCTGTGACTTGATTAACTAAGTGGGAGTTAATTAGTCGGATAAACTCATTAGTGCGACTAAGTAATATAATCCTATTGTGGATTAAGTGTGTGTCACATTCATTAAAAGTGCATTACGTATGAAGCGGCTCCATACTGGCCTGGGCCTGACTTAAACTCCGGAAGTTACTATATAAAACCGTTATTGATAACTTGGAGTTGAGTCACTAGTAGATGATCAAGTGGATATTCGATTTCAGTCCTGAGTGACCTCGAGCGTAGATTGTTAACTTGATTGTTCTTTGATTTAACTGTTACAGAACACATATACTATCGTTCTCAGTGGTGCTATTTTGGGAACATGATAGTCAACAGGTAAGGGGAGCTTGGTCATAGAAACAAACATCATATAGCTCTCTTCAGAGCCAATAGATGATTCCTTTAATTGTTTAGTGGTTAAAAGTGAGGGTTACCCATGCGCGACTTATGAATCGAAACCATAAGTGGGTTACTCATATTATTACTATATGAGTTAAAGATCAAAATGCAGTGAGTGGCAAAATTGTAAAAATCACATGCTCATGTGTGGATCTTTATGTCAAAGATCAATAACCGGAATTTGATTGTATCAATGGATAACTTGCTATAAATGGAATAATATATATTGTATCACTAGAGAGTGCATCCTCGGGTTTATTGTGGAATAACACCGATGTTTGACGAACTACTAGCAAGTCATTGGAACTTCAGTCATACGGGTCCATGGTCTCTAAGATAGCTCCGGAATAAACGATACGTACGTGATTTAAAAATTTGGTATGTTTTCATCATTTTATTGATCATGAAACTTAACTATGTGTTAGATTTTTTAATTTCTATTTTTGACATGGAAAATATACCAAAGTTTGGTACTGGAAATTTAATTGATACAAGAATGTAGAATTTGGATTTTTCATCAATTGGATATTGTTGAAATTTTAATTCTAAGAAACTTTTCTTCATTAACCAAGTCATTCTGATGTACGGTTTATGATTTAGAGAATTTCCAAGTTTTTGATCGGTATCGGTAAACTATGAAATTAAATCACATGTCACAAATTTAAATGATGATGTTGCACCATGATATTTATTGTGTGATATTAAGATCAGCGAGTCGTAACATAATTTAATTATTTGGATCTAATAATTAATATTCTTATTAATAATTAATTAATAATTAATAAATTTATATTATAATAAAAGATATTTTTGGTAAATATATATATGTGTATATTTGAAGTTGCCCAAGAAATATAAGACTAGGTCTACACGAGTTTGACTTGATTTGTATTTTTTAAATATTCAGCATAAGTATCTAAGTTAAGGTATTGATAAAAACACCTTATATTAATTTGGTTCATTGGATCGTTCAAGATTTAATCTCAACCAATGGATCATTATAATTAATTTGGAAAACCTAATTCAAAATAAATTTATAACCAAGTTTAGATTTCAAATAAACTTAATTAATTATATTCGTTGAATCGGTTTAGGATTTAATCTTAACTCTCGGATTACAAATTAAGTGATATGTATATATGTCATATATAATTCGAATTTATGGATAGAGAAATCGAAGACTATTGCTTGGTAATCAAGCTTGGTGAGTTGAATTTGTCCTAAATCAATATGGTCTATTAGATTGGTTATCAAATTTATTCGAACTATTAGATCTAACCTATTGATTTCGAATATATAGGGAATTGATTGGTTTATCTTTAATTAATTAATTTCCCATGACTTCTTTATCAAGTTAAATCCGTAATTAATTTGAACCATTTGGTATTTATATACTCAACCAGACTACTGATTTGAGAGAATTAATTATATTTGCCCATTATAGAATTCGAAAATTAGGGACACAAACTTCCTAATTGGTTGTTCATCGACCTTATAAATAGGATGCTCATTCTACAAATTTCACACACCTCCCATAGAAGTGTCAATAGGGTCGGACCGACCCAGGCCCATCCACCCTGATTTGTAAAAAAAATGGGATTTGCCCCGCCCCGCGTTGTTTTTTTGTGGGTCGGGCCTATCAAAAGGGTGAGGCTGGGTTCTGCTCTCCTATGCCCGCCGTGAACCCACCACACCTCGTTCAAAAGCCCACCAGCCCCACCCCAAAGACCACATAAACCCGCCCTGTGGCCAACCCACCACAACCCTGTTTTAAAGACCACATATACTATATTTTTTAATTAAAAAACTATTGAGTTGTAATGCTAATATTAGAAAAAGTATTCTACATATGTTATTGTTATAGAAATTAAAAATTATTTTTATATTACATAAATTTTTTAATTTATAATTTATTTTTTTATAAATATACCATGTAGTCTTTAATTTCCCAATTATATAAATTTAACTTTATTAATCAATTTCAAAACTCTTTAATCGATTTGAACATTCTCTTGTTTTAAATTTAGTTTGAAAATTAATTACTCAATTACAATATTGAGCGATCCATGTATAAAACATAATTTTTTAATTCACTAGTTAAAACTTTACAATTTATAATTACTATCCACCTTCATAAATCACTATTCTAATTTATTTACATTACATTACTCGACTTTGAAAGTAAATATTCAAATATCGAGCAAATACAAAAAGAAAATAGAGGTATTATTATTTGTTAAAGGCCAAGGAT
Source organism: Parietaria judaica (assembly GCA_954871525.1). Taxonomy (NCBI): domain Eukaryota; kingdom Viridiplantae; phylum Streptophyta; class Magnoliopsida; order Rosales; family Urticaceae; genus Parietaria; species Parietaria judaica. Next base: position 6,087,213 of record OX940868.1, read on the forward strand.
AGCTTGTAAAATTCTTAATGAAATTGTTTCATTAAAATGCTTCTCTCTCCAAAAAACCCAACCCATTTTGGTTTGTAAACAGCCCACTAAATTCGATTCATAAAAACCCACTAAATTCAACTCGTAAAATCCCGCCCCAACACGCGACATTTTGGGTTCGGATTCATGGGCTAGGGTGGGCCTTGATGGCTTTTCCAAAATCCGTCGCGCACATTGAACAGGGCGGGTCAAGCCGGCCCCATTAAACATGCGGGCTTAATGGGTTGTGGGTCGGGCCGGTCATGGCCCACTTGACACCACTAACCTCCCTAGAGCAAGAAATTCAACCTATTGATCTCTCAAGAGTCTGCGAATTTCTTAGCTTTTGATCTATCTTTTATGTTTAGTCTTAGTGAGACATTGTTCTCCAGAAGCTTTTAAAAGAACCTTTAATTGATTATTTTGCGACGAAATCCTGCCGGCGAATCCCACGTGTCAGTACGAGGATTCGAGGAGAAATCCCAGAAGATCACGGGAGATTCCTTCAGCATCTATACGAGGAGTCCATGACATGTTTTAAAATATGCCCTCTATTCCGATCATAATTTCCTTCACTGAGATTATGGTTGTCTTTCCTTGTAAAGATCATATAACTTTTTAATGATAAAATTATATAGTTATATCTTATATATTATAAAATTATGTTTCATCCCAAAGTTCTATTGAGAGCTTCTAATGGGTAAACGCCATTAGTGAACTCAAAACACCGTAGGTGATGATCTATTACCGGATTAAGTGCTAGTCCCACAATTTTGAGAGTCACTGGGTATTGGAATGTCTCATAACACATGAATTCATCAAGTAAGACCGTCACTGATGAAAGTAAGATTAAGTCACAAAGATGGTCGGATGGAATCGGTTGCAGTCCTGAGCTTCATGGACTTTTACGGTTCAACTCATATGATCTTTGATTTGATTTTTACAGAATACATTAGTAATTGTAATCACTTTCATTATGGGATAAAAAGGTTAGCCGAGACAAGTTGCATGGATGTAGATATGGAAAACAAGTTTATGATTTATTCATTATGACTCGTGGGAAACAAATAAGTACTCATGTACAACTCATTGATTTAATTACCCAATGAATGAGTAGTTTGTAAGATTCATAAATAAAAAGTTGTCATCAGAGGAAAGTACGGAAGCTAGTACCCTATGATGAGAATCATAATAAATACGAAAACCATTATTTTCTAGAATATGGTTCTATCAATGGACTCGTGTGTCAGGATTAAATTAAAATATTATTACTCAAGAGTGTGTTCAACTTCGAGCTATAGTGGAATGTAATAGAAGTTGGTGAAAATTCTTCATTTCACCTGAGCTTGAGTAATATGTCCATTAATCCCCTTTGTAACTCCACAAGAGTAACATCACAGTATATATTCATTTGTTTAATAAGGGATGGATCCAATTAGACTATATTGGATACCTGTGTCACGGAATGTCTATTTACCTTAAGTGGCAAAAAGACCAAAGTCTTGGTACAACCCGAGAAAGTAAAAAATTGATAATTAGAATTTTTCTCCTTCAAAATCACAGTATTGTGGGAAATAAAATTCTAAAAATTTAGCAATTTGAATCACGTCATTAAGATGAAAGGAGCGAGAGTTATGCTCAAAACAGTAATCCGAGTACAAGTCGGATTAGGGTCTGTACAAAGCTGCGAAATTGAAACAGAATTAAATATTAGATTTATTTCCTAGAACATTTAATTGATACTATAATTTTAATTATTGGATTTAATTATTAATAATTAATTATACTTAAGGAGATTCATATTAGATTTCAAATTAACCCTAAATTAAATTTTATTACAGTTAAATTTTTAATGTTATTTTTGAATTAAAACAATATATATTGGTTATATATTAATTCGAAAATATGGACATATGAATTTGGAAGATTTGATTCCAGAAAATTTCATCATCCTATCTGAAGATTTAAATCTTTTTTGATAAAGACTTAATATGACTTGATATTATTCATAACTTTTAAAGATAATGAGATAATATCTCCAGGTGGTTAAGATTTGGTTTCACCTAAAAATAGGCTAAACCTAAAATTATAAATATAAGTTCATAACTATAGATTTTAAAAATTTGAGTTTCTCTCTCTCTCATATCTCTAGAATTCGAAATTCAGAGATAGTCAGAGTTCCGATCATGGTTCGAGCTTGAAGGTTTCATGGTCACCCTTCGAGCACACACATCCACGCGGTCCAACTCCGGAGCATACATCACAAGGCTATGGGAGAAATCGATAGACATAAATTCACAGAAGCCGATTCATAAATTAGAGAATGTAGCTGAAATAAAGGTTAGTGTTGTTTATCGTTTAGATAATTATCTATTTGCTCAAACCCTAACATCGAAATCATATTGGATAATGAATTAATTTTTATGATAAAATTCAACTAAGATGATCAGGGTCAGTTAATTAATTATTGGATTTTTTAAAGCGAATAGAATAATGGGAATCGTTGTATGGGACACGATTTCAGGTTTAACATTAAGAACAAAGTTTATTCTACGCCTTTATTTAATCAGAAAAATATTAATTATTCCGCATAAAAATTTCTATGACCTAACGATGAGGTTCAGTGTCAATTCGGTAACGATTTAACCAACAATCGGTATTGGAGCGACATCGATGCCAGGAATTGGTATCTTAGAATACCGAGACTCCCGACACGTATGTACATCGTGCCCATCATGAGCACATCGATAGCATTGCTTCCGTGTTTTAATGTTTTTTTCTTTCTTTCTCTTAGTTAATATTTTCATGTTTATAAGTAATTGCACCATCAATGCCGACATCATGTTTATAAGACGTTTTTCGATAATGAATATATCCGAGGTCAAATTTTTCGGGATGTTTAGATCTTCAAATCGGGGATATAAATATCCCTGAATTTTGACATAACGTATACAAAGTGTGGGATATCACCGATTTCGTCTATAATCATCGATGTCGGACGTAGATATTGGTTTGATGATTACACTTGATGTCGGCTATAATCGCAAAGTCATCGTTAGTTCGGACATTTAACAATCGCAAATGTCATCCTCTAGGTCGGTAGGTTGGACGACTTCCGAGATAATAGCAGACCACGGTAGGTTGGCCGAGGTTGGAGAACGAGAGATACAAAAATTGTCTCATAGGAAGAAAATAATGAACATCACTAGTTTTCGAATTTTGGGACATTCATCACCAAGTTTCGAATAAAACGTACTTTCATCTCTAGATAATAAATTTTCCCTAATCTATATATATAAAAGGAAAATCTCAAGTGGATGACATGGCATCATAGAATCAAGATATAAGGATTTTAATTTTCTAAGAATTTGTATTATTTTTTTTCAATCAAAATCAAGCTTATCTATCCACTATTTCTTATTAAATGTTTAAGTGCATTTACTAAAATTAGCTATCAACGTACATGATAGGTTTCTCAATGCATTAAAGTATAACATACACATTATATATAGTTCTCAAGTTATCATAAGTTATCATGACACTTCTCATTTTCAACCTAAGGAATTAGCCATAAGGAGGTTAATAAATATCTTTTTTTCAACGTAAAAGTGACCATAAAGAGGTTAATAAATAAAAAGAATATGAAGTCATGTGAGAGGGGAGAAGTATTAATCACTAATAGTCATACGAGAAGTTGTTCTAATCTATATAAATTAGGTTATATTTATCCATCGGTTCAATGCTCAATTTTCATGTTGTGGTTGTCGATTCCTTCAAGGTGTTTGAACCCGCTAAGGTAAAGTGGTTTCTATTTTTTTTAAATCGGTTCGAGGTAATTAGCTAAATTTGAAAACACTTTGAAACTCTCCCCATTAAATAATGGCGTGCCTTTAATTAATGAAATACTTCACTTTAAGCTACGGATATGTTTGAATTCAATATGATTTAATATCGGTTTACTTTACGTTGTCGGGAGAGAGTAATTTAAACATCTATAGAAGCATCTTACATTATTTGTTTGTTTGGTTTTTATTATTTTTTATTTGTTGATTATGTTGATCTAACTTTTTCTTTTTACGTAATCTCATATTACAATTGAATGTAGATTCATTGTCTAACAAATGGGGAGCCTCCCTATTGTTGGGTCCAATCAAATAGATCTGCAACTAAAGAATAATGAAGAACAAGAAATGAAGAGAAAGAAGTAAAGTTTGGAAAAAAATTCTATGATTATTCGAAGAGCGAAATTGTAATAATGGAGTTACAAAAACTAAACACTAACACTAGTATTTATACGAGACCAAACCCTAGCTAACCATCATAAAATAAACTCAATCAAATATTATACATTTACATTCGAATCCTAACAGAATGGGAAACAAAATCAAATCAAATCTCCAAACTTGCTCCTCAAGTTTGGAACCTTCTGGATTGAGCTCCGCTGACTTCTGCTCAGATGTCCCTAGCAGGCCTGCTAGTGTCCAGTAGGAGCATGCCTGGTCGGGTCCTTTCCTGCTAGGGGAAGTCTCTGGTCGGACCCATCTCTGGTGGATCTCTAGTGGGAGAACTCTTGCTAGGAAGATCTCTGCTCGGGCTCTTCTCTACTACGGGAAGCTCTGGTGGGGATTACCCTGGTGGGGAAATCTCTGCTAGGGGTTGAGCCAAGTCAGGCTTAAAATCACATTCTCCCCCATAAGCTTGACTTGGGTCGAGGTTCTTAACTTCGAGCAGCTCCCTCATCCCTGCGAACTTGACTCTTGCTAGAGCCTTTGTGTTGAAAAAATCCACGATGATCTTCTTCTTTTCCACACACTCGCGAATATAATGATACCGAGTGTCTATGTGTTTGCTCTGACCATGAAACACTGGGTTCTCTATCAGCGCTATTGCGGACTTGTATTCCACGTAGACTGTAACTGGCTTATGCTCATCTCCAGTCACTTCACTAAGTATCCCCTTCAACGATATAGCTTGACATGTTGCTGCGATGGCTGCCATGAACTCCACTTCACACGAGGGTAAAGCTACAATCTTCTGCTCTGAGATTGCTAGGTGATTAGATTCCCGTTGAGGTAGAACGCCATCTCTCAGGTACTCCTACTATCATCAATGTCACCGGCCAGATCACTATCAGTGAAACCGACTAGCTCTTGTGCTCCCCTGCGTCTTCTATACTGAATCCCATAGTCAATCGTTCCCTTCACGTAGCGCAAAATATGCTTCACGCCTTGCTGGTGTGTGCTTGTGGTCTTCTCCATATAACGACTGACTATCCCAACTGCATGAGAAATGTCTTGTCGGGTGTGGGTGAGATACCTCAGGCACCCGATCACGCGTCTATACTCTATTGGATCAAATTCTCTTCCTTCAACATCCTTCCCGAGCTGCAGCTTCGCCTCCATTGGGTATTTTCTCGGGTTGTAATCCGCCATCTCGAATTGCTTGAGGATCTTCTTCACGTAGGCCGACTGCTTCAGCGTTATGCAGTCTTTCTTGTTCTTTACCTCAATTCCAAGGTAGTAAGACAGTAGTCCAAGATCACTCATGTCAAACTCAGCCATCATTTACTTCTTGAATCCTTAACTCCTCTTGTGCTGGAACCTGTGACTATCAGGTCGTCCACATACACTCCGTCGACCAGAATTTCTTCTCTAGTGCTCCTGGTGTACACTTCCTGCTCCCTAGAGCAAGTTTTGAATCCAATACTCTTCAAGCTCTTGTCGAGGTGTATGTTCCATGCTCTTGGAGCTTGAAGTAGCCCGTATAGAGCCTTGGAGAGCTTGTACACCTTCTTCTCCTTGACCTTGACTCCAAAACCTTCAGGTTAACTGACGTAGACTTCTTCCTCGAGGTCATCATTTAAGAATGTCGATTTGACATCCATGTGGTGACTACCCTAACCTTGATGAGCTGTTAGGGCTAGGATGAGTCTAATTGTGTCTAGCCTCGCCACGGGAGCAAAGACTTTATCAAAGTCAACTCCTTGCTTCTGCACGTAGCCTTTGGCTACTAGTCTTGCCTTGTGCTTTAGGACATTCTCCTTGGTGTCTCCTTCATTGCCTCCTTCCATTCCTTCTCCCTTGATGCCTCTTGGTAGTTGGCTAGCTCCTCGGCGCACAACAATGATAACTCTTCTAGGTTCATCTCCACTTCTTGAGACTCTTCGTAGACTTATGCTAGGGGACGAAATCCCCTTGGGCCATCCTTGATTGAGGAATCTCCTGAGCTGGACGAGCTGATTCTGCTCGGACTTGGTGTCCTTGGTGTACCCAGGCAGGAATCTCTGGTAGGACTAACAGAGCTAGTAAGGGTACCTGAGCTTGTGGGGGCACCCGAGCTGAATGAGCTGGTGGGGGTATCTTCCTGCTCGACAACACCCTCTTCTTCTTTGACTACGAACTCAACTGAATTCTGCTCGGGGTATTCGTTCTCATCGTGCCAATCCCAGTTCTTGTCTTCTTTGAACACGACATCTTTGCTCACCTGGATCTTGCCGTGTCGGGGATCAAAGAGTCTGTGTGTCTTGCTTTCATCTACAACACCAAGGTACACCATTGTCTGACTCATATCATCAAGCTTTTTGAGATGGGGACCCACGGTCTTCACATGTGCGGTGCACGCAAACACTCTCAAGTGCTCCAAGTGAGGTTTCTTCCTATTCCATGCATGGTAGGGTGTGTGTTCTCCTAATGCCTTTGTTGGCAAACGATAAACCAAATATACCACGTGTCTAACTGCTTCTCCCCAAAATCTCGCTGGTACTTTCATACTCTTTAGCAAACTCCTTGTTGTATCCATCACTGTCTGGTTTCGTTTCCCCACTACACCGTTTTCCTGGGGAGTGTACGGTGCGGTCAGCTGGCACTCGAGTTATTCCTCATCGCAGAACTCTCCGAAACGCTGGGATGTGAACTCTCCACCTCGGTCTGTTCTCAAGACCTTCATCTTGTGTTCGGACCCATTCTCCACGAGCCTCTCAAACTTCTTGAAGCCTTCTAAGGCTCCGCTTTTCTCCTTGAGCGTGTAGATCCACATCTAGTGTCTATAGTTGTCAACAAGTAGTAAGAAATATTTTCTTCTAGCTAGAGTTGTTGGGGTGATTGGACCACAAAGGTCCGTATGCACCAGTTGGAGGGGTCGATCTGCTTGAAACTCTGCCTTGAACGGGAATGGCACTCTAGCCTATTTTGCGATCATGCAGCATTCGCATACCTGGTTGGGGTGTTCAATCTTGGGAACCCCAATGGCCATCTCCTTCTATCCCATCATCTTGAGCGCGTAGAAGTGTACGTGCCCAAGTCTCGCATACAACAATGAGGCCGGGTCTGCTAGGGAGGTCATTAAGAAGACAGGAAGGCCGGTCCCACGGAGAATCTTGTACAACATGTTTGGCTTTCTCTTCACCTTTATCAGGCGACTGCCACTTCTGTTTCAAATCTTTAGATAGGAACCAGACATCACGACTGTGTTGCCAATCTCTGTAATTTGTTTGAGGCTGATGATGCTGCTCTTCAGCTTTCGCATTTAGTACACCTGGGTAATGAGGTGTTGGTCCCCGTTCTTGCAAACGAACAGGATGGACTCTCTACCTCTAATTTTGACGATCGAGCCATCGCCGAATTTCTCGTTTCCCGTGATCTTCTCATCGAGCTCTTCAAACATAGCTCGGTCATCTGTCATGTTGTTGCTCGCGCCATTGTCCAGGTACCAGACATCGATCGATACTTTCTGCTCTCCGTCAACGAGGAGGTTCGCAATAACCTTATCCTCGATCAGGAACACCATCTCCGAGTTGGTCTGCTCTTTGGTCTCTGGTCTTAGCTCTCTACTCGTAGCTCTCTGGTCGCTGGTCTCTGATCTCTTGTGTCTGCTCGGATTCCGAGCAGGTCTGATCTCTGCTCTCAGGGCAAATCTTCTCCCTGCTCTCGTGGCAGGTATGCTCTCTCTCGCCTACGAGGATCATCTCCTTGTTTTCTTGTCCGTTCAGGCTCACCTCCTGTTCGGAAAACATCAGAGCCGGCAGGTCTTCATTGAATTTTATCATATTCGCTTCCTCTCTGTGGTTTCTGCTGCGACATTCTGAAGCAAAGTGCCCAAGCTTCTGACAATTATAGCACTTCATTGTGCCCTTGTCTCTCCTGGTCATGCTTTCCGGACGCGGTGCACCACTGCCGCAACATCGCGTGTCTCCACCTCGCCCTTGTCCACGACCTATACCATGTCCACGGCTGCCTCCGCCGTAGCTACTCTGACCAAAGGAACTAGAAGAGAATTCTGCTCCCCCACTTTTCTTTTGTCTGGTCGTCCACTCTTCATGCGTGAGCAGGAAGCGCTTCTCCTCTTCTTTGTCACCGTAACCGAAAAGTCTCTCCTCGTGGGCTTAGAGGCGACCAATAACCTCCTTTATCGACATGGTCTTGAGGTCACCGAACTGCTCAATCGATGTCACGATCTGCATGTACCTGTGTGGCACGGCTCTTAGGAATTTCTTGAAAACTGTGGTCTCTTCCACCTTGTCTCCTAGCGAGCGGATACTGGTTACAATGGACGTGAGTTCCATGGAAAATTCTTCAATGGACTCGCCGTCCTTCATTCGAAGAACCTCGAATTCACTTTTCAAGGTTTGAATCTTTGCATCTTTGACGCGATCTGCGCCCCTTTGCATGGTTCAAAGTATCGCCCACGCCTCTTTTGCGGAATCCTTCTCGTTGATCATGAGAAGGACGTCTTCCGGAACTCCTTGGTAGATGGCGGCGAGAGCCATTCTCTCTTTTTGCCCTTCGACATTGCTGCCTTCTACAGCTTCCCAAACCCCTTATGCCTGCAAGTTCACTCGCATTTTCTTTGCCCAAACCGAGTAATTGCTCTTCGTGAGCATCGGGTAATGGAGCGTCACATTCCCTTCCTTTTATCCAATCTTTGTCGCCATCGTCAACTCTCCTTCAGTGGACTCACTTGGTGACGATATCTTCTTTAGCACCTTGCTCTGATTCCAATTGTTGGCTCCAATGAAGTAAATCTACAAACAAAGAATAATGAAGAATAAGAAATAAAGAGAAAGAAGAAAAGTTTGGGAGAATTTTGTTTGATTATTCGAAGAGCGAAATTGCAATAATGGAGTTACAAAAAATAAACACTAACACTTATATTTATAGGAGACCAAACCCTAGCTAACCTTCCTAAAATAAACTCAATCAAATCTTATACATTTACATTCGAATCCTAACAGAATGGAAAACCAAATAAAATCAAATCTTGTGGTCGGATGTCCCTAACAGGCCTTCTAGGGTCCACTTCTTCTAGGGGCATCTCTGGTAGGAGCATTCCTAGTCGGGTCCTTTCCTGCTAGAGGAAGTATCTGGTCGGACCCATCTCTAGTGAGAAATTCTCTCGTGGGAGAACTCATACTAGGAAGATCTCTGCTCGGGCTCTTCTCTACTAGGGGAAGCTCTGGTGGGGATTTCCATGGTGGGAAAGTTTCTGCTAGGGGTTGAGCCAAGTCAGGTTTAAACTCAGACCTATTTCATATATAAAACCGGGTAAAATGTAATTTTGTTTATAATTATTTAAGATGATTTGCCGTAATTTTCTTTCTTAATTAAGAGATGGAGTCGATTTTATCTAGTATGACCTAATCGAGATTTTCCCGAATCGAGATTTGAGTCCGTTTGACTTTTCGGGTCTGACCTGACTACATAAAATTTGCATGGTAATTATGACGTCGGTAATTAATTAATTAATGTAATTAACTAATTATGACCTAATGGGCTTATACCAAGTTACTGGGCAAAAAATCCTAGTAGGTCATTTAACCTTGTGGACTATTTAAGCCACATAGAGATCATAATTTTACAAGCCCTGCCTCTAGAGAATCCAAAAATTCACCCCCTAACACAGAGGAGATATCCGGTCTTAGAGACGTTCCGGACGCGACTTGGTGGACGAGCTAGAGGCTTTGCAACTGTGAAGTACGATCCGAATCGCGCCGATCCCGAGCACGCAGCCCAAGGAGAAATCGACATCAAATGGTAATGTTGGCATAAGTACCAAAAGTTTGGTAAGTATCGAATCTCTTATCTTATTATTCAAATTCATTATTTCGATGATATCCCGAGTTTTCCGTACCTGAGATTGAGTGAGATTGAGAAAAGTGATCGAAAAACCCTACAAATAGTACTTCATTTGTTGTAGTACACGGGGACTTAAATATTTACTTTTATGGACAAAAATCAAGATGACGTGTTGCAGTACAAGGGGACTTAAATATTTACTTTTACAAATTTAGTCTATTATATTATTTTTTACTAATAGAGGCTTATGATCCTTTTCATTTCAAAAGAATTAAATTGTGATTACAAATATGATTATTTATGTTTGATCTGTGCCTTAGTGTCAGCTATACTTAATTAGGTAGTTTGACATGTTTTTCTTTACTTTATTGTTAGATTTTCATCTATTCCTTTACTGGGCAATATAGAAAAAATTAAAAAATTATGCTAAACAATGTGAAATAAGTTTCCACGATCTTTGACGTTCTCAATTATTATAAGTTAAAAAAAATAAAAGAGAATTAGTGTTTATGAATAAAAACCAACAAAATAATTCGAATAATTAAAACTAACTGTTGATACAGAAAAATGGATCATACACTGAAGCGGCCCAATAGTTCGTGTTGGACTGGGCCCAATGTCGTTTGCGGACTTTTGTGAATTTTGGGCTTGGGCTTCTGGCACCTCAAAGTCACTCGGATCCTTTTTCCGACACGGGACCTGATTTAGGCCCGCACACTACCTGATCACAGGTTCGGGCACCACACTAATCAGGTCTCCACGTGAAAAAGATCACCGAATTGACTTTAAGATGAGCCCTGGTGGATAGCACCTCCGGCCTGCGTCATCAGTTTAGATCCGGGTCCTGCGTTCTATTCGCGAAGTCAGTATATACGCGAGAGATATAAAGGCCAAAAGATAGAACGAGCACCACACCGATCCCAAACCTAGACAGGGGAAGTCGTGTATCGTGCCAAAATTTTCTCCAGAGCTTCCGCTCCAGTCGAATTTCTCACCCTCGGAACCTGACAAAACAACACCCGAGATCAGGGCAAAACGAGGGTTTTACCTCCCGATTCACCTCCGACGCTCAACATTAGTGAGGTATATGAGTAAGGGTGGTTTTGAGAGAGTTTAGAGAGATTTTTGAGGTGTTTCTCGGGTAAGAAATCACTTGCCTTCGAATGTACCTCGAGCTCCCTATTTATAGAAAATACCCTAGGACTATTTTGCTATTATCTCGTCATCCAGAAGGCCCCTAATGTAATTTAATTTAGTTTTTTGCATCCTCGGGACGTGGCCGATCCAACACCGCAAAAATCACAGCCATCGGACTTAAGACGCGCCCTCACGCGCGGCTGGAAGGTGGCTCGGTCGCCTAGTGCGTGAACTCCACGCCTGCTGACGTCAGCCCTGATGACGTCAGCCTCCTCCTTCCCGAGCGAGCAGGACACGTGTCGCCTCGCTGGTGGAGCGACTTGGCTCCAGTGAGTGGCTGACACGTGTCCTAACCTGGGTGGGCCCCTTGGTGAGCCTCTGCCGCGTGGTGGGGTCCCCGGGTCGTCCTGGAGGGTCCCGGACTCGTCCTGAGTCCGTTTTTTACAAATTTTATATCAATTTTGGGTATTTTGATATTTTTGAGACCATCTTGACACTTTATTTCACGAAAACGGGACTCCGAAGAGAAATTTTATTTTGGGGTTGATTTACTTTAATTAAAAATAAATCATTTTAATTAAAGATAAATCATTTTAATCAAAGATAAATCATTTTAATGAAATATAAATCATTTTAATTAAAATTAAATGATTTTCTCTCAATTAAACCGTAAAATCATTAATCTCGTAAAGACCCGTCACAGGGTTGATTTACTTTAATTAAAAATAAATCATTTTAATTAGAGATAAATCATTTTAATTAAATCAAATGATTTTCTCTCCAATAAATCAAAATCATTGATCCCGTAAAGACCCGTAACATTAACCCCCCAATATTGCGGGAATTTTTAATTTCCGTAAAATTTCTATAAATAGGAGTGAAATGGGACGGAAACGGAAACATTTGCGCGAATCAAGGAGTTACGGCCCGGTGAATAGTAATTTTTCCTCTGCTCAAAAGTTTGACTGCAATCAGTGAGTTCTCTTTTTCTCTTTCACGGATTCATTTGAGAAGCTTGTTTTTCTCTTGGATTTGCTTATATGAATTTGATATTTCACTGAGTATAATCACCGTACGCACTTTGATTTCTTCTTATTTTGGGAAAAGCTCGTTTGTGAACTGAATTTTGAAATCAGACTCCTCTTTATTTTCGTTCTTTCAAACCCCGGATATGGCCAAGAGAGCCTTCTCCGATCTGGCTCCCCCCTCAGACTTCACCGTCGCCGGAGAAAGTCGTCGGAGCGGCTCCATGGACGAGGCGAGCTCGGGAGTGGGCTGTTTGGCCGAGATCTGTGGAGTGGAGGCTCCGTCGAAGTCATCTGAGCTCCACCTATCAGGAGGATCTGAAAAGAAATTGTATTTTGGGGTTGATTTACTTTAATTAAAAATAAATCATTTTAATTAAAGATAAACCATTTCAATTAAAATCAAATGATTTTCTCTCAATTAAACCGTAAAATCATTAATCCCGTAAAGACCCGTAACAGGGTTGATTTACTTTAATTAAACATAAATCACTTTAATTAGAGATAAATCATTTTAATTAAATCAAATGATTTTCTCTCCAATAAATCTCCCGTAAAGACCCGTAACACTAACTATCTGTGCTCGAGTAATAATACAATGCATGCCATCATTCGAATAATTTAATGTTGTAAAAAAAAAACCCTTAATAATTTTGGAAATAATTGCAGTTAAATAAAATTGAGATAGCGTCGAGCGGGTCGAAATGTCGAACACTTGAGACGAACGGTCTATCCAATTATCGGGATTTGTTCCGACGTTAAAACGTTACGTAAAACGGTAATATTGATTATAACCGTTATGAATATTGAATTCAATTTATTACGTTACGGATTATTTGCAATTTATTACTAGCCGTTAAAGAATTGATTGGTAATCAATTCAATGTCCCAATCCCGCGTCTATAAATTGACGGTGACCTCGACTCATTCGGTACACCACAATCGAAATCTTCCTGATTTTTCACTCCGCAAACTCAAATTTTCATGCTTCCCATCGTTTTATGTCGTGAGTCTTTCGTTAACGGAGTTCAAGAAGGTTCAGTTCGCCGGTGAACTTCGAAGTGCTACGGAGTTCTCGGTCATCCCGTTATATCCTGGGAAGCTATCATTTTTCTTTGCGATTTCCACCAAAGCTAGTTGAAGTTGATGAGCAAAACAATGGATATAGAAAGCGGTTTGATTTTCCTTCAAGATGAGAGCTTTAAGCTCGTTGAACTCTCCTTGCATATTACTAGCTCCATCGTAACCTTGTCCTCGTAATCTCGATAAACTTAAACCATGTCGATCAAATATTTTGTCGATGGCGGCCTTTAGTGACAAAGATGTAGTGCTAGTGACATGCTCCACTCCAAGAAAGCGCTCAACAATTTCTCCATGCTTGTTCACATACCCTAATATGACTGCCATTTGCTCCTTCATCGAAACATCACGCGACTCGTCCACCAAGATAGAAAATAGCGCATTACCAATATCTTCCAATATCACTTTCATAGTTACTGCCGCACAAGCACTAACACAATCTTTCTAAATTTCTGGTGATGTTAACTTGCAGTTTCCAGGAGCATTTTCTAAAGCAACCGCCTTGATGTAGGGATCGTGTTTAACTAGTACCTTTAAAATCTCAAGAAAGTTACCTCGGTTTTTCGAGCTTTCGGATTTATTATGGCCTCGAAATGCCATTCCTTGCCGTAAAAGAAGTCGAACTACCTCCAAAATACCACCCAATCTGATTCGGTATTCATTCTGAACGTTTTCTGTTTGCCTAGCAAAAACTCCCTCAAGATGTTGCTTGTGATTTTTCAAAGATTCATACTTCGTCCAAGCCTGATTATGAGAACTTAACGGACCTCCGATGTGTTGATAAAGCCTTTCTTTTTTCTTGAAATTCTGAAATCCTTCTCCCACAAAAGTGTCACCACCACCTTTGTCACTACTTGGTTTGAATAAGTAACAACAAAGGCAATATACTTTATTCTTATCTTCGCTATTCTCTAGCCCACTTCCAAAATCATCATACCAAGAAGCCTTGAACCTCCGTCCTTTAACAACTCGAAACTTATCCAATCTAGGTTTACAAGGACCCCTTTGGATGTACATTCGTCGAACTAAATAAACTACATTACGATCGAAATATCCAATCGGTATTCGCAATCCCGGATCACTTGGTAAGGCGTTTGGATCAAAGTTGTCCTTTTTGAATTGGTTAGCACTACTTTTCGTAGCTAAACTCGAATCACTTGATAATACTTTTGGATCAATCTTGTCTTTTTTTAATTTGCTAGAGCTACTTTCCGTCTCTAAAACCGAATCACTTGGTAAGGCTTTTGGATCAATCTCGTCTTTTTTTGCAGAGTTCAAGCTAAAAGCTTTCAATCTTATCATATTGCCAAATAAAAAGAAATATATTTTGACTATTTGAATGTCTAAACCCAGAACCCATACTCGACAGCCGACATCAAAATATTGATATTCAAGAAGAAAAAAAGAAAAAAAATCAACCAAAGTGACCAAACCCAGGGTAAGCGTGAGAAAAGAAGAGAAAAAACCTTTACCAGAATTGCTTGTTTGCTGGAGTCGAGCTCGTTGCCTTGAATGCTCGACCAAACGGAGTAAGAAGAAGCATATATGAGGGTGACTGGTGAGAATCGTGAAAAACGACCGAAGAGTAAGATCATTAACCACAAAGCAGATTCCGACGAAGGAGCGAGCCTGGCGATGGCGTGTTGGAGAAGCCAAAAAAGATCGAAGACGTGTACAGCTGGGCAAGAAACCAAAAAAAAAAAAATCAGCCAAGGGGGGCAAAACATTGGGCCTAAATAAAATTGATATAGCGTCGAGCGGGTCGAAATAGCGAACACTCGAGACGAACGATCTATCCAATTACCAGGATTTGTTCCGACGTTGAAACGTTACGTAAAACGGCAATATTGATTATAACCGTTATGAATATTGAATTCAATTTATTACGTTACGGATTAATTGCAATTTATTACTAGCCGTTGTAGAATTGATTGGTAATCAATTCAATGTCTCAATCCCACGTCTATAAATTGACGGTGACCTCGACTCATTCGACACAAACTCAAATTTTCATGCTTCCCATCGTTTTATGTCGTGAGTCTTTCGGTGACGGAATTCAAGAAGGTTCAGTTCGCCGGTGAACTTTAAAGTGCTACGGAGTTCTTGGTCATCCCGTTATATCCTGGGAAGCTATCGCCTAACGAACCTCAAGAACGTAGAGGAGGCGAATCAAGCTTCAAGGAGAGCGTCCAACGCGTCTCGGGAACCGCTAACTATTTTCTGTTTTACATGATATCAAACAAGTTGGTTCAAAGCGACAAGCCGGTGCTCGTCGATCCAAGATTCTTCCGATAAGTATCATCGAATCTATTCGCTACTGTTTTTACTATAATTTGTTTCTCATTATCATCATGATAAAATTATACCCAACAAATAAATCTTTTATAATGGAAACAATTTTTTTCATTGATCTCATATGTGATATAGCAGACTGGCAGATACTTTTTTTTATATATAAAAATAGCAATTGTCAAGTTTGATAACAATGTATATATTTTACCGCAATCGTAGGTATAATTTTGGTCAATATACTTTTATATTATCATTATTATTATTATTATTATTATTATTATTATTATTATTATTATTATTATTATTATTATTATTATTATTATTATTATTATTATGTGCATTTTTTCGTAACATATAAAAATTGGGCCCATTTTGGCAAAAGTCAAAGCCCATTGAGAAAGTCAAAGCCTGTCATGGTAAGTCAAGGCCCATCACCAACGCTAGAGGCCTGGGATCGAAGAACTAAGACCTTGGCGAGGTCCGGGGTCCAAAAGGCAACAAGTCGACGAGGCGACGAGGCGATGAAGCCAACAAGGCGACGACGCGACAATCTGACAAGCCAACGAGCTGACTAGCCGACGAGGCGACGAAGCCGACAAGGCAAAAAGCCGACAAGCCGATGAGGCGACGAAGCCGACAAGTCAACGAGGTGACGAGGCGACGAAGCCCCTCGTCGGAGCTTGGCAAGGGCATAACTTGAAATTATTCTACACGACGAGAAGAACTGAGACCACGAAGATCTCCGGAAAATCCTCCGGATTTCCCCGAACACAACCTACGAACTCGAAGAAAACCCAAAGACATCGAAGACGAATCAAGAAGCATCGGAAACCCTTTTTGTAGACAAGGGGCCCCGACAACCCCCCGGTTGCAGAGAGAAATTTGCAGGACCCTTGAAGGTGCAATATTCAGGGAAATGAGAGGGCCCCAGGGGTGCAATTCCCAAGGAATTCGCAGGCCCCAAGGAGTTTAATTCCCAGGGAATTCGCAGGCCCCAAGGAGTTTCATTCCCAGGGAATTCGCAGGCCCCTAGGAGTTGTTTGCCCCCCCCCCCCCCCCTTATTTTCACACTCGCTTACAGCTTTGGCGACAGTTTGGCGCTAGAAGGAGGTGTAGCCCGAGAGCGCACCTCAAGACCCTTCCATCAATCATCAGAAGAACGGAGCACAACAATCGCCATGACGAGCCGCGCGAGTGCTTCACAATGCGCGACGCCGCAGCCGACGACCAGCATCGCGCTCAACACGAGGGCCCAAACCCTCGCCAGGAGGACTTAGCCGCCTCGCCAAGTTTCACCAGCTCAGACCGGGAATGAAGACAGCGCCAACGGCGCTTCGCAGAGGTTAGTCGACACTCACAACAAAGAAAGTACGGGGGATAGCAATGGCAACAGAGATCTCCAGGACCGCCCCGATCCTCGCCACGCTCGCCCGGGGGCCGTATGGGGGTTCGCCAAGACGAAGATCCCAAAGATGCCGGAGATCGCCAGGACTACCCCGACCCTCGCCAGGTTTGCCCCGGGGGGTCGCCAAGAGGTTGGATAAGAAGAAGATCCCGAAGATGTGGGAGATTGCCACTACCACCCCGACCCTCGCCAGGTTCGCCCGGGGGGTTGCCAGAAGGTTCGCCAAAACAAAGATGCCAAAGATGCCGAAGACCGCCGGAACTACCCGGAACCTCGCCAGGCTCGCCCGGGGGGTCGTTACGAGGTTCGCCAGGCCAAAGATCTTGAAGACCGCCGGAACTACCCGAACCCTCGCCAGGCTCGCCCGGGGGGTCTTCAGAAGGTTTGCTAGGCCAAATATCACAAAGAAGTCGAAGATCGCCGGAACTACCCGGACCCTCGCCAGGCTCCCCTGGGGGGTCGTGAGGAGGTTTGCCAGGCCAAAGACTTTAACGACATGGAGCACCGATGAGACATCCCAGACCCTCGTTAGGCTTTCCTGGAGGGTCGCCAAAGGAATCGTCGTGACGAAGACCGTCTTGGGTGGTCACCAACCCTCACCAAGACGCGAAGGCGGAAGACGAGCTGAAGTTATCTACCTCGAAGACTATAGAGAAGACCAACAACGAGGCTGCCGGGTCTCGCCCGGCAACCGCCTAGGTCATCAGGAGCCTCGCCACCCGCAGCGCGATAATGTACTCGAACTCCTCCAAGGAATGCAGAAGGAAATCCAAGACTTGCACTCTGCCCAGGACCATGGCGCGAAAGGCCGTGCTGTGCTGAACGGGACCCAGTCCCCACTCGCACCACTCCTGCTCGACGGAGAAGCCGTAGGCGACCTACGCTTCGCAAGCAACCTCATCTACGACGGGAAAGGAGATCTAGTCTACCACCTCGTACAGTACGAGACGATCATGCAGATGAAGAAATTCTCAGCCTCGACGATATGCCAGGCATTCTGCCTCACCCTTATAGAACGACATTCGAATGGTACCAGAGGCTACCCAAGGCGAGCATGTACTCCTTCAACCAGCCCAAGGATCTAATCCTTACCCGCTTCGTCGGCGCAGTGCTCAAAGAAAGGAGAAGTCTTACCTCTGGTCAATCAAGCAGAAGACGGGCGAATCCCTACAGACCGTCATCAACCGCTTCGTCGAAGAATCCAACAAGGTAAACGACTACACCGATAATGATGTCGTCATCGCCCTCATTGACGGGCTGCAAACCGAAGAGTTCTTAATCTCCCTCGTGAAGGAAAGACCGTCGACCATGACGGAGCTCATGACAAGAGAAGCTCAGCACATCTCCGTGGAAGAGTACCTTGCTAGCAGGATGTCAACGGAGCCAGGGAGCCGTCAACGGAGCCACGATCGCTCCCCCGAGGAGCCAAAGATGAAGAAAAGTCACCCAGACGACAACAGGAACCGAATGACGAAACCGCAAGGGAGTCAGGCGATGAGGAAGCCGTTCCGCTACAGAGAGTACACGTCGCTGACGATAATGCCAGACGAGATCTACGCAATGAACGGCGACAAGTTCAAGAAGCCCCCTCCGCTTGGAAATCCAGGGAAGGATAAAAGTTGATACTTCCAATTCCATCGTGACTATGGTCACATGACGTCACAGTGCTACCAGCTGAAAAATTGAAGATCTGATCAAGGAAGGACAGTTAAAAGAGTTCGTCAAGAGGCTAATGGCGACTGACGAAGGAATGCCGACCCCACTCCTGACAATGGCGCCATCAACGACTCAAGGCGACGACCGAGGGAAAGCCATAGCGTCACCCCGCTCCACGTCGTTTCAACAATCATCAGAGGGCCAGGAACGGGAGACTCAGGTCAGAGGAGACGAAGCTACGCGCGAGAAACGGAGAAACAATGATCGATCGACTTAGGCGGAACCATCGACAACGACGAAACTCTCGCCATAGATTCCCCGCTTAATGATGCCATGAAGTTGGGAGTAGACTCAACTAACGCGACAGATTTCAACAACGAAAGCGAGGCCAGCCGATCGACGACGAAGACATCTCGACGTTAAACAAACAAGACCCCCGGGAGGCACCCCGGAAACCAGCGGGAGAAAATTCCTCGGACCTTTCAACCGTAATGCTAGACGACGCCAAACCATAAAGGACTGTTAAGATCGGATCCAATCTCCCGACAATGGTCAAAACCCAACTCTTTGCATTCCTACGCGAACATGCCTGGCATAGACCCAGAGATAATGGTCCACCGCCTCAAGCTAGACAAGATGAAGACGCCGAAGGTTCAGAAAGACAAGCGTTCAACGAAGAACGATACGCCGCCATCAACGAAGAAGTCGACAAGCTCATCAACGCGGACTTTGTCCGAGAAGCCGTATACCCCGAATGGGTCTCCAATGTCATCATGGTCAAGAAGCCGAACGGGAAATGGAGAATCAGCATCGACTACTCAGACCTAAACAAGGCATCCCCAAAAGACTGCTTCCCACTACAAAGAATCGACCAGCTCGTCGACGCTACAGCCTGACACGAGCTAATGAGTTTCATGGATGCGTACTCTGGATATAACCAAATCCGTAGGCATGAGCCTAACCAGATCCTCACGGCGTTCACGATAAATCGAGGACTTTAGTGTTACAAGGTCATGCCATTCGGGCTGAATAATGCCGGCGCAACATACCAGCGACTCGTCAACACGATGTTCGCCAAGCTCATAGGGAGAACCATGGAGGTCTAGGTTGACGACATGCTTTTCAAAATCTTGAAGACCGAAGACCACGTCACCAACCTCAGGGAGATGTTCAACCTCCTCCGCCGATACAACATGAAGCTGAATCCCGCTAAATGCGCATTCGGAGTAGAGTCAGGAAATTTACTTGGGTGCATGATACACAAGCAAGGAATAGAATCCAACCCCGAGAAAATCCGAGCGCTACTAGAGATGAAGAGCCCCCGACGGGTGAAAGAAGTGCAGACTCTGGCAGGATACCTCGCAGCCCTCAACCGATTCATCTCCAGGGCCATCGACCAGAGTTAATCGTTCTTCCAAGCATTAAAAGGAGGAAATAATTTCCAATGGGATGACAAGTGCGAACTCGCATTCCAGAAGCTGAAGACCTACCTAGGCTCGCCGCCGATGCTCGCCAAACCATGAGATGGAGAGACACTGTACCTCTACCTGTCTGTATCAAACCGGGCCGTAAGTGCAGTGTTAATTCGAGAAGAAGACAAGGCTCAACACCCGATGTACTACGTCAGAAAAGCCCTCTAGGATGCAAAGACGAGATATCCCGAGATCGAGAAGCTGGCGCTTGCCCTGGTCATCACCGCAAGAAAGCTGCGCCCTTACTTCAAAGCCCACCAAATCGTGCTCAGGACGGAAAATCCACTAAAGAACGCTTGTCATAAGGTGACATTAATCCGGATGACTCTCTAGTAACAAGAACTGGGAGAATACGGAGTCGACTATGAGCCACGGGTCGCCATCAAAGGACAAGCCGTTGTCGACTTTGTCGCCGAGTTTACCTATGATGTCGACGCGTCCGACACTGATGAAAAGAAGGAAACGACGCCACCAAAACCAAAGAGGAAGGCCACCCCCGAAGGACCAACATGGAGCATGTACGTGGATGGAGCATCAAACGCACAAGGAGCCGGCACAAAGATCGTCATCAGCAACCCAGAAGGAGAAAAATTGAAGTACGCCATCAGATACGGATTTAAAGCCTCTAACAACGAAGCATAGTACGAAGCTATCCTCGCCGGACTTGACATCTCCAGGAAGCTCGCCGTGGAAAATTTGAAGATACACTTTGACTCTCAGCTGATTGTCAACCAAATAAACGGCGAATACCAGGATAAACAAGAAAACATGCTGCCTACCTCCAAGAATCCCAGAAGCGACTGGAACCATTCTCATGGTACGAATTCATCGAGATACCTCGCGGAACCAATATGGAAGCAGACACGTTAGAACGCATGGCATCCGGCGCAATCGACGAAGGTATAGGGAAAGTACCAGTGCAGCTACTGGAATGGCGTTCGATCGACAAAGACAAAGTACTCACAATCGAAGGAGTCGAAGACCATGAAGAACCGAATTGGATGACAAGCATGAAAGACTACCTTCAGCAAGGAAAACTACCGGACGCCACGTCCGAGGCAAGAATATTGAAGAACCGCACAACCTGCTACATCATGCACGAAGGCAAGCTCTACAAAATAGGGTTTGGCAACCGCTACTTCGCTGTCTAGGACCAGATGACGCCGATCGAGTCCTTAGAGAAATCCACGAAGAAATCTGCGGTAACCACGCTGTCGGACGATTGCTTGCATTCAAAGCTCTTCGACAAGACTATTTGTGGCCAATACTCAAGAAAGACGCAAGCCACCTCGCCCGCCAATGGGACAAGTGTCAGCGTTACGCTCATGTGTCACGTTGGCCACCGGCGACGCTTCAGTCCATACTGGTCCCACGACCATTCACGATTTGGGGAGTCGACCTCATAGGAAAGCTCCCGAAGGCTACCCCTAACACGGAATACGCTATCGTCGCCATTGATTATATCACAAAATGGGTGGAAGCAGAACCCCTCAGCTTAATCACCGAAGCCAGCACGTAGAGCTTCATCTAGAAGAACATCATCTGCCGACACGGAATACTGGAATCAATCGTGACCGACAACGGCCTCCAGTTCGACAATGATAAATTCAGGTCATTATGTGATGGACTCGGAATCACAAATTCCTACTCCGCACCGAAGCACCCGCAGGCAAACGGGCAAGTGGAAGCCGCCAACAAGATCATCAAGTAAAACCTCAAGAAGAATCTGGAAGAGAAGAAAGGAAAATGGGCCGAGGAGCTACCATCTGTACTCTGGGCCTACCGCACCACCAGCAGGACGGCCACTGGGGAAAACCCCTTTGCTCTCACATACGGTGCTGAAGCAGTCATACCCGCCGAGATCGCGGGGCCATCTCCAAGGATCGAGCTATTCAAACCCAAAGTCAACAACGACCTCCTCCGTGGTGAACTTGACCTGATCGAAGAAAGAAGAAGCGACGCCTTTTCACGCATGGCGGCACAGAAGAGGATCGTTGAAAGACACTATAACACGAAGGTGAAAGCTCAACGATTCTCAAAAGGGAGCCTGGTCCTAAGAAAAGTCATGCAGAACACACAGGAGCTTAACGCAGAAGTACTAGGCCTTACATGGGAAGGACCATACGTCATCAGACAAGTGCTACGATATGGGACATACCACCTGGAGACAACGGAAGGAGAACCGATCAGGCACCCGTGGAATGTCGAGAACTTAAGGCAGTACTACCAGCAAAGACTCCCGACGAGAAGACAAGAAGGGGTCAACCAGTCAAAGCACGCTGCTGAAGAGGCGACTAAATTCCTATATCCTTTTGAATAAAATGCAATGCGCGAGGTAAAGTATACTATGAAAGACCGGCCTTATTTATGAATAAATTCGTTTATTACGAAATACTCTGAAAGTTTTCCCGAAACTGCAAGGAAGATTATGCCAAAACTTGGGGGGTACTACAGTATATACCGGCCCGTAAAAAAAATTGACTACGCGTCGAAGAACTTCGCCAGGTAACAATTGGCACCGGCATGATCCAGATACTCCTTTGCCAGGGACCAATAGGCACCGGCACGATCCGGATACTCCTTCCCCGGGCTATAATAGGCACCGGCAATTAAGATCCGGATAACTCCTTCGCCAGGCTATAATAGGCACCGGCGATTACGATCCGGATAACTCCTTTGTCAGGCTATAATAGGCACAGGCTATAATAGGCAATGCCCACAATGGCAAGACCTTCACCTGCATGTCCTTCCTCAACAACGGGCGCCTCACTGACAAAGTCCTCGCCAACGCCCCGCTCATCGACGACATCAGACGTATTGACATCAGTGAACTCTACGTCAGAGTCATCATGAACGACCAAAGGCTCGGAGCCATGCTCGGCGAGAGATCCTCCACAACCCGTCAAGCTACCTGCAAAATGTTCAAGAAAGTCAAAAGACTCAGATGACAAACATCCTCCCTTTGGAGTCGACAAATCAAGACGAATCAAAAACAAGAGATCCTTGCCGGACCCGGAAACCAACACACTCTGCCCAGGAATATTAATTCTCTCGGAAAAAGATAGCCCTGGTCCCGAAAAATCCAACACAAAAATCGGATCGTCAATCAGAGTTGCGAATCTCTCAAAATCAAAGTTCTCGTCAAAATCGAGTTCCACCTCAACTTTTGGCGGCCCGTTCGCCGGAGTAAGTTCGGCGGAGTTCAAGACGACGCCACCTTCATGTACGGACTTCACTGACGCAGCCTAAGATCAGCGAAGAGGCCACCGAAATTAATGCCGATCAACTCGGTTGATATTATTTTTATTTTTCTGTTTTAAGTTTATTAGTTATTTGTTTTAAGTTTAATCATTGTTTATTAATTAGGGAGATATTATTATGGTTAGATATTATTAGGATTAGATATTATTAGGATTAGCTCCTTTATTCATGGAAAACGTGTTTAACCCTAGGCTTTATTAAGGGTTGCATGCGAATTATTTTGGCAGCTATTGATGAAATATAATTTGAAGCTTTTGCTTTGAGAAAAGTCGAGTTCTTTCTCGCATAGACGCGTTCTTCAATCTCCATATTTTTGCCCTACATCAGTTGGTATCAGAGCCACTCGTTTCTGTGCGGAAGCACCGAAGAAGCGAGCTGTTCACGAATCTTTCGTAGAGGATATGCCGATCAACTAAGTTGATATTATTTTTATTTTTCTGTTTTAAGTTTATTAGTTATTTGTTTTAAGTTTATTCATTATTTATTAATTATGGAGATATTATTATGGTTAGATATTATTAGGATTAGATATTATTAGGATTAGCTCCTTTATTCATGGAAAACGTGTTTAACCCTAGGCTTTATTAAGGGTTGCATGCGAATTATTTTGGCAGCTATTGATGAAATATAATTTGAAGCTTTTGCGTTGAGAAAAGTCGAGTTCTTTCTCGCATAGACGCGTTCTTCAATCTCCATATTTCCGCTCTACATCAGTTGGTATCAGAGCCACTCGTTTCTGTGCGGAAGCACCGAAGAAGCGAGCCGTTCACGAATCTTTCGTAGAGGATATGGTGAGACGAGAAGAGGTCGACGGATTGCGCGCTCAGGTAGAATTGCTGACCCGTCAGATGGCTGCACTAGTGCAGAATCAAACTGAGCAACGACGCCGAGACGAGTCCGGCACCGAGGACGACCAAGCCAACCTGTTCGAGCATAATTTTGGACGTGCGGCGGTCCTGGAAAATGCGCGAAGGGTAGCGGCGTTTGAGGTGGCTATCCCGGAGTACGACGAATCGACGTACGATGAGGCGGAACACGGAGAGGCCGTGTACGACGAATCGGTTTACGGCGAGACGGAGTATGAAGAACCCGTGTACGATGAGTATGACAAAGCCGTTTACGACGAGCCTGTTTACAACGAGGCGGAGTACGCCAAAATCGTGAATGACAAGGCCGTGTACGACGACAACGTGTGCACCGATGAAGAAGATTCCGCGTATGATGAGGTCAGGTTTGAGGAAGCCGACGATGACGAGAAGCGATTCGAAAAGAACACTACTATATTTCGTGTTGTTCATGTGTCGTGCTTGACGGCAACGATGAAGATAGATGTTTTGCGGAGCCCAAGCAACCTTTTCTAAAAAAAAAATTCCCGACTCGCATCGAGAAAGACGTGAAGAATCCAAAATTATTTTTTGGTTTAAAATCCAAGGAGATGCCCAAGATGGAAGACGAACAACATGACGAGATCCGCGAGCGGCCAATAATTAAATGTACGAAGGAGCTACCCGACAAGCCACCCGACATAACGATCGCTACGCCCGACTCCGATGAACCACATGAGTCCACTACCAACCCACCCTAAGAAATTCAAGGACGAATTTTCTCAATGTCGAGAGAATAATGCCGATCAACTCGGTTGATATTATTTTTATTTTTCTGTTTTAAGTTTATTAGTTATTTGTTTTAAGATTAATCATTATTTATTAATTAGAGAGATATTATTATGGTTAGATATTATTAGGATTAGATATTATTAGGATTAGCTCCTTTATTCATGGAAAACTTATTTAACCCTAGGCTTTATTAAGGGTTGCATGCGAATTATTTTGGCAGCTATTGATGAAATATAATTTGAACCTTTTGCGTTGAGAAAAGTCGAGTTCCTTCTCGCATAGACGCGTTCTTTAATCTCCATATTTCTGCTCTACATCAGTTGGTATGAGAGCCACTCGTTTCTGTGCGGAAGCACCGAAGAAGCAAGCCGTTCACAAATCTTTCGTAGAGGATATGGTGAGACGAGAAGAGGTCGACGGATTGCGCGCTCAGGTAGAATTGCTGACCCGTCAGATGGCTACACTAGTGCAGAATCAAACGGAGCAACGACGCCGAGACGAGTCTGACACCGAGGACGACCAAGCCAACTTGTTCGAGCATAATTTTGGACGTGCGGCGGTCCCGAAAGATGCGTGAAGGGTAGCGGCGTTCGAGGTGGCTATCCCGGAGTACGAAGAATCGACGTACGATGAGGCGGAACACGGAGAGGCCGTGTACGACGAATCGGTTTACGGCGAGACGGAGTATGATGAACCCATGTACGATGAGTATGACGAAGCCTTTACGACGAGCCTGTTTACAACGAGGCGGAGTACGCCGAAATCGTGAGTGACGGGGCCGTGTACGACGACAACGTGTGCACCGATGAAGAAGATTCCGCGTATGATGAGGTCAGGTTTGACATTATTAGGATTAGCTCCTTTATTCATGGAAAACGTGTTTAACCCTAGGCTTTATTAAGGGTTGCATGCGAATTATTTTGGCAGCTATTGATGAAATATAATTTGAAGCTTTTGCTTTGAGAAAAGTCGAGTACTTTCTCGCATAGACGCATTCTTCAATCTCCATATTTTTGCTCTACATCAGAAATGCTGCATGAGCCACCACCATGAGGCCCGAGCCGAACGACAAGCCGCCTGAGCTTCCGCCAACGCTGAAGTCTGCCACCACCACGCCGGGTGCAGGGCCGCCTCAATTCACCGCCGCAGACGACGAGACGACACCGGCCAGCCCTGCCTCACCACGGGTCTCGCTGCCTCCGCTAACCACGCCGAAACCCGCGAAACACGAGCACTCGCCTGAGCCGGCAAGCTTGCCGCCCATCGCCCCAGGCAACCAAGGAGACAACACCGTCAACTGCGCCAAGCACCGTGCCTCCGCCTGTGCCAGAGAAAACCATCGCCGACGAAGATGAAGGAGAAGAAGCCATCGAAGCCTTCGGGAGAAGAAGGGACCGCGAGGCCAAAAAGAGAGAGGAAGAAAGGGAAATTTACCCTAAAAGTACCCAAAGTTATAAAAGGTAAAATTTAAACCCTATTCTCACATTTCCTCTTTAATTTTGCTCGAATTTTATGATTCCTTCAAGCCCAAAATTGCATAAACTAGGCCCATAAAGATGAAGTTTAATTTTTTGATTGGTTAAAAACGATTAAAAAAGGGCTTTGATACGTTTTTAATTGTAAAATGATATTTTCAAAGGTTATTGGGTAATTAGCGGCATAAGTGGCCAAGGTTTTTGAATTCCCTTATGCATGATGCCAATGCCTAAAAATGACGGCAAAAGTCTCAAATGTGCACTAATCACTCTAATCGCAAAATTCCATCCAATTAATTGGATGATTGTTAGTCAACTAGTGATGTGGCAGTGTTGACTGACACGCGGACATCTACGTGGCACGCCATGTATTTTTTTTTAAAAAAATTTTGCCACATCTTTTTTATTATATTTTTTTTCAATTTCTTTACGGGGACTACTTATATTCTCGCCTTCTCCCACGTTGCCAATTGTACATTTTCTTTCTCTCGCTGCCTCCGCTAACCACGCCGAAACCCGCAAAACAGGAGCACTCGCCTGAGCCGGCAAGCTCGCCGCCCATCGCCCCAGGCAACCAAGGAGACAGCACCGTCAACTGCGCCAAGCACCGCGCCGAGCACAGTGCCTCCGCCTGTGCCAGAGAAAACCATCGCCGACGAAGATGAAGGAGAAGAAGCCATCGAAGCCTTCGGGAGAAGAAGGGACCGCGAGGCCAAAAAGAGAGAGGAAGAAAGGGAAATTTACCCTAAAAGTACCCAAAGTTATTAAAGGTAAAATTTAAACCCTATTCTCACATTTCCTCTTTAATTTTTCTCGAATTTTATGATTCCTTCAAGCCCAAAATTGCATAAACTAGGCCCATAAAGATGAAGTTTAATTTTTTGATTGGTTAAAAACGATTAAAAAGGGCTTTGATACGTTTTTAATTGTAAAATGATATTTTCAAAGGTTATTGGGTAATTAGCGGCATAAGTGGCCAAGGTTTTCGAATTCCCTTATGCATGATGCCAATGCCTAAAAATGACGGCAAAAGTCTCAAATGTGCACTAATCACTCTAATCGCAAAATTCCATCCAATTAATTGGATGATTGTTAGTCAACTAGTGATGTGGCAGTGTTGTCTGACACGCGGACATCTACGTGGCACGCCATGTATTTTTTTAAAAAAAATTTTTGCCACATCTTTTTTATTATATTTTTTTTTCAATTTCTTTACGGGGACTACTTATATTCTCGCCCTCTCCCACGTTGCCAATTGTACATTTTATCTCCCTCTCTCTCTCCCCCCCCCCCCCCCCCCTCCCCATTGTCCCACGTGAGATCCAAATAAGTAACCAAAATATTTTGTATTTATATTTTGGAACCCATGACCAAACCCAGATAAACAAAGTACTAAATTACTAGATCAAAAGTATTTAGTATCAAAATGTAATGGATATAACAATTTAAATAGAAAACATATCCATTAATTTGTGAGATATTTTTTTATAATTATTATCCGTTATTTTTACGGGTAGTGGTTGAAAATACTACTATAGTTGTAAATATTATCCTAGTTATAAGTTTATTTTCGGGTAGTGATTGAAAATACTACTAAAATTGTATATATTATCATACTTATAAGTTTTAAAAACTTACATCTTATGATAATTTAATAAAGTAAAATAAATATGAAATAAATTTATCTATTTACTAACGATATCACGACTAATTAAATAAATAAAATGAGTTTAGGATAGCTACTGTAGCTAGCATATTATGATTAGTTAATAAACATGATGATCATAAATCTATAGAAATTGAAAACCAAACTTTTGATAATGTGGTCTACTTGGCATGCCAATTACACGAGATTATTTTGTATTGGTTTAGTTAATTATACTTATCTTGATAATCTCTTAATATGTTTGCTATTTAAATTATCATATTCAGTACAATCTGTTACCAAATAACTTTAATGGTTTAGTGTTTTGTATCTTCGGGCTCTGGGTTTCAACCTTACAAAAGCAAAAAAAAAGTGCTAGTTATTTGGATGGCACATGTCACAGTGTGAGAAAGAGAGAATGGACACGTGTCAACGGGAGAAGGCGAGAAGAAAAGCGGGCCACGTAAAAGAATTGAAAAAAAAATAACGTGGGAAATAAATTAAAAATGACGTGGCAGGCCATGTAGATGTCCGCGTGGCGGTCAACACTGCCACATCATCATTTGACTAACAATCATCCAATTAGTTGGACGGAATTTTGCGATTAGTGTGATTAGTGCACATTGGGGACTTTTGCCGCTGTTTTTTGGCATTGGCATCATGCCTAAGGGAATTCAAAAATTTTGGCCATTTATGCCGCTAATTACCCAAGGTTATTCATAAAGCTTTGGAAATTAAACATTGGATCTTTACAAAGTTTCATTTTTAATTTTCAAATATGAAAACCAAACTAAAACTATTTTCCCGGGTTTTCATGAATTTCTTTAATTACTTATGATATTTATTACAAGTACGAAAATGCGCAATAATTAAGGAACTACTTAAAGTTTCATACTTAATGCGCAATTATTATTTTCAAAGTATTTATTTACTCTCTAATTTATTATGTCACTTGATTTTATTTATTTATTTTTGGATCTATTTATGGGGTCCAAAATTAATTTAAATGGCCTTTATTTTACAAAATATGCATATGAACCTCCAAAAACCCAAAATTTGAATAAAATCATAAAAACGTGACTTCTGGTTTATTTAATCGCCTATGTCATTGGCTATGCCTAAAATTATTTTCCGCTTATCTATGCGAAGGTTTTCGAAAATATTTTTACAACCACCCAGTTAAAGGAAATTTATAGTTCCTTGGGAGGACGGGCAAGAAAAAGAAATCTCTGACAACCCGGATCCTCGCCAAATAACACATGTTTCCTTAAGTTTTTTAAAGAAAAAGTTTCTCGCGCAATACAAATACCCAAGAAACTGGGGGGTTAATATTCTGAGCATTTTTCGTAACATATAAAAACTAGGCCCATTTTGGCAAAAGCCAAAGCCTGTCATGGTAAGTCAAGGCCCATCACCAACGCCAGAGGCCCGGAACCGAAGAACTAAGACCTTGGCAAGGCCAGGGGTCCAAAAAGCGATAAGCCGATGAGGCGACAAAGCGACAAGCTGACAAGCCAACGAGCTGCCAGACAAGCCGACGAGGCGACAAGGCCGACAAACCGATCATGCAACGAAGCCGACAAGCCAACGAACTGAAAAGCTGACAAGCCAAAGACGCGACGAAGCTGACAAGGCGACGAGGAGACAAAGCCGACTAAGCGATGAAGCCGACAAGGCGATGAGGCAACAAAACCGACCAGGCTACGAGGCGACAAGGCGACGAGGCGACAAGGCAACGAGGCGACAAGGCGACGAGGCGATGAAGCCCCTCGTCGGATCTTGGCATGGTCATAACTTGCAATTATTCTACACGATAAGAAGACCCGAGACCACGAAGATCTCGGAGGATTTCCCCGAACACAACCTACAGACTTGCTGACAACCCGAAGACATCGAAGACGAATCAAGAAGCATCGGAGACCTTTTTTGTAGACAAGAGGCCCCGACAACCCCCCTGTTGCAGGGAGAAATTAGCAGGACCCCTGAAGATGCAATATTCAGGTAAATGGGAGGCCCCAGGGGTGCAATTCCCAGGGAATTCGCAGGCCTAAAGGGGTGCAATTCTGAGGGAATTTGCAGGCCCCTAGGGTGCAATATACAGGAGTTGTTTTCCTATAAATAGGATCCCCCCCCCCCTTTTTAACACTCACTCGCAGCTTTCTCCAGAGGTTCTCTCTCTAGAAAATTTGTCTACTCTTAAGGAGGAAAAGACTTGAGTTAAGAGCTGAGATTGATCTAGAAGCAGAGTCTTAGGCCTGAGAAGAAAGGTTGTTTGTGTTGGAAATCTCGTCTCGGATTCTGTAAAATTATCACGATTTGTACCTCCGAACCGTCAGGGTAACATTTAAAAATTATTTTAAAGCGGAAATACTTGTTATCCTAACAACGGTCCGAATATCGGATAATGACCATATCCCAAGATCTGATAAATATTATGTAATTTAATATTCATAAATCATTATTAATAGACTAGTCATAATAGGAAATAAATAGAAAGCAGTAAATGTTTGCATTTATTAACCCAATGCATAAGGCCGTACCTCGTGTGACGATTCTGGCTGCGCGCTCTGAATCGGGCAGGGCTCCGCCGCTGCTGAGGGAAACTCCCGTGATCTTCCAGGATATTCTCCTGGAATCCTCGTACCGAAGTGTGGGCTTCGCCGGCACGACTCCGTCGCAAAATCTTAACTGATGGTTCTTTTTAAGCTTCCGAAGGAATAGTCTCCTAAGCCGAATCAGAAGAAAGAGATCAGAGAGAAAATTCGCAGACCCTGAGGGAGAGGGAGAGTTCGAATATTTCTCTGGGGAAAGGTGTGAAAAATGTGTAGAATGAGCCTCCTATTTATAGGCTCAAAACCGTAACCGAATTGGAGAATTTTCCTCCCTATTTTCGAATTCTATTAATTAAATATAATTAATTATCTTAATCCAATGGTCTAGATTTAATCTCATCTAAATCCAATGGATATAATTAATTAGGGATTTAATTAAATAAGAAAGATTTAGATAAATCAAAAATCCAATCTTATATTCTTATCAGTATAAAATTCGAATTATCATATATATATATATATATATATATAATTCGAATTATCATTATCTAGATCCAACGGTTGAGATAAATCTTTAAACCGATCTAATGGATCAAATTAGTTTAGGATAAAAATAAAATAAAAATATTTATTAAAAACAATTTCGAATTTATCCTTAAACCATAATTCGAATATATATATATATATATATATAATTAATTAATTTTCAATCCGACGGGAAAGATTAAATCTTAGACCGATCTAACAGATACAATTAATTAATCAAATTCGAAAAATAAAACTTGGTCACCAAGTCATTAATTTCGAATTTATCAATATCCTAATCCAACGGTTGATATTAAATCATAACCGATCAGATGGATAATATTGATTTTAGGGATTTGCTAAAATACCAAAACATTTGGTACTTATGCCGCAAATATGGAAATACGAAATCATGCCATTCGAATTTAACTAGGGATTCATATATCAAACCCTAATTCGAATTTACACATATGAATATATATATTTTTATTTATTAATATAAATCTATTAATTATTAATTAATTATTAATAAGATATTAATAATTAAATCCAAATAATTAAATTATATTAATAAATCCTGATCTCAATATCACACATAAAAATGTCATGGTGCCACACCATCATTTAAATTCGTGACACGTTATTTAATTTCAAAGTTTATCGAACCGATCATAAACTTAGAAAATCCATAAATCACTAACCGTAAGTCGAAATGACTTGGTTAAAAAAGCAAAGTTGCTTAGAATTTAATTTCTAACAACATGATTCTGATAGAAAATATAAATTCTAACTTTCTTTTATCAGTTAATTTCGTGTATCAAAATATGATATTTTTGCCACGCTAACGATAAAACTATCTGATGTCTGCCACAGACCTTTCATATTTATAAGTCAAGCCAAATGATTAAACATTTTCCAGAATGTATTTTAATCACGTACATATCATCTGTTACGGAGCTATCCTGGGGACCATGGACCCGTATCACTTAAGCTCCAACGAACTGTTAGTTGTTCGTCAAACCTCGATGTGATTCCACTATAGACCCGAGGCTGCACTCTTTAGTGATACGGTATATATTATTCCCTTTAAAATAGCAGGGTGTCCATTGATACAATCAAATTCGGGTTATTGATCTTTCTCTTGATGATTCACACACGAGTAGGCGGTTTCTACCGTTATGCCCCGCATTACATTTTCATCCTTGACTCAGTCAGTAATATTATGAGTAACCCACTTATGGTTTTAGATTCATAAGTTGCGCACGGGTACCTCTCACTTCTCACCACCGACAATCAAGGGAATCATCATCACTCTGAAGAGAGCTGTGTGATGCCCATGTCTATGACCAAGCTACCCTTACTGCTGACTATCATGTTCCCAAAATAATAGTGTTGGGAACAGCGGTAATATTTCGTATTCTTTAACAGTTAAATCAAAGAACAATCAAACCAGAAGCTTGGACTCAAGATCACTCAGGACTTAGATCGAATATCCATTTGATCATCTACTAGTGACTCAACTCCAAGTTATCAGTGACGGTCTTATATGATAACTTCCGGAGTTTAAGTCAGGTTCAGTCCAGTATGAAGACACTTCATACTTAATGCACTTCTAGTGAGTGTGACACACACAAAATCCAGAATAGGATTATCACTTAGTCACATTAATGACCTTATACGATTAATGGGCTCCCACCCAGTTGATCAGGTCACGGACATTTTACAAATGGATAAATCTTGTTTAAGGACACATATGTCCAACAGTTTGACGAGTTAGCTAAGGCGCCCCTTGCTAGGTGGGTAACCACGCCACCACCTGTGAGGTCGACATAGGAAGGAGCATCCCTTCGTCAGGATAAGGACCCTCGTGATACGAGGCCACCTACCCCGGCAAGGTCCATAGAGGAGCACACCTCGTCAGGTCAAGGCTCTCGCTGTACTTCGCCAACACGAGGGAAGTTCGGCAGTGAGTTTGCCAACACCAACGAGGTCAACGAAGAACACATCACGCTGGTAATTCCTAGCCATCAGGCCAAGGGTCACCCCCGCGCCGCCAACAACAGCCCTTCCGACGAGTCAAACCCCATCGTCATTCATCCGTCGTTTATCACTAACTCCGAACTAAGTGGGACCTAATTCTCTTAAACTGAGATATGTAGAGAGCCTCGCCCAACCATAAGCGACGGGGCACGGGCCCATTCTACCCTTTTTTGCAGGTCCTCCCTCGCCATAGGAGCTCGCACGAAGAATCGTCAAGACTAGCACGGAACTTGATCAAGACTAGAGTTCGCCCAGAAGAGGACATCACCAAGACAAGGACTCCGCCCGGACGAGGAGCTTTGTCGTGAACCGGACTTCGCCATCACCAAGGAAGTTTGCCGAGGATCGTCAGCGACAGCCTGGAGACTCACCCAAGACGACGGGATCGCCTCCAGCTTTGACGATAATCACTCAACCCACGTTGACTCAGCATTCAATCATATTTGTGTTCAGCGGGTCAATCTCGGGACCCGAACCTTGGCTCCGATTCTAAGTTAAAGTCATTTTTACGCATTAACAATTATTATTATTATTATTATTATTATTATTATTATTATTATTATTATTATTATTATTATTATTTCGTACTTTTTTAATTTTTACGTTCTCTATTATCTTTTCCTATTGTTCTTATGTTAATAGTTTGTCAATTTATTTTTTCTTTTCTATTTTTATTTGTGCATCAAGTCAAATCCAAAGAAGAAGAAGAAAAGCGAAGAACAGTACAAACATCAGTACAACAAACGACGTTATACTCATTTCTTCTTTTGAAAAGTAATATTTAACCATAAAAATTAAACTAACACACTTCCATTTTCTCTAAATCCTTAAGGGTTGTGCTATTTTTGGTAAATAAAGAATTCATATACACCAAGGTTTAAAATGCCGCCAAGATTTAAAATGCCGCTCGTTGATGTCGTTTCGCATTTTTTGTTTTACGGATATATCGCTTGCGGATGGGTATGTCGATGGGCAAATGGTAAAAAAAGAGCATGCCGCATGCCGCATATATCGCATGGGCATACCGCATTCCGATGGGGTTTTCATAGATATTTTGTAAAAAACTATTTGAGTATTTAAGCAAGATATTTATATAGGTTCAAAACTACATATTTAATAAATACAAGACATAATTGTTTACAACAAAACACATCTGTAACTTAAATATGTAGGTGAAATGTATAATGTTAAGTCACTTTATTAGTTGAAGTGTATAATATTAAGTCAAATTATTATGTGAAGTGAATATGTATGTTCAGTGTGTTATTAAGTGAATATGCATGTTAATTTTAT
The DNA here is from genome assembly GCA_954871525.1 of Parietaria judaica. Taxonomy (NCBI): domain Eukaryota; kingdom Viridiplantae; phylum Streptophyta; class Magnoliopsida; order Rosales; family Urticaceae; genus Parietaria; species Parietaria judaica. The sequence continues at coordinate 6,121,775 of OX940868.1, forward strand.
ATGTATGTTAACAAATTTAATATTAGTTGAAGCATGGACGGAATTATGTTTTAATGGGGGTGACAAATGTCACCCCAAATTTTTCAGATTTTTTTATTAATATACATATATAATATTATATTAATTACGTTATAAAAAAATCCTTTGTACACGTATGTGCAGTGCACTTTGTGTGTATGAAATGAAGTATGCTTGAGGGAAAATATGGAAAGTGATAGGAAAAAAGAAGTCTTCCAGTTCCAGCCATTGCTTCTCCTTCGTCATATTCTCTCGAGAGTCAAGTCTCCGTCGACTCCTTCTCCTTCCGATCGATCCCAACCCTCCTTGCGCGTCTTCTTTGGCTCTTCCCCGCACCGTCTTCTTCTTCAGAGTCAGAGCATCGTGTTATGGGTAATTCTCAAAATTGATTTACGAAATGAATTAATTAAACGAGAATTATTAATATAATTCCCGTTAATTAATTATATAATTTGATTAATCTTTATTAATCAAATTAATCAATTTCAAACCCAAATTTCCCTCCAGAGGCCCGTTTTCGAAAAACAAAGTGTCCCGGTGTTCGCAAAAATATGAAGAACCCCGAAAACGACATAAAATTTACAAAAAACGGAACCGGGACGCGCCCGAGGGCAAATAAGGCCGAGGAAATCCTCGTGGGACCCACAGGGGCCGCAGCCGTCAGGTCCACGCCACGTGGCGGATCCCTGCGCCGCTTCTCCCCCGCGGGCCCCACCTGGGGTCACCTCAGCCCCCCCAATTGGGTACTGCCACCATCTGATCGCGCCAAATGGCGCGATCACCCGGCCTCGCGTGTCCCGTCACGGGACACGCCCCACTTGCGCTCGGGAAAGCCCGCGCAGGGCCACGCGGACGGCCCTGATGGGCCTGTACCCCGCACGGGGATCCGCGCCCTCGCAAGTGGCAAGGCTCCTGCCTCGGGCAGGACACGTGGAGGGCAGGGATTGCCCCTGCCCTTCGATGCACACAATGCAGGCCCCCCTCGGGGGCTTGGTAGCCGTCCGATCTCGCGCGGATGGCCGGGATCGGACCATCTTTTCCAGGGACTAAATTGCAATTATAAAATTGTCCGGGACCTTCCCTGGACGATATTTTACTGCATTAGGGCCCCTGGACCCTATTATAAATAGAAGCTCAGTTCAGTTGAAACGGTAACTCATTCGAACTCACTCGACTTGAGTTCTCTCTCTCTCTACCCCCGATATACTCGCCTCCCCTCAAATATTATGCTAATGTTGAGCGTCGGAGGTGAATCAGTGGGTACCCCCCCCCCCCTGTTTCCCTTGACCTCGGGTGTTACATTTTTCAGGCTCAGAAAGTGAGATAGTTCATAAAAGCGGAAGCCCTAAAGGAATTTTCATAAGACCACGACCCGCCTGCTAGGCTCCGTTCCACATTGTGTCCAGCCTATCTTCAGTCCACTATACGGCATTTGGGATAGTCTGGGGACAAGTGACGGGGCCCACTATTTAGGTCGTAGGGTCAGGTCTGAGAAAATCCCTCTAAGATCCGGACGACCGAGGGATCACCCTGAGAGGGGTCTCTGGATCAATATATTGGACGAATGCACTCCCCCGTTCACTGGTACCCCCGGTCCGCGTGGACTCCGAACCTGTACAAAACCCGGCCTGGTCAATTCCAGGCCCTGCGGTAACAGGTAGTGAGCCACCCCGATCGCCCGGACCCTGAACGGCCACGAGACCTTCGATCCAAGAAATTCCAGAGACACCAACTCAGAGTCCCCGAATTGGTCAATTAAAACCTCACCTCGAAGTCAACACTGACCACCCCAAAGTCAACGGGATCGGAAGGAGCAACCATAGACAGCAAAATCTGTCATCCCCGTAACAAAGGCCAACCAAGGCCCACCTAAAAAAGTCAACAAAAAGCACGCCACGTCATCAACGACATTGGGCCAGGCCCAAAATCCACAACTTGGGCCTCAACAGTGTTTGATCCAAAAAAACGGCATCAACATTTTGGCGTTAGAAGGAGGGGGCACGTATTCAGTCCTCTGAACAACCCCACCAGCGGAACGACGCTCTGATCCCGCGAATCAGAGAATGTCATCCAAATCGACAGAAAGCATCGCCCTAAACACTCGGGCCAAGACCCAAGCTCGTCGAAAGCAGCTCCGTATCCTGCCAGAAACAAGCACCCGTCGTGAGTCAGCTCACAACGAGGAAAGATTGGTCCGAGTCGAAGAAAGTCTTTTCCGACTAACAGGACTCATCTCCAAACACTTCGAAGGCAAGCACGCCAACGAAGGAGAGAAGGAGATCCCTGAAGAAGCCCTCGAACTCACCCGGAAAGAGGCAAACGAAGATCGCCCCGTTCCCGAAAACTCTCAGGAGCCAGCACAATCACAAACCACCCGACAATCAGCCTTCGATCGACTCGGGGGGTACGAAGGTACCACCAACAATGCTAGAATTCGGCGAAGGGAGCGTCGGCGACAGAGGCATATCCCGACGCACCCGAACGGCGAGGAAGATCTCCGACGCCGCCTAGATCGCGCCGGACAACAAAGAGACCAGCAGCAACGCCAAAGCCGAAAAAGGGAAAGGCCTCATCAACCAGAGGAATCTGATAGTGACGACAGTTCAAGGGGATCCGACGACTCCCGGCACCAGGAGGAAGAATATGTCATCCCCGCAATAGGTACTCAGGTGACAACCCCGCCGTACGAGGGCCTCAAAAGCGAGCTCCAAACCCTCAAGCGGGAAATGCAGAAGCTCACCGCGGCCCAAAGTGCTAACCCAGTAACGCGGAGTTTAGCTGAAGGGAACATTTCCCCTCTGGCGGATAACCTGCTTTCCGAGGATCTCGACGGTGATCTGAGGTTCCCGCTAAACCTCATCTACGACGGCTCTACCGACCCAACGTACCACCTGGTGCAATATCAGTTCAACATGCGAGTGAAGAAATGCTCACCCGCCACGATGTGTCAGGCTTTTTGCCTTACTCTTGCGGGACCCGCCTTCGAATGGTACCAACGCCTTCCAAAAGGGTCCATCGGGTCCTTCGACGAACTCGCGGAACGATTCACTTCACGTTTTGCCAGCTCAATCTCGCAGCGCAAGCCAAAGTCCTACCTATGGACTTTCAAGCAGCGCAAGGACGAGACTTTGCAGACGTACCTGAAAAGGTTCGTCGAGGAATCAAACAAAGTCGCCAGTTACACGGACGACGACGCCATTACCGCCGTAATTGACGGCCTGCCACTGTGCGATTTCTCTCGCTCCCTTGTCAATGATAGGCCAGTCTCAATGGCCGAATTTATGGCAAGGGCAGCCAAAGACATTGCTGTCGACAAATACTTCGGCGGCAGAAACCAGTTCAACTCTGACGATCGGAATCGCGACGACCAAAAAGGTGGTAGCGGCGGACCGCAGAGTAGGAAGCAGCACCCACAGCCCAATTCCGGAAACAGACCACCGTTGCACAAACGGACGGAAAAATTCCGGAAGGACGCAAAGTTCACCCCCCTGGCGGCCTCGCCCGCGATGATCTTCAGCCTCCATGGAGATAAATTCGGGAGACCGCCGCCGCTCAAGAAAAATGCCAAGAAAGATATGAGCCGATACTGCGAATACCACCAAGATCACGGCCACACGACGTCAGAATGCTATCAACTGAAAAGGCAGATCGAGCAACTGATTCAGGACGGGCAACTCAAAGAGTTCGTCAAGAAATTAGTCTCGGGAAGCGGGAACGCCCGCAACCTGAGCCAGCAGGACACCAGACCACAACGTGAAGGCAGCTCCAATCTATCCCACGCTGGAAAAGCGCCGGAGGAGGGCAGGCCTTCCCAATTCCATATCATATCAACCATCATGGGCGGACCCGAGAACGGAGATTCAAGCAATCAACGAAAACGATACGCCAGGTCCCTCGGGGAAGACTTTGACGTCCATCAAGTCAACATTACTCACCTCGGAGGAACCCCCCACATGCTCCCCAGCCAAGAGATCACCTTCACCGAGCAGGAGGCTCGGAGAATCTCTCACCCGCACAACGACGCCATCGTAACCGATATACTAGTCGCCAATAGCCGAGTTCGGCGAGTTCTGATCGACAACGGAAGCTCCGCCGATGTCATCTTCAAATCCGCCTTGATCCAAATGAACCTCGGAGGGTTGGTCCCCACGCCGGTAAAGACACCTCTTTACGGCTTCAACGGAAAGCCTGTCTACACCGAGGGCGCCATCACCCTGCCCACAACGTTCGGATCCGAGGGCGGAGCCCTGGTCACCAAAATGATCAGGTACCTAGTGGTGGATCAACCTTCGGCCTACAATGTCATCTTGGGACGACCCAGCCTCAACAGACTGCAAGCCATCGCATCTACCTTTCATCTACTCGTCGAATTCCCTACGGAAAACGGGATAGGGGTTATGAAAGGTAGTCAACAGGAATCCAGGAATTGCTACGCCCAGGGTACGAAACCCGGGAAGAACGAGTCGGTTATAAATACGATATGCCAACTCAAGGAAGAACTTCCCGATTACCCCAGGGACGCAAGGATGTTTGGCGAACTGGACCCTCGAGATGACAGGCGCAAGCCCACCATGGAACCCTCGTCGGAAGTAACACAGATCCCGATCACAGAAGACCGGCCCGCAAGGACGGTCACGATCGGGGCCCAACTCCCGATCATGATCAAAACTAGGCTGATCGCATTCTTAAGAGAATTCAAGGATGTATTCGCCTGGTCGCATGCCGACATGCCCGGCATTGACCCCGAAATCGCCATTCATCGATTAAATATCAAACCGGGAAGAACGCCGAAGATCCAACGCCGGCGCGCCTTCAACCCCGAACGATATCAGGCGATCAACGAAGAAGTCAACAAACTCATTACCGCCAACTTCATCAAAGAGGTGACGTATCCCGACTGGGTGTCCAACGTAGTGATGGTGAAAAAGCCAAACGGGAAATGGAGAATCTGCATAGATTATTCCGATCTCAACGCGGCATGTCCCAAAGATTGTTTCCCGCTACCAAGAATCGATCAGTTGGTGGACGCCACCGCCGGCCACCAGTTCATGAGCATGATGGACGCCTACTCAGGGTACAACCAGATCCGGATGCACGAGCCTGATCAGATACACACGGCATTCGTGACTGATCGAGGTCTCTATTGCTACAAAGTCATGCCATTCGGACTCAAGAACGCCGGAGCCACATACCAACGCTTGGTCAACAAGATTTTCGCTCCGCTAATCAGAAAGACTATGGAGGTATACGTGGACGACATGATTGTGAAAAGTCTTCGGGAGGATGACCACGTCGACGATCTGCGAAAGACATTCCTGTTACTGAGAAAGTATCAGATGAAGCTAAATCCAGCCAAGTGTGCCTTCGGAGTCGAGTCCGGAAAGTTCTTGGGATACATCGTCAATAGACGAGGTATCGAGGCTAACCCTGAGAAGATCAAGGCCCTCCTCGAAATGAGGAGCCCACAACGGATCAAAGAAGTGCAAAGCCTAAACGGAAGGATCAACGCTCTAGGAAGGTTCGTCTCAAAAGCCACGGATCGCTGCCAGCCGTTCTTTCAAGCCCTCAAAGGTGGAACGAACTTTGTCTGGAACGAGAAGTGCGAAGCAGCCTTCCAGGAGCTGAAAACCTACCTAGGATCACGACCCTTGTTGTCAAAAACGAAGGAGGAGGAATCACTCTACCTCTACCTCTCGGTGTCGACTCGAGCGGTGAGTGCTGTGCTGGTCCGGGAAGAAGACAAGAGGCAATTGCCGATCTATTACATCAGCAAAGCCCTCCTTGACGCTAAAACGCGTTACACGCAAATCGAGAAATTGGCACTGGCCCTGGTCACCGCCGCAAAGAAACTCCGCTCATATTTCCAGGCTCACCAAATAGTTGTAAGAACTGAGCACCCGGTCTGAAAGGCACCTCCTCACGAATGGCTATCTGGTCACAAGAGCTAGGAGAATACGGCGTCGAGTATCAGGCTAGGGTGGCCGTCAAAGGCCAAGCCGTGGCCGATTTCATCGCTGAGTTCACATACGACACCGAGGTCGAAACCGAGGAAGGAATGGACAAAGCACCCAAACCCCCAAAGAGAAAAAATCCCCCCGACGGCCCGACCTGGTGCCTTCACGTCGACGGTGCCTCAAACATGCACGGGTCCGGGGCCGGAATAGTACTCACCAACCCCGATGGTGAAAAGCTCTGCTACGCCCTGCGCTTCGGATTCAAGACTTCAAATAACGAGGCTGAATACGAGGCGCTGCTAGCCGGACTGCGAATCGCACACAAGCTCTCAGTGGAGAACCTACAAATCCACTGCGACTCTTAACTGATTGTGAAGCAAGTGGACGGCAAATACCAAGCAAAGGAAGCCCACATGGTGGCATACCTGGCAGAAACGAGACGACGCCTGGAGCCACTATCCTGGTACGAGATCACACAGATCCCACGAGACGAGAACTCGGAGGCTGATGCCCTGGCAAGGGCAGCTTCCGGGGCAGGCAACGAAGGACTGGAAAAAGTCCCGATCGAAGCCCTCAGCAAGCCTTCGATAAAGAAGCTCGAAATCCCTGACGCCGCAACCAGAAATGGAGCGACGACGGAAATCGAAAAGGAAGCAATCCCAACTCATGACAAGGGAATCCTCTCCCTGGCAAGCGAGCCCGGCGAAAGCTGGACCACTCCGGTGAAAGAATACCTGAAATATGGTACTCTCCCGGCCGATCGCAAAGAAGCCAGACAACTCAAGCTCCGAGCAACGAGATATGTGCTGCACAACGGAGAACTCTACAAACGATGTTTCATGCAACCTCTCCTGAAATGTCTCGATGAAGAAGACGCCAACCTGGTCCTCCGCGAGACCCACGAAGGAATTTGTGGAAGCCACTATGCAGGACGATCCCTGGCTCTGAAAACCCTGAAACAAGGGTACTTCTGGCCCACTCTCAAGAAAGACTCCGCCGAAATGGCGCGAAGATGTGACAAATGCCAACGGTTTGCACAAATCCCGCGACAGCCGGCGGTCCCACTCTGCCCTATAATGGTCCCCCGTCCTTTCGCGAAATGGGGGATCGACCTTATCGGAAAACTCCCAAAGGCACCGGGAGGGGTGGAATACGCCATAGTCGCTATCGACTACTTCACCAAATGGGTCGAAGCAGAGCCCATGGCAAAGATCACTCAGAAAAACACAACGAATTTCATCTGGCCCAATATAGTGTGCCGGCACGGAATCCCCGAGTCCATCATCACCGACAACGCTAAGCAGTTCAACAACTTGGACCTCCGGTCATTCTGCCTAGACCTTGGAATAAACAACACCTATTCCTCCCCGGTCTACCCGCAAGCCAACGGCCAAATGGAGTCAGTCAACAAGGATATCAAGGCGATCCTGAAAAAGAAACTTGACGAGAAAAAAGGGAAATGGGCCGAAGAATTGCCAACAGTGCTCTGGGCGTACCGCACCACCGCCAGAAACGCAACGGGCGAAACTCCATTCGCTCTAACGTATGGCGTCGAGGCGGTAATCCCTGCGGAGATCACAGTGCCATCACCCCGGGTCGAACTCTACGACCCAGAACAAAACTCCAAAGCACTAAGAGCCGAGCTCGACCTCCTTGAAGAAAGGAGAAACGACGCCTATACCCGCCTGGCGGCCCAGAAGCGGATTGTAGAACGATACTACAATTCAAAAGTCAAGGCAAGACGCTTCCTTGAAGGCAGCCTTGTTCTCAGAAAGGTGGGACAGAACACGCAAGTCCAGGGAGCCGGCGTCCTAGGAACCACCTGGGAAGGTCCCTACCGCGTCACCGAGGTCATCAGAGACGGAACTTATCGACTGGAAGAGATGGGGGGTAAGGAGATTCCTCGTCCCTGGAACGTCGAACATTTGAAGCAATACTACCAGTAAGCGGCACACGACGAGAAACGGGTCGGACACCCGGAGCAAGAAACCTGCGAAGTACGGAGCCGAACAAGCTAAGCAACGACCGGGAGCCCGGCCAGTCTAGGGAAAATCTTCCCTGGAATGTTCCGATCCAGGTTGAAGCTAAGAAAAAAAAAACAAAAGGCTCCAACGCAGGCAGGGAACACGTCCGAAACCATCGTCCCCTCCACAAAACACCCCAATCGGTCCGGAAATAGCTCCGATGTACCAATCTATGTAAAAGAAGGCACCACAAGAAGTGCCAAGTCAATAGAAAGTTGTTATTTCGACTATCACGTGTGTCTCTACTTGTATAGTTTTTTCCTAACCCTAACAGATTACTCAAAAACTGGGGGGGGTTACCGGAATAGGCAAAGAGACATACATAACAAAAAAAAAAAATGTCCTAGCAAAGCCCCAGACCTCGATCCCGCTTGCTTAGGCAACAAAGTCCGAGAATGTAAGCCGCCCTCCCAGGCGCTGACTTCGGCACCCGAGACAGTAAGCCGCCCTCCCAGGCGCCAACTTCGGGAAGCCAAACGCCTCACAAAGCGTCCTCCAGGAAACAAGTCCTAGCAAATCCCCGGACCTCGATCCCGCTTGCTTAGGCAACAAAGTCCGAGAATGTAAGCCGCCCTCCCAGGCGCTGACTTCGGCACCCGAGACAGTAAGCCGCCCTCCCAGGCGCCAACTTCGGGAAGCCAAACGCCTCACAAAGCGTCCTCCAGGCAACAAGTCCTAGCAAAGCCCCGGACCTCGATCCCGCTTGCTTAGGCAACAAAGTCCGAGACGGTAAGCCGCCCTCCCAGGCGCTGACTTCGGCACCCAAGACAGTAAGCCGCCCTCCCAGGCGCCAACCTCGGGAAGCCAAACGCCTCACAAGCGTCCTCCAGGCATAAAGTCCTAGCAAGGCTCGGACCTCAATCCCGCTCCCTCAGGTAACAAAGCCCGAAACTGTAAGCCACCCTCCCAGGCGCCAACCTCGGGATGCCAAACGCCTCACAAGCGTTCTCCCAGCACCAAGTCCTAGCAAGGCCCGGACCCCGATCCCGCGTACTCGGGCAACTAAGAACGAAGCCAGAGACATGACCTCGGCAGAAAACAGAAGGCGACCACCCCAAAGAAAGCTCAACAAGGCTCAGGGGGTCGATAACCTATCTCGAAAGGCGCGGAGTACGTCAAGTACATCAGGATAACCGCCGGTGAAAGGGCGGGAAACCAAACCGAATCGCCTGGGATAGTAGATACCTGCAACAAAAGAAAGAAGGGGTAAAACCGAGAAAAGCGGAAACCAACGCGAGCAATGAAATAAAAGCCGGCGCAACCTCAATCGAGGCACACAGAGACATGACACACAAAGTGGCAACTAAGTCGAATATATACAAGCCATGCCCAGAAGGCGTCAGTCAAAACCTCACCACAGGCGGTGGGTACTACAAAACTCTTAAAAAGGAGTACAAAAAAGATGCGCTATGCTACTCCTCCCCGTGGCCCCGGAAGCGCGAGAAGTCGCTCGTGCTGCTACCGGAAGCATCATAAGCACCTATGTAATCGGCGGGATTGCCAAATCCTGCCAATGCTGCCAGTGGGTTAGGGTGAACCGCCGGAGGTGGAGCCGAAATTGCCGCCACATAAGGCTCGAGTGTCGCCCTGACATGAGCCAGGAGCTGGTACTGCTCCGTCAGGAATGCAACAGACAGCGGAACTCCTTGGTTGGACATCACCAAGGAGATAAATACGGCAATGAAACACTCCCAGAATAGGGTATCTGCGACCTCCGACATGCTGCTCCGCATGTCCCGAAGATCCGCCTCCAACGCAGCAATGCGATTCCGCGTTGAGACAAGCGCGGAAGCCGTCCGGTGGTACTCCACGGAACCACGGGCCATCTGGCACGCCAATTGCTCCCGAGTCTCCTGAGCCTCGTGAAGCAGACGAAGGGCGGTTGACATCCCTCCTTGCGAAATCTCAGCCCTGGACCGATATTCCTGGTACTCGCGTTCCAGGGAGGCATTCCGGGCGCGAAGGGAGGCTATCTCCTGCATGTATACGGCATCCACCCGGAGATCTCGAGGTGGAACCGGCAAATCGGAGCCGCTAGGAGGAAACACCGAAGGAACCTGCAAAAAGTCAAGAGGAGAATGATTCAAAGCAGAAAGACAAAAACAGCTGAACAAGTTGTTCTGAGAGGCAGAAAATACCGGGGGCAGGGTCTGCCCGGCCACACCCAGCTCCTCCAACGGGGGAGCATAGTAAAAAATGGACGGCTCATGAACCGCCCGAGTGCCGCTGCCCGGCGCCGCCACATGTGACGACGACGCTCCCGCAGTGGTATACGGGGCCCTCCCCCGTGCGTGGGACCCCCTTGACTGACGGCGCTCCCCGTCATCTCCGGCAGCCCGCGCCGGTCGACGGGACCGGCTCACCAAAACCCCTGAGGTAGTCCTCCCGGAATCGCCAGTGTTATCTTCTCCAGCCATACCTGCAAAAAATGAAAAACAGAGTCAGAAGGCGAAGCAAATCAAGCTACGGGACAACCAGCAAAGTAAAAAAGAAACCGTGAAAAGACTGGGGCCCTTCCAAAGAAGCCCAACGCGGTACCGCCTGACGATCAGCCGGAATCCACCCTGACGAAACCCACGCCGACCGCTCCAGAAACGGAGCGAAAAACTCGGGGGTTACCGACCTTGCCATAAAAAGGCTGGCAAAGTCAAAACTCCCGAAATTCGGACGAGAGCGGGGTGGAGGCGGAGCCAGACGCCGGGGAACGGATCCCAAATAACCACGTGGGACCCACACCCAGCGACTGTGCCAGTCGGGATCCGAATACTGATGGAGGCCAGCAACGCTGACGCCCTGATCAGAATCAAGGACACACCAGTTTTCAAGACCCTGCGTACCCCAATAGAGGCGGAGCATGAAGAACTGAAAAAGCTGATCGGCCGAAAGGGCGCGACCACGTTCTTCCCGCCACATCGAGTAACACCCGGCGATAAACCGACAAGCATCCGGGCTAAGCTGAATCGGATGCAAGCCGGTGCGGACCAAAATCTCCTCCAGCAATGGAGGGATCGGGAGAGTAAATCCAAGGCGAATGCTCTCCAAAGGCACCGCCACCATCCCATCAGGAGGACAGCTGGTCAAGGACCCATCCGCCGGCGCGCAAACGCCCTCAACCGGGACCAGCTCCTCATCCCGAAAAAACTCCGCCAGGTCATCAGAAGAAACGACGCTCGGAACGTCGATGTCAGAACAGTCCAAAGGCGGATCAAACCAAAACCTGGTGGGAGCCTCATGATCAGGATCAACCCGCCTCCTCACATTCCGATGAAAAATCGGACATGACCCGCCTGCTATGACGGCTCTATGACGCGATCCGCTCGCGTCAATAGCCATAGAGCGAGTACCTGCAACAACCAAACGGGTATCCGGACCTGCCCCGAGGGACCTCTGGCCTTGTTTAGGGGCAGGAGGCGAACCCCGAAGAGGGGTCCCACCGGACAACGTCAGCCCCGCCGACAGGGGCAATGAAGAAGAATGCCCCCTCGGAACCCCTCCGAGAGGGAAGGAAGATGACCTGTCAACACCAGCCGAAGAGGCTGGCATCGAAGACATGTCCCACCCCGAAGAGGAAAAACCCCGGGGTATATCCGGAGCATGAAATTCAAATCCTGTACCCGGTCCAAGAATTAACGGGCGGACCCCACCTGAAAAAGGAGGGAAAAGAATCAACGCGACCCCACTAACAAAAACCTGTCCGGAACCCAGGCTGAAAAAGCTTGGGCCCACGGAGAACCCGACCAGACCGATGGCTCCCGAAGAGGAAGCCTCGGCACCACGACCACCGGCCACCCTCCCAGAGGGCGGCCCCACCACGGACCAAGTCACGCCTCCTCTATGGATCTCGGGGAGACGGGCACCGGCGGAGATGGGCCACCGGGCCCCACCACGGGTGACCCCGCCCTCATCGAACCCGCTCGGGGTCCCCCGGGCCCACTCGCCACGTCCGACCTCGGGGCGACTCCTCGCCGCCCCCGACGGGATCGCCCGGGCCCCCCAAGTCACCAGAGGGCCGACTCCGGCGATGGGAGGCCCCGCCGCGCCATCACGGGCCTCGTCGGAACCCCGCGAAGGGGCCGACACCGTCCGGTCTCCCCCGGCTACGCCAAAGGGCGACGAGCCCACGGACGGGATCGCCGGGGCCCCTCGGTCCTCGAGGGACTCCGCTCCAGCCACGGCGGCGAGATCTACCCCGGCAAAGGCGAGCTCAGACTCGCGCGCCCCTCGCGAGGAGCTCAGCCCAGCCGGGCCACCACTGGCCACCTCGGCACCCGGCGGCCCCACAGACGAGACCGCTTGGTCCCCCCGGACCTTGTACGGTACGCCTCCGGTAGCGGCGAGCCCTCCCGCGCCGACGAGAGCGAGCCTGACCCCGCCTGAAACCCGCGGGAGGCACGACTCCGCCTGCTCTCCACCGGCCTCGCCACCGAGCGCCGCCTGCACCGACGGACTCGCAACGGCCCCCGAAACCTCGCGGGTCCCTCCTCCGTCGACGGCGAGCCGCGCGGCGCACCCAGGGCTTGGCCGACCTCGCCCAAAGCCCGCGCGGGTGAGCCCGCGGCTCACTGCCTCTCCTCGCAGTCACCAGCGCTGCCCTCCTCCTCCACTGGCCTCGCCGGATCAGGGCGACCCCGACGAGGGTCTTCTCCGGCGACGGTGGACGCTGGCTGGGCGGCACTGGCGTCGGTCTGGCTCTCCATGGGAGTCAGAGAGAAGTTCAAAGTTGGTTCCTCTTGAACCAACCCGACTTCCACTCGATTTTTACAAAAATCGATCTGAAAGGCGTATTATAAAAACCGAGCTGCGATGAAGACCACTAAAAACGCAACACTCCGGAAAAAATGGTGCGTGAAAAGGGTAACCGAATAAAAAGTTACTCAGGTCTGAAAAACTTACTTCGAGTAAAACCGCAGATCTCGTCTCGCCTCGGAAATGAGAAAATGAAAGGGCCCACCTCGAATTTATAGAAGTTTCACGGAAATGCGAACTTCCGTAAAACTGAGGGGTTAATGTTATGGGTAATTCTCGGAATTGATTTACGAAATGAATTAATTAAACGGGAATTCTTAATATAATTCCCGTTAATTGATTATATAATTTGATTAATCTTTATTAATCAAATTAATCAATTTCAAACCCAAATTTCCCTCCGGAGGCCCGTTTTTGAAAAAAAAAAGTGTCCCGGTGTTCGCAAAAATATGAAGAACCCCGAAAATGACATAAAATTTACGAAAAACAGACCCGGGACGCGCCTGAGGGCAAATAAGGCCGAGGAAAACCTCGCGGGACCCACAGGGGCGGCAGCCGTCAGGTCCACGCCACGTGGCGGCTCCCTGCGCCGCCTCTCCCCCGCGGGCCCCACCTGGGGTCACCTCAGCCCCCCCAATTGGGGGCTGCCACCATCTGATCGCGCCAAATGGCGCAATCTCCCGGCCTCGCGTGTCCCCTCACGGGACACGCCCCACTTGCGCTCGAGAAAGCCCGTGCAGGGCCACGCGGACGGCCCTGATGGGCCTGTCCCCCGCACGGGGATCCGCGCCCTCGCAAGTGGCGAGGCTCGTGCTTCGGGCAGGACACGTGGAGGGCAGGGATTGCCCCTGCCCTTCGATGCACACAATGCGGGCCCCCCTCGGGGGCTTGGTGGCCGTCCGATCTCGCGCGGACGGTGGGGATCGGACCATCTTTTCCAGGGACTAAAATGCAATTATAAAATTGTCCGGGACCCCCCTGGACAATATTTTACTGCATTAGGGCTCCTGGACCGTATTATAAATAGAAGCTCTGTTCAGTTGAAACGGTAATTCATTCGAACTCACTCGACTCGAGTTCTCTCTCTCTTTACCCCCGATATACTCGCCTCCCGTCAAATATTATGCTAATGTTGAGCGTCGGAGGTGAATCAGGGGGTACCCCCCCCCCCCTGTTTCCCTTGACCTCGGGTGTTACATTTTTCAGGCTCAGAAAGTGAGATAGTTCATAAAAGCGGAAGCCCTGGAGGAATTTTCATAAGACCACGACCCGCCTGATAGGCTCCGTTCCACATTGTGTCCAGCCTATCTTCAGTCCACTATACGGCTGTTGGGATAGTTTGGGGACAAGTGACGGGGCCCACTATTTAGGTCGTAGGGTCACGTCTGAGAAAATCCCTCAAAGATCTGGACGACCGAGGGATCACCCTGAGAGGGGTCTCTTGATCAATATATTGGACGAATGCACTCCCCCGTTCACTGGTACCCCCGGTCCGCGTGGACTCCGTACCTGTACAAAACCCGGCCTGGTCAATTCCAGGCTCTGCGGTAACAGGTAGTGAGCCACTTCGATCGCCCGGACCCGGAACGGCCACGAGACCTTCGATCCAAGAAATTCCAGAGACACCAACTCAGAGTCCCCAAATCGGTCAATTAAAACCGCACCTCGAAGTCAACACTGACCACCCCAAAGTCAACGGGATCGGAAGGAGCAACCATAGACAGCAAAATCTGTCATCCCCGTAGCAAAGGCCAACTTAGGCCCACCTAAAAAAGTCAACAAAAAGCCCGCCACGTCATCAACGACATTGGGCCAGGCCCAAAATCCACAACTTGGGCCTCAACAGTGTTTGATCCAAAAAAACGGCATCAACACATCGTATACTTTGTTCAGGTTATAACTTTAGGGTTTTATTTTTAATCTCATATTACATTTTGGGTTTAATCCTTAACTTTGGGTTTGAATATCAAGTGATGGTTTTTTGTTTCTAATTTCAGACTCGAGGAGTCCGCCAAACGCCGTCTCGTTCCTCTTTTTTTCTCGACTCCTCATTAACAAGGTAAACCTGTAGGCTGTAGTACCATTAATTTATTTGATTACTGTATAATTTTTGGTTGGTTTGATTTAGAAATTGATTTGGTGAGATATTATAGACTAATTGTAGAATATGAAAATTAAGTTTGGTTGGTTTTTTTATTATTGCTGATGAAAACACCGATTATCGATTTCTTTTTTTTTTTAATTGTTAATGCACCAGTACAAGTGCCGATATTGAAGATCATCGTGCTTCAAAGTTACGAAGAGTCGAAGTTGATGTTGATATCGACAAAGTAGAACGCGGCTCGGGTTTAAGCTTGATATTGACAGAGTCGAAGTTACGAAAAGTCAAAGTTGATGTTGGCGTTGTCTATTTTAATGTAATTATATGCTTAGAGATACTATCAAATATTAATTATAGTATTTTATGTCTTTTTTTTTGTTTAGCATTGACTCAACCATTGATGATTTCCGTGCTATGGAATCGAGACGTTGTCTATTTTGATGTAATTGTATTCGTATGCTTTGAGATATTATTAATTATTAATTATTGTATTTGATGTCTTCTTTTTGAGTGTATATGTATGTTAGGTGAAGTTAATATTTGAGTATAAATATTTTTGCCGAAAGTTTAATTGGTATTTTTTGCCAAAATCTACCAAAAGTTTAATTTTTAGCGAATTCCATCCATTTTTCGCACATTTTATACACACAAACGAAAAACGAAATTCCATCCACGTGCCCATACAAAAATGGGAAAAATTGTAAAAATCCAACAAAACGAAAGGGTTTTCGTTTCGCATACCTTCGAAAAACAAAAATCAATCGAAATATCGACTGATTTTCGCAAAATTTTGCACCTTGATATCAACAACCCGCAACTATTAATGATATGCATTAAATGGTAAATAAAGAGAGAAATATCTGATGATGAGTAAAGTCAAGAATGCATACACGCATCCTTCAAAAAAAATGCAGCCATACACATTCATAATATTTATATTTTTTAAATAGAAAATATTAAGTTTGCACTCCTATAACAGTTGCTTATAGTTAATATTAAATGGTGGTTCCTTCAAAAAAAAATTAAATGGTGGTGAAAGTTTCAAATGTTATATGATAGTGGCAAAAACTCGCAATTTTTTAAGCATCAAAAGTTTCTAATCTTTCCACACTTAAAGTTCAGAATGTCATCTTTTTCCCTTCAGAGTTAAGTTACGAAATAAAATTAAGATACGAACTAAATGTTTTATTTTACTACTAAAATAATTATATTTGGTATCAAGCTTTCTCAAATTAAACGTGAATAATATTACTGAATTAATTGAGCATGGTTCCAGTGCACTGTTGACAATTTTTTATTTTTTTTATGAAATTTTGTATTTCTTTTTGTAAAGTCACATTAATACGTTTTATGCGGATTAGGAATATATTTACCAAACACAACGTGAAAGCGATAAAGACACACGCGATATTTTGGTAACGCAGTTCGATACCTATCTACTTCTGCGAGGCACTCACCAAGATTAATCACTAATAGAGTTTACAAGCACCAATTATAACCAACGTAGAATAGCTAAAAGAAAAGAGCTCCCCCTGAAGCTATAGCTGATAGAACAACTTGGTCTTGAAACGGTGATTGAGTCTTGACTTGTGATGACAATCACTTACCTCCTGGAAGTCAAACTCAGCAAGATCCCCTTGCTATATGTTGATGTTAGACTGGCACCGTTAGTGTGGCTCTTCACAACGCAGTCGACGCCTCTCCCAAAGTAGAATGATCCATGATAAACATCGTTTTGTGAAAGCTGATAACCTTGATGGATACTAACAGCGAGGTTATTCCCTGGAAGGGTTGAAGTTGATCTGAGGCGCAATCTTCATATATATATCAACCTAGGTTGCTCCCAAGGGTTTGTGACTGCCAAGAAGTTGTTCCACATTTCGTGCAACTTATCCACAAACTAATAAGAGGCTTTCGTGCGATTCCAAAGTGGTCAAATAAGATATGAAAATAAATCATTCCATAGTAATAATAATAATAATAATAATAATAACAATAATAATAATAATAATAATAATAATAATAATAATAATAATAATAATAATATAGAAATCCGTAACTAA
Organism: Parietaria judaica; assembly: GCA_954871525.1. Lineage (NCBI taxonomy): Eukaryota > Viridiplantae > Streptophyta > Magnoliopsida > Rosales > Urticaceae > Parietaria > Parietaria judaica. The sequence continues at coordinate 6,138,681 of OX940868.1, forward strand.
CTTTGTTCTCGCGGGTTTCTGCGTATTCATGGCTGTAGACACAGTTGTGGTTGTGACTGAGAAAATAATCAACTCAAACTGCAGTCACAATTGTAGCTCACAAAATAGCCAATCACAATGGATGTGAACTTGGTTCATCAATCTCCCCCTTTGGCATTTTGATGAGAAATCCTATCATCAATCGTCAAGATTTTAAATATGTAGAAATAAGATACTGACCTAACCAAATGTGTGTGTGGTGAGAACAAATTCTAATGTACTTAAAGAAGAATTATTGACTGTAGTCTTGAAGGACAATGGCTAGGTCTTCGCAAATGACTTCTACGTTCAGAATTTCATTCAACAAGTCGATCTAAGAGCACACCTATTACAGCAATGAGAGTTGCCAAAACACAGCCCAAACTGTTTTGTTCAATGGAAAGAAACTAATAACATAGTCTTGAAAAAGAAATTTGTAAATTAAAACATGGTATTGTCTTTATAGGAAAAAAAATGATGTAGGATGTGTTCTTGATCGTTCTTCATGATCCTGGAGAGTTCTTGCATCTTCCCAATAGAACCTGTCACACACACACACAAAATTGCCCCCTATTGATCATAAAATGAAAAAGGGAGGCTACGGAGAGTGGTTATTAAGGTCTGGCTCCTTGCTCAGGTCGGCCGGAGAAGTGCAACTTTTTGAGGCACAGATGGTGCAGTTGGAGCTGCAGTCTCAGTAGACGGAGCTTGAGCAGAATTTGAAGCACTCAGAGCCTTGGCCATGTACTTCTGGACAGCAGTGAATCGTTGTAGGAGAATGTTGGTCTGATGAGCACTTACAGCTGAGTGGCTCGCAGAACTCTCATGATTTAGAACATTGCGTGTAGCTCAGCTGATAGATGTGCAAGGAAAACTCTTCCTCCAGGTCAAGAATTAATGATGGAATGGAGGAATTTTGGGGACAAGTAAACCCAACACAGAAATTCTCCAAGGAAGGGAATTGGTTGAGAGGAGACACCCTTGTAGAGGAAGTACCAGCCTGGTGAAAAGATACAGCTGCAGATGAAACAGAAGCCGTGTGCGTCCAGTCATGTGTCTTCAATTAGGAGCCGTCTGCGTTCGATCATGTGTCTTGAACACCCACTTTCGAAGTACCACGCATCATCGAGAGGAGACCGAAAGATCTTATGTGCCATTAGACAAGTGAAGCTACGTTTGGGGACCCACTTCCTTCTGAAAATAGGGGCCCACTGTGATCTCGATTTAAGAAGAGGAGATGCAGTGTTGGCTATAGTCGGTGAATTTTGTCTTTCCATCAGACATTTAAAGAGCTTCATGCACTGAGCATCATTATGACCACGAGAGGAGTAAAACTCACATTTGTTTTCCTTCAGGGAAGTGTGTGTCTTGGGAAGTATTTCTTCAGCAGTCTTGACTTTTCTGAAGACAGGAGGATTGTGCTTCTTGTTGAAGTTGGTCATAGAGGATAAGGCTCTATAGGCTAAATGAATGTGGTTGCTCTTGAATCTTGGTTGACCGGATTTGGAAATCGAGCTCCAGCTTTAACAAAGACTGGATTTGAAGTAGAGGCACCACTCGATGTCTTTGAGAAGTCTAACCTTGAGCGATTCCTAGGAGCTGACTATTGTGGAGAATTCTATCAAGCTTGGACTATCCTGAATTGAACTTCTTCATAGTTGAGGTTAGAGAGGAAATTTTCTAATCTTGCTCTGACAGTTTACCTATATATATAGTTATTGATTGTTTTTAGAGAGAAACCTGTTGAACTTGAGATTCGTTAAGTTAATGAAGCTTTTCAACCTCTGTAGTCAGGTTCTCCTTTTTACACCTTCGAAGATAGTTAGCCTTGATCAAACTGATGTTTAGTTCACTGACATCTTGAGATTTTTCGTATCGTATTGCTCGTCTAGGTTCTCAGCTACAACTTCATCATCATCAGACTCTTCTTTAGGAATGGTTTTGAAAAGATCCACATTCATATCTGGTTCATCTTCGAGAGAAGTAACCATAGCACTAAATGCGACATGGTGACTTATTACTCCTCCTTAGTTTTTTTCGTCTTCAGACTCATCATCGAATAGAGTGGTGTTGTAAGACTAAGACTTATGTTTATTCTAAGTGTTAGCACTGAGATTGTATGTGTCCGTAGCCACCGCATTCATGACACTTCTTCTCACGGTTGGATGTTTTGTAGCATTCAGCTTGAATGTGACCATATCCCTCGCATTTCTCTGCATTTTATTCCGCGTGGTGTTGAATGATCTCCACCTGCATTCTTATCTACATTAGTGCAAAAATTTTCAGAGCTATATTTCTGAGTAGAGCTACTTCCCTGTTTGTAAGGAGGCCATTTCTAAAATCTTTTCACCATTTTTCCAAAGTTTTTTATCAAAAGAGCAAAGTCGTCTACACCCTCATCAGATTGAGAAGATGATTTATAGCTGGAGGAGTTCTTGGGAGGTTCTTCGGTTGTACTTTTGAATGCTACTCCTACACCTTTTTCTTCATCGGTCAAATTCATCTCGTAGGTTTGAAGAGAACCAATTAGCTGATCAAGGGTGGTCACGCTCTTCAATGGTTTCCAACTTAGGCCGAAACCGTTTGGCAAGGGACCTAAGGGTCTTTCGAACAAGTTCCAATATAGTGTAGGGATTTCCCAATTGACGAGCTTGATTGGAGATCTGTCTGAGTTGTTCGAATCTCGACGTGAGAATCTGTAGCTTTGACTCACGGATAGCTAAGGTTCCCTCATGAAGATTTTCAAGTGCGTCCCATGCATCCTTTGCAGTCTCGTGAATATAGATAAGAGTGAATTGATGTTCATCCACGTAAGAAAAAGTAGCATCCAGTGCCTTGGAGTTCACCACCGAGGCGTTATGATCTTCACTAGACTACTCTTTTGTAGGCTTAGGAATCGACTCCTTCGCTTCATTCTGTTTCACTGGTGCAGTCAGTCCCTCTTTGATAATAATACATGCTTGGGCATCCAGAGATTGAATGTAGGTTTTCATGCGCATCTTCCGGAAGTTGTAGTTGGTTCCATCAAGAAACAGCGGTCTTGGTGAAGGAGAAAAATCACGGGAGGCCATGTTGATAGATGTATCTAATTGTGTTTTCAACTGTCTTCGCAATCAAAGATTATTTTCTTCAGTGGCCTCGCTCTGATACCAATTGTAAAGTCAGATTAATATATTTTATGCGGATTACGAATATAGTTACCAAACACAACGTGAAAGCGATAAAGACACACGCGATGTTTTGGTAACGTTGTTCGATATCTATCTACTTCTACGGGGCACTCACCTAGATTAATCACTAATAGAGTTTACAAGCACCAATAAAAATCAAATTAATAAAGCTAAAAGAAAAGGGCTCCCCTGAAGTTATAGCTGATAGAACAACTTGGTCTTGAAACGATGATTGAGTCCCCGACTTGTGATGACACTCACTTCCCTCGTGGAAGTCACACTCAGCAATATCCCCTTGCTATATGTCGACGTTAGACTGGCACTTTCATCTCGGCTCTTCACAACGCAGTCGACGCCTCTCCCGAGGTAGGATGATCGATGATAAAAAAAAAACGTTCTCTGAAAGATGCTAACCTTGATGGATATTGACGGCAGTTGAAGATTATCTGAGGCGCAATCTTCGTATTTATATCAACCCTAGCATGTTCCCAAGGGTTTGCGACTGCCAAGAAGTTGTTCCACAATTCGTGTAGCTTATCCACAAACTAATAGGAGGCTTTCGTGCGATCCCAAAGTGGTCAAATAAGATATGAAAATAAATCAATCTGGAATAATAATAATAATAATAATAATAATAATAATAATAATAATATAGAAATATGTAACCAACTTTGTACTCGTGAATTTCTGCATATTCACGACTGTATACACAACTGTGGTTGTGACTGAGACAGTAATCAACTCAAACTGCAATCACAATTGTAGCTCACAAAATAGTCAATCACAATAGATGTGAACTTGGTTCTTCACTTATAATATCACATATATAATTATTTTAGTTAATATTTTTAATGTCATCATGAGAAGTGGGGTGCTAGTCTCCAAATAATATTGGAAGACCAAAAATTGGAAGACCAAAATCAGAGCGTAGTAGCTGGCTCGAGCAACGACACTCCATGCTAATGAGTCATGTGTAGAGCGTAGTAGCTGGCTCGAGCAACGATACTCCATGTTAATGAGTCATGTGTGAGGGTATAGGTGGTCCCTCACTTGTGTTCTATACTACTGCTAAAGCGTGTGTAGTTAATAGTAGAGCTGCACAAATAAATCGTGAACGTGCATCGTGGCGCGTCGCGATCTTTTTTCTTGGTCGCGATTAATCGCGACTAACTGGCGGGAATCGCGACTCATCGCGACGCGGAGTAATAGTGCGAGAGAATCGGTCTCATCCAATGGGAGTGCGCCACCGGGGCATCGCGACCGCGACGCATCGCGACGTCGAGTTTGGCGATTTTCACGATTTAGTTGCGACTCATCGCGACGTCGTCATGTGCAGCTCTAGTTAATAGAGTAATTGACAAAGAAATTCCCAAATTTTGTTTATAACAATAAATAATGTTTTAGATGTTTTTTTTTCTTAAATGCATGTATTAATTTTATTTTACATTTAAATCCTGATCTATAGAAGTCAATGTGGAACTCGGTATTTATATATTTATTCATCTTTAAATTTAATTTTATTCGTATTTCATGTTTTATTACATACTGGACTGGCTTGGTCTTATATGTTCTTTTTTCAAAGAAATTATTGTGGCTTGTTCACCTCTAACTAATCCCACGTGCAAGTACTCATAAAATAATTAATTTACCCTTAAGAACTAATCTCACATGCATGTACATAGTAACAGAAACGGTGCTAAATCTTTTACTTGTTTCATCTCTATATAAATTGGCTAAGAAATCAGAAAAATAATAAACTTCCCATTGAATTTGATGAGTAATATGAAATTTGAAAAAATATTCGAGAGAGAAACATAAATAAAATAGGAGCGATTAGGGTTATGTCTGAAGGGAGGCGGAGTAGACCCGCGCTACACTAAAAAAAAATTAAGGGCTCCAAAAAAACTCTATTTAAAGGCCCCAAGATAGGTTTACCGGTTTAGCTACATCGTCTATCAAAAAGATATAGTCGAGAAACTCGATTATAAAAATTTGACTAATATACATTTATATTTAAAAATGTTAATTAGATGCGTCATATTTTACTAAGTAGTAATTTATTATACAAATATCTTATAGAATTTTATTGCGGTTAAGCTCGACCTGGAAGGCAAGGAGCGACCCGGAAGGCAAGACCCAGCCGATCAGGTCAGGAGGACCTGGTCAGGCACAACCTTGTCGCAGACAGACTGGTCATCTGGTCACGACGAGTATGTTCAAACGACGAGCAAGTTTCAGGGACCAAGACGCAAGTGTCGACTAGGACCAAATTATAGTTGACCAGGACATACTGTCGACCAGGACATGACGAGCACGACATGTCGACCAGGAATGAGGTCGACCAGGTTAGAAAGAACCAAGGAGTTGGTGAGTGTCAATCAAGTGACACAAAAGAGGAATGCAGAGAGATTTGGATGTGTATCGTCTTTGTAAAGAGAGAATTTTTCTCTTCTTTGTAACTTGCGACACTATTCAATACAGAGAGTATTCTCCCTAAAACTTTTTTCTTTCTCTTTGTGCTCTTGAGTGAGTGCTTTGACTTATAAGATCTATAATTTGGAACAAACACTTATCACCGAAATTTAATTTTACAAATTTACAAAGGACTCCAAAATTACTTCTCGTCCCGGGCACCAAAACCGGTGAGCAATAATATACATTCAGCTCACCTTACCCTAATGATAATGAGAGAATGTCCATGCAAATTGCAGAAAGATGAAGATGGGCATGGAAATGCGTGTGAAGCCCGATTCAATACGGCATTTAATGTCCCCAACTACTCGTATCAAAGCCTCTTTATTAAGTAGATATCCCTCTCACAGTTTCTCGATCCCTTCACCACCATCTACTCGAAGCCACAAGAGAGAGGAGCTTAATTTCAGATGGAGAAGAGCAACTACCAGGCGACGAGCTCGCCGTCGCCGCTGATGATGATGGGTGCGATGAGGTCGGGAGACGACCACGCTGGAGCTGGAGGAAGCGGAGGGTTCGGGGGGATGCGCACCGCCGAGACGCTGCTGCGGCTGTTGCCCATCGCGCCCTGCATCGCCGCGCTTGTGGTCATGCTTCACAACTCCCAGGCCAATGAGTTTGGCTCCGTCTCTTACTCCCACCTCGGAGCGTTCAAGTGAGCCTTTATTGTGTAACTAGTAACTATACATCAGGGGATTACATTTATTTATTTTTTCTAAAATTTAACTTAAAAGACATATTTAAATTTCGATGAAAAGTAAAAGGAGTTAAACTATAATTTCATATGAATTTACACTAAAAATAAAAGATATTATTGTTCATGGTTTAGAGGGTAGTTTGAGCGCACGTCCATGTCTATATATATATATTTGCTGGACTTTCTTAATTAAGCAAAACAACACTCGTGACAATAGTAGTACAGATTAAGTATTTAAACTTGTATGTTAAAAAGGTTCATGCTTCAAACTAATAATTTCAATAATTATTAGTGAATAATTTCTGAGTAAGTTTATTTTATTGTTTGTTTTTACCTAAACACTGAAATTATTATTTATGTGACTAAAAAGAAATATTAATAGATCAAACTGTTCTCATCCTTGTACGAAATCAAGTACATATTAATAAAATTCGTGGTACTTCGGGCGCAGAGGAGCTACAAGGTGTTATACTTTGTTTTATCAGGCTAAGATAATAATATATAATTCCTATGGTGTAATCCCCAATTCGTAATAGTGATATATCGAGAGCATATATGCACATGATGTTGTAACTGTAAGGGCAATGAGTGCAGGTACTTGGTCCATGTGAATGGAATCTGTGCCGGTTATTCGCTTCTCTCGGCAGTGATAGCCGCGATGCCTCGTCCCGTCAAGATGTCCCAAGCCTGGACTTTCTTCTTTCTCGATCAGGTATTCGCGATGCTTGAAAACTGTTGAACAAAATGGTTGCACGCCGGTGTTAAACTATATATTTCCTCACCATTAAACTGGCGTCCGAGCCTTCTAAAATATATGGTCACTGCTGTGAACTATGGACTCGCTGCAGAGACAACTTGATCTTGCATGCGCGTCGGTTTGTGTGACCGTTGTCATACGAGATTAATGTGCATTTGTTACTACAGAGATATTAAAAAAAAAAAAACAATGCTCTTAATAATCTCCCCCTTCCGATTTAACTTTATTTAATTCTTTTTCCGAATATCTAATTTATCTTTCAAGGCCTCGATCATGTGGCATATATTACACACTTTTGCATTTCCTAGTTGTTTCATAGAATTCTAAGAATTAAAGAATTGTGCCATCAAGTTTTCATATATATCAGAGCAGAGCCAGCACTTGATCCAGGGCCGTGTTTTAGAGTTTTGGGGCTTTTAGTGAAGAGTAATTTTTGGATACTTGTCGAAATTGCAATATTAAATTTTGATGCAAATTATATAAAATATTTGTATAATTACTCATCAAATATGACGCAGCTAACGTTTATAGAGTCAATTGTACTAATCAATTGTAGTTAAAAAATGAATTTTTAACTAATTTCAAAGGTAACAAATTGAGTCTTTTTGGCCCCTTAAATCTAAGATTATTATTATTACTGCACGTACGGTCCTGCATGTGCCACATAACTATACATTCAACAAGTACATTAAGTAAATAAACAATGAAAATACGAAGTATATACAGTTTTGAATTGCACTATGTGTCATAAATATACAATGAATAAGAACATTAAATAAACAATGAAAATATGAAGTATATATACACTGGAACTGCACTAAATATATGTGCCTTAAATATACAATGTGCATGAGCCTTAACTTTAATACGCAATTTTTGTTCTCAATTACCTTTAGACCCTTTCAAGTGATCGGAAACTTGTGTGTTGCAGGTTATGACATACTTGGTGCTTGGTGCCGGGGCTGTGTCGACGGAGGTGCTCTACCTCGCGAGCAAGGGAGACGTGGCCATCACATGGAGCTCAGCTTGCTCGTCGTTTGCCACCTTCTGCCACAGAGCCACCGCGTCCGTCGGTGCCACCTTCGTTGTGGTTGCCTGCTATGCTGTGCTCTCGCTCATCTCCTCCTACAAGCTCTTCAGCACCTACGACCCCCCAACGGCCACAAGCCCCGCCAAACCCGCCATTGAAGTTGCCGCTTTCCACGCTTAAAGAGCCTTGCACTTGGCCTACTTTCTGTGTACTTATAATACCTCTATGCTTTTCTGTTTGTTTTGTTTTAACTTCATATGATCAGCAGATACAGGTTAATAAAAGAGAACGTGAAGTAGCTATGTTATAATACTCTGTTTGTTGTTAATAAAGATCATGCCTTCTCAATTTTTTTTAATGTGTCACTACACTAGTTGGTATATAGTTTTTAGTTCATAATATATCAATTTTTGTCTTCATAAAGATATAAATGCTAAAAAGCTTTTTTGTTTCTTTCTTTTCAGCTTGATTTGAGCATTGGAGACGAGCAATGTTTAGTTATAAGAGTATTTCAGATTTTTGAAAAAAAATCATTTTAATGAAAAATTTAACACTATAATGTTCATATCAGTTAAATGTCTTTGAAATCGAACTCGGCATAACGTGATCCAGTGCAGAGCCACATGCGCACAAGACGAAGGAGCACATGCTCCTCCTACCATAACATTTTATAGACTTAATATGCGCATTTTAACCAAAGATAATTAGTGAAATTAACTATAATTGAGAAAAATAAAGTACGGGTTTGTTTGAAGGTTAAGGTTTGGATCTCATTTCCATAATCTTTATTTTTATTTTTTTACTTAATTTTTCTCTGTACTCCAATAATTTTCATACTAATCTATAATTTTTATCTTTGTCTGTACTTGATGCCGACGAACTCGGACTCGTCTTCGAAGAAGCTCGGGACTGTTCACGCCATCGTTGAAGACGAGTTTTTATTTAATTTTAGCTTTACATTATGCAATTTAATTTTATTGTTTTAAGTTTGTTATTTTGTTTGCAATTTACATTAATTAGGAGGACTTATTTGAGCAAATATTAGAGGTATTTAAACCCTCTAAACATCGAACAATGGGGGATTGAAATTCTAAAAATTTTCGATCATATTGATCGAAGAAAATCGAGTATTCGTGCACTTGCTTCTCTGATTGAAATTCGCAGGAAACCACTCCTTCTCCAGCAGACTTGCAGCGCCCCAACTCCGCGGGAGACTTCCAGCAGCGAAGAGCATTCGTCCAGAGGACTTGCGACCTGTTTGTAGCGCTACTTGGTGATCGTTTTTGCGCAAGAATCGAGGAGATTCACGGTATTTTTGTGTGTGATCAATCTAGAATAATTGTGTCGATTATTCGTAGACGTGTTCTTGGTTATTAGGTTTCCATCTACATCAGTTGGTATCAGAGCCAACTCGTTTCCGTGACAAGCGATGCCACCGAAGAAGCGAGCCGATCCCGCAACGGTAATGGAAACCAATCATAGACTAGAAGAGGTCGACGGATTGCGTGCGCAAGTTGAATTGTTGACCCGGCAAATGCAAGCGATGATGCACGAGCGGGATGAACAACGCAATTTTGTGGACGAATCCGAAACCGAGGACGCTAACCCTTTTGGCAATCAATTTCGTGGACGTGCGGCAGTTCCGGAAGCGATTCGCTGGGAGGCATCTTTCAAGGTTGAAATTCCGGAGTTTCACGGGAGTCTTCAAGCCGACGAGTTTCTCGATTGGCTCGTTGCGACCGACGAGATTTTGGAGTTTAAGGAGGTACCGGACGACAAAGGAGCTTCCCTCGTTGCCACACGTCTCCGCGGACGTGCCGCGGCATGGTGGTCTCAACTTCGGGTGCACCGAGCTCGCACCGGAAAGACTAAGGTCAAATCGTGGGAAAAGATGCGTAAATTAATGAAGACGGAATTCCTTTCGTTTAATTATGAGCGTACGCTTTACCACGCCCTCCAAAATTTACGACAAGGGGCTAAGTCCGTTGCCGACTACACCACATCGTTCCGTTTGCTTGTGTTGCGGAATAACCTCAGTGAAACAGAGGCCCAATTGACTTCAAGATATATCGGGGGTCTACGTGTATCGATTCAAGACATGATGAATTTATTTGACCCCGTCTCCGTCTCCGAAGCACAACAACGCGCCATCGTTATTGAAACGCAACAATCACGGACCGACACACGACGACGTTTTGGCCAAAGCTCGGCCACCGCTACGCCCCAAGCCTCCCCGGGTACAGCCCCCTCGGGTATAGCCCAAACCGCGGCCTCAAGTTCCTCGACCTCTCGCCAACCGGGCCCTTCTCCCGGCGGCCCCTCGTTTCCACCATGCAACGTATCCACAATGCGTTGTTTTGGGTGTGGTGAACTCGGTCACCGTCGCCAACAATGCCCGAACCCCCAACGAGCCGGTCTTTTTATCGAGGAGAATGGTTTCACTGCGGAGGAGCCTCCTATATTTGACGACGACGCACCCGAGCCGGACAATTCAGTTGAGCTTCCCGGTGACATTGGCCACGCACTCGTCCTTCGACGCAATTTCCTCACGCCGCAAAGCCGTGACGACGGATGGCTTCGTTCAAATATTTTTCTCTCGACATGCACTATTGGTGGAAAAGTTTGCCGCTTCGTCATTGATTCGGGAAGTTGCGAGAACGTTGTCGCCGAAGAAGTGGTCAAGAAGCTTGGTCTCACACCGGAACCACATCCAAAGCCTTACAAGCTTGTGTGGCTCCAAGACAACACCGATGTCTCCGTTTCTCACCGCGTTCGGGTAAAATTTTCTATCGGTTCCACTTATCATGACGACATTTTTTGCGATATCATAGCCATGGATGCTTGTCATTTACTTCTCGGACGCCCTTGGCAATTTGATCGGAAGACTTCACACGACGGCGCCGCCAATACGTATAGTTTCCTTTTCAAGGGAAAACGTATTGTTCTCTTGCCGACACCGCCATCACCGACCCCGTCCCGGCGTTCTTCACCTAGTTTACTTTCACGCATGGATTTTGAAAGCGCCATCACCGAAACCGGGATTGTCTTTGCCCTCGTGAGCGTCCCGACACCACCACCCACTTTGGCTACCACCCTCTCGGCTTCGCCGATTTCACCCGAGATCGACCAACTCCTAGCGGAGTTTCACGACGTGTTCCCGACAACTCCGCCTTCCCGGCTTCCACCACTTCGTGACATCCAACATCATATTGACCTCGTTCCGAATGCTCAACTTCCGAACCGTGCACACTACCGCATGAGCCCGGTTGAACACGAGGAATTACATCGCCAAGTGGAGGAACTCCTTGCCCGCGGTCATGTCCGCGAGAGCTTGAGCCCGTGTGCCGTGCCCACACTACTCACCCCTAAGAAAGATGGCACATGGCGCATGTGCGTTGATAGTCGCGCCATTAACAAGATCACCGTTCATTACCGCTTCCCGATACCGAGGTTAGACGATCTTCTCGACCAATTGAGTGGATCTCGTATCTTTAGCAAGCTCGACTTGAAAAGTGGTTACCACCAAATACGAATCCGACCCGGTGATGAATGGAAAACGGCGTTCAAGACGCGTGAAGGACTTTATGAATGGCTCGTCATGCCATTCGGCCTCTCTAACGCACCGAGCACCTTCATGCGCGTTATGAATCAAGCCCTCCGTCCGTTCATCGGCAAATTCGTCGTCGTTTATTTCGACGACGTCTTGATTTATAGCGCTTCAAAGGAGGACCACTTACGCCACCTCCGCGATGTGTTGCTAGTATTTCGGGAGCACGAATTCTACGGGGCATTACAAAAGTGCTCATTCGTCACTTCGTCCGTGGACCCAAAAAAGGTCGACGCTATTTCTTCATGGCCGACTCCTTCGACGGTCACCGAGGTACGTAGCCTTCACGGGTTAGCTTCCTTTTACCGTCGGTTTATTGCACATTTTAGCTCGATCATGGCACCGATTACTGAGTGCATTAAGACCGGACGATTCCATTGGAGCCCGGATGCCTCTAAAGCATTCGAGTTAATTAAGGAAAAGCTAACCACCGCGCCTATACTTATTCTACCGGACTTCGATCAACCGTTTCTACTTCATTGTGATGCCTCCAAGGTCGGAATAGGGGCTGTTTTGAGCCAAGGTACGCGCCCCGTTGCTTACTTTAGCGAGAAACTCTCCGGGCCAAAAATTCGGTATAATACTTATGATGTGGAATTTTACGCGATCGTCCGCGCCATTCACCATTGGCGCCACTACTTGTTCCACCGCGAGTTCGTTCTTTTCACGGACCACAACGCACTCAAACACCTAGGGACTCAAGACAAAGTATCCGCCCGACACGCCTCGTGGATTGATTTTCTTCAACAATTCACTTTCACGATCAAACACAAGGCCGGGGTTCTTAATCGCGTCGCCGATGCGCTTAGCCGCCGCTACACACTTCTCCAAGGCCTTCGTGTTTCCGTCCCGGGGTTTGATGAACTCCCCTCGCTCTACGCCACGGATGCCTTCTTTTCTCGTTTTACCGCGACCACATTCGTTGAGTCTGACCCGGATTTTGCGTGGATGGACGGTTTCCTTTATCGTCGCGGCAAGTTGTGCATTCCCGAGTGCAGCCTTCGTTTGATTATTGTTCGTGATCTTCATAACGAGGGACACGTGGGACGTGATCGCACCCTCGCCTTGATCACCGAGTCTTATTTTTGGCCATCCATGCGGAAGTTTGTATTTCGTTTCGTGGACCAATGCCGCGTGTGCAACCTCGCCAAAGGAAGGGCATCCAACGCCGGACTTTATATGCCGCTACCGGTTCCGACACGACCGTGGTCCGATATTAGCATGGATTTTGTTCTTGGTCTTCCGCGAACACAACGCCAACACGACTCCATCTTCGTTGTCGTCGACCGGTTCTCCAAGATGGTACACTTTATTCCGTGCAAGAAAACGTCCGACGCTAGTCACGTGGCATTCTTATTCTTTCGCGAGGTGTACCGTCTCCACGGCCTTCCTACGTCGATTGTCTCAGATCGCGACACACGCTTCCTTAGTCATTTTTGGCGAAGCTTGTGGCGCCTCGTGGACACTCGTCTTGACTTTAGTAGCGCTTACCACCCGGAGACGGACGGACAAACGGAGGTAGTGAACCGCTCCCTTGGTAACCTTTTGCGTTGTCTTGTAGGTGAATCGATTAAAGCTTGGGATCTTAAGCTTAGCCAAGCCGAATTCGCCCACAACCATGCCGTCAATCGAAGCACGGGATTGAGTCCATTCCGCATTGTATACGGCGTCGTTCCACGATGCCCGCTCGACCTCGCCGCGGTCCCGGAGTCCGATCCCATTCACCCCGACGCATCGGCATTCATCGACAACCTCCAAGCGACTCACAGGCTCACGACGACCAATCTTGAAGCCTCCTCCGCTCGTTACAAACGCGACGCGGACAAGAAGCGACGACATGTGGAGTTTGAAGTCGGTGACTTCGTATGGGCGGTTTTGACGAAGGAGAGAGTTCCCTCTCATGAGTTTAACAAACTCAAGCCTAAGACGATCGGACCCTTGGAAATCATCGAGAAAATCAATTCCAACGCCTACCGCCTTCGACTACCGAGCCACATCCGTACTCATGATGTCTTCAATGTCAAGCACCTTCGAGCTTATACCGGTGACAACTCCGACGACGATCCGACCCCGAATTCGAGGACGAATTCTTTCTCCGCCGGGGAGAATGATGCCGACGAACTCGGACTCGTCTTCGAAGAAGCTCGGGACCGTTCACGCCATCGTTGAAGACGAGTTTTTATTTAATTTTAGCTTTACATTATGCAATTTAATTTTATTGTTTTAAGTTTGTTATTTTGTTTGCAATTTACATTAATTAGGAGGACTTATTTGAGCAAATATTAGAGGTATTTAAACCCTCTAAACATCGAACAATGGGGGATTGAAATTCTGAAAATTTTCGATCATATTGATCGAAGAAAATCGAGTATTCGTGCACTTGCTTCTCTGATTGAAATTCGCAGGAAACCACTCCTTCTCCAGCAGACTTGCAGCGCCCCAACTCCGCGGGAGACTTCCAGCAGCGAAGAGCATTCGTCCAGAGGACTCGCGACCTGTTTGTAGCGCTACTTGGTGATCGTTTTTGCGCAAGAATCGAGGAGATTCACGGTATTTTTGTGTGTGATCAATCTAGAATAATTGTGTCGATTATTCGTAGACGTGTTCTTGGTTATTAGGTTTCCATCTACATCAGTTTGTCTGTACTCCAATTATTTTTCATATTAATCTATAATTTTTTTCTTACTTTTTCACTCCATTATTCTTGTTTTATATTTGTCTTTCTTTTTATATGCCCCGCTAGCTTATCCACCGTTGTGATTCATAATACATTATTCATTGCAAATTAGTTATGTTGTTGAGCATATAATTACCAAATTAATTATAAATTTGTTCATCATATTCCCTTAGTAGTATAAATAAGAAACTTGAAAAAGTAACTAACTATTTACAATGACACTTGTTGACATGAATAATCACGGTCCAACTGTCACGATATGATTGGATTTCGATTTTCCTTTGAACGAAAATTGAATGAATCGTATATTAACTTGGATGTAGAAATATATATGGTGCAAAATAAGAGCTTTGATTCCGTTGGATTGATTACAAAGAGGTTGCTGAAGGGTATCCAATTCCCCTTCTCTCATGTACAATGTGTCCCTTATTTATAGCATATGTTCTACAACGTGCCCCCTTCTTCCTTGCTCTCAACGGCTAGTAGAGTTGATCTCGTCTTTCCATTGATCAGCCAGCACGTGTAAAGGTGCCTTCGGGTTATTTAGAGCCGAACTCCTTCGTTGACACGTATTCATTGAACTGGTTACTGTGTAATTTGTGGGCCTATTCTTCGGGGTGGCTTGGTCTTCGGAGATTAAGTTTGGGGAGAGGATATTCGATGGGCTTTGCGTAGTGAGTTGCTTATAAGTCAAGCAGGCCCACAGACTGCAAAATGCAGCCGCCATATACGTCCAAAACGGGACGTGAAGACCACGTTCGCGTGCATTGGACGACGAGAAACAACGTGTTGCATGCGTGGGTGAGAGGGCGACGCGCGTCCTGTCGCACTGCAGCCGAGAGAGATAATTGTTGCAGTTATGTTTTTATTGCGGCTAAAGTAGCTGAGTTTTTAATGCTTAAAACAAATTGTATTTTTGATAGTTAAACAAACAGTTTAAAAATTAAATTATGTTTATAATTATTAATATTATCGAAACAGTTTAATATGTTATTAAATAATTAATAAAGTATAGTTAATATGTAAATGAGTTTGTATTATTTATAAAGATGCTTTGTTAAGACCTTTCCCCGGAAACCCCAGAATGGGATAAAACCGTAGCGAAGGAAAGAGTACATCATAATACACTACGGAAATATAAATATTACATTGTTCAATAATAATTATTCCATAAAATATCTATCAAATCTAGCCGCTAATGTATCGACCTCCGGGTTTTCTTCTTGGACTTCATTTTGCAAGACCCAATCTCGCACCATCATTAATTGTTCCACGCGTGTACCCTAGTTGCACATTGTCGGCGGTCGTCGATGAGTCTTTTCGCCGTACTGAATGCGCTTTCGGAAGCTACGCTAGAAACTGAGATAGAGAGTAAGTATTTCGCCATTCGGGACAGTACCGGGAAATGATTCCTTTGCGAGTGCCACCAACTTAGGATGCCAAAATCGCTGTCGTCGTCTAGCTCTAGTTGATAATAACGTTTTAGCTCGTCACTTTTGCCCGTCGAGTCGGTACACCGACGCATTGGAACATCAAAATCCACTATGAATCCTTCCGCGTCTTCTGCACGAGCCTTGTTTCGCTGTTTGATACG
This sequence comes from Parietaria judaica, assembly GCA_954871525.1. NCBI lineage: Eukaryota > Viridiplantae > Streptophyta > Magnoliopsida > Rosales > Urticaceae > Parietaria > Parietaria judaica. The sequence goes on from OX940868.1 coordinate 6,154,703, forward strand.
CTTTCTGAATCCGACGGTGTCCTTCGACGGACTTTCCATTAACCTCCGCTGCTCCGCAAGTGCGTAATCACTGTACAAAAGATTGAAAGCTTCACTAACAATGTTAGTATAATCAACATACGATATACCTAAGTTATTTCCTATTTGCGGAAGTATGTCTTCGAAAGTTTTCGCATGCCTAGGATCTAATATTGTACCAAAATAAAACGACGATAGAGGTGGATCCCAATAAGCCTTATACTTTTTTCTATCATTTTTTACAAAATTATTGAGACGAGAAGGTCTCAGCGAAAGGTGTGAAATGTTCCCGATATAGAATATAAAGCACCAAGAGCCCTATTCATAAGTTGTTTATTTCTAGAAGAAAATGATAATGTAATAGAGTAAAAGGCTTCAAGGATTTCAGTGAATTTTTCCGCGATGAGCCAGTGGTCTTCGGTGAGCCACTTTCCTTCTTCACGCTCCTTCCGCATGAAATAGTCAAAAAGCAACATGTACTTGCAAACACCCTTCAGCATCAAATAAGAAGAGTTCCAAGGAGTATTATTATCCAAAGCAAACATTTTAGCTCTTTTAGTGCACTGTGAACGACAAAACTCTATCCATTTATCAACATTGTTTTTAGCCCGCCACCAATCAATAGATTTCTAATCTTTTCAATATTTCGAAATAGTTGACTCGCCCGATCTAAAGATTATGATATGACATGCAGAACGTTGATGTAGTAATTTTTGAAATTGGGTGACGAGCAAAGAACTTTCAAGAATGGTGATAGCATTATGGTTGGCCGATGTATTGCCTAGAGTTATAGAAATAACGCTATTAGTTAAACCCCATTCGTCGACTAGTGCAAGCAAGCTTTTGGCAATATTTTTCCGGTGTGTCTACCCTCAGTGTTACTAAGATTTAGAAGACGACGTTGCAATTTCCACTTATCATCTACGTAATGTAGAGTTAAACTTAGATAATCATTAAAACTTGGACCGCTCCAAAGATACGTTGTAAATGCAACATTTATGCCCGACATTTTGAAAAATTAAATCATTAGGTTTTTCTTACGAGCATGTTCATTTTCTAAATCTCTAGTCGCGGTTTGAGGAGAAAAATGCACATAGGTAGGATTAATTCTTTTCATATACTTTGTATGCCATTTTTCTTCTAAAATGCTCAAAGGTTGCCCGGTGGTAACTATCCACTCGAGATTTTATTGCCTTAATTGTACTGGATCAAGATCACGTACCTGGGCCTTGCTTACCTCTTTGGGATCGTCTGGAGAAAGAAACTGTCCTTATGCCTGTGAAGCGCTCCGGTGCCTTTTGTAGAAAGTGCGTCGATGATAAGGCCACATTTTTTGCAAGTACCCGTCTTGTGATGCGCATTATTCTCGTCGAGCCACCGAGTTTCATGGAAAAAATTCCATACTTTAGCAATCGCCTTCCTTCCGTAAGGTAGGGTCGTCCTTTGGACAATGGCGGTCGATCCTTCACCGGGTTCACGTTGTGTTGCGTCGGCCGGAGACCCGGCGACCGAGCCACGGACCGATGGTGGGGTCAGTAGGGCCTCGTCGATTGAGATGTGGTTCGCCTATTCATCTTCGTTGGGTTGACTATCCTGCAATAAATTTTGTAAAAATGGATCGACACATCCCCCACTTTGAAAAACTGCATTAACTAGTCGTTGGGGAACAAGATCCGAGTTTGCTTCATGCAATGCTAAAGTTCTAACCGCACTCAGCCTAAATTACCTTTGTGTATCGTCCGGGTAATTTGGATTTGGCGGTGATGGGAAAATACCACTACGTAACAAAACCGGATGTGCCCCCTTGGGAGTGACTTACAAATCTGCCAATTGCCATTGGGGATTATTGTTAAATTGCAAGTGCCATGCCGTCCTTGGGTTACCTAAATTGGAAATGCTTACATCGTGAGTACTATGGAAACCGAATTTGACGGCTAAATAATAAACATGGAAATTTAAAGAGAAATTAAAAAAAGCTTTTTTAGAATGAGAGGAAGTTACGGAAACCGTCATTATTTGACCGCTCCATAATAACCATGGAAATATAAAATAAAATAAATATGTTTTAGGAGTTGAGGAAACTTTCATTATTTGACGGCTCTATAATAACCAAGGAAATATAAAGATAAACTTTAAAATTTAGTTTTTTTTTTCAGAAATTGGGAGGGTGAGAAAGAGTGGTGTGATGAAATGAGGGTGAAATGAGGAGTATTAATAGGGTTTGAAGAGGGTTAAAAGTGGTTGAAATAATTAATTTTTGGTTAAAATGGTTGAATTTCGTATGAAAAGTGGTTGAAAAATTAAATTTAGGGTTAAAAGTTTGACTTATTGGGCTTATTCGGGCTTGGCCCTAATATTATCAGTGAGCCCCCCAGTGCATCAAGCATGGCATGGTTGGTGGAATTTATACCGTTCCCATGATGGGGAATTTGCTCGATGTTTCCGTGTTGATCGGGAAACTTTCGGGGCGAATTTTCTTTGTGCCTTGCTGACAAGTATATGAACTCGTTGTTTATTCTGATACAATTATTTTTTCAAAACAATCCATTTTGGCGCGATATTTCCTTTCAAAATATATGCACGTATTTTTATTTGAATTTTTCCGCTTTGAACTAATTCAGTTCGTGGGGATTTCAGTTATGCATGGGATGTACACTTGGAAAATTCAGATTGGATTGACTTGTTTCCTTCATCCTTGGATCCCCACGCCGAGTCCCAAGCCAATTAGGATTCATATTAGACAACGGTTAGAGGCATCAAAAATTTTAAGTGAGACGCCTATTTCGGAGGTGATGGGAGTTTATTTAAACCCATTTTCTTTTCACTCCATCATTATTGTGGCAGTTTTTCAAAGATCGTGATGAGGAAGGAAGAATAGCAGTTTCAGAGGTGGGTCTATAAATTTCCCAACATACACTTTTTCCATAATATTTTTTCGTTCAGTCCTTTCTTCATCTTTCCTCTCCTTTCAAAAATTTTGGGGCTCTGGTTCGAAGAGTAAATGGGTTCAGGCGGACGCTTCTCACTCTGTGATTATTCCGGCGTACGTAAGGGATATGGGGAGTCTGTACAATATCCCAAGTTTATTGAAACTGAAGCTTCGGGCCCGAGCGATCACGCCTTCGATGAGAGGAGGGGGTGGTCCTGCGCATACAAAGCTTTCCTTGAAGCTGAAATCGAGCTTCCTCTCCCCGACGTGGTTGTTGAGTTCCTCTAGTACCTGCGCTGGGCCCCGCGGCAAATGGTTCCGAATAATTATCGGAATCTCGTGGCCCTGGGAGTTTTGGCCAGGGAGAACAAGGTGGTTATCACGGTGGAGGACTTGGTTCGCCTCTACTACCCGAAGGGTGCCGGGAAATCCTCTAGGAGGTATAACCTCAATGGGAGGCTGGGGAAGATCCTAAATGGGACCCTTGACGTGCGTGGATGCTGGACAGAGAGATTTTTCTTCTTCCGTGACATCTGCCATGCGGCGCTCAGCCCCCCGAGATGGAGTTCTGGCCCCGGTGGGCCCTGAATGCCTTTCAATTTGTTGTTACTTTCTCCATTTTCTTGCTTTCTTGATCTAACTTTGTTGTCTTTTGTTTATGCAGCGACCAAGCTGGTGGTGCCGGAGGCGGACCCGAGGTTTCGAGGTCTCAAGAAGGCATTGATCCCGAAAGGAGGGTTTGATTGGGGTGACTTTCCTCAGCAGGATCCGGGATTTGGGGTACTGGAGATTCCGAAGTGACGGGAGGCAAGCAATCTCGGATGCTTCTTTATTTGTCGCAAGTACCCTCTTTTCCCTTCTGACGATTTTTATTTGTTTCTTCGAAGTAAATTTTCACCTTGTTTTGGTATGTGTAGCTTCCGAGGAGTCTATGAAGTCTTCTAGCAGCCAGCGCTCGTCGCGAGGACCCTCTTTCTTACATCCACCGCGTTTCAACAGGAAGTGATGAGACCCCCGATGACGCTCTGTTGGAATCGCTGGTGGCCAAGACGAAGGAGCCTAGTCTATTCGCAGGGTCAAGGTGGAGGGCGAAGGGGCGGCTGATGCCAAGCCATGTCCTCGCAAGGAGAAGCACAAACGGTTGATCAATCGCCTCGAGGTGAGCGTTGTTGGGTATCCGGACTCGAATCCCATGTAAATTATCAGGAAATGTGCCTCTGAACCGTCCGGGTAACATTTAAAAAATTATTTTAAAGCAAAAAACTTGTTATCCATACAACGGTCTGGATATCGGATAATAACCATTTCACAAGATCTGTAAATATTATGCAATTTAATATTCATAAATAATTATTAATAATCTATTCTATAGGAAATATATAGAAAGGAGTAAATGGTCACATTTAGTAACCCAATGCATAAGGCCGTACTTAGTTGACGACTTCCGGCTACGCGTTCTAAACTTGGCAGGGCTCCGCCGGTGCTGAGGGAAACACCCGTGATCTTCCGCGATATTCTCCTAGATTCCTCGTACCGAAGCCTGGGCTTCGCCGGCAGGACTCTGTCGCAAACTTTAACTGATGGTTCTTTTTAAGCCGAACCAGAGAGAGGTCAGAGGAAAAATTCGCAGACCCAATTAATCACTGATTTAATTAAATAGGAAATACATTATAAGATCAACATATTTAATCTTATCATTATATTAGTATAATTCGAATTATATATATATATATATATATATATATAATTCGAATTTGTTTAATGATTATCTAGATCCAATGGTTAAAAATAAATCTCAAACCAATCCAATGGATCAAAATCATTTCGGGATAAAATCAAATGCGCTAGGGTTTTAATAAAACCCTAATTCGAATTCTTATCACATTTTTAATTCGAATTATATAATATATATATTTAATATTAATTAATTTCTAATCCGACGGTAAAGATTAAATCTTAAAACTGATCCAACAGACATAATTAATCAAGGAAATTCGAAATACCTAAGCTTGGTCACCAAGCTATCAATTTCGAATTATTATTAGAGTTTAAATCAATTATCTTAATCCAACGATTGATATTAAATCATAACCGATCCAATGGATCAAATTGATTTTAGGGATTTGCTAAAATACCAAAACATTTGGTACTTATGCCGCAAATTTTGAATGTCCAAAACACATAATTCGAATTATCTAGGGTTTCCAATAACCAAACCCTAATTCAAATTTTACACATTTAATGTATATAAATATATATTTTATTTATTAATATAAATCCATTAATTATTAATAAGATATTAATAACTAAATCCAAATAATTAAATTACATTAATAAATCAGATCTCAACATTACACATTAAAATGTCATGGTCCCACACCATCATTTAAATTCGTGACACGTGATTTAATTTCATAGTTTATCGAACCGAGTCATAAACTTAGAAAATCCATAAATCACAAACCGTAAGTCGAAATGACTTGGTTCAAAAAGTAAAGTTGCTTAAAATTTAATTTAAAACAACATTGCGGTGATATAAAATCTAAATTATAATTTATTTTCATCAGTTAGTTCTGTGTACCAAATTATGGTACTTTTGTCACGCTGACGATAAAACTATCTGACGTCTGTCACAGACGTTTCAATTTTATAAGTCTATGCAAATAATTAAACATTATCCATAATGTATTTTAATTACGTACGTATCATCCGTTACAGAGTTATTCTAGGGACCATGGACCTGTATCACTTAAGCTTTAACGAACTGCTAGTTGTTCGTCAAACCTCGAAGTGATTCCACTATAGACCCGAGGCTGCACTGTTTAGTGGTACGGTAAATATTATTCCCTTTATACAGCAGGGTGTCCATTGATACAATCAAATTCGGGTTATTGTTCTTTCACTTGATGATTCACACATGAGCAGAAGGTTTTACCGTAATGCGTCTCATTGCATTTTCCTCCTTGACTCACTTATGGTTTCGATTCATAAGTTGCGCACGGGTACCTCTCACTTCTAACAACTGACAATCAAGGGAACCATCAGGACTCTGAAGAGATTTGTGGTATGCCCATGTCTATGATCAAGCTACCCTTACTAATGACTATCATATTCCCAAAATAATAGTGTTGGGAACAACAGTAATATCTTGTGTTCTTTAACGGCTAAATCAAAGAAAAATCAAGACAGTAGCTCGGTCCATTTGAACATCTATTTGTGACTCAACTTCAAGTTATCAGTGACGGTCTTATATGATAACTTCTTGAGTTTATTTCAGGTCCAATCCAGTATAAAGACACTTCATACTTAATGCACTTCTAGTCAGTGTGAAATACACACATAATCCAGAATAGGATTGTCACTTAGTCACATTAATGACCTTACACGATTAATGGGCTCCCACCAAGTTAATCAAGTCACAAACGTTTTAAGTTCATTTATTATGATTATTAATTCTTCCTCACATTCACTCTGGTGTGATAATAATAACATAATTGCATCCTTTATGAACTAAGGAAACAAACATTATGTTTTACTCTACCAGAAACTATAATAAGATTGACATAATAAGTACTATCTTTATTCAATGACTTGTCATAATCTTTTACAAATGGATAAATATCTTTTTTAAGGACACACATGTCCAACAGTTCCCAAAATAATAGTGTTGGGAACAGCGGTAATATCTTGTGTTGTTTAACGGTTAAATCAAAGAACAATCAAGCCAGTAGCTCTAACTCAAGACCACTCAGAACTTAGAACTAATATCCATTTGATCATCTATTTGTGACTCAACTACAAGTTATCAGTGACGGTCTTATATGATAACTTCTGGAGTTTAAGTCAGGCCCAGTCCAGTATGAAGACACTTCACACTTAATGCACTTCTAGTGAGTGCGGCACACACAAAATCCATAATGGAATTATCACTTAGTCACATTAATGACCTTATCGATTAATAAGCTCCCACGCAGTTAATCAGGTCATGGACATTTTAACTTCATTTATTATGATTATGAATTCTTCCTCATATTTACTATGTTGTGATAATAATAACATAATTGCATCATTTATGAACTAAGGAACAAACATTCTATTTTACTCTACCACAAACTATAATAATAGTAACATAATAAGCACCATCTTTTATTCAAAGAATTGTCATAATCTCTTACCAATGGATAAAAAATCCACTTGTTAAAGGACACATGTACAACAAGCGCGGCCCCGTCGAAGAAGAGCAAGGTTATCTCTGAGCAGCAGGTCCCTCGTACGAGGTTTAATCCTTATGGTTATGTTGCGTCCTCGCATCGGTCCGACAACAAGATGAAAGCTCCCGTGTCTCGAGAAGGGAGTAACAGCCGCTCCGGCTCGAGTGATCACTAAGGGATCCAAAGCATCGTGATCAACTTTGCAAACTCGCACTCCCTGGTGGACTCGCCATGTGCCTCGTCCCGCTATGTGGCCTACTCGGCCCGTTGAGGTCATCCTCTCGATGTCCGCACTCTGGCCCATGGCCGCAAATATGAGAAGGCAGCGCACAACAGTTTCAAGGTGAGCTCGAATAATCCTGAACTCTTTGGGCTTCATTTTATCAAGATGTTAATTATTTTCTTTTCTTTAATGCAATTCCTTATCGCTATGAAAGAAATGGTTCAAGCGTATGAGAAGGACTTGGCGACTTTTAAGCTTGAGCTCAACGAGGCTTTGGCGCGGGCTCCGAGGATTGCTTGAAGAAGGCCGAGACGCAGCTCACCGTGAAGGAAAAGGAGATACGAGTTTTCCGCGGCTGTCTTCCCAAGGCCGAAGATGACCTTTACTTGGCGAACCTCGATGCCGATTTTCAACGAGAGACGGTGGAGAAGCTTCAGGCCCAACTTTCTGAGGAGCGTAATCGTGGTCGGTCCTTTCAAGACGATGTGTCATCTCATTGGGCCGACGTAGCTAGGGTGCAGGCCTTGGAGCCGAGTCTGAAATCATCTTGCGAGGATTTGGTGAAGATGACCAAGGAGCTTCAGGACACAAGGAACGAGGTAATTGCTGCGACCCTCCTTGCTGTATAGAACGTCTTCAAGAAGTTGAACAACAAAATCAAGCGTTGTAATGATAAGATCGCTAAACTCAGACTTCAACTCGCAAAGTTCACCTCCGCCGGTGGGGTTCAAGATAAATGCTCGAGTTTTCTCCATGCCGTTTGAAAGCTGCTACTTGTGTTGGGGTCTTTCCTGGAGTGATTATGATGGGTTTTGTGTGCCAAGTGATGCTCTGTCTCATGGGGTCGGTCCCGGGTCCTCTCCAGCCTTGAGCTCCGCCTTGTCTCGCCCTGCCATTAGTGAGGACATCCGTCGCGATCCCCTTCCCTCAGTCGAAGGTGACCACAAAGAGGTTCTCGAGGTTGCCAACAACGCGGAGGATACTGTAGGTCCCGAGCTTGGCGAGGGGAAAACCGTGGGCGAGTAACTGAGGAGGAGATCGGGTTCCATGGCGCTAATGTTGACGAGGAGGCCATATAATTCCTTGTGTGCCTTTTAGTTTTTCTTTGTTTCAATTTCGTTACTTCTTAGACAGCACGCACCATTTTTGGTCAGGAGTCCGACTTGGGTGTTTAAAACTGATGTTTGGATAGCGCGCACCTATTTTGGTTGATAGTCCGACCTGAGTGCTTTCATCTCGATTGACCGGGTTGTGCTTTTGTTTGTCGTGGACTTATTTGATTGTGAATAAACCTCGTCAGTGATCCCCAATCATGTGTTTCTTTGTTCGTTATTTTGCGCATCCCGATTGTTCCTTTTTTTACCTCGCTATGATTCTTTGCGCGACCGCGCCAATCAATCCCTTAGACATTTTCTTTTCCAAGCCTATTCACGTGTGGGTCATGAATGTGTTCTTGTACTTTGAAATCGAATCTTGGGAGATTTGGGTGTTAGGCGGCTGAATGCATATGTCGAGGAGAGGTCTTACTCTGATTGCACGTGTGAATCGAAGTGCTTTGATCAGTTGTAAGCGTTTTGACCTCGTTTTGCGTGCTTCGACGATGTAGGAATGATCGTGAGAGTAGGGGTGTTTCCTTTGTTAACACCCTAGGGGGAATTGAATCAAAGAGTGTTCGAATTTAGGTAGGACGGGTTTTTCAAAAAGGTGAAAAGGATTTGGGTTGTGCCTGTATGAGGCTTCCTACGTACCCGATTTTTCCGGGAACAAGCCACTACATAGTTTGAGGTGATATTTTCTTTACCGAATAATATATTTTTAGATGGTGGGTGTTCCAACTTCAGAGGAATTTTGGTCCGTCGGAACTGATGAGTCGTACACACTAGGTTTAACTATTTCGGACAAAATGTATGGTCTTTCTCAGTTTATTCCTAGCTTTCAAGCGTTCAATTCCGGTGTATTTTGGAATACTTAGCGGAGTACCAGGTCTCCTACTTTGAATGAACAAGGTCGAACTTTTGACTTGTAGTATGTTTTCTATTACCCTTTTGTAATTTGTGATTCTACTTAATGCTCTTTCTCTTCGTTCTTCATTGTAGTCCAGCTGGTGTTTTAGTATTTCATCGTTTTCATTTGCCCAGTTCGGGCAATATTCTTGTCTTAGGCTGATCAATTTTGCTTCAGCTGAGACTATTTCTTCAGTTCCGTACACCAATTCGAAAGGTGTTTCTCTGGTTACCCTGCGAGATGTCGTTCTGTAGGCCCAGAGCACCCCGTTAAGTTCTTCGGGCCATCTCTCTTTCTTGTTGTCCTACATCTTTTTGATCCCGTCGATTGTTATTCTGTTGGCCACCTCGGAATGTCCGTTTCCTTGTAGATATCTCGGCGCATAAATTTTTGTATCTTCTTGAAATGAATTGTGGTCCGTTGTTTGCGATGATCCCCTTAGGGAGTCCATATATGCAGATGATGTCTTTCCATACGAAGTTTTCTGTGTCTACGTCTTTTATGTGTACGTATGCTTTGGCCTCTATCCACTTCGTGAAGTAGTAAATTGCTATTAGTATGAACCTATTTAGGCCTTTGGCTGCCGGCATTGGTTCGACGATGTCCATTAACCATTTCATGAAGGGATATGCCACTATGACCGATGATAATTTTAGTGCGGGTTGTTTTGTTGGCGCGTGCTTTTGGCACCCGTCGCATTTCCGCTTGTACAGCTCACTATCTTCTAGCATTGTGGGCTAGAAGAATCCTTGCCTTTTGACTTTCTTGGCGAGGGACCTCCCTCTGGAGTGATTCCCGCAACTTCCTTCGTGTATCTCACTCTGAGGCATTTGAGGTATGGCCCACTAAAACTTCGTTTGTAGAGGGCATCGTTTATTAGGTAGAATCTCGAGCTTTTGGCTCTTAGTTTTATAGCTTCATGTCGATCTCGTAGGAACTTTACTATCAAGGTCCTCCAATCATCCGTCTTGAGCTCGATGTTGTTCACTGTCAATTCGATGCTTGGTGCATCTATTGTTTCTACTGGGATGGTCTGTTTTACCTCGGGATCCGAGGTGGAGGCCACTTCCACCAGTGCGTCTACATGAGTGTTTTCACTTCTCGGGATCTAGATCACTTCTACTTTTTTGAATGATTTGATCAATTGATCGACCATGACGAGGTAAGAATTCGTTCTTTGGTCTTCAGCTTCGTATTCCCCGGCGATTTGACTTATGACTAGTTTTGAGTAACAGTAAGCTTTTACGTTGTGCGCTCATACTGCTCGTGCCAGTTTGAGGCCAACTATTAGAGCCTCATATTCGGCCTCGTTGTTTGATGCTTTGAATTTGAGACGAAAATATTGATCAATCACCTCGCCACTTGGAGTGACTAGGTGAATTCCTACTCCTGGCCCACTTTGGTTCGATGACCCTTCCACTTTTAGCGTCCATGCTTCGTCCATGGATTCGTCCTCCAGTTTCTCGGTGGACGGTTCTGTTGGAAATCGATAGTATCAGTCCGAATTCCTTACCCACGATAATAGCCTCCGAGGCGTCCCGCTAACATTTAAAAAATTATTTTAAAGCGGAAAACTTGTTACCCGACCGACGACACGGATATCGGGTAATAATCATTTCGTTAGGATCCGATAAATATTTCAAATTAATATTTCATAATCATTATTAATAATCTAGTCGAATAGGAAATAAATAGAAAGTAGTAAATGGTTGTATTTATGGACCCAATGCATAAGGGTGTACCTCAAAGACGATTCCGGTTGCGCGTTCTGACTTATGCAGGGCTCCGCCGGTGCTGAGGGAAACTCCCGGGATCTTCCGGGATATTCTCGGGGACTCGTCGTACTGACGGTTCTTTTATAGCTACCGGAGAAAAATATCTCCTAAGCCGAACTAGAAGAGAGATCAGAAGCAGAAAACTCGCAAACCCTAGAGAGAGAGGGGGGCTCGAGTTTTTGCATTGAGGAAAGGTGTAAAAAATGTGTCGAAGGAGCCTCCTATTTATAGGCTCAAGATGTAACTGATTTGGAGATTTTCCCTCCCTTTTTTTCGAATTTTATTAATTAAATATAATTAATTATTTCAATCCAATGGTCCAGATTCAATCTCATCTAAATCCAATGGAGATAATTAATCAGGGATTTAATTAAATAATAATACATGATAAGATAAATATATTTAATCTTATCATCATATTAATTAAATCTGAATTATATATATATATATATATTAAAATTCAAATTTGTTGATGATTATATAGATCCAATGGTTAAAAATAAATCTTAAACCAATCCAATGGATCAAATCAATTAGGGATAAAATCAAATTCCCTAGGGTTTCACTGAAACCCTAATTTGAATTCTTATCCACATCATTATTCGAACTAATATTTAATTAATTTCTAATCCGACGGTAAAGATTAAATCTCAAAACCAATCCAACGGACACAATAAATTAAGCAAATTCGAAATACCTAAACTTGGTCACCAAGCTTCAATTTAGAATTACATTTAGGGTTTAAATCAATTATCTCAATCCAATGGTTGATATTAAATCATAACTGATCCAATTGATTAAATTGATTTTAGGGTTGTGCCAAAATACTAAAAAATTAGGTACTTATACCGAAAATATAAAATATTCAATACTAACTATTCGAATTAGCTAGGGTTTGTATTTACCAAACCCTAATTCGAATTTACACATATATTAATATATAAATATATATTTTTATTTATTAATATAAATATTTTAATTATTAATTAATTATTAATTAGATATTAATAATTAAATTCAAATAATTAAATTATATTAATAAAACCTGATCTCAATATCACACATAAAATTTCATGGTGTCACACCATCATTTAAATTCGTGAAATGTGATTTAATTTCATAGTTTATTGAACCGAGTCATAAACCCAGAAAATCCATAAATCACAAACCGTAAGTCTAAATGACTTGGTTCAAAAAGCAAAGTTTCTTAGAATTTAATTTACAGCAATATGATGCTGTTAGAAAATCTAAATTATAAATTTATTTTTATCAGTTAATTCCGTGTACCAAAATATGGTACTTTTGCCACGCTGACAATAAAACTATCTGATGTCTGACACAGATATGTTAGATTTATAAGTCGAGCCAAATGATTAAACATTATCCAGAATGTATTTTAATCACGTATGTATCATCCGTTACAGAGCTATCCTGGGGACAATGGACCCGTATCACTTAAGCTCCAACGAACTGCTAGTTGTTCGTCAAACCTCGAAGTGATTCCACTATAGACCCGAGGCTGCACTCTTTGGTGATACGGTATATATTATTCCCTTATAACAGCAGTGTCCATTAATACAATCAAATTCGGGTTATTTTCCTTTCACTTTATGACTCACACATGAGCAGGCGGTTTTTACCGTAATGCCCCTCATTGCATTTTCATCCTTGACTCAGTCAGTAATATTACGAGCAACCCACTTATGATTTCGATTCATAAGTTGCGCACGGGTACCTCTCACTTCTCACCACTGAAAATCAAGGGTATCATGACTCTAAAGAGAGTTGTGTGATGCCCATGTCCATTATCGAGCTATCCTTACTACTGACTATCATGTTCCCAAAATAATAGTGTTGGGAACAGCGGTAATATCTTGTGTTCTTTAACGGTTAAATCAAAGAACAATCAAGCCAGTCGCTCGGACTCATGATCACTCAGGACTTAGAACTAATATCCATTTGAAAATCATTTTGTGACTCAACTTCAAGTTATCAGTGACGGTCTTATATGATAACTTCTTGAGTTTAAGTTAGGTCCAGTCCAGTATGAAGACACTTCACACTTAATGCACTTCTAGTGAGTGTGGCACACACAAAATCCATAATGGAATTATCACTTAGTCACAGTAATGACCTTATCGATTAATAAGCTCCCACTTTGTCAATATCTCGGACCGGTTAGGACTATGCAATACTGAATGCAGTATTTGTAGTGTCATTACCATGATTGTTATGAGCTTGGAAGTAAGGTCTCAGCTTTCTCGCTGAAGCGACGAGCGCGAATGTTATTTTCTACATGGTGGGATATCGGGTCTCCGCGTCTTCTAGCGACTTGCTAGTGTACAAGATTGGTTTTTGATCACCTCGATCTTCTCTTACTAGTACGATGCTTATCGCGAAGGTCATTACTGCGAGGTAAATTAAGAGTTGTTCGCCGACTACTGGGCTCACCAGTATTGGTGGAGTGGACAAGTACTTTTTCAGTTCTTGAAATATTTGTTCGTATTCTTTGGTCCATTCAAATTTTTTGTTTTCTTTCAACATTTTGTAGAAAGGCAGGCACTTGTCGGTTGACCTTGATATGAACCGATTGAGTGCCGCATACCGTTCGGTGAATCATTGGACTTCTTTTATGCTGCGAGGTGAAGGCATTTTCATTAAGGCTTCTTAATTATCTGCATTGGCCTCTATGCCACGTTGGGTGACCAAGTATCCTAAAAACTTTCACGATGACACCCCGAATGAGCACTTCGATGGGTTTAGCTTCATCTGGTATTTCTTTAGCATTTCGAAGCATTGTTCGAGGTGAGCGATGTGATCTTCCGAGTGTTTGGATTTGACCTGCAGGTCGTCTACGTAGACTTCCATTGTTTTTCTATATATTTTGAGAACATTTTGTTAACGAGTCTCTGGTAGGTTGCCCCTGCGTTTTTTAGTCCGATGGGCATTACCTTATAACAGTATATAGCTCGCTCATTTAGGAACGAGGTTTTTGCTTTATCGTCGGGGTGCATCAAGATCTTGTTATAACCGGAGAAGATGTCCATAAAATAAAGTAGCTCGTGCCCACATGTTGCCTCGACTAGTCTGTCGATTTGTGGGAGTAGGAAACTATCTTTTGGGCACGCCTTCTTTAGGTCCTTGAAATCGATGCATACTCTCCACTTCCCGCTTTTCTTCTTGAAAACCACGGTGTTGGTAGTCCGGATATTTCACCTCGCGGATCGAACTTGTTTTGAGGAGTCTTTCGACTTCTTCGTTTACCGCTCGGGAACGTTCCGGGGCTAGTTTTTTCCTTTTCTGTTTGATAGGTTTTTAGCTTGGATCGACATTGAGTTGATATGATATGATCTCCAGGCTTATTCCTGGCATGTCTTCGTGCGACCAGGCAAAGCACTCCCTATTCTTTTTTAAGAACTTGATGAGCTGCTTGCGTACCTCTCCCCTGAGCTCGCTTCCGACTACGACGGTGTGGACACACAGGGGTTGTCCTCATCGATAGGGACCAGTTTTACCATCTCAATGGTTGGGTACTCGTTGTCCTCTTCTGAAGTTTTTTTCACCTCGTTGATCTGCGGGCACTGTAATTGCTATACTTTATTCACTATGCTCTGTTTAACGAGTAAGAAATTGTTCATGAAGCACCTCCGTGTCATGGCTTGGTTGCCTTTGATCTCCTTGATCCATTCTTCAGTTCGGAACTAGAGGCTCTGATGGTACGTTTACGGGACTGGTCTCCCGAGGACTGCATTTTAGGAAGACAGGCAGTCTATGATTAAGAATTTGGTTATTAAGTTAACACCCCTAGCCATTACGGATAGCTTAATCTCCCTGATGGTGTTTATGGAGTGGCCACTAAAAACGGTGAGCGGAACTGTTTCTCTATTAATTTCTTCCGGCCTAATCTTCATCTGACATAAGGTCGATAAAAAGATCATGTCCGCAGAGCTTCCGTTACGATGAGAATTCTTTTGGTTTCCCAATTTGTTATGTTGGGGGTTATGACAACAGCGTCGTAATGTGGCCCTGTGAGACAGTTTGCGTCACTTTCTTTGAACGTGATGAGGGCCTCCGGTCCTTGAAATATCTAGCGAGGTGGTTTCGATTGAAGTTTTCGCTGGTGCGCTTTGATTGAGTTGATCGAAGACATGCAATACTGAGACCCGCCTATGATCACATTGATGACATGGGGTTTCTTCTCTTGATTGGCTTCTTCGATCTCGTTGACTTTTTCCCTCTTTTTGAAAAAGGTGCTCGGTGTCTCCCCTGGTGGAGGGGGACCTCGGAACTTCTTATGTTTTCTATTCTTCGAAGCTGATGGGTCGTTTTCTGGAATTGTGTTTCCCTGCAATCTCACGTTCGCGGTCTCAATATCAAGATCGCTCATTTCACCTCGTTCCAGATTTTCCGCTAGCGTCGTTTGCAATTTCCGGAATTAGGCGGTTGCATGCCCGAACACTTTGTGGAATTTACAGTACGCTTTCAGGTTTTTCACCCACGGGTCGGCCTGCGCTGCTTGGGCGTTATTTTTGGCCATGTTAACTTCTTGCTTCTCCGAGTTCATTACGTAACCCGGAGGGAGCGCATCGCGCTTAGGTGGGTGCGTGTGATTTGGGTTCCCTCGGTGATGCCCAGCTCCATTGTGCTGGTTGTGATCCCGAGGTGGTCTTTGTTGATTGTTGAACTTTGGTGCTGCCGGGGTAGGGTCGAATTTT
Organism: Parietaria judaica; assembly: GCA_954871525.1. Classification (NCBI taxonomy): domain Eukaryota; kingdom Viridiplantae; phylum Streptophyta; class Magnoliopsida; order Rosales; family Urticaceae; genus Parietaria; species Parietaria judaica. The sequence goes on from OX940868.1 coordinate 6,170,578, forward strand.
GCACCGAGGGCTGCCCGCTCTTCTTTGACTTGAATCCAGTTTCTGCCGCGATATACCACGTCTTCGATCGAAGTATAACGGTTCATGCAGATGTCTTGTTTGAATTTAGACTTGTACCACAATCCCGCGATGAGGGCTGTAATCGTTGTGCCGTTACTTACCCCATTGAGGCGTGATAGCACGTTTTTGAATCTAGATATGAAGTTCCCCAATGGCTCGTCTTTGGATTGTTGTAATGCGTAAAATTGGGCCACCGTGGTTTCAGTCTCGATAAACATAGATAAATTCTTTAAGAAGATCATCGTCAACTGATCGAACAAACTGATCGAATAGGGTTCTAGCTTGGAAAAAAGGTCGAGGGTGTTTTGCTCGAGATGTTCGGCGAATATTTGGCACTTCCCCACGTCTTTCTGTGCTGGTTTGAGGTTAAATATTCCCATGGCGATATGGAATGCCCAAAGATACGCCCTCGGGTCAGATTTTCTGTTGTATTAGGAAATGTTGAGTCTCCCGATGTCCCTGATCCTTTCGTTGGTGATCAGTGATGTAAATGGCGTGCTCATTGATTCTCGGACTATCCGCTCTATCTCGGGAGCTGCCGAGGTGGCGTGATGAACTTTTGAGTTCACCGCTTTCACCTCAGCATTTACTTTCTCGACCGTACACTCCAGCCCTTTGAGCCATGCCGGAAAATTCTATACGCGATCAAAAACAAAACTGTTATTTTTGTTGCCCAGAAAGGGGATCGGTAATGCCGCAGGGGTCGCTCCTTCCTTGATGCGGATGGGGTTGTTTATTGAGCTGCCAGTCCACATGGAGCTCAAGCGCATCGGCGCCTGAAGGGGTTGCACGTCGGGAGCTTGAACTTGTATCTTTCTTGCTGGAGTTTGGAATCCGAGGTCGTCGGGAAGGTTCGGCATCTCATAGTTGGATTGAATTTCTCCCAATCTTGTGTCGTGGTACTTAGGTGAGGTAGTCCCAGCGGCAGCCTCTTGATCTGTTTGCCTCTATACGCCTGTGGCGAGATTTCGTCCCTCCACCATACCCGAAGTGTTTTCTACCTCGATAACTCCTGGCGTGATCTAAATCTCAAAAAATTCCAAGGCTCTTTCCAGTCCGAGATCTCTCTATGGTGCTAAAGAGAGCTGAGTTTTCATCGAGTTGACTGCCTTGGTCAAAGCTCCCTCGATCTGGGACTGTTTTTCATCGAGGCCTTCCAATTTAGTTTGTAATTCCTTCTCGATTCAGCGTTCTCCTCGAGTTGTTTGAGGATAGTTTCAATCATGGACCTGACACCGTTGTCCGCTACGGGTTCTGTTGGGTTAGCCATTGGGGGGATTTCCGCTGGATCCTCCGTTTTTCATCTACTAGTTTGCTTGTTCGGTAATTGGTTGGGTAGAAATCTATAACGAATTTCCCACAAACGGCGTCAAACTGTTGACGTGAATAATCACGATCCAACTGTCACGAAATGATTGGATTTCGGTTTTCCTGAGAACAAAAATTGAATGGATCGTATATTAACTTGGATTTAGAAATATAGATGGTGCAAAATAAGAGCTTTGATTCTGTTGGATTGATTACTGTTGCGTAAAATCTCGCAAGTATACGAGTCGCTTCAAGTAATAAAGTGATAAATAGAGTATCGTCTCCACGAGGACTAAGTTAGTGACAATTAATTTCTCAAAAATTCAGTTTTTATAAAATTGATAAATTGGGTTTTTGGTTTTGTATCAATGCAAGATAACGTAAACTAAGCGTGAACAACCAACGGGATTACGAGGAAAAACAGAGATTGATTTTTAAATTAATCGAGCAACTAGGATTATCGATTTCCCTTCAATTCCAATGTCTAAATGAAATATTATGTGACTGCTACAGCTATTGCTATGACGAATATCAACTTTCAGCTTTTTGACTTATGAAATTAGCTCATGTTCTCACAAGATGAAATGCAATCCAACATTATAATGAATAACATAAACATGTTCACAAGGTGAGAAAATGGACTATTGATTTTGATGAAGAGTTGATGAAGAAAAGGGGCTCAAATCGTCACCCCAAGCTCCTTTCCAAATATGATTTTTCGCTCCCAGACTTTGCTACGGCGATCGCTACGGCAGTCTGGCGAAACGACTTCCTTGAAACGATCACCGGCAATGAGTTCCGTTCTTCTCCCAACTTCATCCTCCTTTTAGCTCGTTTTCTGGGGTGATTTTTCTGTATTTTCCCCCTCTCCTCCCTTGTGGTGGCTGCTTCTTCCTTTCTTGGCTCCCATTTCCCCAAAAGGATGTTGCCCTAGGTGACATGGCCTTCCCAAAATGGAGGAATGTGGTCCAACAATCTAGTGATGACATGTGGAAAGTGACTCACAAGATGTGGTCCATGAAATAATCAGCCAATCAAAGTTTTATCACAATTTCTTCCTATTTTTCCCATAACTAATCACTTTAGACACATCAATTACTTAAAGAGCTTCATTTCTTAAACCAACTAAAAACTAAAAAGAACCTAAGATAAACATAATAAAATACAAGACATACACTCTCAAATTCACAATAAATTAAGCTTAAAGGTGTTAAAATCTTCACTTAATATCCCGTTATCACACCCCCAAACTTAAGTCATTGCTCGTCCTCGAGCGATGCCAAACAAAAACAAAAACTATCCTAGACACTAAAACACACTACGTAAAAGCTAACAAAAAGAAAAACTACAATTCAAAGTGAGGTTGCAATTAACTTATTCATTACAAGAAAGGGATTGCTCTCCGAGATTGATTAATTTGTTTTTTGTTCAATGCAAGTCAACACACCTTCTTCATGTGCAAAAAATTTTGAATCAAAGAAATTCTTCTCGTGCAAATTTTGTGCTTAGAGGTAGTGGTTCATACGCTGCCCCTCAAATGAATGCAAACATCTCCCTAAACACCCGATTTCCTCAATCAAATAAGGTCTCGGTCCTCAAGCTTAAATATGTTTTCATATGTTGACGCAATGGCTTCCTCTCCACTAATGTAGACAAACAATCAACAAAAGATCAAAAGGACTTTTAAGGGCTGGAATTTTTGGTTTTTGGCTACGGTGAGAGGTTAATGAAAGATTTTGAATTGGTTTTCCACACCTTTGCGCTTTTCACTCTCTAAGATTCCCAAGAATTTTCCTAATTTTTCCTCATCAAGTCCCAAATAGTTTCTTAGTTTTGCCATTGACTAAAGCTTACGGGAATCAAGATTTTTTTTTCTTTTTTTTTCTTTCTTTTCTTGATGTAGCACTCAGGGCAGCAACAAACTTTTATTTTCCCATTTATGATTTGACTTTGCACAACATGTCAATGGAAAACTCTCTAATATGGACTTATTTTATCACTTTTTTTTTTTTACTTGCACTCTCACTTTTTCACCCCCTTTTCCCCCAAACTTATCGTTCACACACTCTTGTATTTGTTCTTTCCTCACCCCTCACTCCTAGAGAGATCAAGGCGCAAAGGTATTGTGAAACGGGTTTATGATGTAAGGATGGTGAATGATGAGTGATGGGTTATTTTTTTTTTTTGGTTCGTCATGGTGGATATGGGAATGTATTTTTAATGTTTGGAAAGATGAAAATTCAACGCCTAAATCATTTCTTCCGTTTTCATGTTTGTCATGGGATTTCGCCTCAAGGAAGACCATTACGCAATTCTAGAAACTTAAACTCTCTCAAGATGCCTAGTTATCTTTTCGGGGTCACAAAGCGTTTTCGGTTAAGCTCACACCATTCTTGGAACAATGCACTATTTCTACCCCTAATTACATTATTAACACTCAAAAGATTTCTAAGATTCAGAAAAATTTCACATTTGGAAGGCGAGCCGACTAACATGTATATATGTGATATTATTATTAATAAATCTTCATCCTAGAGCCCCAATCTCGTTAATGTTTTTAAGATAACTATAACCTCAAAAGAAAGACACAAAATAAACTAACAAAGACTCAATACTAATCTAAACTCACAAGTTTACCTAAAATACCCCCAAACTTTGAAAGGAACAATGTCCTCATTGTTTTTGGGCAACAAAAATACTAACTAAATCTAAGACACTAAACTAAATGACAAGAACAGAAAAAAAAAAAAAAACAAACAAACAAACATAAAAACAAAACAGAATAAAATATGGTTCAAGATGCTCCCTGTTGTCGTGTTGTTCGAGGTCTAAGTGCGTCGTCGGCTGCCGCTTCGAGTTGCCGGTGCCGAGGACTGTCGTTTTGGGGCTCTCCTTGTCTTTGGGGCAGACTCTTCAAGCTGTTCGGAGCCTTCGGATTCGTCACTTTTCTCTGAGGAATTCGCCTTACTTTCTTCTTGTTTTTGCCCAAAGTATGGCACATCGTCAAGCGGCCTCTTGCATAGTTCTGAACGAGCTTTTCAGAACCCGTCGTTCACGGCTCCTTGATATTGAAAATAATCACTCACAAGTCTCTTGAATTTGTCAGACTCCTCCTTTTGTTGATGGGAGCGGGCAGAATCTGAGAGTCGTCTCGCTGCTCCGACGAGTCGGTGCACTATGTATCGCGAGCTGTGCGGCGAGCTGATGCCTTAGTACGGGCCATAATCTAGCAATTCCCGTATGTATCCGAGCAATTCCAACAACCCAATATCTCCAATTCCCGCATGTACGAACCTGAGTTTGCTCGAGATTGACGAGTGAGAATGAGGAGCTTCTGCGCACGATTCCAACGACCGAAGGCTAGGGCTTTGCAGCGAGCAACTCTGAGAACTGGCGGGAAGACAGAGGATTCGCAACGGAGATTGAGGGCGACGAAGCTTTGCTGCGATGGGAAATGGTTGTGGAGATTTAGGATTTTGTCTGTGAAGTTTCTTGGCTCAGAGGGAAAACGAAGGTTGTTCCTCGATGCTCAGTTAAGTGGAGAGAGGAGAACAATACTGTGGGTCCCACGTGAATTTTGTTTGTGCCTGATATAATTAAATCAAATGGGCCCTTTTCTTTGTAATTCTTTTACTTATGGGCCCATTTATATTCAAAGAAAGTCAGCCACATTTTTCCTTTTCCAATTTTGGGAGGAATGGGACCCACTCTACTTAAATAAGCTCAGTCACACGCAAAACTCGACGCTCTTTCGATCCTGAAGTTCTAATTGTCATAACAATGCTGTGGCGACCCCTGTTTTCTTCATTATATTGTCTGGGACCTTGTGGCATGAATAAGAAAAAAAAACTAAAAGCTGAAAATTAAACTGAGGGATGCCTCCGTCCAAGCGCTTGTTGTAAGTCGACAGCCCGACGTTCATCGCTTCGATTACGAGTCGTGGAGTGTGATGGAGGAATTTTCTCGGTCAATTTCACCTCCAAAATAATGTTTCAAGCGTTGCCTGTTCACCGCCAATTCTATTCTGAATACCTCTTCTCGGACTTGCACGGTACCATAGGTGAGAACCTTCATCGGTGATTCTCTTGCCGTCTTCTTCTTTCGTCTCATCTTTGGAAGCGGCGGATTCATCCTCGATTGTCGCTTATTCCTCATCTTTGGCATAGGCACTTTCTTCGAGGTACATTGCAAGAGGATAACCCAAAAGTTGTCCGAGATAGAGGAAATAATTCCAGCGTCTAGCGGCCACTTGATAATTTTCATTTTCGCCCTTTCTTCCATGACGAGATTAAGTCGCCTCTGTTGTTCCTTATACTTGCTGCAGCAGTCCTCCGGCTCTTTTTCTAGGACCACCATTTTGGACTCCCCAAGACCTTGCTTCTTTGTCAAGATATCATTCATGAGCATTATAGAGTTTGGCACTTGCTCTTTATGCTTTCCGTGAACGATTTCTTGTGGCATGAATGCTTCTTCATTGGTCAAGGAGTTGGTTCCTTCCTTAGTTTCATCACCACATTGGATCAATGTGGGCTTGAATAACTTGTTTTCTTGTTCCAGGGCTGCCTCCTTGGTTAGGACTTCATCAAGCTTTTTGGCTTGCTTTGTGACGGCTTCGGCAATTTCTTTGCTCTTTTCTCGGCGGTCTTCCGTTGGGCTCGGGTATTCATCTTGTGGTCGGCTATTTTGAGTTGCGGCTATTTGACCCAATTGCGTCTCCAAGTTCTTGATTGACGCCTTTGTTTCAGCCATGAACGACTTCAATAGTTGCTCTAAAGAACCATCCAACGCTTGCAGCTGCGGTTCTGATTGATGTGAAGAATTTGGTTGAACAAAGTGTTGAAAACCGTAGTGAGTTTGTTGTTCCAGGTATTGCTGCAGTGGTTGCTGTGACGAACCCTGTTGATCAGAGTGTTGAAAACCATACTGAGATTGTTGCGACTGTTGTTGGTAAACAGATGGTGCTTGCTGATTGTACCACGTATTTGCATTTGATGGTTCCACATATGGATTCGCCCATGGGAAATTTTGGTGCTGGCTCCAACCCGGATTATAAGTGCTCGACTGTGGGTTTGAGAGTTCCCCAAACCACATGGCATCGGGATTTGATGGACAATGCTCGTACTTGTGCCCACCTCCGCAGAAGACACATTGAATATTAGCCGGTTTCACGGCTTTTGTGCTATTGCCCGCCTTAAATGAATCGAAGTATTCCGCCATGGAAGTGATAAAAGATTCCATTGGGTCAATGCCATTGATTTCTTCCATGTGATCTCCAACATATACCCCTGTTTAAATTTGCATCACCCCAAAACAAGTCAATGTAGCACAAGTTCTAAAGAACCAAAAAACTGATTTTCAAAAAAAAAAAAAAAAAATCACTAAAACTAGTCCCCGGCAACGGCGCCAAAAACTTGTTGCGTAAAATCTCGCAAGTATACGAGTCGCTTCAAGTAATAAAGTGATAAATAGAGTATCGTCTCCACGAGGACTAAGTTAGTGACAATTAATTTCTCAAAAATTCAGTTTTTATAAAATTGATAAATTGGGTTTTTGGTTTTGTATCAATGCAAGATAACGTAAACTAAGCGTGAACAACCAACGGGATTACGAGGAAAAACAGAGATTGATTTTTAAATTAATCGAGCAACTAGGATTATCGATTTCCCTTCAATTCCAATGTCTAAATGAAATATTATGTGACTGCTACAGCTATTGCTATGACGAATATCAACTTTCAGCTTTTTGACTTATGAGCAAACCTCTTCCGAGCGCCTACTACTAACGATTTGTTCGAATCAATAGATATATTCCTATACCATCTATTCGTGCAAATCCAATTTTCCACAATACTTGATCTAAGCTATATAAGATTCACATATATTCCTATACTAGAATCTCATAAAATCCAAGCGGTATTCAAGCTAAATTAATCCTTTCGGTCATTAATCTAAGCCTAAACACTCTAATCAAGAGACGGTTCTTCCCTAGAATAGAGAGTAATGTTTATCACACAAGGATAAAAAGATTGAAATAAGCATAGCAATAACTAATCACAATTATGATGACATTTGAAATTAAAGTTCCATCAATAATCCTAGATAAGAAATTAGCTCATGTTCTCACAAGATGAAATGCAATCCAACATTATAATGAATAACATAAACATGTTCACAAGGTGAGAAAATGGACTATTGATTTTGATGAAGAGTTGATGAAGAAAAGGGGATCAATATCGTCACTCCAAGCTCCTTTCCAAATCTGATTTTTCGCTCCCAGACTTTGCTACGGCGATCGCTACGGCAGTCTGGCGAAACGACTTCCTTGAAACGATCACCGGCAATGAGTTCCGTTCTTCTCCCAATTTCATCCTCCTTTTAGCTCGTTTTCTGGGGTGATTTTTCTGTATTTTCCCCCTCTCCTCCCTTGTGGTGGCTGCTTCTTCCTTTCTTGGCTCCCATTTCCCCAAAAGGATGTTGCCCTAGGTGACATGGCCTTCCCAAAATGGAGGAATGTGGTCCAACAATCTAGTGATGACATGTGGAAAGTGACTCACAAGATGTGGTCCATGAAATAATCAGCCAATCAAAGTTTTATCACAATTTCTTCCTATTTTTCCCATAACTAATCACTTTAGACACATCAATTACTTAAAGAGCTTCATTTCTTAAACCAACTAAAAACTAAAAAGAACCTAAGATAAACATAATAAAATACAAGACATACACTCTCAAATTCACAATAAATTAAGCTTAAAGGTGTTAAAATCTTCACTTAATATCCCGTTATCAATTACGAAAAGGTTGCTGAAAAGTATCCAATTCCCCTTCTCATGTACAATATGTCCCATATGTATAGCCTATGTGTTGGAAAATCGGGGTTAGATTCCCGGTTCCATTACGCCGAAATATGCCTCCGATTCGTCGCGGTAACATTTAAAAATTATTTTAAAGCGGAAAGAGTAATGTTGGACCAACGGCACGGATATCGGGTACTAACCATTTTAACAAGATCCGATAAATATTACAAATTTAATATTTAATAAACATTATTAATAGGTTAGTCGAATAGGAAATAAATAGAAAGCGGTAAACGGTTGGATTTATTAACCCAATGCATAAGGACGTACCTCGGATGACGTTTCCGGTTGCGGACTCTGAAGTTTGGCAGGGCTCGGCTCCACCGGGCCTGAGGGAAACACGCGTGATCTTCCGGAATATTCTCCTGGACTCCTCGTACCAAAGCGTGGGCTTCGCCGGCAGAACCCCGTCGCAAAATTTTAACTGAGGTTCTTTTTAAGCTACCGGAGAAACAACGTTCTCACTAAGCCGAACCGAAAAGGAGACCAGAGGCAAAAACTCGCAGACCCTAGAGAGAGAGGGAGAGCTCGAGTTTTTGCTCTAGGGAAAGGTTTGAAGAATGTTATAAATGAGCTCCCTATTTATAGACTTGGCCCGTAACTGAATTAGAAATTTTCACGTCAAAATTTGAATTTTATATATATTGAAATACTTTAATTATTTCAAACCAATGGTTGATATTTAATCTCATCTAGATCCAATAGTTATAATTAAACTTGTATTTAATTAAATAAGAAAGACTTGGTAAATACAAAAACCAATCTTATCCTCTTATTTAAATTTATTCGAATATATATATTAAATTTCGAAACTTATTATTAAATATAATTAATCATCCTAATCGAAATGCTTAGATTCAATCTTATCTAAATCCAATGGATATAATTAATTAGGGATTTAATTAAATAAGAAATACTTGGTAAATCAAATTAACCAATCTTATCTTCTCATTTTAATATCGAATTATATATATACATATATATATTAATGATAATTTGGAAATTAATTATCTAGATCCAACGGCTTAGATTTATCTTGGACCGATCTAATGGATAAAATTAATTTGGGATAAAATTAAATACTTTAAGACTTGGTAAAAGCCTAATTCGATTTTATCCACAAAATTATCTTCGAATAATAAAAATGTAATTAATTCATTTCCAGTCCGACGGTAAAGATTAAATCATAAACCGATCTAGCGGGTAAATTAATTAGGTCAAATTCAAAAACCCTAAGCATGGTAACCAAGCTACTATTTTTGAATTAGGGTTAGGTCAAAAATCAATCATCTTAATCCTACGGTTGATATTAAATCATTTCCGATCTAAAGGGTAAGATTGATTTTAGAGTTTTGCTAAATTACCAAACTATAGATACTTATGCCGAAAATATTAAAACCCTTGCTAAGTCAAACTCGTGTGGACTAGGTCATGCAAGCCCACATCGATTTACACATTAATAAATATATATAATTATATATTTTATTTATTAATATAAATCTATTAATTATTAATTAATTATTAATAAGATATTAATCATTAAATCCAAATAATTAAATTATATTAATATTTCCTGGTCTCAATATCACATATTCAAATGTCATGGTGCCACACCATCGTTTAAAATTCGTGACATGTGATTTAATTTCATAGTTTATCGAACCGAGCACAAACTTAGAAAATCCATAAATCACTAACCGTAAGTCGAAATGACTTGGTTCAAAAAACAAAGTTGGTTAGAATTTAATTATAAATAACATGGTGCTGATATAAAATCTAAATTCTAACTTCAATTTATCACTTAATTTCGTGTACCAAGATATGGTACTTTTGCCACGCTGACTGTAAAACTATCTGACGTCTGCCACAGACCTTTCAGTTTTATAAGTATAGCCAAATGATTAAACATTATCCAGAATTTGTTTTAATCACGTACGTATCATCCGTTACGGAGCTATCCTGGGAACCATGGACCCGTATTACTTAAGCTCTAACGAATTGCTAGTTGTTCATCAAACCTCGAAGTGATTCCACTATAGACCCAAGGCTGCACTCTTTAGTGATACGGTATATATTATTCCCTTTATATCAGCAGGGTGTCCATTGATACAATCAAATTCGGGTTACTTTTCTTTCACTTGATGACTCACACATGAGCAGGCGGTTTTTACCGTATTGCCTCTCATTGTATTCTCCTCCTTGACTCACTCAGTAATATTACGAGTAACCCATTTATGGTTTTGATTCTTAAGTTGCGCACAGGTACCTCTCACTTCTCACCACCGACAACCTAGGGAATCAGCATGACTCTGAAGAGAGCTGCGTGATGCCCATGTCTATGGTGAAGCTACCGTTTTTACTGACTACCATGTTCCCAAAATAATAGTGTTGGGAACAGCGGTAATATCTTGTGTTCTTTAACGGTTAAATCAAAGAAAAATCAAGCCAGTAGCTCGGACTCAAGACCACTCAGGACTTAGAACTAATATCCATTTGATCATCTATTTGTGACTCAACTACAAGTTTTCAATGACGGTCTTATATGATAACTTCTTGAGTTTAAGTCAGGTCCAGTAGAGTATGAAAAAATTTCACACTTAATGCACTTCTAGTGAGTGTGACACACACACATAATCCATAATAGGATTGTCACTTAGTCACATTAATGACCTTATACGATTAATGGGCTCTCACCCAGTTAATCAAGTCACGGAAGTTGTAAGTTCATTTATGATGATTATTAATTCTTCCTCACATTGACTCTGTTGTGATAATAATAACATAGTTGCATCCTTTATGAACTAAGGAAACAAACATTCTATTTTACCCTACCAGAAACTATAATAAGATTAACATAATTAGTATCATCTTTATTCAATGACACGTCATAATCTTATACAAATGGATAAAATATCTTGTTTAAGGACACATATGTCCAACACTATGTTCTACAACGTGCCCCCTTCTTCCTTGCTCTCAACGACTAGTAGAGTTGATCTTGTCTTTCCATTGATCAGCCAGCACGTGTAAAGGTGCCCTCGGGTTATTTGGAGCTGAATTATCATTCGTTGACACGTATTTTATTGAACTGGTTATTGTGTAATTTCGTGGGCCTATTCTCGGGGTGGCTTGGTCTTCGGAGACTAAGTTTGGGGAGAGGAGCTTCGATGGGCTTTGCATAGTGATTTCCTTATTGGGCTTATTCGGGTTTGGCCCAAATACCATGGATGCTAAATAACGTCATGTCGTCTCACCCCTTAGTTGTAGTTTCTGGCTTTAATGTAGTTTCTTGTGAGGGACGAAGTCCAACATCATCAACACTATCTAGTAAGCTTTTCCGAAAAGAAAACTCCCTCAATTCTATTCTTCATCTTTTCCAAACCTTTGCTTGTCTTTTTTCCCCGAGCAAAGCTTAAGTTCTAACTCCTGAACCCCAACCTTTACCACGACACCAAAACTAATTTTGAGTGTCAGAGAGAATATCAAAGGCACCCCATCCGCCCTCTCCTAATTAGCTTACGTGTTTTCCATCTTAGCAGGATGAAAACCAAGATATAGCCCTTTTACGGCGAGCCTAGCTTGGGGAAGGCGTGTTTGTCTCTGTACACGACAAATTTTCGAAAGCGCCGTCAGACCTATCCCTTCTCGAGCTATCTTGGGAGAGCCTAACTCGGTATCGATGTTTCCTCAAACACCATGACGTACAAGGTGTGAAGGAACGGAAGTTCATACGAGATCGCTCGGGATCCCTTACCGGCGAGTCCAAAGGCGAGGAGAGAAGAGCCCACATCCTTGACCACCATGCGGTCACCGGATCGGGTCCCGAATTAAACCGGGATCAATTTTTCGCTATCAACACACCCCCATCATTTACTATAATTAATATTCTTTATGGTCTCCTTATTTATTAGAATTTCACGCTGAGGACCATTGAATATTGATAGTGACTATATTCTATTACGTAGATTTTTGGTATTACTGTTGATACTTCTTCTCCTTGTGAGTTGTGAGTTACATGAATAAAAAAAAATTAAAAATCAGAGATCTCACTCCTAATATGCCACATTATTTTATAAAAAAATGTGACAAATTCTTTGAAATGACAAATCTCAATAATTTCTCGACATTTTGTCATGTTGTTTGTTGTTTTTTCTTCTCGTTGCATATACATCATTATGAAAACTATATACAAGAGGGAAAAAAATTGGTAGTGATAAACTAATAAATAAAATAGCAAGATTATTAATTGAAACATGTGAGAATTTAATGGATAATTAATGCATCAATCATCCATTAAATTACATTAAAAATGTTCTGAATTTATTTTTATCATCAGAATATGGAGCTTATAATAAATTAATCCAGTCACTTACATTGAATAATAGTATGTTTGAAAACGTAGCCTTAGAATAACATAACTTTCCGAACGTGGTATAGTTTAATGAAATTCATAAGATATTTATCCCGGAAATTGATAAGATATGTACTATGTAGTATTCGGTGGACGCAACAAATAATGTCGCAACTTGATGATAAAAGAATTGAATTTTTCTTTTCAAAAAAAAAAGAATTGACTTTTTTACTATTAAGGTATAGCTAATGTGACGAAGACAAATAACTTATTGATAAGAAACACAAAATTATACTAATTGCAGCTATGCCTCCCGAACTTTGCATGTAGATGCAAATTTCCCCCGCACTTAAATTTTTAGAAGCAACACCCCCCTTGTACTTTTGAAAAAATAGCACATTACCCTCAACGTGTTACAAAATGACCAAAAAAGAAAGACCTTGTCATCTTGTCTGTTTTCATAAACTTCATTTTTTGTCTATGAAATTGTGAGAAATTCATTATTTAGATTATCTATTGTTGTTGGAAATTTCTTCGAGGTTGAAAACGTCACGGCTTGAATCGTGCATAACCGTAAGTAAGAACGCTGTTTTTCATAGAGAAGAAATGATACAGAGAGCACTTAACGTTGGGCGGTGGTGCGAAAGCGTGAGGTTTCATGGTCTCGCCACCTCGCCTCCACACAGTACTCATGTGGCATACTTATCACAGCTATGCCACATGTTGAGCTCATATGACTATCATTTTCCTTTTATATCGCACGTACTCTTTGTAATCAATCCACGTGAGACTTTCCAACACTTTACACTCACACATTTATTATAATATTTATTAGTAACTTATTATTAAAAAGTTCCAACAATTGTTTCACGATTGTCTCGTATCTAGCATTTTGATCTCGTTCATAATCAATTGAAGAAAAAAAATATCTTCAAATAGGTCCTATGTAGCTAACAATTTAACATTTTTCGCCGCTTTTTAGCGCACGCTTTTTGAAAGTACAAAGAGCATTGCAAAAAACAAATATAGTTAAGGAACTAGGCTAACTACAAAAACAAAAACAAAAAATCCATATAATTCAAGGGGGGCATTCCTATCAATTAAATTTAAAATCAAGGGGGGCATTCCTATTTGAAAAGAAAATCTTTAACAAAACTAGTGTTTGATCTCGTGAACCTCGTCGTCGCGGACTTACGACTTCGTTTGTTGTAGTTCCCTCAAAAAATTGAAGAACATCTAAAAATGACTTGACAAATTTTTTATTTTTTCAATTTTCAATTTTTATATCGAGCCGTGCTTATTAATTTTGCTTCTCGAGTCCGCCCCTGCGACGAGGCTTAGGAGTTATATTATGAAGGCAGGCAATTGAGATTAGCAAGGAATAGTATCTCTTTTGTAAAGCAACGGGAATTTTCTTCAGAGAAAAGTCTCACTCTCAGTCTCAACCACTACAAAGCAACGAACAACGATCCCAAAGAAAAAGCAAAAAAGTCACCAAACTGCCCTTTTGTTTCTTTCACTCTTTGTTTGCTTCTCCTCTCCTTGCAAATCTACAAACAAATGGTAGAAAAACGTCGGCTTGGACTCTCGCCGATCCTAGCCATCGTTCTTGCCGTCTCTCTCGGCCTCTTCTCGGCTGCGTCGTGCGTCGCAGCAGAGTTCAGCCGAGCCAAGGTTGGTCCTGCATTTCATTCGAATCCTGTCGTCGAAGTTGATTGGCTAACTGTATGTTGTAGTGGAAGGACCTGAAGTTGAAGGGCGCGCTGTGTCGTTTGCCGGGCAGTGGAGCATTTGGGCTGGGAATTGCAGCATTGGCATGTTGGACTGCGGCTCAGATCACAGGCAGTCTCGTGGTCTGCGGTATCTGGAAACGCACAGCCAAAAAACCGTTGATTTTGACGTCTCTCCGGCTTTTATCTTGGTAGGTGATGGGAGCGCATTTTTTCGTTTTACACTTCGCATGATCTTTTCACATTGAACCGATAGAACTAGTGGGAAACCGGGCATCCCACAGCATGTATTTTAACATGGAAACGGATGTCGCCCGTTGATGTCGACCACCGTAATTCGTGGGAATAATTCAGCGGTTTTGGTATATGCCCAATGCCCATTGCGAAAGTGCCACAGTGCGGTAGTAAATTTGCTAGTACCGCATTCGAATATAATGACATGAATGAAGGTTCAAATTACAAGTAATTACTTGGTAAATTATCCCAAGTACTGTTTTATTAGTAAATTTGGTTTTCATTTTCACATATATATTCCAAAAAGGCTCAGAAGTCAAAACCACTAGTTTTAGGTGTAACAACAAATTGACATTTCACTTGTACTGTTTTCTCATCAACATCATCAATGATGCAACCCTTATGGTTTTTCCTATCTTCTTCGTCTTGACGGCGAAGGAAATATAAGTAACCGAGCGAGCTATTCCAAAACGCAGGACGAGCTTCGCAATAGGTGCGGTGCTGTTGGGTAGTGCAACGAGCATGAGCAGAAAGCAGAACTACGGGAAAGGGTGGCTGGATGGCGAATGCTACATCGTCAAAGATGGAATCTTCATTGGCTCGGCTATCCTATCGCTGGTCTCGGTTGCCTCCACACTTGCGTTCACCGCTATGTCGCCAACACAAGATGACCCAGAATCGATGGGTTATTAATAGATAGATCCCAATATATAACTTCCTCTATATATACTGAAGAGGGCAAGAGAAGTTGCCAAAATGAGATTTATACTTGTACATTTTTTTATTTATATACTATACTTGGTACATTTAGGTTTTGTTTCTACATTTTGCCACAGAGACGCTTTAGGCCACAATCTCTTGAAATGGTATGTAATTTAGGTACTTTTGGGGTTCTACATTAACAACATTTACCATTAATTAATAAGTATAATTGGCAATAATGCCCCATGTTAGTGCATTAGACCTCTGAACATTAATACATTAATATTCCAATAAAAATCAAATATATGAATATATAAAACTATTGTAAAAATAAAAAATAAAAAAAAAATCAACTAATTCTCGGAGAAAATGACTCCTAATATGACTAATTTTACGTCGATTTAACGCATCTTTAACGATGATGTGCGAAAACGGCCAACCCTTGATTAAAAAAGAAAAACTAGTAAAAAAACAAGTAAAAGATACATCTCATATCTAGAGTAATGCTAGTTCACGAGCGCTAAAATTACATGAACTAGTCAAATTCGCCAATTTCGGACCACAGTATATCTCAATGTATTCCTAACATTCAGTCCCCTTCAAACCCGGGATCAGTTAATAACAGACAACTAGTACATAGATAAAAGAAATCTCTGACAATTTAGTACTGGAAATTCCCTCCACGCCCTCTGAAATTACCACCACGCCCATCACCGTAGTTCCCGTATCCTCTTCCCCAGTTAGGCGGACCCCTGAAATTACCACCACGCCCATCACCGTAGCCACCATATCCACCGTAACCTGGATTAGGTCTCTGTTGGTATCCATATCCCTGGAAATAGTGAGATGAATTAAACTTAAAGATCAATTTTATAAGTCCAAATAACTTTCTCTTAAGACTTAAGACTGTGAGCTTTCAAGTACATGCTAAGATGGGAATTAACCGTCAGATCAGTCTCTCTGGATATGTTATATTTCCGGGATATCGATCTCATCACGGGTCTAGGACGTGTGGAACTTTTTTTTTTTCTTTCTATTGCGTCTATCTAAAGCCTAACCAAACTATATGACTAACCTAATTTAGCTTAAAGGGAGAGCAGATAAAAAACAAGTAACTTCTATTGAGCTTCTCTATAGCACTCATGTTAATTGAGGAATTGATGGACCTCTCAAATAGCCGATCAATTGCTACTCGTGGTATTGTTTTACTTTACAGGTACAGCAAAAACTTTCAATTTGGTTCTTATCACATTCCCGTACATACTGCAATGTGTATTATAAGTTATAACAGAGAGGTTTGGGATATCGAGGTATACATACATTATTGTCCGGCCTTGGACGATCAGAATACTGATTCTGCACCTTTCTTGGTCCGTGACCAAGTGAATTACACGATATTGAATCAAAGAAATCATCCTTATTGTATGCAATCTGCATTAAAAGCCCATAAAGCATTTTAACGGGAATGCATGTTAGTTTCAAAGAAACAAAACAAATTTATAGCAAAAAAAATGTATAGCAAAAACTACCTTAGGATTCGTTTCCGAGCTCTGACCATCCTTTTCTACTGAGCTTTGACCAGCTGTATCGATGTCTCTGTTTGCATTATCCACTTGTTTTGCCTTTCCTAGGTAACCCCAGACTTCATCCTTGTTAAACTTCTCATTCATTGCCTCGAAATCAAACTCTTCAGTGAACTGCACGGTCTCCACAAGCAGGAAAAGTACAATTAAATTTCTAGATATCAAAGAGTTGATTACATTCTGTGTATGATGATAGTTACAGAGAAAAATGAGAATAATTTATCTTCTTCTTCCACATTCCATCATCTGTATAGGACTTGAGTAACTTTTTGTCAACTCTAACTTACATATGTAGACAGTAGACATACACGTAAAATGGAAAGAAGAAGAAAAACTGTTTTGCGTATATCTCTATTTACATACACGGCAGAAGATAATGAAAGTGCATTTTCTAGGAAGAATAAAAATAAATCATACCTTCGGCACAGGAGCTGCCATTGGTAATAATGGCGCTTGACCACGAAAAGTCGGCATAGGAGAAGAATAATTTGATGGCATTGGAACTGAGTTAAAGGAAGAATCCGGATTCCTTTGATTCTGATTAACATACAGATTTTGTGTCGAAGGAGGAATCTGATTCCCAAGATTTGTTGAGTAATTAGGTCTTAACAAAGGCGGAGATGGGCCTGAGAAGGGGTCTAAATTTGGACGCACGAGAGAAGGCATCACTTGAAATGAATCAGAAACAGCTGTTTGTACAGCTTGAGGTTCATTTGTATTCAGATTTTGGTGGGAGAAAGGAAATGTATGCATGTTGGGTGTATTGGACATATCCGAAGGCACAGACGCTTGATCAGTAACAGCTTTTTGAACGATTTGAGCTTGATTTACAGCCATATCCTGGTGAGATTGAGGAAATGTAGTCATAGTTGGCATATTGCCAGTAAACGGAATGGAATGAGGTCGTTGATATGTCCCAGAAAAGTCAGACAATGGCACATTAAGAGGACTAGGATATTGCATCGAAGAAACCGATGGTGGAAAGTTCGGATTTATGGAGGACAAAGATGGGGTTGATACAGGAGTCCTTTCTAACGAACTGGCTGATCCCAACGGATTTGACATGATCGGTGATGGCTGAACACCGATTTGGTGCTGCGGATTAAGAGAACCAACAAATTTCCCGGAATACCCTTGATGATACATTGGTGCCGGAGCAATTGAAGGAAATTCTGAACCCATTTGGGTCGCAGAGTTATATGAAGAAAGAGTATCAGAATGTCCTGCAGTTCTCAAAGCAGGCGTGTCATTCCACTTTGCTGATTCTGTCAAATTGTCCTTACTAGATGAGGCTGCCGGCGGAGATGTAAAAGACTCATCTGAACTCTGCGATTGCAATGAGAAATAATCATTTAAAAAACAATGATTCAAGAAATACATATAAACCCTAAATGTAAGGAAGCTTAAATGCCAATACTTGAATGATGGCCGGATCAGTAGGGATCTGTTCTTCTGTCTTAGCGGGTGGCGAAGACTTGACTTGCAAATCCTGAGATTCAAAATATACGTATGATCAGAAAATAAATATATGTAACCAAAAATTGCTTATATATGGGACCCCTTTTGTGCATCACAAATGACGGGATAATTAAAAAGGCAAACACGAGACCGGGGGGCTATACATAAACTAATTGAGAATAATTCCCACTAAAAGTTGACGAAACCAAACTATAAACAGTACGGAAATAGCGACTATTACGATGTAGTATTTACAGAGAAACTTCACGCAGAGCCACGAAAGGGTTCAAATTATTAATGCTCGCATTAAAAACGAGCCCTCGAGACATTTTCTTTACCTTAATATCGCTTCCTCTGAACAGAATGAACTCGTAAACCTTATCACTTGGAGGAATTTGAGGGCCATCTTTTTTCCTCCCCTCTGTTCCGAACGATCGAACTGCAAACAACATTGCAGAGGTGAGCTAAAAATGCTATGAGTTACATACAGTGGTCTCAGAAAGGTTCAAAGCACAAAGAGTATCGCACTTCGAGCTTCTAAGATTTTGCACTATACGCAAGACAGCTCGAACAAGACAACACATGAAACACCTAGGAAGCAAAAAAGAAGAATAAATGGATTTGGGAACCGAATTGGTAAGAAAAATCGATAGAAAACAACATCTTTGTTTGAATCGTCCGTAACCATTATTGTTAGATTTCGCAATCCAAGGAAGCCAGTGTTGAATGCATGAATGGAGAAAGGTTACCGTTCTTAAGGCCGATGGTGGAGTCGGTGACGTCAAGCTGATAGAGAACGCCCTCGTATCGGATTTCATACTTGGAAACGAGGCTGATCAAGCATCCGATGAAGGATTCACCAGCGCTGGCCATGGCCGGAGGTGGTAGGGCTCCGATTAGGGCTTGGCCTTTTTTGTCTGACTCGCGAGGGAGAGCGTCGTGTTCGAGAAGATGGGATATTATTATTATTATTATAATGTTGTTAATGGCGGTTCTACATTTTTATATATTTTCATTTTTATTTCTTATCCATATTTTTAAAAGGAAAATTTTTCTAAGGCTGCAACCGGTCGGTTAACCTGTTTATTTTTTACTATTTGGTATCCTTAGCCTAATTTCGATTAGTCATGTTTTAATAATCTTAACTTGTATTTAAAATCGGTTGACCTAATTTTCGGTTATCAAAATCTGATTAACTAGTTTAATAACCTTAACCTGTTTTTTATTTATAAATATAACATTCAACACGTTTTATCGCAACAATAACACATATCGGTTCAAAATAAATCGCAAATAAAACAACTCAGTCCAAAAAGAAACATGCTGATCCAAAACATAAATCCAAAAAATACAACAATTATAAATAATCCAAGAAGTCAATGAGACTTTTGATTGAAGAGGGAAGTAACCCTACTTAATTTAATTCTAAAATATTTACATAAAAAATTATATTAAATCGGTTACAAAAATAACCGGTTTTGAAAAATAAATAACTTGTAACCTTATCATGTTTGAAACCGGATACGGTTATCCTTAACTTGTTTCCAAAACAATTCAGTACGGTTATTTTAAACCCCATAATTTTCTGTTACGAATTTAAATTCGGTTACCGGTTACTTTGCACACCCCTAGAAAATTCATTATCTAGTAATCATAGTAAGTAAAATTCAAAACTTGGTGATGAATTTTTTTTAAATTTGAAAACTAGTGATGTTTACTATTTCCTTCTCCACCCGTCGGTCCACATATATAAAAAGAAAAAAAAAACTAAAGCAGTCCCCATTTTCACACACCGCATCGCCGTTTGGCCAATTTTTCTCTTTTCAGAGCACTAAATCCATTTATTTTTTGGGACCATGTTGCTCTCGGAGGTCGGCAATGTCCTTCCACATAAATTTCTTACGGTGGTGTCCTTCATCCCACTGTCTTTGTCGTCGATCCCGCTTGGTAACTTTTTCCATCGTAGACTATTTCTCGTTTTATCAGCCCATTTTGAACTCGGATTTTTTCCTGACTTTAAAATGTTTTAAATTTTGCGCACTCATGAATCCGAACTCAGTTTTCTCATACTCCCCGAGTTCAGAGGTATAAAGACTAATGTCGGAGATAGCATCCCCGAGGTTTTAGTTCGAGGTTAGAAAGTCCGAGGTCGATCTTCGAACTTGCTAACTCTCAACTTTCAAGTTTGGACTTACTATCTCCAAACACCGAGGTCAGACATCGCGGTTCTCGAGCTCGGAGGTATTAAGATCGATATCGGAAAGTATCCTCAAGGATGTAGTTCAAGGTTCAAAAGTCTGAGGTCGGTCTTCGGACTTACTATCTCTGAACACCGAGGTTGGACTTACTATTTCCGAACATCGAGGTCTGAGTTATTCAAATGCCCGACTTTGGATTTCTCATTCCCGAGGTCAACCTTCCTAATAGGACTCCTTTCATATTTTAAGTCCTTGCTTCGGAGAGCGGAAAATTTACATACATGGGTCGCACGGAGAGCGGAAAATCTACATACACATGCTCTTGGTGCGACCCAACGGCCGAAAGGCGGGGAAGATTGGATCTCAAGAATATTGTTGCCTTTCTCGGAAAGTGCAGCCTGTGTTGGGATCGGTCTTCCCACCCCTTGCCAATTCTGCCTCTTTCTCTGCGCGTGGCTCAATCCGCGTCGTCGACGCCTTCCGTCTGTGGCCGGACTCGAGACCTTATTGAAGCTTAAACATAGGTATAATGACGACGAGCGAAAAAAAAATCAGAACCCCATCGCGGTGAGGGTCAGGATTGGGCCACCTGCTACTTACTATCCCCGTCGTGGCGTGTCGAGTGGAAAATGTTCCCACGGCTCGTAAGAGTTCGAGTAGGTAGTTAAATGTTCAAAAGGTAATGTCATTGCGGGTTGGTGCAAAATATCTTTAAAAATATGTTTAATTCGTGGCTCATAGTGAATCAAATGTTCGTTATAACGTATTCGATATAAATATAGTTGTTTTTCTCTTCATTTGTTACAACTAGTATTCAATTTTTTTACTCCGACCTCGCTCGGTTAATTTCCTAAGTTCTTTTTGATAGTGTCGATGATGGGGATAGTAAGCCTGACCTCGGCAACTATATGCCCAAATTCGGTAATATTAAATCATTGTGGTCGGTGATCGTAAGAATGACAACTTTAGTAGCGATAAGTCCAACTTCGGGATAGGATTTTCGACCTCGATAGTTACTGTTATAGGTATCTTCTAGAGCCTAAAAAAGTAAAGCCCAATCCAAAAATATGCCCTAGAGGCCCATTTTACAACCCGACAGATCCGGCGGATGCGAAAAAAGCATACGGTGCTACACTGAGAAAATGCATCAAGAACAGAAGAAAACGCATCCGCGGGCATAAAAAGAGAATAATAATTTAAAAGATCATAATTGTATATGAGCTGATATGAGCTCTATGGATGGCGGATGATGCCAAACGACACTCGGTTGAAGCTTGTCGATGCCATTAAGCTTTTGGGACCGCCCGGACGCATTGAGACGGTCGGATCACATTCGAACACGTGAGACGACCTGTGGGCATCCAGGCTCTAAAAGGGCTTAACTACACATAGGTCCATATGAGCTCCGTGGATGCCCGTTCATTCCAACGACACTCGGTTGATGCCTGTCGATGTCGTTAAGCTTTTTGGACCACGCGGAATGCATAGAGACGGTCGAGGAAGCATTCGGACGCCTGAGGCAACCTGTGGGCATCCAGGCTCTAAAAGAGCTTAATTACACATAGGGCCCTTTGAGCTCCGTGGATGCCCATCGATGTCATTAAGCTTTTGGGAACGCCCGGAACGCATAGAGACGATTATGTTCGCATTTGGACGCCCCATAGGCAACATGTGGGCATCCAGGCTCTAAAAAGAGCTTAATTACACATAGATCTCTATGAGCTATGTGGATGTCGGCGGATACTAAACGACGCCCAATTAATGTATGTGGATGGTGTAAAGCTTTTGGGGGCGCCCAGAACACATAGAGACGTATGTGGGCGCTTATGGGCACCCGAGGCACCCTATGGGCATAAAAGGACGCAAAGTAATACTTTAATTGTCGAAGGGTCAGCAAAGTAATTTCTAATTGCCTCTAGGCCCTTGACCCCTTCTATAACTAAGAGCTTCATTTCTTCAAATAGTAACTCATTAGAACGCTCTCTACAACTATAAAACTCTCGTTCTCTCTTATATAGCTATATTCAGTAAAATAATCGACTAATCTTGAACGATGGAGGTGAATAAGGAGGTATCCCCTCCCGTTCCCATGACCGGGTTTTTTTCTTCTAATTCTACAGATATGGAAAGTATAGAGAGGAAGCGCTGGAGAAATCTCAAGGCCCGATCATCAACATGTCTACGGTTCTCTGCGGCCTCTCACATATATCCTGAGTCTTGAACTTTTCGGTAATGGGTTGGAGGATCCAGTTCCGATCCGATATTAAAACGGAGGACCCAATCTACAAGATTCCATAGTCCAAGCCCGAGAAAACTCAACAGACGACGTCTTATAGTGTTTGATCTAATTTCAGCATCAACAATTACCATCCTCGACTTCGTAGACAAGAAACCTGACATCGATAGTCGTATCACCAACTTTGGTACATTATGCCCGACCTCGGTCGTTTCTGATAGTTCGGATCTCGGTGAAAGTAAGCCCAACATAGTAAATTGTATACTCGAATTCGATTTTAATAAATCTGGGGTTCGGTTATAGTAAGCCCGACATCATCAACTATGACCCCTAGTTCGGTTATCATTTATGCAGAGATAATCCACAAACAATGAAGTACTATAATGACAAGGGATAATAAATGAATTATACTTTAAAAAAATGAATTATTAATAAGTTATAGAGATAATAATAATCAACTCAAAACAGTTCGCCGTTTACTAAAAAAATAATTATTCTTGATAAAATACTAAATAATGTCTCGAGATTTACAAGTCTTCCTGTTGTGATCGTTTTCCCCGCATTTTGAGCATAGGTAAGGCAATACGATGATCTCTCCCTGAGACAGAAGCCGCTTCATCCGTTTTCGACCTTGATTCAACTTTCTAGGCCGACCGAGCTATCTTTCATACTTGGGCACTTTATTGCAGCGTTTTCGCAACTCGTCCGTTAGATCCCAAGTTTCCTCGTCGCCCACCGGGTAAAAAAAAACCGTTCCATAGTTTCTGGCATGTCTCCCTCTTGTATCAATCAATTACGAAAGTGTACACATCCATACTCTTAAGTTTGATAGCAGCGCCCGCGTGGTCACAAGGAAACCCAAGGAGCTAGAACTTTTCGCAAGAACAAGTTCTTTCCTGCACATTCAATTCTATGTCCATGTAAACTCGTGTTCATTGATTGGTTGAATGTTTAGATTCGACCCGCGTTCCACTGACCGCCTAACGTCCATCTTCCATGGTTTGCATGTTTTGTGGTAAGCTTTAATGCGGCTGCCCAAAGCTCCGCAAACCAAGCCATGCATTTGTAGTGGTAATACTCGAGCAGTTGTGTAACAAGCGCTGCACGTTCCTCCTCCATTGCCATATTAAGGCTCTTTGCACGGTTGCTTGTCACTAAGTTGTATCACTTCGTCGGAAGTAAGCGGTCGACCAAAACTCGACTCAGGTATCAAATAGAAACTTTTTGACTTTCGGGTCTATCTCCGAATCCTCTTCTCGGCCGCATCGATGTCGCACTTTCGAAAGGCTTTCGATGCGAGCAACATGTTCCTGTGACATTCTTCATGCTTGAATTTTTTGTTTATGTTCATCTCTATGTGATGAATGCAATAGCCGTGATAAGTCTCCGGGAAGACATCGGCTATGGCAGCCACAATTTTTCCTGCCCGACCGTAAATGAACACTAAATCTAGTATGATTCGGCTCCCCATGGCCTCCTTCAACCTTGTCAAAAATTATATCCACTTCACGGTAATCTCGGTGTTCACTATGCCGATGGCGAGGCGGAGATTTGATACACATGGTCATGCATAACAGCAACGATCATCATTCCTATGTACTTCGATTTAAGATGGGTTCCGTCAACGACGATGATCGGTCGGCATAAGGAGACGCCCTGCAACGACGGTTCCAAAGCCATGAAGCAATACTTGAATCATCTTATGGCGTTGACCACGAGATTGGTCACGGTTCTCGGGTTCCGCTTTTCCAGTTGGTGGAAATGACCGGGTAACTTAGAATAAGACGCTTCTGATGATCTCTGTATATAGCTCATTGCCATGTCCTTGCACCTCCGAGCCTTCCCGCAATTAACGCCGGCGCCCAATTTTTTTTTCATGTGATCCCGAATTTGTTGTGGAGTGTATCCCAAACCGCCAACCTTGTATCGGTCTTTGTATAGGTGACCGACGACGCTCGGCTTCAAGTCCCTTTCTGCCACACTTTCCGACTCCAAAGCGCATGAGTGCCCTTCATGCAACACATTTATGGTCCACATCTTGGCCCTAAGGTTTCTCTTTCCCCGTATTCAACGATCGCAACCTTCCCCTCAGCATCGCACAAACCAATACTTTGTATCTGACGTTTTGACGTCGTAATGGGATTTTGTGCGCACAACATACAACGTGCATTTATTTATCAGCTCTGCTTCGTGAAGTAATGTTGGCTGACAAATACCTCTGCGTCGTTGCGTCCCAAATTTATTGAGTCCTGTTTTTATAATCTTTGAAATGAGTGAACAACGACGCCTACACAACAAAGGACGGGAGCGGATGCGACAAGCCTGCGGGTGCGGGGGAAATTTTGTGTGGAGATACCGCGGGGGTACTTCCGGGAATAAAGTATTTTGGAGCATTTCTCAACCTTAGCCAGAAGGTCATGGTCAAGAATTAACCTTATAAAAGACGCCATGGCCAGATCCGGATCACTCAACAAAGGATCACTACACACGTGATTCACGATCGGGTCTGGGTTAACATCAGCTCATCATCGACGAGTCTAATGCAGTCTGCCAACTCGGTTTTCGCTCTCTCAAGAACGTTGTCCGGGATGACCATGTGATCCCCCATATGCAGGGTCGCAGAAGAGACATCATATGCGGCTTCGATACGGTTGGAGTATATCGCATCCTATACCAGAACACTGATGATGGCACGTCCACTGGTGTTCAGATGTGTGGAATTCTGTATCGGAGAACTGACGTTGACATGTCCGGCAGGGTACATCGAAAACGTCTTGCACATAAAACTAACGCACAACGGTATCCGGTCAACGAAACTCATCTGCGAAAGGTAGTGCATGAAGTTGGCAACGTGTAGGTTGTTGTCAATGGCAAACAGATTTCCTGCTTGGCCTCCGGCAACATATTGTGCCACAATTAATGGGTTCTTTGGGGATGTGAAGATAAACTCTCCGTGACGTTGGGTCCACTACCCATCGTACCATACAAAGACGCTTTCTAAAACAATTGATTCCACATAGAAAACCAAATATGATTAAAATACGGGAAAGAACATCACAGATATAATCACCGAACTTGGGGAAATATAATGACCGAAGTGAAAATAAAGTTTGGTTATACTCTTTGACTTCAGAGATCGATGCTAAGAATAACAACGACTTCGGTGGTCAGCGCAACGCCGACTTCGAATACGATGGACATCTCAGACTTTGTTCTGCGTGGGTAAAATGATCGATTTCGGAGAAACCTTACTCGGAGATATTATTCAAAGTCGGGGTTATGTCGATCGATTTCGGAGATACCGTATTCGGGTATAATATCTGAAGTCAGTCATTTACAGTTGAGAGAGAACCGCCGACTTCCTATAGAATTTGGTCATTTACTGTTGATGTACAAATTCGTCATTATTTAATATGACATAAAGTGCTAAGGTTGTGAATTAATTAAATTTACAAGCCATGATAAAAGGCTTTAAAGAAAAAAATTGGTATCGTAAAAGCCCATTTGAGAAGCCCAATGAGATTCTCAATCAGACCAAAACCAACAGATACAGGTTACTCGGCCCAATGAGTTCTAAGGCCCAATATCCATTCGACAGCAGCCCAGAAAGACGAGGGTAGAGTTGTCATATTCTCTACCCGGCATCCCATTTTAAACTCAGACGAAAGACCAGGAGCACGGAGTCAAGCCTCCAACGGGCATAATTCAAACACGATGACGAGAACGAAGTCATGGGACACGTGTAGCAAGGTCATTCAACCCGGTCAGCACGGAGTGAAGACCCCTCGATTCCTGGAAGACCAACGGGAAGAATTGAAGCTTATAAATACCAAGCTCAAGCTCAGATCAACACACACGCATACTTGCAACTTTGAGAGAATACACTGAAGAGATTCTACCCGGCATTCTTGTCCATTTGAGATCTTGTTGTATTCCTTCTCTCCTTTTCTATTCTTTTCCAGTCTTAGACGTGATCTAGCTGCCTGTAGCTATCCGTCCATGTTCATTGTCACAATAAACTAACAGAGGAAGTAGTCAACTACCGCCTTGGGACGAACCTCTATAAAAAAACTCCTCGTCTCATTTATATTGCTTATATACGTATACATATACCGTGAGTGAGTCGTGAGCTTGCAACGTGATAGATCGAATTCCACCAAATTGTTCTATTCAAAAATATCATACACTCACAAGTCACACTTGACTGATTGAGGTGGGAAACCACGTCAACATTTTGGCGCCGTCTGTGGGAACTTGATCTCGCTAACTTCTAAAAGCTCAAAGCACTCTGCAAACATGAGCAACAACGAAATCGTAATCGTGAACGAGTCTGAGGTGAACAACCCAGACCCAAACACGAAATCGAGCAACCTACAATCTCAACTAGAGGCTAGCGCTGCTGAGAATCGAGAGTTGCGCCAGCGACTCGAGTCTCTGGAAGCAAATCGAGCCCGTAATGAGCATCGTCAGACTGCTAACCGGGCTGATCCGGGATAGAGCTCTGGGTATCAAGGCCGGACAGGGCTCGACGCTGTCCACTTCGACTTTGCCGACGTGGACAATCCGCAAGTGTCGAGGCAAAATCAGCCCCGACAACCCAGCGGCCCTAGACCGGCGACACCTCCACCGCCCCCTGAAACAGGAACACCCCTTTTCACCCCCTTGGCGGGTCTTTACCCGTCTAATGCGGGGAATGTTGCTTCGAGCAGTCGCCAACGCTCGGGACCCCAGAACCAACCATCGAGGTACGAGCAAAGCCGTAACATCAGCCAGGCCCTCAACGGCCAGCCGGTCATGTACCCGAGGTATCCCAGCCCGGTGTACGGACAGGAACCCCTCCAGGCTGTGCGTCCCGAACAAGCTCCCCAACGCACGGAACTGGAGGAGCTTAAACGCTCAATGGCCGAAATGAATGAGAAACTCATTCACGTGCGCTCTCGTGTGCACAGCGCCACGATCGCTGCCCCCGAGATAGAACATCTAGTGGAGGAGGCAGAAAGGACGCCCTTTAAGCCCGTCATAACTCACGTTATACTTAAGGAAGGCGGACGCGTGTACGTACCGAAGTACGACAGGACGACCGATCCCAAAGTACACCTGAGATCCTTCAGGATCGCGATGGGGCGAGCCCATCTGGAAGCACACGAGTTGGACGCTGGACGCTGCCAGTATTTCTCTGAAAATCTGGTCGGCTCAGCGATGGAGTGGTTCTCAAAACTTGAACCACGTTCCATAGACAACTTCGGACAGCTGACGACCCTTTCTCTCAAACATTTTTCCATGTTTATGGAAACTAAGATCACGGCGGCAAACCTCTATGCCTTGCAGCAAGAGAGAGGAGAGCCCCTTAGAGCGTTCATGACCAGGTTCAAGAAGACCATGGTCAAAATAAACGGGATCAGTGACGAAACTGCCATAGCCGCTCTCACGGCCGGACTATGGTACGACTCGAAGTTCAAAACGGACATCGTCGTAAATCGTTACGACTCCATCAAAGACGTGATCCACAGATCATCCAACTGGATCAGACATGACGAAGAACTCGAAGCCATGCGAAGGAGACATGGATCTCAACCCGTCCACCAGCGGAATACCAGACCACCCGGACAGCAGCCGCCGCCCAGAGCCGGAAATCACAACAACCCATTCAGGGGACAAATGAGTTCCCCCCCAATCCAAAAGCACCCATTCCAAGCCCAGAATCCGAGCGCGAATAACGGACCGAACCTGCAAGATCCATACGTTTTCAACGTAAATTCGGAAACCGCGGAATTCGAAGAACAGGTCAAAGCGGAAGAGAAGAGACCCCTGGAGAAGTGCTGGTCAGCTCAAGAGACTTCCCACCGTACAGCAACGAAGGTTTCCCGAAGCACGACCCGAAAGCATGGTGCAACTTCCATAAGGTGTTCGGGCATCATACAAAAAATTGTATGGTACTCCGTGCCTGCCTAGCGGAAAAGTACATCAACGGCGAGTTGGGGGAAATTAACTTCGGCAACGAGCTGAAAGGTGGGCAATCAACCGAGCAAAGCCTTCCCCAAGATCAACCTCGGACCGGCCAAAAAAGAGACGAGGTGCAGAGAATGCCACGCGAAAGCATACAGCCTAGCAAGAGAGGACGGGTACACATGCTCAAAGAGCCAGACGAGCAAACGTACAAAGAAACGGAGAACTTCGGAGAGCAGCTCAACGACATCCCCGAGCCCATCGGTAGAATCTACACGATTGTAGGAGGTTCCCAACTGCACGGTAACTCAGTAAACTCCATCAAGGCCCATCAGAGGAGGCTCAAGGCCGGACCGGTAATCGTACCGAGGCAAGAGCCAGCCTTCGAGATCTCATTCAAGGATAGCGAAGCGGCCACACTGATTGGTCCGCACGACGACGCGCTGGTCGTCACACTCCTAGTTGCCTCGTATACGGTGGATAGAATCCTAATCGATAACGGGAGCTCAGTCGACGTGATCTTCCTGGAGCCACTTCTGAAGCTGGGAGTGGAAGAGACAGAGATCAACAGAGAGGCCATCCCGCTAACCGGCTTCGATGGAGGAACCATCAATGCGGTTGGCACGGTGCGACTGTCCATCGCAGCAGCAGGGGTCGGGAAGACCAAAAACTTCCTAGTGTTGGACCGCCCGTCAGTTTACAACATGATACTAGGAAGACCCTGGCTGCACATGATGAAGGCCGTACCGTCAACCTACCATCAACTAATACGCTTCCCGGACAGGGCAGGAAAAATCGTTGAAATCAAGGGAAATAAAAAACAATCCAGAATTTGCTACATGAGCGCGTTCCGGAACATCCAGGCCGCTAAGGCCGCGAAAGAGCAATCTACCGCATAGCAGCTAATGGCGGTAGACGAAAAAGAGGATGACGGACAGGAAAGGGCCACCGATACGGATGGGCCTAACCTGGAAATGACAGTCCAGGTCCGAATCGATCCCGACAACCCGGACCACCAGGTAGGAATCGGGAAAGGACTAGACAACGATGTTAGAAAAGATCTCCTCAAATTCCTAACCAAAAACCGGGACTGTTTTGCTTGGTCTCACAAGGATATGTCCGGAATAGACCCAAGCATTACAACCCACCGCCTAAACGTGGATCCGAGCTATAAGCCGGTAAAATAAAAAAAGGCAAAAGCTAGGCCCGGATAGAGCCCAAGCTCTGAATGAAGAAGTCACAAAACTGCTGCAGACCGGATCCATCAGGGAAGTCAAGTACCCGAACTGGTTAGCAAATACAGTAGTCGTGAAAAAGAAAAACGGGAAGGCTAGAGTCTGCATCGACTTTACCGACCTGAACAAAGCTTGTCCTAAAGACTGCTTCCCGATGCCCCACATCGACCGATTAGTCGAAGCAACGTGTGGGCACGAACTACTGTCGTTCGTGGACGCATTCTCAGGATACAACTGTTGGAAATCACGTCTCGGATTCCGTATAATTATCTCGATTTATACCTCCAAACCGTCCGGGTAACATTTAAAAAATTATTTTAAAGCGGAAAAACTTGTTATCCGTATAACGGTCCGAATATCGGATAATAACCATATCCCAAGATCTGATAAATATTATGCAGTTTAATATTCATAACTCATTATTAATAAACTAGTCATAATAGGAAATAAATAGAAAGCAGTAAATGTTTGCATTTATTAACCCAATGCATAAGGCCGTACCTCGTTTGATGATTTCCGGCTGCGGGCTCTGAATCGGGCAGGGCTCCGCCGGTGCTGAGGGAATCTCCCGTGATCTTCCGGGATATTCTCCTGGAATCCTCGTACCAAAGCGTGGGCTTCGCCGGCAGGACTCCGTCGCAAAACTTTAACTGATGGTTCTTTTTAAGCTTCCGGAGAAATAGTCTCCTAAGCCGAACCAGAAGAAAGAGATCAGAGAGAAAATTCGCAGACCCTGAGGAAGAGGGAGAGTTCGAATTTTTTTCTGGGGAAAGGTGTGAAAAATGTGTAGAATGAGCCTCCTATTTATAGGCTCAAGACTGTAACCGAATTGGAGATATTCCCTCCCTAAATTCGAATTTCATTAATTAAATATAATTAATTATCTTAATCCAATGGGGCAGATTTAATCTCATCTAAATCCAATGGATATAATTAATTAGGGATTTAATTAAATAAAAAAGATTTAGATAAATAAAAAATCCAATCGTATCTTCTTATCATCATAAAATTCGAATTATAATATATATATATATATAATTTGAATCATTATTATCTAGATCCAACGGTTGAGATGATTCTTAAAACCGATCTAATGGATCAAATAAGTTTAGGATAAATAGATTTATTAAAACATTTTTTTTTTCGAATTTATCCTTAAACATAATTCGAATATATATAGATATATATATATATATAATTAATCAATTTTCAATCCGACGGTAAAGATTAAATCTTAGACCGATCCAACGGATACAATTAATTGATCAAATTCGAAAAATAGAACTTGGTCACCAAGTTATTAATTTCGAATTTATCAATATTCTTATCCAACAGGTAATACTAAATCGTAACCGATCCAATGGATAATATTGATTTTAGGGATTTGCCAAAATACCAAAACATTTGGTACTTATGCCGCAAATATAGAAATACCAAATCATGCCATTCGAATTTAACTAGGGTTTCATATAACAAACCCTAATTCGAATTTACACATATTAATATATATAAATATATATATATATATATATATATTCATTTATTAATATAAATCTATTAATTATTAGTTAATTATTAATAAGATATTAATAATTAAATCCAAATAATTAAATTATTAATAAATCCTGATCTCAATATCACACATAAAAATATCATGGTGCCACACCATCATTTAAATTCGTGACATGTGATTTAATTTCAAAGTTTATCGAACCGATCACAAACTTAGAAAATCCATAAACCACTAACCGTAAGTCGAAATGACTTGGTTCAAAAAGCAAAGCTGCTTAGAATTTAATTTCCAACAACATGGTGCTGATAGAAAATATAAATTATAACTTTATTTTTGTCAGTTAATTTCGTGTACCAAAATATGATACTTTTGCCACGCCAATGATAAAACTATCTGATGTCTGACACAGAACTTTCAGTTTTATAAGTCAAGCAAAATGATTAAACATTATCCTGAATGTATCTTAATCACGTACGTATCATCCGTTTCGGAGCTATCCTGGGGACCATGGACCGTATCACTTAAGCTCCAACGAACTGCTAGTTGTTCGTTAAACCTCGATGTGATTTCACTATAGACCCGAGGCTGCACTCTTTAGTGATACGGTATATATTATTCCCTTTATAATAGCAGGGTGTCCATTGATACAATCAAATTCGGGTTATTGATCTTTCACTTGATGATTCATAAATGAGCAGGCGGTTTCTACCGTTATGCCCCTCATTCTATTTTCATCCTTGACTCAGTCAGTAATATCATGAGTAACCCACTTATGGTTTCGATTCATAAGTTGCGCATGGGTATCTCTCACTTCTTACCACCGACAATCAAGGGAATCATCATCACTCTAAAGAGAGCTGTGTGATGCCCATGTCTATGACCAAGCTACCCTTACTGCTGACTTTCATGTTCCCAAAATAATAGTGTTGGGAACAGCGGTAATATTTCGTATTCTTTAACGGTTAAATCAAAGAACAATCAAGTCAACAGCTTGGACTCAAGATCACTCAGGACTTAGATCGAATATCCATTTGATCATCTACTAGTGACTCAACTCCAAGTTATCAGTGACGGTCATATATGATAACTTCCGGAGTTTAAGTCAGGTCCAGTCCAGTATGAAGACACTTCATACTTAATGCACTTCTAGTGAGTGTGACACACACAAAATCCATAATAGGATTATCACTTAGTCACATTGATGACCTTATACGATTAATGGGCTCCCACCCAGTTGATCAGGTCACGGACATTTTAAGTTCATTTATTATGATTATTAATTCTTCCTCACATTGACTCTGTTGTGATAATAATAACATAATTGCATCCTTCATGAACTAAGGAATCAAACATTCTATTTTACTCTACCAGAAACTAAAATAAGATTATCATAATAAGCATCATCTTTATTCAACGACTTGTCATAATCTTTTACAAATAGATAAAATATCTTGTTTAAGGACACACATCTCCAACAATCTCCCACTTGTACTTAAAGAAGATGACCCATGTCTTTCAGACCCATACTTTCCAGATGCCTCCTGAGTATTTTCTCTGGCAACGTCTTGGTGAATGGATCAGCCAGATTGTCTTCCGATGCTATTTTCACAACCCTTACGTCGCCACGACGCACTATTTCTCTTATGAGATGGTATTTGCGTTCTATATGTTTTGCCTTGTTATGGTCTCTGGGCTCTTTAGAATTTTCCACCGCACCACTGTTGTCACAGTATAGTATTTAGGGCCCATCTACATCTGGAACATCTCCCAGTTCTATGTAGAAATTCTTGAGCCAAACTGATTCTTTGGTTGCCTCACAAGCTGCCACGTATTCAGCTTCCATGGTGGAATCTGCGATACAGGATTGCTTTACGCTTCTCCAGAATATCGCTCCACCAGCAAGGGTGTACACTGCTCCTGACGTCGATTTTCTCGCGTCTCTATCAGACATAAAGTCTGAATCAGTGTATCCTAGTGGATTCAGTTCTGATCCTGAAAACACTAACATATAGTCTCTCGTTCTCCGAAGATACTTGAGAATGTTCTTCACTGCTGTCCAGTGAGCCATACCAGGGTTGGATTGGTATCTGCTAATAATTCCCACAGCGTAACAGATGTCTGGCCTAGTACACTGCATAGGGTACATCAGACTTCCCACTGCTGAAGCATAGGGTATCCTCCTCATCACATCTTGCTCTTCCGGAGAAGTTGGGCATTGTTTCCTGCTAAGGAACACTCCATGTCTGGTCGGTAAATTACCTTCCTTGGAGTTTTCCATTGCAAAACGTTCAAGCACCTTATCAATGTAAGTTGCTTGCGATAAGGCCAGAAGCCTGTTGTTGCGATCCCTGAAGATACGGATCCCAAGAACATAGCTGGCTTCTCCCATGTCCTTCATGTGGAATTGCGTAGATAGCCACGCTTTTACGTCCGATAGCTTCTTCACACTGTTTCCAATGAGAAGAATATCGTCGACGTACAGAACAAGAAAAATTTCCACGGTTTCGTCATTGAGTTTATAGATGCAGGCCTCAGTGACATTTTGAATGATTCCATAGGTTTTGATGGTTTCATCAAACCTCAGATTCCAGGATCTGGAAGCTTGCTTCAATCCATAGATGGATTTAAGTAATCTACAAACTTTCCCTTCTTGACCCTGTTGCACGAACCCTTCTGGTTGGTCCATATAGATGTTTTCGTCAATGTACCCGTTCAGGAATGCGGTTTTGACGTCCATCTGCCAAATCTCATAATTGAGACTACAGGCTATGGCCATGAGAATCCGGATGGACTTGTACTTAGCGACTGGAGCGAAGGTCTCATCGAAATCAATACCTTCCCTCTGGGTAAAACCCTTTGCCACTAGTCTAGCCTTGAAGGTTTCAACCTTCCCGTCCACTCCTCTCTTTCGCTTGTATACCCACTTACAGCCAATGGTTTTGAAACCATCCGGTAAGTCTACAAGTTCCCAGACTTCATTAGAATCCATTGATTCTATTTCTTGGTTCATGGCTTCCTGCCATTCTCCCTTATCAGGATCCTCCATAGCTTGTTTGTAGCCTATGGGATCGTCAACACTAGTGTCTCTGACAGCTAGGTGAAATTCCAACTGGGTGTGCTCGTAGCGCTCAACAGGTCTTTTGAACCTCCCACTACGTCTGAGTACCCCTTGGTTCTGATTTGGGACCGTGGTTTCGACACTCTCTTTGATAACAGACACTGTTATCTTTCATTTGTGACTTTGTCACAAGATCCTAATTGTGAATAGTATTCTCTAATATCATTCTTTTAATCATCATGATTAAAATGATATTTGATTTAAATAAATCAATTAGAGTAATTAAAGACTATAGATGGAACAAAAAACAATTGTCACTATATTTATCTGGATATTGCAAAGATAATTCGAAACAAAAAAAACTTTTAATTAACTAAGAATCATTTTGTGCAATCAATATCCAAAATAAATCGAGGTTTTAACAATGCAAAAATAATGATAACAATAAACTTAAATCGAGAAACTTAAAGGATGCTTCTTTCTTCGAGACACTCGAGAACTAGCCGCTTTTGTTTCCTGCTGAGTTTTCATCAACAGAGCTCCCGATGTATCCTGAAAAGAAAATGAACAAGCATTAGCATTTTAATCTATGGATCTGAGATTTAAATCTCTCCAATAAAAACTAATTTTACGGGGTTGACAGAAGAGTCATTACCTCTCCAAGCCCGTAGATGCTATCGACACATGGTGTGCCCTTTTGCTCTTGGTTTGAGCCAGCATTCAATGCATAAAGCTCCATCTCCGTTTTTCTTTTTAGCAGAAGCAACTTCTTTCATAAAAAAAAATGTTTGCAATGTTTAGAATTTTAATCTATGGATCTGAGATTTTAATCTCTCCAATAAAAAACTAATTTTTTTTTTCGAATTCAGAATAGGTTTTACCCTTTTGTGAACCCATGTGCAG
This sequence comes from Parietaria judaica, assembly GCA_954871525.1. Classification (NCBI taxonomy): domain Eukaryota; kingdom Viridiplantae; phylum Streptophyta; class Magnoliopsida; order Rosales; family Urticaceae; genus Parietaria; species Parietaria judaica. The sequence continues at coordinate 6,205,949 of OX940868.1, forward strand.
TCTGCATCGCAGCTGACCTCACACTCTTTTTCTTGTTCCACATTGGAAGCACATTGCAGATAAACCAACTTTTCTTTCTTTTCTTCCCGGTTCAGCTTTCGATTCAGTCTTTCGTTTGTTATCCTTTGCCATTGCTTGAGTGACAAGAGCTGTTACTTTGTTCACCTTTTTCATTAGTCTCTCAATTTCACCCATCGAGGCTTTGAGTACCGAGTCTTTGAAGGATTGGCTTATGTTTGGATACTGGTCTAATAAGAAACTGAGTAACTCATATTCATTATCAGACTTGAACCAAGCACTTCCTTCTTCAAAAATTGGCAGCTCAAACTCAGATGGAGGATCAGAGTTGACCGAATCTCTTTCATCATCCGAAACATTAATAGCTTTAGACATTTTAACTGGCATTGAAAAAGAAACTTATTAAACTTTATTATAGGTAGAATGTTTTAGAAAATATTTTATTTGAAATAGTTACATGATGCAAACATGTTCTGGGTAAAACGTTAAATAAAACCCTTTAACTATTTCGTGATAATTTAACCGACTGTACACGTCGTTGCCGTCCTTAGTGGCATGGTCACTCTAGGGTGACTCGCGGTATCAACCGTGTAGTTTGGTTAAACTAAGTTTTAGTCATAAACTTAATTAATATTCATAACAAGAACCACCAAGTTCTCTATGATTATTAACTATCACCATAGACGGTCAGGAAGCACCAACTTCCGTGCAAGCTTAACCCATTATTTTCGGTTCTCGGGATCCTCTTGGAAACGTCGTCCTTAGGGAATGGTCACACTAGGGTGACTCGCGGTCCATTTCCAAGATTTCTCCGTCCCCATATTCTTTTGGAACTATCACGTTGTCAAACCTTCCACAAGCACACCTTCCTTCGGGAATGGACACACTAGGGTGACTCGAGGCGGTGTGGTCAGCAGACCTTGTGTTAGTAATAATGGAGACCTTTGATGTATTCTATACTTGCCATTGTTTTTAGGAGATAACGTTTTTTTCTTTTCTTTTACTAAGTTACAAAAAAACTTAATATATAAACTATTAATGACACATTAAAGGTTTATATTTTGGATTTATTTATTACGACACGTAATTAAATAAGCCCCTTTTATTGTGTTTATTATTTTGTCGGTAGTGATAGATCAATTTGTACGCTGTCCAGGTCGATGGGAGGGGTCCTAACCGGTCACCCAGAAGTGGATGGTGAACCGGCCCCACTTTTGATTCCCTTTTCCTTAGGCAAGATTGTACGATTGAAATTTTTCCGACTCATAATAAACACATTTACATTTACTCTTTATTATTTATATCTATCCTAAATATGACATATTAATAATGATCCAAACATAGACACTATGTTTAAGGGTTATGAAAATAGGTTATAATAAATTATATCTATGATGAATATAATTAATTATTTCTAAGGTTCCGAGTCGGAATAAATTCCGACCCATAATTAAAAATTATGTACGTGGGCCCTCCGGGCCTAAGCCCGGGCCCACGTCCCTAGGAGAGGCCACGCCCAACCAGCCGAAGAGGCCAGGGCAGCGCCCACCTCGCACTGGGCCCGCAGGCCCATTCCGCTGCCAGGCAGCGTGGGCCGCAGGCCAGAGCACGAGGCCCAGGCGCTGCGCGCCAGGGCAACCCGCAAGGGTCTCGCCCTGGGCCTCGCCCTGGTGTGGGCTTCGCTACGGGCCTGGCTCGTGGCGACTAGGGTTTTGACCCTGGGGCTGCAGCGGCAGCCCCTGGTCAACCCTTGCCGCGGGCTGGGCTGCGCCTAGCAGCCCGGCCATTTTTCCGGTCCGATTTTTCGGGTCGGGAATTAATTAAATTAATATTAAAATATCTAGAAATAAATTTCAATTTTAATTATTAATTTATTCATCAAATAATTCGTTCTTTAAACCTATTAATTAAATTACGTAATTATTTATCCTTGAACTATGGCTCTGATACCAATTGTTGGAAATCACGTCTCGGATTCCGTATAATTATCTCGATTTATACCTCCGAACCGTCCGGGTAACATTTAAAAAATTATTTTAAAGCGGAAAAACTTGTTATCCGTATAACGGTCCGAATATCGGATAATAACCATATCCCAAGATCTGATAAATATTATGCAATTTAATATTCATAACTCATTATTAATAAACTAGTCATAATAGGAAATAAATAGAAAGCAGCAAATGTTTGCATTTATTAACCCAATGCATAAGGCCGTGCCTCGTTTGACGATTTCCGGCTGCGCGCTCTGAATCGGGCAGGGCTCCGCTGGTGCTGAGGGAATCTACCGTGATCTTCCGGGATATTCTCCTGGAATCCTCGTACCGAAGCGTGGGCTTCGCCGGCAGGACTCCGTCGCAAAACTTTAACTGATGGTTCTTTTTAAGCTTCCGGAGAAATAGTCTCCTAAGCCGAACCAGAAGAAAGAGATCAGAGAGAAAATTCGCAGACCTTGAGGAAGAGGGAGAGTTCGAATTTTTCTCTGGGGAAAGGTGTGAAAAATGTGTAGAATGAGCCTCCTCTTTATAGGCTCAAGACTGTAACCGAATTGGAGATATTCCCTCCCTAAATTCGAATTTCATTAATTAAATATAATTAATTATCTTAATCCAATGGTCTAGATTTAATCTCATCTAAATCCAATGGATATAATTAATTAGGGATTTAATTAAATAAGAAAGATTTAGATAAATCAAAAATCCAATCTTATCTTCTTATCATCATAAAATTTGAATTATAATATATATATATATATAATTCGAATCATTATTATCTAGATCCAACGGTTGAGATGATTCTTAAAACCGATCTAATGGATCAAATAAGTTTAGGATAAATAGATTTATTAAAAAAAAAAATTTGAATTTATCCTTAAACATAATTCGAATATATATAGATATATATATATAATTAATCAATTTTCAATCCGACGGTAAAGATTAAATCTTAGACCGATCCAACGGATACAATTAATTAATCAAATTCAAAAAATAGAACTTGGTCACCAAGTTATTAATTTCGAATTTATCAATATTCTTATCCAACAGTTGATACTAAATCATAACCGATCCAATGGATAATATTGATTTTAGCGATTTGCCAAAATACCAAAACATTTGGTACTTATGCCGCAAATATAGAAATACCAAATTATGCCATTCGAATTTAACTAGGGTTTCATATAACAAACCCTAATTCGAATTTACACATATTAATATATATAAATATATATATATATTCATTTATTAATATAAATCTATTAATTATTAATTAATTATTAATAAGATATTAATAATTAAATCCAAATAATTAAATTATATTAATAAATCCTGATCTCAATATCACACATAAAAATGTCATGGTGCCACACCATCATTTAAAGTCGTGACATGTGATTTAATTTCAAAGTTTATCGAACCGATCACAAACTTAGAAAATCCATAAATCACTAACCGTAAGTCGAAATGACTTGGTTCAAAAAGAAAAGCTGCTTAGAATTTAATTTCCAACAACATGGTTCTGATAGAAAATATAAATTCTAATTTTCTTTTTGTCAGTTAATTTCGTGTACCAAAATATGATACTTTTGCCACGCCAACGATAAAACTATCTGATGTCTGACACAGAACTTTCAGTTTTATAAGTCAAGCCAAATGATTAAACATTATCCTGAATGTATCTTAATCACGTACGTATCATCCGTTTCGGAGCTATCCTGGGGACCATGGACCCGTATCACTTAAGCTCCAACGAACTGCTAGTTGTTCGTTAAACCTCGATATGATTTCACTATAGACCCGAGGCTGCACTCTTTAGTGATACGGTATATATTATTCCCTTTATAATAGCAGGGTGTCCATTGATACAATCAAATTCGGGTTATTGATCTTTCACTTGATGATTCATAAATGAGCAGGCGGTTTCTACCGTTATGCCCCTCATTCTATTTTCATCCTTGACTCAGTCAGTAATATCATGAGTAACCCACTTATGGTTTCGATTCATAAGTTGCGCATGGGTATCTCTCACTTCTCACCACCGACAATCAAGGGAATCATCATCACTCTAAAGAGAGCTGTGTGATGCCCATGTCTATGACCAAGCTACCCTTACTGCTGACTTTCATGTTCCCAAAATAATAGTGTTGGGAACAGCGGTAATATTTCGTATTCTTTAACGGTTAAATCAAAGAACAATCAAGTCAACAGCTTGGACTCAAGATCACTCAGGACTTAGATCGAATATCCATTTGATCATCTACTAGTGACTCAACTCCAAGTTATCAGTGACGGTCATATATGATAACTTCCGGAGTTTAAGTCAGGTCCAGTCCAGTATGAAGACACTTCATACTTAATGCACTTCTAGTGAGTGTGACACACACAAAATCCATAATAGGATTATCACTTAGTCACATTGATGACCTTATACGATTAATGGGCTCCCACCCAGTTGATCAGGTCACGGACATTTTAAGTTCATTTATTATGATTATTAATTCTTCCTCACATTGACTCTGTTGTGATAATAATAACATAATTGCATCCTTCATGAACTAAGGAATCAAACATTCTATTTTACTCTACCAGAAACTATAATAAGATTATCATAATAAGCATCATCTTTATTCAACGACTTGTCATAATATTTTACAAATGGATAAAATATCTTGTTTAAGGACACACATGTCCAACAACAACCAGATCCTAATGCACCCCGAGGACCAAGAAAAATTTGCATTCATAACCGATAGAGGAATATACTGCTATAAAATTATGCCTTTCGGATTGAAAAACACCGGAGCCACATATCAGAGATTAGTAAACCAGATGTTTTCCGAGCAACTCGGTAAAACTATGGAAGTCTACATTGACGACATGTTCGTAAAGTCCTCTTAAGCAACGGATCACGTGTCCCACCTAGAAGACTGCTTCGCCATACTACGAAAGTATCAAATGAAGCTCAACCCGACAAAATGTACCTTCGGGGTAACTTCAGGAAAATTCCTAGGTTATTTGGTCACACAACGAGGAATAAAAGCCAATTCCGACCAGATAAATGCCCTCCAGAACATGCCCTCCCCGAGGATTGTTCGGGAGACACGAAGGATGACTGGGAGAATCGCCGCTCTTAACCGGTTCATATCAAGAGCTACGAACAAATGTTTGCCCTTCTACAAGTTATTGAAAGGAAACAAAAAGTTCGAATGGACCAAAGAGTGCGAAGAAGCTTTCCAAAAGCTGAAAAGGTACCTCTCCACCCCACCAATACTCACCAGACCAATTTTGGGAGAGCCATTGTTTTTATACCTGACTGTCTCACCATCGGCGGTGAGCAGAGTAATCGTGAGAGAGGACCACGGAGAGCAAAAGCCGATCTTCTATATCAACAAATCTTTGGAAGATGCTGAAACCAGATACCCGGCTATCGAAAAACTCGCACTGGCAATGATAACCGCAGTGAGAAAGCTTCGCCCTTACTTCCAATCTCATACCATCATGGTAATGACCACCCAACCTTTGAGAATCATCCTTCTTAGCCCGAATCAATCGGGAAGGCTCACGAAATGGGCCGTCGAGCTAAGCGAATTCGACATAGAATACAAGATCCGAACCTGTGCAAAATCACAAGTATTGGCTGACTTTCTCATCGAACTACCAGCCGACGGTTCAAAAGAGGGCCACGAAGACGGGGAATGGAAGCTCGAAGTTGACGGTGCGTCAAACCAAGGCGGATCCGGGATCGGAATTCGTTTGATATCCCCCACGGGAGAAGTGTTGGAACAATCGTTTCGATTGAAATTCCACGCGACAAACAATGAAACCGAGTACGAGGCCCTCATCGCCGGCCTCCAACTAGCAAAAGTCGTAGGAGCCCGGAAAGTAAGGGCCCATTCCGACTCAAACTAGTTACCAGACAGATCAGTGGCGAGTACGCCACCCGAGATGACAGAATGGAAAAATACTTCTCGGTAGTAAAGGGCTTAATTCAAAAATTCGAACACGTCGAGATAGTCCAAATACCGAGGAGTGAAAACGCATCAGCAGACGCATTGGCCGGTTTAGCTTCGACTTCGGACCCCGAGGTCAAAAGGATAATCCCGGTCGAAACAATAGACGAACCCAGCGTAACACGCGAAGTTTGCAATATCCGAATGGAAGAAGATGATTGGAGGACCCCGATCATTAACTACATCCTAACCGGAGCCAAACCCCAAGATAAGCAAAAAGCCAGGAAACTAAGGATCCAAAGCGCTAGATTTTGCATGATCGGGGAAAAATTGTACAGACGTAGCTATACCGGACCCTACCTAAGGTGCCTAGGAAAGACCGAGGCTCAAATAGTACTTCACAAAATCCATGACTGAGAATGCGGCAACCATTCGGGAGGAAGATCTTTAGCAAACAAAGCAAAAAGGCAAGGCTTTTTCTGGGCCACCATGTTAGCGGACAGCGAAGCCTATGCCAAAAGGTGCGACAAATGCTAGAGACACTCCCCGTCCATACACCGACCAGCAGAAGAACTCTCATCAGTCTCAGTCCCGTACCCGTTCATGAAATGGTCTATGGACATAGTAGGACCTTTTCCCCTAGCCCCGGCCGGAAAGAGGTTTCTACTCGTCGTGACCGACTACTTCTCAAAATGGGTGGAGGCAAAATCGTACGCAAACATTAAAGATGTTGATGTAGAAAACTTCCTATGGAAAAACATCATCAGTAGATTCGGCCTCCCAAAAGAGATAATAGCTGACAATGGACCACAGTTCATTTCAACGAGATTCCAAAACTTCTGCATAAACTGGAAAATATCCTTGAACACGTCCACTCCGAGATATCCTCAAGGCAACGGTCAAGCCTAAGTAGCTAACCGGGTAATAGTGGACGGAATCAAGAGACGCCTAGACACCAAAAAGGGACGATGGGCAGACGAGCTCATAGGAGTCCTTTGGTCCTACAGAACCACCCCGCGTAGGGCCACCGGGGAAACCCCTTTCTCAATGGTACACGGCACCGAGGCCGTGATACCAGCAGAGATAGAGACACCCAGCCTTTGAAGGGAACTCGCCCCTTTGAACGCAGAAATCAATGACGAAATGAGGGAAGACCAGCTCGACTACATCGACGAAAGACGAGAACAAGCTTTGATAATAATTGCCAACTATAAAAACTCGATAGCTAGGTATTATAATTCAAAGGTCAAACGTCGAAAATTCATAGTAGGAGAGCTGGTCCTCAGAAAAGTTTTCCAAAATACCGCCGAGCTGAATGCGGGCAAGCTCGGGGCCAATTGGGAAAGACCTTACATCGTCACCGAAGTAGTAAAACCTGGAGTATACCGGCTAGCCACTCCGGATGGAACAAGAGTCCTCCGCAGTTGGAATGCCACGCACTTAAGGAAATACTACGCCTAACCCGGCCTACCCGATCTCCCCTGAACTACGTAATGACTTGATCCCCAAATTAGGGGTACGTAGGCAGCCCATCCTAAACGGTGGGCACAGTCTCAATCCAAACCCAAAACCAAATAGGCCCGAAAACTACAAATTGCAAGACTCAATAGAGCCAACTTAAAAGAAAACATGTCCCGAAACTATCATCAAGGAAACAAGCCTACCCGGGTAACAGACCCATCACCTAAGGTAACAAGCCTCTCAGGGTAAAAGACCCATCACATAAGGCAACAAGCCTACACGGGTAACAGACTCATTACACCAAGGCGACAAGCCTACCCGGGCAACCAACCCGTCGCATAAGGCAACAAGCCTATCCGGGTAACAAACCCACTACAACGGTTGATAAACCTAACCGGGTATCCAACCCGTCCCTTAAGGCGACAAGCCTAATCCTTTTGGAAACATGTAACTATATATGTCTGGCATTTACAAATGTGCTTTTCAGAAAACACAATCTGCGGGGAAGAAAGATTTGACGAGAAGTATCGAAGGAGCACAGCACCAAAAGGTACCCGTACATTTTCTATACTTAGCAAATTTTAAAATTTCGACTTGTTTATTATTTATCCGAGTATATGATAGGATTTCTCGGAACCTCGAATAGGGAAGTTAATATAGAAAAGTACGATTAGAAAATTAACTTAGAAACGCGGAAAAATAGAATATGGCGAGAAATCAAGAGCGTAATATAAAGACAAAGTACCAAAGGCCCTAACCACGGGCATATCCAAACATTACAAAAAAAAAAAGGGGTTCAAGCCGCCGTAGACTTGCCCGTAAAAAATTGTTTTGGCCTTAGGCCTTATTAACTAAAAACAAAAAAAAATGGGGGACACTCTATGTGTCGACCCCGGAACCTCCGCGACCTCTCGGTCCCCCCTCTCCTTCTCCTCTTCTTCTTCTTCACCGGTCTGGCCTCCATGCTCGGTTGGCTCCTCAGCGGCGGTCTCCTCGGCGACGGCGGGCTCGTTCAGGGTCGGCTCTTCGAGGGTGATCTCCTCGGTATCAGCAAGTACGGGCAAGATGGGCTCCTCGACGATGGGCTCCCCGGCCACAGGATCTTCAACAACGGGCTCGATGGCAGGGTCTTCAGAGGCGGACTCCTTGGCAGTCGATTGCTCGGACCGGAGGCTCAGATCTACAAGAGGAACATCGGTCAGCTCGGCATACGGAGACATAGCCGGAGACCCTATCAGCGGTGCCGGAACCGCGTCCAAGAAAGCTTGGTAGCGAACACCGTTGCCTTCTAGGACCTCCTTCTCGGCCTCAAAATCTTGAACGTTGCCGTCAATAATGTCTTGGATTAGCTCGAGGCAACCTTTGGCTTGATCCAAGAAACTATTGTCGGCGGCCGTACCTTTGTACCACGCGAGTAGCGCTTCCCTCTCCTCCACCTTTCGGCAATATCGGGTGCGGACAGCCTTCTTCTCGGCCTCACGGTCAGCGGATTATTGCCGGGCTTCAGCCAGCTCAGCAGCAAGGCGCTGCACGTCCTCTTTCAGGGCTAGGGCCTCCTCCTCCTTCCTCTTGGCCAATTCCTCAACCCGTCCCTTGGCCGCGTCAGAAGCCAGCATCTGCCTGGCGGCCGCCTCGCTCGCACTCTGAGCCTCCCCGATCGACCGGGTAGCGTTTGCCAGCTTCTCCCGAAGATCGAAAACTGTATTCCTAAGCCCCTTGATCCTAGCGTCACAAGTGGCGACCTTCTTGCCCATGATCACGATCTTCTCCGCCTTCGCTCGAATGCCCGCCACAGCATCGGCCAACTCCCTCTCCTTCAGTGCGAGCTGCTCGCAGCTTGCGCGCCCTCCCTAGCCTCATATAGTTGATCCTCATAATCGAGGACCATGTCGTTGATAGAGGCAATGAGCTACACGTTCAAAAACCAAAGTTAGAAAAAATCAAAGAATAAATAAAAATCCAAAAAACAGCAATGCTTACCAGAGTTGTAGCCGCAGCCACGTCCTTATACGGCCTTTTCTCGGCAATACTTCTGGGGACCCTGCCGACCCCGCCATTCGTTATCTGCCGGAGAAGACCGGCTGCCACCTTAGGTGCCTTATGGAGACCCTTGTCTCCCATCCAGGTACACCCCGCCTTCCGCAAGATCGTCTTCTCCCTGGCCTCCCCCTCGACCGCCGGGGGAATCGACCCCGTCTCCCTCACCTCACCTTGGGAGGCCTCCTTAGGGCACTCGCTCCCCCGAGCAATCCCTTTGCCTTTCTCCAAGGCCCTCACACCTCCTTTCGGGACCACGTCCCTCCTTACCGCCTCCTTCGGAGCCGAATCCCCCTTCGCCTTCTTCCGGACTCCGGAATCCTCTCCTTCACGCGGCCTCTTCGCGACCGCCTCCGACCCCGTCCTCGGGAGAACCTCGTCCTGAGAAGGACGAATCACGCCCTTTGAAGGATGAGCAGGAGCAGAAGGAGGAGCAACCTCCCTCTCGGAAGGCTTTGCCAACGGCATAGCCTCCGGGGTGTTGTCCCCGTCGTCGGACAGTTCGACGACGTCCTTCTTCTTGTTCACCCCAGGGGCAACCTCAGCAAGAGACTCCCGAGCAGGAGTCTCCTCATTCCTCCTACTCGTCTCCTGACGAGCAGCCTTAGCCGGTGCGGACGCACCAGACCCCCTCTCCTCAACCCGCCTGCTCGTCTCCTGACGAGCAGCTCCAGCCGAGGCCGAACCCCCGGCCTGCCCCTCTTGTCTCCGCCTTTTACGAAGACTCTGACCCTTCAGGCGTAGAGCGTCCATATCCTCTGCACGTCAAAAATCCACACTTAGAAAAAATAAGAAAAAAGATATAAAACAAAACCAAAATTATAGGTTTAGAAATCATACCCGGAAATTCCTCCTCGTCTGGTTCACACCAAAGGCCGGCAGCCTCGAACCTCTCCCTCGTGAAGTTCGACCACAACTCCGGGCCGAAATGAAAGAACCTCCTCTTCAAAACCTTCCACTCCTCTGTAATCGGGCGAGACTTAGGCTTCTCCGGATCCTCGACTGCATTAGAAAAGAAAAAGAAATTAGCAAACTCACGAGAATAGCCGAATAGAAAAAATTAGAAAAATCCAACCCGGAACCTCACCTATCTCGTGGACCCATTCATTCCTATAGCTCGGCCAAGAACCAAGAGTTTCCTGACCGGCCATGAAGAAAAAGTACTTGTGGGTCCAAGCACTCTCCTTCTTGGGAAGACCGGTGGTGATCTCCCCTTCCTTGACGGATAGGAAAAACCTACCCTTAGCCTGACCATTGGCCTTGATGACCAAGCCCGTCAACAGGTCCCAGATTGTAAGTGAATACAAACACTCGTGGGACCGGACAAGCAAGGACATCAAGATCCGGATAGAATTCGGGCTAAGCTGCCCGATAGAAACCCCTAGGTAAGTAAGATACTTTAGGATAAGTTCAGGAATAGGAAATCTAAGCCCTCCGGACTCAAAAAACCTTTGATATACACAGACTCAGCCGTCCAAATTTTGCTCGTCGGCATGTTCGTCCGGCCCCGGCAACCTAAGTTCTATCGACTGGGGAATCTTATATTCTACCCACATCCTAACCAAATCTTTAGGTGTCAGAATTAACTTAGGAGAATCTGTAGTCAGAAACTCCGTCTGCCATTTCGAGACCGTCTTCTTAGGACCCATTCTATCTCAAATATCCTAGAAAAAACCGAAGATAATATAGACGAGCACGAAACCCAGAAAACCACCCAGAAATAGAATTTGAAACCCTCTAAAAAACCAGGAAAGACTATTCAAAATACTCACGACGGAAGAACAAAAGAACAGATGAAGAATGAATAACCTGGATCTCTAAAAACACGAAGAAAAATCGGATGACACCTTCGGCAATGGCGATTCGCAGAGTTTATCTCTCTAAAAACTCGAAACTTTTCTCTCTCTAAAATTCAAAAATGATATTCGAATGCCAAACAGAGTATATATAGAGGAGAGAGAAATAGGTTACCTTCGATAGACGTGCGACGGGCTGAAGCTGAAGAGACGTGCCCATTTAATGCGAAACACTAGAGTATTTATACTCGAAAATTGTCGCTGATCCTACGGTTAGGGTTTCCTCGAAAATCGCAACAAACCTCATCCTACGGTTGAGATCAGCGAGCTACCCGGTGACACGTCAGCATGACAGCTGTGTCAAGAGAATGTGAAGAGTTTATTCTCTTCGAACTCCGCAAATTGGGACACGTGTTGTAGCTGTTCCCGCCCAAAATTCGAAGCGACTGTTACAGCTTCAAAGACCCTATCCGTCCATCTTATCTCGAAATTATCCAAAATCCTGTCCGGATTATGCAGATTTGCGGCAAAAGTCGCAAATTTAATTAATCCTATCCGGCACGAATTTTACATGATTTCATCGAGTAAATACTATAAAATTTACTTCGTATTTTTTTTATAGTAGGGGGCTGACTGTTGATGTACAAATTCGTCATTATTTAATATGACATAAAGTGCTAAGGTTGTGAATTAATTAAATTTACAAGCCATGATAAAAGGCTTTAAAGAAACAAATTGGTATTCGTAAAAGCCCATTTGAGAAGCCCAATGAGATTCTCAATCAGACCAAAACCAACGGATACAGGTTACTCGGCCCAATGAGTTCTAAGGCCCAATATCCATTCGACAGCAGCCCAGAAAGACGAGGGTAGAGTTGTCATATTCTCTACCCGGCATCCCATTTCAAACTCAGACGAAAGACCAGGAGCACGGAGTCAAGCCTCCAACGGGCATAATTCAAACACGACGACGAGAACGAAGTCATGAGACACGTGTAGCAAGGTCGTCCATTCAACCCGGTCAGCACGGAGTGAAGACCCCTCGATTCCTGGAAGACCAACGGGAAGAATTGAAGCTTATAAATACCAAGCTCAAGCTCAGATCAACACACACGCATACTTGCAACTTTGAGAGAATACATTGAAGAGATTCTACCCGGCATTCTTGTCCATTTGAGATCTTGTTGTATTCCTTCTCTCCTTTTCTATTCTTTTCCAGTCTTAGACGTGATCTAGCTGCCTGTAGCTATCCATCCATGTTCATTGTCGCAATAAACTAACAGAGGAAGTAGTCAACTACCGCCTTGGGACGAACCTCTATAAAAAAACTCCTCGTCTCATTTATATTGCTTATATACGTATACATATACCGTGAGTGAGTCGTGAGCTTGCAACGTGAGAGATCGAATTCCACCAAATTGTTCTATTCAAAAATATCATACACTCACAAGTCACACTTGACTGATTGAGGTGGGAAACCACGTCAACATTTACAACCGTCGACTTCTTCATAATAACTGAAGTATTCGATTCCCCCCAACAAGAACTCTGAACATCTACAGCTGCGAGAGAACTACCTAAACTAGAAGAAATGCTATATTTTTAGTAAACACGGAACGCTTTCCCATGGCCATGACTAGTTGCGTTGGTAGTGATTCTTCCGAAGGTCTATGATGATGAACAGTAAAAAATAAATGGTTGATGTGAAAGTTAGGGTTCTCGGGTTGTTTATACTTTAGAGTAAGATAGAAGCGTAAGATCAAGAGAGAGAAATAAAGGGAGAATGACACAAAAGTGGACTCCAGAGTAAAAAGGGAAGGAAACAGTGAACATTACTAGTTTTCAAATTTTGACACTTATTACCAGCTAAAATTTTTTACCTACTTTCATCATTAGATAATGAATTTTCCCTTTTTAAACTAGGCTCTTCTCTTCTTTCAATTCCTATGCGTAATCAATGTTAGTTTTGTCGCATTCATCGCACATTCTCAAGAATTATCATCATCAATATATTTTGAATTTTGAATATTTATGACCAACTATCGTGTTTTTTTAAAAAATTGTTTTTTATTTCAATTTTTATAAAAAATAAACATGTGTTCGATAAACTTTTTATAAAATAATTGCTAGTAACAAAAGATTATTTAATTTTTAGTAAAATAAATATATTTAAGATAAAAAAAGATTAAAAATAAACTAAAATCATTGTTTTTGTTTTTAGAAAACAAAAAACAAAACCTAAGAATCCTAGCTTTTAAGACTCATATACAAAAATCTAAAATTACTTTTGTATCTTTTTGTAAAAACAATCTTATCAAACACTTGAAAAGTAATTTAGTTTGTTTAAAAAATATAAAAACAAGACTTTTTAATTAGAACTAAATACACCCGTTATTAAAAAAAATAAGACTTATAATCTCAATTTATTTTTATAAAAAAGTTTAGTTTAAATAATTAAATTCTTAATAGTAAAGTACCAAGCCACAATGTATAGTTAATTCATTTTTTTTTATTAGTTAATTATATTTGTTTTTTACCACGCAACGATAAAGATTGATCTACAATGTTAATTTTGCATAGTAAAACATGTTTCGACTACTAAGAGACGTGTCTTATTGTCTTCTTTGAAGTGAATAAAAAAGATAGTAGAGAAGTGAAGAATAATAGAGCAAAACGGCTACAGGCGCCTTAAAAGTCTTGAATTACAAGATAAAGATAAAATTTGACCCAAAATTCATCCACTTCCAATCCCAAAAAATATCTATATAATTGTTTAGGCTTTGGAACAGGTCGGGGCCTGCGAAACGAATTCAGATCACAAACTCTGGCATTCTCATTTATATCAACTTCATTCTGTTGCTCACTTTGGGAAGATAATCATTTTCTAGTAAAAAGTGCTAAAACGTTTGCAGCTTCTAGTTGTGTAAAAGAGCAACAGAATGAGCCACAGATTCACAACCTTCAAGGGAAAGATTTACACAACCTGGTTGTACCAGTTTATCCAATGCTCTTACAAGCTCTTACAAGCGTCCAAACCGGGCTATGAAAATGCTTTCTCTACCATGATCGTGAGGACGAGAAACCCAGCAAAGGAGACACAGAGCCCGGTGAGCAGAATCCACAGCATTGCCGCCAGAGAGATGTAGGGACTGAGAAAGAAGACGAGCGCGATCGAAGCACTCTGCCACACCTTCAACTGCGAGAACGCTCCTTCCTGCAACGAAGAAGCATTAACAACTTAGCCATTTTGGTTTTGTTTCGACTTGCTAAATGTTCATGGAATGAATACGGAAAGAGAAATACGAAGCAAACTACATTTATCTATTCCTACCGTGATTGAGCGTCGAAAAGAAAATTTGATCCCGTGTCATTATTTCTTGACATAATGAAAATAAATTTTGATTTCCTTTTATCAATTTTCCCTCAAACTTTCTTGTATAATCTTTTCCTTCTTATTTGGAGGTTTCAAAACACACATAAAAAGATAAAAATAAAAAGTCACACATACTATCCTCTCCTTCAATTTTTCAAATTCGAAAAGAGGCCTTAAAGCGACAACAAGATTTCGACGTTAAATTCTGGAATTCCAAGCAAAAGAAAGATCTATGAGTACCATGTCATGCTTAAAGAGTATCCCAATTAACGCATTTAGCTGAGTCATACAAACTCCGTCGCCAACGCCCAGTAAAGCAGCCATCACAAACGGGTAAAGAATGCTGGTCGCTCCACTAGAGCCACTGTGTCACGAAAAAGGATATTAAAGAAATATAATGATGAAAACAATGATTTGTATAAAGAAATATGGTGGTAAGCGGTAACCTGTATTTCAGAAGAATCCATAAAAATACTGCAGCGTGAGCCAAAACACCAACAGAAACTATTGCGGTGATAGACTTGAGACCCGAAGTAAGCCGACCCGCAGCCACGGAAAACTAGATAGCAGATTTAACGTGATCAAGAGACACAACATTGTGTTGCAACTTGCAAACATACTATGCCAGATGGATTAAAATATTCTATAATAGGACCCGGAATAGAAATCAAAGACAAACTTAGAACTATAGAGCCCGTGATGTTAAAAATCGCTGATTCAGAAACCTTACAAGTGCATCACTCGCTCCATAAACCGCCATTGTACCCCCAACACCGGACAAACCAAGAGCTGGAGTGACGACAAATTTGGTGAACTCGGCCCTGAAAGAGAAGAAAAGACGTGTTCGAGACGAATAATGGGATATTCTAATCAGAGCGTCATAGCTTAATCATCAAGTACACGCACCAAACAAATGCCTGTTGCAGACCCGAATACGCAATGAGAGGAATAATTAATAGCATCCGCACACTAAGCAGTGGAGTGATAACCGACTTTGAAAGGGAAATCACGGAGGCGTAAAAGCTCTCAGAAGAGCGCACGCCATCGTTCTTTCCTTTACTATCCCGATTCTGTAAGAAGCACATCAGTATGGTTCCCAATGTCATACTGCAGAGGAACACAACAAATAGTAAAGTCGGGTTTCCCACAGATCCCTCCTGCAATTACACGAGAAAGAAATAAATCTAAAATGATAAGAACGGAATTGAAACAAACAGAGTTAAGTAGCATATGCTTCTTTTAAGTCAATTTGCTATGGCGCTTAAGGTAGAGATAATTTGTAACCAGTTGCAATCTATCTTTCCAGTCATAGAACATGTTTTCTTTCGAATGGAAATAGCAACATTTAGATTCTTTTTTCTGTTCTTGTTTTAAAGTGTTTTCACAACATGATCCGGTTTGTTTTTGTTTTTCTCGGTGAATCTCAAGTGCCTGTTGTTACCACGCTTTTTTCTTCCTTCATAAGCGATGATTATATTAATAAATTTGGTCACGACAATAATACATTATAGACACGAAAGAACGTACACTTCCATCTTTCAGAAGTGCAAGCGTGACGAGATTTCCCACAACCTGAAATGAATAAAAACGTCAGCATATCAAGAACCACGAACGATTCTTACTCTACATTTTGTTTGCTTGTTTGTCAAAGAAGGATTGAAATAGGTAACCTGGTGACCAGCAAACACGCCCCAGAATTCGCCATTGAAGTGACCAATGACCGTTGCTTCGTGCAAGTTGTTGTCATTTGCATGACTTTGCGCAGTGGAAGTCAGATAAGTCCCCTAAATGAATGACCAATAGTTTAGAAACCCTATAAATGCTTCAAAAGGAAATGTGAAACATTAATGGAATTTACCTGGCCAACCCAGATTATGGAAGCAGCAAAACCCATGTACAAAGACGCGGGAATCATTGTGAACCTATCAAAAAAAACATTGTTAGAAATGGTTGAAAACGTCAAGGCATGAATCACTTTCCCAATAATATTTCAAGCACCCCCAAAGTCTTAGAATATGCATACAAAGATACTCAGGATAAGACAAGACTACAAGTCAATTTATAAGACGAAGTAACCAAAAATACGGTTTTGAAAAAATAAAGAGAGATTGAGAGATATAGAGACACTAACAATCAGAACTATTGTGTAATCCGATCTAATGAAATCCCACTGATTTACTAGGAAGTTACAATCGTTTCATGAAATCGCGACCGTTCCAAGGCAAAAACAACAAGCGTCTTCAAAACGACACATTTCTTCATAAACGAAGACCTTCCATTCAAAATGAGGCGTCACTTTTTTTTATGCAAAAGCATAATGACTAAGTGCACCTGCAAAACGCCACAAGTGCTTCTATGCCCACGAGTACAACATGGAAAAAACGGCAAAGAAAGTGCCAAGTGGCGTCACCATCCCGAAACGATACCTAGCTCAACCACTTATTTGAACTAGCTCATTAACGCATCTCTTCTAAATCATACAATTACACCAACCCAACAGGGCTTTAATCCCCCCAAACTTTAAATAAGTTTAAAGTTCACCCTAATTGTTTATATTTTTCAATTTTTCACCCTATGCTTTCTTAGTCTCCCCACTGTAATTTAGGCCCCGAAATTCGCAACCCGGTCTCCGTCAGTACGGGACTCTTTTTCGACACTCATTTCCCGAAATTCGTATACCGGTCTCCGTCCTAACGGGACTCTTTTCCGACACTCTCATTTCTCGACTCCAAAGAAAGAAACATTATGCTAGATGTTGATAGAGAGTGAATCACCATGTGGGCTTCAAATTGGCAGCGATGAAGAGCCAATAACCAGTAGTCCCGAGAATCAAAGCGTTCTTGGAACCGAGTTTCCGAACCACCAACGACGCCAACAGCGAGAAGAACGTGAACGACAGGTACAGAACCCCCAACGACGTCGTTCCTAGAGCCTCTTCCTGATCGCACAATCGAATCGAAATCATAAAAGAAACACACTGACCAAAGAGAGAGAGAGAGAGAGAGAGAGAGAGAGAGAGATCACGCACAGTGTTGAGAGTGCTCTCGAGATTCTGGGCAGCTCCGTAGGCGAGGAAGATGAGCAAGAACGCCGCGCAGAGGATGTGAACATCCCTCTCGTGGCTGTTCGGAGCTTTTGCTGGGCCCGAAACCAGAGGGGCTTCCTCGTCCATGGCTGACTCGGTTGGTGGGTTCATCGAAGGAGCTCCATAAATAGTAGCAGTAGCAGGGCCGGCGAGTATCTGGCGAGCTAGACGACGACGAGAAGAGAAAGAGAAAGACGACGGAATGGAATGGAATTGAATTGAATTGATGAAGAAAAGAAAGGGATTATGAATTTGGATTCATGCGTTTGGTGGGGAATTGAAGGTATCAAAGACAAAGAGACGAGAGTGAGAGCTGACCATTTCTTATTTTAAAACTCGCCTCTCGCCATGTTAGAGTTGAAACTTGCAATCTTCGCAACTTCATCTCAACATAATATTTCTAATTTATTTGTTATTGTCCTATGATCCTATCGATCAAGTTCTATTTTTTCGATAATATTGTATTGGGAAAATTACGGTAAAAATACTCAATCTTTGGTCAATTTGTCTCCTGTGTATCCAGCCTTTAAAATTGGCAGCAAAATACCCAACGTGCGTTGACCGTGACTTTGGCATGAAAACGTTAATTTTTCGTTAGCATCCGCCATGTGCTCGTTAGCTGCAAAAATACCCAACCTTTTTTTTTTTTAAACATAATTTTTAATTTTTTTAAGTTATATTTTTTTTCTTTACTTGATTAGTGATGATTACTTGAATTCCAAATACATGGAATAACACAAAAGTTAGTCAAAACATCAATTGATTTCTTAATGTGCTTGTATAAGCTACACTTGTTTATTAAAATCTTAGTATTATGAGAAATTTTAAACATAATGTTACGGGTATTTTAAGTAATTGAATTTTAATAAATTAATAAAAGAAAAGTTATATAATTAATTTTTTTTTATAAAATAAAGTCAGTTTTAGCCCAAGATATTCACCGGAAGTCTGTATTCGCGAAATAAAGTGTCTAGATTTTTCCAAAAATATCAAGATACTCAAAAAGTCATAAAGTTTGCCAGAAATGGTCTCGGAACGCTCCCGGAACCCTTAAAGTGGACCGGAGCACCTCGGGCCGCCCCACATGCCCCACACGAGCCCATATGTGTCTCCTGCCCTCCTCACGCGCCCTCAGAAGTGCTCACGTCAGCTTGATGACGTCAGCAGAGACGCGCGCGTAAAGTAGCGCGTCCGGCCATCACAAACACTGCGTGCGAGGGCGCGTCTGGCCTCCGATGAGGACGCGGTTTGCGGCGTTGGATCGGCCTTCGATGAGGGATTTTTTTTGGAGAATGACATTAAGTGGGTTTTAATTGTGTTTCATAGCTTCCTTCAACCCTATTCATATTTCTTAGCATGGGTATGTAAGGTTATGAATTTTAATGGGATCTAAAGGGAGGTCTTTCAACCAATTATTACTAATCAAACCCTATTGATGATATATTTTTTACCGGCACATATTCTTAAGCCATTTTTTTCAATACGAAGACATTAACTAGCTGTATTAATTCGATCTAAAACGGTCAATTACCAATGAAAAGGGTAATTAGGGCTGTAACCGGAGCGGGTATCCGATTTTTTGAACTACCCGTATCCGGATCCGGTTTTCGGGGTATCCAAAAATCACTAGCTGTATCCGGATCCGGAAATCCGGATACCTATTTTAAAAACCATGTTCAATTACTTAAAACACCCGTAATATTATGTTTAAAATTTCTCATAATAATAAAAAATTTATCAGCAAATGTAGCTTATACAAGCACACTAAAAAATCAATTGATATATTGACTAACTTTTGTGTTATTCCATGTATGTGGATTTTAAGTAATTATCACTAATCAAGTAAAGAAAAAAATATATATATTAAAAAATTAAAAATTAATTTTTTTTTAAAATAAGGTTGGTATTTTTGCCAATAACGGCCACATGGCGGATGTTAACGGAATAATTAACGTTTTCATGCCAAATTCACGGTCAACGTACGTTAGGTATTTTTTCCGCCAATTTTAAAGATTGAGTAGACGGAAAACAAGTTGACCAGAGATTAAGTATTTTTGCCGTAATTTTCCCTATTTTATTTCTCACAACTTGTGAGAATTAATGTATTTGCTTCAATAAGAAATTACTTGTTATAATCACTTACACATTTTATTTTGTTGTTTGCTTCAATATTATGTAATCCGAATAATAATTAATTATCTTATAGTAAAATTATTTATATAATTATCTTACAATAGCAAATTTGCCATTTTAACAAATCCCTTAACATGTTATTGTGAATCTATATATATTAAAAGGAAGAACTCACAAGTGATGTGGCACAAGGATATCAAATAATTGAGAAATTGAGTTTTCTTAGAAGAACTACCAAGTGGTTGTGACACAATGAAATCAAGCATTGAGAAATCCATTTTTTCTAGAATTTAGAAGTTTTTTTGATAAATTTTTACCATAATAAAGTCTCATTTATATTCAATAACATGTAAATTTATTATATTTTTTAAATATTTGTTTTGTGTCGTTACTATGAGTCTTAGAAACCAAGAGACATAGTATTATAGTAACAACTTTATATGTGAATTGATTTAATGCATGAAGTTAAAGAGACATAACAGATGAGTATACACATTCACGTAATTATTGACTCTTTGCATAGTTTACAAAACATGCTGAAGTGTATATTTTTACACGGTGAAATATATCAACTACAAGTCTACAACTAAAGCCATGGGATGTTCTTGTGTCCACAAAGCTCGTACTCTCCAGGTATTTTCAATTCACATCTCTATTTTTTCAATATTAATCTCACGAATTTGTTTCTTTGTTCTTTTGTTTTTTAAATTTCTGGAGTTTTAGTTTTAAACTTAGTCATGGAGCTAGATTAGTTTAATATTACAAAGGTGTGTGCACGACGTGATTCTTGGAAAAAATATTTGACTGAGTAGTTTCAAAGCAACCATTGTTTCTATTTTTATTTAATTTAGTTCGTGTCTAATTTTTCCTCTCAAAGTTGTCGTCTTATAATGGATCAACGTCTCCATACATCCACCTCCGTCCGATTAGATACATCTGAGCCGTACCTGTGACGATGTCGTTTCCGTTCATATATGATCGCAAGCTCGACTTGATTGCCAACTAACATGGAGTTTTTATTTGTATATTATCGGTAGAATGCTAAGTCAAATCATTATATACTTTAGCATTACAATCTCTCTATTATTTTGTCTACATTTTTTTTTTCTTCTAACAAATCGTCAAGTCTCTTCGCAGATAAATCGTCAAGTTTTTTTCTAATCAAAGCGTCTACAAGATATGACAAAGTAAAATCTAAGGTTAGAGATTTCTTATTTTGCTTATATTTATCATGTTTGTAATAAAATCAAGCTATGGAGATTTCTTATTTTCTAATTAAATTATCAAGCTTATTGCACAGATTTCTCCCCTCGATCTTTTCGAACAAAGTTCAAAGTTGATCAAAGTTTCAGACTCTCTGCAATGGCGGCTCATTAAATGGAGTTTTGGAGGTATGGTTCTTTTTTTATTCAAATTATCTTTTTATTTTCTTTTAAGAATATTTTGATTTTTTCTTTATTATGATTATAAGAATAATGGATTCCAATTTTTTGAAAGCTCACAAACGACAAGATGCCATGAAATTCATAAATTGAGTCTAAATTGAGTTTAAAACCATTCATTTAAACTAATACTTTTGATCTTCATGCATGTTACATGTAAGGGCGGATTTACCTACAGCCCAACAGGGACTGTAGCCCCCCGGCCCAATTACAAAATACCTTAAGGATAAAGCCCAAACTCAATTAGTCCCCCTCAAGGAAAATAAATTAGCTCCTCCGGCCTGTCACTTTCACTGGACCCATTCCACGTGTTCCCCTCACGCTCTCTCATCCTCCACGACGTGCCAAATGCGAGTTACTCGTTACATTAACTATTACACAATTCCAGTTAATGAAAAGACTAAATAAACCGAGACATTATTAATGCTTATGTTCTCCAAATACTGTGTTGTAACTTGTAACTCAAAAATCAAGTAATGGAGGAAATAATATATTTGTACACACTATTGTATTTGTATATTATATACTTGTACAAACGTAATATATGCAGTTATAGTAAAATAAAACTAGAAAGAGTAACAATAACAATTAACTGTATATATGATTGTTAGATAATTTTTTTAAGAGAGTTAGCTTAATATATATATATATATATATATATATATATATATATATATATATATATATATATATATATATGCTAAAGTTAATAAAAAAGCTACTGAATTCTAATAGTATTCACGAATGTAATAGTTCTAATATTTGCTATATTTTAATTTATACTTATTTTTATTTTCTTCTTTAATAATTATATTTAATAAAAATTTATCATGGATCGATTAATGTTTATTAATATTTAATTTCTTTTGGTCATATTTTATTATGTACAATATTTTTTTCACTACTATAAAAATCTAGTGTATATATATGGTTTTAATTTCTTAAATTATCCGCTTAAAGCTTGGTTCATGTTGATAGTTATTTGCGATTTTATAAAAAGGTAATTTTTGATCCCTATTATTGTTGAATTGTCTTTCAAATTTTTTTTAGCCCCCTCCAGAAAGAATTCCTGGATCCGCCAGTGCATGTAAATGAATACGTTGATCATTATTTATCGCAACTTAAATTCTAATATTGAATAAGTTCATTATTTGCTGTAGTAACTTATAAAGATTTACAACTAGGAATTTTAGCACATATTTAAAAACTATATGACCTAACTCAAATAATTAATGACTCTTTTTTATCATGTCCATCCAATAAATATATATATATAGAGAGAGAGAGAGCAGAATAATAAAAATTGTTCTCACTAAAACCGTTGTCCTCCAGTATAAGCTCTTTTTTTTTTTCCTTTCTTATTTCCCAATAAAGATGAAAGATTTTTTGTTCTTTGTTATTTTTGATGGTACGGAGGGATAAATAAACCAATTCTAATGTAATTGTCATCAGGTAGGAAAGATGAGATGCGAGAGTGGAGGCATATGAATACTAGATTGGTTAATTTAGTGTTGATGAATGATCATATGAAACACGGTCTAATATTATGTATGCATGGTTCAATAGAGAGTCTAGCGAAAACTAACAATATATTGTCCAAGTAATAAAGTATATTATATTCCCCTTTTAGCATTTGGAAGTGGAACTTTATATATATATATATATATATATATATATATATATATATATATTATGTGATCTTATGCTAATTATCACAACCCAATGTTAATTTAATAAAAAATAATCAGTAATACATAGTCTTATACTTTTATGATAAAAATTATAGTATTTTCCCCAAATTTTTTTAAATTATTTATAAAAAAAATGATATTAACTATCTAGCAATTTAAAACAAAATTAGACGGATTCTTTATTTTTATATATTTTTCATATGAAATAATTAATAAAAATTAATTAGTTGTTGACTTCGATGTATAAGTCTTACGCACAATATAAATAATACATTAGTTCAATATTTTCACCTGTATTTGTACGCAATATTTTTTCCATCGCACAAAATATACTAATATTAAATCAAAGCATTGAGACAAAGAAAAGAAAAAGATAGAAAGTGCTTGACAATTTGCAATATAGAATTAGCTAATTGGACATTTTAATTTTTATAAAGTTTTTATTTATTCTAAAACTATTTAAAAAATACTATAAAAATATGATCTTATACGCTATTGGATAAAACACATTCGTATTTTTCTACAGTGAATATCACAAGTATATATTTATTGAAAAATATCAATGACTAATCTATTTAATATATTAATGATCTTATTTTTATTGATTTTTTTTTGCTGAATTTAATCAATGGATCGGGGATTTAAATTTTAGAGAATATTTAAATGAAAAATCCATCTATGATGAGTTATTACTTCGTATTTACTCTCTCATTTTATTTTAAAATGTCAAAGAATAAAAATTCAAGAGTCTATTTGAACTGATTATAGCAAGAAAAATAACAAAAGATGAATCTATATATATATAAAAGCAAAATCTCTTGAAGATGACATGGCTTATTGAGATAAAGAGCATTCTTATTTCCTATTTTCTCATATTTTTGAATTATTTAAATGAAATTTATCATTCAAATTAATGCAAATCTCAAATCAATGCAATGAGTTAGTTTGAGATTAATTGAGTAAATATGATTCAAAGCAATAAGAATTATTTGAGGAGACGTATATTACACGCATGCAATGCAATAGTTGATTCATCTTCGAATAATAATCATGACTATTTAAAACCTTAGCAGCTCTATTTAAAAAAAAAAAAAAAAAATTGAGGCATTACAAAATAATCTATAATTCTATATATCTTCTATATAGATTACAAACAAAGATTTGAGGATCCTATTTTGCCAAGTTTTAACATATTGTCATGAAAAATATCAATTGATTTGGTTTTGGGTGACTTTTCACGTTAGATGTGCACTCATATATTTGTAGTTCATTCATAATTTCATTGATGAAAAGAACTAATAGGAAAGAGTTACTTTTCTCCAATTAACTCTCATAATTTGTAACTTATGCAATTAAACCTAAGGCCATATGGCTTCTCACTTTCTTTGTTTATGGAGCATTAAGAAAATATTAGTTATATTATTAACTCAGACTTGATTGCTAATATAACGTTTCATATATTCACTCTATAGCTAAAAAAATTCAATTTATCTCACCCTTCAAATCTAAACGCATCAAAGAAAAATCCATTTATCTCTACAACTTTTTCTGTAAAGTTTTTTTTTTGTTTTGCATGAAGACTTTGATTCATGTTGTTCGTTTGCTTCCTGCAGGTATTATGCTATGGCGTTTGCACATATGTCCAATAATCAGCTCACAAAATCGATCGGACTAAAGAACTCACAAGTGGATCTGCAAGCTCAGGACCGGGCTCACAAGATTGGTAAAAAAATAGTTAAAGTTCTGTATCGATTTACTAATTGCATCCATATATATATATATATATATATATATATATATATATATATATATATATATATATATATATATATATAGGTTATAGCTCTATTAAATGATTTGATTTGATTTACATTTTTAATGTAATTGAAAATCATCATCACGCGGTCGCATGAGCAACACGCTGATTCCGAAATCTTAGGCGAGAAAAATATGAGTAATCCGCTTCATGAGCAACAGATATGGACAGATACAATCGCTCGGCTTTCTCTCTCCAGGTATGGACTCTGAGGAATCCACCACCGTAAGTATTCCTCCGATGAGACAAGATATGGAGATAATTAAAAAAAAAACATAATGAAGAAAAAAAATATATCAAGGTAGGAAATAGGAATCATATTTTCTTGGTATGGTTAGTACTTCGTGGTATAGGATTTTTAACCTTTTCTCTTTATTAATTTTTTTTATTATTATTTAAATGCGTGTAAAAATACAAATCTGCAAACTTTTGTTTTATGATAGTGAATTATATACATACATTTGAATGTGAACTGTACATATATATTTTAAAGTTTGTGTATGGAGTAATATTTTTGTTTCATAAAGTTTCTTTACTATTATTTTTTTCTACAATATATCAGCCAAATTATAAATTTTGCGTTTTTCTTAATGTCAAAGTCATGAGAAACTAAAAAGTATAAGTAGAAAGTTTCAATATAATATTATAAGGTCTAACTATTTGAACACATGTTTTGATAGTTGGTAAAAGTTTAAAATTTCCAAAGACGAGTTTAAGAAGGTAATTAACTTTATGTTGGATATGGTTCATTGTTTTTGTTGAGACTTGAGAATACCAATAAATAACCCTCTTATGGCACTTACTCTGATCCCAAATTAAGAAATAAAAGAAACAATAAAAAATTAAATAATAATTTACTAATAATAAGGTCTTCAAATTTTGAGATCCCCAAACACAAAGACAAGTTGTATAGTTTTTTTAATCTGCTTATGTTTGGCATCTTCATTGTTTCGTTTTTTTTTTCTCGAGCTTATAATTGTATTATTAGAGTTTAATATTTCCACATTCTTTAAGTCATATTGTTTTTTTTTTGTTCATTTCTTATTTATTCTTTTATGGTAATCATATATTTTAATTTTTACGTTTCGTTTCAATATGTAACACGATGATCACTTTTTGTTTTCTTTAGCCTATTATGTGATTGTAAGTCAGAAGTCAACTTCATAGCCAACATAAGGTAATCTCCATCTACCCAATTTATTGATAATTTCGTTGAATATATATTGTATTCATGAATTTGTTTTGATGTTTTTTTAATATGTTTGTACTTCTCTGTGAATTTTGTGTTTCACCAGTTCGCGCTCTCAGTTCGTTGGACCTCAACCCTAGACATGAGTCTATCGCCTTATTTGAGATCAGCAATCCTTGCCAACCCTTGGTTAGTCGACGCTCTTTGAGTTTTTTTTTTTTGGCCGATCAATGCTTATTGATTATATGTACTGTAATTTTTTATTGATTATGGTTTTGTTGTAATTCACCAAAGAATTGAATGGGAAAATGATAACTGAAATTTTTTATTCACATATCCATTCTCTAACACAAAGGTTAGTTGCACATTTGCAATGAGAAAGTTCTATTTAAAGATATTTTATTCTTAACATAGATTTATTTATAGCTTGAGTGTCTGTATTAACAGTATTAACATGAAGTGAAAAGATAAACTAAAGTCATTTAAATACATGGCATCCTGCAAAAGAAAATACAACTAAATACTATATATCTCCTATTTAGTAAGGCGATCGATTTTGGCACAATATTCTATTGTTACAATTTTAAAGCTTTATATTCATATTTAATAATAAAGCCGACAATAATAAAAATGGTAATATGAATCGATGATAACAAAAACATGAATCATTGATAATTTTGTCAGCATCATAAAATTACCATGTAGAAAATTACTAAATAGTTGCATCCCTATTTTAAAATGTACAATATAGAAAAAAATATACCTTTCAATAATATTTTTCCTCCAAATGTTTACTAATTGTGATAACTTTTTCAGCAACTACTAAATTCGATGTGGATCATTCGCTTAAAACATTACATGATAAATTATTAAATGGCTACATCCTATTTTAAAATAGTATACGTTTTAAATAATAAATTAATAATATTTTTCTTCAAATTTACTAATATATTTTATCGCTACCGCGCGAAGCGCGGTGCGGTCCACTAGTTATTTTAAATATAAAAAATGTCATAATAAAACTTAAAATATACTAAAAGGCAATTGGCTATTGCTATTTTAATATATGCAAATGAGTCAATGACCTTCTTTTATGTTTTTTTTTTGTTATATAGTTTTTCAATTTATGTTCTCAGGGACGGAACTACTCTATAATGGGGGTGACAAATGTCACCCCCAACTTTTCACAAAATAATTCTCTTATTATATATTATATAATATCGTTTTAATTAATAATTATTAATATGAAGTGTATATTGAATGAGGGGAATTGAATCGTTCCTTCCTTCCTCTCGAGTCTCGACTCTTTCTTCCTGATCGATTTCTTTCCTCCCCGCTGGAGCTGCTTTTCTCCACATGACCAATCGTTTTGCACTTTTTATTTTACAAATATATTATTTGTCAATGTGTATCTCGATAGGTAAGTCAAATAGGTATCGCCATTGAATATATTGTTTCGCATATCTTCAAAAAGAATTTACGATGAACATTGTCAATGAATCGGGATTTTGTAGGCAAGTGCTTCGCTGGAAGAACTAATTTCGTGATCCGACCACAGGCGAAATAAGAACTCAAGTTTCGCTAGGATCGAAGATTTCAAAGACGCTATTAGTCAATCTGCTCTTTCTTTCGGATACAACGAGGCTTCTTTCTAGTCATCAATCTCAACTGTTTTTTCGTTTTATATTTTTCATCACTGATCAGAATTTTCTGTTTCGTTAGGCCAAACTAGCAGCCACTTTGGCCAACTTCATCATCCGAAAGCCTCGCCAGCAGTCGCCATTCTCGAAAGCTGCTCTGAACACTGTATGTATGCGACACTCTCTCTCTCTCTATCGTCAATTCTTCATTTTACTTATGCTGATTGATTCCCTTTGAATGATCAGGTGAAGAGCATTGAAACCCTGCAACAATTTCTGATGAAACATCGCAAGGACTATGTTGATCTCTATCGTACTACTGAACAAGAGAGAGATAGCATTGAGCATGAAGTAAGCATATCAATTTTAGGATTCTCCTTTACTATAAGCAATTGCAAATTTAGGATTATATTCTTGTTCATAGTCGGCGGGTTTGATCCGATTAGTTAACATTAGAGCAGTCTATGTGGGACAGGCAGCCCGAGGGTGGCCTGCCTGTTTTATGTTTTGGGCGCCGAGGGCAGCCAGGGCCCGGGTTGGACCCTGGCACGTGTTTCCCATCCCATGATGAAGTGGGTAGGTAAAACCTGGCTGCCCTGTCTGGGGACAAGCAACCAGTTTTCTTTGTTCTAGTTTCCTTTAATTTTTAAACGAAAAAACGAAAATTGGGTGCGCGGGAAAAATACGCACCTTGGGCGCGAGCTTGGGCTGCCTACAGCCCGCGGTTGGCCTAACCGATGAGTCGTCGCTCGGGCAACCTGGGTCTTCCCATCCGGACTACTTATCACCGACGATTAACATATATTGCATTTGAGCCTTTTGAGGCAATTTTTTCTTTTTCTTTTTCCGTGAGGCCAGGCATGAGTATCTTGGCGCTAGGAGGCACATGCTTTAATTATTATATAATATATATAATTTCATAGATTATTCTCTCGTAAAAATCAAACATCTCATATACATAAACTTACAATTCAAATGTATCATAAAATGGGTCATAAATTTAAGTTAAATATTAACTTAACACTCGAACGAATAATATTGGTCTCTATTTTTTTGCATCAGTAATTTTTTAGTAATCATACTAGTCAAAGAGGATCTTCAATGGCATAGGATTTTGTGGATTGCTGCCATTTGCATATGTATCAGCTTGTTTATATGTATATGATGAAATGATGTTAAACACTTTGTCATACCTGAATGATTTGCAGGTTATTGCATTTATCAAAGCATGCCAAGAACAAATTAATGCTCTCAAGAATAGCATAAGTGATGCGGAAGAGAATTTAAAGGGCTGGCTTAGGGTTGACAAATCTAATGCTGATACCATCGCTCACAAACATGGTGTGGTAGGTTCTATGCATCACGAGTCTTTAGGTTCGTATCCGAGAGAATATATTATTCTCAACTCCTATATTATATCGATCTCTTTTCTGCAGGTTTTGTGTTTAAGCGAACGGCTTCACTCCGTTACATCCAAGTTTGATCAGCTGAGAGCGGTGCGTTTCGAAGAAGTGATTAGCAGGTCTATGCCGTGAAGAAAAACAAAACGAATAATTAACTCTGTTTCGGCCAATACATCAAAATTAGACAGTGTGGATTCCACAGAACCCTATCAGCCTCAATTCGAGCCTCAAAATGCTCAGCAACAACTCTTGGATGATGAAACACGCGCACTCCAGGTTATTACCAACTAAATTGAAACAAAATGTCTCTTGATTCTTTTAATTTTCTTTCTTTAAATTTGTCAATGTTAGGCTCCATGTAAAAATATGCATATGCAAGAATAGGACATTTTTAGTAATTTCCATTACTAGGGTAATTAGCGCTTTTTTTTTAAAGATAAATTGATTGATAGATTGGATACAACTCGTTGGGAGAGAATGCTCTACCTCTCAAATCATTAACCGATTGTTGTTTCAGTTTACTGTAATATTCACTGACTGAATTTATGAGTTAACATGGTGTTGTTAATTTTTGCAGGTAGAGCTGAGTAGTCTTCTAGATGCCGCGCAGAGCACGGAAACAAAAATGGTGGAAATGTCAGCGCTGAATCACTTGATGGCCACACATGTTTTGCAACAAGCCCAACAAATAGAGCAACTTTACCAACAGGTATAACCGTCTCAGTTACCTTATGAATGTTTCGTATATTTGGTAGCAGCGTTCCCCGGTCGCCCTGTTTTGAACCTAAAAACCAGGATCAGACTAAAACTGAATTCTACAAGGGAAAATTGGACTAAAATTGGGTTAATCAGCCCGGCCCAGCCCAGTTCCGGCTTTACAAGAATTTGACTTTTTTGAAAGACGGAACTGGGATCGGAATGAATAAATCCCAGTACCCAATGCCTGGTTATACCCCTAGTTAATATTGTTGTGGACTATAAACAGGCTGTGGAAGCGACAACGAACGTGGAGATGGGAAACAGAGAGTTGTCTCAAGCAATAGAGAGGAATAGTAGCAGCAGAACATTTCTTCTCCTCTTCTTGTTTGTGCTTACTTTTTCAATCATTTTTCTTGATTGGTACTCTTAGGCAGCTTTATGCAATTCTACCTACAATCCCACCATATATATATATATATATGTTTTGTTTTTGAATGATAATTTCTAATCTCTCAAAAAATATATATATTCATTTTAGTAATGATAATAGTCGACATTTATAGGATTAATCTAACATCTTAACTTATCATCTAACAATTATAACTTGTTGAAGTTACAGAATTGTGCCTAGATGTTAGTAGTAACAAGGAGACTTTATATTTATTTATTGGTTTTTGAATGATAAATTTAAATATATATATATATATATATATATATATATATATATATAGATTATCAATCTTTTCATCGATCATGCATATTGTTAAAAATTTGTGACACGATTCCCTTTTTCTTGTCCGTTAAGAATTTATGACTCGGAATCCGTTTTTCTTGTCTTGCTTTATTTCTAGTTTTAGTTTCGAAGCACTGATCTTTGGACTAGAGTTTTTACTACATAATTGACATTTAAAACTTGAAAACATTATTTATTTTGACTATTATAACCTGTTAAAATTTATAGAATTGTATCTTGAAGTTGGTACTAACAAGTAGGTCTCTCTCTATATATATTGGTTTTTGAATGATAAATTTAGAAGTTGTTCTGTAAGAAAATTTTCATCAATCATGCATATTGTTAAGAATTTGTGATACAAATCCTTTTTTATTTTATTTTATTTTATTGTGATTTCTTTGTAGTTTTAGTTTCAAAAACATATCTTTTACCTTTTGGACTAGACTTTTATATACATAATTGACAGTTTTAAGATTAATTAAACTTAAATATCATTTAGTTTCGCACTTCCTGTTCTAACAATTTTATCTTCATCACGTAAATTCCGTGTGACACGGACTTATTAAAAAAGTTAAGGCTATTAGGATTACAACTCAAGTGAGATAATATATTCACCATGATTGTTTGTGATGGGCAAATCATATTGAATTTGATACAAATATTGGAGTCTACAAAATTTGATACAATCTCAACGACGAATAATTCTATTACAGAAGGTTGTCGTTTGGGACTAACCATCCAACAACAATGGACGAGGTACTGAAGTTTCTTTGATGTCTTTCACAAAAGTTCTTAGACAACCATTAATGATCCGCGGAGCAGCTCCGTCGCAGAACCGTTTAGCGAGATCCACAGCCTGACCAACATCACGCAACAGTTGTTAACAAACGCTACCGAGGAAATGAATTCCGTGGGGCTACATTGTGTACGTGGCTGAGTAGCTAGGCACTCGGGTCCTTATTTTGATTTTCAGGGTTTATTTTGTTTTTTTTTTCAAGTTATATTTTTCAAAAACTGGTTCTTTGCTGTCCAGTTCTTGGTTCTCCGGAAAACTGGATTTTACAATTCTGGAAAACTGGGACAGGGACACAAATATATGATCCTCACCTAACAAATTGGTTTGAGATCTTAACAAGTACCTCGTTGATAACAATCTGGTGCTTCGTTCCAAGAACGGAAATTTCCGACATTGCCAAGCGAAGAATGCACAGCTCTAAGATTCTTCCGGCAGGCTCGTTCTGGAAATTATTGATAATAAAAATTGCTTAATGATTTATGCATCAAAATTGTTAGTCCATCGTAAGCTAATTTCAGACATTATTACAAACAAGTTGAAACCTTTCAGTCCAATTACACAGTTGTAGGGTTATTAGCGGCACAAGTACCAGCTCTCTTCCAAAAAGTAATGATAAGTACCCAATTTTATTTATTTAAAAAAAAGTTGCCAAACTCTAATAATAGCATGCCACATGTATCAAAATGGCCGTTAAAAGAGTACTTGTGACATGCTATTCTTAGAGCTTGACAACATTGTCCGACAAAAAAAAAGAATGGGTACTTATCGTTACTTTTTTAAAGAAAATTAGTACTTTTGCCGCTAATATTGCCGACTGGTAAATAACAATATTTGAATTAGAATAGATAGGGTTTGAACTTTGAACGTAGGAAACCGACCAACAACAGTTGTATACGTCTAAGTTCCAAGACTCACAAAAAGCAGCATAACTGCAATTGTTGTATTAATCTGCAAACTACAAGGGTGAAATGCAATAAAAAGATAAAAAGAAGAGACGAAAAACGTAAAAAAATAAAAAAATGAAGTAATGAACCATTTGGTATACCTTCCAACTTGGAGGGGCAACTTTGTCGATGATAAGGACGTTACTATCCCATTGATCCGTGACGGCAACTAAAAGTTTCTTCGTAAAACTGTAACATATCAAACATTATTATAACCGGAAAAATTAGCCAATTGATACGACCCAAAAATCAAACCGTAGTTAGACCTCAATGTAATGTATGTAACATCAATATAATAAACATAGTACAGTTTTGCGTTCCATAAATTACCGCAAAATAAGTTTGCTATAAACTAGCTTGGGAGGAGCTGCAAGGACCTCCGCTTCTGAGGCAACAAACAAATCAGTGACAAATGAGTATTTAATAAAGGAAATCAATTTCATCGCAACAAATATGAGAAGAGTATTTCACTGACCGATGTCAGATTGCTTGTCATCAGTGCGGTTGAGCTCGTCTTCTTCTTCAACAGAGTGCACTGTGACCGGAGGACCTCCGAAGCTCATGTGGTTGTACTGCAACAACGAAGCTCTGTCGAATTCATAGCTCGGTTCTGAAAAAGAAACGTAATTGATCATCTACTCTTCTTTCTTTTTATTTGCATTAGTTCCAAAAAAAAAAACAATCAAATTGAACTGTTTACAGGAGTTAGTCGAATTCCAATCGTAAAAGATTTGTTCTTCTGCTTCTTTTTATAAAAAAAAAATATATAGCAAGCAGACGATTTCGGATATTATCGGGTAATTGTGGCTAGGGTTTCGATTTGTTAATTCGTTCGAGTTCTCCTCCTTCATCAACCAAAAGAAACGGTATGAACAAGGGGAAAAAAACATCAAGATCCAGAGATCGCAGCTCCGAAACGCACCCAGAAATCCGAGAAAGCACCCAACTAGGCTCCCAAAGCCCTGGATGCCAAAAAGAGGACAAAGTTAAACGCGAATCGCAAATCAACAAGAAGAGAATAAGAATTTTAACGCCGATTGAGAAAATTAGGGCTAAATTCGCCGAACTCGGGGCCACTCACGGATCGCGAATCGAAGGGAGAAGCGAGCAGGGAGCTTGGGAGAGAGACGTTAATGGCGGTGGAGAGGAGAAGAGAGAACCTCTCTTCTGGGGATCTTGGATTTCAATTTGCTCTCTCTTTATAGAGTATACCGGGGGGTGCTGGGTCGGGTCGGGTCGGGTCGATTTTGAAAATTGGTGCACATAACGCTGAATTTTTATTTTCTTTTCAACAGAGCCCCTCAATTTAGTCAATCGGCATCAAAGCCACGTGATTTTTACCCTTAAGTTGCAAGAAAAATCTTCGCGACTTGTAACATTAAGTTGCAAGAAAAAGGTAATTGCTGATTCGATTATTTATTTATTTATTTTATAAAATATTAATTTGTTTAGAGTGTGAGGAACAGACACAGCTAAGGCGAATCGCTAACATGCAAGAATTTTACGTAGATTGATCTTTTAACGAAGTGTCGAATCATTGTTGTTTTCACTTCATATTAAAATATAATATAAAAATTTACATGAGTGTGAATGTCGGATTTCGTCAAATCACTCCTTAACACAACTCATGTCGTTTTCTTCTATAACGACAATGAATAGAGGCAAGCAGACTAGTTGACTATCGGTCAACTAAGGGGAACCCTCGAGCAAGTGTCAACCAGCGACGAGGTCCAGCTCGACTAAACATTCCCTCGCGGAATACCTGCTCACACTAGAAGCCCGTCGGGAGGAAGTCACCGCAAGAATCTCGGAGGATTAATAAAAAGATAAGCCTGGATCACAAAAATAAAAGAGAATCTGTTAATCAGTGAGGAAATCGTGGAGTTGACTACGTATTCAGAGGAAGTCAGCAAATAATCAAGCGAGATGAAGGGAAAACCTAACGAGATTAGAGGAAAAAATTAGGAAGTTATCAAAGCAAGTCTTAGGCCTATAAATACACATGTAAAGCCTCAAATGAGGGGAGCTGATTCTCACTTTCAATCATTCTTGTTGTTTAGAGTCTCTAAGCTTATAGAGATCACAATAATATCGAGATCTTAAAGAGTCACTAATTCGTTGTACTTTCTAATCCTTCATTTGTCCAAGCTATCAAACGGATGAAACCGAACCCTATTCATTATAATAATACAGAGATATTCAGCCCACCATCATTATTTATATTCTTTGATTATCTTTGTGATTGAAAAAAGTGCGGTGAAAATCGCCCTCAACAATGAGTAAGTATACAAAAGAGACGATCTCGAGAGTCTCAAGCGAGAATGGAGGTTCGAAGCAAGGTTGTAAATACCGCTTGCTGATGTCGTTTTGCACTTTTCATTTTACGGATATATCGCCCGTCGATGGGTATCTCGATAGGTAAGTCAATAGGTATGCCGGTGGATATATCGTTTCGCATATCCTCCAAAAAAGATTTTCGATGGGCATGCCGATGGATATTCGGGAAATTTAATACATTGGTTAGAAGAGTGTTTACAAAAGAGTGAGATTTCAATCCTGAGCGAGGAAAAGAAAAATCATAACATTAACAACGTGGGGAGGTGCAGAGAGACTTTTTGTATCCAAGAATGAACATCTCGAATAAAAAAAATCTTTGTCTCAAATTTTATATACATAGATAATTATATTTCTGAGTGTTACAACTTAAGAGCGTGCTGACGACGTGAAGATCAAAATCCACTAAGCAAGTATAGTGACAAATTCAAATCGGAAGTCTACACTCTTCGTGACTGTTGAGATGAAAAACCATGTCGACACATACCCGATTGAGAGGGCTCCCCTGTGAATCTCCCAGCTCGAAAGTATTTGCGATTCTCTCTCAATTTCGTGTTCGCTTTGGTCAATTTTGCCTAATTTTCACTTGTTTCGCTTGAAATTTGTGTGAAAGAGGGACTCTGATTTTTTGTCTGATTCAATTGGGAATAGTAGGAAATATGGAAATTTTGTAACCGTTTACTGTTTGATTCTTCAATTTGAATCTGTGTTTGGAATCTTAAACCAGAAATCGCGGATATGATTCAAATTTAGGATACTAAGAACATAGTATTGAGTAAATTGATTTCTTTGTTCGGGATTTTGTAGGCAAGTGCTTCGCTGGAAGAACTAATTTCGTGATCCGACCACAGGGGAAATAAGAACTCAAGTTTCGCTAGGATCGAAGATTTCAAAGACGCTATTAGTCAATCTGCTCTTTCTTTCGGATACAACGAGGCTTCTTTCTAGTCATCAATCTCAACTGTTTTTTCGTTTTATATTTTTCATCACTGATCAGAATTTTCTGTTTCGTTAGGCCAAACTAGCAGCCACTTTGGCCAACTTCATCATCCGAAAGCCTCGCCAGCAGTCGCCATTCTCGAAAGCTGCTCTGAACACTGTATGTATGCGACACTCTCTCTCTCTCTATCGTCAATTCTTCATTTTACTTATGCTGATTGATTCCCTTTGAATGATCAGGTGAAGAGCATTGAAACCCTGCAACAATTTCTGATGAAACATCGCAAGGACTATGTTGATCTCTATCGTACTACTGAACAAGAGAGAGATAGCATTGAGCATGAAGTAAGCATATCAATTTTAGGATTCTCCTTTACTATAAGCAATTGCAAATTTAGGATTATATTCTTGTTCATAGTCGGCGGGTTTGATCCGATTAGTTAACATTAGAGCGGTCTATGTGGGACAGGCAACCCGAGGGTGGCCTGCCTGTTTCATATTTTGGGCACCGTGGACAGCCAGTGCCCGGGTTGGACCCTGGCACGTGTTTCCCATCCAATGATGAAGTCTGGGTAGGTAAAACCTGGCTGTTCTTTCTGGGGACGGGCAACCAGTTTTTTTTGTTCTAGTTTCCTTTTATTTTTAAACAAAAAAACGAAAATTGGGTGCGCGGGAAAAATTACGCACCTTGGGCGTGAGCTTGGGCTGCCTACAGCTCGCTGTTGGCCTAACCGATGAGTCGTAGGCTCGGGCAACCTGGGTCTTCCCATCCGGACATGACTACTTATCACCGACGATTAACATATAGCATTTAAGCCTTTAAGGAAATTTTTCTTTTTCTTTTTCTGTGAGGCCAGGCGTGAGTATTATCTTGGCGCTAGGAGGCACATGCTTTAATTAGTATATAATATATATAATTTCATAGATTATTCTTTCTTAAAAATCAAACATCTCATATACATAAACTTACAATTCAAATTGTATCATAAAATGGGTCATAAATTAAGTTAAATATTAACTTAACACTCCAAAGAATAATATTGGTCTCTATTTTTTTGCATCAGTAATTTTTTAGTAAGGGGCAAATAGTCAAATAGCCAAACTTCAAACCCTAATTAGCCAAATAGCCAATGTTTTTACTAATATTGTCAAATAGCCAATTAACTATGTTAATAAATCACGAAAGACCTGATTACCCTTGTATTAACGTGGTTAATTTGTTTAAAAATAATAATTATTTTTAAAAAAAAAAAATAATTTTTTTTTGAAAAAAAAATAATTTTTTTGTTAAAATTTTAATCACGATTTTTTATTTTTAAACAAATTAACTCCGTTAATACACATTAATACGTTTATTAACGTATTAACGTGGTTAATTTGTTTAAAAATAAATAAAAAAATTTCAAATAAAATAAATAATTTTTTTTAAAAAAAAAATAAATTTTTTTTAATAAAAAATTATTTAAAAAAAAAATAAATTAACCACGTTAATACCGTTAATATGTTAAAAGGGTATTATAGGTATAAAATATGTTATTAAATAACTATTTGGCTATTTCACAAAGAAAAATAAAAGGTTGGCTATTTGGCTAATCAAACATTTCAATTTGGCTATCTCATCCTATTTCTCTTTTAGTAATCATACTAGTCAAAGAGGATCTTCAATGGCATAGGATTTTGTGGATTGCTGCTATTTGCATATGTATCAGCTTGTTTATATATATATGTATATGTATATGTATATGTATATGTATATGTATATGATGAAATGATGTTAAATACTTTGTCATACCTGAATGATTTGCAGGTTATTGAATTTATCAAAGCATGCCAAGAACATATTAATGTTCTCAAGAACAGCATAAGTGATGAGGAACAGAATTCAAAGGGCTGGCTTAGGGTGGACAAATCTTATGCCGATACCATCGCTCACAAACATGGTGTGGTAGGTTCTATGCATCACGAGTCTTTCGGTTCGTATCCGAGAGAATATATTATTCTCAACTCCTATATTATATCGATCTCTTTTCTGTAGGTTTTGTGTTTAAGCGAACGGCTACACTCTGTTACATCCAAGTTTGATCAGATGAGAGTGGTGCGTTTCAAAGAAGTGATTAGCAGGTCAATGCCACGAAGAAAAACAAAACGAATAAATAACTCTGTTTCGGCCAATACATCAAAATTAGACAGTGTGGATTCCACAGAACCGTATCAGCCTCAATTCGAGCCTCAAAATGCTCAGCAACAACTCTTGGATGATGAAACACGCGCACTCCAGGTTATTATCAACTAAATTGAAAAAAAATGTCTCTTGATTCTTTTATTTTTCTTTCTTTAAATTTGTCAATGTTAGGCTCCATGTAAAAATATGCATATGCAAGAATAGGGCATTTTTAGTAATTTCCATTACTAGGGTAATTAGCGCTTTTTTCTTTTCAAGATAAATTGATTGATAGATTGGATACAACTCGTTGGGAGAGAATGCTCTACCTCTCGAATCATTAACCGATTGTTGTTTCAGTTTACTGTGATATTCACTGATTGAATTTATGAGTTAACATGGTGTTGTTAATTTTTGCAGGTAGAGCTTAGTAGTCTTCTAGATGCCGCGCAGAGCACGGAAACAAAAATGGTGGAAATGTCAGCGCTGAATCACTTGATGGCCACACATGTTTTGCAACAAGCCCAACAGATAGAGCAACTTTACCAATAGGTATAACCGTCTCAGTTACCTTATGAATGTTTCGTATATTTGTAGCAGCGTTCCTCGGTCCCGGCCCTGTTTTGAACCCAAAAACCAGGATCGGACTATAACTGGGCTCTACAAGGGAAAATTGGACTAAAATTGGGTTAATCAGCCCGGCCCAGCCCAGTTCCGGCTTTACAAGAATTTGACTTTTTTGAAAGGCGGAACTGGGATCGGAATGAATAATCCCGGTACCCAATGCTGGTTATACCCCTAGTTAATATTGGTGTGGTGTATATAAACAGGCCGTGGAAGCGACAACGAACGTGGAGATGGGAAACAGAGAGTTGTCTCAAGCAATAGAGAGGAATAGTAGCAGCAGAACATTTCTTCTCCTCTTCTGGTTTGTGCTTACTTTTTTCGATCATTTTTCTTCATTGGTACTCTTAGGCAGCTTTATACAATTCTACCTACAAGCCCACTATATATATATATATATATATTGATTTTTGAATGATAATTTGTAATCTCTGAAAATATATATATTTTCATTTCAGTAATGATAATAGTCGACATTTATAGGATTAATCTAACATCTTAACTTATCATCTAACAATTATAACATGTTGAAGTTATAGAATTGTGCCTAGATGTTAGTAGTAACAAGGAGACTTTATATTTATTTATTGGTTTTTGAATGATAAATTTAAATATATTTATATATATATATATATGTTAAATCTTTTCATATATCATGCATGTTGTAAAGAATTTATGACTCAGAATATGTTTCTCTTGTCTTGCTTTATTTCTAGTTTTAGTTTCGAAGAACTGATCTTTGGACTAGAGTTGTTACAACATAATTGAAATTTAAGACTTGAAAACATTTTTTATTTTGATACTCTTTCTCTTTTACCTATTATTATAACTTGTTAAAAGGAGGTCTATCTATATATATATATATATATATATATATATATATATATATGTTTTTGAATGATAAATTTAGAAGTTCTGTAAGAAATCTTTCATCAATCATGCATATTTTTAAGAATTTGTGATACAAATCCTTTTTTATTTTATTTTATTTTATTGTGATTTCTTTGTAGTTTTAGTTTCAAAAACATATCTTTTACCTTTTGGACTAGACTTTTATATACATAATTGACAGTTTTAAGATTAATTAAACTTAAATATCATTTAGTTTCGCACTTCCTGTTCTAACAATTTTATCTTCATCACGTAAATTCCGTGTGACACGGACTTATTAAAAAAGTTAAGGCTATTAGGATTACAACTCAAGTGAGATAATATATTCACCATGATTGTTTGTGATGGGCAAATCATATTGAATTTGATACAAATATTGGAGTCTACAAAATTTGATACAATCTCAACGACGAATAATTCTATTACAGAAGGTTGTCGTTTGGGACTAACCATCCAACAACAATGGACGAGGTACTGAAGTTTCTTTGATGTCTTTCACAAAAGTTCTTAGACAACCATTAATGATCCGCGGAGCAGCTCCGTCGCAGAACCGTTTAGCGAGATCCACAGCCTGACCAACATCACGCAACAGTTGTTAACAAACGCTACCGAGGAAATGAATTCCGTGGGGCTACATTGTGTACGTGGCTGAGTAGCTAGGCACTCGGGTCCTTATTTTGATTTTCAGGGTTTATTTTGTTTTTTTTTTCAAGTTATATTTTTCAAAAACTGGTTCTTTGCTGTCCAGTTCTTGGTTCTCCGGAAAACTGGATTTTACAATTCTGGAAAACTGGGACAGGGACACAAATATATGATCCTCACCTAACAAATTGGTTTGAGATCTTAACAAGTACCTCGTTGATAACAATCTGGTGCTTCGTTCCAAGAACGGAAATTTCCGACATTGCCAAGCGAAGAATGCACAGCTCTAAGATTCTTCCGGCAGGCTCGTTCTGGAAATTATTGATAATAAAAATTGCTTAATGATTTATGCATCAAAATTGTTAGTCCATCGTAAGCTAATTTCAGACATTATTACAAACAAGTTGAAACCTTTCAGTCCAATTACACAGTTGTAGGGTTATTAGCGGCACAAGTACCAGCTCTCTTCCAAAAAGTAATGATAAGTACCCAATTTTATTTATTTAAAAAAAAGTTGCCAAACTCTAATAATAGCATGCCACATGTATCAAAATGGCCGTTAAAAGAGTACTTGTGACATGCTATTCTTAGAGCTTGACAACATTGTCCGACAAAAAAAAAGAATGGGTACTTATCGTTACTTTTTTAAAGAAAATTAGTACTTTTGCCGCTAATATTGCCGACTGGTAAATAACAATATTTGAATTAGAATAGATAGGGTTTGAACTTTGAACGTAGGAAACCGACCAACAACAGTTGTATACGTCTAAGTTCCAAGACTCACAAAAAGCAGCATAACTGCAATTGTTGTATTAATCTGCAAACTACAAGGGTGAAATGCAATAAAAAGATAAAAAGAAGAGACGAAAAACGTAAAAAAATAAAAAAATGAAGTAATGAACCATTTGGTATACCTTCCAACTTGGAGGGGCAACTTTGTCGATGATAAGGACGTTACTATCCCATTGATCCGTGACGGCAACTAAAAGTTTCTTCGTAAAACTGTAACATATCAAACATTATTATAACCGGAAAAATTAGCCAATTGATACGACCCAAAAATCAAACCGTAGTTAGACCTCAATGTAATGTATGTAACATCAATATAATAAACATAGTACAGTTTTGCGTTCCATAAATTACCGCAAAATAAGTTTGCTATAAACTAGCTTGGGAGGAGCTGCAAGGACCTCCGCTTCTGAGGCAACAAACAAATCAGTGAAAAATGAGTATTTGATAAAGGAAATCAAATCCATCGTAACAATTCTGAGAAGAGTATTTCACTGACCGATGTCAGATTGCTTGTCATCAGTGCGGTTGAGCTCGTCTTCTTCTTCAACAGAGTGCACAGTGACCGGAGGCCCTCCGAAGCTCATGTGGTTGTACTGCAACAACGAAGCTCTGTCGAACTCATAGCTCGGTTCTGAAAAAGAAACGTAATTGATCACACAGCTAGACAACAGCGATGATATAAGAGAAATGCAGAGCCTAAATCAAACAGGAACTTCAAGCAGTCACATGGCTTGGATCACGGGACTCTATTTCAAAATCAAATAGCGACCAGAGAAGTAATATATATGATCTTACAAACCATGTTTTAGTCGCTTTAATCTTTTTAATATTGAATCTTTAACATAGTGACACTATTTGACTCGTTTGTTTTGGGTGGAAAAGTACAATATTACCGGGACGGAATTATGTTTTAATGAGGGTGACAAATGTAACCCCCAAATTTTCAGATTTTTTATTAATATACATATATAATCTATATATATATATAAAAGGAATAAGACTTTTCGTTAGAATCTAAGGATTTCACCCCTTATTCTTTTTCTCCATTTTTTGAATTATTTTTAATTAAAAATAAATTGACACACGTATGGTTGTGTCTCTTGATATATGATAACTGCTCCTTGAAACCTAACTGCTTCTCTATTTGAGACACGTATGAATTACTAAAACTAAAAACAAATTTTCGATAATTAATAATAATAACAATAGATAAAATATCAAACGATGCCAATTAACAATTCAGATTTATTAGGTATATTTAACAAGATATAAAAAATAAGTAAATGATGCCAATTAACAATTCAGATTTATTAGGTATATTTAACAAGATATAAAAAATAAGTAAATGATGCTAATATACAATTCCTATTTATTAGGTATTTTTAACAAGATATAAATATATAAGTATTAAATAAATAAAAAGAAACGTATCAACATATTTTAGAGGAATATCTAAATTAATAAAAAAAATCAATAAAATGAATAAGACTATTTGTTAGTATGGAAAGATTTGACTACCTATCCGTTTTCTTAAGTTTTGCATAATTTTCATAAAATAAATAAATAAGCACATATTCGTACAGTTGCTTCTTTTAACAAAAATTGAAACAATGCCTTTTTTCATGTAACCACCTTTCGTACGCGTCTTTCCAACGAGATGCGTTTCCTCGACTGTGCCTTTTCATCTCTCTCTCATGCTTTATAAATAATCGATGGTAAAGAATAACCATATGTTGATTCACAAATATATTACTGATATATTGATAATTCATAGATTAGTGAACATATAAATAGGAAATAAATTTATGGTTAACTAGTGGACCGACACCACGCTTCGCGTGGTGATGTAAAAAACATCGAATAAATTGATTAGTTTGATTTAATATATTTTAGCTAAAAGACATACTTCAAAATATAAATCCGACAATTGCTAAATTTTCTTAAGTGAGGTCAGTGATATTTTTTTTAATTAAATATATCACAATCTTTTTACCATAAATGACTTATATAATAACTCTTCGTGTAAGAAAAAAAACTATAATTCCCAAATTCGGTAAGGAAAATTATAGAGTAAGAGAGGCCCTACATTCGTAATATCAATAGTTACGTGAAGAGCTAATATTCTAAAATAATAAATCATGATGTCTATAATTTACGTGTACAAATTAAATATTATTTTTATTGATGTAAATAATTTGTGATATATTATAAAATAATATAATATTAGCATAGTAAATATGCTGAATTGACTGAATTGATCCATTGACCGGGCATTCTGATGTCTCATTGTTTATATAGGCATGTTCTATCAATATTTAAGCACATTGGAATCTAGATTATTACCTTTCTCATAGTTGACATGTTTACAAAGAACTCAACCGACTCTATAAAACATATTCAGTTTGTAAGCTCAAAAATATTTTTGATTCCTTAGCTAGACTGCAACATTAGCTTAACAAAACAAATATGTAAATGAAAAGTAGTTGATGATTGTCCACTCCATTGGGATGAACCATGAATTTGCATACTGACACGAAAACCTAACCCCATAGCCACGTAGCATGATTCACATTAGCCCAACATCAAAGAGTAATCCTTTTATTTTCCTAAAAAAAAAAGAAGTAATCTTTTTATGCATGCAATTTAGCCTATTTGATTTCAGAACCATATAATTTTTTCTGAGATAATGCAACTTACTATATTTAATGTTTATTTTGTATACTAAATAATCCCAATCAACAATCTACCAAATATTGTGAATTTCTTTATGTGAACCCATGCCATGAGTGAATCTAAGAACCATATGCTACCATCGATAAATAAAAAGTGATAAAGATGCATATTTTGAAAAATAAATTTGCTGTAAAAGAACACTAATTAATGTCAAGGAGTAAGTTCTTGAGATTAAATGTTTCAGCATTTCAAAAATTAGTCTACTTATAATGCAAATACCATGTAGAAAATTATATTATTTTTCAAAGATCCTAGTTTTCATGACAAAACATAAGGTTTGAGAATTTAAACATGATATATATAAAGATCAATATGAGCAAGACAATCTTGAAAAGATGCAGTAATATGTACCTCGGGAAATGCCCTCAAATCCCTCAATAGACCCAAAGTTCACTTGTTGCGAAAGGCTCCGACCCGACCTTGTGAAGTTCCAATCAGCTAAACAACCAACCGAAAAGGAATCAGAGGCCTAAAACTTACTGAAATTCGTCAACATAAAAATAACACCTTTTAAGCAAAAAAACAAACTGAGCAGTGAAAAAAACACGGAGAGTAGAGCTTGATGGAAAGGAAAAAACAGTGAGTGAAAAATAAATATCAAGAAAACAACTATAGATTCAAGGTTGACACTTATTCATTCAAAATATATGTTGTTAATGCCAAAAAATGGATCAACACTTAAAGCGACCCAAGTCTTGATTTTGGGCAGGGCCCAATGACCACTTGGCGGTCAAATAGGGTCTTGAAGCTTTATTCGTCGTTCTTGATAGGCCGGAAATATCTTCCGGAACTCCGTCTCCGTATACTTTGCTGAAATGATTAAATAAACGTGAACTTAAAGGGGTACGGAGGGGGTGCCTCTGTATCCACCTCCGACGCTCAACATTAGTCGGGTATTTAAGTTGGGATATTTAAGAGAATGGAAAACGGAGATTTTAACGCTTTAGAAAGCGTTTTTAGAGTTGTTTTGAGTCGATATGAGTTTGATTCAGACTTACTGTTTTGATTGAAATAAGCTTCTATTTATAAAAGGGTGCAGAGACCTCTTAGTAATTAATAATTACTT
Organism: Parietaria judaica; assembly: GCA_954871525.1. NCBI lineage: Eukaryota > Viridiplantae > Streptophyta > Magnoliopsida > Rosales > Urticaceae > Parietaria > Parietaria judaica. The sequence continues at coordinate 6,250,336 of OX940868.1, forward strand.
TATTAGGCCTCTGAGCAATTATGATATTGCTTGCGCGGTGAACGGTGCACGGTGCGCGATTAATTTAAAGCCTATTTTGTGGTAAAATTAACTATACTTTTAGTGACTTTTTTCGGGCCGAGTCTTGTGTACTTTTTGGGTTGACTTTCCGTTGGCAGGCCCGGGTCGTCTTTGCGGACTTTTTTAGTCTTTTAAGCCTATTGGGCAGGTTTTTTGTGCTGGGCCTTAATTTTTCTACGCTCCAAAAATACCTATAACATTAACCCCCAGTTTCTTGGGAGATTTTATCTGGCGAGAAACTGTTTTGTCTTTCTGTGTTTGAGCTAGTGGTTTAAAAAGATATGTGGGGGCGTACCGAGGAGTAACACTCCGTGTATGCTGACGGGGGTGTTCCGCGAGATAACCTTATCGTTTCACATCTACGATCGTGAGAAATTTTCCCAGAAATCACCTCCCGTTTTTACGGGGGCGTTCGGGAGATAACCCCTTAGCTACGCTTGCGTTTGCAGATTCGATGTCTTTTGGAATAACCTTCTGTTTTGCATTTACGGGTGTTGTTCCGGGAGATACCCGTCCATATTTTTTCTTAGAAACGGTGAGCGTAAGAGCTCTTTGGAATTTGGACTGGCTTGGGCTTCTTTGTGTTTCGATCTTCTGTCAGTGTTTGCGCCTGAGCGTCTTATGATTTTGAACTTATGTTAAAGATAAGTAATTTGGTCTTGTGTCGGAGTTTGCGCCTAAGTTTCTCAACCCCCCGAGCTGCTGCCGGTGTTTGCGCCTGAGCGTCGTACAATCCTAGACTTATGCCAGAATCTTGTTCTGGTCTTTTTCCGATGTTCGCGCCTGAGCGTCTTACAGTTTCAGACTTATGCCAACTATGTGTTATTCGGTCTTTAGTCTGGGTTCGCGCATGAGCGTCTCAACCCCCGGAGCTTCTGCTGTGATTGCGCCTGAGCGTCTTACGATCCAGGACTTATGCCAGAATCAGGTTCTGGTCTTTTTCCGATGTTCGCGCCTGAGCGTCTTATGGTCTCGGACTTATTTACCAAGAAGTCATGCTTTACGTAACCTATTTCTTGGGTTTTTTGCCGGATTTGCGCCTGAGCATCTTGCTCCCGGTTTATGCGTCTAGGCATCTTGTTTTTATTGTTTTGCCGGTCGCGCTTTAGCGTCTTACTTCTCGGTATTTTGCCAGGTTTTGCGCCTTAGCGTCTTACTTCCTGGCTTTTTCGCGCCGTAGCGTCTTGTCGATTTCGCGCCTTAGCGTCTTATTTCTTGGTTTCTTTCTGCCAGTTTTTGCGCCTTAGCGTCTTACTTCCCGGTCTTTTGCGCCATAGCGCTTGTCGAGTTTCGCGCCTCAGCGTCTTATTTCTTGGTATTTTTCCAGGGTTTTGAGCCTCAGCATCTAACTTCCCGGTCTTTCGTGCCGTAGCGTCTTGTCGAGTTTCGCGCCTTAGCGTCTTATTTCTCGGTGTGTTTCCCGAGTAGGTGGGATTAATATCGCACCTTTCTCGGTCTTATTTTGCCTAAGTCGGAGAGATTAAGATCCGGCCTTTCTCGGTCTTATTTGCCTAAGTTGGCAGGATTGAGATCTTGTCTTTTCACGGCCTTTGAGCCTGAGTTGGCGGGATTAAGATCTTGCATTTCTCGGTCTTATCGCCCGAGTTGACGGAACTAAGATTCGGCCTTGTCTTGGTCTTTGCGCTTCGAAAGTATTTTTTCTGCTCAGACTTTGATCGTCACTTTTTTTTGCTTGCTTTGTTTTTTATCTAGCCTTCGACTTCGTCTTCGTGGTTCTAATTTTGACCATGTGACTGAGATAAAACTTGAGGTCCTTAAGGTGATTGAAGTGAAACTCGAGGCCATCGAGGTGAGCGATTTAAAGCTTGAGTTCGCTGGGACGACCAATGCGAAGCTTGAATTCGTTGAGACGATCGATGCGAAACTTCAGGTTGTTCAGAAGACTGATGCTAATCTTGAAATCGTTGAGACGATTGATACAAATTCTGGACGCCGTTGAGGCGACCGACGCAAATCTCGGGGTTATGGAGACAACCGATTTGAATCTTGAGGTCGTTGAGACGACTGGCGCTAATATATGTGCCGTTGAGGCGATCGATGCATATCTCGAGGTCGCTGAGATGACCAATTGAAAGTTTGATGTCGCTGAGGTGACCGATGCAAAGTTAGGGGTCTTTGAGGCGACCGATGCAAAGCTTAGGGTCGTTGAGACGACCGATGTGAAGCTTGGGATCGTCGAGATGAACGACGTAAAGCTTGGGGTCATTGAGACGACTGATGCAAATCTTTATGTCGATGAGGGAGCCGAGATGAACTTGCTGATTGTCGAAGCGACTGATTTGAACAACAAGGTCGTTGTCTTGCCCTGATGAGCCTTTGGCGCCGTATTTGGGCTTCGGGTGTTGTATTCGGATTTATGACTTTGATCGTTGTCATTCCCTGATGAGCCTTCGGCGTTGTCGTCGGGTTTTGGACTTTGACCAGTGCCTTTCCCTAATGAGCCTCCGGCGTCGTCGTCGGGTTTCAGAATTCGTCCGTTGATTTTTCCTGATGAGCTTTTGGAATCGTCGTCGAGTTCCGGACTTTGCCCGTAGATTTTTCCCTGATGAGCCTCCGGCGTCGTCGTCGGGTTTCGGACTTTGTACGTCGGCTTTTCTTGATGCGCCTTTTATAATTTAATGCACATATTTATATTTGTTTTTCTTATAATAAATATATATATTCAAATTGTATACACATTAATATTCTCTCTCAAATATGTATACATATTGCTTTTTTCTGATGTCGAATGAGCAGTAAAAGCTAAAGTGGCTTTTTTTTTTGTCCTCTGATGTCGAATGAGCAGTAAAAGCCAAAGTGATTTTTTTTTTTTGTCTTCAGCAAGCAGAGAAGCAAAAGCGAAGAGGCTTCCTTGTCCTATCGCTCGAGCCTTTCTTCGTCCTTCGCGGCCGACTTCCTTGGCCGCCAGAGGTTGCCGCGCGCGCTGATGGGAGCACCAGAGTCCTCCGTGGTGGCGTTCGCACGTGGTGGTGAGCACGGCGGAGGAGACCCATATTCAGATCTAGATTCGCGTTGGGAGTGCTCTCCGATCGCCTGGTGCGCAAGCTAGTCGTGGCTTCTAGGAGGTTCACCGGCGGACCTTTTCGGTGATGCTTGGAAGAGCCGCACCTTCCGTGATGGTGGTTTAGCGGAGTTCCAGAGACCTGATGGTCGCGGCGGCGTCTGGTGGAGTCTCGGGTGCGGTCGTTGTCGGCTGCTGGTGTGCAACGACGGCGGATATGAGCCAGGGAGCGACGAAAAATGGCGATGGAGTTCATGCACTAAATCATGAAATAGTGAAACCAGACCTTAAATATCTTCTCAAAACGACATTTCTGCAATCAAGCACAAAGAGTAGAGTCTCGATGATCGGATGGAGTATCGATTGGTTGTAGGGAAGGCTTTGTGGCGAGCGACGTTGACAGACTTGGCTACGGTGGATTCACTGTGCGATCGAGCATGCAGACACAGAGAGAGATGAGTCACCCTCATCGGAAAGAGGAAACGTCCAAAAAAGTTATTGACTTAGGTGAGGCAGAGTTGCAGAGAGAATCGGAAGAGAGGGAGGTGCAGATGAATGAGACGATGATATTCTTTTTTTAATGAAAGGATATATATGTAGAAGATGCATATTCAACCGCTTGCGGTTATTAATCATATGTTGCGACTGTTGTAGTTGGCTGAGAGAAGAGTGAGGACGTGACGCAGAGAAGAGTGAAAAGGCATACCTCTTCATGAAGAGTTGTTAAATTTAAGGGTTGCAACCTTACCATTTCCCTAAAATAACTACCTATCTCATGAAGAGTTGTAACTTTATAGCTTTAACGTGTAAACACTCACTTGTATTTATTTTATTAAAAATAATTCAAAAAAAGGAGAAAAGAGAATGGGGTTGAAATTGTTTATTTTTGGGCTTTATTAAAAATAATTCAAAAAAAGGAGAAAAAAGAATGAGGTTGAAATTGTTTATTTTTGGGCCTTGAGATTATTTTGCTTTTATATAAAATAATAATTATTTTATTAAAAATAATTCAAAAAAAGGAGAAAAGAGAATGGGGTTGAAATTGTTTATTTTTGGGCTTTATTAAAAATAATTCAAAAAAAGGAGAAAAAAGAATGAGGTTGAAATTGTTTATTTTTGGGCCTTGAGATTATTTTGCTTTTATATATATATAGATTGTCACCTAAATATATTTTTACCCTACACACGTTCAATATTTTTTATAATATATTTAAATTAAAAAATTTAATAATCAATTAGTGCATCTCTTCATCAATTAGTACATCTCTTCATCAACTAATTCATCTCTGGTTAATTATCTCTTCATCAATTAGTGTATCTCTTCATCAACTAATGCATCTCTCTTATATCATATCGTTTCATCCTCTATATATAGAACAATTTTCTAACATTAATATTTTTTCATCAAATTGTTCTCAAGTGAAGTGCCCAATTTTCTAACTTATGCATCGAAGAAATCGTGGATCTACTCATATACAAGATCCGACATTTTTTACAAACTGGTACCTTCTCTAAATAACATCAAGCAGTTACCAAAACAAAATCTCTCAAATATTTTCAATATATAAAAATGATTAAGCACTTATACGTTGTCAATATATATTTTCCTATTTTAACAAATATATATTTTTGTTAATTAGTTCCTCTCTCTTTTTTTTTTAGATATTTTTTTCTTCATAAAACTTTAACTCCTGATATGAAATCGAATAGATGTGTTTGTTCAGTTTTTTTAGGGTTTATTAAAATTATTTAAAACGAAATGGAAAAAGAAGAGAAGCCAAAATCTATGGTAATATATTTTGACCGCATATATATTGAATGATATATATATATTTTCATATATAAATATCAAAATATATTTCATTTCTGTTACACGTTATAGTTATATATATATATATCACAGTAAGTTACTTAATAATTTTCTTCTTCTTAAACTGTTTCCTACATTATTGTTATTTTTACACATAATATAGAGATTAAAATATTATTTGATTACACGTAATTATATAGATTAAAATTTATCATATTTTCTTTTTTTCACTAATTTTCAAAAGGTACGTCTTAATTTTTAATTTTTTTAATCAATATCTATAGATGAAAATGTATTTTTTTAATAAAGTGATTTTTAATTAATGAAAAGGTACGTCTTATAGGTTGCGACTTTTAATAAAGTGGTTTGTTCTTCTATAAATACACGTGCATGTTTCAAAAAAATAACAATTTACTCTCTCTCTGCCCCTCTAAAATATATTTCCGGAAACGGGTTCTTGCTTACGATCGTTATTCTCCCGACTCTATTAAAGTTTCTGTTGTCGTGTTCAACAATCACCCAACACAGTTGCAACAAGAATAAAGGTTTGTTTTTTAATATCCACATTTATATTTCTTATTTGTTTGTTATTTTTTTTAAAGATTGATTTTATATGCGTGATGCAACACGATCTTTATAATTCTTTAATTCATGAATGACTTATTCTAATTTATGTGCTTCACAATCTCTATATACTTTGGTTTTGTTGATTTTATATGTTTATTTGTTCATATTATATATTTAAACTGATATATATATATATATATATGGTTATATTGATTATTTTCTTCTACGTTTTTGCATAATATATAGATTCACATGTTAAAAAAAAAAAAAGCTTTTACACAAAAAACGTTAGATATTTATATGGTTCTTTGTATTCTTTCTATAGCTTTGAAAATTAAACCATCGATGTTTATATATATATATATATATATATATATATATATATATATATATATATATAAGCAAAATAACATAGGCCCCAAACATCAACAATTTTAATCTCATTTTTAATTATTTTTAATTGAAAAATAAATAAGTTACACACTTCGTGAATGTTGCAACTCATTTTGGGTAGTTATTTTAGTGAAATATAAAGGTTTCAACTCTTCATTTTAAAAGTTACAACACTTCGTTAATTTTGCAATTCTTCATTTTGGGTAGTTATTTTACAAACAAGAAACACAAGAATTCTAACCTTCAGAGAATGAAGGCTAAAATTGAAATAACAGAGGCTTATACTAGACACATATCAACAATTTATAACCGACAACTAAAAGGTACAAACATTTTCTTCTTTTTTCTTCTCGGTATATTCAGTTGTCGTATTTACTTATTTATGACAACAATTCTGTATAATGATTTTTTCTAACCATAAATGTACGCTTCCCTTTTTATTTTAATAGTCAAAATATACCTAATTAGAAATCTCTTTTGCTATGTTTTTTTATATGTGAAGTTCAAAGCATAAATGATTTCCAATTTGGTAGAAGATTACCTACACGCCGATCAATACATGATACAGGACTTCAAACAGGTCCTCAAACTATACATGTATATATGCTTATTCAAACAAACAGTAAAAAATAGTTTTATCTGGTCATTGAATAAAACCGAACAAAATAAAACTATACATAGGTGAATATTATAAAATTCTAAATTTATTATTGATAAGCATATATATATATTGAAAGTATATCTTACGAAATTTACTTAAAAACAGGCCGCATAAAAAATAGTGGTGTTGGGTTGGACAATCAGACAAAAGCAAAGAAAGAGAACGAAGGTAAGTATCTAATTTTATTATTAGGAAGAATTTCATATCATGCAAGTAATTTATATTCAAAAACTTATTATTATACTCCTCAATCAAAGTTACAGTTGAAAAATCAGTTTTGTGGAAAATGGGCAAACCAAAAGACACATGTCCATTTTGTGGTGCAATGTTCTGGTATGAAGAGCGCCAACAAAAATACAAAGGATTATGTAATCCAAAGTTCATGTTCTGTTGTTCGGAAGGGCGTGCGGAATTACCAATGATTAAACAACCAGCTGACACACTTGCGGATCTCTTAAGTTCCAAGTATGGAAAAAGAGGTTTTTCATTCAGGAACGAAATAAGGACTTACAATTCTATGTTCGCATTCACATCAATAGGTGGACGCATTGACTCGAGAATAAATCAGGGTAGAGGTCCATACGTATACCGAATTAGTGGGCAAAATTATCATAAGATTGGGTCACTCCTCCCTAAACATGGTAAAAAACCACAGTTTGCACAATTATACATATATGATACAAAAAATGAAACTACGAATCGACTACATGCAATGCATCGGGAATTTAGAACAAAAGGAGTAGATCCTCAAATTATTGAGGATATATCAAAGATGCTAGAAGAACATAACGTGTTGGTTAAATCATTCAGAATGGCAAAGGATAGATATCAAGAAGATCCAAACGGTACATTCTCTCTTCGACTAATAAACACAAGAAATACAGATGGTCGCCAATAAAATATGTCGAATGCGGATGAAGTTGCTGGTTTGATAGTTGGAGATTTTACTGAACAAAATTTTGAGCGAGATGTTATCATCGAACACCATGCTACAGGGTTACAACGGATAAATGAGCTTCATCCCAGCTTAATGGCTTTGACGTACCCTTTAATACACCCTTATGGAGAAGATGGGTTTAGGAATAACATACCACTGAAATATGAAGAGAGAGTATCATCCAAGAGAGAAATGTTAACAATGAGGGAATATTATTGTTTCCGACTTCAACAACGGCTAAACGAAGGACACGCACTTCTTAAATCTAAGAGGTTGTTACAACAATATATAGTTGATGCATACATGTCAATTGAAGAGGGCTGTTTTCGTTGGATTCGAAATAATCAAAAACAATTACGCTCAGACTAATTTTCTGGATTAATGGATGCTATTCAACGTGGCGATACAGATGCCAAAAAAATAGGGAAATCAATAATATTGCCTTCATCGCATACCGGAGGACCACGCTACAGGGTGCAAAATTATCAAGATGCCATGGCAATTTGTAAATGGGCCGGTTATCCAGATTTATTTCTAACATTTACGTGCAACCCTAAATGGCCAGGGATAAATGACATGCTTCAATTAATTGACCAGGAAGATGACCCCAATAGAGTTGATGTTATATGCAGAGTATTTGAGATAAAACTAAAACATTTAATGTGTGATTTGAAAAAACAAAAGCCGTTTGGTCCTGTGATAGCATGTAAGTTTCGTTGATGTCTATAAATTAATTTTTTATTTTTGCTAAATTATTTCATTTAAACAATTTCTTTTGTCAAAATTTCATAGGTTTGTATACAATAGAATTTCAAAAGAGGGGGTTGCCACATGCACACATTCTCTTGTTTTTGGAATCACAATATAAAAATCCTTCAGCACAACAAGTTGATAAGATTGTTACAGCGGAAATACCTGATCCAAAAATAGATCTTGACAGTTTTAACGCAGTAAGTAAGTTCATGATGCATGGTCCGTGCGGCGATCTTAATCCAAGTTCACCTTGCATGGTCGGAGGGCGGTGTTCTAAGAGTTATCCCAAAAAATTTAATAATAATACATCATTCGATGAGAAAGGATTTCCAGTATATCGAAGGAGGGATACAAGATGTTCCATTGAGAAGAAGAAGAAAAAGCTAGATAATCGGTATGTTGTACCACATAATAGGAACCTAATTGTCAAGTTTGATGCACACATCAACGTCGAAATTTGCAACCATTCTCGAGCCGTGAAGTACTTATTCAAATACATTCATAAAGGATCTGACAGAACAACAGCAACTGTGAGTCAAACAAAAGAAGACGTTGAAAAAGATGAGATAAAATCATATTTAGATTGTAGATACCTATCTGCATCTGAATCATGTTGGCGTATATTTCAGTTTGACATACATTACAGACACCCTCCAGTTGAACGATTGCCATTTCATTTGCCAGGGGAGCACACAGTCATATTTGAAGAAAACACAAACTTAGAAGCTGTTGTAAATAATCCAGGTGTAGAGAAAACTAAATTCACAGAATGGTTTGAAGCAAACAAGAAATACGAAGATGCTCGAAACATAACTTATTCAGCATTTCCAATGAAGTGGGTTTGGAAAGCAAAGGAAAAAAAGTGGTTGCAACGGAAAAGAGGCAAAGCCATAGGTAGAATTTATTTTACCCATCCTTCCGCAGGTGAAAGATTCTATATGCGGATGCTCCTAAACATCGTTAAAGGGTGTACATCATTTGAAAATATTAGAACAATTAATGGCATTACTTACCCCACGTTCAAAAGTGCATGTTATACATTGGGATTATTAGATGATGACAAAGAATGGATGGACTGCTTGGCTGAAGCTGCAAATTGGGCAATGGGACACGAATTACGACAATTGTTTGTAACAATAATAATAAATTGCCAAGTCTCGGATGCACATACATTATGGAAAACAAATTATGAAATATTGTCTGAAGATGTGGCTGTGAAGCAACGCAAAAAATTTACATCAATGAATACTCTGCTTACTAATGAGCAAATTGAAGCATACACATTGTTTGAGATAGAGTCAATCATGGCAAAGATGGGAAGGAGTTTAAAAGATGTTACAGGAATGCCATTACCAAATACATCGTTGTTGAAGGAATTACGGAATCGCCTGGTTAACGAAGAGTTAGACTATTGTAGAGAAACATTAAAAGAGTCCCATCAGAAAGCGTTTCATCAATTAAATCTTAGTCAAAATTTGGCATAAGAAGCAATTTTGAGATCACTCCAAGATGATCGCGGTGACTTAATTTTCATTCATGGCCGCGGAGGAACAGGAAAGACATTTCTTTGGAATAAAGTGATAGCCCGACTGAGGTCTGAAGGAAAAATTGTTTTACCCGTTGCTACATCGGGGATTGCAGCACTTTTGCTACCAAATGGGCGTACTGCACATTCGAGATTTCGAATCACTATTGATATTAATGTTGACTCAACTTGTGAAATACGACATGGGACGCAATTGGCAGAACTCCTTCAAAAAACATCTTTGATCATTTGGGATGAAGCTCCAATGGCTCATAAATACTGTTTCGAGGCTCTGGACAAGAGTTTGCGAGACATAATGAGCACACGTTATGAAAATAGTGCCTCAAAACCATTCGGTGGAATAACTTTGGCTTGTGGCGGAGATTTTAGACAAATTCCACCGGTTATTCCAAAGGGTACTTGGGGAGACATCGTTGGGTCTTCATTAAACTCATCATATCTTTGGAGTTTCTTTACGGTTTACGAGCTAAATGAGAACATGCGATTGCAAATTAATTCTTCAAATGGTCAAATTGTTGATAACATAAAGGCATTTGATGATTGGATGTTGCAAATCGGAAATGGTTCTATGTATGAAGATAGAAACAATGAGTTTTTGAGAATGCCAATGGACATTTCCATTAACGGAAAAAAAAGACCCGGTTAAATCTATGATCGACTCAGTTTATCCATCATTGTTAGAAGAGTATAGAGAACCTACATATATAACAGAGCGAGCTATTTTAACACCAAAGAATGATATGGTTCAAGAGTTAAATGATGCAATCATGAAAATAATACCAGGTGAAGGACAAACATACCTAAGCTCAGATACTGTGTGCAAAGGGAGTATTCAGTCAAATGAAGAAGACTTACTTTATCCAACATAGTTTCTAAATAGTTTGCGATTTAGTGGTATTCCAAATCATGAAATTCATTTAAAAGTTGGCATGCCGGTTATGTTGCTAAGGAATCTTAATCAAACGGAAGGTCTATGCAATGGTACAAGATTAATTATAACACTTCTTGGGAAATGGTCTATTAGAGCGGATATAGTTTCAGGTTCAAACAAGGGCAAAAATGTAACTATTCCAAGGATCATAATGTCACCGACCGAGTCGAAGTGGCCGTTCAAACTTAATCGTCGACAGATACCATTGACACCTTGATTCGCAATGACAATTAATAAAAGCCAAGGACAATCACTTAAACATGTGGGTTTGTATCTACCAAAACAAGTAATAGTTACCTAGAAATTTCTATTTAATATGATTGATAAATATAGCAAATAAATGCTGAAAAACTTTCTTCACAGGTCTTTACGCATGGTCAGCTCTATGTAGCTGTTTCAAGAGTAACGTCAAAGGAAGGGCTTACGATATTAAATGCAGATGAAGATATGGATAACAAGACTCTTATTACAAATATAGTTTACCATGAAGTTTTTGAAAACATATGTCCAATCAATAAATGAAATAATGTATTGTGGTTTAATTCTTTTAATTTGATTCATATATGATTATATGGTCTTATTCAATAAAAAATGTGAATAACATTACACAATAAATTGAGCAAGTGTTGAATGCAATGTTAACGATGTATTTGTTTTTTACCGAAATTAATATTTCTTATGATATCACATTATTATTTTAATTAATATTTTCAACGCCACAATACGAAGCGCGGTATGATCTTATTCAATTCCGGCATGATGGTCGTACTATCATCATGCCGGAATTTGCCGAGTCTAGCTAAGCTGCAAATTTAGCAGCTGGTTAATTTTTCCTAAAAAAGATTTGTATCGTTGTGTATCTTGATTTATGAATAACTGCTCCTCTATTTATCTATATTATAATTATTATTTTTAAAATATTTTTAAAATCAAATAACAAATAACCGATTCTCAAGAGCTGTAACCTATTTACTATTTTTTATTTGTTGTTACTATTTTTTTAATTCTTCTTTTCTCATTGAAGTTAATAAATAAGCGGTTACAAGTACAAAAGGAAAATATGCATATTAATGAATAAATACCACGATTCATACGCTTTGTAAACTGTTTCCTATATTATTTTTATTTTTACATATAATTATATAATTAAAATATTATTTGATTACACATAATTATATAGATTAAAATTAGTTATAACTAATGTTTATCATATAAAAATTAAAAACGTATTTACTTTGTACTCAAAAGATCATAATTTTTTTCCACAAGTTAACGTTAAAAATATAATCATTTTACATTCAAAGTTAAAATATAACAAAAATTTGACAAACGTAATAAATGTTTTTAATTTGGTACTAAAAAACATATTTGGTATCAAGCCTTTTCAAATTATATGATCTTATTAAATTAAAAGCGTAAATAATTTTACACAACAGCATACGTATGTTTTAAACAAACTTAATTTATTATGATAACGCATTAGTAAATTACTTAATATTTTCAACGCCACCGTGCGAAGCGCGGTGCCGGTCCACTAGTATTATATTAATTAAGTTATAAAAAAATCCTTTGTAAACGTATGTGCAGTGCACTGTGTGTGTATGAAATGAAGTATGCTTGAGGGCAAATATGAAAAGTGATAGGAAAAAAGAAGTCTTCCAGTTCCAGCCATTGCTTCTCGTTCGTCATATTCTCTCGAGAGTCGAGTCTCCGTCGACTCCTTCTCCTTCCGATCGATCCCAACCCTCCTTGCGCGTCTTCTTTGGCTCTTCCCCGCACCGCCTTCTTCTTCAGAGTCAGAGCATCGTATACTTTGTTCAAGTAATAACTTTAGCGTTTTATTTTTAATCTCATATTACATTTTGGGTTTAATCATTTACTTTGGGTTTGAATATCAAGTGATGGTTTTTTGTTTCTAATTTCAGACTCGATGAGTCTACCAAATGCCGTCTCGTTCCTCTTTTGTTCTCGACTCCTCATTAACAAGGTAAACCTGTAGGCTGTAGGCTGTATAATTTTTGGTTGGTTTGATTTAGAAATTGATTTGGTGAGATATTATAGACTAATTGTAGAATATGAAAATTAAGTTTGGTTGGTTTTTTTATTATTGTACATGAAAACACCGATTATCGATTCATTTTTTTTTAATTGTTAAAATGCGCCAGTACAAGTGCCGATATTGAAGATCATCGTGCTTCAAAGTTACGAAGAGTCGAAGTTGATGTTGATATCGACAAAGTAGAACGCGACTCGGGTTTATGCTTGATATTGACATAGTCGAAGTTACGAAGAGTCAAAGTTGATGTTGGCGTTGTCTATTTTAATGTAATTATATGCTTGGAGATACTATCAAATATTAATTATAGTATTTTATGTCTTCTTTGACTCAACCATTGATGATTTCCGTGCTATGGAATCGAGACGTCTATTTTGATGTAATTGTATTCGTATGCTTTGAGATATTATTAATTATTAATTATAGTATTTGATGTCTTTTTTTTTCGTCACCCCCTAGTCTAATTCCTGGCTCCGTCCCTGGTTCTCATGGATGACAAATTAACTTGGCACAATTACTATTGCCACTTTTTCGTAATCTAAAGTAGATTGCATGGCACAATGAGAATTCTATTTCCTATTTTCTAATATGTTTATTTATTTTTCAATAAGAATCAACCGATTCAATGATACAGGACGATCGATGTTCATTGTTCACTCATTTATATATTTACTTCTTAAAAGGAATATTCTTCCTACTTAACTATTAGAGAGTGCAAAAACACTGTAGTTGCTACAGTATTTTCGCAGCCAATTAAAAATTTCCATCAGCTATGCTTCTTAATCCAACATTTGTCGGCTTCTTTTCTCTTCACGTGGCTCAATTTTTTTTTTTTCAGCGTGGTTGTTAGGTTCTCTTTCCTGCCTGATCGATCCACATCCAGATTAGGTAAAAAAAAAAAAGGTGGTTTCTCCTCTGATTTAGCTTAACTAATACAATCAACTTAACAAGAAAAAAAAAACTGATCTGCAACACGCGAGGAGATTACTAGGGGTTGGTTTCGATACAACTTGCGAATTTTCAGGTAATTGTTCATATATTGCCTACTCTTTGATGTACAAGAATAACAGAATTAGAGCTGAACATAGGGCTGTCTCGAAAACCCGGAATCCGGTTAAAAATCCGTATCCGAATCCGTATCCGATCTTAAAATCCGAATCCGAATCCGTATCCGAAAACCGGATTCGGATATCCGGATCCGGATTTAAAACCGGATTCGGATACGGGTTTTAATTTTATAAAATCCGGATATCCGTATCCGGTTTTAAACCCGGTTTCTATTAATATTTTAATTTTAATAATATGTTTTGAACCCGGTTTCTATTAATTTTATATGTATTGCGTGACAATATGTATTAGATTTGTTCGGTTTTTTGGACAACGGGAAAATATGTAGACTTGTACGGGTTTTTTAGTCGTTAAAATTAACTTTTTTTTAAAATAAATAAAAACCGGATCCGGATATTCGGATAATATCCGGATCCGGTTTTAAAACCGGATACGGATTCGGATCCGGGTTTTGAAAACAGATATCCGGATTTCCGGATATCCGGAAATTCGGATATCCGGTTTTTCGGATTCGGATCGGATATCTATTTTCGGATATCCGGTTTTTCGGATCCGGATTCGGATAGTTCCGAAAAACCGGATATCCGCTCTGGTTACACCCCTAGCTGAACATACTTGGACTATGTTTTTACGAGTCGAGGGACTGAACGGACACGCCGGAGGGATTGTCTCCGGCTTCCTGAGTTCCCAATCGAGAACCCCGTATCTCTTTACCTGAATCAAAAAAGAGGAATCTCATAATTAAACAAAACCCTTATTTATTTGAACTTCGACGATCTGAACAACGAGATCAGATCCAAACCTTGAGATAGTAAAGGAGATATCGCCTACGATGATAATCAGAGGAAACGGTGGTAAAGATGACATAGCTTACGATGACTCAGCGGTTGTGATGCCCCCACGTCCTACACCAGCGCCATCTCCTACCTCTCTAGGGCTCTGCGAAATCGCCACCACCTGCCGTTGGCGACTCCACTGCTCCAGTTGGCGACTCCACTCCGCTGGCAACCTACGGAGACTCGGAGCATCGGCGACGAGGAAGAGATGCTGCCTGCTCGAGAAGAGAAAGAACAAAACCCTTTTGCTACTGGAAGAAGACGAAAGAGAACTTAAAAAAAATGAAATGAAATTTTATATATGTACACACACAAACAAACCGAAAAGAAACGTGTAAATACAAGGGCAGCTGCACATTAAAAGGTTCTCTAAAAAAAAGAAACGTGTAAATACTAAATAGTATATATATTATAAAATATATAGTATTACTTACATACATGTATACCAGTATATGAAATTATGAATATTAATTATATATAAGGCTAACTTTATTAAGTGGACAATGCCAAAAGTCGATAAACAAATATTTGAGAATTTTTATTAACAAGGATTATAATAGTAATCAAAAGCTCAATAGTTTTCAGTCATATTTGTATCTATGAGTCTTATTAGAGAATCTTAAATTAGTTGCATATTCCGTTGTGATTGTTTTTAATAACGTGTGGTTTTTATCATAATCACATATCCACACAAAAAATTTGCTGCGTGAGACTTTTTATTTATTTATTTATTTTTAACCTTAGTAAGAATGTGCATGTTCTGTATTGTTGTATAATATTATTATATCTGGATTAGTTCCAAAATTATATAAAAAAAATTAAGATATGCTAATTTTTATAATATGATAGTGTACAAGGGCAGATGCACGTCGAAGCCAAACGAAAACATTATGTATAGTCTCCAAATTTATTAAAAAGTACTACAAATTTATTGTGTACGTTTACTTTTTTTGTTCTAATCAGAGTTCGGCATAAACTTCAGTTAACTTATGTTATATAAAAAAGAGAAAGATAACTCTTGAGTTAGAAGAAATAATTTGAAAATAAAACAGCTGGTACAAAAATAAGTAATAATCCCCGTTAGAGGCTGGTACGATTCAACTCAACATTTTGTTCGTTCGGGTTTGATTGTGTCATAGCTCTATGATTCGAAGTAGGTTTATCATTGGATGAACTACATTGCTAATATTGACCCCAAAAAAATAATCGCATAAAATAGAAGTTCTTTAGTCATTACCTGTATAAATATAATTGTATGATTAAAAATAAAGTCATTGGAATACTAATAATCGTTATTCAATAACAATTGTAATTCGTGTGTCCATATGAGTCGAGCTCATTTTACATTACAAATATAGTTTTAATTAATTATTTGTCCTAGTCTACAACACGGTAGGAGATTTCTGGGGCTTGGTTTCGACAGAACCTGCGAATTTTCAGGTAATTATTCATCAATTACCTTCTCTCCGTGCTCTTTGATGTACAAGAATGAAAGAAGTTGAGTTGAACATACTTTCAAAGTGTTTTTACGAGTCGAGAATCACGTACCTCTTAACCTGAATTCAAACAGAGAAAATTCATAAGTAAACAAAACTTATGATTCTTTCAACTTCGACCATCTAAACAATGAAATCAAATCCAAACTTTGAGGTAGTAGAGGAGATGCAGACTATCTAAACAACCACTCCATGGTTCCAGTTGGTGTGTGCCGGTATTAAAATGTCAATTACATCCTCTTACTCGACCAAATATCATCGACCAACTTCCTTGAGGAGAACTCCTCGAACAACCGCCTAGAACAGATTTCTCCAACAGCTTCCTCGAGGAAACTTCCTCGAGCAGCCACCTAGGGAAAGTGACCCGAGCAGCTTCCTCGAGGAGACTTCCTCGACCTGCTACCTCGAGCCCCTTATATCTTTTTACTATGTTTGTTCAGCTTTCCTCAACCAGACTTTATCGAAGAGACATTCTTGACGAGCCTTCATCGATGAGACTTCCTCGACGATCCGTCCTCGACAATACTTCATTAGCGAGACTTTCTTTAGGAGCCCTCCTCGCGAGAATTCCTCGACAAACCCTCCTCGACGATTCCACCTCGATGACACTCTCTGCACGAGCCTTCCTTCGGAAGACTACGTCGATAAGCCTTCCTCGATGAGAGTTCATCGAGGACATTTTCTCGACAAAATCTCCTCGACGAGCGTTCCTTTAAGAGCATTCCTCGACGTCGATGAGACTTCCTCGACGATACTTCTCGGTGAGACTCTCTCTATGAGCCCTCCTCACGAGCATTCCTCGATGAACCCTCCTCGATGACACTTCCTTTACGGACCTTCCTCGACAACACTTCGTCGATGATGCTTCGTCGACGAGCCTTCCTCGACGGGACTTCCTCAATGAGACTTCTCGAGGAGTCGTCTTCGAAGAGTATTCATTGACTAACCCTCCTCGACGATTCCGCCTTGATGATACTTCCTCGACTAGCCTTCCTTGACAAGACTTCATCGATGAGACTTCGTCCACGAGCCTTCTTGCAGCTGCTTATTTTGTCTGTCGGAGTCCGTGGCTCTATCAATCTTCTGAAATCCATTCCTGTAGCAAAGAGACATCCCGATTGGTAATTGTTAGAAAACAATTTTGATTTCTCCAATCCGAAAGGATTTCCAAAACCCTTGAATTTTTTTAATCTTCAAAACTATTGAGAGAAAAAGAAGAAGAGCTGGACATACACCAGTGCTCGAAAGTAATTTGTGAATCTCGCCATGGATCTGCTTCAATTGACTAGTCATCGGCAAGTTCGCGGCCGTTTTTGCCCCCCGAATAATCTTATGGTGAGACGACGACGACAAATTGATACCACGCACGGCTGATATTACCGAAAACATCCGTTTGGACTCGAAATTTCTAGCAAGAGTTGCCGGAAAATTCAGAGCAGAGAGAGAGCAAGTGCTGAAACACGGCAGAGAGAGATAGAGAGGGTGTTTAAACACAGCGCAAAGAGAGAGAGTGTGTTGAAAAGAGAGAAGAAAAAGAGTCAGGAGATTCAAGAGAAGGATCCCACACCTGTTAACGTAAAACACCACAATTATTATTCATTGAGTGGGTAATAATTTAACATACTATGATAGAAATGCTTAAATAATAGTAAAATGATTTAAAAAAATATGGCACGCGTATTAAATAATAAACTGAAGAGCAATTGTATATATATCATATAATTATGTGCCTCTCTATTAATATTTTAGATGAAACGAAACATAATTATATTTTTTTAGTACATCTTATATAGCTTTATTTAATTATTTATTTGTTATATGTTTGTAAAGTGATAATATGTAACTAGGTATATATATTGTGTGCCCCAACTTTTACAAATAATAATGGTATATGATCAATATTTTCTTTTATTTCTTTTTGTAAGGTTTGGGGCGAAAACGTCTTAACCTATATTCCGATCATATCGGTGGCCCAAATCGCAAACCAAAAAAATATAAAAACATTAAAACGTATACCACAAATACCCTTGATAACTCAAGTAATGAATTTGTACACCCTGCTTTTGAGACACCAATATCATCTCATCGAACTGAAAATAGATTATCATTAATTTCATACATGCAAATAGTATCACCGCATGTAGCACAACCATTAAATACATCATATTTAGACTTGGGAGACGGGAAATATATTTGCGAATATTGTGGTGCCTTTTTATGGCTTGCTGAAAGTTTGAACCAATACAGTACACCCAAATATAACTTATGTTGTCAAAAAGGTAAAATTAGATTGCTTCTTCTTAAAGAAAGTCCTCCCATATTAGATCAACTGTTAAACTACAACGGCGAAAAAGAGAATGCATACTACAAAAAAAAATCCGCACCTTCAGTTACTTATTAGCTTTTACATCTCTTGGTGCGAATATAGATTCAGATATAAATAAATCTCATGGTCCATATATTTTTATGATCAGTGGTAAGGTGCATCATTTACTTAGATCTCTACTACCTACCGATGACAAACCTCCGAGATTCGCACAATTGTATATACATGACACCGAAAATGAGATACAAAATAGACTATCAACGCTATCATTTGACAAATCTTCAAAATTAATTACTGAATCAATTATTACAAAATTGATATGTATGTTAGATGAAGAAAATATTTTACTTCAAACTTTCAGGGCTGTAAGAGATAGATACAAAGAAAAAGACATTCCCCGTATAAGACTTCGACTCTTAGGTCGAAGAAATAACGATTCTACTCAATATGATTTACCAACATCAAATGACATTGGCGGATTAATAGTTGGTGATATTGGAGAATGTGAAAAGGGAAAAGACATAATCGTTGAAACAAAATCAAATAATTTACAAAGAATTACTAAATTACACCCTTCATACATGGCGTTGCAGTACCCGTTACTGTTTCCTTATGGAGAAGATGGTTATAGACCTGATTTGAAATTCTTTATTGATCATTTGGACAGGCAACCTTTACGTCAAAGAATTCCAATCAGAGTCTTATATTGTTACCAACTACAACAACGTTCTAATTTAAATACTACACTATTAAGAAGCGGTAAATTGTTACAACAATATGTAGTCGATGCATATGCTTCTGTAGAAGATGATCGATTAGATTTTGTTAGAAAAAATCAACAAACTCTTAGATCAGAAATCTATCAAGGTATTCAAGATGCTATTAATAGAGGAGATACCGATGCCAAAAAAATAGGGAAAAAAATTATACTCCCATCAAGTCACACAGGAAGTCCAAGATATATGATACAAAATTATCAAGATGCGATTGCAATTTGTAGAGAATATGGAAATCCTGATTTATTTATAACATTTACATGTAATCTAAAATGGCCAGAAATTAAAAGAACATTATCTTTGATTCCTGGTGAAAAGGCCAAAAATCGGCCCGACATAATAGCACGAGTATTCAAGATTAAATTAGACCAAATACTTCAAACTATAAAAGCAGGTACCATATTTGGAAAAGTAATTGCTGATTTAATTGTAGTTGAATTCTAAAAAAAGAGGATTACCACATTGTCATTTCTTATTTTGGTTACATCCCGATGAAAAACTACACGATCCTTCACAAATAGATCAATTTATTTCTGCAGAGATACCAGATCCTAATATTGATTTGTTAGGATATAATATAGTTACTCAATTTATGATGCATGGACCATGTGGTCTCGCTAAGCCAAATGCTAGATGTATGAAAAATTCTGCCTGCTCAAAAAGATTTCCAAAAAAAAAAACCAGACTTGAAACAACAATTGACGAAAATGGAATTATCAATTATAAACGTAGAAGCTTGAATATTTATTCTGAAAAAGAAAATATAAAACTGGATAATAGATATGTTGTGCCTTATAATAGAGAATTGTGCCTCAAATTTAATGCTCATATAAATACTGAAGTGTGTTCACAATCAATGGTTATAAAGTACTTATTTAAGTATTTAACTAAAGGACCAGATCGTATAAGACTTGAGAATGATATATGCTCAGAAAATTTTTTAGAAGCAAATATCCCAAAAATCGACGAAATCAAAAACTATATTATTTGTCGCTAGATAACACCCTACGAAGCTATATGGAGGTTATATGAATATCCTATACATCATAGAAAACCATCTGTTCAGAAATTGTCGATTCATTTACCACATACACAGAATATTACGTATCGTTCAAACCAAAATCTTGAAAACATTATAACACAACCCAGAATTCAAAAAACGACCTTAACAAAATGGTTGACAGTAAATAAATCGAGTGAGGAAGCTAGAGCACTTACATATACACAATTTCCAAAGAAATTTGTTTGGAACAACAAAGATAAAATTTAGACTCCCAGACAATCTGGTTATACAATTGGACGAACATTTTATGTCCATCCAAATTCAGGAGAGTTGTATTATTTAAGATTATTAATGAATCATAAAAAAGGCGCTACTAGCTTTGAATCCTTAAAAATAGTTAACGACATCAAATACTCAACATTTCAAGCAACATGTCATGCCTTGGGACTACTAGGTGACGATAAAGAGTGGAGTGACTCAATTTTAGTAACTGCTTTTTTCTTAACATCAACACAACTAAGACAATTATTTGTTTTACTTCTTCTATTTTGTAATGTAAATGATCTGATTAAATTGTTCGAAACACATTGAAAATTAATGAAAGAAGATATTGTATACAAAATTCGCAAGTTATTCAACAATACCACTTTCCAAATACCTTAACATGAATTACAAGATTACGTATTATATGAATTAGAGAAAATATTAAATATGAATTCGTCATCTCTAATAAATTACAATTTACCCCTACCGCGAGAATCATTACTTGATGATCTAAATAACAAACTAAATTACGACACAAATCAATTGAAAGAAGAAAATTTAAGATTAGTTAGTCATTTAACTGAGGAGCAAAAAATTATATACAATAAGATCCTAAATTCATTTACAAATCAAGATCATAAATTATATTTTATTTGTGGACATGGAGGAACAGGAAAAAAATATTTACGGAATACAATAATTAGTAAATTACGATCAAATAATGAAATTGTTTTAGCTGTTGCATCATCTGGAATAGCATCTTTACTATTATCAAAAAGAAGAACAACGCATTCTAGATTTAAGATACCATTATTAGTAGATAAATTCTCCACATGTCATAAAAAAAAAACAAACACAATTAGCAAAATTAATTGAAAAAACATCAATTATATTATGGGATGAGGCACCAATGAATAATAAATATTGTTTTGAAGCTCTAGATAAATCAATACAAGATATGAAAAACAACTCTGACATACCATTTGGAGGAATGACTATGGTATTGGGTGGAGACTTTCGCCAAATCGTACCAATTATAACATCAGGATCTAAGGAGCATATAATCGACGCGACCTTAACAAATTCTTACCTATGGCCACATTTTGACATCTTAACCTTGACGAAAAATATGCGGCTGATGAGACATAATATATCGCCAAAAGAAAAAGAAGAAATCACACAATTTTCTCATGGATTTCAAGCATTGGCGACGGTACTATAGAAGGAATCAAAGATCTGGATAATGAATATGCTACATGGATTGCGATACCAGATTTTTTTTACTACATTATGACTCGAACCCAATAGAAAAAATTACAGATACAATATATAATGATTTTTTGCATAATTTTACTGACATCGAATATTTAAAGAATCGGACAATTATTGCCCCAAAAAATAAAACAGTCGACGACATAAATAAATACATTCTATCATTAGTACCCGCTGAATTAAAAACATATTACAGTTATGATTCAATTTTTCCCTCGTATGGAAATATTGAAGAACTAAATCTTTTATATCCAGAAGACTTTTAAAACACATTAAATTTCGATGGACTACCCCCACATGAATTAAATCTAGAAATAGGCACACCTATTATGTTGTTACAAAATTTAAATCAAACTTTGGGACTTTGTAATGGAACTAGATTACTAATAACACAAATAGAGTAATCGAAGGCCGAATTATAAATTCAGATAATACTAATGAATTAGTATACATTCCTCGAATAGAAATGACTGTACATGAATCACGATTGCCTTTCATCTTAAAAAGAAGACAATTCCCTGTAAAAATTTCGTACGCTATGACAATAAATAAGAGTCAAGGACAATCTCTTGAAAAAATCGGTTTGTATATAGATGATGAATTTTTTACTCATGGACAATTATATGTACCTTTATCAAGAGTCAAGTCACCAAAGGGATTATTTATATTAATCCATAAGTCCATGGACAAATACCCAAATCATATAAAAAATATTGTCTACAAAGAAATAATCCAAAACGTTAAATAAATTCATATACTTTGTACTCATTATTTATAACGTGTATAACATCATAAGATTTTGTTTTTACGCAAATTACAGATAATGGCAACACCAATCAGATCAATCAGACCAAACCAACAGTACGATACAATCATCGCAAGAATTTGTAGAAATTGGACAAACAAAGATTTTACTACTGATCGAGTTATGAGTATCGACTATGTTTTGGTTGACGAAGAGGCAAGTACCTGTTTGTATATATTTCTTTCAAAATATCCTGATTCAAACTTAACTTACTTATCTTCCTTTCCTTTATTATTGATAGCATGAGAGCATACATGCAACTGTTCGACCTCGGGACAAAGAAATTGTAGCTCCAAAATTACAAGAAGGCACTATCTATGAAATTAGAAGGTTCTTTGTTGATCAGAGCAAGCCCCACTACAAAGTAGTTCCTCACGTTGCAATGTTACTATTTACAAGAGCATCAACATTCACGGCTATTACCGAAGAAATCCCAACAATCCCACTTCACAGGTTTAACTTGGTTGACTACGATCATCTTCCAGAAAGAATCCAAATCCATACTATCTTGACGGGTAATACCCCATACTAAATGTGATTATCTCTCATACAAACACTCTTTAAAAAAAAAACTATGACCTATTGAAAGATGCAAATTTTTACACGCAGACGTCGTCGGAGTTCTAACTAGCGCTCAACCACTTCAAAAAACGTTTTCCAACAATAGGCTCACACAAAGGAAGACGGTCAACATTCAAAACATCAGGTAAATATTTTAACACAATATTAAACCCGAAAAAAAGATTCATGTTGTATATTTATATTTCTTTCCTAAATTTCTTGCTCACTTCTATATGCTCTATAGAAGCGACAGCTTGCAAGTTACATTGTGGAGGACACTGGCAAATGACTTCGATGATCAAATTGACAAAGTAGCAACTGGAACGACAGTGGTAGTCTTTGCAGGAATGTTAGTCAAACAACTTCTAGGTACATTTACAATCTTTTACATATGTTGTAAAAAATATATAAATATATATTTTTATAAGTTCCATTCAATTACTGTACAGGAAAACCATACGTCACAAGTACATCTGCGACAATATACTTCGTGGATCCAAGTTTGCCAGAGACACAAACTTTAAAAGCAAGGTGCACAATTATTTATTATTATATACAAATAGTACTGAATAATTAGTTATAAACAAGTCCCAGTTTATACTAATTAAAATAGCTAAACTAATACTTCGATTTGTTTGACTGACATATAGATTTGCCAACAAAATAAACAAATATGAGCTTCTGCCGGCCATAAAAGCAGTTGAATCCACAGAGGAACTAAAGAAAAAAAATAGAACGAAAATTAGAGACCTTAGAAATGCTGATCCGGTAAGTCCTTTTAATTATTATAAAGATCTGCTATATTACTTTTATTCTAACAGACATATTACGTAATTTACAGAATGGTTAATACACAGTCAAAGCTACGATAACCAATTTCGACACAACACAGGGTTGGTATTACAATGCATGGCCCTGCCTGCAAAAAAATGGTCAGGCCTTCGAAAACAACATGGTGGTGTGATGATCATGCATATTTACCGAGTCTCGTGATACCTTGGTATCTACTTATTATTAATAATTATTATTGATTAAAAACATATAAATCTCAACTTCAATGTACCCATAAATATTTCTATAATATAGGTACAAGTTGAACACTCAAATCGAAGATGATAGCGGAGAAACAAGCGTGTTCCTTTTCGGACAGACTGCACAAAATCTTATACAGAAATCGTGCGCTATGCTGACAATCGACGAAGGTTACACTGATCAAACAGTAACTCCCCCAGCTATCGAACGTCTTAAAGGCCAGCATAAAATCTTCCAAGTTTATTTTAAGACATACAGAAGATCCACAAGTCTCAATGTCTCTAAAGTTTTCAAAGATGAGCCTCTAGACACAACTGAACTCCCAGTTTCGGCTACTCCGATTCCTGTCCAGAAAAACCCCTCATCAATGCGTAAAAGTCAAAGGTAATAAATCTTAAATATTTTCTTTCAAATCTTCATTGTTCATTAATCACATTTTATTTTACACTGCAGTCCCGAAATAGAAACAACATCATATACAAAGCGGAAACTTCTCAGGTCAGTATTTATTAGTTAACAAAAATAATGGAAGAATATTACTACAAATATATATATAGTGAATTACATTATAAATTACAGCGACGCACAGGAAGACAAAAAGAAAAAGCAAAGAAAATAAGTTTTTCCTTACATGTCACTCTTTTTGAAGCCATGTGTCTAAGAATATATGTATGTGCATGTATATATATGGATATGTAAACAGTTTAGAAACTTTGTAAATTTTGAACAAAAAAAAGATCCCTCCTCGACCGGCTTAGGAAAGTTTGTAGAGCAGCTTACCCGACGCGCCTTCCTGGAGCAGCTCGCTCGAGGCGACTTATAGAGCAGCTACCTCGAGCAACTTCTTTGAGCACACTTACTCGAGCGTCCTATATCCTTTTATTATGTTTGCTGCGCATTCCTCGACGAGACTTCGTCGGCGAGAATTTCTCGACAAGCCTTCATCGATGATAACTCCTCGAGGAGCCTTCCTCTACGAGATTTCATCGTTGGTACTACGTTGCGCATATATAAACTTTGAATGCGCAAATCTGGACTATTCAAAGCAGCAAATCTGGAGGTTACTTTGAATGCGCATATATAAACTTTAGAAATCAAGGAACGGTTGCCATGACATGAACAACGGTGTCCGACGATTCGATCAACTTGGTTATTAGAGGTAAAAAACTGATGACAACCAATACAAAATATTTAATGTTAACTCTTTCTTTCACTTTTTGGTTGTTTTTTGGAGATCATGATTTCAAAATGACGAAAATGAAAGTCATGCACGTTTTCGTTAAGATAAATATCTGCCAAGTGTTTTTAAGAATATGCTTTGCTTAGTTGGATATGGTTTCTCACCATCATAATAAGATTTGTGAGCTAAATACGTTCGTTATCAGTGATATTTAAATTATTCTTGAACATGAAAGGAGCCATGGGGACAACGATGAAAACGACATCAAGCAACACCCTATAATATAGTCAACCTTTTTTTTGAAATATGAGTTATCAAGTTTATTTTTCATTGATTATGCTTCAAATGTATATTAAGAAGTTATTTTTGTTAAGATTTTGTGTTTTTTTCTTGCATTTTAAACTAAATATTGTGTTTGTGTTCAATTATATATATACTGTGGTAACTAGAAGAGGACAAAAGTTGGTTGCAAAGAAGCAATAAAAATAGAAGCAACGGAGGAATATTGTGTGCAAATATTCCAATTGTTGTGAACCGTATGAACTTTGAATATGTGGTTGGCTACATATAATTATATACGTACATATCAATCTGTGAATTCCAATTTATTTGTACCCTTACAGTGTATTAAGATTATTATAGTTTAGGGCCTATCAAGTGAGTGGAAAAGTAAAAAAATTTCTTAGGAAAAGCCAATGAAATTATGGTAGAAATAAAGAAGAGGACACAATTTTATTCACCAATTTTAGTCCTATACCCAATCAAGCGGAAGTGCACATATTGAAAAAAAAATAAAAAAAAAATAAATTATGCGAGCACGGCAACCCAATATAAAGAAAGAATAGAAGCTTCACAATATTAAAGATCTTAATGTTGAGCAGGTAATTATCAAGGAAATCAATATCAAGGAACACAAGCACAAGAAGAATGCCGTATTTCACAAGATGACGTGAGAAGACTTAATTCAATATTATAATTATCTTACTATAATTATAAATAATTTCCCCAATTTATAAATTATGATTTTAGTTTATATTATGTATTTTAATTAAATTACAATTTAATTATTAATAATTAAATATCTACATAGTTCACATGAATATAAATCTAAAAATATACAAAATTATGAAGACATGACATATTATCAATAGATAAATATAATTTTCAATATATATATTGATATATTAATGATACTTAACAATTTAGATAGAAATTAATTTAAATAATAATAATAATAATAATAAATAATAATCAAAAAGTAATTTTGTTGTAGCTATTGTATTGTTAAATACTTGCAATTTGATGATAGCCAATTTTATACTGGTGATACGCGGTGGCGATGGCGTTGGATTGGACAAATTCTTTGAGTTTAAAATGAATATTTATTTTGAGAATAATATTTTATTTACCCAGTATTTTTAAAGTTTATAATATATGTTTGATCATCGTTAATAAAAAAACAAATAAAAAGTTATTAAAATAAAAAATTAAAATTTGATAGCTATCATATAGGTCTCTCATTTATAATTCACAATCAAAAATAGATTTTATTATAAATTTTATCAAAATTATTAACGATATTATATCAGCATCGCGCGAAGCGCGGTGCTTTTCGACTAATATATTGTAATAGACAATGTATGTCACGATTGTGATATATAATAAAAAATTATAGAAGAAAAACCGAAATTTTGATAAATAAATTATAACTATTGTTGAGAAAAAAAATTAGAAGTTACGGTAAGATTATTTTTTAGTTTTTTTCTTTTTTTTTACTTTTTGCCACGATAAAATAAACTTTTGGATAAAATAAAATTTAAAAGTTTATGTATCTATTGCCTAAAAAATCTCTATTTCAAATAATGTTAACACTAAAACGTGTGTTGGAAACAAGTGGTAAATGCCATGTAGGCTAGTGATTGTTATTTAACATTGCCAGATAACATTTGTAAGAAGAGACTTATGTTGATTTTTGCCGTAAAAAATAAACATCATTGATTTAACTGCAAAAATTTAGTAACTTTGATGACTTTCGCCGCAAATGCCTTCAAAATAATTGTAGTGAACGAATGTTAGAGGCATATGCTCTAAATTGTAAGATAGTGACAATATTAAGTAACTCGTTAAATAATAGGAATTTTGTTTGTTCTTCTTTCATAACGTTAATGTTCAAAATTGACATGCGTGGTGGTCTAGTGATGTTGTATTGTTGCCTTGTTTCCATCTAATTTTCATTATTTATGTACGAAAAATGGATTAACGGTGATCTCGATCCACGGTTCGAGTCCCGGGACAGGCTCGGTGGTAGCACGGGCTGTCAAAGGTGGAGCCAACGGGGGTTAACTAAAGTCTCGACTTAGCTGCAACAAGTAGTCATTTAAAACGAGGCACGAGTTGTTCTGGTGGTCGTTGAATTGAGGTTGTCATTTTCGGTGAGCCACTGAGTAAGGAAATCACCACATAATGAGGTCCATGGCGAGCCCTAGGCTCTAGTTCGCCGGCCTTGGTGGCAACGTCCTTGATGGCGAGATGTCTATGTAACCTTCACATGTAGAACACGTCTAGGGGAATCGAAGGGTTGAACCTCTGAAGCCTTTCTAACGCTGGTAAGTGAATATGCTTAAAGACATGGGAATGATAAGGGGTAAAATATAAGATGCCGAACCTCACGAAAAGCCGCTTACCTACCCATTAGAGGGATCTGGTCATCACGTAGTTCAAGTTAGGAGATACGTACCTAGACTTGTCTAGGCAAGCCGGAAGCTGATTACGAAGACGGGGGTCTTTACCGACGTAGCTACATGACGCACCTAGGTGTCATGGTTAGGAGGCGTCGAGGCGACGTGTCTGAGGCAAAATGTAACGCCTCTAAATGAGGGTTAGTAGAATAAAACAAAGTAAAGACTTTTTAAAATTTGACTGGTCAATGACACGTCACTTTATAAACAACACACTTGGACTATAATGACAAATCAAACATCTGAAAAGCCACAGTTGAAACATCACCATAAAAATGTGAAATGCATAATACCACCATCATATATATCCTTCATTTAATCCATTACAATTATCAAATAGAAAGATCAACACAAATATAAAATTCTCCTCGACGAACTCCAAAAATATGGGTAAACATAATAGCAGCTAAATGGCTAAAATCCCAAAAGCTATCCAGAAACAATAAAACAAGCCAGTGGAATAATCATCAAGAATCATGTCCGGGTCAATTCAATTAAGAAGACCATAAATAAATACTACGAAGTCAAGCCCTAAAGGCTCTACTCAGTCAAATATCCCAACTTGGTAAGAAAGGCGCAAACGTCGAGCACGTGTCAGCTGGAATGCCAATGAATCCGCCTAGTTCAGAGCTACGACTTCATAATTCCAGGAAGAATAAATGGGAAGATAATGACAAAAGGATGTAAATAAGCCCTAATCAAAAGACGACAATACATAATAAATGCATGATACAAAATATATAAAGGGACATGTAGTTCACAACTGAAACCGATATAAAAAATCGAGATATATGGTTTTAGTATCGGTTCTTGGTAATTGTATTAGAAACCAAGAACATGGAAACCGAGAACCGGAAAGTATTGGTTCTCGATTTTAAACAAAATTTATCATATTTTTTTTTAAAACCAATACGAGGTCGATACTGAAACCGAGACAAAATCGAGAAACGATTAAAAAAATCACCCCTAATTCACCCAATATTTTCCTATAAACACCCCCAGCCCCAGGGGATAATAAAAATTACATTTCTCATTCTTACACTTTCATCTTTTACCACCTTTTACTTCATGGACTCATCCTTGTTGACGTGGTTTCGCACGCCAACGGTCAAGGATATTGCGAATGGGATTTCGATTTGAATGTGCTAAGATTTTTGTGGATCCTGACCTCCGCGTCGTCAATACTATCAACGATGACACACAAAATTGGAGAACGAAGAAAACAAATAAAACACTAGAGTTTTTTAGAGAGATTCGTCCCGATGCGGTAGTTGACTACGTCCTTTGTACGTTAATTGCTTTAGAAAGATTGATCAATCGGAACCACAAGCCAATTCCTGATCGATCGAAAATGAAAGAAAACGCTCTGAAGATATGAACTCTCAAGACTCTTTTCTCTCAAAATATGGATGCTTGCGTGCGTGTAGAAGGGCTGCCTTCTTGCTTTTATAGACATCTGCTTCTGCCCGTTGGAGGTGGTCGTTGGTAGTGGCTTCGAGTTTGGAGCTTGACTTGCTGCCGAGCTGACACGTGGGCCACGTCTTGCGAGATTGTCGTGGTAGTGGACCTTGACTGGTCATCGTGGGGTTTGAATTCAGGTCGTGGCGGTTTTTCTGGTCAGTCTTCGGAGGTTTGAATTGAAGTAGCTGACCAGATCTGCTCGTGCTTGAACGTAGAGCTCTTTTCTGCTCGAGGGGTTTTATTCGACTTCTGCTCGGATTCATTTTGAGACAATCAGTCCGGAAGGAGCTTTGGGTATTGGTTTTAACCAAGTGTTTGAAGTGAGATTTTGAGTTCTGTTCGGATTCTTCCTTTGAAAATATGTTCAGACTTCTTTTGGAACTCTGTTCGGGCTTCTTTTGAGCTTATTCTGCTCGGAAGAGTACTTTGCCTTCTGGGCTTTTAATTTTGCTCGGGCCCAAACACGATTAAGTGACTAGTGGGCTTTTGGGCTTTGCATTTTACAGGCCCAATTTCGTTTGAATATTTAATATATTCAAAACTTAGGTCAAACAATTTAATCTTTAAATTAGATTAATGACCTCACTATTCCAATTTATGGAACGAATTTGCAGATCAACAGTTAGCCCCCTACTATAAAAAATACGAAGTATTATTTATAGTATCAAAATTGGTATAATCATGTAAAAATTCGTGATGAAAATTAATTAAATTTGCGAAATAAAAAACTTTCATGACTTTTGCCGCAAAATCAGATTAATTGGGGGACATTGGAACTGTTTTCATGATAATATCGCATTCTTAAGGGGCCGAGCTGAAAATTTTTCAAATTCGAAATCATTTCGAATTTCTTGGTGGGAGCAGTTGCGACACGTGTCATTCTGCCAGGGATTCGAAGAAGATCGCAACCTCTTCGACTTTTGCTGACCTTGTCAGCTTTGACTTCCGCTGATGTGTCCCGACCAGGAGCTTAATATCGATCGTTGGATGAGATTAGACGTGAGATTCGAGGGAACCCTAGCCATGCGATGCGGGTCGATTTTCGAGTATAAATACACTCGATTGCTGCTGATAGAAATCCAATCAATCAGCCTTCACTCTGTCCGGGACGACTCTTCATATTCAGGTAATTGCCCATCCTTTTCCTATTTAAACTCTTATCTCTCTTCATTCTTCATTTTCACATTCGAGGAGAAAAAATACAGAGGTTCTCTTGCTTTCGCCATTGTTGAACTGTGCTTTGTCCTTTCAAGCTCTGGTCTAGGTTTTCAGGTTCTTTTCTTGCTTTTGCTTCCCGCTTTGTAAGCTTTGTTTTTATTCTTGAGTTGGATAGGCTAGTTTTGTCTGCGTGGTTGTTTAGAGTTTTGAGTTTTTGGGTTTCTGGTTAAATATCTGGGTTCGAGGGATTGCGTATTTGAGTTTTGGTGTTTAGAAGGTATCTTAGAAAATGGCTGAGGGTCGCAAAGTCAAGAAGGATAGACTGAATCTCCTAGGTCTAGGTTGAGGGATCATGATATTCCTAGGCTCAGGTCGGAATATGGTATTTCGGAGGCTATTCCTCTTCGGGTACCAGATTCCAACGAGTTTGAAGATTCGATCAGGGATGATTGGGTTTGCATCTACGAGAGGTACTTCCAGGATTATGGGTTAAGGTTTCCGGTCCCTAGAGCCATCCTTAGGTATGTTAATCAGATGGACATCTCATTGGCTCAATTGAGCCCGAATTCGTATAGGATTTTACTAGCCTATTTAATTAGGTGTAAGGAAGAGAATATCGAGCTTCCTTTGCTCGATATGCTTCAGGTCTTCACGACCAAGGGAAATCTTAAGGCTACGGGTAGGTTTTTCATTTCCGTTAAGGGTCACAAGGGTGAATTTATTCGGGGAATTCCAAACAAGGACGATAACTGGCAGGATAGGTATTTCTTTTTCAAGCCATGTTTAGGGTCCTTTGATACATGGACGACGTATGTTAACAAATGGGCCCATGAGATTGGTAATTTTTCTAGTTTTATTTTGCTCGGGTTTTCTTTCCTATTCTGGTATATTTTTCTGATCGGGTATATTTTTCTGATTGTGTTATTTGCTGTGTTTTTAGATCGTACGGGTAAAAAGGTGAGGTCAATTCCTCTTGGTCCGGTGTGGAAGGCTAGGAACGAGATCCTCTTTCCGAAGTGGAAGGATAGAGTGGAAGGAGCTTTCTGAAGAGAGGTTTTTCGACGCTGGGTTGTGGAAGCCCGGTCTGAACAGCACCTACGTTCCTTACTACGAGCGTTTGCTGTTCTCCTCTAGTAGCGAAGAAGGTATATATCGGGCAAAGTATTTTTAGATTTTTAATCGGGAGAATATTAACAAATTTGTTTGTGAGTAGATTTGATGGAGCCGAATTATAGGGAGGTCCGGGCTCAGCGAGCAGCCGCTAAGGCTACTGAGAAGAAGAAAACCTAGGAGAAGGGCATGGGGGTTCAAGTCTCCGAGGAGACTTCAGGTCGGGTTGAGCCGACCAAAGGGAAGAAGATGGCCTCCGAAACGGCCAGGACTACTCCCGACGAGGGGGCGACCCAGGGGGCGGATCCTATTTTGCCCGCGGAGGTACATGAATCAGTTCCCAATCCGGAGGTTGTTGCGACAGTTCCGGGGACTTCTCTCACCGCGGGCGATCAGGAGGTTGTCCGGGCTGTGGCCGAACGGCAGTTCGTCGAGATCTCCGACGAGGAACCTATCCTGCCGACGGTGGGGACCCCGGCGCCTTTGACTTCGTCTGGTTTGGCTCCAGTTGTATCGAGTTCTCCGGTTAAACGGGCTCGATCCTCGGAGGAGGAGAAGGCGCGCAAAAGGCCGAAGGGAGACAAGCCTCCTCAAAAATCTGGGAGGGAGTCGCTGCCGAAGGGTGTTCGGCCATCATCTGGTGCGCCACGACCTGCTGGCGCTAATCCGCTGAGCAAGGGCCAGAGTTCTTCGAAGTGCAAGACCGTTTAGAAGAGGCCTGCTAGTCGGGATAGGCCCGTAGTCGGAGATTTACCGGAGTGGACCGAGGTTGCTCCTGCAGCTGGGGGCCGAAGTCTCAGCCCGAGCCGTCCAGAGCGGCCAAGGTATCCTAGTATGGGGAGAAAGGGCTTTATGATGCCCCCCGAATAGCTGGGAATCTGCTGAAGCATTTGACCAGCGGAGGGGTCTCCCTGTTGGAAATTGGATATAGCTCCGACACCATTTATTGGAAATCGGATATACTAATATGCCAATTTACTTTGAAAAATA
The DNA here is from genome assembly GCA_954871525.1 of Parietaria judaica. NCBI lineage: Eukaryota > Viridiplantae > Streptophyta > Magnoliopsida > Rosales > Urticaceae > Parietaria > Parietaria judaica. Next base: position 6,283,148 of record OX940868.1, read on the forward strand.
ACGAAATAGCTTCGATTGCAAATTCATTAAAAACACTTTTAACGTCCCGTCCAAATTACCTTGAATATTCCGCTCTCATCAGTCCATCCGGGTAACTTCAAAAATAATTTTAGGTCGGAAAAATTACACCGTAACAACGTACTGACATCGAGTAATTTGGATAAAGCGACCGGATAAATAATTGGCAATTTAATTATCACAATTAATTTCATAACAACATTATTAAATCTAATGTCTATGGAAAATAAATAAATACAATAAAAGGAATTTTGCATTTATTGACCCAATGCATAAGGCCGTACCTCATTGACGACTTCCGGCTGCGCGTTCTGACTTTGGCAGGGCTCCGCCGATGCTGAGGGAAACTCCCGTGATCTTCCGGGATATTCTCCTGGATTCCTCGTACCGAAGCGTGGGCTTTGCCGGCAGGACTCCGTCGCAAAATTTAACTGGCGGTTCTTTTTAAGCTACCGGAGAAAAATATCTCCTAAGCCGAACCAGAAGAGAGATCAGAAGCAGAAAACTCGCAGACCCTAAAGAGAGAGGGAGAGCTCGGGTTTTTGCTCTGGGGAAAGGTGTGAACAATGTGTAGAATAAACTCCCTATTTATAACCTTAGCATGAACCGAATTTGAGAAGTTCACTCCCAAATTTCGAAATTATATATATTAAATATAATTAATTATCTTAATCCAAAAGTTTAGATTCAATCTCATCTAAATCCAATGGATATAATTAATTAGGGATTTAATTAAATAAGAAAGACTTGGTAAAATTAAAAAACCAATCTTATCTACTTATTTAAATTTTGAAATATATATATAATAATAATAATAATAATTTCAAAAAAATTATTAATTATTATATATTAATTAACTTCCAATCCGACGGTAAAGATTAAATCTTAAACCGATCCAACGGATATAATTAATTAGGTCAAATTCAAAAACCCTAAGCTTGGTCACCAAGCTACTATTTTTCGAATTAGGGTTAGGTAAAAAATCAATTATCTTAATCCAACGGTTGATATTAAATCATTTCTGATCCAACGGATTAAACTGATTTTAGGGTTTTTTGCTAAAATACCATATATTAGGTACTTATGCCGCAAATATTTAAAAGTTCAAACCAAGTCAAATGCATGTGAAGTGGTTGCACTTTTCTTGCTGCTCAATAATCGATATACACATATAATATATAATTAAATATATATTATTATTATTAATATAAATCTATTAATTATTAATTAATTATTAATAAGATATTAATAATTAAATCCAAATAATTAAATTATATTAATATTTCCTTATCTCAATATCACACATTAAAATTTCATGGTGCCACACCATCATTTAAATTCGTGATATGTGATTTATTTCATAGCTTGTCGTACCGAACACAAAATTAGAAAATCTATAAATCACAAACCGTAAGTCGGAATCACTTGGTTCAAAAATAAAAGTTGCTTAGAATTTAATTTACATCAACATGGTGCGGATAGAAAATCTAAATTCTAACTTTCTTTTTATCAGTTAATTCCATGTACCAAAATATGGTACTTTTGCCACGCTGATGATAAAATTATCTGACGTCCGCCAAAGGCTTGTCAGTTTTATAAGTCGAGCCAAATGATTAAACATTATCCAGAATGTATTTTAATCACGTACGTATCATCCGTTATGGAGCTATCCTGGGGACCATGGACCCGTATCACTTAAGTTCCAACGAACCGCTAGATGTTCGTCAAACCTCGAAGTGATTCCACTATAGACCCGAGGCTGCACTCTTTAGTGATACGGTATATATTATTCCCTTATAACAGCAGGGTTTCCATTGATACAATCAAATACCGGTTATTGATCTTTCACTTGATGATCCACACATGAGCAGGCGGTTTTTACCGTATTACCTCTCACTGCATTTTCATCCTTAACTCAGTCGGATAATATTATGAGCAACCCACTTATGATTACGAGTCATAAGCTAGCCATGGGTAAATCTCACTTCTCACCATCGACAATTAAGGGAATCATCTTGACTCTGAAGAGAGCTATGTGATGCCCATTTCTATGATCAAGCTACCTTCACTGTTGACTATCATGTTCCCAAAATAATAGTGTTGGGAACAGCGGTAATATATTGTGTTCTTAAACGGTTAAATCAAAGAACAATCAGGTCAACAGAGCAGACTCAAGATCATTTAGGACTTAGATCGATATCCATTTGATGATCTACTAGTGACTCAACTTCAAGTTATCAGTGACGGTCTTATATGATAACTTCTTGAGTTTAAGTCAGGTCCAGTCCAGTATGAAGACGCTTCATACTTAATGCACTTCTAGTGAATGTGACACACACACTTAATCCAGAATAGGATTATATCACTTAGTCACATTAATGACCTTTTTCGATTAATGGGCTCCCACCCAGTTAATCAGGTCACGGACATTTTAAGTTCATTTATTATGATTATCAATTCATCCTCACATTGACTCGGGTGTGATGATAATAACATAATTGCATTCCATTATGAACTATGGATCAAACATTGAATTTTACTCTACAGAAACTATAATAAGATTAACATAATAAGTATTATCTTTATTCAACGACTAGTCATAATTTGTTACAAATGGGTTAAAACAACTTGTTTAAGGACACATGTCCAACACTCCCCTGTGAAGGACGCTGAGGTTACTCAGCCTCGGGCATACCATGCTCTTGCGGCATCGTATTCCAAGGTGAGCGGGGTGCAAGGCTTCACTTTGCTATTTCATTCTTTTATTTTTTATATAATTTTCCTTGAAAATTTTCTAAGGGTGTTCCCCCCCCCCCCCCCCCCTTTCTTTTTTTTTTGTTGTCAGCTCGGTGCTTCTGCCTATGACTTGGTTTTTAGGTATGAAGCTTCGATCAAGGAGTTAAAGGCGAGGCTGGCGGTGGCCGAGGGGGAGGAGGCCAAGGCTGAATTTGCCGAGAAGAAGGAAGAGCTTGCTCGGGTGAATTCGAGCTCGAGGAAAGTTCCGGACAGTTGGCTGCGAGGAACAAAGAGTTCGTCGAGCTCAAGCGCTTGATTTTGCGCAAGAGAGAGCAAGATCAAGGCTCTGGAGATCACTGAAGTGGATCTCCGGGAGAAACTCTCTAACGCCTCCGCCTTGGTCTCCGAGTCCCAGGCGAACGAGAACAAGGTCATCGGGATGCTTACTGCTTCCGATGCCAAGCTGGGTCGGGCAGAGAGGGATCTCAGATCGGTGAGCGACAAGCTCATTCTGGTGAAGGTTGAACTTGACTATGCGCAGGAGGCGCTAGAGAAAGCTCTCGATGATATTGCTGCTGCGAAGGCAGCGGCCAAGGCCACCCGTCGTAAGTATAGAAAGCGGGTCCAGCAGAGGGATGCAGTGACTGCTCGTCACCAAGAGGTGGCCTACCAGACCAAACTCCTGCACCAAGTACAAGGTAATGTAGCCCTCGTTGGTGAACGCCTTGAGGGGAAACTTACCGATCTGGAGGGTGAATTGGAGATCCTCAAGGAAGACAGGTCCGAGTATAAGGATAACCTGGCCGCAAAGCCAGTGCCCGTAGTGGATTCGACGATCCTCTCCCCAGATCTTGAATTGACCGAGAATGCTGATGATGCAGATCAGGGGACCCAGGTAGATCCTTCCGACCTCGCGGAGCCGATCCTTGCGGAGCCTGGGGCGACTTCTTCCAATCCTGCTCCGGATTCAGCTGAGCCCAGCCAAGTCGAACCCAATCCGCTTCTCCTGACCGAGCCGATGTCATCCGAGCCGAACCCGTCCGAGCCAAACCCATCCGACACGATCCCGCAGGAAGACACTACCGAAGCCGCTTGAGGCTAACTAGCTTTTTTTTTTTACGTTTTGTTTTATATAAGTTTCGAACATATTTTCTGCCCATGGTTAGGGCTTTTACTTTGGGCAGGTCGTGGGACCTGAACCCCTTTTTTGTAATTTCTTTTTTATTTCGTTTGTTTATACTCTGCCCGTGGTTAGTGCTTTTGTTTCTATGCATCGCTAAGTTTTTGTTTATACCTTGCTATTTTTGTTATTATATTGATATGATGCTGCTATTTCTTCTTAGAACTCATATATATCTATATATAAATATATATTTGACATATACGAGGTTATTTGATATTGTTTGCGAGGAATATCGGAAAATATCCAATTAAAGGAAATTTGGGTTTTATTTGGTAAATGTTATGGCTTACGAGGAAGTTAAATTGATTGTAAGAGATAATAAGAAAATAAAATCCGAACGACAGAAGATAGAATATCAAATTGATAAGGTAGAGGATAGAAAATTAGGCGGACATGGCGAAAGATAGTTAAGTTGGTACCTTGAAGGTTTCCCGAGCACGCTAGTCGGATATGGTTCTTCAAGCATATTAGCTGAGGGTTGATTGGTTCGAGTTAAAAAACCCTTAGACGCTAAATTCGTTGTCCGAGCCAGTTGGTTATCTGAAAAAAGAAGTGGTATTCGGACAAGAATTATAAGCGAGGGGGTATGGTACCCGAGCAAATATGTTACTCGCGATGAGAGGGTGTGGTACCCGAACAAGTATGTTACTTGTAGTGGATGGGTATGGTACCCGAGCAAGTATGGGACTTGCGATGAAAGGGTATGGTACCCGGGCAAGTATGCGACTTGCGAGGAAACGGTATGATACCCGACCAAATATGTAATTTGCGAAAGAACAGCGCTGCCCGAACAGGTGAATTAGTTTTTTTTTTTATATAGGTAACTTATATTTTAAGAACGAGATAAATTATTTGTTGCTTGATATTTCTGATATAGGGAATAATTAATTGTTCTTCAACTATGGATTTTGATTGAGGTTGGAGGATATATGGTTGTTTGTTTTATTGGGGCTGTGTTCGACCGTCGTATATTTGGTTGAACTTCCTACGTACCCCATTCTTTGGGAATCAAGCCATTACGTAGTTCATGGGAAGTCAGTTTCTGACTTATATGCGTAGTATTTTCTGAGGTGCATAGCATTCCAGCTACGGAGGACCCTTGATCCGTCCGGGGTAGCTAGCTTGTACACACCGGGCTTTACTACTTCGGTAACGATATAGGGTCCTTCCCAGTTAGCCCCCAACTTACTGGCGTTGAGTACGGCTGTATTCTGGAAAACCTTTCGGAGGACCAGCTCCCCGGCGACAAACCTGCGGTGCTTAACTTTGGAATTGTAATATTTAGCTACCGAATCTTGGTAGTTAGCAATCCGTATTGAAGCTTGTTCGCATCGTTCCTCGGCGTGGTCGAGCTGATCGAGCCTCATTTCATCGTTAATTTCTGCGTTGTCGGGAGCGTGCTCCCTTCTGAGGCTGGGGGCCTCGATTTCGGCTGGTATGACCGCTTCGGTGCCGTATACCATCGAAAAAGGGGTCTCCCCAGTTGCTCTCCGCGGGGTGGTTCTGTATGACCACAGAACACCGACGAGCTCGTCAGCCCATCGTCCTTTCTTGGTATCTAGTATTTTCTTGATACCGTCCACAATGGTTCGGTTTGAGACCTCAGCCTGACCGTTCCCTTGGGGATATATCGGGGTGGATGTGTTCAAGGAAATCTTCCAGTTATAACAGAAGTTTTGAAACCTGTTTGATACGAACCGAGGTCCGTTGTCGGCGATGATTTCCTTGGGCAATCCAAAGCGACTAATGATGTTTTTCCATACATAGTGCTCCACATCCGAGTCTTTGATGTTGGCATAAGATTCGGCCTCTACCCATTTCGAGAAGTAGCCAGTTACGACTAGTAGGAATCTTTTCCCCGCAGGTGCTAGGGGAAAAGGTCCTACGATGTCCATAGACCATTTCATAAATGGATACGGGACTGAAACCCAAGACAACTTTTCCGCCGGGCAGTGTATGACCGGCGAGTGGCGTTGACATTTGTCGCAGCGTTTGGAGTAGGCTTCCGCGTCGGTCAACATAGTTGGCCAGAAAAAACCCTCTCGCTTGGCCTTGTTGAAGAGTGACCTCCCGCCTGAGTGATATCCGCATTCGCTACTGTGTATTTCCTGTAATACGATGTTAGCCTCGTCTATACCCAAACATCTCAGGTAGGGTCCAGTGTAGCTTCGTTTGTACAGTTTGTTGTCTATTAGACAGAAACGAGCGCTTTGAATGCGGAGTTTTCGGGCTCTCTGTTTGTCCTGGGGTTTTTCTCCCGTCAGGATATAGTTCAGGATGGGGGTTCTCCAGTCCTCCAAACCTGTCTGGATATTATGGACGCGTAGACTCACGCTTGGTTCGTCTATTACTTCCACTTGAATTATCCTTTTTGCCTTGGGGTCCGAAATGGAAGCTAGTCCGGCCAATGCGTCGGCCGAAGAGTTTTCACTCCGTGGTATCTGGATCACTTCGACCTTGTCGAATTGGGTGATTAGGTCCTTGACCACTGCGAGGTATTTTTCCATGCGGTCGTCCCTAGTGGAGTACTCACCACTGATCTGGCTGGCGACCAATTTAGAGTCCGAGTGAGCTCTAACCTTTCTGGCCCCGACTGCCTTAGCTAGCTTTAAGCCAGCTATCAGTGCTTCGTATTCTGTTTCGTTGTTTGTGGCGTTGAATCTTAACCTAAAATATTTTTCTAAAACTTCTCCGGTTGGGGATATCAAGCGTACTCCGATTCCGGATCCGCCCATGTTTGATGCCCCGTCCACTTCGAGGCGCCACTCGTCGTTTCCCTTTACCTCCGTTGGGTCTTCCATTGGGAGTTCAATCAGGAAATCGGCTAACACTTGGGACTTGGCACATGTTCGAATCTTATATTCGATGTCAAATTCACTTAATTCAACATCCCATTTTGTCAGTCGGCCCGACTGATTTGGACAATGGAGGATTACCCTTAAAAGCTGGGCTGTCATCACCATGATGGTGTGAGATTGGAAGTATGGCCGGAGCTTCCTCGCGGAGGTTATCATGGCTGAGGCCAATTTTTCCATAGCGGGGCACCTTGTTTCTGCGTTTTCCAGCAATTTGCTGACGTAGAAAATTGGTTTTTGTTTGCCTCTGTCTTCCCGAACGATCACGCCGCTAACGGCTGAGAGCGATACCGCCAATTAAAACAGTAATGGTTCTCCCGTGATTGGTCGAGACAATAGCGGTGGGGTGGACATGTATCTTTTGAGGTCTTAGAATGCTTCTTCGCATTCTTTGGTCCACTCGAATTTTTTGTTGCCCCTCAAAATTTTGTAGAAGGGCAGGCATGTGTCCGTAGACCTCGAGATGAACCGGTTGAGTGCCGCTATCCTTCCGATCATGTTTAGGAGGGCTTTGATCTGATCCGGGTTTGCCTCTATTCCTCGTTGAGTTACTAAGTAACCAAGGAATTTTCCGGAGGTTACTCCGAAAGTGCATTTAGCAGGGTTGAGCTTCATTTGATACTTTCTAAGTATCGCGAAGCAGTCCTCTAAGTGAGCCACATGGTATGCGGCCTTAGCGGATTTTACGAGCATATCGTCGATGTAGACTTCCATAGTTTTGCCGAGGTGTTCGGCGAACATTTGGTTGACTAGTCGCTGATATGTCGCGCCCGCATTCTTGAGCCCGAAGGGCATTACTTTATAACAGTAAATTCCTCGGTCCGTTACGAATGCGGTTTTTTCCTGATCCTCGGGGTGCATCAAGATTTTATTGTATCCTGAAAAAGAATCCATGAAAGACAGGAGTTCGTGCCCGCAGGTTGCCTCCACCAGCCTATCGATGTGGGGCATCGGGAAGCTGTCTTTGGGGCATGCTTTATTTAGGTCGGTGAAGTCAATGCAGACTCGCGCCTTCCCGTTCTTTTTCTTCACTACTACTGTATTGGCTAACCAGTCCGGGTACTTCACTTCCCTTATGGATCCAGTTTTCAGCAGTTTTTCGACCTCATCATTTACCGCCTTGTCCCGGTCAGGTCCCAGTTTTCTCGTCTTCTGTTTCATCGGCTTGTGGCTGGGATCAACGTTGAGGCGATGGGTGGTTATGCTCGGGTCAATTCCCAGCATATCTTCGTGGGACCATGCGAAGCAGTCATGGTTCCTTGTGAGGAATTTGATCAGCTTTTTCCTGACGTCATTGTCCAAGTTGACCCCGATCCCGACTTTGTGGTCCGGGTTCTGAGGGTTGATCTGGACCTGGTGCGTCATTTCCAAGTCTGGGCATTTGTTGCCGTCGTCCTTTCCTTGGGCTGGATCTTTTTCCTCTACCGACATTAATTGCTATTGGTCGGTTTTTGGCGCTTTTGCCCGCGTCAGGGGCGTGTGCGACATCCGGAACAATGTCATGTAGCAGATCCGGGCTTGTTTTTCGTTGCCCTTCAATTCCACTATCTTTCCATCCTCCCTGGGAAAGCGGATGGTTTGGTGGTAAGTAGATGGCACCGCATTTACCCTCTCTCGATTCCTTTGCCCTGAGTTTTGCCCGACCTCGTTCACAGAGTAGGGCCTCTGTTCGATTCGGGTCTGGCTGCTCATGAGAAACTCGATTTTCCTTCTGAGTTCGACATTTTGAGTAGCCTGTTCTTGGAGCTGAGATCTTTGGGCCTGCTCTTCTGTACTCTGGTCGGGGGTTAACTCGCCCAGGACGTTAGAAGCAGGATTTTCCTCGGAACTCATGGTTGTGTCTTAAGTATGACAGAGTTAGCGAGATCAAAGATTTCCCACAGACGGCGCCAAACTATTGACGTGGTTTCGCACGCCAACGGTCGAGGATATTGCGAATAGGATTTCGATTGAATGTGCTAAGATTTTTGTGGATCTCGACCTCCGCGTCGTCAATACTATCAACAATGACACACGAAATTGGAGAACGAAGAAAACAAATAAAACACCAGAGTTTTATAGAGAGGTTCGTCCCAATGCGGTAGTTGACTATGTCCTTTGTACGTTTATTGCTTTAGAAAGATTGATCAATCGGAACCACAAGCCAATTCCTGATCGATCAAAAATGAAAGAAAACGCTCTGAAGATATGAACTCTCAAGACTATTTTCTCTCAAAATATGGATGCTTGCGTGCGTGTAGAAGGGCTGCCTTCTTGCTTTTATAGACGTCTGCTTCTACCCGTTGGAGGTGGTCGTTGGTAGTGGCTTCGAGTTTGGATCTTGACTTGCTGCCGAGCTGACACGTGGGCCACGTCTTGCGAGATTGTCGTGGTAGTGGACCTTGACTGGTCATCGTGGGGTTTGAATTCAGGCCGTGGCGGTTTTTCTAGTCGGTCTTTGGAGGTTTGAATTGAAGTGGCTGACCAGATCTGCTCGTGCTTGAACGTAGAGCTCTTTTCTGCTCGAGGGGTTTTATTCGACTTCTGCTCGGATCCCTTTTGAGACAATCAGTCTGGGAGGAGTTTTGGGTTTGGTTTTAACCAAGTGTTTGAAGTGAGATTTTGAGTTCTGTTCGGATTCTTCCTTTGGAACTCTGTTCGGACTTCTTTTGGAACTCTGTTCGGGCTTCTTTTGAGCTTATTCTGCTCGGGCGAGTATTTTTCCTTCTGGGCTTTTAATTCTGCTCGGGCCCAAACACGATTAAGTGACTAGTGGGCTTTTGGGCTTTGCATTTTAGAGGCCCAATTTCGTTTGAATATTTAATATATTCAAAACTTAGGTCAAACAATTTAATCTTTAAATTTGATTAATGACCTCACAATTCCAATTTATAGAACGAATTTGCACATCAACAATCCTTATCTTCCTCTGAATTCTCCATCATCTCTTCAATAATTCATTTTTCGTACTCATCCATTTTATCATCTAGCACAATATTTATTTTACCACATATTATCAATAATTAATACAAATTAATTAGTTTTACAACAAAAATTCCGTGTTTCAAAATATTGGGCCCGTTTGGCACAATTTAACTTTTTTTAAACATTGTTTTTTGTTTCAAGAAAAAAACTGATATGTGTTTCGTGAATTGTTTATAAAATAGTTGTTGTTGGTAACAAAAGTTAATTACGTTTGATAAAACAAATGATTTAGGTTAAAAAGACTAAAATAGACTAAAATAATTTTTTTGTTTTTAGAAAAAACTAAAAGCTACGAATCACAGCTTTTACGATTTATGTACAAAAATCTAAAATCGCTTTCGCGTTTTTTGTAAAAATAATTATACCAAACACCAGAAAAATATATGGGTAGTTTTTTACACATGGATCGTTTTTTAAATCGTTTTACACAAAATGAGTACAATTTTATTTTAAAAACAAAAATAAAACTTTTGAAACGGAACCAAAGGTGGCGTTTGGTTATGGTCTCCGAGACCAGTTTCTAGTTTTGGTTTCAAACAGTGTCATATTGGTTTCGCAGACCACGTTTGGTTACCAGTTGTCTCTGTTTTCTGAGACCGGTCTCGCAGACCACTGAAATTTTAATGAAGGAAAACAGAAAACGACTTGAAGTTGTTTTCTGTCTTTGGTCCTCAACTTAATCGTACAAAATAAAACGATAATAATATATTATCATTTTTATAATAGTATTTAATTATAATAATAAGGTATTAACAATGAAATTAACGTATATAATAAATTATTAAAATCATGTTTATATATAATTATATATTTTAATAATATTACTATCATATTAACAAATATACTTAAATTTTGTATATTATTAAATATTAACTTAATTACAATGATATAAACTATTGAAACAAAATATTTACTACTTTATATATTACATTATTTAAATATGTAATTAGAGTCATGAAATATGAATAAAATTTTATGATAGAAAATATTTTTTAGACGTAATATTAGTATATATTACTTTCAAATAAAACATACTTTCTTTTTAGTAACATATATTGTATTTTATTGCATTTTTTAATTTATATTCGACCACAGATTAATAAAAGACTAACTAAACAGTATTTCAAAAATCAATCTCCCAAACTGGTTTGGGAGATTAAACTCTGAGATTGATTTCCCAAACCAAATTGCAAAACTGGTTTCCGAGACCAGTTAACCAAACGCCACCAAAAGCACCCATTATTTTGTTTGATTTATTTTCAGTGGCCTCACTGCTACTCTCTCTCTTGGAAACGTGGAATACAATCCCAAACCATAAACGACAACAAAGCCCTCTCCTCTGCTCAGATCCAATTCACACACAATCTTCCTCCTACTCAAAGCCTCTCACCGCCGTGCCGGCGAATTCATCCATCTCCGGCATGGAGCAGCTCAAGACGATCGGGCGCGAACTGGCCATGGGGTCGCAGGGAGGGTTCGGGCAGTCCAAGGAGTTCCTGGAGCTCGTGAAGTCGATCGGCGAGGCGCGATCCAAGGCCGAGGAGGATCGCATCGTGGTGCGCGAGATCGAGACCCTGAAGCGCCGGCTGCTGGAGCCGGACATCCCCAAGCGCAAGATGAAGGAGTACCTGATGCGCCTCGTCTACGTCGAGATGCTCGGCCACGACGCCTCCTTCGCCTACATCCACGCCGTCAAGATGACCCACGACGACGCCCTCCTCCTCAAGCGCACCGGCTACCTCGCCGTCACGCTCTTCCTCAACGAGGACCACGACCTCATCATCCTCATCGTCAACACCATCCAGAAGGATCTCCGCTCCGACAACTACCTCGTCCTCTGCGCCGCCCTCAACGCCGTCTGCCGCCTCATCAACGACGAGACCATCCCCGCCGTGCTGCCCCTCGTCGTCGACCTCCTCGCCCACCCCAAGGAGGCCGTGCGGAAGAAGGCCGTCATGGCGCTCCACCGCTTCCACCTCAAGTCCCCTTCCTCCGTCTCGCACTTGGTCTCCAATTTCCGGAAGCGGCTCTGCGACAACGATCCCGGGGTTATGGGCGCTGCGCTGTGCCCGCTCTTCGACCTCGTTGCGGCTGATCCGGGATCGTTTAAGGACTTGGTTGTCAGCTTCGTCAATATCCTCAAGCAGGTGTCTGAGCGCAGGTTGCCCAAGGCCTATGACTACCATTCCATGCCTGCCCCTTTCATTCAGGTCGACAAAAGAACTCATCCTTTCGCTTCTTTTCAGTTTTCGAGCTTTGTCGAAAATGGGGGTTGAAATTGAGTTGCAATGCAGATCAAGCTGCTCAAGATTCTGGGTTTGCTAGGAAGCGGTGACAAGCAAGCAAGCGAGAAGATGTACACTGTGGTTGGAGATATTTTCAAGAAGTGTGATTCCGCGAGTAACATCGGCAATGCCGTGCTGTACGAGAGCATTTGCTGCGTCTCTTCCATTTACCCGAACCCGAAGCTGTTGGAAGGTGCCACTGAAGTTATCTCAAGATTTTTGAAGGTTGTATTGATGAGAATTTCATGTTTTATTGTAGATTTTTTGCCTGGTTTTGGATCTTGTTTGTAAAAGTTAACGTTGTTTGCAGAGCGACAGTCATAATCTCAAGTATATGGGCATTGATTCGCTGGGCCGATTGATAAAGACGAGCCCCGAGATAGCCGAGCAGCACCAATTGGCCGTGATTGATTGCTTAGAGGTAAGCCTGCAAATTCATGATAACCCAGTTGTTAGTAATCGTGTCATTTTCCTTTAATAGAGTTCTGATGTGGATTATCCAGGACCCAGATGATACTCTGAAGAGGAAGACATTCGGACTACTATATAAGATGACTAAATCCTCCAATGTGGAAGTGATTGTTGATCGTATGATTGATTACATGATAAATATTAATGACAATCATTACAAGACTTATATAGCATCCAGATGTGTTGAACTCGCAGAGCAATTTGCACCCAGTAATAATTGGTTCATCCAGGTAAATTCTTGCTGTGTCTTTGGCCTTGTTGACTTCCTGAAGAAAAAAGAAGTGTTAGTCTTTGACTTCGTAGTCTCATCAATGCTTGCTGTTCACTCCACAGACCATGAATAAAGTGTTTGAGCATGCTGGAGATCTCGTGAACATTAAGGTTGCTCATAACTTGATGCGGTTGATTGCCGAGGGGTTTGGAGAGGACGATGAAACTGCTGATAGTCAACTGAGATCATCTGCTGTACGTAACTTCTGCTTATCCATGTATTTTTTATGTCTTTCCGTATCAATTATAATATCATGCATGAACTCGTGTAAGAGTTGTCCAGTATAGGAAAGGATAAATTTCCATTGAAGAATAACGAGATATATTCCGTCCAGACTTGGTTATTGAAACAAGAAATTTTATGATCCTAATAGTTTGTGAGAGGAGATGACTAGAATCCATTATTTGTTCAGCTTCTTCGTTCTTCGGGTCTGTTTCTCACTGTGTAGGACATAGATAATTGGTAGTCTTTGTTTGTAGCATTATTTATATGAAAGCTAGTGGCTTAAGTTATCTAGGGGTTACTTTCACCTTAAAACTCCTCCTCTGTTGGGACAGCTGTCAAGTGTCCTTGACCGAGCAACAAGATTATTGTAGTAGAAAAGATATATCTTTTCTACTTAATAACGCCATATAGGGCCTCGGAGCTATTTGCACTGGCTTAGTAGCTCTTAGAACTCTATTCTATTCATTGTTTTAAAAGGCGTTTCCAAGGCGCGCCTTGAGGCGCGCCTCGGCGAGGCAAAGAGGCCAATCGCCTTTTTTAAGACGCCTTTCCACCGCAGCTCAAGGCGGACGCTTTGTCTCACGCATCACGCATTGAGGCGTGAGATTTCGAGGCGTGATATTGATGCGTTAACATTTTTAAATTGGGCTAATTAATTTTTTAAAATATTTAAAAAGCCCATATTCGTGTAACCTAATAAAAAACCCTAAAAGCCTCTTCGTATGTCTCATTAGTATTATTAATTACTATATATATAATATTATATGTGCTATGTCGATTTTTATTTTATGGTTATTATGAGTTTTTGAGACATTTTATGCTTATGAGACTTTTATGTTGTTTTGTTTTGGACTGATTGAGTTTTAGATTTATGTTATTTGAGGATTTTATTATACCTTATGTTATATATATTTTTATAATTATTTATATATTATAATATCGAGGCTTACGCCTCGATCGCCTTGAGGCTTACGCCTTGAGGCACGGAAGGAAAAACGCCTCGAGGCTAAAAACCGTTATTTAAAACCTTGATTCTATTTAATGATTCCTGTTTCGATAAATAATATTGTGTGCCGGCTTCCTTTTTTGTCCTACAAAGAACAAGTTTGCGATAAATTCTTTCTGTAGCCTTAGCTTAAACTAAAAGCCATCCAGCTTTTGAGGATCACCCATTTATAATGGAAACCTAGTACTAAGTCACAATTGTAATTTTAACTGGTTTCTTCCATCAACTTAAAGTCCTAATATTGGAAGCTTCATTATCGACTTGAATATGTGCAGGTGCAATCTTATATGCATATTTTGGGAGAGCCCAAACTACCATCTGTATTTCTTCAGGTACTTCTTGGTACTTTATGTACGTGAGCTTTAATTTGTTGCCGTTTACAGGCTATTGAAAACTTGTAGGTATTTGTATTTCTGATTAACTTATAACCTTAAGTGGACATTATGACAGGTTATTTGCTGGGTTCTGGGAGAGTATGGTACAGCAGATGGGAAGTACACTAGTTCTTATATAATCGGAAAGTTATGCGATGTTGCTGAGGCATACTCTGATGATGAAACTGTTCGGGTATTCTTCACACCAACTCTCAATTTGCTCATACGTTCTGCATCACTTTCTATCCATATTTAGTTTTCTATATGCAAACATATAACACTCGTTAGCAGTTGGCATGATTACTTACGTCTGTGAGTTTTATATACTGTTTGTTTTACTCTGATTACTGATATTGAAGTGTCTCATTATACTTTTGAAGGCGTATGCTATTACGGCCATTATGAAGACATACGCCTTTGAGATATCAGCTGGGAGGAGAAAAGTCGAAATGCTCCCTGAGGTGTGTATCATTTCAACTTTATTTTTTTTTATTTTGTCCAAATATCTACTGTTTACGACTTGCATTGGAAAGTTGATATCCAAGACCCAGCTTCAAACTATTAAAGTTTATATAGTTAAATAGTTTAATTGAAAGCTTGTTAGATGATCACCAATGATTTTTTCTAATCATTCCGTCCTGTGATCTTAATTAATTTCTTCATTTGTTATGATCATTCTTGTGATTCAAGAATTATTCTCTGCAGTGGTGATCATTCTTGTGATTCAAGAATTATTCTCTGCAGTGGTGATCAAACCCTGTGATGTTATTGGAGTTGATTCCAATTACAATTTCGATGCAATATTATTTGATTAGAAAGTAGTAGTTGATATTTTATTGCCAATTCCAGTATATAAGACATTCCTTATGTAATATTTTTAGGAATATGATACCAAACCGCACACAAGCTGTGATGAATTCCCGGGTATTTTATCAGTATATTGCAATCAACAAATGAACAAGTGTCTAAATTTCTAGAGTAAGACATGTTCACTCCACTAGCTGCTCTTGACAAGAAACAGCAACGAGAAGGAATTTCGCCTCTCCCACCTAGGATCGGCACCGATATATGGGATTCGGGCTGGAAAACCCTAATCACTACTAACTATATAATTACCCTTCCCTCAGTCACTGAACTATAAACCTATTTCCGGATTAGGATAAAACAATGAATAGATCAATAAGGACATAAACAAATCTTTAATGACTGTTTTAACCTTCTTTCTATGATGCATGATAATCGGTGGCTTAGCAGATTACCTTCAGTTACTTACACATGTATCCTTCTGCAGTGTCAGTCCTTGGTTGAAGAACTATCGGCTTCTCACTCAACAGATTTGCAGCAACGTGCATACGAATTGCAAGCTATAGTGGCCTTAGATGCTCGTTCCCTTGGGAGTATCATGCCATCAGATGCAAGTTGTGAAGACATAGAGGTTATATATGTTCTATATTCCCCCTATTTACTTCAAAATATATATCATTTATTAGTGTTTGGTGATAGTCTTATGTTTTCAATATGTATGTCTGTCACTGCTTAAACCCTAATCCCAATTTGGTGTTGCATCCCATCTTTATATTAGAAAATAGAAATTTTAGGCAATTGAAATGCGTTGCAAAGAACATTTAGGCTATAATATTTATGCATTTCTTATGCTCTTTTTGCAGGTTGACAAAGACCTTTCCTTCCTCAACAATTATGTTAACCAATCAATAGAAAAAGGAGCTCAGCCCTATATTCCTGAGACCGAGCGTGACGGAGCGCTAACCATCAGCAATTTCGGATACCGTGAACAACATGAACCCTCAGCCCATGGGCTTAAATTCGAGGCCTACGAGCTTCCAAAGCCACCGGTTCCATCTATTGACCCTCTTAGCTCTTCAACCGAGCTCGTTCCAGTATCCGAACCCTCATCGTATCCCATGGAGACTCGTCAACGGGAGCCAGTTCCATCTGCTCTAGACGCAGGTCCGTCAGAACTTAAGCTGCGCCTTGACGGCGTTCAGAAGAAATGGGGGAGGCCCACGTACTCCTCTTCGCCATCTACCTCTTCTGTTTCCCAGAAATCAACGAACGAGGCTTCACAAGAGGCTTCTACCACTTTAGCAACAAAATACCGGGACACCCATGATTCGAGAAAGACAACTGAAGTTCCCTTGGAAAAGCAGAAGCTTGCTGCTTCATTATTTGGCGGTAGTTCTTCGAAACCCGAGAGAAAGGTATCTTCTGCAAACCACAGGGTGTCTAAATCAGGAAGTGGCTATGTTGCAGAGAAGCCTTTGCCGCCAAAAATGGCGGCTGAAGTTCCAGTTGATAGGATGACAGGTCAACAAGCTCCACCGGATTTGCTTGATTTCAGCGAGGGACCCGTTTCGAGCGCTGCTTCTCCGGTGGTTGACCCGTTTCACCAGTTGGAAGGGCTTATTGGCTCAGACATTGGAGCATCTGAAGTGAATCATGGAACAAATGGCTCCTCTAGTGCACCCGATTTAATGACACTTTACGGGGATTTTAATGTCACTTCAGAGTCTCAGGGAGCTTCTGTGACAGATCACGGTGTTGCAGCGGTTTCGCAAGTTGGCAAGGGACCCAACCCCAAAACTTCGTTGGAAAAAGACGCCCTCGTGAGGCAAATGGGGGTTAACCCGTCAAGTCAGAACCCGAACTTGTTTAGTGATTTGCTCAGGTAAAAAAGAAAAAGAAAAAAAGTTACAGAAACTGCTCGATATGAACAGTGCAAGTTTTCATTAATTGATTCGCGCGAAGATTTAAACGGGCAACATTTTATCGGCGAGACGAGAAGAAATAAGGCGGAGGGAGTGATTAAGTCTCCGAGCAGAGATGGTATTCAAGAATTCAGATCAAGAGGCACGGCACAGGTTTGTTGTATTTTGATTTTGAGCTCATTGGTTGAAGAATTAAGAGTAAAGACGGTGAATATTGCGCAATCCAAGTCAGTCAAAAAGCTTTGATTTTGACACAAAAGGGTCGTTTTGTTGTGTTTGGTACAGTGGAATTTGGCATCTCTGTGTGACATGTATATTTTGTTGCATCGCTGCTGTATTACCGAGTCATATTTGCGTTTCATATTAAATTTTGTTTTGTCAATATATCTATATATATATATATATATATAGATATATATATATATGTAGATATAAACCAGCTTGTCGAGTGTTTGTGCTCAATCGGACTACTTTGGAGCCAAGTGGAGGCTCTTTCCTCTGCCGTGCCGTGACCATCTCAATAAAGGCCGTTATAGATTACAACAATTTAAACAAATATAAGCAATAATCATGTTTTCGTTTTCGTGTTCGCGTCACGTTTTTTTTTACGGGATCCACTCGTTAATTATATTTGTGTCGGACTGTCAGTCAAATTCATTCCTTTCAAAGATTAATCAATTTCGTTTACTTTGCGTTGTAATAATTTCGTGCATCGTGTCCAAATATAGATCGCCTCCCAAAGATGTAAATAAAATTATTGCCATCGAAAGGCTACTAAAGATAGAGGATGCGACCATAGCATTATAAAAAGCAACGAACACGTATTAAACTAGCTAGTTGCTTCATCAAAAGAGTTATCGACTTATTAACTTAAAAACTCGTAAAACCTCTATGAATTAATACTTGATAAATTAATAGTCGCGATTAAATAATATTTTTGGCCGGTCCCGATTCGGGCTTAACTAGCTAAATTAATAACTCGCTAAATTTATAATAAAATATTTTAAAAAATATATATATATAGGTCCCGAGTGATATATAAATTAATAATTCAATATAAAAAATTACATAAATAATTATAAATTTACTAAAAATAAAATATAACATAAATAACTATGAAATCACATTATATATATAAAAAGATAGCACTACATTACTAATCATATAGTCTTCTTAAAATATGTTTCTATAGTAATTTGTTCCTTCTTGAAATTGGTATCCTCTTGAACTTCATCTCTAAGCTTCCGAAGAGCATCAAAAGATTGACTATCATATTCTCATGTTGGGCTCGTTAATATTTCAGACATAGGTACTCTAATAAAACCTTTTTAAGTCATAATAATCTCTCTTGATATTCTTAATATTGATACTTTAATACTGTCGTATAATAATTTGAAATAATATTTCGTTAGTAAAGATGTTTATATAATTATAATTGATTATTAAATTTTTTTCTTCACTTAATGTATAAATTAATAAATTATTAATTTATAAGTTAATTAATAATCCGATAAGATAATATTTTCTACCGGTCCCAACAATAATAATTTATAGAAGTTCTACCGTTAAACGCTATAAGAAAAAGTAGATAAACGTCATTTGTCAAAGACGCAAAAGTGGGTCATGCATTATAGCATGCATGAAAACCTAATAATAAACAAAAAAGCGTCAACGAAAGTGTCACCATAATCACAATAGGCCAAACAATGAAACCTAGACCGAACCAACTCACAAAGTCGTTGAGATTAGGTCCTCTTCACAGACCAACTCTCCACGCATATATGCAGCCACGCCAAGCGCGCGAGAGCCAAACCAACGATGCTCCTTGCGCGCGCGCTCGCAACCACGGCTGCGCGGTGGCCGCTGCTGACTTACGCAACGGTGTGGACGGCGTTCCTCACGCTGGCGGTTGTGGTGGCGTCCTTTGCACCCGAGGTGGCCTTCGTCACCGCCCTTTCACCGGCCTCGTCTTTCTCCCTTGCGTGCGACCCAAACGTCTTCATTAGAGTTCCTCTCGACGTTCCAGCGGAGATTCTCTGCATGCCAGCGGGTAGATTCGTCAAGTCCCGGCTTGATCTCGCCGTGCCGCCTGTTTTTGCAGCTCTTGTTGTCGTGTGCTCGGCGGTTCTTGTCCGCGCGGTCGGCTTGTGGGAGCTCGATGAGCGGAGTTGATTAGTTGATGCTCTTAGTACGGTCGTCATGTTTATTTTTCATAAGCAGAGTTAAATGCTTATAAGCTCTATTAGACTATTAGTTTTGGTGGGAGTTCCCAATTTCTATATATATATATATATATATATATATTTTGGTAGAATCATGTATAAAACAGTTCATTCACGAATCACGGTATTTAATCAACTTGGGGATACTGAACCATGATATGCAGTTAAAGAATCGTCTAATTTAACATTACATGTGACTTGGATCCTATATCTTGAAACTATCAAATGTTCAACTTAACGTGAGATCTATGGACTCTTTTATGATAAGTTATATATTTAAAATTTAACTTTTGAAAATAGACACAAATATGCTACTGACTGAAACTGGTGGGGCTGTTTTCGAGCTATCCATCCCGCACAGAAAGCCGCAACTGAGAGGTTCACATGGACATGCACAGTCCCGACTTCCCGCTCCCGACGATGTAAATCCCTTGGTTGTATGACCCAACAACATTTTGTGACCCGAAAGGGTAGCTCCCGGATCAAAGGGGTAACTCCTGACATGGACGGCAATCGATTGAAGACCAATGAGGCATACCTGCTCGACCACATGTTTAGCGCCCTAGTGCGATGTCCGACGCTCCTCGCACTCCCCACTGCTGGTAATCCAACGTGCCTGGTATATCTAGATAAACTGACGCTTAAGGGATAACTCTGCTACACACCGAGGCATGAACCAGCGCCTAAGCACCTGCCTAGCTAGGCGCCTTAAGACTACCTCGATGGGGCCCCAACTCCCTGTCTTTGAGGTGCACATGCGACCGGAGTGGTCTTCAAAGGCGCCAAATATCCCATCGGGGCCCCATTGAGCCCCAGAACGGCCCGGATCACCCCGGGTTAAACGGCCACCAAAATCCACGCAAAATTGGTCATCTCCCCATGAAAGTGTAGGAATTTTCCCCATTTCCCAGGTCAATTAATAGCTAAAAGATTAATTGAATTCTAATTCTATAAAATTTATGAATTACGTAGCGTAGAATATACAATATCTCTTGTTGTGTGCTTGACAGTTATAATGGTATTGTTCACCTTTGATCTTCGAGCACGAAGCGTTAATCACCGAGTAAAGCCTCTACCAGTATCCACCTTACGAAGAGAACGCCAGCGAACGTATCTACGTCGAAGGCCAGAGTATCGCCAGATCGATGCTAGTCTAACGCTGGAGATATGCGGAAGAATAGAGTCTCCACGAGTATCTAGAGGAGGGAGGAGGCGACGACAGTTAGAGAGCGAGAGGGAGAGGTGGAAGCTAGGGTGTCTCCAATTTGTGATTAGCTTAATGAGGTTTAGCCATAAACCTCATATTTATAGTCTTAGGTTTAACCTTAATGAGGTTTACTAATTAAAACCCGTTAAGTCCTTAATTGATTATATTAATTATTATGTGTATGTTTTATTACTAATGTTGAAGCACAACACGGAGTTGATCGTGAAGGTGCAATCCCGCCATCGTCAGGGATCGACTCTGCACGCAGATGTTTTCTCGTCCCCGGTGCCAAGATCGCGTCATCATCCAATCACTGAGAACGGCCTAGCAGCCTGACGAGGTGATTTTTGATCTACACTCAGCTGAGTTCCCACAACGACATGGTGGACGCGATAGAGGCTCGACATTGTTGGAGCTGTGATCCCGACCTGAAATGCTGCTCAAACCCAACATTATATAGTGAATTTGGGATTATGGTTTCTAATTTTATTAGGAGCCGCCTAATTTAGACTTAGTCGCCTGTTATATTTTGATTAGCTGAATTTCACATTGAGCACTACTAGGAGAGTTTTCTTGTTCTAACTCTTAAATTTGAGATCGGCGTTACGTTTATCAAAAGAAAATCTCAATTTTCTTTGACTATCCAACCGTCTCCTATCAAAATGATAATTAATTCTTTCTTTGCTTATGAGTTACTTCACGTTAAGCGAAGAGAGGTCAATTTGAATTTTCGAAGGCTAATTTACAGTGCCTCTTGGATCCTGTAATCCGTATTTTGGTAATGTGATTATGTTGCATTGTTTTAATTGGTGATCAGAAACTTTCTCAAAAGACATTGACAATTGTACTCCGTTGTATATGTTTAACATCTACGCTTAACACTTCATATATAGTTCAACTTATCTTTGCTTTGTAGGTACTACGATGTAAACTTTTATTGGGAGAGGCAAACCCTTTGGTAGAGGCGGATCTGCAAGTAGAGGAACTGCCAAAGGAACTCGTGGAAGAGGAATTTAAGATCTTTAACTATCTTTTAAAAGCATAAACGTATAATATAAACATAATAACTTTGAGTTTTATTTTGAAATTTGTACTTATAAATGTTAATGTATGAATGTTTAGATTTTAAGATTAAATAATTTGAGAAATATACAAATAACATGTTCAAAGAGTATTATTTGTCTAAAAAATAGTCTTGGTTACTTAAATGTTTGTCTTAGAACCAAAAATTAGTCTGTAAAACACTATGACGAGACTAAAAAAACAGACCGAGATGCCACTGTATTGGAGACCAAAAATCATTATCGAAAGCTTCACATCAAAGACTAGAACAGTAAGTAAACATTAGTCCCTAAATAACGCTATCCGAGACTAAATTCGAAAAATATTTTTAGACTAACTATCAGTCTTGTAAAGGCTTATAAGTGACGAATAATAAGAGTTCTCGACCGGTATTTTTTGGGTCTTGTCATTTCTTGTGGGCCTGTGGCTTAAGCTCTGGATCTCGTTTGGTGTAAATCGTCTTTCATGATATGTTTTTCTTTCACAAGTAGGAACTTTTTTGGTCTTATTATGTTGTGTGAATCTCAAAGTCATTAAGTGAGTGAGCTATTGACTCTTTCATAATATATTTGGCTGTTCCTTCACTAATAATATCACACTTAGCTTTAACCATAGGTGAATTTAGTTTGGTCCAAATTCAAGACAACACAACCCAACAATGAAAAAACAAAATCATAACGAGATCATTTCAAGTTTCAAGACGTTGTAGCAGAAGCAACCATCTTATTGCTAAAATCCCAAAGCTCAGCAGCCAACTTTCTGTTTCTGGCGAATGAGCTCGGTTTCATTTCGTTGCAGTCCACAAAGTATTTCCCCGTCACGCCTTTCAGACTCGGATGGAGCGCCACTAAGCACGTTGTGGCCGCTCCCTGAGAAGCAGAAATCGGTGCAATCCACACACACATTAGGAGTCGAGCTATCAAGAGAATAAAAGTAGCATAAAACAATTTCTACTACAAGTGATGTTACTGGTAGGACCCGAAATATAAATGAATCTGAAATACGTTATCAAACATGACGTTAAGCCTAACGCTTATAAATTGAATTAAATTAGTAAAATACTCATCTAATTAATGAAAATGGAAATTGCAGCAAGAATTCTCGAGTTGAAACTTTTGTCGCATTTAAACCCTGAGTTGAAAAATCAGCGCCAATAATCGTTGCCAATAATTCGTAATGTTAAAAACATCTGCGATAATAATCCCTAATGTTAAAAATTGTATAATTTTTTGCCAAATACTTAATAAATATACAAGAAATATTTTTATCAAAACGTATAAGAAAAAACATAATTTCTAACACTTGACTAAAACTCATAATAGATGCAAAATGAGCTCAATGTATTTTGAGAGGATATGAAGTTATGTAGTTATATTTATATGGGAGTGTAATTTAATTATTAAGTGATTCCATAATTTAAGTTCTACATTATGGAGCTATATGTTCTTATTTAAGTGTAATTGCAAGAAATACCTTTTTAATTGTCAAATACAACAATATAAAATAAAATAGCTGAGATACACTTTTAAATCGACCAAAATAATAAAATCCATTACAATATAAACAATATAGAATTATAACGATTATATAAGAATAAATTTTTTGAGGTGGCGAGGTTTAAGATATATTATCTCTTTTATTTATTAAACATTTAGAAAATTATATTTTTTAACTTAAGACACTATTGCCGCATACTATTATTAAATACATTTTTTAATGCTAGGGATTATTACCTGCAAATATTCTTAACGGGGGATAATCGCCGTGGATTAATATGGATGTCGGGAATCATATGCCGCAGGTTTTTGGGTTCAGGGATTCAAGTGCAACAAATATTTTGATTCGGGGATTTTTGCCGCAACTTTCCCTAATGAAATACCTAAAAGTCTTAATTAAAAAATATTTATAGTTCCATTTACCTGAGGGACGTTCTTCCAAAGCATACTGGTGAAGAACTTCAAAGTTTCTGCATAAACATTAATACGGTCAACATTGTACACCGCGACGGAGAAAGAGAAATCGGAAACAGAGGAAAATGGCAGACTCATGAGCATCGCCGAGTGTCGCATAAGAGGCGTCATGATGAGGCCGGGGTGGACCGAATTGACCGTTATGTTCGCACCCTCTTCCTGAGCTCAACAATAGTGTTCAATCCCCATTAATTTTTCGGATTTCATGAAATATTGTTCAAGAGATTTTGGCGGTGACAAGACGAGCTGCAAACCTACCTGCAAGCGGCGCGAGAGCTCGTTGGCGTGCAGTAGGTTCGCTAACTTTGACTGCCCGTACGCCCGCTTGTCAGAATAGCTGAAAATTGATTTGTTAAGTAACAAGTTAAAGAGCATATAAACTAAGCATCATAATTTTTTTTTAACTAATACATTTTCTTATCATTGATCCTATCGAAATAAATCCCGGCGTCATAGGTGTGAATGTGAGCTATGGACGACAGATTCACGATTCTTCCCTCGATGCCGGTGGATCTCGCCGTTTCCTTCATCTTCTCTAGTACGAGGTTCGTCAATAGGAAGTGACCTGTGTAAATCAGAGTTAAGTGACGGATTTTATTACTTTCGGACCGGTCTTCATTCGAGCCCAGTGAAGTAACGATAATAAAACAATTGACAGCAAAAATAGTAACACAAATCACCACACCGAAAAATCAAACTAAGCACATTACCGAGATGATTCGTCGCAAATTGCATCTCGATCTTGTCCTCCGAGAGCTGGAAGGGGCAGAACATCACGCCGGCGTTGTTTCTGCAACACAAAAAATCGGCATTTCGAGGGACGATGCAATAATCCGGCGTGCTCAAGAGGGAAATCTACATTACATGAGTATATTCAGGGGGAGATTAAGAGCAGCGAATTCGTCGGCGAACCGCCTGACGGACTTGATAGAGGACAAATCGAGTTTCAGCACATCGACGCGAGCCTCGGAAGCGCATTCGAGGATCCGCTGCTTGGCCTGGTCTGCAGCGTCGGTGTTCCTCGCGGCGATAATGACATGAGCGCCTCGGAGAGCCAGCACCCGCGATGTCTCGTAACCGATCCCGCTAGCCCCTCCTGCCACGCACATTTCCAAAGTATATTCATCTTGAAACAAGGGTTCTTCACTAAGCATAGAACTAAAATATGTATATATAATCTTGATTCTTGACCTAATTTGTACTATAATTTTTTATTTTTATTTTTTTAATGTAAGTCTGGGAAACAAGATCACAGATAAGCCAAAACTGAAGCTTTCGTGGGCCAGACAGAGCAACATGTTGTTTCTTCGAACCGTACAAAGCGACCAAATCGAATGGTCAGAAAATGAAGAAGTCAACGTCATCTTTAAAACAGTACAAATTGGCGTCTTTGAATCTCCTCTAACAAAGAAACCCAAACGAGAAAACCAAGAATCCCAAAAAGTGGGAATAAAAAAAGCTTCCATATATATTTGATCAAAGTGAGCGTTTTTATATATATATATATATATAATTTTTTTTGTTGTTGTGGGATTCGAGTATGAAACATTGGAAATGGAAAAAGGCCGAAAAAGATTGGCGGGTCTGACCGGTGACAATGGCGGTGAGATTGGAGGCGTCGATTCCGTGGGTGACTTGCTCGGCTGTGGACGCGGAGCCAAAGCCGCTGGGGCCGGCTTTTCCGGTGGCCAAAGAAAATATGCTCATTCTGGGAGACAGCTTTTGTGAAGAGCCAATGAATATGTATGTATGTATATATAGGAATAGAGCGGTTTGAGATTAATTGCTGAGAGAAGTAAGTGAATGTTTAATATGCTCAACGACATTTCAACCACCTTCACAACGGAGTGACTGCCCATTCACAAGTCACAGCCTTGTCCTAAATAAAAGGACCCGAATAATATGTTCATTTATGGTTGGTTGATGTTTAAAATAGTAACCCTACGTCGGTGGGGTATATCTTTGCCTCCTCAAATGTAATTTTGCCTGCCTCGGGTCGGGCCGGTTTCCATTTCCGGTTATGTAAAACAAGAAAAGAAACGAGACCGGGACTGGGACTGGGCGAGGAAGAAAACGACTACTCAAAGGCTGGTTCCTGTCTTGATTCCGATTTTCGTTTATCAATATTTGGCATGTTTCAGACTTATAATTTAGGACTTTTTAGTCTGTCTTAAAGCCGAAACCAAGGATGATACCGAAGAAAAAATCGACCCTGGTCATGGTTTCTTATTAGTCCCGGTTATATTTCTTAAATGTTTTGTTTTAACTTTTAACCTTATATTCAGTGACGGAACCACGTGTTCAAACTGGGCCACGGCCCCTGTAACAATTTTTTATCTACATAGTAGAGGCCTATATTTTTTAACATTTTTTTTATTAGAAGCCTAAGTGCGCTCCCCACTACCTCATCATTCTTCTTCTACCTTGCCTGCCTCGTTCCCTCTTTTTTTTTTTTACTCTGAGTCTATCAAACTCATTTTCTCATAAATAAATAAGCATGATATACTTTTCATACTTTCAAAAGAACAAAGCGTCAATAAAGTAACCTGCTTTTAATTAAAAAGAAAAAAGAATAATTTATGGTGAAAGTTATCAAACTCATCATTTTTTTACAAATAAATCACTAAATTCATATTTTAACGGAGAAACTCATCTAACCCATCAATTTCTTATAGATAAGTCACTATGCATACTTACATTTCACATGCAAGTCTTCCTCGATCATGCGAGCTAGTGTACAATTGGTAAAATGATAAGGACTTTTTAGCGATAGATATAGTGTTACTATATATATATATATGTATATTGACTTGTATTTTGTTAGATTTTTTTATTTCATAATTAAATTGTAAATTTTGTATTTTTCTACTATATTTGTAAATTTTTAAAATTCAATAGATGTACAACTCAATTTTCAAATGCAATGGATATTTTATACTGTGTGTTAATGCGTAAAAATGGCTTCAACTTAGAGTCGGATCCAAGGTTCGGGTCCCGAGATTGACCCGCTGAACACAAGGATGATTTGATGCTGATTCAACGCGGGTTGACTGATGATCGTCAAAGCTGGAGGCGATCCCGTCGTCTTGGGCGATTCTTCGGGCTGTCGCTGATGATCCTCGGCAAACTTCCTTGGTGGTGGCGAAGTCCGGTTCACGGCGAAGCTCCTCGTCTGGGTGGAGTCCTTGTCTTGGCAATGTCCTCGTCAGGGCAAACTCCGGTCTTGATGAAGCTCCGAGCTAGTCTTGATGATTCTTTGTGCTTTTCCTTCCTTGGCGAGCTCCTATGGCGAGGGAGGACCTGCAAAAACGGGTAGAATTGGCCCGTGCCCCGTCGCCTATGATTGGGCGAGGCTGCCAACGTATCTCAGTTTAAGAGAATCAGGTCCCACGTAGTTCGGGGTTATTAATAAACGGCGGGTGGATGACGATGTGGTTTGACTTGTCGGAAATGCCGTTATTGGCGGTGCGGGGGTGACCCGTGGCCTGATGGCTGGGTATTACCGGCGTGATGTGCTCTTCGTCGACCTCGTTGGTGCTGGCAAACTCACTGTCGAACTTCCCTCGTGTTGGCGAAGTACAGTGAGAGCCTTGACCTGACGAGGTGTGCTCTTTTGTTGACCTTGTCGGGGTAGGTGGCGTCGTGTGACGAGGGGCCTTATCTCGACGAAGGGAAGCTCCGTCTCTGTCGACCTTGTCGGGGTAGGTGGCCTCGTATGACGAGGGGCCTTGTCCCGACGAAGGGAAGCTCCGTCTCTATCGACCTCACAGGTGGTGGCGTGGTTTCCCACCTAGCAAGGGACACCTTAGCTGACCCGTCGAACAACCTTTCTTCTCAGGCCTAAGACTCTGCTTCTAGATCGATCTCAACTCTTAACTCAAGTCCTTTCCTCCTTAAGAGTCGACGAGTTTTCTAGAGAGAGAAATCTAGAGAGAGAAGCTCTGGACAAAGCTGTGAGTGAGTGTGAAAATGAGGGGGGGGGGGGGTTATAGGAAAGAAACTCCTAGGGGCATGCGAATTCCCTAGGAATTTCACCCCTTGGGGCCTGCAAAATCCCTGGGAAATGCACCCCTGGGGGCCTCCCATTTTCTTGAATATTGCACCTTCAGGGGTCCTACGAATTTCTCCCTGCAACAGGGGAGTTGTCGGGGCCCCTTGTCTGCAAAA
The DNA here is from genome assembly GCA_954871525.1 of Parietaria judaica. Classification (NCBI taxonomy): domain Eukaryota; kingdom Viridiplantae; phylum Streptophyta; class Magnoliopsida; order Rosales; family Urticaceae; genus Parietaria; species Parietaria judaica. The sequence continues at coordinate 6,310,890 of OX940868.1, forward strand.
AGGGTCTCCGATGCTTCTCCATTTGTCTTCGATGTCTTCGGGTTGTCCGCGAGTCCGTAGGTTGTGTTCGGGGAAATCCGGAGGATTTCCCGGGGATCTTCGTAGTCTCGGATCTTCTCGTCGTGTAGGCTAATTGCAAGTTGTGCCCTCGCCAAGCCCCGGCGAGGGGCTTTGTCGCCTCGTCGCCTTGTCGGCTTGTCGCCTCATCGGCTTGTCGGCTTGTCGCCTCGTCTCCTTATCGGCTTGTCGCCTTGTTGCCTTGTCGGCTTGTCGCCTCGTCGGCCTGTTGGTGGGCTTTTACTTTTCTCAGTGGGCTTTGACTTTTGCCAAAATGGGCCCAATTTTTATATGTTACGAAAAATACACATAACATTAACCCCCCAGTTTCTTGGGTAATTGTATTGCGCGAGAAACTTTTTCTTTTAAAACTTAAGGCAACTTGTGTTATTTGGCGAGGATCCGGGTTGTCAGAGATTTTCGTCCACTGTCCGTCCTCCCAAGGAACTGCAAATTTTCGTTAACTGGGGGTTTGTAAAATATTTTCAAAAATATTCGCATAATAAGCGTGAAAATAATTCGAGCATACTCAATGACATAGGCAATTTGATTAAAAAAAATCATGAGTCACTTTTTTATTATTTTATTTGATCTTTGGATTTTTGGAGGTTCATAGGCACACTTTGTAAAATTAAGGCCTTTTAAATTAATTTTGAACTCCGCAAATAAATCCAAAAATAAATAAATAAAATAAAGTGACATAATAAATGAGAGAGTAAATAAATACTTTGAAAATAATAATGGCGCATTAAGTACGAAACGTTTAAGAAGTTCCTTAATTTTTGCGCAATTTTGTACTTGTAATAAATACCTTAAATAATTAAATAATTCATGAAAACCCGAGAAAATAATTTAATTTGGTTTTCATGTTTGAAAATTAAAAAATGAAACTTTATGAAAGTTCCAAAGTTTTAATTTCCAAGGTTTTATGCATAACCTTTAAAAATAGCATTTTTCACTTAAAACGTATAAAAACCCATTTTTGATCGTTTTTGAACAATTAAAAATTAAACTTCAGCTTTATGGGCCTAGTTTATGCGATTTTGGGCTTGAATGATTAATAAAATTCGAGCAAAATTAAAAGGGGAAGTGAAATTAGGGGAAATATTACCTCATAAATACATTTTAGGGTTTAAGGCAATTTTCTCTCTCCTCTTGCTCCTCCAATTCGCGATTTGGCCTTCTTTGGGAAGTCTTGACGGCTGCGTTTCCATTGCTTGTGGAGGAGATGACTTTTCCGGCGAGCTTGGTGGTGGCAATCTTACTGCCGACCTCCAAGAGTCCGGTATGTTTACTTTCTCACCGGACTTTCCATTCTTGAATCTTGATGATGAAATTCCAGCCACCTTTGATGACACTCCGGCAATGTTGAATGATTGGGCATTGAGCCTTGAAGATATATTCCGTGTAGGTGATGGTGCGGAAACTGAAATTCCGGCGAGCTTCGTGGTTCGGTCTTGGCACGGGCGGCTTCTCGGCGATCGGTGTGGCTCCCGGCGAGGGTGGAGGTTGTATGGCGGTGTTTGGCATGTTGGGGGTGCTCGGGGTGGACCAGTCGGCATGGTCTGGGACCACCTCAGTGATTGCCGCGGCCCGGGGCGTGACCGGCGCGGTGCTCGGCTCCGGTGCGCGGCTCTCGACGCGTCGGGCAAAGGAGATGGCGGCGGGCTTCATGGCGCTGTCGGGCCGGCTGGGCTCGCCTCCCCGGCTTGGTCTGCGGCGGTTTTTGGCAACGGCGCAGTGGCTGGAGCGGCGGAGGTCGGCGGTGAGCGTGGGGCCCGTGAGGGCTCCCTTGGCGTGATCGGTGCGTTTCCTGAGGCGGGCAGCGGCTTGGCGGCTTCTCCGGTGGTCATTCTGGCGGCGATGGTGATGTCCGTTGGTGGCGGTGAGGTCGTATCCAACTCCAGCATGGCTGCTCCGGCGAAAGGACCGCAAAAAGTGGTGGTGGAGTCCGACTTTGACGAAAACTTTGATTTTTAGAGCTTCGAGACTCCGATTGACGATCCGATTTTTGCATTGGATTCGTCGGGACCAAGGATTTATCATGCCGAGGATACTATCACTCCTGGGCCAAGCATGCCGGTGTCCGGGCTTGGTAAGTACCTCTCATTGCTGCTCCGTCTCTTTTCGTCGGCTCCGGCGGAGAGTACTTTGTCTTTTGAGTCTCCTGGATGTGTTGTGGACTTTGCAGGTGGCTTGGCGAATGGAGGCAGATCTCCCGGCGAGCTTGGCTCCGAGCCTTCGGTCCTTGATGGTGCCTCCGACGTAGAGTTTGCTGATGTCGATACGTCTGATGTCGTTGAGGAGCAGGGCACTGGCGGGGACTTTATCAATGAAGCGCCTATCGTTGAGGAGGGACCCACAGGCGAGGGTTTTGCCATCGTGGGCTTTGCCGCTGGAGAGGGTCCTCCTGTCGACGAGACGTCGAGACAGCATCTTATCCTCATTTCGGCCATCTGTCTTAAGCTGATCGTGCGCAGCCGAGTCTCTGAGTCTTCGTTGACATCGTTCCTCGCTCTTCACGAGTTGTCGCATGTTGCTGATCTTCGAGTTCCTGCTGCGGATGAGCTTCCTTGTGATGGTGTTCCTGGTTTTCTGCCGGTGCACTTGGAGAGTCTACGTCACGGGATGGGCCTTCCCCTTCGGGCGTTCGTCCGTGATTGTCGCTGGGTGTGTCGGCCTTCCAGATTTCGCAGGGGTCTTTTCGTACTTTGTCGACGTGCTTCTCAGCTTGGTGGATTCTCTCTCGTCGATCTCTGATGGTCGAAGAGTTCCGCACTGTCTTTCACTTCTACTGTCGTTCTTTGGAGGTAGGAGAGTATATAGCGTCTTCATCGTACATTCGTCTTGAGTTGCCTCGATGCAGATTGGATTCTCTCTGGCGTCGTCATTGGGTTTGGGCTCCGACGTCCTTGCTTGGTTCGTCTCTGCCTGACTTCAGCTCCCAGGTGTTGCGTCCTCCGTATGAGCATACGTCTGGCTCGGGGGATTTTGGAAGCATGATCTCGGGATTGGTGAAGAAGGATCGTCTGCTTTCGTACACGGAATTTTGACTGTGGATCTCGGCGGGCTTCGTCGCTGACTCGCTTGGAGGTTTTGTTGATGTCGACGAGGCAGATGCGTTCGCTCCAGTTCCTCTTCGAGCGATTCCTCCAGCTGAGGATGATGCGCCTCGAGCTTCTTTGCAGGAAGGCGTTCGTCGTTCTTCGAGGGCGGACGTTCATCGTTCTTCGAGGGCGGATGTTCATCGTTCTTCCATGGAAGGCGTTCGCTATTCTTCAAACGAATGTGTGTTGGAAATCGGTGGTATCAAGACGACTTCCTTACCACGATAATAGCCTCCGAGGCGTCCCGGTAACATTCAAAAATTCATTTTAAAGCGGAAATCTTGTTACCGGACCGACGACACGGATATCGGGTAACAATCATTTTGTTAAGATCTAATCAATATTTCGAATTTAATATTTTTATAATCATTATTAATAATCTAGTCGAATAGGAAATAAATAGAAAGCAGTAAATGATTGCATTTATTTACCCAATGCATAAGGCCGTACCTCAACTGACGATTCCGGCTGCGCGTTCTGACTTGGGCAGGGCTCTGCCGGTGCTGAGGGAAACTCCTGTGATCTTCCGGGATATTCTCCTGGATTCCTCGTACCGAAGCGTGGGCTTCGCCGGCAGGACTCCGTCGCAAAATTTAACTGACAGTTCTTTTAACGCTATCGGAGAAAATATCTCCTAAGCCGAACCAGAAGAGAGATCAGAAGCAGAAAACTCGCAGGCCCTAGAGAGAGAGGGATAGCTCGAGTTTTTGCTCTGGGGAAGGTGTGTAAAATGTGTAGAATGAGCCTCCTATTTATAGGCTCAAGTTGTAACCGATTTGGAGATAGAGTCAAATACCCTAGGGATTTATCAAATCAATTAGGGATAAAGTCAAATACCCTAGGGTTTTACAAAACCCTTATTCGAACTCTTATCCTCAACATTATTCGAATTATATAATATATATATATATATATATATAACATTAATTAATTTCTAATACCACGGTTAAAGATTAAATCTCAAAATCGATCCAACGGATTAAATTCGAAATACCTAAACTTGGTCACCAAGTTTCAATTTCGTATTACATTAGGGTTCAAATCAATTATCTCAATCCAACAGTTGATATTAAATCACAACCGATCCAATGAATTAAATTGATTTTAGGGTTTTGTCAAAATACCAAACAATAGGTACTTATGCCGCAAAATATAAATTCTCCAATTCTCATATTCGAATTTAGCTAGGGTTTGTTTTCACCAAACCCTAATTCGAATATATACGTGTAACAATTTATAAATATATATTTTTATTTATTAGTATAAATCTTTTAATTATTAATTAATTATTAATTAGATATTAATAATTAAATCCAAATAATTACATTATATTAATGAAAACCTGATCTCAATATCACATATTAAATTTCATGGTGCAACACCATCATTTATATTCGTGACATGTGATTTAATTTCATAGTTTATCGAACCGAGTCATAAACTTAGAAAATCCATAAATCACAAACCGTAAGTCAGAATCACTTGGTTCAAAAAGAAAAGTTGCTTAGAATTTAATTTACAACAGTATGGTGCTGTTCGAAAATATAAATTCTAACTTTATTTTTATTAGTTAATTCTGTGTACCAAAATAGGATACTTTTGCCACGCTGACGATAAAACTATCTGACGTCTGACACACACATGTCAGTTTTATAAGTCGAGCCAAATGATTAGACATTACCCAGAATATATTTTAATCACGTACGTATCATCCGTTATGGAGCTATCGTGGGGACCATGGACCAGTATCACTTAAGCTCCAACGAATTGCTAGTTGTTCGTCAAACCTCGAAGTGATTCCACTATAGACCCAAGGCTGCACTCTTTAGTGATACGGTATATATTATTCCCTTATAACAGAAGGGTGTCCATTAGATTCAACCAAATTCGGGTTATTGCGTTTTCACTTGATGACTCACACATGAGCAGGCAGTTTTTACCGCAATGCCCCTCAATGCATTTTCATCCTTGACTCAGCCAGTAATTTTATGAGCAACCCACTTATGGTTTCAATTCATAAGTTGCGCACGGGTACCTCTCACTTCTCACCAGTGACAACCAAGAAAATCATCATGACTCTGAAGAGAGCTGTGTGATGCCCATGTCTATGATCAAGCTATCCTTACTACTGACTATCATGTTCCCAAAATAATAGTGTTGGGAACAGCGGTAATATCTTGTGTTCTTTAACGGTTAAATCAAAGAACAATCAAGCCAATAGCTCGGACTCATGATCACTCAGGACTTAGAACTAATATCCATTTGATCATCATTTTGTTACTCAACTACAAGTTATCAGTGACGGTGTTATATGACAATTTCTCGAGTTTAAGTCAGGTCCGGTCTAGTATGAAGACGCTTCATACTTAATGCACTTCTAGTGAGTGTGACACACACATAATCCAGAATAGGATTGTCACTTAGTCACATTAATGACCTTACCGATTAATGGGCTCCCACCCAGTTAATCAGGTCATGGACTTTTTAAGTTCATTTATTATGTTTATTAATTCTTCCTCACTTGACTCTGTTGTGATAATAAAAACATAACTGCATCCTTTATGAACTAAGGAATCAAACATTCTATTTTACTCTACCAGAAACTATAATAAGATTAACATAATAAGCACCATATTTATTCAACGACTTGTCATAATCTTTTATAAATGGATAAATATCTTGTTTAAGGACACACATGTCCAACAAGGTGTTCGCCGTTCTTCTCCGGTGAAGGCCTCGTCGAAGGAGAAAGTTCCTGCTCCTGGGCGTCGTATTCCTTCGGTGGTTGTCCGTCCTCCGGCTGCTCCAACTTCGTCAACTCCTGCAGGTATAATTTATTTTGCTTGGTCTTTAATAGCTGTGCAGTTCTCCATTGCCTTTCTTGTTGTCGTGCAGGTTCGTCTGGCTTCAAGAAGTTCGTTCCTTAGATGCGTCCTCGCGCTTTTACCACTGCTTCCGGTGCTCGTGTTTCCCCTGGTGATAGCACAGTTCCGGCCTTGAAGTCATCTGGCGAGGGTCTTGATGATCGTTCCTTCCGTCGTCTGAAGCAGCGGTTATCTTTGGAGAGGGTGTCTTTGCCTCGTCGATGACATTCGCCGTCTCCTGGCAAGGTTGAGGGTTCTTCTCGTCTGATTCGTCAGCGTTGCGCTGGTCTTGGAGCGTCATCTCCAGTTGTGGCTTCAGGGGGTGTCTCTCGTTATGACATCCCCGTGCATGTCGTCGTTCCTCCGTCGAGCGGGGCTCCAGATTCCGGCGGTTCGTCGAGCATTGAGCATGCGGTGAGCCTTAAATGTCTTTGTCTCAGGAGCGTTTCCGAGCTTCGTCCTCGGGTGTTTGCTCCGGTGGTAGGTGCTTCGGACTCTGCTCTTCTTGAGGATGGCTCCTTTTGTCAGGCAAAGATACGCACTTTTCGGCATTCCTGCTTACTTTTCCATAATACCTTTCCTCACATTCGTCGTTCATCTTTCAGGCTTTGCTGCTATCGGCGGAGGTGGCTCGTCGTTTCGAGGCTACAAACACCGTGTGTACGTCTTTGAAGGGTGTCTTAAAGAAAACTGTTGCTGAGCATGATGCGCTACAAGGCAAGGTGACCAAGGTGAAGCTTGAGGTCAAGATCTCCCTTGCTGAGGGCGTGCGCGAGGGTCTTCGAGCCGTTGAAGATGAACTTCGTGCGGCGAGGGACCAGATCACGGCTTTGACAGCTTCTGTGGCGAGGCGTGACTCCAGGATTGAGCGTCTTCAGCGGGATGTTTCTGATGCTACTTCCTCCTATTCCAAGTTGAAGGCGGATGCTGACGCGAGTCTGGCTAAGACTGAAGCGACGTGGCAAGCTGCTTCCGACGAGGTGTACTGGTCAGGATTTGCAGATTGCCAGGCGGCTCATATCCAGGACAATGGTCATCTTGCACTTTCCTTCAGGTTCCTTGACGTCCTTGATGCTCCTGACTTCGTTCGTGACGTAGAGCCTCTTGACTTGGCGCTTCCTCAAGATTAGTTTCTCTTTTTTCTTTGCCAATATCATTTATAGACATTTTCGGGCTTTGTTTTAGCCGTACTCCTTGCCCTGGCATGTTTTCTTGGCGTAATTTTCCTTTTCATTTCGTACCTGTTTCATGACATTTATGCATTTTAGTATAATTTGAACTTTTGTTTTCGTTCATACCTTTGCTTTTTCGAATGTTCGAGTCGTGTCGCGTGGTAGTAGTCTTGTGAGTGCACTCTGCTGCGATTATAGGGTCGTCACCCTTCAGATTCTGGGTAGTCATAGGGACTGGGGGAACAAGAGATGGCATCGGATGCCGAGAACTTTTGACCTGCAAGTAATACAGTTTTTGTCTGTAGACAATATTATGCCTTTGCTTGTCGGGTAGCTAATCCGACGAGTTTGGGCTGCCTATTGTTGCCTGGCGAAGGGTTTATCCGGATCGCATTTGCCGGTGCCTATTATTTCCTTGTGAAGGGTGCCTATTATTTCCTGGCAAGATGTGCTTATTATTTCCTAGCGAAGGGTGCCTATTATTTCCTGGCAAGGGGTGCCTATTATTTCCTGGCGAAGGGTGCCTATTATTTCCTGGCAAGGGGTGCCTATTATATCCTGGCGAGGGGTTTATCTGGATCGCATTCGCCGGTGCCTATTGTTACCTGGCGAAGGTCTTCGACGCAAAGTCGGTTTTTTTAGGGCCGGTATATACCGTAGTACCCCCCGAGTTTTGGCGTAATCTGCCTTGCAATTTCGGGACAACTTTCAGAGTATTTCGCGAAAAATGAATTTATTCATAAGTAAGGCTGGTCTTTCATAATAGACTTTACCTCGCGCATTGCGCTTTATTCATAAGGATATGGGGTTTCTGTTTCTTCAGTAGTTCGGGTTGACTGGTAGGACCGGTAACTCGCCTTGGCATAGACAATCGACTATCGGAGTCATCCACTTGGGCTCGTCTTCGGTGTTGATGGCGAGAATTTCTTCGTAGGCAGTTGAATCTTCCTCCGTTTCTTCGTCCGTGGTTCCGCGCCATTTGTCTTCTCTTTTTCCGCTCATTGCTCGAGCTAGCGTGGCTGCCTCGTCTTTGGCTGTTGCAGGGATCCAAGTGATCTCGTACCACGTTAATGGCTGGAGGCGGCCCATGGCTTCTTGCATCTGGGTTAGCGTCTTGTCTTCCGGTGTCGGTAGTGCGCCGTTCACCTGGCTTGCGATCCTCTCCGAGTTGCAGTGTACCTGTAAATTCTTCACGTCGAGCCTTTCGGCGAGGTTCAAGCCGGCGAGTAGCGCTCTGCATTCGGCTTCCTCGCTGGAGGCTTTGAACTCGAACTTGATGGCGTACTTCGACTTTTCTCCTTAAGGGCTGGTGAAGATGATTCCTGCTTCGGCGCTGGTGTCGTTGTTGTCTCCGCTGATGCGCATGTTCCATACCGGCCCATTGAGGGCGGTTCTTCTGCTTGGCGGCTCGTCCTTCATCTTCTTCTTTCCTTCAGCTGTGGGGGTGTTGATGCCGTGGATTTTCCTGGCGACGAAGTCAGCATTCGCTTGCCTTTTCTTGGCGACCCCTTGCTGGCGCTCTTCTTCGCTCCTTTGGTTGGTGAGGTTGATCTTCGTTTTGATGAAGCGTAGGCGGTTGAACACCTTGTCGACGATGCGCCTGTACGTTGCGTAGTCTGGAAAGTCTTCTTGTGCGGTTCCTCCCATCCTTCTGGAGTGGTCCAAGCTCTTCTCGAATTGTCGCAGAATGGCGAGTATTTTTCTCAGCCCGACAATGGCCGTTGGAGTTCTCGTGTCCTCTCCTGGTTCTCCTTGCTTGGTGATGCTGCGGTTGTTGACTCATTCGTTGATGGCGGCGACTTTTGCTGTGCTTCGGTGTACTTCTTTCTCGTAACAGTCTCGTGATTCGGCTTGACTTCCTCGCATGATTCCTACCCCGCTGGGTGTTGGGATTTTGACGAGTAGGTTTATAGGTGGATGTCATGGCCTGGAGTTGGTTGAGCGTGGGCCTCCCAATGACGACGTTGTATGACGAAGGCATATCAACGATGAGGTAGCTCACCATTCGAGTCACCCTAGGTCCGTCTTTGGCCCCGAAGGTTGTTGGAAGTTCGATGGATCCTTCGGTCGTCACGCGTTCTCCTGCAAAACCAAATAATGGTGTTCGGACGTGTTGGAAATTGGATATAGCTCCGATGCCATTTATTGGAAATCGGATATACTGATATGCCAATTTACCTTGACATACAACGAAATAGCTTCGATTGCAAATTCATTAAAAATACTTTTAACGTCCCGTCCAAATTACCTCGAATATTCCAATCTCATCAATCCGTCCGGATAACTTTAAAAATAATTTTAAGCGGAGAAGTCACACCGTAACAACGTACTGACATCGAGTAATTTGGATAAAGCGAGCGGATTAATAATTGGCAATTTAATTATCACAATTAATTTCATAACAACATTATTAAATCTAATGTCTATGGAAAATAAATATATACAATAAAAGAAATTTTGCATTCATTGACCCAATGCATAAGGCCGTACCTAAATGACGACTTCCGGCTGCGCGTTCTGACTTTGGCAGGGCTCCGCCGATGCTGAGGGAAACTCCCGTGATCTTCCGGGATATTCTCCTGGATTCGTCGTGCCGAAGCGTGGGCTTCGCCTGCAGGACTTCGTCGCAAAAATTTAACTGATAGTTCTTTTGAAGCTACCAGAGAAAAGATCTCACAAAGCCGAATCGGGGGGAGAGAGAAGAGTCAATTTTCGCATACCCTAATAAGGGACCACGAAATTTTGAGCTCTGAAGGTGTAAAGAAAAGTGTGAAATGAGCTCCCTATTTATAGAGTTCAATTCCAATCACCTGAGAGAAATTCCCTTCTTCTGGATCATGTGATTGGTCGAAAACCAATGGCTCAGATTAATCCTAGGAATAATTTCGAATTTAAATAATAAAATAAATCTAATCCAAAAGTCCAGATTAAATGATCCAATGGATTAGATTGACTGAGAGATTTTTTCAACCACCAATCTTGGTCATCAAGCTTATCATTATTTAATAATTTCGAAATCCCCTTTTTAAATAAATAAAATATTAATTTCCAATCCAATGGTTAAGATTAAATCTTAAACCGATCCAATGGATTAAATTAATTAGGGAAAATTCAAATACCAAAACTTGGTGAACAAGTCTAAATTCGAATTCCCTATTTTATTTATACAAGAAATTAATTCCTAATCCAACGGTGAAGATTAAAACTAGACCGATCCAATGGATTAAATTAATTTCAGGGTTTTATCTCAAGTACCTAAGCAATAGGTACTTATCCTACAATTATACAATAATTGTATAACCAATTCGTGCCCCTATTTTCTTGGCACGCACTCCCAGGTTGGTTTTGACTTCTTCTTTTATATATATATATATATTATTATTATTATTAATACAAAAATTCATACGAATCTGATTATTCCCAAAACAATCTCCATGTAAATTTTGGTCACGCTCAAACGTTGTGCGCACCCTTTCAAATATATTAATGTATAATATAAATCTATTAATTATTAATTAATTATTAATAATCCGGAATAAATCCTATTAATAATTGAATTCAAATAATTAAATTATATTATAATTTATTCTCTCTCTTATCACACATTAAAATGTCATGGTGCCACACCATCATTTAAATTCGTGACATGTGATTTAATTTCATAGTTTATCGTAGCGAACACAAACTTAGAAAATCCATAAATAACAAACCATAAGTCGGATTGACTTGGTTCAAAAAGAAAAGTTTCTTAGAATTTAATTTACAACAACATGGTGCTAATAGAAAATCTAAATTCTAACTTTCCTTTTATCAGTTAATTCCGTGTACCAAAATATGGTACTTTTGCCACGCTGATGATAAAACTATCTGACGTCTACCAAAGACCTGCCAGTTTTATAAGTCGAGCCAAATGATTAAACATTATCCAGAATGTATTTTAATCACGTACGTATCATCCGTTACGGAGCTATCCTGGGAACAAGGATCTGTATCACTTAAGCTCCAACGAATTGCTAGATGTTCGTCAAACCTCGAAGTGATTCCACTATACACCCGAGGCTGCACTCTTTAGTGATACAGTATATATTATTCCCCTATAACAGCAGGGTGTTCAATTATACAATCAAATTCCGGTTATTGATCTTTCACTTGATGATCCACACATGAGCAGGCGATTTTTACCGTATTGCCTCTCACTGCATTTTCATCCTTAACTCAGTCGATAATATTATGAGCAACCCACTTATGATTACGAGTCATAAGCGGGCCATGGGTAAATCTCACTTCTCACCATCGACAATCAAGGGAATCGTCTTGACTCTAAAGAGAGCTATGTGATGCCCATATCTATGATCAAGCTTCCTTCACTGTTGACTATCATGTTCCCAAAATAATAGTGTTGGGAACAGCGGTAATATATTGTGTTCTTAAACGGTTAAATCAAAGAACAATCAAGTCAATAGACCAGACTCAAGATCACTCAGGACTTAGATCGAATATCGATTTGATCATCTACTATAGACTCAACTTCAAGTTATTTGTGACGGTCTTATATGATAACTTCTTGAGTTTAAGTCAGGTCCAGTCCAGTATGAAGACGCTTCATACTTAATGCAGTTCTAGTGAATGTGACACACACACTTAATCCAGAATAGGATTATATCACTTAGTCACATTAATGACCTTTTCGATTAATGGGCTCCCACCCAGTTAATCAGGTCACAGACACTTTAAGTTCATTTATTATGATTATCAATTCTTCCTCACATTGACTCGGGTGTGATGATAATAACATAATTGCATTCCATTATGAACTATGGATCAAACATTCTATTTTACTCTACAGAAACTATAATAAGATTAACATAATAAGTATTATCTTTATTCAACGACTAGTCATAATCTTTTACAAATGGGTTAAAACAGCTTGTTTCAGGAAATATGTCCAACAGGACGGGGCTGGCGACGACTCGGCCTAAGTTCATCTTATCAAAGGCCGTCTTGAAGAGTACGTCGGCAGAGCTCCCGTTGTCAATGAGGATCCTCCTGACCATGCTGTTGGTGATTTGTGCTTCCACGACGATGGCGTCGTTGTGCGGGTGGTGGATGGTGAGAGCTTCGTCTTCAGTGAAGGTGATTGCTTTGCCTATGCGGATTGGAGGTGTTGAGCCCATCAGGTTAACCTGGTTCGGTGTCCATCCCTTCTCCGTCGCGCGTGCGTAGCTCCGTGTGCTATGGCCTGGATCTCCTGTTCCTGGTCCTCCGATTATCGTTGAAACGACGTTGAGCGGGGTGGCCACTATGGCTTTCCCTCGGTCGTCGCCTTGAGTCGTTGATGGCGCCATTGTCAGGGTCGACATTCCTCCGTCGGTCGCCGTTAGCCTCTTGATGAACTCCTTCCTTGATCAGGTCTTCAATTTGGTTCTTCAGCTGGTAGCACTGCGGCGTCATGTGACCATAGTCACGATGGAATTGGCGGTATCGGATTTTATCCTTTCTCGGCTTGATAAACGGAAGGGGCTTCTTGAACTTGTCGCCGTGCATCGCGTAGATCTCGTGTGGCGTTGTGGTCAGCGGCGTGTAGTCTCTGTAGCGGAGCGGTTTCCTTGTATCTTGACTCCTTTGCGGCTTCGCCATTCGGTTCTGGTTGTCGTCCAGGCGACTTTTCTTCATCTTCGGTTTGTTGGGGGAGCGTTCGTGGCTTCGTTGACGGCTCCCTGACTCCGTTGAATTTCTGCTGGTGAGGTATTCTTCCACGGAGATGTGCTGAGATGCTTTTGTCATGAGCTCTGTCATGGTCGACGGTCTTTTCTTCACGAGGGAGATTAAGAATTCTCCGGTCTGAAATCCGTCGATGAGGGCGATGAAGGCATTGTTGTCGGTGTAGTCGTTTACCTTGTTGGATTCTTCGACGAAGCGGTTGATGAAGTTCTGCAGAGATTCGTCCGTCCTTCTACTTGATTGACCAGAGGTAGGACTTCTTTTTTATTTGAGTCACTGCGCCGGCAAAGCGGGCGAGGAATTGGTCTTTGAGCTTGTTGAAGGAGTAGATGCTCGCCTTGGGTTGTCGCTGGTACCACTCGAATGCCGTTCCCGTAAGGGTTAGGCAGAATGCCTGGCATATCATCGAGGCTGAGCACTTCTTCATCTGCATGATCGTCTGATACTACACGAGGTGGTAGACTGGATCTCCTTTCCCGTCGTAAATGAGGTTGCTTGCGAAGCGTAGGTCGCCTACGGCTTATCTCCGTCGAGCAGGTGTGGTGCGAGTGGGGATAGGGTCCCGTCGAGCACAGCACGGCCTCTCACGCCACGGTCCTGGGCAGAGCGCAAGTCTTGGATTTCCTTCCGCATTCCTTGGAGGAGGTCGAGTACATCGTCGCGTTGCGGTTGGCGAGGCTCCTGGTGACCTAGGCGGCGGTCGGGCGAAGCCCGACGGCCCCGTTTTCGGTCATCTCTGTAGTCTTCAAGGTACGTCCTGGGACGTCCCGTCGCTGCTCCATGTTGTTGAAATCTTTGGCCTGGCGAACCTCCCGACGACCCGCCGGGCGAGCCTGGCGAGGGTCCGGGTAGTTCCGGCGGTCATCGACATCTTCGGGATCTTCGTCTTGGCGAACCTCGTGGCGACCCCCCGGGCGAACCTGGCGAGGGTCGGGGCAGTCCTGGCGATCTCCGGAATCTTCGGGATCTTCGTCTTGGTGAACCTCCTAGCGCCCCCCCGGGCAAACCTAGCGAGGGTCGGGGCGGTCCTGGCGATCTCCGTTGCCGTTGCTATCTCCCGTACTTTCCTCGTTGTGAGCGTCGACTGACCTCTACGAACCGTCGTTGGCGATGTCTTCGTTCCTGATCTGATCTAGTGAAACTTGGTGAGGCGGCTGAGTCTTCCTGGCGAGGGTTTAGGCCCTCGTGTTGAGTGCAATGCTGGTAGTTGGTTGTGGCATCGCGTGTTGAGAAGCACTGGCGCGGCTCGTCATGCCAAATGGCGATCGTCGTGCTCCGTTCTTCGGATGATTGCTGGAAGGGTCTCGAGGCGTGTTCTCGGGCTACCCCTCCTTCTAGCGCCAAAATGTTAATGCATAAAAATGGCTTTAACTTAGAGTCGGATCCAAGGTTTGGGTCCCGAGATTGACCCGCTGAACACAAGGATGATTTGATGCTGAGTCAACGCGGGTTGACTGATGATCGTCAAAGCTGGAGGCGAACCCGTTGTCTTGGGCGAATCTGCGGGCTGTCGCTGACGATCCTCGGCGAACTTCCTTGGTGGTGGCGAAGTCCGGTTCACGGCGAAGCTCCTCGTCTGGGATTAGTCCTTGTCTTGGCAATGTCCTCGTCAGGGTGAACTCTGGTCTTGATGAAGCTCCGAGCCAGTCTTGATGATTCTTCGTACTTTTCCTTCCTTGGCGAGCTCCTATGGCGAGGGAGGACCTGCAAAAAAGGGTAGAATGGGCCCGTGCCCCGTCGCTTATGGTTAGGCGAGGCTGCCTACATATCTCAGTTTAAGAGAATCAGGTCCCACGTAGTTCGGGGTTAGAAATAAACGGCGGGTGCATAACGATGTGGTTTGACTCATCGAAAATTCCGTTATTGGCGGTGCGGGGGTGACCCGTGGCCTGATGGCTGGGAATTACCGGCGTGATGTGCTCTTCGTCGACCTCGTTGGTGCTCTCAAACTCACTGTCGAACTTCCCTCGTGTTGGCGAAGTACTGTGAGAGCCTTGACCTGACGAGGTGTGCTCCTTTGTCGACCTTGCGGGGTAGGTGGCCTCGTGTTACGAGGGGCCTTATCCCGACGAAAGGAAGCTCCGTCTCTGTCGACCTTGTCGGGGTAGGTGGCCTCGTATGACGAGGGGGCTTGTCCCGACAAAGGGAAGCTCTGTCTCTGTCGACCTCACAGGTGGTGGCGTGGTGTTCCACCTAGCAAGGGACGCCTTAGCTGACCTGTCGAACAACCTTTCTTCTCAGGCCTAAGACTCTGCTTCTAGATCGATCTCAGCTCTTAACCCAAGTCCTTTCCTCCTTAAGAGTAGACGTGTTTTCTAGAGAGTGAAATTTAGAGAGAGAAGCTCTGGGGAAAGCTGTGAGTGAGTGTGAAAATGAGGGGGGGGGGGGGGGAAGGCTCTTATTTATAGGAAAGCAACTCCTGGAAATTGCACCCTAGGGGCCTGCAAAGTCCCTGGGAATTGCACCCCTGGGGGCCTCCCGTTTCCCTGAATATTGCACCTTCAGGGGTCCTGCGAATTTCTCCCTGCAACAAGGGAGTTGTCGAGGCCCCTTGTCTGCAAAAAGGGTCTCCGATGCTTCTCGATTTGTCTTCGATGTCTTCGGGTTGTCCGCGAGTCCGTAGGTTGTGTTCGGGGATATCCGGAGGATTTCCCGGGGATCTTCGTAGTCTCGGATCTTCTCGTCGTGTAGGCTAATTGCAAGTTGTGCCCTCGCGAAGCTCCAGCGAGGGGATTCGTCGCCTCGTCGCCTTGGCACCTTGTCGGCTTGTCGCCTCGTCGGCTTGTTGCCTCGTCGCCTTGTCGGCTTGTCGGCTTGTCGCCTCGTCGCCTTGTCGCCTCGTCGCCTTGTCGGCTTCGTCG
The DNA here is from genome assembly GCA_954871525.1 of Parietaria judaica. Taxonomy (NCBI): domain Eukaryota; kingdom Viridiplantae; phylum Streptophyta; class Magnoliopsida; order Rosales; family Urticaceae; genus Parietaria; species Parietaria judaica. The sequence goes on from OX940868.1 coordinate 6,326,672, forward strand.
CCTCGTTGCCTTGTCGGCTTCGTCGCCACGTCGCCTTGTCGGCTTCGTTGCCTCGTCGACTTTTTGGCTCGTCGCCTTTCTGGCCCCGGGCCTCGCCAATGTCTTAGTTATTCGGTCCCGGGCCTCTGGCGTTGGTGATAGGCCTTGACTTACCATGACTGGCTTTGACTTTTCTCAGTGGGCTTTGACTTTTGCCAAAATGGGCCCAATTTTTATATGTTCTGAAAATTGCACATAACACTGTGATTTTATAACAACTGTAAAAATCAACTCAAATGTATATAAAAAAGAGATATTGATATAATAGGGAACTAACCATTAAAAACGGTTGAATCCTTGACAATTATTTTTTAATATCCGTTGTTGACATGATTTTCCACTCCCACAATCACGGAAGTTGTTGGAGCTTCAGATTTAATTTGTCCTTTGTGCTTGCTAGATGAATCTTAATCTCCTATCGGAAATACTCACGAACTCTTGGAAATATAAATATGTAAATCTATAATAATGACAACATGGAGTTTTCTAGAGCAGTTTGTCCTAATAAATGAACACAAAACAGTGACAAAAATACAAAATAAATGGTTTTTAGCTCTTTTTTTTTCCTTTCTTTCTCGAGAGAATGTAAATATATGATCATTATTACATTATTAGAGTTGTGTATGTTGCCTTATGTGAATTTTTTTGTGAATGGTGCCTTATGTGACTTGAGCATGTATTTATAGGTTATTCTGCTTTCTCGGGTCGTCCAATTGACCTGCGCTTCTGACTTGAGCTTGAAGGTTCACTAGTGATTGGCCGCTTGGGAAAAGTTTTGTCACCTTTTATCTGTTCGAAGAATAATACAAATGGTCTTGGAGATTTTCTAGCACAAGTGGCCAGCTTGGCTCTAACGACATTTATAGCCAAAGCAAATGCTGGAAAAAATGACTAAATTTTGCCAACCACTTTCTTCATTCTTTGCATATTTACATTCGATTAATTTAAACTCTGTTAATCAAATAGAAACGTGGCATCGTTGACCGCCATGTGGCACGCAAAATCATTTTCTATTTATTTAATTATTTTCTTTATATTTATATTATTTATTATTTTTAAATGTGCGAATCTTTCTCTTTGCAACGACATCCTCGTAAAGAGGAAAAAACAATGCACTTGCAAGGATTCAAATGTAGGCCCACACCTTAGCCTCCAAAGCCCTTTGCCACTCCAGTATGCAACATATAAATGTGTCACTTATTTAACGTTATTTTGTAGCAATTTGTCATTTAAATTGTGGCCGTAATCCAATTGATTTGATAATTCATATGATATGTCGTCTATTGACTTAGGACGAATTTATACATCCACAGTTGTCGGTTTTACCTGTAAAATTTGATTAGTGAAAAGCTTGTCGGGAACCATATTAGAAATACTTGTGGGGAACCCTATGTCGATCAGCATACCCATTTGAGTCTCAGTACCGGCCTATTTGAGTCATAGTTTGCAGCATAGGAGCTGGGTGTATGAAATAGGAGGCCTTCGCCGTTCTATATTTTAAAAAAATTGAAATTTTTATAAATATATTTTTATATTATTTTTTTTTATTTTCTCGAAATTTATTTATCCAGTCCCTCGGCACATGAAATCTAGATTCTAGTTCAGTCACTGATGTATCTCCTAGATTTAAACAAAAACCGGGACAAAAATTAGCTCAAATAAATAATCAAAACTCGAATATCCGAATCCGGTTAAAACTTTGATGACATGGGTTGTCACTGAACAATTCCAACATGAGATCCCCACTTCCCCAACCACAAATTGGATAGAAGCCAACGTCACATACTGCCGTTGGGGACATTAACTTTGTGTTAGAAGAAGGGATTTCAAGCATATGGATTATTATTTATTTATTTATTTTGTTAAAATAATTCCTTGAAACATTTTTAAATTTCTCCAATAATATAATAACAAAAGTTGTTTTCATCATTCTTTTCAAAGGGGGAATACGTGTTATGTGCATTTTTAACATATAAAAATTGGCCCCCCTCTAGAAAAAGTCAAAGCCAATCAGTAAAAGTCAAAGCCCACAGACGAAGTCGAAGGCCAAAGGCCCAAGACCCAAGACATTTGGCGAGACCCGGACCTAAGAAGGTGAAGACGAACACCAAAGGCCATCGAACCAAGACATTGGCGAGGCCCGGAGCTAAGAAGGAAAAGGAGACAAAACCCTTGATAAAAAAGGCACCTCCTGGCGAGGTACCTTGCCTTGACAAACACCTCGCTATGACTAGCTTCCTGGCGTGGTCCCCCCGATGAGCCCCTGGTGAAGTACCTCACCCTAGAGAAATCCTCGCCCTGGCGAAACCCTCGCCCTGACGAACCCCTCGCCCTAACGAGCCCCAGGAAAAGTATCTTGCCCTTGTGAACCCCTTGCCCTAGCAAGCACCTCGGCAAAGGTTGACAAAGGGATAACTCACAACTATTCCACACGACGAGAAGATCCGAGCTTACGAAGACTCCCGGGAAGTTCCCTTGATTCCCCTAGACTCAACATAAAGGCTCGCGGACACACGGATGACATCTTAGACAAGCTATGAAGCACTGGCGAGCCACTCGCCATGAAAATGAGTCGTGGTAAGGCCCCTCTAGCAAGAGGAAATCGCAGGACCCCCTTTGTTCAATTATATGGAGTTGGTTTTCCTATAAATAAGAGTTGGGATTAGTCAACGGATTGAGTTTTTCCTGAGAGGGGTTGTTCGACGAGTCGACAAAGGCTTTCCTCGCCAGGTCAACGCGTGGACACAGACACATGTGAGGTCGACAAGAGGCGTCCCTCACCAGTTCAATGCATGGAAGCGGACACCTACTAGGTCGACAAGAGGCGTCCCACGCCATGGTCAACGCGTGGACGCAGGCACCTACGAGGTCGACAAGGAGCATCCCTCGCGAGATCAAGGCCCTCGCCACAGCGAGCGTGCCAACACCTACGTGGTCGAAAATGAGTATCCCTCAATGGTAATACCCTTGCCATTCAGCCAAGGGTCACCCCCGCACCACCAACATCGTCACTTCTAACGAGTCAAACCACATCGTCACTCACCCGCCATTTATCACTAATCATGAACTATGTGGGACCTGATTCTCTTAAACTGAGATACGTAGGAAGCCTCGCCTCACCATAAGCGACGGGGCACGGGCCCAATCTACCCTTTTTTCAGGCCTTCCCTCGCCATAGGAGCTCAACGAGGAAGGGAAATCTCGAAGAAATATCAAGAATATCTCGGAGCTTCATCAAGACCGGGGTTCGCCTAGACAAAGACTTCGCCCCGAGGAGACGATTCGCAAAGAAAAGGACTCATCCAAGACGACAGATTTGCCTCCAACTTTGACGATAATCAGTGAACCCACGTTGTCTCAGCATTCAATGATTCACGTGTTCAGCGGGTTAGTTTTGGACCTGAACCTTTGATTTGTCTAATTTAAAGTCACTTTTACACATTAACAAAGTGTAAATACAAACAAACCTAATTCATGAAGGATTACAATCACTAACATATTACATGTAGTATTCTTAATGCACAAAATTTGATTAACTTAGACTGTGATCCACGTTTCGAGCCTTGGGCCAAACTCTGTGGTCGCTTGGACAGTCAAGGGTGGATTCAACGAGGTTTACCTGATACTTCAACTCTGCTGAAGATGGCAACATCTTCTCCGGTGAGCCGTCGAGCTATTCCTGAGGTTTTCTCGTTCTCGACCATATATTGGCAATAAGCGAGGGCCTGTAAAAAATAGAATATTGATGTTGCACCCAGTCACGATAGCAAGGCTGCCTACATACCCACTTGTAGTCAAGAGGGATCAGGTCATCATGAAGTTCAAGGGTTAGTGAAATCCGAGAACTACAGTCTCTGATGAGGGTGTGAATCCTCGTGAATGAGATCTTCAACGGATAGCGTCGTCTGACAATGTCGAAGGCGAGCGCAAAGATAAGGACAACACTTGCGATGTTTGAGTTAGGTGGAGGTGGTCATCAAGGAAAAGGCATGCGACGAGTTCTGATGCAAAACTGTTTTTTCTGGCGAGCTTCAAGGCGATGGCAACCCTTTTGTCAAGCGTAATCGCGAGGGTGGCCTCTTGCGAGCTCTGCCTTTCTCGAAATTTCTCAGCTCGAATTGCGGACGAGCCCGACTCAAAGAATATTCGCAGAGGAAATGGCGAATTTTAGAGACAGAAATTAAAGAGAGGAGCTTTGAAGAGAGAATGTTTGTAAATGTGGAAAATGAAACATATTTATAGGGAAAAAGTGTAACTACTTTTTTCTCATTTTGGCGGCATCTAAAAGGAATATTTCTTGAAGATTCCACCTTGGAAAATTCGCCCAAGCTTGCTAGGGAGGAACTTGCTGAGTTTTCTTGCAAGGTGCATGGTCGTCGGGCGTCCAGAACGTCGTATTGATCCTTTACCGATGTTCCATGAGTTTGTATGTCGGGTCCTAAGGCGTCTTTGGAGCATCCTTAGCATCCCCTAAAGTTCGTTTTTTCTTGTTTCTTGATGGTTGTTGAGTAATTCCTCTTGTCAAGTTTATGGGCAAGGTGTTGCACGTTGACCTAAGAGCTTTCCTTAGCGAGTCTGTCTCCGAAGACTAAGTGCAAGGGAAGTTATCATCGACACGAGAGCTTGTCTTCGTAGGGATGTCTCCTATAGAGCTTATCTTCATGAGAACGTCACCTAGAGAGCTATCTTGCTAGGGACTTCATGGCGGGAGGCTCTTAGGTCGCCATAACATCATGGGGTTGTTGGGAACCTTTTGAGGTCTTCACCGAGGGCACCTTAAGGTCATCGGAATATGGTCTTGGTCTTCCGGATTCGTCTCTCGGGCATTTTCTCCCGGGATTTGCCTAACGGGTCTGGACTCGAGCCGATGGGCCTTTACTTTCCTTAGTGGGATTTGATTTACCTTTTGAGTCATATTTTAAGAAGTTTGATAAATACGCATAATAAATACAGTTAGTAGTCCCATGTATAGTACAATGATTAATAGAAAATGATTAAAAATAATAACATAACATTACGGAGTAATATTTATTAACACACAATTATAATTTTAAAAAGTAAATACTTATGTAATGAAATTCAGAAATTTTTGTTAACTTAATTACTAAAAAAACAAAAAATTTACTTAAATAAAATTTTAGTTTTTCTTTCAAAAAAATATCCAACTTAATAAAGCATATTATTAAAAAAAATGAAATTACTAAAGGGAATATTCACATTCTATTTGGGTCGAGAAGTGGTTCTAGACTCAGGTCAAATACCCGAATCCGGATTGAGCTCTCAATCCGAGAGATTGCAGGCTGGGTCAGGCCTTGACGGGCCTGGATGATCGGATCAATCTGATTGATGTTGGAATAGTTTCAGGCCTAGTTTGGCCAGCCCTAGGGTTGGGCTCAACAACCCCAAGGCCGCGTATGCCCCTAATTTTTTTACCTTAGAGCTACTACCAGCGTGGCAAGACGCCTAAAGACAAAGGCGCCATTGGGCAAAATGGTTGCGCTACTAAATAACGTTGTCAGTGCCTCACGTTTGCCATGGTGGAATGACTTTTCACTGCCGATATGGTTAGGACATATCATCGCGGAAAATTTATTATGTTGTTTTTCTTCGTTTCTCGACAAAAAAGCTCTCAATAAGATTTCCAAAGCCTCGCAAAATAATTTTTTTTTTAAATATTCCAAACCAAAAGTTCAATGTGTCCTATTGATCACTCATTGCTCTGATATTATTATTTGGTTTTTCGTTGGTTATTCTCAATCTCGGGGTGAAATGCTCAAGATATCTTCGAACTTTGATCTAGATAAATTTACAAATTAAAATTGAAGGGTTTTAGTATTACGAAAGCTTGGATGAATTTTGCCGCTCTAATATTTCTCTACTTATTCCTCGGTGTGCATGCCCGCGCTTCCTTGCCTCTTCGATTCCTTGGGAGCTTTGTGTGATATTTTTGATGAGTTTTCTGAATCCTGAATAAAAACTCACGGGATATCATCGAACAATAAGATCTAGATTAACAAAGGTAATCAAAATAGATCGGTTTTGATATGTTACCAGACTTTTGGTACTTTTGCCAACTGGTATATTTATAACCAATTCCTCCTATTTCTTCGCGCGACCGACTGCTGCGCTTTCTCTCATCATGCCACGTCAAATGTCATGGCTCTAAATTGTTCACCAAATCACCGCGGGAACGCCGTTTAGACCGGAAAATAGTTCGTCGGACAAGTTAGTTCCTCCGAGTGTTTGGATGGCGAACCAATCGGCCAAACGGGAGGAGAAAGCGTACGCTTTTCATGTCAATTATGAATCAAACTATGATATTTATAGCCCCTAGTCTATAAATGACCTAATGGTCTTAGAGTGTGCTTCTCATGTTGCAATTATGAATGAAACTGTGGTATTTATAGCCCATAGTCTATAAATGACCTAATGGGCTTTACGGCCCATAAGGTCATTATCAATTAATAATATTAATTAATAATTTCTCTCATAATTAATGTGCGGGTCCGATTGGGCCCACATTTTGTTTATTGTAGCTGGGTCAAACCCGAGAAAAACTATTGGACTTAAATCTCGATTCGCGCATTTCTTGCCATCTCTCACTTGCACAAATGTAGCGGGATTGGCTATTTCCCGTGGACATCCACACACATACCTTGATCATAACAGATGCCGAGAATGGCTATCATGTACATATTTTCTTGATCACATCTACGATGCTCCGTTGTCGCAACTGAAACTCTTTTTCGTTGCGAATTCGTCATCGTACTCTGTTTCCTTTGGCGAGTTTGGTGTGATTCCATAGGATTTTGCAGTGTTGGCCGCATATTCAAAATCTACAAAAAGTGAGTGCTCCAATCTATTAATTTATTGATCCTTTGATTATTAAGTTAATTATGAAGAACCATGTGCCTCTTTATTTTTTTATATGAATTAACCTATTTGATTTTAGCTCATCATTAACTTCTTTGATAACCTATTCCTTCGACATCTTTATTACTCGAAAAGGACATAGACCATGGTTTGACACATCTGCTTAATTCGGTTTTCGTTTCCTGATTCGGATGAGAGTATTGAACTACCAAGTCCGAAACCCTTTCGACTTGTCTGTGGCCACATATTTCTTATACTCATATCCTTTACGAGGCTCTGAGTGTATTTCCCCAAGTATTTGGGGAGATTCTTGTTTTCTTGAATTATCATTCCACTCCACATGGTTTGTATCATACCCATTTTTTTATAACTACCCCTTACGGTAAGCATTTGACTAAATTTAATATATGTTACATGACAGGTACTGAACTCATGAACGTTCTCAAACTTTAAAATCTTTCATTATCTCTGTGAATGTCTCAGTGTCCCCTTCAAAATTAAGATTTAGTTGCCATATGAGATTATTAGAGTTTGAGTCATTCAAGCAATGCTAGTCTTTCTGCACTAGTGCCTAAATGTGTAAGAATATCTCAAAGATATTAGGGACACTTCCTTCTTCTTGCTCACATGTACCAATCAATTTCGAAATATCATTTGGCGTCCCTCTTAGTTTCTTCTAATCATTTTCTTTGATGCGGGAAATTTTAAGATTATCGTTAAGATATTTTACGGCCTTCATTTTCTTATTTGATAGCAACATTATAAATTTGACTTTAAACATTGTTATGAACATAAAATTAAGAGACTGCCTTTATTAATTATAATTATGCTTAAACTTTAACGAATAAAATAAATTTTTTCTAGAACTTTATACTTTAAACAAAACAAAGTAAAAGTTCAAAGTGTTAAAATAAACCACAAACACCTAGAGGTCTCTGATCTTTCTAGACTTTGTATGACCAAAGTGTAGCTCTTTCGACAAAGCTTTGGTCATCGGGTCAACAATGTTTTCTTTTGTGTCTACTCTTTCTATCTCAGCGTTCTTCCGATCAACTATGTCTTTGATCAGTGAGAACTTTTCTGAGTATTCGCTTAGTTTACTTGTGATATTAGTTCCTTGGCTCGTGCTTTGGCTCCGCTGTTGTCAGCAAGGAGTCGCAATGGATCACCGATGCCATGAACTATAATGTGATCAATTTATTTTTTATCTACACAACCACTTAAGCAGCATCTGATGTTGATATATATATTCAACTTCGATGGTCGAGTCAGCTACATCAGCTTACTTACTGTTGTTTTAAATATCGGTACTTTGAAAAACATCATCTCATTACTTCGATGGTCGAGTCAGCTATATTCAGCTTACTGTTGAAAAACATCATCTCAATACTTTGTTTTTATGCATTCAAAACAAGAAGATTCTTATTCTCAGGTGCATGATGTTTTTCATCCGACTTATGCGGTTTATGTGTCAGACTAGGTTGCTCTCGTATGCTTCATCATATATATATATATATATTAATATGTTATGAAGAATTTTATCTTCGGCTTGACTTTCTTCCACGATCTTCCATAATCAGACCGACTCTGATACCACTATTAGATTTTCTCATGAGTTTTCTCATTCTCGAGGTAGAAATCATGGTATATCATCGAACAATAAGATCTAGATTAACAACGGTAATCAAAATAGTTCAGGTTCGATACGTGACAGAACTTTTGGTACTTTTGCCAACTGGTATATTTCTGGTCGATTTCTCCTCGTTCGGTTGGCTGCTGCGTTTTATTTGATCATGACATGTAAAAATTCCGTGCCTTTATATTGTCCACCACGTCGGCGTGGGAACGTCGTTTAGACCGGAAAACAGTTCATCGGACAAGTTAAGTCCTCTGCAGCGTTTGGATGGCGAACTAATCGGCGCAACGGGGGGAGAAAAAGTGTGCCTAGGGTTGTGTTAGGGTCCGCCACGTTTTTCTCTCTTGTAAGGTTTCTTAGAGTGTTTTTATCATACCAATTATGAAAGAAACTATGGTATTTATAGCCCATAGTCCATAAATGACCTAATGGGATTTATGGCCGTGTAATTGGGCCTAAGCCCATTAGGTCATTATAAATTAATCATATTAAATTATAATCGCTTTCATAATTAATGTGCGGTCCCGTGTAGGCCCACAACCCGTTATTGTAGTCAGGTCAGACCCGGAAAGTCCATTGGACTTAAATCCAAATTCGGACATTTCCTACACTTTGACACTCGAGATTCTATATTTTCCACGACGTCACTTAGGGAGCATCTACGATTGAGTAGATCATAAATCACTTGGCAGGACTACTAAGTATTCCTTGGTGATTTAATGATGACACTAACTTTGCTTCCGGGTGAGAGAGAATTCGATAACGCCTACGGAAAAAGACTTGGGCGAATTCTATGAAGCTAGAGTAGGGTTTATGATCTCTTAGCTCGTGTATTTATAAGGTAGGGGTGAAACCGGGTCGGGTACCCGATTTTTTTGAGGTACCTGTTAAGGTCAAATTTTTTCAAATCCTTCATTCACACTAATTATGTCGTTTATCCTAAAAACGACATACAATGGAGGCAAAAGATTCGTTGACCAACAATCAACAAAAACGCATTCACCCGCTTTGCGAGGAGGTATCCTCGAGGAGGATATCCGACGGGGCAGCCCGATGATGAGACCGATGCGGTACCGATCATTCTATGAGAATGCCCGAAGAGGATCTCACGAGGACGAGCTTGAGTTATACGCTCTAACTGCAATAAATACGGCTAAGGCTTGGTCGGCGAATAAAAAAAAGCACCCGTACGCGCACTATTTGCGCAGGATGTGGCAGGAGACAACGTTGGTGGGAGTATGCCCTCTTACATCCGCAGGGAATATCAGAAGGGGGACCACCGAATATCCCAAGGGAGGGACCACAAGAGATCAACCAGGGGACTCGAGCCCTAGCTGGGGCAAGGGGGGCCTATAAATAGAAAGTGATGTACAATTGTAAAAGGGAGAACACACACAAGAGAAAAGAGGCTTGTAACCCAAAATTGATTATTCAAGAAACATAGAAAAACACACAAAAGTATTCGATATGGTTATTGTCGTTCTTCTATTTCTATATCTCACACCCAAACGAGATTAAATCCGAACTCCTTTCTTTAAACTCGAGGGAAGATCCTCGTGACTGTGGTGGGTGATTTTTCCCCTCAACAATTTGGCGCCAACTGTGGGAATTTGTGTTTTTTTTTTCTTGATTACAGGTATGAGAGCCTCTGGAAAAGAGAAGAAGATCGTAAAGATTTCCACCGCTATGAGGAAAAGATGGTCATCAGAAGATGTCTCCGCAATAGCGAGGAGATGTCAGCGAGGAGAAAATCCGAGAAAAGGCGACCAGTAAAAAGGAGGCGGGAAAATAGGAGAAGGAGTTGAAGAGGCGTCGAAGGAAAAAGGCAACTGAAGCGCAAAGAAGAGAAGACGTATGGAATCTGTGCATTTAATGAGGCAGACACAGAGTTGGCTGACTAGAGAAAAGACTACACGCGTATCAGTGGACTGATATGATTGCCGAAGATACTGCAAAGATGCAATGTTAGGGGATGTGAAAGGTCTCGACATGATGGGGAGGGCGATTATAAAAAGGAAGAGGAATAGAACATGGAGAGGCAGGTTTTTGGAGCAAAAACGAACACGATCAACTCCAGAAAGGTTCGTCATCACTATATCCAGAAATTCTCGAATATTCTTTTCTCTAAATCATTATCTGTCGTTGTTTCTCAACACGATAGTAAGAACGTATCAAAGAATAATGACGTACGAGGAAGGAGGTACCAGCCAAAAGCCTACGACGGAGGCAGAAGAGGAATTGGTGATGGATCCTATGACGGAGAAGGAGACTGACGAAGACGCTGGAGATGGTGGATGGGGATGACCCAGAAAAGCCAAGATGGACGAACGGGCAGCAAATGACTCCTGGAGGAATGAGCCATGGCCGGAGCGATGGGTACTACCAGGTTCAACAAGGAATCCCGAGCGAACCGCTCGTGGTGGGGGAACTAGGCGAGCCACACCCAGAGATGGAGTTCGTCTTGCTGTATCTCACCATGGAAGAGCTTCTCGCGACGGAGATGGTGTGCACGATGCTGAGAGACGAGAATCGAGGTAACTGCCTGTTGTGGCAAAACCTTAGTGTCGACGAGCCGATGAACGAGAAGCTCGAGGATGAAATTTTACTGGGCCTAGCAGCAAGGTCCCAGGGACGAATGAGACAATGTCGCTATACAAATGCTACTGGATCACCAACGCTGCTCTGAGAACCGTCATGAAGAAAAACCCTAGGATCGTGAAGCTATGCGTGCCGGGGTGCCAGCACATCACGGTGGACAACATGGTTGACAACCTGTCCTCGATAGATCATAGAGTGAAGTTTCTGTGTGTCAACTGGCTCAAGTACAACTAAAGGGAAGAAGGGAACGCCAGTGTTGAGGACTTGCAATCGCTGCTCGTGGGTGAGAGCGCGACGCGTGGTTCCGAGCAGAGAGCTCCAGCGCCGCTCGGACGCCTGCTCGATATAGAGTACTGCAGGACATGCGACAAAGAGATATCTACAAGAACCATCCGGAGGGCGAAGGGGAAAACCACCGTCCACCGCCGTGCAATCGTCGATACCGCGGAAGGCCTGCATGCGGATATTGCATGACATGCGAGAGACTTGGCCTCATCGGGTATGACTGCATCTGTGCAGACTGCGATGGTGGATGGTAAAACAAGCAACCTTTGGAGAAAGTTGTATCTTCGGCGTGCTCAATCGTCACCAAACAGATTCCAAGATGGTAGCGTAGGTAGCTCGAAGCGAGAGATGTGGGGGGGGGGGGGATACAAGAAGCAGCGCACCATCACTAGAAAGCTTCGACCAGAAGCCTTTTGGATTTTCAAGCTCGACTCCATGTCGGAAGCTGTCTTTTCTTTTAACTTTCGATGTATTAGGCCCTTGAATATGTAATCCCTATCTATTTAAGTTTAAAAAAAATGTTATTTTGAAAAATACAACTAGTTTCGAAGCGGCTAGGGTGCCAAGCAAACCCGTAACGGCTAAAGCGGCGAGCAAGTTTAAAACCGGCGAGAGTGCCGAAGAAATAAAATAAAAGAAAGAGGTTAGGGTGCCGAGTAAACCCACACCGGCGAGAGTACCGAAGAAATAAAATAAAAGAAAGCGGTTAGGGTGCCGAGTAAACCCACAACGGCGAGAGTGCCGAAGAAATAAAATAAAAGAAAGCGGCCAGGGTGCCGAGTAAACCCACACCGGCGAGGGTGCCGGGTAAAGGAAAGCGGTTAGGGTGCCGAGTAAACCAACATCGGCGAGGGTGCCGAGTAAAGGAAAGCGGTTAGGGTGCCGAGTTAAACCGCGCCTCCGAGAGTGCCGATGAGTTCCCGGAAACTGATCAGCTCGAACCCGATAAAGCCCGGCGATACTCAAAATTAAAAGGCAAGAGTGCCGATGCGTTCCCGGAAATTGATCGGCTCGAACCCGATAAAGCCCAGTGATACTCAAAATCAAAAGGCGAGAGTGCCCGAGTGGTCTCGGAAACTGATCAGCTCGAACCCGATTAAGCCCAGCGATGTTGGACATGTGTCCTTAAACAAGCTGTTTTAACTCATTTGTAAAAGATTATGAGTTGTCGTTGAATAAAGATAATACTTATTAGAACCGAGCCGTTAATATTGATCGCTGAATGAGAACATGAGCATTTGCCTCAGCCAATCGGCGACTTGCAATCACAGAGTCCCTTGAGCGTCGGGGAACGGTACTACGTCTTGTTCATCTTCCCATTGGTGTTCTCGTTACCGTTGAAAGAATCTCGAGGTGATATGCTCTCCTTTGCGATAAATTGTATTTAATACATATCCATTTGTCTAGTTTTATAGAATACACCACTCTAATTTTCAAAAGATGTGAGATTTTAGATCATGAAGTTAGCCACTTAAATGCCTTCAAATTTCATTTCATTGACTTGCAACAAAATAGTTTTGTTTGCTAAGACGCAGTTGGTCCATAGATTTAAGAAATTCTACCTAGAAACTTCGCATAGCCCCACAACATTTGTATGTTTTTGTCCTGTATATAAAATTATATTAATATTAATTCTTGATAAAAGTTGCCTGTGTCTAAAATGGCTACATGAAAAGGGTCTTGTGTTGTGCCCATCACTCATTTTCATGATTTACATATACTGCAATTGTCTTGCATCGGGACTCTCTATTTGCATAACTTGTTATATATACTTTCCAACCAACAACCAACTTCAATTGATTCTCATCATAATATAAATATAAAGGTAAAGAGCGGTAGCATCTTCATTTTTGTAGTAGCATATATTTTATTTTTATTTTGCACGATTCAGATCATAAATAATTATTCATTTTTCTTGGTCAAAGTCTCAGCTAAATAAAAAAACATTGAGTAGTTAATTCGTTATTAATCCTAAATAAAAAAAATTTATTCATTAAAAAATTTAGCCATAAATAAAAAAAACTGTACACCACACAAAATCAAAACATTGAGTAGTTAATTCGTTATTAACCCTAAATCCCCAATTAAAAATTATAATAGCCTTAATTAGTTAGTGTTATCAGAACATCAGTCTCATGTTGTATCACCAAGGCCTTCATATAGATTTTTATACTTCCACCTAGTTTCCTGTTAAAATGCAGTATTCAGCGTGGTTGAGGCTATAACTATTTTAGAACTTCTCTTGAGTTTCCTCATGACTAGTTTCAAACAATATCTTTCGCTTTTGTGTATGAATTTGAGCTGACGGCTGCCATATTTTCATTTGAAAAAGTTAAGGCATTTCATTGGGAAAACATGTCGCTTGATTGCGACTGTACATATGCGTTTCAACTGTTTCAGAAGAAATTGAGTTTGTCTTTTAGACGCTACGAGCTCAATGGTCTTGATGCATATGCTTTGTGAATGTTATTAATTCCATAATATTATATATATATATATATATATATCGAGAAGGAAATAGAGTTGTTGATGAATTTACTAGTATTGATGTTCAAAATTGAGGTCATCATTGATGGTCTTCGTACGGATTTTAGTTCATCATTTATCAACGTTGATATGTGTTTGAGAGAGACTTTACATTTAATTAGTTTTTATCTTTCTTAATTTATTATGTTTCATAATGGTAAATAAAAATAGAAAAAAAACATTAATACAGTAATAATGATTATGGATCCTACCAGGGGCGGAGTGATATGGGGCCAAGGGGGGATAATGACCCCCCACTTGGGAGCCCAATACATCATCTGAGCCCACTAATTTGCCCCCACTTATTTTTTTTTTCTTCTTCTTCTTTCTTTTCTATATTTCTATCGTTCCCTGCTCTGTTCCCTTGTCCTTTCGTTCTTCACCTCTAGAATCTGCTTCACGCCACACCGAGATTGGTTGAGCATTCAAGATTTTACGTGTTTGGTCGAGACCCAAGAGGTAAATTTTCTCTTGTTTTGCTCTGGTTTGGTTTGATTTTTTTCCCTTCATGAATGTTGATTACTTGATTTAATACCCAGTTCTATATACCCATCTTTTTTTTTCATTGTTTCTAATGATTTTCTAATGAATTTTTCCAGTTTCGTTTACTCTTCAAATCAGTTTTTCTAGTTTGTATTTTTTTGTAACAAGGTACAAGTTATCTATTGCATGTACTATCCTTGCCTACTTTTAATCAAATCAGATGTTGTTTTTTTCGGTCATTAATTTTTTCATGATCCAAAAGCCTTGCCAAGTGATCCGGTTTTAGCGACGCAAATTAGTGCTACCAAATTCAATAAAGACGAGATTGATCAAAAAGCCATACCAAGTTATTCGACTTTAGCGACGAAAAGTAGTGCTAGGAAAATTCAAAAAGGACAATTTTGATTCAAACGCCTTACCAAGTGACCCGGGATCGCAAATACCGATTGAAGACTTTGATCCTAATGTAGTTGATTTAGTTCGACGAACATACATCCAAAGGGGGGTCCTTGTCAACCGAAGAAGAAAAAGTTTCAAGTCCTTATAGGACGGCGGTTCAAAGCTTCTTGTTACGATGATTATGGAAGTTGGCTTGAGTATAGCAAAGACAAGAATAAAGTATGTTGTTACTTATTCAAATTAAGTAGTGACAAAGGTGGTGGTGACACTTTTGTGGGAGAATGATATCATAATTTTTTTTAAAAAAGAAAGGCTTCATAAACATGTCGGAGGCCCGTTAAATTCTCATAATCAAGCTTGGGCGAAGTATGAGTTTTAGAAGAATCATAAGCAACATGTTGAGGGAGTTTTTTCAAGGCAAACAAAAATG
Source organism: Parietaria judaica (assembly GCA_954871525.1). NCBI lineage: Eukaryota > Viridiplantae > Streptophyta > Magnoliopsida > Rosales > Urticaceae > Parietaria > Parietaria judaica. The sequence goes on from OX940868.1 coordinate 6,341,941, forward strand.
GTTCATAATGAATACTGAATCATATTGGCTGGTACTTTGGAGGTGGTTCGACTTCTTTTACGACAAAGAAATGGAAATTCGAGGCCATAATGAATCCGAAAGCTCGAGAAACTGAGGTAACTTTCTTGAGATTTTGAAGGTACTATCTAAAAACGATCCGACATCAACGCGGTTGCTTTAGAAAATGCTCCTGAAAATTGCAAGTTAACATCACCTGAAATTCAAAAAGATTGTGTGAGTGTGTAACGCCCCGACTGCTCAATAGAATCGACGACTATCCCCACAAGCCAACACGAGTCTTTTCAGCATGCTTTTTCCTCACTCTCATGCTTCCCAAGAAACTTCTTAGGAGTTCACCCATCCTAGGACTACTCCAAGCCAAGCAAGCTAAACTTTGGAGTTCCTAATGAACAAGCTACCGAAAAGAAGATGCATCTGGTTGACATAGGTAGTACCAATCTATTCTTTTAAGCATCTTCGATCATTTATTACCATACTTGTATGATCTCCGATAACCGTGCAGTCTCATACTTGCATAGTCTTGGGAACGTCCCATCAGCACTTCCCCTTGCCCAGGCGATGCGGGACTACATAGCTTACCCGTTCTTGCCCTTTTGGCTCACAGTATTAATGACTGTCACAGAGTTATTGTGCAGCAGTAATTATGAAAGTGATATTGGAAGATATTGGTAATGCGTGGTTTTCGATTTTGGTGGACGAGTCACGTGATGTTTCGATGAAGGAGAAAATGGCACTCATATTACGGTATGTGAACAAGTGTGGATAAATTGTTGAGCGCTTTTTTAGAGTAGAGCATCTCACTAGCACAACATCTTTGTCACTAAAGGCCGTCATCGAGAAATGTTTGCTCGGAATGGTTTAAGCGTACCGAGATTACGATGATAAGGTTACGATAGAGCTAGTAATATGCAAGGAGAGTTCAACGACCTTAAAGCTCTGATCTTGAAGGAAAATCAAAGCGCTTTCTATATCCCAAGGTTCGACTTTTCATCGATTTTTGACGATTTTCGACGATTTTTGGTCTTATCGGTAGTTACCGGTAAATATTCCGTCACACCAGTTATCGTTTTATGAACTTTTTGACGATAATCTCAAAAATCGATAACCTTTTTACCAGTCGATTTTCGCTATTTTTAATGTAAAAAATTGATACTTTTCGGTCAGTTAAAAAAATTAATTTTTAGAGACTTTTCGGTCTTTTCGACAGCCGATGACCAAATTTTATACATTTTTTGAGCTTAGCAATGGAAAACCGAGACTTTTCGGTCTTTTCGACAGCCGACGACCAAATCTTGTACGAAAACTTGATTTTCGAACTGGTAAGTTGCAAATTTTTCGACAAATTATCATATTTTTACTGATTAATCAATTCTTGGCATAAGTTTCTAAACTTTTAATTTATTCATTTTTTAACCGAATTTCTAGGAATTTTTTTGTAGTTTTTGGTAAATTAATGACTTATAATGTTAAATCTATATGAATCAATCATTTCTTCTTTGATATATACTCATTTATACGATTTTTAGGGCATTTTCACGTGTTAAAATATAAAGAGTTAGTTTTATGTGAGATTCATGTTTAGAAATGAGTAAAGATTGGAACTTTATCATCTTTTGTTTAATTTGTTGCATTCTTATGAATATTTTTTTATGAAAACATGTTTTGATGACTTATTTTATAATGATTTTGTTAGATTTAGGTTAAATTCGGATTATTATGCTTGTTAGACAAAAGTATATAAAGTTTTTGAATTTAGGAATTTACTCGAAATGTACATTCGTTGTTATAATTTGTTGATTGTATAGGGTTCAAAATATTATAGTTACAAAGAAATATGAATGTTTGAGCTTTTGAGTTCTTGAATTTTCAGATTACAAGACTCTCTTGTGTAAAAAGTTTAAAAATTCATATTTTTTTAATTTTTGAAGTAATTTATTCAGATTTTTATGTTTCTATTTCATTATTTATTTATTGGCCTATTAATCTGTGATTTTGGTATATTTTCTTTGTACATTTGAGCTTAATTCGGATTTCTTCATAATTACGGCAAAAGTCTTCTAAGTTTATCTTTTGTGATTTGTGAGGTAATATATTCATTTTTTTTTTGGTGTTTTCATTGATTAAATATTTTTTAAGAAAATAATATGAAATCTTGGTGTAACTTATTTTCAGATTTGAGATTAATTTGGATTTTCTCATAATTGCGGCAAAAGTCTTCTAAGTTGATGTGATTGGAATTATATGTGTTCATGTATGATTTTATTTATATATGTTTGTGTATGATACCGTTGTTTATATCATGACATTCTATTAGATAATAAAATAGAATCAATAATTATCATGACATGCTTTTATTTTTTATACTTTTAAAACATTATTTTAAAATTGGGCAAATACAAGCTTAAAAATATTTTATAAGTTTTCCGTTAAAAAGTATCGAAAAGTATCGATAATCCGTCGATAATCATCAAAAAGTATCGGTAATCGGTAAGCTACAGTATTATAGGTTTTCCATCGGTTAATCGGTAAGCTATCGATTAATCCATCGAAAACGGTAACCGATTTATTGGTAAATTCGGTAAGTTGAACCTTGCTATATCCATTGTTTTGCTCATCAACTTCAAGTAGCTTTTGTGGGACTTGCAAAGAAGAATGGTTATGTGGCAATTTCGTTTCTAACAGTGAATGGAATTATAAATGTTGTTTGATCATCAGCAATACGTTGTGACATTCTCCGAGAAAAGCACAGGCATTTGGTTATTGAAGCGGTCGATGATGGCGTGATTGAAAGTGGGAGGGGACTTAATCAAGAAACAAATCTTCAACGTTCCGGAGATACACGTTGAGGTTTGCACTATGGCTCTTTCATTAGCGTGCTTACTATGTTTTCGGCCGAAACTGAGATACTTCAGTACCTTTTTAATGAGTCAAACAATTCAACCACAAGGTTTTAAGTGCGAACTTGGCATGCAATAATGATGACATTTGAATTTGTGTTAAGCTTGCATTTGATGATAATCTTGCTAGGGATTACAGACGACTTATCAAAAGTTCTTCAAAGAAAGGATCAAGTTATTATAAATGTCATGATTTTGATGAAAGTTTGTAAGAAGCGAGTACTTGATATAAGAGACAACAGATGGGATGACTTGTTTGAAAAATTGTCTACTTTTTGTACTCATTATAATATTGGTATTCCTAGCATGACGAGTCTGTTTGAACCGATTCTTGGAAAGCCAAAAATCAACGACATGAGAAATTTGGAGCACTATAAGTTCGAAGTTATGAATGCCGTGATTGATAATCAGCTCGACGAATTTAATGATTGATTTAATGAGGCAATTACTGAGTTATTGCTTTGCATATCATGTTTGAGCCCTAAAGATTTCTTTGCAGCTTTTGTCATGTAGAAGTTAATCAAACTAGCTGAGTTTTATCAGATGGATTTTTGTTCTACAAAGTGTGCTCCGCTAGATAGTCAGCTTCAAAATTACACAGTGGGTGTCCGTTTAGACGATCACTTTATCACTTTAGACGATCACCGTGGAGACCTTACACGGATAATGGCCGGGACAGGAAAAAACAAAGTTTATCCATTAGTTTATCAACTCTTGACATTGGCTTTCATTTTACCTATTGCTACAGCTTCGGTTGAGAGGTTATTTTCTACCATGAAGTTATTGAACACCGACTTACGCAACAAGATGAGGAATGATTTACTAAAAAATATTTTATTTACATATACTGAGAGTAATGTGTTTAATGATATTGATGACCAGACCGTCATGAATCATTTTCATAGTATGAAAACTCGTAGAGGACAATTGTAATGCATTATATGTCGAATTTTTAGTAACGTATTTTATATTGAAATTGTGATATTTTATTCCCCCCCAGTAAAATTCCTGGCTCCGCCCCTTAATCCCCCCTGTACAATTCTTAGTTACGCCCCCGGATCCTACAACTTTAAATTCTCTATGGAGATGGTTGCAGTTACTAAGCCTCAAAGTCTCTTTAATGGCGAAAAATGTTTTTTAATTTACAAGGGACGCCTATTTAACATTCTTCTCTATCACTGGTTCTAAGTTGCAGCCTTGCTCGCCTAATCTGAAGCCAGCAATGCCTAGATTTATATTTATGTGAGTTCTTTGAAGCATATTTATGTGAGTTCTTGTACGTTGAAATATAGTTTAAATTGGTGCAATAATTCATGGTAAATATTAAAGATAGTGGACTGCAGTGCAACGCTACATATTAAATTTTGAAAGATAAATATAAGCTAATCGCCGTTGTATTTACTGAATCTATAGACTTTCTCTCCATCGCAAGCCTTCGACAAGAATATTTTAGTATTGTTAAGGTTGGAATCCGTCAAATCCCTCCTTTGCACTACTCATGTCGTTTTATCCCAAAACGATGTGGAATGAAGGCAAGGAAACTCGTTGACTGAAGGTCAACAAGGGAGCGTGCTCGAGGAAGTCCTGTTGGAAATTGGTGGTATCAAGACGACTTCCTTACCACGATAATAGCCTCCGAGGCGTCCCGGTAACATTTAAAAATTCATTTTAAAGCGGAAATCTTGTTACCAGACCGACGACACGGATATCGGGTAACAATCATTTCGTTAAGATCTGATAAATATTTCAAATTTAATATTTTCATAATTATTATTAGTAATCTAGTCGAATAGGAAATAAATAGAAAACGGTAAATGGTTGCATTTATTTACCCAATGCATAAGGCCGTACCTCAACTGACGATTCCGGCTGCGCGTTCTGACTTGGGTAGGGCTCCGCCGGTGCTGAGGGAAACTCCCGTGATCTTCCGCGATATTCTCCTGGATTCCTCGTACCGAAGCGTGGGCTTCGTCGGCAGGACTCCGTCGCAATATTTTACTGACGGTTCTTTCGAAGCTACCGGAGAAAATATCTCCTAAGCCAAACTAGAAGAGAGATCACAAGCAGAAAACTCGCAGACCCTAGAGAGAGAGGGAGAGCTCGAGTTTTTGCTCTGGGGAAGGTGTGAAAAATGTGTAGAATGAGTCTCCTATTTATAGGCTCAAGCTGTAACCGATTCTGAGATTTTCCCTCCCATTATTCGAATTCTATTAATTAAATATAATTAATTATTTCAATCCAATGATCCAGATTCAATCTCATCTAAATCCAATGGATATAATTAATCAGGGATTTAATTAAATAATAATACATGATAAGATCAAAATATTTAACCTTATCATAAAATTCGAATTATATTATATATATATATATTTAAAATTTGAATTGGATAATGATTATCTAGATTCAATGGTTAAAAATAAATATTAAACCAATCCAATGGATCAAATCAATTAGTGATAAAGTCAAATAACCTAGGCTTTTACAAAACCCTAATTCGAACTCTTATCCTCAACATTATTCGAATTATATATTATATATATTACATTAATTAATTTCTAATCCGACGGTTAAAGATTAAATCTCAAAACCGATCCAACGGACATAATTAATTAAGCAAATTCGAAATACCTAAACTTGGTCACCAAGTTTCAATTTTGAATTACATTAGGGTTCAAATCAATTATCTCAATCCAACGGTTGATTTTAAATCACAACCGATCCAATGGATTAAATTGATTTTAAGGTTTTGCCAAAATATCAAACAATAGGTACTTATGCCGCAAATATAAATTTACCAATTTTCATTTCTAATTTAGCTAGGGTTTGTATTCACCAAACCCTAATTCGAATATACACATGTAACAATATATAAATATATATTTTTATTTATTAATATAAATCTTTTAATTATATATTAGATATTAATAATTAAATCCAAATAATTAAATTATATTAATAAAAACTTGATCTCAATATCACACATTAAATGTCATGGTGCAACACCATCATTTAAATTCGTGACATGTGATTTAATTTCATAGTTTATGGAACCGAGTCATAAACTTAGAAAATCCATAAATCACAAACCGTAAGTCATAATGACTTCGTTCAAAAAGCAAAGTGGCTTAGAATTTAATTTAAAACAACATGGTGTTTTTTGAAAATCTAAATTCTAAATTTATTTTGATCAGTTAATTCCGTGTACTATAATATGATACTTTTGCCATGCTAACGCAAACTATCTGACGTCTGACACAGAATTGTCAGTTTTATAAGTCGAGCCAGAATGTATTTTAATCACGTACGTATCATCCGTTACGGCGCTATCCTGGGGACCATGGACCCGTATCACTTAAGCTCCAACGAACTGCTAGTTGTTCGTCAAACCTCGAAGTGATTCCACTATAGACCCGAGGTTGCACTCTTTATATTCAATCGAATTCGGGTTATTGTCCTTTCACTTGATGACTCACACATGAGCAGGCGGTTTTTACCGTAATGCCCCTCAATGCATTTTCATCCTTGACTCAACCCGTAATTTTATGAGCAACCCACTTATGGTTTCGATTCATAAGTTCCGCATGGGTACCTCTCACTTCTCACCACTGACAACCAATGGAATCATCATGAATCTGAAGAGAGCTGTGTGATGCCCATTTCTATGATCAAGCTATCCTTACTACTTTCTATCATGTTCCCAAAATAATAGTGTTGGGAACAGCGGTAATATCTTGAGTTCTTTAACGGTTAAATCAAAGAACAATCAAGCCAGTAGCTCGGACTCATGATCACGCGGGACTTAGAACTAATATCCATTTGATCATCATTTTGTGACTCAACTACAAATTATTAGTGATGGTCTTATATGACAACTTCTCGAGTTTAAGTCAGGTCCGGTCTAGTATGAAGACGCTTCATACTTAATGCACTTCTAGTGAGTGTGACACACACATAATCCAGAATAGGATTGTCACTTAGTCACATTAATGACCTTACCGATTAATGGACTCCCACCCAGTTAATCAGATCATGGACATTTTTAAGTTCATTTATTATGTTTATTAATTCTTCCTCACTTGACTCTGTTGTGATAATAATAACATAATTGCATCCTTTATGAACTAAGGAATCAACATTCTATTTTACTCTACCAGAAACTATAATAAGATTAACATAATAAGCACCATCTTTATTCAACGACTTGTCATAATCTTTTACAAATGGATAAATATCTTGTTTAAGGACACATATGTCCAACAATCTCCCACTTGTACTTAAAGAAGATGACCCATGTCTTTCATGCCCATATGATCCAGATGCCTCCTAGATATTTTCTCTGGCAACGTCTTGGTAAATGGATCAGCCAGATTGTCCTCCGAAGCTATTTTCACAACCCACACGTCCCCACGACGTACTATCTCTCTTATGAAATGGTATTTCCTTTCTATATGATTTGCCTTGTTATGGTCTCTAGGCTCTTTAGAATTTGCCACAGCGCCACTGTTATCACAGTACAACGTTTGTGGTCCATCTACATCTGGGACTACACTCAGTTCCATGTAGAAATTGTTTAGCCAAACTGATTCATTGGCTGCTTCACACGCAGCCACATATTCAGCTTCCATTGTGGAATCTGCGATACAAGATTGCTTTACGCTTCTCCAGAATATCGCTCCACCCGCAAGGGTGTACACAGCACCTGACGTCAACTTTCTCGCGTCCTTGTCAAACATGAAGTCTGAGTCAGTGTATCCAAGTGGATTCATATCTAAACCTGAAAACACTAACATATAGTTTCTCGTTCTCCGAAGATACTTGAGAATATTTTTCAGTGCAGTCCAGTGAGTCATACCAGGGTTGGATTGGTATCTATAACTATTCCCACAGCGTAACAGATGTCTGGGCTAGTAGACTGCGTAGCATACATCAGGCTTCCCACTGCTGAAGCATAGGGCACCCGCCTCATCTCGTCTTGCTCTTCCGGAGAAGTTGGACACTGGTTCCTTCTAAGGAACACTCCATGCCTGGTCGGTAAATTACCGCCCTTGGAGTTTGTCATTGCACAACATTCAAGCACCTTATCAATGTAAGCTTCTTGTGACAAGGCTAGAAACCTGTTATTGCAATCCCTAAAAATACGGATCCCAAAAACATAACTGGCTTCTCCCATATCCTTCATTTGGAATTGCGTAGATAGCCACGCTTTCACGTCCAATAATCTCTTCACACTGTTTCCAATGAGAAGAATATCGTCGATGTATAGAACAAGAAAAATTTCCACGGACTCATTATTGAGTTTATAAATGCAGGCTTCAGTTTCATTCTGAATGAATCCATAGGTCTTGATGGTCTCATCAAACCTTAGACTCTAGGATCTGGAAGCTTGCTTCAATCCATAAATGGACTTGAGTAATCTGCAAACTTTCCTTTCTTGACCATGTTGCACGAACCCTTCTGGTTGGTCCATATAGATGTTCTCTTCAATGTACCTGTTCAGGAATGCGGTTTCGACGTCCATATGCCAAATCTCGTAATTGAGACTACAGGCTATGGCCATGAGAATCCGGATGGTCTTATACTTAGCGACTGGAGTGAAGGTCTCATTGAAATCAATACCTTCTTTCTGGGTAAAACCCTTTGCCACTAGTCTAGCGTTGAAGGTTTCAACCTTTCCGTCCACTCCTCTCTTTCTCTTGTAGACCCATTTATTCCCAATGGTTTTGAAACCATCAGGTAAGTCTACAAGTTCCCAGACTTCATTAGAATCCATTGATTCTATTTCTTGGTTCATGGCTTCCTTCCATTCTCCGTTACCAGTATCCACCATAGCTTCCTTGTAGCTTGTGGGATCTTCAACACTAGTGTTAGAAACAGCTATGTTAAATACCAACTAGGTTTACTCGTAGTGTTTCACCGTTCAATTGAACCTCCCACTACGTCTGAGTATTCCTTGAGTTTCTAATGAAACTCAAACTGTGATTACTCGTAGTGTTGTCAATATTAATTAACCTCCCACTACGTCTGAGTATCACTTAGGTTCTGATCCTAGGACCGTGGTTTCCGTACTCTGATTATCAACAGGCGCCGTTGAGAGTTACTATTGTTGTAAAACAATTACTCTATTATATGATCATAAAATATGTTTCGTCCGACTCCCATGAATAATGTAAAATGATTCTTCCCCTTAGTCATTTCTAAAGGTTCTTGTTCCTTTCTTTCTAGAACACCTATTATGCTGGTGTGAAAGAGAACGTTGACTATAAGAGAATTAATTTCTCTATAAGGTGATCATAAAACTGAAAGTTTAGATTCACCCTTTCAGAATAAGTGAAGAGTCATAAGTGATTAACTGAATTAAAAATTCGGTTCATGCAATAAATTTCTTGAGCTTTTAAAAGTTCTAATTTACTTTGCATTCATACCAATACCTTGAATACTTGTCAATCATTAGATAAAGTATTCATATCCTTTTTCGAGCTTGTATAATGGACCACATACGCCAAGTATGTACAAGCTTTATAGGAACTGTGGCTCTCTAGACCTTTTTTCTCATAAAATGCACTTTTAGTCATTTTAATCTTTGGAGAAGATTCTCAAACAGGCAGGGAACTGATGAAACATTTCACGCACTGGTCCATCCTGTTTATCTCATCCAAATTAATATGACTATCATTTAGATGCCTTAGGTATGATTGATCACTTTCATAGTTAACCTTTTTTCTGGATGTCACATCCATATTATTCATTCATTGTTTCATAATGGTCTGAGTTCGTTTATTTCACCTCACTGGACAATCAATGTAAACAACTAGATCATTTCATAAATAATAATTTAATTATTATCTACAATGATAAAACTTTGTTTATGTAAGTTGACATTTGAATTTCCACGTAAGTCACGTGTATAATAAATATTGTTCTCGAAAACAACAACTTATTATATTTAAACGACTTGCTCCCAGTGAAATAATTATCCCATTACTTTGACTAACACAGTCAACTTATGATTGTCTTCTGAATTATGAATTCAGTCAAAGGTTTCAACCTTAACCAATCATGGGGATGAATGATTATCTTCTCTTTGTTCATCTTTAGCCATTTCCAAAGTTCTAGAACTTTCGAATTACTCCCTTGTAATGTCGAGTGGAAATGCAAACTAATCACAAAAGATAATCACTTATTCGAATATTAATTGTCTTGACATTAAATACACATCAGATTGTTCTATATTTATTTGGGATAGACATTTTATACTGGCATTGAAAAAGAAACTTATTAAACTTTATTATAGGTAGAATGTTTTAGGTAAATAATTTGTTCGAAATAGTTACATGATGCAAACATCTTCTCGGGAAAACATTAACTAAACCGTTTAACTATTTTGTAATAATTTAGCCGACTGTACACATCATTGCCGTCCTTAAGGCATGGTCACACGAAGGTGACTCGCGGTATCAACTGCGTAGTTTGGCTAAACTAAGTTTTAGTCATAAACTAAATTAATATTCGCAATAAGAACTACCGAGTTCCCGTGATTATTAAGTATCACCAGTGACGGTCGGGAAGCACCAACTTTCGTGCAAGCTTAATCCATTATTTTTGGTTCTCGGGATCCTCTTGGAAACATCGTCCTTTAGGAATGGTCATACGAAGATGACTTGCGGTCCATTTCCAAGATTTATCAAACTCCATATTCTTTTGGAACTATCACGATGTCAAACCTTCCACAAGCACACCTTTCCTGAGGAGTGGTCACACGAAGGTGACTCGAGGCGGTGTTGTTAGCAGACCTTGTGACAGTAATAATGGAGACCTTATGATTTATTCTACACTTGCCATAGTTTTAAATGAATTAACGTCTTTAGATTTGTTAAACTAAGTTATTTAAAACTTATTATAAACTTTCTATTAATGACACATTAAAAGTTTATATTTTGGCTTTATTAATTACGACACGTAATTTCATAGTAAGCCTCAATGATTATAGTGCTCATCACTTTGTCGGTAGTGATAGGTCAATCATACTCTCTCCAAGTAGATGGGAGGGGTCCTAACCGGTCACCCAGAAGTGGATGGTGAACCGGCCCCACTTTTGATTCCCTCTTCCTCAAACAAGATTGTATGATTGAGATTTTTCCGACTAATAATGAACACTTTACATTTACGCTTTATTATTTATATCTATCCTTAATTCGACATATTAATAATGATAAAACATAGGCACTATGTTTAAGGGTTATGAAAATAGGTTATAACAAATTATATCTATGATGAATATATGTAATTAGATTTTAATGATTCTTATTCATCAAGAATAATCATTAATTTACTTCATGGCTTATTTATAATTATTTATGAAATTTTAAAATAAGTCAATGATATCATTCCTAAGAATTATCATCCATATTTTAGCATTATATAAGCAATATTATTTATTCACTAAATAATATCCATATTTAATTTTATGAATTATATAAAATAAGTCAATGTTATTTATCCATAAATAACACCATATTTTATTTTCAATTAATTAATCATAATTAATTTAACTCATAATTATTTAATTTCAATAATAATTAATATTTAATTATTCCTAGGGTACAGGGTCGGAATAAAATTCCGACCCATAATTAAAATTATGTACGTGGGCCCTCCAGTCCTAAGCCCAGGCCCACGACCCTAGAAAAAGCCGCGCCCAGGCCTTCGGGGAGGCCAAGGCAGCACACGCCTCGCGCTGGGCCCCGCAGGCCCATTCTGCTGCCAGGCACCGTGGGCCGCAGGCCATTGCGCGAGGCCCAGGCGCTACACGCCAGGGAAACCCGCAAGGGTTTCTCCCTGTGCCTCGCCCTGGTCTTGGCCTTGCCACGGGCCTGGCCCGTGGCATCTAGGGTTTTGACCCTGGGGCTGCATCGGAAGCCTCTGGTCAGCCCTTGCCACGGGTTGGGCTGCGGCTAACAGCCATGCCTATTTTCGCGGTCCGATATTTCGGGTTGGGAATTTAATCTAATTTTAAATTAATATTAAAATATCTAGAAAATTAATTTCAATTTTAATAATTAATTTATTCATCAAATAATTTGTTCTTTAAACCGTTAAATTAAATTACGTAATTATTTATCCTTTAACCATGAGCTCTGATACCAATTGTTGGAAATCGGTGGTATCAAGACGATTTCCTTACCACGATAATAGCCTCCGAGGCGTCACCGTAACATTTAAAAATTCATTTTAAAGCGAAAATCTTGTTACCGGACCGAAGACACAGATATCGGGTGACAATCATTTCGTTAAGATCTGATAAATATTTCGAATTTAATATTTTCATAATCATTATTAATAATCTATTCAAATAGGAAATAAATAGAAAGCGGTAAATGGTTGCATTTATTTACCCAATACATAAGGCCGTACCTCAACTGACGATTCCAACTGCGCGTTCTGACTTGGGCAGGGCTCCGCCGATGCTGAGGGAAACTCCCGTGATCTTCTGGGATATTTTTGTTGGATTCCTCGTACCGAAGCGTGGGCTTCGCCGGGAGGACTCCGTCGCAAAAGTTCACTGACGGTTCTTTTAAAGCTACCGGAGAAAATATCTCCAAAGCCGAACCAGAAGAGAGATCAGAAGCAGAAAACTCGCAGACCCTAGAGAGAGAGGGAGAGCTCGAGTTTTTGCTCTGGGACGGTGTGTAAAATGTGTAGAATGAGCCTCCTATTTATAGGCTCAAACTTTAACCGATTTGGAGATTTTCCCTCCCATTATTGGAATTCTATTAATTAAATATAATTAATTATTTCAATCCAATGGTCCAGATTCAATCTCATCTAAATCCAATGGATATAATTAATCAGGGATTTAATTAAATAGTAATACATGATAAGATCAAAATATTTAACCTTATCATAAAATTCGAATTATATTATATATACATATTTAAAATTTGAATTGGATAATGATTATCTAGATCCAATGGTTAAAAATAAAACTTAAACCAATCCAATGGATCAAATCAATTAGGGATAAAGTCAAATACCCTAGGGTTTTACAAAACCCTAATTCGAACTCTTATCCTCAACATTATTCGAATTATATATATCATTAATTAATTTCTGATCCGACGGTTAAAGATTAAATCTCAAAACCAATCCAACGGACATAATTAATTAACCAAATTCGAAATACCTAAACTTGGTCACCAAGTTTCAATTTCGAATTACATTAGGGTTCAAATCAATTATCTCAATCCAACGGTTGATATTAAATCACAACTGATCCAATGGATTAAATTGATTTTACGGTTTTGCCAAAATACCAAACAATAGGTACTTATGCCGCAAATATAAATTCTCCAATTCTCATATTCAAATTTAGCTAGGGTTTGTATTCACCAAACCCTAATTCGAATATACACATGTTACAATATATAAATATATATTTTTATTTTATTAATATAAATCTTTTAGTTATTAACTAATTATTAATTAGATATTAATAATTAAATCCAAATAATTAAATTATATTAATAAAAACCTTATCTCAATATCACACATTAAATGTCATGGTGCAACACGATCATTTAAATTCGTGACATGTGATTTAATTTCATAGTTTATCGAACCGAGTCATAAACTTAGAAAATCCATAAATCACAAACCGTAAGTCAGAATGACTTGGTTAAAAATTCAAAGTTGCTTAGAATTTAATTTACAACAACATGGTGTTTTTTGAAAATCTCCAACGAACTGCTAGTTGTTCGTCAAACCTCGAAGTGATTCCACTATAGACCCGAGGCTGCACTCTTTAGTGATACGGTATATATTATTCCCTTATAACAGCAGGGTGTCCATTAGATTCAATCAAATTTGGGTTATTGTCCTTTCACTTGATGACTCACACAGGAGCATGCGGTTTTTATCGTAATGCCCCTCATTGAATTTTCATCCTTGACTCAGCCAGTAATTTTATGAGCAACCCACTTATGGTTTCGATTCATAAGTTGCGCACGGGTACCTCTCACTTCTCACCAGTGACAACCAAGGGAATCATCATGAATTTGAAGAGAGCTGTGTGATGCCCATGTCTATGATCAAGCTATCCTTACTACTGACTATCATGTTCCCAAAATAATAGTGTTGGGAACAGCGGTAATATCTTGTGTTCTTTAACGGTTAAATCAAACAACAATCAAGCCAGTAGCTCGGACTCATGATCACTCAGGACTTAGAACTAATATCCATTTTATCATCATTTTGTGACTCAACTACAAGTTATCAGTGACAGATTATATGCCAACTTCTCTAGTTTAAGTCAGGTCCGGTCCAGTATGAAGACGCTTCATACTTAATGCACTTCTAGTGAGTGTGACACACACATAATCCAGAATAGGATTGTCACTTAGTCACATCAATGACCTTACCGATTAATGGGCTCCCACCCAGTTAATCAGGTCACGGACATTTTTAAGTTCATTTATTATGTTTATTAATTCTTCCTCACTTGACTCTGTTGTGATAATAATAAGATAATTACATCCTTTATGAACTAAGGAATCGAACAATCTATTTTACTCTACCAGAAAATATAATAAGATTTAACATAAATGCACCCTCTTTATTCAACGACTTGTCATAATCTTTTACAAATGGATAAATACCTTGTTTAAGGACACATATGTCCAACAAGTCCAACCTGCGACGAAGTCAACCCACAACGAAGTTCAATCAGCATAAAAGTAGTCTGCGATGAAAATACTTCATCGCACCTCGCTGAAGAATCATCGAGGAAGAGTCCACGAAGAAGTAGCTCGTCGCAAAAGTAGCTCATCGCAAAGAATTTAGTCGAGGGAAGCTCATCGCAAAACCCTATCGAATTAAATGATGAAGAAGTCATAAATGCACGTATAAAGGAAGACTAGTCAATCACTTGAGGAAATCATGGGAAAATCAGCGTATTCAAGGAATGTCAACAAAAATCAAAGCACGAATAGTAGAAAACGTAGCGAGATTCAAGGAACCAAAGAAGGAAACAAATCCCAGAAACACTAAGCCTATAAATACACTCGTAAACCTAATTAGAAAGGATGGAGAAATGATGCCAGAGAAGGCATTCGGCAGAAGACACATTCAGGCATGACAGAGAAAGGAACATTCGACCAAGAGAGATGATCAAGAGGAACTAGCAAGAGAAACCAGAAAGAAAGAAGAAAGAGAGAAAGAAGAAGAGAACGCCACCACCACATTGAAATACGTGATGACCTGATCCCGGTATACCGGGTACGTAGGCAGCCTCGCTAAAGCCGGCGAGGTGCGGCATCGAATCATATCCTATCCTAATCATTGTAATTGCGTCTTTCATTTGTCCAAGCTATCAAACGGGAAAAGTCGAGTCCTTTCGGGAATTAAATAAACTGAGGATATTCACTGTTCATATTACTATTGTGTTCAACAATAAATAAATAAATAAATAAAACGCATGTGTTTATCAAGTAGGGTTGTAATATATTTTAATAAGTCTAAATGGAAACTATAGTTTAGAGTAAAGACTTCGAGTTGCAGATTTTATATGTAATTGGCAAAAAAATTCATTATACTTTGTATAGGACATAAACTCTAATTAATACCAAACTTATGTACTTAAATAAATAGTCTACTAGGGAGTAAGTATAGGGGCAATAGAAATGTCAAAAACCAATCTAAAATCGGAACTAGGATAGATAATGTTATCAAGATAGTCGAACTCAGTCATTGATTTGAGCACGATACCCGATCGAAAAATCTTTCTTTGCCTATTGATTCGTGCACGAATGCTAGATTCATGGCATCCAATCACCGTTGTATTGCGCATGAATGTCGGGCTCTCGGGCATCAAGCTCGACGCTCGCTCTTAAGGTTGTATATCTGATAACTCTATGAAAATAGAGTTATAATACGGTTTTTACGGAATCAATAAATTAAACCCGAACGAGAGATCGATATAAAGTTATCAATATTGTCCAAATTAGGCTAAATTTTGAAGGGTTGAACATATTTGTATGACATTGAAAATAAGCACATAAATTGATTTACATTGACCAAAAGAACCAAGTTTATGTGTATTATACATGTTCTCCCACTTGGGCATTAAATAATAACATGTTAAGATTGGGCTTAATTAATTGGGCTCAATTACCAAGAGAATGAGCTAAAAAAGGAAAGATGCCCTAATTAATTTTTGTCTCTTTTGGGCAAGATAATCACCCATTGGATTGGATAGGGAGGAGGATGATCAAAGGCTGAAAATAAGCAAGGAAGAGTAAGCTGAGAAGAGTAGGCAACCAAAAAAAAGCATCCGTCGAGAGTGAGAAGGAGGGAGGAGAAAGGCTGCAGTGAACAAAACAAGGAAGCGGCTGGGAATCAAGTGGGGAAGCAAGAGAAGATTATTTTGAAGAGGGATTCAAGAACAACTCATCATCAAGGGAGCTTGCTACAATTTAGAGTTCTTCTAAATTCTTATTCTCTTTGAGATTTGTTCTTTGAATTCCTTGGATGAATTGTATCTTGAACCAAATTATGTTATCTTTTTTTTGTTTCTCATGTATGAACTAATTCCTTAAGGTTGGGTAAATGGTGAACTAAGGGTTTTTTTAATTATTGATTTCTATGGTTGAGTGTTAATTATAATAGCTCTATTTCTTGTCTCAACTTAATAGAGTTTTAGATCTAATCTCTATTGGAAAATATGAATTGGATTAAAAATACAACCTTGATACATGCTTAATTCTTTGGATTTTGTTCATAGGATTGAGAGGGATATAGGAATATATAACTCACCTTGTAGATCACGAAATTGGGCTTAATTTAAATCCGTAAGTAGTCTTATCATAGGAATATGAAGGATTAGCTTGCAATTGGTTTTCAAAGCGGAAGTTCCGAAGAACCTGCATAATTGTCGTTTTCAGATTGCTTGGGAAATGCTACAACAATGCTGTAGCATTCACTGATTAATCGAAATCCCGAAGTGATTCACGAACCCATCCGAATTTCTCATATCAACTCTCAAATTACTTGCTGCCCCTGCTCCAAATACATTTATTTAGCACTTTGAATACTATTTTAGTTAACAATTTGAATGAATTTTTATTTTACAACAAGTTCTCATGATATGTTATTTTTATATAACTCGCAAGAAATACGAAAATTGATTTACTCTCCGTGGGATCAATCTTTGTGCTTTGCACAATGTATTACTTGTCGACACGTGCACTTGCGTAATTTTGCAGACACGTTTTGAAACCAACAATATCTCTCAATTTTTCACTTCATTATTAGCTAAAACTTACAAAATACCTCATGCAATTATATAGTCTAAGTTAAACACAATCAAAACCTAATTCATGAGTGTAAAAACGGCAACACATAATGATAAAGATGAGAAAAAAAGAACAAAACTAAATGCGTAAATAAACTGTAATAAATACGTAAAATTACCAAATTTAAAAAGCGTGACATTGATATTAATGTTGATGTGAATAATCACGACCAACTGTCACAAAGCGATTTTGCTCTGTTTACGATGAATTCGATGAAGGATCTTAACTTTACGAGATAAAAATCCACTTCGACGGATAAGAACACGAGATGATAAATTTGTAAAGGGTTGAACGATGATAAAGATAAAATATATTTGATTGATAGCAAGATAAGTATAGAGTGAATAACTTGTAGAAAGTGTCAAACAAGGTGTGTATGCATTAGATTACTTCGTAGGCCTTTTAATAGCCTGAGCTACGACGTATACTTCCTATAAACCAGCAACAGCTAGTAGACTAAACATATTTCTCCTGGCCTTTCCTCTGATCACCACGTGTAAAATCTGGATGACGTGGTATTTGGTGCCTTTCCACGTGGAGGGTTATGGGCTGGTCAATGGAAGGAGAGCATGCCTAGTCTTCGGGGTTGCTTGGTCTTTAGGGGAGCTGCTTGGTCCGTGTGGGCTTGGTCTTCGTGGAGACTTGGCTTTTATTGACTAAGCTTCAGGGTGGGTTCTTGATGGGCCAGTCGTGTTAAGCTCCCCGTTGGGCCTCCAGATTTGTTTTGAAGCCCAATTCTTCTATCACTATTGATCTGGTGCACGTCGTTTTTGGGAATGTATGTAGTTCTTGGATTACGACGTCGTTTTCGTGCATAAGATAAAATCCAGCATCATCAGTGAGCCCCCCAATTCATTAAGTGATTTTCACTAGGTGAACTATTATGTCGTTGATGGGAACCCTTTTTATTTTCATGAGAAATTTGTTCTCCCCGAATATCTTTTGCATTATTTTTGAAAATAGCCAGTCGATGAGGAATAAAATTTGGCGGGAATTATGAATTTTCGTAGCTCAAAAAATTTGCTTGATTTTGAATCGCAACTGACTCAGTTAGGCTGAGACTTTTCCTCGTGCATGGCTGGGAGGAGTTGCGTGTGGGATTTGGGCCTCGATTCTATTACCCTTTGGTAGTTTACGATCCTGCTCAAAGCTCTTTCTCTTCGTTCTTTGATGTAGTCGAGCTGATCTTTTAGCATTTCTTCGTTTTCGACTGGTTGATCCGCTTCGGCTGGTACCATCGCTTCGGATCCGTATACCAGCGCGAATGGTGTTTCTCAGGTGGCTCGACGAGGTGTTGTTTGATATGCCCATAACACCCCGTTTAGCTCTTCGGGCCATCTCCCCTTTTTGCTGTCTAACCTCTTTTTGATCCCGTTGATTATCATTCAGTTTTCTACCTCAGAGTGTCCGTTTCCTTGTGGATATCTCGGGGTCGAGGTGTTAAGAGAGATTCCTTGCGTGGTGCAGAAGTTTTTGAATCTGCTAGAGATAAACTGTGGTCCATTTTCTGTGATGATCTCCTTCGGGAGTCCGTATCTGCAGACTATGTTTTTCCAGACAAAATTTTCCGCGTCTACGTCTTTTATGTGTGCGTAGGCCTTGGCCTCAACCCACTTCGTGAAATAGTCGGTCGCTATAAATTGGAACCTTGTTAGTCCTTTGGCTGCTAGCATTGGTCCGACGATGTCCATCGACCATTTTATGAATGGGTACGGTACTGTGACCGAAGAAAACTTTAATGCGGGTTGTCTGATGGTTGGCGCGTGCCTTTGGCACGCATCACATTTTCTCACATGCGATTCGCTGTTCTTCAGTATGGTGGGCCAGAAGAATCCTTGTCTTTTGATTTTGTTGGCCAGGGATCTTCCTCCGGAATGAATTCTGCAACTTCCCTCGTGTACTTCGTGGATGACGCTCTTTACTTCGTCTTCCCCCAAGCATTTAAGGTATGGTCCGGTGAAACTTCTTTAATAAAGCGTGTTGTTTATCAGACAAAATCTCAAACTTTTGTCTCTCAGTTTTCTGGCTTCTTGTCGATCCCGAGGTGTTTCTTCACCCCGTAGGAATTTGATTACTGGAGTTCTCCAGTCTTCCGGGCCAAGTTCGATGATGTGGACCGTTTAGTCAATGCTTGGTGCATCTATCGTTTCTACCGGGATGATTCGTTTCACTTCGGGGTCCGAGGTGGATGCTAATCTCGTTAGTGTGTCGGCTTACGCGTTCTTGCTCCTTGGGATTTGGTCTATCTCGGCTTTGTCAAAATGTTTTGATCAGTTGGTTTACCATCGTTAGGTAGGCGTTCATTCTTTGATCTTTTGCTTCGTATTCCCCGGCTATTAGGCTTGTTACCAACTTTGAGTCGGGGTAAGCTTTCACATTCCGTGCCCCCACTGCTCGTGCTAGCTTAAGGCCAGTGATCAGGGCTTTGTATTCGGCTTCGTCGTTCGACGCCTTGAAGTTGAGGCGGAAAGATTGCTCGATCACCTCGCCACTTGGGGTGACAAGGTGAATTCCTACTCCTGATCCGTTTTGGTTCGAGGATCCATCTACTTTCAGTGTCCATGTTTCGTCCATTGATTCGTCTTCCGATTTTCCAAGGTATCCGAGGAATTTTCCCGACGACCCTCCGAATGAACAGTTTAAGGGGTTCAACTTCATTCGGTACTTTTTTAGCATCTCCAAGCATTGCTCGAGGTGAGCGATATGATCCTCATAATGTTTGGACTTGACCAGTATGTCGTCTATGTAGACTTCCATGGTCTTTCCGAGGTATTCAGAGAACATTTTATTCACGAGTCATTGGTAGGTATCCCCGGCGTTCTTCAGCCCGAAGATCATTACCTTGTAGCAGTAGATCCCTCGTTCAATTATAAACGAGGTCTTTTCTTGGTCGTCGGGATGCATCATGATCTGATTATAGCCGGAAAAGGCGTCCATGAAGGAAAGCAACTCATGTCAGCACGTCGCCTCGACAAGTCTGTCGATGTGTGGGAGCGGGAAGCTGTCTTTCGGACATGCCTTGTTTATGTCGGTGAAATCGATGCACACCCTCCATAGTCCACTTTTCTTTTTTACCACGACCGTGTTTGCCAGCCAGTCGAGGTATTTTACCTCGCGGATCGATCCCGTCTTGAAAAGTTTGTCAACCTCCTCGTTCACCGCCTTGGAACGGTCCGGGGCTAGCTTTCGTCTCTTTTGTTTGATTGGTTTGAAGCTCGGATCAACGTTGAGCTGATGCGAGATGATTTCTAGGCTGATTCCTGGCATGTCCTCGTAGGACCAGGCAAAGCATTCTTTGTTCCTTTTTAGGAATTTAATGAGTGGCTTGAGGATTTTTCCTTTTAGCTCGCTTCCGATCCCGACAGTGTTTTCGGGGTTTTTGTCGTCGATGGGGACTTGTCGCACCATCTCAATTTTCAGAGACTCGTTGTCTTCCTCCGAGGTGTTTTTCACCTCATTTATTTGTGGATGATGTAATTGCTATTCCTGATTCACCGTACTTTGCTTGGCGAGCAAAAAGTTGTTCATGTAGCATCTCAGTGCCATGGCTTGGTCACCTCGGATTTCTTTGATTCCTTCATCGCTCGGGACTTGCAAACTCTGGTGGTACGTCGACGGCAATGCTCTCATTGCATGCAGCCATGGTCTTCCTAGGATTGCATTATATGCCGATGGGCAATCGATGATCAAGAACTTGGTTGTCGTGTTCACACCTCCCGCCATTACGGGGAGCTTGATCTCTCCTATGGTGTTCACAGAGTTACCGCTGAATCCGGTGAGTGGGATCGTTTCCCTATTGATGTCCTCTGGCCTTATTTTCATTTGGCTTAGAGTCGACTTGAAAATTACGTACGCGGAGCTTCCGTTATCGATGAGAATCCTTTTGGTTTCCCAGTTTGCGATGTTTAGGGTTATGACCAATGTGTCGTCATGTGGCCCTGCGAGCTCCCGAGCTTTGGTTTCCTTGAATGTGATTAGAGCTTCCGGCCCTTGCGAGATCTGACGAGGTGCGTCTGACTGCAATTTTCGTTGGTGTGCCTTAATCGAGTTGATTGATGGCTTACAGTATTGAGATCCTCAAATTATCACATTGATGACTTAGGATTTTTTCTCTTGGTTAGTGTCTTCGACGTCGTTGACCTATTTTCCCTTTTTCTCAAAGGGGGTGTCAGGGGCTTCCCCGTGCTGGGGAGCTTGGTTTTTCTTGTGCTTCCTTTTTTTCGAGGCTGTCCAATCTTCTTTCGGGCTTGTGTTTCCTTGTAGCCTTGGGTTTAAGGCCTTGATGTCGAGGTCGCTCATCTCTCCTCGCTCCAACTTTTCCGCTAGGGCCATTTGTAGCTTGCGGCATTGGGTTGTTGCATGCTCGAAAACCTTGTGAAATTCGTAGTAGGCCTTCGGATCCTTAGGCCACGGATCTGATTGAGGCGCTGCGTTGCTGCCTTGTGCCATGTTGACCTTGTCTTTCTCCGAGTTCATGACGTAACCCGGGGGAAGATTACTTTGCTTAGGATGAGGTGCGCTACCTCGGTGGGGCCCGGCTCCTTTGTTGTGGCAGGAATCCCGCGGTGGTCTTGGAATGTTGCTGAATTTAGGCCTCGCCGGGGTCGGATCAAATTTTGCGGCGAGGCTCGCTCGCTCCTCCTCGACTCGGATCCAATTGCCTACGTTGTGCATAACGTCCTCTATTGAGCTGTGTCGGTTCACGTAGATATCCTGCCTGAATTTTGATTTGTACCACAGCCCCGCGGTCAGAGCCGCAATTTCTGTTTCGCCGCTTACTCCGTTAAGGCATGATAGCATGTCCTTGAATCTGGCTATGAAGTTCTGTAGTGGCTCATCCTTTGTTTTCTGTAAAGCGTAAAGCTGCGCCACCGTGGTCTCTGTCTCGATGAACATGGAGAAGTCTTTCAAGAAAAGTGTTGTCAGCTGATCTAACGAGCTAATTGTGGCTGGTTGCAGCCTTGAGAACCAGTCGAGTGCATTCTTCACGAGGTGCTCGGCGAATATCTGGCAGTATCCAGCATGTCGTTGTTGAGGTTGGAGGTCGGCTCTTCCCATTGCGATGTAGAATGCCTGCAGATATGCTCTCGGATCGTTCTTTCCGTCGTAACGTGAGACGTTGACCCTTCCGATATCCCTGATTTTCTCGTTAGTGATCAACGAGGTGAGTGGTGTGCTCGTGGATTCTTGAACCAAGCGACCTATTTCGGGAGCCGCCGAGGTGGCGTGATGAACCTTTGTGCTCACCGCCTTTACCTCGGATTGTACCTTTTCTATCGTGGATTCAAGCTCTCTTAGCCATGTCGGGAATGGAAGATCGGGATTGTAAACGAAAGGATTGTCGTTGTAAGTAGCACCTTGTCGGGCCATAGGAGGCGTCTCCTCCCGGATGCGGATCGGGTTGGCCATTTCGTCCCCAATCCGCGCAGAGCCCGGGCGCATTGGAGCCTGGGGGGTTTGCATCTCGGCACTCCGATTCGCCTTAGGAGGGGTCCGGAATCCAATATCGTCGGTTTGGTTTGGTGCATCGTAGTTGGATTGAATCGCTCGTAATCCGGTGCCGGGGTGTCCAGTCGAAGCGCGGCCGGTAGCGACCCCGCGGTCTTCAGACCCTTGTGGGCCCGTGGTAGGATTTTGCTCCTCTGTTACGCCCGGGGTGTTTTCCACCTCGGTTGGTCCTGAAGTGACTTGGATTCCGGAATAATCTAGAGTCCTTCCTCGTCCGAGATCTCTCCGAGGTGCTGACGAAGATTGGGCCTTCATCAAATTGGACTGCTTCGGTCAATGTCCCTTCGATTTGGGACTGTTTCTGGGAGAGGCTTTCCAATTTTGTTTGGAAATCCTTTATCGACTCCGCGCCCTCCTCAAGTTACTTGAGGATGGTTTCTAACATGGCTTTTACGGCGTAATCCGCTGCGGTCTCCGAGGGGTTGCTCGTGGAATTCCTGCTGGATGCTCCGCTTGCCATTCATGCGTTTGCTTGCTGGGAACTTGGTTGGGTAGGAATCTATAAAGATTTCCCACAGACGGCGCCAAACTCTTGATGTGAATAATCACGACCAACTGTCACAAAGCGATTTCGCTCTGTTTACGATGAATTTAATGACGGATCTTAACTTTACGAGATAAAAATCCACTTCGACGGATAAGAACACGAGATGATAAATTTGTAAAGGGTTGAACGATGATAAATATAAAATATATTTGATTGATAGCAAGATGAGTACAGCGTGAATAACTTGTAGAAAGTGTCGAACAAGTTGTGTATGCATTAGATTACTTCGTAGGCCTTTTAATAGCCTGAGCTACAACGTATACTTCCTATAAACCAGCAACGGCTAGTAGACTAAACATATTTCTCCTTGCCTTTCCTCTGATCACCACGTGTAAAATCTGGACGACGTGGTATTTGGTGCCTTTCCACGTGGAGGGTTCTTGGCTGGTCAATGGAAGGAGAGCATGCCTAGTGTTCGGGGTTGCTTGGTCTTTAGGGTAGCTGCTTGGTCCTTGTGGGCTTGGTCTTCGTGGAGACTTGGCTTTTGTTGACTAAGCTTCATGGTGGGTTCTTGATGGGCCAGTCGTGTTGAGCTGCCCGTTGGGCCTCCAGATTTGTTTTGAAGCCCAATTCTTCTATCACTCTTGATCTGGTGCACGTCGTTTTTGGGAGTGTATGTAGTTCTTGAATTACGACTTCGTTTCCGTGCATAGGATGAAATCCAGCATCATCAATTAATTATTGGGATTTCCCATAATTACCTGCCATTAGGAACCCTAGGATAAATAACGTTTAAAATATCAGAGAAAGAAATTTGAAAACTCTACAAAATTCTCAATAATCAAGTTAATTGGCATTGATTCTCGTCGATTGTATGTGTGACTTTTAACATCGCACGACCTTGGTCTTAATAAGTAGCCTCAGGCACAGGCCAACTTGTGTATCGCCGTGGCCGCAAGTTGAGCGGTCTCGCCGTGCATTGGATGAAGAATTCTATCATTGCGAGCTCAGATATATTTGTCAACATCAATGATAATCATCAGATAAGCTTAAGATTATATATATATAATATATATATATATAAATAAGTACATGCATATGCGTGTGGAATTAAGGATCATTTCCCTTTCGCCTTGTGGACCATCAATCTCACAGTGGACATGTTAGCACGACAAACTGAGAATGACATTCATTGGCGCAATTATTAACGTTAAGTATTAAATGCTGAAACATTTCAGCTAATTATGGTGCGTTGGTTTTGCAAACGTTGATAAGATATATAATTATAGGGGTTATTAGTGGTCAAACTACCCAAATTATTTGAAAATGGCGAGTATAGAGTTAATTAAAAAAATCGTGATAATAGTACTCACATTTATCTTTTTGGCAAATCGATAGACTTCATTTATTTTTTTTCGTTATTTTGTTTTACTATTTCCTTCAGTGGTGACGCCAACAACACATTTCGTGATGCTGTTTGAGGTTATGAACTGAGAATTCTATAGGCTTATTTCGATTTTCGTGGTTTTGATCGTTGAGCTTACTAGTTTGATTTGGATTGACATCATCACTGGCGAAAAATAACAAAAAAACTAATGGAAAAGTGGATGAGGTGTATTTAGGTACTTTTTCCATAATTTTTTTTTATATTAAGTTTATCTCGCCTATTAACAAACAACTTAAATACTTTTACCGCAATAACCCTACTTAATTTCCAACGACACTATAGTTATCGTCGTTTTTCAAACGTGCATGTATGTGATCTCTCTGTTGTCATTAAATGCACCAAAGCCAAGCAAAGTTAGAGAAAAAGACATTGAATTCTTGGCTTACCTAATCTTCATCAAACACTAATCTTCTTGACAAATTTAAAAGTGAAACTGAAAGCACTTATTAAAAAATTAGTCAATAATGCACAAATGATAAAATGTTGGTTCAGTGCTTGATCAGCTCTTGGTTCAATGACTACTCGTGACACTAAAAAGTTGAAAAGAAAAGAACAATAAAAAAATTAACTCGCAGCTTTGAAAAATCATTTGTGGAAACGACATTAAAAACAACCTGAAACTAATGTACCTCGACAGGAAACGACATGAAACAGAAACATGTCAAGCAACTGAGTGTTACGTACATATGGAAAACCACATTATATTAAAGAATGAAATTTAAAAGTAAAACGACAGCTTACCCTTAACGACATTATTTGCTATTTGTTTTCCATCTTTCAATTTTCTAAGGATACATTTAACTTTCAGATAACCGCGGCCAAAATTCGAATATTCTTTCCAGTTTTATTGATGAGTTTCCTTTTTTTTTTTGCATGATAAAGTTCTTATTTTTTACATTTGTAAGACAATTAATCTTTCACCTTTTATTTTTAAGCCAAAAGCCACATAACATCATGTTGACTACCACATGGCATGCCATGTCACCTAACTGTCACGTGGATTTTTTTTCTTCTAAATAATTTTAAAAAAAATCTAAAATTATTTATTAAGAAGTTGTTAATAATTACGATACCGAAGAATCAGAATGAAATACTTGGATTCAAATAACACTTTTTTATAACCCAAAATCTCAAAAAAAAACGGGATTAAATTACGCGGAATCTAAAAAACTCGGATTAAAATATGAATGTAATTTTTATACTGGATTATAAAAATACCTAATTAAAATACCTGTCTTGGAATACCCGGAATCCAAAAATCTAAAATTACAAATACTCGGGTATTTTTATTAATTAATACCCTTTAAATATTAATATTCATCACTAGTAATGCATTCTTATGTATGCTTAATTACGAATTCATATTATGCTTCAACATAATAATTATAATTTTTAAAACGAATTACAGAGGCAATAAACCCTCATATTTATGTAAGTGTTATTCTTAGGGTGTTTGTTAGCATTTAATGACCATCTAAATCTTGTGTTCGCTTTGCTGTAATTGGTTGCTTATAATTGTAATCGCATTTGTAATCGTAATAGATTGGAATCGTAATTGTTAGGGGTGAATAAAAGAAACCGTTAACCGAATTTTTTACGTATACCAATTAGACCGCAAACCAAATTAAAGCGATTAAAACCAAATATACCGAAAGAAAACCGAATACCGGATTAGAATAAAATAGGTTTTTGATTTTGATATGAAAACCGCAACCGCATACCAGTTTATACCGCTTT
The DNA here is from genome assembly GCA_954871525.1 of Parietaria judaica. Lineage (NCBI taxonomy): Eukaryota > Viridiplantae > Streptophyta > Magnoliopsida > Rosales > Urticaceae > Parietaria > Parietaria judaica. Next base: position 6,368,386 of record OX940868.1, read on the forward strand.
ATCACTACATATTATATTATTTTTTACCGGTAATAGTCAGGTTTATCACAATTTCAAAAATATTATTTATGTCATTACTTTCTCCAAGTTTATAATCTAGCAATACTTGATTTAATGAGTAGTTGTGGATGATAATAACTTAAACTTACTTCTATTAGTATTTTTTGGGTTATTACTTTTTGCTTCAATGTTGTGGGGATTTCTAAGAACTATATCAATGTTATTTACGTAATTTGGGACTTCATTAATTTTTGTGTAATATAGTTATGTGTAATGTATCTTAAAAGATATAATGCGATATAAAATACCGATATTACCACAACCAAAACAGAATACCGATTATACGATAAAAATAGGGTATTCATTTTCATTGTAAAAGTACCGAAATGCGATATTCGGTTTATTATTTATCAAATACACCACCGAATACCCGCTTGTTCACCTACTAATCGTAATCGTATTCGATTAGAATGTTTACTTGTACCGTTGTAATGAAGAAAGGAATGCTCATTACATTATTTAGTACGACACAATATGCAACGTAATTAATAAATATTTACAAAAATACCTTTAAATTTGTAATGTTTTTTAATTTTTAACTATTCGCACCCTGAGTTCTGATTACATATTTTTAAATATTTATTATTTATTTTTTGTGCATTTTATTATAATATTTAATATTATTATTAAAAATTGTATATATTGTAAAAATATGTTGTGTGTATCAATTGAATATATTGTATAAATTGTATGTGTGTATCAGTTGTATTGTATGTACTGTATAAATTGTATGTTTATTCTTCTTTATTTTATTAACTGTATATGTCAACTATTATGTGTTGTGTCGTGTGTTATGTTTGATACATGTTAATGCGTAAAAATGACTTTAACTTAGAGTCGGGTCCCGAGTTAGACCTGCTGAACACGTGGATGATTGAATGCCGAGTCAACGCGGGTTGAGTGACGATCGTCAAAGCTGCAGGTGAATCCGTTGTCTTGGATCAATCTCCGGGTTGTTCTTGGCGATCCTTGGCGAACTTCCTTCCTTGGCGAGCTCCTCGTCGGGGCGAAGTCCGTGTCTTGGAGAAGCTCCTCGTCGGGATGAAGTCCTTGTCTTGGCGAAGTCCTCGTCTAGGCAAACTCCGGTCTTGATGAAGATACTAGCTGGTCTTGATGATTCTTTGTGATTTCCCTTCCTTGGTGAGCTCCTATGGCGAGGGAAGCTCTGAAAAATAGGTAGATCGGGCCCGTTTCCCGTCGTGTATAGTTGGGCGAGGCTGCCTACGTATCTCAACTTAAGAGAATCTAGTCCCACGCAATTCATGGTTAGTAATAATGGCTGGTGAATGACGATGTGGTTTGACTCGTCGGAAGTGTCGATGTTGGTGGTGCGGGGCTGACCCTTGGCCGAATGGCAAGGGTATTACCGGCGTGAGATGCTCCTTATAAACCTCGTAGGTGTTGGCGAGGGCCTTAACCTGGCGAGGGATGCTAATTCTTTATCGACCTTGCAGGTGTTGGCGAGATCGTTTTGGCGAGGGCCTTGACCTGGTGACGGATGCTCCTTCTCTATCAACCTCGAGGTTTTTGCATCCACGCGTTGAACTGGTGAGGGATGCCTTCGTTGACTCGTCGAACAACCTTCCTGCGAAACTAAGTCTTAATGCTACATCTTTTCTTAGACGACCCTCTCGTGACGAACTCCCAGGGTTCATCAAAAGAGAAGACGAATTACAGAGAGAGAAAGCTAGAAAGAGAAGCTCTAGAGGAAGATGTGTGAGTGTGGAAATGAGGAGGGAAAAACATTTATTTATAGGAAAACCAAATCCATGTAATTTCACTAGAAGGTCCTGCGGGTTTCTCCATTTCCCTAGGGGCCTGGCCGCGGCTCCTTGGCTCATCTTTGATGTCTTATGGTTGTCCGCGAGTTCGTATGTTGTGTCCGGCGGAATCTGGGGGATTTTCCGGGGATCTTCGTGAGCTCGGATCTTCTCGTCGTGTGGAATAATTGTAAGTTACCCCTTCTTCAAGCGAATGATTAGATAAGTTAAAGGTAATTCTATTTTTATGATTTTACTCGATTTTTGAATTTTTGGAGGTTCATAGGCGTATTTTGTAAAATAAATACCTTTTAAATTAATTTTCAACTCCGAAAATAAATAAATAAAATCACGTGACATTTATAAATGTGATAGTAAATGAGTAATTTGAAAATAATAATTACGCATTAATTTTAAAATTTAAAAGGTTTCTTAAATAATGTGCAATCTTTTAATTGTAATAAAGACCGTACATAAATAATAACTCATGAAAACCTGGACAAATAATTTTAATTTGGTTTTCATGTTTGAAAATTAAAAGTGAAACTTTATAGAGTTCCAAATTTTAATTTCCAAGGCTTTTTAAACAATCTTTGAAAATAGCCTTTTTCACTTAAATACGTATTAAAAAAAAAAACCCCCATTTTTGATCGTTTTGGTCATTAAAAATCGAAAACATCAGCTTGTGGGGACTAGTTTGTGCGATTTTGGGCTACATGGGCTTTGTAAATTTTGAAATTAATAAAAAAGGGGGGATAAGAGTAGGGTTAAATATTATCTCATAAATACTTTTTAGGGTTTTAATGCATTTTCTCTCTCCTCCTCCTCTCCAATGCGCGATTTGGCCTTCTGCGGTGAGCTTCGACGGCTGCATTAACTTTGCTTGCGGTGGTGATGGCGATTTCCGGCGAGCTTGTTGGCGGTGAATTCTTTGTTGACGATGTCCTTTTGTCTAGTAAGCTCGCTTTTTTGAATTTTCTCTTTGACGATGAAACTTCGGTCACCATTGATAGTGTTTCGGCGAGATTGGATGACTGGACATTGAGTCTTGAAGATATATTCCCTGTAGGTGATGGAGCAGGAATCAAAATTCCGGCGAGCTTAACGGAGGAGACCCAGTTCGGCCTTGGTGAGCTCGGCAGTGGAATGGAGGCTCATGGCGCGGCCGAAATGACCGGCATAGGTGCTTCCGCGGCGTCTGGGCTGGTTTCGGGAGTCGACGTGGAGTGCGGCATAGCGGAAGGCGCGTTCAGCGTCGGCGCACTCAGGGGCTTCGGCACGGGCTGCAATGTCCACGACGTGGCGGGCTTGACCAATATTGCTTTGTCGGATTTATCTGCGGCGGTCACCGGCGGCGGCACAACGTCAAGCAGGGTGGAGGTCGAGAGCGGGCTCGAGGTGTGTGTGGGCTCTGGCGTGAGCTCGTCGGCGATCGGCGCGGGTTTCAAGACGGGCAGTGGCATGGTGAGCAATCTAGTGGTTAGTGCGGCTGAAATAGTGATGTTCGTTGGTGGTGGGGAGGTTGTCTTGAATCCCGGCAAACCTGCTCTGGCGAAAGGGCTACCAAAAATTGTGGTAGAACCCGACTTTGACAAGAAGTTTGATTTCAAGAGTTTTGAGATTCCGATTGACGATCTGATTTTTGCATTGGACTCATTGGCCCCACCGGTATCTCTCATCAATGAAATTTACACTCGTGGGCCAAGCGTTCTGATTTTCAGGCTCACTAACGATCTCTTATTGCTTATTCGTCTTTTAGCGTCGGCTGCGAAGAAGAGCGTTTTGTCTTCTCAGTCTCATGGATGTGTTGTAAACTTTGCAGGTGGCTTGAAAACTTGTGGCGGATCTTCTAGCTAGCATGGCTCAGATCCATCGGTCCTTGATGGTGCTTCCGATGTAGAGTTTGCTGACGTCGATAGGCCTGATGTCGTCGAGGAGCAAGGCGTTAGCGGGGACTTTGTCGCTGAGGCGCCTGTTACTGAGGATGGACCTGCAAGCGAGGGTCTTGCCATCGTGGGCTTTGCCACTGGCGAGGGTCCTCATGCTGACGAGACACTCAGACAGCGTCACTACCGCGTTTCTGCCTTCTGTCCTAAGCTGATGGTGCGTAGCCGTGTCTCTATTTCTTCTTTGATGTCATTCATTGCTCCACATGGGTTGCTGTATCTCGCCGCTCTTCGATTTCATGCTGCAGGCGAGCTTCCTTCTGATCGCGTCCCTATTTTTATGCCGGTACAGTTGGAGAGTCTTTGTCTGGGGATGGGCCTTCCTCTTCGTCCTTTCGTCAGTGATCTTTTGGTGTCGCTGGGTATACCGGCCTTCCAAGTTACGCCGGGATCCTTTCGCATCTTGGCGGGTTCATTCACGTCGTCCTCTGACGATCGAAGAGTTTCTAACCACTTTTCGCTTCTACTATTGTGGCTAGGAAGCTGGGGAATATGTCGTGTCTTTGTCATATATTTGTCTGGAGGTGCCTCGTTGCAGGGAAAATCATAAATGGCGATGTCAATGGGTTTGGGCTCCGGCGTCTCTGCTTGGTTCGTCTTTGCTTGACTTTAGCTCTCGATTTCTACGTCCGCCGTGTGAGCATACGTCTGGTTCAGGGGATTTTGGTAGCCTTATGTCGAAGTTGGTGAAGAAAGGCAGTCTCCTTTCCTTCACGGCGTCTCGGCGGTGGATCTCAGCGAGATTCATTGCAGATTCACTAGGTAGCTTTTTCGATGTTGATGAGGCATATGTGTATGCTCCAATCCCTCTTCAGGTGCTTTCTCCTGCTGAGGGTGATATGCCTCGTGCTTTGTCAAAGGAAGGCGTTCGTCATTAATCGAGGGCGGATGTTCGTCATTCTTCTATAATGAAGGCCGATGTTCATTGCTCTTCAAAGAAAACTGCCAGACGTTCTTCTTTGGCGAAGGCTTCGCCGAAGGCAAATGTTCCAGCTCCTGAGCGGCGTATTCCTTTGGTGGTCATCTATCCTTCGCCTGCTCCAGCTTTGTCGACTCCTGCAGGTATAATTCATTTTTCTTAATTTTTCAGTAATTGTATAGTTTTCCATTGCTTCATTCGTCGTTGTGCAGGTTCATCTAGCTTTAGGAAGTTCTTTTTCCAGATGCGTCCTCGGGCTTTTGCTGCTGATCCTGATACTTCTATCACTCATGTTGCTCTAACCTCGAAGTCGGGTGGCGAGTGGCTTTATGATCGCACCTTCCGTCTCTTGAAGCGACGATTATCGGGAGAGAGGGCTACTTCATCTCTTCGTTCGCATTCACCTTCTGGCAAGCTTGGGGATTCTTCTCGTCGGGTTGTCAGCGTAGCGGTGGTCTTGGCGCGATGTAATCTCCAGTTGTGGCCTTGGAGGGCGAATCTCGGCGTGACGCGCCTGCTCCTGCTGCCGTTCCTCCGTCTTGCGAGGTTCTTGAGTTTGGTGGTTTGCTAAGCATCGAGCGTACAATGAGCCTCAAGCGTCTCTGCATGGAGAGTGTGCGTAGTGTTTGTCCTCGAGTGTTTGCGTTGGTAGTGGGTGCTTCAGTTAAGGTTTGCTCATCGAGGATTCAGTCTGTTAGGCAAGGGTACATACTTTTCGTCTTCCTTGTCCTCGTCTTTTATCTTCTAGTCCTTGATTTTGTCGGCGGAGGTGGCTCGTCGTCTTCAAGCTTCCAATACCATGTGTACGTCTTTGAAGGGCGTCTTGAAGAAGTTCGCTCCTGAGCGTGATGTGCTGCAAGGCCATGTGACCTAGGCGAGCCTCGAGGTGAAGATCTCTAGGGATGATGGCGCGCGCGAGGGTCGTCAAGTCGTTGAACATGAGCTTTGTATGGCAAAGGATCGGGTCGCGGCTTTAAAGGCTTCCTTGGCGAGGCTTGACTCCCGGATCGAATGTCTTTAGAATGATGTCTCCGAGACTGCTTCTTCCCATGCTTCGCTGAACGCAGATGCTGACGTGAGTCTTGCTGAGATAGAGGCGACGTGGCACGCAACTTCTAACGAGGTGTACTGGTCGGGATTCGTGGATTGCCAAGCGGCTCATGTTCAGGAGACTGGTCATCGTGCTCTTTCCTTCAGGTTCCTTGACATCCTTGGTGCTCCGGACTCCGTTCGTTATGTGGAGCCGCCCAACTTGATGTTTCCTATAGATTAGTTTCTCTTTTCTTTGTCATTTATGATTTCTAGAAATTTTCTCGCTTTATTAAGCCTTACTCCTTGCCTTTGTTGCTTGTTCGGCATGTTTTGACTTTTTGTTGCGTACATGTTTTATGATATTTAAGCATTTAGTATAATTTGAACTTTGATTTTTGTTCATACCTTTGCTTGTCGAGTGTGCGCGTCGTGGCGCGTTGTAGCAGTCTTGGGAGTGCACTCCGCTGCGATTATAGGGTCGTCACCCATTTTTGACCTGCAAGTAGTGTAGGATGTCCGTAAACAGTAGTTGTCAGTAGACAGTGGGTTGTCTGTAGAAAGTAGTTTTCCAAAGACAGTGAGTGTTCTCGTCGAGTAGCTAATCTGACGAGTGTGGTTGACGCTTAACCACGAGTGTGTTGTCCATACACAGCTGTCGTATGGGTACCTGGCGAATGGTCTTCGGCTAGTGCGTAGCCGGAATGAGTGTAGCCGTATTGGGACCTGGCGAGGATTTTTGTTTGGCGCGTCACGAGTGGGTTGTCCGTAGACAGTAGCCGTATGGATACCTGGCAAATGGTATTCGGCTGGCGCGTAGCCAAAAGTGCCTATTATGTTTCTGGCAAGGTTTTCTTGTTATGTACCCAGTTGGGTCCTCGGCGCATAGCCGATAATTTAATTTTTTTTAGAGATCGGTATATAATGTAGTGCCTCCCGAGTTTTGGCGTAATCTGCCTTGCAGTTTCAGGAAAAAAATTTAGAGTATTTCGCATAGACGAATTTTATTCATAAGTACAGTTGGCCTACAAAGTAGACTTGGCCTCGCGTATTGCGTTTTATTGAATAGGATATGGAATCTTCATAGTGACTTAAGTAGTGGGGGTTGATTGGTTGGTAGGACTGGTGACTCTCCTTGGCGTAGAGAGTCAAGAATCGCGGTCATTTCCTTATCTTCGGTTTCTTCATCGGGGGTCTTGTGTTTTTTCTCTTATCTTTCTCGGCTCATTGCTCGAGCTAGGGCGGCTGCTTCGTCGTTGGCGGTTGCGGGGATCCAGGTGATTTCGTACCACATCAATGGCCGGAGGCGGTCCATAACTTCTTGCAATTGTGTCAGCGTGTTGTCCTCCTGTGTCGATAGTCCGTCCTTCATCTATCTTAAGATCCAATGTGAGCTGCAGTGTACTCGTATATTCTTCACGTCAAGCCTTTTGGCGAATTTTAGACCAGCGAGTAGCGCTCCGCGTTCGGCTTTATTTCTTGAGGCTGTGAACTCAAACTTGATGGGGTACTTCGACTTTTTCTCCTTGAGGGCTGGTGATTGTTGACGTGGTTTCGCACACCAACAGTCCCATGAGTTGTGAATGGGATTTCGATTTGAAGATGCTAAGATTTTTGTGGATCTTGACCTCCGCGTCGTTAATACTTTGTGTTGGACATATGTGTCCTTAAACAAGATATTTATCCATTTGTAAAAGATTATGACAAGTCGTTGAATAAAGATGGTACTTATTATGTTAATCTTATTATAGTTTCTGTAGAGTAAAATAGAATGTTTGATTCCTTAGTTCATAAAGGATGCAATTATGTTATTATTATCACAAAGGAGTCATGTGAGGAAGAATTAATAAACGTAATAAATGAACTTAAAATGTCCGTGACCTGATTAACTGGGTGGGAGCCCATTAATCGGTAAGGTCATTAATGTGACTGAAGTGACAATCCTATTCTGGATTTTGTGTGTGTCAACACTCACTAGAAGTGCATTAAGTATGAAGCGTCTTCATACTGGACTGGACCTGACTTAAACTCGAGAAGTTGTCATATAAGACCGTCACTGACAACTTGTAGTTGAGTCGCAAAATGATGATCAAATGGATATTAGTTCTAAGTCCTGAGTGGTCATGAGTCCAAGCTCCTGGCTTGATTGTTCTTTGATTTAACCATTAAAGAACACAAGACATTACCGCTGTTCGCAACACTATTATTTTGGGAACATGATAGTCAGTAGTAAGGATTGCTTGATCATAGACATGGGCATCACACAGCTCTCTTCAGAGTCATGATGATTTTCTTGGTTGTCACTGGTGAGAAGTGAGTGGTACCCGTGCGCAACTTATGAATCGAAACCATAAGTGGGTTACTCATAATATTACTGGCTGAGTCAAGGATGAAAATGCATTGAGGGGCATTACGGTATAAACCGCCTGCTCATGTGTGGGTCATCAAGTGAAAGGACAATAATCGGTATTTGATTGAATCTAATGGACACCCTGCTGTATATAAGGGAATAATATATACCGTATCAGTAAAGAGTGCAGCCTCGGGTCTATAGTGGAATCACTTCGAGGTTTGACGAACAACTAGCAGTTCGTTGGAGCTTAAGTGATACGGGTCCATGGTCCCCAGGATAGCTCCGTAACGGATGATACGTACGTGATTAATATACATTCTGGATAATGTTTAATAATTTGGCTCGACTTATAAAACTGACAAGTCTGTGTCAGACGTCAGATAGTTTTATCGATAGCGTGGCAAAAGTACCATATTTTGGTACACGAAAGTAACTGATAAAAATAAAGTTAGAATTTAGATTTTCGAACAGCGCCATGTTGTTCTAAATTAAATTCTAAGCAACTTTGCTTTTTGAACCAAGTCATTTTGACTTACGGTTTGTGATTTATGGATTTTCTAAGTTTATGACTCGGTTCGATAAACTATGAAATTAAATCACATGTCACGAATTTAAATGACGGTGTTGCACCATGACATTTAATGTGTGATAAAGAGATCAGGGTTTATTAATATAATTTGATTATTTGGATTTAATTATTAATATCTTATTAATAATTAATTAATAATTAAAGGATTTATATTAATAAATAAATAATATATATTCATGTATTATTTAATGTGTATTTTGAATTAGGGTTTGGAGATAACAAACCCTAGATAAATTCGAATAACCAATTTAGAAGATTTTATTTTTGCGGCATAAATACCTGAAGTTTGGTATAATAGCAAAAACCCTAAAATCAATTTAATCCATTGGATCGGTCATGATTTAGTATCAACCGTTGGATTGAGATAATTGATTCAAACCCTAATGTAATTCGAAATTGAAACTTGGTGACCAAGTTTAGGTATTTCGAATTAGCTTAATTAATTTTGTCCGTTGGATCGGTTTTGAGATCTTATCATTAAACCTTCGGATTAGAAATTAATTAATATTATATATATGATATTAAAATTCGAATAAATATGAGATAAAAGTTTGAATTAGGGTTTTGTAAAACCCTAGGGTATTTGACTTTATCCCTAATTGATTTGATCCATTAGATTGGTTTAAGATTTAATTTTAACCATTGGATCTAGATAATCATTAACAAATTCGAATTTGAATATATATATATATATATATATAATATAATTCGAAAATATATAATATGATAATAAGATTAAATATTTCAATCTTATCTTATATTATTCAATTAATTAAATCCCTGATTAATTATATCCATTGGATCTAAATGAGATTGAATCTGGATCATTGGATTGAAATAATTATTTATATTTAATTAAAAGAATTCGAATAATGGGAGGGAAAATCTCCAAATCGGTTACAGCTTGAGCCTATAAATAGGAAGCTCATTCTACACATTTTACACACCTCTCCCCAGAGCAAAAACTCGAGCTCTCCCTGTCTCTCTAGGGTCTGCGAGTTTTCTGCTTCTGATCTCTTTTTCTGGTTTGGCTTAGGAGATAATTTTCTCCGGTAGCTTTAAAAGAACCTTCAGTTAAATTTTGCGACGGAGTCCTGCCAGCGAAGCCCACGCTTCGGTAGCGAGGAATCCAGGAGAATATCCCGGAAGATCACGGGAGTTTCCCTCAGTCCCGGCGGAGCCCTGCCCAAGTCAGAACGCGCAGCCGGAATCGTCAACTGAGGTACGGCCTTATGCATTGGGTAAATAAATGCGACCATTTACTGCTTTCTATTTATTTCCTATTCGACTAGATTATTAATAATGAATATGAAAATATTAAATTTGAAATATTTATCAGATCTCGTTTTGATTGTTACCCGATATCCGTGTCGTCGGTCCGATAACAAGATTTCCGCTTTAAAATGAATTTTTAAATGTTACCGGGATGGCCCGGAGGCTATTATCGTGGTAAGGAAGTCGGCTTGATACCATCGATTTCCAACACTTTGGAAGATGATACACGAATAGTAGAGAGACAGGAAAACAAATAAACACCAGAGATTTTTAGAGAGGTTCGTCCCATTGCGGGAGTTGACTACGTCCTCTGTACGTTTATTGCTTTGAAAAGGGTGATCAATCGGAACCACAAGCCAATTCCTGATAGATAGAAAATGAAAGACAAACACTCTGAAGACACGAAATCTCACAGACTCTTTTCTCTCAATGGTGGATGATTGCGTCTGTGTAAAATGGTTGTCTTCTTGCTTTTATAGGCGTCTGGTTTCTTCCCGCTGGATGTGTACGTTGGTGGTGGCTTTGCGTTCGGGCTTTGACATGCTGCCGAGCTGACACGTGAGCCACGTTCTGCGAGTTTTGTGTAGTGGTGGACTTTGACTCGTCGTCGTGGGGTTTGAATTTAGATCGTGACGATCTTTCTAGTCGGGCTTCGGAGGTTTGAATTGAGGTGGTTAACTTGGTCTGCTCATGCTCGAATACATTATTTCCTTCTGCCCGGACGCTTTGTTCTGCTTCTGCTCGGGACCCTTTGTGACAATCTCTGTTCGAGAGGAGCTTTGGATGTTGGATTTTAACCAAGTGTTAGTTTCTCTTGGAAGTGGGACTTTTGAGTTCTGCTTGGAATTTTCCTTTGAGAAACTCTGTCCGGACTTCTTTTTAGCATATTCTGCTCGGGGTGGGCTTTTTCCCTTCAGAGCTTTTAGTTCTGCTCGGGCCCGAACACAATTAAGTCATCGTGGGCTTTTGGGCTTTGTATCTCATAAGCCCAATTACATGAATATTCGATTATATTCATAACTTAGACCTTAATCAATTTAAACTATAAATTTAACTAATGACCTCATAATTCCGATTAAGGACCGAATTTGCACATCAACAGATAGCCCCCTACTATAAAAAATACGAAGTATTATTTATAGTATAAAATTTGATATAATCATGTAAAAAATCGTGATGAAAATTAATTAAATTTGCGAAATCGGAAACTTTCATGACTTTTACCGCAAAATCAAATTAACTGTGGGAAATCAGAATTGTTTTTATGATAATATTGCATTCTTTGGGGACCAATCTAAAAAAAATTGAAATAAAAAAGATTTTGAATCTTTCAGAAGGAACGGTTGTCACACGTGTCGCTCTACCCGGGTTTTGAAGAAGGAATCAAACCCTTCAACTTCTGCTGACTCTGTCAGCTCGGGGTCATGATGACTTGTTGCGATTAGGGTTTTGATCTTGGTCGTTGGATAAGGTTCAGTGCGATATTCAGGGGAACCCTAGCCTTACGATTCGGGTTGATTCACGAGTATAAATACACTCGATTGCTATCAGTGGAGGTCCAATCAATCAGGTCTGCTCGGGGGTCTCTTCGAATTCAGGTAATCACCTCTTCTTCTATTTATGTTTGTCTTTCTTCGTTTCTCATTTTCGCATTCAGAGAGAGAGAGAGAGCTTATTCGCCATTGTTTCTCTGCATTTTCTTCGAGTTTTCAGCCGTAGGTCTATTTCCTGGTTCTCTTTCTGCCTTCACTCTTTGCTTTGTAGGCTTTGTTGTCAATTCTCAGATAAAAGTAGGAAATTTTGAGGCTTTAGTTTGTGTGGTTTTTCTGAGCTCGGGATTAGGATTTATGGGTTTTGTTCTTGAAGTTTCTCTAAGAGATTCATAGAAATGGTTGAGGGTAGCAAGGATAAGAAGGGTAAATCTAAGGCTCCGATTATGGTCTCGGAGTTTCTCTAGACCGAATCTCGTAGGTCTTGATTGAGAGAAGATGATATTCCTAGGCTCTGGTCGGACTACAATATTCCGGAGTCTCTCCCTCTTCGGTTAACGGACTTCGATGAGTTTGCAGACTCGATTAGGGATGATTGGGTTTGTATATACGAGAAATATTTTCTGGATTGCGGGCTGAAGTTTCCAATTCCTAGGGCTATCCTAAGGTATGTTAACCAGATGGATATTACTCTGGCTCAGTTAAGCCTGAATTCGTATAGGATCCTGCTCGCCTATTTAGTTAGGTGTTGGGAGGAGGATACTGAGCTTTCTCTGCTTGATATGCTTCAGGTCTTTATGACCAAGAATAATTCTAGGGCTGAGGGAAGGTTTTATATTTCGGTTAAGGTTCACAAGGGTCACTTCATTCAAGGGATTCCGAGCAAGGAAGACAACAGGCAGGATAGATATTTCTTTTTCAAGTTGTGTCTAGGATATTTTGATACATGGACTGCCTATGTAAACAAATGGGCTCACGAGATTGGTAATATTCCCAATTTGTTTTGCTCAAATTTCTTATCTGTTCGGATATATTTTCCAGATCGGATTTCTCGATATGTTTTCAGATCGCAAGGGTAAGAAGGTGAGATCGATTCCTCTCAGGGCCAAGTTGAAGACTAAGAACGAGGTCCTCTTTCCGAGTTGGGGGATTAAGTGGAAAGATCTTTCCGAGGAGAGGTTTCATGTTGTTGGGTTTTTTAAGCCTGGTCCACAGGACACCTTTGTTCCTTACTACGCGCGCCTGTCTATATCAAGCAGCGAGGAAGACAATAATTAATTCGAGGTTGGTTTTCGCTTTCGATTTTTGGTCGGGGAATTACTAAGAGTCTTTATTTGCAAGCAAAGACGATGGAGCCAAACTATCGGGAGGTTAGGGCTCAGCGCACGGCTGCTATGGCTGCCGAGAAGGAAAATGAGAAGGAGAAGGGAAAGGGGAAGGGAGTTCAGGTCTCCAAGGAGACTTCTGGTCGGGTTGAACCAACCAAGGGAACATGAAAGGCCTCTGATCCGACTAAGGAGGTTCCCGAGGAGGGGGAGACCCGGAGGTCGTTCCCCATTCGGCCTGTGGAGGGCCATGGGGTAACTCCTAGCTCGGAGGTTTCCACGAGGGTCTTGGAGAAGACCACTCACTCTGCGGCCAAGCAAGAGACTGCCCGCGCTATTGCCAAAAGGCAGTTCGTCGAGATCTCCGACGAAAAGCCTATTCTGCCGGCGATGGAGGCTCCAGAGCCTTTGATTTCGTCCGGCCTCGCCCCGGTGGGGGTCTCGAGTTCTCCGGGCTAGTTCTTCTAAATAAGAAGCACCGCGTAAGAAGCCTAAAGGGGAGGGATTCAGTACCGAAGGGAGTTTGGTCATCTTCCGAGCCGCCTCGACCTAGTGGTTCTAAACCGCCGAGCCAGGGTCAAGGCTCTAGGAAGCCTAAGGTCGACCTAAAGAAGACGGCCGGTCGGGACCGACCTGTGGTCGGAGGTTCTTGCGAGCAGTGAGGGGAGAATCCCCCTCGTTAAGTTGCTTCTGTTCAGGCCGTGGGTCCGAAGCCTCAGCTCGAGCCATCGAGGGCGGCCAAGATTTCTTGGTATGGTGAAAAAGGGCCTCAATGATGCTCCCAATATAGCCGGGAACCTGTTGAAGCAGCTGACGAGCGAGCGAGTTTCTCCCGTGAAGGACGGTGAGGTCACCCAGCCCCGGGCGTACAACGCTTTTGCAGCGCTGCATGCCGAGGTAAACGAGGTGCCCAAGTCCGACCTTCTCTTTTTTTCTTTGTAATTTTCCTTGAAAATTTTCTAGGGTGATGACTTGGTTCTGAGGTACGAGGCCTTGATCAAGGAGCTTAAGGAGAGGCTTTTTGTTTCCGAGAGGGATAAGATCAAGGCCTAATTGGCCGAGAAAAAGGAGGAGCTTTCTCGGGTGAATGCCGAGCTCGAAAAGAGCTCCGGGCAGCTGGCCTCGAGAAATAAGGAGATCCTCGAGTTGAAGCCCAGATCTCAGCTCGGCAGAGAAAGATCAAGGCTCTAGAGATCACCGAGGTGGTTCTCCGGGAGAAGCTTGCCAACGCCTCTGCTCTGGTCTCTGAGTCCCAGGCAAACGAGAACAAGGCCATGGGGATGCGACTGCTTTCGATACGGCGCTGGGCCGGGCTGATAGAGATTTGAAGGCGCTCCGCGACGAGCTCGTATTGGTGAAGGTGGAGCACAACTACGCCTTGGAGGCGCTGGACGAAGGCCCAGGAAGAGGCATCTGCCGAGAAAGAGGCGGATAAGGCCACCCGACGTAAGTACAAGAAGCGGGTCCAATAGAGATATGCGGTGATATCCCATCACAAGGACGTCGCCTACCAGACCAACCTCTTGCACCAGGTTCAAGGCAACGTTGCTTTTGTTGGTGAGATCCTTGAGGGCAAGGTCACCGATTTCCAGAGCGATCTGGAAGTCCTCACAGAGGATAGGTACGAGTATGAGGATCTTCTGGCCGGGAAGCGGGTGCCCGTGGTGGACTCCCCAGCCCTTTCCCTGGATCCTAAGCTGACCGAGAATGTTGATGATGAAGATCGGGGACCCCAGGTAGACCCCTCACACCTTGCCAAGCCGGCCCTTTTTGCGCTTGGGGCGACCTCTTCTGAGCTGGCCTCGATCCCTGTTGAGCCAACCGTTCCTCCCCCGACCGAGCTGATATCGTCCGAGCACAACTCGTCCGGCCCGACCCCGCAGGAGGAGATCTTTGAGACTTCCTAGAGAAGGCGTTGCACTGCCGAGCTGTTGCTTATGCTCATAATAATTTTTTAACAATTTGCTTGCCCGTGGTTAGGGCTTTTGTTTCGGGCAAGTCAAGGGACCTGAACCCTTTTTTGTAATTCCTTTTTTGTTTACTCTGCGAATACTCTGCCCGTGGTTAGGGCTTTTGTTTCCTTTAATAAGATTCTTTCCTTCTTTTACTAATCTTTTTTCCATGCTTTGAAATATCTTGGTAGTCCACGAATATTTTGATTGATATGCGTGGGCAGAGGGTTTTTGGCTTTTCATGCTAAATATTCCGGCCAGGATTTTTGGTCATATCTTTAGGCAATATTGTGTTAAAATAACTTGGTGATATTTTGCAAAAATAGTATAGTGCATCCGGCAAGAGGATTTTTGGCCAAATAAGCTAAATGTTCCGGCCAGGGTTTTTGTTTTGCTTTGAAGGTTGATATCTAAAAGGTAGTAAATTAACTTAGTTAAATTGGTACCTTGAGGGATTTTTTGGGCCTGGTCGCCTGATATAGTCCTCCGGGCAGCTTCTTTGACGGCTCACGCAGCCGAGCAAAAGTTCCTGGAGGTAAGGCTTGCTACCCGAGCAAGTATGCTACCTACGATGAAAGGATATGGTACCCGAGAAAGTATGTTACTTGCGATGAAATGGTATGGTACCCAAGCAAGTATGTTACTTGCGATGAAGGGGCATGATACCCGAGCAAGTATGTTACTTGCGATGAAGGGGCATGATACCTGAGCAAGTATGTTACTCGCGATGAAAGGGTATGGTACCCGAGCAAATATGTTACTTGCAATGGAAGGGTATGGTGCCCGAGCAAGTATGTTACTTGCGATGAAATGGTATGATACCTGAGCAAGTATATTACTTGCGATGATATGGAATGGTACCCGAGCAAGTATGTTACTTGCGATGAAAGAGTATGGTACCCGAGCAAGTATGTTACTTGCGATGAAAAGGTATGCACCCGAGCAAGTATGTTACTTGCGATGAAAGGTTATATACCCGAGCAAGTATGTTACTTGTGACGAAAGGGTATGGTACCCGAGAAAGAATGCTAGAATTCAAAAGAAAAATAATCTCTTACGAACAAGCTGAATATTTCTAAAATAGTTATGTAATGATTGTGCCGCTCGTGCGGGCTTCGTTGCACTTGCTTTAGTAATTTATGGAGATGAAACAGATTTATTTTATTAAAGGGCGAGATTACTTACTTTCCGTTGGGCAACTACTTGGGTAGTTTTCTTGTAGTTTGTTGAACTCAAGACTCTAACTTTTGACCTGAAATCTTCGTCTTCGGGGGTAGGGGCGTATGTGGTTGTTGGGTTTATTGGGGTTGTGCTCGATTGTTTTAGGTCGAACTGCCTACGTACCCCATTTTCTGGGGATCAAGCCATTACGTAGTTCATGGGAAGTCAGTCTCTGACTTTTTATGCGTAGTATTTTCTGAGGTGCATGGCGTTCCCGCTTCGGAGGACTCTTGATCCGTCCGGGGTGGCTAGTTTAAATACACCGGGTTTTACTACTTTGGTTACGATATTAGGTCCTTCCCAGCTAGCCCCCAACTAACCTGCGTTGAGCTCGGCCGTGTTCTGGAAGACCCGTGTGAGGACCAACTCTCCGGAGACGAACCTGCGGTGCTTAACCTTGGAATTGTAATACTTAGCTACCGAATTATGGTAATTAGAAATTTGAATTAAAGCCTGCTCGCGTCGTTCGTCTGCGTGGTCTAATCTCATTTCGTCGTTAATTTCTGTGTTTTTGGTAGCGTACTCCCTCCTGATTCCAGGTGATGTATACCTTTGAAAAAGGGGTCTCTGCAGTTGATCTCCGCAGGGTGGTTCTCTACGACCATAGAACGTCGATGAGCTCGTCGGCCCATCGTCCCTTTTAGGTATCAAGTCTCTTTTTTATACCATCCACGATCGTCCGGTTCGAGACTTCCGCCTGACCGTTTCCTTATGGATATCTCGGAGTGGATGTGTTCAAGGAGATACTCCATTTGTAGCAGAAATTCTGGAATCTATTCGACACGAACTGTGGTCCGTTATCGGCAATGATCTCCTTGGGCAATCCGATGCGGCTTATGATGTTTTTCCACACGTAGTGTTCTACATCGGAGTCTTTGATGTTGGTATAGATTCGGCTTCCATCCATTTCGAGAAATAATCCATCACGACTAGTAGGAATCTTTTCCCGGCTGGTTCCAGGGGAAAAGGTCATACGATGTACATGGACCATTTTTTGAATGGGTAGGGGACCGATACCGACGATAACTTTTCCGCCGGGTAGTGTATGGCCGGCGAATGGCGCTGACATTTTTCGCACCGTTTGGAGTGGGCATTTCGTCGGCCAACATAGTTGGCCAGAAGAAGCCCTGCCGCTTTGCTTTGTTGGAGAGTGATCTCCCGCCGGAATGATTTCCGCATTCTCAGCTGTGGATCTCTTGTACCACGATTTTAGCCTTGTCCTTCCCTAAGCATCTTAGGTATGGTCCGGTATAACTTCATTTATGCAAATTTCCATTTATTAGATAGAAACGAGTGCTATGAAAGCAGAGCTTTTGGGCCTTCTGCTTATCTTGGGATTTTTCTCCGGTCGGGATATATTTCAGGATGGGGGTTCTCAAATCCTCCAAGCCTATTTGGATATTATAGACGTGTAGACTTACGCTTGGTTTGTCTATTACTTATACTGTCACTATCCTCTTTGCCTCAGGGTCCAAAGTGGAGGCTAGTCCGGCTTGTGCATCGGTCGAAGAGTTCTCGCTTCGTGGTATCTGGATCACTTCGACCTTGTCGAATTGGCTTATTAGATCCTTGACCATTGTTAGGTATTTCTCCACGCGGTCATCCCTGGTGGTATACTCGCCATTGATTTGGCTGGTGACCAATTTAGTGTCGGAGTGGCTCTAACCTTTTTAGCCCCGATTGCCTTAGCTAGTTTTAAACCAGCTATCAGTGCCTCATTTTCTATTTCGTTGTTTGTAGCGTGCAACCTCAGTCTAAAATATTGTTCCAAGACCTTGCCAGTTAGGGAAATCAAGCAAATTCCTATTCCGGATCCACCCATGTTCGATCACCGTCCACTTTGAGGTGCCACTCTTTGTTCCCTTTCTCCCCCGTTGGATCATAGCCAAAGCTAGTTTTTCCATAGCGGGGTACCTAATGTATGTTGAGGGTAATTTCTTGGCCCATGAGGAGTGGGGTAGCTCGGATTCTCTATCCGGGATGGACTTGAGATCCGGACTGTTGTTGGGCGATTGCGTGATTGCTAATAAGGGGTATTCTGCCCGAGATCGGGCTGGTTGGTTCCGAACGAAGGGGCTTGGAATTGGGGGGTGCCGTGGTTAGGCGGAAAAGGGAGCGCGCCCTCCGGAAGATCCGTTGGCTGGGGCGGGGTGCTCGAGTGCAGATCCCTTGGGAGGGGTGCCTGATTGGTTCTCTGGGCTCAAGGATCATTGGGGTCCTGGGAGTCAAAATGGACCGCATTTACCCTTCCGTGATTCCTTTGCCCAGAGGTCAGCCCGTTTTCGTTCATAGAGTAGGGCCTCTGTTCGATTCGAGTCTGGCTGCTCATGAGGAGCTCAATTTTTCTTTTGAGTTCAGCGTCATCAGAGCGTCGGAGGCAAGATCCTCTTCTGAACTCATGGTTTTGTCTAAGTACGACAAAGTTAGTGAGATAAAAGTTTCCCACAGACGACGACAAACTGTTGACATGATTTTGCACACCAACAGTCACGTGAGTTGTGAATGGGATTTTGATTTGAAGATACTAAGATTTTTGTTGAACTGGACCTCCGCGTCGTCATTAATTTGGATGATGACACACGAATAGTAGAGAGCGGGGAAAATAAATAAACACCAGAGTTTTTTAGAGACGTTCGTCCCAATGCGGCAGTTGACTACGTCCTCTGTACGTTTATTGCTTTGAAAATGGTGATCAATCGGAACCACAAGCCAATTCCCGATAGATCGAAAAAAAAAAGACAAACACTCTGAAGACACGAAATCTCACAGACTTTTTTCTCTCAATGGTGGATGCTTGCGTGCGTGTAAAAGGGATGTCTTCTTGCTTGTATAGGCATCTGGTTTCTGCCCGTTTGAAGTGTACTTTGGTGATGGCTTTGAGTTTGGACTTTGACCTGCTGCCGAACTGACACGTGGGCCACGTTTTGCAAGATTTGTGTAGTGGTGGACTTTGACTCGTCGTCGTGGGGTTTGAATTTAGATCGTGGCGATCATTCTAGTCGGGATTCAAAGGTTTGAATTGAGGTGGTTGACTTGGTCTGCTCGTGCTCGGAAACTTTATATCCTTCTGCCCGGACGCTTTGTTCTGCTTCTGCTCGGGTCCCTTTGTGACAATCTCTCTCCGGGAGGAGCTTTGGGTGTTGGATTTTAACCGAGTGTTAGTTTCTCTTGGAAGTGGGACTTTTGAGTTGTGCTCAGAATTTTCCTTTGAGACACTCTGTCCGGAATTCTTTTGAGCATATTCTGCTCAGGGTGGGCTTTTTGCTTTCTGGGCTTTTCGCTCTGCTCGGGCCCGAACACAATAAAGTGCATAGTGGGCTTCTGGGTTTTGTATCTCATAAGTCCAATTACATGAATATTCGATTATATTCATAACTTAGGCCGTAATCAATTTAAACTATAAATTTAATTAATTACCTCATAATTCCTATTAAGGAATGAATTTGCACGTCAACAGTGATGATGATTCCTGCTCCTGCGCTGGTGTCGTCGCCGATTCTGCTGATGTGCATGGTCCATACCGGCCCATTTGGCTCGGTTCTTCTGCTTGGTGGAGCTTCCTTCGTCTTCCTTGGTGATGCTAGCTGCTTGGTGGCGCCAGCCTCGTCGAAAGCATGCTTGGTGGCTAAGTCAACATTTGCTTCTCTTTCCTTGGTGACTCTTGGCTGGCGCTTTTCTCTACTCCTTTGTTTGGCAAAGTTGATCTTTGACTTGATTCGACGTAGGTGGGCGAACGTCTTGTTGACAAGGCTTCTCTACGTCGTGTAGTATGGAGAATCTTCTGGTTTGGCTCCGGTCGTCATCCTGGCACGGTCCAGGTTCTTCTCGTATCGTCGGAGGAGGGCGAATATCTTTCTCAGACCGATAACGGTCGTCGGATTGGTTACAGCTCTTCTAGGTTCTCCTTTTTTGGTGATGCTAAGGTTGCTAACTCCTTCGCTGATGGCGGCGAGTGTTGCTATGCTACAGCGCACTCCTTTCTCGTAGCAGGCTCGTGACTCGCCTTGACTTCCTCGCATGATTCTGACTCCGCTTGCCGTTGGGAATTTGACGAGTAGGTGATAGTTGGATGTCACGGCTTGGAGTTGGTTTAGTGTGGACCTCCCAATCATGGCATTCTATGACGAAGGCATGTTGACGATGAGATAGCTTACCATTCAAGTCACCCTAGGTGCGTCCTTGGCTCCGAATGTCGTCAGTAGCTCGATGGACTCTTTGGTCGTCAAGCGTCTACTACAAAGCCAAATAGTGGTATGCGAACTGGGTTGACGATGTTGGTGGATGGTGAGAGCTTTGTCTTCGATGAAGGTGATGGCTTCGCTAGTGCATATTGGAGGTGTTGTACCCATCAAGTTGACATGGTTTACCGACCATCCTTTCTCCATTGCGCGTGCATAGCTTCATCTTCTTTGCCCTCAGTCTTGAGTTCCTGGTCCTTCGATGACTTTTGATACGATGTTCAGCGGGGTTGCTGCTATGCCCTTCCCTCGGTCGTCGCCATGAGTTGTCGTTTGCGCCATCGTCAAGAGTGGGGTCTTCATATTGTCACCAGCTTCTTAATGAACTCCTTTAGTTGTCCTTCCTTGATCAGGTCTTCAATTTGATTGCTTAGCTGGTAGCACTGCGACGTAAGGTGACTGTAATCACGATGGAATTGGCAGTATCGGCTCTTGTCCTTCAGTGGTCTGCTCAGGGGCGAAGCTCCTTGAACTTATCGCCATGCATGGCGAAGATTTCTTCTAGACTGGTCGTCAGCAGCGTGTAATCCCTCGTGTCGAAGCGGAACGGTTTCCTCGTCGCCTGACCTCCTTGCGGCTTTGCCATTCGGTTCCGCTTGTCAAAGATGCGAATTTTCTTCCCCTTAGGTTCGTTAGAGGAGCAATCATTGCTTCGTCAATGACTCCCTAGCTCCGTGGACTTCCACCTAGCGAGGTATTCTTCTACGGATATGTGCTTGGCTGCTCTCCTCATGAGCTCCGTCATGGTTGACGGTCTTTCCTTCACGTGGGAGAACTTCTGTAGGGATTCATTGATGAGGTCGATGGTGGCGTCGCTGTCGGTGTAGTCGTTTACCTTGTTGGATTGTTCGACAAAGCAGTAGATGAACTTCTGCACGGATTCGTCGCTCTTCTGCTTGATCAACCAGAGGTAGGATTTTCGTTTCTTTGAGTCACTGCGCCGGTGAAGCGGGCAAGGAGGAGGTCCTTAAAATAGTTGAAAGAGTAAATGCTTTCCTTGGGTAGCCGCTGGTACCACTCGAACGCCGTTCATGTGAGAGTTAGGAAAAATGCATGGCATTTTATCGAGGCAGAGCACTCTTCATCTGCATGATCGTCTGATAGTGGAAGAGGTGGTAGACAAGATCTCCTTTCCCATCGCAGATGGGGTTGCTTGCAAAGCGTAGGTCGTCTACGGCTTCTTCGTCAAGCAGGTGTGGTACAAATGGGAACAAAGTTCCGTCGATCACAACACGGCCTCTCGCGCCACAGTCCTGGGCAGAGCGCAAGTCTTGGATATCCTTCTGCATCCCTTGGGTAGAGGTCATATACGTCATCGCGCTGCGTTGACAGTCTTCTTCATAATCTTTGAGGTTGAAATACTTCAACTCGTCTTCCGTCTTCGCGTCTTCTTGAGGGTTGGCGACCCCCCGAGCGATCATGGTATACTCCTGCAAGGTTGCGTTCTTCATCACGGTGGTTCCCTTGTCGGCCATCTAGGTGAGCCTAGCAAGCGTTTGGGGCATTCTGTCGGAACTACATTTTGTTAAAGTCTTTGGCCTGGCAAACCTCTTGGCAACCCCCTGCCTGAGTAGGCGAGGGTCCGGGTAGTTCCAGCGGTCTTCTATATCTTTAGGATCTTCGGTCTAGCGGACCCCCTTGCGACCCCCCGAGCAAGCCTGGCGAGGGTCCGGGTAATTTTGGCAGTCTCCAATGTCTTCGGGATCTTTGGCCTGAAGAACTCCATAGCGACCCCCCGATTGAGCCTGACGAGGGTCGGGGTAGTTCCGGTGGTCTCCTATGTCTTCGTGATCTTTGGCCTGGCAAACTCCTAAGCGAGGGTCGGGGTAGTCTTGGCGGTGTCTGGGGTCTTCGGCCTGGCGAACACCCTGGCAAACCCGTGAGCGAGCCTGGCGAGGGTCCGGATGGTCCCGACGATCTTCGGTGTTTTTTTAATATTCATCCTGGAAAACCCCTAGGATGACCCCCTGGGCAATCCCAACGAGGGTCCGGGTCACTCCGTTGTCGTTGCTATATTATGTGCTTTCCTCGTAGTGAGTGGGGACTGACCTCTGCGGAACGTCGTTGACACCGTCTTCATAACTTATCTGAGCTGGTGAAACATGGCGAGGCGGCTGAGTCCTCCTGGCGAGGGGTTAGGCCCTCGTGGTGAGTGTGATGCTGACGCAAGTTGCAGCGTCGCGCATTGCGAAGCATTGGCGAGGATCTTCATGTCGAATGACGACCTTCGTGCTCCGAGTTCTCTGATGAATGCTAGTAGGATCTTCGAAGTTGAGCCTCGGCTCCCCTCCTTCTAGCGCCAAATTGTTAATCCATAAAAATATATTTAACTTAGACTCGGATCCAATGTTCGAGTCCCGAGTTAAGCCCGCTGAAAACCTGGATTATTGAATGTGAGTCAACGCGCTTTAACTGACGATCGTCAAAGCTGGAGGCGAATCCGTCATCTTGGAAGAGTCTCCGGGCTGTTCTTGGTGATCCTTGGCGAACTTCTTTCCTTGGCGAGCTCCTCGTTAGGGCGAAGTCCGTGTCTTGCCAAAGCCCCTTGTCGGGGAAAAGTCCTTGTCTTGGCAAAGTCCTCATCTAAGCGAACTCCACTCTTGATGAAGCTTTGAGTATCTCTTAATGGTTCTTCGTTAATTCCTTTCCTTGGCGAGCTCCTGTGGCGGGAGAAAACATGCAAAAAAGGGTAGATCAGGCCCGTGCCCCGTCAATTAAGGTTGGGCGAGGCTGCTTACGTATCTCAGCTTAAGAGAACCAAGTCCCACGTATTTCAGGGTTAGTAATAAATGGCGGGTAAATGACGATGTGGTTTGACTCGCGGAAGTGCCGATGTTGGTGGTGCGAGGGTGAGCCTTGGCCGAATGGCAAGGGTATTACCGGCGTGAGATGTTACTTATCGACATGGTATGTATTGGCGACCTCGTTGTGGCGAGGGCCTTCACCTGGCGAGGGATGCTCCTTCTTTGTCGACCTCGCATGTGTTGGTGAGCTCGTTGCGGCGAGGGCCTTAACCTGGCGAGGGATGCTCATTCTTTGTCGACCTCGAGATGTTTGCGTCCACGCATTGACCGGGCGAGAGATGTATTTAATGACTCGTCGAACAACCTTCTTGTCCAGGCTAAGTCTCAATGCTTGATCTCTTTTCTGAGGCGAACTCCTAGGGTTCGTCAAAAAAGAGGGAAAATTATAGAGAGAGAAAGCTAGAGAGAAAATCTCTGGAAGAAACTGTGAGAAAGTGTGCAAAATGAAGAGGGGGAGACTCCTATTTATAGGAAAACCAATTCCATGTAATAGCACTGACAGGGGCCTGTGAATTTCTCCATTGCCTGAGGGGCCTAGCTACGGCTCCTTGCCTTGTCGAGGGGCTCACCAGTGGTACTTGGCTCGTCAATGTCTTTTGGTTGTTCGCCGAGTTCGTATGTTGAGTCCAGGTGAATCTTGGGGATTTTCCAGGGATCTTAGTGATCTCAGATCTCTTCGTCGTGTGAAATAATTGTAAGTTACCTTTTCGTCCAGCTGTGGAGAGACGTTAGCTAGGCTAGGGTCTTTGTCGGTGGAGAGGCTCTCTAGGCCAAGGTACCTCGTCGGGCGAGGGGCTTGCCAAGCCAAGGTACCTCGTCACTCGAGGGCGCCACGGTATGATACCTCGTCAGGAGAGGGGCTCGCCAGGAGAAGGTACCTCGCCAGGGGCCCGTCAGGGTTACTTTGCCAGGAGGTGCCTTTCGGATAAAGGTCTTTGTCTTCTTAGCTATGGGCCTCGCCGTCTTGGTTCATGGGCAATTGGTCTTTGACTTTTTCGATGTGCTTTGACATTTATTGATGGGCTTTGAGTTTTTTGCCAAAAGAGGCCCAGTTTTTCTATGTTTCAAAAAATGCACATAACAATACCTATATATTTGAATATGTGTGTCTATATATATATATATATATATATATATATATATATATATATTATGGTAGTGTGTGTAAGCCTGTAACGTGTGTTTGTTTGAGGGTTGAGAGAAACGTGTGTGTGAGTGGGGGAGAGAGAACCTGTGAGAGATAGATTTTGGAAGTTAGAATAATGCTTAAAATAAATAAGAATTGAAAAAGTGTGAGAGAGAAAATCCTATAAAGGTGGGAAAATGAGAATATTCTAGTAAAATTAAAAGGAGAAGGGAATTGTAATCCTGATTACGGGAGTTGATTTTTGTAATCCTTATTACATGAAAAAAAAAAACCTATTTTTATTACATCGCAATTAGCATTACGTTGAATATTTTTGTAATCATAATTAAACATTGTAATAAGTAGTTCTGCTTATTACGATTACATCCCATTACAATCCATTACAACCAAGTGAACGGGGCAGATACAAGGTTATTTAGTGCACTTAATTGGTCAAAACCAAAATCAAGTCTTAATCATTAAGCACTAAAATTGTTGATATCATGTTCATATCTCTTTCCTCTTTCTCTCTCCTCTTTTATTTTTATCTTTTCTCCTAAAAACTTCAAAACTCTATAACTTTTCAAGCGAGCATTGAATTTGACTAAATGATACACCGTTGGAAAGTTTATGACGAGATGAATCCAATGATAGGTGGGAAGATGTAGTTTTAATCATTTTATCAAATTTATCAAATTAGTGAATTATTTTATTAATAAATAGATTTGTAATAATTATTTTTTGATTAAAAAATCGAGTTATAATTAATTATATCTTATATATTATATTATTTAAGGTCATGAAACAAATTGAATCTTCTATATTTCATAATATTTAGCAGATTAATCATAAATAATTGTTTTATCATATAAATATCTATTTTATCTTCTATATTATCCAAATATACAATAAAAATAATTAAATTTTGTTCAATTTAATAAACACAAATTTAATAATAAAAAAATAAAACTACATTCAAATTTACATTTAGATCTTAAAAAACAAACAGACTTAATTATTTGTCATTCATATTCACATGTCACATCTTATCATTCACATTTGTATTTAGATTGAGATATCTGGATCTTAATGTAAAAAAACACACCCTTAGAGAATATAACTCAAAAAATATTATTTAACACAATTTTAAGCAATAAATATTAAAATCCCGTGTCTTGTATTTACTAAGTTTTGTGTCGTTTCATTTAGTTCCTTTATTGTCGTTTGTATGTAAGATTCATTGGCTGATTTATAAAGCCCAATAGTGTCGCTAGCTATAAATGTAAAAGCCCAGCCCATTCGTAAGTTGGTTAAGTTAGTTGGCTCTATAAATAAGCCAATTAATCAGACTATTTGCATCATAAGAATTCTTGAGGTATTTTTCATACTCTAATTCTCTCTCTCTCATTCTGAGAACTTATATGGCATCAGAGCAATAGATGCTTCCGCCATTGTTGCTCCTTCGAGCTCGAAACCTTCTTCGACAATCCAAGAAGGCTTCGCGATCTTCTCCGATTCAAGCTACTTCCAAGCTCCATTCAAGCTCTGTTCAAGATTTATCTGAAGTATCAAGATGACAGAGATCACCAAGAAAGAAGCTGTGGATCGCGCGATCGTGGTCAGATCACCAATCGATGATCAGCTCTGTGTTTATTATCTGCATCACTCCGACAATCCTGGTATTGTTCTCGTCTCTCAAGTTTTGAATGGAGATAACTATCCGTCTTAGTCTCGATCGATGAAGATTGCTCTCTCTATAAATAACAAACTCGGGTGTCTTGATGGCTCCATTCCAAAACCGATCACAAAAGATCTCCAATTGGTGAATTCCTGGATTCGCAACAATAATGTGTTGGTTTCTTGGATTCTCAATTCTGTATCGAAGGAGATCTATTCCTCCATACTGTTTGAGGATACCGCAAGCAATATTTGGAAGGACCTTAAGGAACGATATGAAATGGACCGATAATTTTTCAGCTAAAACGTGATATGGAAAACTTGCAACATGGGAATGATTCAGTGTCTACCTTCTTGACCAAGCTCAAGGGAATATGGGAAGAGCTCAATGATTTCAAGCCCCCATGTGACACGAATGCCTGCAATGATTTCTATCATACCGAGTATGCCATGAAGTTACTGATGGGGCTCAACAAATCCTATTCAGTGATCAGAGGTCAAATCTTGTTAATGGATCCTATTCCATCCATAAACAAGATCTTTGCACTTGTGCTTCAAGAAGAAAAGAAGAGAGCCATTGGAGACGAATTACATCATAATGATCCAAACAATACCATGGCAATGAATGTGAAGCAAGAAACAGCTCCAAGAAGGCAATTCAAAAGGGAACTTGCATTCTGTTCTCACTGCAAAATGCCTGGTGATGTGATGGAAAAGTGCTACAAACTTCATGGTTTTACTCCCGGATATGGAAACACAATCAAGGCACAAGCTAGAATTGTTGACATCTCAAGACAAAAATGTAATGAAGCTCCTCTATCAACCTTGTCTTCAAAGCAGTGTCACCAAATCACTGAAATGCTCTCCAATCACTTGAGTTCATCTGGGGATATTGCGGCCAAGCCTTCTTCATCATAGGCCACTGTCAACCTCGCCACTTTTGAAGCAGGGTTTTCTTGTTTCTTAAAGGAAATTAACAGTCGTATATGTTTGCAAAACTCGTGGATAATTAACTCAGGTGCAACTAAACATATATGCAATCAGAAATCTAAATTCATTTGCCTGAAACCTATGATTAATTCCACGGTAACTTTGCCTAATAAGTATATAATTCAAGTGCATTATTATGGAGACATTATGATAAATTCCGAAATTACCCTCCATGATATGTCATTAATTCCCAGCTTTCAATTCAGCCTACTTTCTGTAAAAATGATCACAAAGCTCTCAAAGGCTTCAGTTCTATTCAATGATGAAGAAATTTTTCTAGTTAATTCTAGTGTTAATAGAGTTTCTACCACAGTGTGGCATATTAGTCTTGGACATCCTGCTCAAAAGGCTTTAGCTCCATTACATGATGTTTTGAATTTGGAACATAATAATGATCTTAATCCATGTTTGATATGTCTTTTGGCGAAGGAAAAATGCTTCATTTTCCTACTTCTAGCACTATTTGCAGTGAATCATTGGAATTAATTCACTGTGATGTTTGGGGTCCATATAATGTTACTTCACATTCTGGTTTTAGGTTTTTTTTAACACTAGTTGATGATCACATTCTGGGTGTATTTAATGAAACACATGTCTGATGTTCATGACATAATTCCAAAGTTTATGAGCATGGTTGAAAGACAATTTTCAAAGGTTGTAAACTCCTTCAGATCTGATAATGCTCGGGAACTTGTCTTTGCATATTTATTTTCAAAGCTAGGAATTATGCATCAATTTTCTTGTGTTGACACTCCACAACATAAATCTGTTGTAGAAAGAAAACACCAACACTTATTAAATATTGCTAGACCCTTACTAAATCCAATCACAAGTTCCTGTTGAACATTAGTTTGAATGTGTTCTTACAGCAACATATTTAATCAATATAACACCTCTGGTAACGATAACATTGCACCATTTGGAAACATTGTTGTTCCAACAACTCTAGGAACTGAATATGTCGAGGGAGAATGCTCAAATTCATCTCCAAGATATAAAGGTACCACTCAAAAAAGGACAGTACATCCTGATCATGATCGTGAAGCTGCAAAATCAACCCAGCTTCTAAACTCTCAGCCAGGGGCAAAATTGTCAAATTTCCAGTCATTGGGTAGTGCTGATCAACAACAGGTCAGTCTAAGAAAGTCCACAAGAGAGCCTAAGATGCCTACGTACTTGCAAGACTATCATTGCAATTTGGTGAGTGAAGGAAATAATTATTCTTCACCACACTCTCTCTCAAACATTCTGAGCTATGAAAGTCTTTCACTAGAATTCAAGGCTTTCTCCTTGGCAATCTCAACTTACTTTAAGCCCCAGTTTTATCATCACGCTTGTAAGTTTGCACATTGGAATCAAGCTATGGAGCAGGAATTATAGGCAATGCACAACAATAACACTTGGGAAGTCAAGCCATTGCCAACCGCGAAAAAGGCAATTGGGTGCAGATGGATACACAAGAACAAATTCAAAGCAGATGGGACTCATGTAAGACGTAAAGCAAGACTCGTAGCTAAGGGATATAGCCACGAGGAAGGAATTGATTTTGTTGACACATTCTCACCTGTGGAAAATTTGGTTACTGTGAAGCTTCTCTTTGCACTCGCAGCCTCTCACAACTGGCACTTATCCCAGCTCGACATAAACAATTCTTTCTTGAATGGAAACTTGAAGAGGAAGCTTACATGAAGCTACCACAAGGATATACACCTCGGGGGGAGCTCACGGCTTCAGAAAACTTCGTTTTCCATTTGAAGAAATCAATTTATAGCCTGAAACAGGCTTCAAGGCAATGGAATGTAAAGTTCACAGATATTATTACCAAGTTTGGATTTAGAAAATCCAAATCTGATTATTCCATGTTCACTAAAGGATCAGGTATGAAATTTGTTGCCTTATTACTATATTTGGATGATATAGTAATTTCTGGCCCCAACAAGGCTATCATTGAGCAAGTTAAACAAAGTCTTCACTCATCATTCAAACTCAAAGACTTGGGAGAAGTTAAATTCTTCCTCGGGCTAGAAATAGCAAGAATTAAAATATGAATAAACATTTCTCAAAGGCAGTACACACTTCAACTCTTATCATACTTTGATTTCTTGGACTACAAACCAGCCAAAACTCCTATGGAGGTGAATCACTATTTGAGTTCAGAAGCTGGAGAACCACTCCTTGACCCTACGCCTTATAGAAGGCTTATAGGAAGATTGTTCTATCTTACTTTTACAAGACCAAACACTAGCTTCACTATTCATCAGCTAAGTCGGTTCTTATCCTCTCCACAAGAGCCTCATCTTCAAGCCGCACACAGATTACTCTGATACTTGAAGGCACAACCAGGTATTCTACCCAACAAATTCCAAAAGTAAAGGCCTCAAGGCTTACTCAGATGCAGACTGGGGATTTTTTCATGATACCAGACGATCAGTTACAGGGTTCCGTGTTTTCTACATGGATTGCTTAATATCTTGGAAGGAAAATATACAGACAACGGTCTCCCGTTCAATAGCGGAGTCTAAATACAGAGCGCTTGCATCCACATCGGCTGAACTCGTATGGATACAACAGCTGCTTGTAGATTTTCAAATTGAAATAAGATTGCCGGTGATTTTCTATGACAACCAGGCAGCCATTAACATAGCTTTTAACCCGGCTTTCCACGAACGCACTAAACATATTGAGATAGATTCCCATTATGTTTGAGAATGCGTGACAAAGAAACGGCTCAAGCTTTTGCCGGTAAGCACAAGACTACAGCGGACTGACATCTTCACAAAGGCGTTTCCGGGAAGTACATTGTCCAGTTTATTGTCCAAGATGTAACGCCCCGCTTTCTCGGACCCGTTACTTTTTCATTAAACTCGATTAAGTCCTGGTTATAAAAATGTAATAAGTAAAATTTTTAAATATTTGATTATTATAAAATATATGAAATTTTTACAACCAGTACTCGGGACTTGCTCCGATTGAAAATAAAGTTTTGGAGCCCATTGATTTTACAATCGTACAAAAATAATTTGCGGAAAATCACAAGATCGTTTTATCCACCGTATGCACTCGTATATGCCGCACCGTCGCTGATTCCGCTATCTCCGCAAGTTATTGATTTTCACTTGATTCTGCAACACAACTATACGGGTGAGCTAACGCTCAGTACGTAAAGATTTTTATTACTCACAAAAATAATTTATGAAATACACGAAATGTGATGCCATGCTATACCGTCTTATATATTTCTTATAAAATATAATCTTGGGCCCTGCGTGCATACAAACGTTACACGACCAACAACGTACCATTCCGAGATATCACATCTTGATACAGTCGAAGGCCAATACATATTATATCATTCAGAGACGTTGTAGCTCGATACATTGTACCCTTTTGAGACCACCCGTCTCGATACATTATACCCTTCAGAGACTACGTGACTCGATATAATAGTGAGAGATTTAAAATCTCGGTACGACACAACTTTATAAAAACAGTCATACATATATATTTAGTATCATAATATATTATATATGTATGCATAATCCTCGTGCTTATTCCGTGTAAAAATAATAAGCTTTGAAGAAAATAATCTTCACACGTAATTCACATAATTTAAATCATATAATTATATTACTGTTGTGTTACAGCGAGTGATTTACGTACCTAGTAAACATATGAGAAATATTTTAACACGACTACGTGCTAATTTTCCCAGATCCAAAAAATTCTTCTCACGAGAAAGCGAAAATACTCCTCTTATCTATTTGGTTTTGTAATTGCGTTTAAATCAATAAGACCCTTGATCTCATATGAATACGTATATATATTGTAAAAAATGTAGGTCGGTCATTGTTACGATAAAAATAGTGATAAGCTTAAAACTTAGCACGTGGCTAAATATACGTGGCTGATAAATACATGAACTTAGTGTTATAAGCTTATAAATAACCACGTACAGCAGTTATAAAATCTACACGTAAATATATAGGTAAAACTCAGTATTATATATGATAAAGTTAAATTATAGCTTACTAAGCTTGATATAAAATACTTAATGGTCAAGTAATATATCTATAATGTACAGATAAATAAAGATAGATATCTATAGATATAATTAAAATATTATTAGGGTAAAAATAATCATTATGGAACGTGTGCAGTGTGAGTGGATTGAAAACTAGCAAGTTATACATATATATTGCATACAAAATACCAAAGCAAATATCTATGTTGGCATATTTTTATGGCAACTACTAAATTAGCCTAGTGAAAAAGAATTACGGATATTACAATCTTCCTTCGTTATAAAATTTTCGTCCTCGAAAATTAAAACTTAATCAAACATATAAATTTCAAAACATGATGAAAGAAAAAAAAAAGAAAAAAAAATAACTTACATGCGGAATATTCAGAAATCAGGTCGGCGTGCATATACGGTGTAGATAGGTGAACTGCTCTGATACCATTGTGTAACGCCCCGCTTTCTCGGACCCGTTACTTTTTCATTAAACTCGATTAAGTCCTGGTTATAAAAATGTAATAAGTAAAATTTTTAAATATTTGATTATTATAAAATATATGAAATTTTTACAACCAGTACTCGGGACTTGCTCCGATTGAAAATAAAGTTTTGGAGCCCATTGATTTTACAATCGTACAAAAATAATTTGCGGAAAATCACAAGATCGTTTTATCCACCGTATGCACTCGTATATGCCGCACCGTCGCTGATTCCGCTATCTCCGCAAGTTATTGATTTTCACTTGATTCTGCAACACAACTATACGGGTGAGCTAACGCTCAGTACGTAAAGATTTTTATTACTCACAAAAATAATTTATGAAATACACGAAATGTGATGCCATGCTATACCGTCTTATATATTTCTTATAAAATATAATCTTGGGCCCTGCGTGCATACAAACGTTACACGACCAACAACGTACCATTCCGAGATATCACATCTTGATACAGTCGAAGGCCAATACATATTATATCATTCAGAGACGTTGTAGCTCGATACATTGTACCCTTTTGAGACCACCCGTCTCGATACATTATACCCTTCAAAGACTACGTGACTCGATATAATAGTGAGAGATTTAAAATCTCGGTACGACGCAACTTTATAAAAACAGTCATACATATATATTTAGTATCATAATATATTATATATGTATGCATAATCCTCGTGCTTATTCCGTGTAAAAATAATAAGCTTTGAAGAAAATAATCTTCACACGTAATTCACACAATTTAAATCATATAAATATATTACTGTTGTTGCAGCGAGTGATTTACGTACCTAGTAAACATATGAGAAATATTTTAACACGACTACGTGCTAATTTTCCCAGATCCAAAAAATTCTTCTCACGAGAAAGCGAAAATACTCCTCTTATCTATTTGGTTTTGTAATTGCGTTTAAATCAATAAGACCCTTGATCTCATATGAATACGTATATATATTGTAAAAAATGTAGGTCGGTCATTGTTACGATAAAAATAGTGATAAGCTTAAAACTTAGCACGTGGCTAAATATACGTGGCTGATAAATACATGAACTTAGTGTTATAAGCTTATAAATAACCACGTACAGCAGTTATAAAATCTACACGTAAATATATAGGTAAAACTCAGTATTATATATGATAAAGTTAAATTATAGCTTACTAAGCTTGATATAAAATACTTAATGGTCAAGTAATATATCTATAATGTACAGATAAATAAAGATAGATATCTATAGATATAATTAAAATATTATTAGGGTAAAAATAATCATTATGGAACGTGTGCAGTGTGAGTGGATTGAAAACTAGCAAGTTATACATATATATTGCATACAAAATACCAAAGCAAATATCTATGTTGGCATATTTTTATGGCAACTACTAAATTAGCCTAGTGAAAAAGAATTACGGATATTACACAAGATGTCCCTACTCATTTATTCGTATGTACAGGGGGCGTATTAAAATCATGTGTCTTGTATTTACTAAGTTTTGTGTCGTTTTCTTTAGTTCCTTAATTGCTGTTTGTATGTAAGATTCATTGGCTGATTTATAAAGCCCAATAATGTCGCTGGCTGTAAATGTAAAAGCCCAACCCATTTGTAAGTTGGTTAAGTTAGTTAGCTCTATAAATAAGCCAATTAATCATAATGTTTGTAGAATAAAAATTCTTGAGGTATTTTTCATACTCTCATTCTCTCTTTCATTCTGAGAACTTAATAATAAATCCAAGTTATCCTTTCTTTCTTCATCCATCATTGCATTTATTTAATCCTTTCTATAATAATCGCGATCGAGGCGAGGGCCCTAACACAAAAGAAACCATTATTAGTCTTTCCTTGAATGGCAGTGTTTGTGGTCTTCTTTCCTCCATTAGGTTTAAATTTATTGCTTTCGGACGGGTTTCAAAGTTCTTAAGACTGAACTAAAACGATAGTCAACAAGTGAAAAGTCCATCAGGCAGCTGCCATGGCCGGTGGAAGGTCTTTAACGCCTTGCCGATGCAACTCAGCCGATTGCCAACTTATTAATCCGGACAGGAAAGTGAACAATTTGTCCACGTAAGCTCTTCGGCTAAATTGGCTGCCAATTGATGGGCGGAGGCCCAATACCATTTAATATCTTGAGGGGAGCAAATTTGTGCTTTAATTTCACTCTAGCTTGGCTTGGGCCTATAATAATTGAACTAGACGACGAGACAATGTTTATTTTATGCATTTTAATTTTGCGACAATGGGATGTACGTTTTTATTTTTTATTATCCATTTGGATGCAAATTTTTTTAGATTAGTATTACATTGGTACGGTTTTATGACGGTTGAGACTTAAGAAAATATACGTACTTAATTTCTTTTAATCGGATATGGGTAAAACTACCCGGCTCCGGTATCCGAAATCGGATTTGGATAATAAATCTGGATTTAAAAAAAATAAGTATTCGGATTTCAGATATCCTGTTTTTTGGATCCGGATCTAATAGTGATTTTTGGATATACATATTGAGATACTAGATAGTCCAAAAAATTGAATATCCGCTCTAATTTCTCCCTCTTATTCTAAAATATATACAGCTCTATAAATTAATACTGTTGGGACCGCTAAAAAATATTTTCTTATCGGATTCTTAATTAACATATACATTAATAATTTATTAATTTATACATGAATGAAGACAAAATTATTAATCAGCTTAGTTATATAAACATCTTTAGCAACAAAAATTATTTCAATTTATTATATCGTGAATAATAAAGTATCAACATTAATAATATCAAGAGAGACTATTATGATTTAAAATTATTTTATTAGAGTACCAAAGTCAGAAATATTAAAGAGCCCAATGATATTAAAGATGAAGTTCATGAAGAAACAAATTACTATAGAATCATATTTTAAGAAGACTAGATAATTAGTGATGTAATGTTATCTTTTTATTTAATGTGATTTCACAATTATTTATGTTATATTTATTACAAAGTAAAGAATAAGAGAGCTTGAGAAAGAGGGAAAGAGAGAATGTTATTGCTTGAGAGCGTATTACAATGGAGTATAAACCCTTTATTTATAGGGAGTAGAGAAATACAAATATGGCAAACATAATTAGTGTGAAGATTACATGCCCTTGATTATGAAATCAATAGTTGACTATAGCTAATTGACATCCACAAAATCATGCCTTTATAACACTCCCCCTTGGATTTCAATGTCATCGTAACACGCATAATTGAGTGTAAGCTACCTCGTTAAAACCTTTCCAGGAAAACCCAATTTGGGATAAAACCTTGGTTAAGGAAAAAGATTACAGCGCGTCTTACTCCCCCTGGTGAAAACATCACTTAACTTCTCGGAGTCGTCGCATTCAAATCCTGTGGACTAGCTTCTCAAATGTGGAAGTAGGTAAGGCCTTTGTGAACAAGTCCGCTAGATTGTCGGTCGATCGAATCTGTTGAACATCAATATCACCGTTTTGTTGAAGATTGTGCGTGTAAAACAACTTCGGAAAAATATGCTTCGTCCGGTCTCCTTTGATGTATCCCTGCTTCAGTTGCTCAATGCATGCAGTGTTGTCCTCGTACACTAACGTCGGTGTCTTCTTTGTTGAAGGTAATCCACATGTCACTTGGATGTGCTGAGTGATTTATCGAAGCCAAACACATTCTCGACTTGCTTCATGGATCGCTATGATCTATGAATGATTTGATGAAGTGGCAGTAATCGCCTGCTTTGTAGAGCGCCATGAAATCGCAGTTCCACCACTGGTGAACATGTCTACATGTTGGTGACGAACTGAACCTTGTCAATTAACTTACTGAAAATATCTGCTCTTGTATTGTTAGCAAGATATATCAGTGCTCCAATTGCACTTAAATATGGTACTTCAGGACCAAGAATTTCATCTTAATTTTCATGAGGTCAAAAAGGATCTTTCTTAGGGTCTAGCGATCTTACAACCATTGGGGTACTCCAAGGATGGGCTTTATCCATATAAAATTTCTTCAATATCTTCTCGGTGTAAGATGATTGATGAATAAATATTCCGTCGTTCAAGTGTTCAATTTAAAGTCCAAGACAAAACTTCGTTTTCCCGAGATCTTTCATATCAAATTCTTTCTTCAAATAATCTGATCTTTTCATAATTTCTTTAAGAGATCCAATGATATTTAAGTCATCTACATAAACGAAAATTATGATAAATTTCGATCCAAAACTTTTAATGAAGACGCATGGACAAATTCGGTCATTTTTATACCCATCTTTTAAAAGATATTGACTGAGACGATTATACCACATTCGCCCCAATTGCTTTAATCCATATAAAGGCTTTTGAAGCTTTATTAAGCACATATCTCGGGAGTGTCTATATTCTTCCGACACTTTTACTCCTTTAAGGATTTTCATGTAAATTTCATTATCTAATGAGCCATATAAGTATGTCGTAACGACGTCCATTAGACGCATATCCATACTTTGGTAAACGATCAAACTTATAAGATATCGTAAGGTAATCGAATCCACCACAGGGGAATATGTTTCCATAAAGTCAATGCCAGGTCTTTGGGGAAAACCTTGTGCGACAAGTCGTGCCTTGTATCTCACTACTTCATTATTTTCATTGCGTTTTCGTTCAAAAACCCATTTGTATCCCACTGGTTTTACACCAAAAGGTGTTTTACTTACAGGTCCAAAAACTTCACGTTTGGAAAGTGAATCCAATTCAACTCCAATTGCCTCTTTCCATTTCATCCAATCTTTTCTTTGTTTGCATTCTTCGACAGATCTTGGCTCCATTTCATCATCTAAAGTAGTTATCTTTACTGCAATATTGTACACAAAAGCGTTGTCAATGATAATATTTTTACGGTCCCATACTTTTCCCGATGTGGTAAAGCTAATTGAGATTTCACCATTTTCAACATTTCCAGGTATATTATCCTCTACTGGGATTTCTTCAACTATAACGCCTTCGGCTTCTTTATTTGCCTTCATATTTTGGCCATTTTGATCAAATGCTCCTTTTATTTTTCTAGGATTCTTATCCTTGGAACCGATTGGTCGGTCACGCTTTAATTGCGGCTTATTATTGTTTGCACTAATATGTTCTTTTGGAACTTCAATTCGTATAGGAGCATTTGCCGCTGGTATATAAGACTTTGTAACTCGTTTGGGATCAATAAATGCATCCGTCAATTGGTTGGCAATATTTTGCAAATGAATGATCTTTTGAACTTCAAGTTCACAGTTCTTTGTCGGAGGATCTAAATGAGTTAATGACGAGTTATTCCATACTATATTGTTTACCAGCTTTTTACTTTCTCCCCCCAAATTTGGAAACATTGCTTCATCAAAATGACAATCAACAAATCTTGCTGTAAATAAATCTCCTGTCATTGGCTCAAGATATTTAATTGTAGAAGCTGAATTATACCCAACATATATTCCCAATCTTCTTTGAGGTCCCATTTTAGTACGCTGTGGTGGAGCAATTGGGACATAAACTGCACATCCAAATATTTTAAGATGGGAAATATTAAGCTCCTCGCCCAAAGCCAACTGAAATGGGGAGAAATTGTTACAAGATATTGGCCTGATACGAGAGAGACAAAATATTTTCGATCTTGTAGAATTGTATGTGATGTAGCGCAATCTATGAGGCATATATCATAGCATTTAGACTTGGATCCAAGTGATTGTTGGGAAAATCTATATTCTTCATTGAAAGTAAATAGAAGAAAAAAAATACATCAATAATTGAGATAAAAATAAAGACTAATGTAGATACTGCAAAAATAAATCAAAAATAAAGACAATTGATGAGTAAAATACTGAATAAAAGAAAACATTAAAAAAATGGCGATTCCCCGCAAATTGAAACTTCAAATGTTCTTTTCCAGGAAATCAGATAATGTCCGTCTCCATTCTTGTCTCCTATCACTAAAATGTTTTCAAGATCACCGAAAAATCTTCATTGGATGTAATGTTTCCTTCAGCATGATTGGCTGCAATATCTTCAGTGGCAAGAGTCATGTTGGTGTCCACATTTTTATCTTTATTCTTGATTGAAGCTTGATATAACTCAACAAGATGTTCCGGAGTGCGACATGTACGTGAAAAATGTCATTTCGCTCCACAACGATAAAAAAAATGACCATATGCATTGGAGGATTTGCAACACCGTTTTCTTTCACTTGCTTATTGTTGTTCAATTGATTGGAATGAGGAAAATTCTTATTATAAGGACCTCGAAAATCATTGTAGCCTCGACCACGACCGCCACCACGCCCGCGACCAGAACTTTGTCCCCTTTCATATTTTCCATGATTTTCCCAATTTACTTCAAGCGACGAGGCGGAGCTAGTTGGCCGAGCCTCATGATGTTTCAAAATCAGCTCATTATTTTGCTGAGCCACAAGAAGGAATGAAATTAATTCAGAATACTTTTTAAAACCTTTTTCACGGTATTGCTACTGCAAAAGTACATTTGTTGCATGAAAAGTCGAATAGGTTTTTTCTAGCATATCATCATCCGTGATTCTTTAACCACACATTTTCAATTTCAAAACGATCTTAAAGACCGTTGAGTTATAATCACTCACACTTTTAAAATCTTGCAATCTCAAATGAATCCAATCATATCTAGCTTTAGGAAGCATAACTGTTTTCAAGTGATCAAACCTGTCTTTCAAATTGAACCATAATTCTTGAGGATCTTTCACGGTTAAATATTCTGTCTTTAAGCTTTCATGGAGGTGGTGGCGCAGAAAAATCATGGCCTTAGCCTTATCTTGAGTCGATGCCTATATACTGATATATGTCATAATATACAATTTTGTAATTGATATCTATTTTTTTTTAATTGACATGGATATATATATTCTTCAGTTTGTATGCTTGGTAGAGCATGTGTTTTCGAAAAAGTACCCGAGTTTGTTAAATTACAAAACTATGCTCCCAACACAATTTTTGTCTTTACATAAACACTTTAAACACTTTAAAATATGCTCCAAAAACTGTTAATGTATTAAACACTTTTTGTCTTTACATAAACACTTTTGGGGCATTGTTTTGTAATTTAACAAATTCAGGTACTTTTCTAAAAACACATGTTGTCCGGGCATACAAACTGAAGTTTTCCTCTATATATATAAATTAATATATCAGTAAAGCAAATTATATCGAGAGAGTATATATGTTTTTGTAAAAAAATAATAATAATAAAAATGTATATATATTGACATTGGATCTGATGCACGACGGAATTTATTTTGAAATAAACTGCATATAAGAAAATACCAAGCAATATCCAAGCATAAATGATTATGAACAATAAGTTTGACAAATACAGAGATTAAGTGTAAAAAAATATAATTTGAAGGTAATAATATATCATAATGTGTTCTTTTGGGGTTTTGCTAGGGAATTGGATTAGCTTTCCACTAACATCCATTTACCGTCATCGCAAAGATAATAATAATAGCTAGGTTATTCCGTCATCCATTTACCACTCGGTCAAGAGCGGGTATCATAAAGTATGCTTCAAAGACGAGATTGATGCGGCTGGTCCGTCTAATCCCCGTAATGACGAACTTTGGAAGTTAATTTGGAATTTGAAGATACCGCCCAAATTCAAGATCTTCATGTGGAGAGCATGCCATGAAATAATCCCTACAAGAGGTAACCTTGCCCAACACTATGTTCCTGTGGATCCCATGTGTATTAGTTGTGGATGGGTGATGGACTCCTCGCCGCACGCTCTCATTTTTTGTCCGTTGGTGGAGAAGGTTTGGACAGAATGGCCTTTTGTGAACCCAAGGGATGGTAATCCGCACACCCGTTTTCAAGATATTTACATGACCACCTCGAGGAAGCTCTCAATTGGTAACGTAGCTCTACTTGCTATCACTTTTTGGGAAATATGGAATCATTGGAATAAGCAGCTACATGATCAGCATGATGATTTTAGGCGGGTCTTCCAGCAATCTATTTTGATCAAGGAGGATTACGAAAGAATTAGCAACAAGTCGATGCCTCCTTGATGTATGTTGCAGCCCACGGCCTGGTCTCCTCCGAAAACTCATCAATGGAAACTAAACGTGGATGCATCTTATCCTCCGGAAGGCTCGATCGGGGAATTTTGTGGCTGCCTTTAGACGTATTAAACCAAAGGCATACTCGGTGCTGAACTGGAGGCACTTCGGGAAGGAACAATTTTTGCAGTCAATCAAGGCCTAATTCCATGTGTGTTGGAATCAGATTCCTCTTCGGCGATCACGTTACTTGAGAAGAATGATCCGGGTGATGACGAAGTGGGCTTCCTTATCGAAGACATTGTTGAGTTGACATAACATAACT
This sequence comes from Parietaria judaica, assembly GCA_954871525.1. Taxonomy (NCBI): domain Eukaryota; kingdom Viridiplantae; phylum Streptophyta; class Magnoliopsida; order Rosales; family Urticaceae; genus Parietaria; species Parietaria judaica. The sequence continues at coordinate 6,408,001 of OX940868.1, forward strand.
TATCTACGTTTAGCTTCGTTAAACGAAAAGGAAATATGGTGGCTCACACTCTGGCTCATTGTAACTCAAATCCGTTATGCTCAGGGTCATGGTTTGATGTACCTCCCAGTTGTATCGCCGAACATCTTTTGGCCGATTTGGCCCTTTTCTACTAAAATCTGTTTTATCTAAAAAAAAAATATAATTGCTAGGTTATTTTGAGTGGATTCGAATGATTTCACCATCTCATATTACCATCATTGCAAAAATATATATTCAAAATAACCGATAGAAAGAAAGAAAGAAAATGTAGCTTTCTGAAAATATTGATCGAGCATTACCTAGAGAATTATGAGCTGTGGAGAGCGTGTTGATAACATATTACAAAGTAAAGAACAAGAGAGCTTGAGAAAGAGGGAAAGAGGGAATGTTATTACTTGATAGTGTATTACAATGGAGTCTAAGCCCTTTATTTATAGAGAGTAGAGAAATACAAATATGGCAAACATAATTAGTGTGAAGATTACATGCCCTTGAAATCAATAGTTGACTATAGCTAATTGACATACACAAAATTATGCCTTTATAACAATATTTTATTTATAATAATTTTATAATTTTTTATGCAATTTTTTTATATTGAATTATTAATTTATATATCACTTGGGAGCTATATACGTTTTTAAAAGTTATTATCTTATAAATCTAGCGAATTATTAATTTAACTAGTTAGGCCCGAGTCGGGACCAGACAAAAATATTATTTAATCTCGAGTCCTCGATTATTAATTTATCGAATATTAATTTATAGTGGTTGTACTGTATATCGGTTTTCTATCCGGGACGGGAATGGTAATAACCTTTTTAATAGAGTGGAGAATTTAATTATAAAGTAAAATAAAAAAAAAAAGTAATAAAAACGTAAAGAGAACGGCGTGGTGGCTCGCACCCGTCGACCTCTACAATTTGCTGTGTGTGTATATAAAAGCGATGCCTCTCTGACGGATTCGATCGAAGCTGTGTCGGCGATTCCTCACTTCTCTCGGCCTACACACTCTGATTCATTCCCGCAGGTTCCTTCCTTGAATTTCTTCTCTCTCTCCTGAATTTTCGCTTACTTTCCTCCCTGATCTGGGATTCGCTCAGATCGGAGAACAATGGCGGCTTCGAGGCGCCTCCGGGAGCTGCAATCGCAGGCGGGCAACAAGATCTGCGTCGACTGCGCGCAGAAGAATCCGCAGTGGGCCTCCGTCTCGTACGGCGTCTTCATGTGCCTGGAGTGCTCCGGCAAGCACCGAGGCCTGGGCGTCCACATCTCCTTCGTCCGATCCGTGACCATGGACTCCTGGTCGGAGATCCAGATCAAGAAGATGGAGTCCGGCGGCAACGACCGCCTCAACGCCTTCCTCGCCCAGTACGGCGTCCCCAAGGAGACCGACATCGTCGCCAAGTACAACACCAACGCCGCCTCCGTCTACCGCGACCGCATCCAGGCCCTTGCCGAGGGCCGCCCGTGGCGGGACCCCGCCATCGTCAAGGAGGGCCTCGCCGGGGGCGGGGGCTCTAAGAAGCCCCCATTGGCCCAAGGCGCCAGGAACGGGGGCGGTGGCGGTGGCGGCTGGGACAGCTGGGACAACGACGACGGGTTCCGATCCTCCAGCGACATGAGGCGGAACCAGTCGACGGGGAATATGAGGGGCGCCGGCAGCGGGGGATTGCCGGCGCGCTCCAAGTCCACGGAGGATATCTACACGAGGGCGGAGCTGGAGGCCTCGGCGTCGAACAAAGAGAGCTTCTTTGCGCGGAAGCAGGCGGAGAACGAGTCTCGCCCTGAGGGGCTCCCCCCTTCGCAAGGGGGGAAGTACGTTGGATTCGGATCGAGCCCCAATCCTGCGCCGAGGAATAACGGCGTGCAGGGCGGTGGGGACGTGTTCTCCGTTATGTCTCAGGTGGAGTTCTGCTTGATCTTTGGTGTTTGTGTGAATGATATCATTGAATGATATTAAGTTGTTCCTTTCCTTGTTTAGGGGTTTGGGAAGCTATCTTTGGTTGCTGCATCTGCTGCTCAGCAAGCTGCGAGTGTAGTCCAAGCAGGAACGAAGGAGCTATCTTCCAAGGTATTATCTTGAACGAAAGTTTTCAACTTTATGACCAATGTGTTGTTAAAAGCCTTGTTTGGTTTGTGTTATTTGGAAAATTGGTCGTGCTTAATGAACTGCTTAAATGGTAAGCATCAATCAGTACATACCCATTACCAAGGTGTAAAATTTCGCGAAAATCGGTCGATATTTCGACCGATTTTCGTTTTTCGGAGGTATGCGAAACGAAAACCCTGTCGTTTCGCTGGATTTTTACCATTTTTCGCATTTTTCGCATGGGCAAGTGGATGGAATTTCGTTTTTCGCTTTTGTGTGTAAAATGTGCGAAAAATGGATGGAATTTCGCTAAAAGTTAAACTTTTGGTAGATTTTGGCAAAAATACCAATTAATTTTTTGGCAAAAATAATTATACTTGCACAAAAGCTAATATCACACATTCACACTTAACATACACTTCACCTAATAATTTAACTTAATATTATACACTTCAAATAATATTATACAAATACACATATTAACTTCACCTAACATACATATACACTTAATATATATATATTCATTCATTTAATATTATACACTTCAACTAATATTAAATTTGTTAACATACACATATACAATTAACATGCATATTCACTTAATATTACACACTTAACATACATATTCACTTCACATAATAATTTGACTTAATATTATACACTTCAACTAATAAAGTGACTTAACATTATACATTTCACCTACATATTTAAGTTACAAATGTATTTTGTTGTATACAATTATGTCTTGTATTTATTAAATATGTAGTTTTGAACCTATATAAATATCTTGCTTAAATACTCAAATATTTTTTACAAAATATCCATCGAAAACCCAATCGGCATGCGGTATGCCCATGCGGTATATGCGGTATATGCGGCATGCGGCATGCCCTTTTTTTACCATTTGCCCATCGACATACCCATCGGCAAGCGATATATCCGTAAAACGAAAAATGCGAAACGACATCGGCAAGCGGCATTTTAAACCTTGCCCATTACTTTAGCTACCACGTTGGTAGGTTAAAACTTTAAGAGTTCGGTTATTATCATAAGGGATAATAACATTCAAATTACCCGGTTACGGACAATTGACAATAGAAACGAGAACTCACGGTTCCGCTGGTTTCATCATTTTGTTTTAAACAGTTCGTTTTTCTAACCACGTTGGTAAGTTAAAACTTAAGAGTTCGGTTATCTTAAGGGATAATAACAACCAAATTACCCGGTTATGGATAATTGACAATAGAAACGAGAACTCACGGTTCCACAGGTTTCATCATTTTATTTTAAACAGTTCGTTTTTCTAATGGTTGGCCAAAAAACGAAACTGTGGAAACAGAATATGACCAAAGAAGGGCTTTGCCACGAAGCCGCTATTTAAAGAGCCATGAGCTAGGAGAAGAGGAAACCAAAAATAATTCAGTAAATTAGTCATGTAATGTAGCCACAAGGGTTCCACCAGATTTAGGCAGCGACGAGATCCCAAATCTGGGACTGTATCAGAAAGATGAGTACTTAATATCTGATTGAGCTCTGGGCATACCCTTCACTTAGTGTTCTGCAATGTCATATTTTAATCATGTTATCTTTAGTAAAGATTCTTTACTATTTGCCATTATCGGTTTCACAAAAGCTGGAAAACATCTCCTTAATCAAAATATATATGTTTCAATTAATCACAGGTCAAAGATGGAGGCTACGACTACAAGGTTAATGAAACCGTCAATGTTGTTACTGCAAAGACTACAGAGATCGGACAGAGGACGTGGGGAATGATGAAAGGAGTCATGGCAATAGCCTCGCAAAAGGTGGAAGAGTACGCTCGAGAAGGAAATAATAATAATAATAATAACTGGCAGCGTAGCGACAGTGAGCAAAATGGGTACTACCAAGACTTCAATCAAAACAAAGAATGGAATTCCGGTGGTCAATCTTCTTCAAGCGGAAATGCTAAAAACTCCTTTAGCTCGCCTTCTTGGGACGATTGGGACCAAACCGACAAAAGAAAAGAAGAGCCGTCAAAAACGGCGCACAATAACGACGGTTGGGCGGGGTGGGATGACCCCAAAGAGGACGACGGTATTGATAGTTTTTACCAGAGTGCACCAGAACCTAAAGTCACTGGCCATAACGGGAAGCCGGATTCGACGTGGACTGGAGGGGGGTTTCTCTGAGGTTAGTTATATTATTTTATAATTAACTCTTTATTAAAATCGAGGCTTACGCCTTTTGAGGCGCTGAGAAAACGCCTCACCTCGGGTTTAAGTACATTTAAAGCTTGGTAGTCCATTGCCAATTTTGCCCTCATTATGGAGACAGAACGTTTTAGCTTGTGTACTTTTCCTCCTCTTTCTTTCTTTCTTTCTTATTAGATTGGTATATGCTCTGTGGACTCCAATTCATTGGTGCACTTAAATCGGTTAACATGATTTTAGTGCACTTCTGCTATGACCCAAAATTGGATCTCGTGATAGAACCATTGTTTGTTTTTTCTTTTTCCGAGCCTCCTCCTAAAAAGCCGGGCAATACCAACCCAAGTTCGATTCCCCCTGGACGCAACATTTAGGGCCGCTGGGGTAGTCTTCAAGTCGATAATGCCCGGGCCCTGTGGTTATTAGTCGGGTGCAAAGATACTCCTATATCATGGTTATCAAAAACTAAAGAAAATTCCAGCCCGCCCCCTATGTAGAAAACTAAGCTAACTAAATTAAGGAGAATATTTTTTACTTTCTTCCTCTTAATAGATTAAGGCCCAAATACTAAAACCTTATAACACGACCTTTAAGGCATGTTTAAACATAAATAACGAACAAAACATATTTAAATAACAAAACAATAGTTTGACATAATTAAATATCAAAAAAATAGTTTGACAAGATGTGCTTGGGCTACTAGTAACAAGTACATCACTTGAGACATTAGAGGTCTTGAGTTCGAGTCATCATGGGGGTAGGAGTGAAATCCAAAGATCCTCATATATATATATAAAAATAATAAAAAAATAAGAAAGCTATGAATAATGCCGAATGTAACAAATACTCCATTCCATCTCTATGATAAAATTAATAAACATTGTTATCTATTTGATATTGTTAATTTGCAAAACTGTACTTATCTCTTCTCAGTTAATGTTATACTAAGTTCGCGTGTGAATATTTCCGCTCAATTATTTCCTGGTATCATGAATTTCTTATAAGATATTAGTCTTTCCTACCGTTGTCTTGTGTGAAGAATGTTTATGTTAGACTAGTAGTCCCATTCTTGTTAAGAGTAACTATCAGGTATACAAGCTTTTCGTCTTTCGCAGTTTCCCTTAGCTTTTTGTTAAAGCAATGTCTTCCTCTGAATCTTTAATTTGTAACAAAATCAACCCTCATGGTTAAGAAATCAAAGTCACAGTGCAGTGATCTAGTAGTGTGTGAAAAAAAAAACAGTCTTTTTTTTAGCATTTAGTTTTGGCGGGAAACTGTCATAATAGGGTTTAGAGAGAATATTGCAAATGGCATGGCTGGAATGACTCTGTTTATAGCTCACTTTTGTTTATTCCCACTGTATACGTTATAAGTCTACTCTGAATCCTCAGTCCCACGATATTTTTGCTCAGGTAAATTTTTATATTGTTATTGAGATTCATGGCTTGCCCGTAAATGGTGTGGACAACCGATGGACGATGGGACAAATTGCTTGAAGGCGGCACGGGGAGCGATAGAAACTATTGTTAAGATGCCATGACACTTTTGTTGAGGATAGTATATTCTTCTTTTCACTCTTTTTTTTTTTTTCTTTTTCTTATTATTTTAAAGTTTTTGTGTAAGCTATTGGTGGTGAATATTTGGTTTGTTTTTAAGGAATTCTCAACTTTGAAGAAGCAGGGTCCATAAATAGGACTACTATTTGTAATCCAATTTCTTAATGCTCACGATTGATGGATATTTTCTTTTTTTACATTGTCCTCTCAATGCTAGGCTTATTTGTTTCAAGGTATTCATTTTGTTTTTACTATATCTAGAATATTTTGAAATCGTTGCTTCTATTCTTTTCCCAAGGTTTTGAGACTGCATTCCTCAATCCTTTGAGCTGAATTAGCAGCACAAATGTCATTCACTTAACCTTTTTTTTTTAATCTACTTGAAATGGGTTTCCAAAGGGAGGTTCTCAACAACCTTCCCTGAATTCACTTTTTCTTTCTTAAATTACAGTATTATGTAAATTTATCAACTTGTCATGGTTAAGAATTATAAGGAACTACAACGGGGTATGGATATATTAAGTGGGTCCTTTACAATTTAATCAATGGAATTTGAAAGGAAAAAGGATAAGGGGTGAAATAGTCAATCGTTTGTCTTAGTTATTAGGTTATTTAAATGAAAAGGTTGAGAAACATATTTGGTCCTTGTCCTGGAACTGGGAAAATCGAAATCGGGAACATGGAGTTTTAAGTTTTAACTTTATCTTGTCCTTGTCCGTCCTGGAAAATTTTGCTATTAATTTATTAGACTTTATTACAAAGAGTAACATTTTAATAATTGTCGTCATCAATCTCGACGCGTCATTCGCGTGATTGCTCCTTGTTGTTTTTCTTATCGTCGTTGTTGGTTTCGTCGCGTAGCTACTCCTCATTGCTTCGATGCTTACTCGTTGCTGGGCTCCCTGCCTTTATCTCCACATGGTCTGCTTCTCTGGCGATGAGGTTTCGTCGATGATATTTCTCGTGGGCGCCTCCTCATTGACGGGCTTCTTTGTTCTCCCCACTTACTATCTTCGTCACATGCCTTCTTGTCGATCGACGGGTTTCTTCTCGTTCTTCCTTTGAGTGTTGACTTTTCCCTTTATCGGTCCTTTTAGTTTGTTAATGGACTTTGATCTTAATGATGGACCTCTTTGTCTGAAGCCCGTTATCATAAAGTTCGTTGTACCAATGCAAATCGACATGACGAAATCGTACCTCAACTGTTAGCCCCCTTTTTATTAATCACTGAAAATGGTTGGTAAAATATGAAGGAGGCGGTAGAGAGAGGGAGAGATACAGAGAGACGAAGAGGAGAGAGAGATACAGAGAGACGAAGAGGAGAGAGAGAGAGAGGGAGGCGCATGGGTCGAGAGAGAGAGAGAGGGAGGCGCATGGGTCGAGAGAGGGTGAGAAACAGAGAGACGAAGAGGGGAGAGTGAGAAAAAGAAGGAGGCGCAAGAGAAAGAAAAAGAGATGTTAGCATTTTCATAAAATGTTGTTTAAAAATACGAGGTATTAGGGTTTCTAATAGATGGGTTTAGTATTTATTGGCTTGTTTGGGCCTTTAAACATAAATAAGAGTGTTAATTAAGATAAGTTTATGAAATTAAATCCCATTATTCTACGTTTTTATGAAATTAAGCTTTATAATTTTATATGTTTATGATATTGTATTTGTAATTATAATATCTTAAATTTTTTATAAATACATATATATATATAAGGAAACTTCAGTTTGTATGCCCGGTAGAGCATGTGTTTTCGAAAAAGTAATGTATACATAAACACTTTTTGTCTTTACATAAACACTTTTGGGGCATAGTTTTGTAATTTAACAAATTCGGGTACTTTTCTAAAAACACACGCTGTCCGAGCATACAAACTGAAGTTTCCCTATATATATGTATACTTTTGAAGCTATTAATATAATAATATAATTACTTAATTTATAAGTAAAAGTTGTATAATTTATTTCAAGAGTAATAATAATATATTAATAATAAAATTCTTATATTATTTTCCAGAATTTTCATCGAAAACCCCGTCGGCATGCGGCATGCCCTTGATATTTTTGTGCTATTTTTGATATGCGACATGCCCTTTTTTCCGATTTTCCCATCGGCATGTCAATCGGCAAGCGATATGTTCATAAAATAGAAATTACAAAACGGCATCGGCAATCGGCATTTAAAACCTTGATCTCCTGCATTCGTTGTCGTTTGATAATTATCGCGATTTTTCAATTCGAAAAGCAAATCATTTATCGAGCAAAGTCTTCAAGTGTAATTTTCGAGAAGTGAGGAAATTCTCGGTCAAAAAAGATAAGTCAACCCTGGTATAATTTTTTCTTTTTTGCGGCAGAAGTTCCAACTTGTTTTAATTTTGAAATGATTTAAATGTATTTTTAGGATTTTTTTTTCTAGTGGATATTGAGTGCTTTGAAGTTTAAATGTTGTATATGTATGAATCATGTCAAATTTCCACAATTTTATTCTATATTTATAGTAGCTACTTAGGAAAACATTAGGTTGAATGAAAGTTAAACTTTGAGTTTCATATTAGTTTAATTGTACATTTTATGTTTTGAATAAAATGTTGTTGTTGAAACGGATTTTTTTAATTATTTTTTTTTTGATGGAATATAGATGAATTAAGATGTTTGTGTGATTTTGTTAAATTTTTTGCAGAGTTAAACTTTTGTTGAATTTGAGATATATATGAAATTTGTTTGATGTAATTTCATTTTTTAACATTGTATCTAATTAAGAAACTGTGAATTTTATATAATTAGTATTGTAATTTGACGTTTTTCTTAATTGTGACCTTATTGCGGCAAACGTACATATTTTTAAGAAATTGGTTAAGCTGAGATAGTTAATCGATTTTTTTTTATGTAATATCAATTTATAACATTGTATATAATTTATAAAATGTGAGGTTTACGTAATATTTTTGGTAATCTGGTGTTTTCCCGTGTTGTGACTTTACTGCGGTAAAAGTATATGTTCTTCATAAATTGGTTAAATTGAGTTATTTCTTCGATTTTTTTTATGTAATTTCATCTAGTAACATTGTATATAATTTTGAAACTGTGATAATTTTGACATAATATTTTTGTAATTTGATATTTTCCAATTAATGTGGCAAAAGTATATTTAGTATTTTATGTTATGAAAATATTCTAAGCATAAAAAAATGTACGAAAATATTTTATAAGTTTTCCACTGATAAATTCATTGATAACCGATTAACTCATCGATAAGTTTGATAAGTTTCGATAACGACAAACGATAACTTTTATAAATTTTCTATAGATAAAATAAATTCTTTGACAAACAATTAGTCTGTGAATAACAACTAACGATTTATCAGCAAAAACGGCATTTTAAACCTCACTATTATCTACTCTTTATTTTCGTAACAAATATATGATTATAGACAAATTTGTAATCCAAAGGGAGGTTTGCGGTGTCGTCGCTGACAGTCTTCACCATGTTGCCGACCACCGCCTCTTTCTCCTCCTCCGTCGCCGGCAGAATCATCGTCGCAAGTAATCTCTCGCTTCTTCTCTCTTCTCAGATTCTGCAATTCGTCTCTCTCTGTTTGTCTCTGAGCATAATTCCTCAGTAGGAAATAGATGTCTCTGCAAGAGACGACCCATCTCGATCTCTTGTTCGACTGAGAAGCTGGCTGACGCTCGCATCGTTTACACCGTTGCACCTGCCATGGGTCACAACCAGGTATACATACTTTCCTTGCGTTCAAGTGTCATCGCCATTTTTGAATCCTTCTAACTGTAGACTCAGTTAGAACTGTTAACAGGAATCTCATCCAGAATCTCACTTCAGAGTTCCTTCAATCTTGAGCGCTCTCGAAACCCAGAAGCTAACTCCAAAGGTATGAATAACAAGAATTCATTCTTCACTTAGCCTGATTGGGTTCAAAGAGTTTAAGACACTTGTTTACTTGTCCTTTGATTTCTTCCTTGTAGTTCCGGGGCTCCGAGATTATGGAAATCGTAAACTTCGACGCTGCTACCGTAGATGACATTGCTAGTGTCCATACGAAAAATTACATATCGGGCCTTGAAAAGGTACTCTCAAATTGTTCCTAATTTAAGTGATTTGTCTGAGATTTGCTCACTTAATATACGAGCCAATTTCAATTTCGCTATCTGTTGGTGAAATGCATGTTTCGGTTTATTTGGCCAAGAGGCGTTGTTTTTAGCAGTTGAACAGAAATGGTTCTTCTCACTTTTTCACTTCAGGCTATGGATAAGGCTGCACAAGAAGGCCTTATTCTCATAGAAGGATCAGGACCGACATACGCAACTGTAAATGTAAGTGCAACGGTGACTTAACTTCGAGCTTTTATTTATATACATATACTATCACTCTGAAAAAGCATAGTATATAAATAATAAAACATGAACTTCTACACAATTAGCAAGGAGCTGCTTGCTAATTATTGTTTTAGTGATGCAGACATTTCAGGATTCACTAATTGCAGCAGGAGCAGGACTCGCCATCGTTGACTCAGTGGTGAGGCCTTGATTCTGTTACTCATTTAAACGTATTTTAATTACTTAATTAGAATATTGATAGTCGACTACTCTTCAATTAAGTGTTTTTGTGGCTATTCGGTTTTTGTCTTTTTTTATTAAGTAGAAAAATGGTTTATTTAATTCTGTTATTAGGATTTAGTATGAGCTTTTACCTCTGAGATTTAGTTAATGAGCCCTAAGCTAGGTCGATCAGGGTATTAGAAGGAAGATTGGTCTATTGTAAGAGGTATGTGAAAATTGAGGGCCTTGTGCCGTCTTGCATAGGGAGAGCCACGAACCACGCTCTCCAAGGAATTTCATCATTTCTATGACTATCTTATCTAGTTGGTTTTATCAAAAGGCAAAGGGGCGACTCTGTTTTGATCGATTTCCATTGGTAGAATTATTTGGCTGCATTTTGGATTTTTGCACTATGCTTCGCGAGTTTCTACAATTTTTAGGGGAGTTTTGGAACTTTTTCCTATCAAATAGTCATTAGAGTTGTCGATATGGAAGCAATGTCAATTTTGTCGACCATGCCGCGTCCAGCAGCGGCACTTTTTCAAGGCGCAATTTCAAGGACCAGAGTGCCACGCTTGATCGGCAATTGGCAGCGCTGGTCGAGAGCCAACTGCGTGATTGAGTAGAGGATGGGGTCCTTGGAAGAACTTCTGGAATAGTTCATGCGCCACACGACACCAATGGAGAAAAGAAAGGCGACGGGGACCTAGAGTGTGACTGGCCAATTAATGGCTGAGACACCAACGGCCGATGAGTGTGGGCCACCTTGGCAGTAAGCGCGAAAAAGGGTTCTGGTGCCAGATATACGGACGCAATCTCAACGCCCATAATCCCCGCTCCAGTGAATCCGGTGCCACCACCGATGGAGCACAAAGAGTGACAGGTGGCACTTATCTAGAAGAATTCGGGAACCTGTCCCCAGCAAGTGACAGTTGGCATTTATCAAGAGGAATTCGAGCGATTGGCGGAAAAAGTGCATGGGATGTTGGATGATGTTTTGATGGACGCCTTCATTAAGGGGTTGAAATCTGATATACAGGCGATGCTTTTTCTTCAGGATCCATGGATGCTCGAGGAAGCAATGCGCTTTGCACTAAAGGCTGAATAGAGCGAAGCTACGCGTCATCAAGATCGAAACTGGGCCGTAAGCACCAGGAAGACAACTTGGGCAGCGCCAGCGGCTGGCCGAGAAATCGTAGTGGTAGCTGTGGCACTTACCGGGAAGATGAGAGAGTTGACAAAGATCGAGATGACGGAAAAGTGCGCACGCGGTTCGTTCTACTGTTGCTATGAGAAGTGGTGACCGGGGTATCCTTGCAAGGATCGGATGCTCAAGGTAATTTTGCTCGAAGGCAGGGAGGATGGAGAGCCGGAAGTGGAAACGGAACTAAAAGAGGCAGCCCCAGAGACCAGAGACAAAGAAGATTGAGCTTCCTCAATTTGGAGGGCGGAATAATGATAGGCGCCTATTAGGCTTTTGTCGTTTTTTTATTGGACTTTATCGTATTTTTTTTATTAGCAAATAGTGTCTATTTAATTCTGTTATAAGGATTTTTAGTTAATGGGGTTCCTATTAAATATCTGACTATTAAATTATTTATTTATTTAATTGGCTCCTATGATTGTTTTTTCTGCAGAAGAAAAACAATTATTCTGAATATAAAATGAGTAAATGCATCAATGCCCCCTGAACTATACTCATTTTTGCACTCTGCCCCGTGAGCTTTTACATTTGTGTAGAAATACCCTTTCTGTTATATAGTAAAATAATTTTGTAACCATTAAGTCTTGTTTATGAATGAATTTGCATTTTTTTTCTTCTCACTTTGCTATAATTATATAATTTGTAATGATTTCATCAAATAGGTTGAAGCGTCTAAGCTGAAGCACGGAAACCTCACAGGTTTTGCTCTGATACGGCCCCCTGGGCATCATGCAATCCCAAAAGGCCCGATGGGGTTTTGTGTTTTCGGAAATGTCGCCATAGCTGCTCGTTATGCTCAACGTGCTCATGGTTTGAAACGTGTCTTCATCATTGATTTCGACGTCCACCATGGTAATGGCACAGCTGACGCTTTTTATGATGATCCTGATATTTTCTTCCTTTCAACTCACCAGGTTAGTATGAATTCATTGAACTTGTAGTTCGCAGCGTCCTTGTCCTTGAGGTTTACGTGTTTGCTGACATCCAAACTTAGGATGGAAGCTATCCAGGCACGGGGAAAATTGACGAGGTGGGTCAAGGAGAAGGTGAAGGAACAACTCTGAATCTACCCCTGCCAGGTGGCTCCGGCGATACTGCAATGAGAACTGTGTTTGACGAAGTCATTGTACCGTGTGCTCAAAGGTTCAAACCTGACATCATTCTTGTCTCTGCAGGGTGAGTCTATCTATTATCGTCCGATCATGATCATTTAATTTTTGCTGAGATATTTATTATTGTTCGTTGTAGTTTTTATCCCAGTGTTTCAATAGAAATCAAGATGCTAACGGACTATTTTCCTTTGCTCGTCAGGTACGATGCTCACGTTCTGGACGCACTGGCAAGCCTGCAATTCACCACGGGAACGTATTACATGCTCGCATCGTATATCCGACAGCTGGCGAGGGATTTATGTGGCGGCCGGTGCGTTTTCTTCTTGGAAGGAGGCTACAACCTCACTTCCCTCTCATATTCAGTTGCAGACTCATTTCGCGCCTTTCTCGGTGAGCCAAGCTTGGCATCTGAGCTTGACAACCCTGCTGCGCTCTACGAAGAGCCCTTGACCAAGGTGAGCCGGGCTATTCAGAGGGTAAAGCACTTGCATTCCCTGTGAAGATCCCACCGGAATTGTCCGTCGTTAATCTCTATACTTGTATGTGTGTATATATGTATATAATACAGACACAAGTATAAGAATTGCTCCTAGCGATGTATAGCAGTTAGTGTCGTGAAGCTAAGACTGCAAAGAATTAGGTCAAGTTTTCGCCGCATGACACATTTAAACGCGTATCGTCGTTGTCTTCAAACTTATTCATTCAAAACGAAAAACAAGTCTCATTCAACGCTAATAACCCGAACCTAAAAACGACAACAGATAATGAAAATGACAGTAATAAATCTTCTTTTTCAGGTGGCAAACCTACCTGAAAAGAATTGAAAACAGTGATGTACTCGATTTTTTTCCGCGACTGATTACTGTTGTAAGATTTGTCAATAGTACCAAAAATACTCATTGGTACCTTGGATTTACACTTTGGCAAATATTAAAAAAATACGCAACAATAAAAGAGTGGAATATATCGTCACTTTCATTTAATATGTAGGTATTTTCGCCTCGAATCTCCGAGATAAAACAATACGAAATTGACCAGTATCATACCATTGAATTTGGATTATCATGTAAGTTTGTTCAAACTGTCTGGTTCCATATTGTGTAAGTCTTCGAGAGACACCTTCTATATTATACAGTTTGGGGGATCGAAGAACTAAGCAAGTCTCTTTGGTATTCGAATTGTTTTGATATTTAGAATCACTTAATATTTGATAATTTTGGAGGTCCTCGATTTCGATTGAAAAAGTTAGCGAAATTTAGGAGAGAGTATACAAATATTGAGAGCTTTAATAATGAGAAGTAATGAACATGTATAACACTTTTATGTGGATTTGAACCCTAAATAACAATATATTTTTGCTTGGCAAGTAATGTAATAGTGCCCATATATGGCACGTAACACAGCGAAGTCCTACGTACAACACGCATCCCCATAAAAACCAACCCCATGTCTCTTTCAGAATCACGCTTTTCAAACCATCGAATGCTTTTGATCGTCATTTAGCCAATCTCCACTCCATCGCTCTCCATGGCTTCTCCCCTCTCCATCCTCGGACCTCTTACCCCACAGCCACAAACGGTATAATACTCATCTAACCTTGTCATTCCATACCGCTTCTTCGGTTCTTGAAAATGGTTTTATCGGTTCCGGTTCAGTGATTCATCGGGTTTTTTTTTTCTTTCTATAAACACGGAGGGGCAGTATCAGAACATACCATCGGTTCTCGGATAAAAGACTGCTAGTTTCTGATACCGGTTTTATATTTTTCCGATTCCGGATAAAATAAAATAAAAGACGCTAGCTTGTAAGTTGTATCAGTCACGTTTAGCTCTGCACAACATTTTCCTCGTTTTCATCGAACAAGCTTACAATTCAATCATTCCATGCAGATGCATCGAAACACAGTCGTTTCTAGGCCGGCGTGGAAGAGGGAGAGGCCATGCGCAGGGTTAACGTCGGGGAAGAAGAAATGGGCGTTGAGGTCGTCGTCGTCGGAGGAGGACAGGTGGCGAGGCTTGGCGCTGGACACGTCGGACGACCAGCAGGACATCACGAGAGGGAAGGGGATGGTGGACAGTTTGTTCCAGGCGCCCGTGGGGTGTGGGACCCACCACGCCGTCATGTCCTCCTACGACTATATCAGCAATGGTCTTCGCCGGTAAGTCAAACCTGTCGCTTCGAGTTCGATCCGAACTCAACTTGGTTCACTTCTTCGCATTTATTTATTTTAAAGAGAATATTTGTGTCGCATCCAAAAATCAATCATATATTTTTCAAAGTTTCAATTTTTATAATTGAGAGTTTAAGAATTAGAAACTTACAGTTTATAATTTTAATTAGGACAAGTGTAAAGTGTTGTTGGAAATCATAATAATGTTTTTTTTTGGACAGAAGTGTGATGACTATGATTGCATATTTTGTATTTTTTTTTTTGAAGAAAAATAAAATACAAAATCCGAAGTGTGAATTTTTGTTCATATATATGTAACTTCCTTTTGTTAAATTGTCAAAGTACCTATAAACTATAAAGGGTTATATAGAGATAAAAACACAAAGTTGTAAACTATATAAAAGCAAATTTATATAATCAATGACTACATAATAACAAGATTAGAAAGTGTATAAGCGAAATAGGGATAAATATAAATATATATATATATATGGAATTTTTTTTTAATTAATTGTGTACTAAAGTTTACTAAATTGAAATACTAGTAACCTAAACGTAAATTTTACATTTTATATATGAGAGAAAAATCTAATAATTCAAAAGTTAAGATCTATAAACATAAATTGACAAAAATGATACATATGGACAAAATACAGGTGCGATATAGTAAGTTTATAAAGTGCCGGGTTACAGGACAAAAATACAAAGTTAAAAACTTTTGATAACATTTGTTCCTTTTATATGATAAGTCATTCTCAGTGTTCTTAATGCTTATTTCGTAAAAGGAAAAACCGTGACCGGTGGAGTGTTTTCCTTTCACCACGAGATGTATGTCTCAATAATAACATTAGTTTAAAAAAAAAAATCATAAATCGTACTCGGACAACAAATATAATTCCGCATATAATTCATCACAATACAATTTTAGGTCTTGAAATCATGAAAAATACATTAAAGCTTTGGGGGTAAGCGATGATGGAGATTGAAATTGGACTAAGAATTTTAAAAAAAACATAGACTACATAAGGACAAAAGTAAAAAGTGTGTGGTAAACAGGGATAAAAATATCACATGAGTTCTAACAAGTCATATATGCAATGTAAAGCTAAAATTTCTTAATTTAAGATTGTTATATAAATCGATAGAAGGGCTACATAAACACAAAAATACAAGTGAGATATAGTCATTTTACAAAGTGAAAAACTAGGTATAAAATAAAGATACAAGTTATTCCATGTGTTTTTAATGCTTACTTAGTTTAAAATAAAGGTTTTAAAGACAAAAATGTTAACAAGTGCTTTCACCCCGCGAGAGGTAAGTCCCAATAACAACATTAGTTTTAAAAAACAAATCATACATCTTACATTAACGAGTAACGACATATGATTCTTCATAAACTTCATGACATTACATATATGATAAGAACACAACACTTGATCTAATCACATTACAGATATGATTTGGACAATACGGTGGAGGGTTTCTACATCGCTCCAGCATTCATGGACAAGCTTCTCATTCACATCACTAAGAACTTCTTGAACCTTCCAAACATTAAGGTTTGTTATAATAGTGTCTTTTAATAAAAACTTATTGCTAATAGCAACTCTTTTGTGACTGCAGGTTCCTCTCATTTTAGGGATTTGGGGTGGCAAAGGCCAAGGAAAATCATTCCAGTGCGAACTCGTCTTTGCCAAAATGGGAATCAAGTGAGTAAATTCCCTTCATCTTACTTTCTCATATTTGCGCAATAAGTTCCCCAATGATTCTAAGGCGACGGTTTTACCTTCTTTGTTTTTTAAGGCGAAAATACGGAAGTTAACAAAGCCCATGTTGGGTCCGTTACCGTTTTGAAAAGGTGGGCCACTTAAGAAATACCACTTGAAACTTCATGGAGGATAGATAGCCGACCCTAAATGGTAACTTGCAATTTTTGCCATAAAAATTTGGATGTAAGAAACTATTACCATTACAAATTTGTACCAAATGTAAATGCCACGACTCACATGACATGTACCAAATAAATTGAGTTATCAATTATCAAAAGTTAAGTTTATGAGAGTAGAATACACAACAGAGCTTGATCTTGCATAGTATTTCTCATCAAGTCCTATCATGATGAGCGCCGGAGAATTGGAAAGCGGCAACGCCGGTGAGCCGGCGAAGCTGATCCGGCAACGGTACCGCGAGGCCTCCGACATCATCAGAAAAGGCAAAATGTGCTGTCTCTTCATCAACGACCTCGATGCCGGGGCCGGCCGGCTCGGGGAGGCCACGCAGTACACAGTGAACAACCAGATGGTGAACGCCACGCTCATGAACATCGCCGACTGCCCCACCAATGTGCAGCTCCCGGGAATGTACAGCAAGGCGGAGAACCCCCGTGTTCCTGTCATTTGCACGGGCAACGACCTCTCCACGCTATATGCGCCTCTCATCCGCGACGGACGCATGGAGAAGTTCTACTGGGCCCCGACCCGGGACGATTGCATAGGCGTCTGCGCAGGAATCTTCACGAAGGACGGTGTGTCTGAACAGGACGTCGTCGAGCTTGTTGACGCCTTTCCCGGGCAAACCATCGGTGAGCCTGATCAGCCTCAATGACCTTAGCAAACTAGATTCGATATATAGCCTCTAGGGGTTTTCACTCTGTAGCAAGTAGCAACCCTCCTTCATGTTTTTTTTTTTTTTTCTTTCCCTCGTTTTTACTTGTCATTTTTATACCCCGGTAGTTTATTATTTCTTCGTATTTTGATTTCTTAACTTTCTTGTTTTTCTTTTCTTAGATTTATCATCTATAGATGTTTCCTGTTAGTACATATTTACATGTATTTGGTTTCCATAATTAGTATCTGCTATGGCTTTCATATATGATTCTTATATAAATTAATGTCATTTCCATTTCCCTACTACCACTACACACTTTTCCATTGTTTGCAGACTTTTTTGGCGCCCTGAGATCCAGAGTTTACGACAATGAGATCAGGAAGTGGATCGCCGGCGTTGGAGTGGAAAACCTCGGGAAGAGACTCGTGAACTCAAAAGAAGAACCCCCGAGCTTTGATCGGCCTAAGATGAGCCTCCAAGTGCTGCTGAATTATGGGAAAATGCTTGTTCAAGAGCAAGAGAATGTGAAGAGAGTTCGATTGGCCGAAAAGTACTTGAAGGAGGCAGATTTCGGAGATGCAAACTTCGCCGGTTAGAGTTTAATATCTTGTGATCGTCTTGAAATAATTTAGCAGTTTTCAAGATCATGAGGTTGGCTGCGGAGAAAGCTATGTATCAATAATGTATAGACTTTGAAACAAGTATTAAGAGTTTTTGATAAATAATTGAATCAGGTAAAGCTTTTAATGCAAGAATTTGCAATAATTAGATTTAAGTATAAGTAAATGAATTAAATTTTGTATTATTTTCTCACACCAAATTTATCCGACTTCGTTAGTAGATTAATTTCTAAATATTGATGAGCATAACTGAAGGATTTCTCGTACCAATTACGATCCCGGCAAGGGAATTTTTTTGGGAAAATCCTGATGTCCAAAATCTTGTTCTAATGTTTTAAGTAAACTATCAGAGAATTGATTTTAAGTGTCGAAACAAGAAATTACATTCCACGAGGAGTTGGATTTAAATATTTTTCTAAACACTACAGTCGGGCAAGTTATATTAAATTTTAGTAAAACATAAAGAGAGTAGTTGAGCTAAATATTGTAATAATTTAAACTAAGAAAAACGAAGCCAATCTAATTACAAGTGCTTCCGCCTATGAATTTGAAGACGATTACGACTATTATGTTCTTCTTTGAGTTCTTGATCCATTCGTGATGTGTTCTTAGTCGATGTTGAATGCGCCGAATATGAGCTCCGGTCACCGGAAATCCAAGCCTCTACTTTGTCTACCGCTTGCACGAAAAACACAGTGGGTGACGGGCTATCGTTAGCCAAACAAAATCTTATTTTGCGTACACTTATCTCGATTCAGGAACATCCAAACACTTGATGTTTGCCTTACAAACACAAAACCATTTATTGAGAAGCGTACTCCAACTTCAAACTAAACCATTTATTGAGAAGCGTACTCCAACTTCAAACTAATATTTCTATAAACTAAAAATGTATGAGACACAAAAGATAGTTGGAGACTTGTAGTGCATTGGGAGTTCCAAGTAATGGACTACATGGGTATGGCATAAATGTTTACCGTTGGAGATTTCAATTGTGTTTGGAAAGCATTCTTTAATTGTTTAGTTGTTGACGACAACTTGAAGAGGTACAGAGTCCCTATTGTTTCGGCGTGCAATTGTTGTTCTGTGAGGAAAAACGAAGACCTAAACCATGTATTAAATAAAGGTGAATTTGCTTCTGAGCTTTGGAAGAATATTTCCGTTGAGGTGGGAGTCCCATTCGTTGTTCAAGCGACTCGGAAGGAAGGAACGGGTCCAACTCTGGTTCAATAGAGCAAGACGACCGTCTCAACGGGAAATTTTAATCAGTATAATTCCTTGCATTATTATTTAAACATTATGGAGACGTCGATGTCCTTCAAGAATGGAGGAGAAAACAGAAAGTGTTCTCCAAGTATGGACTTCAATCAATCATTGGTTTATACTTACTTCACTTAAGAGCTTTCCTCTTCACGATGAACAGTTTGTCTCTTTGATTTGATGGATTGTTTGTTGCTTGAAAGAAAATTTGGGGCTGTGTATGTTAAATAAGTAAGATTATAGTTTGTTACATTTAAGATCAACTATGGTGACGCGGAGGAAGGTTCAATTTAGTGCTCCTCAGTGCTTCCGTCTTATCATTAATGGCATGTCTCTCGGATTGATTCGATAGTCTGTTTTTTGCTTGAATAATGAGTGAAAAGGCCTTAATGGAGTGAATTGTGAACTAGTGAATACATATAAGTGAGAGATTAGAGTTTAATTGTGAAGCTTGATTGAGCTTAATGCCTATAGTCCATTCTGATAAGAGGAATTGGATCCTTCGATGAGAGGAATTGGTTCTAATTTGCTAGAATTATATGTAAGAGTTTAGTTGAATGTACTTTAATGCAATCTTATGAGTTTGAAACAAGAGTTGTTACGTCTGGGAAAATGTTCATTATGTGAATTCTGACGGTATTCGCATTCTTTTTATTGATTTCTATAGCTAATTTTATTTTGTTTCTTATTTTTGAATTTTTTATATTTACTTTTATATGTTGAATGCTTAGTTTGGAATGGAATGCATTGGATTCTTCATGATTTTAATATGTTTGATTTCTTCTTTAGTGCATATAGAAATCGGAGAAGATGGTGGAGAATGAGGTTGTTGGAGGAAAGAGCTGCACACAATCGTCGTCGCGGCGCGTCGCGACTCGGTCGCCAAAATCGCGAGAAAACACGTCGCGATGCGTCGTGGCGTGTGTGGTCGCGGCGCGTCGCGAGCCTGGTCGCGATCTGAGGGAAAGAGAGAGCCTTGGTAGTTTTTTATGCTTGCGACAAAAGTTGTATATTTGGTTCTGATGTTTAACTTTGTTAATTGTTAGTTTTTAGCCGAATTTAAGTGTTAAAAATGTAAATTTGTAACATATTATTATTTTTAAAAATTTAATAACAAATAAATAAATATAACAAATAAATAAATATAACAAAACGAGATATTAAAAAAAAGAGTTGTATTATTCATTGTGAATATTACAATAAGGTGGAAGAAAGCTGTAATATTCAGTGTAAACATTACAAGATGCCTCACTAAAACCTCTCTTGTAAAACCCTCCTTAGGGACTAAAAACCAAGAGAGGAAAGAGCACATCATTATTGGCGCTAACTTTGCATCACTCCGAGAACCAGGCGTTAAACCTTTCAGTCATAAGCTCAAGCTCGGTTGGTTCGGATCGTTGGCCGATTACGGGGTTGCGGAACATCCAATCGTTCAACACCACGGCTTGCTCGAGGTGTGTGTTGGTTATTGAGGACCTCCGATCGTCGATGATGTTCTGAGCTGTACTGAATGCGCTCTCCGAAGCAACGCTTGAAATGGGGATGGACAGTATGTCCCTCGCCATTCTTGCCAATATCGGGAATCTTTCCTGTTCATTCTTCCACCACTTGATGACATCGAACTCAGTTGATTGGTCGTCGATCCGAAGGCCGTAGTACCGCTTCACTTCGTCTGGTGCGCCGTCCGTGTCGTCCGTCCGTGCCGGTGGCGTACCGGATCCCGATGCTTCCCCGCGATCCAATCTTTGCTTGAGTCTCCGGCTAAACTCTAAAGCGGACTTGGTTGGGCTTTCCATCATTGTCCTCCGCTCCGCCTCGACGTTGAATTGTGGGAACCGCCGGTCGTATTCCCTGTACAATTCATAAAAAGCTTCATTAACAACCTTAATATAATCAGAGTAGTCCACCCCTATGTTTTGCCCGATTGCTAACATTAACGGACCGAACGTAAACATAATACGAGGGTCTAATATAGAACCAAAGCAATACGAAAAAGGGGGTGGATCCCAATAACTTTTGAATTTTTCAACCATTCCTTGAATCAAGGGAGCAATAATTGGGTCGTTTTCGTATTCTGTAAAAGTTTTAGTAATTTCAAATAGCGTTTTTTGTTAGAAAAATTTAAAGTAACAACATAAAAGGGTTTAAGGAATTTGGTGAATTTTTCTGCGGTTGCCCATTCTGACTCCGAGATTCGCGCTGACGGCTCGAGTTCCTTGTGGAGGAAGTGGTCCAACGGTAGCCTCTGCTTACACACGACTGAAACCATTAGATAAGTAGAGTTCCACCGTGTATTATTATCTAATCCGAACCTGTTAGCTTTATGATTGTGTTCTTTACAAAATCGCCTCCACCTATTAGTAATTTGAGAATGCCGGATCCAATCAACAATGCCGCGTATTTTTTCTACTTGATCGGCAATTACTCGCTCCCCCGTTCGTGCAATTAAGTTTATAATGTGACAAGCGCACCGTTGATGTAAAATATTACGAAATTGATTAACGGGCAAAGTAGCCTCCAAAATAGTAATAGCGGCATTATTGTTTGAGGAATTATCTAATGTAATAGATATAACACGATTTTGTAAACCCCAATCATTTAATAGTTCTATTATTTTTTCAGAAATGTTTTGGCCGGTATGGCGACACTCGAACGGTGATAGGTTTAAAAGTTTTTGACACGGTTCCCAATCTTCGTCTACATAATGAGCGGTCAAACTCATATAATCGTTTAGCATCGGACCGCTCCACAAGTCGGTCGTAAAAGCAACGTTGATGCTAGACATTTTAAAAAAATCGACCAAATAGTTTTTTTTGCATAGAATAAGCTTTTTCCATGTCCCTAGTATACGTCGTACGGGAAAACTGCTGGTAAGACGGATTAATCCTTTGCATGTATTGTGTATGCGCAGGATTTTCCACCAAACTCAACGGTGCGCCCATAGACAATAACCATTCGAGTGTCCATTTCCGTAAATTTTGGGTCGCGAGTTTACTTACATGTACTGTGTTTACCTCGTCGAGCGTGCCGGTTGGGAAGCACTCTTTTGCGTGGCGGTTCAAGTAGCCGGTTCCGCGTTCACCCATCCCGTCTAAGACGTGCCCGCACTTTTTGCACGTCGCCAGTTTAACGCGGACGCCGTGCTCGTTAATGTGCCGATCTTCATGAAAGAAGTTCCACACCGCGGCCGTGTTTGGCCGTCCCCACGCCAAGCCATGAGGATTTGATCTATTAAAACAAAAGGAAAAACACAAATTTAAATGTCATAAAGTTTATTATTCATCATATTGATTTAATTAAATGTCTTAAGGTTAAATAAAAAAGTTAACAAAATTAAAATGGTATTTATTATGTGTGGAAATAATTATCAAACTCTTTTGGACGGAACTCCCCGAGGTTCCACGGCCAGATCGACTGGAAAGGATGCTATGATCTCGCTTTAGGCCCAAGCTTTTCTAGACAGAACTCCCCGAGGTCTCCAAGCTAGCTTGGAGGAGATTGCAAACAAACCTTATTTAAAAACCAATCTTTCTAAGACACCAAAATCCATTAAGAACTTTATAATTATCACCACACATACAAATTACCTTTTTAATTTTATTACCTTATTTAAGTAACCATTTAATGTTTATTAAATCTCAAAAACGTCGTTTCTGATGTGGAAGATCAGTCGGAACCGCAACCACAGAGCATACTAAGACTGTCACGCCGCGCGCCCCGAAGTCATGAAATCGAGCCTCTCGCCCTCTATAAATACGAGGGCACCCCCGCCAAAACCGGTAAGCTCTCTTGAAGCCAAAAAACCTCTGTTTCCCGTTTATTCATAAATTCCGACTCAAATACTCGGCTAATGTTGAGCGTCGGAGCGGGCGACAGAGGACCCCCCCTCTGTCCCCTTCTAGAGTTCACGTTTTGTGCTCTTTTTACAGTATCGGAGGCAAGTTTTACAGGGAAGATTTCCGGCCCATCAAGACCGGAGATCAGGCTTCAAAGCCCGGTTTGACCTCATGCAGGCGTTGGGCCCGGCCCAAAATCAAGACTTGGGCCGCATTCAAGTTAATCAATTTTTAGGCATTAACAATAACGGTAACTAATTCAAATTATATAATGTGAAATGTGAATTAATAAATAATATAATGTATTATAGTTTTTGTAAATATAACCCATTTATTATAGTTAGGGTACCAAAATGTATTAATTTGGTACTTATACCAACCAATTCTATTAATTGGTGCTAATCCTATAAATGTTCAGGTACTTTTTCAATAAATACATTTTGGACCACTCACAAGCGTTGGATCATTGCAGTCCATGTTTTCTAAAAAAAAAAGGAAAAAGCCTGTGGTCCCGCAGCCGTCTCGGGGTGCGGGCGGGTAGGCCCAAGTAGCCTCGGGCTTGGCGGGCGGGCGGGTGGCAAGCCCCGTAGTGGGCCTTCCCCGAATGAACTGGTTTAATAAAGAGTATGGATTAATAAAGTAAACAACACCGAAAGTAGAAACCTCTACTAAATCTCAAATAAGGCCATTCTTGCGATTTGCCCTCTCTGAAGTCTGAACTGTTTTTATTATCTGAGATTTTTATTATCTGAGATGTACCTTCTTAAAACTCCAAT
Organism: Parietaria judaica; assembly: GCA_954871525.1. Taxonomy (NCBI): domain Eukaryota; kingdom Viridiplantae; phylum Streptophyta; class Magnoliopsida; order Rosales; family Urticaceae; genus Parietaria; species Parietaria judaica. The sequence goes on from OX940868.1 coordinate 6,431,993, forward strand.
AATTCAACTGCCAAAATCTATTTGAACTTAACAAGAAGAAAAAAAAAAGAGTCTGTTTGTGAGCTTATCAAATATTTGTACCAAGAAAGCTCACATGCCAAAAGTTTATCGTTTTGTTTCTATCTTGCGTCACTGTAACAAGGCCAACGCACAGCACAAAACAGCCTCATTGTCACCACTCACCACTATCGTGGTGTATATTATATATTATATATATATATATATTTGCACTTAAGCCACATATATTTAAGCCAAAAAAGGAGAATAAAAAAAGGTGCGAAAAGAATGCCGTATAAGTTAAAATATGGTTATGAATAATTAAAGGCCTAAGAATCATACTGTGGAATACGCGTGTCACGCATTATATCTCGATCCCAAACTGCATAATTTAACTTTAAACATCACAACAATTCTCGCCTTTAGGCCAAGTTAATTAATAAATCAACAACTTATTATCTACTATATTTGCTTCAAGCAAAGACAATATTCTCAGATAGAACTAAATTAATCTATTTTTCCCAGAAACTTTCTATTTTATAACCCAGGAAAAACATTCGAAATATGCCTGGACCACCAGCTAGATTTTTATCTTTTTAGTGTATACGTATTTTAAATATCAAGGAATATTATGGAGGAACTTCTTCTAAAATTTAAATTTTAAGTGGAAATAGTTAATATATAAACTTTCAATTAAATTTTTTTAAAAATAAATATTCCCTTGACGTACCAGTAAAAAACTGATATTAACTTTCGATATATCTATAAAATCGAATCAGCAAAGTCGTAACTTTTAAACTCTCACCAAAATTATATCTGTATATTTGTAGTTTTTTTTTTTTTGGTATATTTATAAAATTCTCAGAGTAAACCTTGGTAAGCCTAGGAAGGAAAAAGCAGAAAAATAAATAAATAAATAAGTTAAGTGGGATTTGAATATCATACGAAGACTTGTTGGTGTATTTTTGATAAAATGTCAAAAAGGTTCAAAAGTGTTTGACTAATATACAATTGGTTATATATTGGTTTACTTTGACGTTAAAGCGAAAGATTCCTCTTCTTCGGTCCTCGCTTCCGGGCATACCAACAGAATGCTCATCGTCACTCAAAAGATATTCACATATTTTCAGACATTATTTTTTCAATTGACGTTTTAGGGACGTTATAGCCTCTCATCATTTCGGCATTCATATAAGATATGACTATAGTAGCGGCAAAAGCATTCAAACATTGAACAATGAAGACGCCAAAGTTCTAAATCAATAAATACTGCCAATGAATATGATAATACTTTTTTTTTTACGTTCAAGTTTTTTAACGACCGTAGATCAATTTTTAATATACTGCTAATAAATCATATAAAATATATATTTATGTACTCATCAAACTCTTAAGCATGTTTTCTGTTTTAAATTTAACGAAGAAAAAATAAAAAAGAAAAATATATCGCTTCATATTTGTTTTAAATATTTTATTGTTATATTTTTACTTTAAATTCATGGGATCTCAATTGATAAAAATTTAGATAGTTTTTGCCGGAATAGTTGTTGAGGGCAAAAACACCAACAAATAGTCACGAGGATTATCTCCCTGAGTTTATGGAAAGGAGTCCGGATTTTTTCTCTTTTAGTGTTAATAATCAACGATATAAGAATGATCAAGAAAATGCTCTGAATTCTTCTTGTGTTCTTGTATTGATTAACTTTGGATTACAAATTTCTGAGTACAAGTTCTTTCTTTCTCTCCTTCTCTCTTGGGAATACTCATGATTCGAGATCCCTTACAATGGTCATTTCTCTTTCTATATATAGGCGAGTTTCCCTAGTTAGGGCTCGGTTCCCTTGGTTGATTCTCACGTGGTCCCTCTCCGAAAAGCGATATGGTCCTCACTGACATTCTCTGCATGAGCAGGAAGACGCACTTCCACTAATGTTGTCGCCTGTCACGCTCTGAGGGAATCCCGCTCAGGTAGTGCGCGTACGGCCTCCCTTTCGTCAGATTCGTTGACCATCTCTCTGCTGCGTTTAATGAGGTCTGGACGTACACCTCCGACGCGCCTCTACTGACTCTCCTTGGACCTCTTGAAATCCTCATCTTAGTAGCTTCCTCAATTTCTCTCGAACATGTTTCTCCGGACGCCTTATCCGAGGAGCACCCTCAAACGTTCTCCTCGGGGATGTCTCCTCGAGCGCCTTCCTCGCAGCTACCTCCTCGGACGGAAGATACCTCCTCGGAGTTCGAGGGTGTATCGTCAACAAACCCCTTTGCCTCAATTTTACGTCGTTTTTGGAACAAACGACACAAATAGTGTTAAGGATAGATTGGACGAAATCCGACCTTAATAATAGTCCCTACTCCATACAATTAATTTCCTTTACAGAAATCAACTTTGATTTTGGTTACTCATTTATTCCCATTCTGTCTGCCGTATATTGCTAAAAGCCATGTGCTTGGTTTTGCTACTAACCAATCAGATAGTTTATGTATTTATTGTTCTTTAAAATCAAGTAGGTTAATTATTATATTTTCTTTGAATTATTATTATTGTTATTATTATTATTATTACACTGCCTCTCGTGAACTTCTAATTCTGTATATGTTTAAATTTTAAACTTTATGTCAACGTGAAATTTCATATATATCAAATCAAGGTTTGACTTTTTCACGGTTATCTTCGATAATCCTCGATTATCCATCTTATCAGTAGTGATCGGTAAGAAGACCATGCCAGAACTTTTCCATAATTTTTGTTGAAAATCGGCAAATATCTTAAAAAATAACAAAAATATGGTACTTTTCAATAAATTTGTATTTTTCGATAATTTTATTTTAAATATATACATTTGTGAGAATGAGACTATATTTTGTTTATCTGTGTTTGAGTATGAAATTATTTTATTTTTGGGATTTTAATGTTTTATCAATATTATAAACTTAGTAAATATAAGCTAAAAATATATTTTTAAGTTTTTCGTCGAAAAGTATCGAAAAGTGTCGATTATCCGTCGATGATCATCGAAAAGTGTCGGTAAACAGCAAGCTACAGTATTATAAGTTTTCCGATGGTTAATCGGTATGTTATCGAAACATCCATTGAAAACGGTAAGCGAGTTATCGACAAATTCGGTAAGTTGAACCTTGTATCAAATGATACTTTTAAAAGTATTCGATTTTATATTTATAATATTTTAATTCAATCTAAGATAGATAAACATAATCATAAGAAGCTACAAATATAAGCAATAAACTCGGGCATCGGGTGGGCCCCATGGGCCTCAACCCGAGCCCGAATCATTCTAGGGCCTCGGTGGCCCGTGGGTCAGCCATCGTTCGAACTGCCCAGCCCGACCCGTGCTGTACCTCGGGTTAATTAGCAGTGACCACGAAACATTAGAATCTGAATTGAAATTTGGTACGATGCAAATAAATTTTGACGAGGACCGAATGCGTGGTGACTCGAGAAAGAGAGTGAGCAACAATGATTGGACATTCGGTGGTCCATGGCTGATGGCTCCATCAATCTATCTTAGCTGCTAATAAGACCTACTTAACAATCAAACGCAAAAGTGTCTTCTGAGTAATTTCCATGAATATGGTATGTTTGTATTATTTTTTAGAATATTTGAGGTAAAAGTTATTTGTTACAAAAATAATGATTTATATTTGCAATTATATATTTTGAAGCATAAACTTTCAATGATGTAAATGTTAATTTATTTTGAAGCATAAACTTTCAAGATAGTAAAAAAAAAAAAAGTTTGCCACGCAGGAGTGTCTCCCGTCGTGTTGCGAGAATGCGAGCATGCCAAAAGGGCAGCGCTTCCGAAGACAGCTCCACATGTAAGAGGCAGTGTGATAGTTTAGTTTTTTAAAAGTGTAAACTACGGCTAATGTACCAAATGTTTGATTTTCTGCAGATTATGTAATCAATATTTATTTTCGACGGTTAATGTACCTACTGTTTGATCTGTTAGTTATTTCGTGTTTTCCGTCACTTGACTGTTAGAGAGTTATGCTCCTCTATATATAGACTTTTCATATTTTTGACATAACCCGCTCTTTTTTTGTCCAAATTTTATGCCCGACCTATGGTTGGAAAGATAAGAGATATATCTACAACTTTTGTGTTTTAAGTTTTATAGAATAAATTTTAGAAAAATACAAAATTTCAAATACAACGTAAAATTAGACATTAGTTTAATGCAAAATATTTGTTTCGAGCAAATTTTAATATACTTAATGACTTTTTATGATAAAATGTAAAAGTAAAAAGTTAGATAAATCTTTTATCTTTCTAACGGATGTTTATTTATAAATTTTGGATAAAAAATGAGTGAGTTATGACAAAAATATGAAAAATGTGATGTGAAATAATCTTTTTTATTTTTGTCTAAAATTTATAAACGATTTATCTATAACTTATTTTTTTTCTAAAATTTATTTGTCTAAAAACTCACTCATTTTTTGTCTAAAATTTATAAACGATTTATCTATAACTTTTTAGTTTTACATTTTGTCATAAAAAGTCATTAAGTATATTAAAATTTGCCCTAAACAAAATATTTTGTATTAAACTAATGTCCAGTTTTACGTTCTAATTAAAATTTCATATTTTTCAAGAACTGTTTTTACAAAACTTAAAACACCAAAGTTGTAGATATATCTCTTATATTTCCAACCATAGGTCGTGCATAAAATTTGGACAAAAAATGAGTGATTTATGCCAAAAATACAAAAAAATGTACATATAGAATATGAATCACTCTCTAACGGTCAAGTGACGGAAAAAAAGAAAATATCTAACGGATCAAGCATTGGGTACATTAGTCGCCGAAAATAAATATTGGGTACATAATCCGTAAAAAATTAAATATTAGGTACATTAGCCGAGTTTACCCTTTTTAAAATTAATGGTATTTCTGTCATAAATAAAAACCAAGGGGTTAAAATACACCAGCATTCAAAATTGAGTTAGCGTTATTGTCAATTACTCTGTATAGTAGTAGCAGCCAAAAGAGAATGGGACTACTACTAATGAGAATGGGACTACTACTAATGATCCCAGCATCAAACCCTTTTCTTATCAAAGAACCATGTGAATGCCCCATTACTAAATACATAATTATGTTAAAAGTACCCAATTGTTTAAGATAACACAAAATATTCTCAATATTTCAATAACGTCAATTAAATACCTAAGCTCGAAATCTTACATTTCTATTGTTTTTTTTATTTCTCGTATATTTCCATTTTCATTAACGTTAATTAAAGTATAAGTATAACTCTCAAATTTAAAGTATTAAACATAAAAAAAAGACTCGGAATATAAAAAAGTTCTAATATAACTCCATATTCCCAAAAACTTGAAATCAATAAAAAATACAAATTTCATAATTTTAAGTGTGTTGAGAATAGAGCTGTGCATGGCGACGTCGCGACCGGTCGCGGCAAAACCGCCAGAAATCGTCAAACGTCGGTCGTGATGCGTCGTGGTGGAGAGACTCGCGATGCATCGCGATGGAGAGGGAGGGAGAGAGAGAGAGAGAGAGAGAGAGAGAGAGAGAGAGAGAGAGAGAGAGAGAGAGAAACGTCGCGATGAACTTTGGGAGTCACGAGCAGTCGCGATTTAGGGCCCCGAATCATGAAACGTCGCGACTGACCGGAGAATGCTGCGATGCGTCGCAACGGGGGCTGGCGACGTTTATGTGCAGCTCTAGTTGAGAATATGCCCTATTATTTTGAAAAGAAAAAAAGTTGAGTACTTTTGCCGAAATTATTCTTAATAATAACATTGGTGAAAGAATTGGCTAAAAGACCTCATTAGAGATGTCGTTTCGCTCGCTACCCTCGTTATAACCTGCAATTTCTTTTACATTTATTTTTAAATCCCTTATTTCCTTTTCGCATTATTTTTAAATGTAAAGAACTTGGAATGGAGATTTTGCCCTTTTGGTTTACACTATATTTTACGAAATCTCGAATTTACCCTTTAGGGCGGTTGACACAGTAAGCTTTTATAATATTATTTCTTATTTTCTCTCACACCTTCATCTTCGGCTTCCCCTCGTTTTCCCTCCAAAACCGACCCCCTTTGATCCTTCCACCGTCATCCCTCGATTCATCCTCCGACCTCCTTCCAACAACCGACGGGATACTTTCGTGCCTCTCTTGTCTTTGCTGTCGACTGTTGCATAAACGACCATCTTCTTCTTCCGTTCGAGACATGCAACCAGGAAACAGGAAGCATACTTTTGAACCGATCATCACCTTTTGTTGTTCTCCGACATATACCGAGCATATTCAATGGAGGTAAATGTCTATTTTAAACTTTGCGATGTTTCTTGCACTGTTTGAATTTCGAACTTGTTATAATATTAGGGTTTACATAGCGTACATGGATTTTAGGGTTTGGTCCAGTTTAAGGTTTAAAGGAATACTGAGATGACGAATGTAGTAAGATTCGACGACTCTAGGTATGGCTCGGTAAACTACCGCTATCCATACCGATATGAATTGTGTAACTACCGCTAGTCGCGGAAAAATACCGCTAGTTACCGGTTTATTATTGATTCTATCGATTTAATATATTATTTTTTATTCAATTTTCAGTAGCCGGCGTTAGTTCTAGAAACTGAGTTGCAGGAGAATGAGAACTACAAGAATAAGCTTACCACCAGAAAAACTCAATTCGACAGGTTAGGACCCTCATTAAAAGTGCACTGGATGAGGATGAGCTTCAATGGTTCCGGGATACACAATTTGGGCCACTATTAGATGTCCCGACACACTACGAGCACGCTGCCCAATTGTTGTGGAGTTTGATGCTGAGAATGACGACATAACATAGGGACGCCGGTGAGCTGTGGTTCTTCGTAAACAACGTCCCACTGCGATACGGCATCCGGGGATTCGCCATCATCACCGGGCTGTTTTGCCACTAGGTGCCAAGGTTACCTCAAAATGAAGAAAAGTCACGAGCGTTCTACAATGATTTCAAAAATCGCTTTTGGCCTTCATTAAAATCGAAGCAGCGGATTACTGTCAAGAAAATTTAGGAACGACTTGCGAGTATTCACGAAGAACCATTGGGCAGCGATGATAAGAAGCGTTTGGCCTGCCTAGACATCATCTTCGGAGTAATCTGTTTTAAAGACAGACCGACACAGATGCCAGATGATGAGCTGATTGCTATGGTTAAAGACATTGATTTCTTCATAGGCTATCCTTGCGGGACATTGTCCTTCGAGTACTCAATGAAGCAACTTCATCATAAGCTATCGGAGGAACTGGTGGATAAATACTTTCTCATGATCAAGAAAAAATTAAGTCGCGTAGATATGACCCTTCTGGGGTTCGTTCCCCCGATACAGGTATATCACGTTTTTTATTCTAGTTATTTTCACCGCATTAATTGTTGTTACACATAATTCAAATTAACACTCAAAGTGGGGAATTCGTACGAGGTGGTGGAAGGAAACAATGACGAGGAGGAGAAGGACGATGAGGAGAGGGAAGAGGCAGCGGAGGCGGAGTAGAAACGGAAGAAGGACGAGGAGGATGAGGAGGACGAGGCGGAGATGGCGCGAAAACGGAAAAAGGACGAGGAAGAGAAGGAGGAGGAGGAGGAGGCGCCGCAGAAACGGAAGAGGGATGAGTAGGAGGCGGAGGCGGCGGAAACGGAAGGAGGATGAGGAGGCGGAGGCGGCGCGGAAACGGAAGAAGGACGAGGCGGAGGAGGAGGCGGCACGGAAACGGAAGAAGGATGCGTAGGATTCGGAGGCGGCGTGGAAACAGAAGAAGGAGGCGGAGGAGGAGGCCGCGACGCGGAAACGGAAGAAGAAGGCGGAGGAGAAGGCAGCGCTGAAACGGAAGGAGGAGGAGGAGGCGGCGCGGAAACGGAAGGAGGAGGAGGAGGCGGAGGCGGCGCGGAAACGGAAGGAGGGGGATGAGGAGGAAGAGGCGGAGGCGGCGCGGAAACAGAAGGAGGAGGAGGCGGAGGCGGAGGCGGCGCGGAAAGGGAAAAAGGGCGAGGAGGAGGAGGAGGTGGCGCGGAAGAATGAGGAGGCGCGGAGGAATGAAGCGGCAAAAACGATGGTCAAACTTGTCTGCAAACCAACGGTACGAGTATATATTTACGACTGCAAATTTTACATAGCGGTTATCGTAGTTAACAATAGCGATATTATTAATTCACTATGATTAGTGGTACTATTTATTTACTATGACTAGCGGTATGCATAAGTAACAATATCGGTTTACTTCCAGATGACACGAGGAAACCGTAGTGCGGCTCCCGCCTTCGACCCGCTTGCTTTATGTCATTCTGATATCTACGAAGAGTTCACGCGTGCTTGGAATAAGTTCTAGAAAGACTTAAAGGGTGGTAGGAAGAGAGTGTTGCTCCTCAAAAGAGACTACAAATGGTGGGATACTCTCATGACCCAATCAAATTGGCTTGAAGATGAGGTAATCAATCTTCAAGGATTACATGAATAATTTAATCTTTTATTCTTATTATAACATTGAATCAATTTACAATTAATTGCAGCACCTAGACGATATCACTTGAGGCCTCTCAAAAAGACTGATGGAGCTTCTAGAGACTATTCCAAATTCGGATAAAATCATCGTTCTCCCGACGACGTTCATGAGTACCATTAGTTTTTGGTATAAAGAAGGTAAAACAAAGGATTTAATGGAGGATGGTGATAGCGTAGTAGGCGCTATAGAAATGGCCCACGGTACTTCTGGAAATGTCTACGAGCGCGCATGGATCGATAAAGAACGTCTCTACTTCCCGATAAACCTTGACTCTCAGCATTGGATTTCATGCAAGGCGGATTTATTGAAGGCGGAGTTTGTCGTGTATGATTCCACCATTACATTAGCCGATGATAGAAAACTTGGTGAAGTCATGCGTGCTCCGCAGACCATTCTACCTTGGATTTTGAAGGTCGCCGGTATCTTTGAACATCTCAAAGGGAGAGCGTGGACGTGGAGGCGGGTGGATTGCCCTCAAAATAAACCGCCTCAGGGGGGAGCGGGAGATTGTGGGATCTTCTGCATGAAGTTCGTAGAGCTTGATATGATAAACCGCCCGGTTAACTTATTCAACGACGGAAAAGTAAATAGTGCCATAATTAGATATGCCGCGGAAATTTACGAAGAGAAATGTTTATACCAAATGTATGTAATTAGAACAATGAACAGTACGCAGACAATCTATATATTATTTATTTTTGCTTATCAAAGAATTCAAAATTTATCTATCATTCGCGCTGTAAATAGCTACTTCCCGCTACACTCTTACCGCCGTGTAAATACATACTTATAGCTATACAAGTACATGCTTACCGCTAAGTAAATACAAACTTACCGCTATTGTTTGGATTATTTCTTATTAAAGAATACAAAAAAAATAATAAATATAATTCACTTTGTGTATTAAGAACACGTGTAAATAGACACTTACCCAAGCGCAAATAGGCACTTACCGCTATGAAAATACATACATACCGTCATAGGTAGAGATACATGCCGCTATGTAGTAGATACTTACCGCTATTGTTTGGATTACTTTTTATTATTCGCTTACATCATTCGCGTTGTGTATAAAAATACGATTACCGCTATGTAAATAGATACTTGCCGCGATATAATTCGACTTGCCGCTGTGTAAGTAATAATTTAATTGGAATTCAAATACAGGAATACGATTTTTATTGTTAGGAATTTTGTTTAATGAACAATAAAAATACAAATACATTAAAAAAAAGTTTATAGGGCACTCTCGAAGCATACAAGTTTATAGGACACTCTCGAAGCATACAAGGATCAACAGTGGATAAAAACAACTTGTATAAAACCGGAGGAGGAATCTTGATAAGCCTTGTAATATCCAGTAAAGTATTGATGGCTGGACCTCTCAGGTTTCAACAAGTACGGTTTCAACAAGTCCTCGCTTGTTTAAAAACACAAGACGAGGAAATTGAACTGAAGGGCAAACAAAAGCCATTGAACTATGGAGAAAATGTCTATAGTTCAATGCCTATTGTTTGTCGGTGCCGCTGCGAGCCCGATGGGCATGTCGGGAAAATTTTCTTCACGGGTCGCAGCTATTTTTTTGGGTAGCCTACTGGCTCAGTGAAGTTGTAACCTGATATAAGGAAGACAAATGAGCAAAGAAGTTAGAATCCGTGTAATTTTTAAAAAATATGATAATAAAGAAAGGATTTTGATAAAGCTTACGACGATGACGGAGACGGGGGCGCGTTGACAAACATGAAATATGGTCCCAATGTTTATCGAATTCAGCCCTAGTATATACCGTCGCCAGTTCCCAAAACTTATTCACTAATCTCTTCGCTTTAAACTTTCCTTGCAAGTGTACTTGGATGAGATAAGGACAGAATCCATGCGTTGCCGTCCGATACACCTTCCTGCACGCATTCTTGATGGGTCCGCAGTTATCCGTTACGATGACCAACTCATTTGTTTCCGGATTCACTGCTTTCAGATCTATTAAAAACTGTTCCCACGATTCAGACTTATCACAAAATAAAATACTAAAACCGAATGGAAAAACTGTGTGATTGCCATCAGTAGCGCTTGCCACGAGTAAGGTACTTTGGTACTCGTTGCTAAAGGATACCTTTGTTGGAACTCGCCCCAATGTCTATCGACTTCAGCCATGGTATATAACGTCGCCAGTTCCCAAAACTTATTCACTAATATCTTCGCTTTAAACTTTCCTTGCAAGTGTACTTGGATGATATAAGGACAGAATCCATGCGTTGCTGTTCGATACACCTTCCTGCACGCATTCTTGATGGGTCTGCAGTTATCCGTTACGATGACCAACTCATTTGTTTCCGGATTCGCTGCTTTCAGATCTTCTAAAAACTGTTCCCACGATTCAGACTTATCCCAAAATAAAATACCAAAAGCGAGTGGAAAAACTGTGTGATTGCCATCAGTAGCACTTGCCACGATTAAGGTACTTTGGTACTCGTTGCTAAAGGATACCTTTGTTGGAACTCGCCCCAATGTCTATCGAATTCAGCCCTGGTATATAACGCCGCCAGTTCCCAAAACTTATTCACTAATCTCTTCGCTTTAAACTTTCCTTGCATGTGTACTTGGATGAGATAAGGACATAATCCATGCGTTGCCGTCCGATACACCTTCCTGCACGCATTCTTGATGGGTCCGCAGTTATCTGTTACGATGACCAACTCATTTGTTTCCGGAATTGCTGCTTTCAGATCTTCTAAAAACTGTTCCCACGATTCAGACTTATCCCAAAATAAAATACCAAAAGCAAGTGGGAAAACTGTGTGATTGCCATCAGTAGCGCTTGCCACGAGTAAGGTAACTCATGCGATATGCGGCGATCGAAATAACCTTCCGCATACTTTTGAAGCCTTGAATCGACGCGTATAATGCCACAAAAAAAATACTCAAAAGACCCTTCTAAGTTACATTTAATTGAGGTCAAGGAACCCCCATGTTTTGATTTTCAATCATAGAAAAAAAAAACGCCGGTAACAACGCAAAATTCGTGACAGGGGTACCTTTAATATTGTATTCGGCAAGTCTCTTGCCACTCGTAGCCATCCAGTAACTGATTTTGTAACCCTTACCTGCCATATGCCTCCGGATTTCATTCGGGTCCGGTATTTCCATATTATGGTCACTGTATCTGCTTATGACCTCATCGCAAACGGACGACGAAGTGGCTCGGCGTAAACCTTGTCGTGCGTCTACGGAACAAGTGTGGACGCCGTGATATGAACCTTATGTAAACGTCCCCTCTGCCCCAAGCGCTACACGTAAACTCCAACCCCATGTCTCGTCGAGGCATTTGACTACGTATAATTTCTTGTCCGACTTTATCAACTTCATTCCGAAACGTCCTGCAGCACCCTCGGACACAACACTTCTCAACTCAGCCTTTGATGCAAACTCGTGACCAATTATAAGATCCATACCGTCGGGAAATCTATGCATCGGTCCTTCTTCCCCCGTTTCAAAACCGACCGAAAAAGTAGAGGACGCATCAAAGTTATTAGAATACCCCTCAATGGCGACATTATCACACCTTCTGCATGCGGGGACGAAACAGCATCCGGTACGTCGACATGGTGCTCCCGGTACTCTTCTTGCACAAATGTTGTTTGTTCGATACCTACTTCATGAGATACCTTTTTTACTAGCTCGACGTACAACTGTTTCAACCTTGACGACATATCTGGTGTCCGAATATACGATTCGAAGCCAGGTTCATTAGCAATGACAATTGGCCGAGTACTGTGATTAACTGGGTAATAAGTTACCTTCAAATCAAATTGTGGGCCAATATCAAATTTGTAATATGAAAACTCCTTCAAATCAGAAATGTTGTTCAAAGAAGACTTTGAAACGGTAACAGCATTTGCAGTTTCACTTATTCCCTCCCACAACCACTTGAAACAATCTCTACTGAAAATCCACTTTCCGCCAACACTGACAATCACATGGTAACAATCCATCCTGAAAACGAAAAAAAAATACTTCAATCTTAAATTAAACGGCTATAGGCTTATATGATACAACTATATGATAACATAACGTAGCGGTATGTTTGAAACTTAGTTTATATTTAAGGATCCATAGAGTACGACCTAAATTCGGCATGTGGATATCGGTACCGCTACATAATATACTACTACCGCTATATTAATATCCATGAATTGAAAACAGCAATAAAATTTACTTGATTATACCGGATAACCTTAGTTTAAAGCGCATAATCAAGGATTCATAGAGAACGAGCTAAATTCGGCATACGTATATAGGTACCGCTACACAAAATATTCATACCCCTATATTTTATCCAGCAATCGAAAGCAGCAATAGAATTATTTCATTGCACTGGATAACCTTAATTTGATGTATATAATTGAGGATTCAAGGTATAATACCTAAAAGTGGCCTACAGGTTTCAGTACCGTTACATAATATATTAATACTGCTATATGTTATCAAGAAATTCAAAACAGTAATACGATTACTTTATTAAATTGGGCTAACCTTCGAATGAGTCAATTCTTGATATATAATCGAGCTGAAAGATTCACTAATCGTTCGCTGGGTAACGCGGAAGATGAAGAGAAGGAGTCCGGAGAATCGGCAAGAAACAATGGGAGCTTAGGGTTTCTCGGCAATTGGGGAGTCGAAGAAGACGAATAACAGAAGAGAGAGAAACATGGCGGGAAAGAAATAATATTAAACGTATGGAGGAGAGAGAAAAAATAATAAAATAAGAGGAGAGAGAAAATCGAGCTCAACAAACAAAGGGCCCTACATCGTTTAATGAAGGGTTATGAACCAAACATGTTAGCCGAGGGTATAAACCACTACCAAATTCTAAATAAGGTCATTCTTGCAATTCACCCTACATTGGTCGTCTTCTCTTACTCTCCACGATTAAACTCTCTCTCTCAAAAAAAAAAAAAAAAAAACCTCTGCGCACCATAAATTCTTCTTCCCACTTTACTTAACTCCATCATCAATGGCAGCTCTGTGATCTTCGTACCCCACCTTCACCAACCTCATCAACAGCAACCCCAAATCCCATTTCGCCACTAAAAGATCACCCCAACAACGCCCAGTTCAGTTCAGTTCACCCCAACAACATGATACTTCACCTTCTCTTCTTCGCCTCGGTCCTCGCCGGAGCCTCCTCCGGCGAGGACTCCGATCTCTTCTTCCCGGGCTTCAAGGACGCCGCTGCCAACCTCACGCTCAACGGCATCGCTGAGATCCTTCCCTCCGGCATTCTCCGCCTCACCAACGACAGCAGCCGCATGATCGGCCACGTCTTCTCCGCCGCCCCGGTGCGGCTCAAGAACTCCACCGACGGGAAAGCCGAGTCGTTCTCGACATCTTTCGCCTTCACCGTCGTCCCCGAGTTCAAGAAACTCGGCGGCCACGGCTTCGCCTTTGCCATCGTCGCGTCCAAGGACCTCATGGCCCTCCCGAGCCAGTACCTCGGCCTGCTCAACGCTAGTGACAACACGGGAAACGTCTCTAACCATTTATTCGCAGTCGAATTCGATACCGTGCAGGACTTCGAGTTCGGGGACATCAACGACAACCACGTAGGAATCAACGTCAATAGCATGAACTCCTCTGCCGCCGCTCCTGCCTCGTTCTTCGACGGAAACAATGTCTCCGCCCCGAGGCAGAACATCAGCCTCAACAACAGGGCGATCAAGGCGTGGATCGACTACGACTCGAATCGGAATCTGCTCAACGTCACTGTCTCTCCATTCTCCGACAAGCCGAGCGTCCCGCTCTTGTCTTACGGGATCGACCTCTCGCCAATTTTGCAGGAGTTCATGTACGTCGGGTTCTCGGCTTCGACGGGGCTTCTCGCGAGCTATCACTACATCCTGGGATGGAGCTTCAAGACGAACGGCCAATCTCGAATGCTGGACTTGTCTTCTCTTCCTCATCTTCCTGGTCCGAAGAAGAGCCACACGACTTTCGCCATTGCTGTCTCTGTGTCTTCGATTTTCCTTCTGATCTTGGCAGTTTCTGTCGCGGTTTATCTTTTCATAAAGATGAAGAACGCGGATCCGATCGAGTCATGGGAGTTCGAGCTCGGACCGCATCGGTACTCCTACGAAGAGCTGAAGAAGGCGACCAAGAACTTCAGAGATAAAGAGCTTCTCGGCTATGGTGGATTCGGCAGGGTCTACAAAGGCACGATCAAGAAGACGAAGACCGTCGTCGCGGTGAAGCGGGTCTCGCACGAATCGAAACAGGGAATCAGGGAGTTCGTGTCGGAGATCTCGAGCATTGGACGGTTGCGTCACCGGAATCTGGTCCAGCTCATGGGGTGGTGTCGCCGGCGAGGTGATTTGATCCTCGTCTATGATTTCATGGAGAACGGAAGCTTGGACAAATTCCTCTTCGACCAACCGGTTCGGGTTTTGAGCTGGGAAGAGAGGATGAAGATCATAAACGGTGTCGCTTCTGCGCTGCTCTACCTCCACGAGGGGTTCGAGCAGGTCGTCCTTCACAGGGATGTCAAGGCGAGCAATGTCCTTCTAGACGGCGAGTTGAACGGTCGGTTGGGGGATTTCGGGCTTGCGAGACTCCACGACCATGGGGCCAATATGAGCACGACGCGTGTCGTGGGCACATTGGGGTACTTGGCGCCTGAGCTGCCCAGAACCGGGAAGGCCACAACTGGGTCGGACGTGTTCGCTTTCGGGGCACTCCTTTTGGAAGTGGTAACGGGTCGGAGGCCCATCGAGCCCAAACGGAGCCCCGAGGAGCTTGTCCTGGTGGATTGGGTGTGGGAGAGGTATAAAGAAGGAAAGGTATTGGATGTCGTGGACCCACGGCTGGGCGGGCGGTTCGACGCACTGGAGGCAGCGATGGTGGTGAGATTGGGCCTGATGTGCTCGAATAATGCTGCCGTGGCCAGGCCCGGAATGCGACAGATTGTACGGTTTTTGGAAGGGGAGGCGCTGGTGCCCCACGAGCTGAGGGACCCGACTGGGGAGTTCCCGGGCAGGAAGGGCTACGCGGGCGGGGATGGGTTCGACGACTTCTTGAACTCGTTCCCTACGTCGTCGTTCGAGGGGCTCAGCAAGTCGTACTCGTTCGGCGCAATGGACAAGGATGTATTGGACGGGAGCTTCAACACGGTCTCGACGTCGCCTCTTTCGCTCCTCCGCGGCGGCAGAGGAGACAACGTCAAAATATCCGAGTAGATGAGAGTGATCTCGTTGACTACTTCATTTTGCATTATTTTTGGGTAGTTTATGTTTTATTTTTCAAGTATTTTGTAAATCAAATGAATACCCTTATTGTTGGTATGACTGATGACCACTTAGTCCATGTAGTTTGACTTCTAAGTCTCAAGAAAGACAGCAGTGTTCGGTGGTTATTGACTTTTTGGTTTCTTCTAGGAATTTTAAACATGTTTTACCTTGGCTAAAGGATGTGTACATCGAAACATTTCATTACCTTAAAGTACAAAGTTGAAATACTCAACCATATAATATGATTATATATGTGATTAAGATAGTCTTATGTCCATTTATTCTTTTCGTTTCTTATTAAGAATGTCGTTTCTAGAAACTTATATATAATATGTGAGAATCAACATCGAGAAGAAAGTCAAAGTTACTGTTCAAATTTTTATTCTCAACATAGTGAAGAATTTAACTCAAGAAAATAATAATTTTTTTGTTGTTGTCTCAAATTGATATATAGTTAAAAGCTCTTATACAACATTAACTAAATGTCTCTACTAACATTAAAAATAAAAAAATCAATACATTGAAAATAGAACATTTACAGTGTCGAGTTTTGTGTGTGCAGTGAGAATAGATAACTCAACTTGTGCTATTTCGTATATGGCAATTGACTTTGTCAAAGACTTTCAAGAGTAAGACACATCATCAATGGGGGCCACAAAGCTTTCACTCAAATTATCATTAGTATCACTCAAATGACTAATTCAAGATTCAGTTTAAGTTCCAATTGAGCCGGTTACAAGAGCACAGGCCAAGAAGTTCAAAAGCATGTTGAATGTGTTTATTCAAGAGATTTGGGTTCAGGCTAATTCAAATTGACCACAATTTTAAATCTAAGTCCAAATTGATCAAAATAATTCAAGCTTTGATTAGTTTGGTCAAATCTGATTATGTGTGTGGTTATTTCCTTTAGCTAAAAACGTTGAACCTAGTCTTATTGCTGTATAGGGTTTTATTCAATGGTTTCGTTGAGATTCTCAGTAGTTAAATAGGGTAGTTTGAAAGTTGGTCTTTTATTAGGGTTATATAAGTGGTTGTCATCAATTCCCACCACTTTGTAATGCCTATTTAAAGGTCACCAAGGAAAGCAACGAACCAACCAAGTTATCCAGATATATTGCGTGAGTTAAACTCTCTCTATAGTTCTTAGGAACTTTATGAACTTATCAGAATCTTTCTATAGCGTTCTTCGACTTATCAAGCAAATTTCCATCTTTGTTTGTGGCGTCTTCCCAATCTGAGTTTTGTTGAGTTCATCAAAGCATGGGGTCAAATTTTTCATAACAATTCCTTTGGTTCTTGTTTGTTCGGGTTCAAGAATTCCATATTCCACACAATCAGATCGAAGTAAAGTCATCCAAAACCATTTTGTCTATGGATCTCGTTATTCTTAACGTTTGCACATTTAGATGCTACTATCTTAATTTCGTTTGTATTTTATCTTTAATTGTTACAAAGCTGTGTTCTATTGTGTATTAAGAAAAAAGGCATAAAAAACAAAAAATAAAAGAGAAAAGAAAAGAAAACCCAGTTTGAAGTATTGTTCTCTATTTATGAATTGAGTCATTTCATAGTTCATGTACTCCGGATAATAATCGCCTCTCATTGTTGAAGAACTGTTTTGGAAGTTTCCTTGGTTTGTTTAGTTCTACAAGAATTAAATAGAGAGTTTGAGTGGTAAAAGGCAAGAGTGATAATACATTACCCGAACAATCCATATTGAGTGAAAACACGAGCGTTGAGAGAAACACGTGAGGGAGAGATTTGTGTAGGACTTTTTTTTCACTTATTGAATTCTTATCATGTCTCAAAACGAGGGATCCGAAGTTGTTACAAAAAGTGATCTCCAGCGGATGGTGGAAGAAAAAAACGGGGAAATGAAGTGGGTGATGAAGATTCAGATGGATGAAGTACAAGCGAGATTCGACCTAATGGAGGGTGAACATAAAGTTTACTCTCAAAGTTCAGGAAGTGCACATGAAGGAACCCTACGAGCAGGCCAAGGAGAAAGAAGGTACGGAGAAACGCTTCCCCAAGGAGGAAAGAAGATGATGATTCAGATAAGGGTGAAAAGGATATTGTTCATAGCTACATGAGGTATCGGTTGGGTAAAGAAGATAGGATTCGGGTAGATAACAATTTAGGGAACAACAAGATGAATATTCCATCGTGTTAGGGAAAAAATGATCCAGAGGCATATCTTGAGTGGGAGAAGCGGGTAGAATTAGTCTTTGATTGTCATAGGTATTCCGAGCTCAAAAAAGTGAAGTTGGCAGCCATTCAGTTTTCGGATTACACGGTGGTTTGGTGGGATCAGGTTGTACCCTATAGAGACGTGGGAATAGATGAAGAGGGTGATGAGGAAGTGATTCGTGCCTAGCCACTACTACCGTGAGTTGGATAACAAGTTTCAGAATCTACGAAAAGGAAATCGGAGTGTCGAGGAATACTTCAAGGATATGGAGGTGTCGATGATTATGGAAAACGTGGAGGAAGACCAAGAGGCTACAGTGGCTCGATTTTTAGTAGGTTTTAATTGGGAAATTCAAAATGGGGTGGAGCTGCAATATTACGTGGAGCCACAAGATATGGTGCACATGGCGACGAAGATCGAGAATCAGCTGAAAAGAATGAGCAGCGGTAGATCAAGCCAAATACCCAATACCTCGACATGGAAAGCAAATCAATGGAAAAATGAGGAAAAATAACCGTCAACAAAGTCCAAAATCGAGGAAGGCAGCCAAGAAACTAAAGAAAATAACCACAAACATAATCAGATTTGACCAAACTAATCCAAAACTTGAATTATGTTGATCAATTTGGGCTGAGCTTTAGAATCAAGGTCAATTGGTCTTCTTGAATTAGCCTGAGCCCAAAACTCTTGAATAAGCCCATTCAACATGCTTTTGAACTTCTTGGCTCGTGCTCTTGTAACGGCCCAATTGGAACTTGAACTGGATCTTGATTAGTTCCATCGCCATTTGCATCATTGTCGTGCATAAAATTTGGATAAAAATTGAGTGAGTTATGTCAAAAATACAAAAAGTGTACATATCACTCGTTGATGGCCAAGTGACGAAAAACATGAAAAAATTTAACGGAATAAAGTTTGGGTACATTAGCCGTCGAAAATAAATATTGGGTACATAATCTGCAAAAAAACAAACATTCGATACATTAGCCGCAATTTACCCTAATTTTATTAATGACGACAGTACTTAGAGAAGTAGGATTCCTAGTGTTATGGGTGATTCTCTGAATCGATTTTACAAAATAAATTAATTAAACGAAAATTATTGAACTGATTTCCTTTAATTAATTATACAATTTGATTAATCTTTTAATTAAGGTTATTAATCAAATTAATCAATTTCAAACCCAAAATTCCCTCCGGAGGCCCGTTTTCGAAAAACAAAGTGTCCCGGTGTTCACAAAAATATGAAAAACCCTAAAAACGACATAAAATTTGTGAAAAACGGACCCGGATGCGCCCGGGAGCAAAGATGGCCGAGGGAACACCCGTAGGACCCACAGGGGCGGCAGCCGTCAGGTCCACGCCACGTGGCGGCTCCCTGCGCCGCCTCTCCCCCCCGGCCCCCACCCAGGGTCACCTCAGCCCCCCCAATTGGGGGCGGCCTCCATCAGATCGCGCCAAATGGCGCGATCTCCCAGCCCTGCAAGTCCCCTCACGGGACACGCCCCACTTGCGCACGGGAAGACCCGCGCAGGGACACGCAGACGGCCCTGATGGGCCTGCCCCCGCACGGGGATAGCCCCCTCTATTCGATCAGCTCTCACGCAGGCCCCCCTCGGGGGCTTGGTAGCCGTCCAATCCCGCACGGACGGCAGGGATCGGACCATCTTTTCCTAGGCACTAAAATACAATTAAAATATTGTCTGGGACCCCCCCCCCCCCCCCACCCGAAACAATATTTTACTGCATTTAGGCCCCTGGGCCCTACTATAAATAGAGGCTGAATTCAGTTAAAACGGTAACTCATTCAAACTCACTCGACTCGAGTTCTCTCTCTCTCTACCCCCGATATACTCGCCTCCCCTCAGATATTATACTAATGTTGATCGTCGGAGGTGAATCAGGGGGAAACCCCCCCCTGTTTCCCTTGACCTCGGGTGTTACCTTTTTTAGGCCCAGAAAGTGAGGAAGTTCATAAAAGCGGAAGCCCTGGAGGAATTTTCATAAGACCATGACCCGCCTAATAGGTTCCGCTTCATGCTGTGTCCAGCATATCTCTAGTCCCTTACGCGGCTGTCAGGATAGTCTGGAAACAAGTGATGGGACCCACTATTTAGGTTGTAGGGTCAGGCCTGAGGAAATTCCTCTAAGATCCGGACGACTGAGGGATCACCCTGAAAGAAGCCTCTGGAAAAGGTCCTAGGAGGATCCGAGGCCCCACCTCCGTTGTCTTTAAAGCTCTGTACGGCACAGACTCTGTCCCTTAGTCCCCCACGACTCCGCGGACTGTCCTGTCAGCCCAGACATAAAGCAAGCCCAGACAGGTGGCGAGTCTAATCCTCCTGGATTCATTTCTTGGACGAATGCACTCCCCCGCTCGCTAGTACCCCCGATCCGCGTGGACTCCAGACTTGTAAAAACCCGACCTGGTCCACTCCGGGCTCTGCGGTAACACGTAGTGAGCCACCCCAGTCGCCCGGACCCCGAGCGGCCAGGAGACCTTCGATCCAAAAATTGCCAGAGACGCCGACCCAGGGTCCCCGAATCGGTCAATCAAAACCTCACCCTGAAGTCAACGGCGACCACCCCGAAGTCAACGGGATCAGAGGGAACGATAATTGACAACAAAATATGTCATCCTCGCAACAAAGCCATCCAAGGCCCATATAGGAATCAACAGAAGCTCGCCACATCATCAACGACTATTGGGCCAGGCCCAAAACTCACAACTTGGGCCTCAATAGTGTTTGATCCAAAAAAACGGCATCAACACCTAGTATTATCCCCGATGTGTGTGACTCAAAGCTAGTTCAACAAATCTTTTCCATTCGGCTGAAAGGTTCAAAGTAATGATAATGTTATTTTTTTGGTATGGTTCCGGAATCATTCGCCCCTTCCACTGTGATATAGTTGTGTGAGCAGTGACGGAACAAGCCTTTCAACATAGAAGGGATCAAAATTATAGCACATCTATAAAATTGCATTTTTTAATGATAAAAATTAAAATAATCATCTATAGTCGACGCCGATCACCAACAAATAAATAAGAGAGAAGAATTTCATTATAAAGAGGAATAGAAACGTATACAGTCAGATTGTAGGCGTTACGCACAAGATAGCAATCCGGAAAAATTAATGGAAGCTCGGTCCAGCCGCACAAAACAGAAATCCAACAAATTTGGCTTTTCCGAGGTTCCAAGACGGAGAGATAGAAAACTACGCTGGTCGTGTTGCGAGACGACGAGCGAGAAAACAATACACAAAGCGACGGTTGACGAGACAAATAACTAAGAGTCCGAGACAGAGAAATAAAAAACCACACCAGCTTCTGAGATGGCGAGGCGAACTGAATATCGAAAAATAAAACACAATGTGAGGGAGGACATGTCCCGTGGTGGCTCCCCCCCTCTTCCATCAGTGGCTGCGATAATTTTTGTCCGTCAGAGCCTTCCTCGCCATCTCGGTGGAGACACGGATGGTTTTCCCTTCTCTGTAAAATTTGGGTCTATAACGTTAAGAATAAACACACCAGGTTACTCAAAATATGGGTATAGTCATAAACTTTTTTCTATAGTGACATATATATCAAGGTTGTGTTATACTACGACTTTTAAAAGTTCATCCACTTTTTTTTAATAACAATGAGTGGTTAGAAATGCGATATTGTTATCGCCTTAATTTTTTTTTCTCTTCTTTGGCAAGTTGTGATTACCTCACCTACCTCGTCTTATTCACCCTCGCTTTCCACATCCGCCTTCACCAAGTTCGGGTGAGTGGGATTATGGGGATGGTGGCGGAGGGGATGGTTGGGAAGTGGAGTTGAAAAAGATGAAATAAAAAAATGAGCGGTAAAAATATCTAAGTACTAGCTCGATATAATGTTAATATGAAAAAGATATGGGCTTCTAAAATCCAAACACTACTTAGGCTGTGTTTGTTAATTGTTTGCAATCAAATGAACTTTTAAATCGTAGTGAGGCAGATTTAGAGTCATTAAGTGATTTTTCTTCTTTTTATTAGACATTTCAATGGGTCTAAATAATCACTTATTTGGTCAGATTTACAATTTCACATTTCAGTTTATCACTCCACTTATATTCTCTCTCCAAATTTATTTTTCGTTGTCCTCCTTGAAAATAAAACTCCATAACTCTTAAACCGAGCATTGGATTGACTCATCTGATATACCGTTGGAAATCATACATAGATATGAATCCAATGATAGGTGGAAAGATATTGTTTTGACGATTTAATTTTGTTTTTTGAATATATACAGAAAAATATATTAAAGATAAATATTTTTTAAGAATTTATAATTAAAAGCTATTAATCATACGGGTTATTAGCAAAATACTCAACTAGAGTCAAACAGTTTTAAAAAAATACTCAAAGTTTGATTAATCCAAAACATGCTCAATTTAAAAGTTATTTCTCAAAAATACCCCTACAGTCTTCGAGCCTCTGAAACGCGAGCTATCCTTCACGTCAAATCCTTATGTGCTTCGAAAGGGCTTCACCGGTGAAGACGAGCAGAGGAGCGTGCGCAGATCTCGGACCCGGAGAAGATGAGTTGAGGGCTGTGCAGGTTCGCTGGAGAGAGGCTCGCGAGGAGAGGAGGAAAACCTCAGACGACGGAGAGAAGCCACCGGAGACGACGAAGCTCGGTTCTGAGAAGCTTCGAAGAGAGAGATTCACGTAGAGATCTAAGAAGTGCGTTGTTTGCCGGAGAAGAAGCTCGCTGCGACGGAGCTGAGGTCGCGACATGATCTGGGTCGGCCACGAAAGAGAAGCGCGGGCGGAGGAACGTCGGAGCTTGGCTGGTCGGAATTTCAGATCTGCTTATCGTCTCTGCAATTGTGACTCTCTCTCCATTGACGAGCTCTCTATGTTCATCTCTCCTCCATGTCTGGTGTCGCCCTAGATCGTGACGTTAGACCTCGCGGCGGAGCTCAGCGACGCGGAGGCGACGGAGCTCGTCAAGGAAGGCGGCAGCGGAGGTCGTGGAACTTGTGGCGGCAGGTTCAGGGGGACAAACTCTTCATCTTCTGCTCCCTTCTCTCGATCCAAGAAGCTCGTTGATTTTGAGTGGAGGTTGGAAGCCCTAGCCTTTAGAGCCCTCTTGTCAAGCCGCTGAGCTTGAGCGACAAGGCTTCCTTCCTCTTCGCCTTTATTGCCTGCACTGTATCGATCGCTTTCCTTGCTTTTGTAATTTCATGATCGTGTTCAACGTATGGTTTTGATCAGATATGGGTTTCGCGGACATCTATCACGTTTGTTAGCCTTGTTGCAACCATCCCAATGTTGTTGGTGAGCCCTCTGCTCCATTACAGCTTCAGTTTGTGCTAAGAATTCATCTCAAAACAAACAACTTTTGTATTGTATAATCTTATAATTTGTATACGCGGTGTTGTTATGGATTGAGTTTTGTGGACCACGGTCTTGGCGAGGCCAATCCCGAGGTTCGGGCGATCGTGGACAAGGAGAATGAGAGGCAGTTCCGAAGCCTCGAGCTCATCGCGTCAGAGAATTTCACGTACCGTGCGATTATGGAGACCGTCGAGTCGTGTACAAAGACGAAGAGGATGAACTACGATCGCGATGGTTTAAGGAGCCAAAAGCGGACTATCAATCTCAATAGGACAGAGTCTAATGAATATAAGAGATTTTTTTATTTATTTAATAGTATTGTAATTGTTAGTGATTAAGAAGATTAACTACTTTTTATTTTTGTGCTCTAATTGAGGATTTTCATTATGATAATAGTGTCGGTACATATTAATTGATTTGATATGCTTGTTTTATACATATTATCTTTGCTTTTATTGTATGATCTTATTGCTACATACATTTAAATGGAGATTTAATTAATATAATTATATGTAACATACGTGTAATTATATATGATTAGAATTACGAAATTGTAACTCCGGTTACAAAAGTGTAACTCTAGTTACATAAGTGTAACATCAGTTACAAAAGTGTAACTTCGGTTATAAAAATTATTTTAATACTTCCAATTTAAATTCAATAAAGAAAAATCACTAAATTACTATTTTAAGAAATATATTGAAATTTGATTCCATAATAAATACACTTTTAATATCGTTTCGTTTTGTCGCTAAAAGAGCAAAAACACACCGTTTCTCTGACTTACAGACTTGCACCGTTTCTTATGTAGAATCTCTTAATATGTAACATAAGTGTAATTATATATGACCAGAATTACAAAATTGTAACTCTAGTTACAAAAGTGTAACTCTAGTTACATACGTGTAACTTCAGTTACATAAGTGTTTCTCTAATGACAAAAGTTTAACTGTAGTTACGTTGTGTAACTCTTATTACATATATAATTATAAGTGTAATTACATATGTGAAATTACGATAATGATGTAACTACAATTACATAATTGTACTAAAGTTACTCAAATGTAACTTTATTAACATAAGTGTATAACACCAGTTACCCAAGTGTAACTATAGTTATCCAAATGTAACTTTAGTTATATAAGTGTAACTCTTGTTACCCAAGTGTAACTGTAGTTACCCAAGTGTAACTTTAGTAACATAAGTGTAACTGTAGTTACCCAAATGGAATTTTAGCAAGTTTAGTTACATAAGTGTAACTCCAGTTATCCAAGTGTAACTGTAGTTACCCAAATGTAATTTTAGTAACATTAGTTACATAAGTGTAACTAAAGTTACCGAAGTGTAACAGTAAATGCCCAGATGTAACTTTAGTTACATAAGTGTAACTCCAGTTACATAAGTCAGACTGTAGTTACCCAAATGTAACTTTAGTAATATATTTATAACTGCAGTTACCCAAGTGTATCTGTAGTTACTCAAATGCAATTTAGTAACATTAGTTAATTAGTTACATAAGTGTAATTGTTGTTATCCAAGTGTAACTGTAGTTACCCAAATGTAATTTTAGTAACTTTAGTTGCATAAGTGTAACTGAAGTTACCCAATTGTAACTGTATTACCCAAATGTAACTTTAGTTACATAAGTGTAACTCTTGTTACCCAAGTGTAACTGTAGTAACCCAAATGTACCTTTTGTTACATAAGTGTAACTGTGGTTACCCAAATGTAATTTTAGTAACTTTAGTTACATAAGTGTAACTGCAGTTATCCAAGTGTAACTGTAGTAACCCAAATGTAATTTTAAAAACTTTAGTTGCATAATTGTAACCGAAGTTACCCAATTGTAACTGTACATACCCAAATGTAACTTTAGTTACATAAATGTAACTCTTGTTACCCAAGTGTAACTGTAGTTACCCAAATGTAACTTTTGTTACAGAAGTGTAACTGTTGTTACCCAAGTGTAACTGTGGTTACCCAAATGTAATTTTAGTAAGTTTTGTTACATTAGTGTAACTGCAGTTACCCAAGTGTAACTGTAGTTACCCAAATTTAATTTTAGTAACTTTAGTTACCCAAGTGTGACTGCAGTTACCCAACTGTAACTATAGTTACCAAACTGTAATTTTAGTAACTTTAGTTACATAAGTGTAACTGTACTTACCTAAATGTAACTTTAGTTACATAAGTGTAACTTTTGTTACCCAAGTTTAACTGTAGTTACCCAAATGTAACTTTAGTTACACAAGTGTAACTGCAGTTACCCAAGTGTAACTGTAGTTACCCAAATGTAATTTTTGTAACTTTAGTTACATAAGTGTAACTGTAGTTACCCAAATGTAATTTTAGTAACTTTAGTTACCCAAGTGTAACTACAGTTACCCAAGTGTAACTCTAATTACATAATTGTAAGTCTAATGGGATAACTTTAACTCGAGTTACGTTGTGTAAAGCTCATAATGTTTTTTTTGCGGGACCTTTGTAATCACATTTGTAGCTCTCATTACAAAAGTTTGACTTCATTTACAAAAGTGTATCTGTCGCTGCAAAAGTGTAACATGAATTAGAAAACTGATAGAAAAGTGTAACTCTTGTTACAAAAGTGTTACTTTAAAGACATAAGTTCCAGACATAAACTCAATTAATACAAGGATATATAAGACAAGTGCTATTATATATAACTAGAATTACAAAATTGTAACTCCAGTTACAAAAGTGGAACTGTGGTTACATAAATATATTTTACAGTTACAAAAATTGTATTTTCAGCTACGTAACTGTAACTTCCTTTAAAAAAAGTGTTACTCTAACGATATAAGTTTAATTAGAGTTACGTTGTATAATTTTACATATGTGAAAGTACGATAGTATAACAACAATTACATAATTGTAGTTGTGTAATTAGTAATAACAAGTCACTATTTTTCAAAAATATAGAATTTAAATTATTTTATGTAACTCCGATTACGTTAAATTACTGCAATATACTTTTAGACGGAAAATAAACTAATACAATCATATGTAACACAAGTGCAATTATATATAACTAGAATTATAAAATTGTAACTCCAGTTACAAAAGTGTAACTGTGGTTACATAAATATATTATACAGTTACAAAAATGTAATTTCAGTTATGAAACTGTAACTTCCGTTAAAAAAGTGTTACTCTAACGACATAAGTTTAATTAGAGTTAAGTTATGTAACTCTTATTAAATAATTGTAACTTTAGTTACTAAAATGTTACTTAATTACAAAAGTATCTGATACTCTAATGGCATAACTTTAAGAAGGAGACTCAATTAATATAATTTATGTAGCATAAGTGTAATTATATTTATATATATATATATATATAGAATTACAAAATTGTAACTCCCGTTACAAAAGTGTAACAACAATTACATAAGCGTAACTTCAGTTATAAAAGTGTAACTTTAGTTATAAAACTTCTACTTCAATTACAAAAGCGATACTCTAGTGACATAAGTGACCATCTCGATGATCCATCCGAGGCCGACATTAAAGAACCTGCAAAATATAAGATTTTCCATTAAACTCGTGAATGAATCCACCGAACGAGATCGATTCCGTTCGCCATAGCCAAAATCCTAAAAGCTAGTCGGTCAGTTCGCTCACTTGCCAAGCGTCGAGAGTTTGTTGAAGCCACCAATTGGCCTAGACTCGGACCGAGTCCTCCGGGTGATGATACAGAGCAGTTAGAGCGATAACAAGCTAAGGATGGCATAATTAAGCCTCTTTATCAGTTATACAGTTGCAAAGGATTCAATGAAAACGCGAAGAAAAGCCCATTAAAATTCTTTGAGCTCCGGTTTTCCTCCCTGAAACTCGAAACAAACTGCAAATTCAGCTTCTGCGAAGGTTTAACAGATCGTAAACGCCCATTAGAATAACACTTTTTTTTTAACGAAAGTTACAGTTTCGTAACTGAAAAATCCAAGATTCGAATCAACACACAAAGTAAACACAGCCCGTAAAGAACGAAGTATTCAGCATCAACATTCACTTCCTTTATCACTGTTCAACTAAACCTTCAAAGATTCAAATCAACACATAAACACTACACAGCTACACACTCCAAAAACCATAGAACATTCCAAAAAATCCAATCCGATGAATGAAGCCACCAAACGAGATCGATTCCGTTCGCCATAACCAAAACCTTAAAAGCTACTCTTTCGGTTCGCTCACCTGCCAAGCGCCGAGAGTTCGCTGAAGCCACCAATCGGCCTGGACTCGGACCGAGTCTTCGGGGTGATAATAAAGAGCAGTTCGCAGGATATCAAGCTAAGGATTCTGCGATTACAGAGCAGTTTCCCTCCTGAAACGAAAATGTCCAAACTCTAAACAGTACCATCAAGTTTCAAATAAGCTGTGTTAATTTTTTATTTCATTTCAAATCAAGACAGCAAAAACCCATATAATTCTGGGTCTATGATTCCCATTCAACATCGATACGGATAAAAGAATTCATAAACACCAATTATAAAAACAGCTACAACACGAATAATTATGGTTTGTGAAAAAACAGAGCAGTGTTAATGACCAATCTCGGAATGTGAAAAAACACAATTGCTAGGAAAATCGAGAATCATTACAATCAAATAGAGCTCCTTCAAGAACATGAGATGAATCCGAAACATAGAAGAAGAAGAGAATCGCTTGTGAAGCAGATTCCATGGAAACTAACCCTAGCAGCTCGAGTCTTGGCCGCGATCGGCGAGGTAGTTCGAGGGGGAGAGTGGTGGCTCGCCGCCGACCAGCACGATGTCGGGGAAGGGAAGCGAGCAACAATGGCGGAAGAAGAGAAGTCGAACAACAAGGCTTCCTCGAACGTGACTGAAAAACAAAAGGGGTATATTTGTCCTAGAAAGTCCAAATGAGGCTTTCTTTAATTTTAGCAAACATTTGAGTACCATTTTAAATAGTTTGATTTTAATTGAGGGTTTTTCTAATAAGCCCTTAATCATATCAATTACTTTGTATAAATATATATATATTTACGTTTTATTTACAAACTTATTAATATAATAAATTAAATAATCATTGAAATGAATTTACATTCAAGAAATTATCATAAATAATTTCGTAGATGATAGAACTTTTTATAGTGTATAATTTTCCAAATAAAGTTTTGAAATTTTACTATATTTATATGTTATTATTACAAAATATTTTCAATGGAATTTTCATGAAAATATAAAATTTGATTTTATTAAATAAATTATTTTAAATTAGATTTATATTGTTATAAAAAATAATCAGTATATATTAAGGTGTATAATCAAATTTAATTCTACAAGAAAAATGTATTCTGTCTCCATCTAGATCTTAAAAAACAAACACACAATCTTAATGTAAACAAACACACCCTAAATGGTTACGACTCTTAAATGGTATGGAATAGCAACCATAAATAAATATATGGCCCAAATAAAATATATTTTTCATTTGTATTAGGGTTATTGTTATTAGCGTATCCGTATTTAAACCTAAACTAACTAAGATGGTTAAGTTCAAAAAGAAAAATAGCGATAAAAGTATTCAAAATCAATAAAAGCATTCAAGACTGTATAAGTACAACTATTTCCATCTTTTTTTTTACGGACATTGGTAAAATATTACGTGGCACCGGTATCAATTTGACTAAAATATGCATCGCCTATGTTTTGTCCAACATATAGGTCTAAATTGAAAAAATGATCCATAGGCATATCTTGAGTGGGGGAAGCGGGTAGAATTAGTCTTTGATTGTCATAGGTATTCCGAGCTCAAAAAAGTGAAGTTGGCAGCCATTGAGTTTTCGAATTACGCGGTGGTTTGGTGGGATCAAGTTGTACCCTATAGAGACGTGGGAAGAGATGAAGAGGGTGATGATGAAGTGATTCGTGCCTAGCCACTACTACCGTGAGTTGGATAACAAGTTGCAGAATCTACGACAAGGAAATCGGAGTGTCGAGGAATACTTCAAGGAGAAGGAGGTGTCGATGATTATGGAAAACGTGGAGGAAGACCAAGAGGCTACAATGGCTCGATTTTTAGTAGGTTTTAATCGGGAAATTTAAAATGGGGTGGAGCTGCAATATTACGTGGAGCTAGAAGATATGGTGCACATGGCGACGAAGATCGAGAATCAACTGAAAAGATCGAGCAGCGGTAGATCAAGCCAAATACCCAATACCTTGACATGGAAAGAAAATCAATGGAAAAAGGAGGAAAAATAACCGTCAACAAAGTCCAAAATCGAGGAAGGCAGCCAAGAAACTAAAGAAAATAACCACAAACATAATCAGATTTGACCAAACTAATCCAAAACTTAAATTATGTTGATCAATTTGGGCTGAGCTTTAGAATCAAGGTCAATTGGTCTTCTTGAATTAGCCTGAGCCCAAATCTCTTGAATAAGCCCATTCAACATGCTTTTGAACTTCTTGGCTCGTGCTCTTATAATGGCCCAATTGGAACTTGAACTGGATCTTGATTAGTGCCATCGCCATTTGCATCATTGTCGTGCATAAAATTTGGATAAAAATTGAGTGAGTTATGTCAAAAATACAAAAAGTGTACATATCACTCGTTGATGGCCAAGTGGCAAAAAACATGAAAAAATTTAACGGAATAAAGTTTGGGTACATTAGCCGTCGAAAATAAATATTGGGTACATAATCTGCAAAAAAAAAACATTCGATACATTAGCCGGAATTTACCCTAATTTTATTAATGACGACAGTACTTAGAGAAGATGGATTCCTAGTATTATCCCCAATGTGTGTGACTCAAAGCTAGTTCAACAAATCTTTTCCATTCGGCTGAAAGGTTCGAAGTAATGATAATGTTATTTTTTTGGTATTGTTCCGGAATCATTCGCCCCTTCCACTGTGATATAGTTGTGTGAGCAGTGACAGAACAAGCCTTTCAGCATAGAAGGGATCAAAATTATAGCTCATCTATAAAATTGCATTTTTTAATGATAAAAATTAAAATAATCATCTATAGTCGACGCCGATCACCAACAAATAAATAAGAGAGAAGAATTTCATTATGAAGAGGAATAGAAACGTATACAGTCAGATTGTAGGCGTTACGCACAAGATAGCAATCCGGAAAAATTAATGGAAGCTTGGTCCAGCTGCACAAAACAGAAATCCAACAAATTTGGCTTTTCCGAGGTTCCAAGACGGAGAGATAGAAAACTACGTTGGTCGTGTTTCGAGACGACGAGCGAGAAACTAATACACAAAGCGACGGTTGACGAGACAAATAACTAAGAGTCCGAGACAGAGAAATAAAAAACCACACCAGCTTCTGAGATGGCGAGGCGAACTGAATATCGAAAAATAAAACACAATGTGAGGGAGGACATGTCCCGTGGTGGCTCCCCCCCTCTTCCATCAGTGGCTGCGATAATTTTTGTCCGTCAGAGCCTTCCTCGCCATCTCGGTGGAGACACGGATGGTTTTCCCTTCTCTGTAAAATTTGGGTCTATAACGTTAAGAATAAACACACCAGGTTACTCAAAATATGGGTATAGTCATAAACTTTTTTCTATAGTGACATATATATCAAGGTTGCGTTATACTACGACTTTTAAAAGTTCATCCACTTTTTTTTTAATAACAATGAGTGGTTAGAAATGCGATATTGTTATCGCCTTAATTTTTTTTTCTCTTCTTCGGCAAGTTGTGATTACCTCACCTACCTCGTCTTATTCACCCTCGATTTCCACATCTGCCTTCACCAAGTTCGGGTGAGTGGGATTATAGGGATGGTGGCGGAGGGGATGGTTGGGAAGTGGAGTTGAAAAAGATGAAATAAAAAAATGAGCGGTAAAAATATCTAAGTACTAGCTCGATATAATGTTAATATGAAAAAGATATGGGCTTCTAAAATCCAAACACAATTTAGGCTGTGTTTGTTAATTGTTTGCAATCAAATGAACTTTTAAATCGTAGTGAGGCAGATTTAGAGTCATTAAGTGATTTTTCTTATTTTTATTAAACACTAGTGAACGGCACCGCGCTTCGCTCGGTGGCGAAATATTATTTTGAAAATTAATTAATTAATCTTATAAGGTTAAAAAATTCGACACTGACTAAATATGTATGCGTAAGTAAATCAATAACATAAATGTCACAAAATAAGTGGCAATACGAAGCTAGAAGAGTCGTTCAAAATTTTGTAGCTATTAAAATGAAAATACTCGATTTAACAATAGTTTTTTATATTTGTTAAAATTAGAATGTCTAATTATAAAACAATTTAATATTATTTTTTTTTTATCATTCAACTTCGAAATTTCTTGATCAATATGTTTTAAAAGGAAAGCCGATGTAAAAAAAATAGTTACGACATTTTTTTTTGTGGTCAACAACGCACAATGCGAAATAACATTAAAAGGAGATACATGACACAATTTGTACATATCCAACGTCCCGAACAACTCTCACTCACAAAACACAAACTTCTACCTTACTCGTAAACACAACTCAAGGGCTTGAAAAATTATTGAGAATATTAAGTAACATATGTTACTAAAAAAGTATTGACATATATAATTACATTGAATCTTTTTATAATAAAATAGGAACATATATACACTTTTAAAATACGGAATTCAAAGGTTAACATAATTATTTTCCTCAAAATAAGTGTAAAAAAATAGAAATGAGTTTAGATGAATAAAAAATTTATTTAAATTGGGTTGAACTCAACCATTGGTATTTCTTAGATACTGTTATCACTTAAAATATAAACATATATTATATATATTAAAATGAAAAATAATAGTCGGTGTTGGGGGGTATTTTTGTAAAGTGCATTAATAAAGAAAGATTATTTAATTAATCATTTCTTTATTAATTAAATCATTTTTAAACACCAAAGTGCCCTCCGGAGGCCCGTTTTCGCAAAACAAAGTGTCCAGGTGTTCCTAAAAATATGAAAACACCTAAAAACGACATAAAATTTGTGAAAAACAGACACGGGACGGGCCCGGGAGCGAAAAAAAGCTTCGAAGCACACTTTGTGGGACCCGCAGAGGCAGCAGCCTCCAGGATCGCGCCATGTGGCGCGATCTTAGTACTGCCCCTGTCCGCGGGGCCCACCATAAGCCCACCAGCCCCACTTGGGGGCTGATCCCATCCCACTTGCACGCCACTTGCTTGTAAGTGGCCCTCTTGGAAGGTTTGTGGGCCGTCCGATCCCGCTCGGACGGCCGGGATCGGACCATCTTGATCCAGGGACCTGAAAATAAATAAATAATTGCCTAGGGACCCTTGGGACAATATTATATTGCACATGGGCCACCAGACCCTATTATAAATAGAAGCTCAGTTCAGTATAACGGTAACTCATTCGAACTCACTCGAATCTTCTCGAGTTCTCTCTCTCTCTCTCTACCCCAGATATACTCGCCTCCCCTCAAATACCGTTCTAATGTTTAGCGTCGGAGGTGAATCAGGGGGTACCCCCCCTGTTTCCCTTGACCTCGGGTGTTCCCTTTTTTCAGGTTCTAAAAAGTGAGAGATTTACGAAAAGCGGAAGCCCTGGTGAAATTCCCACTTGGTCCTTGGTCCGCCTAATAGGCCCAGTTCTACGCGGTGTCCAGTCTATCTCCCCAGTCCATTGCGCGGCTGAGGATATAGCCTGGGGACACGAGCCTGGGCCCACAATTCAGGACGAGGGGCCCGACCTAGGGGAATTCCCACTAAGATCCGGACGGCTGAGGGATTACTCTGAGAAGAATCCCCTGGAGAAAATCCTAGGGAAGGTCCATGACCCCGCCTGCCCTTGTTCTAAAAGATCTGCGCGGCCTTGGTCCTGTCTCTTAGTTCCCGGATCTGAATAGGATACCGGGGCTCCGAGGACAGTTCCTGCCCGGACTAGAACAAGCCATTTCAGGACGAGAGTCTAACCTCCCAGGGTTGACTTCCTGGTCAAAAGCACTCCCCCGTTCGCCGGTACCTACGATCTGAGCGGTTCCCGAACTTGTAACCCCGGCCACTGGCCCTGAGGTAACAGGTAGTGTGTAAACCCGGGTCGCTTAGTATCTCGAACGGCAAAAGAGACCTTTGACCAGGCTAGTGCCAGGAATACCTACTCAGGGTCCCCAAATCGGTCAACTAAAACCTCACCCTGAAGTCAATAGGCGATCACCCCGAAGTCAACAGGGGGTCAAAGGGAACGATCATTGACAGTAAAAGCCATCAACCCCACAACTGGGCCATCC
The DNA here is from genome assembly GCA_954871525.1 of Parietaria judaica. Lineage (NCBI taxonomy): Eukaryota > Viridiplantae > Streptophyta > Magnoliopsida > Rosales > Urticaceae > Parietaria > Parietaria judaica. The sequence goes on from OX940868.1 coordinate 6,465,618, forward strand.
AAGGCCCATCCAAAAGTCAACAGAAGCCCGTCACATCACCAACGACATTGGGCCAGGCCCAAAAATCCTCAGTTTGGGCCTCAACAGTGTTTGATCCAAAAAACGGCATCAACATTTTGGCGCTAGAAGGAGGGGGCTCACGAGTCTAAAGCCTCGAGTCCCTACCAGCACATTCGACCACCACGGTCGCTCCACAATAAATACACCATACACACACCACGAACGAGGTGCCAGCCGCCTTGCAGAGCCTTCGCCGTACGTATCCATATACACTATATATTATACACCATATATATATTATCCCGTGACATATATATACACATACGCATATTATGCACACATCGCAGATATATATCCCATATATATCCTTTATAACGTGATTGGCGAAGCTGAAATTTTGATACAAATATATATTACAAATATATTATATATATAAACATATATAGTATATACATAAGATCGGAGGAGAAATCAAGCTCGTCGGCATCGGCCATCAGCGACCGAGGAATTCCGCCGAATCCACCCCGAACGCACAAGCTCCACGCGAACGGTCTCCGGCAAAAGGAGCACACCGGGGCTGCAAAGCTCACGAGCGCCGAGACCCGCGGCGAAACGCCGCTCCTTGCCGCGATCGGAGTCGCCGCTCCACCTCGCACCACACGAGCTCGGGAGGCCAATCCACACGAGATCGCTGGCGGCGAAGACGCCTCGGCATCGCAAGGCTCACACCACCCAAGATCGGCGACCAAAGTACCGCCGCTCGGGATCTCCGGCCTGCCTCGAGCCTTGTCGCGCACGGTCTCCGGCAAAAGAAACTCGTCGGGGCTGCAAAGCTCACGAGCGCCAAGACCCGCGGCGAAACGCCGCTCCCCGCTGCGATCGGAGTCGCCGGTCCACCTCGCACCGCCACTCCTCGCCTCCTCCCCGTCGCAATCCGTACCTCCCGAGGAAGCCTCCCGGTTAGAGTAACTCCCTATAAACTCGCCATCGTTCGCCGTTGACCGGAGAAGGCCCGTCGGAGGCGCACGCCGGAGCTCGCCGGAGAGAGAAGGCAAATAAAAAAAAAAGGAGGAAGGAAGAAACTTCCTGATCGTCCAAGGAAAGAAAAGGAAGAAAAAAGAAAGAAAGAAAAAAAGGAAAGAAAAGAAAGAAAAGAAAGAAAGAAAAGAAAAAAGAAAAAAAAGAAAAAAAAAGTGGAAAAAGTCACCTGACCAAAGAAAGAGAAAAGAAAGGAGGAAAGAGAAATAGACGAAAAAGGGAAAAAGAGGAAAATGAATTGGTTCTGACAACGCCATTTTATTTACTCCGCGAGCCTTTCGCATCGCACTCGGCACCACTGAAAAAACCTCAAAAATATTTCGGTCACACCTGCAGCCTCAGATTTCCTCTCAGCCATCTCACGGACCACGTCTCCTACTCTTTCAAAAGATGTCGGTCAACCTCTCAGACGACGCCACACGCGCCCCTACTGGGGACGCTAACCAGAGCACCGGGGCACGAAGCCCAGCTCAAAATCAGCCAGGAATGAACAATCCCAGATATGTCGCAAACGACGCACGATTATCGCGATTGGAGAATAGTTTCTTTCGACTGGCGGGATTGATCTCCAGACACCTCGGAATCAACCACGTCATCACTGACACCCTTGGCGAAGACGGATCCTCAGATTCGGAACCGACGCAAAGAGATAATCTCGAGGCACGAAGGCAACGCGCCTTGGAAGATTCCCAGTCACAAGGGCCAACAGAGTCTCAATCAACCTCGAGGTCTCACAGCCTTCATCTCTCTCCAAACACCCTCGCACCCCGAAACGAAGCGGCGGCCGTCGCGCCATACCCGACGGTAGCCTCGTTGGTCGTTCCAGAATGGAAGGACGAACTTGAAGCACTCAAAAAGGAGATACAAGAGCTCGCCGCCACCAACGGCTCAAGTCCAATCATGCGAAGCATGCTCGAAGGAACCATATCCCCCCTCGCCGACCATGTGTTGGCGGAAGCAATTGCGGGAGATCTCAGCTCCCTACCAAGCTTCGTCTATGACGGAAACAACGATCCGACATACCACTTGATCCGATATCAAACCACAATGCAACTGAAGAAGTGCTCCGATTCCACAATGTGTCAAGCATTCTGCCTCACCCTGGTAGGCCCGGCCTTCGAATGGTATCAGCGAATCCCGAAACGCTCTATCAATTCCTTCGAAGAGCTAAAGAAGAGTTTCCTTTCTCGATTCTCATGCTCGCTGACACGAAGAAGGGAGAAGTCCTATCTGTGGAAGCTCAAGCAACGGGAAAACGAATCCCTCCAGACGTACCTGAAAAGGTTCGTTGAAGAAGCAAATAAGGTCGCTAGCTACACCGATGAAGATGCCGTCACCGCGGTGATTGACGGTCTCCCAGTGAGCGACTTTGCGCGGTCTCTTGTCAAAGAGAGACCAACCTCCATGGCGGAGCTGATGGCACGAGCCACACAAGACATTTCGGTCGAGGAATACTTCGACAACCGAAGACAAGTGGATCGAGAAACTCGACGTATAAACAACGACGAATCTCGGAGGAACAAACGCCAATCAGGCACGTCGCCAGACCTCGACGAACGATCTGCGAAACGATCTCGGGGTGACCTCACGCCACTGAACACCTCTCCCGCGACAATCCCGAGGAAAAGTTCGTCCGTCTCCCACCAATACCGACACGTCATCCGGCTAGCCTCCCAGGGCCGCCAGGAAACCGCCGGCCGCATCTCTCTGATTAAACCCATACCTTGCCTTTTTATTTACTTAATTCCAAGAAGTACCCTTGAAAGTACACTGATCTTGTAAAAATTGCTCCCTGAAGCACATGTTTTGCTTTTTCAGCATTATATAAAAAGAGCTCTCACGCTCACCCTTTTGTGAAAAAGAAGATATGGCAGGTTATCTCTTGGAACAAACACTTCGCAGACATGAGTGGGAGGTCGTTTCAAAGGGACACCTACTCCGCGCACGCAAAAACTTGGCTGGCAGGTCATCTCTGGGACACCCCCGTGCACACACGGCAGGTCATCCACGGGTAAACCCCCACAATTGTTAGAGCGTGCGACGGGGAGGGACCTGATGAAACACCCTCATAAACGCAAGCACAGGGTTTTTTCCCGGGACACCCCCATACCTCTTCATAAAAAATAATCATGCTCACCCCGTTTTTACGAAAGAAGAAAATACGGAAGGTCATCTCTCAGGAGAGCTCCTGAATACGTGAATGGGGGGTTATTTCGAAAGAACACCGACTCCGCGCACGCAAAAACATCGCTGGCAGGTTATCCCCGAGACACCCCCGTGCACACACGGCAGGTGATCTACGTGGAAAACCCCCACGCGACCGTGAAAGCGTACGACGGTAAGGTAACTAACGAAACACCCTCATGAACATAAACAGAGTGTTCATCCCAGAGACGCCACCGTACATCTTTCCAAAGAGTAAAAGCCAAAAATCCCCCTACGAGCGAAGAAAGTTTTCCACAAGGCAAAGCCTTCCGCAAAACTGGAGGGTTAATAAGGGGGGGTATTTTTGTAAAGTGCATTAATAAAGAAAGATTATTTAATTAATCATTTCTTTATTAATTAAATCATTTTTAAACACCAAAGTGCCCTGCGGAGGCCCGCTTTCGCAAAACAAAGTGTCCATGTGTTCCTAAAAATATGAAAACACCCAAAAACGACATAAAATTTGTGAAAAACGGACACGGGACGGGCCCGGGAGCAAAAAAAGTTTCGAAGCACACTTTGTGGGACCCGCAGAGGCAGCAGCCTCCAGGATCGCGCCATGTGGCGCGATCTCAGTACTGCCCCTGTCCGCGGGGCCCACCAGAAGCCCACCAGCCCCACTTGGGGGCTGATCCCATCCCACTTGCACGCCACTTGCTTGCAAGTGGCTCTCTTGGAAGGTTTGTGGGCCGTCCGATCCCGCTCGTACGGCCGGGATCGGACCATCTTGATCCAGGGACCTGAAAATAAATAAATAATTGCCCAGGGACCCTTGGGACAATATTATATTGCACATGGGCCCCCGGACCCTATTATAAATAGAAGCTCAGTTCAGTATAGCGGTAACTCATTCGAACTCACTCGAATCTTCTCGAGTTCCCTCTCTCTCTCTACCCATGATATATTCGCCTCCCCTCAAATACCGTTCTAATGTTTAGCGTCGGAGGTGAATCAGGGGGTACCCCCCCTGTTTCCCTTGACCTCGGGTGTTCCCTTTTTTCAGGTTCTAAAAAGTGAGAGATTTACGAAAAGCAGAAGCCCTGGTGAAATTCCCACTTGGTCCTTGGTCCGCCTGATAGGCCTAATTCTACGCGGTGACCAGTCTATCTCCCCAGTCCATTGCGCGGCTGAGAATATAGCCTGGGGACACGAGCATGGGCCCACAATTCAGGACGAGGGGCCCGACCTAGGGGAATTCCCACTAAGATCCGGACGGGTGAGGGATTATTCTGAGAATAATCCCCTGGAGAAAATCCTAGGGAAGGTCCATGACCCCGCCTGCCCTTGTTCTAAAAGATCTGCGCGGCCTTGGTCCTGTTTCTTAGTTCCCGGATCTGAATGGGATACCGGGGCTCCGAGGACAGTTCCTGCCCGGACTAGAATAAGCCATTTCAGGACGAGAGTCTAACCTCCTAGGGTTCACTTCCTGGTCAAAAGCACTCCCCCGTTCGCCGGTACCTACGATCTGAGCGGTTCCCGAACCTGTAACCCCGGCCACTGGCCCTGAGGTAACAGGTAGTGTGTAAACCCGGGTCGCTTAGGACCTCGAACGGCAAAAGAGACCTTTGACCAGGCTAGTGCCAGGAATACCTACTCAGGGTCCCCAAATCGGTCAACTAAAACCTCACCCTGAAGTCAATAGGCGATCACCCCGAAGTCAACAGGGGGTCAAAGGGAACGATCATTGACAGTAAAAGCCATCAACCCCACAACTGGGCCATCCAAGGCCCATCCAAAAGTCAACAGAAGCCCGCCACGTCACCAGCGACATTGGGCCAGGCCTAAAAATCCTCAGTTTGGGCCTCAACAGTGTTTGATCCAAAAAACGGCATCAACAGTCGGTACATTTATATCATTATCCAAACTAAGTGAGAATTATAGGAAAAAATATTGCATATTATTCATTAATCATTCATAATAGTAGAGTAAAAAAAGAGAGAGAGAGAAAAAAGTGATACATATGTTTAGTATCTTCCATTTTCTATAGAGTAATATAGATATTGTTTCAAAAAAAAAAAAAAATATATATATATATATATAGTAAATACTATACTAAATGAATGTAATTATCATTGCAAGATAAAAGAGATATTAATAAATGAAATTATGGCATAGGAAACAAAAAAGACTCCTCTATAATTGTTTTTTGTAATTGTTTATAACTGTTTTGTTAATCTAAAAGACACTTTGATAATTGACTTAATCTTAAACAAAAAGAAAAAAAAATGAAAACGATTAATGTTATGAATGTTAGAAAATGACCCATAAAGCACATGTGTGACTACAAATTACAAATGACAGGTTTAATACTTAATACTCGATGCACATTAATTTCTCTCTAAGCTCTATTAATTATATACGTGAATACTTTTTTAGTAACATACATCAACACTTTTTTTTTTCTTAAAAAAAATACAATTGTTTTTACCAAAAGATATAAGAATTTTATTTAAAAAAATAAGAACGGTATCCTTGTTTGTTGTAATACATGTTATTGAACTGTTATAATAGAGTTTAAATGCATGTTTGACAATGAACTATATATTTTGAGAGTTTTAAATGTAAATTTTTGTGGTGTCTTTTTGGTTTCTTGTATTAATCAAGAAAGCCAACAATTTTATAGAATTAGAAAAGTCATATGTTACAACCAGGTATAGAATTAAGTACCTGTTAAATTAAATGTTGTAAATATTGCATGCACCTAAAAAAGTAATAATCTTAATAATGGCTACAATAAATTCGTGTAAAACTATAGTGAATATTATTTGGTGATGATGATATGTTTTAAAAATAAATCTAAAATACTGAAATTTTAGAATGGTTGGATTCTCTATTTCCAAGCTATATAGAGCACCATATTATTGTAGGTAGATTTTCCTTTTATATATATATATAGATTTTAATGGGTCTAAATAATCACTTATTTGGTCAAATTTACAATTTGACATTTCAGTTTATCACTCCACCTATATTTTCTCTCCAAATTTATTTTTCGTTGTCCTCCTTGAAAATAAAACTCCATAACTTTTAAACCGAGCATTGGATTGACTCATCTGATATTCCGTTGGAAATCATACGTAGATATGAATCCAATGATAGGTGGAAAGATATTGTTTTGACGATTTAATTTTGTTTTTTGAATATATATAGAAAAATATATTAAAAATAAATATTTTTTAAGAATTTATAATTAAAAGCTATTAATCATATCAATTAGTTTGTATAAATATATATATATATATATATATTTGCATTTTATTTACAAATTTATTAATATAATAAATTAAATAATCATTGAAATGAATTTACATTCAAGAAATTATCATAAATAATTTCGTAGATAATAGAACTTTTTATAGTGTATAATTTTTCCAAATAAAGTTTTGAAATTTTACTATATTTATATGTTATTATTACAAAATATTTTCAATGGAATTTTCATGAAAATATAAAATTTGATTTTATTAAATAAATTATTATAAATTTAGATTTATATTGTTGTTAAAAATAATCAGTATATATTAAGGTGTATAATCAAATTTAATTCTACAAGAAAAATGTATTCAGTCTCCATCTAGATCTTAAAAAACAAACACACAAATCTTAATGTAAACAAACACACCCTAAATGGATACGACTCTTAAATGGTATGGAATAGCAACCATAAATAAATACATGGCCCAAATAAAAATATATTTTTCATTTGTATTAGGGTTATTGTTATTAGCGTATCCGTATTTAAACCTAAACTAACTAAGATGGTTAAGTTCAAAAAGAAAAATAGCAATAAAAGTATTCAAAATCAATAAAAGCATTCAAGATTGTATAAGTACAACTATTTCCATCTATTTTTTTTACGGACATTGGTAAAATATTACGTTGCACCGGTATCAAGTTGACTAAAATATGCATCGCCTATGTTTTGCCAACATATAGGTCTAAATTGAAAAAAATAGGCATACAAGTTTTCAAAGCTGACAAAATTACAGCCACACATATTTTTTCGTCAATTTTTATACGGACATTAGTCAAATTCCATGTGGCGTCAACGCGACTAAAATATGTGTTGCTTCTGTTTTGTTCAACGTTTGTCATAATACGTGGCATTTGACTAACAACCTTAAAGATATATGGACAAAAGTATTTCTGCCTCAATTTTATCGACTTTGAGTATTTTAATCGTTATTTTTCACTAATTTTATGCCGCTTTTAAAATTTAAGTATTTATATCACCAATTAGTTTATTCTTATATTAATGCTTCATATTAGTGGGTTGTAAATTAATGGGTGCAAAGATGGCCACATTCCTGAAAAGTATTGAATGGAAGCCCATGAATCGGCCCAGACCTACAACGAAGTGTCACACCAAGTAGCAGTGGCTGACGAGTCCAACTTTGTTTTCATGTAATTTTTGTTTTTATACGACATTAAAAGAGTATTCTTACATAAATAGCATGGCTAACATATTTTTCGAAAAACTGATTTACTCTTAAAAAAACATGGAGTTTGATTTTTTTTTTTATATATAATTAAAAATAAATAAATAAAATATAATATAATTTTTTGGACGTGAAACACTGAATCATCTTTGATATTGTTATGTCACAATTAGCTCTCAATATTGTTATGTTTTTTTTTTTTTTTTTTTGAGGAAAATATTGTTATGTTTCTGAAACCGGCCTTTGACGATAAATTTTGCCTAAATGTCATGCTGTCGTTTTTACATCTACTGTCTTTTAGTTGTGTCGTTGTTAAAGTATCTGCCGTTTATCAAAATTTACTGTCGTTTTAATTGTTGCTTTCATGTCATTCAGCTAAGGAATACGGTTTATTATGAAATAGATGGACCATTGACAAGGAACTAGACACCTACAGGTACAAAGAATGAAGAATACAATCTAAGGAAGATGAACATTAATTAAAAATTATACTAATCACAGTCAAAGACAGCTAATCTATTGTGACTTAATACAACTCATAAGCTCATAACACAATCATTCTAATTAATTATTCAATATCTTTTTAAAAAAATTATTTCATCTCAGCATCTTTATAATAATAGATATGAGCTGCGTAAATATCTAAAAGCATATCGAAATATGCGAGATAAGACAAATTTGTTGATCCATCTTGCATGTCTAATCGTGTCTCAGCGATTCAAGCGCGTTTAGCTTAAACTCAAAATGGAAAGCTCGCTAGAAGAAACCCAATTACCGATCAAGAGTTCCAACACGAGCTCCGATAATGTCGATCTTGCCGAACTTATAATTTTCTCCGTCCGTGAGGAAATTGACTAATGTATAGTGTTTTTATACATGTGGATGTTACTTCTACTAGCCAGTACTTCAAAAGCAATTGTATACTCCAAGTTGACCTATATGGCTAAAAATAAAGGAATATTGTAGCATCAAATATGTCATATATAGTTTTTTTTTTAAATGTCATTTTGATACGATTTAAGAACCCGAATTTCCAGGGAATACGAAACATTAAATTATTCAATACACCAATCTTTTTCAGTTTGATCATATCTTCATTTTCAGTCACATAAAAAATGGACCAAAGACCAATATACACGGTGATAATTATTCATTACGACAAAAACATCAAAGTTTGATTGATTGAGTTCAAAATTGATCAATGACAAATACAATTACTTAATTGCGGTTTTAATTGGTTCGCAATTTTAATTATTCGGATCTTATCTCAAGTATGGTACTTAATTGTTATAAAATTATTAATAATTTCTTGATATGTAATTAAAACAATTGATTTTGAAACAGTTAAAAAAAGTAAAATGCCACATGGCATGCCACATGAAAGTTGCGTGACACGGCATGCATGTGGCAGTCAACTGGTGAAATTTGACTAACGGATGGTGAATGAAAGTTAAACGGCGTTATAATTTTACAATATTAGTACTTTGTTCAGCTAAAAGGAATTGGAAGTCTTAATTACTTTTTAAAAGAATTGGCACTTATGCCGTGATTTTTTTTTAAATGAGAAAATAATTTTATAGGAAGGTTCGATGCAATTTGTACAGAAACTAAACACCTGTTTCCTCAAATCGTTATAAACCGGTTCATATGGGATTCGGTGACTAAAAAAATAGTGTTTCTTTTTTTTTTTTTTGTCTCATTTTCAATTTTCATAATATTTTTCTTTTGTGTTCTTTACAGGTAAGATTTTCTTTAATGAAATCTCAAAAATCAACAATCTACTTAATGCCATATCAGTACACAATTTGCATATTAAATCTAGTTGTGAATAAAGTTCTTAGAATTGCCTGCGGATGAATCTCGATATATTTATATATCATTTTTCTCAATATCTTGATTATGATTAGTTCTCTTTGTTGGTTATGCCCGAACCCGATATTGTATCTCTCGGGTTATCGGATATCGACCCGATAACCATAACCGACATAATGGGCCCACTCGGGCCCAAAGATTAATTATGATTCATATTAATTAATAATAGATTAATTAATTCATGATTGGGCTTTTAGAAAGCCCATTAAGTGGGCTTTTAGAAAGCCCACTAGGTCAAGACCATAGGGTATTATAAATACCCTATTATGACTCATAATTAAACACAACACACATTAGAGAAACCCAAGCCCTAGAGAAAATTCGAGCTCCCCTCCCTTGGTAGTCGAATTTTGGCTTGCTCCCCGGTTCATTCATTGGTTGATCATCTAAACACCAACTAGGATCTAACCTATCCTCCGAGGTGTTTTCCGGTCATCTCAAGACGTTCCCGAGTGACGTGGTGTACGAAATAGAGGCGCAACACTTGAGGCGCTAAATCCTAGAAATCGACAAGCTCCAGAATCAAAGGAATCGGCAGTTAATCGGTACAGTTGGCAAAAGTACCGAAGTTTGGTAACGATCTCTAAACTGTATCTTAATTCTCGTAATTATTCTAGATCTTTATAGTTCGATGATATCCCGTGATTTCCGCCTCGGGATTGAGAAAAGTCATCGAAAAACCCAACAGTGGTATCAGAGCCGGTCTGAGTAATTTTCGAAAATTAGATATGTTGACCAAAATAATTTTAGAAATTTTTTGGTGTGATTAGATTTTCAGTGGGAGCGTTAGAAAATTAATTAGGATTAATTTTGTGTGTTGTTCGGAATCCGATTTAGAATCGGGATTGATTTTTATTTAATTTTAATGTGTATTATTAAATAAGAAAAAGGGAAAAACAAACGGCGGCACCACCACCGGAACCGGCGGCGATTTCACCGTCGCCGCCATGATCCCGGGTGGCGCCGGCGTTTGTGGCTCCCATTCGATGGGAGCCAATGGGCGACGGCTAGGGTTTCAAAACCCTAGCCAAAACGATTTTTTTTTTCTTCGAGTGGGCCTGATTGGATCAGGCCCACGGGCTGGGTTTAACCCAGCCCACTCGCGATTCAGGTGGGGGCCTGATTGGATCAGGCCCACGGGCTGGGTTTAACCCAGCCCACTCCCGATTCGCTGGGCCTGATTGGATCAGGCCCACGGGCTGGGTGCTAGCCCAGCCCAACGAAATCGCCCAGCCCGGATCGCTTTGATCCGGGCACACCCAACCCGGGTCTGACCCGGGTACCCGACCCGGGTTGGACCCGGGGCTTCAGCCCGGGTCTGCGCTGACCCGGGCCCACACCGAACAGACCCGGATCCGGGTCAAAATTAACTTTTTCCCGGGCAAGGGCCTTCGGCCCTGCCCGGTCTCCCCGATGGTGACCGGGGTTGCCCGAGGGCAACCCGTACAAGCTCGTGTCTATCCCGAGCTTGTATCCCGGTATTTGATATTTAATTATATTTATGTTTAATTATTTTAAAATACGATTTAAAGTGTTTATTTTATTTTATTTATAATTATTATAAATATCTTTAAATATAAGATTTGAAAATCTAATATATATGATATTAATTATTAATAAATATGATTTATTCAATATTATTATTATAAATCTTATGAAGTTTGTTTCCATTATTGTTTATGTTATTCATTTGTTGATTTACAAATTGTTTGTGGATAAATTTTTACTTATAATCAATAATTCTTAATTAGATTAAGATAATGAATAATCTTTTAATTATTATAGTATTAGAAAGGATCTAAATTTTAATGGAAATAAAAGATATATATATATATTGTGATTAAAGATAATTTATCTATAAGATAGTTATTTATCTTTTATTTTGTAATATGACAAAGCTTGTTTAAAGATATCTTATCTATAAAGATAGTTATTTATCTTTTACTCATTTATAGAAAAGATAAATCATGAATTAAGATATTTTATCTTTAAGTGATTTATCTATCTTTTAATTAAAGATAAAAGAGTTTGTCTTTAAAGATTTCATAATATATATATATATATATATATATATACTTTCAGAAGTATATTTAATTCAAAATAGAATATTTTTACAAAATAGGATTATGTATTACATATTCATTGTCTTAATTCTTAGAACATTTTAATTAGTTAACTATGTTTAGTCTAAGACAAAAGTTAGGAACACCTTAAACCCCTCAATAAATATTAGGTATAATGTCTTCCAACGGATGGGTCCTCGATCTAATTGAGATAAGTTTTGAGTGTGTCTCTAACCCAAGGGAGTGCTCTTATACCCTCTTTTAGACGCGTAGGGCGACCTATACTGTCCGCCGATTCACCCCTTGGGTCTACCTAAACGAGTACTCTAATTAGATTAGATATCGTAGACAATTCTTTTGAAACCGGTTAGAATGATAAATGAAAAATTGTTTTTCTTTTCTAAACGTCAGAGATAATATAGGATATTAGAGCAATTGTTGACTTTCTCTGAGTGACTAATTAATGGAATTGATGAGGGTTACTTTTCCATTAACAAATCACGAAATATTATATAAAGCCCTTATAATATATACTTTTATGTAACATCTTTATTATAATAAGTAATTTATAATTTACATGTAAATACTAGAATTAATATTGTGCTTATTCAGTTTTTATTTAAAAATTGTAGAAACTGAACAATGTCTAGCAGCTCACTAAGATCTATCCTTGAGAAGGAAAACATCTTAAACGGAAGAAATTTTCCGGAATGGCAAAGACGCCTCAAAATTGTGCTCAGGCACGAAAAGAAGGAGGTTATCATTATGAATGAACCTCCAGCTGAACCTCCTGCTACTGCATCCCGAGCAGACAAAGATGCTTATAAGAAGCATACTGATGAAGCCGCTGAAGTAGCTTGTCTCATGTTAGCAACCATGACACCAAATCTCATGGAGCAACACGAGAACATGTCTGCCTGGGAAATGATTCAACATCTTAAGAAGATGTATGATCAAGAAGCACGTCATACAAGATTCAGGATAATGAAAAATTTGCTGAGAGCAAAATTAACTGATGGAAACAATGTACATGATCATGTTCTGAAGATGATCAGCTGGTCAGAAAGTCTGACCAAACAAGAGATAAAGATCCCTGAGGAAGTATACATTGATATTGTGCTCAACTCTCTCCCCGATTCTTATAATCAGTTTATACTGAATTATAATATGTCCCCTGAATCAAAGAGTCTTCATCAGCTGCACAACATGTTGCAAACAGCTGAGGGTAATGTACCCAAGGGACAGAATAGAACTATTAATGCTATAAACAGCAAGTTCAAGGGAAAGAAGCAGTATGTTCAGAAGAATAAAGGCAAGGCTCCATATAACTTGAGGGTTAAGGCTCGTGCCATGAAACCCAAAGTTGGAGCCACTCCCGATCATAAGTGTTTTCACTGCGATAAGAAGGGACACTGGAAAAGGAATTGTCCTTTGTACCTTGCAGAGATCAAGAAGTTGAAGAAGAGTTCCAACTCCTCCACAGGTATAAATGTTATAGAAGTCAATCTTACTACCTCTAAAGATTGGGTATTAGATACAGCATGTGGTACTCATATTTGTACTGACATGCAGACTCTGAAGAGAAGTAAGATGCTGAGGAAGGATGAGACCAACATGCGCGTGGCAAATGGAGCACCAGTTGTTGCAAAAGCTGTGGGCCATGTAGATCTCAACACCTCAGCAGGAATGATTTTAGAATTAAATGATTGTCATTTCGTACCTTCCATTACCAAGAAAATAATTTCTATTCCAGAATTGGATGTTTTAGGTTTTGATTTTAAAATTGGGAACAAGCGTTGTGCGGTTTTTAAGGATGGTATTTGTTATGGTATTGCTTATTTATCAAACGGTCTTTATTCGTTGAATACCTCTGAAAATCATGTTTATAACATCACCAATAAAAGAGTGAAACCCAACCTTGTCAATACGGCCTATCTCTGGCACTGTCGACTTGGCCATATAGGCGAGAAGCGCATTACTCAGCTTCACAAACAAGGAAGACTGGATGATTTTGATTATGAATCTTATCACACATGTGAATCTTGCCTGGCCGGGAAAATGACAAAACCTTCCTTTAAAGGAACTTATGAGAGAAAGAAAGGACTATTGGACCTCATACATTCAGATGTGTGTGGACCAATACCCATTCAGGCTAAAGGAGGTTTCAGGTATTTCATCACCTTCACTGATGACTTCAGTCGATACGGTTATGTATACCTAATGAAACACAAATCTGAATCGCTTGAAAAGTTCAAACAGTTCAAGAATGAAGCTGAAAATCAGTTAGCGAGAAAAGTTAAAGCCATACGATCTGATCGAGGTGGCGAATACTTGAGCGATGATTTCAAAGCTTACCTCCGTGACATGGGAATCATTTCATCATTGACCCCTCCAGGTACACCTCAACTAAATGGTGTATCTGAGAGGAGAAATCGAACCTTGTTGGACATGGATCGATCAATGATGAATAAAACTGACTTACCTGAGTCCCTATGGGGACACGCACTTATGACAGCAGCTACCACACTGAACTGTGTGCCATCTAAGACGGTTCCTTCAACCCCATATGAGATATGGAAAGGAGGAATACCGGATTTGCATTTCATGAGAATCTGGGGATGTGAGGCATATGTCAAGACTCTAATGTCTGACAAACTCAGTCCCAAATCGGTTAAATGTAACTTTGTGGGATACCCAACAGAAACTCCTGGGTATTACTTCTATCAAAAACACACATGCAAAATAATAGTTGCCAAAACCGGTGTTTTCTTAGAAGAAGAATTTCTCTCTAGAAAGTCTAGTGGGAGAAACATTGTTCTTAATGAAGAGCAAGAACCACAAGATACTCAAGAACAAGAAATGGACACAGTAGGTACTCACACATCAAGTTATGAACATCGTGATCAGATCATGGTTGATAACCAGATAGAAAACGTTGTTCTAAACGAAGAAGTTGAAAATGAGATTGTCAATGAAGAACCTCAAGAAAATATAGTTCTATACGATGTGCCCATACAAGATGGGATAAATGAGCAACCAGATTACACACTGACATCACGAAGATCAATTAGAGAGAGTCAACCTCCTCTTAAATTGAACCTTCTTGTTTCAATAGAAGATGAAACTGTTCATGAAGACGATGGTGAAGAACCTGAATCTTACAACGAAGCAATGTCGGGAGATGACTCATACAAATGGCTGGAAGCCATGAACTCTGAAATGGACTCCATGTATAGCAACGAAGTATGGGACCTCGTTGATGCTCCCAAAGGGTCCAAACCCATTGGTTGCAAATGGATCTTCAAAAGGAAGATCGACATGGATGGCAAAATACAAACTTACAAAGGAAGATTAGTCGCTAAAGTTATCGACAGATTCATGGTATTGACTATGATGAAACTTTCTCTCCTGTTGCCATGTTCAAGTCCATAAGAATCTTGCTAGCCATTGCAGCATTTCATGATTATGAAATCTGGCAAATGGACGTAAAAACCGCGTTCTTGAATGGTGTTCTCGAAGAGGATGTGTACATGACACAACCTGAAGGTTTCATAGACCGCAAACATCCAAATAAGGTTTGCAAATTGAAAAGGTCAATTTATGGTCTTAAGCAAGCATCTCGAAGCTGGAATCGTCGCTTTGATGAATCAATTACTGATTTTGGTTTTGTTAAGAACAAAGACGATCCTTGTGTATATATCAAATCGAGTGGGAGCAAAATAGTTTTCCTGATTCTCTATGTAGATGACATACTGATAATAGGAAACGATACATCTGAACTCCAGAGCGTGAAGGAGTGGTTGAGAAAATGTTTCTCAATGAAAGACTTAGGAGAAGCCGCCTATATACTAGGCGTAAAGATTCAAAGAAATAGAAATCAAAGAATCTTATCTCTAAGCCAAGGTACATATATTGACAAAATTGTTAAAAGGTTTAAAATGGACAAATCGGAAAAAGGTTTTACACCGATGACCCATAAGACATACTTGACCAAGAAGCAATGTCCGGTCTCTTCGGAAGAGATCAAAAGTATGGAGAAAATTCCATACGCTTCAGCTATTGGTTCAATAATGTATGCAATGATATGTACTAGACCAGATGTAACTTTTGCCTTAAGCATGACAAGCAGATTTCAATCAAACCCTGGTTTTAACCATTGGACAGCCGTTAAGAATATCTTGCGTTATTTAAATAGAACAAAAGATAGATGTTTGACATACGGCGGTGCAAAAGAATTAACTTTTGAAGGATATTCTGATGCAAGCTTCCAAACAGACAGGGATGATTTCAAATCTCAAACAGGATATGTATTCTGTGCAAATGGTGGTGCTGTTACGTGGAACAGCAGTAAACAAGCTACGGTAGCTGATTCAACCACAGAATCTGAGTACATCGCTGCATCTGATGCTGCAAAAGAGGCTGTATGGATCAAGAAATTTGTTTCTGATCTTGGTGTAGTTCCTAGCATTGGTGATCCTGTGAAGCTTTTCTGTGATAACAACGGAGCTATAGCACAAGCCAAGGAACCAAGATCACACAAGACAGCAAAGCATGTACTCAGAAAGTACCATCTGATCAGAGACATTGTTGATCGGAAGGACATAGAGATGAGGAGAGTAGACACTGAAGAAAATGTAGCAGATCCGATGACAAAATCTTTATCGAAAGAAAAACACTTTCGTCATGCGGAAAGAATTGGGATAAAGAACCCATAAATGTCTGTTACGATTTTATTATCTGAACCTGATTATGGATCAGAGACAAATTTTATGTAATCATTATATTTGATTAAATTTGAAGCACATTATTATTTTCTTTAAAAGGCAAGTTTCATCATTTAAGAGCTAATATCAATATCTCATTCAAAATCATTGATATCAAGCTATACAAATGTAGTTCCTAAGATGTCTTCAAGACATTCTTGAATTTCCCCAGTCAAAGAAATCATTATGAAGAAACAAAGAGGGACTAACAATGATATTCATAATTGACTGGTACATGTTGTTAAGATAAAAGGAAGGGGTCCTTGATATCTGAGAGATATTCTTATACATGTAGGCACTAGTCGGAATGACTAGCAGTGCTGGAAGACTCGCACTCTAAATATTCTCACATGGATTCAAAACCTTGATATAAGGGGACACTGAGAAACTTAGAGATATGAAGAGACTCCAAAGTTTGAGAACATCATGAGTCCATCACTGGGTAAGTTGCATGCTTAGATTACAGCTCAACGCTTACCGTAACTGGAAAGTCATAACAGTTGTAGTTGGGCATGTGATAAACCTTGTAGGATGGAATATCGTTTCAAGAAAACATGCATCCCCCCATTCCCATTGGGGCTATACACTCGGGGCCTTCTGAATAGGATAAGTATTATGAAATCTGTGGCCACAGGCAAAACAAAAGAGTTTCTGTTTTGATGTTTCAATGCTTATGCCCGAATCAGAAATCATTAGATCAGGATTAACAGGTGTTCCTAACCATGACCTGTGCCACATCTAGAGATGTAAAAGGATGTCGAAGGAATCAGTCATATACCATATTTTAATCGTAAAGAACCACATGGTTCACCACGATTAATCTATAAAAGAGGATTTAAAGTTTTGTAGATTGGGGGAAGTTAAGTCTAGGTGGAGGCCACTTACTTCTTGCATACTCATATGAGTATGTGGCCAACACTACAGAATCCAACAGAGTCACACCGAACTCGCAACGGAAACGGAGTATGATGATTAAGTTACAATGAAACAAACTTCACGTGTAACTTTGATGAACCAGGCATGAGTAGCTGAGAGAATGTACATCTAACCCAAGGCGGCATTCTCGAGTAATACTTTATGCGCAGTGCGTGCACGGAGATAGCCAATCCGGTGCGTTCATGCAAGTGGGAGATTGTTGGTTATGCCCGAACCCGATATTGTATCTCTCGGGTTATCGGATATCGACCCGATAACCATAACCGACATAATGGGCCCACTCGGGCCCAAAGATTAATTATGATTCATATTAATTAATAATAGATTAATTAATTCATGATTGGGCTTTTAGAAAGCCCATTAAGTGGGCTTTTAGAAAGCCCACTAGGTCAAGACCATAGGGTATTATAAATACCCTATTATGACTCATAATTAAACACAACACACATTAGAGAAACCCAAGCCCTAGAGAAAATTCCAGCTCCCCTCCCTTGGTAGTCGAATTTTGGCTTGCTCCCCGGTTCATTCATTGGTTGATCATCTAAACACCAACTAGGATCTAACCTATCCTCCGAGGTGTTTTCCGGTCATCTCAAGACGTTCCCGAGTGACGTGGTGTACGAAATAGAGGCGCAACACTTGAGGCGCTAAATCCTAGAAATCGACAAGCTCCAGAATCAAAGGAATCGGCAGTTAATCGGTACAGTTGGCAAAAGTACCGAAGTTTGGTAACGGTCTCTAAACTGTATCTTAATTCTCGTAATTATTCTAGATCTTTATAGTTCGATGATATCCCGTGATTTCCGCCTCGGGATTGAGAAAAGTCATCGAAAAACCCAACACTCTTGTGGATATGGAATGAATGATTATACTAGAGAGGCGGAGCTACGGAGCTACGGGTGCATTAGTGAATGCACGTGCATACGCTCACTTAAAGGAAATTAAGAATGATTCGATTTGACTCGTCTCATTCTTTCCTCCATTCTTGACTTAAGAAATCTCTTCTATTATCATTTTAAAAGTAATATTATCTATTTATATGTTAACGGATTTTTTCTATTTACGTATTTAAAAAAAAATCGTTCGAAATATATTTGGTGTTTTTTCAAAAATGAAAGTCTAGCTACGCCACATCTAAATGATGAGCGTATTAAGGGCATTTAAACCATTGATTCGATTTTCGCAATAATCGAGCGATAATCGAACGATTAATCGCTGAAAACCACTTCTCGATAATTTATCTCCTCTAATCGTTATCTTTTTATACTTATCGCGATTTTTCGATTCGAAAAGCAAGTCACTTATCTCTCAAACTTATCAAGTGTATTTTCTCAAAAAGCAAGCTACTTTTCGGTCAAAAACGATATGTCAACTCTGGTATAATATTTTCTTTATTGCGGCAGAAGTTCCAACTTCTTTTAATTTCACAATTTAAAGGTGTTTTTAGGGTTATTTTTAGTGGATCTTGAGTGTTTTGAAGTTTAAATGTTGTATATGTATGAATCATGTCAAATTTTCACACTTTTATTATATATTTGTAGTAGTTACTTAGAAAGCTATTAGGTTGAATGAAAGTTAAACTTTGAGTTTCATATTAGTTTAATTGTACATTTTACATTTTCAATCAAATGTTGTAGTTGAAATTGATTTTCTTAAAAGTATATGATGGAATATAGATGAATTAAGATGGTTTGTGTGATTTTCTTGCAAATTTGAGTTATATTTAAGTGTTTATGCAAATTATTTATTATTGCAACAAAAGTAGCAATTTTCCTAACAATAATGAATTTGAGATATATTTTAATTTTTTTATGTAATTTCATTTTGTAACATTGTATATAATTAGGAAACTGTTAGTTTGACATAATTATTTTTATAATTTTATGTTTTTCTGAATTATTATCTTATTGCGACAAAAGCACATATTTTTGGTAATCGGTAAAGTTAAGCTTGTCAGTCTCTTTTTTTTTTATGTAAAATCATTTTATATAACTTATAAATTGTGAGGTTGAAATAATTATTTTTTAATTTGACGTTTTCCCAAATTGCAACCTTATTGCGGCAAAAGTAAATATTTTTGGAAATTGCTTAAATTGAGCTATTTCTTCGTTTTTTATATGTAATTTCATTTCGTATCATCGTATATAATTCTGATACTGTGATTATGAAGTTATTTGTTTTGTAATTTGACGTTTTTCAATTATTGTGGAAAAAGTACATTTAGTTTTATGTTATGAAAATATTTTATGTATGAAAATATTCTATAATTTTTCCATCGATAAATCTATCGATAACCGATTAATCCATCGATAAGTTCGATAATTTTCAGTAACGGCAAACGATAAATTTTATAGGTTTTCTATCGATAAATCCATCAGCAAGCGATTAATCTGTCGATAACGGTAAACGATTTATCGGCGAAAACGGCATTCAAACCCTTGATTTAAACAATAAGAGGTTCTTGCAAGCATGAACTTTGTTCAATATCTAAGCTAGCTATGATCGGAAAGAGCACCACTTCCTCTATGTCTTTGAAAATTGTGTTGGGCTTCATACCCTATAAGATTAATAAAAAGTTCATGTAAACGTTAGTGATTAAAGAAAATTATCCACTCCCAACGACGAAAACCTTTGGTCGCTGGACATGACACCTTGCGGCCATTTGAGGTAGCTGTCAATAAAAGAGCCATGTGGCC
Source organism: Parietaria judaica (assembly GCA_954871525.1). Classification (NCBI taxonomy): domain Eukaryota; kingdom Viridiplantae; phylum Streptophyta; class Magnoliopsida; order Rosales; family Urticaceae; genus Parietaria; species Parietaria judaica. The sequence goes on from OX940868.1 coordinate 6,485,630, forward strand.
GCCCTCGGGTTCCATATGGTTAAAGCCCTACCCTGCAAACTGAATCGCCCTCATCTTCACTTCCGTTCAAACCCAACTTCTCCTAAATGCTGCACGGTCAAGATTTATCGACATTTTACTCAAGGGACATGAAATTAATGATGTGTCGTTGTTATGGCACGGATACTACTTTCACGTTCGACTGCTCCCAAAGGTGACATACGCGCGCGACTTTACCATAGCATCTACCCCTGCCAGCAAGCCTGCGCGCGACTTAACCATAGCATTGACTTTCCCAGCATATATAAGGATCGACCAACCATAAGAGTGAAGATATAAAAACTGGGGATCTATGGAAGAAGAGGGAGATATGATCAAATCTATACAATATTAACCATCCATTCTAATGTCCCATTCGAGGGCTTCTGATGACTCCGTAGAAGAAGAGCTTCCCCCTGCCGGACAAGGCACTACCCGAGGATGAGCCTATCGTGGGAAGCAAAATGAGTGAGTCAGCTAGGATTTGTGACGATCATTTGAACCCAATTACTTGATCATAACTTGGAAGAACTCAGACCGACCATATCTCCCACAAGCGCGGTTGAAGATTTGTCGCATGCCACGACTATTTCCATGTATTGTCTTTGTTTCGAGACTTGAATATGTTTCAGTGTAATCTTCATGCTTCCCATTTTTTCTTTCTGTCACCCGTTTAGGGACTTCCCAAGATTAGTGTTGGACATGTGTCCTCAAACAAGCTATTTTTATCCTATTTGTAAAAGATTATGACAAGTCGTTGAATAAAAGATGGTGCTTATTATGTTAATCTTATTATTGGTTCTGGTAGAGTAAAATATAATGTTTGTTCCTTAGTTTATAAAGGATGCAATTATGTTATTATTATAACAACCGAATGAATGTGATGAAGAATTAATAAGCATAATAAATAAACTTAAAATATATATGACCTGATTAACTCGGTGGGAGCCCATTAATCGAATAAGGTCATTAATGTGACTAAATGATATGATCATATTATGGATTAAGTGTGTGTCACACTCACTATAAATGCATTAAGTATGAAGTGTCTTCATACTGTGTTGGACCTGACTTAAACTCCGTAATTTATCATATAAGACCTTTAGTGATAACTTCGAGTTGAGTCACTAGTAAATGATCAAATGAATATTCGATCTAAGTCCTGAGTGATCTTGAGTCTGAGTTGTTAACTTGATTGTTCTTTGATTTTACCGTTAGAGAACACATTGTTACTATCGTTCCCAACACTATTATTTTGGGAGCATGATAGTCAATAGTAAAGGTAGTTTGGTGATTGACATGTGCATCACACATCTCTCTTCAGAGTCATGATGATTCCCTCGGTTGTCGGTGGTGAGAAGTGAGAGGTACCCGTGCGCAACTTATGAATCGATACCATAAGTGGATTACTCATGATATTGCTGACCTAGTCAAGAAGGAAAATGCAATAAGAGACAAAACGGTAAAAATCGCCTGCTTTTATAAGGGAATAATATATAGTGTTTGATTGAATCAATGGATCATCAACCGCCTTTTATAAGGGAATAATATATAGTGTATCATTATAGAGTGCAACCTCGATTTTATAGTGGAATTACACCGATGTTTGACAAACACCCTAGCAGTTCATTGGAGCTTAAGTAATACATGTCCATGTCCCCATGATAGCTTCGTAACGGATGATACGTACGTGATAGAAACTGTTTGAGATGTTTAATCATTTGGAAAGATATATAAAACCGAAGTCCGTGTCAGACATCAAATAATTTTATTAAGAGTGTGGCAAAAGTACCATATCTTGGTAACCAAAATTAACTGAAAAAATAAAGTTGAATTGAAATTTTCTGTCAACGTTAAAGTTGTTGGAAATTAAATTCTAAGAAACTTTTCTTTTGGAACCAAGTATTTTTGACGTACGGTTTGTGATTTAGATAATTTCTAAGTTTGTGATCATTTCGGTAAACTATGAAATGAAATCACGTGTCACGAATTTAAATGATGGTGTTGCACCATGATATTTAAATGTGTGATATTGAGATGTGTAGATATTAATATAATTAACTATTTGGATTTAATTATTAATATATTTATTAATAATTAATTAATATTTAATAGATTTATATTAATAACTAATATATATATATATATATATATATATTACATGTGTAAAAATCGAATGAAGCCTAGGCTGTATCACATTTGAATAAATTGACTTTGTCTTTTCATAATTGCGGCATAAGTACCAAATATTTTGGTATTTGAAAAAACCCTAAAATCAATTTAATCCATTGGATCGGTTAGGATTTAATATCAACTATTGGATTGAGATAATTGATTTTAACCCTAAACCTAATTCGAAATAGATAGCTTAGTGATCAAGCTTAGGGTTTTCGAATTAGTCTAATTAATTGTATCCGTTTGATCGATTTAAGATTTAATCTTTACCGTCGGATTAGACATTAATTTATAATATATAATATATATTTTTTTAGTTAATGATAATGATAAAATCGAATTAGGAATTTTACCAAGTCTTAGGGTATTTGATTTCATCCTAAATCAATTTGGTCCATTGGATCGGTTTAAGATTTATCTCAACCGTTGGATCTAAATAATTACTTTTTTAATTTTATTAAATATATATATATATATATATATATATCTTTCGAATTTAATAATGTGGATAGGATTGGTTTTTGATTTTACCAAGTCTTTCTAATTTAATTAAATCCCTGATTACTTATATCCATTGGATTAAGATAAGATTTAATCTAGACCATTTAGATTGAGATAATTAATCATATTTAAATATATAGAATTTCAAATTAGGGAAGAGAATTTCTCCAATTCGGTTACACTCTGAGCCTATAAATAGGGAGCTCATTCTAAACATTTTTCACACCTATTCCCAGAGCGAAATTCTCTCTCTCTCTCTCTCTCTCTCTCTCTCTCTCTCTCTCTCTCTCTCTCTCTCTCTCTCTCTCTCTCTCTCTCTCTCTCTCTCTCTCTCTCTCTCTCTCTCTCTCTCACTCACTTAGAGTCTGCGAATTTGGCTATTGATCTCGTGTTTTCTAGTTTGGCTTAAGAGACGTTGTTCTCCGGAAGCTTTGAAAGAACCATCAATTAAAAATTTGTGAGGGATTCATTGCGGTGAAGCCCAGGCTTCGTAAGAGGAATCCAGAAGAATATCCCGAAAAGATCGCGGGAGTTTCACTCTGCATCGCCAGAGCCCTGCAAAGTGGAGAACGCGCAGCCGGAAGTCAACACATTGAGGTACGGCCTTATGCATTGGGTTAATAAATGCGACCATTCTTTTATTTATTTCCCATGACTAGATTATTAATAATGATTTATGAATATTAAATTACTTAATATTTATCAAATCTTGATTTTGGTGATTATCCGATGTTCGATTCGTTGTACGGTTAACAAGTTTTTCGCTTGAAATAATTTTTAAATGTAATCGGGACGGTTTGACGACATATATTAACGGAATACGTAATGAAATTCCCCACACTTTCTTCTTTTGAATGTTCGGCTCCTCGATGGTCTCCACTGTTATCATCCTTTGCTCCTCGGATTTTGTTGTTGACCCCAAACTGGCTAGAGCGTCCGCGTGTGAATTATCTCATCGTGGAATCTGTTTGAGAGTGAAATCTTAAAATTCCATGATTAGATTCTTCACGATATTCAAGTATGCTTCCACCCTCTCATCGGCTCTTTTGTATTCCCAGTTAATTTGGTTTACAACTAACTGGAAACCGAGCACGCGACGAGCCTTGTTGCTCCCCCACCTTCGCCATGCGCAAACCTGCAATAAGAGCTTCGTAATCCTCCTTGTTGTTGGTAGCTTTGAAACTAAACCTATACGCTATTTCGATCAATGCTCCCATCGGTGAGACTAGCCGAATTCTCGTTTTAGCTCCTTGTATGATTTCATACTGGTACTCACTTTGTGCTCGATGTCATACTCCCCCAGGTGCACTGACCATTTCTTCATGCGACTAAATTGATCAGGGTTATAGAGGAGGGCCCTAATTGGTCTGTCTGTCATGGCCACGATGGTATGAATTTGGCAATGGTTCCTCATCTTTTTCACCGCTTCCATGATGGCAAGGACTAGCTTCTCTATCTGCGAGTATCTCGTCTCTCCTCCAATGAGCTCCTTGCTGATATATGAAACCAAGCTTTGCATGTTGGAAATCGGTGGTATCAAGCCGACTTCTTTACCTCGATAATAGCCTCCGCGCCGTCCCGGTAACATTTAAAAATTCATTTTAAAGCGGAAATCTTGTTATCGGACCGACGACACGGATATCGGATAACAACAAAACGAGATCTGATAAATATTTTGAATCTAATATTTTCATATTCATTATTAATAATCTAGTCGAACAGGAAATAAATAGAAAGCAGTAAATGGTCGCATTTATTTACCCAATGCATAAGGCCGTACCTCAACTGATGATTCCGGCTGCGCGTTCTGACTTGGGCAGGGCTCCGCCGGCGCTGAGGGAAACTCCCGTGATCTTCCGGGATATTCTCCTGGATTCCTCGCTACCGAAGTGTGGGCTTCGCTGGCAAGACTCTGTCGCAAAATTTAACTGACGGTTCTTTTAAAGCTACCGGAGAAAAATATCTCCTAAGCCGAACCAGAAAAGATATCAGAAGCAGGAAACTCGCAGACCCTAGAGAGAAAGGGATAGCTCGAGTTCTTGCTCTAGGGAGAGGTGTGTCAAATGTGTAGAATGAGCTTCCTATTTATAGGCTCAAGCTGTAACCGATTTTGAGATTTTCCCTCCCAATATTCGAATTCTTTTAATTAAATATAAATAATTATTTCAATCCAATGATCCAGATTCAATCTCATCTAGATCCAATGGATATAATTAATCAGAGATTTAATTAATTGAATAATATAAGATAAGATTAAAACATTTAATCTTATCATCATATTATATATTTTCGAATTATATTATATATATATATATATTCAAATTCGAATTTGTTAATGATTATCTAGATCCAATGGTTAAAATTAAATCTTAAACCAATCCAATGGATCAAATCAATTAGGGATAAAGTCAAATACCCTAGGGTTTTACAAAACCCTAATTCGAACTTTTATCTCATATTTATTCGAATTTTAATATCATATATATAATGTTAATTAATTTCTAATCCGACGGTTTAAAGATAAGATCTCAAAACCGATCCAACGGACATAATTAATTAAGCAAATTCGAAATACCTAAACTTGGTCACCAAGTTTCAATTTCGAATTACATTAGGGTTTGAATCAATTATCTCAATCCAACGGTTGATACTAAATCATAACCGATCCAATGGATTAAATTGATTTTAGGGTTTTTGCTAAGATACCAAACTTCAGGTACTTATGCCGCAAAAATAAAATCTTCAAATTTGGTTACTCGAATTTATCTAGGGTTTGTTTTCTCCAAACCCTAATTCGAAATACACATTAAATAATACATGAATATATATTATTTATTTATTAATATAAATCCTTTAATTATTAATTAATTATTTATAAGATATTAATAATTAAATCCAAATAATCAAATTATATTAATAAACCCTGATCTCTTTATCACACATTAAATGTCATGGTGCAACACCATCATTTAAATTCGTGACATGTGATTTAATTTCATAGTTTATCGAACCGAGTCATAAACTTAGAAAATCCATAAATCACAAACCGTAAGTCAGAATGACTTGGTTCAAAAAGCAAAGTTGCTTAGAATTTAATTTAGAAAAACATGGTGCTGTTCGAAAATCTAAATTCTAACTTTCTTTTTATCAGTTACTCTCGTGTACCAAAATATGATACTTTTGCCACGCTATCGATAAAACTATCTGACGTCTGACACAGACTTGTCAGTTTTATAAGTCGAGCCAAATGATTAAACATTATCCATAATGTATTTTAATCACGTACGTATCATCCGTTACGGAGCTATCCTGGGGACCATGGACCCGTATCACTTAAGCTCCAACGAACTGCTAGTTGTTCGTCAAACCTCGAAGTGATTCCACTATAGACCCGAGGCTGCACTCTTTAGTGATACAGTATATATTATTCCCTTATATACAACATGGTGTCCATTAGATTCAATCAAATACCGATTATTGTCCTTTCACTTGATGACCCACACATGAGCAGGCGGTTTATACCGTAATGCCCCTCAATGCATTTTCATCCTTGACTCAGCCAGTAATATTATGAGTAACCCACTTATGGTTTCGATTCATAAGTTGCGCACGGGTACCTCTCACTTCTCACCACTGACAATCAAGGGAATCATCATGACTCTGAAGAGAGCTGTGTGATGCCCATATCTATGATCAATCAATCCTTACTACTGACTATCATGTTCCCAAAATAATAATGTTGGGAACAGCGGTAATATCTTGTGTTCTTTAACGGTTAAATCAAAGAACAATCAAGCCAGCAGCTTGGACTCATGACCACTCAGGACTTAGAACTAATATCCATTTGATCATCATGCTTAAGTCAGGTCCAGTCCAGTATGAAGGCGCTTCATACTTAATGCACTTCTAGTGAGTGTTGACACACACAAAAGCCAGAATAGGATTGTCACTTCAGTCACATTAATGACCTTACCGATTAATGGGCTCCCACCCTGTTAATCAGGTCAGGGACATTTTAAGTTCATTTATTATGTTTATTAATTCTTCCTCACATGACTCTTTTATGATAATAATAACATAATTGCATCCTTTATGAACTAAGGAATCAAACATTCTATTTTACTCTACAGAAACTATAATAAGATTAACATAATAAGTACCATCTTTATTCAACGACTTGTCATAATCTTTTACAAATGGATAAATATCTTGTTTAAGGACACACATGTCCAACATTGCATTCCCTTGTCCTTTTGTACTAAAACTGCGCTGCCCGCCACGTCTATTACCGACACGTATAAGTATAAAACTGCTCTTGCGACAAGTTTGGTCAATATTGGTGGCATCGATAAGTAGAATTTCAATTTCCTTGAAAGCTTTCTCGCACGCCTCAGTCCATTTGAACTTCTTGTTCTTCCTTAGCATCTGGTAGAAAATGATACTCTTGTCCGCTTATTTTGAGATGAACATGTTGAGCGCTGCGATCCTTACTGTGAGCTTTTGCACCTCCTTTTTACTGCATGACAATGGCATGTTTCTGATAGCCTCCACCTGATCTGGTCTCGCTTTGATCCTTCACTGCGTCACCAGGTACCCGAGGAATTTTCCCGACGGAACTCCGAAGGTAAACTTGGTCGGGTTCTATTTCATGTTGTGCTTGTTAAGAACCTAAACAATTCCCGTAAATGGGCAATGTGCATTTCTAATTTTAAGGATTTAACAAAATTGTCGTCGATGTATACCTCCATCGTTTTCATAATCTACTAGTGGAACATCTTGTTGACCAACCGCTGGTAGGTCGCCCCTGTATTTTTTAATCCAAAAGACATTACCTTGAGGTAGGTCGCCGATTAAGTTTCTCTTTTCTTCATTGTCCAGGTGCATCATGATCTTGTTGTACCTTGAGTTTGCGTCCATAAAGCTTAGAAGTTTGTGTCCGAATGTGGCATCGACGAGACGGTCAATATGTGTCATGGGAAAACTATCCTTCGGGCCGGCTTTGTAAAGATCTTCAAAATCTATACAAACTCGCCATTTCCATTTTTCTTCTTGACGATGATCGTGTTTTCCAGCCCCTCCGTGTACTTAACTTCTTGAATTTCTCTCTTCACCAACAATATGTCGACTTCATCGGTTATGATCTTGTTCCAATTTGCTGCTAGTTTTTTTCGTTTTTGCTTCACCGCCTTATGATGTCTGGGCTGATTTTTGTCATATTAGCATGTGCGATACGCTTCTCTAATCCCCTAAATCTCCACAATTCTTCCCTTTAGCCCCAAGATTTTGATGCATCGATGGTAAGTCGACAGGACTGCCCTCATCATATGGATCCATGGTCGCCCCATAATGATGTTGAAACTCGATGGGCAGTCCATAACGACAAACGTTAACACCTTAAAATAAAGGGTGTTGCCATTGAAACCTAGGAGCCCTCTGGGTGCTCCGTAAATCTCATCTTCGTTGATGTCCATTTGTCTTAACTTCTCCATGAAGATGATTTCTACTGAGCTTCCATTGTCGATGAGCACAAAATCGACCGGATGGTTGTGAATATTGAGCGATATCAAAAGAGCGTCGTCATGATCGCCGGGAATTATGCCCTCTCTCGAGAAAGATATCGGAGTCTCGTCGCCCGAGACTCCCTCCCTGTTTTCCTCAAAGTCTTTGTCACAATGCTTGACTCGTCGCTGATAAGCCTTGATGCAGTTCACCCTGTCCTTGTTCTCCCTGCTAGACCTTGTCCTTGTATGTGGGTTCTCTTCGTCCATGTCCTTTCCAAGGTCCCCCTCTTCCTCGCTGGTGGCCGCCTCCTCGGTTATTACCGTCGACACTCTTCTGGAAAGGAATATTGTAGGGATCTTCCGAGTCCACATTTTTCATCTCTCCTTGCGTCCACTTCTATATGAGACGTATTTTTAGAGTTTAACATTCTTCTGTCGCGTGTCCCTTTTTCCTCTAGAAATCACAATATTTGTTCAAGTATTTAGTTGCTCGAACGTATCCCTATGATTTCTACTGCTCGACTGGTCGCTCCTCCTTAAAACTTCAAACATTTTCGTCGTGTGCCATTATATTATCTTTATAGGTGGGTTCCACTGGGTAGTGTCCCATGCATGGTTCATTCCTTTCTGGCTTTGTCGCGGGAACAACCTCTCTCGTCGCTGGGACCACTTTCTTTTTTTCTTGGTATATTTTGGCCAAGGTCGATCTTACCTCCTCAAGAGTCATGTAGATCATGGCCTTGTGTAGTATCCTCGATTGTCGCCGAACGAATTTTGGTAAGCTCCTCGCGAAAACGGGCTTCATACCACAAACCACGCTTCAGTGCCAAGATGACGACTTAACCTTCAACTCCTAAGATTTTCTCTAAAACCTCCTTGAATCTCCTGATGAATTTCTGCAGTCCCTTGTCTTTTCCTTGCTCCAAATTCCATAGATCCGTAATTTTCACCTCTGTCTGCACGTACATAGAATAATACCTTAAGAAATGAGACATCAAGTCGTCGAAACAATGAACAAAGTTCAGCAGAAGTCTTGAGAACCTCTCCAAAGTTGTTCCCTACAAGCTATCTACAACAGAAGGCATAACACCGTTTTCTTCTCCGGTCCGTACACACTGACTCTTCCCATCGCTATGCCGAAAGCCTTCACATGTGCATTCGGGTCCATCACCCCTTTGTAATACGTGAACCTGATCTTCGGAATGTCATGCACACGAACGTTAGAGATCATTTGTCAAGAAAGGGGTACTACTCGTCTCATCCACGAGCTGGTCAATTTCTGGGGCCGTAGTCGTCGCCTTGTGCATTTGGATGTGACGTATCCCATTCTAGAGTTTAACTCCATGATCGCTTTGTTAACTTGGTCTTGTTCCCCCGTCAAGTGGTTCGTCGGCATCACAATTGGTGGTAGTGGCTCCAGCATTCATGAGTTATGCTCCTGTCACGGTGTAAAGTTGAGTGGAGGAAAATGAATTCCTCGCTCTATGAATTTTTGAGCGGTCCCACTCATGTTCCTATTTTATTGAAATTATTTCCATTGTCGTATGGGAACCGTGGCAGGAGATTTCCCTGACCTTCGTGCGTGGGTGAAGGAACCGCGCTCCCTCCATTTGTTGGTTATTCTGCTCCTGCAAATCCGCCTTCCACTGATCCTCATGCGCCATTTGTCTCTTGTCCCTTCCCTGTCCTCTTTTTTCTTGCCTGCATCAAAGCTCCACAAAACTGTTAGTCCCTATTCTCAAATGCTGTTATCCTGCGTTGGTACTCCTCCATTATTGGGAACCTCATATGTATCATAGATGAATTATCTAGATGTGTGTTGACGTCCCAAGGCTGCCAATTCTTGCTACCACTATCGCTCTTACTCTTGCCTTTGCGTGTCCGATTCGTTATATGTTGCCATTTATCAAACAACTTTGTGATTTAGCTACGCATTGAAAAGAACTTGTTTCCCTTGGTGGGCGCCAAACTGTTGAGGTGAAAAAATCACATCCAAAGTCAGAGAGTTATGGTTGGTGTAATTCCGAGTTTAGATTACCGTAGAGCTTATGTATTTCCGTTAAAACTAGATCACGTTGAAAGAGATGAGTGTCCAAGACAATGAGTCGGGTGTTTTGAGTGATTGGGCCTCCATGTGAAGCTATTTTGCATGTGTATTGATGGTGCAAAAATGTGCGATCATTTGTACATTGGCCTTAGCCCTCTATTAATATCCATCTAAAAGATTCAAATCAGTCCTCATAAATGGGCTATTACAATTGTGTTTAATTTTCTCATAATGGCCATAATTTTATGGTTTTAATCGTGAGCGTAACTGTCGTCGTCAATCAGCTGGAGCATCGCTTGCGCCACGCTGATTGCTTCAATCACGCATCTGGTCTTTATCATCTTTATTATGGGCCTCGTTACCAATTTGGTTGTCGCTCTTATTGTTTTTTAGGCGATGATCCTCGTTGATGAGGTTTCATTGAGATCATCGGGGCATGTTTCCTCGTCGTTGAGGATCTCCATCGCTCTCCCTCGTTGCTAGTCTAAACTGTTGGACATGTGTGTCCTTAAACAATATATTTATCCATTTGTAAAAGATTATGACAAGTCATTGAATAAAGATGGTACTTATTATGTTAATCTTATTATAGTTTCTGGTAGAGTAAAACAGAATGTTTGTTTCCTTAGTTCATAAAGGATGCAATTATGTTATTATTATCACAACAGAGTCAATATGAGGAAGAATTAATTATCATAATAAATGAACTTAAAACGTATGTGATCTGATTAACTGGGTGGGAGTCCATTAATTGTGTAAGGTCATTAATGTGACTAAGTGACAATCCTTTCAGGATTATGTGTATGTGTCACACTCACTAGAAGTGCATTAAGTATGAAGTGTCTTCATACTGGACTGGACCTGACTTAAACTCAAGAATTTATCATATAAGACCGTCACTGATAACTTGAAGTTGAGTCACAAATAGATGATCAAATGAATATTAGTTATAAGCCCTGAGTGATCTTGAGTCCGAGCTACTGGCTTGATTGTTCTTTTATTTAACCGTTAAAGAACACAAGATATTAACCCTGTTCCCAACACTATTATTTTGGGAACATGATGGTCAGTAGTAAGGGTAGCTTGTTCATAGACATGGGCATCACATAGCTCTCTTCATAGTCATGATGGTTCCCTTGATTGTCAGTGGTGAGAAGTGAGAGGTGCCCGTGCAGAAATTATGAATCGAAACCATAAGTAGGTTGCTCATAATATTACTGACTGAGTCAAGGAGGAAAATGCAATGAGAGATATTACGGTAAAAACCGCTTGCTCATGTGTGAATCATCAAGTGAAAGAACAATAACCCAAATTTGATTGTATCAATAGACACCCTGCTGTATAAAGGGAATAATATATACCGTATCACAAAATATTGCAGCCTCAGGTCTATAGTGGAATCACTTCGAGGTTTGACGAACAACTAGCAGCTCGTTGGAACTTAAGTGATACGGGTCCATGGTCCCCAGGATAGCTCCGTAACAGATGATACGTACGTGATTAAAATACATTCTGGATAATTTTTAATCAATTGGCTAGACTTATAAAACTGAAAGGTCTATGGTAGACGTCAGATAGTTTTATCGTCAGAGTGACAAAAGTACCATATTTTGGTACACGGAATTAACTGATAAAAATAAATTTAGAATTTAGAATTTATATCAGTACCATGTTGTTGTAAATTAAATTCTAAGCAACTTTTCTTTTTGAACCAAGTCATTTCGACTTACGGTTCGTGATTTATGGATTTTCTATGTTTATGATCGGTTCGATAAACTATGAAATTAAATCACATGTCACGAATTTAAATGATGGTGTGGCCCCATGATATTTTAATGTGTGATATTGAGATCAGAAATTATTAATATTATTTAATTATTTGGATTTAATTATTAATAATAATTAATAGATTTATATTAATGAATAAATATATATATATATATATATATTAAATGTGTAAAATTCGAATTAGGGTTTGGTCATAAGAAACCCTAGCAAATTCGAATCATATGTATTGGATATTCCATATTTGCGGCATAAGTACCTAATGTTTTGGTATTTTAGCAAATTTTTAAAATCAATTTAATCCATTGGATCGGTTATGATTTATTATCAACCGTTGCATTGAGATAATTGATTTTAACCCTAATGGTAATTCGAAATTGATAGCTTGGTGACCAAGATTCGGTATTTCGAATTTGGTTAGTTAATTATATCCGTTGGGTCGGTTTTAAGATTTAATCTTTACCGTCGGATTAGAAATTAATTAATATTATATATATTTATATATATATATATATATCATATATAATTCGAATTAATAAAGGGATAAGAATTCGAATTAGGGTTTTATTAAAACCCTAGGACATTTGATTTTATCCCTAGATGATTTGATTCGTTGAATTTGATTGAGATTTACTTTTAGCCATTGGATCTAGATAATCATTAAACAATTCGAATTTTTTTTATATATATATAATTCGAAATTAATTAATATGATGATAAGATTAAATATTTTGATCTTATCATGTATTAATTATTTAATTAAATCGCTGATTAATTATATCCATTGGATTTAGATGAGATTGAATCTGGACCATTGGATTGAAATAATTAAATTTAATTATGATAATTCAAAAAATGGGAGGAAAAATCTCCAATTCGGTTATAGTCTGAGACCTATAAATAGTAGGCTCATTCTACACATTTTTCACACCTTCCGCAAAGCAAAAACTCGAGCTCTCCCTTCTCTCTAGGGTCTGCGAGTTTTTTCCTCTGATCTCCTTTTTGATTTGGCTTAGTGAGAACGTTGTTTCTCCGGTACCTTAAAAAGAACCTCAGTTAAAGTTTTTTGATGGAGTCCTGCCGCGAAGCCCATGCTTCGGTACGAGGAATTCAGGAGAATATCCCGGACGATCACGGGTGTTTCCCTCAGCACGGGCGGAGCCCTGCCAAACTGCAGAGTCTGCAGCCGAAAACGTCAACCGAGGTACGACCTTATGCATTGGGTATATAAATGCAACCATTTACCGCTTTCTATTTATTTCCTATTCGACTAGCTTATTAATAATGATTATGAAATATTAAATTTGTAATATTTATCGGATCTTGATGAAATGGTAATTACCTTATATCCGTGTCGTCGGGCCGGTAACAAGTTCTCCGCTTTAAAATAATTTTTTAAATGTTACCGGGACGCCTTGGAGGCTTATTTCGTGGTACTGAAGTCGGGAATCAAACCCCGATTTCCAACATAAACATGATCCCCATTGACTTGGTCAACTGAGCTTGTGTAGGTGTTGGGCTATTCATGAATGAGGCCCAAAATCTCTAAACGGCAGAGATAGATTTCGTCGTAACAATATAAATTGTCATAGACAAAATTGTACCTCATACACGGCTTATATATTAATGCGCATGTGTATGGTCTTGAACGTATAGTATGTTATACTAGAAATATATATCTATCCATAAATATGTCATTTTCTTGATCTGAAGCTGGTCAGGTTACGACCCTTACAAAGCCAGAATACCGGAATGTTAAGAACAGATAAATCATTATTCATTTAACTATCATAAATAATTATTAAATAACCGATTAAATAAATAAAGCAATAAGGCCGTTCCTGAATGCATAAGGTTGTACCTCAATTGACAAATTCCGCCTAAGCTTCTGAGCTGAAGTACGGCTTCAGAAACTCTACGAAACACTTGTGATCTTGCGTGATGATTTCCTAGACTCAATGTACCGAAACGTGGGCTTCGTTGACAGGGCCTCGACACAAAAAATATAACTGATGGTTCTTTTGAAGCTATCAGAGAAAACTTCTCACTAAGCCGAATCAGAGAGAGACGGGGAGAGTATGGAAAATGTATAGAATGAGCTCCCTATTTATAGAGTCCAACTCCAACCACTTTTGAGAAATTCCTACAAAGTGGAGATATTCTCTTGCCTATTTTTCAAAAAATTATATATATACTTATATAATTAATTTCCAATCTAATAGTCCTGATTAAATCTTGACTGATCCAATTAATCAAATTATTTAGAGAATAAACCAAATAGCATGACCAAGTCAATTAATCAAATATTATATATATATATATTATAATTAATTTTCAATCCAATGGTTAAGATTAATTCTTAAGTACATCTAACATATACAATTATTATAAGTAATTCAAACACCTAAATTTGATCACAAAGTTAAATTCAAATTACATATTTTAATAAATAATTTCTAATCCAACCGTGAAATATTAACCGATCCAATGACTTTAATTTATTATGTTGATTTTTCAACTACCTAAAATTTATTTTGGAAAATCTTAAACAATCAAAAGCGTATGGAAGTTGTTCCACCTTTTGTGCAGCATATAATTTCGGTACATATATATATATATAAATATAAAAATTTACCTATAATATAAATCGTTTAATTATAATAAATTGAAATTAAATCTTATTAAGAAGAAATTAAAATATATAAATTATATTATATTTAATTCTTTCTCCGTATTACACATTCAAATATCATATGAGACCAATTCAACATTTAATATGTGACATGTTATTTAGTTAATGCAATCCATAACCATATGTTAAAGCATTAAATTCATAAATCACAATCAGTCAGTCCGATCGACTCGGTTCCAAAAGATAAATACACGTGATCCAAAAATTCAATTCTGTTGATGTGCAAATTTTTTCCTTAATCGGAATAATTAGGTCATTAATTAATTTACGGTTCAGGTATATTAAGACCAAAGTTATGAATATAATTGAGTATTCATACAAATGGGCCTGTGAGATACATTGCCCTAAGGCCCAATAAACACTTAATTTGGTTGAGGCCCGATCAGAGCCAAAAAATCCCAAAAAGCAGAAGCCCATCTCTAGCAGAGATTGCTCAATAGAGATACGAGCAGAGGGCTTCCAAAGGAAATATTTCGAGCAGAACTCAAGATCAAACCAGCTCAAGACAAAAACAAACACTTGGCTAAAATCCAAGCACCAATCAGGCCTAACAACCTGAAGAACCCGATCTCGTACTGGGCAGATTGCCACAACGGGATCCAAGTAGAAGCAGATGAAGCACCCGAGCACGAGCACACCAAGTCAACAACCCCGATTCAAATATCTGAAGCCCGACCAATAAGATCACCACGATCTAAATTCAAAATCCCCACGACGTCAAGTCAAAGTCCACCACCGCGCGATTCTCTCAGAACGTGGCCCACATGTCAGCTCGATAACAAGTCAAGCTCCGAACTCGAAGCCATCACCAACCTACACTTCCAACGGGTAGATATCAGAAGCCTATAAAATCAAGAAAACAGCTCTACCACATGCACGCAAGCATTCACCCTGAGAGAAAAGAGTCTGTGAGATTTGTATTTTCAGAGTGTTTTTCATCTTTTATTTTCGATCAACTCGGAATTGGCTTTTTATTCTGATTGATCCTCCTTTCAAAGAAATAAACGTACAGTGGACGTAGTCAACTACCACATTGGGACGAACCTCTCTAAAAAACCTTGTTGTTTTGTTCTTTTTATTTTTCAGTTTGTCATCGTCTAAAGTATTGACGACGCGGAGGTCAAGATCCAAAAAATTCTTAGCACTTTCATATCGAAATCCCATTCCCAACTCATGTGATTATTGGTGGGCGAAATCACGACAACAAATTCCATCATATTTTGCCGTTTATATTTCTTGTAACAAATTTTGGTACTTTTGCCGCTATAATTAAAACTTTTCAAAATCTGACACAAACTTCAGTTTTAGTTAATATCTCATATGTCTAAATAGAATATATTTATTTATGTATGATTCGTCCGTACCAGAGTTATCTAGGGGACCATAGACCCATTCACTTACGATTAGGGAAATCGAATATATATTTTCTTTGTCTAAAAGATGTCCAATGATACAATCAAATTCTGGTCATTATCATTTCACTTGATGAATCACACAGAAGAAGACTTTTTCATCGTTTTTCTCCTTGATGCTTTTTCCTCCTTAGTTTTTTCAATGATACTGCAAACAACCCACTTACTATAATGAGTTGTAAGCTGTGATTTATTACTTCTCACAACCGACAATCAAGGAAATAATCATTACTTTGAAGAAAGTTATGTGATATCGGTATCTGTGATAGAGCTACCCTTCTCTGGCGACTATCATGTTGCCAATATATCAATTTCGGGAACTACATAGGATGTGCTCTTTAACAGTTAAATCAAAGAATAATCAAGCCAACAGTCCGGGTTCACGATTACTCAATACATAGATTAAATTTTTATTTGACCATCTTTTGTGACTTAATTCCAAGTTCTTAGTGACAATCTTATTTGATTAACTTTCAAAATTTAGTCAGGTCCAGTCTGATATGAAGTCAATTCATACTTAATGAACTTCTAGTGAGTGTGATGCAACCTTTCATCGTGAATAGGATTTCACCCCTTAGTCACATTAATGACTTTAACAATAAATGGGTTCGACCGAGTTTATTAATTCATGAACTCATTTAAGCTCATTTATTATATTTATAATCTTTTATTCATATTAACTCGGTTGTGATGATGAAATATAATTGCATTTCACTATGACCTATAGATTAAACATTTAATTACTAAAACGAAACTGTAATAAGACTAAAATAATAAGTACCAATTTTATTTAATCAATAAATCATAATCTTTTACAACGGGCTAATTTCATATTGTTTAAATGGCACATCCCTAACAACTATATCAGTGATTGACGTGTTTGACGGGTGTTTACTTTAATTTAAGTCTTTTAAAATGGGAGGAAAAAAAACTATCACTATTTGGGACCATTTCCATCGAGCAAAAAAATGGAGCTAGTTATATGATGGCGCCGAATTGTTTGATACGGTAAAGAAATGGCTGTTTGGTCTTAGATAGATATGATTATGATGTATTTTAGATTTCATGTGAAATGATATTACATGAATACGCCCAATAATGGTCCATGGGAAATAAGAACAATATGTGTCACTTCATGATACTAAAGTTTTTGATTATTTTCTTTGTTCTAGAAATCAGACAAAATTGACAATTGGAGGCATCACGATGCCCTCCTCACCTCGGCATGCAAACGCCATCACTCTCTCTACATCGTTTGCCATTTCTCATAAGTGCACTTTGAATTTTCTGAACCAAGAAATATCTAACTATAGATATTTTAGAAGACAGTCCTAGAACCTTTTGGATATAATTTTAAAGACTTTTAGTGACAATTCTATATATGTTTTAATATAGTTTTAGACAATTTTTGATACAGTTTTACACTTTTGAATACAGTTTTAGATACAATTTTAGACACTTATGAAGACAGTTGTAGACGGTTTTATATACAATTTAACAAATAAATCATTCTCTCTAACAGTTCTAGACACTTTTCAATACAGTTTTAGACACTTTTGTATATGAAAAAAATAATCAATAGTCCACTCTTTCATTTTAGTAGTTTTGTAATTAACAAAAAAAAAGTTTTAATTAAATTATCAAACGTTGCCACATGGACGAAAATATTTATAGCAATAATTTTCATGTTTTAGTCACATAATTATAAATTCATAGAGGGAAAACAAAAATCAAGATACGGTAAGTTAGACAATTTCACAAAAAAAAGTACTCCATTACCAAACAAATAACATTGGTGAAATATTCTATATAAATTTTATTTGTTAGCATTTTTTTATATAGAAACGACTACGATAACAATTTGGTAAAATATTTGTTTCTGGTAGAATATTTTTTTCAATATAGATTGGTTAAAACCTTTATAGTTTAACGTTTAGGAGAATATGAAAGCCCAAAATACAGCTTTGAAAACAATTCCATGAATGGTCAAATCTCGTTTCCACTAACGGTAACAAACTACCTTAGCAAATACAATAACATTTAATTAATAATATTGACCACTAAAATTTATTATTTTAGCGAACGATTAACTAATATATAAATAAATACTTTATTAATTTATACATATAAATAAATAAATAATTTATAATTATTAGCTAGATTATCATTGTAGCTAGCAAATATATATATATATATATATATATATATATATATATATATTTAACATACAAAAAATACACTAACATGATTCTATTTTTTCATTAAAATACAATAAAATCTCTTTGAATTAATACTTGATAAATTAATACCTTGATAAGATAGTACTTTGTATGGTCCAGACCCTAACTAATGTGACTATGACAAACTCCACCCGATCACTTTATTTTATACTCTATGTTACAGCAAATGTCACTTCAAACACTAATTGATCTCCACCCGAACTCTTATTTTTAACACAAAATAAAATATTCTTTTTATCTTAAAGTTTCTTGTATTTATCTTCACACTCTTATACTACATTAATATTTCTCATTTGTACTTTATCATAATTATTTTAATAATGTAAAATTACTCCATATATTAATTCAAAATTTATATACACATATAATAAAATACATATTTATAAAATAAAATTAATTACAACACAAATATTATAAAATACAAAACAAGCTACAATTATGCATTGGAATTGGCATATTCCTCCGACAAATGATCGATTAGTGCATTTTAATATTTACATAATGCAAATTATATTGTTGTATTTTAAAATCTTATGATCTTTTAAATTATTTAAGATAGTAAATTTAAATAATTTAAACACTTAAAATGATTGATATATATAACTCAAGGGTCAAATAGTAAAGAATTTTAAGAAACGTCACACTTTTTGTAAATATTAAACTTTGAAAGGACTAGATTGTAATATAAATAAATAAATAAATAGAGTATTGAAATGTGTCAGACGATTTATAGGGTGACACTATTCAAAAAGTCATCCCACTTTATTTTAGAGTGGGTTATTGAGTTTGGTTGGACTCAACCCTTAGGCCATTTTGTGGTTTAGCGTTTGCGTGGAATTTGTCTAAATTTTCTCTTGATAAGTTAATGAACTCGATAAAATAATAAAATTCTTCGGTCTCAACAGTATTAACTTATAGAGGTTTTATTATAATAATGTTATGAATATAAAAATAAAATATTAGTGATAATAAAGAAGGATACTAATAGTTTATTCACTAGTACAAATAGTTGATGACGTCACATCCTTTCAAAAACATTTCACCAAAACGTGCTTGTTATTTACCGAGGCTGTGGCTTGATTTTTACCAGGCCGCGACAAATATTGTTCGACCACGCCCCCAAGACTTGATTTCAAAACACGCGCTTGAACGCGGAAAATAAAAATAAGCCTCGACCATGGTACACACGAGCCGCGGCGTCGTTCCGTAACCACAAAGTCTTCAAAACGTTGATTGTTCATTGACAATTTTCTACTATACCGTTGTTAATTTAATGAAGTAACCGCGGTATTTTTTAAGAAAACAACAAATCCGAGACATTGTCTGAAACCACCCAAAATTTTAACAAAGGCTATATGATGCGGCCATTAGATGATTAAACTAGTGGCTTGCGTTTAATTCTACTATACTGGGGTTAGTTTAATAAAGTAACGGCGCTAGTAGATTCAAAAAAACGAAGCCGAGACGTTGTCTGAAACCACCCAAAAACATAGCAAACCCTCGGCGTTTAATGCTATATGACGCGGCCATTATATGACTAAAGCCGCACCTATAATTTAATTAATTACAGTATCGACAATACGATATAAACCACGTATAGATTTTAAATCAAGCAGAGGTGTATATGAAATATCTTAGACGTCAAATAAACATTAATGTTGAAACATAACATTATATAAATTTAGCCGCGGCGAGTTTCTATATGACGGGGTTTGTTTTTAGTACGCTGCTGCTTTCTTTGAATACCGATAGTTAAATCTAACAGTATTACCAAGGCATGTTTTTATAAACTTTATGAATAGCGGCTTTGTTCATAATTCTTCCTATATATATGACGCCCTGAGAAACGTTCGTGAAACATATCCTCAAATCAATCCAGCCTCGGCCTTTTTTAAGTATGAAGGGATTCATTTTAAATAGACCGCAGTTTGATTTTAAAAAGCGAAGGATTGGCTTAAGATTCACACCAAGGCCTTATTAACCGTTGAGGTCGCGGCTCGGTGGTCCGCTTTCTTATTCTTTCTTATTATTTTCTTACAGCTATTGGAAAAACCGAAGTAACCACCGTTTTGCACGCCGTTTTCGTTTTAATATTATTCTCGTAATTTCTGCCGCAGTTGCCACCGTCATCGCACATTCACTTTCTCGTTTACAGGTGTGAGTTAGGTTATAGGTTTATGAAACTTGGTTTAGATTTTTTGTAATTTTGAATCAAAATTTTGTTTGGATTTTTATTCATATTAGTCGCTATTTTTATTTGTTGTTTACGTTTCTTGTTATTACTATTATTTTATCAACTGTGTTATCCAAAATTTGAACACATTTTTAGGTTTCAAATTGTATGTGCCAAATGTTCTGATAAACTGTATTTTCGGATTTATTAATAAGCTCTTATTAATTATTTTAATTTGTAGTTATCAATGGCTTCTAGAAAGGGTCGGAGATTACAAAAAGAATTTTTCAAGGCAGCATAAGATAAAAAAATATATTCACGAGTCTTGAAGCGAGTGAATGATTCAAACGTCTTGCGGCAAGTGCATGCCACGAACAAGGTTTTTAATTCCAGCTTGATCTTGCGTTGACGCTGATCAGATCATGAAGATAATCGAGTCTCACGGGTGGGATTCTTTCGCTTCACATCCGAAAAAGACGGGAACTTCAACATGATAAAGGAATTCTACTCGTACTTGCCCGACACCATTGCGGAGGGATTTATGATGGTGCGAGATAAGAAGGTGATGCTTTCTCTCAATATCATTAATAACCATTATGACACGGCCAACATTACCAAAACCGAAGGCACATACAAAACGGTTACAACCACGGTTTTAATTTTTACACGCTCGTCTCGTCTCGAAGGTTCACTACATAGACATAAAACTACCAACTGTATCGGTGTTGTATTTGCTCAACAAAGGAAAAACCTTTAATACCGGCAAATATATTTTCAATACCATGTGTTGATGCAGAAAAATGGATCACATATTGTAGCGGCCCAATGGCTCGTGTTGGACCGGGCCCAATGTTGTTTATAGACTTTTATGATTTTGGGCTTGGACTTCTGGCACCTCAAAGTCACTCGGATCCTTTTTCTGACACGGGACCTGATTCAGGCCCGCACACTACCCGATCACAGGTTCGGGCACCACACTAATCAGGTCTCCACGTGGTATCGTTCGAGAAGTAGACTTTAAGATGAACCCTGGTGGATAACACCTCCGGCCTGCGTCATTATCTTAGATCTGGGTCCTGCGCTCTATCCGTAAAGTCAGTATAAAACTTCGAGAGATATAAAGGCCAAAGGATAGAACGAGCACCGCGCCGATCCCAAACCTATACAGGGGAAGTTGTATATCATGCCAGAATTTTCTCCATAGCTTCCGCTCTAGTTGGATTTCTCTCTTCCGGAACCTGACAAAACAACACCACGGTCAGGGAGAAACGAGGGTTGTACCCCCCGATTCACATCCGACGCTCAACATTAGCGGGCTATTTTGATGACGATCGGTTTTAGGAATGTTAGAGAGGGTTTTGGGAGCTTTTGGAGGTTTTCCCAAGTTTTTTTCTCGGGTATAATCGTGTGTGAATGAAGGGAGGTCGACCTCCTATTTATAGGAAAAAGCCCGAGGGTTGTTCGCAATTATCTCCTCATCCGGGAAGCCCCTGAGGCAAAATTATATAGTTTTTTGCATCCCCGGCGTCGAGAAAATCACGGCGATCTGATGCCAGACGCGCCCTCACGCGCGGCCGGAAGGTTGCTCGGTCACCTTGGCGCGTGGTGAACCGAGGCTGCTGCCTCCCACGCACGTGGGACACGTGTCGCTTCGCTGGTGGAGTGACGCGGCTCCAGCGAATGGGCGACATGTGTCCCTGTCAGAATGGGCCCTCTGGTGGGCCCCTAGTGTGCCCCACCACGTGGTGAGACCCTTCCGGGTCGTCCCGGGAGGTCCCAGATTCGAGACTTTTTCACAAATTTTATACCAATTTTGGGTATTTTCATACTTTTGGGATCATCTGGACAGTTTATTTCGCGAAAACGGGACTCCGAAGAGGAATTTTGACTTTGGGGCTGATTTATTTTAATTAAAGATAAATCATTTTAATTAAAGATAAATCATCTTAATTAAATCAATTGATTTACTCTCAATTAAACCGTAAAATCATTAATCCCGTAAAGACCGTAACATTAACCCCCCAATTTTACGGGAATTTTTAATTTGCGTAAAATTTCTATAAATAGAAGTGGAAGGGGACGAGAACAGAAACATTTGCGTGGATCAAGGAGTTACAGCCGGGTGAATAGTAATTTTTTCTCTACTCAAAGGTTTTGACTGCAAATCGGTGCGTCTCCCTTTCCTCCTTTTATAGATTCACACTCAGAGGCTTTGTTTATGCTTTTCATATGAGTTTGTAATTTTTCTGAGCATAATCCTCGTACGTATTTGTCGTGTTGATTATTTGTGAGAGTTCGTTTCATGAACTAAGTCTTATAAATCGGACTTTCCTTTGCATTTTTTCTTTTTTCTCTTTTTTCAAAACTTTGGCCATGGCCAAGAGGGCTTTCTCCGATCTGGCCACTTTGTCGGATTTTATCGTCGCCGGAGGGACTCCATGGCCGAGGCGAGCTCGGGAGTCGACTATGTGGCCGAGATCCGTGGAGTGGAGGCCTCGTCGAAGTCGGCTGAGCTCCACATGCCGGGAGGCGCTGGCAAGGATCGTGGAGGCACGGCGAGGCGCGCCGTCGGCCGGGGAGTCCTCAACGAGGGAGGAGGGGCTCAGTCGGCCAGATCTGCGCCTGTGGGAGGCACGGCGGGGTCTACAGAGCGTCGCGATCCAGGGGAGGCCGACAGAGCTCGTGGAGGCGCGGCGATGCTCGTCATCGGCCGGGGAAGGCTCAGCGAGGGAGGAGGAGGCCCGTCGGTCGGATCTGGGGCGGTCAGGCCCGGCCGGGAGGAGCACATCTCCGCCTTGCGCGCACGTGTTCGCTCGGCGCCGGGGGATTCTGATGCCGCACGTGGCCGTTGTGTGGTGATTGTCAGCGGACGGGATGGGTCCGGCGAGTTCTAGGGAGGAGTCCTGACCGGATCTGGGCTGGCGGGGAGAGGAAAAAGCGCGCGGGTTGGCCGGATTTTGCGCCCTGGGCTTCGGCCGGAGAGAAGGACGCCTTGAACGATTTTTCTTGGCGCGGCGGGGTTCGACGTCGGCGAAGGTGGATCCGTCGAAGGCGGGAGGCCCGATCTGCCTGAATTTTCGCCGGCAGGAGGTCACGGCGGCGGGGATGAGTTTGGGTCATCGTCGCTGAACCCGGATTCTAGCGGGATTCTGGCGGGTGGTCTCGGATTGAATTTTGAACGTTTCGGTGATAGGAAGCGGTCGCCGATGTAGTCGGTTAGGGGTCGGGAGTGTCCGGTGGACGTATCAGGAATTATAGAATCTTCTCTGGTCCCCATGCCGCTCTCTCAGAGGGGGGCCATAACACCGGAATTTATGCCGGGCGAACCAAGTGTTTCTGAAGCGGCGTCCCGATATGGCCAATTAGTAAACCCGGACATGGACTTAGAAATTTTAGGAGTTGGTATAGATTCTTATGGGATTGTTGCAGGCGCAGTCGAATTGGCCGGTTGTGTGGGCAGATCATGTCATAGTGCCGTTTTAGCAGGCGGGTAATGCCCGATTCCCAATCTGGCGACTGGGAAGGATGAGTCGGATTCGGACGATTCTATAATTTTTCCCCCTCCAAGACCGGATTATTTAAGGGATATTAATGTGACGAGCATGGTCACTTACGTAGAACTAATGGACTTTTTTCGAACGGAACGTTTGGTATTTCCCCCGGAGATTTATGCTCCCTCTGCATGGGAAGTACCAGCCGCCCTCGCGAATGAATGATCGTTGTTCCTCTGGAAAGCCTTCGTTTGGGCCTGTTCTTGCCCATCTCACCCTTTCTAGAGCGGATTTTGGTGTCGTCGGGCTTTCATCCACTCCAAATTAGTCCCGTCGTCTGGTGGTTTGTTGCTGGGTGCTTTTTTTCTGTGGCATTTGGGCCGAGGCCGTGCCATGACTCTGTCTCAGCTTCGACAAATTCTTCAACTTGAATCTGCCGAAAGTGGTGGTTGGATCAGGGGTTGGGTGCGTCCTCGCATTATTTAGACGTTGCCCATTAGCCATCTAGGACCGGTCTTGGACCCGAATTGGCAGACACGTTGGGTGTGGGTTCCCGAAACTTTCCTGGGGTCTTCCCCTCGATACTTTGGACGTCTTTGGTCGTATCGTCCGACGATGGCCATCGATAGGGATTTCCTCCGCTTTTTCATGGTGGAATGTGCAATCCCTGTGCGCTTCTCCTCTTATTTGACGAGGGCTTCTTGGGTTCAATCGGGGCGGATACAATCTCGGGCTTTTGCCAGCTTGTTTCCGTGATCTGATTGAAGTATCGTCTCTTTCGATGGGAACCCCCTCGGTGTATGTGTGAATTTTGCTCTTTCTTTGGTGAGTGTTTATTTATGATGTATATCGTATATTCTCTAATGCTTCTTTTTCTTTTTGCAGGTATGGATCAGGATCAGACTCATTCCGGTGCTCACCATCATCAGTCCACGTGTACCTCCCGTATGAGGCGCCGGAGACGCCAGCCCGAAGCGGGCGGAGATGTCCCTCTTTCATATTTTCCAGGTGAACCGGACGCCATTTCGCCCATACACATGCCTTTTCAGGGGCCCGGCACGTACTTTGGTGATTTATCTGATGCGCCCCTCGATTATACGGCGTTGGTGACTCCCGATTTCATGGGAATGACGTCTCCCGACCTTCCCGGCTCCATGATCCCTGGCCCAGAGGTGCCGGTGTTAGAAATCGGAGGTATCAATTCGACTTCCTTACCACGATAATAGCCTCCGAGCCATCCCGGTAACATTTAAAAATTCATTTTAAAGCAGAAATCTTGTTATCGGACCGACGACACGGATATCGGGTAACATTTATTTAACCAAGATCTGATAAATATTACGAATCTAATATTTTCATATTCATTATTAATAATCTAGTCGAACACGAAAAAAATAGAAAGCAGTAAATGGTTGCATTTATTTACCCAATGCATAAGGCCGTACTTCTACTGATGATTCCGGCTGCGCGTTCTGACTTGGGTAGGGCTCCGCCGGTGCTGAGGGAAACTCCCGTGATCTTCCGGGATATTCTCCTGGATTCCTCGCTACCAAAGCGTGGGCTTCGCTGGCAGGACTCCGTCGCAAAATTTAACTAGCGGTTCTTTTAAAGCTACCGGAGAAAAATATCTCCGAAGCCGAACCAGAAGAGAGATCAGAAGCAGAAAACTCGCAGACCCTAAATAGAGAGGGAGAGCTCGAGTTTTTGCTCTGGGGAAAGGTGTGAAAAATATGTAGAATGAGCCTCCTATTTATAAGCTCAAGCTGTAACCGATTCGGAGATTTTCCCTCTCAATTTTTGAATTCTATTAATTAAATATAAATAATTATTTCAATCCAATGATCCAGATTCAATCTCATCTAAATCCAATGGATATAATTAATCAGGGATTTAATTAAATAATAATACAAGATAAGATCAAAATATTTAATCTTATTATCATATTATAAATTTTCGAATTATATTATATATACATATTTAAATTCGAATTTGATGATGATTATCTAGATCCAATGGTTAAAAATAAATCTTAAACCAATCCAATGAATCAAATCAATTAGGGATAAAGTCAAATACGCTAGGGTTTTACAAAACCCTTATTCGAACTCTTATCCATAAATTTATTCGAATTTAATATCATATATACAACATTAATTAATTTCTAATCTCCGACGGTTTAAAGATAAAATCTCAAAACCGATCCAACGGAAATAATTAATTAAGCAAAATCGAAATGCCTAAACTTGGTCACCAAGTTTCAATTTCGAATTACATTAGGGTTTAAATCAATTATCTCAATCCAACGGTTGATACTAAATCACAACCGATCCAATGGATTAAATTGATTTAAGGGTTTTTACCAAAATACCAAACTACAAGTACTTATGCCGCAAAAATAAAATCTTCAATTCATAGATTCGAATTTAGCTAGGGTTTGTTATCTCCAAACCCTAATTCGAATTTACACATATAACAATATATATATATATATTATTAACTATTTATTAATATAAATCTTTTAATTATTAATTAATTATTAATAAGATATTAATAAAACCTGATCTTAATATCACACATTAAATGTCATGGTGCAACACCATCATTTAAATTCGTGACATGTGATTTAATTTCATAGCTTATCGAACCGAGTAATAAACTTAGAAAATCCATAAATCACAAACCGTAAGTCAGAGTGACTTGGTTCAAAAAGCAAAGTTGCTTAGAATTTAATTTAAAATAACATGGTGCTGTTCTAAAATCTAAATTCTAACTTTCTTTTTATCAGTTAATCCCGTGTACCAAAATTTGATACTTTTGCCACGCTGTCGATAAAACTATCTGACGTCTGACACAGACTTGTCAGTTTTATAAGTCGAGCCAAATGATTAAACATTATCCAGAATGTATTTTAATCACGTACGTATCATCCGTTACGGAGCTATCCTGGGGACCATGGACCTATATCACTTAAGCTCCAACGAACTGCTAGGTGTTCGTCAAACCTCGAAGTGATTCCACTATAGACCCGAGGCTGCACTCTTTAGTGATACGGTATATATTATTCCCTTTAGATTCAATCAAATACCGATTATCATTCTTTCACTTGATGAACCACACATGAGCAAGCGGTTTTTACCGTAATGCTCCTCAATGCATTTTCATCCTTGACTCAGCCAGTAATATTATGAGCAACCCACTTATGGTTTCGATTCATAAGTTGCGCACGGGTACCTCTCACTTCTCACCACTAACAACCAAGGGAATCATCATGACTCTGAAGAGAGCTGTGTGATGCCCATGTCTATGATCAAGCTATCCTTACTCCTGACTATCATGTTCCTAAAATAATAGTGTTGGGAACAACGGTAATATCTTGTGTTCTTTAACGGTTAAATCAAAGAACAATCAAGCCAGTAGCTCGGACTCATGATCACTCAGGACTTAGAACTAATATCCATTTGATCATCATTTTGCGACTCAACTACAAGTTATCAGTGACGGTCTTATATGACAACTTCTCTAGTTTAAGTCAGGTCCGGTCCAGTATGAAGACGCTTCATACTTAATGCACTTCTAGTGAGTGTGACACACACGTAATTCAGAATAGGATTGTCACTTAGTCACATTAATGACCTTACCAATTAATAGGCTCCCACCCAGTTAATCTAGTCACGGAAATTTTAAGTTCATTTATTATGCTTATTAATTCTTCCTCACACGACTCTGTTGTGATAATAATAACATAATTGCATCCTTTATGAACTAAGGAATCAAACAATCTATTTTACTCTACAGAAACTATAATAAGATTAACATAATAAGTACCATATTTATTCAACGACTTGTCATAATCTTTTACAAATGGATAAATATCTTGTTTAAGGACACACATGTCCAACAGCCGGATATTTTGAGCTTTCTTGACCAATTCCTCGCGACTGGTCTCGCTGAGACGGTAGCCTTTTTACTTCCTAATCCTTTTTTATCGTGGTGTTTAGGTTTTGCCTGATGTTTCCGTATTTCTTTTGCAGTACTAGTACGATCTTTATGAGCCTGGGACGTCCAACCTTGCTGCCATGCCATTCCACTTTGACCATCTCGAGGGTGGCGGTCCTAGCGCCATTCCTGGCGGGAGTTCGTCGGGGACTGACGAGATGGAGGGGTTGCCCGAGACGGTGCATCTACGTCGCGAGAATCGTTGTATTTAGAGATCGCGCGATCAGGCGTTGGAGCAAGCACACGCTGTAGAGGTTGGAGTGGAACAATACGCGCAGCGGTTCCATGCCTTTCAAAACACAGTGGGACTCTTGAACTCTCGCCTTGACGCCGCCGACGCTCGTCAGGAGGCCGCAGTTATCAAGGCCAGGTGGGATGGCTTCGTGGAAGCTGTTCTTGAGCTGTTGCGGGTAAAATCGGGGTTGTGGATCAACATGTCGTTTGCCAGTGTTGTGCATGTTCCCCAGGATGTGCGGGATCGCTTGGCCCCTGCCATGGCTGCTCTCCCACCGGGCGCCACGAGGACCCTTACTTTCCAAGGGACCTCGGTCTCCGTTGGCAGGCTTTCTTCGACAGGGAGTCGGACCAGTGCCCTGCCCATCTATATTCCTCGGATTACGTGGGGAGGTGGCTTCGTGGATGTTAATAGTGATGATGCCCGTGGTACAGCCGCGAATGACTTCCTAGAGACGGCCATCGAGGGTTATCGAGCCCCTGGTGACGGCGATGATGCATGACCATATATATATATATATATTTTTTAGGGCCCGCGGTTTTTGCCTTTTTGTAGATGGCGCCGTTTTAGCGCCATTGGGCGCAATCTTGTATGTAGATTCGAAGTAGTATTAGTCGGCTTGTCATGACCTCTTCGTGATTGATATGTATGTGTAACCAGCTGACCGTATGGAAACAACTTTTATTCGTAGATTGCCTCCGATGTGTATTTTGTCTTCTTGCGACTATCTGAGTGTTTGTACACCATGTGTGTGCTTGTCTATTGTAGATTTGGGCAATATCGAGGTCCGGGCGAATATTTTTTGGCTTTTCAGCCTGAGATGGCGGGATCGAGGTCTGGGCCAATATTTTTGGCTTTTGAGCCTGAGTTGGCGGGATCAAGGTCCGGGCCAATATAAATCGGCCTTTGAGCCTGAGTTGGCGGGATCAAGGTCCGAGCCAATATTTTTCGGCTTTTGAGCCTGAGTTGGCGGGATCGAGGTCCGGGCTAATATTTTTTGGCATTTGAGCCTGAGTTGGCGGGATCGAGGTCTGGACCAATATTTTTTGGCTTTTGAGCCTGAGTTGGCGGGATCAAGGTCCGGGCCAATATTTTGCGGCTTTTGAGCCTGAGTTGGCGGGATCGAGGTCCGGACCAATATTTTGCGGCTTTTGAGCCTGAGTTGGCGGGATCGAGGTCTGGGCCAATATTTTTTTACTTTTGTGCCTGAGTTGACGGGATCAAGGTCCGGGCCAATATTTTCCGGCTTTTGAGCCTTAGTTGGCGGGATCGAGGTCCGGGCCAATATTTTTACATATATATACGTATATATATATATATATATATAAATATATATATATATATCTTTTGTTTTTGTTTTTTGTCCATGTTAACCCCCTAGTTTCGGGTAAGTTCTATGAAGTTATGCTGAAACTTTTTTAGTAATTAAAGGTATAGGGATTTCTCATACATGGCGCTTCTTGTGGCGCTCTTCTTTTACATAGGCCGGCGGTTGGGGCTATTCCCATGCCGGTTTTATTACATAAATATCCTAATGGCGGCGAGGATAGCCCTATTGTCGTCTTAGCTTCTTCTTCGATCATTTTTTTGACTATCTTCTTAGATTCGGGTTGTGTCTTAACTTCAGTTTTTATCCTAATTGGTCTCGCCGGGTGCCGATCACTGGTGATACTACTTCAGGTGTTCGACGTTCCATGGCCGGGGAATTTCGGTACCCCCCATTTCTGCTAGGCGGTATGTTCCGTCCCTGATTACCTTGGTAACGCGGTACGGTCCCTCCCAGGTTGGACCGAGGACTCCGGCCCCAAGGACTTGGGTGTTCTACCACTCGTTTTTGGGCGACCAGTCGCGCGTAGGTGTCGTTCCTCTTTTCCTCAAGGAGATTGAGTTCTTGTCGCAGTGCTTCGTCATTATGTTTCTCGTTAAAGAACCCGACTCGTGGCGAGGGAACATTTACCTCGGCAGGGATGACTGCCTCCACACCGTAGGTCAGGGCGAACGGGGTTTCTCCAGTGGAGTTGCGCGTTGTGGTGCGATAAGCCCAAAGTACCGAGGGTAGCTCTTCTGCCCACTTGCCCTTTTTCTCGTCGAGCTTCCTTTTCAGGATGGTTTTGATGTCTTTGTTGACTGACTCGACTTGACCGTTTTCTTGGGGGTAGACGGGCGATGAGTAGGTGTTGTTGATTCCGAGATTTTGGAAGAAGGCTCGGAGGTCAACTTTATTGAACTGCTTTGCATTGTTGGTGATTATCGAGGCAGGGATCCGGTGTCGACAGACGATGTTGCGCCAAATGAAATTTGTCGTATTTGTTTGCATAATCTTGGCAAGTGGCTCCGCTTCGACCCATTTGGTGAAGTAATCGATTGCCACTATTGCATATTCAACGCCACCTGGGGCTTTTGGTAATTTGCCGATTAGATCGATTCTCCACTTGGCGAATGGTCGGGGTACCATACCAGGCACAGCAGAACTGCCGGTTGGTGTGGTACCTTGGCGAATCTTTGGCATTTTTCGCACTTCCGGGATATCCCATTCGCGTCCTTCTTGAGGGTAGGCCAGAAAGAGCCATGTTTCAGGGCTTAGAGGGAGAAACATCGTCCGGCATAGTGGTTTCCACAGATTCCCTCGTGGATTTCCCCGAGGACGAGATTGGCATCACTTCTGGAGAGGCATTTGAGAAGAGGTTGCATGATGCCGCGTTTTTAGAGGTCTCCGTTATGCATCACATATCTCATCGCTCGGTACTTGAGCTGCCTGGCTGCATTCCGGTCGGCAGGGAGTGCGCCGTGCCTTAGATATACAATTGGGGTCATCCATTTGTTTTCTGTTTCGCCGCTGATGGTGAGGGTTTGTGAATTCCCTATGGATGGGTGTTCCACGGCTTCGATAGGAACTTTCCCCAATTCTTCGTTGTCGGCGCCCGACGCCATTCTGGCAAATGTGTCTGCCTCGAAGTTCTCAGCTCGAGGTATCTGAACTAATTCGTACCAGGTCAGAAATCCCAGGCGATGCTGAGCTTCTTTGAGGTAAGCCGTCATGTTCTCTTCCTTCGCCTAGTATTCTCTTTCTACTTGTTTCACGATTAATTGGGAGTCGCAGTGGATCCTTAGGTTCTCTATTTCGAGCTTTCGGGCGATTTGGAGTCCGGCCAGTAATGCTTCGTATTCGGCTTCGTTATTTGTGGCATTAAACCCAAATCGGAGAGCATAGCGGAGCTATCCGCCCTCGGGGTTGGTGAACAGGATTCCCGCCCCAAAGCCACTGGTGTTTGAGGCACCATCGACATGTAAATTCCAGATTGGGCCGTTGGGGCTTGCTTTGCGCTTGGACGCCATAGAGGGTCCGTTGATGTCTTCCTCCGTCTCAATCTTGGCGTCATACGTGAATTTGGCGACAAAGTCTGCCACGGCTTGAGCCTTGATGGTGATCCGGGGATGGTACTCCACTCCATATTCTCCTAGCTCATGTCACCATATCACCATTCGCGATGAGGTTCCTTTGAGATGTGCGTTGCGTAGAGGGTGTTCCGTTCGCACTATGATTTGGTGCACTTGAAAGTAGGGGCGTAATTTTTTCGCGGTCGTGATCAGTGCGAGGGCCAGTTTCTCGATTTATGTGTATCGCGTTTCAATGTCGAGGAGGGCCTTGCTGACATAATAGACCGGTAGTTGTTTCTTTTCCTCTTCTCGAACCAAGACGGCGCGGACTGCCCTTGTTGATATTGATAGGTAAAGGAACAGAGCTTCATCATTCTCCAGCTTTGACAGTAAAGGAGGCGTTCCGAGGTAGCCTTCAGCTCTTTGAAAGCCGTCTCGCATTTTTCATCCCAGGAGTAGTTCTTCCTGCCCTCGAGGGTCTGAAAGAAAGGTTGGCACCGGTCTAATGCTTTTGATACAAATTGTCCGAGGGCATTGCTGCACCCGTTGAGGATTTGTACTTCCTTGATCTTTTGGGGGCTTTTCATTTCGATCAGGGCTCGGATTTTATCGGGTTTTGCTTCGATTCCTCGTTGATTGATGATGAACCCCAGGAATATTCCTGATTCGACCCCGAACGCGCACTTGGCAGGGTTTAGCCTCATCTGGTATCTTCGGAGAAGCATGAATGTTTCCCCAAGATCCCCGATGTGTTCGGTCTCCTTTAAGCTTTTGACGATCATGCCATCGACGTTAACTTCCATGGTTTTTCCAATGAGCGGGGCGAACATTTTTTTGACCAATCGCTGATAGGTGGCCCCGGCATTCTTGAGTCCGAACGGCATGACTTTGTAGCAATAGAGACCGCAGTCAGTAATGAACGTTGTGTCTATTTGGTCGGGCTCATGCATGCGGATTTGGTCGTATCCTGAGTATGCGTCCATCATGCTCATGAGTTGATGACCGGCGGTTGCGTCGACAAGCTGGTCAATTCTAGGAAGTGGGAAACAATCCTTTGGGCAGGCTGTGTTGAGATCTGAGTAATCTATGCAGATCCGCCACTTTCCGTTAGGCTTTTTTACCATTAAAACATTAGATACCCAATCCGGTTATGTTACTTCTTTGACGAATTTCACAGTGATGAGTTTGTTGACTTCCTCATTGATGGCCTGATATCTTTCGGGGTTAAATGCGCGCGTCGTTGTATTTTGGGCGTTTTCCCCTTCTCGCTGTTAAGTCTTTGGACGGCGATCTCGGGATCTATGCCGGGCATTTCGGCGTGCGACCAGGCGAAGACGTCTTTAAATTCTTGCAAAAATGTGATTAGTTGCGTCTTGATCATGATAGGTAGCCGGGCTCCGATAGCAATCGTTCGTTCAGGATTGCGTTCGTCTATCGGAACTTGGATCACGTCGGAGGAGGGTTCCATCGTGGGCTTGCGCCTCTCGCCTCTGGGGTCGAGCTCGGTGAACGTCCGTGAACTCTCAGAGTGGGCAGCAGAGTCGTTATCCGACTATTGAACGGCGTGGATGGTCAGCTAATCCTTTCTTGCCTTCGTACCTTGTGCATAGCAAGACCTGGATTCTCGTTGTCCTCCCCTCATAACACCTACTCCGTTCTCTTTTGGGAATTTCACGAGCAGATGCAATGTGGAAGTGATGGCTTGGATCTTGTTGAGAGACGGCCTCCCCATGATGATGTTGTAGGATGATGGTTCGTTGACCACAAGATATCTGATCAATTTGGTGATCTGACCTCCTTCCTCTGACCCGTACGTTGTTGGGAGTTCGATGGCTCCCTCGGCAAAGACCGGCTTTCTGTTGACGCTATCAACCAAAAATCTCCTTATTTATTTATTGGCAATCAAGGCCTCTACCACGATGGCGTCGTTATGAGGGTGTGAGATTCTCTGGGCCTCTTCTTCCGTGAAAGTGATTGTTCGGCTAGGAAGCACCGTCGTGGAGAGGGTAAGGTTCGTGAAATTGACATGGTGTTCTCCGTTGTCGCCTTCTAGCTATCGAGCGTACCTCTTTCGCTTATTGTTGGAATCCCCGGTTTCCAGTCCACCAAGGATAGTGGACACGACATGGTATTGTGGTGCTTTCGCTTTGCTTTGGTTCTCGTCTTGGTGGAATTTCATGAATGATTATCTCGTGATTGTTCGCCTTCCTGGGATGGACGGTCATTGGGTTTCCCGCTACCGGCTACAAGTTTTTTGACAAACTCTTTAAGCTGCCCATCTTGAATGAGTTGTTCGATTTGTTTTTTTAGCTGCTAGCATTGCGACGTCAGGTGGCCGTAGTCCTGATTGTATTTGCAGTACCGACTTTTTTCTTTATTGGCCCTTTTTTGCATCGGTTGTGGAGGACTAAATTTCGCCTTATGGAGGTTGTAGATCATGGCTGGGGATGCGGTTAGCGGGGTGTAATCCGTATCTCTTCGAAAATCCTCAACTCGCCTTGGTCGTTGCTGACGTCCTTTGGAGTTTGACTGTAGGCGCTGTCTTTTTTTTTGGGACTCGTCATTATGACCTTTGCGATCGTGGCGATCCTGATCATCTCGACTGAGCCGGTTCCGGCTGCCGAAGTATTCGTCAGCCGCAATGTCCTCTAATGCTCTTGCTAGGAGTTCGGCCATGGAAGAAGGTCTTTTCTTTACGAGAGAGCGCGCGAACTCGCTCACCGAGAGACCGTCGATTATGGCGGTGACGGCGTCGTCATCGGTATAGCTCGCCACTTTGTTTGCTTCCTCCGTGAACCTTATTAAGTAGGCCCGGAGGGACTCGTCCTTGTGTTGTTTGAGACACCACAAGTATGATTTTCCTTTATGCTGTGTTATTAAGCTGGCAAAACGGGAAACGTATGTTCTTTTAATTCGTCGAAGGACCCGATTGATCCCTTCGGGAGTCGCTGGTACCATTCAAATGCAGGTCCGGCGAGGGTCAGGCAAAAGGCCTGACACATCGTGGAAGGAGGAAATTTCTTGATCCGCATAGAGAATTGGTATTGCACCAGGTGGTACGTGGGGTCGCCCGTTCCGTCGTAGATGAGGTTTATCGGGAATCGAAGATCCCCAATGAGTTCCTCCTTTAGAATGTGATTGGGGAGAGGGGAAATGAATCCTTCAGCCATGCTCTTCGTTGCAGGATCCGAGATGTGGGCGTTGGCGAGCTCTCACAATTCTCTTCTGAGTTCCTGGACTTCGTTTTTTAGTTCGTCACTCGGTGATGGTGTTGCCGGATGTGGTGCTGCGACCGTTTGGCTTTTCACGCAGCACGTCGAGCGGAGGAGTGTTGGGAGTTTTCAGAAGTCTCAGAGTTGGTGTTCCTCGAGTTTTCCTGGTGGGATGATCTTTGTTGCTCGATATGCTGTCGTAGGTCGTAATCATGACTGTGGTTGTTTAGGTGATGACGGAGGTCCTGACCATCTCTTGGGTGGCCTCGAGCGTGTTTTCGCTGTTCGTGACGGTTTCTTCGTTCATCCTTGCTTTCGACACCATCTTCACCTCCAGCGAGGCGATCAAAGGCCGATCGTCGGGTTTCTTGCGAGCGCGTTGGCTCCCGGATGTTTTGACGAATCGGCTGTGTCACAGGCGGTCTTTGTTGTGTGAGTTCGAGGGCCTCTTCTGGGCTCTCCTCCTCGTCGATGG
This sequence comes from Parietaria judaica, assembly GCA_954871525.1. Lineage (NCBI taxonomy): Eukaryota > Viridiplantae > Streptophyta > Magnoliopsida > Rosales > Urticaceae > Parietaria > Parietaria judaica. Next base: position 6,520,961 of record OX940868.1, read on the forward strand.
CTTGAAGGTTGACTTCGTCGTGACCGAGGTGTTAGGATACCAGGTCGGTCAGACAGAAGATACTGTCTTCTCGCCGGGTGAGCCGTTCTTTTTCTTCGATGACGGCAGGCTTTGGACGAGTGCTACTCTCGGGTTGATCCTGCGCCTGGGTCTGGCGTGCGTTGATCTGGGCCCGAGTACTGAGGGCAATGCTTCCCGTAGGGTGGGAAAACGTGCCTTTAGTTGACTTTGACATTGCTGCTGAATATTGGGTGGAAGGGCACTCAGAGGCTTATGACTTCTAAGGGCCCCCTCATTCTAACGCCAAAATGTTGATGCAGAAAAATGGATCACACACTGTAGCGGCCCAATGGCTCGTGTTTGACCGGGCCAAATGTCGTTTGTAGACTTTTCTGAATTTTGGGCTTGGACTTCTGGCCCATCAAAGTCACTCGGATCCTTTTTCCGACACGGGACTTTATTCAGGCCCCCACACTACCTGATCATAGGTTCGGGCACCACACTAATCAGGACTCCACATGGAATAGATCGAGAAGTAGACTTTAAGATGAACCCTGGTGGATAACACCTCCGGCCTGCGTCATTATCTTAGATCCGGGTCCTGCGCTCTATCTGTAAAATCAGTATATCTTCGAGAGATATAAAGGCCAAAGGATAGAACGAGCACCGCGCCGATCCGAAACCTATACAGGGGAAGTTGTATATCGTGCCAGAATTTTCTCCATAGCTTCCGCTCTAGTTGGATTTCTCTCTTCCGGAACCTGACAAAACAACACCACGGTCAGGGAAAAACGAGGGTTGTACCCCCCGATTCACCTCCGACCCTCAACATTAGCGGGCTTTTTTTATGACGATCAGTTTAAGGAATGTTAGAGAGGGTTTTGGGAGCTTTTGGAGGTGTTCCCAACTGTTTTTCTCGGGTAGAATCGTGTGTGAATGAAGGGAGGTCGACCTCCTATTTATAGGAAAAAGCCCGAGGGTTGTTTCGCAATTATCTCCTCATCAGGGAAGCCCCTAAGGAAAAATTATATAGTTTTCTGCATCCCCGGGACATTCCCGATCCAACGCTGCAAAAATCACGGCGATCTGATGCCAGACGCGCCCTCACGCGCGGCCGGAAGGTTGCTCGGTCACCTTGGCACGTGGTGAACCGAGGCTGCTGCCTCCCACGCACGTGGGACACATGTCGCTTTGCTGGTGGAGCAACGCGGCTCCAGCGAATGGGCGACATGTTTCCCTGTCAGAATGGGCCCCTTGGTGGGCCCCTAGGGTGCCCCACCACGTGGTGGGACCCTCGCGGGTCGTCCCAGGAGGTCCCGGATCGGGACTTTTTCACAAGTTTTATACCATCTTTGGGTATTTGCATACTTTTGGGATCATCTGGACACTTTATTTCGCAAAAACATGACTCAGAAGAGGAATTTTGACTTTGGGGCTGATTTATTTTAATTAAAGATAAATAATTTTAATTAAATCAAATGATTTTCTCTCAATTAAACCGTAAAATCATTAATCCCGTAAAGACCCGTAACATCATGCTCACGCATGAGGGTAGATACATTAATTTTTTGTCGTACCCGATATAGATCACGCTGTTATACATGTCCGCCGCCTGTCGCCTCGAGGGAAATGACACAAAAATAAAAGTGTGAGAGAAATTGACGTCCTCGACTATCTGGGAAATGGAAGAGGGAGTAGTGTTGTGAAGAGGAAAATGGCACCGGTGGCGAGAAGGAAGACGGGAACGAGTAGAAAGGTCATAGTTTATGATTATTCTACTACAAGTTATATTAAATGATTTTTTTTTCAAAATCATATTTAAATTTAGTTATGTTTTCGTATATGTGCATGTGGTTAGGTATTTTTTTTGCCCGTGGTTAGGTCTTTAAAACGGTACTTTGTGTATTTTGTCAATAATATTTATATTGTGTCTTTATCGTACTTAATTAGTTCATGATTTATAATTCTTTTGTGTTTGATATGTATCCAAAAAATCAATGAAAAAAATATAAAAGAAAATGATTCTTCAAAAACCGCGACATATTATACCCAAGCCACAGTTTAATTTGTCGGTTATAAGAAATTTATGGTCACAGCCCGGCGTAATATGATGACGTCTCGAAACAAATGATAAAATTATAAGCTTGTTAGACAGCGTTGACACAACATATTTACTAAGCCGAAGCAGATGCACACTAGATGGGGCATGAGAAAAACTAACTGCGGCATAATCAAAACGATCAGGTCTTACAGCTCTCGGGTTAATTTTACAATTTATTTACATCGGAGTTCTTTTGAAATGTGCCGATGTGAATTTTGGTAACCAACAATTTTTGCACAATGTACCCTGACTTTTCTGCTTAACGTATTTCTTGAAGTAGTAATTTTTTTAAAACCGAACCCTAAAAACGAGTTCAGACATTTAAGAATCCCGAATGTCGTCCCTTAGTTCGGACATATACAACGAATTCAAAGATCTAATAAGCATGCCAAAATTTTTGAAATCAGATATATTCATTACCCAAGAATAAGTAGGTTAATTCAAAACCACCGACATCGGTAGTGCAAATTATATACATAGAAACATAAAGGAAGAAATATTCATGAAACATTAAAGCAAGTATTAAGAAACTAAGAGAGAGAAAGAGAAAAAATATCAAAACACAGAAGCGATGCTCTCGACAAACTCATGGGCAAGATTAATGCATATCCTGTGTCGCTGCGCCCATGCTCACACGCAGGAAATCGATGGCTGTTCTGCTACCCTCGAAAACTCTGTCAGGTCAGCAAGTCAACGGTAACAAATTTTTATTCTTATCAGAAACGAGTAGTGAAGAGTTGTGTCAACAATGCCCGTCCCCGGTAGCCATTTCTCGCCGAAATATTTTGCCAGGTAGTCCCACCTTTGTCGAACACTTGCATGCATACGAACAGATGATCCGGCTTGCCGACGCACAAGCGGACAACCTTGTAGTCGTTTCTCCTGACGTTGAGTCAGAAACTTATTGCCGCGTGGAGTGTCTCAAACTCTGGTAAATACGCTGGTGGAATCAGAAGCGTTTCAACTACCGGGTCGTCAGATTCCAAACAGCGAGTCGCGTCACATCGTCCCACCTGAATCTCACGTAGACCAAGCCGTTGGATGAGCCCACTATTTGCACGGCTATTCGGTGCTAGGGTTTAAGATTCCCCACGTGGATTCTCGGCACCCTATCGTCGTTGATAAAGATCAGTGAAATACTTTCGACGCCAGTTCACGACAGATTCGGTGGACGTCAATAAACGACGGATCGCCAGATATGAAAGCACGCCTAGTTTTTGAGAAAATCTTCAATCGCATCATGTGTTTTTTCCAGAGTTACGCTAGGATTTTGGAGAAGATAAGGTCTTAGGGAAGATTAAATGAAGTGTATTCTATTGAATTTTTTAAGAGAAGAGAGGGTGTTGAAGTGATTAAGCCGCCTGTTAAACTCGGAAACTAAAGTGACGTTTGGAATCTAAGGCCGCAGCAGAATACAAGCACTACCATGGCGTATAATGAAGTAGATGTTGGGGTTTTGGTTTCTATGCATGCTTCGACACATGTCCGTGTGTGATTGGTTTTCAAGTGTTTTGCAACTGCACCACGTCAAGGCTGATGTGATATGGCACCATACCTTAATTTTGACCATCATTAACCATCATAGGCTTATTTAATGCATTTCATCTTTTGATAGCAACCATATTTGGTGGCTTATATCCACATCGCACTGGTAAATGAGTCGCGATATATGTAAATTAGGTATTACAACTTTTTAAAGTTCGCTGTGAATGCATGAACATAAGCCGGGTTTTTTTAAATTTTAAGCCGCGGTTTTATGAAATGGCCGGAGACTGTTTTAAACAGAAAGCTAATATTAGTCACGATGGATTCTATGGCCACTTTCACATATGTTTCACCTCCTTCATCTCAAGAAAGCCCTTTATAGCTTGATACCTCAGCAAAATCTTATAACAATACCGCATCGCAGTAGTACACGGTCCCCTGAAAAAAACAAATATGTGATGAAGTAAAAAAAAAGATTCGAAGTTCCATATGGGTTCAAAAAATCTTGTCTAAAGATGTCGGTGAATCAGCAAAGGGTTTTTGGCACGATTTAAATGCATTATGAAACCAACCCAATGTCAATAACAAGAAATCCTCGAGCGGCCTAAGGTTGTTAAGGTGTATTACTCGAGTGTCACAGACGTACATTGGAAGGATTTCATCCAGAAAATAAAAAATGATGAGTTCAAAGAAATCTTTGAACGCAACATAAAAGCTCGAGCACAAATTGAATACCTATCTAGAGGAGGTCGAGCCAGATACCGACCATTCGATCAGAACATGTAAGTCGTCAAGAATAATTTTAGTCAACATTATTTTACATATTAATTTAATTTGTATATATTTCCAAATTTTATATTTGGGAAATTCAAATTTGGCTCACGTGAGCATTATTTCCACACTCCCGAGTCCCAAATACTCGAAGAAGGAGTTTTAACTTTGCGACAAAAATTTGGAAGAACAAGAAGAACACATCAACATGTTGGAGGCCAATGTGGCAGATATGGATGCCTTAAAGGCTAATGTGAGGGAATTATACATTACGAAGGATCAATTTTTCAGAATTTTAAAAGCGAGTGCGCAAGATCACTGTGTAAACCATTAAGTGTCTCCAAAAACCCATGCTACCCGAACGAATGTTCTTTTTCCGTCAAATGATGGTGGCCAAGATGAGGAAATTGCTCCTCTTGGTGACGAGGATGTCCTGTGTAACCAAATTGGTTCAACGCTCAAAGTTACCTCACCAAAAAAGATCCTTTTGGAAAACCGCATTCCATCCCTCGAAAAAGGAAATAGTATTGGTGGAAGTTGCTTGTTCAAAGAGAATGATTCTCCCTCTTTCCCCCGAACACCTTTTTCGGATGATTAAATGCCTTCTTTTTGTGGACGAAATCGAAGCATATGTCGCAATTGGAGGGTGAGAATGAATAGTACCCTGGGTGATACCATTCATTTTGTGCCGCTAGTGTCCGAAAATTGTCGAGTAAACATTGTTAGGCTTTATTCAAATCTCGTTCTTTGCTGATTCTGCATGACGCATTTCTGACAATTGGCGACGAGGTCGGTAGTTACGTAGATTGGCCGTTTGACTTAATCGAGCTATACACCACAAAATTTAGCCGATGTTCTGATCTTAAAGAGGAATTCAATAGGAATTATCACGGGAAAAAGAAAGAGAGATTGACTAGGATGGGATTATATCGGAGTTTTACATATTGGCCATGTATGCCAACGCACATTTAAGCTCTAGGAAATATAACTCCAATGAAGTCCCACACCCTGGTAATACATATTTGTATGACGTCGTACGTTTAAATCATGATGATGTATACGAGTTTTTTTGAATTTTCATGAATTGAGCATATAATGGATCCATGTTTGCCGAAGGTATGTCAATTTTTCAAATTGTTATTATTTTTCATTTTTATTGAAGTTACATGATAATTGACTTCATACAACTAATTTTCTTTATGTCGTTACTTGTACGAGGGTATGAGTAATTTTGTGAATTTAGGTTGTGAGAGAGAAAAATGGAAGAATTATTTGTTGGACATATGTGTCCTTAAACAAGATATTCTATCCATTTGTAAAAGATTATGACAAGTCATTGAATAAAGACAGTGCTTATTATGATAATCTTATTATAGTTTCTGGTAGAGTAAAATAGAATGTTTGTTTCCTTATTTCATACAGGATACAATTATGTTATTATTATCACAACAGAGTCAATGTGAGGAAGAATTAATAATCATAATAAATGAATTTAAAATGTATGTGACCTGATTAACTGGGTGGGAGCCCATTAATCGTATAACGTCATTAATGTGACCAAGTGACAATCCTATTTTGGATTATGTGTGTGTGTGTCACACTCACTAGGAGTGCATTAAGTGTGAAGTGTCTTCATACTAGACTGGACCTAACTTAAACCCGAGAAGTTATCATATAAGACGGTCACTGATAACTAGTAGTTGAGTCACAAAAAGATGATCAAATGGATATTAGTTCTAAGTTCTGAGTGGTCTTGAGTCTGAGCTACTGGCTTGATTGTTCTTTGATTTAACCGTTAAATAACACAAGATATTACCGCTGTTCCCAGCACTATTATTTTGGGAACATGATAGTCAGTAGTAAGGGTAGCTTGATCATAGACATTGGCATCACACAGCTTTCTTCAGATTCATGATGATTCCATTTGGTTGTTGGTGGTGAGAAGTGAGAGGTACCCGTGCGCCACTTATGAATAGAAACCATAAGTGGGTTACTCATAATATTATTGACTGAGTCAAGGAGGAAAATGCAATGAGGGGCAAAACGGTAAAAATTGCCTGCTTATGTGTGAGTCATCAAGTGAATGAATAACAACCTGAATTTGATTGTATCAATGGAAACCCTGCTGTTATAAAGGGAATAATTTAAACCGTATCAAAAAAGAGTGTAGCCTCGGGTCTATAGTGGAATCACTTTGAGGTTTGACGAACAACTAGCAGTTCGTTGGAGCTTAAGTGATACGGGTCCATGGTCCCCCACGATAGCTTCGTAACGGATGATACGTACGTGATTAAAATACATTCTGGATAATGTTTAATCACTTAGATAGACTTATAAAACTGAAAGGTTTGTGGCAGACGTCTGATAGTTTTATCGTCAGCGTGGCAAAAGTACCATATCTTGGTACACGAAATTAACTGATAAAGTAAAGTTAGAATTTAGATTTTCAATCAGTACCATGTTCTTGGAAATTAAATTCTAAGAAACTTTTCTTTTTGAACCAAGTCATTTCGACTTACGGTTAGTGATTTATCGATTTTCTAAGTTTGTGCTCGGTTCGATAAACTATGAAATTAAATCACATGTCACGAATTTAAATGATGGTGTGGCACCATGAAATTTTAATGTGTGATATTGAGATCAGTAAATAATATAAATATTTGAATTTAATTTACAATATCTTATTAATAATTAATAGATTTATATTAATAATAATACAATATATCTAATTATATATTAATACATGTGTAAATCGATGCGGGCTTGCATGACCTATTCCACACGAGTTTGACCTAGCAAGGGTTTTAATATTTTCAGCATAAGTACTTAAAGTTTGGTACTTAGCAAAAACCCTAAATCAATCTTATCCTATGGATCGGAAATGATTTAATATCAACCAAAGGATGAAGATGATTGAGTTTTGACCTAACCCTAATTTTAAAATAGTAGCTTGGTGACCAAGCCTATGGTTTTCGAATTTGACCTAATTAATTGTATCCGTGAGATCGGTTTAAGATTTAATATTTACTGTCGGATTGGAAATTTAACTAATTATATTCATAATATATATTTTTCGAAGATAATGATATGGATAAAATCGAATTAGGCTTTTACCAAGTCTTAGAGTATTTGATTTTATCCCAAATTAATTTGATCCATTAGATCGGTCTAAGATTAATCTAAGTCGTTGGATCTAGATAATTAATTTTGAAATTATCATTATTATATATTGAAATTAAAATAAGTGGATAAGATTGTTTTTTTTTTTTACCAAGCCTTTCTTATTTAATTAAATCCCTAATTTATTATATCTATTGGATTTAAATAAGATTAAAATCTAAGCCTTTGGATTAGGATAATTAATTATATTTAATAATAATTTTTGAAATTATATATATATATATATATATATATATATATATTCGAATTATATTTAAATAAGAGGATAAGATTGGTTTTTGTATTTACCAAGTTTTTGTTATTTAATTAAATACAAGTTAATTATAGCCATTGGATCTAGATGAGATTAAATCTAAATCATTGGATTGAAATAATTAAAGTACTTAAATATATATAAATTCGAATTTTTGAGTGAAATTCCTTAATTCGGTTACGGGCCAAGTATAAAAATAGGGAGCTCATTTGCAACATTCAAAACACCTTTCCCAGAGCAAAAACTCTCCCTCTCCCTCTCTCTTTAGGGTCTCCGAGTTTTTTTTTTTTTTTTGCCTCTCATCTCCTTTTCGGTTCGGCTTAGTGATCACGTTGTTTCTCCGATAACTTAAAAAGAACCTCAGCTAAAGTTTTGCGACGGAGTCCTGCCGGCGAAGCCCGCGCTTCGGTACGAGGAGTCCAGGAGAATATCCCGGAAGATCGCGGGTGTTTCCCTCAGCCCCAGCAGAGCCCTGGCGAACTTTAGAGTCCGCAACCGGAAACGTCAACCGAGGTCCGGCCTTATGCATTGGGTTAATAAATGCAAACATTTACCGTTTTCTATTTATTTCTTATTTCGACGATGATATTAATAATGTTTATGAAATATTAAATTTTTAATATTTATCGAATCTTGTTAAAATGGTAATTACCCGATATTCGTACCGTCGGTCCGATAACAAGTTTTCCGCTGTAAAATAATTTTTAAATGTTACCGGGACGGCTCGGAGGCATATTTTGGCGTAATGGAACCGGGAATCAAACCCCGATTTCCAACATTATTCTCATTGATATTATGAACAATGTTATAACGTAAGATTTATAGAGAAATTTCTAGAATTATACAAGCAAAGGATAAAAAGCATAATTCTAGACCCAAATAATTACACTTGATTGCTAGAGAATAATTACATTTAATGCTGATTGACAGCTCTAATTACAGTCATATATTCTAACAGAATAATTGAAATAATTTGACAAAGATATTCTGAAATAAATTGAGAACATTCTTGCTAATTATATCAACAAGAAATCCGAGAAACAATACTCCCCCTCAAACTGGTTGGAAGATGTCCTTCATAATCAGCTTGCTTCTCGACTTATTTTTTCGGCAATTCCTTCGTGAGTATATCTGCAATTTGCTGATCTGTTGGAAGATAAGGCATAAAAACAAGGCCATTATCCAATTTTTCCTTGATAAAATGTTTATCAACTTCCAAGTGCTTTGTTCTATCATGAAGAACTGGATTGTGCGAAATCGCGATAGTAGACTTGTTGTTACAAAAGATTTTATTGGAGACTCAAAGTTCACTCTAAGCTCTTCTAAAATTCTTCTTGTCCAAATAACTTCACACAATCTGAGGGAAATTGCTCTATATTCTTCTTCCGTTCTGCACCTTACAGCCACAACTTGTTTTTTCTCCTCCAATTAGTGAGATTTCCTCCAAGAAAAGTACAATACCCTGACGCTGAACGCGTATCATTGACATTACCGGCCCAGTCCGTGTCATTGTAAACTTCATGCTTCAAGTGTCCATTTTTCTTAAAAAAATAAAGCTTTGCCAGAGGATCCTTTTAGGTATCTTAGAATCGGATAAACTGTGGCAAAGTGTTTTGGCTCTGGTTCGTGCATGAATTGACTCACTAGGATTACGGCAAAAGCAATATCCGGTCTTGAGTGAGATAAGTATATCAGCCTACCCACAAGCCTTTAAAATCTTTCCACATTTCTAATATCTTCCGGTCTTGTTGTATGAAGCTTCACATTAGCATTAATAAGAGTATCGGCAACCTTACATCCAAGTTGGCCTGTTTCATTTAATAATTCAAACACATATTTCCTATGACAAACAACAATTCCTTCTTTAGACTTGGCGAACTCCATTCCCAAAAAATACTTTAATTCTCCCAAGTCCTCGATCTCAAAGTCTTGAGTCAAGGCTTTCTTCAATCTGCATATCTCAGGTAGGTCATCACCTGTTAGGATTATATCGTAGACATAGATAATTGAAACAACAACTTTATCGCTACTTGAGTGTTTGTAGAATAAGGTATGATCTGCCTGACTTTGCGAGTAGTCTTGCTCCTTTTCGACTTTCCAAAATCTATCAAACAATGCTCTTGGAGATGCTTGAGACCATAAAGAGCCCGTTGTAGCTTACAGACTTTAGTATCACTATGATTCCCTCTAAAACCATGAGATAACTCCATAAAAACCTTTACTTCTAGTTTTCCATATAAGAATGCATTTTTAACGTCGAGTTGGAATAAATTCAAATTAAGTTGGACATCCACAGAAATTAGAACCCAAATAGAGTTTATCTTAGCCACATGGGTGAAAGTCTCTAAGTAATCAACCCCGTAAGTTTGTGTGACCCGTTTTGCCAATAAGCGGGCCTTGTACTTGTCTATACTCCCATCTGCATTACATTTAACTGTAAACACCCATTTGCATCCAACATTTTTTTTTAATCTCCTTGCAACTCAACAACTTCCCAAGTATTATTCCTTTTAAGAGCATTTATCTCCTCAAGAACTACTAACTTCCAAGCAGGGTGGTCTAAGGCTTTTTTTTTATATATTATTAGGTACTTGGATAAGGGAAATGTTGGTTGTGAACGCTATGAACTTATTGAAAAAGTTATTATAGGAGATATACTTGGCAGTAGGGTGTTTTGTACAGGTACGGGTTCCTTTTCTAAGAGTAATTAGAAGATAATACTAGAAAGAAAAAAAATAGAATCAGGATAAGGAGATGAAGGTGTATACTTGGAGGCACTGATTAGGGTTTTGCCACATTTGCAGGACTATCTCTACAATTACGATGAGGCATTCTCCTAGTATAAACTTAAAACTAAGGTAGGGAATTATTTCCTTCTTGTAGCATTTCTCTTCCTGTTTCGGTTAGAGCAATACCCGGTTCCTCTATTTTTAGGATTTTTTGGTTTTCATTATTCGTTTCATTTATTTTAGAGGGTTCATCATTCACAAAAAAAAAGGTAATAGAGTGGATGTTTCCAAAAAATGATTTTTACTTTCCTTCTCCCCCTGAAGATGATTTTTACTACAATATGGTTTATTTTCAAGAAAATCAATGTCCATACTCACATAGGTCTTTTTGTAATAGGATTGAAACATTTAAATCCTTTTTTATTTGGAGCATAGCCTAGGAAAATAAATTTTCAGATGTAGGAACAAGTTTGGACCTCAAATGCCTAGGAATATGAACAAACAGAGCACATCCAAAAACTTTTCGAGGAATATTTGTAAGCAATCATTTTGGAAAATTTTCTTGAAACATGCCTAGTGGAGTTTTGTGATTTAATACCTTAGTAGGCATCCTATTAATCAAATAACATCCAGTCAACGAGGCATCACCCCATAAATGTTATGGTACATTCATAGAAAACATAATAGCCCTACTTACCTCTAACAAGTGCCGGCTTTTCCGCTCAGCAATTCCATTTTGTTGTGGGGTATCACGACACGTAGAGGTGTGTACAATGCCTTTTTTCCTTGGAAAAAACATTAAGATGTTCATTAAAATACTTAGTGCCATTATCCGTCTGAAGCATACTAACTTTTCTTTGCAGTTGTTTTTCTACCATATTATAGAAATCTTTAAACAAGTTTTCAACTTCAGACTTTTCTCTCATTATGTAAGTCCAACAAAGCCGAGTATGGTCATCTATAAACGTTACAAACCATTTTTTATTTATTAAAGTAGTGATATCTGAGGGCCCCCAAACATCTCTATGAATCAAACAAAATGGTTTATACGCACGATATAAAAAAAGATTTATAAGAACTTCGATGACTTTTATAAAAGACAACTTTCACACGTAAAAGTACCACAATCAATTTTTTTTAATAAAGCAGGAAATTAATGTTTCAAATAATAAAAACTAAAATGTCCAAGTCTAAGGTGCCTAAGCATTATTTCATCTCTAGCAGGAATTGAACTGATGCTAGTAGTCAAGCCTTGAGCTTGTTTATTCCTAGACAAATTTCCATCAAAGTAGTAAAGACCCTCCCGTAAACTAGCAATGCCAATCATCAACCTCAAGTTCCGCTCTTGAATTTAACAGTGAGAATCATAGAAAATAACACGACAATTACAATCGAAGGTGAGTTTGATGAAAAAGATTAGATGACATGATAATTTGAGCACATGAAGAACATTTTTAAGAATAATAGAACTGGGCAGATTTATGGTTCATGTTCCTGCGATGGGAGATAATCTTCCATGAGCAAGAAAAACTTATTCTCCTCCAAAGCATGGAATATAGGTGACAAACAGGGTAGAAACACAAGTCATGTGATGGGTTGCACCCGAATCTATGATCAATGATTCATATTTTATATGGGAAAGAAGGGTTGTAAGATAACTACCTGATTGGGCTAAAGAACTACCATAGTTATTGGTGGGCAATAGTTGGAAGTCAGCAGTTTGAGAAGTTGCTCGATCTGTTGTTTACTCAAGCCATTTCTCCACGACGTTCACAGTGTTGGCAGAGGGAAATGAAATATTGTGATCGGTACTCTCCTTCTTCTTGTAGCTCTTCCAATCAGCATGTTTTTCATGGATTTTCCGGCAGTTTTCCTTAGTATGACGTGGTTTTTTTTTTTTTTTTTTTTTTTTGCAAAACTCACACCACACCCGAGTTTTAGAATACTGCTGGGAACCAAATCGAGCTGCGTTCGCCTCACCAGAAATCAGCGCAGATCTATCCACTGCAATGGTTTGATTTTGCTTTCCAAGCAGAACACCACGGCGGCTTTCTTCTCTTCTAACTTCAGAGAAGACTTCCTCTAAAGTTGGTAGAGGTTTTCTCCTAATAATCCTCCATTGCCCTGTAAAGAGACGTTCATTTTCGATTGTACCTTTGTGATGCTTTAAATCTTCTAAATTCTTCCATTCACAGTCACTGAATAAATCCATATCATGCTATAACTGCTTCAGACTTTTGAAGTATTAGGTAATGTTATCTTCGCCTTGGCGAACACCTCCGGGAGAAACTTGTAGCTCGTAGATTTGGGACTGGTTGTCATAGTCAGAATACATCTGACATACATTAGCCCACAACTCCTTAGCAGTTGAATAGCACATGTAATTGGTGCCAATATCTTCATCCATGGCATTGACAAGCCAAGCCATAATCATGGAGTTTTCATCGTCCAAAACTCCATAATTGGAATTATATTCTTTTGGTGCCTTAGTGTCTCTAGTGAAATACCCCCCTCCCCCGCAAAGTCATTGTGACTGATTGTGACCATCATTGGAAGTTTCCTTCATTAAGGTGAAGGGTGGTGATTTGGACAGAGTGGTTTTCACAGGGTTTCTGGGCAACAGTAGCCGGATTTGGAAGGAGAAGACATGTTGCTAGGAAGAGAATGGTAGGAGAGAATAAAAGTATGTTGGTTTGATAAACAGCAACTAAGGTTGGGAACCTTGCTCTAATACCATGTGAATTAGGTTGTGAGAGAGAAAAATGGGAAGAATTATTCTCATTGATATTATGAACAATGTTACAACGTAGGATTTATAGAGCAATTCCTAGAACTATACAAGGAAAATACAAAGCATAGTTCTAGGCCTGAATAATTACACGTGATCGCTACAGAATAATTACATTTAATGTTAATTGACAACTCTAATTACAATTACATATTCTGGGCAAATAATTGATATAATTTGACAAAGATATTTTGAAATAAATTCAAAACATTCTTGCTAAATATATCAAAAAGAAATCCGAGAACCAACATATTTCAACCTTTACAAGTACGGGTTTATCCCTCTATTGAGCAACCTTGGGGATCGAAGCGGCGATACCTTCAAAAGTGACATATCAATGATGTTGAACAGTATGAAGAAATGCAAAAACCAAAAATTGTTTATTTTGCCGTACATTAATAGTAACAATCATTGGGATTTGGCCGTACTTAATCCTTGGAAAGATATGACACATATCTTAAATCCTTTGGAATAGGTTCGGATAACTAATAATTTGATATACTTAATCATCACATAAGTTTCTCATTACAATCATGTTATTAATAATTATTAGTAATACTTGATTCCTTATTATATATAATAATTTCTAAGAAGTATGATTTGAATCCAATTTTTATTGTAGATCGATCAACATTTGAAAAAAAAAGAAACATGGAGATGGTTCTTTGTCCAAGGCAGATCCAATCATTCTCTTAAAGGATTGTGCACGACAACCCGGCAATATGGAATGCGGATACTACGTGATGAAATATATGCAACACACGCTTCAAGTAGGTATCGTCAATCGCACGTAGTTATTCAACCAAAGATATTGATGATCTTAGAATCCAATTAGCGAGTTATGTAGCAAAGTTTTTTATTATTTTAACTTAGTTTCCATGTATTGATAAAGTACTTATTTGTATTGAATAGTGACTCGTTTGTTACTTTAAGAACTGAGTTATATACGTGTATACAAATTAGTAATGGCGTGATATTGTTCTGGGCTTGTTTATAATTTTTAAATAAATAAACAAGCTAGCTTAATTGCAAGTGTAAAACTAGTTCAGGCGCTCCCGTGTGCACGTGCATGGGCTTCCAGGCTCCGCGGCGCCCTTCTTGGCGTGTGAGGGGGCAACCGAGCGCTTTGGAGGGCTACCGAGCGCGCTCGAGGGCCTTCCGGGACGCTTCTGTAATAAATTTGGTTGCGGCTAAAATTGGCATAATTTATAAAATAACCGCGGCACAGTTTTTCATCATGCCGAGCTAGTCGGGCTAACATTTATAATCAGCCTAGGCGTTATATTAAAAAAGTCTCGACTAATTATTAATTAAAACGACGGCTGAAATGAATAGCCATCGCGATGATAGGAAAAAAGAAACCGATAATATATTTATATATAACATAACTCATTTTCCTTACAGCCGCGGCTCGCTTTAAATTTAAACAACGGCTAACTTCAATAAACACCGCGATTTATTTTACATTTTCAAGAGGAAAAAATGCAAATAAGCCGCGGCACGTTAAAACGAAAACCTGATTTTCAGATTTCAACAGGCGGCTTCATTAAAATACAAAGATTCAGTAAAGCCGCGGCTTAATGTTTAACTGACTGCCACAGTTGGGTTTAGAGGAACATCGTTGATTGCTGAAGTAAAAAACCGCGGCTTATTTACTTAATTGCCATTGAGTGGAGCCATAATTTTCATGATTAACGAACTGCCGCAGTTGAGTTTGGTGGAACATCGTTGTTCGCTAAAATACAAAGCCGCCGTTAATGTACTAGATCACCGTTGAAACAAACCGCAGCTTCATTATCAAGGACCGAGGCGATATTTTGGTAAAAAAAAACAAAACAAAACCTGGGAAAAACAACGTTTTATGGACGTTTTAACCAATTATGGTTGCGATTATATATAAATATAGCCGCGGTATGCCTGTTTTTCGACCACGTTTCAAAAAAATGCTGAAATATTCCTCAAATCACATATTTGTACTACTGCACCAATATTCAAGAATAAATAATAATTAGGCTACACAATTTCCTTTATACAAGTTTCTTATATAATTGTTTGTGCAATACAAAGAATTTGTGAATATGTCGAGAAAACTAATCACAAAAAAGCAAAAGTTTTCTCAAATAACAAATAATTTTAGAATTATATTTTAAAAAGACTATGTAACTACTTTAATGACATCTTTTCATTTCAAAAAATTTTACAATTAGTTATGTATTATGTTATATTTTTGTATTGTGATTTAATAATTAGTTATGAAATAATATTATATTTTATTGAAATATTAATTTATATATTATTTGGGAGCTATATACTTCAAAAAAAGTTATTATTTTATATATTTAGCGATTTATTACTTTAGCTAGGTTATCCAGAATTGAGACTCATCGAAAATATTATTTAATCGATATTATTAATATTTTGCGTATTAATTTATTGATTTTCTATTGTAATTATCAACTCCAATACATACTGCTAATTAATTTATGATTTAGGGTAGAGGTGTCAAGTTGACCAGGGTGGGCCGGCCCGTCCCACAACCCGTTAAGCCCGTATATTAAACAGGGCAGGCTTTACCCGCCCTGTTCGATGTGCGGGGCGGGATGTTTTTGGAAAATCCATCAAGGCCTACCCCAACCCATGAACCCGAACCCATAATGTCACGAGGTGGAACGGGACGGGATTTTGCGAGTCGAATTTCGCGGGCATTCCACAAACCAAAACAGGTTGGATTTTTTTGGGTTGATATATAATAACTATTTACATATTTGAGTGGACGTATAAATGAAATTCAATACAAATTATAGATAATGAATAGAGTAATGAACAATAATACCTTTAATATTTTTATGTTTGCTAGATATCGAATACTCATTTTGAACGTCGAGTAACATAATGCAAATAAAATTCAATCACATACTTAGAAATCGAAACACATTCTTAGAAATTATATATTATAATAACAAAACTGTAATTAATAAACAGAAAATTTCAAATTGATTAGCGAATTTAGAATGATTTATGAGGTTAAAATTGTTTAATTAAAAAATTAAAAAACTATTTAGAATATCTACAACAAATAAAGTAACCAATTGTGTAATACAGAGATAAATTTTAAATTCTATAATAATAAATATTTAGAGTAGTTTTTTTTATTTTCATCAGTATTAATATTATTATTTAATATGTTTTTAAAATATAAAAATGTGGTTATGTGGGCTTTTTAAACAAGACGAGGCGGGTTGGCCATGAAGCGGGTTTATGTGAACTTCGGGGCGGGGTGAGCCTGGAAAAGCATTACTCAACCTGACCCTTTTGACAGGCCCACCCATTAAAAGACGGGGCGGGCGAGTTAAACCTGCTTTTTTAACAAGTCAAGGCGAGTGGGCTTGGGCTGGCCAGCCCAGTTGATGCCTCTAATTTATGATATTAATTTTTTTTTATGAGAGCTTATGAAAGTAAGAATTATTTAGTAACATTAAATATTTACAATAATTTATCCCAAAATGAAACGTTGCTAGCTCTTTTTAAAATTTTCTGCCACGTCACTTTGGTTTTATTAGTCTGTTCTCCTCTAAGGTCAACTTAGTTACAAACATATTTTATAAACAATATACATACATATTTAACCTATTAAATTCTTAATATTTACTATTAATTGAAACACAAGTTTAATTATTCTTAAAGCCAGAAAGAGAGACTCTCTCTAAGCTGAAACCAATTGCCAGAAATGACAGGCCTATGGCTTCATACTCTATTCCTTCTCTCACTCATAACATCTCTCTCCGGCGACCAAAGCTTCCTCTATCCCGGGTTCAAGCCCGCTGACGTGGCCCTCGACGGCTTCGCCGCCGTGACAAAAAACGGCCTTCTCCGCCTCACAAACGAGACAAGACAGGTGAAAGGACATGCTTACTACCCGTATCCGGTTACCTTCAAGGCCTCGCCAAACGGCACCGTCTCCTCCTTCTCGGCCTCCTTCGTCTTCGCCATCCAATCCCAATACGCCATGCTCAGCGGCCACGGCATCGCCTTTGTGATCTCTCCCTCCCGCGGCCTCCCGGGCGCGATCGAGAGCCAGTACCTCGGCCTCTTCAACGGAACCAATAACGGGAACTTCAGCAACCACGTCTTCGCTGTCGAGCTCGACACGATTCAGAGCAACGAGTTCGACGACATCAACGACAACCACGTCGGCATCGACATAAACGGGCTCAGATCCGAAGCAGCTGAGCCGGCCGGCTTTTGGGAAGCTAAAAAAGGCGTGTTTCGGAACCTGACGCTGATCAGCGGTAAGCCAATGGTAGTCTGGATAGAATACGACGGCGTTTCGAAGAGGACCGATGTCACAATGGCTCCGGTCAATGTCGACAAGCCGAAGAAGCCTCTTCTGTCCTTAGTCCGCGATCTCTCTCCCATACTGCACGACGTTATGTACGTCGGATTCTCGTCTTCCACCGGATCCGTGTTGACTTCTCATTACGTGCTGGGTTCGAGCTTCAAGGTCAACGGAGGAGCTCAAGAGCTCGAGATCTCGAAGCTCCCGAGCCTGCCTCGAATCGGTCCGAAGCCGAAGTCTAAGCTTTTGACCGTTGGATTGCCAGTGATCTGCTTGGTTTTAGCTGCTTTGATCAGTTATGGGATCGTTTATTACGTGAAACGGAGGAGAAAGTTCGCGGAAGTGCTCGAAGAATGGGAGCTAGAGTACGGCCCTCAAAGGTACTATTTAATAGATCAATAATTTTAATTAAATTATATTTTTGTCCTGATTTAGGACCAACTTACTTAAACAAGTGCTCTGTAATTACAAATGAATAAATTGTTATAATCCTCACGTTATTAATTTATCAAGGTTATATCAAGTTTTGAAATTCTGTAAAAAAAAAAAAAAATTGAAATTATCATAGATATTTATATCTACATTCCATTCGTTCATTAGAATTTACATCCCTTAGTCATTTTGTACCAAGTTGTAATCACGATTTTAGTTGCCGCAATTTGCCAACGAGTACTCGCCGAGATTGTTTACCAACAATTATCGATAAATTCTCATCAATAATCTTTCTAGCAACATTTGGGTATTACTCAAAATACCCGAAGGGATACTCATATATTATTAGTTGGGCTCTTATATTGTTTTTTTTTTTTTTTTTTTTCAAGTTTCGAACATATTAAATTAGTTAAATTACTAACTTCAATCATATAATATTATTTTTGATCGTCGTGTTAATATTAATTTATAATGAAATATTTTTAGATTTATTTGGGTAATTATTCCAAATAACTAAAGGAATAGCCATAGATCGGTAGTTGGGCCTTTATATTGGTAAAATTAGTTTCTAATATATTACATATCCATATTGTAATATAAGAGGCTGTAAAATATATCGGGAAACTCGTTGCTTAGAAAATATCCGTGCTATAAGTGGACAGCATTTAATCAATAACGTGTCAACTCTAACATTGATAAAAATAGCACAAATAATTCAAATAAAAGTTGAGTACTTCATTCAAAATCTTAATCTTCTCTTCATTATTTTCCGACAGGTATAAGTACAAAGACTTGTACATTGCGACGAGAGGGTTCAAGGACAAGGAACTTCTAGGCAGCGGTGGCTTCGGCAGGGTTTTCCGGGGAGTGATACCGGCGACAAAGGTCGAGGTCGCTGTCAAGAAAGTCAGCCATGAGTCCCGCCAAGGGATGAGGGAATTCGTGGCGGAGATTGCCAGCATGGGACGGCTTCGCCACCGGAATTTGGTCCCTCTTCTTGGGTACTGTCGCCGGAAAGGAGAACTCTTGCTCGTCTACGACTTCATGCCCAACGGAAGCTTGGATAAGTATTTGTACGACCGGCCCAAAACGACGCTGGACTGGAAACAAAGAATTCGGGTCATCAACGGTGTCGCCTCCGGCCTCTTCTACCTCCACGAGCAGTGGGACCAAGTCGTCATCCACCGAGACGTCAAGGCAAGCAACGTCCTTCTCGACGGTGAATTCAATGCGAGGCTCGGTGACTTTGGTTTAGCGCGGCTGTATGACCACGGGACAGACCCGCAGACGACGCGCGTGGTTGGCACGCTCGGGTACCTAGCGCCTGAGCACACACGAACGGGCAAGGCCACGGCTGCCACTGATGTCTTCGCGTTCGGCGCGTTCCTTCTGGAAGTCGCGTGCGGGCGGCGCCCGATCGAGGGCCTTGGCGGTGTGGACGACGTCGTCTTGGTCGACCGGGTGTTCGCGTATTGGAGTCGAGGGTGCGTGACGGAGGCGCGTGACCCGAAGCTGGGTCCCATTACGTCTGCGGAAGAAGAGGCGGAGGTGGAGCTGGTGCTGACGCTGGGGCTGCTGTGTTCGCACTCGGACGCAGCGATGAGGCCGAGCATGAGGCAGGTGGTGCAGTATCTGGCTGGTGACGTGGCAATGCCGGAGATGTCGACACTGGGGCTGTCCGCGCTGGGGCTGACAACCTTCACCACTGGGGGACGTGAAGGGTTCGACGAGTTCGCAATGTCGTTTTCATCATCGACAGAAAAGGCATTTTTCTCTCACGCATCGACCTCCGTCCCCGAGTCGCTTCTCTCCGGCGGACGGTGATAGTACGTAATCAGGCACGGAGCTAGAGAAACCGTAACATTTTAAACTCTTACATTAATGTATTATTCCTTTGTAGCTGGCAAATTCAGTCAAAATCGTTGAAATTATTATCAAAGCACATGGACTAGTGCAAGTTGGTCGCGCAAACCAAGAGCAAGGGATTTAATTAAATAATGTAATTGACCGTTTTTGTGTATAATTCGGTATCAGACGAGGTTTGATGAAGCCTGTGAATGATTTACTTGATCTCTGATATAATTTTTTAAGGATATTTGTAGTAATAAAAGTACTACGCAATATCTTTTTCTATGCGGCACAAGTACAATATATCTGATCAAATGTAACAACATATTTAAATTATTTATTTTCATTGATAGAATTAGTAGATTTTCAGGATAAAAGTACCTAATGTTTTGAATTAGAATTTTATTTACAAAGTTACTGACGAAGTCGACAAATTTAAAAATCCTCATAGTGACTTCTTCTCATATTTAATTGCTTATTAAAAAACATTACTATTTTATGAGATATAAGATTTCTTACAATTGGGCATCTCAAATATTTTCCATATTCCATGCAATGACTTTTCCTTAATAAGTATTTATGGAAGAAAAAAAAATCAAAAATAGTTATCAAACTTCTAAATTCAAAAATTTAAAAGTTACATTATCTGCTTCTCATTTTACTTTTAAATTTTTTTTATTCTTTTTTCTTACTCAAGATCAACTCGCTAAAGTCTCAAGCATAATTTCCTCTTTTATCCAAATGTCGACGCTTTGCTGAGAGCGGCAATCATAACTTTCGATTTCGCTTCTTTATTCTTTTACCTAACATCGTCGCAGAATCCTCATTCATTTCAAGGATTTTTTTTTTGTAATTACTGTTGGTTATGCCCGAACCCGATATTGTATCTCTCGGGTTATCGGATATTGACCCGATAACCATAACCGACATTATGGGCCCACTCGGGCCCAAGTATTAATTATGATTCATATTAATTAATAATAGATTAATTAATCAATGAATGGGCTTTTAGAAAGACCATTAATTGGGCTTTTAGAAAGCCCACTAGGTCATGACCATATGGTATTATAAATACCCTATTATGACTCATAATTAAACACAACACACATTAGAGATAAACCCTAGTGAGTCGTGACTCATAATTAAATACAGATAACACACACAAGATAAACCCTAGCCTCCTAGAATTCGAGCTCCCTCCCTAGTGAGTCGAATTTCGTGGCTTCCTCCCCGGTTCAATCAACGGTTGATCATCTAAACACCGACAAGGATCTAACCTATCCTCCGAGGTGTTTTCCGGTCATCTAAGACGTTCCCGAGTGACGTGGTGGACGAAATAGAGGCGCAACACTTGAGGCGCAAAATCCTAAATTCGGCAAGCTCCAGAATCAAAGGAATCGGCAGTTATTCGGTACAGTTGGCAAAAGTACCGAAGTTTGGTAACGATCTCTAAACGATATCTTAATTCTCGTAATTATTCTAGATCTTTATTGTTCGATGATATCCCGTGATTTCCGCCTCGGGATTGAGAAAAGTCATCGAAAAACCCAACAATTACTTCATTTATGCAACTCTGTTCGTCGTTTTGATTTCAGAGTTTCATTACAATCCTCAATTTGTGTTCCATTATAGTCTTCGATTGTAGGGTTCATTTGCATTCTAGAAGAGAAGATATAGAGATTTGATATTTGTTTAGGGTTCGAATCCATTCTACGATGATGACACCGACATCAATGATTGCTATCCTTTAATGGGGTTGAAGGTTTGAAGTTGGTGTTTTCCCCGACATCGGGCATAACAACCCAAACGTCGGGGATAATAATCATCGACTTCGGGGATAGAAGTAACTAAAGTCGGGGATTCTAATCCCGCATCGGATTGTAATATCTGACTTCGAACATACCAACCTAGACGAAAGGTACATCAGTATTTTATATCTAATTTCGAGGATGACACCAACTTATGGGGTGCGATATGTCCAAAGTCGAGGTTGCTATGTCTGAAATGAGGGATTAGCAAACCCCCACTTCAGACATTGCAACCCCGACTTCATACATAGCAACCCCGCCTTTGATATAGTAAACCCGATGTTGGTGTTATAAATCCAATTAGGAATTTGAACCTTAAATAACATGCAAACGGCAACCGTTACCAAACGATAAATCTATCGATAACGGCAACCAATTTCTCGGTCAAAATGATAATATGAGTCTTGCTTCTAACCACTAGATGATGGCATTAATTTTTTATCATTTTAAAAAAGAAAAAAAAAAGAATAAGCACGTGCACATATTACGTCACCCCTATTTCCCGTCACGGACATGTTTCCCGTAATTTTGTAATTATGTACCACACGACTTTCATTCAACGTTATTTTTTACGAGGATACTACGACACATCATTATAAATTAATGAGAGTCACAGATGGAGACGGAAAACACATACACACGCATGTAACGACCCACTTTTTGGTCGCTACTCCCTAATCTTAAACTTATAAAATGTTCTATTAAAAAGGTTCTTAGTCTCCCGGGCCGTGAGTAACTGTTTGGATAGGAAGAGAGATAAAGTAGAAAGGATAACTGTTTGGGCTTGGGCTGAGTTTGGATAGGAATAAAGACATTGACTAAAATTTGGTTCGGCTTACGGCATAAGTACCAAAATATTATGGTTTGTATTGTCGGCATAAGTACCAAATATTATGATTATTAAGTAATGTAAAGAGGAGAAAAGCTGGACTACGATTGAATTTCATTTCTCGATCGGACAATGCCCGTGAGAGTGGTGGACACCCCTGCTCCTTCTCAGCTCTCCGGTACCTTCTTCTTCTCTCTCTCAAATCATATCATACGATGTTTGAATCGATTGCTTTTTGTCTCAGAAGCTGCCAATTCTGGACAGGCTGCTCCTCAAGCGTGTACCCTCTTGAGTGTTGGGCAGGTCCACTTTCATAATCCCCACCTTTTCTTTTCTGTTTCAATCGATTGTGTTTCATTCTTTCGATGTGGAAATCTATCAAAATGGCTCCTAATTCTCGGTTTCAATCGAGCTTCCTGCGAAATCTTAATCCAAAGATTTGAGCTCTCTGATATCTAACTTGTATCGCTGAACTAGTGGAAATTTCTCTGCTTTGAATAATTTATTCAGAGAGGAACCTAGAAATTAGAAGAAATATAATGTTATAATAATATAATTTTGCAGTTTTTTTCATTGTGTGTGTGCTGTACCTCCCATGAATTTTTCGGGATTCTTCATGTAAATCGACCAAGATGTTGGTAATTCAGTGTTCGATGATGTCTAGAAGCGTTCTTCTATCTTCACGGTGTTGAAGTTCCTCGATTATAGTTTCATTCGAATATATAGTTGTGAAATTTGTTATGAAGAATTGAAAAATGCTAATGCATTGAGGAACATAAACTTGTTATTCTGTTGCAGACCTTTTCGGGTACTCAGAATGTCTCGGGTCTACAAAAAGATGAAGCGTGGAGAGTGAATGTCTGTATACAAGGATGTGACCTCGAAAATGGTTACCTCTGTGGGACCATGGAAGCTCTCAATGTTCCAATGGCAGATACACCGGTAAGAAATCTCTTTCCGATATAAGAAAAATATATACACAGAAGATCTGAAAAAGCAAAGCAGTTTTCTTTGATTCTGGAAGTTTGATTATATATTGTCCGGAAATCAGTATAATATCTGTGATCCAAGACTTCATTCACTGTTCTGCTTCTTGCAGTCACATATACATGTGATACTACCCGGGATCTCGGTCTCGCAACAGGAGTCATGTCTCCTCTTTAGGAGCCTTTTTCTAGAGCCAAGTCTCTCTAAACTAGTTAATAGTTACATAATCTTGGAAATGTGATCCATTCATAGGTAGGTAGGTCAAACTCAAAACAATTCAACCAAGCACACTATAAAAACGATATAATCATAAGACTAATTGAAAAACAACGCAATCGAAGTATAAACACTAATGCGTATATACTACTAAGTAAACTGCATGCCGTAAACTAGCCTAACTTGTTGTTCCTGAGCCCATCACTCGTGGGCCCAACTCCCTAGCCAATTTTGGTTTCCTTCTTTGGTAAGTCTAAACGAATAAGGCGTCCGTAAAAACATGGGAACGTTAGCATGTAGTGTGTCATAGAGCAAAGATTAATTCTTTCATTATTATTATTATTAAATTGAATTTGATAATAATCTAACGTAACAGCTCTTTTATAGCATATAACCACGTTTAGCATAGCATTTAGGGATATTATTCGAAGGAAATTATGGAGACACATATTTTATGCTATGTTTGTTTTCATTCTGATACCTTTGTAGCGCTTATTGCAATTCCTGCTTGCACTTTTCCATTTCGATTTCGGTCAGGTTGTAACGTTTTGGGAAGGTGAAATTGTTGATACCAAGAACTATACTTTCTTCACGGGCAAATGGGAAGCAACGTACGTTTTCTTTCCAACGATCAAATCTATTAGGTTATGAATAATCAGACTATGCTTTTAAAGAAAAATCCAGAATAAAGAACATGTTTCTTGTTTAATCTTTCTCTTTTTAACTTCTGACAGACCGGAAGACGATATACGACACTGGACCAAGTTTTCTTCCTTTAGTCCTCTTGCGGTAAGAGCTCGTGATTTATTAATTAATTATTTAAATATATGTAATATTTTATTTATTTATATCATGCTCTCTTTATTAATGTTCCTTACAATTAGAACCAAGTGGAAGTTGATGGTGGAAAATACTTAGATATGAGCAACTACCAGTACATATTTATGGTAACTTCACGCGTCATCCGTTTACTCAATGACATAAAATATCAGATCATTTTTTTTTAGTATAATAATTCTATAATTATTGCTGAGGGCGCAGAGATGGAAAGAGCAATACTTTGTCAACGTGGGAACAGATTGCGGATTAACTATAGCCGGGTTTTACTATGTATGCTTCTCGTGTAGCGATGGCTCCATCAATGGCTTCTACTATGATCCTAATAGCAGGTCTTTTCTCTCTTGATTTCTAGCGTATATTAGGGGATATTTGCCGCAAATTTACATGTAGGTTAGGTGAAATTTAGTGGAGGGATGGATAAATCACTTTTTTTTTTGGCGGCGTATATGTCAAAACTGTAAAATCCTATGTAGCACAATTAAAAACATATCGCCGCGACAGAGAAGTGGAATATGCTGCCACTCTCATCTATCCTTTGGGTTTTTGCCGCAAATATCGCTTAAATTATATATGATTCTCCTCCACAAAGAAAATAGTTATGGCCTATTTTTTTCCTCCTTCTGGTCATGAGCACATCATGGTTTTGGTATTTTCCCCTCTAAGAAACCATTGTAATCAAGATTCTATTTACGAATAGTCGTTTTAGGAACAAAATATCAGTGATATTAGCAGACTTTAAGACCCGGATAGATAATAGAAGAGAAATGAGAACTCTCTATTGATAAGCGTAACAATATAGCTCAATCCGGCCCGACACTCTTGTGATGCTCAAGTGTAGGAAACGCAAATCTCAGATCATAGCCTCTAAATTTACTGACGTGCTTATAAGGCTAACACAACCATAATTGAAAGTAAACTATAAAATACTTAAATACCCTAATAATATAAAGGTATGTTTGCGGCATAAATACCGATTTAATAGTGTATTGGGGCGCATAATCTCGTTGTTTCTTAACTGCAGAAAATGTAACGAATGTTATAATTATCAAGAAATTTGGTAATTAACCCGTGACAAACAAAGAATGGATTATGTCAGCCAAAGAACACTAATTTTATTGGTACTTAAGCCACGTATATCCCTAACAATAATAGATATTACTATAAATGACTTAATTAATGGATGTAAACCCCCTCTTACACGGTTTTGGAATCCTTGTTTTTGGTTTTAATGTTACCATTATCTTTCCACAATAGAACACAATATCTGATGAACAATTGTACTTGAATGAATTTGACAGCCCCTTTCAGAAGCTGGAGTTGAAATCCACGAATGAAGGACGCTCCGGTTTCAGTTTTTCGTCGTACGAGTTACGGTGAGACAGAAGGTAAGTAACTAGTTTTAGAGGATTGGCAACACCAGCTGATATAAAGTCAACTCTGTATCTTCTAGTCAACGCATTCTTCATGTTGTGTTATTTGTAGTGCTATTTACAAACTTCCTTGAAACATTTCATTCCTTCTTAGATGTAGAAATTTTACGAGCTCTAATAAATACTCAAAGAGTACGAATTTGATTCTAGTTATAGTCAATCCAATGAAAATAAATGTAACGAATTTACATATACAAATGATATTTACAACAGAAGTACCCAATGCTGAGTCAAGTGGGGCTGTAGGGGTCCACTGATGTTTTTGGCGGTAGGTAATTGTGGTGCTCATTGTTGCTTACAGAGGGTTGACCAAAAATTTCGTCCGAATTGGCTAATGCCTGACATAGTGGGGCTACATGGCGTTTGATGAGCTGGCACGCGTCGCTCTCACGTGGTGACTAAGAGAAAGGTAGCGAGACCCAGTGCCACGTGGGAGCGATACGTGCCAACACCATGTGGCCTCAGTTTGACGGATACTAGCTAATTTGTGACAGAGCTTTTTGTCAACATTAATTGGACCCCTGCCGCTCTTGTTGACTCGACATTAGATACTTGTGCCGCTAATATCCTTGATTTAAACTATACCTGTCTTTACATGTAATATTTTTCTAAAAAAAAAAAATAGTCTCTTAAGAAAAAGATTTCTCTGTGTTTAACCGGCAAGAGTTTACTAATTGCTATACTTGCTTCTTTACATTGTTCGGTCATAAGTCACCTTTAAACTTTTGGATATAATAGTTTATTACTATTAATATATTAAGATGAATTGATTGCAAAATTTATAAAAAAAAATTCTAATAATAAGAATACTACGGAGGATTTACATGTCTCCAAAAGGGAATGTATACAGAAGTCATGGGTCGGATTATCGAATTTGGATTATCGAATTTGTATACACGTGCATCAAAATATTACCGCATAAATTAGGAGTGAACACACGAGTTTTCGGTTTAGTTTTCTTAAAACTATTTATACAGATTTTTTTATTACCCTATTGTTTGGCCTTGTTTAATTTTAGAATCAAAAGCTGCGCTATTGAAGTTTGAAACTAATTTTATCAATTACCGATATAACTGTTTAAGTTTGGTTTAAATCGCATTTTGACAAGATACATTAGAAATATAATATATTTAAGAAAGTGAAATTACTACTACATAATCTAATGTTAAAAAGAAATGAATTAAAAATTAAAGATGAACAAATCGATGCAATAATTCAGGTGAAACTAATTCTCTACCGGCCTTTGTTCACTCTTAATCAAACGAAATGAAATATATGCAATAAGAACATGAATTATTCAAAACAAAATAAGGTTGAATTAATCGATGAATGACTCAAAATCCTTGTTAAAACATTGTTATGTCACAGATTTGAATTGATTCAATCTCATCTTGTATTATTAATCAACGATCGAAGTGTATTACAAACAAATATGTTACATATAGAACGACTTTTATGGCATTCACTTAATTTACTGAGCTCAATACTTCCGCACTCACTCCCGAAGTTACTCCCCACGACTTTTCACAAATGTAATTTTTGATGTGGGAGATACTTAAACTTCATAAGAAGAAGAAAAAAGTATTTCACCCTCGAAGTCATCCGTTCGGAAAAATGTGAAAAATTACCATGAAGTTGAGCCTACACGCTACAGGTGAACAAGCGGATCTTCGATTGTTTTCATAACTATTTATAAATATTACCGTTGATGCCAAAAATCACCCTCAACTGTCGTGAATTAATCGTAATCAGTTTTATTGTTATGTCTGTGAATATTGTCGTATGAATCTCAATATTTCGTGTTACTCGCAAAGATCACTCCAAATATAACATATAAATTATGGAGATATATATAATATAAAGCTTCTAAATGTCTTTTGGTAATTCGAAGGACAAATGGGTATCGAAAGATAATCAATGTTGATCCTGTCGTGGAACATTCGTGGGTCGGGCTACCCCGACAAAAGAAGGGGAATGAAAGAGTTGGTTTGCAAAGTGAACGCGGGCATTTTAGTATTCCAGGAAGTAAGAAGAGCAACAATAGATAGAAAATTTGTGGGTAGTATCTGTAGCTCGAGACACAAAGAATGGATTTTTCTTCGAGCAATTGGTACGGCAGGAGGTGTGCTTCTAGTCTGGGACTTGGGGCGGGTGAAAACATTGAGCAATTTAGAAGACTCAGTTTGTGATTTTAAATCTTGAAAATATAAAGATTTGATTTATTAAAATTTTTAGGGTATTTTCTAGAACGATTTATTTTGGATTTATTCTTTTTTTGATTTAATTATTAAATCAAATCTTTGAGTGGATATCTTCATATGGCTGCGATAATCTCTCCAGTTGGTTGAGTAAATCTCTCCAAAGTAGTTGGGATTAGTTGCCTATAAATAGGTGACCCCTGGAACCCTAAATCACACAGTGTTCAAAAAGCCGTTTTCTCTCCCCCTCTCTCAGTTCCTGCGAACTTCTCAGGGAAATTATTCCCGTGGTTTTTGCTTTTAGGGTTTAGAGGTTATTCAAGGAAAGCCCACGCATCTCAGCGACGTAGCTTCGGAGTCATACATCGTAGACAACTGGGAGCTATCTTCTCACAGAAAATCGCAGAAGAAGCATGGATTGGAGGCGCATAAAGCTTCTCAAATATTCAAGAACAGATTCAGAGTCTACGAAGATAGTTAGGTATTCCTACTTGATATTTATTGATTATGGAATATTATTTATTATTACTCATGGCTCATATTAAAACCAGTAAAAACGTTAATAAATTAAAATAATTGATTCATCACGATCTTCGGAAATTAACTGTAAGTTGATTTTGATAAAGACGGTTTCACAGGGTTATTGGTATGGGACTCTAACCCAGTCAAAAGTTTTAAAAAAGGTTTCGCTATATTTTTTAAACGTCAAACCGTGTGCCTCAATCAACCATTACAATTTCTTAGAGCCGGCGGTGACCGTTTTAGGTTTAGACCCGCAGGTTCAATCTAACAATTTTTCACAAAGGTAGAAATTTCGACACCCTAATAATGTTTATTTATAGAAATTTTAAAGTTTTATTATGTAAATGGTGAAGGAATATGTTCTAGTTTTAATAAGCTTTTGCGAAAGCGTTAAAAACGCTACCGGAACGTTATAAAAATTAGTTTTCGTACGAGCAAAAATACGACGCGTACTTAATGCTAATTTGAATTTCTAAACCTTCATTTTGGTGGTACTATTCAAAATAAGGTTAGTTTTTTCTTGAAAAGTTGTTAGATTTATCCTTAAAGCTTGTCGCAACTTGCTCGACAAAAAAACTGTCTTTTTCCTGTTTTAGGGTAAAGACCCTAATAACAATATATTTTTCACAAAGATTGAACTTTCGACACCCTAATAATGTTTATTCATATCAATTTTAATTGTTTTAATAGGTAAATGGTGAAGAAATATCTTCTAGTTTTAATAAGCTTTTGTGAAAACTTTAAAAACGCAACTGAAACGTTTAAAAAATTAGTTTTCGTACGAGCAAAAATACGACGTGTTCTTGATGCGAATTGGAATTTATAAACCTTCAGTTGGGTGGTAATATTCAAAATAAGGTTATTTTTTTCTTGTAAAGTTTTTAAATTTATCCTTAAATCTTGCCGCAACGTGCTCGACAAAAAAACCGACAAAGATTGAACTTTCGACACCCTAATAATGTTTATTTATACCAATTTTTTTTTATAGGTAGGTGTAGAAATATCTTCTAGTTTTAACAAGCTGTTGTGAAAGCGTTAAAAACGCAACCATAAGGTTATAAAAATTAATTTATGTACGAGCAAAAATACGCGCGTTCTTGATGCTAATTTGAATTTCTAGACCTTCATTTGCTTAGTAATATTCAAAATAAGCTTCGTTTTTTTCTTGAAAAGTTATTATATTTATCCTTAAAGATTGTCGCAACGTGCTTAACAAAAAAACAGAGTATTTTTCCTCTTTTAAGGTAAAGTACCCTAACAACAATATATTTTTAACAAAGATTGAACTTTCAACACCCTTATATTGTTTATTTGTATCAATTTTAAATTTGTTTAATAGGTAAATGGTGAAGAAATATTTTCTACTCTTAATAAGCTTTTGTGAAAGAGTTAAATGGTGAAGAAATATGTTCTAGTTTTAATAAGCTTTTGTTAAAGCATTAAAAACACAACCGAAACGTTATAAAAATTACTTTCCATACGAGCAAAAATACGACGTCTTCTTGATGCGAATTGGAATTTTTTGACCTTCAGCTGGGTGGTAATATTCAAAATAAGGTTATTGTTTGCTTGTCCAGTTATTATATTTATCCTTAAAGCTTGTCGCAACGTGCTCGACAAAGAAACTGAGTCCTTTTCCTCTTTTAGGGTAAAGAACCCTAATGACAATATATTTTTCACAAAGATTGAACTTTTGACACCCTAATAATGTTTATTTATATAAATTTTAATTTTTTTAAATAGGTAAATAGTGATGAAATATGTTCTAGTTTTAGTAAGCTTTAATGAAAGCTTAAAAACGCAACCAAAACGTTATAAAAATTAATTTCCGTACGAGCAAAAATATGACGCGTACTTAATGCGAATTTGAATTTCTAGACCTTTAGTTGGGTGGTAATATTCAAAATTAGCTTCTTTTTTGCTTGTAAAGTTATCCTATTTTCCTTAACGCTTTTCGCAACGTGCTCGACAAAGAAACTGAGTCTTTTTCCTCTTTTACGGTAAATAACCGGAATGACAGTATATTTTTCACAAAGATTGAAATTTCGACACCCTAATAATTTTTATTTATATAAATTTTAAATTTTATAATATTCAAATGGTAAATAAATATCTTCTAGTTATAATAAGCTTTTGTGAAAGCGTTAAAAACGCAGTCGAAACGTTATAAAAATTTCCAGACAAGCGAAAATACAACACGTTCCTGATGCGAATTGGAATTTCTAGACCTTCGGTTGAGTGGTAATATTCAAAATGAGGTTATTTTTTGCTTGAAGATTTATTAGATTTTTTCTTAAAGCTTGTCGCGACGTGCTCAACAAATATCTTCTTGTTTTAATAAGCTTTTGTGAAAGCGTTAAAAACGCAACCACAACGTTATAAAAATTACTATCCATATGAGCAAAAATACGACGCGTTCTTGATGTTAATTTGAATTTCTAGACCTTCAAACTCGTGGTACTATTCAAAATAAGCCTAGTTTTTGCTTGAAATTTTATTAGATCTATCCTCAAAGCTTGTCGCAACGTGCTCGACAAAGAAGCGGAATCTTTTCCTCATTTAGGGTAAAGAACCATAATGAAAATTTATTTTTCATAAATATTGAACTTTCGACACCGTAATAATGTTTATTTATATCAATTTTAATTGTTTTAATAAGTAAATGGTGAATAATTATCTTATAGTTTTAATAAGCTTTTGTGAAAGCGTTAAAAACGCAACCGAAACGTTATAAAAATTACTTTCCATAGGGGAAAAAATACGACGTGTTCCTGGTGAGAATTGGAACTTCCAGACCTTCATTTGCATGGTACTATTCAAAGTAAGCTTAGTTTTTTCTTGAAAAGTTATTAGATTTATCCTCAAAAGTTGTCGCAACGTGCTCGACAAAAAAATGAGTCTTTTTCCTCTTTTAGGGTAAAGAACCCTAATAATAATATATTTTAAAAAAAGATTGAAATTTTGACACCCTAATAATGTTTATTTATATCAATTTTATTTTTTTTAATAGGTAAATGGTGAAGAAATATATTTTAGTTTTAATAACCTTTTGTGAAAGCGTTAAAAACGCAACCGAAACGTTATAAAAATTACTATCCATACGAGCAAAAATACCACGTGTTCTTGATGCGAATTGGAAATTATAGACCTTGAGTTAGGTGCTAATTTTCAAAATGAGGTTATTGTTTTCTTGTAAAGTTATTATATATCCTAAAACTTGTCGCAATGTGCTCGACAAACAAACTGAGTCTTTTTCCTTATTTAGGTTAAAGAACCCTAATGAAAATATATTTTTCTAGATTGAACTTACGACACCGTAATAATGTTCTTTTATATCAGTTTTAATTTTTTTTTACAAGTATATGGTGAATAAATATGTTCTAGTTTTAATAATCTTTTGGGAAAGCGTTAAAATGCAATCGAAACGTTATAAAAATTACTTTCCATACGAGCAAAAATACGACGCGCTCATTATGAGAATTTGAATTTCTAGACCTTTAGTCAGGTGGTAATATTCAAAATAAGTTTATTTTTTTCTTGAAAAGTTATTAAATTTATCCTTAAAGATTTTCGCAACGTGCTCGACAAAGAAGCTGAGTCTTTTTCTCTTTTAGGGTAAAGAACCCGAATGATAGTATATTTTTTACAAAGATTGAAATTTCGACACCCTAATTGTTTTTATTTGTATCAATTTTAATTTTATTAATAGCTAAATGGTCAAGAAATATATTCTAGTTTTAATAACCTCTTGTGAAAATTTTAAAAACGCAACCGAAACGTTATAAAAATTACTTTCCATACGAGCAAAAATACGACGTGTTATTGATGCGAATTTCTAGACCTTAAGTTTGGCAGTAATATTCAAAATAAGGTTTTTTTTTTTCTTGAAAAGGTATTAGATTTATTGTTAGAGCTTGTCGCAACTACTCGACAAAGAAGTTGAGTCTTTTTCCACTTTTAGGGTAAAAAACCCTAATGACAAGATATTTTTAACAAAGATTGAACTTTCGACATCCTAACCATGTTTCTTATATCAATTTTAATTATTTTAATAGGTAAATGATGAATAAATATGTTCTAGTTTTAAACGCAACCAAAATGTTATAGTAATTAGTTTCCGTACGAGCAAAAATATGACACATTCTTGATGCGAATTTGAATTTTTAGACCTTCAGAAGGGTGGTAATATTCAAAATAAGGTTATTTTTCTTGGAAAGTTAATATATTTATAATTAAGTTTGTCGCAATGTTCTCGACAAAAAAATGAGTCTTTTTCCTCTTTTAGGGTAAAGAACCCTAATGGCAATATATTTCTCACAAAGATTGAAATTTCGACACCCTAATAATGTTTATTTATATAAATTTTAATTTTTTTTAGTAGTTAAGTGGTGAATAAATATCATCTAGTTTTAATAAGCTTTTGCGAAAGCGTTAAAAACGCAACCAAAACATTATAAAAAATAGTTTTCGTACGAGAAAAAATACAACGCGTTCTTGAAGTTAATTTGAATTTCTAGACCTTCATTTGAGTGGTAATATTAAAAATAAGCTTAGTTTTTAGTTGAAAAGTTATTAGATTTATTCTTAAAGCTTGTCGCAAGTGCTCGACAAAAAAACTGAGTCATTTTTTTCTTTTAGGGTAAAGAACCCTAATAACAATATATTTTTAACAAATATTGAACATTAAACACCCTAATAATATTTATTTGTATGAATTTTAATATTATTTAATAGGTAAATCGTGAATAAATATACTCTAGTTTTAATAAACTTTTGTGAAAGCGTAAAAAACGCGACCGCAACGTTATAGAAATTACTTTCCGTACAAGCAAAAATACGACGCGTTCTTGATGCGAATTTGAATTTCTAGACCTTCAGTTGGGTGGTAATATTAAAAATAAGGTTGTTTGTTTCTTGAAAAGTTATTAGATTTATCCTTAAATCTTGTCGCAACGTGCTCGACAAAGAAGCTGAGTCTTTTTCTTCTTTTAGGGTAAATAACCCTAATGAAAATATATTTTTCACAAAGATTGAACGTTCGACACCCTAATAATGTTTATTTATATCAATTTTAAATTTTATAATATTCAAATGGTAAATAAATATCTTCTAGTTATAATAAGCTTTTGTGAAAGCGTTAAAAACGCAGTCGAAACGTTATAAAAATTACTTTCCAGACGAGCAAAAATACAACGCGTTCCTGATGCGAATTGGAATTTCTAGACCTTAAGTTGGGTGGTAATATTCAAAATAAGGTTATTTTTTGCTTGAAGATTTATTAGATTTTTTCTTAAAGCTTGTCGCGACGTGCTCGACAAAGAAATTGATTTTTTTTTCTCTTTTATGGCAAAGAACCCTAATGACAATATATATTGTACAAAGGTTGAACTTTCGACACCATAATAATGTTTATTTATAGCAGTTTTAATGTTTACTTATATGAATATTTGGGCTAACCGGGTAGTCAATTAAGTAGCTATATGGGCGTACTCACTAGGGAATATGTTTCACCAATAAGCGGGACGGAACAGATACCAAGTTTATGATCAAGAATAAGTAAGACATTTCATTTTATTATTCACATTTAATTTTGTTTCAAATTTTTATATAAGGTCTAATACTTTACTTAAATTATTTTTCTATTGATCAAATCCGCTTCTTTATTGTTAGTACGCAAAAATGGAACATTGCCTTACAGAGCACTTGTTTACATAGAGATGCAAAAAAATTTAGACGGCTCGCTAAAGGATAAAACGTTTGAAAGTGTCATTGGGAAAATGGTAAAATCATCGAGTCTTATGATGTTAATTTATAGAGCCAGAAAATTATGATGTTAATTGATATAAAACTTCACATCTCTTTTACAGGAAGATTTAGCAAACCAAGAAAAAGATGAAGTGTGGGAAGCCGATGGCGACAATGAACTCCTGCAAATATCATTAGGTAGCAAAGATTATAGGTTTTATAGAACCTTTTTGCTACATAACATCAAAAAATACAAGGGTGCAAGCCCCTGAACTCTACAACACGCTTGATAACTTTGAGAAGAACCGCGTTATGCTCATGCCGTACAATGGTGGAAATATTCACTGGATTTTCATTGTCATCGATCCTTAAAAAGATCGTGTGATCTTATTTAATCCTTTAAAAAAAACGACGATATATATGTAAAGCGCAAAGAATTCATAAGACTGTAAGTTCTTATATTTTTTCGTTATTGTAGTGGATAGCTTATTCAGTTAATAAATATTAAATGTTCAAACTATATTGGTCTATGTTGTACGCATATTATTGTAGGGCTCTCGAAGACTTCAAGCTTGAACACACGGATATCCAAATGAATAAGGGCTCAAAAACAATGTTTTATAACTCGCAAGATTCTCTGAAAAACCGGTGGGATTTGAGTGCGGTTATTACGTTATGCGCCACATGCGATATATCTTTGTGCAGGACATTAAGTGGCTGGCTGAGAAGAAGAAATTGTTGACGTGGTTCCCACCTCAAACTGTCGGTTGTGACTTGTGAGCGTATGATATTTAATATGACTAATTTAGTGGAAATCGATCTCTCGCGTTGCAAACTCTCGTTCATTCTACGTTTTTATATATGTACATATATAAAATAAATATAAATGAGACGAGGATTTTTTTTTATTTTTTTTATTTTTTTTATAGAGGTTCGTCCCAAGGCGGTAGTTGACTATGTCCTCTATTAGACTTCAATGATTGTTGGAGCTTCTGTTCCGTATTGACCGGACTGACAGCTTGTCGAGATGACGCGTGTCCAACATCTGCGCTTTCCATGTCGAGCTTGACCATTGATCAAATATACCCGTTGAACTTCGTGGTCCTAGTATTCAGCTCGATTTGAATTGTGGAAGCCGGACAGGAAATATTACAATTTTATCCTTCTTTCCTTTTGGTGGCGAATGACGGACAACTCTTGGGCCTTTTGGGCATGATAGTCCGTTGTTTTCTGGGCTTTTCTTTGCCTAATTAATCTTGGGCTTTACAAAATGGGCTTTGTCGATTAATGCTTTTATTCTTTAAAGCTTTTTATTATCAAGTTATAAATTTAATTAATTCATAACTTTATACTTTATGTCGTATTTAAATTACGACAAATTTGTTCATGAATAGGAATCGTACACAAGCCAAAATTGACGAGGTTATATTAGAGGCAATGGAATACGTTGAAGCAATAGTTGATTTTTATTTATAAGTTCTTTTGAAATTATGGATTTGTTAAATGTTTGATACGTCACGTTGGATTATTTTATTGTGATTATTG
Organism: Parietaria judaica; assembly: GCA_954871525.1. Lineage (NCBI taxonomy): Eukaryota > Viridiplantae > Streptophyta > Magnoliopsida > Rosales > Urticaceae > Parietaria > Parietaria judaica. The sequence goes on from OX940868.1 coordinate 6,557,004, forward strand.
ATTTGGTTGAAATTCTATTCGAAGGTTTGCAATTTGTTGATGCTATTTTCGTTATTAATTATTTAATTTCAAATCTCCTGTAAATGGCCTAGCCGAAAGTATATAAGGCCACGATCGAAATATAACGAGGATATCTGGGGTTCAAATACTTTCCACCGCAAAAAAAAAAAAAAGAAATACTGAAAACAATTTTCGTATCCATATATATATATCGCTGCAGCCGAAATCGTAAAGCTGCGGCCATTATTTACTAGAATGTTGCGTTCGGGGCCGCGGCGAGAATCGTGATAGCCACAAGATTCGGGAATAGAGCAACGACAAAAAGTCATTGGCGCGGGAAATAATCCACGTAATTTTTTATACCTGGATATATAGCCGCGGCTGTTAATGGATTTAAATATTTCAAACACCTTTTAACAACGTAATAGTTGTCTAAAACTAAATCGCCGCGGATATTGGATTATATACAACAATATAATTGTGTAGCGGTTCCTATTTTGCACATTGAAATTAATTTCCGTTGTGCAAGATTGTGCAACGTTGCTTATTGCAACGGTTTCTTTCCGTTCTGTAAGCTTTAAACAACACAAAAAATCCATTTTGCGAGCTACTATTTGTAGTAGTGTAATTTGAATTTTTTAGACCTTTAATTGGGTGGTACTGTTCAAAATAAGGTTATTTTTTTCTTGAAAAGTTATTAGATTTATCATTAAAGCTTTTTGCAACGTCTTCGACAAAAAATTTGAGTCTGCTTCACTGAGTCTTCAAATCTTTATTTTCCAAGATTGTATTTCTTGAAATCGAAAATCATATATATATATATAAATCGATTTAATTTATTTTATTTTTATTAAATATATATGGTATTAAATACCTATATTAAATTTATCTATTTTCGATTTAAATAACAGTGTCAATTTCAGTCGGGGACCAGAACTGTTATTATCATAAATCGTAAACCGTTAGTCCGATTGACATGATTCAAAAACACATCTCTATCAGAATTTAATTTCCCAAATTCCTAGGAATGTCTTAGGATCAAATTCATACATATTTTATGGTTTGATCTGGCATTACCAAACTTTGGTACTTATGCCATTATTTAGGGTAATCAATAATTTTTTACCATGCCATTAAAAATTAAAGTTGATTTGATTTTATCCTATTCAAATGACACATTTGAATATTATTTGCGATGTCATCCTAATAAAGCTACAAAGAGGACTAATGGACTTACACACTCGAGCTACGGTAAAAGTGTAGGCTTTTACCAACCTCGATTACATTCCACTATAGCTCTCAGCTAAACACTCAAGTGTGTATGATATTTATCTTCTTGAACACAAGTGTCCATCGATTTAATCAGATATCTGGTATACTAGGTTTTTGTGTTATTATGATACTCATCAAGAGGGTATCAATGTTTTCGTACTGCCTTCTTGATGACACTATCTTAATCTTATGATTCATACAAACCACTCACTCAAGTAGACGATGAATCTAATAAGCTGATCATGACTGCTCGTTTTTTTTTTTTATCTAGAAACACAATAAGAATATCATAAAGATATTGTCAATGTCTGTCATTATGCCAAAGATTATGTAAACAAAACCGTATAAGTTCATAACGCTCAGGACTTCAACCTACTCCTATCTGATCATCTAGTGACTCTTGTTGGAAATCAGTGGTATCAGTCCGACTTCCTTACCCAGATAATAGCCTCCGAGGCGTCCCGGTAACATTTAAAAATACATTTTAAAGCGGAAATCTTGTTACCGGTCCGACGACACGGATATCGGGTAATAATCATTTCATTAAGATCTGATAAATATTTCAAATTTAATATTTTCATAATCATTATTAATAATCTAGTCGAATAGGAAATAAATAGAAAGCAGTAAATGGTTGCATTTATTGACCCAATCCATAAGGCCGTACCTCAGTTGACGATTCCGGGTGCGCGTTTTGACTTGGGCAGGGCTCCGCCGGTACTGAGGGAAACTCCCGTGATCTTCCGGGATATTCTCCTGGACTCCTCGTACCGAAGCGTGGGCTTCGCCGGCAGGACTCCGTCGCAAAATTTAACTGACGGTTATTTTAAAGCTACCGGAGAAAATATCTCCTAAGCCGAACCAGAAGAGAGATCACAAGCAGAAAACTCGAAGACCCTAGAGAGAGAGGGAGAGCTCGAGTTTTTGCTCTGGGGAAGGTGTAAAAAATGTGTAGAATGAACTTCCTATTTATAGGCTCAAGCTGTAACCGATTTGGAGATTTTCCCTCCCTTTATTCGAATTTATTAAAGTAAATATGATTAATTATTTCAATCCAATAGTCCAGATTCAATCTCATCTAAATCCAATGGATATAATTAATCAGGAATTAAAATGAAAAATAATACATGATAAGATCAAAATATTTAATCTTATCATCATATTAATATAATTCGAATTATATATATATATATATATATATATATATACATATTAAAATTCGAATTTGTTTATGATTATCTAGATCCAATGGTTAAAAATAAATCTTAAACCAATCCAATGGATCAAATCAGTTACGGATAAAGTCAAATGCCCTAGGGTTTTTCAAAACCCTAATTCAAACTCTTATCCTTATTTATATTCGAATTATATCATCATATATAAATAATATTAATTAATTTCTAATCCGACGGTAAAGATAAAATCTCAAACCGATCCAACGGACACAATTAATTAAGCAAATTCAAAATACCTAAACCTGGTCACCAAGCTTCAATTTCGAATTACATTTAGGGGTCATATCAATTATCTCAATCCAACGGTTGATATTAAATCATAACCAATCCAATGGAGTAAATTGATTTTAGGGTTTTGCCAAAATACCAAAACAATAGGTACTTATGCCGGATATATGAATTCTCCAATTATCATATTCGAATTTAGCTAGGGTTTGTATTCTCGAAACCCTAATTCGAATTTACACATGTAACAATATATAAATATATATTTTTATTTATTAATATAAATCTTTTAATTATTAATTAATTATTAATTAGACATTAATCATTAAATTATATCAATAAAACCTGATATCAATATCACACATTAAATGTGATGGTGCCAGACCATCATTTAAATTCGTGACATGTGATTTAATTTAATAGTTAATGGAAGCGAGTCATAAACTTAGAAAATCCATAAATCACAAACCGTAAGTCTAAATGACTTGGTTCAAAAATCAAAGTATCTTAGAATTTTATTTACAACAACATTATGCTGTTAGAAAATATGAATTCTAACTTTCTTTTTATTAGTTAATTCCGTGTACCAAAATATGATACTTTTGCCACGCTGACGATAAAACTATCTGACGTCTGACACAGACTTGTCAGTTTTATAAGTCGAGCCAAATGATTAAAAATTATCCAGAATGTATTTTAATCACGTACGTATCATCCGTTACGGAGTTATCCTGGGGACCATGGACCCGTATCACTTAAGTTCCAACGAACTGCTAGTTGTTCGTCAAACCTCGAAGTGATTCCACTATAGACCCGAGGCTGCACTCTTTAGTGATACGGTATATATTATTCTCTTATAACAGCAGGGTGTCCATTGATTCAATCAAATTCGGGTTATTGTCATTTCACTTGATGACTCACACATGAGCAGGCGGTTTTTACCGTAATGCCCCTCATTGTATTTTCATCCTTGACTCAGCCAGTAATATTATGAGCAACCAACTTATGGTTTCGATTCATAAGTTGCGCACGGGTACCTCTCACTTCTCACCACTGACAATCAAGGGAATCATCATGACTCTGAAGAGAGCTGTGTGATGCCCATATTTATGATCAAGAAATCCTTACTACTGACTATCACGTTCCCAAAATAATAGTGTTGGGAACAGCGGTAATGTGTTTTGTTCTTTAACGGTTAAATCAAAGAACAATCAAGCTAGCAGCTTGGACTCATGACCACTCAGGACTTAGAACTAATATCCGTTTGATCATCATTTTGCGACTCAACTACAAGTTGTCAGTGACGGTCTTATATGACAACTTCTCGAGTTTCAGTCAGGTCCAGTCCAGTATGAAGACGCTTCATACTTAATGCCCTTCTAGTGAGTGTGACACACACATAATCCAGAATTGGATTGTCACTTAGTCCCATTAATGACTTTACCTATTAATGGGCTCCCACCTAGTTAATCAGGTCACGGACGTTTTAAGTTCATTTATTATGTTTATTAATTCTTCCTCACATGACGCTTTTGTGATAATAATAACAACATAATTGCATCCTTTATGAACTAAGGAATCAAACATTCTATATTATTCTACAAGAAACTATAATAAGATTAACATAATAAGCATCATCTTTATTCAACTACTTGTCATAATCTTTTAAAAATGGATAAATATCTTGTTTAAGGACACAAATGTCCAACAATCTCCCACTTGTACTTAAAGAAGATGACCCATGTCTTTCACGCTCATATTATCCAGATGCCTCCTGAATATTTTCTCTGGCAACATCTTGGTAAATGGATCAGCCAGATTGTCCTCCGAAGCTATTTTCATAACCCGTATGTCCCCATGACGTACTATCTATCTTATTAGATGGTATTTCCTTTCTATATGTTTCGCCTTGTTATGGTCTCTTGGCTCTTTAGAATTTGCCACAGCGCCACTGTTATCACAGTACAGCGTTTTTGATCCATCTACATCTGGGACTACACCCAGTTCCATGTAGAAATTCTTTAGCCAAACTGATTCCTTGGCTGCTTCACACGCAGCCACATATTCAGCTTCCATTGTGGAATCTGCGATACAAGATTGCTTTATGCTTCTCTAGAATATCGCCCCACCAGCAAGGGTGTACACTGCTCCTTACATTGACTTTCTCGCGTCTTTGTCAGACATGAAGTTTGAGTCAATGTATCCAAGTGGATTCAGATCTGAACGTGAAAATACTAACATATAGTTTCTCGTTCTCTGAAGATGCTTTGAGAATATTTTTCACTACAGTCCAGTGAGCCATACAAGGGTTGGATTGGTATCTACTAACTATTCCCACATCGTAACCGATGTCTGGCCTAGTACACTGCATAGGATACATCAGACTTCCCACTGCTGAAGCATAGGGCACCCGCCTCATATCGTCTTGCTCTTCCGGAGAAGTTGGACCCTGTTTCCTGCTAAGGAACACTCCATGCCTGGTCGGTAAATTACCGCCCTTGGAGTTTGTCATTACAAAACGTTCAAGCACCTTATAAATCTAAGATGCTTGTGACAAGGCTAGAAACCTGTTATTGCAATCCCTAAAAATACGGATCCCAAGAACATAACTGGCTTCTCACATATCCTTCATTTGGAATTGCGTAGATAGCCACGCTTTCACGTCCGATAATCTCTTCCCACTGTTTCCAATGAGAAGAATATCGTCGACGTATAGAACAAGAACAATTTACACGGACTCATCGTTAAGTTTATAAATGCAGGCTTCAGTTTCATTCTGAATGATTCCATAGGTCTTGATAGTCTCATCAAACCTTAGATTCCAGGATCTGGAAGCTTGCTTCAATCCATTAACGGACTTGAGTAATCTGCAAACTTTCCTTTCTTGACCCTGTTGCACGAACCCTTCTAGTTTGTCCATATAGATGTTCTCGTCAATATACCCGTTTAGGAATGCGGTTTTGACGTCCATCTGCCAAATCTCGTAATTGAGACTACATGCTATGGCCATGAGAATCTGGATGGACTTATACTTAGAGACTGTAGCAAGGGTCTCATCAAAATTAATACCTTCTCTCTGGGTAAAACCCTTTGCCACTAGTCTAGCCTTAAAGGTTTCAACCTTCCCGTCCACTCCGTTCTTTCTCTTGTATACCCATTTATTCCCAATGGTTTTGAAACAATCAGGTAAGTCTACATGTTCCCAGACTTCATTAGAATCCATTGATTCTATTTCTTAGTTCATGACTTCCTGCCATTCTCCCTTATCAGGATCCACCATAGCTTCCTTGTAGCTGGTGGGATCTTCAATACTAGTGTTTGTAACAGCTAGGTGAAATTCCAACTGGGTATGCTCTTAGCGTTCAACTGGTCTTTTGAACCTCCCACTACGTCTGAGCACCCCTTGGTTCTGATTTGGGACCGTGGCTTCTGCATTGTCCTCTACAACAGGTTTTGTTAGAGGCTTTGTGACATTGTCACCTGACAGTTCCTCGAGCACTATTTTGCTTCGAGGTTTGAAATTAATCATATAGTCCTCTTCTAGAAAAGTTGCATTTGTAGAAACAAATACTTTCTTGCTTTCTGGACTATAAAACAAACCTCCCTTTGTCTCCTTGGAATATCCCACGAACAAGCATACTTCAGTTCGTGATTCCAATTTGTTTCTGTTTCCAGTCCGCACATGTGCTGGACATCCCCATATTCTGTAATGACGCAGATCTGGTATTCTGTCATTCCATAATTATTGGGGTGTTTTTGAAACAGACTTTGACGGTACAACATTTATAATGTTAGTTGCCGTCAACAAAGCATATCCCCAAAATGAGTTAGGTAGCTATGAGTATCTTAGCATTGACCTTACCATTTCTAGTAGGGTCCTGTTTCTCCTTTCTGCAACACCATTTTGTTTCGGTGTTCCAGGAGCTGTCAATTGAGACGTTATACCTTTCTCGATCAGGAGATCACAGAACTCATGATCTAGGTATTCTCCTCCTCGATCAGATCGAAGAGACTTTAGTGATAGTCCTAATTGTTTTTCAGCCTCTGCTAGAAATTCTCTGAATTTATCCAAAGTTTCAGATTTCTTTGACATGAGGTAAACATAACCATATCTTGAATAATCATCAATGAAGGTGACAAAATATTCAATTCCTCCTCTTGCCTGTATGTTCATGGGACCACATACATCAGTGTGGACGAGTTCTAATGGTTTAGTGGCTCTTTGACCCTTTGCCAAAAAGGGTCTTTTAGTCATTTTAGCCTCTATACAGGATTCGCAAACAGGCAAAGAACCGTTTGTTAGTTGTGTAAGGGGTCCATCCTTAACCAGCCTGTTTATTCTGTATAGATTAATATGACCCAATATTAAGTGCCACTTATAGATTTGAACATCATTATCAATTTTGGGTTTCTTAATTGACTTTCGCATTGCCAATTTAAACATTTCAGCACTCAAACAAATTCCATAATCTGGTCTTAGAATGTACAATCCATTTTCTGCTTTAGCAGTACAAATGTATACACCATCCTTTGTGATGACCCAATGGGACCCACGAAAGTTCAAAGTGTATCCTTGTTTGTACAACAGAAAGGCTGAGAGTATATTCCTCCAGACATTTGGATAATAACACACATTATTAACAAACAGAAATTTGTTACCAAATGTTAGTCGCAGATTCCCAACAGCTTTAGCTTGTAAGAACTCTCCGTTTCCTACTTTTAAAGCTGGTCTTTAATTTATCTCATCCAATGAGTCAAGAGACTGAAGAGAATTACATGCATGATCATTAGCTCATGAATCCAATATCTAGTTGAAGGATGAGTTATCAACGAAACACGATGTTAACGTTGACTGGTCAGCATTGATGATACTCCCATTCTGGAAGATGTCTTCCTGGTAGTCATTCATTCTCTTCCTCTTATTCATTGAGATTAGAGCAATATGCTCTTCTATTTTGTGTTTCTCTAAAGATCCACTCATAGCCAGTTTGCTCAGCGATTCTGTGACATTGACCACATCGATTTGCTTTTGAGACATCAGTGTCATTGCAGAGATTTCCATATCTTGTTTGTCGGAAGACATTTTAAACTGGCATTGATAAAGAAACTTATTAAAATTTATTATAGGTAGAATGTTTTGGGTAATTTTTTTGGTTCGGAATAGTTACATGATGCAAACATGTTCTCGGGAAAACGTTAATTAAACCCTTTAACTATTTCGTGATAATTTAACCGACTGTGCACATCGTTGCTGTCCTTAAGGCATGGTCACTCTAAGGTGACTCGCGGTATCAACCGTGTAGTTTGGTTAAACTAAGTTTTAGTCATAAACTAAATTAATTCTCAAAATAAAAACTACCACAGTTCTTTATGATTATTAACTATCACCATAGACGGTCGGGAAGTACCAACTTCCGTGCAAGCTTAACCCATTATTTTTGGTTCTCGGGATCCTCTTGGAAACGTTGTCCTTAAGGAATGGTCACTCTATGGTGACTCACGGTCCATTTTCAAGATTTCTCTGTCCCCATATTCTTTTGGAACTATTACGGTGTCAAACCTTCCACAAGCACACATTTCCTTAAGAGGAGGGGTCACTCTAGGGTGACTCGAGGCGGTGTGGTCAGCAGACCTTGTGACGGTAATAATGGAGACCTTTTTTAATTAAATCTATATTTGCCATTGTTTTGTTAAGATAACGTTTTTAATATTAAACTAAGTTATTTAAAACTTATTAGAAACTTTCTATTAATGACACATTAAAAGTTTATATTTAGGCTTTATTAATTACGACACGTAATTTCATAGAAAGCCTCAATGATTATAGTGTTCATCATTTTTTCGGTAGTGATAGGTCAATCATACTTTCTCCAGGTAGATGGGAGTGGTCCTACCCGGTCACCCAGAAGTGGATGGTGAACCAGCCCCACTTTTGATTCCCTATTCCTCACACAAGATTGTACGATTGAGATTTTTCCGACTAATAATGAACACTTTTTATTTACGCTTTATTATTTATATCTATCCTTAATTCGACATATTAATAATGATAAAACATAGGCACTATGTTTACGGTTTATGAAAATATGTTATAACAAATTATATCTATGATGAATATATATAATTAAATTTTAATGATTCTTATTCAACAAGAATAATCATTAATTTACTTCACGGCTTATCCATAGGTTACCACGAAGGTTACGCCGTGGGCCTCGCCCTGGGCCTGGGCCTTACCACGGCTCTGGCCCGTGGCAACTAGGGTTTCGACCCTGGGGCTGGAGCGTAGCCCCTTGTCAGCCCTTGCCACAGGTTGGGCTGCGCCTTGCAGCCCAGCCAATTTTCCCGTTCCGATATTTCGGGTTGGGAAATAATCTAATTTTAAATTAATATTAAAATATCTAGAAATTAATTTCAATTTTAATTATTAATTTATTCATCAAATAATTCGTTCTTTAAATCGTTAAACTAAATTACATAATTATTTATCCTTGAACCATGGCTCTGCTACCAATTGTTGTAAATCGGTGGTATCAAGACGACTTCCTTACCACGATAATAGCCTCCGAGGCGTCCTCGTAACATTTAAAAATTCATTTTAAAGCGGAAATCTTATTACCGGACCGACGACACGGATATCGGGTAATAATCATTTCGTTAAGATCTGATAAATACTTCGAATTTAATATTTTCATATTTATTATTAACAATCTAGTCGAATAGGAAATAAATAGAAAGCGGTAAATGGTTGCGATGACCCAATGCATAAGGTCGTACCTCAACTGACGATTCCGGCCGCGAGTTCTGACTTGGGCAGGGCTCTGCCGGTGCTGAGGGAAACTCCCGTAATCTTCCAGGATATTCTCCTGGACTCCTCGTACCGAAGCATGGGCTTCGCCGGCAAGACTCTGTCGCAAAATTTAACTGACGGTTCTTTTAAAGCTACCGGAGAAAATATCTCCTAAGCCGAACCAGAAGAGAGATCACAAGCAGAAAACCAGCAGACCCTAGAGAGAGAGGGAGAGCTCGAGTTATTTCTCTGGGGAAGGTGTAATAAATGTGTAGAATGAGCTTCCTATTTATAGGCTCAAGCTGTAACCGATTTGGAGATTTTCTCTCCCTTTATTCGAATTTATTAAATTACATATGATTAATTATTTCAATCCAATGGTCCAGATTCAATCTCATCTAAATCCCATGGATATAATTAATCAGAGATTTAATTAAATAATAATACATGATAAGATCAAAATATTTAATCTTATCATCATATTAATATAATTCGAATTATATATATACATATACATATTAAAATTCGAATTTGTTTATGATTATCTAGATCCAATGGTTAAAAATAAATCTTAAACCAATCCAACGGATCAAATCGATTATGGATAAACTCAAATGCCCTAGGGTTTTACGAAACCCTAATTCGAACTCTTATCCTTATTTATATTCGAATTATATCATCATATATATAATATTAATTAATTTCTAATCCGACGGTTAAGATTAAATCTCAAACTGATCTAACGGACACAATTAATTAAGCAAATTCGAAATACCTAAACTTGGTCACCAAGCTTCAAAATATAATTACATTAAGGGTTCAAATCAATTATCTCAATCCAACGGTTGATATTAAAACATAACCGATCCAATGGATTAAATTGATTTTAGGGTTTTCCAAAATACCAAACTTCAGATACTTATGCCGCAAAAATAAAATCTTCAATTCTCATATTCGAATTTAGCTAGGGTTTGTATTACCCAAACCCTAATTCGAATTTACACATGTAACAATATATAAATATATATTTTTATTTATTAATATAAATCTTTTAATTATTAATTAATTATTAATTAGACATTAATAATTAAATCCAAATAATTAAATCATATCAATAAAACCTGATCTCAATATCACACATTAAATGTCATGGTGCCACACCATCATTTAAATTCGTGACATGTGATTTAATTTCATAGTTTATCGAACGGAGTCATAAACTTAGAAAATCCATAAATCACAAACCGTAAGTCTGAATGACTTGATTCAAAAAGAAAAGTTACTTAGAATTTAATTTACAACAACATGATGCTGTTAGAAAATATAAATTCTAACTTTCTTTCTTTCAGTTAATTCTGTGTACCAAAATATGATACTTTTGCCACGCTGACGATAAAACTATCTGACGTCTGACACAGACTTGTCAGTTTTATAAGTCGAGCCAAATGATTAAACATTATCCATAATGTATTTTAATCATGTACGTATCATCCGTTACGGAGCTATCCTGGGGACCATGGACCCGTATCATTTAAGCTCCAACGAACTGCTAATTGTTCGTCAAACCTCGAAGTGATTCCACTATAGACACAAAGCTGCACTCTTTAGTGATACGGTATATATTATTACCTTATAAAATCAGGGTATCCATTGATTCAATCAAATTCGGGTTATTGTCCTTTCACTTGATGACTCACACATGAGCAGGCAGTTTTTACCGTAATGCCCCTCATTGCATTTTCATCCTTGACTCAGCCAGTAATATAATGAGCAACCCACTTATGGTTTTGATTCATAAGTTGCGCACGGGTACATATTACTTCTCACCACTCGCAACCAAGGGAATCATCATGACTCTGAAGAGAGGTGTGTGATGCCCATGTCTATGATCAAGCCATCCTTACTACTGACTATCATGTTCCAAAAATAATAGTGTTGGGAACAGCGGTAATATCTTGTGTTATTTAACGGTTAAATGAAAGAACAATCAAGTCAGTAGCTCGGACTCATGATCACCCAGGACTTAGAACTAATATCCATTTGATCATCATTTTGTGACTCAACTACAAGTTATCGGTGACGGTCTTATATGATAACTTCTTGAGTTTAAGTTAGGTCTAGTTCAGTATTAAGACGCTTCATACTTAATGAACTTCTAGTGAGTATGACACACACATAATCCAGAATAGGATTGTCACTTAGTCACATTAATGACTTTACCGATTAATGGGCTCCCACTCAGTTAATCAGGTCAAGGACGTTTTAAGGTTCATTTATTATGTTTATTAATTCTTCCTCACTTGACTCTGTTGTGATAATAATAATATAATTGCAACCTTTATGAACTAAGGAATCAAACATTCTATTTTACTGTACCAGAAATTATTATAAGATTAACATAATAAGAATCATCTTTATTCAACGACTTGTCATAATCTTTTACAAATGGATAAATATCTTGTTTAAGGACACATATTTCCAACAAGAAATTCTTTAGCCATACTGGTTCTTTGGTTGCTTCACAGGCAGCCACATATTCAGCTTTTATTGCGGTACAGGATTGCTTTACGCTTCTCCAAAATATCGCTCCACCAGCAAGGGTGTACGCTGCTCCTGATGTCGACTTTCTCGCGTCTTTATCAGACATAAAGTCTGAATCACTGTATCCTAGTGGATTTATTTCTGACCTAAAAATACTAACATATAGTCTCTCGTTCTCCGAAGATACTTGAGAATGTTCTTCACTGCATAGCATACATCAGACTTCCCTTTGCTGAAGCATAGGGTATCCGCCTCATCTAGTTTTGGTCTTCCGGGGAAGTAGGGGACTATTTCCTGCTAAGGAACACTCCATGCTTGGTTGGTAAATTACCTCCCTTGGAGTTCGCCATTACAAAAAGTTCAAGCACCTTATCAATGTAAGTTACTTGAGATAAGACCAGAATCATGTTGTTGCGATACCTAAAGATACGGATCCCAAGAACATAACTGGCTTCTCCCATGTCCTTCATTTGGAACTGCGTAGATAGCTATGCCTTCACGTCCGATATTCTCTTCACACTAAATCCAATGAGAAGAATATCGTCGACGTATAGAATAAGAAATATTTCCACGGTGTTGTCATTGAGCTTATAAATGCTGGCCTCAGTGACGTTTTGAATGAATCCATAGGTCTTGATGGTTTCATCAAACCTTAGATTCCAAGATCTGGAAGCTTACTTCAATCCATAGATGGATTTGAGTTACCTGCAAACCTTCCTTTCTTGACCCTTTTGCACGAACCCTTTTGGTTGGTCCATATAGATGTTCTCGTCAATGCACCCGTTCAGGAAAACTGTTTAAGGTCTATCTGCCAAATCTCGTAATTGAGACTACAGGCTATGGCCATGAGAATCTGGATGGACTTATACTTAGCGACTGAAGCGAAGGTCTCATCCAAAATTAATACCTTCCCTCTTGGTAAAACCCTTAGCCACTAGTCTAGTCTTGAAGGTTTCAACCTTCCTGTCCACTCCTTTCTTTCTCTTTTATACCCACTTATAGCCAATGGTTTTGAAGCCATCCGGCAAGTCTACAAGTTCCCAGACTTCATTAGAATCTATTGATTCTATTTCTTGGTTCATGGATTCCTGCCAATTTCCCTTTACCAGGATCCTCCATAGCTCGCTTAAAGCTCATACGATCTTCAACACTAGTGTTTATGACATCTAGGAGAAATACAACCTGAGTTTACTCGTAGCGTTCAAATGGTATTTTGAACCTCCCACTATGTCTGAGTACTCCCAAAGTTTCTTTGAGAAACTTTAACTTAGATTACTCATATTATTGGTTTCTAGAGAACCTCCTACTACATCTGAGTATCCTTTGGTTCTTATTTTGGGACCGTGGTTTCTATACTCTGATTATGAACAGCCGTTGTTGATTGTGTAAATATTTTTGTCTTCTGACAATTCCTCAATTCATGTATTATCTTCAGGTTCATAGTTTATTATAGAGTCATATTTCAAAAGAGTTACTATTGTTGTAAAAAAATTACGTTACTCTCTTATATGATCATAAACTATATTTCGTCCGAGTCCCATGAATAATGTAAAATTATTCTTCCCCTTAATCATTTCTAAATGTTCTTGTTCCTTTCTTTCTAGAACACATCATTGTGTCGGTGTGAAAGAGAACGTTGAGTATCAGAGAATTAATTTCTCTATAAGCTGATCATTAAATTGAAAGTTCAGATTCACCCCTTCAGAATAACTGAAGAGTCATAAGTGATTAACTGAATTAAAAATTCTGTTCATGCAATAAATTTCTTGAACTTACAAAAGTTCTAATTTACTTTGCATTCATACCTTTACCTTAAATACTTTCCAGTCATTAGATAAAGTATTCATATCATTCTCGAGCTTTTATAATGGACCACATACACCAAATATGTACAAGCTTTATAGGAACTGTGGCTCTTTAGACCATTTTCTCCTAAAATGGTCTTTTAGTAATTTTTATCTTTGGACAAGATTCTCAAACAGGCACGGAACTGATGAACAGTTCACGTATTGGTGCATCCTGTTTATCTCATCCAAATTAATATGACTATCATTTAGATGCCTAAGCTATGATCGATCACTTCAACATTTAACCCTCTTCAGGATGTCACATCCATATTTTTCATTCATTATTTCATAATGGTCAGAGCTCGTTCATTTTACCTCACTTGATAACCAATATAAACAACTAGATCATTTCATAAATAATAATTATTATCTACAATAATAAAACTTTGTTTATATAAGTGGACATTTGAATTTCCACCTAAATCACAAAGTATATAATTTTTTTTTTTAAAACAACAACTTATTATATTTAAACGACTTGCTCCCACTGAAATAATTATCCCATTACTTTGACTCACACAGTCAACTTATAATAGTCTTCTGAATCATGAATTCGGTCAAAGGTTTCAACCTTAACCAATCATATGGATGGGTGATTATCTTCTCATTGTTCATCTTTAGCCATTTACAAAGTTCTAGAATTTTCAAATTACTCCCTTGTAATATCGAGTGGAAATACCAGCTAATCACAAAATATAATCAATAAGTGAACAAAATCACTTATTCAAACATTTATTGTCTTAATTAAACCCCTTAACTATTTGTGTGATGCAAACATGTTGTGGGAAAACGTTAACTAAACCCCTTAACTATTTCGTGATAATTTAACCGATTATACACGTCGTTGCCATCCTTAGTGGCATGGTCACTCTATGGTGACTCGCAGTATCAACCGTGTAGTTTGGTTAAACTAAGTTTTAGTCATAAACTTAATTAAAATTCAAAAAAAGAACTACCAAAATTCCGTATGATTATTAACTATCAACATAGACGGTCGGGAAGCACCAACTTTTGTGCAAGCTTAACCCATTATTTTAAGTTCTTAGGATCCTCTTGGAAACGTCGTCCTTAGCAAATAGTCACTCTAGGGTGACTCACGGTCCATTTCCAAGATTCCTCTGCCCTCTGTTCTTTTGGAACTATCACGGTGTCAAACCTTCCACAACCACACCTTTCCTGAGGAATGGTCACTCTAAGGTGACTCGAGGCGGTATGGTCAACACACCTAGTGACAGTAATAATCGAGACCTTTTGAATTATTCTATACTTGCCATTATTTTAATTAAATAACTTTTTTAATTACTAAGATATTTAATAACTTATTACAAAATTTCTATTAATGACACATTAAAATTTTATATTTCGGCTTTATTTATTACAGTATGTAATCTTAATTAAGCCCTTATTTATAGTGTTTATTATTTCGTCGGTAGTGATAGGTCAAACCATACTCTCTCCAGGTAGATGGAAGGGGTCCTAACCGGTCACCCAGAAATGGTTGGTGAACTGACACCACTTTTGACTCCCTCTTCCTTAGACAAGATCGTACGTTTGAGATTTTTCCTACTAGTAATAAACACTTTCACATTTACTATTTATTATTTATATCTACCCTATCTTCGACATATTAATAATGACAAAAGATAGACACTATGTTTACGGGTTATGATAATAAGTTATAACAAATTATATTTATGATGAATATTTATAATTAGATATTAATGATACTTATTCTTAAAGAATTATCATTAAATCGATTTTAGGCCCTATTAATAATTATTTAGAAAATATTTAAAATATGTCAATGATATCATTCCAAAGAATTATCATCCATATTTTAATAATAAATAAGAAAATATTATTTAATCATTAAATAATATCCATATTTAATTTTATGAATTTTAAAAAATAAGAAAATGTTATTTATCCATAAATAACATCCATATTTTAATTCTAAATAATTAAAGATAATTTATTTAATTCATAATTTATTTATTTCAAGAATAATAATTAATATTAAATTTATTTAACCCACGGGTACCGGGTCAGATTAAAAAATCCGCCGCATATTATAAAAAATAACACGTGGGCCTTCCGGGTAAAATCACGGGCCCACGAGCCGCGGAATGGCCTAACCCGGGCTCGGGAAAAGCCCTGGAGGAAAGCTGCCACCGGGCTGGGCCTACAGGCCCATTCCCTTGCCTTACTGGGTTGGGCTGTTGAGCCCTGGACGTTGTTGGGTAGCGTCCTGGCCATGCCCTGGTCGCTGCCAGCGGCAGCAGTTCCTGGGTCCGTAACCGAGGCCCACTCGGTTCGGCCCAGGCACAGGCAAGCCCAGGCAGCGTTGCTTCCTGGGAATCCCTCACCGAGAGCCCAGGGGTTGCAGCGAGCAGCCCTTGCTCGCTCCCTGTGGACTTGGCGCGAGGCCGTTGGGCTGGTCACCAGTCCGGCCTCCCACTAGGTTCGCTGCGAGCGAACCCTAGCCCACAGGTTGGGCTACTTCCGTAGCCCAGCCCATTACCCGGTCCGAGTATTTCGGGTCGAATAATATTTCTAATTTTAAATTAATATTTCAAATGTCTAGAAATTAAATTTCAATTTTAATTATTAATTTATTCATCAAATAATTCGTTTTTTGAACCGTTAAATTAAATTAGGTAATTATATATCCTTGAACCATGGCTTTGATACCAATTGTTGGAAAATCAGGGTTTGATTCCCGGTTCCATTACGCCAAAATGTGCCTCCGAGCCGTCCCGGTAACATTGAAAAAATTATTTTAAAGCGGAAAACTTATTATCGGACCGACGGCACGGATATCGGATAATAACCATTTTAACAAGACCCGATAAATATTACGAATTTAATATTTCCTAAAAATTATTAATAGGCTAGTCGAATAGAAAATAAATATAAAGCAGTAAATGGTTGCATTTATTAACCCAATGCATAAGGAAGTACCTTGGTTGACGTTTCTGGTTGCGGACTCTGAAGTTCCGCAGGGCTCCGCCGGGGCTGAGGGAAACACCTGTGATTTTCCGAGATATTCTCCTTAACTCCTCGTACTGAAGCGTGGGCTTCACCGGCAGGGCTCCATCGCAAAACTTTATTGAGGTTCATTTTAAGCTACCGGAGAAACAACGATCTCACTAAGCCAAACCGAAAAGGAGATCAGAGGCAAAAACTCGCTGACCCTAGAGAGCTTGAGTTTTTGCTCTGGGGAAAGGTGTGTTGAATGTTGTAAATGAGTTCCCTATTTATAGACTTGGCCCGTAACCGAATTACACATTTTCACTCAAAAATTCGAATTTAATAATATTTAAATACTTTAATTATTTCAATCCAATAATTGAGATTTAATCTCATCTAGATCCAATGGTTATAATTAAACTTGTATTTAAGTAAATAAGAAAGACTTGGTAAATACAAAAACCAATATTATCCTCTTATTTAATTTTATTGGAATATATATATTAAATTTCAAAACTTATTATTAAGTATAACTAATCATCCTAATCCAGAGGCTTGGATTCAATCTTATCTAAATCCAATGCATATACTTAATTAGGGATTTAATTAAATAAGTAAAACTTGGTAAATCAAATTAACCAATCTTATCCTCTTATTTTAAATTCGAATTATATATATTAATGATAATATCAAAATTAATTATCTAGATCCAACAGCTTAGATTAATCTTGGACCTATCTAATGGATCAAATTAATTTGGGATAAAATTATATACTTTAAGACTTGGTAAAATACTAATTCGATTTTATCCACAAAATTTTCTTTGAAAAATATATATTATAAATATAATTAATTAATTTCTAATCCGACGGTAAAGATTAAATATAAAACCGATCTAACGGATAGAAATAATTAGGTTAAATTCGAAAACCCTAAACTTTGTCACAGAGCTTCGATTTTTCGAATTAGGGTTCGGTATAAAATCAATTATCTTAATCCAAAAGTTTATATTAAATCATTTCCGATCCAATGAATTAAATTAATTTTAGGGTTTTTGATAAAATACTAAACTTTAGGTACTTCTGCAGCAATTATGAATAGACAAAGTCTTTCTCAATTCGTGTGGAATTCGTTCCACTTTATATGCAGCCCATTCGATATACACCTATACAAATATATATAAATATATTTTTATTTATTAATCTAAATCTATTTATTATTAATTAATTATTAATAACATATTAATAAATAAATCCAAATAATTAAATTGTATTAATATTTTGCTGATCTCAATAACACACATTAAAATTCACCATAATTTAAATTCGTGACATGTGATTTAATTTCATAGTTTATCGAACCGAGCACAAACTTAGAAAATCCATAAATCACTAACCGTAAGTCAATTACTTGGTTTAAAATGCAAAGTTGCTTAGAATTTAATTTACAACAGCATGGTGCTGATAGAAAATCTAAATCCTACCTTTCTTTTATCAGTTAATTTTGTGTACCAAGATATGGTACTTTTGCCACGGTGACGATAAAAATATCTGACGTCTGCCACAGACCTTTCAGTTTTATAAGTCTAGCCAAATGATTAAACATAATCCTGAATGTATTTTAATTACGTACGTATCATCCGTTACGGAGCTATCTTGTGGACCATGGACCCGTATCACTTAAGCTCCAACGAACTGCTAGTTGTTCGTCAAACCTCGAAGTGATTCCCCTATAGACCCGACGCTGCACTCTTTAGTGATACGGTATATATTATTCCCTTTATATCAAAAGGGTGTCCACTGATACAATTAAATTCGGGTTATTGTTCTTTCACTTGACGACTCACACATGAGCAGGCGGTTTTTACCGTATTTCCCCTCATTACATTTTCCTCCTTGACTCAGTCAATAATATTATGAGTAACCCACTTATGATTTCGATTCATAATTTTCGCACAGGTACCTCTCACTTCTCACCACCGACAATCAACGGAATCATCATGACTCTGAAGAGAGCTGTGTGAGGCCCATGTCTATGATCAAGCTACCCTTACTCTTGACTATCATGTTCCAAAAATTATAGTGTTGGGAACAACGGTAATATCTTGTGTTCTTTACCGGTTAAATCAAAGAACAATCAAGCCAGTAGCTCGGACTCAAGACCACTCACGACTTAGAACTAATATCCATTTGATCATCTATTTGTGACTCAACTACAAGTTATCAGTGACGGTCTTATATGATAACTTCTTGAGTTTAAGTCAGGTCCAGTCCATTATGAAGACACTTCACACTTAATGCACTTCTAGTGAGTGTGACACACACACATAATCTAGAACAGGATTGTCACTTAGTCACATTAATGACCTTATACGATTAATGGGCTCCCACTTAGTTAATCAGGTCATGAACATTTTAAATTCATTTATTATGATTATTAATTCTTCCTCACATTGACTCTGTTGTGATAATAATAACATAATTGCATCCTTTATGAACTAAGGAAACAAATATTCTATTTTACTCTACCAGAAACTATAATAAGATTAACATAATAAGTATCATCTTTATTCAATGACATGTAATAATCTTTTCAAATGGATAAAACAACTTTTTTAAGGACACATATTTCCAACAAGATTAACATCTGAATAGAGGGTATATGAAAATATGTCCAGAAATCTCCCACTTGCACTCTTAAGAAGATGCATCGTTCCGATGAAAATTGTATATCTATCAAAGTTTTTCTCGATAGTATATCTCTTACTTTGTTCACTAGAAATCAAGAGTAGTCACTTTAATTTATATTATGTTTTATATCTCTCCTACAATCTTATCCGAAAGATTATATTTCTTGAATTCTTTTCCTTATTCGGTTTAAAGAGCTCCCACTGAAACGCTTAACACAATATGGTACGTTTGTTTATTGGTTCTTTATCTGTAACTTCGAATTTGCATGTTATATCTTTAAAGATATATTGATCTCAGGTTAAACTAATGTCTATGCATTAAATGTTTAAATACCGTAAAGTATCTGTGATAGAGTTAACTTGTTAATCATAACACTCGTATCACACTTTATATAAAGTAAGACATATTCTTTCTTGATTCTATAATCATATTACTTACTTGCATGTCCTTGACTTTAAGTCATGTGAATACAACAGTTATGAGTTACTACTAACTCTTCTGTTAAGGCATTCAAATTATTTATTGTTTTGAACAAAACAAGAATCATAGCATTTTATTAATGTATACGTTTTCAAGGATTTACAATTTATACGATGTTTCAATATTACGCGTACGCT
Organism: Parietaria judaica; assembly: GCA_954871525.1. Taxonomy (NCBI): domain Eukaryota; kingdom Viridiplantae; phylum Streptophyta; class Magnoliopsida; order Rosales; family Urticaceae; genus Parietaria; species Parietaria judaica. Next base: position 6,577,191 of record OX940868.1, read on the forward strand.
GCGCACTATAAACATGGTACATCGTAAATTAATTATATCATGTCAAATAATAATTATACCGTTTGGTAAGTATTAATCAAACCTATAAAACCGTGACGAAACTGAGTTAATGATCATCCTTCATGCAGGGTCATTAAAATAAATGCTTCTGCTTTAAGTTTTTCCGAAAAAACTTTCAAATTTATATCAGATTTTAAAATTTACATTAATCCGATATGGATTAAATTGTCTTGTAAAATTTATCATAAAATCTTTCTATTATTCAAAATATAATCTCAAACTTATTTATATGGACAATGCTTGTAAACTATGTCATTCATAGAGACATAATACTTTTGTCTGCCATCGATTATTTAGTCGATTCAGAATGAATAAGAAACTCTAGAGAGATAGCATAGTAATCAGAGAGCTTAAAAGATTCTACACAATTTTTTTTCTCTTTTTTTTTAACAGGGAATCACCCGTGATTACCAATCTTGCTATTAAGGCATAACCTTTTGTCTATTCCTCTCTTTCTTCTAATACTTTCGCTTATGTTAACCGTTCAGCGAGTATTATAGTTCTAGATGTGACTTTAGTCAACTATTTTGAATCTTTCCAGCTATCATAATGTATATAGAATTCTTCAATATCTTATTGAAGTTAAACGTATTTCAATGTATGTATATCTTAGCAATTACTCGTAGTATTTGGTTCTGCTGATGCGGCTCGCATTACGTCTGAGTATTCTATGTAACTCTAAACATTAAATGGTTTTATTTTGGATATCAAAACAGATATTAATAAGATCGAATTAGAATTTAATGGATAAACGAATATTTCGTTTTTCATAAATATAACTACCTTAATTATTCAGTAATTATTTAACATCATATTAATCGTTTATGTTTTTATTATCATATTGGTTATTTATTCTTTCATATAATGGATAATACTTTTCACACATCGATAAATTCAAAAATTGAATATCTTTATTAACGCATCAAGGTTTGCGGAGTGAATGAGAAAAACTTCTCATCTAATCCATTATTCCAGAAAAATGCGAATGAAATAGACTTATCCAAAAATTAAAATAAAAACATGAATTGTCTGAGACTTTAATTTAACGATTAAACTTTAAAAAAAACTTCCATTGACTCTGAGACGCTCATGTCAATATCTTAGAGAATCACTCCTTCGAAACTGTCTCTAAAACAAGAAATATTTGAAACATATCTTAGTTTTCTCGTGGAATCAAATATTCACCAGAAAAAGGACATAAATGTCCTTTATAGAAAATATATGTAAAAATAAGAAACATCTAGGTGAGACACTCACCGGTTTTCATATTCTTGTTTCTAAGCTCGGGACACTGGTGTTTCCAATGACCATTCTCCTTGCAGTAGAAACATTTCCCAGTAATGTTCTCTTTCGAATTCTTGGTTCTTTTTTAGAAGTCCTTTTTCTTATCCTTCTGGTCCACTTTCTTTTTCTTCTAAGGATTACCTTACCGAGAATTTCCAATCTGAAACGCAACATGCGCTTCGGATTTCTTAGTCAATCCCGAGATGCTTTTAAAAGTATGTAGCTCATTAATAAGTTGAGTGATATCGTAATTAAACTTATTCATAATGTAGTTACTGGTGAAAGGTACGAAGTCCGATGATAGTGAGTTCAAGATGATACTCACTTGGGACGTTTCGTCCACCTTTGCACCATGAAGTTCAGCTTCATTGAAGTAAATTGTCATATCCATTACGTGATCCCGGACACTAGTCCCACGTTTCATTTTGGCATTCATATATAGACGATTTGCATTATGATGAGCTTGCACCGAACGAGTTCCGTACAAACCTTTGAGAAGTGCCATCATCTCGTTTGCAGTCTTAAGAACTTCAAGCTTTACCCTCAACGTATCGCTTATTCTGGCTAGAATATAGCCCATTGCTCGATAGTTGGCTTGGATCCAGCTGTCATATGGTTCCCTTGTAAACTAATTCACTGAATTCTGAAACCGAATTCCTTGTAAACTAACTACCTTGTTTAGAACGATCATGCAATAATTTGATTATCACATGCAAGAGTGACCCACCATGTTTATGGTTTACAAATTTAACTCAAACAGTCACCACCCTTAGGGGATAAGATCTAGCTGAAACACGGCCGTTGAAATATGTCTGCTCGCCATTATCCATAGTTAGACCAGTACAGTGACATATTGATTACATAAATTTTAAACCTTTCTAAATGAGGCCAGATATAGCTGACACGAGGTGTTATGTAACCGGTCGTTGTAGTGGCAATAGGTGGAGATCTTTCTAAGCTAAACTCTTGATATCTTAAGATATAGCTATGTTTTTTACCATCTAAGATAATAACGATTATCTAGGTTTGAGCTAAAAAACAAGTAACTTACATTTTAATTATCTGGAATTAAAAATAAATCCTATCGGTTTATAGCTTTCGAATAAGCTCCCATTAACTACCCTTAGTTCTAGGTTATTATAATATACCGGGTATACTAAGAACCTTGGTAGTGATAGACTGAGTTGTGTTTCCCACGCAAATGGTAGGAGTCCTAAACAGTCACCCAAAAGTGGATGGTGATCTGCCTCACTTTTGATTCCTTCTTTCTGGAAAGAAACACAAGTCTCGAGAAGTTTCCCGTGATTAATAATGAAGTTATTTATTGATTATTTACTATCTAATACTCAATCACAAAATTCTCATTAAAATCCCAATGTTATGTAGCCCACTATGTAACATAATCGATTTATGAATTAATAATTAAATTATAAATCGAGAAAAAGTTTTATAAATATATCAATAATTGAATCTATCCTTATTCAAGGAATTATTTATTTATTTTAATAAATTAATAAACCAATGATTAATTCAAAATTAATCACTTATTATTAATTAAATGCTGATTTAAACGGGAATAATAAAATAAATAAATTTTGATTTATCTTAGAGGACTTATCAAATTAGGAACACGTTTATTATTCATTCAGGTTTAAATTTAATTTAATCAAAATAAAAAAAAATAAAAAAAAAATAATTATAAAATTAAAATTAAAATTAAACAAAAAGCCTGAATTTAATAATATTAGGTTTATAAATTAAATATCAAAACCGAAATTATTAATCATTAAAAAAAACGTGTGGGATTTTATCCGGTCCGGCCCAAAACCGGACCAAAATCCCTAACCGAAGCCTAGGGCTTTGGTTAACCTAGGGTAAGGCCAAAACCGGGCCTTACCGGGATAATGTTGTGGGCTAAAGCCCATTGTTTTCTAAAACAGGACTAGTCTAGTTAAAACCGACCGGTTATATCCTCAAACCCCATCCCTAACCCGGGTTGGGTTTATTAACCGAGCAGATGGGAAATCATAGCCTCAATTTTCTGTCCAAGAACCCTACCGGGTTCTCGAGATTCCCATACCACCCCGAAACTGGCCTGGTTCTGTGTTTCTTTGGTCTGCCAGCCCAGAACCAGGCTAGCCGAAGTCCTGTGCGGCTAGGAAAAATCCCAACTGCTTTTGGCTTGACCGGGGAACCTAGACCAAGTTCCCTTGTCTGTTCCGACTGCCAGTCTTCTAGTCAGACTCGTCGTTTAACCATTCCGGCCCGGAATCGGTATGGCTATGTAACAGTGCGGCAGAGAAAAATTCCAGCCGCTTTTCCCCTCTTCCTGGGAACCTTAACTGGTTCCCAAGAATTTCCCGATTGTTCTGGGAACCCTAATGGGTTGCCGAGACTTATCCCGAGTGCCAGCCCTAACCGGGTTGGCCGATTTATTTAATCTAGTTGATTTTTCAACCGGATTCCTACTTTATTCGGGAAACAAGTTGGTTTCCCGATGCCTATAAAAAAGGCGGTTAAGGTTTCAGCATTGGCCGAAACCCTAGCCATCATAGTTAAAAAAAATATGTTTACATAAAAATAAATTAACAAATAGTTTATTCATAATAATAATTTAAAATTGATTTTCTTTTAAGCTTTATAACAATTTTTAAAAAATTAATACATTTAAATTTTTTAATTATTCATCAAAATTACGGGCTTGGATACCAATTGTAGGTCATATATGCGGATGTTTACCTCAGAGATCACCGGAAAATTCTAATTAACACGAGTTATAGACAAGTACACGGTTTGACCTTTTAAATTTTTTTTGGATTAAAGTCCTATACCAGTAATCCTGTCAAACCGTCTTATACAGTTCATTCGAATTAATTATCCCTGATCGATGATGAATTAATTATTTCAATTTTACAAACGACTTTGATTTTGATTCTGAGCGATGAGTATATGTAAATAAAACGCCATCAGTAAACACAAAAATCATGTACCTTATTCTTGGAGATTTCCTTACACAAATCTTGATTCTTGAAATTTTTCTGACTCTGAGCTCCAATGATTTGCGATTTTGTGTGAGGAATAATATCTAGAAGCCTTCCGATGTATTCTCCAGGACTACGTCGCGGGGATAAAATAAACGTGAGAGAAAAACCCTGAGAGAAAATCGCGAAAGAGAGAGAGGAGGTTTTGAAAATTCTCAATGAGAATTAGTGTGTGATTTTAGGTTTCAAGGTTCCCTATTTATAGGAGAAAATATAACCAACTTAGAGAAAATCTCTCAACTAACTAGAGAGATTTACGCCAACCACTTTGGATATATTCAATCTAAGATTTGATTTAAATAATTTAAATCAAATAAAGAATAAATCCAAATAAATCGTTTCCGAGAAACCCTAAAAGATTTGAAAAGATTCAAATCCTTATTTTCAAAGATTGTATTTCTTGAAATCGAAAATCATATATATATATATATATATAAATCTATTTACATTATTTTCTCTTTATTAAATATACATGGTATAAATACCTATGTTTAATTTCTCTGTTTTCAATTTAAATAACAGTGTCAATTTCAGTCGGGGACTAGAACTGTTATTATCATAAATCGTAAACCTAAGTCTGATTGACATGATTCAAAATTTATAAATAAATTCCTAGGAATGTCTTAGGATAAAATTTATACATCTTTTATGGTTTGATCTAGCATTACCAAACTTTGGTACTTATGCCATAATTTAGGGTAATCAATAAGTTTTTACTATGCCATCACAAATAAAAGCTGATTTGATTTTATCCGTTTCAAAGGACACATTTGAATATTATTTGCGATGTCATCCTGATGGAGCTAATAAGGGGACTAATGGACGTACACACTCGAGTTACGGTAAAGTGTAGGCTTTTACCAACCTCGATTACATTCCACTATAGCCCTCGGCTGAACTCTCAAGTGTGTATGATATTTATCTTCCTGAACATAGGTGTCCAGTGATTCCATCAGATATCTGTATACTAGGTTTTCGTGTTATTATGATACTCATCAAGAGGGTATCAATGTTTCTGTACTACCCTCTTGATGATAGTATCTTATTCTTATGATTCATACATACCACTAACTCAAGTAGACGATGAATCTAATGAGCTGATCATGAGTGCTCGTTTGTTTCTCTAGAAAAACAATAAGAATATCATAAAGATATTGTCCATGTCTGCCATTATGCAACTTTTGCTGGTCAATCGTCTAATCCCAAAATAACGGTTGTGGGAATAATACAAGTACTCTGTAATTATTATTTCAAATATTATGTAAACCAAACCGTATAAGTTCATAACGCTCAGAACTTCAACCAACTCATATCCGATCATCTAGTGACTCTTTCGTACTATCATTATTGACAGTCTTAATGGATGATTTCTAATTCAAGTCTTGTCCGTCTATTCCCGGACATTGCACGGACCGTACTATGATCCGGTAATAGATCATCACCTATAGTGATTAAGTTCATCAATGATCTTTCATTCCTTGAAAATTCCCATTTTCAATCTAGATCATGGACCGTGATAGTCAAACCCCCTCACAATAGACTACTTGTGATGACTAAACACGATAGCAATATAAAAGAACTATGGATAAACATTCATTTAGTATTGGCTACTTATAATCCGAAGATAACTATATAGCATAACTTTAATCAACTTTGTTCATTCTTAGGTTCGACCAAAATCTTATACAAGTGAGATTAACATCTGAATAGAGGGCATGCGATAATATGTCCAACACGGACAACTCTTCCGAGGCTTGTGACCCTGCTCTAAGACGATCTCTTCTTTTTAGACGCGCCTCCATTGGTCAAGCCAAACCTAGAGGGGGCGAATTTCTAGAGAGAGAAAGCTAGAGAGAGAAGCTCCCGAGAGAGAAGTGAGTGAGTGTGAAAATGAGGACGGGAAGACCTCTATTTATAGGAAAACAAATTCCCCAAAATTGCACCTCCAGGGGCCTACGAATTTCTCTCCTTCAGAGAGGGGTTTGTCGCGGCGTCATGCCGCATGGAAAGCTTGTATGAGCTTCTTGGTTCGTTCTCGGTGTCGTCCGGTTGTCCGTGAGTTCGCATGTTGAGTCCCGGGAATCAGGAGGATTTCTCGGGGGTCTTCGTGAGTTTGGATCTCTTTGTGAGTTTGGATCTCTTCGTCGTGTGGAATAATTGTGAGTTATTTCCTTGTCGAGCTGTGATGATGACGTCTATGACTACGCCTACTGTGGCACCATTCCGACTCGTCGGCTTTTCGCCTCGTCGGCTCGTCGCGCTGGCTCGTCGGCTTCTCGGCTCGTCGCCCTGTCGGCTCGTTAGCTTGTCTGCTTGTTGCCTTGTTGGCTCGTCGGTTGTTCGTCTTTTCGGCTCGTCATCTCGTTGTCTCGTCGCCTCGTCGCCTCGTAGCCTTGTCGTCCTGTCGGCTCGTCATTTTGGCTCCGGGCCTCGCCAATGTCTTGGTTCGTCGGCTTATGGGCCTCTGACTTCTTCACTGTGCTTTGACTTACCAAAAGGGGACCCAAGTTTTACATGTTCCGAAAAAATGCATATAACATTATAATTTTGCATATTTAAGAATAAAGAGTTAAGTGTGATATACAACTGCTCCGAACACAACATATCGTGGCATAATCTGTATAGACAAGGAATGAGCTCATGTGTTTGATTTATTGAGTCTTTGATTGTGCATTCTTTGCGAACATTACACTACATTGTACCAAATCAGTTTGTTTTCACTCCAAAACCCTAGTACACTATAAAATAAACAAGTGACATATTAACTCAAAGGGTCAATGTTTTCGAATTTCCTTAGGCATGATGCCAATGCCCAAAAACGACGGCAAAAGTCCCCAATGTGCACTAATCACTCTAATCACAAAATTCCAGCCAACTAATTGGATGGTTGTTAGTCAAATGATGATGTGGCAGTGTTGACTAACACGCGGACATCTACGTGGCACGCCATGTCGTCTTTTAAAAAAAAATTGCCACGTCTTTTTTATTTTATTTTTAATTTTTTTAAGGGGACTACTTATTTTCTCGCCCTCTCCCACGTTGCCACGTGTACACACTCTCTCTCTCTCTCTCTCTCTCTCTCTCTCTCTCTCTTTCCTAAGCTGTCCCACGTGTCATCCAAATAAGTAATCAAAATATTTTGTATTCGTATTTTGGAACCATGACCAAACCCGGATAAATAAATCACTAAATTACTACATCAAAGGTATTTGGTTTCAAATTGTAATGGATATAACAACTTAAATAGCAAACATATCCATTAATATGTGAGATATCTTTTCGATTATTATCCGTCATTTTTCGGGTAGTGGTTGAAAATACTACTAAAGTTGTGAATATTATCCTACTTATAAGTTTATTTTCGGGTAGTTGCTGAAAATACTACTAAAATTGTAAATATTATCCTACTTAAGAGTTTTAAATACTTGCATCTTAATTATGACAAATTAATAAAGTAAAATAAATATGAAATAAATTTATCTATTTATTAACAATATCACGACTAATTAAATAAATAAAATGAGTTTAGCATTGCTACTGTAACTAGCTTATTATGATTAGTTAATAAACATGATGATCATAAATCTATAGAAATTTTAAAAAATGAATAATGTGACTCGACTAACGTAAACCCTTTTGATTGCTCAGAAATTTTATACTTATCTTGATAAAGTCAAACTATATAAAACCAAACTTTAGATAACGTGGATTACTTGTTATGCTAATTATACAAGATTATTTCTTATTGATTTAGTTAATTATACTTATCTTGATAATCTCTTAATATGTTTGCTATTTAAATTGTTATATTCATTACAATTTGTCACCAAATAACTACGGTGGTTTAGTGTTTTGTTTCTTTGGGCTTTGGGTTTCAACCTTATAAATGCAAAAAAATAAAATGCTAGTTATTTGGATGACACATGTCATAGTGTGGGAAATAAAGAATGGACACGTGACAACGTGAGAGAAAGCGAGAAGAAAAGTGGGTCAGGTTAAAGAATTGCAAAAAAATGATGTGGAAAAAAATTAAAAATTAAAAATGACGTGGCATGCCATGTGGTTGTCCGCGTGGCGGTCAACACTGCCACATTATCAGTTGACTAACATCCATCCAATTAGTTGGATGTAATTTTGTGATTAGAGTGATTAGTGCATATTGGGGACTTTTGCCATCGTTTTTAGGCATTGGCATCATGCCTAAGGAAATTCGAAAACCTTAGTCACTTATGCCGCTAATTACCCTAATTCAAACTACAACTTATAGTACCGTTATCTTATGTTTTGTTTCCCGTTACTAAATACGTGTAAACACTACAAATAATATATAATAGCAGTTTCAATTTTAGTGTGAATAGTTTTATTTTCTTTTTCATATTAGAGCAGGTTGAGATTTAAATTATATATTATATTAATCGAATGCATACATGTATTCATTCTAAGTCTAAACGCTTCGATTTGATACACAACAACCAAAATACTTAAGATCGTGTTTTCATTAGTTTTGTCAAAAAAATTCGATTCTCATTTATTCAACATACTTTCTTCATAAGATCAGACAATAATTAAAGTAGGTTTTCTATTGATAACTCATATATATCGGATAATTCTCGACATTGTCCACTGTATACCTTGGACTTTTATTACCTTTCTCTTCACCTGCATGATCTCTTCTTCTTCTAGTAAATAATATAGCTTAAAATCTCGCAATATGGTTGTTGACGTGGTTTTCCACCTCAAATAGTCAAGTGTGACTTGTGAGTGTACGATGTTCTTGGAATTAGATGATTCAGTGGAATTCGATCTCTCACGTTGCAAGCTCTCGATTCACTCTCGATATATATATATATATATATATATATATATATATATATATATATATATATATATATATATATATGAGACGAGTTATTTTTTATAGAGGTTCGTCCCAAGGCGATATTTGACTGCGTCCTCTGTTAGTTTATTGCGACAATTGACATTGACGGACAACTACAGATAGCAAATCACGCCTAGAAAAGGGAAAAGAATGAGAAGAGGGGAAAAGAATACAACAAAATCTCTAAGTGAGCAGAAATGCCGGGTAGAAGCTTTCGATGTATTCTCTCAGGATTGTGTATGCGTATCTCCCTTGATCTGGGCTTGAGCTTGATATTTATAGACTTCAATTCTTCCCGTTGGACTTCCAGGAATCGTGGGGTCTTCTCTCCGCGCTGACCGGGTAGAATGGCTCATCTCGCTACACGTGTCCCAAGACTACGTTTTCCTCGTCATGTTTGAATTATGCCCGTTGAAGACTTGACTTCGTGCTCCTCCGCTTGGGTTTGAAGTGAGATGCCGGGTAGAGAATATGACGACTCTACCCTCGTCTTTCTAGATTGATGACGAATAGATATTGGGTCTTTGGGCTTTTTGGGCCGAGTGGCTTTGTGTCCGTTGGGCTTTGTCTGATTGAGAACTCTATTGGGCTTCTCAATTAGGCTTTTGTGAATATCGATTTATTTATTTAAATCCTTTAATCTTTGTTTGTAATTTAATTAATTCACAACTTGGGCACTTTATGTCATATTAAATAATGACGAATTGATCTTCTATTAATAAATTATGTATCTCAATATCTCACAATGTGATTTTAAAGTCTAACTAAATTGGCACTCAAAACATGTAGTGATATTAAACACCTAAACAAATGTCTTGTTTGGTGGATACATTAAATTAAAAAGTAGGCATTCCAACATTAAAAATAATTTATACGTATTTGCCTTAAATTTCTTTAAATCATCCGATTTTATATTTTGAAATCTTATATCAATCTCATTGTCTAACTACATGAATTGAGAGATTAATGCAAATACATGAATGAGGTTATCCTATAATATAATTTATACTATAATGTTGGTACATTTATTTATACTCTATACTTGCATGAGTAAATATATAATGTGCTAAGGGCTAAATTGATTTTTTTGGTTCAATTTTTATGTTTAGTTTTAGGAATATCTTATTAAACTCCATATCTGAACTATATATGACACAAATAAATGTTCATATAGTAATAAATACAATTCAGTAACTACTTATAAGTTACCACTAAAGTAAAGCCTTCAATAAAAAAAAATAAAAAAAAACCCTAAAGTAAAGTAAAGAAAAATAAAACATCTAGATTAATTACGTGACTTGAAGCTCAAAACGTAAACAATTTATAAGACTTTACAATCAATAACTGTCTCCTGGACATTAAAAATAAAAATAAAAACTTATACCAATAGTGATGGACAGAAGAAGATTTTGTAAATTTGTTAAAACTTTCACATGCCAATACAACTATAAAATATATGAAAACAAAAAGAAAGGTTTATGTGACCTATCAGGTCTTAAAAATTAAAACGACATAAAACACCGATAAAATACAATCAAATATCATTTTCACGCCTCGTCAACATATGCACTGTCAAAACCTCCAATTCGGTATACGCTATAGACCCGATTCCGACACCCCGAGTCAAAAACAAAAGCCCGTCAAAGTTAAACACGTACCAAGCAATTATCGGAGATCACACGAAGACAAAGAGTGCTCAATCTCGGCGATATTACGCTTAAACTACTATTTTTCATTTACTTATTTAATTCCGCTATTTCTTTCCGTTTTGAATCTTATTTGTTTCTCTTTTTAATTTTGGGAAACTTCAATCTCCCTTAGGATAAGAGTAAGACTAATTCGCCCAAAAACTAATGCGAACTAATCGCAACAAGCAGCAACCAAGAAGCATCCTTAACCCAATCCCATCCCTCCACGTGTCGCCCCACGACTTTCCCCTCAGTCGAACCCCCAAGTGATCACCTTCCATAAGAATCTCCAAACTCTCTCTTCACTTCCAAACTCATCGGAAATTTTTGGGTGAATGATCTTCGAATGCATACATGTTTTTTCGAATTGTTTGATTCTCTTATTGTTGTCTATCAGTTTAGGGTTTGAATGCCAACAATTTTTCGGACTTTTTTCATATCTAATTATATAACTTTGTCTAATTACAGAGAGAAAAATTATATGAATATGTGTTATAATGTTGAGGAATTTGTTCCATGGTTGAATATGTATATCATATATCATTTTGAGTGTTGTTTATAATCTGGGTTTTGATTGATTTTTGTTTTTTTGTTTCTTGGTTTAGAAGCGATCATTAAGCGAAATCAATGTCAAGATACTTGCGAAGACGTGTTGGAGCTCATACTGCAAAAAGTTTCTTACTTTGACCTTCCTTCTTTCTCAGCCGTTTGCTCTTCCTGGTATCAAGCTAAGAAAGCTTACAGGCCGTTTTCTCGCCCGATTCTGCTCTCGATTGCTGTAGACTTTTGTGTCGCAGATGATTCCAACCGACTTAATATAAGATTCCGTACACTCCCCGAGGGCGACACTACTGATGTCGTCGTTCCTCTCAGTCAGAGATATCATCCGTTTCACTGCATTGGATGGTCGAAACAAATGTTGGTGCTTGCCGACAGGAAGACGGGGACCCGGATCGTGTTGGACATGTGTGTTCTTAAACAAGATATTTTATCCATTTGTAAAAGATTATGACAAGTCGTTGAATAAAGATAATGCTTATTATGATAATCTTATTATAGTTTCTGGTAGAGTAAAATAGAATGTTTGATTCCTTAGTTCATGAAGGATGCAATTATGTTATTATTATCACAACAGAGTCAATGTGAGGAAGAATTAATAATCATAATAAATGAACTTAAAATATCCGTGACCTGATCAACTGGGTGGGAGCCCATTAATCGTATAAGGTCATTAATTTGACTAAGTGATAATCCTATTCTGGATTTTGTGTGTGTCACACTCACTAGAAGTGCATTAAGTATGAAGTGTCTTCATACTGGAATGGACCTGACTTAAACTCCGGAAGTTATCATATAAGACCGTCACTGATAACTTGGAGTTGAGTCACTAGTAGATGATCAAATGGATATTCGATCTAAGTCCTGAGTGATCTTGAGTCCAAGCTGTTGACTTGATTGTTCTTTGATTTAACCGTTAAAGAATACGAAATATTACCGCTGTTCCAAACACTATTATTTTGGGAACATGAAAGTCAGCAGTAAGGGTAGCTTGGTCATAGACATGGGCATCACACAGCTCTCTTTAGAGTGATGATGATTCCCTTGATTGTCGGTGGTGAGAAGTGAGAGATACCCATGCGCAACTTATGAATCGAAACCATAAGTGGGTTACTCATGATATTACTGACTGAGTCAAGGATGAAAATACAATGAGGGGCATAACGGTAAAAACCGCCTGCTCATTTATGAATCATCAAGTGAAAGATCAATAACCCGAATTTGATTGTATCAATGGATACCCTGCTATTATAAAAGGGAATAATATATGACGTATCACTAAAGAGTACAGCCTCGGCTCTATAGTGGAATCACTTCGAGGTTTGACGAACAACTAGCAGTTCGTTGGAGCTTAAGTGATACGGGTCCATGGTCCCCAGGATAGCTCCGTAACGGATGATACGTACGTGATTAAAATACATTCTGGATAATGTTTAATCATTTGGCTTGACTTATAAAACAGAAAGGTCTGTGTCAGACATCAGATAGTTTTATCGTTGGCGTGGCAAAAGTATCATATTTTGGTACACGAAATTAACTGACAAAAAGAAAGTTAGAATTTAGATTTTCTATCACCACCATGTTTTTGGAAATTAAATTCTAAGCAGCTTTGCTTTTTGAACCAAGTCATTTCGACTTACGGTTAGTGATTTATGGATTTTCTAAGTTTGTGATCGGTTCGATAAACTTTGAAATTAAATCACATGTCACGAGTTTAAATGATGGTGTGGCACCATGAAATTTTTATGTGTGATATTGAGATCAGGATTTATTAATATAATTTAATTATTTGGATTTAATTATTAATATCTTATTAATAATTAATTAATAATTAATAGATTTATATTAATAAATGAAAATATATATTTATATATATTAATATGTGTAAATTCGAACTAGGGTTTGTTATATGAAACCCTACTTAAATTCGAATGGCATGATTTGGTATTTCTATATTTGCGGCATAAGTACCAAATGTTTTGGTATTTTGGCAAATCCCTAAAATCAATATTATCCATTGGATCGGTTGTGATTTAGTATCAACCGTTGGATTAGGATATTGATAAATTCGAAATTAATAACTTGGTGACCAAGTTCTATTTTTCGAATTTAATTAATTAATTGTATCCGTTGGATCGGTCTAAGATTTAATCTTTACCGTCGGATTAAAAATTGATTAATTATATATATATATATATATATATATATTCGAATTATGGTTTAAGGATAAATTCGGAAAATGTTTTTAATAAATATTTTTATCCTAAACTAATTTGATCCATTAGATCGGTTTTAAGAATCATCTCAACCGTTGGATCTAGATAATAATAATTCGAATTTTATATATATATATATATATATATATATATATATATTGTAATTCGAATTTTATAATGATAAGAAGATAAGATTGGATTTTTTATTTATCTAAATCTTTCTTATTTAATTAAATCCTTAATTAATTATATCCATTGGATTTAGATGAGATTAAATCTGGACCATTGGATTAAGATAATTAATTATATTTAATTAATGGAATTCGAATTTAGGGAGGGAATATCTCCACTTCGGTTACAGTTTTGAGCCTATAAATAGGAGGCTCATTCTACACATTTTTCACACCTTTCCCCAGAGAAAAATTCGAACTCTCCCTCTTCCTCAGGGTCTGCGAATTTTCTCTCTGATCTCTTTCTTCTGGTTCGGCTTAGGAGACTATTTCTCCGGAAGCTTAAAAAGAACCATCAGTTAAAGTTTTGCGACGGAGTCCTGCCGGCGAAGCCCACGCTTCGGTACGAGGATTCCAGGAGAATATCCCGGAAGATCACGGGAGATTCCCTCACCACCGGCGGAGCCCTGCCCGATTCAGAGCGCGCAGCCAGAAATCGTCAAACGAGGTACGGCCTTATGCATTGGGTTAATAAATGCAAACATTTACTGCTTTCTATTTATTTCCTATTATGACTAGTTTATTAATAATGAGTTATGAATATTAAATTGCATAATATTTATCAGATCTTGGGATATGGTTATTATCCGATATTCGGACCGTTATACGGATAACAAGTTTTTCCGCTTTATAATAATTTTTTAAATGTTACCCGGACGGTTCGGAGGTATAAATCGAGATAATTATACGGAATCCGAGACGTGATTTCCAACAATTGGTATCAGATCAAGTTCAAGGATAAATAATTATTGGGGGAGCTAGATTTGGATTTACTAAAGCTGAAACACAAACACATGTATTTGGATTTGGATTAGGCTTAATAGCAATTAAAAAATTATTGGGGGAGCTAGATTTTTAATTTTATAGGGGCTGACATATGTTTTTTGCTTGAAGCTAATGGCAAATACAAAATCCTTGGGGTGGCTTCAGCCAAGGTCCCTTTGAACGTGCTTCCGCCTTTGCCTTGAGCTTCTCGATCCGCTGATCTTGAAGCTTGGCGGGGGCGTTGAAATTGACATCATGAAAGTGGTGGTGTTGGTCATGCCGGAGAAGGAGAGTGGCGATGAGGACATGAATAATATAGTCGTCGTCGCCTTTATAGACTGGCAGAGGAAGTTCATGGCCTACTACAGGGATGGGTCGTGGGCGGTTCTTGACCGTTCTATTGCCTACTCGGACATTGTGGCTCGGGAAACACGATTATTTGCGCTAGATACCGCAGATTCTACTGTTAAAGTCTAGGAATTTAACCAAAGCATAGTCGATCGTCCTACCGTGATGTTGAAGTTGGAATCTTCGAAGAAGTGGCCTGATCGAGATCTATGCCCCCACCACACGTAATTGGTCAAGCCAAAGGGAGAGAAGAACGATTCATTGGGAGACATCTTTGTTGTGCAGAGACACCTCATCGGCAATTCATTACTCAATCCTCCAGAATCGTTAGAGGATCCTGATTTCTACTGCTATAGCAAGGTACGGTTCCAAGTGTTCAAGTCTCGATTGGTTCGCGGAGTGAACTGGGTGGAGGTGGATAGTTTGGGAGATGACGTGACGTTGTTCTTGGGAGGGAACGAATCCGTTTCAGTGTCAATTCGGGATCTTCCAAAGGGTTATCAAGGAAATTCAATCTACTTCGCTCTCGACTACGGTTATAACTTAAAGTACTACATTAACTCTAGTGAAATAGGAGTCTATAGTTTGGAGCACAAAAACATCAAGTTTTTCCGTGCACTCGATGATCATCCGTTATGGATGGTTTAAGACAAAGCCTAATTTATAGTTTTTTTTCACTGTTTTTATGATATATTTTCCTCTTCCGTCTTAAGACTCATTTATCTATTTGAAATGCAATGAAGATTATTTTGCGTGGTTTTTTTTAATCTATTTTTCAATTATAAAATAAGAAAAGTCTTAGATCTTTGTTATATCTTCACAGTGAGAACTGAATCGTAAAATTTAAACAAAAAGCAATTGAATTATGACTAAAATACAAAGACCGCGTGTAGGTTCCAAAGCAATAATTACATTCTATTTGTATATATTATATAGGCGTCAATATTTATTGATTAAGAACAACGTCCTCAAATTTTGTCGACCGATCGTGCGAACTGCTATCTGGAAACACTAGCGGTTAAACATATTCGCCTAGCTGTACTGATAGCGGTTGCCATAGTTTTGGACTCTCACGATCATTGTAATTGCAATATTTACATTAATGTGTCGAACCCCCCGTGATTTGATATGAGAGGTTCATTTACTACGGGTTGGTGTTCATCATTAATACGGGTTGATGTTCATCGTTAATTATATTCTATTTGTAACCCCAAAGATAGTATAAAAGTTTGTGCTTGTGCTTACAGATCTTGTGTGATTTATCTCTGGCAACCATTTTATCATGCATGTACTTAATCTTCCTAGATTCTCGTGTGCCTCAACCCGTCGCCGACGCCGATTTTCAATAATGGTACTTATATTGTCTACCGCTACAAAACTTTACCTTATTAACGTTATTTAGTTCGTGACCTTAACATAATCTCTTTGATATTTTCAATTCATGCAGATGATGTAACAGTATTGTCACTATCAGTTTTGTATATCTCAAACTCAATCCTAAACACCCCGAGCCATTCCGTCGTCCAAAAATATATTGCCCTTTACTTTCCAGCTCGACCTTAGTACTAGCATTTATTATATTTATGAATCCGTCTTCTTAACTCTCAATAACGAGGAACACCAGGGGAATGAAATCAAAATTACATATGACAAATTTTTTTGGGGGGTATTTAACTTTTATATTGCCTTGTGCTTCTCTTTATTGCGAGAGACGTTGGACGATTCGATTTTTTTTTCTTGAAGCGGTATATGTTATTATTAAAGGTCGAGCAGGTCGGTAAAGTGTAGCGTATTTTTGGGCACAACCATGGCTCCAGTATTTTGCAGCGAAATTGAGTATTGACATCTCAGATGAAGATACTAGTAATTATTTTGTTGTTTTGTCTATTGTCATGTATTGTAAGCTTTAGTATTAATGTAATCTATTATAAATTATTATGTGACTGCTTTCTATTCTATTGTCATGTATTCTAAGCTTTAGTATTAATGTATTCACATTTCTGATGAAGACATTACCATTATAAATTATTATGCGACTTCTTTCGTAACTCAAATTTCAAAACGTCTAGCGATATAAACAAAACGTTTAGCAGTATGAACTAAATTTATAGCGGTATAAACGAAACATATAGCGGTATGACAAAAAATCTATAAATATCAAAAAATATATATGTATATTGGATCTCTGTTAGACGTATATTTCTAAGTTAGCGGTAATCTCTAGCGACAGTATCAAAACATCTAGCGGTATGAACAGAACCTCTAGCGGCATGTACTAAGACAATGTGATAAATTTATATGTAATAATGGATCTGAGTAAGACGTAATCGGCAAGTACCACTATATCTAACGTTGAAAGCTTTAAATTTCTCAATCTTATTAAACAGCGTGCAGCTTTGTTGAAATGCATTATTTTAAACGCACATGTCCTTCAACTTATAAATAATAAATTACCTATGTAGCTCAAACTTCCGTCACTTTCCTTGGTAGTCTTTTCCTCTTGTTTTCTCCTCTCTCTTTTTTTTTTTTTTTTTGCTCCTAGGCGGTTCAAATCTTCGGAAAATTAGCATTAACAGAAGCAGGTATCTTCCAATCGTCATTAAGCGCGATAAGATTTACGAGCGAAGAATATGAAAGCCACCAGCGGTTGAAAGTGTAGAAAGGATTACAGAAATCGTGAATGTTTTTTCCTGCACTGGTGATTGCGCTGATGGCATGCACACACTGGTGATTATACCTAATTTGAATATATCCTATTCAAATGATACATTTTAATATTATTTGTGATGTCATCCTTATGAAGCTACAAAGGGGACTAATGGACGTACACACTCGAGCTACGGTAAAAGTGTAGGCTTTTACCAACCTCGATTACATTCCACTATATCTCTCGGCTGAACTCTCAAGTGTGTACGATATTTATCTTCCTGAACACAGGTTTCCATAGATTTAATCACATATGTGGTATAATAGGTTTTCGTGTTATTACGATACTCAACAAGAGGGTATTGATGTTTCCGTTCTGCCCTTTTATGACACCATCTTATTCTTATGATTCATACAAACCACTCACTCAGAAGATGACGAATCTAATGAGCTGATCATGAGTGCTTGTTTGTTTCTATAAAAACAAAATAAGAATATCATAAAGATATTGTCCATATCTGCCATTATGCAACTTATCCCGATCAATCATCTAATCTAAAAATAAAGGTTGTACAAGTACTGAGTGTACTATGTAACTATTATTTCAAGGCGAATCCAGAGCAGATGTGAGTGTTGATAAACATACCCTCACCTGCGAATATTAGGGAAGTTAAAGAGACTCAACCGAAGGATAGCAACCCAAAACCAATTTATCTCGAGGTCCACAGTCAAGTTTCTCCCTTTCTTCCAGACACAAAAATGGAATAAAAACTTTGAATGGACCATGGAATGTGAACAAGCATTCCAAGACCTCAAGAGGTACCTTTTCACAACGCCAATATTTTTAAACCTAATTATCGTTGATCCTCTATTCATTTACCTCATCGTAACTAGTTTCATTGTCAGCAGCGTATTGGTGCGAGATGATCGAGGTGACAAAAAAACAGATATTCTAAACACAAAAAAATCATTGGAGGACGCCGAGGCACGGCAACCGGCATTAGAAAAACTCGCACTAGCACTCTTAACGGAAGCGAGAAAGCTAAGACCGTATTTCCAAGCTCACACCATCATAGTGATGACTCTACAGCAACTACGGACCGTACTCCACAGGCCGAATCAATCCAGACGGCTAACGAAGTGGGTCATCCAACTAAGTGAATTTGATGTAGAATACAAGGTACGGACATGAGCCAAATCACAAGTACTCGTGATTTTTTGGTGGAACTACCCAAGAAAAACCCAGAAGGAAGGACTTTGGACGAAGTATGGATCCTAAAAGTGGACAAGTCATCCAACCTTTTAGGATCGGGAGAAAGAATCCACCTCGTATCACCAAGCGGCAAGATATTAGAACAGTCATTTCAACTGAAATTCAAAGCCTCAAACAACAAGGCGGAATACGAAGCACTCATAGCCGGCTTAAAGATTGCGAAGGAAGTCGGGCATCTTGAGTCAAAGCTCACTTTGATTCAAAGCTGGTAACAAGCCATATAATGGGAAAAGACGAGGCCAAAGACCCCAGAATGAACACGTACGTAAAATTCATACAGTGGCTAATGAAAAATTTTAACGAGGTCGAGGTTATTCAAATCCCATGAACTGAAAACACGCAAGTAGACGCCCTCACAGGACTAGCATCCACCTCGTATCCCAAAGTAAATAAAATAATCTTGATAGAGTCAATAGATGCACAAAGCATTAACCTCGGCATAAACAATATCAAACTCCCATATGACGATTAGAGAACCCCATCATAAAATACGTATGAAACGGGGAGACACCTCGAGATCACCAAGAAGCAAGAAAACTCAAAGCCAAGAGCTCGCAATTTTACATGACGACGAGTCACTGTACAAAAGAAGTTTCAGTGCACCGTACCTAAAGTGCCTCGGTAAAAAGACGCGGTCAACGCACTTTACGAGAAGCACAAAGGAATATGTGGAAACCATTCAGGGGGGAGGTCACTCACAAACAAAGTGAAACAACAAGGCCTTTTCTGGCCAACGACGATAGAAAATAGCGAATCCTACGTAAGGAAATGCGCTGCATACCAAAAACCTGCCCCCACAATTAAACAGCCAGCATTAAAACTCTCCTCCGTAACATTGTCGTACCCCTTCATGAAGTGGTGAATGGATATCGTCAGACTGATGCCATATGCAAAAGGACTGATGAGGCTCCTCTTAATAACCATCGATTACTTCACAAAGTAGGTGGAAGAAAAATCATACGTCGTCATTAATGACATCGACGTAGAAAAACTTGTATGGAAGGACATTGTCTGCAGATTTGGACTCCCTAAGGAGATCATAGCAATAACGGCGTGCAGTTCATCTCAAATAGATTGAGAAAAATATGCGCAAGCCTATAAATATCCTTAAACACTTGGTTACCGAGGTACCCTCGGGGAAACGAACACTCCGAAGTGGAAAATCAAACCATAATCGACGGAATCAAGAAAAAACTAGATGCCAAAAAAAATAAGGTGACCTGAGGAACTCATCGGGTGTTATAAGCCTATCGAACCACATCTTGAAGAGCTATGGGAAAATCACCATTTGCACTAGTTCATGGAATGAAAGCGATGGTCTCAGCAGAAGTTGAGTCACTAAGCTTAGGACGAGAATAATTCCCGGATAAACTGGAGGACAACAACGTGATGTTGCTAGACAAGCTCGATAACATCTAAGAGCGAAGAGACCGTGCACTTTCTAGAATCACAAATTACCAAAGGATAATTTCAAGATATTACAACGCAAGAGTCCGACCGCTATCTTTAAAAGTAGGTTACCTAGTACTACACAAAGTCTTCCAAAATACAATAGAACCCAACGCCGTAAAATTGAGGATTAACTGGGAAAAACCATATATAGTGTCCGAAATAGTACGCTGCGGCGTCTACATGCTAATCAATTCCGAAGGGCTAAAATTCCTTCGCAGTTGGAACACCCAACACCTAAAAAGCTATTACTCCTAAAGAGATGTACTAACTGGAATTACACAGTCGCTCGATCCCAGTACACATGGATACGTAGGCAGCCTCAATAGAGGCACAACCCCCCCCCCCCCCCCCCCCCCCCCCCCCAATCTTCTAACTCCCCACAATACCCGAACAGAAAAAATAAAATATCAAGCACCTCGTTCTGATATTTTCCATTTCCTTTCAGGGAAAATGGGAGCATAGACTCAGCGTCTACACTCTTATTCTTCACCTCGTTTTACCTTATTGTTTCACCGCGCAACGAACAATACGAAGTGCACAAACATCCAAAGCACCTCAGAACCCCTTGCTAAAATGATCAATATTTTCCTTGAAATACGACGCCTAGCTTCCCCGAACCGAGATTCGATTTCAAAAAAGTACAAGTCAAACTCCCGTTTACAAAAAATTTCTTGGAAAGAGAACATCCCTTCGGAGGAACAGCATTAGTGGCCTATAACCAATGAATAACAAAGGAAAAAAAGTAGAGTTGAAGTAAATGGTCATTGGAAAAGTAGAGGAAAACAAAGTCGGTCATCCCAAAAAGAGATAACTTTAGTGAAATGAAGAGGAAATGAGATATTATTGATATTCGAAATATGTCCGGAGGCAAAGCACACAATGTTGGACTACCAACACCAAAGTACACCTCGATAAAACGAGCTCAAAAAGAGAACATTCGAAAAACAGGGAAAACTCACAGTCGAACTCCCGACCAAAAAAGGCGACATGTTCAGAAGCAATGCGAAATGGGGCACCAACGCCCAACAACAACAACAAAGAAAAAGAAAAAACTGTTTACTGAAAACCATACCACGTCATCAACGTTTGCCACCTGATTGCGAATTACAGTCTCTGCACCTTGATTCATCACCTCATCTTCAGCGACATCCTCCTTAGCGAGCTCGTCGCCTACGTCCTCCTCCACGCCAGTGGTGACCTTGGGAGGACCTTCAGGGCCAACACCTTCTATGGGGGCAGCATGAGATGAGGTGGGGGTGGAGAACGAGGAGGATTCAAATCCTCCGGCACCAAATGCAGAACCACCTGGGAGATGAAACCCATCACACTTAGTCTAACCACAACAATCTTGCAACACAAACCGAGATAGTTCAAAAACTTACCTCGAAGGACTTCAGAAGATATATATTTTTTCAAGTGGACACCCATCTTAGCGATATTTTTGTCACGTCAACGAGACGAGAAGCATTATCACTTCATTCCTATCCTCCTGGAGTTCGGTCGCGGTATTCACGAGCCCATCCCTTCTCGAGATTCTCCTTCAAGTTATCCACCAGAGTGACACCTGCTCGTACACTAGACGTCAATAAGAGTACAGACGCGCTTGTGCTCGTCAGAAACTGGGGCACGTATCTGTTGGAAATCATATCCCGGATTCCGTATAATTATCACGATTTATACATCCGAACCGTCAGGGTAACATTTAAAAAATTATTTTAAAGCGGAAAAACTTGTTATCCAAGCAACGGTCCGAATATCGGATAATAACCATATCCCAAGATCTGATAAATATTATGCAATTTAATATTCATAACTCATTATTAATAAGCTAGTCATAATAGGAAATAAATAGAAAGCAGTAAATGTTTGCATTTATTAACCCAATGCATAAGGCCGTACCTCGTTTGACGATTTCCGGCTGCGCGCTCTGAATCGGGCAGGGCTCCACCGGTGCTGAGGGAATCTCCCGTGATCTTCCGGGATATTCTCCTGGAATCCTCGTACCGAAGCGTGGGCTTCGCCGGCAGGACTCCGTCGCAAAACTTTAACTGATGGTTCTTTTTAAGCTTCCGGAGAAATAGTCTCCTAAGCCGAACCAGAAGAAAGAGATCAGAGAGAAAATTCGCAGACCCTGAGGAAGAGGGAGAGTTCGAATTTTTCTCTGGGGAAAGGTGTGAACAATATGTAGAATGAGCCTCCTATTTATAGGCTCAAGACTGTAACCGATTTGGAGATATTCCCTCCCTAAATTCAAATTTCATTAATTAAATATAATTAATTATCTCAATCCAATGGTCCAGATTTAATCTCATCTAAATCCAATGGATATAATTAATTAGGGATTTAATTAAATAAGAAAGATTTAGATAAATCAAAAATCAAATCTTATCTTCTTATCATCATAAAATTCGAATTATGATATATATATTTATATATATAATTCGAATCATTATTATCTAGATCCAACGGTTGAGATGATTCTTAAAACCGATCTAATGGATCAAATAAGTTTAGGATAAATAGATTTATTAAAACAATTTTTTCGAATTTATCCTTAAACATAATTCGAATATATATAGATATATATATATAATTAATCAATTCTCAATCCGACGGTAAAGATTAAATCTTAGACCGATCCAACGGATACAATTAATTAATCAAATTCGAAAAATAGAACTTGGTCACCAAGTTATTAATTTCGAATTTATCAATATCCTAATCCAACGGTTGATACTAAATCATAACCGATCCAATGGATAATATTGATTTTAGGGATTTTGCTAAAATACCAAAACATTTGGTACTTATGCCGCAAATATAGAAATACCAAATCAAGCCATTCGAATTTAAATAGGGCTTCATATAACAAACCCTAATTCGAATTTACACATATTAATATATATAAATATATATATATATTCATTTATAAATATAAATCTATTAATTATTAATTAATTATTAATAAGATATTAATAATTAAATCCAAATAATTAAATTATATTAATAAATCCTGATCTCAATATCACACATGAAAATGTCATGGTGCCACACCATCATTTAAATTCGTGATATGTGATTTAATTTCAAAGTTTATCGAACCGATCACAAACTTAGAAAATCCATAAATCACTAACCGTAAGTCGAAATGACTTGGTTCAAAAAGCAAAGCTGCTTAGAATTTAATTTCCAACAACATGGCGCTGATAGAAAATATAAATTCTAACTTCCTTTTTTGACAGTTAATTTCGTGTACCAAAATATGATACTTTTGCCACGCCAACGATAAAACTATCTGATGTCTGACACAGACCTTTCAGTTTTATAAGTCAAGCCAAATGATTAAACATTATCCAGAATGTATCTTAATCACGTACATATCATCCGTTACGGAGCTATCCTGGGGACCATGGACCCGTATCACTTAAGCTCCAACGAACTGCTAGTTGTTCGTTAAACCTCGAAGTGACTCCACTATAGACCCGAGGCTGCACTCTTTAGTGATACGGTATATATTATTCCCTTTATAATAGCAGGGTGTCCATTGATACAATCAAATTCTGGTTATTGATCTTTCACTTGATGATTCATAAATGAGCAGGCGGTTTTTACCGTTATGCCCCTCATTGTATTTTCATCCTTGACTCAGTTAGCAATATCATGAGTAACCCACTTATGGTTTCGATTCATAAGTTGCGCATGGGTATCTCTCACTTCTCACCACCGACAATCAAGGGAATCATCATCACTCTAAGGAGAGCTGTGTGATGCCCATGTCTATGACCAAGCTATCCTTAGTGCTGACTATCATGTTCCCAAAATAATAGTGTTGGGAACAGCTGTAATATTTCGTGTTCTTTAACGGTTAAATCAAAGAACAATCAAGTCAGCAGCTTGGACTCAAGATCACTCAGGACTTAGATCGAATATCCATTTGATCATCTACTAGTGACTCAACTCCAAGTTATCAGTGACGATCTTATATGATAACTTCCGGAATTTAAATCAGGTCCAGTCCAATATGAAGACACTTCATATTTAATGCACTTCTAGTGAGTGTGACACACACAAAATCCAGAATAGGATTATCACTTCGTCACATTAATGACCTTGTACGATTAATGGGCTCCCACCCAGTTGATCAGGTCATGGACATTTTAAGTTCATTTATTATGATTATTAATTCTTCCTCACATTGACTCTGTTGTGATAATAATAACATAATTGCATCCTTCATGAACTAAGGAATCAAACATTCTATTTTACTCTGCCAGAAACTATAATAAGATTATCATAATAAGCATCATCTTTATTCAACGACTTGTCATAATCTTTTACAAAGGGATAAAATATCTTGTTTAAGGACACACATGTCCAACAATCTCCCACTTGTACTTAAAGAAGATGACCCATGTCTTTCAGACCCATATTCTCCAGATGCCTCCTGAATATTTTCTCTGGCAACGTCTTGGTGAATGGATCAGCCAGATTGTCTTCCGAGGCTATTTTCACAACCCTTACGTCGCCACGACGCACTATTTCTCTTATGAGATGATATTTGCGTTCTATATGTTTTGCCTTGTTATGGTCTCTGGGCTCTTTAGAATTTGCCACCGCACCACTGTTGTCACAGTATAGTGTTTGGGGCCCATCTACATCTGGAACAACTCCCAGTTCTATGTAGAAATTCTTGAGCCAAACTGATTCTTTGGCTGCCTCACAGGCTGCCACGTATTCAGCTTCCATGGTGGAATCTGCGATACAGGATTGCTTTATGCTTCTCCAGAATATCGCTCCACCAGCAAGGGTGTACACTGCTCCTGACGTCGATTTTCTCGCGTCTCTATCAGACATAAAGTCTGAATCAGTGTATCCTAGTGGATTCAGTTCTGATCCTGAAAACACTAACATATAGTTTCTCGTTCTCCGAAGATACTTGAGAATGTTCTTCACTGTTGTCCAGTGAGCCATACCAGGGTTGGATTGGTATCTGCTAACAATTCCCACAGCGTAACAGATGTCTGGCCTAGTACACTGCATAGCGTACATCAGACTTCCCACTGCTGAAGCATAGGGTATCCTCCTCATCACATCTTGCTCTTCCGGAGAAGTTGGGCATTGTTTCCTACTAAGGAACACTCCATGTCTGGTTGGTAAATTACCTCCCTTGGAGTTTGCCATTGCAAAACGTTCAAGCACCTTATCAATGTAAGTTGCTTGCGATAAGGCCAGAAGCCTGTTGTTGCGATCCCTGAATATACGGATCCCAAGAACATAGCTGGCTTCTCCCATGTCCTTCATTTGGAATTGCGTAGATAGCCACGCTTTTACGTCCGATAACTTCTTCACACTGTTTCCAATGAGAAGAATATCGTCGACGTACAGAACAAGAAAAATTTCCACGGTTTCGTCATTGAGTTTATAAATGCAGGCCTCAGTGACATTTTAAATGAATCCATAGGTTTTGATGGTTTCATCAAACCTCAGATTCCAGGATCTGGAAGCTTTCTTTAATCCATAAATGGATTTAAGTAATCTACAAACTTTCCCCTCTTGACCCTGTTGCACGAACCCTTCTGGTTGGTCCATATAGATGTTTTCGTCAATGTACCCGTTCAGGAATGCGGTTTTGACGTCCATCTGCCAAATCTCATAATTGAGACTACAGGCTATGGCCATGAGAATCCGGATGGACTTGAACTTAGCGACTGGAGCGAAGGTTTCATCGAAATCAATACCTTCCCTCTGGGTAAAACCCTTTGCCACTAGTCTAGCCTTGAAGGTTTCAACCTTCCCGTCCACTCCTCTCTTTCGCTTGTATACCCACTTACAGCCAATGGTTTTGAAACCATCCGGTAAGTCTACAAGTTCCCAGACTTCATTAGAATCCATTGATTCTATTTCTTGGTTCATGGCTTCCTGCTATTCTCCCTTATCAGGATCCTCCATAACTTGTTTGTAGCCTATGGGATCTTCAACACTAGTGTCTGTGACAGCTAGGTGAAATTCCAACTGGGTGTGCTCGTAGCGCTCAACAGGTCTTTTGAACCTCCCACTACGTCTGAGTACCCCTTAGTTCAGGTTTGGGACCGTGGTTTCGGCACTCTCTTTTGATAACAGACATTGTTATCTTACATTTGTGACTTTGTCACAAGATCCTAATTGTGAATAGTATTCTCTAATATCATTCTTTAATCATCATGATTAAAATGATATTTGATTTAAATAAATCAATTAGAGTAATTAAAGACTATAGATGGAACAAAACAATTGTCACTATATTTATCTGGATATTGCAAAAATAATTCGAAACACAAAAACTTTTAATTGACTAAGAATCATTTTGTGCAGTCAATATCCAAAATAAATCGAGGTTTTAACAATGCAAAAATTAATGATAACAATAAACTTAAATCGAGAAACTTAAAGCATGCTTCTTTCTTCGAGACACTCGAGTACTAGCCGCTTTTGTTTCCTGCTGAGTTTTCATCAACAGAGCTCCCGCTGTATCCTGAAAAGAAAATGAACAAGCATTAGCATTTTAATCTATGGATCTGAGATTTAAATCTCTCCAATAAAAAACTAATTTTACGGGGTTGACAGAAGAGTCGTTACCTATCCAAGCCCGTAGATGCTCTCGACACATGGTGTGTCCTTTTGCTCTTGGTTTGAGCCAGCATTCAATGCATAAAGCTCCATCTCCGTTTTTCTTTTTAGCAGAAGCAACTTCTGTCATAAAAAAAAAAACGTTTGCAATGATTAGAATTTTAATCTATGGATCTGAGATTTGAATCTCTCCAATAAAAAACTAATTCGAATTCAGAATAGGTTTTACCCTTTTGTGAACTCATGTGCAGTCTGCATCGCAGCTGACCTCGCACTCTTTTTCTTGTTCCATATTGGAAGCACATTGCAGATAAACCAACTTTTCTTTCTTTTCTTCCTGGTTCAGCTTTCGATTCAGTCTTTCGTTTGTTATCCTTTGCCATTGCTTGAGTGACAAGAGTTGTTACTTTGTTCACCTTTTTCATTAGTCTCTCAATTTCACCCATCGAGGCTTTGAGTACCGAATCTTTGAAGGATTGGCTTTTGTTTGGATACTGGTCTAATAAGAAACTGAGTAACTCATATTCATTATCAGACTTGAACCAAGCACTGCCTTCTTCAAAAATTGGCAGTTCAAACTCAGATGGATGATCAGAGTTGACCGAATCTCTTTCATCATCCGTGACATTAATAGCTTTAGACATTTTAACTGGCATTGAAAAAAAAACTTATTAAACTTTATTATAGGTAGAATGTTTTAGAAAAAGTTTTATTTGAAATAGTTACATGATGCAAACATGTTCTGGGTAAAACGTTAAATAAACCCTTTAACTATTTCGTGATAATTTAACCGACTGTACACGTCGTTGCCGTCCTTAGTGGCATGGTCACTCTAGGGTGACTCGCGGTATCAACCGTGTAGTTTGGTTAAACTAAGTTTTAGTCATAAACTTAATTAATATTCATAACAAGAACCACCAAGTTCTCTATGATTATTAACTATCACCATAGACGGTCAGGAAGCACCAACTTCCGTGCAAGCTTAACCCATTATTTTCGGTTCTCGGGATCCTCTTGGAAACGTCGTCCTTAGGGAATGGTCACACTAGGGTGACTCGCGGTCCATTTCCAAGATTCCTCCGTCCCCATATTCTTTTGGAACTATCACGTTGTCAAACCTTCCACAAGCACACCTTCCTTAGGGAATGGACACACTAGGGTGACTCGAGGCGGTGTGGTCAGCAGACCTTGTGTTAGTAATAATGGAGACCTTTGATGTATTATATACTTGCCATTGTTTTTAGGAGATAACGTTTTTTCTTTCTTATACTAAGTTATAAAAACTTAATATATAAACTATTAATGACACATTAATGGTTTATATTTCGGATTTATTTATTACGACACGTAATTAAATAAGCCCCTTTTATTGTGTTTATTATTTTGTCGGTAGTGATAGATCAATTCGTACGCTCTCCAGGTCGATGGGATGGGTCCTAACCGGTCACCCAGAAGTGGATGGTGAACCAGCCCCACTTTTGATTCCATCTTCCTTAGGCAAGATTGTACGATTGAAATTTTTCCGACTTTTAATAAACACATTTACATTTACTCTTTATTATTTATATCTATCCTAAATATGACATATTAATAATGATCCAAACATAGACACTATGTTTAAGGGTTATGAAAATAGGTTATAATAAATTATATCTATGATGAATATAATTAATTATTTCTAGGGATCCGGATCGGAATAAATTCCGACCCATAATTAAAAATTATGTACGTGGGCCCTCCGGGCCTAAGCCCGGGCCCACATCCCTAGGAGAAGCCACGCCCAACCAGCCGAAGAGGGCCCGGGCAGCGCCCACCTCGCTCTGGGCCCGCAGGCCCATTCCGCTGCCAGGCAGCGTGGGCCGCAGGCCAGAGCGCGAGGCCCAGGCGCTGCGCGCAAGGGCAACCCGCAAGGGTCTCGCCCTGGGCCTCGCCCTGGCGTGGGCTTCGCTACGGGCCTGGCCCGTGGTGACTAGGGTTTTGACCCTGGGGCTGCAGCGGCAGCCCCTGGTCAACCCATGCCACGGACTGGGCTGCGCCTAGCAGCCCGGCCATTTTTCCGTTCCGATTTTTTTGGGTCGGGAATTAATTAAATTAATATTAAAATATCTAGACATAAATTTTAATTTTAATTATTAATTTATTCATCAAATAATTCATTCTTTAAACCCATTAATTAAATTACGTAATTATTTATCCTTGAACTATGGCTCTGATACCAATTGTTGGAAACCATATACCGGATTCCGTATAATTATCACGATTTATACATCCGAACCGTCAGGGTAACATTTAAAAAATTATTTTAAAGCGGAAAAACTTGTTATCCAAGCAACGGTCCGAATATCGGATAATAACCATATCCCAAGATCTGATAAATATTATGCAATTTAATATTCATAACTCATTATTAATAAGCTATTCATAATAGGAAATAAATAGAAAGCAGTAAATGTTTGCATTTATTAACCCAATGCATAAGGCCGTACCTCGTTTGACGATTTCCGGCTGCGCGCTCTGAATCGGGCAGGGCTCCGCCGGTGCTGAGGGAATCTCCCGTGATCTTCCGGGATATTTTCCTGGAATCCTCGTACCGAAGTGTGGGCTTCGCCGGCAGGACTCCGTCGCAAAACTTTAACTGATGGTTCTTTTTAAGCTTCCGTAGAAATAGTCTCCTAAGCCGAACCAGAAGAAAGAGATCAGAGAGAAAATTCGCAGACCCTGAGGAAGAGGGAGAGTTCGAATTTTTCTCTGGGGAAAGGTGTGAAAAATATGTAGGATGAGCCTACTATTTATAGGCTCAAGACTGTAACCGATTTGGAGATATTCCCTCCCTAAATTCAAATTTCATTAATTAAATATAATTAATTATCTCAATCCAATGGTCCAGATTTAATCTCATCTAAATCCAATGGATATAATTAATTAGGGATTTAATTAAATAAGAAAGATTTAGATAAATCAAAAATCCAATCTTATCTTCTTATCATCATAAAATTCGAATTATGATATATATATATATATATATATATATATATATATATAAAATTCGAATCATTATTATCTAGATCCAACGGTTGAGATGATTCTTAAAACCGATCTAATGGATCAAATAAGTTTAGGATAAATAGATTTATTAAAACATTTTTTTCTAATTTATCCTTAAACATAATTCGAATATATATAGATATATATATATATTTAATCAATTCTCAATCCGACGGTAAAGATTAAATCTTAGACCGATCCAACGGATACAATTAATTAATCAAATTCGAAAAATAGAACTTGGTCACCAAGTTATTAATTTCGAATTTATCAATATCCTAATCCAATGGTTGATACTAAATCATAACCGATCCAATGGATAATATTGATTTTAGGGATTTTGCTAAAATACCAAAACATTTGGTACTTATGCCACAAATATAGAAATACCAAATCAAGCCATTCGAATTTAACTAGGGCTTCATATAACAAACCCTAATTCGAATTTACACGTATTAATATATATATATATATATATTCATTTATTAATATAAATC
Organism: Parietaria judaica; assembly: GCA_954871525.1. NCBI lineage: Eukaryota > Viridiplantae > Streptophyta > Magnoliopsida > Rosales > Urticaceae > Parietaria > Parietaria judaica. The sequence continues at coordinate 6,607,779 of OX940868.1, forward strand.
TATTAATTATTAATTAATTATTAATAAGATATTAATAATTAAATCCAAATAATTAAATTATATTAATAAATCCTGATCTCAATATCACACATGAAAATGTCATGGTGCCACACCATCATTTAAATTCGTGATATGTGATTTAATTTCAAAGTTTATCGAACCGATCACAAACTTAGAAAATCCATAAATCACTAACCGTAAGTCGAAATGACTTGGTTCAAAAAGCAAAGCTGCTTAGAATTTAATTTCCAACAACATGGCGCAGATAGAAAATATAAATTCTAACTTCCTTTTTTGTCAGTTAATTTCGTGTACCAAAATATGATACTTTTGCCACGCCAACGATAAAACTATCTGATGTCTGACACAGACCTTTCAGTTTTATAAGTCAAGCCAAATGATTAAACATTATCCAGAATGTATCTTAATCACGTACGTATCATCCGTTACGGAGCTATCCTGGGGACCATGGACCCGTATCACTTAAGCTCCAACGAACTGCTAGTTGTTCGTCAAATCTCGAAGTGACTCCACTATAGACCCGAGGCTGCACTCTTTAGTGATACGGTATATATTATTCCCTTTATAATAGCAGGGTGCCATTGATACAATCAAATTCTGGTTATTGATCTTTCACTTGATGATTCATAAATGAGCAGGCGGTTTTTACCGTTATGCCCCTCATTGTATTTTCATCCTTGACTCAGTCAGCAATATCATGAGTAACCCACTTATGGTTTCGATTCATAAGTTGCGCATGGGTATCTCTCACTTCTCACCACCGACAATCAAGGGAATCATCATCACTCTAAGGAGAGCTGTGTGATGCCCATGTCTATGACCAAGCTATCCTTACTGCTGACTATCATGTTCCCAAAATAATAGTGTTGGGAACAGCTGTAATATTTCGTGTTCTTTAACGGTTAAATCAAAGAACAATCAAGTCAGCAGCTTGGACTCAAGATCACTCAGGACTTAGATCGAATATCCATTTGATCATCTACTAGTGACTCAACTCCAAGTTAGCAGTGACGATCTTATATAATAACTTCCGGAATTTAAATCAGGTCCAGTCCAATATGAAGACACTTCATATTTAATGCACTTCTAGTGAGTGTGACACACACAAAATCCATAATAGGATTATCACTTAGTCACATTAATGACCTTGTACGATTAATGGGCTCCCACCCAGTTGATCAGGTCATGGACATTTTAAGTTCATTTATTATTATTATTAATTCTTCCTCACATTGACTCTGTTGTGATAATAATAACATAATTGCATCCTTCATGAACTAAGGAATCAAACATTCTATTTTACTCTGCCAGAAACTATAATAAGATTATCATAATAAGCATCATCTTTATTCAACGACTTGTCATAATCTTTTACAAAGGGATAAAATATCTTGTTTAAGGACACACATGTCCAACAGTATCTTCGTCTCTTACTCCCTCGGATGTTCGAGCGAAAGGTTCTCCCTGTAGAGATCCTCCTTGCCTTTCTTGAGCTTACTCTGGGGCACCTTCAACTCTCTCTCCTTCTCGGTCAAACAAGCCTCGAAGATCCTCCATCTTCTTCAGCAAGGCACCCGACCACAACGTAACTGCCTCATTAAGATCAAGCTTGAGCACGGTTATATCCTTCTCATACGCCTGAACCATCTAGTTCATATGGGTCAAGAACTGGGAAGGCAAAGAAACAAAATGAACAATTCGGAATATGTAGATAGGAAAACTCAAAAGTTTGTGCTACTTGATTGAAATACGGCTGAGCCATACGCTTATACTCCCAACCTCGGGCCAAAGTCAGAACGTGCAAGCGATGCCCCAAGGGCGCCGAGCTGGAGACGCACCGAGAAGAAGCACGTGCAAAGTTAGCAAGATACTTCTCGCTGAAAAACTTGACATAGACAGCCTGAATCCCCTCCTCGTTGGGATGAGAAATGCTGCTACTTCCTTTGGGGACCTCAGGCGCCTTCTTCTTTTTTTCGGAGCATCTTCGGGCAATAGGATATCCCTGAGGATTCAACCTCGTAAAGAGGTGCTGAACGGTCAGGGACCACCTTGCTCTTCTCCGCAGGAGCATGGATCACCTTGGTGAGATCAGCAGGACGGTCGCGTTTCTCATCACGAGGCACTGAAAACTCGACGCCCCCAACGGCGCAAGCTCCTCCTCATCGAGCGCATCAGTACGTGTCTTGGCAACGACCGCCACCTTGCCCTCAATCTTAACCCTGCGAGCAAACTGGACTTCCTCAGCCATCCCCACGAGAGCCTCAAGCGACGCCTCCTTGGAGGTCTCATCGCTCCGAGAAGAGGGAAGCTTGACAAATGAAACATTAGTATCCTCTCGACAACCACGAGACGCGCTCTTGTCGCTGGACGACCTCATAGACTCGACACGAGTTGTGAATTGAAAAAATGTGAGAAGAAAGAAACATTTCTCACAATAGGGAATCACCTCGTACAACACTACCTCAATTTAATACGCATATCTATGGAATTCAGAAGAACGACATGATATGGCTGCCCCTGGTACCTCAGACTCTCCAGTAACCTGAGCTCCTGGCAACCAAAAAATCACCCCAACTAAGGCCGTCCTTGGGAACGAGCATATTCTTGAGCAAACAAAATCTCAACTCCACTTCTAGAACTTTTTTTTTTTCGTAAATTCTACTTCCAGAACTGTTGGCTTATCAGGAAAAAATGTGAAAATCAACGAGGTAAATAAGATATGAATATACCTCAAAGAAAAGAAACAATTTACATCGCAGAAGGGCCCAATGCCCCACTTCGGAAACCTCACTGCTTTCGTGCGAGTATCTGATACGAACTCGTATAAACGAATAAGCGTTGCAAGTCGCATCGCCGGGAAAGGTGGCTAGGATGACGAAGAAGCGTTGAGTCCATTATTTAGATTTCTGTTTGTTAGTCTTGTCATGTGTGTCGTTTCATTCTTTGGTCGTTTAGACCAGGTTTTTGTCGTTTGGTGTGAAGAATGCCATTTTGGCTTTGGTGTCGTTCAGACCCAGCCTTGTTGATGTCGTTTTGCTATGGGCAGCTTGTTGTCGTTTGTGAGGGGTATTTAATAACTCTTTTCTAGCAAAATGAGAGGATCCTTCAGATTAAATCTTAACCTTCGATTTGTTAGTGTTTAAAGAGGCCCTTCACCATCGCCTCCTTCTTCTTCCTTCTCGTCTCTGTGCTCGTTGTTGTTTTGGGAGTTTTGGTTGCAGGTAAATGATGGCGTGTGGAAAGTGGATACGGAGAGGAATGCCAGCAGAGGGAGACTCCGTTGCTCATGGGGTCTCTCCGCCGGTTATACGGGCCACCACTACTCGGGCTCATATCAGTATCCTAGAACCAAAATAACCTCTCCATCCAGACCACCTTCTTCTCAAATACATGTTGCTCCCTTCCCGGAGGCTCAACTTCGATAGAATCGGGAATGTTGTACGTAATACGCAAATCCCTCATATATGCAGAGGTGCGCACAGAGGGAGCCGATGATTCTAATAGCCATCAATTTTTGGAAGAAGAAGACATTTTTGAAGAGAAAAAGACATACAAGGAGAAAGCAAGGCACAGAGAAAGGGAAAAAAAACTAAGAAATAAAATATGAGTTTATAGAAAATTCTCACCTCAATCCCCAATTTCTTGGACCACGATCTTCGAAAAACCACCAAGCAATGATTGTAACCGCAGAATTAATGGGATTGTGTAACCTCCATCGCGTCCGAAATCTTTGTGTCAGCTGGAATCCAAAAAGTTTTCAACCCGTTGTCAACTCAGCCTCCTCATTGGCTCGTTTTTCGGCGTGAAGGATTGAAGTTGAGGTTGCACACGCTAAGCCAATACCTTGCCTCCACATGTCACTGCCATGCACAATGAAATAAATCCCCCAAGACAGATTTTGTTCATCTCGAGGAATTTATTTTCTTGTTTTACCCAATCCGTTTTAGCATGGGAAATTCAAAAATTTCCTGCCATATTTTTCATCTTTATCTCGAAATTTTTACGATAATGGAAAACATTATTAGTCAAAGTAAATAATTCGAGAGAAATTGCTATCATACAACCTACTCTATTCTCACACTTATACATTCTGTATTCATCTCAAGATCAAGAAATAAGATTGTATTTATTTACTGCTTTGGTCTATTTACATAAATCACATTTCGATATACTTGTTGTTTTAAACAAATTGGATTCATTACGAATTATTGAGATCCATCATCTTTTACATCATATCAAAGTGCAATTACTTCGTGACAGTTGTTTGTGATTATTCACATCAACATCGATAAGAGTCTTCTCGATTCGAGCTTAGATTATCAAGTTTTTCTTGAAGATTTTTGCTCACCTCAATTATCTTTCCAAGATGATTTATAATCGGTTCAAAAATAGACCGAATAGGGGATTTTTCCCTTAACCTTGTTAGGTCTCCCTTGGACGCCCTGTGAAGGTGAATTTGCAACCACTTCGCTTTATGGAGTGGGTCTTTAGCGAATTTTGTGTTAGAAAATATCGAATTTCGCACATACGTTGCCAAACTATTGATGCCAAAAATCGCCAAAAATCCCACATATCGAATTTCCCACATATGTTGCCAAACTATCAAATTGTAATCCGTTTTATTGTTATGTCTGCGAATATTGTCGTATGAATCCTGATATTTTTTCTTACTCGCCAAGACCACTCCAAATATATCATAAATATTATGAAGATATACATGTAATATAAAGCGTAAAGGAAAATGACACCGACGTTTTTTTATAGAGGTTTGTCCCAAGCGGTAGGTGATTACTTCCTCTCTACTTTTATTATTGAATCGAAGTGAATCCAATATGAGGAAGAGATGAAGAAAAGTTAAAAAACGAGGTGAAAAATACATCTCATACAATGAGTAACTAGTAGACCAGCAATGCGCTTCGCACGGTGGCGATAAAAAATTCATAAGTTTCAGAAATTTTATATTATTTTATATTTTTTAAATAAAAGGTTTTATTTGTGTTATGAATGGAACTTTATTAACTGTGTTACGAACGGAACTCTATTAATTGTGTTATGAACAATCTCGATAAAGTACAACAACATTTCTTTTAAGAATTGAAGTGAATGTTCGTGATAGTACCTCTGACTTACAATTTTTTACAAATAGGACAATTAAAGATAAAAAAAAACATTTAATTACTGATTGAATATTCACATTAAGACTCTGTTACTATAAGCATTCAATATATGTACTATATAAATTCATGGGTTAATCCCGGCAAAAGTACCAATGTTTTCAAAAAGTGGACCAATAAATACCAATTCTTTTTATTGCCCGGACAAAGTTCCAATTCTTTAGTTTATTGTCCCTATTGGTACCCCCAGAAAAAAAAAATCGTCCTCCAATGTTACTCAAGCCACCTTTACAAAATTTTATCCACATTTCCGGAGTAAATTAGCAATAGGAAAGTTGGACGATCAAAGATAATCGTGGATATGTACTTTATTCGGGTAAAAAAACATTGGAATACAAAACAAAAACTTTGACGTGGCGTGAGTAACATTGGAGGACGATTTTTTTTTCTAGATGTACCAATAGGGACACAAAACTAAAGAATTGGAACTTTGTCCGGGCATTAAAAGAATTGGTATTTATTGGTCCATTTTTTGAAAATATTGATACTTTTGCCAGGATTAACCCTATTTATTAAAGTTGTAGAAATGTTGTTAAATTTTTTAAATAATTGTTTGTGTTAATTTTGTTAGTTGGAGACTTAGAGTATTGAAAATTGCAATTTTTCATTCATGTTTTGAGTGCATTTATTTTATTGCCACTTAACTTAAAAAAATTTGACACAACAAGAAATGAAGACTTTGCTATAAAGAGTCTTATATGAATTTAGCGTTAATCCCGAAAAAAGTATTTATTGGTCCACTTTTTGAAAGTACTGGTACTTTTGGCGAGATTAACCCTAATATATAATATTGTGCAAGAAGATTAAAAGAGAAGAACTTAAAAACACACACAAAACTAACATCAACATATCACGTACGTGTTATCACGTACGTGTTGACCAATAAGTTTATATAAAGGACACTTTTCTTAAGAGAGTAAAATATCCAAAATTCATATCTTATGTGCATTATTATGAATAATGACAATTAATCGAAATTACGTTACTTCTCTCTCTTTTTAACACGTAAAAGTATTTTTTTAATATTTTTTCTCAAAAAAAAATTCTAAAATCTAAAAAAATTAGAAATATCTAACACATAAAAGTATTTTCTATATGTCAATAAAATTATTGACAAACTAAGTAAAGTTATAGCTCAAGTGTCCAATAGTCAAAAGTTTAAAATGGAATACAAAAATCTAAACTCTTGGCCTATAGGCTAGTCATTAAATAAACTTGAACCCAATATTCAACTAATTTGTAAATTTGATTGTGAGACATGCATTCAACACGGATGTCATCAATTGCTTGATCTTGTTGTGTAATTTTAGCCGTAAATGGTGTTTGTAGGTTTGTCGTCGTATCCTTGGTAGTACGGCAAGCTCATTGCGGTGGAGGGAAAATGGAGGAACGTGCCAGGTTAGCGAGCTTGGTACAGCACCAATCCCCAATGAATAACAATGTTATGGATCGGCAACCCGCATCTCGTCAAGTCCTGCAATTCATAAACTACTAAGGTAATTTTCATATGTGCAATTTTCATCAAATTGCAACCCTATTAATCACATATTACTCTAGAGTTGATTCAATTTAGTCAGATAATCTAACATCGATTATGTAACCGCACATTTCAATGCTAAAAAATCTTAATGTGCAGTGAAAATTCAGGAATCAAACTGCTTATTTGAACGCCAAAATACTTTCATACGATATTGTCATCATATTTATGAAAAATGCTGCAAATTGAACAACTTATTTAAGGCAATGGAATGACTCACTCCATCTATGAGAAAAGTTAAAAATCAAATGATCATCTCCCAAGGAATGGGTAAACACGGTGAAGAAAAAGCTTCGTGAGATCGAAACCTGAAGACTTTTGGTCAGGAATAAGACCAGAAAGAACGAAAGAAAACTCGAATAAGGTTCCTCTAAAATAAACCCAAATCAATAAATTAAAACCCAAATGTTAATTATACTCATATTATTATATATGGACTGGAACAAACATATGTTGCTTCTTATATCTCTAAAACTAAACCAGAAGACAACAACTTTAACTAAAACTAAAACACCAGCATCAAGATAATTAACTGAAAATAAACGATAAACAGACATTATAACCAAAGACATATCAGCTCTAAACAAAAGTTATACACCAGCAAGAGAAAGTTAATATGAACCAATTATAAAGATAACCCTGGAACATCATTGAATCAATCATAAGAAGAAGAAAAAACGTACCCTCCAAACCAAGATGACTAACTACAATACACTAAGCTGCATTTCTACCCAAGCCAAACTTTGGGAATCAATTATAAGTATTAAGGTTAACATTTTTAACTTAGATTAACATTCATATATAAAAAAATGTGGAAAACTTATTGGTCCTTTTAATAACTAAAACGATAAAAGCTACATGAGATTAGATATGAAATCCACCGGGCAAGCAAAACAACAAACGAAGAACAAAGTCGGCCTGTCGCTATTTTCAAGAAAACCGTAAAACTGCCAAAGAAACAAAAATCAAACCACAAAGTATTAAAAAACTTACCGAACAAAACCATAAAACGACCAAAATTGGCAAAAATACAGCTCCAAAATCAACTGAAAGTGAATAACATAAAAAATAAAATCAATCAAGAGAATATTCAAACCAAAATATAGGGGGAAAATATCACTAGAGGAATAACGGGGATGACCCTTATTTAAAATCTTAATTGGAAAAACTCTTTGGATAATTTTGAAGCTGGCGAGTTTTCTTAGAAAGTTCTTAACCAAAAATTTAGAAATTATTGAAATAAAGCCTTAAACAACATGAGATTAGATATGAAAACTCACCGGGCAAGCAAAACAACACACGCAGAACAGAGTCGGCCAGGCGCTATTTTCGAAGGTTAAGAAAACCGTAAGACTGCCAAAGAAACAAAAATCAAACCACAAAGCATTAGAAAAAAGTTACCGAACGAAACCATAAAATGACCAAAATTGTAAAATATACAGCTCCAAAATATAGGCCAAAAAAATATCAGTGTCGGAATAACGGGGATGACCCTTGTTCAAAATCTTAATCGGAAAAAATCTTTGGATAATATTGAAGCTGGCGAGTTTGCTTAGAAAGTTCTTGACCAAAAATTTAGAAATAATTGAAATAAAGCCCAAAACAACAGATTCAGTTATTGAGAGTTAAAACCTTCAATCTCACTGTAAATATAAACGAATGATTCACTTACTCTAATGATCGATAACGACTCATAACATCTCTTTTCCATCCAAGCGAGCTCTGATTCCTGAAAATAAAAATTCTTAGTAATGGAATTTGGATACTTGCTTAGTGTCCTGCTTGCTTCTGGAACCCATGAGGATTTGTAGTTTCCCCGATCCTGAAGGAAAAAGAAATAGAAAGAATGGAAAGAGAACGCACCTACAATCGAAGGAGAACACTTTGTCAACGGAGTACGATGAGTTTTGTTAGCGAGGATTGGTGAGTCGCGGAGCGAGAGAAAATCCGAAGAGCTTGGGCGCATCGTCGTCGAGGATGCGATGAATCACATTCGAAGTCAGAGAGAATCAGAAGAGGTTGTTTATTGCGGGAAGGAGGGTTGTGGAGGAAAAAAGATGATTAAGAATAGTTACCCAATTATCGTTTCATGTTCTTCCGTTAATTATTTCATCTTTACTCTCTTATCAGTTGTTAATGACAATAAATTGAGATTACGTTTTTAACACATGAAAGTGTTTTTCAATATTTTTTCCCAAAAAAAAAATCTAAAATCTGAAAAATTAGGAATCCAACTTCTTTGAGTTTTTATACTGCCATGTCATACGGGTGATGTTTTGCTTTTATATATATATAAACGAGAGAAAATCCGAAGAGCTTGGGCGCATCGTCGTCGAGGATGCGATGAATCACATTCGAAGTCAGAGAGAATCAGAAGAGGTTGTTTATTGCGGGAAGGAGGGTTGTGGAGGAAAAAAGATGATTAAGAATAGTTACCCAATTATCGTTTCATGTTCTTCCGTTAATTATTTCATCTTTACTCTCTTATCAGTTGTTAATGACAATAAATTGAGATTACGTTTTTAACACATGAAAGTGTTTTTCAATATTTTTTCCCAAAAAAAAAATCTAAAATCTGAAAAATTAGGAATCCAACTTCTTTGAGTTTTTATACTGCCATGTCATACGGGTGATGTTTTGCTTTTATATATATATAAACGAGAGAAAATCCGAAGAGCTTGGGCGCATCGTCGTCGAGGATGCGATGAATCACATTCGAAGTCAGAGAGAATCAGAAGAGGTTGTTTATTGCGGGAAGGAGGGTTGTGGAGGAAAAAAGATGATTAAGAATAGTTACCCAATTATCGTTTCATGTTCTTCCGTTAATTATTTCATCTTTACTCTCTTATCAGTTGTTAATGACAATAAATTGAGATTACATTTTTAACACATGAAAGTGTTTTTCAATATTTTTTCCCAAAAAAAAAATCTAAAATCTGAAAAATTAGGAATCCAACTTCTTTGAGTTTTTATACTGCCATGTCATACGGGTGATGTTTTGCTTTTATATATATATAAACGAGAGAAAATCCGAAGAGCTTGGGCGCATCGTCGTCGAGGATGCGATGAATCACATTCGAAGTCAGAGAGAATCAGAAGAGGTTGTTTATTGCGGGAAGGAGGGTTGTGGAGGAAAAAAGATGATTAAGAATAGTTACCCAATTATCGTTTCATGTTCTTCCGTTAATTATTTCATCTTTACTCTCTTATCAGTTGTTAATGACAATAAATTGAGATTACGTTTTTAACACATGAAAGTGTTTTTCAATATTTTTTCCCAAAAAAAAAATCTAAAATCTGAAAAATTAGGAATCCAACTTCTTTGAGTTTTTATACTGCCATGTCATACGGGTGATGTTTTGCTTTTATATATATATAAACGAGAGAAAATCCGAAGAGCTTGGGCGCATCGTCGTCGAGGATGCGATGAATCACATTCGAAGTCAGAGAGAATCAGAAGAGGTTGTTTATTGCGGGAAGGAGGGTTGTGGAGGAAAAAAGATGATTAAGAATAGTTACCCAATTATCGTTTCATGTTCTTCCGTTAATTATTTCATCTTTACTCTCTTATCAGTTGTTAATGACAATAAATTGAGATTACGTTTTTAACACATGAAAGTGTTTTCAATATTTTTTCCCAAAAAAAAAATCTAAAATTTGAAAAATTAGGAATCCAACTTCTTTGAGTTTTTATACTGCCATGTCATACGGGTGATGTTTTGCTTTTATATATATATAAATATGAAATATAAATCCTCTCTAAATGATTTTTGTAGTCTTTTCTCTCTAAACTTTTCAACTCCCCCCGAAATCGCATATTGGATGCATTCTCCTTATGTATTTATAAGTTTTTTGCATGTATGCGTTGGATGTCTCCACTTTCTCCTATTTTTGGGATAGTGGTTGGACTTGACCTTCTCATGCACTCATGGTTTGACATTGGTAAAGTGCTAGACTTTTTGTCATTTTGATCAAGCTTGTATATGTATTCTCATCAAAATGATAAAAGGAGTCAAAATTACACTTTCAATCCCATGATTTGGGGAAAGTATCAAGTCTAATTGTAGACTTCAATATTATTCGCGTATTGTGTATCAAAAGTGAAGAAATTATTACTTAACCCCCTCAATTTTGATCATGGTACAAAAAGATAATAATTTAGAAATATATATTTGACAGCTTAAATCAAATAACAAACTTTATTTAATTAATGTTTGTCTTACTATTGTTCCCAATTACTGATATTTAATTTTTAAATTCGATTTTAACCTCATTTTGATAAAATGCAATATAGTCATCGTATTTTTGGGTCTTAAGTCAAATTTTTGCACTGATACACACGTGATGTTTGATTGAATTGTACGTTGTTGCTCTTCTTCATCTTTTTCCTTGATTGAATTGTAACGTGATGTTTGATTTTCACGTGGTTTAGCCGAAAGCATCATTTTTGGGGTTCACGAAGGTGGCTGAAACATGGAACTCTAGAGCATATATGATTGGTCTTATTGGGACTTTTCTGGTGGAACTGATATTTTCTTTTCTTTTCTTTTTTTTTCTTGTAATTTTGAATTTCATTGTTAGGTTTTGAAGATGGGAAATGTCTTGATATTCCTTTGTGAAAAAGACTTGTGTTGTCTTCCATTAATAATAGAGCTTGGTTCTGTTGTGTATAAGACATTCATGTGCACACATTTATTGTCTTTCACATATTATAATATTTTTTCAGTTAAAGGTCAGGACTTCGAACGACGCCTGCTTGGATGTATGTTACATATGTACACTGATGTTCTATATTGCACATTTATGATTCTCCCTTTATTTTTATCGTACACTAATGATGATGTATGTTACATAATACATATGTATACTAATGTTCTATATTCCATATACATATGTTTTTCATAATTAATTTTTATGCTTTTGTTGTAATATCAAAATTCTATATTTCAAGTTTAAATCGGTATACTTGCAATTAATGAAGTATAATTGGCGGCGGCGCAAACGGTTATTGTTGATTTCGTAATCCGTAAAATTGGATCACAGTTGAGCATTAAGTGTAACTTTAAAGTGAGAGTTTAAACCTGCAAGCCAAGAAAAATTCCAAACTTGTTTTTCAAAGTTTAGACATGTTTATACATGGCCCTACAGTAGTAAAAAAACATCTGGTTGAAAGTTCAGAGATGAAAAGTCACATGAATTACAGAGCCCTGCAAATTCGGGTGTCTACGATGAGCGTCTTCGAAGCTGGTTCCGAGATTTCCAGAGCATCAGCCAACGAAAGACGACGATTTCTCCAAGCAGCCTCCGCCCAATTCTTCATTCTAATTCCTTCATCTTTCCTGTTCTGTTGGACACAAAGGGCTTCACCATATCCGCCTACACAATCAATCATATCATATCAAATCACCGGAATAAATGAACATTGTGATAGGAATTTAACACTCAGCGCACACGAAATAAGCAAGGCGAAGAATTCCCCGATTCTTTATTGCCAAGAACAAAAAAACCGATTGTGTATACTTCATTAGCATGATTAGGAAGCAAAAATATGCCTCCCACCTTGGGGTTAAAGTTGGTAAACCGTAATCCCCATATGTGCTTATCAGTCTTTTTGTTGCTTATAGTTTATTCCGTCATTAGGATTCTATTCCCGTAACTAAGTTCAAGTATGTAATTAGGAAATTAAATACTGATAAAGCTCCTAAATGACTGATTCGCCTTGCTCTAAGTAGACGCAATAATTTGCGGCTAAACACATTAATGCAACGGTTAAGAGTAAAACAGTTAACATTCAGAAAAAACTAGTAACTTAAACTACAATGTGTAACTAACTACTTCTAAATTATGAAACAATGGGTGTGTTTCGAATTGTTTACCTCTAGCGAGAGCTATGATATCGCTTCTAGCGACCTTTGACGCCGCAACTAACAGAGAAACAGTCAATGTTAGTTTTTTGATGAAATTCAGAAGATTTGTGATTTAAGTTGACTTTATAAAGGATTAAAGGAAAAATCTCTTTGATTTACCTTCATTTTCCAACGGCGGGGCTTCCAGCAATTCTAATGCCTTTCTATAAAGCCCCTGAAAGTGAGTTTATAAGGCAATATAAATGAATAGAAGAATCATCACTATCAACCAAAACAAAAAAGAGTATAATTTGTACAGTGAATTTAGTAAGCAATTTAATTTCCTTACATAAAGCAAATCAGTTTACTCCTGTGATATCCAAGAAGAAATGTTTTAAAATGTTGAAACTTGAAACTGCCACATAATTTAAAGTGTGAGAAGATTCTAACCTCTTGAATCAAAAGTGAGCTTGAGCGCTCCTGCATTGATTTCTGTCTATACATGAGAGCGATGCAGCTTAATACTACTCCAACCTTCGGATGCCGGGTACCTTAGTGAAAGCAACAACAGCATAGAATTAGATTCATATTATCCAATATTAAGATTCTGTTAGACACACATTTTATTTTTTATATTCATAAAAGAAGCAAAGATTTTATTGATAACTAGAAGGCATATTACAGTGCATGGGACAGACAACGGTTTAAGATTAGCCATCCGCATTTTCGATAAAAAAAAAAAATTTAATTATATATTTCCATTTAAATGTATTTTCTTTCCGTAAGGGTAGTTTAGGTAATTTGTAATAAGTAGAGATTACGGTTTCTTAATCTCTATATTAAGACCCTAGGTTAGCCGACATTGTTTTTTATTGTTAATTTAGATTAGGATTCCCTTTTGCATCGAGGAGAGCTTCCGATCTCGCTCGAAGCATTTGGTCCGGTATTATTTGGTTTTCTGGGATTTCTTTTAAATAAAGAGGAGATTATCATCTTGATAGTCTCTGTTTGTAGTATTACATTTATGTGCATTTCTGGGCTCTGCGTTATTTTCTGTGCGGTTTCCATTCCTGGATGATCTATCAAATTCAAATCATGTTGTCAGCAACATTCACAAAAAACATTGTTTTGTGAGCGTGTAATTTTAGCAATATCCCTTACTCGTTATAAATCAAAGGTGTTCGTTATTTTAAGCCCTCTACTATCTACCTATACAATGATTTTGACCCTAAACACTACTTTGTGCACAGCATGTGGGTAAAATTTGACGGTGATCGTCGATGTTTTAACAATAGGGGGGGAATTTTGCTATATTTTACAAGTTCAAGCGGTAGACTCCTACAATACAAAGTTAGGGGGAAATTGAGACAACGTGATAAGTTCAACGGCTGCTCAACACTGTGTTAGTAAAACGATAATATGCATGAAAGTACCAAAGTGCTCCTCGGCTTTGGTCAAGGCCTGAGTCAATGTCACCTCTGCAACACCAAAGTTCCTGACAGTACAGAAAATCATTAGAATTTCTGGATCAATTATTCCAAATGGCTATCTTTGACTACAAAACTATGCTAAATAAATCATTCCTAAAATGTCCTAATAATATCTCTAATCTAGGTAATATTATTTCTAAAAGCTACAACAGTAATACGTGCATAACATAACATTTCGAGTCTAATTCTACAAACAAAATTTACATTTCTACCCATGGCACAAGGTACGAGGGCCAATAAAGGAGCACGTGCGAGGCAACACTACTTTTAGACCCAGGCATTACGTAGAGGAAAAGAAAGGGCAGAATAGTAATTTAGCCAATTTACCTTCTCCTACTTCTCATGTTTTGTGACTTTAGTTCATTGAAAAGAGTGTTCGAGAATTACCGTTTTGGTGAAATCTTGTTGGCTTATTAATTCCTGTATCGTTTGGTTCGGGATTTTATCTAGAAATAATATTTGTAAGCTCTAACAACTACAGCAATAAGGTGCATAGAAAATATAGTAGTCTATTGAGTCTAATTCTACAAACTCTATTTACATTTTGTTTTCTACAAACGGCATAAGGCACAATAGCTAATAAAGGTAAATAGGGCGTTTATAGTACCCAGATTGTCCTTCAAGCTGTCCCAAAGCACACGTGGCAGCCAACAGTACCTCCTCTGGAGACATATTACAAGCACCTAACGAAGATGTCTCACTGAAATCTTCCCTTTCAGATAGTTTTTCAATTACACTTTCGTATAATTTCTTTGCCAATGATAAATTTCCCGTGCTGTGAAGGTATTCTCCATATGACAGCGCAACGGTACCTAAAATTCCACAAAGTCAACCACTATAAGAAATAAAGTTTTAGCATCACGATAACATTGTCAAATATATTATTACATCTACTTTTTTCACAATGAAGAAAGCCAACGAAATATGAAGACTAATGTTCATTTTGATATCATATTCATAAGTTGAATGTAAAGATTAATGTTCACAGTATGCATATGAGGAAATATTATCCAGATTTTAAACTCATTAAACAAGTAGAATGATAGAAATCAATTGTGGGGAACGTATTCAATAATTATAATGGGGTAAAACTATGTATTCCAGATTTGTTTGACCTAAAACTGAGTACGATGGTTGAAGTTCAATTAAAAGTGATAGTTTAAGACATTATAACTAACTAGAATATGGTTTAATTTTATTCTATGAGAGGCACGATAAAAATTTACGAAGTGGTTTTGTAGACTGTTACAGGAAGAACGTGTATATAACTTGAAGGCAAAAGGAAATGAACCGCACCGATTGCTCTTTTATCATCGTCTAGGGCTTGGAATAGAATCTCGGCTGTGACAGAATCAAAACAAAGTAATATCATAACACTGAAAACATGACTGACATAACAACTATATGGCAGCTTCAAGCATTGGCATAAATACCCGACGAAAGATTTCCACGCACAAGCTCAACCAATCCTTTCGCCACCTCCGCACGAGTTTGTAGGATCTCATCGGATTTCGATGCATTTTCTTGCAAGATAGCTAGGCATTTATCTGCGAAGACCGACGAAGTATCATCCTATATAAGGAGAATCATCTCCATCAATCGAAACCATAAGACCGTGTAACAGAGGAAATTTTCGGTCGAGATTTACCAGCCCCAGCTCTAAGTAGAGACCAACAAGAGCTTCCATGGCAGCAACTAAAACCCACCAAAAAAAAAAATCACATTAATGAATTAGAAAACAAAAAATAACAGCAATGAACAGTTTCGCTACCTTTAACACCAACTGAAGAAAGGCTCAAATCCTGGACGCTCTTGAGCTTTTCAATGGCGTCATCGAAACTTGCCCTTTCGGACAACAATGTCGACATGGCCATGAGCACCAACGCTCTGGAATCGTCACTCTCGGGCGACTGAACATCTCTCGGCTGAGTGGAGAGACACTGCTCGAGCACGATCAAGCCTTGAGCGTACGAATCATCTGCGAATCCCCAGAGGCGGAGCTCAAAAGCCATGAAAGTGGAGTATGGAAGGAAGTGAGAAATGGGAAGGTTGGAGAAACCTGATTTGGTGGACCTGGCGTGAGAGAGCGCGTAGCTGATCATCTGGAGAGCGACGGGGCTGGCTTTGGAGCCGTCGTGGAAGGGCGACGATCGGATCGATATCCTGGAGGCTGCTCCGGAGAGCTTGGCTCCGAATCGGATCATGGCGTTGTCGGTTGAGCGAGAGTGAAGTGGTGCTAAAGGGTTTATGGTGGTGGTCGGTTCTGTTTTGGATTTAGGCCCCGTCATAAATTAATAATTTAGATTAAATAATCATGATGTTCAATACGGGTGAAAATAAAATTCAGAAATAAATTAAAATTAAAATCTAAATTCGTATCGGCATTTAAAATCTAAATCCGTATCCAGATTTCGGAATTGGGTAGACGTATTCAATTTTAAACTAAAATATGGGTACCGGTTATTAAAATTGTAAAAACCGGATACCTGGTACTCGATTTAACACCTGTTTTTTTTTTTTTTTTAGTATTTTAAGGTTTATTTTGGGACCAATTGAGAACATATTTTGTACTTTAATTTTGAGATGATTGGACAAATGGCGAGACGCGAGACAATGTTTTTTTTTTTTATGTGTGTTAATTTGAGACAAATGGATGAGAGTTTTTTCAATTTCGAGCCATTGTTTATTTAGAGATAAGTTAAGAAAATATTATGTTTTGAATTTTTTTAAGAAATTTAATCCGGGTAAAAATTTGGATCCGGTTACAAATCCGAATCCAGTTTCCAAAACTAGATACGGGTAATATAATCCAAGTTTTAAAAAATGTGATACCTGGATTTCTGATACTGGATACGGGTATTAATTTTTGCTCCACTTGGCTCGGGGGGATATAGCTTAGTTGGTAGAGCTCCGCTCTTGCAATTGGGACATTGCGATTACGAGTTGGGTGTCTAATTATCCAAGCGGTAATGGTAGTATCTTGTACTTGAATCGGTGGCTCACTTTTTCTAAGTAATGGGGAAGAGGACCGAAACATGCCAGACAAAAATGGACTGTCAAGAACGTAGAGGAAGTAGGATGGGCAGTTGGTCAGATCTAGTATGGATCGTACATGGAAGGTTGTTGGAGTCGGCGGCTCTCCTAGGATTCTCTCATCTGGGATCCCTAGGAAGAGGATCAAGTTGGCCCTTGCAAATAGCTTGATGCACTATCCCCCTTCAACCCTTTGAGCGAAATGCGGCAATAAGGAAGGAAAATCCATGGACCTACCCCATCGTCTTCACCCCGTAAGAACTACGAGATCATCCGAAAGGACGCATTCGGTATCCAGGGGTTGCAGACCGACCATAGAACCATGTTCAATAAGTTGAACGCTTTAGCTGTCCAATTTCAGGTTGGGCAATAAGGGTCGGAGAAGGGCAATTGGGGGATCTCGTAGTTCTTATGGGGTGGAGACAATGGGGTTGGTCCATGGATTTTCCTTCCCTATTGTTGAAAAAACCGGGTACCCTACCCGGTTTAATCCCTAATCTCGATTCTATCTAATATAATTAAGTTATCCCTCGATATATCAATAATTTTAATTTGGGGTGTAATAAAAAATTAAAAGTGACAGTTTAAACAGCATCCGGTTTAAAACCGGACTAAAACAGATATTATTTTTGAAATGTCGCGCATGATTTATTACAAGATGCAAGTTTCGGGTTTAAGGTTCAAAAACCCAGAGCTCGGATAATAACTTACTCAAACCCGATATTTATAAACCCTATTTTATTACCAGATTCATGTTTCGGATTTAAGGTTCAAAAACCCGGAGCTCGGATAATAACTTACTCAAACCCAATATTTATAAACCCTATTTTATTACCAGATTCATGTTTCGGATTTAAGGTTCAAAAACCCGGAGCTCTAATTATAACTTACTCAAACCCGATTTTAAAAAGTGTTATTTTTTTAGATGTTTTTCTCTACTTTTTATATGATATTTTCTCCATTTTTTTTTTAGTATTTTTGTAACTTAAAGCATAATTTTTTACATTTAGTATTAATATTTTTCTATGGTGAAATCAAGTTTTTATTTTAATTTTTAATTAAATCAGAACCTGTGCTTTCACTTCATGTTTTGATTTTAAAACAGGGTTTAAAATTAAAACCTGAAACCAAAAAATCCAAATTTAAACTTTTAAGATCAAGTCCATTTTTTTATTTTCCCAAGCCCTGAATGCGGGTTCCGGTTTACCCGCCTGCACCCCTCGATAATATAATAAAATTCATTGGTCCCAATAACATTATTTTATAGTCATTGGTCCCAACAACCTTAAAAGCCCGTATCCGTCCTTATAAACTTTGCCGAAACCTATTCCATTTTATCAAAAGCGGTTGGTAGATTCGTAAAGGCCTCAAAACCTCCTAAAGAAACCTGTTAAGCTGCATGACTTCTAAACACTTCAAAATCGCAAAAAATTCTATGCAATTTTCATACTCTTGTTGTCGACCTACCCGTTAAACGATTCTCTTATTAAAAATTTGAAAGAATTCTCTACTTTACCATAGTTCCATTAAAAAAAAATTTAATTTAATTTAATATTGATAGAAGTATTTTGTTTGTTCAATATTCTGTTCCAAAATTTTGAAAGATACTTTTTTGCTAGTGCACTTCGTTCAAATATGCCGATTCCATAATCAGGAGATTACCATTGTCAAATAAAAGAATGAATCACCCTTCTACTTAATAAGACCAAGGTGCAAAATTTCGCGAAAATCGGTCGACATTTCGACCGATTTTCGTTATTCGGAGGTATGCGAAACGAAAACTCTTTCGTTTCGGTGGATTTTTACCATTTTTCGCATGGGCAAATGGATGAAATTTCATTTTTGTGTGTAAAATGTGCGAAAAATGGATAAAATTTCGCTAAAAAAATAAACTTTTGTAGATTTCGGCAAAAATACCGATTAAACTTTCGGCAAAAATAATTACACTTTCGGCAAAAACTTTTGGTATATTTCAGCGAAAATACCAATTAATGTTTGACTTAATATTATACACTCAACTAATAAAGTGACATGCCATTAAAACATTTCACCTACATATTTAAGTTACAAATGTGTTTTGTTGTATACAATTATGTCTTGTATTTATTAAATATGTAGTTTTGAACCTATATAAATATCTTGCTTAAATACTCAAATATTTTTTACAAAATATCCGTCGAAAACCCCATCGGCATGGGGTATTCCCATGCGATATATGCGGCATGCGGCATGCGGCATGCCCTTTTTTTACCATTTGCCCATCGACATACCCATCGGTAGGGCTAAAATATTTATCCGCCATTCGCTGGTCGCAACCATATCCTATTCGCTCCGCTACGAAATATCCGTTTTTTTATCCATTTTTAATCAACCGCTTAATATGATTATGGATATCCGAAACTGCTTTTTCAGAATTTGATTGGTTAATGATTATATTATCAATTTAAATTGGATATCCGCTTTAATCGCAACCAGTTTTTAAAAATAAAAAATAATTCATTAAATATATATTATATATAAATATTTTTTATTTTATTTTATGAGTGTTATCGGTGGATTGGATGGTCCCTTATATTAACCTAGGTAGGTTATATTCCTACCTTGTCCATGGTTGTCTTTGTGCTTTGATTACTTTGAATATAGTATTTATTATAATTCAGATTTCATCTTGGCTTTTTAATAATCGTTTGTATTCATATTTGTATCTCTAGAATATGTAGCTAATATTCTAGTGTTAGACCATCTGTTTTTGTGGCCTTTTATGTCGTATAAATATGGTTTGGTACTTTGGTTAGTTATGAAATATGATTTATGATATTTTTGAATATTTTATGCTTCACTATCCTTACTATATTTTATGTATGATGTATTTGTTTTTCACTAACAAAATTAATTGGATAATATCCGCTATCCGCCTTAAATTAACCAATTCGATCCGCTAACCGCTAACTGCATTTAAACAGGATAATCGAAAATAAAAATGGTTAATGGTACAAGTATTTTATATCCACATATGTGGATACGGTTAGTCAACGTGCTCAAATTCTATCCTATCATATCCACCTTTACCCCTACCCATCGGCAAGTGATATATCCGTAAAACAAAAAATTCGAAACGACATCGACAAGCGACATTTTAAACCTTGAATAAGACTACTTAAAAAACACTTTTTAATTGAAGTCATACTTGTCGTTCACTTCAGTCCTTGAATATATCAATTATGAAAGAAATCTTTGGCGTATTAATTAAACCTGTTAGGCTACAAAGCAGTGGGTTATATAACTTACAAGTTACAATCCCACACGCTGAGTCCCATCGGTATTTTCTCTCTACAAATCTAATTAATTACATGTCTAAATAGAACTGAAAATGTGGTGAAGAAAACAGAAGTAAAGGGGAAAACACCATGGAATCATTGTTCTCGAAGCAAGGTAGTCCCATCCGAATTCGAAATAAACTCTTTAGCCTACAAACATGAAAAACAATCTCAGTGTACGAGAATCGGAAATTGGAGACGGTTTTCCGACATTCTAAAAGATACACCCGAATGAGAAATACCTTTTTGACTTTACCGTGAGCGCTCATTATTTCGTAAAACTTGCGCATTAGCATTTCTTCCTCCACCTGACAACGAAGGGTGTTTAAAGACGACAACCGAAAGCTAACTTTACCAAATACTGGTTTAATCAAACTATAAAATCGTTTGTTTTTTTTTTGGTAAGAAAAACTCATATATCATGCCGTACCAACATTCAGTTTTAATAGAAAAATAACTGCAGACTACCGAGCATATTAAAAACGTGCCGGAGTCTGCTATATATTTGAGCTTTTGGGCATGAGTTACTAGATAAATTTTTTTTTATTAATATAAAATTTTGCACTAAATATGCGATTTATTCAATTTTGTGGAATAAATACCAAAAATGCAGTATTAATCTTTTTGTTGTAACATACTATACCATTTTCACCCCTGATTCTAACATGATAACTCTTACAAGACAACAAGAACTTTTCAAAACATTATATTGACAAAAGCATTTCTCGAAGGATCAATCTATCAAAAATTTATTCAAAATGACTTTAGTACCAGATCGAAATCATGTTTAGAAAAATAGTTAACCACAAATTGCGGGGTGATTTTATGGAGAACAAACCTGAAGTTTATGCAATTCATGGGACATTGATCTGTAGGATTCCATCAGAAGCTCCTTCTGCTTCTCCAAATGCCTGAACACCCAATAAAACACAACTAAAAAATGAAAAAATAACGGAGAAACCCGAAAAATTCTCCACATTTACAAAGAGGGATTCAGAAAATCGTACTTGTAGACATCTCCTGTGTGGCTTGGGTTCATGTTGGGCCGATAAATTGAAGTAAAAACCGCAATCTGACTTTGATTCTAAAACTTCTGAACTGGCATATATTTATAAGAATTATTAGTAAGCATGTATTGAATACTTCCAACAATTCAAGGATATAAAATATGTTCCCAAGATTAGGGCCGAATCCGGGCTCGGATTTTGAAAATTCAAAAACCCAAGAACTAGATTCGGGTTCCGAATTTCGCACAGAAGAAAAAAAAAACGGGTTTTAAACCTTGTTTTTGTCTAGTCCAAAATCTCAACCCTAGCAACAACAAGCACGGCACACCGTTCTTAGTGGATTACAGGACGAGCTTCATCAACCTGAAATCAAATAGAAAAACGAAGACGAGGAAAGACGATCAAAGAAAACCTTGGAGGGCGACTCCATTAAACAAACTTTCCTCCAGAGAGAAAATTTAGACTCACTCTGAACGCCGCTAAACTCTAAACAGTGTTTAAGTTGCAGATTTGGTCAATTAATTGCTTACTTATTATTGTGGATTTTTATCGACGGATTGATAGGCGATTGACGAATTTTATTTCTATCGTATGAAATATTTAGAGAATATATATATATATATAATATAACATTGTTAAAATAATAACAAGTACTCAATAAATAATCTTATCTCTAAAATTCGACACATAGAAATTTTCCTCCAAAAGTGAAAACTTTGATAAATTGAAATTTAAAAGTAAAATACCCTGAAAAAAAACTTTTAAGTTATTTTAGCATGTTGCTCTTTGATTCAATCGAATAAAATATAACTATATTGATATATTTTCATTAATCTGTAATAACATTATTTTATTTTACAATAAGATATTATTATAATATCAAGTCATACAATTAAAATTATTAGAATTATATATTATTATTGTTATTATTATTATTATATTAGAATGATAAAATATTGTTACGAACATTTTTCAGAGACCCAAGGGCACGTGAGAGTGCAAACGCTCGCGAGAGGACAAGAACTCCCGAGGGTGCGCAATGCCATCTATCCCAAATGTCAAAACATGCACCCTTGGGAATACAAAAAAACAAGGGCAAGCAAGGGCATGCGAAAGCGCGCAAGGGTGCAATGTCTACATCCTGAATGTCAAAAATTGCATCTTTGGGAATACAAAAAAAGGCGTGCAAGGGCACGCGAGAGCGCGAGAGAGCACTCAATAATGCACGAGGGCATCCAAGGGTGCTCAATGTCGTCCACATCCCGAATGTCGAAATCGCACTCTCGGGAATACAAAAACAAGAGCACGCAGGGGCACGCCGCAATGCACACGGGCACATAAGTAATTATGAATTACGTGTTTTTTCCCATTTAATTATTGTTCGTTGAGCACAACGTGTGGTGTAACCCTTTTAAAAAATATATTTTAACGAGGAATAAAGTCTCATACCAGTATTCCCCACTACGCCATCCGATGTGCACAAAACAAAAACTAATTATCCTGATCGTGATAACAAATTTCTTCTATTTAAAATTCATAATAACTCTTTGATTGATTGAGCTGTTAGTAATAATAAATAATTTACCATAATTAATTTATAGTGTGCGTACCTGGAATCCATCGATTCTGACTGCCCACTATCAAGTTGTATCAACATGTTATTGACCCCGGCTCGTCTTAAATTTCGTGTAGACCTCAGTCTTTGTGAAATTGAATACTAAAGATAGCTCTCAAAAATCCTCTTTTGTATCCTCCGGAACTCGATCACCTAGAGTGTGGGCTCCTACTAACAAAACTCTAACCCTAAAAAGAAAATCGAGAGATAACCCAGGGTAAAAAAAAAAAATTGAACCCTAGGAAGAGAGAGAGATGTCGAATTTTCTAACGAGATGAGAGTGTTATTTGCGTGTCGTGAGCCTGTCTATTTATAAGAAAAAATTATCTCCCAACCACCTTAAGAAAATCTTCAATATATTTAATATTTAATTCAAAACTAAATAAGATATTCATATATTATAAATCTATTTAATTATTAATTAATTATCAATAACAAA
The DNA here is from genome assembly GCA_954871525.1 of Parietaria judaica. Lineage (NCBI taxonomy): Eukaryota > Viridiplantae > Streptophyta > Magnoliopsida > Rosales > Urticaceae > Parietaria > Parietaria judaica. The sequence continues at coordinate 6,631,258 of OX940868.1, forward strand.
TGTTAATTAATAAAATCCAATAATTAAAATTATATTAATTCTCAATCTCTTATTAATTAAATATTTCAAAAAAAAATTCCAAAATTTAATATTCTCTAATTTTTTATTTCAATAACAACAACATTTTAACCCCGAGGTAACAAACGTTTATTAGCATAAATATCAAACAATGTACAAAGTGACAGGATTTAAAAAAAAATCATTAGCATTTAATTTCCCACAACCTTGGTGGTGTCCAAGAAATGAGTTCATTCATCTTTTTATAGTTTCTCACATTTTAAATTATTTTGGTACTTTTACTATTATTAAGGTTGTAGATGTTGATGTGTAAATTCGTTCCATAAATTTGAATTGTGAGGTCATTAATTAAATTTATAGATTAAATTTTATATGACCTAAGTTATGAATATATTTAAATACTCATACGAAATTGGGCTTGTGAAATACAAAGCCCAAAGGCCCACTAGTCACTTGATCGTGTTTGGGCCCGAGCAAAGCTAAAAGCCCAAAAGGCAAGATGTTTGCCCGAGCAGAGTAAGCTCGAAAGAAGTCTTAACAGAACTCTAAATCTCACTTCAGAAACAACTTGGTTAAAACCAACACCCAAAGCTCCACCCGGACATCTTGTCTCGAAAGGGATCCGAGCAGAAGTTGAATAAAATCCCCGAACAGAAGAAAGCCCTACGTTCAAGTACGAACATGCCTGGTCAACCACCTCAATTCAAACTTCCGAAGACCGACCAGAAAAATCGCCACGACTTGAATTCAAACCCTATGACGACCAGTCAATGCCCACTACTACGACAATCTCGCAAGACGTGGTCCACGTGTCAGCTCGGCAACAAGTCAAGCCCCAAACTCGAAGCCACTACCAACGTCCACCTCCAACGGGCAGAAGCCACACGTCTATAAAAGAAAGAAGGCAGCCCTTCTACACGCACACAAGCACCCATCATTGAGAGAAGAGAGTCTGTGAGAATTCGTACCTTCAGAGTGTTTTTCTTTCATTTTCGATCTATCAGAAATTGGCTTGTGGTTCCGATTGATCAATCTCTTAAAAAACAATAAACGTACAGAGGACGTAGTCAACTACCGCATTGGGACGAACCTCTCTAAAAAACTCTGGTGTTTTATTTGTTTTCCTTCGTTCTACATTTTCGTGTGTCATCGTTGATAGTATCGACAACGTGGAGGTCAGGATCCACAAAAATCTTAGCATCTTCGTCGCGAAATCCCATTCACAATACACTCGACCGTTGGCGTGCAAAACCACGTCAACAGTTTGGCGCCGTCTCTGGGAAAAATTTGATCTCGCTAACTCTGTCGTACTTGAGACACAACCATGAGTTCCGAGGAACCTGCTTCCAACGTCCTGGGCGAGGCAACCCCCGGCCAGAGTACCGAAGAACAGATCCTAAGAACTCAGCTCCAAGAACAGGCTGCTGAAAATGCCGAACTCAGAAGAAAAATCGAGTTTCTCATGAGTAGCCAGACCCGAATCGAAACAGAGGCCCTATTCTGTGAACGAGATCAAGCAGACCTCCGGGCAAAGGAATCGAGAGAGAGTAAATGCGGTCCATTTTGACTTCCAGGACCCAACGATCCCCGAGCCCTGAGAACCAATCAGGCGCCTCTCCCAAGGGATCCGCGTCCGAATACACCACCCCCACCTGCGAATCCATCAGAGAGGGCGCTCCCCCCGCTGCCTAACCATGGCATCCCGCGCTTCCGAGCTTCAACGTTCGTAACCAACTAGCCCGACTCCGGGAAGAACACTCCTTACCAACAATCCCGCAATCGTCCAATCAGAGTTCAGTTCTCAGGGACTTCATGACGAGGTTCAAAGCTAAAATGGTCCGGATCAACGGACTGGCGGATGAGAAGGCTATATCGGCATTAACTAGTGGGCTATAGTACGACTCGCAATTCGACCGACATCCTGGTCAATAGGTACACCTCGATAGAGGACGTGATCCATCGTGCTTCCAATTGGATTAAGCATGATGAAGAACACGAAGTCTTGAAAAGTAAGTTTAGGCCGTCCCCGAACGCATCGAGGCCCGGGGCGCATCCATCCCAACCAAGGAATGGATCACCATCCCATTTTAAAGGTCCTAGGAACCACGTTCCTACCAGAGGGTCAAACCCTCAGCACGGGAACTTCCAAGTGTGAAGGAAATGTTGAAAAGTGGTGCGAATTTCCCAAGTGTCGTATATGTGAAGGAAAATGTTGAAAAGTGGTGCGAATTTCCCAAGTGTCGTATATGTGAAGGAAAATGTTGAAAAGTAGTGCGAATTTCCCCAAAAAGCTAAAATATTATGGAAAAAATTCCAATTAAACTTTCGACAGAACTAATTATGTTTCCCCACCATGCCCGGTCAAGGGGATGGCGGCGACTCGCTCGTGTGGTGGTGCATTTGTATGAGTCCCCTCTCATCCACAAAATCCTATGACCCTAAGGGTCCAAGCTCTTATCCCAATTCTATGGTATATAAACCATTCCAAACTCTTGTAATTTAGTAATGTGGGACACTCTGGTATTCAACTAATCTTATACACTTCACTTCACCTACATATTCACATCAAATAAATAGACTTAGTATTACACTTTAATTCTTCAACTAATAAAATGACTTAATATTATACATTTCACCTACATATTTAAATTAGAAAAGTGTTTTGTGGTATACAATTATGTCTTTTATTTATTAAATATGTAATTTTAAACCTATATAAATATCTTGACTAAGTACTCAAAAATATTTTTCCAGAATATTCGTCGAAAACCCCATTACCATGCGCTTTGGCCATGGAAAATGTGCAATGTTTTTGGCATGCGGCATGCCCTTTTTTTTATTTGCCCATCGTCATGCTCACCGACAAACGATATATCCTTAAAACGGAGATTGCAAAATGAAACCGTCAAGCGACATTTTAAACTTTATGGTTCAAAAAAGGGGACAAATGGATATACATACTTATGCTTTGATGGAAGTGAAGAACTTCTACCAACTCTGATTACACTCCACTATAGCTCGAATCTGACATTTTTAGAATGTATTAATTTTATCTTCGTGACTAAGGAGTCCAATGATACAATCAACCTAACTTGAATTTAGGTTTTCGTATTCCTATGATTCTCGTCATAAAGACAACTTACAGTAATACCTTTTAAACGACACTATCTTATTCCATGATTATTGCAAATTTCTCACTCAATAGGTTATGAAGCCGTGTGTTTTTTAAAAAGGTTATTATGAAGTCGTTGAGGTACGCATGAGTACTTATTTTCTTATCACAAATACTAATAAGGAAATCATAAACTTATTATCCATATACGCATTCATGCAACCCTGTTCGGTCAACTATCTGATCCCAAAATGATGACATAAGTCTATGATAGCTCAGGACATCAACGGATTCCTATTTGATCATCATAATGATTTATCATATCAGTGACGGACTTCCATGATTGAGCCCGTCAGTATGAAGACACTTCATACCCAATGAATTCAACAGTTTATGACTAGAACTATGAATTGATAATAGATCATCACACAAAATTGTGATTGAGTAAATTAATAACTATTTAGATTATAAGCTCTTACTCGCTAATCTAAACTATGGATATATATATATATATTTTAGTTCATTATTTTGTGTTGTTACACCTCCTCACTTGGGCTCAATGTGATAAGGTGACACAATTGCAAACATATAAGAACTAAGGATGAATGATTCAATTTGATAAAATCAAAGAAATTACTCTAGAAAATTTTCATCAATAAGAACTACTCTTTAATAGATGAATAACAAAAATCATATACATATTGTGCTAGAATCGATATCACTCTGACACCGATTCCGAGTCGTATTTGCTGATCTAGACCCGAACCAGTCACCGCCGACTCCTAAGAAATTGTAATCATTACTGAGGCACACAGTTTGACCTTTAAAAATATACTGGGTTAGAGTCTCATACCAATAACCCCGTCAAATCGTCTGTATAAAAAACCACTAACAATTAATTTTCCCAATCGTTATAAATTAATTAAATTTAATTTATTAACATGTTTATTGATTTTAATCTGACCCTTGAGAAAAAGTGAATAATCTCATAATCGATAAATACAAGAACATGTACCTGACTCCTTCGACGATTCTGTCTGCGCTCTTTGATCTTCAAGAACTCCGTGCCTTTTGATCCACATGCTCTTTGCGATTTTTTTGTGAGAAGATAGCTCCCATTTATCTTTCGGTGTATGACTCCGAGATTACGTCGCCAAGAGAGTGGGCTTTTCTTAGAATAACCTCTAAACCCTAAAAGCAAAATTCGAGGAAAAATTTTCCCTGAGAAATTCGCAGGAACTGAGAGAGCCAGAGAGAAAGGCGTTTTTCTGAACTTTTTAGGATGTGTTTTAGGGTTCCAGGACTCCCCTAATTATAGGAAACTGGCCCAACCACTTTGGAGAGTTTGTCTTAACTAATTTGGAGATATTCACTCATATATTTGATTTAATGATTAAATCGAATAAATCCAAAATAAATCTTTTCAGAAAATACCCCAAAAGATTTAATAAATCAAATCTATATATTTTCAAGATTTAAAATCACTATAACCATAATTCAAAAATCATTATGATTATTTCCTTAATTAAACATTTCAGGAATTAAATGCGATCTATAATTTTCTATTAAATTCGCATGGAAAATTAACGACTAGTTGGGCCTTCGCCGAAAAACTGTTTTGACCATAACTCTCACACCTCATCTGAATTGCACGATTCAAAGATAAATTCACAGAATTTTATTTCCCATAATCCTAGAATTATCCAGGGGTCAAATTCAATTATCAATTTTTCACATTCCCGGCTAGTACCAAAAACATTGGTACTTTTTCCACTTTTAGGTTAATTAGAGGATTCGAGACAACAATCATGAATTACTTGTGATTGGATATATTCAACGTTTAACTATTATAATAAACATATTTGCGGTGTCATCTTTGTGGAGCTACAAAGGGAGACAAATGGACAACACAACTTAGCAACCTCTTCCACGAATTCTCGACAAAATAAAGAAAAGGGGTTACACTTTTCTCCTATAAATAAGAGCCCCATTCTTCACTTTTTCACACAACTTTCTCCAGCGCTTCACTTTCTACTATCTCTTTCTATATTTTTTCCCCTCTCCTCTGCCCACATTGGGCTCGCGCGAAAACGCCCTCAAAGCTCGCCAGGAAAGCGCGAAATCGAGTTGAGACTTGTCGGGAGGGACTAAGTCTCGCCGGAAAGGTTGTCCTCGCCACGAAAGCTTACTAGTAAGGGCCAACTCAGCCCCAAACCTTTCCTAGTACGCCTATATTGGTCGGAGCATCGTGAGGAAGCACAACATCGCCCCGGAGATCGCCAGAAAGCACAATTTTCCATCGGAGCTCGTCGCAAGCATTGCTCTTGACGACCACCTTCAACAGAACTATCTAGATAATCAAGATCGCGCTCGCCTTTGATATTCTCAAGCGACGCCATCTAGTGACGATCTCATCCACGAGGAATCATACCCTCGGCAGGGACCTTAGTCCTCGGATTTCAATAACTCCTGAACTATGTGATGAACTTGTCCGTCTTAACAACATACAAGACAGTACGTAGGCAAGCTTGCTATAGTGACATGGTGCGGCATCATGCTTTTCCTTTTTGTAGGCCCTCCCTCGCCGCGTATGACGTCACCAAGGAAGGGAATACATTGACAAGACAACTCGTGCCTCGCTGGAGACGACGTTTCACCTTCACCATAGTCGAGATGATAGTCAACCATCATTGACTCCATATTTTACTGCCCATGTGACCACAGGGTCCGACTCTGGGCTCGAACCATTGACCAGGTAATACATTAATCTAAATTCGCGCATTGACAATATATATAACTACTTAAATAATATGGGAAGATAAAATAAAAGTGAGGCTAGTATACTCATTAAAAAATAAGTACAATCTTTCTCTTTCATAAAAGAACGAAAGAGTTGCAGAGAAGATAGAAAAGAAAAAAAACTCTCCCATGACGGTACACGATCCTTTAATACTCAACTTCTGGCCTTGGTTCGGTGTCGTGGCCCTCCCAAATCGAGGCCCCACCTATCCCGTGGTGTCTGAAATTCAAGTTAACGCTACAAAATCAAGCTTCACGAATTGTATTTTAGAGTTGCATTAATCAGTGTATATTACTTAGAGGGATATTTGTTCATTGGCTCAGTGTTTTTAGGACAGTTATGAATTATGACCATCTCTTCATATATAGGAATAGACTCTATCTATCATAAAACAAAGCAAAATCATTCTAACTTGTAATGCGCTTCTAGGATACAAAAGAAATATTATATTCTATAGAACAAAGGAATCTGTATAATCATGTTTCCACAAACTACTTTATCCCAGACAATAATGAAGCTTACTCTAAAACATATCCTATAGTTTATAGCGAATCCTAATAAATTACAGAAAAGTAATGCAAAGCAATGATAGTCCTTTAAGTGAAGCTCTTAGTGATTGCACTAACATCCAATCAACTTTATGTAAGCAAAGAGGAATATAACTCCAATAATCTCTGGTAAATCCAAATAAATTAAGAAACGTAGTGTACTGTAAAATGTAAATTGTTACCAATGATATTCCAAATAAGTTAAACTCTTTCGTATTTGGCCTAATAACTTCAAAACCTGACGAAGAGAATCTTGGTACAACGTGGTTTCCTTTTCTTGCTTAGTATCTGTCTTACTTTGAAAGATTCTATTATCCACTTGCCAATATCAAAATTGGGGTTTCTTTCGATTTTAAAGGAGAAGAAGCATATAGGATATATTGCTATTTCTAAACGTGACTCTTCAATGAAGAGCCACATTTAGAAATAACTGTATTGAAAGAAATAATTAATTGATTGAAAATTGACTTTGTCTCTCATTTTGTAAACTGACTATATTATACCCTTATATTTGTATCTGGTCCTTTATTTTAATTGTACCTATATGTAATCTTTCTATAAAGTTATCAAAGTACCCCTCGATTGTCAAATATAATAGAACCACAACTGAGACTATACAAGAAGAAAATTTGAAATCAAGGACTTCATACTAGAACTTTTTGAAATCAAGGACAAAAATTTGAGGATAAAGATTTTAATAAGTGAATGTAATTAAACACAAAATTTAACATCTCTACTGAGGTGCAAGGCTAAAAATTTAAAATTTAACTTTTTTTCTTCTATAAAAGGGCTACATATATAGCTACAAAATAAAATTTAGCGACATAGTATTTTACAAAGTAAAGAGCCACGCATGAGCAAAAATACAAAATGAGAAGGACTTCGAGTAGCATTTATTCTAACTTAATTAATGCCTAAACTATTAGTACTAAAAAACTAAATATGCTCTTTTATTTCTTAGTATGAGAATACTCTATCCAATTAGTACTATTTATTTTTCATTTGAGATTAGTACTACTACTAAGTTGAATCAGAAAAGTTGATTTAGAGCAAAGGAAGCCTCCTAGGGAAGCAATGCATCTATGCCTTTAGAGCCAAAGTAAAAATGGAACAACCCAAAGCTAAAAAGGACTATATAATATAGAGTCTACATAATACTCTGAAAACATTTCACTCTTCTCTCTCGCTAAGCAACAATGGCAACTCCTATACTTGTCATCCCTCTTCTCTTTCAGCTGCTCACTTCTCTAACCACCATTTCAGGTCTTCTTCTTCCGTCTTCTCTGCTGTTTCTTTCTCTTCATCAAACTGTATATGCTTTGTTACCTAAGAAATTTATAAATATACAATAAATATATAGCGGGTAAGCGATTAATATTATCTGTTTCCTAAGCTGAAGCAAACGTTTTAACTCTTAAGTCATAGTAAATCTTATGTGATGCAAGATCGCCACCCCAGTATTATTTTTCATTAAAATTCCCATCTAGTATACTAAATAGAAAAATTTACTTTCTTATAGCATGTTTTCAGATATTTGCAAAAATATATCTTCTATCTTTCAAATAGCAAAACATATCTTCTAAGTGGAATTTAATAATTCTACCTTTTATGTTATTTATTTAATTTCTCAAGAAAATTTGAATTCCTAAAATTTTCATTGATAATTGGTTAGAACATATGAAATATTTTTGCTAAAAATGAAATTGGAGTGTATAAAAACAAAAAGTTTAGATAATGAACAAAGATTAATTTTGCGTTTTTGAATAACTATTAGTTGAAGAGTATATTTTACGAAGATTAATGTTAGAATTTTAGCCTAAAATCCCCATATTAAAAAAATATAAAATGACAATGCAAAATATGACACCGAAAATTATAGTTGTTCACTCTCAGAGAGAGATGAGTCCACTTGTCGCTTGCAAACACAATCTACTATGATATCATTGGAGTTGTTCGTTATCTAGCTTGGAGCTCTCTCGTTTGTGCTACACATCACAATGATCTCGGCCTACAACGCTCCCGATTGTGCTACACTACCCAATCCACTATGACCTCAACAAAGTGTTGTTCAAAATACACTCTCCAGCTCTCTCTCGTTTGTGATATCACTGATATTGTTGCACTAGAGCTATCTCTCTAGTGCAACAATATATAACAATATATTAGGTTGCGTCGAATCTACAAAGCATATCTGAGTAAATTAGGCTTCACATCTTAATGGCTTGAACTCATATCAACTATGTATTTCCAATACTAAATTAAATACTTAAATCAACTCAACTAATTTTATGGAGACTTGCAGATGGGGCACAACTGATCCTGGTGAACAACTGCAGGGAGAGCGTATGGCCCGGGATCCTTGGCAGCGCAGGCCAATCCACCCCAAAAGACGGTGGCTTCCACCTCGGCAGCGGCGAGGAAGCCGTCCTCGACGTGCCCGACAAGTGGTCTGGCCGCATCTGGGGCCGCCAGGGCTGCTCCTTCACTGCTGATGGCAGAGGCTCGTGCGCCACCGGGGACTGCGCCCAATCCCTGCGGTGCGCCGGCCGCGGTGGTGAGCCCCCGGCCACGGTGGTGGAAATGACGCTCGGGTCCTCGGCGTCGCCGCTGCACTTCTACGACGTTAGCCTCGTGGACGGGTTCAACCTTCCGGTTTCTATGAAGCCGGTGGGCGGCGGCGTCGGGTGTGGCGTGGCAGCATGCGAGGCCGACCTCAACGTGTGCTGCCCCTCAGCGCTGGAGGTGCGGCAAGGCGGGCGAGTGGTCGGCTGCAAGAGCGCCTGCCTGGCGATGCAGTCGGCCAAGTACTGTTGCACCGGGAGCTACGCGAGCCCTGGCGCATGCAAGCCGACGCTGTTCGCCCACCTGTTCAAGGCCATATGCCCCAAGGCTTACAGCTACGCCTTTGACGACTCGACGAGCCTCAACAAATGCCGAGCCACGCGCTACGTCATCACATTTTGTCCTCCCCAATAGGCTATATAGATCTGGTCAAATTAAGGGATTGAGTTCTTCTTTGGTCTAATGTGACAAGTTGATGATGATCAGAATCTTCTAGTAAGCTTGTTCTTGTGTTATTTTATTACGACAAAAATCAGAGAAAAGTTTGAGTAAGTAATTTGTATTATTATCTACAAGTTTTTCTCAATTTCTTTTGAAAGAATAACAGGCCTTTTTTTTTTGAAGGAGCCTTTTATTAGTTTTAACAACAAAAAAAATAGTGAATGAACGAAATGTCCATTTTGTGTCAAACTTTTTAAAAAACTGTCTATTGGTGTATTTTTTTACTCTCACAAATGGGCATTTCTTAAAGGTTTGACACAAAATTAGACATTTCGTATAATTTCTTATGAATATTAATGATTTATAATTTTCCAACGGAAAACCATATTAACCTTCAAGTTCTTTGATACGTGCCCAGATTGACAAACTCGAAACGGGAATTTCAAAATACCAGCCAACACTCACAAACCCAATCTCTTAGAGATCAAGTTTTGGAATGGGTTCTGACTGCCTTTTTTCATTTATCCAAGCTCTCTTAAATAGAGCAAGGATGTAACGCTCCGACTACTCAATCAAATCGACAACTGCCCCCACATCCCAACACGAGTCTTTTCAGCGTGCTTTGTCCTCACTCGCACGCTTCCTGAGAAACTTCGCAAGAGGTCACCCATCCCAGGACTACTCCAAGCCAAGCATGCTTAACTTTGGAGTTGTTATGAAGAAAAAAATATGCATCTTGTTGACATACGTAGTACCAATTAATTGTTTTAAGCCTCTTCAACCATACAGTCCCATACCTGTATAATCTCAGATAACCGTGCAGTCCCATACCTGCACAGTCTCGGGAACGTCCCATCACCATATCCCCTTGCCTAGGCGATGTGGGGTACACAACTTACCCGTTCTTGCCTTCGTGGCTCACAGGATTAGTGTAACGCCCCTAAATGGGGGTTAGAAGAATAAGACAAAACAACGACTTTTCAAATTTTGACTTGTCAACGACACATCATCATTTAAACAATACCTTTGAATATTCAACGTCCACGTCAACAAACACATAACTTTTGCCCATGGGACTTAAAACGACAATACAACATAGACGACCACAGTTTATACAACACCATAAAACGACAAGTATAAAGTATCACCATCACCATTATCCTTAATTTAATCCATTACAAGTCTGAATAAAACATCAGCCTAAAAAGCGAGATTCACCTTGACAGGCAGTAGAGGTACGGTTAAGCTAATCAACACGTCGACCTCCTAACTCAAACTACTCCTCGTCTAGAGTCTGATACCAATCACTACCTGTAACTGAAAGAAAAAAAAATGTATATGGAAGGGGTGAGCACCACATGCTCAGCAGGGAATCTATTACCAATTCTCTTTACCGAGCCTTTATTAGTCAAATTTCAATCAAATAAATTAAACGACATCATAAACCATTTAGTCATCATTTTCATAAAATAAAATAAATAAATATACCCCACAAAAGTCAAATCATTTCGGTGGTCCATGCCGAGTCAGCTCGCGCCTTTACTCCACTATATCCCATCGAGTCCTCAAAGCACAAGCACAGGTGGACTAGAAGTCCCTAACCGTAACTCGCCCTCGACTCGGGATCCTAATCACCACCAAAGACGGCCAGTTCGCCATGGGTCGAAATATTGACTTTTGGGTCCAATCGTATCCATATCCATATCCGGCCTACTGCGCAGTAGCCAGCTGCTCGTCAGCAGCTCATCCGCCCGAAGCGGGAACCATACCAACATACGTCATCCCGACGTAACCATATATATAATATAATAACGAGCATCAATATGATGCAACCATACCCGGTATCTAGCCTCGCTATCAAGCGACGACTATTCTAACATTGATTTTATTAAGTAACAAATCATTACATTAAATCCAATTTTAACCTATCCGGTTTAATCTTCATTAAAGCGTTGGTTTCTACATCCATTTTAAATAGCGAGAAAAGGTAATAGCCCCTACCTCAATCCGCGGAAACTTTGACCGATCGACTAGCTAGTCGAAGACGTGGGTTCGTCTTGGCCCTGAGATTGATGATTAGAGACTTCGGGATCCGCTGACCTATTCAAAACTGGTGGTTCGGGCAACACAGTTTTTGAGGCGACCCCGGAACGACTATCCGCGCAAACTATAACACCAATACCATTCATAAGTCAAATATTATTAAGATCGGAATTCAGATTATCAACTGAAAAGCCCATACACAAAAAAATAGCCCGGGCCGAATTTTCGTCGGACACGCAAAACGAGGCAGCAAAACGTGCATCAATTCGACAAATTTACGCTTCTCCTAGCTTAATTCGACTATTCTAAATGCAATGGCGAAGTCAATTTCATCAATCAAGGCCCAGAACACACCTAATTTGATCATCTAATTTCAGAAACTAGGTAAAGGAAATTCAGGCTTACCGAGAGTCCGATGACGATTCCGATCGAGGGCTTTCGATATCCTCGACGAGGGCTTCAAAACCCCTCAGTAAATCCCGGGATCGAAAAATGACGCGACGGCCGATGGCGGCGACCGGCGACGCCGACGGCGAGGCGGCAGCTCTAACAAACTATACTGACCTTCGTGAACCCGGTTCCGGTGTTAGATTTCTCAAAATCGAACCCAAACGAAATAGATCTCGAGTTATGAAACCGAACCTTACGGCGACTATTCCGGCCAAACACCACCACCTCCGGTCGACTTCCGCCCAGCCGCTTGTTTGCCTCCTCGAGAGCTTTCCAACGGTACCGAGATCTCGTCTATCGGAGCTCCGTTGACGGAGTTATGAAGCTTTGATCAATTGATGTGAGAGAAAAGATAAAGAGGAGAGAGAGAGGGAGTGAGCAGCTTGGGAAGAAGAAGAAAAAGAAGGGGGGGAGAGGATAAGGGTCTTCGACCCTTTACTAACATCCTTTTTTATATATATATATATATTATTATATTAAGGGTTTTACAATACTCCAGCCCTTTAAGAATTTCGTCCTCGAAATTTAAACAAAACTACCCCCGAACAAAAAGGGGTACTTCTCCATCATCTCCGACTCTAACTCCCATGTTGTCTCTCTACGGTCGTGGTTTTTCCATACCACTTTAACTAGAGGAATTTCTCGTCGACGGAGGACTTTGACTTCACGGTCGATAATATGAAGTGGGTGTTCCGCGTACGTCGCATTCTCTTGAATAGGTATCTATGTCCACTCAATGATTTGTTGAGGGTCGGATTCATATTTTCTCAACATCGACACATGAAACACATTGTGGACATGGGATAATTGTGGAGGTAAATCAAGCCTGTAGGCAAGTGGCCCGACTCTTTCAACTATCTCGAACGGACCTGTGTATCGCGGAGCCAACTTTCCTTTTATTCCGAAACGAGAAACACGACGCATGGGCATCACCTTCAGGAATACATTGTCGCCAACCATGAATTCCAGTGGCCTTCGTCTTCGATCTGCATAACTCTTCTGGCGACTTTGAGCAGTCTTGGGTCTTTCTCGAATAAGCTTAATCGCTTCTGTTGTATCTCTGAGGTTGGAAGGACCGAGAGTAATACGATCTTCATACTCGGCCCAACAAATAGGCGAACGACAAGGTCAGCCATACAAGGCCTCATACGGTGCCATACCAATACTTGCCTGAAAGCTATTATTGTAAGCAAACTCCACGAATGGTAGTTGTTCCTTCCACTTTCCTCCAAAATCTAAGGCGCACGCCCGCAACATGTCTTCTAAGATATGAATCACTCGCTCTGATTGTCCATCAGTCTGAGGATGAAAAGCTGTGCTCAAACTCAATTTAGTTCCCATCTCTTTCTGTAATCCTCTCCAAAACTTGGAGGTGAAACGAGCGTCTCGGTCGGAAACTATTGAAACAGGGACCCCATGAAGCTTTACTATCTTTTCCACATATAGTTTACAAAGTTTTGGAACTTTGTAATCTGTCCGAATGAGGATAAAGTGGGCTGATTTTGTAAGTCTATCAACGATCACCCATACCGCATCATGTCCACCGCGAGACCGAGGGAGTCCTGAAACGAAGTCCATAGTGATACAGTCCCATTTCCACTCAGGTATTTCCAGCGGCCTAAGCTCTTCGCCGGGTCTTTGATGCTCTGCTTTGACCATTTGACAAACTGGACATCTCTTTACGAACATCGCCACATCCGACTTCATTCCGTACCAATAATATTGCCTCTTCAGGTCTTGGTACATCTTCGTACTCCCTGGGTGGATAGCAAACTTGGAACGACGAGCTTCATGTAAGATGGCGCTTCGTAATGTAGCATCATCAGCTACCGCAACCCTTCCTTTGTACAATAAAAATCCATCGACCCCCACATTCCATCCTTTAAGTTGTTCTCCAGCTTGTAATCGATTCCATACCTCTTGTAATGTTTCATCGCTCCACTGACTTTGTCTAACTTGGAGTACCATTGATGGAACAGCTATGACGTTATACGCACATGCTTTATACCCATCGCTATGAAATTCTAAATTGTAATCGCCGATGGTAAATGATCTCTTCCATGACTCTAAGTTCAGAGAAGCAACCAAACCATGGTGCTTCCGACTTAATGCATCGGCCACCACATTTGCCTTTCCTGGGTGATAATGTAGACTAAATTCATAATCTTCCATATACTCCACCCATCTTCGTTGTCGTAGATTCATGTCTCTCTGCGTGAACAAATACTTGAGACTTTGATGATCGGTGAATATCTCAAATCTTGAGCCGTACAGATGACAACGCCAGATTTTGAGTGCAAATATCACTGCTGCTAGCTCCAAGTCGTGGGTAGGATAGTTTTGTTCATGCGGCTTTAACTGCCTAGAACCATATGCCACCACTCTCCCTTGTTGCATGAGCACACAGCCTAGTCCACTTCGAGATGCATCAGTATACACTGTAAACACTTCATCTACATTGGGAACAACAAGGATAGGAGCACTCGTCAATCGTCGTTTCAACTCTGAAAAAGACTCTTCACATCTATCATCCCAACTGAACTGAACATCTTTTCTGGTGAGCTTGCTTAGCGGCACGGCAATTTTTGAAAAATTCTCCACGAACTTCCTGTAATAGCCCGCAAGCCCTAGGAAGCTTCTAACTTCTGCCACATTTCTTGGCTGCCTCCAGTTCAAGATAGCTTCAATCTTTGATGGGTCTACGGCAATACCTTCTTATGAGATCACATGGCCCAAGAACTTCACTTCGGTCATCCAGAATTCGCATTTTTCTTTCTTTGCATATAAACGATGGTCCCGCAAGGTCTGCAAAACGATCCGCAAATGTTCTGCGTGTTCCGCTAATGTTCTTGAATAGATAAGTATGTCGTCAATGAAGACAACAACGAATCGATCCAAGTATGGTCTAAAAATCCTATTCATTAAGTCCATAAACGCCGTTGGAGCGTTCGTGAAACCAAAAGGCATAACCGTGAACTCAAAGTGTCCATATCGTGTACGGAATGCTGTCTTCGAGGTGTCGGCATCTCGAATCCTCAACTGGTGGTAGCCCGACCGCAAGTCTATCTTTGAGAAGTACTTACATCCTCCCAATTGGTCGAATAAGTCATCAATGCGCGGTAAAGGGTATTTGTTCTTAATCGTTACCTTATTGAGCTGTCTGTAGTCTACACAAAGGCGTAAACTACCATCGCTTTTCTTAGCAAATAGGACTGGCGCTCCCCACGGAGATGTACTCTGTTTGATAAACCCTTTACTTAACAAGTCGTCTAACTGCTTCCTCAATTCTACCAATTCTGCTGGAGCCATACGGTAAGGAGCCATAGAGATCGGAGAACTCCCAGGAACTAAGTCAATGCCAAACTGAATCTCAAGTTCCGGAGGAAGTCCCGGAAGCTCCGATGGAAACACATCGTCAAATTCTTGTACTACGGGGATGTACGGATTTAAGGCACTCTGCCCTACCTCTTCAATAGCACAATTAACTCCCGACCCTTCAAGATTCCTCTTTCCTCCAAAAAGAGATTTCAAGATAGGATTATGGGGCCATATTCCACCTTTGGCCTGATATTCGATAACTTGTCCATCTTTCTTTCTGAGGGTGACACGTCTCTTGTAGCAATCCACTATAGCCCGATACTTAGACAACCAATCCATCCCCAATATTACATCAAAATCGGTCATGGGAAGGATTAGCAAATCTGCTGTGAATTTTCCCTCCTCGATGACGAGCTTACATGACCTGCAAATCACTGAAACCTCCGACACTCCCCCTATAGGAGTAGACAACTCTAACGGAACAGTACATGTCTCGAGATCTAACCCCAAAGATGACGCGAGACTCACCGATATAAAAGAATGTGATGCCCCCGTATCATACAATACACGAGATAAACAATTAGAAACAAGAATCATACCGTCGACGACTTCTTTCCCCTGGGCCTCGACACCCGTAACGGCATATGATTTCCCTTTCCCTTTGTTTCTGCTCGACTGCCACCTGCCACCTCTATTTTTCCCTCCGCCTGAGCCACCACTCCCTTGAGGGCGGAAATTATTGTGACTGCCTGATGACGATGCAGCGACTGGTGTCGTCTGACCAGAAGGAAACCCAAATCCTTCGGGTCTCTGTGGAGCGAAACCTCGAGGCTGAAACCCCATCGACTGGTTGGGTATAGGACTCTGGTTTGACAAAGGACGGTTATGATTCGCACCACCTGACGAGTAGAAACTCTGGCTCCCTATAGGTTGGGTTTGAGATATCTGTGGTTGGGACTGTTGCTGTGAAAACGGACAATCGCGTTTGTAATGACCTGGTTGTCCGCAGATGTGGCAAGTACCATAAGGCGAGTATCTCCGACTGCCCGATGAACCAGAACCCGAACTATCACTTGATCCGCTACTATAGGGACCCTGATTGTAACTCTTGCCTTTCTTGTCTGTCTTTCTGTCTCTCGTCTCAGAGCCCCTCTGTCTTGCCTGATAATTACGATTTTGCTCTGCTTCTATGTTCTTCGCCGAAACGACAAGTTCTGAGAAATCGAAAAACCGCAATGGCGCCAAGGTCTCACGAATCCGTTGTCGAAGTCCCTGCCGGAACTTCACTATTCGAGCTGCAAGATTAGCCACAGCATCCGGGTCATAGCGCGACAGTTCAACAAACTTCGCCTGATACTCGGCCATTGTCATACTCCCCTGAGTCAGCTGCAAGAACTCATAAATCTTTCCCAAACGGTAGTCCTCAGGAACATAATACGCCAAGAATGCAGAAACAAAATTTGACCATGTCGGTTCATTCACCCCGGTGTCTTCCTGGTACATCTTCCACCATTGGGCCGCTGGGCCCTCAAAAAGATAAGTGGCAAAATTAACACGGTATTCGGTCGGAATGTCAAGAACCTCAAACTTCTTCTCAACCAACTCCAACCATCTCTCAGCAATGGCAGGATCAGGGAATCCCTCAAACTTCGGAGGAGATTGATTCATGAATTCTGCAAAGGTTCTCCTCTTTCTAGCAGCAGGATCGCGTGGTTGTGATGCTTGTTGCATTGCTTGGAAAGCAGCAGCCATTTGCTCAAAATCAAACGCGGGACGCGCATCGGGGGTATTTCGAGAATTCCGTATCATGTTGATCAACTGTAAAAAGATTAAAATGTCAGGATTAGGGATGGTGATACAAAATAAAACACGACCATAAACACTTAAAAATAAATGAATAACTTTATGGTGTTGTACCCTAGATACCGTAAGCTATGCTCTAATACCAAACTGTAACGCCCCTAAATGGGGGTTAAAAGAATAAGACAAAACAACGACTTTTCAAACTTTGACTTGTCAACGACACATCATCATTAAAACAATACCGTTGAATATTCAACGTCCACGTCAACAAACACATAACTTTTGCCCATGGGACTTAAAACGACAATACAACATCAACGGCCACAGTTTATACAACACCATAAAACGACAAGTATAAAGTATCACCATCACCATTATCCTTAATTTAATCCATTACAAGTATGAATAAAAGATCAGCCTAAAAAGCGAGATTCACCTCGACGGGAAATAGAGGTACGGTTAAGCTAATCAACACGTCGACCTCCTAACTCAAACTACTCCTCGCCTGGAGTCTGATACCGATCACTACCTGTAACTGAAAGAAAAAAAAATGTATATGGAAGGGGTGAGCACCACATGCTCAGCAGGGAATCTATTACAAATTCTCTTTACCAAGCCTTTATTAGTCAAATTTAAATCAAATAAATTAAACGACATCATAAACCATTTAGTCATCATTTTCATAAAATAAAATAAATAAATATACCCCACAAAAGTCAAATCATTTCGGTGGTCCATGCCGAGTCAGCTCGCGCCTTTACTCCACTATATCCCACCGAGTCCTCAAGGCACGAGCACAGGTGGACTAGAAGTCCCTAACCGTAACTCGCCCTCAACTCGGGATCCTAATCACCACCAAAGACGGCCAGTTCGCCATGGGTCGAAATGTTGACTTTTGGGTCCAATCGTATCCATATCCATATCCAGCCTACTGCGCAGTAGCCAGCTGCTCGTCAGCAGCTCATCCGCCCGAAGCGGGTACCATATCATAATAATCATCATCCGCCCAAAGCGGGAACCATATCATAATAATCATCATCCGCCCGAAGCGGGAACCATATCATAATAATCATCATCCGCCCGAAGCGGGAACCATACCAACATACGTCATCCCGACGTAACCATATATATATCATAATAACGAGCATCTATATAATGCAACCATACCCGGTATCTAGCCTCACTATCAAGCGACGACTATTCTAACATTGATTTTATTAATTAACAAATCATAACATTAAATCCAATTTTAACCTATCCGGTTTAATCTTCATTAAAGCGTTGGTTTCTACATCCATTTTAAATAGCGAGAAAAGGTAATAGCCCCTACCTCAATCCGCGGAAACTTTGACCGATCAACTAGCTAGTCGAAGACGTGGGTTCGTCTTGGTCTTGAGATTGATGATTAGAGACTTCGGGATCCGCTGAACTATTCAAAACTGGTGGTTCGGGCAACACAGTTTTTGAGGCGACCCCGGAACGACTATCCGCGCCAACTATAACACCGATATCATTCATAAGTCAAATATTATTAAGATCAGAATTCAGATTATCAATTGAAAAGCCCATACACAAAAAAATAGCCCGGGCCAAATTTTCGTCGGACACGCAAAACGAGGCAGCAAAACAGGCATCAATTCGACAAATTTACGCTTCTCCTAGCTTAATTCGACTGTTCTAAATGCAATGGCGAAGTCAATTTCATCAATCAAGGCCCAGAACACACCTAATTTGATCATCTAATTTCAGAAACTAGGTCAAGGAAATTCGGGCTTACCGAGAGTCCGATGACGATTCCGATCGAGGGCTTTCGATCTCCTCGACGAGGGCTTCAAAACCCCTCAATAAATCCCGGGATCGGAAAATGACGCGACGGCCGATGGCGGCGACTGGCGACGGCGACGGTGAGGCGGCAGCTCTAACAAACTCTACTGACCTTCGTGAACCCGGTTCCGGTGTTAGATTTCTCAAAATCGAACCCAAACGAAATAGATCTCGAGTTATGAAACCAAACCTTACGGCGACTATTCCGGCCAAACACAACCACCTCCGGTTGACTTCCGCCCAGCCGCTTGTTCGCCTCTGCGAGAGCTTTCCAACGGTACCGAGATCTCGTTGATCGGAGCTCCGGTGACGGAGTTATGAAGCATTGATCAATTGATGGGAGAGAAAAGATAAAGAGGAGAGAGAGAGGGAGTGAGCAGCTCGGGAAAAGGAAGAAAAAGAGGGGGGGGGGGAGAGGATAAGGGTCTTCGACCCTTTACTGACATCCCTTTATATATATATATATATATATTATTATATTAAGGGTTTTACAATTAGTGTCCGTCTCAATCACCCCACCTAATGGGGGCCCAACGTCCTCGTCCGCCACACTACCGGTTGGGCTCGGCTCTGATACTATCTGTAAAGCTCTGGCTGCTCAATCGAATTGACATGTGTCCCTATAGGCCAACACGAGTCTTTTGAGCCAGACAAGGTGAATTGATTTTTCCATTAAAGTCTTGCTTGGAATTGTACTTAAATTTAAGGCACCATATCGTATGGCTCCAACGGAGTTAAAGAAATTAAAGACCCAATTAGAAGAGCTATTTGCTAAATGATTAATATGTCCTACATTTTTCCTTGGGGTGCACCGCTGTTATTTTGTCAAATCATTGAGATGGCAGACAGGGAAACTTTATTATTCCATTGAAATCTTTCTTGGAACTGCACTTGTATCTAAGGCACCATATCCTATGGCTCTAAGGGAGTTAAAGGAATTAAAGATATATAGAAGAGCTACAAGCTAAATGATTTATATGTCCTACATTTTTCCTTGGGGTGCACTGGTGCTATTTTGTCAAATAGAAAGATGGCATTTTTAGACTATGTATTGACTATAGAGAGCTAAAAAAAAAGAATAAGTACCCATTCCCGAGGATCGACGACTTGTTTAATAAACTATAAGGTGCTTTTGTGTTTTCGAAGATTGAGCTGAGATCAAGTTACTGTTGATGTGGGAATTCGTCCCCTCTAAAGACAACAATAATTTGGCACACGACACCAAGATCACCCAATGACAATGCATGATGAACGACAAGGAAAGCCATACTCCATAACACACGACGTGTGCTTCAACCCAAAGAAGGCCTATCATGAAAGCTCATTTAAACACCGAGCTTCTTTCTCTCATGCTGACCAAACCAAGCTGCCACCACGTAGGAGAAGACCGGGTACTTTGGAGTAACCTTTACACGTGGCATCCAAGGCACAAAGCGAGGGAAGGAGCTCGGTCTCATAGACGTTACACAATGTTAGGATCTAAATGTTGTGAACTTAGTCTATATATAGAAGAATGATTTAATAGTAGAGAACACATGCTAACATTTACGAGCCCTCTAGCAAAATTCCTCTGTAACAATCTCCCGATCAAGCAATAACACTTTCTTTTCCTTTATTGTTTATTGTTCTTTACGATTTTCCGTCCAAGCTATTTTCGTCAAAGTGGAATCACTAAGGATAAATTGAGACCCACCATTTTTACATCATGACAAAGTGCGTATCATTTTGTGACAGTTGGCCATGATTATTCACATCATCAGTTTGGCGCCGTCTGTGGGAAAAATCAATCTATTTCTACCCAAGAAAATCCACTTACCATGCAAAAAATGGCAGGCTTAGGACCTCGGAAAGCATCTGACCCCGTTGGAGCAACTCCGAAAAATCAGCCTGGGGTTGACCCGGCCCCGCAGCCGCAAGACCCCACTATCAAGGTGATGATGGAAACCATCCTGAAGCAGATCGAGAGAGGGAACAAGAGGAGCATGGATTTCCAGAAAAAATTGGAAGACCTGAGCTCGAATCAATCCCGAATAGAAGGGACCCTCACGGAGGTGATGGGATCAATCCGGTCTCAGCTCTCCACCGTACCTCGAAGAAACATAATCCAAGGGTGAACACTTGATTTCTCAAAATCATAAGATACTCCCGGATCAGACGAGGTAAGAAACATCGTGTCTGCCAACATGGGTGACACCACCCCGCTAAGAAACCGCGATGGACCCAACGTCGGACGTGCATCCTGAGGAACTAACCCCAGGGAAAATCCCAACCTTGGTCCGATCCCACTCGCGAACGAGGAAGGGATCACCCAAAAATATCATGATTTCCATACCCCGGGCAGGCCCAATGCGATCCCGAGCACATCAAACATGATGCCGCCTACGCTGCCGCCGAGACCGAGGTACATTCGGATCGGGGAGAGATCCAAAAACCCCATCGGGGTGGAACGGGGTGAATCTACCTCGAAAAACCCAGAGTATGCCGACGATGTAAATTTTTGCACTCATCCTGATCAGTCATTCCAGTTATGGCTAAGGGAACTGAAGGATAGCGTGAAGGAAGTCCATACTGAGGTGAAAGTCGTGAACTCAAAGGTTCACAAAGCCACTTCGGCAGCGCCCGAGATCGATCGCCTCGTTAGGGAATCGATGTGCACACCATTTACGCCACTGATCACCGACGTCGGCAGAATGAACATCCCCCGATATGACGGAAAGGCGGACCCAAGAGCGCACCACCACGCTTTTCACATCGCTATGTCCAGAGCAAACCTCGGATCGGCTCAGTAAGACGCTGGACAGTGCCAAATCTTTGCCGAGCACCTCGTAGGAACTGCCTTATATTATTTTTCCAAGCTGGAACCTTACTCCATCAGCTCGTTCGACCAAATAACAGCGGCCTTCCTCAAGAAATTCTCGATGTTCATGGAGGCAGAAACTGCTGGAAATTGTATTTAGCTCCGATACCATTTAATGAAAATCGGATCTGTTAATATGCCGATTTTCCTTGAAAAATAACGAAATAGCTTTCATTACAAATTCATAAAAAATTCTTTTAACGTCCCGTCCAAATTACCTTGAATATTCAGATCTCATCAGTCCGTCTGGGTAACTTTTAAAAATAATTTTAAGTCGGAATAGTTACTCCGTAACGACGTACTAACATCAGGTAATTTGGATAAAGCGATCGGATAAATAATTGGCAATTTAATTATCACAATTAATTTCGTAACAACATTATTAAATTTAATTTTATGGAAAATAAATAAATACAATAAAAGAGATTTTGAATTTATTGATCCAATGCATAAGGCCGTACCTCATTGATGACTTTCGGCTGCGCTTTCTGACTTTGGTAGGGCTCCGCCGGTGCTAGGAAAACTCCCGTAACCTTCCGGGATATTCTCCTGGAATCCTCGTACCGAAGCGTGGGATTCTTTTGATTGATGGTTCTTAATTGATGGTTCTTTTGATTGATGGTTCTTTTGAAGCTACCGGAGAAAATATATCACAATGCCGAACCGGGGGAGAGAGAATAGTCACTTTTTGCATCCCATAATAAGGGGCCACAAAATTTGAGCTCTAAAGGTGTGTAAAAAAATATGAAATGAGCTCCCTATTTATAGAGTTCAATTCCAACCACCTGAGACATATTCCCTCCAACCGGATCATCTGATTGGTCGAAAACCAATGGTCAGATAAATCCAGGGAATTATTTTGAAATTAAATAATAATAAATCTAATACAACAGTCCAGATTAAATCTAGATTGATCTAATGGATTAGAATGACATAGAGAATTTCTCAACCACCAAACTTGGTCACAAAGTTTATTATTATTTAACAATTTCGAAATCCCATTTTAAATAAAAGATTATTGTCCAATCCAATGGTTAAGATTAAATCTTAGACCGATCCAATGGATTAAATTAATTAGGGAAAATTCAAATACCAAGACTTGGTAAGCAAGTCTAAATTCGAATTCACCATTTTAATTATATAATAAATTAATTCCTAATCCAACGGTGAAGATTAAATCTAAACCGATCCAATGAATTAAATTAATTTCAGGATTTTATCTCAAGTACCTAAACAGTAGGTACTTATCCTGCAATTACGCCAGAATTGCATAACCAATTCGCGCGTACAAAGCTTGCACGCATTCCCAGGTTGTAATTTTACTTTTCTTTATATATATATATATATATATGGGAAAATTACGGCAAAACTACCAAACTTTTGGTCAAACTGCCTCGTGGGTACCCAACCTTTAAAAATGGCGGCAAAACTACCCAACCTGCATTGATCGTGACTAACCTTTGACTAACTTTTGTGTTATTCCATGTATTTTGAATTCAAGTAATTATCACTAATCAATAAAAGTAAAAGAAAAACATAAATTAAAAAAATTAAAAAATATTTTTTTTAAAAAAAGGTTGGGTATTTTTTCCGCGTGGCGAATTTTAACGGAAAAATTAATGTTCTTATTTCAAAGTCACGGTCAACGCAGGTTGGGTATTTTTGCCGCCAGTTTTAAAGGTTAGGTACCCGAGAGGCAGTTTGACCAAAGGTTGAGTATTTTTGCCGCAATTTTCCCTATATATATTATTAATAGATAAAAATATGCGAATCTGATTTATACAATCTCACATATTTTTGGTCACGTACAAACGTTGCGTGCAACCTTTTATATATATTAATACATAATATAAATCTATTAATTAATTTTAGTAATCCGAAATAAATCCTATTAATAATTAAATCCAAATAATTATATTATATTATAATTTCTTCTCTCTGTTATGGGACAAACCCACCATTTTATTTGTGACATGTGATTTAATTAATGCAACCCGAAACTTTAGGTTAAACTCATTAAATCTATAAATCACAAACTGTTAGTCGGATTGACTCGGTTCCAAAAGATAAATTGCACATTAAATTTTCTACAACTTTCCACTAGATGACAAAATTCAAATCATTCATCTTTTGACAGTTAAATTTCTGGTACCAAACTTTGGTAGTTTTGCCGTGGTAAAACTATCCGAAATCTGGCACAGACTTCAGTTTTATGCATCCAGTCAAATGATTAAACAAATGTATATTTAATCACGTACGTATCATCCGTTCCGTAGCATTCCTGGGGACCATGGACCCATATCACTAAAGCTCCAACGAACCGCTAGAAGTTCGTTAACCTCAGTGTAACCACTATAAACCCGAGGCTGCACTCTTTAGTGATACAGTATATATTATTCCTTTTTTATAGCAAGGTGTCCATTGATACAATCAAATTCAGGTTATTGATCTTTCACTTGATGATCCATACATGAGCAGGCGGTTTTTACCGTATTGCCTCCCACTGCATTTTCATCCTTAACTCAGTCGATAATATTGTGAGCAACCCACTTATGATTACGAGTCATAAGCTGGCCATGGGTGAATTTCACTTCTCGTAAGCTGGCCATGGGTATATCTAACTTCTCATCATAGACAATCAAGGGAATCATCTTCAATCTGAAGAGAGTTGTGTGATGCCTATATCTATGATCAAGCTACCTTCAATGTTGACTATCATGTTCCCCAAATAATGGTGTTGGGAACAACGGTAATATATTGTGTTCTTTAACGGTTAAATCAAAGAACAATCAAATCAACAGATCAGACTCAATATCGCTCAGGACTTAGATCGAATATCCATTTGATCATCTACTAGTGACTCAACTCCAAGTTATCAATGACGGTCTTATATGATAACTTCCGGAGTTTAAGTCAGGTCCAGTGCAGTATGAAGACGCTTCATACTTAATGCACTTCTAGTGAGTGTGACACACACTTAATCCAGAATAGGATCATATCAGTTAGTCACATTAATGACCTTATTCGATTAATGGGCTCTCAAAGAGTTAATCAGGTCATGGAAACTTTAAGTTCATTTATTATGATTATAAATTCATCCTCACATTGACTCGGGCGTGATGATAATAACATAATTTCATTCCATTATGAACTATGGATCGAACATTCTATTTCACTCTACCTGAAACTATAGTAAGATTAACATAGTAAGTATCATCTTTATTCAACGAAAAGTCATAATCTTTTACAAATGGGTTAAAACAACTTGTTTAAGGACACATGTCCAACTGAAACGACGGTGGCACAACTATACGCTCTGCAACAAACCAAGGACGAGCCAATTCGCTGTTTCATCTCTAGATTTAAAGACGTATTGTCCCGCTTAATCACAATAAGCAACGAGATAGCTATAGCTGCACTCACCGTGGGATTATGATACGAGTCCAAGTTCTGACAAGATATATGCAGTAAATCGCTATACGTCGATCGAAGACGTTATGGACCACAAAAGTAACTGGATCAGGGTAGAAGAAGAACGAGCTTCCCTGGCAGCAAAATTTGACCCCACCCCCGTGATCCCGAAGCAACATTTCCAGCCAAAGCCCTCTCGGGATCACAACCTACAAAGAGGAAACGGCAGGTCGCGAGGTAGTCACAACGGTGGCAATAACAAATAGGGCATGAATCCTCCAGGTTACGTAATGAATTCTGAGAAGGACGAAGTAAACACTTCGTATGGAAACTCGCAGCAAAATGACCTATGGCCAAAAGACCCGACGGCTTATTGACAGCTCCACAAGGTCTACGGTCACGCCACGATCGCATGCCAAAAGCTGCAAATGGCGCTGGCCCAGCGCTTCGAGCGGGGTGAATTGAAGGACCTCGTTGTCGAGTCTCTCAACCCAAAGCTCCTGGAAATCGGAGTAGCAAGGAGCGATCCCACGGCTTCCAAGAAACGGAAGCACCAGAAGCGAAGGGACCAATCTCCCTGCGGTGAAACCTCAAGCCCACTTTCAGAAAAGAAAGGGAGGTACATAAACGAGGTTGAAGGCCCTAGTCAGCAAACGGGGCCACATATCATCGACGTTATAATGGGATGATCGCAGTACTGCAGGGTGAACGTTAACTCGATCAAAGAACGTCATAGGAACGTCATGTGTGTCCTTAAACAAGATATTTATCCATTTGTAAAAGATTATGACAAGTCGTTGAATAAAGATGGTACTTATTATGTTAATCTTATTATAGTATCTGTAGAGTAAAATAGAATGTTTGATTCCTTAGTTCATAAAGGATGCAATTATGTTATTATTATCACAAAGGAGTCATGTGAGGAAGAATTAATAAACATAATAAATGAACTTAAAATGTCCGTGACCTGATTAACTGGGTGGGAGCCCATTAATCGGTAAGGTCATTAATGTGACTGAAGTGACAATCCTATTCTGGATTTTGTGTGTGTCAACACTCACTAGAAGTGCATTAAGTATGAAGCGTCTTCATACTGGACTGACAACTTGTAGTTGAGTCGCAAAATGATGATCAAATGGATATTAGTTCTAAGTCCTGAGTGGTCATGAGTCCAAGCTGCTGGCTTGATTGTTCTTTGATTTAACCGTTAAAGAACACAAGACATTACCGCTGTTCCCAACACTATTATTTTCGGAACATGATAGTCAGTAGTAAGGATTGCTTGATCATAGATATGGGCATCACACAACTCTCTTCAGAGTCATGATGATTCCCTTGATTGTCAGTGGTGAGAAGTGAGAGGTACCCGTGCGCAACTTATGAATCAAAACCATAAGTGGGTTACTCATAATATTACTGGTTGAGTCAAGGATGAAAATGCATTGAGGGGCATTACGGTATAAACCGCCTGCTCATGTGTGGGTCATCAAGTGAAAGGACAATAATCGGTATTTGATTGAATCTAATGGACACCCTTCTGTATATAAGGGAATAATATATACCGTATCACTAAAGAGTGCAGCCTCGGGTCTATAGTGGAATCACTTCGAGGTTTGACGAACAAACTAGCAGTTCGTTGGAGCTTTAGTGATACGGGTCCATGGTCCCCAGGATAGCTCCGTAACGGATGATACGTACGTGATTAAAATACATTCTGGATAATGTTTAATCATTTGGCTCGACTTATAAAACTGACAAGTCTGTGTCAGACGTCAGATAGTTTTATCGATAGCGTGGCAAAAGTATCATATCTTGGTACAGGAAAGTAACTGATAAAAGAAAGTTAGAATTTAGATTTACGAACAGCACCATGTTGTTCTAAATTAAATTCTAAACAACTTTTCTTTTTGAACCAAGTCATTCTGACTAACGGTTTGTGATTTATGGATTTTCTAAGTTTATGACTCGGTTCGATAAACTATGAAATTAAATCACATGTCACGAATTTAAATGATGGTGTTGCACCATGACATTTAATGTGTGATAAAGAGATCAGGCTTTATTAATATAATTTAATTATTTGGATTTAATTATTAATATCTTATTAATAATTAATTAATAATTAAAGGATTTATATTAATAAATAAATATTATATATTCATGTATTATTTAATGTGTATTTCGAATTAGGGTTTGAGTATAACAAACCCTAGATAAATTCAAATAACCAACCTTAAAATATTTTATTTTTACGGCATAAATACCTGAAGTTTGGTATAATGGCAAAAACCCTAAAATCAATTTAATCCATTGGATCGGTCATGAGTTAGGATCAACCGTTGGATTGAGATAATTGATTGAAACCCTAATGTAATTCGAAATTGAAACTTGGTGACCAAGTTTAGGTATTTCAAATTAGCTTAATTAATTATGTCCGTTGGATCGGTTTTAATATCTTATCTTTAAACCGTCGGATTAGAAATTAATTAACATTATATATATGATATTAAAATTCGAATAAATATGAGATAAAAGTTCCAATTAGGGTTTTGTAAAACCCTAGGGTATTTGACTTTATCCCTAATTGATTTGATCCATTGGATTGGTTTAAGATTTAATTTTAACCATTGGATCTAGATAATCATTAACAAATTCGAATTTGAATATATATATATATATAATATAATTCGAAAAATATATGATATGATCTTATCTTATATTATTCAATTAATTAAATCCCTGATTAATTATATTCATTGGATCTAGATGAGATTGAATCTGGATCATTGGATTGAAATAATTATTTATATTTAATTAAAAGAATTCGAATAATGGGAGGGAAAATATCGAAATCGGTTACAGCTTGAGCCTATAAAAGGGAAGCTCATTCTACACATTTTACACACCTCTCCCCAGAGCAAAAACTCGAGCTCTCCCTATCTCTCTAGGGTCTGCGAGTTTTCTGCTTCTGATCTCTCTTTTCTGGTTCGGCTTAGGAGATATTTTTCTCCGGTAGATTTAAAAGAACCTTCAGTTAAATATTGCGACGGAGTCCTGCCAGCGAAGCCCACGCTTCGGTAGCGAGGAATCCAGGAGAATATCTCGGAAGATCACGGGAGTTTCCCTCAGCCCCGGCGGAGCCCTGCCCAAGTCAGAACACGCAGCCGGAATCGTCAACTGAGGTACGGCCTTATGCATTGGGTAAATAAATGCGACCATTTACTGCTTTCTATTTATTTCCTGTTCGACTAGATTATTAATAATGAATATGAAAATATTAAATTCGAAATATTTATCAGATCTTGTTTTGATTGTTACCCGATATCCGTGTCGTCGGTCCGATAACAAGATTTCCGCTTTAAAATGAATTTTTAAATGTTACCGGGACGGCCCGGAGGCTATTATCGTGGTAAGGAAGTCGGCTTGATACCACCGATTTCCCAACATGCAGTTCCCATCCGAAGAAGGGATTAAAGAAATCAAGGAAGATCAAGCCATGTCACGGAGGTGATACATGTCAAGTTTCCTGCTCGCAAAGAAGAGCACAGAACATATCGCAAAACAATGAAAGCAATCCGAAGTAAACAAAGTCCGAACCACTTCGGAAGATGGATTGCCAACGCTCAAAACGGTCAAACAAATACCTATCGATGAAGGGAACCCAAAACACACAGTCGGAATAGGAGCCGAGCTCATAGGCGAACTGCGTAAAGAACTCATCAAATTCCTCAAAAAGAACAAGGAGTGCTTTGCATGGTCGCACGAAGATATGCCGGGGATCGACCTCAAAATCATATCTTACGAACTAAATGTGGACCCAAGCTTCCTGCCTGTAATACAAAAACGGAGGAAACTAGCCCCCAAACGGGCCCAAGCACTGAACGACGAGGTTCAAAGACTCCTCCAAGCGTGATCAATCTGCGAGGTCAAATACCCCGACTGGCTAGCCAACCCCGTTGTAGTAAAAAAGAAGAGTGGGAAATGGAGAGTATGCATCGACTTTAAGTACTTGAACAAAGCTTTTCCAAAAGATAGCTTTCCACTCTCCCACATCGACAGGCTCGTCGAAGCAACATGCGGCCACGAGCTACTCTCCTTCATGGATGATTTCTCGGGGTATAATCAGATATTGATGCACCTCGACGACCAAGAAAAAATGGACTTCATAACGGATCGAGGTATCTACTGCTACAAGGTGATGCCAATTGGTCTAAAGAACGCCGAAGCAACTTACCAAAGGCTGGTAAATAAAATGTTCTCAGAACACATCGGAAAAACAATGGAAGTCTATATAGACGACATGCTGGTGAAATCTAAACATTCAAGAGATCATATCTCATACCTCGCACAATATTTCGAGGTACTAAAAAAGTACCAAATGAAACTCAACCCCTCGAAATGCTCGTTCGGAGTATCCTCCGACAAATTCTCGGGCTACCTAGTAACCCAACAAGGAATCGAGGCAAATCCAGAGCAAATCGGAGCTCTGATAAACATGTCATTACCTCGGAACATCAGGGAAGTCCAGAGACTCACTGGGAGAATAGCCGCCTTAAATAGATTCATATCGAGATCAACCGAAAAATGCCTTCGTTTTTACGAAATGTTAAAAGCGAACAAGAAGTTCGAGTGGACATCAGAATGTGAGAAAGCATTCCAAGATCTCAAAAGATACCTGTCCACACCACCTATACTGGTGAACCAAATCACCGGAGAACCTCTCTTCATCTGCTTTGCAGTAACCAGCTTCGCCGTCACCAGCGTGTTGGTGAGAAAGGACCAAGGTGATCAGAAACCCGTCTTTTACACAAGTAAATCCCTGGAAGATGCGGCAACGCGATATCCCGCGCTGGAAAAACTTGCATTGACGTTGATAACGTAAGCAATAAAACTCACACCTTACTTCCAAGCTCACACGATCGTGGTAATGACCCTACAGCCATTAAAGACCATACTTCTCAGTCCAAATCAATCCGGAAGGCTAACAAAATGGGCCGTCGAGCTAAGTGAGTTCGACATGGAATACAAGGTACGGACATGCGCCAAATCACAAGTCCTCGTCAATTTCCTAGTGGAACTGCCCACAAACCAACCCGGAGGAGGAGCATTGGAGGAAGTATGGACCCTAAAAGTGGACGGATCATCAAACCAAGAAAGGCTAGGAGCAGGAATTCACCTCGTTTCACCAAGTGGCGAGGTTATCAAATAATCATTCCGCTTAAAGTTTAAAACCTCAAATAACGAGGCTGAATACAAGGCGCTTATAGCCAGTTTAAAACTAGCTAGAGCTGTCGGAGCATCAAGAGTAAAGGCCCACTCCGATTCAAAATTGGTAACAAGCCATATAACTCGGGGATACGAGGCGAAGGACCCAAGAATGAACGCCTACTTAAAGGTTGTACAAAGGCTAATAAGTTCATTCAATGAAGTCAAAGTCATCCAAATCCCGCGAAGCGAAAACGCTCAGGCCGACGCATTGGCAGGGCTAGCATCTACCTCAGATCCCGAGGTGAAAAGGATAATCCCGGTATAGTCCATAGACACACCAAGCATCGATCTCAGTGTAAACGTGATCGGACTCCTGGACAACGACTGGAGAACCCCATTTATTAAATACATCGGAAATAGGGAAGCACCTCAAGACCGGCAAGAAGGCAGAAAAATCAAAGCAAAAAGCTCTAGATTTTATATAATCGAAAACTCACTGTACAAACGGACCTTCAGAGGGCCATACTTAAAATGCATCGGACGAGAAATAGCGACAAACGCACTTCGCAAAGTGCACGAGGGTACGTGTGGAAATTAATCCGGAGGTAGATCGCTCACAAAAAAGGTGAAGCGCCAAGGACTTTTCTGGCCAATAATGCTAGAAGAGAGCGAGAACTACGTCAAAAAGTGCGACACGTGCCAAAAGAACGCACCCGCAATCAAACAACCGGATCTAAAGCTCTCCTCAGTCACAGTCCCCTACCCTTTTATGAAATGGTCAATGGACATCGTAGGACCCATGCCCGCGGCTAAAGACCTTACGAGGTTCCTCGTAATCGCTACCGACTATTTCACAAAGTGGGTAGAGGCGAAAGCCTACGGCCTAATCAAAGACAACGACGTAGAAAAATTCGTATGAAAAGATATCATCTACAGATTTGGCCTCCCTAAGGAGATCATAGCAGACAATGGCCCGCAAATCATTTCGAACAGATTCAAAAATTTATGCGCAGGCCTAGAGATATCCTTAAGCACCTCGACATCGAGGTACCCACAAAGGAATGGACATTACGAGGTGGCAAATAGAACGATCATATACGGAATCAAGAAAATACTATACGCAAGAAAAGGAAGATGGCCAGAGGAACTCCTCGGGGTACTATGGGCATACCGCACAACACCTCGAAGAGAAACCGGCGAAATGCCTTTCGCACTGGTCGACGGGATAAAAGCAATGGTCCCAGCAGAAGCCGAATAAATAAGCTTACAACGAGAGTATTTCCAGGAAAGACCGGAAGAAAACCACAAAATGCGACTTGACGAGCTCGACTACGTCAAAGAACGCGGGGATCACGCACTACGTAGAATGAAGACGACCAACGGATAATCGCAAGATACTACAACGCGCGAGTTCGACCACAATCCTTCAAAATGGGAGACTCAGTACTACGAAAAGTATTTTAAAATACGGCCGAACCAAACTCTATAAAACTCAGGATGAACTGGAAAGGGCCGTACATAGTGTCCGAAATAGTTAAACCCGGGGTTTACAGACTAATGAACTCGGAAGGACTAAAAGTCGTCAGAAGTTGGAACACCCAATACCTCAAAAGGTATTACTCCTAAAGGGAGGTACCCCCCGGGACTACGTATTGGCTTGATCCCAGTAAACATGGGTACGTAGACAGCCTTGCAAGGCACAACTTCTAATCCTATTTTTCCCAAAAACCTAAATCACACACCTCAGAGATCAATGTTCACTTTGTCTCATGTTTCCCTCCCTTTATCTAGTGAGGTATAGGGGGGATGGGAGCATAGGACCAGCATCCAGGCTCTCACTAACCACCTCGTTTTCTCAAATGTCATAAGGCAGCGGCACATGCAAGATCCCATCTTCACAACGCCCGGCTACAATGTCTAAGCCACCTTCTTCGAACAAAATATCAAGTTTCCAAGGATCAAATTGGACTCGACGTGAAAACGGCCTAAC
This sequence comes from Parietaria judaica, assembly GCA_954871525.1. Lineage (NCBI taxonomy): Eukaryota > Viridiplantae > Streptophyta > Magnoliopsida > Rosales > Urticaceae > Parietaria > Parietaria judaica. Next base: position 6,663,643 of record OX940868.1, read on the forward strand.
CAAGGCACGACGAGGAAATAGATCATTTCCCGAAGTGAACAGCTCGTTCAGCATGACTCGGCCAACGACAACAATGATAAAACAAAGTAGAGTCAAAATACGGAATTCACGAGATATGAAAAGATCAAACGAGGAAAATGAAGAAGTAGCAAAGGAAACCTAAAGTGTTATTTACGACCACGGGGGACATCAAAAGGGAAAACAGTTGGACTACCAATTGCAAGGGTACGCCTCGAGTAAACGAGGGGGAAAATCAAACATGACAGAAAATAAAACGCCCAAGATGGACTCCCAATAAAAAAAGGTGCAATGTACTTAACAAAACAAACTTTTGTACCAACGCCCTAGAACAAAAATAGAAAAAAGAGCACGGAAACTAAAGGTTTTCTTCGATGACCTCTTCGCAAACGCTGTCCCGATTTCCTTCCTCTTCGCCGCCGACCTTTTCCTTGCCTTCTCCGCCTTCTAACTCTTCCTCCATGGCCTCTATGACCTTGGGGATCTCACCCTTCGTAGGATCGACCTCGGAGGGACCGAGTAGAGCGGCACCTGAGGCGCTAGCAACATGAGTCGCTGAGGGGACGCAGACCGGAGAGGACACATTCGCCGCATGACCACCTGGGAGATGAAACCCAGCACGCTCAAACCTACAACAACTCCGCTAACGACAAAAAGCTTACAAAAGCACACGAGATAGTTCGAATGCGTACCTCGGGACACGTCGGAGGCAGTCTGTTTCTTCAATTGCGCCCCCAGCTTCGCGATAGTCTCATCACGACGATCGATCCTCTTCTGCAGCTTTTTCGATGCTTTTTTCACAGAAAGACAGGATGCGGTGATGACTTCGTTGCACGTATCCTGAAGTTCGCTGAGGTGGTCAAAAGATGGTTCTGAACTTGTCAAGGTTCTCGCGAAGGAGTTCCAGCTGGGCAGCATAAGATCGAAGGCTAGACACCTCCTCTGCAAGAGTCCCTACGAGTTGATGCTCCTCGTGGAGCTGACCTCGCAGGAACGGTTCAGTTTGCCTGAGATGCTCGATCGTCATCTTAGCACCGAAAAATCTCCTCGTCAGCTTTCTTGACGTTGCCCTTCAATTCGAGGAGCTCCTTGGCTTTCTCACTCATTTTGTTTTTAAGCTCATTCACGAGATCTCTAGACCCCGACGAGCTCGCTGTGGCAAGCTTGGATTTCAACCCGTTCAGGTTCTTCTTATACGAGAGGACCATCTCGTTCATATACGTCAGGAACTGAGAATGGCAAACGCAGATTTCAGGGCATGTGATCTCAACCAAATTAATTATAGAAACACGGGAGAGTAAAATTACTCATTCGGACGCACGGTTGGGCCATGCACTGTAGTGCTTGCCATGAGCGAGCGCCAGGGGGTCCAGGGGGCGACCGAGATGGTTCGAGCTAGCAATGTAGCGAGAGGAAGCACGTGCGGAATCCATGAGGGACCTGTCGGCATAGAACTTAATGTTGACATATTACACGTTCTCCTCACCTAAAGCGGACTCACTGCTGCTCCCATCGGTCATCACCGGCGCCTTCCGCTTCTCGTCAAAGCTCCTACGTGCTATGGGGTACCCCTGAGGGTTCGACCTTGTACAAGGTGCAGATCGCTCTGAGACCACCTTTAACTTCTTGGCGGGAAGGCACCTCGGGTCGCTCAATGGAGCGGCCACACTTCTCGACACACGCTGGCAGGAAATCTTGCGCATCAGACACTTCCACCTCCTTTTCAAGAGCAGCCTCAACACGGTGCAAGGGAGTACGCGCCACCTCGCCCTCCACCTTGACAGTACGAACGGACCTCGATTTTTGAGCTTTGGCCAGGAGAGTATCAAGAGAGGCATCCTCGGAGGTCTCATCACTAGGGGAAGAGTCCACATCCACAATAGGCACCGAAAGATTACCTCGCTGATTCGGGGTGTCGCTCGTCCCACTCGACGACTACATGGATTCCTCACAAACTGCACAGACTACGAATAAACTCCGCTATACAATAAAACGAAGTGAAATAACCTACCAACGATCTATTAAAACCTCATTCGGAAGCCTACCTTGCACGTTCAACGGACAGCTGCGATCGGCTGCAACCTTGCGCTCCGATACTTCCAGTACCCCGAACCCTTTATCCTAGCAATGGGGAAATCGGCTCGGTTGAGCCCGCCTTTAGGGACGAGCTTCTTCTTGATGGTTCAAGCACTTGAATAAGCCTCGATATGAAGGGAACTCCCTGAAAAAAAAAAAGAAACAGATAACGAGGTCAGACATTGGTACGTATACCTCGTAGTATGCAACGTAAAGCCTGTAAACAAAGGCCCGGGGCCCACCGCCGGTGGATTTCCATTCGGGCGACCTCGCCGCAGCAGCACGGGTGTCATGGAACCAGACATATCTCTCCGTCCAGCCACCCCGCACGTCGGGGGTGCCGTGAAGGATCTTCCCGCTTTACCCGTTGAGATAGTAACGACCCGAAGCTTTCCCCAAGCCCTTTGGGTGGTAGAAACGAGCTAGGTCGTCATGGGTGAGCACCAGCCCGTTATGTCTCGCTACAACACCCAAGGCCACAAAGTAGCGATACACATTCGGGATGAGCTTCCCTAAAGCCAGGTGCAAGTGGTGATGGTAGTCCAAGATGACCTCCAGAACCGGCTGCTCAATGTCGGCCTCCAAAAAGGCCTCGTAAGCGACAGTCCACCCCTCCTTCACCAAGAACGGATGATCCTTACTCTCGGGAGCCTCCAGCTCAATAAACTCCGGCACGTGGAACACGGCGCAAAGCTCCCTCACGTAGTCAGGAGTAAGAACCAAAGGAGGAGAGGGATCAAGAAGCCAAGGCTCCTTCGAAGAAAAATGAGAAGAAAGAGAAAAGAATGCAGAGAGGAAGATTGAAGGAAGAAAAATGAGACGGGGAAAAACTTATAAAGGAAGCTCATCTTACCCACGATCTTCTCTCTCTCTCCTGCACGGCCTCCAATGGACTGCACATAATGGCTGGAAACCGCAGAGGTAAATGGGGTTTTAATAACCCCCATCACATCCGAGATTAGCGTGGCGGTTGGAGACCAACAAGGTCTCACATGACCGTTGTCAAATCCATCACGTCATTGGTCAGATTTTTGTATGAGGGATCGAGGAAAAATTGCTACACGCAAACCCAATAGCTTGCCTCCACGCGTCCACGCCATGCACGGGATGAAACCCTAGCCAAACCGTGTCCATTGTGATCTTTTGAGCTCAAATCTCAAATCGGGGTAATTTGAAATTTTGCGCCAATTTAAAATCATTTCCAAATTCGATTAGATTAAAAATTATGCGGGACATTATTTAATTAATCCAAAGGAAGAATTTTGGTCATCAACATGATAAAGTCCACCAAGTGACCCTCATTTAGTGCACTTGGGGGCTCACTGTGTATCTAGGACTTCGTCCCCTCTAAAAACGACAATAATTTGACACACAACACCAAGATCAGCAAAAGACAATGCAAGATGAACGACAAGGAAAGCCATATTCCATAACACACGACGTGGGCTTCAACCCGAAGAAGGCTCATCATGAAGGACTATGATTGTTGATGCGTTAAGCAAGAAGTCAGCTAGAGAACTGTCTATAATAATGGGTATTCAGAAGAATATATTGGCTTATCATAAAAAGTTTAATATCAAGATTGAGCCTAGAGGCTTAATGAATAGATTATCAGAAATGACGCTTCACCCAACACTATTAGAATGAGAAAAGAAGGTCAGGTATCAGATGCATACACAATCAAATTCAGATCAGAGATTTGATCGGGAAAGACAATAGAATTCCAACTATCAGAAAACGGGGTAATAAGGTTTAATGGAAGATTGTATGTGCTAGATGACTAAAAATATTAGACAATGTATTTTTTCAAAAGCTTATAGTAGTCCGTATTATGTGTACCCCCGACGCTACAAAAGTTACAGAAACTCGAAGACGCACTATGTATGGCCAGGTATTAAGAACGATGTTGCCAAGTTTGTAGAGGAGTACTGCCTTAGTTGATAAAAAGTTAAAGCTGAGCACCAAATACCGACAGGCTTACTTCAACGTTTGGTCGTACCCCTGTGTAAGTGGGAAGAAATCATGATAGACTTTTTCGTCGAGTTACATCGGTCTAGTGATGGACATGATGCAATTTGGATTATCGTTTATAGACTCACAAAGTCAGATCATTTACTTCTTGTTCCCGTGACCTACTCAATAGATCAGCTCACTTAACTTTACGTCAAGGAGATTGTTAGATTGCATGGGGTACCATTATCTATTGTTTCTGATAGAGACGCGGGGTTCACGTTGGCATTTTGGAAAAGCTTACACAATGCGATGAGATCAAAATTAGCACTTGATACAACTTTTCATCCACAATCAGATGGACAATAAGGGAGGACTATACAGACTTTGAAATATATGTTAAGGGCGTGCATTTTGGATTTTCAAGGGTCATGGAGTAAATATCTACCATTGGTCGACTTCTCTTACAAGAATAGTCATTATTCTACGATAGGCATGGCTTCTTATGAAGTTTTATATGAAAGAAAGTGTTGATCCCATGGTCATTGGGTCAAAGTAGGCGAAAGGAAGTACCTCGGCCCAGAGCTTGTGCAGGACATCGTCAAAGCAACCAAAGGCTTCGATGTAAATAAAGACTTCTTTGACTTGCATTACAAGAACAAAATTGAAAGGTGATTTACATGTCAATGTATGCATTCAATTGCATCGTTCTTCTGATGTTTATTATAAAAGGTGCACATGTTATAAAATTAAATGATAGTGTATCTCAGTTGCTAAGTTGGGGTAGGCGGCATAGCAGTTGGATATCTCGATAAAGAGACCGATATGTTTATGGCGCGGTGTGGGAAGCCTGACTGATCACCGGGAATGTAATTGAGAATTTCCCACACATGTCTGCGTGTAATGTTACGACCGGACACATGTTAAAAGAATTGAAATATTACGACCAACCGGTCGAAGTTAAAAGAAATGACCAGGGGGTCACATGTTTAAGAGAATGATAGGGAATTGTGCAACAAGAGCGTCCAGAACAACGTTTACAAGACTTAGAATTTGAGATACACACTATGAAAGAAAATCAGATAATGTAGGGTTGCAAGTGGTTGGTTAACCTATTTATTTTTCACTACTTGGCATCCTCAACCTAATCCAGTTAGTTATGTTTTAAAACCGGTTAACCTAATTTCCTGTTATCAAAATATAATTAACTTTTTTAATAACTTTCACCTGTTTTTTTTTAATATATCATTCAACAGAGTTTATCGCAACGATAAAACATATCGATCCAAAATAAATCGCAGTAAAAAAACGGTCTCAAAAAAGAAATATACCGGTCCAAAACATAAATCCTAAAAGTACAACAATTATAAATAAATAAAAAATATTCAGTTCAGCAAGTCGAAGAGGCTTTTACTGAGAAAGAAACAAAACCCTACTTAATATAATTTTAAAATATTTAAATAAATAGATACTAAAACCGGTTATAAAAACCGGTCTTGAAAATAATCTGTTCAAAAATAAATAACATGTAACCTTATCCTGTTTGAAATCGGATACGGTTAACCTTAATATGTTTTCAAAAGAATTCGGTTACGATTATTTTAAATCGGATGATTTTCGGTTACGGTTTCGTAATTCGATTACCGGTTATTTTACACACCCTTAGGATAATGCATATTTAATGTGCTATACTATTGTGATATGAATGACGTTATATCATCTTTTTATTGTCTTTAATTACTAAGCTTTCGCTCATTAGGAAATGCAGACATTGCAGGTAATTTAAATGACCCTTGAGGCTATTAGTTGAAGACTCCGAGCTAGAGATCTGATGCATATAAGATATCAATGACCGTGGGATAGCTCGTTATGTACTTGGCGTATTTTGAGCTTCTTTATGCTAGGTAGAAAATAAAAGAGATGAGAGAGTAGTTTATGCCTCCTCGTTTTGGGTAAATAGTGACAGTGGTTAGACGTGTGAGCCTAACGTTAGTTACATGTAAAATAATAATATATCGTTTTGATATGTAGATATATAAAATAGGTAAATATATATATATATATATATATAAAAGAAAACAAAATTAAGAGTTTTATATTGGCTCACTTATATGAGTTAAGTTAAAAAGAATATATAAATTTATAAGTCGTACGGGGTGTTACAGATTTGGTATTAAAGCCAAGCCCAACCGGAAGTATGGCCGACGAGGACGGCGGGGCCCCATTAGGTGGGGTAATTGTGAAAGTAACTAATCTCGTAAGCCACGAGGGAAAGAACGGGTAATATGTGAAGTCCCACATTGCCTAGGCAAGGGAATGTCCTGATGGGACACTCCCGAGACTATGCAGGTATTGGACTGCACGTTTATCGAAAATCATACAGGTATGGAACTGTATGGTCGAAGAGGCTTAAAAGAAGTGATTGGTACTACATATTTCAAAAACATGCATATTCTTTTCGGTAGCTTGTTCATAGGTAGGGTTTATTGTGACACTCAATAATCCCGTAAGCCACGAGGGCAAGAATGGATTAGTTGTGCAATCTCTCATCGCCTGGGAAAGGGGATGTGCTGATGGGACGTTCCCAAGACTGTGCAGGTATGTAACTGCACGGTTATCGAAGATCATGCATGTATGTGACTGTATGGTCGAAAAGGCTTAAAAGAATTGCTCGGTATGTGATGTGTTATCTCCCTTTGAGACTGGTTCTTGTTCATACCTAATCTTCCATTATACGGGTTTTCGTGGTCAAACATGCCTCCTTTGACAACCATACTATCATGGGCTTCATGGACCATTAGGGTATTTGTCTCTATCCGCCTTCCAAAAAGCCAACCACCCCTCTTCCCTCCTGTCGCCGGCATCCAAATTGCCAACGATCTTGCTGTCACCTTCCTGTGCCACCGCGCCCCCGTGAAACGATGCATATTTGCAACCCTTCTTATGAAGGTCGTGACTGGCCTTACTTCTCTCCAAACAGCCTTGGCTTCTGCCTTTTGCGACTCCCCTACCGTTGCTAACGTTTCCCAACCTACCAGCGACCACTTGTTCACTCGTCGCCCTTGCTACGATGCTTCATCCCCGAGTTGCCGCCACTCCCCTGATTATCAATTTTGTCATCCAAACACCCTATTTCGCAGTTAAGACCTCTATAGGCTCTAGTCGTTGCAAAGCCTTCCATCCGACCTCTGACGACAACCACCGCCGCCAATACGCCTCTGCCATCACTAACGAGTTTGCCATCGCTCGCTGCTGCTCCACGGACACCATCACGAGCCTCCAAGCGTTGCCAAGATACCATCACGAGCCTCCAAGCGTTGCCAAGATACTCCCATGAGGCCTAGTTTCTCCATTTTTGGGCCTGATATGTGCAACCTTAGTAGGCCCAATGTATCCTTACAACTCAACAAGCCTTCTTCGCCAATCAGGGCTTCTTTAGCCCTAGTTTCTTCCCCAGTCTTCTAATTCTCCTTAGCCACTTTTATATCTATAACGACCGTACTTTTTGAGCCATCACTTTTACTAACATCTTTTATCTATCCTAACTTAGTAAAAAAAAATTATGTTACGAGTACAACGAAACATTTCCCGGGAATTCCCTTTTTAAAAACAAAAATATTTGAATCTTTGAACTAACAACTTCTAACACAAGTCATAAAATCAAACATAAAACATCAATAGAAAACCTAAGGACATAATAAATTACCTAGTCTTGTCCTTTTTATTATTACGAAAAAAAAACAACGTCTTTATTTAGTGGTAATCCATCTCTTACCCATCCTCGCACGCCTCCCACCGTCGCCGCCAAATCAACCATGAATTCATATCATAGGTTTCTTACCTACAAAATGAAAAACATTTTGTGTGAGATAAAAGCTCAGTGAGATACAACTATCTTCTCACAAAAATAACTTACAGAAAACATAACATGTAAATGTCTAATTATGCTTCATTTTACGTTTTAGGATCTATTACTAAATGTAGGACAACCATTAGCATAATGCCTGCTTTGACCGCATTTAAAACAAGTGTTCGATCAGCACGACATTCTCCAGAGTGATTCTTCCCGCATTTAGTACATGAAGGTCGAGGAGTACCATGTTTTTTTCTTTGTTGAACCCTTCGATCTTCACGTTGATGACCCCCATTAGAATTTTCTATTTTTCGATCACCACTAGTTTGGTTATTTCTATTCACTAGAGGAGGGCGGTCGGCATGCTCTTCCTTACGAGCATTTTCAAGTTTTTCTCGCTTTTCTTGTACCTTCGTGAGTCGATATTCTGCTCTTAAGGCTTGTTCAACACATTCTGAGATTGACTTTGGGGTTGGGTTCCGCTTTCAATTTCCATCGCCAACTCTGGTTGAAACACCTCCATTATTCTTCTCACCCTTTCCTCCTTTGTTGGCACAAGTCGGGGGCAGAAACGTGCCACGGTTAAATGTTTGAACATCGTTAGTAACCGTCATCAAACCTTATTTGAAATGATTGAGCTCTTTTTGCTGGTCGTTCATTACTCTCATATTGAAGTACTTGTTGTTGAATTCTTCAATGAAATTTGCCCATCTCATTTCATCTATACTTATTCTAAGAATCCCAGTCTCCCATTAGTATCTTGCATCCTTCTTCAGCACAAAAGACGCACAAGGAACCTTCTCTTGATCGGTGGCGTCCATAAATTCCAAAATTGTCTTCATGCTTGAAAGCCATTCATCTGCAACTAATGGGTCTGAGGATCCTTCAAATTCTGGTGCATGCATACGCTGAATTCGTTCGTAGAAACCTTGTCTAATAGGCACTCCGGGGGAAACATCTCTAACATTGGCAGGACTATGTGATGTAGTTGGGCTTACAGATATTCTCTGGGATGAAGCCCTTTTCTGAGCCTCTCTATGGCTCAATAATTGTGCTCGTAGCTCTCGCATCTCGACATTTTGTGACCGGATTGTATTTTGCATCTCTGCGAGAACTGTTAGATCGGGTTGACCTTGGTTTTGATCAGTCGCTGGCGCTTCCGAGTGGCGTTTCTTCCCCTTCCACGACCGCGACCTCGGCCTCGACCTCGGCACGCAACTGGTGCTCTTCCCCTTCCTCGTCCCACTTCAAAGGTAGCTTCCATATTGCTAAGGGTAGGGTTTTCGTCCTCCATTATGTTTCTGGAACCCTAAATTTATTTTCTTATAGTTACACTCAGGTATTTCATACATCATACATACACCAACTCAAAATAAACTATACAATATTTCTCGATACATATATTTATAGCTTACTTGGATTACGATGAGCGACCATGTGGTTGGAGTACAAGGTACGATGAGGAACCTTGTGGTTGGAGTGTAACGACCCGACTTTTTGCCAACATCTTTTATCTATCCTAATTTAGTAAAAAAAATTATGTTAGGAGTACAAAGAAACATTTCCCGGGAATTCCCTCTTTAAGAACCAAAATATTTGAATCTTTGAACTCATCAACTTCTAGAACAAGTCATAAAATCAAACATAAAACACCAATAGAAAACCTAAGGACATAAGAAAACACCTAGTCTTGTCCTTTTTATTATTACAAAAAAAACGACGTCTTTATTTAGTGGTGACCCATCTCCTACCCACCCTCGCACGCCTCCCACCGTCGCCGCCCAATCCACCATCAAGTCATATCATAGGTTTCTTACCTATTGTACGAACGAAAAATATTTTGTGTGGGCTAAAAGCTCGCTGAGATACAACTATCTTCTCACAAAAATAACATGCAAATGTCCAATTATGCTTCATTTTACGTTTTAGTATGTATTACTAATCTTGTTCTAGGTGCACCATCTTATGTACGTAGCAACTTGCGCGCGGGTTGGTGGATCAACGGGGTCCCGAATTCCGAGGCCAATACATATGGCAGTTAATGAATACCGCATGATTAAATCCATCATTAATACGCTCATCTCAGGAAGAAATCATAATTATGGCAGTTTAGCTAAACTGCAAGATTAATCCCATCCTCAATACTCTCATCTCGGGGAAAATCTAAACTTTAGGAACCTCCTCGTGATGTGTGGTACGACACTTTATTAAATTCTATGTTTCTCTTGTTCTTGTTATCATAAGCTTATGAAATAACAACATTAAATCTCTTGACAATCATTCTCGATCTTCACATAATCAAACATCAATCTTACACATTCATTTATCATTAAATACTTATAAATTTCTCACGCGTCAATTATGAAACAAACGATAAGCACACATTCAATAATATTCTAGGAAGCGTTTCAACAAACCACACATCAAACATGTCAAATAATACTTTTATTTTCAATCTAATTCGTACTGTAGTGAAATTGGCTCACCTGAAACGTTATGATCATGTTACTAGCAACTCTGGCAAAGGCACCTCTACGAGCGATGTTCCTAGGTATTAGATACCCAACTAAGAATTAGAACTTGGTCACTCATAGAAATCCTAAAACTTGGCTTAACAACTAAAACAAGATTTGTGCTTGTATGTATAAAAAACTTTTTAGGTATTTTCTCGATATAAAAACATCGGTAAGGAACTGGAAAAAGCGTTCCTAACAAACTGCCATTATTTTTTTTTTTAAAAAGAACTTTTGTGTATTGGAAATTTTCAAAAGACAACTGTAACTATGATATATATTGATTTTTCTGTTCGGCCAGATTCTTATAACTCGATTTCAGGCTAGATCCCGAACGATTTTCAAACTTCTTAAAACACAAACATTCTAGAAATTGGATTCTCTATAAAACCTACCTCTTCATAAAAATCTCTAATTCGGACTCTATGAATTTTAAAAATAAAAACGAAAAACCTATCTCTGATCTGAAGAATCGTTTTTTTTTCCAGAAAAACTAAAAATTGAAAAATACGAATTCGAGCGATTTAGAGCTCCAAAAATTGTGAAATTAAATATGAGACTTCTATGAACCTAATAGAAGTTGTTGTTAAAATTTAAGCTAAAACCGCTTCGTGGGAGAGAAAAATTCGACACAATTTTGCCACTTGGGATTACGAAAATAAAATTGGATTTAATAAGATATGCATACTCATACCTTGATTATGGAAGAAGAAGAAGAAGAAGAAGAAGAAGAAGAAGAAGAAGAAGAAGAAGAAGAAATTTAATGGCTGATCAGATTGAAAACTCTGAGTTTTTTACTCTATCATCTCCAGAGAATTTCTACGTTTTGGAGAGAATGAGATTACGGGAGACTTTGTGAAAAATATGAAACCATATGTCTAATATAAAACCCTAAATAGTTATTAATTTTCGCAGCCCCCTTTCCTTCCCAAAAAAATATTATTTTAAATAATGTACTAAATCTTTGATGTATTATTTACTTTAAAAATCCTAAATTAATTAGAAAAAATATAGAATGAAAACGTACTCATTCTATTTTCTACCTCTAGAAAAAGCGGGATCTCATAATGAGTACGTTTTTAATGGCAGAAAGAATAATTTTGCAAAATTATATATATATATATATAATATATATAATTCATGACCATATATATATTCGTGTGCGTGTGTGTGTGTGTATGTATATGTATATATATATGTATATATATATATATATAATTCATAGAAAGAGGAATTAGAAGAGACATAAAAAATTACCAAAAAAGATGGAAGTAACCAAAGTGAGCATGGTCGTATTTGATTCTCAATCCAATGAAAGTATGAGAAACCAAAAACAATTCCTCATTGGTACCATAAAATCTCCTAGGCAAAGAATCTCAAAGAGAATAAACCGTTTTTAATCAGAAATAATAATTTTGCAATATATAAATTGCTGTTTGGACACAAAGGAACTAGACGTAAAAAAATATGGATGAAGACGCTCATAATAATGGTGTATGGTCTCTTTCAGTGCCAAATGTTCAAGAAATGGTAATGAAAAATCCATTCCAAGTTCCCGAAAGATACATAAGAAATGAAGATCATGATACGGCCAATAATCTCTCAGCTGATATTCCTGTAATCGATCTCTCATTGCTCTCAATGGAGAACAAAGATGAGCTCGTGAAGCTTTGCTTGGCTTGCAAGGAATGGGGCTTTTTTCAGGTAAAAAATTATATCTCCAATGTCAAATTTTGTTAAGACTCACTGTTGCGCTCTTATTAAATATCTAAAGTCGTTATATACGTATATTTTCAACTTGTTTTTTCTTATATGTGTGTTGATGCTTAGTTTTTACACTTATATGCCTCAATTAAAGTATTTATTTTAAGAAATCTCAAAATATGAAAAAAAAGTTTTAATTTTGATTATACACGTAGAAAAATAATAATTAATATTAATGGAGATTGGAGACACGTGGGAAGGAATTAATTAAAAACAAAAAACAAATTTCACGGCTTTAAATATTTAATTAATGCAATTGAGAATTTAATAATGAAAATTCTGGTAGGTTTTCCGTAATTAACCAATTTTTAATTTGTGTTAAGTATCGGTCATTTGACATAAATAGAGTAATTCAGGACTTTGTAAACTTTCTTAAATCCTAAACCCTAAACCTTAAACAAATCTATATAAAGTTTTATATGTATATATATATATATATGTAATATTCAGAGTATGTGAAGGCTTTAAATTTTTTTTATCCTTTTATCTTTTCAAACATGGCTTGTGTTGCGCGCTAAAATTGAATGCCAAGCTAAGAGAATACTTAATTAAGCAGATCAATTACTTTATCAGGTGGTCAACCATGGAGTGACGAGCGACGTGTTGAGAGCGTTGAAGGAGGCTTCAAGCGAGTTCTTCGAGCTTCCGTTAGAAGAGAAGCTTTAGTTTTCGATGCGACGTGGTGACGTGCAAGGTTACCGCCACACACATGTAGCATCGGAAGAGCGCTCGATTGGTCCGATGCGTTGATGTTGCTCGTCTACCCGAGTCGGCTCCGGAGGCTTGCGCTTTGGCCCACCAGACCAAAACAGTTCAAGTATGCTTTTGGAAAAATTATAGCGTCTTTGGCCCAATGGGTATTATGTTTTGATGCAAAATTTTGAGTTTTTTTTTTTTTTTTTTTTTTTTAAATTAAAACAGAAAATTTTCAGAAGGTCAAAGCTTTAGGAAAGCTCACAAAAATAATTGACAGAAAATTACTCGATCATTTGTTATTACTTTGGTACTATTTTATTAAAAAAATCATTTTTATTGTTACAAATTCATACTATAAGCATAAGGGATAACATTGTTGTTCATTTGTATGTAATTTTTTTCTTACTAAGTTGAGATTCGAGTTCCCTCTAATAAGGGGACTTGGAGTCCCCATCTTTTATTTGAAAAAAGTATTTCATTTCTTAACATCTTAAACCATCTTATTCAATGTGTTCTGCGAATGCAGAGAAACCATTGAAGCATACTCGCGGGAGATCAAAAGGGTCGCTGACGAATTGCTCGGCTCTCTATCTTTGCTCTTGGGGACGGACAAATGCACTCTCATTGAGCTGCACAAAGAGCTCGTGCAAGGCTTGCGCGTGAATTACTACCCCCGCTGCCACGCACCCGAGAAAGTGCTCGGAATCCGACCGCATACGGACACAAGCACCTTCACGATCCTCTTGCAGCACGATAATGTTAGCGGCTTGCAGATTCTACATGGAGAGCAATGGCTCACTATTAGGCCTATCCCGGATTCGCTAGTCGTGAACATCGGCGACGTCATCGAGGTGCTAATATGTGTTCTTTCCCCTTCATTTTCCCTTTTCCGAGTTCTCTCTAATAAGGGGACTTGGAGCCCCATCTTTTATTTGAAAAAAGTATTTCATTTCTTATCATCTTAAACCATCTTATTCAATGTGTTTATTCGCAGAGAAACCATTGAAGCATACTCGCGGGAGCTCGAAAGGGTCGCTGACGAATTGCTCGGCTCTCTATCTTTTTGCTCTTGGGGACGGACAAATGCACTCTCATTGAGCTGCACAAAGAGCTCGTGCAAGGCTTGCACGTGAATTACTACCCCCGCTGCCACGCACCCGAGAAAGTGTTCGGAATCCGACCGCATACGGACACAAGCACCTTCACGATCCTCTTGCAGCACGATAATGTTAGCGGCTTGCAGATTCTACATGGAGAGCAATGACTCACTATTAGGCCTATCCCGGATTCGCTAGTCGTGAACATCGGTGACGTCATCGAGGTGCTAATATGTGTTCTTTCCCCTTCATTTTCCCTTTTCCGAATTAGCGTTCTCCGATTCCCATGGCAACTTGTGAATGGTGATTGCAGATTCTGAGCAACGGCAAGTTCAAGAGCGTACGACACAGGGCCATCGTGAACAACAGCCACATGAGAATGACCTACGCAACATTTTTCGTACCCCCGAATGAGACAGTGATCAAGCCGATAGGCCACACGACTTCCGAGAAGGTCAGTTATGGGGAGTTTTTGAAGACCAAGTATGTGAGTGGTCGCAAATAGGCATCAAACAAGACTCCACACTGTATTCCTTCAGACATGTTATCTTTTTTGTGATCTATGAGATTCTCATCAATATACATTGTATGGCTATATTTTATTTACTAAGATTCTATGTTGGGAAGTCTATATGTATAGTGGCGGAACTAACCTATAGTTTCTTACATATCACAATAACCAAATAATATTTAACTGTAATAGTACCAATAAAGAAAAATATGAACTTGATTCGAATGAAATTAATTAGTAAACGAAACCGCTTTCTAGTGCATGAAAGAATGCATATATTGCGGTAATTTTAGATGGGAATGATGAAAAACAACAAATTAATACGTATATCAATCAACTATAAATAACAAAGTCAGAATAAGATTGTGTACACAAAATCACAAATAAGGAAAACACAGCACCGATCAAAGTTACACTATTGGTTTGTCTCCCTACCTTGACCATCAGTGGAGGGCCCTGCTCCAAGTAGCAAAGGAGCCTCTTTCTTTTCTGTTCGAGCAGGTTGACCGGTCGAACTGGTGGCCGCCCAGGCTCGGAGCGGAGGCTCGAAGTGCTTTCCGGCAACATCTGGTGCCGGAGCATCTTCTCCGGGAAGAAAGAGAAGACCCTTCTCGTTCAGAGAAGAGGGCTCATTGAAGCAGGCCTTCCACAGGGAATCGACGAGGTGCCGCTCTTCCTTCACAGCGCCGAGATCCTCTGCTGACATCAGGCTAATGCCGTCAATTCGCTCTTGGAGAAGCTGCTTGACTTTCTCACTGTGGTCAGCCAATCTGCTACCACTTGTGCCTTCATTGTCGTCTCGGGCAAGCTCGAGGAGGCCTCGGAGAGCGGCTTCTCGTACCTCTTGGTCCTCGCTAGAAGCAAGGTGGACCATTATGCGAGGAAATCCGAGATCGTGAACTACGTTGATGTCGGAACGATTTTCTTGAAGTAGATACTGGATCAAGTTTAACGCTTTCCTGAAAAGTGGCAGAGAATCAGCAATAAGCATGCGGTAGAAATATAGGAAATTTATTAATAGTAAATTATAGTGTCCTGAAGTTGGTACAGATTAGTATTTCATTATTTAGAGGGATTAGTTTTTTTTTCTTCTTAATATTCAAAATAATATAATAAATAAACTATAGACATGAAGCACGGGAGAGATATAACTGTAATGGGTACCTTTGGAATCTCAAATTCTCAGATCCTAAAGCATCTTTCAAAGCCGCGTAGCCATTTGCAAGACGAAAAGCACTGATGCCTGGTTTGTTATGACGGATTAACGCTGAATATCCATTAAGCCAAGTCAGTAAATATTTCATTAGGATCATAATCAATGAAGCTAAGACAAAAAGTGAAGCCAAGTCAGTAAATATTTCATTACGATCATAATCAATGAAGCTAAGAGCCTAAGACAAAAAGTGGCCAGGAGTTTTTTCATGTTTATCACACATCATCAGTTCATCATGATCCGGAAACTAAGAATCGAACTTACAAGATATAGCACCGAGAGATTTAGCGCGGACTGTAACATCCGGGTCAGATGTGACATTGGAGAGCAGAGGTTCGAATCCATTTGCCTCCATCACAAGCTGTTGGCTACGAGGGTTGTTCTGAACGATTGTTGTTACCACATCCGCAGCTTTTGCTCTGACATTGGCATGAGAATTCTTCAGGTAACCGATGAGAGGGACCAATCCACCAATGGAGTGAAGATCTACCACAAAAGAAAAAGAGGATACGTTAAGCTACACGCCCTTTTTTATGAGAAAATGTCTAAAATGGACAAGTAAGAATGGAACCCTTGAAAGAAAAAACAAATGAAGTTCGACTCACAGAGAAAAACCCGTGAAACACACACAATAACAGGTTAGAGTGAGTCGAAAGTATCATATACAGCATCACAAGGAATGAAATGAAGATCAAATAATTGAATCATTGAATGTGCAAACAAACTCTTAGTATGTTGTTACGGGTCCCTTCGTCGGTTAAGAAGGAACTGTAAGAAAGATTCCGAGGAGAGGGCGACCGAAGACCGGTCAATTTAACTATCTCATCCTTATTATCAATTAGTTCATTTCAAGTAAGTTAATAAATGAATCACTTGAAGTTAATTGGAACCATCATTCAACCAAAGCCCTAATCCCCAATCCCGAAAGCGGAGATTTCGGACCTTATTTTCCGCCACATCGGCTTCCATTACGAGATCAAGTCATCATATCAATGAGAAATCCTTCAAGGTGTCTATAAGCAAACAACCGAAATTCAAAACAAGAAAACCGTGTAAATCGGGGAGCTAAAGAGCAAAAAGAAAGAGCAGTAAACTTTACCATTGGCCATGTCAATAGACTCCACATGCTCTTGCAACTCCTCGAGCATGTCTGCAAAAAGCCCAGTTCAGATTCATGTCAAATCAAACAGAATGATGAAGAGGACGAGGACGAGGGAGGAACCTTCAAGATCAGACGCAGTGACCCCATGAGCTTCCAAGACTTGCTCAGGCGTTTGCATCACAAGCGTAATCTCCTTCATTCGCTTCACGATATCCACACTCTGCGATTGCATGGCTTCCATGAACCATTTCCGATCCTCCTCACTGTTACAGCAAGAAGCAATCAACGAAGAGGCGTTGGGTTGATTCGACGAAGATGAAAGTGGAATACCTCAAGTTGCGAGTGGGGCGAGTTCCATCGGAGTGAGCGATACTCCATTTGAGCAATCCGTCCCAGTTGGGTCCACCATCGTTAGCCATGGCCGTGAACAGAGAGAGGAACGAAACCCAGGAACCAAGCTTTTCTTCTTCTTCTTCTTCTTCTTCTTCTTCTTCTTCAGCTTCAACTTTTGAGCTAGGAATCGGAGAGGCGCGAGGGTTATAGTTGTGTGTTCCCAAGGGTCAAGATACTTCGAGAAGAGTCTGTAACCTTCTGAACAAATGCCACGGAAAATATTATGGTAATAGGCAAACGGAGCGGTGAAATCCGAATTAAAATTTCTATTTTTGTCCTTGAATTAAAAAATTGATTCTTTTATCTCAGTTCCGGTTATTAAAGGTCCCGTTTATTATTTTCAAACTTTGAATCTAATCGCGATGAATTTCGAGAAAAATAAAAAAAGCAAGAAAACTGCGAAAAATATTATGTGTTATGTTGATGCGTAAAATTGGTACAACATTAAAGCGGCCCAACAAAAGGGTTTTGGGCCGGGCCCAACGTCGTCGGTGGACTCTCCTTGGGCTGAAAACTTGTGCTTCTGGGTACAGACAAATTGGGCCTATCACTAACGTAAGTTTGAAACCCGGTTTCGTGATTCTTTATCGCGACATCACGGGGTCCTACGCCAGAGTGTTCGGGCCGGATCAAGGATACGAGTCGACGACCGTGGTCATTCAGAACTTCCGATTGATAGACTTGATATTGCCGAAATTTTCTCCACGACTCTCCTTGTGGTTCGCCTTTCTCTATAAAATAAAAGGAAACTCGGTCAGGGAACGGGAGGGGATACCTCCATATTCACCTCCGACGCTCAACATTAGAGATATATTTTTTAAGGGAATTAAGAACGGAGAATTTAAGACCTTATCGGGATATATTAGCGGGAGAATTGAGAGCATTTAGGATTATCTTGCTGCTTGTTTTTTGTGTGTTCCCAAGGGTCAAGATACTTCGAGAAGAGTCTGTAACCTTCTGAACAAATGCCACGGAAAATATTATGGTAATAGGCAAACGGAGCGGTGAAATCCGAATTAAAATTTCTATGTTTGTCCCTGTATTAAAAAAATGATTCTTTTATCTCTGTTCCGGTTATTAAAATTCCCGTTTATTATTTTCAAACTCAGAATCTAATCGCGACAAGTTTCGAGAAAAATAAAAAAAGCAAGAAAACTGCGAAAAATATTATGTGTTATGTTGATGCGTAAAATTGGTACAACATTAAAGCAGCCCAACAACAGAGTTTTGGGACGGGCCCAACGTCGTCGGTCGACTCTCCTTGGGCTGAAAACTTGTGCTCTGGGTACGGACAAATTGGGCCTATCACTAACGTAAGTTCGAAACCCGGTTTCGTGATTCTTTATCACAACATCACAGGGTCCTACGCCAGAGCGTTCGGGCCGGATCAAGGATATGAGTCGACGACCGTGGTCATTCGGAACTTCCGTATGATAGACTTGATACTGCCGAAATTTTCTCCACGACTCTCCTTGTGGTTCGCCTTTCTCTATAAATAAAAGGAAACTCGGTCAGGGAACGGGAGGGGATACCTCCCTATTCACATCCGACGCTCAACATTAGGGATATATTTATTAAGGGAATTAAGAACAGAGAAGTTAAGAGCTTATAGGGATATATGAGCGGGAGAATTGAGAGCATTTAGGATTGTCTTGCTGCTTGTTTTTTCACCCCCCCCCCCCCCTAGAAATTGCCCATCTATTTATAGTTTAGTTGGGGACGCTTAATTAATTAAAATTTACTTACCAAGGACCTAAAAACCATTAAATATAATTATTTGGACCTTGGTGCGACTCAGGTCACAATTTGGCCTCCATGGAGTCCATACTCCATATTGAATGTTGATGCAGAAAAATGCTTCAATCCATTAGCGGCCCAATTGCTCGTGTTGGGCCGGGCTCAACGTCGTCTTGTGGATCTTAGTGAAAATTCCCCTAAGTCGGGCCCCTCGTCCTAAATTGTGGGCCCAGGCTCGTGTCCCCAGGCTATACCCTCAGCCGCGCAATGGACTGGGGAGATAGACTGGGCACCGCGTAGAACTGGTCCTATCAGGCGGGCCAAAGACCAAGTAGGAATTTCACCAGGGCTTCCGCTTTTCGTTGGATTTCTCTCTTCCGGGACCTGACAAAACAACACCGCGGTCAGGGAGAAACGAGGGTTTTGCCCCCCGATTCACCTCCGACGCTCAACATTAGCGGGGTATTTGAGTGAATATCGGTTTTTGGAGGTTTAGATAGAGTTTTGGGAGCTTTTGAGGCGTTTCCCAAGTGTTTACTCGAGTGAAAATGTCTTTTGTTTTGAGGAGATCCGAGCCCCTATTTATAGGAAAAAACCCGGATCTTGTTTCGAATTTATCTCTTCATCCGAGAGGCCTGTGGAGGAAAATTATATGTTTTTCTGACTCCCCGGGACGTGGCCGATCCATTTCCGCAAGAATCGCGGCGATCGGAGCAGCGACGCGCCCTCACGCGCGGCCGGAAGGCGGCGGGCTCGCTGAAACTTGGGCTCCAAGTTTGCTGACGCAGCGTCCACGTGTCACGCTGCGGTTAGATGAGGCGTTTCCCTCGTGCCCAGTGGCGTGTTGACATGTGGCTGGGTCAGCTTTGACCCTTGTGGGCCCTGCAGAGGGGCGATGGGCCCGAGGCCGATTTTCACAAACTTTATGTCGTTTTGGGTGTTTTGATATTTTCGGGACCATCGGGAACCTTCGTTTTTCGAAAACGGACCTCCGGCGAATATTTTAGGCGAAATTGACCATAATTAATAAAAGAAGAATTATCTTGAATAATTCTCGCTTTTGTTAATTAAATAAGAAATCAATCGCGCAAAAATACCCGTAACATTGAACAATAGGGATTATACGCATGCTGTCACACATTTTTTTAGGGGCTGCATTGAGGTGTTTCTCTTCATAATTAAATCAATTAAAGAAAATAAATAATTTTCCTTTGATTTAAGTACCAGTTTACCACTTCAAATCTTTTGATTTTTTTTTATCTCAAGTAAATGGGCTCCCGGAGTATTCCGATTAATTAACGGAGATAGAAATAAAATTAACTTAACTCCATTAATTAATTTATTTTTCTCGTTTTCAAAAACATCCGTAACATTAACTCCCCAGTTTTACGGGGACTTTTAGACTCCGTAAAACTTATTTATTAAGCGATGACTTACTTCGGGTAAAAACGTCGTTCACTTGAAGACCACGCGTAAGTCTTTCCATTTTCTCTTTATTTTCGCAGCTTTTTTCATTGTTTTTCGTCATCTTTGGAGGGCGATTTCTCTCAATCCGCTTGTCTGATTGATGAGTTCTTCGGCCCAAATCGTAAAGGGCGGAAAGAGCTCTATGGAATTCCAGAATTTTTTCGAAAATAACTGGGAAATACAATTTTGACGCCTCCTAGTCCAAAAGAGCTACAAAAAGTTATAAGAGTAGTAAAAATTATTAACGTACAAATACATTTACGAATTAAAAATATACAAGGATGGAATTTTAAATATATTGCCTTTCAATTTTAAAGTAATTTTGTATTCGAGTAGTAGACATAGTAATAAATAATGAACGTCTTAATTTTCTTCATAAAACCATTTACCATTTTTCTTTAAAAGGATAATATATCCCTATTTTATTAAACAAAATTTAACACAACTCTTTACCTTAAAAAACTAGGATAATTTTTATTATGTGAAAATTGTGTTGTATGACCTTTTTAGCATATTTCTTGTAAAAATATATATTACATAACAAAAATCTAAAAACATTCACGTTTACAACATTAGTTTACTCGTAACTTCTTTTAGAACAAATTTCATAATTGTAGTGGCGAGAAAATATCTCGCATATTACGAATTTTAAGCATATAAAAAAATGGTCGATTCGTTTTCACTTGTGAAACAAAGAGACTAAATTCAAAAATTTATCATAAAAAGAAAAAGTCATTAACAGTAATAGCGTTTTCAAAAACTATACTTCGAACAACTTACTTTTTAATTCTCCATGTTTTAGTTTATGATTTCATGTTCATCCATGAATACATTTCTACTTTTCAATAAACAACATCTTACCGACACATAATGTAAATCCCATAAATGAAAAAAAAAATATTATACAATTTGATCGAAATATCACACGCGAAATGTGAATATACTGCATGATCCTCAATACTCGTGAGCATAATCTCTAACTCAATAAATCTTACACACATATATATATGATTATATTGCACACAAAAAAATTGGACAATAAATATTTGTTAACTCTGATCTCTATGTATTTTTCTTGGACATGAAGTAACATCTTCTTTCCTTTCAATATTATTCAATTCAAACAGACCAAAGAAGCAGAGCAATAGTTGCTTTAACACTCGCATAATATTCTTTGGTTACAAATCTTTAGAATCCTTATGAATCAGAAAAATGTATAAATGAAGGTTTAAAATTTTGTCGATTATCAACAAATTTTTTGCTCATCGATGCATATGGATAGCTTATCTGTGGTAACCGTTATCATTTTATACTTTTTTATCGTTATCATCGATTATAAGTAAGCTTTCTGTAAACAATTATGAGTAAAAACGTTGCAATATATTGACACCTATATTTAAAATAAATTAAACTTTAAGCTATTAGAAATAAAAATAAAAATCCTTAAAAATAGGATTGCTCAATTGCTTGAATTTTTATGCATGTAATTGAAATGAGACATTCAAATACAACTTTCACTTAAGAAAAAAAAATCAATTTTTTTTATCACATTTTACAATATCAGCTTGATAATTCTTATATATATATATATATATATATATATATATATATATTGTAACATACTTAACGCAAAATTTAGCCGTATTATAGGCAACTATGTGAAAAATTGGAAGATGAGCAATAAACAAAATCTAAAATCTGTATAAAGGAAATCCAATATATTTGTTTACAATGTACCGAGTCACCTTGGGAAGTTGTCCTTGCATACATATATATAGATGATTACATATAGATTATTTTTTTTACCAAATACCTTGTTCATTTAAACACTTGGACCGGCACTGCGCTTCGCACGATGACGTATTATCACCGGTATATTTGAACTAAAATAGTTAAGATTAATTCTTTATTTCTACAGGAATTAATAGTCTACTCAATTTCGATTAGAAAAATGTTAATAGGTAAGGAATATATTCATGTTCACAATTATTAAATAACTATAAGAATAAATTCTAAATACTGAATTTCGTTGTGTATAAGTCGATGTACAATTTCGTTATGTTTTATTAAATAAAATGATTGTTAACCATTCATCCTAAATTAAGACAATTCTAAAATATTATGAAAACCAAAATAAATACATAGTATTACTCATACACCTGTGATTAATAAGAATTCATCGGCAAAAACCTTACAATATGTCGACTTCCTAAGGGGCGGTGAGGACTGATGAACTCAAATAAGGCGACGGGCTAAAGGCTCGGGTTGAGGTCTGACATCATTAGTTACGTGATCACCTTAAATTTTAAAATCAACCCACATTAAAAATATTTAAAATCATTAAAAAATATATATTTAAAAACCGTTAAAAAAAAGAGTCATGACGAAGAATAGATATTTGTGGTATACGAATGAAAACGATTAGATTAGCACATATAAGGTTTAGGCGCCATCGCCGTTATTTGAGGCACCATTTCTATACTACCTTTCTTGATTGTCTATTTTGATTTCAATTACTGTGAAGATATAGTTTTAGAGATTGATGTACCATTTCTCAATTCTACCACTCTTGATCATTGATTTCGATTTCAATCGATGTGAAGATATAATCCCACGGATAAGAGCATTATTTCTCAACTCTACCAGACTACCACTCTAGAGATCGAGCAATTTTCACTGTGAAAATATAATTTTAAGGGTTAGTTTTAGTCGCTCGATTTTTAACTATGAGCTCTCAACTCAATTTTTGAAGCTAAATTAGGGCTATAAGATCATCATGTAGTTTTGTAACTTTTGGATCTCGAGCCATTGCATCATAAGCCATTGCTCCTTAAATATTTTTTTTCTTTCTGCAAAAGAGTATGAAAATTATTATAAAATAAATAAATTATAAAAACGTAAGAAGTAGAGAGAAAAATAGTGATTTTTTTAAAGAAATACTATAGTCATAATCATATCATTCAAATCGTCTCTTGTTGGTCTTTATTTATACAGGAAAAACTTTACATAGGAAAATACATAATTAACGCATACTCATTAAAGTGGGTAAAACCAAAGGATGATATACTAAATGACTAATAATGTGTCATAAATTTACGTTTAAGATTATCTTAGCATGCATTATATTATGGAGGAAATAAACGCACTTTTAAATTGGAATGAAATATAAAACGAATGCTTAAATATACATGCATTTGAAAGGTCAATTGTCTTTTGTTTACAGAGACATACAAAATTAACGTACGTATTAATTTCCAATAAATACCCTTAAGTGGTTCAAAAATATTAGTTATATAATATGTGTATATAAATTATTATAAAATAAATATAAATTATGATGACTAACATTATCCGATATACTATATATCTACATATAAATTTTAAAATTCGACATAAATATCTAAATTATGACATATTTTAAGTCATCATTATAGGCGTTAAAAATTCATATTTTTAAGATATGATTTAATATATCCTATTATTAACAATAAATCTCAGTAATTAATTAATGAATAATTTTATCTAATTAAGAAGTTGATATGTATTGTATATCCAATAAGGATAACATTTAATATGAGTAGATTTTTTTTTCAAATGTGTTTGCATTCCTTGTTTGGTAACGTTGTAATTCCATATCTTTTCTATTTTCCTATAAATTTTGGTCTTTTTTTTTTCAATCCATCATAAACCACAAACACAAATTACTATCCTAGAAATCCTTTGAAACTTATCTTAGAAAGAAAAAGAAATGGGCAAAGCTTCTGTGATTATTCTTCTAGCACTTGTTGCATGTAAGTCTTTTTTTATGTTTCTTGCATGTAATTTATCTATAATTTTAATTAATAGTCATTAAATAGTACCGGTCGCTAGCTAAAACTAATTAATAGTCATTAAATAGTACCGGTCGCTAGCTAAAACTAAGTTGAATTATTTGACTCTGGCAGATTTTTATACTAGCTTGTAAAATGTGGTATGATATGTATCTTTATAATATTACAGGTTTTGTCGTATCGCATCATTGCATAGAGAGAGTGGAAGCAAAACATTGCACGAGAGACTCATATTGTGTTAATTCTCGGCCATGTGGATCGGGAATGGAACTCATTTGTGCGAGTGGATTTTGTACCTGCATCCACCCTGAAGCTGCTCCCGCGGAGGAAGGCCAAGCCTATCCATCTAGGCGTGATCCGCTATCCAATTGATTATCGAGAAAACATAATCAATTGATGATGTCAAAATAAATTTGTTCATTTGTATTGCAAGTGGCCAATATCTTTAATGAAATAGTATGATTTTTAATTTTTTCTTTGTTAAGTGTTCCTTTATCTAGTACATGTCCATCAAATCTTGTGCAAGGGGTATTAATTTTTTAAATACCTATAATTCAAATTTTAGTTTTCCATAAGGTAAAAACAAAGTCTTTTAAGAAATGATATTGCAATATTATTAAAACACTTGACAATTAGCCCAGTTAATAAATAAATAAAGACTACTTGAGATACCCTTGAAAAATGAAAAATCTAATTTAAACTACAAAAACCGACATATAATCATGGAATAAAGTATATGTTTTCAAATACATGTTATTTATTAAAAGCATTAAATATTCATTTTTTACCATTCTTTTCCGACAAGACGACAAGGCGACAAGGCGACAAGACGACAAGCCGACAAGCCAACAAGGCGACAAAGACGACGAGGCGACAAGGCGACAAGACGACAAGCCGACAAGGCGACAAGACGATGAGGTGACAAAACCCCTCATCGGAGCTTGGCAAGGGCATAACTTGAAATTATTCTACACGGCGAGAAGATATAAGACTACGAAGATCTCCGGGAAATCCTCTAGATTTCTCCGAACACAACCTACGGACTCGCAGACAACCCGAAGACATCAAAGACGAATCGAGAAGCGTCGGAGACCCTTTTTGGAGGAAAGGGGCCCCGACAATCCCCTTGTAGCAGGGAGAAATTCGCAGGACCCCAAAGGGTGCGATTCCCAGGGAATTAAAAGGCCCCTAGGGTGCAATTCCAGCGAGTTGTTTTCCTATAAATAGGAGCCTTCCCCCCTCGTTTTGACACACTCACAGATTTCTCCAAAGCTTCTATCTCTAGCTTTCTCTCTCTAGAAAACTCGTCTACTCTTATGGAGGAAATGACTTGAGTAAAGAGCTGAGATCGATCTAGAAGTAGAGTCTTAGGCCTGAGAAGAAAGATTGTTCGACGGGTCTGTTGGGCATATTGCCCTTAAACAATTTTTTTATTTACCCATTTTAAAAGTTTATGACATCACTCTTAATAAAGAAGGCACTTATTATGAAAATCTTTTATATAGTTCTTTATATATAAAACGAATGTAAATCCATAGTTCATAATGGAATGCAATTGTAATCTATCCATCACACTAGAGTCATTGTGAAGAAGAATTGATAGATGTAATAAATGAACTTAAATGTATCCGTGACTTAATTAAGCGTGTGGGAGCCTCTTTATTGACAAAGTCATTAATGTGACTAAATGAAGAAAATCCTATTCTGGATAGATATGCGTGTCATACTCATTAAGTGCATTGAGTACAAAGTGTCTTTGTACTGGATAGGACTTGACCAAGTTCTAAAAGTTGCTCAACTATCCGTCACTGACAACTTTGAACTAATTCGTAAAAGATGATCAAATGGTAATTAATCTAAATCCTGAAGTGATCTTGAACCCCGACTGTTATCTTGATTGTTCTTTGATTTGCTAGTTAAAGAACACAACATAACGCTGTTCCCAAAGCCGCTATATTGGGAACATGATAGTCGAGAGGGAAGGGTAGCTCGATCACAGATATGGATATCACATAGCTTTTTACTAAGTCAAGATGATTCCCAGAATTGTCGGTCGTGAGAAGTAGTACAAGGACTCATGAGCAGCTTACGTCCCGAAATCGTAAGTGAGTCGTCTACAATACCACCGATGGAATTCAGGAAGAAAAGCACTGAGGGGTTAAACGGTAAATCGCCTGCTCAAGTGTGAATCATAAATTGAAAGATTGATCACTTGAATTTGATTATATCACTGGACACCTTGAATTCAAAAAGTTGCGGCAAAAGTACCTTAGGTTTGCTAAAGAAATAGCTAATCGGAAAAATGTCAAAACTGGAATAAATTGTCCGAACCAATGTTGTAGTACATTTAATTATAAGATTTTTTCCTTCTATGATTTTATGTGTAAGATCAAGAGAGAAAAATATATGAATTATAAACTTATAAGGCAAGATTTTGAATCATGGAAATTACCAAGTTTGGTTACCAAGCAATGAGTTGGCGATTTCAAGTATGATAGAAATCGAATTGCATATGTTATGGTAATTAAGGATACTAATTAATCATATTGAAATATGGTATTAATATCTAAACTAAATAAATAAGAATTGTATCATGAATATTAATTGTGCATGAATCATAAGAACTTGATTTGCAAGTTTTAGATAAAGATTTATATTGCATGAGAATTAATATTGATTGATTCATGACATTATTTAATTGATAGGTAATTTACAAATAAGGAAAAGATTGATGAATCATGAATCACCTAATTTGATTTAATTGGAATTTATTCTTTGTTAAAAATAATAATGGAAATCGCATAAACCTATTCTTGGAATGGGATTGGATTTCATGGTAATTATTTTAAATAAAGAAAATATATTCCCTTGATTAAAATATGATGAAATCGAATTTTTCCTTATGTGGGTAACATTTTATTTTCATGATACATATTTAAATCATATGAAATTAAATATTAGGTATTTTAATCATAATAATTTCGACACCTATCTAAATGGGAAGGTTGGAATTATTTCTTGATTGATTTATAATCAACACTAATTGGGGTCAATTGATTGACACTAATTAAGGTTGATTGATTTAACTATAATTGGAAGTAATGTGTGCATGCCCTTTTACTATAAATACAAGGCATATGCATCACATTCAAAACACACTCTCACATGCAAAACTCGAGTTCTCTCTCTCAAAAGAGCTCTCGAATTCTCTCTCTCTCTCTCTCTCTCTAGAAATTCGGCTAGTCTATAAGCAACGAAGTTCCGTCAAGCAAAGCCCACGCTTTGTGTACGAGGAAATTCTAGAGAATATCCCGGAAGGCATTGGGAGTTTCCTTGTCGTCTTAGAAGTCGTGTAGAAGCTCTGCTCAACCTCCCTAGGCGCATTCATCAAGACCGGCGAAAGCTCTGCGCATATTCAGAAAGCGCAGTGGAAGTCATCGTGAGATTTAGGTACGGCCTTATGCATTGGGTAAATAAATGCAAAATCATTTTATTGCTTTATTTATTTCCTTGGCTTGAATTAATAATTACGTGTTTGAATAAATAACTAATTAATTAACCGATCGAATCTCCGGTATCTTGGTGCTCGATTCTAGAAAAGGAAGTAACATCGGAACGTGTAAAATGGGCCTTTCCGTGTAAAACAAATTTTTAAAGGTTACCCCGATGGATCGAGGGCCCATCCCGAGATATGACGGAGGGAACATTAATATTTTCCCAACAATTGGTATCAGAGCACGAGTTTGTGGTTCAATAATTACGTTATTTTATATGGTTTTCATATTTGTAATTATTTTGGTGAACTATATTTATTTTTGAAAATTGAAATATATAATTTTGGGTTTTTAAAAATAATATTAAAAGTGGAAAATACCTGACCCGCAGGTTTGCGGATCGGATATTGGGTCGGGTCGCATGAAGCAACCCAACCCGTGTAGGGTGAGCCGCAGCCTCGGGTTGCCAGGGGCATTACCTGGGCAACAGCAGCGGCCCACTAATGGGCTGCCCGTTGTGCCGCGGTAATGGGCCCAGGCACTTGGGCTTCGGGCTCGGGCACCATGGGCCTTGCCCGTGAGCAGCAGCGGCCCTTGGCCCGGTGAGCCCACGGCTTGTGCAACCGGGTTGGATATTGTTTTATCCGACCCAAACCCGTTAAATAAATAATTTTTTTTTTTTTTTTAAATAATTTTATTTTGTGAATTGAATTAATTAATTGATATTAATCAATTAGAATTAAAATATGGATGATTTTTATTTTAGAATAAATTTCATTGTCTTATTTTATTTTTCATGAGTCAATAAAATTAAAAATATGAATGGTAATTATTTTGAATAAATATCATTGACATGTTTTTATTTTTCATAAATAATAATTTTGAAATATGAATGATAATTATTTTTAATATTCATCATTGACATGTTTTATTTTATAATTAATTTGACCTATGTATGGTAATTCTTTTGTGAATAAGTATCATAAACATAATTAGTTTTCCACTATGTTGAAAAGTGAATGATAATTCTTTTTGAATAAGTATCATTGACTTGTTTTATTTTTCATCATGGAAATAATTATATTGGAACCTATTTTCATAACACGCGTTTTTGGCGTATAGTGGCTATATGTAAAAAGGGTTTTTATTAATATGTCAGATATGGATAGATATAAATAATGAACAATAATTTGAATTTACTTTATGTATGTCGGAAAAATTTTGGTTGTACGTTCTTGTCTTAGGAAGAGGGAACCAAAAGTGGGGCCGGCTCACCATCCACTTCTGGGTGACTGGTTAGGACCCCTCCCATCGACCTGGAGAGCGTATTTCTCGACCTATCACTACCGATATTTACTAAGCAAATAAACTAGGCTATATTAGATATTACACTAGTAATTATATTGCCTAAAGATAAGCTTTTTAACGTGTCATTAAATTGGAGCTTATAATGAGTTTTTTTATAACTTAGTATTAAAACACTTTTATAAAAAGAATGGCAAGAATAGTATATAAAAAATGATCTCCATTATTGCTGTCACAACGTCTACTTCACACACCGCCTTTGGCTGTCTTCGTATGGCGGTCCACAAGGAGAGGTGTGCCCCCGTGTGAGGTTTGACACTGTGAAAGCTCTAAAAGTATAAGGGGATTGGATGGTTCGTGGAAGTGATACCGCTAGATGTCTTCGTATGTCTGTTCCATAAGGAGGCACTTTCACGACGAGTCCGAGTACCAAAAATAATGGGTTAATCTTGCAAGGAAGTTTGTCTTTCTGACCGTTCTATTGTGGTAGTTAATGTTCATAAGGATTTCTTGGATTTCTTGATATGATTATTAATTGAGTTTTATACAGAAACTTAGTTTGACCAAACTACACGGTTGATCCCGCTGAGTCATCTTCGTATGACCATTCCATAAGGACGGCAACGACGTGTACAGTCGGTTGAATTATCACGAAATAGTATTATATAAGCTTTTATGTGTTTTGCTTGATATGTTTGCATCATATTACTATTTCATAATATTTATGTTACTTTCGCCTATATTAAAGTTTAATAAGCTTCTTTATTAATGTCAGATAGAATGTCCATCAGCGTTTTCATGAGCAACTTTAATGAACGAGAAAAAGGCAACGCTGTAAAGACACCTCTGTCTCAAAACTCCAAAAGGGATTGTGTCCTGGAAGCAAAGTCAAAACCCTATGAAAAACTTGTCTTGAGCGGTTCTTCGGATAAACTTAAGAAGGCAGAACGGTTACAAATGAATAAGAGAAAAGGTCCAAGAGATATAAAGTAACATATTCCGAGATTGGAAATACTCCAGACATAAATGTTTTGGAGACCAATCTTGCGGAGCATTCATCAAATACCTGGATCTTGGATTCAGGTGCAAATGATCATGCTTGCAATTCTCTTGAATCTCTCAATTCATTGACTAAGGTCACAAGTGGACCAACTTTAAAAGTAGGAAACGGAGAGTACTTGGAAGCGGAAGCTGTGGGAAATCTGCGGTTGACTTTTCGTAATAAATTCATGATCGTTGACAATGTATTTTATTATCAAAATGTTTGTAGAAACATTCTCTCCGCATATCTGTTGTACAAACAAGGATACACACTTAACTTTCGAGGATCCGAATGGGTCATCACAAAGGATGGTGTATATATTTGTACTGCTAAAGCAGAAAACGGCTTGTATGTACTACGACCAGATGAAAGGCACTGCGTGAATGCAGAAATGTTTAAAGTAGAAATTCCAAGGTCAATTAAGAAACCTAAAGTTGATAATGATTTCCAAACATATTTGTGGCATCTTAGATTGGGTCATATAAATCTAGACAGTATAAACAGGCTAGTAAAGGATGGACCCCTTAAAGAACTTACAATCGGTTCTTTGTCTGATTGTGAATCCTGTATAGAAGGAAAAATGACCAAGATACCTTTTTTCGGCAAAAGGGATCAGAGCCACTCATGCATTAGAACTTGTCCATACAGACGTATGTGGTCCTATCAACATACAGGCTAGAGGAGGGTTCGAATACTTCCTCACTTTCATTGACGATTATTCAAGATATGGATATGTTTATCTCATGGCAAAGAAATCTGAAACTCTCAGCAAGTTCAAAGAATTTTTGGCTGAGGCCGAGAATCAACTCGGATTATCATTAAAATGTCTTCGATCGGATAGAGGAGGAGAATACCTGGATTATGAATTTAGTGACCTCTTAATCGAAAAAGGAATTCTCTCTCAATTGACTGCTTCTGGAACACCAGAACAAAATGGTGTTGCCGAAAGGAGAAACAGAACCTTAGTAGAAATGGTAAGATCAATGTTAAGCTACTCATCATTGCCCAACACCTTTTGGGGGCATGCTTTAATGACGGCCACCAACATTCTGAATGTGGTACCATCAAATTCTGTTTCCAAGACACCTTTAGAATTATGGAATGGTTGAATACCAAATCTACGACATTACAAAATTTGGGGATGTCCCGCGCATGTGCGAGCTGGAAACAAAAACAAGATGGAATCACGAACAGAAGTCTGTCTGTTCGTGGGATATTCAAAAGAGACAAAGGGATGTATGTTCTATAGTCCAGAAAGTAAGAAGGTGTATATATCCACTAACGCTACTTTTCTGGAAGAAGACTATATAACAAACTTCAAACCTCGAAGTAAAGTAATACTCGAGGAAATGTCAAGTGATAAAGTCACCACTCCACCAACAATGACTGTTGATAATGTGAGTGAAGAAACCACAGTCCCAAATCAGAACTCTGGGGTACTCATACGTAGTGGTAGGTTCAAAAGACAAATTGAACGCTACGAGCACCGACTGGAACTCAACCTCGCCGTCACTGACGACAGCGTTAATGAACCATCATCCTATACGGAAGCTATGATGGACTCTGATAAAGGTGAATGGCAGGAAGCCATGAACCAAGAAATGGAATCAATGGATTCCAACCAAGTCTGGGAACTTGTAAACCTGCCTGAAGGTTTTAAAACCATCGGCAATATATGGGTCTATAAGAGAAAAAAAGGAGGAGACGCAAAGGTTCAAACCTTCAAAGCTAGATTGGTGGCAAAGGGTTACACCCAGAGAGAAGGTATAGATTTCGAGGAAACCTTCTCTCCTGTCGCTATGCTTAAGACCGTATGATTACTCCTAGCCATAGCCTGTAGTCTCAATTATGAGATATGGCAGATGGACGTCAAAACCGCCTTCCTGAATGGCTATCTTGACGAAAACATCTATATGGCTCAACCAGAAGGGTTCGTGCAAAAAGGTCAAGAGAACAAAGTTTGCAGACTTCTCAAATCCACTTACGGATTGAAGCAAGCTTCTAGATCTTGGAATTTTAAAGTTCGACGAAACTGCCAAATCCTTCGGATTCACACAAAACATCAACGAAGCCTGCGTTTACCAACTCGTTGATGGAAAAGCACTGGATTTTCTTGTTCAATACGTCGATGACATACTTCTGATCGGAAACGATGTGAAGAAGTTATCGGACGTAAAAGTTTGGCTATCGAATCAATTCCAAGTAAAGGATTTGGGAGAATCCAGCTATGTTCTTGGGATCCACGTCTGGTGCAGTGTACACCCTTACTGGTGGAGCGGTATTCTGGAGAAGCGTAAAGCAAACCTGTATCGCAGGTTACACCATAGAAGCTGAGTACGTAGCAGCCTGTGAGGCAGCTAAAGAATCAGTTTGGCTCAAGAACCTCTACATGGAACTGGGAGTAGTTCCTGATGTAGACGGACCTATGACACTGTACTGTGATAACAGTGGAGCAGTGGCCAATGCAAAGGAGCCAAGAAACCATTCCAAAGGGAAACATATAGAGAGAAAGTACCATCTCATCAGAGCGATAATACATCGCGGTGATGTTCGGGTTATGAAAATAGCAACAGCGGACAATCTGGCGGATCCATTTACCAAGACATTGCCAGAGAAAGTCTTAAGGAGGCATTTGGAAAACATGGGTCTTAGAGATATGAGTCATTTACTTTAAGTGCAAGTGAGAGATTATTGGGCATGTTGCCCTTAAACAATGTTTTTATTTACCTATTGTAAATGTTTATGACATCACTCTTAATAAAGAAGGCACTTATTATGACAATCTTTTCTATAGTTCTTTATGTATAAAACGAATGTAAATGCATAATTCATAAAGGAATGCAATTGTAATCTATCCATCAAAGACGAATTGAGAAGCGTCGGAGACCCTTTTTGGAGGAAAGGGGCCCCGACAATCCCCCTGTTGCAGGGAGAAATTCCCAGGACCCCAAGGGGTGCGATTCCCAGGGAATTAAAAGGCCCCTAGGGTGCAATTCCAGCGAGTTGTTTTCCTATAAATAGGAGCCTTCCCCCCTCATTTTGGCACACACTCACAGATTTCTCCAAAGCTTCTCTCTCTAGCTTTCTCTCTCTAGAAAACTCGTCTACTCTTAAGGAGGAAAGGACTTGAGTAAAGAGCTGAGATCGATCTAGAAGTAGAGTCTTAGGCCTGAGAAGAGAGATTGTTTGACGGGTTTGTTGGGCATATTGCCCTTAAACAATGTTTTTATTTACCCATTGTAAAAGTTTATGACATCACTCTTAATAAAGAATGCACTTATTATGACAATCTTTTCTATAGTTCTTTATGTATAAAACGAATGTAAATCCATAGTTCATAATGGAATGCAATTGTAATCTATCCATCACACTAGAGTCATTGTGAAGAAGAATTGATAGATGCAATAAATGAACTTAAATGTATCCGTGACTTAATTAAGCGTGTGGGAGCCTCTTTATTGACAAAGTCATTAATGTGACTAAATGGAGAAAATCCTATTCTGGATAGATATGCGTGTCATACTCATTAAGTGCATTGAGTACAAAGTGTCTTTGTACTGGATAGGACTTGACCAAGTTCTGAAAGTTGCTCAACTAAGACCGTCACTGACAACTTTGAACTAATTCGTAAAAGATGATTGAATGGTAATTAATCTAAATCCTGAAGTGATCTTGAACCCCGACTGTTAGCTTGATTGTTCTTTGATTTGCTAGTTAAAGAACACAACATAACGCTTTTCCCAAAGCCGCTATATTGGGAACATGATAGTCGAGAGGGAAGGGTAGCTCGATCACAGATATGGATATCATATAGATTTTTACTAAATCAAGATGATTCCCAGAATTGTCGGTCGTGAGAAGTAGTACAAGGACTCATGCGCAGCTTACGTCTCAAAATCGTAAGTGAGTCGTCTACAATACCACCGATGGAATTCAGGAAGAAAAGCACTGAGGGGCTAAACGGTAAATAGCCTGCTCAAGTGTGAATCATCAATTGAAAGATTGATCACTTGAATTTGATTATATCACTGGACACCTTGAGACAAAAGGAATATATTATTCGCATCACTAAAGAGTACAGCTTCGGGTTTTTAGTGGAGTAACACCGGAGTTAATGGACCAATCCGTTGGAGCTTAAGTGATGTGGTCCATGGTCCCCAGGATAGCTTTGTAAAGGACCAATCGTACAATTAGAATATTTTTTACTCTATTTCATGATAGAACTATTGAAACTGAAGCTTGTGTCAAGTTTTGGAAAGTTTCAAAAAGTTGCGGTAAAAGTACCATAGGTTTGCCAAAGAAATAGCTATTCGGAAAAATATCAAACTGGAATAAATTGTCAACATCACTGTTGTAGTAAAATTAATTTTAAGAGTTTTTCCTTCTATGATTTTATGTGTAAGATCAACAGAGAAAAATATATGAATTATAGATCATAACAAAAGGTTATGTTAATTCATGAGCATTACTTAAAGATAAAATTAATGGGCTAGGTCCATTGGGTTTAATCTTGGCTGATGGTAAGAGAGAAAATTCGACCAAGCCTCGGTGGATAGGCCCACTAGGTATTTTCCTTATCATATTTTAATAAAAGATTAATTATGTTAATTATCATGATAAACATATAAGGCAAGATTTTGAATCATGGAAATTACCAAGCTTGGTTACCAAGCAATGAGTTGGCGATTTCAAGCATGATAGAAATCGAATTTTATATGTTATGGTAATTAAGGATACTAATTAATCATATTGAAATATGGTATTAATCTAAATTAAATAAATAAGAATTGTATCATGAATATTAATTGTGCATGAATCATAAGAACTTGGTTTGCAAGTTTTAAATAAAGATTTATATTGCATGAGAATTAATATTGATTGATTCATGACATTATTTAATTGATAGGTTATTTACAAATAAGGAAAAGATTGATGAATCATGAATCACCTAATTTGATTTAATTGGAATTTATTCTTTGTTAAAAATAATAATGGAAATCGCATAAACCTATTCTTGGAATGGGATTGGATTTCTTGGTATTTATTTTAAATAAAGAAAATATATTCCCTTGATTAAAATATGATGAAATCGAATTTTGCCTTATGTGGGTAACATTTTATTTTCATGATACATATTTAAATCATATGAAATTAAATCTTAGGTATTTTAATCATCATAATTTCGACACCTGTCTAAATGGGAATGTTGGAATTAGTTCTTGATTGATTTATAATCAACACTAATTGGGGTCAATTGATTGACACTAATTAAGGTTGATTGATTTATCTATAATTGGAAGTAATGTGTGCATGCCCTTTTACTATAAATACAAGGCATTGGCATCACATTCAAAACACACTCTCACATGCAAAACTCGAGTTCTCTCTCTCAAAAGAGCTCTCGAATTATCTCTCTCTCTCTAGAAATTCGGCTAGTCTATAAGCAACGAAGATCCGTCAAGCAAAGCCCACACTTTGTGTACGAGGAAATTCTAGAGAATATCTCGGAAGGCTTTGGGAGTTTCCTTGTCGTCTTAGAAGTCGTGCGGAAGCTCTGCTCAACCTCCCTAGGCGCATTCATCAAGACCGGCGGAAGCTCTACCCAAATTCAGAAAGCATAGTGGAAGTCATCGTGAGATTTAGGTACGGCCTTATGCATTGGGTAAATAAATTCAAAATCATTTTATTGCTTTATTTATTTCCTTGGCTTGAATTAATAATTACGTGTTTGAATAAATAACTAATTAATTAACCGATCGTATCTCCAGTACCTTGGTGCTCGATTCTAGAAAAGGAAGTAACATCGGAAAGTGTAAAATGGGCCTTTCCGTGTAAAACAAATTTTTAAAGGTTACCCCGATGGATCGAGGGCCCATCCCGAGATATGACAGAGGGGGCATTAATATTTTCCCAACACATAGAGCACCGACGAGACATCCCAGACCGTCGTCAGGTTTACCTGGAGGATCGCCAAGGGAACCATCGTGACGAAGAATGCCCGGGGGGTCGCTAACTCTCACTAAGACGAGCTGAAATTATCTACCTCGAAGTCTACAGAGAAGACCGACAACGGGGCCGCCGGGGTTTGCCTGACCGCGGCCTAGGTCACCAGGAGCCTCGCCAACCGCAGCGCGACGACGTACTCAAACTCCTACAAGGAATGCATAAGGAAATCCAAGACTTGCGCTTTGCCTAGAACCGTGGCGTGGCGGTCGTGCTGTGCTCAACGAGACTGTGTCCCCACTCGCACCACACCTGCTCGACGGAGAAGCCGTAGGCGACCTACGCTTCGCAAGCAACCTCATCTACGACGGGAAAGGATATCCAGTCTACCACCTTGTGCAGTACCAGACAATCATGCAAATGAAGAAGTGCTCAACCTCGACAATATGCCAGGCATTGTGCCTCACCCTTACGGGAACGGCATTGGAATGATACCAGCGGCTACCTAAGGCGAGCATCTACTCCTTCAACCAGCTCAAGGACCTGTTCCTTGCGCGCTTCGCCGGCGCAGTGACTCAAAGGAAGAAGAAGTCTTACCTTTGTTCAATCAAGCAGAAGACGGGTGAATCCCTACAGACGTTCATCAACCGCTTCATAGAAGAGTCCAACAAGGTAAACGACTACACCGACAATGATGCCGTCATCACCCTCATCAACGGGCTGCAAACCGGAAAATTCTTAATCTCCCTTGTGAAGGAAAGACTGTCAACCATGACGGAGCTCATGACAAGAGCAGCTCAGCACATCTTCGTGGAAGAGTACCTTGCGAGCAGGAAGTCAACGGAGCCAATGAGCCGTCAACGAAGCCACGATCGCTCCCCCGACGAATCAATGATGAATAAAAGTCGCCCAGACGAAAACAGGAACCGAATGACGAAACTGCAACGGAGTCATGCAATGAGGAAGCCGTTCCGCTACAGAGACTACATGCCGGTGATGACAACGCCAGACAATATCTACGCGATGCACGGCGACAAGTTCAAGAAGCCCCCTCCTCTTGGCAAGCCAGGGAACGATAAAAGCCGATACTGCAAATTCCATCATGACTATGGTCACATGACGTTGCAGTGCTACCAGCTGAAGAACCAAACTGAAGACCTGTTTTAGGAAGGACAGCTAAAGGAGTTAGTCAAGAGACTAATGGCGAGTTACGAAGGAATTCCGACCCCACTCCTGACGATGGTGCCATCAACGACTCATGGCGACGACCGAGGAAGAGCCCTAGCGGCAACCCCTCTCAACATCGTTTCAACAATCATCGGAGGGCCGGGAACTAGAGACTCATGCCAGAGCAGACGAAGCTATGCACGCGCAACACAAAAAGGATGGTTGCCAAACCAAGTTAACCAGATGGGCTCAACACCTCCAATCCGCACAGGTGAATCAATCACCTTCCTTGAAGACGAAGCTCTCACCATCCACCACTCGCATAACGACGCCATCATCGTGGAAGCAAAGCCAACAACATGGTCAGGAGGATCCTCATGGACAACGGAAGCTCTCCCGACGTACTGCCAACAACCTTCCGAACGCCATTATTTGGTTTTGCAGGAAAACGCGTGACGATCGAAGGATCCAACAAGCTGCCAACAACCTTCGGGGCTAAAGACGAACCTAGGGCGACTCAAAGGGTGAGCTATCTCATCTTCAACATGCCTTCGTCATACAACGTCATCATCGGGAGGCCCATGCTAAACAAACTCTAGGCCGTGACATCCACCTATCACCTACTCATCAAGTTCCCAACACCCAACGGTGTAAGAATCATGAGAGGAAGTCAAGCTAAATCACGAGGCTCTTACGATAAGGGAGTACGCTGAGGCACAACAACATTCGCCACCATCATCGAAGGAGTCAACAACCTCAACATCACCTAGCAAGGAGAACCAGGAGAGGACGCGAGAACTCCAACGACCATTGTCGGGCTGAGAAAAATATTTTCCCTCCTGCGACAATACGAGAAGAGCTTGGACCACCCTAGAAGGATGGGCGGAACCGCACCAAAAGACTCAACGGACTACGTAACCTACACGCGCATCGTCGACAAGATGATCAAACTCCTACGGTTCATGAAAAGGAAGATCAACTTCGCAAATAAAAGGAGCGAAGAAGAAAGCCAGCATGGGGTTGCCAAGAAAAAGGAAGCAAAGGGTGACTTAGTCACCACGTAAACCCACGGCATCAACACCCCTGCGGCTGAAGGAAGAAAGAAGACAAAGGACGCGCCACCAAGTATAAGAACCGCGCCCAAAGGGCCGGTATGCAGCATGCATATCAGTGGAGACAGCGGCGACACCAGCGCATGAGCAAGAATCGTCTTCACCAGCCCTGAAGGAGAAAAGTTGAAATACGCCATGAAATTCGAGTTCAAAGCCTCCAGCAACGAAGCCGAATGCGGAGCGCTACACGCCGGCTTAAACCTTGCCGAAAGACTAGACGTGAAAAATTTGCAGGTATACTGCAGCTCACAAAATATCGCAAGCCAGATGAACGAAGCACTACCGACACCAGAGGACAAGGCGCTGACTCAGCTGCAAGAAGCCATGGATCGCCTCTAGCTATTGACGTGGTATGAGATCGCTCGGATGCCTACAATAGCAAACGACGAAGAAGCCACGCTAGCTCAACCAATTATAGTAAAAAGAGAAGACAAAGAGCGCAAAACCATCGACGAAGAAACGGAGGAAGAATCAACCGCCTACGAAGAAATTCTCGCCATCAACGCCGAAGATGAGCCTAAGTTGATGACTGCGATAGTCGATTGTCTACGCCTAGACGAGCTACCATTCCTACCGGTCAACCCGCACTACTTAAGAGGCGACAAAGGCCCCATATCCTTTTGAATAAAGCACAATATGCGTGGTAAATTCTACTCTGAAAGACCAGCCTTATTTATGTATAAATTCGTTTTTTACGAAATACTATGAAAGTTTTCCCAAAAGTGCTTCGCAGTTTACGCCAAAAAATCCGACTACGTGTCGAAGACCTTTGCCAGGTATCAATAGGCACCGGCAATTATGATCCAGAACTCCTTTTGCAAGGATAAACAGGCACCGGCAATTACGATCCGAAACTCCTTTCGCCAGGATAAACAGGCACCAGCAATTACGATCCGGAACTCCTCTCGTTAGGATAAACTGGCACCGGCAACTACAATCCGGATACTCCTTCGCCAGGCTAAAATAGGCCCCGGCGATTATGATCCAGATAACTCGTTCGTCAGGCTACAATAGGCACCAGCGATTACGATCCAGATAACTCCTTTGCCTGGCTATAATAGGCAGCCTAAAATCGTCGGATTAGCTACCCGCCGAGCAAAGGCTTTAAATTGTCTACGGAAAACTGTATTATTTGCATGTTATAAAAGGGTTACGACCCTACAATTGCAGCAGAGTGTACTCACAAAACTGCCACTACGTGACACGACTCGCACACTCGACAGGAAAAAGGTATGAACAAAACTTAAAGTTCAAATTATACTAAATTCATAAATTTCATTCAACGGGTACAAAGCAAAGAGGCGAAACACGCCAAACAAACATGCCAGGGCAACGGGTACGACTAAAACAAAGCCCGAAAATGTCTATAAATCATAGATGCAAAGCAAAGAGAAACTAATCTCTGGGAAGCACATAGCCGAGAGGCTCCGTAACACAAACGGAGTCCAGAGCATCGAAGACTTCGAGACGCCATCGGAAGCCTCAAGAAGAAGAGCCAACTCCATTGACGAAGTCAAATCCTATATGACGAAACGACGAACATGAAGAAAGGCAATACGACAAAGTAAGCAAGAATGCTGAAAAGTACATACCTTTGCCTAACGAAAGGAGTCATCAACAACCAAAGCCTAGTCCGGAGCAATCACAGCCGACGCATTCGCCTGAGGAAGAAGATTGGAAACACTCCTGACGAAAAGGCGCTTGAGACTCAACGATCGGCGAGCCGCCAGACTAAGGAATCCCGCTTAACGGAAGAACATCAACAGGTGCAGTGAAGCCACGACTGGAGATGACATCCCACCAAGACCAGAGCTATGCTGACGAAACCAATGAGAAAAGTCCACAGCCTTGCCAGTAGACGGCGAGTGCGAAGGACGAGACAAAGAAGCCTTCCCCGACGATCATCAAGATCCTTGCCA
Organism: Parietaria judaica; assembly: GCA_954871525.1. NCBI lineage: Eukaryota > Viridiplantae > Streptophyta > Magnoliopsida > Rosales > Urticaceae > Parietaria > Parietaria judaica. Next base: position 6,703,845 of record OX940868.1, read on the forward strand.
GACAAATTCGAAGCCAGATTTGTGTGAGCACCAGGGGCAACACGAGCACTAGAAGCAGCGGCAGAAGCCCGAGGAAGTATCTGAGGAACAAAAATTCTTGAAGCCAGACGAATTTGCACGACTGCAAGCAAGGAAATGGAGAACTGCATAGCTATTAAAGACCAAGCAAAGGGAATTATACCTGCAGGAGTCGACGAAGCTGGAGCATCCGGACGCCGGACGACCACCAAAGGAATATGCCAGTCAGGAGCAGGACTCTTCGCCTTCGAAGAAGCTTTTACCGGAGAAGAACGGCGAACACCCTTCTTTGAAGGACGACGAGCTTCCAACCTCGAAGGACGACGGACATCCGCCCTCGAAAATCGACGAGCGCCTTCCTGCGAAGAAGTTTGAGGTTCATCATCCTCAGCCGGAGGAATCACTCAAAGAGGAACCGGAGCGAACGCAATTGCCTCATCAACATCAACAAAGCCTCCAAGCAAGTCGGCAACGAAGCTAGCCGAGATCCACAGCTGGGGCTCTGTATAAGGAAGCAAACGATCCTTCTTTACCAAGTCCAAGATCAAGTTCCCCAAATCCCCAGAGCCATACATATGCTCGCCCGGTGGACGCAACACCTGGGAACTGAAGTTAGGCAGTGACGAGCAAGGATGTCGGGGCCCAAACCCATTGACGATGCCATCCAACCAACATCGAGGCAAATCCAGACAAACTTAAGACGAAGACGCTATGTACTCTCCAGCCTCCGAAGAGTGGCAATAGAAGCGAAAGATAGTGCAAAACTCATCGACCGTCAGAGATCGACGAAAGAGAATCCGCCAAGCTGAGAACCACGTCGCCAAGGTACGAAAAGACCCCGGCGCAACCTGGAAGACCAGCACGCCCAGAGACAGCAGAAGATCACATACGAATGGCCGCAGAGGAAGACCCATCCCATAACGAAGACTCTCCAAGTGCACTGGAAAATGATCAGGGAAACGATCACAAGGGAGCTCACCCGCAGCAGGAACTCGAAGACCAGCCATATGCAAAAACCCATGAAGAGCAAGAAATGATGTCAACGAAGACTCAGTGACGTGGCTACGCATAATCAACTTAGGACAGATGGCCGAAATGCTAATAAGACTCTTTCTGGACGTCTCGTCAATAGGAGGACCCTTGCCAGACCCTCGCCTACAGGTCCCTCCTTAACGACAGGCGCCTCATTGAGAAATTCCCCACCAATGCCATGCTCCTCGATGACATCAGACGTATCGACATCAGCTAACTCTACGTCGGAGGCACCATCAAGGACCAAGGCTCGAAGCCATGCTCGCCGGGAGATCCGCCTCTAGTTTCCAAGCCACCTTGAAAGTCCACATCACATCTAGAAGACTCAGAAGACAAAATGCTCTCCGCCGGAGCCGACGACAAAAGATGATGCAGCAATGAGAGGTCCTTACCGAGCCCAGAGACCGGCACGCTTGGCCCAAGAATGACAATATCCACAGCAGAAAATAGCCCTGGTCCCGACAAATCCAACGCAAAAATTGGATCGTCAATCGGAGTCTCGAAGCCCTCAAATTCAAAGTTTCCGTCAAAATCAGACCCCGCTACCACTTTTGGCGGCCCTTTCGCCGGAGACTCCTTGCCGGAGTTGAAGAAGACCTCACCGCCACCAACGGACATCACCATCGCTGCTGGAATATTGGCCGGAGTATCCACCAAGCCGCTGCCCGCCTCGAAGGAGCCCCCACGGGCCCCACGCATGCCGAAGTCCTCCACGGTTCCAGCCGCCACGCCGCCGCGGGAAACTGCCACAGACCGAGCCGAAGATGTGAGCCCACCCGAATCTACCGTGCTGTGGACCTCACGGCCCACGCCATCGCCGCCCGAACCGAAGACCCCGCGCGCAACAGAGCCAAACGCGCTCCTCGCCGGACCACGCGCCACTCCGGCCACCAGGACCAGGCCAGACACCACCGAATGCTCCTCCTCGAGCATTCCCAACGTGCCAAACTCCACCATGCGGCCCGCCATGCCGCCGGAAGCCGAGTCGACGCCAAGAGCGCCAAGACCGAGTTCGGTCTCCTCCACGAGCTTTGCCGGAATTTTGGTTCCCGCACCATAACCTACATGGAATATATCTGCAAGGCTTAATACCCAGTCATTCAACATCGCCGGGGCATCATCAAAGGTGGCCGGAATTTCATCGTCAAGATCCAAGAATGGAAAGTCCGGTGAGAAATGTCGTCATGAAGATTGCCAGCGCCAAACTCGCCAGAAAAAGCTATCTCCTCCACAAGCAATGAAAACGCAGCGGACAAGCTTCCCGGAGAAGTGGAAATCGCGAATTGGAGAAGAAGGAGGAGAGACAAAATTTCTTTGGACACTAAAAGAAATTTATGAGGTAATATTTAACCCTAATCTCATTTCCTTTTTATATTTATTTGAATTTTATAAGCCCACACAAGCCCAAACTCGAACAAACTAGGCTTCTAAAGCTGAAGTTTGATTTTTTAAATGGTCAAAAACGATAAAAAATGGGCTCTTATACGTTTTTAAGTGAAAAATGCTATTTTCAAAGGTTATTCAAAAAGCCTTGAAAAATAAAATTTGAAACTTTACAAACTTTGATTTTTAATTTTCAAACGTGAAAACAAAATTAAAATTATTTTCCCGAGTTTTCATGTATTATTTAGTTATTTACGGTATTTACTACAAGAAAAATTGCGCAAAAATCAAGAAAATTTTATAAAAATTTCAAATTAAATGCGCCATTATTATTTTTAAGGTATTTATTTACTTTCAAATTTATTACCTCACTTAGATTTTGTTTATTTATTTTTAGATTTATTTGCGGAGTTCAAAATTAATTTAAAAGGCCTTTATTTTACAAAGTATGCCTTTGAACCTCCAAAAATCTAAAAATCGAATAAAATCATAAAAAGTGACTTGTGATTTATTTAATCAGTTCGCTTATGTCATTGACTATGCTCGAATTATTTTCCTGCTTATTATGCGAATATTTTTGAAAATATTTTACAAACACCCAGTTAAAGGAAATTTGCAGTTCCTTGGGAGGACGGAGAAGAGACAAAAATCTCTGACAACCCGGATCCTCGCCAAATAACACAAGTTGCCTTAAGTTTTAAAAGAAAAAGTTTCTCGCCCAATACAATTACCTAAAAAACTGGGGAGTTAATGTTATGTGTATTTTCCGTAACATATAAATATTAGGCCCAATTTGACCATTTCGCGAAGTACAGCGACGCCCGGGGCCCAAAAGGCGACGAGACAAAGCCGACGAGGCGACAAACCAACAAGGTAACGAGCCGACAAGCTGACAAGCCGACAAGGCGGCAAAGCGACAAGGAGACAAAGTCCCTCGTCGAAGCTTGGCAAGGGCATAACTTGCAACTATTCTACACGGCGAGAAGATCTGAGACTACGATGATCTCCGGGAAATCCTTTAGATTTTCCCGAACACAACCTACGGAATAGCAGACAACCCGAAGACATCAAAGACGAATCGAGAAGCATTGGAGACCCTTTTTGCAGGCAAGGAGCCCCGACAATCCCCCTGTTGCAGAGAGAAATTGGCAGGACCCCAAGGGGTGCAAATCCCAGGGAATTCAAAGGCCCCTAGGGTGCAATTCCAGGAAGGTGTTTTCCTATAAATAGGAGCATTCACCGCCTCATTTTGACACACACACACAGCTTTCTCCAGAGCTTCTCTTTCTTGCTTTCTCTCTCTAGAAAACTCGTCTACTCTTAAGGAGGAAATGACTTGAGTTAAGAGCGGAGATCGATCTAGAAGCACAGTTTTAGGCCTGAGAATAAAGGTTATTTGACGGGCCAGCTAAGGCGTCCCTCGCTAGGTGCGTAACCACGCCACCACCTGCGAGGTCGACAGACGAAGGAGCGTCCCTTCGTCAGAATAAGGTCCCTCGACATACGAGGCCACCTACCCCGGCAACGTCAACAAAGGAGCCTTCCTTATCAGGTCAAGGCACTCGTTGTACTTCGCCAACACAAGGGAAGTTCGACAGTGAGCTCGCCAGCACCAACAAGGTGGATGAAGAACACATCACGCCAGTAATACCCAGCAATCAGGCCAAGGGTCACTCCCGCGCCGCCAACAACGACACTTCCGACGAGTCAACCCACATTGTCATTCACTCGCCGTTTATCACTAACTCCGAACTACGTGGGACCTGATTCTCTTAAACTGAGATATGTAGGAAGCCTCGCCCAACCATAAGAGATGGGGCACGGGCCCATTCTACCCTTTTTTGCAGGTCCTCCCTCGCCATAGGAGCTCGCCAAGGAAGGAAAAGCACGAAGAATCATCAAGACTAGCTCGGAGCTTCATCAAGACCGGAGTCCGCCCAGACGAGGACCTCGCCAAGACAAAGACTCCGCCCGAACGAGGAGCCTCGCCGTGTACCGGACTTCGCCATCACCAAGGAAGTTCGCCAAGGATCGTCAACAACAGCCCGGAGACTCATCCAAGACGACGGGATCGCCTTCAGCTTTGACGATCATTAGTCAACCCGTGTTGACTCAGCATTCAATCATACTTGTGTTCAGCAGGTCAATCTCGGGACCTGAACCTTGGATTAGACTCTAAGTTAAAGCCATTTTTACGAATTAACACACTACTACAAATCCGGGTTTCAACTATGGTTAAAAACCATGGTTGAAAATTTTCAACCATGGTTCTTAACCATGGTAGAATCCTGCATGGTAGTAAGTTCCAACCACGGAATTTTTTCCATGGTTGAATCTTAAATTCTACAACGGATGATATCCGTTGTTGGATCTCAATACGTGCCGCGGCTACAATGAAGCTAAGCCGCGGCGAGATTAGTTTAGACCACACTTATTTCCGTTGTCTAAGGGCCAAAACTGGATTAAAAAAAAAATCAGAAAAAACATATTATTGACTAAAATCCTGCACTGTTAGAAACCCCGTAGCGATTCTTCGAACGCAACAAACAAACCCGAAATCAAGATTCTTCGAACGCAACAAACAAACAGCAAACCCGAAACTGAAAAATTATATTAATCTCCAATATTCATACTAATATCTCCTATCTTCGAATGAATCCTAATGTAGCAACAGATGTACTAACTTAACAATTTATTTCCTCTATTACCAATCGATATGAAAACCTAGAACAGCAAAAACCAGCTCAGATCCGACCCCTAAAGCCTCACAAACACGAAAGTACCAAGGTTCACCACCATATCAACAAATTAGTTCAAAGAAAACCGAAGCATTCTACACGGAAAACATAATACAAATCGTGGGGAACGGGCATGTCCGGAATGTCTGTCTTGAGACCGACACATGTAACCGCATTGTGAGAATACCCTGTCAGCTTCGTCGTTTTGCGGTAGACATAATTCGACGATCCTTGCCTCGTCGTTTTGCGGTAGACACAATTCCTAACACTATTGCATCAGCCGCCACCCTGTCACACAATGTCATTACAAATCAATTTTCTATTTTAAGCTCTCATATGCAAATTCTAATTATCATTTTTTTTTTTCAAATCGATACAGAAACTGAGCTCATTTATAAGGTGATACTAACCTATATCACTTTTGTTAAAGCCTGGGTTTCTATCAGATAATAATCATATATGTTTCACATGTGATTATGTTGTTAGACTTTATTTATATTTATTTAACTATGCAACTAGGCGTTTTCACCAAGTACTGGCACTTTACGATAAATAAGGGATTAGAGTTTTTAGGTTTAGCCGTCATGATTGATTAATTTCCTATTAAACATCATTGGGAGGGTTTCTTGGTCTAATTCCCTAGATAGAGACCGGGGTTACATTTATTCACAAAGAATTTTCTAGTTTCTCTTCTATTATCTATCCCGGCCCTATAAAATTATAAACCCTTTTACGTGCCTTGGAACACCCAAAATTTGCCTAGTTATCACCTATACTTATCCTGAATCTAAACATATAATTACAGACCAAACATATCATATATTATTTTCATAGCATCATGCAAAATTTGCGTGTTCATTATAAGTGAAAGTTTGTTGTGATATCAGTCCTTCAACATTCTAACCACAAACCTCCAATTGAATGAGCCAGTTATTGGCTCCCGATCCGTAACCGCGATGCCAATGGTAACCCGGCAACGTTCCATCAAAACACACTGTCGAAAATGAAACACAGAAACAATAATCAACCTACATTCATGCCATCGAACCCAACAAACTTCTCAGAGCTTAAATTGATATAGAAATCGTTATTCACCGACATGAACCCGATAAACGAGGTCTACGACTTGAAACGGATGAATATATAACTTTAGAGTTAAAAGATAATCAATTTACAATCACGCGATCAAATCGATCCATATGAGCAATTTTAATTAACCGATTGTTACCAACTAAACAAGATCTAGAAATTGATTCACATATTTCATGAAAAAATGACCTGAACGACAACAATGTAGTACTTTGAGTTGTTGCGATCGCTGCAATCGGTGACGGTAGATGGGGTCTGGGTATTGACCAGGACCATGCTTTTGCAGAGGTGGTGGACGGAGGCTGCGCCGAGCGCGTCCCGTCGGGCTTCGAGAGGCCAGTTGTAGTAATCGGAGGGGACTCTCGACCGGCGGAAGTGGAGGGCGCGGAGAGCCTCTCCTTGTCCTTGGCAGCGCTGCCGATTGCCCTGGAGGTGGACGGAGACAATTTTTCGAGGTGCTTGTCGAGCGCATCGTTGATGCGCTTCCGATCGAGCGGCCCGCCGACGGTCTCCGCCTTGGAGGAGCCGCCGCCGCGATCTCTGTACATGTTCCTTCGATGGTGATTGGGTAATCAGAGTGAAGAAGAAGAGGAGGAGGACGAGGTTGAGAGAAAAAGGAAAAAGAATGAGAGAAAGTTAGGTTTTTTTTTTCTTCATCGTGAACTGAGAAAAGTGTGAGGTTAGCGAGTGGCTGATAAAGCGAGAGTTGCCTCGGCGTATTTTAAAACGAGCCGCGGCACATTGTAGGATTCGACCATGGTTTTTGACATTCATGGTTGAATGTCTAAATAAGCCGTGGCGTGGGTAAAATAAGCCGCGGCACATTGTAGGATCAGACCATGGTTTTTTATATCCATGGTTGAAAGGTAAAACTTTATTGGATTTGGTTTTTGACATCCATGGTTAAAAGTATAAATAAGCCGCGGCGTGGGTAAAATAGGCCGTGGCACGGATGTACTTCTAACAATCTTTTCAACAATGGAAAATATATCCGTGGTGAATTTGAGAGTGTGCCGCGGCGTGTTTAGGCGTGCCGCGGCGTGATTCGATTTTCAAACATGGAAAAAAATTTCCATGGTAGAAACTTGGATTTCGACCATGGATTAAAAAATCCATGGTTGAAACTCCGGGTAGGATCAACAATTTGTACTAGTGCAATATCCATTTTAAAATTTTCTTGCATTATCTTTTAAAACTTATATAAGTTTTTCGTAGATATGTGGAAGGATAACATTTAATACTTTAAAATGAATCCTTTGAGTATAGTTATAGAGCGAGAAACAATATTTTTTTTTATTAATCTCTTAAAAGTTAATATTTTTTTTACTTAGTTGTTGTTAAATAAAAAATGATTAACTGAGAAATAAAATTTTGACGCCTCCTAGTCCAAAAGAGGTACAAAAAGTTATAAGAGTAGTAAAAGTTATTAACGTACAAAAACATTTAGGAATTAAAAATAAGCAACGACAGAATTTTACATATATTGCCTTTCAATTTTTTTATAATTTTTTATTCGAGTAGTAGACAAAGTTATAAATAATTAAAGTCTTAATTTTCCTCATATAATTATTTACCATTTATCTTTGAAAAGATAATATATCCCTATTTTATTAAACAAAATTTACCACAACTCTTTATCTTAAAAAAATAAGGATAATTTTTATTATGTGACTGTGTTCTATGAACTTTTTAGCATATTTCTTGTAAAAATATATATTACATAACAAAAATCTAAAAAATTCACGTTGACAATATTAGTTTACTCGTAACTTCTTTAGAACATATTTAATGATTGTAAATAGTATTATAAAATCAATTTTATCGTAATACCCTTAAGTGGTTCAAAAATATTAGTTATATAATATGTGTATATAAATTATTATAATATAAATATAAATTATGATGACTATTATTATCGGATATACTATATATCTACATATAAGTTTTAAAATTCGACATAAAATCTAAATTTTGACATACTTTAAGTCATCATTATATGTGTAAATAATTTAGATTTTTATGATATGATTTAGTATATCCTTTTATTAACAATAAATCTCAGGAATTAATTAATGAATAATTTTGTCTAATTAAGAAGTTGATATATATATTGTATATCCAATAAGGATAACATTTAATATGAGTAGATTGTTTTTTTTAAATGTGTTTGCATTCCTTGTTTGGTAACGTATTAATTTAATATCTTTTCTATTTTCCTATAAATTATGGTCTTTCTTTCCAATCCATCATAAACCACAATTATCAACAATTATGTAATAAACCCTAGAATCACAATTATGTAATAATATTCAACAAAATCTAAAATATATACCTTAACAAGGACAAAATACCGAAATTTATATATGATTAACATAACTATTGCTTCAAAATTTTAAAACTCTTGAAATGCATTAAATATATACAGAATTATTAGATTTTGAAGAAAACAAGCATAGAATCATAAAAGGGCCGAAAATTTGCTTCATTACGTTTTTATGGACTTGGATACTTCTGAACATTAACGCTTCATTTGGCTAAAATTTGGATACTTTTGTCCTGATTCTCCCTATAATTTACGAGATAGTTTGATAAGCACATAAATGTCATATGAGATATGTCTTAATAGCATTATGTTAAAAAAAATTCACCAATATTCGTAAAAAAAGGCCAAAAAATCTGCTTCAGTACAGTTTTATCGACCTTGGAAGAGTTGCAAGTGGCGACGAGGGACATCGCGATTTTAGTGATCCGAGTCGCGATGCATCGCGACATCGCCACTTGAAGCTTGACTTGTATACATCTAATCACCAATATCTCAGTTTATATGAAAGCACCTGTGGTAATTTATATCAAAATTTTGTTGCCACAAAGTGAACAAAAACAAATGAAAACACGTTTACTTGATTTCAAGTATAAATATTAAGTAAAACTTTAATTAACAATTAATTAAATCTAAATATAACTATATAAAAATAAATCAATATAATAAGTGATAATTGTAAAAAAAAAATACATAAACTTCTCCCGCTTTATCTTTAGAGTATTTGGGAAAATATTTAGTGGGACTTCTCCCGCTTTGGTAAACAATTCTAAACTTCTCCACATTCGATCAGAATACCAATCCTATACTAACTGCGAAACCTTCTTTCGTCTCACTCTCTGAATCTTTCTCTCATTCCCCTAAATCGATATGAAACCCAAGCCAATCCTAAACATCGTGAAATCCATTTCCACCCCTGCTGTAGAGGTTCTTCGGCGTTATCCATCTCGTCGAAATAGCAAAGCGCCTGAGAGGGTTCGATGCCACACTACCTGAAGTGATGATCGACAACGACGCAAGCGATTCCGCTGACTCTGCAAATTAGACTCATCTCCAGTGACGCCGCAACTCATCTCCCACGGGCGAGAGATTTAAACTCCTTTCTCACCGACCGCTCTGTTCGATGCCACACTACCTGAAGTCGACTAAGAGGAAGCGCCAGAGCTTTGCCGAAACATTGGAGAGCTCGAGTCTTGCAGCAAGCGCCTGAGGTTTAAAATCGGTTCTTGTTTTGGAAAAAAATTGATATATTTTCTTTTCAGGTGTTTCGCAAAGCCGTGGAAGGTTGGACCAAACCCGTCACACAGCTTAACCGAGAGCTTTCGCACAATATACACGAAATTGAGGTTGATTCCCTTTTATCTCCTCTCCTTAACCAATTTTTATCTTACTGGTCTTGTTGTTTTTTTGTTGATTTTTTAGATATTTTTTAGATATTTTATTTTTTTTGTTGGTTGATATTTGGTTGTTTGATTTTGAAGGTGTTCTCGATTTTGGGTTGATTAAGTGCTGAAATGTTTGCTCTTGATTCATATACTACTAAATTCTCATGAATTCTATACTTGTTTCTTCTGCTTTATATAATATAATTATCAATAAATTAGAGACTCAAATCAAATTTTCTTCATAGAGTTGTTTATTTTTATGGATCGTAGAACTAATTTCAGAAACCAGTAAAACCCAGTCTAGGCGACAATTGCCGAAGTCGCCATACTCGCAGCCTGTCACACCCCTTTAGTCCGATAAAGGGGCCCGGGCGCTGTGGCGCACGGGAGGGAGACTCACCAAGTCTCCTAAGCGCAAGGTACGAGGCCTAGCGCGAGAAAAGCCTCGGTGGGCCGAGCAAAGTATTTGAGAAGCGGGAAAAATCCTACACGGGCGCCAAGGGAGCGTTAGAGAAAAGCCAAGTCCACGGGCCAAGCTAATGGGCTGCCAGGCCCATTCGCGAGAAGACGCGCCATCCGGACAGCTAGTGCGCGCGGGCAGCAAGAGGCGCATCACCCATGCGGTCACGCAGCGCGCGTCACCCGCGCGAGGCAGCCAGCCTCACCCACGCGGTTTCGGCCAGCGTCACCCACACGTTTTGGGAAGCTTCCACGCGGATTGCACACGCCATCAAGTGAAGATTGCGCCTGGCTTAAAGATAACGCGTCCAAGGAGGATTCTAGAAGATTGGATCACGCCCTAGAGTTGTAATTCGAGTAGGATTAGGTTTCTTAGCTAGCTTATAAATACTAAGCAATGTTGGCTATTTTATTCATTCAGACTTAGAGGGAAATTCGAGTATAGGCTTTAGGCTTTAGAGTTTCTTAGTCCTTTGCTTACGATTAATAATAAAGCTTTGGTTGGGGTGTGCCCCGTAAGATTATTGTGTCGTGAGTGTTTACTTTAAGTTTGATTATCATTATTATCCGCATAAGGCTGGTCGGATCCTTGGGAGGATTCGGCGCCGCATAGGGAATTTAGTTTAAATACTTAGTCGAAAAATTACCCTGTGACAAGTGGTATCAGAGCTTGAAGACTTCATCGTTGTCACGATGGTGACGACGGTGGCCGCGCTAGATCAGCGAGTCAACACGATCCAAGAATTGGTTGGCGAACCAATTTCTGACGCACCATCTTTGGTGGACCAGCTCAAGACGCTTAAGAATCAAGTGGAGATTCTTACCGAGGAGAACAAGGAGTTAAGGCAGATCATCAAGGCCGCTCAAGACGAAACCAGCGACCGCATGGATGACCTCTCCAAGGTTTTCTCTGATCGTTTTATTGACCTGGATTCCGATATGAGGTTAATTCGCAGGTTATTGGCAAACCCAACGAATGAGGGCAACAAAGGAGGCAGCTCCAAAGTGAAGGTCCCCGACCCGAAGTACTTCAGCGGCACCCGCAACGCAAAGGAACTGGAGAACTTCCTCTGGGACATGGAGCAGTACTTCAAAGCCGCCCACGTCGACCCCGAGGACAAAACAACCATCACCAGTATGTACCTCCAAGGCGATGCCAAGCTTTGGTGGCGCACACGCTTAACTGATGATGCGACTAATCCGGACGGGAGGGAGATCACGACGTGGGAAGACCTCAAGACGGAACTGAAGACGCAATTCCTACCGCTCAACGCAGCTTGGCTTGCAAGGGATGCCTTGAAGAAGCTGAGACAGACGGGATCCGTTCGGGAATACGTGAAGGAATTCAGCTCGCTAATGCTCGACATCAAGAACATGTCAGACGAAGACAAGCTTTTTAATTTTCTTTCAGGTCTGCAGAATTGGGCTCAAACCGAACTGAGGCGACAGAATGTCCGAGATTTGCAAGGCGCTATCGCAGCGGCAGACGGACTAGTCGACTTCAAGTACGGGCCACCTTCTAACCAGACCGATGGTCGGAAGGCTCGGGATGAGAACCGGAAGGGGAAGCTGAAGAACCCCCGATGGGAAAAGCGACACGACGAGGGATCTTCGAGGCCGAAAGCACCTTTGAAGAATAACAAGACATGATTCGCCTGTTTCCTTTGTGAAGGCCCTCACGCTGCTCGGGAGTGCCCGAGGAGACAAAAGCTTACCGCTCTCATCGCCAAAGACCCAGCACCTGAAGGAAGCGAAGAAACACCTCCTCGAATGAACATGCTCCAGTCACTCAACGCCATGACGGTTCAAGCCCCTGCTCGACGAGGATTACTCTACTTCGACGTGACACTGGCAGGGAAGCCAGTACGAGCAATGGCGGACACAGGAGCCACAGACAACTTCGTTTCGCAATCACTAGCAGACAGACTCGGACTCTCCACGACGAAGAGTGCGACCCACATCAAGGCCGTGAACACGGGAGCCAAACCGGCTCAAGGGGCGACCAAAGCCCTCCTCAAGATGGGCAAGTGGCAAGGTGAGTGCCGATTCATAGTCTTTCCCTTAGACGATTTTGAACTCATCTTGGGTCTCGAGTTTTATCTGCAAGCGAAAGCCGGAGCTATCCCCCACCTCGGTGGGATAATGTTCTACGACGAGAAGTGCCCTCAATTAATCCAGGGGCAATACGACGGGGAAGTGAAAAAGAAGGAACCCGTGCTGCAATCGGCATCACAGTTTAAGGCAGGTCTGAAGAAAGGCGAGGTCTCGATGTTAGCTACCTTGGTGGAAATCTCAGAGATGGACAAGGATGAAGAGATCCCAGCCGACGTCTTGGATATTCTCGAGGACTTTCAGGACATCATGCCCTCGGCCTTACCAAAGGTCCTTCCCCCGGAAAGAGGTATTGATCACAGGATTGAGCTCGAGCCCGGAGCGATGCCTCCCGCACGAGCCCCCTACCGGATGTCGCCATTGGAGTTGGCGGAACTGAGGAAACAACTGGATGAGCTGCTCGAGGCAGGTTATCTACGGCCTTCAAAGGCACCCTACGGAGCACCGGTGCTGTTTCAGAGGAAGCAAGACGGGAGTCTCCGAATGTGCATCGATTACAGAGCGCTGAACAAGGTCACGGTGAAGAACAAGTACCCGGTCCCGAATATTACAGACTTATTTGACCGACTGTCAGGAGCCACTATCTTCACCAAACTCGACCTCCGGTCCGGATATTGGCAAGTCCGGATAGCAAAGGGCGACGAACCAAAGACGACATGCGTTACGAGGTACGGTTCTTACGAATTTCTGGTAATGCCGTTTGGACTGACTAATGCCCCTGCTACGTTTTGTAATCTGATGAACGACGTGCTCTATGAGTTTCTCGATGAGTTCGTCGTTGTCTACCTAGACGACATCGTGATCTACAGCAGGACGCTGGACGAGCACTTATGACAACTACGACGGGTTTTCTCACGCCTTAGAGAAAACAAGCTCTACGTCAAAAGGGAGAAGTGCGAATTTTGCCGAACAGAGATCATGTTTTTGGGGCACCGGATCAGCGCGGGGCAGATTCGGATGGACGAACGGAAGATCACGGCAATTGTGGAATGGGAGGAACCGACGAATGTTCCGGAACTTCGGTCGTTTCTCGGATTAGCGAACTACTACCGCAAATTTATGAAGGACTGTTCAAAGCACGTTAGCGCTCTAACCGACCTACTAAAGAAGCTCAAAAAGTGGGAATGGACGGAGCAATGTCAGAAAGCCTTCGACTGGGTGAAAAAAGCGGTAACCTCAGAACCCGTTCTCAAATTACCTCGTTTTGACTTACCGTTCGAGGTCCATACAGATGCTTCAGACAGAGCTATCGGTGGGGTTTTAGTCCAGGAGGGACACCCTATCGCTTATGAGAGTCGGAAACTTAAGGATGCGGAGCAGCGTTACTCGGCACACGAGAAGGAGATGACGGCGGTGATCCACTGCCTCGAACTATGGCGACATTACCTGCTGGGCACAAAGTTCGTTGTCATGATGGACAATGTGGCCAACACCTACTTCCAGACGCAGAGGAAGTTATCACCCAAACAAGCAAGGTGGCAGGAGTACCTCGCAGAGTTCGAGTTCGAGTGGATACACAAACCGGGCGTGGAGAACCGTGTAGCGGACGCCCTCAGCCGGAAGAACGTGCTCGAGTACGTGAATGCTCTAACCTCCATTGATTCTGATTTTGAAAGCAAGGTAAAAGCTTTCGCGGATAAGGATGCTACCTACACCGAGCTGAAAAAGCAAGTGGCAGAGGGGCTAGTCCGCAAGTACTGGATCGAGGGCGATCTTCTCTTTGCGCGGGGAGGAAGACTATTCGTTCCAAAAGGCACATTACGGCGCGAGTTATTGCGAGAGACGCACGACCCACAGTGGGCGGGACATCCAGGTGTGGCGAGGATGATGGCATTACTGTCCCGACACTACTACTGGCCGAAGATGGAAGAAGACGTCGAGATGCACGTCAAAACTTGTCTAGTGTGCCAACTAGACAAAACGGAGAGAAAGAAGCAGGCTGGTCTTCTTCAACCACTACCGATACCCAAGGTTCCATGGCATTCGGTCTCCATGGATTTCATCGTGGGTTTTCCGAAGATTAGCGGGAAGGGCTCGATTCTGGTAGTGGTGGAAAGATTCTCCAAGTACGGGGTATTTATAGCGGCCCCCAAAGTATGCACCGCGGAAGTGACAGCGGAGCTCTTTTTCAAACACATCGTGAAAGTGTTTGGCTTACCGAAGGACATAGTTAGCGATCGCGACGCTCGATTTACCGGTAAGTTCTGGACCTATTTATTTACACTGATGGGTTTCGAGTTGAAATTTTCCACAGCACACCACCCGCAAACAGATGGCCAGACTGAGCGAGTGAATGCCTTGCTGGAGGAATACTTGCGGCATTACGTTACCGCGAGTCAGAAGAATTGGCTCGAGCTACTCGATGTAGCCCAATTCTCCTACAACCTGCACAAGTCTTCAGTGACGCAGATGAGTCCAGCAGAGTTAGTGTTCGGACGACAACCGTTGGTGCCACTTGACGTAGCCAAGAGCAAATCCCAGGGCATCAGCCCTCCGGCGTACCGCTATGCCCGAGAACAGCAAGAACTGCTTGAACAGGCCCGGGACAGCCTAGCTAAGGCCCAACGAAGAATGAAGAAGTATGCGGACAAGAACCGACGAGCTCTCGAGTTCAAAGTGGGTGACAGAGTGTTACTCAAATTGACTCCGCAGATTTGGAAGAAAGTGACGGATCACCGTTACCACAAGGCCCTGATTCAGAGATACGACGGACCGTTCGAAGTTGTGAGGAAAGTCGGGAATGTCTCCTACAGACTCGACTTACCTCCCCAGATGAATATCCACCCGACTTTTCACGTCAGCTTCTTGAAGCCGTTTCACGAGGATCCAAACCGACAACAAGTTAAGCGCGGTCCTTCGACCGTGCGCGTGGAATTCGAGAAGAACGTACATAGAATCCTAGACCGCCGATCAAAGGGAGAAAGCAAGCGGAATAGAAGAGTGGAATTCTTAATTCAGTGGGAGGGCAGCGAAGAATCAGAGGCGACATGGGAGCGCGACATCAACCTTTGGCAGTTTGAAGACCAAGTGAGAGAGTACCTCAACTCTAACCCGACGAGGGCGTCGGCTCAAACTGGCGGGGGAGAGTTTGTCACACCCCTTTAGTCCGATAAAGGGGCCCGGGCGCTGTGGCGCACGGGAGGGAGACTCACCAAGTCTCCCAAGCGCAAGGTACGAGGCCTAGCGCGAGAAAAGCCTCGGTGGGCCGAGCAAAGTATTTGAGAAGCGGGAAAAATCCTACACGGGCGCCAAGGGAGCGTTAGATAAAAGCCAAGTCCACGGGCCAAGCTAATGGGCTGCCAGGCCCATTCGCGAGAAGACGCGCCATCCGGACAGCGAGTGCGCGCGGGCAGCAAGGGGCGCATCACCCATGCGGTCACGCAGCGCGCGTCACCCGCGCGAGGCAGCCAGCCTCACCCACGCGGTTTCGGCCAGCGTCACCCACACGTTTTGGGAAGCTTCCACGCGGATTGCACACGCCATCAAGTGAAGATTGCGCCTGGCTTAAAGATAACGCGTCCAAGGAGGATTCTAGAAGATTGGATCATGCCCTAGAGTTGTAATTCGAGTAGGATTAGGTTTCTTAGCTAGCTTATAAATACTAAGCCATGTTGGCTATTTTATTCATTCAGACTTAGAGGGAAATTCGAGTATAGGCTTTAGGCTTTAGAGTTTCTTAGTCCTTTGCTTACGATTAATAATAAAGCTTTGGTTGGGGTGTGCCCCGTAAGATTATTGTGTCGTGAGTGTTTACTTTAAGTTTGATTATCATTATTATCCGCATAAGGCTGGTCGGATCCTTGGGAGGATTCGGCGCCGCATAGGGAATTTAGTTTAAATACTTAGTCGAAAAATTACCCTGTGACATAGCCTACGGCTTTGAAGGTTGTGGCAGAGCCAATGCCTCACTCTCAACCTTCTCAAACAGCCATAGCGACACCTATCACTTTTAGTGAGCCGATTTTCTTTATATATGTACTCTTGGATTGTTTGGTTCTTGTTTATCAGTCTGTGTCGGGTTAAAACAAGAAGGTCTTGAAGGCTCCTCGATGAGCTTGCTCCACCATATATTTCACGGTCGAGTGATTTGTCTCTTGTAAATATATGTTCTTCTTTAGATTCATTTTCTCGGATCAGCTTTTTTATTTAAACCACAATTTTCGGAAATCCATATTTTGGGTATTGAGTTATTATGTCATTGGTATAACATTAGGTTTTATAGATAATATATTTTTATTTTAGCATGATCGACATACTGAATTGCAATTTGTAGAAATGATATAGAAGACTAAAGGTAATGAAAGAAAAAAAGAAAAAAGATATTTGAGTTTTTTTTTTTATCATCATTGCGTAAAATAGCCGTTTTTAATTACAATATAAACGCAATTACAATGTTTTTCTTTAATTAGTAAGTGATCTTTGTTATAAGCAGTGAAGCTTACAATATATGTACAGTAAAACCTCTATATATTAATACTGTTGGGACCAGCAAAAAATATTATTTTATCGGATTATTAATTAACGTATAAATTAATAATTATTTAATTTATACATTAATGAAGAAAAAATTTATTAATCAGCTATAATTATATAAACATCTTTACGAACAAAAATTTAGTTCAATTTATTATATCGAAAATATTAAAGTATCAAATTATGAATATCAAGAGAGACTATAATGGTTTGAAAAGATTTTATTAGAGCACCAATGATATAAATATTAAAGAGACCAATGATATTAAAGATGAATAACAATAGCTTCTTAGAGTAGTGATAATTAAAGCTATAATAATTGTTATAGAATCATTTTTTAAGAAGACTGCATGATTAGTGATGGAGTGATGTAATGCTATCTTTTTATTTAATGTGATTTCATAGTTATTTATATTATATTTTTATTTATAGTGATTTTATAATTTTTTATCTAATTTTTTATGTTGAATTATTAATTTATATATCATTGGGGACCTATATATTTTTTTTTAAAAAAATATTATCTTATAGATTTAGCGAATTATTAATTTAGCTAGTTAGGCCCTAGTCGGGACCGGATAAAAATATTATTTAATCACGATTATTAATTTATCGAGTTTTAAATTTATAGAGGTTCTACTGTATATGGTTCTAACCTTCGGAGTTCTTAGAAACAATATCTTTAACCACGATCGACATATTGAAATGAAATTTTATGTAATATGATATGTTTTACATGATTGCACATTTTCTTATATGACATCGGATATGCCTTACGCAACAAAAGAGCTCGGCAAAAAACACTTTCCCGAACTACTCTCCTAAAAGCTTATCTAAAAAAAACGACAAAGATTGAATAACATTATTTTTTAGCCTAAAAAAACATCAAACATTAATTAATTTTTAGCATCAAACATTAGAAATGATAATTACGTAGAGCTGCACATGGCGACGTCGCGATGAGTCGCGAGTAAATCGTGAAAATCGCCAAACTCGACGTCGCGATGCGTCGCGGTCGCGATGCTTCGCGATGCCCCGGTGGCGCGCTCCCATTGGATGAGACCGATTCTCTCGCACTATTACTCCGCGTCGCGATGAGTCGCGATTCCCGCCAGTTAGTCGCGATTAATCGCGACCAAGAAAAAAGATCGCGACGCGTCACGATGCACGTTCACGATTTATTTGTGCAGCTCTATAAGTACGTATCACAGACTAAACAGTCTTCAAGTTACTCATACACGTCAAATCGATTCGATACTAAATATCAGTCCCAAAAGAAAAATATAATTTGGAGACTGAAAATTAGTTAAAAATAGGGTTTAAAATTCATAATTTGGGCCCGATTAATTAGAGACTGAATATCAGTCCTTGATCATTATCTACAAGAAATATATTAAAGATTGAAGATCATTTCCTAATTCTTTTAATTTATAAACACTTTTTAAATTAAATTTTAGTTTTGGAAAATGTACTTGACCAGTGCCAAATAACGTGAGATAGAAAATCAGTCCTTGATATTTTCAATATAAAATACATTTTAAGACTGAGTAATTAGAGACTGAATAACAATCCTTGATCATTATCTGCAAAAAATATATTAAAGACTCAAGATCAGTTCCTAATTCTTTTACTCTAAAGAAACTTTGAAAACTGAATTTTAGTTCTCGAAAAGCTTTTGATCATCGCCAAATAACGTGAGACTGAAAACCAGTCCTTGATATTTTCGTATACAAAATACATTATAAGACAGAGTAATAAGAGACCGAATAATAGTCCTTGATCATTAGCTACACGAAAGATACTAATGAATGAAGATCAATGCCTAATTCTTTTAAACTATAGACACTTTGAAAACTGAATTTTATTTCTGGAAAAGCTACCTGATCAACGCCAAATAACGTGAGATTGGAAATCAGTCCTTGATATTTTCGTATACAAAATACATTTTAAGACTAAATATCAGTTTCAATTCTTGATTATTAAGGACTAGTTTTTACTCACAAATATGTTCAGTCTTCTTCACATTATTAGAACCACATAATAGATACTGAAAAATCAGTCCCGTATAATTTCATTTCATTTTTAATATTGAGGTAACATATGTGGGACTGAATTTAGTAGCCAATTCGAGCTACCTGAAATATCTTAAATAAAAAAAATATATTTTTCACTGAAATTTAGTCTCACTTAAAGTCCCAAAAAATTAGCAACCGAAAATTAGTCGCTAATATTACTCGAACGAAAATCAGTCCCAAATAGATTTTTTCAGGTACTAAAAAATAGTCTCAATTATGCATTATTAAGTACTAACTTTAATTCTCGAATATGTACAACATATGATTACCACATAATAGAGACTGAAAATAAGTCCCCAATATGTTTGGTGCCATTTTCAGTAGCCAATAAATTTAATCGAATGAAAATCTGTCCCACCATCATGGGTACTAATAAATAAGTCTCAGTTAAGGATTATTAAGGACTAATGTTTACTCTTAAATATGTTTATTCTCCTTAGTATTTATAGCACCATATAATAAAGACTGAAAAATCAGCCACTTATAATTTCGCGCCATTTTGAATAAGATGGGAACATATATGGGACTGAAATTTAGTAGCCAATACGTTTGCCAACACATTATAGAGACTGAAAATCAGTCTCGAATAATTTGGTGCCATTTTGAATAAGAAAGGAACCTATATGATACTGAAATTTAGTAGCCAATAAGTTTGCCCGAAAACTTTTAAAGGACAAATATATATTCGCCACTGAAATTTAGTCTCAAATAAGGAGCCAAGTTATTAGCAACTATAAATCAGTCACTAAGTTTAATCGAAGGAAAATCAATCCCGAATAGCATTAGGTACTGATAAATTAGTCCTAGATAGTTAGTATTCAAGACTGATATATCATTCTTTCGCAAACTATTCCTAGATGCTAACATTTGTTTTAGTGTGTGTAAAATTAATTTTTCTTTTAATTAATTAAGTCAATTTTAATCCAAAAAACCATTCTGTAGGCCCGTTTTCGTAAAATAAAGTGTCTAGATGTTCCTAAAAATATCAAGATACTAAAAAACGGCATAAAATTTGTGAAAAACGGACACGGGACGAGTCCGGCAGCATAAAAACACTTTGGAAATACTTTTCCAGGCCCCACGCGCGCCCAGGAGCAACCAGCAGCTTCACCCTCCACTCACCCACTTGGCCGCTGATGTAATCCTTGACGTCATCACCATGTGCCAAGCGAGTGAGCGGCGAGTGGGCAAAAACGCTGCGCACAAATCGCGCGCGTGAGGGCGCGTGGTTTATCCGATCGACGATCCGACGGTTGCGTTGGCTTCCTCTTATTCCGAGGATGAAGTTTTATATATAGTTTGTCCCCGGGGACCTCACAAAGTAATATTTATTTGCACCGGAACCTCTGGATCCAGTTATAAATAGAGGTTCAGTTCATTCAAACGGTAACTCACTCAAACTCAACGGAATTCACTCAAATTCTCTCGAGCTCTTCCCTACCCTCTATAAACTCGCCTCCCTCTCATATACCCACTAATGTTGAGCATCGAAGGTGAATCAGGGGGTACCCCCCCCCCCCCCCCTTGTTTCCCCTGACCTCGGGTATCCTTTTGCCAGGTCTGGAAACTTAGAGATAACGGAGGTTTCAGAGGGATTCCTACACTGTCAGGGTCCCACTTGATAGGTCCTTTTCTACGTGGTGCCCGGACTATCTCACATTCAATTGCGCGTTTGTGCGGATAGTTCGGAGACACGTATCAGGGCCCACAATTCAGGTCGAGGGACTAGACCTGTGGAATTTCTCTAAATAGACCAACCAGAGGGGAACCCTTGGAAAAGATCCCGGGACGATTCGACGACCCCGCCAGACTTTCTTCGAGATCTGCATGGAACCCGTTCTGTCTCCTAGTCACATGTATTTTTAGATATCGTGACTTTGCGGACAGTCTGTAGGGCCCAGACTAGAATCTACGTCAAAGGCTGAGGGGCCAATCTCCCAGGACTTACTGTTAGATCAAACCCGGTCTCCTGTTCGTGCGGACCCCGATTCTGCGAGATACCCCGAATCTGTAACCCAGGCCTTGTCCATTCCAGCCTTGAGGTAACAGCTAGAGAGTAATCCCCGAATCGCCGGACCTGGAACGGTGAACGATACGTTTTGATCTCATTGCCAGGAACTCCGCTCGGAATCCGAATCACTCACGCCGAGAGAGAGCAAGAGGGAGGGCAAATCTGTCATCCCCGCAACAAGGCCAACAAGCCCAACACAAGTCAACAGAAGCCCACCAAAGAGTCAACAAAACGACATTGGGCCCGGTCCTACACCATCAATTGGGTCGCTACAATGTTTGAGCTAAAAACAACATCAACAGTTCCTTTTTATTTTCGTAATCCTAGGATGCTTAATTTCCTCGGATTTTTATCTGGAAGAATATTTATCGGTTTCGCCTGAAATTTCAACCACTTGTTATATTAGGTTCATATAAAGTACATATTTATTTTCATAGTTTTCGAAGATATAGGTTGCTCAGAATAATATTTTCAATTTTTACCCTTTTGGGAGAAACCGGAATATTCTGGAAGAGCACTTTTTCCAATTCTTTTCTGGTTTTAGTATATCAAGAAAATACCTCAAAAGTATTTTCGAAAATCAAAATTCCCGTTTAGCCTTTAAGTAATTTTAGGAATTATATAGCTAGTGATATAGTTCTAATCCATAATTAGAAAAATATGATCTAGGAGCATCGTTAGTAGAGGCGCCTTTGTTGGAGTCGTGAGAAAGACAATCAAACCGATTCATGTGAGTTCAACATCAATACAATACGGATTAGTTTGAAAATAAAAGTATTGTTTGACATGTTTGATGTGTGGTTTGTTGAAACGTTTGCTAGAATATTATTGAATGTGTGCTTATCATCTGTTTCATAACTGATGCATGAGTAATTTATAAGTATTTAATGATAGATGAATGAGCAAGATTGATGTTGATTATGTGACGATCGAGAATGATTGTCGAGAGATGTTGTGTTCCTTTATCTAAAGGAATAAGATAAGGGTTGTTGCCAGTTAATAAGCTCATGATATAAAGAACAAGAGAAACATAGGGAATAATAAGGTGTTGTACCACACCTCACGAGGAGGTTCTAAGAGTTTTGATTTTTCGTTCGTACTGTAAGTAAGAAAACTATGATATGATTTCATGGTGGATTGGACGATGATTGTGGAGGATGTGCAAAGGATTAGGTGAATGGGTAATCACTGTGAAGACATTTTCCGCATATTTTATTTCTTATACATTTTGGTTTTGAAAAAGGAATTCCTGATAAATATTTTTACTACGTACGTATTTACTTACTTTACTTGAAGTTATAAAAAATATGGCAAAGTATTTTCAAAGAGTTTTAGAGTAGTTAGTAAGTGACGGCTTCAAAAAAGTCGGGTCGTTACAGGTACATTCATTGATTAATATTCTTACTTTTGAAATGATATAGAAAACATAGTTGTCGTTTATTTCTATAGTTTATATAAAGAGAAATTTAAGTATATATCCATTTTAAAATTTTCTTGCATTATCTTTTAAAACTTATATAAGTTTTTCGTAGATGTTTGGAAGGATAACATTTAATACAATTTAAAATGAATCCTTTGAGTATAGTTATAGAGTGAGAAACAATATTTTTTTTTATTAATCTCTTAAATGTTATAATCTTTTTAACTCAGTTGTTGTTAAATAAAAAAATATTAACTGGGAAATACAATTTTGACGCCTCCTAGTCCAAAAGAGCTACAAAAAGTCATAAGAGTAGTAAAAATTATTAACGTACAAAAACATTTACGAATTAAAAATATACAAGGACGAAATTTTATACATATTGCCTTTTAATTTTTTTGTAATTTTTTATTCGAGTAGTAGACATAGTAATAAATAACGAACGTTTTAATTTTCCCTATTTTATTAAACAAAATTTACCGCAACTCTTTACCTTAAAAAAACAAGGATAATTTTTATTATGTGAAAACTTTGTTGTATTACTTTTTTAGCATATTTCTTGTAAAAACATATATTACATAACAAAAATATAAAAACATTCACGTTTACAACATTAGTTTACTCGTAACTTCTTTTAGAACAAATTTAATGATTGTAAATAGTATTATAAATTTAATTTTATCGTAATACCCTTAAGGGGTTCAAAAATATTAGTTATATAATATGTGTATATAAATTATTATAAAATAAATATAAATTATGATGACTAACATTATCAGATATACTATATATCTACTTATAAATTTTAAAATTTGACATAAATATCTAAATTATGACATACTTTAACTCATCATTATATTTTAAGATATGATTTAGTATATCCTTTTATTAACAATAAATCTCAGGAATTAATTAATGAATAATTTTATCTAATTAAGAAGTTGATATGTATTGTATGTCCAATAAGGATAACATTTAATATGAGTAGATTTTTTTTAAATGTGTTTGCATTCCGTGTTTGGTTACGTTGTATATCCATATATTTTCTATTTTCCTATAAATTATGGTCTTTTTTTCCAATCCATCATAAACCATAAACACAAATTACTATCCTAAAAATCCTTTGAAACTTATCTTAGAAAGAAAAAGAAATGGGCAAAGCTTCTGTGATTATTCTTCTAGCACTTGTTGCATGTAAGTCTTTTTATTTATGTTTCGTGCATGTAATTTATCTATAATTTTAATTAATAGTCATTAAATAGTACCGGTCGCTAGCTAAAACTAAGTTGAATTATTTGACTATGGCAGATTTTTATACTAGCTTGTAAAATGTGGTATGATATGGATCTTTATAATATTACACGTTTTGTCGTATCGCATCATTGCATAGAGAGAGTGGAAGCAGAACATTGCACGAGAGACTCAGATTGCGTTAATTCTCAGCCATGTGGATCGGGAATGGAACTCATTTGTGCGAGTCAATTTTGTACCTGCATCCACCCTGAAGCTGCTCCCGCGGAGGAAGGCCAAGCCTATCCATCTAGGCGTGATACCCTATCCAATTGATTATAGAGAAAGGATAATCAATTGATGATATCAAAATAAATTTGTTCATTTGTATTGCAAGTGGCCAATATCTTTATGGAAATAATATGATTTTTAATTTTTTTTAGTTAAGTGTTTCTTTATCTAGTACATGTTCATCAAATCTTGTGCAAGGGGTATTAATTTTTTGAATACCTATAATTCAAATTTTAGTTTTCCATAAAGGAAAAACAAAGTATTTTAAGAAATGATATTGCAATATTATTAAAACACTTGACAATTAGTCCTGTTAATAAATAAATAAAGACTACTTGAGATACCCTTGAAAAATGACAAATCCAATTTAAACTACAAAAACCGACATATAATCATGGAATAAAGTATATGTTTTCGAATACAAGTTATTTATTAAAAGCATTATTTTGAGAAAAAATATTCATTTTTACCATTCTTTTCCAAGAAATATGTAATTAAAAATATTTCTCCTTGATCGCATTAATATTCCTCTAAGGAAAAAAAATATTAGCAACGTAATTTTATATCATATATGTATTTATAGGGCAAGATTATATTTATTTTACTTGATAGGTGCATTCATTGATTAATATTCTTACTTTCGATGCGATAGAAGAAATGTTTATATATAGAAAATATAGTTGTCGATTATTTCTATAGTTTATAGAAAGAGAAATTTAAGTATATATCTGTTATGTGTATTTTCCCTAACATATAAAATATGGGCCCATTTTGGCAAAAGTCAAATCCGCTGAGAAAAGTCAAAGCCTTTCATGGTAAGTCCAAGCCCATCACCAATGCCAGAGGCCTGGGACCAAGGAACTAAGACATTTGCGAGGCCCAGGGCCAAAAAGGCGATGAGCCGAAAAGGCGACAAGCCGACAAGGCGATGAGCCAACGAGGCGACGAGGCAACAAGCCGACAAGGCGACGAAGCAACGAAGCCGACAAAGCGACGAGGCGAAAAGCCGACAACACGACGAGGCAACAAGCCGACAACGCGACGAGGCAACAACCCGACAAGGCGACAAAATGACGAGGTGACAAAGCCCCTCGTCGGAGCTTGGCAAGGGCATAACTTGAAATTATTCTACATGGCGAGAAGATCCGAGACTACGAAGATCTCCGAGAAATCCTCTGGATTTCCCCGAACACAACCGACGGACTCGCAGACAACCCGAAGACATCAAAGACGAATCGAGAAGCGTCGGAGACCCTTTTTGGAGGAAATGGGCCCCAAAAATCCCCCTGTTGCAGGGATAAATTCGAAGGACCCCAAGGGGTGCAATTCCCGGGGAATTAAAAGGCCCCTAGGGTGCAATTACAACGAGTTTTTTTTCCTATAAATAGGAGCCGTCCCCCCTCATTTTGGCCCACACAGCACAACTTTCTCCAGAGCTTCTCTCTCTAGAAAACTCGTCTACTCTTAATGAGGAAATAACTTGAGTTAAGAGCTGAGATTGATCTAGAAGCAGAGTCTTAGGCCAGAAAAGAAAGGTTGTTCGACGGGCCAGCTAAGGCGACCCTCGCTAGGTGGTTAACCACACCACCATCTGCGAGGTCAACAGACAAAGGAGCGTACCTTTGTCAGGATAAGGTCCCACATCATACAAGGCCACCTACCCAGCAAGGTCAACAAAGGAGTATACCTCGTCAGGTCAAGGCTCTCGCTGTATTTCGCCAACACAGGGGAAGTTCGACAGTGAGCTCGCCAGCACCAACGAAGTGGACGAAGAACATATCACGCTAGTAATACCCAGCCATCAGGCCAAGGATCACCCCCGCGCTGCCAACAACGGCACTTCCGACGAGTTAAACCACATCGTCATTCACCTGCCGTTTATCACTAACCCCGAACTACGTGGGACATGATTATCTTAAACTGAGATATGTAGGCAGCCTCGCCCAACTATAGGAGACGGGGCACGGGCCCATTCTACCCTTTTTTGAAGGTCCTCCCTTGCCATAGGGGCTCGACAAGAACGAATAATCAACAAGACTAGCTCGGAGCTTCATCAGGACCAGAGTCCGCCCAGACGAGGACCTTGCCAAGACAAAGACTCTGCCCGTACGAGGAGCCTCGCCTCGACCGACCCATCACCAAGGAAGTTTGATGAGGATCGTCAACGACAGCTCGGAGACTCATCCAAGACGATGGGGTTGCCTTCCTCTTTGACGATCATCAGTCAACCCGCGTAGACTCAATATTCAATAATCCTTGTGCTCTGCGGGTCAATATTGGGACCTCAACCTTGGATCCAACTTTAAGTTAATGCCATTTTTACGCATTAACAGTTTGGCGCTAGAACGAGCCGCGCGGGTGCTTTACAACGTGTGACGCCGCAACCGACGACCAGCATCGTGCTCAACACGAGGGCCGAAACCGTTGCCAGGCGGACTTAGCCGCCTCGCCAAGTTTGACCAGCTCAGATCGGGAATGAAGATGGCGCCAACAACGCTTCGCAGAGGTTACACAACCAAGAAGGTACGGGAGATAACAACGGCAACATAGATCGCCAGGACCACCCTGACCCTCGCCAGGTTTGCATGGGGGGTCGCTAGGAGGTTCGCCAAGACGAAGATCCCGAAGATGCCGAGGGGTCTTCAGGAGGTTCACTAGCTGGAAGATCCCAAAGACGTTGAAGACCGCCGGAACTACCCGAACCTTCGCCAGGCTCGCCCGGAGGGTCGTTAGGAGGTTCGCAAGGCCAAATATCCCGAAGACGGCGAAGACCGCCAGAACTACCCAGACCCTCATCAGGCTCGCCCGGGGGGTCGCCAGGAGGTTCTCCAGGATGAAGACTTTTACGACATAGAGCACCGACGAGACATCCCAAACCCTCGTTAGGTTCACCTGGAGGGTCGCCAAGGGAACCGTCGTGACGAAGACTGCCCGGGGGATCGCCAACTCTCACCAAGACAAGCTGAAAATTATCTACCTCGAAGACTACAGAGAAGACCGACAACGGGGCCACTGGGCTTTTCCTGACCGGCGCGTAGGTCACCAGGAGCCTCGTCAACCGCAGCGCGACGAAGCACTCAAACTCGTACAAGCAATGCATAAGGAAATCCAAGACTTGCGCTCTGCCCAGGACCGTGGTGTGAGAGGTCGTCCTGTGCTCAATGGGACTCTTTCTCCACTCGGACCACACCTGTTCGACGGAGAAGCCGTAGGCGACCTACACTTCGCAAGCAACCTCATCTACGACGGGAAAAGATATCCAGTCTACCACCTCGTGCAGTACCAGACAATCATGCAAATGAAGAAGTGCTCAACCTCGACGATATGCCAGGCATTGTGCCTCACCCTTACGGGAACGGCATTTGAATGGTACCAGCGGCTACCCAAGGCGAGCATCTACTTATTCAACTAGCTCAAGGACCTCTTCCTCGCCTGCTTCGCCAGCGCAGTGACTCAAAGGAAGGAGAAGTCTTACCTTTGGTCAATAAGGCAGAAGACGGGCGAATCCCTACACACGTTCATCAACCGCTTCGTCGAAGAGTCTAACAAGGTAAACGACTACACCGACAACGATGCCATCATCGCCCTCATCAACAGGGTGCAAACCAAAAAGTTCTTAATCTCCCTCGTGAAGGAAAGACCGTCGACCATGACAGAGCTCATGACAAGAGCAGCTCAGCACATCTTCGTGGAAGAGTACCTTGCCAGCAGGAAGTCAACGAAGCCAGGGAGCCGCCAACGAAGCCACGATCGCTCCCCCGACGAATAAAAGATGAAGAAAAGTCGCTCAGATGACAACAGGAACCGAATGATGAAACCACAACGGAGTCATGCGATGAGGAAGTCGTTCCGCTACAGAGACTACACGCCGCTGACGACAACGCCAGGCGAGATCTACGCGATACACGGGGACAAGTTCAAGAAGCCCCCTCCGCATGGCAAGCCAGGGAAGAATAAAAGCCGATACTGCCAATTCCATCGTGACTATGGTCACATGACGTTGCAGTGCTACCAGCTGAAGAACCAAATTTAAGACCTGATCAAGGAAGGAAAGCTAAAAGAGTTCGTCAAGAGACTAATGGGGAGTGACGAAGGAATGCCGACCCCACTCCTGAAGATGGTGCCATTAACGAATCAAGGCGACGACCAAGGAAAAGCCTTATCAACAACCCCCCTCAACATTGTTTCAAAAATCATCGAAGGGCCGGGAACTAGAAACTCATACCAGAGAAGACGAAGCTATGCGCGCGCAACGGAGAATGGATGGTTTCCAAACCAGGTTAACACGATGGGCTCAACACCTCCAATCTGCACAAGCGAAGCAATAACCTTCAATGAAGCCGAAGCTCTCACCATCCACCACCCGCACAACGACGCCATCGCCGTGAAAGCACAAATCGCCAACAGTATGGTCAGGAGGATCCTCATCGAAAACGGGAGCTCTCCCAACGTACTCTTCAAGACGACCTTTGATAAGATGAAA
Organism: Parietaria judaica; assembly: GCA_954871525.1. Classification (NCBI taxonomy): domain Eukaryota; kingdom Viridiplantae; phylum Streptophyta; class Magnoliopsida; order Rosales; family Urticaceae; genus Parietaria; species Parietaria judaica. The sequence continues at coordinate 6,732,364 of OX940868.1, forward strand.
TTAGGCCGAGTCGTCGCCAGCCTCGTCCGAACGCCATTATTTGTTTTGCAGGAGAACGCGTGACGATCGAAGGATCCATCAAACTGCCAACAACCTTCGGGGCCAAAGACGAACCTAGGGTGACTCGAACGGTGAGCTATCTCATCTTCAACATGCCTTCGTTATACAACGTCATCATCGGGAGGCCCATGCTCAAAAAACTCAAGGCCGTGACATCCACCTATCACCTACTCGTCAAGTTCCCAACGCCCAGCGGGGTCATAATCATGAGAGGAAGTCAAGCTAAATCATGAGGCTCTTACGAGAAGGGAGTACGCTGAAGCACGACAACATTCGCCACCATCATCGAAGGACTCAACAACCTCAGCATCACCTAGCAAGGAGAACCAGGAGAGGACGCGAGAACTCAAACGACCATTGTCGGGCTGAGAAAAATATTTGCCCTACTGTGACAATACGAGACGAGCTTGGACAACCCTAGAAGGATGGGCGGAACCACACCAGAAGACTCAACAGACTACGTAACCTACACGCGCATCGTCGACAAGATGATCAAATTCCTACGCTTCATGAAGAGGAACATCAACCTCGCAAAGAAAAGGAGTGAAGAAGAAAGCCAACATGGGGTCGCAAAGAAAAGGGAAGAAAAGGCTGACTTAGTCGCCACGCAAACCCACGACATCAACACCCCCGCAGCTGAAGGAAGAAGGAAGACAAAGGACGCGCCACAAAGTAGAAGAGCCGCGCCCAATAAGCCGGTATAGAGCATGCACATCAGTGGAGACAGCGGCGACACCAGCGCAGGAGCAGGAATTGTCTTCACCAGACCTCAAAGAGAAAAGTTGAAATACGCCATAAAATTTGAGTTCAAAGCCTCCAGCGAGGAAGCCGAATGCAGAGCGCTACTCGTCGGCTTAAACTCGTCGAAAGGCTCGACGTGAAAAATTTGCAGGTACACTGCAGCTCACAGAATATTGCAAGCCAGATGGACGACGCACTACCGACACCAGAGGACAAGGCGCTGACTCAGCAGCAAGAAGCCATGGATAGCCTCCAGCCATTGACGTGGTATGAAATCGCTCGGATCCCTACAATAGCCAACGACGAAGAAGCCACGCTAGCTCAAAGAATGAGCAGAAAAGAGAAGACAAAGGGCGCGAAACCACCGATGAAGAAATGGAGGAAGAATCAACCGCGTACGAAGAAATTCTCGCCATCAACGTCGAAGACGAGCCTAAGTGAATGACTGCGATAAGTCGATTGTCTACACCTAGACGAACTACTAGTCCTACCGGTCAACCCGCACTACTGAAGAGGCGACAAAGGCCCATATCCTTTTGAATAAAGCACATTACGCGAGGTAAAGTCTACTATGAAATACCAGCCTTATTTATGAATAATTTTTTTTTTTTACAAAATACTATGAAAGTTTTCCCAAAAGTGCAGGGCAGCTTACGCCAAAACTCAGGGGGTACTACGGTATATACCGGCCCTAAAAAAAATCCGACTACGCGTCGAAGACCTTTGCCAGGAAACAATTGGCACCGGAAATCATGATCCGTAATTCCCTTCACCTGGATAAACATGCACCGCCAATTACGATCCGAAACTCCTTTCGCCAGGATAAATAGGCACCGAAAATTACGATCCGAAACTCCTCTCGCCAGGATAAACTGGCACCGGCAACTATAATCCGGATACTACTTTGCCAGGCTACAATAGGCACCGACGATTATGATCTTGATAACTCTTTCGTCAAGCTACAATAGGCACCAGCTATTACGATCCGGATAACTCCTTCGCCAGGCTATAATAGGCCGCCTAAAGTCGTCGTATTACCTACCCGCCGAGCAAAGGCATTAAATCGTCTACAGACAAACTGTATTATTTGCAGGTTATAAAAGGGTGACGACCCTACAATCGCAGCAGAGTGTACTCACAAGACTGCCACCACGCAACACGACGAGCACACTCGACAAGAAAAGGTATGAACAAAACTCAAAGTTCAAATTATACTAAATGCATAAATGTCATTCAACGGGTACAAAGCAAAGAGGCGAAACAAGCCAAACGAACATGCCAGGGCAACGAGTACGACTAAAAAAAAGCCCAAAAATGTCTATAAATCATAGAGGCAAAGCAAAGAGAAACTAATCTCTAGGAAGCACATAGCCGAGATGCTCCGTAGCACGAACGGAGTCCAGAGCATAGAAGACTTCAAGACACCATCTAAAGCCTCAAGTCGAAGATCCACCTTCGTCGACGAAGTCAAATCCTATAAGACAAAACGATGAACATGAAGAAAGGCAATACGACAAAGTAAGCAAGAATGATAAAACGTACGAACCTTTTCCTGACGAAAGGAGTCATCAGCGACCAAAGCCTAGTCCGGAGCACTCACAACCGACGCATTCGCCTGAGGACGAAGATCGGAAACACTCCTGACGCAAAGGCGCTTGACACTCACCACGCACTCAACGATCGGCGAGCCGCCCGACTCGGGAATCCTTCTTGACGGAAGAACATCACCAGGTGCAGTGAAGCCACGACTGGAGATAACATCCCACCAAGAACAGCGCTATGCTGACGAAACCAACGAGAAAAGTCCACAGCCTTGCCAGTAGACGGCGACTGCAAACGACGAGAATAAGAAGCCTTCCCCGACGACGATCAACATTTAAGAAGGTGGAAGGAACGATCATCAATATCCTCGCCAGAAAACTTCAAAGCCGGAACTGTGTAACCACTAAGGGAACATAAGCACTGGAAGCAGCGCCAGAAGCCCGAGGAAGCATCTGAGGAACAAAACTTCTTGAAGCTAGACAAACCTGCATGACAACAAGCAAGGAAATGGAGAACTGCACAACTATTAAAGACCAAGAAAAAGGAATTATACCTGTAGGAGTCGATGGAGTTGGAGCAGCCGGAGGACGGACGACCACCGAAGGAATATGCCGGTTAGGAGCAAGAACCTTCGCCTTCGAAGAAGCTTTTACCGGAGATGAACGGAGAACACCCTTCTTTGAAGGACGCCGAACATCCGACCTCGAAGGATGACAGACATCCGCCCTCAAAAAATGACGAGCGCCTTCCCGTGAAGAAGTTCGGGGTGCATCATCCTCAGCCGGAGGAATCACTCGAAGAGGAACCGGAGCGAATGCATCTGCCTCATCAACATCAACAAAGCCTCCAAGCGTGTCAGCAACAAAGCCAGCCGAGATCCACAACTTGGGCTCTGTATAAGGAACCAAACGATCCTTCTTCACCAACTCCAAGATCAAGATTCCAAAATCCCCAGAGCCAGACGTATGCTCGCCCGGCGGACGCAACACCTCGGAACTAAAGTTAGGCAGTGACGAAGCGAGCAAGGATGTCGGAGCCCAAACCCATTGACGACGCCATCCAACCTACATCAAGGAAACTCTAGACAAACTTAAGATGAAGACGCTATGAACTCTCCATCCTCCAAAGAGCGGCAATTGAAGCGAAAGACAGTGCGAAACTCATTGACTGTCAGAGATCGACGAGAGAGAATCCGCCAAGCTGAGAAGCATGTCGCCAAGGTACGAAAAGACCCCGGCGCAACCTGAAAGTCCAACACGCCAAGAGACATCAGAAGATCACAGACGAATGGCCGAAGAGGAAGGCCTATCCCCTAACAAAGACTCTCCAAGCGCACCGGAAAATGATTTGGGACACGGTCATGATGGGAGCTCACCCGCAGTAGGAACTTCAAAGACCAGCCATATGCGACAACCCATGAAGAGCAAGAAATGATGTCAACGAAGACTCAGTGACATGGTTACGCACAATCAACTTAGGACAGATGGCCGAAACGCTAATAAGACGCTTTTCAGACGTCTCATCAACAGGAGGACCCTCGCCAGCAGCAAAGCCCACGATGGCAAGACCCTCACCTGTAGGTCCCTCCTCAACCACAGGCGCCTCATTGACAAAGTCCCCGCCAACGCCCTGCTCCTTGACGACATCAGACGTATCGACATCAGCTAACTCTACGTTGGAGGCACCATCAAGGACCGAAGGCTCGAAGCCATGCTCGTCGAGAGATGCGCCTCCAATTTCCAGGCCACCTAAAAAGTTCACAGCACATCCAGGAGACTCAGAAGACAAAATGCTCTCCGCCGAAGCTGACGACAAAAGAAAAAATAGCAATGAGAGGTCCTTACCGAGCCCAGAGACCGGCACGCTTGGCCCAGGAATGAAAATATCCACGGAATAAAATAGCCCTGGTACCGATGAATCCAACACAAAAATCGGATCGTCAATCAGAGACTCGAAGCCCTCAAAATCAAAGTTTCCGTCAAAATCAGACCCCGCCATCACTTTTGGCGGCCCATTCGCCGGAGCCGCCTTGCCGGAGTTGAAGACGACCTCACCGCCACAAATGGACATCACCATCGCTGCTGGAATATTGGCCGGAGTATCCACCAAGCCGCTGACCGCCTCGTTTCCCGCGCCGATCACGCCGAGGGAGCCCCCAAGGGCCCCACTCATGCCGAAGTCCTCCACGGCTCCAGCCGCCGCTGCAAACCGCCACAGTTTGAGCCAAAGATGTGAGCCCAGCCGACTCTACCGTGCCGTGCACCTCACGGCCCACGCGGTTGCCGCCCGAACCGAAGACCCCGCACGCAACAAAGCCAATCGCCGGACCACGCGCCACTCCAGCCACCGGGACCAGGCCAGATACCACTGCCTGCTCCTCCTCGAGCATTCTTGATGTGCCAAATTCCACCATGCAGCCCGCCATGCCGCCGGAAGCTGAGTCAACGCCGAGAGCGCCAAGATCGAGTTCGGTCTCCTCCACGAGCTTCGCCGGAAATTTGGTTCCCGCACCATAACCTACACGGAATATATCTACAAGGCTCAATACCCAATCATTCAACATCGCCGGGGCGTCATCAAAGGTGGCCGGAATTTTATCATCAAGATCCAAGAATAGAATGTCCGGTGAGAAAGTAAACGTACCGGACTTTTGGATGTCGTCATGAAGATTGCCACCGCCAAACTCGTCGGAGAAAGCCATCTCCTCCACAAGCAATGAAAACGCAGCCGTCAAGCTTCCCGGAGAAGTGGAAATCGCGAATTGGAGAAGAAGGAGGAGAGAGAAAATAAATAAATTTATGAGGTAATATTTAACTCTAATCTCATTTCCTTTTTATTTTTATTTGAATTTTATAAGCCCACACAAGCCCAAACTCGAACAAACTAGGCTTCTAAAGTTGAAGTTTGATTTTCTAAATGGTCAAAAACGATAAAAAAATGGGCTCTCATACGTTTTTAAGTGACAAATGTTATTTTCAAAGGTTATTCAAAAGGCCTTCAAAATTAAACATTGAAAATTTAAAAAGTTTGATTTTTAATTTTCAAACGTAAAAACAAAATTAAAATTATTTTCCCGAGTTTTCATGAATTATATAGTTATTTACGGTATTTATTACAAGAAAAATTGCGCAAAAATCAAGAAAATTTTATAGAAGTTTCAAATTAAATGCCCATTATTATTTTTAAGCTATTTATTTACTTTCAAATTTATTACCTCACTTAAATTTTATTTATTTATTTTTGGTTTTATTTGCGGAGTTCAAAATTAATTTAAAAGGCCTTTATTTTACAAAGTATGCCTTTGAAACTCCAAAAATCCAAAAATCCAAAAATCGAAAAAAATCATAAAAAGTGACTTATGATTTATTTAATCAGTTTGCTTATGTCATTGACTATACTCGAATTATTTTCACGCTTATTATGCGAATATTTTTGAAAATATTTTACAAACCCCCAGTTAACGGAAATTTGCAGTTCCTTGGGAGGACGGAGAGGAGACGAAAATCTCTGACAACCCGTATCCTCGCCAAATAATACAAGTTGCCTTAAGTTTTAAAAGAAAAAGTTTCTCGCGCAATACAATTACCCAAGAAACTGGGGTGTTAATGTCATGTGTATTTTTTTTGTAACATATCAATGTTGGGCCCATTTTGGCAAAAGTCAATGCTCGCTGAGAAAAGTCAAAGCATGTCATGGTAAGTCAAGGCCCATCACCAACGCCAGAGGCCCGGGACCGAAGAACTAACACATTGACAAGGCCCGGGGCCCATAAGGAGACGAGCCGACAAGCCGAAAAGGCGACGAGACAAAGCCAACGAGGCTACGAGGGGACAAGCCAACAAGGCGACGAGCCAACAATGCGACGAGCCGACAAGGCAACGAGGCGACAAGGCGACAAGCCGACGAGGCGATAAGCCGACAAGGCGACAAAGCGACGAGGCGACAAAGCCCCTCGTCGGAGCTTGGGAAGGGCATAACTTGCAATTATTCTACACGGCGAGAAGATTCGAGACTATGATGATGTCCGACAAGACCTAACATTCCACATCTATACCAAGTATCAAAGGCCAAATGCCAATAGTTCATTATTAGATCAAGAGTTCAAGCATTTAGTAATCAACCAATCATTGTATCATGAAGACAACTCGCCTTCTCCTTTTATTAGTTAGAGGACTTCCTTTTAGCTTTATCTCTAAGAAAAGGGATGAAGTGAAGGTTCTTTGGTGGGAAATCAAAAGGATTTCCCCGAACACAACCTACGGACTCGGAGACAACCCGAAGACATCAAAGACGAATCGATAAGCATCGGAGACCCTTTTTGCAGGCAAGGGGCCCCGACAATCCCTCTGTTGCAGAGAGAAATTGGTAGGACTCCAAGGGGTGCAAATCCCAGGGAATTCAAAGGCCCCTAGGGTGCAATTCCAGGGAGGTGTTTTCCTATAAATAGGAGCATTCCCCCCCTCATTTTGACACGCACACAGCTTTCTCCAGTGCTTCTATTTCTTGCTTTCTCTCCCTAGAAAACTCGTCTACTCTGAAGGAGGAAAGGACTTGAGTTAAGAGCGGAGATCGATCTAGAAGGATAGTTTTAGGCCTGAGAAGAAAGGTTATTTGACGGGCCAACTAAGGCGTCCCTCGCTAGGTGCGTAACCATGCCACCACCTGCGAGGTTGACAGACGAAGGAGCTTCCCTTCGTAAGGATAAGGTCCATCGACATACGAGGCCACCTACCCCGACAACGTCAACAAAGGAGCATACCTCGTCAGGTCAAGGCTATTGCTGTACTTCGCCAACACAGGGGAAGTTCGACAGTGAGCTCGCCAGCAGCAACGAGGTGGACGAAGAACACATCACGTCGGTAATACCCAGCATCAGGCCAAGGGTCACCCCCGCGCCGCCAACAACGGAACTTCCGACGAGTGAAACCACATCGTCATTCGTCCACCGTTTATCACTAACTCCGAACTACGTGGGACATGATTATTTTTTAAACTGATATACGTAGGCAGCCTCGCCACACCATAAGCGACGGGGCACGGGCCTATTCTACCCTTATTTGCAGGTCCTCCCTCGCCATAGGAGCTTGCCAAGGAAGGAAAAGCACGAAGAATCATCAATACTAGCTCGGAGCTTCATGAAGACCGGAATCCGCCCAGACGAGGACCTCGCCAAGAAAAACACTCCGCCCGAACGAGGAGCCTTGCCGTGAACCGGACTTCGCCATCACCAAGGAAGTTCGCCAAGGATCGTCAACAACAGCCCAGAGAATCATCCAAGACGACGAGATCGCCTTCATCTTTGACGATCATCAATCAACCCATCTTGACTCAGCATTCAATCATCCTTGTGTTCAGGGGTTAATCTCGGGACCCGAACGTTGGATCAGACTCTAAGATAAAGCCATTTTGACGAATTAACAATATCCATTTTAAAATTTTCTTGCATTATCTTTTAAAACTTATATAAGTTTTTCGTAGATATGTGGAAGGATAACATTTAATACGATTTAAAATGAATTCTTTGAGTATAGTAAGAGAGCAAGAAACAATATTTTTTTTATTAATCTCTTAAAAGTTAATATTTTTTTTACTCAGTTGTTGTTAAATAAAAAAAGATTAACAGGGAAATAAAATTTTGACGCCTCCTAGTCCAAAAGAGCTACAAAAAGTTATAAGACACTACTACAAATCCGGGTTTCAACTATGGTTGAAAAATTTCAACCATTATTCTTAACCATGGTAGAATCCTGCATGGTAGTAAGTTCCAACCACGGATTTTTTCCATGGTTGAGAAAATATTTCTACAACGGAAATTTCCATGGTTCGAACGCGATAACGCCGCGGCGTGTAGTAAATTAAGCCGCGGCTTTAATCGAATGAACAACGGAATTATCCGTGGTTCGAAATTAAAAGCCGCGGCACAATATGAAAGGCCGCGGCTATAACCGCATATAAAGCCAACCACGCCGTGGTGTAATGTTTACATGCCGCGGCTAGAAATGAACGAACAACGGAGTTTTTCGTGGTTCGAAAGAAAAACGCTGCGGCATAAAATCAATCAGGCCGCGGCTATAATCGAATCAAAAGTCAAACACGCCGCGACGTTATTTTAACTAGCTGCGGCTAGAAATGAATGAACAACGAAATTATCCGTTGTTCGAAAGCTACATGCCGCGGCATTAAATCAAACAGGCCGCGGCTGGAAACGAATAGTCAAGGAAACCACGCCGAGGCTTAGTTTAGCCAACGCTGCGGCATGTGTTTAACAGGCCGAGGCTTATTTTAGAGATTTTGACACTTTCAAATGCCACGGCATGATCAAACCACACCGCGGGTTTTTTCGATATTTCAAAATTAAGCCTCGACTTGAATAAACATGCCGCAGCATGATTTCAAGTAGGGCGCGACATTGTTTCCAAAAAGCCGCGGCGTAAAGAAACTACGAACGACGGAATTTACCATCGTACGTAGTATAGATCCGCCGCGGCGTGTTTTTGGAAGCCGCGGCGTAAACTGTATTCCGAAGGGTTGCATTTGTTTTGGGCGACGGTTTTTAAGCATTGTTGAAAAAGACACTAAAAAAGAATAAAAAACCGGGCGGTTTTTTGAAAAAAATAGCCCCGGTAACTTTTTATCCTCTTTCTAATACCGATAGAACCTGTAATTAATAATTAATATTTTATTAAATAAAATATAAATTAAAATTAATTTTTTTTATTAAAAGCATTAATCCAAAATATTAAAACAAAATATTAATACATTAAAATATCACCGGTTAAAGATTATACGATCGATACATACAAAACATATAATCCACCATACAAAATTCACCGTTCAAATATAAAATCCAAAATATGTTCTAATCTTCATCCTCATAGTTAGCAAACTTTGATAGCACATACATACCTAAATCTACATTCAATCCATCTATATCGTTTACACTATAATTAAGTTTGCTATCGACGAAATTCATACCATTTCTCACAACGTCGTGCATGAACTTCATGACCTAATATCCGCATTCATGATTTCCTGGTTGTTTCGGACATCCTTTTGAATTCACCGTTTTTATCAACGAGGGTGTCATGAGGCCGGTGTCGTGATTAACCTTGAATATGTCTTCAATACTACAAAAAAAAGTTAAGAATTCAAATAACTTAAACATAAAAATGATTATGTTTTAGAATACTTACTTTTGGAAAAATTGCTCTAAGTGGCTATTTAAACCGCTTGAATTGGGGAGAGAATCAAACTTCGCTACGGTAGCCTTCCAAGGGTTAAAAACAAGAAGAATCCAATGGTGACGACTATTGTAAGGCATTAATCATCTTTTGCCATTCTTGCAATTTTGTATAAGTTTGTAGTATCGATCAACATCAAGTTTTAATGCATTTTTCTTAGCATCTCCCACTTTTGTGTTGGACCCGATGTCTTCATATGGCGGAAGAAAACCGTAAATGTCCGGAATGTGAATGTGATTTTCTTGCAAATAACTACAAATAAAAATAACAAGAATTAATGTATAACAAATGAATCAGTAATTTATATATTTAGTAATTATGAAATTGCAAATGAAAATGGAAACATACCTTTGACAAATCATTATCCATAGTCGGTCAAGTCTTGAGAGAGGAGAAATTCACGTGTATCATCAAAATTCAACAACGGAGCAAAATCACACAAACTCTTATCAAGCTCAACTGCTATTTTCTTTCCCTTTGCAAGCATATAGTCGTTTGCATAAGACGCTAACGCTCTCAATCGGGGATTAACATGGTTCAAGTTAATCTTTTGTGCCATTTCATTGTAATACGAACTTTTGGCTATATTTTTGGGTTTAGGTTTGGGAGCTTGATTACCTTTGGAGTTTAATTCTTCAATAAGGGACACTAGCCAAGGCACAAAGGTCCCCACCGCGTCATCAATGGTTTCGATCCATTGAACCGATACCGGGAGAGGAATAGGGTCTTTAGACATCAACACTTCTACTAACACCCGACGATGATCTCTATCCAACGGTATGTTGTGAATTTTCTCGCTAACCTCTTCATTTTTTAGGAACACCTTCCCGGTTGCGACGTGCTCAACGATTCCCTCCGCAAAAAGGAGACAATCAACACCTTCATGAAATGAAATGGGCGTATTTGGAATAGACGATGCCGGATCAACCGCGAAAATTCCGCCAGTACCTAGAATAGGTCCTTTTGAAACCAAAGGCGAGCTCTTTGCCTTTTTAGCTTGAATTTGAACGTTCGCAAGCTCCGGTGAAGGAGCAATCGATTGACTAGCGCAACTTTGCACATTAAAAGATTTGATATTCTCTCTATTCGGTCCTTTCGAAAGGAACCCTTTACGCTTAGCCTTTTTCGCGGGAATTTGACCTTCATCAAGTTGCACGTTAACCGGCGCTACGGGAGTAAACAGTGGCCTTCCCGGACTTTGCACATCACAAGGCTCGTTACTCCCTAGACTCGATCCTTTCGAAATAAAATCTTTTCTCTTAGCCTTTGTTGCGGGAGTACGATCATCATCAAAATTCAATTCAATCGGTGCTAAAGGAGCAAGAGGTTGACTTACCGGACTATGCACATCGAGTGGTTCATTACTACCTTGAATATTCCTTGAAGATGATCCTTGGATCATTTGTTCCACTTTAGCCTTCCATTCGTCGAAAGCCGCATCTCTCGCTTCCGACTTGACTTTCATATCTTTAATTTCGGCTAGGAGACTTTGAACGAGGGGATTCGTTGAGTCTTTGGCTTGTTTGTAAAATGCTTGCTTTGAGACGTATTTGGATTGTCCCCGAACTCGTCCGGGATGTTCTTTCTTCCCCAAAGCTCTTGTCAAAATATCTTCTTCCTCATCGTCGTCCACAACTTGAGTGGTACATTCAACCTAATAACAAAATGAATTATTACAAACATTTAAGTCAATAAACAACGAAAAACTCATTGCACTTACTATTTTATTCACAATAGGCTCTAGATTTGGATCCTTTAATGAACCATCCTCATTATTCCTCATTTCGATCCAAAGTTCCGGCTTTGTCGCCCATACGCCGTTTTTTTCAAACTACGAAACAAAGGAAAATGTTATTCAATTATAGACAATAGAGGGGTACTCAACGAGAGCCCTATTAGCTTTGTTTTGATTCGAGACTTCTTTGAACTCATCGCTTAATCTAATATTAACAAACTCCTCCCAATGTTCGTCCGTGATGCTCGTGTAATACTTCTTAACAATATCCGGTCGCTCGAAGATTCTTTTATCATTCGGATCTCTCTTGAATAGGGTAGAGAGATCATATCGGAAGTATCTTGCCGATTCCCCGGCACAAGATAAACACATCTTCTTGTACTCGTTCGGAATAACAAATGCTTGTTGGATTTCATCCCATATCCTATGTTTCACCTTTTTTAAACTCTTCAATCTCCAATCGGATATAGTAATTGGAATAAATTCCCGAGCAAGAACACCAATCCAACTAGCTAAAAGATCACCATCTTTTCCATCCGGTTGTTTTTTCTCATCAAATCTCACAAGTATTTTTTCCCCCTTATGCTTTAAGATAGTGATACTTTTCATGAGGTTCACTTTTCTTTTTCCTTCTCCTCTAAGTTTTCTTCTACATTTTGCTACTTCATCATTTTTGTTAAGAACTAGAAACAAATAAAGTAATAAATTATAAATTTTATATAGTAGATAGATTTAATGAAATACAATACCTTAAACAGAATAACAATACTACTAACCGGGCGTAGTTTCTTTTTCATCGGATGATGACGTTTCTTCTCGATCGGTTGATGGCCTAGTTACTTCTCGCTCCGACATATTCAAGTAGTAGCTAACTTTCCTAAATATATATTTGACTCGTTTACAAAAATTCATAAACATCAAATAAGTCGAGACAACAAATACATTTCATTGCAAACATTCAAGACAACAAAAGCATAAAAACAACATTTCATGGCAAACATGATTATCAACAAAAGCATAAAAACATTTCATGGCAAACATTTACAAAATGGAATACATATGTAATATTGAATTCGGATAGGATCTAACCTTGTTAGAATCAATAACTCGGAGTTAGGGAACGGGGTAGGACTTAGCTTGTTGAAGAAACAAGATGAAGCACACCTCAACGGAGTTAGGGCACAGCAAGGATACGTCGGCGGCGGAGCACGGCGGAAAACGGCGGGGCACGGCGGAGCACGGCGACGGCGATGTTATGGGAGAAAATAGAAGAGAGAGAGGAAGAAGAGAGAAGAGAGAAGAGAGAATTGAGAGGAGCAAAGAGAGAAGAGAGAAGAGAGGAGAGTTAAAGAAAAAGAGGGAAGGAATAGGGCTGAAATGGGATAAAAATGGAGGGAAATCAGGTTAAAATCGAATAAAAAATTCAAAAACGGCTTTGGACAACGGGAAAACGCAATCGTTGTCTGAAAATCCCGATACATGCCGCGGCATAACCTTGAAATTGCCGCGCCATAGTCCAACGTGGAAAAATACACGCCAGGGCGTGGTTTATATAAGCCGGGGCACGTTGAGGTTCGAAATAACACCGACTCTGTATAATTTTGGGATGTAAATACGCCACGGCATGAAACAAATGAGCCGGGGCTCGTAAAGGTACGCCGCGGCAGTTTCGTACTATACCGCGGCATACACCTCGTCCATCCGGTCATGCCACGGCCTATTTTGGTATGCCGCGGCAAGATTTGGCCTCCAGAAAGCATGCTCTCTGTATAATTTGTACGCACTTTATGCCGCGGCACAATATATGCGCGCCGAGGCTTTATGTACTCATGCCAAGGCGTAGATATAATAAACCCGCGGCATTAAGTTGAATTTACCTATTTACCCATGCTAAATATGAAACTCGCCACGGCTTGTCTTGAAACGCCGCAGCATTGTGAATCCCGTATGAAACGCGCCATGGCGCGTTTTTCACAAGGCCGCGGCACGTTAAGATTTAACTTAACACAGACTCTTCAATATTTTGGTATGTAAATACGCTGCGGCACAAAAATATTGGAGCCGAGGCTCAACTACAAACGCCGCGGCATGTGAGACATTACCGCGGCATAACCTGATTTAACGCACGCGTAAAAATTTGGGTTTTAGTTTTTGTCTAAGAATGCCGCGGCATGATTGTACTACGCCTCAGCCTTTCTGGTATGCCAAGGCATATTCTTTGTACGCCGTGGCATTTCTTTGCCTGCAGAAAACGCATGCTCTCGGTATAATTTTGATGCGATATATGCCGCGGCATGAACGAAATACGCCGATGCTTTATGTACATATGCGAAGGCGTTGGTATGTATAAGCCGCGGTGTTCTTTTGAATTTACGTAAATACCCTCTGCCTTATGCAACTCGCCGCGGCATATTTGGGAAATGCCGCAGCATTGTGAATCCCGTATGAAACGCGCCGTGGCACGTTGTTCACAAGGCCGCGGCACGTTAAGATTTAACTTAACACAGACTCTTCGATATTTTGGTATGTAAATACGCCGCGGCACAAAAATATTGGAGCCGAGGCTCGTCTACAAACGCTGCGGCATGTGAGACATTACCGCGGCATAACCTGATTTAACGCACGCGTAAAAATTTGGTTTATAGTTTTTGTCTACGAATGCCGCGGCATGATTGTACTACGCCTCGGCCTTTCTGGCATGCCAAGGCATATTCTTTGTATGCCGTGGCATTTCTTTGCCTGCAGAAAACGCATGCTGTCTGTATAATTTCGATGCGATATATGCCGCGGCATTAACGAAATACGCCGAGGCTTTATGTACATATGCCAAGGCGTCGGTATGTATAAGCCGCGGTGTTCTTTTGAATTTACGTAAATACCCTCTGCCTTATGCAACTCGCCGAGGCCTATTTGGGAAATGCCGCGGCAATTTTTTCTCGTATGAAACGCGCCGCGGCTTTAATCGAAAAGGCCGCGGTATTATGTACAAAATGAACCAAATTTACATTTATTTAACAAACTTATTTATAAAAAAATTGTTCAATCAATTTCCAAATAGTAAAATTTTAAAAGATAACTAATTGAAAAATAATTGTTCAATCAATTTCCAATTAAATAAACATGATAACTTATTGTTCATACATGAAAAACAAGATCAAAATATAACATTATTACAATAAAATTATTATTCAATCAATTTCCAATGCCGGGATATCTCGACGTAGAAAAAACGAAAAATCATCATCATCATCAACGTCTTCAAATGATTGTAGCCCGATGGAGAATGGTGCGATGGCAGTGATGTCTTCAACTTCTTCATTCGATTCTTCTACATTTCTCGCATTCACATGCACGACGAGAGATATTTCTTGATCGACCGGGTCCGAGACATAAAACACTTGAGATGCTTGGGATGCCAACATGAATGAATCATTGGCATAACTCATCCGTCTGAAGTCAACAACCGTAACTCCATAATTGGAAACTTTGACGTGGTTGTTGTCCGCCCATTTGCATTTAAACAATCCAACTCGCCAACCACAATAATCGAGCTCCCAAATATCTTCTACATAGCCAAAATAGCTCATAAAAGCTTTTTTTGGATTTTTATCCTTGGCCGACGCAACATGGACTCCTTCGGCAAAGAATGTAACACCACTATTTTGTACGGGGTGTTTTTCGTCCATTTCCCTTGTGTAAAACGTGTACCCGTTAACGTACCATGACGTGTACCTGGTAACTACTTGTGAAGGCCCGCTAGAGATCTTCAATAATGTCTCATCTAAATTCTTTCTTCTTGCATAACAATATTCATCGATCCACTTTGCAAACGTCCGGTTATGCTCTTCTTTTAGCCATTTTTCGTTTTTTGACTTTTTCGGATAAGTAGACCTTAACTCATTCATATGCAAATCGATAAAGGGTTCCACGACGTCTAAATTGTGCAACACATGGAGAACGGCTTGCTCCCATTCTTTTCGGTTGACAATTGAAGGATTTGCTGTGCATAAAAACATCAAAATAAATATTTTATTCAACACGTAATCTAAATATTAACATCGTATTTATTTATAAAAAAATTATAATAATTACCTGCAGATAAGCCTTTGGATTCCGCTTTGGCTATTTTGGGAACACCAATTGGCCGAGTTCTCGGGAAATACTCTACACAAAATTCAACCGACTCTTCTGCCATATATCCTTCGACAATGCTCCCTTCTGGTCGATTGTAATTCTTCATGTATCCTTTCAAGACTTTCATATACCGTTCAATTGGATACATCCACTGTAGAAATATAGGTCCACATAACTTCACTTCCCGTACTAGGTGAACGGTTAAGTGAATCATGATGTCAAAAAATGAGGGTGGAAAGAACATCTCGAGCATACATAGGGTTTTTACCAACTCCGCTTGCAACTCGTCAAGACCTTCAACCTTAATAGTTTTGGAGCAAATTTTGTTGAAAAATTCACATAACTTTGAAATTGCGAATCGAACTTCCTTTGGCAAAAACCCTCGCAATGCAAGAGGCAGTATTTGTTGAAGCAACATATGACAATCGTAAGTCTTCATTCCGATAAGTCTCAAATCTTTCATAGATACAAACCTCTTGTAGTTCGAAGAATGACCTTCGGGAACTTTTATTGCCGCAAGCCATCCACAAAGCTTCCTTCGCTCCGCTTTCGATAAACTGTGGACAGCCGGTGGTAGTAATGTCTTCTTTCCAGCCATTTTAGGATGAAAATCCGGTCTTATACCCAATTCAACGAGATCTTGTCGAGCATTTTTCCCGTCTTTTGTTTTATTTGGATCGTCAAGCAATGTACCAACAATCGCTTCACATACATTTTTTTCGATGTGCATAACGTCCAAACAATGTCGAACGTAATGCGTCTTCCAATACGGGAGCTCGTAGAAGATTGATACTTTTTTGAACGGTCTATCTTCAAACTTATTTTGCTTCCTCTTACCACTCGACGTTCTTTTTCCAAGCACTTCATAAGTCTCTTCACAAATCAGTTTATAGACATCTTCACCGTTCAAAATTTTTGGAGGAGGTCGATGTTCTTGATGTCCATTAAACTTTTTTTCTTTCTTTCTGTACGGGTGATCTCTCGGTAAAAATATCCTATGGTTGAGAAAAACTGTTTTCTTCCCATGTTTCAACCGGATTGAAGATGTATTTTTGATGCAGACTGGACAACCAATAGAACATTTCACCGAGTAACCAGACAAGCATCCGTACGCCGGGAAGTCATCGATTGTCCACATTAACATTGCTTTCAACTTGAACACTTAGCGTCGGTAAGCATCGTTGATCTCAATTCCTTCGTTCCACATCATCTTTAGATCATCGACCAAAGGTGCCAGGTAGACGTCGATGTCATTTCCTGGTTGGCTCGGTCCTGAAATTAAAAGAGTCAACATCAAGAACTTCCGCTTCATACACAACTTCAGAGGGAGATTGTAGTTGCAAAGTATTACCGGTCAAACACTATAGCGACTACTCATGTTACCAAAAGGATTCATCCCATCTGTTGCCAAACCGAGACGCAAATTCCTGGGTTCTGAGCTGAATTCCGGATACCGAGTATCAAAACTTTTCCACTGTGAAGCATCACAAGGGTGTCTTAAAATGCCATCATTACTCTGATTTTTTGAGTGCCAAACCATGTTCTCCGCGTGATTAATATTGTTAAACATGTGTTTGAGGCGGGTGAATGGGGGAGTGTACCATAATACTTTTTGCGGAACCCCTTTGATACCGTCATGTGGCTCCTTTCCTGTCTTCCACCTTGACCCATTGCACAGTGGACATTCACTTAATTCTGTATGCTCGTTCCTATACAGTACGCAATCTTTTGGACATGCATGAAACTTTTCAAACTTTAAACCTAACAAGCCCAGTGTCTTTTTTGCCGCATATATTCCTATCGGAACTTTATTACCGGCCGGCAACGTTTCACAAAGGAGTTCCAACAATTGCGTGAAGCTAGAATTTGTCCAACTTCCTGCCGCCTTTAAATGGAATAGTGATACCAAAAACCCTATTTTCGTTGTGTTACTCCCATCATACAAAGGCGCTTCGAAATCCCCCACCATCGACTCTAATAATTGCGGTCTTCCCACAAAATTATAGTCGATATCATCCATCAAACCACCAATGTCATCAGCTTCGTCTTCGCATTCTTCTTCTTCAACTAAATCATTGACTCTCTTACCACGCATCTTTTCTCCATGAAAGTACCAATGATCATAGGAACTCATAATACAAATAGCTAACAAATGCGATTTGACTACTTTCATAGATTTCGAAACTAAATTTCCACACAAAAGACAAGGACACCTAATCAAATCTCCTTCTTCAAAGTTTAAACGCACAAAATCCATAAATTCTTGAGCACCATGTCGGTAATCATCGCTCATTCTATTTTTCGTCATCCATTCCCTAAATGCCATATTGCAAATAAAGAATTGGAAGATTAAATACCGTTTTCTTCCGTGACGAAGCACCGAGCCCGAATTCGAAATCGAAGGAAAGTCGCCTAAGGGAGAAAAAAATAGGGTTTTTGGAGTTATGGTGTAAATGGTTATGAAAATCTGCGAATTTGAAGATCTGCGTAGTATGCCGCGGCGTTAGGTAATTACGCCACGGCATGTTGATCTATTATCGACCCTATTTTTAGACATTCTCGATATATTTTTCCCGATATACGCCGCGGCATGGTCACATCAAGCTGAGGCTTTTGTGTTTCATGCCTTGGCATTTTTTACTTAACGCCGCGGCATACTTTTGTCATTTACAGTTAGACCCCATATTAGCTGCGGCTTTCATCATTTATCGGATGGCATAATGGTGACAAGCTTCAATGTGCCGCGGCTTTGGGTAATATACGCCGCGGCTTGATCGTGCTGACGTAAAAACGACTATATTTTTACTAGCTACTAGGGTTAAATTTATTACCTTCCAACGGTTATAAACGGCTATATTCGCGAAAATAGTTTAAAAAACTTATAATTCATAACTTTTTTCTATATATACAACCATTTAACTTATATTTTGACCCACACAAAATATCTTGTCTACAAAAATTGAAAATTATTATGGATGATCATCCGTCTTCTATCGGTAATGGCCCAGTCGTTATTGTTTCGTCCTCTTCTTCGTCTTCTTCCGATGATGACAACGATCACCAGGTAAATCTACCAGATGATACGGTGGTCCCAGAAACAAATTCCGATGATACGGTGGTCCCAGAAACAAATTCCGATGATACAGTGGTCCCCGATACAAACTCTTATTCGGAAGTCCCAGAAATTATAAACTCCAATGATACTATAGTCCCAGAAACAAATTCTCAAGAAAGCGTTCAAAATTTCGAAGAAACCGTAGAGTCTGAAATACCTCCAGGTCAGATTCGCTCCGCTCTTTCCGTTGGTTCAAGCCGCACAAGAGGTAGTAGTGGATCAAAATTTTCTTCATCGTGGGAGACAGATTTCAATATAAAGTATGAGTGGAATAGCTCGACTCAAAATTTTGATAAGCACACTAAATGCAAATGGTGCGGACTATTGTTTATTCTTCCCTACCCTGTACGAGAAATCGATTCGCTTCATGCTCATGGCGTGCGTTGTCGTCAAAAACATTGTATTTAAATATTTATTATTTTACGTTTTTTAATTGTAGTTTTATTATTATGTGACAAATGTAGCTTTAAATATTGATGGAGTTGTAATGTGGCACGACTTATCATAATGTACTTGTAATGTGTTGTAATGTGGTACTTGAAATGTTTTGCAATGTGGTACTTATCATAATGTACTTGTAATGTAGTGTAATGTGGTACTAGTAATGTTTTGTAATTTGGTACTTTCCATATGGTACTTGTAATGTGGAATTATTGATGATAATAATGTATTTATAATATAAACATATGTATTCATAATTCTATATATTTTATAATTAATCACATATATATTCTTACATATTTGTATGAAATGAATAATAATTACAGTTTAATTTTATGGGTTTAAAGTTAAGGGTTTAAAGTTAAGGAAATATTATAAAAATTAATTCATAACGCCGCGGCGTAACGTTAATAAGCCTTGGCATTACCTATTGAACCATGATTAATAACCGTAGTCGAACTCACGCCACGGCATATCAAAATCTATGCCTCGGCATTTTAACAATGGCCGCGGCAGAATGGTAGTAACGCCGCGGCGTTTAATGACTTACATAGTCCATGCTGTCTGTATAATTTGAAACAACGTATAGGCCTCGGCATGGTATCAGCAAGCCGTGGCTTTCTTGGCCATGCCAAGGCATGGGTATTATAATGCCGCTACTTACCTCGTCTGTTTACCAATGTACCCTCATAATTATGCAACTCGCCGAGGCCTTTAGTGAACGTGCCGCGGCGAGTTGCATAATCAAGAAGGCAAATTTGTAAATTAAAATGAAGCCACGACGTATTCATTCAAATGCCGCGGCATGATAAGTAAATTTACAATGTATTTATTAGTTATCATATTAATTGTAACACAATTTTAGTAAATTTAATTATCTCATTAATAAACTACGAAAATGTTGATAATTTTATTATCAAAAAAACAAAATAATGCAATTAATAATCATAACTAAATAATCGTTCAAACAAAAAACACAACATTGTACTATTAATTATATAATTTTTCAAACCAAAAACATAAATATAAATATAGTTACAGTTTAATTTTATGGGTTTAAAGTCTAGGGTAAAATTGTAAAAATTAATTAACCACGCCGCGGCTTAATTTGTAGATGCCACGGCTCTATCTCAAACGTTGGATATATCCGTTGCAGAAACTGAACACGCCGCGGCATGTGTTATCCCTGCCGCGGCTTTCTGTCGCTGACACAAAAACGGCTAGTTTTTTTTTCACCCGAATTATTACCCCACAACGGTAATAAACGGCTATATTTGTCAAAATAATTTTAAAAACATTTAAATTCACACAAATCTTCTATTTAAACCTATACTTGTTCACATTTTATTCTATGTTTCATCAAATTAATCCTTAGATTCAAAAATATCATCATTTTTCTTTGTTATGGATGATCCGTCTCGTTTCGGTTTGTCATCGGAATATCATCAGGGCTTATTTTTTGGGTTCGCCTCTTGCTCTTCCTCCGATAATAATAGTTTTTCTATGGATACAAGTTCCAATAATACTATTGTCATATCCTCCGACGACACCGAGGAGTATGAAATGCCTCCGAATCCAACTCTAAATCGGACCTCTCGTGCCGGTGGGCCACGACCGACGAGGGGGCGTGGGCGTGGGCGTGGGCGTGGACGTGGTAGGCCACCGTCTTTACTATGGGAAACAGATTTTCAAATGAGGCTCAAATGGAACAATGAGACTCAAACTCAAGATAGGTACGCGAAATGCAAATGGTGCCGTCAAGAGATTCTCGCAATTGTTGAACGAGGCACAACTCATTTACGCGTACATGCCAATCGTTGTCGTAGAGATTTAGGTATTGATGACGAATTATGATTTTAATTGTTGTAGTTTTATTAATATAATATTGAATTGTTGTGAGTTATTTTGTTATTTGAAAAAGTATTGAATGTAATGTTGAATTGTTGTGAGTGATTTTGTTGTTTTAAAACTATTAAATGTAATATTTAATTGTTGTAAGTGATTTTGTTGTTTTAAAATTATTAAATCTATTGTTTAACTGCTGTAAGCGATTATGTTGTTTTAATATTAAATTTAATTTTGAATTTTTCGAAGTGATTTTGTTGTTTTAAAATTAATAAATGTAATGAAGTATGATACTCGCCGCGGCACAATGTTAACAATGCCGTGGCATGACCTATTGAACCATGATTAATAACCGTAGTCGAACTCACGCCACGGCATATGAAAATCTATACCTCGGCATTTTAACAATGGCCGCGGCAGAATGGTAGTAACGCCGCGGCGTTTAATGACTTACAGAGTCCATGCTCTCTGTATAATTTGAAACAACATATAGGCCTCGGCATGGTATCAGCAAGCCGTGGCTTTCTTGGCCATGCCAAGGCATGGGTATTATAATGCCGCGACTTACCTCGTCTATTTACCAATGTACCCTCATAATTATGCAACTCGCCGAGGCCTTTAGTGAACGTGCCGCGGCGAGTTGCATAATCAAAAGGGCAAATTTGTAAATTAAAATGAAGCCACGGCGTGTTCATTCAAATGCCGCGGCATGATAAGTAAATTTACAATGTATTTATTAGTTATCATATTAATTGTAACACAATTTTAGTAAATTTAATTATCTCATTAATAAACTATGAAAATGTTGATAATTTTATTATAAAAAAAAAACAAAATAATGCAATTAATAATCATAACTAAATAATCGTTCAAACAAAAAACACAACATTGTACTATTAATTATATAATTTTTCAAACCAAAAACTTAAAAATTAATATAATTACAGTTTAATTTTATGGGTTTAAAGTCTAGGGTAAAATTGTAAAAATTAATTAACTACGCCGCGGCTTTTTTTGTAGAAGCCACGGCTCTATCTCAAACGTCGGATATATCCGTTGCAGAAACTGAACACGCCGCGGCATATGTTATCCCTGCCGCGGCTTTCTGTCGCTGACACAAAAACGGCTAGTTATTTTTTTCACCCGAATTATTACACCACAACGGTAATAAACGGCTATATTTGTCAAAATAATGTTAAAAACGTATAAATTCACACAAATCTTCTATTTAAACCTATACTTGCTCACATTTTATTCTATTGTTCACCAAATTTATCCTTTGATTCAAAAATATCATCACTTTTCTTAGTTATGGATGATCGTTCTCGTTTCGGTTTGCCATCGGAATATCACCAAGTCTTTTACGTGTTTTCCTCTTCCTCTTCCTCCGATGATAATAGTTTTTCCATGGAAACAAGTTCCAATAATACTAATGTCATCTCCTCCGACGACACCGAGGAGTTTGAAATGCCTCCGAATCCAACTCTAAATCGGACCTCTCATGCCGGTGGGCCATGACCAACGAGGGGGCGTGGGCGTGGGCGTGGACGTGGTAGGCCACCGTCTTTACTATGGGAAACAGATTTTCAAATGAGGCTCAAATGGACCAATGAGACTCAAACTCAAGATAGGTACGCGAAACGCAAATGGTGCCGACAAGAGATTCTTGCAGTCGTTAAACGAGGCACAACTCATTTACGTCGACATGCCAATCGTTGTCGTAGAGATTTAGGTATTGATGACGAATTATGATTTTAATTGTTGTAGTTTTTTTAATATAATACTGAATTGTTGTGAGTTATTTTGTTATTTGAAAAAGTATTAAATGTAATGTTGAATTGTTGTGAGTGATTTTGTTGTTTTAAAACTATTAAATGTAATATTTAATTGTTGTAAGTGATTCTGTTGTTTTAAAATTATTAAATGTTTTGTTTAACTGTTGTAAGCGATTATGTTGTTTTAATATATTAAATGTAATGTTGAATTGTTCGTAGTGATTTTGTTGTTTTAAAATTAATAAATGTAATGTTGTACTCTATATATTTTTTAATTTTTCTCAATTGAATGAAGTATGATACTCGCCGCGGCACAATGTTAACAATGCCGTGGCATGACCTATTGAACCATGACTAATAACCGTAGTCGAACTCACGCCACGGCATATGAAAAACTATGCCTCGGCATTTGAACAAACGCCGCGGCAGAAGGGTAGTAACGTCGCGGCATATAATGACTTACAGAATCCATGCTCTCTGAATAATTTGAAACAACATATATGCCTCGGCATGGTATCAGCAAGTCGTGGCTTTCTTGGCCATGCCGAGGCAGGGATAACAGAATGCCGCGACTTATCTCGTCTGTTTACCAATGTACCCTCATAATTATGCAACTCGCCGAGGCCTTTAGTGACAGTGCCGCGGCGAGTTGCATAATCAAGAGGGCAAATTTGTAAATTAAAATGAGGCCACGGCGTGTTCATTCAAATGCCGCGGCATGATAAGTAAATTTACAATGTATAATATTAATTAGATAATTGTTCAAACCAAAAACATAAAAATAAACATAATAAGTAATTGTATTGTAAAAAATATGTGAAAATTTAGCTTTAAATTGTAATGGAGTTGTAATGTGGTAGTTTTCATATGTGGTACTTGTAATGTGGAATTGTTGATGATAATCATGTATTTATAATATAAACATATGTATTCATAATTCTATATATTTTATAATTAATCACATATGTATTCTTACATATTAATTACAGTTTTTTATGAGTTTAAAGTTTAGAGTTTAAGTTTAGGGTAAAATTATAAAAATAAATAAACATGCCGCAGCGTACTTTTAACAATGCCGTGGCATGACCTATTGAACCATGACTAATAACCGTAGTCGAACTCACGCCACGGCATATGAAAAACTATGCCTTGGCATTTGAACAATCGCCGCGGCAGAAGGGTAGTAACGCCGCGGCATTTAATGACTTACAGAATCCATGCTCTCTGTATAATTTGAAACAACATATATGCCTCGGCATGGTATCATCAAGCCGTGGCTTTCCTTGGCCATGACGAGGCATGGATAACAGAATTCCGCGACTTATCTCGTCTGTTTACCAACGTACCCTCATAATTATGCAACTGGCCGAGGCCTTTCGTGACAATGCCGCGGCGAGTTGCATAATCAGGAGGGCAAACTTGTAAATTAAAATTAAGCCATGGCGTGTTTATTTAGATGCCGCGGCAGGAATAGTAAGTTTACAATGTAATTATTAGTTATCATATTAATTGTAACACAATTTTACTAAATTAAATTATCTTATTAATAAACTATGAAAAACAAAATAATTGTTTAAACAAAAAACAAAACATAGTAATATTAATTAAATAATTGTTCAAACAAAATCAACATAATAAGCAATTGTTCAAAAGTAATAAACATTATAAACAAAATAAATATATAAACAAAATCAATTGTTCTCGGTGTTGACCGGGCTCACGGTGTTGACGGGGTTCTCGGTGTTGACAGGGTTCTCGGTGTTGTTGGGGTTGACGGGGTTCTCGGTGTTGATGGGGTTGACGGGGTTCTCGGTGTTGACGGGGTTCTCGGTGTTCTCGGTGTTGTTGGGGTTGACGGGGTTCTCGGTGTTGACGGGGTTGACGGGGTTCTCGGTGTTCTCAATGTTGGCCTGGTTCTCGGTGTTCTCAAGGTTGTTGGGGATCTCGGGGTTCTCCGGGTTGTCGGGGTTCGCGGGGATCTCGTTATCGTTGTTCACGCCCACATTCTTGCCACCGTTCTGGCCCTCGTTGATCTCGGGGCCTTCAGCAAATGCCAGCTCTGGATATTGATCAGGATATCCTGCTGGCCACGGCATTGGTGGAAACTGATTTGGCGCTTCGAATCCTGGGTAAATTTTACAGATTGCATTTATTGATTATAAAAAACATTTCAATACAGATGTAATATTGATTAAGGATAAGATTCAAACCTGGATAGATACTCGGCCAGAAGGACCGACAATATGCGGTGAACTCCAGCAGACTACGAACACCGTGAGCCACGAAGGCTCTCATCGGCGGAGCATCGTAGTTAAGCTCAGGTGGTGGTGGTGGTGGGGGCGGCAACAGGCGGCATCGCAACGTCTTGATCCAGGCTGGGATTAATCACTGGCTCCTCGTCTTCGGGTTCTTTCAAACTCCGAATCCAGGCCGCGTCCATTTTCTTTCCATACGGCACCGGAATGTCGAGTTCATTCTCCTTGATCTAAACGATAGTTTGAAAAACAGATTAAATCAATATTGATACAACTGAATTTCACAACTATACTTATACACAAATGAAGCTATACTTACCTCGGCGTTTTTGCAGAGAGCTATGATAAGGAACAGGAAGCCCAATGAGCACTTCGACTGCCCGTACACCATGCTACGCATGTTGGAGAATATGAAACGACCGACGTTGATATTCAATCCCCTAACTCCGGCGTAGATCAACTTGAGAAAGTCGAACTGCAGCTCCGTGAAGTGCAAGTGCGTGTATAAGTTGCTCCCAAAGAAGTGCATCCACACTTTGGCTTTCCGATTAAGCTGACGTTTTACCAGCCTCGTCTCTCTGCCCCTCTCGTGCCACTGAGCTCCGGGCGTAGCAATTGTCGCCGCTATGTCGTCATAGAACGCTTGATTCAACTCTTGGCTTTCCAAGTGGGTGTGGTCGTTTTCCTCGTCCGTCAAATTGCGGGTACCGAGGAACGCATAGATGATTTGAGGATTGATCTCAAATCGAGTACCCCGAACACTGACAAACCCGATTGCTGACTCATCGGGAAGAGCTGCATAGAATTTGTGGACCAGGACACTCTTCGCCTGAAGCTTTGGTTGGAGTATGAAATTCTCCCAACCGCGCGCTATGATGCTCCTATGAGATCTTCCCCGAGTTCTCCCATATCTGAGATCGGGAATTTGGCAAATCCCCGCTCTGGGCATATTTTTCGCGTTCTAATTTGTAGAAATCTTTTCTTGGCTGCCTCGGTGTTGAAGTTCGGTGTTTCAATGGGAGGTGGTGGATCAACTTGAAGATCCTCCGAGGCCTCTTGGGCTCGGCTCCCGGATCCGCGAACCAATAAGTAACCACGTGCTCTTTTTTTTGGGGTGCCATTTAAACCTATAAAAAAGATAACGTCACATATTAAATTATTAATTTCAAGCAAAAAAACTAATCAATATAACTAATTTCAATTCCCAACACCTAATTATTACAAAACTAATTTCAAAATCGAATTTCAATACGCAATTTCAAAACTAATCAAAATTTTTAAAACACAATTTCAATACGAAACCTAATTTTAAAACGCAATTACAATACCTTAAACTAAATTTCAATTCGCAAAACCTAAATTCAATACCCAATTAATTTCAAAACCTAGATACAAAATCTAATTTCAAATCCTAATTTCATTCACAAAACCAAAACCTAATTACAAAAGCTAATTTCATCTCACAAAACCAATACCTATTTCAAAACATAATTGAAACTCACAAAACCAATAGCTAAATTCCAAACCTAATTGAAACTCACAAAACAATACCATGACCTAATCAACACCAATAATCAAGTATTGATTTAAAAAAAATGCTATAAAAACGAAGTTTGATACTAACGTTGAGAGAACTTACCGGCGACGGCTGATGACGGAACTCGCGGCGAAACGACGGCAAGAGAGCAGGGGTGATAGCCTAGGTAAAGAGGCGAGGGCGAGGGCGACGGCGAGGGCAGAAGCGAGGGCGAGGGCGAGGGCGAGGGCGAGGGCTCGAGGAGTGGAGGAGTCGAGAGGCGAGCGGAGGAAATGAGAAAATTAGGAAGTTAGGGTTCGGATAAATACGATACACGCCGCAGCTTGTTGTTAGTCATGCCACGGCGTGGGTATGCCGTGGCATTTTTTAAGACAAGCCGCGGCATACAAAGGGTTTACTGCGGCTTTATGAACAACGGTTTCATGCTGTCGTTGTGTACCATCCATGCCGCGGCGTATAAAAGATAATGCCACGGCTTATCTTTCTAAAATCACGTGCCGTGGCGTTTTCAACTAAACGCCGCGGCATACATTGCATGGTATGAACAACGGTTTATTAGATTTCATCGTGTACAAATAATGTCGTGGCATGTTATATATAATTCCGAATAAAAATTGACGTGCCACGGCTGATAAAGGATCACGCCGCGGCTTACAGTGTGTGGTATGAACAACGGTTTTTAAGAGTGTCGTTGTGTACCAACCATGCCGCGGCATTTCCAACCATGCCGCGGCATACATTGATCTCAATGAAACATTTTCAACAATGGTAAATATATCCGTGGTAAATTTGAGAGCGTGCCGCGGCACGCCACGGCGTGCCGCGGCGTTATTCGATTTTCAACCATGGAAAAAAATTTCCATGGTTGAAACTTGGATTTCGACCATGGATTAAAAAATCCATGGTTGAAACTCCGTGGTAGGATCAACAATTTGTACTAGTGAGAGTAGTAAAAATTATTAATGTACAAAAACATTTAGGAATTAAAAATAAACAAGGACGGAATTTTACATATATTGCCTTTCAATTTTTTTGTAATTTTTTATTCGAGTAGTAGACAAAGTTATAAATAATGAATGACTTAATTTTCCTCAAAATTATTTACCATTTATCTTTGAAAGGATAATATATCCCTATTTTATTAAACAAAATTTACCACAACTCTTTACCTTAAAAAAATAAGGATAATTTTTATTATGTGACTTTGTTGTATGAACTTTTTAGCATATTTCTTGTAAAAATATATATTACATAACAAAAATCTTAAAACATTCATGTTGAAAACATTAGTTTAATCGTAACTTCTTTAGAACATATTTAATGATTCTATATAGTATTATAAATTTAATATTATCGTAATACGCTTAAGTGGTTCAAAAATATTAGTTATAAAATATGTGTATATAAATTATTATAAAATAAATATAAATTATGATGACAAACATTATCGGATATACTATATATCTACATATAAATTTTAAAATTCGACATAAATATTTCAGATTTTTATGATATGATTTAATATATCCTTTTATTAACCATAAATCTCGGGAATTAATTAATGAATAAATTTGTCTAATTAAGAATTGATATATATTTTATATCCAATAAGGATAACATTTAATATGAGTAGATTTTTTTTTTAATGTGTTTGGTAACGTTGTAATTAAATATCTTTTCTATTTTCCTATAAATTATGGTCTTTCTTTCCAATCCATCATAAACCACAAACAAGAAAAAGAAATGGGCAAAGCTTCTGTGGTTATTCTTCTAGCACTTGTTGCATGTAAGTCTTTTTTAAGTTTCCTGCATGTAGTTTATCTATAATTTTAATTAATAGTCATTAAGTAGTACCGGTCGCTAGCTAAAACTAAGTTGAATTAGTTTGACTCTGGCCTATTTTTATACTAGTTTATAAAATGTGGTCTGATATATGTCTCTATAATATTACAGGTTTTGTCTTATCGCATCATTACATAGACAGAGTGGAAGCAAAATATTGCACGAGAGACTCCGATTGCCTTAATTCTCGGCCATGTGGATCAGGAATTGAACTCATTTGTGCGAGTGGATTTTGCACCTCCATCCACCCTAAAGCTTCTCCCGCGGAGGAAGGACAAGCATATCCATCTAGGTGTGATCCCCTAATGAATTGATTATCGAGAAAGCATAATCAATTGATGATGTCAAAATAAATTTGTTCATTTGCATTGCAAGTGGCCAAAATCTTTAAGGAAATAATATGATTTTTAATTTTTTCTTAGTTAAGTGTTCCTTTATCTAGTAAATGTCCATCAAATCATGTGCAAGGGGTATTCATTTTTTATATACCTACAATTCAAATTTTAGTTTCCCATAAGGGTAAAACAAAGACTTTTAAGAGATGGTACTTCAATATTATTAAAACCATTGACAATTAGTAGCCAATAAGTTTTCCTGAAAAAATTTAAAGGACAAAGATATATTCGCCACTGAAATTTAGTCTCAAATAAGGAGCCAAGTTATTAGCACTGAAAATCAGTCACTAAATTTAGTCGAAGGAAAATCAGTCCCGAATAGCAACAGGTACTGATAAATTAGTCCTAGATACTAAGTATTCAAGACTGATATATCATACTTTCGCAAACTAGTCCTAGATGCTAACATTTCTTTTAGTGCGTGTTAAATTACTTTTTCTTTTAATTAGTAAAATAAATTTTAATCCAAAACACCCTCCGGTGGCCCATTTTCGTAAAATAAAATGTCTATATTTTCCTAAGAATATCAATATATTCAAACACGACATAAAATTTGTGAAACAAGGACACGGGACGAGTCCGGGAGCCATAAAACACTTTGGAAATACTTTTTCGGGCCCCACGCACACCCAGGAGCAACCAGAAACTGCCACGTGGCAGCTTCACCCTTCACTCGCCCTCTACTCGCCCACTTGGCCGCTGATGTCATCTCTGACGTCATCACCACGTGCCAAGCTAGTGAGCAGCGAGTGGGCAAAAACGCCGCGGACAAATCATATATAATTTGTCCCCGGGGACCTTCTGAAACAATATTTATTTGCACCGGAACCCCAGGATCCAGTTATAAATAGAGGCTCAGTTCATTCAAACCGTTACTCACTCAAACTTGATGGAATTCACTGGAATTCTCTCGAGGTCTTCTCTAACCCCTATAAAATTGCCTCCCTCTTATATACTTCACTAATGTTGAGCGTCGGAGGTGAATCAGGGGGTACCCCCCCTGTTTCCCCTCACCTCGGGTATTCTTTTGCCAGGTCCGGAAACTGAGAGATAAGGGAGGTCTCTGAGGGAGTCCTACACGGTAGGGTCCCACTTGATAGATCTTGTTCTACGTGGTGCCCGGTCTATCTCACAGTCCATTGCGCGTCTGTGCGGATAGCTCGGGGACACGTATCAGAGCCCACAATTCAGGTCGAGGGACTAGACCTGGAGAATTTCTCTAAAAAGACCAACCAAAGGAGAACCCCTGGAAAAGATCCTGGGACAATTCGACGACCCCGCCAGACTTTCTTCTAGATCTGCGTGGAACCCGTTTTGTCTCCCAGTCTCATATCTCTTACAGATATCGTGACTTTGCGGACAGTCTGTAGGGCCCAGACTAGAATCGACGTCACAGGCCGAGGGGCCAATCTCCCAGGATTCAGTGTTAGATCACCTGTTCGTGCGGAGCCCAATTCTGCGAGATAACCCGAACCCGTAACCCGAGCCTTGTCCATTCCAGGTCTTGAGTTAACAGGTGAAGAGTAATCCCCGAATCGCCGGACCTCAAACGCCGAACGATACATTTTGATCTCAGTGCCAGGAACTCAACTCGGAATCTGTGTCACTCACACGCCGAGAGAGAGCAAGAGGGAGGGGAAATCTGTCATCCCCGCAACAAGGCCAACAAGCCCAACACATTTCAATAGAGGCCCACCAAAGAGTCAACAAAACGACATTGGGCCCGCTCCAACACCAGCAATTGGTTCGATACAGTGTTTGAGCTAAAAACAGTATCAACATTTTGGCGCTAAAAGAAGGGGGGCCGCTCGAGCACAACATCGAATTCAAGCCTCTTAATACCCTCCCAGCAGTAAATCCTCATCCTTTTCTTTCGAACATGCGGAATGGCGAACGAATCAACATAAGGCACGCCCTCTCGTCCTAGAGTTGGGGTGGCTCTAAACACACGGACTCAGGTCAACGCGCGCCGAAACCGCGCACGAAACCAGCCCGAGATGAGCTTTTGTCAAGAGTCTGCAGTCATTGAAGACTGACAGCGACTAGCCCGACTGGAAGATAGCGTCTTCCGGCTAACTGGGTTTATGTCCAAACACCTCGGGCTTGACGACACCAACCACGACGTCCTCAACGAAGAGGAAATTCCAGAAGAGGCCGTGGAGCTCACGCAGAGGAAGCCTCGCGACAAACAACCGACATCTGAAGACAATCAGGAGCCGGAACGGTCGCAAACGACCCAAGGGTCAGCCTTTGACCGACTCAGGAGCTCAACAACTCGGAAGAACACCCTACATTGCCGGAAACACGCCAGGGCGCGCAGGGAGGACGAGGGAGACCTCCATCACCACCCAAACTGCCCGAATCGCGAATAGGATCTACGGCAACGTGCCAGTCGGAAGAGAGAAAGATGTCGCCACCGAGAGGATTCAGATGACACTGGTACAAAAACATCAGAAACCCCTCAGCACGCCACCTCCCGTCACACGACGTGGAAGGTGGATGTCGCCCAGGCACCACTCCCAGCGGCATCTCCCTCATACGATGGACTAAAAAATGAAGTCCAGGCGCTCAAAAAGGAAATGCAAGAGCTCGCCGCGGCGCACAGCTCCAACCCGGCCTTCAAGAGCATGATCGAGGGAGTCATGTCCCCCCTCGCTA
This sequence comes from Parietaria judaica, assembly GCA_954871525.1. NCBI lineage: Eukaryota > Viridiplantae > Streptophyta > Magnoliopsida > Rosales > Urticaceae > Parietaria > Parietaria judaica. The sequence continues at coordinate 6,763,680 of OX940868.1, forward strand.
ATCATTTGCTCGCCGAAGATCTCGACGGAGACTTAAGGTTCCCGCTGAACCTCACCTAAGACGGCACCAGCGACCCAACATACCACCTGGTGCAGTACCAATTTAATATGCGGTGAAGAAATGCTCGCCCTCCACGATGTGCCAGGCTTTCTGCCTCACCCTGGCTGCGCCCGCCTTCAAAAGGTACCAACGGCTTCTGAAGGGCTCCATGGAGTCCTCCAAGCAGTTGGCAGGACTCTTTGTCTCCCGCTTCACAAGCTCGATTTCGCAACGAAAGGGAAAGTCATATATGTGGACCCTCAGACAGCGTAAAGACGAATCCCTCCAGACTTACTTGAAAAGGTTCTTCAAGGAAGCAAACAAAGTTGCTAGCTACGCGGGCGACGATGCAGTCACCGCTGTGATCGACGGCCTCCCAATGTGCAACTTCGCGCACTCTCTCATTAAGTAGAGGCCAGCCTCCATGGACGAACTAATGGCGAGGGCCGCAGATGACATCGCAGTTGACGAGTATTACAGCAACCGAAGCCAGCCCAACTTGGGGGATCAACACCCGGATGAAAAGAAAGATGGATATGACGAGCCTCTGAAAAAGAGGCCGCGCCCACAGCATGACTCAGAGATCGACAACGACAACCCAGGCGAACAGAGAAGTTCAACAAAGACAGGAACTTCACTCCTCTGACCACATCACCAACAATGATCTTCAGCCTTCATGTAGATAAATTTGGAACCCCCCGACCAGTCGGGAGAGGTACCAAGAAATATAAGAGTCGATACTGTGAGTACCATCGGGATCACGGTCACACGACGTCGGAATGCTGGAAGCTAAGAAAAGAAATCGAACAGATGATCAAGGGTAGAAAACTGAAGGAGTTCGTCAAAAAACTAGTATCAGAAAGAGGGAGACCCGGCGATCCAAAACCCCAAGAGAATAAGCAGCGTTGAAGTGGCGGTCCAAATCTACCTAGCCCAGACAAGGAGCAAGGTAGGCCCTAGCCCTCGCAGTACAATATCATATCCACCATCCTGGGCAGACCCGAAACCGGAGACTCGAGCCACAAACGAAAAAGATAGGCTCGAGCTTTATAAGGAGATCAAGAGACTCATCAAATCAACCTGGCTAACATCGGATGTACACCAAATCTACTTCCTACCCAGACGATAACCTTTACGGAGGAATAAGCCCAAAAATTGTTACACCCCCACAACGACGAGAACGTGGTCGAGACGCTGATCGCCAACAACCGGGTACGACGGGTGTTGGTCGACAACGAAAGCTCAGCCGACATCATCTTCAAGGCAGCCCTAGAGCGTATGAGCCTGGGAGGACTCGTTCTGCCACCAGTTAAGACTCCGCTCAACGGCTTCAACGGGAAGCTAGTCATCACCGAAGGCGCCATAGAGTTGCCAACAACGTTCGGCTCGGAGGACGGCGCCCTTGTCACCAAGATGGTCAGATACCTCGTTGTGGACCAGCTCTTGGCCTACAATATCATCATGGGAAGACCAAGTCTTAATAAGCTGCAAGCTAACTCATCGACCTTTCACCTACTCGTCAAATTCCTAACGAAAAACGGGATAGGAATCATCAAAGGAAGTCAACGAGACTCCCGCTCCTGCTACGCCTTAGGGGCAAAGTCAGCGAAGAACGAACTAATCATCAGCACTATCCGCCAACTCGGAGACGAGCTTGCCCCTGAGCTGAAAGATGCTCGGATGCTTGGCGAGCTTGATCCTAGAGATGGTAGGCTGAAACAAACCATGGAGTCGTCCTGTAACGTGACTTAAATCACGATAGACGACAGTGCACCTAAAAATGTGTCACGATCGAAGCCCAGCTACCAGTCATGGTCAGGACGCAATTGATCGCCTTATTGCGGGATTTCAAGGACGTTCTTGCTTGGTCGCACGCCGATATGTCCGGCATCGACCCCGAGATTGCAGTCCACCGACTCAACATAGAGAAGGGAAGAACCCCAAAGATACAGCGGCGACGGGCATTCAACCCCGAAAGGTATCAGGCAATCAACGAAGAAGTCAGCAAACTTATCGCCGCAAATTTCATCAAGGAAGTCACGTACCCCGACTGGGTATCCAATGTCGTGATGGTTAATAAGCCTAATGGCAAGTGGAGGATCTGCATAGACTATTCCGATCTCAACGCAGCGTGTCCGAAAGACTGCTTCCCGCTTCCAAGGATCGACTAGCGGGTGGACGCCACTGTCGGTCACCAGCTCATGAACATGATGGACGCCTACTCGGGATACAACCAGATACAAATGCACGAGCCTGACCACATACACACAACGTTCGTGACCGACCGTGGCCTGTATTGCTTCAAGGTCATGCCGTTTGGACTCAAGAACGTTGGAGCCACATACTAGCGTCTGGTCAACCGGATGTTTGCACCGATGACATGATTGTGAAAATCCTCAAAGAAGTTGACCACGTCAAAGATCTACGTGAGACATTCCTGCTTCTCCGAAAGTATCAGATTAAGTTGAATACCACCAAATGCGCATTCGGAGTCGTGTTCGGAAAATTCCAGGGGTACATCGTCAACCGACGAGGAATCGAAGCAAATACGGAGAAGATCCGGGCCCTGCTCGATATGAAAAGCCCGCAGAGGATAAAAAAGTTCAAAGCCTCAACGGGCGCATCAACTCCCTAGGCCGGTTCGTGTTAAAAGCCACTGATCGATGTCAACCGTTCTTTAAGGCCCTCAAAGGCGGAAAGAATTTTGCTTCGGACGAAAGGTGCGAGGACGCTTTCTAGGAGCTGAAAAGTTATCTCGGATCGCCTCCCTTACTGTCTAAGTCAAAGGACGAGGAGACAATCTTCCTCCACCACTCCGTATCAACCAGGGCGGTCAGCTCCGTCCTAGTCCGAAAAGAAGAAAAGAAGCAGCTGCCAATCTACTACGTCAGCAAGGCCCTTCTTGACGCAGAAACGCGTTACACGCAAATTGAAAAATTGGCACTTGCGCTGGTCACCGCTGCAAAGAAACTCCGCCCGTACTTCTAAGCCCACCAAATCGTAGTGCGAACCGAGTATCCCGTGCGAAAGGCGCTCCTAAAAGGCACCTCTTTGCGCATGGCAATCTAGTCACAAGAGCTGGGAGAGTATGACGTTGAGTACCAGCCACGAGTTGCCATCAAAGGATAGGTTGTAGCTGATTTCATCGCCGAATTCACCTACGACACTGAGGTCGAGACCAAAATAGAAATCGACAAGCTGCCACAAGCCGCCAAGAGGAAAGCAAGTCCCTAAGGTCCAATCTAAACCCTACACGTGGACGGCGCCTCAAACGCGCATGGCTCAGGAGCTGGAATAGTGGTCACTAACCCAGATGGCGGAAAGCTCCGCTACGCCATTTTCTTCGGATTCAAAGACTCAAACAATGAAGACGAATACGAAGCGCTGCTAACCGGGCTACGAGTCGCGCAAAAGCTCGGAGTAAAAAAATATGTGAATCCCCTGCGAATCCCAGTTAATCGTAAAGCAAGTGGAAGGAGAGTATGAGGAAAAAGAAAGCAACATGGCAGCCTACCTGATTCAAGCCCAACGGCGCCTAGAGTTCATAGCTTCGTACGAGATGGCCTAGATACCACGTGCCAAAAACTCTGAGGCTGACATATTAGCCCGAATGGCGTTATGGGCCGACGATGAAGAACTTGGAAAGGTTCCCGTCGAAGCTCTCGAGCACCCCTCAATCAAGAAGGACGGAATTCTCATAGTGTCCAACAGAGCCGTTGAAAAGCAGATGTCGCCTATGATCAAGCACATGAAACGCGGTGCCCAGTCTATCAGTGAAGCTCTCGCAGCAACCGACGGGGTTGCCGAGAAGCGGATGTCGCCTGCGGTCGAGCTCCTGAATCACTGTACCCACTCTATCAGTATAGCTCTCGTAATGCCCGATAGGGCCGCTGGAAAGCGGATGTTGCCTGCGATTGAGTACCTGAAACATGGTACCTAGCCAGCCAATCTTGACAAAGTCTTCAACACGTTTGATAAAGCCGGCCAAAGTTGGATGACTCTGATAACAAAATACCTTGAATACGGCACTATACCTTCCAACCGCAACGAAGCTAGACAGCTACAGTTTCGTGCGACAAGGTATGTGTTGTACAACGGAGAACTCTACAAACGAGGCTTCATGCAACCTCTCCTGAAATGTATTCTTGAAGACGACGCCAACCTCGTCTTTCGGGAAATCCACAAAAGGAGTATGCGGAAACCACTACGCAGGGCAATCCCTCGCCTTAGAAGTCCTGAAACAAGGGTACTTCTGGCCGACTCTCAAGAAGGACACAATCGAGATGGCACGAAAATGTGACAAATGTTAGCGGTTCGCCATAATACCGGGCCAGCCAGCAGTCTCGTTGTGCCCGGTGATGGTTCCTCGCCCATTTTCCAAGTGGGGAATCGACTTGATCAGAATATTGCCAAAGGCCCCGGGAAGGGTTGAATACGCAATAGTCGCGGTCGATTACTTCACTAAGTGGGTCGAAACAAATCCTATCGGGAAGATCACGCAGACGAACACGACTAACTTCATCTGGCGCAACATAGTCTGTCGGCACGGGATACCAAAATCGCTCATCACCAACCATGCCAAGCAGTTCAACAACATAGACCTTCGAGCCTTCTGTAATGAGCTCAGAATCAACAATACCTACTCATCGCCCGTCTACCCTCAGGCGAACAGGCAGGTCGAGTCTGCCAACAAAGACATCAAGACGATCCTGAAAAATAAGCTCGACGAAAAGAAAGGCAAATGGGCAGAGGAGCTGCCCTCGGTCTTCTGGGCATACCGAACCACGACCCGAAATGCCACGGGCAAAAACCCTTTCGCCCTGACATACGGCATTGAGGCAGTTATCCCCGCTGAAATAGCGATCTCGTCGAGGAAAAGCACAAAACGACAAACAAAACGAAGAACAAACGACGAGGCTCTGCAACTAGAGCTTGACCTCGTCGAGGAAAAGCAAAACGAAGCCTACACACGTCTGGTGGCCCTGAAGCGTGTTTTTGAGCGCTACTACAACTCTAAAGTCAAAGAGCGATGTTTCTTGGAAGGAAGCCTGATTCTGAGAAAAGTGGGACAAAACACACAAGTCCACGCCGCGGGAGTCCTCGGACCGACATGGGAGGGCCCGTACCACATCACCAAAGTAATCAGAGAAGAAACCTACCGACTCGAAGACATGGGAGGTCGGGAAGTTCCCCACCCCCGGAACGTGGAATACTTGAAGCAGTACTACCTAGTGCCCGCGCTACGAGGTCTAGCCAAGACGGAGGTCAAAGCTGAAGCTAAAGATCAGGTTAAAAGCTAAGAGCCCATCTGAAGCTAAGATCCAACCTGAATCTAAAAACCAAGTTGAAGCTAAGAGCCAAGTCAAAGCTAAGCGCCAACATCCACCGCTACCACCCTTGATACACCATGGGCCCGGAAATAGCCTCGACCGTCCACATATATGTAACACGCTATCCGATGTGAAATAAGAGCGCCACAAGAAGCGCCAAATAATATAAACCGCTGAATATTTCCTGAAAACTTTCCAAAAATTAGAGACTGTCACCTCCAAAAATTAGTTTTCTCACAATCTTTCCCGATTACTAAAAAACAGGGGGGTTGATAGAGATTAAAAAAAACGCGGGTGAAACGCGGACATCGGGAGAAAATTCCGAGACGGTAAGCCGCTCGTAGGGTGTAGACCTCGGCACAAGGGCTCGGAGGGCTAGACACTAAGGCGCAAAACCCCGACCGTAAAAGACCGAGACAATACGACGCTCGTAGGGCGCAGACTCTTGCACAAGGGCTCGGGGGGCTAGATACTAAGGCGCAAAACCCTGACCATAAAAGACCAAGACGGTAAGCCGCCTGTAGGGCGCAGACTCCGGCATAAAGGCTCGGGGGGCTAGACGCTAAGGCGCGAAACACCAACCGAAAAAGGACCAAGACAGTAAGCCGCCCGCGACGCGCAGACTCCGGAACCGAGACGGTAATCCGTCCACGAGACACAGACTCCGGTAAAAAGGATCGATAAGGTAAGCTGCCCACGAGGCGCAGACTCCGGCACCGAGACAGTAAGCCGTCCACGAGACGCAGAATCCGGTAAAAAGGACCGAGACAGTAAGCCGCCCACGAGGCGCAGACTCCGGCACCGCGACAGTAAGCCGTCCATAGGGCGCAGACTCCGGCACAAAGGCTCGGGGGGCTAGACGCTAAGGCGCGAAGCCCCAACCGTAAAAGACCGAGACGGTAAGCCGCCCGTTGGGCGCAGACTCCGGCACAAGGGCTCGGGGGGCTAGACGCTAAGGCGCGAAACCCTGACCAAAAAAGGACTGAGACAGTACGCCGCCCGCGACGCGCAGACTCCGATACCAACACAGTAAGCCGTCCACGAGACGCACACTCCGGTAAAAAGGACCGAGATGGTAAGCCGCCCACGAGGCACAGACTGCGGCACCGAGACAGTAAACCGTCCACGAGACGCTGGCTCCGGTAAAAAGGACCGAGAGAGTAAGCCGCCCACGAGGCACAGACTCCGGCACCGCGACAATAAGCCGTCCATAGGGCACAGACTCCGATTCAAAGTCCGAGAATGGGTTAGGGATCTCCCGCCAACTCCGACGCAAAGTCCGAGAATGGGCCAGGGGTCAATATCTCACCAACTCAGGCACGGTATGGGCTAGGGATCTCAATCTCGCCACCTCTGAGACAAAAGACCACAGCTACAATCCTGGCAAAAGAATCGAGACAGTAAGCCACCCGCGAGGTGCAGACTCCGGCACCGTGACAGTAAGCCATCCATACGATGCAGACTTCGGTACAAAGTACGAGAATGGAATAGGGCTCTACCGTCAATTCCGACGCAGAGTCCGAGAATGGGCCAGGGTTCGAGATCCCACCAACTCTGGCACCCCACCGCTAAACCAAGCAAAGGCTCGGGGGGTGGGCATACCCCTAAATTTGAAGCCCTGGCTAAAGCCGGACAACACATGTACGGGCTGAAATTCTCTGGATGCGTGAAATGCTCACACACGAACTCCTGCAAGAGACTAGATAAACTAGTCGAAAAAAAGCACGGGATCTAACAAGCAAAAAGAAAAATGTGACGAGAATAACAAAGCCAGCCAAACACTACAAATCTACAAAAAGATCAGGGCCCTCAGGCTAATACACACGCGGTAATGTAAAATCGTCACATCTCTACAAAGACCGGGCAAGCCAACATATATATACAAGTACTCCCGAGAAGTACGCACAAAATCGTTCCACCAATGGCGCTATATGAGTTGCGAGCCCCGGACACAAAAAGAGATACGCGATACAGGCTACTACAAACAAAAAAGCTCCTGCACATGAACAGCGGCCCATGTCACATCTCAGCAAGATCCTCCCCTTTCGGGGCTGTCTGATGACCACCGTCAAAGGCCCCGTCCGATCCCAGTACTAGGGCCTCGAGCACGAGGTCAGCACCCTGAGGATAGAAATAGCCGCCGCCTGCAGCGCTATTCTCGCTTACGCCCATACCTCTCTGGACGACCGCCAGGGGGAACCCCTGGTGGGCTAGCGGCGCTGCATAGTGCGCGGCCGGAGGAGCCGGGGGAATAGAAGCTACAATAGGCTGCAGAGACACCCGTAAAGCCTCGGGGATGGAAACATCCTCGTACCAGTAGGACGTAGAAAAAGGCACCCCAAAGTTTTCCATCGCCAAGGAGCCGGTGCCGCCAATATAGCCGTCCCAATACCGGGCGTCACCTAGCTGATCCGCGGAACTCTGGACCCGCGCAACTTCGGCTGCTAACGCTGGAAATTTTCTCCCTAGCCTCCGCCAGTACCCGAACAACGCTGTTGTATTCCACTGAACCTCGTGCCACGTTACTAATGGCACGCTCGTGGTCTTCCTGAAACTTTCGAAGAAGCTGTAAGGCAAGGCTGAGACCTCCCTGTGTCATCTCTGCTTGAGAGTGAGCCTCCCAGCTCTCGCGTTCCGCCGAACCCACCCTAATGCGCAGGCTAGCGACCTCGTTTATGTGAAGAGAACAACTGTGTGGATCCCTCGAGAATCCGGCGGCGCTGATCCCACCATGCTCAAACACCGACATCACCTGCGCAGACAAAAAAAAAGAAAAAAAAAAAGATCACATGCTGGAAAACATACAAGGTACCATCTGTTGACGGCGATGTCTGGAAATGGGAGATGTCGCCACCGAAACGCGAGTCTTCTCTCTAGCTCCACGCTTCTCGCGATCTATGCCTGCGGCTAAAAAAGAAGTTGCGTCAGAATACGACGCACAATATCAAAAACGTTGTGACTAGAGAAAGAAAAGATATTGTGCGAACCACCAGATCCCATCTCAAGATCTAAAGGCATCCCAGTCAGACCACGGCCTTGTATCCATCCAGACCGCACCCACGCCGACCTCTCCAATTAGGAGGCAAAAAATCTATGGATTGCAGTCCTCGTCATAAAAAATTCGACGAGACCCCGATCCCTGGCGGCCGCACTATGGCACGGTAGGAGAGCTATGAATCGTTTGGGCACTGACCCTAGGTAAGTGCTCTGGACCCACACCCATCGACTGCACCAGCCTGGGTCCAAACGCCAGCCAAGTGCACTCTCGTCTATCGTGACCGCGTCAGGAACGAACCAGTTCTTAAACCCCCCTATGCCCCAAAACGGGCGGAGCGTGAAGAGTCCAAAAAATCGGACCGCGGATAGTTCACTGTCTCTGCCGTCGCGCCTCATTGAGAAACATCCAACGGCGTATCGGGAAGCATCAGGGCTAAGCTGGATTGGATGTAAGCCTAGCAACACTAGAAGGTTCTCTAAGAGAGGTGGGACCGGTAAGGAAAAACCCAATCGAATGCCCTCTAGGGGTACCGCTATCATCCCCTCACGCGGCCGACTGGGCACCGACCCCTCTGACGGAGCACAACCCCCCTCAGCCGGAACGATGTGCTCATCCCGGAAGAATGCATCAAGCTCCCCGGGAGTAACGGTTTTTGGGACATCAATGTCCAAAAAATCTAGCGGAGGGTTGAACCAGAACCTGGTAGGCTTACGGCTCACCAGATTGATTCGCCTCCTAACAATCCTGCAATAAAACAGGCATGACTCGCCTGCTATGTCGGCTCTTTGACGCAGTCCTTCCACGTCAACGGCCTCATAATCAGTACCTGCAAAACCGCTGAGAATATCTACATCTGCGTCGGGGGATCTCAGACCCACTCCCGATTCAACTAGAAAATCTCTCCGAAAGATCGCCCTGGGGACTATCGTCTCAGCTGACAAGTCCAATGGGGCGGACGGACCACCACGGACCTTAGGAAAGACAGGAGACGATACTCAGATCGCATCAGCCAACAAGGGCCCGTTGGACGATACTCCTCCGCCAGGTTCTACGACCGCCGCCTCCCTTTCTGGGGTCGCCGTAGAAACACGACCCCCCGGAAGCCCTTCCCAGCCGCCAACAAGCCGCATGGAAGCGCCCAAAGCTGGCGAAATTAGTGTTGACCCACGCGGGATCCCCGAGCCACCGCCGACTCCACTACACGCCGCCGGCGCCTCAAACGGGGTCGCCAAGGCCTCCCGATCAGTACGGGCCCCTTCCTCGTCGACGGCGAGCGGCGCCGTGGCGTCTCAATCGAGACCGACCGCCTCAGATCCGGGCGAGGGACCCCGGGCCTCGTCGCCTGCTCTGGCCTCAGTAGAGCACGCCGCCGCCACAGGCGGACTCCACGTGGCATCCCTATCACCGCGTGACCTACCTCCGTTGACGGCAGGCGTCGCCATGGAGCCCAGAGCAAGCCCGACCTCACCAGGTCAACGCGAGCCAAGCTGAGCGCCTCCTCGCGCCTCTGCCTCGTGGCCCGGATAGACCGAGGGGCCAATCTCCCAGGATTCAGTGTTATATCAAACCCACTCTCCCGTTCGTGCGGAGCCCGATTCTGCGAGATAACCCGAACGCGTAACCCGGGCCTTGTCCATTACAGGCCTTGAGGTAACAGGTGGAGAGTAATCCCCGAATTGCCGAATCCATTCCATTCCAGGTCGAACGGCGAATGATACGTTTCAATCTCAATGCCAGGAACTCCACTCGGAATCCGTGTCACTCACACGCCGATAGAGAGCAAGAGGGAGGGGAAATCTGTCATCCCCGCAACAAGGCCAACAAGCCCAACACAAATCAACAGAAGCCCACTAAAGAGTCAACAAAACGACATTGGGCCTGGTCCTACACCAGCAATTGGGTCGCTATAGTGTTTGAGTTAAAGACAGCATCAACAGTTCCTTTTTATTTTCGTAATCCTAGGATGCTTAATTTTCTCGGATTTTTATCTCCCAAATTATTTATCAGTTTCGCTTGAAATTTTGACCACTAGTTAAATTACGTTCATAGAAGTTATAGATTTATTTTCAGAATTTTCGAAGATATAGATCGCTCAGAATAATATTTTCAATTTTTACCCTTTTCGGAGAAACCGGAATATTCTCAATAATAGATTTTGATTTTGATTTCTAAAAATTCCTAAAGTCAGAATTAGTGTTTTTGCATAAAGATAGGTTTTATAGATAAGTTAGTTTCGAGAAAGTTTCATGTTTTACAAAATTCGAAAAGATGTTGGGATCTAGCCTGAAATTGCTTTTTAGTATTTCCGCTGAATAAAAAAGATAGGATATCGCATAGTTGGACGCTTTTTCTAAAAATTATCAAACCAAGAAAGTTATTTGTTTTCAAAAAATAATGGCAGTTTGTGAAGAACACTTTTTCCAATTCTTGTATGATTTTAGTATATCTAGAAAATACCTCAATAGTTTTTTTGAAAATCAAAATTCCCGTTTAGACTTTAAGTCAAATTTTAGGAATTATATAGCTAGTGATATAGTTCTAATCCATAATTAGAAAAATATGATCTAGGAGCACCGTTAGTAGAGGCGCCTTCGTCGGAGTCGCGAGAAAGACAATCAAACCTATTCAGGTGAGTTCAACATCACTGCATTACGAATTAGTTTGAAAATAAAAGTATTGTTCGACATGTTTGATGTGTGGTTTGTTGAAACGTTTGCTAGAATATTTCTGTTTCATAACGTTTGGAAGATTGATGTTGATTATGTGACGTCGAGAATGATTGTCGAGAGATGTTGTGTTCCTTTATCTAAAGGAATAATATATGGGTTGTTGCCAGTTAATAAGCTCATGATATTAAAAACAAGAGAAACATAGGGATTAATAAGGTGTCGTACCACACCTCACAAGGATGTTCTAAGAGTTTTGATTTATCTTGAGATGATCGAGTCATTGAGGAAGGATTTATCTTGCAGTTTAGCTAAATTGCGAATGTTATGTTGATTTCTAACCTAGGAAAAGATGCTAATCACCTAGGAAAAGATTAGTAATAGATTCCTAAAACGTAAAAGTGAAGCATAATTGAACATTTGCATGTTATGTTTTTTTTTCATATTATTTTGTGAGAAAATAGTTGTATCTCACTGAGCTTTAAGCTCACACAAAAAATGTTTCGTTCGTAATGTAGGTAAGAAAACTGTGATATGATTTCGTGGTGGATTGGACGCTGACTGTGGAGGATGTGCAAGGGATTAGGTGAATGGGTAATCACTATGAAGACATTTTCCGCATATTTTATTTCTTATACATTTTGGTTTTGAAAAAGGAATTCCTGATAAATATTTTTGCTACGTACGTATTTACGTACTTTACTTGAAGTTATAAAAAATATGGCCAAGTATTTTCAAAGAGTTTTAGAGTAGTTAGTAAGTGACGGCTTCGAAAAAGTCGGGCCGTTACAGGTACATTCATTGATTAATTTTCTTACTTTTGAAATGATAGAAGAAAGGTTTATATATAGAAAACATAGTTGTCGTTTAATTCTATAGTTTATATAAAGAGAAATTTAAGTATATATCCATTTTATAATTTTCTTGCATTATCTTTTAAAAATTATATAAGTTTTTCGTAGATGTGTGGAAGGATAACATTTAATACGATTTAAAATGAATCCTTTGAGTATAGTTATAGAGCGAGAATTTTTTTTTTTTTTTTATTAATCTCTTAAAAGTTAAAATCTTGTTTAAATAAAAAAAAGATTAACTGGGAAATACAGTTTTGACGCCTCATAGTCCAAAAGAGCTACAAGAAGTTCAAAGAGTAGTAAAATTATTAACGTACAAAAACATTTACGAATTAAAAATATACAAGGACGGAGGTTAATATATATTGCCTTTCAATTATTTTTGTAATTTTGTATTCGAGTAGTAGACATAGTAATAAATAATGAACGTCTTAATTTTCTTGATATAATTATTTACCATTTTTCTTTGAAAGGATAACATATCCCTATTTTATTAAACAAAATTTACCACAACTCTTTACCTTAAAAGAACAAGGATAATTTTTATTATGTGAAAACTGTGTTGTATGACCTTTTTAGCCTATTTCTTGTAAAAATATATATTACATAACAAAAATCTAAAAATATTCACGTTTACAACATTAGTTTACTCATAACTTCTTTTAGAACAAATCTAATGATTGTAAATAGTATTATAAATTTAATTTTATCGTAATACCCTTAAGTGGTTCAAAAATATTAGTTATATAATATGTGTATATAAATTATTATAAAATAAATATAAATTATGATGACTAACATTATCCGATATACTATATATCTACATATAAGTTTTAAAATTCGACATAAATATCTAAATTATGACATACTTTAAGTCATCATTATATGCGTTAATAATTCAAATTTTTAAAATATGATTTAGTATATCATTTTATTAACAATAAATCTCAGGAATTAATTAATGAATAATTTTATCTAATTAAGAAGTTTATATATATTGTATATCCAATAAGGATAACATTTAGTATGAGTAGATTTATTTTTAAATGTGTTTGTATTCCTTGTTTGGTAACGTTGTAATTCCATATCTTTTCTATTTTCCTATAAATTATGGTCTTTTTTTCCAATACATCATAAACCACAAACACAAATTACTATCCTAGAAATCCTTTCAAACTTATCTAAGAAAGAAAAAGAAATGGGCAAAGCTTCTGTGATTATTCTTCTAGCACTTGTTGCATGTAAGTCTTTTTTTATGTTTCTTGCATGTAATTTATCTATAATTTTAATTAATAGTCATTAAATAGTACCGGTCGCTGGCTAAAACTAAGTTGAATTATTTGACTCTGGCAGATTTTTATACTAGCTTATAAAATGTGGTATGATATGTGTCTCTATAATATTACAGGTTTTGTCGTATCGCATTAGAGAGAGTGGAAGCAAAACATTGCATGAGAGACTCATATTGCGTTAATTCTCGGCCATGTGGATCAGGGATGGAACTCATTTGTGCGAGTGGATTTTGTACCTGCATCCACCCTGAAGCTGCTCCCGCGGAGGAAGGCCAAGCCTACCCATCTACGCGTGATCGTCTATCCACTTGATTATCAAGAAAGCATAATCAATTGATGATGTCAAAATAAATTTGTTCATTTGTATTGCAAGTGGCCAATATCTTTAAGTAAACTATATGATTTTTAATTTTTTCTTAGTTAAGTGTTCATTTATCTAGTACATATACATCAAATCTTGTGCAAGGGGTATTAATTTTTTAAATACCTATAATTCAAATTTTAGTTTTCCATAAGGTAAAAACAAAGTCTTTTAAGAAATGATATTGCAATATTATTAAAACACTTGACAATTAGCCTAGTTAATAAATAAATAAAGACTACTTGAGATACCCTTGAAAAATGACAAATCCAATTTAAACTACGAAAACCGACATATAATCCTGGAATAAAGTATATGTTTTCAAATACACGTCATTTATTAAAAGCATTATTTTGAGAAAAAATATTCATTTTTACCATTCTTTTCCAAGAAATATTTAATTTAAATATTCCTCCTTGATCACATGAATATTCCTCTAAGGAAAAAAAATATTAGCAACGTAATTTTATATCAACTATGTATTTATAGTGCATGATTATATTTATTCAACTTGATAGGTAAATTCATTGATTAATATTCTTACTTTCAAAGTAATAGAAGAAATTTTTATATATAGAAGACATAGTTGTCGTTTATTTCTATAGTTTATATATAGAGAAATTTAAGTATATATCTGTTATGTGTATTTTTCGTGACATATAAAAATTGGGCTCATTTTGGCAAAAGTCAAAGCCTGCTGAGAAAAGTCAAAGCCTATCATGGTAAGTCTAGGCCTATCACCAACGCTAGAGGCCCGGGACAGAAGAACTAAGACATTGGCGAGGCCCGGGGCGATAAAGGCGACAAGCCTACAAGGTGACGAGCCGGCAAGCCGAAAAGACGACAAGGAAAAAAGCCGACAACCCAACAAGGCGACAAGCCGACAACGCGACGAGGCGACAAGACGACAAGGCGAAAAAACCGATCGTCGGAGCTTGGCAAGGGCATAACTTGAAATTATTCTACACGGCGAGAAGATCTGAGACTACGAAGATCGCCGGGAAATCCTCTAGATTTTCCCGAACACAACCTACGGACTCGAAGACAACCCGAAGACATCAAAGACGAATCGAGAAGCGTCGGAGACCCGTTTTGGAGGAAAGGGGACCCAACAATCCCCCTGTTGCAGGGAGAAATTCGCAGGACCCCAAGGGGTGCAATTCCCAGGGAATTTAATGGCCCCTAGGGTGCAATTCTAGCGAGTTGTTTTCCTATAAATAGGAGCCTTCCCCCCCTCATTTTGACACACACTCGGTGTTGGAAATTGGATATAGCTCTGACGCCATTTATTGGAAATCGGATATACTAATATGCCAATTTACCTTTGAAAATAACGAAATAGCTTCGATTGCAAATTCATTAAAAATACTTTTAACGTCCCGTCCAAATTACCTCGAATATTCCGCTCTCATCAGTCCGTCCGGGTAACTTCAAAAATAATTTTAAGTCGGAAAAGTTACACCGTAACAACGTACTGACATCGAGTAATTTGGATAAAGCGACCGGATAAATAATTGGCAATTTAATTTATCACAATTAATTTCATAACAACATTATCAAATCTAATGTCTATGGAAAATAAATAAATATAATAAAAGGAGTTTTGCATTTAGTGACCCAATGCATAAGGCCGTACCTCATTGACGACTTCCGGCTGCGCGTTCTGACTTTGGCAGGGCTCCGCCGATGCTGAGGGAAACTCCCGTGATCTTCCGGGATATTCTCCTGGATTCCTCGTACCGAAGCGTGGGCTTCGCCGGCAGGACTCCGTCGCAAAATTTAACTGGCGGTTCTTTTTAAGCTTCCGGAGAAAAATATCTCCTAAGCCGAACCAGAAGAGAGATCAGAAGCAGAAAACTCGCAGACCCTAAAGAGAGAGGGAGAGCTCGAGTTTTTGCTCTGGGGAAAGGTGTGAAAAATGTGTAGAATGAGCTCCCTATTTATAGCCTTTAGCCCGTAACCAAATTTGAGAAATTTACTCCCAACTTTCGAAATTATATATATTAAATATAATTAATTATCTTAATCCAAAGGTTTAGATTCAATCTCATCTAAATCCAATGGATATAATTAATTAGGGATTTAATTAAATAAGAAAGACTTGGTAAAATCAAAAACCAATCTTATCTACTTATTTAAATTTCGAAATATATATATATAATAATAATAATAATAATAATTTTGAAAATTATTAATTATTATATATATTAATTAATTTCCAATCCGACGGTAAAGATTAAATCTTAAACCGATCCAACGGATACAATTAATTAGGTCAAATTCGAAAACCCTAAGCTTGGTCACCAAGCTATTATTTTTGAATTAGGGTTAGGTCAAAAATCAATTATCTTAATCCAACGGTTGATATTAAATCATTTCCGATCCAATGGATTAAATTGATTTTAGGGTTTTTGCTAAAATACCAAATATTAGGTACTTATGCCGCAAATATTTAAAAGTTCAAACCAAGTCAAATGTGTGTGAAGTGGTTGAACTTTTCTTGCTGCTCATATCGATATACACATATAATATATAATTAAATATATATTATTATTATTAATATAAATCTATTAATTATTAATTAATTATTAATAAGATATTAATAATTAAATCTAAATAATTAAATTATATTAATAATTCCTGATCTCAATATCACACATTAAAATGTCATGGTGCCACACCATCATTTAAATTCGTGACATGTGATTTAATTTCATAGCTTGTCGTACCGAACACAAACTTAGAAAATCCATAAATCACAAACCGTAAGTCGGAATGACTTGGTTCAAAAAGAAAAGTTGCTTAGAATTTAATTTACATCAACATGGTGCTGATAGAAAATCTAAATTCTAACTTTCTTTTTATCAGTTAATTCCGTGTACCAAAATATGGTACTTTTGCCACGCTGACGATAAAACTATCTGACGTCTGCCAAAGACTTGTCAGTTTTATTAGTCGAGCCAAATGATTAAACATTATCCAGAATGTATTTTAATCACGTACGTATCATCCGTTATGGAGCTATCCTGGGGACCATGGACCCGTATCACTTAAGCTCTAACGAACCGCTAGATGTTCGTCAAACCTCGAAGTGATTCCACTATAGACCCGAGGCTGTACTCTTTAGTGATACGGTATATATTATTCCCTTATAACAGCAGGGTGTCCATTGATACAATCAAATTCCGGTTATTGATCTTTCACTTGATGATCCAGTACATGAGCAGGCGGATTTTACCGTATTGCCTCTCACTACATTTTCATCCTTAATTCAGTCGGATGATATTATGAGCAACCCACTTATGATTACGAGTCATAATCTGGCCATGGGTAAATCTCACTTCTCACCATCGAAAATTAAGGGAATCATCTTGACTCTGAAGAGAGCTATGTGATGCCCATATCTATGATCAAGCTACCTTCACTGTTGACTATCATGTTCCCAAAATAATAGTGTTGGGAACAGCGGTAATATATTGTGTTCTTAAACGGTTAAATCAAAGAACAATCAGGTCAACAGATCAGACTCAAGATCACTCAGGACTTAGATCGATATCCATTTGATCATCTACTAGTGACTAAACTTCAAGTTATCAGTGACGGTCTTATATGATAACTTCTTGAGTTTAAGTCAGGTCCAGTCCAGTATGAAGACGCTTCATACTTAATGCACTTCTAGTGAATGTGACACACACACTTAATCCAGAATAGGATTATATCACTTAGTCACATTAATGACCTTTTCAATTAATGAGCTCCCACCCAGTTAATCAGGTCACGGACAATTTAAGTTCATTTATTATGATTATCAATTCTTCCTCACATTGACTCCGGTGTGATGATAATAACATAATTGCATTCCATTATGAACTATGGATCAAACATTCTATTTTACTCTACTGAAACTATAATAAGATTAAC
Source organism: Parietaria judaica (assembly GCA_954871525.1). Taxonomy (NCBI): domain Eukaryota; kingdom Viridiplantae; phylum Streptophyta; class Magnoliopsida; order Rosales; family Urticaceae; genus Parietaria; species Parietaria judaica. The sequence continues at coordinate 6,781,141 of OX940868.1, forward strand.
ATAATAAGTATTATCTTTATTCAACGACTAGTCATAATCTTTTACAAATGGGTTAAAACAGCTTGTTTAAGGACACATGTCCAACTCTCGGAGCTTTCTCCAGAGCTTCTCTCTCTAGCGTTCTCTCTCTAGAAAACTCGTCCACTCTTAAGGAGGAAATGACTTGAGTAAAGAGCTGCGATCGATCTAGAAGTAGAGTCTTAGGCCTGAGAAAGAAGGTAGTTCGACGGGTCAGCTAAGGTGTCCCTCACTAGGTGGGTAACCAAGCCACTACCTGCGAGGTCGATAGAGGAAGGAGCGTCCCTTCGTCAATATAAGGCCCCTCTTCATACGAGGCCACCTACCCCGGCAAGGTTGACAACGGAGCATACCTCGTCAGGTCAAGGCTCTCGCAGTACTTCACCAACACGAGGGAAGTTCGACAGTGAGCTCGCCAGCATCAACAAGGTGGACAAAGAACACATCACGCCAGTAATACCCACCCATCCGGCCAAGGGTCACCCCCGTGCCACCAACAATGGCACTTCCGACGAGTCAAACCACATTGTCATTCACCCGCCGTTTATCACTAACCCCGAACTATGCGGGACCCGATTCTCTTTAACTGAGATACGTAGGCAGCGTCGCCCAACTATAAGCGACGGGGCACGAGCCCATTCTACCTTTTTTTGCAGGCCCACCCTCGCCATAAGGGCTCACCAAGGAAGGAAAAGCACGAAGAATCATCAAGACTAGCTCAGAGCTTCATCAAGACCTGAGTCCGCCGAGACGAGGACCTTGCCGGGAGGTAGTCAACGGAGCCAGGGAGCCGTCAAAGAAACCACTATCGCTCCCTTGACGAATCAAAGATGAAGAAAAGTCGCCCAGACGACAACAGGAACCGAATGAAGAAACCGCAACTGAGTCATGCGATGAGGAAGTTGTTACGCTACAGAGACTACACGCCGCTGACGATAACGCCAGACGAGATCTGCGCGATGCATGGCGCTGACGATAAAAGCCGATACTGCCAATTCCATCGTGACTATGGTAACATGACGTTGCAGTGCTAACAGCTGAAGAACAAAATTGAAGACCTAATTAAGGAAGGACAGCTAAAGGAGTTTGTCAAGAGACTAATGGCGAGTGATGAAGGAATTCCGACCCCACTCCTGACGATGGTGCCATCAATGACTCAAGGCGACGACCGAGGAAAAGCCCTAGCGGCAAGCCCTCTCAACATCGTTTTAACAATCATCGGAGGGCCGGGAACTAGAGACTCATGCCAGAGCAGACGAAGCTATGCGCGCGCAACGGAGAAAGGATGGTTGCCAAACCAGGTTAACCAGATGGGCTCAACACCTCCAATCCGCACAGGTGAAGCAATCACCTTCCATGAAGACGAAGCTCTCACCATCCACTACTCGCATAACGACGCCATCATCGTGGAAGCACAAATCGCCAACAACATGGTCTGGAGGATCCTCATCGACAACGGGAGCTCTCCTGACGTACTCTTCAACAAGGTCTTTGATAAGATGAACTTAGGCCGAGTAGTCGCCAGCCCCATCCGAACGCCATTATTTTGTTTTGCAGGAGAGCGCGTTACGATCGAAAGATCTATCGAACTGCCAACAACCTTCGAGGCTAAAGAAGAATCTAGAGCGACTCAAAGGGTGAGTTATCTCATCTTCAACATGCCTTTGTAATACAACGTCATCATCGGGAGGCCCACGCTTAACCAACTACAGGCCGGGACATCCACCTATTACCTACTTCTCAAGTTCCCAATGCCCAGCGGGCTCGGGATCATGAGAGGAAGTTTAGCTGAATAATGAGGCTCTTACGAGAAGGGAGTACGCTGAAGCACAGCAACATTCGCCGCCATCATCGACGGAGTCAACAACCTCACCATCACCAAGCAAGGAGAACCAGGAGAGGATGCGAGAACTCCAACGACCATTGTCGGGTTAAGAAAAATATTTGCCCACCTGCGACAATACGAGAAGAGCTTGGACCACCCTAGAAGGATGGGCGGAACCGCACCAGAAGACTCACCAGACTACGTAACCTACACCCGCATCGTCGACAAGATGATCAAACTCCTACGCTTCATGAAGAGGAAGATCAACCTCGCCAAGCAAAGGAACGATGAAGAAAGCCAGCATGGGGTCGCCAAGAAAAGGGAAGCAAAGGATGATTTAGTCACCATGCAAACCCACGGCATCAAAGCCTCTACAGCCGAAGGAAGAAAGAAGACAAAGGACGCGCCACCAAGTAGAAGAACCGCACCCAATGGGCTGGTATGGAGCATGCACATCAGTGGAGACACGGCGACACCAACACAAGAGCAGGAATCGTCTTCACCAGCCCTCAAGTAGAAAAGTTGAAATACGCCATCAAATTCGAGTTGAAAGCCTCCAACAACAAAGCCGAATGCGGAGCGCTACTCACTGGCTTAAACCTCGCCGAAAGGCTCGACGTGAAAAATTTGCAGGTACACTGCAGCTCACAGAATATCGCAAGCCAGATGAACAATGCACTACCGACACCAAAGGACAAGGCGCTGACTCAGCTGCAAGAAGCAATCGATCACCTCCAGCCATTGACGTGGTACGAGATCGCTCGGATGCCTACTATAGCCAACGGCGAAGAAGCCACGCTAGCTCAAACAATGAGCGGACAAAGAGAAGACAAATGGTGCGAAACTACTGACGAAGAAACGGAGGAAGAATCAACCGCCTACGAAGAAATTCTCGCCATCAACGCAGAAGACGAGCATAAGTGGATGACTGCGATAGTCGATTGTCTACGCCTAGCTGAGCTACCAGTCCTATCGGTCAATCCGCACTACTAAAGAAGCGACAAAGGCCCCATATCTTTTTGAATAAAGCACAATACGCGAGGTAAAGTCTACTATTACAGACCAGCCTTATATATGAATAAATTTGTTTTTTACGAAATACTATGAAAGTTTTCCCGAACGCAGCTTACGCCAAAACTCAGGGGGTACTATGGTATATACCGGCCCTAAAAAAAATCCGACTACGCATCGAAGACCTTTTCCAGGTAACAAAAGGAACCAACAATTATGATCCGGAACTCCTTTTTCCAGGATAAACAGGCACCGGAAATTACGATCCGAAACTCCTTTTGCTAGGATAAACAGGCACCGACAATTACGATCCGGAACTCCTCTCGCCAGGATAAACTGGCACCGGAAACTACAATCCGATACTCATTCGCCAGGCTACAATAGGCACCGGCGATTACGATCCGGATAACTCCTTCGCCAGGCAATAATAGGCAGCCTAAACTCATCGGATTAGCTACCCGCCGAGCAAAGGCATTAAATCGTCTATGGACAAACTTTATTATTTGCAGGTTATAAAAGGGTGACGACCCTACAATCGCAGCAGAGTGAACTCACAATACTGCCACCACGCGACACGACTCGCACACTCAACAAGAAAAGGTATGAGCAAAACTCAAAGTTCAAATTATACTAAAGGCATAAATGTCATTCAACAGGTACAAAGAAAAGAGGCGAAACACGCCAAACAAACATGCCAGGGCAAAGAGTACGACTAAATTAAAGCCCGAAAATTTCTATAAATCATAGAGGCAAAGAAAAGAGAAACTAATCTCTTAGAAGTACACAGCCGAGAGGCTCCGTAACAAGAACGGAGTCCAGAGCATCGAAGACTTCAAGAAGCCATCGGAAGCCTCAAGACGAAGAGTCACCTCCGTCGATGAAGTCGAATTCTATAAGTCAAAACGACGAACATGAAGAAAGGCAATACGACAAAGTAAACAAGAATGCTGAAAAGTACGTACCTTTGCCTGACGAACCTGCACGACAACAAGCAAGGAAATAGAGAACTGCACAGCTATTAAAGACCAAGCAAAGAGAATTAAACCTGCAGGAGTCGACGAAGCTGGAGCAGCCGGAGGACGGACGACCACCGAAGGAATATGCCGGTCAGGAGCAGGAACCTTCGCCTTCGAAGAAGCTTTTATCGGAGAAGAGCGACAAACACCCTTCTTTGAAGGACGAGGAACATCCGACCTCTAAGGACGACGGACATCCGCCCTCAAAAGACGATGAGCGCCTTCCCGCGAAGAAGTTCATGGTGCATCATCCCCAGCCGGAGGAATCACTTGAAGAGGAACCGGAGCGAATGCATCTGCCTCATCAACATCAACAAAGCCTCCAAGCGAGTCAGCAACGAAGCCAGCCGAGATCCACAGCTGGGGCTCTGTATAAGGAAGCAAACGATCCTTCTTCACCTACTCCAAGATTAAGCTCCCAAAATCCCCAGAGCCAGACGTATGCTTGCCCGGGAATTGAAATCAGGCAGTGATGAAGCAAGCAAGGATGTCGGAGCCCAAACCCATTGACGACGCCATCCAACCTACATCGAGGCAACTCCAGACAAAATTAAGACGAAGTATGTACTCTATAGCCTCCGAAGAGAGGCAATAGAAGCAAAAGATAATGCGAAACTCATCGATCGTCAGAGATCGAGGAGAGAGAATCCGCCAAGCTGAGAAGCACGTCGCCAAGGTACGAAAAGAGCCCGACGCAACATGGAAGGCCGGCACGCCAAGAGACAGCAGAAGATCACAGACGAATGGCCGAAGAGAAAGGCCCATCCCATAACGAAGACTCTCCAAGTGCACCGGCAACCACAAGGTAACTCGCCCGCATCAGGAACTCGAAGACCAGACAGATGCGACAGCCCATGAAGAGCAAGAAATGATGTCAACGAAGACTCAGTGACGTGGCTACGCACAATGAACTTAGGACAGATGGCCAAAACGCTAATAAGATGCTTTCTGGACGTCTCATCAACAGGAGGAACCTCGCCAACGGCAAAGCCCACGATGGCAAGACCCTCGCCTGCAGGTCCCGCCTCATTGACAAAGTCCCGGCCAACGCCCTGCTCCTTGACGACATCAGACGTATCGACATCTGCTAACTCTACGTCGGAGGCACCATCAAGGACCGAAGGCTCAAAGCCATGCTCGACGGGAGATCCGCCTCCAGTTTCCAAGCCACCTGAAAAGTCCAAAGCACATCCACGAGACTCAGAAGACATAAAGCTCTCCGCCGGAGCTGACGACAAAAGACAAAGTAGTAATGAGAGGTCCTTACCGAGCTCGTAGAACGGAACGCTTAGCCCAAGAATGAAAATATCCACGGAAAAAAATAGCCCTGGTTCCCACGAATCTAACGCAAAAATCGGATTGTCAATCGGAGTCTTGAAGCCCTCAAAATCAAAGTTTCCATCAAAATCAGACCCCGCCACCACTTTTGGCGGCCCTTTCGCCGGAGCTGCCTTGCCGGAGTTGAAGACGGCCTCACCGCCACCAACGTACATCACCATCGCTGTTGGAATATATGCTGAGTATCCAGCAAGACGCTGCCCGCCTTGTTTCCCGCGCCGATCACGCCGAGGGAGGCCCCACGCATGCCGAAGTCCTCCACGGGTCCAGCCGCCACGCCGCCGCCGGAAACCGCCAAAGACCGAGCCAAATATGTGAGCCCAGCCGACTCTACCGTTCCATGGATCTTACGGCCCACGCCGTTGCCGCCCGAACCGAAGACCCCGCGCGCAACAGAGCCAAACGCGGTCCTCGCCAGACCACGCGCCACTCCAGCCACCGGGACCAGGCCAGAAACCGCCGCCTGCTCTTCCTCGAGCATTCCCGACGTGCCAAACTCCACCATGCAGCCCGCCATGCCGCCGGAAGCCGAGTCAACTCCGAGAGCGCCAAGACCGAGTTCGGTGTCCTCCTTGAGCTTCGCTAGAATTTTGGTTTCCGCACCATCACCTACACGGAATATATCTGCAAGGCACAATACCCATTCATTCAACATCGCCGGGGCGTCATCAAAGGTTGCCGGAATTTCATTATCAAGATCCAAGAATAGAAAGTCTAGTGAGAAAGTAAACGTACCGGACTCTTGGATGTCGTCATGAAGATTGCCACCGCCAAACTCGCCGGAAAAAGCCATCTCCTCCACAAGGAATGAAAACGCAGCCGTCAAGCTTCCCGGAGAAGTGGAAATCACGAATTGGAGAAGAAGGAGGAGAGAGAAAATAGCCTGACCCTAAAAGAAATTTAAGAGGTAATATTTAAAAGAAATTTATGAGGTAATATTTATGAGATAAAAAATGGGCTCTTATACGTTTTTAAGTAAAAAATGCTATTTTCAAAGGTTATTCAAAAAGCCTTGAAAATTAAACTTTGAAAATTTACAAAGTTTGATTTTTAATTTTCAAACGTAAAAACAAAATTAAAATTATTTTCCCGAGTTTTGATGAATTATTTAGTTATTTACGGTATTTACTACAAGAAAATTTGCGCAAAAATCAAGAAAATTTGATAAAAGTTTCAAATTAAATGCGCCATTATTATTTTTAAGGTATTTATTTACTTTCAAATTTATTACCTCACTTAGATTTTATTTATTTATTTTTGGATTTATTTGCGAAGTTCAAAATTAATTTAAAAGGCCTTTATTTTACAAAGTATGCCTTTGAACTTCCAAAAATCCAAAAATCGAATAAAATCATAAAAAGTGACTTGTGATTTATTTAATCAGTTCGCTTATGTCATTGACTATGCTCGAATTATTTTCCCGCTTATTATGCGAATATTTTTGAAAATATTTTACAAACACCCAGTTAAAGGAAATTTGCAGTTCCTTGGGAGGACAGAGAAGAGACAAAAATCTTTGACAACCCAGATCCTCGCCAAATAACACAAGTTGCCTAAAGTCTTAAAAGAAAAAGTTTCTCGCGCAATACAATTACCCAAGAAACTGGGGAGTCAATGTTATGTGTATTTTTTGTAACATATAAATATTGGGCCCATTTCGGCAAAAGTCAGAGCCCGGTGAAGAAAAGTTTAAGCCTGTCATGGTAAGTCAAGGCCCATCACCAACGCCAGAGGCCCGGGACCGAAGAACTAAGACATTGGGGAGGCTCGGGGCCCAAAAGGCGACAAGCCGACAAGACGATGAGCCGACAAGCCAACAAGGCGACGAGCCGACAAGCCAACAAGGCGACAAGCTGACTACGCGACAACGCGACAAATCGACGAGGCGACAAAGCCCCTCGTCGGAGCTTTGCAAGGGCATAACTTGCAATTATTCTACACGGCAAGAAGATCCAAGACTACGATGATCTCCGGGAAATCCTTTGGATTTCTCGGAACACAACCCAAAGACAACCCGAAGACATCAAAGATGAATCGAGAAGCATCCGAGACCCTTTTTGCGGGTATGGGGCACCGACAATCCCTATGTTGCAGTTCCCAGGGAATTCCCAAGGAATTCAAAGGCCCCTAAGGTGCAATTCCCAGGGAATTCAAAGGCCCCTAAGGTGCAATTCCAGGGACGTGTTTTCCTATAAATAGGAGCATTCCCCCCCTACTTTTGACACACACTCACAGCTTTCTCTAGAGCTTCTCTCTCTAGAAAACTCATCTACTCTTAATGAGGAAAGGACTTGAGTTAAGAGATGAGATCGATCTAGAAGCAGAGTGTTAGGCCTAAGAAGAAAGGTTGTTTGACGGGCCAGCTAAGGCGTCCCTCGCTAGGTTGGTAACCACGCCACCACCTACGAGGTCGACAGACGAAAGAGCTACCCTTCGTGAGGATAAGGTCCCTGGTCATACGAGACAACCTACCCCGGCAAGGTCAACAAAAGAGCATACCTCGTCAGGTCAAGGCTCTCGCTGTACTTTGCCAACACAGAGGAAGTTCGACAGTGAGCTCGCTAGCACCAACAACGTGGACGAAGAACACATCACGCCCGTATTACCTAGCTATCATGCCAAGGGTCACCCCCGCGCCGCCAACAACGGCACTTATGATGAGTTAAACCACATCGTCATTCACCCACCTTTTATTACTAACTCCAAACTACGTGGGACCTGATTCTCTTAAACTGAGATACGTAGGTAGCCTCGCCCAACCATAAGTGACGTGGCACGTGCCCATTCACCCTTTTTTGCAGGTCCTCCCTCGCCAATGGGAGCTCGCCAAGGAAGGGCAAGAACGAAGAATCATCAAGACTAGCTCGGAGCTTCATCAAGACCGGAGTTCGCCCAGATGAGGACCTTGCCCAGTAAAAGACTCCGCCCAGACGAGGAGCCTCGCCGTGAATCAGAGTTCTCCATCACCAAGGAAGTTCACCAAGGATCGTCAACAACAACCTGGAGACTCATCCAAGACGACGCGATCGCCTTCAGCTTTGACGAGCATCAGTCCACCTGTTTTGACTCAGCATTCAATCATCCTTGTGTTCAGCGGGTCAATATCGAGACCAAACCTTGGATTATTCTCTAAGTTAAAGCCATTTTTTTCTAATTAACAATATCCATTTTAAAATTTTCTTGCATTAACTTTTAAAACTTATATAAGTTTTTCGTAGATATCTGGAAGGATAACATTTAATACGATTTAAAATGAATCCTTTGAGTATAGTTATAGAGCGAGAAACAATATTTTTTTATTAATATCTTAAAAGTTAATATTTTTTTTTACTCAGTTGTATTTAAATAAAAAAAAAAGATTAACCAAGAAATACAATAATGACGCCTCCTAGTCCAAAAGAGCTACAAAATTTCATAAGAGTAGTAATAATTATTATGTACAAAAAATTTAGGAACAAAAAATAAACAAGGATGGAATTTTATATATATTGCCTTTCAATTTTTTCGTAATTTTTTTTTTTTGAGTAGCAGACAAAGTTATATATAAAGAACGTCTTAATTTTCTTCCTATAATTATTTACCATTATTCTTTGAAAGGATAATATATCCCTATATTATTAAACAAAATTTACCACAACTCTATACCTTAAAAAAAACAAGGATAATTTTTATTCAGTGAAAACTGTGTTGTATAAACTCTTTAGCATATTTCTTGTAAAAATATATATTACATAACAAAAATCTAAAAACGTTCACGTTGAAAACATTAGTTTACTCGTAACTTCTTTTAAAACAAATTTAATGATTGTAAATAGTATTATAAACTTAATTTATCGTAATACCCCTAAGTGGTTCAAAAATATTAGTTATATAATGTCTATATATAAGTTATTATAAAATAAATATAAATTATGATGACTAACATTATCCAATATATTATATATCTACATATAAATTTTAAAACATGACATAAAGATCTAAATTATGACATACTTTAAGTCATCATTATATGCCTAAATAATTCAATTTTTTATGATATGATTTAGTATATCCTCTTACTAATAATAAATCTCAGGAATTAATTAATGAATAATTTTGTCTAATTAAGTAGTTTATTTTTATTGTATATCCAATAAGGACAACATTTAATATGAGTAGATATTTTTTTAAATGTGTTTGCATTCCTTTTTTGGTAACGTTGTAATTCCATATCATTTCTATTTTCCTATAAATTATCGTCTTTCTTTCCAATCCATCAGAAACCACAAACAGAAATTACTATCCTAGAAATCCTTTCAAACTTATCTAAGAAAGAAAAAAAGAAATGGGGCAAGCTTCTGTAATTATTCTTCTAGCAATTGTTGCATGTAAGTCTTTTTTATCTTTATTGCATGTAATTTATCTATAATTTCAATTAATAGTCATTAAATAGTACCGGTCGCTAGCTAAAACTAAGTTGAAATAGTTTGACTCTGGCCGGTTTTTATACTAGTTTATAAAATGTGGTATGATATGTGTCTCTATAATATTACAGGTTTTGTCGTATCGCATCATTGTATAGAGAGAGTGGAAGCAAAACATTGCACGAGAGACTCAGATTGCGTTAATTCTCGGCCATGTGGATCGGGAATGGAACTCATTTGTGCGAGTGGATTTTGCACCTGCATCCACCCTGAAGATGCTCCCGCGAAGGAAGGCCAAGCCTATCCATCTAGGCGTGATTCCCTATCCAATTGATTATCGAGAAAGCATTATCAATTGATGATATCAAAATAAATTTGTTCATTTGTATTGCAAGTGGCCAATATCTTTATGGAAATAATATGATTTTTAATTTTTTCTTAGTTAAGTGTTTCTTTATCTAGTACATGTCCATCAAATCTTGTGCAAGGGGTATTAATTTTTTGAATACCTACAATTCAAATTTTAGTTTTCCATAAGGGTAAGACAAAGACTTTTAAGAAATGGTACTGCAATATTATTAAAACCCTTGACAATTAGCCCACTTAATAAATAAAAAAAGACTACTTGAGATACCCTTGAAAAATGACAAATCCAATTTGAACTAAAAATACCGACATATAATCATGGAATAAAGTATATGTTTGCAAATAAACGTCATTTATTAAAAGCATTATTTTGAGAAAAAATATTCATTTTTACCATTCTCTTCAAAGAAATATTCAAATCAAATATTCCTCCTTGATCACATGAATATTCCTCTAAGGGAAAAAAATATTCGCAACGTAATTTTATATCAAATATGTATTTATAGTGCAAGATTATATTTATTTAATTGTATAGGTACATTCATAGATTAATATTTTTACATTTGATGTGATAGAAGAGTGGTTTATATATAGAAAATATACTTGTCGTTTATTTCTATAGTTTAGATAAAGAGAAATTTAAGTATATATCCATCTTAAATTTTTCTTGCATTATCTTTTAAAACTTATATAAGTTTTTCGTAGATATGTGGAAGGATAACATTTAATACGATTTAAAATGAATCCTTTGAGTATAGTTATAGAGCGAGAAACAATATTTTTTTTAATAATCTCTTAAAAGTTAATATTTTTTTTTACCCAGTTGTATTTAAATAAAAAAATGATTAACCAAGAAATACAATAATGACGCCTCCTAGTCCAAAAGAGCTTCAAAATTTCATAAGAGAAGTAATAATTATTATGTACAAAAAATTTAGGAACAAAAAATAAACAAGGACGAAATTTTATATATATTGCCTTTCAATTTTTTCATAATTTTTTATTTGAGTAGCAGACAAAGTTATATATAAAGAACGTCTTAATTTTCTTCCTATAATTATTTACCATTATTCTTTGAAAGGATAATATATCCCTATATTATTAAACAAAATTTACCACAACTCTATACCTTAAAAAAACAAGGATAATTTTTATTAAGTGAAAACTGTGTTGTATAAACTCTTTAGCATATTTCTTGTAAAAATATATATTACATAACAAAAATCTAAAAACATTCACGTTGAGAAAAAAAGTTTACTCGTAACTTCTTTTAAAACAAATTTAATGATTGTAAATAGTATTATAAACTTAATTTTATCGTAATACCCCTAAGTGGTTCAAAATAATTAGTTATATAATGTCTGTATATAAGTTATTATAAAATAAATATAAATTATGATGACTAACATTATCCGATATATTATATATTTACATATAAATTTTAAAATTCGACATAAAAATCTAAATGATGACATACTTTAAGTCATCATTATATGCCTAAATAATTCAAATTTTTATGATATGATTTAGTATATCCTCTTACTAATAATAAATCTCAGGAATTAATTAATGAATAATTTTGTATAATTAAGTAGTTTATTTTTATTGTATATCCAATAAGGACAACATTTAATATGAGTAGATATTTTTTTAAATGTGTTTGCATTCCTTGTTTGGTAACGTTGTAATTCCATATCATTTCTATTTTCCTATAAATTATCGTCTTTCTTTCCAATCCATCAGAAACCACAAACACAAATTACTATCCTAGAAATCCTTTCAAACTTATCTAAGAAAGAAAAACAGAAATGGGGCAAGCTTCTGTGATTATTCTTCTAGCAATTGTTGCATGTAAGTATTTTTTATCTTTCTTGCATGTAATTTATCTATAATTTTATTTAATAGTCATTAAATAGTACCGGTCGCTAGCTATAACTAAGTTGAAATAGTTTGACTCTGGCCGGTTTTTATACTAGTTTATAAAATGTGATATTTATATGTGTCTCTATAATATTACAGGTTTTGTCGTATCGCATCATTGCATAGAGAGAGTGGAAGCAAAAAATTGCACGAGAGACTCAGATTGCGTTCATTCTCGGCCATGTGGATCGGGAATGGAACTCATTTGTGCGAGTGGATTTTGCACCTGCATCCACCCTGAAGCTGCTCCCGCGAAGGAAGGCCAAGCCTATCCATCTAGGCGTGATCCCCTATCCAATTGATTATCGAGAAAGCATAATCAATTGATGATATCAAAATAAATTTGTTCATTTGTATTGCAAGTGGCCAATATCTTTATGGAAATAATATGATTTTTAATTTTTTCTTAGTTAAGTGTTTCTTTATCTAGTACATGTCCATCAAATCTTGTGCAAGGGGTATTAATTTTTTGAATACCTACAATTCAAATTTTAGTTTTCCATAAGGGTAAAACAAAGACTTTTCAGAAATGGTACTGCAATATTATTAAAACCCTTCACAATTAGCCCCCTTAATAAATAAAAAAAGACTACTTGAGATACCATTGAAAAATGACAAATCCAATTTGAACTAAAAATACCGACATATAATCATGGAATAAAGTATATGTTTGCAAATAAACGTCATTTATTAAAAGCATTATTTTGAGAAAAAATATTCATTTTTACCATTCTTTTCAAAGAAATATTTAAATCAAATATTCCTCCTTGATCACATGAATATTCCTCTAAGGGAAAAAAATATTCGCAACGTAATTTTATATCAAATATGTATTTATAGTGCAAAATTATATTTATTTAATTGTATAGGTACATTCATAGATTAATATTTTTACTTTTGAAGTGATATAAGAAAGGTTTATATATAGAAAATATAGTTGTCGTTTATTTCTATAGTTTAGATAAAGAGAAATTTAAGTATATATCCATTTTAAAATTTTCTTGCATTATCTTTTAAAACTTATATAAGTTTTTCGTAGATATGTGGAAGGATAACATTTAATACGATTTAAAATGAATCCTTTTAGTATAGTTATAGAGCGAGAAACAATATTTTTTTTTATTAATCTCTTAAAACTTAATATTTTTTTTTACTCAGTTGTATTTAAATAAAAAAAAAAGATTAACCAAGAAATACAATAATGACGCCTCCTAGTCCAAAAGAGCTACAAAATTTCATAAGAGTAGTAATAATTATTATGTACAAAAAAATTAGGAACAAAAAATAAACAAGGACGGAATTTTATATATATTGCCTTACAATTTTTTCGTAATTTTTTATTTGAGTAGCAGAGAAACTTATATATAAAGAACGTCTTAATTTTCTTCCTCTAATTATTTACCATTATTCTTTGAAAGGATAATATATCCCTATATTATTAACCACGACTCTATACCTTAAAAAAACAAGGATAATTTTTATTCAGTGAAAACTGTGTTGTATAAACTCTTTAGCATATTTCTCGTAAAAATATATATTACATAACAAAAATCTAAAAACATTCACGTTGACAAGATTAGTTTACTCGTGACTTCTTTTAAAACAAATTTAATGATTGTAAATAGTATTATAAACTTAATTTTATCGTAATACCCCTAAGTGGTTCAAAAATATTAGTTATATAATGTCTGTATATAAGTTATTATAAAATAAATATAAATTATGATGACTAACATTATCCGATATATTATATATCTACATATATAATATTATATATCTACATATATAACATTATATATCTATAAATTTTAAAATTCGACATTAAAATCTAAATTATGACATACTTTAAGTCATCATTATATGCCTAAATAATTCAAATTTTTATGATATGATTTAGTATATCCTCTTACTAATAATAAATCTCAGGAATTAATTAATGAATAATTTTGTCTAATTAAGTAGTTTATTTTTATTGTATATCCAATAAGGACAACATTTAATATGAGTAGATATTTTTTTAAATGTGTTTGCATCCCTTGTTTGGTAACGTTGTAATTCCATATCATTTCTATTTTCCTATAAATTATCGTCTTTCTTTCCAATCCATCAGAAACCACAAACACAAATTACTATCCTAGAAATCCTTTCAAACTTATCTAAGAAAGAAAAAAAGAAATGGGGCAAGCTTCTGTGATTATTCTTCTAGCAATTGTTGCATGTAAGTCTTTTTTATCTTTCTCGCATGTAATTTATCTATAAATTTAATTAATAGTCATTAAATAGTACCGGTCGCTAGCTAAAACTAAGTTGAAATAGTTTGACTCTAGCCGGTTTTTATACTAGTTTATAAAATGTGGTATGATATGCGTCTCTATAATACTACAGGTTTTGTCGTATCGCATCATTGCATAGAGAGAGTGGAAGCAAAACATTGCACGAGAGACTCAGATTGCGTTAATTTTCGGCCATGTGGATCGGGAATGGAACTCATTTGTGTGAGTGGATTTTGCACCTGCATCCACCCTGAAGCTGCTCCCGCGAAGGAAGGCCAAGCCTATCCATCTAGGCGTGATCCCTTTTCCAATTGATTATCGAGAAAGCATAATCAATTGATGATATCAAAATAAATTTGTTCATTTGTATAGCAAGTGGCCAATATCTTTATGGAAATAATATGATTTTTAATTTTTTCTTAGTTAAGTGTTTCTTTATCTAGTACATGTCCATCAAATCTTGTGCAAGGGGTATTAATTTTTTGAATACCTACAATTCAAATTTTAGTTTTCCATAAGGGTAAAACAAAGACTTTTAAGAAATGGTACTACAATTATTAAAACCCTTGACAATTAGCCCACTTAATAAATAAAAAAAGACTACTTGAGATACCCTTGAAAAATGACAAATCCAATTTGAACTAAAAATACCGACATATAATCATGGAATAAAGTATATGTTTGCAAATACACGTCATTTATTAAAAGCATTATTTTGAGAAAAAAATATTCATTTTTACCATTCTTTTCAAAGAAATATTTAAATCAAATATTCCTCCTTGATCACATGAATATTCCTCTAAGGGAAAAAAATATTCGCAACGTAATTTTATATCAAATATGTATTTATAGTGCAAGATTATATTTATTTAATTGTATCGGTACATTCATAGATTAATATTTTTACTTTTGAAGTGATAGAAGAAAGGTTTATATATAGAAAATATAGTTGTCGTTTATTTCTATAGTTTAGATAAAGAGAAATATAAGTATATATCCATTTTAAAATTTTCTTGCATTATCTTTTAAAACTTATATAAGTTTTTCGTAGATATGTGGAAGGATAACATTTAATACGATTTAAAATGAATCCTTTGAGTATAGTTATAGAGCGAAAAACAATATTTTTTTTAATAATCTCTGAAAAGTTAATATTTTTTTTTACTCAGTTGTATTTAAATAAACAAAATGATTAACCAACAAATACAATAATGATGCCTCCTAGTCCAAAAGAGCTACAAAATTTCATAAGAGTAGTAATAATTATTATGTACAAAAAAATTAGGAACAAAAAATAAACAAGGACGGAATTTTATATATATTGCCTTTCAATTTTTTCGTAATTTTTTATTTGAGTAGCAGACAAAGTTATATATAAAGAACGTCTTAATTTTCTTCCTATAATTATTTACCATTATTCTTTGAAAGGATAATATATCCCTATATTATTAAACAAAATTTACCACAACTCTATACCTTAAAAAAACAAGGATAATTTTTATTCAGTGAAAACTGTGTTGTATAAACTCTTTAGCATATTTCTTGTAAAAATATATATTACATAACAAAAATCTAAAAACATTCACGTTGACAACATTAGTTTACTCGTAACTTCTTTTAAAACAAATTTAATGGTTGTAAATAGTATTATAAACTTAATTTTATCGTAATACCCCTAAGTGGTTCAAAAATATTAGTTATATAATGTCTGTATATAAGTTATTATAAAATAATTATAAATTATGATGACTAACATTATCCGAAATATTATATATCTACATTTAAATTTTAAAATTCGACATAAAAATCTAAATTATGACATACTTTAAGTCATCATTATATGCCTAAATAATTCAAATATTTATGATATGATTTAGTATATCCTCTTACTAATAATAAATCTCAGGAATTAATTAATGAATAATTTTGTCTAATTAAGTAGTTTATTTTTATTGTATATCCAATAAGGACAACATTTAATATGAGTAGATATTTTTTTAAATGTGTTTGCATTCCTTGTTTGGTAACGTTGTAATTTCATATAATTTCTATTTTCCTATAAATTATCGTCTTTCTTTCCAATCCATCAGAAACCACAAACACAAATTACTATCCTAGAAATCCTTTCAAACTTATCTAAGAAAGAAAGAAAGAAATGCGGCAAGCTTCTGTGATTATTCTTCTAGCAATTGTTGCATGTAAGTCTTTTTTATCTTTCTTGCATGTAATTTATCTATACTTTTAATTAATAGTCATTAAATAGTACCGGTCGCTAGCTAAAACTAAGTTGAAATAGTTTGACTCTGGCCGGTTTTTATACTAGTTTATAAAATGTTGTATTTATATGTGTCTCTATAATATTACAGGTTTTGTCGTATCGCATCATTGCATAGAGAGAGTGGAAGCAAAACATTGCACGAGAGACTCAGATTGCGTTAATTCTCGGCCATGTGGATCGGGAATGGAACTCATTTGTGCGAGTTGATTTTGCACCTGCATCCACCCTGAAGCTGCTCCCGCGAAGGAAGGCCAAGCCTATCCATCTAGGCGTGATCCCCTATCCAATTGATTATCGAGAAAGCATAATCAATTGATGATATCAAAATAAATTTGTTCATTTGTATTGCAAGTGGCCAATATCTTTATGAAAATAATATGATTTTTAATTTTTTTTCTTAGTTAAGTGTTTCTTTATCTAGTATATGTCCATCAAATCTAGTGCAAGGGGTATTAATTTTTTGAATACCTACAATTCAAATTTTTGGTTTCCATAAGGGTAAAACAAAGACTTTTAAGAAATGGTACTGCAATATTATTAAAACCCTTGACAATTAGCCCACTTAATAAATAAAAAAAGACTACTAGAGATACCCTTGAAAAATGACAAATCCAATTTGAACTAGAAATACCGACATATAATCCTAGAATAAAGTATATGTTTGCAAATACACGTCATTTATTAAAAGCATTATTTTGAGAAAAAATATTTCATTTTTACCATTCTTTTCAAAGAAATATTTAAATCAAATATTCCTCCTTGATCACATGAATATTCCTCTAAGGGATAAAAATATTCGCAACGTAATTTTATATCAAATATGTATTTATAGTGCAAGATTATATTTATTTAATTGTATAGGTACATTCATAGATTAATATTTTTACTTTTGAAGTGATAGAAGAAAGGTTTATATATAGAAAATATAGTTGTCGTTTATTTCTAAAGTTTAGATCAAGAGAAATTTAAGTATATATCCATTTTAAAATTTTCTTGCATTATCTTTTAAAACTTATATAAGTTTTTCGTAGATATGTGGAAGGATACCAATTAATACGATTTAAAATGAATCCTTTTAGTATAGTTATAGAGCGAGAAACAATATTTTTTTTATTAATCTCTTAATAGTTATTTTTTTTACTCAGTCGTATTTAAATAAAAAAAGATTAACCAAGAAATACAACAATGACGCCTCCTAGTCCAAAAGAGCTACAAAATTTTATACGAGTAGTAATAATTATTATGTACAAAAAATTTAGGAACAAAAAATAAACAAGGAAGGAATTTTATATATATTGCCTTTCAATTTTTTCGTAATTTTTTATTTGAGTAGCAGACAAAGTTATACATAAAGAACGTCTTAATTTTCTTCCTATAATTATTTACCATTATTCTTTAAAAGGATAATATATCCCTATATTATTAAACAAAATTTATCACAACTCTATACCTTAAAAAAACAAGGATAATTTTTATTATGTGAAAACTGTGTTGTATAAACTTTTTAGCATATTTCTTGTAAAAATATATATTACATAAAAAATATCTAAAAACATTCACGTTGAAGACATTAGTTTACTCGTAACTTCTTTTAAAACAAATTTAATGATTGTAAATAGCGTTGATGTACAAATTCGTCATTATTTAATATGACATAAACTGCTAAGGTTGTGAATTAATTAATTTTACAAACCATGATAAAAGGTTTTAAAGAAATAAACTGGTATTCGTAAAAGCCCATATGAGAAGCCCAATGAGATTCTCAATCAGAATAAAAACCAACGGATATAGGCTACTCGGCCCAATGAGTTCTAAAGCGCAAATCCATTCGATAGCAGTCCAGAAAGACGAGGGTAGAGTCGTCATATTCTCTACCCGGCATCCCATTTCAAATTCAGACAGAAGACCAGGAGCACGGAGTCAAGCCTCCAATGGGCATAATTCAAACACGACGACGAGAACGAAGTCATGGGACACGTGTAGCAAGGTCGTCCATTCAACCCGGTCAGCACGGAGTGAAGACCCCTCGATTCCTGGAAGCCCAACGGGAAGAATTGAAGCCTATAAATACCAAGCTCAAGTTCAGATCAACACACACGCATACTTACAACCTCGAGAGAATACACTGAAGAGATTCTACCCGGCATTCTTGTCCATTTGAGATCTTATTGTATTCTTTCTCCCCTTCTCAATTCCTTTCTACTCTCAAACGTGATCTAGCTGCCTGTAGCTATCTGTCCATGTTCATTGTCGCAATAAACTAAAGGAGAAGTAGTCAACTACCGCTTTGGGACGAACCTCTATAAAAAAAACCCTCGTCTCATTTATATCGCTTATATACATATATATATATCGTGATTGAATCGTTAGCTTGCAACGTGAGAGATCGAATTCCACCAAATTGTTCCATTCAAAAATATCATACGCTCACAAGTCACACTTGACTGATTGAGGTGGGAAACCACGTCAACAGTTTGGCGCCGTCTGTGGAAAATTGATCTCGCTAACTCTTAATAGCTCAAAGCACTCTGCAAACATGAGCAACAATGAAATCGTGATCGTGCACGAGTCTGAGGTGAACAACCCAGACCCAAACACGGAATCGAGCAACCTACAGTCTCAGCTAGAGGCTAGTGCTGCTGAGAATCGAGAGTTGCGCCAGCGACTCGAATCTCTGGAAGCCAACCAAGCCCGAAATGAGCGTCGTCAGAATGCTAACCGGACTAATCCGGGACAAAGCTCTGGGTATCAAGGCCGGACAGGGCTCGACGCTGTCCACTTAGACTTTGCTGACGTGGACAATCCGCAAGCGCCGAGGCAAAACCAGCCCCGACTACCCAGCGGCCCTAGACCCGCGACGCCTCCACCGCCCCCTGAAACAGGAACGCCCCTCTTTACTCCATTGACAGGTCTCTACCCGTCTAATGCGGGGAATGTTGCTTCGAGCAGTCACCAACGCCCGGGACCCCAAAATCGACAATCGGGGTACGAGCAAAGCCGTAACATCAACCAGGCCCTCAACGGCCAGCCGGTCATGTACCTGAGGTATCCCAGCCCGGTGTACGGACAGGAACCCCTCCAGGCTGTGCGTCCCGAACAAGCTCCCCAACGCACGGAACTAGAGGAGCTTAAACGCTCAATGGCCGAAATGAATGAGAAACTCATTCACGTGCGCTCTCGCGTGCACAGCGCCACTACCGCCGCCCCCGAGATAGAACGTCTAGTGGAGGAGGCAGAAAGGACGCCCTTTAAGCCCGTCATAACTAACGTTATACTTAGGGAAGGCGGACGCGTGTATGTACCGAAGTACGATGGGACGACCGATCCCAAAGTACACCTGAGATCCTTCAGGATCGCGATGGGGCGAGCCCATCTGGAAGCGCACGAATTGGACGCAGGGCGCTGCCAGTATTTCTCAGAAAAATCTGGTCGGCCCGGCGATGGAGTGGTTCTCAAAGCTTGAACCGTGTTCCATAGACAACTTCGGACAGCTAACGACCCTTTTTCTTAAGCATTTTTCCATGTTTATGGAAACTGAGATCACGGCGGCGAACCTCTATGCCTTGCAGCAAGAGAGAGGAGAGCCCCTTAGAACTTTCATGAACAGGTTCAAAAAGACCATGGTCAAAATCAACGGGATCAGTGACGAAACTGCCATAGCCGCTCTCACGGCCGGACTATGGTACGATTCGAAGTTCAAAACGGACATCGTCGTGAATCGTTACGACTCCATCGAAGACGTGATCCAAAGATCATCCAATTGGATCAGGCATGACGAAGAACTCGACGCCATGCAAAGGAGACATGGATCTCAACCCGTCCACCAGCGGAATACCGGACCACCCGGGCAGCAGCCGCCGCCTAGAGCCGGAAATCACAACAACCCTTTCAGGGGACAAAGGACTTCCCCCCAATCCATAAGCACCCATTCCAAGCCCAGAATCAGAGGGCTAATAATGGACCGAATCCGCGAAATCCATACGTTTTCAACGTAAATTCGGAAACCGCGGAGTTCGAAGAACAGGTCGAAGCAGAAGAAACCCCTGGAGAAGTGCTGGTCAGCTCAAGGGACTTCCCACCGTACAGCAACGAAGGTTTCCCGAAGCACGACCCGAAAGCGTGGTGTAATTTCCACAAGGTGTTCGGGCATCATACAAAAAATTGTATGGTACTCCGCGCCCGCCTAGCGGAAAAGTACATCAACGGCGACTTGGGGGAAATAAACTTCGGCAATGAGCTGAAAGGTGGGCAATCAACCGAGCAAAGCCTTCCCCAAAATAAACCACAGACCGGCCAGAAAAGAGACGAGCAGCAGAGAACGCCGCGCGAAAGCATACAACCTAGCAAAAGAGACGGGTACATATGCTCGAAAAACCGGATGAGAAAACGTACGAAGAAACGGAGAATTTCGGAGAGCAGCTCAGCGACATCCCCGAGCCCATCGGTAGAATCTACACTATTGTGGGAGGTTCCCAACTTCATGGTAACTCAGTAAACTCCATCAAGGCCCATCAAAGGAGGCTCAAAGCCGGACCGGTGATCGTACCGATGCAAGAGCCGGACTTCGAGATCTCGTTCAAAGATAGTGAAGCGGCCACACTGATTGGTCTGCACGACGATGCGCTGGTCGTCACACTCCTAGTTGCCTCGTATACGATGGACAGGATCCTAATCGATAATGGGAGCTCAGTCGACGTGATCTTCCTGGGAATGGAAGAGACAGAGATCAGCAGAGAGGCCATCCCGCTAACCGGCTTCGATGGAGGAACCATCAACGCGGTTGGCACGGTGCGACTATCCATCGCAGCAGCGGGGGTCGGAAAGACCAAAAACTTCCTAGTATTGGACTGCCCGTCAGTCTATAACATGATACTAGGAAGACCCTGGCTGCACATGATGAAAGCCGTACCGTCAACCTACCATCAACTAATACGCTTCTCGAATAGGGTAGGAAAAATCGTTAAAATCAAGGGAAATAAAAAACAATCCAGAATTTGCTACATGAGCGCGTTCAAGAACATCCAGGCCGCCAAGGCCGGGAAAGAGCAATCTACCGCATAGCAGCTAATGTTGGTAGATGAAAAAGAGGACGACGGACAGGAAAGGGTCACCGATACGGACGGACCTAACCTAGAAATGATAGTCCAGGTCTAAATCGATCCCGACAACCTGGACCACCGGGTAGGAATCGGAAAAGGACTAGACAACGACGTCAGAAAAGATCTCCTCAAATTCCTAACCAAAAATCGGGACAGTTTTGCTTGGTCTCACAAGGATATGCCCGGAATAGACCCAAGCATTATATCCCACCGCCTAAATGTGGATCAGAGCTACAAGCCGGTAAAAAAAAAAAAGGCAAAAGCTAGGCCCGGATAGAGCCCAAGATGTGAATGAAGAAGTCACGAAACTGCTGTAAATCGGATCCATCAGGGAAGTCAAATACCCGGACTGGTTAGCAAATACAGTAGTCGTGAAGAAGAAAAACGGGAAGGCTAGAGTCTGCATCGACTTTACCGACCTGAACAAAGCTTGTCCTAAAGACAGTTTCCCAATGCCCATATCGACCGTCTAGTCGAAGCAACATGCGGGCACGAACTATTGTCGTTCATGGAAGCATTCTCGGGATACAACCAGATCCTAATGCATCCCGAGGACCAAGAAAAAACGGCATTCATAACCGATAGAGGAATATACTGCTATAAAGTTATGCCCTTCAGGTTAAAAAACGCCGGAGCCACATATCAGAGATTAGTCAACCAGATGTTCGCAGAACAACTCGGTAAAACTATGAAGTCTACATCGACGACATGTTGGTAAAGTCCTCCCAAGCAACGGATCATGTGTCCCACCTAGAAGACTGTTTCGCCGTACTACGAAAGTATCAAATGAAGCTCAACCCGACAAAATGCACCTTCGGGGTAACTTCAGGAAAATTCCTAGGTTATCTGGTCACACAGCGAGGTATAGAAGCCAATCCCGATCAGATAAATGCCCTCCGAACATGCCCTCCCCAAGGACCGTTCAAGAGACGCAAATGCTGACTGGGAGAATCGCCGCTCTTAACCGGTTCATATCAAGAGCTACGGACAAATGTTTACCCTTCTACAAGCTATTGAAAGGTAACAAAACGTTCGAATGGACCGAAGAGTGCGAACAGGCCTTCCAAAAGCTGAAAAGGTACCTCTCCACCCCACCAATACTCACCAGGCCAATCTTGGGAGAGCCATTGTTTTTATACCTGGTTGTCTCACCATCGGCGGTGAGCGGAGTAATCGTGAGGGAGGACCACGGTGAGCAAAAGTCGATCTTCTACATCAGCAAATCTTTGGAAGATGCTGAAACCAGATACCCGGCAATCGAAAAACTCGCACTGGCAATGATAACCGCAGCGAGAAAGCTTCGGCCTTATTTCCAATCCCATACCATCATGGTAATGACTACCGAACCTTTGAGAATTATCCTCCATAGCCCGAATCAATCGGGAAGGCTCACAAAATGGGCCGTCGAGCTAAGTGAATTCGACATAGAATACAAGATCCGAACCTGTGAAAAATCACAAGTATTGGCTGACTTTCTCATCGAATTACCAGCCAACGGTTCAAAAGAGGGCCACGAGGACGGAGAATGGAAACTCGAAGTCGACGGCGTGTCAAACCAAGGCGGATCCGGGATCGGAATTCGTTTGATATCCCCCACGGGAGAAGTGT
Organism: Parietaria judaica; assembly: GCA_954871525.1. NCBI lineage: Eukaryota > Viridiplantae > Streptophyta > Magnoliopsida > Rosales > Urticaceae > Parietaria > Parietaria judaica. The sequence continues at coordinate 6,804,296 of OX940868.1, forward strand.
TGGAACAATCGTTTCGATTGAAATTCCACGCGACAAACAATGAGACCGAGTACGAGGCCCTCATCGCCGGCCTCAAACTAGCAAAAGCCGTGGGAGCCCGGAATGTAAGGGCCCACTCCGACTCAAAACTAATTACCAGTCAGATCAGTGGCGAATACGCTACCCGAGATGACAGAATGGAAAAATACCTCTCGGTAGTAAAGGGCTTAATTCAACAATTCAAATACGTCGAAATAGTCCAAATACCGAGGAGTCAAAACGCGTCAGCAGACGCATTGGCCGGTTTAGCTTCGGCTTCGGACCCCGAGGTCAAAAGGATAATCCCGGTCGAAACAATAGACAAACCCAGCGTAACCCGCAAAGTTTGCAATATCCGAATGGAAGAGGATGATTGGAGGACCCCAATAATTAACTACATCCTAACCGGAGCCAAACCTCGAGATAAGCAAAAAGCCAGGAAACTAAGGATCCAAAGCGCTAGATTTTGCATGATCGGGGAAAAATTGTACAAACGTAGCTATACCGGACCCTACCTAAGGTGCCTAGGAAAGACCGAGGCTCAACTAGTACTTCACAAAATCCATGACGGAGAATGCGGCAACCATTCGGGAGGAAGATCTTTAGCAAACAAAGCAAAAAGGCAAGGCTTTTTCTGGGCCACCATGTTGGCGGACAGCGAAACCTATGCCAAAAGGTGCGACAAATGCCAGAGACACTCCCCGTCCATACATAGACCAGCAGAAGAACTCTCATTAGTCTCAGTCCCGTACGCGTTCATGAAATGGTCCATGGACATAGTAGGACCTTTCCCCCTGGCCCCGGCTGGAAAGAGGTTTCTACTCGTCGTGACCGACTACTTCTCAAAATGGGTGGAGGCAGAATCGTATGCAAACATTAAAGATGTTGATGTAGAAAATTTCCTATGGAAGAACATCATCAGTAGATTCGGCCTCCCAAAAGAGATAATAGCTGACAATGGACCGCAGTTCATTTCAACGAGACTCCAAAACTTCTGCATAAACTGGAAAATATCCTTGAACACGTCCACTCCGAGATATCCTCAAGGCAATGGTCAAGACGAAGTAGCTAACCGGGTAATAGTGGACGGAATCAAGAGACGCCTAGACACCAAAAAGGGACTATGGGCAAACGAGCTCATAGGAGTACTTTGGTCCTACAGAACTACCCCGCGTAGGGCCACCGGGGAAACCCCTTTCTCAATGGTACACGGCACTGAGGCCATGATACCAGCAGAGATAGAGACACCCAGCCTTCGAAGGGAACTCGCCCCTTTGAACGCAGAATTCAATGACAAAATGAGGGAAGACCAGCTCGACTACATCGACGAAAGACGAGAACAAGATTTGATAAGAATTGCCAACTATCAAAACTCGATAGCTAGGTACTATAATTCAAAGGTCAAACGTCGAAAATTCATAGTGGGAGAGTTGGTCCTCAGAAAAATTTTCCAAAATACCGCCGAGCTGAATGCGGGCAAGCTCGGGGCTAATTGGGAAGGACCTTACATCGTCACCGAAGTAGTAAAACCTGGAGTATACCGGCTAGCCACTCCGGATGGAACAAGAGTCCTCCGCAGCTGGAATGCCATGCACTTAAGGAAATACTACGCCTAACCCGACCTACCCGGTCTCCCCTGAACTACGTAATGACTTGATCCCCAAATTTGGGGTACGTAGGCAGCCCATCCTAAACAATGGGCGCAGTCTCAATCCAAACCCAAAACCAAATAGGCCCGAGAACTACGAATTGCAAGACTCAATAGAGCCAACCTAAAAGGAAACATGTCCCGAAACTCCCATCAAGGCAACAAGCCTACCCGGGTAACAGACCCATCACCTAAGGTAACAAACCTACCCGGGTACCAGACCCATCACATAAGGCAACAAGCCTACACGGGTAACAGGCCCATCACACCAAGGCAACAAGCCTATCCGGGTAACCAACCCGTCGCATAAGGCAACAAGCCTATCCGGGTAACAAACCCACTACAATGGTTGATAAACCTAACCGGGTATCCAACCCGTTCCTTAAGGCGACAAGCCTAATCCTTTTTGAAATATATAATTATATGAATGTGGCATCTACAAATATGTTTTTTCAGAAACAAAAAACCTACGGGTTATTATGGCAGACGAGCAAGAAATACTCAACGGAAGCATTGAAGGAGCAATCACACCACAAGGTACCCGTACATTTTCTATACTAGTAAATTTCGAAGTTTCAACGTTTTTTATTTTTCTATCCGTGCATACGATAGGACTACTCGAAACCTCGAATAGGAAAATTAACATAGAAGAATACGAGAATAAAATTAACTTAGACACAAGAAATTATAAGCGCAGCATAACTAAAATATGGCAAGAAATCACGAGCATGAAATAGAAACAGCAAAAGCCCTAACCGCGGGCGTATCCAAACCGTACACAAAAAAAGGGTTCAAGCCGCCGTAGACTTGCCCATAAGAAATTGTTTTGGCCTTAGGCCTTATTAACTAAAAACAAAAAAAAATGGAGGACGCTCTATGCGTCAACCCCGGGTACCTCCACGAACTCTCGGTCCTATTTCTCCTTCTCTCCCTGTCCTGCTTCACTGGCCTGGCCTCCAGACTCGGTCGGCTCCTCAGTGGCGGTCTCCTCGGCGACGACGGGCTCGTTCAGGGTCAGCTCTTCGAGGGCGATCTCCTCGGTATCAGCAATGGCGGGCAAGATGGGCTCATCGACGGTGGTCTCCCCGGCCACAAGATCTTCAACAACGGGCTCGATGGCGGGATCTTCAGAGGCAGACTCCTTGGCGGACGATTGCTCAGACTGGAAGCTCAAATCTACAAGAGGAACACCGGTCAGCTCGGCATCTGGAGAAAAAGCCAGAGACCCTATCAGTGGTGCCGGAACCGCATTCAAGAGAGCTTGGTAGCGAGCAGCGTTGCCTTATAGGACCTCCTTCTCGGCCTCAAAATCTTGGACGTTGCCGTCGATGATGTCTTGGATTAGCTCGAGGCAACCTTCGGCTTGATCCAAGCAACTATTGTCGGCGGCCGTACCTTTGTACCACGCGATTAGCGCGTCCCTTTCCTCCACCTTTCGGCGGTATCGGGCACGGACAGCCTTCTTCTCGGCCTCACGGTCGGCAGATTGTTGCCGGGCTTCAGCCAGCTCAGCAGCAAGGCGCTGCACGTCCTCCTTCAAGGCCAAAGCCTCCTCCTCCTTCTTCTTGGCCAATTCCTCAGCCCGTCCTTTAGCCGCGTCTGAAGCCAGCATCTGCCTGGCGGCCACCTCGCTCGCACACTGAGCCTCCCCGATCGTGCGAGTAGCGTTTTCCAGCTTCTCCCAGAGGTCGACAACGGTATTCCCGAGCCCCTTGATCCTGGCGTCACAGGCGGCGACCTTCTTGCCCATGACCACGATCTGCTCCGCCTTCGCCCGAATGCCATCCACAGCATCAGCCAGCTCTCTCTCCTTCAGCGCGAGCTGCTCGAAAGCTTGCGCGCCCTCCCTAGCCTCGTATAATTGGTCCTCATGATCGAGGACCATGTCGGTTATAGAGGCGACGAGCTAAACGTCCAAAAACCAAAGTTAGAAAAAATTAATGAATAAATAGAAACCCTAACCTAAAGCCAGCAATGCTTACCAGAGTTGTAGCCGCAGCCACGTCCTTGTACGGCCTCTTCTCGGCAATACTCCTGGGGACCCTGCCGACCCCGCCGTTCGTTATCTGCCGGAGAAGACCGGCCGCCACCTTAGGTGCCTTGTGGAGACCCTTGTCTCCCATCCAGGTACACCCCGCCTTCCGCGAGATCGTCTTCTCCCTGGCCGTCCCCTCGGCCACCGGGGGAATCAACCCCGTCTCCCTCACCTCACCTCGGGAGGCCTCCTTAGGGCGCTCGCTCCCGAGCAATCCCTTTGCCTTTCTCCAAGGCCCTCACACCCCCTTTTGGGACCACGTCCCTCTTCACCACCTCCTTCAGGGTCGAATCCCCCTTCGCCTTCTTCCGGACTTCGGAATCCTCTCCTTCGCGCGGCCTCTTCGCGACCGCCTCCGAGCCCGTCCTCGGGAGATGTTCGTCCTGAAAAGGACGGATCATGCCCTTGGAAGGACGAGCAGGAGCAGAAGGAGGGACAACCTCCCTCTCCGAAGGCTTCGCCAAAGGTGTAGCCTCCGGGGTGCTGTCCCCGTCGTCGGAGAGTTCGATGACATCCTTCTTCTTGATCGCCCCAGGAGCGACCTCAGCAAGAGACTCCCGAGCAGGAGTCTCCTCATTCGTCCTACTCGTCTCCTGACGAGCAGTCTTAGCCGGCGCAGACGCGCCAGGTCCCCTCTCCTCAACCCGCCTGCTCATCTCTTGACGAGCAGCTCCAGCCGAGGCCGAACCCCCGGTCTGACCCTCCTGCCTCCGTCTTTGGCGAAGACTCTGACCCTTCGGACATAGCGCGTCCATATCCTCTGCACGTCAAAAATCCACACTTAGAAAAAAATAAAAAATATACAAAACAAAACCAAACCATAGGTTTAGAAATCATACCCGGAAATTCCTCCTCGTCCGGCTCACACCAAAGCCCAGTAGCCTCGAACCTCTCCTTCGTAAAGTTCGACCAGAGCTCCGGGCCGAAAGGAAAAAGCCTCTTCTTCAAAGCCTTCCACTCCTCAGTAATTGGGCGAGACTTAGGCCTCTCAGGATCCTCGACTGCATTAGAAAGGAAACAGAATTTAGCAAACACACAAAAATAGCCGGATAGAAAAAATTAGAAAAAGCCCAACCCGAAACCTCACCTATCTCGTGGACCCATTGGTTCCTATAGCTCGGCCAAGAACCAAGAGTTTCCTGACCGGCCATGAAGAAGAAATACTTGTGGGTCCAAGCACTCTCCTTCTTGGGAAGACCGGTTATGATCTCCCCTTCCTTGACGGACAGGAAAAACCTACCCTTAGCCTGACCATTCGCCTTGATGACCAAGCCCGTCAACAGGTCCCAAATTGTAAGTGAATACAAACAATCGTGGGACCAGACAAGAAAGGCCATCAAGATCCGGATAGAATTCGGGCTAAGCTGCCCGATAGAAACCCCTAAGTAAGTAAGATACCTTAGGATAAGTTCAGGAATAGGAAATATAAGCCCCCCGGACTCAAAAAACCTCTGGTATACACAGACCCAGCCGTCCGAATTCTGCTCGTCGGAATGTTCGTCCGGCCCCGGCAACCTAACTTCTATCGACTGGGGAATCTTATATTCTACCCGGATCCTAACCAGATCTTTAGGTGTTAGGACAGACTTAGGAGAATCTGTAGTCAGAAACTCCGTCTGCCACTTCGAGATCGTCTTCTTAGGACCCACTTTATCTAAAAAACCCTAGAAAAAACCGAAGGCAATATAGACGAGCACGAAACCCAGATAACTACCCAGAAATAGAATTCAAAACCCACTAAAGAACCAGGAAAGACTATTCAAAATACTTGCGACGGAAGAACAAAAGGACAGATGAAGAATGAAGAACCTGGATCTCTACAAACACGAATAAAATCGGATGACACCTTCTGTAGTAGCCGTGAATTTTATTTATACTATCGTTTTGATGTTTCAACGATAATAAGATAAATATACATGCTCTTAGTTTTAAGGATGTATTATCTCTAATCATAAATTATAATACTATAGCTTTCTTGGGTAGTATTTTATTTATTTATTTATTTATTTTCTTTTGAGTGTGAGTGTCAAATTATAAATATCAATTTTTAACTTTATGTGCAAATATTATAACTTAGGTACTAAGTTATGTAAATATTAAACTTTATGTCTTCTAGACTACATTTCTTAACCGACTTATGACTTTAGTTTTTCATATAAATAATACAAGTAATCATTACATGGTAAATTGGTAATTACCATTGCATTCCAATCTGCTAGCTAATATAGCCGACTATGTGTTTTGCTTATCTCGTTTTAAATTGTATTGCAACTTCTCTCTCTCTCTCTCTAAATTTTCTTCCGTCCTTCAAGTCGAGCCATGGCCTAGGTATAACACTATCTCTTATATTTCTTTGATTGATATGTATAGATATGGTTATATACATAAGAGATAATCAGGTGTTGTTTTGATTAATATAGTTTGAGAGGGAAATCGATTCACATATATCTAATAGTATATAATAATTTTCTAAGATTCGTATATAAATATGTAAAGGAAAATTTAGTGAAATCTTAGTTATATATATATAGTAGCAGAGTTAATATGCTTCTATATGGTTAGTTACAGATACAACCAAAAATATATTTTTATATTTAAAGTTTTTCCTAATATATTTTGGTATTGTTGTTTTACGGAATACAAGCGTAATTAAAATATTAATATAGAAAATTAATTATAAATAACTTGGATGTGAGATAATATTCTGTATATATACATATAGCTAGATTAATATGTATAGAAGTTGTATGAGATTATTTGTCTAGCGTGGCATTAGATTATTAGTTATTAAATTCGAGAAAAATGTATATGTATGTTTACGTACATATAATATCCTCGATGCTCATATTTAGTTTCTATAACGATCAGGAAGTTCGTTGTCAAAGGAAGCATAACTCGTGTTCATAGTGTTTCGAGAGAAGTAAGGTACGTAAAATTACTCACTGCAACACAGCAATAATAATGTGGTTTGTTTGATTGTGTGTGGTGTGAAATTCATGGTTGTATGGTTTGGTAGTTTAATTCTACCGTAGTGCGAATTATGCTCGATACGCATTGTGAGCATATCGGAAAAGCACGAGCATTAAGTCATTCATATAATCTGTAATGATACTATATATATGTATGACACTTTTAGTAAATTGCGTCGTACCAACCATTGTATATTGGGTCGCGTAGTCACTGATTACAATGTGTATGAAGCCTCCGACTGTATTGAGTCGAGTAGTCTCAAATGACACGTCGTGAGATGTTTGCCGCGGGCTGACTTGGTTAGGGTCGCGCCCCCGGTCCCCCGTTGGTAATATAGCGCGCTGGTACGCACGCAGGGCCCAATAATATGTTTATAAGAAGTTATAAATTATAACCGGACATTGCATTATGCATTTAGAAGTGATCGTTCCTTGATATATTTTTGTGGGTAATATAAACCTTTTGCGTATTGAGCGTTAGCTCACTCGTATAGTTGTGTTGTAGATCCAGGAAAGAAACCGATGAATGGCTAAATGCGAATGATACGGGTCAGTGATGCGACGTATATGGTGCATATGGTGGAATACGGGTCTTGGAAATAGGAGGGTTGTAAACTTTTTGTTGTGTAATATTTTTAAAAACAATAGCTAGGAGCTCCGCTAGGTTTTTCTTTTATAACGTTATTTTTTTGTAAAATCTATTTTGGGTACTACTGTATAGAGGTTTCAAGACTATTATGAAGTCCGTTTTTTTAATTTGCGCGCTAAAGTCAAGTACTCATATTTTTATTAAATACTTTAGAAGTCGGGATTTGGATTAGATAAGAGTAAATTCGTAATAGTCCCTTGGAAGGGGGTTGTTACACCTTCGGCAACGGCGATTCACAGAGTTTATCTCTCTAAAACTTGAAACTTTTCTCTCTCTAAAATTCGAAAATGATATTCGAATGCCACACAGAGTATATATAGAGGAGAGAGAAATAGGTTACCTTCGAAAGACGTGCGACGGGCTGAAGCTGAAGAGACGTGCCCATTTAATGCGAATCACTCGAGTATTTATACTCGAAAATTGTCGCTGATCCTACGGCGACACGTCAGCACGACAGCTGTGTCAGGAGAATGTGAAGAGTTTATTCTCTTCGAACTCCGCAAAATGGGACACGTGTTGTAACTAATCCCGCCCAAAATTCAAACGACGGTTACAGCTTCAAGACCCTATCAGTCCATCTTATCTCGAAATTATCCAAAATCCTGCCCGGATTATGCAGATTTGCGGCAAAAGTCACAAATTTAATTAATCCTATCCGTCATGAATTTTACATGATTTCATCGAGTAAATACTATAAAATTTACTTCGTATTGTTTATAGTAGGGGGCTAACTGTTGATGTACAAATTCGTCATTATTTAATATGACATAAAGTGCTAAGGTTGTGAATTAATTAAATTTACAAACCATGATAAAAGGTTTTAAAGAAATTAACTGGTATTCGTAAAAGCCCATATGAGAAGCCCAATGAGATTCTCAATAATACTAAGAACCAACGGATATAGGCTACTCGGCCCAATGAGTTCTAAAGCCCAAATCCATTCGATAGCAGTCCAGAAAGACGAGGGTAGAGTCGTCATATTCTCTACCCGGCATCCCATTTCAAATTCAGACGGAAGACCAGGAGCAGGGAGTCAAGCCTCCAATGGGCATAATTCAAACACGACGACGAGAACGAAGTCATGGGACACGTGTAGCAAGGTCGTCCATTCAACCCGGTCAGCACGGAGTGAAGACCGCTCGATTCCTGGAAGCCCAACGGGAAGAATTGAAGCCTATAAATACCAAGCTCAAGTTCAGATCAACACACACGCATACTTACAACCTCGAGAGAATACACTGAAGAGATTCTACCCGGCATTCTTGTCCATTTGAGATCTTATTGTATTCTTTCTCCCCTTCTCAACTCCTTTCTATTCTCAGACGTGATCTACCTGCCTGTAGCTATCCGTCCATGTTCATTGTCGCAATAAACTAACAGATGAAGTAGTCAACTACCGCTTTGGGACGAATCTCTATAAAAAAAACCCTCGTCTCATTTATATCGCTTATATACATATATATATATCGTGAGTGAATCGTGAGCTTGCAACGCGAGAGATCGAATTCCACCAAATTGTTCCATTCAAAAATATCATACGCTCACAAGTCACACTTGACTGATTGAGGTGGGAAACCACGTCGACAAATAGTATTATAAACTTAATTTTATCGTAATACCCCTAAGTGGTTCAAAAATATTAGTTTTATAATATCTGTATATACGTTATTATAAAATAAATATAAATTATGATGACTAACATTATAAGTTATTATAAATTATAAGTTATATATATCTACATATAAATTTTAAAATTCGACATAAAAATCTAAATTATGACATACTTTAAGTCATCATTATATGCCTAAATAATTCAAATTTTTATGATATGATTTAGTATATCCTCTCACTAATAATAAATCTCAGCAATTAATTAATGAATAATTTTGTCTAATTAAGTAGTTTATTTTTATTTTATATCCAATAAGGACAACATTTAATTTGAGTAGATATTTTTTTAAATGTGTTTGCATTCCTTGTTTGGGAACGTTGTAATTCCATATCATTCCTGTTTTCTTATAAATTATCGTCTTTCTTTCCAATCCATCATAAACCACAAACACTAATTACTATCCTAGAAATCCTTTCAAACTTATCTAAGAAAGAAAAAGAAATGGGGCAAGCTTCTGTGATTATTCTTCTAGCAATTGTTGCATGTAAGACTTTTTTAATCTTTATTGCATGTAATTTATCTATAATTTTGATTAATAGTCATTAAATAGTACCGGTCGCTAGCTAAAACTAAGTTGAAATAGTTTAACTCTGGCCGCTATTAAATGTGGTATGATATGTGTCTCTATAATATTACAGGTTTTGTCGTATCGCATAATTGCATAGAGAGAGTGGAAGCAAAACATTGCACGAGAGACTCAGATTGCGTTAATTCTCGGCCATGTGGATCGGGAATGGAACTCATTTGTGCGAGTGGATTTTGCACCTGCATCCACCCTGAAGCTGCTCCCGCGAAGGAAGGCCAAGCCTATCCATCTAGGCGTGATCCCCTATCCAATTGATTATCGAGAAAGCATAATCTATTGATGATATCAAAATCAATTTGTTCATTTGTATTGCAAGTGGCCAATATCTTTATGGAAATAATATGATTTTTCATTTTTTCTTAGTTAAGTGTTTCTTTATCTAGTACATGTCCATCAAATCTTGTGCAAGGGGTATTAATTTTTTGAATACCTACAATTCAAATTTTAGTTTTCCATAAGGGTAAAACAAAGACTTTTAAGAAATGCTACTGCAATATTATTAAAACCCTTGACAATTAGCCCACTTAATAAATAAAAAAAAACTACTTGAGATACCCTTGAAAAATGACAAATCCAATTTGAACTAAAAATACCGACATATAATCATGGAATAAAGTATATGTTTGCAAATACACGTCATTTATTAAAAGCATTATTTTGAGAAAAAATATTCATTTTTACCATTCTCTTCAAAGAAATATTTAAATCAAATATTCCTCCTTGATCACATGAATATTCCTCTAGGGGAAAAAAATATTCGCAACGTAATTTTATATCAAATATGTATTTATAGTGCAAGATTATATTTATTTAATTGTATAGGTACATTCATAGATTAATATTTTTACTTTTGAAGTGATAGAAGAAAGGTTTATATATAGAAAATATAGTTGTCGTTTATTTCTATAGTTTAGATAAAGAGAAATTTAAGTATATATCCATCTTAAAATTTTCTCGCATTATCTTTTAAAACATATATAAGTTTTTCGTAGATATGTGGAAGGATAACATTTAATATGATTTAAAATGAATCCTTTGAGTATAGTTATAGAGCGAGAAACAATATTTTTTTTTATTAATCTCTTAAAAGTTAATATTTTTTTTTACTCAGTTGTATTTAAATAAAAAAAAAAGTTAACCAAGAAATACAATAATGACGCCTCCTAGTCCAAAAGAGCTACAAAATTTCATAAGAGTAGTAATAATTATTATGTACAAAAAAATTAGGAACAAAAAATAAACAAGGACGAAATTTTATATATATTGCCTTGCAATTTTTTCGTAATTTTTTATTTGAGTAGCAGACAAAGTTATATATAAAGAACGTCTTAATTTTCTTCCTCTAATTATTTACCATTATTCTTTGAAAGGATAATATATCCATATATTATTAACCAAAATTTACCACGACTCTATACCTTAAAAAAACAAGGATAATTTTTATTCAGTGAAAACTGTGTTGTATAAACTCTTTAGCATATTTCTCGTAAAAATATATATTACATAACAAAAATCTAAAAACATTCACGTTGACAACATTAGTTTACTCGTGACTTCTTTTAAAACAAATTTAATGATTGTAAATAGTATTATAAACTTAATTTTATCGTAATACCCCTAAGTGGTTCAAAAATATTAGTTATATAATGTCTGTATATAAGTTATTATAAAATAAATATAAATTATGATGACTAACATTATCCGATATATTATATATCTACATATAAATTTTAAAATTCGACATAAAAATCTAAATTATGACATACTTTAAGTCATCATTATATGCCTAAATAATTCAAATTTTTATGATATTATTTAGTATATCCTCTTACTAATAATAAATCTCAGGAATTAATTAATGAATAATTTTGTCTAATTAAGTAGTTTATTTTTATTGTATATCCAATAAGGACAACATTTAATATGAGTAGATATTTTTTTAAATGTGTTTGCATCCCTTGTTTGGCAACGTTGTAATTCCATATCATTTCTATTTTCCTATAAATTATCGTCTTTCTTTCCAATCCATCAGAAACCACAAACACAAATTACTATTCTAGAAATCCTTTCAAACTTATCTAAGAAAGAAAAAAAGAAATGGGGCAAGCTTCTGTGACTATTCTTCTAGCAATTGTTGCATGTAAGTCTTTTTTATCTTTCTTGCACGTAATTTATCTATAATTTTAATTAATAGTCATTAAATAGTACCGGTCGCTAGCTAAAACTAAGTTGAAATAGTTTGACTCTGGCCGGTTTTTATACTAGTTTATAATATGTGGTATGATATGCGTCTCTATAATTTTACAGGTTTTTTCGTATAGCATCATTGCATAGAGAGAGTGGAAGCAAAACATTGCACGAGAGACTCAGATTGTGTTAATTCTCGGCCATGTGGATCGGGAATGAAACTCATTTGTGCGAGTGGATTTTGCACCTGCATCCACCCTGAAGATGCTCCCGCGAAGGAAGGCCAAGCCTATCCATCTAGGCGTGATCCCCTATCCAATTGATTATCGAGAAAGCATAATCAATTGATGATATCAAAATAAATTTGTTCATTTGTATAGCAAGTGGCCAATATCTTTATGGAAATAATATGATTTTTAATTTTTTTTCTTAGTTAAGTGTTTCTTTATCTAGTACATGTCCATCAAATCTTGTGCAAGGGGTATTAATTTTTTGAATACCTACAATTCAAATTTTAGTTTTCCATAAGGGTAAAACAAATACTTTTAAGAAATGGTACTGCAATTATTAAAACCCTTGACAATTAGCCCACTTAATAAATAAAAAAAGACTACTTGAGATACCCTTGAAAAATGACAAATCCAATTTGAACTAAAAATACCGACATATAATCGTGGAATAAAGTATATGTTTGCAAATACACGTCATTTATTAAAAGCATTATTTTGGGAAAAAATATTCATTTTTACCATTCTTTTCAAAGAAATATTTAAATCAAATATTCCTCCTTGATCACATGAATATTCCTCTAAGGGAAAAAAATTATTCGCAACGTAATTTTATATCAAATATGTATTTATAGTGCAAGATTATATTTATTTAATTGTATCGGTACATTCATAGATTAATATTTTTACTTTTGAAGTGATAGAAGAAAGGTTTATATATAGAAAATATAGTTGTCGTTTATTTCTATAGTTTAGATAAAGAGAAATTTAAGTATATATCCATTTTAAAATTTTCTTGCATTATCTTTTAAAACTTATATAAGTTTTTCATAGATATGTGGAAGGATAACATTTAATACGATTTAAAATGAATCCTTTGAGTATAGTTATAGAGCGAAAAACAATATTTTTTTTAATAATCTCTTAAAAGTTAATATTTTTTTTTACTCAGTTGTATTTAAATACAAAAATGATTAACCAAGAAATACAATAATGACGCCTCCTAGTCCAAAAGAGCTACAAAATTTCATAAGAGTAGTAATAATTATTATGTACAAAAAATTTAGGAACAAAAAATAAACAAGGACGGAATTTTATATATATTGCCTTTCAATTTTTTCGTAATTTTTTATTTGAGTAGCAGACAAAGTTATATATAAAGAACGTCTTAATTTTCTTCCTATAATTATTTACCATTATTCTTTGAAAGGATAATATATCCCTATATTATTAAACAAAATTTACCACAACTCTATACCTTAAAAAAAAGGATAAATTTTATTCAGTGAAAACTGTGTTCTATAAACTCTTTAGAATATTTCTTGTAAAAATATATATTACATAACAAAAATCTAAAAACATTCACGTTGACAACATTAGTTTACTCGTAACTTCTTTTAAAACAAATTTAATGGTTGTAAATAGTATTATAAACTTAATTTTATCGTAATACCCCTAAGTGGTTCAAAAATATTAGTTATATAATGTCTGTATATAAGTTATTATAAAATAATTATAAATTATGATGACTAACATTATCCGATATATTATATATCTACATATAAATTTTAAAATTCAACAAAAAAATCTAAATTATGACATACTTTAAGTCATCATTATATGCCTAAATAATTCAAATTTTTATGATATGATTTAGTATATCCTCTAACTAATAATAAATCTCAAGAATTAATTAATGAATAATTTCGTCTAATTAAGCAGTTTATTTTTATTGTATATCCAATAAGGACAACATTTAATATGAGTAGATATTGTTTTATATGTGTTTGCATTCCTTGTTTGGTAACGTTGTAATTCCATATCATTTCTATTTTCCTATAAATTATCGTCTTTCTTTCCAATCCATCAGAAACCACAAACAGAAATTACTATCCTAGAAATCCTTTCAAACTTATCTAAGAAAGAAAAAAAGAAATGGGGCAAGCTTCTGTAATTATTCTTCTAGCAATTGTTGCATGTAAGTCTTTTTTATCTTTCTTGCATGTAATTTATCTATAATTTCAATTAATAGTCATTAAATAGTACCGGTCGCTAGCTAAAACTAAGTTGAAATAGTTTGACTCTGGCCGGTTTTTATACTAGTTTATAAAATGTGGTATGATATGTGTCTCTATAATATTACAGGTTTTGTCGTATCGCATCATTGTATAGAGAGAGTGGAAGCAAAACATTGCACGAGAGACTCAGATTGCGTTAATTCTCGGCCATGTGGATCGGGAATGGAACTCATTTGTGCGAGTGGATTTTGCACCTGCATCCACCCTGAAGCTGCTCCCGCGAAGGAAGGCCAAGCCTATCCATCTAGGCGTGATCCCCTATCCAATTGATTATCGAGAAAGCATAATCAATTGATGATATCAAAATAAATTTGTTCATTTGTATTGCAAGTGGCCAATATCTTTATGGAAATAATATGATTTTTAATTTTTTTCTTAGTTAAGTGTTTCTTTATCTAGTATATGTCCATCAAATCTAGTGCAAGGGGTATTAATTTTTTGAATACCTACAATTCAAATTTTAGTTTTCCATAAGGGTAAAACAAAGACTTTTAAGAAATGGTACTGCAATATTATTAAAACCCTTGACAATTAGCCCACTTAATAAATAAAAAAAGACTACTAGAGATACCCTTGAAAAATGACAAATTCAATTTGAACTAAAAATACCGACATATAATCCTAGAATAAAGTATATGTTTGCAAATACACATCATTTATTAAAAGCATTATTTTGAGAAAAAATATTCATTTTTACCATTCTTTTCAAAGAAATATTTAAATCAAATATTCCTCCTTGATCACATGAATATTTCTCTAAGGGAAAAAAATATTCGCAACGTAATTTTATATCAAATATGTATTTATAGTGCAAGATTATATTTATTTAATTGTATAGGTACATTCATAGATTAATATTTTTACTTTTGAAGTGATAGAAGAAAGGTTTATATATAGAAAATATAGTTGTCGTTTATTTCTATAGTTTAGATAAAGAGAAATTTAAGTATATATCCATTTTAAAATTTTCTTGCATTATCTTTTAAAACTTATATAAGTTTTTCGTAGATATGTGGAAGGATACCAATTAATACGATTTAAAATGAATCCTTTTAGTATAGTTATAGCGCGAGAAACAATATTTTTTTTTTCATCTCTTAAAAGTTAATTTTTTTTTTACTCAGTCGTATTTAAATAAAAAAAGATTAACCAAGAAATACAATAATGACGCCACCTAGTCCAAAAGAGATACAAAATTTCATACGAGTAGTAATAATTATTATGTACAAAAAATTTAGGAACAAAAAATAAACAAGGAAGGAATTTTATATATATTGCCTTTCAATTTTTTCGTAATTTTTTATTTGAGTAGCAGACAAAGTTATACATAAAGAACGTCTTAATTTTCTTCCTATAATTATTTACCATTATTCTTTGAAAGGATAATATATCCCTATATTATTAAACAAAATTTATCACAACTCTATACCTTAAAAAAACAAGGATAATTTTTATTATGTGAAAACTGTGTTGTATAAACTTTTTAGCATATTTCTTGTAAAAATATATATTACATAAAAAATATCTAAAAACATTCACGTTGAAGACATTAGTTTACTCGTAACTTCTTTTAAAACAAATTTAATGATTGTAAATAGTGTTGATGTACAAATTCGTCATTATTTAATATGACATAAAGTGCTAAGGTTGTGAATTAATTAAATTTACAAGCCATGATAAAAGGTTTTAAAGAAATAAACTGGTATTCGTAAAAGCCCATATGAGAAGCCCAATGAGATTCTCAATCAGACTAAGAACCAACGGATATAGGCTACTCGGCCCAATGAGTTCTAAAGCGCAAATCCATTCGATAGCAGTCCAGAAAGACGAGGGTAGAGTCGTCATATTCTCTACCCGGCATCCCATTTCAAATTAAGACGGAGGACCAGGAGCACGGAGTCAAGCCTCCAATGGGCATAATTCAAACACGACGACGAGAACGAAGTCATGGGACACGTGTAGCAAGGTCGTCCATTCAACCCGGTCAGCACGGAGTGAAGACCCCTCGATTCCTGGAAGCCCAACGGGAAGAATTGAAGCCTATAACTACCAGGCTCAAGTTCAGATCAACACACACGCATACTTACAACCTCGAGAGAATACACTGAAGAGATTCTACCCGGCATTCTTGTCCATTTGAGATCTTATTGTATTCTTTCTCCCCTTCTCAATTCCTTTCTACTCTCAAACGTGATCTAGCTGCCTTTAGCTATCTGTCCATGTTCATTGTCGCAATAAACTAAAGGAGAAGTAGTCAACTACCTCTTTGGGACAAACCTCTATAAAAAAAAACCTCGTCTCATTTATATCGCTTATATACATATATATATATATATATATATATATCGTGAGTGAATCGTGAGCTTGCAACGCGAGAGATCGAATTCCACCAAATTGTTCCATTCAAAAATATCATACGCTCACAAGTCACACTTGACTGATTGAGGTGGGAAACCACGTCAACAGTTTGGCGCCGTCTCTGGAAAATTGATCTCGCTAACTCTTAATAGCTCAAAGCACTCTGCAAACATGAGCAACAATGAAATCGTGATCGTGCATGAGTCTGAGGTGAACAACCCAGACCCAAACACGGAATCAAGCAACCTACAGTCTCAGCTAGAGGCTAGTGCTGCTGAGAATCGAGAGTTGCGCCAGCGACTCGAATCTCTGGAAGCCAACCAAGCCCGAAATGAGCGTCGTCAGAATGCTAACCGGACTAATCCGGGACAAAGCTCTGGGTATCAAGGCCGGACAGGGCTCGACGCTGTCCACTTCGACTTTGCTGACGTGGACAATCCGCAAGCGCCGAGGCAAAACCAGCCCCGACTACCCAGCGGCCCTAGACCCGCGACGCCTCCACCGCCCCCTGAAACAGGAACGCCCCTCTTTACTCCCTTGACAAGTCTCTACCCGTCTAATGCGGGGAATGTTGCTTCGAGTAGTCACCAACGCCCGGGACCCCAAAACCGACAATCGGGGTACGAGCAAAGCCGTAACATCAGCCAGGCCCTCAACGGCCAGCCGGTCATGTACCTGAGGTATCCCAGCCCGGTGTACGGACAGGAACCCCTCCAGGCTGTGCGTCCCGAACAAGCTCCCCAACGCACGGAACTGGAGGAGCTTAAACGCTCAATGGCCGAAATGAATGAGAAACTCATTCACGTGCGCTCTCGCGTGCACAGCGCCACTACCGCCGCCCCCGAGATAGAACGTCTAGTGGAGGAGGCAGAAAGGACGCCCTTTAAGCCCGTCATAACTAACGTTATACTTAGGGAAGGCGGACGCGTGTATGTACCGAAGTACGATGGGACGACCGATCCCAAAGTACACCTGAGATCCTTCAGGATCGCGATGGGGCGAGCCCATCTGGAAGCGCACAAATTGGACGCAGGGCGCTGCCAGTATTTCTCAGAAAAATCTGGTCGGCCCGGCGATGGAGTGGTTCTCAAAGCTTGAACCGCGTTCCGTAGACAACTTCGGACAGCTAACGACCCTTTTTCTTAAGCATTTTTCCATGTTTATGGAAACTGAGATCACGGCGGCGAACCTCTATGCCTTGCAGCAAGAGAGAGGAGAGCCCCTTAGAACTTTCATGACCAGGTTCAAAAAGACCATGGTCAAAATCAACGGGATCAGTGACGAAACTGCCATAGCCGCTCTCACGACCGGACTATGGTACGACTCGAAGTTCAAAACGGACATCGTCGTGAATCGTTACGACTCCATCAAAGACGTGATCCACAGATCATCCAATTGGATCAGGCATGACGAAGAACTCGAAGCCATGCGAAGGAGACATGGATCTCAACCCGTCCACCAGCGGAATACCGGACCACCCGGGCAGCAGCCGCCGCCTAGAGCCGGAAATCACAACAACCCTTTCAGGGGACAAAGGACTTCTCCCCAATCCATAAGCACCCATTCCAAGCCCAGAATCAAAGGGCTAATAATGGACCGAATCCGCAAAATCCATACGTTTTCAACGTAAATTCGGAAACCGCGGAGTTCGAAGAACAGGTCGAAGCAGAAGAAACCCCTGGAGAAGTGCTCGTCAGCTCAAGGGACTTCCCACCGTACAGCAACGAAGGTTTCCCGAAGCACGACCCGAAAGCGTGGTGTAATTTCCACAAGGTGTTCGGGCATCATACAAAAAATTGTATAGTACTCCGCGCCCGCCTAGCGGAAAAGTACATCAACGGCGACTTGGGGGAAATAAACTTCGGCAATGAGCTGAAAGGTGGGCAATCAACCGAGCAAAGCCTTCCCCAAAATCAACCACAGACCGGCCAGAAAAGAGACGAGCAGCAGAGAACGCCGCGCGAAAGCATAGAGCCTAGCAAAAGAGACGGGTACATATGCTCGAAAAACCGGATGAGAAAACGTACGAAGAAACGGAGAATTTCGGAGAGCAGCTCAGCGACATCCCCGAGCCCATCGGTAGAATCTACACTATTGTGGGAGGTTCCCAACTTCATGGTAACTCAGTAAACTCCATCAAGGCCCATCAAAGGAGGCTCAAAGCCGGACCGGTGATCGTACCGAGGCAAGAGCCGGACTTCGAGATCTCGTTCAAAGATAGTGAAGCGGCCACACTGATTGGTCTGCACGACGATGCGCTGGTCGTCACACTCCTAGTTGCCTCGTATACGATGGACAGGATCCTAATCGATAATGGGAGCTCAGTCGACGTGATCTTCCTGGGAGTGGAAGAGACAGAGATCAGCAGAGAGGCCATCCCGCTAACCGGCTTTGATGGAGGAACCATCAACGCGGATGGCACGGTGCGACTGTCCATCGCAGCAGCGGGGGTCGGAAAGACCAAAAACTTCCTAGTATTGGACTGCCCGTCAGTCTATAACATGAAACTAGGAAGACCCTGGCTCAACATGATAAAAGCCGTACCGTCAACCTACCATCAACTAATACGCTTCTCGAATAGGGTAGGAAAAATCGTTAAAATCAAGGGAAATCAAAAACAATCCAGAATTTGCTACATGAGCGCGTTCCGGAACATCCAGGCCGCCAAGGTCGGGAAAGAGCAATCTACCGCATAGCAGCTAATGGCGGTAGATGAAAAAGAGGACGACGGACAGGAAAGGGTCACCGATACGGACGGACCTAACCTGGAAATGATAGTCCAGGTCCAAATCGATCCCGACAACCCGGACCACCGGGTAGGAATCGGAAAAGGACTAGACAACGACGTCAGAAAAGATCTCCTCAAATTCCTAACCAAAAATCGGGACAGTTTTGCTTGGTCTCACAAGGATATGACCGGAATAGACCCAAGCATTATATCCCACCGCCTAAATGTGGATCAGAGCTACAAGTCGGTAAAACAAAAAAAGGCAAAAGCTAGGCCCGGATAGGGCCCAAGCTGTGAATGAAGAAGTCACGAAACTGCTGTAAATCGGATCCATCAGGGAAGTCAAATACCCGGACTGGTTAGCAAATACAGTAGTCGTGAAGAAGAAAAACGGGAAGGCTAGAGTCTGCATCGACTTTACCGACCTGAACAAAGCTTGTCCCAAAGACAGTTTCCCAATGCCCCATATCGACCGTCTAGTCGAAGCAACATGCGGGCACGAACTACTGTCGTTCATGGACGCATTCTCGGGATACAACCAGATCCTAATGCATCCCGAGGACCAAGAAAAAACGGCATTCATAACCGATATAGGAATATACTGCTATAAAGTTATGCCCTTCAGGTTAAAAAACGCCGGAGCCACATATCAAAGATTAGTCAACCAGATGTTCGCCGAACAACTCGGTAAAACTATGAAGTCTACATCGACGACATGTTGGTAAAGTCCTCCCAAGCAACGGATCATGTGTCCCACCTAGAAGACTGTTTCGCCGTACTACGAAAGTATCAAATGAAGCTCAACCCGACAAAATGCACCTTCGGGGTAACTTCAGGAAAATTCCTAGGTTATCTGGTCACACAGCGAGGTATAGAAGCCAATCCCGACCAGATAAATGCCCTCCGAACATGCCCTCCCCAAGGACCGTTCGAGAGACGCAAAGGCTGACTAGGAGAATCGCCGCTCTTAACCGGTTCATATCAAGAGCTACGGACAAATGTTTACCCTTCTACAAGCTATTGAAAGGTAACAAAACGTTCGAATGGACCGAAGAGTGCGAACAGGCCTTCCAAAAGCTGAAAAGGTACCTCTCCACCCCACCAATACTCACCAGGCCAATCTTGGGAGAGCCATTGTTTTTATACCTGGTTGTCTCACCATCGGCGGTGAGCGGAGTAATCGTGAGGGAGGACCACGGAGAGCAAAAGTCGATCTTCTACATCAGCAAATCTTTGGAAGATGCTGAAACCAGATACCCGGCAATCGAAAAACTCGCACTGGCAATGATAACCGCAGCGAGAAAGCTTCGGCCTTATTTCCAATCCCATACCATCATGGTAATGACTACCCAACCTTTGAGAATTATCCTCCATAGCCTGAATCAATCGGGAAGGCTCACGAAATGGGCCGTCGAGCTAAGTGAATTCGACATAGAATACAAGATCCGAACCTGTGCAAAATCACAAGTATTGGCTGACTTTCTCATCGAATTACCAGCCGACGGTTCAAAAGAGGGCCACGAGGACGGAGAATGGAAACTCGAAGTCGACGGCGTGTCAAACCAAGGCGGATCCAGGATCGGAATTCGTTTGATATCCCCCACGGGAGAAGTGTTGGAACAATCGTCTCGATTGAAATTCCACGCGACAAACAATGAGACCGAGTACGAGGCCCTTATCGCCCGCCTCAAACTAGCAAAAGCCGTGGGAGCCCGGAATGTAAGGGCCCACTCCGACTCAAAACTAATTACCAGTCAGATCAGTGGCGAATACGCTACCCGAGATGACAGAATGTAAAAATACCTCTCGGTAGTAAAGGGCTTAATTCAACAATTCGAATACGTCGAAATAGTCCAAATACCGAGGAGTCAAAACGCGTCAGCAGACGCATTGGCCGGTTTAGCTTCGACTTCGGACCCCGAGGTCAAAAGGATAATCCCGGTCGAAACAATAGACAAACCCAGCGTAACCCGCGAAGTTTGCAATATCCGAATGGAAGAGGATGATTGGAGGACCCCAATAATTAACTACATCCTAACATGAGCCAAACCTCGAGATAAGCAAAAAGCCAGGAAACTAAGGATCCAAAGCGCTAGATTTCGCATGATCGTGGAAAAATTGTACAAACGTAGATATACCGGACCCTACCTAAGGTGCCTAGGAAAGACCGAGGCTCAAATAGTACTTCACGAAATCCATGACGGAGAATGCGGCAACCATTCGAGAGGAAGATCTTTAGCAAACAAAGCAAAAAGGCAAGGCTTTTTCTGGGCCACCATGTTGGCGGACAGCGAAACCTATGCCAAAAGGTGCGACAAATGCCAGAGACACTCCCCGTCCATACATAGACCAGCAGAAGAACTCTCATCAGTCTCAGTCCCGTACGCGTTCATGAAATGGTCCATGGACATAGTAGGACCTTTCCCCCTGGCCCCGGCTGGAAAGAGGTTTCTACTCGTCGTGACCGACTACTTCTCAAAATGGGTGGAGGCAGAATCGTATGCAAACATTAAAGATGTTGATGTAGAAAATTTCCTATGGAAGAACATCATCAGTAGATTCGGCCTCCCAAAAGAGATAATAGCTGACAATGGACCGCAGTTCATTTCAACGAGACTCCAAAACTTCTGCATAAACTGGAAAATATCCTTGAACACGTCCACTCCGAGATATCCTCAAGGCAATGGTCAAGACGAAGTAGCTAACCGGGTAATAGTGGACGGAATCAAGAGACGCCTAGACACCAAAAAGGGACTATGGGCAGACGAGCTCATAGGAGTCCTTTGGTCCTACAGAACTACCCCGCGTAGGGCCACCGGGGAAACCCCTTTCTCAATGGTACACGGCACTGAGGCCATGATACCAGCAGAGATAGAGACACCCAGTCTTCGAAGGGAACTCGCCCCTTTGAACGCAGAAATCAATGACAAAATGAGGGAAGACCAGCTCGACTAGATCGACGAAAGACGAGAACAAGATTTGATAAGAATTGCCAACTATCAAAACTCGATAGCTAGGTACTATAATTCAAAGGTCAAACGTCGAAAATTCATAGTGGGAGAGTTGGTCCTCAGAAAAGTTTTCCAAAATACCGCCGAGCTGAATGCGGGCAAGCTCGGGGCTAATTGGGAAGGACCTTACATCGTCACCGAAGTAGTAAAACCTGGAGTATACCGGCTAGCCACTCCGGATGGAACAAGAGTCCTCCGCAGCTGGAATGCCATGCACTTAAGGAAATACTACGCCTAACCCGACCTACCCGGTCTCCCCTGAACTACGTAATGACTTGATCCCCAAATTTAGGGTACGTAGGCAGCCCATCCTAAACAAGGGGCGCAGTCTCAATCCAAACCCAAAACCAAATAGGCCCGAGAACTACGAATTGCAAGACTCAATAGAGCCAACCTAAAAGGAAACATGTCCCGAAACTCCCATCAAGGCAACAAGCCTACCCGGGTAACAGACCCATCACCTAAGGTAACAAACCTACCCGGGTTACAGACCCATCACATAAGGCAACAAGCCTACACGGGTAACAGGCCCATCACACCAAGGCAACAAGCCTATCCGGGTAACCAACCCGTCGCATAAAGCAACAAGCCTATCCGGGTAACAAACCCACTACAATGGTTGATAAACCTAACCGGGTATCCAACCCGTTCCTTAAGGCGACAAGCCTAATCCTTTTTGAAATATATAATTATATGAATGTGGCATCTACAAATATGTTTTTTCAGAAACAAAAAACCTACGGGTTATTATGGCAGACGAGCAAGAAATACTCAACGGAAGCATTGAAGGAGCAATCACACCACAAGGTACCCGTACATTTTCTATACTTAGTAAATTTCGAAGTTTCAACGTTTTTTATTTTTCTATCCGTGCATACGATAGGACTACTCGAAACCTCGAATAGGAAAATTAACATAGAAGAATACGAGAATAAAATTAACTTAGACACAAGGAATTATAAGCGCAGCATAACTAAAATATGGCAAGAAATCACGAGCATGAAATAGAAACAGCAAAAGCCCTAACCGCGGGCGTATCCAAACCGTGCACAAAAAAAGGGTTCAAGCCGCCGTAGACTTGCGCATAAGAAATTGTTTTGGCCTTAGGCCTTATTAACTAAAAACAAAAAAAAAATGGAGGACGCTCTATGCGTCAACCCCGGGTACCTCCACGACCTCTCGGTCCTATTTCTCCTTCTCTCCCTCTCCTGCTTCACCGGCCTGGCTTCCACGCTCGGTCGGCTCCTCAGTGGCGGTCTCCTCGGCGACGACGGGCTCGTTCAGGGTCAGCTCTTTGAGGGCGATCTCCTCGGTATCAGCAATGGCGGGCAAGATGGGCTCATCGACGGTGGTCTCCCCGGCCACAGGATCTTCAACAACGGGCTCGATGGCGGGATCTTCAGAGGGAGACTCCTTGGCGGACGATTGCTCAGACCGGAAGCTCAAATCTACAAGAGGAACACCGGTCAGCTCGGCATCTGGAGAAAAAGCCAGAGATCCTATCAGCGGTGCCGGAACCGCATTCAAGAGAGCTTGGTAGCGAGCAGCGTTGCCTTATAGGACCTCCTTCTCGGCCTCAAAATCTTGGACGTTACCGTTGATGATGTCTTGGATTAGCTCGAGGCAACCTTCGGCTTGATCCAAGAAACTATTGTCGGCGGCCGTACCTTTGTACCACGCGATTAGCGCGTCCCTTTCGTCCACCTTTCGGCGGTATCGGGCACGGACAGCCTTCTTCTCGGCCTCACGGTCAGCAGATTGTTGCCGGGCTTCAGCCAGCTCAGCAGCAAGGCGCTGCACGTCCTCCTTCAAGGCCAGAGCCTCCTCCTCCTTCTTCTTGGCCAATTCTTCAACCCGTCCTTTAGCCGCGTCTGAAGCCAGCATCTGCCTGGCGGCCACCTCGCTCGCACACTGAGCCTCCCCGATCGTGCGGGTAGAGTTTTCCAGCTTCTCCCGGAGGTCGACAACGGTATTCCCGAGCCCCTTGATCCTGGCGTCACAGGCGGCGACCTTCTTGCCCATGACCACGATCTGCTCCGCCTTCGCCCGAATGCCATCCACAGCATCAGCCAGCTCTCTCTCCTTCAGCGCGAGCTGCTCGAAAGCTTGCGCGCCCTCCCTAGCCTCGTATAATTGGTCCTCATGATCGAGGACCATGTCGGTTATAGAGGCGACGAGCTAAACGTCCAAAAACCAAAGTTAGAAAAAATTAATGAATAAATAGAAACCCTAACCTAAAGCCAGCAATGCTTACCAGAGTTGTAGCCGCAGCCACGTCCTTGTACGGCCTCTTCTCGGCAATACTCCTGGGGACCCTGCCGACCCCGCCGTTCGTTATCTGCCGGAGAAGACCGGCCGCCACCTTAGGTGCCTTGTGGAGACCCTTGTCTCCCATCCAGGTACACCCCGCCTTCCGCGAGATCGTCTTCTCCCTGGCCGTCCCCTCGGCCACCGGGGGAATCAACCCCGTCTCCCTCACCTCACCTCGGGAGGCCTCCTTAGGGCGCTCGCTCCCGAGCAATCCCTTTGCCTTTCTCCAAGGCCCTCACACCCCCTTTCGGGACCACGTCCCTCTTCACCACCTCCTTCAGGGTCGAATCCCCCTTCGCCTTCTTCCGGACTTCGGAATCCTCTCCTTCGCGCGGCCTCTTCGCGACCGCCTCCGAGCCCGTCCTCGGGAGATGTTCGTCCTGAAAAGGACGGATCATGCCCTTGGAAGGACGAGCAGGAGCAGAAGGAGGGACAACCTCCCTCTCCGAAGGCTTCGCCAAAGGTGTAGCCTCCGGGGTGCTGTCCCCGTCGTCAGAGAGTTCGACGACATCTTTCTTCTTGATCGCCCCAGGAGCGACCTCAGCAAGAGACTCCCGAGCAGGAGTCTCCTCATTCGTCCTACTCGTCTCCTGACGAGCAGTCTTAGCCGGCGCAGACGCGCCAGGTCCCCTCTCCTCAACCCGCCTGCTCATCTCTTGACGAGCAGCTCCAGCCGAGGCCGAACCCCCGGTCTGACCCTCCTGCCTCCGTCTTTGGCGAAGACTCTGACCCTTCGGACATAGCGCGTCCATATCCTCTGCACGTCAAAAATCCACACTTAGAAAAAAAATAAAAAAGATACAAAACAAAACCAAACCATAGGTTTAGAAATCATACCCGGAAATTCCTCCTCGTCCGGCTCACACCAAAGCCCAGTAGCCTCGAACCTCTCCTTCGTAAAGTTCGACCACAGCTCCGGGCCGAAAGGAAAAAGCCTCTTCTTCAAAGCCTTCCACTCCTCAGTAATTGGGCGAGACTTAGGCCTCTCAGGATCCTCGACTGCATTAGAAAGGAAACAGAATTTAGCAAACACACAAAAATAGCCGGATAGAAAAAAATTAGAAAAAGCCCAACCCGGAACCTCACCTATCTCGTGGACCCATTCGTTCCTATAGCTCGGCCAAGAACCAAGAGTTTCCTGACCGGCCATGAAGAAGAAATACTTGTGGGTCCAAGCACTCTCCTTCTTGGGAAGACCGGTTATGATCTCCCCTTCCTTGACGGACAGGAAAAACCTACCCTTAGCCTGACCATTCGCCTTGATGACCAAGCCCGTCAACAGGTCCCATATTGTAAGTGAATACAAACACTCGTGGGACCAGACAAGAAAGGCCATCAAGATCCGGATAGAATTCGGGCTAAGCTGCCCGATAGAAACCCCTAAGTAAGTAAGATACCTTAGGATAAGTTCAGGAATAGGAAATCTAAGCCCCCCGGACTCAAAAAACCTCTGGTATACACAGACCCAGCCGTCCGAATTCTGCTCGTCGGCATGTTCGTCCGGCCCCGGCAACCTAAGTTCTATCGACTGGGGAATCTTATATTCTACCCGGATCCTAACCAGATCTTTAGGTGTTAGGACAGACTTAGGAGAATCTGTAGTCAGAAACTACGTCTGCCACTTCGAGATCGTCTTCTTAGGACCTATTCTATCTAAAAAACCCTAGAAAAAACCGAAGGCAATATAGACGAGCACGAAACCCAGATAACTACCCAGAAATAGAATTCAAAACCCACTAAAGAACCAGGAAAGACTATTCAAAATACTTGCGACGGAAGAACAAAAGGACAGATGAAGAATGAAGAACCTAGATCTCTACAAACACGAAGAAAATCGGATGACACCTTCGGCAACGGCGATTCACAGAGTTTATCTCTCTAAAACTTGAAACTTTTCTCTCTCTAAAATTCGAAAATGATATTCGAATGCCACACAGAGTATATATAGAGGAGAAAGAAATAGGTTACCTTCGAAAGACGTGCGACGGGCTGAAGCTGAAGAGACGTGCCCATTTAATGCGAATCACTCGAGTATTTATACTCGAAAATTGTCGCTGATCCTACGGCGACACGTCAGCACGACAGCTGTGTCAGGAGAATGTGAAGAGTTTATTCTCTTCGAACTCCGCAAAATGGGACACGTGTTGTAACTAATCCCGCCCAAAATTCAAACGACGGTTACAGCTTCAAGACCCTATCAGTCCATCTTATCTCGAAATTATCCAAAATCCTGCCCGGATTATGCAGATTTGCGGCAAAAGTCACAAATTTAATTAATCCTATCCGGCACGAATTTTACATGATTTCATCGAGTAAATACTATAAAATTTACTTCGTATTGTTTATAGTAGGGGGCTAACTGTTGATGTACAAATTCGTCATTATTTAATATGACATAAAGTGTTAAGGTTGTGAATTAATTAAATTTACAAGCCATGATAAAAGGTTTTAAAGAAATTAACTGGTATTCGTAAAAGCCCATATGAGAAGCCCAATGAGATTCTCAATCATACTAAGAACCAACGGATATAGGCTACTCGGCCCAATGAGTTCTAAAGCCCAAATCCATTCGATAGCAGTCCAGAAAGACGAGGGTAGAGTCGTCATATTCTCTACCCGGCATCCCATTTCAAATTCAGACGGAAGACCAGGAGCACGGAGTCAAGCCTCCAATGGGCATAATTCAAACACGACGACGAGAACGAAGTCATGGGACACGTGTAGCAAGGTCGTCCATTCAACCCGGTCAGCACGGAGTGAAGACCCCTCGATTCCTGGAAGCCCAACGGGAAGAATTGAAGCCTATAAATACCAAGCTCAAGTTCAGATCAACACACACGCATACTTACAACCTCGAGAGAATACACTGAAGAGATTCTACCCGGCATTCTTGTCCATTTGAGATCTTATTGTATTCTTTCTCCCCTTCTCAATTCCTTTCTATTCTCAGATGTGATCTACCTGCCTGTAGCTATCCGTCCATGTTCATTGTCGCAATAAACTAACAGATGAAGTAGTCAACTACCGCTTTGGGACGAATCTCTATAAAAAAAAACCCTCGTCTCATTTATATCGCTTATATACATATATATATATATCGTGAGTGAATCGTGAGCTTGCAACGCGAGAGATCGAATTCCACCAAATTGTTCCATTCAAAAATATCATACGCTCACAAGTCACACTTGACTGATTGAGGTGGGAAACCACGTCAACAAATAGTATTATAAACTTAATTTTATCGTAATACCCCTAAGTGGTTCAAAAATATTAGTTATATAATATCTGTATATAAGTTATTATAAAATAAATATAAATTATGATGACTAACATTATAAGTTATTATAAATTATAAGTTATATATATCTACATATAAATTTTAAAATTCGACATAAAAATCTAAATTATGACATACTTTAAGTCATCATTATATGCCTAAATAATTCAAATTTTTATGATATGATTTAGTATATACTCTCACTAATAATAAATCTCAGCAATTAATTAATGAATAATTTTGTCTAATTAAGTAGTTTATTTTTATTTTATATCCAATAAGGACAACATTTAATATGAGTAGATATTTTTTTAAATGTGTTTGCATTCCTTGTTTGGTAACGTTGTAATTCCATATCATTCCTGTTTTCCTATAAATTATCGTCTTTCTTTCCAATCCATCATAAACCACAAACACTAATTACTATCCTAGAACTCCTTTCAAACTTATCTAAGAAAGAAAAAGAAATGGGGCAAGCTTCTGTGATTATTCTTCTAGCAATTGTTGCATGTAAGACTTTTTTAATCTTTATTGCATGTAATTTATCTACAATTTTGATTAATAGTCATTAAATAGTACCGGTCGCTAGCTAAAACTAAGTTGAAATAGTTTAACTCTGGCCGGTTTTTATACTAGATTATAAAATGTGGTATGATATGTGTCTCTATAATATTACAGGTTTTGTCGTATCGCATAATTGCATAGAGAGAGTGGAAGCAAAACATTGCACGAGAGACTCAGATTGCGTTAATTTTCGGCCATGTGGATCGGGAATGGAACTCATTTGTGCGAGTGGATTTTGCACCTGCATCCACCCTGAAGCTGCTCCCGCGAAGGAAGGCCAAGCCTATCCATCTAGGCGTGATCCCCTATCCAATTGATTATCGAGAAAGCATAATCTATTGATGATATCAAAATAAATTTGTTCATTTGTATTGCAAGTGGCCAATATCTTTATGGAAATAATATGATTTTTATTTTTTTCTTAGTTAAGAGTTTCTTTATCTAGTACATGTCCATGAAATCTTGTGCAAGGGGTATTAATTTTTTGAATTCCTACAATTCAAATTTTAGTTTTCCATAAGGGTAAAACAAAGACTTTTAAGAAATGGTACTGCAATATTATTAAAACCCTTGACAATTAGCCCACTTAATAAATAAAAAAAGACTACTTGAGATACCCTTGAAAAATGACAAATCCAATTTGAACTAAAAATACCGACATATAATCATGGAATAAAGTATATGTTTGCAAATACACTTTATTTATTAAAAGCATTATTTTGAGAAAAAAAATATTCATTTTTACCATTATTTTCAAAGAAATATTTAAATCAAATATTCCTCCTTGATCAGATGAATATTCCTCTAAGGGAAAAAAATATTCGCAACGTAATTTTATATCAACTATGTATTTATAGTGCAAGATTATATTTATTTAATTGTATAGGTTCATTCATAGATTAATATTTTTACTTTTGAAGTGATAGAAGAAAGGTTTATATATAGAAAATATAGTTGTCGTTTATTTCTATAGTTTAGATAAAGAGAAATTTAAGTATATATCCATTTTAAAATTTTCTTGCATTATCTTTTAAAACTTATATAAGTTTTTCGTAGATATGTTGAAGGATAACATTTAATACGATGTAAAATGAATCCTTTTTAGTATAGTTATAGAGTGAGAAACAATATTTTTTTTATTAATCTCTTAAAAGTTAATATTTTTTTTTACTCAGTTGTATTTAAATAAAAAAAGATTAACCAAGAAATAAAATAATGACGCCTCCTAGTACAAAAGAGCTACAAAATTTCATAAGAGTAGTAATAATTATTACGTACAAAAAATTTAGGAACAAAAAATAAACAAGGAAGGAATTTTATATATATTGCCTTTCAATTTTTTCGTAATTTTTTATTTGAGTAGCAGACAAAGTTATATATAAAGAACGTCTTAATTTTCTTCCTATAATTATTTACCATTATTCTTTGAAAGGATAATATATCCCTATATTATTAAACAAAATTTACCACAACTCTATACCTTAAAAAAACAAGGATAATTTTTATTATGTGAAAACTGTGTTGTATAAACTTTTTAGCATATTTCTTGTAAAAATACATATTACATAAAAAAAAGGGTAAACTGCGGCTAAAATACTCAATGTTTCATTTATTTTTAATTATATACCCAAAGTTTTTTTTTTGGTGGCTATAATACCCAAAGTTTATTCTGTTAACGCCAAATGTACCCACTGTTAAATCTCTGTTATTTCGCCCGCGTGGCATATATTATAAGGGTAAACTGCGGCTAAAATACCCAATGTTTCCATTTTTTTTTAATTATGTACCCAAAGTTTTTTTTTTGGTGGCTGTAATACCCAAAGTTTATTCCGTTAACGCCAAACATACCAACCGGCATATCCATCGATTTACCTATGAGATACCAATCGACAAGCAATAAATCCATAAAATGAAAAGTGCAAAACGACATCGGCAAACGGTATTTAAAACCTTGAAGTAGATAATTTATATTTAACATTTATAAATTATATAATTTATAAAATGTAACATGTAAAGTTCAATTATAACTATATAATAAAATATGTTAAAAAATATAATAAATAACATTCCATGTAAATATTCATAATTAATAGATTGAAATAAAATTATAAAATATAAAATAACTTTATTCTAGATATATTATATATTACATTTATAAATTACATAATCTATAAAATGTGTATATAAATGTTATTTTTATAAATATTTATAAACAATATTATAAATTTTATATTAAACCCTAAACCCTATTAAAAAAAATATGTGCCACGCGGGCGAAATAATGGAAATTTAATGGTGGGTACATTTGGCGTTAACAGAATAAACTTTGGGTATTATAGTCACCAAAAAAAAAACTTTGGGTACATAATTAAAAAAAATGAAACATTGGGTATTTTAGCCGCGGGAAAATTAACGGAGATTTAACGGCGGGTTCGTTTGGCGTTAACGGAATAAACTTTGGGTATTATAGCCACCAAAAAAAAAATTTAGGTACATAATTAAAAAAATTTGAAACATTGAGTATTTTAGCCGTAGTTTACCCTAAAAAAAATCTAAAAACATTCACGTTGACAACATAAGTTTACTCGTAACTTCTTTTAAAAAAAAATTAATGATTGTAAATAGTATTATAAACTTAATTTTATCGTAATACCCCTAAGTGGTTCAAAAATATTAGTTATATAATATCTGTATATAAGTTATTATAAAATAAATATAAATTATGATGACTAACATTATCCGATATATTATATATCTACATATAAATTTTAAAATTCGACATAAAAATCTAAATTATGACATACTTTAAGTCATCATTATATGCTTAAATAATTCAAATTTTTATGATATGATTTAGTATATCCTCTCACTAATAATAAATCTCAGCAATTAATTAATGAATAATTTTGTCTAATTAAGTAGTTTATTTTTATTTTATATCCAATAAGGACAACATTTAATATGAGTAGATATTTTTTTAAATGTGTTTGCATTCCTTGTTTGGTAACGTTGTAATTCCATATCATTCCTGTTTTCCTATAAATTATCGTCTTTCTTTCCAATCCATCATAAACCACAAACACTAATTACTATCCTAGAACTCCTTTCAAACTTATCTAAGAAAGAAAAAGAAATGGGGCAAGCTTCTGTGATTATTCTTCTAGCAATTGTTGCATGTAAGACTTTTTTAATCTTTATTGCATGTAATTTATCTACAATTTTGATTAATAGTCATTAAATAGTACCGGTCGCTAGCTAAAACTAAGTTGAAATAGTTTAACTCTGGCCGGTTTTTATACTAGATTATAAAATGTGGTATGATATGTGTCTCTATAATATTACAGGTTTTGTCGTATCGCATAATTGCATAGAGAGAGTGGAAGCAAAACATTGCACGAGAGACTCAGATTGCGTTAATTTTCGGCCATGTGGATCGGGAATGGAACTCATTTGTGCGAGTGGATTTTGCACCTGCATCCACCCTGAAGCTGCTCCCGCGAAGGAAGGCCAAGCCTATCCATCTAGGCGTGATCCCCTATCCAATTGATTATCGAGAAAGCATAATCTATTGATGATATCAAAATAAATTTGTTCATTTGTATTGCAAGTGGCCAATATCTTTATGGAAATAATATGATTTTTATTTTTTTCTTAGTTAAGAGTTTCTTTATCTAGTACATGTCCATGAAATCTTGTGCAAGGGGTATTAATTTTTTGAATACCTACAATTCAAATTTTAGTTTTCCATAAGGGTAAAACAAAGACTTTTAAGAAATGGTACTGCAATATTATTAAAACCCTTGACAATTAGCCCACTTAATAAATAAAAAAAGACTACTTGAGATACCCTTGAAAAATGACAAATCCAATTTGAACTAAAAATACCGACATATAATCATGGAATAAAGTATATGTTTGCAAATACACTTTATTTATTAAAAGCATTATTTTGAGAAAAAAAATATTCATTTTTACCATTATTTTCAAAGAAATATTTAAATCAAATATTCCTCCTTGATCAGATGAATATTCCTCTAAGGGAAAAAAATATTCGCAACGTAATTTTATATCAACTATGTATTTATAGTGCAAGATTATATTTATTTAATTGTATAGGTTCATTCATAGATTAATATTTTTACTTTTGAAGTGATAGAAGAAAGGTTTATATATAGAAAATATAGTTGTCGTTTATTTCTATAGTTTAGATAAAGAGAAATTTAAGTATATATCCATTTTAAAATTTTCTTGCATTATCTTTTAAAACTTATATAAGTTTTTCGTAGATATGTTGAAGGATAACATTTAATACGATGTAAAATGAATCCTTTTTAGTATAGTTATAGAGTGAGAAACAATATTTTTTTTATTAATCTCTTAAAAGTTAATATTTTTTTTTACTCAGTTGTATTTAAATAAAAAAAGATTAACCAAGAAATAAAATAATGACGCCTCCTAGTACAAAAGAGCTACAAAATTTCATAAGAGTAGTAATAATTATTACGTACAAAAAATTTAGGAACAAAAAATAAACAAGGAAGGAATTTTATATATATTGCCTTTCAATTTTTTCGTAATTTTTTATTTGAGTAGCAGACAAAGTTATATATAAAGAACGTCTTAATTTTCTTCCTATAATTATTTACCATTATTCTTTGAAAGGATAATATATCCCTATATTATTAAACAAAATTTACCACAACTCTATACCTTAAAAAAACAAGGATAATTTTTATTATGTGAAAACTGTGTTGTATAAACTTTTTAGCATATTTCTTGTAAAAATACATATTACATAAAAAAAAGGGTAAACTGCGGCTAAAATACTCAATGTTTCATTTATTTTTAATTATATACCCAAAGTTTTTTTTTTGGTGGCTATAATACCCAAAGTTTATTCTGTTAACGCCAAATGTACCCACTGTTAAATCTCTGTTATTTCGCCCGCGTGGCATATATTATAAGGGTAAACTGCGGCTAAAATACCCAATGTTTCCATTTTTTTTTAATTATGTACCCAAAGTTTTTTTTTTGGTGGCTGTAATACCCAAAGTTTATTCCGTTAACGCCAAACATACCAACCGGCATATCCATCGATTTACCTATGAGATACCAATCGACAAGCAATAAATCCATAAAATGAAAAGTGCAAAACGACATCGGCAAACGGTATTTAAAACCTTGAAGTAGATAATTTATATTTAACATTTATAAATTATATAATTTATAAAATGTAACATGTAAAGTTCAATTATAACTATATAATAAAATATGTTAAAAAATATAATAAATAACATTCCATGTAAATATTCATAATTAATAGATTGAAATAAAATTATAAAATATAAAATAACTTTATTCTAGATATATTATATATTACATTTATAAATTACATAATCTATAAAATGTGTATATAAATGTTATTTTTATAAATATTTATAAACAATATTATAAATTTTATATTAAACCCTAAACCCTATTAAAAAAAATATGTGCCACGCGGGCGAAATAATGGAAATTTAACGGTGGGTACATTTGGCGTTAACAGAATAAACTTTGGGTATTATAGTCACCAAAAAAAAAACTTTGGGTACATAATTAAAAAAAATGAAACATTGGGTATTTTAGCCGCGGGAAAATTAACGGAGATTTAACGGCGGGTTCGTTTGGCGTTAACGGAATAAACTTTGGGTATTATAGCCACCAAAAAAAAAATTTAGGTACATAATTAAAAAAATTTGAAACATTGAGTATTTTAGCCGTAGTTTACCCTAAAAAAAATCTAAAAACATTCACGTTGACAACATAAGTTTACTCGTAACTTCTTTTAAAAAAAAATTAATGATTGTAAATAGTATTATAAACTTAATTTTATCGTAATACCCCTAAGTGGTTCAAAAATATTAGTTATATAATATCTGTATATAAGTTATTATAAAATAAATATAAATTATGATGACTAACATTATCCGATATATTATATATCTACATATAAATTTTAAAATTCGACATAAAAATCTAAATTATGACATACTTTAAGTCATCATTATATGCTTAAATAATTCAAATTTTTATGATATGATTTAGTATATCCTCTCACTAATAATAAATCTCAGCAATTAATTAATGAATAATTTTGTCTAATTAAGTAGTTTATTTTTATTTTATATCCAATAAGGACAACATTTAATATGAGTAGATATTTTTTTATATGTGTTTGCATTCCTTGTTTGGTAACGTTGTAATTCCATATCATTTCTGTTTTCCTATAAATTATCGTCTTTCTTTCCAATCCATCATAAACCACAAACACAAATTACTATCCTAGAAATCCTTTCAAACTTATCTAAGAAAGAAAAAGAAATGGGGCAAGCTTCTGTGATTATTCTTCTATCAATTGTTGCATGTAAGCCTTTTTCATCTTTCTTGCATGTAATTTATCTAAAATTTTAATTAATAGTCCTTAAATAGTTCCGGTCGCTAGCTAAAACTAAGTTGAAATAGTTTGACTCTGGCCGGTTTTTATACTAGTTTATAAAATGTGGTATGATATGTGTCTCTATAATATTACAGGTTTTGTCGTATCGCATCATTGGATAGAGAGAGTGGAAGCAAAACATTGCACGAGAGGCTCAGATTGCGTTAATTCTCGGCCATGTGGATCGGGAATGGAACTCATTTGTGCGAGTGGATTTTGCACCTGCATTCACCCTGAAGCTGCTCCTGCGAAGGAAGGCCATGCCTATCCATCTAGGCGTGATCCCCTATCCAATTGATTATCGAGAAAGCATAATCAATTGATGATATCAAAATAAATTTGTTCATTTGTATTGCAAGTGGCCAATATCTTTATGGAAATAATATAATTTTTTTTTCTTAATTAAGTGTTTCTTTATCTAGTACATGTCCATCAAATCTTGTTCAAGGGGTATTAATTTTTTGAATACCTACAATAAAAATTTTAGTTTTCCATAAGGGTAAAACAAAGACTTTTAAGAATTTTAGTTGTATAAAATTTTTAGCATATTTCTTGTAAAAATATATATTACATAAGAAAAATCTAAACAAATTCACGTTGACAACATTAGTTTACTCGTAACTTCTTTTAAAACAAATTTAATGATTGTAAATAGTATTATAAACTTAATTTTATCGTAATACCCCTAAGTGCTTCAAAAATATTAGTTATATAATATCTATATATAAGTTATTATAAAATAAATATAAATTATGATGACTAACATTATCCGATATATTATATATCTACATATAAATTTTAAAATTCGACATAAAGATCTAAATTATGACATACATTAAGTCATCATTATATGCCTAAATAATTCAAATTTTTATGATATGATTTAGTATATCCTCTTACTAATAATAAATCTCAGGAATAAATTAATGAATAGTTTTGTCTAATTAAGTAGTTTATTTTTATTGTATATCCAATAAGGACAACATTTAATATGAGTAGATATTTTTTTTAATGTGTTTGCATTCCTTGTTTGTTAACGTTGTAATTCCATATCATTTCTATTTTCCTATAAATTATCGTCTTTCTTTCCAATCCATCAGAAACCACAAACACAAATTACTATCCTAGAAATCCTTTCAAACTTATCTTCGAAAGAAAAAGAAATGGGGCAAGCTTCTGTGATTATTCTTCTAGCAATTATTGCATGTAAGTCTTTTTATCTTTCTTGCATGTAATTTATCTATAATTTTAATTAATAGGCGTTAAATAGTACCGGTCGCTAGCTAAAACTAAGTTGAATTAGTTTGACTGTGTGCGGTTTTTATACTAGTTTATAAAATGTGGTATGATATGTGTCTCTATAATATTACAGGTTTTGTCGTATCGCATCATTGCATAGAGAGAGTGGAAGCAAAACATTACACGAGAGACTCAGATTGCGTTAATTCTCGGCCATGTGGATCGGGAATGGAACTCATTTGTGCGAGTGGATTTTGCACCTATCCATCTAGATGTAATCCCCTATCCAATTGATTATCGAGAAAGCATAATCAATTGATGATGTTAAAATAAATTTCTTCATTTGTATTGCAAGTGGCCAATATCTTTAAGGAAATTATATTTTTTTTTCTTAGTTAAGTGTTCCTTTATCTAGCATATGTTCATAAAATCTTGTGCTAGGGGTATTATTTTTTATATACCTACATTTCAAATTTTAGTTTTCCATAAGGGTAAAACAAAGACTTTTCAGAAATGGTACTGCAATATTATTAAAACCCTTGACAATTAGCCCACTTAATAAATAAAGACTACTTGAGATACCCTTGAAAAATGACAAATGCAATTTGAACTACAAAAACCGACATATAATAATGGAATAAAATATATGTTTTCAAATACACGTCATTTATTAAAAGCATTATTTTCAGAAAAAAATATTTATTTTTACCATTCTTTTCCAAAAAATATTTAAATAAAATATTCCTCCTTGATCACATAAATATTCCTTATACGGAAAAAAATGTTCGCAATGTAGTTTTATATCAAATATGTCTTTATAGTGCAAGATTATATTTATTTAACTGTATATGTACATTCATTGTTTAATATTTTTACTTTTGAAGTGATAGAAGAAAGGTTTATATATAGAAAACATAGTTGTCTTTTATTTCTATAGTTTAGATAAAGAGAAATTTAAGTATATATCCATCTTAAAATTTTCTTGCATTATCTTTTAAAACTTATATAAGTTTTTCGTAGATACATGGAAGGATAACATTTAATAAGATTTAAAATGAATCCTTTGATTATAGTTATAGAGCGAGAAAAATATTTTTTTATTAATCTCTTAAAAGTTAATATTATTTTTTACTCAGTTGTATTTAAATAAAAAAAAATATTAACCGGGAAATACAATTTTGACGCCTCCTAGTCAAAAAGATCTAAAATTTTTAAAAGAGTAGTAATATTTATTACGTACAAAACATTTAGGAACAAAAAATAAATAAGGACGCAATTTTATATATATTGCCTTTCAATTTTTTAGTAGTTTTTTATTTGAGTAGCAAACAAATTTATATATAATGAACGTCTTAATTTTATTTATATAATTATTTACCATTATTATTTGAAAGGATAATATATCCCTATTTTATAAAAAAAAAATTACCACAACTTTTTACCTTAATAAAGCAAGGATAATTTTTATTATGTGAAAACTGTGTTGTATAAAAATTCTAGCGTATTTCTTGTAAAAATATGTATTACATAAAAAAAATCTAAAAACATTCATGTTTACAACATTAGTTCACTCGTAACTTCTTTTAGAACAAATTTAATGATTGTAAATAGTATTATAAACTTAATTTTATCGTAATACCCTTAAGTGGTTCAAAAATATTAGTTATATAATATTTGTATATAAATTATTAAAGAATAAATATAAATTATGATGACTAACATTATCCGATATACTACATATAAATTTTAAAATTCGACATAAACATATAAATTATGACATACTTTAATTCATCATTATATGCGTAAATAATTCATATTTTTATGATATGATTTAGTATATCCTTTTACTAATAATAAATCTCAGGAATTAAGTACTGGGTAATTTTGTCTTATTAAGAAATTGATATGTATTGTATATTGGATAAGGATAACATTTAATATGAGTAGATTTTTTTTTAAATGTGTTTGCATTCCTTGTTTGGTAACGATGCAATTCCATATCTTTTCTATTATCCTATAAATTATGGTCTTTCTTTCCAATCTATCATAAACCACAAACACAAATTACTATCCTAGAAATCGTTTGAAACTTATCTTAGAAAGAAAAAGAAACGGGCAAAGCTTCTGTGATTATTCTTCTAGCACTTGTTGCATGTAAGTGTTTTTTCTTGCATGTAATTTATATATAATTTTTATTAATAGTCATTAAATATTACCGGTCGCTAGCTAAACTAAGTTGAATTAGTTTGACCGTGGCCGGTTTTTATACTAGTTTATAAAATGTGGTCTGATATGTGTCTATAATATTATAGGTTTTGTCATAACGCATCATTGCATAGAGAGAGTGGAAGCAAAACATTGCACGAGAGACTCTGATTGCGTTAATTCTCGGCCATGTGGATCGGGAACGGAACTCATTTGTGCGAGTGGATTTTGCATCTGCATCCACCCTGAAGCTGCTCCCGCGGAGGAAGGCTAAGCCTATCCATATAGGCGTGATCCCCTATCCAATT
Organism: Parietaria judaica; assembly: GCA_954871525.1. Classification (NCBI taxonomy): domain Eukaryota; kingdom Viridiplantae; phylum Streptophyta; class Magnoliopsida; order Rosales; family Urticaceae; genus Parietaria; species Parietaria judaica. The sequence goes on from OX940868.1 coordinate 6,842,843, forward strand.
GATTATCGAGAAAGCATAATCAATTGATGATGTCAAAATAAATTTGTTCATTTGTATTTGAAGTGGCCAATATCTTTATTGACATAATATGATTTTTAATTTTTTCTTAGTTAAGTGTATCTTTATCTAGTACATGTCCATCAAATCTTGTGCAAGGGGTATTATTTTTTTGAATACCTACAATTCAAAATTTAGTTTTCAATAAGGTCAAAACAAAGACTTTTAAGGAATGGTACTGCAATATTATTAAAACCCTTGACAATTAGCCCACTTAATAAATAAATAAAGACTACTTGAGACACCCTTGAAAAATGAAAAATCCAATTTGAACTACAAAAACCGACTTATAATCGTGGAATAAAGTATATGTTTTCAAACACACGTCATTTATTAAAAGCATTATTTTGAGAAAAAATATTCATTTTTACCATTCTTTTCCGAGAAATTTTTAAATTAAATATTCCTCCTTGATCACATGAATGTTCCTCTTAGGGAAAAAAAATATTAGCAACGTAATTTTGTATCAAATATGTATTCATAGTGCAAGATTATATTTAATTTAACTGTATAGGTGCATTCATTGATTAATATTCTTACTTTAGAAGTGATAGAAGAAAGGTTTATATATAGAAAATATAGTTGTCGTTTATATCTATAGTTTAGATAAAGAGAAATTTAAGTATATTTCCATTTTAAATTTTTTTCGCATTATCTTTTAAAACTTATATAAGTTTTTCGTAGACATGTGGAAGGATAACATTTAATACGATTTAAAATGAATCATTTGAGTATAGTTATAGAGCGAGAAACAATATTTTTTTATTAATCTATTAAAAGTTAATATTTTTGTTTACTCAATTGTATTTAAATAAATAGAAAAGATTAACCGGGAAATACAATTTTGACGCCTCCTAGTCCAAAAGAGCTACAAAAATTTATAAGAGTAGTAATAATTACTACGTACAAAAACATTTAGGAACAAAAAATAAACAAGGACATAATTTTATATATATTGCTTTTCAATTTTTTTGTAATTTTTTATTCGAGCAACAGACAAAGTTATATATAATGAACTACTTAATTTTCTTCATATAATTATTTACCATTATTCTTTGAAAGGATAATATATCCCTGTTTTATTAAACAAAATTTACCACAACTCTTTACCTTAAAAAAACAAGGATAATTTTTATTAAGTGAAAACTGTGTTGTATGAACTTTTTAGCATATTTCTTGTAAAAATATATATATTACATAACAAAAATATAAAAACATTCAAGTTGACAACATTAGTTTACTCGTAACTTCTTTTAAAACAAATTTAATGATATTAAATAGTATTATAAACTTAATTTTATCGTAATATCCTTAAGTGGTTCAAAATATAACACCCGCAAAAGTTCGGTCTATTTATTGTTTAAAGTTCTGGAGATAAAAAAAAATACACTCTTTGTTTTAAGAGTGCACTATCTTTATTTTGATTAATAATAATAGTAAACACCTCTTAGTTTTGTGTACATATTAACTTTGTCTACAAATATACGTAACTTGTTGACTAAGTTATGTAACCGACTATCGTATATATATATAACCTAGAAGCTTGTCATCACCTTGTTATGCGTGTATTATCATCACTTTGATATGTGATGCTTACAACCGACTAACTTTTTTTCAAGGGCCATATTCTCATCTTCTCACTAAAAGCTTCACTGGAAAATAAAAATAAAATTGGAAGTCCTTTAAGCGTGTCCCAGATGTATGGCGATCGAAGTTAGTGCCCGAGCTTGGTGTATTACGATAGAACAGTAAGCTCATTGAGTTAATTTGTCACGAAGATATAATTAAATAGTACGATGTATCTATAGTTTGGATTTAAAATCTTTGAGTTATAATTACAATTTTAAACATATACATATATGTTATAATTAATTAGCTAATTATACAGTAACTAGACTATATTAGTTGAGCATAACAATGGAATAAATGTAAAGTAAATCAAAACAAACCTAAAGTAAGCGGAGAAGTAAATAGTAGTGAGTATATAAAAGTATGTGCTATGTGGATGTGGTGATGTGTTTAAGGTTGTACAAGGTCATACTATATATGTCGTTTTAAATGAATCCTTATATATTAATATCATATATAGACTATAAACTAGCTAGTTACGTAAATTAAAAAAAAATGAGTATGTATACTCTGTGATGAAAATTATAAACTGTAAACTTGTAATGAGTCTGCAAGCTTATATATGATTTTATATCAGGTTATTTGTATTTGAAGGAAGTAGCAAATCGTGTTATTAAGATTGCATAAGGTGTAAGGTACGTAAAAGTACTCACTACAACACAACAATAATATTTTGGTTTGTGTGATTGTGTATGATGTGAAATATATGTTTGAATTACTTATGTTGTTTTGTGGCATTGTTTAATGGTATATGTTAGATATGATATGAGTATATTGAGAAAGCATGAATATACAACATGAGTATATTCCAAAAGCATCATTTAGTTATACATATAATCTATAATGATATTAAATATATGTATGAAAATTTTAGTAATAAATTGCGTCGTACCAACCATTGTATATTGGGTCGCGTAGTCACTGATTACAATGTGTATGAAGCCGCCGACTGTATCGAGTCGCGTAGTCTCAAATGATACGTCGTGAGATGTTTGCGGCGGGCTTATTTGGTTAGGGTCGTGCCCCCAGTCCCCCGTAGGTTTAGTTGCGCGCTGGTACGTACGCAGGGCCCAAGACTATGTTTATATGTAAAAAGCTATAAAATGATATAGTATGGAATTGCATTTTGTGAATTATGGTGTGATAATTTCATAATTATTTTTGTGAGTAATAAAAAGCTTTTACGTACTGAGTGTTAGCTCACTCGTATAGTTGTGTTGTAGAATCAAGATTGAATCGATGAGTTGCGGATGGAGCGGGATCAGCGTTGATTCATATACGGATGCATACGATGGTAGAATCGATATTGTGGTTTTTCGTAATATTTTTCTTATTTGTTTTCAAAATAAAGAACTCCAAAATATTTTATTTTTGTTTTATAATTAATTATAGTCCCGAGTACTTATTATATAACTTTTATTAAACTTTAAAATTATTTTTAAATATTTTCTCGTTAAAATAATTTTTATAAACCGGGACTTTGACAAGTTTTATAAAAGAAGTAACGGACCTGAGGAAAGGGGCTCGTTACAGAGTGGTATCAGAGCGGTTAACTTATCGTCACCGTATATGCCCGTCGAGCTGATTCCTTATAGTCTGCAAGTAAGTTATTCTTTCATTTTATGATGATTAATTAATGTGGAGTAATTAGAGAGGATGTTTTAACATTCTTCCTTACATGAGGTATGAGTAATAGTTATATGAAAACTAAAGTCTTACCATCAATGCGAGATGTGGAGTTCGATATCAGTAATGTTAACTACAATTTGGGTGATTAATATGGTCTAATAGTATTGAAAATGTATATCATTTTATATTATTTTAGATCAAAGAGATAATCTTACTTAAAGATTTTCAATCATGTTGAATTTACTCTTTATATTTTAAAAGTTGATTCATGGTTATCATGACAACCGCATGATGGGTTATCATGATTATCTCTTAACGCAATTCTTTTAAATAAGTGGCGTTAGAATAGTGAAATTCTTAGTGTGTTCAAACATGTATATTTTATGGAATCGATTTAAGGAATTAATCCTTCTTCAATTTGATCATCACATTATGATGATGCATTTGGATAAAGGACGAATCTGGAAATGATATATGAGCATAACCATATCGTAATATAAAATTGGTTTGGTCTCAAGATAGATAAACGAGTGCTCGTAAATGAGGATTGTGAATCTCATTCAGAACATGTTACGATGGAAGGTGCCTACCCCGAGGTGCATATGAGTTGGTTTAATTTGAGGACGAACTAGGTTTTCGACCCTAGGGGATTACTAGAACGCAATATGAAAAGAAAAACACACTTAGGCGCTAAAGATGAGGACGTATTAGGCCAAAAATGAGGAATGGTAAAAATCTTTTGTGATAGAAAAAAGATGAACCAATAGAAGAGGAAGATAAGTTCAAGATTCTACCAAACACGAGCTCCCGAGTCATAGGAACCACTGATCCGTTGGAGGAAGAAGAGTAGTTGTCTAGAATTCAAGTCATTTCAGAAGTTGTGGAACTCTCAGATCGGGAAAAGATCTTCATCAGTAGTTAGGTTTGAAGCTCTATACTTGTGGGAAACAGTTAAAGCAAGGAATGATATCGATGGCATGACATGGGTAGACTATGTGCAAGAGTTTAATGCATTTCTAAATCCCGTAGAATTAAAGGCTCAAGTTGATGAATTTAATAATATAAAGCAAGGAAACTTAATTATTTGTGATGCTATAATCAAGTTTGGTAAGTTTGCACGGTTATGTTATGAGTTGGTTCCTACAGAGCGCGAACGAGTTGGTCGAATGATGAACATGTTTTGGAGTGAAATCGCGCTTCAACTGGATTATGATGGATCTCCACAAACTAATGTTTGTGATTGTGTTGACCGAGCCCTCCGTGCGGAATATGATTTACTCGAAACTAAACAAGAGCGTATAAGGACCATTGAAGCTAATAAGGCTAAAATACAAAGGAAGTCGAGAAGGGCATTATGCTATGTCGTGCCATAATAAGACAAAAGGTACTAATATGGACCTCACAAAAATCAATGACGTCTTGAGGCTCTAGCCCTAAAGACCAACGCTAGAGTTTATACTATAACACAAGAGGATATGAAGGCAGGGACTTATAACGTAGTAATAGGTCAGGTTCTTATTGAAAACATCCATGGTTCAATATTATTTAACTTGTGTGCAACACATTCTTTTGTGTTGCAAAAGTTTTCAGAGAAACTTTATAGGCTGAAAGATATGTTAGGAAATGAGTTTTATGTGGCCTTACCTTCACGGGGGGTTATAATTTCCTCATATTGGTTTCATGCGGTACCACTAAACATCGTTGATAAGGAATTGTCAACGGATTTCGTTGTACTTCAAATGCATGACTATGATATTACTGTTCGGATGGATTTCCTAAGAAAGTATGATGCCGCAATTTAGTGCAAGAAACAGAAGGTGCTTTTTTTTTTTTACTAGAAGGGGAACCAAAGTTTAAATTTATAGGGGGATCAATCGGAAACATATCAAGGATGTTAACATCATCTTTGGAAGCTCAACGGATGTGATCAGAGGAGGTCCTGGATATCACGCTCATGTTGTTGAATCCATTAAAGAGAAATAGAGCATACTCAGTTAGGAGATGTACAAATTGTTTCCATGTATACAAAAGTATTTCTAGATAAGTAACCCGGATTATTTCTAAACTGGGCTATCGAATTTGAAATAGAAGTTGTTCGAGGAATAAATTGTGTTTCCAAACCACCACATAGGATGGCAGCAACAAAACTAAAGGAATTGCAAGCTCAACTTCAGGACCTTCTTTATAAAGGAGTTACTCGACTAAGCCACTCGCTTTAGGGAGCTACAGTTCTCTTTTTGAAAGAGAAATATGGTTCGCTCCGGAGACTTAATAACATATCGTGAAGAATAAGTATCTACTATTACAGATAAATAATCTTTTGAACCAATTGTGTAGAGCAACAGAATTACAGAAAATCAATTTGTGGTCTAGATATCATCAATTGAAAGTCAATGAAGGTGATGTATAAAGGTTTGCTTTTCATACTCGCTACAGACATTATAAATTTTTGGTTATGTCCTTTGGTTTAACCAATGCTCCGGAAGTTTTCATGGAACTCATGAACCATGTGTTTAGTGAGTATCTAGATTAATTTTTCATCGTCGTTATTGAGGACATCCTTATCTATTAAAAGAAATAACGAAGAGCATGGAGAACATTTACGATTGACCGTAAATGTTCTGAAGGAGCGTAACCTCTGTGCAAAGTTTTTAAAATATGAGTTTTGGTTGGATCATGTGGCATTCCTCGGTCACATGATCTCAGCTAAAGGTATCTCGGTCTATATCGTTAATGAGTGGGCTCAACCAACCAATATCACAGAAGTGAGAATTTTTTTAGGGCTAGCTGGTTATTATCGACGATTCATCGAAGGATTTTCTGAAATAGCCAGCCCACTAACAAAGCTTACTCCAAAAAATAAAAATTGAGTTGTCCAGCCAGTGTGACGAGACTTTTCGAGAGCTCAAGAAATGCCTTACAACAGCTCATGTACTCACTATTCCATATGGTTAGGATCGATTTGAAATCTATTGTGATGCATCTAAGATGGGGTTAGGCTCAATCCTAATGCAGAGCAAAAAGTTCATTGCTTATGCATCCTAACAATTAAAGGACTACAAACGAAACTATCCTACTCATTACCTAGAGTTAGAAACAGTAGTGTTTGCATTAAATATTTGATGACACTCTCTTTGTGGAATTAATTGCAATATATTCATAGATCATAAGAGATTGACGTATTTTTTTACTCAAAAGGAATTGAACATGAGGCAAATAAGATACTAGAGCTGTGAAAGACTATGATGGTAAAATTCAATGTCACCCGGGAAAGACGAATAAGGTGGCATACGCGTTAAGTAGATAATAAATAGCCACACTTGCGTCATTGGATGCACTAATTCCTAAGAAACTTCAAAGGAACTTTGCTCGATGAAACTAGATATTTGTGTTCGTAAGTTAGCAGAGCTAAACTTGTACCGAACCCTCTTTAATGGTATTAAAACGTCTCAAAATTTAGATGAGATGTTGTCCAAATTTTTCGAGGAGACCTTCTTAGGAATCCGTCCCGACTTCAGTGTATCACGTAATGAAATTATTCTCTTTGAAATGAAGGTTTTTTTATTCCGAAGAATGATGAGCTAAGTAACCATATTCTATCTTAAGCGCATAAGGAACCTTACTCAATTCACCCTGGAAGCACGAAGATGTATAAATATCTAAAAGAGAAGTTCTGGTGGGTAGGAATGAAGAAAGATATTGCTAGTTATTTACAGATATGCTTTTTTTTGTTAAAAATTTAAGGCTCAACATCAGAGACCACCATGAGAACTTCAACCCTTAGAGATACGAGAGTGGAAGTGAGATCATATAGATTCATATAGCAGGATTGCTAAAAAAAAAAAAAACAAATGGGCATAATGTGATTTGAGAAATGTGGACATATTAACAAGTCCGCACAATTCGGACCTATTAAAGTCTCGATTACATTAAGCTCAACTGACCGAATTATATAATAAGAAGATTGTGCGTGTGCATTGGGTAAAAAATTTATCGTCTCTGACTAAGAAACTAGCTCAATGTTACAATAATGGAAGAAGGTCTGAATGGAAATTAGATACGACTCTAAAGTTCAGTACAACTTTTCACTCGTAGGTGAAGGTCAAACTAAACGGACGGATCCAATTTTAAAGGATGTACCCAGGGTATGCGTTTTGGATCTCAGGGGTTCTTTCATTATATATAAGTACCCTTCATTGAATTTGCCTATAATATAGAGTCTCAGTCTATGATCAAGACGACTCTTTATGAAGGTTTATACGAAGGGAAAGTTAGTCATCTATCCATTCATTAGAGTCCAGTGAAAGTAAAACTTTTAACTTTGATATTGGTATATTGGCTACCAAAGTTATTAGGCTGATCTGTCAGCATATGGAAGCAACTGAATCTTGAAAAAAAGAGTTACGCCGTTAATCTACGAGTTTGAAATGAGGCCCGATATTATCTTTATGAAGGTAACTCCAATGAAAAGTATTATGCAGTTTGGAAAAAAAAAGGATAATTGAAGAGGTATATATATCAGCGTGTATGAAAATTTAGAACCAGTTGGCAAGATTTGTTATATACGTGCACTATCGAACCCATCGCACATTGTCTAACAATAATCGGTCGATAAAGATTGCTAAAGATTTATTATATGAAGGAAGGCCGCCTATTGGGGTACTTGATCGAAATGAGAGAGTGTTATATGCTACAACCATACCCGTCCTCAATGTTAATTGGAGTAATAACTCTAACACAGAAGTGGCATAGAAACAGAGGATCAAATGAAAGTAATATCCATACTTGTTCTTAATTTTCGAGGACGAAAATTTTGTGAGGGAGAGTTGTAACACCCAAAAAAGTTTGGTCTATTATCGTTTAAAGTTCTAGAGATAAAAAAATACACTCTTTTTTAAAAGGGTTCATAATCTGTATTTTGATGAATAATGATTGTAAACATCTCTTAATTTTGTGTGTACATATTAACTTTGTCTGCAAATATACTTATTTACAAAGTTATGTAATTTATCAAACTTATCTTTTCTATGACCTTTGTAACCGACTATCATATATATATATATATATATGTATATGGGATAATAGCAGCATAAGTCCTCAACCTTTACTCAACTGGGGCGGCATAGCCCCAACCTCATTTAATAGCGGTATAAGTACCAAAAGATGATATCCGTCCATATTTGACTAACGAAAGTAGTCAACGTTTGCATGGTCAGCTTCTCGTCAACGTGGACGCCACATAATCGACATGTCACCATACATGTCATCCTCCATCACCATTAATTTTGCATTAAATTTGAATCCCTCCATCACCACATGCGAGGGCAATGGTTCGAATCCCTCCATCACCATTAATTTTGCATTAAATTTGATGACACAAGGATGACGTGTGTGGTGACATGTCGGATTACGTGGCGTCCACGTTGACGAGAAGCTGACCACGCAAACGTTGACTACTTCCGTTAGTCAAATATGGACGGAAATCGTCTTTTGGTACTTATACCACTATTAAATGAGGTTGGGGCTATGCCACCCTAGTTGAATAAAGGTTGAGGACTTATGCCGCTATTATCCTCATATATATATATACCTAGAAGCTTGTTGTCCGTGTTTTAGGGACGAAAATTTATCCCGGCCGCGTGTATGATACCGGACAAGACCCGGTGACCGCGCGGTGGGAAGTAACTAGGAGATTTCTTGGGTCTTCGCTGCTCCGACACCTAGAATAAGATTCCGCGGTGCCTAGATGCTATCCCTGCTTCCTCCTCTCCCTTGTTAGAGAGGCTGAGCGCTTGGGCCTTGTCGCGAATAGGATTCCCGGCTTGTTATGCCGTGGTCTTCGAGGTGGCCAAGCGTGCAGGCGTTGATAGGAATAGGACTCCCGGCCCGTCACACCCTAGAGCCGTTGTCTGAGGGGTGGTTCGGCACGTGAGCGTTGACGAGAATAGGATTCTCGGCTCCACGTACCCTTTAGTCGTCTGTGGGTGGTGGCTAGGTACCAGAGCGTTGATGGGGATAGGATTCCCGGCTCAGCGTACCCTTCGTCTTGTCGTCGAGAGGTGGCTAGGTACTTAGAGCGTTGATGGGAATCAGATTCCCGGGTCGGCGTACCCTATTGGGATTTATGCCCACAAAGGAGACATGAAGGACCTTTTAGTAAATAATTTAGTTTATTAATAAAGTACTCGATGTACTAATATGATTATGTTCTTTTGTTGGAAATAAATAAATATTAAATATTCATTCTTATTTATTTAAGTTTTTGTTTATGCATATATGTCTACGCCCTGAAACTATCATCAACGAAAGAATTATTTAAGTACAGACTTAACAAGATACCTTTTCTTGATAAGTTTAAAATAAACAGTTCGCAATCTTAGGGTCGATGGGGCGGTCGTATCGGGTTAATGATTATTTGAATAAACTACTGATATCGGATCTTGTGATATTGAGAGTTGTGACTCTGGAGTTTATTCTTGATGTCTTAATGAAGACACTGAACTAGACTTGTGACACTTTGATGTTCGAGGTAAAACCATTTTATTACTCGAACCTTCAAAATCACAAACGAGGGGTATTATCGTAATAACCTAAATCCTGAAATGGGTACATAATTTCTTGTGACACTTAATTAGTCAATGGGCAAGATCCAAATGATGGATCAAAGACCCGACGGTTGGTGTCATAATACTGGTATTAGTATCACATCATGCTTTGTTCTTTGAAATGTGAATGAACAAACCGGGCCTTGTACTCATTTAATAATATATTCTCTGAATAAAACATGTGACATGTTGTGACATTTCACTTTATGTTTATCTCATTTTTAAACAACAAAGGAGTTGATGGTATAATAACTAAGGGGTAAACGGTAATTTTACATTCCTCTTAGCTATTGATACACACAAAGGGTAATATCGTAAATACACTGTGGACCGTGTGAAGAATAATTGTATCACATCAAACGGAAATAAGAACGCATATGAAATTAGAGAGTGTCAGTATTGGTCCTTTCGTGGAATCGATCAATATTAAGAATTAAAAGTTCGTGAAAAGTTTGTGAACTTTTGTGTCCGGATTTTATTCTAAAGCTTCGTTCATGTGGGTCCATGAGGTCTCAATGTTAGACTTTCAGACGAGATTTTGATGAACATAATAAGTATTAAAAATATGTAAAGTTGATTTATTGAAATCTTACTTTAAGTTGAATTATTGAATTTAAATATTTTTAAAGTACAAAATTAGTTTGATAATTTTCTCTCATGTATAAATTGTGATTTATATTGTGGTAATTATATTCTCATGATTTAATAAATAATTAGTTATTTTATTTTAATCATCTTTATTAAATATAGCGACTCGTACAATTATATTGATAATTATACATGTATGCGATTTTAATATGATTAAAGGTGTAGAAAATTAATTCCATTGGTTAATCTAATAAGATTAGGGTTAATGATGTGTCATTATCCTCTTTTGGGTTGATTTCTGCGAATTAGAAGAGAAAAGGAAATAGGAATATTTTAACTTAATTCATGATTTTATCTATAAGAAAAATATCATGTGGAACTAATTTGAATAATTCCTTGTATTTGTTTAAACCTTATGCGCATATAAAAGTGAGAGATTTGGTCTTCTATTTTAAAAACCTCCGACTCATATTAAGAGAAAAAAATAGGTGGTTGTTGAATCAAATATTTGATTTGAGATATTCACCACGTTAAAACCTAACCTAGAAGCCTGATTCGCATATGCTTTTTGAAAGCAATAAGAGAAAAGAAAATCTCTCTCACTCTGTGCGTTAATCCTGGAAAAGCAGAGAATAAATTTTTTCTTTCTTTTCTTTTGATCAATATAGTGCGCATACTTTGGGAGAAATTTTTTTAGGAAAAAGTTCCTCTATTCTTTCTCTTTTGTTCATAAAGAGCTCACTCTCTTCATCTCAAAAATATCCGAAAGTCATAGCATCAAATCCATCGTGGTGGTTTGATCGAAGACGGTGGGACGACTCGCGAAGATCGGTGACGTTAAACCGTCTATTAATCCGGATTTGTAAGTGTTCTTAATCCTATAATTGTTATATGATTCTCTAGATTTTATCCAAGCATTGTTTACGTAATAAATTTATTTTGCATGCATGCTAATCATTTTTAACGTTATGGTTATTTTAATATGTCGAAAATCTATTCTCATAATAAAAAGAAATTTTGAAATTTCGTCGTAACTCGTTACGTTCATTATTCATATTAAAAAGTTTAATATTGATCCAACATACCCTTCGTCTTGTCGTCGGGAGGTGGCTAGGTACATAGAGTTGATGGAAATAAGATTCCCGGCTCGGTGTCAGTCGTCGGGGGGGCCTTGGCCCTTAGCCCCAGGGGGCTTAGGGGGGTTGTTTATTATTATGGTTGTGCCTGCCTCGTTAATTACGGGTTGCCTACGTACCCTACCACAGGGATCAAGCCGTTACATAGTTCGATTTTAGGTAATAAATGGGGGTTAGCAGAGATAGTGGTACTAGATCCGCTAATAGTCCCCGAGAGTTTGAAGCAATACTTCGGGTAAGATACGAAGGCGCCGGGGACGAACTATTCTAGAAGAATAGCCCGCGCGTGGGGCAGAGCCTCGGAGGAGCCGAGGATGTGGTGCTTAAGTGGTCCGAGGACCGACTCGCGAGGTGGACAGAGCTTCTGCAAGCCAAAGGTGGGCCTCCTTAGCCGTCTAGGGGACCTGCTATCGATGTGGGCAGAGCTTCGCCTAAGCTGAGGTGCGGTGCATAATTTTTCATGTTGAAAAATGGCAAAAAGGGGGGAGAGCTTTCAAAAGCGAAGATTGCCGCCTTTTTGTGGGCAGAGCTTCGGCGAGGCGAAGTTGCACTTTTCGCCTCTCTCGGCACTTAGTTGATGTGCACGGGGTACTCCTTGGTGTTGCTAAGGACAACTCGGCCTCACCGGATGGGAGGGCTTCCGACTCCTTGCTAGACGGCGAGAAGCGCCCGTCTTAATAGAGGCCGAGATCCCACACGGGTGGTGTAAAGAAGTCGGCCTTGGAGGGTATTTTTGGGTCTGACCGAAAACTCCCTTGGGGTTGTGAGGAATCGGTTTTTTGGTTAATATGGGATGGTGTTTTTGGTGGTGAAAGGGAGGCTAATGATGGCCGAAATCCCTTGGGTAATGATCTTCCTTACTTGCTTGGATTCTATGAAAAAAGGACCAAGACAAGGCTTAGATCTTGAGAAATTCCTTCAAGCTCGAAATCTAGGGAGAAATCGGCATAGTAAAAAGAAGAGAAGAAGAGGGAATTCAAAGTTTCTTTGTGGGGAGGAGAGATTTGTGCATAGTAAGGGCAAGTGAAATGTGTCTCTGTTGATTCATGTGAAATGGGGTGGTATTTGTAGACTTTTGGAGGGTCTAGGGGTAAGGAAGTCTTTCCAAGTGAAAAGACATCCCACAAGGGCATTATGGTCCATAGTCGTGGGCATATGGAGTCATTTCCATGAGGAGGGGGTAATGAAGGGAATTTTGGGGCTTAATGGGAAATGTGAGAGTGATTCATGTGAGTAAGACTCGCACAAGGGAATTCGGGTAATTTTTTAGAGAGAGGACATCCTCACATGATAAGGCAAGTACTCGGGGGTAGAAGAGTCATTCCTGTGGGCCTATGGAGTTCCTTGGAGGATAAAGAAGTATTTGGCATCAGTGGATTTCTCCTTGAGTTCGGATAGTTTGGCTTGGGTGGCTCGGGAGGCTCGGGAAGGCTGCTTGGCAGGGGCACCCGTGCCACAGGGGGCAGCACGGGGGCTCAGGAATCTCGGGAGGCTGCCCTTGCAGGGGCATCCGTGCCGCAGGGGCGGAACGGGGGCTCGGGTGGCTTCTTCGCTGGGGTATCCCATGTAGTAGGGGCGGCACGGGGGCTTCTCGGGCGGCTCCCTGGCCGGGGCACCCGTGCCGCGGGGCCCGGCACGGGGGCTTCGGGGGGTGTCCTGGTAGGGGCTCTCGTACCGCAGGGGGCGGCATGGGGGCTCGGGCGGCTCCCTGGCAGGGGAACCCGTGCCGCAAGGCGCATCACAGGGGCTTCGGGCGCTGCCTTGGCAGGGGCACCCGTGCCGCAGGGGCGGCATAGTGTCTCGGGCGGCTCTTTGGCAGGGGAACCCGTGCCGCAGGCTACGACACGGGGGCTTCGGGAGCTGCCTTGGCAGGGGCACCCGTGCCACGGGGGCGGTAGGGCGGCTCTTTGGCAGGGGAACCCGTGCCACAGGGCACGACACGGGGGCTATAAGCCGGTGAAGCAAAAAAGGAAAAAGCTAGTCCCGGATAGGGCCCAAGCTGTGAACGAAGAAGTCACAAAGCTGTTGCAAACCGGATCCATCAAGGAAGTCAAATACCCGGACTGGTTAGCAAATACAGTCGTCGTGAAGAAGAAAAACGGGAAGGCTAGATTCTGCATTGACTTTACCGACCTAAACAAAGCTTGTCCGAAAGACAGTATCCCGATGCCCCACATCGATCGATTAGTTGAAGCAACGTGCGGGCACGAATTACTATCGTTCATGGACGCATTCTCGGGATACAACCAGATCCTAATGCACCCCGAGGACCAAGAGAAAACGGCATTCATAACCGATAGAGGGATATAATGCTATAAAGTTATGCCTTTCGGATTAAAGATTAGTAAACCAGATGTTCGCCGAGCAACTCGGTAAAATTATGGAAGTCTACATCGACGACATGCTGTTAAAGTCCTCCCAAGCAACGGATCACGTGTCCCACCTAGAAGACTGCTTCGCAATACTACGAAAGTATCAAATGAAGCTCAACCCGACAAAATGCTCCTTCGGGGTAACTTCAAGAAAATTCCTAGGTTATTTGGTCACTTAGCGAGGAATAGAAGCTAATCACGATCAGATAAACGCCTTCCAGAACATGCCCTCCCCGAGGACTGTTCGGGAGACACAAAGGCTGACTGGGAGAATCGCCGCTCTTAACCGGTTCATATCAAGAGCTATAGACAAATGTTTGCCCTTTAACAAGTTGTTAAAAGGGAACAAAAAGTTCGAATGGACCGAAGAGTGCGAAGAATCTTTCCAAAAGCTAAAAAGGTATCTCTCCACCCCACCAATACTCACCAGACCGATTTTGGGGGAGCCATTGTTCTTATACCTGGCTGTCTCACCATCAGCAGTGAGTGGGGTAATTGTGAGAGAGGACCGCGGAGAGCAAAAGCCGATCTTCTATATCGGCAAATCCTTGGAAGATGCTGAAACTAGATAGCCGGCTATCAAAAAACTCGCATTGGCAATGATAACCGCAGCGAGAAAATTTCAGCCTTACTTCCAATCTCATACCATCATGGTAATGACCACCCAACCTTTGAGGATCATCCTTCATAGCCCGAATCAATCGGGAAGACTCACGAAATGGGCAGTCGAGCTAAGCGAGTTCGATATAGAATACAAGATCTGAACCTGTGCGAAATCACAAGTATTGGCTAATTTTCTCATCGAACTACCAGCCGACGGTTCAAAAGAGGGCCACAAAGATGGAGAATGAAAACTCAAAGTTGACGGTGCCTCAAACCAAGGTGGATACGGGATCGGAATTCGTTTTATATCCCCTATGGGAGAAGTGTTGGAACAATCATTTCGGTTGGAATTCCACGCAACAAACAACAAGACCGAATACGAGGCCTTCATCGCCGGCCTCAAACTAGCAAAATCCGTAGGAGCCCGGCAAGTAAGGGCCCATTCCGACTCGAAACTAGTTACTAGTCAGATCAATGGTGAGTGTGCCACCCGAGATGACAGAATGGAAAAATACCTCTCGGTAGTAAAGGGTTTGATTCAACAGTTTGAGCACGTTGATATAATCCAAATACCGAGAAGTGAGAACGCGTCGGCAGACGCATTGGCTGGTTTAGCCTCAACTTCGGACTCCGAAGTCAAAAGGATAATCCTGGTCGAAACAATATACGAACCCAGCGTAACACGCGAAGTTTGCAACATCCAAATGGAAGAAAATGATTGGAGGACCCCAATCATTAACTACATCCTAACCAAGCCAAACCCCAAGATAAGCAAAAGGCCGGGAAACTAAGATTCCAAAGTGCTAGATTTTGCATGATCGGGGAAAAATTGTACAAACGCAGCTATACCGGACCCTACCGAAGGTGCCTAGGAAAGACCGAGGCTCAAATAGTACTCCACGAAATCCATGACGGAGGATGCGGCAACCACTCGAGAGGAAGATCCTTGGCAAACAAAGTAAAAAGGCAAGGCTTTTTCTGGGCCACCATGTTGGCAGACAGCGAGGCATATGCTAGAAGATGCGATAAATGCCAAAGACACTCCCCGTCCATACATCGGCCAGCAGAAGAACTCTCACCAGTCTCAGTCTCATACCCATTCATGAAATGGTCTATGGACATAGTAGGACCTTTCCCCCTGGCTCCGGCCGGAAAGAGGTTCCTAATCGTCGTGACCGACTACTTCTCCAAATGGGTGGAGGCAGAAGCGTACGCAAACATTAAAGATGTTGATGTAGAAAATTTCCTATGGAAAAACATCATCAGTCGTTTCGGCCTCCCAAAAGAGATAATAGCTGATAATGAACCACAGTTCATTTCAACGAGATTCCAAAACTTCTGCGTTAATTGGAAAATATCCTTGAACACGTCCACTCCGAGATATCCTCAAGGAAACGGCTAGGCCGAGGTAGCTAGCCGGGTAATAGTGGACGAAATCAAGAGACGCTTAGACACCAAAAAAGGACGATGGGTAGACGAGCTCATAGGAGTCCTTTGGTCCTACAGAACCACCCCGCGTAGGGCCACCGGGGAAACCCCATTCTCAATGGTACACGGCACCGAGGCCGTAATACCAGCAGACATAGATACACCCAGCCTTCGAAGGGAACTCGCCCCTTTGAACGCAGAAATCAATGACGAAATGAGGGAAGACCAGCTCGACCACATCAACGAAAGACGAGAACAAGCTTTGATAAGAATTTCCAACTATCAAAATTCGATAGCAAGGTATTATAACTCAAAGGTCAAAGGTCGAAAATTCATAGTGGGAGAACTGGTCCTCAGAATAGTTTTCTAAAATACCGCCGAGTTGAATGCGGGCAAGCGCAGGGCCAATTGGGAAGGACCTTACATCGTCACCGAAGTAGTAAAACGTGGAGTATACTGGCTAGCCACTCCGGATGTAACAAGATTCCTCCGCAGTTGGAATGCCATGCACTTAAGGAAATACTACGCCTAACCCGACCTACCCGGTCTCCCATGAACTACGTAATGACTTGTTCCCCAAACTCGGGTTTATGTAGGCATCTCATCCTAAACAATGGGCATAGTCTCAATCCAAACCCGAACCCAAATAGGCCCAATGACCACGAATTGCAAGACTATTAGAGTCAACATAAAATGTAGCATGTCCCAAATTATCCCTAAGGCAACAAGCCTACTCGGGTAACAAACTCATCGCACAAGGCAACAAGCCTACCCGGGTAACAGACCCATCACATAAGGCAACAAGCATACTTGGGTAACAAACCCTTCACCAAAGGCAACAAGCCTATCCGGGTAACAAACCCACTATACTAGAACAACAAACCTAACCGGGTATCCAACCCATCTCTTAAAGCAACGAGCTTATCCTCTTCGAAATACATAATTATATAAATCAAGCATCTACAACTATGTTTTTTCAGAAACAAAAACCTACAGGTTATTATGGTAGACGAGCAAGAAATATTTGACGGGAAGCATCGAACGAGCAATCACATCACAAGGTATCCGTACATTTTTTATACTTAGCAAATTTTGAAATGTCGACATTTTCAATTCTCTACCCGCATATAGGATAGATTATCCGGAACCTCGAATAGGAAAATTAACATAGAAAAGCACGGGGAGAAAATTAACTTAGAAGCAAGAAATCATAAACATAGCATAGAGAAAATATAGCAAGAAATCACAAACATAATATAAAAAGGAAATAACAAAGGCCCTAACCGCGGGCATATCCAAATAAGTAGAAAAAAGGGTTCAAGCCGCCGTAGGCTTGCCCGTAGTAATTGTCTTGGCCTTAGGCCTTATTAACTAAAAACAAAAAAAAATGGGGGACGCTCTATGCGAAAACCCCGGGTACCTCCACGACCTCTCGGTCCTCCTTCTCCTCCTCCTTCTCTTCTTCTTCATCGGCCTGGCCTTCATACTGTGTCGGCTCCTCAGCGGCGGTCTTCTCAGTGGCATCAGGCTCGGGCAAGGTCGGCTCTTCGAGGGCGACCTCTTCGGCATCGGCAGGAACGGGCAGGACGGGCTCCTCGACAACGGGCTCCTCGGCCAAGGGATCTTCAACGACGGGGTCCTGAGGGGCGGGATCTGTAGAGGCGGGCTCCTCGGCAATCGATCGCTCAGACCGAAGACTCAAAGTTGCAAGATGAACATCTGTCAACTCGGCGTCAGGATACATAGCCGGAGACCCTATCAGCGGTGCCGGAACTACATCCAAGAGAACGTGGTAGCGAGCAGCGTTGCCTTCTAGGACCTCCTTCTCGGCCTCAAAATCTTGAACGTTGCCGTCAATGATGTCTTGGATTAGCTCGAGGCAACCTTCGGCCTGATCCAAGCAACTATTGTCGGCGGCCGTACCATTGTACCACGCGAAGAGCGCGTCCCTCTCTTCCGCCTTTCGGCGGTAACGGGAACGGATGGCTTTCTTCTCGGCCTCACGGTCAGAAGATTGCTGCCGGGCCTTAGCCAACTCGGCAGCAAGGCGCTGCACGTCCTCCTTAAGGGCCAAGGCCTCCTCTTTTTTTCGTTTGGCCAACTCCTCATAAGCCAGCATCTTCCTGGCGGCCGCCTCACTCGCCTTATGGGCTTCCCCGATCGATCGGGTAGCATTTGTTAGCTTCTCCCGGAGATCGACCACCGTGTTCCCAAGCCCCTTGACCTTGGCGTCATAGGTGGCGACCCTTTTGCTCATGACCATGATCTGGTCCACCTTTGCCCGGATGCCCGCCACAGCATCGGCCAGCTCCATCTCCTTCAGCGCGAGCTGCTCGGCGACATGCGCGCCCTCCTTCGCCTTGTACAGCTGGTCCTCATAATCGAGGACCATGTCGTTAATAGAGGCGACGAGCTACACGTTCAAAAAACAAAGTTAGACAAAATGAAACTTAAGCTAGAAAACCAAACCTAAGGTCAATAACACTTACCAAAGTTGTCGCCGCAGCCACGTCCTTGTATGGCCTCTTCTCGGCAATGCTCCTGGGGACCCTGCCGACCCCACTGTTCGTTATCTGCAGGATGAGACCGGCCGCCACCTTGGGTGCCTTGTGGAGACCTTTGTCCCCCATCCAAGTGCACCCCGCCTTTCGGGAGATCGTTTTTTCCCTGGCCTGCTCCTCGACCACTGGAGGAACCGACCCCGTCTCCCTGACCTCGCCTTGAGAGGCCTCCTTAGGGCGCTCATTCTCTCGAGCAACCCCCTTCCCTTTCTCCGAGGTCCTCACACCGCCCTTCAGGGCGACGTCCCTCCTCCGAGATCCCCTTTCGCCCTCTTCCGGACCCCGGAATCTCCTCCTTCATGCGGCCTCTTCACCGCCGCCTCCAAGCCCGTCCTTGGGAGGGCCTTGTCCTGAGAAGGACGAGTCGCGTCCCTCGAAGAACGGGCAAGAGAAGAAGGAGGTGCAGTCTCCTCCTCGGAAGCTTTTTCCAAAGGCATAGCCTCTGGGGTACAGTCCCCGTCGTCGGAGAGCTCGACGACATCCTTCTTCTTGGTCGCCTCAGGGACGACCTCAGCAGGAGACTCCCGAGCGGGAGCTTCCTCATTTCTCCTGCTCGTCTCCTGACGAGCAACCCTGGCAGGTGCCGACACACTGGACACTCTTTCCTCCACCCTCCCACTCATCTCTTGACGAGCAGCTCCAGCTGAGGCCGACGCTACGGCCTGCCCCTCCTGTCTCCGCCTCAAGCGAAGACTCTGGCCCTTCGGGCGTAGAGCTTCATATCCTCTGCACGTCAAAAATCCACACTTAGAAAAAAGAAAGAAAAATACAAAACAAAACCAAAGAAATAGGTTCAGAAATCGTACCCGGAAATTCCTCCTCGTCTGGCTCGCACCAAAGACCCGCAGCTTTGAACCTCTCCCTCGTGAAGTTCGACCAAAGCTCCGGATTGGAAGGAAAGAGCCTGTTCCTCAAAGCTCTCCACTCGTCCGTAATAGGGAGAGATTTAGGCTTCTCGGTAACCTAGAATACATAAGAAAAAAGAATAAAAAATCAGCAAACATATAAAAATAGCCGAATAGAAACAAACTAGAAAACATAACCCGGAATCTCACCTATGTAGTGGATCCATTCGTTCCTATAACTCGACCAAGAACCCAACGTTTCTTGACCGGCCTAGAAGAAGAAGTACTTGTGGGTCCAAGCACTCTCCTTCTTGGGAAGACCGGTAATGATCTCCCCTTCCTTAACAGATAGGAAAAACATACCCTTGGCCTGACCGTTGGCCTTGATGACCAAGCCCGTCAACAGGTCATTAAGTGTAAGTGAATACAAACACTCATGAGCCCGGACAAGCAAGGCCGTCAGAATCCTAAAAGAATTAAGGCTAAGTTGCCCAATGGAAACCCTAAGATAAGTAAGATATTTTAAGATGAGTTCGGGAATAGGAAACCTACGCCCCCCGGACTCAAAGAACCTTTGATATACACAGACCCAGCCGTCCAATTTTTTCTCCTTGGCATGTTCGTCTGGCCCCGGCAACCTTAGCTCTATAGATTGGGAATCTTATATTCCACCCGGATCCTAACAAGAACTTTAGGCTTCAAAATCGACTTAGGGGAATCTGTAACCAGAAACTCTGTCTGCCATCTTGAGACTGCCTTTTTAGGACCCATTTTATCTAAGATATCCTAGAAAAAACTGGAAACTACCTAGACAAGCACAAAAACCCAGAAACCAGAAAAGACAAAGATTCAAACTCCACAAAAACCGAAAGAACAAAATCCCAGAAAAGAACTTCCTAACAAATCCTCAGAAAATAAAAGATAGAAATTAAAAAGAAGGCTAGAACCTAGACTCCCTAGGAGTTCGACGAAGAATATGAAGAAATAAACCTCGAAACACCTTCAATGGCGAACACGGAGCTTCTCTCTCTAAACTCAAAGCTTTTCTCTCTCTAAAAATTCAAAAATGATATTCGAATGCGAAAACAGAGTATATATATATAGAGGAAAGAGAAAGGAGCAGTTACCTTCGACAAGCCGTGTGACGGGCTGAAGCTGAAGAGACGTGCCCATTAATATGAAGCACTCGAGTACTTATACTTGAAAATTGTCGCTGATCCTACGGTTAGGGTTTCCTTAAAAATTGCAACAAATCTCATCTTACGGTTGAGATCAGCGAGCTATCCGGTGACACGTCAGCATAACAACTGTGTCAGGAGAATGTGAAGTGTTTATTCTCTTTGAACACCGAAAATTGGGACGCGTGTTATAACCGTTCCCGCCCAAAGTTCGAAGCGACGGTTACAGCTTCAAGATCCTATCCGTCCACCATATCTCGAAATGATCCAAAATCCTGCCCGGATTATGCAGATTTGCGGTAAAAGTCACAAATTTAATTAATCCTATCCGGCACGAATTTTACATGATTTCATCGAGTAAATACTATAAATTTACTTCGTATTTTTTATAGTAGGGGGCTAACTGTTGATGTACAAATTCGTCATTATTTAATATTACATAAAGTGCTAAAGTTGTGAATCAATTAAATTTACAAACAAAGACAAAAGGCTTTAAAGAAATAAATCGATATTCGCAAAAGCCCCATTGAGAAGCCCAGTGAAATTCTCAATCAGACCAAACCAACGGATACATGGCCACTCGGCCCAACAAGCCCAAGGGCACAATATCCATTTGACATCAATCCAGAAAGATGAGGGTAGAATTGTCATCTTCTCTACCCGGCATCCCACATCAAACCCAAGCGGAAGACAGGAGCACGGAGTCAAGCCTCCAACGGGTATAATTCAAACACGACGACGAGAACGAATTCGTGGGACACGTGTAGCAAGATCATCCATTCAGCCCGGTCAGCACGGAGAGAAGACCCCATGATTCCTGGAAGACCAACGGGAAGAATTGAAGACTATATATACCAAGCTCAACCTCAGATCAACACACACACGCATACGTACAACTCTGAGAGAATACACCGAAAGCTTCTACCCGGCATTTTTGCTCACTTTGAGATTTTGTTGTATTCTTTCCCTCCTTCTTACTCGTTTCTACATCTAGGCGTGATTTTGCTGTCTGTAGCTATCCGTCTATGTCAATTGTCGCAATAAACTAACAGAGGAAGTAGTCAACTACCGCCTTGGGACGAACCTCTATAAAAAAAACCCTCGTCTCGTTTATATTGCTTTTATATATATACATACATATCGTGAGTGAATCGAGAGCTTGCAACGTGAGAGATCGAATTCCACCAAATCACCTTATTCAAAAATATCATACACTCACAAGTCACACTTGACAGTTTGAGGTGGGAAACCACGTCAACACCAACCATTGTATATCGGGTCGCGTAGTCACTGATTACAATGTGTATGAAGCCTCTGACTGTATGGAGTCGTGTAGTCTCAAATGATACGTCGTGATGGCTGACTTAGTTAGGGTCACGCCCCCAGTCCCTCGTAGGTGTAGTTGCGTGCTAGTACGTATACGGGGCCAAATACTATCTTTATATATAAAAAGCTATAAATTGATATAGCATGGAATTGCATTATGTGAATTATGGTGTGATAATTTCATAATTATTTCTGTGAGTAATAAAAAGCTTTAACATACTGAGCGTTAGTTCGCTCTTATAATTGTGTTGTAGACTCGGGAAAGAATCGATGAGTTGCGGATGGAGCAGGATCAGCGTCGAGGCATATAAGGTTTTCCGCAATATTTTTCTTATTTGTTTTTAAAATAAGGAGCTCCAAAATCTTTTATTTTAATTTTATAATTAAGTATAGTCCCGATTACTTATTATATAACTTTTATTAAACTTTACAATTATTTTTAAATATATTCTCCTAAAAATATATTTGTAAACCGAGACTTTGACAAGTTTTATCGAAGAAGTAACTGACCCGAGGAAAGGGGGTCGTTACAGAAAATATTAGTTATATAATATGTGTATAAACTATTATAAAATAAATATAAATTATTGTGATAACCCACAATAAATTAGGTGAGTTATTATCTTTTTGTTTATATTTTTATTTAGGGATTTCTCTTGCAAATAATATATTAGTTTTAATATATTGAAAAGGAAAAAAAATTAAGGGTAAAAAGGGAGCTGCGAAAATTAGATAATTAGGATTTTTATATTAGGTTTAGGGTTTATATTTTTCACGAAGTCTCCCCTAGCCTCATTCTCTCCAAAACCTAGAAATTCTCTAAAGAAGAGTGAAAAACTCACTGATTCTTCAACCTTCTCAGGAAATTTTCATCTTCTTCTTCCATAATCAAGGTATGAGTATGCTTATCTTATTAAATCAAATTTTATTTTCGTAATCCCAAGTGGCAGAATTTTGTCGAATTGTTATCTCTAAAACCATGTAGCGGTTTTGTCTAAAAGTTTACCCACAACTTCGATTAGGTTCATAGAACTCCCAGATTTAATTTCAGAATTTTTGGAGCTCTAAATCGCTCGAAATCATATTTTCAATTTTTGAATTTTCTGGAAAACCGATAAAATTCTGCAGATCAGATTTTTGTTTTTATTTTTAAAATTCATTGAGTCCGAATTAGAGATTTTACGTAGAGATAGATATTTATAGAGAATCAAATTTTGAGCATGTTTCATTTTTAAGAAACTTGAAAATCGTTTGGGAGCTAGCCCGAAATTGAGTTGCAAGGTTCTGGCCGAATTGAAAAATTAGTATATCTCATAGTTACAGCCTTCTTGTGAAAAATTTTGAAACACGAAAGTTATTTGTTTTTGAAAAATATTAACATTTTGTTAAGAATGATTTTTCCAGTTCCTTACCGATCTAATTTTTAGTTGGGTAATTATTATCTAGGAATATCGCTCGTAAAGGTACCTTTGTCGGAGTCGCGAGGAAGATTATCGTAGCGATTCAGGTGAGTTCAACCTCACTGCAGTACGAATTAGTTTAACATTAAAAATACATTTGGACATGTTTGTTGTGTGTTTTGTTTGAATATATTGGATGTGTGAAAATGGTTGCTTGATTATATTGCTTCATGAATGACTACATTTGATATGTTATGAGGATTCAACGACGTTGAAACGTTGCGAAGGATTTATTATTATGTGATGATCGATTTGATTGTCGAGATATGGAGAATGACATTAATGATGAATGGTGATATGCGATGTGAAAATTGTTATTTAGGTTATGGATGAATCTTCTTGTCATATATGCATGGTAACAATATAAATAAGTATAACATAGGAATTAAGTGTCGTGCCCCCTCTATCGAGCGAGTCGTGTGAGGCTTATGATGTTTTAAAAATATCCCAAAAAAAAAGAGAACGGGACGATGATTAGATTTCTCCCCGACTTGAAAGGAACGAAGAAGTGAGTAATCTGACGGTATCATGAACCGTCCAATATATTGAGTCTCGCGCGAATGAAGTGGTACGTACACAATGGTGATCACCTAGGACAAGATTAGTAATAGATCCTAAAACGTAAAATGAAGCATAATTGGACATTTGCATGTTATGTTTTCATTACATTATTATTATTTTGTGAGAAAATAGTTGTATCTCACTGAGCTTTTAGCTCACACAAAATGTTTTTTGTTCGTACTGTAGGTAAGAAACCTATGATATGATTTCGTAGTGGATTGGACGGTGACGGTGGACGATGTGCGAGGGATTGGGTGAATGGGTAATCATTGTGAAGACGTTTTCCGCATATTTATTCCGAACATGTTCATAGTCTTAAAAACGGGGTCCCTAATAAATATGTTTTCTACGTACGTATTTACTTACTTTATTTGAAGTTTTAAAAAAAATGGCCAAGTATTTTAAAAAAAAAATAAAGTAGTCAGTAGGTGACGGCTTTGAAAAAGTCGAGTCGTTACAATTATGATGACTAACATTATCCGATATATTATCTACAATATAAATTTTAAAATTCGACTTAAAAATCTAATTTACGACATACTTTTAGTCATCATTATATGCGTAAATAATTCAGATTTTATGATAAGATTTAGTACATCCTTTTATTAACAATAAATC
Source organism: Parietaria judaica (assembly GCA_954871525.1). Taxonomy (NCBI): domain Eukaryota; kingdom Viridiplantae; phylum Streptophyta; class Magnoliopsida; order Rosales; family Urticaceae; genus Parietaria; species Parietaria judaica. The sequence goes on from OX940868.1 coordinate 6,867,439, forward strand.
TCAAGGAATTAATTAATGAATAATTTTGTCTAATTAAGAAGTTTATATGTATTGTATATCCAATAAGGATAACATTTAGTATGAGTAGATTTTTTTTAATGCGTCTGCATTCCTTGTTTGGTAATGTTGTAATTCCATATCTATTCTATTTTCCTATAAATTATTTTTTTTTCTTTCTAATCCATCTTAAACCACAAACACAAATTACTATTCTAGAAATCCTTTGAAAATTATAATAGAAAGAAAAACAAATGGGCAAAGCTTTTGTGATTATTCTTCTAGCACTTGTTGCATGTAAGTCTTTTTATGTTTCTTGCTTGTAATTTATATATAATTTAAACTAATAGTCATTAAATAGTATCGGTCGCTAGCTAAAACTAAGTTGAATTAGTTATACTCTGGCAGATTTTTATACTAGCTAGTAAAATGTGGTATGATATGTGTCTCTATAATATTACATGTTTTGTCGTATCGCATCATTTCACAGAGAGAGTGGAAGGAAAACATTGCACGAGATACTCAGATTGCATTAATTCTCGACCATGTTTATCGGGAATGGAACTCGTTTGTGCGAGTGGATTTTGCACTTGCATCCACCCGAAGCTGCTCCAGCGGAGGAACGCCAAGCCTCTCCATATAGGCGTGATCCCCTATCCAATTGATTATCGAGAAAGCATAATCAATTGATTATGTCAAAATAAATTTATTCCTTTGTATTGCAAGTGGCCAATATTTTTAAGGAAATAATATGATTTTTAATTTGTTCTTAGTTAAGTGTTCCTTTATCTAGTACATGTCTATGAAATCTTGTGCAAGGCGTATTAATATTTTAAATACCTACAGTTCAAACTTTTTTGTTTTCCATAAGGTAAAAACAAAGACTTTTAAGAAATGATACTACGATATTATTAAAACACTTGAAAATTAGTTCAGTTAATAAATAAATAAACACTATTTGAGATACCCTTGAAAAATGACAAATCCAATTTGAACTACAAGAACTGACATATAATCATGTAATAAAGTACATGTTTTCAAATACACGTTATTTATTAAAAGCATTATTTTGAGAAAAAATATTCATTTTAACCATTATTTTCCAAGAAATATTTAAATTAAATATTCCCCCTTGATCACATGAATATTCCTCAAAGGGAAAAAAATATTAGCAACGTAATTTTATATCAAATGTGTATTTATAGTGCAAGATTATATTTATTTAGCTTGATAGGTACATTCCTTGATTAATATTCTTACTTTTGAAATGATAGAAGAAAGGTCTATGTATAGAAAACATAGTTGTCGTTTATTTCTATAGTTTATATAAGAGAAATTAAAGTATATATCCATTTTAAAAAATTTAACATTATTCTTGTATTATCTTTAAAACTTATATAAGTTTTTAATAGATGTGAGTAAACATAACATTAAATACGATTTAAGATGCATCCTTTGAGTATAGTTATAGAGAGAGAAACAATAATTTTTTTATTAATCTTTTAAAAGTTATTTTTTAACTAAGTTGTTATTAAATAAAAAATATTAATTGGGACAGACAATTTCGACACCTCCTAGTCAATAAGAGCTATAAAAATTTATAAGAGTAGTACAAATTATTTACATACAAAAATATTTAAGAATACAAAATAAACAAAGACGGAATTTTATATAAATTTTCCTTTGAATTTTTATGTAATTTTTTATTCGAGAAGTAGATAAAGTTATAAATAATGACATGTTATTTTTCTTCATATAATTATTTACCATTTTTCTTTGAAAGAGTTATAAACTAAGAATGAGAGAGATTGAGAGTGAGGAAAATAGAGAGTATTATTGCATTGAAAGTGTGTTACAATGAACACCCAAAGCCTCTATTTATAGGGCCAAGGGAGATGAAGAATAGGAAACATAATAAATGAGAATTTTACATTCACGACTATAATTGACTCTCTAATATTTATATCCACCAAAGCTTGGTATTTATAACAGTCCCCCTTGGATGTCAATGTCATCAGTATACGCATAATTTAGTTTAAGCTGCCTCGTTAAAGCCTTTCCAGGAAAACCCAGTGTGGGACAAAACATTGATTGGTAAAGGAAAAAGAGTACAGCGCATAGTACTCCCTTTGATGACAATAACATTTAACTTCTCGGATTTGTATCATTCCAATCTTGTGAGCCGGTTTCTGGATTGATGAAGCAAGTAGCGCCACTAAGAGCAAATCCGTTAGAAAATTGCTTGAATAGAATCTTCCATAGTATTGTAAACATTTTTCCGCGAACTGGGAGAATTTTCTGATGATATACTTCATTATCCAATAACGATCCTTATGTAATATATAACCTGTTAAACAACATAAAAAACACAAGTATTCCGAATATACTATAATGTACTAGATTCATCACTAAAACAAAATATTTCATAACATCATAATCATTGGGGTACTCAACGAATATTTCTAAAACGTATAGAAATCTACTAACTCTTTTATATGAGGAATGATTTCCTATTAAACTCTTTCTCAATCAATAAATTGCCGCAATGAATTCTTCAGGAACTCTTACGGCTTATGTTCATCATAAAACTTATAATAAATTTCCGTCAAAGCTTCTAAATAATAATGTACCCTTAGTCAAAGAGTTATATATTTCGTTTATAGAAATTCATCATAAGCATTTAACTAATGCTCCGATACATATATCCTAGGATTTTGTTTTTCTTCGGATCTTCAGGATCCATTAAGAATACATAATTTATAACTCTTTGTGATCACATTTGTGAGACGCATATTATAAAACTTAATATTGCCATATATAATATATCCACCCCAAAAGGACATTAAATGCCAGGATTCGTGAAATGTTCACATAAATTTAATTCAACATAACTTCGCATATATTTTTGTACCCCACTGGCATGCCCATTTTCTAAATCTTTGGACTACTGGTCCAATATTGTGTCTTCATATTTGGCCAACTATTTTTTTATTTCGATAATTCAAGATCCTCTATATTTATTTTCTATTTATATAGCGCTAATTTGTAGTACATCTTGTCAACAATTTCTAATAGCTATCGATCCCTTTTTTTCAATAGAACAACATAACTTCTGAGCTCTTTTATACTTCAATAATTTTCAGGTACTTGATAACCTTTTATGATTTTGGAATAGTTATGTCACGGTTTCTTAAGGAAAATAGACCTCCTCAATATGGCTATTTATTTATTTGCTCCATGCAATTTCGTTATTTCCCTTGGGACTCAATTAACATGTTAATATCATATTTCAATCTAAATAACCTTCTGGATTGGAGCATAAAATTTTGATATATATTTTATAAACTCTTCTTGAGTGATTGGAAGTATAAAGGAGGATCATATAAATGTAAATTCAACTGTCTATTTTCTTCCCCTCGCTATGACAAAATTATCAGTCAAATATTCTCTTGTCTGGAGAGAACCCATCTTATAAGTATTGTGGTGGGGATTACAATATCATATCACAGATAAAAATATTTTAGATGGGAACCTTATAAATCGGGAGATCGTTAATTTTTATTGTTGGCTTGATGCATGATATCCCTAATTCATTGGAAACTTTGTTTTCATTTATTATCTACAGTCAATGGAGGTATTAACAAAAAAAATTACTAGACCACTAAGGTGATTCTTATACTCGTCACATAGGATGCCTTTTTCATGTAGCAGTCAAAGAAATTAATTTCACAATCTAGAATTTTCTCGCAAACTTCAAGCTGCTACTTAATAAATATGTATTTCTTGATCATTTTGTAGATGCATCTACTCAAAATATTTCACTAATATGTAGGCCCATAAATATTCTAGGTTTAGTAATCGCAACATGCTAATGTTTATATAAATACTTCACTTTGAAATAAATCACCATATGAGAATTCAACGAACCATATTATTCATTAATAAATTATTTATCCGGGATAATCATACCGGTCATTGCTAACATGAAATATTAATTCTCAACTCTTTTTGCATCATTATTGATCCATTATAGCCACGCCAGTCATGCCAATATTCGTAAACTTTAAGTTCTATTAGCGAACTTCTGGTTCCATTAGCGAACTTCTAGTTCTATTAATGAACTTCTAGTTCCATTATTGAACTTCTAGTTCCATTAGTGAACTTCTAGTCTATTAGTGAACATCTGATTCCTTTAACGAACTTCCGGTTCGATTATTAAACTCCTAATTCCATTGGCAAACTTATGAGTCACTTTTCTTATTTATTCATCACATAATACTTGGATAGAGAATTCTCATTTTTTTATTTAGTTCACATGCTATTTTACTTTTCAATATCCTTCAATATTTTTCCTTACTTAGACATTTAAATAAATTTCAAAAACTTAAGAAAAAAATAGGCATATATTTAATTCATGATAACAATGACAATGCATATCAATATTCAAAAACACTAACATTGAAAAGGAAAATAAATAAACAATCAAACATGATAAAATGTAAACACTCAAACATTGAAAATAAAATAAATAAAATTTCATAAATAATTTCGCTAAGCCATCGCATCATTGATCAGTTTGTCAAAATCTTAACCGGTATCTTCAAGGAAATCCCAGACTTCCAGATTTGTGTTATTCTCGGCAAAGTTCGTCTCTACGCTTTTTCCTTCCACAGAATCTTGATGAAGATCAACTAGGTTCTTAGATGTAAGGTAAGTGCGATTCAAATGGTTTGTTCCGCCACATCGATGGCATATGCTTTCGTTACTGTTGGGCACCGTATTTCCATCTTGTTTGCTTGCATCGTTTGTCCACTTTTGGTGGTAATTTGATTTCTTCTTGATATTTAAATTATTTTGGTAATTAAAACCACGCCCACGTCCAAAACCGTGATCACGACCACCTCCAAAATTACCACCAAGAACACCTCCATAACCGCGACCACGACCATGTCCATTACCATGGCCACGTCCCTGTCCAAATTTCTTATTATCCATGTATCCATTACTTATTACCGTATTCGCTTCAGGGAATGGCGCTTAGAGGTGCGATTGGCGACGTCGCGACTCGTCGCGATCAGGATCGCCAAAATCGCGAGATGCGGCGTCGCGACGAGTCGCGACTGGCGGCGTCGCGAATAATCGCGACCGAGGCGAGATGTTTGGATTTCTTCGATTTTTCTACTTTGTGGCATATGTATCTAGTTTTTTCCAGTGTTAAACTTACTTAGTTTTTACCCGAATTTTATTATCAAACTTTATCAATAATTTCAAAACTATATTTACATATTTTTATTATTTATAATAATTATTTGTAATTAATTTATTTCAAAATTAATATTTAAATATGTTATATTATTATTTTGTAAGTTGTAACATATTAATAAGTTTGATTTATATGTTCGTTTTTAATTTGTAACATATTAATAATTTGAACAAATTTAATCAACAAATATATAATTAAATACGATAAGACGAGATATTAAAAAAAAGAAGTTGTATTATTCATTGTGAATATTACAATAAGGTGGAAGAGAGCTGTAAATATTCAGTGTAAATATTACAAGATGCCTCACTAAAACCTCTCTTGTAAAACCCTCCTTAGGGACATAAAACCAAGAGAGGAAAGAGCACATCATTACTCGGGGAACATTGCGTTGAATCTTTCCGTCATTATCTCCAGATCGCTTGGCTCGGAGCGTTCGGCAATCACGGGGGGGTTGAACAACAAATCATTCAACACCACAATCTGCTCGACGTGTGTGTTGGTGGTTGACGCCCGCCGGTCGTTGATGAGATATTGAGCCGTGCTAAAAACGCTCTCCGAAGCAACACTGGAAATGGAGATGGACAGTATATCCCTCGCCATTCTTGCCAATAGCGGAAATCTGTCCCGTTGAATCTTCCACCACCTTATCACATCGAACTCGTCGGAGTCTTCGTCAAATAGCAGGCCGTAGTAGCGCTTCAATTCTGTCGGTTGGCCGTCCGTGTCGCCCGCCAACGGCGTAGTGGATTCCCCGCGACTAACCCGTTGCTTGAGTCTCCGGCTGAAGTCGTATCCCGTCTTGGTTGGGCTTGCCATCACTGCCCTTTTCTCCTCCTGTGAGTTGAATTGAGGGAACCGTTTGTTGTATTCACTGTACAATTCATAAAAAGCTTCGTTAACAACATTAACATAATTACGATAATCCACCCCTATGTTTTCTCCGATCGCTATCATCATTGGCCCATATGCATCCGAAACATGAGGGTCTAGAATAGCACCGAAGCAAAACGAAAACGGGGGTGGATCCCAATACGACTTGAATTTTGCAACCATAGACTCAATAAGCGGCGAAATAATAGGGTCGTTTTTGAATTCTTTGAAAGCACACGAAATTTGATAAAGACCCGAAAGACCATGATTCAAAGAAGGTTTATTTTGGTTAGAAAAATTTAAAGTAACAGCATAAAAAGGTTTGAGGAAAGCGAGGAATTTCTTCGCGGTAGCCCATTCCGCCTCCGTGATCCGCGCCTCCGGAGGGAGTTCCTGTCCGAGGAAATGGTCCAATGGAAGCCTCTGTCTACACACAACTGAAATCATTAAATACGTAGAGTTCCATCGCGTATTATTATCTAAACCAAACTTATTAGCTTTATGATTGTGGTCTTTACAAAATTGTCTCCACCTATTGGTGGTTTGAGGATGCCGGATCCAATCAACAATGCCGCGTAATTTTTCAACATGGTGTGCAATATGTCCCTCGCCCGTTCGTGCAATTAAATTAATTATGTGACAAGCACACCGTTGATGTAAAATATTTCGAAATGGAGAAGCGGGCAACATTGTTTCCAAGATCATAATCGCGGCGTTGTTGCTTGAGGCATTATCTAAGGTAATTGAAATAACACGATTTTGTAAACCCCAATCACCAAATAATTCAAATAATTTCTCGGCTATGTTTTTTCCGGTATGGCGACACTCGAAAGGCGATAAGTTTAAAAGTCGTTGACATGGATTCCACTCATCGTCGACGTAGTGGGCGGTCAAACTCATGTAATCATTTAAACTTGGACCGCTCCACAAGTCGGTGGTAAAAGCAACGTTTATGTTAGACATTTTGAAAAAATCGACTAAAAGGTTTTTTTGCAAATCATAAGCGGTTTCCATTCCCCCGGTATAAGTGGTACGGGAAAAATGCTGGTACGACGGATTAATCCTTTTCATATATCGTGTGTGGTTGGGATTTTCGACAAAACTCAGCGGAACGCCCGTAGAAAGAATCCATTCGAGTGTCCATTTCCGTAAATTCACAGCAGAAAGAGCACTTACCTGTGCTGTGTTTACCTCATCGAGCTCCCCGGTTGGGAAGCATACATTAGCGTGTCGGTTTAAGTATCCGGTTCCCCGCTCCCCCATTCCGTCTAGAATTGTCCCGCACTTTTTGCATGTGGCATTTTTAATACGCTCGCCTCGATCGTTGATGTGCCGATCTTCATGAAAAAATTTCCACACCGGGGCCGTGTTTGGCCGTCCCCACGCCAAGCCATGAGGATTAACTCTATTAAAACAAAAGGAAAATCAAAAATTTAAATGTCATAAAGTTTATTATTCATCATATTGATTTAATTAAAAGTTAAATAAAAAAAGTTAACAAAATTAAAATGGTATTTCTTATGTGTGAAAATAATTATCAAACTCTTTTGGACGGAACTCCCCGAGGTTCCACGGCCAGATCGACTGGAAAGGATGCTATGATCTCGCTTTAGGCCCAAGCTTTTCTAGACAAAACTACCCGAGGTTCCCAGGCTAGCTTGGAGGAGATTGCAAAGCAAACCTTATTTAAAAACCAATCTTTCTAAGACACCGCGTAATCCAATAAGAACTTTATAATTATTATCACAAATACAAATTACCTTTTTAATTTTTTTAACTTATTTAAGTAACCATTTAAAGTTTTATTAAATTAATATGATTAAATGATTATTAAATCTCAAGAAATTCGTTTCTGATGTGGAAGATCAGTCGGAACCGCAACCACAGAGCATACTAAGACTTTCAAGAGACGTGGCAAATTAATTAATTAAAATAAAATAATTAAATTAAATTTGAAGGTTTTTAACTTATTAAGTAACCATATAAAGTTTAATTAAATTAATAAGATTAAATGATTATTAAATCTCAAGAAATTCGTTTCTGATGTGGAAGATCAGTCGGAACCGCAACCACAGAGCATACTAAGACTTTCAAGAGACGTGGCAAATTAATTATTTAATTATAAAATAATAATAATAAAAATAATATTAAAATAATAATAATTAAAATAATTACCCTGTTTCCGGTCGCGGACGTCGAGCATGTCGAGGACGTTGGACGGAGCCTTCGCCGGTTTCGTTGATCGAGAGTGGAGAACCATCGTGGTACGAGCCTTGGACGGAGGAATGGTGTGGGCCCTCCTCTTCGGCAAGATTGCGTCTTTGAGGCGGTTCCTCCGGCGGTTCAGATGGGCCCTCCATACGGTCGTCGGCGGGTCCTCCTTGAAACAAGAGTTCAAAAAATGGATCAGTGGTTCCTGCCTCCCTACATCGACGTAGCGTGCTGCTGTTGACCATTGATGCCGGAACGTGCGTCGGATAATTTGGATTTAGTGGGGAGGGAAGTGTTTCTACAACGGGAATGTAGCCCTCGGGCGTAGGTTGCGATTGCTCCTCGGCATTAAAATCAGGAACCAAATCCCTAGCCGCCCTACGACCCCCGGAACTACCACCGCTTCTTCGAGACATAATGGGAAATTTGAGAACTTGAGAGCTTTAGAGGGAAAAAACTTAGAGAGTTGAGAGAATTTGAGAGAGAGTTGGAAGATTGTTGGTGAGGAAATGAGGGTGGGAGAGGTGGTATTTATAGGATTTGAGAAGAGAGTTGGGTGGGTGAATAATTATTGAGGTGGGTGAAGTGGGTGAATAAAGTTGGGTGAAAAATATTGAAATTTGAAATTTTTGGGTTGGAATTCGAGTAAAGTGGGTAAAAATTGTGGTTGGGTAATTAATTTCGGGTAAAATTCGGTTGAAGAGTGGGAATTAATGCCACAAAGAAAAAACACCACGCGGATCGCTGACGTGGCGCGTTGTGGGCCGTCGATCGTCTCACGCGGATCACCATCTCTCACGTCGCGACGAACTGCCCAAGTCGCGACGAGTCGCGATTTTCACCCCGTAATCGCGACGAGTCGCGATGGCCCCGAATTCGTCGCGACGAGTCGCGATGGCCCCTTAAACGTCGTGACTCGCAGCTCTAATGGCGCTGCTCCGGTTGGGCGAGATTTGTGGTTTTTCATCAAAATTTCATTATTTTTTCAGCGACGAGGAGACATTATATTAATTCAGAATATTTCTCAAAACCCCATTCACGATATTGCTGCTGCAAGAGCATGTTGGTGGCATGAAAAGTAAAAAATGTTCTCTCCTGCATGTCTTTATCAGTAATATTTTTGCCACACAATTTCATTTGGAAGTAATCTTAAACATCACGGATTATACTCACATACACTTTAATGATCTTGTAAACGCAAGTGCAACCAATCATAGTGAGCTTTAGGAAGAAATGCCATTTTTTGGTGGTCTTGCCTTTCTTTTAAATCATTCCAAAAGATTTGTGGGTCCTTGATCGTCAAATATTCAGATTTCAATCCTTCATGGATATGGTGACGCAGGAATATCATGGCTTTTCACTCTATTCTGTTGAGTAGTTGTATTTCCCTCTTTATGGTATCTCCAAGATCCATAGCGCTCAGGTGGATTACAACATCAAGAATCCATGATAAAAAGTTATTTCCGGAGATGTCAAGAGAGTTGAACTCAAGCTTCGTAAGATTTGACGTTGCACACTATCATAACAAAAAAATAATGTTATATAAAACTGTATGAAAAAATATTGCGTAAAAAAAACAGTAAACACATGTGTCTGTATATATATATATATATATATATATATATATATATATTTATATTGACAAAGTATGAGATATATTCAATGTATACTATATGTTGGGGGTATTTTTGTAAAGTATATTAATAAAGAAATATTATTTAAATAATACATTTTTTATTAATTAAATCACTTTTAACACCAAAGTGCCCTCTGGAGGCCCGTTTTCACAAATAAAGTGTCTAGGTGTTCCTACAAAAATATGAAAACACCCAAAAACGATATAATATTTGTGAAAAACGGACACAGGACGTGCTCGGGAGCAAAAATCGCCCCGGAGCAGCTTTTGTTGGCCCCGCATATAGAGCAACCCATTAGATAGCGCCACCTGGCGGGCCGAATGGCCATCTTGCCCTCGTCATCTCATCATCTCGGGCCAAAGACGATCTTTCCCCTGCCATCATCATCTCAAGCAAAAGACGATCTTGCCCCTGCCATCATCATCACGGGCAAAAGACGATCTTGCCCCTTCCATCATCATCTCGGGTAAAAGACCATCCTGCCCCTGGTTCTTATTATAAATAGGAGCTCAGTTCAGTTAAAATGGTAACTCACTTCCTCTCAATGGGAACTCGCCCGAAACTCTCTCTACTCCCTATAAACTTGCCTCCCCTAAAATATCGTTCTAATGTTGAGCGTCGGAGGTGAATTAGGGGTAACCCCCCTATTTCCCTTGACCTCGGGTGTTCCTTTTTTCAGGTCTGAAAAGTGAGAGATTTACGAAAAGCGGAAGCTCTGGAGAAATTCCTACACCGCTCGCAACCCGCCTGATAGGTCTAGTTCTACGCGATGTCCAGCCTATCTGGAGTCCATTGCGCGGCTGTGTTTATAGTCTGGGGACACGTATCTGGACCCACTATTCAGGACGTAGGGTCCCACCTTAGGGAATTTCTCTATGATCCGGACGACCGAGGGATCGCTCTGAGAAGAATCCCTTAGAGAAGATCCTGGGAAAGTCCAAGACCCCAACTGCCCTTCTTCTAAGATCACCGCAGCCTAGGTTCTGTCTCCTAGTCCCCGTATCTGAATAATACCGCGAATCTGCGGACAGTTCTAGCCCGGACTAGAACAAGCCGTATCAGGTGGAGAGTCTAACCTCCCAGGGTTCACTTCGTGGCCAAAAGCACTACCATGTTTGCTAGTACCTACGATCTGAGCGGTTCCCAAACTTGTAACCCCGGCCCCTAGCCTTGCGGTAACAGGTAGCGTGCAACCCGGTTCGCCTAGGACCCCAAACGGAAACATGACTTTTGACCTTGCGAGTGCCAGAGACACCTACTCAGGGTCCCTACATCAGTCAATTAAAAACTCACACTGAAGTTAGCGGTAGCCACCCCAAGGTCAACGAGACCCATGAGAAGTCAACAGAGGAGACAAAATCTGCCATCCACGCAACCAGGTCGACCAAGGCCCATCCAAAGTCAACAAAAGCCTGCCACGTCAACGAAACGACATTGGGCCAGGTCCAACATCAACAAATGGGCCTCTTTAATGTTTGATCCAAAAAACGGCATCAAAATTTTAGCACTAGAAGGAGGGGCTCACGAGTCTAAGCCTCGAGTCTCTGCCAGCACATCTAACCAGCGCGGTTGGTCCACACCCAATACGGTGCATGCACGCCGCGTCACCATCAACAAGGTTTCTGCCACGCTGCAGAACCTTCCCGCCGTGCATATATATATATATACACTTATATATCACACATATATATGCTGCACAAAGTAAATATATATTATATCCCATATATTACATACATATATCTCGTCTATATACAAATATATATTCAGCAAAGCATATGTATTATATTTTCATATATATTACGTATCTATCCCATACATATACGCTTTATATATAGAAAAGAAAAAAACTTGATCAGCGAAAAATTAAAATACTGATACTTATATATGTACATAAATATATATTTTACACATATACATAATATTTGTGAAAAACGGACGCGGGACGTGCTCGGGAGCAAAAAACGCCCCGGAGCACCTTTTGTGGGGCCCACATATAGAGCAGCCCGCCAGATGGCGCCACGTGGTGGGCCGAATTACCATCTTGCCATCGTCATCTCATCATCTCGGGGAAAAGACGATCTTGCCCCTCCCTCTGCTCCCATTTTTGTCGTCGAGGGTCGGCTACCCCCTATCATCAACTTAGCGGATCTGGAGTCTGATCACGGAGGGGCCGAGCAACAGATTCCTGTTAAGGTCCTTGTATCTATTGGTGTTCCTCCAAAGATAGAAATGGGGGAGGCGGCGCCCCTTTGGCGAAAGCGCCTAGTATTGAAGGGCTTGAAAAAGGTTGCTCCTTCTTCGTCCGGTGGTTGTTCGCAGAAGCGTGCGAATTTTTCTGAGGCTGGTGAATCCTGAGAGTCTCGGCATATGGGTAGACCCAGGTTATTCGGCCAGACAATCCGTTTCTTGTGCCTATTGTCTTAGATAGAGGTCGTCGACATCTTCCCGATTTACTGAGGTAGCTTTGCCGCGCCCGTAGCTGGCTTTGGTGAGTTTTCATGCTGACTCTTTCCTTGTTGAGCCTAGCCTTCGTAATTAGGGTTTAGAGAGCAATTACTTGGTCTCACAGGCCGATGCGGTCGAGCATGTTGTGCCTGCTCCTGCACCCATGATCGAGGAGCCCGCAGAAGCGGCTCCTCCAGTGGTTGGTGTTGGTCTTGTAGTGGGTGTTGTTACTGTCGTCGGTTCTCTTTCCGTAGCTAGTGCCTATGTCGACCTAGATGTGCATAACTTGCTCACTGATGCCATTTTGCAGGGTTCTTACCGTTCTAACTTGTTGACGCCGAGGCACGGCCTTCGTGTTCCTGACCCTGGTGATATTGCGAGCGATCCCCGCCCAGGAGAGATTGTCGTTTATATTAATATTTTGAACAGAGGAAAAACACAAAAATTGAAGAGCAGGCAAAGAAATTATAACTGCGGGCGTCGATGAAGCTGGAGCAACAGAAGAACGACCAGCCGCCAAAAAATACGCCGATCTGGAGCAGGAACCTTGACCCTAGAAGAAGCCCTCGCCGGAGAACAACGACGAGTACCTGCCTCCGCTGGAGAAGAATGATGAGTACCCCTCGCTGGAGATGCGCGAGGAATGTCACGCTCTACAGGAGGAAGCACGTGAACGAGAACCGGGACGAACAAGTCCTCCTTATCCACGTCGACGAATCCACTTAGCGAATATGTAATGAAGCTTGCCTAGATCCACCGCATAGACTCCCTAAGGGAAAGAATGTTACCTTTCTTCACTAACTTCATAATCAGGATTCCGAAAGCCCCTAAACTGGATGTATGCTCATACGGTGAACACAATGGACAAGAGTCAGAGTCAAACTGAGACGAGCGAAGGAGATGTGTCGGAGCCGTAACCCACCTACGATGCCATTCGGATTCCGCCCTATTACGAGGCACCTCCATGGTAATTTTCGATGAAGACACCACTTGTTCCCCAGGATCCTGGCCACGAAAGTATAAGCAAAAATCGGTGCAAAAATCCTCGACCGTCAGGGAATGACGAGAATGTTCACGCCAAGCAAAAAAATCTCGTCGCCAGAGTGCGGAAAGACCCCGGAGCAACCTGGAAAGCCGGCACACCTAGCGACGCTAGAAGATCACGAACGAACAGATGAAGCCGAAGGCCCATTTCCATACAAAGGCTCTCCAAATGAACCGGAAGAAATCTAGGGACGGTATCGCAAGGGAAATCTCCTACAATAGGAACTTGAAGACCAATGAGGTGCGAAAGCCCATGCGAAGCAAGGACGGACGTCAATTCAGCACAAGTAATGTAGCTTTGTACCATCAGCTTAGGAGATATGGCCGCAATGTGATCACGACGCACACTGGGCGTCTCCTAGTGAGGTAACCAAGCGAGGTACCTCGCCCTAGCTAACCACGTCACCCTGACGAGCCTCGTACCGAGGTCCCCTGAAGAGCCTCGTGGCGAGGTACCTCGCCCTAGCAAACCACCTCGCCCTGACGAGCCTCCTAGCGAGGTCCCCGGACGAACCTCCTAGCGTGGTACCCTGGCAAGGTACCTCGCCCTGAAGAGCCACCACGCCATGACCAGCCACCTTGACATGGCATAACGAAGGGAGAACTAACAATTATTCCACATGACGAGGAGATCCGAGCTTACGAACACCCTCGGGGAGTCTCTTCGATTCCCCTGGACTCAACATAGAAGCTCGGAAACACCCGGAAGACACCACAAGCGAGCTATGGGGCACTGACGAGCCCCTCACCATGACAAGGAGCCGCAGCAAGGTCCCCCTTGCAAGGAGAAAATCACAAGCCCCTCCCATTGCAATTAATGGGAATTGATTTCCTATAAATAGGAGGGTTCCCCTCCTCATTTCAACACACTCTCTCATTGCTGCCCTTATATCTTCTCTCTCTTATTTCTCTCTTTAGAAATTCGTCTTCTCCCTTGGGGTTCTCCGACCCGGCCTAGACGTCCCTGGAGCTCACCAGGAAAGGTCCGAATAAGAGATCAGAAGTTGAGAAGAGTATAGCCTTTACATGGAAGTGGTTCTATAGGTCGACGAATACCTCCCTCGTTAGTCAAAGCACCTCGTCATACGAGCTCACCAACACCTGCGTCGTCTACTACGACATCCTCGCCAGTAATACCCTCACCATTCAGCAAAAGGTCACCCCCGCGCAGCTAACATCGGCACTTCCGACGAGTCAAACCACATCGTCATTCAACCGCTATTTATTACTAACTCTGAACTACGCGGGACCTGATTCTCTTAAAGTGAGATACGTAGGTAGCCTCACCCAACAATAAGCGACTGGGCACGGGCCCAATCTACCCTTTTTTGTAGGTCTTCCCTCGCCACATGAGCTCGCCAAGTCATGAAGAATCATCAAGAATGCCTCGTAGCTTCGCCAAGATAGGAGTTTGCCTAGACGAGGAGTTTCTCCAAGACGAGGAGCTTCTCTAGAATAGGGGTTTGCCTAGACGAGGAGCCTCTCCAACACAGGAGTTCTCTTAGACGCGGAGGTTCGCCAAGACAAAGAGCTTCGTCAAGACAAAGAGCTTTACCAAGACAAGGAATTCTCCTAGATAAGGAGCTTCGTCAACACATGGAGTTCGCCTAGAGAAGAAGCTTCGCGAAGACGAGCAGTTCGCCAAGGTAGGAAGTTCGCCAAGGATCGCCAGGAACAACCTACAAGCTCGCCCAAGATGAAGGACTTACCTCCAGCTTTGACCATCGTCAGTCAAGCCGCCTTGACTTAGCATTCAATTATCCATGTGTACACTGGGTCCAACTCGGGCCCGAACCTTATATCCGACTCTAAGTTAAAGCCATTTTTATGCATTAATAATTAATTATAATTAAAAAGATTTATATTTGATTAAAAAATAACTCTAATTCGAATTATATCTTAATTGGGATTAATATTAGTTTTTGAATTAACATTAAATGTTTTATATATATATATATATAAACCTAATAAATAAAGAAAATATTAAATCTTGGGTTTTTATCCGGAAGATTTGTTATATCTCATCAAAATATTTAAATCTTTCTTGATAAAGATTTAATAAGATTTGATATATTACCTACGCGTTTACACGATTCGACAAAGATTAAACTTCCGCAATTTCTATAAATCACGTTTGGGTCGGTTTAGACGGATATCGAAACCAACAACTCCCACTTTCTAATATAGACCAAGGACCTTAATTTAAGTTCTCAAATTTGTGCTTGTAAAACCTCCTCACATAGATTTCGTGTAATGACAAAGCACAATTGCAAAACGTAGAAAACTAGGGATGAAACATTTTATTGTATAATATCTAGGATATGACTATATAAGACTAACATCAATAAGATCTATTCTTTAAAGCAAAGACAATCATAATCTTATACAAATGGATTGCCATATGAATAGAGGGCATATTATAAAATATGTCCAACAAAGTTCAGATCTTGACTACACTAGCCTATAATCTTTTATTCTACAAAGATACTCAGAGAATTTTCTTATTTTTTTTTTCAGTGATCCATACCAAGATTAAATTGGTATCTTCTTACAATTCCCACTGCGTAACACATGTGTAGCCTAGTATTCCTACATAGCGTACATCATACTTCCTACTAGAGAAGCATAGGGTATCCGCCTTATCGCGTCTTGCTCTTCCGATGAAGTAGGGAATTGTCTTCTTTCGAGGACGACTACATGTCTGGAAGTACGTATCCGTTAAAGTTTGTCATTGCAAATCTAAAAATATATGGATAAACTCTTCAAATTTAAAATTATCTTTTTTAAAATTAAATGTCATTTATTCATTATTTTCAAAGTTTTTAATATATATCTGATCATAGTTAGTTAATAAGAAAACAAAGCCATATATTAAGTTTCGTGAATTGATATAGCTTAATTATTTATAATTCATAATAAGAAATAAATTTTCTAAATTTTTTTATAAACCAAGAACAAGATTAACCCAATTCATTTCTTCGTATATGATAGCAAAAAAATACCAAATTTCAGACTTCAAATCAAACATATTTCATATTAATTTACACCATAATCAATGTATATTTACAGAACCAAAACAAATACATAAATATATTAATACAGTCTCTGATCTTCTCACATAGAAAGAGGAAGAAAGAAAGAGAGAGAGACATCAATGAGAGACGACAAGAACTCTCCGGCGATTCTCCTCCTCCTTTTCTTAGACACTCTCTTCTCCCTCACCTCCTCCTCCTCCTCCGAAACTGAATTCCTCATTCTGCCCCTCACATCCCGCGAAATGACGCGCGTGTCCCCCAACAGACTCCCCTTCCGCCACAACGTCAGCCTCACCGTGTCGCTCGCCGTCGGGTCGCCCCCGCAGAACGTCACCATGGTCCTCGACACCGGCAGCGAGCTCTCCTGGCTCCGCTGCAACCGCACCAATACCACCGTCCCCGTCGCCGAGACTTTCAACCCCGACCTATCCGCCTCCTACGCTCCCGTCCAGTGCTCCTCCACCGTGTGCACCAACCGCACGCAGGACTTCACCATCCCCGCCTCCTGTGACGCCAAAGATCTCTGCCACGCCACGCTCACCTACGCCGATTTCACGTCATCCGAGGGGAATCTTGCCGCTGACACGTTCCACATCGGCACCGCCGCTGTGTCTCCGCTCGTCTTCGGCTGCATGGACGGAGGTGTTGATCATATAAGCTTGATTTCAATAATAAGTTTGCAGAGCTTCCATCTTCTCAAAATTGTGTTCGGACGCAGGTTTTAGCTCTAACCCGGACGCTGACGCCGAGAGTGCCGGCCTCATCGGCATGAACCGGGGCCGGCTCTCGCTCGTCTCGCAGATGTCCTTCGTCATATTCTCCTACTGCATCTCCTCCTACAACCTCCCCGGCGTGTTAATCCTCGGCGAACCCGGACTCGCCCCGCTTGTAGTGCCGCTTAACTACACGGCATTGGTGCAGATCTCGCAGCCGCTGCCGTATTTCGACCGCGTGGCGTACACTGTGCAGCTCATCGGGATAACGGTTGCCGGGACGTCTCTGCCGGTGCCAAAATCAGTCTTCACGCCGGACCACACTGGTGCAGGGCAGACCATGGTCGACTCCGGCACGCAATTCACTTTCCTCCTCGGCGAGGCCTACACGGCGCTGAGGCACGAGTTCGTGAACCGCACGACCGGCGTGCTAAAAGTTTTGGAGGAAGAGGATTTCGTGTTCCAAGGAGCAATGGATTTGTGTTTCCGGATACCGGTTGAGCTGGCGAAGCTACCGGAGCTTCCGACGGTGAGCCTGGTCTTCGACGGAGCCGAGATGGTAGTCAACGGAGAGAGTCTTCTGTATCCCGTAGCGGGGGAAGTAAGGGGGAACGACGCCGTTTACTGCTTCACGTTCGGGAACTCCGATCTGCTGGGAGTGGAGGCTTACGTCATCGGACATCATCACCAGCAAAACGTGTGGATGGAGTTCGATCTGGAGAAGTCAAGGATTGGCCTTGCACAAACTCGCTGCGATCGCGCGGTTCAAAGATTTGGTTTGAGCGCCTAGTTCATAGTTACACTCGTCTCGTTGATTGACCGGTAATTAAACCCGTAAAATCAGACTATTGATTCCGGGAATCCTAATAGAATTAGTTATGATGAATGCTGACAGGAGTTATTGATTGTAATTCTGTAAGTTTAGTTGGTCCATGATTAATGTGTAATTCAATGTGACGTAGATACGTGGGAGAGAGAGACCATGCTTTTACTGTGGTCCTGAGGAGTGGGGCTTCTTTACATTATTTTTTATTATTTATGAGCTAACAATTTTACTGTTTTTGGTAAAGTTTTTGTAGATCATCAAACTCTTTTCCGTGAAATTACTTTTTACATGAAAAAATTTGGCATCATAATTTTTATTATTGGATTGAAAAAAATGGACAGAAATTTGGGAAACGCCACCGAAAAGTGCTTGCGTTGCATGCATGTTTTAAGCATCCCTTAATTACATTCCCGTTTTTCGAGATAAGGGATGCCCGGGCCTCCGTGCATTAGTTACATGCACAAAGAGATTACCCGGGGAGTGCCAAATTGCTCCGCGTCTAACCCGGTCCTGACGCCAAATTGCTCGGAAGATGGTCGAGGTAATCTTCAAAGTAGCTCAGGAATTATCTAGCTGTAAAGAGAGCTGACCAGCCCCTAGCCTGCATTATAGAAGTAAGAATTTAAAAAAGTTTTCCTTATGGATTTGCCGTAAAAAAAAATGTTTGTTTTGTTAAAGACAAACAAGTTTTCCTTAACTTGTTTATTACTTTTGTCGGTGGTCGAGTGACTTTAACTATGTTTTTAAATCTACATATTGAGATTGATGCATCGAGTCACTTCACTTATGAGTTGTCCTGCAAAAGTAGATGTTGGGAACACTTCGATCGATATCTAACTTTTTATAGTCGATCATACAGAGAGCAGAGCATCAAATTGTTGAATCTTTATGAGTCATCACTCATATTCATATTTTACAATTTTTTTTTTTATGATTAAGAATGTATTATACCTTGAGCTTAGTGCTTAAATATTGTGTTAAATATAATTATTTATTAGTCCAATAGAGTGTCTAAAACTCAATAACAGTGAAAGCTCAATTATCAAAATAATTAATTTTCCCACATGATGTAATTAGACTATTTAGATTAGAAGTCGAATATCTAAAAGTTTCTTAATAGAGTGGACAAATGTATAATATTTAAATTATGTAAAAAATATTACATTTGAAAAATGTCTTAAGAAGTGATAAATGCCTAGATAACTGTAAGAACGCTTCAAGACGCCCAAATATGCGACCAGGAAGCTCGCAAGACACGCAGAGAAGCTCTGGGCGATGTTCCGGACATCCGGCGACCCCCGCATTTAACAAACACATTTGGCAACCCCTTCATCGAGCGACGACAAACGGAAACCTCTCTCTTGCAAGGCCTGGGCGAATTTTATGCTTGACATCTTTAGGTATATTCTTTTTAGATGCCCTTAAAATGAAGAAAAATTGTTACACTTTGTTTTTCTTCTATAAATAGGACTTTCATTCTTCACATTTACACATAAATTTCTCCAGTCATCCTCTCTCTACTTTCTTTTTTGAGAACTTTGTCCCCTCCTCCAGCCACCTTCGGCTCGCGCAACATCGCCCCTAAATCTCGCCAGGAAGGTCCGAAATCGAGCTAGGACTTGTCGAGATGGATTGAGCCTTGCCAGAAAGGTTGTCCTCGCTATGAAAGTTTTCCAATAAAGGACTATTCGACCCTGAACCTTGCCTAGTGCGCCTAATGAAGCACAAAATTGTCCCGGAGATCGCTAGGAAGCACAATTTTGCATCGGAGCTCCTCCCAAGCATCGCTCTTGATGACCACTTCTATCGGAACTCTCCATTTTATCCAGATCGCGCTCGCCTCGATATTCTCAGGCAACGCCATGCGCTCACGATCTAATCCGCGAGGATGCATACCCTCGTTAGGGACCTTAGTCCTGAGATTTCGCTAACCCTGAACTATGTGATGACCTGATCCCCCTCGTCACCGGGACGTCGCCAGGGAAGGAAATTTGACGACAAGACAGCTTATGTCATGCTGGAAACGACGAATCGCCTTCAGCAAAGTCAACCCTTGTTGACTTCACATTTAACTGCCCATGCGACCACAGGGTCCGGCCGTAGGCTCGAACCGTGGACCAAGTACTTATAATTTACTCATCGATATATCTTTAAAATTTTGAAATCTGCCTTTTATAAGCATTGTATTTTTGAAAATTGATTCGAAGTGTAATATCCATCCTAGAAGGGTAACATCTGTTAAAGAATGTACAATTTGGATTATTATTTTCTTCAAGAAAGTGGTTTGTGTATTTGAATATGTTAAATCTAAGAAGGTGGATTTTAATGTTATGATTTTAATCATTGGATAAAAGAAATAAATTTAAAAATAAAAAACATAACAAGAATATTCTAGGTTTCGAATGTCTAGAATAAGAATTCTGAGAATCTATTTTTTTTATTTGGTAAAACTAGAACCCAAATAAAGATTTTAACCCATTTTTGGAGGGTTAATTGCAGTAACTAGGGTTCCCTTTTTGCTGTCAAATAAAGGCATTTGCAACAAATGGACATGTCTATTCAATGAACTAATACCAACGTCGTTTTTACCATTCGTTTGTCGGTTGAAAATACATAAATCACTTTGTTTCTTGAGCTTTGACCAAATGATCTTCTATATATGTGCAAAAAACACGGTTTTTCTATTGCGGAAGCATCCCATGTGTTGTTGTTTAATCTCCGAGGAAGACTTAGTAGTCCGATGAGGTGATTTTAGGTCTACATATTTGTAAAAAGTTCATGAAGCAATATGTTGGACAAGATAGAGACTCGAGGAGTTAAAGCTCTCGAATTGTGATTCCAATGAGTTGAGGTGTCGTGCACACGGATAACGATGAAGTTTAAAAAAATACCTCAGCGACAAAACTCACTTAAATTTGTGCAATTGTAACTGATTAAACTTTGATTTTAGCATCAAATTATTACTCGAGATTGAGAATACTTAAAAACCCAATAGACACAACATTTAACTGACACATTCCAACAATTTCCTAGTGCTTTTTCCACGACACTAACATGTCATGCCGGGCCCAATTAAGTATTACCGGTTACCCCTAGCCCAATTTAATTTGAAGTTCACATTCTCACTGTAAACACATTGTCAGGATTTGTACCCAACAACCCGAGCACCAAGATTAACACACGACCACAATTGCGGAAGCACGACACGATTGATGAACCCGACCAACGCGACTTTATTGATCCTCACAAGTATAATCGGTTACAAAGATTCGTATACACAAGATATATAAAACCCTTAAAAAAGAAAAAAAAAAGGAAAGAAAGATGAGTCAGAAGAAAAAAAAAAAAAAAAAAAGAAGAAGAGAGAGAAAAAAAAGGTTTGAATAAACCCATTTTCTCTCTTTCTCTCTTCCCGTACACCTCTCTCCATCTCATCTCTTTTATTTTCTTTCTCTTCCAATCTTCAAGACAGCATATCTCCCTCCTCCGAACTCCAATCGGCGAATGGTTGATACCGTCGGAAAGCTCGAGAAGAGGCGAGTCCGGTGATGGGTAGATGTCAACCGGAAGCGGTGGCTCTTGACTAGAATAGTCGCCGGAAGATTCGGTTTATTTTTTTTAGATCTATTTAGAATGGGTTGAAATTCGGGTAAACTAACACTGGCATTGGGTTTAGGAGGCTTATTAGCCTTTGGTGTAAGTACTCCGGCGCCGTCATCTCCACCGGCTGAAATCGGTTTAGGGATTTCGAAGCCCTCACTGAGGAGATCAAAAGCCCCCAACCAGAATCGTCATTCGACTCCCGGTGAGCTTCAATTCCCTTGCCCTAGCTTCACAAGTTAAAAGGATTAAATTGAGTGTGTTTCGGGCTTTGATTGATGAAATTGACCTCGCCATTGTGTTTAGAATAGTCGAATTAGACTAGGAAAGGAATTACATTGTCGAATCGATGTCCGTCTTGCTGCCTCGTTTTGCGTGCCCGACGAGAATTCGGCCCGGGTTAATTTTCAGCGTATCGGGTTTTCAATTGACAATTTGAATTCCAATCTTAGTGATATTTCGACTTATGAATGATATCGGTATTATATTAAAGTTTATTGTCATTCCGTGTTAGCCTTGGAGACCGTGCGAATCGTATTGCCCGTTTCGGACACGGTATCGGAACATCAAGTTGCGATCATCGGGCTCAAGGCCAAGACAAACCCGCATATTTAACTAGCTAGTCAATCGATCAAGTTTCCACAAATCGAGGTAGGGGCTATTACCTTTTCTCGCTATTTAAAATGAATCTAGGAACCAGCGCTTTAATGAAGATTGAACCGGATAGGTTAAAATTGGATTTAATGTAGTGATTTGATAATTAATAAAATCAATGTTATAATAGTCGTCGCTTGATAGCGAGGCTAGATACCAGGTATGGTTGCATCGGATTGATGCTTGTTACATTTTATGTTTATGATTACGTCGGGATGACGTATGTTGATATGGTACCCGCTTCGGGCGGATGATGATTATTATGATATGGTACCCGCTTCGGGCGGATGAGCTGCTGACGAGCAGCTGGCTACTGCGCAGTAGGCCGGACATGGATATGGATATGGATATGATTGGACCCAAAAGTCAACATTTCGACTCATGGAGAACTGGCCGTCTTTGGTGGTGATTAGGATCCCGAGTCGAGGGAGAGTTACGGTGAGGGACTTCTAGTCCACCTGTGCTCGTGCCTTGAGGACTTAATGGGATATAGTGGAGTAAAGGCGCGAGCTGACTCGGCATGGACCACCGAAATGATTTGACTTTTGTGGGGTGTATTTTATTTATTTATCTATATTATTGTTGATAAAATGCTGAAAATGATGATTAAATGGTTTATGTTGGCGTTTATTTTAATTAATTGAAATTTGACTAATAATGGTTCGGTAAAGAGGACTGGTAATAGAATACCTACTGAGCGTGTGGTGCTCACCCCTTCCAAATATATCTTTTTCTTTCCATCTTCAGGTTGTGTTCAGTATCAGGCTCCAGAAGAGGAGTAGTTTGATTAAGGAAGTCTACGTGTTGTCTTGCTTACATATACCTTTAAATGTTCGTCGTGGTGAATTTCGTATTTTTAGTTGATCTTTAATTTAGAAAATGTAAAGGATTAAATTAAGAATATTTGTGATGGTGGTACTTTGTAGTTGTTGTTTTATGGTGTTGTATAAACTGTGGCCGTTGATGTTGTATTGTCGTTTTAAGTCCCATGGGAAAAAGTAATGTGTTTGTTGACAAGGACGTTGAATATTCAACGATATCGTTTAAATGATGATGTGCCGTTGACTGGTCCACGTTTGAAAAGTCGTTGTTTTTGTCTTATTCTACTAACCCCCATCTAGGGGCGTTACAGTTTGGTATCAGAGCCTAGGTTTGTTGGAAATCACGTCTCGGATTCCGTATAATTATCACGATTTATACGTCCGAACCGTCAGGGTAACATTTAAAAATTATTTTAAAGCGGAAAAACCTCTTATCCAAACAACGGTCCGAATATCGGATAATATCCATATCCCAAGATCTGATAAATATTATGCAATTTAATATTCATAACTCATTATTAATAAACTAGTCATAATAGGAAATAAATAGAAAGCAGTAAATGTTTGCATTTATTAACCCAATGCATAAAGCCGTACCTCGTTTGACGATTTCCGGCTGCGCACTCTGAATCGGGCAGGGCTCCGCCGGTGCTGAGGGAATCTCCCGTGATCTTCTGGGATATTCTCCTGGAATCCTCGTACCGAAGCGTGGGCTTCGCCGGCAGGACTCCGTCGCAAAACTTTAACTGATGGTTCTTTTTAGGCTTCCGGAGAAATAGTCTCCTAAGCCGAACCAGAAGAAAGAGATCAGAGAGAAAATTCGCAGACCCTGAGGGAGAGGGAGAGTTCGAATTTTTCTCTGGAGAAAGGTGTGAAAAATGTGTAGAATGAGCCTCCTATTTATAGGCTCAAGACTGTAACCGATTTGGAGATATTCCCTCCCTAAATTCGAATTTCATTAATTAAATATAATTAATTATCTCAATCCAATGGTCCAGATTTAATCTCATCTAAATCCAATGGATATAATTAATTAGGGATTTAATTAAATAAGAAAGATTTAGATAAATCAAAAATCCAATCTTATCTTCTTATCATCATAAAATTCGAATTATGATATATATATATATAAAATTCGAATCATTATTATCTAGATCCAACGGTTGAGATGATTCTTAAAACCGATCTAATGGATCAAATAAGTTTAGGATAAATAGATTTATTAAAAAACATTTTTTAGAATTTATCTTTAAACATAATTCGAATATATATAGATATATATATATATAATTAATCAATTTTCAATCCGACGGTAAAGATTAAATCTTAGACCGATCCAACGGATAGAATTAATTAATCAATTTCGTAAAATAGAACTTGGTCACCAAGTTATTAATTTCGAATTTATCAATATCCTAACCCAAAAGTTGATACTAAATCATAACCGATCCAATGGATAATATTGATTTTAGGGATTTGCCAAAATACCAAAACATTTGGTACTTATGCCGCAAATATAGAAATACCAAATCATGCCATTCGAGTTTAACTAGGGTTTTCATATAACAAACCCTGATTCGAATTTACACATATTAATATGTATAAATATATATATATATTCATTTATTAATATAAATCTATTAATTATTAATTAATTATTAATAAGATATTAATAATTAAATCCAAATAATTAAATTATATTAATAAATCCTGATCTCAATATCACACATAAAAATGTCATGGTGCCACACCATCATTTAAATTCGTGACATGTGATTTAATTTCAAAGTTTATCGAACCGATCACAAACTTGGAAAATCCATAAATCACTAACCGTAAGTCAAAATGACTTGGTTCAAAAAGCAAAGCTGCTTAGAATTTAATTTCCAACAACATGGTGCTGATAGAAAATATAAATTCTAACTTTCTTTTTGTCAGTTAATTTCGTGTACCAAAATATGATACTTTTGCCACGCCAACGATAAAACTTATCTGATGTCTGACACAGACCTTTCAGTTTTATAAGTCAAGCCAAATGATTAAACATTATCCAGAATGTATCTTAATCACGTACGTATCATCCGTTACGGAGCTATCCTGGGGACCATGGACCCGTATCACTTAAGCTCCAACGAACTGCTAGTTGTTCGTCAAACCTCGAAGTGATTCCATTATAGACCCGAGGCTGCACTCTTTAGTGATACGGTATATATTATTCCCTTTATAATAGCAGGGTGTCCATTGATACAATCAAATTCGGGTTATTGATCTTTCACTTGATGATTCATAAATGAGCAGGCGGTTTTTACCGTTATGCCCCTCATTGTATTTTCATCCTTGACTCAGTCAGCAATATCATGAGTAACCCACTTATGGTTTCGATTCATAAGTTGCGCATGGGTATCTCTCACTTCTCACCACCGACAATCAAGGGAATCATCATCACTCTAAGGAGAGCTGTGTGATGCCCATGTCTATGACCAAGCTATCCTTACTGCTGACTCTCATGTTCCCAAAATAATAGTGTTGGGAACAGCTGTAATATTTCGTGTTCTTTAACGGTTAAATCAAAGAACAATCAAGTCAGCAGCTTGGACTCAAGATCACTCAGGACTTAGATCGAATATCCATTTGATCATCTACTAGTGACTCAACTCCAAGTTATCAGTGACGGTCTTATATGATAACTTCCGGAATTTAAGTCAGGTCCAGTCCAATACGAAGACACTTCATACTTAATGCACTTCTAGTGAGTGTGACACACACAAAATCCAGAATAGGATTATCACTTAGTCACATTAATGACCTTGTACGATTAATGGGCTGCCACCCAGTTGATCAGGTCATGGACATTTTAAGTTCATTTATTATGATTATTAATTCTTCCTCACATTGACTCTGTTGTGATAATAATAACATAATTGCATCCTTCATGAACTAAGGAATCAAACATTCTATTTTACTCTACCAGAAACTATAATAAGATTATCATAATAAGCATCATCTTTATTCAACGACTTGTCATAATCTTTTACAAAGGGATAAAATATCTTGTTTAAGGACACACATGTCCAACAATCTCCCACTTGTACTTAAAGAAGATGACCCATGTCTTTCAGACCCATATTCTCCAGATGCCTCCTGAATATTTTCTCTGGCAACGTCTTGGTGAATGGATCAGCCAGATTGTCTTCCGAGGCTATTTT
Organism: Parietaria judaica; assembly: GCA_954871525.1. Classification (NCBI taxonomy): domain Eukaryota; kingdom Viridiplantae; phylum Streptophyta; class Magnoliopsida; order Rosales; family Urticaceae; genus Parietaria; species Parietaria judaica. Next base: position 6,893,764 of record OX940868.1, read on the forward strand.
CACAACCCTTACGTCGCCACGACGCACTATTTCTCTTATGAGATGGTATTTGCGTTCTATATGTTTTGGGCTCTTTAGAATTTTCCACCGCACCACTGTTGTCACAGTATAGTGTTTGGGGCCCATCTACATCTGGAACAACTCCCAGTTCTATGTAGAAATTCTTGAGCCAAACTGATTCTTTGGCTGCCTCACAGGCTGCCACGTATTCAGCTTCCATGGTGGAATCTGCGATACAGGATTGCTTTATGCTTCTCTAGAATATCGCTCCACCAGCAAGGGTGTACACTGCTCCTGACGTCGATTTTCTCGCGTCTCTATCAGACATAAAGTCTGAATCAGTGTATCCTAGTGGATTCAGTTCTGATCCTGAAAACACTAACATATAGTTTCTCGTTCTCCGAAGATACTTGAGAATGTTCTTCACTGCTGTCCAGTGAGCCATACCAGGGTTGGATTGATATCTGCTAACAATTCCCACAGCGTAACAGATGTCTGGCCTAGTACACTGCATAGCGTACATCAGACTTCCCACTGCTGAAGCGTAGGGTATCCTCCTCATCACATCTTGCTCTTCCGGAGAAGTTGGGCATTCTTTCCTACTAAGGAACACTCCATGTCTGGTCGGTAAATTACCTCCCTTGGAGTTTGCCATTGCAAAACGTTCAAGCACCTTATCAATGTAAGTTGCTTGTGATAAGGCCAGAAGCCTGTTGTTGCGATCCCTGAATATACGGATCCCAAGAACATAGCTAGCTTCTCCCATGTCCTTCATTTGGAATTGCGTAGATAGCCACGTTTTTACGTCCGATAGCTTCTTCACACTGTTTCCAATGAGAAGAATATCGTCGACGTACAGAACAAGAAAAATTTCCACGGTTTCGTCATTGAGTTTATAAATGCAGGCCTCAGTGACATTTTGAATGAATCCATAGGTTTTGATGGTTTCATCAAACCTCAGATTCCAGGATCTGGAAGCTTGCTTTAATCCATAAATGGATTTAAGTAATCTACAAACTTTCCCTTCTTGACCCTGTTGCACAAACCCTTCTGGTTGGTCCATATAGATGTTTTCCTCAATGTACCCGTTCAGGAATGCGGTTTTGACGTCCATCTGCCAAATCTCATAATTGAGACTACAGGCTATGGCCATGAGAATCCGGATGGACTTGAACTTAGCGACTGGAGCGAAGGTTTCATCGAAATCAATACCTTCCCTCTGGGTAAAACCCTTTGCCACTAGTCTAGCCTTGAAGGTTTCAACCTTCCCGTCCACTCCTCTCTTTCGCTTGTATACCCACTTACAGCCAATGGTTTTGAAACCATCCGGTAAGTCTACAAGTTCCCAGACTTCATTAGAATCCATTGATTCTATTTCTTTGTTCATGGCTTCCTGCCATTATCCCTTATCAGGATCCTCCGTAGCTTGTTTGTAGCCTATGGGATCTTCAACACTAGTGTCTGTGATAGCTAGGTGAAATTACAACTGGGTGTGCTCGTAGCGCTCAACAGGTCTTTTGAACCTCCCACTACGTCTGAGTACCCCTTGGTTCTGATTTGGGACCGTGGTTTCTGCACTCTCTTTGATAACAGTCACTTTTATCAAACAGCTGTGACATTATGTCACTTGGCTCAACAATTAATTTGTATTTGCCTTTAATTTCCTTTAAAGAGTTTGCCATTATTATGATCAACCCTTTTGACAAAAGAACTCAGATGTTTACTCAACATTGCATGGGATCAAAGATGAATTTTACTAAAAATTAAAATGAAAGGTTTTCAAATCACCTTTCATAAGATCCTTACAAAATAAATGAGTAAAATAAAAAGAGTTTCTTTATCGTGCCAAAATCCATCTCCGAGACTCTCGGACGACTTTCAGCAATCACTCCTTAGCTGCTTCTGAAAAACAAAGAATGTCACATGTTTCAGTTTTAGATCTTTGGAGAAAAGACTTTCTAAAACAAATATGTGATAAGTAAATTATCAGGTGAGACACTCACCTTTTTCATTCTTCTTTTCATTTTGGAACTTGGGACAATCTCTTTTCCAATGTCCCGCTTCCTTGCAGAAGAAGCATTTTCCTTTCTGAGCAGCTTTCTTGCTTTTTGTCTTTGGCTGGAAATTCTTCCCCCATTTCTTCTTAGGACTGGGCCTTTTCTTCATCATCGAGTTTTTGGAAGAGGAACCTTTCTTAAACATTACGTTCAATTCAGATTTCTTCTTAACCAAACCTGAGATGTCCTCAAAGGTTTGCAACTCATTAATCAACTGTGTCAAACCATACTTAAGTTTGTTCATAATGTAGTTGCTGGTGAATGGAACGAACTCAGGTGACAGCGAGTTGAGAATGATGCTGATCTGAGATTTCTCATCCACCACGGCCCCATGCAGCTCAGCCTCATTGAACCAATTGGTCATACTCATGACATGGTCACGAACATATGTCCCTGGTTTCATTTTGGCATTCATGTAGCGACGAGTCGCTTCATGTTGAGCTTGCTCAGACTGCTTTCCATACATACCTTGGAGAGATTCCATGATATCATAAGCAGCGTCCTTTTCCTCTAGCTTGACTCTCAGTGAATCAGTCATACTAGCCAGCATATATGCCTTAGCACGATTGTTTGCATGATTCCAAGAGTCATAGAGTTCCTTTACACCTTTGGCGCTGTTAGCAGCCGGTGAAGGGGGACATTCATCAGTGAGAACAAAACGTATGTTTTCACTGATCAAGACAATATTAATGTTGCTCTTCCATTTTGGAAAGTTACTTCCGGTGAGAGTGTTGTTCGAAAGTAGTGACATGATAGGATTGGACATTTTAACTGGCATTGAAAAAGAAACTTATTAAACTTTATTATAGGTAGAATGTTTTTAGAAAAAGTTTTATTTGAAATAGTTACATGATGCAAACATGTTCTGGGTAAAACGTTAGATAAACCCTTTAACTATTTCGTGATAATTTAACCGACTGTACACGTCATTGCCGTCCTTAGTGGCATGGTCACTCTAGGGTGACTCGCGGTATCAACCGTGTAGTTTGGTTAAACTAAGTTTTAGTAATAAACTTAATTAATATTCATAACAAGAACCACCAAGTTCTCTATGATTATTAACTATCACTATAGACGGTCAGGAAGCACCTACTTCTGTGCAAGCTTAACCCATTATTTTCGGTTCTCGGGATCCTCTTGGAAACGTCGTCCTTAGGGAATGGTCACACTAGGGTGACTCGCGGTCCATTTCCAAAATTCCTCCGTCCCCATATTCTTTTGGAACTATCACGTTGTCAAACCTTCCACAAGCACACCTTCCTTAGGGAATGGACACACTAGGGTGACTCGAGGCGGTGTGGTCAGCAGACCTTGTGTTAGTAATAATGGAGACCTTTAATGTATTCTATACTTGCCATTGTTTTTAGGAGATAACGTTTTTTCTTTCTTATACTAAGTTATAAAAACTTAATATATAAACTATTAAAGACACATTAATGGTTTATATATCGGATTTATTTATTACGACACGTAATTAAATAAGCCCCTTTTATTGTGATTATTATTTTGTCGGTAGTGATAGATCAATTCGTACGCTCTCCAGGTCGATGGGAGGGGTCCTAACCGGTCACCCAGAAGTGGATGATGAACCGGCCCCACTTTTGATTCCCTCTTCCTTAGGCAAGATTGTACGATTGAAATTTTTCCGACTTATAATAAACACATTTACATTTACTCTTTATTATTTATATCTATCCTAAATATGACATATTAATAATGATCCAAACATAGACACTATGTTTAAGGGTTCTGAAAATAGGTTATAATAAATTATATCTATGATGAATATAATTAATTATTTCTAGGGATCCGGGTCGGAATAAATTCCGACCCATAATTAAAAATTATGTACGTGGGCCCTCCGGGCCTAAGCCCGGGCCCACATCCCTAAGAGAGGCCACGCCCAACCAGCCGAAGAGGGCCAGGGCAGCGCCCACCTCGCGCTGGGCCCGCAGGCCCATTCCGCTGCCAGGCAGCGTGGGCCGCAGCCAGAGCGCGAGGCCCAGGCGCTGCGCGCCGGGGCAACCCGCAAGGGTCTCGCCCTGGGCCTCGCCCTGGCGTGGGCTTTGCTACGGGCCTGGCCCGTGGCGACTAGGGTTTTGACCCTGCGGAAAACCTTATTATCCAAACAACGGTCCGAATATCGGATAATATCCATATCCCAAGATCTGATAAATATTATGCAATTTAATATTCATAACTCATTATTAATAAACTAGTTATAATAGGAAATAAATGGAAAGCAGTAAATGTTTGCATTTATTAACCCAATGCATAAGGTCGTACCTCGTTTGACGATTTCCGGCTGCGCACTCTAAATCGGGCAGGGCTCCGCCGGTGCTGAGGGAATCTCCCGTGATCTTCCGGGATATTCTCCTGGAATCCTCGTACTGAAGCGTGGGCTTCGCCGGCAGGACTCCGTAGCAAAACTTTAACTGATGGTTCTTTTTAAACTTCCGGAGAAATAGTCTCCTAAGCCGAACCAGAAGAAAGAGATCAGAGAGAAAATTCGCAGACCCTGAGGGAGAGGGAGAGTTCGAATTTTTCTCTGGGGAAAGGTGTGAAAAATGTGTAGAATGAGCCTCCTATTTATAGGCTCAAGACTGTAACCGATTTGGAGATATTCCCTCCCTAAATTCGAATTTCATTAATTAAATATAATTAATTATCTCAATCCAATGGTCCAGATTTAATCTCATCTAAATCCAATGGATATAATTAATTAGGGATTTAATTAAATAAGAAAGATTTAGATAAATCAAAAATCCAATCTTATCTTCTTATCATCATAAAATTCGAATTATGATATATATATATATATATAATTCGAATCATTATTATCTAGATCCAACGGTTGAGATGATTCTTAAAACCGATCTAATGGATCAAATAAGTTTACGATAAATAGATTTATTAAAAAACATTTTTTAGAATTTATCCTTAAACATAATTCGAATATATATAGATATATATATATATATATATATATATATAATTAATCAATTTTCAATCCGACGGTAAAGATTAAATCTTAGACCGATCCAACAGATAGAATTAATTAATCAATTTCGAAAAATAGAACTTTGTCACCAAGTTATTAATTTCGAATTTATCAATATCCTAATCCAACGGTTGATACTAAATCATAACCGATCCAATGGATAATATTGATTTTAGGGATTTGCCAAAATACCAAAACATTTGGTACTTATGCCGCAAATATAGAAATACCAAATCATGCCATTCGAGTTTAACTAGGGTTTTCATATAACAAACCCTGATTCGAATTTACACATATTAATATGTATAAATATATATATATATATTCATTTATTAATATAAATCTATTAATTATTAATTAATTATTAATAAGATATTAATAATTAAATCCAAATAATTAAATTATATTAATAAATCCTGATCTCAATATCACACATAAAAATGTCATGGTGCCACACCATCATTTAAATTCGTGACATGTGATTTAATTTCAAAGTTTATCGAACCGATCACAAACTTGGAAAATCCATAAATCACTAACCGTAAGTCAAAATGACTTGGTTCAAAAAGCAAAGCTGCTTAGAATTTAATTTTCAACAACATGGTGCTGATAGAAAATATAAATTCTAACTTTCTTTTTGTCAGTTAATTTCGTGTACCAAAATATGATACTTTTGCCACGCCAACGATAAAACTTATCTGATGTCTGACACAGACCTTTCAGTTTTATAAGTCAAGCCAAATGATTAAACATTATCCAGAATGTATCTTAATCACGTACGTATCATCCGTTACGGAGCTATCCTGGGGACCATGGACCCGTATCACTTAAGCTCCAACGAACTGCTAGTTGTTCGTCAAACCTCGAAGTAATTCCACTTTAGACCCGAGGCTGCACTCTTTAGTGATACGGTATATATTATTCCCTTTATAATAGCAGAGTGTCCATTGATACAATCAAATTCGGGTTATTGATCTTTCACTTGATGATTCATAAATGAGCAGGCGGTTTTTACCGTTATGCCCCTCATTGTATTTTCATCCTTGACTCAGTCAGCAATATCATGAGTAACCCACTTATGGTTTCGATTCATAAGTTGCGCATGGGTATCTCTCACTTCTCACCACCGACAATCAAGGGAATCATCATCACTCTAAGGAGAGCTGTGTGATGCCCATGTCTATGACCAAGCTATCCTTACTGCTGACTCTCATGTTCCCAAAATAATAGTGTTGGGAACAGCTGTAATATTTCGTGTTCTTTAACGGTTAAATCAAAGAACAATCAAGTCAGCAGCTTGGACTCAAGATCACTCAGGACTTAGATCGAATATCCATTTGATCATCTACTAGTGACTCAACTCCAAGTTATCAGTGACGGTCTTATATGATAACTTCCGGAATTTAAGTCAGGTCCAGTCCAATATGAAGACACTTCATACTTAATGCACTTCTAGTGAGTGTGAAACACACAAAATCCAGAATAGGATTATCACTTAGTCACATTAATGACCTTGTACGATTAATGGGCTGCCACCCAGTTGATCAGGTCATGGACATTTTAAGTTCATTTATTATGATTATTAATTCTTCCTCACATTGACTCTGTTGTGATAATAATAACATAATTGCATCCTTCATGAACTAAGGAATCAAACATTCTATTTTACTCTACCAGAAACTATAATAAGATTATCATAATAAGCATCATCTTTATTCAACGACTTGTCATAATCTTTTACAAAGGGATAAAATATCTTGTTTAAGGACACACATGTCCAACAAGGTTACGGCACCTAGGGTACAACACCGTAAATATGTTTATTTTATAAGCGTTTTTTGTCGTGTTTTATTTTGTATCACCATCCATAATCCTGACATTTAATCTTTTTACAGTTGATCAGCATGGTTCAGAATTCCCAAAGTACTCTAAATCTGCGTTCCCCGTTAGATCTTGAAAAATCTGCATTGTATTCTATGTTCCATAATACATGATACAATCTCTAAGTTTTGCAGTTGAAATAATGAAATCTTTTAAGGAAATCCTGTTCCAAAATCCTCTATAGTTTGATGAATTTCATGATGCTGTTACAATTGAAATGCGATTGGCATTAATGAAGAAAAAAATTGAGGTGCTTGATAATTTTGATGTCGTATGTAGCCCTGAGGCTAGAATGGTAAATTTTGGGTAATGATTTCATGCGCAATGGGTTTGCGAGAACTTTACGCCAAAACGTTACTCTAATTTCTCAGAAATGATTGTTTCAGCCAAAAACCTCGAGACATGTATTATTCATTCATCATTGTGTGCTCATATAGGAAATTTCCAAAAGCTTTAATGACCTGCAAGCCTTGTAAGCTTGTCATTGAGCGAATTAAATTCTCATTTGACGTAATCGTCCTCCGTGTGATCTAGTTTGATGTATCATTGGAATTCAGTTTATTAGAGAAGTATCGTGCTATAGTAGACTGCTACAAAATACATGGGACCCTTAGAAGAAAAGAAAATGAGCATGTTAATATGGCCTCATAATTTTATCTTGAAGTCTCTCCTTGGAGGAAAGATGAAATTTGAAGGATCGGAAGTTAATTGTGCCATCGAAGGTGTGAGGCAAACTGCAATCGGCCCGCACATCCCCATAGTACAAGATCTTGAAGATGTGTTTTTTTTGCAGAGATTTTAGGATTTTCTCCAAATTGTAGATTGGGTTTGACATTGACCTAGTTCCTTCGAGTTTTCCAATTTCTATGGCTCATTAGCATATGGCTCCAACAGAATTGGCAGAATTGAAGAAGCAATTAGACGACTAGTTGAGTAAAAGGTTTATCTAGCAGAGTACATCACCGTGGGGAGCACCGGTGTTACTCGCTAAGAAAATTGATGGTAGTTTACGCTTTTGTGTGGACTACCGACAGCTCAACAAGATAACGATTACGAATAAATGTCCTTTATCGTGCATTGATGACTTATGCGACCAATTGAGAGGATACAAATATTTCTCTAAAATAGATTTGCGCTCGGGTTACCACCAGTTGAGGATTCGAGATGCCAATATTTTGAAGACAACATTCTATACGCGATATGGTCACTTTGAGTTCACGGTTATGCCTTTTGGTTTAACAAACGCTCCAGTGGCGTTTATAAACTTGATAAAAAAAACGGCAATACTTGGATCGATTTGTTGTTTTCTTCATTGACGCATACTTATCTATTCAAGAACCCTAGAAGAACACGCAAAACATTTGCGAATAGTTTTGGAGACTTTGCGGGACCATTATTCCTATGCAAAGAAAGAATAATGTGGTTTGGGTGACAAAAGTAAAATTCTTAGGCCACGTGATCTCGCAAGAAGGTATTTCCGTAGAACCGTCCAAGATCGAAGCTATCTTAAACTTGAGGCAACCAAGAAATGTGATAGAAGTCCGAAGCTTCTTAGGCCTTGCGGGTTATCACAGAAAGTTTGTGGAAATTTTTTCAAAGATTGGTGTGCTGATAAGCAAGCTTACCAGAAAAGATGTTCAGTTTAGTTGGGATGCTAGATGTGACGAGTCTTTTCAGAATTGAAATGACGATTGACGAGTGCTCATGTCCTTATTGCCCCTAATGTAGATGAAGTATTTACAGTGTATACAGATGCATCTCGAAGTGGACTAGGCTTTGTGTTCATTCAATAAAGGAGAGTGGTGACATATGGTTCTAGGCAGTTGAAGTCGCACGAACTAAATTATCCTACCCATGACCTGGAGCTAGCTACAATGATATTTGCACTTAAAATTTGGCGTTGTCATCTTTATAGCTCAAGATTCGAGATATTCGCTGATCATTAAAGTCTCAAGTATTGGTTCGTGCAAAGAGATTTGAATCTACGACAACTAATATAGGTGGAGTATATGGAAGATTATGATTTTAGTCTATAGTATCGCCCAGGAAGGACAAATGTGGTGGCCGATGCATTGAGTCGGAAGAACCATTGTATGGTTGCTTCTATGACTTTGGAACCTTGGACAAGATTGGCTACCATTGGTGATTACAATTGAGAATTCCATAGCGACGGATTCAAAGCATGTGCGTACAACGTCATAGCTGTTCCATCAGTGGTACTTCCAGTCAGACGATCAGTGAAGCGATGGGACATTACAAGAGATATGGAATCAATTACAAACTAGAGAACAATTTAAAGGATGGAGTGTGGGAGTCGATGGATTTTTATTGTACAAAGGAAGGCTTGCGGTAGCTGATGATGCTACACTACGAAGCGTCATATTACATGAAGCTCATCATTCCAAGTTTGCTATTCACTTAGGGAGTACAAAGATGTACCAGGATCTGAAGAGGCAATATTATTGGTACGTAATGAAATCCGATGTGGCGTTGTTCGTGAAGAGATGTCCAGTTCGTCAAGTGGTTAAAGAAGAGCCTCGGAAACCCGGTGGGGAGCTCAGACCACTGGAAATACCTGAGTGGAAATGGGACTGCATCACTATGGACTTCGTTTTAGGACTCCCTTGGTCTCGGGGTGGACATGATGCAGTGTGGGTGATCGTTGATAGACTGAAAAAATCAGCCCACTTTATCCCCATTCGGACATGTTACAAGGTTCCAAAACTTTGTAAACTATATGTGGAAAATATAAAGTAAAACTTCATGGAGTCTATGTTTCACTAGTTTCCGACCGAGATGCTCGTTTCACCTCAAAGTTTTTGAGTGGATTACAAAAGGAACTGGGAACTGATTTAAGTTTGAGCACAACTTTTCACCCGCAGACTAGCGGTCAAATCAGATCGAGTAATGCATATCTTAAAAGACATACTTCCAGCGTGTGTCTTGGATTTTGGAGGAAAGTGGAAGGAACAACTACCATTCATGGAGTTTGCTTACAATAATAGTTTTCAGGCTAGTATTAGTAAGGAACCGTATGAGGCCTTGTATTTCGACCTTGTCATTCATCTCTTTGTTGGGTCGAGCATGAGGATAGCGTTACTTTCGGTCCTTCGTACTTTAGAGAGACAATTGAAGCGATTAAGCTTATTCGGGAGAAGCTCAAGACTACTTAAAGTCGTTAGAAAATTTATGAAGATCGAAGACGAAGGCTACTAGAATTCATGGCTGGTGACTATATGTTCCTGAAGGTGACGCCCATGTGTGGTGTTTCCCGTTTTGGAATAAAAGGAAAGTGGGCTCTGCGATACACCAGTCTGTTCGAGATAGTTGAAAAAGTCAGGCCACTTGCATACAGGCTTGATTTACCTCCGCAATTATCCCCTGTTCACAATGTGTTTCATGTGTCGGTGTTGAGAAAATATGAACCCAATCCTCAACAAATCATTGAGTAGACAGAGATACCCATTCAAGAAAATGTGACGTATTAGGAATATCCGATTCATATTATCGACCGTGAAGTTAAAGTTCTTCGTCGATGAGAGATCCCTCTAGTAAAAGTGGTGTCGAACCATCACGACATAACAGAGTCAACATGGGAGTTAGAGTCGGAGATGATGGAGAAGTACCCGTCCTTGTTCAGAGGTGTTTTTTTTTTTTAATTTCGAGGACGAAATTTTTTAAAGGGGTAGAGTATTGTAAAACCCTTAAAAAAAAGAAAAAAAAAGGGTTTGAATAAACCCATTTTCTCTCTCTCTCTCTCTTCCCGTACACCTCTCTCCATCTCATCTCTTTTATTTTCTTTCTCTTCCAATCTTCAAGACAACATATCTCCCTCCTCCGAACTCCAATCGGCGAATGGTTGATACCGTCGGAAAGCTCGAGTAGAGGCGAGTCCGGTGATGGGTAGATGTCAACTGGAAGCGGTGGCTCTTGACTGGAATAGTCGCCGGAAGGTTCGGTTTAATTTTTTTAGATCTATTTAGAATGGGTTGAAATTCGGGTAAACTAACACTGGCATTGGGTTTAGGAGGCTTATTAGCCTTTGGTGTAAGTACTCCGGCGCCGTCATCTCCACCGGCTGCCGCCGCCGGTCGCCGTCGTTCTACTCCGATCCTGAAATCGGTTTAGGGATTTCGAAGCCCTCACTGAGGAGATCAAAAGCCCCCAACTAGAATCGTCATTCGACTCCCGGTGAGCTTCAATTCCCTTGCCCTAGTTTCACAAGTTAAGAGGATTAAATTGAGTGTGTTTCGGGCTTTGATTGATGAAATTGACCTCGCCATTGTGTTTAGAATAGTCGAATTAGACTAGGAGAGGAATTACATTGTCGAATCGATGTCCGTTTTGCTGCCTCGTTTTGCGTGCCCGACAGGAATTCGGCCCGGGTTAATTTTCAGCGTATCGGGTTTTCAATTGACAATTTGAATTCCAATCTTAGTGATATTTCGACTTATGAATGATATCTGTATTATATTAAAGTTTATTGTCATTCCGTGTTAGCCTTGGAGACCGTGCGAATCGTATTGCCCGTTTCGGACACGGTATCGGAACCTCAAGTTGCGATCATCGGGCTCAAGGCCAAGACAAACCCACATATTTAACTAGCTAGTCAATCGATCAAGTTTCCACAAATCGAGGTAGGGGCTATTACCTTTTCTCGCTATTTAAAATGAATCTAGAAACCAGCGCTTTAATGAAGATTGAACCGGATAGGTTAAAATTGGATTTAATGTAGTGATTTGATAATTAATAAAATCAATGTTATAATAGTCGTCGCTTGATAGCGAGGCTAGATACCAGGTATGGTTGCATCGGATTGATGCTTGTTACATTTTATGTTTATGATTACGTCGGGATGACGTATGTTGATATGGTACCCGCTTCGGGCGGATGATGATTATTATGATACGGTACCCGCTTCGGGCGGATGAGCTGCTGATGAGCAGCTGGCTACTGCGCAGTAGGCCGGACATGGATATGGATATGGATATGATTGGACCCAAAAGTCAACATTTCGACTCATGGAGAACTGGCCGTCTTTGGTGGTGATTAGGATCCCGAGTCGAGGGAGAGTTACGGTGAGGACTTCTAGTCCACCTGTGCTCGTGCCTTGAGGACTTGATGGGATATAGTGGAGTAAAGGCGCGAGCTGACTCGGCATGGAACACCGAAATGATTTGACTTTTGTGGGGTATATTTATTTATTTGTCTATATTATTGTTGATAAAATGCTGAAAATGATGATTAAATGGTTTATGTTGGCGTTTATTTTAATTAATTGAAATTTGACTAATAATGGTTCGGTAAAGAGAACTGGTAATAGATTCCCTACTGAGCGTGTGGTGCTCACCCCTTCCAAATATATCTTTTTCTTTCCAGCTTCAAGTGGTGTTCAATATCAGGCTCTGGAAGAGGAGTAGTTTGATTAAGGAAGTCTACGTGTTGTCTTGCTTAGATATACCTTTAATGTTCGTCGTGGTGAATTTCGTATTTTTAGTTTATCTTTAATTTAGAAAATGTAAAGGATTAAATTAAGGATATTTGTGATGGTGGTACTTTGTAATTGTCATTTTATGGTGTTGTATAAACTGTGGTCGTACATGTTGTATTGTCGTTTTAAGTCCCATGGGAAAAAGTTATGTGTTTCTTAACGTGGACGTTGAATATTCAACGATATCGTTTAAATGATGATGTGCCGTTGACCGGTCCAAGTTTGAAAAGTCGTTGTTTTTGTCTTATTCTACTAACCCCCATCTAGGGGTGTTACAAGATACAACTTTCCCGACAAACCTAGCCAAACACCCCTGCTCGTTGTACCTTCGATGAGCTACCCGAATCCGCGGATTCTCCTCCGCCGTGTAGACTTCCACACCGGTACGCCTGAGCCTCTCCGATCAACCAGACAACGCCGATTCCCAACCTCCCGGAGATGCGAACCTTCTTAGACGCTGTGCCGAAACTCTGACTGGATTCCCAAGAATGTGCTCTGCTTCTCTCCGTCGTTACCGAGTTCTCCTCGTCACCGCCCGCCGTCGTTCGTCGTCGTCTCCACCTTGGAATCGCCGGAGCTCTCTGTCTCTCAAGAAAGCTTCTCTCTCTCTGGTTTCTCTCAGAGATTTCTTGTGATTGCTTGTGAATGTTCTGGATACTCTCTCTGATACTCGATTGAGTATTTATAGAGTATCCTCAATATTACCGCGTTAGTTTTATCACCGATCGTTGACTGAATGTCAAGCTCTGGCTGGATGAGGAAACGGTTAAGAGAATGTGACTCACACTTGCTCGTCACCGACGGGTGACTGACAGTGACACATATGGTAAGACCCATATGCCCTTGCAGATCCAAATTCACCAAAAAAAAAGGATATGCTGTGTGTGCACTGTGCATATAATATCTTGGGTTAATTGCGGTAAAAATACCCAACCTTTGGTCAAATTCTTTGATGTGCATACAACCTCCGTAAATGGCAGCAAAAGTACCCAAACTTAGCATTTGAGAGTTGACCGAGAATATCTATCTATGTGGCAATCAGCCTTTGCCACGTGGCACGCCACATGGCACTTGGCCGCCACGTGGCATACCACGTAATTATTATTTTATTAAATATTTTTTTAAAAAAAATAAATATTTTTTAATTATTTAAAAAAAAACTTTTTATTTTTTTAAAAAAATAAAATTATTTTTTCCATAAAAACCAATAATGAATATTTAAATATAATTATTCATTTTAGAAAAGTGGATCAAACCAAATAAATAAAGAAAAAAGTCTCCATTCACGGTTCACTCAAGCTCAGCCTCCGATCCGGTTTACGGGTGAAACGAAATCGCTTAATATGTTTAATCATAATAACCAATAATAATCATATGATTATTTAACGATAAATTTTTTTTAAGAAGAATAATATATAAATAAAAAAACATATTAAACAATTATTATTATTCTAAAATGCAAACACAAAAAAATATCATGCAAACAAATAAAAATAATTTTTCATTAAATATAAAAATGACTACTATTTTATTTTTTTTGAATAAGTGGTGTGTATATAATTATGTCTTGACTTTTTAAACATTATGTATGTGTTTATTAGTTATTATTATTAAACATATTAAACAATTTTATTCGACGCGTGAACCGGACCGGAAACAGAGTTCAAGTGAACCGTGAGCGGTGAAAATTAATTCGTTCTACCCACTTTTTTAAAAATAAAATTATAACCAATAATGAATATTAAATTTAAATATTCTTTATTTGTTATTGTTAACAAAAATTATTAAAATAAAAAATAAAAAAATTGTTTAAAAAATAAAAATAATTTCGTTTTAAAAAAATATTTTAAAAAAATTATTTTTTTTTAAATTTTTTTAAATAAAATAATAATTACGTGGCATGTCACGTGGCAAAGAATGATTGCCACATAGATAGATATTCTCGGTCAACTCCCAAATGCTAAGCTTGGGTACTTTTGCTGCCATTTACGGAGGTTGTATACACAGCAGAGAATTTGACCAAAAATTTGGTATTTTTACCGCAATTAACCCTAATATCTTTGTGGCAAGACTACTTTGGACCACAATTCAAATACAGAATATAATACAAGTTGAACCATATCTTAGTTGAGAATGACATCAAAGATTGTCCGAATCCATAAGGGCATTTCAGAGATTATGAGCGACAAAGTTTTGATTTGAGTCATTCTAAAGAAAGCTTAAGAAGCAACCTCAAGCTATTGCCATTTATTGCTATCTAATCTCAATAATCTAATGAACGGGATATTTATGGTAAAATTGTCACACACAAAAACAAAAAAGTGCAAGTGGCAATATATTCTACTTCTTTTTATAGCGGAATATATTTTTAATATTATCAAAGTGTAAATTTTTTTTGTCCTAGAAATATACTCATTAGTTAAGCGTGTACGATATACAACATTTTATACGTCGCAAAAAATAGTACTTGTTGGGCTTTACTTTCGAGCTCTCTCTTCTCGAAGATATTTGCGGCAAAACACCTAAAATACGAGACTTTCTCTTCAAACTAGCATTCTAGATTTCTCGTAAGGAAGCAACTACATGAACATGAACAATGCACATGGTTTGTTTGTAGCTCTATACTATGCTTTCATCATCACAAGCGTTTTCAAAGGCTATATATGGTTTCTCCAATGTTATTATTGGCAGTCTTATGGGATTCAACTGAGTTGGCACATGCAAATTGCACAACACACGAGGACTTACTAACTAGACACTGCGAGTTTATGAGTTCTATTTATGCATTTAATTTGTCATTTAAATTAAGTTCTATCAACCCAAGAAACATAACGACAAACAATGACCATGAATGCATTATAAGTATAACTAACTACTACATTAATTTATTTGTACGTTTTCGATTCGTGTATTATGAATTACTCCATGTGCAAACTAATATGATATTACCACGACCTCCTCGTTAAAATTATCTATATGTAAGTTCTTTAATTGTTGTTGAAAAATATTTAGATCGGTAAATATAGAAATTGTTGAGGTACGATTTCGTCTAAGACAATTTACATTGTTACGACGAAATCTACCTATATCGTTTAATAACTTGGACCTCAGTGGCCGAAGGTCCAACACTCTCACAAAGCCTAGTCGACCAGGTCAAGGGAAATGACCTAAGTATTCAAGTTTGTGGCTTTTTTCAAGTTTTTCCGGTTATATCAATAGTTCTAAGGAAATATACTGCCACAACAGTACGATACATCTCAAAACCAGTTCTTGAAACAAGAACTTACTCAATGATTAGATTAATAATCAACACACATCATTTGGTTCTACCAATATTTGTAATCGTAAGGGATTCATTGAGCAATCTTAATCAGTTTATTAACTCTATCCACCAAAATCTAAGAGGCATTACTATTAATTAATACTAGAAAATCTAAATGAATTTTTTTTCCCGCAGCTTTAATGAGCTTAAAATTTATGCTCAGGAAGGTAACATACAACAAGAGCAGGTGACAAAAAAAAAATCTAAAGGACATTATGAGCATAAACAACAAGGATATTATCTTCAATACGTATATATATAAATATAAATATGTGTATGAGAAATACTTCTTTTTGGAAATCGAAACTTATAAAAAACTTTTATCGAATGTAAATAATGTATTTCTTTAAGATAACATACTTCTATCACGTAGATTGCTCTTTTATCCATTTACATATAGATATCATATAATTAACACTAAAAATGATTGATTAATGGGAAAAAATAATTTATTTACTTTAAAACTATACGAAAAAAATCAAATAATTATCAAATTAAAAAAAAAAAAAAAAATCCGCAAGCAACGCTCGGGTTTAGTTTCTACACCTTTTTGAACTTTTTAACTAATTGTATTGAAATCTGAAAATGGTTATAGAATGTGGTAGGGAGTAGATTAGATAGCGTGTACCTCGTTGGAGAGCCAATGAATGAGCACTAGAAGCTACCAGCAAAGAGAGCCCAGTTAGGTGAAAACCGAAACGACACGCCATGGCGCCATCCAGATTCCACACCTGAACTCGCCGGTGCCCAGAACGCCGCCGTTTCAATGAAGCCGAAGGTGGGGCTCTCGCTGCCCGTAAGCGTCGTCGTTTTGGCGATCGCGTACGTTTACTTCTCCACGGTCTTCATCTTCATTGACCAGTGGTTCGGCCTCCTCACCTCGCCGGGGATCATAAACGCCGTCGTTTTCACCGCCCTCGCCGCCACCTGCGTCTTCAACTACGCCGTCTCGCTGCAGTCGGATCCGGGTCGGGTTCCGTCAACGTACATGCCCGACATCGAGGATTCCCAAAACCCCATTCACGAGATCAAGCGTAAGGTTCGATTCGCGCCAAAGATGGCTTCTTTTTCACTCTTTCATGAGTTGGGGTGTCCAATTGTGATTCTCCTGATCTGGGTTTCGAATTTGGTGGCTCTCCATTGATGGATGGTGAATAATTGGAAACTAACTGAGGATTTAGGCTAACACAAAGTAGAGAAACTAATTCTCAGATATATTTGAAGGACATCTAAGAACCTGTAAATTATGATGTCAATTTGGATACAGAAGTCTGGTATAATGGCGATGTTGACCGAGTATGTAGAACTCCTCTATTGATGTTCCGTGTAAAATGGTGATGATGCTTCATTCGTTGAGTGTTTGGATGCCGGATTTTGAACCCATGTCGTATTTTTGCTGTGTTAATATCAAGTTTACATTATGCAATTTTAGTTTGTTAAAATTGAGATCAAGCGTTGGGTTCGACTCGTGTTTTGTTGTACTGATTATAGACCCCGTGTTAGCTATTTCTGCCGGGGAAAACATATGTATTTTTCGCAGTCACGGCTTAGTCTTTGATCAAATTTCTCTTTTCTCTCCGGTGTCGAGTTGCGATTATTTTTTGCCTTAGTTTATTGGCGGTCTTTGTTTATCTGTTGCTACTTTGCTTTATTTTCTCTTGACTAGAGCTTTTTGAATTCAAGGTCTTTTTTGGAAACTAATTGAATACTAGTTCTTAAAGCCTCTTCAACGGACAGGCAAATCTCCAAGTTATGATATGAATTAACGATAATAAAGGCAGGCGTTAGTATATCCCAGTGCGGATATACCTTCGTAGAGCTGCACTTAATTTTTAGAGGCATTATTCTATTAGGAGGCGAGCCCATGCAAAATGGGTGAGCTTGTTTTGATGTTTTTCTTTTTTTCCGATTTTAGTGAATGAAAAAATTGTTTTAAACGGTCAAATCTGTGCTTCGAAAGGTATTTAAGGGTGGATGTGCATTGGTTTTGGTATTATGGTAAAAATTTCTTACATGGTCTGATTTGTAGCCATTACTAAGTTCTGAAATGTTAATCTAGGCTTCCCGGAGACTTTATTCTTTTCTCTTTTTTCTTAAGAGCTGTTTGTGTTAGGTCACTAGCTTGGATCCGACTTTGGTTCGTCAGAGAGAATCGCAGTTATTAGCTCTTTTTATTTTTAAATGTGGCTCGGAATAGGCCGCTAACATATGCTATATTTTTAGGTCATCTTGCTCATATAAATTGTTATATCAGTATTCAGTATTACATACTATCGTTCAACGTGCACCGAGATAATGGATACTAATTATTCATTGTTCGACAAGAGAAGTCTTACCAAACAAGGCATCCGTATTAGAAAAAAAAATAGTACCTAGGATATATATATATATATATATATCTTATATATTATCTTATTTGTTCTCCATAAGTGCGTTAATAAACTTGATACTTGTTCTTCACATTCTCGGCCAATTAAGTTCAGTGTTTTCTCAGATATTGTTCACGCCTTTGATTTCTTGGTTAGCATTAAACAAAATCAATTTTCAGGGTGGAGATCTA
Source organism: Parietaria judaica (assembly GCA_954871525.1). Taxonomy (NCBI): domain Eukaryota; kingdom Viridiplantae; phylum Streptophyta; class Magnoliopsida; order Rosales; family Urticaceae; genus Parietaria; species Parietaria judaica. Next base: position 6,912,076 of record OX940868.1, read on the forward strand.
AGGTATTGTCAGAAGTGTTCTCATTATAAACCACCTCGTGCTCATCATTGCCGTGTCTGTCAGAGATGCGTTTTGCGAATGGTATGTCTTTTACACACGTACAGTTTTTTTTTCAGGCTTATTATTTTGAGAAAATGTTTTGACGTGTAGGACCACCATTGCATATGGATAAATAACTGCGTCGGCCATGGGAACTATAAGGTCTTCTTCGTCTTTCTTATGTATGCTGTCATTGCTAGCATATATTCTTTGGTATGTTCCATACTCACCTTGTCGATATATTTGCTAGAGTTTTTTCTGCACAATTACGCTCCTCCAGTCTAACCTCTTCGCTTAATGTAAACAGCCATTGATCTCAGATTTATGCGCAGAACTCCGTGAAATTTTTATGTTTGCAGTAACCCCCTCTCCATTTAATTATTTAAATTTAAAGTTTAAACCGTAAGAGCATGGCTTCATATTTTAGGAATGGTTGTCGTTTCACGCCTTAATTTATCTGCCACAATATATCCATATATTATCACATAATTTTTTTATGATAATAAAGAGATCACGGAGTTGAGCACAAGGTTGAGATCAATGGGTATTTGTGACCTACCTGGCCAGATTAGGGGGTACTTGTATAAATAACTCTATTTATTATTAGATCAAAATATAGAGGACTTCATAAACCGTATCCCTTAGTTATATACGTATTTTTTCAGGTCTTGCTCATGGGAAGCCTGATTAAAGATCCGGAAAAGGACAATGACCAAGACAAAGATTCTTTCAGAACAATTTATGTAATGGAAAATTGGCTCGTCTTTTCCTAACTTTTGAACCTTTATCATCTGGTATTTCGCTCATCGTTTTCTTTCTCCAGGTGGTTTCCGGGATGTTGCTAGTCCCGTTAAGTTTGGCGTTAAGTGTACTCTTAGGTTGGCATATCTACTTAATTTTGCAAAACAAGACCACAATTGAGGTTAAGATTAATTAAACACATATCGTAAATGTCGTTGTCCGTCAGTAAAAACCTTTAGGTAATTGGTCAATCAGCTTTTCTTTTCTTTTTATTTTTGGCAGTATCACGAAGGAGTGAGAGCAATGTGGCTTGCAGAGAAAGGAGGACAAGTCTATTCAAATCCTTATGATCTCGGCGCCTATGAAAATCTGACGATGGTATTACATATTCTGGCTTTCTATTTATTTTTTCTTTGAGTTAAGAAATTCTGGTTCCATCAAATTAAAATGATTCAATATGAGATTTGAAGCCGACTCCAAGTTTATACATAAAATTCACTTGATTAAGGCGTTCGAGAGGCTCCCCTCTCTCATAACGACTTACTAAAGAAACGACCTAAATTCTCCATATATAGAGTGCAATATACCTCGTACATCCGAATTTCTTAGCTATATGAACCATGGAGCCAGGACCGGTTTCAGATTTAGTACTGAAAATACCAAACCGCTTCGAGATTAGTGGCTGATTTATGATTATGCTTTTATGTTTGCGTGGTGTGTTTATGATTTGCTTTTTGGTGGTTTTATCTTTGCAATTTCTTGTAGTTGCTTGCTTTATACGACCTAAGTGAACGAAATTAGCATCCAATAATTCGAGAAAAATAGTCACAGATAAATATCTTCGTTCTCTTAGATTTCCAGCTGGTTACGATAGGGAAAACACGTTCCATCGTGTGAAGGCTCGTGGCGAGATCATTGACCCAGGACTCTTAACGCATCCTAACACCGGATATTTTCTTTATTCATTGAGAGCCCTTAGCTTCATTAGGGGGTCTCTATATTCCGAATTCCTCTTTATTTGCATCTACGATCTATTCGCATTTGGGAAAATGCCATTTATTTGCTTTAAATACTCGTGATTGATCTACGTTACCTTATTCCCATGCTCTTCCATGATAACTGCAGGTATTGGGACCCAACATATTCAGCTGGATATGCCCTACATCTAGTCACATCGGTTCCGGAATCCGTTTCCGTACATCCCACGAGTATTCAGCTCCCTGATCAATTTCAAAATGAAGTTTCCGTGTTTGTAATTTCGGTACCGGGTCGAGAGGCAAGGATTTTGATTCGTTGGCTTATGACGCGACAGAGTGTCAATGTTGAGGCGGCTTTTGATGGGCAAAACTGATGGCTGCGCCGCAGAATCTTTACTCAGAAGAGAAGATGTAGGCTCACTAATGCTAACAATAGTTATTATGTTTATTTTTTGGCCATGTAAAAAGGATTCAAATTGAGAGGATTGTTGATATGTAACTGAAACTTGTGTATCTAAATGATCTTGAGAAGGAAATGGAAGATCATCTGCTTTATTTGTCTTCTCTTATAATAGTCTATGAGCTTTAAGTTTGTTTTTTTTTTTTTTATAAATTAAAACTCTACCTTTATATATAGTGAATAGTGATTAGTGATCTTTAGGGCCCGTTTGGTAACATTTTCAAAAACTGTTTTCTTGTTTGGTGGACTTTTACTGTACAAATATTTTTGAAATCAATGTTTTCACTTTAGGCTATTTGTGGGTAAAAGTGAAAACGAAAAAAAATTTGTTTTCTTCAACACTTCTCTACCAACTTCATATTTTTTTCAATATTAACCCGAAATATTATTTTAAACACTTAAATAAATATTTATAGTACAAACAAACTTATATATTATTCCAAAACTAAAACAAAATAAAATTTGTAGGATTATATCGATCATTAATTATACCAATAAATTTATGAGTATACGAATAATTGAAATTTATTTCATAAATAATATCATTAGAAATATTAATTATAAATATTTTTAAGAAATGTATTAATTTTAAATCTAAATTATTTATAAATAAATTTAACTGATTTTTCATATTTATTTTTTTTAATTAAAATTCCCATAAATATGATTTCAATATATTTGTTTTTTAAAAATATTACACCAAACACAGTTTATGTTTTTCTGTTTAAGAAAATACTGCTTACCAAACGCAATTTTAAAAATAAACAAAAAACAATTTTTTGAATTCATACTCACAAATCAATTTATAAAAATAAAAAAAAAAACAACAAAAACACTACCAAACGGGCCCTTAGAATCGTGTGAACTAAGAAGGAAGTGGCTAGAGCGAAAAAGAAATTAAACTTGATGCGTAAGATCCATGTCGAAAAGTCAATTTCGTCGATCGATCTTTACAAGATATCATTTTTTTTTTAATAGTAATAGGTGTTGATGTGGTTAATCGTGTTAACTTTTGCGTAGGGAAATCGCTATATGTATATTTAATTGTCTTCTTATTTTAATTCTCTCAATTTTATCTACATCAAATTTGAGGATTTCTTATGTTTTCTTTTCTTGAAAAATAATATGACCGAGAAAAAAAAATCAACAGGTTTCTATGAATATGATATAGTTTATTGGATTTGGAATACTCTTGGGTTCGCGAATTTTTTTAGTTGTTAGGTTCAAACGGGTTTGAAAGTTTGAAAAGAGATGATAAAATGATTTTTAATTTTATGTGAAGAATAAAATATATTTGTTACCAATAAATTATAATAAAAATCATTTAGTATTTATGATAAGATGAAAAAGCGTATTTTTAATATTTTTACTGCAATAAAATAAGATTAAGAATTTAATGTAAAATTTTGTAAATTTAAATTAATTTTATCTTGATTTTGCCTTTTATAGTTTATTTGGGTTAGCAACTGCTGTTTGTGGGAGTGGGACCGACTGAAGCTTGGCTCAATGAGAACTTGGCACAAACTCGAGGAGTTTGGTGTAATTTACAGAAAATAATCCTTAAACTTAGAGAAGATAATGGGACCCACAGTACGAATACAAAAATAAGGGGGATGGTGGGACCCAGGAGCATGAGAGAGCCGTCCCATCCCACGTGGGCACGAAATGGCTTTTGTCTGAAACGCCAAACCCAAAAACTGATCCTCTTCATCGTCCCTACTCCACGCGCCCATTCATCGTCTACTAGTCGACGCGCGGCTCAAGGTCAAATCTTTCGGCATTAGTCACCTTCGTGTCATAAAAATAAGGGTTAATTGCGGCAAAAATATCTAATCTTTGGTCAAATTCTCTATTGTGTATACAACCTCTGTAAATGACGGCAAAAGTACTTAAATTTAGCATTTGGGAGTTAACCGAGAATATCTATCTATGTGGCAATCAGTATTTGCCACGTGGCATGCGACATGGCACTTGGCTGCCACGTGGCATGCCACGTAATTATTATTTTATTTAAAAAAATTAAAAAAAAATTAAACGAAATTATTTTTATTTTTTAAACAAAATTATTTTAAATTTTAATAATTTTTTTAATAATAACAAATAAAGAATATTTAAATTTAAATATTCATTATTGGTAATAATTTTATTTTTAAAAAAGTGGGTTGAACAAATTAATTTTCACCGATCACGGTTCACTTGAACTCCGTTTCCGTTCCGGTTCTCGCGTCGAATAAAATTGTTTAATATGTTTAATAATAATAACTAATAAACACATACGCAATGTTTAAAAAGTCAAGACATAATTATATACACACCACTTATTCAAAAACAAAAAAATAGTAGTCATATTTATATTTAATGAAAAATTATTTTTATTTGTTTGCATGATATTTTTTGTATTTGCATTTTAGAATAATAATAATTGTTTAATATGTTTTTTTATTTATATATTATTCTTTTTTTTAATTTATCGTTAAATAATCATATGATTATTATTGGTTATTTTTATTAAACATATTAAGCGATTTTGTTTCACCCGTAAACCGGATCGGAGGCAGAGCTTGAGTGAACCGTGAACGGAGATTTTTTCTTTATTTATTTCGTTTGATCCACTTTTCTAAAATGAATAATTATATTTAAATATTCACTATTGATTTTTATGGAAAAATAATTTTATTTTTTAACAAAATTAAAAAGTTTTTTTTTAAAATAATTAAAAAATATATATTTTTAAAAAAATATTTAATAAAATAATAATTACGTGGCATGCCACGTGGCGGCCAAGTGCCACGTAGCGTGCCATGTGGAAAAGGCTGAGTGCCATATAGATAGATATTCTCGGTCAACTCCCAAATGCTAAGTTTGGGTACTTTTGCCGCCATTTACGGAGGTTGTATACACAGCAGAGAATTTGACCAAAGGTTGGGTATTTTTGCCGCAATTAACCCTAAAAATAACCGCAATATTTATATATTTACGACTGGTTGAATTTCGCTTTTAAATTATTTGAGTCTTGTTTTTTTTTTCAATTTCAAGATGGAAAACACTGTATATTATCGAGATCATGGCTTTAAATATCGGGGCGTGCCATCGATATATCAACGACACATCGAAGAAACCATACATGCGATACGAAATTCCACTTATTTCGCTGTCGTTTTCGGAAATTTTGCGATATGTCGTTGGGCAGAGAGACAATTTTTCTCGTGTTGTTTGTGTAGTAAAACGACGAAATTCGCACCGAAATTCGCAAATAAACCCTAGCTTCTCCTCCTTTTCCTCATTCCCTCATTTCGCGATAGGCAAGTGACGCACCCTTCCTCTCCTTAGATTTTCGAAAGCTCAAGGCCAAATCTTCCATTTTTTCGCAGATTCTTGAAGGAAATCGCAAGGTATGTCCATGGAAATCCTAAATATTTCATTTTTTTAGGTTTTCGTAGAGGGAAGCTCGAATATTAGGGGAAAATGAATATTTTAGGGTTTGGGAAATGGTAATTAGTGATTATTGATGATGTTTTATGTGATTGTGATGTTTGTGTTGTTGATGATTTGTGCTCTTGATTCATGAATATGTTTTTGAATATGTGATTGTGATGTGTGCGTTCTTGGTGATTTGTGATCTTGATTCATGACTTAAGTTATCGATTTAGATTTTTCTTGTGATGTTTATGTTATTGAGCCTTAATGTTGTTGACGTGGTTTCCCACCTCAATCAGTCAAGTATGACTTGTGAGTGTATGATATTTTTGGATGAAGCAATTTGGTGGAATTCGATCTCTCACGTTACAAGCTCACGATATATGTATAAGTATATAAGCGGTATAAATGAGACGAGGGGTTTTTTTATAGAGGTTCGTCCCAAGGCGGTAGTTGACTACTTCCTCTGTTAGTTTATTGCGACAATGAACATAGACGGATAGCTACAGGCAGCCAAATCACGTCTGAGAGCAAGAAGAAATAGAGGAAGAAAGAAAGAACACAACAAGATCTCAAAATGACAAGAATGCCGGGTAGAAATTCTTCAGTGTATTCTCTCGAGGTTGTAAGTGTGCGTGTGTATTGATCTGAGCTTGAGCTTGGTATTTATAGACTTCAATTCTTCCCGTTGAACTTCCAGGAATCGAGGGGTCTTTGCTCCGTGCTGACCGGGTTGAATGGATGATCTGGCTACACGTGTCCCACGACTTTATTCTAGTCGTCGCGTTTGAATTGTGCCCGTTGGAGGCTTGACTCCGTGCTCCTGGTCTTCCGTCTGAGTTTGAAATGGGATGCCGGGTAGAGTACATGACGACTCTACCCTCGTCTTTCTGGGCTGCTACCGAGTGGATTTGGGCTTTAGAACTCATTGGGCCGAGTAGCCTATGTCCATTGGTTCTTGTTCTGACTGAGAATCTCTTTGGGCTTCTTCAAATGGGCTTTTACGAATCTCAGTTTATTTCTTTAAAGCCTTTTATCATAGTTTGTAAATTTAATTAATTCACAACCTTAGCACTTTATGTCACATTAAATAATGACGAATTTGTACATCAATAGTTAGCCCCCTACTATAAAAAATACGAAGTAAATTTTATAGTATTTACTCGATGAAATCATGTAAAATTCGTGCCGGATAGGATTAATTAAATTTGTGACTTTTGCCGCAAATCTGCATAATCCGGGCAGGATTTTGGATAATTTCGAGATCAGATTGGACGGATAGGGTCTTGAAGCTGTAACCGTCGCTTCGAATTTTGGGCGGGAACAGTTACAACACGTGTCCCATTTTGCGGAGTTCGAAGGGAATAAACTCTTCACATTCTCCTGGCACAGCTGTCGCGCTGACGTGTCGCCGGATAGCTCGCTGATCTCAACCGTAGGATGAGGTTTGTTGCGTTTTTTGAGGAAACCCTAACCGTAGGATCAGCGACAATTTTCGAGTATAAATACTCGAGTGATTCGCATTAAATGGGCACGTCTCTTTAGCTTCAGCCCGTCGCACGTCTTTCGAAGGTAACTTCTTCTCTCTTTCCTCTATATATACTCTATATGGTATTCGAATACCATTTTCGAATTTTTAGAGAGAGAAAATTTTGAGTTTTTAGTGAGATAAACTCTGCGAATCGCCATTGGAGGTCTTCGTCGTCTTCTTCATCACTCTCGTAGGGGAATCAGGTTCTAGTTTCTTCTCCGTTCTTTTCTGTGAGTTCGTTTTGGGAATTGTTCTAGGTTTCTGGATATTAGTTTTCCTGTTTTCTTGAATCTTCGTACCTTCCGGTTTCTGGGTTTTTGTGCTCGTCTAGATTTCTTTCGGTTTTCTGAACTATTCTCATAAGATGGGTCCTAAGAAGACGGTCTCGAAATGGCAAACGGAGTTTCTGACTACAGATTCTCCTAAGTCAGTTTTGAAACCTAAGGATCTGGTTAGGATCCGGGTAGAGTACAACATTCCTTTGTCGATAGAGCTTAGGTTACCGGGTCCAGATGAACATGCCGACGAGCAGAACTCGGACGGCTGGGTCTGTGTTTACCAGAGGTTTTTTGAGTCCGGGGGGCTTAGATTTCCTATTCCCGAGCTCATCCTAAAGTACCTTAGTTACCTAGGGGTTTCTATCGGGCAACTTAGCCCGAATTCTATCCGGATTTTGATGGCCCTGCTTGTCCGGTCCCACGAATGTTTGTATTCACTTACAATCTGGGACTTGTTGACGGGCTTGGTCATCAAGGCTAACGGTCAGGCCAAGGGTAGGTTTTTCCTATCCGTCAAGGAAGGGGAGATCATAACCGGTCTTCCCAAGAAGGAGAGTGCTTGGACCCATAAGTATTTCTTTTTCATGGCCGGTCAGGAAACGCTCGGTTCTTGGCCGGGCTATAGGAATGAATGGGTCCACGAGATAGGTAAGGTTCTGGGTTAGGTTCTCTATTTTTTTTTTTATGCGGCTGTTTTTATGTGTTTGCTAAATTTTCTTTTATCTTCATCTTGTGCAGTCGAGGACCCTGAGAAGCCTAAGTCTCGTCCGATTACGGAGGAGTGGAAGGCTTTGAAGAGGAAGTTGTTCCCTAACGGTCCGGAGCTGTGGTCGAACTTCACAAAAGAGAGGTTCGAAGCTACTGGACTTTGGGTTGAACCTGACGAGGAGGAGTTTCCGGGTATGGCTCTTAAATCTGTCTTTTTGGCTTTGTTTCGTGTTTTTCTATCTTATTTTTCTTATTTTTTTTTCTAAGTATGGATTTTTAACGTGTAGAGGATATGGACGCTCTTCGCCCGAAGGGTCAGAGTCTTCGTCAGAAGCGGAGGCAGGAGGGTCAAACCGGAGGTTCGGCCTCTGCTGGAGCTGTTCGTCAGGAGACGAACAGACGGGTTGAGGAGAGGGGGCCTGGCGCATCTGCGCCGGCCAAGGCTGCTCGTCAGGAGACGAGTAGGAGGAATGAGGAGACTCCTGCTCGGGGGTCTCTTGCTGAGGTCGCCTCTGAGGCGACCAAGAAGAAGGATGTCGTCGAACTTTCTGACGATGGGGAGAGCACCCCGGAGGTCACGCCTTTGGCGAAGCCTTCGGAGAGAGAGGTTGTCCCTTCTTCTGCTCCTGCTCGTCCTTCCAAGGGCGCGATCCGTCCTTCTCAGGACGGAACTGCTCCGAAGACGGGCTTAGAGGTGGCCGCGAAGAGGCCGCACGAAGGAGGGGACTCTGGGGTCCAGAAGAAGGCGAAGGGGGATCCGGCCCCGAAGGAGGAGGTGAGGAGGGACTTAGTCCCGAAAGGGGGCGCGAGGGCCTTGGAGAAGGGTAAGGGGGTTGCTCGGGAGAGCGAACGCCCGAAGGAGGCCTCCCGAGGTGAGGCGAGGGAGACGGGGTTGGCTCCCCCGGTGGTTGAAGGGCAGGCTAGGGAGAAGATGGTCTCCCGGAAGGCGGGGTGCACTTGGATGGGGGACAAGGGTCTCCACAAGGCACCCAAGGTGGCGGCCGGTCTTCTCCGGCAGATTACTAATGGTGGGGTCGGCAGGGTCCCCAGGAGTATTGCGGAGAAGAGGCCGTACAAGGATATGGCTGCGGCTACAACTCTGGTAAGTTTTGCCGGCTTTATGTTTGGATGTTTATTTTATTCCTAAATTTTTTCTAACTTTGGTTTTTGGACGTGCAGCTCGTCGCCTCCATCAACGACATGGTCCTCGATTATGAGGACCAATTGTATGAGGCTAGAGAGGGTGCGCAAGCCTCCGAGCAGCTTGCGCTGAAGGAGAGGGAGTTGGCTGATGCCGTGCAGGGCATCCGGGAGAAGGCGGATCAGATCATTGTGATGGGCAAGAAGGTCGCCGCCTGTGATGCTCGGATCAAGGGGCTTGGGAATACGGTCGTCGATCTCCGGGAGAAGCTGTCAAACGCTACCCGGACGATTGAGGAGGCTCAAGGCGTGAGCGAGGCGGCCGCCAGACAGATGTTGGCCTCTGACGCGGCCAAAGGGCGGGCAGAGGAGTTGGCCAAAAAGAAGGAGGAGGAGGCCTTGGCCTTGAAGGAGGACGTGCAGCGCCTTGCTGCCGAGCTGGCCGAAGCCCGGCAACGATCCGCTGATCGCGAAGCTGAGAAGAAGGCAGTCCGTGCCCGATATCGCCGAAAGGTGGAGGAAAGGGACGCGCTAATCGCGTGGTACAAAGGTACGGCTGCTGACAACAGTTGCTTGGATCAAGCCGAAGGTTGCCTCGAGCTGATCCAAGACATCATTGACGGCAACGTCCAAGATTTCGAGGCCGAGAAGGAGGTCCTAGAAGGCAACGCTGCTCGCTACCAAGCTCTCTTGGATGCGGTTCCGGCACCGCTGATAGGGTCTCCGGCTCTGTCTCCAGATGCCGAGCTGACCGATGTTCCTCTTGTAGATCTGAGCCTTCGGTCTGAGCAATCATCCGCCAAGGAGTCCGCTTCCGAAGATCCCGCCATCGAGCCCGTCGTTGAAGATCCCGTGGCCGGAGAGGCCGTCATTGGTGAGCCCACCTTGCCCGCCGTTGCCGATACCGAGGAGGTGATCCTCGAAGAGCCGACCCTGAACGAGCCTGCCGCTGCCGAGGAGACCGTCGCCCTAGAAGAGCTGATCCTGGATGAGCCCGCCGTTGCCGAGGAGACTGCCGAGCATGGAGCCCAAGCCGGCGAAGGAGAAGAGAAGGAGGAGGAGGAGGACCGAGAGGTCGTGGGGGTACCCGGGGTTGACACATAGAGTGTCCCCCATTTTTTTTTTTTAGTTAATAAGGCCTAAGGCCAAAACAATTTCTTACGGGCAAGTCTACGGCGGCTTGAACCCCTTTTTTTTTTTTTTATGTTTGGATATGCCCGTGGTTAGGGCTTTTTGCTTATTTCTATTTTATGCTAAGCTCGTCATTTTTGCCATACTCTATTCGTCTATATTTTTGAGTTAATTTTCTAATCGTTCTTCTCTATATATACTTTTCTATTTGAGGTTTCGAATGTCCTATCGTATGCTAAGATAAATAACGAAAGATTGAAAGTTCGGAATTCGCTAAGTATAAAAAATGCACGGGTACCTTTTGTCGTTGAGCTCCTTTGACACTTCTCGTCTAATCTGTTCTGTCCGTCCATCATAATTTTTCGCAGGTCGTATTTTCTGAAAAACACATTTGTAAGAAACCACATGTATGTTGTCACATATTTTTTCAGGGGGGTCAGACTTGTTGCCTTAAGGGACGGGTTGGAAGCCCGGATAGGTTTGTTACCCGGATAGGCTTGTTGCCCTATATGACGGGTTAGTTACCCGGGTAGGCTTGTTGCCTTATGCAATGGGTTTGTTACCCGGGTAGGTTTGTTACCTTATGTGATGGTTTGTTACCCGAATAGGTTTGTTACCTTATGCGATGGGTCTGTTACCCGGGTAGGTTTGTTACCCTAGGTGATGGGTCTGTTACCTGGGTAGGCCTGTCGCCTTGACGGGAGTTTCGGGACATTTTTCCTTTTAGGCCGGTTCTATTGAGTCTTGCGATTCATGGTTTTCGGGCCTATTTGGTTTTGGGTTTGGATTGAGACTGCGCCCATCGTTTAGGATAGGCTGCCTACGTACCCCAAATTTGGGGATCAAGTCATTACGTAGTTCAGGGGAGACCGGGTAGGTCGGGTTAGGCGTAGTATTTCCTTAAGTGCATGGCATTCCAGCTGCGGAGGACTCTTGTTCCGTCTGGAGTGGCTAGCCAGTATACTCCAGGTTTTACTACTTCGGTGACGATGTAAGGTCCTTCCCAGTTAGCCCCGAGCTTGCCCGCGTTCAGCTCGGCGGTGTTCTGGAAAACTTTTCTGAGGACCAACTCTCCCACTGTGAATTTTCGACGTTTGACCTTTGAATTATAGTACGTTGCTATCGAGTTTTGATAGTTGGCAATTCTTATCAAAGCTTGTTCTCGTCTTTCCTCGATGTAGTCGAGCTGGTCTTCCCTCATTTCGTCGTTGAGTTCTGCGTCCAAAGGGGCGAATTCCCTTCGGAGGCTGGGTGTCTCTATCTCTGCTGGTATTACGGCCTCAGTGCCGTGTACCATTGAGAAGGGGGTTTCCCCGGTGGCCCTACGCGGGGTAGTTCTGTAGGACCAGAGGACTCCTATGAGCTCGTCCGCCCATCGTCCTTTTTTGGTGTCTAGGCGTCTCTTGATTCCGTCCACTATTACCCGGTTAGCTACTTCGGCTTGACCATTGCCTTGAGGATATCTCGGAGTGGACGTGTTCAAGGATATTTTCCAATTTATGCAGAAGTTTTGGAATCTCGTTGAAATGAATTGTGGTCCATTGTCAGCTATTATCTCTTTTGGGAGGCCGAATCTGCTGATGATGTTTTTCCATAGGAAATTTTCTACATCAACATCTTTAATGTTTGCGTACGATTCTGCCTCCACCCATTTTGAGAAGTAATCGGTCACGACGAGTAGGAACCTCTTCCCGGCCGGGGCCAGGGGGAACGGTCCTACTATGTCCATGGACCATTTAATGAACGGGTACGGGACTGAGACTGATGAGAGTTCTTCTGCTGGTCTGTGTATGGACGGGGAGTGTCTTTGGCATTTGTCGCACCTTTTGGCGTAGTTTTCACTGTCCGCCAACATAGTGGCCCAGAAAAAACCTTGCCTTTTTGCTTTGTTTGCTAAAGATCTTCCTCCCGAATGGTTGCCGCATTCTCCGGAATGGATTTCGTGAAGTACTATTTGAGCTTCGGTCTTTCCTAGGCACCTTAGGTAGGGTCCGGTATAGCTACGTTTGTACAACTTTTCCCCGATCATGCAAAATCTAGCGCTCTGGATCCTTAGTTTCCTAGCTTTTTGCTTGTCTCGAGGTTTGGCTCCGGTTAGGATGTAGTTAATGATTGGGGTCCTCCAATCATCCTCTTCCACTTGGATATTGCAAACTTCGCGGGTTACGCTGGGTTCGTCTATCGTTTCGACCGGGATTATCCTTCTGACCTCGGGGTCCGAAGTTGAAGCTAACCCGGCCAGTGCGTCTGCTGACGCGTTTTCACTCCTCGGTATTTGGACTATTTCGACGTGTTCGAATTGTTGAATTAAGCCTTTTACTACCGAGAGGTATTTTTCCATCCTGTCATCTCGGGTGGCATACTCGCCACTGATCTGACTGGTAACTAGCTTTGAGTCGGAGTGGGCCCTTACTTTCCGGGCTCCCACGGCTTTTGCTAGTTTGAGGCCGGCGATGAGGGCCTCGTACTCGGTCTCGTTGTTTGTCGCGTGGAATTTCAATCGAAATGATTGTTCCAACACTTCTCCCGTGGGGGATATCAAACGAATTCCGATCCCGGATCCGCCTTGGTTTGACGCGCCGCCGACTTCGAGTTTCCATTCTCCGTTCTCGTGGCCCTCTTTTGAACCGTCAGCTGGTAATTCGATGAGAAAGTCAGCCAATACTTGTGATTTCGCACAGGTTCGGATCTTGTATTCTATATCGAATTCGCTTAATTCGACGGCCCATTTCGTGAGCCTTCCCGATTGATTCGGGCTGTGGAGGATGATTCTCAAAGGTTGGGTCGTCATTACCATGATGGTATGGGACTGAAAGTAAGGCCGAAGCTTCCTCGCTGCGGTTATCATTGCCAGCGCGAGTTTTTCTATTGCCGGGTATCTGGTTTCAGCGTCTTCCAATGATTTGCTGATGTAGAAGATCGGCTTCTGCTCTCCGCGGTCCTCTCTCACGATTACTCCACTCACCGCCGATGGTGAGACAGCCAGGTATAAAAACAATGGCTCTCCCAAGATTGGTCTGGTGAGTATTGGTGGGGTGGAGAGGTACCTTTTCAGCTTTTGGAAGGCCTCTTCTCACTCTTCGGTCCATTCGAACTTTTTATTACCTTTCAAAAGTTTGTAGAAGGGTAAACATTTGTCTGTGGCTCTTGATATGAACCGGTTAAGAGCGGCGATTCTCCCAGTCAGCCTTTGCATCTCTCGAACAGTCCTTGGGGAGGGCATGTTCTGGAGGGCATTTATCTGGTCGGGATTGGATTCTATACCTCGCTGTGTGACCAGATAACCTAGGAATTTTCCTGAAGTTACCCCGAAGGTGCATTTCGTCGGGTTGAGCTTCATTTGATACTTTCGTAGTATGTTGAAGCAGTCTTCTAGGTGGGTCACGTGATCCGTTGCTTGGGAGGACTTTACCAACATATCATCGATGTAGACTTCCATAGTTTTACCGAGATGTTCGGCGAACATTTGGTTGACTAATCTTTGATATGTGGCTCCGGCGTTTTTCAATCCGAAGGGCATAACTTTGTAACAGTATATTCCTCTATCGGTTATGAACGCCGTTTTTTCTTGGTCCTCGGGGTCCATTTGTTCAGGTCGGTAAAGTCGATGCAAACTCTAGCCTTCCCGTTTTTCTTTTTCACGACCACCGTATTTGCTAACCAGTCCGGGTATTTGACTTCCCTGATGGATCCGGTTTGCAGCAGTTTTGTGACTTCTTCGTTTACGGCTTGGGCCCTGTCCGGGCCTAGCTTTCGCCTTTTTTGTTTCACCGGCTTGTAGCTCGGATCTACGTTTAGGCGATGGGTTGTGATGCTTGGGTCTATGCCGGGCATGTCCTTGTGAGACCAAGCAAAACAATCCCGATTTTTGGTCAGGAATTTGAGGAGATCTTTTCTGACGTTATTGTCTAGTCCTTTCCCGATTCCTACCCGGTGGTCCGGGTTGTCGGGATCGATCTGGACCTGGACAGTCATTTCCAGGTTAGGCTGACGGGCAGTCCAACACTAGGAAATTTTTGGTCTTCCCGACCCCTGCTGCTGCGATGGACAGTCGCACCGTGCCAATGGCATTGATGGTTCCTCCATCGAAGCCGGTTAGCGGGATGGCTTCTCTGTTGATCTCTGTTTCTTCTACTCCCAGTTTTAGCAATGGCTCCAGGAAGATCACATCGACTGAGCTCCCGTTATCGATCAGGATCCTGTCCATCGTATACGAGGAAACTAGGAGTGTGACGACCAACGCATCGTCGTGCGGACCAATCAGTGTGGCCGCCTCACTATCTTTGAATGAGATCTCGAAGTCTGGCTCTTGCCTCGGTACGATTACCGGTCCGGCCTTGAGCCTCCTCTGATGGGCCTTGATGGAGTTTACCGAGTTACCATGTAGTTGGGAACCTCCCACGATAGTGTATATTCTACCGATGGGCTCGGGGATGTCGCTGAGCTGCTCTCCGGAATTCTCCGTTTCTTCGTACGTTTGCTCGTCTGATTCCTCGAGCATGTGTACTCGTCCTCTTTTGTTAGGCTGTATGCTTTCGCGCGGCGTTCTGTGTTGCTCTTCTCTTTTCTGGCCGGTCTGGTGTTGATTTTGGGGAGGGCTTTGCTCGATCGATTTCCCACCTTTCAGCTCATTGCCGAACTTTATTTCCCCCAATTCTCCGTTGATGTACTTTTCCGCTAGGCGAGCACGGAGTACCATACAATTCTTCGTATGATGTCCGAATACCTTGTGGAAGTTACACCACGCTTTCGGGTCGTGCTTCGGGAAACCTTCGTGGCTGTATGGTGGGAAGTCTCTCGAGCTGACCAAGACTTCTCCAGGAGTTTCTGCTGCCTCGATCTGTTCTTCGGACTCCGCAGTTTCCGAATTTACGTTGAAAACGTACGGGCTTCGCGGGTTGGGCCCGTTGTTGGCCCTCGGATTCTGGGTTTGGAATGGGTGCTTATGGACTGGAGGGGGATTCCTTTGTCCCCTGAACGGGATGCTGTGATTCCCGGCCCTAGGCGGCGGCTGCTGCCCGGGTGGCCCGGTATTCCGCTGGTGGACGGGTAGGGACCCATGTCTCCTTCGCATGGCTTCGAGTTCTTCGTCATGCCTGATCCAGTTGGATGATCTGTGGATTACATCTTCGATGGAGTCGTAACGATTCACGACGATGTCCGTTTTGAACTTCGAGTCGTACCATAATCCGGCCGTGAGGGCGGCTATGGCGGTTTCGTCACTGATCCCGTTTATTTTGACCATGGTCTTTTTGAACCTGGTCATGAAAGCTCTGAGGGGCTCTCCTCTCTCTTGCTGCAATGCATAGAGGTTTGCCGCCGTGATCTCAGTTTCCATAAACATGGAAAAATGTTTGAGAAAAAGGGTCGTTAGCTGTCCGAAGTTGTCTATGGAACGTGGTTCAAGTTTCGAGAACCATTCCATCGCTGGGCCGACCAGATTTTCAGAGAAATATTGGCAGCGCCCAGCGTCCAATTCGTGCGCTTCCAGATGGGCTCGCCCCATCGCAATCCTGAAGGACCTCAAGTGTACTTTGGGATCGGTCGTCCCGTCGTACTTTGGCACATATACTCGTCCGCCTTCCCTGAGTATAACGTTAGTTATGACGGGCTTAAAGGGTGTCCTTTCTGCCTCCTCCACTAGACGTTCTATCTCGGGGGCAGCGGTAGTGGCGCTGTGCACGCGAGAGCGCACGTGAATGAGCTTCTCATTCATTTCGGCCATTGAGCGTTTGAGCTCCTCCAATTCTGTGCGTTGGGGAGCTTGTTCGGGACGCACAGCATGGAGGGGTTCCTGTCCGTACACCGGGCTGGGATACCTCGGGTACGTGACCGGGTGGCCGTTGAGGGCCTGGCTGATGTTACGGCTTTGCTCGTACCCCGATTGTCGGTTTTGGGGTCCCGGGCGTTGGTGACTGCTCGAAGCAACATTCCCCGCATTAGACGGGTAGATGCCCATCAAGGGGGTAAAAAGAGGTGTTCCTGTTTCAGGAGGCGGGGGAGGCGTCGCGGGTCTAGGGCCGCTGGGTAGTCGGGGCTGGTTTTGCCTTGGCGCTTGCGGATTGTCCACGTCGGCAAAGTCGAAGTGGACAGCGTCGAGCCCGGTCCGGCCTTGACTCCCAGAGCTTTGTCCCGGATTAGTCCGGTTAGCGTTTTGGCGACGCTCATTTCGGGCTTGGTTGGCTTCCAGAGATTCGAGTCGCTGGCGCAACTCTCGATTCTCTGCAGCGCTAGCCTCTAGCTGAGACTGTAGGTTGCTTGATTCCGTGTTTGGATCTGGGTTGTTAACCTCAGACCCGTTCACGATTGCGACTTCGTTGTTGCTCATGTTCGCGGAGTGCTTTGAGCTTTATGGAGTTAGCGAGATCAATTTCCCACAGACGGCGCCAAACTGTTGACGTGGTTTCCCACCTCAATCAGTCAAGTATGACTTGTGAGTGTATGATATTTTTGGATGAAGCAATTTGGTGGAATTCGATCTCTCACGTTACAAGCTCACGATTCACTCACGATATATGTATAAGTATATAAGCGGTATAAATGAGACGAGGGGTTTTTTATAGAGGTTCGTCCCAAGGCGGTAGTTGACTACTTCCTCTGTTAGTTTATTGCGACAATGAACATAGACGGATAGCTACAGGCAGCCAAATCACGTCTGAGAGCAAGAAGAAATAGAGGAAGAAAGAAAGAACACAACAAGATCTCAAAATGACAAGAATGCCGGGTAGAAATTCTTCAGTGTATTCTCTCGAGGTTGTAAGTGTGCGTGTGTATTGATCTGAGCTTGAGCTTGGTATTTATAGACTTCAATTCTTCCCGTTGAACTTCCAGGAATCGAGTGGTCTTTGCTCCGTGCTGACCGGGTTGAATGGATGATCTGGCTACACGTGTCCCACGACTTCATTCTAGTCGTCGCGTTTGAATTGTGCCCGTTGGAGGCTTGACTCCGTGCTCCTGGTCTTCCGTCTGAGTTTGAAATTGGATGCCGGGTAGAGTACATGACGACTCTACCCTCGTCTTTCTGGGCTGCTACCGAGTGGATTTGGGCTTTAGAACTCATTGGGCCGAGTAGCCTATGTCCATTGGTTCTTGTTCTGACTGAGAATCTCTTTGGGCTTCTTCAAATGGGCTTTTACGAATCCCAGTTTATTTCTTTAAAGCCTTTTATCATAGTTTGTAAATTTAATTAATTCACAACCTTAGCACTTTATGTCACATTAAATAATGACAAATTTGTACATCAACAAATGTTATAATGGGTTGATTATTATTATTGTGATTTGTGATCTTGATTCATTATTTAGGTTATCGATTTAGATTTTTCTTGTGATTTTATAATTTAGGGTAAGTTTATACATGATTTAGGGTCTGATTCATGATTATTAGCTTACTAAGTAATAAGTAGTTGATCTTTGATTCAATTGTTTTAAATTTTGATTCAATTTTAATTTAAATATCCTCGTTTGTTTATAGGTAATCAAAGATGGCTCCGGATCCCGCAAGAGAACATTGTACTCAGATCGGTAATGGTTTGCAATGCAATTAATGCGGGCTCGTCATCAGAGGGGGTGGAATAACGAGGATGAAGCACCATATTGCTGGTAACGATCCTCGTAAGAACATCAAACAGTGCTCTGATGCAACACCAGAGGCGAAAGATGTTTGCAGAGACGTCCTGGGGCAGTTTCACAAAAAAAAAAGGCCAAGGCCAAAGAGATGGAAGACATTGTTAGGCGCGAGATGCGCGCGGACCTTGCGGGGGTTCCCGTCAATATGTTGAATTTCCTGTTCTCAATGCGATCGTGGGTTTAGACCAGTTTAACTACGACTTGCACGTACAGACGTACGTTGCTAACTACGCCAATGTGCTCTCCTGGTATGATTATTGTTCATACCAGACTCAGCAGCCACACATATTCCAACCGCCACGTTCGTCCAGCTTCTACTGATTATCATTTGTTACGGTTTCAGACTATTATGTTCGTATTTCTAGTTCGTACTATATGTCTGTAGTTACCGACTTTATTATGATGCCTACTTTATTGTTCTATGTTATGTTGACACTTGACATTATGTTACATTCTATGTTTGTGACTTTGTGTAATATTATATGTTTTCATAATATTATGATTTATGAATATGTTATATTTATTAAATAGGTAATTTAGAAACTATCTATCATATATATATATATATAAAAATATATGATTGAAATACTTATAATATTTTCCGAAATATCCGTCGATATTTCGATCGGCAAGCGATATATCCGTGAAATAATGCGATATTATCGGCAAGCGTTATATCTTTTTCTTCGGATTTATCCATCGGCATGCCCGTCGGCAAGCGATATATCCGTAAAATGGAGATTGCGAAACGATATCGATATCGATATCGATATTTATAACCATGATCGAGATCATTACTTAGATTAAATTCGAACATCACGAGAGTTTTAAACTTTTGCCAACTGTATTGGTGTATTGGTTTTGGTCGAATCCTCAACGCAAAAAA
Organism: Parietaria judaica; assembly: GCA_954871525.1. Lineage (NCBI taxonomy): Eukaryota > Viridiplantae > Streptophyta > Magnoliopsida > Rosales > Urticaceae > Parietaria > Parietaria judaica. The sequence continues at coordinate 6,931,012 of OX940868.1, forward strand.
AAAAAAAATAGTTACATATAATTACGTAAAAATACAACTTGATAATTTCGTTCCATATAATTACAATGATATTGAATAATACATGGGTTTTATTATTAAAAAAAAAAAAAAAAAAAAAACATAAGAGACCCTTTTTTGTATTACGGGTTTTTCTATTCTGATCATCATAGTAAAACTTCAGCAACGCGACAAATCACGTAAAATGCTTACATATTCTTGTTGATGCAAATAAATATGTCTCCTCTATATAAAATAAAAATACTGTATATGGCTTTGTGTAAACCTAAATTTCTTCCAGGTTGGGTATCTTTTTAAATTTATTTTTTATGAGAGGGTAAAAAGGGGATAAGTCTTCAGATTCAGAAGCAAAGTGCACAGTACTGAGCTTTGATGGTCTAATATGTAAGAATTCTAAACTAAGGGGCGATTTGGAAATACATCTGCAAAGTAGCTCAGCTCAGATAATAAGGAGAGAGAGAGACGAGAGAGAGTTTGTTCTTCGCGCGATATCCATTGTCCATTCAGAGAATTAGAAGCCACTTCGTTCCCATAATCGTTAGCTCTCTCTCTCTCTCGTCCGATGCAAATGGAGGAAGATAGAGAGAGCCCATCAGATATTAACAGGTTCGATTTCTGGGTTTCATTTTTGCTTCAATTCCATTCCTGTCAAGCTTATGCTGATTGACCTCTCTTTGGGGTTTTATTGCTACTTTCCGATTTTCAAGGGAATAAAAGTCGGCGACTTTCTGCTGACACTTTTCTTTTTCCTGTCCGATTACAAAGATTCTTATAAATATCACTCAATGGTGTATGCTAATTATTTATTTTTATATATATATATATGTATATTGTTTGGAGTGGCAACGAAAATCTCAGATCTACTTTCAGATCACAATTTTCAGGGTTAATTACAGTCGCAAAATACTATAACAGCACCATTCTGAGTAATGAAATTGAGAACTCATGGTCTTTTGTTCAAGAATAAAAAAATAATGGGTATTTCTTATTCGAATTATTCGATAAGAAGTTGCGGCATTTAATTTTTCGGATTTCGGATAATTCCCGTTTTCGAGTTTTGTCCTTACTTTTACTGAATTTCGATTCCATAAAACGTCCCGTGGCAGCCTTCAGGTCCTCCACATACTAAGAACAATCAAGAAAAGGAAGCTGCAGGCTGAGCAATTCGACTTGCCCGAGCCGAAGCAGGTATGCTGCGAACGAGCCATGGTGTCAGACGGTCCCGTGTCCGTCTTCTATGGAAGTCACGAAACAGGCAAGATCGAGCGGTTCATGAGCGAGAAGAAACAAAAGGTGCACGCCCCGAGCTACCAGTCCGGGCCTGAGTCCATCAAAGATAGCAATAGCTTAGGCGATGACTCTGATTCCTCGACGTCTCTTTATGCTGAATCGAAAATGGAAAAGGAATACGCGAACGTATGTGATCAAACGTCGTATTCCTTGGATTATTCAGAGAATATGAAGGGCGTTTGCGTAGGAGAAGACCCTCAAGCATTTCCGAGTTTCGAAGATCAACTTCTCGAGTTTGAAAATCATGGAGATTACATTCCTTCGGAGTATGGCGAAGAAAGCCTTGATCAGTGTACAGATAAGGAGCTTGAAGATCTTCTCTTTGCAAGCGGGCTGAACTCGAATGTTTATGTGCTTTCCTCCGGAAGATGGACTGTAAATCAAGGTAATATTGTTTGAAGTATGGACAATCATCAACCTCTTTTAAATCTCGGTTTTCGTTCTGAATTTGTAAATTGGAATAATTTCTCATTGATAGTTACAAAATCGGCAGTTTTTGTTAATTTTAAGCACTGGTAATTTGGTGTTTTTTTTTTCTTCTTTTAACACTAGTAAGCACTAATTCTATGAAGATTTTATCTGTAAATTTAGTATTACTAAGTAGATTTAAGATTAAAATTTTATCAAGATTGTCAATTTTTTAACGATCAGAATCGGAATCGATGTAATGTACAAGGCCGGGGTGGAAATTGATATTAGAAAATTGAAGAGAAAACTGTGACAATATGATAAGTTGATGTGGCATAGCGATATGGAGTTTGAAGGAGATGAGATGTTAGTTTTTTCTCCTTGATTCATATTTTCTGATCCAAGTTTGCTATTTGTTTTGTTATTGTGACGCAGAGGCTCAATCGGGCAGTCGAAAACCGACAATTGATCAAGAATTTGAGCAGTATTTTTCGTCGTTGATGCTCTAAGGTGACGGCTCTCGACGATGATGATTAAGATGTGTAAATATATTAAGGATCTTGTGTGTAGAATCTGGTAATAATGAGAAAGTGGTGTTTCACCTCATTGATACAAACGATGCTCAATATATAGGCCTTTTTATTAATCTGCTATTCCAAAAGTTTTGTTTTTTTGTTTTTTTTTTTTAAGACAGCTTTGCTGAAGTGGGGATCGAACACACAACTTCACTTTGGTTGTTTCCTATGAAGATAGTCCAAAATTCAAATTCTGCTGTCAACAGAAATCAGTCGGAAATTAAGCTCGATTTCGACAAATATATATATATATGATTTTTATGGTTTCCGTGTATCAAACCCGAGTAATGCTAATGATTGAATATCCTCGAGTGTCATTGGCAAAGTACAAATCTTTGTCGGAGTGATTGCGGTATACTCGGTCTAATATTTTATTAATAAGAGATTGAATATCATTTTTTTTTTCAATAATCAAGAGAATTATGCAAATATTCGGAAGTATTAAGAATAGAAAACAGGATTTCACTCTCGCGTAAGATATATAACAGTGATGGTCATAAGTGTAGCACATAAACATTAAGAACATGAGAAGCGTCTATACAAAGTTTCTTACATAACGATGATGCGGAAAAGGAATAGAAAGAGAGAGAGCCGCAAAGTATGGATTTATTTGTCGACTTGATTGAGCTTGCCGAGGCCATTGCAGCGAGCGCACACGATCTGGGTTTCGTCCTTCCTTGCTGCGTTGGCTCTCAGTGCCGCCCCTCCCCTCCTAACGAACCCCGCCCCATCACACTCCGGGCATCTGCATCCGTAATTCACTTTTCATTAGTAAAAAAAATAATAATAAACTCCCTTTAGAACTATGTGCTATATATTAAAGAAATAACCGAAGATGTTAACTTGTGTGCAACAAAATGACTTTTTGAGAGTATTTCTCATTAATTTTACTTCTTTCTCTATATTTTGAGACTTTTACATTGACAACTTTTCGAAAACTATATTTCTAGACGTTTCATACTTTGCACGATAATAACGTAATCTAATAAATTGATAAATATTCATTTCGAGTAAAAAATGCTTTGTTCACAAACTAATATTAATTTTTCTTCTTTTTCTTAACTGGCAATGGCATTGTTACCAAACACTGAAATGCAAGGCCTAATCGATATATACACACTTAATTTCTACAAAATCGTTGAAATCGGTTTCCAAATTAAACGGTATAAATTTAGAAATGGACCAAAGAGAGAAATTTACAGGTCTTTGCGCGAGAAGAGAATAGGAAAGCCGGTTCCGAGTATTGCCACCAAAGCGGCGCCAGCAATCAGATAAGTCGTGCCATCGCTGGAGACATCGCCAACCGCCGCAACCACCGTGGAAGGCCTCCTCTTCTCACTAGCCTTGTTCCACGAGCAGCCGGTTGGCGAAGCGCACACGGAAGATCTGCTCAATTGCTTCGCCGAATTCGCGGGGAAAACAGTGGGCAGAGAAGGAATCGATGCCATTTTTCTGGTGATCCTTTAGGGTTTTGGTTGGCCAAGAGAGCGACACATACGCTTGTTATATAGTTTATGATCGGTGGCTAAACCATACAAGCATTTGGATAAGGCCACGTCAGATTTTTATAATCCATTTGAGCTTGAAGATAAGGCCACGTCAGCTTCACTGGCTCCTGCAGTGCCAGCGTGTCATGCCAATGAGGCTCAGGCGAGTTTACGAAGCCAGGCCAATGGAACACTAACACATCATCAACTTGATAAAATATCAGATGTGCATGAGTCAAAGAAGAATAAAACTGTGATGAAATAATAATAATAATAATAATAATAATAATAATAATAATAATAATAATAATAATAATAATGAAAAAAAGGATTAGGGATTTATGGGCATAATGTGTAAAGGGATATTGTGGTAAAAATACTATAATTTTGTCAAATTTGTATTTCCACATTTCCAAGCTTTTAATCGCGTTGATTAAATACCTAAGTCGAGATAATTTGCATTGATTACGTCTCATGTATTCTATTAATGTTGTGTAGTTTTTACACTTGCACTATTTAAATAACACTCATGTTGAGATTTCTCGTGTTAAATATTACTTCACTCTAAATCGTACACGTATTCGTAATTTTTAATGTTAATAGAGACATATAGGAGAAACTAATAAAAATCGTAAATTTTACGACTTTATATATTTAACCAATAAAATTAAAAACTAGAAAAGATGCCGTACTATTCAGAATTAATTAAATATATAATTTGTACAGATATGGTCAGGGGTCCTCCATAATCAAGGAAATTTTTTGCCGCAAAGCAATGAGCTGGTTTAGTGACCTTATCTCTTCCCATGAAAGTCGAGTGTCATTTGTGGTAGAGGTTAAGTTATAATATGACGCTGATATTGATACTTTTTTTTTACTAATATTTTAGAAGACTCTAGTGTAGTTAGGAAATTTTTGGAAAATGATTGATTGATACGTTTCTAAGAAATCTAGAAATAAAATATTCTAAAGTTTTGACTTTTTATCAAATTTTTAAGAGCTTTTGAAGGGCTTCTAAAGGACTTGCTAACTGAGTCAAAACCTATTAAGGAAGTCAAAAGAGCCCAATCCACGGAAAAAGTCAGTGATCAACGATGAAGGTTGAAAGGTTCATCGCACGGCGAAGGAGTTGCCGATGAAGACCGGAAGCAAGGAAAAAAGAAAAGGTTTCATCGACGAGACTTCCATAAATAGGCTCATCGACGAAGTGTCATTGCCAGAAAGACAGATCCTACCAATACAAAGGCAGAAGGCTGAGCGATGAGAAGAGGAGCGAGGAAAATAACTAGGGATAAAGCGACGAGAAATGATAGTGGCAAGAAACAATCCGTGCAGCGAGACTGACGCCTCGGGAATATGCCAGTTAAAAACGTTATTTCTATGCAATTAAGCTTGATAATTAAGGCAATTATAAAGGAATCAAACATAAATTGTAACCGACCATCTATGAGGTTGGCAGAGAGAATCTAAGACAATAAGGTTATATAAAAAGCGAGCCGAATGATGTAATAGGAGAGGGGAAAATCGGACAAGAGATTGAATACACACCAAAATTCTTTAGCACTTTATTCTCTTCAAGCTCATTTTCAATTGTGTGATTGAGTTTTAACGAAATGACCCGAGTTCTTAGGTAATTCAAAATCGAAATTACACCAATCCTGAATTCGTGATTGTTGCGGTCATTCAAAATCGAAATTACACAAATCCTGAATCCGTGATTGTTGCGGTCATTTTCACCTCAATAAATTTTGTTTTATTTTAACGCCCTTAAAACAGTATTCATTGTTATCCTTGTGTATGTACTTATGCTAAGACATTAATATTATAGAATAAAATTATCTGCAATATGCTAATCTGATACTAGTCTTCCTATTTTATAAAGTACCTGTTGGTTACCCGTTTTACTTTTATCACAAAATCTAATCAATAGAAATCAGCATCAATATAGAAGAAGTACATAAATTTTTTATAAATTAATATTGTTAGAACCGTATTATACTCTTGAATTAATTATTAATAATTAGAGTGTTAGTTATAGAATATTTATTCAAAACTCGTAAATGTCATCTTCTCATGTATCACGAATACCAATACGATTTTTAGGGGAATCAATCACAGCACCGTCTTGATTATGATACCAAATTACAAATCACAGCTTAGTCTTTATTATGATACCAAACTACCAATCACATTATTTTAGGATAAAGGGTATAAAACTAGTCGATTTTTTCTTTCCAAAATCAACAAAATATGTATCAAACATCAATAAAAAAAAAAAGAGAAACTTAAATACAATTTGGAAGAGTACCAACTTAGTTCATATGATCAAAGAATACCTAGAAAGATTATGAGGAGAGTTAGTCGCAGTCCGCAAATACCAAGATAAAGCCAAAACGCATATATGACAAGAATGTTTTGATAACTCTTGGAAGTCTGAAACTAAGACATGGAAATCGAATACACCATGCATGGGCAGATGACAAACTATTAATGAGTGTCTCCGAATCAAACTCAAGACGAAAACAAATATGTTTTTTGTCTTTATTCCACGAAAGTGTTAGGAAATAAAATTTCCTATTAAATGGGCAATAATATTTATGTAATTATGTTTGCTATTAATTAACCGTTTTATTTTATATCATAAATATTGATAAATGACTTTGTAACCGATATGGAAATAAATGGGTAGATAATAAATTATATTAAATAAGGGAGTTATGGGATTCTTTATAGAAATATTATATAAAGGCTATATGGAATATGCAAAGCTTATGGTCCCCAAAGCTAATCAAAAGAGTCTCTTCTTCCCATCACGAAAGAGACATTGAGTTTCCTCTTTGAGGCATAAGGTGATTAGTGGAGGAAGATCATAAAGCCAACCGGCTCTAATCTACCTCACTGTACTCGATCGTCTTGTAATCCGCTTAAGAAATCGGCGATCACGCATCATGGATACCGGTAACTTTTCTATCCTTAACTATCTTTTCGGAAATGCTTAGGATGATGTGATCGTATATATTGTTATGGATCATGGTTATATCTAACAGAAAGAGCTTATTTCAAAATAAAAACTTTGCCTGTAAGAAATTACCGCACCGAAAAGCCGGCCATGGCCATAATTAAAATTGTGTCAGGGTCTCTTACCACGAAACTAAATCCTGCTCTTTAACCGTCTAAGAGGCAATGATGCACATCTAGTTGAGAGTTTAGACAACATTCTTCCACTTTACAATTTTTACTGAACTATTGCCGCTTAGATGACTACATCAAGTCTACAAGTCTAGTAGAGCTAGATAACGTATAAAGCATTGATTCGATTTTCGCGATAATCGAGCGATAATCATTTATCGCTGAAAATCAGTTCTCGATAACTTATCTCCTCTAATCGTTATCTTTTTATACTTATCGCGATTTTTCGATTCGAAAAGCAAATCACTTATCTCTCAAACCTATCAAGTGTATTTTCTCGAAAAGCAGGCTAATTTTCGATAAAAAACGATAAGTCAACTCTGGTATAAATTTTTCTATATTGCGGCAGAAGTTCCAACTTCTTTTAAGTTCACAATTTAAAGGTGTTTTTATGGTTTTTTTAAGTGGATCTTGAGTGTTTTGAAGTTTAAATGTTGTATATGTATGAATCAAGTCAAATTTTCACACTTTTATTACATATTTGTAGTAGTTACTTAGAAAGCTATTAGGTTGAATAAAAGTTAAACTTTTAGTTTCATATTAGTTTAATTGTACATTTTACATTTTCAATCAAATGTTGTAGTTGTAATTGATTTTCATAAAAGTACATGATGGAATATAGATGAATTAAGATGATTTGTGTATTTTTTTTTGCAAATTTGGGTTATATTTAATGGTTTATGCAAATTATTTATAATTGCAACAAACGTAGCAATTTTCCTAACAATAATGAATTTGAGATATATTTTAATTTTTTTTATGTAATTTCATTTTTTTAACATTGTATATAATTAGGAAACTGTTAGTTTGACATAATTATTTTTATAGCTTGATGTTTTTCTGAATTATTATCTTATTGCGGCAAAAACACATATTTTTGCAAATTGGTAAAGTTAAGCTAGTTAGTCTTTTTTTTTTATGTAAAATCATTTTATAACATTTTATATAACTTATAAATTGTGAGGTTGAAATAATTATTTTTTGATTTGACGTTTTCCCGAATTGCAACCTTATTGCGGCAAAAGTAAATATTTTTAGAAATTGCTTAAATTGAGCTATTTCTTCGTTTTTTATATGTAACTTCATTTCATATCATTGTATATAATTCTAATACTGTGATTATGAAATTAATTGTTTTGTAATTCGATGTTTTTCAATTATTGTGGAAAAAGTACATTTAGTTTTATGTTATGAAAATATTTTATGTATGAAAATATATATGAAAATATTTTATAAGTTTTCCATCGATAAATCTATCGATAACCGATTAATCCATCGATAAGTTCGATAAGTTTCGGTAACGACAAAAGATAAATTTTATAAGTTTTCCATCGATAAATCCATCGGCAATCGATTAATCCGTCGATAACGGCAAACGATTTATCGGCAAAAAACGGCATTCAAATCCTTGGTATAAAGTTCTATTTAGTACTGAAAAAACCTATTATAACTCATATTTACTCGTGTATACTATAAATATATATATCTATATATATTTAGCTAGTATAAATGTTAAAGATTGACATCTATCTCTGATGACTGTTCAACTTCATTGTATTGTATAATTGGTTACGCCGTGTTTTACTTGTGGAGATTTCACAACTGGTTATTAAATTAAGTAAATTTATTTTTATTTATATTGAATTCGAAAAATATATTAACCGGAAAATATTGTTACTTAACAAATTTAGCAAGTTATTAATTTAGTTACTTAATCCCAGATATTAATAAAAATTATTAATCCATCGAGTATTACTTTTAACAAAGTCCTTCTTGACTTATAAATTTACGCAGCGGCACACAATATTTTCAGTATTTATTCAATATAGGCAACTTAAAAATGGCCTTCTTGGACTTGAAAGTAATAAGCATTATTCTGTAGGATTCAGCTAATTTGTTTAGATTTCTGCCCAAGGAAAATACTATCTTAGACAAATAAAAATAATTATTTTAGACTCATTTTACAAGTAAATAATTGCCCTTATCAAATTTATGACGCCATAAAAATAACCAAAGAAAGTAAGAAAATCCCAAAAATATATTATGAATTCGTGTAACCGACCAGACATTGAACGAACAACAAGACACCGAAACTAAACTATAAAAAGTGTAAGTAAATCAAATAAAATTTACAGAACAGATAGAGACATCGAACTGGGGGGCACTAGGCACACGCTTGGTCACCGGTGGCGCCTCGAAGACGGCACGGCGACGAAGAGCGAGTCGAGATCCGGCGGTTGGAAGAACCCATTCTTCGGCGGCTTGCGGTTCGCCGCTGCCGCGGGCTTCTTCCTAGGCGGCGGCGGCGGGCACGCCAACGTCTCCGGGATCCTCGACTCCCTCCGCCTCGGCGTCGTGCAACACTCCTCCGCCTCCATCTCCTTCATCACCATGAATGATCTCAGATCTCGAGTACAGAGACTACTTGTAAAAGACGCGGGGTTTTATGAATTTGTCTACTATGTGTGTTTATATATATATATATATATATATATTAATTATATATGATTTTTCAGTGAAAATTATTTGAAAATTTGAAAAAGCGTTCCAAATTGGCTCGGGTGGGTCCGGCTAATAATCTCCGGGTCGGGTCAAGGCGGTCATCGTGTGTCTTCGCTGGGTCCAGCTAAGCGCTGGTTGGCGGCGATGACGTGGAAGCTTTTCAACGGTTGAAATTCGCCCACGTGTTTGACACGTGCTGGAATCCAGACCCTTCTGGTGAGTTTATTAATTGTTTATTGGCGGCGCGAAGCGTTAAGGAGAGCGGGAAAACGAAACGCTTTTAAATTAATTGTTATTTAATTTGTAGGAAATCAAACGGTCGGTGATTCTAATTTTCATTTTTAAATTCAAATTTAAATCTAAATAGATGTGTGTTTAATGTTTATCATAGTGGGTCCCACTTGAAAGTTGAAACTAGTGGCTAAGAAATTGTCGGTTGAATTTAATGTTGCAACTTGCATGATACTGGCTTTTATTGAACCAATTTAATGAAAAAGACCCAAATATTTTAACTGGCCCAATTAAGCATTATGTGGGCTTTTCTCCATCTTCTATTTGGGCTTCAAATTGACATTATATAGGTTCGCTTTTATATATGAACTTTCTTAGTATCCTATATAAATACATGAACTGCAAGCAAAACTAGATTTAGGATTAGGGGAAGCATTCCGATTCGAAAACCCATATCTGATTCTGAACTAGATTCTGGATTATGGTCCTCACGTCTAGATTAAAATCATATGAGTGTTCCGGGTAAAGTTTTTCCAGAATCGAATACCAAGTTTTATAATTATCTGCTTTTAAACCTGAGATCATTGATTGTTTATGAGATGTTCAAGTTGTATCATCTATAATATATTTACTTTACTTTCTCACATATCAAATTAAAATAATTTGTTTTATAATAAATTGTAATTTGTCGCGATTGACAATACATATAAATCTCAAAACAGAACAAACCGCATTTAGAAAAAGTCACTGGCAACTCTAAATCGCCAGTGACTAAAACATGAGAATCGGACAACCAATGAGAGAAAAAAGATTTTATTTTTGGAACTTACAGTAAACAGATTGTTAATAATGACTCAAACAAATAAAAAATCTAGGGTTTTTTTTTTTGTTTTTTTTTGTTTTGTCTTGGTCCAAAAACAAAGCTTTATGCGACTCAAGGCTTCAACTTCAAAACAAAGAAAATTTTCACCCTGAAAATTGAGTTTTGCTATAACGTAGCCTTCGAAATGTCTTGTCGTATGCCCGAAATACGTGTCAAACCTAATCTTGAGCCAGTTAACAGCAAGGTATTAAATTTCTCGAATATCCATCGGCATGTCCATCGAAAATCTTTTTTCGAGAATATGCGAAACGATATATCCATCGACATATCCATCGACTTACCTATGAAATACACATCGGCAAGCGATATATCCGTAAAATTAAAAAGTGCAAAACGACATCGGCAAGCGGTATTTAAAACCTTGGTTAACAGTAAGCTTCTGCCATTTAGTCCAAAAATCTAATAATACTAATTTTTTGGGGCAGCAAAACATAATTTAAATTCCCGGCTCCCTATTCGGGTTTCCCAAAAAACAATAACAAAAACCTAATAGTCCTGAATCGGAATCACACAAGGAAATTATTGAATTCTTATCTAACAAAACTTGGAATAAAATAAACATATATATTTTTGGTGTGATTTAGAATAGAATACAAGAGAAATAAAAACAAAGAGTAGAGCATGCGCTTATCCATGGATTGGAGGCACATGATACAATACAACAACCGCCTCGTGACTCGCCTCGCATGGCGTGGGTTTGTTGCGCCGTCGCTTCAACCCTGCGGGCCCCAGCGTTGACTTTAGCAAGCTCACGTCCGACCAAACAGATTTGGTGCTTCTCAAACCGGTGCCCACTTGGGCGCTAAACGACGCCGTCGGGAGCGGCTAACCTAAGCCCACCGATCTGGAAGTCAACGCCCTTGCTTTGTCGCCACGTTTTGTAGGACTCGTGGGAATAAGTCAAAGCCACGTACGGCCAAACGTCCCTCACTTTGAAGCAACAACTCGGACCATCTTTTGCCTTGGGATATGCATCTCGTAGTGCTAGGGTAGTTGCCTAATCTTAATTGAACTTTTGTTAATTAGTTTTTTTTTTTTTTTTCTTAACATCAATTTGAAAGTAAACTTTGATAATTATCGTGACAATGTCTGGTGCGACCGTACCGGCTCTTAATGCATTGATCTTGTAAGAATTCCGAAATTAAGCGTATTTGGACGAGAATAGTGATATGGGAATAAGCGCTATCTTTTTCTTATATTTTAATTTTGACTACAAAGTGTAATCATATAATTAGTCAAGCATTTGAAACTTTCATCTTGACTCGGAAGGTTGAAGCCTTTACAGCATTAAAAATTTAAAACCACAAAACGTGAAATAAGTTTTGTTCGAGCTCAACGTGAAATTTAATGAAAAAATGTAATTTTAATTATTCGCTTAAAGGTACCTTATATACTAAATCTCACTCTAGACTGTGACGATGGGAATATAATAGTGTTTGTTTTTTTTATTCATTTTTAATATGGTTTTTTAAGGGATTTCGTAGGGGTGTTTTGGGATTGATACTTTTTTGCAAGAGATGTTGAATTGTGGGATTACATTGTTGGACCACAACGAAGTTGCTAGACGTTTGCATTAACCTATCTTTGTCCTAATAGTAAATTGTCACGTCTATTGAATTTGTAGCTTTATAGCTTGAAACGTATGTATCAAAATAGGAATATCTATGTTGCATAATGGAGGCTATTGATTAATTGATGTGTGTGTATTAATGGACGATGCACTTTCCCTACTTTAGAATTCAATTTCTTTGTTGGACATGGTTCTATTTTTGCATGATAATCATCAATTTTCTCAATGAGCTAATCATGGTTAAAAAAAAAAAAAGAAAAAGAAATAGTGTCTATACAAATATGCCATATGAACTTTAAGCCTTATAATAATAGCTCGTTAGCTTCCAAAAGGATTAATTAAGAGTTTACTTGTACAAGTATACTAAACCTTCCTCTGAAATTTAATACACTTAGTAAATTCTATACCTACTAAATTTTTGAACGTCAACCACATATCTTATTGCCACCAACTCAATCAAATGTCAAACAATGTAGTTAGTAATAACTTAATAATCATCTTAACAAAAGAAAAAATAGCAATAATTTTTTTTTTAATATAATAAGAATCCACTATATATAGGTATAGCTTTGGGCAGGATTTGAACGCCGGGAACTTAGTGAGGCCTCACTTCCGGGAAAAAATATCCATTAGCATGTTGGATGATCAGACATAGCAGTGGAATATGTACAAAATCGGAGAATTTTGGCGCCAGTACTAATAAGGATGATACAAATTTTGAGAATTAGAACTTTTTCCAAGAAAAAAAAAACTAGTAAATCTATATTTAAAATTATTGAGATTTTTGACGAGATTAACCTTAATTTTTTTAACCCATTAACGATGAGTTGCATGGTCTATGGAGTACACACATTAACATAAATATGTACTAAATAAAGCATTGTACAATTGCCTAAAACTATTAAAATATGCTCTTAGCTTCAACTCCTGAAAAATGTAAAATGTGAATAAATAAATAAAGTGTAATCTTCGGTGGTTGACTCTTGCATGCTTCTGTTGAAATGGGGTCATGGGTCAGGTATAGCTTTGGTCCATAAAAAATAGTAGGAGACAAAGGAACAAAATTATTTAAAGAAAGAAAGGGAATCAAATTACCAAAGTAAAAATATAAATAAATAAATGAACATAATCCTAGAATGCGACAGCACACGCATAGCCTTATCAGCCTCATACACACACACATGTCTATCAGTCTCTATCTATATATTATATATGCATTTTAATCTCATCTAGTAACCATAATATAAAGCAATTAATCTTATGAATCTAAACTAAAGATTCATATTTACACAATGTAGAAAGTAATATAGAAAGTAATTTACATGAAAAAAAAATCCTATATTATATACAAGTACAAACCTATGAAACAAATTCCGGGATACATATAATAGTATTAAGAGTAATCAAACGTAAAAAATAAAATAATATTATAGGGCAAGTTTTGAACAATTTCATCTCATGAAAAGTGATAAAAAAAAGTGCATTCCTATTTACATCATCTTGTATTTGAAATGTCACAAGGGAAGAAAAACATAATATATGATAATGATGTTTTTGTTGTTGTTGAACATATCCAAATTTATCATTAGTAAATGTCAAAATGCAAAAGTCAAAGCCTAATGCTTACAAAGATACATAAACCTTACGTACTTTCAAAAGTCAACACTCACAAACACACAAACTCGTAGACGTGACAACTTCCTCTTCCTCATCTACTCCACTTTTTCTCCATCATACATATATACACATATACATATATATACACACACAAACCCTCATTATTCTCTTCCTATAACAACAACAACAACACGTAAAACACAAAGATCTTATGGTCTTGTCTTGAAGAGAAAAACCATTATTGATCAAAGCTACATATTGAATAATGGAGGAAGATCAGGCGGCGGCGGGTGCGGAGTGGTCGTCCTCGGAAGAGGAGCTCGTGAGAGAACTTCTGGATGACGTGTCACCCTTCTTCCTGATGCAGCAAGACAAGCTCGGTGGCGAAAACGACACGACATTCACGAGCTCGTCCTCGAATGACAATGAAGAGAGCGGCAATTACAGGCTCAGCAACGGCGCAGTGTATTCGGGGCCAACCATAGAAGATATCGAGAATGCTTTGACCGTCACTTCAAGAAAACTCCAGCCCCAAGCTCTCTATAGCTCACAAGCGAGGTGTGTGTATATATATATATAGGGATAATTCTGTCCTAATTTAATTAGTTATCGCTCACTTATGTCAAAGAAAAATTGTGTCAACAATAAACACATAGAATTGTACTTTTGTACGAGTAAACACAAGCTAATCTTAAGTTAAATATATATATATATATACATATGTTTGTAACTTGTAACTATATCTATCATCTGAAGATTCAGAATTGTCACACTTATCTCGTAATTCTGTCCAAGTTTTATTAGTTAACCGTTCCCGTATATATGTCGAAGAAAAACCGTATTAACGAAAATCACTTAGAATCGTTGTTGACTTGTTGTGTATGAATAAGCACAAGCTAAATTCATCTAACGTATAACAAACTACTCATAAATAAAAATATCGAAACATAGTTTCGCTTTTTTAAGTTATGGGACACTCTTTAATTTTTTATTTTTATTTTTATGTTTTTTTATGTTTTATATTTTTTATTTTTATTTTTATTTTTATGTTTTTTATTTTTTTATTTTATGAAGGATATCAATACTGGAAAAAGGACTTAGCAAGATTGAGAATAAATACACACTGAAGATTAAGAGCTGTGGTAGTAATGGCATGTCTGATGATGGCTACAAATGGAGAAAATATGGGCAGAAATCCATCAAGAATAGCCCAAATCCTAGGTAACATTCTTCATTATTACTCCAAATTATGATTATCTAAATATGTTGTGTCAATGTTTCTAATAAGCAATATTAATTAAGAATATGGTAATTTCATGATGTAATTTCTTCATGATCTGCATGGATTCACACTCTCTAAATCGCAATATATGTGTAATAATTTTATTAATCAGACATGTGTTTATTTTACTAATATTAAATGTTTTAAAATCATGTCACAATCGATTGCTGATTAGGATCGAAACAATCATTTAATTTTTTATTAAAATAATATATTTAGTTCTTCAATGGACCTAAACCATCCAACCTTACGTTTTTCATTCTAAAAGCTAAACCTACATGATTAACCAACCACCAAATTAACTATTTGTTTAAAAGGTCCCATTTTAAGTAAAATAACAACATTATATGAACTATTAATAAAACCCTTAGTTGTATTCCTTTCTACAAAGAAAGTATTAAAAAAGTATTGTTTTTCAAATATTTCCTAGACTAAAAATCCATTATTATTTTTAAAAATATTTTAATTAAAACAAATCTAATAAAAGCCCATTAATTAAACTACCTAAAATATATTTTTAATGAGATTCATTTATAAAGAATTTATTTTTATACAAAATACTGATTGGGATATTTTTAAATTACCAATATTACTGGTAAAATCTAATCAACATAATCCATATCATTTGTTAAAATTGTACAAAAATATCATCATGACACTTAAAATAATCTATCATCATAATCCATATTATTAGTTTTCGGACTCAAAAATATTAGTTCAAATGCCTTGTTATGGCATAGCTAATTTATTATTATTATTAGGGTAAATGAGGCAAATGCCCATTTGTGACTCAAGGTTTAAAAAAAATGCCCATTTCTAATTATGGTAATTATAACCACCAACAAATTGAAATATGGACTAATTTGCCCTTTCACTTTTTAATTCACATTATTAATTCGTTTTTTATTAATTAAAATAAAAAATATATATTTTCCTTAAATGTAGCAAACTAAATAAATCAACATTAAATCATTCCTATTTTAACGATTTCACAAAACTTTTTTGAATTAATCCTCCATATTTTAAAGATTAAAAACATAATATGATTTTTGAATTTTTGGTCCCTAACAATCAATATTATTTAAACTGTATATGAGAAATGCCGAACAAACATTATTCACAATTTGAGACTGTAAATAAAATTACGAAAAATTGTATATGTATATACAATTTGAACTGTAAATAAAATTACAAAAAATTACAAAATTTACGAAATCATGTCAAACTGTAAATGTAAATGATGTCAAATTGTAAATGAACTTACCAAAAACTGTAAATATATATACCAATATTAATATCTAATGTATATACCAATACAAATGCTACAAAACTGTAAATATCTATACCAATACCAATACTTATACCAAAAACTGTAAATATATATACTAATATTAATACCAATATACATACCAATACAAAAACCAAATTTAAACTGTAAATATATATTACCTTAAAACTGTAAACATATATACAGAAAACTGTAAATAAATTTACAGTTACGATTGCGTGGAAAGGATCATCGCGCCGCGATGGAGAGCAATCGAGGAAGGATGCGCGACGGAGGGCGACCGCGACGGAGGAAGGAGGCGCGATGGAGGGCGACCACGACGGAGGCCACGACCGCCTCCTCGGCAACCGCGACCACGGTCGTCGAAGCCACGCACGAAGTTGACGCGCTTTCGGCCCGAATCCGGCGATGGTGGTCAATCCGACGAGAGAGAGAGAGAGAGAGAGAGAGAGAGAGAGAGAGAGAGAGAGATAGATAGATAGAGACGTGAGAGGGATAGTGGGAAAGAGAGAGAGAGAGAGAGAGAGAGAGATAGATAGAGACGTGAGAGGGATAGTGGGAAAGAGAGAGAGAGAGAGAAATATTAAATTTTGGGTCAAAATAACAAAATTAAATGATAACCTAATTAATAGGGGAAGTTTTCAACCAAAATTTAAGGATGATTAATTTAATTTCAAAAATAAATATATAATAAATAATTAAATACGAAAATAAATAAATATAATTAAGATCAAGGTTAATATGGTCCAATATATTTTTAAAATGGGTATAAATGAATTGTTTGAAACTATGGGCAATTCCCTTAAACCTTAAGTGATTTTTGGGCATTTCATGGGTTTTTCTTTATTATTATTATTATTATTATTATTGAATAGTCCCTACATGCTCTAAGTAACTCTAATAAAATTTTTATTTTAAATAAATAGGAGTTACTATAGGTGCACAAATCCGAGGTGTAGTGCAAAGAAGCAAGTAGAGAGGTCCATGGATGACTCGGACACACTCATCATCACCTACGAAGGTCTCCACCTTCACTTCACTTATCCCTTTTTTATTTTGGGCCAACCCAACCAGGCCCATCAACAACCCAAGAAGCCCAAGAAGAATGCATCTGACTCTGAGGCCCAATACCCACCAAGCCCATCAACTTCCGTGTTGGGCCATTCTCAAGGATTGGTCCATGAAGAAAGGGCCTCCCAAGGGCTTCTTCAGGACATGGTTCCGCTGAAGATCCTGAATCCGGCCACCAAAGCGGCGTCGTTTTCCTCGTGTTCCTCCCATCACTCGTCTCCGAGCCCAGCCTCGCCCTCTTCGCTGCACCAGCCTAGTTGTCACTATACTTAGGTTTTTCAATATTGGAATAAACCCTAGCATTAGTTAAATTCTTATATATAATTATGCAGTATAATATATTTACACAATTAAAGGGGAATAAGTCTTGATGGGTCATAGTTTTTCTCTTGAATCTAGCCATTTAGAATGTGAACAATATAATATATATGTAGTGATATTACAATGTGAATAAAGAAAAGTTATGCTATATGTGTTCGTAATTATGCTTACAATTTATCTATCTATTTATTTATAAATAAAAAGAAAATCTCGAGGGATGACATGACAAGTTAGATTCAAAGGAATTATCGTTTTTTTTTTTTAATTTTTAATTTTGAATTATTTTTTATGAAAAATACGTTTATAGAGTGTGTAATCATATTCTGCTGATTGCTAGTAATGGGTTAATGATTTTTGTTCATGTATAATAACTCCTGATTTTAATGTCTCAAATTAATACCACAAAGACGCAAACTAAAGGTAAATAATAGTTTACAAAAAATGTATATTCGAAATACGAAGAATATGGATGGACAAAGAATTATTCAGATTTAATTTGAGCGTTGTTATACTATTTTAGCATTTTTTATGAGTATATCTCCGTCTATCAAATAAATAAAAATTATAAGCAAAATAACCTGAAGATCTACGATTGTTTTTCTTCCAAAAAGAAACACCGATTTTGCTCTTCTCCACTAATGCGTTAGAACGGGCAACGAAAAATTGGAGATGGTTGAGGAGACCAATTTTATGAAAAAGATCAACTGCCTCAAGATAGATATACTAACGATATCTATAATAAAAATGCGAAATTCAAAGCAATGTGCCTTTAGCTGTTTAAAATTGTTCCTCGGTCTTTGATATTGTTGTTCTTTTATCAACTAATGGTATCTTCCTTCTTTTTATACTTGTATTTTAAGAACTCCTTTTTATACTTGTAGTCGTAATACTTGAATTTTGAGATCATGCACTCTCTTGGTCCAATAAGTCTTTGATATGCATAAAAAATAAAATAATAAGAACATAAAAAACAGTAATAAAGTTAACAAAATATTTACGCATAAAGAACAATAGTGTAACGAATAAGAGTGATCATTTGTCATACTTCCTTCAGTTTTTATGGGACCGATATATTACGGGGTAATTTTGTAAATGTTATTTAATAAAGGAAAATTATTTAATTAATTATTTCTTTATTAAATAAACCTATTTTTTACCAAAATATTCAGCGGAGGTCCGTTTTCGTAAAAACAAAGGTTCCCGATGATCCCAAAAATATCAAAACACCCAAAAACGACATAAAGTTTGCAAAAATCGACCTCGAGGACCACCCGAGGCCTTCGAGGGCCATCCGGGACCTCCGGCTGGGCCCCATCGCCTCTCTGCAGGGCCCACAAGGGTCAAAGCTGACCCAGCCACATGTCAACACGCCACTGGGCGCGAGGGAAACGCCTCAGCCAACCGCAGCGTGACACGTGGACGCTGAGTCAGCAAAACTTGGAGCCAAAGTTTGCTGAGCCCGCCGCCTTCCGGCCGCGCGTGAGGGCGCGTCGTTGCTCCGATCGCCGCGATATTTGCGGCAATGGATTGGCCACATCTCGGGGAGTCAGAAAAACATATAATTTTCCCCAGGGGGCCTCCCGGATGAAGAGATAAATTCAAAACAAGATCCGGGTTTTTCCCTATAAATAGGAGCTCGGATCTCCTCAACACACAAGATTTTTCCACTCGAGTAAACACTTGGGAAACGCCTCAAAAGCTCCCAAAACTCTCTCTAAACTTCCTAAAACCGATATTCACTCAAATACCCCGCTAATGTTGAGCGTCGGAGGTGAATCGGGGGGCAAAACCCTCGTTTCTCCCTGACCGCGGTGTTATTTTGTCAGGTCCCGGAAGAGAAAAATCCAACGAAAGCGGAAGCCCTGGTGAAATTCCTACTCGGTTCTTGGCCCGCCTGATAGGACCAGTTCTACGCGGTGTCCAGTCTATCCCCCCAGTCCATTGCGCGGCTGAGGGTATATCCTGGGGACACGAGCCTGGGCCCACAATTCAGGACGAGGGGCCCGACTTAGGGGAATTTCCGCCAAGATCCACAAGACGACGTTAAGCCCTACACTCGTTGTAACCGAGCCACCACGACTACCACGGTCGCCCTACACTCGTTGTAACCGAGCCACCACGACTACCACGGTCGCCCTACACTCGTTGTAACCGAGCCACCACGAGCTCGAATTTGCATCAACAAACACCGCCGCATCATTTCCGGTCGTCAAGCTCCATATATATATAACTTCCTCAAACATATATCCCTTTATCATATACACATACACATGTATATATAACAAAAACAAAACAAATATATATTATACACAAATATATATTGCATATATATACCATTTATAAATATTGCATATATATACCCTTTATACAAACATATATTGCATATATATACCCTTTATACATATACTGATATACACAAACACAAACGTGATCAGCCAGAATTGAAAGGCTGATACACACATATACATATTACCTTATACACATATTATACATATACACAAATATATACAAAAATATATGTATAGTATATATTATATAAAAAAAAAGATGAGAAGAAGCAGGTGAAGGTCATCGGCAAAATGATCGACCAAGCTTTCCTCATCTCCACCAACGGAGAATCTGCCGAGCAGCCCTACGTCAACGGGACGCACGATCACGTTATCGGCACGGCGATCGGAATCGGAATCCCTGCCGCCGTGACAGCAGTGACATCACAGCAAAGTCACGCGCAGAAAAACCCCGCCACGAAGGGAGCCCGCTGCTCCGAGCTCCTTCGAGCTTGCCAAGAGTTCGAAAACTCTGCCAGTCAGTTCCTCCACGAACGCCGACGACCCCGAGGCGACCTCCCGGCGCGTTTCTCCGCCAGTGCGAACGGCCTTGTCGCTGCCCGCCATTTCGCGCACCTCCGATCTGGAGATATGGCGCAGCCCATCACCGCTGCGCACGGCGGCGAACTCCGGCGCCGTCGATGGGTTCGCTGCACTCGCCGCCATCGCCCCGCCCGAGGTCAGGAGCCCGCACCTACGGCTTCCGCTGCCCCTGTCGCATACGAATCCGCCACCAAAGGGTTCGCCCGGAACTACCCTCGCCACGGCGATCGACGGCGGAGCATCGGCGGTATGACGAGGAAAAAAGAGAAAGGTCTCCCTGAGATTCAAAGGAAAAAAAAAGGTGTCTCTCTGATGATCGAAGAAAAAAAAAAAAAAAAAAAAAGGGGCCTACTTCCATAAAAAAAATGTACACATATAAGTATATACGGCCCGTGGTGACAGCTCTATCATCAAAGTTCGAGGTATAGATCTCGAAGTTCAAAATCGGCGGTCAAGCCCGAACACGAAGAAAAAAGCTATCATGGCAACCCAGACGATCTCAAAGAGCCCTCGCGGCCACCACTAAGTCCGAGGAAGGCTAGGATCTCAATCCCGCCAACTCAGGAAAAAAGACCGAGAAAGGCCAGGATCTCAATCCCGCCGACTCGAAAAAAAAAGTGCGAACGCTCAAAGCGTCACTCGACACACCAAGCCACGCACAGTGACACGACATCCGGCTAAGCCTCCCACGGCCGCCCGGAAACTGTCGGCGACATATCTCCAAGTAAACTCGTATCTTTCTCCACTAAGTTTTATAAATTCCAAGAAGTAACCTTGAAGGTACACTGGTTTTGTAAGAGTGCCCTTCGAGGCACAAGTTTTCGCTTTTCAGCGTTATTTATCTAAAAGTATTATGAATAAAAAGAGCTCTCACGCTCGCCCTTTAGCAAAAAATAAGATGTGACAGGTTTTCTCTCTGAACAAACACTGTGCAGACATTAATGGGAGGTCGTTTCAAAGGGACACCTACTCCGCACAAGCAAAAACACGGTTGGCAGGTCATCTCCGGGACACCCCGTGCACACACGGCAGGTGATCCACGGGTAAACCCCCACGATCGTAAGAGCGTGCGACGGGGAGGGACCCGATGAGACACCCTCATAAACGCAAGCATAGGGTTTTTCCGTGGACGCCCACATACCTATTCATAAAAAAGAGCTCTCATGCTCACCCTGTTTTTGCGAAAAAAGAAAATACGGAAGGTCATCTCTCAGGAAAGCTCCTGAAAACGTGAATGGGGGGTTATTTCAAAAGAACACCGACTCCGCACACGCAAAAACGTCGCTGGCAGGTTATCCCTGAGACACTCCCGTGCACACACGGCAAGTGATGTACGGGGAAGCCCCCACACGACCGTAAAAGCGTATGACGGTAAGGTACTAGCAAAATACCCTCACGAACGTAAACAGAGTATTCATCCCAGGGACGCCACCGTACATCTTTTCAAAAAGCAAAGGATACAAATTACCCTACGAGCAAAAATAGTTTCTCGCAAAGCGAAGCCTTCCGAAAAACTGGGGGGTTAATGTTACGGGGTAATTTTGTAAAGGTTATTTAATAAAGGAAAATTATTTAATTAATTATTTCTTTATTAAATAAACCTATTTTTTACCAAATTCTTCAGCGGAGGTCCGTTTTTGTAAAAACAAAGGTTCCCGGTGATCCCAAAAATATCAAAACACCCTAAAACGACATAAAGTTTGCGAAAATCGGCTTCGGGGACCACCCGAGGCCTTCGAGGGCCATCCGGGACCTCCGGCTGGGCCCCATCGCCTCTCTGAAGGGCCCACAAGGGTCAAAGCTGACCCAGCCACATGTCAACACGCCACTGGGCGCGAGGGAAACGCCTCAGCCAACCGCAGCGTGACACGTGGACGCTGAGTCAGCAAAACTTGGAGCCAAAGTATGCATAACCCGCCGCCTTCCGGCCGCGCGTGAGGGCGCGTCGCTGCTCGGATCGCCGCGATAATTGCGGCAATGGATTGGCCACATCCCGAGGAGTCAGAAAAACATATAATTTTCCCCCGGGGGCCTCCGGGATGAAGAGATAAATTCAAAACAAGATCCGGGTTTTTCCCTATAAATAGAAGCTCGGATCTCCTCAACACACAAGACTTTTCCACTCGAGTAAACACTTGGGAAACGCCTCAAAAGCTCCCAAAACTCTCTCTAAACTTCCAAAAACCGATATTCACTCAAATACCCCGCTAATGTTGAGCGTCGGAGGTGAATCGGGGGGCAAAACCCTCGTTTCTCCCTGACCGCGGTGTTATTTTGTCAGGTCCCGGAAGAGAAAAATCCAACGAAAGCGGAAGCCCTGGTGAAATTCCTACTTGGTTCTTGGCCCGCCTGATAGGACCAGTTCTACGCGGTGTCCAGTCTATCCCCCCGGTCCATTGCGCGGCTGAGGGTATAGCCTGGGGACACGAGCCCGGGCCCACAATTCAGGACGAGGGGCCCGACTTAGAGGAATTTCCGCCAAGATCCACAAGACGACGTTAAGCCAGGCCCAACACGAGCAATTGGGCCGCTAATGGATTGGAGCATTTTTCTGCATCAACATTTTGGCGCTAGAAGGAGGGGCTCACGAGTTTAAGCCTCGAGTCCCTACCAGCACATCCGACTACCACGGTCGCCCTACACTCGTTGTAACCGAGCCACCACGAGCTCGAATTTGCATCGACAAACACCGCCGCATCATTTCCGGTCGTCAAGCTCCATATATATATAACTTCCTCAAACATATATCCCTTTATCATATACACATACACATGTATATATAACAAAAACAAAACAAATATATATTATACACAAATATATATTGCATATATATACCATTTATACATATTGCATATATATACCCTTTATACAAACATATATTGCATATATATACCCTTTATACATATACTGATATACACAAACACAAACGTGATCAGCCAGAATTGAAAGGCTGATACAAACATATACATATTACCATATACACATATTATACATATACACAAATATATGTATAGTATATATTATATATAAAAAAAAAAGATGAGAAGAAGCAGGTGAAGGTCATCGGCAAAATGATCGACCAAGCTTTCCTCATCTCCACCAACGGAGAATATGCCGAGCAGCCCTACGTCAACGGGACGCACGATCACGTCATCGGCACGGTGATCGGAATCGGAATCCCTGCCGCCGTGATAGCAGTGACATCACAGCAAAGTCACGCGCAGAAAAACCCCGCCACGAAGGGAGCCCGCTGCTCCGAACTCCTTCGAGCTTGCCAAGAGTTCGAAAACTCTGCCAGTCAGTTCCTCCACGAACGCCGACGACCCCGAGGCGACCTCCCGGCGCGTTTCTCCGCCGCTGCGAACGGCCTTGTCGCTGCCCGCCATTTCGCGCACCTCCGATCTGGAGTTAGGGCGCAGCCCATCACCGCTGCGCACGGCGGCGAACACCGGCGCCGTCGATGGGTTCGCTGCACTCGCCGCCATCGCCCCGCCCGAGGTCAGGAGCCCCCACCTACGGCTTCCGCTGCCCCCGTCGCATACGAATCCGCCACCAAAGGGTTCGCCCGGAGCTACCCTCGCCACAACGATTGACGGCGGAGCATCGGCGGTATGACGAGGAAAACAGAGAAAGGTCTCTCTGAGAATCAAAGGAAAAAAAAAATGTGTCTCTCTGATGATCGAAGAAAAAAAAAGAAAAAAAAAAGAAAAGGGGCCTACTTCCATAAAAAAAAATGTACAAATATAAGTATATACGGCCCGTGGTGACAGCTCTATCATCAAAGTTCGAGGTATAGATCTCTAAGTTCAAAATCGACGGTCAAGCCCGAACACGAAGCAAAAAGCTATCATGGCAACCCCGACGATATCAAAGAGCCCTCGCGGCCACCACAAAGTCTGAGGAAGGCTAGGATCTCAATCCCGCCAACTCAGGAAAAAAGACCGAGAAAGGCCAGGATCTCAATCCCGCCGACTCGAAAAAAAAAAAGTGCGAACGCTCAAAGCGTCACTCGACACACCAAGCCACGCACAGTGACACGACATCCGGCTAAGCCTCCCACGGCCGCCAGGAAACTGTCGGCGACATATCTCCAAGTAAACTCGTATCTTTCTCCACTAAGTTTTATAAATTCCAAGAAGTAACCTTGAAGGTACACTAGTTTTGTAAGAGTGCCCTTCGAGGCACAAGTTTTCGCTTTTCAGCGTTATCTATCCAAAAGTATTATGAATAAAAAGAGCTCTCACGCTCGCCCTTTTGCAAAAAATAAGATGTGACAGGTTTTCTCTTGGAACAAACACTGCGCAGACATTAATGGGAGATCGTTTCAAAGGGACACCGACTCCGCACACGCAAAAACACGGCTGGCAGGTCATCTCCGGGACACCCCGTGCACACACGGCAGGTGATCCACGGGTAAACCCCCACGATCGTAAGAGCGTGCGACCGGGAGGGACCTGATGAGACACCCTCATAAACGCAAGCATAGGGTTTTTCCGGGGACGCCCACATACCTCTTCATAAAAAAGAGCTCTCATGCTCACCCTGTTTTTGCAAAAAAAGACAATACGAAAGGTCATCTCTCAGGAAAGCTCCTGAAAACGTAAATGGGGGGTTATTTCAAAAGAACACCGACTCCGCACACGCAAAAACGTCGCTGGCAGGTTATCCCTGAGACACTCCCGTGCACACACGGCAAGTGATCTACGGGGAAGCCCCCACGCGACCGTAAAAGCGTATGACGGTAAGGTACTAGCAAAATACCCTCACGAACGTAAACAGAGTATTCATCCCAGGGACTCCACGTACATCTTTTCAAAAAGCAAAGGCTACAAATTACCCTACGAGCAAAAATAGTTTCTCGCAAAGCGAAGCCTTCCGAAAATTTGGGGGGTTAATGTTACGGGGTAATTCTGTAAAGGTTAATTAATAAAGGAAAATTATTTAATTAATTATTTCTTTATTAAATAAACCTATTTTTTACCAAAATATTCAGCGGAGGTCCGTTTTCGTAAAAACAAAGGTTCCAGGTGATCCCAAAAATATCAAAACACCCAAAAACGACATAAAGTTTGCGAA
Source organism: Parietaria judaica (assembly GCA_954871525.1). NCBI lineage: Eukaryota > Viridiplantae > Streptophyta > Magnoliopsida > Rosales > Urticaceae > Parietaria > Parietaria judaica. The sequence goes on from OX940868.1 coordinate 6,956,690, forward strand.
AATCGGCCTCGGGGACCACCCGAGGCCTTCGAGGGCCATCCGGGACCTCCGGCTGGGCCCCATCGCCTCTCTGCAGGGCCCACAAGGGTCAAAGCTGACCCAGCCACATGTCAACACGCCACTGGGCGCGAGGGAAACGCCTCAGCCAACCGCAGCGTGACACGTGGACGCTGAGTCAGCAAAACTTGGAGCCAAAGTTTGCTGAGCCCGCCGCCTTCCGGCCGCGCGTGAGGGCGCGTCGTTGCTCCGATCGCCGTGATATTTGCGGCAATGGATTGGCCACATTCCGGGGAGTCAGAAAAACATATAATTTTCCCCCGGGGGCCTACCGGATGAAGAGATAAATTCAAAACAAGATCCGGATTTTTCCCTATACATAGGAGCTTGGAACTCCTCAACACACAAGATTTTTCCACTCGAGTAAACACTTGGGAACCGCCTCAAAAGCTCCCAAAACTCTCTCTAAACTCCCAAAAACCGATATTCACTCAAATACCCCGCTAATGTTGAGCTCTGGAGGTGAATCGGGGGGCAAAACCCTCGTTTCTCCCTGACCGCGGTGTTATTTTGTCAGGTCCCGGAAGAGAAAAATCCAACGAAAGCGGAAGCCCTGGTGAAATTCCTACTCGGTTCTTGGCCCGCCTGATAGGACCAGTTCTACGCGGTGTCCAGTCTATCCCCCCAGTCCATTGCGCGGCTGAGGGTATATCCTGGGGACACGAGCCTGGGCCCACAATTCAGGACGAGGGGCCCGACTTAGGGGAATTTCCGCCAAGATCCACAAGACGACGTTAAGCCAGGCCCAACACGAGCAATTGGGCCGCTAATGGATTGAAGCATTTTTCTGCATCAACTTTTTGGCGCTAGAAGGAGGGGCTCACGAGATTAAGCCTCGAGTCCCTACCAGCACATCCGACTACCACGGTCGCCCTACACTCGTTGTAACCGAGCCACCACGAGCTCAATTTGCACCGACAAACACCGCCGCATCATTGCCGGTCGTCAAGCTCCATATATATATAACTTCCTCAAAAATATATCCCTTTATAATATACACGTACACATGTATATATAACAAAAACAAAACAAATATATATTATACGCAAATATATATTGCATATATATACCCTTTATACATATACTGATATACACAAAAACAAACGTGATCAGCCAGAATTGAAAGGCTGATACACACATATACATATTACCTTATACAAATATTATACATATACACAAATATATACACAAATATATGTATAGTATATATTATATATAAAAAAAAGATGAGAAGAAGAAGGTGAAGGTCATCGGCAACATGATCGACCAAGCTTTCCTCATCTCCACCAACGGAGAATCAGCCGAGCAGGCCTACATCAACGGGACGCACGATCACGTCATCGGCACGGCGATCGGAATCGGAATCCCAACCGCCGTGACAGCAGTGACATCACAGCAAAGTCACGCGCAGAAAAACCCCGCCACGAAGAGAGCCCGCTGCTCCGAGCTCCTTCGAGCTTGCCAAGAGTTCGAAAACTCTGCCAGTCAGTTCCTCCACGAACGCCGACGACCCCGAGGCGACCTCCCGGCGCGTTTCTCCGCCACTGGGAACTGCCTTGTCGCTGCCCGCCATTTCGCGCACCTCCGATCTAGAGTTAGGGCGCAGCCCATCACCGCTGCGCACGGCGGCAAACTCCGGCGCGGTCGATGGGTTCGTTGCACTCGCCGCCATCGCCCCGCCCGAGGCCAGGAGCCCGCACCTACGGCTTCCGCTGCCCCCGTCGCATACGAATCCGCCACAAAAGGGTTCACCCGGTACTACCCTCGCCACGGCGATCGACGGCGGAGCATCGGCGGTATGACGAGGAAAACAGAGAAAGGTCTCCCTGAGAGTCAAAGAAAAAAAAAAAGGTGTCTCTCTGATGATCGAAGAAAAAAAAAAAAAAGAAAAGAAAAGAAAAGGGGCCTACTTCCATAAAAAAAAATGTACACATATAAGTATATACGGCCCGTGGTGACAGCTCTATCATCAAAGTTCGAGGTATAGATCTCGAAGTTCAAAATCGGCGGTCAAGCCCGAACACGAAGCAAAAAGCTATCATGGCAACCCCGACGATGTCAAAGAGCCCTCGCGGCCACCACAAAGTCCGAGGAAGGCTAGGATCTCAATCCCGCCAACTCAGGAAAAAAGACCGAGAAAGGCCAGGATCTCAATCCCGCCGACTCGAAAAAAAAAAAGAAGTGCGAACGCTCAAAGCGTCACTCGACACACCAAGCCACGCACAGTGACACGACATCCGGCTAAGCCTCCCACGGCCGCCAGGAAACTGTCGGCGACATATCTCCAAGTAAACTCGTATCTTTCTCCACTAAGTTTTATAAATTCCAAGAAGTAACCTTGAAGGTACACTGGATTTGTAAGAGTGCCCTTTGAGGCACAAGTTTTCGCTTTTCAGCGTTATTTATCTAAAAGTATTATGAATAAAAAGAGCTCTCACGCTCGCCCTTTTGCAAAATATAAGATGTGAGAGGTTTTCTCTTGGAACGAACACTGCGCAGACATTAATTGGAGGTCGTTTCAAAGGGACACCTACTCCGCACACGCAAAAATACGGCTGGCAGGTCATCTCCGGGACACCCCGTGCTCACACGGCAGGTGATCTACGGGTAAACCCCCACGATCGTAAGAGCGTGCGACGGGGAGGGACCTGATGAGACACCCTCATAAACGCAAGCATAGGGTTTTTCCGGGGACGCCCACATACCTCTTCATAAAAAAGAGCTCTCATGTTCACCCTTTTTTTGCGAAAAAAGAAAATACGGAAGGTCATCTTTCAGGAAAGCTCCTGAAAACGTGAATGGGGGGTTATTTCAAAAGAACACCGACTCCGCACACGCAAAAACATCGCTGGCAGGTTATCCCTGAGACACTCCCGTGCACACACGACAAGTGATCTACGGGGAAGCCCCCACGCGACCGTAAATGCGTATGACGGTAAGGTACTAGCAAAATACCCTCACGAACGTAAACAGAGTATTCATCCCAGGGACGCCACCGTACATCTTTTCAAAAAGCAAAGGCTACAAATTACCCTACGAGCAAAAATAGTTTCTCGCAAAGCGAAGCCTTCCGAAAAACTGGGGGGTTAATGTTACGGGGTAATTTTGTAATGGTTATTTAATAAAGGAAAATTATTTAATTAATTATTTCTTTATTAAATAAACCTATTTTTTACCAAAATATTCAGCGGAGTTCCGTTTTCGTAAAAACAAAGGTTCCCGGTGATCCAAAAAATATCAAAACACCCTAAAACGACATAAAGTTTGCGAAAATCGGCCTCGGGGACCACCCGAGGCCTTCGAGGGCCATCCGGGACCTCCGGCTGGTCCCCATCGCCTCTCTGCAGGGCCCACAAGGGTCAAAGCTGACCCAGCCACATGTCAACACGCCACTGGGCGCGAGGGAAACGCCTCAGCCAACCGCAGCGTGACCCGTGGACGCTGAGTCAGCAAAACTTGGAGCCAAAGTTTGCTGAGCCTGCCGCCTTTCGGCCGCGCGTGAGGGCGCGTCGTTGCTCCGATCGCCGCGATATTTGCGGCAATGGATTGGCCACATCCCGGGAAGTCAGAAAAACATATAATTTTCCCCCGGGGGCCTACCGGATGAAGAGATAAATTCAAAACAAGATCCGGATTTTTCCCTATAAATAGGAGCTCGGATCTCCTCAGCACACAAGATTTTTCCACTCGAGTAAACACTTGGGAAACGCCTCAAAAGCTCCCAAAACTCTCTCTAAACTTCCAAAAACCGATATTCATTCAAATACCCCGCTAATGTTGAGCGTCGGAGGTGAATCGGGGGGCAAAACCCTCGTTTCTCCCTGACCGCGGTGTTATTTTGTCAGGTCCCGGAAGATAAAAATCCAACGAAAGCGGAAGCCCTGGTGAAATTCCTACTCGGTTCTTGGCCCGCCTGATAGGACCAGTTCTACGCGGTGTCCAGTCTATCCCCCCAGTCCATTGCGCGGCTGAGGGTATAGCCTGGGGACACGAGCCTGGGCCCACAATTCAGGACGAGGGGCCCGACTTAGGGGAATTTCCGCCAAGATCCACAAGACGACGTTAAGCCAGGCCCAACACGAGCAATTGGGCCGCTAATGGATTGAAGCATTTTTCTGCATCATTACGATATATATAAGTTGAATACATAAATGAGTTCATTTATCACAATTTTAATTATATATGTATATATAAATTAAAGAGGGGGAAAACCTAAAGCCCTCACATTTCGGCCTGAGATAGAAAAAACTAAAAGCCATCCAATTTATCTAAGTCATGCTGATAGAATAGAGCACATGTCGAGCACATGTCGTACTTTCGATACAAAAAGCTCAAAAATTTCACTGTATAAAAACGACATAAGACGTGCCCGATTTTAATGCCTTAATGACTTAATTTTATAGACGGCCGTCTTAATGCCTTAATTATATCTGAGTGTCTCCTTAAAATTAATGCCTTAAATTTCACTTTTTCTGCTTTTATTTTTTTTCATCAAGCGCAAAATAATTTCACTAATTTTATCTACAAATTTGCATAAGGTCCAGTTAGCTTACTAATTATTGGATCTTCATCTGCTTGGGGAAATTTTGTATCATGGCTTTATTTGCAGTGGCATACTTTTCTCTCCATATTTTAGTTGTTCTTAGGGTAAATCGCGGCTAATGTACTTTATGTTTGATTTTCCGCGGATCATGTACTCAATGTTTATTTTTCGACGGCTAATGTACCTAATGTTTACTCTGTTAGATTTTTGCCAACATTCCGTCCAATGGGTGTGGAATTAGCCACCTCAACTCCATGTATTTCCACCTCATTGTTCACGTAAAAATAAATGATAAATGTATATTAAATTCAAGGGCTGAGATTGAATCAATATTTTAAACCGATGGCTTAGATTTACTGAGTTTAATGAAACCCTAAAAATTCACTATCAAGTCGAAAATTTCCATGCTCTCTCCTCAGCCATCGATTTAAAATATTGCTCCAATTACAGCCCTCAAATATGATATACATTTAGCATTTATTTTTCAGTAAAAATAGCGTGGAAAAGACAGGAGTAATTACGTGGAGCTGAGGTGGTGAATTTCACAGTCATTGGACGGAAAGTTGGAAAAAATCTAATAGAGTAAACATTAGGTACATTAGCCGTCGAAAATAAACATTGACTATATTATTCGCAAGAAATCAAACATTTGGTACATTAGCCACAGTTTACCCTTGTTCTTATGAATAAGAAAACTTTGTTAGTAGTTCTTTCACAAAACATTGTAATGGTGCTCCAAACTCATTGAGGACTATTCAGTCCCAAAATTGTTTGGCAATCAGGTGATACAATTGTAAAATTGTAAGGAAACTGTTCTAAAATTATTATGTAGTGCAGCGTGTATAGCTCTTGCTAATATATCATTCACTTGTTGATAGTAATACAGTGAAGTTAGTAGAGAATTTGAATATTTTTTGTTAGTTTGAGGTATAATATTCTTCATTTGATTTTGAAAATTGAGTGTGTAGTTTTATTATTGTAGAAATCATCTATTATTTCAAGCATAATTGACTGAATCTGATAAGTGTTTTCTTTCATATATAACAAGTCTAATGATATTTATGATTCTCCCGGTGCCTATCGACTAATTTGAATAGTTACTTGGTCACTGTAGAAATGAATTAATTTGAGTACTTGTGTGACAACGTTTGCCATAAAACCAAGTTCATTGTGTACACATGCTTATAATAAAATTGAATTAATATTTTTATGATAATATCGTATTCTTTGGGGACCGAGCAAAAACTATTTCGGATTCGAAATGATTTCGAATCGCTTGGAGGGAACAGTTGCGACACGTGCCACTCTGCCCGGACTCCGAAGAAAGTTACAACCTCTTCGACTTCTGCTGACTTGGTCAGTTTGACTTTTGCTGACGTTTCCCGACCAGGGACTCAATCTCGATCGTTAGATGAGATTAGGCGCGAGATTCGAGGGAACCCTTGTCATGCGATGCGGGTTGATTCTCGAGTATAAATGCACTCGAGTCCTACTGATGGGAGTCCAGTCAATCGTTTCACTCTGCACGGGAAGTCTCTTCGAATTCAGGTAACCGCTTCTCTCTTTCCTTATTTAAGTCGAGCTTCTTCTTCTTTCTTCATTTTTGCACTCAAGAGAAGAAAAATTTCATTCGTCCTTGCCATTCTTGTCGTCTGCATCTTCTTCAAGTTCTCATCCTAGATTTCCCAGGTTCCTTTTCTTGCTTCCCTTTCGTATTCTAGACTTTATTTTAGTCTTTGAACCAGGAGATAGAAAAGTTTTTTGGTTCGGATTTCTTTTAGGGTTTCAAGTTTTTTCTGGGTTAGGGTTTGAAGGTTTGAATATCTGGGTTTTGTGGTTGCTTAGGTTTTTTTTTTTTAAGATTTTACAGAGATGGCTGAGAACAGCAAAGCCAAGAAAGGTAAATCTAACGCTCCGGTTTTGGTCTCGGAGTATCTCCAGACCGATTCTCCTAGGTCTCGACTGAGAAAAGAGGATCTTCCTCGACTCGGGTTGGACTATGATATTCCGTACTCCGTCCCTCTTCGGGTGCCAGATTCCGATGAGTTCGCAGAAACGGTTAGGGATGACTGGGTCTGCATTTATGAAAGGTATTTCTTGGATTGCGGGCTGAGGTTTCTGATCCCTAGGGCCATTCTTAGGTACGTTAACCAAATGGATATCGTTTTGGCTCAATTGAGTCCGAATCCCTATAGGATTCTGCTCGCCTACTTAGTTAGATGCTATGAGGAGGGAATTAAGTTTTCTTTGCTCGATATGCTTCATATCTTTACGACCAAGAAAAATCCTAGAGTCGATGGAGGTTTTATATCTCGGTTAAGGGTCATTCAGGTGAGTTTATTCGGGGGATTCCGAACAAGGACGATAACTGGCAGGATAGTTATTTGTTCTTTAGGCCGCTATTCTCCCGGTTAGTCTCTGCGTTTCCCGAACAGTCCATGGGGAGGGTATATTTAGGAGGGCTTTGATCTGATCCGGGTTGGCCTCTATTCCTCGTTGAGTTACTAAGTAACCGAGGAACTTTCCGGAGGTTACTCCGAAAGTTCATTTAGCAGGGTTGAGCTTCATTTGATACTTTCTAAGTATCACGAAGCAGTCCTCTAAGTGAGACACGTGATCTACAGCTTTAGCGAATTTTACGAGCATATCGTCGACGTAGACTTCCATAGTTTTGCCAAGGTGTTCGGCGAACATTTGGTTGACCAGTCGCTGATACGTCGCGCCCGCATTCTTGAGTCCGAAGGGAATTACCTTGTAATAGTAAATTCCTCGGTCGTAACGAATGCGGTTTTTTCCTGATCCTCGGGGTCCATCAAGATTTGATTGTATCCTGAGAAAGCATCCATGAAGGATAGGAGTTCGTGCCCGCAGGTTGCCTCCACTAGCCTGTCGATGTGGGGCATAGGGAAGCTGTCTTTGGGGCACACTTTATTTAGGTCGGTGAAGTCAATGCAGACTCGCGCCTTTCCGTTCTTTTTCTTTACTACTACTGTATTGGCTAACTAGTTCGGGTACTTCACCTCCCTTATGGATCCAGTTTTCATCAGTTTCTCGACCTCATCATTTACCGCCTGGGCCCGGTCAGGTCCCAAATTTCTTCTCTTTTGTTTCACGGCTTGTGGCTGGGATCTACATTGAGGCGATGGGCGGTTATGCTCGGGTCATTTCCCGGCATGTCTTCGTGGGACCATGCAAAGCAGTCATGGTTCCTTGTGAGGAATTTGATCAGCTTTTTCAAGATATCATTGTCCAAGTTGACCCCTACTCCGACTTTGTGATCTGGATTTTGAGGATCGATCTGGACGTGGTGCGTCATTTCCAAGTCTGGGCCTTCGTTGCCGTCTGCCTTTCCTTGGGCTGGATCTTTTTTCTCTACTGACATTAATTGCTATTGGTCGGTTTTTGGCGCTTTTGCCCGCGCCTGGGGCGTGTGCGACATCCGGAATGATGTCATGTAGCAGATCCGGGCCTGTTTTTGGTTGCCCTTCACCTCTACTATCTTTCCATCCTCTCTGGGAAAGCGGATCGTTTGGTGGTAAGTAGACGGCACGGCCTTCATCAGATGGATCCACGGTCTCCCGAGGATATGTTGTAGGCCGTGGGGCAATCTAGCACCATGAAGTTTTTTATTTTGCCTACTCCACAGGCGACTATGGAGAGTCTAACTCTCCCTATAGTGTCGACCGTTTCGCCATTGAAATCGGTCAGAGGGATGTTCCCTTGATTTATTTCCGTGTCATCGATTCCTATCATGCGCAAGCATGACACGAAGATGACGTCCACCGAGCTACCATTGTCGACCAAGATTCTTTCGATAGCGTAGTGAAGACTAGAAGAGTGATGACTAGGGCGTCGTCATGAGGTCCGACCAGGCTGGAAGCCTCACTGTCTTTGAAAGAGATTTCGAAGTCGGGCTCATTTCGTGGGAGGATCACGGACCCGGCTTTTAGTCTACTATGATAGGCTTTGATGGAGTTGATCGAGTTTCCGTAAAACTGAGATCCTCCAACGATGGTATAGATTCGCCCAATGGCTTCTTCAGTCATTGGCTCCTCTTCATCTTCCAATTCTTGGTCGGCTGGTTCTTTTGCCATGAGGATTTTTCCTCACTTGGGAGGGGGAGCGTTGTTGGGTCTGGTCGGTTGCTTCTGCTCGGGCCTCGCATGAGTGGTTGGTCCGACGTTGGGCCGTCAAGTCTGCTCTACTCATTCTTCATCCGACCTGAAGAAGTCTAACGGGAGATTCCCGAGCTCGCCTTTAAGGTACTTATCGGCAAGCCGGGCCCGTAGGACCATGCCGTTTTTGGTATGATGGCCATACCTCTGGTGAAAATCGCACTAGGCATTCATGTCTATGTTGTTGGGTGCGAGGTCACCGGCACTCATGTACAATTCCCCTTGCTCGTCGGCCTCGGTCTCTTCCTCGGCTTCTGTGCTCAGGTTGTAGACATGATTCTGGGGTGCGCTTTCCCCCCGGGGTGGGATACTCCATGCTGGAAATTCCCGTGCTGAGGGTTTGACCCTCTAGTAGGAACGTGGTTCCTAGGACCGTAAAAATGGGGTGGTGGTCCATTCCTTGGTAGGGATAGGTGCGCCTCAGGCCTCGGTGCGTTCGGGGATGGCCCGAACCTCCTTTTCAAGACTTCGTGCTCTTCATCATGCTTGATCCAATTGGAAGCACGATGGATCACGTCCTCTATCGAGGTGTACCTATTGACCAGGATGTCAGTCTTGAATTGTGAGTCGTACCATAGCCCACTAGTTAATGCCGCTATGGCCGTTTCATCCGCTAGTCTGTTGATCTGGACCATTTTAGCTTTGAACCTCGTCATGAAGTCCCTGATGGATCTGCAGGTGGGGGTGGCGCTTGATTAGTTGATGGATCTGCAGGTGGGGGTGGTGTATTCGGACGCGGAGCCCTTGGGAGAGGCGCTTGATTAGTTCTCTGGGCTCGGGGATCGTTGAGGTCCTGGAAGTCAAAGTGGACCGCATTTACCCTCTCTCGATTCCTTTGCTTGGAGGTCTGCCCGACCTCATTCACAGAGTAGGGCCTCTGTTCGATTCAGGTCTGGCTGCTCATGAGAAACTCGATTTTTCTTCTGAGTTCGACATTTTGAGCAGCCTGTTCTTGGAGCTGAGTTCTTAGGGCCTGTTCTTCGGTACTCTGGTCGGGAGTTGCCTCGCCCAGGACGTTACAAGCAGTATTTTCCTCGGAACTCATGGTTGTGTCTCAAGTACGACAGAGTTAGCGAGATCAAAGTTTTCCCACAGACGGCGCCAAACTGTTGACGTGATTTTGCACGCCAACGGTTGAGTGTACTGTGAATAGGATTTCGCGATGAAGATGCTAAGATTTTTGTGGATCCTGACCTCCGCGTTGTCGATACTATCAACGATGACACACGAAAATGTAGAACGAAGAAAACAAATAAGACACTAGAGTTTTTTAGAGACGTTCGTCCCAATGCGGTAGTTGACTACGTCCTCTGTACGTTTATTGCTTTTTGAAAGATTAATCAATCGGAACAACACGCCGATTTCTTGATAGATCGAAAATGAAAGAAACATTCTGAAGATACGAGTTCTCACAGACTCTCTTCTCTCAATGGTGGATGCTTGCGTGCGTGTAGAAGGAATGCCTTCTTGCTTTTATAGACGTCAGGCTTTTGCCCGTTGGAGGTGGACGTTGGTAAGGGCTTCGAGTTCGGGGCTTGACTAGCTGCCGAGCTGACACGTGGGCCACGTCTTGCGAGATTTTTGTAGTAGTGGACCTTGAATGGTCGTCGTGGGGTTTGAATTCAAGTCGTGGCAATTTTTCTGGTCGGTCTTTGGGAGTTTGAATTGAGGTGGTTGACCAGGTTTGCTCGCGCGAATGTATGGATTTCTTCTGCTCGGGGATTTTATTCACGTTCTGCTCAAATTCTTTTTGTAACAATTAGTCCGGGAGGAGCCTTGGGTGTTGGTTTTAACAAAGTGTTTGAAGTGAGATTTTGAGTTCTGCTCAGATTCTTCCTTTGGAACTCTGTTCGGACTTCTTTTGAGCTTATTCTGCTCAGGCGAACATCTTGCCTTCTGGGCTTTTAGTTTTGCTCGGGCCCAAACACGATCAAGTGACTAGTGGGCTTTAGGGCTTTGTATTTCACAAGCCCAATTTCGTATGAATATTTTATATATATTCATACCTTAGGTCATAGACAATTTAACCTATAAATTTAATTAATGACCTCACAATTCCAATTTATGGAACGGATTTACACATCAACAGTTAGCCCCCAACTATAAAAAATACGAAATATTATTTATAGTATCAAGGTTGATATAATCATGCAAAAATTCGTGATGAAAATTAATTAAATTTTGCGAAATCAGAAACTTTCATGACTTTTGCCGCAAAATTGAATTAATTGGAGGATATCAGAATTGTTTTTATGATAATATCGCATTCTTTGGGGACCGAGCTAAAAATATTTCGGATTCGAAATGATTTCGAATCGCTTGGACGGAACAGTTGCGACACGTGTTACTCTGCCCGGACTCCGAAGAAAGTTACAACCTCTTCGACTTCTGCTGACTTGGTCAGTTTGACTTTTGCTGACGTGTCACGACATATGTGTTCTTAAACAAGATATTTATCCATTTGTAAAAGATTATGAAAAGTCGTTGAATAAAGATGGTACTTATTATGTTAATCTTATTATAGTTTCTGTAGAGTAAATTAGAATGTTTGATTCCTTAGTTCATAAAGGATGCAATTATGTTATTATTATCACAACATAGTCATGTGAGAAGAATTAATAAGCATAATAAATGAACTTAAAATGTCCGTGACCTGATTAACTGGGTGGGAGCCCATTAATCGCTAAGGTCACTAATGTGACTAAGTGACAATCCTATTCTGGATTATGTGTGTGTCACACTCACTAGAAGTGCATTAAGTATGAAGCGACTTCATACTGGACAGGACCTGACTTAAACTCGAGAAGTTGTCATATAAGACCGCCACTGACAACTTGTATTGAGTCGCAAAATGATGATCAAATGGATATTAGTTCTAAGTCCTGAGTGATCATGAGTCCGAGCTACTGGCTTGATTGTTCTTTGATTTAACCGTTAAAGAACACACGATATTACCGTTGTTCCCAACACTATTATTTTGGGAATATGATAGTCAGTAGTAAGGATAGCTTGATCATAGACATGGGCATCACACAGCTCTCTTAAGAGTCATGATGATTCCCTTGGTTGTCAGTGGTGGGAAGTGAGAGGTACACATGCGCAACTTATGAATAGAAACCATAAGTGGATTGCTCATAATATTACTGGCTGAGTCAAGGATGAAAATGCATTGAGGGGCATTACGGTAAAAACCGCCCGCTCATGTGTGGTTCATCAAGTGAAAGAACAATAATCGGTATTTGATTGAATCTAATGGACACCCTGCTGTTATAAGGGAATAATATATACCGTATCACTAAAGAGTGCAGCCTTGGGTCTATAGTGGAATCACTTCGAGGTTTGATGAACACCTAGCAGTTCGTTGGAGCTTAAGTGATACGGGTCCATGGTCCCCAGGATAGCTCCGTAACGGATGATACGTACGTGATTAAAATACATTCTGGATAATGTTTAATCATTTGGCTCGACTTATAAAACTGACAAGTTTGTGTCAGACGTCAGATAGTTTTATCAACAGCGTGGCAAAAGTATCATATTTTGGTACACGGAATTAACTGATAAAAATAAAGTTAGAATTTATATTTTCGAGCAGCACCATGTTGTTCTAAATTAAATTCTAAGCAACTTTGCTTTTTGAACCAAGTCATTCTGACTTACGGTTTGTGATTTATGGATTTTCTAAGTTTATGACTCGGTTCGATAAGCTATGAAATTAAATCACATGTCACGAATTTAAATGATGGTGTTGCACCATGACATTTAATGTGTGATAAAGAGATCAGACTTTATTAATATAATTTAATTATTTGGATTTAATTCTTAATATCTTCTTAATAATTAATTAATAATTAAAGGATTTATATTAATAAATAAATAATATATTTATATATATTGTTTTATGTGTATATTCGAATTAGGGTTTGGGGATAACAAACCCTAGCTAAATTCAAATCAATGAAATGAAGATTTTATTTTTGCGGCATAAGTACCTGAAGTTTGGTACTTTGGCATAAACCCTAAAATCAATTTAATCCATTGGATCGGTTATGATTGAGTATCAACCGTTGGATTGAGATAATTGATTTGAACCCTAATGTAATTCGAAATTGAAACTTGGTGACCAAGTTTAGGAATTTCGAATTTGCTTGATTAATTATGTCCGTGGGTTCGGTTTTGAGATTTTATCTTTAAACCGTCGGATTAGAAATTAATTAATATTAAAATTCGAATAAATTTGTGATAAAAGTTAGATTTAGGGTTTTGGAAAACCCTAGGGTATTTGACTTTATCCCTAATTGATTTGATCCATTGGATTGGTTTAGGATTTATTTTTAACCATTGGATCTAGATAATAATTATCAAATTCGAATTTAAATATATATATATATATATATATATAATATAATTCGAAAATATATAATATGATGATAAGATTAAATATTTTAATCTTATCTTGTATTACTATTTAATTAAATCCCTGATTAATTATATCCATTGGATTTAGATGAGATTGAATCTGGATCATTGGATTGAAATAATTATTTATATTTAATTATAAGAATTCGAAAATTGGGAGGGAAAATCTCCAAATCGGTTATAGCTTGAGCCTATAAATAGGAAGCTTATTCTACACATTTCACTCACCTCTCCCCAGAGCAAAAACTCGAGCTCTCCCTCTCTCTCTAGGGTCTGCGAGTTTTCTGCTTTTGATCTCTCTTTCGGATCGGCTTAGGAGATATTTTTCTCTGGTAGCTTTAAAAGAACCGTCAGTTAAATTTTGCGACGGAGTCCTGCCAGCGAAGCCCACGCTTCGGTAGCGAGGAATCCAGGAGAATATCCCGGAAGATCATGGGCGTTTCCCTCAGCACCGGGGGAGCCCTGCCCAAGTCAGAACGCGCAGCCGGAATCATCAGTTGAGGTACGGCCTTATGCATTGGGTAAATAAATGCAACCATTTATTGCTTTCTATTTTTTTCCTGTTCGACTAGATTATTAATAATGAATATGAAAATATTAGATTCGAAATATTTATCAGATCTTGTTTTGATTTTTGTTACCCGATATACGTGTCGTCAGTCTGATAACAAGATTTCCGCTTTAAAATGAATTTTTAAATGTTACCCGAACGGCGCAGAGGCTATTATCGTGGTAAGGAAGTCGACTTGATACCACCGATTCCCAACAAATGGTATCAGAGCCATGGTTCAAGGATAAATAATTTCGTAATTTAATTTAAAGGTTTAAAGAACGAATTATTTGATGAATAAATTAATAATTAAAATTGAAATTTATTTCTAGATATTTTAATTTAATATAAAATTAGATTATTTCCCGACCCAAAAAATCGTGACGGGAAAGTTGGCCGGGCTGACCAGGGGCTGCCGCCGCAGCCCCAGGGTCAAAACCCTAGGTGCCACGGGCCAGGCCCGTGGCAAAGCCCACGCCAGGGCGAGGCCCAGGGCGAAACCTTTGCAGGTTGCCCTGGCGCGCAGCGCTTGGCCTCATGCATTGGCCTGCGGCCACGCTGCCTGGCAGCAGAATGGGCCTGCGGGCCCAGCGCGAAGTGGGCGCTGCCCTGGCCTCTCCGTCTGGCTCGGCGTGGCTTCTCCTAGGGACGTGGGCCCGGGCTTAGGCCCGGAGGGCCCACGTACATAATTTTATTTATGCTCCCTAAGAATAATTAAATATTAATTATAATTAAAATTAAACAATTATGAATTAAATTAATTAATTGAAAAATAAAATATGGATGTTATTTATGGATAAATAACATTGACTTATTTTGTATAATTCATAAAATTCAAATATGGATATTATTTAGTGAATAAATAATATTGTCTTATTTAATGATAAAATATGAATGATAATTCTTAGGAATGATATCATTGACTTATTTTAAAATTTCATAAATAATTATATGTAAGCCATTGTATGATTTAATGATTATTCTTGATGAATGGGAATCATTAAAATCTAATTATATATATTCATCATAGATATAATTTGTTATAACCTATTTTCATAACCCGTAAACATAGTGCTTATGTTTAATCATTATTAATATGTCGAATTAAGGAGAGATATGAATAGTAAAGAGTAAAAGTAAAGTGTTCGTTATTAATCGGAAAAATCTCAATCATACAATCTTGTCTGAGGAAGAGGGAATTAAAAGTGGGGCCGGTTCACCATCCACTTCTGGGTCACCGGTTAGGACCCATCCCATATACCTGGCGAAAGTATGATTGACCTATCAATACCGACAAAATAATGAATACTATAATCATTGAGGCCTTATATAAAATTACATGTCGTAATTAGTAAAGCCAAAATATAAACTTTTAATGTGTCATTAAAGGAAAGTTTATAATAAGTTTTAATTAACTTATGTTAAAATTAAAAACGTTAATTTATTAAAAACAATGGCAAGTATAGAATTAATAATAAAAGGTCTCCATTATTACTGTCACAAGGTCTGTTGTCCACACCGCCTCGAGTCACCCTAGAGTGACCAATCCTCTTAAGGAAAGGTGTGCTTGTGGAAGGTTTGGCACCGTGATAGTTTCAAAAGAATATGGGGACGGAGGAATCTTGGAAATGGACCGTGAGTCACCTTAGAGTGACCATTCCTTAAGGACGACGTTTCCAAGAGGATTCCGAGAACCGAAAATAATGGGTTAAGCTTGCACGGAAGTTGGTACTTCCCGACCGTCTATGATGATAGTTAATAATCATAAAGAACTGTGGTGGTTCTTAATTTGAGAATTAAATAAGTTTATGATTAAAACTTAGAGTGACCATGCCTTAAGGACGGCAACGATGTGTACAGTCGGTTAAATTATCATGAAATAGTCAATGGGTTTAATTAACGTTTTTTCGAGAACATGTTTGCATCATGTGACTATTTCGAACCAACTTAATTACCCAAAACATTCTACCTGTAATAAAGTTTAATAAGTTTCTTTTTCAATGCCAGTTTAAAATGTCGAATCCTATTATGTCACTACTTTCGAACAACATTCTACATGGAAGTAACTTTCCAAAATGGAAAAGCAACATCAACATTGTCCTTATCAGTGAGAACATTCGTTTTGTTCTTATTGATGAGTGTCCCACTGCACCGGGCACTAGTAGCGCCAGAGGTGTGAAGGAACTCTATGATTCTTGGATACAAGCGAACAATCGTGCTAAGGCATACATGTTGGCTAGCATGGAAGACTCGCTAAGAATCAAGTTAGAAGTCAAGGACACTGCTTATGAGATAATGGAATTCCTCCAAGGGATGTATGGTAAGCAGTCTGAGCAAGCTCAACATGAAGCGACCCGTCGTTACATGAATGCCAAAATGAAACCAGGTACGTATGTTCGTGATTATGTCATGAGCATGACGAACTGGTTCAATGAGGCTGAGCTGCACGGGGCCGAGGTGGATGAGAAATCTCAGATCAGCATTATCCTTAATTCGCTGTCACCTGAGTTTGTTCCATTCACCAGCAATTACATTATGAACAAACTGAAATATGGTTTGACACAGTTGATTAATGAATTGCAAACCTTTGAGGACATCTCGGGTCTAATCAAGAAGAAATCCAAATTGAACATAGCGTTCAAGAAAGGATCCTCTTCAAACAACCCGAAGATAAAGAAAAGGCCAAGTCCTAAGAAAAAGTGGAGAAAGAATTTCCAGCCAAAAACGAAGGGCAAGAAAGCTGCTGATAGAAGAAGATGCTTCCTTTGCAAGGAAGAGGGACATTGGAAAAGAGATTGTCCCAAATTCCAAAATGAAAAGAAGAATGAAACTGGTGAGTGTCTCACCTGATAAATTTCTTAATACACATTGTTTTAGAAAGTCTTTTCTCCAAAGATCTAAAACTGAAAAATGTGATATTCTTTGTTTTTCAGCGGCAGCTAAGGAGTAATTGCCAGAATACATCCGAGAGTCTCGGAGAACCCTAGAGGCACATAATTAAGACTCAATTTTACTCTTTTATGTATGGATCTCAATTGAAGGGCGATTTGAAAACCCTTCAATTTTTATTTTGACAATTCTATTTTTAATAAATTTCTTTTGCTGATCCTATACTTCTTGAGTAAATATCAGAACTCTTCATAGCTTAGATAAAACTCTACATAAAGGGTTGATATCTTATCATAATGATGAAAATCATTGTGATGGAATTTTATGACAATAAGTGAGATTGTTTCTATACCAGAATTGATAACAGTGATTGTTGTCAAATAGAGAGTGGAAACCACGGTCCCAGGATCAGAACCATGTGATACTTAGACGTAGTGGGAGGTTAATATTAATAACACTAAGAGTAGTCACTATAAGAGTTTCATTAGCAACTATGGGAATACTCATACGTAGTGGGAGGTTCTTTTGAACGGTTCAACACTACGAGTAAATCCAGTTGGTTTTTTACCTAGATGTTTCAAACACTAGTGTTGAAGATCCCATAAGCTTCAAGGAAGCTAGGATGGATCCTGATAAGGGAGAATGGCAGGAAGCCATGAACCAAGAAATAGAATCAATGGATTCTAATGAAGTCTGGGAACTTGTAGACCTACCTGATAGTTTCAAAACCATTGGGATTAAATGGGTATACAAAAGAAAGAGAGGATTGGACGGGAAGGTTGAAACCTTCAACGCTAGACTAGTGGCAAAGGGTTTTACCCAGAGAGAAGGTATTGATTTCGATGAGACCTTCGCTCCAGTCGCTAAGTATAAGTCCATCCGCATTCTCATGGCCATAGCCTGTAGCCTGAATTACGAGATATGGCAGATGGACGTCAAAACCGCATTCTTGAACGGGTACATTGATGAGAACATCTATATGGACCAACCAGAAGGGTTCGTGCAACAGGGTAAAGAAAGGAAAGTTTGCAGATTACTCAAGTCCGTTTATGGATTGAAGCAAGCTTCCAGATCCTAGAATCTAAGGTTTGATGAGACCATCAAGACCTATGGGTTTGTTTAGAATGAAACTGAAGCCTGCATTTACAAACTCAATGATGAGTCCGTGGAGATTTTTCTTGTTCTATACGTCGATGATATTCTTCTTATTGGAAACAGTGTGAAAAGATTATCAGACGTGAAAGAGTGGCTATCTACACAAATTCCAAATGAAGGATATGGGAGAAGCCAGTAATGTTCTTGGGATCCGTATCTTTAGGGATCGCAATAACAGGTTTCTAGCCTTGTCACAAGCAGCTTACATTGATAAGGTGCTTGAACGTTTTGCAATGACAAACTCCAAGGGTGGTAATTTACCAACTTGGCATGGAGTGTTCCTAAGCAGGAACCACTGTCCAACTTCTCCGGAAGAGCAAGACGAGATGAGTAGGGTGCCCTATGCTTCAGCAGTGGGAAGTTTGATGTACGCTAGCAGTGTACAAGACCAGACATCTGTTACGCTGTGGGAATGGTTAGTAGATACCAATCCAACCCCGGTATGTCTCACTGGACTGCAGTGAAGAATATTCTCAAATATCTTCGGAGAACGAGAAACTATATCTTAGTGTTTTCAGGTTCAGATCTGAATCCACTAGGATACAGTGAATCAGATTTTATGTCTGACAAAGACGCGAGAAAATCAACGTCGGGAGCAGTGTACACCCTTGCTGGTGGAGCGATATTCTAGATAAGCGTAAAGCAATCATGTATCGCAGATTCCACAATGGAAGCTGAATATGTGGCTGCATGTGAAGCTGCCAAGGAATCAGTTTGGCTAAAGAATTTATACATGGAACTGGGTGTAGTCCCAGATGTAGATGGACCACAAACGCTATACTGTGATAACAATGGAGCTGTGGCAAATTTGAAAGAGCCCAGAGACCATAACAAGGCGAAACATATAGAAAGGAAATACCATCTCATTAGAGAGATAGTACGTCGTGGGGACGTGCGGTTTGTGAAAATAGCTTCAGAGGACAATCTGGCTGATCCATTTACCAAGACGTTGCCAGAGAAAATATTCAGGAGGCATCTAGATAATATGGGCGTGAAAGACATGATTCATCTTCTTTAAGTACAAGTGGGAGATTGTTGGACATATGTGTCCTTAAACAAGATATTTATCCATTTGTAAAAGATTATGACAAGTCGTTGAATAAAGATGGTACTTATTATGTTAATCTTATTATAGTTTCTGTAGAGTAAAATAGAATGTTTGATTCCTTAGTTCATAAAGGATGCAATTATGTTATTATTATCACAACAGAGTCATGTGAGGAAGAATTAATAAGCATAATAAATGAACTTAAAATGTCTGCGACCTGATTAACTGGGTGGAAGCCCATTAATCGCTAAGGTCACTAATGTGACTAAGTGACAATCCTATTCTGGATTATGTGTGTGTCACACTCACTAGAAGTGCATTAAGTATGAAGCGACTTCATACTGGACAGGACCTGACTTAAACTCGAGAAGTTGTCATATAAGACCGCCACTGACAACTTGTAGTTGAGTCGCAAAATGATGATCAAATGGATATTAGTTTTAAGTCCTGAGTGATCACGAGTCCGAGCTACTGGCTTGATTGTTCTTTGATTTAACCGTTAAAGAACACAAGATATTACCGCTGTTCCCAACACTATTATTTTGGGAACATGATAGTCAGTAGTAAGGATAGCTTGATCATAGACATGGGCATCACACAGCTCTCTTCAGAGTCATGATGATTCCCTTGGTTGTCAGTGGTGGGAAGTGAGAGGTACCCATGCGCAACTTATGAATCGAAACCATAAGTGGCTTGCTCATAATATTACTGGCTGAGTCAAGGATGAAAATGCATTGAGGGGCATTACGGTAAAAACCGCCCGCTCATGTGTGGGTCATCAAGTGAAAGAACAATAATCGGTATTTGATTGAATCTAATGGACACCCTGCTGTTATAAGGGAATAATATATACCGTATCACTAAAGAGTGCAGCCTCGGGTCTATAGTGGAATCACTTCGAGGTTTGATGAACACCTAGCAGTTCGTTGGAGCTTGAGTGATATGGGTCCATGGTCCCCAGGATAGCTCCGTAACGGATGATACGTACGTGATTAAAATACATTATGGATAATGTTTAATCATTTTGCTCGACTTATAAAACTGACAAGTCTGTGTTAGAGTCAGATAGTTTTATCGACAGCGTGGCAAAAGTATCATATTTTGGTACACGGAATTAACTGATAAAAAGAAAGTTAGAATTTATATTTTCTAACAGCACCATGTTGTTCTAAATTAAATTCTAAGCAACTTTGCTTTTTGAACCAAGTCATTCTGACTTACGGTTTGTGATTTATGGATTTTCTAAGTTTATGACTCGGTTCGATAAGCTATGAAATTAAACCACATGTCACGAATTTAAATAATGGTGTTGCACCATGACATTTAATGTGTGATAAAGAGATTGGGCTTTATTAATATAATTTAATTATTTGGATTTAATTATTAATATCTTATTAATAATTAATTAATAATTAATAATATATTTATATATATGGTTTTATGTGTATATTCGAATTAGGGTTTGGGGATAACAAACCCTAGCTTCATTCGAATCAATGAATTGAAGATTTTATTTTTGCGGCATAAGTACCTGAAGTTTGGTATTTTGGCAAAAACCCTAAAATCAATTTAATCCATTGGATCGGTTATGATTTAGTATCAACCGTTGGATTGAGATAATTGATTTGAACCCTAATGTAATTCGAAATTGAAAATTGGTGACCAAGTTTAGGTATTTCGAATTTGCTTGATTAATTATGTCAGTTTGATCGGTTTTGAGATTTTATCTTTAAACCGTCGGATTAGAAATTAATTAATATTATAATATGATATTAAATTCGAATAAATTTGTGATAAAAGTTCGAATTAGGGTTTTGTAAAACCCTAGGGTATTTGACTTTATCCCTAATTGATTTGATCCATTAGATTGGTTTAAGATTTATTTTTAACCATTGGATCTAAATATTCATTATCAAATTCGAATTTAAATATATATATATATAATATAATTCGAAATTATATAATATGATGATAAGATTAAATATTTTAATCTTATCTTGTATTATTATTTAATTAAATCCCTGATTAATTATATCCATTGGATTTAGATGAGATTGAATCTGGATCTTTGGATTGAAATAATTATTTATATTTAATTAAAAGAATTCGAAAATTGGGAGGGAAAATCTCAAAATCGGTTACAGCTTGAGCCTATAAATAGGAAGCTCATTCTACACATTTCACACACCTCTCCCCAGAGCAAAAACTCGAGCTCTCCCTATCTCTCTAGGGTTTGAGAGTTTTCTGCTTCTGATCTCTCTTCTGGTTCGCTTAGGAGATATTTTTCTCCGGTAGCTTTAAAAGAACCGTCAGTTAAATTTTGCGACGGAGGCCTGCCAGCGAAGCCCACGCTTCGGTAGCGAGGAATCCAGGAGAATATCCCGGAAGATCACGGGAGTTTCCCTCAGCACCGGCGGAGCCCTGCCCAAGTCAGAACGCGCAGCGGGAATCATCAGTTGAGGTACGGCCTAATGCATTGGGTAAATAAATGCAACCATTTACTGCTTTCTATTTGTTTCTGTTCGACTAGATTATTAATAATGAATATGAAAATATTAGATTCGAAATATTTATCAGATCTTGTTTTAATTTTTGTTACCCGATATCCGTGTCGTCAGTCCGATAACAAGATTTCCGCTTTAAAATGAATTTTTAAATGTTACCGGAACGGCGCAGAGGCTATTATCGTGGTAAGGAAGTCGACTTGATACCACCGACTCCCAACAAAATCTAAGGCTCCGGTTTGGTCTCGGAGTTTCTCCAGACCTATTCTCCTAGGTCTCGACTGAGAGAAGAGGATCTTCCTCGACTTAGGTCGGACTATGATATTCCGGACTCCGTCCCTCTTCGGGTGCCAGATTCCGATGAGTTCGCAGACACGGTTAGGGATGACTGTGTCTGCATTTATGAAAGGTATTTCTTGGATTGCGGGCTTAGGTTTTCGATCCCTAGGGCCATTCTTAGGTACGTTAACCAAATGGATATCGCTTTGGCTCAATTGAGTCCGAATTCCTATAGGATTCTGCTCGCCTACTTAATTAGATGCTATGAGGAGGGCATTAAGTTTTCTTTGCTTGATATGCTTCATGTCTTTACGACCAAGAATAATCCTAGAGCCGAAGAATTTCTTTGCTTCTAGATCATATGGCTGGTCTAACTTTGGAGCATTCGTATTTCAACAATACAAGAATTTCAACAATTCTGGAACATCACATATAAGGGATTTCTCTTTCTGTAGACAAGAATCCTTCGCGGTAATCCTACCAAGCTAATCAACCTTCAGCAGCATATCCGTCGGAGAAAATGAAGTAGCGATGGCTTTCACAATGATGTCTTCGCCATCTTTCACAATGATGGTTCTCAACGTTTTCGAGCTGGATGGACTTACCAAAAAGGAGTGATGTGTCAAGAAATCACGCTCTCTTATTGATGCGATTGAAAGCTTCGGTTTCAAGTAATCTCAAAATTCTCTTAAACTTTAAATTAATTAGAGAACTTCAATAAAAAAAATATTTATACTAACATTTGTAAGTCTTTATTTCATCAGAGTTGGCTTCGTTGATGGTAAAAGGGTTCTTATCATTGAGTATCGAATACGGATATGGTAAGATTTTACTATGCAGTCAGGGTTTTAATTTTTTTACTTCTTTTTCTTCTAACTACAATCGTGGAAATATAGGGGGATTGATTCGGCGGAACTTGATCAACCGTATGGTGAAGAAACACACGAGTTCCTTTTATATTTCATAAAGAATAAATCGTTTCTGTTAAAAATCTACGAGAAGGACCCTTACAACCGATTGGTTGCGGATGTCTATGTTAATAGTTATATTTTTGTTAATGTATCTCTTATTCTCTTTAAAAATTTAAATTTTCATTGTTTATTATCGTTAATGCTTAGGCGTTTGGAAGAAATTTCCAAAACAAATTTTCATTTTGTCAAAATATTTAATAAAAAAAGGTGATAAAAAGGTGATAAAAAGGTGATTGCTTAATATTTTGATAAAATATTTTCTAAAAGTAGTTTTTTATTTACTTTACATACAAAGATGAAAAAAAGGTGTTTTCATTTTGTGTTTTTATTTTCTCTCCTCACTTACATTTTACATACGTCATTTTATTACAAGAAAAAAATATTTGTGGGATAAGTATCACAAGTATGTCATTATATGCGATATACAGTAGAACCTCTATAAATTAATATTGTTGGGACCGGCAAAAAATATTATCTTATCGGATTATTAACTAACATATAAATTAATAATATATTAATTTATACATTAATGAAGAAAAAATATTAGTCAGCTATAAGTATATAAACATCTTTACGAACAAAAAATTATTTCATTTTATTATATCGAGAATGTTAAAGTATCAATATTAAGAATATCAAGAGAGACTATTATTATGGTTTAAAAAGATTTTATTATAGTACCCAAGGTTCAACTTATCGAGATAACCGATAAATCGCTTGCCGTTATCGATGGATTAATCGACGGATTACCGGATTATCGACGGAAAACTAATAATACTGTAGCTTACCGATTACCGGTACTTATCGAGGATTATCGACGGATTATCGACACTTTTCAATAATTATCGACGGATAACTTACAAAATATTTTATAATCTCAAACAAACATATGAAGATAAAGCCATACACACATAAGCCTATAATACCAATAAAACATAGTCTCACAAATGTATCAAACACGTAGTCCAACAACTCATACACATAATATATAGGTAATAGGTAGAATGGTAGATAATACTCAAACTCAAACCGACTTCTCGAACCTCAGAAGAACGAAGATCTCATGTGGGCCTATATAACACCGATGACACCACTTGCTTCCATATGCATGTTTAGATACGTGTTCCAAAACAAGCCATGTGGCTCGAAATGTGTACGGAAGTAACTCACGTGGTAATCATATACGTGTTGGGCCCTGAAGATGCCTGCACGATTTGGATACAATGGATGCGCCCAGACACCGTTCTCGAACACAGGCTGGGGAGTTGCGAACTGAGTGCTCACCGAATTTCCCATCGACATCGTCTCTAAGTACCCAGACACATCGTCGATGGGGTTCGAACTCTGAGAGAGATAGTCACTTCCAAAGTAGAATCCAACGGCCGAAGATGAGTCGTTTTGCTGCTGAGGAGGATCAGGAGACTGCTGGTCGCCATACTGTCGATCGGGAATGTATCCCATATTGGAGGGGTCGAGGTTGTAGTTCGGGTTGGAGCGATACATATCACCTGTTTTGTAATCATAATAGTTGACATTCATATATACTCAATTAACAAAATTCAAATAAACGGTACATTCAAAGAAAAATAGTAATCACCTGTTTCAGACCCTCCCCACGTAGACCCTCCCCACCCTCTGTGGGCGCCACCTTCTCCGCCACCCCAGCCACCCTGTGTGCCACCTCCTACGCCACCCCATCCACTTTGCGAAGAGCTATGGGAAGGGGATGTACGGTGAGTAGAAGCCGTATGAGTACGACGATGTCTGGCACTGGGCCCAGCGGCGCTTGAGCCGCAGTCAACTCCTCCATAAACTCCCGGGGGGTCGATAGGGGGACCGAGTCTTTTCTCACCAAGGACTCGGCTGATCACAACTCCAAATGTTCGAGCCTCCTCGGCGATCTCTGGGTTTGGGTTTCCTTCTTCATCATCGAGGTGGACTGGTCGGATCCACTCTACAATTGCATCCTCGCAGTCACAACCTGCAGAAGCCACCGCCAAAGACCGGGTGAGGTACTCGTAAGGATTGGCCTTGTCCACCTGTTCATACTGAGCCTTTATGTCCCGCAACAATAGCTTCTGATTGTAGTTGCAGAATACTAGCTTCTCTAGTGTTGAGTACGCCAGACGATTGCGGAGCTTGGTGTGGATCAGGGCAAAAGTGCTCCAGTTCCTCTCGCACGCTGACGCGGACGCGGTCTGAGACAAAATCCTCACTGCTAGCTTCTGCAACGTGGGGCATGGACCCCCAAAGATGTTCCACCACTCAGCTGAAAATAAATCAGAAATATAGTTAGAATAATTTATATATACAGCTTAGCATGCTTAGTGGATTACAACATATTCTTTCTTACTGGGTGCAAGAGTCTTCCGAGCTGCCACACATGACCGCTCGCGCAACGGACCTGTAGCGTCACGGAACTGCACGCACTACAATTCAAGAAAAAGAGTTATATTTTATTAAATCACAAGAAATAAAGTTACACAGTTAAATTGAGATCTAACCTCTTCTGCGAGATGTGTCACATCCTCGTTAGGAAACAATCGATCGTAGACCCTGGTGACATCTACGATTGCGTTTTCTGGCATCACAATATCTCGCTCGTACGCGAGTCTAGGATTCAAGAAGTGGGCCGCAATATGCAATGGATGCTCCAAGTTTTTATGCCATCTCGCTTCCACGATATCGACCGCCCATTGCTTTCCAGGAAGTGCACCAAGCTCCGACTGGATGATTTTGAACAAGCGATACACCATACCCATCGTCGGATGCACCTCAGTGTCGACAAACCGAAGTGCGGTGTACATGGGGGTGAAAACAGCGATGGCCTTTTCAACGGAAACCCAAAAAGGCTCGCTCAAGCACAACATGACCGCGGCTCTCCCTTCTCTCATGTCCTTGAACTTGGAGTTCTCCCACCAATCGGACTCAAACATCGCCTTGAGTCCGACCTTCTTCCCCCGTAAGCTCTGCAGGGAGAGAAAGTTTGTGGCGAACCTCGTCGCCCCTGAACGAATGATCTCCCCACTGCATGTCTTCCTCATGGTATCCAGAACCTGGCCGTGGTTGTAGATAAACTTTGCGATGAGCCTGCACCCTTTGACGGCCTCATCGATGCTTGGCCTTTTTCCGATGCGTGAAATATCAAGTCCACGCAGTGAGCAGCGCACAATGTCCAGTACACATTGTACTTCTGCATCAATTCTTGGCCTGCTTTTTTGTAAGCCGCGGCGTTGTCCGTCACAATTTGCTCAACATTGTGAGGCCCGATCTCCTCGATCACTGCAGAAAAGATCCTGAACAAGTAGTGAGAGTTTTTGGCGTGTGCCGATGCGTTGATTTCCTTTATAAACACTGTCCTCCCCGCCGAAAATACCATTATGTTCAAGATGGACATATTCGTCGGTCCGGTCCAACCGTCTGACATGATCGTCACGCAAAATTTCCGCCACACAGGAATCTGATCCTGCTTGTACTTCTGCCACTCCTCGTACTCGAGGCTCAGATACTTGCCCGCGATGTCCTTCGACGATGGATAAGGGCATCCGACGCCTACAATTGTAAATGCATTATTAAATATTAATAATACGAAATCAGAAATTAAAAATGAAATAAAAATAAAATCATAAATTAATTTACCTACTTGGGCTACGCAAAACAACATAATGTGGAAGTGAAGATCATCTGCGTGGCACCACGGAACCCCTTTGTGGATCAGGTATTTCGCTATCGCCTTGCCCACCTTCAAAATGGTCTTTGGTAAAAACATCAAGTCGACCCTTCTTTGTTTTCCCGAAGACCTATCGAACAATGCAGGGGCGGTGGCGGGACCGGAATAACAATGAACTCTTAATAACAATGAACTCTTAGTTTTGGAACTCATTCAAATCTTCTAAAAATCGTGAAAATGATCAAATATCAAACAAAAAACGCATGATTCATATACATCAACCTAAATAAGTCCTAGATCTACCAAAAAGTTTGAAATAAATTGAAAAAATTCGGTGAAAATGGGTAAATAAAAACTTTACATACTTTTGCCATTATGTTGATAATCGTGGAAAACAAGTAAAAAGATGGATTATCCATGTGCTTACCAGTCCGATAATCGCGAGAAGCACCAAGATTTGGCTTGGAGGCGGAGAAAAAAGGGAGAAATTAGGGTTTGGAATGGATTTTCGTCGAAAAATATCTATTTATACCACCCAATATTAATTTTTTATTTCACGGATAAGTGCCTGTTTTTTACACTGAGAAAAGCGATAATCGCTTGGAAAAGATTTATCTCTTTTCGCGATAATCGTCGAAAAATGTTCAAAACGGCAACTAGTTGTATGGATTTTTTATCGGTGAGTATGGGCAAGGTCGATTATCGACGATTATCGACGTTAATCGTTGGTAAGTCGAGCTTTGATAGTACCAATGTAAGAAATATTAAAGAGCCCAATAATATTAAAGAGGAATGACAACAACTTCATAGAGTAGTGATAATTAAAGCTGTAATAATTAGTATAGAATCATATTTTAAGAAGACTACATAGTTAGTTAGTGATGTAATTTTATCTTTTTATTTAATGTGATTTCATTTCATAGTTGTTTATATTTTATTTTATTTTATTTATAGTTATTTTATAATTATTTATGTACTTATTTATATTGAATTATTAATTTATATCACTTGGGACCTATATACTTACTAAAAAAATTATTATCTTATAAATTTAACGAATTATTAATTTAGCTAGTTAGGCCCGAGTCGGGACCGGAAAAAAATATTATTTAATCGCGACTATTAATATATCGAGTAATAATTTATAGAGGTTCTACTGTATATTAAATATTTTGTCGTGGTACGATGTTCAAAAAACTAAAAACTTGTTTTGCCATAAGAGATTTGAAAATTACTGTTGGACTTTTTCGAATTTTTTGCAATGATAAAAATTAATTTTAGAGCTTATATTAGGACATTTTTTGGTTTGTAAGAACTTTTGCCACAAAGAAGTAAAATTGATTTGAATTCATTTCATTTAAGTACACTCTATAAAAAAAATACACCGGACATATTTTTATTTATCTTTATAAGGATTTATTTTCTAAAAAAAATTAAACTAAACACATTTTTCATTTTTCTTTTCAAAAAATAGTGCAATAAAATTTTAACCAATCACTTTTCAAAACATAATTATAAAACAATTTAATAAAAATAAAAATGCAAACACAAAATGAAAATAAAAAACGCCTCCAAACACCCCCTTTTTGTTTTTGTTTTTGTTTTTGTTTTTAAACAGGAAGAAATGTTAAGGGAAGGGTACGCATGGCATTTTGAGTATCACGACAAAAGAGCTGCTTTTAGTAGGGTAAGATTATTTTTTGTACATGGTTATTATCAATGATAAAGAGCTACATTTATTAACAATTTTATAACATTTTTTGTTGTTGTTTTAAATAGTGGCACAACCTTGCGAAAGGGTTACGTCGTGGTCTTTGGAGGGACAAATATCAGATTGCAGCAGGCTGATAAGAAGAAAATGGGACTGGCGGGCTAGGAAGGCCATGAGACTGCTTAAAAACAATAAGGTGATGTGACTGCTAAGACTTGACTGTTTAAAAACATTAAGATTTTAGATGATAAAGGTTTTTAGAACTTTTGTATTACTGATTTCCGATTACTTAAAAATACATTGGGATAATTTTCAAATGAAAACTTTTGATGATGCCACATTCTGTTATATTTATAGTAACATATTATAATAAACATATTTATATTCAGGGCCGGCCCAACCCTTTTCGGAGCCTTGGGCGAATCATTAATATGAGACTTTTCTTTAGAGCCTGCAATACAATATTGTTGGAGCTATTACGGTATTGCAAGAGCTATACGATATAGAAAAATATATACATAGACTACTCTAAAAGGGGCCTCGGGCGACCGCCCAACTCGCCCATAGGTTGGGCCGGCCCTGTATTTCTATATCTCTATGTTTTTTAGACGAAAAACAAACGTTATTAGGGAAAAAATTGTTATGACATGATTTGTGACAACAACCTTAAAACTTTAATCGACAAAATAATTTACGAAAGCGAAAGAATGGGTAAGATCAGGAGGAGAAGGCCACCAAATGATAAAAGAAGAGATAAATCTAGATGGGAACTAGTTAAGGCATCCATTGTTAGTTTTTCAAGGAATTCCTCATCTAGGAAGTGATGCAGGTTATCAAGGGAATCCTGGAAATCAAAACTTAACAAACACTCTTTACCCTTGTAGTGTACGATTTTCTTGGTATTATTTTACGCTTCATCGGGATGCTCGGGACTAAATCTCTAGCCTGGTAACAAATAGAGTCTTGGGGCACATAGCCCTTTCATCAACAACTCTATGAATATCTATATAAATATATGTTATCTAAACTTTATAAGTTCCTTTGAACAAAGGATGAACACCATAGAACATAATTAAGATATGTTATGGAAAAATCGAACATCATAAGTAGAGTTTCACTCAATCCACAAATTTTCTCAATGAAGCTCCTGAATTAGCCTTTTTCTATAGCAATCATAGCGACAATTAGTTTTATTTCACATGCAAAAACATATATATAAATTAAGAAAACGAACCATAACGGAATCCTCTGTAGTTTATAAAAATTCCTCCAGCCCCAACCACACTTGGAATACCAAGATAGAGCAATCATATCTATATTTTACCCCATGTTATTTAGAGAGAACGCCATTTTATAGAAATTACATTTGGGGCTTTCTTTGGATGAATGTCAACCAAAAATATCTAGAATTTTAAAATCCTCCGTGTTGTTTGTAATCCCTAACATAAACAAACTTGCCTCCTAACAAGAGGTCAAAACTTGGCTAAAAATATTATCAAAATTACGAGTTTCTTCTTTAAATAGACGACCAATCCTTAAAGATATGCCAAATAACCCGAATCGCGGAGACAACTGTAGTGTTTAGTCCTGATGTTATTGAACCGATTTCTATTGCAAATATTTTTATCGGAGTTATCCTTGCATTGTTTTTCATCTTTTATCAATATAAGCGTTGTTTCTTTTTTAATTTTTTTTTATCGGAGTTATCATGATTTGCACTCAATGAAAAGCCAAATACATCTTTGATTTATCTACACTCAATATCGGCATTTAAATACTTATAATTTACTCGACAGTAGATCTTTAAAGTCGTGACATATGCTTTTTATTAGCATTGTATTTTAATAATTGATATTAAAGAAAGTTCAATCTGCAACACAGTATTAAACCAACCTTACCCTGATTTTTACTAGGTAGGTTCGAATAAAGAATTTAGGGTTTTTTTTCTTCTTCTTCAAAGAAAGTGGTTTATGTATTTGAATTTATTAAATCTAAGCAGTCATATTTTAATTATATGTAAATTTTAATCATTGAATAAAAGAAAAAAAATAAGATAACAAGAATGTTTTTGTGTTTAGTGTTGAGGTAGAAAATTCACCTCCACATTCACAGAGTTATGAATGGTGTAATTTCGAGTTAAGATTACCTTAAAGCTCGGAATAAGTCATGTGATTTGGATGATGGGCTTCAATATCAGAATCTTTGTTGCATGTGTATTGGTGTTCAAAATTGTGATCCTTCTACATGGATGGGCTTGTAACCATTTTTATACGGCTATCAATGAAAATTTTATTTTTGCCTTCTTTTTTCTTTGTTGCTTCGAATTCTCTTATCGTACTCTTAGTATTGAAATAGATGTTTTGAAAAGAAACTTAGTGTACATCATCGCTAAAGTATACAGTCTCAACACTTAGAAAATATGAAAATTCATTCATAGAAAATGGGTCATTGCATACTCAAAGCTTAAAAACTTAATTAAGTCAAAACTTCGGTGAGAAATAGTCTTTTTAGAGTCATGCTCGTCGTTCAAAACTATTATGGTCTGCTCTGCGCCAGTGTGGTCCGGTGCAAAGACTGATTTTGGCAACGGCAGAAGCGTCCCGGCAACCGCTATTCCTAGTAATGCAAAATCCGGGTTCGGGTTTCGGGTTTTTAACCCGGTTTGAGCCCCTCCATCAATGGCTTCTACTATATGATCCCAATAGAGGGTTTTTCTTTTGATCTGTATCGGGTTTCGGGTACTCAGATTGTCTCGGGTCTACAAAAAGATGAAGCATGGAGAGTGAATGTCTGTATACAAGGATGCGACCTCGAACACGGTTACCTCTGTGGGACCCAGGGAAGCTCGCAATGTTCCAATGGCAGATACACCGGTAAGAAATCTCTTTCTGATCTCTTTGATTCTGGGAGTTTGATTATATATTATCCGGAAATCAGTATAATATTTGTGATCTAACACTTCATTCACTATTCCGCTTCTTGCAATCACATATACATGTGATACGACCCGGGATCTCGATCTCGTAACTGGAGTCATGTTTCCTCTTCAGGAGCCTTACACTCTGTCAAGCCAAGTCTATCTAAACTAGTTAATAGTTAGATAAATTAATAATCTTTATTGCAAATGTGATCCATTCATAGGCAGGTCAAACTCAAAACAATTCAACCAAGCACACTTTAAAAACGATACAATCGTAAGATCAATTGAGAAACGACACAATCGAATCTAAAGACTAATGCGTATATAGTATAAACAGCATAAACTAGCCTAGCTTGTTGTTCCGTCCCTAGCCAATTTTTGGCTTCCTTCAAAACGAATAAGTCGTCCCTAAAAACATGGGAACATTAGCATGTAGTGTGTCATAGAGCAAAGATTAATTCTTTCATTATTATTATTAGGGAGCTTAAGCTAATTAGCCATCTCAATGTTTTAAAATTGTTAAACTAGCCATTGTTTGGTTAATTTTGTGACATAGCCAATAAACCACATTAACCGATATACAATGACTTCTTTACCCTTATCAATATAATAATTAATATTAAATTTGAATTAACAAATTTATTTAATATTTATTATAACAATTAATAATTAATACAATTTTTTTTTTAAATAATAAAATAATAAATTAGGAAACAAATATTTGAATTCTAAATTTAAATAAATTTTAAATTTAAATATAAGAAACGTTTTTCACTTTTTAAAATAAAAATTTCAAATTGCTTAAGAAACATTAATTCGAATTAACCATATTAATAATTTAAAACAATTTGAATTAACATACATTAATTAAATTAACAATTCAAATTAGCACACCTTTACAAAAATAAATACGAATAAACCAATTACAATTTGAATAAATACAAATAAACAAATCAACATGCATTTACAATTCGAATTAACATACATTTACACGAATAAACCAATGAACTTATGTTTACAATTCGAAATAATAAACATTTACAATTCAAATAAACACAAATAAACATAAATTACACGAAAAAATTAGAAAAGAAAAAAAATCGAATAGCGATGGGGCTTCTTCACTCCTCCGGTAGTCGGAGCGGACTTCCTAGCCGCCTGCAAACATTTAACCTTCACTGTCCGTATGATCATCAAACGACAACACACTCTTAGCAAATGCAGTGTAGAACTCCCCGGCCTGGAGATGCCATGAACTCCTCGGTCTGTATGATCATCAAACGACAACACACTCTTCAAAGCTCGCTCGGTGCATGTGAACAAGTCAGAGCTTATGACTCACAAAGCATGTCGTAGGGAATGAGGTGGTGGTGGTCGTCGACTGACTCCACGACTCTTCCGCCGGCGATGAAGCGGCCTTCCATTTTCATCGAACCATAAATCCATATCATCCTCGTCGAACTCGTCTAAGATCTGGTTCTCGGCCATGGCCTTTTCCTCCTCGCCACGGCAGCGACGACGGCGAAGGAAGACGTCGCACAGAGAAACACAGTGGAAAACGCTGGTGCAGCCGCGAAGCGCGACGACGATGGAGTTGAAATTGAGGAGGTCAATCTGCATGAGGCGGAGGCGCGCCACTGCACCGTCGAGGGCCTGGAGGTGCTTCGTCGAATCAGAGAGAGACAGATAAAAGAGAGAAGATGAAAATTGTTTGAATTTTTTGAAAAAGACTCAGTAAATGTTTTCTTTGCACAGATATCTGCATTGAAGTTTTAAAATCTTCCTCAAATATCTCAGTTAACATAATACGTGGATATATTATAGTAAATTAATAGCTAAAATCAAGGAACTTACCAACAATAAGCCATTCATACGTGTAGATTTTTTAGGAAAATAAATATTAATTAATATTTAAATATTTAATAGGTTGAGGGGCAATATGGGTATAGAAAAATTGGCATTTAACGCCACATCATCTAAATTGGCTATTTTTTAAATTAGAATCATATGTTTGTTAAAACGCAATCTAAACGTAGTAAAGAGGCTATTAGCTATGATTTCTCTTATTATTATTATTATTATTATTATTATTATTATTATTAAATTGAGTTTGATAATAATAATAAAACGTTATAGCTCTTTTATAGCATATAACCACGTTTAGCGAAGCATTTAGGGATATTATTCGAAGGAAATTATGGAGACACAGATTTTATGTTATGTTTGTTTTGATTCTGAAACCTTTGTAGCTTATTCCATTCATGCTTGCACTTTTCCCATTTCGATTTCTGTCGGGTGATACCAAGAACTATACTTTCTTCACGGGCAAATGGGAAGCAAAGTACGTTTTCTTTCCAACGATCAAAGAAAAATCCAGAATAAAAAACATGCATGTTTCTTGTTGAATCTTTCCGTAACTTCTGACAGTCCGGAAGACGATATACGGCACTGGACCAAGTTTTCTTCCTTTAGTCCTCTTACGGTAAGAACTCGTGATTTACTATTAAGGACTTAATTAATGAAAGTAAATCCCTCTTTACACGGTTTTGGTTTCAATGATAAAATTATCTTTCCTCTATAGAACACAATATCTGATGAACAAATGTACTTGAATGAATTTGACAGCCCATTTCAGAAGCTGGAGTTGAAATCCACGAATGAAGGACGCTCCGGTTTCAGTTTTTCGTCGTACTGAGTTACGGTGAGACAGAAGGTAGTTTTAGAGGATTGGCAACACCAGCTGATTAAAAGTCAACTCTGTATCTTCTAGTCAACGCATTCTTCATGTTGTGTTAATTATAGTGCTATTAAGTATTAACAAACTTCCTTGAAACAATTCTCTTCCTTCTTAGGAGTAGAAATTTCAGGAGATCTAATAAATCTAAAAAAGTACGAATTTGATTATAGTTATGGTCAATCCAATGAAAAGAAATATAACAAATTTACATATGGAAATTATATAAAAAAATACAACAAATACATGTCTTTACGTGTAATATTCTTCTATATAAAAAAAAAAAAATCCCGTCTTGAAAAAAAGAGTCTATGAGTAACTGGCAAGAGTTTACTAATTGGTATACTTGCTTCTTTACGTTGTTCTGTTATATTAATATATTAAGATGAATTGATTGTTTTTTATATATATAAAAAATCAAGTAATTTGAATACTACGGAGGATCTACACGAGCTTCAAAAGGGAATGTATACAGGAGTCATGGGTTGGATTATCGGATTTGTATACAAGTGCTTCAAAATATTTTTACCGCATAATTAGAGGTGAAAAAACGAGTCTTTGGTTCAATTTTCTTAACTATTCGTACAATTTTTTTTACTGTATTGTTTAGTTTTTCTTTTTAATTTTAGAATCGAAATTTGCGCTATTGAAGTTTGAAACTAATTTTATCAATTACCGATATCTCGGTTTTAATTCGGTTTAAACTGCATTTTGACAAGATGCAATATAATCATTATGTATTTGAAAAATAAAATTACTGGCGCATAGTTTAAAGCAAGGATTTGAATGCCGTTTTTGCCGATAAATCGTTTGCCGTTATCGACGGAGTAATCGTTTGCCGATGGATTTATCGATGGAAAACCTATAAAATTTATCGTTTGCCGTTACCGAAACTTATCGAACTTATCGATGGATTAATCGCTTATCGATAGATTTATCGATGGAAAACTTATAAAATATTTTCATATATATTTTCATACATAAAATATTTTTTATAACATAAAATACTATATGTATATTTTCCTTAATAATTGAAAAACATCAAATTACAAAACAAATTATGTCAGAATCACAGTATCAGAATTATATACAATGTGCAAAATGAAGTTACATATGAAAAACCAAAGAAATAGCTCAATTTGACCAATTTCAAAAAAAATATTTACTTTTCCCGCAATAAGGTTGCAATTCGGGAAAACGTTAAATTAGATATAATTATATCAACCTCACATTTTATAAGTTATTAACAATGTTATAAAATGATTTTACAAAAAA
This sequence comes from Parietaria judaica, assembly GCA_954871525.1. NCBI lineage: Eukaryota > Viridiplantae > Streptophyta > Magnoliopsida > Rosales > Urticaceae > Parietaria > Parietaria judaica. The sequence continues at coordinate 6,991,587 of OX940868.1, forward strand.
AAAAAAAAAGACCAACTAGCTTAACTTAACTAATTTCCAAAAATATGTACTTTTGCCGCAATAAGGTCATAATTCAGAAAGACATCAATTACAAAAATAATTATGTCAAACTAACAGTTTCTTAATTATATACAATGTTACAAAATGAAATTACACAAAAAAATTAAAATATATCTCAAATTCACTATTTGTAGGAAAATTGGTATTTTTGTCGCAATTAGAAATAATTTGCATAAACCCTTAAATTTAACCCAAATCTGCAAAAAATCAATAAAAATCACGCAAACCATCTTGATTCATCTATATTCCATCATATACTTTAAAAAAAATCAATTTCAACAACATTTGATTCAAAACGTAAAATGTACAATTAAACTAATATGAAACTCAAAGTTTAACTTTCATTCAACCTAATAACTTTCTAAGTAACTAATACAAATATAGAATAAAAATGTGAAAAATTGACATGATTCATACATATACAACATTTAAACATCAAAACGCTAAAGATCTACTAAAAAAAAACCTAAAAATACATTTAAATTTTGAAATTAAAAGAAGTTGGAACTTTTGCCGCAAAAAAAGAAAAACTTATACCAGGGTTGACTTATCGTTTTTGACCGAAAAGTAGCTTGCTTTTCGAGAAAATACACTTGATAAGTTTGAGAGATAAGTGACTTGCTTTTCGAATCGAAAAATCGCGATAAGTATAAAAAGATAACGATTAGAGGAGATAAGTTACCGAGAAGTGGTTTTCAGCGATAAATCGCTCGATTATCGCTCGATTATCGCGAAAATCGAAACCTTGGTTTAAAGTAAATTAAAATTAACAATGAACCAATCGATGAAATAATTTAAATGGAACTTGTTCTCTAACGGTCTTTATTCATTCTTATTCAAATGGAAAGAAATAATGTAAATTGAAAATAAGGTTAAATGAATGAATGACTGAACATCTTTGTCAAAACATTGTTATGCCGATATTAAGTGCTAAAAGACTAACATTTATCTATTCTAAATATATATATATATATATATATTTAAATATAAAATTTATTATTGGGTTAACCGGTAATCGGTAGTGGTTTTTACCGTGAAAACCGTAACTGCTACCATGTGGCAAAAAAAAAGTAGCAAGTTAAACCACATTTTTTGGTATTCCGGCCATTGACCGTCTCAGCCTTTTAGAAAAATTAAATTTTATTTGTGGCACGTGCGGAAGACACGAAATGATTCATGGCGGGTTTAGATGTTCTGGTGCCTCGATGTACTGACTCGACGGGCTAAAATGACGAGCTAAAATATTATTATCAACCCGAGCTAGACGCTAAGCTAAACGCCGACGAAAATTTTGACATCCTAAGTTGGTGGCACTTACAACGGAATCATTTCCCGATACTGGCCCGAGTGGAGAAATACATACTCTCCATCCTGTTTCTAGTGTCTCTTCCGAAAGCACTTTCTGTACACCTAAGACTCATCGACGACCACCAACAATGCGCCACTGTGGAACACGTGCAACAATTAACAGTGGTGCGGGAGTGGGTTATGCAAAATGAAGTCCAAGAGGAAAATCCGGAATTCGATGAATTAACGGCTAGGTTTAATAGATATATTACGGAAAATTATCATTGAAAAATGTAATATTTATATTTACGTAGTGCATTATTATGTACTCTTTCCTTTCCCACGGTTTTATCGCATTTTGGTTTTTCCAGGGAAAGGTTTTAACAAGGCATCTTTATAAATAACACAAACTCATTTTATATATTTCGGTCTATATTAATTATGCTTTATTACTTATTTTAGTACATAACAATAATTACTTTTAAAGTGTTTAAATATTAATTATTAATATATTTGCATTTTGCATAGATATTTGCTAGTAGTCTGAAACCGGAACCGGGAAAAATGGAATTTGACCATTTTTTGTCCCTTTCCAGGAAAAACCGGCTCTGATTCTGAAAAGTCATTTTTTCTAAATCAGAACCGAGACCGGGACACCAACTAAAATCTAGAATTTTTAAGACCAAAATCCGGGACGAAATCTGGAATAAAATCCAAGACAAAAAAATAAAAATAAAAATCCAAATTGCAAATTACCAAATCCGAGTTCAATAGTAAGTACCGAGTATAAACAAATCAATTTCTTTTTTATAACAAAATGACTTATAAGAAATGACATGTTAAATAAATACCAAGTAATGGGCTAAATCATAAATGACATGTTAAAATAATGGATTGAAAAATAACATAATGGGCTTAAAACCGAAGTAGTAAATGACATATAAAAAATGACATATAAAAATGACATGTTGAAAAAAGAAAAACTTATAACAACCCGACATAAAACCGAAACCAGCACGAGAATTTCATATTTTAAACTAGTTTTGGTTTTGGATTTTCCTAACCGGAACCGGGACGTTCCTTTTAAGGGTATGGTAAAAGAAAAAAATTGATTTTTTTTTACCAAACACAGTCCAGTACCAGGACCGAAACCGGGACAAAACCGAAAATCGAGTACAAAAAGTTTCACCCGTCTTTCCTTGTGTCGTGTGTGTTACTCGTATGGTTTACAAAAAGACTTCTGATAACTTTGACTCACGCTAGTTAGTGGATAAGTCCAACAGTGAGTATTAAAGATTAAAAATATAAGGCAGGTTATTAGTGTTCTCAATGAGTGAATTAATACTTTATACTTACGTATACATTGTAATATATATATATATATATATATATATATATATATATATATATGTTATGGGTAATTCTCGGAATTGATTTTTGCGAAATCAATTAATTAAACGGGAATTATTAACGTAATTTCCGTTAATTAATTACACATTTGATTAAATCTTTATTAATCAAATTAATCAATTTCAAAACCCAAAACTCCCTCCGGAGGCCCGTTTTCGAAAAACAAAGTGTCCCGGTGTTCATAAAAATATGAAAAACCCCAAAAACGACATAAAATTTGGGAAAAACGGACACGGGACGCACTCGGGAGCAAAAAACGGCCGAGGAAACCCCCGCGGGACCCACAGGGGCGGCGGCTGTCAGGGCCACGCCACGTGGCGGCCTCCTGCGCCGCCACCAGCCCGCGGGCCCCGCCTGGGGCCACCTCAGCCCCCCACTTGGGGGCTGCCTTCGCACGATCGCGCCAGCTGGCGCGATCCACACCGCCCGCGTCCCATCACGGGACGCGGCCTCTCGCTTCGCTCGAAGCAACGGCCCTGATGGGCCTGTCCCCTGCGCGGGGATCCGCGCCCTCGCCACTTGCGAGGAGGCCTGCTTCGAGCAGGCCACGTGTAGGGCAGGGATCATCCCTGCCCTTTGATCCGCGCCATGCGGGCCCCCCTCGGGGGATTGGTGGCCGTCCGATCTCGCGCGGACGGCCGGGATCGGACCATCTTTTCCGGGGACTGAAATGCAATTATAAAACTGTCCAAGACCCCCCCTGGACAATATTTTACTGCGATCAGGCCCCCGGACCCTATTATAAATAGAAGCTCAGTTCAGTTGAAACGGTAACTCATTCGAACCTTCTCGACTCGAGTTCTCTCTCTCTCTCTACCCCCGATATACTCGCCTCCCCTCAAATATTATACTAATGTTGAGCGTCGGAGGTGAATCAGGGGGTACCCCCCCCCCCCCCCCCTGTTTCCCCTGACCACGGGTGTTACCTTTTTCAGGCTCAGAGAAGTGAGATAGTTCATAAAAGCGGAAGCCCTGGAGGAATTTTCATAAGGCCCCGACCCGCCTGATAGGCCCCGTTCCACATTGTGCCCAGCCTATCTCCAGTCTATCATACGGCTGTTGGGATAGTCTGGGGACAAGTGACAGGGGCCCACTATTCAGGTCGTAGGGTCAGGTCTGAGAAAATTCCCTCTAAGATCCGGACGACCGAGGGATCACCCTGAGAGGAATCTCTGGACCCATATATTGGACGAATGCACTCCCCCGTTCACTGGTACCCCCGATCCGCGTGGACTCCGAACCTGTACAAAACCCGGTCTGGACATCCCCAGGTTTAGTGGTAACAGGTCCTGTACAAAACCCAGCCTGGTCAATTCCAGGCTCTGCGGTAACAGGTCCTGTGTAAAACCCGGCCTGGCCATCTCCAGACTCTGCGGTAACAGGTAGCGAGCCACCCCGATCGCCTCGGACCCTGAACGGCCACGAGACCTTCGATCCAAGAAAAGTCCAGAGACACCCACTCAGAGTCCCCGAATCGGCCAATTAAAAACTCACTCTGACGTCAGAACAACAATCATCCCAGAGTCAACGGGGGTCAGAGAGAACAATCATTGACAATAAAAGCCACCACAGACAGCAAATCTGTCATCCCCGTAACAAAGGCCATCCAAGGCCCACACAGAAGTCTACAAAAGCCCGCCACGTCAGCAAACGACATTGGGCCAGGCCCAACATCTACAACTTGGGCCTCAGCAGTGTTTGATCCAAAAAACGGCATCAACATTTTGGCGCTAGAAGGAGGGGGCCACAAAGTCAGTCCTCTGAACAACCCCACCAGCAGAACGACGCTCTGATCCCACAAAACAGAGAATGTCATCCCAATCAACGGAGGGCACGCCCTCTCACCCCACAGAGAGCATCGCCCTAAACACTCGAGCCAAGACCCAAGCTCGTCGAAAGCAGGTCCGTATCCTGCCAGAGACAAGCGCCCGTCGTGAGTCAGCTCACAACGAGGAAAGATTGGTCCGAGTCGAAGAAAGTCTTTTCCGGCTGACGGGACTCATCTCCAAACACTTCGAAGGCAAGCACGCCGACGAAGGGGAGGAGGAAAGCCCTGAAGAAGCCCTCGAACTCACCCAGAAGGAGAAAAACGAAGAACGCCCCGTTCCTGAAAACTCTCAGGGGCCAGCGCAATCACAAACCACCCGGCGATCAGCCTTTGATCGGCTCGAGGGGTACGAAGGTGACACCAACAATGCGAGAAGTCGGCGAAGGGAACGTCGGCGACAGAGACATGCCCCAAACGACGAGGAGGATCTCCGGCACCGCCTAGACCACACCGGACAACAAAGAAGACCATCGAAAGAGCCGAAAAAGGGAAAGATCTCACGAACCCGAGGAATCTGGTAGTGACGGCAGCTCAAGGAGATCCGACAACTCTCGGCGCCCCCGGCACCAGGAGGGAGAATATGTCATCCGCGCAATAGGCACTCAGGCGGCAACCCCGCCATACGAGGACCTCAAAAGCAAGCTCCAGACCCTCGAACGAGAAATGCAGAGGCTCACGGCGGCCCAAAGCACTAACCCCGTGACACGGAGCTTAGCTGAGGGGAACATATCCCCTCTGGCGGATCACCTGCTCGCCAAAGACCTCGACGGAGATCTTAGGTTCCCGCTGAACCTCGTCTACGACGGCTCTACCGACCCAACATATCACCTGGTGCAATACCAGTTCAACATGCGAGTGAAGAAATGCTTACTCGCCACAATGTGTCAGGCTTTCTGCCTCACTCTTGCGGGCCCTGCCTTCGAATGGTACCAACGCCTTCCGAAAGGGTCCATCGGGTCCTTCGACGAACTCGCAGAGCGATTCACTTCACGTTTCGCCAGCTCGATCTCGCAGTGCAAGCCGAAGTCCTACCTGTGGACTCTCAAGCAGCGCAAGGACGAGACATTACAGACGTACCTGAAAAGGTTCGTCGAGGAATCAAACAAGGTTGCCAGTTACACAGACGACGACGCGATTACCGCCGTAATCGACGGCCTGCCACTATGCGATTTCTCTCGCTCCCTTGTCAAAAAGAGGCCGGTCTCAATGGCCGAATTGATGGCAAGGGCAGCCAAAGACATTGTTGTCGACGAATACTTCGGCGGAAGAAACCAGTTCAACTCTGACGATCAGAGTCGCGACAACCGAAAAGGTGGTAGCGGCATACCGCAGAGTAAAAAGCAGCACCCACAGCCCAACTCTGGAAACAGACCACCGTTGCACAAACGGATGGATAAATTCCGGAAAGATGCAAACTTCACTCCTCTGACGGCCTCACCCGCGACAATCTTCAGCCTCCATGGAGATAAGTTCGGGAGACCGCCGCCACTCAAGAAAAATGCCAAGAAAGACATGAGCCGATACTGTGAATACCACCAGGATCACGGCCACACGACATCAGAATGCTATCAGCTGAAAAGGCAGATCGAGCAACTAATTCAAGACGGACAACTCAAGGAGTTCGTCAAGAAACTAGTCTCAAGAAACGGGAACACCCGCAACCAGAGCCAGCAAGACATCAGACCTCAACGTGAAGACAGCCCCATCCGATCTCGCGCTGGAAAAGCGCCAGAAGAAGGCGGGCCTCCCCAGTTCCACGTCATATGAACCATCATGGGGGGACCTGAGACCGGAGATTCGTGCAATCAGCGAAAGCGATACGCCAGGTCCCTCGGAGAAGATTTTGACGTCCATCAAATCAATGTCACTCACCTCGGAGGAGCACCACACATGCTCCCCAGTCGAGAAATCACTTTCACCGAGCAGGAGGCTCGGAGAATCTCTCACCCACACAACGACGCCATCGTGACTGATATACTAGTCGCCAACAGCCGAGTCCGGCGAGTTCTGATTGACAACGTAAGCTCCGCCGACGTCATCTTCAAATCCGCCTTGATCCAAATGAACCTCGGAGGATTGGTCCCCACACCGGTGAAGACACCTCTTTACGGTTTCAGCGGGAAGCCCGTCTACACCGAGGGCGCCATCACCCTACCCACGACATTCGGATCCGAGGGCGGAGCTTTGACCACTAAGATGATCAGGTACCTGGTGGTAGACCAACCTTCGGCCTACAATGTCATTCTGGGACGACCCAGCCTCAACAAACTGCAAGCCATCGCGTCTACCTTTCACCTACTCGTCAAGTTCCCAACAGAGAATGGGATAGGAGTTATGAAGGGTAGTCAGCAGGAATCCAGAAATTGCTACGCCCAGGGTACAAAACCCGGGAAGAACGAATCGGTTATCAATACGATATACCAACTCGAGGAAAAACTTCCCGAGTACCCCAGGGACGCAAGGATGTTTGGCGAGCTGGATCCTCGGGATGACAGGCGCAAGCCCACCATGGAACCTTCATCGGAGGTGACACAAATCCCGATCTCGGCAGACCGGCCCGAAAGGACGGTCACAATCGGGGCCCGACTCCCAGTCATGATCAAGACCAGGCTGATCGCATTCTTAAGAGAATTCAAGGATGTGTTCGCTTGGTCACACGCCGACATGCCAGGCATCGACCCTGAAATCGCCGTCCACCGATTGAATATCGAAGCGGGAAGAGCGCCGAAGATCCAACGCCGGCGCGCCTTCAACCCCGAACGATATCAGGCGATCAGCGAAGAGGTCAACAAACTCATCTCCGCCGACTTCATCAAAGAAGTGACGTATCCCGACTGGGTATCAAACGTAGTAATGGTGAAAAAGCCCAACGAAAAGTGGAGAATCTGCATAGATTATTCCGACCTCAACGCAGCATGCCCTAAAGACTGTTTCCCGCTACCGAGGATCGACCAACTGGTAGATGCCACCGCCGGCCACCAGCTCATGAGCATGATGGACGCTTACTCAGGATACAATCAAATCCGAATGCACAAGCCTGATCAGATACACACGACATTCGTGACTGATCGGGGACTTTATTGCTACAAAGTCATGCCATTCGGACTCAAGAACGCCGGAGCCACGTACCAACGCCTGGTCAACAAGATTTTCGCCCCACTAATCAGGAAGACTATGGAGGTATACGTGGACGACATGATCGTAAAAAGTCTTCGAGAAGAAGACCACGTCAACGACCTGCGAGAGACATTCCTGTTACTGAGAAAGTATCAGATGAAGCTAAATCTAGCCAAGTGCGCCTTCGGAGTCGAGTCCGGGAAATTCCTGGGATACATCGTCAACAGACGATGTATTGAGGCTAACCCTGAGAAGATCAAGGCCCTCCTCGAGATGAGAAGCCCGCAACGAATCAAAGAGGTGCAAAGCCTGAACGGAAGAATCAACGCTCTAGGAAGGTTCGTCTCAAAAGCCACGGATCGATGCCAGCCTTTCTTTCAAGCCCTGAAGGGTGGAAAGAACTTTGTCTGGAACGAGAAATGCGAAGCCGCCTTCCAGGAGCTGAAAGCCTACCTCGGATCACCACCCTTACTGTCGAAACTAAAGGAGGAGGAATCACTCCACCTCTACCTCTCGGTGTCAATTCGAGCAGTAAGCGCTGTGCTGGTCCGAGAAGAAGACAAGAGGCAACTGCCGATCTATTATATCAGCAAGGCCCTCCTTGACGCTGAAACGCGTTACACGCAAATCGAGAAACTGGCGCTAGCCCTGGTCACCGCCGCAAAGAAACTCCGCCCATATTTCCAGGCTCACCAGATAGTCGTAAGGACAGAGCACCCAGTCCGAAAGGCACTGCTCAAAGGAACCTCCTCACGAATGGTTGTCTGGTCGCAAGAACTAGGAGAATACGGCGTCGAGTACCAGGCAAGGGTGGCCATCAAAGGCCAAGCCGTGGCAGATTTCATCGCAGAGTTCACATACGACGCCGAGGTCGAAACCGAGGAAGCAGTGAACGAAGCGCCCAAGCCACCAAAGAGAAAAAGTACCCCCGACGGCCCGACCTGGAACCTCCACGTCGACGGCGCCTCAAACATGCACGGGTCCGGGGCCGGGGTGGTCCTCACCAACCCCGACGGTGAAAAACTCCGTTACGCCCTCCGCTTCGAGTTCAAGGCTTCAAACAACGAGGCTGAATACGAAGCACTGCTAGCCGGACTGCAGATCGCACACAAACTCCAGGTGAAGAACCTGCGAATCCACTGCGACTCCCAGCTGATAGTAAAGCAAGTAGAAGGCGAATACCAGGCAAAGGAGGCCCACATGGTGGCATACCTGACAGAAACAAAACGACGCCTAGAGCCACTATCCTGGTACGAGATCACGCAGATTCCGCGAGACGAAAACTCGGAAGCTGACGCCCTGGCAAGGGCAGCTTCCGGGGCAGGCGACGAAGGACTGGAAAAAGTCCCGATCGAAGCCCTCAGCCATCCTTCGATAAAAAAGCACGAGTCCCCTGACGTCGCAGCAAAAAATGAAGCGACGAAAGGGCTCGAGAAAGAAACAACCCCGACCACTGACAAAGAAATCCTCTCCCTGGCAAGCGAGCCCGGCGAAAGCTGGACCACCCCGGTGAAAGAATACCTGAGACACGGTACTCTCCCGGCCGATCGCAAAGAAGCCAGACAGCTCAAGCTCCGAGCAACGAGATATGTTCTGCACAACGGAGAACTCTACAAACAAGGTTTCATGCAACCTCTCCTGAAATGCCTCGAAGAAGAAGACGCCAACCTAGTCCTCCGCGAAATCCACGAAGGAATTTGCGGAAATCACTACGCTGGACGATCTCTGGCTCTGAAGGCCCTGAAACAAGGGTACTTCTGGCCGACTCTCAAGAAAGACTCCGCCGAAATGGCGCAAAGATGTGACAGATGCCAAAGGTTCGCGCAGATCCCGCGACAGCCGGCGGTCCCACTCTGTCCCGTGATGGTCCCCCGTCCCTTCGTAAAATGGGGAATCGACCTGATCGGAAAACTCCCAAAGGCACCAGGAGGAGTGGAATACGCCATAGTTGCCATCGACTACTTCACCAAGTGGGTCGAAGCAGAACCTATGGCAAAGATCACCCAGACAAACACCACGAATTTCATCTGGCGCAACATAGTCTGCCGACACGGGATTCCCGAGTCCATCATCACCGACAACGCTACACAGTTCAACAACTCGGATCTCCGATCGTTCTGTCAAGACCTCGGAATAAACAACACTTATTCCTCCCCGGTCTATCCACAAGCCAACGGCCAAGTCGAGTCAGTCAACAAGGATATCAAGGCAATCCTGAAAAAGAAACTTGACGAGAAAAAAGGGAAATGGGCAGAAGAAATGCCAGCCGTGCTCTAGGCGTACCGCACCACCGCCAGAAACGCAACGGGTGAAACTCCATTTGCTCTGACATATGGCGTCGAGGCGGTCATCCCCGCGGAGATCACAGTACCATCGCCACGGGTCGAACTCTACGACCCGGAGCGAAACTCCGAAGCGCTAAGAGCCGAGCTCGACCTCCTTGAAGAAAGGAGAAACGACACCTATACCCGCCTAGCGGCCCAAAAACGAATTGTAGAGCGATACTACAATTCGAAAGTCAAAGCAAGGCGCTTTCTTGAGGGCAGCCTTGTCCTCAGGAAAGTGGGGCAGAACACGCAAATCCAGGGAGCCGGAGTCCTGGGGCCCACCTGGGAAGGTCCCTACCGCGTCACCGAGGTCATCAGAGACGGAACTTATCGACTAGAAGAGATGGGGGGTAGGGAGATTCCCCGTCCCTTGAACGACGAACACCTGAAGCAATACTACCAGTAAGCCGGCACGAGACGAGGAACGAGTAATACACCCGGAGCGAGATACCTGCGAAATACGGAGCCAAGCAAACTAAGCAACGACCTGGAGCCCGACCAGTCTAGGGAAAAATCTTCCCTGGAATGTTCCGATCCAGGTTGAGGATAAGAAAAAACAAAAACAAAAGGCTCCAACACAAGCAGAAAAGCTCGCAGGAAACATGCTCGACACCATCGTCTCCGCCACAGAAAACCCCGAACCGGTCCGGAAATAGCTCCGATGTACCGGTCTATGTGAAAGAAGGCACCACAAGAAGTGCCAAATCAATAGAAAATTGTCGTTTCGACTACCACATATGTCTCTACTTGTATAGTTTTTTCCCAACCCTAAACGGATTACTCAAAAACTGGGGGGTTAACGGGAATAGGCAAAGAGACGCAAAAAAAAAAAACAAAAAAAACAAAGGCCCTAACAAAGCCCGGACCTCGGTCCCGCTTGTTCAGGCACCTAAGTCCGAAACTGTAAGCCGCCCTCCCAGGCGCTGACCTCGGCACCCGAGACGGTAAGCCGCCCTCCCAGGCGCCAACTTCGGGAAGCCAAACGCCTCACAAGCGTCCTCCAGGCAACAAAGGCCCTAACAAAGCCCGGACCTCGGTCCCGCATGTTCAGGCACCTAAGTCCGAAACTGTAAGCCGCCCTCCCAGGCGCTGACCTCGGCACCCGAGACGGTAAGCCGCCCTCCCAGGCGCCAACTTCGGGAAGCCAAACGCCTCACAAGCGTCCTCCAGGCAACAAAGGCCCTAACAAAGCCCGGACCTCGGTCCCGCTTGTTCAGGCACCTAAGTCCGAAACTGTAAGCCGCCCTCCCAGGCGCTGACCTCGGCACCCGAGACAGTAAGCCGCCCTCCCAGGTGCCAACTTCGGGAAGCCAAACGCCTCACAAGCGTCCTCCCGGCACAAGTCCTAGCACGGCCCGGACCTCGATCCGGCCTGCTCAGGCGCTAAGTCCGAAACTATAAGCCATCCTCCCAGGCGCTGACCTCGGCACCCGAGACAGTAAGCCGCCCTCCTAGGCGCCAACTTCGGGAAGCCAGACGCCTCACAAGCGTCCTCACGGCACGAAGCCCCGGCAAGACCGGGACTCCGACCTCGCCTGCTCAGGGATCGAAGAGCGAAGCCGGAGACACAGCTCTGGCAGAAAGCAGGAAAAAGACTGCCCCGAAGAAAGCTCAGGCAAAGCTCGGGGGGTCGAAGATCAATCTCGAAAGGCGCAAAGTACGTCGAAGCCACCACCGACGTAAGAGTCGGAAGCCGAGCCGAACCGCCTGGGATAGTAGATACCTGCAGCAAAAGAAAGAAGGGGTAAAACCGAGAAAAGCGGAAACCAACACAAACAACGAAATAAAGCCGACGCAACCTCAATCAAGGCACGAAGAGACGTGGCAACTAAAGTAAAATATATACAAGCCGTGCCCAGAAGGCGTCAGTCAAAACCCCACCACAGGCGGTGGAGACTACAAAGACTCTGAAAGAAAGAGTATATAAAAAAAAAAAGAGAAGCGCGCTACTCTGCTCCGTGGCCCCCGAAGTGTGGAAAGTCGCCCGTGCTGCTACCGGTAGCATCATAAGCACCTATGTAGCCAGCGGCAGGATCGCCAAATCCCGCCAACGCTGCCAGAGGGTCAGGATGAACCGCTGGAGGAGGAGCCGGAATCGCCGCCACATAGGGCTCCAGTGTCGCCCTAACATGAGCCGGGAGCTGATACTGCTCCGTCAGGAAAGCAACAGAGAGCGGAACTCCTTGGTTGGACATCGCCAAGGAGATGAAGACAGATACGAAGCCCTCCCAGAAACGGGTATCTGCGACCTCCGACATGCTGCTACGCGTGTCCCGGAGATCGGCCTCCAGCGCTGCGATGCGACTCCGCGTTGAGACAAGCGCGGAAGCCGTCCGATGATATTCTATGGAGCCCCGAGCCAGCTGGCCCGCCAGTCGCTCCCGAGTCTCCTGAGCCTCGTGAAGCAAACGAAGGGCAGTTGTCATCCCGCCCTGTGAGATCTCGGCCCTGGACCGATACTCCTGGTTCTCGCGTTCTAGGGAAGCGTTCCGGGCACGGAGAGAAGCGATCTCCTGCATGTACACAGCATCCACCCGGAGATCTGGAGGTGGAACCGGAAACTCGGTGCCGCTAGGAGGGAACACCGAAGGTACCTGCAAAAAGACAAAGGAAGATGAGCCAGAACAAAAAGACAAAAGCGACTGAACAAGTCGTACAGAGAAGCAGAAAATACCGGGGGCAGGGCCTGCCCGGCCACGCCAAGCTCCCCGAACGGAGGAGCGTAGTCGAAGACGGATGGCTCGTGGGCCGCCGTATGCGACGACGACGCACCCGCGGTAGTACTCGGGGCCTTCCCCCGAGAATGGGTCCTCCTCACCCGACGCCGCTCCTCGTCGTCTCCGGTGGCCCGCGTCGGTCGACGGGTTCGGCGCACCAATACCCCGGAAACGGTCCTCCCAGAGTAGCCCGTGTTGTCTTCTCCAGCCATACCTGCAAAAGGCAAAAACAGAGTTAGAAGCGAGACAAATCAAGTTACAGAGCGACCAGCGAAGTGAAAAAGAAACCGTGAAAAGGCTGGGACCCCTCCAAAGAAGCCCAGCGCGGTACCAACAAACGATCGGCCGGAAGCCACCCCGACGAAACCCACGCCGACCGCTCCAGAAACGGAGCAAAATACCCGGGACTCAGCTGCCTTGACATAAAAAGGCCGCCAAAGTCAAAACTCCCGAAGGTCGGGCGGGAGCGAGGCGGAGGTGGAACTAGGCGCCGGGGAACGGACCCCAAAAGACCACACGGGACCCACACCCAGCGACTGTGCCAGTCGGGGTCCGAATACTGATGAAGGCCAGCTACGCCAACGCCCTGATCAGAATCCAGGACACACCAGTTTTCGAGACCCCGCGTACCCCAATAGAGGCGGAGCATGAAGAACTGAAAAAGTTGGTCAGCCGAAAGGGCGCGACCGCGTTCCTCCCGCCACATCGAGTAACACCCGGCGATAAACCGGCAAGCATCCGGGCCAAGCTGGATCGGATGCAAGCCGGTGCGGACCAAAATCTCCTCCAGCAATGGAGGGATTGGGAGGGTAAACCCAAGGCGGATGCTCTCCAAAGGCACCGCCACCATCCCGTCAGGAGGACAGCTGGGTAATGAGCCCTCCGACAGCGCACAAACACCCTCGACGGGGACCAGCTCCTCATCCCGATAGAACTCCGCCAGATCATCGGGGGAAACGACGCTCGGAACGTCAATATCCGAACAGTCCAAAGGCGGGTCAAACCAAAACCGGGTGGGAGCCTCCTGATCGGGGTCGACCCGCCTCCCCACAGTCCGATGAAAAATCGGACATGACCCGCCTGCTATGACGGCTCTATGACGCGATCCGCTCGCGCCAATGGCCATAGGACGGGTACCTGCAACAACCAAACGGGTATCCGGCTCCGCCGCCGGAGATAACAACGAAGAATGCCCTCTCGGAACCCCGCCGAGAGGGGAAGAAGATGGCCCGCCAACGCCAGCCGAAGAGGCTGGCACCAAAGGCCGGGCCCACCCGGAAACTGAAAAGTCCCGGGATATTTTCGGAACTGAGAATTCTAACCCCGCACCCGGGCCAAGAATTAAGGCGCGGACCCCACCTGAAAAACGAGGGAACAGAATCAACGCGCCCTCACTAACGGAAACCTCCCCCGAACCCAAACTGAAAAAGTTTGGGCCCACAAGGAACCCGGCGGGACCGACGGCTCCCGAAGAGGGAACCTCGGCACCGCGACCACCGGTCACCCTCCCAGAGGGTGGCCCCACCACGGACCAAGACGCACCACCTCCCCGGACCTCGGGGAGGCGGGCATCGGCGGGAAAAGACAGCCGGGCCCCACCATGGACGGCCCCGTCCTCGCCAAACTCGCTCGGGCCCCCCCGGGTCCACTCACCACCTCCGAGCTCGGGGCGGTTCCTCGCCGCCCCCGACCGAATCACCCGGGCCTCCCGAATCACGACAGAACCAACCCCGGCAAGGGGAGGTCCCGCCATGCCTTCGTCGACCCCGTCGGAAGCCCGCGAGGGAACCGACGCCGACCGACTGCCCCCGATGGCGCGCGCGGGCGGCGAACCCACAGACGGGGTCGCCGGAACCCCTCGACCCTCGGAGGACCTCGCGCCAGCCACGGCGGCGAGATCCGCTCCGACAAGGGCGAGCTCGGACTCGCACGACCCGCGCGAGGAGCTCGGCCCAGCCCGACCACCACCGGCAGAACCGGCTCCAGGCGACCGCTCAGACAAGGTCGCCCGGACCCCCCGAGCCTCGTGCGGACCGCCTCCGGCGACGGCGGGCTCCTCCGCGCCGGCGAAAGCGAGCCCGGTCTCGCCTAGAACCCGCGGGAGGTGCAACTCCGCCCGCACTCCACCGGCCTCGCCACCGAGTGCCACCGGCACCGACGGACTCGCAGCGGCCCCCCGGACCTCGCGGGGCCCTCCTCCGTCGACGGCGAGCCGCGCGGCGCCGCCTAGGGCTTGGCCGACCTCGCCAATCGCCCGCGCAGGCGAGCCCGCGGCTCCCTGCTCCTCCTCGCAGCCACCGCTGCCCTCCTCCTCCACCGACCTCGCCGGACTCGGACGACCCCGATGAGGGTCTTCTCCGGCGACGGTAGACGCTGGCTGGGCGACTGTGGCGTCGGTCTGGTTCCCCATGAGAGCCAGAGAGAAGTTCGAAAACGGTTTTTTCTCGAACCAACTCGACTTCCACTCGATTTTTACAAAAATCGATCCGAAGGGCATGTTATAAAAACCGAGCTGCGACAAAGACCACTAAAAGCGCAACACTCCGGAAAAAACGGTGCGTGAAAAGGGTAACAAAACAAAAAGTTACTCAGGTCTGAAAGACTTACTTCGAGTAAAACGCAGATCTCGTCTCGCCTCGGAAATGAGAAAATGAAAGGGCCCACCTCGGAATTGATTTTTGCGAAATCAATTAATTAAACGGGAATTATTAACGTAATTTCCGTTAATTAATTACACATTTGATTAAATATTTATTAATCAAATTAATCAATTTCAAAACCCAAAACTCCCTCCGGAGGCCCGTTTTCGAAAAACAAAGTGTTCCGGTGTTCATAAAAATATGAAAAACCCCAAAAACGACATAAAATTTGGGAAAAACGGACACGGGACGCACTCGGGAGCAAAAAACGGCCGAGGAAACCCCCGCGGGACCCACAGGGGCGGCGGCTGTCAGGGCCACGCCACGTGGCGGCCTCCTGCGCCGCCACCAGCCCGCGGGCCCCGCCTGGGGCCACCTCAGCCCCCCACTTGGGGGCTGCCTTCGCACGATCGCGCCAGCTGGCGCGATCCACACCGCCCGCGTCCCATCACGGGACGCGGCCTCTCGCTTCGCTCGAAGCAACGGCCCTGATGGGCCTGTCCCCTGCGCGGGGATCCGCGCCCTCGCCACTTGCGAGGAGGCCTGCTTCGAGCAGGCCACGTGTAGGGCAGGGATCATCCCTGCCCTTTGATCCGCGCCATGCGGGCCCCCCTCGGGGGATTGGTGGCCGTCCGATCTCGCGCGGACGGCCGGGATCGGACCATCTTTTCCGGGGACTGAAATGCAATTATAAAACTGTCCGGGACCCCCCTGGACAATATTTTACTGCGATCAGGCCCCCGGACCCTATTATAAATAGAAGCTCAGTTCAGTTGAAACGGTAACTCATTCGAACCTTCTCGACTCGAGTTCTCTCTCTCTCTCTACCCCCGATATACTCGCCTCCCCTCAAATATTATACTAATGTTGAGCGTCGGAGGTGAATCAGGGGGTACCCCCCCTGTTTCCCCTGACCACGGGTGTTACCTTTTTTAGGCTCAGAGAAGTGAGATAGTTCATAAAAGCGGAAGCCCTGGAGGAATTTTCTTAAGGCCCCGACCCGCCTGATAGGCCCCGTTCCACATTGTGCCCAGCCTATCTCCAGTCTATCATACGGCTGTTGGGATAGTCTAGGGACAAGTGACAGGGGCCCACTATTCAGGTCGTAGGGTCAGGTCTGAGAAAATTCCCTCTAAGATCCGGACGACCGAGGGATCACCCTGAGAGGAATCTCTGGACCCATATATTGGATGAATGCACTCCCCCGTTCACCGGTACCCCCGATCCGCGTGGACTCCGAACCTGTACAAAACCCGGTCTGGACATCCCCAGGTTTAGTGGTAACAGGTCCTGTACAAAACCCAGCCTGGTCAATTCCAGGCTCTGCGGTAACAGGTCCTGTGTAAAACCCGGCCTGGCCATCTCCAGACTCTGCGGTAACAGGTAGCGAGCCACCCCGATCGCCTCGGACCATGAACGGCCACGAGACCTTCGATCCAAGAAAAGTCCAGAGACACCCACTCAGAGTCCCCGAATCGGCCAATTAAAAACTCACTCTGACGTCAGAACAACAATCATCCCAGAGTCAACGGGGGTCAGAGAGAACAATCATTGACAATAAAAGCCACCACAGACAGCAAATCTGTCATCCCCGTAACAAAGGCCATCCAAGGCCCACACAGAAGTCTACAAAAGCCCGCCACGTCAGCAAACGACATTGGGCCATGCCCAACATCCACAACTTGGGCCTCAGCAGTGTTTGATCCAAAAAACGGCATCAACAATATATATATTCATTCAAGGGAGGAACTAGGATTTCTAGACATGGTGTCGAAAAAATTTCAATAACAAATGAATATAAATTTATGATTTTTTTTTAAATTATACTTTATATTTTTTATTATTGTAGTTTATTAGCTTTATATACAAACACAAATAAATTTGTTATTATTTATTTACTTGTAAATCATATAACGTTTAAGAATTTGTAAACCAAATTGTCTTTAATAAACTACCGAGCTTGAAGCGTTTTGAAGTATTTTACTTATGCGAGGGCATGCAAACCACCGCAAAGACTATACCTGTGTGCAAGGAAAATCTCTCTAGAAAATATAAACCGTGACAAGACCCTTCTATTGCCAAAAGATCCCATGCTAATCTTAATCGTACTGCTCTAGTCCTAGACGGAATCCACAAGACTGTCCAGTCCATGAGGAAAGTTCTTGTATTCTATTGCTCCACCACTTCCAGTTTTACCGATGCTCTTAGATCTTTGCCTCTTTCAAGCGATGGCGCCAACAGATGCAGCGACGCCTATAGCAACGATATTACCCGTCACTTCGCCTCAGCATCTTGCATAGAATCTGCACGCACAGCCAAACAACATGAATCTTAGTGTTCGTAAATGAAATATCCATTAAACCGTGGTGACAGCTTCTTCCACATGCTTTGAGATAATTATAGTCCTTGACTATAAAGATGAACAAAATTTCTCAAAACAAGACAAAACCAAACCATCGGGAGGATCAGTGCGACGAGAGAAGTCCAAAAATAAACTAAACTGAGATTGTTAACCATCATACCACTACACAATCTGATGTCGATAATGTTAATATACTTAAGTTTATTTATTATTTATTGTTTTTTTTTTATTTTAATTAGAGAGATAATAGGGTTAGTTCCTATTTTCTTGGAATCAGTTTAAACCCTAAGCCTTTTATAAAGGTTGGTTCACGTTTCATTAAAGGCACCTATTGATAATATTAAAAAGTTGAGCTCTCTGCTTGATGAAAGTCGAATTTTTATTCGCATAGACGCGTTCTTAATCCCCGTAGTCCGCTCTACATCAGTTTGTATCACAGCCACTCGTTTCTGTGCAGAAGCACCGAAGAAGCGAGCCGTTCACGAATCTTTCGTAGAGGATATGGTGAGACGAGAAGAGGTCGACGGATTGCGCGCTCAGGTGGACTTGCTGACCCGACAGATGGCTGCACTGCTGTAGAATCAATCGGAGCGACGACGCCGAGGCAAGTCCAACACCAAGGACGACCAAGCCAACCTGGTCGGGCAGAATTTTGGACGTGCGGCGGTCTTGGAAGATGCGCAAAGGTTAGTGGCGTTCGAGGTGGCTATCCCGGAGTACGACGAACCGACGTACAATGAGGCGGAACACGGTGAGGCCGTGTACGACAAGTCGATCTACGGCGAGACGGAGTATGCCGAACCAGTGTACGATGAGTACAACGATTCCCTTGACGACGAGGCGGAGTACGCCGAGACCGTGTGTGGGAAATTTGTTCGCATAGACACTTTCGCCGAAGAGGAAATTACAAAGGGCGATAAAACTGGCGCCGACGAGGTACTTTTAGAGAGCGACAAAAACTACTCGAGGAACCTTCCTCGCAGATATCCCCTCGACGAACCTTCTTCGATGAACCCGCCTCGAGGAACTTTCCTCGACAAACCCCAGGCCACAGACGACGAGTTTTTCTCCGACGAGCATACTTTCGTCTCGAGCAAGGCCACTGATGACGCTGCACCAAGCGTGCTTGCTGTAGTGACGGTCATGACGATGGCGAGCATGGATGTCTTTTTACAAAGACGACTCTGGCGCCGTCACACGTGCACCGATGGCGAGCAACCCACCACTGCCGACGACGCTCTCGCGCTAGCCGGTGACGTCGAACATATTATTGTCCTTCGCCACACCATTCTCAAGGAACCTCCCCCGCCAACCTTGTCTCGAGAAAACCTCCTAGCGGACACTTAATCGTGGATACTTCCTCGTGGACACTTCCTCGCGAACACTTCCTCGTGGAACCGACCTCGCCGAACCTACCTCGACGAACATACCCCGAGGACCTTTCTTCGACGAACATTCCTAAAGTTAGCCAGCTACGTAAACACGTATTTCATCATCGCGGTAACCACGTCGCACCAACCTCCTCGCCAATGCCGCCGACTAGGAGTTTTCTGGTGCGACGATTTTGTTTTCGCTAAAACGGATCATGCCAACTCACTGCTTGATGAGATCCACTTAAAGCCAATAATCGGGCGTGCGAAGAAACCTCCCGACAAACCTCCCATCATAAAATCGCGACCTCTCACCTCGATGCCCACCTGAGTTCTTCCTGCCTGCCCCAATAAATTCGACGACGAATTTTCTCAACATCGGGAGAATGATGCGGATATCTACAAGATATCCTCTATTTAATTATTATTATTATTATAATATTTCCAGTTTAGTTAGAGTGATTTAAGGAATTCGTTTCCTCTTTTCTTGCTTTTTGGTTTATTTCCTCTTTTCTTGCTTCTCGGTTTAAACCCTAACTCTATATAAGAGTGGTGGATGTTATTGTATTTCTCAAATTTGAATGAATAGAAAATTGAAGCTTTTGCTTTGAATTCCCGAGTTTCATACTCGTTGAGACGCATTCTTGTGTTAATCCATAGTCCGCTCTACATCAGTTGGTATCAGAGCCACTCGTTTCTGTGCAGAAGCACCGAAGAAGTGAGCCGTTCACGAATCTTTCGTAGAGGATATGGTGAGACGAGAAGAGGTCGACGGATTGCGCGCTCAGGTGGAATTGCTGACCCGTCAGATGGCTGCACTGGTGCAGAATCAAACGGAGCAACGACGCCGAGACGAGTCCGACACCAAGGACGACCAAGCCAACCTGTTCGGGAAGAATTTTGGACGTGCGGCGGTCCCAGATGCGCGAAGGGTAGCGGCGTTCGAGGTGGCTATCCCGGAGTACGACGAATCGATGTACGATGAGGCGGAGGACGGAGAGGCCGTGTACGGCACATTGGTTTACGGCGAGACGGAGTATGACAAACCCGTGTACGATGAGTATGACGAAGCCATTTACGACGAGGCGGAGTATGCCGAAATCATGCATGACGAGGCCGTGTACGACGACAACGTCTGCACCGAGCAAGAGGAGTCCGTGTATTATGATGAGGACAAGAAGCAATTTGAGAGTGACACGATTATATTTCGTGTTGTTCATATGTCGTGTTTGAACGCATCGGTGAAGATAGATGTTTTGCGGAGCCCGAGCAACCTTTTCCCGGAAACAAAGCACCGGGCTCGCGTCGAGAAAGAAGTGGAAAAATCCAAAATTATTTTTGGATTAAAATCCAAGAAGATGCCCGAGGAAGAAGAGCGACGTGACAAGGTCCACGTGAAGCCTATAAACAAGCGTGCGAAGGAGCTACCTGACAAGCTGCCCGACATAACGATCGCGACGACCAACTCCAACGAACTACCCGAGTCCACTACCAACCCGCCCCAAGAAATTCGAGGACGAATTTTCTCAATGCCGAGAGAATGATGTCGATCAAATATTAATATACTTAAGTTTATTTATTATTTATTGTTTTCTTTTATTTTCATTAGAGAGATAATAGGGTTAGTTCGTATTTTCTTGGAATCAGTTTAAACCCTAAGCCTTTTATAAATGTTGGTACACGTTTTATTATAGCCAGCTATTGATGATATTAAAAAGTTGAGCACTCTGCTTGATGAAAGACGAATTTTTATTCGCATAGACGCGTTCTTAATCCCTGTAGTCCGCTCTACATTACAATCGTTCTCGTCTAATGATCTTGTTGGCAAAGATATTATCTTCGGATGACAACTCGAAAGAAGTTTGTCCAGAGTAGTCTCCCACCACAGTAAATTGATGCCTACTTGTTCAGTGAGGTCTAAATAGCCCACTTCGACCCGTGGAGGAATTACAGGCTTTCTTGTAGTGTAAGGATCAAAATTCAACTGGCATCAACAATATCAATACTCACCGACAAATAAAAAAGATGTCAAAAAATGAATACGCGAATCAAGAAATAACCTTTAATAAAACGATAGTAGGCAATTCACGACGATGACAATTGGTGAATTTAAGTCGCTGCAAAGAGAGCCTAATCATGCTCAGATCCTCGCAAAGTGATATATCAAGAACCTCCAGGAGAGGAAATCGAGAGATTTGCTTATGGAATTCAGCATCGCTGATGGAGCTGTCTTGCAGCAGTAAATTTCTCAGACTAGAGCAAGAAGACAAATAAGTCTGACACGGCATATATTTCTCTTCAACACGAAAGGAAAAGTGCTCGAGAGAGGGGGCATCGACGGAAACTGTTGTCGCCGGAACTTCGTCGTCGCTGCGAAATCGAAACTTCGGTACCTGTAAAACAAAGATTAGCGGAAAAATCGCCTCGGCTGAGTCGCGGACTAGGTCGCTCCCTTTTTAAGACGTTTCACGGCTCTACCTCGGTGCAGCAGTTCGTGATTGCCCCGTCGCCCTCAGGATAAAACAGCCCAGAATATTTTTGTCTCGATCAAAACCGTACGCTCGATATCAATAGGAATCACTCAGACCCTCTCTTAAATAATGCTCGGTATCTCTCTGAAGAAAGCTTTTTTAGAAAACAACGCACTCTGTATAACGATCTGATAAAAAAATATGAGCAGCCCACTACTCTATTATATAATAAATATTACGAAAGTTGTAATGTTAACGTTGAGAGAAAAAAGGGTAGATCGTGGACTACATAAGCACAACGTGCTTCCAAAAAAATGGGTCTGCATGCAAAATAATTGGTCTTTATTTGAATGACTACTTCAAAAATTCAACCACGTGGCATAAAAAACTAAATAGATATTATTTGGCTGATAAAATAGAAGAAACCCAATGCAGCAGCAGGGAATCCAAGTTAAAGTTTAAACAAATATTTCAGATTAATTTATGGCATAAGTACTCAGTAAATATTTTCAGCAAAAGTACTAAAATTTCACTTAATTTGTATACAAGTTCCAACAATCCCCCACTTGAAATTTTCAGTCATTTAAAAAATAAATTTCATCCAGCAATATAAGACTATAAAGTTATGCTTAAGCAAAGGTGCCTGGTGGCTTGAACCTTTACGTAGTGAAGATGATTCAGAATATACTAGAGTAACTCGTAGTTTTGAACTCTATCTCTGACAACATCTCACACATAACTTTACTAGGGTTTAGTTCATAAAGCACGTGCAATTACGGCCGTGCACGTTATCCCAGTTCAGTGAACGCTCTAGAGAATTTGCCAAATTCCATAGGAAGCGGCCCCACTTCCACATTCACTTAGGTGAGTCTATCAAGAGTACTCCTGTAGCTCGGTACCCAACTCAACATAGAGTATAGACATCATTAAGAGCTGAAAATTAGCTCAACCTTTCAACGCTTCAGGATACCATGCTTTGACATAAGTCATAGGAGCGGGACTGAAATAGTTATTAGCATGATTCACTACTTTACACTTAGTGAGTTGTTATTACCCTTTGAACCTATTTCTTGGGATCTCCAGTCTATAGGTTGGGTTACCCCCACTAGTGCTCTATTTATGTAATGGCAGTAGTCCCATTCCTTTCGTGGTCTTTAAGACCTTTTCTCGCGCTAACCCTTTCGTCAAAGGATCAGCCAAGTTCTCATCAGTCCATACATGATCCACTCTAAGAGCGCCATTCTCGAGGAATCCTCTAATGGTGCTATGCTTGCGACGAATTTGTCGCTTCTTGCCGTTGTAATAACGGTTCTGAACTTTTGCGATTGCTGCAGTACTATCGCAATGGATCAAGATGGCTGGGATCGGTGTTTCCCATAAGGGAATCTCGGATAACAGACTTCTGAGCCAGTCTGCTTCTTCACTAGCTGCAGCTAGCGCTATCATCTCGGACTCCATCGTCGATTGGGCCCGTATAGTCTGTTTCTTAGACTTCCAGGCAACGGCCCCACCGGAAATGCTAAAAATGTAACCACTAGTAGCCTTGGAGTCATCTGAAAGGGTTTTCCAATCAGCGTCGCTATATCCTTCAAGGACAGCGGGAAACCTCTGATAATGTAATCCTAGGTGCTGGGTGCGCTTTAAATATCGCATCACCCTCTCAATAGCATACCAATGCTCTAAACTCGGTCTGCTAGTAAACCTGCCCTGTAATCCCACAACATAAGCTATATCGGGCCTAGTGCAATCGGCGGCATACCTAAGGCTGCCGATAATGCTCGCATACTCATTCTGTCTAACACCGTCACCGGTGTTCTTGAACAATTTCACACTAGGATCGTAGGGTGTACAAGCCGGTTTACAATCAAAGTAATTGTATTTCTTTAAGATCGTTTCTACATAATGAGATTGATCTAAAGAAAGTCCCTTTTCAGACCTTGTTATCTTGACACCTAAGATCACATCAGCTTCTCCTAAATCTTTCATGTCAAAGTTAGCAGACAACATGCTCTTCACATCATTTATCAAACGGATGTTAGAGCCAAAGATCAACAAATCATCTACATATATATAAACATATAATTGTGCAAAGACCATTTTCTGATTTATAGTAAATGCATTTGTCGCTCTCATTAACTTTGAAACCATGCGACACTATTAAGTTATCGAACTTTTCATGCCATTGCTTAGGAGCTTGCTTTAAACCATAAAGAGACTTGTCATGTTTGCAAACCTGGTTCTCATGTCCGTGAACTACAAAACCTTCAGCTTGCTCCATGTAAATCTCTTCTTCCAATTCACCATTAAGGAAAACTGTCTTCACATCCATCTGGTGTACAACTAGATCATGCAAAACAGCTATAGAAAGTAGGAACCTAATCGAGGTGAACTTAGACACTGGCGAATAAGTATCAAAGAAGTCTACATTCTCCCTCTGCTTAAATCCCTTAGCTACGAGGCGGGCCTTATATTTGTCTCTGGTTCCATCAGGCTTCAATTTCTTCTTATGGATCCATTTACATCCTATTGCCTTACAACCCGGAGGAAGATATACCGAATGCCAAGTCCTATTAGATTCTAGAGAATCCATCTCATCATCTATCGCTTCTTGCCACAAGTTGGCATCTACCGAAGACAAGGCTTCCTGAAGACTAGTAGGATATTCTTCTACGTTGTAGGTTTGGAATTCTAAACCAAAGTCCTTAGCGGTACGAGCTATCTTGCTCTTTTTAATTTCTGGTTCTAACTCACTAGTAGGTTCTTGAACTCTAACTAATGTCGAAGAACTAGAACTCAAGCCCCCACTATTCTTAGATATAAGTGGAAACTTATCTTCGAAGAAATCGGCATCGTTCGATTCTATAACTACCTCGTTTTTCAAATCATAGAACCTATAGGCTTTGCTATTTACGGCATACCCGATGAAAACACATTCATAGGCTCTACTGGCTAATTTCTTTCTCTTTGGATCAGGTATCCTAACATAAGCTAGACAACCCCAAGTCCTAAAATATGACAGGTTCGGTTTCTTACCCTTGAATAGCTCGTACGGAGAAATACTACTTTTCGACTTAGGAATTCTATTCAACACATAGCGAACAGTCAACAAAATTTCACCCCACCAATAAGAAGCGGCACTAGAACTAAGCAAGGTAGCTACGATTAATTCGGTTAACGTCCTATTTTTTCTTTCCGCTTTTCCATTCATCTCGGAAGAATATGGTGCGGTTTTTTCAAGAATAATGCCATGAGACTTATAAAATTCTACAAACGGATCCGAATCATATTCGGTTCCCCTATCACTTCGAAATCTCTTGATTTTCCTATTGAATTGATTTTCTATCTCCGTAACGAAAACTTTAAACATATCAAAAGCATCACTTTTATTCTTCAATAAGTAAACATAGGTATAATCTGAACTATCATCGATAAAGGTTATAAAATATATTTTTCCATTTCTAGTCAAGACACCATCAAATTCGCACAAATCCGAATGAATTAAGTCTAACGGTTCTGATTCTCTAATTACTGATTTATGCGACTTTTTGGTGATTTTAGCTTGACTACACGATTCACATTTTTCAAAATCATTTATCGATAATTTCGGAATCATATCTAAGTTACTTAGATTGCTAATTATTCTCTTGTTAACGTGACAAATTCTAGCATGCCAAACATCAAACGAACACAACGAGAAAACGAAAGAATTCACTTTATTGACTTCAACGTTAAGCTTAAACATCCCATCAGTAGCATAACCCTTTCCCACAAATACATTATTCTTAGTAATAGTGTAAAGATCTTCCCCTATAACCTGAGTGAATCCCGCCTTGTTGAGAAGGTAGCCCGAAACCAGATTCTTTCTCATCTTCGGAGTATGCAGCACGTCTTTTAGGACGACCGTTTTTCCGTAGGTAAACTTGAGCTCGACCTCGCCGGTGCCAGCAACAATAGTGGAGTAGGAGTCTCCCAGCAACACTTTCCTATCCTTCGCCTCCGAGTATGACTTGAAAAGGTCACGCTCAAAACACACGTGGCGGGTAGCCCCGGTGTCCATCCACCATCCCTCAGATTCACCTGCGAGGTTAACCTCTGAAATCATGGCAACCAGTTGTTCTTCAGTCAAGTTCGCCTGTGGAGCAGGACGACGCTTGTTCCTACAATTCCAAGCCATATGCCCGGGCTTGTTACAATTGAAGCAAACAAACTGGACCGAATCACCTGAGGGCGGTTTCTGGGGCGGAGCACTCTTCGCTTGGTTGTTGCTTGGCGCGCGGTTCCGATTCTTCATAGGCTTGCCTTTCGGCTTCAGAACCGCCGAGGACTTGTTGGAGACAGCATTGATCTCCTCTTTCTGGTCTTGCTTCCGGGCTTCCTCCTCGATCCTAAGGCGGGTGATCAGGCTCTCCAGAGAAAACTCCTTGGTTTTGTGCCTTAGAGTATTCTTAAAATCTTTCCAAGAAGGAGGGAGCTTGTCAATAATAACAACAACTTGGAATTGATCGTCTAGGACCATACTTTCAGTGATGATTTCATGGGCAATTTTCTGAAGCTCGTGAGATTGGGCCTCCACAGACTTCTCGTCGGACATCTGGAATTTGAGGTAGGGGAGACAGCGTACTTCTTCGTGCCGGCCTCCTCCGTGTCGTACTTCTTTTGGAGCGCATCCCAGATCTCCTTGGCGGACTTGTTGTTGATGTAGTAATCGTACAGATCGTCGGATAGGCCGTTGAGGATGTAGTTTTTGCAGAGGAAATCTTCCTCCTCCCAGTCGGTGAACTCCTTGGTCTGCACGTCAGTGGGCTCGTCGGGAAGGATGGGCTTCTCCGTGGTGGCAGCATGGGCTACCTTCTTGACCGTGACGAAGAACAACATCTTATGGCTCCAGCGCTTGAAGTGGGCACCTTCGAATTTGAAGGGGTGGTTGAGGTCGGCAGCGGCATCATCAGTGTGGGCGGCCATGGTGATAACAGCGGAACGTCTTAAAGTTGTTGTCGCCGGAATTTCATCGTCGCTGCGAAATCGAAACTTCGGTACCTGCAAAACAAAGATTAGCGGAAAAATCGCCTCGGCTGAGTCGCGGACTAGGTCGCTCTCTTTAAGACGTTTTGCGGCTCTGCCTCGGTGCAGCAGTTCGCGATTGCCCCGTCGCCCCTAGAATAAAACAACACAGAATATTTTTGTCTCGATCGAAACCGTGCACTCGATATCGATCGGAATCACTCAAACCCTCTCTTAAATAATGCTCGGTATCTCTCTGAAGAAAGCTTTTTTAGAAAACAACGCACTCTGTATAACGATCTGATAAAAAAATATGATCAGCCCACTACTCTATTATATAATAAAGGGTAAATGAGGCAAATGCCCATTTGTGGCTCAAGGTTTAAAAAAAAATGCCCATTTCTAATTATGGTAATTATAACCACTAACAAATTGAAATATGGACTAATTTGCCCTTTCACTTTTTAATTCACATTGTTAATTCGTTTTTATTAATTAAAATAAAAATATATATATTTTCCTTAAATGTAGCAAATTAAATAAATTAACATTAAATCCTTCCTATTTTAACGATTTCACAAAAAAAAATTGAATTAATCCTCCATATTTTAAAGATTAAAAACAAAATATGATTTTTGAATTTTGGTCCCTAACAATCAATATCATTTGAAACTGTGTATGAGAAATGCCGAACAAACATTATTCACAATTTGAAACTGTAAATAAAATTACGAAAAATTGTATATGTATATACAATATGAACTGTAAATAAAATTACTAAAAATTACGAAATCATGTCAAGCTTTAAATGTAAATGATGTCAAATTGTAAATGAACTTACCAAAAACTGTAAATATATATACTAATATTAATATCAAATATATATACCAATACAAATACTACAAAACTGTAAATATATATACCAATACCAATACCAAAAACTGTAAATATATTTACTAATATTAATACCAAATATACATACCAATACAAAAACCAAATTTAAACTGTAAATATATATTCCAATACCAAATATATATTCATTTAAACCGTAAATATATGAACTTGTTAGAACTGTAAATATATTTACAAAATTTCAATAACGTACGTTCACCGTCAAGGATGTGGGAGCGGAGCTCGGAGCGGGATCTAGTCGCCGTGGGAGAGCGGGTCGACCTCGTTGAGGATGTGGTGCGATCGACAACGACAGAGGACGACCGCGACGGAGGCCATATGGTCGCCTCCTCAGCCGCCGCGCCCACGGAGAAGAAGTTCATGTAGGCGTAGGCGTAGGCGGAGCGATCTCCCGGTGACAGCGTCCTGGCAAACGCGAATCGAGGCAACGGAGCCGATGAAGCGGAATGCAGCGTACAAGTCTTCTTCGGTCGCTTCGGGGTGCAGATCATCGGCGTAAAGCGTCGCCATCGGAATATGGCCAAGAACACCGTCGGAAGAAGCTGATTTGGCCGCCGGCAGAGGAGTTCGCGCAGGAGAGGATGAGCGACGGACTGAGAATTGAAGATATGAGGGAAGATAGTCGAACAGAGGCAATGAATATCGAAGGGAAAGAAGAGTGAGAGAAATAAATTAGAGAGAGAAAAATCAATTTTTTTTGGTTAAAGTATCAAATAAATTTAAAATCTGATAAATATGGGAATAATTCAACCATAATTTTAGGGAAATAAAATTCAAATTTTTTTAAACGAAAATAAAAAATATAATTAATAACAGGGTTATTATTGTCCAAAAATTATATAAAATGAGCATAAATGAATTAACTTAAAGTATGGGTATTTCCCTTAAACCTTAAGTATTTTTTGGGCATTTCATGGGTTTTTCTTATAATAAATATAACGAAAGTTGTAATGTTAACGTTGAGAGAAAAAAGGGTAGATCGTGGACTACATAAGCACAACGTGCTTCCAAAAAATGGGTCTGCATGCAAAATAATTGGTCTTTATTTGACTGACTACTTCAAAAATTCAACCACGTGGCATAAAAAACTAAATAGATATTATTTGGCTGATAAAATAGAAGAAACCCAATGCAGCAGCAGGGAATCCAAGTTAAAGTTTAAAAAAAAAATTCAGATTAATTTATGGCATAAGTACCCAGTAAATATTTTCTGCAAAAGTACTAAATTTTTTACTTAATTTGTATACAAGTTCCAACAGAAACTCTCCTCAGTTCATAACAAGGTATCGCTACTGATACATGAATATTCACTAGTTTGTCAAGTTTGGAAATATTGAGAGTTTTCAAGCCGGATATTAGGATAAGACGAAGAGAAGTGATGCCAGGACAATTTTTGATGATATCACTGATTATACGCGGACTTAGGTTTACTGAACATAGTGTTAACTTTGCGAGGCGAAAAAACTTGGAAGAATCAGCGAGTAGTGAGGAGTGAGTGCGAATGTTGTTTCGGGAAGAGCATATTGAGAATGATGATGTTCTTCTGAAGCTACATTGACGTAGAAGCACAGGTCTGAAACATATTGTGAAGTGCCAGTGGTAACCAAGCATCAAGTACCGGAACCGAGTCGTGGTCCATGAGATGAGCATCTAAAGCGAATTTCTCGATGCAAAGCTGTTTTGAATGAAGTAGTGCAGAGAGCGATCCACAGACTCTAGGAGACGGCTAAGTTGCTCCTTGAACTCCGGCCCGCCAAACGGAATCCGACCGGGTTGCTTAAAACGTATAAAAGGAAAGGACTTGCGAACGGAGTTCCACTGCTTCGACAACACCGAGGTCCTTGCCAAATTGTCGTCGGGTAGGTATGTGATGCAAAGTAGACAAAGGAAGGTTGGAGATACGGTCTGTGATTGTACTACCCTCCATGATAATTTAGACGACCACTTTGCACATTCATCAATTCAAATACATCATTCAACCGATCAGAAGCTAAAACTTTTGCGACAATAATCACAATATTAAGCGAATTACAATACAATCATATCAATCGCAAGTCACAATATTTTTTTTCAGTTTTTCAAATAAGAAGATAAAAATCTTTACCAAACATTTATTTGGAGACAACTAAAATAATTTATTTCACTACAATTATAAAGAATTAAAAAAATAAAAAATAGACGTTTTTGAGTTGATTACCAAACATGGCCTTAGTCTTTCCTCCATTATTTTCAAGTCAAATCATGTAGTATCACGTTGACTGCCACGTGGCATGCCATTCGCTTGGATATTGTAAAAAAAAATTTAAAAAGAAATATTATTTATCAAGAAGTTATCAAGGAAGAAATGGTCCTTTCGTTTTCAATATCTTGCAATAAAACAACCATTTTTGGTTATAGGCATCTCGAAATAATTTTTTTAGATGACTTTTGACAGATAAATAAAATTATAATTGTTGATGCCGTTTTTGGATCAAACACTGTTGTGGCCCAAGTTGTTGATTTTGGGCCTGGCCCAATGTCGTTTGATGACGTGGCGGGCTTCTGATGACTTTGGATGGGCCTCTGGCTGACCTTGTTGCGAGGGTGACAGATTTTGCCCCATCTGTTGACTTCGGTGGGCCGCGTTGACTTTGATGGGCCCCGTTGACTTTGTGTTGAATTTGATGGCCCTGTTACGGGGACGACAGATTTTCCCTCCCTCTTGCTCTCTCTCGGCGTATGAGTGATACGGATTCCGAGCGGAGTTCCTGGCACTGGGATCGAAACCTATCGTAGCCGTTCGAGGTCCAGCGATCCGGGGATTACTCTCCCCCTGTTACCTCAAAGCCTGGAATGGACAAGGCCAGGGATACAGGTTCGGGTATCTCGCAGGAATCGGGGTCCACACGAACGGGAGAGTGAGTTTGATCCAGTGGATCCTGGGGGATTGGCTTCCCGGCCTGTGACGTCGATTCTAGTCTGGGCCCTACAGACTGTCCGCAAAGCAACGATATCAATGTAAGATATGGGGCTGGGAGACAGAACGGGTTCCACGCAGATCTAGAAGAATGGTCTGGCGGGGTCGTCGAATCGTCCCAGGATCTTTTCCAGGGGTTCCCCTCTGGTTGGTCTATTTAGAGAGATTCCCCAGGTCCAGTCCCTCGACCTGAATTGTGGGTCCTGATGGGTGTCCCCGAGCTATCCGCACAGACGCGCAATGGACTGTGAGATAGACCGGACACCGCGTAGAACAGGACCTATCAAGTAGGACCTTGACCGTGTAGGAATCCCTCCGAGACCTCCGATATCGCTCAGTTTCCGGACCTGGCAAAAGAATACCCGAGGTCAAGGGAAACAGGGGGGGCTACCCCCTGATTCACCTCCGACGCTCAACATTAGTGGAGTATATGAGAGGGAGGCGAGTTTATAGGGGGTAGGGAAGAGCTCGAGAGAATTCGAGTGAATTCCGTTGAGTTTGAGTGAGTTACCGTTTGAATGAACTGAGCCTGTATTTATAACTGGATCCAGGGACTCCGGTGCAAATAAATATTGCTTCGGGAGGTCCCCGAGAACAAATTTTATATGAAACTTGAAGCCCCGGACGAGAGGAATCTAACGCAACCGTCGGATCGCTGATCCGATCACCGACGCGCCCTCACGCGCGCGTTTTGTGCGCGCTGCTCCGCCCACGTGCTGCCCACTCGCTGGCACGCGCGGATGACGTCAGGGATGACGTCATCGCTTCAGGGGCGCGCGTGGAGAAGGCTGAGGGGCGAGTGGGTGGCAGAGGTGCCACGTGGCGGCTCCTGGTGGGCTCTGGGAGTGTGTGGGGTCCACAAAAAAAAGGCTCCCGAAGTGATTTTTTGCTCCCGAACTCTTCCCGTGTTCGTTTTTCACAAATTTTATATCATTTTTTAGTATCTTGATATTTTTAGGAACATCTAGACACTTTATTTTACGAAAACGGGTCTCCGGAGGGTGTTTTGGATTAAAATTGACTTACTTAATTAAAAGAAAAATTAATTTGATAATTTTTCTTTAATTAATTCGTTTTTAAATTAATCCCGGGATTTGCCCGTAACATTAACCCCCCAGTTTCGCGGGAATTTGAAATTTCCGGGAAACTATAAATTCGAGGTGGGCCCTTTCATTTGTGAATTCTCGAAACGGCGCGTGGCCCACGGAATCGCTTTTAAAGTAAGTTTTTCGAACTCACATAACTTTTGCTTCCGTTAACCTTTTTTAGTGCCGTTTCTTTTGGTTCATTGTGCTTTCAACGAACTTCGACGTGTGCGGTTTTAGCGCACACGAGTTTTGAGTCTTTTTTCGAGAAATTACGCTGGTTTTTGATCAAAAAACCTTCCAAATCGGCGCTTTTTTCTCTCTGACCCGATGGAGAACCGGGGAGACTCAGCCCTACCCACCACGTCGGAGCTCGCCGTCGCCGGAGAAGACCGCCATCGTGGGCGGAATGTCACGGCGAGGTCGTCCGAGCCGGGGGGCTTCGCGGGCAGCGAGGCGGAGGCGCGAGGAGGCGCTCGGCTGGGCTCGCTTGAGTCTGGCGAGGTCGGCCTTGCGCCGGACTTCACGGCAGCGCCCGCCGTCGACGAGGGAGGGTCGCGCGGTGACCTGGAGGCCAGGGCGAGCCCGTCTGTGGGAGCGGCGGTCGTCGAGGAGGCCGGAGGAGTCGGGGAGGCGCGATGGCCCTCGCGCAGATCTGAGGCGATGGGCCTCGGTTGTGGTGCCACGGCGGCACTCGCCCTCGACGGGGAGGGGTCCCGTGATGACCGGGAAGCCCGAGCGACCCCGCCTGGGGAGGCGGCGCCCGGCATCGTGGCCGGAGGAGCCCTTGGGGGCTCTGCGTGCTTGCTGGTTCTCGAGGCGACCTCGCCGGCTCGGGGTGCTCCCACGAGCCTCGTTGCTGGCCGGGAAGCACCCCTGGGGGGTCGTGCGGCTCCGGCGACCGTGATAGGCCGGCCGTCGGGAGCGGGCCACCCGGAGGGGCGCGCTGGGGGCCCGGGCGGGTCCATGGGGACCCCAGCAGCTCCGAGTCGGTCCCGGGATGGGCCCACGACGGTCGCCGGATTCCGGCGACTCCGGCGGGGCGGTCTCCGTGAGATGGCAGCGGTGGTCGGCGAATTCCGGCGGATTTCCCCGCCCGTGCCATGCTTCGGGGTTCGTCAGTGGGACCTTTGACGTCTCTGATCGTGTCTGGGCGGGCCCACGACAATGAAATTGTTGCCCCGTCGCGGTCGTACGATTTCCAGCGCTCGTTTGTGAGAGGCTTCCAGACAGTGTTTCTTGGTCTGGGAATCGGGGTCGGATCTCAGGTTCCCCCGTTCCCGTTCTCTGGTACATTCTTTCCCGGTTCTAGGCCCCGGGGTTCCCTTAGCGGGCCCTTGCCGGTGGACGTTATTCGAGTAGCGTCTCCTTTCTTCTCCGGGGCCAGTGGCGGTTCGCCCGCCCCGTTAGACTTGTCGGTCGGCTCGGGTGCGGGTCTGAGATCCCCCGATGCCTTTGTAGATATTCGCAGGGGATTTGCAGGAGCTGATCGTGAGGCCGTTGACGCGGGTGGACTGCGTCATAGAGCCTGCATAGCAGGCGGGTCATGCCCGTTTTTTGATAGGATTGTTAGGAGGCGGATCAGTCCGGTGAGCCGTGAGCCCACCAGGTTCTGGTTCGATCCTCCACTAGATTTTTTGGACCTTGAGGGCCCGAGTACCGTTACTCCCGGGGAGCTTGACGCGTTCTTCCGGGACGAGAACATGGTTCCTGTCGAGGGGGTTTGTGCCCCATCGGAGGGGTCGGTGCCCAGCCGGCCGCGCGAAGGGATGATAGTGGTTCCCCTAGAGAGCATTCGACTGGGTTTTTCTCTGCCGATTCCATCCCTCTTGGAGAATCTTCTGGTGATGTTGGGCATACACCCGATCCAGCTCAGCCCTGATGCTTGCCGATATGCCGCCGGATGCTTCTCGATGTGGCGCGAGAACAGAGGCGGCGAACTATCCGTGGTCCAATTTCTTGGACTCTTCACGTTCCGCCCATTCTGGGGCATTGGGGGGTTCGAGAACTGGTTCATCCCTGATGCAGTCACGGGCTTCCGCGTTGACGAATCCCCTCGGCGTTTGGATCCGGGCTGGCGTAGCCGCTGGGTGTGGGTCCGAGCACTTATCTAGGGTCAGTGCCTAGACGATTCGGAGTTCTCCAATCGCGCCCGAGTACGGCCGCCAGGGATCGGGGTCTCGTCGAATTTTTTATGACAAGGTCTCCTGTCCCTGGATTTTTTGCCTCTTATATGGAGAGGCCGGCGTGGGTGCGGTCTGGATGGATGCCGCACCGTGGTATAACTACGATGCCTCCAGATCTTGAGACGGGATCTGGTGGTTTACACGGTCTCTTCTCTTTCTTTAGTCACTGTCTTTTTGATATTGTGTGTTGTACCTTGACGCAATTTGTTTTCTTTTTGCAGGCATGGATCGCGAGAGACGTGCATCCAGAGGCAAGGCCCGTGCATCGGCGGCGAGTTCTCCCATTTCCGGGCGTCGCCCTCGATAGACGACACTTCAGACTGCTGAGCCGACCCCCGACAGGCAGGGGGCGGCCGAGGTGGTCACCTCTCGAGAGCAGGTCCCGGCTCGGGGGCCGGAACCGGGATGGGTGGCGCCTCCTCGGTATGATCCGACCATATTTGAGTTTGCCCCCCAGCTGGGGAGCGTCCCTCCGGTGGGCCATACGGTGTCACCGGTACGTGATTGTGAGACTTTTTTTTTTCATGGTGCCCTGTTCTTTTTTCAGTGTCTGAGTTCTTTCTCTTTGCCCATGCAGGTGCCGTCGGCGTTCGAGCACGGCGGAACTAGTGCCGCCGGGTTTTTTAGGGACCCGCGTAGTGATGCTCTCCACATGACCGAGATTGCCGGCCTGCGTAACAGGGTGGTCTCGGCCGAGCGCGAAAGCTGGGAGGCTCGCTCCCGAGCGGACATGACTCAGGGAGGTCTTAGCCTTGCCCTGCAGCTTCTTCGGGAGTTTCAGGAGGATCGCGAGCGTGCTCTCAGCAACATGGCGCGAGGTGCAGTGGAATATAACAGTGTCACCCGGGCGCTATCGGAGGCCAGGGATCGGATTTCCGCACTAGAGGCCGAAGTTGCGCAGGTCCAGAGTTCAGCGAGCCAGCTAGGTAACACCCGGTTTTGGGACGGCTATATTAGTGGAGCCGGCACCTTGGGGGTGGTGAACCGTGGAGTGCCCCTTTCTACGTCGCACCTGTATGAGGATGATACAATCCCCGAGGCTGTGCGGGTGTCTCTGCAGTCTATCTTGGCTCCTATCCCTCCGCCTCCTCCGGCGGTGCATTACGTAGCGCCGCCCGCCCCCCAGGGGTTCCTCGGCGCCGATCTCCCGGCCGTTGTCTAGGGAGGCATGGGCGTTAGCGATAATAGCGCCGCGGGTGGCGGCTATTTCTATCTCCAGGATGCCGACCTCGTTCTGGATGCCCCAGTACCAGGGGTGGACGGGACCTTCGAGGGCGGCGATCAGACGGCTGTGGAGGGACAGGATCCGGCTGAGACATGATCCGGGCCGCCGTTCAAGCTCCGGCGCGTTTTGTCTTTTTCTTTTTGTAGTTGCTTGTACTATGCATCTCTTTTTGTGTCCGAGGCCCATAGCTCATATAGCGCCGTTGGTGGCGCAATTTTGTGCGTACTCCTTGAGAGTACTTGTATATATACGTTGGCTTGGCCGGTCTTTGTAGAGATGAGACGATTTTATATTATCGCCTGTGTATTGGCCTGAGGGCCGTGATCTTTTTGTAGATATGCGCTGTTTGGTTGGCTTTGTGATTCTCGTCATATTTTGGATATCACGCTCTTTTTTGGCTAGCCCTTTTTTTTTTGCAGGTGCTTGCCTGTGAGCGCTTCATGTGTCCAGAGAATTTCAGCCGGTGTTTGTGTTATCCGGCTATAGCCGAGGCCTTGACTCTGGGGGTGCGCCCACCCCCCGAGCCTTTTGCCTGATCTTTGCGCTGGGGTGCCTGAGCTAGTCGGATCGAGGTCCAGGCCAAACTAGGACTTTGTGCCGGGAGGACGCTTGTAAGGCGTTTGGCGTTCCCGAAGTTGGCGCTTGTGAGGCGGCTTACTGTCTCGGGTGCCGAGGTTGGTGCCTGGGAGGGCGGCTTACAGTTTCGGACTTGGTGCCTGAGCAGGCGGGCTTAAAACCAGGGCCGTACTAGGTCCTTTGGTGCCGGGAGGACGCTTATTAGGCGTTTGGCTTTCCCGAAGTCGGCGCTTGTGAGGCGGCTTACTGTTTCGGGTGCCGAGGTTGGCGCCTAGGAGGGTGGCTTACAGTTTCGGGCTTAGTGCCTGAGCAGGCGGGCTTAAGATCCGAGCCGTGCCAGGTCCTTTTTGTGCCAGGTTGTACGCCCCTGGTGCTTTTCCGAGCTTGGCGCTTGTGAGCGGCTTACTGTTTCGGAGTTGATGCGTGGATTAGCGGGATTGAGATCCGGGCCTTCCAGGTATTTTATGCCAGAGTAGGGGGGTCGAGGTCCGAGCCATACTAGGACTTTCGTGCCATGTGGCGCTGCTTGGTCTTTTTACCGATTTTTGCGCCTTGAGCGGCTTACTGTCTCGGGTGCCGAGGTTGGCGCCTGGGAGGGCGGCTTACAGTTTTGGACTTAGTGCCTAAGCAGGCGGGCTTAAAACCCGGGCCGTGCCAGGTCCTTTTGGTGCCAGGGTGTACGCCCCTGGTGCTTTTCCGAGGTTGGCGCTTGTGAGCGGCTTACTGTTTCGGAGTCGATGCCTGGATCAGCGGGATTGAGATCCGGGCCTTCCAGGTCTTTTATGCCAGAGTAGGGGGGTCGAGGCCCGAGCCATACTAGGACTTTGGTGCCAAGTGGCGTTGCTTGGTCTTTTTACCGATTTTTGCGCTTTGAGCGGCTTACTTCTTCGGTTTTTTTTTTTTTTTTTTTTTGTTTTTGTGTCTCTTACCTATTCCGGTAACCCCCCGATTTTTGAGTAATTGGTAGGGTTAGGAAAAAACTATACAAGTAGAGACATGAATATAAATAGAAAAAGAGAATTCTATTGATTGGCACTTCTTGTGGCGCCTTCTTTTACATAGGTCGGTGGTCGGGGCTATTCCCGCTCCGATTTAGAGTGCTTGTGGCGACGACGTTTAGGTTTCGGGCGTCTTCCTGTGAGCTTTTCGCCTGTGCGGGTGCCTTTGTTTTTGTTTTTTCTTAGCTTCAACTTGGATTGGAACATTCTAGGAAAGATTTTTCCTTAGACCATCGGATTCCAAGTCGTTGCTTCGATTTGATTGGCTCCGCGTTATTCTTCAGGCCTAGCTCCGGGTGTGTGGCCCGCCCTTGTCGTACGTCACTTATTGATAGTATTGCTTAAGGTGTTCGACGTTCCAGGGACGGGGGATTTCTTTACCCCCCATCTCCTCTATTCGGTAGGTCCCGTCTCGGATGACCTTGGTTACGCGGTAGGGGCCTTCCCAGGTTGGTCCCAGGACGCCGGCTCCCTGAACTTGCGTGTTCTGTCCCACTTTTCTTAGGACCAGAGTGCCTTCGAGAAAACGTCTCGCCTTGACTTTTGAATTGTAGTATCGCTCCACAACTCGTTTATGGGCTGCTAGGCGCGTGTAGGCGTCGTTTCTCCTTTCTTCAAGGAGGTCGAGTTCGGCCCTCAAGGCTTCGGAGTTTTGGTCCGGATCGTAGAGTTCGACCCGGGGTGAAGGCACCGTGATCTCCGCAGGGATGACCGCTTCGACGCCGTATGTTAGGATGAATAGAGTTTCTCCCGTTGCGTTCCTGGCGGTGGTGCGGTATGCCCAGAGTACTGCGGGCAGTTCCTCGGCCCATTTCCCCTTCTTTTCGTCGAGCTTCTTTTTCAGGATTGCCTTGATGTCCTTATTGACGGACTCGACTTGGCCGTTGGCTTGTGGGTAGACTGGAGAGGAATAAGTGTTGTTGATCCCGATATCTTGACAGAACGATCGGAGATCCAGGTTGTTGAACTGCTTGGCATACTCGGGGATCCCGTGTCGACAGACTATGTTACTCCAGATGAAGTTCGTCGTGTTTGTCTGAGTGATTTTGGCCATGGGCTCTGCTTCGACCCATTTGGTGAAGTAGTCGATGGCGACTATAGCGTACTCCACTCCTCCCGGCGCTTTCGGAAGTTTTCCGATCAGGTCGATACCCCATTTTGCAAAGGGGCGAGGGACCATTACCGGGCAGAGCGGGGCTGCTGGTTGTCGCGGAATTTTTGCGAATTGCTGATATTTGTCGCATCTTCGTGCTACTTCGGCAGAGTCTTTTCTGAGCGTAGGCCTGAAGTACCCCTGTTTCAGGGCCTTCAGCGCCAGAGATCGCCCCGCGTAATGGTTTCCACAAATTCCTTCGTGGATTTCCCGGAGGACCAGGCTGGCATCCTCCTTGTTGAGGCATTTCAGGAGAGGTTGCATGAAACCTCGTTTGTAGAGTTCTCCGTTGTGCAACACGTATCTCGTTGCGCGGAACTTGAGCTGCCTAGCCTCTTTGCGGTCGCTCGGAAGGGTACCGTGTTCCAGGTATCCTGTTATCGGGGTTATCCAGCTTTCGCTGGCTTCGCTCGATGTGGTGAGGATCGCCTCGTGGCTGGTTGCGGTCGCGCTATGTTCCAGGCGCCCGGTCATTGCCGGCGTTCTTTCTCCGGCGGACTCCCCGGCGGTGACGGGGGCTTCAGCCTTCTTTATCGAAGGCTTGTCGAGGGCTTCGATCGGGACTTTTCCCAGTTCTTTGTCGTCGGCCCCAGAGGCCGTCCTGGCTAAGGCGTCCGCCTCCGAATTCTCGGCTCGAGGGATTTGTGTGATCTCATACCAAGACAGTGGTTCCAGGCGGCGCTTCGCTTCTGCGAGGTACGCCACCATGTGAGCTTCCTTCGCTTGGTACTCGCCTTCCACTTGTTTCACAATTAGCTGGGAGTCGCAGCGGATTCGCAAGTTTTCCACTGCGAGCTTGTGCGCGATTTGTAATCCGGCTAGCAGTGCCTCGTACTCGGCCTCGTTGTTTGAGGTCTTGAACCCGAAGCGTATGGCATAGCGGAGTTTTTCACCGTCAGGGTTGGTGAGTACTATCTGTTGGACATGTGTGTCCTTAAACAAGATATTTTTATCCCTTTGTAAAAGATTATGACAAGTCGTTGAATAAAGATGATGCTTATTATGATAATCTTATTATAGTTTCTAGTAGAGTAAAATAGAATGTTTGATTCCTTAGTTCATAAAGGATGCAATTATGTTATTATTATCACAGCAGAGTCAATGTGAGGAAGAATTAATAATCATAATAAATGAACTTAAAATGTCCGTGACCTGATCAACTGGGTGGGAGCCCATTAATCGTATAAGGTCATTAATGTGACTAAGTGATAATCCTATTCTGGATTGTGTGTGTGTCACACTCACTAGAAGTGCATTAAGTATGAAGTGTCTTCATACTGGACTGGACCTGACTTAAACTCCGGAAGTCATCATATAAGACCGTCACTGATAACTTGGAGTTGAGTCACTAGTAGATGATCAAATGGGTATTCGATCTAAGTCCTGAGTGATCTTGAGTCCAAGCTGCTGACTTGATTGTTCTTTGATTTAACCGTTAAAGAACACGAAATATTACAGCTGTTCCCAACACTATTATTTTGGGAACATGAGAGTCAGCAGTAAGGGTAGCTTGGTCATAGACATGGGCATCACACAGCTCTCCTTAGAGTGATGATGATTCCCTTGATTGTCGGTGGTGAGAAGTGAGAGATACCCATGCGCAACTTATGAATCGAAACCATAAGTGGGTTACTCATGATATTGCTGACTGAGTTAAGGAAGTAAATACAATGAGGGGTATAACGGTAAAAACCGCCTGCTCATTTATGAATCATCAAGTGAAAGATCAATAACCCGAATTTGATTGTATCAATGGACACCCTGCTATTAGAAAGGGAATAATATATACCGTATCACTAAAGAGTGCAGCCTCGGGTCTATAGTGGAATCACTTCGAGGTTTGACGAACAACTAGCAGTTCGTTGGAGCTTAAGTGATACGGGTCCATGGTCCCCAGGATAGCTCCGTAACGGATGATACGTACGTGATTAAAATACATTCTGGATAATGTTTAATCATTTGGCTTGACTTATAAAACTGAAAGGTCTGTGTCAGACATCAGATAGTTTTATCGTA
Source organism: Parietaria judaica (assembly GCA_954871525.1). Lineage (NCBI taxonomy): Eukaryota > Viridiplantae > Streptophyta > Magnoliopsida > Rosales > Urticaceae > Parietaria > Parietaria judaica. Next base: position 7,031,283 of record OX940868.1, read on the forward strand.
GGCGTGGCAAAAGTATCATATTTTGGTACACGAAATTAACTGACAAAAAAGAAAGTTAGAATTTAGATTTTCTATCAGCACCATGTTGTTGGAAATTAAATTCTAAGCAACTTTGCTTTTTGAACCAAGTCATTTCGACTTACGGTTAGTGATTTATGGATTTTCTAAGTTTATGATCGGTTCGATAAACTTTGAAATTAAATCACATGTCACGAATTTAAATGATGGTGTGGCACCATGACATTTTTATGTGTGATATTGAGATCAGGTTTATTAATATAATTTAATTATTTGGATTTAATTATTAATATCTTATTAATAATTAATTAATAATTAATGGATTTATATTAATAAATGAATATATATATTTATATATATTAATATGTGTAAATTCGAATTAGGGTTTATTATATAAAACCCTAGGTAAATTCGAATGGCTTGATTTAGTATTTCTATATTTGCGGCATAAGTACCAAATGTTTTGGTATTTTGGCAAATCCCTAAAATCAATATTATCCATTGGATCGGTTATGATTTAGTATCAACCGTTGGATTAGGATATTGATGAATTCGAAATTAATAACTTGGTGACCAAGTTTTATTTTTCGAATTTGATTAATCAATTATATCCGTTGGATCGGTCTAAGATTTAATCTATGCCGTCGGATTAAGAATTGATTATTTATATATATATATGTATATATATTCGAATTACATTTATGGATAAATTCGAAAAATTATTTTAATAAATTAATTTATCCTAAACTTATTTGATCCATTAGATCGGTTAAGGAATCATCTCAACCGTTGGATTGAGATAATAAGAATTCGAATTATATATATATATATATATAATATAATTCGAATTTTATGATATAAGAAGATAAGATTGGATTTTTGATTTATCTAAATCTTTCTTATTTAATTAAATCCCTAATTAATTATATCCATTGGATTTAGATGAGATTAAATCTGGACCATTGGATTAAGATAATTAATTATATTTAATTAATGAAATTCGAATTTAGGGAGGGAATATCTCCAAATCGGTTACAGTCTTGAGCCTATAAAAAGGGAGCTCATTCTACACATTTTTCACACCTTTCCCCAGAGAAAAATTCGAACTCTCCCTCTCCTTCAGGGTCTGCGAATTTTCTCTCTGATCTCTTCTTCTGGTTCGACTTAGGAGACTATTTCTCCGGAAGCTTAAAAATAACCATCAGTTAAAGTTTTGCGACGGAGTCCTGCCGGCGAAGCCCACGCTTCGGTACGAGGATTCCAGGAGAATATCCCGGAAGATCACGGGAGATTCCCTCAGCAACGGCGGAGCCCTGCCCGACTCAGGGTGCGCAGCCGAAATCGGCAAACGAGGTACGGCCTTACGCATTGGGTTAATAAATGCAAACATTTACTGCTTTCTATTTATTTCCTATTATGACTAGTTTATTAATAATGAGTTATGAATATTAAATTGCATAATATTTATCAGATCTTGGAATATGGTTATTATCCGATATTCGGACCGTTGTTTGGATAACAAGTTTTCCGCTTTAACATAATTTTTAAATGTTACCCTGACGGTTCGGACGTATAAATCGTGATAATTATACGGAATCCGAGACGTGATTTCCAACACTATCCCGGCCCCTGAACCGTGCATGTTCGCGGCGCCGTCGACGTGTAGACACCAACTTGGTCCGTCGGGATGATTCTTCCTTTTCGGAGCCTTCGGTGGCTTATCGATTTCTTCCTCCGTTTCAACCTCGGTATCGTAGGTGAACTCGGCGATGAAGTCGGCTATAGCTTGGCCTTTGATGGCAACCCTGGGCTGGTACTCAACGCCGTATTCTCCTAGCTCTTGCGACCAGATTGTCATGCGTGAGGAAGTGCCTTTGAGAAGCGCCTTTCGGACCGGGTGTTCGGTCCGCACAACTATTTGGTGAGCCTGGAAGTACGGACGGAGTTTCTTCGCAGCGGTGACCAGGGCGAGAGCCAACTTTTCGATTTGTGTGTAACGCGTTTCGGCGTCCAGAAGGGCTTTGCTGATGTAGTAGATCGGCAGTTTCCTCTTGTCTTCTTCCCGGACCAGTACGGTGCTCACCGCTCGAGTCGAAACTGAGAGGTAGAGGTAGAGTGGCTCCTCATCCTTTGGTTTCGATAGCAAGGGTGGTGACCCGAGGTAGGCTTCCAGCTCTTGGAAGGCGGTTTCGCATTTTTCGTCCCAGACAAAGTTCTTTCCGCCTTTGAGGGCTTGAAAGAACGGTTGACAGCGGTCTGTGGCTTTTGAGACGAACCTTCCTAGAGCGTTGATCCTACCGTTTAGGCTTTGCACTTCCTTGATCCGTTGGGGGCTTCTCATTTCGAGAAGGGCTTTAATTTTCTCGGGGTTGGCTTCAATTCCCCGTCTGTTGACGATATATCCCAAGAACTTTCCGGATTCGACTCCGAAAGCGCACTTGGTGGGGTTCAACTTCATTTGATACCTCCTCAGCAACATGAATGTTTCCCGCAGATCGTTGACGTGGTCGTCTTCCCGAAGGCTCTTCACGATCATGTCGTCCACGTACACCTCTATGGTTTTTCCGATCAGGGGAGCGAACATTCTGTTGACCAGGCGTTGGTACGTGGCTCCGGCGTTCTTGAGTCCGAATGGCATGACCTTGTAGCAGTAGAGACCGCGGTCGGTCACGAATGTCGTGTGTATCTGATCGGGCTCGTGCATCCGGATTTGATTGTACCCTGAGTAGGCATCCATCATGCTCATGAGTTGGTGGCCGGCGGTAGCGTCCACCAGCTGGTCGATCCTTGGGACCGGAAAGCAGTCTTTGGGACATGCGGCGTTGAGATCGGAGTAGTCTATGCAGATTCTCCATTTTCCGTTTGGCTTCTTCACCATCACCACGTTGGACACCCAGTCTGGGTATGTGACCTCCTTGATGAAGTCAGCGGTGATGAGCTTGGTGACTTCCTCGTTGATTGCTTGGTACCGCTCAGGGTTGAAGGCGCGTCTGCGTTGGATTTTCGGCGTCTTTCCCGCTTCGAGTTGGTGGCCGGCGGTAGCGTCCACCAGCTGGTCGATCCTTGGGAGCGGAAAGCAGTCTTTGGGACATGCGGCGTTGAGATCGGAGTAGTCTATGCAGATTCTCCATTTTCCGTATGGCTTCTTCACCATCACCACGTTGGACACCCAGTCTGGGTATGTGACCTCCTTGATGAAGTCAGCGGTGATGAGCTTGGTGACTTCCTCGTTGATTGCTTGGTACCGCTCAGGGTTGAAGGCGCGTCTGCGTTGGATTTTCGGCGTCTTTCCCGCTTCGATGTTTAGTCTATGCACGGCGATTTCAGGATCGGTTCCGGGCATATCGGCGTGCGACCAGGAAAATACGTCTTTGAACTCCTTGAGGAAGGCGATCAGCTTGGTCTTGATCATGACCGGAAGTTGGGCTCCGATCGTGACTGTTCTCTCGGGCCGGTCCTCCTCTATCGGGATCTGCGTGACTTCTGACGAAGGCTCCATCGTGGGCTTGCGCCTGTCATCTCGAGGGTCTAGCTCACCAAAAATCCCTGCGTTCCCTGGGTAGTCGGGAAGTTCTTCCTCGAGCTGGTACACCGTGTTGATGACCAGCTCGTTCTTCCCGGACTTTGTCCCTTGGGCGTAGCAGTTTCGGGATACTCGCTGACTACCTTTCATCACTCCTATCCCGTTATCAGTTGGGAATTTGACGAGCAGGTGAAAGGTAGACGTGATGGCTCGCAGTTTGTTGAGGCTAGGCCGCCCCAAGATGACGTTGTAGGCGGAAGGTTGATCCACTACGAGGTACCTGACCATTTTGGTGGTCAGGGCCCCGTCTTCGGAACCGAATGTCGTGGGCAAGGTGATGGCACCTTCGGTGTAGACCGGCCGCCCGTTGAATCCGTAGAGGGGCGTCCTCACCGGAGTGGGGACTAGTCCTCCTAGGCTCATCTGGACCAAGGCGGCTTTGAAGATGACGTCGGCCGAGCTCCCGTTGTCGATTAGAACTCGTCGTACCCGACTGTTGGCGATGAGGACGTCGGTTACGATAGCGTTATTATGAGGATGTGAGATTCTCCGAGCCTCCTGCTCGGTGAAAGTGATTTCCTGGCCGGGGAGCGCATGGGATGCTCCCCCGAGGTGGGTGATGTTGACTTGGTGTGTGTCTCGATCCTCTTCGAGGGATCGGGCGTACCGCTTCCTTTGGTTGCCTGAGTCTCCAGTTTCGGGTCCGCCCATTATGGTTGAGATGACGTGGAACTGAGAAGGTCCATCTCTTTCTGGTCCTTTCTCGGAGCGGGACCGGTCTGGACCATCGTCGTGTTGCCGTCTGTCTTCTTGGGGACGTGGGCGACTGGAACCCCTGTTTTTGGAGACCAGCTTTTTGACGAACTCCTTGAGTTGCCCGTCTTGTATCAGCTGCTCGATTTGCCTTTTCAGCTGATAGCATTCCGACGTCGTGTGACCGTGATCTTGGTGATACTCGCAGTACCGACTCATATCTTTCTTAGGATTTTTCTTGAGAGGGGGTGGCCTTCCGAACTTATCTCCGTGTAGGATGAAGATCATTGCGGGCGAGGCCGTCAGGGGGGTAAAGTTTGCGTCTTTCCGGAACCTTTCCGCCTTCTTGTGCAGCGGGGGCTTACTTCCGGAGTTTTGCAGTTGGCGCTGCTTTTTCCCCTGTGGCTCGTTGTTGCCACCCTTTTGATCGTCGCGGTACTGATTGCCTTGGTCGAGCTGGTTTCGGCCGCCGAAGTATTCGTCGACAGCGATGTCCTTTGCTGCCCTCGCCATCAGTTCGGCCATGGAGGCCGGCCTTTTTTTCACGAGGGAGCGGGAGAAATTGCATAACGGTAGACCGTCGATGACGGCGGTAATGGCATCGTCGTCCGTGTAGCTGGCAACTTTATTTGACTCTTCGACGAATCTTTTCAGGTACGCTTGCAGAGTTTCATCTTTACGCTGCTTGAGGGTCCAAAGGTAGGATTTCGTCTTTCGCTGCGTGATCAAGCGTGCGAAACGAGAAGTGAATCGTTCTGCGAGCTCATCGAATGACCCGATTGACCCCTTCGGGAGGCGTTGGTACCACTCGAATGCGGGTCCTGCTAGCGTGAGACAGAAAGCCTGACACATTGTGGCGGGTGAACATTTCTTCACCCGCATGTTGAACTGATACTGCACCAGGTGGTACGTGGGGTCGGTAGAGCCGTCGTAGGTGAGGTTCAGCGGGAACCTCAGGTCTCCGTCAAGATCCTTGGCGAGCAAGTGACTAGCAAGGGGGGACAGGTTCCCCTCAGCCATGCTTCGAGCGACGGGGTTGGTACTCTGGGCCGCAGCGAGTCTATGCATCTCTTGCTTGAGTGCTTGGAGCTCGCTTCTGAGACCGTCGTAGGGCGGTGTTTCGACAAAGTATCTTTTGCGGAGATGACATATTCTCCCCCCTTGTGTCGGGAGTGTTGGGAGTTGTCAGATTCCTCTGCATTGTCGTCGTCGTTGGATTCCTCCAGTCGGGGGGATCGTTCTCTTTTTCGGCCCCCCCGCTGTTCCCGATTAGTTCGGTTCAGGTGGTGTCGGAGGTCTCCCTCGCTGGCTGGGTGAGTCCGGACTCGCTCTTGCTGTCGTCGTTCCCTGTTATTCCTCGTTTTATTGGCGGCATCTTCGTACCCCCCGAGTCGGTCAAATGCTGACCGTCTGGTGGTTTGGGATTGCGCTGGCTCCTGGGAGTCTGCGGGAGCGGGACGCTCTCTGTTTGCCTCTCTCTGAGTGAGTTCGAGGGCTTCGTCGGGGCTCTCCTCCTCTCCTTCGTTGGCGTGTTTGCCTTCGAAGTGTTTGGAGATGAGCCCGGTTAGTCGGAAAAGACTTTCTTCGACTCGGGCCAGCCTTTCTTCGTTGAGCGCTGGCTCTTGGCGGGTGCTTGCTTCCGGCAGGATGCGGACCTGCTTTCGGCGGGCGTGGACCTTTGCCCGAGTGTTTAGAGCGATACTCTCTGTAGGGTGAGAGGGAGTGCCTTCCGTTGGCTGGGATGACATCTTCTTGATTTGATGAAAATCGATTGCTGGTGGGGTATTCAGAGGACTGAATTCGTGGGACCCCTCCTTCTAGCGCCAAAATGTTGATGCCGTTTTTGGATCAAACACTATTGTGGCCCAAGTTGTTGATTTTGGGCCTGGCCCAATGTCGTTTGATGACGTGGCGGGCTTCTGATGACTTTGGATGGGCCTCTGGCTGGCCTTGTTGCGAGGGTGACAGATTTTGCCCCCTCTGTTGACTTCGGTGGGCCGCGTTGACTTTGATGGGCCCCGTTGACTTTGTGTTGAATTTGATGGCCCTGTTACGGGGACGACAGATTTTCCCTCCCTCTTGCTCTCTCTCGGCGTATGAGTGATACGGATTCCGAGCAGAGTTCCTGGCACTGGGATCGAAACCTATCGTAGCCGTTCGAGGTCCAGCGATCCGGGGATTACTCTCCCCCTGTTACCTCAAAGCCTGGAATGGACAAGGCCAGGGATACAGGTTCGGGTATCTCGCAGGAATCGGGGTCCACACGAACGGGAGAGTGAGTTTGATCCAGTGGATCCTGGGGGATTGGCTTCCCGGCCTGTGACGTCGATTCTAGTCTGGGCCCTACAGACTGTCCGCAAAGCCACGATATCAATGTAAGATATGGGGCTGGGAGACAGAACGGGTTCCACGCAGATTTAGAAGAATGGTCTGGCGGGGTCGTCGAATTGTCCCAGGATCTTTTCCAGGGGTTCCCCTCTGGTTGGTCTATTTAGAGAGATTCCCCAGGTCCAGTCCCTCGACCTGAATTGTGGGTCCTGATACGTGTCCCCGAGCTAACCGCACAGACGTGCAATGGACTGTGAGATAGACCGGACACCGCGTAGAACAGGACCTATCAAGTAGGACCTTGACCGTGTAGGAATCCCTCCGAGACCTCCGATATCGCTCAGTTTCCGGACCTGGCAAAAGAATACCCGAGGTCAAGGGAAACAGGGGGGCTACCCCCTGATTCACCTCCGACGCTCAACATTAGTGGAGTATATGAGAGGGAGGCGAGTTTATAGGGGGTAGGGAAGAGCTCGAGAGAATTCGAGTGAATTCCGTTGAGTTTGAGTGAGTTACCGTTTGAATGAACTGAGCCTGTATTTATAACTGGATCCAGGGACTCCGGTGCAAATAAATATTGCTTCGGGAGGTCCCCGAGAACAAATGTTATATGAAAATTGAAGCCCCGGACGAGAGGAAGCCAACGCAACCGTCGGATTGCCGATCCGATCACCGACGCGCCTTCACGCGCGCGTTTTGTGCGCGCTGCTCCGCCCACGCGCTGCCCATTCGCTGACACGCGCGGATGACGTCAGGGATGACGTCATCGCTTCAGGGGCGCGCGTGGAGAAGGCTGAGGGGCGAGTGGGTGGCAGAGGTGCCACGTGGCGGCTCCTGGTGGGCTCTGGGAGTGTGTGCGGTCCACAAAAAGGCTCCCGAAGTGATTTTTTGCTCCCGAACTCTTCCCGTGTCCGTTTTCACAAATTTTATATTGTTTTTGAGTATCTTGATATTTTTAGGAAAATCTAGACACTTTATTTTACGAAAACGGGTCTCCGGAGGGTGTTTTGGATTAAAATTGACTTAATTAATTAAAAGAAAAATTAATTTGATAATTTTTCTTTAATTAATTCGTTTTTAAATTAATCCCGGGATTTGCCCGTAACAATAATTATAACACACGATTCAATTAAACAGAAAAATGTTGATTGATTTTCATGATACACTAGTACAAATAAATTTGTAAAACGGTGATAACTATCTTCACGATACACTAGTACAACAGTGATAATATCGGCTATGCAAAATATTTACCACAACAGCTTTTAACTATCGTGAAGAAAAAAAACTACTCGCTGCAGCGAAGTCTAAAAACAAAACTCGAAATTTTTTCCTCAAGAAGCATTTCAAGGTTTTCAAACAATTACTCAAATCTCAATTAATCATCTATAAGCAACCATTCAATCCATTAATCGTCACACAATTCAATATCCAACATTGAAAACAAAAAAGATAAACTAGTAAAAACTTAAACTCGTCCATTAAAAAAAAAAAGTAGATTGGGCAAAGATTTTTCCGTACAAATTTGTATAATAAAATCCTTCAGCAATCTCACAGCCCTAAACTACAGCAGAAATCAAACAGATTAAAATCATGAAGAATCCAATCTATTCCATTCCAAACTAAACATTCAACATATAAAAGTAAATATAAAATTCAAAAATAAGAAACAAACTAAAATTAGCAAAATAAGTCAATTAAAAGAATCCAATATCGTAAGAATTCACATATTGTCTTAAAGTAGAAACCGGACCGGAAATAACCACCTATGTTTCAAACTCATAAGATTGCATTTAAGAACATTGAACTGATATCTTTATATATTATTCGAACGGGGAGTGACTAAGCGGCAGTTTAAACGAACCTGGTCTAATTTTTTCTCAGTTCAGTTATAAAAGTTTGATTTTCTGCGTACTGCCACAGCTAGATTTCGAGAATATTCGACAATCGAAATTTGAATTATCACCAAAAATGTGGTATATCGCACACTATTGCTGCTCGTGCTCTTCATGTTCGCAAGTTTCCTATTTTCTAATCAATACAAGTAATAATTAGAAGAAGAAAAAACAACCAGAAAGGTTATATCAGAGAAGGACAATCGAAGGATCCATTTTTAAACAAAATTCATTGGCGCGTTTTCACTCATTATTGAAGCAACACGGATTATCCAATCAATTCGAGAAACAAGACAATAACGATAAGATGGAAGCACCGAGAAGAACTCAATTGAACCTTCCTCCGCATCGCCGTAGTTGAATCTTAAATATAACAAACTATAGTCTTACTTATTTAACTTACACAGCCCCGAATTTTCTTTCACTCTTCTAGCAACAAGCAATCCATCAAATTAAAGAGACAAAGAGTTCATTCGCAAAGAGGAAAGCGCTAAAGTGACGTAAATATAACCTTGGAGCGCGTCGCCGTAGATTCCCTTGATGTGGTCGGCAGGAACAATAGTGGGGCCGGAGTCGACAAATATTGAAGGAATACAGAAAGTTGTCTACTCTGCTAGAGCGAGGACCACACTGGCTGCGGCGAGAGTGGTCAAACTACATAAATTATATGTTTTTAAACAACAGTGTGAAATTTGACGCTCGCCGCAGCCAACGGGAAATTACACAACAGATATCCGAAACCGTGTCTCTGTTTTAACTTTTTCTCTTGCTTCTTAAGTTTAGAATTTTATTGATAAATTTATTTATATCGTCGTCTAGCGAAATACAAATCGTTAGTAAACTACAGAACTAAACTTTTTGAAGTATTGGCATGCAACAACAGCAATGACAAATACTAACCCTAATACTTAAATGAAAAAACTAATGGAAATCCAAATAATACCATTAACTAGAGAGTAATTCTAACATTAACTATTCCCTAATTAAGAGGTCTATCAATATACCCGCGTGCTCAAGGAAAATCTCTCTAGAAAATCTAAACCGTGACAAGACCCTTCTATTGCTGAAAGATCCCATTCTAATCTGAATCGTACTGCCAGAGTGCTAGACGGAATCGACAAGTCTGTGTCCAGTCCATGAGGAAAGTGCTTGTATTCCATTGCTCCGTTGCTATAGGCCTCACAGATGCTCTCGATCTTTGCCTCTTTCAAGCGATGGCGCCAACAGATGCAGTGGGGCCTATAGCAACGGTTCTGCTTACTTCGCTGCCTCAGCATCTTGCATAGAATCTGCACGCACAGCCAAACAACATGAATCTTAGTGTTCGTAAATGAAATATCCACCAAAACGTGGTGTGTGGTGACAGCTTCATCCACATGCTTCGAGATAATTATAATCCTTGACAGTAAAGATGAATAAAATTTCTCAAAACCAAACCAAACCAATTGGGAGGATCACTGCGACATGAGAAGTCCAAAAATAAACTAAACAGAGTCATACCGTTACACAATCATTCTCGTCGAATGATCCTGTTGGCACAGATACTGTCTTCGGATGACAACTCGAAAGTAGTTTGTCCAGAGTAGGCTCCCACCACCATGACGCGACGCCTATTTGTTGAGTGAGGTCTAAATAGCCCACTTCGACCCGTGGAGGAATTACAGGCTCTCGTGTAGTGTAAGGATCAAACTTTACCTGCCATCAATAAAACCAATACTCAACGGGACGAACTACATCGACAAATAAAAAGAGATGTCAAAAAAATGAATACACGAATCAAGAAATAACCTTTGATAAAACGAAAGTAGGCAATTTACGACGAGGAGAATTGGAGAATTTAAAACTTGATAGGGCGGGAGCATCAATTTCAATAGCACTGACGCCTTTACAATAATGTATCCGGAGATGCTTAAGTTGCGGCAAAGAGAGCCTAATCCTTCTCAGACCCTCGCAAAGTGAAATATCAAGAACCTCCAGGAGATGAAATTTAGAGATCAGCTTATGGAATTGAGCATTGCTGATGGAGCTGTCGTGTAGCAGTAATCTTCTCAGATTAAAGCAACAAGTCAAATAAGTCTGACACGGCATATATTTCTCTCCAGCATCGAAGGAAAAGTGCTCGAGAGAGGGGGCATTGACGGAAACTCTCTCCAGTTCATAACAAGGTGTCGCTACTGATACTTTAAGAGTCACTAGTTTGTCAAGTTTGGAAATTTTGAGAGTTCTCAAGCCGGAAATTCCGTCAAGAGAAAGATAAGTAATGCCAGGACAATTTTTGATGATATCTCTGATTATACGGGGACTTAGGTTAACTGAACTCAGTGTTAATTCTTTGAGGCGAAAAAACTTGGAAGAATCACCAAGTAGCGAGGCGTTGAGTGCAACCGTTTTATCGGGAAGAGCATACTGAGAATATTCATCTTCATCTGAAACTGCATTGATATCTAAGTATAGGTCTGAAACGCCGTTGTGAAGTGCTAGTGGCAACCAAGCATCGAGCACCGGAACCGAGTCGTAGTCCATGAGACGACCATCTAGAACGAATCTCTCGATGCAGAGCTTGTTTTGAATGAAGTAGTGCAGAGAGCGATCCACAGAGTCTAGGAGATGGCTAAGCTGCTCCTTGAACTCCGGCCCGCCAAAGGGAATCCACATCATCTGACGGGGTTGCTTAAAACATAGAAAAGGAAAGGACTTGCGAACGGAGTTCCACTGCTTCGACAGCACCGAGGTTCTTGCCAAATCGTCGTCGGGGAGGTATTACAATATGTGATGCAAAGTAGACAAAGGAAGGTTGGAGATACGGTCTGTGATTGTACTACCCTCCATGATAATTTAGACGACAACTCTGCACATTCATCAATTCAAATACATCATTCAGGAGCTACAACTTTTGCGAAAATAGTCACAATATTAAGCGAATTACAATACAATCATATCAATCGCAAGTCCTAATTCCATATATTAATTTTGGCCTTTTTCATTCGCTAGATTCAAATATACCCTGTCATAGTTAACTTTAAAAAAAAATACATATATATAAATATATATATCGATAGAATTACCTATAATCGAAGAATCCCTGTCCTCGGAAGAAGAATCACGGCGGTGGAGCGGCTGAGAGCGACGAGGACGAGTTGCGATGGTTTAATGAGTTTGGGGAAAGCGAAAGTGGAGGAAATAGTCACTGAAACATGAGATTTATTCAGGGTTAATGATGGCAAAAACATCTTAAGTTTTGTCAAAGAATCTCTTGAGTACCCAATGTTTAAAAATGGTGGTAAAAATACTTTAAGTCATATTTGGAAAGTCGACCATTTCAACCTGGTAACACCGTTAATTTACCTCGTTTACGAGAAAACAATGAATTAAACCCCTAAATAATACCAAGGTATTAAATTTCTCGAATATCCATCGGCATGACCATCGAAAATCTTTTTTCGAGAATATGCGAAACGATATATCCATCGACATATTCATCGACTTACCTATGAGATACACATCGAGAAGCGATATATCCATAAAATGAAAATTGCGAAACGACATCGGCGTGCGGTATTTAAAACCTTGAATAATACTATTTAATACAACTAATTTAGGCCCTAATGATTACACTTAATGACGTTAAGAGGTAAGTTAATTGCGTTATAAAAATGAAATGATCAACTCCCCAAATGTGACTTTAGATATTTTTATCATCATTTTTAAACTTTAAGTAAACGAAAAATTCTTTAAGCAAACTTTAAGTAATCAACTCAAGTTGGGCTTGGCTCTATGTAAATACTTTTCAATAAAACAAAAATCATTTACCTTATTTTTCACAAAGTAATTTATTACCTTCTACGTCTTTCCTAAATCTATAATTTGGACGTTGTTTTTTTTTTCCTCTTTAAATAATAATAATAAAATATAAGATAAAACAATTTTACTCTTGCACTTTTCTTTCTTTCTTGATATAATTTTGTTATGTATTTATTGATATATGATTTCTTTGTTCTTTTGATTGGGTTTCTTTTAGTTTCGATTTTGACATGATTTTCGCCAAAATAAATTAATATTTAGGTTCCTAATCATTTCTTTTTTGGGAGAATCCATCAACTGACACAGATTTTTCATTAGGAACATGTGGATTTCAACGTTTTTTTTAGGATAAACCAGTAGGTGTATTCCTACCCGGAAAGGGCAAGGGCCAACTCAGCCAATAAAAAATTAGCAATACAATAGGGAGGCTCCGCAAACCAGGAAACGGACCTAGATGAATTACATTGCGCAAGAACATAAGCCACCATATTTCCTTCTCGTTTAATAAAGCTAAAAGTCGAAGAACTCCGCGTCGCAAGCTCAGCAATGTCCTCGATGTGTATGAATCCGACTCACCTACACTCTTAGAATTTTAATTTAGTTGTTATTTTTCTTTTGTTTTATAATCTTTTGTATAGTGCAAAACAATTTGCAAGTTACACTGTATAACAGGTATAAAATAAAAATATTTTTTTTTACTATTATTCATGATTGACAAAAAATAAAAATAAAAATAAATAAATCTAAACTTCTGTTTGCTTTGTTTTGCTATTATTCTGAGGCGTACCTCAAGTTTCTATTATTCTGATACATGTTCCAAACGAGCTTATATAAAGCCATGTGTATTAGACTTGACAAGTAATGCATGTTCAGTGACTAATATGTTGGCAAACGACACGTGCTAACAAATGACAGATTACATAGAGAATGTGGTTTTATAGGTTCTACAGGTTCCGTTAGACAAGTCTTGTTTAGACCTACTCGGTATTCGTGAGTTTTATAGCAGCGGAGGGAATGTGGTTTATAACCATTGTTAGCTTCTGAATTCTAATAGGCCAAGTTAGACTTGGGAATGTCTTAAATCTTTAGTAGTTGACTCTGTTATATTATATTTGAGGGATGTTTTATGAAGTTTCCCTATTTGAATAGACGTATTCATTATTCTTCTTTAGTTTAATCTAGTGATCATTTTTTATTTTATGTATCCCCGGATTAGGTCTTTTTGTCTCAGTTTTCGATGTTATCGATTATGTTGAGTTTATTGATACATGCTATGATTGTATTAGAATGATTTTAGTTCTTCTACGGGTATATCGCTGTTATGAAAATTCATGGCTTGATTTTATGACTAATTACGTGACTAAGAATTGTTAGAGACAGTTGTTATTTATGAGATACTTGGTACGTTTGATCTTGTTTGGTATGGTGTTTCTGATTTGCATGAGGTAGAGGTGCGATTGGCGACGTCGCGACTCATCGCGATCAGGATCGCCAAAATCGCGAGATGCGGCGTCGCGACGAGTCGCGACTGGCGGTGTCGCGAATAATCGCGACCGAGGCGAGATGTTTGGATTTCTTCGATTTTTCTACTTTGTGGCATATGTATCTAGTTTTTTCCAGTGTTAAACTTACTTAGTTTTTACCCGAATTTTATTATCAAACTTTATCAATAATTTCAAAACTATATTTACATATTTTTATTATTTATAATAATTATTTGTTATTAATTTATTTCAAAATTAATATTTAAATATGTTATATTATTATTTTGTAAGTTGTAACATATTAATAAGTTTGATTTATATGTTCGTTTTTAATTTGTAACATATGTTAATAAATATTAATTTGTAACATATTAATAATTTGAACAAATTTAATAAACAAATATATAATTAAATACGATAAGACGAGATATTAAAAAAAAGAAGTTGTATTATTCATTGTGAATATTACAATAAGGTGGAAGAGAGCTGTAAATATTCAGTGTAAATATTACAAGATGCCTCACTAAAACCTCTCTTGTAAAACCCTCCTTAGGGACATAAAACCAAGAGAGGAAAGAGCACATCATTACTCGGGGAACATTGCGTTGAATCTTTCCGTCATTATCTCCAGATCGCTTGGCTCGGAGCGTTCGGCAATCACGGGGGGGTTGAACAACAAATCATTCAACACCACAATCTGCTCGACGTGTGTGTTGGTGGTTGACGCCCGCCGGTCGTTGATGAGATATTGAGCCGTGCTAAAAACGCTCTCCGAAGCAACGCTGGAAATGGGGATGGACAGTATATCCCTCGCCATTCTTGCCAATAGCGGAAATCTGTCCCGTTGAATCTTCCACCACCTTATCACATCGAACTCGTCGGAGTCTTCGTCGAATAGCAGGCCGTAGTAGCGCTTCAATTCTGTCGGTTGGCCGTCCGTGTCGCCCGCCAACGGCGTAGTGGATTCCCCGCGACTAACCCGTTGCTTGAGTCTCCGGCTGAAGTCGTATCCCGTCTTGGTTGGGCTTGCCATCACTGCCCTTTGCTCCTCCTGTGAGTTGAATTGAGGGAACCGTTTGTTGTATTCACTGTACAATTCATAAAAAGCTTCGTTAACAACATTAACATAATTACGATAATCCACCCCTATGTTTTCTCCGATCGCTATCATCATTGGCCCATATGCATCCGAAACATGAGGGTCTAGAATAGCACCGAAGCA
Organism: Parietaria judaica; assembly: GCA_954871525.1. Taxonomy (NCBI): domain Eukaryota; kingdom Viridiplantae; phylum Streptophyta; class Magnoliopsida; order Rosales; family Urticaceae; genus Parietaria; species Parietaria judaica. The sequence continues at coordinate 7,046,307 of OX940868.1, forward strand.
AAACGAAAACGGGGGTGGATCCCAATACGACTTGAATTTTGCAACCATAGACTCAATAAGCGGCGAAATAATAGGGTCATTTTCGAATTCTTTGAAAGCACACGAAATTTGATAAAGACCCGAAAGACCATGATTCAAAGAAGGTTTATTTTGGTTAGAAAAATTTAAAGTAACAGCATAAAAAGGTTTGAGGAAAGCGAGGAATTTCTTCGCGGTAGCCCATTCCGCCTCCGTGATCCGCGCCTCCGGAGGGAGTTCCTGTCCGAGGAAATGGTCCAATGGAAGCCTCTGTCTACACACAACTGAAATCATTAAATACGTAGAGTTCCATCGCGTATTATTATCTAAACCAAACTTATTAGCTTTATGATTGTGGTCTTTACAAAATCGTCTCCACCTATTGGTGGTTTGAGGATGCCGGATCCAATCAACAATGCCGCGTAATTTTTCAACATGGTGTGCAATATGTCCCTCGCCCGTTCGTGCAATTAAATTAATTATGTGACAAGCACACCGTTGATGTAAAATATTTCGAAACGGAGAAGCGGGCAACATTGTTTCCAAGATCATAATCGCGGCGTTGTTGCTTGAGGCATTATCTAAGGTAATTGAAATAACACGATTTTGTAAACCCCAATCACCAAATAATTCAAATAATTTCTCGGCTATGTTTTTTCCGGTATGGCGACACTCGAAAGGCGATAAGTTTAAAAGTCGTTGACATGGATTCCACTCATCGTCGACGTAGTGGGCGGTCAAACTCATGTAATCATTTAAACTTGGACCGCTCCACAAGTCGGTGGTAAAAGCAACGTTTATGTTAGACATTTTGAAAAAATCGACTAAAAGGTTTTTTTGCAAATCATAAGCGGTTTCCATGTCCCCGATATAAGTGGTACGGGAAAACTGCTGGTACGACGGATTAATCCTTTTCATATATCGTGTGTGGTTGGGATTTTCGACAAAACTCAGCGGAACGCCCGTAGAAAGAATCCATTCGAGTGTCCATTTCCGTAAATTCACAGCAGAAAGAGCACTTACCTGTGCTGTGTTTACCTCATCGAGCTCCCCGGTTGGGAAGCATACATTAGCGTGTCGGTTTAAGTATCCGGTTCCCCGCTCCCCCATTCCGTCTAGAATTGTCCCGCACTTTTTGCATGTGGCATTTTTAACACGCTCGCCTCGATCGTTGATGTGCCGATCTTCATGAAAAAATTTCCACACCGGGGCCGTGTTTGGCCGTTCCCACGCCAAGCCATGAGGATTAACTCTATTAAAACAAAAGGAAAATCAAAAATTTAAATGTCATAAAGTTTATTATTCATCATATTGATTTAATTAAAAGTTAAATAAAAAAAGTTAACAAAATTAAAATGGTATTTCTTATGTGTGAAAATAATTATCAAACTCTTTTGGACGGAACTCCCCGAGGTTCCACGGCCAGATCGACTGGAAAGGATGCTATGATCTCGCTTTAGGCCCAAGCTTTTCTAGACAGAACTCCCCGTGGTTCCCAGGCTAGCTTGGAGGAGATTGCAAAGCAAACCTTATTTAAAAACCAATCTTTCTAAGACACCGCGTAATCCAATAAGAACTTTATAATTATTATCACACATACAAATTACCTTTTTAATTTTTTTAACTTATTTAAGTAACCATTTAAAGTTTTATTAAATTAATATGATTAAATGATTATTAAATCTCAAGAAATTCGTTTCTGATGTGGAAGATCAGTCGGAACCGCAACCACAGAGCATACTAGGACTTTCAAGAGACGTGGCAAATTAATTAATTAAAATAAAATAATTAAATTAAATTTGAAGGTTTTTAAGTTATTAATTAACCATATAAAGTTTAATTAAATTAATAAGATTAAATGATTATTAAATCTCAAGAAATTCGTTTCTGATGTGGAAGATCAGTCGGAACCGCAACCACAGAGCATACTAAGACTTTCAAGAGACGTGGCAAATTAATTATTTAATTATAAAATAATAATAATAAAAATAATATTAAAATAATAATAATTAAAATAATTACCCCGTTTCCGGTCGCGGACGTCGAGCACGTCGAGGACGTTGGACGGAGCCTTCGCCGGTTTCGTTGATCGAGAGTGGAGAACCATCGTGGTACGAGCCTTGGACGGAGGAATGGTGTGGGCCCTCCTCTTAGGCAAGATTGTGTCTTTGAGGCGGTTCCTCCGGCGGTTGAGATGGGCCCTCCATACGGTCGTCGGCGGGTCCTCCTTGAAACAAGAGTTCAAAAAATGGATCGCTGGTTCCTGCCTCCCTACATCGACGTAGCGTGCTGCTGTTGACCATTGATGCCGGAACGTGCGTCGGATAATTTGGATTTGGTGGGGAGGGAAGTGTTTCTACAACGGGAATGTAGCCCTCGGGCGTAGGTTGCGATTGCTCCCCGGCATTAAAATCAGGAACCAAATCCCTAGCCGCCCTACGACCCCCGGAACTACCACCGCTTCTTCGAGACATAATGGGAAATTTGAGAACTTGAGAGCTTTAGAGGGAAAAAACTTAGAGAGTTGAGAGAATTTGAGAGAGAGTTGGAAGATTGTTGGTGAGGAAATGAGGGTGGGAGAGGTGGTATTTATAGGATTTGAGAAGAGAGTTGGGTGGGTGAATAATTATTGAGGTGGGTGAAGTGGGTGAATAAAGTTGGGTGAAAAATATTGAAATTTGAAATTTTTGGGTTGGAATTCGAGTAAAGTGGGTAAAAATTGTTGTTGGGTAATTAGTTTCGGGTAAAATTCGGTTGAAGAGTGGGAATTAATGCCACAAAGAAAAAACACCACGCGGATCGCTGACGTGGCGCGTTGTGGGCCGTCGATCGTCTCACGCGGATCACCATCTCTCACGTCGCGACGAGCTGCCCAAGTCGCGACGAGTCGCGATTTTCACCCCGTAATCGCGACGAGTCGCGATGGCCCCGAATTCGTCGCGACGAGTAGCGATGGCCCCTTAAACGTCGTGACTCGCAGCTCTAGCAGGAGGTTAATACTTGCAAGTGCCAACCATAACAGAAGATGAACTATCGGTGAGTATTTCGGTTACCGTGAGGATAGGAAAAAACTCCGTAAGCGATGCACTTAGGTATCCGACCAATATATTAGAGTGAGGATAATGTAAAGAATGACTTGAACATCAAGGTGGAGCTACTGAGCATGTAATGAGACGACGTTTGAAGAGTGGGCTTCAAGGTGGAGATTGTTAGAATGTGAAGCCCGAGCCCAAACGACATCAATAAAGAAGCAAAACGACATACCATGGATATCCATTGATCAGCCTCATCTACAGCCGTCGGATGAGGTGGAGGGCTGAGATTAAAAGCCCCAACAACTTTCATTCTTCCTTAGTTTTGATGCTCGACAGATTAAGAAAATCAAGAGGTGAGAGTTGAGAGAAAAGACTCTCATGGAGGTGCTCTCATTGTGTTTTCTCAAGGGTTTAAATTCTTGGGTTCTTTAGGGTAATAGTCAAATTTAAAAGTATATTTAGCAAAATAGCTAAACTTTGGTTAATTTTGTAAACTAGCTAATTAACCACTTAAACAGAACACCAATTAGATTGTTAATTTTGGTTAATTTTGGCTAGTTTAAGTGGTTAATTGGCTAGTTTACAAAATTAACCAACGTTTTGCTATTTTGCAAATCTTATATTTCAATTTGGCTATTTAGAGCAATTTCTCTAAATTCTTCATGTTTCCTTCTTCTATCTCGATACTCTGAGTTTATTTCACCGGCGATGTACGTCGGAGATCGGAATTCCGATCTCGGCCTAACCACTTTCCAAAATTGGTTGTGTTGTCTCTTTCTTTTCTTTACGCTTTCAATTTTGTTTCATTTTCGTTTGCAATGATTCAATAGTTTAATTCGCGCTCCGTATTTCATGCAAGAATCAGCGAGAATCGATCCCAAACCACAAAACTTATTAAAATAAAAACGACACTGAGCAACTTTAATATTCCCCCTCAAGATGTGCCCATGAAAATATTGAGCATGTAAGTGGGTTATTTTCCTATGATCTTGTCTAACCGGTCTAAACCGATAAAGAATAGGCAAAAAAATAAAAATAAAAGATAAACAAATTATGTAATGCGTAGAAAAATCTTTTGTTGCCTCTCATACCACAACAAAACTAGAAAAATTACGTTATGGGACATAATTAATTATTCTATCCGGTATACACATTACAAATAAATTTTCTAAATCCCGATCTTTGCTTTTTCGATTTCAATCAACAAAAATTAATTCAATCACATATATGAAACGATTTTGGGTTTGAGCAAATAGACAATTTTCTTCATCAATAAATATCGAAAAATACCTAACACGAAATTCCTCACAGCGTTTTCTGAATCTGAAGAAGCTTCCTGCGATTTTGTGTCTCTGAATTCTCGCAGTAGCCTTCCGATGTATTCTACGGAGCTAGACCGCTAGGATGTGTGGGCTCCTAAGGTGACCACGAACTCTTGAGGCCTCGAACCGGGATCGAAAAACATAGACTCTATGAGAACCGATTTCTGGAGAGAGAATCCGATTTCTTGTGAATTACAACTTATGATTTGTGACTTTAGCTTTAGCCTATTTATAGGATAATACAAATCTTAACCTCCTAGAGATATTCACTCATTATCTTTATTTAAATAAATCAGATAATGATAATATCAAATCTTATTTAAAATTTTTTATCAAAGATTTAATAAAAAACCCACAAAATGCCCAAATAACACCTAATGTTTAAAAGAAATCCCATAGTTTCATAAAACTGATTCATACCTGTTACGGGCATATCACGGAATTGATTTAAAAACGATTTAATAAAAGAAAAATCATTAAATTAATTTTTCTTTTATTTAATTAAGTCAATTTTAGCCCAAAACACCTTCCGGAAGCCCATTTTGAGAAAATAAAGTGTCGAAACGCTCCGAAAAATATCGAAACACCCAAAAACGCCATTAAAAAGTCAAAAAACGGCCTCGGGACGCCTCCCACGCCCTAAAAACCGATTGGAGGCGTCATATGGGCCCCACAGGCGTGCCAGGGAGGCAGGACGCGCCACACGCGCCTGCTGACAGCGCCTGCGCGCGCCACATGGGCGCTGCCACGTCAGGCGCGTGCAGCTGCATGCCCAGCGCGTCCAGCGCCTTCAGCCCGCGCGTGAGGGCGCGTCTCACCTCGGATCGCAACGCGGACGGTCCCGATGGATCGGGAATGATCCGGGGAGTCGAAAAAATATATAATTTTGTCCCGGGGGCCTACCAGAGCAGTTTTTAATTGCATAAACACCCCCGGACCCTTTTATAAATAGAAGCTCAGTTCAGTTCAACGGTAACTCACTTTCTCTCAACGGGAACTCGTCCAAACTCTCTATACTCTCTCTAAACTCGCCTCCCCCCCCCCCAAATATCACTCTAATGTTGAGCGTCGGAGGTGAATCAGGGGGTATCCCCCCCGGTTCCCCCTGATCTCGGGTGTTCCTTTCCTCAGGTTTCGGGGCGGAGGAGTCGGCTAGAGCGGGACCCCTGGAGAAGATTTTGGCATGATTTACGATCCTCCCTGTTGATATTCTTGATCCGTGCGGTGCACCTTCGGTCCCTCTGTCTTGTATCTCAGAGCAGATACACAGATTTTGCGGATAGATTGTGGAACCCGGGCCAGTATCAATAACACAGGCAGAGGGTTTGATCTGCCAGGATTCACTGGAAGGCCAAAATTGTGATCCCCACACCTGTAACCCGGGTCTTGTCCATTCCAGGCCCTGTGGTAACTGGTAGCGGTGCGGCCCGGATTGTGGTTCCATAGTTAGCGGAGGATCCGTTTGACCCAAGGTGCCAGGAAACCTTGCCCAAAACCCACAAAAGTCAGCAAAACGACATTGGGCCCGGTCCAACACGAGCAATTGGGCCGCTACAGTGTTTGATCTAAAATACAGCATCAACAATACCCATTAATAAATCTGTTTGGACTATACTACCCTTATTATAAGTTATTAATTTTAATTTTCGTTTATTTGTAATTAATTAATTTTTTTTTTTTCAAAACTGATTTCCTATAATTATGGTATCTTATAATTTCCTTAATTATTTTTTTTGGAAAATGAAATTTTAAATTCTACTTTGACGGGTCAAAACCCATCTTCCTTCTTCCTTCTTCCTCCTCCTCCTCCTCCTCCTCCTCATCCTCCTCATCCTCCTCCTCTCTGTACTCATTCGCCGCTCGCCGCAGGCCGATTGCTTGCGTATTCATCGGTCGCTCGTTCGCTCGCTCTCTCATCGCATGTAACGGCGCTCGTTCATCGGTCGTTCATTTGCTCGATTCTCCCGTCGTTCATAGGCTGCTCGAGTGCGACAACATCAAGGTCATCAAAATGAACGAGAACCAGATCAGGATGGACATGATCAAAGTTGAGGACACGATGTCTCTTCTCGATGTGCAATACATAAGTATATTGGTAATTCCAATTAGGATTACCTAGTTGCAGTTTTGTAATTAAAATTACCAAATTACAATTTCATATATAGATTTACATTTTAATGAATACAATTACCGTATCATAAATTTGTAATTATAGTTACAATTTTCGTATACAATTTCGTAATTAAAATTACAAGTACATTATTCATTACACTTTTATATTTATAGTTACTAGTATCGTATATATAATTACAGTACTACAATTATGAAATTATACTACGGAGCTTCGACTACGGAAGACAAAAACCGTCATTGGAAGTCAAAATATGACAACACAATTACAAATCTGTCGTCGGAATTTTAAAAAATGCAATTTTGACGACGAATTTTTTTTACATCGTCACAAAACAATAATTCGCCGCGGCGAGTATAAAATCGCCGCAACAAACAGACAATCGGTCCGGCTAAATAATATATGCGACACAAAATTTATCTGTCGTCAGAAAAGAAAAAGACATATATTCCAGAGACAGAAAAATGTGTCGCTGGTAAAATTCGCCGTGGCGATTATAAGTTCGCCGCGGCGAATTATCGTGTTTTAAGTTTCCCACAACCTCACGAACCCTAGACGTCTTGCACCTCTCTCTCCCTCTCTCGCCTCCTCCTCTCCTACCGCTGACCATACTCGCACCCTAGCCGCCGTAGTATGCTGTCACACGCGGTCTCTTCTCTTGCCGTACTTTGCCGTGTTTTTTTGTCGCTCGCCGTCGCCCAAGGAATTAAGGTATGCTTTTTTTCTTCGATTTAATAGTGGAATTTAGGGGATTTAGGGTTTTGATTTTGTGATTTATTTAGGAATTAGATTTCTAGGGTTTTGATTTTGTGATTGATTTAAGAATTTAGTTCGAATATTATATTTGAATTGCGAATTGAGTCTTTTGAGTTGGTTTAGTTTAGGAATTTGTTTTGATTTTAGAATTGTGAATTGTGATTAGGTTTTGGAATTGTGAATTGATTTAGTTTAGATTTTGTGATTGATTTAGGAAGTTACTTCGAAAATTGTTATTAGTTTAGGGTTAGAAATTGTGATTTGATTTAGGTTTTGGAATTGTGAATTTGGGATTAAAAAATTGTGATTAATTTAGGTTTTGATTTGGAATTGGAATTGTGAATACATTCTTCTTCTATTTTATTTTTTAGATACAATGGCCCAAAAAAGGAGACGGGAAGTAACGGCAAAACGGGGAAAGCATTGGCGCGACCCGGAAGACGAGGTCGAAGAAACGGTCCCACAGCCTCCACCGCCGCCGCCGTCGGAGAATGATTTTAAGAAGGCTGCGGCAGAGACCCACTACAAGCAGATATGCACGCGAAAACTGATAACCGAGCGTGGGTTCAAAGAATTGCCGCTCGTATCAAATGCGCTAAATGACCTCGTCAACACCAATTCTCAACAAAGGGGTTGGCGGGAGTTCATGATCGAGCCTGTGAAGGTAGCGTATCATAGCATTGTCCTCGAATTCTACCCGGCCCTTCCCGACACAATCAAGGATGGGTTTTTCTGGGTTCAAAATGTGCGCGTCCCCGTTACTTCGGAGACCATAAATTCGTATTTTGGCACTCCGAATCTTACCGTAGAGGAGGATCAGCACAATCATTACCCGGGTCCGGGGACGGAATTGGACAAGGCCTTTTACGACGACATGGAGGCGGTGAGTGCGCAGCCCAATGCGTAATGGCATTCAAGAGCTGGGGAGTCCCGCCTTGAAAAGAGTCAGCTGTCTGTGATCAGGAAAATTTGGATGTACTGCGTCGGTTACCATCTTTACCCGCATCTTCACTTCACAGAGCTTCAGTTCAATTTTCTGAAGCTTATCTACGCCTGCAAAAAAGGGTTGAACATCGATGTCGGTCGAGAAATTCTCCACCACATGAACAAGGTCAACTACATCCCTGGGAAGAGCGCATTGGAATTCCCGTTCCTTATTTTCGGTCTTTGCATTAATGTCGGGGTATGTTTTATACAATGTTGAGCTATTATTTGATTAATTTGCATGTTGTTATATTTTATTATACTAACTTTGAATATTGAGTTTGATTGTTTAGGTCGAGATTAAACCTCTGAATCTCAAGTTTGCCAAAGGAGGTGACTTCGACGACGCTTGGATACGGACATTGCATCCATCGGTGATTCACGCATCACGTAGACTCCAAGATCTTGTGATTCAACCCGCCCAACCTGAGCCAGAGTATACGTACGACGACATTCCCATGAGGGCGTATATGGCTCATAGTCAGCGGGCGATGTACGAGTACATGAGTTACGAGCGCAACTATCGGATGACTCAAGATTCGAACTTCCAGCCACCAAATCCGTATCCTGCTCCGGTGTGGCCGGCGGTATATCCCAACTATTATCCCTTTCCCGGTGAGGCAGCTGGCGGTTCCGGCAATGCAAGCGGCGGAGCGAACGAAGGTGGCGATCAAGACGGGATGGACGAAGATGTGTGAACAATTTTTAATTATCTTGTTATTTTTTTTTTGAACAATTTTAATTATAATGTTTATGTTTTTATACTTATGTTTAATTATTTTCCTTATTTACTTAATTACTATGTTTATTTATTAACTTAAATAATAAAAATTCAATAATTAAAAATAACCCGTGGCCTCTTGAAAATTTTGAAACAGGTTTAGCCGCGGCAAATTACGGTTCGCCGCGGCTAATAATGGCCAAAATTCAACCCGTGGCCTCTGTAAGATTTCGAAACAGGTTTAGCCGCGGAAAATTACTGTTTTCCGCGGCGAATAAGGCCAAAAATCAAACCGTGACCTCTGCAAGATTTTAACACAGGTTTAGCCGCGGCAAATTGCGGTTCGCCGCAGCTAATAATGGCCAAAAATCAACCCGTGGCCACTTTAAGATTTTGAAACAGGTTTAGCCGCAAAGAAATACGGTTCGTCGCGGCGAGATAGGTCGACGACACAACTAATGTGTCTTCAGAACATGCATCGCCGGGGCGAACTATAATTCGCCGCGGCTAATAATGGCCAAAAATCAAACCGTGGCCTCTGTAAGTTTTTTAACAGGTTTAGCCGCGGCGTACTATAATTCGCCTTGGAAGATGATACGAAGACACTCTCTTATGTCGTTGGATAGGATTCGCCGCGGCTAGTATTTGTTTGGCGCGGCGTATATCGCAGATCTGAGTTTTTATGTCATTCTCTTATGTCATTTGTTTTTTTCTCTCTACTCTCCTTATACTCTATCCATTTCACACTTAGTCAACTTAGGCGACTTGGTTGAAGGATTTAAACTTTGTGTTTGCGGTTTGTCTACGGGAAGGAAATGTATTATTTCTCTAAATTCCGGATCTTGTTAAGTAGATTTGCATTATGGCTTCTAGAGAATGGATGAAGGAAAATAGATTGAGCGATTCTTACCGACGAGGTGTTCAAGCGTTTTTGGATGTTGTTACATTAAATTTTGGAAAAGGAGAACTGATTCGGTGTCCTTGTCTTATATGTGGAAATTTAGTTTCAAAATCTATGGAGGATGTCGAATCGCACTTAATTGCGTTTGGTATAATGAGTTCATATGATCATTGGTACTTTCACGGGGAAAAATTTCGTGGTAGAAGAGTCGGTGATTATGTACACGAACAAGAAGTCGAAGAGGATGATGTGAACGGTATGTTGAATCGCGCCGAATAGGATTATGTGGGACAACCGGAATTATTTGAGTCGATGGTGGGTGATTTTGAAGCTCGTTTGTTTGATGGGTGGAAGCGTTCAAAAATAGGGTTCTTGTGACATTATTTCATTTAAAGGTGGCAGGAGCTTGGTCTAATACTAGCTTTACACTATTGTTGGAAGCTCTTCGGGATGTGCTTCCGGAGGGAAATAGAGTTACATTATCCATGTATGACGCAAAGAAAACGTTGGGGTTGTTAGGTCTGAAGTTCGATAAGATTCATGCATGTCCTAAGGATTGCGTACTGTATAGGAATGAGCATGAATGTTTAATGGAATGTCCAGTGTGCAGTGAGTCAAGGTGGAAGATAGGGAAGAAGCCTCACAACAGTGTGAGAGGGGTTCCGCAAAAAGTACTACGGTACATCCCCCCGTTGACGCGCTTTAAACGCATGTTTAACAACCCCTCTCACGCAAAGAACATGATATGGCACTCAAAAACCCGCAGTAAAGATGGCCTTATAAGACACCCCGTTGATGGTGCACAGTGGAAATCTTTTGACGCCCACCATCCGGAATTCAGCGCAGATCACAGGAATTTGCGTCTCGGTTTGGCCACCGATAGGATGAATCCATTTGGTAACATGAGTAGTCGATATAGTGTTTGGCCAGTAATACTCATCAACTACCTCCCTCCGAAATTGTGTATGAAGCGTAAGTTCTTAAAGTTGACGCTTTTAATCTCGTGACCGAGCCAACCAGGAAATGACATCGATTTCTACTTGGCACCATTGATCGACGATTTTAAGATTATGTGGGAGGACGGAATGACGATCATGGATGCGCACCTTCAAGAAGAGTTCAGATTGAAAGCAATGCTCATGTGGACAATCAACGACTTCCCGGCGTACGGAACTTGTCAGGTTACTTAGTTAAATGAAAAATCGGTTGTCTTGTTTTCATAAAAGATACATGTTCGACCCGGTTGAAGCATGGGAAGCAGACAATTTTTCTAGATCATTGGAGTTTTTTGCCGTTAAATTACCCGTACAGGAAGAATGCGAAGAAGTTTAATGGACATCAAGAATTTTGAAGACCTCCAAGAATTTTAAACGGGGAAGATGTCTATAAGTTGATTTGCGAAGAGACTTATCCGGTGCTCGAAAAAAGAAAATTAGCGGTAAGAAAAAGTCGTATAAATATAGACCGTTCAAGAAAGTATCAATTTTCTATGAAATCCCGTATTGGAAGTCGCATTATGTTCGTCATTGTCGGTACTTTCCTTGATGATCCAAATAAAACAAAAGACGGGAAGAAAGCTCGAGAAGATCTCGTTGAATTGGGTATAAAACCGAATTTGCATCCCGAGACTCAAGGAAAAAAGACATTTTTACCATTTGTTGTGCACACGTTATCTCGAGTGGAACGAAGGAAGTTTTGTGAATAGCTTGCGGCCGCAAAAGTTCCAGAAGGTGATTTGTCAAACTACAAGAGGTTTGTATCTATGAAGGATTTGAGACTTATCGGAATGAAGACTCACGATTGTCATATGTTGCTTCAACAAATACTTCCTCTTGCTTTGTTAGGTTTTTTGTCAAAGGAATTTTGATATGCCATTTCCAAGTTTTGTGAGTTTTTCAACAAAATTTGTGCCAAAACACTTAAGATATTGGAGCTCGATGAGATACAAGCGGACTTGGTTAAAACCCTATGCATGCTCGAGACGTTCTTTCCACCCTCATTTTTTGACATCATGATTCACTTAACTGTTCATTTAGTACGCCAAGTGAAGTTTTGTGGACCTATAATTTTACGGTGGATGTATCCAATTGAGCGATATATGAAAGTCTTTAAAGGGTATGTGAAGAATTACAATCGGCCAGAAGGGAGCATTGTCGAGTGTTATATGGCGGAGGAGTCGGTTGAGTTTTGTACTGAGCATTACGCGAAAGCTCCGCCAATTGGGGTGCCTAAACTCGCCGTTGCGGAATAAAAAGGCTTATCCTCAGGTAATAATTTGATATATTATAATTTCATTTATAATTATTAATAAGTATGATGTTTTAATGCGTAGTAAATCCTTCAACTGTCAACCGAAAAGAATGGGAGCAAGCCGTTCTATATGTATTGCATAATTCACTCGGTATGGAGCCCTTTATTGATGTGCATATGAATGAGTTGAGGCGTATTTATCCAAAAAAGTCAAAAAATGAAAAATGGCTACAAGAAGAGCACAACCGTACGTTTCCAAAGTGGTTCGATGGATATTCATATCCAAGAAGAAAGCATTATGATGAGTCCCTATTGAAGATCTCTGGTGGCCCTTCACAAGTAATAATCAGGTACACATCGTGGTACGTTAACGGGTACACGTTTTACACAAGGGAAAGAGACGAAAAACACCCCGTACAAAACAGTGTTGTTACATTATTTGCGGAAGGAATGCATGTTGCGTCGGCCAAGGATAAGAATCCAGTAAAAGCTATCATGAGCTACTACGACTATGTAGAAGATATTTGGGAGCTTGATTATTGTGGTTCGCGAGTTGCATTGTTTAAGTACAAATGGGCGGACAACAACTATGTACAAGTCGACAATGACAGAGTTACAGTTGTTGACTTTAGATGAGTGGCTACGCTAACGATTCATTTATAATGGAATCCCAAAAAAATCAAGTGTTTTATGCCTCGGACCCGATTGATCCAGAATTATCTCTTGTCGTGCATGTGAAGGCGAAAAACGTAGAAGAATATTCCAACGAAGAAGCCGTAGACATCACAACCATCGAACCATTTTCTAATAAGCTAACGAGCATTGATGAGGTTGAGAACTTTGATGTTGATGACGTTTCCAAGTTGCGACGTCTAGATATTGTTGGAGATGTGTCCTTAAAAAAGCTGGTTTAACCCATTTGTAAAAGTTTATGACTAGTCGTAGAATAAAGATAATATTTATTATGTTAATATTATTATAGTTTCTGGTAGAGTAAACTAGAATATTTGATCCATAGTTCAAAATGGATGCAATTATGTTATTATCATCACACCCGAGTCAATGTGAGGAAGAATTAATAATCATAATAAATGAACTTAAAGTGTCCGTGACCTGATTAACTTGGTGGGAGCCCATTAATCGAATAAGTTCATTAATGTGACTAAGTGATATAATCCTATTCTGGATTAAGTGTGTGTCACACTCACTAGAAGTGCATTAAGTATGAAGCGTCTTCATACTGGACTGGACATGACTTAAACTCCGGAAGTTATCATATAAGACCATCACTGATAACTTGGAGTTGAGTCACTAGTAGATGATCAAATGGATATTCGATCTAAGTCCTGAGTGATCTTGAGTATGATCTGTTGACTTGATTGTTCTTTGATTTAACCGTTTAAGAGCACAATATATTACTGTTATTTCCAACACTATTATTTTGGGAACATGATAGTCAACAGTGTAGGTAGCTTGATCATAGATATGGGCATCACACAGCTCTTTTCAGAGTCAAGATGATTCGCTTGATTGTCGATGGTGAGAAGTGAGATTTACCCATGGCCAGCTTATGACTCATAATTATAAGTGGGTTGCTCATAATATTATCGACTGAGTTAAGGATGAAAATGCAGTGAGAGGCAATACGGTAAAAACCGCCTGCTCATGTGTGGATAATCAAGTGAAAGATCAATAACCCGAATTTGATTGTATCAATGGACACCCTGATTTTATAAAGGAATAATATGTACCGTATCACGAAAGAGTGCAGCCTCGGATTTATAGTGGAATCACTTCGAGGTTTGACGAACAACTAGCAGTTAGTTAAGGCTTAAGTGATACGGGTCCATGGTCCCCAAGATAGCTCTGTAACGGATGATACGTACGTGATTAAAATACATTCTGGATAATGTTTAATCATTTGGCTCGACTTATAAAACTGACAGGTCTGTGTCAGACGTCAGATAGTTTTATCGGCAGCGTGGCAGAAGTACCATATTTTGGTACACGAAATTAACTAATAAAAATAAAGTTAGAATTTAGATTTTCTATCAGAATCATGTTGTTGTAAATTAAATTCTAAGTAACTTTTCTTTTTGAACCAAGTCATTCTGACTTACGGTTTGTGATTAATGGATTTTCTAAGTTTATTTACGGTACGATAAACTATGAAATTAAATCACATGTCACGGATTTAAATGATGGTGTGACACCATGACATTTAATGTGTGATATTGAGATAAGGTTTTATTGATATAATTTAATTATTTGGATTTAATTATTAATATAATTAATAGATTTATATTAATAAATAAAAATATATATTTATATATATTAAATGGGTAAAATTTGAATTATGGTTTGGGTAAATGAAACCCTAGCTAATTCGAATGATGTGATTTGAAGATTCTATATTTGTGGCATAAGTATCTAATGTTTTGGTATTTTAGCAAATCCCTAAAATCAATCTTATCCTTTAGATCGGAAATGATTTAATATCAACCGTAGGATTAAGATGATTGATTTTTGACCTAACCCAAATTCGAAAATAGTAGCTTGGTGACCTAAACCATTGGATTTAGATAAGATTGAATCTAATCCTTTGGATTAGAATAGTTAATTATATTTAATAATTAATTTTCGAAATTAAATATATATATAAATTTTTGAATTATATTTAAATAAGTAGATAAGATTGGTTTTTGATTTTACCAAGTGTTTCTTATTTAATTAAATCCCTAATTAATTATATCCATTGAATTTATATAAGATTGAATCTAGACCATTGGATTAGAATAATTAATTATATTTAATATATATAAAAAACGATAATTAGGAGAAAATATCTCCAATTCAGTTACGGTCTGAGTCTATAAATAGGGAGCTCATTCTACACATTTTACACACCTTTCCCCAGAGCAAAAACTCGAGCTCTCCCTCTCTCTTTAGGGTCTGCGAGTTTTCTGCTTCTGATCTCTCTTCTGGTTCGGCTTAGGAGATATTTTTCTCCGGTAGCTTTAAAAGAACCGTCAATTAAATTTTGCGATGGAGTCTTGCCGGCGAAGACCACGCTTTGGTACAAGGAATCCAGGAGAATGTCCCGGAAGATCACGAGAGTTTCCCTCAGCATCGGCGGAGCCCTGCCAAAGTCAGAACGCGCAGCCGGAAGTCGTCAATGAGGTACGGCCTTATGCATTGGGTCAATAAATGCAAAATTTCTTTTATTGTATTTATTTATTTTCCATAGACATTATATTTAATAATGTTGTTATGAAATTAAATTTCCAATTATTTATCCGATCGCTTTATCCAAATTACTCGATGTGAGTACGTTGTTACGGAGTAACTATTCTGACTTAAAATTATTTTTAATAGTTACCCGGACGAACTGATGAGAGCGGAATATGCGAGGTAATTTGGACGAGACGTTAAAAGTATTTTTAATGAATTTGCAATCAAAGCTATTTCGTTATTTTTCAAGGTAAATTGGCATATTAGCATATCCGATTTCCAATAAATGGTATCGGAGCTAGATCCAATTTCCAACAATTGGTATCAAAGCTATATCCAATTTCCAACAGATATCTCGTCAACAGAAATTGAATAAAATAATAATTTAAGTTTTTATGAGTACTTATTTTATGTTTAAACATTTGTTATTATTTCATAATATAATTTCTTAATGTGATTTTAGTTAATGTAGACATTTTTTAATTTTTTCAAGGAGTAAAATATTGAAAACCCGTGGCTTGCGCAATATTTTTTACGATATGCGTCGCGGCTGAATAGTTTCCGCCGCGGCTGATTATGTTATGACGACACTTATTTGTGTCGTTGGCCGCGGCATGCAACAATTCGCCGCAGCCAAGGCAATATTCGACGTGGGATTTTTCACATTTCCAATTTTTATAGACGATATCAATCATTATAATATTATAATAGTAGCAAAAAAATAAGTTTTTACCATAATATTATAATAATAAGAATTTATAAGCAGTTATTATTAAATGTGAAAACACATTTCTCGATATAATGATTGATATGTCAATGCTCGATATTAAATGTACACATTTAAGCTTTTTAATATTAAATGTGAAAACACATTTCTCAATAATATTATAATAATAAGAATTTATAAAATATTTAGTAATATATGAATTTAATAAGTTGAAACTACCCTAAACCCTAAACCGTAAACCCTAAACCCTAAATCCTCAACCCTAAAACATAATCCCTAAATGCATTAGTGGGTGTTATCAACTTAAGCGATCAAAAAAAACCCTAAAAATATAGAGATATTAATTCGTCATCGAAAATAATAGAATTGTTTTCAATGAGGTAACAATTTTTGTAATATAATTAAAACGTATATTAATTAACATCAAATTTTAAACAACTTCATGAATGTTTCTTACTTTAATTTTTTAAACTATTTTATCAAATATAATATAGTATAATTTAAATATAATTATCTAATCCAAGAGTGTTAGAGCATATTTTTTATTTTTTTGAAGTGTAAATGATTGGGAGGCGACATAGTTTTCGCCCCGGCTGATTATGTTATGACGACACTTATTTGTGTCGTTGGAATCATTAGCGCGGTTCGCCGCGGCCAAGGAAAAATTCGACGTGGGATTTTTCACATTTCCAATTTTTATAGACGATATCAATCATTATAATATTATAATAGTAGCAAAAAAATAAGTTTTTACCATAATATTATAATAACAAGAATTTATTATTAAATGTGAAAACACATTTCTCGATATAATGATTGATATATCAACGCTCGATATTAAATGTACACATTTAAGCTTTTTAATATTAAATGTGAAATTTTATGTTTTTGAAGTGTAAATGATTGGGAAAAAAATAATAAATCCTTATACGCTGCGGCATATATTATTTAGCCGCGGCGCGTCATGCCTAAAAAATATCCGAGTCTACGGGTTGGATATGATGTATCCCGCGCCGTGGAAAATATTGGTTCGCCGCGGCGAGGTAGGTCGACGACACAACTAATGTGTCGTCAGAACATGCATCGCCGGGGCGAATTATAATTTGCCGCGGCTAATAATGGCCAAAATTCAACATGTGGCCTCTGTAAGATTTTGAAATAGGTTTAGCCGCGGAAAATTACGGTTCGCTGCGGCTAATAATGCCAAAAATCAACCCGTGGCCTCTGTAAGATTTTGAAACAGGTTTAGCCGTGGCAAATTACAGTTTGCCGCGGCTAATATTGGCCAAAAATCAACCCGTGGCCTCTTTAAGATTTTGAAACAAGTTTAGCCGCGGTGAAATACGGTTCGCCGCGGCTAATAATGGCCAAAAATCAACCGTGGCTATGGGTTGGATATGATGTATACCACGCCGCGGCGAGGTAGGTCGACGACACAACTAATGTGTCGTCAGAATAGACCTAGCCGCAACGAACTTAAGTTTGCCGCGGCGAGCGTCGGGCATTTGCATGACATATATCGTCTTTTGTCGTCGAAATCCCAAATTTTTTATTTCATTTCGTCTTTTTTCAGATTCGCTCCATTTTTTTTCTCTCATTTCAGCCTTTCCCTCCCTTTTTCTTCATTTCTCACTTTAGTCTCGTCTCTCCTTCTCTCATCATCTCTACCCTCCTTCTCTCTCTTTCTCTCATCCTCTTTACCCTCCTTCTCTCTCTTTCTCTAGACGCTGCCGTTGCCGTCGCTGGGAGGAGAATGCGAGCCACCAACTAGTCTACTATCTTGAACAAGGTTAAAATGCGAGCCCTAAATTCATATTACATTTTTCATGTATTTTTGTGTTAAAATTGTATTGTTTATAGTTTGTGGTATGATATTTAGATGATATAGAGAATATCTCTTAGTGGGTTAATGAATTTGTTGTTGCTTTTTTGTTTTTGTTGATTCTTGTTATGGTTTGTTGTTGGGTTTATAATTAATTTGATGATTTGGTTTGTTGTTGTTGGTCATGGGTCTAGGAATACTTGCTATTACACTATGTCGAAACGAGACGATTAACCCGAACGTGAGATGTCGGATCAAGAATCTTCACCTAAACTTGAAGAAACTAGGCTATCACCCGGTTAGTTCATATTTATTTTCATTGTTAATTGTTGTATTCGTCTAGTTTCTAAGATTGAGTTAATTATATTAGGCAAGAAAGAAACAAAACAAAGAAGAAATCTAAAAGCTCAAGGAAGAAGAAATGTGACTCTATTAAGAAGAGTCACTCTATCAAAGAATAATGGGGAAAAATCCTTGTTAAATTTGATGAGAAAGAGCAACCGAAAGATAAGGAAGGTGATCTTTTAGGTAGTTGGATTAGTGTGTGTACTCGGGAGTTCGCTCCAATAACTATAATCGATTGGAGAGATAAAAAACATGATAAGGTGAAAGAACGGATATGGAATGAAATCGAGAAAGCATTCGTTGTTCCACCATGGTTCAAGGGAAAATGTTTGTCAAGTGCATCGAATGCTGCAAGACAATTCGTGTACGATCTTGGTACCCTATTCAGGAGATATGGCACGGATAAAGAAATTTATAATCGACCGGATATTTTTGAGAAGTATTACACGAGCATCACAGCCGAAGTTTGGAAGGAGTTTGTAAATAGTAGATTAAGCAAAAGGTTCGCTAAACTCTCTAAGAAAAAATAAAGCTCATAGAGAGCAATTAGAATACCTTGCACATACGGTTCGAAACGGATATTGGAAGATTGATCAAAAAATTGTAAGGGTTCTAATTTTTTTATTTTTTAATCTTACTTTATTGCCAAGCATCGAATAACATATTTATTTTATTTCGTAGTATGCCGAAAGTGGAGAATGGGCCTCCCATTCCAAAATTTGGTGCGTCACGAGGAAGAACCCAGATGGTTCATTAAAGGACCCAACTTTGGAGCCAATAATTGAGAAAATAGTAAGTAATTTGTAGTTTTGATTCTTTTTTATTTATATTAAATGTAGTTCGATTCTCTTATCATTGTTGTTTAATTGTTAGGCGAATATTTCACGCAAAAAGAAAATGGCGAGTCGGAATCCGATGAGGAGGTCGACATGTTGAAAAGAGCGTTGGGAAAGAAAGACCATCCCGGACGGGTTTGGGGACAATCGAAATACGTCACAAAGTGAGCATATCACCAAGCATCCAACTCAACGCCGAATCCCGTCGTAAAAAACCTCCAAGCGCAAATAGAAGAAATGAAAGCGGAAAATTCGGCAAAAGATGCAAAAATGGAAGAATGGAAGTCACAAATGGAAGCTTTCATGAAACAAACAATGTCTCAAAATTTTGAAGGGAGTAATGATGCTTGCTCCCGTGGCGGCACTCCTGTTAGTCAACCTCTCGCTCTAGTTAGTTAACCACTCGCTCCGGTTAGTTCGGCAAAAAAGACTAAGCCCGTACCGGTCGACAATGAAAGCGGTGTTAGCCAAAGGGGATCGAGGGATGTACGACCGGCGACGTCTCATCCAAGGACACCGGTTTCTGGTGATGGTGGCGTCGGATGTCTTCTCTTCGACGACGCTTTTCTGGACCATGTCGCAACGGGGAGGCATATAACCTTTGTAGCCCGAGCAAGGAACCTTTTTTCAATAATGAGTTCGCGTCGGCTTATACTTGGGTGTTAATTGAAGTGGTAACTTGTCCGGTCCGTCAATGGCCTCTCCAAAAGGAAACCCAATTTTTGGAATATCTCGATGACGCGGTCGGGAACATTGTGCCTTGGTTGACATCTTAGTCAAGAAGGATGGTTCTGAAGGTATTCCAACTCTCAAATCCAAGCCAAATGAGGTTGCCGAAATTGCGAAAGACGAAAAAGAGATTAAGTTGGCGTTCGTTGTCCCGGAATCGAGATCGTTGGCCGATTATGCCAATAATTATATGCTCGCAGAGGACATCTTTTTGCAAGTTAATGATACAGCTTGGATAAGTTTCAATGATGTACGAGAGTTTCTATTGCTTGAGGACGTGTGTGTGCAATGGTTATCGATTTGTCAAAGGTATGTTTTCTATTTTTATATACTTATTTCCTAAGATTTGAAAATATGGATAATTTGTTTTAGTTGTACTTATAGTATGTTTGTATATATTTTTAGTTATTTATTACAAACATACGTGCTAAAAAGTGATCAGAAGGACTTGTACGGTTTCATCCTGCCGTATAACGGTTTGAATTACAACCGTCACGCCGAAAAAGAAAGGAGGAAAAAAGAATTGAATGATGACATGGTTGTTTGCTTCAACAATATAAAAAATTCAAGAGAGACAAATTGTGGTTGATTCCATACAATAGTCACAATCATTGGACTCTCCCCGTGTATAATCCTTGGCGCAATAGTGTTATCGTATTCGATTCACTTAAAAGTTCAAGAGGTTTGAATCCGCATTTAACCAAATTTTTTGAAGAGTAAGTTCATTTTCTAATATTGAATTATGTTTTTTTATTATTGATGTTTCAAATAAAAGATTCCTTATATTTAACTTTAAACTTTTTTGTAGGCTCGGGGAAAAGTTCAAGTTACACCATTCAACCGGCATGAATTTGCACTCGCCTGTGAAAGTGACGATTTCAAAAACATGTCCGAAACAACCGGGAAATCACGAGTGCTGATATTTCGTCAGGAGGTTCATGCACGACATCGTTATCAAGGATACTTCGTATGTTGATAAAAAAAATATATAGTTCAAAAGAGATAGATTATCTTAGAGTTAGATTAGGTCTATTATTGCTTCAAAAATATTCTAAGTATGATGAAGAATAGAATACATTCTTAGGTATATGGACACCGGTTCTTTGTAATTTGAACGATACTTTTTGTAGGTACGGAAGTATATTTTATATAAATCGGTTAATTTTGTAATTTATTTTATAAAATATATATTGTTTACAGGGGATACCAAGCATCCGGGCTATTTTTTTGCCCGGTTTTTTTATTTTATATGGGCATATTCGACGACGCATGGAAAACCGTCGCGGGAAGTGGAATATTTTGGCCATTCGGGTAGCAAATAGCCGCGAAAAACATAAATGTGCCATGACGTGTTTTACTATTATATGTGTCATTGGATGAATTCGCCGCGGCGTTCTATAATTCGCCGCTGCTAGGTTTCATTTCGACGTCACATAACAGTGTCTTCGGAATGAAACCTAGCTGCGATGCACAAAAACTCGACGCGGCTTACATCTGCCTAATTTCCGCGGCTAAGATAAATTTGCCGCGGCTGATTGTGTTCTAACGACACTTATTATATGTCATTGGACAAATTTCGCTGATGCGTATTTGTTTTTGCCGCATCGAATTATCGTCTGACGACACTTATTATATGTCATTGGAGAAATTTCGTCGCGGCCTATATATTTTCTCCGCGGCGAAATATCGATCCGACGATACTTTTTAAGTGTCATCGGATACATATTCCGACGACGGAAGTTTTTCAATGGTCGGATATCCAACGACGGTGGATCCTACGACACATAATAAGTGTAGTCAGAAGAATCCGACTACACTTAAAAAGTGTAGTTGTATCCCTTATTTCTAGTAGTGTTACGACTTTTTATGCGTTTCGTATATATAGTTATAGCTTCAAAATTGTAGAACTCTTTCGAACATACATACGTAAATATTGTTACAGTTTCGTATATATAGTTACAACTTTATAATTGTAGAACTCTTTCGAAAATACATACGTAAATAATAGAATTGAATAAGTAATTATAAAAGGGGTTCTTTAGGGTAATAGCCAAACTTAAAAGTGTGTTTAGCAAAATATTCAAACTTTGGTTAATTTTGTAAACTACCTAATTAACCACTTAAACAAAACTCCAACTACGTTGTTAATTTTGGTTAATTTTGACTAGTTTAAGTGGTTAATTGGCTAGTTTACTAAATTAATCAAAGTTTGGCTATTTTGCAAATCTTATGTTTCAGTTTGGCTATTTAAAGCAATTTCTCTTATAAAAGGGTTAATCCCGGCAAAAGTACCAATACTTTTAAATAACGGACCAATAAGTTCCAATTCTTTTTTTTGCCCGGACAAAGTTCCAATTCTTTAGTTTTGTGTCCCTATAGGTACCTCCGTAAAAAAATTTGTCCTCCAACGTTACTCACGCCACGTCAAAGTTTTGGTTTTGTACTCCAATGCTTTTTTTACCGGAATAAAGTTCCGATTCTCTTGTTTTGTCTCATCATATCACTTTCGTGAAAATTCCGAACCATGGATTATGTTGTTTTTGGCGTTTAATTAAAAAGCAATTTTCTCCCTTTTAAGTACATATCCACGATTATCCTTGATCGTCCAACTTTCCGATGGCTTATTTACTCCGGAAATGTGGATAAAATTTTGTAACGGTGGCATGATTAACAATGGAGGATGTTTATTTTTTCGGAGGGACCAATAGGGACACAAAACTAAAGAATTGGAACTTTTTCCGGGCAATAAAAAGAATTGGTATTTATTGGTCCACTTTTCAAAAGTATTGATACTTTTGCCGGGATTAACCCATTATAAAATAGGAAGATTAGTAATTAATTTATAATAAAGGAAACAAATTGTATTTAAATAATGTGGTGAATCCTTATTGTTGCTATAATTAAGGATGATTAATATTTGTTAATTATTTGATATTTAAAAAAAGAAGGGTATATTGGTCCATATTTCAATTAGTTGGTGGTTCTAATTACTAAAAATAGATTTTGGTTCATTTACCCAAGATTTAAATCTTAAGGATAAGATAACAAATCTTGGAATTAAATCTTCCAAGATACTATATCTCCCTCAATTTCAATTTAATATGTATCAAATATATATTTATATTTTCTAATTTTGAATTCAATAATTAAAATCAAAATAAATATATTCTAACATCGATTTTAGGATTTAAATTAAATCTAATATAAATCTTTTTAATTATAATTAATTATCAATAAATATTAATAATTAAATCCAATAATTAAAATTATATTATTGATGAAATACAACTGATATCAAATCTTGTGTATAACTTAATTTCTAATTCGCAGCCCTAAACACACCTTAGTCCAGGCTTTAATCGGAGTACCGTTTTGGCCATAATTTTCTCTTAGAGTATCGGAATGATACAATTCAAATTGATAATTTCTTAGAATTAAATTATCTACCATACTACACAGTTTGGTAATCAAATTCTAATCAACAATTTTATACTTTCCCGGGCTGTACCAAAACTTTGGTACTTTTGCCACTTATGATAAATAGACGTTTCGTGACCTAAGTTCCGAAAATGCCCTATTTGGATCAACCCTTTATTCATAGACTGAATATCATTTGCGGTATTTACTCTTATGGAGCTACGAAGGAGACTAATGGACATATTATTCAAGCTTAGGTGAAATGAAGAAATTTCCCGAGCTTCAGATACATTCCACTATACCTCGAAGTTGAAATAAACTCTTGAATAATAATATTAATTAAAATCCTGACACAGGAGTCCATTGATACAATCAGATATGTTGGAAAATTCGATTTACCTATTTATTATTATTTCATAAAAAGGGTACTAGCTACCGTATTACTCTTTTGATGATTCCATCTTTATCTTAATGAATATTACAAACCACTCACTCATTGGTTTATTGAGCCAATGAGCTGTACATGAGTGCTTGTTCCTCAGTGCCTCTCTCTTTAGTTCTCTTTAAAAATTGCAATGGAAATCCTTTCAAAAAACAAAAAATAAAGTTGCAACGGAAAACACTTCGGTTAATCTTCCCGAAGATCTGATCTTCTCCAATATCCTAACCAAACTTCCATTGAAACCTCTGCTGTAATTCAAGACCGTCTCCAAAACTTGGTGCGCTCGAATTAACGGCGATCTTTCGTTTATCGATGCTCACCGAATCTTTCATCAGGCCAAAAACGGTCCACTCCTTATCGCCCTTGGTACCAAACGTAGTACTCTAGAATCGTACGTAATCATTCTAATCAACGGTCCGGTACAGAAACACTGCTTGTGGAATCCTGAATCCAAGAACCAAATCCTCTTAATGGTTGGCTCCTCCAACGGCTTGGTCTACTTGAGAATCGGGTACGAGCCGAAAGTGACGGGCGTGACACGAGTTGCGGTTTATAATCCGGCGACTAGGTGGATGAGGATCATTTCGGTTTATAATATTTGTATCATTCGACTTGCGAGACGAGGTGCTTCGCCTTGACACGGAGCGGACAAAAGTTCCGAGGGAAGCACAAGACACGGCGATTGTCCGTAGTTGGCACCAGTAGGTGGAGCGACAACAGGGGATATCCCTTGGCCGTACCTATCAGTACGTCGAGACCCTCGCTACTGTGCTACCCTAAAGTTGACATTTTTTCTCTTATTATAGGGTTTACGGTTTAGGGTTAATTATACTTAATTATTACTAGTATTTACATGTTTCAATATGCATATTTATTCCTATATATGTTTGTGTGTAATTCCACCACCGTTGTCGGTAGTTTTGAAGTAACAAGGTTTTCTCTTTAATTTCTTATGGTTTTGAAATATGTGCCTTTGGCCGCGGTTAGGTCTTTAAAACTGCTGTTTTTAAGAAATTACATTGGCAAATTTTAAACACACTGCAACCTTATAAAATAAAAAATAAAAACTCTGCAAACAAATATGGCTAGGCTATAATTATGGGATTAAGAAAATCCATTAATTATAATGGCTAGGCTATATATAATGATGATATTAAAACGGAGACTAATGAAAAGTTGACAACATAGTCGATGGAGTGTGGCAGTCGCAAAACACGCTAAAAAAATTCATGTATCGACACGTGTGGCATACTTGCAGAGAAACTGAAACCCTTCAATTTTAAATTTTAAGATGTGATCTATTTTACAGAATATATTATTGCTCACGTTAGAGGTGTCAAGTGGGCTGGATGGGCCAACCCGGCCCACAACCCGTTAAACCCGCATGTTAAACGGGGCGGGCTTGACCCGCCCCGTTCAATGTGCGGGGCGGGGCGGGTTTTGGAAAAGGCATCAAGGCCCACCCCGGCCCATGAACCCGAACCCACAATGTCGCGGGGCGGGCTTTTTACGAGTCGATTTAGTGGGCTTTTACGAGTCGAGTTTAGCGGGCTTTTACGGGTCGAATTTGGTGGGTTTTTCATAAACCAAAACGGGTTGAATTTTTACGGAGAGTAAATACATGAATGAATGAATAACAAATTATAACTTGAAAGTATAGCATGAATGAATGTTGAATTGATTCATGAATTTCAAGATGTAAAGATTGAATAGTGAACATGAAAGTGAAAGTGAACAATAAAATGAGAATACGTGATTTTGATATTAATTAGTGAATAATAAAATTAGAATAGTGAATAATGAACGTGACTAATAATTATAAATTGTAAAGTTGAAACTTGAAACTAATCAATTATAAAATCTAAATGAATATGTTAGTACGAAATAGATTAGTGAATCGTCAAACCGAAGGTCTATACCTCGTGAATAATGAAATTGATTAGTAGTAAGTTATGAAATTGATTAGCGAATTATAACTTGATAGTTTAAAATTAATGAACGTTGAATTGATTCGTGAATTTCAAGATTTAGATGTTAAATAGTGAATATGATAGAGCTAATTGAATAATAAAATGATAATGAGTGATTTTGAAATTAATTATTGAGTATAAAATTAGAATAATGATTTATGAACGTGGCCAGTAATTATAAATTGTAAAGGTCAAACTAGTGAATTAAGAAATTATGTTTTATACATGAAATCACGCAATGTCGTAATTGATTAATTCATTCTCAAACTAAATTAAAACTAGAGAATAATCGATTATAGAATTTTGATTAATAAATTTAAAAAAATTAATTAAAAAATTTAAGAGCTACATTTAGTAGAATATATGTACAAAATAAATTAATAAATCATGTAATACAAAGATAATTATTAATTTCTATAACAATAAATATTTAGAGTAATTTTTTATTTTTATAATATTAATTATAATATTTTTATTATAATTTTTTATAAATCATTTATGAGCCTCACAGTCACTGCCATAAAATAGAAATAGAGTTATCAAATGATACATAACAATTACAAATGATATAAAAAACAAAACGACTGAATTATTAGTAAACATTATCAATGTTGTAAAAGAAAAAAGCATAAAAGTTGACGATATGGTGGATTACTTGATTTATTAGGGCACCAAAAAACAACAATGACATTTGAAAGCGACCAATACCAGAAAAATTAACAGTAAAACAAGTAAAAATATGGTTTATGTGGGCTTTTTTAAACGGGGCGGGGCAAGTTGGCCACGGGGCGGGGCAGTTTGCCACGGGGCGGGCTTATGTGGGCTTCGGGGCGGGGCGGGGCGGGCGTTTGAACGGGGCGGGACGGGTTTGGGGCGGGCCTAGAAAAGCATAACCCAGCCTGACCCTTTTGATAGGGACGAGTCTAGCCCGGCCCACAAAAAAACGGGGCGGGGCGGGGTGAACCCGCTTTTTTTACGAGTCGGGGCGGGTGGGCCTGGGCCGACCCGGCCCACTTGACACCTCTAGCTCACATATAAAAATTAAAAATATATAGAAAAAATTGCTAAATATATTACTATTATATTAAAATAGTAAGTAAAACTGTAAAAGTATAAAAACTCTAATTAGTAATTTACCACCTAAATTAGCTTTTGTGAATATAATATTTAATTAAAAATAATTTTTTAATCTATAAATGTAACTCTTTTATGAGATAAGTCTTACACATTTGAAAGTTACAGTAGTTATAACGAATGTATTATCTACAAATTTAATGTTATCTCTAGCTCAAAAAAAACTTATTCATCACTCCACTACTTATTAATAAGTACTAAGCAGTAGCCAGTAAGCACTACTTAAGTAAGTAGTGTATTTTGGAAATTTAGAAGAAAAAAAAAGTAATAGAAAAAGAATAAAAAAATATTAACAAGTATGAATATGGTCGCACATTTCTTTTCGTCGATTCAATCAACGTGTACAATTAAAATATAGAGCATGATAATAAATATTAAAACATACATTTTCATATAAGCTGACAGGCCCCATATTTGTAGGCCCTGTCTGCCGTACCCAAAGAGGAATTCATTAGGAAGTATCACGGGGACGCAGAGAGAGAGCGATTCACTGCGATCATGAGATATTACCGGGTCTTCACACATTGGCCATGTATGCCAACAAATATTTACTGAAACGTAACAACAACTCCATTAATGTCCCACTACCTGATAGTCAATCTTTAGTCGATGCCATACCTTTATATCATGATGATGTATACAATTTTGTGAATGGTCATTAATTGAACATATCACGGATCCATGTTCGCCAAAGGTATGTCATTTTTCCCAATTGTTATGATTTTTCTTTTTTATTGAAATTACATGATAATTGATTTGATTCAATTACAATATGCAGTTGCTTGTACGAAAATATGAGTGATTTCAACAAATTCAAGTACGGGCTTATTCCTCCAATAGACCACTTTCGGAATCAAACCAATGATAGCTTGAAAAAAGACGTCGCACGGGTGTTAAAAGCGATTAAGAAATGCAAGAACAGACAAGTGTTTATGTTGCCATACAATTCAGGCAATCATTGGATTTTTGCCTTACTCGATCCTTGAAAATATACGACATATATCATACATTCTTTTGAATCGGATAAGATAAATAAACATTTGGCATACCTACTTACCATGTAAGTTTCTCATTAAAATTATGTTTAGAAATAATTATTATATATAGTACGTAGTATATTAGATTCCTTATTATTATTATTATTACTATTATTATTATTATTATTATTATTATTATCTAATTACAGGTATATGATTTCAATCGAATTTTTATGGTAGATCAACCAGAATTTGAAAAACAAAGTATCATAAGGGACCAAGCCTACCCAAGGAAGATGATCTAGCTAGTATTTATTTTCCGGAATGCACGGAACAAGAAGGCAGTGTGGAATGCAGATACTACGTGATGAAATATATGCAAGACACGGTTACAAAAGGTATGGGCATAAAGATATCATCATTCGCAAATCATTATTCAACCGAAGATATTGATGATCTTTAGAATCAAAGTAGCGAGTTATGTAGAATTTTTATTTTATTTTTATGTGAAGTTGTATTTAAGTTACTCTTTGAAGGCGTATTTTAGTACTTATTTTGCAAGGTTTAAAATGTCGCTTGCCGATGTCGTTTTGCATTTTTCGTTTTATGGATATATCGCTTGCCGATGGGTATGCCGATGGGCAAATTGTAAAAAAAAGGCATGCCGCATGCCGCATATACCGCATTTTTCGCATGGCCATACCGCATGCCGATGGAGTTTTCGACGGATATTTTGTAAAAAATATTTGAGTATTTAAGCAAGATATTTATATACGTTCAAAACTACATATTTAATAAATACAAGACATAATTAATAATTATATACAACAAAACACATTTGTAACTTAAATATGTAGGTGAAATGTATAATATTAAGTCACTTTATTAGTTGAAGTGTATAATATTAAGTCATATTATTATGTGAAGTGAATATGTATGTTAATTAAGTGTGTAATATTAAGTGAATATGCATGTTAATTGTATATGTATATGTTAACAAATTTAATATTAGTTGAAGTGTATAATATTAAATGAATATGTATATTAAGTGTATATGTATGTTAGGTGAAGTTAATATGTATGTCAAGTTTATAATATTATTTGAAGTGTATAATATTAAGTTAATTATTTTTGCCGAAAGTTTAATTGGCATTTTTGCCGAAATCTACCAAAAATATGATTTTTTGCGAAATTCCAACCATTTTTCGCAATTTTTACTCACAAAAACGAAAAACGATATTCCATCCACCTGCCCATGCGAATTTCGCGAAAAATGGTAAAAAACCAGCGAAACGAAAAGGTTTTCCTTTCGCATATCCTCGAAAAACGAAAATCGGTCGATATTTCCATGGAAAATCGGGAAATTTAACACCTTGCTTATTTATATTTAAGAACTGAGTTCTATACAATTTAGTAATGGTGTTATGTTCTGGGTTGTTTATTATATGCAAGCTAGCTTAACCACAGGTTGTAAAACTAGTTTGGGCGCTCCCGCGTGCGCCCGTGAGGGGAAAACCGAGCGTTCTGGGGGGCTTTTGGCTGCGTGGGTGCGCGGGGGTACCAATCGCGCTCGGAACGCTTTTGTAATAATATACCACGGTATTATTAACTAGCTAAAATTTCTAAATCACCCCGGTACAGGTTTCAAAAACGATGAACGAGGCGTTATATTGAAACCCAGGCGTTATATTTAAAGGGAACTTGCAAAATGGCTCAAAAAAACACCATAATTCAACTTTTGAACACAAATTCAGAAAATATATAATTTTAAACTTTGTCCAATTTTAGACATTTTTACCCCTAAACTAACCTAACAGTGTAGTTTCTTTAACCTAACTTTTTAACTCACCCTCTCCCCCTTCTCCCTTTACTCTCATATGTAGTTTCTCTCTCTCTCTCTTTCTTTCATTTTTTTTTCTCCCTCTGCAAGCTCCGACTTCGCCGTGCCTCAGTCCCGACCCAACATACACGCCGACCACCGAACGCCGCGACCCTTCTGCATCTCTCTCTCTCTCTCTCGACTATTTGGTGGTAAGCTTTTGTATCTTCTAGAAATCTCTATCTCTCATTGTTTCCCACATTCTCTTGCTCTGAAATCACCCACTTTTTTTTTTTTAGATCTGGGTATGCGACGAGCTATGTTCCCATTATCTTTGGAAAACCAGGTTTCTGCATTAACCTTTTGTATTATGAATGTGTGCACTATTTGTTCACTGGTTTTGGTTATTGGGTTTGATTCGTTGCTCATTTATAGCTTGATTGGATGCTTTTTTCTTCTTCTTTATTTCTGGGTTTCGATATGTTCTTCTTTGTTTTATTAAGTTTGACAAATAGGACTTGCATGTTTGATTTTCAGTTTGGTATCATGGTTTGAAGAAAAATTAGGGCTTGCTTGCATATTTGATTTTAGGATTTGGCATAAAAAAAAATAGGGCTTTTTACATGTTTTAGTTTGAAAGTTTGATTTTTCAATTTTGATTTAGGGTTTGATAGAAAATTAGGGCCTTTTACATGTTTTAGTTTGAAGTTTTGATTTTCGGTTGATTTAGGGTCGATTTTGCGAGAAACGTGTATGCTTTTTTCCAAGTGCAGGGAGTATTAGTGAGCTATTAGCATGATTTTGGTTAAACCTGATTAAGAATTTATTTGTAACAGTTTCCTCGATGATGAGGCTTAGCATCCTCGACGAAGCTCGCATACAAACGGACCAGACCCGGGTCTTCTCGGAGTCCTCTCGACCAAAAAATATGCTCAGACCTGATTTTATCTCGTTCCATAACAACAGCCACGATTCTGATTCCGTTTTGGTTAGACTATGAGCTATCGAGAAACTTGAACTACATTAAATCAATGATGCTGCTCAACTACATCCCTGTCGCATCATTCATTGATATTATGTATTTTTAGGAATTTTATATAGTACATAGGTCTTGTTTCGTAGAGATGTTTTAAGAATAATTCAGTTGTATCTGAACATATATTGTGGATTATTACTTGGTTTATTGTAAGAATTATATTAGGTAAATTTTACTTATTTGTAAGAACTTTTATGTTAGTATGAACCACATAGATTATTTTTGAAAATTGTCTTGAAATATTAAAAAAAATTGTCTTCAACAAACGGAAAATTGTCATTCACACACAAAATCTGTCTTGGTAACATCCAAAATTGTCCTTTAACACACAAAAATTGTCTTTGGACCACCCAAAAATTGTACTTCAAAAACACAAAAATAATCCTGGTAACACACAAAAATTATCTTTGGACCACTCAAAAATTGTCCTAGTAACACCCAAAAATTGTCCATAAAATATCCGGAAATTGTCCCCAAACACACAAAAACTGTCCTTGTAAACACCCAAATTGTCCATGAAACATCCAAAAATTGTCATTCAAACACCCAAAAACTTTCCTACAAAAATTAAAAAATTGCCCTTGAAGAATGCAAAAAAATGTACTTCAAATACATAAAAATTGTCCTCGTAACACCCAAATTTTGTCCATGAAACACCAAAAAAACTGTTCTTTAACAAAACCAAAAATTGTCCTTGAGCAGCCAAAATTTGTCCAGTAAATACACAAAAATTGTCCTTGAGCACCCAAAATTTGTCCTGTAAAAATTTGTGTTTTATGGACAGTTTATATAGGTTATCCGGGACAATTTTAAGTGTTTCTTGGACAATTTTTATGTGTCATCCGGGACAGTTTATTTTATGTTTCACCTGGACAGTTTGTTTTTTTCTTTTTTTCATGGACATATTTTTCGGTTAGTTTCTACCAAAAACTGCCCGGGGTAACACAAAATATGTTCTTGGAATATATCAAAACCGTTCATTTAACACACAAAAATCAAGAAATTTTTAACATTACCTTTTCTATTATTTTTTATAGATTAATATATCAACATTAGTTCATGAAAACTAATTAGTGTAAATTAACTAAAACTTATACTTTATGATTACTAAATATTTAGAAAGATAAAAATACAGATATAACTAGTTGTATTTATAATCAGACAAAGGGTAATAATTCATATAGTTACATCAAATATAAATTTACATGTATGTTTCCTTTATTTATGATTATTTCGTTATCATTCCAAACCCGACGCTGACTTCTTTATTATCCCATGTCCCAGACATTACCAAATTGCTTCTTCAGAAGTCGATCCATTCAATTAACTGTAAAACAAGAAACGAAAAATGATTAATCTTTGCAATTCTAAAATTTCTGAATTCAATCTTTCACTCTTTACATAGCAGTGCTATAATATCATTCATTAGTTTGATATCTAATTGAAATAAAATAACATAAAATGACCTAAAACGAATAGTTTACTAAGAGAAAATATATTCCACAACTAAACACCAATTAACTTCTCTTGACTTAAGGTTGCGCCGCTGCCGAAATTGTTTAAGGATGAAGGTATCGGCGTGCAGAGGGTAAATTTTCCTGATCATACCCTTGATGCATTTCCAATAGGAAAAGTCAACCATATTCCCGTCCTTTTGAACGATGAAGATACACCGTGATCTTTCGTATTGGAAATGAAAGGAAAGAAACAAAAATCTAACACAAAAACCTACGCACGAAACTCGCTCCTCCACCCATTTAAAATCTCAATAAAACATAATTGAATATAAAAAATGTGTAAAAAAGATTAACAAAATTATTGTTTTGAACAAATGTTACAAGAAGTACCAATTTATTATTTATAAAAACTAAGTATAACATGTAGATTGGAACACACTAGAATATGAGACCAAGAACTCAAAACAAAGTAGCACAAGTCAAATAGTAGAGGATTTAAACTGAGAAGCGGAAGGGAACATGGGGTTCCAGGACTTAAGCGAAATAATCTTCCCTAAAAAGCCCAGATTAATCTGCCAAATCCTAAAATCAAAACTTAATAATCAAACATGCAAGCCCTAATTTTTCAAATCAAAACTAACATAAAATCCTAAAACTTTGGGGATCAAAACTAACATAAAATCCTAAAACGAACCTCTGAAAGAGAGCAATGATAGAGCAGAGGCGATCCAGTGAAGTTGGAAACCGCTCTGGCATGAACCAGCTGAACGCGAACCAGTGAAGAGAGAGAGGGAGGAGTGAGAATAGTGGAAAAATCGTAACTGATGAGAGAGAAAGCAACCTAAGCGTGAACCAGTGAGGAGAGAAGTCGTTCGTCCGGGAGGGTCGGGGATGATTTGGGTCAGAGCAACCTGAGCGCGAAACTGACCTCGAACTACTACGGTGCTCTTTCTTCCGTGGGGTTTCGTGATTTTGGGAGAGATTATCAGAGTGAAGGCAAGGGTTTCGTCGAGGGAGCGAGTGCCAGAAAAGAAAGGAGAGAAACTGATTTCAAAGGAACCAAAAAAGAAAAATACTGTATAAAAAAGAAGAACCAAAACAACTAAAACGTGAAGAGAAAGAGAGGGGATAGAGAGTGGAGGGAGAAATGGGTGAGTTAGTAAAGCAAGGGTAGGATAGTCTTAAAATTGGGTAAAGTTTAGAAACACTTATTTTCTCAATATGGTTCAAAACTTCAATTATGGTGTTATTTTAGGCTATTTTTGCAAGTTTCCCTATTTAAAAGACCACGGCTAATAATGATAAAACAAGCGAATGAACTTAACTGACCACGGCGGCCTTTGTTATATTGGTACCTCGGCATTAACCACTGTATATCACTCGGAGAGAGAAAATTGAAACAACAAACCGCGGCGGGGTTTTATAAAAAAAATGATTTTTTTTTTCAGCTGGCGGCTTTTATTTATAAAAGCCGCGATTTTCGATCAAATAATACAACATCAACATTCGATATGACCACAGTTTATCAGCTCGAGACAGCCGCGGTCATGTTTTATACTACCGTCGCGGTTACGATCAAATAGTGTAATGCGGTTATGGTTAAACCAAAGCCGCAGTTAAATTTTCCAACCCGCGTTTATCAGCTCGAGAGATCCGCGGCGTGTTTTAGTATCTGTCGCGGTTACGAGAAAATAGTGTATCGTGGTTATTAGTAAACCAACGCCGCGGTTCAATTTTTTCGACCCGTCCAGTGAAACGGCGACTTAGTTGTCACGTAATACCGCGGTTAATTAGCCGTAACCTTATAACCATTAAGCCCCGGCTAGATATATCACTGAGTACCGCTGTTAGAATGCCGCGTTAATTATCACCATTAAGCCCCGGCTAGATATACCGCGGTTCAAACACGATACATAATCAAAGCATAACGCGGTTATAATTTATATCAAGCCGCGGTGTCTGTGCTTAAGTCATACAAAATTACTGACACATAAGCCTCGACTGTATGACAATGTCACTGCGGTTTATGAGAAACTAATACGTCTGATTAGAAAAATTAAAGCTGCGGTGATATATACTAGTACCGCTGTTTAGAAAAACAACAGCCGTAGTACTCTTTAGTAGAATACCCTAAAGAAAACATGTATCAACAACGTTTCAGAGACGTTAATACAAATTGAATCCGTAATCATGTAGAAACTTGTTGCGGTTTGGGGTACCTTCCTACCACGTCTCGGAGCCGTGCTTATAAACTATGCGGCCAAAGTACCACACGTCTATCCACCTCGTATCAGAACCGTCCTCTAATGTTTTAAGGACAGTTTTAAACTGTCTTCTAATCAGGTATTTGTACTAGTGAATCGACTTTTCTGAAGTCTAAAGAGTGTGTAGTGATAGATTTAGGGTTCCAGAGATATTTACTCAATCAACTGGAGAGATTATGTCAACCACTTAGAGATATTCACTCAAAGATTTGATTTAATGATTAAAGCAAATAAAAAATAAATCCAAAATAAATCTTTTTAAAAAATACACTAAAAGATTTAATAAAACAAATTTTTATATTTTCAAGATTTAAAATCACTAAATCATAATTAAAATATTATGATTATTTTCCTAATTAAATCTTTCTGGAATTAATTCCAATATTTAATTCTCTCTCAAATTCGCAGGTTAAAACAGCGGCAATTTCGGCCTTCGCCGAAAAACTGTTTTGACCATAACTCTCAAACCGTACATTGGAATTGCACGATTCAAAATGATTATTTCTTAGAATTTGATTTACCATAATACTAGAATTATCTTGGGGTCAAATTCAAACCGTACCTTGGAATTGCACGATTCAAAATGATAATTTCTTAGAATTTGATTTACCATAATACTAGAATTATCTTGGGGTCAAATTCAATTATCAACTTTTCATGTTCCCGGCTAGTACCAAAAACTTTGGTACTTTTGCTACTTTTAGGTTAATCACTGAAAACGTGATAACAATCACGAATCATTCTAGATTGGATCTATTTAATTTTTAATTACTATATTAAATATAGTTGTGATGTCATCATTATGGCCTAGAAAGGGGACAAATGGACAACACACCCGAGCTATGATGAAAGTGTAGAGCTTTCACCAACTTCGGTAACATTCCACTATGGCGCGGAACGGAACTGTCAAGTGTGTATAATTATATCTTCCTCTGGTCATAGGTGTCCACTGATACAATCAGATATCTGGAGTGATCGGTTTTATTATCATGATTCTCACTAAAAAGGGTAAATATATTATTACCGTTATGCCCTTTCGATGATATACCTTAATTCAATGATTATTGAAAATCACTCACTGTAACGCCGCCTTGAATAACCACGCTAAACGCTTTAGTTATTACTAGGCGAGGTTACATTCTCTTTTTTTTTTCGATTAATAAAATATCTATAAAATCGAAACCTTAATATCGTATATACATCTAGTCATAAACGACGTCGTTCAAAACATAAGTTTCTGGTTTCTTGTATTTTTACATCTTCAAAAAGAGTTTAGCTTGTTAAGTACTTTAACAAAATATATTAGGCCCAACAGGTCTATGTCCATATACAAAAGCATCGTTGATGAAGCGAGATCTCCGGCCAACCCATCTGTTAATTTTGATCGGTTCCTGTATCACAAGAACTACATGAGCTATATCTCAATAAGCATAAATCGAGTAAGCTTATGTGAAATTACTTTAAAATCTCAATATTACATATAATTTCAATCTTCGGTGTAAACTTCGTATTTCTTCTATAATCACTTCATAAAATATTTTAACACCGAGTAAAAGTCGTGTACATTGTTTAACTCTTGCCTAGGCGTAATCCTTATCACATCTCATATTTTTACACTTCTCCCACGTTGCCCCGGAAAATTCCTACGGAACACGGGGAATGGATACGTCTAAAATTTTCTATCGTAAAGAATATATTAACTTTTACTAGCCAATATATTCCAGTTCCTCCTACCGTTTTGCTACGATACTTCCGTTCACTTCTTACGGAACACGGAGTTCGGAACCTACCCACAACAAGAAATTCAACAATGTACACAATAGCTAAAATGCTATGATCATAATTTCTTGAACCGTCAAAATCTCATCTTTCGAAGTAAGATAAAATATCTATATATTGTTCTTGTGATACAATTTAAAAAGATTTCTGCTTACCTCGAGCCTTTAGTTGTCGCCCTGCGAGAAGTGCCGAGCCCTCGCCAAACCGGGTGTGCTAGTTATCTAGAAAATATCACACACTCTAATATAGCGTTACTATATACTTGTGAAGAAATCCTAGCTTTAAGTTCAAAAGCATTTCTTTTAAACTAGAATTCACCCAAAATATTTAGACATAATTTTGCACAAAATCAAAACTAAAGACATAATTAGTAATTTTATCAAACCCTTATTGTGCATAACTTCAAACTTTCTCAATTTCTCACCTATCCTTCTTAATTATTCCCAAACATAGCTTCTTCTCAAGATAACATCAATAATACACCAAGTTTCCCCTAAACTTTACACCCAAAACAAATCTTTCTTAACTACATTTCACATTTCACACTAACTTGCTAATAACAAACCTGTAACCTTAGTAAAAGGTAAAGCCATTTTTAAAATTAATTTATCTTGCCTCCAGTCCTAATCTAGTAACAAAAACAATATCCTCCCTTCATATCCAAGTAAAATGATCTATACCACTAAAAAAATGAAGGAAATGCAAAACCTTCCTTTTTCTTACCTTGCTATGACAATCGCTTGCGACAAAAACCAAAGACCATGAGATGATGAAGGGATAAAATTGCTAAGAGGAGAGAATGGAAGGAACGATGACGGTGGACTGGTGTTTGAAGTGGGGAGTTTGTCTATTATTAACAGAGAGGGCTGCTTCATTGAGGTGGAAACTTTTTCTCTCGATTCTTCTACTTACACCGACATAAGGGTTAATAAAAAGAGGTTGGAGAATTTAATTATAATGCTTACTTTTATTATCTAATATCTAATAGTAATATATATATACCCACATATATATATATATATATATATATATATTTAAATTTCCTAATCGTAGCGACACGTCCATAATATACTTTACTTGTCTACTACTATAAATAATAAACATTCAACATATATGTTCATGCAAAAAATAAAATTTATATATATGTGATCATAATTATATTAGCACACCTGTTTCTTCTTGGCGAGTCTCGCTTCTCACACTGCAACTAAAGAGTAAAATTTATGTCAAGAATAAATAATAAAACGTTATATATTTTAACCACTAATAAATATCGTTTCTTAAGTTATTTTTAGGAAATCAAAATATTCTATCATATTATCTAGTATTTACGTATGTGAGTATGTGAGGATACCGAAAGTCTCGAGCTACGGTGAAAGTGTAGATCTTTCACCAACTTCAGACACATTCCACTATAACTCGAAGCCGAACTCTCAAGTGTGTATGATATTTATCTTCTTGAACACAGGTTTCCATCGATTCAATCAGATATATGGTATACTAGGTTTTCGAGTTATTATGATACTCATCAAGAGGGTACCAATGTTTCCGTACTGCCCTCTTCACGACACTATCTTATTATTATGATTCATACAAACCACTCACTCAAGTAGACGATGAGTCTAATGAGTTGATCATGAGTGCTAGTTTGTT
The DNA here is from genome assembly GCA_954871525.1 of Parietaria judaica. Lineage (NCBI taxonomy): Eukaryota > Viridiplantae > Streptophyta > Magnoliopsida > Rosales > Urticaceae > Parietaria > Parietaria judaica. The sequence goes on from OX940868.1 coordinate 7,084,063, forward strand.
TATCTAGAAACACAATAAGAATATCATAAAGATATTTTCCATATATGCCATTATGCAACTTATCCCGGTCAATCGAATACAAGTTCATAACGCTCAGGACTTCGACCTACTCATATCTGATCATCTAGTGACTCTATCGTACTATTATCCGTGATAGTCTTAAGTGATGATTTCAGATTCAAGTCTTGTCTGTCCAATATGAAGACACTTCATCCTTGACAAACTTAACAGTGCCCGGACCGCACTATGATCCGGTAATAGATTATCACATATAGTGATTAAGTTCATCAATGATCTTTCATGCCTTGAAGATTCCCATTTTCAATCTAGATCATGGACCGTTTATGTTCTTAAACCGTGATAGTCAAATCTCCGCACAATAGACTACTTGTGATGACTAAACATGATAGCAATATAAAAGAACTATAAATAAACATTCATTTAGTATCGGATACTTATAATCCGATGATGACTACATAGGATAACTTTAATAAAATTTGTTCATTCTTAGGTTCGATCAAAATCTTATACAAGTGGGAGTAACATCTGAATAAAAGGCATACGAAAATTATGTCCAACAATCTTCCACTTGCACTCTTAAGAAGATGCATCGCTCCTATGAAACTTGTATATCTATCAAAGTTTTTCTGAGAGCATATCTCTACTTTGTTCACTAGAAAACAAGAGTAGTCACTTTAGCCATAATTAATATTATGTTTTATATATCGCCTATAATATTATCCGAAAGATTATATTCCTTGAATTATTTTCCTTACTCGGTTTTGAAGAGCTCCCACCTAAACGCTTAACGCACTATCGTACGTTCGTTTATTGGTTCTATATCTACAACTTCGAATTTGCATTTTATATCTGTGAAGATACATTGAGCTCGGGTTAAACTAATGTCTATGACTAAATGTTTAACCACCGTAAAGTTTCTGTGATAGAGTCATCTTGTGAATCACAATACTCGTATCATACTTCATATAAGGTAAGACATTTCTTTATGGATTCTATAATCCTAAATGCCTTATTTTGACTTTAAGTCATGTGAATGCAATATTATGAGTTATGCAAAACTTTTCTGTAAAATCCTTTCATATTCCTTATTTGTTATAGAACAAAACAAGAATCATAACGTTTTACTAATGTAAACGTTTTTCAAGGATATATTAATTTATACGATGTTTCAATATTACGAGTACTGCGCACTCTAAACACACTATATCGTAAATTAATTGTATATGTCGAATAATAATTTTATCGAATGGTAATTATTAATCAAACCTATAATTCATGACGAAGCTGAGTTAATGATTATCCGTCATGCAGGGTAATTAACGTAAACGCTTCTGCTTTTTTTGTAAAACTTTTAAAGCTATGTCAGATTTTAAAATTTACATTAATCCGACGCGGATTAATTGTCTTGTAAACTTTATCATAAAATCTATACTATTTTCAAAATATAATCCTAAACTTATTCATATGGAAAATGCTTGTAATATTCCTTAAAAGCAAGTCTGGTAATCATAGTCGATTTAGCATGAATAAGAGACTCTGGATTGATAGCATAGTAATGAAAGAGCTTAAAAGATCCTACACCATCTTTTTTCTCTTTTGTTAAACAGGGAATCACCTGTGATTGCCAATCTTGCTATTAAGGCATAACCCTTTCTCTATTCCTCTCTTGCTTCTAATACTTCCGGTTATGTTAACCGTTCAACGATTATTATAAATCTAGATGTGACTTTAGTCAACTATTTTTAATCTTTCCTACTATGATAATGTAAATATAATTATTCACTATCTTATTGAAGTTAAACGTATTTCAATATACGTCTATCTTAGCAATTACTTGTAGCGTTTGGTTCTGCCGACACGGCTCCCACTACATCTGAGTACTCTAAGTAACTCTAAACATTAAATGGTTTTAATTTTTGATATCAAACAGATCTTAATAAGATGATTTTGATTTTTAATGGATAACCGAATATTTTGTTTTTCATAACTATAACTACCTTAATAATTCAGTAGTTATATAACACCTTATTAATCATTTATGTTTTTATGATCACATTGTTTATTCATTCTTTCATATAATGGATAATAATTGTTACACATGGATAAATTCAAAAAATGAATATCTTTATTGATATATCAAGGTTTGCAGAATGATTCAGGAAAACTTCTCATAATCCATTATTCCGGAGAAACGCGAATGAAATAAACTTAACCAAAAATAAAAAAAAAACATATATTGTCTGAGACTTAATGTTAACGATTAAACTTAAAACCATCTTTTTGACTTTGAGTAGCTGGGGTCAATCTTTTCAAGAATCATTCATCGAAATTGTCTCTGAAACAAGAAAGATTTTAAACATCTTTTAGATTTCTTACGGAATCAAAGATTCACCAGAAAAAGGGAATAATTGTCCTTTATAGAAAATATATGTAAAAATTAAGAAACATAAATATACGTGAGACACTCACCGGTTTCCTTATTCTTGTTTCGGAGCTTGGGACACTGGTTTTTGTTAGGGGTCTTATTCGCGAGAATCACCTTTGATTAATAAAAGAACATCTAATGTGAGCGTAAAGTGTTGTCAAAATTTTTATCTGAGATTAGAGTCCTATACCAATAATCTCAACACTTTATCCGTTACAAAAAACTCAAGTTTAATAATCACACGATCGTTGATATTCAATTTTCGATTTGCAGAATAAAAAATCCCACGATTAGATACGAGCGAGTATGCTTATCAATAAATAATTTTTATTCACAAAGAACGAAACTCGTACCTTTTTCTATTTTATGTCCACTGCGTGATCTCTAAATTCTGTGAACTCTATTCCTCAGAGTTCCTATGATTTTGTAGAGTCTGACGAAAGCTCCAACGTGTCTTCCGATGTATTCTCCAGGTCTTGACCCCTGGGATCTGTGGGCTCCCACTGAATAAACTCTAAAACCTTAAAGATGATTTTCTCTGAATAGAGGATCAAAGAAATTGCAGAAAACCTAGAAGTAGAGAGAGAAAACGATTTCTGTGTGTAGAAGTGAGTGTGAATGATTCGGTTTTTCACTTTCCTATTTATAGGAAAAAGTGTAACCTTTTTAGAGAAAATCTCTCAACTAACTGTGAGAGATTTACTCAACTACTTGGAGATATTCACTCTAGATTTGATTTAAAAATCAAATAAAGAATAAATCCAAGATTTAAATCTATTCTTGAAAATACACTAAAAGATTTAATTAATTAAATCTTTATATTTTCTTAGATTTGAATCGAATATATATATATATATATATATATATTAAAATCGATTTTACCATTCTAGTTTTCTCATTAATTATTTCTGGTGTAAATACCAATATTTAATTTCTCTGAATTTTGATTTAAATATTAGTATCTTATTCGACCGAGTTGAAAACTCATACTATCATAAATTACTAACCATAAGTCAGAATGACACGATTCAAAATGATATTTGTATAAGAATTTAATTTCCCACATTCCTAGGAATGTCTTAGGATTAAATTCATACATATTTTGTTAGTTTCTGTATAGACATAAATTGCAAGTACTTCTGCCATATTTGGTTTAGTTAAGATTTATCTAATGACCAAGTCATAAAATCTTTATCACATTAGTTTATTCTATGTTATTAGGAATAACATATTTAGGTTTGCGGTTTTGATCTTATGGAGCTACAAAGGGGACAAATGGACGCACATACTTAAGCTGTGATGAAAGTGAAGTGCTTTCATCAACTTCGGTTACATTCCACTATAGCTCAAAGCTGAACTCTTTAGTATGTGTTAGATATAACTTCGTAACTCAGGTGTCCATCGATACAGCCAGATTATCAGAATCCTGTTTTCGTATTATTATGATTCGTTTCTCTACTAGGGTTGATCTCCGTATACCCGTTCAATCGATGCTATCAATGTTTATGTGATTACTGTAAAGTCACTCACCTAACGGTTCATGAAGACGTTAGGCTCCGGATAAGTACATGCTCACATTCTAAATCACAACACAAGAAATCATAAAGTTATAATCCATATCTGTAATCATAACTCTACTATAGTTCAATTTTTTTCGATCCCGAAATAAGAGTACCTAGAAAACCCATATGTAAACCGTAACTCTTAAATCAAAGGTCGTATAATTAAATTGTATACTTATATTACCTTAGGACGTCAACTGATTCTATCTGGCCATCTTTTATTGACTTATCTAATTTTCATCATTAACGGATTGATGTTTTCGAAATAAAGTCATGTCTGTCAAATATGAAGACACTTCATACTTGATTTAATCTCAACGGTGCGGACCAGCTCCACGACCCGGTAATAGGTCATCACTATTAAGTGATTGAGTTAATCAATAGTCTTTCACAATTGTATATCCCAATAACAATCTAGACTATGGACTAAATTTTAGTTATTATTAATATCGTGCATGTTAAACCTTCTCACATAAACCACATTGATAACGAGCACACGATTTTCAAGGTTATATAATAACTATGGAATCAAAACATTCATCACATTCATTAAAGAATAACTTAAACAAAATTGTCATTGATAAATTGAAACTTAATCTTTGAATAAAGAAAAACTTCACGATCTTATACAAACGGGATTGACATATGAATTTAAGGGCATACTCATCAGGTACGTCCAACAATTTTTCCAATGACCCTTCTCCTTGCAAAAGAAACATTTTCCAGTAATGTTTTCTTTCGAACGCTTGGTTCTTTTTGCGAAGTCCCATTTCTTATCCTTTTGGTGCACTTTCTTCTTATTCTTGGGATTACCTGATCTATAATTTCCTATCTGAAATGCAACATGCGCTTCATATTAATAAGTTATATGAATGCAACGTGCACTTTCTTATCCTTCTGTTACTCATTAATAAGTTGAGTAATACCGTAATTCAACTTATTCATAATGTAGTTACTGGTGAAAGGCATGAAGTCCGATGACATCGAGTTCAAGATGATAGTCACTTGGGACGTTTCGTCCACCTTTGCACCGCGAAGTTCAGTTTCGTTGAAGTAATACGTCATATCCATAGCGTGATCCCGGAAACTAGTCGCACGTTTCTGTTTGGCATTCATATATAGACGAGTTACATCATGCTGAGCTTGCACCAACTGAGTTCCTTACAACCCTTTGAAAAGTGCCATCATGTCGTTTGCAGTCTAAGAACTTCAAGCTTGACCCTCACCTTATCGCTTATGCAGGCTAGAATATAGCCCCTTGCGCGATTGTTGGCTTGGATCCAACTGTCATACGATTCCCTCGTTCCTCTTGAACTAGAAGAACTCGGAATCGGAGGACATTGTTCAACGAGAACATACCGAATGTTCTCGCTGATCAGGACGATGCTGATGTTAGCTTTCCACCTGGGAAAGTTTCTTCCATCCAGAGTGTTGTTTGACAACAACGACATGATTGGGTGCGAGATAGCTAAATCACATGAATGAAACATTTATTAAAGCCTATGTAGTAGAATGTCTTACACATATTGTGTATCATTTAAAAATAGTGAATATTGCAAGGTTTCAAGGATGAACATAGATAAACCTTTTACTATTTAAAGGTAATTTAGCGACTCATACTGGTTGCAGCTTCTACAGCATACTAACCGAGTTTTTAGCTAAACTGAGTTTCTGAAACCGAATTCCTTGTGAACAAAAAACCTACTTTAGAACCATTATGCAATAGTTAGATTATCACATGCAAGAGTGACCCACCATTTTTACGGTTTACATATTTAACTCAAACAGTCACCGCCCTTACGGGATCAGATCTAGCTGACACACGGCCGTTAAAATACATCTGAAGGAGGCCAGATCTAGCTGGCACGAGGAGTTATGTAACCTGTTGTTGTACTGGAAATAGGTGGAGATCTTTCTAAGATAAACTCTTTCTATCTTAAGAAATAACTATGTTTTTAACCATCTAAGATAATAACAATTATCTAGGTTTAAGCTAATAAACTAGGAACCTTCCAAAAAAAACTCCCATTAACCAGCTGTTAATAATCTTAGTCCTAGGTTATTATAATATACCGGGTATACTAAGAACCTAGAATAAAATCAACTATTAATCACTGTAGTGATAAACAGAGTTGTGTTTCCTAAGCAAATGTGAGGAGTCCTAAACAGTCACCCAGAACTGGATGGTGCCTTCACTTTTGGTTCCTTGTTTCTAGACAGAAACACAAGTCTCGATAATTTTTTGTGATAAATAATGAAGTTATTTATTGATTAATTATTTATTATCTAATACTCAATCATGAAATGCTCATAAAAATCCCAATGTTACATAGCCCACGATGTAACATAATCGTTTTATGAATTAATAGTTAAATTGTGAATCGAGAAAATGTTTATTTTAATAAATTAATAAATCAATGATTGATTCGAGATTAATCATCTATCATTAATCAAATGCAGATTCAAACGGGAATAATAAAATATATAATTTTATTTTATTCTCTCTTAGAGTACTTACCAAATTAGAAACACGTTTGTTACTTATTTTTATTGGGCTTAGATTTAATTTTATCGAAAAAAAATTAAAATTAAATGAATATAAAAATTAAATTAAGGGTTAATTGCGGCAAAAATACCCAACCTTTGATCAAATTCTCTATTGTGTATACAACCTCCATAAATAGCGGCAAAAATACCCAAACTTAGCATTTGGGAGTAGATCGAGAATTTCTATCTATTTGGCAATCAACCTTTGCCACGTAGCATGCCACGTCATTATTATTTTATTAAATATTTTTTAAAAAAAGAAATACTTTTTTTAATTAACAAAAAAAAAACTTTTTAATTTTTTTAAAAATAAAATTATTTTTCCATAAAAACCAATAATGAATATTTAAATATAATTATTCATTTTAGAAAAGTGGATCAAACGAAATAAATAGAGAAAAAATAATCTCCGTTCACGGTTAACTCCTCCTCCGATCCGGTTTGCGGGTGAAACAAAATCGCTTAATATGTTTGATAATAATAACCAATAATAATCATATGATTATTTAACGATAATTTTTTTAAAAGAAAGAATAATATATATATAAAAAAACATATTAAACAATTATTATTATTCTAAAATGCAAACACAAAAAAATATCATGCAAACAAATAAAAATAATTTTTCATTGAATATAAATATGATTACTATTTTTTGGTGTTTAATAAGTGGTGTGTATATAATTATGTCTTGACTTTTTAAACATTATTTATGTGTTTATTAGTTATTATTATTAAACATATTAAATAATTTTATTCGATACGTGAACCGGACCGGAAACGGAGTTCAAGTGAACCGCGAGCGGTGAAAATAAATTCGTTCTACTCACTTTTTTAAAAATAAAATTATTACCAATAATTAATATATAAATTTAAATATTTTTTATTTTTTTCATTATTAAAAAAAATATTAAAATTAAAAATAAAAAAATATGTTGTTTAAAAAATAAAAATAATTTCGTTTAAAAAATATATATTTTTAATTTTTTTTAATTAAATAATAATTACGTGGCATGCCACGTGGCAGTCAAGTGCCATGTGGCAGGCCACGTGGCAAAGACTGATTGCCATATAGATAAATATTCTCGGTCAACTCCCAAATGCTAAGTTTGGGTACTTTTGCCGCCATTTACGGAGGTTGTATACACGTCAAAGAATTTGACCAAAAGTTGGGTATTTTTGCCGCAATTAACCCTTAAATTAAATGAATAACCCGCATTTAATTATATTGGGTTTTTAAGTTAAATATCAAAACCCAAATTATTAATCATTAAAAAGATTTAAACGTGTGGGCTTTATCCGGTTTGGCCCAAAACCGCACCAAAACCCTAACCAAAGCCTTAGGGGTTCAGTTTCGCTAGGGTAAGGCCTAAATCAGTCCTTACCGGTTTGAGAAGTGGGCTGAAGCCTACTGCTTTTCAAAAACTAGACGGGTCCGAATGAAACCGGACCAGTCCCGTCCCTTAAACCCATCCGTAACCTGGGCTGGGTTTTGTTACCGAACGGCTGGGAAATCCCAGACGCAGTTTTATGCCCGAGAACCCTAATGGGTTCCCGAGATTCCCGCACCAGCCCGGAACCAGGCTGGTTCCGTTTGGCTTTGGCCTGCCAGCTCGAAACCGGGTTGGCCAAAGTCTGGTACGGCTGGGAAATTCTCCGCCGTTGTTTGGCTGTGACCGGGGAACCTAGACCGGGTTTCAGGTCTGTCCCGATAGCCAATCCGCTAGCGGACTGGCCGGTTAACCCCTACCGGCCAGGACAAGGCCGGTTAACCATACCGTGAGACTAGGAAAATTCCCAGCTGCTTATCCGACTATTCAGGGGAAACTTTAATCGGTTCCCGATTTTTCCGGTCACCCCGGTTGCCAGCCCTAAACACGGACTGGTCGGTTAAATTACTTAAACCGGTTGATTTAATCAACCAGACTCTTATTTTTTTTCCGGAAACCGATTGGTTTCTCGAATCCTATAAAATTGGCGGTTAGGATTTCGATATAAACCGAAACCCTAGCCGTCATAATTAAAATATATATTTTTCAATAAAAAATAAATTAACAAAAAATTTATTTATCATATTATTCAAAATCGATTTTCTTTTATGCTTCATAATAATTTTTGAAAAGTTAATTCATTAAACAAAATTAATTATTCATCAGAAAATTATGGGCTCTGATACCAATTGTAAGTCGTATATCTGTTGATCTTGACCTCAGTGATACCGCTGACTTCTAATTAACCAGAGTTATAGAAAATTCCAAGGTTTGACCTTTAAAAATTTTCTGGATTAAAGTCCCATTGCAGTAATCCTGTCAAAGCGTCTTTTACAGTTCAATCGAATTAATTATCTCTGATCGTTGATGAATTAATAATTTCAATTATATAAACGACTTTGATTTTGATTTTGAGTGATGAGTATAAGTAAATAAAAATCTATCAATAAATATAACAAATTTGTGTACCTTTTTTTCTTGGAAGTTTCTTGACACAAATCTTGATTCTTGAAATCTTCTGACTCCGAGCTCCATTGATTTGCGATTTAGTGAGAGGAAGAAGATCCAAAATCCTTCCGATATATTCTTCGGGACTAAGTCGCGGGGATGCGTGGGCTCCCACTGGGTAAAATAACCAAACCCTAATTGAAAAAACCATAAGCGAAAAACGCAGAGGAAAAACGCGGAGGGAAAATCGCCTAGACCTAGAGAGAGAGAGAGAGGGAAGAGAAGAGAGAGAGGGAAGAGAAAAGAGATTTCGAAAATTCTCAATGAGAATGAGTGTGTGATTTTAGGTTTCTTGGTTCCCTATTTATAGGGAAAACCATAACCAACTTAGAGAAAATATCTCAACTAACCGGAGAGATTTACTCCAACCACGTTGGTAATATTCACTCTAAGATTTGATTTAAATAATTATAAATCAAATAAAGAATAAATCCAAATAAATCTTTTTTGAAAAACCCTAAAAGATTTGATAAGATTCAAATCTTTATTTTTGAAGATTATAATTCTTGAAATCGGTATCTATATATATATATATAAATTGATTTCTTTATTTTCTCTTATTAAATATACATGGCAAAATACCTATATTTAATTTCCCTATTTTCGATTTAAATAACAGTGTCAAATTTAGTCGGGGACAAAAAAATGTTATTATCATAAATCGTAAACCGTAAGTCCGATTGACACGATTCAAAAAGATATCTTTATAAAAATTTAATTTCCCACATTACTAGGAATGTCTTGGGATAAAATTCATACATATTTTATGGTTTCTTCTGGCATTACCAAACTTTGGTATTTATTCTATAATTTAAAGTAATCAGTAATTTGTGACTATGCCATCACAAATTAAACTTGATTTTATTTAATCCTATCCAAATGACACATTTGAATATTATTTGCGATGTCATCCTGATGGAGCTACAAAGGGGACTAATGGACGTACACACTCTAGCTACGGTGAAAGTGTAGAGCTTTCACCAACTTCGGATACATTCCACTGTAGCTTGAAGCTGAACTCTCAAATATGTATGATATTTATCTTCCTGAACACAGGTGTCCGTCAATTCAATCAGATTTATGGTATACTAGGTATTCGTGTTATCATGATACTCATAAAGAGGGTACCAATGTTTCCGTACTGCCCTCTTCACGACATTATCTTATTCATATGATTCATACAAACCACTCACTCAAGTAGACGATGAATCTAATGAGCTGATCATGGATGCTCGTTTGTTTCCTTAGAAACACAATAAGAATATCATAAAGATATTGTCCATATCTGCTATTATGCAACTTATCCCGGTCAATCAGATAATCCAAAAATAACGATTGTGGGAGTACTATAATTACTATGTAACTTTTATTTCAAATACTATATAAACCGAACCATACAAGTTCATAACGCTCAGGACTTAAACTGTTGGACATGTGTCCTTAAACAAGCTGTTTTAACCCATTTGTAAAATATTATGACTAGTCGTTGAATAAAGATAATACTTATTATGTTAATATTATTATAGTTTCAGTAGAGTAAAATAGAATGTTTGATCCATAGTTCATAATGGAATGCAATTATGTTATTATCATCACACCGGAGTCAATGTGAGGAAGAATTGATAATCATAATAAATGAACTTAAATTGTCCGTGACCTGATTAACTGGGTGGGAGCCCATTAATTGAAAAGGTCATTAATGTGACTAAGTGATATAATCCTATTCTGGATTAAGTGTGTGTGTCACATTCACTAGGAGTGCATTAAGTATGAAGCGTCTTCATACTGGACTGGACCTGACTTAAACTCAAGAAGTTATCATATAAGACCGTCACTGATAACTTGAAGTTGAGTCACTAGTAGATGATCAAATAGATATCGATCTAAGTCCTGAGTGATCTTGAGTCTGATCTGTTGACCTGATTGTTCTTTGATTTAACCGTTTAAGAACACAATATATTACCGCTGTTCCCAACACTATTATTTTGGGAACATGATAGTCAACAGTGAAGGTAGCTTGATCATAGATATGGGCATCACATAGCTCTCTTCAGAGTCAAGATGATTCCCTTAATTGCCGATGGTGAGAAGTGAGATTTACCCATGGCCAGCTTATGACTCGTAATCATAAGTGGGTTGCTCATAATATCATCTGACTGAATTAAGGATGAAAATGCAGTGAGAGGCAATACGGTAAAATCCGCCTGCTCATGTACTAGATCATCAAGTGAAAGATCAATAACCGGAATTTGATTGTATCAATGGACACCCTGCTGTTATAAGGGAATAATATATACCGTATCACTAAATAGTACAGCCTCGGGTCTATAGTGGAATCACTTCGAGGTTTTACGAACATCTAGCGGTTCGTTGGAGCTTAAGTGATACGGGTCCATGGTCCCCAGGATAGCTCCATAACGGATGATACGTACGTGATTAAAATACATTCTGGATAATGTTTAATCATTTGGCTCGACTAATAAAACTGACAAGTCTTTGGCAGACGTCAGATAGTTTTATCGTTAGCGTGGCAAAAGTACCATATTTTGGTACACGGAATTAACTGATAAAAAGAAAGTTAGAGTTTAGATTTTCTATCATCACCATGTTGATTTAAATTAAATTCTAAGCAACTTTTATTTTTGAACCAAGTCATTCCGACTTACGGTTTGTGATTTATGGATTTTCTAAGTTTGTGTTCGGTACGACAAGCTATGAAATTAAATCACATGTCACGAATTTAAATGATGGTGTGGCACCATGAAATTTTAATATGTGATATTGAGATCAGGAATTATTAATATAATTTAATTATTTGGATTTAATTATTAATATCTTATTAATAATTAATTAATAATTAATAGATTTATATTAATAATAATAATATATATTTAATTATATATTATATGTGTATATCGATATGAGCAGCAAGAAATGTTCAACCACTTCACACGCATTTGACTTGGTTTGAACTTTTTAAATATTTGCGGCATAAGTACCTAATATTTGGTATTTTAGCAAAAACCTTAAAATCAATTTAATCCATTGGATCGAAAATGATTTAATATCAACCGTTGGATTAAGATAATTGATTTTTGACCTAACCCTAATTCGAAAATAGTAGCTTGGTGACTAAGCTTAGGGTTTTCGAATTTGACCTAATTAATTGTATCCGTTGGATCGGTTTAAGATTTAATCTTTACCGTCGGATTGGAAATTAATTAATATATATAATAATTAATAATTTTTCGATATTATTATTATTATTATTATATATATATATTTCAAAATTTAAATAAGTAGATAAGATTGGTTTTTGATTTTACCAAGTCTTTCTTATTTAATTAAATCCCTAATTAATTATATCCATTGGATTTAGATAAGATTGAATCTAAACCTTTGGATTAGGATAATTAATTATATTTAATAATTATTTACGAAATTAAATATATATATATATATATATTCGAATTATATATAAATAAGATGATAAGATTGGTTTTTGATTTTACCAAGTCTTTCTTATTTAATTAAATCCCTAATTAATTATATCCATTAGATTTAGATGAGATTGAATCTAAACCTTTGGATTAAGATAATTAATTATATTTAATATATATAATTTCGAAATTTGGGAGTAAAATTCTCAAATTTGGTTACGGGCTAAAGGCTATAAATAGGGAGCTCATTCTACACATTTTTCACACCTTTCCCCAGAGCAAAAACTCGAGCTCTCCCTCTCTCTTACGGTCTTCGAGTTTTCTGCTTCTGATCTCTTTTCTGGTTCGGCTTAGGAGATATTTTTCTCCGGAAGCTTAAAAAGAACCGCCAGTTAAATTTTGCGACGGAGTCCTGCCGGCGAAGCCCACGCTTCGGTACGAGGAATCCAGGAGAATATCCCGGAAGATCACGGGAGTTTCCCTCAGCATCGGCGGAGCCCTGCCAAAGTCAGAACGCGCAGCCGGAAGTCGTCAATGAGGTACGGCCTTCTGCATTGGGTCAATAAATGCAAAATTCCTTTTATTGTATTTATTTATTTTCCATAGACATTAGATTTAATAATGTTGTTATGAAATTAATTGTGATAATTAAATTGCCAATTATTTATCCGGTCGCTTTATCCAAATTACTCGATGTCAGTACGTTGTTACGGTGTAACTTTTCCGACTTAAAATTATTTTTGAAGTTACCCGGACGGACTGATGAGAGCAAAATATTCGAGGTAATTTGGACGGGACGTTAAAAGTATTTTTAATGAATTTGCAAACGAAGCTATTTCGTTATTTTCAAAGGTAAATTGGCATATTAGTATATCCGATTTTCAATAAATGGCGTCGGAGCTATATCCAATTTCCAACAATTGGTATCAGAGCCCGTGTTCGTGGATAAATAATTACGTAGTTTAATTTAGGGTTTTAAATGATCGAATTATTTGATGAATCATTAATTTTAAAATTGAAATTTTGAATTTCTGGATTTTTAAAATTAATTTAAAATACCCGATCCAAAATATTTGGACCGGATATGAATTAGGGTTATTTTTTCGTAACCCTAATCAGTCGGCTAGGGCCGAATTGGAAAAGCCCAGGGCTGTTCGCACAGCCCTGATGGGCCGAAAGAAATGTTGGGCATTGGGCCCAGTCAGCCCGCAAGCCATTGAGTGGGGCTGATTGGCAAGCCCTTTGGGCTCATGATCTGGCCTCTCGGCCAGCCCAAGAATGGGCTTTCAGCCCAGCCTAATAGGCCAGCGAGCTGGGCTTTCAAGCCCATAGCAACTCGCTGCCCAGCCTTATTCAAATAGGCTTGGCATGGCCCAATCCACGGCGTGTGGGCCCGGGCTTCCCGGATGGCCAACTTGTAATTTTTAATAAGGATCGGATTTCTCACCCGATCCAAAAATCGTGGATTAATTAATTTTATTTTTGAAATTGAGATTTATGAATTAAAATTAATTATGTTTGATTAATTAATTAAAATTAAAATATGGATGTTATTTTTAATGAATAACATTGTCTTATTTTAATAAATTAAAATATGGATGTTATTTTGGATAAATAACATTGCCTTATTTTATATTATTCATAAAATAAAATATGGATGATAATTCTTTATAGAATGATATCATTGGCTTATTTTATATTTCATAAATAATTATTAATGGCTTCAATATGAATGATAATTCTTTATGAATAAGTATCATTGACATATTAGTAAGATTCATCATAGATATAATTTGTTAGAACCTATTTTCATAACATGCGAACATAGTGTCTATATTCGCTGAACATTATTAATATGTCGGATATGGAATAGATATAAATAATGAACAATAAAGGAGATTTATTTCTTATTAGTCGGAAAAATCTCAACCGTACAATCTTGTCTAAGGAAGAGGGAATCAAAAGTGGGGCCGGTTCACCATCCACATCTGGGTGACCGGTTAGGACCCCTCCCATCTACCTGGAGAGCGTACGTGTTGACCTATCACTACCGACAAACTAATAAATAAATAAATAAAAAGGCTTATTAGATATTACCTCGGTAATTATAATGCCTCAATATAAACCTTTTAATGTGACATTAAAAAGAGTTTATAATAAGTTTTAAATAAAAAATAAAAACGTTATTTTCTAAAAACAATGGCAAGTATAGAATAATACAAAGGTCTCCATTATTACTGTCACAAGGTCTGCTAACCACACCGCCTCGAGTCACCCTAGTGTGTCCATTCCCTAAGGAAGGTGTGCTTATGGAAGGTTTGACACCGTGATAGTTCCAAAAGAATATGGGACGGAGGAATCTTGGAAATGGACCGTGAGTCACCCTAGTGTGACCATTCCCTAAGGACGACGTTTCCAAGAGGATCCCGAGAACCGAAAATAATGGGTTAAGCTTGCACGGAAGTTGGTGCTTCCCGACCGTCTATGGTGATAGTTAATAATCATAGAGAACTTGGTGGTTCTTGTTATGAATATTAATTAAGTTTATGACTAAAACTTAGTTTAACCAAACTACACGGTTGATACCGCGAGTCACCCTAGAGTGACCATGCCACTAAGGACGGCAACGACGTGTACAGTCGATTAAATTATCACGAAATAGTTAAAGGGTTTATTTAACGTTTTTCCCAGAACATGTTTGCATCATGTAACTATTTCAAACCTATAATTTGAAACATTCTGTCTATAATAAAGTTTAATAAGTTTCTTATTTCAATGCCAGTCTAAAATGTCGATCTCTAAAATATCATTGCTATTTAATAATCTGATGTGTATTTTGTCATGACAATAATGGTCTGAATAAGTGATTTAGTTTGCTTATTGATTATCTTTTGTTCCTAGTCGGTATTCCCACTCGAAATTACAAGGGAGTAATTCGAAAGTTCTTTGACTTGGGAAATTGCTGAAAGGTAAACATAGATAAGATAATCACCCTACCCAAAGTAAATGATTGGTTAAGTTTGAAACCTTTGACTGAATCCAGGATTCAGAAGACAATCATTAATGTAAGTTTGACTATGTTAGTCAAAATATAATGGGATGATTATTTCAATTAAGGTAGTGGGAGCAAGTCGTTTATAAATAAAGCAATTCGTTTATGAATATATAATAGAATGTTGTTTTCAAGAACAATATTTATTATACCCGCGACTTACGTGGAAATTCAAGTGTCCACTTATGTAAACAAAGTTTTATCATTTTAGATAATAATAATTATCTTAAGAAATGATCTAGTTGTTTACATTAATTGACCGGTGAAATGAACGAGCTTTAAAAGTCAACGTGTATAAACATATATCTATCATTTTAGATAATGATCTTAATAAATGATTTGATTGTTTATATGGAACGTTATGACAAATAAACGAGCTGAAACCCTTATGAAATAATAAATGAATATTATGGATATGATGTCCATAAAAATGATTAAACTGAAAGTAATCATTTTATAATATTCATTTAGTGGGTACTTAGACAAGACATAGTTTATAATCATATAAGAGTGTAGTCGTTTTACCAACGATAGTACTTCTTTTGGAATATGATTATATGATAAACTATGAACCTCAAAGTAAAATAGTACTTAAAAAATTGTCAGAAAGACATAATAATTACACGATCAACATCGACTGTTGAAAATCAGATTGAGGAAACCACAGGTCCCAAATCAGAACTCTGGGTACTCAGACATAGTGGGAGGTTCAATCATTAGATTGGACGCTACGAGTATCAGAAAGAGATAAACGTTGTCGTGATGACAGTAACGTAATGATCCCTTGACCTTTAACAAGGTAATAAAGGATACTGATTATGGGAAACGGCAGGATGCCATGAACCAAGAAATAGAATCTATAGATTCTAACCAAATCTGGGAACTTGTAGTCTTACTGGATGGATTCAAATCCATTGGCTGTAAGTGGATCTACAATTGCAAAAAAATGAGTGGACGGGAAGGTTGGAACCTTCAAAGCTAGTTTAGTGGACAAGGGTTAAACCCAAGAGAAAGTGTTTATTACGAGGTAACTTTCTCTTCAGTCACTAAAGTCCATTCTGTCCATATCCTAAAGTCTCTTATATGAGATTTGATAGATTAAAGTCAAAACCGGTTCCTGAACGGGAAGATTGACTAGAACATCTATATGGTGCAACCAGAAGGTTCGTGCAGAAAGATCAAGAAGGGAAGGTTTGCAGATTACTCAAATCCATTTATGGATTGAAGCAAGCTTATAGATCAAGGAATTGAAAAGTTTGATGTGACATCAAGACTTTCGGATTCGCTAAAATATCATTGAGATCCTGCATATTGAATCAATGATGTTAAACGTGGTGGTTTTCACTGTGATATACGCCGACATAATTTTGATCGGAAACGATTGAAAAAGTTATCGGACGTGAAAGCTTGGTTAGCTACTGAATTCCTAATATAGGAATTGTTGGCAGATACCAATCTAACCCAGGTATTGTTCACTTAACAGCAGTGACGTTCTCAAGTATCTTCGGAGAACGGGAGATTAAATGATAGTGTTCATGATACTATCTGAATCCACTATGCTACACTGACTCAGACTTTATGTCTGACCAGGACTTGAGTAAGTCTACATCAAGAGCAGTGTACACCCTTGTTGTTGGAGCGGTATTCTAGATATGCATAAAGCAATCTTGGATCGCAAATTCCACGATGGAAACTGAATATAAAGCAGCCGTGAGGCAGCTCAGGGATCAGTTTGACTTAAGAATTTTTTTTACACAGAGCTGGGAGAAATTCCAGGTGTATGATGGGTCACTAACGTTGTACTGTGATAACAGTGGCGCAGTGGCGAAATTCTATTAAGTCTGTAAACCATAACAAGGTATAGCATATAGAACGTAAATACCATCTTAGTATAGAGATTGTAAGTCGAGGCGACGTAAGGGTTATGAAAATAGCTTTGGGAGACAAACTGGCTGATCCATTTGCCAATACGTTGCCAGGGAAAATATTCAGGAGGCATCTAGAGTATATGGGTCTGAAAGACATGGGTCATCTTCTTTAAGTACAAGTGGGAGATTGTTGGACATGTGTCCTTAAACAAGCTGTTTTAACCCATTTGTAAAATATTATGACTAGTCGTTGAATAAAGATAATACTTATTATGTTAATATTATTATAGTTTCAATAGAGTAAAATAGAATGTTTGATCCATAGTTCATAATGGAATGCAATTATGTTATTATCATCACACCGGAGTCAATGTGAGGAAGAATTGATAATCATAATAAATGAACTTAAATTGTCCGTGACCTGATTAACTGGGTGGGAGCCCATTAATTGAAAACGTCATTAATGTGAATAAGTGATATAATCCTATTCTGGATTAAGTGTGCGTGTCACATTCACTAGAAGTGCATTAAGTATGAAGCGTCTTCATACTGGACTGGACCTGACTTAAACTCAAGAAGTTATCATATAAGACCGTCACTGATAACTTGAAGTTGAGTCACTAGTAGATGATCAAATGGATATCGATCTAAGTCCTGAGTGATCTTGAGTCTAATCTGTTGACCTGATTGTTCTTTGATTTAACCGTTTAAGAACACAATATATTACCGCTGTTCCCAACACTATTTTTTTGGGAACATGATAGTCAACAGTGAAGGTAGCTTGATCATAGATATGGGCATCACATAGCTCTCTTCAGAGTCAAGATGATTCCCTTAATTGCCGATGGTGAGAAGTGAGATTTACCCATGGCCAGCTTATGACTCGTAATCATAAGTGGGTTGCTCATAATATCATCCGACTGAATTAAGGATGAAAATGCAGTGAGAGGCAATACGGTAAAATCCGCCTGCTCATGTACTGGATCATCAAGTGAAAGATCAATAACCGGAATTTAATTGTATCAATGGACACCCTGCTGTTATAAGGGAATAATATATACCGTATCACTAAAGCGTACAGCCTCGGGTCTATAGTGGAATCACTTCGAGGTTTGACGAACATCTAGCGGTTCGTTGGAGCTTAAGTGATACGGGTCCATGGTCCCCAGGATAGCTCCATAACGGATGATACGTACGTGATTAAAATACATTCTGGATAATGTTTAATCATTTGGCTCGACTAATAAAACTGACAAGTCTTTGGCAGACGTCAGATAGTTTTATCGTCAGCGTGGCAAAAGTACCATATTTTGGTACACGGAATTAACTGATAAAAAGAAAGTTAGAGTTTAGATTTTCTATCAGCATCATGTTAATTTAAATTAAATTCTAAGCAACTTTTATTTTTGAACCAAGTCATTCCGACTTACGGTTTGTGATTTATGGATTTTCTAAGTTTGTGTTCGGTACGACAAGCTATGAAATTAAATCACATGTCACGAATTTAAATGATGGTGTGGAACCATGAAATTTTAATGTGTGATATTGAGATCAGGAATTATTAATATAATTTAATTATTTGGATTTAATTATTAATATCTTATTAATAATTAATTAATAATTAATAGATTTATATTAATAACAATAATATATATTTAATTATATATTATATGTGTATATCGATATGAGCAGCAAGAAATGTTCAACCACTTCACACGCATTTGACTTGGTTTGAACTTTTTAAATATTTGCGGCATAAGTACCTAATATTTGGTATTTTAGCAAAAACCTTAAAATCAATTTAATCCATTGGATCGAAAATGATTTAATATCAACCGTTGGATTAAGATAATTGATTTTTGACCTAACCCTAATTCGAAAATAGTAGCTTGGTGACCAAGCTTAGGGTTTTCGAATTTGACCTAATTAATTGTATCCGTTGGATCGGTTTAAGATTTAATCTTTACCGTCGGATTGGAAATTAATTAATATATATAATAATTAATAATTTTTCGATATTATTATTATTATTATTATATATATATATTTCAAAATTTAAATAAGTAGATAAGATTGGTTTTTGATTTTACCAAGTCTTTCTTATTTAATTAAATCCCTAATTAATTATATCCATTGGATTTAGATAAGATTGAATCTAAACCTTTGGATTAGGATAATTAATTATATTTAGTAATTATTTTCGAAACTAAATATATATATATATATATATATATTTGAATTATATATAAATAAGATGATAAGATTGGTTTTTGATTTTACCAAGTCTTTCTTATTTAATTAAATCCCTAATTAATTATATCCATTGGATTTAGATGAGATTGAATCTAAACCTTTGGATTAAGATAATTAATTATATTTAATATATATAATTTCAAAATTTGGGAGTAAAATTCTCAAATTTGGTTACGGGCTAAAGGCTATAAATAGGGAGCTCATTCTACACATTTTTCACACCTTTCCCCAGAGCAAAAACTCGAGCTCTCCCTCTCTCTTTAGGGTCTGCGAGTTTTCTGCTTCTGATCTCTTTTCTGGTTCGGCTTAGGAGATATTTTCCTCCGGAAGCTTAAAAAGAACCGCCAGTTAAATTTTGCGACGGAGTCCTGCCGGCGAAGCCCACGCTTCGGTACGAGGAATCCAGGAGAATATCCCGGAAGATCACGGGAGTTTCCCTCAGCATCGGCGGAGCCCTGCCAAAGTCAGAACGCGCAGCCGGAAGTCGTCAATGAGGTACGGCCTTATGCATTGGGTCAATAAATGCAAAATTCCTTTTATTGTATTTATTTATTTTCCATAGACATTAGATTTAATAATGTTGTTATGAAATTAATTGTGATAATTAAATTGCCAATTATTTATCCGGTCACTTTATCCAAATTACTCGATGTCAGTACGTTGTTACGGTGTCACTTTTCCGGCTTAAAATTATTTTTGAAGTTACCCGGACGGACTGATGAGAGCGGAATATTCGAGGTAATTTGGACGGGACGTTAAAAGTATTTTTAATGAATTTGCAATCGAAGCTATTTCGTTATTTTCAAAGGTAAATTGGCATATTAGTATATCCGATTTCCAATAAATGGCGTCGGAGCTATATCCAATTTCCAACATAAACCTACTCATATCTGATCATCTAATGACTCTATCGTACTATCATCAGTGTTTGTCTTAATTGATTCAAGTCTTGTCCGTCCAACACGAAGACACTTCATACTTGACAAACTTAACAGTTCACGGACGGCACTATGATCCGGTAATAGATCATCACATATAGTGTTTAAGTTCATCAATCATCTTGCATGCCTTGAAAATTACCATTTTCAATCTAGTTCATGGATCGTTTAAGTTCTTTAACCGTGATAGTCAAACCTCCTCACAATAGACTACTTGTGATGAATAAACACGATAGCAATATAAAAGAGCTATGGATAATCATTCATTTAGTATTGGTTACTTATAATCCTAAGATGACTATATATGATAACTTTAATAAGACTTTGTTCATTCTTAGGTTCGATCAAAATCTTATACAAGTGAGATTAACATATGAATAAAGGGTATACGAAAAATATGTCCAACATCATTTTTGCGGTTCTTAATCGATTTCTTTTATACGTGCGTGTCTACAGGGCGAAGCCAAAAAAACTTTGCAAAGTCATAACGGTATAGAGTAAACTGCAAAGTTTCATTTGTTTTGTAACTTTGTTATATATGAACGTTTTTTACTGCTATATTTACAACTACTCGCCAGGATTAACTACTGTACCGAATTTTTTTGCTAGAAAATCAAGAATTGGGTCTGTTCATGGCCTAAAAGTCCTAGTTCCCGATTGTTAACTCAATATATTTTAGAAATTTCTTCTAGATAGAAAATTTTGCGACTTGAATCACGCATGATAACACTTTCCTAATAGTGTATCGAGCACTCAAAAACTTCTTCGAGTTTGCTTGCAAGAACACCCAAGATAAGACAAGTCTTTGGCCAAGAAATCGCAAGAATAAGCGAAGTTTCGACTGTAAGAAAGAACATGTTTCTAGAAATTCTTTCAGCTAGCGAAATGAGGACAGAAAAGTTATTATAGTTTCTGTTTTCGATACTATTTATAGACAAAAAACAATTACTCCTGGAAGGTAGAAACCGTTCAAGGAGGCAATTGTTTGGTCTCGAAAAGCAAAACAAAAAACTGTCAGTAACCGCCCCCAACGGCTAGTAACTGTCGACCGAAATTTGTCAAGGCGAGAATCGCCATGAGATAGCGTGAGACCCAAGCCTACACCGCTCTCCTAATGCCACGTGCTAAATTGCCTCAAGGGCGCCTACAATTAGCCACTAGCGCCTCTACGCCCACGCACCCGAGCTCGAGCCCGAGCCCGAGCAGGAGCCGGTGTCGTCAGTGGTGACACCGGCAAGGGTGGTGTTGCGAAAGCGTGACATGGCATAGTCTCGTCTCCTCGCCTCCACACGGTATCCATTTGGCATATTCATAACTATGCAACATGTTCAGCTCACATCATTAATGCTTCCTTTATATATTGCACAAACTCTTTGTATTCTATCAATACGGGACTTTTCATATCCTCACATTTACACTCTACCCAACACACATTATACTTGAATTTAGAACATTTATTGGTTATTTATTATGTATAAATTCCAACAATCCCCCATTGCTCTAATACTATAAGTAAAATTTTTAGATAAGTAGCTAAGCGTTCTAATACAGTTAGGTATATTTCGATTTGAACCTATCCTTAATAAAGACAACATAAGATCTTATCAGAATCTCAGGTAGCTGGGCTTTGAACCGGTTATTCCTTGTGATAAAATTGGTGAAGCCTTACACACAAAATTTAGTAGTTCTTCGCCTACACCTCTCTCTTAGCACCATTAACGGCCATGTGCTCTTCCTATCTCGTGAATTTTTCATGAGAGAAACTCCAACTCTCACTTTTAAGACAACACCATTTCTAAATTCACATAAGTGAAGTTCTTAAAGTATCTCTACTGCTTTACAGATACGTGTCCTCATCACTGAACTTCATTAAGAGTTATAAGAAGCTCAACCCTCAAAATGCAAAGCTTTAGCAGCACAAAGTGCGCATATATTGTCTTCACACTATATGCATTAAGAAACTCACTAGAACTGCATTAAGTGTGAAGTGTCTTCACACTTGACTGGACCTGACTTAAACTCAAGAATTTATCATATAAGACCGTCACTGATAACTTGTAATTAAGTCACAAAATGATGATCAAATGGATATTCGTTCTTAGTCCTGAGTGATCTTGAGTCCGAACTGCTTGCTTGATTGTTCTTTGATTTAACCGTTAAAGAACACAAGATATTACCGCTGTTCCCAACACTATTATTTTGGGAACATGATAGTCAGTAGTTAGGGTAGCTTGATCATAGACATGGGCATCACGCAGCTCTATTCAGAGTCATGATGATTCCCTTGATTGTCGGTGATGAGAAGTGAGAGGTTCCCGTGCGAAAATTATGAATCGAAACCATAAGTGGGTTACTCATAATAGTACTGACTGAGTCAAGGAGTAAAAATCAATGAGGGGCATTACGGTAAAAACTGCCTACTCATGTGTGAATCATCAAGTGAAAGAATAATAACCCGAATTTGATTGTATCAATGGACACCCTGCTGTATAAAGGAAATAATATATACCGTGTCACTAAATACTGCAGCCTCGGGTCTATAGTGGAATCACTTCGAGGTTTGACAAACAACTATCAGTTCGTTTGAGCTTAAGTGATACGGGTCCATGGTCCCCAGAATAGCTCCGTAACGGATAATGCGTACGTGATTAAAATACATTCTGGATATTGTTTGATCATTTTTCTAGACTTATAAAACTTAAAGGTCTGTGGCAGACGTCAGATAGTTTTATTGTCAGCGTGGCAAAAGTAGCATATTTTGGTACACGAAATTAACCGATAAAAATAAAGTTAGAATTTAGATTTTCTAACAGCACCATGTTGTTGTGGTTTGTGGTGGTTTGTGGTTTGAACCAAGTCATTTCGACTTACGGTTTGTGGTTTATAGATTTTCTAAGTTTATGCTCGGTTCGATAAACTATGAAATTATATTACATGTCACGAATTTAAATGATGGTGTGGCACCATGAAATTTTAATGTGTGATATTGAGATAATTAATTATTGATATAATTTAATTATTTGGATTTAATTATTAATATCTTATTAATAATTAATTAATAGTTAATAGATTTATATTAATTAAAAAATATATTTTTAATGTGTAAAATTCGAATTATGGTTTGTTTATATGAAACCCTAGAAAATTCGAATCATAGTTTTTGGAAATTTCATATTTTCGGCATAAGTACCAAATGTTCTGGTATTTTAGCAAATCCCTAAAATCAATTTTATCCAATTGATCAGTTATGATTTAATATCAACCGTTGGATTGAGATAATTGATTTTAACCCTAATTGTAATTCGAAATTGATAGCTTGGTGACCAAGCTTAGGTAATTCAAATTTGGTTAATTAATTATATCCGTTGGATTGGTTTTAAGATTTAATCTTTGCTGTCGGATTAGAAATTAATTAATATTACATATATATATATCATATATAATTCGAATTTATAAACGGTAAAGAATTCGAATTAGGGTTTTGTTAAAATCCTAGGGTATTGGATTTTATCCTTAATTGATTTGATCAATTGGATTGGTTTGAGATTTATTTTTAACCATTGGATCTAGCTAATTATTATATAATTCGAATTATATATATATATATTTTGAATTTAATAAATATGATGATAAGATTAAATATTTTGATCTTATCATGTATTTGTTATTTAATTAAATCCCCAATTAATTATATCCATTGAATTTAGATGAGATTAAATTTGAACCATTGGATTGGAATAATTAATTATATTTAATTATAAGAATTTGAAAAATGGGAGGAAAAATCTCTAATTCGGTTACAGTCTGAGACCTATAAATAGGAGGCTCATTCTACACATTTTTCACACCTTTCCCAAAGAAAAAGCTCGAGGTCTCCCTCTCTCTCTAGGGTCTGCGAGTTTTCTGCTTCTTATCTCTTTTTTTGGTTCGGCTTAGGAGACTTTTTCTCTGGTAGTTTAAAAAGAACCATCAGTTAAATTTTGCGACACAGTCCTACCGGCGAAGCCTACGCTTCGGTACGAGGAATCCAGGAGAATATCCCGGAATATCATGGGAGTTTCCCCTCAGGCCTCGGCGAAGCCCTGCCGAGATTCAGAGTGCGCAACCGAGATCATCATTCGAGGTATGGCCTTATGCATTGGGTTAATAAATGCAACCATTTACTGCTTTCCATTTATTTCCTATCGACTAGCCTATTAATAATGATTATGAAATATTAAATTCAAAATAATTATCGTATGTTTATGAAATGGTAATTACCCGATATCCGTGTCATCGGGCCGGTAACAAGTTTTTCCGCTTTAAAATAATTTTTTAAATGTTACCGAGACGCCTCGGAGGATTATTTCGTGGTAATTAATTCGAGAATCAAACCCCGATTTCCAATAAGAAGCTCGTCAATGATCGGATCGAAAAACGGTCAAGAACTGTCTCCTTGTTCAGCGAGCGATAGTCTATGTAAAAGTGCCAACTGCCATCTTTCTTTTTCACCAAAAGCACCGGACTTGAGAAAGGGCTCGTGCTCGGTTGGATGATCCCAGCGTCTAACGTCTCTTTGACAAACCTCTCAATCTCATCATTTTTGGACCTGTGGGTACCGGTATGGTCTAACATTAACCGGCGCCGCACCCGGTTTTAACACAATCGTGTGCTAGTGATCCCTAGGCGGCGGCAATCCTGAGGGCATCGCAAACACGTCTTGGAATCTGCCCTGTAATCCTTATAAATCTATTGCGTGCACGCTCTTGGTCACCTCGTCCGACACTGTTTTCTGATGCAGCTCCGCCATGTATTCTATTCCCTCTTGGGCGATTGTCCGAGTGATCACTTTGACTGATACGAGGGATCACTAAAGGTCTGGATCGCCCTGTAGTACCACAGTTTGACCGTCAGTATTGAAATTTAATCATTGACGTTTCCAACAAATATTCGTATCGGTTAATTCCTTAAACCACAACATGCCCAAAATCACATCGGTGTTGCCCAGCTGTAGTGGCAGTAAATCCACGTGAAATGGGGTCTCGTCAAAGGTCACAACGATGTCCCGACACAAACCTTGATCGGACTCAGCTCTTCTTGTACCCATTTCGACTTCAAAATCACGTGTTGGTGTCCGTTTCAGTCCCAAAGTCTCCACAATCTGTCGGGAAATAAAATTGTGGGTGGCTGCACTATCAAGAAACACCACGACGGGCTGATTTTCGATATTCCCTCTCATTTTGTTTGTCTTTCCTCCACTCAGTCCCATTACTGAGTTTAGGGAGACCTCAACATGATTGAGGTGAAGCTTTTCCACTCTTTTTGTCTCGAATTTCGCATTCCATGCTTCGAGTTCTGTAATTATCTTTTCGTTGTCGTGACAGATGCACTTCAAAGTTTATCTTCGGGCATCAATGACCAGGGCGTCGCATTTTTAGCAAAGCCCCTTGGAACGTTTCTCGGCATACTCGCTCTCGGTGAAGCGCTTAGAGTTAGTTGGAGGTCTCGCGTCAACCTTCCTCGCCTTTGTCTCTCTCGGATATCCAGATTTTGGGACAAAACCCGAGCTGTTCTGGGATCCTTGAGCTGTTTCCGCTCCACCCCTTCCGGCGTGTGTTCCATTTATCCTCTATTTCCTTGGCTCGAGCGAAAATTTCCGTACAACTCAAGGGTGCAACATCCCTACTTCTTCGGAAAGTCTGGCTTCAAACCTCTCATGTACGCATTTACAAGTACTGATTGTTGAGGCTCCGGCATCCTACTCGTGAGATTCTCAAAAAAAAATTGTATTCGGCCCAAGACCCGGTTTGTGTGAGTGCCATTACTTGTTCCATAATATCGCCGGTCTCGTAACTGCAAAAGCGCTCCTCAATTTTTGCATTGAAGTCGCCCCACGTACGAAACGGTTCGTGTTGCTCGCACCACTTATACCAAGCTAATGTCTCGCCGTCCAAACAAAGAGCCTCAGACCGAAGATTTTCGTGTTCGTAAATTCCGTTGACCTCAAAGTAACATTTGGTGCGGAAAAAAATATTGTGTGCGTTGGCTTCTTCAAAAACTAGGATGTGAAAACGTCGATGTCGGGCAGCGACCCCTTGCCGATACGGTTGGCCAACCCACGGTCGATGGACGTCACCTTGTTGTTCGTGTCGTGCTGGGTAACCCCAATTCGGGTTTCAGTTATTCTTGGCAGGTAAGGGCTGCAAGATCTTCTCTCTAAACTTACGATCTCAACTGAGCTCTTAGACCCTTTCCGCCATTTCTTAGCATTGTTCAAATACGTTAGGGTCGTGATCATTAGGCAGTTCGCACGCGCGCGCAAGCAATGCTCGGGCGCGTTCAAGCTCGCACGCATGTGCTGCCCGTTCTCGGTCCTCAACTTCCCGCCGTACTTCAGCCTCTCGCTGTCCGTCAGTTGTTCGGCGTTCCCTGGCTGCCCAATGCTCGCCATTGTCATTTAACTTGTGGACTCCATACCCCGCGCTCCGTAGAATGGATTTTGCGTGCACTAAATCGAGGCCCGGGTCACCTTCACGCGCACTCTGGGGCCCACAATTGTTGGTGCTGCTTCCTTGGACGGATTTCCCATCTTCCATGTCTTGTACAACTGCTCTACTCTTCCCGCGTCTCCCCCTGTCGCACTTACTCAATGATCACTGCGACTTTGCACCTGTCCCCGCCATTGCTGCGCTTCGTGGTCGTGAGGGGGATCGCTTGGCCACACAATGCACAACATCCCTGAGCTCGGCCAATTGTCGATCTACATGGGCCCTTTTATGGTCCACGGCGTCTTCGAATGCCGCCGGTTTTCTTTCCATGCCTTGAGACAAAGTTATGACTCCATTGGACGATGCCGTAAACTGCTTGTTCGTCAACATCACGTCTCCGGGATCGAAAATGCTCTCATACCAAATGATAACATCCAGTAACAAAATCTCAACACAAAACGTGTGGCTAATGTTATCAAGGTGATAACGTGAATCGTTCTATTAATTGGAATGTAAAAACACCAATACTCCGTCAATCCTTTAAGAGCTATGACGACTTCTCTACGTGAGACGTTCAACAAGAAGAATAATTAATCAAACATGCAGAAAACCCTAGCCCTACGTGCTTATAAAAGCATGCGATTAACTCTAATGGAAACTGATTACGTTAAATCGGTTTCCTTATTTCTTGCTTTAATTAAAAAAAAACAATAACATAAATAAGGAAAATGACTACAAAAACCCTTCATTAATCAGCCCTAATTACTTCCTTGCCCTTAGGTTGTCCCTTGTAGACCAAGAGTGGTCTTTCCCACTTGCATACTCCAATTGAGCCACGGCTCAACCATTACTCTTCTCTAGTTTAACAGTTTGATCAAACGGGATGTTCAGTTCTTTGAACTTCAGATGTTTGAACTTATGAATCACTTTCTCAATATAGTGTGATTGACTAAGTTTATAACCCACACTGGTTTGCCTAACCTTGATCCGTAGAATTGTGTCAAATTGTCCAAGATCTTTCATCTTGAACGTTAAAGATAGAAACCTTTTTTGTTTCGAAAATTCCTTTCATCTTGTTGCTAATGATCAACATATCATCAACATAAAGACAAAGGAATATGACAATGTTGCCACACACCTTTGTGTACAAACACTTTTCTCAAACGTTGTGAACGAATCCATTTGCAAGAATGGCCGAGTCAAACTTTTGATGCCACTATTTAGGTGCTTGTTCCAAGCCATATAATGATTTGACAAGCTTGCAAACCTTTTGCTCATTTCCCAAAAGTACGTAACCTTCCGGCTGCTACATGTAAATCTCCTCATCGATATCTCTATTTAAGAATGTCGTTTGACATCCATTTGATGAACAGTGAGGTTATGCGATGAAGCTAACGCAAACAGTATCCATACTGTTGTCGTTCTAGCTACCGGTGCATAGCTATCAAAGTAATCGATCCCTTCCTTTTGCCGAAATGCTTTGGCCACTAATCTAGCCTTGTAGGTGTTCAAAGTACCATCACTATGATACTTTCTCTTGAACACCCACTTGCATCCAATGGGTCTCGACCCTTTGGGTAAATCGACAAGCTCCCAAGTGTGGTTAGATATAATCAAATCCATCTCATCTTGGATAGCATCTTTCCAAATCGTAGAGTCCCGTGAATTAAAGCTTCCTTAAAAGTTTTTTGATCATCTTCCAATAGAAGAATGATAGGAATCTACGAACAAAATTCTCTCTATTTCCTGCTACTATGTTAAAGGAGATAAGCTGAGAATCTATTTCGTTTGGTCGTAGATCATTTGTCTTTCGAACTCTTTTGCTAATCCGTAGCTCAGATTGTTTTTCAACGACCCGTGAAGAACTCTCCTCACGATGTTCTTCATTTATGGGTATCTCGGAATCTTTATCCTTCATGATAAGATTCTCGATGAATTCCACGTCTCGTGATTCAATTATCACATTTGACTCCAAATCAAGAAGTCTATATGCCTTACTATTGTTTACATGGTTTCGCACGTTGACAGTCAAGTGATAAGTGAATGGGATATCGATTTGAGATTGCTAAAAACTTTGTGCATCCTGACCTCCGCGTCGTCAAAATTAAAATTGACAACATAACACCAAAGGTTTTTTTAGAGAGGTTCGTCCCAATGCGGTAGTTGACTAGGTCCTCTGTAAGTTTATTGATATTGGATAACAAGATCAACCGGAACCACAACCCAAATCCTGAATGATCGAAAATGAAAGATGAAAAACACTCTGAAAATACATAAAAATATCGCGGACTATTTTCTCTCCGGGCGAATGCTTGTGTGCGTATGATGGAGTTGTCTTCTTGCTATTATAGGCCTTTGATTCCTGCCTGTTGGAAGTGTACGTTGGTCGTTTCTATGAATTTGGAGTCTGACTTGCTAGAGAGCTGATACATTGGCCACTTCTCTAGAGAATTGCGCGATGGTGGACCTTTACTCGTCTTCGTGCGAGTTTGAAACTTGGTCGTGGTTTCTCGGTAATACTTGAGGAAATTTGAATCAAAGTTGATGGCTTTGTCTTCTCGAGCTTTAGGGCTTGATCAGTGTGCTTAGTCGAGGAAATTCATCTAATGGGGGTTGAATACAGTACTTCCGTCATGAGATTGGTTAACGGCGAACTTAGTCGACGACTGATTTGGTCAACGAAGGGGGTCGACGACGAAGATCATCGTTGAGGGTGGTTCATCACAAAGATCATCGATGAACACTAGTACAAATATGTGATTTGAGGACACTTTAAAACAGTCCTTGAAACCTTTTAAGACGGTTTTAAAACGTGGTAGATAAGCGCGTGGTACTTTGTGAGCATAAGATTTGAGAACAGTTCTGAAACATTGTTAAAAGTTAGGTCTTTCTGCGGAAAGCTTAAAGTGTGCCTCGGTGTGGGATTTTGCACAACGTTTTAGAAGTGTGGTTTAATTAAAAATTTGAAAAAATTGAAGAAAAAAAAATTGTCCAAAAATTATATTTTATAAAAATTCCATAAAAATATAAAATGCTCCATTCAAGCACATAATAGTACATTGTCATTAAAACTACAAAAATATGTACATTGTCATTACAAAATCCATACATAAAATGTTTGTAACACGAACAAATAATTCTAAATTTCAACCTAAATTGCCGAGAAAATTCAGTAAATCAATTTTAAAATGAAATAAGAAATACATTGTCGAATACAACGCCGGGAGTCGAATTGCCACCACCAAAATTGCTACAATCTTCTCGATCACATCTCCAAATGAAGTCTCGGATTTACATTATCCTCAAATGCTCCTGAAAATGATCCAAATGTATTACAAGTTGCTTCATTTCATTATTAATACATTCTATTAAAAACTGGCTATCACAAGTATAGCATAGTCTCACTAAAAAATACATACCACTATTAGTTGTACACACTGAATATTGGATAAGAAGCTCAACATCGATAACAAACGAAATGATTTTTGTTTTTTCAAATCCAAAATGAAATCAACAAGCACCTGAAAGAAAATCCTACTTGTTATTTGGATAAAATAAGATTTGAACTGAACTGAGCTTCTATTTATAACAGGGTCTGGGGAGTCGAAAAAACATACAATTTTGCCCCGGGGACTTATCAAAGTAGTTTTTAATTGCATAAACACCCCTGGACCCTGTTATAAATAGAAGCTCAGTTCAGTTCAACGGTAACTCACTTTCTCTCAACGGGAACTCGCCCGAAACTCTCTATACTCCCTCTAGAAT
The DNA here is from genome assembly GCA_954871525.1 of Parietaria judaica. Lineage (NCBI taxonomy): Eukaryota > Viridiplantae > Streptophyta > Magnoliopsida > Rosales > Urticaceae > Parietaria > Parietaria judaica. The sequence goes on from OX940868.1 coordinate 7,114,899, forward strand.
TGCCTCCCCCCAAATATCACTCTAATGTTGAGCGTTGGAGCTGAACCAGGGGTTATCCCCCCCGTTCCCCCTGATCTTGGGTGTTCTTTACCTCAGGTTTCGGTGCGGAGGAGTCGGCTAGAGCGGGACCCTGGAGAAGATTTTGGCACGATTTATGGTCCTCCCTGTTGAGATTCTTGATCCGTGCGGTGCACCTTTGGTCCCTCTGTCTTGCATCTCAGAGCAGAACCACTGATTTTGCGGATAGATATTATGGAGCCCAGACCAGTATCAGTAACACGGGTAGAGGATCTGATCTGCCAGGATTCACTGGAAGGCCAAAATTTTGATACCCTTTACGTGGAGGCCTGATCTGTGTGGTGCCCCAAACCTGTAACCCGGGCCTTGTCCATTCCAGACCCTGTGGTAACTGGTAGCGGTGCGGCCCGGATTGTGGGTCCATGGTAAGAGGAGGGTCCGTTTGACCCAAGGTGCCAGGAAACCTTGCCCAAAATCCACAAAATTCAACAAAACGACATTGGGCTCGGTCCAACACGAGCAATTGGGCCGCTACAGTGTTTGATATAAAATACATCATCAACATTTTGGCGCTAAAAGGAGGGGGCCATCATCATGCGCGGCATCGAATTCAAGCCAACAAGTACAAGGGGGTAAGGTGCTCCCACACAACATCGAATTCAAGCCACCAAGTACAAGGGGGTAGGGTGCTCCTACACAGCATCGAATTCAAGCCACCAAGTACAACGGGGTAAGGTGCTCCCACACAGCATCGAATTCAAGCCACCAAGTACAAAGGGGGCCGCTCGTGCACAACATCGAATTCAAGCCTCTGAATACTCTCCCAGCAATCAATTCTCATCCACTTCTTTCGATCGGCCTGAATGTCAAACGAATCGACAGAAGGCACGCCCTCCCGTCCTACAGGGAGTGTGGCTCTAAACACACGGGCTCATGTCAACGCGCGCCGAAACCGTGTGCGGAACCAACCCGAGATGAACATCTGTCATGAGCCAGCAGTCAATGAAAATAGAGAAAGATTGGCTCGGTTGGAAGACAACGTTTTCCGGCTAACCACATTAATGTCCAAACACCTCGGGCACAACAATCCAAACCACGAGGTCGTCATCGAGGAAGAAAGTCCAGAGGAGGCCTTGGATCTTACATAGAGAAGGCCTCACGAAACACAACCAACACCTGAAGACATTTAGGAGCCGGCACATTCACAAATAACCCGACGCGCCTTTGACCGACTCGAGAATCTCACCAACAATGCAAGGGCACGGAGGAACAATCGACGTCGGCAGATGCGCGCCGGGTTGCGCACGGAAGACAAAGGAGACCTCCGCCACCACCTAAATCGCCCAAATCGCAAAGAAGATTTACGACAAAGCATCAGTCGGAAGAGAGAAAGGTCCCACCACCAAGAAGACTCCAATGACACCGGCACAGAAACATCAGAAGCTCCTCAGCACACCACCACTCGCCGGACAACGCAAAAGGTAGATGTTGCCACGGCGCCTCTCCCGACGGCTGCTCTTTCCTATGATGGACTGAAAAATGAAGTTCAAGTGCTCAAAAAGGAGATGCGAGAGCTCGCCGCTGCCCAAAGCTCAGACCCAGCCGTCAAGAGCATGATCGAGGGAGTCATGTCCCCCCTCGCTAATCACTTGCTCACTGAAGATCTCGACGGAGACTTACGATTCCCGCTAAACCTCGCGTATGACGGAACCACCGACCCCACGTACCACCTGGTGCAGTACCAATTTAATATAAGAGTGAAGAAGTGCTCGCCCTCCACGATGTGTCAGGCTTTCTGCCTCACCCTCATTGGGCCCGCCTTCGAATGGTATAACCGGCTCCCGAAGGGTTCCATCGAGTCCTTCGAGGAATTAGCGGAACGCTTTGTCTCCCGCTTCGCAAGCTCGATTATGTAGCAAAAAGGAAAGACTTACCCGATGACGATGCAATCACCGCCATGATCGATGGCCTCCCCATGTTCGAATTCGCGCGCTCTCTTGTCAAGAAAAGACCAACCTCAATGGCCGAGCTAATGAGAAGATCTGCAGAAGACATCGCGGTGGATGAATACTTCAAAAGCCAAAGCCGGCCTAACTTGGGAGACCAGCGCCCGGAAAATCGAAAAGACGGAGACATCGAACTTCTGAAAAAGAGGCAGCGCCAACAGCACAACTCCGAAAGCCGACAACAACAGCCCAGGCGAACGGAGAAGTTCCATGAAGATATGAACTTCACTCCTCTAACCACCTCGCCGGCAATGATCTTCAGCATTCATGGAGATAAGTTTGGAAGCCCTCGACCACTTCGGAAGCATGCCAAGAAGGATACAAGTCGATACTGTGAGTACCATCAGGACCACGGTCACACGACGTCAGAATGCTGGCAGCTATGAAAACAAATCGAACAGTTGATCCAGGCCGGACAGCTGAAGGAGTTAGTCAAGAAGCTGGTGTCGGGAAGCGGAAAACCCGGTAACCCGCAACCTCAAGAGACTAAGAAGTACCGAAGTAGCAGTCCGGACCAACCTCGCCCGGACAAGGAGCAAGGGATGTCCCAGCCCTCGCAGTACAACGTCATATCCACCATCCTGGGCGGACCCGAAAGAGATACGCTCGAGCCTTAGAAGGAGATCGAGAAATGCACCAGATCAACTTGGCTAACCTGGGATGTACACCCAATGTACTTCCCAGCCAAGCAGTAACCTTCACGGAAGAAGAAGCCCGAAGAGTTTTGCACCCACACAACGACGCAATCGTGGTCGAGACGCTGATCGCCAACAACAGAGTACGACGGGTGTTGGTCGACAACGGAAGCTCAGCCGACATCATATTCAAGGCTGCCTTGGAGCGCATGAGCCTAGGAGAGCTCGTCCCAACACCAGTCAACACTCCGCTCTACGGCTTCAATGGGAAACCAGTCCTCGCTGAAGGCGCCATCGAGTTGCCAACCACATTCGGCTCAGAGGGCGGGGCCTTAGTAACCAAGATGGTCAGGTACCTCGTTGTGGACCACATCATCATGGGAAGACCAAGTCTCAACAAGCTGCAGGCCATCTCGTCCACCTTTCACCTACTCGTCAAATTCTTGACGGAAAACGGGATAGGGGTCATGGAAGGAAGCCAACGAGAATCCCGTTCCTGCTACGCCCAAGGGACGAGGTCAAGAAGAAATGAACTGATCATCAGCACTATCCGCCAACTCGAAGACGAACTCGCCCCCGACCTGAAAGATGCTCGGATGCTCGGCGAGCCCGATCCCCGAGACGATAGACACAAACCAACCATGGAGCCCTCCTCTGACGTGACCCGGATCACAATAGACGAGAACGCACCTGAAAGAGTTGTCAGGATATGAGCACAATTACCGGTCATGATCAAAACGCAATCGATCGCCTTCCTGCGAGAGTTCAAAGACGTTTTTTCCTGGTTGCACGCCGATATGCCCGGCATCAACCCAGAAATTATTGTCTACCAACTCAACATCGAGAAGGGGAGGACCCCAAAAATACAATGGCGACGGGGGTTCAACCCAGAAAGATATCAAGCGATCAACGAAGAAGTCAGCAAGCTTATCGCCGCAAATCTCATCAAGGAAGTCACGTACCCCGACTGGGTATCGAACGTCGTGATGGTCAAGAAGCCTAATGGAAAATGGAGAATCTGCATAGACTACTCCGACCTCAACGCCGCGTGTCCAAAAGACTATTTCCCGCTCCCAAGAATCAACCAACTGGTGGACACCACCGCGGCCACCAGCTCATGAGCATGATGGACGCCTACTCGGGATACAACCAGATCCGAATGCTTGAGCCCGATCAGATACACACAACTTTCGTGACCGACCATGGCCTCTATTGCTACAAGGTCATGCCCTTTGGACTCAAGAACGCTGGGGCCATATACCAGCGTCTGGTTAACCGAATGTTTGCACCGCTAATCGGGAAAACTATGGAAGTCTATGTTGATAACATGATCGTCAAAAGCCTCAAAGAAACCGACCATGTAAAGGATTTACGAGAGACATTCATGCTTCTTCGAAAGTACTAGATGAAACTGAATCCCGCCAAATGCGCATTCGGAGTCGAGTCTGGAAAGTTATTGGGATATATCATCAACCAACGTGGAATAGAGGAAAACCCCGAGAAGATCCGAGCCTTGCTCGAAATGAAGAGCCCGCGAAGGATAAAAGAAGTTCAAAGCTTCAACGGACGCGTCAACTCCCTAGGCCGGTTCGTATCGAAAGCTACGAACCGATGTCAGCCATTCTTTCAAGCCCTCAAAGGCGGAAAGGACTTCACCTGGGACGAAAAATGTGACGCCGCCTTCAAGGAGCTGAAAAGATACCTCGGATCGCCTCCTCTATTATCAAAGCCGAAGGATGGGGAGACACTCTTCTTGTATTTTTCCGTCTCGACCAGGGCTGTCAGTGCCGTCTTGGTCCGAGAAGAAGAAAAGAAGCAGCTGCCAATCTACTATGTTAGTAAGGCCCTTCTCGACGCCGAAGCGCGTTACACGCAAATAAAAAAATTAGCACTCGCGCTGGTTACCACTGCAAAGAAACTTCGCCCGTACTTCCAGGCCCACCAAATCGTGGTGCGAACCGAGCATCCCGTTCGAAAGGCGCTCCTCAAAGGCACATCTTCACGCGTGGCGATCTGGTCGCAAGAGCTGGGAGAATATGGCGTAGACTACCAGCCTCTAGTCGCCATCAAAGGACAAGCCTTAGCCGATTTCATCGCCGAATTCACCTACGACACAGAGGTCGGAACCGAGGAAGAAATTGACAAGCTGCCGCGAGTCGCCAAGAGGAAAGCAAGTCCAGAAGGTCCACTCTGGACTCTGCACGTGGACGGCGCCGCGAATGCCCATGGCTAGGGAGCAGGCATCGTCCTCACTAACCCCGAAGACCGAAAGCTCCGCTATGCCCTACGATTAGGGTTCAAAGCCTCGAACAACGAGGCAGAGTACAAAGCTTTGCTAGCCGGACTTCAAATCTCGCAAAAACTCAGGATAAAGAATTTGCGAATCCTCTATGACTCCCAGTTGATCGTGAATCATGTGGAAGGAGAGTATCAAGCGAAGGAAATTAACATGGCTGCTTACCTGGCCAAAGCCCAACGCCGCCTAGAGTTCCTAGCTTGGTACGAGCTGGCTTAGATACCGCGTGCCAAAAATCCGAGGCCGACACATTGGCTCGAATGGCGTCAGGGGCCGACGACGAAGAACTCAGAAAAATTCCTGTCGAAGCCCTCGATCGCCCGTCGATCGAGAAATCCCAAGCCCTCGCCATCGCTGTCAAAGCTAGTGAAAACTGGATGTCACCGAAAATCAAATACTTGGAGAATGGCATTCTCCCCGCCGATCGCAATGAGGCGAAGCGACTCAAGTTCCGCGCTACAAGATATGTGATGAAGACGGGGAGCTCTACAAAATGGATTCATGCAACCTCTTCTGAAATGTCTCCGCGAAAACAACGCCAACCTCGTCCTTCGGGAAATTCACGAAGGAGTATCTGGAAACCACTACGCAGGGCGGTCCCTCGCCTTGAAAGTCCTGAAACAAGGATACTTCTGGCCAACCCTAAATAAGGACGCAATTGAGATAGCACGAAAATGTGCCAAATGCCAGCGGTTTGCCAAAATCCCACGGCAGCCAGCAGTCCCGTTGTGCCCGGTCCTGGTTCCTCGCCCGTTCGCCAAATGGGGGATCGACCTAATCGGAAAATTGCCAAAGGCCCCGGGAGGAGTTGAATACGGAATAGTCGCAATCGATTACTTCACCAAATGGGTCGAGGCAGAGCCTATCGGAAAAATCACCCAGACCAACACAACATACTTCATCTAGCACAACATAGTTTGTCAACACGGGATTCCAGAATCACTCATCACCGATAATGCCAAGCAGTTCAACAATGTGGACCTTCGAGCCTTCTACAGCGAGCTCGGGATCAACAACACTTACTACTCGCCTGTCTATCCCGAAGAAAATGGGCAGGTCGAATCTGCCAACAAAGACATCAAAACAATCCTGAAGAAAAAGCTCGACAAAAAGAAAGGCAAATGGGCGGAAGAATTTCCCTCGGTCCTCTGGGCATACCAAACCACGACCCGAAACGCCACAGGCGAGACTCCGTTTGCTCTAATGTATGGTGTCGAGGTAGTCATCCCCGCTAAGGTAGTCGTCCCATCACCACGAGTAGAGCTCTTTGACGAAGATCGAAACGTCGAAGCCATGCGGCTAGAGCTCGACCTCATCGAAGAAAGGCGAAACAAAGCCTACACACGTTTGGTGGCCCAGAAACGAGCTGTTGAACACTATTACAACTCCAAAGTCAAAGAGCGACGTTTTCTGGAAGGGAGCCTGGTCCTAAGAAAGGTGGGACCAAACACGCAAGTCCACGGCGCAGGGGTCCTCGGACCCACATGGGAGGGCCCATATCGCGTCACCAAAGTAATCAGAGACGGAACTTACCGACTCGAGGAAATGAGGGGTCGGAAAATTCCCCGCCCCTGGAATGTGGAACACTTGAACCAATACCACCAGTAGCGCCTGCGCTACGAGGCCTGGCCGAAACAAAAGTCAAAGTTGAAGCTAAGAGCCAAGCTAAAGCTAAGATCCAAGTTAAAGCTAAGAGCCAATGTACACCACTACCACCCTTAATATACCATAGGCCCGGGAATAGCCTCGATTGCCTACATATATGTAACACCATATATAGTGTAAAATAAGAGCGCCACAGTAAGCGCCAAATAATGAAAACCGTCAAATATTTCCTGAGAACTTTCTGAGAAACTAGAGTTTGTCGCTTCTAAGGATTAGTTTTCTCACAATCTTTCTAGATTACTCAAAAACTGGGGGGTTGATAGAGTAGGCATAAATAATAATAAAAAAACGAGAACCACGATTTTGGCAAAAGCCCGAGACAGTAAGCCGCGCAAAAGCGCAGACATCGGCACCGAGACAGTAAGCCTCGCAAAAGCGCAAACCTCGGTAAAAGACCAGAACCACGATTTTGGCAAAAGTCCGGGACCGTAAGACGTTCAAAACGCATACACCAGCATGAAAGCTCGGGGGGCTAGACGCTAAGGCGCGAAACCCCGACCATAAAGACCAGGGCAAAGGCTCGGGGTGTAGACGCACCCGAGCGCAATTCACCTACAAAAGGAAGAGAGATCGACCAAGCGCGTGATTCCAACACGCACAAAAACACGTAGGAAGAATGAAGAAAATCAATTCTGAAACTAAAAAATCATACATATATGGGCGGCAATACAAAAGCCACAATATCTCTACAAAACTGGGCACATCAGCATATATGTACATCTAGCGCCCCTAAGGGCGCACACAAAAAATCACGCCACAGACGGCGGAGTATGAGCTACAAGTCCGGCTGAAGAGAGACACATCATATAGACAGCTATATAAAACAACAAAAGGCTGCCAGCAGTCAGAAGAACCAGTAGGGGTCACGCCTCGGCTCCGCCACGCTCGTCGGCGGCAGTCATACCTCCCTTCTTCAGCCACGTCGCCCGCATCTCTGCGAGTGCTAGACCCTACATCTCTGCCCCCGGGACGAGGATCGGGGCGCCCGTCTCCAGATGCGCTGGCCACACTAGCGCATATTTCACCATCAGATCCGACAAGGAAATTGCCATCGAGTAACGGCAGCTGCATGAGGAGTGGCTGCTGGACAGCAAAAGGCAACTCGCCTGCGGAAAAGCCTATTGTCGGAAAGGCCGGTGGAATCGGAACTAAGGCAGAACGGAGGGCATCTTCAACTGCTCGAGGAATCGTCGGGTCATCTAAAAACTGAGCCGTGAGAAGCTTCTCAAAATTCTCAGTGGCAAGGCCATAAAAAGCGCGAAGGAAGCCGTCCCACTGTTGCCTCTGAGCATGCTGCTCCGCGAAGCTCCAAAATTGTGGTAACTCGGCTTCTTTAGCCGCCAACAAGGAGCGAAGTTTGTCTATCTGACTCTGCGCTGCACTCTCAGATGACGATGCTCGCTCCCATAGCTCAGTTAATATCCGAACGATGGTGAAGTATTCTATCGCCCCACTCGAAAGGTTGTCGACAGCACGGTCCCGCCCAGCCTGGGCGTCGCGAATCTGTTGGGCCGATCGATCTGCCTCTTCCCAAGCCAGATTCGGGCGATATTGGAAATCCTGTAACTCTTGCTCGGTACGGGCCGCACGGCTGCGGAGCCACTCGCGGGATCCTCGCAACTCGGAGACCTCAGCCTCCAACTCCCGGATACGAGCAGCGCTGCTATGCTCGATTGAGGCTAAAGGGCGCAAAGACCGAAGGCATCTGCAAACAAAAAATGAAAATAAAAATAAATATATAATAATAATAATAATAATAATAATAATAATAATATAAAAATATATGTTAAAAAATCAGAAAAATTACAACCCAGAGGCTATCAAGAGCTAAAAACAGCTCATACCTGAATGGCGGGCAGGTTCGTCACTGTCGGATTTCCCACTGGCGGAACGAAATCGGAACGAGGAGGCTCTTGGCCCAAATTCTGAACCAGGCCAAGCGGCGGATGAGGAGTGAAGCAAGGGGCAGTGGTCGGGCCGGATACAGAACCCGGCGGAGGGGTCACCTCTAGAGCCTCAGGTCTCTCGGGCGAACTAGCGGGCCGCTTCCCCCTCTGCCGGCTACCCTGCCGGGCTGGAGAAGACCCACCTGGCCGTGAAGACGAGGGTCTCCCGCGAAGTCCACTCCCACCGCGCTCCATACCTGCAAAGAAAAGGAAAATCGGGTCAGAATTACACAAGGGAATGATCAATCACTACAGGTCAAATAGGGAACAAGACCAGAAGAATGACCGGATCCTGAAGCAGGATCCGGAGACATAATTAGCAAACCGCGGACCGGCGCCCAACCTGATCGGACCCACGCTCTGCTCTCCAGATAAGAAGCGAAGAACCCGGGGATACCAGACCTCGTCTTAAAAAAGTTGATAACGTCCAAGTCCCTCTCGGCCGGATACTGGTTAGGCGGAAGAGGTCCGAACTGCTGCGGAAACGATCCCAGATATGCAGGTGGAACCCACACCCACTGATCACGCCAGTACATTTCAAGCTTCTGATGGAGGCCACCGATCTTGAAGCCCTTAACTGGAGTAGGGACGTACCAGTTCCCCGCTCCTTGTCTGCTACAATTGGGGTGGAACGTAAAAAGCCTTCGAAATTGGTCTAAAGATAGCTTACCACCCCGTTCCTCGCGCCACATCGAGTAGCACCCCACGGCATACCGGCTGACGTTAGGGCTGAACTGGATTGGATGCAAACCAAACGATATGAGTAGTTTCTCTAGGAGAGGTGGGATCGGCAATGCAAAGCCTAACCGGATACTTTCTAGAGGTACCGCAACCATCTCCCCTCGAGGTCGACTGGGCCGCTCTTCTTCTGTAGGCGCGCAAATCCCTTCAGTGGGGACCATACGCTCGGTGCAAAAGAAAGCCTCAAGCCCCTCGGGAGTAACTACGCTCGGGATATCAATATCCAAAAAATATGACGGAGGGGTTAATCCACGCCGACCCCGCTTCCGATGAGCTGGAATGACTCGCCTCCGGATAGACCGATCAAGAATCGGGCATGACCCGCCCGCTATGCCGGCACTATGATGGGGTCCATCCCAACCATTGGCCACTTGGTCAGTACTTGTAGAAGATATGCGAACATCCAAATCAATCTCGGGGGGTCTCAGACCCATCTCCAAGCCAACCCGTGCGTCACAAAAGAGGGTCACGTCAAGCACGCTCACCTCGGCCGGTATGGAACCTGGCGAGATAGGTGACCCCTGCAAAGTCCCAGGAACTTGGTCAACCCCGATACGGGACCTCAGCAAGCCCAGAGAGGACTGAGTACCCCGGGATGAATCAACTGTTTGACATGTGTGTCCTTAAACAAGATATTTTATCCATTTGTAAAAGATTATGACAAGTCGTTGAATAAAGATGTGTTGGAAATCGATGGTATCAAGTCGACTTCCTTACCACGATAATAGCCTCCGGGCCATCCCGGTAACATTTAAAAATTCATTTTAAAGCGGAAAACCTGTTATCGGACCGACGACACGAATATCGGGTAACAATCAAAACTGAGATCTGATAAATATTTCGAATTCAATATTTTCATATTCATTATTAATAATCTAGTCGAAATTAGGAAACAAATAGAAAGCAGTAAATGGTCGCATTTATTTACCCAATGCATAAGGCCGTACCTCAGTTGACAATTCCGGCTGCGCGTTCTGAAATTGAGCAGGGCTCCGCCGGTGCTGAGGGAAACTCCCGTGATCTTCCGGGATATGACTCCTGGATTCCTCGCTACCGAAGCGTGGGCTTCGCTGGCAGGACTCCGTCGCAAAATATAACTGAAGGTTCTTTTAAAGCTACCGGAGAAAAATATCTCCTAAGCCGAACCAGAAAAGGAGATCAGAAGAAAAAATTCGCAGACCCTTAGAGAGAGAGGGAGAGCTCGAATTTTTACTCTGGGAGAGGTGTGTAGAATGTGTAGAATGAGCTCCCCTTTTATAGGCTCAAGCTGTAACCGATTTGGAGATATTCCCTCCCTTTATTCGAATTCTATTAATTAAATATAAATAATTATTTCAATCCAATGATCCAGATTTAATCTTATCTAGATCCAATGGATATAATTAATCAGGGATTTAATTAATTGAATAATATAAGATAAGATCATATCATATATTTTTTTCGAATTTTATTATATATATATATCCAAATTCAAATTTGTTAATGATTATCTAGATCCAATGGTTAAAATCTTATCTTTAACCAATCCAATGGATCAAATCAATTAGGGATAAAGTCAAATATCTTAGGGTTTTACTAAACCCTAATTCGAACTCATTATCCTATCTTTATTCGAATTTCATATCATATATATAATGTTAATTAATTTCTAATCCAACGGCTTAAAGATAAGATCTCAAAACCGATCCAATGGACAGAATTAATTAAGCTAATTCGAAATACCTAAACTTGGCCACCAAGTTTCAATTTCGAATTACTCTAGGGTTTGAATCAATTATCTTAATCCAACGGTTGATACTCAATCATGACCGATCCAATGGATTAAATTGATTTCAGGGTTTTTGCCTTTATACCAGACCTTAGGTATTTATGCCGCAAAAATAAAATCTCTCAAGATTGGTTATTCGAATTTATCTAGGGTTTGTTATACTCAAACCCTAATTCGAATTACACATTAAATAATACATAAAAATATATTATTTATTTATTAATATAAATCCTTTAATTATTAATTATTAATAAGATATTAATAATCAAATAATCAAATTATATTAATAAATCCTGATCTCTTTATCACACATTAAATGTCATGGTGCTACACCATCATTGAAATTCGTGACATGTGATTTAATTTCAAAGTTTATCGAACCGAGTCATAAACTTAGAAAATCCATAAATCACAAACCGTAAGTCTGAATGACTTGGTTCAAAAAAGCAAAGTTGCTTAGAATTTAACTTAGAACAATATTGTGCTGTTCTAAAGTCTAAATTCTAACTTTCCTTTTATCAGTTATTTTCGTGTACCAAAATATGGTACTTTTGCCACGCTATCGATAAAACTATCTGACGTCTGTCATAGACTTGTCAGTTTTATAAGTCGAGCCCAATGATTAAACATTATCCAGAATGTATTTTAATCACGTACGTATCATCCGTTACGGAGCTATCCTGGGGACCATGGACCCGTATCACTTAAGCTCCAACGAACTGCTAGTTGTTCGTCAAACCTCGAAGTGATTCCACTATAGACCCGAGGCTGCACTCTTTCGTGATACGGTATATATTATTCCCTTATATACAGCAGGGTGTCCATTAGATTCAATCAAATACCGATTATTGTCCTTTCACTTGATGACTCACATATGAGCAGGCGTTTTATACCGTAATGCCCCTCAATGCATTTTCATCCTTGACTCAGCCAGTAATATTATGAGCAACCCACTTATGGTTTCGATTCATAAGTTGCGCACGGGTACCTCTCACTTCTCACCACTGACAATCAAGGGAATCATCATGACTCTGAAGAGAGCTGTGTGATGCCCATATCTATGATCAAGCAATCCTTCACTACTGACTATCATGTTCCCAAAATAATAGTGTTGGGAACAGCGGTAATGTCTTGTGTTCTTTAACGGGTAAATCAAAGAACAATCAAGCCAGTAGCTTAGACTCATGACCACTCAGGACTTAGAACTAATATCCATTTGATCATCATTTTGCGACTCAACTACAAGTTGTCAGTGACGGTCTTATATGACAACTTTCTTGAGTTTAAGTCAGGTCCAGTCCAGTATGAAGACGCTTCATACTTAATGCACTTCTAGTGAGTGTAGACACACACAAAATCCAGAATAGGATTGTCACTTTAGTCACATTAATGACCTTACCGATTAATGGGCTCCCACCTTGTTAATCAGGTCACGGACATTTTAAATTCATTTATTATGCTTATTAATTCTCCCTCACATGACTCCTTTGTGATAATAATAACATAATTGCATCCTTTATGAACTATGGAATCAAACATTCTATTTTACTCTACAGAAACTATAATAAGATTAACATAATAAGTACTATCTTTATTCAACGACTTGTCATAATCTTTTACAAATGGTTAAATATCTTGTTTAAGGACACACATGTCCAACAAGATGATGCTTATTATGATAATCTTATTATAGTTTCTGGTAGAGTAAAATAGAATGTTTGATTCCTTAGTTCATGAAGGATGCAATTATGTTATTATTATCACAACAGAGTCAATGTGAGGAAGAATTAATAATCATAATAAATGAACTTAAAATGTCTGTGACCTGATCAACTGGGTGGGAGCCCATTAATCGTATAAGGTCATTAATGTGACTAAGTGATAATCCTATTCTGGATTTTGTGTGTGTCACACTCACTAGAAGTGCATTAAGTATGAAGTGTCTTCATACTGGACTGGACCTGACTTAAACTCCGGAAGTTATCATATAAGACCGTCACTGATAACTTGGAGTTGAGTCACTAGTAGATGATCAAATGGATATTCGATCTAAGTCCTGAGTGATCTTGAGTCCAAGCTGTTGACTTGATTGTTCTTTGATTTAACCGTTAAAGAATACGAAATATTACCGCTGTTCCCAACACTATTATTTTGGGAACATGAAAGTCAGCAGTAAGGGTAGCTTGGTCATAGACATGGGCATCACACAGCTCTCTTTAGAGTGATGATGATTCCCTTGATTGTCGGTGGTGAGAAGTGAGAGATACCCATGCGCAACTTATGAATCGAAACCATAAGTGGGTTACTCATGATATTACTGACTGAGTCAATGATGAAAATACAATGAGGGGCATAACGGTAAAAACCGCCTGCTCATTTATGAATCATCAAGTGAAAGATCAATAACCCGAATTTGATTGTATCAATGGACACCCTGCTATATAAAGGGAATAATATATACCGTATCACTAAAGAGTGCAGCCTCGGGTCTATAGTGGAATCACTTCGAGGTTTGACGAACAACTAGCAGTTCGTTGGAGCTTAAGTGATACGGGTCCATGGTCCCTAGGATAGCTCCGTAACGGATGATACGTACGTGATTAAAATACATTCTGGATAATTTTTAATCATTTGGCTTGAATTATAAAACTGAAAGGTCTGTGTCAGACATCAGATAGTTTTATCGTTGGCGTGGCAAAAGTATCATATTTTGGTACACGAAATTAACTGACAAAAATAAAGTTAGAATTTAGATTTTCTATCAGCACCATGTTGTTGGAAATTAAATTCTAAGCAGCTTTGCTTTTTGAACCAAGTCATTTCGACTTACGGTTAGTTATTTATGGATTTTCTAAGTTTGTGATCGGTTCGATAAACTTTGAAATTAAATCACATGTCACGAATTTAAATGATGGTGTGGCACCATGAAATTTTTATGTGTGATATTGAGATCAGGATTTATTAATATAATTTAATTATTTGGATTTAATTATTAATACCTTATTAATAATTAATTAATAATTAATAGATTTATATTAATAAATGAAAATATATATTTACATATATTAATATGTGTAAATTCGAATTAGGGTTTGTTATATGAAACCCTAGTTAAATTCGAACGGCATAAGTACCAAATGTTTTGGTATTTTGGCAAATCCCTAAAATCAATATTATCCATTGGATCGGTTAAGATTTAGTATCAACCATTGGATTAGGATATTGATAAATTCGAAATTAATAACTTGGTGACCAAGTTCTATTTTTCGAATTTGATTAATTAATTGTATCCGTTGGATCGGTCTAAGATTTAATCTTTACCGTCGGATTGAAAATTGATTAATTATATATATATATATCTATATATATTCGAATTACAGTTTAAGGAGAAATTCAAAAAATGTTTTTAATAAATCTTTTTATCCTAAACTAATTTGATCCATTAGATCGGTTTTAAGAATCATCTCAACCGTTGGATCTAGATAATAATAATTTGAATTCTATATGTGTATATATATTGTAAATCGAATTTTATAATGATAAGAAGATAAGATTGAATTTTTGATTTATCTAAATCTTTCTTATTTAATTAAATCCCTAATTAATTATATCCATTGGATTTAGATGAGATTAAATCTGGACCATTGGATTAAGATAATTAATTATATTTAATTAATGGAATTCGAATTTAGGGAGGGAATATCTCCAATTCGGTTACAGTTTTAAGCCTATAAATAGGAGGCTCATTCTACACATTTTTCACACCTTTCCCCAGAGAAAAATTCGAACTCTCCCTCTTCCTCAGGGTCTGCGAATTTTCTCTCTGATCTCTTTCTTCTGGTTCGGCTTAGGAGACTATTTCTCCGGAAGCTTAAAAAAGAACCATCAGTTAAAAGTTTTGCGACAGAGTCCTGCCGGCGAAGCCCACGCTTCGGTACGAGGATTCCAGGAGAATATCCCGGAAGATCACGGGAGATTCCCTCAGCACCGGCGGAGCCCTGCCCGATTCAGAGCGCGCAGTCGGAAATCGTCAAACGAGGTACGGCCTTATGCATTGGGTTAATAAATGCAAACATTTACTGCTTTCTATTTATTTCCTATTATGACTAGTTTATTAATAATAAGTTATGAATATTAAATTGCATAATATTTATCAGATCTTGGGATATGGTTATTATCCGATATTCGCACCGTTATACGGATAACAAGTTTTTCCGCTTTAAAATAATTTTTTAAATGTTACCCGAACGGTTCGGAGATATAAATCGAGATAATTATACAGAATCCGAGACGTGATTTCCAACATCAACAGCGGGCAAGGACACTCGGACCGAGTCAAGAGGAAAAGTTGTATCAAAGGACCCCCCTAACCCGAACCAAGGGGCACACGTCCCTCGAGGAAAGGGCGGGGGGAAAAGAATTTTAACTTCCATCGTCGAAGCCATGAGCGTTGCTTGAACCCCGCCAAGGGAAATCGACAGGCTCGGGGACTCGCCAAAATGGGTCCGCCAAAGTCCTAGACGGGGTAAGGCGGGGAACGGGAACACGACAGCCCCCTCAAGGGACGCCAGAGGAGCTGCACCGCCGTTATGGGACCACCTCAAGGGGATCGGGGACGACGCAGACCCAACGGACCCACCTCGAGTCACATCAGGGATCAAAAAATTGGCCGGAACCCTCCTGCTACCGCTGCCGCGGACGGAGAACCACTATGTCGCGATTTTTGGGGATTGAAAAGTACCGTGAGCCCCTCCCGTCACCAGACCAGGGCTTCCTAGGCCCATAGGAAACTGACCGAGATTCCCCACGGTAAGCCTACGCGAATCCAAGAACCCCGGCGTCGCCGCACCATCGCTCGTCACCACCGCCCTCAAGCTCGCCGGAGTCGTGCGACCACCGCAGGGTCCGCCCTCACCGACATCGGGCTCGCCGGCTACGGCCGAAGCATTCAGTGTCGCCTCAGACCCACGCGCGAGACCAAGGCCACAGAGAGCTCCCCCTTCGCTGCCGACGTGCGCCACCTGCCCAGAAGGAGTCATAGCGTCCTCCTGGTCATGGCGTGACCCTTCTCCGTCCACGGCGAGCACCACAGTGGTGCCCTGGGCGGCACCGATCTCGCCTGACCTACGCGAGCGGGACCCCTCGCCTCCTCAAGCCACAGCCCATGGCTCCCGCCGCCCTAGAAGGGCTAGCCCCCTCACGGCGACAACGATGATGGTCCCCTTCGGCGGCGGCGAGCTCCGGCAAATGGGCTAGGGCAGAATCTCCCCGATTCTCCATTTGGGTTAGAGAGAGAAAATGAGTCGATTTCAAAAAACCCGACTCAAAAAACGACGCTTTTTCTCGAAAAATGCCTCGAAAGTCATGTCACGGGACCCACCCACAGTGAAGTTTGTTGAAAAAATATGAACCCGGGAAAAATGGCACTAAAAAGGATAACGGAAGCAAAAGCTAAGTGAGAATGAAAAACTTACTTTGAGCGTTTCCGTGATCCACGCGCCGTTCCGAGAACTCGCAAATGAAGGCCCCACCGTGATTTTATAGTTTCCCGGGAATCCTAAATTCCTGCAAAATTGGGGGGTTAATGTTACGGGCATCTCACGGAATTGATTTAAAAACGATTTAATAAAAGAAAAATCATTAAATTAATTTTTCTTTTATTTTATTGAGTCAATTTTAGCCCAAAACGCCTTCCGGAAGCCCATTTTGAGAAAATAAAGTGTCGAAACGCTCCGAAAAATATCAAAACACCCAAAAACGCTATTCAAAAGTCGAAAAACGGCATCGGGACGCCTCCCGCGCCTTAAAAACCAATTGGAGG
This sequence comes from Parietaria judaica, assembly GCA_954871525.1. Classification (NCBI taxonomy): domain Eukaryota; kingdom Viridiplantae; phylum Streptophyta; class Magnoliopsida; order Rosales; family Urticaceae; genus Parietaria; species Parietaria judaica. The sequence continues at coordinate 7,131,795 of OX940868.1, forward strand.
CATCATAGTGGCCCCACAGATGCGCCAGGGGGGCAGAACGCGCCACACGCGCCTGCTGACGTGGTTAGCGCGCGCCACATGGGCACTGCCATGTCAGGCGCGTGCAGATGCCTACCCAGCGCATCCAGCACCTTCAAGCCGCGCGTGAGAGCGCGTCTCAACTCTGATGGCGACGCGGACGGTCCTGATGGATCGGGAATGATCTGGGGCGTCAAAAAAACATATAATTTTGCCCCGGGGGGTTATCAGAGTAGTTTTTTGTTGCATAAACACCCTCGGACCCTGTTATAAATAGAAGCTCAGTTCAGTTCAACGGTAACTCACTTTCTCTCAACGGGAACTCGCCCGAAACTCTCTATGCTCCCTCTAGAATTGCCTCCCCCCCCCCCCAAATATTAGTCTAATGTTGAGCTTTGGAGGTGAATCAGGGGATATCCCCCCCCCCCCCCGGTTCCCCCCCATCTCGGGTGTTCTTTTCCTCAGGTTTCGGTGCGGAGGAGTCGGCTAGAGCGGGACCCATGGAGAAGATTTTGGCCTGATTACGGTCCTCCCTGTTGAGATTCTTGATCCGTGCGGTGCACCTTCGGTCCCTTTGTCTTGTATCTCAGAGCAGATACACTGATTTTGCGGATAGATTGTGGAACCCGAACCAATATCAGTAACACAGGTAGAGGGTCTGATCTTCCAGGATTCACTGGAAGGCCAAAATTGTGATCCCCTTTACGTGGAAGCCTGATCTGTGTGGTGCCCCAAACCTGTAACCCGGGCCTTGTCCATTCCAGGCCCTATGGTAACTGGTAGCGGTGCGGCCCGGAGTGTGGGTCCATGGTAAGCGGAGGGTCCGTTTGACCCAAGGTGCCAGGAAACCTTGCCCAAAACCCACAGTGTTTGATCTAAAATACCGCATCAACACAATCTATTAATAACTTAAGCCAATAGTGCACATTAAAATTCTCCATGTACGAATAACAAATCATTTCATCAACTTGGGATAACGCTGCAAAAAAATTGAATAAGTTTTGTACGTTACTGCAAGTATCCCTAATCTGGAGATTATCTATGTCTAGACCATCAAGAACAAACTACTAAATCAATTTCAATGAAAGAGAGATTTTAGCTCAAAACACAAAAAAATTCTAGAAATTGGATACTCTATAAAACCTATCTCTACATAAAATCTCTAATTCAGATTCTATAACTTAAAAAAAAAAAAAAAAAAAAAAAAAAACTGATCTACAGAATTCTATCATTTTTCCAGAAAATTTAAAAATTAAAAATATGATTTCTATCCATTTAGAGCTCTAAAAATTCTGTACTTAAATTTGGGAGTTCTATGAACCTAATCAAAGTTGTGGTTAAAATTTCAGCCAAAATCGTTGCGTGGTTTGGTAGATAAAAATTCGATAAAATTCTGCCACTTGGGATTACGAAAATAAAATTGGATTTAATAACATAAGCAAACTCATACCTTGATTAAGGAAGAAGAAGAAGAAGAAATTTTCGGGCTGAAGAGGCTGAAGACTTAATGAGTTTTCACTCTATCATATCTAGATAATTTCTAGGTTTTGGAGAGAATGAGACTTTTTTTTAAGGGAGGAAAGAATGAGGCTACAAGAGAGACTTTGTGAAAATATGAAACCCTAAGTCTAACTGGGTTAAATTTAATTCTCATGAAGTCTCTACAACGTTGTTAAGAACATACTCTTCGCCGCTTGAACAAAACGCCGCCGAGGCGCTTTTTTTTATTCAAGACACACAACGTCTTAATGACGTGGTTCCATAAATTGTACCGAGGCTAGAATTAAAACGTGCCGCGGAAACAACAAAATTATTTGTTTTTTCTCATCTTAAGAAACCACGTCTTAAGGACGTGGTGGCAAGATCTACACCGCGGCACGTGTAAATTAAGCCGAGGCATAACTAAAATTTTACAATATTTCGTTGAAACGTTGTTGAAAGTGCGTGGTGTTATCAACTATTTGTAGAAGTGGAAGAAAGTCGACGACGAAAGTCATTGACGAGGATGGTCAACGACGAGGATCGTCGATGAGGATGGTTGATGACGAAGGTCATCGACAAAGAAAGTCGACGATGAAGGTCATCGACGAGGATTGTCGACGACGAAGGTCATGGACGAAGAAATATTCATTATGCTTGGGTCTCTCTGAGCATTCTATGCTCCATCTAGGCTTCCTTGTTTTTAGTCGTCGAGGTTCTGAAGGGGCCAAGACGTCGTCGAATGTCCTTTGGGCTTGTCGATCAAGTTGTTCCTCAGGCCCATTATTAGTGAATATTAAATTATATTCACAACTTTGGTCATAAATCACATTAATTGTAAATCTAATTATTGAGCTTATCATTCCGAATATGGAACGAATTTACACATCAACAAAAATTGGCTGCGTAAACGAAAAAAGACAATTTAATCTCGCGAGGACCCAACTTAGTCCTTTTTCGGATCCATATTCTTGTAATAGGCAACGCAGCCCCAAACTCTAAAGTAACCGATGTTCAGTGCACGCCTTTCAAAAGCTCGTACGGCGAAACACTGGTCTTCTTTAGAGGAATCCTTATAACAAAGCTTCATCTCAAAAACTAAATGTCAAATCAGAATGCATGAACATAGAATTTATCATATCTTGCTACGCTCTATTTTTGCGTTCAGCTAACCCGTTTTGTTGTGGTGTACAATGTGCGGAACACTCGTGTACAATGTCGTTTTCTTCGTAAAACGCATTAAAATCATTGGGAAAATATTATTTGCCCTTATCACTTCTAAGGACTTTGATTTTTATTCCCAATTGGTTTATCACTTCCGCTTTATAAACTTTAAAAACCATTACAAGCTTCGTCTTTATGGTTTAAAAAAAACATAATTGAATCTCGAACAATCGTCTATAAATGAAATGAAATACCTATTACCTCCACGGGTTTTCACTCCATTAAACTCACACAAATCATAATGTACAAGATCTAATAAATTTGTATTACGTTCAACGCTATCAAAACGTTTCTTAATCGTTTTTTATTTAACACAAATTTCACATTTTTCAAACTTTTCAACATCGAATGAAATTAAACCGAATTTTATTAACCTTTTCATTGTGCTTTTATCGATATGTGCTAATATAATATTCCATAAAGTAACGGAACATGTAAAATATGCAAAAGTAGAAACTTAATTGATAACATTGTCAACGGTACAAAGCTTATTCATTTTGTTCGCGGAATACCCTTTACCAACAAACACACCATTGTGGGTCAAGATCAACTTGCCCGACTAATAAAGAGACTTAATACCCGGCTTACACAACAAATCCCGACTAACAAGGTTCCTAGATATATCCGGCACGTGAAACATGTTGACAAACGTCACTTTCTTTCCCGATGTAAAGTTGAGTTCCACGGTACCAGTGCCGACAATCTTCGAGTGCCCCTCGTTTCCCATCTAAACCTCTTGTCCACTGTTGACTTCAGAATAGGTCTTGAAGGCCGCTTTGTCATATGAGACGTGAACGATGGCACAAGTGTCGTACCATCATCCTTGAACCTTCCCTCTGACCACTATGTTGTCATCGGTCTTAGTGGCAGTAGCCTTGCTATTTTGGGTCTTCCGTATGCCGCAATCTCTGGCGTAGTGACTGAGTTTGGTGCACACAAAGCAGCCACCATTTTTGGGCCCCTTCGAAGAACCAAAATTCTTAAACTTTTGGTCTTTTTTAGAACAAAAAGTTCTTCTTCCCGTCGTACTTTTTTCCTTTCGCGCTCACCGCGTTGGCCTTGGAATTTCCGACACCATCAGATCTTTCCCTTTCCTCTAATTCCTCTTAGATTCGAAGGTGTTTCTGGATCTGCTGCAGTAAGATAGCCTCGAAATTGTGACGCAACTTCTTCCGGTAACTCTTCCAAGATTACGACAATTTCGCAATAAATGCGCTGACTTGGAAAGGTTCCGGAGTCTCAATCTTCACGGATCTCAGTTTTTTGACGAGCACTTGCAGTTTTTGCACTTGGGAAAGGATCGCCTTTGCATCAGACATCATAAAATTAAAGTACTCATAAATGAGAAATTTTTTGGTACCTTCCTCCTCTGCCCGAAATTTAAAGTCGAGCGTCTTCCATATGTCAACTGCCAAGGAGTTGTCCGTGTAGAGATTGTACAGACGGTCGGACAGCGTTTTCACAATGTGACCACGGAATAGTAACTCGTCCCATTTGCGCTTTTTGCGCTCCGCCTTGACCTCGTCAGTGCCAGCGTCCGCCGGTTCCGAAATGGGATCCAACTCCGGTTAGAGAACATAGAAAATCTTGAGGACCGTCAGGAGGAAGATCATCTAGACTTGTCATCAGGTGAAATTGGTCCCCACGAAATGGTCCAACTTCACGAGGTCTTAGTTCATCACCTTGATGCTTGAAATGGAAGTGTCGTTGGCCATGATCGAACTCTTTATTAGACTGTTGGAAATTTATTCTAGATGAAAATGTCACGGCTTGAATCGCACATGAGAACACTTTCCTAATAGAGTTTCGAGTTTTCTTGCAAGAACACCCAGGATAAGACAAGCCTTTCGGCGGGAAATCGCAAGACGAAGCGAAGTTCCGACCGTAAGCAAGAATGTGTTTCCGGAAGTGTTTTTAGAGAGCGAAATGAAGACTCAAAAGTGATTATAGTTTTTGTATTCGACACAATATTTATAGACAAAAAACATTTACGCCGCTCCCCCGGTGCCACGTGCTCAAGTGCTCAAGTAAGCTTAAAAGAAGCCAATATCGCCTCTACGCCAACACACCCGAGCCCTAGCCCGAGGCGAAGGCGGTGTTGCTAAAGCGTGAGGTGGCATAGTCTCATCACCTCGCCTCCACACGGCATCCATGTAGAATATTCATCAGTATGCCACATGTTGAGCTCACATTATTAATGCTTCCCTTATATATTGCACAAACTCTTTGTATTCTACCAATGTGGGACTTTTCATGTTCTCACATTTACACTTTACACAACACACATTATACTTGCATTTATTAGAACATTTATTGGGCCTCAATCAAAGCAAGGAGAGAATGGCTCAATTATTCCTTGATTGAGGCGGCTTGATAACTTTCCTAAAATATCTACCAGCTGTCATGACATCAAGGACGTCAATACTTTTCATAAATAGAAAAATTAAAAACATGAATAATTAAATACTTAATAAACGAAATTCATGTTACTTTGTCAGGCCAAACAGTTTACATGAAATTGAAGGAGAAGTCGGGCCAATATGTGCCAGAGGTCTGGTTAGAACGCTGGAGAGCAAATAGACGAATGGAGGGGCTCATGATCTGTACATCGGTGACATAAGAGACATTGGTTCCCATCAGCCCTACCATCGAAGGAATCGATGCTGTTGTCAATCTAACGAGCGTCGTTCCGAAGTTGAAGCCCAAGTTTGATCCCAGCAAAGGCGGTAGGCCCGAGTTCTATTATAAGGATTGTGCATACCTGATGCAGTCCAAGTCTAACCTACATTAACGCCTATTAGAAAATTTTATTTTCTTTTCTTTTGCTTCCGTTCTTTTCTTTTTATTTTTCGATGCATTTGAATAAGTCTTGCTTAGTGGTGCACGTCTGTTAGCACCGTAATAAGAAGAATTTTTTATTTTCTTTTCGTTATTATTTTTCATCCTTATTCCTTATAAGGAAAATAACTTCATTTTTATCGGGAAATTTTTATTCGAATGAATTTTCAGAAAATGAGCACGTCGCTCACCGAAATTTCCTCTTTGTTTGGACGACTTTGAGATTTCTTGATAATTACGTGGTGGACGTAGTTTTCTTGGGTTGTGATCGTGATAGTGGTGGACTTCACGCTCACTATACTATTTCTTCAATTATATCCGCTGCATCTGTTTGGTATCAGAGCCATTCCGTATCGGGATACGATCATGGCTCTGAAGAAAACTAGAGGTCGACCGGAGAATGAAGCTTGTACGAAGGGGCAGATGGCGCAAATGGAGCAGCATCTCAAAGTTCAGATCGAGCATATTTTCAACGACTGAATGGTGGCCGTGGTTACGCCGCTAACACGACATTTTTCTGAGGTCCTAGACGAACATCGGACTCCGAATTCTCGCTGTGAGAGGAAGCCAAATCCGACTCACGTCGATGAATCGGACGATGGTGAAGAAACCGAGGATGATTACCATCTACGCAGAGGCAGGAGAGCGAGAAAAAATTGCCCACGGGTGGAAGAGGATCGTGGTATCTAGGAGTCCGGTATGCGTACGGAGATTCCGGAGTTACACGGGAGTCTGCAGCTGGATGAAATTATTTATTGGCTAGGTTCAGTCGATGATATTCTTGACTTAGAAAATGATTCAGAAAATCGGCGAGTTTCCTTGATGACGACACGGTTTCGAGGTCGCGCAATAGCGTGGTGGAAACAATTAAAATTGAGTCCCCACCGATTGGGAAAACCAAAAATGCGACATGGGAAAAGCTTAAAAAAATATTTGCGCTGTAATTTTGTTCCTTATAATTTACAGCTGATAATGTACCAAAAGTTGCATTCTTAGAAGCACGGTTCTCGATCCGTCAACGAGTACACAACTAAGTTTTATCAACTAATAGCACAAAACGAGATAAATGAATCCGAAGATCAAATGGTGGCAAGATACATTGGTGGTTTGAAAATACATATTCAAGACACGATTATTCTCTTGGATCCCGTATCATTTCCAGCGGCACACCAACGAGCTTTGATAATTTATTGCTAATAGAGACGATCTAACTCGGGATATTCCGGACTCACAAAAGGTCCAAGCGTCGGAACAGCCGATATAGGAGGGCGAAACCATGGCTCGGGCAGTTCGCATAGTCAGTAACAGCCAGTGACTATTCCTATCGCCAAATCTACTACGGCACAAACAACTACCCATCCCAACACCGGTTCTGGAGTTAGGTGCTTTGGATGTTGATAGATTGGCCACTGTGAGAGAGAATGCAAAAAAACCAGGAAACGAGTGTTGTTTTTAGACAATAGGGACGATGACGAGGATTCTTACGTTAGTTAAGAGCCTAATTTCGATGAGGAACCTGCGAATGAAGAGGTTGTGACAGGAGATGTGGGGAACGCATTGATTATTCAACGCTCATTTTTTGCTCCGCGGATTGAAGAAGAAGACTCGCGTCGTCGAAGTATTTTTCTCTCCACTTGTACTATAGGTGAGAAAATATGCAAATTTGTCATTGATGGAGAAATTTATGAGAATATCGTAGCATTAGAAGTCGTACAAAATCAGAGTCTTAAAAATTGAACCCCACCCGAGGCCTTACAAGTTGGCATGGATGCAGAAAGATCGAGAGATGACAATTTCAAAGCGCACATTGATTTCTATTTCAATTGGAAATAATTATAAAGATAAAGTTTGGTGTGATGTAATTCCAATGGATGCTTGTCATGTTTTTCTCCGACGGCCGTGGTTATTTGATCGAGATGTTGTGCATAATGGTCGTTTGAATACTTACAGTTTTGCGTTCAAATATGTAAAGATTACCTTGCTGCCCAAGAAAATGGAGACCCAAGGAAAATCGACTCTTGAAAATACTTCGCTATTGAAAATGGCGATGTTTGATTAGGAAGTTCGTGATTCAGGTCTTGTATTTTCCTCGATCGGGAAAGAAGTCACTAGCTAGGTACCGGCTCCCACAGCGCTGCAGGGGCTTCTTGATGACTTTTGTGATTTATTTCCAGATGAGTTACCTGATGAGCTTCCCCTACTCCGCGGTATACAACATCACATCGATCTTGTTCCAGGAGCTGCGCTTCCGAATCGATCTCATTATCCTATGAGCCCAACCAAGCATGAGGAGTTACGTCGTCAAGTGGATGATTTAGTGGCCTAGAGATATGTCCGAGAAAGTTTAAGCCCTTGTGCAGTCCGGCTTTGTTGACACCAAAAAAAGATGGGACATTGCGTATGTGTGTTCTCAGTAGAGCCTATAATAAAATAACGGTCAGGTATCATTTCCGATTTCCGCGCCTTGATGATTTATTAGTCCAACTCAGTGGTGCCAAAAAATTTTCTAAGCTGGATTTGAAGAGTGATTACCACCAAATACGGATTCGAACCGGTTATGAATGGAAGACATCGTTTAAAACCCGTGAAGGATTATTTGAGTGGCTAATCATGCCTTTCAGCTTGTCAAATGCACCAAGTACATTTATGCGGGTCATGAATCAAGTTCTTCGTCCTTTCTTGGAAAGTGGGTTGTCGTTTATTTCGATGATATCTTGATTTATAGCTCTTCCATGGACGATCATATGCACAATCTGCGTGAAGTTCTCCTAGCTTTACGCAAAGAACAATTTTATGCGATTATAAAGAAATGTGTCTACATGACAAATGAGGTACTTTTTGGGGTACATTGTCTCATCTACCAGTTTAAAAGTTGACTCTTCAAAGGTATTAGCAGTTAAAGAATGGAAAAATCCAAAGACGATTACGGAGGTGCGGAGTTTTCATGGCTTGGCATCATTCTATAGACGCTTTATTCCTCATTTCAGCACTATTATGCACCAATTACAAACTGCATGAAAGAACGCAATTTTTTTTGTCACCAGAAGCCGAGAATGCTTTTGAGACGATCAAACACAAGTTGACCGCCGCTCCGGTCCTTGTGTTACCCGACTTCACCCAACAATTCAAGTTACACGCTAACGCATCAAAACTCGGTATCGGGGCGGTGTTAAGTCAAAACGGACGACCGGTTGCTTTCCATAGCGAAACATTATCAGGCCCAAATTTACAATATAGCTATTACGATGTAGAATTCTACGTCGTAATTCAAGCTATCAAGCATTGGTGAATTTATCTTTTCCACAAAGAGTTGGTGTTGTATACCGATCATGAAGCTCTCAAATACCTAAACTGCCAAGACAAGATTTCTTCTCGGCACGCTAAATGGATAGACTTTTTAGAGCATTTTACATTCATCGTGAAACACCAATCTGGCGCAACCAACAAAGTTGTTGACTCATTAAGCAGAAAACGCAGCCTCTTAGTCAAGCTCAAGATCGAGGTAATCGGGTTTGATTTTCTTCCAGAGCTATATGAAATTGTGATATATGCTCGAAGATCAATAACTCGAAATGAAAATATCGAAAATACCGGCCAACACTCACAAACCCGATCTTGAGATCAAGTTTTTGAATGTTTATTGGCTACCTTTTTCGTTAGCGAAGCTCTCTTAAATAGAGCATGGATTACCACCTAATGGGCCGGACCAGGACCGACTTAATAAAGCATCTAATTTAATTAATTAACCTAATAACAAAATTAAATAATTAAAAGATAAAATAAAAACGACAAGTCAACTAAAATATCCTAAGACCCCATTAAATATGACGACATAAAAATAAAAGACGCAAATAAATTGAACGAGATAAAGCTTAAACTCTCGGGGCCGTATCATTACTCCCCTTCTCCACTTTGAGATTGTCCTCAAGCTCAATCCTAGTCCCACGCACTTATATATCCTCGAGCACGTTTCTCGAACTCTTCTCTCTCCTTCCCTATACAACGGGCTAGAAATGTTTCATCATCATCGATGCCCCATGGATCTCGTGTAACCCTGTGCAGGCCGCCGTTCCATGAATTTGGGTCATAAACACTTTCTCGTGCATACCTCATTCTCTCAATGCTTCAACCACTTGCACATGTGACAGAACTGCAGCAGTTATGGTTTCGACCTACCTCGCCAGAGCCGCTATCGCTGCCCCTTGCGTTTTGACTGTAGCTGCAAATGCCGTTATCACCGCCTCTTGTCGCTTCGTCGCTGCTTGTTGCCGCCATTGGAGTTTAATGTTGGAGGCTTAGTATGGGCATTCCTCACCAAAGGTTGCTTCAACGCTATGGATTACAACAAGCTTTCAGCTCGAAATATTGGACCAGTTGAGATAGTGGAAAAAATCAATCCTAACGCTTATCGCCTCAAGCTTCCAAGCCACATGCGAACAGCAGACATGTTAAATGTTTAACACCTGTTCCCGTTTGCCAACGACGATGCGAATTCAAGGGGGAAATTTCTCCCACCTGAGGAGAATGATGCAGTCCAAGTCTAACCTACATTGAAGCTTAATGCAACAATTTATTTTCTTTTCTTTTGCTTTCGTTCTTTTCTTTTTTGTTTTTCAATGCATTTGAATAAGTCTTGCTTAGTGGTGCAGGTCTGTTAGCACCATAATAGGATGCATTTGTTATTTTCTTTTCGTTATTTTTTTCATCTGTATTCCTTATAAGGAAAATAACCTCATTTTTGTGGGACAGTTTTTGATTCGAATGAAATATCAGAAAATGAGCACGTTGCTCACCGAAATTTCCTCTTTGTTTTGACGACTTTGAGGTTTCTTGATAATTACGTGGTGGACGTAGTTTTCTTGGGTTGTGATCCTGATAGTGGTGGACTTCACGCTCACTATATTATTTCTTCAATTCCGTTGTATCAATACCCTGAACAGGTAGGCTATGCTTAGTTATTAAATTTGTTGAGGAAAAATAGAGAGAACAAATTTTAGAAAAAATAGTTCCAAAAGTAGTTCTAATGAAACTAAAGAAAATTGGAATAGATTTTGTTTTTCTAAGTTTTTTGAGCGCTGACAAGAAGGTCGATATCCTATTCTTTCATAATTCCTTAAAGATTTGTGTTTGTAAATGCTTTTATGAGTCTTTGTTGATTGACATATTATCTCACTTTTATTTGATTCATCACTTTTTTTTTTTTTTTGCAGGTTGATTGGATCCGGTAGAAGAATCAGATAGATGCTGGTGAGATCTCTTTTTCTCATTTTGAAGTATTAGAGTGTTTGGTCACGTTGGTGAATGGCCAAAGCAGCTAGCGCGAAGCACATTGTGTTAGTTTGTTCCATGGGTGGCACGAACCTCAATAATCCCTTGAACATCCTCGGCAATGGGAATATTTTGGTCGGTAATCTCCATTATTCGATTTATTAATTGAGCTCTAGTTCTCGTGCTCTAGTGAGGCTAAAAGCCTCACCTCTTTGACAGTGAACAACGCTTTAAACGCGTTGTTCTAGCTGTTGCGAGGAGTAGCCTCCGAATGTGAATTGCGGGTAACCCCGTGCGACTATCGCGCGGTAACCGGAAAACAGTCTCTCTCCGGCGAACGAATTCTTGCGAAAAACGCTCTTAAAAATGTTCTCGATATCAAAACATTTTAGAAACATAACCAAAAAATTCAGAAAATTATTCCGCACACAACAATGATTTTTGCCAAAATTTATCTCGTTAAAATCGCAAAATTGTTACGTGATTCATAACCTGACTCTGATACAATTGTTGAAATTAGTCTCGATTTAATGGGTCAATTAATGGCGGAAACATTAATTGAATTCCTTATTTTATAATCGATGAATCACGTAGCGAATAGAATTAGATATACCTCTTCTTGCGTGTATGATTTCATTTCCCGAGTTGTACGTTGTCGATCTTCGGGCACAAAACTTTAATCACCGAGTGAAGCCTCTATCAGTGTCCACTCATGAACAGAACGCCAACGCACGCCTTAATGCCGAAGGCCAAATTATCACCGAATCAATGCTAGTCGGATGCTGGTGATTCGACGAAAAATACTAATTCCACGGTGGAGCTTTAGGCGGCGTGAATCCCAAGGCACGGCTAGGGAGGTTTGCGGTTTTTTTTAGAGAGAATGGAAGAGAGAGTTCGTTTTTAGGGTTTATCTTAATGGACTTTATTAATTAAAGTCTGTAAAATATTAATTAATCAAATTAATTAATAAAACTTAATCATATGTTATGAAATTATTAGATGACCTCTACAATATTCATGGAGCATTCTGTAGATGATGGAGAATTCAAGAGCCATTAAAGAATTCTAGAGATGGAAAAATCTAGAGATCATTTCAGGATTTTAGAGATGGACGATTCTACATAATTCTACTTGATTGGATGATACAATGTATTGTATTAATGCAATGCTCTTTCATGTACACATCTTGAGGCTATAAATAGAGGCCATTTTAAAGCATCAAGACACAAGCAATACAATTCTCTCTACCATTCTATCTACATTGTTCTTATTCTCTCTAGCAATTTCTTTATTTTACAACAAGTTTCCAGCGCAAGTCTCTAATTGACTGAGCACGATTTCTCTAAGAAATAGGTTATATTCTTTACTTTCTTCCCAACTGCGATCTTCTTGCTATGATGGCTAATGATGGCATTATTTGATAATGAATTTGCACTTATCAAAGCCTAAGCCTAGCATAATTTGTTCTTATATATACTCATCCTGTGATTGTATATAATATATATACACGAATCATTTTTTCCAAACCTTGTTGTCACGTACTTATTGCATATTCAGTCTATGCATAACTCCTTTTATTATTTATGCGATGATGGCAAGTGATATCTGATGATATCCAATTATATACAAAATCGAGCAAAATATAAATTACACCCACTCAGATTCATATATAAATATAAAGAGGCAATGATATTCTATATTTAGTTTTATGTTTAACATATATATATTTATACGTTGAAGAAAATGCTTGTATGACTTTGATGAATATCTGTCACATATGATTTTTGTCGTTTTTAAGATTTTTTCGCTATAAATGATGTTCACCATCGAATAATTTGATAGTATGAATTACAGATTTATTTCATATACACGAAATACTATAATACGAAATTAATACATTTCATGCTTATTTTTATAGTTTCACAATATTGAACTTTACAATGCTCGAGTTCAATGCCTTTGATATTTTCGGCAAAAATTATTTGGCTTGGATTCTTGATGCCGAAATCCACCTCAATGCCATGGATCTTGAAGATACGATAAAAGAAGGCAATAGAAGATATGAACAAAACAAAGCAAAGGCCATGATATTCCTCCGTCATCATCTCCATGAGGGATTGAAAAACTAAATATTTGACGGTTAAGAATCCCGAAATCCTTTGGAAGGATTTAAAAGAGAGCTACGACCACCAAAAAACGGTGATACTTCCTAAAGCTCGCTTTGATTGGCTACACTTACGTTTGCAAGATTTAAAAAGTGTATGCAAGCATAATTCCACAATGTTACTTCTCAATTGAAATTGTGCGGAGAAGATATTACCGATAAAGATATGTTGGAAAAGACTTTTTCCACATTTCATTCCTCGAATATGCTCCTGCAGCAGCAATATCGTGAACGAGGGTTTACAAAATACTCTGAGCTTATTTCATGTCTACTTGTTGTTGAACAAAACAATGAGCTCTTAATGAAAAATCACAACTCTCGCCCTACTGGGTCAGCTCCATTCCTTGAAGCAAATGCTATAGCTGGAAATCAATTTGAGCCTAATCAGCAACACTTCCGTGGACGTGGTCGTGGTCGCGGACATGGTTATGGACGTGGTCGCGTTCATTATAATCAACATCGGCCAATTTCAAGAACAAATCGCACAACCACTTGAAGTGGAAAAATAATGATGCGAAGCCAAAAGAAAATACCTCATTCAAGAAGACCGATAGTACTTGTCACATATTTGGAGGAAAAGGTCATTGGGGTCGTAATTGTCGTACTCCAAAACACCTTGTTGAGCTTTATCAAGCCTCACGTAAAGGAAAAGGTGTTGAGACGAACTTCACTGGACATAATGATCTTATGTATCTTACCCATTTGGATGTTGGCGATTTCCTTGAAGATTCCAATGGGGAATTTGACAAATTAATCAGTGATGGAAAGATGGCTTGAGAATATGCTGTTTTTATTTTGCCTGGAAATGTTTAAGTGTTCGAGTTTGTTTAAGTGCTTGACTTTGTTTAAGTATTTTGAGTGTTTGAGTTTGTTTAAGTGTTTGAGTTTGTTGAAGTGTGTTTTAGTATGTTTTGTGATCGTATATCAATGTAATATTTGGAGTGTCTTGTTTCTAATGAAATTTATTTTTATTATGAAGAATTATGGACGAAAATCTCTCTAATTATGTGAAAGGCAACGGGGAATCACTTTGCTTGGCGGATTGTGCGACAACACATGCCCTTTTAAAAGATAAAAAGTCTTTTTCGTATCTCGTATTAGCTAAGGCTAAAGTGAACACAATATCTGGTACATCGGATCTTATTGAAGGCTCCGGAAGAGCCAATGTAGTGTTACCAAATGGTACACAAATCATTATCAATGATGCAATGTTCTCAACCAGATCAAAAAGAAACATGTTGAGTTTCAAAGATATCCGACGAAATGGTTATCACATCGAGACAACAAATGAAAATGACATTGAATATTTGTATATCACGTCTATGGTCTCGGGGAGGAAAGAAATTGTGGAAAAACTCCCATCATACAATTCTGGATTATATTATACTTTTATTAATCCAGTTGAATCTAATTTGTGATTAACCAAAAACCAATGGACCCGTAAAATTTTATGATATGGCATGATCGTTTATGCCATCCGGGTTCCATAATGATGCGAAGAATCATAGAAAATTCACATGCACATTCCCTGAAGAGTAGAAATGTCATTTTGTCAAAATATCTCCCTTGTGCTACTTACTTTGAAGGAAAACTGATAACAAGACCATCTCCAATTAAAGTTGCGACTGAATGTCCAACATTTTTAGAACGAATTCAAGGAGATATATGTGGACCTATTACCCCGTCAAGCGGGCCATTTTAGTACTTGATGGTACTTGTTGATGCATCGACACGTTGGTCGCATGTTTCTTTATTTTCCACTCGCAATGTTGCGTTTGCAAGACTGCTTGCTCAAATAATACGATTAAGAGCACAATTTCCAGACCATGCGATAAAGCGTATCCGTCTGGACAATGCCGGGGAATTTACATCTCAATCATCTATTGATTATTGTATGTCAATTGGAATCACGATTGAACACCTCGTGGCTCATACTCATACCCAAAATGGGTTAGTAGAATCGTTTATTAAGAGGCTTAAATTGATTGCTAGGCCTTACTTATGAAAACAAAGTTACCGAATTCTGCTTGGGGACATGCAATATTGCATGTTGCATCGTTAATTCGAGTAAGGCCAACTGCATATCATAAATTTTCCCCTTTCCAGCTTGTCACTGGCCAAGAACCAAATATCTTTCATTTGAGAGTGTTTGGATGTGCAGTTTATTTCCCTATATCTCCCCCTCAACGTAGAAAAATGGGACCCCAAAGAAGATTGAGAATTTATATTGGATTTGAATCTCCATACATTATTAAATATTTGGAACCCATGATAGGTGATATGTTTACGGCACGATTTGCCGACTGTCAATTTGATGAGACAATGTTCTCTGCATTAGGGGGAGATAAACAAAAGTCTGAAAAAGAAAGACAAGAAATTTCATGGAATGCATTGAAATTTGGATTCTCCTACAAATCAATGTGAACTAGAAGTTTAGAAGATCATCCACTTACAAAAGGTTGCAAATACGTTTCTTGATGCATTTAATGATGTTAAGAATGTGATAAAATCACATATGCCAGTTGCAAATGTTCATTGTAGAATTACTCTTCCTGATGAAGAAATGGGTATATGCTAGCAAATGAGTCTAAAGCACGCCAGAAGCGTGGTAGACTAATTGGATCCAGAGATAAAAACCCAAGAAAAAGAAAGGAACAAGTTCGGCAAGTTAGTACATCACATGACATCACGATTCATAAAGAAATGAAAGTTACAAAAAAGGAGACGTTTCCAAAAGATGATGAAACAACTGAAATAGATGACAATGAAGAGATCTCGATTAACTATGTCACTTCAGGTGAAACATGGAATAGAAAAGAAGTTGTTATGGATAAGATATTTGCATATTCAATTGCATTAGATATTTCAAAGAAAACGAGGATCATGAACCAAGATCGGTCAATGAATGCCGACGAAGAAATGATTGGCCAACATGGAAAGATGCCATTGAGACAGAATTGAATTCACTAAATAAACGCCAAGTCTTTGGACCAGTTGTCTAGACACCTGAAGATTGTTGGGGGGATTATTTCTCCCAACTCTTATGTAACCGGTCTAAACCGATAAAGAATAGGCACCGAAAATTTCAAAGATAAACTAATCATGCAAACACGTAGAGTAACCTTTTGATGCGTCCCATTCCACATCAAAACTAAAATTAATTACGTTATGGGCCATAATTAAATTTACTCTATCCGGTTAACATAATACAAACAAATTTTCCAAAACAATTAATTCAATCATACAACGTATCGATTTACGGGATTGAGCATGTAAAAATTATCATCATCAATAAATATCGAATATACCTGAAACGAATTCCTCACAGCGTTTTTCTGACTCTGAGATAGCTTCTGTGATTTTGTGCCTTGCGGATTCTCCCAGTAGCCTTCCGATGTATTCTCTAGAGCTAGACCGCTAGGATGTGTGGGCTTCGAAGGTGACCATGAACTTCGAGGGCTTGAACCGAAATTGATCTCTTCTGACTCTGATGAAGCCGAAATAAAGAAGGAGAGAGAGAGAGAGAGAGAGAGAGAGAGGGGGGGGGGGGGGGAGAGAGAGAGAGAGAGAGAGAGAGAGAGACTTCTATGAGCTAGCTAGGTTAGGTTATTGTGATCTTAGCTTTAACCTATTTATAGGTAAAAAGCTATCTCAACTACCTTAAGATATTCACTCATTACCTTTATTTAAACAGATAATAATGATATTATCAAATCTTATTTAAATCTTTTTATCAAAGATTTAAATCTTAATGATAAGATAACAAATCTTGGATTTAACTAACCAATATATGAATACAATTAAAATCGATTTCTAATTATATATATATATTATATAATTTCGTTTTTAATTAAATAAAACCGAAATAAATATATTCATCATAAAAAAACGATTTCTAATTGAATTTCAATCTAATATAAATCTTTTTACTTATAATTAATTATTAATAAGTATTAATAATTAAATCAAATACTTAAAATTATATTATTAATTAAATACAACTGATATTGAATCTTGTATCTAATATACTTTCAAATTCGTAACTCTAAACAGACCTAAATCCGGGTACTAGTCGGATTACTGTTTTTAGCATAATTCTCTCTCAGAGTGTCGAAATAACACGATTAAAATTTCAATCTTCTTAGAATTCAAATATCTACCTTACTGGAAAGTTTGGTAATCAAATTCGAAAAAAAAAATCATTTGCCTCTACAGATAAATAGACGCTTCATGACTAAAGTCCTGGAACTGTTCTATTTGGATCCACCCAAATATTCGTAAAATGAATAAGGTTGCGGTGTTTACTCTTGTGGAGTTACAAAGGGGACTAATGGACATATTATTCAAGCTTAGGTGAAATGAAGAATTTCACCAACTTCGGTTACATTCCACTATAGCTCGAAGTTGAAATAAACCTCTCAAATAATAATATTTAATAATAACCCTAACACAAGAGTCCATTGTTATAATCAGATATGTTGGAACTTTTGATTTACCTATTTATGTTTAAATCATTGTAAGGGTACTAACTGCCGTATTGCCCTTTCGATGTTACTATCGTTATCTTAATGAATCCTACAAACCACTCACTCATTGGTTTATTAAGCCAAGGAGCTGTACATGAGTGCTTGTTTGTTTCTCCGAAAAATCATAAAGAAAATCATAAGTGTCTATCCATATCTTCATCCATGCAACTTCATACGGCCAAACCTTCTAATCCTAATATGAAAGTAATTAAGAATACCAGTGTATTCTGTAACGATCATATTAAAGATCATGTGAGTTAAACCGCACAAGTCCATGATGCTCAGGATATCAATCGATTCCATCTGACCATCTTACTTGATGATTTCGGGTGTTATGTCTGTCCATCCAGTACGGAGACCCCTCCAGTACATGGTAACACTCAAATGTGCAGGACCAGCACCTAATTCAGTATAGCATCTACACTAACTGTGTTATTTGAGTTTACCACGTGGTTAGCCCAATTAGAAGTTCCCACTTTTCAATTATTAACCACGGATATCTTTAAGTTTCGAACCTATGTAAGTCAATACCTTCTTCACACATAGACACTGTGTGATGACTTAGCAGAGTTAGTAAGTTGTTCGTATACTTTGGGATGAAAACATTTAATTTTATAATATCTTTCTATATAACTGTAAAAACTATTATTAATAAGTTATATGTCATTAATAAAAAAATTGTCATAGTCTCAGTGAAGCGGGATTAGAGGGAATATTAGAAAATATGTCCAACAAAGATGTCAAACCCGTAGGATATAACTGGGTATTTGTGCGCAAACAAAATGAGAAAAACGAGGTCGTAAGATACAAAGCACGACTCGTCACACAAGGGTTTTCACATAGACCAGGAATTGATTTTAAAGAGACATATTCACCGGTTATGGATGCAATCACGTTCAGATTTTTACTTAGTATGTCAATTTCCGAGGGATTCCAAATGAATTTAATGGATGTCGTGACAGCCTATTTATATGGGTCACTTGATAATGATATTTACATGAAAGTCCCTGAAGGATTAAAAATGCCTCCAACATGCATCTCAAAGCCCCGAGAAATGTACTATATAAAGCTCCAAAGATCTTTGTATGGGCTAAAACAATCTGGTCGAATGTGGTATAATCGACTCAGTGAATACCTCTTAAAAAATGGATATATCAACAATAAAATATGTCCATGCGTTTTTATCAAACGGACAAATACGGGTTTTCCATCATCGCGGTTTATGTTGATGAATTGAACATCATTGGAACACATGATGAACTTGTGGAGACAATGGAATACTTGAAAAAAGAATTCAAAATGAAAGACTTTGGGAAAACAAAATTTTATCTCGGCCTTCAGATTGAACATATGTCGAAGGGGATTTTTGTTCACCAGTCATTATATATCGAGAAGATCCTTAAACGATTCAATATGGATAGATCACATCCTTTGAGCTCCCCCATGATTGTTCGATCACTTGATGTGAAAAGGGATCCATTTTTGCACCCGTGAAAAAGAAGATTAACTCCTTGGTCCTGAAGAACCATATCCCAGTGCCATCAGAGCGCTAATGTATCTTGCTAATCTCACCCGTCCGGATATAGCATTTTCTGTTAATTTGCTAGCAATATTTGGTTCTTCTCCGACTCAGAGACATTGGACTGGTGTTAAGAAAATTCTAAGATATCTTTGAGGAACATCTGATATGGGATTATTTTATTCAAAGGACTCGACGTCCGAATTGATCGGATATGCTGATGCCGGATATTTATCTGATCCCGACAAAGCGCGGTCACAAACTGGATATGTATTTACATATGGTGACATATGGGCGATCAACAAAAAATACCCTTACAACCACTTCTTCAAATCACGCTGAGTTGTTAGCTCTTCATGAAGCTAGTCGTGAATGTTTATGGTTGAGGTCTTTGATCCATCATATCCATCATATCTGAGAATCATGCGATCTTTCAATAAATAAAGGAAGTCTAACTATCTTATACGAAGATAATACAGCTTGTATAGCTCAAATCAAAGGAGGCTACATCAAAGGAGATAGAACGAAACATATTTCTCCCAAGTTCTTCTTTACTCATGAACTTCAGAATGAGGGAGATATTGATGTTTGTCAAATTCGTTCTAGTGACAATCTTGAAGATTTGTTCACTAAGGCGCTTCCTACGACTTCCTTCGAGAAATTAGTCTACAAGATCGGCATGAGAAAACCCAGAGATCTATAATGAGATTTACAGAGATGTTACGATAAGGGCGAGATATACGCGCTACACTATTTTTCCCTTGCTTTAGGTTTTATCCCAATGGGTTTTCCTAACAAGGTTTTTAATAGGTAACTAATATGCGTATTGTACAAATTATGTAATCTTTCTTTCGGGGGTTTTTCCCACATGGTTTTTCCCAAAAAAGTCTTTACGAGGCATAATATTTGTACACATCATCCAAAGAGGGAGTGTTATGAAATTATTGGATGAGCTCTACAATATACATGGAGCATTCTAGAGATGGTGGAGAATTCAAGATGCATTCGAGGATTCTAGAGATGGAAAAATCTAGAGATCATTGGAGGATTCTAGAGATAGAGAATTCTAAAGAATACTACTTAATTGGATGATACAATGTATTGAATTAATGTAATGCCATTTCATGTACATATCTTGAGCCTATAAATAGAAGTCATTGCAAAGCATCAAGACACAAGCAAAACAATTATATCTATAATTCTCTCTAAACTGTTCTTATTCTCTCTAGCAATCTCATTATTTTACAACACATAACAAATATCACCTACCGCCAACCCAAATTACAAGGATAAAAAATAATATTTTTATAAAATGACTATGTAATATACATTTAAATTAACAACCTAAAATAGCACCAAATGAGCACACAAACCCAAAGGTCACATTCATGGTCATTGAGTCCAAATAATTGAGCCAAATTGTCCTTTTCTCCTCCACCACTCTTATTCATTAATTATTAATCATTATAATATTTACACAAGGAAGTAGTAGTGGTGGGTCTTTTTTTATTAATTTTTTTTCTATAATATATATAAGTATATATCATGTTTTTCTTTTCAATTACATAACAATCAAACCCTATTATTGTAAGGAGCCAATGAATGTGATATTATGATAAATTAAGGGTCCCAAATTTTCCTTCACAACTCTTTCCAATAATTTCCAAACAATTGCATTAAAAAATGCATTGCGTTGAGTCATAATTTGGGATCAAGCTTGGTCGCTTTCACTTCAATTTGTGGCGGCACAAGCCTTATATTGTGACACTATAATATAAGCACAAACTATAGTATATACGAATATATATTATGAATTTAAATGTTCACATACATGACATGAATATTTAATAGGAAAAGTAAAAATTCCCCAAATTTCCAAGGTGTTTTCATTGTTATGAATGACATGAACACTACTATTTAGTATTTATTATGATGGTGAAGTAAGAAAGGGAAGGGCAATATAAAAATCAAACTTAAATTATATTAGTTATTGAATTAACTCCATAAGCATGCAAACTTAACCATGATTGATTGCAGGACTCCAACTTGATTAGAACTGCTTGGATGAAAAATTATACTTAATACTAAAAATATTATTTTGAATGCAATTCAATAACTACTCAAAAGTCAAAACCTTCTTGAAACTAATATTGTTTAAAAATACACCTGTAAAGTGATTTTAACTTTATTTATAAGTTCACACCTTTCAAACCTGTCAATAATTTGATTTTAGTAATTTTATAAGTTCGTGGTCCGAAAATCGATTATTGCTTAATAGGTCAATTTGACGAGTTTACGGATCGGTAATGAGTTTATCAATATTGTTGTAGTATAATTTTTAAAAATTAATATCGATTTTGCCGATCAAAGTTTTTTAAACCTTAGTTTTAAATGAGTTCTTTTAAATCAGTATTTGTAAACTTATTTTCATCCTTTAGAGGTAGGGGTGAAACCATAGAATATCAATTTTTTGGGTATTTTCTTAGTCTAATCCTTATTTGTTTGAACATTTTAAAATTAGGCTTGGTTCCACTAGAGAGAGAAAAAAACATGTAGAAATAAAAATAATTAACTTTATTAATAAATGTGTAGTCTTTTTTTGAGAATCATAGTTGAAAGTTGAAACCTTTATACATGTTCCATGCTTTTAAAGCTTTAAAACCTCCAAAATTGAATGTTATTTGGTTTTGGGATTTTGTTATTTTGGTGTATTAATGAAGGGAGGTGATGATGGAGAATAGATATTGTAAAGAAATTGGTTTAGATATACCTCTCAATTATAGAGGCATGATCTCAAAGGTGATCTGGAATATATTGGCACACACTCACCCCTATCTATTGTTCACCAATTATTTAGGAATTTGATGCTTTGTGGTCTCTTTCTTATTAATTTATTTATATCCCATCTTCACTGCGTGTTGCATATACAAAAGTTGCGTTTTCCTCAAGTTAGGCTCGCAAACTTCTCCTAAAATCATTGAGCCCAATAATTGTCCATATCAAATCATTTTCAAATGGCTGCTTCATAAAAAATAAAAATAAAGAACGATGTCTTTTATCTTTTTGTCTTTATTTAGTTCGTCGTTTTAAATAATGACCATTATAAACTCTTAATTTTGTATTCTTATCTATATTTAATTATTTTATCATATGTCAAATAAAGAACGAAATAGGAAATCTCAAGATTTATTTGATCCCATGGAGTACCGATACCAAAATTATTCTTTCGTATAAACTGACAGAAATCTACTAAAGGCTTGTTAAAATTACAAATTTAGTGGTGTTATTTGACCATTTTACAAAGTTAAATAAAGACAAACAAAAAAATGTTTGAGGGCTTTCGAACTGATTGTCTTAAAAATTAAAAATAGATATAATAGCTAAAACCCTCAATTATGATTTATTGACCAGAAATTTATTATTATGGCCTTGTCTATTTTGTTCTCCTTCTTATGTGGTTGAGAAAAATTAAAGGTTTTAGTGTATTTATTTGGGGCTTCCATGAACTTTTTATATATGTTGATAAGATTCAATTTTGACTGGCCACAGTCTAATAAGACCAGCTCTAAAAGAGAGATGTGAATGAATAAGACCAATCTCAATTCTGGTCCTTATATTTCTGCTTTCTTTACTTTTTTTCCTTTTTGGGAAAGAAAGTGACAATATAGCATGATGTCATGATATATTTTATACATACATAAACAATTTTCACGTTACATGTCTCTGGAAATGTTAAGCGGATTTCACTTCAAACCAAAAACAAATAACTTGACACACCTTCTTACCATAATGCACTTAATTTGGTTGGGATTTATAATTTATAAATTCATATGGAAATTGATATATGAATATATATATATTTGGCTATGTTTTTTTAATCAAATTTAGCGTGTGAACTGGTTTTAGTCTTTGTTATATTGTAAGAATCTCTACAAAATATATTACGTTATTATTCAAGCGTTTATCTCTAATTGTTTAAAGTATATTTGGGTTTCTTCTTTACAATTTCAACTTGGTTTTATTGATCTCCATTTTTAAATTATATTTGGGTTTCTTCTTTACAATTTCAACTTGATTTTGTTTTATGGAGTGACTTTTTTTTGGGCGCTTATGTATATGTGCTTAAAGTTGTCTTGCATGTTGCAACTAATACAATATGTCGAGGTTTCTAAGAACTCCACCATTATGGATTCGAAATTTTCCCAAGAAAATTTAGGGAATAAATTAAAAAAAAAAAAACGAGAATAATTTTTCGAATATTATATGAAAAAAAAAATTAATTATCAAATTTCCGCGTACTGCACCTTCTGGTAGCAGGCACTGTTTGAGACACTATTAAACTCCGTAACCACTTGTTTATTCTATATACAAGTTTATTAACAAAACTATACAACAATAATCATGTAATGTAATGATTCAACCATTTCATCTCCATTTAATAAACTACATATATTTGCGTTTCTTCTTTGCAATTTCAACGTGACAAGGAAAACGAGGCCATTAAAAAATTATATACATGAAAGTGAATCATTTTCATCAAAAGAAACCATGGAACACACATACTTAAAGCTTGTCAAAAAGTTGACTCTTGAAAAAAAATATAATTAAGGCGGCAAAAGCAACGGTTGCCTTAAGCCGAGGGTAATTTCGAAATAATCACAAAAAGGAAGGAAATTTCCTAGGCAATGCAGTCCAGAAGATACAACCATTACTCGGTATATCTCCTTGTAATGTTGAATAAAATAATGTTAGGAAAAACAAAACGTGATTAGCACAGCCAAATTACTAAAATAGTCCAATAATACAATAAATAACTAAAATATTACATCTCAAGCCTATTTAAACCCACTTCTCCTTCTATTCTTCCTCCTCCCACTCCTTTCTCTCATTTCTCCCTTGTACACTTCTTCAACAAATTCTCTCAAACTCCCAATCTTTTTTTTGGTAAGTTCATAAATGCCCTTCATTGTATCTACATTTTTATAATTATATCTTTTTTTTTTTTTTTTGTGGGTTGTTCACAATTCGTTGCTTTGAGTTATTGAAATGAGTCATACTTGAGAAAATCAGAAGAGTTTGGTTTGATCACCTTTATTTGTTTTGGTTATGGGATTTCTTTCATATGTGGAAAGCAAATGACACTACTCAAAGACAGCTTTTTTATGTGTTTTATTGGTTGTGGATTGTCCATTCAAAAACTGAAAAAAGGCTTATCCTTCATACATGGAAAGCTTGGGATTCACCTCAGATTGTCCACTTTCCATCACCCTTTTCCTTTTAGTGGTTCTCTGAGTCAATACATACACATTTCATACACTCTAAATCTCTATATAATAAGCTTCCATTCTTCTTGTTTCTCATCAGAAAAACAATGGAATTCGATGATCGTTATCTCCACGTTCAGAGGCCGAAATACGACTGTCTTATATTCGGTAAGCGTTTCGTCCATTCAAATTTCATACTTGTTGTATTATTGTATTACTCTTAATCTAAATATGGATTGTCTTTCTAATTTCAGATTTGGATGATACCCTTTATCCTCTCAGCACTGGGATTGCCGAGTCATGCCGCGAAAATATAGAAGGTGCAAATCCTATTATATTTGTGGTTATGAATTATAGTTTAATTACTACATTATTAATTAAAATAATGATGGAAAATATTTCCTCAGACTATATGGTTGAAAAGCTTGGCATAGAGAGGAGCAAAATCGGCGTATTGGGTAACCTTCTCTACAGAAATTATGGCACAACTATGGCTGGCCTAAGGGTATTTATGAACTTTTTGTTTTTGTATTGTTTCCCCCTTAATTTTGGATTGATAATAATGTGGAAATTTGATTATTTTGCAGGCAATTGGTTATGATTTTGACTACGATGAGTATCATAGGTGAGAATAATTTATCCTGTTTTATTGTCGTAATTTTTTATTTTTATTTGAGAAACATTATTTGACGTGTCGTTTTGTTTGCGTGCAGCTTTGTTCACGGGAGATTGCCTTATGAGAACCTCAAGCCCGATCCGGTCCTCAGGAATCTCTTGCAGAGCTTGCCTTACCGTAAAATTGTACGTTTTTTTTTTAGTACCATCAAATTTTAAATTAGTAAAATATAATCTCTAATTCAACATAAAAATAAAACAGGTGTTGAGTGTGTTGTTTATTTGTATTTTTGTACCCTTTCATCAATTTTGACCTTTTTATATATCATAAAATCAAGAAGAAAAAAAATTGCCTTTACTACCAATTTTATAATTATTTTACACATTCTTAATTAAAATTAAGTTAAGGGCAAAAGTGAAAAAATTATTCTCGGTATACTTTAATTGTTTGACACACTGACGGGTGTAATTAGCTAAAAATGAAACTAAATGATATAATAATTAATAAAGCTAATAAATTAATATTTATTACTATTAATTAAAAGTTATTTTTTTTCTTGAATAAACTATATTCTGATGATATTGGTGTTCTTTGATATGCAAATACTTGCAGATATTCACAAACGCAGACAAAGTCCACGCAGCGAAGGCTCTGAAGAAGCTTGGCCTGGAGGATTGCTTTGAAGGGATCATCTGCTTCGAGACACTCAATCCTGTCCACAAACACACCGTCTCCGATGACGAAGACGACGTCTTTGTCAGATCAAACGACGACCAAAATGCCACTGGCTCTGCTTTCTTTGACATCGTCGACCATTTCTCTCGCCCGAACCCCACCGCCAAGCTTCCCAAATCACCCATCCTCTGCAAGCCATCGCCATCCGCCATCGAACGGGCTCTCGAGATCGCCAATGTCGACCCTCAGAGAGCGGTGAGACTTCAACACACAAGCTTTGCTTCTAACCACAAATCATTATAGCGAACCCTTGTTTCGAGATATTTTGATCCCGGTCCGATTTCTGATATTTCCAAATATTAAAATTCAACAAAAAATGATAATGAAAAAGGGTATTCGCCGGTTTTAAACCAATATTTCAGTAAAAAAATCGATAAATCCGTTTTCACCGTACTAATAAAGAAAATAACTTAGTAATTAACTTTAAAGTGCATATTTAATTAGGACCAGTATATCATCACACTTTGGTTTGTTGAAACCGGTCTCGGTCCGTTTCGCAAAATCAAGACTTCTAATACCGTAATATACCTCGAACGCAGATATTTTTGGAGGACAGTGTCCGAAATGTTCAAGCCGGGAAGCTAGTTGGCCTACACACCGTCTTGGTAAGCCAATATATATTCTCCTAGGACATTCCAATAAATTTACATATATATAGATATATATATATATATATATATTTGATTCTGATAAAATGGTGATTATGATCATAGGTTGGAACGAGCCAGAGGGTGAAAGGGGCAGATTATGCGTTAGAGAGCATCCACAACATTAAAGAAGCACTGCGAGAGCTGTGGGACACTCACATCAAAGCCCAGATTCCCAAGCTCGCCGTGGAGACTTCGGTCACTGCTTAAATATTAATATCATATATAGCCAATTGTGTGTGCAGATGAAGTTGATGTATTATTATGTCCTCATCATATATAATATATAATATATATATATATATATTTATGATTATATAATAAAGTATTTTCATGCCAATCGTCTTCCCGTTATCTGGGTTTTTTTATTTATTTGATTGACATTATTGGAGTACCTAATAATTCACGTTGGACAATGATAGTTTATTGAATTGAAGGAGTCAATGCTCAACGTATGTTGTGCTTGTGCACGCGAATCCATTGCTTTATGTGAAAAGGATATGAACGAATATAATTTATGATTTATTCTAGATATATATGAAATGTTTTTGTAAGAATCATGATAATAAACAAATATAATGTGTGTTTGGTCTTACGAATTATAAATAATATTACGATAATAAACATTCAATTGTGAATGAAACCGTCCACCTTCCCTAATCAAACTGATTGAATATAATTAATAACATAAGGTATTGTCTCAACCAAAAATAGAAGAAAAAAATTAAAATTAGTCCCAACAATAATTTTAATCAGGTATTGGCAATCAAAATGCCTACATACTATTTAGAGGTGTTAAAGTGGGCCGGGCCGGCCCAGCCCAACCCGCCCTGACTCGTAAAAAAAGCAGGTTCGCCCCGCTCCGCTTTTTTGTGGGCCGGGTTAGGCCCGCCCCTATCAAAAGGGTCAGGCTGGGTTATGCATTCCTAGGCCCGCTCCGAACCCGCCTCGCCCCGCCCAAAAAGCCCACCCCGCCCCGCCCCGAAGCCCACATAAACCCACCCCCCGTGGCCAACTCGCCCCGTCCCTATAAAAGCTGTTGATGTACAAATTCGTCATTATTTAATGTGACATAAAGTGCTAAGGTTGTGAATTAATTAAATTTACAAACTATGATAAAAGGCTTTAAAGAAATAAAGTGGTATTCGTAAAAGCCCATTTGAAGAAGCCCAAAGAGATTCTCAGTCAGACCAAGAACCAATGGACATAGGCTACTCGGCCCAATGAGTTCTAAAGCCCAAATCCACCCGGTAGCAGCCCAGAAAGACGAGGGTAGAGTCGTCATATTCTCTACCCGGCATCCCATTTCAAATTCAGACGGAAGACCAGGAGCACGGAGTCAAGTCTTCAACGGGCATAATTCAAACGCGACGACCAGAACGAAGTCGTGGGACACGTGTAGCCAGATCGTCCATTCAACCCGGTCAGCACGGAGCGAAGACCCCTCGATTCCTGGAAGTTCAACGGGAAGAATTGAAGTCTATAAATGCCAAGCTCAAGCTCAGATCAACACACGCACACTTACAACCTCGAGAGAATACACTGAAGAATTTCTACCCGGCATTCTTGTCATTTTGAGATCTTGTTGTGTTCTTTCTTTCTTCCTCCATTTCTTCTTGCTCTCAGACGTGATTTGGCTGCCTGTAGCTATCCGTCTATGTTCATTGTCGCAATAAACTAACAGAGGAAGTAGTCAACAACCGCCTTGGGACGAACCTCTATAAAAAAACCCCTCGTCTCATTTATACCGCTTATATACTTATACATATATCGTGAGTGAATCGTGAGCTTGCAACGTGAGAGATCGAATTCCACCAAATTGCTTCATCCAAAAATATCAAACACTCACAAGTCACACTTGACTGATTGAGGTGGGAAACCACGTCAACAGTTTGGCGCCGTCTGTGGGAAATTGATCTCGCTAACTCCTAAAAGCTCAAAGCACTCCGCGAACATAAGCAACAACGAAGTCGCAATCGTGAATGGGTCTGAGGTGAACAACCCAGATCCAAACACGGAATCAAGCAACCTACAGTCTCAGCTAGAGGCTAGCGCCGCAGAGAATCGAGAGTTGCGCCAGCGACTCGAATCTCTGGAAGCCAACCAAGCCTGAAATGAGCGTCGCCAAAACGCTAACCGGACTAATCCGGGACAAAGCTCTGGGAGTCAAGGCCGGACCGGGCTCGACGCTGTCCACTTCGACTTTGCCGACGTGGACAATCCGCAAGCGCCAAGGCCAAACCAGCCCCGACTACCCAGCGGCCCTAGACCCGCGACGCCTCCCCCGCCTCCTGAAACAGGAACACCTCTTTTTACCCCCTTGACGGGCTTCTACCCGTCTAATGCGGGGAATGTTGCTTCGAGCAGTCACCAACGCCCGGGACCCCAAAACCGACAATCGGGGTACGAGCAAAGCCGTAACATCAGCCAGGCCCTCAACGGCCACCCGGTCACGTACCCGAGGTATCCCAGCCCGGTGTACGGACAGGAACCCCTCCATGTTGTGCGTCCCGAACAAGCTCCCCAACGCACAGAATTGGAGGAGCTCAAACGCTCAATGGCCGAAATGAATGAGAAGCTCATTCACGTGCGCTCTCGCGTACACAGCGCCACTACCGCTGCCCCCGAGATAGAACGTCTAGTAGAGGAGGCAGAAAGGACACCCTTTAAGCCCGTCATAACTAACGTTATACTCAGGGAAGGCGGACGAGTATATGTGCCAAAGTACGACGGGACGACCGATCCCAAAGTACACTTGAGATCCTTCAGGATCGCGATGGGGCGAGCCCATCTGGAAGCGCACGAATTGGACGCTGGGCGCTGCCAATATTTCTCTGAAAATCTGGTCGGCCCAGCGATGGAATGGTTCTCGAAACTTGAACTACGTTCCATAGACAACTTCGGACAGCTAACGACCCTTTTTCTCAAACATTTTTCCATGTTTATGGAAACTGAGATCACGGCGGCAAACCTCTATGCATTGCAGCAAGAGAGAGGAGAGCCCCTCAGAGCTTTCATGACCAGGTTCAAAAAGACCATGGTCAAAATAAACGGGATCAGTGACGAAACCGCCATAGCCGCCCTCACGGCCGGATTATGGTACGACTCGAAGTTCAAAACGGACATCGTCGTGAATCGTTACGACTCCATCGAAGACGTAATCCACAGATCATCCAACTGGATCAGGCATGACGAAGAACTCGAAGCCATGCGAAGGAGACATGGGTCCCTACCCGTCCACCAGCGGAATACCGGGCCACCCGGGCAGCAGCCGCCGCCTAGGGCCGGGAATCACAGCATCCCGTTCAGGGGACAAAGGAATCCCCCTCCAGTCCAGAAGCACCCATTCCAAACCCAGAATCCGAGGGCCAACAACGGACCCAACACGCGAAGCCCGTACGTTTTCAACGTAAATTCGGAAACTGCGGAGTCCGAAGAACAGATCGAGGCGGAAGAAACTCCTGGAGAAGTCCTGGTCAGCTCGAGAGACTTCCCACCATACAGCCACGAAGGTTTCCCGAAGCACGACCCGAAAGCGTGGTGTAACTTCCACAAGGTATTCGGACATCATACGAAGAATTGTATGGTACTCCATGCTCGCCTAGCGGAAAAGTACATCAACGGAGAATTGGGGGAAATAAACTTCGGCAATGAGCTGAAAGGTGGGCAATCGATCGAGCAAAGCCCTCCCCAAAATCAACACCAGACCGGCCATAAAAGAGAAGAGCAACACAGAACGCCGCGCGAAAGCATACAGCCTAACAAAAGAGGACGAGTACACATGCTCGAGGAATCAGACGAGCAAACGTACGAAGAAACGGAGAATTCCGGAGAGCAGCTCAGCGACATCCCCGAGCCCATCGGTAGAATATATACTATCGTGGGAGGTTCCCAGCTACATGGTAATTCGGTAAACTCCATCAAGGCCCATCAGAGGAGGCTCAAGGCCGGACCGGTAATCGTACCGAGGCAAGAGCCAGACTTCGAGATCTCATTCAAAGATAGTGAGGCGGCCACACTGATTGGTCCGCACGACGATGCGTTGGTCGTCACACTCCTAGTTTCCTCGTATACGATGGACAGGATCCTAATCGATAACGGGAGCTCAGTCGACGTGATCTTCCTGGAGCCACTGCTAAAACTAGGGGTAGAAGAGACAGAAATCAACAGAGAAGCCATCCCGCTAACCGGCTTCGATGGAGGAACCATCAATGCCATTGGCACGGTGCGACTGTCCATCGCAGCAGCAGGGGTCGGGAAGACCAAAAATTTCCTAGTGTTGGACTGCCCGTCAGTTTACAACATGATATTAGGAAGACCTTGGCTGCACATGATGAAGGCCGTACCGTCAACCTACCATCAACTAATACGCTTCCCGAATAGGGCGGGAAAAATCGTTGAAATCAAGGGAAATCAAAAGCAATCCAGAATTTGCTACATGAGCGCGTTCCGGAACATCCAGGCCGTCAAAGCCGGACAGGAGCGATCTACCGCGTAGCAATTAATGGCAGTAGACGAAAAAGAGGACGACGGACAGGAAAGGACCACCGATACGGATGGACCTAACCTGGAAATGACAGTCCAGGTCCAGATCGATCCCGACAACCCGGACCACCGGGTAGGAATCGGGAAAGGATTAGACAATAACGTCAGAAAAGATCTCCTCAAATTCCTGACCAAAAATCGGGATTGTTTTGCTTGGTCTCACAAGGACATGCCCGGCATAGACCCAAGCATCACAACCCATCGCCTAAATGTAGATCCGAGCTACAAGCCAGTGAAACAAAAAAGGCGAAAGCTAGGCCCGGACAAGGCCCAAGCCGTAAACGAAGAAGTCACAAAACTGCTGCAAACCTGATCCATCAGGGAAGTCAAATACCCGGACTGGTTAGCAAATACGGTGGTCGTGAAAAAGAAAAACGGGAAGGCTAGAGTTTGCATCGACTTTACCGACCTGAACAAAGCTTGTCCAAAAGACTGTTTCCCGATGCCCCATATCGACCGTCTGGTCGAAGCAACATGTGGGCACGAACTACTGTCATTCATGGACACATTCTCGGGATACAACCAGATCCTAATGCACCCCGAGGACCAAGAAAAAACGGCATTCATAACCGATAGAGGAATATACTGTTACAAAGTTATGCCCTTCGGATTGAAAAACGCCGGAGCCACATATCAAAGATTAGTCAACCAAATGTTTGCCGAACATCTCGGTAAAACTATGGAAGTCTACATCGATGATATGTTGGTAAAGTCCTCCCAAGCAACGGATCACGTGACCCACCTAGAAGACTGCTTCAACATACTACGAAAGTATCAAATGAAGCTCAACCCGACGAAATGCACCTTCGGGGTAACTTCAGGAAAATTCCTAGGTTATCTGGTCACACAGCGAGGTATAGAAGCCAATCCCGACCAGATAAATGCCCTCCAGAACATGCCCTCCCCAAGGACTGTTCGAGAGACGCAAAGGCTGACTGGGAGAATCGCCGCTCTTAACCGGTTCATATCAAGAGCCACGGACAAATGTTTACCCTTCTACAAACTTTTGAAAGGTAATAAAAAGTTCGAATGGACCGAAGAGTGCGAAGAGGCCTTCCAAAAGCTGAAAAGATACCTCTCCATCCCACCAATACTCACCAGACCAATCTTGGGAGAGCCATTGTTTTTATACCTGGCTGTCTCACCATCGGCGGTGAGTGGAGTAATCGTGAGAGAGGACCGCGGAGAGCAGAAGCCGATCTTCTACATCAGCAAATCATTGGAAGACGCTGAAACCAGATACCCGGCAATAGAAAAACTCGCGCTGGCAATGATAACCGCAGCGAGGAAGCTTCGGCCTTACTTTCAGTCCCATACCATCATGGTAATGACGACCCAACCTTTGAGAATCATCCTCCACAGCCCGAATCAATCGGGAAGGCTTACGAAATGGGCCATCAAATTGAGCGAATTCGACATAGAATACAAGATCCGAACCTGTGCGAAATCACAAGTATTGGCTGACTTTCTCATCGAATTACCAGCCGACGGTTCAAAAGAGGGCCACGAGGACGGAGAATGGAAACTCGAAGTCGACGGCGCGTCAAACCAAGGCGGATCCGGGATCGGAATTCGTTTGATATCCCCCACGGCAGAAGTGTTGGAACAATCATTTCGATTGAAATTCCACGCGACAAACAACGAGACCGAGTACGAGGCCCTCATCGCCGGCCTCAAACTAGCAAAAGCCGTGGGAGCCCGGAAAGTAAGGGCCCACTCCGACTCAAAACTAGTTACCAGTCAGATCAGTGGCGAGTATGCCACCCGAGATGACAGGATGGAAAAATACCTCTCGGTAGTAAAAGGCTTAATTCAACAATTCGAACACGTCGAAATAGTCCAAATACCGAGGAGTGAAAACGCGTCAGCAGACGCACTGGCCGGGTTAGCTTCGACTTCGGACCCCGAGGTCAGAAGGATAATCCCGGTCGAAACGATAGACGAACCCAGCGTAACCCGCGAAGTTTGCAATATCCAAATGGAAGAGGATGATTGGAGGACCCCAATCATCAACTACATCCTAACCGGAGCCAAACCTCGAGACAAGCAAAAAGCTAGGAAACTAAGGATCCAGAGCGCTAGATTTTGCATGATCGGGGAAAAATTGTACAAACGTAGCTATACCGGACCCTACCTAAGGTGCCTAGGAAAGACCGAAGCTCAAATAGTACTTCACGAGATCCATTCCGGAGAATGCGGCAACCATTCGGGAGGAAGATCTTTAGCAAACAAAGCAAAAAGGCAAGGTTTTTTCTGGGCCACTATGTTAGCGGACAGTGAAAACTACGCCAAAAGGTGCGACAAATGCCAAAGACACTCCCCGTCCATACACAGACCAGCAGAAGAACTCTCATCAGTCTCAGTCCCGTACCCGTTCATGAAATGGTCCATGGACATAGTAGGACCGTTCCCCCTGGCCCCGGCCGGGAAGAGGTTCCTACTCGTCGTGACCGATTACTTCTCAAAATGGGTGGAGGCAGAATCGTACGCAAACATTAAAGATGTTGATGTAGAAAATTTCCTATGGAAAAACATCATCAGCAGATTCGGCCTCCCAAAAGAGATAATAGCTGACAATGGACCACAATTCATTTCAACGAGATTCCAAAACTTCTGCATAAATTGGAAAATATCCTTGAACACGTCCACTCCGAGATATCCTCAAGGCAATGGTCAAGCCGAAGTAGCTAACCGGGTAATAGTGGACGGAATCAAGAGACGCCTAGACACCAAAAAAGGACGATGGGCAGACGAGCTCATAGGAGTCCTCTGGTCCTACAGAACTACCCCGCGTAGGGCCACCGGGGAAACCCCCTTCTCAATGGTACACGGCACTGAGGCCGTAATACCAGCAGAGATAGAGACACCCAGCCTCCGAAGGGAATTCGCCCCTTTGGACGCAGAACTCAACAACGAAATGAGGGAAGACCAGCTCGACTACATCGACGAAAGACGAGAACAAGCTTTGATAAGAATTGCCAACTATCAAAACTCGATAGCAAGGTACTATAATTCAAAGGTCAAACGTCGAAAATTCATAGTGGGAGAGTTGGTCCTCAGAAAAGTTTTCCAGAACACCGCCGAGCTGAATGCGGGCAAGCTCGGGGCTAACTGGGAAGGACCTTACATCGTCACCGAAGTAGTAAAACCTGGAGTATACCGGCTAGCCACTCCGGACGGAACAAGAGTCCTCCGCAGCTGGAATGCCATGCACTTAAGGAAATACTACGCCTAACCCGACCTACCCGGTCTCCCCTGAACTACGTAATGACTTGATCCCCAAATTTGGGGTACGTAGGCAGCCTATCCTAAACGATGGGCGCAGTCTCAATCCAAACCCAAAACCAAATAGGCCCAAAAACCACGAATCGCAAGACTCAATAGAACCGGCCTAAAAGGAAAAATGTCCCAAAACGCCCGTCAAGGCGACAGGCTTACCCGGGTAACAGACCCATCACCTAAGGTAACAAACCTACCCGGGTAACAGACCTATCACAGAAGGTAACAAACCTATCCGGGTAACAAACCCCCACATAAGGTAACAAACCTACCCGGGTAACAAACCCATTGCATAAGGCAACAAGCCTACCCGGGTAACTAACCCGTCACATAGGGCAACAAACCTATCCGGGTAACAAACCTAACCGGGCTTCCAACCCGTCCCTTAAGGCAACAAGCCTAACCCTATCGAAAAAATAGGTAACAATATACATCTGGTTTTTACAAGTGTGTTTTTCAGAAAGCACAACCTGCGGAATATTGTGATGGACGGACAAAACAGACTAGACGAGAAGTGTCAAAGGAGCACAATGACAAAAGGTACCCGTGCATTTTTTATACTTAGCAGATTTCAAACTTTCAATCTTTTGTTATTTATCCTAGCATACGATAAGACATTCGGAACCTCAGATAGAAAAGCATATATAGAAAAGTACGATTAGAAAATTAACTTAGAAACACAGGCAAATAGAGAATAGCAAGGAAATGACGAGAATAATATAGAATAAAATAGCAAAGGCCCTAACCACGGGCATATCCAAAAACCTTACAAAAAAGGGTTCAAGTAGCCGTAGACTTGCCCATAGAAATTGTTCTGGCCTGTGGCCTTATTAATCGAAAGACAAAAAAAAAAATGGGGGAAACTCTATGTGTCGACCCCGGGTACCCCCACGACCTCTCGGTCCTCCTCCTCCTCCTTCTCTTCTCCCTCTCCTTCGCCGGCTTGGGCTCCATGCTCAGCAGTCTCCTCTGCGACAGCAGGCTCGTCTAAGATGGGCTCTCCAAGGGCGACGGCCTCCTCGGCAGCAACGGGCTCGTTCAGGGTCGGCTCCTCGAGGATCACCTCCTCGGTATCAGCAACGGCGGGCAAGGTGGGCTCATCGACGACGGTCACTCCGGCCACGGGATCTTCAACGACGGGCTCGATGGCGGGATCTTCGGAGGCAGACTCCTTGGCGGACGATTGCTCGGACCGAAGGCTCAAATCTACAAGAGGAACATCGGTCAGCTCGGCATCTGGAGACAAAGCCGGAGACCCTATCAGCGGTGCCGGAACCGCGTCCAAGAGAGCTTGGTAGCGAGCAGCGTTTCCTTCTAGGACCTCCTTCTCAGCCTCGAAATCTTGAACGTTGCCGTCAATGATGTCTTGGATCAGCTCGAGGCAACCTTCGGCTTGATCCAAGCAACTGTTGTCAGCAGCCGTACCTTTGTACCACGCGATTAGCGCGTCCCTTTCCTCCACCTTTCGGCGATACCGGGCGCGGACAGCTTTCTTCTCGGCCTCGCGGTCGGCAGATCGTTGCCGGGCCTCAGCCAGCTCGGCAGCAAGGCGCTGCACGTCCTTTTTTAGGGCCAAGGCCTCTTCTTCCTTCTCCTTGGCCAACTCTTCAGCCCGTCTTCTGGCCGCATCAGAGGCCAGCATCTGCCTGGCGGCCATCTCGCTCGCACCTTGAGCCTCCTCAATCGTCCGGGTAGCGTTTGACAGCTTCTCCCGGAGATCGACGACCGTATTCCCGATCCCCTTGATTCGAGCATCACAGGCGGCAACCTTCGTGCCCATCACGACGATTTGATCCGCCTTCTCCCGTATGCCCTTCACGGCATCAGCCAACTCCCTCTCCTTCAGCGCAAGCTGCTCGGAGGTTTGCGCGCCCTCTCTAGCCTCATACAATTGGTCCTCATAATCGAGGACCATGTCGTTAATGGAGGCGACGAGCTGCACGTCCAAAAACCAAAGTTAGAAAAAATTAAGAGATAAGTAGCAACCCAAACCTAAAGCCGGCAATGCTTACCAGAGTTGTAGCCGCGGCCATATCCTTGTACGGCCTCTTCTCCGCAATACTCCTAGGGACCCTGCCGACCCCACCGTTTGTTAACTGCCGGAGAAGACCGGCCGCCACCTTAGGTGCCTT
The DNA here is from genome assembly GCA_954871525.1 of Parietaria judaica. Taxonomy (NCBI): domain Eukaryota; kingdom Viridiplantae; phylum Streptophyta; class Magnoliopsida; order Rosales; family Urticaceae; genus Parietaria; species Parietaria judaica. Next base: position 7,168,049 of record OX940868.1, read on the forward strand.
ATAGAGACCCTTGTCCCCCATCCAAGTGCACCCCGCCTTCCGGGAGACCATCTTCTCCCTAGCTTGCCCTTCAACCACCGGGGGAGCCAACCCCGTCTTCCCCGCCTCACCTCGGGAGGCCTCCTTCGGGCGTTCGCTCTCCCGAGCAACCCCCTTACCCTTCTCCAAGGCCCTCGCGCCTCCTTTCGGGACTAAGTCCCTCCTCACCTCCTCCTTCGGGGCCGGATCCCCCTTCGCCTTCTTCCGGACCCCAGAGTCCCCTCCTTCGTGCGGCCTCTTCGCGGCCACCTCTAAGCCCGTCTTCGGAGCAGTTCCGTCCTGAGAAGGACGGATCGCGCCCTTGGAAGGACGAGCAGGAGCAGAAGAAGGGGCAACCTCTCTCTCCGAAGACTTCGCCAAAGGCGTGACCTCCGGGGTACTCTCCCCGTCGTCGGAAAGTTCGACGACATCCTTCTTCTTGGTCGCCCCAGAGGCGACCTCAGCAAGAGACTCCCGAGCAGGAGTCTCCTCATTCCTCCTACTCGTCTCCTGACGAGCAGCCTTGGCCGGCGCAGATGCGCCAGGCCCCCTCTCCTCAACCCGTCTGTTCGTCTCCTGACGAGCAGCTCCAGCAGAGGCCGAACCTCCGGTTTGACCCTCCTCCCTCCGCTTCTGACGAAGACTCTGACCCTTCGGGCGAAGAGCGTCCATATCCTCTACACGTTAAAAATCCATACTTAGAAAAAAATAAGATAGACAAATACGAAACAAAGCCAAAAAGACATATTTAAGAGTCATACCCGGAAACTCCTCCTCGTCAGGCTCAACCCAAAGTCCGGTAGCTTCGAACCTTTCTTTTGTGAAGTTCGACCATAGCTTCGGACCGTTAGGGAACAGCTTCCTCTTCAAAGCCTTCCACTCCTCCGTAATCGGACGAGACTTAGGCTTCTCAGGGTCCTCGACTGCGCAAGATGAAGACAAAAAATTAGCAAACACATAAAAACAGCCGAACAAAAAAAAAAGAGTAGAAAACCCAACCCAGAACCTTACCTATCTCGTGGACCCATTCATTCCTATAGCCCGGCCAAGAACCGAGCGTTTCCTGACCGGCCATGAAGAAGAAATACTTGTGGGTCCAAGCACTCTCCTTCTTGGGAAGACCGGTTATGATCTCCCCTTCCTTGACGGATAGGAAAAACCTACCCTTGGCCTGACCGTTGGCCTTGATGACCAAGCCCGTCAACAAGTCCCAGATTGTAAGTGAATACAAACATTCGTGGGACCGGACAAGCAGGGCCATCAAAATCCGGATAGAATTCGGGCTAAGTTGCCCGATAGAAACCCCTAGATAACTAAGGTACTTTAGGATTAGCTCGGGAATAGGAAATCTAAGCCCCCCGGACTCAAAAAACCTCTGGTATACACAGACCCAGCCGTCCGAATTATACTCGTCGGCATGTTCATCTGGACCCGGTAACCTAAGCTCTATCGACAAAGGAATGTTGTACTCTACCCGGATCCTAACCAGATCCTTAGGTTTCAAAACTGACTTAGGAGAATCTGTAGTCAGAAACTCCGTTTGCCATTTCGAGACCGTCTTCTTAGGACCCATCTTATGAGAATAGTTCAGAAAACCGAAAGAAATCTAAACGAGCACAAAAACCCAGAAACCGGAAGGTACGAAGATTCAAGAAAACAGGAAAACTAATATCCAGAAACCTAGAACAATTCCCAAAACGAACTCACAGAAAAGAACGGAGAAGAAACTAGAACCTGATTCCCCTACGAGAGTGATGAAGAAGACGACGAAGACCTCCAATGGCGATTCGCAGAGTTTATCTCACTAAGAACTCAAAGTTTTCTCTCTCTAAAAATTCGAAAATGGTATTCGAATACCATATAGAGTATATATAGAGGAAAGACAGAAGAGGTTACCTTCGAAAGACGTGCGACGGGCTGAAGCTGAAGAGACGTGCCCATTTAATGCAAATCACTCGAGTATTTATACTCAAAAATTGTCGCTGATCCTACGGTTAGGGTTTCCTCAAAAAACACAACAAACCTCATCCTACGGTTGAGATCAGCGAGCTATCCGGCGACACGTCAGCACGACAGCTGTGCCAGGAGAATGTGAAGAGTTTATTCCCTTCGAACTCCGCAAAATGGGACACGTGTTGTAACTGTTCCCGCCCAAAATTCGAAGCGACGGTTACAGCTTCAAGACCCTATCCGTCCATCTGATCTCGAAATTATCCAAAATCCTGCCCGGATTATGCAGATTTGCGGCAAAAGTCACAAATTTAATTAATCCTATCCGGCACGAATTTTACATGATTTCATCGAGTAAATACTATAAAATTTACTTCGTATTTTTTATAGTAGGGGGCTAACTGTTGATGTACAAATTCGTCATTATTTAATGTGACATAAAGTGCTAAGGTTGTGAATTAATTAAATTTACAAACTATGATAAAAGGCTTTAAAGAAATAAACTGGTATTCGTAAAAGCCCATTTGAAGAAGCCCAAAGAGATTCTCAGTCAGACCAAGAACCAATGGACATAGGCTACTCGGCCCAATGAGTTCTAAAGCCCAAATCCACCCGGTAGCAGCCCAGAAAGACGAGGGTAGAGTCGTCATATTCTCTACCCGGCATCCCATTTCAAATTCAGACGGAAGACCAGGAGCACGGAGTCAAGTCTTCAACGGGCATAATTCAAACGCGACGACCAGAACGAAGTCGTGGGACACGTGTAGCCAGATCGTCCATTCAACCCGGTCAGCACGGAGCGAAGACCCCTCGATTCCTGGAAGTTCAACGGGAAGAATTGAAGTCTATAAATGCCAAGCTCAAGCTCAGATCAACACACGCACACTTACAACCTCGAGAGAATACACTGAAGAATTTCTACCCGGCATTCTTGTCATTTTGAGATCTTGTTGTGTTCTTTCTTTCTTCCTCCATTTCTTCTTGCTCTCAGACGTGATTTGGCTGCCTGTAGCTATCCGTCTATGTTCATTGTCGCAATAAACTAACAGAGGAAGTAGTCAACTACCGCCTTGGGACGAACCTCTATAAAAAACCCCTCGTCTCATTTATACCGCTTATATACTTATACATATATCGTGAGTGAATCGTGAGCTTGCAACGTGAGAGATCGAATTCCACCAAATTGCTTCATCCAAAAATATCATACACTCACAAGTCACACTTGACTGATTGAGGTGGGAAACCACGTCAACAAAAGCCCACATAAATCATATTTTTAAATTAAAAAATTATTAAATTGTAATTACTCTAAATATTTTATTGTTATAGAAATTAAAAATTATCTTTGTATTACATGATCTGTTAATTTATTTTGTATATATATTCTACGTAATGTTGCTCTTAAATTTTTTAATTAAATTTTAACTTTTTAATCAAAATTCGCTAATCGATTTCCATTAATGATTTTAATTTTAGTTTGAGAATAAATTAATCAATTACAACATTGATTAATTTTATGTATAAAGCATATATTAATAATTCACTAGTTTTAACTTTACAATTTATGATTGCTAGCCACGTTCATAAATCCCTATTCTAATTTTATATTCAATAATTAATTTCAAAATCACTTATTATCATTTTATTATTCAATTATCACTATCATATTTACTATTTAACCTCTATATCTTGAAATTCACGAATCAATTCATCTTGAAATTCACGAATCAACATTCATTAATTTTAAACTTTCAACTTATAATTCGCTAATCAATTTCATAACTTACTAATCAATTTCATTATTTGACTTGTAAAAGCCCAACTAAATCCGACCCGTAAAATCCACTAAATCCGACTCGTAAAAGCCCACTAAATCTGACTCGTAAAAAGCCCGTCTCGCCTCGCCCCGTGACATTGTGGGTTCGGGTTCATGGGCCGGGGTGGGCCTTGATGGATTTTTCAAAACCCGCCCCGCCCCGCACATTAAACGAGACGGGTCAAGCCCGCCCCGTTTAACATGCGGGCTTAACGGGTTGTGGGCCGGGCCGGCCCACCCCGACACACTTGACACCTCGAGTACTGTTAATTAATAAGTAAGACTATGGAAGTGTTTGGTTTTTCATAGACCACTATAAATTTCATAAAGAAAAACAAAAAACACCTTTTAATTGTTTTGGTATATATTTTTTTTCTTTTACTTAACAGCAAAAAATATAGCTATAATGATATATCATTGATCAAAGTTTTATAGTATTTTGTAATAAGATATTACTATAATATTGACTCATATAACTCAATTATTATTTTTTAAATATATTATGATAAATAAAATGATATTTTATCATGTTAATAAATTTAGTTGAATTATTTATATTATAAAAATAATTTAACTATTATTATATTATATTACATTATTTATATTTGTAATTAGAGTAATTAAGTTTAGATATATTTTTTATAATTAATGTAAATAATTTAAGCATAATGTTAATATATACAACTTTTAAATCAAAATATTTTTTTATTTCAGTACCATAAATTTAGTTTGACTTATGCCCAGTTTGGCATTGTTAGGCTGTTTTCAGAATTACTTTTAAAAATCATTGTCAGATGAAGTGTTGTCGGAGAAAGTAATTTACTGTTTGGTCAATCAAAATGAAAAACAATTAGTTTTATAAAAATTTCAGTTTAGTGTTTGGTAAGCAGTTTTACTTAATTAGCTTTTAAATGTAAAAAATACTGAAGTAGACATAAACAATATAAATTTAATTTCAATATTAATATAAAGATATAAAAAATAATATAATTTAAATAGTATAATTATTCAATAAATAAAATAAAAATTCGTTCTTTGTTTTTTTTTGTGTCTTTTGTGCTTCTAATTGACAATATTTTTTTGTGAAAGTGCTAATTTTTTACATCCACGTTTCTTTCGTCCACGGTAAAAAAATAGTAATTTCCGATTATGGTCATTGACTTTTTGTTGACTTTTCCGGTCGAGCTGTTGACTTTTTTGGTTGATTTTCCAAGTCGACCATGGACTCTTTTGAATGATTTTTCGAGGTAAAGTCATTGACTTTTTGTTGACCTTTTTGGTCGACTTTCTGCCCCCTGACTTTTTTGGTTGACTTTTTCGATTGACTCTGTTGACTTTTTGAATTAGGACATAATTGTGTTTTTTAGACAAGCTCAGGTTGACTTTTCCAGAGCGGGTGAAGTCAATTTAGTGGACCTTATTTATCTTTGGCCTCTTTTGTGTTTTTTAGGTTGAACCTTAATTTTTCTAGGCTCTGAAAAATACGCATAACATGAATGAACAGTACTATTTTTGTAGTGATGCTACAAAGTGGTAGAAAGTAAATAAAAGAAAAATTATGCTATATATGTGTTAGTAATTATGCTAACGATTCCATTCCTCAAAAAAAAAGTATTCTTACGATTTGTATAGTTACTTAGACATTCTAGACAAGTATTAATATGAGTACTTGCATGACAACATTTGCCATAAAACTAAGTTTATAGCTACACATGTTTATAATCCCAATCTTTAACAAGTCTGGAAAGTAAGGATTAATTTTACCCAATAATCGGTTAGATAATTACAAACAAACAAAAACTCAGCTAAATAAACACTCTTTTAAACCCTTCAATTTTCGGAAGTTGTCCTTTTTGTAATTTTCGCCACGTCCACGGCGCGATGGGCTTGTCGCACTTCCGGAGATCGCGCTTTCCATCCTTAGAAACTTATTTGTGCAACTATTTGAAGCATGATACTTCTTGTTTCACCTCAAAATGATTGGGCCCGTCTTTATATATATGTTATACATGTTTAAGATACGAAGTCTTACATGTGTATAAAATAACTAAATAAGTATGAGAAATAATATTTGAAAAAATGAATAAATTAGGTAAGAGATTAATAAATCCCATATCGACTAAGAATGAACCAAGTTAGAGGAGCTTAAGATATAAAAAGAGGACTTGGGATGACAAGTATTAATATGAGTACAGGCTTATAGAGCAAAATTACTTATGTTGTCATGAAAATCACAATGCCTTGCGCAATCGTTAACCCTGAAAGAAAAGGTGGTCGTAATGGCTTTCAATTGACGCCATCCCCATCTTGCATACAGTTAGCTCACTCTTCCATAATTAAATTAAAACCAATAGTTTTAATTTATATAATGAAGATTTGTTACTAAACCTTATGGATATACTTTTCATATACTTTTTTTTATGTGAAGGCACTTATTTTATTTTAGCTAGACAAGGGCCTCTTTTGCTTCTGGACCATAAGGCCGGTATAATTATGGCGCATCAATATGTTAGGCATGGCCTTAAACAAGTTTATTTACCTAATTGTAAAAGATTATGAAATTAGTCTTAATAAATAAGGCATTTATTATGATAATCTTTTTTTATAATTTTTTAGGGATAATGGAATGTTTAGTAATATTTCATGATGGAATGCAATTGTAATTTATCATCACACTAAAGTCAATGTGAGGAAGATTGATAAATGCAATAAATGAATTAAAATGTATCTGTGACTTAATTAAGCGGGTGAGAGCCCCTTAATTGTTAAAGTCATTAATGCAACAAAATGGAGAAAATCTTATCTTGGATTGATATGTGTATCATACCCATTAATAGCATTAAGTACGAAGTGTCTTCGTCTTGGATAAGACTTGACTAAGTTCCGAGAGTTGCTCAACGGAGATCGTCATTGACAACTTTGAATTTAAGTCGTAAAAGATGGTCAAATGGTAATTAATCTAAATTTTAAAATGATCTTGAACCCCGACTGTTGGATTGATTGTGTTTAAACTGTTAAAGAACAAAAAATGTATCGTTACCAATGCGGCTATTTTGGGAACATGATAATTGACATGAAAGAGTAGCTTAATCACATATATGGGTATCACATAGCTTTTTATTAAGTCAATATGATTCCATGAATTGTCGGTGGTGAGAAGTAATACGGGACTCGGCGCAGCTTACGAATGGTAATAAGAAGTGAGTCTTTTACAATATCACCTATTATAGGTATTTTTTTCAGAGCCCAAAAAAGTAAAGGCTAAATCCAAAAAAGAAAAAAAGAAAAAAAAAATATGCCCAGAGGCCCATTTTTAAAACTGAAACATCCGCGGGACGCCAAATGACGCCGAGACGACTCCCATAGGCGCCGATACGCTACTCGGAGCGCCTGGAAAGCATAGAGACGATCAGGATCGCATTTGGATACCCGAGGCGACCTCTTGGCACCTATGATCAAGAAGGGCATAATTACACAAAGGCCTCTACGAGCTTGATGGATGCCCGGGGACGCCAAATGACGCCCACACAACGCCTATAGGTGCCGTTAAGCTATTAAGAGCTCCCGGAACGCATAGAGACGATCAAGGACGTTGTTTGGACGCCCGAGGCAACTAGTGCGCACCCAGGCTCAAAAATGGTATAATTACACATAAGTCTTTACAAGCTTAATGGATTCCCGGGGATGCCAAATGATGCCCAGTCGACGCCATAGGCTCCATTAAGAAATTCAGAGCGCCTAGAGCGAATCAAGACGATCAAGGACATGTTTGGACGCCAGAGGCGACCTATGGGCACCCAGGCTCAAAAAGGGCATGATTACATATAAGCCCTTAAAAGCGTAACAGGTGCCCGAGAAAACCACACGATGCCCAATCGATGCCAATAGGTTCCATCAAGATATTGGGAGCGCCCGGAACGCATTGAGACGATCAGGTACGCGTTTGGACGCCCGAGGTGACTTGTGGGCAACAAGGCTCGAATAGGGCATAATTACAAATAATCCCCTAAAAGCCTAACAGATGCTCGAGGAAACCAAATGATGCCCATTCAACACCCATAAGCACCGTTATGCTATTTGGAATGCATAGAGACCATCACAGACGCGTTTAGACGCCCGAGGTAACCTGTGGGCACCCAGACTCAAAAAAGGCTTACTTACACATAGGCCCCTACGAGCTTAATGGATGCCCGAGGACGCCAAATCATGCCCAATCAACACTCCTAGGCACCGTTAAGCTATAGGGATCACCCGGAACATATAGCGACGAACGCGGGCGCGTTTAGACGCCTGAGGCACCCCACGGGCGTAAAAGGGCACAAAACAACTTTTTAATTGCCCAAGGGCCAGCAAAGTAATTTATAATTGCCTCTAGACCCTTGGCACCTCCTACAAATAGGAGCTTCATTTCATTCAAACGGTAACTCATTATAACGCAGCTATAAAATTCTCGTTTTCTCCTCTATGTACATATTTAGTAAAATACTCGACTAATGTTGAGCGTCGGAGGTGAATATGGAGGTACCCCATTCTGTTCCCTTGACCGGGTTTTTTCTTATTCTACAGACGGGGAAGCTAGTTAGAGCAGAAGCCCTGGAGAAATTTTAGGAACGATTTCTGATCACCTTGTTAGATTCTGTTCTACGTAGTGCTCGTGATATCCCTGTCTATTATCTGAAGTAGATATACGAATTCGTGGATTGATCGAGGACCCGTATCAGGACCCACAATACAGGGGAGGGGTCTAACCTCCGGGGATCACCCAAAGGTCCACGCTCTAAGCCCGTTCCAAGTTAAAAAAAAGTGTTGGGCTCGGCCCAAACCAAGATATTGAGCCATTTAAGTGTTTGATCCAATTTTATGCATCAACATTTTGGCGCCAGAAGGAGGGGAGCTGACATGTTCAAGCCTTGAGTCCCTGCCAGCACATCCAATGACTTCGGAACCGACTCAGTCGCTAAAAGACCTCGGAACTTCCATTGTCGCTCAACACCAGGTACAGGACACGCACGGCTTCAATTACTAAACTTCCGCCACGCTGGAGAACCTTTGTCGTGCGAACCCCCTACTTCTGCTTGATGCCACCAAGCTTCCATAAACTTCATATCGGTCACCTCAACAACCTCAACAACTACGACATCAAGCTCAGTCTTTGTCGCTTCGACATATACCACCGTCACCGCAACGACTTTGAGTTTCATCCCGGTCACCACAACGACCTCAAAATTCATTCGGTCGCCAGGATGACCTCGAGTTTCAATTCAGTTGCCGGAACGACCTCGAGATCCATTGCAATTGCCTCAACATCAAAACCCGAATCAATTGCATTGACGACCTCAACCCTCGTCTCGGTCGCATCAAGCTGCTACGGTTCTCTCGACGTAACGTGATGTTGGGAGTCTGATTCCTAGGAATCCCTACTGATTGATTATCGATCACCCTATGAGTGCTTAGGGTAACGTTTGAAAAATATTTCGCAGGGATTAGAGTCCCCTACCCGTAATCCCAATACCCTATCCGACCCATAAGATTCGAAAAACAATCTTCCCAATCGTTGATATTCAATTTTCGAATTCATTGAGCCTTTGGGTATTAATAAATAATTATTCTATCAATAAGTAATATTGCGTACCTTTTTGACGATTCTGATGCGCAACTCTTATCTTGATTCTGATCTCCGTTCTTCGCGTTCTTGGGCTCTGAATCTACGTCGCTGGAATGTATGGGCTCCCACTGAATATAACCTTAAACCCTTATTCAAATTTTCTATGAATAATGTTTTAGATAAAATCACAAAAACTGTTTGCGAGAGAGAAAGATCGAAATCTAAGAGTGAGAGTGTGTGTTTTTCGGTTTCAGGGGATCCCTATCTATAGGGAATGGCCCAACCGCTTTTGAAAAAATCAATCAACAAACTGTGAGAAATTTACTCAACTGTTTGGAGATATTCACTCTAAGATTTGATATAATTCATTAAATCAAATAAAAAAAAATCCAAAACAAATCTTTTTCAGAAAATACCCTAAAAGATTTTATAAATCAAACCTTTACATTTTCAAAGATTGAATTTGAATTTCATAAAGATATTTAGAATTCATTACTCTATTTCTCTATTAAAATATTTTCTGGTATAAATACCAATATTTTATTTCTCTTATTTTCGATTTAAATAACAATATCCTTTTTAGCCTAAGCTAAAACATGTTATTATCATAAATCTTAAACCGTCTGTCAGAATGACAAGATTTAAAATGATAATTGTACCAGAATTTAATTCCCACAACCCTAGGGATGTCTTTGGGTTTAATTCAATCATATTTTTATAGTTTTTGTATTGGCCAAAACTTTGGTACTTTCCACTTTAGGATGATCATGATTTTCATGTAACCAAGTTACAAATCATATTGATCGATTCTATTCCATGTTCTACGAACATAATTGTATATTTGGTTTTGATATTATGGAGCTACAAAGGGGACAAATGGACACACATACTCAAGCTTCGGTGAAAGTGAAGAGCTTTCACCAACTTGGGTTACATTCCAATATAGCCTGAAGCTGAACTCTTAAGTATGTGTTAACTATATCTTCTTGAATCAGGAGTCCATTTACACATTCAAACTATCAAGAATACAATTTTTAGTATTATTTTGATTTTCGTTTTACTAGGGTTGATCTCTGTAATCCCGTTTAGACGACACTACCTTTGTTTTTATGATTCTTGCAAAGTTACTCAGCTAACGGTTTATGAAGTCGTTATGCTCTGGGTGAGTACTTCTTAGCTTCTCACAAATCACAAAAAAGGAAATCATAAAGTTATTATCAATATTTATAGTCATGCAGTTTACTACAGCCAACCTTCCTCCCAAAATAAAAGTGTTAGGGATACTTGATTGTAAACTAAAACGATTAGATCAAAGATCGTTTAAGTTAAATGGATACTACTTCAGGACATCAACTGATTCTTTCTAACCATCGTTTCGACTTATTTACTAACTATCATTGACGGATTGATGCGTTCAAAGTAAGTCTCTCCCATCCAATATGAAGACAATTCATACTTGGCTATTCTCAACGGTGCGGACCAGCACCATGATCCGGTAATAGATCATCACCCGATCATGGTTGATTTCATCAAGTTTTTTACCGATTATCATATCCCATTTAATAATCTAAACTATGGAAACAATTATAGTTATTATTGTATTGTTTATGTCAAACCTCCTCACTTAGACCATGTGATGACAGTATTACACAATTTCAAAATGATAACAACTATGGAATCAAAAACTTCCATTATATTCGTAAAGAAAAAATGAAAGAGAATTTTCATTGATAAGTCATAAACCTAATCTTTAAAGAAGTCAACATCACGATCTTATACAAGTGGCATTAGCATCTGAATTATATGGCATACTAATCAGGTATGTCCAACACGTGACACCAACGAACGCTGCTACTCATCAGAAAACACTCTTTTCAAAAATGCGTGTTGAAGACCGAGCAGTTCACTTTATTAGCAGGGAGAAAATCTGGAATTTTGTCACGACACCAAAGGTTAATCAAGAAAAAAAAACAATCAACGTCCAAAAGCTCGAAGATGAAGCAGAAGGCCCGACCATGTGGACTACCTTAGTTTTCATTACGGTCATGTCACTAACCTCAAGATTCATCTCACTCACTTCAACGACATCTAGTTTCATCTTGATTGTTTCAACGGTCTCGAATTTTTCAACGGTCTCAAATTCATCACGGTCGCCTAAACAATCTCCAAAATCAATTCATAGTCAGGTTGACGACCATCAAAAAATCCGCATCAATCGCATCAACGACCTCGAGCCTTATCTCGTTTGCAACAGGTTGTTATGGATCTCTCGACGCAACGGGACGTCAACAAACGCCGCTACTCGTTTGAAAGCGCTCTCTTCAAAAGCCTGTGTTAAATACTAAGAGAGTCACTCCATTAGAATTTATAAAAATGTGGAACTATGATGACGACATTGAAGGCTCGTCAAGGAAAATGTAATGATCGAAGTATGACACCTAAAGATGGCGCCGAATGCTCAACGGGGAAATGTGACGGCTAAAATTCAAAGCCCAAACATGACGCTAAAAACTCAACAAACGGAGACGATGGTCAAATTCCAAAAGCCTAGAGACGAAGCCGAAGATCCGTACATGCCGACTACCTCGATTCTCATCACGACCACGTGAACAACCTCAAGCTTTAACTCACTTGTCTCAAGGACTTCAAGTTTCATCACAACTTCTCAACAATCTCAAATTTCATCGCAATTAACTCAAAAAATTGATCCTGGCCGCTTCGACATACTTGAAAGAACACGCATTTAACCATAAGCAATATCAGGCGGTCTACGAGGAAGTCAACAAGCTCGTATCTTCTAAATTCACCGGATGTTTCAAGACAGACCCGATTGTAGAAATCACGTGAACCGGCGCGACAAACTTCATCTGACGAAGCATACATAGCTTGCTTGTAGCCGATGGGATCTTCAACACTACTGTCTGTAATAGTTAGGTGATAATTCCAACTGAGTATACTCGTAGTGTTTAACCGTTCTATTGAACCTCCCACTACGTCTGAGTATTCTCTAATTTTCTAATGAGACTATGATCACTCGTAGTGTCTTTGGTTTTAAAAACCTCCCACTACATCTGAGTATCATTTGGTTCTAATTTGGGACCGTGGTTTCCGTACTCTGATTATCAACAGGCGCTGTTGATTGTCTAATTATTTTTGTCTTTTGACAATTCCTCTAGTAATGTTTTACCTTGAGGTTCATAGTTTATTATAGAGTCATATTCCAAAACAGTTACTATCGCTTGAAAAGCAATTACTCTCTTATATGAACATAAACTATATCTCGTTCGATTCCAATGAATAATGTAAAATGATTCTTCCCCTTAATCATTTCTAAAGGTTCTTGTTCCTTTCTTTCTTTAACACATCATTATGCTGGTGTGAAAGACAACGTTGACTATCAGATAATTATTTCTCTATAAGGTGATCATAAAACTGAAAGTTTAGATTCACCCGTTCAGAATAACTGAAGAGTCATAGTGATTAACTGAATTAAAAATTCGGTTCATGCAATAAATTTCTTGAACTATTAAAAGTTCTAATTTACTTTGCATTCATACCATTACCTTGAATACTTGCCAATCATTAGATAAACTATTCATATCCTTCTTGAGCTTGTATAATGGACCACATACACCAAGTATGTAGAAGCTTTATAGGATTGTGGCTCTTTAGACCTTTTTATCATAAAATGGTCTTTTAGTCATTTTAATCTTTGGACAAGATTCTCAAACAGGCATGGAACTGACAAACATTTCACACATAGGTCCATCCTGTTTATCTCATCCAAATTAATATGACTGTCATTTAGATGCCTAAGGTATGATTGATCACTTCAGGTTAAATATTTTTCAGGATGTCACATCCATATTATTCACTCATTATTTCATAATGGTCTAAGCTCGTTTATTTTACCTCACGTGACAATCAATATAAACAACTAGATCATTTCATAAATAATAATTTTATTATTATCTAAAATGATAAAACTTTGTTTATATATGTGGATATTTGAATTTCCACGTAAGTCACGGGTATAATAAATATTGTTCTTGAAAAACAACAACTTATTATATTTAAATGACTTGCTCCCACTAAAATAATTATCCCAATACTTTGACTCAAAACACAGTCAACTTATGATTGTCTTCTGAATCATGAATTCAGTCAAAGGTTTCAACCTTAACCAATCATATGGATGGGTGATTACCTTTTCTTTGTTCATCTTTAGCCATTTCCAAAGTTCTAGAACTTTCGAATTTCTCCCTTGTAATATCAAGTTGAAATACCAACTAATCACAAAAGATAATCAATAAGTGAACAAACTCACTTATTCGAACATTTATTGTCTTGACATTAAATACACATCAGATTGTTCTATATTTATTTTGGATAGACATTTTATACTAACATTGAAAAAGAAACTTATTAAACTTTATTATAGGTAGAATGTTTTAGGTAAATAGTTTGGTTTGAAATAGTTACATGATGCAAGCATGTTCTGGGAAAACGTTAATTAAATCCTTTAACTATTTTGTGATAATTTAACCGATTGTACACGTCGTTTCCGTCCCTAGTGGCGTGGTCACTCCAGGGTGATTCGCGGTTTCAACCGTGTAGTTTGGTTAAACTAAGTTTTAGTCATAAACTTAATTAATATTCAAAACAAGAACCAACCAAGTTCCCTATGATTATTAACTATCACCATAGACGGTCGGGAAGCAACAACTTTCTTGCAAGCTTAACCCATTATTTTTGGTTCTCGAGATCCTCTTGGGTGACTCGCGGTCCATTTCCAAGATTCCTCCGTCCCCATATTTTTTTGGAACTATCAGGTGCCAAACCTCCCACAAGCACACCTTCCTTAGGGAATGGACACACTAGGGTGACTCGAGGCGGTGTGGTTAGCAGACTTTGAGACAATAATAATGGAGACCTTTACGATATTCTATAATTGCCATTGTTTTTGTTAAGATAACGTTTTTAATTCTTATCGTAAGTTAATAAAAACTTATTATAAAATTTCCTTTAATGACACATTAAAAGTTTATATTAAGGCTTCATTAATTAAGACTCGTAATTTGGTAATATAGCCTTTATAGTATTTATTATTTTGTCGGTAGTGATAGCTCAATCTGTACGCTCTCCAAGTAGATGGGAGGGGTCCTAACCGGTCACAAAGAAGTGGATGGTGAACCGGCCCCACTTTTGATTCCCTCTTCCTCAGGCAAGATTGTACGATTGAGATTTTTCCGACTAATAATAAATACTCTTTTACATTTACTCTTTATTATTTATATCTATCTTAATTTTGACATATTAATAATGACAAAACTTAGACGCTATGTTTACGGGTAATGAAAATAGGTTATAAGAAATTATATCTATGATGAATATTTATAATTAGATTTCAATGTTACTTATTCTCAAAGAATTATCATTGAATTACTTTGTGGCTTATTAATAATCATTTAAGAAATTTTAAAATAAGTCAATGATATCATTCCTAAGAATTATCATCCATATTTTAATATTTAATAAGACAATACTTTTTAACCACTAAATAATATCCATGTTTAATTTTATGAATTATATAAAATAAGTCAATGTTATTTATATAGAAATAACATCCATATTTTATTCTTAATTAATTAAACATAATTAACTTAATTCGTAATTAATAAATTTCAATAATAATAATTAATAGTTTATTAATTTATTCCAAGGGTACTGGGTCAAATTAAAAATCCGGCCAATATTTGAAAATGTTGCACGTGGGCCTTCCGGGAGCGCTAGGGAAGCGTGCTGCACGCGCTGGGCCTGCAGGCCCATCACGCTGCCAAGCATCGTGGCCCGCAGCCCGCACACGAAGCCCGCACGCTGCGCGTCAGAGCAGGCCGAAGAGCCTTGGCCTGGGCCTTGCCTGTGAGATGTTGGGCCCAACTTGGGCCTTGCCTGTGTGCTCCTAGGGCAACTCGGAGCAGCCCCTCTTGCCTCATTGCCACGGGCTGGGTTGCACCATGCAGCCCGGCTAATTTTCTCGGTCCGAGTTTTCGGGTCAGGAAATATTCTAATTATAAATTAATATTAAAATATCTAGAAATCCAATATCAATTTTAATTATTAATTTATTCATCAAAAAATTCGTTCTTTAAACTGTTAAATTAAATTATGTAATTATTTATCCTTGAACCATGGCTCGGATACCAATTGTTGGAAATCGGGGTTTGATTCCCGACTTCATTACGCCGAAATATCCCTCTGAGCCGTCCCGGTAACATTTAAAAAAAAAAATTAAAGCGGAAAACTTGTTATCGGACCGACGGCACGGATGTCGGGTAATAACCATTTTAACAAGACCCGATAAATATTACGAATTTAATATTTCATAATAATTATTAATAAGCTAGTCGAATAGGAAATAATTAGAAAGCGGTAAATGGTTGCATTTATTAACCCAATGCATAAGGCCGTACCTCGGTTGACGTTTTCGGCTGCACACTCTGAAGTTCGGCGGGGTTCCGCCGGGGCTAAGGGAAACACCCGTGATCTTCTGGGATATTCTCCTGGATTCCTCATCCCGAAACGTGGGCTTCGCCAGCAAGACTTCTTCGCAAAACTTTAACTGAGGTTCTTTTTAAGCTACTGGAGAAACAACGTTCTCACTAAGCCGAACCGAAAAGAAGATCAGAGGCAAAAACTCGCAGACCCTAGAGAGAGAAGGAGAGCACGAGTTTTTTCTCTGGGGAGAGATGTGTAAAATGTATAGAATGACTCCTCTATAGCTTTAGACCGCAATCGAATTAGAGATTTTCACTCCAAAATTCGAATTTTAAATATATTTATATACTTTAATTATTTCAATCCAATGGTTGAGATTTAATCTCATCTAGATCCAATAGTTATAATTAAACTTGTATTTAATTAAATAAGAAAGACTTGACAAATACAAATACCAATCTTATCATCTTATTTAATTAATTCAAATTTATATATACATATTAATTTCGAAATTTATTATATTAAATATAATTAATCATCCTAATCCAAAGGCTTAGATTCAATCTTATCTAAATCTAATGGATATGATTAATTAGGGATTTAATTAAATAAGAAAGTTTCGGTAAATCAAATAACCAATCTTATCTACTTATTTTAATTTCTAATTATATACATATATATAAATATTAATGATAATTTTAAAATTAATTATCTAGATCCAACAGCTTAGATTAATCTTGGACCGATCTAATGGATCAAATTAATTTGGGATAAAATTAAATACTTTAAGACTTGGTAAAAGCCTAATTAGATTTTATCCGCAATATTATCTTCGAATTATAAATATAATGAATTAATTTCCAATCCGACGGTGAAGATTAATTCTTAAACCGATCTAACGGATACAATTAATTAGGTCAAATTCGAAAACCCGAAGCTTGGTCACCAAGCTACTAGTTTCGAATAAGGGTTAGGTCAAAAATCAATCATCTTAATCCTACGGTTGATATTAAATCATTTCCGATCTAAAGGATAAGATTGATTTTAAGGTTTTTGCTAAAGTACCAAACTCTAGGTACTTATGCCGCAAATATGAAACCCTAGCTAGGTCAAACTCGTGTGGACTAGGTTATATAAGCCCACACCGAATTACACATGGACTAGGTCATACAAGCGAGAACGGACGGCGAGGCAATGGCGAGAACCAACGGCGTGGACTGTGGAAGACGAGTGCGAATCAGTGAGACCTGCGGCTAGGGTGAAGAAGACTGGAAGAGGAATAGGTCTTAACCGAAGTGAGATCGACGAAGGATTGATATGACTAAGGAGGCTAGGAGCGAGTCGTTTGGGATTCTGTTTACTATATATAATTTATTTATTTATTTATTTATTTTTAAATCTGAGGTGGTGCCTGTACACACATTGGTGTGTACGTGGCTACGCCTTTGCACCTAAGCCCGCTGAGTTATAGTAAATAATGATATGACCTAATTTGTTTGACCTATTTAATGGCTACAGCCCACTAAGTTATAATACGCAAAGCTTGTAAACATGAAGCTAATGAGCTCCATAAGCCCTAATCCACCCTAATATAAATCGTTAGGTCCTTCCCTGAAAGCAAACATGAAGCTAATGAGATTCGTAAAGCCTAATTTCATGTTTCCTAGCGACGCGGTGGGTGAGACAGAAGCTCGAAGCATGAAAGCTCCCGAGTTGTGATCCCGAGGTGCCAAGGAAATGAGGAAAGCACAGACGGACTACAAGGAGGAATTAGAAAATACCAGAGCGTCAAAAGTCATCAAGTTTTAGTAACATCGGAGAATTCTATTTTGATTATGCCCATTTATCCAGATCAATAGTTCGAAGATATCTCGAGTTGGGGTGGCTGCTTGGCCGAGTTGTGGTTGCGTATCCCACCCGGGCATTGAAAAGACATTATATTTTGCTGTACTGGCTTCTGGAGAAGTTTTTCACAGTTATAGAAAGTGAAAGCTATGTGTCCTCATGTGATGTCTGTTCAAATATGGTAAATCCTTCAAGCTTTGCTCTGTCCCCTTTCATTGATTCTAGTCATTAAGGTGGATTTGGACCCTTCATCAACTACTTTAAAAAATTATTCCATCGAATGCTTATCAATTATCCAACAGTTCCTGTTATCATGGTTTACCGCGGGCTTGCCAGTATGAAACCGGAATCTGGTATAAATTTTCGTTCTATGAAATATTTGTTTAGAGTATGCCGATGAATAATCAAAGACTAAGAAACAATTGACAAAATCGATACATTAAATTTATAAAATGCCAAAAAAAAAAAGATAATACCAACAACAACGAAAAACCGACAATGTTATATATCATGCTAATATATTGTTTTAAAATATATATCTATATATCAATTATGCTAGGTATTAATATTATTGATAAAGTAGATATTCAATTGTATTCTATTTATATATGATTCATATGTTTTTATACAGTATTCATGGACAACTAATATCTGTGAAATCTTTTAGGCAAAATCGGTATCACAATATCAGTACTTATAATACCAATTGGTATACAGTATACTCATAGTCCATCGATATCTTCTAGGCAAATCTGTGATATCTGTAATATTTACTCATAAACTAGATATTCAATTATATTTATATAAAATAACATTTTTTTATACAATAGTCATCGTCTCATCATCGACAACTTATATCTATGATATCTTATTTGCAAAATCGGTATCACAACTTTAATTCTTATAAAATGCTGCCAATCTGTATACCCATAGTCCATTGATATACTCGTATAATCAAGTAATCAGTGCTTTCTGGATATCTATCTTTTCGAACCTTGATCCAAATGATCTTTTGCGTATGACTTAACGCAAGATGTTTTGTGCATATTAATTATTAAACACGTAGGCATTTTTTTTTTTATATTTAACGTGACACTTACATGTAACTATGCTCATTTGTAACAAAAGCATAGAGTTAGTGAATTTAGCCGGTAGAAATTGGATTCAAGGACTTGTCTATTGGACATGGATGAGCTTGGGGACTTTCACCGCCAGAAATTAAAAAAATTATCTGTTAAAAACAGATGAGTTTGGAAACTTTAGCCGCAAAATTTCCTATAAATAAGAGGGTTAATTCCGGAAAAGTACCAACAGTCTTCAAAAACATCGATAAGTTTCAATTCTTTTTTTTTTTTACCCGAACAAATTACCAATTTCTGATATTATAGACATGTAAAAAACCCGATGAAAAGGTACTCATCTTATATATATAAGAGAATTGAAATTTTTCTGAATAATAAAAAAAGAACTTATCGATGCTTATTCTAATATTATTGGTACTTTTACGGAGAATAACCTTAAATATAAAATAAATAGATAAAAAACAGCTTCCGGCGAACTAAAACGACATTCAAATTAAAAACCGAAAGCGACACGTCGCAGGAGAGCGAAGTGTGAAGAAGATAAGGTAAACGTTGGATAAAGAGAGCAGAACAACTTGTTTCAGTTTTCCGGCCAAACTCTCTCCCTCTGTCCCCTCACCAACGGTTGTATGGAATTTGGTGCAACCCGCTAAGCAGTTAAGCGAAGTTGATGGCCAGCCTGCCACGTGTCCCGCTGATTCAATGCCGTAAATACAGTTTGGTGACAGCTCTGTCAGTCACGGTCACTATCTCTGTTCCGCTACATTCCACCAACTTCTCTCCTCTCAGTTATCACGCTTCTTCTCCTTCCTCTCTCCGAAGATCTCTCTCTGTAACTTCGGCTATGGCGGACTCGGCTACTCCCTCCACTGTTCTCGTCACCGGAGCCGGCGGAAGGACCGGTGAGATTTCCTTTTCTTGTTCTGTTTGTTTCTCGCGAAAATCATCCCAATCTTGAGGAGAATCCAGACATTACATTATCTGCTCTGCATTTTTTGTCTTTTCAAGCTGTAATTTTCCTTGAGCAACCAAAACATTGAGACAGAAGGAAGCTGAATCTTGATTGCTCGCTGTTTCTGCTAACAGTACGTTTGGTTATAGATATGATGGTGCTTAACACTGAAATCTCTTATACAACAGATCATCCAATGTTATACATGTATTACATGGACTGTAGTTTTCTAAAAGTTAATAACACATTGTATTACTGAACATGCCAACCTTCAGACCGCTTGCAGCCCAAAAATCCGACCTTTTTTTCCGTAAAACCGAGAATCAGGTCCGTCCGTGGCACAAAAGTCCCGGTTCCCAGCTGTAAATTTATTTTAATTTTGTTTTTTTTAATATACGGTTTTATTGATGTTCTTTTATTCCGTTTTTGCATCAACTCGAACTGTACCAACTTGGGGTGCTACCAAGCGTCTTTTCCCAACTCTACCACTTTGGAATTTCGTATCGAGTGAATATAAACCCTTATGATTGTGTTGTTTGGTATTTTGGCAGGCCAAATAGTTTACAGGAAACTGAAGGAGAGTTCTGGCCAATATGTGGCGAGAGGTCTGGTTAGGACGCCGGAGAGCAAAGAGGCGATTGGAGGGGCTGATGATCTGTACATCGGCGACATAAGAGACACTGATTCGATCGTCCCTGCTATCGAAGGAATCGATGCTCTTATCATTCTAACGAGCGCTGTTCCGAAGATGAAGCCCGGGTTTGATCCCAGCAAAGGCGGTAGGCCCGAGTTCTATTATGATGATGGTGCATACCCTGAACAAGTAAGGCTAGACTTAGTTATTATATTTGTTTTAAGGAAAAATAGAGAGAAGAAGTTTTAGAAAAACTCGTAAGAAAAGTAGAAGCATATTTACGTTGTTGTAATGCAACAAAAGAAAATTCGAATACATTTTTGTTTTTCCATATTTTTCGAGTGCCGACAAGAAGGTCGATATCTTTTTTCATATATTTTTTTCCTAAGAAGATCTGAGTTTGAAAATGCTTTTAAGTGTCTGCAGTTTTACATTTCTCTTGCTTTTATTTGATTCATTACTTTGTTGTATTTTTTCAGGTTGATTGGATCGGGCAGAAGAACCAGATAGATGCTGGTGAGATCCTTTTTTCTCAATGTGTAACCGCAAATATTTTGTCTCACTATTCGTTTCTGAATTATGGAAGTATTTGGTCTGTTGGTGAACAGCCAAAGCAGCTGGCGCGAAGCACATTGTGTTAGTTGGTTCCATGGGTGGCACAGACCTCAATAATCCCTTGAACAGCCTCGGCAATGGGAATATTTTGGTCGGTAATCCCCGTTATTTGATTCATTAACTGAGCTCTTTTGCATGCGTCAAGTAGCGTAAACACCATTTTTTAACAGGTTTGGAAGAGGAAGGCTGAGCAGTATTTAGCTGACTCTGGTATTCCATACACGATTATCAGGTGGGGCTTTCTACAAACTGTTCGTCCTTTTACAGCCGTCTTTTGAGAAATAATCCATCAATGAATCAAATCTAAGCCAGTTTCGGTCCTTTCGGCAATTGTGGATGGATATGAACCCATCTGATAACCATACAAAACTACTAAAAAAAAACATGAGTCGGACTCTTCTATGTTCCCGGGATATCAATTTCGTACTTTGCTGAAACGGGTAAAATTAATCATACAGAGAAACTATGCTAATTTAACTGAGCTAATTTACCGAAATACCCATGTTTATCCTTTCTCATTGCTTATGGCTTTTCGAACATAAATTAAACTTGAAGGGCCGGGTGTGAATCCTACGAAAATAAACATAGATTAAATTCACATCCGTAATATACTCACTCATAAACACCATCTCCTAGCTGGACGAATCGCAGGTTTATAAACTATCAAGTAATCTCATTCTCTCATTCTCTCATTCTTTGTCGATGTGTGATCGTAAGACAATCAGGAGATCCTGCAATTATAAATTATCAACCAGACTCTAGTCTCACTCTTTTTTTAAGTAAGATCGTAGCACAATCGTGCTAAATTATAATATTTCTTTGTTCGAACATACTACTCGACTCGGGAATTTAAAATTCCCAATTCAGGGCGGGAGGTTTGCAAGACAAAGAGGGTGGCGTGCGAGAGCTGCTAGTGGGAAAGGACGATGAGCTTCTGAAGACCGACACCAGAACCATTGCAAGAGCCGATGTTGCTGAAGTCGGCATTCAGGTACTTTCCCTAATCAGAACATTTCCTTGTGACTATTCTCGTAGTAAACGGATAAACTTTGAATCAAAACAAAGTACATCAAGTTCAATTATGAAGAATTATACGCTGTAAACGGATAAACTTAGGAGTATATGATCAAACATGTGATTGATCAGTGTAAAAACTCACATCAGTATTAAATTTACTCTAATCAGATTAATATTAATTGAACATCCTCATATTGTATTAATTAATTTGTTAGGCATTGCAATTTGAGGAAGCAAAGTTCAAGGCGTTAGATCTCGCTTCGAAGCCCGAGGGAGCCGGTACGCCAACAAAGGATTTCAAAGCCATGTTTGCGCAAATCACCACTACCTTTTAAGGCTGCAATCGTAATTCGTGGGAGGGCTGAGATCAACGTGAAGAGGTTTATCTTATTCACGAATAATGGAGATTTAGTATTACATAAAGAAGAAGAAGAAGAAGAAGAAGAAGAAGAAGAAGAAGAAGAAGAAGAAGGTGCTTTTTTATTGTTTTTGCACAAGTGAGAAGTGACTGATAAGTTTGAATTATTCGAAGATTACGGTTTTGGGTTTTTGATACCCGTTTAAGTCTTTAAGTATTGATGATTATTCCGATTGGTTCCCTGTTCTCTCTTGCATAACATGAAAATAGAATTATTATGAGATTGAGGGATATTTGTGGTGAAAGTTCGTCGAGTATAGGGGTGAAACTAAAACCCGAAAACCGGGTAAAAATTCAAATCCATATCCGTATCAGGATTCCGGATCCGGATACACGTACCCAGTTTTAAAACCAAGTTCGGGTACCAGGTATTAAAATCATAGAAACCGAGTACCCGGTAACCGGTTTAATACCCGAATTTTTTTTAATTATTTTATTTTCCATTACTTTTATTTAAATATTTTATCTCATGTTTATTTGACTTGTAATAATATTTTTTTATTGTCATATCGTATGTTTACAATTGATGTTGATGATGCTTAATGCGCGGAACAAAGAAATGATGGCGGAAACGAAGAAAAAACCGCGAGACTATTTTTTTTATGCATTTTAATTTTAAGAAAATGAATGTATATTTTTATTTATGAGACTATGTTTATTGTGTGATTATATATTTGTATAAAAAAAATGGATCCGGGTATAACCCCGATCCGACTGAAAACCCAAACCTGTTTTTCAAACCCGGGTACAAGGTACCGAATCCGGGTATCAAAAACTAGATACTCGGATTTCAGGTACCGGATATTAAAAACTAGATACCCAGTTTTTGGATCCGGGTATTGGGTACCTCAAAAAAAGGCTACCCGACCCGATTTCACCCCTATTATATTTTGCATTATAGATATTATTAACAAGGTCGAAAGTGTGAGTCTATAGTATTCACCTTGTTGAAAATGCCCGAAACCGGAATTTGAGTCCGTTGGACTTTTTCGGGTCCGACCCGACTACAATAAATGAGCACGGTAATTATTATGATCACGGTAATTAATTAAAGTAATTAATTATGACCTAATGGGCTTTGAATCTATCATCGGGCCCAGAAGCCCATTAGGTCATTTATGTGGTCTATATAAGTCACATGTTGGTCATAATTAGAGCTGCACATTTTGGTCGCGAGATGCAACCGCGACTCTTCGCGACGCACGCCTGGAGATCGCGACGTTCGCGACGTGGGAGGCCAAAAATCCCAAAAATCGCGACGCGTCGCGACGTGCTGCACGAATCGCGACGTGCAAGTGGTCGATCCGCGCACTCGATCGGACGGCCAGGATGATGCCACGTCAGCGATCCGATGGGTGTGAGGTTTTGTGTTTGTTTTGGGCGTAAATTCCAACAATTTTACCTGAATTTCAATAAAATTTCACCCACCTCAATAATTATTCACCCACCCAACTATCTCCTCCAACCCTATAAATACCACCCCTTCCTCGCTCATTTTCTCACCAACGATCTTCCATCTCTCTCTCAAATTCTCAAAGCTCTCTCAATTCTCAAAGTTCTCTCAATTCTCAAAGTTCCCTAAAGTTCTCAAGTTCTCTATTATGTCTCGAAGAAGCGGTAATTCCGGGGGTCGAAGGACGGCTAGGAGATTGGAACCTTAATTTCAACCCATGGCTCCCGGCCAACCTACGCCCGACGGCTACATTCCCGTTATGCTACCGGCATAAATTTTTCCTTTCCCACCAAATCCCGATTACCCCGATGATACGGTACGGTCTCTACGACCTAGACTAGTCCGGGCGATGGGCGCGCACAACGCCAATCCGGAGCGTGTGCCCCAAGTTTTGGTCGACGCGGTACATCAATTAAGGGCGGGAAACAACGATCCGTTTTTCGCCCTCATGCTTCAACAACAAGCCGGTCAAGAAGTCCAACACCCCGACGAAAACGAAACTCAACGCGCCAACGATGCCAACTTTCAAGAAACTCAACATGCCGATGATGCCGATCTTCCGACGCCGCCCTCTATCCATGGCTCCGTTGTCGGTTCGTACCACGACGGTTCCCCCGAACCTTCCCATCAAGAAGCCGCTGAAGCCTCCGTCGGCCGTCCTCGACGTTCTCGGTCCGAGTAATAATTAATAAAACTTAGTCATTTTTTTTGTTTATTAATAAGTAATAAAAATATTATTAGTTTAATCATTTTAGTTTAATTAATTAATTTTCCACGTCTCTTGAAAGTCTTAGTATGCTCTGTGGTTGCGGTTCCGACTGATCTTCCACATCAGAAACGACGTTCTTGAGATTTGATAATCAATTAAACATTAAATGGTACTTAAATATGCTAATAAAATTAAAAAGGTAATTTGTATGTGTGGTGATAATTATAATATTCTTAATGGATTTCGGTGTCTTAGAAAGATTGGTTTTTAAATAAGGTTTGCTTTGCAATCTCCTCCAAGCTAGCCTGGGAACCTCGGGGAGTTCTGTCTAGAAAAGCTTGGGCCTAAAGCGAGATCATAGCATCCTTTCCAATTGATCTGGCCGTGGAACCTCGGGGAGTTCCGTCCAAAAGAGTTTGATAATTATTTCCACACATAAGAAATACCAATTTAATTTTGTTAACTTTTTATTTAACCTTAATACATTTAATTAAATCAATATGATTAATAAACTTTATGACATTTAAATTTGTGATTTTTGTTTTGTTTTAATAGATCAAATCCTCATGGCTTGGCGTGGGGACGACCAAACACGGCCGCGGTGTGGAACTTCTTTCATGAAGATCGGCACATTAACGAGCACGGCGTGCGCGTTAAACTGGCCACGTGCAAAAAGTGCGGGTCCTAGACGGGATGGGTGAACGGGGAACCGGCTACTTGAACCGCCACGCAAAAGAGTGCTTCCCAACCGGAACGCTCGACGAGGTAAACACAGCACATGTAAGTAGACTCTCGACCCCAAATTTACGGAAATGGACACTCGAATGGTTATTGTCTACGGGCGCACCGTTGAGTTTGGTGGAAAATCCTGCGCATACACAATACATGCAAAGGATTAATCCGTCTTACCGGCAGTTTTCCCGTACGACGTATACTAGGGACATGGAAAAAGCTTATTCTATGCAAAAAAACTATTTGGTCGATTTTTTTAATATGTCTAGCATAAACGTTGCTTTTACGACCAACTTGTGGAGCGGTCCGATGCTAAACGATTATATGAGTCTGACCGCTCATTATGTAGACGAAGATTGGGAACCGTGTCAAAAACTTTTAAACCTATCACCGTTCGAGTGTCGCCATACCGTCCAAAACATTTCCGAAAAAATAATAGAACTATTAAATGATTGGGGTTTATAAAATCGTGTTATTTCTATTACATTAG
Source organism: Parietaria judaica (assembly GCA_954871525.1). NCBI lineage: Eukaryota > Viridiplantae > Streptophyta > Magnoliopsida > Rosales > Urticaceae > Parietaria > Parietaria judaica. The sequence continues at coordinate 7,193,883 of OX940868.1, forward strand.
ATAATGCCTCAAACAATAATGCCGCTATTACTATTTTGGAGGCTACTTTGCCCGTTAATCAATTTCGTAATATTTTACATCAACGGTGCGCTTGTCACATTATAAACTTAATTGCACGAACGGGCGAGCGAGTAATTGCCGATCAAGTAGAAAAAATACGCGGCATTGTTGATTGGATCCGGCATTCTCAAATTACTAATAGGTGGAGGCGATTTTGTAAAGAACACAATCATAAAGCTAACAGGTTCGGATTAGATAATAATACACGGTGGAACTCTACTTATCTAATGGTTTCAGTCGTGTGTAAGCAGAGGCTACCGTTGGACCACTTCCTCCATAGGGAACTCGAGCCGTCAGCGCGAATCTCGGAGTCGGAATGGGCAACCGCAGAAAAATTCACCAAATTCCTTAAACCCTTTTATGCTGTTACTTTAAATTTTTCTAACCAAAAACGCCCTTCTTTGAATCATGGTCTTTCGGGTCTATTTGAAATTACTAACACTTTTACAGAATACGAAAACGACCCAATTATTGCTCCCTTGATTCAAGGAATGGTTGAAAAATTCAAAAGTTATTGGGATCCACCCCCTTTTTCGTATTGCTTCGGCTCTATATTAGACCCTCGTATTATGTTTAAGTTCGGTCCGTTAATGTTAGCAATCGAGCAAAACATAGGGGTGGACTACTCTGATTACATTAAGGTTGTTAATGAAGCTTTTTATGAATTGTACAAGGAATACGACCGGCGGTTCCCACAGTTCAACGTCGAGGCGGAGCGGAGGACAGTGATGGAAAGCCCAACCAAGTCCGCTTTAGAGTTTAGCCGGAGACTGAAGCAAAGATTGGATCGCGAGGAAGCATCGGGATCCAGTACGCCACCGGCACGGACGGACGACACGGACGGCGCACCAGACGAAGTCAAGCGGTACGACGGCCTTCGGATCGACGACCAATCAACTGAGTTCGATGTCATCAAGTGATGGAAGAATGAACGGGAAAGATTCTCGATATTGGCAAGAATGGCGAGGGATATACTGTCCATCCCCATTTCAAGCGTTGCTTCGGAGAGCGCATTCAGTACAGCTCAGAACATCATCGACGATCGGAGGTCCTCAATAACCAACACACACCTCGAGCAAGCCGTGGTGTTGAACGATTGGATGTTCCGCAACCCCGTAATCGGCCAACGTTTCGAACCAACCAAGCTTGAGCTTATGACTGAAAGGTTTGAAGCCTGGTTCCCCGAGTGATGCAAAGTTAGAACCAATAATGATGTGCTCTTTCCTCTCTTGGTTTTAGTCCCTAAGGAGGGTTTTACAAGAGAGGTTTTAGTGAGACATCTTGTAATGTTTACACTGAATATTACAACTTTCTTCCACCTTATTGTAATATTCACAATGAATAATACAACTCTTTTTTTTAATATCTCGTTTTTTTATATTTATTTATTTGTTATTAAATTTTTAAAAATAATAATATGTTACAAATTTACATTTTTAACACTTAAATTCGGCTAAAAACTAACAAAGTTAAACATCGGAACCAAATATACAACTTTTTCCACAACCATAAAAAACTACCAAGTCTCTCTCTTTCCCTCAATTCGCGACCAACTCGCGACGCGCCACGACCACACACGCCACGACGCATCGCGACGTGTTTTCTCGCGATTTTGGCGACTTAGTCGCGACGCGCCGCGAAGTCATGAGGAGCAGCTCTAGTCATAATAAAATACCCTAAGCCTACTCACAAAATAGAATTCGACTTCCTCTCTAGAAATTCTAGAGGCCGAATTCGCTCTCTCTCTCTCTCTCTCTCTCTCTCTCTCTTGTGTTCCCGTCGGTTTGTTACTCCTATTACCGGGTAAGAGTATTGTCCATGCACTGTTAAGTTCATCGGGTATGAAGTGTCTTCATACTGTACAGGGACAGACTTATATCCGAAATTATCATGTAAGTTTGTCACTGATGAAAGTACAATAAGGCCGCTAAGATGATCATTTTAAATCAGTTGATGTCCTGAGGTAATATGTGTTTGTACAGTTTAAATTAAACGATCTTTGATTTAATCGTTTCAGTTTACAATCAATTATCCCTGACACTTTTATTTTGGGATTGGAAGGTTGGCCATAGTAAACTACATATTACTTATATGGATAATAACTTTATGATTTCCTTATTATGATTATTTGGGAAGCAAATAAGTACTCATGGCGAGCTTACGGATTCATAACCCGATAAGTGAGTAATTTGCAATAAATCATAGATTAAGGTAGTGTCGTCAAAAGGGCAGAACGGTAATAATATATTTACCAAATTGATGAGAATCATATAAATAAGAAAACTGATCTTCGGATATCTGATTATATCAATGGACACATGTGATCAGAAATAATTGTACGCACTACACTTTCCCTGTAGCTAAGGTGTGTTGTCCATTTGTCCCCTTTGTAGCTCCACAAGGATAACACCGCAATTATGTTTACTATACTAGTTAAACATTGAATAGATACAATCAGAGTGATTCGTGATTGTTGTCACAAATTCTTTGATTAACCTAAAAGTGGCTAAAGTAACAAAGTTTTTAGTACTGGCCGGGAATGTGAAAAATTGATAATTGAATTTGACACCTGGATAAGTCTAGGATTATGGGAAATCAAATTCTGGGAATTTATCATTCATTTTGAATCGTACATTCTGATGTACGTCTTGAGAGTTATGATCAAAATAGTTTTTCAGCGAAGGCCGAAAGAACCGCTGTTTTTACATGCGAAATTGAGAGAAAATTAAATATTGGATTTAATTCCTTGAATGTTTAATTAAGAAAAAAAATCATAATGGTTTTCGAATTATGGTTATAGTGATTTTAAATCTTGAAAATATAAGAATTTAATTTATTAAATCTTTTAGAGTATTTTGTGAAAAGATTTTATTTGGATTTATTCTTTATTTGATTTAATCATTAAATGAAATATTTGAGTGAATATCTCCAAATTGGTTGACATAATATTTCCAAAGTGGTTGGGATCAGTTGCCTACAAATAGGGGACCTGGAACCTTAAATCACATACAACACATCCTAAAAACCTCAGAAAAGTCGTTTTCTCTCAGTTCCTCCAAAATTCTCAGGGAGAATTCTTCCTGGGATTTTGCTTTTAGGATTTATAGGTTATTCTAGAAGAACCCACGCTCTTGGCGATGTAATCCCGGGGTCATACATGGGAAGACAACTGGGAGCTATCTTCTCACTAAAAATCGCAAAGAGCATGTGGATCACAAGGCACAGAGTTCTTTAAGATCAAAGAACGCGGACAGAATCGTCGAAGGTTTCAGGTACACATTCTTGTATTTATCGATTATGAGATTATTCACTTTTACTCAAGGCTCAGATTAAAACCAATAAACATGTTAATAAATTAAATTTAATTAATTCATCGCGATCGGGAAAATTAATTGTAAGTTGATTTTGATAGAGATGGATTGACAGGGTTTTCGATATGGGACACTAACCCAGTAAGTTTTTAAAAGGTCAAACCGTGTGCCTCAATCAACGATTATAGTTTCTTAGGAGCCGGCGATGAGCGAATTGGGTGTAAATCCGGAGGTAAGGCTCGGATCGGTATCAAAGCGATATTGATTCCAATAAGCACGTGCGGCCCAGTCGTTGGCGAGGGTTCCTAACCCTAGCTGAACCCTCCGTCTTAGGTATACATGTTATAAAGTTAATCTTATTACTTCTACAGATTGGGTATTAGATACAACATGTGGTACTTATATTTGTAACGATGTGCAAAGTATGCATTAGATACAACATGTGGTACTTATATTTGTAACGATGTGCAAAGTATGCAGAGAAGTAGAAAGCTGAGGAAATGTGAGACCAACATGCGCGTTGCAAGCGGAGCACATGTTGTTGCCTGAAGTTTTAAAAGAAAAAGTTTCTCGGCGCAATACAATTACCCAAGAAACTGGGGGTTAATGTTATGTGCATTTTTCTAAACATATAAAAATTGGGCCCATTTTGGCAAAAGTCAAAGCCCATTAAGAAAAGTCAAGGCCCATCACCAAAGCCAAAGACCCGGGGCCGACGAACTAAGGCATTGGCGAGGCCCGGGGTCAAAAAGGCGAAGGCGACGAGGCGACGAAGCCAACGAGGCGACGAAGTTACTAATTTATGTTAATAATGTAATTAGATTAATTTAACTTAGATATATTTTGTATTGGTGTGTATATTTTTAAGAATAATATTAGAATATATTACATTCAAATCAAATTTCAATAAAAAAAATTGTTTTGTTTAATAATTGTATTTTTTTTGTTTCAAATTAAACACATTAATAAAAAAAATTAACTAAACAACATTTTAAAAGTCAAACTCCCAACTGACTAATTAGACTTTTGTTTGTATTTGATTTCTCGTAGGGCAGGGTTTTCAGTACTGGTTTTACACTTAAAAGACTTGGATTCTGTTCTTCAATTTTTTTGAAATTGAAAACGCAAGACCCCGTCTTTAGAGCCAGAACCGTTTGTACCAAAAATCTTATATGGGACCGAAATTCGGTCTTAGATAATGGTTTTAGACCTAATTAGGCTCTTATTTATATTAAAAATATATATTGTAAAATTTTATCCTCATCAAAAGTACTTTTTTATTTTTTATGTAAAATAGAGCATAAAACTGTATTATTACTCACGATAACAAAAATATTTTTATATGAAACAGTTGATTGTTTTTATTGATGGAGTGAATAACCTTAATTTATTAAGTAAAAATTATATTACGAGAAAAGTAAAATCTTGAACAACCATAAAAACAATATGAAAGAAAACAAATGTTTATAAATAAAATTAATTTATGATGGAAGTTATTCTTATTTTATATGAATTTATTATAAAACAAAATTTAATAATTAAATAGGGTCTTCAGTATAAATGAGTCTACGATGTACGTTTTCAAAATTGCAACCGAATACTGACGACCTAATGCGGTCTAAATAGACCGATTTTATGAATCCGAATCTTTTTATTCGGTCTTTATAATCTTCGGTAACAAATTTTTGTCCCACAAATCGATTTTGTGGGGTTTTTTTTTTACACGCCTAAGTGAAGTACAGTCGTATCAAATTGGAAAACTTGTTTTCTAAGTCGGCTAATTAGACCCAACCTAAGCGCCGAAGAGGTTGGGATGATAAAGATAGTGAGTTAGTAAAAGTGCAAAGAGCGGAACGCGTGGTGGTTATTTCGCTTCAACATCGAAGCTGCTAATCTACTCTCCGCTCTTGTAAGATCGTCTTCTTCGCTCGATTTTCTTCGTTGTCTAACAATATCTTCTTCTTAACCCCATATCTCTGCGTTTCGAATAGTAGAATTTCATGTTGTCAAGTACCACGATGTTTAATAACCCATCTCTATGGCCTGTTTTATTGTCTGGAATGGACTATAAATCTTACAAGCAAGCACCCACTTTTGTTTTTGTTAGGGTGGAAGCAAGTAAATTCGTGTAATGGCGGTTGCCATTTCCTTCAACTGTCATAAACTTCCACCACGCTTACCAAACACCCCAACATTTAGCTTCTCCAATCGCCGCCGCCGTTTAGCCACGGCCAATGCGAGCAATGGCGACCCGGAAACCGCAAAAGGTTATGAGGACGACATGGGAGTCAGAGCTGCATTGTCTATGCTCAAATTCTACAAAAGTAAGGAGTTTTTTTTATTGATTTTACAGTACAGACATGGGATTAACTTTGTCAACCTTTGACCGGGAAGGGGAAATATCGCCCGCGTTGCCGAAAAGCTGTCGGTATGTCCCGACGTGTAGCGAGTATTCCATGGAAGCTTACAAGAAATATGGATTTAATAAGGGCACTGTCCTCATGGTTTGGCGCCTGTGTCGCTGTAATCCGCTCGGTAAGCTTCTCGCAAAATACTCGGCCTCTCGCCGTCGGTATTCCAATCGTTTCTTCGTTAACCTCTGTCATTATTCTAATCGTAAAAAGTTTCGAAATAGATGGGAGAAAATGCAAGGCTTGAGTTTACAACTCCATTATAATTGTCTGTAGGCCGTAGGGGTGAAAATAATATCCAGAAATCGGTTTTGAAAACCGCATTCGGACCGGGCCTTGTGATAATATTTATTTATTTTGTTTGTTAAGATATGTGATTGATAATTTTGGTGATGTTTTTGATAGGTGGGTCTGGTTTTGATCCTCCTAGATGGTTCGGTGAAACAAGTTTACCTCAAGAAGAAGAGGAGTCTTCTCTTTGATCAAAATGATTATGTTTTGTTGAAATAAGAAATAGAAGAAGTTAATTACGTTATAGTAGTGAATAAGTTGTTGTCTTGTTTATTATGAGGCTCAAAGTGATATAATGAAAAAATATGTCAATTTCAAAAGGAATAATCGCCGCAAAAATATCTTGAATTCGACTAATTAGTGTTACTAAATCATATATATGATCAAAGTTTAATAAAGCATTTGGACCGTACGCTTCGGGGGCAAGGCCCGCCCTGAACTGGATTTAGTGAGGCGTACGCCTCTTTTGGGCCGAGGCACATGAGGCGTGCACCTAGGGGAAGGCGCACACCTCAAGCAGCCCGTCGAAAGTTGCTTGACGAGGGCCGCTGGATAGGTGAGTGAGAGAGAGAAGTCAAATTAGTTTAGTGTGAATATCAAGTAGAGGGCTGAATTAGAGCTTAAAATTAAAATGAACAAATAGAGGCCCAATAAAACGACAAAACCCATCAGTTTTGGAACTCTTACTTTGAAGAAAAACTATCTAAAGATTTTTTTTTTTTAATTCTATCTCTTTATCACATAAAATTCTAAGACTTTAATATATTTTATGATTTCTATGTTTTGAAGACTTATATAATTAGATATTTTGTGAGTTTTATGTAAAAATGTTTTGTTATTATTATGATTGAAAATTGAAATTATATTCTTATGACCAAGATTTACACCTCCGTTCACCTCGAGGTATATGCCTTGTGAGGCGATAGACTTTAACCATCCATGCCTAAGATACACATTTACGTGATCTTCTAGCTCTCCAACATCTTTTTCATTTGGGTTAAATAGAAAAAAATATATATGATGTTTTCACATTTGTAGATTTTGGCTACTTTTGCTATGTACATTAATTTTATTTTTAGGGCATTAATTTAATTGTTAAAATTAATTTAAATAATCCTGAAAAAAAATATAGTAAATCATTGGTTTATCGTTTATCGAGGGCTATTATAAAAAAGAAAAAAGAAAAAAAAATCACAAGTAATTTTTATCGATTTTATGTGTTCTCGCTAGTATATCAGTGATAAATTGAAAAGATTAATGAAAAACTAATGATTCTTTATCAAATTTTATAAAATATTTTAGGCTACTGTTAATTTTTACAAAAATAAAAAGATACTATTTGTGCTTAAGATTATATATAAAGGTGAATGACCCGGTCTTTGGAGGTAGTATTTTATAAATAACAGACTGAATCATAGTGTTGATTAAATTGCTAAAAAGTACCCATGGATAAACTAATAAAATTAAATCATCGATAAGATATTAAACACTGATCTTGACTTCGTTTTCCTTTTGTAATAATTCCTCTTCAACTCATTTTCTCCAAGATGAAAGTCAATTTGTCATTTCTTGTTGATTCCTCTTTCACTTTTCTTCAGCACCAATCAAACTCTTATCCATCATAAGCAATCAAACTTACAATGTCCACTCCAATCCAACCTTCGTTGATCATTCTATTCATCAACTAATCCTGACTAAAATACAATTAATCTCACCTTATACAAAAGAAGAACACTTGGGCCCCCATAAATCACTGAACATAGTACTAATTACTAAGGCCCTATTTGCCCAAATCTTAATATTTTGTTTTTGAGCATCAACTAAATTTGAACTCCTCAAATTACGTAGCATTAGAAATTGTAATAAATGCTCATTTTGTGTAAAATATTTAACAAAAATGTCCATCTGTGAGAGTAAAAAATACACACGGTGGGTATTTTTCTTAAACCTTTTACACAAAATGGGCATTTTTTAAATAACCCTATAAATTAATTCGTACAAAAGGATAAGAGAACAAATCGAGCAGGTCTTGTTCCCACTTAAATTGTCAAGAAGCGTCTTGTTACTTTCCATCTACTTCTAAATTTTGAAAAATATAGATGCTATTTTCAAAAACAAAATATAACCTCAAAGTGGTTTTTTTTCTTCTTTCAGTCTATTGTAAATATCTATAATCACGGTATATTTTGCTGGTATATGAAAATAGTGTTTATGCTTTTCAAGTAGGTATAAATAAAAAACAATTTTCCATTTTCAAAAGGAAAGGTTCAAAGAGATCAATTTATATGAATAAAAAGATATTGCAGATTCTTCTCTGCTTTATTAAACCGAAAAAGGAGTTGTCTACAGGCATTTGTTTTACCAATTTGACATCAAGATATACATAAACACAATCTTGGCTAAAATACAATACCTGACAACATATTTTATGTGTTTTAATCCCCTCCACAACACTAAGAGCAAGCTTCCCAGCATCAGCTACCACATACATATTACATAGGCCTGCACGGAAAATATGTGAGAAATTTTGGAATTACTTTTCTGATATCTTCATTACTGAAAATATAAAATGCAATTAAGGACTATTAACTGAACGGATGGCCGCCAAGCGCTCCGATTCCAAGCTTCTAATACCCTCCTAGCATTTAGGATTTAGTGTTGTTAGTTTGTTGTTTGAATATGTCGTTAAGATTATTGAATTCTGTCATTTAAATTATGTGTAAAGGTTTAACTCAGACGGGCCCGGTCTGGCCTAAGAGAAATTAATCTAATGAAAGAGTTAGCCATCGTTAAACTCAATCTTTCTCATAAGAAGCGCGATTAGGTATAACATAAGTTGGCCAAGCTCCTATTTTCCGAGATTGATTTTGGCACATATCACGATGATGTTAAAAGGTGTTACTATTTTATTTTTACACACATTCATGTAATAAAAATACTATTCCTGGGATATTAACGGACTTTCAAGAATTATATTCAATTGTACTATGTTAACATACTCAGAGATGACTTATTTCAATATTTACAAGACAAAACTAGTTATTGCAGACTCCTGGATTTTGAAATTTGATTCCTCTTTCCGAGACCATTACCTACAATATGTTACGAGCCAAGATTGATGCACTCGGAATCGGGAAATTTGGCCAATACACACAAACCTAATCCCTCCTGAGAGAGATTAAGTTCTTAAATATTTATTGGGTACCTTTTCCATTGACTAAGCTCTCTAATATGAAGCAATAAAATTACAACTTAATGGGCCGGACCGGCCCGACTCAATTAAACCGCCAAAAAACAATTTTACCCCTAAACGACATTGACTCAATTAAATCGCTAAACGACAATTACACATCTAACAGTATCAATCCTAAACTCTCGGCCCACATCACAATCTCAATTAGCTTTATGCATATATTAATATATAAAAATTAGAAGAACAAAATGTTGTGATTAGAATCTGGAAACTAAGAGAAGTACCTCTGATTCTCAATCGTCCTCTGAATTCTGAATCCCAGAGGCAGACTCGGAGCCGAGATCGCCATCTTCAAAATACAATCACTTCTCGGCAGGTTTCCACAATGAGAGGGCGAAGATGATCCGCCCTTTCCATCCTTGCAACAGCCACCCGGAATCTTCATCGATTATGAAGTCCCGGTGATAAAATGTTCTCACTTTTTCAGTCGCCCGTTTCACGATATCACGATGCAAAGTTTGTTGCACGAAACCAGCTCTCATGATACGGATTTGCCATTGTTTGTATGTTTCCGGCCTTTCTACTCTTTCCCAGCCCTCACAAGCAATGACATTCAAAGCCTCCTTGCCAAAGACTTCTCTCTCAATCAGCATCCTCTCTAATTCACCACGTGGCACGATCGTCTCGAGCATATCGAATATCGCAGAGAAGTGAAACAAAGCCTCTCGGAAGCGGGTTACAAAAAATGGTGCGTTATAAGCTCCGTTAACAATGCCGTGGATAAATATATCGGGATTGATCTTCTTCACCAAGTTGAGAAACATATTTCTAGGGCTCTCCACCGTTATGCTTTCATCGAGCAGATTTTTTGCCCGATTCAGACAGTTCACCACAACGAACTCGTCTTTGTCAATTTTGAGTTCTTCAAGTGTTATCGTCTCCCACTTTTTTGCAATTGCAGTGTACTCAAACTGCACTTTAAAAGTATCTGCGTAAGTTTTCAAACGCCGGCCGGTTTCCTCGACGCGCTCTGCAGGTTTGAAACCAGGTTGGGGAAACTCTATACCGGTGATCCGAATCTTTGGGGGTCCACCTTCTCTGGCAGCTATACGCTGCATTAAGGTTGGCCACTGAAAGCCATAAAGGATACCGAAATCTATAACATGAACCGTTGTGGCTTTCGCCGATACGTTCATTATCGTCTTGTTCGACGCAAAGTTTGACATTTTACGAAAAGGGCAGGCTGCGAGATACAGAAGGTAAGCTTTCAACATGTCAGAGGCGCAAGTTCTTCGGTTAAGGATGCCTTTGGAAATCTCGCTGCCCGTGCCAGCTAAGCGGGCCTCAAGCCCATCGGAAAAGCAGTTGGCTAATCTCTGATTCCCGTCTCCAAAAGACGACGAATGTTGCCTGATGTGCTTTAGTAGTTCGTTTGCGCTTCTGTTATCACCAGCTGCAACGGCCTGCGCGCATTGGAGTTTGTGAGTTCTCAAATCGATGACCTCTTTTTTCGCACTAGGTTTTTTCCCACGGCCTTTTCCTCCATTTGATCCTTTTGACTGAGGGGGTTTTTGTTTGACCTCGTTGTGACCGTTGTTCAGAGTCTTCCGGAAAGTGGACAAATGCTTTGCACCATCTCCCATTCCACAAAGCAACACGAGATCAAACATCTTCGAGCGGAGAGTGGATTCGATGTCAGTTGCCGGTAGCTTTTTGCTCCTCTCTTCTTCCGAATCTTCATTTTCCCTAGAAGCTTTCTTCCTCCCCTTGGAATACTCCAGGGCATCCTTGTTCTCTATTTTCACAGAAACATCCTGGTTCTTGATCTTCGCACCCCGACAGGAAATTCCATTTGTGCCGTCAGGATTGATAAACAACTCGTTTCTATTTGGAAGAAACCTACTTGCTTCCTCGACCCCCTTCCGAAACTGCCACATGGACTGACACTCTGAGCTGAAATCCGGGACCCGAAAACTACTACTTGGAGAATCCAAAAGGGCATCGACGCTGCTAATTCCACTGTTAGAAGAACTGTACGAGGAAGGCGGAACACAGTGAAATCTCGAGCCATACTCACCAAAATGCTGGATCAAAGCACTACTCCGCACAAATTCACCACCACAGAAAGTCTTATTTACGTAATTGGAGCAATTCAAGGGTAATTTCCCTTCGAGACCGTCACTGTGAAAAGCATAATTACGGTCTGGTTCCGGGGACGGAGGGTATTTTTTGCCAAGGGCCTCGTAAAACGGCCTCTCCGCAGCTTGAAGATCCAGAGACTCTTGAAGCATACAGCTCTTCTCCTCGATGTCTTCTTCCATGAGAATCTGGCTTATATAATTCAACACCGTATCAGAAAAATCGCAATCTTCCGGGGAATATTCCTCACGGACCGGGACCGCGCTCGGAACCTGATTGCCATTATCAATCGGGTAACAAACCTCACTACTGCCCGATTCTAAGAAACCGCCGAGGTAATCTCCGTCGTTAAATTGCGGGAGAGACGCGTATTTCGGATTGGGAAGAACGGAGAGAGTCTGGTTCCCCAAACCGACGCCATTTCCAGAACCCGAAAATCCCCCGATCCTCGGATTCGTTGCCATGAGCTTCAAAGTTAAAACAAACCTAAATCAAGATCTCCAAGCTCAAAAACCACTGCCGATTCCTTCCTCCCCACTAAGAATCTACCATAATCAACGAATCTCAAAATCCGAAACTCAAACAACTGAGAAAGGAGCTGAATCAAATTTCAACAAAACCGAAACAGAGTCAACAGAGTGAGAGGAGTAAGAGCTCGAGCTTACCTCTCTCTCGCTCTCATGGAAGCAGAAATTCAAACAGTAGAGAGAGAAAACGGAGTTTATGAATACGTAGTCAAACGAAAAGCGTTTACGAAAACTCTCAGCCGTTGATTCCGATGACCAATTAGCGGCGTTCTAAGCGCTGGACCAATCGGAAACGTCCACGTCATCTGAAGACCTTTTTCGTTTTCTGATTTTTTGAGAAAAGAAGAACATGTTTCTGGAATTTATTAAATAAAAAGCGGAAATGGACCACAATTTTGGGACCCACCAATACCCTTTTTATTTTTTGTTTTTGAGAATTATGCGGCGGAGCTTCGCTCGTTGTCGATCGCTCATAGCTTATGGTGATAAATAGAAGGGTTAATCACGGTACAAGTACCAAAAGTTTTAGAAAAATACCACTAAGTTTTAATTTTTCATTCAGATAAAGTATTATTATCCTGATATTATATATCAGACATGTACTTCCTCATTGGGTTTTTTTACCCGTCTTATATATTGTTAGTCCCTTTTAGTGAGTCCCCGGGTGCCACGTCATCATCACCGGTCAAATTGAAAGCTGACCGTGGGTCACTCCCGGTAAAGCTTCCTCACTTGGAGGCGTGTGGGCGAGTATTCGGGTAAAAGAAATTGAAACTTATCGTTACAATTTAGAAAAGAATTGGTACTTATGTCAAAAATAACCCTAAATAAAAATGTATATAAATTTGATTTAAAGCTATGTTTATCTCGTACTAAAAAAAATGTTTTTTTTATTAATAAAGGTGTATGTTTAACGTTAATTCAGGTGGTGGAATTACTATTCTATCCTGCTTCATTGTCAGTCGAATAAATTGATGCTGTTGGACTCGTTGTCGTTTACTCGACTGGATTCAATTCATGATTTAATTTACACTGCTTTAATACCTTCATATATGTAAGCACAAGATTCCAATTTCCTATTTATAGCATAAAAAACATTTATTCTCACAAATTCGTAAATTTAGCAGGACTTATTTATTTAAATCATTAAGCTAGTTTGATTAAGTGATAAATTTACTATAAGATAATGATTATTTCAGAAGTCTCCGATACAATTTCATCGGACATAAAAAATGTGTATATTTATAATATGTGTCAATAGTGTATGCTGTCAATTTTTTCTGTTTTAAGACTACGAATATATTTTGTAATGCGATTTCACTACGGCTTATAAAGTTAGTCACCAAAAAAATATTAGTTTTAAATAAATTTATGTACTATTTAGTTAATTATAAATTTATAAATAAAGTATTCGGTTTAAAAAGGAATATATATACTTGAAATTGAAATTCAGAGAGATAATGCAATTTTAGTGGACAAAATACCCTATACCCAAATATTGCTATTAGATTTTTATATATATATATATATATATATATATATATATATATATATATATATCGGTACAATCCTAGTTTGTGAGCCTTTTTGTTTTACATAAAATTACTTCGGTTTTTTAAGGGAGAAAAAAAAGAAGCTTAAATTAATTAAGAGTTGGCTCTCGGATTTTTTTATTTTATATTATCATAATATAGATTTGGAAATTGTTTTAATGTTATAAATTAATCTTCAGACGTTTACATTATATGTTAATCTATTTGAGTGAGTTGTCATTAATGCTTTGAAGTTGAACGATAAAATGAAAATACAAATGTTAAAGCTTAGAATCATTTTATTTTATATTGTGGGCTTGGTGGCCATTATGATTGTGGCATTTATTCACACAAGTCCAAATATTATTGACTTATTCATTTTATATACAGCACACTTAATTTTTAAAATAAGGATTGTTCTTTTAAAATTGTTTAGAACCTTTCTTAACAAATTAACATGGTTGGAATCCGATAATTTTATTATTTATCAAAATATAATTATCGAGTTTTTATAAGATTTTTATAAACCAGTATTAACGAGCAAACCATAAATTAATAGATATACCGTGAAATTGATTAGTATACCGATGGAATTATTGTTAAAAAAAAAATTACTCAAAATTTAAAATTTGGTGGTGAAAAAAATTGCTGAGCATAATGAGAAAATATCGATGGATATGAAGGTGGCAGGTATCCATAATTAATTATAGTGTGTTTATTTTCATGGGACAATTAGCACAAAAATAAAGTATTAAAAAGGAAGAAATCACATGGCATTGGCAATACCATGAATAATACCATCAGACTCTCCAAAAAAAGTAGATTCTTTGATTTGTATCTTGATTTGCTTCACATGCTTTTCTGCTTTTTGACTCACAAAATGAGGTACGACTTTTGGGTATTATATTATTTCATGTTTCCAGAAGAGTAAATCCTACACAAAATTAGGCAACAAATTTTTTACGAAATTGTCAACTATTACATATGATGCAAATTGATTGAGGCTATTCTCAAAAAGAAAATAATAATAATAAATTGATTGAGGTTGCATTATTATGTCAACCATTTGATGCAACAATGTCAATTAGTTTTGAGTTTTGACTACAATTTTATTTTCCTCTTAAATAGAAGTATTTTAAAGTATCTAATGTTTTTAACTTTACAAAAAAAAGCCCGTGTTTGTAACTGGGTTTTTAAAAGTTTGCAAACGCAAACCAACGGTATGTCTAATTTATACTCGAAGGAATAACAGGTATACCAACTAGATTATATAAAAAAGGGTATACCAATTAGATTGTTAAGAAAAAAATTGACATCGATGCTTAACCATAAACCGATAGGATTTCTTAAATAATAATTATTATAATTAAATATTACTTAAAATTCAAAAATAATATATAAGAGATTTTAATAGAAAGTCAAAATTTCTAACCCAAATAGAGAAAATTTAAATAAGTCGTGAGAGATATTATGTCGAGGTCTGTGGGGTAGGGTTTGGGAATTCTAGTCATGTAGAGTGTTTCGTATAATAAGATCGGAGAATTACTTAAGGCGAGAGTGTAAACAAGTTTGAGAGTGCTTGATTGTGCTTTTAGAGCAAGTTTGATTGTGCATTCTCAAGGTAGGAATTTAAGCATGTGTTGAGAATGCATGAATGAACTGGTGAGTGACTTGAGTATTAATATAGGGAAAGGGGTGCTTCAAAAAGAAATATTAAATAGTCTTTTTAGTAGAAAAATAAAGCTTATTTCGGGTTTAGAGCTACGCTAGGAACAAGGTGATAAAGCACGCCCATGGTGCGCTAGGTGCGCCTTAAGCTGTGCTTTTTCAAGGCGTGGCTTGGCCGCCTTTCAGCGCAATCTCTGTCACTCATTCAGACGTTTATAAGTCGAGTTTGATTTCAGGTATCTATCGCATTTGTCTAAGATCAGGCTTTCGTCGTTGTCTTTGAGATCGAGACTGCTCATCTTGTTTGCGTCTGAGGTTCTACCTTCTTTTTCTAGGTCTCCCTCGGGTTGGTTTTTGGGGGCTGCGGTCGGGTTAAGTTTCTTGACCGAGCTCTAGATCAATTTTTTGGGGCGACGTTAAGTTGACTCTTTGAACCGAGCTGTGGTTTAGTTCGGGGGCTGAGGTCGGATTATTTTTTTACTGTGCTCGGGTCAAATTCTGTGCTCGGGGTCGGATGGGCTTCCCAAACTAGGTGAGGTTGATGTTCCGCCGAGGTCATGGGCCTTTGTAGTTGGGCTTTTTAGAGTTGACTTCTTTTTTGGGATTCCGGGGCTGTGGGTGTTATTTTCTTAGTCAAGCCATAATTAATAAAAAGTATATAATAAAAAGTTTGATGTGATCCTTTTTATTTATTTAGAGTTTTATTGGTTAAAGATCGAATTTGAGTCCCAAATAAAGTTAAATAAAAAATAAATAAAAAACAACGTCCTTTAAGCTATAAAAAAAAAAAGGTTACCGCGAATTGCCCGTATTTATTAAAAAAAAAAAAAATTATCGCTAATACACGGCGGTGGGCATACCGATAAGTGTTTATCCTTTTGTTTTCAAATTTCTAATACAACTAATTAGTTTTTCTAATATATGTATTACATGATCCTAACAAACATATTCTGGAATGACTATATTTGAGACTCGTGTTCATAGTGTACTTGACTTCAATGTTCGATAATTATGTATATGAACAATTGACAGAGCTGCTTCATATTGCTCGCTCCTAGAAACGATTACGGCATCTCCTTTTGTATGGTGGACACTGGCATAACTTTGAATCCGTCACGGCTGAAACTCGAGTCATGAAGTTGTAATTGTAGGTTATGCCCGAACCCGATATTGTATCTCTCGGGTTATCGGATATCGAACCGATACCATAACCGACATTATGGGCCCACTCAGGCCCAAGTATTAATTATGATTCATATTAATTAATAATAGATTAATTAATCCATGATTGGGCTTTTAGAAAGCCCATTAGGTGGGCTTTTAGAAAGCCCACTAGGTCATTGTTAAGGTCAGATTTTGTCAAATCTCTCCTTAACACTATTGGTGTCGTTTTATGCAACAAACGACATAAAATAAGAGCAAGGCCACTTAAGGATCTCAGGCCCATCAGAAGACAGGGTGAATTAAGGCCCAACGAGCAAAGCTCATAAGAAGTCATCAGCTTACAGAGCCCAAGACCTCATCGCGACTGATAATTCATCGGGTAGAAGTTCATCGAAGGAGAGTCTCATCGAGAAAGCCAAATCGAATTCATCGGGTAGAAGTTCATCGAAGGAGAGTCTCATCGAGAAGCGCCAGCAGAGGCGCGGTGACGAAGGACGCACCGATGGACATGTCAACCCCGTCCCTCATCAGAAACCTCTTCAATACGGACGCAGCCCAGCCTCCGGCCGTAGTAGATCAACTAGAAAACACGCCAGGGCCCACACCGGGCAACCCGACGACGGACGTGGTGACAAGAGTGGCCGAAGAGGTGGCCAAGCCGATGGCAGTGATGTCATCAAAGATGGAAGCCAAGCTCGGGCAGGTCGCGTCGCACTTGCGACCAGGCGACGAGCTCGGCGCCAGAGATCGATAGGATGGTGCGAGAAGCCAGGATCACCCCATTCACGACGAGGATTCGGGGAATAGAACTAGAGGAGCTGCCGAAGATCAAGCTCACACCATACAAAGGGGAGACGGATCCCCACACCCACGTGAAGTCATTCCGAATCGCGACAGACCACATCGGGGGCGAGGAGGTCCGGAAGGAAGCCGTCCTTTGCAGACTTTTCATCGC
The DNA here is from genome assembly GCA_954871525.1 of Parietaria judaica. Taxonomy (NCBI): domain Eukaryota; kingdom Viridiplantae; phylum Streptophyta; class Magnoliopsida; order Rosales; family Urticaceae; genus Parietaria; species Parietaria judaica. Next base: position 7,211,134 of record OX940868.1, read on the forward strand.
GAGTTTGCAAGGTCGTGCCAGTGACTGGTTCGCAAGGTTAACGCCTGGCTCCATCGACACCTCCGACGAGCTGGTCGCCCTTTTCTTAAAACACTTCTCCATCTACGTACAGACGGAGCTGACGGTATCCAACCTCTTCGATGTCAAGCAAGGAAAGAACGAACCTTTTCGGCAATACGTGGAGAAGTTGAAGAATGTCATGTTCCGAATCCCAAAGATCGATGACGTCGTCTCGGTCCAAGTGCTGAAGCACGGCTTGTACTATTAGTCTCCATTCAACGATGAGCTATGCGTCTCGCTGCCGAACTCGATAGAGGATGCCCTCCACAAAGCAACGATCTACATGGACATGGAAGAGAATAAGGCGATCAAGAAAAGGCTAGAAGAGGAGACTGAAGGCCGAGCAAGGTCAGAAAGGAAAGAAAGCGGAGACGGACGAGAAAGGTCATCGTCCAAAGCGAGGAGAGAAGGAGAGAGAAGAGAACGAAGAAACCGAGACGGTCCCGATGAGCGAAGAGTCCAAGAGGCCCCGAGGCACGAAGTCTACCAAGTAGACGGAAAGAAAGAGGTGTCCGACAACCGTGGGAGTCATCAACAAGGGGGACATCCGCAAGGGAACTCCCAGCCGGAGAATTTTCCAAGTAACCAGGGCGGCTTTTCAGAAGGCCGAGGAGGTTACTCCGGCGATCGAGGAGGTTACTCCGGGGGCCGAGGAGGTTTCTCAAGCAGCCGAGGAGGCTACTCTGGCGGTCGAGGCGGTTTCGAAAGGAAGCCGTGGCCGAGGGATATGAGCAAGTACTGCTCCTTCCACGAGTATCACGGTCATTCGACCGACGAGTGCGCCAGCCAAAAGAAGATGATCCAGAGGAAGATCGAGCAGGGGGAATTCCAGAATATCTCCCAGAAGCCCTCTCAGCCATGGAATAACAACAATCGCTCGTGGCCGAACAGGCAGGACGCCCCCGCTCAGCGCACGGTAGGAAACCAGGAGGTACCGAAGAGGAGTCTTACGATCGAGGAGGCCTTGGCGGAGCGCCCGAATGACGGAAGAGCAGCCGCAAGACCAAGGATCGACTTGATCATGGGAGGATCTCGCCTCTGCGAAGACTCCATCAACAACATCAAAGCCTACCAGCGCAGAGGAAAGGAACCCGCTCGGGAAGACACGCGGATGACCGGTCCGAAGACAACGATAGAATTTGTCGATGAAGAAGTGTGCGCCGACGAGCACGACGACGCTCTAGTCTTGGAGCTCAACATAGGAGGATGCGACGTCGCCCGCGTCCTCGTAGACAATGGGAGCTCAGTCGACGTCATCACATACGACTGCTTGACGCGGATGAAGATCGAGGGCCTAGTCATCGGAGGCCGCCCACGCAAGGTGTCAGGCTTCAACGGAGACGTAGCCCTCTCACTGGGAACGGTGAATCTCACCGTCTATGCCGGAACCGTCCATCGGATGACTGAGTTCATGGTACTGGACGTACGATCGCACTTCAATGTGATCCTCGGGAGACCTTGGATTCACTCGATGAGGGCCGTCCCGTCCACGTACCACCGATGCATCAAATTCCCAGGACGAATAGAAGGGACCATCGATGAAGTCCGAGGAAACAGCGAGGCCTATCGTATCTGCTACATGATGCATTACAGAGCGATGAGCGCGCCCAAGGACGTCGAGAAGGCCGAATGCAGCGGTAGCAAGCCGGCCGACCAATAGCAATTAGCCACGGCCGCTCCACCTCCACCATCGACGACCAGGAGGAAACGGCGCAAGAAGAAAGGAAAAGGGGAATCCCCGGGCATCCCCAAGATCCTCAGCGCGGAAGACATGGAAGACCAAGCCACTGAAGAAAGATTAGGAGGCCCACAGCTCGAAGAAGTGGAGCAAGTCTGCATCGACGACTCCGACCCGGCTCGGACAGTCGGTATAGGCGCTGGACTCGAGCCAGAGATCAGGGCTCAGCTGGTCGAGTTCCTGAAGAAGAATCGAGGAAGCTTCGCATGGTCCCACAAGGACATGCCGGGGATCGATCCAACGGTGGTTACCCACCGGCTCAACACCGATCCCGGGCACAAACCTGTCATTCAGAAGCGAAGAAAGATGGCCTCCGACCAAAACAAGATCATCAACGACGAAGTGGATAAGCTGCTCGCTATGGGAACCATCCGGGAGGTGAAATACCCCCAGTGGTTAGCCAACACCGTCGTGGTAAAGAAGAATAACGGCAAGTGGAAATGTGCGTCAACTTCACGGATCTCAACAAAGCGTGTCCGAAGGACAGTTTTCCGATGCCGCACATCGATCGCCTCGTCAAAGCCACTTACGGGTACGAGCTCCTAAGTTTCATGGATGCCTACTCGGGCTACCATCAGATCCGGATGCACCCAGACGACGAAGAGAAGACAGCCTTCATCAGCGAGAGGGGGACCTACTGCTATAAGGTTATGCCTTTCGGGTTGAAAAAATGCCGGGGCGACCTACCAAAGGCTGATGACAAAGATGTTCCACGAGCAGATCGGGAAAAGCGTGGAAGTGTACATCGACGACATGGTCGTCAAATCCCTGAAAGCGGCGATGCACGTGAAGCACTTGGAGGAATGCTTCGGCGTCCTTAACAAACATCAGATGAAGCTAAACCCTACCAAGTGCACCTTCGGCGTCTCATCCGGAAAGTTCCTAGGTCAGATGGTCACACGACGAGGAATCGAGGCAAATCCCGAACAGGTCGAAGCCATTCAGAGCATGCTGTCGCCGAGAAATCGACGAGAGGTCCAGAAGCTGACCGGAAGGATCAACGCATTAAGGCGGTTCATCTCACGTCAAGCGGATCGAACTCTCCTATTCTACGAGTTGCTGAGGAAAAACAGGAAGTTCGAATGGACCGACAAGTGCGAAGAAGCCTTTCAAGCACTGAAAGTCTATCTCTCATCGCCACCCGTTATGACGAAGCCAGAGCCCGGAGAGCCGCTTTATCTGTACATCGCCGTGTCCGATAAGCCAGGTGCTCGTTCGAGAGGAAAAAGGGGAGCAAAAGCCAGTCTCCTACATCAGCAGGAAGCTCCTCGACGCCAAAACTAGATATCCCACAATCGAGAAGCTGGCGCTAGCTGTCTATGACGCATCGGAGGGACTGCGTTTCCATTTTCAGGCCCAAACAATCATCGTTATGACGGACAGGCCGATTCGCTCCATCATCCAAAGTTCGAATCAATCCGGCAGAATCACGAAGTGGAATATAAAACTGGGAGCATACGACATCGAGTACCAGCTACGGACAAGCTTGAAGTCACAAGTGCTAGCCGATTTTCTCATCGAGCTGCTCAAGGACCCCGTGGAGCTGAGCGATGAAGCCGGTACCTGGAGACTCTGCGTCGATGGATCATCGACCTCGACAGGATCGGGAATCGGGGTCCGGCTCATCTCTCCGATGGGGGAAGTAATCGAGAAGGCTTGCTGCCTCGCCTACCGCTCCACCAACAATGAGGCGGAATACGAGGCGCTCATCGTTGGGATGCAATCAGCCTTGGCCATCGGGGTCAAGAACTTGAACGCCTTTTCGGATTCTCAGCTAGTCGTGAAGCAAGTCAGTGGAGAATACGAGACGAATGACGAAAGAATGGAGGCCTACGCTGGAGTCGTCAAGTCCCTCGAGAAGAAGTTCGATTTCTTCACCTTGACACAGGTGTCCAGAGGAGACAACAACCATGCAGACGCTCTGGCAAGCCTGGGCTCGACCATTCAAGTGGGAGAACTCCGGTCAATTACGGTAGAGACGCTGCAGAAACCTAGCATCAAGAGAGGCAAAGGCCCCGATAAGAAGAAGCTAAAGACAAGCGACGAAGGTTTAGCCGACGAAAATAGCAATGCTCACAGCGAGGGCGACATATTGGAAGAAGGCGAGGATGAGATCCAGAATATGGAAGAAGAGGAAGACGAAGACGGAGAGCAAGGAGTAGTGGAAGGGACTGAAGAAGAAGACTGGAGAACCCCCATCCGAGCGTATTTACTCGAAGGGAAGTTACCCGAAGACCGACAAGAAGCACGAAAGATAAAGACAAAGAGCTCCCGGTATACCATCATGGATAGGAGGCTCTACTTTAAGAGCCTCGTAGGCCCCTACCTACGTTGTCTAGGCAAAGAAGAGGCGGATTACGTCATGCAAGAAATCCATAGCGGGGAATGTGGTAACCACTCGGGCGGGCGCAACCTGCTGAGGAAATCCAAGCTGCAGAGTTTCTTTTGGGAAACAATCCGCGCGGACTGCGTAAACCACGCCAGGAGATGTGAAAAATGCCAGCGACACGCCCAGGCGATCAACTGCCCTGCCGAACAGTTGTCAGTGGTGTCGGTGCCCTACCCTTTCATGAAGTGGTCTATGGACATCGTCGGTCCCATACCAATCGGAGCGAGGCAGAAGACATTCATGCTAGTGGTCACGGATTTCTTCACCAAGTGGACCGAAGCCGAGCCCTACGCCAATATCAAGGATTCCGACGTCGAGAGTTATGTTTGGAAGAACGTAATCACTCGCTTCGAACTCCCCAGAGAGATCATCGCGGACAACGGATCCCAGTTTATCTCGAAGAGGTTCAAGGACTTCTGTGCACGTTGGAAGATAAAGCCAAACACATCAACGCCAAGATATCCTCAAGGGAACGGGAACGCCGAAGCAATCAACCGAACGATCACCGACAATCTCAAGAAGCGGCTCGACAAGAAAAAAGGCCTGTCGGCGGACGAGCTTCCGGGGGTACTATGGGCTTATCGAACAACACCGCATTCAGCCACCGGAGAAACTCCTTTCGCCCTCGCATTTGGGGTGGAAGCGGTAATCCCGGCGGAAGTAGGAGTCCCCAGCTTCCGACGATCCTGGGCACCGAGCAACGAAGAGGCCAACAACCAGGACTTGCTTCATCAGCTCGACCACATCGAAGAAAGACGGGAGCAAGCCAGAATTCACATAGCCAATTATCAAAACACCATCGCGCGGTTCTACAACATAAAGGTGCGACCGAGAAGGTTCCGAGTCGGAGAAATGGTCCTCAGAAAGGTCTTCAAGAACACAGCTGAGCTAAACGCAGGAAAGCTTAGAGAAAGCTGGGAAGGCCCGTATATGGTTACCCACATCGTCAAGCCAGGAGTATACGAGCTCAAGAACACCGATGGATTCAAAGTCATAAGAAGATGGAATTTCAAGCACTTGAAGAAGTTCTACCAATAAATGACGTCATCGTCGTTTTCTCCTCTATCACCTGATCGATATCCTTTGCTACTCTCTGTTCTTAAGTTTACTCATCAATTTAAGTTTATTAAAAGGGGATTCCCGGCCCTACTTGTTCGGGATTAGCATGTTTGACTCCGGTCTTATTCAATACAATATGGAGTACTCTTCCCTCGCGAGCCACACCCATTGGGGGACTCGAAGGGTTTAACGAGGCTCGTCTTTTAAGACAAAATATTCTTTCGCTTCTCCATTTGATACATATCACAAAATACATATACATATACATATAAGATGAATCAGTGCCAAGCACTTCTTCGCGACAGAGCCCGGTGCATACCGACAAGCTCATCGCCGAACAAAAGACTACTACGGTAAATGGGCCAATATACAAAAGAAACTACTACGGCAAATGGGCCAATATACAAAAGAAACTACTACGGCAAATGGGCCAATATACAAAAGAAACTACTACGACAAATGGGCCAGCATACACAGAAGAAATCAAGGGGCGACAAACGCCAAGAATAAATCAGTGCCAAGCACTTCTTCGCGACAGAGCCCGGTGCACACCGACAAGCTCATCGCCAAAAAAAAAAAAAAAGCGGAGTACACATACTCCTACACTTCATTACTAGCACACCGTATATAAGAAAGTCATAAGCTTTATTAATAAATTTCTTTACAGATTCGATACATGGCAGCCACGAAATAATTTACAAAGGCAAAGGAAGATCAATCCTCACGAACAACTTCGTCGGATCCTCCCGAACAACTTCGTCAGCATCCTCACGAACAACTTCGTCGGGATCCTCCCGAACAACTTTGTCAGCATCCTCACGAACAACTTCGTCGGGATCCTCCCCAACAACTTCGTCAGCATCCTCACGAACAATTTCGTCGGGATCCTCCCGAACAACTTTGTCGGCAATCTGCTCTATGACGAACTCCCCATTCTCGGATAGGACGTCTCGAAGAAGATCCTCCACGGCGGCATAATTCCTAGGATCCCGCATCATAAACTCGAGCATGTAGGCCGTAGAGGGGCCCGCGGGAGGAACCTCATCGTCCGGAGCTCCGGAGAGTGTGGCAGCAGCACGCTTTATCATATCTTGAACAAACTCTTCGAGGATGGCCGGGTGTTCGTTATCTACCATGAGGAAAGAGGCTAGCACGTCCTCGTGGTACAGCAGTGGACAAGAAGTATAGAAGAATTCGTCAACCTGATGGAAAAAGGTTGAGAATAGCCAGAAATAATAGAAGGGACGCAAGAGAAGCGACAAGCATAGTAATGACAAGGTAAAGAAAGAAGGTTTCTTCATTAATAAAATCCATCGAAGGAATTACAAAGGAAAATAATATAAAAAATAAATATACATGGAAAAGCTACAAGAAAGGGCCTAAGGATTTGTTTCTCCCCCTACCGCTTCGCCGGAAGAAGAGACGACCCCGTCGTTGGTCCCATACTCGTCGAGGCCATCGGAGGCCGAAGAAGCATCCCCTCCTACGAAGCGAGACGCCCAATCAGCATCGACGGGCGGAGGGGCACAAGGAGTGAGCGGAGGAGAGTCATGATCGAGGAGGGCTTTGTCATCCAGCTCCCGGGCCTTGGCTTCATTCTCTTCCTCTAACTCTTTGTACTTCGGAAGACGAGGAAAGAGGCTCTCTATGGTTGCCGTGGGGGGAGCTTTCTCGAGAAGGCGAGCATTGGCCCCATACGCGGCGGAACGGCGATGAAAGTTGGTGGACTGCTCCAACGCCGTGTATCTCTCCGAGGCGCGTTGTGCCTTGCTCTGGGCCCTCTCGAAGAGGCGTAGGTGTGCTTCGCGCTCGGAGGACGCTTCTGCTTGCGAAATCTCGAGATCTTTCCCGAGGCGTTTCATGCACGAGGCCACCCGAGAGGCGAGCCGGCTCTCCTGTTCGGCCGGAACGCCCACCGCCTCGCTGATTTTGTCCAGCCTCCATTTCATTGCTTCGAGATGCTTCTCGTAGCTCTGCACTATCAGGGAGTGGCGCTTATGCTCCCCGGCAAGCTCAGCCTTGAGCACCTCGGCCTCTTTCTCGGCTTTAGCCTTGTACTCGGCAAGCTCCCTCTCATGCGCCTGGCGAAGCGAGACCTCTTTCGCCAATTTAGCCCTCGCAACCTCCAGTTCGTCGGAAGACTATTCGGCCGCCTCCCGATACTTTCGCTCCCCGAGGACGGAGATCTCGAGATGCGACTCGGTATCGGCTAGCTTCGAATTGAGGTCGCGAATTTCTTGAACGCACTCGCCCGCATTCATATTTTCTTCAAGAATGACGGCGTTGAAGCGCGCAAGGGCTTGAAAGAGCATGGTGGCGGCTTGGGCGTAGCCACCGATATCGCCCAAGGATACGCCAGTGCTGGTCCGAGAAGGCTCAGGCCAAAACAGATCCCGAAGAACCCGAAGAGAGTATCTCCTCCACTCTTCAGACGAGGAGCTCGGGGTAGGAACCACTGGAAAACGCTCCGCAAGGGGGATGGAAAAGCCTTCTTCCCCAGAATTGGGAGGAAGACTTGGCAATGGAGAAAAGGGAACCTCGGCAGATCCGCCGGAAAATTCGGTAGGAGGCGAGATGGTAGCCCTAGAAGGGCCGGCGTCGTCAGTCGGCTCCGAAGAGCCTCCTACCCAAGGCACTTCGGGAGGGACGGAGACATCAAGAAGAGAGATGTCCGGAAGAAGGTTATCCGCCCCTTCGGGATGGCCCTCGATCGGAACCTCTTCGGAAGGCAGGCGCGTCTCTTCCGAGACACTTGGATGTCCGACAGGCTCCAAGGTGAGAAGCGCGTCGGCAGTATCAAGCACCTCTTCGGGCACCGAAATCTCCTTATCAGCCGGAGGAACGGCGACCGAAGAACTCTCCACGACAGGGTCGAGGGGCGCTTTGGAAGGAACCTCTGAGCAGGGAGGCGCATCGGCGCAAGCCCGAGCCTAAAATTACAAAAAAATATATACATATATCAGACACCAAAAAAAAAAAAACCTGCAAACATCACAAAAAAAGACAGTAGAGGAAAATCAGATGGTACCTCGGAAGCCGAGAGGTCTAGTGACGACACCAAGTCGATGAAGTCGTCATAAAAAAGAAACAACTCCCGAGAAGAGGGAGAAGGATGTGGGATCCCCCCGGTCTTATCGACGACTTTGCCAGCCTTAGCCGGGGGAGTTGAAGCAAGAACGGTCGACGCAGCCGCCCCTAGAAAGAGCGGCCCCGTCGTGAGAAGCGACAGTAACAGTCTCCGAAGCCGGGGGGATCACTTCGGTCTCCTTGAGCGGGTTGGAGACCTTGGTTTTCTTTGGAAGAGGAGCATCGCGCGTCTCTTCGGGTTGTTTCCTCTTCGGGACGACCTTGTCGCGAGAAGATGTCCGCAAAGAGGAGTGAGTCTCTGACTCGCGACGATCGCCCGAGGGACGACGCACATCTCGAGGGCGAGTCGCCCCCGAGGAAGGTGGAGCCTCTAAAGAACGAGGATCACTGGCGTCGTGCTTATGCTTTGTTCGCTTTTCCGAACTGCTCTTCGCAGTCGGTGATCTTTCGCTGGAAACGAACCTTTCAGCCCCGGTCCGAGGTCCGATACCCAAGAAGCCTGCCTTCGACAGATCCCTCTGAGGACCGGAAGATCCACCTCCTTGTCCTGGATCTTGGCCTTGTCTTGGATCTTGACCTTGTCTTGGATCTTTTCCTTGACTTTGTCGCGAGTCCTTGGACCCGCGAGCCGTAGCTTGAGTTTTCCTCTTCGGCTTGGGAGATTGTCGAACGACAGGAGACGAAGAAGCATCTTTTACCTCTTCGAGGCGGAACCCCACTGGCCACAGACTCTTGGGTGGTTGACCCACGATGTGGCAGAGTTGATAGAGTCCTGATTCCTTGACACGGGTACATAAGAAGTCCGTCGTCCAATTCCGACGAGGGTTGTCCAGCAAAGCCCGAACAACCCCAGCGAAGCGCTCGTCGTCTTATTTATTCGCGACGGGCCTGAACCGGGGCACGTCTTTCTCAACGACCCACTTGGTAGGTAGCGCATCCCAGTGTGGCCCGAGGGTGAAGCGGTCGAGATGCGCGAAGAAGTACCTATTCTCCCACCCGGATTCGTTGTTCGGCGTGTTGGTGATGACATGGGGACTCATGACGTGGGAGAGGAAGAACCGGCCCAGGTTCTTCGAGTTCTTCGACCACTTGAAAAGCCGCATCAAGTCCTCTAAAGTGATGGCCACTTTCTGTTCGAGAGCGATTGCCATGGTGCAGATAAGGAGGCGAAGAGCGTTAGGGCTAACCTGATTGATCGGCATCTTGTACGCGTGAAGGAAGCAGACGATGAGATGAGGCAGTGGAAGATGCAACTCCACCGATCGGAAGAAGTGCTCGTAGAGAGCGATATATCCTTCCGGAGGTTCATCGGCAAGCTCGCCGGACTGAGGAAGATGGAGATAGCAGGGAGTAGAATCCACATAATGCTTTCTCAAGTCCTCCAAATGCTTTTCAGTCATTATGGACTTCGGCGACCGAGTCTTGAAGATTTTTCCAGGCTTCGACATTCTTGCCGGAGAAGAGGGTGAACGGAAAGAGAGTTTGAAGATTTTCTTGAAAAGAAGAGAGTCGAGAAAGAAAATCGCAGAGAGAATTTAGAGAGGAAGTCTGAAACAAAGTGTTTGAGTCGAAGTTGAGGTTTGAATTTATAGAGGGAAGTTTGCGAAGTTGAAGAGGCACATTTGGATCCGACGGCCCAGGATCGAAGCGAGGGAAATCATCCAACGGTGAAGATCAAAAGAGTCGTTGCGAAACCCAAAAGCACTCGAGTGCGAGAAAATCCCGCATTTAATGCGGAATGATTGACATCGACTTCCAAGATCTGACAGCCTGGAGAAGCACGCCCAATCAGAGTTGCATGGGAACTCGCATTCAGAGATGGGCATGCAAGAAGTGGAAGAGTCTCCGAAGAACACAATCTCCTCGAAGACCTACTCCTTCGAGAACATAACCTCATCGAAGATTCAACCTCATCGAAGACTCAACCTCATCGAAGACATATCTAATCGCGGAATATTCTTCATCGGAGAAAACCTCATCGGGGAAATAGTTTTTGAAGTATTTTATCAATTGTTTCACACTCGATAAAATAGGGGACTAACTGTTAAGGTCAGATTTTGTCAAATCTCTCCTTAACACTATTGGTGTCGTTTTATGCAACAAACGACATAAAATAAGAGCAAGGCCACTTAAGGATCTCAGGCCCATCAGAAGACAGGGTGAATTAAGGCCCAACGAGCAAAGCCCATAAGAAGTCATCAGCTGACAGAGCCCAAGACCTCATCGCGACTGATAATTCATCGGGTAGAAGTTCATCGAAGGAGAGTCTCATCGAGAAAGCCAAATCGAATTAAAAGAAGAAGCTATTCGAGATCACGAGAAAGGAGGAGGGCCAGCTCATTCAGCTGAGGATTTCGTGGGATATCCAACGCAAATAAGGGATTTTAACAACGATCATAACGAAACAGAAGGAAACCCTAGCATAATTCGTGGGAACAATCTAGAAGACCTTCAAACCTATAAATATGCATGTAAACTCAGTGTAAATTCATTCAGTATCCAATATATCGTGAGTTAGAGAGAGTTATTCTTAAGTCTTTGGAGTTTGCTTATTCATAGTATTCTCGATCTCTCAAGGTTCAGAGTGTGTAACCTTCGATTGTCCGAGCTACTAAACGGAAGAAACCGGGTCCTCTCGGAATCACAATAAATCAAGGATATTCGTTTTTCATAATTATTTGTGTTATTTCGATTATCTTTGTGACTGCAAGGCGGTAAAAATCGCCCTCTACAGTCATGACCATAGGGTATTATAAATACCCTATCATGACTCATAATTACAGACAGACAACACAAACCCTAGCCTCGTAGGAATTCGAGCTCCCCTCCTTGTGAGTCGAATTCGTGGCTAGCTCCCCGGTTCAATCAACGGTTGATCATCTAAACACCGACAAGGATCTAACCTATCATCCGAGGTGTTTTCCGGTCATCTAAGACGTTCCCGAGTGACGTGGTGGACGAAATAGAGGCGCAACATTTGAGGCGCTGGAATCCAGATCAAGGAAAAATCGGCAAGCACCAAAACCAAGGAATGGGCTATTTTCGGTACAGTTGGCAAAAGTACCAAAGTTTGGTAACGACCTCTAAACCATATCTTAATTCTCGAATTTATTCTAGATCTTTATTGTTCGATGATATCCCGTGATTTCCGCCTCGGGATTGAGAAAAGTCATCGAAAAACCCAACAGTGGTATCAGAGCCGGTCTGAGTAATTTTCAAAAATTAGATATGTTGACCGAAATAATTTTAGAAAATTTTTGGTGTGATTAGATTTTCAATGGGAGCATTAGAAAATTCATTATGTTAATTTTTGTGTGTTGTTTGGAATCTGATTTAGAATCGGGATTGGATTTTTATTTAATTTTAATGTGTATTATTAAATAGGAAAAAGGAAAACCAAACGACGGCACCACCACCGGAACCGGCGGCGATTTCACCGTCGCCGCCAAAGTTTCGGGCGGCGCCGCCGTTTGTGGCTCCCATTCGATGGGAGCCAGTGGGCGACGGCTAGGGTTTCAAAAATCCTAGCCGAATTAATTTTTTTTTTTTAAATCGCGTGGGCCTGATTGGATCAGGCCCACGGGCTGGGTTTTAACCCAGCCCATTTTTAATTCGCGTGGGCCTGATTGGATCAGGCCCACGGGCTGGGTTTTAACCCAGCCCAACTTTAATTCACGTGGGCCTTATTGAATCAGGCCCACGGGCTGGGTTTTAACCCAGCCCATTAATCTGCCCAGCTCGGATCGTGATGATCCGGGCATATCCAACCCGGGTCTGACCCGGGTAATTGACCCGGGTTAGACCCAGGGCTTCGGCCCGGGTCTGTCCTGACCCGGGGCCATACCGACCAGACCCGGATCCGGGTCCTACCTGACCCGGATCCGGGTCAAAAACTAATGTTTCCGGGCAGGGCCCATCGGCCCTGCCCGGCATGCCCCTTTGTCACCAAGGTTTCCCGAGGGCAACCCGTACAAGCTCGGGTTTATCCCGAGCTCGTATCCCGGTATTTGATATTTAATTATATTTATGTTTAATTATTTTAAAATACGATTTACAGTGTTTATTTTATTTTATTTATAATTATTATAAATATCTTAAAATATGAGTATTGAAAATCTAATATATGATAATAATATTAATAAATATGATTTATTCAACTTTATTATCAATCTTATGAAGTTTCTTTCCATTTAATGTTTATGTTATTCATTTACTGATTCACAAATTGTTTGTTCATAAATTTTATTTATGATCAATAGTTCTTAATTAGATTAAGATAATGAATAATCTTTTATTTATTATAGTAATAGAAAAGAACTAAACATTAATGGAAATAAAAGATATATATATATATTATGTTTAAAGATAGTTTATCTATAAGATAGTTATTTATCTTTTATTTTGTATTAAGACAAAGTATGATTAAAGATATCTTATCTATAAAGATAGTTATTTATCTTTTATTCATTTATAGAAAAGGAAAAATCATGATTAAAGATATTTTATCTTTAAGTCATTTATTTATCTTTTATTTAAAGACAAAAGGTTTTGTCTTTAATATCTTCATGATATATATATATATATATATATATATATATATTTATATACATTCACAAGTGTATTTACAACATTGAATATGTTTTACAAAATAGGATTATGTATTACATATTCATTATCTTAATTCTTGGAACATTTTAATAGGTTAACTATGTTTATTTTAAGACAAAAGTTAGGATCACCTAAAACCCCTCAATAAATATTAGGTATAATGTCTTCCACCGGCTGGGTCCTCGATCTAATTGTAGAAACGTTTTGAGTGTGTCTCTAACCGAAGGGAGTACTCTTATACACTCTTTTAGACGCGTAGGGCAACCTATACTGTCCGCCGATTCACCCCGTGGGTCTACCTAAACGAGTACTCTAATTAGATTAGATATCGTAGACAATTATTATGAAATTGGTTAGAATGATAAATGAAAATTTGTCTTTTCTTTTCTAATCGTCAGAGATAATATAGGATATTAGAGCAATTGTTGATTTTCTCTAAGTGACTAATTAATGGAATTGATGAGGGTAACTTTTCCATTAATAAATCACGAAATATTATATAAAGTCCTTATAATATATACTTTTATGTAACATCTTTATTATAATAAGTAATTTATAATTTACATGTCAATACTATAATTAATATTGTGCTTATTCAGCTTTTATTTAAAATTGTAGAAACTGAACAATGTCTAGCAGCTCACTAAGATCTATCCTTGAGAAGGAAAACATCTTAAACGAAAGAAATTTTCCGGAATGGCAAAGACACCTCAAAATTGTGCTCAGGCACGAAAAGAAGGAGGTTATCATTATGAATGCACCTCCAGCTGAACCTCCTGCTACTGCATCCCGAGCAGACAAAGATGCTTATAAGAAGCATACTGATGAAGTCGCTGAAGTGGCTTGTCTCATGTTGGAAACCATGACACCAAATCTCATGGAGCAACATGAGAATATATCTGCCTGGGAAATGATTCAACATCTTAAGAAGATGTATGAAAATGAAGCACGTCATACCAGATTCAGGATAATGAGAAATTTGCGGAGAGAAAAATTAACTGAAGGAACCAGTGTGCATGATCATGTTCTGAAGATGATCAGCTGGTCAGAAAGTCTGACCAGACAAGAGATAAAGATCCCTGAGGAAGTGTACATTGACATTGTGCTCAACTCTCTCCCCGATTCTTATAATCAGTTTATACTGAATTATAACATGTCCTCTGAAGCAAAGAATCTTCATCAGCTTCACAACATGTTGCATACAGCTGAGGGTAATGTACCCAAAGGACAGGCTAGAACTATTAATGCTGTGAATGGCAAGTTCAAGGGAAAGAGGCAGTTTGTTCAGAAGAATAAAGGCAAGGCTCCATATAACTTGAGGGTTAAGGCTCGTGCCATGAAACCCAAAGTTGGAGCCACTCTCGATCATAAGTAGGGACACTGGAAAAGGAATTGTCCTTTGTACCTTGCAGAGATCAAGAAGGTGAAGAAGAGTTCAAACTCCACCACAGGTATAAATGTTATAGAAGTCAATCTTACTACCTCTAAAGATTGGGTATTAGATACAGCATGTGGTACTCATATTTGTACTGACATGCAGACTCTGAAGAGAAGTAAGATGCTGAGGAAGGATGAGACCAACATGCGCGTGGCAAATGGAGCACCGGTTGTTGCAAAAGCTGTGGGTCATGTAGATCTCAACACCTCAGCAGGAATGATTTTCATTCAGAATTAAATTATTGTCATTTCGTACCTTCCATTACCAAGAACATAATTTCTATTCCAGAATTGGATGTTTTAGGTTTTGATTTTAAAATTGGGAACAAGCGTTGTGCGGTTTTTAAGGATGGTATTTGCTATGGTATTTCTTACTTATCAAACGGTCTTTATTCGTTGAATACCTCTGAAAATCATATTTATAACATCTCTAATAAAAGAGCGAAACACAACCTTGTCAATACGGCCTATCTCTGGCACTGTTGACTTGGCCATATAGGCGAGAAGCGCATTACTCAGCTTCACAAACAAGGAAGACTGGACGATTTTGATTATGAATCTTATTACACATGTGAATCTTGCCTGGTCGGGAAAATGACAAAGCCTTCCTTTAAAGGAACTTATGAGAGAAAGAAATGACTGTTGGACCTCATACATTCAGATGTATGTGGACCAATACCCATTCAGGCTAAAGGAGGTTTTAGGTATTTCATCACCTTCACTGATGACTTCAGTCGATACGGTTATGTATACTTAATGAAACACAAATCTGAATCACTTGAAAAGTTCAAGCAATTCAAGAATGAAGCTGAAAATCAATTAGCAAGAAAAGTTGAAGCCATACGATCTGATCGAGGTGGCGAATACTTGAGCGATGATTTCAAAGCTTACCTCCGTGACATGGGAATCATTTCATCACTGACCCCTCCAGGTACACCCCAATTAAATGGTGTATCTGAGAGAAGAAATCGAACCTTGTTGAACATGGTTCGATCGATGATGAATAAAACTGACTTACCTGAGTCCCTATGGGGACACGCACTTATGACAGCAGCTACCACACTGAACTGTGTGCCATCTAAGACGGTTCCTTCAACCCCATATGAGATGTGGAAAGGAAGAATACCGGATTTGCATTTCATGAGAATCTGGGGATGTGAGGCATATGTCAAGACTCTAATGTCTGACAAGCTCAGTCCCAAATTGGTTAAATGTAACTTTGTGGGATACCCAATGGAAACTCATGGGTATTACTTCTATCAGAAACACACAGGCAAAATAATAGTTGCCAAAACCAGTGTTTTCTTAGAAGAAGATTTTCTCTCTAGAAAGTCTAGTGGGTAAAACATTGTTCTTAATGAAGAGCATGAACCACAAGATACTCAAGAACAAGAAATGGACACAGAAGGTACTCACACATCGGGTTACGAACTCGTGATCAGATCATGATTGATAACCAAATAGAAAACGTTATTCTAAACAAAGTTGAAAATGAGATTGACTATGATGAAAATTTCTCTCCTATAGCCATGTTTAAGTCCATAAGAATCTTGCTAGCCATTGCAGCATTTCATGATTATGAAATCTGGCAAATGGACGTGAAAACCGCATTCTTGAATGGTGTTCTCGAAGAGGATGTGTACATGGCACAGCCTGAAGGTTTCATAGACCGCAAACATCTAGACAAGGTTTGCAAATTGAAAAGATCAATTTATGGTCTTAAGCAAGCATCTCGAAGCTGGAATCGTCGTTTTGATGAATCAATTACTGATTTTGGTTTTGTTAAGAACAAAGACGATCCTTGTGTATATATCAAATCGAGTGGGAGCAAAATAGTTTTCTTGATTCTTTATGTAGATGACATACTGATAATAGGAAACGATACATCTGAACTCCAGACAGTGAAGGAGTGGTTGAGAAAATGTTTCTCAATGAAAGACTTAGGAGAAGCCGCCTATATACTAGGCATAAAGATTCAAAGAAATAGAACTCAAAGAATCTTATCTCTAAGTCAAGGTACATATATTGACAAAATTGTTAAAAGGTTTAAAATGGACAAATCGGAAAAGGGTTTTACACCGATGACCCATAAGACATACTTAACCAAGAAGCAATGTCCGGTTTCTTCAGAAGAAATCAAAAGTATGGAGAAAATTCCATACGCTTCAGCTATTGGTTCAATAATGTATGCAATGATATGTACAAGACCAGATGTAGCTTTTGCCTTAAGCATGACAAGCAGATTTCAATCCAACCCTGGTTTTAACCATTGGACAGCCGTTAAGAATATCTTGCGTTATTTAAACAGAACAAAAGATAGATGTTTGACATACGGTGGTGCAAAAGAATTAACTTTTGAAGGATATTCTGATGGAAGCTTCCAAACAGACAGGGATGATTTCAAATCTCAAACAGGATATGTATTCTGTGCAAATGGTGGTGCTGTTATGTGGAACAGCAGTAAACAAGCTACGGTAGCTGATTCAACCATAGAATCTGAGTACATTGCTGCATCTGATGCTGCAAAAAGACTGTATGGATCAAGAAATTTGTTTCTGATCTTGGTGTAGTTCCTAGCATTGGTGATCCTGTGAAGCTGTTCTGTGACAACAACGGAGCTATAGCACAAGCCAAGGAACCAAGATCACACAAGACAGCGAAGCATGTACTCAGAAAATACCATCTGATCAGAGACATTGTTGATTGGAAGGACATAGAGATAAAGAGAGTAGACACTGAAGAAAATGTAGCAGATCCGATGACAAAGTATTTGTCGAAAGAAAAGCATTTTCGTCATGCGGAAAGCATTGGGATAAAGAACCCATAGATGTCTGCTACGATTTTATTAATTGAACCTGATTTTGGTTCGGGGACAAATTTTATGTAATTATTATCATTCATTAAATTTGAAGCACATTATTATTTTCTTTAAAAGGCAAGTTTCATCATTTAAAAGGTTCATATCAATATTTTATTTAAAAATCATTGATATCAAGCTATACAAATGTAGTTCCTAAGATGTCTTCAAGATAATCTTAAAATTCCCCAGTCAAAGAAATCATTATAAAGAAACAAAGAGGGACTATCAATGATATTCATAATTGACTGGTACATGTTGTTAAGATAAAAGGAAGAAGTCCTTTATATCTAAGAGATATTCTTATACATGTATGCACTAGTCGGAATGACTAGCAGTGCTGGAAGACTCGCACTCTAAGTATTCTCACATGGAAACAAAACCTTGGTACAAGGGGACACTGAGAAACTTAGAGATATGAAGAGACTCCAAAGTTTGAGAACATCATGAGTCCATCACTGGGTAAGTCGCATGCTTAGATTACAACTCAACGCTTACCGTAACTGGAAAGGCATAACAGCTGTAGTTGGGCGTGTGATGAACCTTGTAGGATGGGATGACGTTTCAAGAAAACATGCATCTCCCCATTCCTTTTTGGGGCAATACACTCAGGGCCTTCTGAATAGTATAAGTAACATGAAATTTGTGGCCACAGGCAAATCAAAAGAGTTTTTGTTTTGATGTTTCAATACTTATACCTGAATCAGAAATTAGATCAAGGCTTAACAGGTGTTCCAAACCATGACCTGTGCCTTATCTAGAGATGTAAAAGATGTTGAAGGAATCAGTCATATACATTATTTTTAATTGTAAAGAATCACATGGTTCACCTCGATTAATCTATAAAAGGGGATTTAAAGTTTTGTAGATTGGGGGAAGTTAAGTCTAGGTGGAGGCCACTTACTTCTTGCATACTCATATGAGTATGTGGCCAACACTACAGAATCCTAAAGAGTCACACCGAACTCGCAACGGAAACGGAGTATGATGATTAAATTACAATGAAACCAACTTCGCTTGTAACTTTGATGAACCAGGCATGAGTAGCTGAGAGAGTGTACATCTAACCCAAGGCGGCATTCTCGAGTAATACTTTATGTGCAGTGCGTGCACGCAGATAGCCAATCCGGTGCGTTCGTGCAAGTGGGAGATTGTAGGTTATGCCCGAACCCGATATTGTATCTCTCGGGTTATCGGATATCGAACCGATACCATAACCGACATTATGGGCCCACTCAGGCCCAAGTATTAATTATGATTCATATTAATTAATTATAGATTAATTAATCCATGATTGGGCTTTTAGAAAGCCCATTAGGTGGGCTTTTAGAAAGCCCACTAGGTCATGACCATAGGGTATTATAAATACCCTATCATGACTCATAATTACAGACAGACAACACAAACCCTAGCCTCGTAGGAATTCGAGCTCCCCTCCTTGTGAGTCGAATTCGTGGCTAGCTCCCCGGTTCAATCAACGGTTGATCATCTAAACACCGACAAGGATCTAACCTATCATCCGAGGTGTTTTCCGGTCATCTAAGACGTTCCCGAGTGACGTGGTGGACGAAATAGAGGCGCAACATTTGAGGCGCTGGAATCCGGATCAAGGAGAAATCGGCAAGCACCAAAACCAAGGAATGGGCTATTTTCGGTACAGTTGGCAAAAGTACCAAAGTTTGGTAACGACCTCTAAACGATATCTTAATTCTCTAATTTATTCTATATCTTTATTGTTCGATGATATCCCGTGATTTCCGCCTCAGGATTGAGAAAATTCATCAAAAAACCCAACAGTAATACCTTTACGAAAATATTGTTGTGCATACTTACTTTACACAATAATTTTGCAAAGGCGTTGTACAAAATCTACAGTGTATTTCAAAGGCGAAGCTATGTCAGATTTAGAGGGGTCACGTGCCCACTGTCATTTTTATATTTTTATATATGTATATATATATATATATTATTATTGGGTTTCTAAAAATTTATGGTTTAACATGATATATTAAATTTTGTACTTTGTAGAGTCCTAGTAGTGCTCTTACTGTTTACTTTTACAATTCTGTTAACATGTAATCCAATCATAAACGATTAAGAGTCTCCAATCAATGCTCACTAATATTATTTTTAAGTAACGTAATACTGTATTTTTATAATAAAAATATATTTTATTTTCTTTTTTATATTAGTCTATCAACGGATATGTTTTTGATCTAGTAAAATTAAGTCACTGGTGTAATATGCTCAGTGATATTTTTTAGGGTTAATTGCGGCAATAATGCACAACCTTTGGTCAAGAGGGGTTTTAGGTCCCCAATGTTTCAAAGTGTGGGAAAAAATACACAACGTTTGATGAATGTAAAATCCGTTGGTCCTTCCGTTAGGGATGTTAACTTCTGCTGACGTGGCATCGTTAAACTGCCAAATGGATTGCCAATTTGTAATATTAATTACATAACCTAATTAATAAGAATAAATTTAAATATTTTAATTATGATTCAAAAAATAAATAAAACTTTAAATTAACGAGCAATACTTATTTAACGCGTAGTTCTTATTTTTGAACTCGTGCTTCAATATTATTCACATCTTTACTATGTCATTTTTTTAAATTACAATTGTTTTCAATAATCTGTCGTTTTTTCAAAATTCTAGTCGTTTCTAATAAACCGTCGTTATGTAATCTTTGCAATTTTGTCGTGTTTAATAATCCGTCGTTTTTCAAAAAATTTACTCATGTTCAAATGAAGAGCCTGTTAGATTTTTAGGGGGAGTAAAACTTATTTATTTAATTTAAAGTATTAATTTTTTGAATCATAATTAAAAATACGATTTAATTTGTTCTTATTAATTAAATTATACAATTAATATTACAAGTTGGCAGTCCATTTGGCAGTTTAACGATGCCACATCAGCAGAATTTAACATCCCTAACGGAAGGACCAACGGATTTTATATTTAACAAAGGTTGTATATTTTTGCCCACACTTTGAAAGGTTGGGGACCTAAAACCCCTCTTGACCAAAGGTTATGCATTATTGCCGCTATTAACCCTATTTTTTATAATATTGTATGTGAATATGGTGATTAAATAGTTGAGCATTTTTATAAAAATATTTATGGGTAAAAACTGAAAACTACTAAAACTAATATGTTAAAAAAATTCTTATGCTAAGTCATTGTATCAAATTGGTATTGTGCCCCTCTTGAATCGAAGAGCTAGCTTCGCCACTGGTGTATTCTACATTTTGTAGTGGTGAGCTAGCGGTATCATTTTGTTACACTCTATGATATTGCCAGCACCGTGCATTGATAAATTTATTTATATTGTCGTCTAACAAAATCCAAGTCACTAATAAACTGCAGAACTACAAACTTTTTGAAGTATAGTAATTACGTACGAGGCATGCAACAACAGTAAAGACTATACCCGTGTGCTCAAAGAAAATCTATCTAGAAAATATAAACCGTGACAAGACCCTCCTATCGCTGAACGATCCACTTCTAATCTGAATCATACTGCTTCACTGCTAGACGGGAGCGACAAGAGTGACTTTAAACTACGCGCTTAAGAGAAAAGGTTTTACATGCGTATATAATAAGTATAAAAAAATGATATTTCCAATAAAAAAAATGATATTTGAGAAATGAAGAAATCGTGTAAAAGAGGAATAAATCCCACATTGACTAAGAATGAACCAAGTCAGAAGAGCTTAAGATATAAAAAGGAGTTGAAATTGTATTTTACTATTACAATAACCACTTTTTAACACTATATGGACTCATTTTTGAACAACTTTGGTGTATACGCCATCATAGTATATGTCTTCCTAAACTGAAACTTAAAAAAATGGAACAAAAAATGTAATATGTTACTACCTAGTCAGCCTCATAGAAAAAGAAAATATAACCAATATATTTAACATATTGTCAAAGAGTGAAAAAACAAACAAAAATCATCCAGTATCTTTCAACATTCAGAAATCAATAATTACAAAATGGAGCAGAAAAATCCCAGTATGAACCCTAAACCCTTCAACATCAGAGGTGTCGTCTTTGTGAATACCGCCAATTCCCTAAACCCTTCAACATCAGAGGTGTCGTCTTTGTGAATACCGCCAATTCCACGGTGCAACTGGATCATCGCACTTGCAGAGACTGCGTTTTTTGCCTCCTTTGCTTCCTCGTGCAACTATTTAAAACAAAACATTCGTTATACAATTGTAAATACTTAAAAATTATAAAATTGTT
This sequence comes from Parietaria judaica, assembly GCA_954871525.1. NCBI lineage: Eukaryota > Viridiplantae > Streptophyta > Magnoliopsida > Rosales > Urticaceae > Parietaria > Parietaria judaica. The sequence continues at coordinate 7,232,623 of OX940868.1, forward strand.
AATCTATATATAAAAGACAGTTTTTGGTGATTGAGGTGGCAATAGAGAGCACAATACAGATTTGAGAATGCTGATTTTTTTGGGTTTTCTATTTTCACTAAAAAAAACCATTGAAAAACGTATTCCAATGATGAAAACACAGGAATAATGATGTTTGTTTCTAAACCATATTAATACATATTTATCATGGTAATATCAATGAATTTTGAGATACCATTTACATATTGATCGAGTCATCTTCTTTGGCTTTGGAAACGCTAAATTTACGTCCATTAGTCTCTTCTTTTGTCCATAATAAAGCAGAAGGATAGTGAGTTCTCTACAATGACACTATCACTGATCGTACTCGATATTCAAACTCTCTCTCTCTTTCTCTCATATCAGGCGATTATCGTTGATTATTCCGTCTCTCTGTTCCCGGGTTTGTTGGTCGTGAAGTTGTTGTGAATACTAAGGTTTGCTTCGATCAGATATGAATCATTCTGGTGGTGTCGATCTTCACGAGAATATCTTGATGCTACCGCTCACCCGTTGGGATAAAGGTATGGACTATGGACAATACCCTTAGTTATGAATTGTCAACGGATTTGGTTGGATAATGATAGTATTATTTTCTTATATGTCTTTCTTGATACACCAATTTTTTCTTCAAGACATACGTCTATCGTCGTATTCATTCTTTTGAGTTAATTTTAGTTATATATATAGATCTCGAATATGTTTGTAGGCGATTTTGTATTGAGTCGAAGAGTGGACCTGGTCACGGATTCGTGCTTCATGATAAGTGTCCCAAATATCGATAACACAAAATGAAAATATTGAAAACACATGCCAACACTCAAAAACTCAATCTCTGAAATATTAAGTTTTTGAATATTTATTCGCTAATTTTCTCATTAACATGAGCTCCTTTAAATAGAGCAAGATTACAAGCTAATGGGCCAGACCGAGCCCGAATTCTGAAACCCTCTAACATATTTAAATTAACCTAATAACATAATTAAACGACATAATAAAAACGACAACTCAATTTAAATATCCTAAGACCCAACCAAATACGACGACATAAAAATAATCGATGTTAATTAATTAAACGACACAAAGCTTAAACTCTAGACTGTATCACTTCATTAGTTGGCTTTTCGTCCAACGAAAGAGAAATTGAGGGGATTATGAAAGAGATCTCTGAAATAGTAAGAAACAACAATTATATATTATTATCTCTTTCCCGTTTAATAATTCGCGGGCAACGAGAAGAGAGAGAGCTTACTCGAAAATGATTTCGCACAAATTTCATTCATCTTCTTCTTCTCTTGATTTTGAGCATTCTCTAGGTATTATTTTTATCTTTTCTCTTTACATATGAAGCAACTGATTTTTATACAGAAAATTACAACTTTTGTTAATTTATAACTGGAAAATAAAGTTATTAAAATTTAAAATGATATATAACTTCAGGAATCTATATATTACAAGTTCATGTGGATTCTTTTTTGTATTTTTAAGTTTGGCAAAATCACTGAAAATTTGGACAAACACTCTACGAGAGGTAAAGCGGTTTCTACGCCATCGTTTATTATTCTGTAGGATTTAATTCGGATTTTCTGCAATTTATTCACCCACAAAAATTGGAAAATTCTACAATTATTTAGCTAATGCCTAATAGTATCAATATGTATTCTGCAAATTTTGAGAGGGAATTTTATTTTCCATATTAAAACATAATTTATTTCCTTGAATTGAATTTGTTGATAATTACTTTTTGGTCATTACAAATACATATATTCAGAAATTTTTATCTTTTTTTTTTCAGCGTAACATTTTCATGTCTAATACCAAAAAAAAAAAAAAAGTTATTTGCTGAAAGTAATTGTAAAACAGATACGCATTTGAAATGCTGCAAATGATCATTGTTCAAGCATAATGACCTTATTCCCCAATCAATTCATCCATGAAATACCAATATCCACAGAATAGGAGATATTATATGTATATATATATATATAGATATAGATGTAATGTACACACGTAAATTTCTAGAGGACCTTTTCCATACACAAAAGGCCTCTTTCACATTGAATTATTTCTACATCCAACAATGTCAGGAAGATCTAACCTCTAAGCTACTCGCTCTTTCCACATTACTTTCTCCGTGGAAGGCGAGGAATGAAAACTCAGGCTGAAATTCGGGCGTGCTGCTTGGCCGGGCGGTGGGAGTGGGACCAGTGCGACTGAGCCGCCAAGACTCGGTCAAGAAGCTCCTGTGGGACGGGCTCGCCCCTCCTCTGCTGCGGGGATATACGAGCCGTGTGCACCAGCGTCTTCCACTTATCCTGCAGAAAAGTTCCGAAAGGACCCAACGACACATTATGAGTGCATTCGTCGTTATAGATCGTAGTGTGTAATTTGTTTAGTTATCAAGAAAGTTAATGATGAAATCGTTGAAATGAGTAAGTATATGCTGTGATATTAATGGCTTCGAAGCTGCAGCTTTCGGTAAGATTGTCTTAGACGACGATGCTCACCTTTAAATCCACGTAAGTTCGGTGCTTTGCATTGTCGAACGCATGAAATTTAACGTCACGCCACCTACAAGCCCAAAAAACAAAGAGACAAAAAAAAAAAAAAAAACATTATATTTTGAATACATATATAACTATAGCAAAGCCCGAAACTATAATGGATCAGTTTGCAGAAGAAACCTTCCGGTTCCAAGTTTCTCAACAGCTCGTACTAGCGCTTCGACTTCAGAAACAGAGAACGGCCTCCTGATCCGCCGCTGAGCGTACTCGTGATGCCCTGATTTGCGAGCCAGAGGAGTCACGGCTAACGGTTCCATGCTCATCTGCGGCACCGGAACAATAGATTTGCAGCTGAGATTCGTTTTATCACTCTCGACGCAGCCACCGCCGAGACTCTTCACCGGACGATTCAATGATGCATTCGTAGTCCCTTCACTGTGCCTAAGCCAAAGAACTTAGTGTCAAGACAATCTTGGGCGATCCCATTTTCGTCTTTTTTCACTTTCAAAGTTCATTAATCGACAAGGTTACCTAGTTACTCCGTGCTTTTTAGGCATTAAATGTTCGCTCTTGACGGGCATCGATGTCGCAGTTCGAGTATTTTTGGGCTCCAAAACAAACCCCAAGTTGTCACACTTGTCGTATTGAGAAATCCCGGTCTGTATGAGGGTTTTGTTGTCATCTCTGACTTTCTTTCCCCTGACAAGGATCCCGACGTGCAGTCCATCTCCCAAAATAGATGTCACAGCCTCCATAACCGTCCTCTATTGGAAAAGACGTTATTAGTATAATGGTTCGGTTCATTCTATTACTTCAACTCAGAATTTGAAGTAGGAAAGTACCTTCAGTGAGCCAACAGTTGCGTTCGTCGAGATATCGATAAAGAGCTCGGGAACCTTGAACGACTTAATACTAAGCTTCACTGATTAACAAAGAAAAACATGTCAAGAAACCTACGAGTTTATTAAAACAACAAAAGTTCGAGTTAAGTAGATAACTTAAGTTCAGCTCTTATCCTACCATTACATTCTTTAGAATTAGGGGCCACTCGTTGACTTGCAGTGCAAGTCTTGCCGTTAATTCTCTTATCAGAAGGAATCGAGACGTCTTCTCGGTTAAATCCTCCATCGGTAGTAGACAAAGGGTCAAAATCGAAGAATTTCCTCTTCTTATACGGATAGATCTTCTGCGATCCTTCGTGAGAATGACAAATTTGCTTGTCATCGTAAATTTCCTTCACTAATCCATCTAAAATATTATGTTGTTAGAGATAGAAACCATATTGTAAATTAAACTCGATGATGAATCGAGTTAACGTGTGAAAATAGATTCAATTACCGGCACAACAATGATTGTCATCCATCGCAGTCGGAGAAATCTTCTTCATTTCCTGGCTTTTGGTACTCTGAATCGCCCCACGAGAGATTTCATCTTTATCTTTTCTAACTACCCGAACATTTGAAGCGTGACATGTTAAAAAACCGGCCAATCCCGGTCGTTTACCCTCCAATGTCTTTTCATCTCCTGAAGAACCTGTTTCATCCCTGAAACTTCTCTTCCTATTTCGACGCAATTCAAATTCCCGTGTCATCTCCACCGATATACCCCGATCCTTCCCTCCAACCACCTCGGAAAATTGAGTGGACTTCTCAAAACCCTTTTTCTCGTGAAAGACCTTCAACTTTTTATCCCAATCCATCTCCCCCAACTCTTTGCTTTTACTTGACACGGAAGAAATCCCAGAATCGAAGTCCTCGTGAGCTCGATCAGAACCAACGGGTTTCTCATCAAAATCCTCGAGCTCGTCGCAAGAGCAATACTGCTCTTCCGCATAATTACTAGAACGAGACTTTAAAAATTTATCGCCATCGTCCAACAACTTTCCCGCTACACTAGCCAAAATCTCGAACGAGTGATTCTGCACGCCTTCGACTTTCTTCCCGACAGGTCCTCGAGCCTGAACCGCAAACAAATAAAATAAACAGTTATGACATCATTATGAATCAGATCGGACACAATAGCTGGTCTAGAGTGCGAATGCTTCACCCTCGCAGATCGACACGCTCGAGGAAAGCCGTTCAAGCCATTCTCCAGCATCCTAATTCCCTAAACTGCGGATAAATCCGAGGCACTCATTTCCGGGAAAAAAATAACTGAACTTACTCAATCTAAACAAAGCCCTGCACACAGACAGAAAAAAACCCGAAAAAGAGTTGCGATCAAGATTCGAGAAATTCGGAGGTCAAAAAAGGCAACAAACATACCGTATTTGCACACACAATATATGTAGTTACTAGTTACAGAGCCACAATGCAATGCCAAATTTGATGAACAAAGATACATTACAACTCTCTGGTTATTATTATACATCATACGATGTATCATTTACACATCACTCTACATAAAAAATGTATATTTACCTCGACTCAGGGAAATGATCACCATTGCTGAGGAATCTCCAGAACTGGAATCCTTAAACCTCGACAGAACCCAAAACACAGAAGAACATGTATAACAGGATTACATATATATATACACTTACATTATAGTAGAGCTAACTGGGAAAGAATCGCTTTTAGAGAAAGAAAGAATTGTGGAAGAATGTTTTAAGAATAATTATATATAAATATATATATATATATACTCGAAATGGAAAACCCACCTGAGAAAACGGAGTGTGTTTTTAACTTAATTAAAACCTCTGGAAAAACCATAACTGGTGACGTGTCCGAGGAGACCTGCGATCTCCGGTGACGCGGGGCGAGGCGACCGGCTGCAGGCGGTGGCGTTGGACCAGTTCCATCCTCTATTTGGGCGATCCACTCCAGTGGGTGCCACGTGGCGGTGGGATCGGGGGTTAAAACAGAAACACGCACGTTTTGGCGGTAAAAAGTGGTCACGTGTTTGTCCGAGCGACAGTTATTAATAAATAAAAAAATAAAAATAAAAAAAATCGTACGGTTGGTGAGGAATCGCCACCTTTGTCGCCCGACCAGGCTTTGAACAAGTTCTCAGCCAAAAGAAAACAAGAGAAAGCAGTTTCTATCGGATCCCACAAACTTGAATTTCATTTTCTTTCAATATTCTCAATTATTATTTTTATTAAATTAAATAGTAATTAGCAGTTGACAATGCTTATACCTACTTAGAAAGTTATTTTCAAAAGTGAATGGGGAATTTTTAATTTTAATTTTAATTTTTTGTAGAAATCTATATTTTATTTATAAAATGTACCCTTCATCTTTAATTTCATTTTTAGAACTCTTTCATTATTTATATTTTAAAAACTCTAAATGGCCTTGTGTTCTAAAATATAGCATATACTTTTTTAGTTTTTTAGATAATTAAGATACTAGGCTTGATTTTTTTTTCTTTAAGAAATTAATAAAATTAAATTAATAGAGAGCAATATTGTCAGCTTACATTAGAGAATTATATGTATATTTTCAACAAATATATTTTTGCAAATAAACATAAGGGGGATGAAAAACGAAATTCCCAGCTTTTTTCTGTGATCAAAAGGTGTCATGTAATTAGAAGCTTTTTTTGTTAAATTAAATAGGTAACAATTAATAACTACATCTTAGTTTTAAAATGGTTGGTTAAAGGGCCAAATAAGATTATTTTGTCCAATTATGTTTATGCCTCTTAATAAGTGTCATAACTAATTAATTAATTAATTAATTAATTAATACAGACGGAGATTAAAAATAGGAGTATTCTTTGATTTACGTGGAAAAAGTAAGCAAGGAGCCGAGTCTCGAGCTGTCATGCGAGTCCTGCGAATTCACGAGAGTCTGCCATGTGGTAGATCAATGTCAACACCTGATGAATCAACGGCAACTATAGATTGGAGGTTCCATTTGAATTTAATTTTAATTTGTGGTGAATTTTTTGAGAGTTCAACGAGAAAATGGTCTGAAAAGAACCAGATGAATCCACGTGGAATGACAGTTATGGCAGTTGGATAGCTGTCACTCTTGAAACTCGGTAGACCATTGAATTCCAACACCACAACAAGTGCTCGAGCTCTACCTCGACATACTACTTTTTTATTTTTAATTTAATTACTTCTATTTTCACAAAATATTTCTGAATTTGATAATAATGCTTTATTATTCTATATAAAAGTAGGGGTGAAACCAGTACCGATAACCGGTAAATTAGTTTTTTTTTTTTTGTCTCGATATTGAATATTCGAGATTTTTTTTTGGTATTGGTATCGGTTCTAAAATTTCTTGGTTTTTTATCAAACCGAGACCGAGACCGAAACCGAGAAAAAAGAAAAGAAAATCGAGAAATAAACCGATACATAAACCGGGAAAAATCCCAGGCAAAATCCAAAAATAATACAAAATACCATGTCCGAAATATAAAATACATGTCTAATACGTAAAAACATCCAATATAATAAAACCATGTCATATATATTTCTTTAATTTTGATTTCGCCTTGTGCTTCTTCTTGTCCATTTTACGAGTGGAAGGAACGGAAGTTCAAACGGTAATTTCGGAGCAGTCTTCTGGAAAAACAATTTAAAGAGATTTGCTTTAAAAAATAAAATAAAAGTAGAGTTATTATTATTATTATTATATACATATACAACGTTACGATTGACACACATATATGATAAAAAAAAATAGTTGTATACATTGTTTTCGGTATGACTTTAGTACGGCTTTATATAATAAAAAATAGTTGTATACACTAGAACCGATACCGATACCGGAATTTGATAAATATGGCTTTAGTATCGGTTCTCGGTATTGGTATCGGAAACCGATAACCGATAAGTATCGGTTCTTGGTTTTAAACTAAATTTATCGGATTTTTTTGAAAACCGATCCGGGATCGATACCAAAATCGAGACGATGCCGAGAAACGGTTACAATATTTTCACCCCTATATAAAAGTATATACTTTCGTTATTTTACCTTTATACAAAATGAAAATACAATCATATCAAAAAATATAGATTGGAATTTTTTTTAGAGATAATATGAAAATAGAGATAAAAGTTTTAAAACTTTATAAAGCGAAGACAACATATTTCCGCTCACTTTCTTTTACGAACGTTGGTCAAACGCCACGTGATATGGTATAAGTGCGAGAAGAAAAAAAAAACTGAGACGACGCATATTTCAGTCAACTTGATGCCACGTGGTATTTGAACATGCCTCAGTTTTATCAATTTTATATTTTTTTTGTTATTTTTCATTTTAAACTAGCCAGGCTTCTTCGGTCTATGTCAGTTGAAGTAGGAAACCACGTCAATAAGACGTCAAACAAGAGTTTGATCTTGAAGACAAATTTACTTGGGAGGGAGTAATGCACACACGTATTTATTTTAAGTCTTTTAATTATATATTTTCATTTAATAGTATTTTCTTTCATTAAGAGTGATAATTTGAAATAAATATAGATTAGGGCTTCTTAATCTCTATATTAGGACTTAAGGGCTAGCTGGTATGGTTTTATTATGCTTAGTTTGGATTAAAATATTCTCTTGGTATCACGCAGAGCCTCGGACCTCGCTCTTAAAGGATTGGTCCACCATCGATTGTTCTTGAGTTTTACTTAGATAATAAGAAAGAGGAATCATTGATGAGCTCTATTAGTCGGATCATTTGCTGCGGTATTTTATTTTATTTTCAGCATTGTTCTTTGTAGTCCAGTATTGTTTATCATATTTTTGGCACTGTGCATCGCGCTTTCGGTATTGTTCATCGTTTTGGTTACTGTTGTTGCGTTGTTGATATTTTTCTGTGTTAAAATCTACTTTCGGGTCCTATCAAACTACATGTTAGTGTTGCATGGCTGCACCTTAAGCTACTAAAACCCTACTTATCCCGAGTTCAAATGATACGAGCTACAAAAGTGTTATGTGCATTTTTCGAGTTATCTAAAAATTGGGCCCTATTTGCAAAAGTCAAAGCCCACCAACAAAGTCAAGACCAAGGGCCCGAGATTGAACACATTTGACAAGGTCTGGAACCTCGAAGGTCTAGAAGACAAAGCCCAAGACCAAAGCATATCATCATAAAAGACAATCCTGGCGAGGTCTCCTGGCAAGCTTGCGGGCGAGGTCCCTGGCGAACCTCCTGCAAGGTCCCCTGGCGAGCCTCCTTGCCCTAGCGACCCCCCTCGCCAATAACATTAACGAAGGGATAACTTGCAATAATTACACACGACGAGGAGATCCGAGCTTGGTTAACTGGTCTCGGAAACCAGTTTTGCAATTTGCACTACTACAAATTCGGGTTTCAACTATGGTTAAAAACCATGGTTGAAAATTTTCAACCATGGTTCTTAACCATGGTAGAATCCTGCATGGTAGTAAGTTCCAACCCCGGAATTTTTTCCATGGTTGAATCTTAAATTCTACAACGGATGATATCCGTTGTTGGATCTCAATACGTGCCTCGGCTACAATGAAGCTAAGCCGCGGCGAGATTAGTTTAGACCACACTTATTTCCGTTGTCTAAGGGCCAAAACTGGATTAAAAAAAAATAAAAAAAAGCATATTATTGACTAAAATCCTGCACTGTTATATAAAAATTAGACCACAAAAAATTTTATTTTATTTTTTATATGGAAAAACATATATAATTAAACTTAATTCAGTACCCGTTCTTGGTTTTTTATTTCAATCATTACTTAATAATAAATGTATTATTACGTAATATAAACAAAATAATAAGAGTATCAAACTAGCATCAAGATGGACTAAAATTTTGGAAGCCCAATCCTTCAAAAATTGAGCAATACTATATGAAGATAGTTAATCAAGTGTATCTACCTCTACACGTACACCACTAGAAAAATACATAATAACCAAATCAAATTCATACAAAATACTAGAAAACTTTTGAACATACATAAACGGAAGCCAGTATAGCAACACGCAGATTACACCATCGACCTTAGCTTGAGAGTGATGACACTTCATTTACCAGTCCTCTTCTTAGCCTTTTTCTTCGCCTTTTTCTTCGCCTTTGCAAAGTATGGAGTTGATTGATATCTGTAAAAGATTAAAAGAGAACAACAAAACTTATAAGCAACAATTTTGTTAAAAAAACATAAAGTGAATAAAGATTAGACAATAAACATAATGTATTAGGAAAATCACCCAAGAAATATTGGTTGACAAGTCCCTACATACACAAAGTGATAAAAAATCGAATCATAATCTCATATATTACTAAAATAAAATAAGCCAAATATATCACAGTAAACTTCTTCTCCACAGTCCTTGGCTTTCTTCCCAAATCGCGTTTCCACGACGTAATTCTTCCAACTTTCTATTTACTTCTTTTGCTATTTTCATATATTATATAGCATACGTGATAGCTAAAAATAATTCACGGTCCCGCCAAAAAAAAAATTGTTCCTAAATTATAACACAAAATCTCAAACTAGCCTAACATATCATATCCTTTCATGCTACAGTATGAATGAACTTGATTATGCAAATCCTTACTAGCTACCAAAATGCAAAATTCTTACAATTATAACCTAAAAACTAAGCTAATATACCAATCACAGAACCAATACATGGCTATACCAACACAATTAAGTAGCAGTGTAAATTATATCTATTAAAAAAACAACACCAATCAGAAGAGAATAAGGCAGCGTGCTTGAGATGTTGAAGGCCAAGAAGTGAGCGAGAGATCGACCGGGCAGCAAGATACATAACCTATGCAAGGCTTCAAAAAACCAAAAACAGAGAAGTAGTAACTTAAAAATGTAAATACAAGACCAAATAAACTCAACTAAATTAAGGAAACAAAGTTTACCGACCGGGCATAGAACATATGAAGTTCGATTAACAAGCGGGCAAAATTTATTGTAGTTGGTCACGCCCCCGTAGGAGGCTGTAGCTGCTCCTTCAAACTCATGAAACAGTACCACAAAAAAAAATATATTAGACCCAAACCTTAAACTGACTTGTACAGACTTGGATAATTCAAGTATTTTTATTGGCATAGATTTTCATTTCCCATTCCGACAGACTACGATTTGGCACTAGGAAGTACCAAATTTAAGACCGCCTCGCATAAAATTGATACAATCTATTGTTGTAATACATTCTCAATCCAAACATAAATCTATTGAGTTAAAATAAACATCAAAACTTGTAAAACGCCATTTTTCACTCACAAAAGCAAACTGAAAAAAGGAAGAAGAAGATCACAAACTCTTTCGTATCCATCGCCGGTGTCGAAGAAAGCGTACAAAGACTTTGGCTGCTGAAAACCTAGGTACCTCTCTGCTAACGCTACTTACTCTGTCGCCGGCTGGTCCTACTATGCTGCTCAGTCCCTCTCATCTTCTTTCGAAGCTTATAGCCACAAAGAGAACACAAATCAGAAAAAAATTACACAGTAACCCTAACTTTCTGAAAATGAATTTCAACATAATCGTGCAAAATCCGAGCGTCGCGACTGTCGGCGATGGCGAGTTGAAGACGAAGATTCTCAGGTAAGGAAGGAGGAGCTTTAAGCCAGTGTGCCTCACCGAGTGTCCGCACAATCTCGTACTTGCCGACGTGCGTTCAAGTGCAAGCTTTGGTGGAGCTCTTTGCCTAAGCCTTGGTGCTGCTCATTTTGCCCTAGAATTCATTCTCTGAAACACGATGATGAAGAGCGAGGGTGAGTGAGGAGAGGAGGATTTATGGAGAAGGAAGAGTAAATTAAAGGCGTAATATAAGCAGCGGCATGTTTAATATAAGTCGCGGCAGATCTTTTACAAACTGACACATATACAACCATGGATATTTATCCGTTGTCTCAAGTATGCATGCCGTGGCGTGTGTAAAATAAGCCGCGGCGTAACTTATAAAGCCACAGCGAAATACTATGTAAACGACACATCGTCGACCGCGGCGTAACTTATAAAGCCACAGCGAAATACTATGTAAACGACACATCGTCGACCACGGAACAAATTCCGTGGTCAAATGGAAGGCATGCCACGGCGTGCCGCGGCGTGACGACGGCACACTGGTGTTTCAACCATGGTTTTTGACTTCTGTCGTCTATACACGACTTTCGACCATGGTTTTCGACTTCCATGGTCGAATCTGCGTGGTCTAATCAACAATTTGTACTAGTGTTGGTTTGGGAAACCAGTCTGAGAGTTTAATCTCCCAAACCAGTTTGGGAGATTGATTTTTGAAACACTGTTTGGTTAGTCTTTTGTTAATCTGTGGTCGAATATAAATGAAAAATGCAATAAAATACAATATATGTTACTAAAAAGAAAGTATGTTTTATTTGAAAGTAATATATACTAATATTACGTCTAAAAAATATTTGCTATCATAAAAAAATTATTCATATTTCATGACTCTAATTACATATTTATATAATGTAATATATAAAGTAGTAAATATTTTGTTTCAATAGTTTATATCATTGTAATTATGTTAATATTTAATAATATACAAAATTTAAGTATATTTGTTAATATGATAGTAATATTATTAAAATATATAATTATATATATACATGATTTTAATAATTTATTATATAAGTTAATTTCATTGTTAATACCTTATTATTATAATTAAATACTATTATAAAATGATAACATATTTATTATCGTTTTATTTTGTATGATTGAGTTGAAGACCAAAGACAGAAAACAACTTCAAGTCGTTTTCTGTTTTCCTTCATTAAAATTTCAGTGGTCTGCGAGACCGGTCTCAGAAAATAGAGACAACTGATAACCAAACGTGGTCTGCAAAACCAATATGACACTGCTTGAAACCAAAACCAGAAACTGGTCTCGGAGACCATAACCAAACGCCACCTTAGATTCCCCGGACTCAACATACAGGCTCGCGGACACCCAGAAGACGCTACAGACGAGCCACGAAGCAATGAGCGACCCCCTCGCATGACAATGAGCCACGACAAGCCTCTTCTAGCAAGGGGGTGGCACCATTTATTAAAACGAATTAAAGGGAATTAATTTTACCCGATTCATGGAGAACTGGTTACCCCATTTACCTATGAATAGCGGCCTTCTCCTCCTCATTTTACACATTCTTTCTCGGCTTTCTCTATACATTTTCCCTCTCCTCTGCCTCGACCTAGCAAGCGCCTTTCGTCGCCCGGGAGCTCGCCAGGAGTGATCGAATAGAGCTGAGACTAGTCAGAGACTAAGGTTCGCCATGAAAGTTCTTTGACAAAGTCATACGCCTCGCCTAATATACGAAAGGCATCGGCAAAGACTACCCTTACCGGTCAAGACCCTCGCCACACAAGTCAGTTTACACCCGCGCCATCTACCACGACACCCTTGCCTGTAATACCCTCGCCACAGGCGACGGTCACCCCCGCACCGCCAACATCGGCATCTCCGATGAGCCATACCACATCGTCAGTCATCCAGTTGATACTAACCCTGAATTACGTGGGACCTGATTCTCATCGAGATACGTAGGCAACCTCGCCCAACCCTAAGCGAACGGGTGCGAGACTAATCTACCCATTTTTGCAGGTCTTCCCTCGCCAACTGACAATCTCGCCGAGGAAGGAAAATCACCAAGGGCCGTCAAGAACAGTCCGGAGATTCGCCGAAGACGAAGGATTCGCCTCCAGTTTTGACGACCACAAGTCAACTTTTCTTGACTCCACCTTTGACCGCCCACGCCACCACCGAGTCTAACCCGAGGTTAGAACGGTGGATTGAGTTCTCAGTTAAGCGATTTTTCGCGCATTAACATATATAATGTTTTTTTTATTTAATCCCACACAAACTCATCTCAAACATATCAAGTACTAATATGAAGAATATGTCAATAAATGATACGCGAAGCTTACGGGGACGGCTCGCAACTCGCAACACTTTAAGTATTTTTGCATGTGGAATAAAAAGACAAAGATCTTGTACCCGAGGCTCACACGTTGTGCTCTAATCGTACTCGATTCTCACGGTAAGATAGAAATCGTAAGACACTTGAATGGGACGATGGTTCTACTCATAGTCAAGCAAACCTTTAGGTTGAATAGGAAACTATAATTTGAGTGAAGCAGGAAGAGCGTGCTGAATCCGGGATGGGCCCTCGGACGCGCATTGTACACCATTTGACACCGGAAAGGTCCCCCCACGCGTGTTGTTGTCGTCCTGCATGTGCTCCCTGCGAGACTTACACTTCTCCGCAAATATCGACGTGCTCCCTGTGAGTCTTACACTTCTCCGCAAATATCCACGTGCTCCCTGCGAGTCTTACAACTTCTCCGCAAAAATCGACGTATCGGGTGTTATGCGTGCTCGTTTGCCATGCCGCATGGCCTCCATTGGCCCGTTGGATTTGTCAATCATATATCGGGCTAGGCCTATCTATTCACCCTAGCGTGGACTGCCTCAACTTCTTACACAGGCAGCCGAGGCCCGATGGCCTAACGAGCTTTCTCCTTGCGCAAATCGGTACCGCTTGCTATATCTTCATCCGTCTGGCAACCTGCACTGCCAGGGTGCCCGTTGCACCTAGCCCATACCACATCGCACATGGATATTTTGTGCCATGTATGCCCCAAGTCTAAAGCCTATGGCCGTGATCGGCCCTTCCCCAAAGACCGAGGCTGTCAGCGGTCATGCATTACACACGTGCCACACTACGCTACTTTTAGATCTGCCAAATACTCTTAAAGTAGTACTAAAATCTTTAAATCCATTCTAAAACGCTTCATGAACAAAAAATTACGAAGTATTCGCAGTGAAATCCACTATTATCTCTACTAATATTCAATAGCTGCCAAAAACAAGGGCTTGCGATAACATTTCAGAGCAATTGAATAAAATCTGCAGAAAATTAAGATGAATAAATAGAAATATGAAGGCTAAGAGTAAGTAAACCAAATGCAGTCTGAACACGACAAAACTGTGTACCAATGCCAAACTGATTGTCCCGTCGCAGTGACGATCCTAAATTACAGCCCAGCAATAAACCAGCGATAAACTTCGATAACTTACAAGAATACACGAAATAAAAACGAATATTTTACACTGCCACAAAGATATTGGTATTAATGATCACTGCGCAGAGAGGTTTTCGTACTGCCAGGGGTTGAACTCGGCGGAGTTGATGCTCGGAACTTCGTCGGAGGTCGAGGCGTCTATCTCAGCACGGTGTTGGGCGTATTTCCCGTTGTAGGAATACACTTCCAATTCGCCCCAAGGCGTTGGGCTGATCTCGTCCGTCTTGTCAAACCACCTCGGAGTGAACTCCTGACCTTTCGCATCTCTATTTTTCTTCTCTGCTCTCTGCCTCTCCTCCAGTCTGACACGTAACGAAAAGACGAGGGTTAGTTGGTCGGAAAGTCAACACAATATAAGATGAAAGAAACTGCAAAGTCAAACATGATTAGAGGACGAAAGTGAAAGTTGAAGAGAACGTCAAGAATGAAGGATTAGATAGTAAGTGGTGAGATATGAAGGGTGAATTCATAAGCACTAGATTAAGCACTAGATCGAGCATTCGCTTTGGGGGGGGGGGGGGAATTCATAAGCACTAGATTAATAAATATATTAAAGTTTTGATACCATACCCCAGAGGTAATTACTGCATAAATTGCGAGACCAGCTATATTTGGCGTCATAACACAGAATGAGGTGAATAGTTTCTTTTTAAGCCAAAATACATAAACCCAAAAAATGGCTTGGAAGTTTGTTGCAATGGTATGAGGAGGGACTATATAGCATATTAGCTAATTTTGGCGACAACCGGTGAATATTCATTCTTTGTATGTCAAATAAAGACATAAAAAAATCTTTAAAATGTAACCACATTGGGAAGGTAAATTGTTGCGGAACATGCAGGGTTGTTGCAACGTCGGGTATTATGCCGGACTCAAGTAATTAACAGCAAATTTGGTAACACAGCACAAAACAAGGTGAAACGGGCCTAAAGTAGAAAAACCAGCATAAAAGAAGATGAAACCATAACTGATAGTTCATACCAAAGTTTTTGCATTGTTTGATCTGATGAAGATCAGCATTTAATTGATAAAACATAAAAGGAACAGACTGGCTTCTCTAGACCTAATAATAAGATCCCTCTCTAAAAAATTGCATCTGTTACTCTAAGGTATCCGTGTTAAGGGGGAAAGAGAAATAATAAAACCTGCTCTTTTCATATCCGGCTTTGGAGATGTCCCCGTGCTCGAGCGCGTATCTATCAGGACGTAAGCGCGAGTCTGACGCCAGCATTTTCTTTGGAGCAGTGTCAAAGCTATTTAATTTGTGGGCAAAGTACGTGTAATTGAATTTGTCGTTCTCTGGAGCTTTGGCAACTCGCCAAGCCTGTGATAAGAAATATACTTCAATATAATGACAAAAAAAAAACGTAGGCTAAAGCAACAAAAATAAATTAATAATAAATGGATTCAGTAGTGTTTGGGTAATTAATCAGATCTGCAATCCCTTATATTGCAGAAACGAAAATGAAAAGCAAGCTTTGAACACTTATCGTAAGGGAGAAAAGCAGCACTAAATAATATTGTGTAGCGGAAAAGTATGAGCACATGATGTAGCATTATTTTAACTTGCAATTTATAAGTTCAATGATTTCAATTATAAAGATAACTATTATCTCTACATAAATCATAATTCATGTCTAAAGGAAGAGGAATGAAGAAATGGGGAAGAGAAGATGAAAATGATATATTGGTGAATTTGATAATACTAGTTTTAATCCCGAGTTAGGAGCATTTATATAAATATATATACATATATAGAACTATTTTTTTTTTCAGATCATTTGATCCTCCAATATCAGCCAGGAATATAGAAAGCTAAAAATAAACCTCTTTTAATTCAGTGCCGGGAAGTGGCTCCCCTTCGGAATCACATGGTTGATAACTCATCGACTCGTTCCATTTTCCAGTCATCAAGATTTTGGGTTCCTCACTGGAATTGTAAACATATCCATCTACTTCATAGCGACCAGCTCTGGTAAAAAAAAAAAAAACACACACACACAAAAGATAAGCACATTATATTGGATTACTTCAATGTGCTCTCTAAACTAGTAAGGCCCGAAATATTAATTTGCATTTTGCAGGACCAAGTAACAACTATTTCTTATAAAAGAGTCAGATTTTATTTTAGTACAAGGAGACTAATACTTTATTACAGAGTTCTTTCAAGGTCTTTTTAATTAATAGCCAAAATTAAAAATTAAAAAAATCTATTGTTTATCTGGATATCATTTATCCCTAGGCAAAATTAGGTGCAAGAGAACAATTTTATATGTTATAGGATTAGAACGAAATATCAGGATCAAGTAACAACTCTTTTTAGGAAACTTAATTTGGTCTCGATAAAGAAGCATTTAATTATTTAATCATACAGAATATAACCGCTAAGAAACTTAATCTAAACTACTATATTGAAATGAGAGAGCACCATACCCAAACCAACCGCATGGTTGAAAATATAGGACAACTTTATCTCCGGTGGTCAAGTTTGTTAGGACCATCTCCCCTGGTGAGTCAATCCAAGTACGTCCGAATATTAGGTTGTTTACTTTCGTTATCGGTGGAACCAACTCTAGAACAACACCGTCTCTTTTAAGAGTCACACGTGATCTGGACATAAAAAGTCAACAGAGGTGTTAGCGATTATCTTTTTGCTCAATTATGCATGATTTAATTTATTCAGTAAGTTAACTCGGTGTATACTTTTAGTTCTGGAATTAGATAAGGATTGCATAGCATATAAAAAGGGAATAACGTAGTTTTAACTTTTAATTATATTCATATGTGTTTTTAGAAATTTCACTGTTGAATAAACAATCATATTATTAAACCATTTTCTCCGGTGTTTCTATTCCTAGTCTCCTCTTTTTGGCTTTATAAGATAAGCAAAGTATTGAAATTATATTCTAGTAAATAGACTTATTTTACTAATAAATTACTGACTCAACTAAAGTCCTCGTGCCCAACTTAAAAAATAAAATATTGCAGTTATTATCCATCCTAAACAATTTTTTCTTCTTTCAAAAGAATAAACTCAAAGTAAAGAGTAAAGACCTAAAGAGCACTTTCTTTAACATACTTTTCAAAGTTGAAAGCTATAATGGAACTATAGAGTTCCTCTACAAAACCACTTTTTAGAATATTGCATGCAGCTATGTATTTATACTCAGAAGTATACAATAGAAAAAGAAGGAAACGTCAAAACATGTACGGTCTTTACCTTCCAACTGGATAAATATCAATTGAGTTTCCGAAAAACTTTGTTTTCACTTTCGACGTTATATCGTACAAAAAGTGGTCAGTCTCAGCATGCGCAACACCAATTGGAGGATGATGACTAACCTGGAAATATATAGCAAAATAATATATTTGTGCAGAAAAAAATAACAATCCTAGCAGGCAACGAAAATTTAACACGTATAACTAGAATTCAAGAAAATACGAGCATTTGCAAACTAACCTGTTCTGCAATAAGAGTGGCACCATTATGATTGACCATTTCATACGTTTCACCAAGAATTGGATTGAACGGTTTCCAAGGTCTCTCAAAGGAGTAGTAAACTGATATAAACCATGAAACTGCACCCGCAATCCTTAAATTAGTAATAACAAAACACAAAAATTAGATAAACCATGAACAAGAAGGATGATTGATCTTACCAACATACACCATTCTCATATGAGGATCCTCACATTGATCAGCCAAATCTAACAAGTGGGAGTATTCCATCAGCTGCCCAAAAAAATATATATATATATATATAATTAAAATACTGGACCAGATCCAGCACATGCTAAATTTAACAAGAAAATCATTTAATCTTGACACGAACCTCAGCCATTTTTTGGAGCATGGTCATCGGCTCAAAAATTAGTACTGGCAGGGTGACCATTGATGTAACATCAGACCCGATGTACTTCTGCATCATCTTCCAGTAACTATCCCGGTCCTAACAAAACAAAACCTTGATAAGTGAGTTTGTATGTACAGACTCAAAGAGAGAACAGTCTACGTATAGACAATATACTGTGCTTCTTACTGTTGAAAACTAACATACACAGAAGTACAATATATAATTATACATACATACATACATACTAACAAAAAAGCTGAAAACAAGCTAAGTAAATTTTCTGATGGTAATAAAGCCAGCTGATCATAGACAATGCATTGCATAGAATTCAACTGTAAGGAAGCAATTCACGGTAATCCGCAAAGTGATATCTGATTTATACCCAGTTATGACATCGACACGAAAAACCCCATTTCTATAATCCCTAACTATAAGAACGTTATTCACGGTGATCTGAAAAAGAAAATCAGTTGTAATCGGTTTTGTTACAGGCGCGCAATCACCAATTAAACAAATATACCGTTGGCAACCGATTGAGCACTTCCTAATACTAACAGTTAGAAGCTTCAAGAACAAATGGTCTATAAAGATCAACTGTTGTGACCTAAATGCAACCTCACTACAAGAGAAATCAAACATTGAGTAGTATGAATAATGCCAATTTAAGCAAGAAAAATAAACCTCCTGTTTCCATCTTCCTTTGCTTGCTTCCTCTTCCCCATCTTCTGTTCCTCCTTCTGGGTTTATCACCTCTAACCCTTCATGTCCCGCTAATCTGTGTGTATCAGAACAAAACGATTTGAACACTCGGAGATCGTCATAGATCTATCAACGCGCAAAATCGATAAAATTTCGTGCTTTTAGCTTCAACCGATTGCGAATCTGGGGGTTTGGAAGTGATTCAATGAATCTCAGATCAATTCTGCCATGACAATGAGCTGAAAGATGATCGAACGTGCCAATTCAAATTCAGTGCGAGCAGAGGGGAGAGAGATGTGCTTACCCATTGACGGATTTGGTCATGGCGTTTCCGAAATTGGACAGACTGGAAGCAATCGAGGCGAAAAAACCGCCAGTTTGCTTCGGATCCTTCGAACCCATCTTCGATCGATCTGTGAGAGAGAGAGAGAGAATTCGATTCGAGAAGATGGGCAGTTCAAACTTCAAAAAGCAGAATTGGGAATGGGGAATTAGGGATTATATATTATAAATTGTAAATATATAATTATATATATGTGTGTGTGTAAGAGAGAACAGCGAATAAGAGCAGGGATTCTCGTTGGCGGTTCTTCTTTTCAAGTTATATCAATATTTTATTTTTCAAGTTATAATAATCTCATACTTTTATTTTTTTTTCCTTACAATTTTGTAAATCTTTCCTTTTTTCCTCTTACTTTTTTCCTCTTCTTAGCTCACTTAACTAGTTTCTTTCCATTTTGTTATTGCTATTAAAAAGAAATATTTTTAATAAAATTACCAACCAAAATTTGGTAAAGATACTACATATTATTTTTAAATTGAACATGTAAAATTTGGTATATCATGTAAAAGTGTAAACGTTAAAATTGAATATTAAATTTTTAATTAACATATAAAATATACACGTGATATTAGGAATATAAGTTGTAAAAAAAGATATAATTAACTTTTCTTGTATTAACGATTTAATGATTAATTAAGTTTTGAATGGTGGCGCAACTTAAATGTATAAATTCGCTTTGAAGCTCTATCTACTTTTGTAATCAATTTAATATAATGTAAAATTCTCTTTTATGTTTATTTTTAAAATAATTTCTGATGTATTGTTAAAATTTAAATACGTGTTATTTTCATGAAATGTAAACAATTATTTTCTTTTCTAGTTATCAAGGATTTCAACAATAAATTGATTAAATTAAAAAAAAATAATGCAGTAATAAATATTTGCCCATCCAAAATTCTAGCATGTAATGTAATAGCAAAAGTTACGGCATTACTGAGTTAAATTTCGTCACATCCTTAATTGTATAAGATAAGGTCATATATGTCAAACTCAATTATTTCTCAACATTTATTAATTATTTTCCACATTGATCGAATATCGACACTCAAAAGTTACATACATCATGTTATTTCACGTTCTTCTTTGATTTCCTTTTTAATAATTGGGTATATAATATAGTTCAACATATATAATAATTGTTCCATGTATATAAACCCCAATCAATCTTGTTTTATTTTTATTTTTATTTGATTGAAGAGAAATCTTTGGTTGATTCTAGAATACTCAAAACACATTGATTTCAGTATAAACTCATATTTTTTTATTTTTTATTGTGAAAAAATATGAGTTTACTGTTAAGAAATATAGCTGCTGTTAATGCCGAAAAATGGATCAACACATTAAGCGGCCCAAGTCTTGATTTTGGGCCGGGCCCAATGACCTTGTCAAAGGGGGTCTTGAAACTTGATTCGTATTTCTTCGAAAAATACCCATAACATTAACCCCCCAGTTTTTTGGATGGCTTTGCCTTGCGAAAAACTATTTCTCTTAAGTTGCGGGATTTTTTAATCTGCGCTTTTTATATATAGAGGCATCTCTAGGGATAACATTTTGTTTTACGTTTATGGGGGTAATCCGTGAGATACCTTACCGTTTTACGCTTTACGATTGTGGGGGTTTCTCCAGAGATCACCTAACGTAGGTTACGGGGGCGTTCCAGAGATAACCTTCCATCTACGTTTACGTGTGCGGGTTTGGCGTCTTTTGTAATAACCCAGCATGCACGATCACAAGTATTTTCCTTTGATACATATTTTGGAGAAGACAACAAGCTTTAAAGCTTTTTTATTAATAATAACTTGGGAGTTACAACGCTTAAAAGCGAAAACTCGCGCCTCGAGGGACGCTTTAAAAAAGTTGAAAAAGGCAGTGTACCATTCAAAGGCACTTCCTGAAAAACTAGTAGAGAAATATATGACTTTATTTGGAGATTTGGTGGTGGCGATTCCTGGCGGCTCTATGGTGCTAGCAAGAAAATGCTTCTTTATCAGCCACGTTTTTCGAGACATACTCATCGAGCTGTCCATCTCGGATCAGGTTCTCGATTTGTTGCCTCAGTTGCCAGCAATCATATGTGGTATGCCCGACTTCCTGATGGAACTCGCAGTGTCTGCTCTGATCCTTTCTGACACCTTTTGCCATTGGCGGGGGTTGGACGAATTTTTCTCCGTGGAGTCTAAGGATTGTCGCTCGAGAGGCGTTCAATGGCGTGGTGTCGGCGTTATCTCAAAATCTCTTTGAAGAATGGTCGTTGTGGTCGGGCGACACGTCCGGCTTATGCCTCTTTCTCTGAGAATTTTCACCGTCTAGACGCTGGCTTCCTTGATCTATTTCTCTCCGGCTATTGAAGTACTCCTCTATCGAAATGTGTTGAGCAGCTTGTGACATCAACTCTGACATAGAGGTCGGATGATTCTTGAGGAGGGACCTCAGAAAGTAGTTGTCGTGGAGACCGTTGATAACGGCGATGATTGTGTCGCTATCTGTGTAGCCGTTGACCTTGTTCGCTTCCTTGATGAATCTGTCCAAGTAGACTTGGAGGGACTCTTCTTCGCGCTGTTTAAGCGACCAGAGGTAGGACTTCTCTTTTCTTTGCATTAGTGAGCTTGAGAATCTAAAGACGAAACTTTCTTTCAGTTCTTCGAAAGAGCTGATGGACCCCTTCGGGAGTCGCTGATACCCTTCGAAAGCTGAACCTGCGAGAGTGAGGCAGAACGCTTGGCACATTGTTGATGCGGTGCACTTCTTTAATTGCATCGACGTCTAATTTCAAACCAGGTTGTATGTTGGGTCACTGTTTCCATCGTAGATGAGATTTGGTAAGGAGCAGAGGTCTCCCACGATTTCCTTTACGAGCACGTGGTCGGCGAGGGGGGGGGGGGGGGTGTGGTGCATTCGAGCATGCTTCGCACGGCTGAGTTTGCGTTCTTGGATGCCGTGAGCTCTTGAACTTTCTTCTCGAATGCTCGGATGGCGCTTCTCCACTCTAGATCGGGTGATGGTGCTGTTGTCGGGGGTGGCATCGCGGCAACTGTTTCGTCCTTAGTTGCTCGGAGTACCAAAGCGTTTGGCGATAAATGAGGACTGTGAGACATCCAGGCCGACTGAGACTCCATTTGTCCTTGTGATTTGGCGTCTTCCGGGACGGGTTGTCTCTGCGTCTCGAGACTATCTCTTTGACTCGGTCCCGGATCTGGGTATTTGTCTTCGCCGACGACGTCATCGGCGACGTTATTGATCCCGAGGTTTCTTGAGACGAGCCCTATCAGTAGAAATAGAGCATTCTCTAGTCGCGTCATTCGTGCATCTCTTTCTTTGTTCGCAATATCGGAGCGAGCGCTTGTCGCTGATTGGTTCTGAGGTGGGCTTTGTGCTCTGATGCTTTGAGCGGCGCCATCGGTGGGGTCGTGCGGAGAGTCTTCTGATAGGTTGACTGACATCTTCGACGTTGTTTTTATACTTCAAACTTTGGTTGTTGCTTACTTGGACGTAGTCTTCGCCTTCGTCTCTAAGCTTTAAACTTAGAACTTTCGCTGTCGTTCTTCCTTGACGAGGTTTCGGACTTTGACGGTTGTGCGATTGGAGCGTCACTCAGTGGTGGTGATCGAGGCCGACCGCTCCGGTGACTAGCTAACTGGTGCCGAGGCCGCTCTAGACCTGAATGTTGGGGTCTTCTGACTTTGAGCAGCGGCGTGAGACTATGTGACGAATTTGCAGGCACTTGACTGTGAGCGGCAATCTTACGGACAAGTCATGTCCGAGAGCCGACTAAGACTGAGTATGAGACTGAACGTGCTGGTAGGGACTCGAGGTTTGAACGTGTCGGGAGCCCCTCCTTCTAGCGCCAAAATGTTAATGCCGAAAAATGGATCAACACTATAAGCGGCCCAAGTCTTGATTTTGGGCCAAGCCCAATGACCTCTTGACGGTCAAAGGGGGTCTTGAAGCTTGATTCATATTTCTTGATAAGCCGGAAATATCTTCCAGAACTCCGTCTCCGTATATCTTGCTGAAATAATGAAATAAACGTGAACTTTTAAAGGGATACGGAGGGGGTGCCTCCGTATCCACCTCCGACGCACAACATTAGTCGGGTATTTAAGTCGAGATATTTAAGAGAATGGAAAACTGAGGTTTTATCGCTTAAGAGCGTTTTTTGTGAGTTGATCTGAGTTGTTGAAGTTACCGTTTTGATTTAAATGAGCTTCTATTTATAGAAGGGTGTAGGGACCTCTTAGTGCGCGGTGCTCGGTGTGTGGTGCGCGGTGCTCTTAATTAATTTAAAGCCCATTTGTGGTAAAAGTAATAAAACTTTTACTGGCTTTATTCGGGTCGAGTCCCGTTGACTTTTTAGGTTGACTTTTTTGAGTCGAGTCCCTTTGACTTTTTGCGCCGAGTCCCGCTGATATTTTTGTGGTGGGCCCAGGTCGTCTATGTGGACTTTTTTAGTCTTTTAAGCCTTTTGGGCAGATTTTTTGGGCTGGGCCTTAATTTTTCTAGTCTTCGAAAAATACCCATAACAGCTGCAATATTACTTATTTATATTAGTTTTTGCTGGAAATATTTAATAAAGAGATTCTTTATGCTTTATTGAGGAAAGATCGATCATGATCGAGATTCTAGACATCTAGTTTAATTTTCATATCATCGTAATAAAAAAACTTTTACTCTTTAAAAAATATCACATAATATTATTGAGACCATTTTTTATATAATTAATTTAGTCATTTATCATACAATAATTTAGAAATATTAATTATAATATTAATTATAGACGTGACTAAAAAATATTATTTAAGAAAAAATTATTAATTAAACAATGCTTCACAATATACAACTATTTATAGCTAAAACAAACACCGAGGATAGCTGTATAGGGTATTTATTTGCACGTTTGCCACTCAGTCTCAAATTTTGAGCTTTCAAAAATTAACCTCGATCAAGGTCTCAATTTTTAAAAAGCGCAACCTTTAAAGAAAATATCGGTTTGCAATCAAGACAATTTGTTTTTTAAAAGTATATTATTTATTATTAGCCCCTTATAAAGTATATGCAAGTTTTATTTTAAAAAAAAAATATACGAAAAAAATGTTCATATAAAATAATATGCAAGAGCGGTGGGTTATGAAGTTTAGTTCACCAACGTAATCAAGCCGATCGAGTTGAGTCTACATCGACTTATAAAAATTATAGTGCGTTGAGCACAAAAAAGAGAACGCGAACGAGTGTTACGAAGAATTTAGGCCCGACTATAACGAAGAATATTTGCAAATAAAAAGTGAACATGTCTTTCACACTTATAGCCACTATTATTATTTTTGTTTTAATTGATTTTATTATTTATTTAAGAATTTAGGTCGAAATTCTAGTAAAAACCTGCTTAAAACAAATAAATAAACTTAAAAGGTGCTAATCAAAATCATGTACTAAGCCGAAACTTTTAACCTCCGTCGGTCCGGTTATCCGGGCGGCCAAGTCCACAAATAATCGGACTCCGGGACACGATTTTGACAGTATAATAGCCATTGATGTCATCATCCGACGCGTGGGAACAAAATCCAATTCCATAGTAGCGACTGTGGAAGTTTCCTCGTCGTTTGTCTCCTTTCCTTCCCAATTGCCGGCTTTCAACTCCAATTTCTCTGTCAAAAAAAAAAAACTCCAATTTCTTAACGCGTTTCTCTTGTTCATCTTGACCATTAAACCTCGAAAACTATCCACGTGGCATCATCTCCAAACAGGCACTACAAATAGAACGAGAGTGATAGATAAAGAAATAGTGCATTTAATATGGTCGACTCGTCAAAAACACTTATGTTTATTTTACACGTGAAAGTCGGAATTATAAAATAAAACAGGTTTTTTTTTTTACGGCAAGGTAATTAATTATATGTTACAAAGAATATCATCAGAAATTTTTCTCGACTTTGGTAGTGGTATTGGTCACGGATCGTTTGTGAAAAAAAAATCAGGAAATTTAGTCGTAAAATTAGGAAATGGGACGTCTCAGTTCTCGATTTCAAAATTGGGACAACATGGGCGTTTTGGGACGCCTTACAGTCACAAGAATAATCGAAAGAACACAAATAAATATGAACGCGAATACCCTTGATTTGTTATGATTCCGAGAGGACCCGGTTTCTGTTGGTTATGCCCGAACCCAATATTGTATCTCTCGGGTTATCGGATATCGACCCGATAACCATAACCGACATTATGGGGCCACTCGGGCCCAAGTATTAATTATGATTCATATTAATTAATAATAGATTAATTAATCCATGAATGGGCTTTTAGAAAGCCCATTAATTGGGCTTTTAGAAAGCCCACTAGGTCATGACCATAGGGTATTATAAATACCACATCATGACTCATAATTAGACACACAAGATAAACCCTAGCCTCCTAGAATTCGAGCTCCTCCCTAGTGAGTCGAATTTCGTGGCTTCCTCCCCGGTTCAATCAACGGTTGATCATCTAAATACCGACAAGGATCTAACCTATCCTCCGAGGTGTTTTCCGGTCTTCTAAGACGTTCCCGAGTGACGTGGTGGACGAAATAGAGGCGCAACACTTGAGGCGTTAAATCCTAAATTCGGCAAACTCCAGAATCAAAGGAATCGGCAGTTATTCGGTACAGTTGGCAAAAGTACCGAAGTTTGGTAACGATCTCTAAACGATATCTTAATTCTCGTAATTATTCTAGATCTTTATTGTTCGATGATATCCCGTGATTTCCGCCTCGGGATTGAGAAAAGTCATCGAAAAACCCAATAGTGGTATCAGAGCCGGTCTGAGTAATTTTCAAAAATTAGATATGTTGACCAAAATAATTTTAGAAAATTTTTGGTGTGATTAGATTTTCTGTGGGAGCGTTAGAAAATTAAATATGATTAATTTTGTGTGTTGTTCGGAATCCGATTTAGAATCGGGATTGGATTTTATTTAATTTTAATGTGTATTATTAAATAAGAAAAGGGAAAAACAAACGACGGCACCACCACCGGAACCGGCGGCGATTTCACCGTCGCCGCCATGGTTCTGGGTGGCGCCGGCGTTTGTGGCTCCCATTCGATGGGAGCCAATGGGCGACAGCTAGGGTTTCAAAACCCTAGCCGAAATAATTTTTTTTTTTTAATCGTGTCGGCCTGATTGGATCAGGCCCACGGGCTGGGTTTTAACCCAGCCCAAATTTTAATTCGAGGTGGGCCTGATTGGATCAGGCCCACGGGCTGGGTTTTAACCCAGCCCCACTTCACCCAGCCCGGATCGCGATGATCCAGGCACACCCAACCCGGGTGTGACCCGGGTAACCGACCCGGGGCTTCGGCCCGGGTCTATCCTGACCCGGGCCCACACCGAATAGACCCGGATCCGGGTCCTTCTTGACCCGGATCCGGGTCAAAAAAATAAATAATTCCGGGCAGGGCCCTTCGGCCCTGCCCGGTCTGCCCCTATGTGACCGGGGTTGCCCGAGGGCAACCCGTACAAGCTCGGGTGTATCCCGAGCTCGTATCCCGGTATTTGATATTTAATTATATTTATGTTTAATTATTTTAAAATACGATTTAAAGTGTTTATTTTATTTTATTTATAATTATTATAAATATCTTTAAATGTGAGTATTGAAAATCTAATATATGATATTAATTATTAATAAATATGATTTATTCAATATTATTATCAATCTTATGAAGTTTGTTTCTATTTATTATTTAAGTTGTTCGTTTATTGATTCACAAATTGTTTGTTCATAAATTTTATTTATAATCAATAATTCTTAATTAGATTAAGATAATAAATAATCTTTTATTTATTATAGTAAAAGATAAGATCTAAACGTTAATGGAAATAAAAGATATATATATTATGATTAAAGATAGTTTATCTATAAGATAGTTATTTATCTTTTATATTGTATTATAACAAAGCTTGATTAAAGATATCTTATCTATAAAGATAGTTATTTATCTTTTATTCATTTATAGAAAAGATAAATCATTAATGAAGATATTTTGTCTTTAAGTGATTTATTTATCTTTTATTTAAAGATAAAAGGGTTTGTCTTTAAAAATTTCATAATATATATATATATATATATATATGTATACTTTCAGAAGTATATTTAATTCGAAATAGAATATTTTTTACAAAATAGGATTATGTATTACATATTCATTGTCTTAATTCTTATAACATTTTAATTAGTTAACTATGTTTAGTTTAAGACAAAAAGTTAGGATCACCTAAAACCCCTCAATAAATATTAGGTATAATGTCTTCCACCGGCTGGGTCCTCGATCTAATTGAGAAAAGTTTTGAGTGTGTCTCTAACCCAAGGGAGTGCTCTTATACCCTCTTTTAGACGCGTAGGGCGACCTATACTGTCCGCCGATTCACCCCATGGGTCTACCTAAACGAGTACTCTAATTAGATTAGATATCGTAGACAATTCTTTTGAAATCGGTTAGAATGATAAATGATAAATTGTTTTTCTTTTCTAAACGTCAGAGATAATATAGGATATTAGAGCAATTGTTGACTTTCTCTGAGTGACTAATTAATGGAATTGATGAGGGTTACTTTTCCATTAACAAATCACGAAATATTATATAAAGTCCTTATAATATATACTTTTTGTAACATCTTTGTTATAATAAATAATTTATAATTTACATGTAAATACTAGAATTAATATTGTGCTTATTCAGTTTTTATTTAAAATTGTAGAAACTGAACAATGTCTAGCAGCTCACTAAGATCCATCCTTGAGAAGGAAAACATCTTAAACGGAAGAAATTTTCCGGAATGGCAAAGACGCCTCAAAATTGTGCTCAGGCACGAAAAGAAGGAGGTTATCATTATGAATGCACCTCCAGCTGAACCTCCTGCTACTGCATCCCGAGCAGACAAAGATGCTTATAAGAAGCATACTGATGAAGCCGCTGAAGTAGCTTGTCTCATGTTGGCAACCATGACACCAAATCTCATGGAGCAACATGAGAACATGTCTGCCTGGGAAATGATTCAACATCTTAAGAAGATGTATGAAAATGAAGCACGTCATACAAGATTCAGGATAATGAGAAATTTGCTGAGAGCAAAATTAACTGAAGGAAACAATGTGCATGATCATGTTCTGAAGATGATCAGCTGGTCAGAAAGTCTGACCAGACAAGAGATAAAGATCCCTGAGGAAGTGTACATTGACATTGTGCTCAACTCTCTCCCCGATTTTTATAATCAGTTTATACTGAATTATAATATGTCCTCTGAAACAAAGAATCTTCATCAGCTTCACAACATGTTGCAAACAGCTGAGGGTAATGTACCCAAAGGACAGAATAGAACTATTAATGCTGTGAATAGCAAGTTCAAGGGAAAGAAGCAGTATGTTCAGAAGAATAAAGGCAAGGCTCCATATAACTTGAGGGTTAAAGCTCGTGCCATGAAACCCAAAGTTGGAGCCACTCCCGATCATAAGTGTTTTCACTGCGATAAGAAGGGACACTGGAAAAGGAATTGTCCTTTGTACCTTGCAGAGATCAAGAAGGTGAAGAAGAGTTCAAACTCCACCACATGTATAAATGTTATAGAAGTCAATCTTACTACCTCTAAAGATTGGGTATTAGATACAACATTTGTACTGACATGCAGACTCTTAAGAGAAGTAAGATGCTGAGGAAGGATGAGACCAACATGCGCGTGGCAAATGGAGCACCAATTGTTGCAAAAGCTGTGGGCCATGTAGATCTCAACACCTCAGCAGGAATGATTTTAGAATTAAATGATTGTCATTTCGTACCTTCCATTACCAAGAACATAATTTCTATTCCAGTATTGGATGTTTTAGGTTTTGATTTTAAAATTGGGAACAAGCGTTGTGCGGTTTTTAAGGATGGTATTTGTTATGGTATTGCTTATTTATCAAACTGTCTTTATTCGTTAAATACCTCTGAAAATCATATTTATAACATCTCCAATAAAAGAGTGAAACCCAACCTTGTCAATACGGCCTATCTCTGGCACTGTCGACTTGGCCATATAGGCGAGAAGCGCATTACTCAGCTTCACAGACAAGGAAGACTGGATGATTTTGATTATGA
Source organism: Parietaria judaica (assembly GCA_954871525.1). Taxonomy (NCBI): domain Eukaryota; kingdom Viridiplantae; phylum Streptophyta; class Magnoliopsida; order Rosales; family Urticaceae; genus Parietaria; species Parietaria judaica. The sequence goes on from OX940868.1 coordinate 7,262,138, forward strand.
ATCTTATCACACATGTGAATCTTGCCTGGTCGGGAAAATGACAAAACCTTCCTTTAAAGGAACTTATGAGAGAAAGAAAGGACTATTGGACCTCATACATTCAGATGTATGTGGACCAATACCCATTCAGGCTAAAGGAGGTTTCAAGTATTTCATCACCTTCACTGATGACTTTAGTCGATACAGTTATGTATACTTAATGAAACACAAATCTGAATCGCTTGAAAAGTTCAAGCAGTTCAAGAATGAAGCTGAAAATCAGTTAGCAAGAAAAGTTAAAGCCATACGATCTGATCGAGGTGGCGAATACTTGAGCGATGATTTCAAAGCTTACCTCCGTGACATGGGAATCATTTCATCACTGACCCCTCCAGGTACACCCCAACTAAATGGTGTATCTGAGAGGAGAAATCGAACCTTGTTGGACATGGTTCGATCAATGATGAATAAAACTGACTTACCTGAGTCCCTATGGGGACACGCACTTATGACAGCAGCTACCACACTGAACTGTGTGCCATCTAAGACGGTTCCTTCAACCCCATATGAGATATGGAAAGGAAGAATACCGGATTTGCATTTCATGAGAATCTGGGGATGTGAGGCATATGTCAAGACTCTAATGTCTGACAAGCTCAGTCCCAAATCGGTTAAATGTAACTTTGTGGGATACCCAACGGAAACTCCTGGGTATTACTTCTATAAAAAACACACAGGCAAAATAATAGTTGCCAAAACCGGTGTTTTCTTAGAAGAAGATTTTCTCTCTAGAAAGTCTAGTGGGAGAAACATTGTTCTTAATGAGGAGCAAGAACCACAAGATACTCAAGAACAACAAATGGACACAGAAGGTACTCACACATCGAGTTATGAACATCGTGATCAGATCATGGTTGATAACCAAATAGAAAACGTTGTTCTAAACGAAGAAGTTGAGAATGAGATTGTCAATGCAGAACCTCAAGAAAATATAGTTCTATACGATGTGCCCATACAATATGGGATTAGTGAGCAACCAGATTACACACTGACATCACGAAGATTAATTAGAGAGAGTCAACCTCCTCTTAAATTGAACCTTCTTGTTTCAATAGAAGATGAAACTGTTCATGAAGACAATGGTGAAGAACCTGAATCTTATAACGAAGCAATGTCGGGAGATGACTCAGACAAATGGCTGGAAGCCATGAACTCTGAAATGGACTCCATGTATAGCAACGAAGTATGGGACCTCGTTGATGCTCCCAAAGGGTCCAAACCCATTGGTTGCAAATGGATCTTCAAAAGGAAGATCGACATGGATGGCAAAATACAAACTTACAAAGGAAGATTAGTCGCTAAAGGTTATCGACAAATTCATGGTATTGACTATGATGAAACTTTCTCTCCTGTTGCCATGTTCAAGTCCATAAGAATCTTGCTAGCCATTGCAGCATTTCATGATTATGAAATCTGGCAAATGGACGTGAAGACCGCGTTCTTGAATGGTGTTCTCGAAGAGGATGTGTACATGACACAGCCTGAAGGTTTCATAGACCGCAAACATCCAAATAAGGTTTGCAAATTGAAAAGATCAATTTATGGTCTTAAGCAAGCATCTCGAAGCTGGAATCGTCGATTTGATGAATCAATTACTGATTTTGGTTTTGTTAAGAACAAAGACGATCCTTATGTATATATCAAATCGAGTGGGAGCAAAATAGTTTTCCTGATTCTTTATGTAGATGACATACTGATAATAGGAAACGATACATCTGAACTCCAGACCGTGAAGGAGTGGTTGAGAAAATGTTTCTCAATGAAAGACTTAGGAGAAGCCGCCTATATACTAGGCGTAAAGATTCAAAGAAATAGAAATCAAAGAATCTTATCTCTAAGCCAAGGTACATATATTGACAAAATTGTTAAAAGGTTTAAAATGGACAAATCGGAAAAAGGTTTTACACCGATGACCCATAAGACATACTTAACCAAGAAGCAATGTCCGGTTTCTTCAGAAGAAATCAAAAGTATGGAGAAAATTCCATACGTTTCAGCTATTGGTTCAATAATGTATGCAATGATATGTACAAGACAGGATGTAGCTTTTGCCTTAAGCATGACAATCAGATTTCAATCAAACCCTGGTTTTAACCATTGGACAGCCGTTAAGAATATCTTGCGTTATTTAAACAGAACAAAAGATAGATGTTTGACATACGGTGGTGCAAAAGAATTAACTTTTGAAGGATATTCTGATGCAAGCTTCCAAACAGACAGGGATGATTTCAAATCTCAAACAGGATATGTATTCTGTGCAAATGGTGGTGCTGTTACGTGGAACAGCAGTAAACAAGCTACAGTAGCTGATTCAACCACAGAATCTGAGTACATCGCTGCATCTGATGCTGCAAAAGAGGCTGTATGGATCAAGAAATTTGTTTCTGATCTTGGTGTAGTTCCTAGCATTGGTGATCTTGTGAAGCTTTTCTGTGACAACAACGGAGCTATAGCACAAGCCAAGGAACCAAGATCACACAAGACAGCAAAGCATGTACTCAGAAAGTACCATCTGATCAGAGACATTGTTGATCGGAAGGACATAGAGATGAGGAGAGTAGACACTGAAGAAAATGTAGCAGATCCGATGACAAAATCTTTATCGAAAGAAAAGCATTTTCTTCATGCGGAAAGTATTGGGATAAAGAACCCATAAATGTCTGTTACGATTTTATTATCTGAACCTGGTTTTGGATCGGAAACAAATTTTATGTAATTATTATCTTTCATTAAATTTGAAGCACATTATTATTTTCTTTAAAAGGCAAGTTTCATCATTTAAAGGTTAATATCAATATTTTATTCAAAACATTGATATCAAGCTAAACAAATGTAGTTCCTAAGATGTCTTCGAGATATTCTTGAATTTCCCCAGTCAAAGAAATCATTATGAAGAAACAAAGAGGGACTATCAATGATATTCATAATTGACTGGTACATGTTGTTAAGATAAAAGGAAGGGGTCCTTGATATCTGAGAGATATTCTTATACATGTAGGCACTAGTCGGAATGACTAGCAGTGCTGGAAGACTCGCACTCTAAATATTCTCACATGGAAACAAAACCTTGGTACAAGGGGACACTGAGAAACTTAGAGATATGAAGAGACTCCAAAGTTTGAGAACATCATGAGTCCATCACTGGGTAAGTTGCATGCTTAGATTATAGCTCAACGCTTACCGTAACTGGAAAGTCATAACAGTTGTAGTTGGGCATGTGATAAACCTTGTAGGATGGAATGACGTTTCAAGAAAACATGCATCCCCCCATTCCTTTTGGGGCTATACACTCAGGGCCTTCTGAATAGTATAAGTAAAATGAAATCTGTGGCCACAGGCAAAACAAAAGAGTTTTTGTTTTGATGTTTCAATACTTATACCTGAATCAGAAATTAGATCAAGGCTTAACAGGTGTTCCAAACCATGACATGTGCCTCATCTAGAGATGTAAAAGGATGTCGAAGGAATCAGTCATATACCTTATTTTAATCGTAAAGAACCACATGGTTCACTTCGATTAATCTATAAAAGAGGATTTAAAGTTTTGTAGATTGGGGGGAGTTAAGTCTAGGTGGAGGCCACTTACTTCTTGCATACTCATATGAGTATGTGGCCAACACTACAGAATCTTACAGAGTCACACCGAACTCGCAACGGAAACGGAGTATGATGATTAAATTACAATGAAACAAACTTCACATGTAACTTTGATGAACCAGGCATGAGTAGCTGAGAGAATGTACATCTAACCCAAGGCGGCATTCTCGAGTAATACTTTATGTGCAGTGCGTGCACGGAGATAGCCAATCCGGTGCGTTCGTGCAAGTGGGAGATTGTTGGTTATGCCCGAACCCGATATTGTATCTCTCGGGTTATCGGATATCGACCTGATAACCATAACCGACATTATGGGCCCACTCGGGCCCAAGTATTAATTATGATTCATATTAATTAATAATAGATTAATTAATCCATGAATGGGCTTTTAGAAAGCCCACTAGGTCATGACCATAGGGTATTATAAATACCACATCATGACTCATAATTAGACACACAAGATAAACCCTAGCCTCCTAGAATTCCAGCTCCTTCCCTAGTGAGTCCAATTTCGTGGCTTCCTCCCCGGTTCAATCAACGGTTGATCATCTAAATACCAACAAGGATCTAACCTATCCTCCGAGGTGTTTTCCGGTCTTCTAAGACGTTCCCGAGTGACGTGGTGGACGAAATAGAGGCGCAACACTTGAGGCGTTAAATCCTAAATTCGGCAAACTCCAGAATCAAAGGAATCGGCAGTTATTCGGTACAGTTGGCAAAAGTACCGAAGTCTGGTAACGATCTCTAAACGATATCTTAATTCTCGTAATTATTCTAGATCTTTATTGTTCGATGATATCCCGTGAGTTCCGCCTCGGGATTGAGAAAAGTCATCGAAAAACCCAACAGTTTCTTCTGTTTAATAGCTTGGACAATCGGACATTACACACTCTAACCCTTGGGAAATCGAGAACACTACGAACAAGCAAACTCGAGAACACAAGACTTTCTCTCTCAAAACTCACGATTAAATGATACTGAATGAATTTAACAACGAGTCTACATGCATATTTATAGGCCTAGGGTTTCTAGATTAATCCCATAAATCGTGCTAGGGTTTCCTTCTTTCTTGTTCTGATTGTTGCTGACCTTCCTTGAATGCGTTGGATATCCCACGAAATCCTCAACTGAATGAACGAATCTCCCTCTTTTTTGCGATCTCGACTTGCTTCTTCTTTTAATTCGATTGGGTTTTCCCGATGAGACTTTCTTCGATAAGCCTTTGTTCGATACGCTCTCTTGGGTGATAAGGTCTTGCTTCCCGATTAGCTTCGTTGATATGACGCGATGAGGTGTCTTCACGCTGGCAGGCCTTGATCTTCTTGGGTCTTATCGCTATTGGGCCTTAAACTGATATTCTTTTGGTGGGCCTCCAATCTTCAAGTATCCTTGCCTCTATTTTCCGTCATTTGTGCATAAAACGACACTAGAAGTGTTGAGGGATGATTTGACAAAATCTGACCTAAATAGTTAGTCCCCCATTTTATTAAGTGTGAAACAATTGGTAAAATAAATTTGAAGTGTGCTCCGATAAGGTATATCCCGAAGAGGTATGTCAGCGAAGATCGGCGCTCCTCGGGAGCACTTCGCCCTCACGAGGCTTCTCGTCCTTCGGGAGATCGGCGCTCCTCGGGAGCACTTCGCCCTCATGAGGCTTCTCGTCCTTCGGGAGTTCGTCGTGACTCGGAAGCTCACGCCTCCTCGCAGGAGTCTTCTCGCGACAAGATTGCTTCGAAGAGGCATGCGTCCAAAGAGACGCGAGATGCCCCTCCTCCGAAGAAGGCCAAGGTTTCCGATTTGCCTAAGGAAACCAAGGTGGCCTCTCCGGATTTGGAGGTTGTCTCCGTCGCTTCACAGGACGGGCCGGCTCTTATCGGGGAAGCAACCCCGATTCCTGCTGCTCCAACTCCACCCGGCGAGGCCGATCAGGCCGTCGAGAAGACCGGCGGAAGCGCACGTTCCTTTCAGCCTTTCCGGGAGAGGTTCTATTTTGATGAGGACTTTGACGATGTGGCGCCGCCATCGGCTCTTTCGGCCCTTGAGGTATCCTTTGGTCCTTTTCTTTCTTTCTTTTGTGAGATTTGCACTGTTGATGTCTAATATCTTTGTGATTTAGGTTCCGGCTTGTCCCGATTTGCCAACTCCTCCAGAGGCTCTTTCCAAGGCGTCTCCCGACCTTGCCGTGGGGATCGCTTTGGTTGTCATCCCTTCGGCCAGCGAAAAGCCTGTGTTGCCCGACGAAGCGCTCGAAAGCGCCGACGCGCTTCTCGCCATGGAGCCTGTCGGACAATCGGGGATCCCGGAGGAAACTCGTCCTCTTTCCAAAGAGGTTCAGGCCGAAGGGCGTTCCGAAGAAGGGAGTGACCCTTCTCTTGACGCCTTTCTCCCTGAAACTTCCGCCCTCCCCGAGGTGCTTCAGACGGGATGCTCCTCGGAGCCGGCAGCCGGCGCCGGCCCCTCCGGGGCTTCCTCTTCGCTTTCTCCCCGTACTTCCGCCGATCCTCAGGGGGCTCTGCTTCTTCTGGCGTCGTGCCCTTTTTCTGATTCTGGGAGGGGGCCCACCTTTCGTCTTGTTGGGGAGCGCTTTCCGGTCGTTCCCACCCCGAATTCCTCACCTGAGGAGTGGGAAAAATATTCCCTTCGGGTTCTTCGGGATCTGATTTAGCTCGAACCCTCCACGCTTCAGACTGGCGCATGCTTGGGCGATATTGAAGGTTACCCCTAGCCGTCGCCATGTTCTTTAAGGCCTTTGCGCACCTCAACGCTGTCGTGCTCGGCGAACATGATAACGCCTTCGCGGCCTGCTAAGAGGTCGGGCATATCAGGTCGACGTTGGATAAGACTGAGGCGCACCTTGAGCAATCCCTCTTTGGGGAAAGAAACATCGCGAGGCGGCCGAGCGGTCTGCCTGTGATCTGGACGCCACGAAGGCCTTGCTAGAGAGAGAGGACTCCCTTCGCCTGGCTCAGAAGGCTGAACTTTCCGAATATAAGGTTAAGGCGGAGAAGGAGATCGAGGAGCGCAGACGTGAGCTTATCGAGGAGGAAAAATGCCACGAACGCATAGTCTAAAGTTACTCCCGGGCTCTCGAAGCGAAGAAGTCGAGGTTGGCCCGAATCAGCGAAGCGGTGAGCACGCCGGCTGAGCAGGAGAGCCGACTCGTCTCTCGGGTGTCTTCCACCCTAAGGCGTCTTGCTGGGGACCTCGAGATTTCACAGGAGGAGACGAACTCCGAGCGTGAGGCGCGCCTTCGTCTCTTCGAGAGGTCTAGAGCAAGGCGAAGCGCGCGGCGGAAAGGTATGCAACGTTGGAGGAATCCATCAACGCTCATCGCTTTGTTGCCGCGTACGGGGCCCACGTTTGCCTTCTCGAGAAGCTTCCACCCGCGACGACCGTAGAGAGTCTCCTGCATCGTCTTCCGAGGTGGCGCGGGATAGCGGATGAGAATGACGCCAAGGCCAAGGAGCTGGATGGAAAATCCGCCCTTGATCCCATCTCTCCTCCGCTTACTCTGTGCAAACTTCCACCTCTCGACGCCGATTGGATGTCTCGCTTTGTCGCCGGGACACTCTTTCGGCCTCTGATGGCCTTGACGAGTACGGGACGAATGACAGGGTCGTCTTTTCTTTGGGCGAAGCGGTACGGGGAGAGGAAATACCTTAGACCCTTTTTATTTTTTATTTATTTATTACTTTTTGTGATTTTTGTAATTCTTCCAACAATCTTTTCAATAAAGTAGCAGACTTTCTTCCTTCTTACCTTGTCGCCAACATGTTTGTCTTTTCTCTTCTGTTTTTCTTTCACTATTATCCGGCTGTTCTCAAATTTCTTTTCGTAGGTCGATGAGACTCCCCACGTTTCTTGTCCACTGAAGACCACCGAGGATGTGCTAGCATCGTTTCTCGATGAGAAAGATGAGCACTCTGCCATCCTCGAGGACTTCTCGAAAGACATGATAAGGCGCACTATCGCCACGCTCTCTGAGGACCCGAACGATGAGGCACTCCAAGCGCACGACAAGTTTGGAACCTATGAACCGGTAGGGGCCCATTCGGATATTTTGCTAGAGTTCATGAAGCGAGACCCTAAGCATTATTCCGCGGTGGACAAGTTACTTACGGATTCCTGGTTGAGAGCGCGGAGTTCGTCATAGAGAAAATTGCCGACAAGGTTCTTCGGGATGACTGACTTTCTCCTTTGCTTACTTTGTAACCTACTTTGTAGATGTAATGTATCAATTTGTAAAGACAAAAATTTATCAATAAAGACTGTAAATTTCTAAGTGTGATGTGTTGTTGATGAAGTATGGGGATATGTATATTCCATTTTTTTTTTGGGCGGCGAAGAGGTTATCATCGGGGATGAAACTCGACGCGGCCAAGTTCCGCGTGATGGCGTATACGCTAATAGTCACGTATACGTTAAAGCAAAGAACTTTGGGTACGGCGATGAGCTTGTCGGTGACACCGGGCTCATCGCGGCGGCAAACTCAATACTTTTCTACCGGCGTTTTCGCCTTTGGCCTTTTCACCATAGTGTTTTGTGGCCCTTTTCGCTGTAGTATTTTTTATATATTGGGCATTTTCGCCGTAGTATTTTGTGGCCCTTTTCGCCGTAGTATTTTGTGGCCCTTTACGCTGTAGTATTTTTCCTCATATATTGGGCATTTTCGCTGTAGTATTGTGGCCCTTTTCGCCGTAGTAATTTTTCTTATATATTGGGCATTTTTGCCTTGGCATTTTCGCCGTAGTATTGTGGCCCTTTTCGCCGTAGTATTTTTCCTTATATATTGGGCATTTTTGCCGTAGTATTTTGTGGCCCTTTTCGCCGTAGTATTTTTTCTTATATATTGGGCATTTTCGCCGTAGTATTTTGTGGAGTGTAGATAATGAATTGAAGTCTGTAGATTGCGAATCTTCTTGTCTTAAAAGACGAGCCTAATTAAACCCTTGGAGTCCCCCAATGGGTGCGGCTCGCGAGGGAAGAGTACTCCGTGTTGGATTGATAAGGCCGAAGCCAAGCATGTAGATCCCGAAAAAATAGGGTCGGGATTCCCTTTTCAATAAACTTTACATAAAACTTAAAGGAAAAGCAAAACATAAAATCGAAAAAGATACCGAAAAGGATGAGTAGAGCGGAAGCACTGATGACACTTATTGATAAAACTTCTTCAAATGCTTTACGTTCCACCTTCTTACTACTTTGACCTCGTTGGTGTTCTTGAGCTCGTACACTCAAGGCTTGATGATATCGGTAACGGTGTACGGACCTTCCCAGTTTTGTCCCAATTTTCATGCGTTCAGCTCAGCCGTGTTTTGGAAAACCTTTCGGAGGACCAACTCGCCGATTTGAAACCTCCTCGGGCGCACGCTTTTGTTATAAAAACGTGCGATGGTGTTCTGATGATTGGCGACGTGAATCTTGGCCCGCTGTCGCCTCTCGTCGATGTGGTCGAGTTGATGAAGCAGGTTCTGGTTGTTGGCTTCTTCGTTGCTTGGTGCCCAGGATCGCCGAAAACTGGGGACTCCTACCTCCGCCGGGATCACCGCTTCAACCCTGAATGCCAGAGCGAAGGGAGTTTCACCGGTGGCCGAATGAGGTGTTGTTCGATAAGCCCACAGCACTCCTGGGAGCTCGTCCGCCCATAAACCTTTCTTCTTGTCAAGTCGCTTCCTGATGTTATCGGTGATCGTTCGGTTGACCGCCTCGGCGTTCCCGTTGCCCTGGGGATATCTTAGTGTCGAAGTGTTCAGCTTTATCCTCCAACGTGCGCAGAAATCTCTGAACCTCTTCGTGATGAACTGAGAACCGTTGTCCGCGATGATCTCCCTAGGAAGCCGAAAGCGAGTAATTATGTTCTTCCAAACATAACTCTCGACGTTGGAATCCCTGATGTTGGCGTAGGCCTCGGACTCTATACACTTTGTGAAGAAATCCGTGACGACCAGCATGAACCTCTTTTGCCTCGTTCCGATCGGCATAGGACCGACGATGTCCATAGACCACTTCATGAAGGGGTATGGTACGGACACCACCGATAGCTCTTCTGCCGGACAATTGATCGCTCGGGCGTGTCGCTGGCATTTTTCGCACCTCTTGGCGTGGTTGATGCAGTCCGCGCGCATGGTTTCCCAAAAGAATCCTTGCAGCTTTGCTTTCTTCAGTAGGTTGCGTCCGCTAGAATGGTTTCCACATTCTCCGCTGTGGATCTCTTGCATGAAGTATTCCGCTTCCTTCTTGCCGAGACAGCGTAGATAAGGAGCTACTAGGCTTTTCAGGTAGAGCCTTAGATCCAGGATGGTATACTGGGAGCTCTTTGTTTTTATCTTCCTCGCCTCTTGTTGGTCCATAGGCAGCTTTCCTCCGAGCAGGTATGTCCGGATGGGGGTCCTCCAATATTTTTCTCCGGTATCATCCACCACTCCTCGCTCTTCGTCTTCGTCTTCTTCTTCTTCGATGTCATGGATGTTCTCTTCGCCGGCCTCCAAAGCCTTGTCTTCATCACGGGTACTCCCTTCTTCGGCCGTCATCCCCTCATCGCCCGTTTTCAGCTTTTTCTTGACGGGGCCTTCCCCCCTCTTGATGCTGGGTTTGTGCTCCGTTTCCACTGTGATTGATCGAAGCTCACCTACTTGGGTGGTTGATCCTAAACCTGCCAATGCATCGGCGTCGTTGTTATCTCCTCGGGACATCTGTGTCACAGTAAAGAAGTCGAACTTCTTTTCGAGGGTTTTGACAACCCTGGCGTAAGCCTCCATCCTCTCGTCGTTCTTCTCGTACTCTCTGTTGACCTATTTCACGACCAGCAGAGAGTTTGAGAAAGCATTCAGGTTTCTGACCCCAACGGCTAGAGCGGATTGCATTCCGACGATGAGGGCCTCGTACTCTGCTTTGTTGTTGGTGGAACGGTATGCAAGGCGACAAGTTTTCTCCACCACTTCCCCCATCCGAGATAAGCCGAATTTTGATTCCTGACCCCGTCAAAGTTGACGATCCGTCGACACAGAGCCTCCACGTGCCGGCCTCGTTGCTTAATTCTACGGGCTCCTATGGTAATTCGATGAGGAAATTGGCTAGCACTTGTGACTTCAGGCTTGTCCGTAACTAGTATTCGATATCGTACGCCCCCAGCTTTATGTTCCACTTCGTGATCTTGCCGGATTGGTTAGGGCTCTGAATGATGGAGCGTATCGGCCTGTCTGTCATAACGATGATAGTGTGAGCCTGGAAATGGAAACGCAGCCTCTCCGATGCGTCGTACACGGCCAGCGCCAGCTGCTCGATTGTAGGGTATCTTGTTTCAGCGTCGAGGAGCTTCCTGCTGATGTAAGAGACCGGCTTCTTTTCTCCCTTTTCCTCCCAAACGAGCACTTGGCTTATCGCTTGGTCTGACACAGCGATGTACAGGTAAAGCGGCTCTCCAGACTCTGGCTTTGTCATGACGAGGGGCGATGAGAGATACACTTTCACTGCTTGAAAAGCTTGTTCGCACTTGTCGATCCATTCGAATTTCTTGTTTTTTCTCAAGAGTTAATAGAACAGAAGAGTCCAATCTTCCTGCCGCGAGATGAAACGTCTCAACGCGTTGATCCTCCCTGTAGCTTTTGGATCTCTCGTCGATTTCGGGGCGACGGCATGCTTTGAATGGCTTCGACCTGTTCGGGGTTGGCCTCGATTCCCCGCGAGTGATCATTTGACCTAGGAATTCCTCGGAAGAGACGCCGAAAGTGCACTTGGTGGGGTTCAATTTCATCTGGTGCTTGTTGAGGACGCCGAAACACTCCTCCAAGTGTTCTATATGCATCGCCGACTTTAGGGATTTGACAACCATATCGTCAATGTATACTTCCACGCTCTTCCCGATCTGTTCGTGGAACATCTTCGTCATTAACCTTTGGTACGTTGCTCTGGCGTTTTTCAAACCGAAAGGCATAACCTTGTAGCAATAGGTCCCTCTTTCGCTGATAAAGGTTGTCTTCTCCTCGTCGTCCGCATGCATCCTGATCTGATGGTAGCCCGAATAGGCGTCCATGAAACTCAGGAGCTCGTACCCGTAAGTGGCCTCGACGAGGCGGTCAATGTGCGGCATCGGAAAACTGTCTTTCGGGCACGCCTTGTTGAGGTCAGTGAAGTCGACGCACACCCTCCATTTGCGGTTCTTATTTTTCACAACGATGGTGTTGGCTAGCCACTGGGGGTATTTCACCTCCCGAATAGTTCCCATTGCGAGCAATTTGTCCACCTCGTCGTTGATGATTTTATTTCGGTCGGAGGCCATCTTCCTCCCTTTCTGTATGACCGGCTTGTGCCCGGGGTCTGTATTGAGCCGGTGGGTGACCACCGTTGGATCAATCCCTGGCATATCCTCGTGGGACCAGGCAAAAATCCCTCAATTCTTCTTCAGGAACTCGATCAGCTGAGCCCTGATCTCTGGTTCGAGTCCGGCGCCTATACCGACGGTCCGAGTTAGATCGGAATAGTCGATGCAGATTTTATCCACCTCTTTGAGCTGCGGCCCTCCCATTCTTTCTTCGGCGGCCTGATCCTCTATGTCTTCGATGTTGAGGATCTTGGGAAACCCGGGGATTCTACCCTTTCCCTTCTTCTTGCGCCTTTTCCTCCTTGTTGCCGCCGGTGGGTGTGGAGCGGCCGTAGCTAATTGCTATCGGTCGGCCGGCTTGCTGTCGCTGCACTTACCTTTCTCGATCCCCTTCGGTGCGTTCATCGCTTTATGATGCTTCATGTAGCAGATGCGATAGGCCTCGTTGCTTCCTCGGACTTCGTCAATGGTCCCTTCTTCTCGGCCCGGGAACTTGATGCATCGATGGTATGTGGATGGGACTGCCCTCATCGAGTGAATCCAGGGTCTCCCCAGGATCACGTTAAAGTGCGATCGTACATCCAACACCATGTACTCCGCCATTCGGTGGACGGTTCCGGCGTAGACAGTTAGATTGACCATTCCCATCGAGAGGGCTACATCTCCGTTGAAACCCGACACCTTGCGTGGGAAACCTCCGATGGTGAGACCCTTGATCTTCATCCGCGATAAGCATTCATACGTGATGACGTCGACCGAACTTCCGTTGTCCACGAGGACGCAGGCGACATCGCAGCTTCCTATGTTGAGCTCTAGGACCAAGGCGTCATCGTGCTCATCGGCGCAGACCTCGTCATCGATGAATTCTATCTTCGTCCTCGGACCGGCCATCCTCACGTCTTCCTGGACAGATTCCCTTCCTCTACGCTGGTATGCCTTGATGTTATTGATGGAATCATCGAAAAAACGAGATCCACCCATGATCAGGTCAATCCTCGGCCTAGCAGCTGGTCTCCCATCGTTTGCGCGCTCCGGTGCGGCCTCTTTGATCGCAAGGCTCCTCTTTGGTGCCTCTTGGTTACCTCCTGCGTGCTGCGCTGGCGACTCCTGTCGGTTCGACAATGACCGGTTGCTATTGCTCCATGGCTGGGAAGGCTTTTGGGTGTGGTTCTGAAACTCCCCCTTCTCGATCTTTCTCTGGACCACTCTTTTCAGGGTGGCGCACTCATCGCATGAATGGCCGTAGTACTCATGAAAAGAGCAGTATTTGCTCATCTCTCTTGGCCAGGGCTTCCTCTTGTAGCCTCCTCGGCCGCCAAAGAATCCTCCCTGGTTGTTAGTGAAACCTCCTCGGCCTCTGGAATAGCCTCCTCGGCCCCCTGAGGAGCCAATTTGGTTATCGGGGAAATTTCTCGGTTCGGGGTTTCCTTGCTGATGACTCCCCGGTGGATGGCTCCCCTGGTTATCGGCGAGCCCCCTCTTTTCATCCACCCGGTAGACTCCATGCCTCGGGATTTCCGAAGCTCTTCGCTCGTTAAGACCTTCTCGGTCCCGTCGGTCTCTTCTCGCCCGTCATTCTAGACGACGACCCTTCTCGCCCGTCATTATTCTCCTTCTTCTCGGGCTTTGTTTTGCCCCTGGCTTCCTCTTCCAGCCTTTTCTTGATCGCCTTGTTTTCCTCCATTTCCATGAAGATCGTCGCTTTATGGAGAGCGTCCTCTATCGAGTGCGGAAACGAGACACACATCTCGTCATTAAACGGAGATTGATAGTATAGCCCCTGTTTCAGAGCCTGGACCGAGACGATGTTGTCTATTTTGGGATTCGGAACATGACGCTTTTGAATTTTTCCACGTACTGCCGGAGAGGCTCGTTCTTCCCTTGCTTAACGTCGAAAAGATTCGATACTGTCAATTCCGTCTGCACATAGATGGAGAAGTGTTTCAAGAAAATGGCGACCAACTCATCGGAATCGTTGATGGAGCCCGGTCCCAACTTCGCGAACCAATTTGTGGCTCGCGATAAAGAGTCGGCAAAGGACGGCCTCCTTTCAGGTCTCGTCGCCTCCGATATGATCTATTGCTATCCGAAACGATTTCACGTGAGTATGAGTGTCCGTCTCCCCCTTGTATGGCGTGAGCTTGACCTTTGGAAGTTCCTCAACCTCTTTTCCTCGAATCCTCGCTGTGAACGGGGTGATCCTGGCCTCCTTCACCATTCTGTCAATCTCTGGTGCCGAGCTTGTCGCCTGATGCACCTGAGACGCAACTTGTCCGAGTTTTGCCTCCATCTTCGAAGACATCAGCGCCATCGCCTTTGCGACCTCTTCGGCCACCCTTGTCGCTACGTCCACCGTAGAGTTATCCGGCGTGGATCCTGGCGTGCTCTCCGGTTGGCTCGCTGCGGCCGGAGGCGGGGCTACGTCGGTGTGGAAAAGGTTTCTGATGAGCGACGGGGTTGTCAGGTATACCAGTATGTCCGCTGTTACTATGCCTCCATTGGCACTTCCTCCAAATCCTCGCGCATACGATCCTGCTAATTGATTTGCCGGGTGCCGTCTCTCCGCGCGCTCCAAGAGGCTTATGAGGCGTCTATTTTCCACGGCATGTTCTTCTGATCTCCGGGCGGACTCCTCCGCCTTCCTGGCGGACTCCTTAGCTTTGTTCATGGCTTCCATCATTCTCGCCATGGCGTCGGCCAGCTGTTGCTGCATCCTCTGCATGGCCTGATCCTGGGTAGAGTTAGCCTCTTCGCTCGACATTCTTCTCCTTCTCTCCGACTTCCTGGTTGTGCGCTAGAAAGAAACAAAGCCTGCTCGGTGGGCGCTAAACTGTAGAGGACGTTTTGGGACGCCTTATAGTCACAAGAATAATCCAAAGAACATAAATAAATATAAACGGGAATACCCTTGATTTGTAATGATTCCGAGAGGATCCGGTTTCTTCCGTTTAATAGCTTGGACGATCAGAGATTACACACTCTAACCCTTGGGAAATCGAGAAGACTACGAACAAGTAAACTCGAGAACACAAGACTTTCTCTCTCAAAACTCACGATTAAAGGATACTGAATGAATTTAACAACGAGTTTACCTGCATATTTATAGGCCTAGGGTTTCTAGATTAATCCCACAAATCGTGCTAGGGTTTCCTTCTTTCTTGTTCTGATTGTTGTTGACCTTCCTTGAATGCGTTGGATATCCCACGAAATCCTCAACTGAATGAAGGAATCTCCCTCTTTTTTGCGATCTCGACTTGCTTCTTCTTTTAATTCGATTGGGTTTTCCCAATGAGACTCTTCTTCGATAAGCCTTTGTTCGATACGCTCTCTTGGGCGATATGGTCTTGCTTCCCGATTAGCTTCGTTGATATGACGCGATGAGGTTTCTTCACGCAGGCAGCCCTTGATCTTCTTGGGTCTTATCGCTATTGGGCCTTAAACTGCTATTCTTTTGGTGGGCCTCCAATCTTCAAGTATCCTTGCCTCTATTTTTCATCATTTGTGCATAAAACAACACTAGAAGTGTTGAGGGATGATTTGACAAAATCTAACCTTAAAAGTTAGTCCCTAATTTTATTAAGTGTGAAACACTTGGTAAAATAAATTTGAAGTGTGCTCCGATAAGGTATATCCCGAAGAGGTATGTCTGCGAAGAGGTACGTCACTTAAAATTCTAGTTTTTTTTGTCCTGATTCAAATTTGTTTATTATATAATAATGTTATTTATGTCTTGATAATATCTTTAACAAAGTTGTTTTACATATGATAAATTTTGGTCTGATTTTGATTTTTTTTTTTGAATTTTGTCCGATTTCGGTTCCATGTTTGAAAAAACTGAAATTTTGTAACTAGAACGAGAACGGAGAAAAAAAAGTATAGTGGTTTTTGTTGACGTGGTTTCCCACCTCAAACATTCAAGTGTGACTTGTGAGTGTATGTTGAGATTGGATGAGTTGGTGGAATTCGATCTCTCACGTTGCAAACTCTCGATTCACTCTCGATATATGTATACATATGGGAAATATAAATGAGACGAGTGATTTTTTATAGAGGTTCGTCCCAAGGCGGTAGTTAACTACGTCATATGTTAGTTTATTGCTACAAATGACATAGACGGAAAGCTACAGACAACAAATCACGCCTAGAACAGGGAAAAAAATGAGAAGGAGAATAAAAAGAATACAATAAAATCTCTAAATAAGCAAGAATGTCAGGTAGGAGCTTTCGATGTATTCTCTCAGGTTTGTACGTGTGAGTGTTTGTCTTGATATAAGCTTGAGCTTGATATTTATAGGCTTCAATTCTTCCCGTTGGACTTCCAAGAATCGTGGGATCTTCTCTCTGTGCTGACCGGGTTGAATGGTTTGTCTTGCTACATGTGTCCCACGACTATGTTCTCTTCGTCGTGTTTTAATTATGCCCGTTGAAGACTTGACTTCGTGCTCCTGGTCTTCCGCTTGGGTTTGAAGTGGGATGCCGGGTAAAGAATATGATGACTCTACCCTTCTTTTTTCGGTGTTGATGACAGATAGACATTGGGCATTTGGGCTTCTTGGGCCGAGTGGCTTTGCATCCGTTGGGCTTTATCTGATTGAGAATTCTAGTGAACTTCTCAATTTGGCTTTTATGAGTATTGGTTTATTTCATTTGTAAATTTAATTAAGTCACAACTTTAGCACTTTATGTCATATTAAATAATGACGAATTTGTACATCAACAGTCAACCCCCTACTATAAACAATACGAAGTAAATTTTATAGTATCTACTCGATGAAATCATGTAAAATTTGTGCCGGAAGAATTAATTAAATTTGTGACTTTTGCCGCAAATCCGGGTAGGATTTTGGATAATTTCGAGATAAGATGGACGAGTAGGATTTTGAAGCTGTAACCGTCGCTTCGAATTTTGGGCGGGAGTAGTTACAACACGTGTCCTAATTTGCGGAGTTCAAAGAGAATAAACCCTTCGCATTCTCCTGACACAGCTGTCGCGCTGACGTGTCACCGGATAGCTCGCTGATCTCAACCGTAGGATGAGGTTAGTTGCGATTTATGAGGAAACCCTAACCGTAGGATAGCGACAGTTTTTGAGTTTATATACTCGAGTCCTTCGCATTCAATGGGCACGTCTGTTCAACTTCTTCCCGTCGCATGTCTTGTCGAAGGCAACCTCACTCTCTTTCCTCTATTTATACTCAGTTTCACTTTTGAATATCATTTTCGAACTTTAGAGAGAGAGAAAACTCGAGTTTTTAGAGAGAGAAGTTTTGCGAATCGCCATTGAAGGTACTTTGAGGTCTTTTCTTCGTGCATCTCCGTGTTTAGAGATCAAAGTTCTCCATTTCTTCTCTGCTTTTTCTTGTTTTTCCTTTGCGAGCCTATTAGAAAGATTTCCTGGGTTTATTGTTTTTTGGTTTTTGAGGGGTTTGAATCTCTTGTTTTTCTGGGTTTTGTGCTTTTCTAGATAGCTTCGATTTTTTCTAAGATTTTCTAGGGAAAATGGGTCCTAAAAAGGCAGAAAAATGGCAAACGGAGTTTCTGACTACAGATTCTCCCAAGTCTATTCTAAAGCCTAAGGATCTTGTTAAGATCCGGGTAGATTTTAAGATCCCTCAATCTATAGAGCTTAGGTTTCCGTGTCCAAATGAACATGCCAACGAGCAGAACTCGGACGGCTGGGTCTGTATTTACTACATGTTTTTTGAGTCCGGGGGGCTTAGATTTCCTATTCCCGAGCTCATCCTAGAGTATCTTACGTACCTAGGGATTTCTATTGGGCAACTTAGCTAAATTCTAATAGGATTCGGATGGCCTTGCTCGTCCGGGCTCATGAGTGTCTGTATACACTTACACTCAAGGACCTGTTGACGGGCTCGGTCGTCAAGGCCTACGGTTAGGCCAAGGGTAGGTTTTTCCTATCCGTCAAGGAAAGGGAGATCATCACCGGTCTTCCCAAGAAGGAAAGTGCTTGGACCCACAAGTACTTCTTCTTCCTGGCCGGTCAGGGAACGCTTGGTTCTTGGCCGAGCTATAGGAATGAATGGGTCGACGAGATAGGTGAGATTCCGGGTTGGGTTTTCTAATTTTTATATTCGGCTATTTTTGAGTGTTTGCTAATTTCTTTTCTTTTCCTATGTAGTCGAGGATCCTAAGAAGCCTAAGTCTCTCCCTATTACGGAGGAGTGGAAGACTTTGAAGAAGAAGAAGTTTTTTCCCTTTGGCCCAGAGTTCTGGTCGAACTTCACGAAAGAGAGGTTCGAAGCCGCTAGAGTTTGGTGTGAGCTAGACGAAGAGGAATTTCCGGGTAAGGTTTCTGAACCTACGTTTTCGGGTATATTGTGGTAATTTTGTTTCTTTTTATTAACTATGGATTTTTGCCGTGCAGAGAATATGGATGCTCTACGCCCCAAGGGTTTGAGTCTTCGCCAAAGGCAGAGACACGAGGAACAGGCTAGAGCTTTGGGCTCGACGCCGGTCGCATCGGCCTCAATTGGGGCTGCTCGTCAGGAGACGAACAAGGGGGTTGAGGAGACTCCTGCTGAGGTCGCCTCTAAGGCGGCCGAGAAGACAGTCACCATCAATCTTTCTAACGACGGGGACAGCACCCTGGAAACTACGCCAGCGGTAAAAGTTTCCGAGTAAAATACTACTTCCTCCCCCCCCCCCCCGCTCATGTCCGTCCTTTAGAAGGACGTGACTTGTCCTTCTCAGGACAAGACCCTCCCGAAGACGGGCTTGGAGGCGGCGGTGAAGAGACCGCGTGAGGGAGGAGATTCCGGGGTCCGGAAGAAGGCAAAGGGGGATCCGGCCCCGAAGGGTGTTGCGAAGGCCTTGGAGAATGTCAAAGGCAAAGGGGTGGCTCTCGAGACTGAGCGCCCCAAGGAGGTTTCCCAGGCTAGGCCTGGAGGACATTCTGGATCCGCTCCTATCGTGATCGGGGGTCGAGCACGGGAGAACTTTCTCCGCAGGGAGTGCACCAAGAAGGAGGTCACCCGGAAGGTCGGGTGCACCTAGTATTGGGACAAGGGTCTCCATCAGGCTCCGAAGGTGGCGGCCGGGCTAATCCGGAAGATAACTAACGGTGGGGTCAGCAGAGTCCCCAGATCCATTGCTGAGAAGCTGGCCTACAAGATGATGGTGGCTGTGTCGGTTCAGGTAAGCGTGTTTCTATTCGTGTTTGATTTCTCTAAATTGGGTTTTGCTGAATATGAGGACTAGTTGGAAGAAGCGAAGAACGGGGCGCAGGCTGCCGAAAAGCTTGTGCTGAAGGAGAGGGAATTGGCCAACGCGGTGGAGGCTATCCGGGCTAAGTTCTATCAAATTAAGACCTTGAACAAGAAGGTTGCCGCCTAGGAAGCCAAGGTCAAAGGGCTTGGGAATACGGTCGTAGACCTTTGAGGAAAGCTGACCAACGTTACCCGGTTGGTCGAGGAGGCTCAGAAGGCAAGCGAGACGGCTGCCCGGGAGATGCTAGCTTTCGATGCGGCAAAAGGCTGGGCAGATGAGGTGGCGAAGAAGAAGGAGGAGGAGGCTATGGCCCTAAAGGAGGACCTGCAGCGCCTTGTCGCTGAGCTGGCCGAGGCCCGGCAGTAATCTCTCGATCGTGAGGCCGAGAAGAAAGCTATCCGTTGCCGCTACCGCCCAAAGGTGGAAGAGAGGGACGCGCTAATCGCGTGGTATAAAGGTACGGCTGCCGAAAATTGTTGCCTGGATCAGGCTGAGGGTTGTCTCGAGCTGGTCTAGGACATTTATTGAAGGCAATGTTTAAGACTTTGAGGCCGAGAAGGAGGTCCTATAAGGCAACGTTGCGTGCTACCAAGCTCTTTTGGATGCAGTCCCAACGTCGTTTATAGGGTCTCCGACTATGTCTCTTGATGCCGAGTTGACCGAGCTTCCCCTTGCAGATTCGAGCCTCCAGTTCGAGCAACCGGCTACCGAGGAGCCCGTCGATGAGGACCTCCCGCTCGAAGAGCCCACCGTTGAAGATTCCGTAGCTGAGGAGTCCGTCGTCGAGATGCCCGTCCTGCCCGAGACCGAGGAGATCGTTCCTGATGAGTCTACCTTGCTCGAGACCGGTGCTACCGAGAAGATTGCCATCGAAGAGCCGACCGAGCATGGAGGTCAAGCCGACGATGAAGAGGAGAAGAAGGAGGATGAGGACCAGGAGGTCGGGGATATTACTGGGGTCGATGCGTAGAGCGTCCCCCAATTTTTTTTATTTCTAGCTTAAATAAGTCCGAAGGCCAGAACAATATCTATAGGCAAATCTACGGCAGCTTGAACCCTTTTTTTGTACTTATTTTGATATGCCCGTGGTTAGGGCCATTGCTATTTTTCTTCTAGTCTATGCTATGAATTTCTCTTACTTCTAAGTTACTTTCATCCTCGTACTTTTTCCCTGTACTTGCCATATCATGCTCGGCTATCCAAGGTCTTCGAAATTTTGCTAATCTATTTTGTATGTGGGTAGATAACTTTAAAAGCATGTAAAATTTTTGAAATTCACTAAGTATAGAAAATGCACATGTACCTCAGAATCTGTTTGTGTTGTTGGTGCTTCTCGTCGAACATTTCTTGCTCGTCTATTGTAGCACTCTGTAGGTTTTGTTTCTGAAATAAACATGTCTATGGATTCTAGATTAATATAGATATGTTTAAAAATGGAACGCTTGTTGCCTAGTGAGGCTTGTTGCCTAGGTGCTGGGTTAGGTACCCGGTTAGGCTTGTTGCCTTAGGAAATGGGTTTGTTACCAGGATAGGATTGTTGCCATATGTGATGGGTCTGTTACCCAGATATGCTTGTTGCATTATGTGAATGGTCTATTACCCGGATAGGCTTGTTGCCTTAGAAATAGTTTAGGAAGTTTACCTTTCGAGTCAATTCACAATTTGCGGTCCTCGGGCCTGTTTGGTTTTGGGTTTAAATTGAGACCGTGCCCGTCTTTTAAGATGGGCTGCCTACGTACCCCATATTTTGGGATCAAGTCATTACGTAGTTCATGGGAGACTAGGTAGGTCGGGTCAGGCGTAGTATTTCCTCAAGTGCATTGCATTCCAACTGCGGAGGACTTTTGTTCCATCCGGAGTAGTTAGCCGGTATACTCCAGGTTTTACTACTTCGGTGACGATGTAAGGCCTTTCCCAATTAGCCCCGAGCTTGCCCGCGTTCAGCTCGGTGGTATTTTGGAAAACTTTTCTGAGGACCAGCTCTCCCACTATGAATTTTCGACGTCTGACCTTTGAATTAATATACCTTGCTATCAAATTTTGATAGTTGGCAATTCTTATCAAAGCCTGTTCCCGCCTCTCGTCGATATGATCGAGCAGGTCTTCCCTCATTTCGTCATTGAGTTCTGCGTTCAAAGGTGTGTGCTCCCTTCGAAGGCTGGGTGTCTCTATCTCTGCTGGTATTACGGCATCAGTGCCATATACCATTGAGAATGGAGTTTCCCCGGTGGCCCTACGCGGGGTAGTTCCGTAGGACCAAAGGACTCCTACGAGCTCATCGGCCCATCGTCCTTTTTTGGTGTCTAGGCATCTCTTGATTCCATCCACTATGATCCGATTTTCTACCTCGGCTAGGCTGTTGCCTTGGGGGTATCTCGGAGTGGATGTGTTCAAGGATAGTTTCCAATTGATGCAGAAGTTTTGGAATCTCGTGGAAATGAACTGGGGTCCATTATCTGCTATTATCTCTTTTGGGAGGCCGAAACGACTAATGATGTTTTTCCATAGGAAATTCTCAACCTCAACATCTTTGATATTTGCGTATGATTAGGCTTCCGCCCACTTAGAAAAGTAATCTGTTACGACGAGTAGGAACCTTTTTCCCGACGGGGCTAGGGGAAAAGGCCCGACTATGTCCATAGACCATTTCATGAACGGGTACGGGACTGAGACTGATGAGAGTTCTTCCGCTGGCCGGTGTATAGACGGGGAGTGTCTTTGACATTTATCGCATCTTTTGGCATGGGCTTCGCTGTCCGCCAACATGGTGGCCCAGAAAAAGCCCTGCCTTTTGGCTTTGTTTGCCAAATATCTTCCTCCAGAGTGGTTGCCACACTCTCTGTTATGGATTTCGTGGAGTACTATTTGAGCCTCGATCCATCCTAAGCATGTTAGGTAAAGTCCGGTATCGCTTCGCTTGTACAGTTTCCCCCCGATCATGCAGAATCTGGCACTTTGTTTGTCTTGGGGCTTAGTTCCGGTTAGGATTTAGTCAATGATTGTGGTTCTCCAATCATCCTCTTCCGTTTGGATGTTGCAAACTTCGCGTGTCACGCTGGGTTCGTCTATCGTTTCGATCGGGATTATCCTTTTGACTTTGGGGTCCGAAGTTGAAGCTAAACTGGCTAGTGCGTCTGCTGACGCGTTCTCGCTTCTCTGTATTTAGACTATATCAA
Organism: Parietaria judaica; assembly: GCA_954871525.1. Lineage (NCBI taxonomy): Eukaryota > Viridiplantae > Streptophyta > Magnoliopsida > Rosales > Urticaceae > Parietaria > Parietaria judaica. The sequence goes on from OX940868.1 coordinate 7,284,497, forward strand.
CGTGGTCAAAATGTTGAATTAAACCCTTTACTACCGAGAGGTATCTTTCCATTATGTCGTCCCGAGTGGCGTACTCGCCATTGATCGGACTAGTGACTAGCTTTGAGTCAGAATGGGCCCTTACTCTTCGGGCTCCCACGAATTTTTCTAGTTTGAGGCCGCCAATGAGGGCCTCATACTCGGTCTTATCATTTGTCGCGTGGACATTCAATCAGAATGATTGTTCCAGCACTTTTCCCGTAGGGGATATCATACGGATTCCGATTCCGGATCCACCCTGGTTTGAGGCACCATCAACTTCGAGTTTCCATTCTCCATCTCCGTGCCTCTCTTTTGAGCCGTCGGCTGGTAGTTCGATGAGAAAATCAGCCAATACTTGTGATTTCGTACAATTTCGGATCTTTTATTCTATGTCGAACTCACTTAGCTCGACTGCCCATTTCGTGAGTCTCCCCGATTGTTTTGAGCTATGAAGGATGATTCTCTGAGGTTGGGTGGTCATTACCATGATGGTATGAGATTGGAAGTAAGGCCGGAGTTTTCTCGCTGCGATTATCATTGCCAGTGCGAGTTTTTCGATAGCCGGGTATCTAGTTTCAACATCTTCCAGGGATTTGCTTATATAGAAGATTGGCTTTTGTTCTCGGCGGTCCTCTCTCACAATCACACCACTCACTGCCGATGGTGAGACAGCCATGTATAAGAATAGCGACTCCCCCAGGATCGGCCTGATGAGTATGGGCGGTGTAGAGAGATACCACTTTAGCTTTTGGAAGGCTTCCTCGCATTCTTCGGTCCATTCAAACTTTTTGTTTCCTTTAAACAACTTGTAGAAGGGTAAACATTTGTCCGTAGCCCTTGATATGAACCGGTTAAGAGCTGCGATTCTCCCAGTCAGACTTTGTGTCTCCCTAACAGTCCTTGGGGAAGGCATGTTCTGGAGGGCGTTTATCTGGTCGGGATTAGCTTCTATTCCTCGCCGTGTGACCAAGTAACCCAGGAATTTTCCCGAAGTTATCCCGAAGGTACATTTTGTCGGGTTAAGCTTCATTTGATACTTTCGTAGTATTGTGAAGCATTCTTCTAAGTGGGACACATGTTCCGTTGCTTGGGAGGATTTTACTAGCATGTCGTCGATGTAGATCTCCATAGTTTTATCGAGTTGCTCGGCGAACATCTGGTTGACTAATCGCTGATATGTGGCTCCGGCATTTTTTAGTCCGAAAGGCATAACCTTGTAACAGTATATCCCTCTATCGGTTATGAATGCCATTTTTTTTTTATCCTCGGGGTGCATGAGGATCTGGTTGTATCCCGAAAATGCGTCCATAAACGATAGTAATTCGTGCCCGCACATTGCTTCAACCAATCGGTCGATGTGGGGCATCGGGAAACTATCTTTGGGACAAGCTTTGTTCAGGTCAGTAAAGTCAATAAAGGTTCTGGCCTTCCCATTCTTCTTTTTCACGACGACTGTATTTGGTAGCCACTCCAGGTATTTGACTTCCCTGATGGACCCAGTTTGCAGCAGCTTTGTGACTTCTTCGTTGACGGCTTGGGCCCATTCTAGGCCTAGCTTTCGCCTTTTTTGTTTTACCGGCTTATAGCTAGGATCAACATTCAAAAGGTGGGTCGTAATGATCGGATCTACACCAGGCATGTCTTCGTGGGACCAAGCAAAACAATCCCGGTTCTTGGTAATTGAATTTGAGGAGCTCTTTTCTGATGTTTTTGTCTAGCCCCATCCCTATTCCCACCCGATGATCGGGGTTATCGGGATTGATCTAGACTTGAACCGTCATTTCCACGTTGGGACCATCCGCATCGGGGGTCCCTTCCTGGATTTCTTCCTCGTTTTCTTCTACCTTCATTAGTTGCTACGCGGTAGACTTCTCCTTTTCGGCTTTGGCAGCCTGGATGTTCCGGAATGCGCTCATATAGCATATTCTGGATTGTTTTCTATTCCCTTAATTTCAACAATTTTTCCTTCTCTGTTCGGGAAGCGAATCAGTTGATGGTAGGTTGAAGGTACGGCCTTCATCATGAGCAGCCAGGGTCTCCCTAGTATCATGTTGTAAACTGACGGGCAGTCCAACACCAGGAAGTTCTTTGTCCTTCCCACCCCTGCTACTACGATGGGCAGTCGTACCGTTCCTATTGAATTGATGGTTCCTCCATCGAAGCCGGTTAGAGGAACAGCTTCCCTGTTTATCTCTGTTTCTTCGACTCCTATCTTCAGTAACGGCTGCAGGAAGATCACGTCGACTGATCTCCCGTAATCGATTAGGATTCTATCCATCGTGAACGAGGAGAGTATGAGTGTAACAACTAACGCTTCGTCGTGCGGACTGGTGCGTAAAATCTCGCAAGTATACGAGTCGCTTCAAGTAATAAAGTGAGTAAGTGAGTATCGTCTCCACGAGGACTAATTTAGCGGTAATTTAATTCCTAAAATTCAGTTTTTAAGTTATCAGTCAAATTGGGATTTTGGTTTGCTAACAATTTAAAATGATATAAACTAAAAGTGTGTAATCGAGAGGAAATAGAGAATAAATCGTAAAATGAAACGAGCGACTAGAATTATCGATGGCCCTTGAATCTCAATGTCTAAATGAAATATTTTGTGATTGATATGGTTACGGCTATAACGAATTTCAACTTTCGGCTTTTCTATTTAGGAGCAAACCTCTTCCGAGCACCTACTGCTAATGAATTGTCCGATTCGATTTATATATGCCTATACCATCAAATCACACAAATCCAAAATTAAAGATTAATTGATCTAAGCCATATGAGATTTACATATATGCCTATACTAGAACTCATAAAATCCAAGCGGTATTCAAGCTACATTAATCCTTTCGGTCATTAATCTAGCCAAAACATTCTAATCAAGAGATGGTTCTTCCCTAGAATAGAGAGTAACATTCATCACACAAGGATAAAAAGCTTGAAATTAACATAGCCATAACCAATAACAACTAATGTGACATTGAAATCAATGATCCATCAATAATCCTAGTTGTAAACTTAGTTCATACTTCCACAAAATAACATGTAATCAAATGATATAATAAGCAAAATGAACATTTTCACAAAGATAGAAAATGGACTAATGTTTTGATGAAGAGTTGATGAAGAAATGAAGCTTAAGGTCGTCACTCCTAGCTCCTCTCTTATCAGTTTTCGTGCTCCAGGGATTGCTGTGACGATCGCTGTAGCAGTCTGGCAGAACGCCTTCTTTGAATGCTCGCTGGAATCAACTCCGATCTTCTCCCAACTTTGTACTCCTTCTTCTAGCTCGTTTTCTGGGGTGTTTTCTCTGTATTTTTTCCCTCTCCCCTTTGCAGCAGCCGTCACCTTTCTCTCTCTGCTCCCCCTGAAATCCAACTTCTTTCCTTTCCTCTTGTAGCCCTAACACGTGTCGTTTTCACACTCAATCAGCTTGTGCTCCTTCATGGTTGATTACATGGCTGCAAGTAGGGTGAAATGTCCAATGTGCCCCTTGTTGTTGAGCTGTAAAGTAGGCTAAATGATGCTGAAAACTCCAAAATGGCAACCAAAATCACTTAAAACTTTAGCTCAAATTTTCTAACACCAAAAATGACTTCAAATATGCAAACTTTTTAACACTAACACCTATGCTCATTTCTTTTCAAATATCATTAAAATGTACCAAGAAATTAACACAAGCGATATGAAAACTTTGAAAATCAGCAATGATTCTTAGTTTAATGATGTGCTAAAATTGAAGTTCCATGGGAATATCACAGAAAAATCAGTGTGGCTGCTTCACTATCTTTAAAAGAGATCTCGAAATCCGACTCTCGCCTTGGGACAACCACTAGCCCGGCCTTGAGCCTCCGTTGGTGAGCCTTGATGGATTTGACTGAATTTTCGTGTAACTGTGATCCTCATACTATCGTGTAGATTCTGCCGTTGGGCTCGGGAATTTCCTCGAGTTAGTTGTCGACATTTTTGGCTTCCTCGTATGCCTGGTCGTCCGGTTCTTCGAGCATGTGTACCCGTCCTCTCTTGCTCGGTTGGATACTCTCGCGTGGTGTCCTTTGTTGTTCGGCTCTTTTTTGGCTGTTCCGAGACTGGTCTTGGGGGAGGTTCTGCTCAGGTGCTGGCCCCTTCTTCAGCTCATTGCCGAAGTTTATTTCTCCCAATTCTCCATTGATATATTTTTCCGCCATACTGGCACGGAGCACCATACAGTTTTTCGTATGATGTCCGAACACCTTATGGAAGCTTGCACCATGCTTAAGGGTTGTGCTTTGGGAATATTTCATTGATGTATGGCGGGAGATCCTTGGAGCTGACTAGTACTTCCCTTGGGGCCTCCTCTGCCTCAGTCTGTACTTCAAAGTCCGCGGTCTCCAAATTTACGTTGAAAACCTAACGATTTCGCGGGTTCAGTCTGTTATTTGCCCTTGGATTCTGGGTTTGGAACGGGTGCTTTTGGATCGGGGAGGAGCTCCTTTGTCCTCTGAAAGAGTTGTTGTGGCTCCCGGCTCTGGGCTGCATTGGTTGACCAGGTAATCCTTGACTTCGCTGATGGACGGGCTGGGGTCCATGCCTACTTCGTAGGGCTTCGAGCTCCTTGTCGTGTCTGATCCAGTTAGATGATCTATGGATCACGTCTTCGATGGAATTGTAAAGATTCACGATGATGTCCGTTTTGAACTTCGATTTGTACCACAGTCCGGCCATAAGGGCGGCTATGGCGGTTTCGTCGCTGATCCCGTTTATTTTGACCATGGTTTTCTTGAACTGGGTAATGAATGCTCTAAGAGGCTCTCCTCTTTATTTCTGTAAGGCATAAAGGTCTGCCACCGTGAGCTCAGTCTCCATAAACATGGATAAGTGCTTGAGAAACAGGGTCGTCAGCTGTCAAAATTTATCGATGGATCGGGGTTCCAGTTTTGAGATCCACTACATTGTTGGGCCGATCAAATTCTCTGAGTAGTACTGGCAGCGGTAGTGGCATTGTGTACACGAGAGTGCACGCGAATGATTTTTTCATTCATTTCGACCATTGAGCGTTTGAGTTCCTCCAATTCTGTACGTTGGGGACCTGGTTCAGGGCGCACGGCCTGGAGGGATTGCTGTCCTTACACCAGGCTGGGATACCTTGGGTACGTGACTGGTTGGTCGTTAAGGGCCTAGCTAATGTCGCGACTTTGCTCGTACCCCGACGGGTAGTTTAGAGGTGCGGAGCATTGGCGACTGCTCGAAGCAACGTTTCCTGTCCCAGTCGCGCGGGGTCCCGACAAGGGTGTGAAGAGGGGCGTTCCTACTTCGGGAGGAGGTGGAGGTGTTATTGGTCTAGGGCCGATGGGCAGCCAGGGCTGATTTTTCCTTTGCGCTTGTGGATTTTCCTGATCGGCAAAGTCGAAATGGACAGCGTTGAGGCCAGCCCGGCTTTGATGCCTAGAGCTTTGTTCCGGGTCTACCCGGTTAATACTCTGACAATGCTCATTTTGGGCTCGATTTTCTTTGAGAGATTCGAGTCGCCGGCGTAGCTCTCGGTTCTCAGCGGCACTAGCCTCCAGCTGAGTCTTTAGGTTGTTAGATTCCGTGTTCTGGTCTGGGTTATTCACCTCAGACTCGTTCACAGCCACGTTTTCTTCATTGCTCATGTTTGTAGAGTGCTTTGAGTTTGTAGATGTTGGAGAGATCAATTCCCCAGAGACGGCGCCAAACTGTTGACGTGGTTTCCCACCTCAAACAGTCAAGTGTGACTTGTGAGTGTATGATATTCTTGAGATTGGATGATTTGGTGGAATTCAATCTCTCACGTTGCAAACTCTCGATTCACTATCCATATATGTATATATATAAGCAATATAAATTAGAAGAGGAATATTTTATAGAGGTTTGTCCCAAGGCGGTAGTTGACTACGTCCTCTGTTAGTTTATTGCGATAAATGACATAGACGGACAAGTACAGACAGCAAATCACTCCTAGAATAGGGAAAAGCATGAGAAGGAGAATAAAAAGAATACAATAAAATCTCTAAATAAGCAAGAATGCCGGGTAGGAGCTTTCGATGTATTCTGTCATGGTTGTACGTGTGAATGTGTCTCTTGATCTGAGCTTGAGCTTGAGCTTGATATTTATAGGCTTCAATTCTTCCCGTTCGACTTCCAAGAATCGTGGGATCTTCTCTCCGTGCTGGCCGGGTTGAATGGTTCGTCTTGCTACACGTGTCGCACGACTACGTTCTCTTCGTCGTGTTTGAATTATGCCCGTTGAAGACTTGACTCTGTGCTCTTAGTCTTCTGCTTGGGTTTGAAGTGGGATACCGGGTAGAGAATATGACGACCCTACCCTTCTTCTTTCTGGGCTGATGACGGATAGACATTGGGCCTTTGGGCTTTTTGGGTCGAGTGGCTTTGTATCTGTTGGGCTTTATCTGATTGACAATTCTAGTGAACTTCTCAATTGGGATTTTATGAATATCAATTTATTTCTTTGATGCCTTTAATCTTCATCTGTAAATTTAATTCATTCACAACTTTAACACTTTATGTCATATTAAATAATGACGAATTTGTACATCAACAGTTTTCTGGGCAAAAAAATTGTAATTCTTGGTTCCGGGTTTCGCCCTAGAAAAAGTATGACTAATATTCTCAATCTAATTTATTTAGGCAAAAAATTTCAATGATCTAAAAATTTTTTGCGTACGTAATTAAGTTTTTTTTGTTAATTCTCTACCGTGAATTTTCACGTGGCAAGATATGATTTGATCATGTTTTTACCCCTTTTGACCATATATGACCGATTAATAAATGTGCAAAATTTGGCTAACGGTACTACCCGGTATAATAAGTTCGACGATAATGCCAAAATCTGGTATAATGAGGTCGGTGTTAAAATAACTAAGGTCCCTGACCCAGAGGTAGTTATGTCCGAAGTCGGTGATCGTAACACCGAAATATGGTATAATAACCTCAGGCTCGTGGTCAGTGACTCCAAATTCAGATATAATAACCCCAGGGTCAACGATAATAATAATAATAAAAAAAACTTTGGGTAGCTGTCTTTAACGCCGACAACATATTTTAGCAACACGAGAATACAAGAAATCTAGTACCTCGTACAAGAAATATATGGAGATATACAAAAAAAAATTAAGTTTGGTTTCGAAGGTTCATCAAGGAAGTTAGGTATTTGTTGTTGTTGTTTAAAACGTCGTCGGGAATGAGATGAAGGTCGCTCAAAGCATAGCACCACCATGGTCCCCACCGGAAAAGATAAAAGTGGAAGAACGAAATCTTTCAAAAGGTCCCCACAACGAGAGAAAAAGTGAGGAAATTGACTTTAGATGTTCTTGAGAGAAAATTGAGACTTAAAGCGGTCCCAATCAGGCACTTGAATGACTAATTATATAAAGTTGCGGGGCAAAATGAGAAAGAAACAATGAACGTCATTAATTTTCGAATTTTGAAACATTCATGATTAAGTATCGATTTTCCGGCATTGCTCACTTTTTTAAATCACATCAGCAAAAGTAGGATTATATTCATATATATTATTTAATAATCGACTTTATAACGACAAAAAGTTTAGTTTAATTGGTCAGATAATCACCTAATCAATGTTTGTCCTCATTAACAACTCCATAAGCGTAGTCCCGTGGCTATTGACAAAAATATATATCAATTTAATGAACAAATCAATTATTGAGATAAAGTTGCTTTCAACTTTCACATTCATTTGATTACTTTTTAGAATTTTTGAAAGGGAATGATAATGTCCATACTCAATGTCAATACAATTGAATCAAAATTACTCTAAGCTAACTTAATTAATCTAATAATTATCGGATTAAATTCTAATCCCGATAAAACCGTTCGCCTTGGGTTGAACCGAAAAATGGGGTAGGATATTGGCTGGATTGACCTAACTAAAATTAAAACAGTCGAACGAAGAAGCACACTAATCGGCTCGGACTTTCATAACTATGGTGAGATATATATAGGATATAGCTCAAGTCCATATCCAAACATCTGCATGATCATGAGAGCTTTCTCCATTTTCTCTTTGTGAAATCTTCATAGAATAGCCATCTTGTTAACGGACCAAATAAAATTCTTGCATGATTTTCTTTATGTTTCATTATTTTCGCCATCTTGCATTTTTTTTCTTTGCCCTCTTAACGCTTGATGAAAAACGGTGCTAGCAATAATAATTGAGTAAATAAAGGAAATGCTCATTTGTGACTCAAGGTTTTAAAAAAATACTCATTTCTAATTACGATAATCATAACCACCAACAAATTTAAATATGGACTAATATGCCCTTCCAATTAATTCTCCTTAATCTTAATTTCGTTTTTTTAATTAAAATTAAAAAACAAATTTTTTCTTAAATGTAGCAAACTAAATAATTAAAATAAATCTTTCTAATTTTTACCATTAAAAAAATATTACTCGTAAAAATATGTTCCTTAAATGTAGCTAAACATAATAACTAATTAATTTTAAATAATCCATTAGATGTGTTTTATTATTCGAATAACCTAATTAATAGGATACTTCACTGATTTTTTTTTCTTCAAAATTAGAAACAATTGTACAATTACGAAGTTGTAACTATATATACCAAGTTCGTGTAGTATTTACGATTACGAAGTTGTAACTATATATATGATTTTGTATCTGAGAATATTTACCAAGTTATAACTACGAATATTTATCAAGTTGTAACTATATATACCAAATTCATGTAGTGTTGATGCCGTTTTTTGGATCAAACACTGTTGAGGCCCAAGTTATGTGTTTTGGGCCTGGCCCGATATCGTTATATAGTATAATATTTGAGGGGAGGCGAGTGTATCGGGGGTAGAGAGAGAGAGAGAAAACTCGTGTCGAGAGAGTTCGAGTGAGTTACTGTTTTATTTGAATTCAGCCTCTATTTATAGTAGGAACCAGGGGCCTAAACGCAGTAATATATTGTTTTGGGGGGGGGGGGGGTGTCCCGGACAATATTTTAATTGTATTTCATTCCCTGGGAAAAGATGGTTCGATCCCGGCCGTCCGCGCGGGATCGGACGGCTATCAAGCCCCCGAGGGGGCCCCGCTTGTGTGCTGATTGAAGGGCACGGGTGATCCCTGCCCTACACGTGGCCTGCCCGAGGAAGGCCCCCTCGCAAGTGCCAAGGGCGCGGATCCCCCCGCGGGAAGCAGGCCCATCCGGGCCTGCACGTGTCCCTGCGAGGGTTTCCTCGCGCGCAAGTGGCCGCGTCCCGTGATGGGACGCGGGCGGCTGGGATCGCGCCAGTAGACGCGATCAGGAGAGGGCAATCCCCCACTTGGGGGGCTGAGGTGACCCGGGGTGGGTTCCGCGGGGGAAAGACGGCGCAGGGAGCCGCCACGTGGCGTGGACCTGACGGCTGCCGCCCCTGTGTGTCCCACGGGTGTTCCCTCGGCCACTTTTGCTCCCGGGCGTGTCCCGTGTCCGCTTTTCACAAATTTTATGTCATTTTTTGGGTTTTTCATATTTTTGTGAACACCGGGACACTTTGTTTTTCGAAAACGGGCCTCCGGAGCGAATTTTGGGTTTGAAATTGATCAATTTGATTAATAATCTTAATAAAAAATTAATCAAATTGTATAATTAATTAAAGGAAATTAGTTCAATAATTTCTGCTTAATTAATTTTTTTTGTAAAATCAATTCCGTGAATTACCCATAACTTTAACCCCCAGTTTTACGGGAATTCGTGATTTCAGTGAAACTTCTATAAATTCGAGGTGGGCCCTTTCATTTTTTCATTTCCGAGGCGAGACGAGATCTGCGGTTTTATTTGAAGTAAGTCTTTAAGACTAGAGTAAATTTTTATTCCGTTACCCTTTTCACGCGCCGTTTTTTCCGATGTGTTGCGTTTTTAGTGGTCTTCACCGCAGCTCAGTTTTTGTAATACACCTTCTAGATCGATTTTTGTGAAAATTGCGTGGAAGTCGGGTTGGTCCGTGAAGAACCAGCTTCAAACTTCTCTCTGACCTTCATGGAGAGCCAGACCGAAGCCATTGCCGCCCAGCCGGCGTCCACCGTTGCCGGAGAGGACCCTCGTCGGGATCGCCCAGGTCCGGCAAGGCCGGTGGAGGAGGAGGGCAGCGCTGGTGGCTGCGAGGTGAGGCGGGGAGGCGCAGGCTCACCCGTGCGGGTTCTTGGCGAGGTCGGCTAAGCCCTAGGTGGCGCCGCGTGGCTCGCCGTCGACAGAGGAAGGCCCCACGAGGTCCGGGGGGCCGCCGCGAGTCCGTCGGTGCAGGTGGCACTCGGTGGCGAGGCCGGAGGAGAGCAGGCGGAGTCGTGCCCTCCGTGGGTTTCAGGCGAGGTCGGGCTCGCTCTCGCCAGTGCGGGGAGGCTCGCCGCTACCGGAGGCGGACCGTACGAAGTCCGGGGAGACCTGGCGATCTTGTCTGTGGGACCGTCGGGCGTCGAGGTGGCCGGAGGTGGCCGGGCTGGGCTGAGCCCCTCGCGAGGATCGCGCGAGGTCGGGCTCGCCCTCGCCGGAAAGGAGCGTCTCGCTGTGGTTGGAGCCGGGCTCCTCGATCGGAGGAGGCGCGGGGGTCCGGGGATCCCCGAGTGGGTCCAGTGAGGCCGGGGTTGCCCGTGGTGGGGCCTCGCGGCCTGTTTCCGCTGGCGCCCGCCTCCCCGAGGTCCGGGGAGGTAGAGCGACTCTGTCTGTGGTGGAGCCGCCCTTCGGGAGGGTGGCCGAAGGTCGGGGTTCCGCGGTTCCCTCTTCGGGAGCCATCGGCTCTGTCGGGTTCCCCGTGGGCTCGCGCTTTTTCAGCCTGGGTTATGGGCGCGTTGATTCTTTTCCCTCCTTTTTCAGGTGGGATCCGCGCGTTAATTCTTGGACCGGGCGCAGGATTTGAATTTCTTGCCCCGGATATTCCCCGGGGTTTTTCTGCTTCCGGGTTAAGGTTGGATAGGCTCTCGATGCCAGCCTCTTCGGCTGATGCTGACAGACCGTCTTCTTTACCTCTCGGCGGGGTTCCGAGAGGGTATTCTGCTTTGTCGCCCCTGGTGGTGGGGCCAACATCGATTGGTGACACCCCTATTCGGGGTTCGCCTCCTGCTTCTGGGCCAGGTCGGGATACTCGTCTGGTTGTTGCAGGTACCTGTTCTATGGCCATTGACGCGAGTGGGTCGCGTCATAGAGCCCTCATAGCAGGCGGGTCATGTCCGATTTTTCATCGGAATGTGAGGAGGCGGGTTGATCCTGACCATGAGACTCCTACCAGGTTCTTGTTTGATCCGCCTTTGGATTGCTCTGACATTGATGTCCCGAGCATCGTTTCTCCTGTTGACCTGGAAGAGTTTTTCCGGGAAGACGGGCTGGTTCCTCTCAAGGGTGTCTGTGTGCCGACGGAGGGGTCGCTGCCCAGCTGTTCTCCCGAATGGATGGTCGCAGTACCTCTTGAGAGTATCCGTCTCGGATTTACTCTCCCGATTCCTCCATTGCTGGAGGATATTCTGGTACGTACCGGCCTGCACCCGATTCAGCTCAGTCCGGATGCTTGTTGGTTCATTTCCAGGTGCTATTCAATGTGGCAGGAAGAGCGTGGCCGTGCTTTGTCGGCCGATCAGTTCTTTCAGTTCTTCATGCTCCGGCTCTATTGGGACACGCGGGGTCTCGAAAACTGGTGTGCCATTGACTCTGATCAGGGCGTTAGTGTTGCTAATCTTCATCAGTATTCGGATCCTGACTAGCATAGTCGCTGGGTGTGGGTCCCATGTGATTATTTGGGATCCGCTCCCCGGCGGCTTGTTCCACCTCCACCCCGCTCTCGCCCGACTTTCAGGAGTTTTGACTTTGACAGCCTTTTTATGGCAAGGTCGGTAACTCCCGAGTTTTTCGCCCCTTTTTTGGATCGGTCGGCGTGGGTTTCGTCGGGGTGGATTCCGGCTGATCGTCTGCTGGTACCGCGTTGGGCTTCTTTGGAAGGGCCCCAGTCTTTCACGGTTTCTTTTTTCACTTGGCTGGCTGTTTCGTAGCTTGATTTGTTTCGTTATCTCACTCGGCTTTTTTGCTTTTTTGCAGGTATGGCTGGAGAGGACAATGCTACTACAGGCGATTCAGGGAGGACCACTTCGGGGGTCCTTGTGAGCCGGCCCCGCAGGTCGACGCGGGCTTCGGAGCGCCGCCCGTCGAGGGGGTCCCTCTCGCGGGGGAGGGCCCCCTATACTACTGCGGGAGTGTCATCGTCGCATGTGGCGGCGCCGGTAGGCAGGTCATCCCGGATGGTCCATGAACCGTCTGTCTTTGATTATTCCCCTCCGATGGAGGAGCTAGGCGCGTCTGGGCAGGCTCTGCCCCAGGTATCGTTTTCTGCCTCTGGCACAACTTGTTCAACTGATTTTTGCCTGTTTATTTTGTGGTTTATTTTTTGCTTGCTTTTGCAGATTCCTTCGGTGTTCCCTCCCAGCGGCTCCGACTTCCCGGTCCCACCCAGAGATCTCCGGGTGGAATCGGTGTACATGCAGGAGATCGCTTCGCTTCGTGCTCGCAACGCCTCGTTGGAGCGCGAAAATCAGGAGTACCGCTCCTGAGCCGAGATTTCTCAGGGAGGGATGTCGACCGCCCTTCGTTTACTGCATGAGGCTCAGGAGACCCGTGAGCGGCTGGCGGCTCAGATGGCCCGCGGATCAGACGAGTATCATAGGACGGCATCCGCGCTGGTCTCAACGCGGAACCGAATCACGGCGTTAGGGACCGATCTTCGCAACATGCGCAGCAGCATGTCGGAGATCGAGGACACCCGCTTCTTGGAGGGGTTTGTAGCCGTCTTCGTCTCCTTCGTGATGTCCAACCAGGGAGTTCCGCTGTCCGTCGCGTTCTTGACGGAGCAGTATCAGCTCCCAGCCCATGTTCGGGCTACTCTGGAGCCTTACGTGGCGGCGATTCCGGCCCCGCCTCCGGCGGTGCACCCTGATCCGTTAGCAGCGCTGGCAGGTTTCGGCAATCCTACGGATTATATGGGCGCCTACGACGCTGCTGGTAGTAGTACGGGTGATCTCTCGCGATTCCGGAGCAGTTATGCAACAGAGTAGTGTAGCGTCTTTTCTTTTCTTTGTACTCTTTTTGTTTTTTCAGAGTTCACGGTACCCACCGCCTGTGGTGGGATTTTGACTGATGCCTTCGGGGCATAGCTTGTACATATTCGACTTTCTCGCTGCTTTGTATGTTACTTTATGCGTGCCTCGATCGGGGTTGCGTCGGCTTTTATTTCAACGCTTTTGTGGGTTTATGCTTTTCTCGGTTTTACCCCTTCTTTCTCTTGTTGCAGGTACTTACTATCCCAGGCGATCCGGCTTGGTTTCCGGTTTTCTCACCGGCGGCCATTCTGTTGTCCCTGATGTACTTTGCGCCTTTTGGGATGGGTTTCTACCCCCCGATATTTTGTCGAGCTCTCTTTGGAGTGGTCTTTTCCTACTTTTCACCAAAGTTATGTCTCTGGTTTTGTCTTTCGGTGCCTGAGCAGGCGGGATCAAGGCCTGGGCTATGCTAGGACTTTGTGCCGGGAGGACGCCTGTGAGGCGTTTGGCTTCCCGAAGTTGGCGCTTATGAGGCGGCTTACTGTCTCGGGTGCCGAGGTCGGCGCCTGGGAGGGCGGCTTATAGTTTCGGACTTGTTGCCTGAGAAGGCGGGATCGAGGTCCGGGCCTTGCTACGACTTTGTGCCGGGAGGACGCTTGTGAGGTGTTTGGCTTCCCGAAGTTGGCGCTTGTGAGGCGGCTTACTGTCTCGGGTGCCGAGGTCAGCGCCTGGGAGGGCGGCTTACAGTTTCGGACTTGTTGCCTGACCAGGCGGGATCGAGGTCCGGGCCTTGCTAGGACTTTTGTGTCGCGAGGACGCTTGTGAGGCGTTTGGCTTCCCAAAGTTGGCGCTTGTGAGGCGTCTTACTGTCTCGGGTGCCGAGGTCGGCGCCTGGGAAGGCGGCTTATAGTTTCGGGCTTGTTGCGTGAGCAGGCGGGATCGAGGTCCGGGCCTTGCTAGGACTTTGTGCTGGGAGGACACTTCTCAGGCGTTTGGCTTCCCGAAGTTGGCACTTGTGAGGCGGCTTACTGTCTCGGGGGCCGAGGTCGGCGCCTGGGAGGGCGGCTTACAGTTTCGAGCTTGTTGCCTCAACAAGCGGGATTGAGGTCCGGGCCTTGCTAGGACTTTGTGCCGGGAGATCGCTTGTGAGGCGTTTGGATTCCCGAAGTTGGCGCTTGTGAGGCGGCTTACTGTCTCAGGTGCCGAGGTCGGCGCCTGGGAGGGCGGCTTACAGTTTCGGACTTGTTGCCTGGATCAGCGGGATCGAGGTCCGGTCCTGCGAGGTTCATTTGGACCAAGGAGGATTAAAGATAACGTCGGTTGAGCTTCCATTATCGATCAGAACTCGCCGAATTCGGCTATTGGCGACTAGGATATCTGTTACGATAGCGTCGTTGTGAGGGTGAGAGATTCTCCGAGCCTCCTGCTCGGTGAAGGTGATTTCTTAGCTGGGGAGCACGTGGGATGCTCCTCTGAGGTAAGTGACGTTGATTTGATGGATGTCATGGTCTTCCCCGAGAGACCTGGCGTATTGTTTTCTCTGATTGTTGGAATCTCCGGTCTCAGGTCCACCCATAATGGTGTATATGACATGGAATTTGGAGGGCCTGTCCCTCTCTGGTCCCTTGTCAGTGCGGGACAGATTAGGGCTGCCTTCGCGTCGTTGCCTGATCTCTTGCTGGCTTGGGTTGTTGGAATTTCCATTCCCTGAGACCAGTTTTTTGACGAACTCTTTGAGTTGTCCGTCTTGGATCAGCTGTTCGATCTGCCTTTTTACCTGATAGCATTCTGTCGTCGTGTGGCCGTGGTCTTGGTGGTATTCGCAGTATCTGCTCATATCCTTTTTGGTATTTTTCTTGAGCGGCGGCGGTCTTCCGAACTTGTCCCCATGAAGGCTGAAGATCGTTACGGGCGAGGTCATTAAGGGTGTAAAGTTTGCGTCTTTCCGGAACTTTTCCGCCCGTTTGTGCAACGGGGGTTTGTTTCCGGAATTGGGCTGTTGGCGCTGCTTTTTACCCTGTGGTCCGTCGCCACCACTTTTTCGGTCTTCGCGGTATCGATCGTCAGAGCTGATCTGGTTCCTGCCGCCGAAGTATTCGTCGACAGCAATGTCCTCTGCTGCCCTTGCATTAGTTCGGCCATGGAGGCCGGCCTATCTTTGACAAGGGAGCGAGAGAAATCGCATAGTGGCAGGCCGTCAATTACGGCAGTGATGGCGTCGTCGTCTGTGTAGCTGGCGACTTTGTTTGATTCTTCAACGAACCTTTTTAGGTATGTCTGTAGGGTTTCGTCTTTGCGCTGCTTAAGAATCCACAGGTAGGACTTTGGTTTGCGTTGAGTGATTGAGCTGGCGAAAAGAGAGGTTAATCGTTCTGCGACTTCGTCGAATGACCCAATTGACCCCTTCGGAAGGCGTTGGTACCATTCAAAGGCGGGTCCCGCAAGTGTGAGGCACAAAGCCTGACACATTGTGGTGGGTGAACATTTCTTCACTCGCATCCTGAATTGATACTGCACCAGGTGGTATGTCGGGTCGTAGGTGAGGTTTAGTGGGAATCTCAGATCTCTGTCGAGGGGAAAAGTTTTCTTCAGCCAAACTTTGTGCGACTGGGTCAGTACTATGGGCCGCGGCGAGTTTCTTCATTTCTCGTTTGAGGGTTTGGAGCTCGCCTTTGAGGCCCTCGTAAGGTGGGGCTATCGTCTGAGCACTTGTTGCGGGGATGACATATTCTCCCTCCTGGTGCCGGGGGCGTCGGGAGTTGTCGGACCTTCTCGTGCTGCCGTCGTCGCTGGATTCTTCCGGTTGGCGAGGTCTTTCCCTCTTCCGGTCTGTGCGTTGTTGCCGATCTCTCTGATGATCGGCGCGATCCAGATGGTGCCGGAGGTCATCCTCGCTACCCGGGCGAATTTGGATGTGCCTTTGCTGCCGACGTTCCCTTCGCTGGTTTCTTGCATTGTTGGTGGTTCCTTCGTACCCCCCGAGTCGATCGAAGGCTAATCGTCGGGTAGTTTGTGATTGTGC
The DNA here is from genome assembly GCA_954871525.1 of Parietaria judaica. Classification (NCBI taxonomy): domain Eukaryota; kingdom Viridiplantae; phylum Streptophyta; class Magnoliopsida; order Rosales; family Urticaceae; genus Parietaria; species Parietaria judaica. The sequence continues at coordinate 7,300,578 of OX940868.1, forward strand.
CGTTTCCTGAGAGTTTTCAGGGATGGGGCGTTCTTCGTTTGCCTCCTTCTAGGTGAGTTCGAGGGCTTCTTCGGGGCTTTCCTCCTCTCCTCCGTTGGCGTTTTTTCCCTTGAAGTGTTTCGAGATGAGTCCCGTTAGTCGGAAAATACTTTCTTCGACTCAGGCCAATCTTTCTTCGTTGTGAGCTGGCTCACGGCGAGCGCTTTTCTCTGGCAGGATGCAGACCTGCTTTCGATGAGCTTGGGTTTTGGCTCGAGTGTTTAGGGCGATGCTCTATGTGGGGTGAGAGGGTGTGCGTTCTGTCGATTAGGATGACATTTCTCTGATTTGTGGGACCAGAGCGTCGTCTGCTGGTGCGGTTATTCAGAGGACTGAATTCTCTGCCCCGTCCTTCTAGCGCCAAAATGTTGATGCCGTTTTTTGGATCAAACACTGATGAGGCCCAAGTTATGTGTTTTGGGCCTGGCCCGAAGTCGTTGGTGACGTGCCGGGCTTCTGTTGATTTCTGGACGGGCCTTGGATGGCCTTGTTGCGAGCATGACAGATTTTAATGTCAATGATTGTTTCTCTTGATCCAAGTTGACTTCGGGGTAGTCACCGTTGATTTCAGGGCGAGGCTTTAATTGACCAATCCGGGGACCCTGAGTCGATGTCTCTGGCACTTTTTGGATCGAAAGTCTCGTGGCCGCTCGGAGTCCAAGCGATCGGGGTGACTCGCTACCTATTACCGCAGAACCTGTAGTGGACCATGTCGGGTTTTTTACAGGTCTGGAGGCCACGCGGATCGGGGGTACCAGCAAGCGGGGGAGTGCGTTCGTCCAAGAAATGGATCCTAGGGGATTAGACTCTCGACCTGACTAGGCTTGCTTTAAGTCTGGGCTGACAGGACTGTCCGCGGAGTCGTGGCATCTGTTGTAGATACGAGGACTAAGGGACAGAGTCTGTGTCGTACAAAGCTTTTAAGACAAGGGAGGTGGGGCCTTGGATCTCTCTAGGATCTTTTTCAGAGGTTCCTCTCAGAGTGATCCCTCAGTCGTCCGGATCTTAGAGGAATTTCCTCAGGCCTGACCCTGCAACCTAAATAGTGGGTCCCGTCACTTGTCCCCAGGCTATCCCGACAGCCGCATATTGGACTAGAGATAGGCTGGACACAGCGTGGAACAGAACCTATCAGGCGGGTCGCGGCCTTTATAGAAATTCCTCCAGGGCTTCCGCTTTTATGAAATTCCTCACTTTCTGGACCTGAAAAAGGTAACACCCGAGGTCAAGGGAAACAGGGGGGGTTACCCCCTGGTTCACCTCCGACGCTCAACATTAGTATAATATTTGAGGGGAGGCGAGTGTATCGGGGGTAGAGAGAGAGAGAAAACTCGAGTCGAGAGAGTTCGAGTGAGTTACCGTTTTAACTGAATTCAGCCTCTATTTATAGTAGGGCCCAGGGGCCTAAACGCAGTAAAATATTGTTTCGGGGGGGGTCCCGGACCATATTTTAATTGTATTTCAGTCCCTGGGAAAAGATGGTTCGATCCTGGCCGTCCGCGCGGGATCGAACGGGCATCAAGCCCCCGAGGGGGGCCCGCTTGTGTGCTGATCGAAGGGTAGGGGTGATCCCTGCCCTACACGTGGCCTGCCCGAGGCAGGCCCCTTCACAAACGCCGAGGGCGCGGATCCCCACGCGGGAAGTAGGCCCATCCGGGCCGTGCACGTGTCCCTGCTCGAGTTTCCTCGCGCAAGTGGCCGCGTCCCGTGATGGGATGCGGGCGGCTGGGATCGCGCCAGCTGGCGCGATCGGGAGAGGACAGTCCCCTACTTGGGGAGCCGAGGTGACCCGGGGTGGGTCCCGCGGGGGAGAGGCGGCGCAGGGAGCCGCCACGTGGCGTGGACCTGACGGCTGCCTCCCCTGTGGGTCCCACGGGTGTTGCCTCGGCCATTTTTGCTCTTGGGCGTGTCTCGGGTCCGCTTTTCACAAATTTTATGTCGTTTTTGGGGTTTTTATATTTTTGTGAACACCGCGACACTTTGTTTTTCGAAAACGGGCCTCCGGATGGAATTTCGGGTTTGAAATTGATTAATTTTATTAATAATCTTAATAAAAAGATTAAACAAATTGTATAATTAATTAAAGGAAATTAGTTAAATAATTTCTGCTTAATTAATTTGTTTTGTAAAATAAATTCCGAGAATTACCCATAACATGTAGTATTTACGATTACGAAGTTGTAACTATATATACGATTTTGTAATTGAGAATATTTACCAGGCTATAACTACAAATATTTACCAAGTTGTAACTATATCTACGATTTTGTAACTGCGAATATTTACCAAGTTATAATTATATATACGGAATTGCAACTATATTTACCAAGCGAGCAGTTGGCTATATATATACTAAGTTGTATTAATCTGGCGATATGAGAGAGAGAGAAGTACCATAATTAAATGAAATTATAATTAAGAGGTTGAAGTTGTCAACCATAATTATAATCAAAAAATAAAATTCATATATATTATTGATAATTATTAAACAAAAATTAATAATTATAACTAATATTAGGGGTTAATATGGTCCAAAAAATATTATAAATGGGTATAAATTAGTTTTATAAAACTATGGACATTTCTCATAAATTTTAGATGTTTTTTGGGCATTTTGTGAGTTTTCTTATAATAATTTAATTCAGGAGTAATCGTGAAAAAGTATTTAAGTGTTTTATATCATGAAAAATAGAGCAATATATTCTCAAGTGCACTATTAAATAACGCGAAGGTCGCAAAATTGCATTTTTCGATTGATTTTATCCAACGTGTCTCCATTAATGTTGACGGCTTTTTACACGTATACAACTCAATTTTAGTCAAAAAAAAATATCATCATGTTTTGAGATTTTCTTGTTAAATAGTTTAATTTTTGACATATAAGGGTAAATGATTTAATATTAACGGTGACATAAATTTACGCAAATTTCATGACCTTGTGTATTTAATCAACGCAATTGAAAGGATATTACTGTTGATGTGAATAATCACGACCAACTGTCACAAAGTGATAGCACTCTGTTTATGATGAATATGACGGTATATCTTAACTTTACGAGATAAAATCCACTTCGATGAATAAAGTCACGAGATGACGAATTTGTGAAGGGTTGAGCGATGATAAAGAGAAAGTATATTTAATTGATAGCAAGATGAATACATAATGAATAACTAGTATAAAGTGCAGAACGAATTCCATATATGTTTGGTTACTTCGTAGGCTTTATTTATAGCCTAGTTTACAATGTCTATCTCCTCTAATCTCGTAACGGCTAGTTAGACTAAGTAGAGATCTCTTCGCATCTCCTTTTGTCACCGTGCGTGAAATCTGGACGACGTGATACTTGGTCCCTTTCCACGTGGAAGACTCTGGGTTGGTCAATAAAGGGAGAGCACGCCTATTCTTCGGGGTCACTCAGTCTTCGGAAGAGCTGCTAGGTCCTCGTGGGCCTGGTCTTCGTGGGCTTGGTCTTCGTGGGCTTGGTCTTCGAGGAGACTTGGCTCTTGTCGACTAAGCTCGGAGTGGAATCTTGGTGGGCCTGTGGTGCCGGGCCGCTCTTTGGGCCTCCAGAAATGTTTAGAAGCCCAATCTTCCTTGGATTCTTGGTATGAGCACGTCGTTTTCAGGAATGTACGTAGTTCTTGGAATCACGGTGTCGTTTTTGATCGTGGGATGAAATCCAGCATCATCAGTGAGCCCCCCAGTTCATTAAGTGATTGTCACTTGGTGAACTATTATGTCGTTCGGTGAGGGCCTGCTTTGTTTTCACGAGAATTTTATTCCCCGATTTTTACTATGCATTATTTTTGAAAATAATTGATCGATGAGGAAATATATCCAGCGGGAAATTTAAATTTTTCGTAGCTCGAAAAATTTGTTTCAATTTCGAATCACAACTGATTCAGTTAGGTCAAGACCCTTCCTCGTGCATGGTTTAGACAGGTGGTGTGATGCCATTGGGGTTGCGTGTGGAATTTGGGCTTCAATTCTTCGCTGAGAGCGAAGGTCCAATCATGAGGCTGATTTGACAACGGTCAAAAGTGGTTCTTCGAGTCCAGCTGACACGCTGATTTCGGGCGTGATGGGGTTATTAAAACCCATTAACTCGTCAGTTATTTTCATCATTGTTTGGCTTGGGAGATCGTGCGTCTGAGGGAAAGGAGCCCGTGGTTAATAGGTAAGGGTTTTATAAACCCATTTTTGCCTTTGTTTCATTCGTCTTTCCTTTTTCTCTCTCTTTCAAGAAACCAAAAATGTCTGGTTCGAGCTCGAGGAACGATTCGGTCTCTGGAGATGACGCTCTCTCTGTGGTCACACCGGCGTACCTCCGAGATCTTCGATCGTTGTACAATGTTCCCGATTTCATCGAGACGGAGGCCCCGGGGCCGGCGGATCGCATTTTTGATGAGAATCCTGGGTGGTCTGGCTTCTACGAAGCCTCTTTTGAAGCTGGAATCGAGCTTCCGCTTCCCGAGGTGGTTGTTGAGTTCCTCTTGCGCCTGGATCTGGCTCCTGGGCAGCTGGTTCCCAACGCCTACCGGAACCTCGTTGCATTGGGGGTTATGGCTCGAGAGAACAGGGTTGTTCTTACTGCGGATGACCTTGTTCGTCTCTACTTTCCCAAGGGGGCTGGGAAGTCCACGGGGAGGTTTTTTGTGAATGGGAGGTCGGGGAAGATCCTTAATGGAACCCCCGACGTGCGTGGAAGTTGGACTGAGCGCTTTTTCTTTTTTTTTTTTGTGATATCCGTAGTGACGCGGCGATTCCTCCGAGATGGAGTTCCGGCCCGGGTTGGCTTTGAGGAATTATTTTTATATTTCCCGTGTTTTTTTGTTTTTTGTTCTCTTGGTATGACTTCAGAATTTTTCTTGCTTTTCAGCGACTAGGACTTCCGTTCCGGAGGCCGATTCAAGATTCCGAGGCCTCAAGAAGGTGTTATTTCCGAAGTGCGGCGTGAGTTGGAGTGAGTTCTCGACCAGACGGATCCGAAGTTTCGGTTATTGGAGGCATCGGAACGACGCAGGCCGAGTGATTTCAGCCCCTCCTCTGTCCACCGTCGGTATGTTTTTTCTTTGCCTCGCGGGTGTTTATCATCTGGAGTAGTTGAGGTGTTCATCTCACCTCGTTTTTGTCTCGCAGCGCCCAAAGAGTCCATGAAATCTTTGGGCAGTCAGCCATCGTCGCCGGATCGCCGTAAGGACCCTCCTCTCCTTGTCCATCACGTATCGTCCGGGACCGATGAGACTCCGGAAGACGCTCTGTTGGAAGCTTTGGTTGCAAAAGCGCAGGAGGCTCAGTCGTCTCGGCGGGTTAAGGTGGAGGGCGAGGTGGCGCCTAATGCCGAGGCGCGTTCTGGAGCAGGCGATGAGGGCGAGACCGTCGTCGCGAAAGCTTCGGAGGGTGCTGCAACCCGCCAGGAGAAACGTGACCGCTCCCCCGAGCGGGCCGAGGTGAACGTTGTCCCTCCTAAGAGAGGCAGGTTCGTTTCGGAGCGTCAGGCTCCCCACACGAGGTCGAACCCTCAGGGGTATGTCGCGTCTCTTCGCCAGCAGGACGACAAGCAGAAGGCCCCGGTGGTTCGGGAGGGGAGTAGCAGTCGCTCTGGATCGGGGGATCGTGCAAGCGTTCAGACCATTTCCATTGACTTCGCGAGCGCTCACTCCCTCGTTGACTCTCCTCGGGCGTCCTCTCGCTTCGTGGCCAGTTCTGCCCGACGGGGGTATCCTCTCGACGTGCTCTCTTTGTCGCACGGGAAGGAGTACGAGAAGGCAGCGCATAACGGAGTGAAGGTAATTTCCGCATTTTGACGGGGATATTATTTCGCCGAGGTGTTTCTCACCTCGTGTTTACTGTTTGCAGTTCTTGACTGCGATGAACGAGATGGTTCTCGCCTATGAGAAAGGCATCGCGGCTGCGAAGCTTGAGCTTAAAGAGGTTGGACCTAGCGGGCGCCTGAAAGAGGCCGAGATCCAGCTCGCAGCGCGGGAGAAAGAGGTGCGAGACGCTCAGGGGAAGCTTTGTAAGGCCGAGGACTGCCTCTACTCGTTGAGGTTGGACGCCGACGTTCAGAAGGAGACGGCCGAAAAGTTGCAGGTTCAAGTTTCGGAGGAGCGCAATAGGTGTCGTGCTTGCAGGACGAGGTGTCGTCGCTTCAGGCCAACGTTGCCAGGGTCGGAGCCTTAGACCGCAGTCTGAAGGCGGCTCAGGATGGTTTGCTGAAAGCGACCGAGGAGCTTCAGGAGGCTAGGATCGAAGCGGTCTCGGCGACTCGTCTCGCCGTGCAGAAGATCTCCGAGAAGCTTAACAAGAAGATAGAGCGTCGCAACGATACCATCGCCAAGCTCGGGCTCCACCTCGCGAAGTTCAACTCTTCTGAGGGGATTCAAGGTAAATGCCCGAATTTCCTTCGTGGTGTTTTCAGAGCCGCCGCTTGTGTAGGAGTCTTTGCTGGCGTGATTGTGATGGGTTTCAATTCCCAGGTGGTGCTCCGCCTCGTGCCATTGGCTCCGAATCCTCTCCAACGTCGAGCCCCACTTTGTCTCGCCCTGCCGGTACCTCGGACGCACGACGCGATCCCGCTTTACCCGCTGAAGGTAACCAAGAGGAGGCCCTTGACGTTGCCGCCGGTGCGGAGGAGACCTTAGGCGTTGGTATCGGCGAGGACGAGGTCGCGGGGGTCGACCCGGAGAAGGAGGCCATCTTGGAGCGTAATGACGAAGTTGATGAGGAGGTTTAAGCAGCAGGAAGGTTTTTTGTTTCGTTTTCTTTTTTTTTTCTTCCATTTCCACCGTATTTGAGACAATGTGCGCCTGTTTAGGTTGGGAGTCCAACCCGGGTGCCTCTATGTTCGTTGGTTGAATAGTTACACCTTTTTTTTCGGGAGTCCGACTTGGGTGTTGTCACGTCGTTTCGACGAGGTGATTTTTTGTTTCCCAGACTGCGTTTTGCTTTCAATAAATTTTGGTTTCGTCGTCCTGCTATTGCTTCCTTGCGTGATTCATGTATCCCGGTTTTTGTTTTGTCTATATTCTCGTGTGACCCAATTAGTCGATCCCGTGGATGTTTTCTTTTCGGGTTTCTTCACGTCGGGGTGTGAATGTGATCCTTACTTCGAAATCGAATCCGAGGAGATTTTTGGGTGTTTGTGCGGCCAAGATACATAGGTTTAGAAGAGGTGTTTTCTCGATGCGTTTGTACGACTCGAGGTGCTTTAATATGTTTGTAAGCATTTTTCCTCATCTTTTTGAGCTTCGATGTTGCTCTCGAGTGGCGGGAGTTGGGTCGTTCCCATTCTCCCACCCCGGGGGGGATTTTTGGCAAGGAAAAATAGGATTGACCGAAATGATTTATTTGCCGGGATCAAGCCGCTACGTAGTTCGAGGTGATATTTGTTCTTTTAAGAGTAATATCTTTTTAGGTGTTGGGTATTCCAACTTCGGAGGACTTTTAGTCCGTCCGAATTGATCAGTCTGTACACACCGGGCTGTACTATTTCGGACACGATGTACGGTCCTTCCCAGTTTATCCCCAGTTTTCCAGCATTTAATTCTGACGTGTTTTGGAACAACTTGCGGAGCACCAAGTCTCCTACTTTGAATGAACGAGGTCAAACTTTTGAGTTGTAGTATCTTTCTATTACCCTTTGGTAATTTATGATCCTGCTCAAAGCCCTTTCTCTTCGTTCTTCGATGTAATCGAGTTGATCTTTTAGCATTTCTTCGTTTTCGTCCGGTTTATCCGGGAAAAATTCTTGTCTTAGGCTCAGAAATTCTGCCTCGGCTAGTACCATCGCTTCGGATCCGTATACCAGCGCGAAGGGTGTTTCTCCGGTAGCCCGGCGAGGTGTGGTTCGGTATGCCCAGAGTACTCTATTTAGTTCCTCGGGCCACCTTCCTTTCTTACTATCTAACCTCTTTTTGATCCCGTCGATTATTGTTAGGTTTGCCACTTCGGAGTGTCTGTTGCCTTGTGGATATCTTGGGGTCGAGGTGTTGAGAGATATTCCTTGTGTGGCGCAGAAATTTTTGAATCTGCTCGAGATGAACTGCGGTCCGTTGTCCGCGATGATCTCCTTCGGGAGGCCATATCTGCAGATTATATTTTTCCATACGAAATTTTCAGTGTCTACGTCTTTTATGTTTGCGTATGCTTTAGCTTCCATCCACTTCGTAAAGTAGTCGGTTGCTATCAATAGGAACCTTGTAAGTCCTTTGCCGCCGGCATTGGTCCGACGATGTCCATTGACCATTTTATGAATGGGTATGGTACTGTGACTGAAGATAACTTTAGTGCGGGTTGTCTGATTGTGGGCGCATGCTTTTGGCACACGTCGCATTTTCGGACATGTAGTTCGCTGTCCTTTAGCATGGTGGGCCAGAAGAACCCTTGCCTTTTGATTTTGTTAGCCAAGGATCTTCCTCCGAAGTGGTTTTCGCAGCTTCCCTCGTGCACCTCGTGGGTGACGTTTTTCGCTTCGTCCTCCACTAGGCACTTGAGGTATGGCCCGCTGAAGCTTCGTTTGTAGAGCGTGTCGTTTATTAGGCAGAACCTCAAGCTTTTGGCCCTTAGTTTTCTGGCCTCTTGTCGATCTCGAGGTGTTTCATCACCTCATAGGAATTTAATTGCTGGGGTTCTCCAGTCTTCCGGGCCGAGTTCGATGTTATGCACCGTCAAGTCGATGCTTGGTGTGTCTATCGTCTCTACCGGGATGATGCGTTTTACTTCGGGATCCGAGGAGGACGCCAATCCTGCTAGCGCGTCGGCTTGTGCGTTCTCGCTTCTTGGGATCTGGTCTACCTCGACTTTCTCGAATGTTTTGATCATTTGGTTCACCACAGTCAGGTAGGCGTTCATCCTTTGATCTTTCGCTTCGTACTCTCCGGCTATCTGGCTTGTTACTAACTTTGAGTCGGAGTAAGCTTTGATATTCCGTGTCCCCACTGCTCGTGCCAGCTTGAGGCCGGCGATCAGGGCTTCGTATTCGGCTTCATTATTTGAGGCCTTGAACTTGAGGCGGAATGATTGCTCGATCACCTCGCCGCTTGGAGTGACGAGGTGAATTCCTACTCCTGACCCGTTCTGGTTGGAGGAACCATCCACTTCCAGTGTCCATGTCTCGTCTTCGGACTCGTCTTCCGGTCTTCCGGTGTTCAGTTCCACAACGAAGTCAGCTAAGACTTGCGCTTTAGCGCATGTTCTTATTTTGTATTTGATATCGAACTCGCTGATTCCACTGCCCACTTCGTTAGCCTTCCGGACTGGTTTGGGCTGTGTAGCACCGATCGTAGTGGTTGTAGCGTCATTACCATGATGGTGTGTGCCTGGAAATACGGTCTTAGTTTTCTTGCCGCGGTGACGAGGGCGAATGCCACTTTTTCCATGGTGGGATATCTAGTTTCTGCGTCTTCGAGTGAGTTGCTGGTGTAGAAGATAGGCTTCTGATAACCTCGGTCTTCCTTGACGAGAACACTACTTACAGCGTGGGTTGTTACTGCGAGGTAGATTAAGAGTGGTTCGTCGGTGATCGGGCTGACCAGTATCGACGGGGTGGACAAATACTTCTTTAGCTCTTGGAAGGCTTGTTCGCATTCGTCCGTCCATTCGAATTTTTTGTTTCCCTTCAGCATTTTGTAGAAAAGAAGCCATTTGTCGGTCGATCTCGATATGAATCGGTTTAATGCCGCGATCCGCCCTGTGAGCCGTTGAACCTCTTTCACGCTGCGTGGAGAAGGCATTTTCAGCAGGGCGTTTATTTGGTCTGGGTTTTCCTCGATGCCACGCTGTGTGACGAGGTACCCGAGGAATTTTCCCGATGACACCCCGAACGAACACTTTGAAGGGTTCAGCTTCATTTGGTACTTCTTTAGCATCTCAAAGCATTGTTCGAGGTGTGCGATGTGATCCTCCGAGTGTTTGGATTTGACCAACATGTCGTCTATGTAGACTTCCATGGTCTTTCCGAGATATTCCGAGAACATTTTATTCACGAGCCGTTGGTAGGTTTCCCCCGCGTTCTTTAGTCCGAAGGGCATTACCTTGTAGCAGTAGATTCCTCGTTCAGTTATAAACGAGGTTTTTTCTTGGTCGTCAGGATGCATCAGGATTTGATTGTAACCGGAAAAGGCATCCATAAAAGAAAGCAGCTCGTGCCCGCACGTCGCTTCTGAAAAGGCATCCATAAAAGAAAGCAGCTCGTGCCCGCACGTCGCTTCGACAAGTCTGTCGATGTGCGGGAGCGGGAAACTATCTTTAGGACATGCCTTTTTTATGTCGGTGAAATCGATGCATACCCTCCATTTTCCGCTCTTCTTTTTTACCACCACTGTGTTGGCCAGCCAGTCTGGGTATTTTACCTCGCAGATCGACCCCGTCTTGGGGAGCTTTTCGACCTCCTCGTTCACCGCTTTGGAACGGTCTGGGGCCAATTTTTTTCTTTTCTGCTTGATTGGTCGGAAGCTTGGATCAACGTTTAGCTGATGTGAAATGATTTCCAGACTGATTCTCGGCATATCCTCGTGGGACCAGGCGAAGCACTCTTTGTTCTTTTTTAAGAATTTGATGAGCCGCTTGAGGAGCTCGCCTTTTAGCTCGCTTCCGATCCCGACGGTGTTCTTAGGATTATTGTCGTTGATGGGGACTTGTCGTACCATCTCGATTTCCAGAGACTCGTTGTCTTCCTCCGAGGTGTTTTTCACCTCGTTTATTTGTGGATGCTGTAATTGCTATGCTTGATTTACCGTGCTTTGCTTGGCAAGCAGAAAACTGTTCATGTAGCAGCTTCGTGCCATGGCTTGGTCACCTCGGATTTCTTTGATTCCCTCATCGCTCGAGAATCGCAAGCTTTGGTGGTACGTCGAGGGTACCGCCCTCATGGCGTGCAGCCATGGTCTTCCTAGGATCGCGTTGTTGGGTGACGCGCAGTCAATGATTAGGAATTTAGTCGTCGTGTTGACACCTCCCGCCATTACGGGGAGCTTAATCTCCCCTATTGTGTTTACGGAGTGGCCGCTGAAACCGGTGAGGGGAACTGTTTCCCTATTGATGTCATCTGGCCTTATTTTCATTTGGCTTAGAGTTGACAGAAAAATCACGTCCGCGGAGCTTCCGTTATCGATGAGGATCCTTTTGGTCTCCCAATTTGCGATGTTGAGAGTTATTACTAGGGCGTCGTCATGCGGCCCCGCGAGCCCTCTAGCCTCACCTTCTTTAAAGGTGATTAGGGCTTCGGGCTCTTGCGAAGTATGACGAAGTGCGTCTGATTGCAGTTTTCGTTGGTGCGCCTTAATCGAATTGATCGTTAGCTTACAGTATTGAGATCCCCCCATTATCACGTTGATGACCTGGGATTTTTTCTCTTGGCTAGTGTCTTCGACGTCATTGACCTGTTTTCCCCTTTTTTCGAAGGGGGTGTCAGGGGCTTCCCCGGGCGGGGGAGCTTGGTTTTTCTTGTGCTTCCTCTTTTTCGATGTTGCCGGGTCTTCCTCCGGGCTTATGTTTCCTTGTAACCTTGGGTTTAAGGACTCGATGTCAAGGTCGCTCATCTCGCCTCGCTCTAATTTTTCCGCCAGGGCCATTTGTAGCTTGCGGCATTGGGCCGTTGCGTGTCCGAACACCTTGTGGAATTTGCAGTAGGCCTTCGGGTCTTTTGGCCACGGATCTGCTTGCGCCGTCGCGCTGCCGCCTTGGGTCGCGTTGACCTCGTCTTTCTCCGAACTCATGACGTAACCCGGGGGCAGGTTGCCTCGTTTAGGCTGAGGCGCACCACCTCGGTGGGGCCCGGCTGCTTTGTTGTGGCCGGCATCCCGTGGTGGCCTTGGAATTTTATTGAACTTGGACGTCGCCGGGGTTGGATCGAATTTTGCGGCGAGGGCTGCTCGCTCTTCCTCTACTCGAATCCAATTAGCCCCGCGATGCATTACGTCCTCGATCGAGGTATATCGATTCACGCAGATATCCTGCCTGAATTTTGATTTGTACCACAGTCCCGCGGTTAGGGCCGCGATGGCTGTTTCGTCGCTTAGTTCGTTAAGACGTGATAGCACGCCTTTGAACCTGGCTATAAAGTTCCGCAATGGCTCGTCTTTCGTCTGTTGCGGCGCGTAAAGCTGTGCCACCATGGCCTCCGTTTCGATGAACATGGAGAAATGCTTCAGAAAGAGCGTCGTCAGTTGTTCGAACGAGCTGATTGTGGCCGGTGGCAGTCTCGAGAACCAGTCGAGGGCGTTCTGTACGAGGTACTCGGCGAATATCTGGTAGTATCCCGCGTCTTGCTGGGAGGGTTGGAGGTCGGCTCTTCCCATTGCGATGAAGAATGCCCGGAGGTAAGCCCTCGGGTCGGTTTTTCCGTCGTAACGGGGGACGTTGACTCTTCCAATGTCCCTGATCCTCTCGTTGGTGACTAACGAGGTAAACGGCGTGCTCGTGGATTCTCGAACTAAACGATCTATTTCGGGTGCCGCCGAGGTGGCGTGATGAACCCTCGAGTTCACTTCCTTTACCTCGGACTGAACCTTTTCAACCGTGGACTCGAACCCTTTGAGCCACGCCGGAAATGACATGTCGGCATTGTAAGCGAAAGGATTGTCTCTATCGCTGTTGGTGACACCCTGTCGGGTTACGGTGGGTGTCTCGTCTCGAATGCAAATAGGATTGTTCATCTCGTTCCCAATCCGCATAGGGCCCGGGCGCATTGGCGCCTGAAGGGGTCTGAATGTCGGTATCCCGGATCATCCTTGGCGTGGTCCGCAATCCGGGGTCGTCTGGTTGACCGGGGCGCACCGTAGTTGGATTGGATTGCTCCCAATCCGGTACCGCGGTGTTCATCCGAGGCGTGGTCGGCCTTTGCCCCGGGATCTGCTGGTCTTAACGGGCCCGTGGCGGGGTTTCGTCCCTCTAGTACGCCCGAGGTGTTTCCCACCTCGGTTGGTCCGGGAGTGACCTGGACTTCGGAAAAATCTAGGGTTCTTCCCTGTCCGAAGTCCCTCTGTGATGCCGATGAAGACTGGGCCTTGATTGAGCTAACCGCATCGGTCAGCGTACCCTCGATCTGGGACTGCTTCTGAAGAGGTTTTTCAGTTTAGTCTGAAAATCCTTTCTCGACTGAGCGCCTTCTTCAAGTTGCTTGAGGGTGGTTTCCAACATGGCTTTCACGGCGTAATCCGCTGCGGTCTCCGAGGGGTTGCTCGCGGGACTCCCGCTGGATGCTCCGCTCGCCATTCGCGCGTTTGCTTGCTGGGAACTTGGTTGGGTAGGAATCTATAAAGGTTTCCCACAGACGGCGCCAAACTGTTGATGTGAATAATCACGACCAACTGTCACAAAGTGATAGCACTCTGTTTATGATGAATATGACGGTAGATCTTAACATTACGAGATACCACTTCGATGAATAAAGTCACGAGATGACGAATTTGTGAAGGGTTGAGCGATGATAAAGAGAAAGTATATTTAATTGATAGCAAGATGAATACAGAATGAATAACTAGTATAAAGTGCAGAACGAATTCCATATATGTTTGGTTACTTCGTAGGCTTTATTTATAGCCTAGTTTACAACGTCTATCTCCTCTAATCTCGTAACGGCTAGTTAGACTAAGTAGAGATCTCTTCGCATCTCCTTTTGTCACCGTGCGTGAAATCTGGACGACGTGATACTTGGTCCCTTTCCACGTGGAAGACTCTGGGTTGGTCAATAAAGGGAGAGCACGCCTATTCTTTGGGGTCGCTCAGTCTTCAGAAGAGCTGCTTGGTCCTCGTGGGCCTGGTCTTCGTGGGCTTGGTCTTCGAGGAGACTTGGCTCTTGTCGACTAAGCTTCGGAGTGGACTCTTGGTGGGCCCGTGGTGCCGGGCCGCTCTTTGGGCCTCCAGAAATGTTTAGAAGCCCAATCTTCCTTGGATTCTTGGTATGAGCACGTCGTTTTCAGGAATGTACAGAGTTCTTGGAATCACGATGTCGTTTTTGATCGTGGGATGAAATCCAGCATCATCAATTACTATACCACACTATTTTGAATTTTTAAATATTTTTGCCGATGTAGTCCTTTTAATTTATGACGAATATTTGTGGAAGTTTATGCCTTAAAAAACAACATGTATATAGTCACCTTAATACAAACGATAATATCATTATTACTCAAATTATAGCGCACTTTTAAAAAAAAAACGAATTTATACGAAATATTTATTTTGTACAAATTTTATAAATTTTTTTAAAAATATAAATTTAAATTAAAATTATTGGCGGCATAAGTACTAGTTCTCTTTTTTAAAAGGTAATGATAAGTAAGTACTTTTTTTTGTCGGACGAAGTTATTTAATAAGAGTGTGCCACATATACCTTAGTATGACATCTTACTATTAGAGTTTGACGATTTTGTGTGGCTAAAAAAATAGATACTTCTCTTTTATTGTTTAAAAGAAAATCAATACTTATGCCGCTGATACTTCTATTCCTATTTATTATATCAGATGAATAGATGGCATGGCATCGACTGAGTCTACGACACATCAATTCTGTTGGCAATATATAAACATTAACTCATCACTTTTCTTAAAGCTACATGCACATTTTTAGATTAATTAGTTAATTAATCTATAAATTAGGGTTAATTGCGGCAAAAATATCCAATCTTTGGTCAAATTCTCTGTTGTGTATACAACCTCCGTAAATAGCGACAAAAATACCCAAACTGAGCATTTGGGAGTTGACCGAGAATATCTATCTATGTGGCAATCAGCCTTTGCTACGTGGCACGCCACATGGCACTTGGTCGCCACGTGGCATGCCACGTAATTATTATTTTATTAAATAATTTTAAAAAAAATAAACATTTTTTTATTTTGTTTTAAAAAAACTTTTTAATTTTTTTAAAAAATAAAATTATTTTTCCATATAAATCAATAATGAATATTTAAATATAATTATTCATTTTAGAAAAGTGGATCAAACGAAATAAATAAAGAAAAAAATTCCCGTTCACGGTTCACTCAAGCTCCCCCTCCGATGCGGTTTATGGTGAAACGAAATTGCTTAATATGTTTAATAATAATAACCAATAATAATCATATGATTATTTAACGATAATTTTTTTAAAAAAGAATAATATATAAATAAAAAAAATATATTAAACAATTATTATTATTCTAAAATGCAAACACAAAAAAATATCATGCAACCAAATAAAAATAATTTTTCATTCAATATAAATATGACTACTATTTTTTGTTTTTGAATAAGTGGTGTGTATATAATTATGTCTTGACTTTTTAAACATTATGTATGTGTTTATTAGTTATTATTATTATTAAACATATTAAAAAAAATTATTCGACGCGTGAACCGGACCAGAAACGGAGTTCAAGTGAACTGTGAGCGGTGAAAATAAATTCGTTCTACCCACTTTTTAAAAATAAAATTATAACCAATAATGAATATTTAAATTTAAATATTCTTTATTTGTTATTATTAAATAAAATTATTAAAATAAAAAATAATTGTGTTTAAAAAATAAAATAATTTTGTTAAAAAAAATATTTTTTTAATAATTTTTAAATAAAATAATAATTACGTGGCAAAGACTGATAGCCACATAGATAGATATTCTCGATCAACTCCCAAATGCTAAGTTTGGGTACTTTTGCCACCATTTACGGAGGTTGTATACACAGCAGAGAATTTGATCAAAAATTGGGTATTTTTGCCGCAATTAACCCCTATAAATTATAAAGTAATGAAGTTTACGTGTACACGTAACTTTATAATCAATCAGGGCGCATGTGTCACATATTCACCCGCCAATCCAAGTCGTTAAAAAACAAACACTGTCATAAAAGAAAGTTGATTAATTGGCAATCACATCCCCAAGCTGCATAGTAGTGCAGTTTTTCATCTTATATCTAATTTGTGACAGTAAAGTCACTTTAAAAATGAGGAAAATTGTTAGTTTGACTTTATTTTCTTAATTAATTTTAGTTATTATTTTTTACAATAGACTATTACTAGACATTATTGTATATAACAAAACCAAGGTGTTAAATATCGCGAAAATTGAGCGAAAAACCGATCGATTTTCGTTTTTAGGTGATATGCGGAACGACATCCCTTTTGTTTCGCTGTCGTTTTACCAAATTTCGAAATTCGCATGGACACGTGGATGGAATGTCATTTTTCATTTTTACTCACAAAATTTGCGAAAAATGATTGGAATTTCGCAAAACATTAAACTCTTCGTAGATTTCGGCAAAAATATTTATACTTGCCCAAGATCCAACCCCGGCCTGGCTTGGCCGGCCGGTGGCGGCGCGCGTGTGTGGTAGAATATTTGTGTGAGCCCTCCCCTATCCACAAAATCCTATGACCCTAAGGGCCCAAGCCCTTGTCCCTAATATTTGGTATATAAATATCACCAAACTCTTATCATCTATCAATGTGGGACTTTTGTTATTCAACTAATATCACACATTCACACTTAACATACACTTCACCTAATAAATCAACTTCATATTATACACTTCAAATAATATTATACACTTAACATACATATTATTATTAACTTCACCTAACATACATATACACTTAATATATATATTCATTTAATATTATATTCTTCAATTAATAATAAATTTGTTAACATACATACACAATTTACATGCATATTTACTTATTATAACACACTTAACATATTCACTTCACATAATAATTTGACTTAATATTATACACTTCAACTAATAATGTGACTTTACATTATACATTTCACCTACATATTTAAGTTACAAATGTGTTTTGTTATATACAATTATGTCTTGTATTTATTAAATATGTAGTTTTGAACCTATATAAATATCATGTTTAAATACTCAAATATTTTTTACAAAATATCCGTCAAAAACCCCATCCGCATGCGGTATGCCCATGCGGTATATGCGGCATGCGGCATGCCTTTTTTTTACCATTTGTCCATCGACATACCCATCAGTAAGCGATATATCCGTAAAACAAAAAATGCGAAACGACATCGGCAAGTAGCATTTTAAACCTTGGTGTATACAATGTATTTTTTTAATGTTTTAAGACGTAAAAAATGTGAACATAAACTGTAATAAATATTTGCATTGGAACTTGAATAACGTGTCCCACTTTTACATCATATTTAACCTAATATGATATTATATTTAACTATAAAATATATCATATATATATGTATATTATACATAGTTACATACGATGACCATGTCAGAAGTACAACCACTCCTCATTGAATTCTTTATAATAAAGTATATTTATAACTCAATATGTGTGATATATAATCTAATTAAAAAAAAAGATACATTTAATCAAAAGTTTGATGTATTATCTAATTAATTGATCCAACACGAATTTTGTACTTCAAATAGCAAAAAAATCCTGAATGAATCTGCCACTGATCACAATAGTAGCATAAATAAGTAGTATATTCTGTGATACAAGTAACTTTAAATGGTAAACTTTTGTTAGAGAAGATGACAAAATGCACACATATGAAAAGTTGGGGGAGGTTTTAGGCAATTAGTGAGCAAGAAAATCAGTTGATTTTGCGAGTTCTGACTGGCCAAGCCAAGCCATTTTTGACTATACCTACTCTTCGATCCTCCATCGTCCCCAATCCACTGCCCTTCAATCATTGCATTTCAGAGCCATGGCGGAGATCCAGATCAGGGTGAACTCCCGGCGAGGAAGCAGCGGGAGGCACGTGGTGCACCCCGTGGAGGTGGAGGCGAGTCCTCCTCCTCCGATGGTGCTGAGGGAGGTCAAGCATTTCAAGAAGTGGGTCGCGTGGCTGATTCCTCTCTTCGTCGCCGCCAACACCGTCATCTTCGTCGCCACCATGTACGTCAACAACTGTCCAGACAACTCCGACTCCTGCGTCGCCAAGTTCCTGGGGAGATTCTCCTTCCAGCCTTTCAAGGAGAATCCTCTTCTCGGCCCTTCTTCAACCACGTGAGCTTCTCTCCTTCTTTGATGGTTGCCGTTGACCTTGTGTTGTGCTTCATCCGTGGCTACCTTCTCAGTTTGTCGGGGCCCTAAGCGGAGACTGATTTTGAGGTCTCTATAGTAATTATCAAAATAAATATCAAGCCCACTGATTAAGCGGAGACTGATTTTGAGGTCTCCAAGTCGGGAGTTTTGTTCGAATACAATTGCATATCGGTTCTAGTAAATCAGGCTTCATGGCTCGATATTTACCGATTTATTTGATTAAAATGGATGTGCTCAACTGATTTTCCCGGTAGTTATTAGAGTTTTATCTTCAACAGAGTTCATAAGGGATTTATGCTTAACATGTATTTGTCGTTAAAGGCTCCCGACATGTCTTGTTTCTGCAAACCCTCTGATTTTGACATTGCTCTGATGCGTGATTCTTTCCAACGCTTTACTTTATGTAGCTATATGAGGTTACTATCTTTTGATGCAAAGCCCGGGTTTTGCTCGTTTGTGGTCGTAATGTTGCATCTTTGCATATGATTGTTTAGGCTTCAGAAGATGGGGGCTCTTGATGTGGATAGAGTGGTTGATTTGAAGCAGGGATGGCGGCTCCTTAGCTGTAACTGGTTGCACGGAGGAGTTTTCCACATACTGGCGAACATGTTGAGTCTTCTTGTTATCGGGATTCGGCTTGAGCAGGAATTCGGATTCAGTACGTTTGAGAAAACCGATTAAACTCATTTCTTCATATGTTTTGTTATTATATAATTATGGTTCTATATCATACACAATTGAGCTTTGAAAGTTGCCCGGATTTAAAGTGATAAGCAATATTATTTACCTTTTCTTCGTATAGATCATTTACTTATCTATTGTTTTGATTGATCGTTCTGATTTCCGCTACAATTCTCGTAAAGCGATCTACGACAGAAGTTTTCATTAAGAAATTGTTTTAGTGACATGGGGTTTTTTCTGTTTAAAAACAGTCAGTAGATTAAGTAATGTACTAATGTTAGTAAATATTATACATGACAGTACCAAGCTCTACTCTAAACTTATGACAATCTTGGTGTGTTTGTACTGCAGTCAAAATCGGGTTGCTATATGTCATTGCCGGATTCGGTGGGAGTCTATTCTCTGGGCTTTTTCTCCAGGCAAATATATCCGTCGGTGCTTCTGGAGCGCTTTTCGGGCTACTCGGAGCCATGCTATCCGAGCTCATCACCAATTGGACAATATACGTCAGTAAGGTGAGTCTAATGAAGTAGTTTTACTCGGACTACATTGATACCAAACAATAATTCTTTTTCTGAAAACATTTTTTTTTTCTTTTCGATTTTTTGTTTCGTGTTCTTCAGTTTGCAGCTCTAAGTACTCTTGTGGTGATCATAGCTATAAACTTAGCAGTGGGAATTCTCCCACACATGGATAACTTTGCCCATATTGGAGGCTTTATCACAGGTTTTCTTCTCGGGTTCGTGTTTCTGATTCGGCCTCAATTTGAATGGGTTACTCAGAAGCATACAACGCCGTTTACAACCCCTTGTACAACTCCGAATGCAACTCCAGGATATGTATCTCCGGGAATTGGTCATTCAGGGTCTACCACACCCTTTTTTCCTTCGGGTCCCACCAAGTCAAAGTTCAAGACGTATCAGTGCGTTTTTTGGATTGTTTCTATTATCCTTTTGATCGTCGGGTAAGCCTCTAAATCCGTGTTTCCGTTTCATAGGAGTTGTCCGAGATAGAGCTCTAGAAAAGTGAACCGTATGTAGAAACACTAAGGCTAACTTACATTTTCTAAGGCAAAAAAGACGGTGAAATAAATTCAAGAAATAAAGAAAAAAAAATATTTATGTATATTTTGATTGCTTGCTGTTACGGAAGCTAAAGAAAAATATATGGAACTGATATTAAAATGCTATCATTGAACGAAAAAATGACTTTCCTCTGCTTTTGTTGATAGATTTTTTTTTCTTCTGCAAATGTTCCACAAATTTTCTTTATGTTCTCGTCTTAATTCTCTTTCCATAGAAAAAAGATTATTTCTTTCATATAAGGAACGTTTGGTTATTGCGTTATAAAACCGTCTTAGTTCACACGTGTTTCTTCAATCTAAACCCTTTTCTTCAAAAAGTTGAGTTCTAGCAAATAAAACTGAGATAGTTCCAAAAGACCGACTTATTTTTTCTCGGCAGTCTGATTGAAATCGTGCTCGAACTCTCGCAGGCTTACTCTTGGGTTGGTGATGCTCCTCCGAGGTGTTGACGCGAACGACCATTGTTCATGGTGCCATTATTTGTCATGTGTCCCTACTTCCAAATGGAACTGCAAGACCGAGCCTGCATACTGCATGGTTAGTATTTACCCTCAGTTTTTATCGTCTATGCACTCTACCCCCCTAATTATTTTTTCTAGCATTTTTTCCTCTGAACTTTCATGTTAGTGCGTAATGCTCCTCTACGTTATCAAAATCGATAAAAAGAAAATGATTTTTTAAGGCAAAATCGTTATCTATCGATATCTATCCGAGCAATTTGCACCAATATAAGGAAACTAGTCCATAAATTCCGACATGATCTGATTACACGTATGGTTTTGTGATTGCGCAGTCGAGCCAGGTGGGCGACCAGCTCAGCTTAACGTGCTCGAGCAACAACCGGACCAGCACGTACGTCGTCAACAACCCGAGCAGCTCCCGGATTCAGGGCTATTGTACTGAGCTTTGTAGCTGAGAGCTCTGCACTACGAAGAGTTCATTGATGTATTATTATAGGTCCCTTTTTTTTATGTATCTTTGTATGTATTTAATATTTATGAATACGTCTTCATTTATATCTTAGTTTTAGTTTCTTAATTCGTTAGAACTAATCAACCATACTCGGTTGATTTTTTTTATTTTTTTCCGTGGGAAATATTTGTTTATTGACTTGATTAAGGTTCTCTCAAACTGCATTGTAACGTGTTATGTAAAGTCAATAGTCCCATTGCGAGGCTTCATGTATAGAGTGGTCGTGGCACATGTAACTATTTTATATATTAATGCCCTCTAGTTATAAAAAAAATAATTTAAATGATTTTGGGGTTCTTAAAACGTAGCGTTTTCCCTTATTTCCTGAGCGTGTACTAAACCTGGGCATACGGGCGGCCCCCACTGGCCTGGGCCCGACCCGCCCGAGCCTAACATTTCCTCAGGCCTCGGGACCCGCGACTGGGGTTCTGCTCGGGCTGCCCGGCCCGAGCCCGAGGTGCATGTGGGCTGCCTGCCCCGCGCCAATATTAAATTAGTTTTTCTTCTTCTTCTTAAATTGCAGCCAAAGTCCCTGCCTTCCTCGTGGAGAATTAAATGCGCACAAATGTGGTTGGTAGTACCGAGAGCAAATTGCATTGGTCAGTCTTGGAATTGGAATTGTGGATAACGTGTTACATAATAATATTTCTCTTTGAAGTGTTTTTTTTTTTAAATGTGCAAGGCAAATATGTGTAATATTTCATATAATATGTGTAATAATTTATATAATATATTAATATAAATATAGAGAAAGAAAATACTTCTAATTATAATGCTTCATAAAGTCGTAACAAAAATATAAAGAAAAACGGTAAAAATTACAACAATTAATCTTCTTCGTTGTTGTCAGTATTGTCGTCACGGTAGAATTGGTCGAATTGAGCGTTGTTGCATTGCTTGGTTTCTTCGACTCCATTGTGCTTCCGGCGATCGGCTCTAATCCAATCCCTCAAAATCATAAGCTCCTCGATGTGGTCCTCCGTTAAAGACGGAAAACCAATAATACGTTTTTTAACACACCAATCTTTATCAATATTATGCGCAACACTCGAATAATCTTCCGACGCCGGACCGGTCCAAACGTCGGAAGTCAAAGCAATACTATTTGAAAACGAACTAAGAGTATCAATTAATTCACTTTTTCTTCTAACAAATTCTCTCTCTACATCTCTAGTTAGCGTGGCACGCGAAACGGGTACATACGACGGATTAAATCGTTTAAGAAGAAGTATTTGATCCTCATTTTCAACAATGCTTAGAGGTTGACCCGTCATTATAACCCATTCCGCTATCCACGCCCTAGCTTGTATTGGATTCAAGGGACTTACCTTGGCGGGACCCGTGGCGGGGGGGTCCCGGTCCGGATTGCATACATCTAGATGACGTTTGTGTTGGACATGTGTGTCCTTAAATAAGATATTTATCCATTTGTAAAAGATTATGACAAGTCGTTGAATAAAGATGGTACTTATTATGTTAATCTTATTATAGTTTCTGTAGAGTACAATAGAATGTTTGATTCCTTAGTTCATAAAGGATGCAATTATGTTATTATTATCACAAAGGAGTCATGTGAGGAAGAATTAATAAACATAATAAATGAACTTAAAATGTCCGTGACCTGATTAACTGGGTGGGAGCCCATTAATCGGTAAGGTCATTAATGTGACTGAAGTGACAATCCTATTCTGGATTTTGTGTGTGTCAACACTCACTAGAAGTGCATTAAGTATGAAGCGTCTTCATACTGGACTGGACCTGACTTAAACTCGAGAAGTTGTCATATAAGACCGTCACTGACAACTTGTAGTTGAGTCGCAAAATGATGATCAAATGGATATTAGTTCTAAGTCCTGAGTGGTCATGAGTCCAAGCTGCTGGCTTGATTGTTCTTTGATTTAACCGTTAAAGAACACAAGACATTACCGCTATTCCCAACACTATTATTTTGGGAACATGATAGTCAGTAGTAAGAATTGCTTGATCATAGATATGGGCATCACACAGCTCTCTTCAGAGTCATGATGATTCCCTTGATTGTCATTGGTGAGAAGTGAGAGGTACCCGTGCGCAACTTATGAATCGAAACCATAAGAGGGTTACTCATAATATTACTGGCTGAGTCAATGATGAAAATGCATTGAGGGGCATTACGGTATAAACCGCCTGCTCATGTGTGGGTCATCAAGTGAAAGGACAATAATCGGTATTTGATTGAATATAATGGACACCCTGCTGTATATAAGGGAATAATATATACCGTATCACTAAAGAGTGCAGCCTCGGGTCTATAGTGGAATCACTTCGAGGTTTGACGAACAACTAGCAGTTCGTTGGAGCTTAAGTGATACGGGTCCATGGTCCCCAGGATAGCTCCGTAACGGATGATACGTACGTGATTAAAATACATTCTGGATAATGTTTAATCATTTGGCTCGACTTATAAAACTGACAAGTCTGTGACAGACGTCAGATAGTTTTATCGATAGCGTGGCAAAAGTATCATGTTTTGGTACACGAAAGTAACTGATAAAAACAAAGTTAGAATTTAGATTTTCGAACAGAACCATGTTGTTCTAAATTAAATTCTAAGAAACTTTGATTTTTGAACCAAGTCATTCTGACTTACGGTTTGTGATTTATGGATTTTCTAAGTTTATGACTCGGTTCGATAAACTATGAAATTAAATCACATGTCACGAATTTAAATGATGGTATCTCGCCATGACATTTAATGTGTGATAAAGAGATCAGGGTTTATTAATATAATTTGATTATTTGGATTTAATTATTAATATCTTATTAATAATTAATTAATAATTAAAGGATTTATATTAATAAATAAATAATATATATTCATGTATTATTTAATGTGTATTTCGAATTAGGGTTTGAGTATAACAAACCCTAGATAAATTCGAATAACCAATCTTGAAAGATTTTATTTTTGCGGCGTAAATACCTGAAGTCTGGTATAATGGCAAAAAACCCTAAAATCAATTTAATCCATTGGATCGGTTATGATTTAGTATCAACCGTTGGATTGAGATAATTGATTCAAACCCTAATGTAATTCGAAATTGAAACTTGGTGACCAAGTTTAGGTATTTCGAATTAGCTTAATTAATTCTGTCCGTTGGATCGGTTTTGAGATCTTATCTTTAAAGCGTCGGATTAGAAATTAATTAACATTATATATATGATATTAAAATTCGAATAAATGAGATAAAAGTTTGAATTAGGGTTTTGTAAAACCCTAGGGTATTTGACTTTATCCCTAATTCATTTTATCCATTGGATTGGTTTAAGATTTAATTTTAACCATTGGATCTAGATAATCATTAACAAATTCGAATTTGAATATATATATATATATAATATAATTCGAAAAAATATATGATATGATCTTATCTTATATAATTCAATTAATTAAATCCCTGATTAATTATATTCATTGGATCTAGATGAGATTGAATCTGGATCATTGGATTGAAATAATTATTTATATTTAATTAAAAGAATTCGAATAATGGGAGGGAAAATCTCCAAATCGGTTACAGCTTGAGCCTATAAAAAGGAAGCTCATTCTACACATTGAACACACCTCTCTCCCCAGAGCAAAAACTCGAGCTCTCCCTCTCTCTCTAGGGTCTGCGAGTTTTCTGCTTCTGATCTCTTTTCTGGTTCGGCTTAGGAAATATTTTTCTCCGGTAGTTTTAAAAGAACCTTCAGTTAAATTGTGCGACGGAGTCCTGCCAGCGAAGCCCACGCTTCGATAGCGAGGAATCCAGGAGTATATCCCGGAAGATCACGGGAGTTTCCCTCAGCCCCGGCGGAGCCCTGCCCAAGTCAGAACGCGCAGCCGGAATCATCAACTGAGGTACGGCCTTATGCATTGGGTAAATAAATGCGACCATTTACTGCTTTCTATTTATTTCCTATTCGACTAGATTATTAATAATGAATATGAAAATATTAAATTCGAAATATTTATCAGATCTCATTTTGATTGTTACCCGATATCCGTGTCGTCGGTCCGATAACAAGATTTCCGCTTTAAAATGAATTTTTAAATGTTACCGGGACGGCCCGGAAGCTATTATCGTGGTAAGGAAGTCGGCTTGATACCACCGATTTCCCAACAATTGGTATCAGAGCTATGGTTCCAGGATAAACAATTTCAAAATTTAATTTAAAGGTTTAAAAATCGAATTATTTGATGAATAAATTAATAATTAAAATTGAAATTTATTTCTAGATATTTAAATTTTTAATTTAAAATTAGATTATTTCCCGACCCGAGAAATTGTGACGGGAAAGTGGGGCGGGCTGCTAGGCGCAGCCCAGCCCGTGGCTAAAGGGGACCAGGGGCTGCCGCTGCAGCCCCAGGGTCGAAACCCTAAGAGCCACGGGCCAGGCCCGTGGCAAGGCCCACGCCAGGGCGAGGCCCAGGGCGAAACCCTTGCGGGTTGCCCTGGCGCGCAGCGCCTGGGCCTCGCGCGCTGACCTGCGGCCCACGCTGCCTGGCAGCGGAATGGGCCAGCGGGCCCAGCACGAGGTGGGCGCTGCCCTGGCCTTCCCGGCTGGCTGGGCGTGGTTTTTCCTAGGGACGTGGGCCCGGGCTTAGGCCCGGAGGGCCCACGTACATAATTTTAATTATGGGTCGGAATTTATTCCGACCCGGATCCTTAGGAATAATTAAATATTAATTATAATTGAAATTAAACAATTATGAATTAATAAAATATGGATGTTATTTATGGTTAAGTAACATTGACTTATTTTATATAATTCATAAAATTAAATATGGATATTATTTAATGAATAAATAATATTGTCTTATTTAATATTAAAATATGGATGATAATTCTTAGGAATAATATCATTGACTTATTTTAAAATTTCATAAATAATTAATTATAAGCCATAGTATAAATTAATGATTATTCTTAGAGAATGGGAATCATTAAAATCTAATTATATATATTCATCATAGATATAATTTATAATAACCTATTTTCATAACCCGTAAACATAGTGCTTATGTTTAATCATTATTAATATGTCAAATTAAGGATAGATATGAATAGTAAAGAGTAAATGTAAAGTGGCCATTATTAATCGGAAAAATCTCAATCATACAATCTTGTCTGAGGAAGAGGGAATCAAAAGTGGGGCCGGTTCACCATCCACTTCTGGGTGACCGGTTAGGACCCCTCCTATCTACCTGGAGAAAGTATGATTGACCTATCACTACCGATAAAATAATGAACACTATAACCAATGATGCCTTATATATAATTACGTGTAGTAATTAATAAAGCCAAAATATAAACTTTTAATGAGTCATTAAAGAAAAGTTTATAATAAGTTTTAATTAACTTATGAAGAAGTTAAAAAAACGTTATTTAACAAAAACAATGGCAAGTATAGAATAAATAATAAAAGGTCTCCATTATTACTGTCACATGGTCTGCTGACCACACCGCCTCGAGTCACCCTAGAGTGACCACTCCTCTTAAGGAAAGGTGTGCTTGTGGAAGGTTTGGCACCGTGATAGTTTCAAAAGAATATGGGGACGGAGGAATCTTGGAAATGGACCGTGAGTCACCTTAGAGTGACAATTCCTTAAGGACGACGTTTTCAAGAGGATTCCGAGAACCGAAAATAATGGGTTAAGCTTGCACGGAAGTTGGTACTTCCCGACCGTCTATGATGATAGTTAATAATCATAAAGAACTGTGGTGGTTCTTAATTTGAATATTAATTAAGTTTATGACTAAAACTTAGTTCAACCATACACAGTTGATACCGCGAGTCACCTTACAGTGACCATGCCTTAAGGACGGCAACGATGTATACAGTCGGTTGAATTATCATGAAATAGTCCAAGGGTTTATTAACGTTTTCCCGAGAACATGTTTGCATCATGTGACTATTTCGAACCAACTTAATTACCCAAAACATTCTACCTATAATAAAGTTTAATAAGTTTCTTTTTCAATGCCAGTATAAAATGTCTATCTGAAATAAACATAGAACAATCTGATGTGTATTTAATGTCAAGACAATGAATGTTCGAATAAGTGATTTTATTCACTTATTGATTATCTTTTGTGATTAGTTGGTATTTCCACTCGACATTACAAGGGAGTGATTCGAAAGTTCTAGAACTTTGGAAATGGCTAAAGATGAACAAAGAGAAGATAATCATTCATCCCCATGATTGGTTAAGGTTGAAACCTTTGACTGAATTCATAATTCAGAAGACAATCATAAGTTGACTGTGTTAGTCAAAGTAATGGGATAATTATTTCAGTGGGAGCAAGTCGTTTAAATATAATAAGTTGTTGTTTTCAAGAACAATAGTTATTATGCCCGTGACTTACGTGGAAATTCAAATGTCCACTTATGTAAAAAAAGTTTTATCATTGTAGATAATAATGAAATTATTATTTATGAAATGATCTAGTTGTTTACATTGACTGTCCGGTGAAGTGAAATAAACGAACTCAGTCCATTATGAAACAATGAATGAATAATATGGAGGTGACATCCAGGAAAAATGTTAACTGTGAAAGTGATCAATCATACCTAAGGCATCTAAATGATAGTCATATTAATTTGAATGAGATAAACAGGATGGACCATGCGTGAACTGTTACATTAGTTCCCTGACTGTTTGAGAATCTTGTCCAAAGATTAAAATGACTAAAAGACCATTTTATGAGAAAGAGGGTCAAAAGAGCTACAATTCCTATAAAGCTTGTACATACTTGGCGTATGTGGTCCATTATACAAGTTTGAAAAAGGGATATGAATATTTTATCTAATGATTGGCAAGTATTCAAGGTAATGGTATGAATGCAAAGTAAATTAGAACTTTTAAAAGTTCAAGAAATTTATTGCATGAACCGAATTTTTAATTCAGTTAATCACTTGTGACTCTTCAGTTATTCTGAAGGGGTGAATCTAAACTTTCAGTTTTTTTATCACCTTATAGAGAAATTAATTCTCTGAAAGTCAACGTTCTCTTTCAAACCGGCATAATAGGTGTTCTAGAAAGAAAGGAACAAGAACCTTTGGAAATGATTAAGGGGAAGAATCATTTTACATTATTCATGGGAATCGAACGAAACATAGTTTATGATCATATAAGAGAGTAATTGTTCGGCAACAATAGTAACTCTTTTCAAAATATGACTCTATATAAACTATGAACCTCAAGATAAAACATTAATTGAGGAATTGTTAGAAGACAAAATAATTACACAATCAACAGCGCCTGTTGATAATCAGAGTACGGAAACCACGGTCCCAGGATCAGAACCATGTGATACTCAGACGTAGTGGGAGGTTAAATAATAATTAACAACACTACGAGTAGTCACCATAAGAGTTTCATTAGAAACTCTGGGAATACTCAGACGTAGTGGGAGGTTCTTGTGAACGGTTCAGCACTACGAGTAAACCCAGTTGGTTTTTGACCTAGATGTTTCAAACACTAGTGTTGAAGATCCCATAAGCTTCAAGGAAGCTATGATGGATCCTGATAAGGGAGAATGGCAGGAAGCCATGAACCAAGAAATAGAATCAATGGATTCTAATGAAGTCTGGTAACTTGTAGACCTACCTGATGGCTTCAAAACCATTGGGAATAAATGGGTATACAAGAAAAGGAGAGGAGTGGACTTGAAGGTTGAAACCTTCAAGGCTAGACTAGTGACAAAGGGTTTTACCCAGAGAGAAGGTATTGATTTCGATGAGACCTTCGCTCCAGTCGCTAAGTATAAGTCCATCAGGATTCTCATGGCCATATCCTGTAGTCTCAATTACGAGATATGGCAGATGGACGTCAAAACCGCATTCCTGAACGGGTACATTGACGAGAACATCTATATGGACCAACCAGAAGGGTTCGTGCAACAGGGTCAAGAAAGGAAAGTTTGCAGATTACTCAAGTCCATTTATGGATTGAAGCAAGCTTCCAGATCCTGGAATCTAAGGTTTGATGAGACCATCAAGACCTATGGGTTCGTTCAGAATGAAACTGAAGCCTGCATTTATAAACTCAACGATGAGTCCGTGGAAATTTTTCTTGTTCTATACGTCGATGATATTCTTCTCATTGGAAACAGTGTAAAAAGACTATCAGACGTGAAAGCGTGGCTATCTACGCAATTCCAAATGAAGGATATGGGAGAAGCCAGTTATGTTCTTGGGATCCGTATCTTTAGGGATCACAATAACAGGTTTCTAGCCTTGTCACAAGCAGCTTACATCGATAAAGTGCTTGAACGTTTTGCAATGACAAACTCCAAGGGTGGTAACTTACCAACCAGGCATGGAGTGTTCCTAAGCAGGAACCAGTGTCCAACTTCTCCGTAAGAGCAAGACGAGATGAGGCGGGTACCCTATGCTTCAGCAGTGGGAAGTCTGATGTACGCTATGCAGTGTACAAGACCAGACATCTGTTACGCTGTGGGAATGGTTAGTAGATACCAATCCAACCCTGGTATGTCTCACTGGATTGCAGTGAAGAACATTCTCAAGTATCTTCGGAGAACGAGAAACTATATGTTAGTGTTTTCAGGTTCAGATCTAAATCCACTAGGGTACACTGACTCTGATTTTATGTTTGACAAAGACGCGAGAAAATCAACTTCGGGAGCAGTGTACACCCTTGCTGGTGGAGCGATATTCTGGAGAAGCGTAAAGCAATCCTGTATCGCAGATTCTACAATGGAAGCTGAATATGTGGCTGCATGTGAAGCAGCCAAAGAATCAGTTTGGCTAAAGAATTTCTACTTCGAACTGGGTGTAGTCCCAGAAGTAGATGGACCACAAACTCTATACTGTGATAACAGTGGAGCTGTGGCCAATTCGAAAGAGCCCTGAGACCATAACAAGGCAAAACATATAGAAAGGAAATACCATCTCATTAGAGAGATAGTACGTCGTGGGCACGTACGGGTTGTGAAAATAGCATCGGAGGACAATCTGGCTGATCCATTTACCAAGACGTTGCCAGAGAAAATATTCAGGAGGCATCTGGATAATATGGGCGTGAAAGACATGAGTCATCTTCTTTAAGTACAAGTGGGGTATTGTTGGACATGTGTGTCCTTAAATAAGATATTTATCCATTTGTAAAAGATTATGACAAGTCGTTGAATAAAGATGGTACTTATTATGTTAATCTTATTATAGTTTCTGTAGAGTAAAATAGAATGTTTGATTCCTTAGTTCATAAAGGATGCAATTATGTTATTATTATCACAAAGGAGTCATGTGAGGAAGAATTAATAAACATAATAAATGAACTTAAAATGTCTGTGACCTGATTAACTGGGTGGGAGCCCATTAATCGGTAAGGTCATTAATGTGACTGAAGTGACAATCCTATTCTGGATTTTGTGTGTGTCAACACTCACTAGAAGTGCATTAAGTATGAAGCGTCTTCATACTGGACTGGACCTGACTTAAACTCGAGAAGTTGTCATATAAGACCGTCACTGACAACTTGTAGTTGAGTCGCAAAATGATGATCAAATGGATATTAGTTCTAAGTCCTGAGTGGTCATGAGTCCAAGCTGCTGGCTTGATTGTTCTTTGATTTAACCGTTAAAGAACACAAGACATTACCGCTGTTCCCAACACTATTATTTTGGGAACATGATAGTCAGTAGTAAGGATTGCTTGATCATAGATATGGGCATCACACAGCTCTCTTCAGAGTCATGATGATTCCCTTGATTGTCAGTGGTGAGAAGTGAGAGGTACCCGTGCGCAACTTATGAATCGAAACCATAAGTGGGTTACTCATAATATTACTGGCTGAGTCAAGGATGAAAATACATTGAGGGGCATTACGGTATAAACCGCCTGCTCATGTGTGGGTCATCAAGTGAAAGGACAATAATCGGTATTTGATTGAATCTAATGGACACCCTGCTGTATATAAGGGAATAATATATACCGTATCACTAAAGAGTGCAGCCTCGGGTCTATAGTGGAATCACTTCGAGGTTTGACGAACAACTAGAAGTTCGTTGGAGCTTAAGTGATACGGGTCCATGGTCCCCAGGATAGCTCCGTAACGGATGATACGTACGTGATTAAAATACATTCTGTATAATGTTTAATCATTTGGCTCGACTTATAAAACTGACAAGTCTTGACAGACGTCAGATAGTTTTATCGATAGCGTGGCAAAAGTATCATGTTTTGGTACACGAAAGTAACTGATAAAAAGAAAGTTAGAATTTAGATTTTCGAACAGAACCATGTTGTTCTAAATTAAATTCTAAGCAACTTTGCTTTTTGAACCAAGTCATTCTGACTTACGGTTTGTGATTTATGGATTTTCTAAGTTTATGACTCGGTTCGATAAACTATGAAATTAAATCACATGTCACGAATTTAAATGATGGTGTCTCGCCATGACATTTAATGTGTGATAAAGAGATCTGGGTTTATTAATATAATTTGATTATTTGGATTTAATTATTAATATCTTATTAATAATTAATTAATAATTAAAGGATTTATATTAATAAATAAATAATATATATTCATGTATTATTTAATGTGTATTTCGAATTAGGGTTTGAGTATAACAAACCCTAGATAAATTCGAATAACCAATCTTGAAAGATTTTATTTTTGCGGCATAAATACCTGAAGTCTGGTATAATGGCAAAAAATCCTAAAATCAATTTAATCCATTGGATCGGTTATGATTTAGTATCAACCGTTGGATTGAGATAATTGATTCAAACCCTAATGTAATTCGAAATTGAAACTTGGTGACCAAGTTTAGGTATTTCGAATTAGCTTAATTAATTCTGTCCGTTGGATCGGTTTTGAGATCTTATCTTTAAATCGTCGGATTAGAAATTAAGTAACATTATATATATGATATTAAAATTTGAATAAATGAGATAAAAGTTCGAATTAGGGTTTTGTAAAACCCTAGGGTATTTGACTTTATCCCTAATTGATTTGATCCATTGGATTGGTTTAAGATTTAATTTTAACCTTTGGATCTAGATAATCATTAACAAATTCGAATTTGAATATATATATATATATATATTATAATTCGAAAAAATATATGATATGATATGATCTTATATTATTCAATTAATTAAATCCCTGATTAATTATATTCATTGGATCTAGATGAGATTGAATCTGGATCATTGGATTGAAATAATTATTTATATTTAATTAAAAGAATTCGAATAATGGGAGGGAAAATCTCCAAATCGGTTACAGCTTGAGCCTATAAAAAGGAAGCTCATTCTACACATTGAACACACCTCTCTCCCCAGAGCAAAAACTCGAGCTCTCCCTCTCTCTCTAGGGTCTGCGAGTTTTCTGCTTCTGATCTCTTTTCTGGTTCGGCTTAGGAGATATTTTTCTCCGGTAGCTTTAAAAGAACCTTCAGTTAAATTTTGCGACGGAGTCCTGCCAGCGAAGCCCACGCTTCGGTAGCGAGGAATCCAGGAGTATATCCCAGAAGATCACGGGAGTTTCCCTCAGCCCTGGCGGAGCCCTGCCCAAGTCAGAACGCGCAGCCGGAATCATCAACTGAGGTACGGCCTTATGCATTGGGTAAATAAATGCGACCATTTACTGCTTTCTATTTATTTCCTATTCGACTAGATTATTAATAATGAATATGAAAATATTAAATTCGAAATATTTATCAGATCTCGTTTTGATTGTTACCCGATATCCGTGTCGTCGGTCCGATAACAAGATTTCCGCTTTAAAATGAATTTTTAAATGTTACCGGGACGGCCCAGAAGCTATTATCGTGGTAAGGAAGTCGGCTTGATACCACCGATTTCCCAACAGTTTGAGGTGGCTCGTTCCGTCGGATCCTTTTCCGCCAAAAGGCCGGTTGCACGCTTTGCACAATGCCCTAATATCGTGCTTTCCGTTCGGTAAAAGATTGCCTTGGATGCGGTGGAAAAAATTCGATACTTCGGATTTGACCTTCCCCGGAGCTAAAACGAATTGAGGAGGTGCGGGAGATCTTGCCGTCACCGATTTGCTCCGTTGTCGCATCGAGGCCTCCGGTTGTGACTCGTCATGTTGGAACAAAAGGTAGTTGAAATTTAAATCCAATTCCGGCTCTTCTTCGTTTTGGGCATGATTGAGTTGCGCATTGTAAATGGCGTCGGCCTCTTGGGACGGGGTCAACTCCGTATTTCCGTTGGTATCCCTAGGAGTTTCAAAAATAGAAGCATGATCATTAATTATCGGGATATAATCGTTTTGCTCGGTTCTAGATAATCTACGACCCGAATTACTACTTCCTTCGTTTTGACTAGCCATAAATGAGTAATATATGAAACTGTATGACTAATATATTAAACTGTATAACTAATATATGACTAAATGACTAATATGTGACTAATATATGAAACGAATTTATATGAACGAAATTGTATATGACTAATATATAACTGTGACTAATATATGACTAATTTAACTGTGACTTATA
The DNA here is from genome assembly GCA_954871525.1 of Parietaria judaica. Classification (NCBI taxonomy): domain Eukaryota; kingdom Viridiplantae; phylum Streptophyta; class Magnoliopsida; order Rosales; family Urticaceae; genus Parietaria; species Parietaria judaica. Next base: position 7,333,885 of record OX940868.1, read on the forward strand.
ATAAACGAAACTGTAATAAACGAAACTAATAAATAAGTTCGACTAATTTATATGACTAACCTAATAAACTAAGGGTTCTTTAGGGTAATAGCCATACTTAAAAGTGTGTTTAGTAAAATAGTCAAATTTTAGTTAATTTTGTAAACTAGTCAATTAATCACAATAGTCGCATTTCGCAACATGCACGAATGGTCCGATCAAACGTTTTTCTTCTTCTTCTAAATCCACGAACGACAACGGTAATGCCACGTCAACGACAATAGTTACAACACATAAGACGAAAATACCCCTGACCGTCTTTTATCAAAATCCCGAAATATCTCTTCGTAATCCATCGACTCCGTTCGCCATTTCTTCTTCCTTCTCGCTTATCAGCCATTGTTGTGCTCACTCCTTTAGCTTCCTCACATGAAAACCTAGCCTCTCTGCTACTCGGAAGAGCTCCAATGGCGGTTCGAGCGGTCAATGGCTACTCTGCCTTCCGCTCCGCCTCCTCCTCCTCGGCGCCTGCTCCGCTCTGCGCCTTCACGCGCCGCCATTTCCGCCTCAACACCTCTCTCTTCCGCGGTTATCTGCAACTGGACTTCGCGTTTCCTTCGTGTCGGTCGGAGAGGAAAGCCGCCGTTCGGAGCTCCGCCATCCACAGCCTGGTTGATAGCGTCATGAGAGAGCTTCGGACCTCGCGCAAGGCCAAGCGGATCCGCGCCACTTCCAAGTATGATCTCAGTATCGGAATGTCAATTTGGCTTGTTTGTTATGTCAATTTCATATTGATCGCCAAATTGAAGCTCGTCAAATTGTGATTTGCGAATTCTATTCTTACGTTGTTTCAGCTGGAAATTTTCTAATATATATATATATATATGCAGTATACAAGCTGCAACAAAGATATGCTTAAGGAGCAATGCGATAACTTGCTTTGCTGTGTCTTATTGTCAAAGATCCATTGTTCTGTGTCCCTTATCATTTGCGTTATTATATGCGTTTACTGAATCTGCAGAGTGGAGATTCCGGTAACAGGAGATACCGTCGGAGCTAAACTTGAGAAACGGACTCTGCGGAAAGGAGTGCTGCTGGAGTACAAGAAGGAAGCCGATAGAGTATTGCTGGCTGTTGCTCAGAAACCCGACGGCAAGAAGAACTGGATGGTCTTTGATCAGGTTCTAGTACAAACAACTAATGCGGCATGTTGAATAGGTTGCTAGGTGTTGAAACTCATTACACTACATCGTATCGTCTACTATCCGACGCTCCTTTGAGTGTAACATTTTACTTTTCCGCTCTCGTCCCTGATGACAGAATGGTGTAATTTCATCAATTAAACCGCAACAAGTGACGTATATCGTTCCTGGTCTCGAGAATTTCCAAGATGATGCTATCGGGGACTTCGTTCAGAAAGCTCGGGATAATTTGGTTGGTTTGGCATAAACTTCCGAGGAAAAAGAGACGTATTTTCTCTTGAATGGAAATTTCAATTACCATGTATTTGTGCAGGATCCCGCATTGCTTGAATTTGCTTGGGTTGAGCTTGTTGAGAAGAACAAGTCAGTGACAACTGAAGAACTAGCTGAGGTAAAATACCACATTGGCTTAATAATAACGTGCTCTTTTACCCTCAGTAACTTGAATTTATGTGTACAGATGATTTTTGGTAGTGCGGAGCCTCTAGAGTGCTATTGTGCCCATATGTTGGTTTCGGAAGATGAAATTTATTTTAGTGCGCTCCAGATTAAAGGCTCGTGCGTTGTGTATGGACCTCGATCTGCTTCTCAGGTAATAATAGTACATATATGTCCTCATTTCTGTTCGGCTCTCGGTTTGGCAGCTAAAATGTATTGCAATGTTCTATGTTCATAGTCACATAGTAATTTAATTTGTGTTGCCTTTATGCATTTTTAGTAAAAATAGCAATATTATGGGTGAATTGAATTATATTGATCCCTATCTGATATTTGGACAGAGATTACTCAATATTATTTATACAACAGTCAGGGCTAATTACTGATTGATTGACAGCCTAACCCTGGGAGTAACTACCGAAATAGTACTTCCTAAAATACGTTGCTAATTTTCCTTCCTAATTACATTAGGGTATTATAAGAAGAATTGACATTCCGACTGTTGTGATCGAACCTCTACGTGCGAAATTTAGGTTGAGGAACTTCTACGCAGGAAGCATTTGAAGGACGCCGCTGAAAAAGAATTGGAAGACTTTGCTCAATTGCTGAAATCTGCTAAGAAGATGCCTTTTGGTGCTAAACCTACCAAATCATCTTGGACGATTGAAGAGAAAGTTGGACAAAAAGTTGAGGCTCTTGAATTGTACGCTATTGATGCCTGCAAAAATGATGATCAAAAGAAAACTGCTGGATTGGTAACTTACTCTGCACTGACCTTTTATCAATTTTGCTCATTTGTATTACACGATCTCAACATGTATATACATAGACGTATATATATAAATGTATATGTTCATCTTTTTTGAAGAGATAACCATAGATGTTATTGCTAAATGGTAATATGGTATATACGATGTATCTAATATTTTTGTCTCTTACTGATTTCTTTCCTGTTAGATTCTCAAAGCAATGGGCCTGGCGAAAGTACCTTCTTCGGCAGTAAATCTCCTCATAGATATTGGTTATTTTCCGGTTCATGTCAACCTTGAACTATTGAAGCAAAACATACAAACTGATCACTCAGAAGAAGTAATAGCAGCTGCAGAAAGTGTTCTGGCCGAGTCACCCGATCCAGATGAGGTAGAAACGGATTCAGTCACACATAAACTAAGAACCAATTAGATTCATCATAATTTTTCTTTATTGAAATTAAAATATCACAGCTATATGATTGTTTCACAAAATCAGCAGTTTGAAGTTGAGAATCTCTTCAGTGGATCAATTTTAAATGGCAACTAACAACAAGCAGAAATGTCTGCTGATATTAATAATGTGAAGATAATAAGCAGCATATGTGATGGTCAAGATTCAGTTTAGTATGGAGGGATTAAACGTTTATTATATTATCATTATTAGTTTCTTAAGATATGAAATCAAAATATTTACTTCTGTGTTTTTTTTTTCCTTTGGGGATGTAGCTTATTAGAAAGGATCTGACTCACTTGAAGATTTATGCCATTGATGTTGATGAGGCTGATGAGGTAACACACATTTCCTTAAAAATCCATGATACTGTTCTGTTATATTGTAATTATATTTCGAACTTGTACAACTTAAAACTAGAATTTTCTGTTTTGAATTTTTGACGAATATGCAAAATATCAGCTTGATGACGCCCTTAGCGCAACGAGATTGCAAGATGGACGCATAAAAATTTGGATCCATGTTGCCGATCCTACTAGGTTTCTTCGTCCAGGAAACAGAGTTGATAGGTAAACAAGTATTGTCCATGATCTGTGAGAGATAACATTTGGTCATTTCACTCTTTTCTAATTAGTATCGTCGCATTTGGTTATGTTATTTATTTACTCACTTTAATGACGTCGTTGTAAATTAATTAGCTAGACTGATTAACGACTCTTATTTTAGCCCCATTAGAGATTCCTTGACCAAAGGGCTCAGTTAAGATTTTCATCTTAGGAGCTGTATTGATAAGCCTTTGTAGTTGACGATTTCGAAACCTAAATTCTACACTTTCCCATGAATCCAAGCGTAGGGCTGCAATGATGAGAGGGACGTCGGTGTTCTTGCCTACTGTCACTTATCCTATGTTTCCTGTAAAACTGGCCATGGAAGGAATGAGTTTGAGGCAAGGAGAGATATGCTGCGCTGTTACAGTGTCGGTTGTGTTGCATTCCGATGGCAGGTATAAAGCTAATTTTGTTAATCTTCTACAAAATCACGTGACTACAGATATGGAGCTCTAGTAGTATATTTTATAACCATTTACCACCAGGCTATGCTAAAATCTCATGTCATACCTCAATGAATACGAGAATATGATAATAAATATATTTTTTATCATCCAAAATGCTTCGACTGCTAAGGAGGTTCTGAGCGTGAGTTAGGAATTCACTTGGTTGTTTTTAGAGTAATTGATATTATTATTCAACTCTCTTTGAAGCTATATGTACTTGTTTCAATACCAGAGCTTAAGGTTAGTTTTGTAAGTAATTAATTTATTACAGAGCTAACATGGATTTTTGTTTTACCGCCACGCTCCTGCAGTATTGCAGAATGTTCGGTGGAAAACTCGCTCGTGAAGCCGACATATATGTTGACTCATGAAAGTGCCTCTGAGCTACTTCATTTGAATTTGAAAGAAGAGGCTGATCTAAAAGTTTTATCCGAGGCTGCTACCCTAAGATTGCAATGGCGTCGCCAACAGGTTGGTTTTAAACTGAATCAGAATGAAATCAATAGTCTTTCATGCTTAGTTGCTGAAAGCCTGAAACTTGTTTGGTTGTCTTATCATACAAAAGAATGATATTTTTTCGTGTTTGTTTTAGACTATTATATAGCTAACCTGTATTATATTTTTTATGCTGTTTGTATTTTGATATAGAGTTTCGTTATTCATAGGGGTTAAATTCTTATTTTATCTTGGTTAATATAGAATAATACATTACAGTAGGGTTTAGGGATGAAGGTTTTATACTGCTTCCCGGTTTTCTTACTGGTTTCAGGTATTGGTTTAAAAAAATGGTTTTTTACAGGCGTCCGGTATTTCCCAGTCCTTTTTATGTAAATATAAGTTATTTTTATAATACTAATATAGTTTTTATACAAACTATAGATACTGGTTTGAAATTGGCATTTCCAGTTTAAAATACGCATAAATGGATCTTAAATTGGCATTTTTATCGGTCGATGTTCCCGATTTAAATCAGTAAAATATCCATTTTTCGGGTCCTGCTATGGTTCCCGAAAAACCAGTTTTCACAAAACTAATACTGGGATAAGTTTTTTAATCCGTGGAAAACCATGAGTGGAGGAAAAATCATCAGATTCCGGGTCCCGGTTTTGGTTGAATCCCTACTTGCATAATATATGCTGGCATATTTTTATTCATAAAAAACCAGCTTGTAATTTATTGAAGATGTAATATAGTTGCCTGTATAGGGGGCTATTGACATGACAACATTAGAGTCACGCATCAAGGTGCCAAATGCCGAGGAGCCCGATCCTACCATCAATCTCTACGTCGAAAATCAGGCTGACCCCACCATGCGACTTGTCACTGAGATGATGATCCTCTGTGGCGAGGCTGTAGCTACTTTCGGCTCACAGAATAACATCCCCTTACCATACAGAGGACAGCCACAGGCCAACATTGATATGTCTCCATTTACCCATCTTCCGGAAGGCCCTGTTCGGAGCGCCGCCGTTGTTAAAACACTGCGCGGTGCTGAGATGGATTTTAGGAATCCTATACGGCACGGAGTCATGGGAATTCCGGGATATGTGCAGTTTACGTCTCCCATCCGGAGATATATTGATCTCCTTGCCCATTTTCAGGTCAGTTTTTTCTCAGTCTTATGCAGTTGTTTCTGGAATATGTGTGGATGTTTGTGCGCAGAAATAAGGGACAGAGGGCATTTAGGTAAATTAGAGTGCTATTGGTAATTTCAGGTCAATGAAGGGCATTTCATGTCATTTTTGTAATTACGGTTATTATTGCATATCTGATAAATCATCGAGTTATTTGCTACAATAAGCAAGGAGATAGTTGCTCATATTTTGTAGAATCCTCCTTATTTTATGGCAATGCCCCCTCAATTTTACTTGCGAGATCACTTGGTTCCATGAATCTTCATTTAGGTGCACTTTGCCGCTTTAGTTTTCATGGTACAAGTTACCTCGTGAAGACGTGAACTTTCTAAATTGTATGAATACCTGTAATTAAGAGGTTTCTCTAATAACATAAAGTTTAGGGGGTATTGCACCATAAATAAACGTTTTTGGAGAAAAATGCGCAAAATAAATTATCACACAATACGTTCTTAACCAATTTTGAAGACATTTTTGGCTCTTTTCAGGTGAAGGCATTCCTGAGAGGCGAAATTCTGCCGTTTACAGCGGGTGATCTGGAAGCAATGGCATCCATCACCGGCATGCTTACTAGATTAGTGAGGAAGCTTTGTAACAGCAGTCAACGCTATTGGATTCTTGAATATCTTCGGAGGCAACCGAAACAAAGAGTGTATAACGCACTAGTCCTCCGCTTCGTCAAGGATCGCATTGCTTTACTTTTGTTAACTGAGGTACACTCTTAACCATCTCTTACTTTTAGTTCGGTAAAATATAATTGATACAGCCCGGGATCCCGGTTCAGTAATAGAAGCCGTTATTTCGCGCCGAGGAACGCTCTTCCTAAGCGAAGTCCCTATCCAAGACAGATTAAGCTAACCTACTTTAATTTACTACAAGTGTGTGCATTAGTTTCCCAATAAGTATATTCTATTTCTAAATTAGGTAAAATATTTTACAGGTGGGATTTCAAGTATCGACGTGGGTGTCCACCGCACAGGTGGGAGACGAGGTGGCAGTCCGCGTAGTAGAAGCTCATCCTCGCGATGATTTCATTGAGCTTAAAGAGGTCATTACTTAAGGCTTGCTACCAAACCGGAGAGTTATTCATCGGTGGCGACCAAAACGATGCCGTACTGCATCACTGGCTCGACGGAAATAGATTCAGTCCTCGTATTGACCGAAATGGGTCAGAGGTTCTTTTTTCAGCTGGAGCAACAGAGGTAGGTAATTCTTTGTACAGTCCTCTACTAATTTAACTACTATTACGTGTAATAATGCTACTTATTATTCTCTCTCCTTTTGAGTCCAATTAGTAAAATTATAGTGATATTATTAGCTTTTTTTTTTTGGAGAAATCGACGACATATTGTCGACGTGATCATAAAAGGACGACAGCACGAAATAAAACTTATGAAATCTGAGGTTTTTTAAGGTTAGGTCTCACAATATTAATTGTTTAAAATTATACATGATAGAACTTTTACAGTTTTTTAATCCCTTAAAGAGTTTATAAAATTTACTCTTTCAGAAATTTTATATCCCTTATTAATTTCAATCAGTATACATCGTAGAACTTTTATTTGAAGCTCTTATTTTATATTTATAATAAATTACAGTTATAATTCTTATTGTATATAAAATTATAGACAAGTCACAGGCTTAAAGGAATCGCTAACAAAAAACAAAATCACATTTAGAAGTCCATTTACTCTGATATTTAGACAAAAATGGAGTTGTGACGTTGGGTCTCGGGTGGAGACGGGCGATATTTTTACAAAAATTATAATTTAACCATATATTAAAGTTGTAGTATAAAATTATAATCTATATTAAATTGCAAGCAAGATTTTATTACCTAATTTGGGTACCGAGGTGTTTCCACTGCCTCAAAGTGGACTGGACCGTGGTACCTCATTCATGAAGAAAGAATTTCATAAAATATCATATATATCAAAGAATCAATGATAAATGCACATAAACTTCATCAAATTAGTCATACGTCATACAAATTCTAAAACCCGTCGTAAACAATCTTTTGAACTGTTTTGGAACTATATATATATATATTTATATTTGGTGAAGTTGCCTAACTATTTTGTGGATATATAGGTATAGCTTTAATACTGTATGATAATAAAATGGTTAGTACTTTTGATTTAGATGTTTTTTGTTTGTTTTAAATTTTAACTAGTCGGTTAAAATACACACACACATAATATATATATATATATATATATATATATATATATATATATATATATATATATATATATATATATATATATATATATATATATATATATGAAGGCCTCAAAGCATTGTGACATGTGCTGCGATGAGGCGGACGCCTATCTACACCTCCTTCCGGATAGTAGGCTTTGTGACTTGTGCCTATGAGGCGGACACCTTTCTACGCCTCACTCCGGTTAGTTCGAGGCACCGCCTCGACTTGTGCCTATGAGGCGGACACATATCTACGCCTCACTCCGGCTAGTTCGAGGCACCGCCTTGAGGTGTACGCCTCATACGTTATTTTAAACTATGATTGCAAGTGTAACTATTATAACTTATAACGTTTTTATTATAACTATTATTATTATTGTTCTAAATATTCATCGATAAACTTTATGAAAAATTCATCGTAAATCTGTCGCCTATTGGCGTACTCGTCAAAAGGAGCCTTCGATTTTATCATCGGTAACTGTATTTAGAATATTGAGTGAAAGATTACGAATGAAACAACGATCGGATGCCAAAGTTTTGGCATTTTTCGGGATATCTAAATCGGGTTGGTTTCGGTTTCAAAATAGCTCATTTTAAAAACCGAGAACCGGCACACCCCCGGGCCAAGACGGAGCTAAAATTGTTCTTGCATGGGTTTTAAAATTATTTTATTAATTAGTCAACTAAATTTAAAACATCGTTCTTATAATGAATTTTCATAATTTGGACTTCGTAACATATTTGAGTAATTGCCATTAGGGAATGAAAAGCGGATTTTACCTCTCCTTTATTATATGAGCAAAGCAACAGGGTATGATCGAAGATCTGTTCAATCTCACAATTATAAACTATACTTACCAATGAACTTCTATGCATTGTTTTGTAGCACTAATGAGTCACAATCTCTATCTTCCTAATTTAACCTCGAAATGTAATATATACAAACTGATTTAATAACCTCAAAATGGATTCATGAAAAATTAGGGCCATATCTGATAATTAATCGATATATAGAAAGAAAAAAAAATCAATGATAAATTGTTAAAAATCGAGATAACTTGATCCTTGATAGGTGGAAGAAATACCAATTAAATAATTAATGGATTAGTTGCCCGATATTGATCATTTATAAGCAACTTTTTTAAAAGTATATGAGACAGCAGGGTTCTAAAAACCGTGGCACACTCTGCATGCCCACGATTTTACCTTGATTTGCGCCTGTAGTTCGAAAATTTACAGAAACCTCGACATGCCAAAGATTTATAAGACAATAGTATAGTCCCGCTAACTCATCTCACTTCCAAGTGACACGACTCTCACTTTGAGCTCATATCATCAATGAATCCCTTGTCGTACATTATTTTTTTTTTAAATTTTCCGTGTGATTTTTCGTTCTACATTTGCACTCTCCCCATGAAAAAATCTTGTATTTTCATCCATGTAGGAGTTTTTAAAATCTCGCTCTCTCTTCGGTTATCATCTTTAGTTTTCAAAAAAAAAAAAAAAAATTATAACTCTATATTTATAACAATCTACAAGTATAATCTTATTCTAAATAAAAACATATAAATATATTGTAACATATTGTTAAATTTCTAAATAATCGGCAAGTCGTTCCGAAAATCGCATAAATAAATTAAGTACCCACATAGATGTAAAATAAAAGTTGTGGTATACCGGTCGAAATCAATACTTAAAATCTTGTAACTTATGTAGAGGGCGATTTTTACCACCTTGCAGTCACAAAGATAATCGAAAATAACACAAATAATTATGAACTCGAATATCCTTGATTTATTGTGATTCCGAGAGGACCCGGTTTGTTCCGTTTGGTAGCTCGGACAATCGAAGGTTACACACTCTGATTTCTGAGAGATCGAGAATACTGCGAAAAAGCAAACTCAAAAACTCAAGAATTATTCTCTCTAACTCACGATGTTATGGATACTGAATGAATTTACACTGAGTTTACATGCATATTTATAGGATTGAAAGTCTTCTAGACTGTTCCCACGAACTATGCTAGGGTTTCCTTCTTCTTCGCTATGATCGTTGTTGACCTCCCTTATTTGCGTTGGATATCCCACGAAATCCTCAACTGAATGAGCTGGCTTTCCTCCTTTCTCGCGATCTCAAGTAGTTTCTTCTTTTAATTCGTTTCGGTTTTCTCGATGAGACTCTTCTTCGACGAGCTTCTATCCGATGAGCTATCTTGTCGCGATGAGGTCTTGGGCTCTGGCAGATGATGACTTCTTATGGGCTTCCTCGCTTGTTGGGCCTTAATTCACTCTACCTTCTGATGGGACTGAATCTTTAAGTGATAGGCCTTCTATTTGATGTCGTTTGCATACATAAAACGACATTGATAGTGTTGAGGGATGATTTGACAGAATCTGACCTTAACAGTTAGTCCCCTATTTTATCGAGTGTGAAAAAATTGATAAAAAACCAATCAAAAGTTGTTCCCCGACTGATGATGCTGGATTTCATCCCACACCCGAAAACGACAACGTATTTTGTTGAACTGCACTTATCCTTAAAAACGACATGCTCATATCACAAGTCCAAAGAGAATTGGGCCTTGCAACGATTCTGAGAGCCCGAAGAACAGCCCAGCATCATGGGCCCATCAAAAATCCACTCCGAAGCTCAGTCAAACGAGGCCAAGTCATCATCGAGACCAAGCCGACGAAGACCAAGCCCACGGAGGACCAAATAAACTTCCCTGAAGACCCAGCAACCCCGAAGACCAGGCACCTTATCCATCTGTTGACCAACCTGAACTCTTCCACGTGGAAAAGCATAGAGACCACGTCGTCCAGATTTTACACGTGGTGGTCATGAGAAAGACAAGGAGATTTTCGCCCAGTCTATTAGCCGTTACTAATTTGTAGGAAAGTATACGTTGTAATTCAGGTTATAAAAGGACCTACGAGTTAATCAAAGGGACGGACAATTCGTTCTACACTTTACCCTAGTTATTCACTCTGTATTCGTCTTGCTATCAATCAAACATATACGTTATTTGTTATTGTTCAACTCTTGGCAAATTCTTCATCTCGTGACTTTATTCATCAAAGTGGATTTTATCTCGTAAAGTTAAGATCTACCGTCATATCCACCATAAACAGAGTGCTATCACTTTGTGACAGTTGGTCGTGATTATTCACATCAACACCGACAAGGTCTGTTCCGATGAAGATTTCTCCGCGATGAGATGTGTCTTCGACGAAGTTGTATTCTCGATGAGGTTACATCCCGAAGAGGTTGATCTTCGAGGAAGTCGTGTCTTTCGGAGACTCTTTCACTTCTTGCATGCGAATATCCGAATGCGAGTTCCCATGCAAAATCTGATTCGACGTGCTTTTCCAGGCTGTCAGATCTCGGAAGTCGATGTCAATCATTCAGCATTAAATGCGGGATTTTCTCGCACTCGAGTGCTTTTGGGTTTCGCAACGACTCTTTTGATCTTCACCGTTGATTGATTTTCTCGCTTCGATCCAGGACCGTCGGATCCAAATGTGCCTCTTCAGCTTCGTGCATCTTCGTCTATAAATTTGAATCTCGCCTTCGACTCACATATTTTGTTTCGGCCACCTTCCCAAATTTTCTCTGCGATTTCCTTTCTTGAGTCTCTTTTGCCAAGAAAATCTTCAAACTCTCTTTCGTTCACTCTTTCTTCCGTTCACTCTCTCTTCCGTTCACTCTCTCTCCCGGCGAAAATGTCTAAACCTGGAAAGGTTTTCAAGACTCGGACACCGAAATACATCATGGCCAAGAGACATTTGGAGGACCTGAAGAAGCACTATGTGGATTCCAGTCCCTGCTACCTCCGTCTTCCTCAGTCCGGCGAGCTCGCCGATGAACCTCCAAAAGGATACATCGCTCTTTATGAGCACTTCTTCCGATCGGTGGAGTTGCACCTTCCGCTGCCTCGTCTCACCGTCTCCTTCCTTCACGCGTTTAGCCCTAACGCTCTTCGCCTCCTTATCTGCACTATGGCGGTCGCTCTCGAACAGAAAGTGGTCATCACTCTGGAGGATTTGATGCGGCTCTTCAAGTGGACGAAGAATCTGGGCCGATTCTACCTTTTTCATGTCGTGAGTCCCCATATCATCACGAACACGCCCAACAACGAATCCGGATGGGAGAATAGGTATTTCTTCGCGAAGCTGGATCGCTTCACCCTCGGGCCGCACTGGGATTCGCTGCCTACCGAGTGGGTCATCGAGAAGAATGTGCCTAGGTTCAGGCCCGTCGCTAACAGAGAAGACGATGAGCATTTTGTTGGGGTTGTTCGGGCTTTGCTGGACAATCCTCGTCGGAATTGGGCGGAGGACTTCTTCGGTACCCGCGTCAAGGAGTCGGGGCTTTACCAGCCACCTAAAAGCTTGTGGCCAGTGGGGTTCCGCCTCGAGGAGGTAAAAGATGGTCCTTCGTCCCCTGTCGTCCAAAAATCTCCCACGCCAAAGAAAAAATCTCAAACGACAGCTCGTGGGTCAAAAGACTCCCGAAAAAGTCAAGGCCACGATCCAAGACAAGGAGGTGGATCTTCCGGTCCTCAAAGGGATCTGTCGAAGGCAGGCTACCTTGGTGTCGCGCCTCGGACCGGGGCTGAAAGGTTTGTTTCATGCGATAGACCTCCGCCTGCGAAGAGCAATTCGGAAAAACGATCAAAGCACAAGAACGACGCTAGTGCTCCTCGTTCTTCGGAGGTTCCACTCTCCTCGGGGGCAACTCGCCCTTGCGATGCGTCTCGTCCTTCGGGGGACCATCGTGAACCAGAGGCTCATTCCTCTTTGCGGGCACCCTCTCGCGATAAGGTTGTCAAGAAGAGGAAAACGTCCGAAGAGGCGCGCGACGCCCCTCCTCCGAAGAAGACCAAGGTTTCCAATCCGCCAAAGGAGGCCGACGTGGTTCCTCCGGCTTCAGAGACTGTTACCGTCGCTTCTCATGACGGAACCATTCTTTCTGGGGAGGCCACCCCGACTGTTCTTGCTTCAACTCCTCCGGCCGAGGCTGGCAAAGCCGTCGATAAGACCGGTGGAATCCTGCATCCCTCTCCATCTTCTCAGGAGCTGTTTTGATTCGACGACAAGTTTATCGACTTGGTGTCGTCAATAGACCTTTCGCTTCCTGAGGTACTATCTGATCTTTCTCTGTTGTTTCTTTTGCGAGACCTGCAGGTTCTTGACGTCTAATATTTTTTTTTTGTAATTTTAGGCTCCGGCTTGCGCCGATGCGCCTCCTCACTCGGAGGTTCTTTCCGAAGTGCCCCTCGACCCTGTCGTGGAGAGCTCTTCGGTCGCCGTTCCTCCGGCTAATGAGGAGATTTCGGTGCCCGAGGATGTGCTCAATACTGCCGACGCGCTTCTCGCCCTGGAGCCTGTCGGACACTCAAGTGCTTCGGAAGAGGCCCGTCTCCCTTACGAAGAGGTTCTGGCTGAAGGCCATCCCGAAGGGGTGAATAACCCTCTCCCGGACGTCTCCCTTCCTGATGTCTCCGTCCCTCCCGAAGTGCCTCGGGTGGGAGGCTCTTCGGAGCCGGCCGATGGCGCCGGCCCTTCTGAGGCTATTCCCTTGCCTTCGACCTGCAATCCCGGCGGGTCTACCGGGGTTCCTTCTCTTCCAGCGCCAACTTTTCCTCCCAATTTTGGGGCAGGAAGTTTTGCTCGCCTTGCCGCGGAGCGTTTTCCAGCGGTCCCTATCCCGAACTCCTCGCTTGAGGAGTGGGAGAGATATTCTGTCCGGGTTCTTCGGGATCTGTTTTGGCTCGATCCTTCTCAGCTCCGCACCGGCGTGTGCCTGAGCGACGTCTATGGTTACGCTCAGGCTGCCGCCGAGCTCTTTCAGTCCCTCGCACGCTTCAATGCCATTATTATTGGCGAAGCCAAAAATGCGGGCGAGGCCGCCTTTGAGGTCGACCGGATTCAGTCGAAGTTGGACAAAGTCGAGTCGAATCTCGAGATTTCCATCCTCGGGGAGCAAAAATATCGCGAGGAGGCCGAACGGTCTTCCAACGAACTGGAGACCGCGAGGGCTAAACTGGAGAAAGAGGTCTCGCTTCGCCAGGCGCAAGAAAAAGAGCTCGCCGAGTACAAGGCCAAAGCGGAGAAAGAGGCCGAGGTACTCAAGGCCGAGCTTGCCGAGGAGCATAAACGCCACTCTCTGATAGTGCAAAGATACGAGAAGCATCTCGAAGCGAAGAAGTGGAGGCTGGCCAGAATCAGCGAGGCGGTGGGCGTGCCGGCCGAACAAGAGAGCCGGCTTGCTTCTCGAGTGGCCTCGTGCATAAAGCGCCTCGGGAAAGATCTCGAGATATCGCAAGCGAAGGCGAACTCCGAGCGCGAAGCACGCCTACGTCTCTTCGAGAGGGCCCAAAGCAAGGCACAACCCGCTTCGGAGAGATACACGGCGTTGGAGCAATCCATCAACTTTCATCGCCGTTCTGCCGCGTATGGGGCCAATGCTCGCCTTCTCGAGAAAGTTCCGCCCACGACGACCATAGAGAGTCTCTTGCCTCGTCTCCCGAAGTACAAAGAGGTAGAGGAGGAGAACGAAGCCAAGGCCAGGGAGCTGGATAACAAATCCCTCCTCGATCCTGACTCTCCTCCGCTTACTCCGTGCGCCCCTCTGTCTGTCGATGCCGATTGGGCGTCTCGTTTCATAGGAGGGGATACTTCTTCGGCCTCCGATGGCCTCGACGAGTATGGGACAAACGACGGGGTCGTCTCTTCTGCCGGGGAAGTGGTAGGGGGAGAGGAAAACCCTTAGGCCCTCTCTTTTGTAGTTTCTCTATGTATATATATATTTTTATTTGTTTTCCTTTGTAATTTCTCCGACGAATTTTATTAATAAAGAAAACTTCCTTCTTCCTTTTGTCTTGTCGCTACTACGCCCGTCGCTTTTCTTGTGTTCTTTCTATTATTATCTGGCTATTCTCAACCCTCTTTTCACAGGTTGATGAGTTTTCCTACACTTATTGTCCGTTGATGTACCACGAGGACGTGCTAGCCTCTTTCCTCGTGGTCGATAGCGAACACCCGGCCATCCTCGAAGAGTTTGTTCAAGATATGATAAGGCGTGCTGCCGCCACGCTTTCCGGAGCTCCGGACGATGAGGTTCTCCCAGTGGGCCCCTCTTCGGCCTACGTGCTCGAGTTTATGATGCAGAATCCTAGGCATTATGCCGCCGTGGAGGATCTTCTTAGGGACGTCCTGTCTGAGAACGGGGAGTTCGTCATAGAGCAGATCGCCGACAGAGTTGTTCGGGAAGATTGATCTTCCTTTGCCTTTGTAAATTACTTTGTGGCTGCCATGTATCGAATCTATAAAGAAATTTATAAAGCTTATGATTTTTCTATACACGATATGGTGGTGATGAAGTATGGGAGTATGTGTACTTCCCCTTTTTTTTTATTTTTTTTTTATTTTTTTTTGCTGAGGAGCTTGTCGGTATGCACCGGGCTCTGTCGCGAAGAAGTGCTTGGCACTAATTTGTTGGCGATGAGCTTGTCGGTATGCACCGGGCTCTGTCGCGAAGAAGTTATTGGCACTGATTTGTTTTCGGTGTTTGTCGCCTTTGATTTTCTTTTCTGTATTGGCCCATTTGCCGTAGTAGCTTGTGATATTCGGCGGTGAGCTTGTCGGTATGCACCGGGCTCTGTCGCGATGTATCAATCAGGATTTGCGCTGGAGCGGCTTTGTATTTCATAGGTTATGCGCAGTAGCATCTTACGTACCAAGCTGTGCGCCAGAGCGGCTTTGTGGTTTGCCGGGGTATGCGTCGTAGCGTCTTATGTACCGGGCTGTGCGCCGGAGCGGCTTTGTAGTTTGTCGGGGTATGCGCCATAGCGTCTTATGTACCGGGCTGTGCGCCGGAGCGGCTTATTAGTTTTCCGGGGTATGCGCCGTAGTGTCTTATGTACCGGGCTGTGCGCCGGAGCGACTTTGTAGTTTTCCGGGGTATGCGCCGTAGCGTCTTATATACCGGGCTGTGCGCCGGAGCGGCTTATTAGTGTGCCGGGGTATGCGTCGTAGCGTCTTATGTACCGAGCTGTGCGCCGGAGCGGCTTTGTAGTTTGCCGGGGTATGCGCCGTAGCGTCTTATGCACCGGGCTGTGCGCCGGAGCGGCTTATTAGTTTGCCGGGGTATGCGCCGTAGCGTCTTATGTACCGGGCTGTGCGCCGGAGCGGCTTTGTAGTTTGCCGGGGTATGCGCCATAGCGTCTTATGTACCGGGCTGTGCGCCGGAGCGGCTTATTAGTTTGCCGGGGTATGCGCCATAGCGTCTTATGTACCGGGCTGTGCGCCGGAGCGGCTTATTAGTAATTTTTGATTTGTCGGCGATGAGCTTGTCGGTATGCACCGGGCTCTGTCGCGAAGAAGTGTTTGGCACTGTTTTGTTCTTTGTCGGTGATAAGTATAGTTGAAAAGTGAATGAATAGTTTGTCTTAAAAGACAAGCCTCGTTAAACCCTTCGAGTCCCCCAATGGGTGCGGCTCGCGAGGGAAGAGCACTCCAAGTTGCATTAAATAAAGCCGGAGCCAAGCACGTAAATCCCGAACAAGCAGGGCCGGGATTCCCCTTTTTAATAGACTTTAATAGAAAAACAATACCTAAGACTAGAAATTAAGAAAGGATATTGAACAGGTGATAACGGCGAAAAACACTGATGACGTCATTTATTGGTAGAATTTTTTCAAGTGCTTGACGTTCCATCTTCTTATGACTTTGATTCCATCGGTGTTCTTGAGCTCGTATACCCCCGGCTTGATGATGTGGGTAACCATATACGGGCCTTCCCAAGTTTCTCCCAGCTTTCCTGCGTTTAGCTCGGCTGTGTTCTGAAAAACCTTTCTGAGGACCATCTCACCGACTCGGAACCTTCTCGGTCGCACCTTTTTGTTGTAAAATCGTGCGATGGTGTTCTGATAATTGGCTATGTGAATTCTGGCTTGCTCCCATCTTTCGTCGATGTGGTCGAGTTGATGAAGCAGATCCTGGTTGTTGGCCTCTTCGTTGCATGGTGCCCAAAACCGCCGGAAACTGGGGATTCCTACCTCCGCCGGGATTACCGCTTCCACCCCGAATGCGAGAGCGAAAGGAGTTTCACCGGTGGCTGAATGTGGTGTCGTCCGATAAGCCCAAAGTACCCCCGGGAGTTCGTCCGCCCATCGGCCTTTCTTCTTGTCGAGCCGCTTCTTGAGGTTGTCGGTGATGGTTCGATTGACCGCTTCGGCGTTCCCGTTCCCCTGAGGATATCTTGGCGTCGATGTATTCAGCTTTATCCTCCATCGTGCGCAGAAATCCCTGAACTTCTTCGAAATAAACTGGGAGCCGTTGTCCGCGGTGATCTCTCTGGGGAGTCCAAAGCGAGTGATTACGTTCTTCCAAACATAACTCTCAACGTCGGAATCCTTGATGTTGGCGTAGGACTCGGCCTCGGTCCACTTGGTGAAGAAATCCGTGACTACCAGCATGAATCTCTTTTGCCTCGCCCCGATTGGCATAGGACTGACGATGTCCATAGACCACTTCATGAAAGGATAGGGCACAGACACCACTGATTGCTCTTCGGCTGGGCAGTTGATCGCTGGGGCGTGTCGCTGGCACTTCTCGCATCTCGTAGCGTGGTTGACGCAGTCCGCGCGCATTGTCTCCCAGAAGAATCCTTGCAGCTTGGCTTTCCTCAGCAAGTTCCGTCCGCCAGAGTGGTTTCCGCATTCCCCGCTATGGATCTCCTGCATGACGTATTCCGCTTCCGCTTTGCTTAGACAGCGTAGATAGGGGCCTATGAGGCTCTTCAAGTAGAGCCTTTTATCCATGATGGTGAACCGGGAGCTCTTTCTCTTTATCTTCCGTGCCTCTTGTCGATCTTCGGGTAGCTTTCCTTCGAGCAAATACGTCCGGATGGGGGTTCTCCAATCTTCTTCCCTGGTCTCTTCCACTACTCCTCGCTCTTCGTCGTCATCCTCCTCTTCTTCTATATCCTGGATCTCCTCCTCGCCTTCTTCCAAAATGTCGTCGTTGCTATGGGCGTCGTCGTCCTCGTTAGCTAATCGTTCATCGCCTGTCTTCAGTTTCTTTTTATCGGGGCCTTCGCCTTTCTTGATGCTAGGTTTCTGCAGCGTTTCCACCGTGATCAATCGGAGCTCACCCATTTGAGTGGTCGATCCTTGGCTTGCCAGAGCGTCTGCGTGGTTGTTATCTCCCCTGGACACCTGTGTCAGTGTGAAGAAATCGAACTTCTTCTCGAGGGACCTGACGACTCCGGCGTAGGCCTCCATTCTTTCGTCGTTCGTCTCGTACTCCCCACTGACCTGCTTCACGACCAGATGAGAATCTGAGAAAGCGTTCAGGTTCTTGACTCCGATGGCTAGAGCTGACTGCATCCCGACGATGAGCGCCTCGTACTCTGCCTCATTGTTGGTGGAGCGGTAGGCAAGACGGCAAGCTTTCTCGATTATTTCCCCCATCGGAGAGATAAGCCGGACTCCAATTCCTGATCCTGTCGATGTTGACGACCCGTCGACGCAGAGCCTCCAGGTGCCAGCCTCATCGCTCAGCTCTACGGGCTCCTTGGGCAGCTCGATGAGGAAATCTGCTAGCACTTGTGACTTCAAGCTCGTCCGTAGCTGGTACTCGATGTCGTACGCTCCTAACTTGATGTTCAACTTTGTGATTCTGCTCGATTGATTCGGGCTCTAAATGATGGAGCGAATCGGCCTATCCGTCATAACGATGATAGTGTGGGCCTGGAAGTGGAAACGCAACCTCTCCGATGCGTCGTAGACGGCTAGCGCCAGCTTCTCGATGGTAGAGTACCTTGTTTCAGCGTCGAGGTGCTTTCTGCTGATATAGAAGACTGGCTTCTTCACTCCTTTCTCTTCCCGAACGAGCACCTGGCTTATCGCCTGATCGGCCACGGCGATGTACAGATAGAGCGGCTCTCCGGGCTCTGCCTTCGTCATAACGGGGGGCGATGAGAGATAGACCTTCAGCGCTTAAAAAGCCTCTTCGCACTTGTCGGTCCACTCGAATTTCTTGTTTTTCCTCAGTAGCTCGTAGAAGAGAAGAGTCCGATCCGCTTGTCGCGAGATGAATCGCCTCAGCGCGTTGATCCTCCCCGTCAGCTTCTGGATTTCTCGTCGATTTCGGGGCGACGGCATGCTCTAAATGGCTTCGACCTGCTCGGGGTTGGCCTCGATTCCCCGTCGAGTGACCATCTGGCCTAGGAATTTTCCAGACGAAACGCCGAAGGTGCATTTGGTGGGGTTTAGCTTCATCTGATGTTTGTTGAGGACGCCAAAACATTCCTCCAGGTGTTGTATGCGCGTTGCTGCCCTTAGGGATTTGACTACCATGTCGTCGATGTACACCTCCACGCTCTTCCCGATCTGTTCGTGGAACATTTTTGTGATCAGCCTTTGATAGGTCGCCCCGGCGTTCTTCAACCCAAAAGGCATGACCTTGTAGCAATAGGTTTTTCGCTCGCTGATGAAAGCCATCTTCTCATCGTCGTCTGGATGCATCCGGATCTGATGGTATCCTGAGTAGGTGTCCATGAAACTCAGGAGCTCGTACCCGTAAGTGGCTTTGACGAGGCGATCGATGTGCGGCATCGGAAAGCTGTCCTTCGGACACGCTTTGTTGAGGTCTGTGAAGTCGACGCACACCCTCCACTTGCCGTTCTTCTTCTTCACTACGACGGTGTTGGCTAACCATTGGGGGTATTTCACTTCCCGAATGGTCCCCATAGCGAGCAGCTTGTCCACTTCGTCTTTAATGATCTTGTTTCGGTCGGAGGCCATCTTTCTCCGCTTCTGAATGACAGGTTTGTGCACGGGATCTGTGTTGAGCCGGTGGGTGACCACCGTTGGATCGATCCTTGGCATGTCCTCATGGGATCATGCGAAACTTCCTCGATTCTTCTTCAGGAACTCGATCAGCTGAGCCCTGATTTCTGGCTCGAGTCCGGCACCTATACCGATGATCCAAGCCGGGTCGGAGTCGTCGATGCAGACTTGCTCCACTTCTTCGAGCTGCAGGCCTCCCGATATTTCTTCGGTGGCTTGGCTTTCTACGTCTTCGGCGCTGAGGATCTTGGGGATGCCCGGGGTTCCGCCCTTTCCCCTCTTCTTGCGCCGCTTCCTCATGATCACCGATGGCGGAGGCGGAGCGGCCGTTGCTAATTTCTATCGGCCGGCCGGCTAGCTGTCGCTGCATTCGGCCTTCTCGACGTTCTTAGGCGCGCTCATCGCTTTGTAGTGCATCATGTAGCAGAGGCGATAGGCCTCGCTGTTTCCTCGGACCTCGTCGATGGTCCCTTATATTCGCCCCGGGAACTTGATGCATCGGTGGTACGTGGACGGGACAGCTCTCATCGAGTGAATCCAAGGTCTCCCGACGATCACATTGAAATGCGATCGTACGTCCAGCACCATGAACTCAGTCATCCGATGTACGGTTCCGGCGTAGACGGTGAGATTCACCGTTCCCAGTGAAAGGGCTACGTCTCCGTTGAAGCCTGATACCTTGCGCGGGCGGCCTCCGATGACGAGGCCTTCGATCTTCATCCACGTCAAATAGTTGTATGTAATGACGTCGACTGAGCTCCCATTGTCCACGAGGACGCGGGCGACGTCGCATCCTCCTATGTTGAGCTCTAGGACTAGAGCGTCGTCGTGCTCGTCGGCGCACACTTCCTCGTCAACGAATTCTATCGTTGTCTTCGGACCGGTCATCCGCGCATCTTCCCGGGCGGGCTCTTTTCCTCTGCGCTGGTAGGCTTTGATACTGTTGATGGAGTCCTCGCAGAGACGGGATCCTCCCATGATCAGATCGATCCTTGGTCTTGCGGCTGGTCTTTCGTCGTTCGCGCGCTCCGTCGTGGCCTCTTTGATCGCAAGGCTCCTCTTCGGTGCCTCCTGGCTTCCTCCTGTGCGCTGAGCGGGGGCCTCCTGCCGGTTCGGCCATGTCCGATTGTTGTTATTCCATGGTTGGGAGGGCTTCTGGGAGACATTATTGAATTATCCCTGCTCGATCTTTCTCTGGATCATCTTCTTCAGGCCGGCGCACTCGTCGGTCGCATGACCGTGGTACTCGTGGAAGGAGCAATACTTGCTCAAATCCTTCGGCCACGCTTTCCTCTCGTAACCTCCTCGGCCGCCGGAATAGCCTCCTCAATTGTTTGAGAAACCTCCTCGGCCTCCGGAATAACCTCCTCGGCGTTCTGAGAAGCCGTCTTGGCTGCTTGGGAAGTTTCCTGGCTGGGAGTTTCTTTGCGGATGTCCCCCCTGCTGATGACTCGGGCGGTTGTCGGTTGCCTCCTTCTTCCCGTCTACTTGGTAGACTCTATGGCTCGGGGCTTCTTGAACTCTTCGCTCGTCGGGACCGTCTCGGTTTCTTCGGTCTCGTCGCTCCCCTTCTCTCCTTGTTTTGGACGACGA
Source organism: Parietaria judaica (assembly GCA_954871525.1). NCBI lineage: Eukaryota > Viridiplantae > Streptophyta > Magnoliopsida > Rosales > Urticaceae > Parietaria > Parietaria judaica. The sequence continues at coordinate 7,355,050 of OX940868.1, forward strand.
TCCTTCTCGCCCGTCTCCGCTTTCCTTCTTCTCCGGCCTTGCTCTGCCTTCGGCTTCCTCTTCTAGCCTTTTCTTGATTGCTTTATTCTCTTCCATGTCCATGTAGATCGTTGCTTTGTGGAGGGCATCCTCTATCGAGTTTGGCAGTGAGACGCACAGCTCATCGTTGAACAGGGTCTGGTAGTATAGCCCGTGTTTCAAGGCTTGGACCGAGACGACGTCGTCGATCTTCGGGATTCGGAATATGACGTTCTTGAGCTTCTCCACGTACTGCCGGAGAGGCTCGCTCTTCCCCTGCTTGACATCGAAGAGGTTGGATACCGTCAGCTCCGTCTAGACGTAGATGGAGAAGTGTTTTAGGAAAAGGGCGACCAGCTCGTCGGAGGTGTCGATGGAGCCAGGCGTTATCCTTGCGAACCAATCACTGGCACGACCTTGCAAGCTTGCGATGAAGAGTCGGCAGAGGACGGCTTCCTTCCGGACCTCCTCGCCTCCGATGTGGTCTGTCGCGATCCGGAATGATTTCACGTAGGTGTGGGGATCCGTCTCCCCTTTATACGGCGTGAGCTTGATCTTTGGCAGCTCTTCCAATTCTATTCTTCGGATTCTCGTCGTGAACGGGGTGATCCTGGCTTCTCTCACCATCCTGTCGATCTCCGGCGCTGAGCTCGTCGCTTGATGCACTTGCGATGCGACCTGCCCGAGCTTGGCCTCCGCTAGCCACCTCTTCGACGACATCACTGCCATCGCCTTAGCCACCTCTTCGGCCACCCTCGTCGCCACGTCCACCGTCGAGTTGTTGACGTGGTTTCCCACCTCAATCAGTCAAGTGTGACTTGTGAGTGTATGATATTTTTGAATGAAACAATTTGGTGGAATTCGATCTCTCACGTTGCAAGCTCACGATTCACTCACGATATATATATAAGTATATAAGCGATATAAATGAGACGAGGGTTTTTTTATAGAGGTTCGTCCCAAGGCGGTAGTTGACTACTTCCTCTGTTAGTTTATTGCGACAATGAACATAGACGGATAGCTACAGGCAGCCAAATCACGTCTGAGAGCAAGAAGAAATAGAGGAAGAAAGAAAGAACACAACAAGATCTCAAAATGACAAGAATGCCGGGTAGAAATTCTTTAGTGTATTCTCTCGAGGTTGTAAGTGTGCGTGTCCGTTGATCTGAGCTTGAGCTTGGCATTTATAGACTTCAATTCTTCCCGTTGAACTTCCAGGAATCGAGGGGTCTTCGCTCCGTGCTGACCGGGTTGAATGGACGATCTGGCTACACGTGTCCCACGACTTCGTTCTGGTCGTCGCGTTTGAATTATGCCCGTTGAAGACTTGACTTCGTGCTCCTAGTCTTCCGTATGAATTTGAAATGGGATGCCGGGTAGAGAATATGACGACTCTACCCTCGTCTTTCTGGGCTGCTACCGAGTGGATTTGGGCTTTAGAACTCATTGGGCCGAGTAGCCTATGTCCATTGGTTCTTGGTCTGACTGAGAATCTCTTTGGGCTTCTTCAAATGGGATTTTACGAATACCAGTTTATTTCTTTAAAGCCTTTTATCATGGTTTGTAAATTTAATTAATTCACAACCTTAGCACTATATGTCACATTAAATAATGACGAATTTGTACATCAACAGTTAGCCCCCTACTATAAAAAATACGAAGTAAATTTTATAGTATTTACTCGATGAAATCATGTAAAATTCGTGCCGGATAGGATTAATTAAATTTGTGACTTTTGCCGCAAATCTGCATAATCCGGGCAGGATTTTGGATAATTTCGAGATCAGATGGACGGATAGGGTCTTGAAGCTGTAACCGTTGCTTCGAATTTTGGGCGGGAACAGTTACAACACGTGTCCCATTTTGCAGAGTTCGAAGGGAATAAACTCTTCACATTCTCCTGACACAGCTGTCGTGCTGACGTGTCGTCGGATAGCTCGCTGATCTCAACCGTGGGATGAGGTTTGTTGCGTTTTTTGAGGAGACCCTAACCGTAGGATCAGCGACAATTTTCGAGTATAAATACTCGAGTGATTCGCATTAAATGGGCACGTCTCTTCAGCTTCAGCCCGTCGCACGTCTTTCGAAGGTAACCTCTTCTCTCTTTCCTTTATATATACTCTATATGGTATTCGAATACCATTTTCGAATTTTTAGAGAGAAAACTTTGAGTTCTAGTGAGATAAACTCTGCGAATCGCCATTGGAGATACTTTGAGGTCTTCTCTTCGTCGTCTTCTTCATCACTCTCGTAGGGGAATCAGGTTCTAGTTTCTTCTCCGTTCTTCTCTGTGTCTGTTTTGGGGATTGTTCTAGGTTTCTAGATAGTATTTTTCCTATTTTCTTGAATTTCTATATTTTCCAGTTTCTGGGTTTTGTGCTCGTCTAGATTTCTTTCGGTTTTTTCTAAAATATCTTTATAAGATGGGTCCTAAGAAGACGGTGTCGAAATGGCAAACGGAGTTTCTGACTACAGATTCTCCCAAGTCAGTTCTGAAACCTAAGGATCTGGTTAGGATCCGAGTAGAGTATAGGATACCTTTGTCGATAGAGCTTAGGTTGCCGGGTCCGGATGAACATGCCGACGAGCAGAACTCGGACGGCTGGATCTGTGTATACCAGAGGTTCTTTGAGTCCGGGGGGCTTAGATTTCCTATTCCCGAGCTCATCCTAAAGTACCTTAGTTATCTAGGGGTTTCTATCGGGCAACTTAGCCCGAATTCTATCCGGATCTTGATGGCCCTGCTTGTCCGGTCCCATGAATGTTTGTATTCACTTACAATCTGGGACTTGTTGACGGGCTTGGTCATCAAGGCCAACGGTCAGGCCAAGGGTAGGTTTTTCCTATCCGTCAAGGAAGGGGAGATCATAACCGGTCTTCCCAAGAAGGAGAGTGCTTGGACCCACAAGTATTTCTTCTTCATGGCCGGTCAGGAAACGCTCGGTTCTTGGCCGGGCTATAGGAATGAATGGGTCCACGAGATAGGTAAGGTTCTGGGTTAGGTTTTCTATTTTTTTTTTCTATTCGGCTGTTTTTATGTGTTTGCTAAATTTTCTTTTATCTTCATCTTGTGCAGTCGAGGACCCTGAGAAGCCTAAGTCTCGTCCGATTACGGAGGAGTGGAAGGCTTTGAAGAGGAAGCTGTTCCCTAACGGTCCGGAGCTGTGGTCGAACTTCACAAAAGAGAGGTTCGAAGCTACTGGACTTTGGGTTGAGCCTGACGAGAAGGAGTTTCCGGGTATGGCTCTTAAATCTGTCTTTTTGGCTTTGTTTCGTGTTTGTCTATCTTATTTTTCTTATTTTTTTTTAAGTATGGATTTTTAACGTGTAGAGGATATGGACGCTCTTCGCCCGAAGGGTCAGAGTCTTCGTCAGAAGCGGAGGCAGGAGGGTCAAACCGGAGGTTCGGCCTCTGCTGGAGCTGTTCGTCAGGAGACGAACAGACGGGTTAAGGGGAGGGGGCCTGGCGCATCTGTGCCGGCCAAGGCTGCTCGTCAGGAGACGAGTAGGGGGAATGAGGAGACTCCTGCTCGGGAGCCTCTTGCTGAGGTCGCCTCTGGGGCGATCAAGAAGAAGGATGTCGTCGAACTTTCCGACGACGGAGAGAGCACTCCGGAGGTCACGCCTTCGGCGAAGCCTTCGGAGAGGGAGGTTGCCCCTTCTTCTGCTCCTGCTCGTCCTTCCAAGGGCGTGATTCGTCCTTCTCAGGACGGAGCCGCCCCGAGGACGGGCTCAGAGGTGGCCGCGAAAAGGCCGCACGAAGGAGGGGACTCTGGGGTCCGGAAGAAGGCGAAGGGGGATCCGGCCCCGAAAGAGGTGGTGAGGAGGGACTCAGTCCCGAAAGGAGGCGCGAGGGTCTTGGAGAAGGGTAAGGGGGTTTCTCGGGAGAGTGAACGCCCGAAGGAGGCCTTGGCCTTGAAGGAGGACGTGCAGCGCCTTACTGCCGAGCTGGCCGAAGCCCGGCAACGATCCGCTGATCGCGAAGCTGAGAAGAAGGCAGTCCGTGCCTGGTATCGCCGAAAGGTGGAGGAAAGGGACGCGCTAATCGCGTGGTACAAAGGTACGGCTGCTGACAACAGTTGCTTGGATCAAGCCGAAGGTTGCCTCGAGCTGATCCAAGACATCATTGACGGCAACGTCCAAGATTTCGAGGCTGAGAAGGAGGTCCTAGAAGGCAACGCTGCTCGCTACCAAGCTCTCTTGGATGCGGTTCCGGCACCGCTGATAGGGTCTCCGGCTCTGTCTCCAGATGCCGAGCTGACCGATGTTCCTCTTGTAGATCTGAGCCTTCGGTCCGAGCAATCATCCGCCAAGGAGTCCGCTTCCGAAGATCCCGCCATCGAGCCCGTCGTTGAAGATCCCGTGGCCGGAGAGGCCGTCATTGGTAAGCCCACCTTGTCCGCCGTTGCCGATACCGAGGAGGTGATCCTCGAAGAGCCGACCCTGAACGAGCCCGCCGCTGCCGAGGAGACCGTCGCCCTTGAAGAGCCGATCCTAGATGAGCCCGACGTTGTCGAGGAGACTGCCGAGCATGGAGCCCAAGCCGGCGAAGGAGAAGGAGAAGAGAAGGAGGAGGAGGAGGACCGAGAGGTCGTGGGGGTACCCGGGGTTGACACATAGAGTGTCCCCCATTTTTTTTTGTTTTTTAGTTAATAAGGCCTAAGGCCAAAACAATTTTTTACGGGCAAGTTTACGGCGGCTTGAACCCTTTTTTCTTTTGTAATGTTTTTTGGATATGCCCGCGGTTAGGGCCTTTGCTTATTTTCTATTCTATATCATGCTCGTTATTTCCTTGCTATGCTTTGTTTGCCTGTGTTTCTAAGTTAATTTTCTATTCGTACTTTTCTATATATACTTTCCTATCCGAGGTTCCGAATGTCCTATTGTATGCTGGGATAAATAACAAAAGATTGAAAGTTTTGAATCTGCTAAGTATAAAAAATACACGGGTACCTTTTGTTGTTGTGCTCCTTTGACACTTCTCGTCTAGTCTGTTCTGTTCGTCCATCACAATATTCCGCAGGTCGCGTTTTCTGAAAAACACATTTGTAAAAAACCAGATGTATGTTGTTACATATTTTTTTTTAGGGGGGTTAGGCTTGTTGCCTTAAGGGACGGGTTGGATGCCCGTTTAGGTTTGTTACCCGGATAGGCTTGTTGCCCTATATGACGGGTTAGTTACCCGGGTAGGCTTGTTGCCTTATGCAATGGGTTTGTTACCCGGGTAGGTCTGTTACCTTATGTGATAGGTCTGTTACCCGGGTAGGTTTGTTACCTTAGGTGATGGGTCTGTTACCCGGGTAGGCCTGTAACCTTGATGGGAGTTTCGGGACATTTTTCCTTTTAGGCCGGTTCTATTGAGTCTTGCGATTCATGATTCTCGGGCCTATTCGGTTTTGGGTTTGGATTGGGACTGCGCCCATCGTTTAGGATGGGCTGCCTACGTACCCCAAATTCGGGGATCAAGTCATTACGTAGTTCAGGGGAGACCGGGTAGGTCGGGTTAGGCGTAATATTTCCTTAAGTGCATGGCATTCCAGCTGCGGAGGACTCTTGTTCCCTCCGGAGTGGCTAGCCGGTATACTCCAGGTTTTACTACTTCGGTGACGATGTAAGGTCCTTCCCAGTTAGCCCCGAGCTTGCCCGCGTTCAGCTCGGCGGTGTTCTGGAAAACTTTTCTGAGGACCAACTCTCCCACTGTGAATTTTCGACGTTTGACCTTTGAATTATAGTACCTTGCTATCGAGTTTTGATAGTTGGCAATTCTTATCAAAGCTTGTTTTCGTCTTTCGTCGATGTAGTCGAGCTGGTCTTCCCTCATTTCGTCGTTGAGTTCTGCGTCCAAAGGGGCGAATTCCCTTCGGAGGCTGGGTGTCTCTATCTCTGCTGGTATTACGGCCTCAGTGCCGTGTACCATTGAGAAGGGGGTTTCCCGGGTGGCCCTACACGGGGTAGTTCTGTAGGACCAGAGGACTCCTATGAGCTCATCTGCCCATCGTCCTTTTTTGGTGTCTAGGCGTCTCTTGATTCCGTCCACTATTACCCGGTTAGCTACTTCGGCTTGACCATTGCCTTGAGGATATCTCGGAGTGGACGTGTTCAAGGATATTTTCCAATTTATGCAGAAGTTTTGGAATCTCGTCGAAATGAATTGTGGTCCATTGTCAGCTATTATCTCTTTTGGGAGGCCGAATCTGCTGATGATGTTTTTCCATAGGAAATTTTCTACATCAACATCTTTAATGTTTGCGTACGATTCTGCCTCCACCCATTTTGAGAAGTAATCGGTCACGACGAGTAGGAAACTTTTCCCGGTCGGGGCTAGGGGGAACGGTCCTACTATGTCCATGGACCATTTCATGAACGGGTACGGAACTGAGACTGATGAGAGTTCTTCTGCCGGTCTGTGTATGGACGGGGAGTGTCTTTGGCATTTGTCGCACATTTTGGCGTAGTTTTCACTGTCCGCCAACATAGTGGCCCAGAAAAAACCTTGCCTTTTTGCTTTGTTTGCTAAAGATCTTCCTCTCGAATGGTTGCCGCATTCTCCGGAATGGATTTCGTGAAGTACTATTTGAGCTTCGGTCTTTCCTAGGCACCTTAGGTAGGGTCCGGTATAGCTACGTTTGTACAATTTTTCCCCGATCATGCAAAATCTAGCGCTCTGGATCCTTAGTTTCCTAGCTTTTTGCTTGTCTCGAGGTTTGGCTCCGGTTAGGATGTAGTTAATGATTGGGGTCCTCCAATCATCCTCTTCCAATTGGATATTGCAAACTTTGCGGGTTACGCTGGGTTCGTCTATCGTTTCGACCGGGATTATCCTTCTGACCTCGGGGTCCGAAGTTGAAGCTAACCCGGCCAGTGCGTCTGCTGACGTGTTTTCACTCCTCGGTATTTGGACTATTTCGACGTGTTCGAATTGTTGAATTAAGCCTTTTACTACCGAGAGGTATTTTTCCATCCTGTCATCTCGGGTGGCATACTCGCCACTGATCTGACTGCTAACTAGCTTTGAGTCGGAGTGGGCCCTTACTTTCCGGGCTCCCACGGCTTTTGCTAGTTTGAGGCCGGCGATGAGGGCCTCGTACTCGGTCTCGTTGTTTGTCGCGTGGAATTTCAATCGAAATGATTGTTCCAACACTTCTCCCGTGGGGGATATCAAACGAATTCCGATCCCGGATCCGCCTTGGTTTGACGCGCCGTCGACTTCGAGTTTCCATTCTCCGTCCTCGTGGCCCTCTTTTGAACCGTCGGCTGGTAATTCGATGAGAAAGTCAGCCAATACCTGTGATTTTGCACAGGTTCGGATCTTGTATTCTATATCGAATTCGCTTAATTCGACGGCCCATTTCGTGAGCTTTCCCGATTGATTCGGGCTGTGGAGGATGATTCTCAAAGGTTGGGTCGTCATTACCATGATGGTATAGGACTGAAAGTAAGGCCGAAGCTTCCTCGCTGCGGTTATCATTGCCAGCGCGAGTTTTTCTATTGCCGGGTATCTGGTTTCAGCGTCTTCCAATGATTTGCTGATGTAGAAGATCGACTTCTGCTCTCCACGGTCCTCTCTCACGATTACTCCACTCACCGCCGATGGTGAGACAGCCAGGTATAAAAACAATGGCTCTCCCAAGATTGGTTTGGTGAGTATTGGTGGGGTGGAGAGGTACCTTTTCAGCTTTTGGAAGGCCTCTTCGCACTCTTCGGTCCATTCGAACTTTTTATTACCTTTCAAAAGTTTGTAGAAGGGTAAACATTTGTCCGTGGCTCTTGATATGAACCGGTTAAGAGCGGCGATTCTCCCAGTCAGCCTTTGCGTCTCTTGAACAGTCCTCGGGGAGGGCATGTTCTGGAGGGCATTTATCTGGTCGGGATTGGCTTCTATACCTCGCTGTGTGACCAGATAACCTAGGAATTTTCCTGAAGTTACCCCGAAGGTGCATTTCGTCGGGTTGAGCTTCATTTGATACTTTCGTAGTATGTTGAAGCAGTCTTCTAGGTGGGTCACGTGATCCGTTCCTTGGGAGGACTTTACCAACATATCATCGACGTAGACTTCCATAGTTTTACCGAGATGTTCGGCGAACATTTGGTTGACTAATCTTTGATATGTGGCTCCGGCGTTTTTCAATCCGAAGGGCATAACTTTGTAACAGTATATTCCTCTATCGGTTATGAACGCTGTTTTTTCTTGGTCCTCGGGGTGCATTAAGATCTGGTTGTATCCCGAGAATGCGTCCATGAATGACAGTAGTTCGTGCCCACATGTTGCTTCGACCAGACGGTCGATATGGGGCATCGGGAAACTGTCTTTTGGACAAGCTTTGTTCAGGTCGGTAAAGTCGATGCAAACTCTAGCCTTCCCGTTTTTCTTTTTCACGACCACCGTATTTGCTAACCAGTCCGGGTATTTGACTTCCCTGATGGATCCGGTTTGCAGCAGTTTTGTGACTTCTTCGTTTACGGCTTGGGCCCTGTCCGGGCCTAGCTTTCGCCTTTTCTGTTTCACCGGCTTGTAGCTCGGATCTACGTTTAGGCGATGGGTTGTGATGCTTGGGTCTATGCCGGGCATGTCCTTGTGAGACCAAGCAAAACAATCCCGATTTTTGGTCAGGAATTTGAGGAGATCTTTTCTGACGTTATTGTCTAGTCCTTTCCCGATTCCTACCCAGTGGTCCGGGTTGTCGGGATCGATCTGGACCTGGACAGTCATTTCCAGGTTAGGCCCATCTGTATCGGTGGTCCTTTCCTGTCCGTCATCCTCTTTTTCGTCTACCGCCATTAATTGCTACGCGGTAGATCGCTCTTGTCCGGCTTTGACGGCCTGGATGTTCCGGAACGCGCTCATGTAGCAAATTCTGGATTGCTTTTGATTTCCCTTGATTTCAACGATTTTTCCCGCCCTATTCGGGAAGCGTATTAGTTGATGGTAGGTTGACGGTACGGCCTTCATCATGTGCAGCCAAGGTCTTCCCAAGATCATGTTGTAAACTGACGGGCAGTCCAACACTAGGAAATTTTTGGTCTTCCCGACCCCTGCTGCTGCGATGGATAGTCGCACCGTGCCAATGGCATTGATGGTTCCTCCATCGAAGCCGGTTAGCGGGATGGCTTCTCTGTTGATCTCTGTTTCTTCTACTCCCAGTTTTAGCAATGGCTCCAGGAAGATCACGTCGACTGAGCTCCCGTTATCGATCAGGATCCTGTCCATCGTATACGAGGAAACTAGGAGTGTGACGACCAACGCATCGTCGTGCGGACCAATCAGTGTGGCCGCCTCACTATCTTTAAATGAGATCTCGAAGTCCGGCTCTTGCCTCGGTATGATTACCGGTCCGGCTTTGAGCCTCCTCTGATGGGCCTTGATGGAGTTTACCGAGTTACCATGCAGTTGGGAACCTCCCACAATAATGTAGATTCGACCGATGGGCTCGGGGATGTCGCTGAGCGGCTCTCCGGAATTCTCCGTTTCTTCGTACGTTTGCTCGTCTGATTCTTCAAGCATGTGTACTCGTCCTCTTTTGCTGGGCTGTATGCTTTCGCGCGGCGTTCTGTGTTGCTCTTCTCTTTTCTGGCCGGTTTGGTGTTGATTTTGGGGAGGGCTTTGCTCGATCGGTTGCCCACCTTTCAGCTCATTGCCGAAGTTTATTTCCCCCAACTCTCCATTGATGTACTTTTCCGCTAGGCGAGCACGGAGTACCATACAATTCTTCGTATGATGTCCGAATACCTTGTGGAAGTTACACCATGCTTTCGGGTCGTGCTTCGGGAAACCTTCGTGGCTGTATGGTGGGAAGTCTCTCGAGCTGACCAGGACTTCTCCAGGAGTTTCTTCTGCCTCGATCTGTTCTTCGAACTCCGCGGTTTCCGAATTTACGTTGAAAACGTACGGGCTTCGCGTGTTCGGTCCGTTGTTGGCCCTCGGATTCTGGGTTTGGAATGGGTGCTTCTGGACTGGAGGGGGATTCCTTTGTCCCCTGAACGGGATGCTGTGATTCCCGGCCCTAGGCGGCGGCTGCTGCCCGGGTGGTCCGGTATTCCGCTGATGGACGGGTAGAGACCCATGTCTCCTTCGCATGGCTTCGAGTTCTTCGTCATGCCTGATCCAATTGGATGATCTGTGGATTACGTCTTCGATGGAGTCGTAACGATTCACGACGATGTCCGTTTTGAACTTCGAGTCGTACCATAATCCGGCCGTGAGGGCGGCTATGGCGGTTTCGTCACTGATCCCGTTTATTTTGACCATGGTCTTTTTGAACCTGGTCATGAAAGCTCTGAGGGGCTCTCCTCTCTCTTGCTGCAATGCATAGAGGTTTGCCGCCGTGATCTCAGTTTCCATAAACATGGAAAAATGTTTGAGAAAAAGGGTCGTTAGCTGTCCGAAGTTGTCTATGGAACGTGGTTCAAGTTTCGAGAACCATTCCATCGCTGGGCCGACCAGATTTTCAGAGAAATATTGGCAGCGCCCAGCGTCCAATTCGTCCGCTTCCAGATGGGCTCGCCCCATCGCAATCCTGAAGGACCTCAAGTGTACTTTGGGATCGGTCGTCCCGTCGTACTTTGGCACATATACTCGTCCGCCTTCCCTGAGTATAACGTTAGTTATGACGGGCTTAAAGGGTGTCCTTTCTGCCTCCTCCACTAGACGTTCTATCTTGGGGGCAGCGGTAGTGGCGCTGTGCACGCGAGAGCGCACGTGAATGAGCTTCTCATTCATTTCGGCCATTGAGCGTTTGAGCTCCTCCAATTCTGTGCGTTGGGGAGCTTGTTCGGGACGCACAGAATGGAGGGGTTCCTGTCCGTACACCGGGCTGGGATACCTCGGGTACGTGACCGGGTGGCCGTTGAGGGCCTGGCTGATGTTACGGCTTTGCTCGTACCCCGATTGTCGGTTTTGGGGTCCCGGGCGTTGGTGACTGCTCGAAGCAACATTCCCCGCATTAGACGGGTAGAAGCCCGTCAAGGGGGTAAAAAGAGGTGTTCCTGTTTCGGGAGGCGGAGGAGGCGTCGCGGGTCTAGGGCCGCTGGGTAGTCGGGGCTGGTTTTGCCTTGGCGCTTGCGGATTGTCCACGTCGGCAAAGTCGAAGTGGACAGCGTCGAGCCCGGTCCGGCCTTGACTCCCCGAGCTTTGTCCCGGATTAGTCCGGTTAGCGTTTTGGCGACGCTCATTTCGGGCTTGGTTGGCTTCCAGAGATTCGAGTCGCTGGCGCAACTCTCGATTCTCTGCAGCGCTAGCCTCTAGCTGAGACTGTAGGTTGCTTGATTCCGTGTTTGGATCTGGGTTGTTCACCTCAGATCCGTTCACGATTGCGACTTCGTTGTTGCTCATGTTCGCGGAGTGCTTTGAGCTTTATGGAGTTAGCGAGATCAATTTCCCACAGACGGCGCCAAACTGTTGACGTGGTTTCCCACCTCAATCAGTCAAGTGTGACTTGTGAGTGTATGATATTTTTGAATGAAACAATTTGGTGGAATTCGATCTCTCACGTTGCAAGCTCACGATTCACTCACGATATATATATAAGTATATAAGCGATATAAATGAGATGAGGGGTTTTTTATAGAGGTTCGTCCCAAGGCGGTAGTTGACTACTTCCTCTGTTAGTTTATTGCGACAATGAACATAGACGGATAGCTACAGGCAGCCAAATCACGTCTGAGAGCAAGAAGAAATAGAGGAAGAAAGAAAGAACACAACAAGATCTCAAAATGACAAGAATGCCGGGTAGAAATTCTTTAGTGTATTCTCTCGAGGTTGTAAGTGTGCGTGTCCGTTGATCTGAGCTTGAGCTTGGCATTTATAGACTTCAATTCTTCCCGTTGAACTTCCAGGAATCGAGGGGTCTTCGCTCCGTGCTGACCGGGTTGAATGGACGATCTGGCTACACGTGTCCCACGACTTCGTTCTGGTCGTCGCGTTTGAATTATGCCCGTTGAAGACTTGACTTCGTGCTCCTGGTCTTCCGTATGAATTTGAAATGGGATGCCGGGTAGAGAATATGACGACTCTACCCTCGTCTTTCTGGGCTGCTACCGAGTGGATTTGGGCTTTAGAACTCATTGGGCCGAGTAGCCTATGTCCATTGGTTCTTGGTCTGACTGAGAATCTCTTTGGGCTTCTTCAAATGGGCTTTTACGAATACCAGTTTATTTCTTTAAAGCCTTTTATCATGGTTTGTAAATTTAATTAATTCACAACCTTAGCACTATATGTCACATTAAATAATGACGAATTTGTACATCAACAATTATGTCAACCTCACATTTTATAAGTTATATACAATGTTATAGAATGATTTTACATAAAAAAAAATAGACTAACTAGCTTAACTTAACTAATTTCCAAAAATATGTACTTTTGCCGCAATAAGGTCATAATTCAGAAAGACATCAATTACAAAAATAATTATGTCAAACTAACAGTTCCCTAATTATATACAATGTTACAAAACGAAATTACAGAAAAAAAAATTAAAATATATCTAAAATTCACTATTTTTAGGAAAATTGGTACTTTTGTCGCAATTAGAGTAGATAAGTTACAGAGAAATGGTTTTCAGCGATAAATCGCTCGATTATCGCGAAAATCGAAACCATGTTCCCACGACACGGAGTCCGGCTTATTCATAAATATGAGCAATCGTACAATATTCTTATCATAAAAAGTTATATATATATATAGTTATATAAAATTACGTTCAATATAGTTTAAATTAAATCTATATAATCAAAACCAGGTTAGTTAGTTTCTCGCCTCAAATTTACATAATACATGAGTTTACATAATACATGAGATTGACACCAAAAATAACATAAAGATACACGACATTAATGACCATCGTATAAAACATTATTCCAACGACACTAATTCAACCGTCGTTAAATATCCAATAAAAAATTAAATGTGCCACGGCTAGTGTGAAAGGTCGCCGCGTGGTGTCGGTGTTTGAAAATATATTTGCATCAGGATGTAATTATCACGATAATTAGTTGTCGATCTGTCCGGGTAATATTTCAAAATTATTTAAATCGAAAAACTTATTACACGTAACACAGATCGACTATCGGATAATACTAAATCAAGATCGGATAATAAGTTAGCAATTTAATTTTAACTATTAGTTTCATAACGATATTATTAATAATTTAGTCCACATGAAATAAATAAATAAAAAAAAAACAAATATTTTTTTTGCATTATTGACCCAATGCATAAGGCCGTATTTCAATTGATGATTTTGACTGCGCGTTGTGACTTTGGGGCAGGGCTCAGCCGATGCTGGAGAAACTCCCGTGATATTCTGGGGTATTCTCTCGGTCTCCTCGTACTGAAGTGTGTGCTCCGTCGACATGACTCTGGCATAAACTTTTAGTTGATGGTTCTTTTTAAGTTTTCGGAGAAACAACGTCTCACTAAGCCAAACCGAGAGAGAGAGAGAGAGAGAGAGAGAGAGAGAGAGAGAGAGAGAGAGAGAGATCAAATTTTACTACGGGGAGGTGTGAAAAATGTGCAGAATGTACCTGTACCCCCTCCGGCTGATCCACTACCCACTTTCATGACGGACATGGCACAAATTTGCTATAAAGTTCTTCGCAAAACAACAAATATGCTCGGAGCAAGGATTCACCAAATTACCACTCGACATGGGTGTGACAGGAGGGATCATCAATTCCACCATCACTGTTCGACATTGGGATAAGTTCATGATTATGCTTAAGGCCAACGCGTTTAAGAATTTTGGTCCTCGAATTCTACGCACCCCATCGTGACGAGGCATCACATGGATTTGTGATCGTTCGGGGTACAAATTTCCTATTTTTCCCGCGGCCGTAAATGAATTCTACAGAAGCCCTAATTGAGTGACGGGGAGAATGAGCGTAACTGTTTGGGTACCCAAGAATTGGGCTGAAAGTTCTACGACATGGCCGCATCGATTGATAACGAGTTCAGAAAAGTAAAAGAATACCAATACTTTTTGTTAACGCAGTTCGGACTTCCTGTCATTACTTTTGCCGGGCACTCACCCAGATTAATCAACCTAGAGTTACAAGAGATGATTACAAACAGTAAATCATATGGACCCAAAGCTTATAAGGGAAACTCCCCCTTGTTTTCACGCCAACAGCTTTGACATCCAGCACATGAACTCTTGATGAAACGCAAGATCCCCTTGCAAACAATCAGCTACGAACGCCCCGTCCTTCTCCACTTCACTTGTAAATTGCTAATTGACTTCTCCCGAAGGTTTTAGAGATTGTCTCTGTAAGTGCTAACGAAAGCGGGGACTAATAGAAGCTGGCCTTGAAAAGCTTTCCGTCTTTAGAACGGAAATAAGCTCCATGAATCTTTCCACTGATTAGAATCATCACACAATAATGTTCATTAACTTCAGCGTGATATACACTAATAAATGCAGTGAGAGATCGACTCAATCACTCCTTGATTTAGGATACGACTTAAATAACTTCCTGAAATACTTCAACAACTGTCATGAGAATAAGGATATCAAGACTTACCAGAAATAGACAACACGAAATCATGAATTGATAAATAGTCAATAAGTGTAATTCATGTTTCAAAACAAACTATTTGTGAGGATAATTTTTACGACGTTAATGAATATTTTGAGGAAAAAATGGGGTCTATCATCTTGCAAAGTAACTCAAATCCCAACTATTGTTCCACGATGACCTTCACCAGCCACGTCATCACTCCGAAGGGGAAGATTGAGAATATTCTTCCCAGACCTTAAACACGAGCCACAGTCAGAAGAAAGGAAGGGTTCACCACACAGAAATCTAACCTAGCTCCTAAGCTAAGGTTCACACTCGCAAAAGGGTATAATTACCAAGGGTTCCTGCATGCAAACCCTAACGAAGATTTCTACAATAATATCGCAACCCAGAAACGCTTCAAGAAGTGCGTTACACCTAGATCTAGCCCTAACAGATCTAGGGTTTCTCAGAAACCAAACAGAGAAGGGAAGAGGAGGGGAGATAAAGCTTACCAGGTCATCGGAATCATCAGTGGGCTCAGGCGAAGGCTGAGGGGCTGAAGGCGAGGCCAGAGAAGCTCGGTACTCCGCGAGGGCGATCTCCATCATCCACTGCTCCATCCCGTTCTGAGTCGTGGTGCGATAGTCGTGCTCTTCCTTCGCGCGTCTCATCTTGGAATCACATTTGTGAAGCAGCGCCGTCGTGGTAGCGGCGCGGGTCCGGCGAGCCACCGGAGCGTCATCGACAGTCGGCGGAGCCTTCGACATCTGCAAACCCTAGCTCGGGTTAGAGAGAGAGCGTGCGAGGAAGAGAGAGAAAGAAGAGGCGAGAATGAGATCTGTAATGAAACCCTAATCTCAATAAAACTCGAAGTTCAGCTAATTCTGTCGTTTGTGTTCAAAGCGACGTGTCGTGTATTGCCTCGTGATTGTGTCGTTTGCGTGATTGCTGTCGTTTGACTCAATCTGGTCACTTGGACCAATTTCTCTGGGCCCAAAGTGAGTCTTGGCTGGGAAAAACCCAACACCAACTATATTCAAGAAAGAAAGAAAAGCACGGACCGATAAATATAATAAAATAGATATGAAAGTGAGTTTACGTTACAAAGAAAGAAAAATAAAAATAGAGAACTAACTCGACCTAAAACTGTCACCAAATAAATATCGGTATTAAAAAAATATTCCGAATGCGAAGGTTACAACTTACGTACAATGGCAACTCTAATTTGGAATAAGAAGTTAAAAACTATATAGCATCGGCAATCCTATTTTCTTCTCATCTGCTCAATATATATAAGATATTATGAAATTAATAACTCGTCAAAGCAAATGCAATTAGACTTTCTAACGTGTAATTTTTTTTAATAAATAAACTCAATTTCCTCTTAAACAGCCGAACTAAGGTATAAAAACCACAAAATTAATAATAATAAAAAATAACAATTTTATTTTTATTTTTTTTACCGGCTACGTGTGGTAACTATATAATTGAATGTATAAGAATATCTGCATGTATAGCATGATATCTGTTCTCCATAATATATAATATATATCATGGGATCACGTTCACATGTCTTGCCATGCATGCCATTCTATGTGAGTCCACGTGGCAGATTTGCAAGATCTGGTTGGTCGGTGAGTGGGCTCGCTTCATTTTAACTGCAAAATACAATGACACAAACTTCACCCACTTACGTACAACATCTACATTTAAGAGCACTAATTAACACTAATCATTGATTTCAATGGAAGTAAAACAAACTTATATCGTAAGAGACATAAAATGAAGATCGTAAATAAATTAATTGGCTCAAATATTATATGATTGCACACCTGAAATACTGTGATTCATGTCGTGTGATTAAAGCCTTTTATTGTAATTAACAAAACAATTAATCTCAGAATATATATATATATATATTTATAAGTATAATGATCAGAAATATATATATATATATATATATATATATATATATATATATATATATATATATGTATTTAATGATCCGTAGAGTACAAAATGGTATTGATGTTCACGTAATAATCAAGAAAATTATAACACTTGTCAAATAGGAAGGCGTGATAAAAAAAAAATCGAATTCTTGCAAATTTTAATTCGTAATATAAAAAAAATGCCAAGAATATAAAAGTCTTTAAAAATTGTAAATCTCATCATTATACAGATCAATTGATATTTTAACACACACAAGTAGGGATAAAAGCAAAACTAAAAAATTAGCTTTTTTTCGTCCTTGATCTGAGAAACCACGAAATTTTTCTTTGGTCCCGGTTCTGAAACATATACTAAGAGTACTTCACATAAAAACGACATGTACTTTTGAAAAATCAGAAATTAAAAACTATATATACTATAAAACACGGCAATATAAATAACAATACACTAAAGATGACATATACTAAAAACTTAAAAATGACATGTAGTTAAGGATTTAGAGTTTATGACAAAAGAATGAGAATTTTTTTGGGTCCCGGTTCCGCAAGCTCCTTATTCTGAAAAGCAGGAACCGAGACGTCCTAGCTCTTGGTTTTAAGCTAATTTTTTTGAATATAAAAAAAAAATCAATCTGGTACTAATACCGGAACTAGGAAAAAAAAGGAA
This sequence comes from Parietaria judaica, assembly GCA_954871525.1. Classification (NCBI taxonomy): domain Eukaryota; kingdom Viridiplantae; phylum Streptophyta; class Magnoliopsida; order Rosales; family Urticaceae; genus Parietaria; species Parietaria judaica. The sequence continues at coordinate 7,372,183 of OX940868.1, forward strand.
AGCAGATACAAAAATTTTAACCTACACGCAAGATGAGTTTGAAAGATTATGAATTATCACGAATAACAAGAAATAAACATTCTCTAGAGTCTAGATAGAATGCGAATTTGCAATGGGAAATCCAATTAAGTTCATACTTCTTTTATTTATTTCCGAAACAATATATCTTAGTTCTTATTTCGATGTTATGAAATGAATATTGGTATAAAATAAAGAAAAACAAGTAGACGTTTGTAGAAGAGAAGGCAATAAATATAACTAGTTATTGGGTAAGAATTGGGATCGAAGGAGCCAAAAAATATTATTTTATATGAGAAGTTATCAATTATTATTAGGATCACGTGGTATGCTTATTTGGAGATTTTTTTTTCTTTCTCATTTCCTCTTTTTGTCATGTTATGACTATTTTATCTTTCTTTCTCATGCGCTAATTCTAATAACTAAAAATTAGCTTGAATTAATATCAAACGGAGGATAAAACTAAATAAAAATTGCGGTAATTAACAATAAACTTGAGAATATACAATCTATTTTGAATATTCCCTAAAAAAAATCTATTTTGAATAAGTTTTTATACTTTTGCTCAATTATCATTGAAGTATATATGCCATTTTTTAGTGTGAAGCGTGAACATAATACATATTAAATGAATCTTTATCATCACGGTTAACAAGAAAGCATCAAAAGACCTATATTCCTTTAGAGAATGGAAGGAATATCTATAGCGATTGATCAATAATGTTCTTTACAGAATAACCGAAATTCGACTTAATTTATTTGCAGAATGCAGATACAAAGGCAGCATTAACTCGAAAGAAATTAATGAACAATATTTATAGATCACGCTTTACTGAAGTTGATTCTTATTGCACCATACTACCATCTCTTTTGACAGAATATAAATACATGTATATATACACGTATTAATATTATATATAGTTATATGGTGAAGTATATTTATGCAAGAGCGACACATTAGCATTGACACATTCGAATTAATGTCAAGTCTTGTAGCTATTTATTCCAAATTGACACTTGAGTAGCCATGAATGAGAAGATTCTTATCACTTGCTCTCTCTGCGAATGATCGAATGGTTGAGATTATTAATAATCATTTAATATCAAACAAGAAAAAGAGTACGATCATGATCGTATAAATGCTGTTAAGAGATTCTTATGATATGTTCAAATTGCCCCTCAAGATAAAAAAAAAAAAAGTTGCCCATTCATCTTAAATCGTATTCTATAATCTTTTTGACCAATATTGGCCATGATATTCTACTTTAAAATAAATGTAAAATAAAGAAAAAAAAATGGTTAAGTAATGTCTTATATTCTTTACCGAGATGCAAAATGTTGTGTTACAATTGAGGAAAGGCTATTGGAATAAATAAATTCTGATTATCCGAATGAATGCAGTGATTGTCTCTTCGGGTATTTTCATGATGAATATTGGTTTGTATTATTATTATTATTATTATTATTATTATTATATAAAGCATGTGCTCTTTGGCCAATGGCCAGCCAAATTGAAGTTTCAATTAGCTAGTCTTTTTATATATGTAGTAATGCACGTGGATGCATGTCAATTCACGTTTCAGCACGAGTCGTTCACACATTGCTTGATTCAATATGTATAAGATTGTCATATTTCAAATTGTTCAAAACATAAATAGCTGTCATATTTATTGCAAGAGAATAAAGTCGAATTGCATAAAATTGACACATGATAAAAGAAACCAAATATAATTTTTTCACAAACAATATATATTGTAGTACGTGTCAAACAATGACAAGCTCACAGCTAAATCATGGAATTCTATTTTGTAATGATTTTAAACATTTTAAATAACGTTCGAACATCAAAATAAAATTAATTAACTACAAAGAGCACTCAATTATTTATATATATACATTATGTTGGTTATGCCCGAACTCGATATTTTATCTCTCGGGTTATCGGATATCGAACCGATACCATAACCGATATTATGGGCCCACTCGGGCCCAAGTATTAATTATGATTCATATTAATTAATAATAGATTAATTAATTCATGATTGGACTTTTAGAAAGCCCATTGAGTGGGCTTTTAGAAAGCCCACTAGGTCATGACCATAGGGTATTATAAATACCCTATCATGACTCATAATTGGAACACACCAAAAACCCTAGCCTCCTAGAATTCGAGCTCCCCTCCTTGTGAGTCGAATTCGTGGCTTGCTCCCCGGTTCAATCAACGGTTGATCATCTAAACACCGACAAGGATCTAACCTATCCTCCGAGGTGTTTTCCGGTCATCTAAGACGTTCCCGAGTGACGTGGTGGACGAAATAGAGGCGCAACACTTGAGGCGCTAATTCCAAAAATCGGCAAGCTCCAAAACCAAGGAATCGGCAGTTATTCGGTACAGTTGGCAAAAGTACCAAAGTTTGGTAACGACCTCTAAACGATATCTTAATTCTCGTAATTATTCTAGATCTTTATAGTTCGATGATATCCCGTGATTTCCGCCTCGGGATTGAGAAAAGTCATCGAAAAACCCAACACATTATACAGGGCGGCCTTGATATTGGAACGGCCCTAGGTGAAACTTTTTTTGAGGCCCCAATTAGAAATACGTTTAACAAAAATAATATACTTTAATTTTTTTTTTATTAAAAACGACATGCTAATAAATAATTAAGACTTTTTTTTTCAGTTTATATTCATATCAAATCAAAAGTTCCAAACTTTAGTTATACGATATTTCTTGTCGAATATATAATATTAAATATTAGTGTTGTATTATTAACAAAACATTGGTCGAGTGTCTAACTTATGTATTATTAATAAAACATTAGTCAAGTGTCTAACTAAGTTAGATGTGAAGTCGCATCTTTTTTATTAAGGTTACTGTGAAATTATTTCATATATATAATTATCTCAGTTTAACATTTTATACAGAAAATTTGTTTTGCTATTATATTATAGATTAAAATTTTATGTCACGGTCACTATGTGATAAAGCGTTGCACAAATATTGAGTAAAGTGAAAAAAGGTAGTGTAAGTGGTAATTACTAACTACTAATTACTAGTAACTCTCTAAAAAAAACGCTAGTAATAAAAGAAATAATACTAAATTACTATTGATGGCTCCCATAATATTTGTTGTCATATAATATCACTTTAAAAGACAAATAATGACAAAATGGTGGGCCCATATTCTTAAATATATATTCATCTTCTCTTTTATAATTTCGTCGTCCATTACAGAGTTTAGAAACTTCCAACTATATTTTCATGGCAATTTTTTTTATAGAAGCTTCCAACAGTGACCATCGGAGGCCGGGGCCCTGTAAAATTGGGGGCCTTAGGCGGCAGCAAGGTTTAAAATGCCGCTTGCCGTTTTCGTTTCGAATTTTTCGTTTTACGGATATATCGCTTGCCGATGGGTATGTCGATGGGCAAATGGTAAAAAAAGGGCATGCCGTTTACCGGATTTATCGCATTTTTCGAATGGGCATACCGCTTGCCGATGGATATGCCGACGGATATTCTGTAAAAAATTTTGAGTATTTAAGCATGATATTTATATAGGTTCAAAACTACATATTTAATAAATACAAGACATAATTGTATACAACAAAACACATTTGTAACTTAAATATGTAGGTGTGAAATGTATAATGTAAAATCACATTATTAGTTGAAGTGTATAATATTAAGTCAAATTATTATGTGAAGTGAATATGTTAAGTGTGTTATAATAAGTGAATATGCATGTAAATTGTGTATGTATGTTAACAAATTTATTATTAGTTGAAGAATATAATATTATATATTAAGTGTATATGTATGTTAAGTGTATAATATTATTTGAAGTGTATAATATTAAGTTAATTTATTAGGTGAAGTGTATGTTAAGTGTGAATGTGTGATATTAGTTGAATAACAAAAGTCCCACATTGATAGATAATAAGAGTTTGGTGATGTTTATATACCAAATATTAGGGACAAGGGCTTGGGCCCTTAGGGTCATAGGATTTTGTGGATGGGTGGGGTGGGGTGGGGTGGAAAATTTAATTGGTATTTTTGCCGAAATCTACCAATAGTTTAACTTTTTTCGAAATTCCAGTCATTTTTCGCCAGTTTTATGAGTAAAAACGACAAGAGGCATGCAAAACGAAATTCGTTCCGAATTTCCCGAAAAATGGTAAAACGACAGCGAAACGGTAGGAATGTCGTTTCGGTGTTCTCTGCAAAACGAAAGCCGACCCGAATTTCGACCGAAATTCCCGAAATTTGACACCTTGGGCGGCAGCCTAGCTCGCCTTACATCAGGGCCGGTGCTATATATTCATAGTTATTTAGATCAGATGCATGTATAATAATTATTTATTAGGTAAATAATTGTATAGTTGGAAGTTGGAAAAGATATGTAGGTAGGTATGGTGTCAAACGGTTGAGATATGTAAGCTTAGGTAAGAGTACAAGAGTTTAGTTATGATAATTAAACATATAATCTAATTCTAAATCAAATAATTAGGTAGAATTGTTGGTGAATTTTAAAGAACCAATGAGTACAATGGAATAAGGTTAAGTACTAGTATAGTATAGTATAAGTATAGTATCATTAATTTGTGGAGTCAAATTTAATTTTAACTCTACCAATAATCTACTCATTTGACTCCATCATAAAAGTAATATATTCGAATATCATCTATGACTTGGGAAATAAAATTAAAACAAGTGTCTAATACCACATTTCCACGTTGTCACATTCTAATGATTTAATAAACAATGTAATTATTTACTCCGGATATTAAAAGAATATAGGAATAGATCGATTGCAGATAAAAAATAAAAATAAAAACTCTGTTAAATATAATCTGTATAATTGTTTCCCAAAAGAAAAATAAAAGTGTTTTACATACTAAAAAAAGACATTTTTTAGTCATATTAGATTATATATATATATATATATATATATATATATATATATATATATATATATATATATATAAACAATCTTTGTTCTATGGCACGCACAGTATAATCGGTGCTTTGCAATATTTGACAATAACAAGATTAGATATATTCTTTAAAATCACCAAATGATCGGTTCATGTTCATTGGTTATCTTATCAACTAAAACTAAATTTTGTTTAATTTAACTAAATGTTAATTTGACGATAATTAAAATGAATACTCATAATTTTACGTGATTTGAACTTTTAATGAATTGTGTAGCCCACATGTTTCACTAAGTAGCATGAATACAAGTGGTATCATTGAAACTAAAGGTGTGTTTGTTTGCATTAAGATCTAGACGTTTAAATTAAGACGTGACGTCTGAATCTGAATGAGACGTAGTTAAGCCTGTTCGTTTTTTAGATTTGAATACAAATCTGAATGTAATTTTACTTTCTAGTGGATTTTTTAATATAATTCATATTTATTATAAATTTAGACAATACTTATCAGTAAATATATACTTGAGATTTGATAAAATATTATGAACCGTAAAGTATTTATCATGGTATTATTTTTTAAAATAATCAAAATATTTATGATATTATTCGTGTTATTATGTATAAATTAGTAATTAATTTTAATTTTATTAATAGATGTCTTCAATTAAGAAAATAATTCACTAATTAGATAAATTATTTTATAAAAGTTATATTCGTATAATTTTGTATGATAAAATTAATTTGATAATAATATTTAATTTATTCAATCCATAAATCAATTATTTTTAATTTATTAGGTTTTTAATTTATTTTTCTCAAAAAATTTGAATTTCACGTTTTAAATAAATCATCAAAACTATATATTCCCACATATCAGTGGATTCGTCTCGTCACAAGCTTTCCAATGGTATTATTATATGAATCAATCCAATGCTCGAAAAAAAAAGTTACACAATTTTGAAAATTAGAGGAGGAGAGCGAAAAATAAAATAAAAATAAATTGTAAATGAACCAAACAATACGTGAGAAATTGTGAAAAAGAAGATGACATGTGAATACAGAGGGAGAAGAGAGAGAAATCACAAGTCTTAATAATATTCAGATTTTTGTTAAAGGTCTGACCAAATAAGAGCCTATCTAGACCTATTTAGTTTAAAAAAAAATAAAAAAAATAAATGCACTTAATAGTTCTAATTCTAACTCATTAAGATTCAGCAGCCTATTAAATGCAAACAAACACCCTAAATATTTGGATACCCTTACGAAGAGGAAATCAATTCCTTATAAGATCGCCCTCAATACATGATAATGTGATTTCCCACGCATCACTGTTGGTTCCAAACTGGATCTTAAATAAAAAACACACATAAAAACAAAAAGAGAGAGACGAGAAATCTTTTAGGGAGAATACTCTCCGTATTGAATAATGTCGAAATTACACAAAAGGAAAATTTTATTTTCTAATTACACACTACATGGTTACATAGGCAACACAAACTTGTGGTCAAGTTTAAAAATAAAAAACTAATAAAGGAAACTTGAGAATCAAATTGGAAAGCCAACTCAGTAAAACATGCCGAGCAAGCATACCTGACTGGTTCTCCGCGAGCCTCTTGAACTTCTTGAAGACTTTAAAGGCTCCTGCTTTCTCCTTAAGAGTGTAAACCCACATCCATCGGCTCTAGCCATCAAAGAAAAGTAAGAAATACTTATTTCCAATGAGTTTTTCCGGGGTGATAGGACCACACAGGTCCGCGTGCACCAGCTGGAGTGGTCGCTCTGCTCGGAAGTTGGCCTTGCTCGGAAAAGGCACTCTTGCATGTTTTGCGACCATGCAACATTGACATAGTTGGTTAGGATGTGCAATATTGGGCACCCCAAAGGCCATCTCCTTGTTACCTATCATCTTGATCACGTAGAAATTCACGAGCCCAAGTCTCGCATGTCATAGCCACGGTAGGTCAGCAATCAATGCCATCAAGAAAACCGGTTGATCTACCACCAGGTTGATCTTTTACAACCGATTTGGTGATCTCCTCACCTTCATCAATAATGCACCGTCGTGGTTCCACATCTTCAAGAACTCTCCCGAAAGGATCATTGTGTGACCGATCATAGTCATCTGCCCTAGGCTTATGATGTTACTCCTTAGCTTCAGTATGTACTAAACATCGGTGAACAAGCGTTGGTCCCCGTTCTTACATTTAAACAGGATGGAACCTATGCCGAACTTCACGCTATGAGCGTAAGCCTTGATTGGTTCTGCAAATGAAAACCCAAGCTCCAATACAATATCATTCGCTCAATTCTCTCTCAGTTTCCTTTCTTTCTCCATGCTCTACAATACAACACACACTATCACCATTTATATTATTATTATATTCATATAGATAGGGTGTGTTCTTTGATTGTCGTTTCTTTGAGTGTGTTCAATAGAACAATAATTTTGGGAATCATCATTTGGTATTAGAGTGGGGTTGTAAGTGTTGTTTTCAGGTCTTTTGAAATTCTTATTATGCTCTGTGGTTGCGGTTCTAACTAATATTCCACATAAGAAACATTTTTTGAGATTTTATAGTGTGGGTTTTCTTTGTGTCAAGGTACTGCCAACACGATGGGTGATCTCCAAGTCATCGGAGGAATCAAGAAACTCAACAAAAACAACTACAACACGTAGGAAACATGCATGATGTCCTATTTGTATAGGCATGACCTTTGGGAGGTCGTCGGCGGAAGAGAAACTACGTCACCAGAGGAAGACGCTAATGGCATCTTGCGCAGATGGAGAATCAAAGCAGGAAAAGTGATGTTCGCCCTAAAGACCACCATTGAAGAAGAGATATTGGAGCACATTCGGGACGACAAGACGCCTAAAGAAGCATGGTATACATTCCCTTTCTCACAGAAGAACGATGTGAGGCTTCAACTCTTGGAGAACGAGCTATTGCCAATCTCACAACGCGATGTGACGATTGCTCAGTATTTTTACAAGGTCAAGTCGATATGTCGTGAGATTAGTGATCTTCATTTGAAGTCCGTCATCAGAGAAGCTCGTATAAAGAGAATTCTCATCTACGGGTTGAAAAAAGAGTATTGAAAATTTCGTGATTGCTGTACAAGGATGGCCCGTTCAACCATCAATTGTAGAGCTCGAGAATTTTCTAACAAGCCTAGAAGCGATGGCTAAGCATATGGGATGCCTTACATTGAAGAATGAAGAGGAGAACATCTCCATCTAATGCACGAAGAATGGATGGCCAAGCAGAAGAAGAACCATGGAGTTGAGTCTTCTTCTAGCTCGTCGAGTCGTGGCGGATACGGTGGAGATAGCCGAGCACGTGGTAGAGGCCAAGGATGAGAGGGGGGGGGGTCTTAACAGCGAGGTCGCGGCAGTAGCTCACCCCGCCAAGAAGGCACCAAAGCCCGAAGAGACAAGAGCACGGTAAAGTGCTAAAATTGTTAAAAGCTTGGGCACTATGCATCGGAATGTCGTAGTAAGAAGCACGACGATAAAGTAAATCTGACAAGATTCCACGAAGACGAGCAAATGCTGATGTTCGCCCAGCAGGAGAGGAATAGAGAGAATAGGAGACGATCATCGAAGACGAGATCGACGCTGAGCCCGAGCGATAATCGGTCAGAGAGAAATCTGACCTGGAGGAGCCAGTCGACATGAAGTCAAGCCCGGATCCTAAGATGATAATGGCCGAAAAGAGGCCCAGCCCGGAGAAGATGGCCGAAGAGACGGTCATGCTTATCGAGGACAAGGTTATTGCAAACCTCCTTGTTGACAGAGAGAAGAAAGTCTATACCGACGTCTGGTATTTAGATAATGGTGCGAGCAAGCACATGACGGGAGATCGAGCTAAATTTGAAGAGCTCAACGAGAAAGTCACAGGGAGCGTGAAGTTCGGCGATGAATCTATCGTCAAAATCAGACGTAGAGTTCCATCCTGTTCCAGTGTAAGAATGAGGACCAATGCGTGCTAACTCAGTTGTACCACATCCCAAAGCTAAAGAGTAACATCATCAATCTCGGTCAGATGACGGAGGTCGGCAACGCAGTCGTGATGGTTGGCTTGTACTTGAAGATGTGGAACTAGAGTGGCGCCCTGTTGATGAAGGTTAAGATAAAGTCAAGCTGGTTGTACAAGATAGTCTTGGAGATGGGTCAATCCGTCTGCTTAATGGCGTCCTTAGCAGACCCGGCTTGGTTATGGCACGCACGACTTGGGCACGTAAACTTTCATGCGCTCAAGGTGATGGGAGATAAGAAGATGGACTTCGGGTTACCAAATATTGAGCACCCCAATCAGCTGTGTGAATTTTGCATGGTGGCGAAACAAACAAGAGTGCCATTTACGATCAAGGCCAAGTTCCGTGCAGAGCGACCCCTCGAACTAGTGTACACTAACCTGTGTGGTCCAATCGTCCCAGCCACTCTAACCGGAAATAAGTACTTCTTTTTACTTGTTGATGATTACAACTATTGGATGTAGGTTTATACGCTCAAGGAGAAGAGCGGAGCCTTGGATGTCTTCAAGAAGTTCAAGAGGCTCGTGGAAAACCAGCCAGGACATAGACTAAAAACCCTAGGAACAGATCGAGGAGGCGATTTCACGTCTCAGAATTTTGCGGAATACTGCGGAGAAGAAGTTCTAGAGCGACACCTCACCGGACCATACATGCCTCAGCAGAACGGCGTGGTGGAAAGACGGAATCGGAACGTCATGGACACAGCAAGGAGTTTGCTGAAAAGCATGCAAGTCCCGGCGAGGTTCTGGGGAGAAGCAGTACGATATGCAGTCTACTTGCTGAACCGTTTACCGACGAAGGCGCTGGACGAGTGCTCCCCTACCAATCGTGAAAAGGGAAGAAACCTCATCTGGAGCATTTTAAGGTGTTTGGGTGCACCGCAAACATGAATACTGTGGGAATAAAACTTCAAAAGCTCGATGATCAGAGTAAATCGCTGGTGTACCTTGGCGCCGAACAAAGGAGCAAGGCACACTGGCTTTACGACCCCCGACGCAGAAAAGTACATGTGAGCAGAGACGTTGTGTTCGAAGAAGAGAAGAAGTGGGACTGGCGAGACGAGAACAGAGAGCCTAAACAAAACTCGGTGGAGTTTATCCTCGAAGACAAAGAGGCAGTCGAGCAGGTTGAGGGAGAGAGTCCCTTCCAGGAACTAGCAACGCCCAGTTTGACAGAAATTAGTTCACCTGGAACCAGCACGACAGGAAATACCTCACCAACAGGCTCGCCCAACCAGGATCAGGGATGGTCACTTTGATCTCAGAGAGAGCTAGTTCGGGAGGTACCAGGATGGACCAAGAGGCTTCTGTACCCTGTCCGACGTCTAGAAGCGCAGGAGATTGATTTGATCCCAGAGGATCTCCTGCTAGTTATTGATCCCAGGGGTACGTGCAGAAGCAGAGAGCAGACTTCGAAGAATTTTTGCTCCAATATCCAGACTCAACACGGTCAGGCTGATGCTAGCCCTTGCTACTCAGCGACGCTGGAAAATCCATCACTTGGACGTCAAATCTGTGTTCATGAATGGTGAATTGGAAGAAGAAGTCTACGTTGCTCAGTTAGAAGGCTTCGTCGACAAGACCGCAGAGCACAAGGTGTACAAGTTGTCAAAAGCTATTTATGAGTTGCGGCAAGCACCACGTGCATGGAACAATCGACTCGACAGGAGTATGAAGAGTCTTGGTTTCAATAAGTCCTCCCAGGAGCAAGCGGTCAACATGAGGAACAACGGAGAACATGCCCTCATCGTCGGTGTGTACGTAGACGACTTGATCGTGACCGGATCCAATGCAGAATGCATAGATGGATTCAAAAAACAGATGATGAAGGATTTTGAGATGAGCGACCTCGGACTACTCTCATACTACATCAGTATCGAGGTCGATCAGAAGAAAGAATGCATCACGCTAAGGCAGACGACCTACGTGAAGAAGATTCAGAAGAAAGTCAAGATGGCGGATTGCAACACCAACAAGTATCCTATAGAACCAAAGAAAAACCTCGGGAAATATGTAGAAGGAACTCCAGTGGATCCCGCAGAGTACAGGCGTGTCATCGGGTGCCTAAGGTACTTAACTTACACCCGACTTGACATCTCATATGCAATTGGCATGGTCAATCGTCACACAGAGAATCTTAGTCGTCTACACCAGCAGGCTGCGAAGCACATCATTCGTTACGTGAAGGGAACGACGAGTTACGGGATCAAATATAGAAGAGGAAGTGAAGCTGTATAACTGGTCGATTTTACCAACAATGATCTAGCCGGTGATATCGATGATAGAAAAAGTACCGGAGGGATGGCGTTTTATCTCAACGGAAATCTAATCACTTGGCAGTCACAAAAGCAGAAAACTGTAGCCTTGTCGTCTTATGAAGGCGAGTTCATGGCAGCAACTGCAGCGTCGTGTCAAGCATTGTGGTTGAGAACTTGTTGAGCGAAGTGACTTGAGCTGAGCAGAAGCCAGTGACTCTCTACGTGGACACCAAGCCCGTGATCGCATTGATGAAAAACCCAGTGTTTCATTGACGCAGCAAGCACATCGACAACCGCTTTCACTTTATTCGTGAGTGTGTCGAATAGCGAGAGATCATTGTGAAATTTGTCAGCATTAATGAGCAAAATGCAGACATACTAACTAAGGCTCTATTGAGACTCAAATTTGCAGAGATGCGAGAACTGCTCAGTGTGAAGAACCTCGAGCCAAGTCAAGCTTACAGGGGGAACATGAGCCTAAGCCTTTATTGGCTCTGTAAGTTTTCATCCAATACTTGGATAGCAAGTTTATTATAATATATGTCTATCTTCTCCTTAGAGCACAAGTTGTAGGGTATCATGGTAATTTCCTTAGGTAAATTTTACTATAAATACATGTGAGTTGTAATCAAAATTCAAGCTCATGTACAATATCATTCGCTCAATTCTCTCTCAGTTTCCTTTCTTTCTTCATGCTCAACAATAAAACACACACTATAACCATTTATATTATTATTATATTTATATAGAGAGGGTGTGTTCTTTGATTGTCGTTTCGTTGAGTGTGTTCAATAGAACAATAATTTTGGGAACCATCACACGCTTCATGTGATCTTCTCGTCGAGCACTTCAAAACTAGCTCAATGACTCGTCTTCTAGTTGTTGGCTCCATTGTCTAAATACCAAACTTAGTATAGACCTTCTCTTCTCCATCTACGAGTACGTTGGTGACAACCTTATCTTCATTGAGCATCACCGTACTGCTTTGCTCGTCATTCTTCCTGGTCGAGTTTGACTTCTCTTCCATCACAAGCTTGTGCGTCGGGCTTAGTACTTTTTTGTCGGTCACCTCCTCGTTGGGTACCTGGTCCTCAAGAACTATGTCGACCCGCACCTGGTCGACGCGTGTCTGCTCGACCGTGTCCTGGTCGCTGCGTCGCGTTAGGTTAACCACCCGCTTGACGTGATTCAGGTCGACTAGATCCTGGTCGACATGCTCTTTGCTACTTAAATTCACATTCTCCTCGCTGAACATAAGTGTGTGCTCGTCGTCATTGAATATCATCAGATTCGCTTCTTCGTCGCGGTTCTTAGTATGACACTTATTCGCGTAGTGACTATACTTCTAAATTTTTTTAGCACTTCATTGTGCTCCTGTCCTTGCGAGTGGCGTCGTCTTAGCGGGGAGTTCTACTGCCTCGACTATGATGGTCGTGACTACGTCCTCAATCTCGACCTCTGCCACGTCCAGCTGTATCCGCTGCAACTTCGCATGTTGGAAGAAGAACCTTCTCGTTGGTTTGACTTTTTCTTAGCCATCCATTCTTCATGCGTGAGCAAGAGGCGCTTATCTTCTTTGTTATCGCCATATCCTCAAAGCCTATTCTCGTGGACTTTCAGACGACCGACAATCTCCTCGACTATCATAATCTTGAGGTCGCCGAACTGCTCGTTCGACGCCACGATCTGCAAGTAACGTTGAGAAATTTCTCGTAGGAAATTCTTGACCATCGTGGTTTCGTCCACCGGGTCACCTAGCGAGCAGATACCTATAGCTAAGCTTCATCGCGAATTCGTCTATAGATTCACTGTCTCTCATACGGAGAACCTCAAACTTGCTCTTCAAGGTTTGAACCCTGGCATCCTAGACGCGTTCTACGCCCATGTTGATCTTAACTCTCATCTTCAACGCCCAAACTGAGTATTTGCTCTTCCTGAGCATCAGACATTTCAGTGTGACATTCCTTTCCTTCTGGTTCTTTGTGGTTATCATCTCTGTTGCGATAACCTTCCTCAGGGACGGCGGTGACGACATGTCTTCTTGCACTTTAACCTCTTATACCAAATGTTAATTCCAAGTTGGATCTTTAAGCCAAAAACACACACAAGAACACAAAGAGAAAGACGAGAAATATTTTGGGGAGAATACCCTTGTATTGAATAATGTCAAAATTACAAAAAGGTGAAAGCTATTTTATATTTACTCACTACGTGGTTATATAAGTAACACAAACTTGGTTCTTAAGTTAAGCAATAAAAAACTAATAAAGGAAACTTGAGAACCAAGTTGGAAAGCCAACTCGGTAAAACCGAGCAACCATACGTGTTGAGCAAGTCAAACTCAATATTCACAACCACAAGCGAAGCTTCCGAGTTGGTCTCTATGGTCAACTTCCTACGTCGTCAGCCAAGCCGTCTCTCATGTTGGAGCCAACCATTGCAACCAACTATGTCTTAAACCGTGTTTTTTTATAAAAAAAAATTAAAATATCTGAATCTTAATGCACATTTAAATATTAAAGTGTTATATCTTAATCTAAATGACTAAAATTAAGCTTGTTTATTTTTCTTAAGAATAATTTATCATAGTATAACAAATTAAAATATATCAAAAATATTTTTCTATTAACTTAACAAGCAATAACAATATCTATTTTGATATCAAAATTATATGGAGCCATCTTGTCGAGTATCATAAATAAACGTTCGATAGCAATAACATATTTTTTTCTTTTAAGAGCTCCAAATCAACGTTCGATAATATTTCTAAGTTGAGCATGATTAAACTTTTCGGCTTGAGTTGCAACTATCCTATGACAATAATCTCCTAGCCAATATCGAACATTACGATATGGAGTTAGAAATCCTCGAGTACTTAGATATGATGAATCGCTGAGGTAGCACTTATTTATAAACAAATCATTCAAACAAGAAAATAATCAACTATAACTAAATAAATCGAGAAGATATGAATCTACGAGTTGTAATCACTTACCTAAATGAGGAAATGCAAAAAAATTATTTGAAAGGCTAAAATCTGTCACAGAATTCATGCATATTGTGCTACTTCTTCCCACCCGACATAAACATAAGCGAAAACCATGTTGAAGGCACATATTGTCAAAATACTTTGGTAGCATATTCCTTTTCCTCTTTGTCTATAGGTAGTGGTTACTAGCTGGGATAGCGACATTTACTAATTTCTCGTCCGTAGCATCCAATGCGCCCTGTGATAAATTTAAAGTTCGCAATTTAAGAAAAAGAAACATAAATCTATAATTTTACAATCTAAAAATTGTAATACCTTAAAAATTCGAATCAACTTTTTATGAGTACTCTAAACATTGAGAGCACGACTAGATGATGTTGTCGATAATATCATTTCTTTACCATATTCCATCATTGTTTTAAGATTCTCGTGAATTACTTGTGAATCGTTTGTGAAGAATGTTGAAATCTCCTCTTGATAACAACAAAGCACTCTTTTTTTGCGATGATTATATATATAAATATATATATATATAAATATAAATATATATAAACATTATCATCTTTTCTTTAGCTGATATACGTTTGCTATCTTTGAATCATCATCTCTTTTAAAATGATTGTATAATAAAACATACGCATCACGAGAAACACGCATCAACTCTATGAGTCGTTGATTTGAGTCATGTAACAAATTAATGTATATCTTGCACCGGAAAGAGATGACGTGTTTTCTCTAATTTGGGGTACATAAATGAATAGAAATCAACGTATATACCACATTAACACCAATTAGCATATAAGATTAATTTTAGAATCCATACAATCTGTTAAGAAATGAAGCTTAATCAATAAAAAATTTAGGGTAAATGAACGAAATGCCCATTTTGTGTTAAACCTTTTTTAAAAAAAAAAACTACCCATTGTGTGTATTTTTTACTCTCACAAATGGGATTTTCTTAAAATGTTTGACACAAAATGGGCATTTCGTACAATTTCTATAAAATTTAAATACCATAAAATTAAGAGATAAAATATAAATGATTGAATAACCGGACTATGATTCCTAAAAACTGCATAAAAAGGAAATAATGAAAAATATTATACTTTGCAATTAAGAAAACTAAAAATCAATACAGTTTCTAATGAACTGAAATACTAATAATTAACTAGCATAACGAATAGCGAAAGAAAAGAGACAAAAATACATTTAAGAATCACGAATCATATAATACAAATAACATACTTATTTTTTCTTCAATCGACAAGTGGTGTTCTATGGCGAAGTTTTGTTCGGCCGAAATGTTTAAAAATTCCAATTTGGCGACCTAATATGATAGAGCGGAAAAATGATGAAAAATAATAAAAAAAAATTATATTCAAACATAAAATAGAGGGGGGAAAAGAATACATACACAAAAGCATTCACATACACAAAAACACACCATTATATATGATTAGAAGAGAGAGGAAGAAGGGGGAGTGGTCAAGCAAAAGAAGGAGAAAAAAAGGAGTGGAGAAAAAACAAAATAAAGAGAAAGATATTAGTCTAGCCGATTAAAAGGAAGAAATAGATCTCACCAAATAATTCCTAAAAACTGTATTGAGCTATCAAAATTAAAATAAAACGAACAAACGTAATGCGAAGAAATCTTATCATTAAGAATAAGAGTTTTAATAAGACAAAAAAAAACATTGCCTTAATGGGTTTTTTGTCTCATGGTTACTCGTCCCATGTTGAGGGTTTGAATGTCATGATTTTTTTGGATATATTTTATAATATATATGCCCTCTATTCATCATATGCTACCCACAGTGCATAAGATTATGGTTGTCTTTCCTTTAATGAATAGATCTTATTAATGTTAATGTTATATAGTTATATTCATGGTTTAGAATATCGGGGTTTGTCGCCGATATATCAACGATGCATGGAGGAAAGCGGAGATGCGATACAACATTCCACTTATTTCGCTGTCGTTTTCAGAAAAATTGCGACATGTCGTCCGATAGATATGAGTTATGTCGCATGTCGTTTAAACGTAAAATGACAAAATTCGCACAGAAATTTGCAAAAAAACCCTAGCTTCTCCTCTTTTCCCTCATTCCCTCATATCGCGATAGGCATTCGGCGCACCTTTCTTCTCTTTCGATTTTTAAAAGCTCAAGGCCAAATCTTCCATTTTTTCGCAGCTTGTTGGTGGAAATCGCGAGTTTTGTCCACGGAAATTCTACATATTTCATTTTTTTTAGGTTTTCTTAGAGGGAAGCTCGCATATTTAGAGGAAAATTATTTTTTCGGGTTTGGGAAATGGCAATTAGTGATTTTTGATGACGTTTTATGTATGAATTTCCACTTGTATCTTGAGCTTGATGATAACTAATGAATGTCACTAGTTTTTGAATATGTGATTGTGATGTTTGTGTTCTTGATGATTTGTGATCTTGATTCCTGGTTTAGGTTATCGATTTAGATTTATCCTGTGACGTTTGTGTTCTTGAGCTTTAATGTTATAATGGGTTGATTATTATTCTTGTGATTTATGATCTTGATTCATGAGTTAGGTTATCGATTTATATTTTTCTTGTGATTTTATAATTTAGGGTAGGTTTATACATGATCTAGGGTCCGATTCATGATTATTAGCTTACTATGTAATAATTAGTTGATACTTGATCATTGATTCAATTTTTTAAAATTTTAATTTACATATCCTCATTTGTATGTACTATGTAGATAATCAAAGATGGCTCCGGATCCCGCAAGAGAACATTGTACTCAAATCGGTAATAGTTTCCAATGCAATTACTGCGGGCTCTTCATTAGAGGGGGTGGAATAACAAGGATGAAGCACCACATTGTTGGTAACGATACTCGTAAGAACATCAAACCGTGCCCTGATGCAACAGAGGAAAAAGATGTTTGCAGAGGCGTCTTGGGGCAGTTTCACAAAAAAAAAAAAACAAGAGTAAAGAGATGGAAGACATTGTTAGGCGCGAGATGCCACGGACCTTGCGGGGTTCCCGTTGACGTATACGAACAATTCACAGACATACGAGATGAGATAGATGCGGAGGATGAGCAGACTGAGGCTGAAGTTCGCCACCATGTGAAACGTACGAGAAAACAAGCGGCGGCAGAGGAATTCCATCGGAGCCAAGTTCCACCCCAAAGTGGCGGTCAACAAGGTGGATCTTCTTTGGCTAGGCCTGCCGCTGTAGGAGGAACACCGGCAGGGTCATACTAAAAAATCGGATTCAGCAACGCAGAAGAAGATCTAGTCGTTTTGGCCGCAATTGGTGAATAAAGTACACCATCTCACGAGCAAGTTCTTCAATCACGAAGGCGTTTCGTTTATAAAAGTGAAGTCCCCCCACTTTCATAATATGACACATGGCTTCATGGAATCAAGTAAATAATTTATTCATTCTTTATAGTAGTAAATTAGTAATAGATCAAACTTTCAAAGTGCGTAACTAATTGTATTTTTTTAACACAGTAAAAGGTATGTCAATTCCGACGCCATACGAGATCATGGAGAAGTACATGCCTTTGGAGGTGGCAGAATCGAAACGAATGATCAACGAAGCTCGAAAGATTTGGGGTGTCAAAGGGTACACGATCATGTCCAACGGTTGCACGGGTCTGACCAATCTCTCGATCCTTAATTTTATGGTCTACTCGGGGTGGGAAGAAGGTCTTCTTGAAGTCGATAAATGCATCAGATAAGATCAAGAAATACAAGTACATATACACAGTCTTGAAGACCGTCATAATGGACATCGCTTGTGAGAACGTGGTCTAAATTGTCACCGACAACGGATCGGCCTACATGAAAGCCGGTAGGGTACTGATAAAGAAGTTCAAGATATACTGGACCCCGTGTGCAGCCCATTTCACCGACTTCATGTTTGAGGATATTGCAAAGCGTCCCATTATTGCAAAACCCGTCGCAAAGGCAAAGTTAGTCACGAAGTACATCTACAACCATGCAATGGTGCTAGAGTACATGAGGAAGACCCTTAAGTGTGAACTCCTTCGTTCCGGTGTCACGCGTTTCGCGAAGAACTACCTAACGGTGAATATCCTTAACGAGAATAAAGTCGGGCTACGTCATATGTTCACTTCTGAGTGGTGGTAGAACAGAACATTCAAAAGGACGGTGAAAGGGATGGAGTGTGAGGCGATCTTAATGGACAAAGACTTCTGGAAAGACGTAACCGAGTGTTTAGAAGTATATGAACCCATGTATATAGCCTTGCGCTTTACGGACGGAGAGGTAGTTCCCACAATGGGCATGATGTACCACGTATATGAGATGCTGCTCGCCATTCTTAAGAGAATCAAAGGAATGGATTGGGCCGTCGACATCGTGCACCGACGATGGAAGAACCAGCTTTGTCATCCATTACACGAGGTTGCCCATTGGTTGAATCCTAGAACTCAATATGACCCGGAGATAGTGATGGGAGAAAATTGCAAATCGAAAGTGGCAAAAGTTTACGAAGTCTTAGTTCGCCACAATTCCGTCAATACTCTTGCCGCTGAGCTTAGTTTCTTACTTCCTGTAAATATTTTTTATCTCACCAAAAGATTTAACAAGAGTACTTTTTAAACGAGATTGTTTTGTCTTTTGTACAACATATGCTTCACTTTAAAATGGCTTTAGGTGAAATAGGGAGCAGAACAACTATTGCGGCGGGGGAAAACGTGGCGCAAGGTATTTACAAGAACACAACATATTAGACTGTTATTTACAACTTTTTTTTGGTCTAACGTACCGATCATTATTGCAGCCGAATGGTGTGCCATGTTTGGTCATGAGTGCCCGACTCTCCAGATGTTAGCCGTCCGAATCTTGTCACAGACGGTTTCTTCCTCGGCCTGCGAGCAAAACTAGAGCATGTTTGCACTAGTACACACAAAACCAAGGAACCGTGTGGCGTACAAGAGGATAGACTACCTTGTCAAGGTCATCTACAACACAAGTTGGCTATACGGGACCTTAAGGCTGCACACAACCCCCCGGACTACAATGATCCACTCGAATGGATCTCTGCTGCCATGGGGAATACATGGGCGTAATGAGAATGCGATCTTGGAGTGGATTCAAGAGGCCTACCTCGATGAAGCAGCGGGGATCCCGGATCTCGATATTTCTATGGCGGCTACGACGGACGGCACAAATGTAATGGAGACCCTACAGACCCACGTCAACCAAAGGCATGGTGAGGATAACATTATTGATATGACGTCAACAGGAAACTCACTAGCGAGCGGGAACTCTCCGACGGGCGGGGATTCTCTGACGGGCGTTGACTCTCCGACGGGCTCCATGCCTCATGATACATATGATTCTCCGCCGGGAGGAGGAGGACGCGGTTATATGGTGGACCCAAATCCTTATGGTGGCGGGCGTACAACGGAGTACTATGTTGACGTGCGTTCCTACGCCGGTGCATCATCACAAGGCCACCAGACTACTTCGTCGCACGATGCATTTCACCCGGGATTCTTCGCAAACCCCCCTACTGCCCGACCACCGCAAGAAAAGTATAATAATGTTGTGGACCCCCGCCTGAGTATTCACCGCAGCCTTCACCACCGCGGTTAACCGACGTCGACACTTTGACATCTAGATTCGAGGGCATGTCATGCTTGGTGAGTGTACGAGGTTTGATCCACCAATTCGTCAATATGTTGAATTTCCTATTCTCAATGCGATCGTGGATTTAGACCAGTTTAACTACGACATGCACGCATAGACGTACGTTGCTAATTACGCCTCGGTGATCTCCTGGTACGATTATTTTTCATACCAGACTCAGCAGTCACACATATTCCAACCGCCACGTTCGTCCAACTTCTATTGATTATCATTTGTTACAGTTTTAGACTATATGTTCGTATTTCTAGTTCGTACTCTATGTGTGTAGCTATGTTTGTATTTCGTACTTATTGAATTTATTATGATGCCTACTTTATTTTTCTATGTTATGTTGACACTTTACATTATGTTATATTCTATGTTTGTGACTTTGTGTAATATTATGTGTTTTAAGAATATTATGATTTATGAATGTGTTATATTTATTAAAATAGGTAATTTATAAACTATCTATCATATATATATATATAAATATATGATTGAAATACTTCTAATATTTTCCGAAATATCCATCGATATTTTGATCGGCAAGCGATATATTCGTAAAATGGAGAGTGCGAAGCAATATCGATATTTAAAACCATGGTTATGTCCTAGATATTATAAAAATAAATGTTTTATCCCTAGTTCTTTACGTTTTGCAATTGTGTTTAGTCATCACACAAAGTCTGTGTGAGGAGGTTTAATAAAGTCTGTGTGAGCAGGTTTGACAAGAACAAAGTTGGGAAGTGAGAGCTTCTAATTGAGAACGAATGTTAATGAACTCAATCACAACAAGTATGATGATCTATTAACAGATCATAATGCTACTCCAACACTGTTGAGGACATTAGGTATGGAGTCTCTCCGTAT
Source organism: Parietaria judaica (assembly GCA_954871525.1). NCBI lineage: Eukaryota > Viridiplantae > Streptophyta > Magnoliopsida > Rosales > Urticaceae > Parietaria > Parietaria judaica. Next base: position 7,392,940 of record OX940868.1, read on the forward strand.
TGAACGGACTAGACTTGAATCTGAAATCATACATTCTAGAATTGAATCTGACATCATCACGTAAGTACGTCACAAATGATAGTAAGATTAAGTCGCTTAGATTATCAGATGGAATCTGTTGATGTCTGGAAGTATTGTCGAATCGATTGACTTGTTTAGATTGGAAATTAATTATTTTATATATTTTTATATAAATTTGAAATTATGGATAGTTAGAAATTGAATTTAAGGCTTGTTGAGCAAGTTTTTGGTAGAAATCCACGCTTCGGTACGTAGAGTCTAGGAGGATATCCCGGAAGATCAAGAGAGGATATCTCGAAGCGCAACCAGAAACTCAAAACTGAAGTACGACCTTATGCATTGGGTCAATAAATATAACCCATATATTTATTGTTTTATTTGTTTCTTTTTTACTATGACTATTAATAATATTGTTATGTGTTAATGCATAAAAAAGCTTTAACTTAGAGTCGGATCCAAGTTTCGGGCCCCGAGCTGGACCCGGTGAACACATGAATAATTGAAATTTGAGTCAAAGCGGATTGACTGATGATCGCCAATGTTGGAGGAGAATCATTCGTCTTGGTTGAGGTTCTTGGTTGTTCTTGGCGATCCTTGGCAAAATTCCTTCCTTGGCGAGCTCCTCATCTAGGCGAAGTTCGTCTCGGCAAAGCTCTGAGGTGTTCTTGACGATTCTTCGTGATTTCCCTTCCTTGAAAATCCTCTATGGCGAGGGAAGACCTGCAAAAAGGGGTAGGGCTCGAGCCTCGTCGCTTATGGTTTGGCGAAGCTGCTTACGTATTTCATTTTAAAAGAATTAGGTCCCACGTAGTTCAGGTTTAGTGATAAACTTCGGGTGAATGAAGATGTGGTTTGACTTGTCAGAAGAGCCGATGTTTGCGGCGCGGGGGTGACCCTTGGGCGAATGACGAGGGTATTACCGGCGAGTGCTGCTCTTTGTCGACCTCGTAGGTGTTGACGAGCTTGTTCTGGCAAGAACCTTGACCTGGCGAGGGATGTGTTGGACATATTTTATATGTGCCCTATATTTAGATGATAATCCCGCTTGTATAAGATTGTGGTTGTTTGCCTAGGAATGAATAGTACTTATTAAAGTTATCTTATATAGTTATCTTCAGATTATATATAGATAATATTAATTGAATGTTTGATCCATAGTTCTTTAACATTGCTATCGTGCTTAGTCATCACAACTAATCTATTTCGAGGAGGTTTGACTATCACGAGTAAAGAACTTAAATGGTCCATGATCTAGATTTGAAATGGGAATTTCTAAGGCGTGAACAACCACTGATAAACTTAATCACATTTATGCGATGATCTATTACCGGGTCATAGTGTTGTCCGTGCACTGTTAAGTTAATCAAGTATGAAGTGTCTTCATATTGGACGGACTAGACTCGCATCTCAAATTATCAAATAAGTCTTTCATTGATGATAGTACGATAGGGTCACTTAGATGATCAGATAAGAATAGGTTGACGTCCTGAGGATTGTGGACTTGTACGGTTCAACTTATATAATCTTTAATTTAATCGTTACAGAGTACAGCTTAATACACTTTATACTTTTATTTGGGATTAGACGGTTTACCGGATAAGTTGCACAATAGCAGATACACAAAATATATTTATGATATTATTATTGTGATTCATGGAAACTAACAAGTACTCATGATCAGCTCATAAGAGTCATCGTCTTATGAGTGAGTAATTTGTAATGATCATAAGAATAAGATAGTATCATTAGAAAGGGCAGAACGGTAATGATCACCCTTTTGATGAGTATAATAATAACACGAAAACCTAGTATACAGGAAATCTGATTATATCAATGGACACCTATGTTCAAGAAGATAATTATCATACACACTTGAGTGTTCAGCCGAAAGCTATTGTGGAATGTAATCGAGGTTGTTAAAAGTCTACGCTTTTATTGTAGCTCGAGTGTGTACGTCCATTAGTCCCCTTTGTAGCTCCATAAAGGATGACATCGCAATCATATTCAAATCTGTCATTTGAATGGATATACTCCAATCAGACTTGGTTCGTGATTGTTGTCACGAATTACTGATTACCCTAAATATTTTAGGGTTTTTCAGAAAAAATTTGAATTGGATTTATTCTTTACTTGATTTAATAAAATCTTTGAGTGAATATCTCAAAGTTGTTAGAGTAAATATTTCATAATTGGTTGAGAGATTTTCTCTTAAGTGGTTGGGTATTTTGTTGGAAATCGGTGGTATCAATACGACTTCCTTACCAAGATAATAGCCTCCGAGGCGTCCCGGTAACATTTAAAAATTCATTGTAAAGCGGAAATCTTGTTACCGGACCGACGACACGGATATCAAGTAATAATCATTTCGTTAAGATCTGATAAATATTTCGAATTTAATATTTTCATAATCATTATTAATAATCTAGTCGAATAGGAAATAAATAGAAAGCATTAAATGGTTGCATTTATTGACCCAATGCATAAGGCCGTACCTCAACTGACGGTTCCGGCTGCGCGTTCTGACTTGGGCAGGGCTCCGCCGGTGCTGATGAAACTCCCATGCTCTTCCGGGATATTCTCCTGGACTCCTCGTACCGAAGCGTGGGCTTCGCCGGCAGGACTCCGTCGCAAAATTTAAGTGACGGTTCTTTTAAAGCTACCGGAGAAAATATCTCCTAAGCCGAACCAGAAGAGATATAAGAAGCAGAAAACACGCAGACCCTAGAGAGAGAGGGAGAGCTCGAGTTTTTGCTCTAGGAAGGTCTGAAAAATGTGTAGAATGAGCCTCCTATTTATAGGCTGAAGCTGTAACCGATTTGGAGATTTTTCCTCCCTTTAATCGAATTTATTAAATTAAATATGATTAATTATTTCAATCCAATGGTCCAGATTCAATCTCATCAAAATCCAATGGATAAAATTAATCAAGGATTTAAATAAATAATAATACATGATAAGATCAAAGTATTTAATCTTATCATTATATTAATAAAATTCGAATTATATTATATATACATATATAAAATTCGAATTCGATAATGATTATCTAGATCCAATGGTTAAAAATAAATCTTAAACCAATCCAATGGATCAAATCAATTAGGGATAAAGTCAAATACCCTAGGGTTTTACAAAACCCTAATTCGAATTCTTATCCATAATATTATTCGAATTATATATTATATATACAACATTACTTAATTTCTAATCCGACGGTTAAAGATTAAATCTCAAAACCGATCCAATGGACACAATTAATTAATCAATTCGAAATACCTAAACTTGGTCACCAAGTTTCAATTTCGAATTACATTTAGGGTTCAAATCAATTATCTCAATCCAACGGTTGATATTAAATCTTAACCGATCCAATGGATTAAATTGATTTTAGGGTTTTGCCAAAATACCAAACAATAGATATTTATGCCGCAAATATAAATTCTCCAATTCTCATATTCGAACTTAGCTAGGGTTTGTTTTTCTCCAAACCCTAATTCGAATTTACACATGTAACAATATATAAATATATATTTTTATTTATTAATACAAATCTTTTAGTTATTAATTAATTATTACTTAGATATTAATAATTAAATCCAAATAATTAAATTATATTAATAAAACCTGATCTAATATCACACATTAAATATCATGGTGCAACACCATCATTTAAATTCGTGACATATGATTTAATTTCATAGTTTATCGAAATGACTCATAAACTTAGAAAATCCATAAATCACAAACCGTAAGTCTGAATGACTTAATTCAAAAAGCAAAGTTGCTTAGAATTTAATTTACAACAAAATGGTAATGTTATAAAATATAAATTCTAACTTTCATTTTATCAGTTTATTCCGTGTACCAAAATATGATACTTTTGCCACGCTGCCGATAAAACTATCTGACGTCTGACACAGACTTGTCTGTCGTATAAGTCGAGCCAAATGATTAAACATTATCCAGAATATATTTTAATCACGTACGTATCATCCGTTACGAAGCTATCCTGGGGACCATGGACCCGTATCAATTAAGCTCCAACGAACTGCTAGTTGTTCGTCAAACCTCGAAGTGATTCCACTATAGACCCGAGGCTGAAATCTTTAATGATACGGTATATATTATTCCCTTATAACATCAGGGTGTCTATTGATTCAATCAAATTCGGGTTATTGTCCTTTCACTTGATGACTCACACATGAGCAGGCGGTTTTTACCGTAATGCCCCTCATTGCATTTTCATACTTGACTCAGCCAGTAATATTATGAGCAACCCACTTATGGTTTCGATTCATAAGTTGCGCACGGGTACCTCTCACTTCTCACCACTGACAACTAAGAAAATCATCATGACTCTGAAGAGAGCTGTGTGATGCCCATGTCTATGATCAAGCTATCCTCACTACTGACTATCATGTTCCCAAAATAATAGTGTTGGGAACAGCGGTAATATCTTGTGTTCTTTAACGGTTCAATCAAAGAACAATCAAGCTAGTAGCTCGGACTCATGATCACTCAGGACTTAGAACTAATGTTGATGCCGTTTTTTGGATCAAACACTGTTGAGGCCTAAGTTGTGGATTTGGGCCTGGCCCAATGTCGTTTGCTGACGTGGCGGGCTTTTTGTAGACTTCTGCGTGGGCCTTGGTTGGCCTTTGTTACGGGGATGACATATTTGCTGTCTGCAGTGGCTTTTGCTGTCAATGATAGTTCCCTCTGACCCCCGTTGACTTTGGGATGATTGCCATTCTGACGTCGGAGTGAGTTTTTAATTGGCCGATTCGAGGACTCTGAGTGGGTATCACTGGACTTTTCTTGGAACGAAGGTCTCGTGGCCGTTCATGGTCCGAAGCGATCGGGGTGGCTCACTACCTGTTACCGCAGAGTCTGGAGATGGCCAGGCCGGGTTTTATACAGGACCTGTTACCGCAGAGCCTGGAATTGACCAGGCTGGGTTTTGTACAGGACCTGTTACCACTGAACCTGGGGATGTCCAGACCGGGTTTTGTACAGGTTCGGAGTCCACGCGGATCGGGGGTACCAGTGAACGGGGGAGTGCATTCGTCCAATATATGGGTCCAGAGATCCCTCTCAGGGTGATCGCTCGGTCGTCCGGATCTTAGAGGGAATTTCTCAGACCTGACCCTACGACCTGAATAGTGGGCCCCGTCACTTGTCCCCAGACTATCCCAACAGTCGTATGATAGACTGGAGATAGGCCGGACACAATGTGGAACGGAGCCTATCAGGTGGGTCGGGACCTTATGAAAATTCCTCCAGGGCTTCCGCTTTTATGAACTGTCTCACTTCTCTGAGCCTGAAAAATGTAACACCCGTGGTCAAGGGAAACAGGGGGGGTACCCCCTGATTCACCTCCGACGCTCAACATTAGTATAATATTTGAGGGGAGGCGAGTATATCGGGGGTAGAGAGAGAGAGAGAACTCGAGTCGAGAGAGTTTGAATGAGTTACCGTTTTAACTGAACTGAGCTTCTATTTATAATAGGGTCCAGGGGCCCGATCGCAGTAAAATATTGTCCAGGGGGGGTCCCGGACAGTTTTATAATTGCATTTCAGTCCCTGGAAAAGATGGTCCGATCCCGGCCGTCCGCGCGAGATCGGACGGCCACCAAGCCCCCGAGGGGGGCCCGCCTTGTGTGAGACCGATGGGCAGGGTTAATCCCTGCCCTACACGTGGCCGCGGGGGCCCGCCCCAGCAAGTGGGCAGGCGCTGCTTCCCGCGCGCCCTCATCAGGCCCATCGGGGCCCTTCACTCGTCCTGCACGAGGACCGAGGCCCGCGCAGGTGTGGGATCACGCCATTTGGCATGATCGTGTGCGTGCTGCCCCAAAGTGGGGGGCTGAGGAGACCCCGGGTGGGGCCCGCGGGCTGGTGGCGGCGCAGGAGGCCGCCACATGGCGTGGCCCTGACAGCCGCCGCCCCTGTGGGTCCCGCGGGTGTTTCCTCGGCCGTTTTCGCTCCCGAGCGCGTCCCGTGTCCGTTTTTCCCAAATTTTATGTCGTTTTTTGGGTTTTTCATATTTTTGCGAACACCGGGACACTTCGTTTTTCGAAAACGGGCCTCCGGAGGGAGTTTTGGGTTTTGAAATTGATTAATTTGATTAATAAAGATTTAATCAAATGTGTAATTAATTAACGGAAATTATGTTAATAATTCCTGTTTAATTAATTTATTTCGTAAAATCAATTCCGAGAATTACCCATAACAACTAATATCCATTTGATCATCTTGTGACTCAACTACAAGTTATCAGTGACGGTCTTATATGATAAATTCTTGATTTTAAGTCAGGTCCAGTCCAGTATGAAGACGCTTCATACTTAATGCACTTCTAGTGAGTGTGACACACACATAATCCAGAATGAATTGTCACTTGGTCACATTAATGACCTTACCGATTAATGGGCTCCCACCCAGTTAATCAGGTCATGGACGTTTTAAGTTCATTTATTATGTTTATTAATTCTTCCTCACATGACTCTGTTGTGATAATAATAACATAATTGCATCCTTTATGAACTAAGGAATCAAACATTCTATTTTACTCTACCATAAACTATAATAAGATTAACATAATAAGCATCATCTTTATTCAACGACTTGTCATAATCTTTTATAAATGGATAAATATCTTGTTTAAGGACACATATGTCCAACATAATTCCCTATAAATAGGGTAACCTAGAAATCACACAACACACACCACACAATACTCTCTTTAAAGATATCGAAATCACTCTCTCTCACTCTATAAGTTTCTGCGAAATTCTCTAGGCTTCTCTCATGGATTTTTTTTATTTAGGGCTTAGGGTTTTATCCAGTGGGAGCCCACATGTCCTGGTGACGTAGTCTTGGAGAATACACCGGAAGACTTCTAGAAGCATCTTCTTTACAGAAATCACAGCAAGACTTGAAGAGTGGAGTCAGAAAGCTTCTCAAAGAATCAAGATCAGTATTAGAAACTTCAGGAAAAAGGTACAAGTTCTTGAGACTATTGATTAAGATTATTTATTAATAGTCATGGCTCATAATCAAAATCAAGAACAGGTTAAATAAATTAAAATAATTAATTCATCATGATCGGGAAAATTAATTGTAAATTGATTTTGAAATTGACGGTTGGATAGGGTTATTGGTATAGGACTCCAACCCTATAAATTATTTAAAGGTCAAACTGTGTGACTTAATGAATGATTACAGTTTCTTACGAGTCGGCGGTGACCGATTTCGGTCTAGATCCGTAGCCACGACTGACGGGATGCTCCTTGTCGACCTCGTATGTGTTGGCGAGCTCGTTGTGGAGATGGCCTTGAAATGGCGAGGGACGCCTTCGTCGACTCGCCGAACAACCCCTCTTAGGCAAAACTCAATCTCTTGACCAGTCCAGCTCTATGCAGACCTTTCTTGATAAGGGAGAAGGATAATTTTAGAGTGAGAAACTAGTAGAGAGAAAAGCTCTGGATGCAGTTGTGAGTGAGTCAATTGTGAGTGAGTATGGAAATGAGGAGGGGAAGACTTCTATTTATAGGAAAACCAATTCCCTATAATTTCACATAGGGGCGTGCGAATTCCTCCTTGCCATAGGTGCTTTCCGCGGCACCTCGCCATGGATAGGGATTCGCGAGTGCTCTATAGCTCGTCTTTGATGTCTTCCGGGTGTCCACAAGCTTATATGTTGAGTTCGGGAGAATTTACGGGACTTCTCGGGGGTCTTCGTAAGCTCGAATATCCTCGCCGTGTGGAATAATTGTGAGTTATCTCTTCATCATGGTATGGCGAGGTGCTAGCCAGGGCGAGGGGCTCGCCGGGGCGAGGGGTTTTCCAGGGCGAGGTACTTCGCCAGGGTCTCGTCGGGGCAAGGGGTTCGCCAGGGTGAGGTACTTTGACAGAGGCTCGTCGGGGGGTCCTCGCCAGGAAGCTCGTCATGGCGAGGTGTTTTCCAGGGCGAGGTACTTCACCCGGAGGTGCCTTATTTATCAAGGGCTTTGTCTTCTTCTTCTTTTCAACTTTGGGCTCTCCAATGCCTTGGTCCGTGGGCCTTTGGACTTCGTCTTCGCCTTCTTAGCTCCGGGTCTTGCCAAATGCCTTGGGTCGTGGGCCTTTGGACTTCGTCTTCGCCTTCTTAGCTCTGGATGTTGCCAAATGCCTTGGGTCGTGGGCCTTTGGTCTTCGTCTTCGTCTTCGTCGTTGGACTTTGACTTTACTGGTGTCCTTGACTTTGACTGGTGGGCTTTGACTTTTGCCAAAAGGAGCCCGGTTTTTATAAGTTCTGAAAAATACACATAACATTATGAATATTAATTGTGTCAATTAATAATTATTAAATTTCCAATTCCCTATCTAGTCGTTTTTCCGAATTACTCGAAGATCGACCCACCATAAAGATTAGCTATTCCGCTTTAATATTTTTGAAAGTTATCCAGACAGATCGACAGTTGAATCGACGATAATTTAGACGGGGTTTAAATGTTTTTCCCCCACATTATTCTCCCAAGTATTGTTACCGATGGGTGTCAGAGTGAACAATGTTGTTGTGAGGGGTTTTCAAGGAATTCTCATCTCCCAAAATAACAAAATGTTTTCATTTTTGTTGTATGTTTTCATTTTTTGAAAATTTTGTTTTTCTTATTTCATATTTTTTATCTATGTTTTTATCGTGTTTGGTTATGTAACTCAGAATTTTTATTCAAAAACACGTTTTCTAACCTTGTAAATATAAACATCCTCAACCTTTACTCAACTGAGGCGGAGTAGCCCCAACTCCATTTAATAGCGGTATAAATATCACACATAGATCGGTATAAAAGTCAACCTCAAATTGGTAAAATAAGAGAGAATTGCCTAAAAATCAACCCAAATCTCATTAAAAAGTCAAACTGAGCTCGGCCTCAAAAGTTAACCCGATCCAAATATTCCATAGAGACTTGTCCAAAAAAATAACCACGAGACCGATGCGAAAACGGCATGCATGATAATCAATCCTACATATTATTTGGTATAATATAATAGCTAAATATTTATTGTTGTCATCGTGAGCACCACCAAAGAGTGTGGTGGTTGTTTGCTTCCCTTCCACCAAGCTGGAACCCCAAGTTCGATTCCTTCCACGCAGCCGTTAGTTAAATATTCATGGAATTTAACTTTTGATATTTATATCGCTATTAAATGGAGTTAGGGCTATGTCGCTCCAATCAAGTAAAAGTTGAAGACTTATGCCGCTATTATGCCTAGAAAACAATAATAAGGTGTTGTTTTTATATGAATAGTCATCTACTCTTTATATATATATATATATTAAATTAAAAGTAATTACAGTTATTTTACATTTTCAAATATATAATTCAATTACAAAATATTTTGTGATTTTAAATATTCATATAAAATAATTTTTAATTTAATATGTGATTAATTAATATGTAAAATATAATATAAAATAAAATATACGATTAAAACTGTTTTAATTTTAAATATAATTAATAAATAATTTAATTTCAAATATAATCAAATTTTAAATATTGTACATAATTCATTATAAAATATAATGTCCTTAATTATAATTGAATATAAAATGTAAATAAATATATATAAATTAAAAGTAAACCTAACTAGCTAGTAGCTACTAACTCAGTAGCAAATCAATATCAACGTATGACGGTATGCGTCTGAGTTTTCATAATTTTAATATTCAAAAGAAAAGAGTGACGATGAAATAAATAAATAAATAAATAAATAAATAACGTTTTGAGCTGTTAGATACAAAGAAATTATATTGGTTGATATTTATAAAACACTAGCACAATAAGACAAATTTTCAAGTGTAATGTAAACGTGAAACAGAGTCATTAATGTATCAAAATATAAATACCTTTTTGAGTCGGTGTTGACTATATTGATCAGATTCAAGCATATACATCCATATTTAAATAAAAATATATAAATTACACTTCATTAATAAAAATACTAAAACTTAATATGCAGTCTAAACATTGATTTTAAAGTCAAATTAGAACTGCACACGACGCGTCGCGATGAAGTCGTCAAAATCGCGAGAAAAAATATCGTGATGCGTCGTGGCGTGTAGAGTCGCGGTGAATCGCGAGTTGGTCGCGATTTAATAGGAAAGGGGAGAGTGGTTTTTTTTATGGTTGCGGCAAAAGTTGAATATTTGTTTTCAATGTTTAATTTTGTTAATTTTTAGCCGAATTTAAGTGTTAAAATTATTATTTATACTTTATTTATGTTAAAGTTAATACTTAAATTAAAAATTATAATTTGTAACATATTATAATTTTTAAAAATTTAATAACGAATAAATAAATATGACAAAACGAAATATTAAAAAAAAGAGTTGTATTATTCATTGTCAATATTACAATAAGGTAGAAGAAAGCTGTAATATTTAGTGTAAATATTACAAGATGCCTCACTAAAACACCTCTTGTAAAACCCTCCTTAGGGACTAAAAACCAAGAGAGGAAAGAGCACATCATAATTAGCGCAAACTTTGCATCACTCGGGGAACCTGTCATTAAACCTTTCAGTCATAAGCTCAAGCTCCGTTGGTTTAGAACGTTGGCCGATTACGGGGTTGTGGAACATCCAATCGTTCAACACCACGGCTTGCTCGAGGTGTGTGTTGGTTATTGACGACCTCCGATCGTCGATGATATTCTGAGCCGTACTGAATGCGCTCTCCGAAGCAATGCTTGAAATGGGGCTGGACAGTATATCCCTCGCCATTCTCGCTAATATCAAGAATCTATCCCGTTCGTTCTTCCACCACTTGATGACATCGAACTCAGATGATTGGTCGTCGATCCGAAGGCCGTAGTATCGCTTCACTTCTTCTGGTGTGTCATCTTTGTCGTCCGTCTGTGCCGGTGGCGTACCGGATCCTGATGCTTCCCCGCGATCCAATCGTTGCTTGAGTCTCCGGCTAAACTCTAGTGCGGACTTGGTTGGGCTTTCCATCACTGTCCTCCGCTCCGCCTCGACGTTGAATTGTGGGAACTGCCGGTCGTATTCCCTGTACAATTCATAAAAAGCTTCATTAACAACCTTAATGTAATCATTGTAGTCCACCCCTATGTTTTTCCTGATTGCTAACATTAACAGACCGAAAGTAAACATAATACGAGGGTCTAATATAGAACCGAAGCAATACGAAAAAGGGGGTGGATCCCAATAACTTTTGAATTTTTGAACCATTCCTTGAATCAAGGGAGCAATAATAGGGTCGTTTTTTAATTCTGTAAAAGTGTTAGTAATTTCAAATACACTCAAAATACCATGATTCAAAGAAGGGCATTTTTGGTTAGAAAATTTTAAGTAACAGTGTAAAAGGGTTAAAGGAATTTGGTGAATTTTTCTGCGGTTGTCCATTCCGCCTCCGCGATTCGCGCTGACGGCTCGAGTTCCTTGTGAAGGAAGTGGTCAAACGGTAGCCTCTGCTTACACACAACAGAAACCATTAAATAAGTAGAGTTCCACCGTGTATTATTATCTAATCCGAACCTGTTAGCTTTATGATTGTGATCTTTACACACTACTACAAATTATGGATACAACCATGGGTAAAAACCATGGTTGCAAATTTTCAACCATGCTTAATGACCATGGTTGAATCATGCATGGTTGCAAGTTTCGACCATGGAATTTTTTCCATGGTCAAAAACAAATTCCGACCACGGAATACATCCATGGTCGGACCACACATCCCGCCGCAGCATAATGTTATACCCGCCGCATCGTTCTCCATATGAACAACGGAATAATTATGTGTTCGAATTATTGTTAGAGAGAAAGGTTCGCCGCGGCTAGTATTCAGAAACGCCGCGACAATAATTTGGACCTCAACAACGGATAACTTCCGTTGTTTATGGTCTTGTTCAAGCTCCATTTGTGCTGCGGCATGAAAAAACAGGCCGCGGCGTACTTTATTACTCTAGACAACGGAATTAAACGGTGGTTTGAGACGATGTTTAGAGTGCGTTTACGCCACGGCATGATAACAACAAGCCGCGGCTTACTTTGGAACTCTAGACGACATTATACCGTTGTTCGAAAGCTAATATAAGCCGAGGCATTCTAAACGAGCCGTGGCCTTATTTTTTACATGCCACGGCGTGAGTTTAGAAAAGCCACGGCGTCGCTGTGTGTCGAACGACAGAAATAACGATTGTCCATACTGTAAGCCGCGGCCTTCTCAGTGAAATACCGCGGCACGCTTTTTCCGGAAGCGGTTTTTTTAATTTTGGGTGACGGATTTTTGTGTTGTCGAAAGTAGCAAAAAACAAAAAAAAACGACCTTTTTTTTTTTTTTAAATGCCCAATATATTCGGTATCGTCTTTCTCTTACATTAACCTTTAATTAATATCTCATATTTTATTAAATAAAATATAAAACAAAATTTTAGATTAAAAGCATTTATAGTAATACCTATATACCAAATATCATCGGTAATACAATATCCTCACTACATACAAAGCATATAATCCATATATAAATATATCATTACTATATACAAAACATGTAATCCATACATACAAAATAATATCGTTCATATGAACAAAAGAATAAAATATGTTCTATACTTCATCATCATAATTAGCAAACTTTGATACCACATGCATACCTAATTCTACATTGAATCCATCTATTTCGCTTACACTATAACTAAGTTTGTTATCAAGGAAAGCCATACCATTTCTGATAATGTCGTGCATGAACTTCATTATGTAGTATCCACATTCATGATTTCCCGGTTGTTTCGGACATCCTTTTGAATTCAACGATTTTATCATTGAATGTCGCATGAGGCCAGTGTTGTGATTAAGCTTGAATATGTCTTCAATACTACAAAAAAAAATAACAATTCAAATAATTTGAGTTAAAAAGAGATCATCATAAACATAAAATGAATATGTTTTAGAATACTTACTCTTGAAAAAGTTTCTCTAAATGGTTATTTAAACCGCTCGAGTTGGGTAGAGAATCAAACTTTGTTACTGTAGCCTTCCAAGGGTTGAAAACAAGAAGAATCCAACGGTGAGGAGTATTGTAAGGCATTAACCATCTTTTGCCATTCTTGCATCTCCCGTTTCGGTGTTGAACCCGATGTCTTCATATGGCGGAAGAAAACCGTACGAGTCTGGATTGGTAAGGCAATTTTGTAGCGAATAACTGCAAATAAATATAACAATAATTTATATATATAACAAATGAATCAATAATTCATATATTTAAAAATTAAGAAATCACTAATAAAAATGAAAATATACCTTTGACAAATAGAGATCCATATTATGGCCAAGTCACGAGAGAGGAGAAATTCACATGTGTCATCGTACTTTAACAACGGAGCGAAATCACACAAACTTTTATCAAGCTCAACGGGTATCTTTTTCCCCTTTGCGAGCATATAATTGTTTGCATAAGACGCTAACGCTCTCAATTCGGGATGAACAAGGTTCAACTTGATCTTGTGTGCCATTTCATTGTAATGCGCACTTTTGGCAATATTTTTGGGTTTAGGTTTCGGATCTTGAAAACGTTTGGAGTTGAATTCTTCAATAAGAGACACTGGCCAAGGCACAAAGGTCCCTAACTCTTCTTCAACTTTTTATAACCATTGAACCGATACCGGGAGAGGAATATGGTCTTTAGACATTGATACTTCAATTAACACCCGACGATGGTCTCTATCTAACGGTATGTTGTGAATTTTGTCCTCATCCGCTCCATTTTTTAGGGACACCTTCCCGGTTTCGACGCGATCAACGATTCCCTCCAAAAAAAGGAGACAATCGACACCACCCTTAATTGAAATGGGTGTCTTTGGAATCGACGACGCCGGATCAATCGCGCAAGTTCCGCCAACACCGTCAATAAGTCCTTTTGAAACGAAAGGCGTGCTCTCCACCTTTTTAGTCAAAATTTGAACGTCCACAAGATCCGGTGAGGGAGAAAGCGGTTGACTACCCACACTTTGCACATTTAAGGATTTCATATTCCCTTGATTCGGTCTCTTCGAAAGGAAACCTCTACGCTTAGCCTTTTTAGCGGGAATTTGACCTTCATCAAGATCCAAATAAACCGGCCCTACGGGAGCAAGCGGTTGACTACCCACACTTTGCACATCATAAGGATCGTTACTCCCTAGACTCGGGCCTTTCGACGTAAAATCTTTGCGCTTAGACTTTATAGCGGGTATACGATCGTCATCAAAATTCAATTCAACCGGCGCTAAAGGAGCAAGGGGTTGACTTATAGGACTATGCGCATTAAGTGGTTCATTACTCCCTTCAAGATTTCTTGAAGATGATCCTTGGATAATTTGTTCAAATTTGGCTTTCCATTCCTCGAAGGCCGCGTCTCGCGCATCCGACTTGACTTCCATATCTTGAATTTCGGCTAGGAGACTTTGAACGATGGGGTTCATTGAGTCCTTAGATGTTTTGTAATATGCTCGCTTTGAGACATTTTTGGATTGTGCCCCAACTCGTCCGGGATGTTCTTTCTTTCCCAAAGCTCTTGTCAAAACATCGTCTTCCTCATCGTCGTCCACCACTTGGGTGCTACATTCAATCTAATAAAATATTTAATAATTAGAATCAAGATAATTTATATACAACTCTATAATATAAACGCATTGCACTTACTATTTTATCCACAATAGGCTCTATATTTGGATCCTTTAATGAACCATCCTAATTATGCCTTATTTCGATTCAAAGTTCCGGTTTTGTCAGCCATACGCCATTTTGTTGAAACTACGAAACAAAAGAGCATGTTATTCAATTCTAGACAATATGTTAAATTTAAAATTTAAACCGGGACATCAAAAATCTTACAAGAAATTGATCGAGCTTCCGATATCCATTTCGACCCGATCTAGAGGGGTACTCAATGAGTGCCTTATTAGCTTTGATTTGATCTGAGACTTCTTTGAAATCATCACTTAATCTAATATCAATAAACTCCTTCCAATGCTCGTCCGTGATGCTCGTGTGATACTTCTCAACAATATCCGGTCGCTCGTAAATGCTTTTATCATTCGGATCTATCTTTAATAGGGTAGAGAGATCATACCGAAAGTATCTTGTCGACTCCCCGGCACTACATAAACACATACGCTCGTACTCGTCCGGAATAACAAATGCTTGTTGGATTTCATTTCATATCCGTTGTTTCACCTTAGCTAAAATCTTTAGTCTCCAATCACTTATAGTTATTGGAACAAATTCTCAAGCAAGAACACCAATCCAACTAGCTAAAAGATCACCATCTCCTACATCCGGTTGGTTTTTCTCATCAAATCTCATATGTATTTTTCCCCCTTATGCTTTAAGATATGGAATCTTTTCACAAGGGTCATGGTTCTTTTTCCTTCGTCTTTAAGTTTTCGTCTACATCTTGCTCTTTCTCGATCAACTTTATACCGAACCAAAAATAATAAACATAATAAATTATCAATTTTAGATACTAGATAAATTCAATTAACAACACCTATAAAAAAATAAAAATACTACTAACCGGGCGTAGTTTCTTCTCGATTAAGTGATGGCATTTTTCCACGATCGGGTGATGACCTATTTACTTGTCGCTCCAACATAAAGTAGTAGCTAGCTTTCCTAAATATATATTTACCTCATTTCCAAAAATTAATCAACACATCAAATTAGTCATAAAAACCCACCACAAACCTAATAAGAAATTCATTAAAACATTAAACCTACCACAAAGTCATTATCAAACTCATTAAATAATTTATCGCACCTAATAACCTAAGCACAAATATAAACATAAAGTTACAAAAACATATTATAAAACACATTTATGAAAAACTTATGAACTCACTAAAACATATTCATGAAAAAACATATCATAAAACTCAAATTTATGAAAAATTACAAAAAACAAATCATAAGAAAATACATTTATGAAAAAAACATATTCTAAAATACAAAAGCTTAAAAACATTTCATGACAAATACTATAAACATAAAAAAAAAATTCAATACATATGTAATACTAATTAGAGATAGGATTCTAACCTTGTTAGAATTAATAACTCGGAGTTAGGGAAAGTGCTTGTTGAAGGTGAAACAACGGGCGGAGGCGGCGCGAAGGCGGAGGCGGCGGAGTACGGCGACGGCGACGGGCTGGTGAAGGGAGGGGAAAATGGAAGAGGGGAAGAGAGAATAGAGGGAGAGAAAAGAG
Source organism: Parietaria judaica (assembly GCA_954871525.1). Taxonomy (NCBI): domain Eukaryota; kingdom Viridiplantae; phylum Streptophyta; class Magnoliopsida; order Rosales; family Urticaceae; genus Parietaria; species Parietaria judaica. The sequence continues at coordinate 7,409,207 of OX940868.1, forward strand.
AGAAAGAGAGAGAGAGGAAAGAGAGGAAAAAAGAACAGTGCTGAAATGAGAGAGATGGAGGGAAAATGAGGTTAAAATCGAATTAAAAATTCAAAAAATGGGTTTGAACGATGGAAAACGTGATTCGTGGTCAAAAATCCCGACTTAGGCCGCGGCGTGCAATTAAACAAGCGGAAGTTTCAACATACATGACAAAGAACTTACCGCAGCATTATCCATTAATGCCGTGGCGTAAAAAGGTTCGGAATAAAATAGTCTCTGTATAAATTTGGAACATTTCCATGCCGAGGCTCAATAAAAACGCGCCACGGCGTGTCATCGAATGCTGTGGTGGGTTACTTAATATGCCGTGGCGGATACGGCACCGAAATAACATGGTCTCTATATTAATCTTGGAGGTAAATATGCCCCGGCTTGTCATAAAAACACCGAGGCTCGTTGTGCAAAGCCAGGGCATGTTTCTTAATGCTGCGGCGAGACCTGATTCGAAATAAAAGTTTAATTTTGAAGATGCAAAATTAGCCACGGCGGACAACAAAATGTCGAGGCATGTATATAAATGCCGCGGTTAATATGGTTTTACGCCGCGGTGTAACCTTGTTGGATTTTGAAATGATTCCGGTCTATGAACTCTGTCGCGGCCCGGATAATGAAACACCGCGACGTTTCTTCATGACGCCGCGGCATACTTAAAAACGTGCCGTGGCTTAAGCATGCTCTCTGTATAATTTTTGGTTCTTGTACGCCGTGGAAGGATATATAAACGCCGAGGCTTTATGTGAACATGCTGTGGCTTTAGTTTATCAATGCCACGGTGTGTTGTTGCTATTTTCTTTTAAAATGTATGGCTTATGAACTCCGCCGCGGCGTGTTGTGTGTCGCCGCGGCTCTGTTCATAATTCAGAGGTTATGAAGATAAATTACAAGTACACGCCACGGTGTTTATGAACTGTGCTGCGGCACGACTGTCAAATGAATTCAAACATTTATATTTGAAAATGTTATTTATAAAAAATTAGACTACAATAAAATTATCAAATTATATAATGATATATATTGTTACAAAGTAGAAATATACATTATTACAATAAAATTGTTACAAAGTACAAAGTTGAAAGACAAGATAGAAATATACATTATTACAATTAAATTATTATTCAATCAATTTCAGCAGCCGGGATATCTCGACGTAGCAAAAATGAAACATCATCATCAACATCTTCAAATGATGGTAGCCCGTTAGAGAATGGTGCGATGGTAGTGATGTCGTCAACTTCTTCATAGCATTCTTCTATGTTTTTCGCCTTCACATGCACGACGAGAGATAATATGGATCAACCAGGTCCGAGACATAAAACACTTGAGATTCTTGGGATGCCAAAATGAATGAATCATTGACATAACTCACCCGTGTAAAGTCAACAACTGTTACTCCATCATTGTCAACTTTTACGTGGTTGTTGTCCGCTCATTTGCACTTAAACAATCCAACTCGCAAACCACAATAATCAAGCTCCCAAATATCTTTTACATAGCCAAAGTAGCTCATAAAAGCTTTTTTTGGATTCTTATCCTTATCCCCGCAACATGCATTTGTTCCGCAAATAATGTAACACCACTGTTTTGTACAGGGTGTTTTTCGTCCCTTTCCCTTGTGTAAAACGTGTAGCCGTTAACGTACCACGATGTGTACCTTGAAACTACTTGTGAAGGCCTGCCGGAGATCTTCAATAGTGTCTCATCATAATTGTTTCTTCTTGCATATAAATATTCATCGATCCACTTTGCAAATGTACGGTTGTGCTCTTCTTTTAGCCATTTTTCATTTTTTTAAATTTTTTGGATAAGTATACCTCAACTCATTCATATGCACATCAATAAAAGGGTCCACTTCGGCGAAGTTGTGCAACACATGAAGAACGGCTTGCTCCCATTCTTTTCGGTTGATAGTTGAAGGATTTGCTATATATTAAAAAATAAAAATAAATATTATAATCAACACGTAATCTAAATATTAACATCGTATTTATTTATATAAAATTATAATAATTACCTACATATAAGCCTTTTGATTCTGCTTTTGCTACTTTGGGAACACCAATTGGCTGAGTTCTTGGGAAATACTCTGAACAAAATTCAACCGACTCTTCTGCCATATATCCTTCAACAATGCTCCCCTATGGTCGATTGTAATTCTTCACGTACCCTTTCAAGACTTTCATATACCGCTCGATTGGATACATCCACCGTATAAATATAGGTCTGCATAACTTCACTTCGCGTACTAAGTGAACAGTTAAGTGAATCATGATGTCAAACAATGAGGGTGGAATGAACATCTCAAGCATACATAGGGTTTTAATCAAGTCTGCTTGTATCTCGTCAAGATCTTGAATCTTAACAGTTTTGGAGCAAATTTTGTTGAAAAATTCACATAACTTTAAAATTGCGAATCGAACCTCCTTTGGCAAAAACCCTCGCAATTCAAGAGGTAGTATTTGTTGAAGCAACACATGAGAAGCGCGAGTCTTCATTTCCATAAGTCTAAAATCCTTCATAGATACAAACCTCTTGTAGTTCGAAGAATGATCTTCGGGAACTTTTATCGCGGCAAGCCATCCACAAAGCTTCCTTCGCTCCGTTCTTGATAAAGTGTGGACACCCGGTGGTAGTAATGTCTTATTTCAGCCGTTTTAGGATGCAAATCCGGTCTTATACCCAATTCAACAAGATCTTGTCGACCATTTTTCCCATCTTTTGTTTTATTTGGATCGTCAAGAAAAGTACCAACAATCGCTTCACATATATTTTTTTCAATGTGCATAACGTCCAAACAATGTCGAACGTAATGCGTCTTCCAATACGGGAGCTCATAGAAGATTGATACTTTTTTGAACAGTCTATCATCAAATTTCTTTTGCTTCCTCTTACCTGTCATTGTTCTTTTTCCAAGCACTTAATAAGTCTCTTCACAAATCAACTTATAGACAGCTTCACCGTTCAAAAATTTTGGAGGAGGTCGATGTTCTTGCTTCCCATTAAACTTTTTTTCTTTCTTTCTATACGGGTGATCTCTCGGTAAAAATCTCCTATGATCGAGAAAAACTGTCTTCTTCCCATGCTTCAACCGAATTGAAGATGTATTTTTTATGCAAACTGGACAACCAATAGCACATTTCACCGAGTAACCAGACAAGTTCCCGTACGCCGGGAAGTCGTTGATTGTCCACATTAACATTGCTTTCAACTTGAACACTTTGCCCCGGTAAGCATCGTTGATCTCAATTCCTTTGTTCCACATAATCTTTAGATCATCGACCAAAGGTGCCAAGTAGACATCGATGTCATTTTCGTGTTGGCTCGGTCCCGAAATCAAAAGCGTCAACATCAAGAACTTCCGCTTCATACACAACTTTGGAGAGAGGTTGTAGTTGCAAAGTATTATCGGCCAAACACTATAGCGACTACTCATGTTACCAAAAGGATTCATCCCGTCAGTGGCCAAACCAAGATGCAAATTCCTGGGATCTGAGCTGAATTCCGGATAACGAGTATCAAAACTTTTCCACTATGAAGCATCAACATGGTGTGTTAAATTGCCATCATTACTCTGATTTTTGGAGTGCCAAATCATGTTCTCTGCCTGATTAATATTGTTAAACATGCATTTGAGGCGGGTGAATGGTGGAATGTACCATAATACTTTCCGCGGAACTGCTTTGATACCGTCGTGAGGCTCTTTTCCTGTCTTCCACCTTGACTCACTACAGAGCGGACATTCACTTAATTATGTATACTCGTTCCTATATAGTACGCAATCCTTTGGACATGCATGAAACTTATCAAAATTTAAACCTAACAAGCCCAACGTCTTCTTTGCCTCATACATTCGATACCGGTCGGCAACTTTTGCGAAGGATTTCCAACAATCGCGAAAAGCTAGAATTTTTTCAACTTCCTTCCACCTTTAAATGGAATAATGATACCAAAAACCCTATTTTCGTTGTCTTACTCCCATCATACAAAGGCCCTTCGAAATCCCCCACCATCGACTCTAATCATTACGGTTTTCCCACAAAATTATAGTCGATATCATCCATCAAACCACCAATGTCATCGGCTTCGTCTTCTTCAACCAAATCATTGACTCTTTTACCATGCAATTTTTCTCCGTGAAAGTATTAATGATCATAGGAACTCATAATGACAAATGCTAACAAATGCGATTTGACTATTTTCATGGATTTCGAAACTAAATTTCCACATAAAAGAATCAAACCTCCTTCTTCAATGTTTAAGCGCACAAAATCTATAAATTATTTAACACCATGTCGGTAAACATCGCTCATTCTATTTTCCGTCATCCATTCCCTAGATCCCATATTGGAAATAAAGAATTTGAAGAAAAAATACATTTCTCTTCTGTGACGAATCAACAACACCAAATCCGAAATCGATTGAAAAGTCGCCTAAGGATGATAAATATAAATAGAGTGTCTGGGGTTTAGGGTGTAAAATAGGTATGAGAGGTATTTGTGAGTGAAAATCAGCGATACACGCCGCGGTAATATAATACCAATGCCGCGACAGTAAGCTTAGAATCAACACGGATCGAAAAGTTTGCTAAATGTATAATTTTCTAACACTTAATAAGCCGCGGCATAATTTGACAAGCCGCGGCCTTTCATCCTTCGAAATATACATGCTCTCTGTATAATTTTGTAACGCTTAGAAGCCCCGGCATTATTGAATCATGCCGTGGCAAGTTATCTACAAACCACGGCTTCACCCAATTACGCCGCGGCCTTCCCTAGTATGAAATATACATACTCTCTATATAATTTTATAAAACTTCGTAGCCGCGGCTTGTTTTAAACAGCCACGGCATGTCTTTATGGGTTTTTACCAATATACCGTTTGTCTAATGAACTACGCCACGGCATGAACCACAAAGCCGCGGTCTGTAAGGGTATAACCGTCTTTAAAAAACATGCCACGGCATGTTCTTATACAAGCCACGACGTAGTATAATTTAACGCTCTCTGTTGTTTGTTTTGTTACACACTCAGCCGCAACTTAAGTGTTTTACGCCATGGCTGGTTGAAACAATGCCGCAGCGAGGTTTAGGGTTTAGGGTTTACAGTTTGTTACCGCGCCGAGGTCTTTTGACGACAAGCCGCGGCATTTTCATACTTCATATATTATTTTTTATGTCAAAACAAATATTTTTAATTTTCTTTTTTTAAATGGACTATGAATATTATGAATCTCATTTTAACATTTCGATATTCACTTTATGCCCTCAAGTTTTTTGAAATATAAATGTATCGAAAGTGTATGGACGATATCTTGTTATGCGTCGCAGCGTAAAACAATTACATAAAATATGTATATTCAATAAATATTTAATGCAAAAATATTAAGGATTATGAATAAAATATGTATATCCATAAAATAAGTTATGCGCTGCAACGTAAAACAATTACATAAAATATGTATATTCTAAACATATTTATATCAATAAAATAAAGAATACATTATCACTGACAACAATTCCACATGCATTACAAATAAAACCTTAAGAACTACTACATTTCACATCTCGCGAATATTTTTCATAATACAATTAAACAACATAAAATAAAAAAACATCTAGACATCATACTAAATAAATTAATCAAGTCCAAAACTTCTACGACAACACATGGCATGTTGACGGAGATTACCAGTGGCTCTTTCACTGTTGACAAGAAATTGTTGTCCGCACCATTTGCAATTTGCGATCTTATCTAGATTTTGAGTATAATTATTCCATTCATTCTTGATATTGAAATTGGTATTTAATAATGAAGAAAAGAACACTCCACGACCACGCCCCTTGTGCGACGTGAGCCAACACTGCAAGCAGTGGGACTCTAACTTGGAGCTAGATTCAAAGGCATTTCCGACTCTACGGTTTCGTCGTAATTCAAAACCCTTGCAACATCATTGGAATTTGTTTAAGGGACTATAGTATCAATAGAAACTATTTTCGCGACTATAGTATCATTAGAAACTGTTTCTGGGACTATAGTATTATCTGAGAGATTTTGAATGACATTTACCTCGTCATCATCGGAAGAGGAAGACAACATAATTCACTGGGATATTACCGAAAAGAGACTGATTATCATCCATTGCAAGTTTTCAATATTTTGAGTGTGAGGATAGATTTGTGTGAGTAAAAATATAAGTAACTATGGTATAAATAGACAAAATAAATGAATTAATATTTTTTTAAAATTATTTTTGCGAATATAGTCATTTTTTAACGTTGGAAATCAATGATTGTACTTGCAAAAATATAGCCGTTTTTTTTGTCAGCCGTCAGACGCCGTGGCATACTTAAAACCTGCCGTGGCTTAAGATATTCATCCACGGTATATTCCGTTGTCGAATACACGCCGCGACATCATGAATTATCGGCCACGGCATGTGGGTAGATACCGCGGCTAGTATTGGTCACACCTCGGCCTAATATGGCTCAAGTTAAGCATGCTCTCTGTATAAATATTTGTCCTAATACGCCGTGGCTGGTTGTACATAAGCCGAGGCTTTACGTGAGAATTCTGTGGCGTTAAAATCTTAATGCCGCGGCGTGTTGTTGCTATTTACTATTTTAACCTCTGACTTATGAACACAGCCGCGGCTTAGTAAGGTCACGCCGAGGCGTGTTTAAAGAATGCCGTGGCTAGTGTTGTTCACACCTCGGCCTAATCCGACTAAAGTTAAGCATGCTCTCTGTATAATTTGTTGTTCTTGTACACCGCAGCAGGATATACATAAGCCGAGGCTTTATGTGGACATGCCGTGGCTTTAGTATATTAATGCCACGGCGTGTTGTTGCTATTTTCTTTTAAAATCTCGTGCTTATGAGCTCCGCCGCGGCGTGTTATGTGTCGCCGCGGCTCTGTTCATAATTCAGAGGTTATGTAGATAAATTACACGTACACGCCGCGGTGTTTATGAGTATAGGCCCCGGCATAAAGAATTAAATAATTAATTAATAGACTAAACAATTAAATGATTAATTATATAATTTTTTGATTGTCTAACAGTCTAAAATAGATCTTATAAAATTATTTTTTAATTGTTTTTTGAAACAATTATTTTTATATTTCAACAAAACGAAGTATAATAACATTTGAAAATTTAGACTTCTTTTCAAACAAAAAAAAATATTAACTAATTGTTCAAAGGAAACATAAAATATTAACTAATTGTTTAAACAAAATAAACATAATAACTAATTGTTCAAACATAAGAAATAACTAATCATCGTCCTCGAGGCTGTTGTTATCATTGTTATCGAGTTCTTGGTTATCGTTGTCTTCGAGGCCGTCGTTCTCGGCTTCGTTGTTAATTTCTTCGGGGTTATTTGGGTTTGCAAGGTTCGCGTCATTGCCGTTACCACCTTCTTTGTTCTCCCTCCTTCATTCTCATCGCCGTTCCCGCCTCTTCGTTCTCACCCTCGCCGTTCCCGCCTGCTTCAGCAAATGCCGGCTGATACTGATCAGGATATCCTGTTGGCCATGGCATTGGTGGAAACTGATTTGGCGCCTCAAATCCTGGGTAGGTACCCGCCCAAAACGAGCTACAATAGGTATTGAACTCAAGCATACTCCGAACATCGTGAGCCACGAAGGCTCTCATTGGCAGATCATCGTAGTTAAGCTCCGACATTGGTGGGGCGGCAACAGGCTGTGCTGGTATATCAGCGGCCTAAACCATGAATGTCACGAAAAGTTTAGATTATTATTAAAACAATAATAAGCAATTAAGCAATATAAGCTATACACTTACCTCGTTTGCAGGTTTTTCAGGTATCTCGTTCACAAGCGCCTCAACAACGGGTTCTTTCAAACTCCGGATCCAGGCTTGGTCCATCCTCTTTCCATGCGGCACCGCCAAGTCGAGCTCATAATCCTCGATCTAAAAAATGAAATAAATCAAGATTAGATCAATATTGAAAAAACTGAATTTCACAATTGAAGACAAATAAAGATATACACAAATGAAGCTATACTTACCCGAGCTTTTTTACATAGAGCTGTGATAAGGAACGGGAAGCCCAGTGCATTCTTTGAGGCGTCGTATGCCATGTGGGTCATATAGAAGAAGATGAAACGACCGATGTCGATATTAAACCCCCTAACCGCCGCGTAGATCAACTTGAGAAAGTTAAACTGCACCTCCGTGAAGTGCAGATGCGGGAATAGGTTGCCCCCAAAGAAGTACATTCAAACTTTGGCTCTCCGATTCAACTGATTTTTGTTTAGTCGTAACTCTCCGGCCCTACTATGCCATTGTGCTCCGGGCGTAGCAATGCTCGCCGCAATGCTGTCGTAAAACTCTTGATTCAATTCTTGGTCGCCCAATTGGTTGTGCTCATCTTTCTCGTCTGTAAAACTTGGGGTTCCGTAGTATTCATTAATTACTTGAGCATTGATTGAAAATCGGATACTCCGAACAGTCACAAATCCATCTACTAACTCGTTGGGAAGAGCGGCATAGAACTCATGGACCAATGTCCTCCTCGCCGTAAACTTAGGTTGGAGCATGAAACCTTTCCAACCGCGTTGTTCCATACTCTCATTGTGAGCGTCGCCAAGGTCACCCATGTTCGTAATCGGTATTTTGGCACATACACGCTCCGGGCATAATTGCCGCTTGCAAATAACTTGAAATCGTTTCCTTGCCGCTTCTGTTTTGAAACTGGGTACTTGAACTGGAGGTGTTAGTGGTACTTGTTCATCCTCTTTGAGTGGAGGCGGGACGGCTGATACTGATCAAGATATCTAGCTAACCACCAGATATCCCCTTGCGCGTTTTGACTTGGGTGCCATTGAAATCTATAAAAAAAAAAAAAGTTAATGCAATAAAATATTAATTTCAAGTAAAAAAAATAATTAACCAAAGATATTAGATAATCCTATAAACTAACTAACTTAACTAATTAAACTCATTAATCAAAACCAAACTAACTAAACTAATGGAACTAAACAATCAAAATCACAAATAACTAATCATATAACCAATCAATCAAACCAAACCAAACCTAATCAAAATACAAAATGTAATCATTTCAAGTAATTCGATAAATGCAATTTCAATACCTAATTAAGTTAACACCCAATTTCAACACTCAAATTTGAATTTAAATTTCAATACCCAAACCTAATTTAAAAACCCAAATTCAATACCCAATTAATTTCAAAACCTAATTTCAATACACAATTAACTTCAAAACCTAATTACAAAACCTAATTTCAATACCCAAAACAAAATTTCAATACCTAAACCTAATTAAAAAACCAAATTAATAAATTTAAAAAATCAAATTTCAATTAAAAATAGATACGAGAACTTGATATCAATGACTTAATACAACAATATTCAAATCCTATTTCGAATTAACAACAACAAAAAAAATGAAAAGCTAAACATAAAAACAAAGCTTGAAATCGACACTTACACGTGGAGGTCGACGGCGTACGGACGTGGACGGCAACGACGGATGACGGCGTGAATCGTGTCGCGTTGAGAAGACGGCGGCGCAAGGCGAGTGAGAGAGAGAGAGAGAGAGAGAGAGAGAGAGAGAGAGAGAGAGAGAGAGAGACGTAGGGTTTCGTGTGACGGCGCGAAGTGAAAATGAAAACCTCAGGTATGACTGTAAATACGAGTCACGCCGCGGTGTGTTAAAAAACATGCTGCGGCGATATCATTAAAAATCGTATCAAGTAGTGTGCCACGGGGTATTTGATACACACGCCGCGGAAAACTTATATATTTTACTGTGCGCATGAACAATGGTTCAAACAAGTGCGTTGTGTACATCTCGTGCCGCGGCGGAAATTTCACACCGCGGCGAAACTGAGAAGTCACGGCCAGTACCTACGACACTTGTTTAACCACGGAAGAAATTTCTGCCGCGGCGTGTTACCTGTAAACGACACATTGTCAGCCACGGAAGAAATTTCTAGTCAATGGAGAGTACGCCGCGGCGTCCCACGGCGGGACAACGGCAGACTGACGTTTAAACCATGCTTTATGATTTATGTTATCTTAACTTGAATTTCAACCATGAATACCAACATCCATGGTTGAATCTGCGTGGTCTTATAAAAAATTTGTAGTAGTGACAAAATTATCTCCACTTATTAGTAATTTGAGAATGTCGGATCCAATCAACAATGCCGCGTATTTTTCTACTTGATCTGAAATTACTCGCTCGCCCGTTCATGCAATTAAGTTTATAATGTGACAACCACACCATTGATGTAAAATATTACGAAATTGAGTAACAGGCAAACTATCCTCCAAAATAGTAATAGCGACATTATTTTTTGAGGCATTATCTTATGTAATAGAAATAACACGATTTTGTAAACCCCAATCATTTAATAGTTCTATTAATTTTTCGGAAATGTTTTGGCAGGTATGGCGACACTCGAACAGTGCTAGATTTAAAAGTTTTTGACACGGTTCCCAATCTTCATCTACATAATGAGGGGTCAGACTCAAATAATCGTTTAGCATCAAACCGCTCCACAAGTCGGTCGTGAAAGCAACGTTTATGCTAGACATTTTAAAAAAATCGACCAAATAGTTTTTTTGCATAGAATAAGCTTGTTCCATGTCCCTACTATACGTCGTACGGGAAAACTGCTCGTAAGACGGATTAATCCTTTGCATATATAAGGTATGCGCAGGGTTTTCCATCTAACTCATTGGTGCGCCCGTAGACGAACCATTTAAGTGTCCATTTCCGTAAATTTGGGGTCGTGAGTACACTTACGTGTGCAGTGTTTACCTCATCAAGCTCCCCGGTTGGGAAGCATACCCTTGCGTGTTGTTTCAAGTAGCCGGTTCCAAGGTCACCCATCGCATCTAGAGTGTGCCCGCACTTTTTGCACATCGCGAATTTAATACGTTTACCATCCTCCAGACGTGATCTTCGTGAAAAAAGTTCCACACTGGCGCAGTGTTTGGTCTTCCCCACGCCAAGCCCGTAGAATTTTCTCTATTAAAAAACAAAAGGAATATTCAAGAGTTTAATATTAATCATATTTATTTAATTTTTCATATAGTTAAATAAAAAAGTTAACAAAAATATTAATTGTATTTTCTATGTGTGGAAATAATTATCAAGCTCTTTTGGACGGAACTCCCCGAGGTTCCACGGCCAGATCGACTGGAAAGGATGCTATGATCTCGCTTTAGGCCCAAGCTTTTCTAGACAGAACTCCCCGAGGTTCCCAGGCTAGCTTGGAGGAGATTGCAAAGCAAACCTTATTTAAAAACTAATCTTTCTAAGACACCATTATCCAATAAGAACTTTATAATTATAACCACACATACAAATGAACTTTTTTATTTTTTTAACTTATTTAAGTAACCATTTAAGGTTTAATTAAACAAATATGATTAAATGATTATTAAATCTCAAGAAATTCGTTTATGATGTGGAAGATCAGTGGGAACTGCAACCACAGAGCATACTAAGACTTTCAAGAGACGTGACAAATTAATTAATTAAACTAAAATAATTAAAATTAATAAAATAATTATTACTTATAAATAAATAAAAAATGACTAAGCTTTATTAATTATTACCAGGTTGACGGACGTCGAGCACGTCGAGGACAGCCGACGGAGGCTTCGTCGGCTTCTTGATGGGAAGGTTCGGGGGAACCGCGGTGGTACGAGCCGACAATGGAGCCGTGGATAGAGGGCGGCGTCGGAACATCGGCATCATCGGCGGGTTGAGTTTCCTGAAAGTCGGCATCATCGGCGCGTTGAGTTTCTTCTTCTTCGGTGTGTTGGCCTTCTTGACCGCCTTGTTGAAGCATGAGGGCGATAAACGGATCGTTGTTTCCCTCCCTAGATTGACATACCGCATCAAACAAAACTCGGGCACACGTGTCGGATTGGCGTCGTGCATGCCCATCGCCCGGACTAGACTAGGTCTTAGAGACCGTTGGGTATCGTCGGGATAATTTGGATTTGGTGGGGAGGGAAATATTTCGTGGGGTAGAATAACGGGAATGTAGTCGTTAGGCGTAGGTTGCCCTTGATCCCTTATTTGAAATTGGGGTTCCAATCTCCTAGCCGTCCTTCGACCCCTGAAATTACCGCTTCTTCGAGACATAATAGAGAACTTGAGAACTTTAAAACTATAGAGGGAAAAAAACTTAGAGAATTGAGAGAACTTTGAGAATTAAGAGAATTTGAGAGAGAGATGGAAGATTGTTGGTGAGGAAATGAGGGAGGAAAGTGTGGTATTTATAGGGTTTGAGGAGATAGTGCGGTGGGTGAATAATTATTGTGGTGGGTGAATTTTTTTTTTTTTGAAATTCGAGTAAAAATATAGGAATTTACGCTCAAAACAAACACAAAATCGCACATCCATCGGATCAGTGACGTGGCATCATCCTGGTCGTTCGATCATGTGCGCAGATCGAGCCTCTAAACGTCGCGATACGTGCTGCACGTCGCGATGCATCACGAATTTTGGGCTGCACGTCACGAACGTCGCGACTTCCAATAATACGTCGCGACGAGTCGCGTTCCAGTTTGGTGACAAAAATGGGCAGCTCTAAGTCATATACATGGCAGCCTTATGTACTATTTACTCGTTCGTTATCATTTTTTAATTTATTTTCATTGCTTTTATAGGTATTGAGACAAGTAAAAATATAAAAGTAGTTTCTTATAGTAATATCTATACCAGAGCTAGACTGAACATGTGTTTTTAATCTATTTAGTAAATAAATTCGTGGCTTCATTAATATTTACTTACATCGTTATGAGTTTTCTTAGAACCTAACATCGTTATGTGATATTACTCTAGAACGAAGGCGACTACACGTTCCACTCTATTCTTTAAAAGATAATAATTAACATAAACTTCGAAGCCCAAAGTTCCAAACCATATAAAAATAATAATGTAATTAAAAAGAGACCATTTTACCTTTTTTAATTAATTCATTTGACAAATGTCCTGTTATTTTCAAGAGTAATAGTCCCTACAGCATGCAGTCAAGGGCCGGAGCCAATACACTGATTAAGAGGGGACGAAAATTGATTGGCTATAAATTTCATAATAAAACGAAACAGTGAAACTACTGTTATGTGTATTTTTCTGAGCCTAGAAAAATTAAGGCCCGGCCCAAAAATGCAGCTGAGAGGCCAAAAAGCCCGCAAAAATGACCCGGACCCGCCACCAAAAAGTCAGCGGGACCCGACCCAATAAGTCAACCTGACTCGGCCAAAAAATTCGGTAGAAAATTTGGTATTTTTACCGCAAAAAAGCATCACGCAATTGTGCCATACAATATTTAGATTGTTCAAGGGCCCGGGAAAGTTATTAATAATTTCTCGTAGACCCCTTGACCCTCCTATATATAGGAGCTTCATTTTAATCAAACGGTAACTCGAATAAACTCACAAGAACTCACAACAACATATCGACTGAGATCAATTTACAAAAACACTCTTTATATCTATATAACTACGTTTTCTCTCTTATATTTATATCCGGTTTAAATACCCGACTAACATCGGCGCGGAGGACCTACCTAGAGAGAATGCGACAGGAGAATCCCTGACTCCACAGAGAAGAGACGTCGGAGGTAGGAAGATCGAGGTCCAAGCCTCGACCGGCCCCCGTCTCCACTATCAGCTCCCGGTTTGCCAAGGCAAGCCCAAGAGCGTATCTCCCAACACCCACTTTAAACAACGTGATGACCTGATCCTAGTAAAATGGGTATGTAGGCAACCTCACTATAAGCAACGAGGTGCGGCATCATATATCATCATCCCCCTTACTCCTCCAGAGACCAAACCCCAAGCCAAAGAAAAGTCAACAAATGGCGATGGGCCCGGTCCATTATCAAGACATGGGCCGCTACAGTGTTTGATCCATTTTTCGACATCAACAACTACTATTATACATTGCATTATAATTTTTTTTATGAACATTTTTCTCTTGAAAATAGTTCATTAGGATCTATATATGATTAGAAATCTACATGTTACGTTCTCAAAATATTAATATAATTTTTTTCCAATATTTAAAACTTTGCACGTCTCAAATTGATTGGGGGTTTTTATTCTCTACTTTTGTTAGTTGTAATCGTTTTAGTATACCAATAATAAGTAAAGTATAAAATACCATGAAAAAAAGATATAGTCACAAAAAGTGTTGCTAAAGAAATTAAAAAATATGCTGGGTTGGAGAATTGAACCATGGGCTATAACTTGGAGGAGAACTTTAAGAATAACAAAATTTTACTAGACTATAGTGATATTTAGTATTTTAATGTATTGTTTATTATTTATATATAAATTTATAATAATTTGTATAAATAAAAAATAAAAAATAAACATTTTCGGACAAAGTGGGGGTGGTCGCTCCAGTTCCGCCCCCTTCCTTGACTCTGCCCTGCATGCAATTAACCGTTAACTCGGGCACAGTAACGTTTATTATAGCGTTACGCGTGCCATATAATGTTTAACACGTGACAACATAAATTAGGTATTAAGAGAAGTTCAATATTGTTAATGCGGAACAATGGATTAACGATAAATATGATCCACGGTTCGAGCCCCGGGCCAGACTGGTGGTCGCGTGGACGGTCAAATGTGGAGTCAACGAGGATTGACTAATGTCTCGACTTAGCTAAAGACGGATAATCGATTCCAGCGAGGCACGATCTGTCCTGATGGTCATTGGCTTGAAGTAGTCGTCTCTGATGAACCTTTGAGTAAGAAAATCATCACAACATAGGGTTTATGATGAGCCCTAGGCTCGAGGTCGCTGGCCTTGGCGGTGACGTCCTTGTTGGCGAGATGTATCTGTAACCTGCACATGTAAAACATGTCTAGAAGAATCAGAGGGTAGAACCTCTAAAGCCTCTCTGACGCTTACCATTGAATATGCTTGAAGATAAGAAAATGATAAAGGGTGAAAATCTTTGATGCCAAACCTCGCGAAAGGCTGCCTTCGTACCATTTAAATGGATAAGGTCATCACATAATTCAAAGTGGAGGGATGGGGAGTACGTACGTGAGCTTGCCTGGGCTATCCGGAAGCAGACTAGGAAGATGGGGTCCTGTCGGCGTAGCTAGATGACGAGGCTAGCTGCATTAACTAGGTGTCATGGCTAGGAGGCGTCGAGGCTACATGTCTAAGTGGTGTACCAAGTCGCCACAATGACGAATTCTAAGGTCGGGGATCGATACCAAAAATCCTTGGCATCCAAGTGTTGGACATGTGTCCTTAAATAAGATGTTTTAACCTATTTGCAAAAGATTATGACTTGTCGTTGAATAAAGATAATACTTATTATGGTAATCTTATAGTTTCTGGTAGAGTAAAATAGAGTGTTTGATCCATAGTTCATAATGGAATGCAATTATGTTATTATCATCACACCCGAGTCAATGTGAGGAATAATTGATAATCATAATAAATGAACTTAAATTGTCCTTGACCTGATTAACTGGGTGGGAGCCCATTAATCGGATAAGGTCATTAATGTGACTAAGTGATATAATCCTATTCTGGATTAAGTGTGTGTCACACTCACTATAAGTGCATTAAGTATAAAGCGTCTTCATACCTGACTGGACCTGACTTAAACTCCGGAAGTTATCATATAAGACCGTCACTGATAACATGGAGTTGAGTCATTAGTAGATGATCAAATGGATATTCGATCTAAGTCTTGAGTGATCTTGAGTTTGATCTGTTGACTTGATTGTTCTTTTATTTAACCGTTAAATAACACAATATATTACCGCTGTTCCCAATACTATTATTTTTGGAACATGATAGTCAACAGTGAAGGTAGCTTGATCATAGATATGGGCATCACACAGTTCTCTTCAGAGTCAAGATGAATCCTAATCATAAGTGGGTTGCTCATAATATTATCGACTGAGTTAAGGATGAAAATGCAGTGAGAGGCAATACGGTAAAAACCGCCTGCTCATGTGTGGATCATAAAGTGAAAGATCAATAACCCGAATTTGATTTTATCAATGGACACCTTGCTGTATAAAGGGATTAATATATACAGTATCACTAAAGAGTGCAGCCCCGGGTCTATAGTGGAATCACTTCGAGGTTTGACGAACAACTAGCTGGTCAATGGACATCTTGTTGGAGCTTAAGTGATACGGGTCCATGGTCCCCAGGATAGCTCCGTAACAGATGATACGTAAGTGATTAAAATAAATTCTGGATAATGTTTAATCATTTGGCTATACTTATAAAACTGAAGGTCTGTGGCAGACGTCAGATAGTTTTATCGTCAGCGTGGCAAAAGTACCATATTTTGGTACAAGGAATTAAATGATATAAATAAAGTTATAATTTAGATTTTCTATAAACACTATGTTGTTGTATTTAAATTCTAAGCAACTTTGCTTTTTGAACCAAGTCATTTCGACTTACGGTTTGTGATTTATGGATTTTCTAAGTTTATGACTCGGTTCGACAAACTATAAAATTAAATCACATGTCACGAATTTAAATGATGGTGTGGCCCCATGACATTTTAATGTGTGATATTGAGATCAGGAATTATTAATATAATTTAATTATTTGGATTTAATTATTAATATCTTATTAATAATTAATTAATAATTAATAGATAGATTTATATTAATAAATAAAATATATATTTATATATATTAATATGTGTAAAATTCGAATTATTAATAATTTGAATGATGAGATTTGGATATTCCATATATGCGGCATAAGTACTTAATGTTTTGGTATTTTGGCAAATCCCTAAAATCAATTTAATCCACTGGATCGGTGATGATTTAATCTCGACCGTTGGATTAATATAATTGATTTAAACCCTAATGGTAATTCGAAAATGATAGGTTGGTGACCAGGCTTAGGTATTTCGAATTCGCCTGATTAATTATATCCGTTGGATCGGTTTTAAGATTTAATGTTTACGGCCGGATTATAAATTAATTAATATTATATATATATAGATATATTATATAATTCGAAATAATTAGAGGGATAAGAATTCGAATTAGAGTTTTATTGAAACCCTAAGGCATTTGATTTTTATCCCCAAATGATTTGATCCGTTGGATTGGTTTGAGATTTATTTTTTACCATTGGATCTAGAAAATCATTAAACAAATTCGATTTATATATATATATATCTAATTCGAGTTATATTAATATGATGATAAGATTAAATATTTTTATCTTATCATGTATTTATTATTTAATTAAATCCCTGATTAATTATATCCATTGGATTTAGATGAGATTGAATCTTGACCATTGGATTGAAATAATTAATTTAATTTAATTAAAAGAATTCGAAAAATGGGAGGAAAAATCTCCAATTCGGTTACAGTCTGAGGCATATAAATAGGAGGCTCATTCAACACATTTTTCACACCTTCCCCAGACCAAAAACTCGAGCTCTCCCTCTCTCTGTAGGGTCTGCGAGTTTTCTGCTTTTGATCTCTCTTCTAGTTCGGCTTAGGAGATATTTTTCTCTGGTAGCTTTAAAAGAACCGTCAGTTAAATTTTGCGACGGAGTCCTGCCGGCGAATCCCACGCTTCAGTATGAGGAGTCTAGGAGAATATCCCAGATGATCACGGGAGTTTCCCTCAGCATCGGCGGAGCCCTGCCCGTGTTCAGAACACGCAGCCGGAATCGTCACTGGGGTACGGCCTTATGCATTGGATTAATAAATGCAACCATTTACTGCTTTATATTTATTTCCTATTCAACTAGAATATTAATAATGTTTATGAAATATTAAATTCGTAATATTTATCGGATCTTGATGAAATGGTAATAACTCGATATCCGTGTCGTCGGGCCGTTAAAAGGTTTTCCGTTTTAAAATAATTTTTTAGATGTTACCGGGACGCCTCGGAGGCTAATTTCGTGGTAATGAAGTCGGGAATCAAACCCCGATTTCCAACACCAAGAGCCCCGTTTTGGCAAAGATCGAGTGTTGATTGGGGTCGAAGGTTGGCAAGACACGACGATAGAAAGGGATTAATTTCGACAAGGGTCGAATGTCGGCATGGGTCGAGTATCGACATGGCTTGAATATCATCCTTGTTCCTGAGGAATGAGGATAGGTGAGACCCTGATGAGCAGAGTGTCCGAATCTCGACTCGCGGGAAGGAAGATAATTTTAGAGAGAGAAGTTCTCATTTTAGAGGGAGTGTTCCAAGTGTGGAAGAAATTGTGTCCAAATGAGGGGGAGGAACCTCGTATTTATAGGAAAGAGGAGGAGTCAATATTTGCTTTATGCCCCTAGTGATGGCGCCTAACCTTGTCCAGTGAGGGGTTGTCATGCTCCCTTGCCAGGCGTAGTGGTCGTCATTCTTGTGGCGTTGTCCGTCGCCCAAGTGCATTGCATGCGCAAACCTCTTCTCGGCCCTAAGACGAGGAAAACGTTGTCTGCCGCACCTAAGGTTGTAGTTGTTAATGTACAAATTCGTCATTATTTAATATGACATAAAGTGCTAAAGTTGTGAATTAATTAAATTTACAAACAAAGATAAAAGGCTTTAAAGAAATAAATCGATATTCGCAAAAGCCCAATTGAGAAGCCCAATAAAGTTCTCAATCAGACAAAGCCCAACGATACAAAGTCACTCGGCCCAAAAAGCCCAAAGGCCCAATATCTATTCGTCATCAACCCAGAAAGACGAGGGTAGAACTGTCATATTCTCTACCCGGCATCGCACTTCAAACCCAAGCGGAAGACCAGGAGCACGGAGTCAAGTCTTCAACGGGCATAATTCAAACAAGACAAAGAGAACGAAGTCGTGGGACACGTGTAGCAAGACAATCCATTTAACCCGGTCAGCACGGAGAGAAGACCCCACGATTCCTGGAAGTCCAACGGGAAGAATTAAAGCCTATAAATACCAAGCTCAAGCTCAGTTCAATAGAGATACGCACACGCACAACTCTGAGAAATTATATCGAAAGCTTCTACCCGACATTTTTGCTCACTTTGAGATTTTGTTGTATTACTTTCCTTCCTCTCATTCTTTTCCCTTTCTAGGCGTGATTTGCTGTCTGTAGCTATCCGTCTATGTCAATTGTCGCAACAGAGGACGTAGTCAACTACCGCATTGGGACGAACCTCTATGAAAAACCCATCGTCTCATTTATATTGCTTTTATATACATATATATATATATATATATATATATATATATATATATATATATATATATATATATATATATATATATATCGAGAGTGAATCGAGAGCTTGCAACATGAGAGATCGAATGCCACCAAATCATCCAATTTCAAGAATATCATACACTCACAAGTCACACTTGACTGTTTGAGGTGGGAAACCACGTCAACAGTCGCAGCTTTCTTGGGTCGTCGAGATCCTGATACATTGTCGTTGGTGGCCTCATGGGTTGTCATCGCTAGGTGGTCGCCTAGACCACCTCTTACGGATGTCCATTTGGCCTTTGGACTCCGTCTTCGGACCCAGTCTTCTGGGCTTCGCCAAATGAGCTCGGAGTTGGGTTAATAGGCTTTGACTTCGTCGATGGGCGTTGACTTTCGTTCAGGAGGCCCG
The DNA here is from genome assembly GCA_954871525.1 of Parietaria judaica. Lineage (NCBI taxonomy): Eukaryota > Viridiplantae > Streptophyta > Magnoliopsida > Rosales > Urticaceae > Parietaria > Parietaria judaica. The sequence goes on from OX940868.1 coordinate 7,428,863, forward strand.
CATCTTTAATAAACCCAAAAATATGCTATAAAAATATAATTTTTTTAAAGTATTTGTGCTGCTACTTTAAAGTTTTGAAAGTATATCAATAATTTTTTAACTTTAAAATATTTATGCTGTTATTTTATCATTTCCAAAACTAAAGCTACAAACAAGCAAGAGGGAAATGAACCATGATTGAAAATTTGTGAAAAAATGAAAAGATCGAAAGAAAAAAAGTGGGTAAAAAAAAAAGAGCATTGAATAAGAAATGGCGGTAATAAATTCACAGCCCTACCTCTGACCCTACACTTAGAGCTGCGAGTCACGACGACTCTACACTACACCTCTCTCTCTCCTCCATAAGTAGTGCTTCTTCCCGCTTCCCATTCGGCGTAAACGTAACCTTGCTCAAACCTTCACTCTCTCTCTCTAGCTTCAACAATGGCCGTCTCTACTTCTCTCTCCTCCCTTTCCCTCCTCCTCCTCCTCCTCTCTCTCCTCCTCTCCTCCGCCACCGCCAGAGTCCCCGGCGTCTACTCCGCCGGAGCCTGGGAATCCGCCCACGCCACCTTCTACGGCGGCAGCGACGCCTCCGGCACCATGGGTACGTACCCATTTAGGGTCTCGATCCACACATGGTGATTCTTGTTGAAGATGACATTAGCGTAATTAGCTTTTTTGCAGGTGGCGCGTGCGGGTACGGGAACCTGTACAGCCAGGGGTACGGGGTGAACACGGCGGCGCTGAGCACGGCGCTGTTCAACAACGGGCTGAGCTGCGGGGCGTGCTTCGAGCTCAAGTGCGACAGCGACCCGCAGTGGTGCCACCCGGGCAGCCCGTCCATCCTCATCACGGCCACCAACTTCTGCCCCCCCAACTTCGCCCTCCCCAACGACAACGGCGGCTGGTGCAACCCGCCCCGCCCCCACTTCGACCTCGCCATGCCCATGTTCCTCAAGCTCGCCCAGTACCGCGCCGGCATCGTCCCCGTCTCCTTCCGCCGGTCCGTCACCTCTCCTTTCAACCATAATTACATATCATATCCCGATTTGTTATGTTTATCTTCTCCGTTGTTATTATTATTATTATTATTATTATTATTATTATTATTACCGAGATTTATGATATTATATATATTATATAACATAACCACTAAAAAACTCGATCAAAAGGTGTTTGTCTTTTATATAATACGAGTATATTATGGTAAATAAAAAAACAAATTGAAATTTATCGGGATTAACAATGTCTATCTTTGTTTGATTTTCAATTCTTTCAATCCTTGGATCGGTTTTGAAAATTTGTCTGGTTTACACAAAACGTGAGTCATCAAGTAGGAAAATGGCTAGTTTTCTCGGGAAACAAACAGGGTAAAAGGGCGAGAAAATCTTATCGCAGCAGGTTGTTTATTTTATGTCATTTAGCCTAACAAAATCAACGCAAATCCGCTTGGCCTTTTTCCCCTCTCGTTTTCTCACACTATTTTAGGGCTGTTTTCATGCGAAATGACCGTACTACCCTCGATGTGAGGTCATGGTTGTTTCGTAGTTTCGTCCGGATCTGAGGGCAAAGTTGTCAGTTTGTGGGTTTTGGAAATTTGTCACTTTTTCCCGGGAAAAAAGGATGGTCAGAAAATCCGCTGCGTATTTTCACGTTCTCCCAGTACCCTCTGATGAAAACGGTTTCGTACTCCAATAAAATTAATTAAATATAGCCAAACCCTAGCAAGAATTTGTCTCAATATCTTTAAATTAAATCAATTATTTGTTATTACTTTTGAAGTATACTTTTCTCACAAGTACGACGCATAATTATTGTCGACGTTTTCACTCAATTAATGTTGGTTTGTGGAATTGCAGAGTGCCCTGCCGGAAGCAAGGAGGGATCCGGTTCACCGTGAACGGGTTCCGGTACTTCAACCTGGTTCTAGTGACCAATGTGGCGGGTGCGGGGAACGTGGTGCAGGTGAGTATCAAAGGAACCAAAACCGGTTGGATGGCGATGAGCCGGAACTGGGGACAGAACTGGCAGTCCAATGCTGTGCTCGTCGGTCAAGCCCTCTCTTTCCGTGTCCGGGCCAGCGACCGCCGGAGCTCCACCTCCTGGAACGTTGCCCCCGCCAACTGGCAGTTCGGTAAGACCTTCGTTGGAAAGAATTTCCGCGTCTGATAATTTACTATATAGTATCATGTTTCGTAATGTGTTGTTCAGTCAGTAAGTTTTCCCGCCTTGCGATTTCCATTTTCTCGGGAAAAAAGCAGGTGCTGGGGTATTAGTATAGGAGAGTAACGTCACACTAGTGAACAATGCTTTGGAGGCTTTTCACTTTTTTTTTTTCCTTTCTGAATTAATGTTTGTTTGTGTGTGTTTTTTTTCCTGGCAAGGAAAAAACCGGATGCGTGGGCGGTGAAATTACAAAACTGCCCACGTTAGGTGTGTCAAGTTGCGGGGTCTGAAGCGGTTGCAAAGAGGCAATGTGCAGCCCGCAGTACCCTTTTTCTTTTCTTTTTCAAATAGACATATGTTTTGTTATGTAATATCGTATTATATTTTCAGATATTAATATAAGTGATGAGTGATAATGTTTGTTACTTCTTAATCGTTTCATTATTCTATGCCCACATTTTAAAAATAACTAATGCTTGTTAATATTAAACTTAATCGCTAAAAAAATCTGAAAGATAAAATGTTATATCAAAATTTAAATGAATAAAATATTGTGTTTGGTTCAACTTAAGAAGGTTTGTTTTTTTTTTTTTTAAATAAATTAAACTATTTTTTTAATGTTCGGTTAAATAGTTATAAAATACACAGAAGTGATTTTAATATATTTTTGTACGTGAGTCATAAAATGTAGGATTCGTAGCTTTTGGTTTTTTTTTTTTTTTTTTTTTTAAAACAAATACAAGGTTTTTAGTTTATTTTAGCCTTTTTAACCTAAATATATTTATTTTACCAAACGCAAAATCAACTTTTGTTACCAACAACTATTTTGTATATATACAGTTTACCAAATGCCAGTCAATTTGTTTTAAAAAAAAAGAATTATTTTATTAACTAAAACTAAACAATTTTTTAGAACTAAGTTTTATTATACATATGTATATAAATAAAAAAAATGTTAGTTTTAATATAAACATTAGTGATATTTATATAAATATATTTATATATGTAATATATCATACTAGATACAATCCGATCATATTTTTAATTATTGTTTATTCAAATAAATAATTTCATATATATTTAAACAAAAAGAAAATATATTAATATTTTCTATATATGAATCAATTAATTTATTTTTATAAATTATAATTATATAATTTAATATATTTATACTTTAGTATATTTTTATTCAATGTTAATTGATATTTTTAATTCATTATGCGATAAAATATTTGAAAGAAAGTTTTAAAGATCGGGAAATGTCTTGGCATGTCGTTTTTGGGATTTGCGATAAGAAAATTCTTATCAGTTTTGTTTTCCGTAGAACTTAGCTTAGTCGTTCGACATTTCCATGCTTGTCATTTTTTTGTTGCCCTCAAAAAAAATAAAAGTGTGCTTAAAAGGCATTTACCCTCATGCCAAAACTGAGTCCATTGTCAAACATTATGAGTTTCAACGAAGACACTTTTTAGGAAACACCGATGAAGAAGATATAAGCACTTCTAATAACAACAAAAGGCAAGTGTACTGACGTGGTTTTCCACCTCAACGGTCAGGAAGAATGTTGAACCTCTATTTAGATTTTTATATTACGCTTTGCTGGATATATCTTGATCTTCACGTCGTAAGTACTCTCTAACATTCATAAATATAAAATATAAGTATTTTATGTTGAGACAAATAATCTTTTTAAGAGGTTCCTCCTAATGAGGTAGTCAACTATATCATATGTATATTTATTTAACGAGAATAATAAGAAGAAAATAAAGAAATATAGGCAAATGAATCTACTCAGGAACAAAGAAAAGCTACTCAGGAGTAAAATAATTGCTTAAAACACATAGAAAAAAAAAAAACGAAGATGGCTTGCGTGCATGTCTTGGATATTGGTCTTGGTCTTTATAGGCGTTTTCTCCTCTTCTAGTCGTCCTTGGAATCAAGAACTCGTGGTTCTAGGCTGAATCCTGGAATAGTTCCGAGCTGACATGTGTGGTTTGACTAACTATACTTGCTCCGAGCGGTAGCATTTGACTGAAGACTTTCATTGTGGGGTAAACTTCGTGTTCTTGTTTACTCGTACAAGGGTTATTTGAATCTTCCCCTTATGGTTTTACGCTTTTTCCCTTTGGATTTTAATGCTTCGGGCTCTCGGAGTTGTTTTTGAGCTTTAGCTTATGAGAGCTTGTGCTCGTGGCCTTTTTCTTCTTATTCATTTGATAGGCATTGTCGAGTAAATAATTCAAATTTATATTTAAAAAAAATGTGAGAAAAGTACCTTGAAGTACCTCAAAGTTCACGGTATATTCCAAATCTTATTTTTGATAGACAAAAGTACCAAACTGCTAAAAATTGTTTATGTCGTTAGAACCAAATTGTCAACTTTCACAAAATATCAATATTTATTGCACCATAAGTTCTTAAGTTATTATTGATGAAGTAAGTACGTAAATTATTATAATTTATTAGCAATTGTTGATGTACAAAATTGTCGTTTATTGAGAACGACATGTCGTACAAGTTATGAATTAATTAAATTCATAGCTTAATAAATCAAAGGCTCGAAAGAATATCGAATATTCAAATAGGCCCATTTACAAAGCCCAAAATCTCATTAAGGCAACTGACAACCGTAAAGCCCACGAATAAAAGCTACCCGGCTAAAAGCCCAAAAGCTATCCGCCAACACCGAAGAAGATGAAGGGCAGAACTGTCACGAATCATGTCCGGCCACATCGATTCAAAATTGATGAAAGACTACTAGGAGCACAAAGTCAAATCCACTCGGCAAAAAATATGCAGTCATGATACACGTGTCGGTTGGACAGTTATTTAGCCCAGTGAGCTCAGAAAGACGACCCCAAATTTCCAGGAAGTCCAACGGGAAGAATCGAATGCTATAAATATCAACTCAAGACAAAGAATCAAGCACGCGTTCACAAGAGAGAGTACTGAGAACTTTCTATCCGGCTTTATATGTATTGAGAGTTCTTACTTTGTATTTTCTCTACTTCTTCTCTTTCCCTCGAACTTGATTGCTACATGTAGCTATCCGTTCATGTTTTCTGTTGCAATAAACTAACAGAGGACGTAGTTAACTATCGTCTTGGGACGAATCTCTCTAAAAAATATTTCGTCTCAATTATTCGCTTTATATATATATATATATATAGAGTATTTGAGAGTTTGCAACGCGAAAGATCAAATTCCACCTAAGCAAGTTAAAGCATCATTGAGCTGGGAAACCATGTCAACAACGATATAGGTAGTATCTTATACGTAAATTATAAAATTAATGAATAAATTTATAAAATAGCATAAATGATTACTTAGGTTTTTTGTCACGAATCTATATAAAGAATTTGGGACATTAATTGTAAGTTGTTGTAATGTAAGGTAACACCTTAATTTAGTCCTTACAAGTTACAATTGTACGATAGGTATTAATTTAAAAGTGATAAGAAGAAGTATATTTGATTTCATGGGGTGTCTCGTTCGATCTGAGTATGTGATCTAACGAGTCAACATCCAAATAATGATCATAAATTGCTTTGGAAGAGATGCTTTCTTATTCAATGTTTTTGACACCCATTGTGGACATTTGGATTCGTGTATTATTCCCGATCACAGTCAAAGTATAATCACCTAATTCTTTCTCACTCATGGTTTTCGATAATGTTCTAAGAACCGTGGCACGCTACAGGTAGCTTGCAAAAAAACCCCAGTCGCAAGTATATGGGTTAAAATCGACAAACTCGAGTCGTCTCCTTAAGATGACTTGAATAGATCTATATTTGTTAGCAATCTCATCGAAAAAGGAAAATCATGTCGAACGTTTTTTATTTTATTGCCAATCAGAACACAAATAAACACGATCAGTCAAAGCTTACATAACTTGCGCGATATGGCCGCTTCAATGGATTTTCCCGGCACCAAACAAACCTCGACCCTAACTGTAGTGGTGAACACGGCTCATAAACAGTAAGAGATACTCATGTCACTTTCTCCGTTCTCGTCATCATCTTTATCTTCCACTTCATCATACACTGGTTCCTACAAGGTCTCACCATATACTCCGCCACGCCATACTCCAACTCGTCGTACACAGTCTCGCTTGTACTCTGACTCATCGTACTCTGATGTGTCGTACACGACCTTTCCATGTGCTTCGCATGGTATGCATGGGTCGAATCAGGTCAATCTGAGGTAAAAACTTAACTTGACACGATCTTATCAGGCTTTGGAAAAACAACATAAATCAGTCCAAAGAATTTAAAAGCTTGGTCCAACCCAATCCGAAAAAGAGTCGTTGCGGCACTCCCATATTGCAATCTCTAACTCTATTTTTTTAGGTAACTCTGCAGCTATAACACCTTTTGATTAAATGTGGACAAGAGTAAAAGTGTGCATGATATATGATATAGATTAGACTCTATTTTTGTTGGGTTTTATGATGAGATCTTCTCGAACCCGATGGAGAAATCACGGGATTTTCTTGAAACTATGATCTAGATTAATTTCGAACAATTAAGATATATGTTTCGGTCCATTACCAAACTTTGGGTACTTTTGTCGATTGGGTCTGATTGGCAAAATTTTGCTTTGATCGTGTATCTCAGGACGGGGATCTTAGTTCCACAACCGCAGAACATCTAGCTGGTCCACCACGTCACTGCGGGAATGTCCGTTATCGGAAATCAGGGATTCGAACTGCTAGGTCTTGCACCGCGATTGGACAACGAACCGAACAGAGCACCGGGGGACTATGCGAATTCGGCTGTGAGGCTAAAAGGAATTCGAAAATAGCTCTAGGGTTTTCTGGAGTAGATTCCTAATTATGAACTTAAGTGTGATATTTATAGACCACATGGTAAATAATCTAATGGGCTTTGGCCCATTAATAATGGGCTAAGCTCATTAAATCATTATTACTTAATTCTTACAATTAATTAAACCACCCATATTTATTTCGTGAGCCCGAGTGGGCTCGTAACCATTACCGTAATTGGGTTGGACCCGCAAAGCCAAATGAGCCTAAATTCTGAGTCGGGTATTTCTTACGATTTTTAGATTATAATCGATTTTAGGAAAATGAATCGATCCAATGTGAAAATTTGACAACTTTAATCAAACTCAATTGTAAGAAGTTATGGGTTAAGATTGCAGAAAACTTAAATTAATTAATAAATCTCTATTTTTAAAATATCTCGAACCTTGGACTTGAACATTCAATCCATGTATCAAATTAATATTCAACATTTCATCCCGTTTGTCTTAGTTTTGTATTTTTGTAAACTGTTTTAGATATTACATTATCAAATTTTACTTATTATTTCGTGGGAATAATGTGAATATTTTGTTTTATTTTACTTTTAGTCAAAGTGAGTCAATCGGATTGGCTCGATTTCCATCTAGTCCGTCCGATCCCAATCCAACTAAATTAATCGAGTTGCTTGTATTCTTTGTAGGTTTATGAAGTAGGGTTGAATTGAGACTTAATTTAATTAGATTGAGTTTTTTTCGTAAGAATAACCCTAAACATATTAGCTGCAAATACATACACGCAATTTTTTGAGTCAGATCTTCGAACGAGATGATTTTCACATATGAATATTAGATCGAGAAAGCGTACATTGATCCATGATCAGAATGATAGCGGAAAAGATTAATCACGGGAATTACGTTTCTCTCTCTTGACCTCTTTAGTGTGACAAGCCTTCTTTGATGGAGATGGAAACTTACGTAGGCAGAGAGCAGACCAATTCCTAGGGTTTCACTTTATATAGACCCACCACCAGGGTATAATAGGAATTTACCTTTATTTAATTAAACCAATTAGATTTATCTTATTATTATTAAACCAATATTTTAATATGACCAATGGGCCATCATACGTGAGTCCAACATTCTCCCACTTGGCCCATGTGCCATTATATCCTTCATGGTTTAAGAATAAACATAATTGCGCATACTTAAGATTAATCCATCATAATGTTTAATTATATCATAAAGTTATTATCAAGCATGACAACTAATATGGATCATAGCGGTTGTACATCAGTTTTCGACATAGTCCCTTCCATGTATCACAATATTAATTTCATACTCAACATAACACATAATAAGGTATATGAATAACGGTCCGACGATAATGTCTTTGTCAGAGACAAAAGATCTTGTTTGGTTCACATAATGCATTCATGTATATACTAATCATAAGAAACAAGATCCATTCATTCATATCAGAAACAAAATAAGTGAGCTCAAAGTGTCAATCACATAAAACATAAGTCGTAAGATAACGTTAATGATGACATCCAAGAATCCCCATTCTTTCAACATGTTCAGTGAAAACTTTAGGGGGCAATCCTTTCGTTAATGGATTTGCAACCATACGTTTTGTGCTAATGTGCTCGATTGACACTCTTTGTTTATGAACTTCTTCTTTAACGCCAAAATATTTCAATTCCATATGCTTAGCACCCTTCGAATACTTGTCAGTTAATGTCGTACATGATTATGCAAAACGATTTCTTAATATTGCATAAAACATTATTAGCCAAGATCTTAGAACGAGATTATTTTCACATATGAATATTAGATCGAGAAAGCGTACTTTGATCCATGATCGGAATGATAGCGGAAACGATTAATCACGGGAATTGCGTTTCTCTCTCTTGACCTCTTAGTGTGACAAGCCTTCTTTGATGGAGAAGAAAACTTACGTAAGTAGAGAGATGACCAATTCCTAGAGTTTGACTTTATATAGACCCATCACCAAAGTATAATAGGATTTTACCTTTATTTAATTAAACCAATTAGATTTATTATCTTATTATTGTTAAACCAATACTTTAATATGACCAATTTGCCATCATACGTGTCCAACATCCCTAAGATTGAACAAGAGAAGTGTAGTGAGTTATATTCGTAGGTCAAACAAATTTATTATTTATTTGCACTATCATTAAGATAATACTTGAATCATACATCTTTTTTAATTAATTCAAGATTTAAAAATAAAATCAATTAACAATTACTCGTTCCAGTTTTTTTTTTCTTTCAAACTTCAATCATGAAGTTCTTTTTTTGATGAGCTGTAAACAATCTGGTGTAAATGTTTTTAGCTGTAAAAAGTGTTGACTCTATCATTGTGATTCATTTTGCACAGTGATCCATTAGAATTTTGTTTCTCTTTTATTTTGTTTTTGTGTGACCTGATTTTTCGAAAACAGAGAAAATTAGTCTCATTGCTACATAAACAGAAACCTCAGTGAAACTAAATTTCAAATTTAAAGATAAAAAAATTAAACTCTTTATTTTCTTAAATTACCATCCTCCTCAAATTCTATGTGCATCGGCCCTCATTGAGATTTAGGTCTTGTGTGGGGCGCTATGTGGCTGTTGCAGCCAGGGACGGAACTACAGCATAGCCAAATAGATAATTATTTTGACAATAAACAAATATAATTGTGCGTAATTTGATAATAATATGAAAATAATTATTTTGACAATAATTATTTTGATAATTATTAGCCTAACTAAGGCCAAAATATATTTTCTTTTACCAAATAAAAATTTTGTTCTATTAATTATTTTTTTTGTCATGTATTTCATTATTATCTTTACTCACTCACTGATTGACAATAAACAAATGTAGTTGTGCGTAATTTTTACCATTATTTTTAGTTATCTTACAGAGTTCGTGACAAATTGTTTTTTTTATTTGTTAATGATTAGCACTTTAATGCTAAAATTTTAGTATATTACTATTAGTGGTTATTTATTAAATTGTCATTTGTACTACTTAACTAAAAATAAAATAAATTAAATAATGTAAAGGCCTCGTTTTTTTTCTCACTTACACAGATTCCTTATAAATAACGTTGGGCTGTCTCATGTGGCGTGCCACGTGACCAAAGGTTGGGTACTTTCGCCGCCACATGGTATTTTTTTTTTCCTTAAATTTTTTTTACACTAATAAATAATATAATCAAATAACTTTATAAAAATATATATATTTATAAAATAAAAAAATTGTTTTTCTTGTAGGAGTAGTTTATAATTTTCAATACATGATATTAAATTTTTAAAACTAAATATTTATTGTATATGATATCATGGTCATTTTAATACTAATACTGCGGCATGCTATAACTTTGAAGACATATAACATATATATTACATGATATAGATATTGTAAAATAAGTAAAAAAAATATTACAAGAACAAATAATTAACATATAGTGTGTGTATGTATATATATATGTGTGTATTAAATAATAATTGGGTATGCGGTTTCGAATTTATATTAGTACCAAAATGTATATTTTTTTTAACTTTAAAACCAAAAATAACGATATTAAGGTATAAGGTTAAACACAATTTTTACAAATCACCAAACTTTCTATTGAACCGCATTTGAAAGAAGAAAAAATTGTAATCATGGTTTAGTTTCATATATGTTATATGTCTTCAAAAATCATATCATGCCTTACTTTTAATATTAAAATGGCCATGATTTCATATACTATAAAGATTTAGTTCTAAAATTTTACTATCATGTATTCAAAAATTATAAATTATTCCTATAAGAAAATATTTTTTTATAAATACATATTATATAAAATTATTTCATTATATTTGACATATTTACACCAAAATAAAAATATGCGAAAGAATTTTTGAAAATAAATAAACTAGAGCTAATAATTTTAAAGGAATTATTTGATTCTTTTTTATAAATAAAACATATTCATTACAAATACTTATTTTATATAATAATTTGATTATATATTATATATGTAAAAAAAAAATTAAAAAATATGGGCTAATGGGAAAGAAAAAATAAAAATAAAAATTGAAGAAATTGAAGAAAAAAATCACTTGGTGGCGAAAGTACCTAACTTTTAGCCACGTGGTGGCTTGTGCCATGTGGTAGGCAACATGAGACAGTCTAACGGCCACATAGGCAAGTTTCTAACAACGTTAGTTGGTCGGCAACAAAAGTGCGACATTATGTAGTTTCGCCTACATTGTTTGAAGTTGGGTACCTATCAAAGAATATGGCCAAATGTTGAGTATTTTCGTCGTTATTAACGCTATATAATACACCTATTATTATTGCTGCCATACCACATAATCTTTACGAAACAAATTATCAAATTTTGAACGATTAAATATTCAATCTTTATAAATTTAGTTTAGGAGATATATTCTCAATTTTTTTTCTTTTTAAATTAAATACTTAATCTTTTTTTCTTTAAAGAATGGGGTATATTCCTTTTTCTTTTTTTTAAGTACTAGAAGTGCAATCTTGCTTGAACCGGGATATTTTGGTTCAACTTAAAATTAGTCCCAAAAATACTAAAGTTGATAGTTTCTAAAGTTTTATGCGTCCTCCCCTCTTTCTCATACATGGATGCTACTGGGTCCATTATCCTTTTATTTTCATTAACTCAAACCGGATTCCGGGTAATGAAATTTCAAACCCGAAAGCGGAACTGGGTAATGACTCAGAGGTTTGATAAAATTAAACAAGTACTCAAGTGTTATTTTATGGACAAAAATAACCCCATCTTCCTCCTATCTCTCGATCACCAATTGACGAAGCCTTCAATCACCCTTTTTGTTCAACGAAGCCGTTCGACCACCATGTACGGATTCCGGCGCCGAAGCTCCGGCGATCACGAAGCTAAAGGTGTTCGTGGTCTACTCGATGTACGGACACGTCGAGGGCTTGGCTCGCCGGATGAAGAAGGGTGTGGACGGTGTCGAAGGCGTGGATGCGTCTCTGTTTAGGGTTCCGGAGAATCTGCTGGCGAGCGTGCTGGAGCAGATGAAGGCTCCGGCGAAGGATCCCGAGGTTCCGGAGATCTCGACGGCGGAGCTCGCGGAGGCGGACGGCGTGTTGTTCGGGTTGGGACTGATGGAAGTTTAACAAGATTGAACATTTTCTTACAACGGTGCTTGCGAGGACCTTGATTTTGGGGAGAGGCATGAAGCCGGTCAGGTTCGCGAATGCAACAATGCCGATTGGCCAAACTGAGTACGGTTCGTAGCCGAATACTGCAGACCCGGCCACACACAGTTACAAAGAACCAAACCATATTGGAACTTCCCTCGTTAGAAAGCTATAGAAAGTTAATTATTCAGCTCCACTCATTAATTATTAATATTTTGATTATATATATAAAAAAAGCCCTCAGTTGATATAATATATATAGTTATAGGATATCAGCAAGTAAATCCCGCGGTTGATTTATCACCTGTAAAGTACTCAATGTTCCGATATAACATTGTAAGTACCCGAAGAAGCCGAAGAGTGTCGCCGAAAAGAATTCGAGACGAGAGTCGAATAAGCCGAGAAGCTTAATTCGATCCAAGAGACGAAGCCGGCGAAGAGTGTCGTTGAACAAGCCGAATAGCATGGCCGAAGAGAATTCAATACGAGCGCTGAAGCAGTCGATAAGCTTGTAACTTTAGTTACATTTAAGTAACTACAGTTACACTTTTGTAACTAAAGTTACATTATTTTAAAATTAGTATTTATATAATAAATTCAAAAATTACAATTGTTACAGGTTTGGTAGGTCCGAATCATATATATTCACAAGAAGATTTAAAAATGCTATTTAAGGGATGTTAAAAGGAAATTGTAATTATGAAATTCTTAGTAAAACATTGTAACTGTAGTTACACTTGGGTAACTACAGTTACACTTATGTAATTAAAGTTACGTAATTATAACTACACTTAGGAAACTACATTTACACTTAGGTAGCTACATTAACACTTATGTAACAACAGTTACATACGTTGTTTTGATTATTTATTTATATCTAGAATAGGTGAATTGAGGCCAAACGTACGTTGACAATACACATATAAATCACATAGTGGTTATGTTCATATTGGTGATTGCGTATGAAGGGCTCAAACTTGATTTGTTCAAGCCGCTGAATTTGGTTGCTGTTGTAAAATTTGACATCGGGGTTTTTAACTTTTATAACATAATAATCAATTAGGGAAAACTTTTATAAAAATACTCAAAGATTTGTTAAAATTAAAGAAATACTCATTTGGGCTTTTATAATATACTCTCTTCTTTTACAAGCCTGGAGTTACACTTTTGTAACGGCCGTTACACTTTTGTAACTAGAGTTACACTCTCGTAACGACAGATACACTTTTATAACTGAAATTACACTTTTGTAATCACATCCTGTAAAAAAAACAAAGTATAGGACCACGAACAACAAAAGGAGTATGGGACCAAGCCTGGATTTACAATTTTGTAACGGCAGTTACACTTTTGTAATGAGAGCTACAAATGTGATTACAAAGGCCCTGCAAAAAAAAAATTATGAGCTTTACACAACGTAACTGGAGTCAAATTTATGCCATTAGAGTTACACTTATGTAACTAAAGTTACATTTGGGTAACTACAGTTACATTTGGGTAACTACAGTTACACTTATATAACTAAAGTTACACTTGGGTAACTGTAGTTACACTTATGTAACTAAAGTTACATTTGGGTAACTACAGTTACACTTGGGTAACAAGAGTTACACTTATTTAGCTAAAGTTACATGTGGGTAAGTATAGTTACTTTTGGGTAAAATTAGTTACACTTATGTAACTAAAGTTACTGAAATTACATTTGGGTAACTACAGTTACACTTGGGTAACTGCAATTACACTTATGTAACTAAAGTTACTAAATTACATTTGTGTAACTACAGTTACACTTATGTAACTGGAGTTACACTTATGTAACTAAAGTTACATTTGGGTAACTACAGTTACACTTGGGTAACAAGAGTTACACTTATGTATCTAAAGTTAAATTTGAGTAAGTACAGTTAAACTAATGTAACTTATGTAACTTTACATTGACGTATTTTTTATTCATCGCAACTCTATCATATTAATGTTACAAATGTGATTACAAACCAAGACCAAGAAAAGAAGGAGTAAAGGACCAAGCCTGGAGTTACACTTTTGTAACTGAAGCTATACTTTTGTAACGACAATTAAACTTTTGTAACGAAAGTTAAAAATGTGATTATAAAGGTCCCGCAAAAAAAAGAGTATAGGACCCAAAAAAAAGGGAGTATAGGCCATTCTCGCCGCGCGAGAGAGAGTCAATGAGAGTTTTTAAGCATCGAGACGAGAGGTTGAAGAAGAAGAAGAAGAATCTGTTGAAACCCCTGAGATCGAAGAGAGCAGAAGACGAAGAGTTCCCGGCACCTGCCGCCACAAGTTCCACGACCTCCGCCTTTGATCTCATCGGACGACGCCTCCTTCCTCCATGAGCTCCGCCGCCTCCGCGTCGCCGAGCTCTGCCGCGGGTTGTTCTTTATGATACTTCTTGTTTTAAATGCTTCACTGACCTAGTTGCAAAGTAATTTAGTACTTTTGCCATTATTCAATTTGAGTAAGTAATTTATGGTGAAAAACAGAATACGTGGGCGTGGTAGAGCTAAAGTCTTAGTTCAGGCGTATCGTCTTGTATGTTCACTCTTAGTCGATTTTCTTAATTTCTTTTGATGGTTCCGCCTGTTCATTTTGTGGTTGCAGTGGAAAATGGGTTGAGGGAATTACTTCAGGACACCAATTTGTTTATCCAGAAGTTGTCATCAATCGAGCTCGTCCTGCAGCGAGTCAAAGAGATCGGGATTCGACACTACCGCCGACAGGGGGCAGTTACCTCTCGTTCGATGTACTCGGTGTTGGGAAATCGGTGGTATCAAGTCGACTTCCTTACCACGATAATAGCTTCCGGGCCGTCCCGGTAACATTTAAAAATTCATTTTAAAGCGGAAATCCTGTTATCGGACCGACGACACGGATATCGGGTAACAATCCAAACGAGATCTGATAAATATTTCGAATTTAATATTTTCATATTCATTATTAATAATCTAGTCGAAATAGGAAATAAATAGAAAGCAGTAAATGGTCGCATTTATTTACCCAATGCATAAGGCCGTACCTCAGTTGACGATTCCGGCTGCGCGTTCTGAAATTGGGCAGGGCTCCGCCGGTGCTGAGGGAAACTCCCGTGATCTTCCGGGATAGACTCCTGGATTCCTCGCTACCGAAGCGTGGGCTTCGCTGGCAGGACTCCGTCGCAAAATTTAACTGAAGGTTCTTTTAAAGCTACCGGAGAAAAAATATCTCCTAAGCCGAACCAGAAAAAGAGACCAGAAGCAAAAACTCGCAGACCCTAGAGAGAGAGGGAAAGCTCGAGTTTTTACTCTAGGGAAAGGTGTATAGAATGTGTAGAATGAGCTTCCCTTTTATAGGCTCAAGCTGTAACCGATTTGGAGATATTCCCTCCCATTATTCGAATTCTTTTAATTAAATATAAATAATTATTTCAATCCAATGATCCAGATTCAATCTCATCTAGATCCAATGGATATAATTAATCAGGGATTTAATTAATTGAATAATATAAGATAAGATCATATCATATATTTTTCGAATTTTATTATATATATATATTCAAATTCGAATTTGTTATTGATTATCTAGATCCAATGGTTAAAATTAAATCTTTAACCAATCCAATGGATCAAATCAATTAGGGATAAAGTCAAATACCCTAGGGTTTTACAAAACCCTAATTCGAATTTTTATCCTTATATTTATTCGAATTTTAATATCATATATATAATGTTAATTAATTTCTAATCCGACGGTTTAAAGATAAGATCTCAAAACCGATCCAACGGAAAGAATTAATTAAGCTAATTCGAAATACCTAAACTTGGTCACCAAGTTTCAATTTTGAATTACATTAGGGTTTGAATCAATTATCTCAATCCAACCGTTGATACTCAATCATGACCGATCCAATGGATTAAATTGATTTCAGGGTTTTTGCCATTATACCAGACTTCAGGTATTTATGCCGCAAAAATAAAATCTCTCAAGATTGGTTATTCGAATTTATCTAGGGTTTGTTATACTCTAACCCTAATTCGAATTGCACATTAAATAATACATGAATATATATTATTTATTTATTAATATAAATCCTTTAATTATTAATTAATTATTAATAAGATATTAATAATTAAATCCAAATAATCAAATTATATTAATAAATCCTGATCTCTTTATCACACATTAAATGTCATGGTGCAACACCATCATTTAAATTCGTGACATGTGATTTGATTTCAAAGTTTATCGAACCGAGTCATAAACTTGGAAAGTCCATAAATCACTAACCGTAAGTCAGAATGACTTGGTTCAAAAAGCAAAGTTGTTTAGAATTTAATTTAGAACAATAGAGTGCTGTTATATAATCTAAATTCTAACTTTCTTTTTATCAGTTATTTTCGTGTACCAAAATATGATACTTTTGCCACGCTATTGATAAAACTATCTGACGTCTGTCACAGACTTGTCAGTTTTATAAGTCGAGCCAAATGATTAAACATTATCCAGAATGCATTTTAATCACGTACGTATCATCCGTTACGGAGCTATCCTGGGGACCATGGACCCGTATCACTTAAGCTCCAACGAACTGCTAGTTGTTCGTCAAACCTCGAAGTGATTCCACTATAGACCCGAGGCTTCACTCTTTAGTGATACGGTATATATTATTCCCTTATATACAGCAGGGTGTCCATTAGATTCAATCAAATACCGATTATTGTCCTTTCACTTGATGACTCACACATGAGCAGGCGGTTTATACCGTAATGCCCCTCAATGCATTTTCATCCTTGACTCAGCCAGTAATATTATGAGCAACCCACTTATGGTTTAGATTCATAAGTTGCGCACGGGTACCTCTCACTTCTCACCACTGACAATCAAGGGAATTATCATGACTCTGAAGAGAGCTATGTGATGCCCATATCTATGATCAAGCAATCCTTTACTACTGACTATCATGTTCCCAAAATAATAGTGTTGGGAACAGCGGTAATGTCTTGTGTTCTTTAACGGTTAAATCGAAGAACAATCAAGCCAGTAGCTTGGACTCATGACCACTCAGGACTTAGAACTAATATCCATTTGATCATCATTTTGCGACTCAACTACAAGTTGTCAGTGACGGTCTTATACGACAACTTTCTTGAGTTTAAGTCAGGTCCAGTCCAGCATGAAGACGCTTCATACTTAATGCACTTCTAGTGAGTGTAGACACACACAAAATCCAGAATAGGATTGTCACTTCAGTCACATTAATGACCTTACCGATTAATGGGCTCCCACCCAGTTAATCAGGTCACGGACATTTTAAGTTCATTTATTATGTTTATTAATTCTCCCTCACATGACTCCTTTGTGATAATAATAACATAATTGCATCCTTTATGAACTAAGGAATCAAACATTCTATTTTATTCTACAGAAACTATAATAAGATTAACATAATAAGTACCATCTTTATTCAACGACTTGTCATAATCTTTTACAAATGGTTAAATATCTTGTTTAAGGACACACATGTCCAACAATCTCCCACTTGTACTTAAAGAAGATGACTCATGTCTTTCACGCCCATATTATCCAGATGCCTCCTGAATATTTTCTCTGGCAACGTCTTGGTAAATGGATCAGCCAGATTGTCCTCCGATGCTATTTTCACAACCCGTACGTCCCCTCGACGTACTATCTCTCTAATTAGATGGTATTTCCTTTCTATATGTTTTGCTTTGTTATGGTCTCGGGGCTCTTTCGAATTGGCCACAGCTCCACTGTTATCACAGTATAGAGTTTGTGGTCCATCTACATCTGGGACTACACCCAGTTCCAAGTAGAAATTCTTTAGCCAAACTGATTCTTTGGCTGCTTCACATGCAGCCACATATTCAGCTTCCCTAGTGGAATCTGCGATACAGGATTGCTTTACGCTTCTACAGAATATCGCTCAACCAGCAAGGGTGTATACTGCTCCCGAAGTTGATTTTCTCGCGTCTTTGTCAGACATAAAATCAGAGTCAGTGTACCCTAGTGGATTCAGATCTGTTCCTAAAAACACAAACATATAGTTTTTCGTTCTCCGAAGATACTTGAGAATGTTCTTCACTGCAATCCAGTGAGGCATACCAGGGTTGGATTGGTATCTACTAACCATTCCCACAGCGTAACAGATGTCTGGTCTTGTACACTGCATAGCGTACATCAGACTTCCCACTGCTGAAGCATAGGGTACCCGCCTCATCTCGTCTTGCTCTTCCGGAGAAGTTGGACACTGGTTCCTGCTAAGGAACACTCCATGCCTGGTTGGTAAGTTACCACCCTTGGAGTTTGGCATTGCAAAACGTTCAAGCACCTTATCGATGTAAGCTGCTTGTGACAAGGCTAGAAGCCTGTTATTGCGATCCCTAAAAATACGGATCCCAAGAACATAACTGGCTTCTCCCATATCCTTCACTTGGAATTGTGTAGATAGCCATGCTTTCACGTCTGATAATCTTTTCACACTGTTTCCAATGAGAAGAATATCATCGACGTATAGAACAAGAAAAATTTCCACGGACTCATCGTTGAGTTTATAAATGCAGGCTTCAGTTTCATTCTGAATGAACCCATAGGTCTTGATGGTCTCATCAAACCTTAGATTCCAGGATCTGGAAGCTTGCTTCAATCCATAAATGGACTTGAGTAATATGCAAACTTTCCCTTCTTGACCCTGTTGCACGAACCCTTCTGGTTGGTCCATATAGATGTTCTCGTCAATGTACCCGTTCAGGAATGCGGTTTTGACGTCCATCTGCCATATCTCGTAATTGAGACTACAGGCTATGGCCATGAGAATCCGGATGGACTTATACTTAGCGACTGGAGCGAAGGTCTCATCGAAATCAATACCTTCCCTCTGGGTAAAACCCTTTGCCACTAGTCTAGCCTTGAAGGTTTCAACCTTCCCGTCCACTCCTCTCTTTCTCTTGTATACCCGTTTATTCCCTATGGTTTTGAAACCATCAGGTAGGTCTACAAGTTCCCAGACTTTATTAGAATCCATTGATTCTATTTCTTGGTTCATGGCTTCCTGCCATTCTCCCTTATTAGGATCCATCATAGCTTCCTTGAAGCTTGTCGGATCTTCAACACTAGTGTTTGTAACAGCTAGGTGAAATTCCAATTGGGAATGCTCGTAGCGTTCAACTGGTCTTTTGAACCTCCCACTACGTCTAGGCACCCTTTGGTTCTGATTTGGGACCGTGGTTTCTGCATGATCCTCTACAACAGTCATAGTTGGAGGCATTGTGACTTTGTCACTTGACACTTCCTCAAGCACAACTTTGCTTCGAGGTTTGAAGTTTATCATATAGTCCTCTTCTAGATAGGTTGCATTTGTAGAAACAAATACTTTCTTGCTTTGTGGACTATAAAATAAACCTCCTTTTGTCTCTTTGGAATATCCCACAAACAGGCATACTTCTGTTCGTGATTCCAACTTGTTTCTGTTTCCAGTCCGTACATGAGCTGGACATCCCCATATTCTGTAATGGCGCAGATTTGGTATTCTGCCATTCCATAATTCTTGGGGTGTTCTTGAAACAGACTTTGACGGTACAACATTTAGAATGTTGGTGGCCGTCAACAAAGCATATCCCCAGAATGAATTAGGAAGTGATGAGTAGCTTAGCATTGACCTTACCATTTCTAGTAAGGTCCTGTTTCTCCTCTCTGCTACACCATTTTGCTCTGGTGTGCCGGGAGCTGTCAATTGAGATGTTATACCTTTCTCGATCAAGAGATCACAGAATTCATGATCAAGGTATTCTCCCCCTCGATCAGATCGAAGAGATTTTAATGATAGTCCTAGTTGTTTTTCAGCGTCAGCTAGAAATTCCTTGAACTTACCCAAAGTTTCAGATTTCTTTGCCATGAGGTAAACATAACCATATCTAGAATAGTCATCAATGAAGGTGACAAAATATTCAATTCCACCTCTTGCCTGTATGTTCATGGGACCACATACATCAGTGTGGACGAGTTCTAATGGTTTAGTGGCTCTTTCACCCTTTGCCGAAAAGGGTCTCTTAGTCATTTTACCTTCTATACAGGATTCACAAACAGGCAAAGAACCGATTGTAAGTTCTTTAAGGGGCCCTTCCTTAACCAGCCTGTTTATCCTGTCTAGATTAATATGACCCAATCTTAAGTGCCACTTATAGGTTTGCATATCATTATCAATTTTTGGTTTCTTAATTGACTTTGGCATTGCCAACTTAAACATTTCAGCACTCAAACAACTTCCATAATCCGGTCTCAGAATATACAATCCATTTTCTGCTTTTGCAGTACAAATATATACACCATCCTTTGTGATGATCCAATGGGACCCACGAAAGTTTAAGGTGTATCCTTGTTTGTACAACAGAAAAGCTGAGAGTATATTCCTACAGACATTTGGATAATAGAACACATTATTAACAAATAGAAATTTGTTACCAAATGTCAGTCTTAGATTCCCGACAGCTTTAGCCTGTAAGAACTCTCCGTTTCCTACTTTTAAAGCTGGTCCTTCATGAATTTCTTGTAATGAGTCAAGAGACTGAAGAGAATTACATGCATGATCATTAGCTCCTGAATCTAATATCCAGTTGAAGGATGAGTTATCAACGAAACATGATGTTAACGTTGACTGATCAGCATTACCATTCTGGAAGTCATCTTCCTGGTAGTTGTACATTCTTTTCCTCTTATTAATTGAATTTAGAGCAATCTGCTCTGTTATTTTGTGTTTCTCTGAAGATCCACTAATAGCCAGTTTGCTCAGGGATTCGGTGACATTGACCATGTTGCTTTGTTTTTGAGACATCAGAGTCATTGCAGAGATTTCCATATCTTGTTTGTCGGAGAACATTTTAACTGGCATTGAAAAAGAAACTTATTAAACTTTATTATAGGTAGAATGTTTTGGGTAATTAAGTTGGTTCGAAATAGTCACATGATGCAAACATGTTCTCGGGAAAACGTTAATAAACCCTTGGACTATTTCATGATAATTCAACCGACTGTACACATCGTTGCCGTCCTTAAGGCATGGTCACTCTAAGGTGACTCGCGGTATCAACTGTGTAGTTTGGTTGAACTAAGTTTTAGTCATAAACTTAATTAATATTCAAAATTAAGAACCACCACAGTTCTTTATGATTATTAACTATCATCATAGACGGTCGGGAAGTACCAACTTCCGTGCAAGCTTAACCCATTATTTTCGGTTCTCAGAATCCTCTTGAAAACGTCGTCCTTAAGGAATGGTCACTCTAAGGTGACTCACGGTCCATTTCCAAGATTCCCCCGTCCCCATATTCTTTTGAAACTATCACGGTGCCAAACCTTCCACAAGCACACCTTTCCTTAAGAGGAGTGGTCACTCTAGGGTGACTCGAGGCGGTGTGGTCAGCAGACCATGTGACAGTAATAATGGAGACCTTTTATTGTTTATTCTATACTTGCCATTGTTTTAGTTAAATAACGTTTTTTAACTTTTATCATAAGTTAATTAAAACTTATTATAAACTTTCCTTTAATGACTATTAAAAGTTTATATTTTGGCTTTATTAATTACTGCAGGTAATTATACATAAGGCCTCATTGTTTATAGTGTTCATTATTTCATCGGTAGTGATAGGTCAATCATACTTTCTCCAGGTAGATGGGAGGGGTCCTAACCGGTCACCCAGAAGTGGATGGTGAACCGGCCCCACTTTTGATTCCCTCTTCCTCAGACAAGATTGTATGATTGAGATTTTTCCGATTAATAATGGCCACTTTACATTTACTCTTTACTATTCATATCTATCCTTAAATCGACATATTAATAATGATCAAACATAAGCACTATGTTTACGGGTTATGAAAATAGGTTACTACAAATTATATCTATGATGAATATATATAATTAGATTTTAATGATTCCCATTCTCTAAGAATAATAATTTATACTATGGCTTATAATTAATTATTTATGAAATTTTAAAATAAGTCAATGATATTATTCCTAAGAATTATCATCCATATTTTAATATTAAATAAGACAATATTATTTATTCAATAAATAATATCCATATTTAATTTTATGAATCATATAAAATAAGTCAATGTTACTTATCCATAAATAACATCCATATTTTATTAATTCATAATTGTTCAATTTCAATTAATATTTAATTATTCCTAAGGATCCGGGTCGGAAATAAATTCCGACCCATAATTAAAATTATGTACGTGGGCCCTCCGGGCATAAGCCCGGGCCCACGTCCCTAGGAAAAGCCACGCCCAGCCATTCGGGAGGGCCAGGGCAGCGCCCACCTCGCGCTAGGCCCGCTGGCCCATTCCGCTGCCAGGCAGCGTGGGCCGCAGGTCAGCCCGCGAGGCCCAGGCGCTGCGCACCAAGGCAACCCGCAAGGGTTTCGCCCTGGGCCTCGCCCTGGCGTGGGCCTTGCCAAGGGCCTGGCCCGTGGCTTTTAGGGTTGCGACCCTGGGGCTGCAGCGGCAGCCCCTGGTCCCCTTTAGCCACGGGCTGGGCTACGCCTAGCAGCCCGCCCCACTTTCCCGTCACGATTTCTCGGGTCGGGAAATAATTTAATTTTAAATTAAAAATTAAAATATCTAGAAATAAATTTCAATTTTAATTATTAATTTATTCATCCAATAATTCTTTTAAACCTTTAAATTTAAATTTCGAAATTATTTATCCTGGAACCATAGCTCTGATACCAATTGTTGGGAAATCGGTGGTATCAAGTCGACTTCCTTACCACGATAATAGCTTCCGGGCCGTCCCGGTAACATTTAAAAATTCATTTTAAAGCGGAAATCCTGTTATCGGACCGACGACACGGATATCGGGTAACAATCAAAACGAGATCTGATAAATATTTCGAATTTAATATTTTCATATTCATTATTAATAATCTAGTCGAAATAGTAAATAAATAGAAAGCAGTAAATGGTCGCATTTATTTACCCAATGTATAAGGCCGTACCTCAGTTGACGATTCCGGCTGCGCGTTCTGAAATTGGGCAGGGCTCCGCCGGTGCTGAGGGAAACTCCCGTGATCTTCCGGGATAGACTCCTGGATTCCTCGCTACCGAAGCGTGGGCTTCGCTGGCATGACTCCGTCGCAAAATTTAACTGAAGGTTCTTTTAAAGCTACCGGAGAAAAAATATCTCCTAAGCCGAACCAGAAAAAGAGATCAGAAGCAAAAACTCGCAGACCCTAGAGAGAGAGGGAGAGCTCGAGTTTTTACTATGGGGAAAGGTGTATAGAATGTGTAGAATGAGCTTCCCTTTTATAGGCTCAAGCTGTAACCGATTTGGAGATATTCCCTCCCATTATTCGAATTCTTTTAATTAAATATAAATAATTATTTCAATCCAATGATCCAGATTCAATCTCATCTAGATCCAATGGATATAATTAATCAGGGATTTAATTAATTGAATAATATAAGATAAGATCATATCATATATTTTTCGAATTTTATTATATATATATATATATATATATTGAAATTCGAATTTGTTATTGATTATCTAGATCCAATGGTTAAAATTAAATCTTTAACCAATCCAATGGATCAAATCAATTAGGGATAAAGTCAAATACCCTAGGGTTTTACAAAACCCTAATTCGAATTTTTATCCTTATATTTATTCGAATTTTAATATCATATATATAATGTTAATTAATTTCTAATCCGACGGTTTAAAGATAAGATCTCAAGACCGATCCAACGGAAAGAATTAATTAAGCTAATTCGAAATACCTAAACTTGGTCACCAAGTTTCAATTTCGAATTACATTAGGGTTTGAATCAATTATCTCAATCCAACCGTTGATACTCAATCATGATCGATCCAATGGATTAAATTGATTTCAGGGTTTTTGCCATTATACCAGACTTCAGGCATTTATGCCGCAAAAATAAAATCTCTCAAGATTGGTTATTCGAATTTATCTAGGGTTTGTTATACTCTAACCCTAATTCGAATTACACATTAAATAATACATGAATATATATTATTTATTTATTAATATAAATCCTTTAATTATTAATTAATTATTAATAAGATATTAATAATTAAATCCAAATAATCAAATTATATTAATAAATCCTGATCTCTTTATCACACATTAAATGTCATGGTGCAACACCATCATTTAAATTCGTGACATGTGATTTGATTTCAAAGTTTATCGAACCGAGTCATAAACTTGGAAAATCCATAAATCACTAACCGTAAGTCAGAATGACTTGGTTCAAAAAGCAAAGTTGCTTAGAATTTAATTTAGAACAATATAGTGCTGTTCTATAATCTACATTCTAACTTTCTTTTTATCAGTTATTTTCGTGTACCAAAATATGATACTTTTGCCACGCTATCGATAAAACTATCTGACGTCTGTCACAGACTTGTCAGTTTTATAAGTCGAGCCAAATGATTAAACATTATCCAGAATGCATTTTAATCACGTACGTATCATCCGTTACGGAGCTATCCTGGGGACCATGGACCCGTATCACTTAAGCTCCAACGAACTGCTAGTTGTTCGTCAAACCTCGAAGTGATTCCACTATAGACCCGAGGCTTCACTCTTTAGTGATACGGTATATATTATTCCCTTATATACAGCAGGGTGTCCATTAGATTCAATCAAATACCGATTATTGTCCTTTCACTTGATGACTCACACATGAGCAGGCGGTTTATACCGTAATGCCCCTCAATGCATTTTCATCCTTGACTCAGCCAGTAATATTATGAGCAACCCACTTATGGTTTAGATTCATAAGTTGCGCACGGGTACCTCTCACTTCTCACCACTGACAATCAAGGGAATTATCATGACTCTGAAGAGAGCTATGTGATGCCCATATCTATGATCAAGCAATCCTTTACTACTGACTATCATGTTCCCAAAATAATAGTGTTGGGAACAGCGGTAATGTCTTGTGTTCTTTAACGGTTAAATCGAAGAACAATCAAGCCAGTAGCTTGGACTCATGACCACTCAGGACTTAGAACTAATATCCATTTGATCATCATTTTGCGACTCAACTACAAGTTGTCAGTGACGGTCTTATACGACAACTTTCTTGAGTTTAAGTCAGGTCCAGTCCAGCATGAAGACGCTTCATACTTAATGCACTTCTAGTGAGTGTAGACACACACAAAATCCAGAATAGGATTGTCACTTCAGTCACATTAATGACCTTACCGATTAATGGGCTCCCACCCAGTTAATCAGGTCACGGACATTTTAAGTTCATTTATTATGTTTATTAATTCTCCCTCACATGACTCCTTTGTGATAATAATAACATAATTGCATCCTTTATGAACTAAGGAATCAAACATTCTATTTTATTCTACAGAAACTATAATAAGATTAACATAATAAGTACCATCTTTATTCAACGACTTGTCATAATCTTTTACAAATGGTTAAATATCTTGTTTAAGGACACACATGTCCAACACTCGGGTCCTTCGTCGTTGCAGTGGAGGGCGACGCCTTCTATACTGTACTGGCCGGCAAAGTGGTGGAAGCTCGTCAAGGTTTTGGAGAGAAAGTCGATGAGAAACTGGGATGTTTCAAAAACTCTCCTAATACGAGCAGTGGGAGGATAGGAGAGAAGCAGTGAGTCTGGAAGAGTGGGCATGTATTGATCCAAAGAGGAGAGCTCGTATCTTTGACTGTTCTCTGGTGTCGAGACGATGATTTTACTGTTTCCCTCTTAATAACCTCAATCTCGATGTCTCTTTCCATGATTTTCTACTGATTATTCACAAACAATCTGGTATTAATGCCATAGAGCTCATAACTTCGGCGTGGCGATGCGTCGGCATCAAAAGTGACGTCTTCGGATTCAAAGAAATCGTCGCCATTGATGGTTGTTCGAAGCTTTCTCCAGGACGCCGCCATAGATGGTGGTTTGAAGCTTTCTCCAGGAGGACAACTTAAACGAGCAAGGAGATAGAGTGTAAATTAGGGAGAAAGGGTAGTTTAGGAAAAATACTGTTAAAATAAGTAGGAAATTAATTAATGAAAGTCTGAGTATTTTTTTAAAAAATTTGACTCAGGATAAGTATTTTACTAATAATCCCTTAATCGATAGAAATTTAATATGTACTGCATTTCTAACGACCCAGAATTCTTTTTATTTAGTGACCATTAACATACTTAATGCTAATAATTAAATGATATTTAATAATCTTAGCACATTTTAATGTCATATAACTAGTTTCCTAAGGATAAAATTAATACATCTAGTCACTTCCAGGGGCGGATTTAAGCCCAGCCCAAGAGAGGCTATAGTCCCCCCAAGCCTTTTGCAAAATCCATTAGAGAGTTGAGCTAAAATTGACCAGCCCCTCCAAGAAAATTAATTTTAGCCCCCATCTAAACCCAGAACTAAAATAGCCCACTATCCCACCCACAATCCCTTACTCTGCGTTTCAGCCTCCTTTGCCAGAGGGACCCACAAGAGGACCTACAAGACTCACTCACCTTTGATTCCACTCTGTCCATTTCTCTCTTGACGAGTCTCTCTTTCGTGACCCCGCCCGTATCGCCTCGTCGACCGTTCAGTGGTCACTCAAAGGATCAGCCACTGCTCAGGCCTCAGAGGCACGTAAACATCCCCTGTCGCCTATAGGAGAGACTCGTCTCCGCAATTCTGCCCAGTTCTTCCATATCGGCTATACCATTTAAGCCCCGGTCAAGTTCGGAAACCCGGTCCCTTTCCAACCGACTTTGGAATAGTAATTGCGTTTTCAGTATTTTAATTATTAAAAAATATAACTAACTTTTTAATAAATAATTTTTCAATTTTTTTTAAAAAAATTATAAAACAAATTCGTGACGGTCAACATGATGCCACATGAAATTTGACTTGAAAATAAGAGATAAAAGACTGTTTTCCTTACAATTTCAGATAATGAGAACTTTACCACTCAGAAAATGAAAGGAATTGATCAACGACGATGAAAAAACTATTAGAACTTTTATCACGATTATCCATAAAAGTTAAAATTTCTACACGGAAGCTCATTTTTTCGTGCTTGGAATTATGTTCCCGGATTTGGCCTCTTCTTTTAATATCATTCGATTGATTAAGATAACTGTCCGAATGAATTTCCTTTTATTTTTATAATATTTAAACACATATAAAAAATTAGTAACACAAAACGCAAAATCAAATTAATAAAGAAGGGTTAATTTTTTAGACGGAAGCTCAATTTTTATTTTTTATTTTTTGCACTTGGAATTCTGTTCCCGGATTTTGTATTTTGTATTTTTAATATCGATGGATTGATTGAGATATAACGGTCCAAATTAATTTAGTTTCTTATCAAAATTAATAATTCTGCATTCAAAACAAAACACAAAAAGGTTTTGCATATATTTGGTAAACCCTTGTGAGTGTGGCAATGACACATTGGTCGGTAAAGAGAGGTTCTATTAAAATAAAATTCGAAGCCCAAATGGGGAAGCCTAAGAATTGGCATTTATACCCCTAATCTGTTCTTCTTCTATCCAATTTACTTTCGGCTTTCAAAAGAAAGGTTGCTATTTAACCTCACTTTTTGGCAGATTCTATCTCTATGCAATTTAACCATACATTCCACTTGCTTACCCGTGCCAATGCCTCTTCTTTCCCTCTTTGTTCTCTCACACGCTCAAACTTAATTGACCATGTCTGCTTAAGGGCGAAACTTTGTCTCGGTTTCCGGTTTGAGTACCGATTTCAAAGAACAAACCGGTAACCTTTAAATACCATTTCCTTGTTTCTATCAATTTTCTGAATCATCAATTTTTTT
Source organism: Parietaria judaica (assembly GCA_954871525.1). NCBI lineage: Eukaryota > Viridiplantae > Streptophyta > Magnoliopsida > Rosales > Urticaceae > Parietaria > Parietaria judaica. Next base: position 7,456,834 of record OX940868.1, read on the forward strand.
AAACAATCACTCTGCCGTTATTAATTTTTTCTATAACTAAACTGATGTTTCCCGGTTCAACATGAGTATTATTATTATTATTATTATTATTATTATTATTATTATTATATTTTTTTGCATCTGAGTATGAACAGTTCAATCCGGAAAAAAAATCAAAACAAAAATTTTTTATAGAAAAAAATAAGATTCTGAATTTACTCAAAGCTTAAAATTTTGAACTTGATTTTTTTTTCTTTCTTCTTCTTTATTTTAAAAACTTAACTATCCAAATTGGGAACGCTACCAATATATGCGTATCCGGTTCTTCGACCACTTGAAGAGCCGCATCAGGTCCTCCAGGGTGATGGTCACCTTCAGCTCAAGAGCAATCGCAAGTGTGCAAAGGAGGAGGCGGATCGAGTTGGGGATGACCTGAGTGATTGGCACGTTGAAGGCGTGGACGAAGGAGACGATGAGATGCGGCAACAGAAGATGCAACTCCACCGATCGGAAGAAGTGCTCGTAAAGAGCGATATATCCGTCTTGAGGCTCATCGGCGAGCTCGCTGGAGCGAGGAAGACGGAGATGGCAGGGGCTGCCATCCACATAATCCCTCTTCAAACACTCCAAATGTTTCTCAGTCATGATGGACTTGGGAGACCGAGTCTTGAAGATCTTTCCGGGTTGAGACATCCTTCACCGGCCGCGGAAAGAAGGAAGAAGGAAGTCTGAATATTTTGAAGGCAAGAAAATTTCAAGAAAGTAAATCGCAAAGAGATATCGCGGAGAATTTTTAGAAGTTTCAGAAAGCAAAGTGTTTGGGTCGGAAGCGAGATTCGAATTTATAGAGGGAAGGGATCCGAAGCTGAAAGGGCGTGTTTGGATCTGACGGTCCAGGATCGAAGCGAGGAAAATTGATCAACGCTGGAGATCGAAATAGTCGTTGCGAAACCCAAAAGAACTCGAGTGCGAGAAAACCCCACATTTAATGCTGATGTATTGACATCGATCTCTGAGATTTGACAGCCTGGAAAAGCACGCCGAGTCAGAGCTACATGGAAGCACGCGCTCGGAGATTTGCGCTCAACAATTAGAAGAATCTTCGGGAGGACACGAGCTCATCGAGGATACGACCTCTTCGAGAACACGAGCTCTTCGAGGATACAACCTCATCGAAGATGAACCTCATCGCGGAGCTCCCTTTTTCGGGATATACTGTATCGGAACACACTTCAAATCTATTTTACCAAGTGTTTTACACTTGATAAAATGGGGGACTAACTGTTAAGGTCAGATTTTGTTAAATCATATCTCAACACTACTAATGTCGTTTTATGCGCAAACGACGGAGAATAGAGGCAAGGACACTCGAAGATTCAAGGCCCACCAAAAGGCAGAGCAACTTAAAGCCCAATAGCGACAAGGCCCAAGGAGATCAAAGCCTGCCAGCGCGATAACACCTCATCGCGCCACACCAACAAAGCCTATCGGGAAAACAAGACCTTATCAAAAGAGGTTTATCGAAGAAAGCGCATCGAACAGAGGCTTATCGAAGGGGAGTCTCATCGGGAAAACCCAACTGAATCAAAAGAGGAAGTCAGTCGAGATCGCGAGAAAGTGGGAGATTAGTTCATTCAGTTGAGGATTTCGTGGGATATCCAACGCATTCAAGGAAGGTCAACAACAATCAAAGCAAGAAAGAAGGAAACCCTAGCACGATTTGTGGGAATAATCTAGAAACCCTAAAGCTTATTAATATGCATGTAAACTCATTGTTAATGGCATTTAGTATCATTCAATCGTGAGTTTGAGAGAAAGTCTTGTGTTCTTGAGTTTGCTTATTCATAGTATTCTCGAATTCCCAAAGACTAGAGTGTGTAATCTCTGATTATCCAAGCTAATAAACGGAAGAAAGCGGGTCCTCTCGGAATCATAATAAATAAAGAGTATTCGTGTTCATAATTATTTGTGTTCTTTTGATTATTCTTGTGACTGTAAGGCGTCCCAAAACGCCCTCTACAGTTTGGCGCCCACCGAGGGGGCTTTGTTTCTTTCTATTGCACAGCCAGGAAATCGGAGAGAATGACAAGAATGTCAGGCAAAGAAGATAGCTCTACCCAGGATCACGCCATGCAGAGAATGCAGCAACAGCTGACCGACGCCGTGGAAAGAATGACAGAAGCCACGAACAAAGCTGAAGAGTCCTCTAGGAGGGCGGAGGCGTCCGCTCGAAGGCTGGAAGAGCAGGCCGTGGAGAACAGACGCCTCGCAAGCCTCTTGGAGCGCGCAGAGAGACAGCACCCGGAAAATCAGCTAGCGGAATCGTCTGCACGAGGAGTCGGAGGAAGTGTCAATGGAGGCGCAGTGACGGCGGATACACCGGTGGACATGAAAACCCCTTCGCTCATCAGAAACCTTTTCCACACTAGCGCACCCCCGCTTCCGGCCGCAGCGAGCCATCTGGAGAGCACCCAAGATCCACGCCAGATAGCCCGACGGTGGACGTGGCGACAAGGGTGGCCGAAGAGGTGGCTAAGGCGATGGCACTAATGTCGTCAAAGATGGAGGCAAAACTCGGACAAGTTGCGTCTCACGTGCATAAGGCGACAATCTCGGCGCCAGAGATCGACAGAATGGTGAGGGAGGCCAGGATCACCCCATTCACGGCGAGGATTCGGGGAATAGAATTGGAGGAGCTGCCGAAGGTCAAGCTCACGCCATACAAAGGGGAGACGGACCCCCATACTCACGTGAAGTCGTTTCGGATCGCGATAAATCACATCGGAGGCGAAGAGACCCGGAAGGAAGCCGTCCTTTGCCGACTCTTCATTGCTAGCCTTCAAGGTCGGGCCAGTGACTGGTTTGCGAAGCTGGGACCGGGCTCGATCAACGATTCCGATGAGCTGGTCGCCATCTTCTTGAAGCACTTCTCCATCTACGTACAGACGGAGTTGACAGTGTCGAACCTCTTCGACGTTAAGCAAGGGAAGAACGAGCCTCTCTGACAGTACGTGGAGAAATTCAAAAGCGTCATGTTCCGGATCCCGAAGATAGACGACGTCGTCTCGGTCCAAGCCCTGAAACATGGGCTATACTATCAGTCCCGTTCAACGACGAGATGTGTGTCTCGTTGCCGCACTCGATAGAAGATGCCCTCCATAAAGCGACGATCTTCATGGATATGGAGGAGAACAAGGCGATCAGGAAAAGGCTGGAAGAAGAAGCCGAGGGCAGAGCAAAGCCCGAGAAGAAGGAAAGCAAGGACGGACGAGAAGGGTCATCGTCCAGAGCGAGAAGGGAAAGAGATCGGAGAGACCGACGAGACCGAGAAGGTCCTAACGAGCAAAGAGCTACGGAAAGGGGGCTCGTCGACAACCAAGGGAGCCATCCACCGGGAAGTCATCAGCAAGGGAACCCCCAGCTGGGAAATTTCCCCGATAACCAAATTGGCTCCTCAGGTTGCCGAGGAGGCTATTCCGGAGGCCGAGGAGGTGACTCTAACAACCGTGGAGGATTCTCTTGCGGCCGAGGAGGCTACAAGAGGAAGACATGGCCGAAGGACATGAGAAAATATTGCTCCTTCCACGAGTATTATGGCCATGCGACCGATGAGTGCGCCACCCTGAAAAGAGTGATCCGGAGGAAGATCGAGTAAAGGGGAGTTTCAGAATCTCTTCCAGAAGCCTTCCCAGCTATGGAGAAACAACAACCGGTCATGGCCGAACCGACAGGAGGCACCTGCGCAGCGCGCAGGAGGTAACCAGGAGGCACCGAAGAGGAGCCTCGCGATCGAAGAGGCTTCGACGGAGCGCGCAAACGACGGAAGACCGGCTGCAAGGCCAAGGATCGATCTAATCATGGGTGGATCTCGCTTTTGCAATGATTCCATCAACATCATCAAGGCCTTCCATCGTAGAGGAAGAGAACCCGTCCGCGAAGACATGAGAATGGCCGGTCCGAAGACGACGATAGAATTCGTCGACGACGAAGTCTGCGCCGATGAGCACGACGACGCTTTAGTCCTGGAGCTCAACATACGAGGCTGCGACGTCGCCCGAGTCCTCGTGGACAACGAGAGTTCGGTCGACGTTATCACATACGAGTGCCTATCACGGATGAAGATCGAGGGCCTCGTCATCGGAGGCTGCCCACGCAAGGTGTCGGGTTTCAACGTAGATGTGGCTCTCTCGATGGGAACGGTAAATCTCACCGTTTACGCCGGAACCGTCCATCGGATGACAGAGTTCATGGTGCTGGACGTACGATCGCACTTCAACGTGATCCTAGGGGGACCTTGGATTCACTCGATGAGGGCGGTCCCGTCCACGTACCACCGATGCATCAGCGAGGCCTGACGCATTTGCTATATGATGCACCACTAGGCGATGAACGCGTCCAAGGGGATCGAGAAGGCCGAATACAGCAGCAGCAAGCTGGCCGGCCAATAGCAATTAGCTACGGCCGCTCCACCTTCACCAGCGGCAACCAGGAGGAAACGGCGCAAGAAGAAGGGAAAAGGTGGAATCCCCGGAATTCCCAAGGTCCTCAGCGTTGAATACATAGAGGACCAAGCATGCCGAAGAGAGAATAGGAGGGCAGCAGCTCGAAGAGGTGGAGCAAGTCTGCATCAACGATTCTGATCCAACTCAGACCGTCGGTATAGGCGCCGGACTCGAACAAGAGATCAGGGCTCAATTGATCGAGTTGCTGAAGAAGAATCAAGGAAGCTTAGCCTGGTCCCACGAGGATATGCCAGGGATCGATCCGACGATGGTCACCCACCGTCTCAATACGGACCCCGGACACAAGCCGGTCATACAGAAAAGGAGGAAGATGGCCTCCGACCGTAACAAGATCATCATCGACGAGGTGAACAAGTTGCTCGCGATGGGAACCATCCGGGAGGTGTAAATACCCCCAGTGGTTAGCCAACACCGTCGTGGTGAAGAAGAAAAACGGCAAGTAGAGGGTGTGCGTTGACTTCACTGACCTCAACAAAGCATGCCCGAAAGAGAGTTTTTCGATGCCGCACATTGACCGCCTCGTCGAGGCCACTTACGGATACGAGCTCCTGAGTTTCATGGACGCCTATTCAGGCTACCATCAGATCAGGATGCATCCGGACGACGAGGAGAAGACCGCCTTCATCAGCGAAAGAGGGGCCTATTTCTACAAGGTTATGCCTTTCGGTTTGAAGAACGCCGGGGCGACGTACCAAAGATTGATGACGCAGATGCTCCACGAGCAGATCGGGAAGATCGTGGAGGTATACATCGACGACATGGTGGTCAAGTCCCTGAAGGCGGCGATGCATGTAAAGCACTTGGAGGAGTGTTTCGGCGTCCTCAACAAGCACCTGATGAAGCTAAACCCCACCAAGTACACTTTCGGCGTCTCTTCCGGAAAATTCCTAGGTCAAATGGTCACCCGGCGTGGAATCGAAGCCAATCCCGAACAAGTCGAAGCCATTAAAGGCATGCCGTCGCCCCGAAATCAACGAGAGGTCCAAAAGCTGACGGGGAGGATCAACGCGTTGAGACGTTTCATCTCGCGGCAGGCGGATCGGACTCTTCTATTCTATGAGCTTTTGAGAAAGAACAAGAAGTTCGAATGGACCGACAAGTGCGAAGAGGCCTTTCAAGCACTGAAGGCTTATCTCTCATCACCCCCCGTTATGACAAAGCCAGAGCCAGGAGAGCCGCTCTACCTGTACATCGCCGTGTCGGACCAAGCGATAAGCCAAGTGCTCGTGCGAGAAGAAAATGGAGAACAAAAGTCGGTATCTTACATCAGCAGGAAGCTCCTCGACGCTGAAACAATATACCCTACAATCGAGAAGCTGGCGCTGGCCGTATACGATGCATCGGAGAGGCTGCGTTTCCATTTCCACGCTTCGTTATGACGGATAGGCCGATACGCTCCATCATTCAGAGCCCAAATCAATCCGGCAGGATCACGAAGTGGAACATAAAGCTGGGGGCGTACGACATCGAATACCAGATACGGACAAGCCTGAAGTCACAAGTGCTAGCCGATTTCCTCATCGAATTACCGAAGGAGCCCGTAGAATTGAGCGACGAGGCCGGCACCTAGAGTCTCTGCGTCGACGGATCGTCAACTTCGATGGGATCGGGAATCGGAATTCGGCTTATCTCTCCGATGGGGGAAGTGGTGGAGAAAGCTTGTCGTCTCACATACCGTTCCACCAATAATGAAGCAGAGTACGAGGCCCTCATCGTCGGAATGCAATCCGCTCTGGCCATCGGGCTCAGAAACCTGAATGCCTTCTCGGACTCTCAGCTGGTCGTGAAGCAGGTCAACGGAGAATACGAGAAGAACGATGAGAGGATGGAGGCTTACGCTGGGGTCGTCAAAACCCTCGAAAGGAAGTTCGACTTCTTCACTCTGACGCAAGTATCCAGAGGAGATAACAACCACGTCGATGCCATGGCAGGTTTGGGATCAACCACCCAAGTAGGCGAGCTTCGATCAATCACAGTGGAAACGGTGCACAAACCCAGCATCAAAAGGGGAGAAGGCCCTGTCAAGAAAAAGCAGAAAATGGGCGACGAGGAACTAGCGGCCAAAGAAGACAATGCCCATGACGACGACAAAGTCCTGGAAGCCGGCGAAGAGAACATCCAGGACATAGAAGAGGAAGAAGACAAAGACGAAGAGCAAGGAATGATAGATGACACTGGAGAGGAAGATTGGAGGACCCCCATCCGGACGTACCTGCTCAAAGGGAAGTTGCCCATTGACCGACAAGAGGCGAGAAAGATAAGAACAAAGAGCTCCCGATATGCCATCCTAGATCAGAAGCTCTACCTGAAAAACCTCGTGGGTCCTTATCTACGCTGTCTTGGCGAGAAGGAAGCGAAATACGTCATGCAAGAGATCCGCAGCGAGGAATGCGGAAACCATTCTGGCGGACGCAACCTACTAAAGAAAGCCAAGCTGCAGGGATTCTTTTGGGAAACCATGCGCGCGGACTGCATCAACCACGCCAAGAGGTGCGAAAAATGCCAGCGACACGCCCCAGCAATCAACTGTCCGGCAGAAGAGCTATCGGTGGTGTCCGTACCATACCCTTTCATGAAGTGGTCTATGGACATCGTCGGTCCCATGCTGATCGGAACGAGGCAAAAGAGGTTCATGCTGGTCGTCACGGATTTCTTCACGAAGTGGACCGAGGCCGAGTCCTACACCAACATCAAGGATTCCGACCTCGAGGGTTATGTTTGGAAAAACATAATTACTCGCTTTGGACTCCCTAGGGAGATCATCGCGGACAACGGTTCTCAGTTCTTCTCGAAGAGGTTCAGGGATTTCTGCACACGTTGGATGATAAAGTTGAATACTTCAACACCAAGATATCCCCAGGGGAACGGGAACGTCGAAGCGGTCAATCGAACGATCACCAATAACATCAAGAAGCGACTTCAGAAGAAGAAAGGCTTATGGGCGGACGAACTCCCAAGGGTGCTATGGGCTTATCGGACAACACCTCATTCAACCACCAGTGAAACTCCTTTCGCTTTGGCATTCAGGGTGGAAGCGGGCCAAAGTTCACGTCGCCAACTATCAGAACACCATCGCACGCTTTTACAATAAAAGAGTGCGCCCCAGAAGGTTCCGAGTCGGCGAGTCGGTCCTCCGAAAGGTTTTCCAGAACACGGCTGAATTGAATGCAGGAAAGCTAGGAGAAAGCTGGGAAGGTCCGTACACTGTTACCGATATCGTCAAGCGTGGAGTATACGAGCTTAAGAATACCGATGGGGTCAAAGTAATAAGAAGATGGAACGTCAAGCATTTGAAGAAGTTTTATTAATAAGCATCATCAGTGTTTTCCGTTTTGACTCATCCTTTTCGGTATCTTTTCGATTTTACGTCTGATTTTACGTCTTGCGAAATCTTGAGATCCCTAGCAAGACGCCTCATGGTGGAGGACACTCGAGAGGCGAGCCGGCTTTCGTGCTTAACCGGCGTGCCCACCGCCTCGCTGATTTTGGCCAGCCTCAACTTCTTCGTTTCGAGATGCTGGGAGTAGCTTTGCACTATCATAGAATGGCGTTTCTTCTCCTCGACAAGCTCACATTTACGCGCCTCGACCTCCCTCTCCGCTTTGGCTTTGTATTCGGCAAACTCAGTTTCCTGAGCCAAGCGAAGGGAGGCCTCTCTCTCCAGCGAAGTCTTCGTGGCATCCAGGTCACTGGGCGGACCGCTCGGCCGCCTCGCGATATTTCCGCTCCCCAAGAATATATAGCTCAAGGCGCGCCTCGGTCTCGTCTAACTTCGACTTGAGCTGCCCGGCTTCGTGGGTGGCCTCGAAAGCGTCGTCAGTTTCGCCAAGGATGTCAGCGTTGAGGCGCGCGAAGGCCTTAAAGAACATGGCAGCATCTTGGGGGTAACCCTCAATATCGCCCAAGCACATTCCAGTCTGAGGCTTGGAGGGATCGAGCCAAACCAGATCCCGAAGAACCCGAACAGAATATTTTTCCCACTCCTCAGGTGAGGAGTTCGGGGTGGGAACGACCGAAAAACGCTCCAGAGCAAGTCGAGCGATGGATCCTTTCCCAAAATCAGGGAAAGGAGACGATGCCGGAAGAGGAAGAGCCCCCTGAGAATCAGCGGAGATGCGGAGGGGAAGCGAAGAAGAAGCCCCGGAGGAGCCGGCGCCATCAGCCGGCTCCGAAGAGCATCCCGTCTGAGGCACCTCAGGAAGGGCGGAAGTGTCGGGGAGAAAGGCGTCCGGAGAAGGGTCATTCACTTCTTCGGAACGCCCTTCGGCCCGAGCCTCTTCGGGAAGAGGACGAGTTTCCTCTGGAATCCCCGATTGTCCGACATGCTCCAGGGCAAGAAGCGCGTCGGCAGTTTTGAGCGTCTCGTCGGGCAGCGTAGGTTCTTCGCCGGCCGGAGGGATGACGACTGAGGCACTCTCCACGGCAAGGTCGAGGGATGCCTCAGGAAGAACCTCTGAAGTAATTGGAAAATCGGTACAGGCCGGAACCTAAAATCATAGAGATGTTAGACATCAACAGTGCAAATCTCACGAAAGAAAGTAAGAAAGAAAAGGAAAATAAGATACCTCAAGAGCCGGAAGAGTCGATGTCGGCACAAAATCGCCAAAGTCATCATCGACATGGTACCTCTCCCGGGAAGACGGAGAGGGACGTACGTCTCCACCGGTCGTTTCGATGGCCTGATCGGCCTCGACGGGAGGAGTTGGAGCAAGAGGAGTCAGGGTTGCCTCCCCGATTAGAGCGGCCCCGTCCTGTGAAGCGACGGAAACAATCTCCGGAGCTGGAGAAGCCGCCCTGGTTTCCTTAGGCAATTCGGAAACCTTGGCCTTCTTCGGGGGAGGGGCATCTCGCGTCTCTTCGGACGCCTGACTCTTTGGAGCAGCCTTGTCGCGAGAAGATTCCCGCGAAGAGGCGTGAATTTCTGAATCACGACGAACTCCTGAAGGACGAGAAGCCTCGTCAGGGCGAAGTACTCCAGAGGAGCGCTGATCTTCCGACGAGCGAGGACCGTCGGCGTCTTGCCTATTCTTCGACCGACGCTCAGCGCCAACCTTCTCAGGCGGAGGTCTATCGCTCGAGAGCCACTTATCAGCCCCACTCCGAGGCACGAGACCAGGATAACCTGCTTTCGACAAATCCCTCTGAGGCTCGGTGGGATCCCTTCCTTGTCCTGGATCTCGGCCTTGTCTTGGATCTTTGCCTTGATGTTGTCGAGAAGCCGTTGATCCGCGAGAAGCCGGTTGGGACCTTTTCTTCAGTTTGGGAGCTTTTCGGAGAACAGGGGGCGAAGAGCCGTCCTCTAGATCCTCGAGGCGAAACCCCACCGGCCACAAACTGCAAGGGGGCGGACCCAGGATGTGACAGAGCTGATAAACCCCGGAGTTCTTAACGCGGGTACCAACAAAATCCACTGCCCAGTCTCGACGGGGGTTGTCTAGGAGAGCCCTGATGACCTCAGCGAAGCGCTCATAGTTTTCTTTGTTGACGATGGGCCTAAACTTGGGCAGCTTCTGTTTGACGACCTACTCTGTAGGCAACGCCTCATAATGTGGCTCGAAAGTAAAGCGGTCCAGCTTCGCGAAGAAGTACCAGTTCTCCCACCCGGACTCGTTGTTGGGTGTATTCTCGATGATGTGAGGATTCACGACATGCGAAAAGAAGAGACGGTTCAAGTTCTTCGGGTTCTTCGACCACTTGAAGAGCCGCATCAGGTCCTCTATGGTGATGGTCACCTTCTGCTCAAGAGCAATCGCAAGTGTGCAAAGGAGGCGGATCGAGTTTGGGCTGACCTGAGTGATTGGCACGTTGAAGGCGTGGAGGAAGGAGACAATGAGATGCGGAAACGGAAGATGCAACTCCACCGATCGGAAGAATTGCTCGTAAAGAGCGATATATCCGTCTTGGGGCTCATCGGCGAGCTCGCCGGAGCGAGGAAGACGGAGATGGCAGGGGCTGCCATCCACATAATCCCTCTTCAAACACTCCAAATGCTTCTCGGTCATGATGGACTTGGGAGACCGATTCTTGAAGATCTTTCCGGGTTGAGACATCCTTCACCGGCGGCGGAAAGAAGGAAGAAGGAAGTCTGAAGATTTTGAAGGCAAGAAAATTTCAAGAAAGTAAATCGCAAAGAGATATCGCATAGAGTTTTTACAAGTTTCAGAAAGCAAAGTGTTTGGGTCGGAAGCGAGATTCGAATTTATAGAGGGAAGGCATCCGAAGCTGAAATGGCGTGTTTGGATCTGACGGTCCAGAATCGAAGCGAGGAAAATTGATCAACGGTGGAGATCGAAAGAGTCGTTGCGAAACCCAAAAGCACTCGAGTGTGAGAAAACCCCACATTTAATGCTGATGGATTGACATCGATCTCTGAGATATGACAGCCTGAAAAAGCACGCCGAGTCAGAGCTACATGGAAGCACGCGCTCGGAGATTCGCGCTCAATAATTGGAAGAGTCTTCGGGAGGACACGAGCTCTTCGAGGATACGACCTCTTCGAGAACACGAGCTCTTCGAGGATACAACCTCATCGAAGATGTACCTCATCGCGGAACTCCCTTTTTCGGGATATACTGTATCGGAACACACTTCAAATCTATTTTACCAAGTGTTTCACACTTGATAAAATGGGGGACTAACTGTTAAGGTCAGATTTTGTCAAATCATATCTCAACACTACTAATGTCGTTTTATGCGCAAACGACGGAGAATAGAGGCAAGGACACTCGAAGATTCAAGGCCCACAAAAAGGCAGAGCAACTTAAAGCCCAATAGCGACAAGGCCCAAGGAGATCAAAGCCTGCCAGCGCGAGAACACCTCATCGCGCCACACCAACAAAGCCTATCGGAAAACAAGACCTTATCATACAAGAAATCGCATCGAACAGAGGCTTATCGAAGGGGAGTCTCATCGGGAAAACCCAACTGAATCAAAAGAGGAAGTCAGTCGAGATCGCGAGAAAGTGGGAGATTAGTTCATTCAGTTGAGGATTTCGTGGGATATCCAACGCATTCAAGGAAGGTCAACAACAATCAAAGCAAGAAAGAAGGAAACCCTAGCACGATTTGTGTGAATAATCTAGAAACCCTAAAGCTTATTAATATGCATGTAAACTCATTGTTAATGGCATTCAGTATCATTCAATCGTGAGTTTGAGAGAAAGTCTTGTGTTCTTGAGTTTGCTTATTCATAGTATTCTCGAATTCCCAAAGACTAGAGTGTGTAATCTCTGATTATCCAAGCTAATAAACGGAAGAAACCGAGTCCTCTCGGAATCATAATAATATTTAGGAGATTATTCTTGCACTATCTTCTTATCAGATGAAGCTAATATCAAGTTATCAACAACTTAGGCAGAAAACAGATCCAGCGAAAATTCGCTTGCAAAAATTTTGAATTAAATTTGAAATTCCAATTGTAGTTTTTTCAAACTAAAAAGATTTTGCCAAATTTAACCGAGAAGGATTTTTTATGGAGAAGCTTTCAATAATTCTTAATAGTATACATTACGACAATGATATCAAAGAGACCATTGAACACATGATCCTTAATAATATATAATTATATATTGTTAGTGGGGGACCATCATAGCTGTTTGGAACTCTCAAAACAGGCAAACAAAGGCGAAACTGGAACTTGGACGCAAGTTGCACGTGAAGGTACAGAGTATATTATCCTATTAGTTATAGAGTTATTAGTGGCTAATGTACTCAATGTTTCATTTCTTTCGGATTATATACTCAATGTTTAAATTTCACGACTAATGTACCTAAAGTTCAATCTGCTAGATTTTTCCCTCATTTTCCGTCCGCACCTGTTAAGTCCGCCACGTCACTTCCACGTCATTTCCACGTCGTTTTTCTCAAAAAAAAAATAGTAAATGTAAATCGAAATAGATGGTTGTGATTAATTGTATATTTTGAAATCAATGGCTAAGATTAATTGGGATTATAATCAACAAAAAAAAATGAAAAGGTTCTGTGCAGGAGAAAAGTCAGGTCGAGCAAGCTTCTCTTCTCCCACAGGTTTCGCCGATTGCAATCTCTGCCCGAAATCGCACAAAATCGCCGGCGCACATCAGCCAAAATGGCTTCGAAAGAGGCTGATCCTCCTCCTCCTTTGAAGGACTCCCAAATACAAGGTTTGCGTTTCTTCTTCCTTTGAATATAGGGTTGAATCTGAGAATTATTTTCTTCTTCTCCTTTGTTGAATCGTTTTTTAGGGTTTGAATATAGATTAGGAGAAGACTTTATATATTAATGTTGGCTGTCGTTATCGCCGTGTTTCGAATCTGTGGGTTATGGGTTGTTAGGACCATTGAATATTTTTTCTTTGTCTTTTTATGATAAAGATCTATTTTTTATTCGGTTGTGGGTTGTTGGGAACATGTGAGCTTATGATTCACATGGTGTTGTCTATTGTTGGTTGTTGGGAACAAGCTCACAGTTCTACTGTGTTGACTATGTAGAAGATATCCCATGGTGGGAGCAGTTGGACACTGACGAGGCCCGGCATGAGGAGGCACAAGACGAGCCCGAAGAAATAGCCCAAGAAATTCCATGGTTTGAGCGTAGTGGAAAGCCTTGGTGGAAAACAGTAGCAGAAGACATCGCTAAAGAGGGTGACGAGGAGGATCCATACTTGTCCGATAACTCTGTCGATAGCTATGTGGAGGAAGACGGAGAACTAGTTCGTGTGAGATGCAAAGAATTTAAGTTTAGCGAGGGAATCAATTGGGCAGAATTTAACCCCAAAGTTGGATTATTGTTTGCCAATAGAGATGAATTGAAAACTATTTTGATGGAGGTTTTCATTCAAAAAGATCGAGTTTTTGACACACCGATAATCGACAAGACGAGGCTCCGAGCTGTTTGCGCCCACAAAGGTTGTCCATGGACGTGTTATGCAAGAGTGGATCTACGAGACGGAAAAAGTTGGAGAATCAATACTCTTGTCGATGTCCACAATTGCCCGATAGTTTTCAATAACAAACTCGTAGATGCTCCGTGGCTCGCAAAGCATTTCGAGAATCAGTCCGCTTGTGCCCGGATATGTCACATGATCAATTCCTCGATTTGACGACCAACTCCAAATTTTCACACACAAGCTCTTCCGTCTTCTACTCGACACGGCCACGTGGACGTGGTTTCTAGGTATTCTCAAGACTGATCTTGATGTGGTAGATGGGAAAATGTACACTTTCATGAGTGATAAGCAGAAGGGATTAGGGAACGCCGAGCAACTCTTATTTGACGGGTGCGAGGCGCATTATTGTGCTAGGCATCTAGAAGCGAACTTCAAGACAACATTTCCTGGAATTGGCCTGAAGCAACAATTTTGGAAAGCATCGAAGTCGACCACACCAGAACTCTTCGACAAAGCAATGGAACAAATCAAGTGGTCGGACGAAAAAGCTTGGGAGTGGTTAAAGAAAAAGAAGGCATCGCAATGGACACAAGCTCACTTTGAGTGGTCAAGCCAACCATTGCGGAAACTGCGGCAATGAGGGACATTCTCGCCGAACGTGCAAGAATCCACCCAAAATTCAGGTAGGGTATATTTTTTTAAATTCTGTCTTATTAATTTTTTTAAATTATGTTTTATTAATTTATTAATAGCTTCAAAAACTGTGTTGTTTTGGTAATGTGTTGTTTTCTTCAACTAGCAATCTATTAAAAAATAACCTATTATTTGTAGGTTCACACACCGAAACGGATGGGACAGTCCCCCAAAGCGAAAATGACGGGCGAATCTCTTAAGAGGAAATTGCGGAAGGCAAAGAAACGGGACAGGGAGGCAACGACAAGCAACCCTTCATCATCGGCTCCTCAAGCGACTCAAGATCTCGGTTCTCAGAATTAGTGTTTTGAGACTTCTTATTAGATATGTAGTTTTGTGAAGACATATGTAAGTAAAAACATCTTGGAACATGTACGGCTTATTTTGAAACATGTCACGGCTTATTTTGGAACATGCCGTTTTTGGAACATGCCGTTCTTACGAACATGTACGGGTTATTTTGGAACATGTCACGGCTTATTTATAATCTCGTTTTTATTTATAATCTCGTTCTTATTAGGGTGTCGTTTTTATTTATAATCACGTTTTTATTATGGTGTCGTTTTTTAAAAACTCATTTATGGCTGATGTCGCTTTTTTTTTTTGCAGATTTATCCTTAAAATAATGTCGTTTTTTGGCTGATGTCGTTTTTAATGAGGTTGACGTGGAAGTGACGTGGCGGACTTAACAGGTGCGGACGGAAAATGAGGGAAAAATCTAACAGATTGAACTTTAGGTACATTAGCCGTGGAATCTAAACATTAAGTATATAATCCGAAATAAATGAAACATTGAGTACATTAGCCGCTAATGACCCTTAGTTATAACATGTTTTAAGTCTGTTATACATCTATATATAACCTAGGGAGACTAATAAAGTGGAACGTGAGATCATCTAGAGAGATGAGAAATGACTCAAACTGTAACTTAGAAGCTTAAATTAACAATTATTAAGCCATAAATTCACCTTTATTAGCGAAATCATTGCCTTAATTATATGAAAAACCACCCCTAATTAGCATATAATATTTGTCAAAAAGTACCCATTATTCTAATATGTATACATGAACGTCGTGATGATTAAAACTCAAAATAACATGTGGTTATATTTTTTTTCAAGTTCCTAAAAGTTATTATACATAGCACAGGATAATTAGAAATATTTGAATTTTGAGCACAATTGAATATGTTCATTAATCTTTCTCTTTATTTACGGTACCAGTCAAATTGAAAACTCTTATTTTATTTACTTTAGTTTCTATCTTAATTATCGCTATAAATTCTTCCGAAAATTTCCGAATAGGTTCTCCGTTATATAATTATCTCTTTCACTCTCACAGCCATTACGAGAAGTGGCACTATAAGTCATTACAAGATGTACTCGCACCACAAAAAAGGTACGCATCAGTGAGATTGAACCCATGGCATCTTGCCAGACATACAATAGAATTAACGGCAAGCTGAGCAAGCTTGATTCATTTTGCGAACTAGTTTCTTTACTCATATTTTCTTTTCGAAAATAGAAGATATTAACGTCATTAAAAAAATTTGACTCTCATAATAACATTCTCAAACAGAAACATTTCAAACCAACAAAGGAATTTGCATGTTCTTGGTTCCAAGAGTCCTCAAAACACATACAAGGAAATACCAAAACAAAAACTATACATCAAAAACAATATCTTTTCTATATATAACATACGCTTTGAGATCTCTCACTCAAACCCCTTTGCCAAATTTTCACTCCGACCATAACAACTACTCTATAAAACACAAAACAACAATCTCCTAAGCAAAAAGCGGAGATCTCGATGGCCTCGGGTATGACGTGGGTGCAGATTTTCTCACGCCGCCGTTCGAAGCGTGATCTTTCTGCGCCCCTTTTGTCTTATCCTTCGAATCCAACAGCTGTTCCAGTGTTTCGACCACTTCGTTCATGTCTGGTCTGTACTTCGCTTCTATGGAAATACATTGTAGAGCTAAGGTAGCTGCCTTGTGAGCCAAGTTAAGAGAATACTGGCCTTCGAGACGGATATCCATGACGTGGAGAAGCCTGCGTTTGTTTGTGAGATAGGGCTTGGCCCACTCCACTAGGTTGTGCTGCCCGGTTGGGCGGTTTTTGTCTATGGCACGTTTTCCCGATAGCATTTCGAGAAGAACCACCCCGAAACTATAGACGTCGCTCCTCGTGGTAAGATGACCTGCACAGAGATATTGATCATGAGGAGAGGTTTATGCCATTAAGGTAATACTAAAATACCGGAAAATGGAACAACCGATTTTTTTTTTTAATAAATTAGTTTCTTATAATATAAACCAAGGTTTTAAATACCGCTTGCCGATATCGTTTCGCACTTTTCATTTTACGGATATATCGCTTGTCGATTGGTATCTCATAGGTAAACCGATGGATATGCCGATGGATATATCGTTTCGCATATCCTCGAAAAAAGATTTTCGGTGGGCATGCCGATGGATATTCGAGAAATTTAATACCTTGATATAAACCATGTAAAAAAAAAAAAAAAAAAACCCCTAAAACTGATGGGAAAATGTACACTTTTGGAATTCAGGGGGTTTCAACACATTACACGTCTATTTAATTTTCAAGGTTTATAAACTCATTTCTGAAATGTGATTTTAAGATTTTTTTTTTTTTTTTAAGGTTAAGAATTGTTAAATTTTTTTGTTTTTTTTTTTGTTTCTTTCATTAATACTCAGACCATTCACATAGTTTTTATTTCCCGCAGAATTTACATTCCCAGTCCAGTCAGAAACCGTTTTGACACCAACCATCGGTTTATAAAATGAAAACTGACTATAACCAATTTTTAAAAGATAAAGCGATGTTTTTCAGTTTTGCATTCCCAAAAAATTGAATCAGAACACCGGCTTTTGCACTTCAATGCAGAGCCTGCCATTACTATTAGCATATGTTGCAAAAAAAAAAAAAAAAAGCGAAAACAAGACAAAGTTTAATCAAGGGAGTGCGTTGCATATATATATATATATATATATATATATATATATATATATATATATATATATATATATATATATATATATAATACCCGTGGCCAAATATTCTGGTGCAGCATATCCATAAGTTCCCATTACTCTTGTAGAGACATGGCTCTTATCGTCTGTCGGTCCGTCCCGGGCCAACCCAAAATCAGACAACTTCGCCTTGTAATTCTGAAAAAAAAAAGTAAGGATTAAAAAAGAGTTTTCGGTCTTGATGCATTTTTTCCGTAAGATGAGGCGGGCGTAAGCCTAGTGGCGGAATGAGGCGTAGCCTCATATATAATTTTTTAAAATAATGTATTTAAGAATTAATACACAATAAAATCGATTCGGTACATGAATTTTATTACATTTGTCATTTATTTATATATATATATAGATATATATATATAATATAGACATAGATATATATATATATACACATACATATATAGTTTGAATTAGTTTTTTATACACATATGTAATTTGAATTAGTTGTTATGAACTAGATTTACAGAAATTTGTAATATATCAAGCGTTTTCATTGCCTCGTATGGCCGAGGCGTAAACAACAAGATATTTCTCATGACCGCAATTTAGAACCTTGATAAAGAACAGAAAATACGGTATGTAAATTGACTTTGAGAAACACATGATTACACTTAGAATGAAAACATATTAAAAGCACTTACCGAGTCTAACAAAATGTTGGAAGTCTTAAAATCACGGTATATGACTTTTGTTTCGGCATTATGGAGAAAGGCGAGCCCCTTTGCAGCATCAAGGGCGATCTTGATCCGCAGATTCCACGAAAGAGGTTGGATGTGAACACCTCCTGTTACCAACAAGTTTCATGTCAGAAGAAGAAGAGTTACTGGCACTAACCCCCTTAAAATTTACTTATTCGTCCGTACGCCCCATATAATTTGTTTTGTGGCCCTTTTGCACCTTAGAGATTTATTTTGATGAACTTTACCCACTGACACTTCATCTTAGTTCACTTCTCCCCTTAAACTTTGCGCCTTCTCAAATATGAAATGAAAATCCACAGGAAAAGTACCAAAATGAAATTCCAGGGGACAAAGTGCACCATAACAAAGTTTGAGAGGCAAAATGCACCAACAAGTAAAAACTAAGGGACAGATAATTCCTCTATTGAATTCCATTTTAGTGCTGTTTACGCACTGGGATTTTTTAGTGAACTTTTTCCTCTAGAATATACAGGACTCTCGAGTAACCAGCCGAGCCACGAAAGTAGTAAGAACTTTGCCCCCTCTTGAACATAAAGTGAAAGTTCAGGAGGAAGGCACACCAAAATGAAATTCAACGGGACAGTCTACCAAAACAAAGTTTGACACGCAAAATTCAGCTGGATTGCCGCTAATTACTCTAGAATAATATCAGAAAATTTATCAGTCGCAAAATCCGGATCATTATAAAATCATGAACTCACTCCTAAAGAGATGATTTTCCATGCTTCCCTTGGGCATGAACTCGTAAACCAAGAGCCGCTGGTCGTCCTCAAAACAGTAACCAATCAGTTTCACGAGATTAGGATGTTGAAGCTGCCCCAGATAGTTTATTTCGGCCTGAATGTCCAAAATAGGCAACATCAGAAATTGATTCCATTAATTAAATGTCATAAATTTGTAAGCTGTAGAATAACGGGTAAGATCAGTTCAGTTTGGTTTTGACAAGTTTCAACCGAACATATTCATTAATTCGATTAGACTCGGTTCAAACTGGATAATAACACAACACAGTAACACTAAACAAACACTATATTGACCAAACATTAAATACTCATATCTATAAAATATAATTAAAAAAAACTGTTAAATCTTTTCCGTGGGTCTGCCCCTGCATTTATTAACCGATTAACCGGTTTTCTTCAACTCCGTAACCGATAACTTATCCGCGTCGATAATCGATTTTGTTGACCAGGTTTAGCGACACTTAAATTTTTGTTATTCCTAAAAGCTAATATGGTAATTAGCTTCCTCGCATAAAATTCAACGCCATAAAGTTGTATAGAATTAAGCATAACACCAGTACAATTTGATTTTTAAACCAGTTTTCACAACTGAGCCTAATTAATAATTTCTGTATAAGCCAAAACGGAAATCCAATCACCAAATTCGATTAAGCCAATTACCTTAGAAAACTGGTTAAACCGGTTAATAGCCTCGTTATAACATATTGCTTAGTGAAATACAGTAAACAAACACTATATGGATAGACTCTTATATTCATATTAAAAGATAAATAAAGAAATCTTGAACGTTTTCTTAAAACCGTAACTGACAACTGATCTGCTTCGGTAATCGATATCATTAACCTGATTTAGCAACTTCTCTTATTAAGTTTGTCACAATTTGATCCAATCATTTTCCTAAACCAAATTGAATGAAATCCAAAAGTCAGCAGCACTGACCAGCCATTCTTTGTGACCCTGATAGCCTTCCTGGTTGAGTCTCTTCACCGCAATCACGACTCCGATCCCGGGCTTGGTGGCCGTGAGCGAGTGCTCGTCGATCCAACCCTTGTAAACCGAGCCAAAGCCTCCCTCTCCCAACACGCTGTCAGGCCGGAAGTTTCTGGTGGCGTTTCTGAGCTCGGAGTAGCTGAAGCTCTTTATGTTCGGGGACCTTAAGATGTCATCCTCGCTCCGAGGAGTCAACGGTGCCGAAAACGATTTGCTGCTCGAGTTCCCGCTCTTGGAATTAAACCCTTTTCGGAGAACAAAGAAAACCCAGTTAGAATCCGGTGGCAGAGATCCAACATGAAAGTTCGAACACAGAAATCCCCATATTAAAGCAGAGATTTTATCCAGATTATCTCTATAAAACCCTGATCCGCCATTAACAGAGCTCATCAAGAAAAAAGAGTAGACAAACCTGTATTGAAGGGACTTTCGGCCTTGATTCGCTTGCTCCAACAAGCCCCCATCAAAACCTCTGACTCACCAACCAAAGTCGAAAAGCAAGGGATCTTCAGATAGAAAAAAGAGCAGCCTGAAGATCCCACAACCCGTGAAGCGGAAAAAGCTCTCGTTCTCGTGCCTAAGAGAGATTCTCTCTCTCTCTCTCTCACTCAGATCTTAAGCACAATCAATGGGAATTTCGGGAGGAGATCGTCGGTGGGATCGCGCTAAATGGGTGTCGTTGAATTTGGTTGCTCTCGAGTGCTTTTGGGAATTATTGAAGAGGGTTTGGAAGAACGGGTCTTTGTTTGGCATTGAATAGTCAAGAGAGAGAGAGAGTAGTCTCATTCGCCAGCCATGGGAGGGAGGATTTGGATTATAGCGGTTGACTTGCTTTTTGTCTCTTCACTCTCTCTCCCTCCAACTACACCCTACAAAACATATCATATTACTTATTAGGTTATTTCCGGTAAAAGTACTAATGTTTAGAAAAAATACTGATAAGTTTTAATTCTTTTTTTTATCGGAACAAAATTTGACTATCATTCTTGACATTATATATGTAAAAAAAGGTAATTTGATTTATCGGACATATGATGTTAAAATATTAATACCTTGTGCGTGGAGAAAGATTAAAACTTATCATTACTTTTTCTAAGACTATGGTATTTTGACCGGGATTAACCCTTCTGTTACGGGTAAAAATGGGATTGATTTTTATAAATAAATTAATTAAACGGAAATTATCTGAATAATTTCCGTTAATTAATTAATTAATTCAATTAGTCTTTTTATTAAGATTACGAATTAATTAAATCAATTTCGATCCCGCTCGGACGGCCGGGATCGCTCCATCTTATCCTGGGGACCTGAAAATAAATAAATAATTATCCGGGGACCCCCGGAACAATATTTTATTACGCGTAGGCCCCTGGGCCCTACTATAAATAGAAGCTCAGTTCAGTTAAACGGTAACTCATTCGAACTCGCTCGAATCTTCTCGAGTTCTCTCTCTCTCTCTCTACCCCCGATATACTCGCCTCCCCTCAAATACCGTTCTAATGTTGAGCGTCGGAGGTGAATCAGGGGGTACCCCCCCTGTTCCCCTTGACCTCGGGTGTTCCCTTTTTTCAGGTTCTAAAAAGTGAAAGATTTACGAAAAGCGGAAGCCCTGGTGAAATTCCCACTTGGTCCTTGGTCCGCCTGATAGGCCCAGTTCTACGCAGTGTCCAGTCTATCTCCCCAGTCCATTACGCGGCTGAGGATATAGCCTGGGGACACGAGCCTGGGCCCACAATTCAGGACGAGGGGCCCGACCTAGCGGAATTCCCACTAAGATCCGAACGGCTCAGGGATCACTCTGAGAGGAATCCCCTGGAGAAAATCCTAGGGAAGGTCCATGACCCCGCCTGCCCTTGTTCTAAAGATCTGCGCGGCCTTGGTTCTTTCTCTCTTAGTTCCCGGATCTGAACAGGATACCGGGACTCCGAGGACAGTTCCTGCCCGGACTAGAACAAGCCATTTCAGGACGAGAGTCTAACCTCCCAGGATTCACTCCCTGGTCAAAAGCACTCCCCCGTTCGCTGGTACCTACGATCTGAGCGGTTCCCGAACCTGTAACCCCGGCCTCTGGCCCTGAGGTAACAGGTAGTGTGTAAACCTGGGTCGCCTAGGACCCCGAACGGCAAAAGAGACCTTTGACCAGGCTAGTGCTAGGAATACCCACTCAGGGCCCCCAAATCGGTCAACTAAAACCTCACCCCGAAGTCAACAGGGGGTTAAAGGGAACGATCATTGACAATAAAAGCCATCACCCCCACAACTGGGCCATCCAAGGCCCATCCAAAAGTCAACAGAAGCCCGCCACGTCACCAACGACATTGGGACAGGCCCTGCTTCCGACGACACCCGCGGTCTCGCACGACGAGGTGGATCCCTCTCTCTCTCTCTCTCTCTCTCTCTCTCTCTCTCTCTCTCGTTGTCTCTCTCTCTGCTCCCTCTGACCTAAAGGCTCGACGAAACCCACGCTCTCGCTCAGCTTACGACTGACGAGAGACCCAGCTTCCGACGAAACCCATGCCCTCGCCCAGCTTTTGACCCGCAGCTACTGACTTCGAAACCCATGTCAGACATCTGTTTTCTTTTTAGCTTAGGGTTTGATTGGTCTCGATGAATTCGTGTGTTTGGTTTCTGTAGTTTTTAGTTTCTTTATATTGCATCCATGATTGTTTTGGATTGCAGAGAAACTGTTGATAAGGAATTCTGTTAATAGGATTATTTTGTTTATAGGAAAAAACTGTTTTTGAATGCACACAAACTGTTGATAGAAAAAAAAAATTATAGGATCATTTTCTTTGTAGGAAAAAATTGTTTTTGAATGCACACAAATTGTCCCTCAATAAGAAAGTGTTTTGGAATTCAATTTCTAAAAGTTTCATCAATAAATTATTGAGAGTTGATTACCATGCTTCAATTATTGAGAGTTTCAATGTGAAATTATCGAGAGTTGATTACGAGAGTTTCTTTATTAAATTATTGAGAGTTAATTACTGTTGACATGGTTTCGCACACCAACAGTCACGTGAGTTGTGAATGGGAGTTCGCTTTGAAGATGCTGAGATTTTTGTTGATCTTGACCTCCGCGCCGTCAATACTTCAGACGATGACACACGAATAGTTGAGAGCAAGGAAAATAAATAACACCAGAGTTTTTTAGAGAGGTTCGTCCCAATGTGGTAGTTTTTTAGAGAGGTTCATCCTGTTGGAAATCGGTGGTATCAAGACGACTTCCTTACCACAATAATAGCCTCCGAGGCGTCCCGGTAACATTTAAAAATTCATTTTAAAGCGGAAATCTTGTTATCGGACCGACGACACGGATATCGGGTAACAATCATTTCGTTAAGATCTAATAAATATTTCAAATTTAATATTTTCATAATCATTATTAATAATCTAGTCGAATAGGAAATAAATAGAAAGCAGTAAATTGTTGCATTTATTTACCCAATGCATAAGGCCGTACCTCAACTGACGATTCCGGCTGCGCGTTCTGACTTGGGCAGGGCTCCGCCGGTGCTGAGGGAAACTCTCGTGATCTTCCGGGATATTCTCCTGGATTCCTCGTACCGAAGTGTGGGCTTCGCCGGCAGGACTCTGTCGCAAAATTTAACCGACGGTTCTTTTAAAGCTACCGGAGAAAATATCTCCTAAGCCGAACCAGAAGAGAGATCAGAAGCAGAAAACTCGCAGACCCTAGAGAGAGAGAAAGAGCTCGAGTTTTTGCTCTGGGGAAGGTGTCAAAAATGTGTCGAATGAGCCTCCTATTTATAGGCTCAAGCTGTAACCGATTTGGAAATTTTCCCTCCCATTAATCAAATTCTATTAATTAAATATAATTAATTATTTCAATCCAATGGTTCAGATTCAATCTCATCTAAATCCAATGGATATAATTAATCAGGAATTTAATTAAATAATAATACATGATAAGATCAAAAAATCTTATCAAAAAATTTAATCTTATCATCATATTAATAAGATTCGAATTATATTATATATATATATATATATATATATATATATAAAATTCAAATTTGATAATGATTATCTAGATCCAATGGTTAAAAATAAATCTTAAACCAATCCAATGGATCAAATCAATTAGGGATAAAGTTAAATACCCTAGGGTTAAAACCCTAATTCGAACTCTTATCCTCAACATTATTCAAATTATATATTATATATATAATATTAATTAATTTCTAATTCGACGGTTAAAGATTAAATCTCAAAACCGATCCAACGGACATAATTAATTAAGCAAATTCGAAATACCTAAACTTGGTCACCAAGCTTCAATTTCGAATTACATTAGGGTTCAAATCAATTATCTCAATCCAACGGTTGATATTAAATCACGACCGATCCAATGGATTAAGCAAAATACCAAACAATAGGTACTTATGCCGCAAATATAAATTCTCCAATTCACAGATTCGAATTTAGCTAAGGTTTGTAATCTCCAAACCCTAAATTGAATTTACACATGTAACAATATATAAATATATATATATATTTTATTTATTAATATAAATCTTTTATTTATTAATTAATTATTAATTAGATATTAATAATTAAATCCAAATAATTAAATTATATTAATAAAACCTGATCTCAATATCACACATTAAATTTCATGGCAACACCATCATTTAAATTCGTGACATGTGATTTAATTTCATAGTTTATCGAACCGAGTCATAAACTTAGAAAATCCATAAATAACAAATCGTAAGTCAGAATGAATTGGTTCAAAAAGTAAAGTTGCTTAGAATTCAATTTAAAACAATATGGTGCTGTTCAAAAATCTAAATTATAACTTTCTTTTTATCAGTTAATTCTGTGTACCAAAATATGATACGTTTGCCACGCCGACGATAAAACTATCTGACGTCTAACACAGACTTGTCAGTTTTATAAGTCAAGGCAAATGATTAAACATTATCCAGAATATATTTTAATCACGTACGTATCATCCGTTACGGAGCTATCCTGGGGACCATGGACCCGTATCACTTAAGCTCGAACGAACTGCTAGTTGTTCGTCAAACCTCGAAGTGATTCCACTATAGACCCGAGGATGCACTCTTTAGTGATACGGCATATATTATTCCTTATAACAGCAGGGTGTCCATTAGATTCAATCAAATTTGGGCTATTGTCCTTTCACTTGATGACTCACACATGAGCAGGCGGTTTTTACCGTAATGCCCCTCAATGCATTTTCATCTATAGTCCCCAGGATAGCTTCATATCGGATGATATGTATACGTTATAGAAATTTTTTTTATATTTTTAATCATTTGGCAAGATTTATAAAACTGAAGTCGTATCAGACGTCAGATAATATTATCAGTAGCAAGGCAAAAGTATCACATATTGGTAACCGAAATTAACTGGCAAAATAAAGTAGAGTTTGGATTTTCTGTCAACATGAAAGTTGTTGGAAATTAAATTCTAAGAAAATTTGATATTGGAACCGAGTCGTTTCGACATACGGTTTTTGTTTTAAATAATTTCAAAGTTTATGATCGTTTTGGTAAACTATTAAATTATATCACATGTCACGAATTGAAATCATGGTGTGTCAGTATGACATTTGAATGTGTGATATTGATATCAAAGGATATTAACATAATTTAATTATATGTATTTAATTATTAATATCTTATTAATAATTAATATATTTATATTAATAAATAAAAAATATATATTTATATATATTTAATAGAAATTGTAACAAATGCCCATTTTGTGTCAAAGGCTTAAGAAAAATGCCCATGTGTGAGAGTAAAAAATACACACAATGGGCATTTTTCTTAAACCTTTGACACAAAATGGACATATTTTAAAATAACCCTATCTTTAATTGTGTAAATTCGAATTAGTATTCATGGATTTAAAACCCAAATATATTCTAATGATAAGATTCGGTCTTTTCATATATGCAATATAAGTACTAAATATTTTGGTATTTGAGCAAAACCTTAAAATCAATTTAATCCATTGGATCAGTTAGGATCCGAGGCATGATTCCCAACAAAAAACACAATCGGTACATTAACATATCACAAAATAATGATCGCAAAAAGTAAACAGTTTCGACAAATCATCCCAAACAAAACAATGATATAGAATACAAAGGTAAGTTGGTCTTTTTTCGCGCTTTCAAAGAGAGCAGGCGCTAGCTCTTGTCAATAGCAGAGCATAATTTTGGATATTATGTCGTCCATGAAGTCACCATGCATGACATGTGTTAGGCATTTGCCCTTAAACAATGTTTCATTTACTCATTGTAAAAATTTATGACATCACTCTTAGTAAAGAAGGCACTTATTATGATAATATTTTTTATAGTTCTTTATGTATAATCGAATGTTTATCCATAGTTCATAATGGAATGCAATTGTAATCTATTCATCACACTAGAGTCATTGTGGGGGAGAATTGATAGATGCAATAAATGAACTTAAATGTATTTGTGACTTAATTAAGCGGGTGGGAGCCTCTTAGTTGATAAAGTCATTAATGCGACTAAATGGAGAAAATCCTATTCTGGATAGATATGTGTGTCATACTCATTAAGTGCATTAAGTACTAAGTTCTGAAAGTTGCTCAACTAAGACCGTCACTAACAACTTTGAACTAAGTCGTAAAAGATGATCAAATGGTAATTAATCTAAATCCTGAAGTGATCTTGAACCCTGAGTGTTAGCTTGATTATTCTTTGATTTTCTAGTTAAAGAACACAACATAACGTTGTTCCCAAAGCCGCTCTATTGGGAACATGATAGTCGACAGGGAAGGGAAGCTCGATCACAGATATGGATATCACATAGCTTTTTACTAAGTCAAGATGATTCCCGGTATTTTTGGTCGTGAGAAGTAGTACGGGACTCATGCGCAGCTTACGACTCGAAATCGTAAGTGAGTCGTCTACAATACCACCGATGGAATTCAGAAAGAAAAGAACTAAGGGGCTAAACGGTAAAATGCCTACTCAAGTGTGAATCATCAAGCGAAAGATTAATCACTGAAATTTCATTATATCACTGGAAACCTTAAGATAAAAGGAATATATTATTCGCATCACTAAATAGTACAACTTTGGGTTTTTAGTGGAGTAACACCAGAGTTAACGGATTAATCCGTTGGAGCTTAAGTGATGTGGGTCCATGGTCTCCAGGATAACTCTCTAAATGACTAATCATACAATTGTGATATTTTTTATTCTAAATTATGATAGAACAATTGAAACTGAAGCTTGTTTCAAGTTTTGGAAAGTTTCAAAAAGTTGCGGCAAAAGTACTTAAAGTTTTGCCCGAAAAATAGCTGATCGGAAAAAGCCAAAACTGGAATAGATTTTTCATCAATGTTGTAGTAAATTTAATTATAAAAGTTTTTTTCTTCTATGATTTTATGAGTAAAAGCTACGGAGAAAAATATATGAATTATAGATCATAACAAGAGGTTATGTTAATTCACGAGAATTATTTAAAGATAAAACTAATGGGCTAGGTCCATTGGGTTTAATCTTAGCTAATAGTAAGAGAGGAAATTCGACCAAGCCTTGGTGTATAAGCCTACTAGGTATTTTCCTTATCATATTTTAATAAAAGATTAATTATGTTAATTATCATGATAAACATATAAGGTAAGATTTTGAATCATGGAAATTGCCAAGCTTGGTCACCAAGCAAGAGTTGGCGATTTTGAGCATGAGTAGAAATCGAAATTTATATTTCATGGTAATTTAAGATACTAATAGTGCATGAATCATAAGAACTTGATTTGCAAGTTTGAAATAAAGATTCATATTGCATGCGAATTAATATTGATTGATTCATAATATTATTTAATTGATATAATATTTACAAATAAGGAAAAAGATTGATAAATCATGTGTCACCAAAATTGATTTAATTGGAATTAATTTTTGATTAAAAATAATGTTAGAAATCAACAACACCTATCATGGAATGGGATTAGATTTCTTGGTATTTAGTTTAATTAAAGAAAATGTATTCCCTTGATTGTAAAATGATGAAATCGAATCATGCCTAATATGGTTAGCATTTGATTTTCATGATACATATTTAAATCATATGAAATTAAATCTTTTGGTACTTAAGCATCATAATTTCGAATTCCTATACTAAATGGGAATGTTGGAATTGTTTCTTGATTGATTTGTAATTGACACTAATTAAGGTTGATTGATTTATCTAAAATTGAAAGTTATGTGTGCATGCCTTTTTATTATAAATACAATGCTTAAACATCAAATTTACACCCCACTCTCATATGCAAAACTCGAGTTCTCTCTCTCAAAGAAGCTCTCGAATTCTCTCTCTCTTTCTCTCTAGAAATTGGCTAGGCAAAAAAGCAACGAAGTTCTGTCAATGAAGCTCGCGCTTTGTGTACGAGAAAGTTCAAGAGAATATCCCGGAAGGCTTTGGGAGTTTCCTTGGCGTTTTAGAAGTTGTGCGGATGCTCTGCTCAACCTCCCTAGGCGCATTCTCAAAAGGCCGGCGGAAGCTCTGCCCAAATTCAGAAAGGGCAGTGGAAGGCATTATGAGAAAAAGGTACGGCCTTATGCATTGGGTAAATAAATGCAAAACCAATTTATTGCTTATTTATTTCCTTGACTAGAATTATTAATTACTTGTTTGAAAAATAACTAATTACTTAACCGATCGGATCTCCGTTATCTTGGTGCTCGGTTCTAGAAAAATGAAGTAAGTCCGGAAAGTGTAAAATGGGTCTTTCATTGTAAAACAAATTTTTAAAGGTTACCTCAATGGATCGAGGGCCGATCCCGAGATATGACGGAGGGGGCGGTAATATTTTCTCCAACAACATGTTCCACATATTTTAGGGAAAAAATTCCACAATCGTCGCTACAAAAAATTATAAATTAAATGAACAATAAATTAATTTATAATTAAAATTTAACAACCATAATTTCTTCTAATTAAAATTTTACTTTTTATCCGCTTGAGGAACCTCGATAAATTCCCAAAGAAACGGTATATTTTATGCGAATCGTTCATGCAAAAAAGAGAAACCGACTTATCGGATGATCATCCAAATGCATTCGCTGAGGTGTCACATTTCTTTGGCAATCTTTTCACGGCCAATGATGCAATGATCGCAATCGTATACCTTAATCATCCATGCATCTAGGTCAACTGATACGGGGATCCAACGTAAGCTGTCGAAATTCAGGACCATTGCGACTTCGCCAATAAAATCCCACGAATTCATTAGTCGATCTTCGTCGCCCAACACATCGTATTCTATTGGTTCCAAGTCAAGCTCTGAATTCTTCTCTCGGTGGTTCCTCACGGCGTTTATCAAGTCTGTACTCCATTGAACAGAAACATTGTTCACGGTGCCCCGAAAATGTGAATTGTCGTTATACCGCCACTCCTTACGAAAATGCTCAAGTCTTGCGTCAATGTCTTGCGAAAAAATTAAATAGAAAAAATTATTTATTTTTGAAACAAAACTATTTGAGTGAGAAACAAAAGTTGTATTAAATTCTCTTACCAATGTATCTAGCCAATGACTAAGTGTTAGAAAATTTCTAAACCATGTGCAGTCACCTCGCAAATCTGTAAGTAGTCTCACTTCCGGTTGATTCTTCTTCACCTTTGTCTTCATCCTAAGAGGATCCAACGCGGATCTGTGTTGTCGATCTCAGGCCTATCTTCTTTCATTTTTCCTTCTCCTTCGCGATTTTTGGGTTAACCATGGTCGAAGGCAGCTTTGTTTGTTGCTTCAAATCCACCGTATCAGGGTTCGTGTAATCATCTTACTTCTTTGTAGGATTTATTTACGTCTTAGCCGGGAAGAGGGAACCAATGCCAAGGTCAAATGCCGGTATTAACGAAGGCAACGATTGACGGCTAGGGTTTGACTCTTCCCCTTTGATCCCCATGAACAACGGTGCCAGTCGACTTCGCCTGAAGCAGAAACCAACACTCAAACGGTCTCACTAAGTTCTTGTACAACACTTTCCTGATATAAATGTTAACTAAAATGGTCAAAAACAGTATACATGAGTCTATAAAAAATTGTTTACAAAAATATTTTTATAAAATACAAAACTGTCTACAAATCTAAAAAATAAAAATAAAAAATAAAAAACTGAAATATATAAAAAAAAAACTGTCAAAACAGTCTACAAAACAAACAAAAACAATTAACAAAATTGAAAATATATGTACCATCACCTTAATTTTCTTTGCTTGGGTATCGATCTTCGTTGTTTGTTCCTCAATCTTCCTTGTGAATGCTCAGAAAACCTCTACTTTATCACTCCATTTTAACTTCTGAACAAACTTGACTATTTGGTTCCATCTAATGTCGCCCGACGGTAATATTCCGGGAGAGAAATAATGTGGGTTGTCACTCCATTTAACCTTCCGAACAAACTTGACTATTTGGTTCCATCCAATGTTGCCCACGGTTTAACAAAATATTCAGGGAGAGAAATAATGTGGATTGCGGGTATGTAATTTCTTTCGCCATTACGAGCAAGTAACACTCCCTCAAATAGAAGAAAGACGTTGAGCGTTGAGTTGTAGTCTATTCAGGGGGAGGGAGTAAGATCCTTCGTTATGAAAGCATCGAATAGCTAGTCGAAACTCATAATTTCAATCTTAGGGACAACTTGAAAGGAAGTCCGGGGTTCCTGTCCAAATTCGGGATCGTATCTTAGACCAGTGATGGCTGCAAACTCGTGGGGCCGAACTTACGCACGACGCCGCCAAAATTGAACCAAATCTCGTCCGACCCTCTTAAGCTCAAAATCCGTTGGAGGAGGATTCGATGGACCAAACCTCTCGAGGTCGGGGGGTCGAACGTACAAAAAAGGTAGGGGAATTTTTCTTCCACTTCTCGGTTTATAGCTTGATGCGCCTCCAAGGTTTGCACAATCTCCACAACTCGTCAGTTGGAGGGGTACCAAACTTGGGCTAAACCGTGCAGATTTTTTTTCACAATGTTAGCCATACCTAAACAAGAGAACAAACAATATCTAAAAAAAACTCCAATCAAAATCAACCAAGTAACGACACTATCCAAAAACCGATAAAATCAGACCTAAAATAAAACAAAAATAAACCGAAGATAAAACTTAAAATGAAAGCGAACTTAGGCACGACATTGTGGAAAGCATCGAATAGTTAGTTGAAACTCATAATTTTAATCTTAGGGACACCTTGAAAGGAAGTCCGGGGTTCCTGTCTAAATTTGGGATCGTATCTTAGACCAGTGATGGCTACAAACTTCCGGGGCCCGAACTTACGCACGACGCCGCCAAAATTGAACGAAAGCTCGTCTGACCTTCTTAAGCTCGAAATCCGGTGGAGGAGGATTCAGTGGACCAAACCTTTCGTGTCCGGGGGGTCGAACATACAAAAAAGGTAGGGGAATATTTCTTCCACTTCTCGGTTTGTAGCTTGATACGCCTCTAAGGTTTGCACAATCTCCACAACTCGTCTGTCGGAGTGGGCTGAACCGTGCAGATTTTTTTCCACAATGTTAGCCATAACTAAACAAGAGAAAAAACAATAGCTAAAAAAAAAACTCCAAGCAAAATCAACCGAGTAACTACACTATGCAAAAACCGATAAAATCAGACCTAAAATAAAACCAAAATCAACCGAAGATAAAACCTAAAATGAAACGAAAATCAAAAGTTTTGTTCAAACCTAAAATATAAAACAAAAGCAAACATAAAACCAGAAATCAAATGAAAAATCAAGCGGAGATAAAACCTAAAATCAAAACTGAAAATAAAACTTAAAATCAAACGGAAATAAAACCAAAATAAATCCCAACATTTATAACCTAAAATCTAAGAGAAATCAAACTGAAATAACCTAATAATCATGGGCAAATCTGTGCGGAAATAATCACGGGCAAATCTTGTGTCTTGACCTATTATTCAACTACTACAAACTAAATATCACACCATAGAGTTTAAAGCACGTAAGACAAAAATCATGACTTAATCAAAGTTTATACAATATTTAATATGAAACGTGGTCTAAACTTAAAAAAAATACGTTTGAACGATGGATACACTCTTCCGTCGTAAGAAGTTATTCACATGCGACTAATTTAATTCCCGTTGCGGAATATAATTTAAAATGGAAGAAGAGTTATTCCGTCCAAGGTATACAAAATTACGATAATCGAGCGATTAATCGCTGAAAACCATTTGTCGGTAACTTATCTCCTGTAACGTTCTCGTTTTATACTTTTCGCAATTTTTCGAGTGGAAAAATGAGGTACTCATCGCCCAAACTTATCAAATATATTTTCTCGAAAAGTTAAGGACTTTACGGTCAAAAACGATAAGTCAACCCTAGTATAAATTTTTCTTTTTCATGGCAGAAGTTTTAAATTCTTTTAATTTTGGAATTTAAAGGTATTTTTAGGGTTTTCTTTAGTGGATCTGGAGTATTTTGAAGTTTAAATGTTGTATATGTATGAATCATGTAAATTTTTTACAATTTTATTCAATATTTGTAGTAGTTACTTAGGAAGCTATTAGGTTGAATGAAAGTTAAACTTTGAGTTTCATATTAGTTTATTTGTACGTTTTAAGTTTTGAATCAAATGTTGTTGTTGAAATTGATTTTTTTTTATGTTTACGATTGAATATAGATGAATTAAGATGGTTTGTGTGATTTTTGTTCATTTTGTTTTCAGATTTAGGTTATATTTTAGGGTTTATCCAAATTATTTCTAACTGCAGCAACAGTATCTAATTTTCACAAGATAGAGAATTTGAGATATATTTTAAATTTTTTTTATATAATTTCATTTTGTAACATTGTATATGATTTGGAAATTTTGATTTTGAAATAGTTACTTTTTTAATTGACGTTTTTTATAATTGTGACCTTATTGCGGTAAAAGTACGTATTTTGAAAATTGGTTATGTTGAGCTACTTAATTGACTTTTTTGATGTAATATCATTGTATATAATTTACAAAATGTGATGTTGACATGATATTTTTTGTAATTTGACGTTTTCTCGAATTGTGACCATATTGCGGCGAAAGTACATCTTTTTTTAGAATTACAAAAATTGAGCTATTTCTTTTATTTATTTTGGAAAACTACGGCTAATGTACCCAATGTTTGATCAGCTACAGATTATGTATGCAATATTTATTTTCGACGGCTAATGTACCAATACTTAATTCAGTTAGATTTTTTCATGTTTCCTGTCACTTGACCATCAACGAGTGATTCATATTCTATGTGTACATTTTTCATTTTTTTAGCATAACTCACTCATTTTTTGTCCAAATTTAATGAATAAACTACCTTTAGAAAGCTAAGAGACAGATATACATATTTAATGTTTTAAGTTTTGTAAAAAAAAAAATTACAAAATACGAAATTTCAATTATAACGTAAAACTAGACATTCGTTTAATGGAAAATATTTATTTCGAGCAAATATTAATATATTTAATTAGTTTTTATGATGAAAGGTAAATCTAAAAAGTTGTATATAAATATTTTATCTTTCCAACGGCAGTTTATTTATAAATTTTGGACCAAAAAAGAATGAGTTATGCCAAAAATATGAAAAATGTGATGTGAAAAATCCTTCGTATTTTCGGCATAACTTGCTCATTTTTTGTCCAAACTTTATAAATAAACTAGGTTTTGAAAGATAAAATATATATCTACAACTTCTTAGTTTTACGTTTAACAGAAAAAATCATTAAGTATATTAAAATTTGCTCGAAATAAATATTTTGTATTAAACGAATATCCAGTTTTACGTTGTTATCATAATTTCGTATTTTTTAAACTATTTTTTTACAAAACTTAAAACATAAAAGTTGTTGATATATCTCTTAGCTTTTCAAAGAGAGTTTGGTCATGAAACTTGGAGAAAAATTGAGTGAGTTATGCCAAATATACGAAAATTGTACATATAGAGGATGAATCACTGCCTAAAGGTCAAGTAACGAAAAATATGAAAAAATCAAACGGAATCAAGTTTGGGTACATTAGCCATTGAAATTAAAAATTGAGTACATAATCCGCAGCAGATCAAACATTGGGGTTTAGGGTTTAGGGCAAATAAAACATTGGGTACATTAACTGCAGTTTACCCTTTTTTAATGTAATATCATTTTGTAACATTGTATATAATTTTGAAACTGTGACATAATTTGTTTTGTAATTTGACATTTTCCAATTATTGCGGCAAAAGTACATTTAGTATTTTATGTTTGAAAATATGTATTTAAATATTTTATAGGTTTTCCATCGATAAGTTTGATAAGTTTCGATAACGGCAAACGATAACTTTATAGGTTTTCCATCGATAAATCCATCGTCAAACGATTAGTCTGTCGATAACAGCAAGCTATTTATCTGCAAAAACGGCATTCAAATCCTTGCTTCTGTCGTTTGAAGGTGCGTGTTTTAGGGCTGAAATATTTATCCGCCATCCGATAATCGCAATCGTAACCTATTCGCTCCGCTACAAAATATCCGCTATTTTATATACACATATGTGGATACGGTTAGTCAACATGCCCATATCCTATCCTATCCTATCCACTTTCACCCCTAGCGTGTTTGTTTAAAAATTAATTTTTATTTTTCTTGAAAAAAATTGCCGCAACGAGCATTATTTTTGCCGAGACGCACTTACTTTCAAACGACGGAAGAGTTTTGTCTTTGATCAATTTTTTTAAATATAGGTATAGCCGCGGCGATTTTTAATTCCCATTGTGGCGAATCCTAAAAAAAAATTAAAAAAAAAAATTAAACCCGTGTTTCAACGATGGTGTTTTTATTATTTATTTTGTCGTTTGAACCTCCGTGTTTTCCGAATTTAAATGACATTTCACATTTTTTTAAAATTTTCTCTTCTATCTCTTCTCTTATATTCTCTTCTCTCTTATCCTATCTTCTTGTTCTCTTTTCCTCTATTTTCGTCTTTTCATCTCCCTCAAACCCAAAACCCTAAACTCACCAAACTCGTTTTTTTACTACAAGAAATAAAATCTAAGTGTCGGATTTTGAAGATTTCTTAGTGTATTTTTTGTGAAAACAACTAAGGGAAAAGGACTCACGCTATGCGGGAAGTTTTTGGATTTTAGATTTCAAAGTTTAGGCCTTGAAAACGGTGCTTTTCAGTTTGGGGATTTTTTTTATATAAAAAAATTGGTTTTCGGATATCTTTGGTGTGATGTTCATATTGTGTTCCTTGAGGTCATATGGTGTTTTTTATGTTCATATTGTTAATTTGATTTTAGTGTTCTTAATGTTGATATGGCGTTGAAATTTTGAAGTTTGAACTTTTAGAAGAAAGTTTAAATCTAATTTTGGGCCTTCAACGATGAAAAAGGCATAATAAAAATGGAAATAACTAGCCGTGCACTTTTACAACATTAGAGTACTTCAATTTTTAGATATAAAATTAGATACATAATTATTGATTTGCTAAAAAAATATTAGTAGAAAGTGCAAAGTCAGCCACTTTACACCATTGATAGCGTCATATCCAATGCTTTCTAGAAGACTCCACCTATAAACAAAGCCTTGCGATATCGTTAATTAATTGATCAAATAATTGAAATCGTATACAATAGTTCTATAATCTATTCTAAGATTGAAAATTTGAAATCGTTAACCAATCAATTGAATAAGTTCAAATTCCACTTCCAAAACTATATATATATATATATATAGATATATAGAATAGATTATAGAACTCTATTTGAAAATCCTAGTTCTGCAAGATTCTCCCAAGATGACCCGTCGAAAACCCGAAAACTTAACATATCCAGTACAACTAATTCTTTTTTACTATGAAAACTAATTTTGTTTTTTATTAAAATGGGTGAAAACTCCATGAGAACTCTAAAATCTCTTATAAAGCTCATTAAAAGAAATTAACAAAAATCCATATAAACTCTAAAACCACATAAAGAACCATAAAGCTCTTGTTTTTTAATTTCATAATTTTAACAAGAAAATTAAAAATGATATTTACTAATTTTTTTCAAACTCTAAAATTTTATTTTCTTAATAGAAAAGTTCAAAATATTAATAATTTTTTTAATAAATAATAAATATTTCTAAATACAATTATTGTACGTTAACAGGTTGGTATACCCTTCAAATATTGGTCAATTTGTAATATTTTTCTAGCACAATTCGTTATCGATTTTGGTTTATCTCGATACGAAACTAAGAACTAAACTTAAGAACCACTTAATTCTTTGCTTAAAACTTAATAACACTTACCTTTCCCAGCTGTTCAAGTCTTTGAGAGTTTGGGTCCTCTCCTTATTTTGATGGCCTTTAATGAAATATTCAACTAATATTTACTCATTATAATATTGGTCAAGCTCTTTAATGTAGAAGTATTTCTAGGAAAGTTCTTTAATTTAGCAGCACATATTCTCTCTTCCAAACTCCTTACGCAAAAGACCAAGACTTGTCAATAAAATATTTAGCAATATATATATATATATATATATATATATATATATGAACTGCGTGCTTAATAATAACTCATAAGGAAAATTCTACAATTATCTATCTACCCCCATTTATACCATATCTCTTCAATCAACCAATGATTACATTTGCTGGCTACCACATCTTCAATATATTTATTCTATGCTTTCAGTACATAATATTTATTACTGAGGCTAGAGGCAGAGGCAGAGGCAGTGGTGAAGCCAACCGGTTACTTAAGAGGGGTATTAATATTTTAATAAACAAAAATATATTATTTTTTATCAAAGAAATATAATTACTTTAATTAAAATTTTAAATTTTAATATTATAAATAAAGTATAAAAATAAATTAGCCAAGAGATATTTACATATAGAATATAGAACATTATTCTATTATATGTGTTGATGCCGTTTTTTTTTATCAAACACTGTTGA
This sequence comes from Parietaria judaica, assembly GCA_954871525.1. Lineage (NCBI taxonomy): Eukaryota > Viridiplantae > Streptophyta > Magnoliopsida > Rosales > Urticaceae > Parietaria > Parietaria judaica. The sequence goes on from OX940868.1 coordinate 7,493,340, forward strand.
GGACCAAGTTGTGGATTTGGGCCTGGCCCAATGTCGTTTGCTGACGTGGCGGGCTTTTTTGTAGACTTCTGCGTGGGCCTTGGTTGGCCTTTGTTACGGGGATGACAGATTTGCTGTCAATCATAGTTCCCTCTGACCCCGTTGACTTTGGGATGATTGCCATTCTGACGTTGGAGTGAGTTTTTAATTGGCCGATTCGGGGACTCTGAGTGGGTGTCTCTGGACTTTTCTTGGATCAAAGGTCTCGTGGCCGTTCAGGGTCCGAAGCGATCGGGGTGGCTCGCTACCTGTTACCGTAGAGTCTGGAGATGGCCAGGCCGGGTTTTATACAGGACCTGTTACCGCAGAGCCTGGTATAAAAGTACCTAATTTTTTATTTTTTTAGTATATATTCATACAAAATTTTAGTTAAACCCCCCCTAACTTTCACCAAAATTTAAATATAACCCCTCGAGTTAAACTCTTGACAAAAAAATTATATCTAACCCCCCCGGTTCATAATTCCTGGTTCTGCCACTGAAAATAACAACATAATATATTTTCAAAACATCCTTTATAAATGTATAGTTCCATTAGTAAGTAGAATAATCATTTTTTTAATTAAATGTGTTAGTAATATAATTTATAGACATTTCTAGTTATTAATTTTATTTTTTGCACATTTAAAAAAAAAACTACTCGGAGCTCATCTTTCATAAAAATAATGACAAAAAATTGATAAATCTCTGTTCGGTAAATCCGATTTCTATAAAATTATTTATTTTGCATTATTGATCGGGTTATAGATATTTGATACAAATTATGAGACTCTTCTTAATTTGAGTTCCTTACACTTTAAATACTATCATATTATTTTGATTAAATCTAAAAAAGTCACTTTACACTATAAACCCACAAAATAAGCATATCACAACTAAGTGATAAATGAACCTTATTATAGAAGATAGGGTTAATTGCGGCAATAATGCATAATTTTTTGTCAACGGGAGTTTTAGGTCCTAAACCTTTCAAAGTGTGGGAAAAAATACACAACGTTTATTGAATGTAAAATCCGTTGGTCCTTCCGTTAGGGATGTTAAATTCTGCTCATGTGGCATCGTTAAACTTCCAAATGGACTGCCAATTTGTAATATTAATTACATAACTTAATTAATAAGTATAAATTAAATCATATTTTAATTATGATTAAAAAAATAAATACTTTAAATTAAATAAATAATTTTTACTCCCCTCTAAAAATGTAACAGATTCTTCGTCGAACATGACTAAATTTTGAAAAAACATAGATTATTAAACACGAATAAACTTTGCAAAGATTACATAACGACAGTTTATTAGAAACGAGTAAATTTTTGGAAAAATGACCGATTATTAAAAAAACTGTAATTTAAAAAACGACATATTAAAGATGTGAATAATATTGAAGCACGAGTTTAAAAATACGAACTACGCGTTAAATAAGTATTGCTCGTTAATTTAAAGTTTTAATATATTTTTTTAATCATAATTAAAATATGATTTAATTTATTCTTATTAATTAGTTTATGTAATTAATATTACAAGATGACAGTCCATTTGACAGTTTAATGATGCAACATCAACATAATTTAACATCCCTAACAGAAGGACGTCCCAAGCGCGTCCCGTGTCCGTTTTTCCCAAATTTTATGTCGTTTTTGGGGTTTTTCATATTTTTGCGAACACCGGGACACTTTGTTTTTCGAAAACGGGCCTCCAGAGGGAGTTTTGGGTTTTGGAATTGATTTAATTAATTCATAATCTTAATTAAAAGAATAATCGAATTAATTAATTAATTAACGGAATTTGTTGAGATAACTTCCGTCTAATTAATTTATTTATAAAAATCAATCCCGTTTTTACCCGTAACATTAACCCCCCAGTTTTACGGAAGTTCGTGATTTCCGTGAAACTTCTATAAATTCGAGGTGGGCCCTTTCATTTTCTCATTTCCGAGGCGAGACGAGATCCGCGTTTTACTCGAAGTAAGTCTTTCAGACCTGAGTAACTTTTTGTTCAGTAACCCTTTTCACGCACCGTTTTTTCTGGAGTGTTGCGCTTTTAGTGGTCTTTGTCGCAGCTTGGTTTTTATAACATGCCTTTCGGATCGATTTTTGTAAAAATCGAGTGGAAGTCGAGTTGGTTCGAGAAAAACCAACTCCGAACTTCTCTCTGACTCCCATGGGGAACCAGACCGACGCCACTTCCGCCCAGCCAGCGTCCCCCGTCGCCGGAGAAGACCCTCGTCGGGGCCGTCCGAGTCCGGCGAGGCCAGTGGAGGAGGAGGGCAGCGCTCGTGGCTGCGAGGTGGAGCAGGGAGCCGCGGGCTCGCCTGCGCGGGCGATTGGCGAGGTCGGCCAAGCCCTAGGCAGCGCCGCGCGGCTCGCCGTCGATGGAGGAGGGCCCCGCGAGGTCCGGGGGGCCGCTGCGAGTCCGTCGGTGCCGGTGGCACTCGGTGACGAGGCCGGAGGAGAGCGGGCGGAGCCGCACCTCCCGCGGGTCCCGGGCGAGGTCGGGCTCGCTCTCGCCGGCGTGGGAGGATGCGCCGCCGTCGGAGGCGGACCACACGAGGTCCGAGAGGACCGGGCGGTCCTGTCTGTGGGACCGTCCGGCGCCGTGGTAGTCGGCGGTGGCCCGGCTGGGCTGAGCCCTCCGCGAGGTTCGCGCGAGGTTGGGCTCGACTCTGCCGGGGCAGATCCCGCCGTTGTGGCCAGAATGGGGTCCCTCGTGGACCGGGAGGCCCCGGCGATCCCGTCTGTGGGCTCGCCGCCCTGGTGTGCCGCCGGGGGTGAGCGGGCGGCACCGGTCCCCTTGCGGGGGTCCGACGAGGCCCGTGAGGGCGCGGTGGGGCCCTTCGTTGCCGGGGTTAGCTTCGTCGTGCCCCGGGAGGTCCGGGCGACCCGGTCGGGGGCGGCGAGGGGCCGCCCCGAGGTCGGAGGTGGCGAGCGGGCCCAGGGGGGCCCGAGCGAGTTCGGCGAGGACGGGGCCGTCCGTGGTGGGGCCCGGTGGTCTTTTCCCGCCGATGTCCGCCTCCCCGAGGTCCGGGGAGGAGGTGTGACTTGGTCCGTGGTGGGGCCACCCTCCGGGAGGGTGGCCGGTGGTCGCGGTGCCGAGGTTCCCTCTTCGGGAGCCGTTGGTCCCGCCGGGTTCCTCGTGGGCGCAAACTTTTTCAGTTTGGGTTCGGGGCAGGTTTCTGTTAGTGAGGGCGCGTTGATTCTGTTCCCTCCTTTTTCAGGTGGGGTCCGCGCCTTAATTCTTGGCCCGGGTGCGGGATTAGAATTTTCTGCTCCGGAAATATCCCGGGACTTTTCAGCTTCCGGGTGGGCCAGGCCTTCGGCGCCAGCCTCTTCGGCTGGCGTTGGCGGGCCATCTTCTTCCCCTCTCGGCGGGGTTCCGAGAGGGCATTCTTCATTGTTGCCTCCGGCGGCGGAGCCGGATACTCGATTGGTTGTCGCAGGTACCCGCCCTATGGCCTTTGGCGCGAGCGGATCGCGTCATAGGGCCGTCATAGCAGGTGGGTCATGTCAGATTTTTCATCGGAATGTGGGGAGGCGGGTTGATCCTGATCAGGAGGCTCCCACCCGGTTTTGGTTTGACCCGCCTTTGGATTGTTCGGATATCGATGTTCCGAGCGTCGTTTCCCCCGATGATCTGGCGGAATTCTATCGGGATGAGGAGCTGGTCCCTGTCGAGGGCGTTTGTGCGCCATCGGAGGGTTCATTGCCCAGCTGTCCTCCCGACGGGATGGTTGCGGTGCCTTTGGAGAGCATTCGCCTTGGATTTACCCTCCCAATCCCTCCATTGCTGGAGGAGATTTTGATCCGCACCGGCTTGCATCCGATCCAGCTTGGCCCGGATGCTTGCCGGTTTATTGCCGGGTGTTACTCGATGTGGCGGGAGGAACGTGGTCGCACCCTTTCGGCTGACCAACTTTTTCAGTTCTTCATGCTCCGCCTCTATTGGGGTACGCGGGGTCTCGAAAACTGGTGTGTCCTTGATTCTGATCAGGGCGTTGGCGTTGCTGGCCTTCATCAGTATTCGGACCCCGACTGGCATAGTCGCTGGGTGTGGGTCCCGCGTGGTCTTTTGGGATCTGTTCCCCGGCGCCTAGTTTCGCCCCCGCCCCGTTCTCGCCCGACTTTCGGGAGTTTTGACTTTGGCAGCCTTTTTATGTCAAGGTTGTTAACTCCCGGGTATTTTGCTCCGTTTCTGGAGCGGTCGGCGTGGGTTTCGTCGGGGTGGCTTCCGGCCAATCATTTGTCGGTATCGCGCTAGGCTTCTTTGGAGGGGCCCCAGTCTTTTCACGGTTTCTTTTTCACTTTGCTGTTTGCCTTGTAACTTGATTCGTCTTGCTTCTAACTCTGTTTTTGCTTTTTGCAGGTATGGCTGGAGAAGACAACACGGGCGACTCTGGGAGGACCGTCTCTGGGGTTTTGGTGCGTCGAACCCGTCGACCGACGCGGGCCACTGGAGATGACGAGGAGCGACGTCGGGTGAGGGGGACCCATTCTCGGGGGAAGGCCCCGAGTACTACCGCGGGTGCGTCGTCGTCGCATGCGGCGGTTCACGAGCCATCCGTTTTCGACTATGCTCCTCCATTTGGGGAGCTTGGCGTGGCCGGGCAGGCCCTGCCCCCGGTATTTTCTGCTTCTCTGTACGACTTGTTCAGTCGCTCTTTTCTTTTTGTTTTGGCTCATCCTCCTTTGTCTTTTTGCAGGTACCCTCGGTGTTTCCGCCCAGCGGCTCCGAGTTTCCGGTTCCACCTCGAGATCTCCGGGTGGATGCCGTGTATATGCAGGAGATTGCCTCTCTTCGTGCCCGGAATGCTTCCCTGGAACGCGAGAACCAGGAGTATCGGTCCAGGGCCGAGATCTCACAGGGCGGGATGACAACTGCCCTCCGTTTGCTTCATGAGGCTCAGGAGACTCGGGAGCGATTGGCGGGCCAGCTGGCTCGCGGCTCCGTGGAGTATCATCGGACGGCATTGCTGCGCTGGAGGCCGATCTTCGGGACACGCGGAGTAGCATGTCGGAGGTTGCAGACACCCGTTTCTGGGAGGGCTTTGTCTCCGTCTTCATCTCCTTGGCGATGTCCAACCAAGGAGTCCCGCTCTCTGTTGCCTTCTTGACGGAGCAGTACCAGCTCCCGGCTCATGTTAGGGCGACACTGGAGCCTTATGTGGCGGCGATTCCGGCTCCTCCTCCCGCGGTCCATCCCGATCCTCTGGCAGCGCTGGCGGGGTTTGGTGATCCCGCCGCCGGCTACATAGGCGCTTATGATGCCACCGGTAGCAGCACGGGCGACTTCCCGCACTTCAGGGGCCACGAAGAGGAGTAGCGCTTTTCTTTGTAATTTTTCTTTTCAGAGTTTTGTAGTCTCCGCCGCCTGTGGTGGGGTTTTGACTGACGCCTTCTGGGCATGGCTTGTACATATTCGACTTTAGTTGCCATTTCGTATATCACGTCTCTGTGTGCCTTGATTGCAATTGCGCCAGCTTTTATTTCGTTGTTTGTGTTGGTTTCTGCTTTTCTCGGTTTTACCCCTTCTTTCTTTTGTTGCAGGTATCTACTATCCCAGGCGGTTCGGCTCAGCTTCCGATTCTTATACCGGTGGTGGTATCGACGTATCTGACGTACTTTGCGCCTTTCGAGATAGATTTTCGACCCCCCGAGCTTTGTTGAGCTTTCTTCGGGGCGGTCTTTATCCGGCTTTCTACCAGAGCTGTGTCTCCGGCTTTGTTCTTAGATGCCTGAGCAGGTGGGGTTGGAGTCCCGGTCTTGCCGGGGCTTTGTGCCGTGAGGACGCTTGTGAGGCGTTTGGCTTCCCGAAGTTGGCGCCTGGGAGGGCGGCTTACTGTCTCGGGTGCCGAGGTCAGCGCCTGGGAGGGCGGCTTACGGTTTCGGACTTAGGTTGCTTGAACAAGCGGGATCGAGGTCCGGGCTTTGCTAGGACTTGTTGCCTGGAGGACGCTTGTGAGGCGTTTGGCTTCCCGAAGTTGGCGCCTGGGAGGGCGGCTTACTGTCTCGGGTGCCGAGGTCAGCGCCTGGGAGGGCGGCTTACGGTTTCGGACTTAGGTTGCCTGAACAAGCGGGATCGAGGTCCGGGCTTTGCTAGGACTTGTTGCCTGGAGGACGCTTGTGAGGCGTTTGGCTTCCCGAAGTTGGCGCCTGGGAGGGCGGCTTACTGTCTCGGGTGCCGAGGTCAGCGCCTGGGAGGGCGGCTTACGGTTTCGGACTTAGGTTGCCTGAACAAGCGGGATCGAGGTCAGGGCTTTGCTAGGACTTGTTGCCTGGAGGACGCTTGTGAGGCGTTTGGCTTCCCGAAGTTGGCGCCTGGGAGGGCGGCTTACTGTCTCGGGTGCCGAGGTCAGCGCCTGGGAGGGCGGCTTACAGTTTCGGACTTGGTTGCCTGAATAAGCGGGACCGAGGTCCGGGCTTTGTTAGGGCTTTGTCTTCTTTTTTTTTTTTTTATATGTGTCTCTTTGCCTATCCCGTTAACCCCCCAGTTTTTGAGTAATCTGTTAGGGTTGGGAAAAAACTATACAAGTAGAGACATATACGATAGTCGAAATGACAATTTTCTATTGATTTGGCACTTCTTGTGGTGCCTTCTTTTACATAGATTGGTACACCGGAGCTATTTCCGGACCGATTGGGGTTTTCTGTGGCGGAGACGATGGTATCGAGCGTGTTCCCTGCGAGCTTTTCTGCTTGCGTTGGAGCCTTTTGTTTTTGTTTTTTCTTAGCCTCAACCTGGATCGGAACATTCCAGGGAAGATTTTCCCTAGACTGGTCGGGCTCCCGGTCGTTGCTTAGTTTGTTTGGTTCCGTACTTCGCAGATTTCTCGCTCCGGGTGTACGACTCGTTTCTCGTCTCGTGCCGGCTTACTGGTAGTATTGCTTCAGGTGTTCGACGTTCCAGGGACGGGGAATCTCTTTACCCCCCATCTCTTCTAGTCGATAAGTTCCGTCTCTGATGATTTCGGTGACGCGATAGGGACCTTCCCAGGTGGGTCCCAGGACTCCGGCTCCCTGGTCTTGCGTGTTATGCCCCACCTTCCTGAGGACAAGGCTGCCTTCAAGAAAGCGTCTTGCCTTGACTTTCGAATTGTAGTATCGCTCTACAATTCGCTTTTGGGCCGCTAGGCGGGTGTAGGCGTCGTTTCTCCTTTCTTCAAGGAGGTCGAGCTCGGCTCTTAGCGCTTCGGAGTTTCGCTCCGGGTCGTAGAGTTCGACCCGTGGTGATGGCACTGTGATCTCTGCGGGGATGACCGCCTCGACGCCATACGTTAGAGCGAATGGAGTTTCACCCGTTGCGTTTCTGGCGGTGGTGCGGTACGCCCAGAGCACGGCTGGCATTTCTTCGGCCCATTTCCCTTTCTTCTCGTCAAGTTTCTTTTTCAGGATTGCCTTGATATCCTTGTTGACTGACTCGACTTGGCCGTTGGCTTGTGGGTAGACTGGGGAGGAATAAGTGTTGTTTATTCCGAGGTTTTGACAGAACGATCGGAGGTCCGAGTTGTTGAATTGTTTAGCGTTGTCGGTGATGATGGACTCGGGGATCCCGTGTCGGTACACTATATTGCGCCAGATAATGTTCGTTGTGTTTGTCTGGGTGATTTTTGCCATTGGTTCTGCCTCGACCCACTTGGTGAAGTAGTCGATGGCGACTATGGCGTATTCCACCCCTCCTGGCGCCTTTGGGAGTTTTCTTATCAGGTCGATCCCCCATTTTGCGAAGGGACGGGGGACCATCACAGGGCAGAGTGGGACCACCGACTGTCGCGGGATTTGCGCGAACCTTTGGCACCTGTCACATCTTCGCGCCATTTCGGCGGAGTCTTTCTTGAGAGTAGGCCAGAAGTACCCTTGTTTCAGGGCCTTCAGAGCCAGAGATCGTCCAGCGTAGTGGTTTCCGCAAATTCCTTCGTGGATTTCGCGGAGGACTAGGTCGGCGTCTCCTTCTTCGAGGCATTTCAGGAGAGGTTGCATGAAGCCTCGTTTGTAGAGTTATCCGTTGTGCAACACATATCTCGTTGCTCGGAGCTTGAGCTGTCTGGCCTCTTTGCGATCGGCCGGGAGAGTACCGTGTCTCAGGTATTCTTTCACCGGGGCGGTCCAGCTTTCGCCGGGTTCGCTCGCCAGGGAGAGGATTTCCTCGTCAGTAGTTGGGGTTGTTTCTTTCTCGAGCCCCTTCGTCACTTCATTTTTGGTTGCAACGTCAGAGGATTCGGGCTTCTTTATCGAAGGCTGGCTGAGGGCTTCGATCGGGACTTTTTCCAGTCCTTCGTCGCCTGCCCCGGAAGCTGCCCTTGCTAGGGCGTCAGCCTCCGAGTTTTCGTCTCACGGTATTTGCATGATCTCGTACCAGGATAGTGGCTCTAGGCGTCGTTTCGTTTCTGCCAGATATGCCACCATGTGGGCTTCCTTTGCCTGGTACTCGCCTTCTACTTGCTTCACTATCAGCTGGGAGTCGCAGTGGATTCGCAGGTTCTTCACCTGGAGTTTGTGTGCGATTTGCAGTCCGGCTAGCAGTGCTTCGTATTCAGCCTCGTTGTTTGAAGCCTTGAACTCGAAGCGGAGGGCGTAACGGAGTTTTTCACCGTCGGGGTTGGTGAGGACCACCCCGGCCCCGGACCCGTGCATGTTTGAGGCGCCGTCGACGTGGAGGCTCCAGGCCGGGCCGTCGGGGGTACTTTTTCTCTTTGGTGGCTTGGGTGCTTCGTTCATTTCTTCCTCGGTTTCGACCTCGGTGTCGTATGTGAACTCGGCGATGCCACGGCTTGGCCTTTGATGGCCACCCTTGCCTGGTACTCGACGCCGTATTCTCCCAGCTCTTGTGACCAGATAGCCATTCGAGAGGAGGTTCCTTTGAGCAGTGCCTTTCGGACTGGGTGCTCCGTTCTTACGACTATCTGGTGGGCCTGGAAATACGGGCGGAGTTTCTTCGCGGCGGTGACCAGGGCTAGCGCCAGCTTCTCGATTTGCGTGTAACGCGTTTCAGCGTCAAGGAGGGCTTTGCTGATGTAATAGATCGGCAATTGCCTCTTGTCTTCTTCCCGGACCAGCACAGTGCTCACCGCTCGGATTGACACCGAGAGGTAGAGGTAGAGTGATTCCTCCTCCTTCGGTTTTGACAACAAGGGTGGTGATCCGAGGTAGGCTTTCAGCTTCTGGAAGGCTGCTTCGCACTTCTCGTTCCAGACAAAGTTCTTTCCACCTTGTAGGGCTTGAAAGAAAGGCTGGCATCGATCCGTGGCTTTCGAGACGAACCTTCCAAGAGCGTTGATTCTTCCGTTCAGGCTTTGCACTTCTTTGATCCGTTGCGGGCTCCTCATTTCGAGGAGGGCCTTGATCTTCTCGGGGTTGGCTTCGATACCTCGTCTATTGACGATGTATCCCAGGAATTTTCCGGACTCGACTCCGAAGGCGCACTTGGCTGGATTTAGTTTCATCTGATACTTTCTCAGTAACAGGAATGTCTCTCGCAGATCGTTGATGTGGTCTTCTTCTCGAAGACTTTTTACGATCATGTCGTCCACGTATACCTCCATAGTCTTCCCGATTAGTGGGGCGAAAATCTTGTTGACCAGGCGTTGGTACGTGGCTCCGGCGTTCTTGAGTCCGAATGGCATGACTTTGTAGCAATAAAGTCCCCGATCAGTCACGAATGTCGTGTGTATCTGATCAGGCTTGTGCATTCGGATTTGATTGTACCCTGAGTAGGCGTCCATCATGCTCATGAGCTGGTGGCCGGCGGTGGCATCTACCAACTGGTCGATCCTTGGTAGCGGGAAACATTCTTTGGGGCATGCTGCGTTGAGGTCGGAATAATCTATGCAGATCCTCCACTTTCCGTTTGGCTTTTTCACCATCACTACGTTGGATACCCAGTCGGGATACGTCACTTCCTTGATGAAGTCGGCGGAGATGAGTTTGTTGACCTCTTCGCTGATCGCCTGATATCGTTCGGGGTTGAAGGCGCGCCGGCGTTGGATCTTTGGCGCTCTTCCCGCTTCGATATTCAATCGGTGGACGGCGATTTCAGGGTCGATGCCGGGCATGTCGGCGTGTGACCAAGCGAACACATCCTTGAATTCTCTTAAGAATGCGATCAGCCTGGTCTTGATCATGACCGGGAGTTGGGCCCCGATTGTGACCGTCCTTTCGGGCCGGTCTACCGAGATCGGGATTTGTGTCACTTCCGATGAAGGTTCCATGGTGGGCTTGCGCCTGTCATCCCGAGGATCCAGCTCACCAAACATTCTTGCGTTCCTGGGGCACTCGGGAAGTTCTTCCTCGAGTTGGCATATCGTATTGATAACCGACTCGTTCTTCCCGGGTTTTGTACCCTGGGCGTAGCAATTCCTGGATTCCTGCTGACTACCTTTCATAACTCCTATCCCATTTTCCGTTGGGAACTTGACGAGTAGATGAAAGGTAGACGCGATGGCTTGCAGTTTGTTGAGGCTGGGTCGTCCCAGAATGACATTGTAGGCCGAAGGTTGGTCTACCACCAGGTACCTGATCATCTTGGTGGTCAAAGCTCCGCCCTCGGATCCGAATGTCGTGGGTAGGGTGATGGCGCCCTCGGTGTAGACGGGCTTTCCGCTGAAACCGTAAAGAGGTGTCTTTACCGGTGTGGGGATCAACCCTCCGAGGTTCATTTGGATCAAGGCGGATTTGAAGATGACGTCGCCGGAGCTTCCGTTGTCAATCAGGACTCGCCGAACTCGTCTGTTGGCGACTAGTATATCAGTCACGATGGCGTCGTTGTGCGGGTGAGAGATTCTCCGAGCCTCCTGCTCGGTGAAAGTGATTTCTTGACTGGGGAGCATGTGGGGTGCTCCTCCGAGGTGAGTGACATTGACTTGATGGACGTCAAAGTCTTCCCCGAGGGACCTGGCGTATCGCTTTCGTTGATTGCACGAATCTCCGGTCTCAGGTCCGCCCATGATGGTTGATATGACGTGGAACTGGGAAGGCCTGCCCTCTTCTAGCGCTTTTCCAGCGCGAGATTGAATGGGGCTGTCTTCACGTTAGGGTCTGATGTCTTGTTGGCTCTGGTTGCGGGTGTTCCCGCTTCCCGAGACTAGTTTCTTGACGAAATCCTTGAGTTGTCCGTCTTGAATCAGTTGCTCGATCTGCCTTTTCAGCTGATAGCATTCTGATGTTGTATGGCCGTGATCTTGGTGGTATTCACAGTATCGGCTCATGTCTTTCTTGGCATTTTTCTTGAGTGGCGGCGGTCTCCCGAATTTATCTCCATGGAGGCTGAAGATCGTTGCGGGTGAGGCCGTCAGGGGAGTGAAGTTTGCATCTTTCCAGAATTTATCCGTCCGTTTATGCAACGGTGGTCTGTTTCCGGAGTTGGGCTGTGGGTGCTGCTTCTTATTCTGCGGTATGCCGCTACCACCTTTTCGGTCGTTGCGACTCTGATCGTCAGAGTTGAACTGGTTCCTGCCGTCGAAGTATTCATCGACAGCAATGTCTTTGGCTGCCCTTGCCATCAATTCGGCCATTGATGCTGGCCTATCTTTGACAAGGGAGCGTGAGAAATCGCATAGCGGCAGTCCGTCGATTACTGCGGTAATGGCGCCGTCGTCGGTGTAATTGGCGACTTTGTTTGATTCTTCGACGAACCTTTTCAGGTACGTCTGTAACGTCTCGTCCCTGCGCTGTTTGAGAGTCCACAGGTAGGACTTTGGCTTGCGCTGCGAGATCGAGCTTGCGAAACGTGAAGTGAATCGCTCCGCGAGTTCGTCGAAGGATCCGATGGACCCTTTCGGAAGGCGTTGGTACCATTCGAAGGCGGGTCCCGCAAGAGTGAGGCAGAACGCCTGACATATTGTGGCGGGTGAGCATTTCTTCACTCGCATGTTGAACTGGTATTGCACCAGGTGGTAAGTTGGGTCGGTAGAGCCGTCGTAGACGAGGTTCAGCGGGAACCTTAGATCTCCGTCGAGATCCTTGGCGAGCAGGTGATCCGCCAGAGGGGAGATGTTCCCTTCGGCTAAACTCCGCGTTACTGGGTTAGTGCTTTGGGCCGCGGTGAGCCTCTGCATTTCCCGCTCGAGGGTCTGGAGCTTGCTTTTGAGGTCCTCGTACGGCGGGGTTGTCGCCTGAGTGTCTATTGCGTGGATGACATATTCTCCCTCCTGGTGCCGGGGGCGCCGGGAGTTACCGGATCTTTTTGAACTGTCGTCACTACCAGATTCTTCTGGTTGATGAGATCTTTCCCTTTTTCGGCCTTTGCCTCGTTGCCGGTCTCTTTGCCGTCCGGTATGATCCAGGCGGTGCCGGAGACCCTCTTCGTCGCTTGGGGCATGCCTCTGTTGCCGACGTTCCCTTCGTCGACTTCTCGCATTGTTAGTGGCACCTTCGTACCCCCCGAGCCGTTCAAAGGCTGATCGTCGGGTGGTTTGTGATTGTGCTAGCCCCTGAGAGTTTTCGAGAACGGGGCGTTCTTCGTTTGCCTCTTTCTGGGTGAGTTCGAGGGCTTCTTCGGGGCTCTCCTCCTCTCCTTCGTTGGCGTGTTTGCCCTCGAAGTGTTTGGATATGAGTCCCGTTAGCCGAAAAAGACTTTCTTCGACTCGGACCAACCTTTCCTCGTTGTGAGCTGACTCACGACGGGTGCTTGTTTCCGGCAGGATACGGACCTGCTTTTGACGAGCTTGGGTCTTGGCCCGAGTGTTCAGGGCGATGCTCTCTGTGGGGTGAGAGGGCGTGCCTTCCGTTGATTGGGATGACATTCTCTGATTTGTGGGATCAGAGCGTCGTTCTGCTGGTGGGGTTGTTCAGAGGACTGACTTCGTGGAGACCCCTCCTTCTAGCGCCAAAATGTTGATGCCGTTTTTTGGATCAAACACTGTTGAGGCCCAAGTTGTGGATTTGGGCCTGGCCCAATGTCGTTTGCTGACGTGGCGGGCTTTTTTGTAGACTTCTGCGTGGGCCTTGGTTGGCCTTTGTTACGGGGATGACAGATTTGCTGTCAATGATAGTTCCCTCTGACCCCCGTTGACTTTGGGATGATCGCCATTCTGACGTTGGAGTGAGTTTTTAATTGGCCGATTCGGGGACTCTGAGTGGGTGTCTCTGGACTTTTCTTGGATCGAAGGTCTCGTGGCCGTTCAGGGTCCGAAGCGATCGGGGTGGCTCGCTACCTATTACCGCAGAGTCTGGAGATGGCCAGGCCGGGTTTTATACAGGACCTGTTACCGCAGAGCCTGGAGTTGACCAGGCTGGGTTTTGTACAGGACCTGTTACCGCAGAACCTGGGGATGTCGAGACCGGGTTTTGTACAGGTTCGGAGTCCACGCGGATCGGGGGTACCAGTGAACGGGGGAGTGCATTCGTCCAATACGTAGATCCAGAGATCCCTCTCAGGGTGATCCCTCGGTCGTCCGGATCTTAGAGGGAATTTCTCAGACCTGACCCTACGACCTGAATAGTGGGCCCCGTCACTTGTCCCCAGACTATCCCAACAGCCGTATAATAGACTGGAGATAGGCTGGACACAATGTGGAACGGAGCCTAACAGGTGGGTCGGGACCTTATGAAAATTCCTCCAGAGCTTCCGCTTTTATGAACTGTCTCACTTCTCTGAGCCTGAAAAATGTAACACCCGTGGTCAAGGGAAACAGGGGGGGGGGGGGGTACCCCCTGATTCACCTCCGACGCTCAACATTAGTATAATATTTGAGGGGAGGCGAGTATATTGGGGGTAGAGAGAGAGAGAGAGAACTCTAGTCGAGAGAGTTCGAATGAGTTACCGTTTCAACTGAACTGAGCTTCTATTTATAATAGGGTCCAGGGGCCCGGTTGGAGTAAAATATTGCCCAGGGGGGGCCCCGGACAGTTTTATAATTGCATTTCGGTCCCTGGAAAAGATGGTCCGATCCCGGCCGTCCGCGCGAGATCGGACGGCCACCAATCCCCCGAGAGGGGCCCGCATGGCGCGGATCAAAGGGCAGGGATGATCCCTGCCCTACACGTGGCCTGCTCGAAGCAGGCCTCCTCGCAAGTGGCGAGGGCGCGGATCCCCGCGCAGAGGACAGGCCCATCAGGGCCGTTGCTCGGGCGAGGCGAGAGGCCGCGTCCCGTGATGGTACGCGGGCGGTGTGGATCGCGCCAGCTGGCGCGATCGTGCGAAGGCAGCCCCCAAGTGGGGGGCTGAGGCGACCCCGGGTGGGACCCGCGGGCTGGTGGCGGCGCAGGATGCCGCCACGTGGCGTGGCCCTGACAGCCGCCGCCCCTGTGGGTCCCGCGGGTGTTTCCTCGGCCGTTTTTGCTCCCGAGCGCGTCCCGTGTCCGTTTTTCCCAAATTTTATGTCGTTTTTGGGGTTTTTCATATTTTTGCGAACACCGGGACACTTTGTTTTTCGAAAACGGGCCTCCAGAGGGAGTTTTGGGTTTTGGAATTGATTTAATTAATTCATAATCTTAATTAAAAGACTAATCGAATTAATTAATTAATTAACGGAATTTGCTGAGATAACTTCCGTCTAATTAATTTATTTATAAAAATCAATCCCGTTTTTACCCGTAACAATATGTAACATTGAATCTTTCATCAGTTTATAGTTTATATTTCTACTATATTTAATCATATAGTTCACGTTATTGTAAATTTGTAATAAATAAGGACTACTTTTTATAATAAAAAACAAAAGCAAAAACAAATGGAATATGCAGTGGAGAAGGTTCGATCACGCGCCGAATGTGTCAGGACTCCCAAAACAGAACTACCATTAAAATATTATAAAATATAATTTCTCACAGGGGGCACGTGTCTCCTCTATATCATGCATGCCTTCGCCTTTGGCTAGAGGTAAGTGATCATCGGTAGTTTTGATAAAATAACCAAGGGCGGATGCACCCTTAGGGTGGGGTCGGTTCAAACCACCCCCTCCCAAAAAAAATTTGGTATAAAAGTACCTAATTTTTTATTTTTTTTAGTATATATTCATATAAAATTTTAGTTAAACCCCCCCTAACTTTCACCAAAATTTAAATATAACCCCTCGAGTTAAACTCTTGACAAAAAAATTATATCTAACCCCCCCGGTTCATAATTCCTGGTTCCGCCACTGAAAATAACAACATAATATATTTTCAAAACATCCTTTATAAATGTATAGTTCCATTAGTAAGTAGAATAATCATTTTTTTAATTAAATGTGTTAGTAATATAATTTATAGACATTTCTAGTTATTAATTTTATTTTTTGCACATTTAAAAAAAAAACTACTCGGAGCTCATCTTTCATAAAAATAATGACAAAAAATTGATAAATCTCTGTTCGGTAAATCCGATTTCTATAAAATTATTTATTTTGCATTATTGATCGGGTTATAGATATTTGATCCAAATTACGAGACTCTTCTTAATTTGAGTTCCTTACACTTTAAATACTATCATATTATTTTGATTAAATCTAAAAAAGTCACTTTACACTATAAACCCACAAAATAAGCATATCACAACTAAGTGATAAATGAACCTTATTATAGAAGATAGGGTTAATTGCGGCAATAATGCATAATTTTTTGTCAACGGGAGTTTTAGGTCCTAAACCTTTCAAAGTGTGGGAAAAAATACACAACGTTTATTGAATGTAAAATCTGTTGGTCCTTCCGTTAGGGATGTTAAATTCTACTCATGTGGCATCGTTAAACTTCCAAATGGACTGCCAATTTGTAATATTAATTACATAACTTAATTAATAAGTATAAATTAAATCATATTTTAATTATGATTAAAAAAATAAATACTTTAAATTAAATAAATAATTTTTACTCCCCTCTAAAAATGTAACAGATTCTTCGTCGAACATGACTAAATTTTGAAAAAACATAGATTATTAAACACGAATAAACTTTGCAAAGATTACATAACGACAGTTTATTAGAAACGAGTAAATTTTTGGAAAAACGACCGATTATTAAAAAAACTGTAATTTAAAAAACGACATATTAAAGATGTGAATAATATTGAAGCACGAGTTTAAAAATACGAACTACGCATTAAATAAGTATTGCTCGTTAATTTAAAGTTTTAATATATTTTTTTAATCATAATTAAAATATGATTTAATTTATTCTTATTAATTAGTTTATGTAATTAATATTACAAGATGACAGTCCATTTGACAGTTTAATGATGCAACATCAACATAATTTAACATCCCTAACAGAAGAACGACCGGCTTTTACATTCAACAAACGTTGTATATTTTTCCCACACTTTGAAAGGTTGGGGACCTAAAACCCCTGTTGACCAAATGTTGTGCATTATTGCCGCTATCAACCCTAAAAGATATTAAGTTTATTTTTACGTGACATTCCAAATTTCATTTTTATTATCACATAAGTTTTAGAAAACTAAAAAAAATTGTGTGATATGTTTTAAATTTTATATTAACCGTGGAAAATGTTTAAAAAAATATGATCATGTCGTGAGTTCTAAATTTTTAACGACAAAATTATTTTTTGTTCTTTTGGAACTTTTGCTACGATAAATCATAATTTGGATTATGCCATGCAGGAAAAAATATGTGTAGTACTTTTGTCGCAAATATACCAAAAATCGTAATATTTATTAAATATATTTAAGTTCCAATCCTAACCTGCCAAATATTTAATAATCTCAGACATTCATTCTCAATAATACATGGCCAAATTTAATAAGCTTACCAAATAAACTCTTGTTTTCTCAAGCTATTAAAAACGTCATTACATGACATAATCGTTTTTAACATGATAAGCACTAATCTCCAAACAGGTTGTCAGTTCAGAACTTATAATTATGTGTTCTATGTTCAGGATTCTCTTTCACTACCAGTACCCTTATTTATTGTATTATTTAAAGATGAGACAGAGATATTCTTCTTAATCTGCACTAATTTATTCTTATTAATTCAATACAATAATTAATATAAACACGTCGTAATTCCATCATGATCTCACTTACAAATGAATGTTGAATTTTTTAGTGTTGGGGCGTCTGTCTACGAATTAAATTAATAATGTCAACTCTTTCTCGAGGATTAATTAATAATCTAAATATTAATGATAACAAGTTTATGCTGCATTCTTAATCAATTTGTGATTTCGTTTAGTGAATATGCAAGGATCTAGAACCCGGCACAACCCCTTTCGTCTGCGACCGGCAGCGGGACGGTAGAAAGTCGTGTAAGTGTAGAGGGCGATTCGCACCGCCTTACAGTCACAAAAATACACAACGCAAACACACGAATAATACGAATGAAGGGGTATCTTTGATTGATTATGATTACAAAAGGGATCGGTTTCTTCCGTTTATAGCTTGGAACCTCGAAGAGGAATACGATTACGCCAAGATCAACAGATTCAAGGACGTTACACAAGGACTCTCCAAACTCAATGCGATGACGCTATTTTCTATCTTCCTTCACGATAGCTGCCAGCCCCCACAAATGGGTGCTCCCTCTCCTATTTATAGCGACGTTCGGACCTCCTCGGCTCGAATCCTTTGGATGATCTTCTGGTGGTCCCCCCTTCAAATATTTTGGTCCTCCTCTCTGACATTCTCGACGGCTGCCAAAGGAGCTTGTTTCCACTAACGTTGTCCCCTCTGCCACCTCCTGAGTACACCACCCAGCAGTGGTCCCTCAGGGCCGTACTCTCTTGTCGCATCCAAGGGGGAAACCCTAGGCCTTCGTGGGCTTTGAGAATCCTCCTCGATCATCACTCCTCCTGATGGGCCGAGGGCCCATCGCAACCCGACCAGCCTCGAAGAACCAGGGCTGCTTCCTCGATTACTATTCTTTCCTGATGGGCCGGGGGCCCATCGCCATCTTGCAGGCCCCCACCCTTGTCGTTTCTAGGGAGAACGACAAGTGTAAAGTTGAGGATGGATTTGACCAAATCCGACCTTAACAGTCAGTCCCCCATTTTGCCAAGTGTGAGCACTTGGGAAAATGTAGGAAGAAAAAACAATTCCGCGCGACAATCCCCGTCGAGCGACGAGATCACCCTCTCGAGGGTCATCGATCGTCGACAACCTCCTCGCGATGAGAAAATCCCCAGGAGACTAGCCGCGCGACGGCTATCATCGGGCGACAAGGCCTGGCTCCCGAGGGCCCCCGCTTGACGACAGCACCCTCTCGATGATGCATTAGCGTCTCTTGCTGACGTGTCGATGTCCCATCGCAGTGCGTGCAGCGACGCCTCGAATCCTTCCCGCATTTAATGCGGGGTTTCCCAGGCACTCGAGTACCTGCTTTACGGGGTTCCCAACGGCTCCTTCATCTCAACCGTCGACAGCTTTCTCATGTCTCCATCCTGGGCCGTCCGATCCACTCGTGCCCCTTCGCCTTCCTGCGACCTCTCCCTTATACACGAACCTCCCCAGTTTTCTCTTATTTCCCCCATCACGCATTTGCACTCTCTCTCTCTCTCTCTCTCTCTCACAACACTCCTTTCTCCACACCGTCCATCTCTCTCTTTCAAACCTCCTCCGATCATGGCAATAGCCGGCAAAATCTTCCAGACCAGGTCTCCTCTATCCATCGTGACGGAGGCGAACCGGGAGCACTTCGTCAAGAACTATATCGACAGCGAGAAATACCTACTCCGGCTCCCGTATCCTGGTGAGCGCGCCGACGAGCCCCAGGACGACTGCATAGCGATCTATGAACACTTCTTCACTGACGTAGGCCTTCATCTTCCAGTGCCGAATCTGATCGTGGCCTTCTTGGTGGCCTTAAAGGTACCGATAACTCAGGTGAGCCCCAACTCTCTCCGGCTCCTCTTGTGCACCCTCGTGCTGGGCTTGGAACAGGGGGTCGTGGTCACCTTGGAGGACCTCATGACCCTATATTTCTTCTCGAAGAACCCCAAGAACATTGGGCACCTCTCCTTGTCTCATCGCAGCCAGCCCCACATCCTCCTGAACCCTCCCAACAAGGAGGCTATGTGGGAGAACCGCTACTTCTTCACGCGCGTGAGCGCGTCGACATTCGGACCCAACCACGCGGAGCTGCCCCGCGCCTGGATCGTCGACAAGGATCTGCCCAAGCTCTCGCCGTCGACCGACAAGGACGTCGTGGCTCGCTTCGCGAGCGTACGCAACGCTCTTCTCGCTAGCGATCGCCGCGACTGGCTTCTTGATTTCAATGCGGCCCGAATCGTGAACTCGGGCATTTATCGACTCTGCAACATCATGGGTCCGCCTCCTCGCTCGCTGTTCCCGCCCGGGTTTCGGGCCGATGAGGACGGGAAGGGCTCGTCGACTCCTCAGCGGAAGAAGACGCCCAAGGCTCCCGCGAAGAGCCGCAAAAGGAAATCTTGTTTCGACGAGACCGGCAAGGACTCTTCTCGCCAGAAGAGCAAGACCGTTCCGACGCCGGTGCTGCCTCCGCGAGACCGATCCAAGGATGGTTACCTGGGGTTAGTCCCTCGAGAAGGGAGGGACCGCGTGCTCTCGCACAATGACCCCCCGCACCACGACGTCTCTTCGGAGCGTCGTTCCAAGCACGCGGCCGACGCCGACGCGCCTCGTCGGGCTGCCGACGCGCCACAACCTGCCGCAAGCCGTCGCCTGTCTGAGGCTCCTCGCCCCCGAGAATCCCCTCAATGCGACGACTCCCAAACCGACCTCTCGCCCCGTCGGTCTCCGCTCGAGACCCTTACCGACGCGGCGGTCGTTCCCACTCCCGGCTTCGAAGCCGTGCGCGAGGACAACTCTTCGAAGGAGTCCGAGGCTGCGGCAGAAGTCACTCCGGGCAAGGGGACCGCCTCCGAGCCGATCGTCGTCACCCCTTCCGACAGCCCCGCGACCGGATACTCTCGACGCCCCCGTCGGGAGGTGATTTTCGACGACGACTTCAGCAACGTGGACTTTTCCGACATCGACCCGCCCGTCGTTGATACTGAGTCGACTATGCCTCTCATCGATCCTCCTCCTTCTACCGCGGAGATCCCCGCGCAGACTCTTCCGGATCCGACCACTGGGGTCTCTGGCGGCGAGAATGCGGAAGATACCTCCGCATTCGGGGCCGACAAGGTCTCCACCCCGTCGCCATCTTCCCGCGAGACGGCTGTCGCAACGGCCGAGGGTGCCCCAGCGGCCCCCATACCGACTTCCCAGCCTGACCAGCCTGGGGAAGCTTTGCCGAGTGCCTCGCAATCCGCTGCCGGACCTCGAGACGAGGAGCCCCGGGAGGACGCCGGCGTTCCTCTCGCAAGCACTTCTCCACTCGGACCGAACGCCACCTGCGAGTCGTCTTCCATTGAGGCCTCGCCTGGGGCGGAGGTATCGGCGGCGCATGAGGCGATAAGCGGCGAGCCCTCGCTCCTGGCGATACCTCCTCATCCTTGGAAGAAAGCTCCTAGCAAGCCTTCGAAAGTCGTCGCCTCACCGGACGCCCTTCTGCCAATGTTCCCGCAAGGCATGGCGAAGGCCTCGGCAGTCATTTGCTACCCAAGCTTCTCTGATCCGCCTTCTCTGGCTTCTTCCTCAAAGGAATGGGAGAAATATTCGGCTGATGCGCTTCAAGACCTGTCGATGTCTCCCCTGCAGTGGCGTCAGTCCGCGAGCTCCTTGGGCGATTCCTCTCGCTATCGTAAAGCGGCAGCTCTCACTCTCCAGGGTATCGCGCTTCTGAACGACTTGATCCACGACGAGCGCGAGACCACTCTCTCCTTTGCGGCCAGGGAAAGCGATATGAGTGCCCAGGTCGGGGAGCTCGAGAATCATCTTCAGATTTCCATCGCTTGGGAGCGAAGGTATCGGAAGGAAGCCACTCGGGACCATCAAGCCCTTAAAGAGGCGGAGGCCGCCTTGGAGAAGGAGGCTTCCCTTCGCCGGGAGGCGGAGCTGCAGGTCGAGGAGCAAAAACGCGCTCTTGCTGATGAGGCGGAGCGCCACCGTTGCGCGACTCACGACCTCACCGTGGCGCTCGAGAAGAAGTCGAAGAGGCTTGCTCGCCTGAGCAAAGCTATCGGCGCCTCTCCCGAGGAAGAGAGCCGCCTGGTCTCTCGGGTGACCAACGCTTTGAAGAGGTTGGCCGACGAGTTGGAGGTCGCTCACACGGAGGTTGCCGAGGAGAGCAGTGCCCGGCTGCGTCTCTTCGAGAAGGCTAAGGCCAAGATTCAGCGACGCGATGAGAGGTTCGCAGCTCTCGACGAGTCCGTCGACCATCATCGCATGGTCGCAGGCTATAAAGCCAACCTTGACATGGTCGAGAAGCTCCCTCCCGTTGCGATGGTGGGGAAACTCCTGCCCCTCCTGCCGAAGTGGCGCGGGATCATCGAGGAGCATTCCACGAAGGTAGAGGAGCTAGAGGTGAGGTCAGCTCGCCCTCTGGATTCACCGCCTCTCTCGCCTTGCAATCCTCCCTCCATCGAGCCCGAGAGGCTGGGTGCCTTTGCCGCGGGGACGACTGCCTCGGCTTCGGACTCCGTCGACGAGTACGGGACCAACGACGAGACCCTCTCGATTCAAGAGCCGACGGTACAGGACGATCTTCCATAGGAAAACCGCCTATGTATACTTTTGATTTTTCTTTTGCAAGCCTCATTGTTACCTTCTTTTTTTTTTTTTTGGCCTTGGGCCTTTTCTTTGTAATCCCAGACCATTTAATGAATGAAAAAGATCTTTCTTTCTTCTACTGAGCTTTTGTTATTGAATCACGACTGTCGTTTTCCTCACGTTTCTCGTTTTATTGGGGCCAACTATTCTCACCCTTCTTCTCGCAGGTCGACAAACTACCTCTCGTTTCTTGGCCTCTGAGGCCTGACGAGGGCGTGATCGCATCGTTCCTTGCCAAGGATCCAGAGCATTACACCCTCGTGCGCGACCTGATCAACATCCTAGCTCTTTGGATCGCGGTACCTCCTTCGGCGGACACCGAAGAGAACTCCTCTGCGACTCACCGCTTGGACCTAATTCCGCCGACTGCCTTGACAAGGTTCCTTACTCAAGACCCGCGTCATTTGGCCGCCTTCTCGGACTTCGCCGAGGACATCCTCGACCGAGCGGCATCAGATTATATCGAGGACCTCGCCGACTCCGTTCTTGAATCCGACGAGGGCTGAGGCTGAACTGTTTTTGTCTTTCCGATTTACGTAACTTGTTGTGGTTTGCCTACGAGGCTCTAATGTAAATGGGAATGTTATAGGCTTTTTGGCGTATGAGTAAACAAAGACCTTCTGTATTTATGTCATTGTTATATATATATATATATATATATATATATATATAGTTTTCTTTTGTAAGGGGTCTTAGAGTGGAGGATGTTGACATGTGCATCCTCCCCTCCCCCCCCCCCCCTTTTTTTTTTTTGAAAAAGAAACGAACATAATAAATGAAGGTGGAGGGGGGAATTTGTCGCGATACTGCTGCTTATCGCTAGCTCTTTGTGGTGCCGTCGAGACTTTTGTCGAGGCCCTTTGTCATTTTCTAGGTGCCATCGAGACTTTTGTCGAGGCTCTTTTTTTTCTTTTTCATGGTGCCATCGAGACTTTCGTCGAGGCCCTTTTTTCTTTTCATGGTGCCATCGAGTGTTTCATCGAGGCCCTTTTTTCTTTTTCGTGGTGCCATCGATACTTTTGTCGAGGCCCTTTTTTCTTTTTCATGGTGCCATCGAGACTTTCGTCGAGGCCCTTTTTTCTTTTTCATGGTGCCATCGAGACTTTCGTCGAGGCCCTTTTTTCTTTTCATGGTGCCATCGAGTCTTTCGTCGAGGCCCTTTTTTCTTTTTCGTGGTGCCATCGATACTTTTGTCGAGGCCCTTTTTTTCTTCTGCATCTAAGTCGCAAGCGGTGACGAGTCCGATGATAATGTCGTACTCGCCACGGCGGCGAACTTAGAGGGACGATGACGATGGCACTTTTTGCCTTTAGATTTTGCTCGCGTGCCGTATTTGGGCTTTGTTATTTTCACTTTGTTCCGCGGTTCATTTTAATGTTTTTGATTTTGTCGTCGATGCTCGGGTTGTGGCTGATCGTGCGCTGCTCTTATTTTGAGGTTATTCGTGAATTTGAGCCTGTAAAACTCTTAGAGAGATAGTTTGCCATAAAGGCGAGCCTCATTAAACCCTTCGAGTCCCCCGTACGGGTGCGACTCGCGAGGGAAGAGTACTCCCTGTCTTTATTAAAAACAAGCCGGAGCCGTGAGCGGTCCCGAACATGTGGGTCGGGACTTCCCATTTAGATAGAAAAGGTAGCTAAAATAAAATGTAAGTATAAAGAATTGGGACGACGAGACCTACTGATAGAACTTCTTGAGGTGCTTGACGTTCCAACTCCGAATCACCTCGAGGCCGGCCAAGTTCTCGAGCCTGTAGACTCCTGGCTTGACTACCGCCGTGTTCTGGAAAACCTTGCGGAGCACCAGCTCTCCGACCCTAAACTGTCGAGGGCGCACGCTTTTATTGTAGAATCGAGCGATGGTGTTCTGGTAGTTGGCGATGTGCGTTTAAGCTCGTTCTCGCCTTTTGTCGATGTGGTCCAGTTGATGGAGCAGTCCTTGGCTGTTTTCGTCCGAATGGCTTGGAGCCCAGGTTCGTCGAAGACTAGGTATTCCCACCTCGGCCGGTATCACCGCTTCAACCCCGAAGGCGAGGGCGAACGGGGTCTCGCCGGTGGCCGAGTGGGGAGTCGTGCGGTAGGCCCAGAGAACTCCGGGGAGCTCATCGGCCCACGAGCCCTTCTTCTCGTCAAGCCTTTTCTTGATGCTGTCGACGATGGTGCGGTTGACCGCTTCCGCATTCCATTTTCCCTGCGGGTATCTCGGCGTCGACGTGTTCAGCCTTATCCTCCATCGAGCGCAGAAGTCCTGGAATCTCTTCGAGATGAACTGGGAACCGGTATCGGCGATGATCTCGCGAGGCAGTCGAAAACGTGTGATCACGCTCTTCCAGACATAGCTTTCGACGTCCGAATCCTTGATGTTAGCGTACGCCTCTGCTTCGGACCACTTAGTGAAGAAGTCCGTCACCACCAGCATAAACCTCCGCTGTCGGGAGCCAGTAGGTATAGGACCGACGATATCTATCGACCACTTCATGAAGGGATACGGGACAGATACCACCGACAGCTTCTCCGCTGGGCAGTTTATCCCCGGAGCATGGCGTTGGCACTTCTCGCACTTCTTGGTGTGGTCGGCGCAATCTGCGACCATGGTTTCCCAAAAGAAGCCTTGCCGCTTGGCCTTTCGCAGGAGGGATCGGCCGCCGGAGTGATTGCCGCACTCCCCGCCGTGGATTTCTACCATAACATACTCTGCCTCCTTATTGCCTAAGCATCGCAGCAGTATTCCCTTGAAGCTCGCCCTGTATAGCCTGCCATTCAAAACAGAGTACTTTGCGCTCTTGGTTCGCAATTTCCTGGCCTCCTGCCTGTCATCGGGTAACGTTCCGTTGAGGATGTACCTTCGAAGAAGGGTGCGCCAATCCTCTTCTTCGTCATCGTCTACGATTCCCTGCTCGTCGGGACTCAGGTTCTCACACTCGATGTCGAGGATCTCTTGAGCGTCAACTTCGTCGTCCTTCCTCTCGGAGGAGTTATTGATGGCCTTACGTTTCTTCTTTGGCGGACCTTCCTCTCGCTTGATACTGGGCCTCTCGATCGTCTCGATGGTGATCGACCGGAGCTCGTCGATTTTGGTCGTGGAGCCCAAGCCCGCCAACGCATCGGCATGGTTGTTATCGCCCCTCGAAACCTGTGTCAAAGTCCAAAAGTCGAACTTCTTCGACAGGGATTCGACAACTCCGGCGTATGCCTCCATCCTTTCGTCGTTCTTCTCGTACTCCCCGTTAACCTGCTTGACCACTAATTGGGAGTCCGAGAAAGCGTTTACCTTCCTCACGCCCAAATCCAGAGCCGATTGCATCCCGACGATGAGAGCCTCGTACTCGGCCTCGTTGTTCGTGGCCCGGAAAGCGAGACGACAAGCTTTTTCCACCACTTCTCCTATCGGGGAGACGAGCCTGATCCCGATACCCGATCCGAGCGATGTTGACGACCCATTGACGAAGAGCCTCCACATCCCTGTCTCGTCGCGCGAATCCACGAGCTCTTTCGGCAAATCGATGAGGAAGTCAGCAAGGACCTGTGATTTCAAGCTGGTTTGGAGTCGATACTCGATATCGTAAGCTCCCAACTTGATTGACCACTTCGTGATCCTCCCTGACTGGTTCGGGCTGTGAAGAATGGACCGGAAGGGCCTGTCCGTCATGACGACAATGGTGTGCATCTGGAAATGGAACCTCAACTTTTCTGATGCGTCGAATAACGCGAGAGCCAGTTTTTCAACCTGGGGGTACCGCGTTTCGGCGTCAAGGAGCTTCCGGCTAATATACGAAACGGGCTTCTGCTCCCCCTTCTCTTCTCGCACTAACACCTGGCTTATCGCGTGATCGGACACCGCGAGGTACAGGTACAGGGGCTCTCCTGGCTCCGGCTTCGTCATGACTGGTGGCGACGAGAGATAAGCCTTCAACGCTTGGAACGCCTCCTCCCATTCCTTTGTCCACTCGAACTTCTTATTCTTCTTCAGCAGCTCATAGAAGAGAAGGGTCTGGTCCGTTTGCCGCGAGATGAACCGTCCGAGCGCGTTGATCCGTCCCGTCAGCTTCTGGACTGCTCTTCGATTACGAGGCGAGGGCATGCTCTGGAAGGCTTCGACCTGGTCGGGGCTAGCCTCGATTCCGCGACGGGTCACCATGAAACCCAAGAACTTTCCGGACGAGATACCGAAGGTGCACTTCGTCGGGTTCAGTTTCATCTTGTGCTCGTTGAGGACCCGAAAACATTTTTTTAGATGCTCGATGTGCATGGCAACCTTCAGAGACTTGACGACCAGGTCGTCGATGTACACCTCCAGCGATTCTCCTATCTGATCGTGGAACATCTTCGTCATGAGCCGCTGATAAGTGGCGCCGGCGTTCTTCAGCCCGAACGGCATGACTTTGTAGCAGTACGTCCCTCGCTCGCTGATGAAGGCGGTTTTTTCTTCGTCGTCGGGGTGCATCTTGATCTGGTGATACCCAGAATAGGCGTCCATGAAGCTCATGAGCTCATACCCGATGGTCGCTTCGACTAAGCGGTCGATGTGGGGCATCGGGAAACTGTCCTTCGGGCACGCTTTGTTGAGATCGACGTAGTCCACGCAGACCCTCCACTTGCCGTTTTTCTTCTGTATGACGACGGTGTTGGCCAGCCATTCGGGGTACTTGACCTCTCGGATAGTTCCCATCGCCAGCAACCTGTCCACCTCGTCGCTGATGATCTTGTTTCTGTCGGCCGCCATCTTCCTCCTCTTCTGTATGACCGGTCAATGATTGGGATCGGTATTGAGTTGGTGAGTGATCACCGTGGGATCGATCCCTGGCATGTCGTCGTTGGTCCATGCGAAGCTTCCTTTATTCCTTTTCAGGAACTCTACCAGCTGGGCTTTCACCTCTGGATCAAGTCTCGCACCTACTCCGAAGGTTCTTGTCGGATCGGTCTCGTCGATGCAGATCTGCTCGACCTCCTCGACCTGTGGCCCACCGCTCCGCTCTTCTGTCGCCTGGTCCTCCACGTCCTCGGCGCTAAGGATCCCGGGGATTCCGGGCTCTCCTCCTCTCCCCTTCTTCTTCCGCCTCTTCTTTCGCTTCGTCGTCGGTGGAGGCGGGGCGGCGATGGCTAATTGCTATAAGCCGACATCGCGGCTTTCGAGGGCCTTCTCGGGCCTCTTCCCGCTGCTCGCCGCTCAGTGGTGCATCATATAACAGATGCGGTAGGCGTCGCGATAGCCTTGGAGCTCCTCGATAGTCCCCTCGTCCTTTCCCGGGAACTTGATGCACTGATGATAGGTGGAGGGCACGGCTCTCATCGCATGAATCCACGGCCTCCCGAGGATCACGTTGAAATGTGACTCCACGTCGAGGGCCATGAACTCGGTCATCCTCCTTACGCTCCCGGCGTACACGGCTAGCTGAACCGTTCCCAAACGAGGTGGTGACGTCCCCGTTGAACCCCGACACCTTTCAGGGACGGCCTCCGATGGTGAGGTCGTCGAGCTTCATGCGAAGCAGGCACTCGTGGGTGATCATATCCACAGAGCTGCCACTGTCGACGAGGACGCGCGCTATGTCGTACCCCCCGATGTTGAGCTCGAGCACCAGGGCGTCGTCGTGTGAGTCCGCGCAGTTATCGTCTTCGACGAACTCGATCGTCGCTCCCGATGTCTCGTGCGTCGAGTCTCCTCGGTTGTGCTCTCGCCCACGCCTCTGATATGCCTTGATGCTGTTGACCGTGTCGTCGCAGAATCGTGATCCTCCCATGATCACGTCGATTCTCGTCTACCTGGTATACTTTGTGCCTCGGCGCTTCCGGGGCGCGTTGCTCATTCTGAGCTCCCCGATCTTCCCTCCTTGCTCTTGACGACGAGCCGTCTCGTCCGTCCCTGTTCTTCTCGGGCTTGGCCTTGGCCTCGCCCCTGTCTTTGCCCCTCTTCTTGCCGAGGATACTCTCCTCGATGTTCATGTCGATCGTCGCTCTGTGGAGGGCGTCCTCGATAGCCACCGGCACCGTCCTCGTGATCTCTTTGCAGAAATCGGAGGTGCAATGCAGGCCGTGCCTCAGGGCTTGGACTGTGACGGCGTCCTCGAGATTCGGCACCCGAATCATCACTCCCTTGAACCTTTCCACGTACTGGCGCAGCGTCTCGTCCTTTCCCTGCTTGAGATCAAACAGAGACGCCAGCGTGGCCTCGCTCTGGGCGTGGATGGAATAGTGCTTCAGGAACATGGCGATGAGCTGGTCGGAATTGTCGATAATCTCTGGCGCGAGCCGTGCGAACCAGTCGCTGGCTAGACCCTGCAAATGGTAAATAAAAAGGCGGCATAAGATAGCCTCCTTTCTGGTCTCCTCGCCGCCGATGTGGTCCGTCGCTATCCTGTAGGATTTCACATGAGTCGTAGGATCGGTACCTCCTTTGTACGGCGCGAGTTTGATCTTTGGCAGCTCGTCCACCTCGACTCCTCGGATCCTGGGGGTGAAGGGGGTCACTCTGGCGTCTCTCACCAGCTTGTCGATCTCTGGACCGACGCTCGTCGCCTGGTGCACTCGTGACGCCACCTGTCCTATTTTTGCCTCCAGGGCCGCTGCAATGGCCGCCATGGCCTTCATGATATCTCCGGTCGCCGTAGGGTCGCCCGCCGGGGCCACCGCTGACACGCTCAAGGGCGTGCGTGCCGTCGTCGCAGGCTGGGAGGTCGTTGCCGGCGTCTGGAACAGGTTTCGGACCAAGAGATCCCGCGTGGCGTCGAACGCCTCGTTGTTCGTCGCGTCTCGAGTCAGGGTTCCTCCATTTGCAGCGAAAATCAAGGAAATTAATTAGTACCGATATTTTGAATTGTGATATCTTGCATTGTGATATCTTCGTTGATGGTTGTGGAGGCTATAAAAATACCATATTTGAGGTCCTTAAACTAACTCACGCATTCTGAAAAGTACACAATCTAACAGGTGAGAGAGAGAGTTTAGAAGACTGAAAGAAGCTCGTCGGGGTAGAAGCCGAAGCTCGTCGGAGTTTAACTTTACGTAATTTATTTAATTATATTATCTAAGTTCTTAAAATTTAACAAACAATCTTCTATATTCATCTATTAAGCGATGTAATTAACAAAATAAAACATACAAATAATTACATATATAACTAGTATTAAACACTTAATAACATATATAAAATATACAAATTACAATTTTTTGTTAGTTAATCATGTCTAATTAGGTCTCACCGTGCTATCGTGTTCGTGCCGTGTTCACATGTTATTTAAATAAGATAAAAATTTATAGATTTAAATAAGATATTAACGTATTGCTCATTTGAACAATAGTAATTTATAAAATTGTGTCGACAGACTAATGTAGCCAAACTTTCATGATTTGTGTCGATAAAGGTCCAAACTAGATTTATAGCGGCTAAAGTAGCCAAACACGGTCAATCTGTGCCAAGCACTTATTCCGTCCAGTCAAACTTAACATCCGTTAGTCTATCGCCACGTCACTTACACATGGCAAACTTTGGGTATTTATGCCGCGATAAAACCAAAGTTTGGGTATTTATGCCGCGATAAACTATTTAAAAAAAATTGGTTGCTGACATCATCTAAATAAAGGTTAAAATATTATGGCTTTGGTAGGACTCGAACTCATCACTCCCCCCACATATAAGAGCAACATAACCACTAAACACATTCACCTCACAAACATTAGATCTTGACAAAAATAAGAATATAAATAGAAACTTATTAATAAGTGGCATAGTAATAGAAACATATGTTTTTTGCACCGGTTTCGGATTGACTTATTAGGAAAGGGATTGGGTTGACCTTTTCGGACCAGGATTTAGTTGACTTTTTTGGAACGGGGTTAGGTTGAATTTTTCAGACCCATGGGTTGACTTTTTCAAAATTTGGTCAGGTTGAATATTTTGTACTGGATTCAGGTTGAAAAAGTTAACCCGACCCTGTTTCAAAAAGTTAACTCAACCCGGTTCTGAAAAAGGCAACCCGAACTCGTACCGACAAAGTCATCATGAATCCGGTACAAAAAATTCAACTTGACCACTGTCCAAAAAATTAAACTCAACCCCGTTCTAAAAAAGCCAACTCGACCCCGGTCCGAAAAATTCAACTCACCCCGTTCCAAATTAATCAACCCGAACTCGGTGCGAAAAAATACATATGTTTCTATTAATATGATCACTTATAAGTTTTTATGTATATATATATATATATATTTTTGTAAAGATATAACGTGAAGTGAATGTGGTTTGATGGTTATATTTTCCTTTTATGAGGGGGAAAGTGATGAGTTCGAGTCCTCCCAAAACTATAATATTTTAACTTTTATTTAGATGACGTGAACAAGCGAAAAAAAATATAAAAAATGGTTTATCACGGCATAAATACCCAAACTTTGGTTTTATCACGGCATAAATACCCAAAGTTTGATATAATGTGTAAGTGACATGGCGATAGACTAACGGATGTTAAGTTTGACAGGACGGAACTACTGCTTGCCACAGATTGACCGAGTTTGACTACTTTAGCCGCTATAAATCCAGTTTGGACCTTTATCGATACAAATCATGAAAGTTTGGCTACTTTAACCGCTATTATCCCTTAATAATATGCTAGTACCTCTAAGTTTTATTTCGTCCTTCGTTTTCTGAAACATTCATATTCATCCTGAATGAATTTTCTACACGCTTCTATGATTAAAAATAAAATATCCAATTAAAAGACGTAACAAAGTAATTAAAAGTCATTACTTTATTTATCGATTGATATATTGCCAAAAAGATTACGAATCTTCCTGTGAGCTCAGGTTATTATTTATTATTATTATTATTATTATTACTTTTTTTTTTTTTTGCCAAACTAGTTTCTAGCGTTGACCTTGACCGTATGTTTCTTGGTCTTCTTTAATTTCATGTATAATAATAATTTAATTACAACAACTAATATTATCCTTGAGATTCTGAATTCTATGATTGATAATTATTACATCAAGGGTGCTCAAAGTTGACCACGACCAGATAGAGAGTATACAGAGGTAGAGTTGGTGAGAGTTCAGTAAAGTGTGAAGTGAAGATGAGGGTGAAAATATTGATTCATTCATCTTCAAAAAGAGGTATTTGTAGAAAAGTTTCGGGATAGATTAGTAATTACACATTATGAGTGCATAATAAAACATTTAATATAAACTTAGCTTAATATATTTAATGTTACGGGTATTTACGTAACTAAACTTCGACAAATTAATTAAGAAAGCGTTATTAAATTAACATTCTTTCTTAAATTAATTATTATCGATTTTAGCCCAAATCGCCCTCCGACAGTCCGTTTTGTAAAAATAAAGTGTCCAAATGATCCCAAAAATATGAAAATACCCAAAATGGATATAAAATTTGTGAAAAACGGACTCAGGACGAGTCTGGGACCTCCCGGGACGACCTGGGAAGGTCCCGCCACGTGGCATGGCACCCTATGGGTCCACCCGGATGGGGACACGTGTCACCCATTCGCTGGAGCCGCGTCTCTCCACCAGCGAAGCGACACGCGTCCCACTCGCATGGGAGGCTGACGTCAGTAAGTTCGGCCCACCACGCGCCAGGCGACCCAGCCATCTTCCGGTCGCCCGTGAGGGCGCATCCGGCGTCTGATCGCCGTGATTTTTGCGGCGTTGGATTGACCACGTCCCAGGGATGCGAAAAACTATATAAAATTGCCTCAGGGGCTTCCCGGATGAGGAAATAATTGCGAAACAACCCTCGAGTATTTTTCTATAAACAGGGGGTCGATCTCCCTTCATTCACACACCATTCTTACCCGAAAAAACACTTGGGAACACCTCCAAAACTCCCAAAACTCTCTCTAACATTCCTAAAACCAATCATCACCCAAATAGCCCGCTAATGTTGAGCGTCGGAGGGGAATCGGGGGGTAAAAACCTCGTTTCTCCCTGACCGTGGTGTTATTTTGTCAGGTTTCGAAAAAGAGAAATCCTACTAGACCGGAAGCTATGGAGAAAATTCTTGCACGATATACAACATCCTTTGTCTAGGTTTGGGGTCGGCGTGGTGCTCGTTCTATCCTTTGGTCTTTATATCTCTCGAAGATATACTGACTTTACAGATAGAGCGTAGGACCCGGATCTAAACTAATGAGGCAGGCCGGAGGTGTTATCCACCAGGGTTCATCTTAAAGTCAATTCTGCGATCTTTTCCACGTGGAGACCTGATTTGCGTGGTACCCGAACCTGTAATCAGGTAGCGTGCGGGCCCGAATCAGGTGCCATGGCCGAAGAAGGGACCCGATTGACTTTGAGGTGCCAGAAGCCCAAGCCCAAAATTCACAAAAAGTCTACAAACGACATTGGGCCCGGTCCAACACGAGCTATTGGGCTGCTACAGTGTGTGATCCATTTTTCTGCATCAACACTTAATATACTAATGAGCATTTCATTATGTGTAATACTCCTCCTTGAAATGCACATTACAAGATTTGCATGTTCATTTGTCAAATAAAAACCTTATTAGGAAAAACCTAGTGTGATAAAGACCATAGTAGGGGAAAATTAGTACAGCTAAGTCCCCTCATATTGACATGGGTGATTTCTTCATAAACTTTATAGCTTCCGCATCACAATGTATGAACATGTTTTCTGAACACCGAAGTAGGTGTTGGGTTTTTCGATGACTTTTCTCAATCCCGAGCGGAAAACACGGGATATCATCTAATATAATAAGATCTAGAATAATATCGAATATTAAGATATCGGTTTAGGAACGTTACCAAACTATGGTACTTATGCCAACGTACCAAAAATTGCAAACTTGTGCATATTTGAGCTTGGCCGAATTATTCGTGGGCTCCAGGGAGTAGCACGTCAATTGTCGTGCCTCTATGTCGTCCACCACGTCGCTGCGGGAATGTCTTGATGACCGAAAAGCGCCTCAGTGGATAGGTTAGATCATCGTCGTTGCTTGGATGACGAATCGATGGAAAACCGGAGAGAAAACCACAAGCCGAATTCCAAGAGGAGGAAGTTTATTTCTCTCGTGGGGTTTTCCTTAGTCAATTATGAGTGATAATTGGGTATCTATAGTACCAATTATCACATGACCTAATGAGCTTTTAATTTAGGCCCAATAACCTTTAATTAATTAATCTATTCATAATTAATCTTCGGGCCCATGTGGGGCCGTTAAGTTGGTTATGTGTTCGGGTCAATACCCAATAACCCGGTGGATAAAATTTCCGGTTCGGGCATAACCTACAGTAGGGAGAGCCTTCGTGACGAGGTCCGCGGAGGTCTCGCAGGAACAAACATAGTGGATGCTGATAACATTACTTTTTTCCAGCACTTGAGTGAACGAAAAGAACTTCGGAGGAATATGCTTTAACCGATCGCTCTTGATAAATCTTTCTTTCATTTGAGGTATGATAAGATCATCATTTAGTAGGAGACCACATATGCCACGTCACGGAGAAATTGGTACCCAATGTGAATGAGGTATGCCTTTGCATAGAGAAAACTATTGGAAGGGGTTATTTCTGCATATTTAGATATGCAAACCGCGGTCGTTCCTAAAACTTATTTGCGATATTGCTCATGCTTTTTGAAGGATCTGTGGATTTGAAATCTTTGTTTAAAAAAAGTAAAGACTACCTCTTCTTATGATAGATGTTGATGCCGTTTTTTGGATCAAACACTGTGGAGGCCCAAGCTGTGGGTTTTGGGCCTGGCCCAATGTCGTTTGTTGACGTCGCGGGCTTTTATCGACTTTTTGGTGGGCCTGGGTTGGCGTTTGTTACGGGGATGACAGATTTCTATTGTCAATGATCGTTTCTTCTGGCCCCCGTTGACTTCGAGGCGGTCGCCGTTGACTTCAGGATGAGGTTTTTAGTTGACCGATTTGGGGACCCTGAGTGGGTATTCCTGGCACTAGCCTGGTCAAAGGTCTCTTTTGTCGTTCGGGGTCCTAGGCGACCCGGGTTTACACACTACCTGTTACCTCAGGGCCGGAGGCCGGGGTTACAGGTTCGGGAACTGCTCAGATCGTAGGTACCAGCGAATGGGGGAGTGCTTTTGACCAGGGAGTGAATCCTGGGAGGTTAGACTCTCGTCCTGAAATGACTTGTTCTAGTCCGGGCAGGAGCTATCCTCAGAGTCCCGGTATCCTGTTCAGATCCGGGAACTAAGAGACAGAACCAAGGCCGCGCAGATCTTTAGAACAAGGGCAGGCAGGGTCATGGACCTTCCCTAGGATTTTCTACAGGGGATTCCTCTCAGAGTGATCCCTCAGCCGTCCGGATCTTAGTGGGAATTCCCCTAGGTCGGGCCCCTCGTCCTGAATTGTGGGCCCAGGCTCGTGTCCCCAGGCTATGTCCTCAGCCGCGCAATGGACTGAGGAGATAGACTGGGCACCGCGTAGAACTGGGCCTATCAAGCGGACCAAGGACCAAGTGGGAATTTCACCAGGGCTTCCGCTTTTCGTATATCTCTCACTTTTTAGAACCTGAAAAAAGGGAACACCCGAGGTCAAGGGAAACAGGGGGGGGGGGGGTACCCCCTGATTCACCTCCGACGCTCAACATTAGAACGGTATTTGAGTGGAGGCGAGTATATCGGGGGTAGAGAGAAAGAGAGAGAACTCGAGTCGAGTGAGTTCGAATGAGTTACCATTTAACTGAACTGAGCTTCTATTTATAGTAGGGCCCAGGGGCCCATGTGAAATAAAAGATTGTTCCAGGGGTCCCCGGATAATTATTTATTTATTTTCAGGTCCCCTGAAAAGATGGAGCGATCCCGGCCGTCCGAGCGGGATTGGACGGCCCACCTTTCTCCCAGGTGGGCCACTTGCGCGCGGCACCAAAGGGCAGGGGTCATCCCTGCCCTACACGTGGCTACCGAGGGGCAGCCCCTCGCAAGTGGGCGAGATCGGGTGCCCTCGGCCCTACGCGTGGCCGATGATGGCTCGCCCCACGCAAGTGGGCGAGGGGAGGGAGCCCGCAAGTGGGCTGCCACTTGCAGGTGGGTCCCGCGGGGTGAGGCAGCCTCTGGGCTCCCCACGTGGCGTGATCCTGGGGGCTGCTGGCTTCGCGGGTCCCACCGGGTGCCTCCCGGCCTTCTTTTTGCTCCCGGGCCCGTCCCGTGTCCGTTTTTTACAAACTTTATGTCGTTTTTGGGTGTTTTCATATTTTTACGAACACCGGGACACTTTGTTTTTTGAAAACGGGCCTCCGGAGGGAACTTTGGGTTTCGAAATTGATTTAATTAATTCGTAATCTTAATAAAAAGACTAATTGAATTAATTAATTAACGGAAATTATTGAGATAATTTCCGTTTAATTAATTTATTTATAAAAATCAATCCCGTTTTTACCCGTAACATTAACCCCCTAGTTTTACGGGAATTCGTGATCTCCGTGAAACTTCTATAAATTCGAGGTGGGCCCTCTCATTTTCACAGTTTCGAGACGGACGCGGCTCGAGGAATTACTTCGAAGTAAGTTTTTCGAGCCTCCGTAACTTTTTATTCCGTTAGCCTTTTTGCGTGCCGTTTCTTCCGTTCCGTAGTATTTTCAACAGAGTTTAGCATAGCTTGGTTTTTGTATCTTGATCTTCGGGTCAATTTTCGTGAAAA
This sequence comes from Parietaria judaica, assembly GCA_954871525.1. Classification (NCBI taxonomy): domain Eukaryota; kingdom Viridiplantae; phylum Streptophyta; class Magnoliopsida; order Rosales; family Urticaceae; genus Parietaria; species Parietaria judaica. The sequence continues at coordinate 7,528,548 of OX940868.1, forward strand.
TCGCGTAGAAGTCGAGTCGGTTTGTGAAAAACCGAGTTCGAACTCTCTCTGGAGCCGATGGAGAACCAGCCAGCCGGAGCCCTTGCCGCCCAGCCAGTCGACGCCGTCGCCGGAGAGGACCATTATCGGGGTCGACGAAGTCCGGCGAGGCCATCGGAGGAGGAGGGCGGTGTCGCGGGAGCTCAGAGGAGTGCGGGTTCGCCCACGCACGTGTCTGGCAAGATCGGGCCAGCCCCAGGCGGTGCGCCGCAGTCCGTCGTCGCCGGAGGAGGCTCCCCGGACGTCCAGGAGGTCGAGGCGAACCCAACGGTGGTTGTGGCGAGCGACGCCGTGGCCGGAGGAGTCCGGTCGGAGTCAGGCCCCTCGCGTGGGTCTCGCGAGGTCGGCCTCGCACATAAAGGCGCGGGAGGCCCCCCCGTCACCGGCGATGGGTCCCGGGAGGCTCGGAAGGCCGGGGCGACCTCGGGGGGCGCGGTGGCGAACGATGCCGTGGCCGGACGGGTCCGGTCGGAGTCGGGCCCCTCGCGTGGGTCTCGCGAAGTCGGCCTCGCTCACGACGGCGCGGGTGGCCCCCTCGTCGCCAGCGAAGGGTCCTGGGAGGTACGGGATTTTCGGGCGACCTCGTCTGTGGGGTCGCTGCCCGCAGTGGTGGCCAGAGGCGCCGGAATGGGCTGGCGCTCTCCGGGGGGTCGTGGTTCCTCCGTTTTTGCTGCGGGTCCCACGGGGGGGCCTGCTGCCGACGGAGGTGGGTCCCCCGAGGTCCGGGGGACCCGGGAGGCCGTGCCCGTGGTGGGCCCGGCCACCGGATCGGTCATGTGTGGCCGGGGTGTTCCGGCTCCCCGAGAGGGTTCGGTCGGGCCTCGGGGTTCCTCGGCGGGCCCGGGGTCCGCTGGGCCAGGTTCCCGTGGACCCCACGTCATCAGGCGCGCGTCGACCTTTTTCGTGTCCCATCTGGGCGGGGTCCGCGTTTTAGTTTTTGGTTCAAGGTCGAGGGCCGGGAATCCCGCCTCGACTATTTCCCGAGAATCTCCTTTCTCGAGTTCTAGGTCCGACAGTCACCCGTTGGCGGCTTCTGCGGCTGCCATTATCCGGGCTCTGTCTCCGTCTCCTAGCGAGGTTTTGGGAGATTCGTCAGGCTGGGTCCCTGTTCGGGACCCGCGCACTGTTATTGAGTCAGGTCGGAGACCTCCTGTTGTAGATATAGGTTCTCATTTGGCTGTTGCAGGTACCCGATCTGTGGCCGTTGACGCGGGAGGACCGCGTCATAGAGCCGTTATAGCAGGCGGGTCATGCCCAATTTTTTATCGTCATGGTGGGGCGTCGCCTGGAACTGGACTTCAGGCCCTCACTAGATCTTGGTTTGATCCGCCGCTCGATTTTTTGGACGTTAATGTCCCGAGTGACGTCACTCCTTGCGACCTGGAGACCCTTTTTCGAGATGAAGGGTTGGCCCCAGTTGCCGGGGTTCAGGCCCCGGCGGAAGACTCGGTGCCCAGTCGGCCTCCTGACGGGATGGTGGCAGTTCCCCTGGAGAGTATTCGCCAGGGTTTCACTCTTCCGATTCCTCCTCTGCTGAAGGGGCTATTGGTCCTTGCCGGCTTGCACCCGAATCAGTTAAGTCCGAGGGCATGCCGGTTCATCGCCGGCTGTTACTCGATGTGGCGAGAAGAGCGTGGTCAGGAGCTGACCGTCGATTAGTTCTTCCGGTTCTTCATGTTCCGGCTCCATTGGGGAACGCAGGGATTCGAGAATTGGTGTGACCTGGATTCGGACCAAGGTCTCCAGATTTCCGATTTTCTGCGAGGTTTGGACCCCCGGTGGCATAGCCGCTGGGTGTGGGTCCCAGGCACCTTATTGGGTTTGGTGCCCCTACGTCTGGTTTGTCCCTCGGCGCGTACTCGCCAGACTTCCGGGAGTTACGACTTTGGCAGCCTTTTTATGGAAAGTTCGCGTCTCCTAGAAATTTTGCTCCTTATCTGGAGCGGTCGGCGTGGGTCCGATCGGGATGGGTCCCGACCGATTGCCTTCTTGATCCGTGCTGGGATTCCTTGATGGGGTCTCCGTCCTAGAATGGTGTTTTACTCTTTTTCTTGCATTCGAGTAGTAGTTCCACCATTTTCGCTTGAATCGACATCTAACACGTTTGTTTCTTCTTTGCAGGTATGCCAAGCAGCAGGGGAGCTTTTAGCGGAGCCGGGCCGTCCACGGCGGCCCCTTCCAGGGGGCGTGGCGGTCGTGCCGCGCCTGCTTCGTCCGACGGGGCGGAGCGTCGGGCTCCGCGCCGATACGTCCGGAGGGCCTCCCCGTACCATGGATCCGGGTCCTCACCCCAGGTCAGGGGAGATTCTGACGGTGCTCCCCGGATCCTTTATGAGCCATCCGTCTTTGAGCATGCTCCGCCGATAGCGGAGCTTTTGTCAGCGGGGTCAGTCCCGCCTCCGGTATGTGTGTCTGTGCTGCGCGTTCCTTCTCTTTTTTTTTTGGTGTGTCCTCTTGTAACAATGCTTTTGACTGTTCGCAGATTCCCTCGGTTTTTGGTGCTGACGCTCCTGGGGTTGCCGGCCCTGCCCGTGACCTGCGCGTTGAGGGCCTCCTTACACAGGAGGTCGCTTCCTTGCGGCGGCGGCTTGCCGCAGTGGAGCGAGAGAATCAAGAATATCGAGCCCGGACCGAGGTTTCCCAACAGGGCATGTCCGTGGCTCTTCGCCTTCTAAGAGAGGCCCAGGAGAGCCGGGAGAGGCTGGTTCACCAGATGACTCGAGGGTCATCCGAGTATCACCGAGTCTCCGCGGCCCTGATGTCGTTGCGGGCCCAGCTTGAGGCACTCGAGGCGGAGATTGAGGGTATCCGGAGCGGAGCGGCTCAGGAAGCTGAGACTCGCTTCTGGGACGGCTTCTCCTCGCTCTTCATTGCTTCGGTGATGGAAAACGTCGGAGTTCCGTTTTCCGTTGCCTTTTTGACCGAGCGTTTTGCCCTGCCTCCGGCAAAATGGACGTTGCTCGCTCCGTATATTGCTGCCATCCCAGATCCCGGTCCGATGATAGACTTCGAGTTCCCCGCCCCTGTCCCGGATTTCGTCGTTCCGGGGGGCTTTCAGGAGGACTTCGGGATGGCCGCCGGCAGTGCTGTTGCTGGCGATTAGCAGCCACCAGAGAGCATGACGACGGAGAGCATGTCGGCGGGGAGCATGTCGGCGGGGAGGAGTCTGAGCATGGGGATGATCCTGTTGACTGACTGAGGCCCCAGTAGCTTTTCTTTTCTTTTTTGTAGCCCGTCGGCGTTTTATTGTATCTCCCATTTTTTGTATGAGATCGCAAATCCCGCCGTCTGTGGCGGATTTTTGTATGTGCCCTGCGGGGCATTAATTGTAAATATCTGACAACTCTGATCTCCTTCGGAGATATATCGGCTTATATATGACGTATTTCGGGCGCTGGTTTGAGCGTGCCGGCTTTTGTAGCTTGTTTGAGAGTTTCCGCACTTTTCTCGGTTTTACCCTCTCTTTCACTTATTGCAGGTGTTTGTTCTCCCAGGCAGCTTGGCTCGATTTCGAGTCTTGCCACCGGCGGACATGTTACCGCTCGGCACGCTTTGTGTTCTGGGGCGGATTTCTTTCCCCCGAGTTTCTTGTCGGATATTTGGGGTGGTTCCTCCTGCTTTTAGATTTTGTGCCGGGAGGACGCTTGTGAGGCGTTTGGCTTCCCGAGGTCAGCGCTTTTGAGGCGGCTTACTGTTTCGGGTGCCGAGGTTGGCGCCTGGGAGGGCGGCTTACGGTTTCGGACTTGAGGGCCTGAGCCGACGGGACCAATGTCCGGGTCATGCTAGGATTTTGTGCCGGGAGGACGCTTGTGAGGTGTTTGGCTTCCCGAGGTCAGCGCTTTCGAGGCGGCTTACTGTTTCGGGTGCCGAGGTTGGCGCCTGGGAGGGCGGCTTAAGGTTTCGGACTTTAAAACTGGAAACGAGGTTTCGGTTTTTGCCAAAGTCTGCGTTTATAAACGACTTATGACCTTGGGCTTTTAGTGCCAGGTCTTGCGCCCCTGGTGCTTTTCCAAAGTTGGCGCTCATGGGCGGCTTACTGTCTCGGAGTTGGAGCTTGGATCGGCGGGATCGAGGTCCGGGCCTTCCAAGTCTTTTTTTGCCAGAGTAGGCGGGATCGAGGTCCGGTTCCTACTAGGTCTTTTATGCCAAGTGGCGTTGCTTGGTCTTTTACCGATTTTTGCGCTTTAAGCGGCTTACTTCTTCGTTTTTTTTTTTTTTCGTCTCAGCCTATTCCGGTAACCCCCAGTTTTTGAGCAATCAGTAAGGGTTAGGAAAAAACTATACAAGTAGAGACAAAAAGTGATTACTAGAAAAGGAGAATTCTGTTAACTGGCACTTCTTGTGGTGCCTTTTTACATAGGTCGGTTTATCGGGGTTATTCCCGGACCGGCTATAGTGCTTGTGGTGGCGACGTTTTGGTTTCGGGCATCTCCTTGTGAGCTTTTGCCTGTGCAGGCGCCTTTGTTTTTGTTTTTTCTTAGCTTCAACCTGGATTGGAACATTCTAGGAAAGATTTTTCCTTAGACTGTCGTATTCCGAGTCGTTGCTTCGCTTTGGCAGGTGTCGTTATTATTTTTCAGGCCTAGCTCCGCGTGTGTGGCCCGTCCTTGTCGTGCGTCACTTATTGATAGTATTGCTTCAGGTGTTCGACGTTCCAGGGACGGGGAATTTCTTTACCCCCCATCTCTTCGAGTCGATAGGTTCCGTCTCGTATAACCTTGGTGATGCGGTAGGGGCCTTCCCAAGTTGGTCACAGGACGCCAGCCCCTTGGACCTGCGTGTTCTGCCCCACTTTTCTCAGGACCAGACTGCCTTCGAGAAAGCGCCTTGCTTTGACCTTGGAGTTGTAGTATCGCTCCACAATTCGTTTCTGGGCCGCTAGGCGGGAGTAGGCTTCGATCCTTTTTTCTTCGAGGAGGTCGAGTTCGACCCTCAGGGCTTCGGAGTTCCGTTCGGGGTCGTAGAGTTCGATCCGGGGAGATGGCACTGTGATCTCTGCAGGGATGACCGCCTCGACACCGTACGTTAGAGCGAATGATGTTTCGCCCGTCGCGTTTTTGGCGGTGGTGCGGTATGCCCAGAGCACTGCAGGTAATTCCTCGGCCCATCTACATTTCTTGTCGTCGAGCTTCTTTTTCAGAATTTCTTTGATGTCTTTGTTGACCTACTCGACTTGGCCGTTGGCTTGCGGGTAGACCGGGGAGGAATAAGTGTTGCTTATTCCGAGGTCCTGGCAGAATGATCGGAGGTCCAGGTTGTTGAACTGCTTGGCGTTGTCGGTGATGATTGACTCGGGTATCCCGTGTCGACAGACTATGTTACGCCAAATGAAGTTCGTTGTGTTTGTTTGTGTGATCTTTGCCATGGGTTCTGCTTCGACCCATTTTGTGAAGTAGTCTATGGCGACTATAGCGTACTCCACTCCTCCTGGTGCTTTCGGAAGTTTCCCGATCAGGTCGATGCCCCACTTTGCGAAAGGGCGAGGGACCATCACCGGGCAGAGTGGAACCGCTGGCTGTCGCGGAATCTGCGCAAATCGCTGGCATTTGTCGCATCTCCGTGCCATTGTGGCGGCGTCCTTCCTGAGAGTTGGCCAAAAGTATTCCTGCTTTAGGGCTTTCAGTGCCAGGGACCGCCCTGCATAGTGGTTCCCACAAATTCCTTCGTGGATCTCGCGGAGGACTAGATCGGCGTCTTCTTCGCCGAGGCATTTCAGGAGAGGTTGCATGAAACCTCGTTTGTAGAGTTCTCCTTCGTGCAACACATATCTGGTCGCACGAAACTTGAGTTGTCTTGCTTCTTTGTGGTTGGACGGAAGGGTACCGTATTTCAGGTATTCTACCATCGGGGTGATCCAGCTCTCGTCGGGTGTGCTGGACAAGGAGAGGATCCCTTTGTCGCGGGCTGGGGTCGAGCCTTCTTTGATCTCCGGTGTCATCTCGCCTTTGGCGGGGGTGTCGGGAGCTTCATGCTTTTTTATCGAAGGCTTGCCAAGGGCTTCGATCGGGACCTTTCCTGAGTCTTCGCTGTCTGCTCCAGAGGCAGCTCTGGCCAGCGCGTCGGCCTTCGAATTCTGGTCACGAGGGATCTGCGTGATCTCGTACCAGGATAGCGGCTCCAGGCGTCGCTTTGTCTCTGCCAGGTTTGCCACCATGTGAGCTTCTTTGGCTTGGTATTCACCTTCCACTTGTTTTACGATCAGCTGAGAGTTGCAATGGATTTGCAAGTTTCCCACTGAGAGTTTGTGTGCAATCTGCAGTCCGGCTAGCAATGCCTCGTATTCAGCTTCGTTGTTGGAAGTCCTGAATCCGAAATGTATGGCGTAGCGGAGCTTCTCGCCGTCGGGGTTGGTGAGCACTATTCCGGCCCCTCAACCGTGCATGTTCGCGGCGCCATCGACGTGCAGACACCAGACTGGGCCGTCAGGCTCATTTTTCCTTTTTGGAGCCTTCGGCGGTGCGTCAATTTCTTCCTCGGTTTCAACCTCGGTGTTATAGGTGAACTCAGCTATGAAGTCGGCCACGGCTTGGCCCTTGATGGCGACCCTAGGCTGGTACTCGACGCCGTATTCTCCCAGTTCTTGTGACCAGATAGCCATGCGCGAGGAAGTGCCTTTGAGCAGCTCCTTCCGAACCGGGTGTTCGGTTCTCACGACTATCTGGTGAGCTTGGAAGTATGGGCGGAGTTTCTTCGCAGTGGTGACTAGGGCCAGAGCCAGTTTTTCGATTTGCGAGTAGCGCGTTTCAGCGTCTAGAAGGGCCTTGCTGATGTAATAGATCGGCAGTTGCCTCTTGTCTTCTTCCCGGACCAGTACGGCGCTCACCGCTCGAGTCGAGACCGAGAGGTAGAGGTAGAGGTAGAGTGGTTCCTCCTCCTTCGGCTTTGACAGCAAGGGTGGTGACCCGAGGTAGTTATTTAGCTCTAGGAAGGCTGCCTCACACTTTTCGTCCCAGACAAAGTCCTTCCCGCCTTTTAGGGCTTGGAAGAACGGCTGGCAGCGATCCGTGGCCTTTGAGACGAACCTTCCTAGAGCGTTGATCCTACCGTTCAGGCTTTGCACCTCTTTGATCCGTTGCGGGCTTCTCATTTCGAGAAGGGCTTTAATTTTTTCGGGGTTGGCTTCGATTCCCCTTCGATTGACGATGTATCCCAAGAAATTTCCGGATTCGACTCCGAAAGCGCACTTGGCGGGATTAACCTTCATTTGGTACTTTCGTAGCAGCAGGAATGTTTTTCGCAGATCGTCGACGTGATCGTTTTCTCGAAGGCTTTTTACGATCATGTCGTCTACGTAAACTTCCATGGTTTTTCCGATCAGGGGAGCGAACATCTTGTTGACCAGGCGTTGGTACGTGGCTCCGGCGTTCTTGAGCCCGAACGGCATGACCTTGTAGTAGTAGAGGCCGCGGTCGGTCACGAACGTTGTGTGGATCTGATCGGACTCGTGCATCCTGATTTGGTTGTATCCTGAGTAGGCGTCCATCATGCTCATGAGCTGATGTCCGGCGGTGGCGTCTACCAACTGATCGATCCTTGGGAGTGGAAAGCAGTCTTTGGGACATGCGGTGTTGAGATCGGAGTAGTCTATGCACATTCTCCATTTTCTGTTTGGCTTTTTCACCATCACCACGTTGGATACCCAGTCGGGGTAGGTGACTTCTTTGACGAAGCCGGCGGAGATGAGCTTCGTGACCTCTTTGTTGATTGCTTGGTACCGTTTAGGGTTGAAAGCGCGCCTGCGTTGGATTTTCGGTGCCTTTCCCGCATCGATGTTTAATCGATGAACGGCGATTTCAGGATCGATTCTGGGCATATCGGCGTGCGACCAGGCAAACACGTCTTTGAACTCCTTGAGGAAGGCGATTAGCTTAGTTTTGATCATGACTGGAAGTTGGGCTCCGATCGCGACCGTTCTCTCGGGTCGGCCCTCTTCTTTTGGGATCTGCGTGACTTCCGACGAAGGCTCCATTGTGGGTTTGCGCCTGTCATCTCGAGGGTCTAGCTCACCGAATATCCCTGCGTTCCCTGGGTAGCTGGGAAGTTCTTCCTCGAGCTGGTGCACCGTGTTGATGACCAACCCGTTCTTCCCGGGCTTTGTCCCTTGGGCATAGCAGTTTCGGGATTCCCTCTGACTACTTTTCATTACCCCTATCCCGTTATCAGTTGGGAATTTGATGAGTAGATGAAAGGTAGACGTGATGGCTTGCAGTTTGTTGAGGCTAGGCCGCCCGAAGATGACGTTGTAGGCGGAAGGTTGATCCACTACGAGGTACCTGACCATTTTGGTGGTCAGGGCCCCGTCTTCGGAGCCAAATGTCGTGGGTAAGGTGATGGCACCTTCGGTGTAGACCGGTCGCCCGTTGAGTCCATAGAGGGGTGTCCTCACCGGAGTGGGGACTAGCCCTCTTAGGTTCATCTGGGCCAAGGCGGTTTTGAAGATGACGTCGGCTGAGCTCCCGTTGTCGATCAGGACTCTCCGTACCCGACTGTTGGCGATGAAGACGTCTGTTACGATAGCATCGTTATGCGGATGTGAGATTCTCCGAGCCTCCTGCTCGGTGAAAGTGATTTCCTGGCTGGGGAGCGCGTGGGAGGCTCCCCCGAGGTGGGTGATGTTTACTTGGTGCGTGTCTCGATCTTCTTTGAGGGATCGGGCGTACCGCTTCCTTTGGTTGCCTGAGTCTCCAGTTTCGGGTCCGCCCATTATGGTTGAGATGACGTGGAACTGAGAGGGTCCATCTCTTTCCAGTCCTTTCTCGGAATGGGACCGGTATGGACTGTCGTCGTGTTGCCGTCTATCTTCTTGGGGACGTGGGCGACTGGAATTCCCGTTTCCGGAGACTAGCTTCTTGACGAACTCTTTGAGTTGTCCGTCTTGTATCAGCTGCTCGATTTGTCTTTTCAGCCGACAGCATTCTGACGTCGTGTGACCGTGATCCCGGTGATACTCGCAGTACCGGCTCATATCTTTTTTGGCATTTTTCTTGAGAGGGGGTGGCCTTCCAAACTTATCTCCGTGTAGGCTGAAGATCATCGCGGGCGAGGCCGTCAGGGGGGTGAAGTTTGCGTCTTTCCGGAACTTTTCCGCCTTCTTGTGTAGCGGAGGTTTGTTTCCGGGGTTTGGGCGTTGTTGTTTTCCCCGTGGCTCGTTGTTGCCACCCCTCTGGTTGTTGCGGTACTGGCTTTCCAGGTTGGGCTGGCTCCGGCCACCAAAGTATTCGTCGACGGCGATGTCCTTTGCTGCTCTCGTCATTAGTTCAGCCATGGAAGCCGGCCTATCCTTGACGAGGGAGCGGGAGAAATCGCAAAGTGGCAATCCGTCGATTACGGCTGTGATGGCGTCATCGTCGGTGTAGCTGGCCACTTTATTCGACTCTTCGACAAATCGTTTCAGGTTTGCCTGCAGGGTTTCGTCTTTGCGCTGCTTGAGAGTCCAGAGGTAGGACTTTGTCTTTCGTTGTGTGATTGAGCTGGCGAATCGGGAAGTGAACCGTTCCGCTAGCTCGTCGAATGACCCAATAGACCCCTTCGGGAGGCGTTGGTACCATTCAAAGGCGGGTCCCGCTAGTGTGAGGCAGAAAGCCTGGCACATTGTGGCGGGCGAGCACTTCTTCACCCGCATGCTGAATTGATACTGTATCAAGTGGTATGTGGGGTCGGTGGAGCCGTCGTAGGTGAGATTTAGTGGGAATCTCAGGTCTCCGTCGAGATCCTTGGCGAGCAGGTGCCCAGCAAGGGGAGACAGGTTTCCCTCAGCCATGCTTCGAGCGACGGGGTCGGTACTCTGGGCCGCAGCGAGCCTTTGCATCTCTTGCTTGAGTGCTTGGAGCTCGCTTCTGAGACCATCGTAGGGTGGCGTTTCGGCCAGAGTATCTTTGGCGGGGATGACATATTCTCCCCCCTGGTGTCGGGAGTGTTGGGAGTTCTCGGATCCCTCTGCATTGTCGTCGTCGTTGGATTCCTCCGGTCGGGGAGATCGTACTCTCTTCCGACCCCTCCGCTGTTGCCGATTATCTCGACTCAGGTGGTGTCGGAGGTCTCCTTCGCTGGCTGGGTGAGTCCGGACTCGCTCTTGCTGTCGCTGTTCCCTTCGTTGATTCCTTGCACCATTGGTGGCGTCTTCGTACCCCCCGAGTAGGTCAAACGCTGACCGTCTGGTAATTTGGGATTGCGCTGGCTCCTGGGAGTCTGCGGGAGCGGGACGCTCTCTGTTTGCCTCTCTCTGGGTGAGTTCGAGGGCTTCTTCGGGGCTCTCCTCCTCCCCTTCGTTGGCGTTTTTGCCTTCGAAGTGCTTGGAGATGAGCCCGGTTAGTCGGAAAAGACTTTCTTCGACTCGGGCCAGCCTTTCCTCGTTGAGTGCTGGCTCTTGGCAGGTGCTTGCTTCCGGCAGGATGCGGACCTGCTTTCGGCGGGCGTGGACCTTGGCCCGAGTGTTTAGAGCGATGCTCTTTGTGGGATGAGAGGGAGTGCCATCCGTTGACTTGGACGACATCTTTTTCGGTCTGGTGAAGCTGACCGTTGCTTTTGCTGGTGGGGTTATTCAGAGGATTGAATTCGTGGTCCCCCTCCTTCTAGCGCCAAAATGTTGATGCCGTTTTTTGGATCAAACACTGTGGAGGCCCAAGCTGTGGGTTTTGGGCCTGGCCCAATGTCGTTTGCTGACGTCGCGGGCTTTTGTTGACTTTTTTGTGGGCCTGGGTTGGCCTTTGTTACGGGGATGACAGATTTTTATTGTCAATGATCGTTTCTTCTGGCCCCCGTTGACTTCGAGGCGGTCTCCGTTGACTTCAGGATGAGGTTTTTAGTTGACCGATTTGGGGACCCTGAGTGGGTATTCCTGGCACTAGCCTGGTCAAAGGTCTCTTTTGCCGTTCGGGGTCCTAGGCGACCCGGGTTTACACACTACCTGTTACCTCAGGGCCAGAGGCCGGGGTTACAGGTTCGGGAACCGCTCAGATCGTAGGTACCAGCGAACGGGGGAGTGCTTTTGACCAGGGAGTGAATCCTGGGAGGTTAGACTCTCGTCCTGAAATGACTTGTTCTAGTCCGGGAAGGAGCTATCCTCGGAGTCCCGGTATCCTGTTCAGATCCGGGAACTAAGAGACAGAACCAAGGCCGCGCAGATCTTTAGAACAAGGGCAGGCGGGGTCATGGACCTTCCCTAGGATTTTCTCCAGGGGATTCCTCTCAGAGTGATCCCTCAGCCGTCCGGATCTTAGTGGGAATTACCCTAGGTCGGGCCCCTCGTCCTGAATTGTGGGCCCAGGCTCGTGTCCCCAGGCTATGTCCTCAGCCGCGCAATGGACTGGGGAGATAGACTGGGCACCACGTAGAACTGGGCCTATCAGGCGGACCAAGGACCAAGTGGGAATTTCACCAGGGCTTCCGCTTTTCGTATATCTCTCACTTTTTAGAACCTGAAAAATGGGAACACCCGAGGTCAAGGGAAACAGGGGGGGGGGGGGGGGGGGGTACCCCCCGTATTCACCTCCGACGCTCAACATTAGATTGGTATTTGAGGGGAGGCGAGTATATCGGGGGTAGAGAGAAAGAGAGAGAACTCGAGTCGAGTGAGTTCGAATGAGTTACCATTTAACTGAACTGAGCTTCTATTTATAGTAGGGCCCAGGGGCCCATGTGAAATAAAATATTGTTCCAGGGGTCCCTGGATAATTATTTATTTATTTTTAGGTCCCCTGAAAAGATGGTGCGATCCCGGCCGTCCGAGCGGGATTGGACGGCCCACCTTTCTCCCAGGTGGGCCACTTGCGCGCGGCACCAAAGGGCAGGGGTCATCCCTGCCCTACACGTGGCTACCGAGGGGCAGCCCCTCGCAAGTGGGCGAGATCGGGTGCCCTCGGCCCTACGCGTGGCCGATGATGGCCCGCCCCACGCAAGTGGGCGAGGGGAGGGAGCCCGCAAGTGGGCTGCCACTTGCAGGTGGGTCCCGCGGGGTGAGGCAGCCTCTGGGCTCGCCACGTGGCGTGATCCTGGGGGCTGCTGGCTTCGCGGGTCCCACCGGGTGCCTCCCGGCCTTCTTTTTGCTCACGGGCCCGTCCCATGTCTGTTTTTTACAAACTTTATGTCGTTTTTGGGTGTTTTCATATTTTTACGAACACCAGACACTTTGTTTTTTGAAAACGGCCCTCCGGAGGGAACTTTGGGTTTCGAAATTGATTTAATTAATTCGTAATCTTAATTAAAAGACTAATTGAATTAATTAATTAATTAATTAACGGAAATTATTGAGATAATTTCCGTTTAATTAATTTATTTATAAAAATCAATCCCGTTTTTACCCGTAACAATAGATTTGTGGATTTGATCCATCGTAAACAGTAAAAATGACCCTTATTTAAAATTTATTTAAAAACGTTTAAAAATATTTAAGATGTTTTTAAAGTCAACGGTATATTTAAAATGTTTTTTATATCATTTAAAATTAAAATCGTTAAATTTTCTATTAACTGACAATCAAAGTGCAAAATCTATATTGAAATCATAAAGAACGAGTTATTTCAAGTAATTCTTAAAAAAGACACTGCCTAATTCTTACTAAGATTATACAAAAAAAAAAAAAAATCATTTATTCTATTTCTAAATTAAAAAGGCACTCTCAAACCTGTTAGTAGAGCAACTAACGTGGCAAACTCTCTAACAAAATACAGTAGTACAACTATAAATTAATGCTCGATAAATTAATAGGCGCGATTAAATAATATTTTTGTTCGGCCCCGACTCGGGCTAACTATCTAAAGTAATAATTCGCTAAATTTATAAGATAATAATTTTTTTTATAAAATATATAGGTCCCAAGTGATATATAAATTAATAAATTAATATAAAATATTACATCAATACTTATAAAATCACTACAAATAAAATATAATATAAATTACTATGAAATCACATTGAATAAAAAGATAACATTACATCACTAATCATGTAGTCTTCTTAAAATATGATTCTAGAGGAATTTTTTTTTCTTGAAAATTGATTTGTTCTTGAACTTCATCTTTAATATCATTGGGCTCTTGAATATTCTGACATTGGTACTCTAATAAAATATTTTTAAATCATAATAGTCTTTCTTAATATTCTTAATATTGATAATTCAATATTCTCGATATAATAAATTGAAATGATTTTTTGTTAGAAAAGATGTTTATATAATTATAGCTTATTAATATTTTTTTCTTCATTAATGTATAAATTAGTAAATTATTAATTTATATGTTAATTAATAATCTGATAAGATAATATTTGCTGCCGGTCCCAGCAGTATTAATTTATAGAGGTTCTAGTGTAGTAGGATTTCTATATATAATCTAATATTGTAGTCACTAAAGAATTTAATTATACTATCGAGATCATAAATTTATCGAGGAATAGTTTAGTATTTTTAATTAAAGTCGAGACTATATGTATTATTTAATTGAATTTATTAATTTATTTAGTATTAACTTAATAAAATTATACTTGGGGATACAATAATTTTTTTTGTCACTATTTGGTATTCATAACCGGATTTTGGTTATTATTTGTTTTAAAATATATATATTTAAAGATTTTACGGCGATAATAAAACATACCTGTTCGAATAAATCCCAAATAAAAAAATTTGAGTTAAAATAAAACATACCGTATGTTTTAAAAGTAACCATAAACTCAAATGTAACCCCAATATTTTTTTTAAATGACATAATATCAAACCCGGTTATAAAAATAATTAGTTTTGAAAATCAATAAACGGTAACCGGAACCGATTTTGAAGCCGAATAAGTTTAAACTTAACCATTTTTTGGAAAGTCCGGTTACGATTATTATGAACTAATTAATTTCTTATTACGATTTTAAAATTCGGTTCCCGGCCATCCTCCGCACCCCTAGTTGTAGGGGTGAAACCGGGTCAGGTACCCAGTTTTTTTTAGGTACCTGGTACCCGGATCCAAAAATCGGGTATCTAAATATTGATACATGGTACCCGAAAACCGGGTACCTGAAATTCGGGTACCCGAATTCTTGGTATCTAATTTTTAATACCCGGATCCAGTACCCGGTACCCGTTTTGAAAACGGATTCGGGTCCGTATTTTTTTTTTTTGAAATATATTATCTCAAAATAAACATTGTCTCATAAATAAAAACATATATCCATTGTCTTAAAATTAAAATTCATAAAAAACATAGTCTTGCGGTTTTTTCTTCGTTTTCGCCATCATTTTTTCGTTCCGCTCATCAAGCATCATCAAGATCAATTGTAAACATATGATATGAAAATAATAATAAAAAGTATTACAAGTCAAATACACATTAGATAAAAAAAATTAAATAAAATTAAAGGAAAATAAAATAATTTTAAAAAATTTGGGTATTAAACCGGGTACCGGGTACCCGGTTTCTATGATTTTAATACCCGGTACCCGAACCCGGTTTTAGAACGGGCCCGGGTACCCTGATCCGAAATCCGAATTTGGATTCGGGTTTTAAATCCTGATACGAATTTTTACTCGGTTTTCGGGTTTTATTTTCACCCCTACCTAGTTGTAAGTATTGATAACTATCGATAGATTTAAAATTTGGGTTAATTGCGGCAATAGTGCACAATCTTTGGTCAAGAGGGGTTTTAGGTCCCCAACCTTTTAAAGTGTGGGCAAAAATACACAACCTTTTATAAATGTAAAATCCGTTGGTCCTTCCGTTAGGGATGTTAAATTCTGCTGATGTGGCATCGTTAAACTGCCAAATGGACTGCCAACTTGTAATATTAATTGTATACTTTAATTAATAAGAATAAATAAATTTTACTTTAAATTTAAATGAATAATTTTTACCCCCCCCCCCTAAAAATCTAACGGGCTCTTCGTCAAACATGAATAATTTTTTTGAAAAACAACAGATTATTAAACATGACAAAATTTGCAAAGATTAAATAATGACAGTCTATTAGAAACGACTAGAATTTTTAAAAAACGACCGATTATTAAAAATAATTGTAATTTAAAAAATGACATAGTAAAGATGTGAATAATATTGAAGCACGAGTTCAAAAATAAGAACTACGCGTTAAATAAGTATTGCTCGTTAATTTAAAGTTTTAATTTATTTTTTGAATAATAATTAAAATATCTAAATCTATTCTTATTAATTAGGTTATGTAATTAATATTAAAAATTGGCAATCCATTTCGCAGTTTAACGATGCCACATCAACAGAAGTTAACATCCCTAACGGATGTTAAGGTCGGATTTGGTCAAATCCACTCTCAACTTTACACTTGTCGTTTTCCCATAAAACGACGAAGGTCGGGGTGGGCGAGATGGCGATGAGCCCTCGGCCCATCGATAGAGAGTAGTGATCGAGAGGGCAGCCCGTGCTCCTCGAGGCTGGTTAGGTTGCAACGGGCCCATGGCCCATCAGGAGAAGCGATGACCGAGGAGGGGCCTCAAGCCCATTAAGGTCTAGGGTTTCTCTCCAGAATGCGACAAGGAAGTACGGCCTGAGGGGACCACTGCTGGGTGGTGCGCTCAGGATGTGGCAGGGGGACAACATTAGTGGAAACGATCTCTTTTGGCAGCCGTCGAGAATGTCAGAGAGGAGGACCACAGAATATTTGAAGGGGGGACCACCAGAAGATCGTCCAAGGGATTCGAGCCGAGGAGGTCCAAGCATCGCTATAAATAGAGGGGGAGCTCCCATTTGAAGGGGTTGGTCAAGATCGAGAGGCGAGGGAGAAAACAGTGTCATCGCATAGTGTTGAGAGAGCCTCTGTGTAACGTATTTGATACCGTTAATCTTAGCTTAGTCGTATTCTCCTTCGAGGTTCCAAGCTATAAATGGAAGAAACCGATCCCCTTTGTAATCATAATTAATCAAAGATACCCCTTCATTCGTATTATTCGTGTATTTGCATTGTGTATTTTTGTGACTGTAAGGCGGTACGAATCGCCCTCTACAGTTTGGCGCCCACCGAGGGGCGTAGTTTCTTCCTATCGCACAGCCAGGAACGAGAAGAGGGAAAGCGAAAGATGCCTCAAGACGAGGAGCGGAACGACCAGAGCGAGGTGCTGGACGAGATGCGGCAACAGATGACCCAGGTCATGCAGAGGTTGGAGGCGGCCGACCGGAGGGCGGAAGAGGCAACGAGAAGAGCTGAGGAGCAAGCCGCAGAGAGTCGGAAGCTCGCCGACCTGTTAGCTCAAGCGGAAGGCAGGAACGTGGCGAACAGGGCCGCCGACTCCTCCATCGCTGCCAATGGAGGAACCCTGACTCGAGACGCGACGAACAACGAGGCGTTCGACGCCACGCGGGATCTCTTGGTCCGAAACCTGTTCCAGACGCCGGCAACAACCTCGCAACCTGCGACGATGGCGAGCACGCCCTTGAGCGTGTCAGCGGCGGCCCCGGCGGGCGACCCGACGGCGACCGGAGAGATCATGAAGGCCATGGCGGCCATGGCAGCGGCCCTGGAGGCAAAGATAGGACAGGTGGCATCACGAGTGCACCAGGCGACGAGCGCCGGTCCGGAGATCGACAAGCTGGTGAGAGACGCCAGAGTGACCCCCTTCACCCCCAGGATCCGAGGAGTCGAGGTGGACGAGCTGCCGAAGATCAAACTCGCGCCGTACAAAGGAGGTACCGATCCTACGACCCATGTGAAATCCTACAGGATAGCGACGGACCACATCGGCGGCGAGGAGACCAGAAAGGAGGCTATCCTATGCCGTCTTCTTATTTACCATTTGCAGGGCCCAGCCAGCGACTGGTTCGCACGGCTCGCGCCAGGAATTATCGACAATTCCGACCAGCTCGTCGCCATGTTCCTGAAGCACTATTCCATCCACGCCCAGAGCGAGGCCACACTGGCGTCTCTGTTTGATCTCAAGCAGGGGAAGGACGAGACGCTACGCCAGTACGTGGAAAGGTTCAAGGGAGTGATGATTCGGGTGCCGAATCTCGAGGACGCCGTCGCCGTCCAAGCCCTGAGGCACGGCCTGCATTGCACCTCCGATTTCTGCAAAGAGATCACGAGGACGGTGCCGGTCACGATCGAGGACGCCCTCCACAGGGCGACGATCGACATGAGCATCGATGAGAGTATCCTCGGCAAGAAGAGGAGCGGCGACAGGGGCGAGGCCAAGACCAAGCCCGAGAAGAACAGAGACGGACGAGACGGCTCGTCGTCAAGAGCGAGGAGAGAAGACCGGGGAACTCAGAATGAGCGACGCGCCCCAGAGGCTCTGAGGCACAAAGTCTACCAGGTAGACGAGAAAAAAGGCGACAACACCGCCTGCGAGAGCCAACCGCGGGCGGATTTTCACGACAGCAGGCCCCAGGGCCATCAGGGAGGATACTCCCGAGGAGACCCCGACGGGGGCCAGCAGGGATACCCCGGAGGACGTGGTGGATTCTCCGGAGGGAGAGGAGGTTCCGGCGGCGGCCGGGGAGGACGCTCAGGCGGCCGAGGAGGCTACGAGAGGACTCCGTGGCCGAGGGACATGAACAAGTTTTTTTGGTTCCACGGTTACTGGGGCCATTCGTCCGAGGATTGCGCCGCTTACAAGAGGTTCATCTAGAAGGGGATTGAACGCGGGGACTACGGGGAAGCCACGCGAGAGCGTGCGCAACCCTGGAGAAACGAGAATCGGGCCTTCCCCAATCAGCATGCGGCTCCATCAGAGGGGGACAGGGCGCCCAGAAGCGAAGCTTAGTGATCGAAGCGGAGCCATCGACCCGCGTCGAGGCAGCCCGTCCCGCCAACAGACCGAGAATTGACGTGATCATGGGAGGGTCACGATTCTACGACGACACGGTCAACAGCATCAAGGCCTACCAGAGGCATGGGCGAGAGCACAACCGAGGAGATTCGACGCACGAGACATCGGGAGCGACGATCGAGTTCGTCGAAGATGATAATTGCGCGGACTCACACGACGAGGCCCTGGTGCTCGAGCTCAATATCGGGGGGTACGACATAGCGCGCGTTCTCGTCGACAACGGCAGCTCAGTGGACATGATCACCCACGAGTGCCTACTTCGCATGAAGCTCGACGACCTCACCATCGGAGGCCGCCCCCGAAAGGTGTCAGGGTTCAACGGCAACGTCACCACCTCTTTGGGAACGGTTCAGCTGGCCGTGTACGCCGGGAGCGTGAGGAGGATGACCGAGTTCATGGTCCTCGACGTGGAATCGCACTTTAACGTGATCCTCGGAAGGCCATGGATTCATGCGATGAGAGCCGTGCCCTCCACCTACCATCAGTGCATCAAGTTCCCTGGAAAGGGCGAGGGGACTATCGAGGAGCTCCAAGGCTGTCGCGATACCTACCGCATCTGTTATATGATGCATCATCGAGCGGCAAGTAGTGGGAAGAGGCCCGAGAAGGCTCTCGAAAGCCGCGAGGTCGGCTTATAGCAATTAGCCATCGCCGCCCCGCCTCCACCGACGACGAAGCGAAGGAAGAGGCTCAAGAAGAAGGGGAAAGGAGGAGATCCCGGAATTCCAGGGATCCTTAGCGCCGAGGACGAGGAGGACCAAGCGACGGAAGAGAGGAGCGGTGGGCCACAGGTTGAGGAGGTCGAGCAGGTCTGCATCGACGAGACTGATCCGACAAGAACCGTCGGAGTAGGTGCGAGACTTGACCCAGAGGTGAAAGCCCAGCTGGTGGAATTCCTGAAGAGGAACAAGGGAAGCTTCGCATGGACCAACGACGACATGCCAGGGATCGATCCTGCGGTGATCACTCACCGGCTCAACACCGACCCTAATCATCGACCGGTCATACAAAAGAGGAGGAAAATAGCGGCCGACAGGAACAAGATCATCAACGACGAGGTGGACAGGTTGCTGGCGATGGGAACTATCCGGGAGGTCAAGTACCCCGAATGGCTGGCCAACACCGTCGTCATACAGAAGAAAAACAGCAAGTGGAGGGTCTGCGTGGATTACGTCGACCTCAACAAGGCGTGTCCGAAGGATAGCTTCCCGATGCCCCATATCGACCGCCTAGTCGAGGCGACCATCGGGTTTGAGCTCATGAGCTTCATGGACGCCTATTCTGGGTATCACCAGATCAGGATGCACCCCGATGACGAGGAGAAAACCGCCTTCATCAGCGAGCGAGGGACGTACTGCTACAAAGTCATGCCGTTCGGGTTGAAGAACGCCGGCGCCACTTATCAGCGGCTCATGACAAAGATGTTCCACGATCAGATAGGGGAATCGCTGGAGGTGTACATCGACGACCTGGTCGTCAAGTCTCTAAAGGTTGCCATGCACATCGAGCATCTGGAGAGATGTTTCCGGGTCCTCAACGAGCACAAGATGAAGCTGAACCCGACGAAGTGTACCTTCGGCATCTCGTCCGGAAAGTTCTTGGGCTTCATGGTGACCCGTCGCGGAATCGAGGCTAGCCCCGACCAGGTCGACGCCTTCCATAGCATGCCCTCGCCTCGTAATCGAAGAGAGGTCCAGAAGCTGACGGGACGGATCAACGCGCTCGGACGATTTATCTCGCGGCAGACGGACCGAACCCTTCTCTTCTATGATCTGTTGAAGAAGAACAAGAAGTTCGAGTGGACGCAGGAATGCGAGGAGGCATTCCAAGCGTTGAAGGCTTATCTCTCGTCGCCGCCAGTCATGACGAAGCCGGAGCCAGAAGAGCCTCTGTACCAGTACCTCGCGGTGTCCGATCACGCGATAAGCCAGGTGTTAGTGCGAGAAGAGAAGGGGGAGCAGAAGCCCGTTTCGTATATTAGCCGGAAGCTCCTTGACGCCGAAACGCGGTACCCCCAGGTTGAAAAACTGGCTCTCCCATTATTCGACGCATCGGAAAAATTGAGATTCCATTTCCAGATGCACACCATCGTCGTCATGACGGACAGGCCCGTCAGGTCCATTCTTCACAGCCCGAACCAGTCAGGGAGGATCACGAAGTGGTCGATCAAGTTAGGAGCGTACGACATCGAGTATCGACTCCGAACCAGCTTGAAATCACAGGTCTTTGGTGACTTCCTCATCGAGTTGCCGAAGGAGCTCGTGGATTCGCGCGACGAGACACGGATGTGGAGGCTCCTCGTCGATGGGTCGTCAACATCGCTCGGATCGGGTATCGGGATCAGGCTCGTCTCCCCGATCGGAGAGGTCGTGGAAAAAACTTGTCGCCTCGCTTTCCGGGCCACGAATAACGAGGCCGAGTACGAGGCTCTCATCGTCGGGATGCAATCGGCTCTGGCTTTGGGCGTGAGGAAGGTAAACGCTTTCTCGGACTCTCAGTTAGTGGTTAAGCAGGTTAACGGGGAGTACGAGAAGAACGACGAAAGGATGGAGGCATACGCCGGGGTTGTCGAATCCCTGTCGAAGAAATTCGACTTTTGGACTTTGACGCAGGTTTCGAGGGGCGATAACGACCACGCCGATGCGTTGGCGGGATTAGGCTCCACAACCAAAATCGACGAGTTCCGGTCGATCACCGTCGAGACGGTCGAGAGGCCCAGTATCAAGCGAGAGGAAGGTCCACCAAAGAAGAAGCGTAGGGCCAGCGATAACACCTCCGAGAAGCAGGACGATGAGGTTGACGCTCAAGAAGTCCTCGACATCGAGTGCGAGAACCTGCGTCCCGACGAGCAGGGAATCGTAGACGATGATGAAGAAGAGGATTGGCGCACCCCTCTTCGAAAGTACATCCTCGACGGAACGTTGCCCGATGACAGGGAGAAGGCCAGGAAGTTGCGAACCAAGAGCGCAAAGTATTCTGTTCTGAATGGCAGGCTATACAGGGCGAGATTCGAGGGAATACTACTGCGATGCTTAGGCAGGAAGGAGGCAGAGTACGTTATGGGAGAAATCCACGGCGGAGAGTGCGGCAATCACTCCGGCGGCCGATCCCTCCTGCGAAAGGCCAAGCGGCAAGGTTTCTTTTGGGAAACCATGGTCGCGGACTGCGCCGACCACACCAAGAAGTGCGAGAAGGGCCAGCGCCATGCTCCAGCGATAAATTGCCCAGCCGAGAAGCTGTCGGTGGTGTCTGTCCCGTACCCCTTCATGAAGTGGTCGATGGATATCGTCGGTCCTATGCCTACCGGCTCCTGACAGCGGAGGTTTATGCTGGTAGTGACGGACTTCTTCACTAAGTGGTCCGAAGCAGAGGCGTACGCCAACATCAAGGATTCGGACGTCGAAAGCTATGTCTGGAAGAACGTGATTACACGTTTTGGACTGCCCCGTGAGATCATCGCCGATAACGGTTCCCAGTTCATCTCGAAGAGATTCCAGGACTTCTGCGCTCGATGGAGAATAAGGCTGAACACGTCAACGCCGAGATACCCGCAGGGAAACGGAAATGCGGAAGCGGTCAATCGCACCATTGTCGACAGCATCAAGAAAAGGCTCGACGAGAAGAAGGGCTTGTGGGCCGATGAGCTCCCCGGAGTTCTTTGGGCCTACCGCACGACTCCCCACTCGGCCACCGGCGAGACCCCCTTCGCACTCGCCTTCGGGGTCGAAGCGGTGATACCGGCTGAGGTGGGAATACCCAGTCTTTGACGAACGTGGGCTCCAAGCCAGTCGGACGACAACAGCCAAGGACTGCTCCATCAACTGGACCACATCGACGAAAGGCGAGAGCGAGCTAAAGCGCACATCGCCAACTACCAAAACACCATCGCTCGATTCTACAATAAAAGCGTGCGCCCTCGACAGTTTAGGGTCGGAGAGCTGGTGCTCCGCAAGGTTTTCCAGAACACGGCAGAGCTGAACGCGGGGAAGCTCGGAAAGAACTGGGAAGGCCCGTACAAGGTCGTAGAGGTGGTCGAACCAGGAGTCTACAGGCTCGAGAACTTGGCCGGCCTCGAGGTGGTTCGGAGTTGGAATCTCAAGCACCTCAATAAGTTCTATCAGTAGGTCTTGTCGTCCCAATTCCTTATATTTACATGCTATATTAACTGTCTTAATGGGAAGTCCCGACCCACTTGTTCGGGACCGCTCACGGCCCCGGCTTGTTTCTAATAAAGACAGGGAGTACTCTTCCCTCGCGAGCCGCACCCGTATGGGGGACCCGCAGGGTTTAATGAGGCTGGCCTTTATGGCAAACTATCTCTCTAACAATCTTACAGGTTCAAATTTACGAATAACCTCGAAATAAGGGCAGCGCACGATCAGCCGCAACCCGAGCATCGACGAAAAAATCAAAAACATTAAAATAAAGCGCGAAACAAAGTGAAAATAACAGAGCTTAAATACGGCATGCGAGCAAATTCGAAAGGCAAAAAGCGCCATCGTCATCGACCCCCTAAGTGCGCCGCCGTGGCGAGAACGACATTATCATCGGACTCGTCACCGCCTGCGACTTAGAAGAAGAAGAAAAAAGGGCCTCGACAAAAGTCTCGATGGCACCACGAAAAAGAGAAAAGGGCCTCGACAAAATTCTCGATGGCACCACGAAAGAGAAAAAAAAAGCCTCGACAAAAGTCTCGATGGCACCACGAAAAAGAAAAAAGGGCCTCGACAAAAGTCTCGATGGCACCACGAAAAAGAAAAAAGGGCCTCGACAAAAGTCTCGATGGCATCACGAAAAAGAAAAAAGGGCCTCGACAAAAGTCTCGATGGCACCACGAAAAAGAAAAAAGGGCCACGACAAAAGTCTCGATGGCACCACGAAAGAGAAAAAAAAAGGGCCTCGACAAAAGTCTCGATGGCACCACGAAAAAGAAAAAAGGGCCTCGACAAAAGTCTCGATGGCACCACGAAAAAGAAAAAAGGGCCTCGACAAAAGTCTCGAGGGCACCACGAAAAAGAAAAAAGGGCCTCGACGAAAGTCCCGATGGCACCATGAAAAAGAAGAAAAAAGGGGCCTCGACATGGGTCTCGAGGGCACCACAAAGAGCTAGCGATAAGGGCAGTCTCGCGACAAATTTCCCCTCCACCGTCACTTACTATGTTCGTTTCGTTTTCAAAAAAAAAAAGGGGGGGGGGGGAAAGAGAGGATGCACATGTCAACATCCTCCTCACTAAGATCCCGTATAAAGAAAGCTACATATATATATATATACAACAATGACATAATTACAGAAGGCCTCTATTTACTCATACGCCAAAAAGCTTATAACATTCACGTTTACATCTGAGCCTTGTAGGCAAACCACTACAAACTACGTAAACTAGAAAAACAAAAACAGTTCAGCGTCAGCCCTCGTCGGATTTAAGAACGGAGTCGGCGAGGTCATCGATGCAATCCGACACCGCTCGGTCGAGAATGTCCTCGGCGAAGTCCGAGAAGGCGGCCAAATGACGCGGGTCTTGAGTAAGGAACTTCGTCAAAGCAGTCGGCGACAACAGGTCCAAGCGGAGAGCCGCAGAGGAGCTCTCTTCGATGTCCGCCGAAGGAGGTACCGCGATCCAAAGAGCTAGGATGTTGATCAGGTCGCGCACTAGGGCGTAATGCTCTGGATCCTCGGCGAGGAACGATGCGATCACGCCCTCGTCAGGCCTCAGAGGCCAAGAAACGAGAGGTAGCTCGTCGACCTGCGAGAAGAAGGGTGAGAATAGTTGACCCCAATAAAACGAGAAACGTGAGGAAAACGACAGTCGCGATTCAATAACTAAAGTTAAGTAGAGGAAAGAAAGATCTTTTTCATACATAAATGTTCTGGGAGTACAAAGAAAAGGCCCAAGGCCAAAGCAAAAAAAAAAATAACAGCGAAGTTCGCAAAAGAAAACTCAAAATATACATAGGCAGTGTCCCTATGGAAGATCGTCCTGTACCGTCGGCTCTTGAATCGAGAGGGTCTCGTCGTTGGTCCCGTACTCGTCGACCGAGTCCGAGGCCGAGGCAGTCGTCCCCGCGGCAAAGGCGGCCAGCCTCTCGGACTCGATGGAGGGAGGATCGCAAGGCGAGAGAGGGGGCGAATCCAGAGGAAGAGCTGACCTCACCTCTAGCTCCTCCACCTTCGTGGAATGCTCCTCGATGATCCCGCGCCACTTTGGCAAGAGGGGCAGGAGTTTCCCCACCGTCGCGACCGGGGGAAGCTTCTCGACCATGTCGAGGTTGGCCTTATAGCCGGCGACCATGCGGTGATGGTCGACAGACTCGTCGAGAGCTGCGAACCTCTCATCGCGACGCTGAATTTTGGCCTTAGCCTTCTCGAAGAGACGCAGCCGTGCACTGCGTTCCTCGATGACCTCCGCTTGAGCGCCCTCCAGCTCGTCGGCAAGTTTTTTCAGAGCGTTGGTCACCCGGGAGACCAAGCAACTCTCTTCCTCGGGAGAGGCGCCGACGGCCTCGCTCAGGCGGGCAAGCCTCCTCGACTTCTTCTCGAGCACCACGGTGAGGTCGTGAGTCGCGCGTCGATGGCGCTCCGCCTCGTCGACGAGGGCACGTTTCTGCTCCTCGACTTGCTGCTCGGCCTGCCGTCGAAGGGAGGCCTCCTTCTCCAGGGCGGCCTTGGCTTCTTCAAGGGCCTGGCGGTCCCGAGTGGCTTCTTCCCAATACCTTCGCTCCCTAGTCATGGAGATCTGAAGGTGGTTCTCGAGCTCCCCGACCTTGGCGCTCATCTCGCTCTCATTGGCCGCATGGGCATGGGCAGCATCGCGCTCGTCGTGGATCAAGTCGTTCAGGAGCGCGATACCCTGGATTGTGAGAGCTGCCGCCTTGCGATAACGAGAAGAGTCGGCCAACGAGCTAGCGGAAGGACGGAACTGTTAAGGAGACATCGACAGTCCGTGGAGCGCATCAGCCGCGTATGTCTCCCATTTCTTCGAGGAGGAAGCCAGAGAAGGCGGATCAGGGAAGCTCGGGTAGCAAATGACGGCCGAGACCTTCGCCATGCCTTGCGGGAACATGGGAAGAAGGGCGTCCGGCGAGGAGGCGACCACTTTAGAAGGCTCTCCAGGAGCTTTCTTCCAAGGGTGAGGAGGTATGGCAAGGAGGGAGCGCTCGCTGCTTGTCGCCTCATGCGCTGCCGAGGCCTCCTCACTGGGCGAGACCTCGATCGAAGACGACTCGCAGGGGACGTTCGGCCCGAGCGGTGAAGTGCTTGCGGGAGGAACGCCGACGTCCTCCCGGGGCACCTCGTCTTGAGGTCCGGCAGCAAGCTGCGAGGCGTCCGGCTGGGCTCCCCCAGTCTGATCAGGCTGGGGAGTCGGTAGGGGAGTGACCGCTGGGGTACCCTCAGCCGTTGCGACGGCCGCCTCGCGAGAAGATGGCGACGGGGTGGATATCTTGTCGGCCCCGAGGGCAGAGGCATCTCCGGCATCCTCGCCGCCAGCGACCCCAGGGGCCGGATCCAGAAGGGCCTGCGCGGCGATCTCCGCTGTAGAAGGAGGAGGATCGACGAGAGGCATCGTCGACTGAGTGTCGACAACGGGCAGGACGACATCAGAGAAGTCCACGTTGCTGAAGTCGTCGTCGAAATTCACCTCCCGACAGGGGCGTCGAGAGTATCCGGTCGCTGGGCTGACGGAAGGAGTGACGACGATTGGCTCGGAGGCGGTCCCCTTGCCCGGGGTGACCTCCGTCGCAGCCTCGGACTCCTCCAGCAAGATGTCCTCGCGCACGGCTTCGAAGCCGGGAGTGGGAGCGACCGTCTCGTCGGTAAGGGTCTCGAGCGGAGACCGACGGGGCGAGAGGTCGGTTTGGGAGTCGTCGCGTCGAGGGGATTCTCGGGGGCGAGGAGCCTTCGACGGACGACGGCTCGCGTCAGGTCGCGGCGTGTCGACGGCCCGCTGAGACGCGACGACGTCTGTCGCGTGCTTAAAGCGACGCTCTGAGAAGGCGTCCTGGAGCGGAGGGTCGTTGTGCGAGAGCACACGGTCCCTCCCTTCTCGGGGGACTAACCCCAGATAGCCATCCTTGGACCGGTCTCGCGGGGGCGGCACCGGCGTCGGGGCGGTTTTGCTCTTCTGGCGAGAAGACTCCTCGCCGGTCTCGTCGAAACGAGATTTCCTCTTGCGGCTCTTCGCGGGAGCCTTGGGCGTCTTCTTCCGCTGAGGAGTCGACGAGCCCTTCCCGTCCTCATCGGCCCGAAATCCAGGCGGGAACAACGAGCAAGGAGGCGGTCCCATGATGTTGCAGAGTCAGTAAATGCCTGAATTCACGATTCGGGCCGCGTTGACGTCGAGGAACCAGTCGCGGTGATCGCTAGCGAGAAGCGCGTTGCGTACGCTCGTGAAGCGGGCCACGACATCCTTGTCGGTCGACGGTGAGAACTTGGGTAGATCCTTGTCGTTGATCCAGGCGCGGGGGAGCTCCGCGTGGTTTGGTCCGAACGTCGACGCGCTCACGCGCGTGAAGAAGTAGCGATTCTCCCACATCGCCTCCTTGTTGGGGGGGTTCAGAAGGAGATGAGGCTGGCTGCGGTGAGACAGCGAAAGGCGCCCAATGTTCTTGGGGTTCTTCGAGAAGAAGTACAGGGTCATGAGGTCCTCCAGAGTGACCTCGACCCCCTCTTCCAGGCCCAGCACGAGGGTGCACAAGAGGAGCCGGAGAGAGTTGGGGCTCACATGAGTTATCGGCACCTTGAAGGCCACTAAGAAGGCCACGATCAGGTTAGGCACCGGGAGGTGAAGGCCGACGTCGGTGAAGAAGTGCTCGTAGATGGCTATGCAGTCGTCTTGAGGCTCGTCGGCGCGCTCACCAGGATACGGGAGCCGGAGGAGGTATTTCTCGCTGTCGATGTAGTTCTTGATGAAGTGGTCCCGGTTCGCCTCCGTCACGATGGACAGAGGGGACCTGGTCTGGAAGATTTTGTCGGCCATTGCCATGATCGGAGGAAGGCTGAGAGAGAGAGAGACGGACAGGGAGAAGACAGGAGCGTCGAGAGAGTGAGGAAGTGCGAATACGAGTTTGAGAGTAAATGGAAGAAGAAAAAAGAATTTCGAGTATAAGAAAGGGGACGGAAGAAGGCGGAGGGGCGCGATTCGATCGGACGGCTCAGGATGGAGGCGTGTGAAAGCTGTCGACGGTCGAGATGAAGGAGCCGTTGGGAATCCCATAAAGCAGGTACTCGAGTGCCTGGGAAACCCCGCATTAAATGCGGGTGGGATTCGAGGCGTCGCTGCATGCGCGGTGATAGGACGTCGACACGTCAACATGAGAAGCTGGTTCCTCATCGCGAGGGTACTGTCGTCGAGCGGAGGTCCTCGGAAGTTTGGCCCCATCGCCCGATGACAGCCGTCGCGCGGCGAGTCTCCTATGCATTTTCTCATTGCGGGGAGTTCGTCGGCGATCGATGACCCTCAAGAGGGTGATCTTGTCGCTCGATGAGGATCGTCGCGCGGAGTTTCTTCTTCTTACATTTTCCCAAGTGCTCACACTTGGCAAAATGGGGGACTGACTGTTAAGGTCGGATTTGGTCAAATCCACTCTCAACTTTACACTTGTCGTTTTCCCATAAAACGACGAAGGTCGGGGTGGGCGAGATGGCGATGGGCCCTCGGCCCATCGATAGAGAGTAGTGATCGAAAGGGCAGCCCGTGCTCCTCGAGGCTGGTTAGGTTGCAACGGGCCCATGGCCCATCAGGAGAAGCGATGACCGAGGAGGGGCCTCAAGCCCATTAAGGTCTAGGGTTTCTCTCCAGAATGCGACAAGGAAGTACGGCCTGAGGGGACCACTGCTGGGTGGTGCGCTCAGGATGTGGCAGGGGGACAACGTTAGTGGAAACGAGCTCTTTTGGCAGCCGTCGAGAATGTCAGAGAGGAGGACCACAGAATATTTGAAGGGGGGACCACCAGAAGATCGTCCAAGGGATTCGAGCCGAGGAGGTCCAAGCATCGCTATAAATAGAGGGGGAGCTCCCATTTGAAGGGGTTGGTCAAGATCGATAGGCGAGGGAGAAAACAGTGTCATCGCATAGTGTTGAGAGAGCCTCTGTGTAACGTATTTGATACCGTTAATCTTAGCTTAGTCGTATTCTCCTTCGAGGTTCCAAGCTATAAACGGAAGAAACCGATCCCCTTTGTAATCATAATTAATCAAAGATACCCCTTCATTCGTATTATTCGTGTGTTTGCATTGTGTATTTTTGTGACTGTAAGGCGGTACGAATCGCCCTCTACAACGGAAGAACCAACGGATTTTACATTCAACAAACGTTGTGTATTTTTGCCCACACTTAGAAAGGTTGGGGACCTAAAACTCCTCTTGACCAAAGGTTGTGCATTATTGCCGCAATTAACCATTAAAATTTTAAGACAATTTTGAGATTTATAGAAGACTTTCACTAGCATAAGTAGCATTAAATGGTTATTGAATTCTCCGTATAAATAAAAACGACAGAGAAATATACAAAAGCGAAGCACTTCTTTATCCTCCTCGCCGAGCTCTGCTGTCTGCTCTGTATCGGCCTCCCAGAGCTCAGTCGAAATCGATCTCAAACCTCTTCTGCTTCGAGTAAACCCGAAGGTTTGTCGCATTCTCTCAATCCCACCGAGGGTTTCGGTCGTCGTTTCCGAAATGCGAGTTAGGTTTTTGTTCGATTCTCCTTCGAATCCATGATTGAGATGTGGGATTCTCTCGAGTTGCGTATATAATAATCATAGAAAGATCCTCTTCGATTAGTGTATGTTTTATTATTATTCAATTGTTTAGGACCACTTAGTTAGTACATTGCATTGCATAGTGTTTATCAAAAGATGTTAGTTTAATCCTCCACATTAGTTTGTCTAAAAAAGCTTTTAATCAACCCAATTTACGAAAAATTAAAATCCCGATGCGGATTTCGTAAAATTATGTTACATGCATAACATTTAGCGATAATTAGAGTCGTTTGATGTTATTGTTTAAGATTTAATATTTTAGTTTCGTTTAGCTTGGTTAATTATGTTTATTTTTAAATTTGACTCGGTCTCGGCCCGTGAGGTTGTAATGTTTTAAGAGAGCTTAAGCAAATGAAAGAAGAGAGATTGGGCTCGATGAAGAATTTTGGGTCGTAATGAATTAATAAAAATCTATGAAATCCTATCTTGTTTTACAAGCTTGGTATAGAGATTTGCTGGTTCATATGCAAATTTGTTTTCTACAGTTTGTTCTAGTTCGTGACAGTTGATTGATGCGCTCGTCGGGAAAATACACGTGATGAAGCGTTCTGGCTTGGGAGAACTGGTGGTGATATCGTCGTGTGTAGAATCAGTCGGGGACGAAGGAACGGCAGTGCCGGAAATTTGAAGAGGACACTTTGTTTTAGGATAGAATCCTCAAGACTTTTAACGGCAAGATTGCTATGGACCGACCCTCACAGACGTATCTTATGGCGACAGACACGGCTTCAGGGCCTTCGCAGGCAGCTCTGCTTCCTCCGTGGCTGTCTAA
Source organism: Parietaria judaica (assembly GCA_954871525.1). Classification (NCBI taxonomy): domain Eukaryota; kingdom Viridiplantae; phylum Streptophyta; class Magnoliopsida; order Rosales; family Urticaceae; genus Parietaria; species Parietaria judaica. The sequence goes on from OX940868.1 coordinate 7,557,890, forward strand.
TTCCGGGAACGCCCCATCGGCCAGGTCGCCCTCGCCGTCTGTGACGCTAAGTTTGGCGTCGGCTGTTGCAGGAGTGTCTCCCCCGATACCTTGGACGCAGTCGCAGAGAGAGGTGGCCGAGCTGGCAGAGTGGTGCCGGGAGGTGGAGGAGGGGCACCGTGCGTGGGCAGCGCACAAGAAGGAGGCAGGGTGGCGGCTGCGGCGGGTGGAGGCGCAGCTGGAGGCGGAGAGGGCGGGGCGGCGACGAGAGAAGGCCGCGGAGGTGGATGCCAAGGTGAGGGCGCTGCGGGAGGAGCAGCAGGCCGCTCTGGAGAGGATCGAGGCCGAGTACCGGGAACAGCTGGCGGGGCTCAGGCGCGACGCGGAGGCCAAGGAGCAGAAGCTGGCCGAGCTGTGGGCCGCCAAGCACGCCCGCCTCGCCAGCTTTCTAGAGCAGATGGGCTGCCCCCCGCCGCCCAACGCCCGGTGAGAGAGAACTGCCTCGTCGGTTTTTATTTAGTTAGTGTCGTTTTCTTATCCGTGCTGGTCTCGGACATTGTCATAAGGTAACTGTCGTTTTCATTTTCAATTGTCGTTTTTATCTTGTCTGAGTTTCGTTTGTTCTGACCTCGAAAACATGACGAGTGAGAGTTGATTTCTTATGGAAATGTTCATTGCCATATATGATCCGTCGTCAAACATACTACTCTTCCTACTCATAGTAATCAGTATATTCCAAATATTATTTTTGCTAGGCAAATGTTCCCAAACTTTAAAAGTGTCCTCTGATAATGCCTTTTTCTCCCGTTATTAATCGATTTCCTTGTGGTCGGAGCAAGCTACAACTTCAATAGACCTTCTTAAACCAGACAACCATTGGCTGAACATGCTTTTGAATTGCTAAGAGAGAGCAACATTGACCTATCAAATGAAGTCACGTGACACTTAACGGTTTTTGACTAACGATTTAAAAGAAAGAAAAAAAAAAAGAGAGGGTGCTAACAGAGGATACTTATTAAGTTTAGGAACATTGGTTTTGCAAAAACTACATTATAAATATTTTGTCTGTTTTGGTATACTTTGAGTACTTATACCGATAAAATCTTTGCTTTACTTTGAGTACTTACGCCGTTAAAATATTTGCCCTTCTTCCAAATCCTGGTTTTTGTGCCTTGTTTTATTAATCGGTAAGTACGAAACAGATGCTTCAATTCAAACAGCTTACTCAATTTCAAATCCGCTTATTAATTTTAACTGATTAAGTATGTTTTGGACAGTCTCATGTTCACGACTGCAGAATTTTCTGTTTATTTGCAATATTTGATATTACTGTTTATAAAAATAAAATAAATAAAAATGTTAGATATATACTAGCCCCTGAAGATTAATTTGGACAATTATAGGTTTTTTTTTTTTTTTTTGACATAATGGACGGATGGATGGAAATCTATTATTAGATCATTAGACATCATCACAAACACGAAATTATTTGCATTTGGGAGATTATTTGCTACAGCTAGTTTCTCGGGCTCGGGGACACTATACTAGTAAAGCGAGGCAAAACTAGAGGCCCGATTACATCCTAATAACAATGGATCCTCTAACATACATTAATTCGACTTACAAAACCTCCACCCCCGTCATGGTTTTGATGGAACTGTTAATCCCTAGTAGACAGACTATTGTTGGATTAAAGAGAGTCCATTTAGATGCACTAAAACGTTGCCCGGACAACTTTTGATATACATCCAAACATCCCCGTAAATCCGCTTCCCGTGCCCGGAAAAGTATGAGTTTCGTTCGCAAACATAAGGTGAGAGATGCTAGGAACATTTCGCTTAATTTTAATCCCATTGAACCTCCATTTTTCCTCTTTCCTAAGTAGCAACCTACTCAAGACTTCGGAAGTAGCAACCTACTTCTCTACCACTCCGAAGCACTTTTATTTTAAACTTGCATAATGAAACTCCATTTAACCTATTGTAAGCTTTGCTCGTATTTGATGAGATAGCCACGTCAGCTGCTGACTCAGCCAATGACAGCTCAGTCAGTTAGAGAGTCGGTTAGACCGAGCGGTTATACGCGTCATGTAACCACCTGACTAATACAATGTATATATTATATACAATATATATATGTTGAACAGATGAATGAAATCATCACTTCTAGAATATACAAGATACACTTCATCTCTCTACAATTTCTTTCTCTCTCTCTTAAATCTCATCTTGGTATCAGAGCCAAGCTCTTCTCTCTCGATCTGCAATGGTGCTCGGATCTCCTCTTGCTTCGTCCTCCATAGCCACCACCACTCCTTCCTTTGCAAACTCCTTCAGCACCACAATTTCTGTAAAGCTAGATCAAGGAAATTACCTGATCTGGAGATCGCAGATCGTTCCGGCGCTGAGAGGACATGACTTGGAAGGATATGTTCTCGGCTTGAAGATCTGCCCACCGCCGCTCATCGACGCCATGGAAGAAGACGGAATCGTGCAGATTCTGAATCAAGCGTTCTATCAATGGATTCGTGAAGATCAACTCATACTGAGTTGGTTGATCTCGACTCTGTCTTCGCAGATTAACAGATCTGTCACTCGTTACCGAACGTCACACGAGGTATGGACCGCTCTTGAACGCATGTTTGCTGTTCGATCGAAGTCCAGAACCATACCTTTGAAGATTCAACTTCAAACTCTGAAGAAAAGGATCTATGACGATCTCAGAGTACTTTCGAAAAATGGAGTCCATATCGGATTCCCTCACACTTGCTGGCTGCGAAATTCCTACAATCGATCTGATCACCTACATACTCGCTGGTCTACCAGCAGAGTTCAACGTATCTGTGGGAATGATCAGTTCGAAACTTGACAATGAAAACCTTAATCTACAAGACGTAGAAGCAGTTCTTCTCACTGAAGAATGTCAAAATGTGCTCATCAATACCTCACTGACCACCGACTTCCACCATGCTCAAGCAAATCTGGCTGAGCACCGTGGACGGAGTTACAGAGGCCACTATGATGAACCTCGCGGACGTTCCAACCCTGGCCATCAGACCAGAGGAAGAGGTCGCGGACGTGCTGGCTATGGCAGCGGCCGTGGAAATTCCAGGCCAATATGCCAAATCTGTCAGAAACAAGGGCACACCGCATTGAACTGCTGGTATCGGATGGATGAATCCATTCAATCTGACACTCACCGAGCCACGTCTTCCTATGCAAAACCGGAAGCGTTCTTTGTTGGCCCAGAAACCTTCACGGACCCGGCGTGGTATGCAGACTCGGGAGCAAACAACCACGTTACCGCAGACCTGGACCGTCTCAACCCCTTTGCGGAATATAAAGGACACGAACACCTCATGGTTGGCAACGGTAAACTCCTAAACATCAGTCATATAGGTTCTGCAAATTTACCTTCTAGCTCAGCCAAACTTAAGCCATTAAAATTAGCCGATGTCCTTCGTGTTCCTCACATTAGAAAAAGTCTAGTCAGCATTTCCAAATTAACTAATGACAACCCTGTTTTTGTTGAGTTTCATGACACCTTTTGTGTTGTGAAGGACAAAACAACAAACAAGGTCCTGTTAACCGGAAAGCTTAAAGATGGACTTTACCAGTTGACAAACTTTGGAGCTTCAGATGATCCAGATACTAGAAGAAATCAGCTTAGTTTTCTTTGTTCTAGTCAAAACTATGTACCAAATAAGGCCAATCCAATCATTCTGTCATGCGAAAAGATTGATATTTTGCATAATCGATTTGGTCATCCCTCTAAGAGGATTTTGTTTTCCATTTTAAACTCTTGTAACGTCAAGAATATCAATAAAAATGACTTCTTTTGTTCAGCCTGCCAATATGGCAAAAGTCACTCGTTACCTTTTCCTGTGTCTATCTCTAAAACCTCACAACCATTGGAGCTCATACACACGGATTTATGGGGCCCGGCTCCCGTTCCATCACACAATGGTTTTAAATACTATATTCACTTTGTTGATGATCACACGAGGTACACTTGGATTTACCCGCTGAAGATGAAATCCGAAGCGCTGCCTGCCTTTATTCACTTCAAAGCTCATGCAGAAAATCATTTTTCTCTCAAGATCAAGACTCTTCAATCTGATTGGGGAGGAGAATTTAGGACATTCGTTCCTTATCTTGCGGCCAACGGTATCTTCATGAGGCACCCATGTCCGCATAGTCACGCTAAAAATGGAAAAGCTGAGCGCAAACACCGCCACATAGTTGAGACGGGGCTCACGCTCCTTGCTCACTCCAAAATTCCGCTCCAATTTTGGTGGGAAGCATTTTCTACTGCGGTGTACCTTATAAACAGGCTGCCGACACCCGTTCTCGAGAACCATTGTCCATTCTTCAAGGCCTTTGGTACAAAACCAGATTATCAACTCTTTAAAGTTTTCGGGTGCTCCGCATACCCGAATCTCAGACCGTACAATAAACACAAAATAGAGTTCAGATCTGCCAAGTGTGTGTTTATAGGGTACAGCCATGTTCACAAGGGATATCGGTGCCTTCACCCCTCCGGAAGAGTCTACACCTCACGAAATGTCGTCTTCAATGAAGGTGAATTTCCTTATTCAGAATTATTTCCTTCCAATTCCCTCCCTACCAGTGTAAAAGAGTCAAATCCAATGTCCATCCTTCACTTCAAACCTACATATCCCACCCAAATTACCCCTCCCAATATCCCCGAAACCACTTTCACAGCTCCATCACCAAATGACAGTTTTACCCCTCCTCCCAATACTGATCCACCTGCTCCAGACATTCCAATAAATCAATCTACATGTACTCCCAATTCAAACGTTACAGACCCTTCCCCAAACACAATCCCATTAGAATCTAATCCACTCCCTTCCCACCCAATGCAAACACGATCCAAAAATGGCATCAGGAAACCAAAAATCTTCCAAGTCACCAAACACCCCTTACCTACAACTCTAAGCCCCTCCGTACCCACCACCGTCAAACATGCTCTTGCTGATCCCAAATGGCATCATGCCATGCTCCAAGAGTATAATGCTCAGATGCACAACCACACTTGGCAACTGATTCCTCCTTCGCCCAAGTACAATTTGGTCGACAATAAATGGATATTCAAGGTAAAGTTCAACCCCGATGGAAAAGTCAATCGCTATAAAGCACGTCTTGTTGCCAAAGGGTTCCTCCAAACTCCTGGTATTGACTTCCACGAGACGTACAGTCCATTTGTTAAAGCTACAACGGTTCGCATTGTTCTCAGCCTAGCTGTATTCAACAATTGGCCAATTCACCAACTAGACGTCAACAATGCGTTCTTAAACGGCCATCTTAATGAAGCCGTATACATGAAGCAACCTGCTGGATTCATAGACAAAGACAAACCTGATCATATTTGCAAACTCAACCGTGCACTATATGGCCTAAAACAGGCCCCGCGTGCGTGGTTAGAACGTCTGAGCACAGTTCTCATTCAATGGAGCTTCACGAATACTAAATCTGATGTGTCCTTATTTGTCTATCAACGAAATGGGATCAAGCTGCTTCTACTAATCTATGTAGATGACTTGCTCATCACAGGGAACTCTGCATCCCTCATCTCGAGCCTTATTAACGACCTCAACAAAGCATTTTCCCTCAAGCAATTAGGCCAACTCCATTACTTCCTTGGAATCAAAGCGTTTCGCGATAAATCTGGTTTGTATCTCAGCCAAACCAAATACATCTCGGACATGTTACACAAATTGCACATGGACGGTGTGAAGCCATGGTCCTCTCCAACAGCTCCTGGCATCACTCTCTCGAAAGTAGATGGTGTACCATTGACTGATCCCTCGGAATACAGAAGCACCATTGGTGCTCTTCAGTACTTGTGCATAACACGACCTGAAATTGCCTTCATTGTCAGCAAGCTAAGTCAGTTTCTCAAAGCCCCCACCTCTGCTCATTGGCTTGCATGCAAAATAGTGCTTCGCTACCTCAAAGGCACACTTAACCACGGCATCCACTTCTCCCCGCACGCCTCGTTATCCCTACAGAGTTTTACGGATACAGATTGGGCTAGTTGTCCAGACGATCGACGCTCAACAAGCACATACTGTGTCTTCCTCGGAGGCAATCTCGTCTCTTGGCAATCCAAAAAGCAGCCCGTTGTTGCTCGCTCAAGTACCGAGGCTGAATACCGCGCCCTCGCTCACACCACTGCCGAAGTTACATGGATTCAATCCCTTCTCCGAGAGCTTCACGTTCACATTCCCCGGACTCCCATCATCTGGTACGACAATATCGGGGCCGCTGCCTTAGCATCCAACCCCGTCTTCCACGCTCGCACCAAGCATATTGAGATTGACGTACATTTCGTCCGGGATAAGGTTCTTAACAAGGAGATTGACGTACGTTACGTCCCAACTTCCGACCAAACAACCGACGCTCTAACTAAGGGACTTCCAGTCACCAAGTTCCTACGAATGCGCGACAAACTCAAAGTTGTTGTCTCACCTTTCAGTTTGAGGGGGAATGATGAGATAGCCACGTCGGCTGCTGACTCAGCCAATGACAGCTCAGTCAGTTAGAGAGTCGGTTAGACCGAGCGGTTATACGCGTCATGTAACCACCTGACTAATACAATGTATATATTATATACAATATATATATGTATGAACAGATGAATGAAATCATCACTTCTAGAATATACAAGATACACTTCATCTCTCTACAATTTCTTTCTCTCTCTCTTAAATCTCATCTGTATTGAATTTGATTCCCGCTAGGCTTCCTTTACCACTCTTCTACCTTCATCTTTGTCATAATATCCCTAGCAACAATGGTATTTTTCGCAATTCATCGAACCGGAAAAAAGGTGGATTAAAACGGGGAGATAATTCTATGTAAATACTTACGAATTCTCGCCGTGATAATATTGGTGATAACTTTGAAGCAAAAAGTATAAAGACTAATCGGCTGAAACTTCTTGAGGGAATCAACTCCTCCAATTTTTGGAATGAGAATATATGTGCAAAGTTATTGTTATACTTTTTTTAAGAAAATTTTCATTCCAAAAAAAAAAGTCTAAAGCTAATAAAATCTTTACCACAATATCTCAATATCTTCGGTAAAATATGCCTTGAGTCTATCTAGCTGCCTCAAGTTCATGCATAACTCACAGCATACTTGTTATCTCAACTTCCGACAGAGATTGTTTCAAACTTTCCATTCATCAAATCACCCATAACCAGTTAAATAAGGTCTTCCATGTTTCTGGAAAATACGGCTAGGAAGATTAAATTAAAGGGTTAAAGGGTTCCTAATACTTTTAACTAAGGTATGTACCTTTATCATCACGCGAGTCAAACCATTCGCCCTTGTCATTTTCCCGACCATCAATGTAGCTCATTTTTCTTCAAACCAGAGTAGAAGTATGAAAGGAACATGTATTAGAGTCACCCTCTTTAAGCCACACCTCCCATGATTTTTTTCTCCACAGCGGCTTCACTTTACCATACAAATCTCAAAGTTAAAGTTAAATTTGAGCCTCTCGCTCTAAGTTAGCTTGACTATATGGCAGACACTGGACTTCTTCCAATCACGCCTCACCCCTTGTAATTATAACTGGGTTGTCATCTTACCTTTTGAATTACCAAAATCTCAAGGCTTTATTTCTTAAAGTTTTAAGCTCAAATTCCTATATTTAGAGATTTATGGACCATGTCTTTTCCATGATCTATGACTTTTACAATGTACAAGTCGGATCGTATGCTCATGCTTCAAAGAACCGGAAACGCGTCCACCCTTTCATATCATATATATAGCAATCTAACATAATATATATATATATATATATTTTATTTACATTCGATTAGATTTGTGAAAAAAATATGATTTTATAGAAGGCGAAGGGCTCATTAGGAATCAATTTTTTTTCAATATATACTCCATACAAGGTTGTTAAAAAAGTAACCTTTATTTTGATTTATTCTGATAAAATAGAAATCACCTATCATAATATATGTCATATATATTAAACACTTGTAGCTCGATTGGTAAAATAGTATCTCCATCCAAATAGACTTTTTTTACCGCCGCACAAAGAAACTATTTTGTTAGAATGAACAAGATATTGCAATATTGTCCAGTCACTAGCTTGGCTATCGAAATCATTAGTATCAGAGTGTAAGCTCCAATCCAAGTGGTGGTATTAGGCCCCTTAGCTATTGCTCTTTATGAAATGACCCGGTCTGCCCCATTCCTCAAAAGAGGTTATTATGGGATACATATCTACCAAAATTTTAACTAATTTTGGTTCCGACAAATGAATAATCATTGAGTCTTCCTATTTCCGGACAGCACATGTAAAGAGAATTTCATCTCTTCAACAAGTTTAGTAATGAGCATAATGGCCTTATTGTTTTGATGGAGAGAAGAACCTATGAATAGCTTTTCGAGAAATTTTCAAACAAACAATTTCAACGAAATCTTTCAACTTCTTATTTTATTATGTTCAACTTTATGTATTCCTCTATCTTTAGAGTACATTGAATGTACATAGATAGCTACAACGGAGTTTATGTTATTCATATTAACAGCTACTATAGGAGGAATATTTTTATGCGGTAACCTCGTGACCGGACTTCCATTTTTTTTTGTCAAACTTGCATTTATGCTTATTTTGATAAAAGTCCAAAAGTCTATTTGGATTTTTAGTTATTATGTTTGTTCATTAAATAAGTGATGATCCAACTATTCTAACTCAATGAATTTATGGAATTAATTTTTAATCTTATAAAAGTTTCTCGGGTTTTGAATGGATACCAATTTCTTTTTTGGTAATTATCGCTTTCATTGTTCCCCTTATGGAGGTATTGATGGTATTCGTGAACCTGTTTCTGGATATCTATTTTATGGAAACAAACTCATGTACGGTTTTGTAGAGTGACAGCAAGGGTGACTTATCTATCAACTTTTCCACCATCATCCCTAAAAAAACGCGGTCTGGGTTAACGTACGGCTCATCGTCGTCGAGTCTGACACAATATGTTAACTCGATTTTTGTTGTCTGTTGAACGTGGTTCGGAGTGACCATGTGATCCCCCATATGTTGGGTCCCAGAAGAGACATTGTGTGCGGCTCCGATACAGTTGGGATCTGTCGCATCCCATCCCGGAACATTGATACTGACACGTCAGCTAGTGTTTGGATGCATAAGCATCCCGCACCGGATCATTGACGTTGACACGTCCGGTAAGGAACTTATTTGCGACAAGTAGTGCATGAAGTTGACAACATGTAGGTCGTTGTCAATGACAAACATAGTTCCTGCTCGGCCTCGGGCAACTTATGGTGCCTCGATTTTTAAGTCGTGAAGCGAGCGGTCGACCGGTAATTGAGCGTATAGCGTATCAATGAGATTAGCGTACTTAACCGTATTGGAGATCACAATTAATGTGTTCTTCGGTGACGTGTATAAAATCTCTGTGATGTTGGGTCCACTGCCCATCGTTCCATACAGTGACACTCTCTAAAATGAATTGATTCCACTGACAAACAACGATGATTATTAGACAGGAAGGAACAACATGGATATATAATCACCGAAGTCGGAGAAAGATAATGACCGAATGAAAATAAAATTCGGTAATAATCTCTAACTTCGGAGATGACAATATCTCCGATGTCGAGTATGATTGGCCGAGGTCGATGCTAAGTATAACACTGATTTCGGATAAGATGGATATCTCCTACTTTGTTTGCGTTGGTAAAATGACCGATTTTGGAGATACCGTACACAGGGATATTATCTGAAGTCAGGGCTATGGTTCACCGAATGGGTGTTAATGGGCGAAGTATTCGACTTTCCCAAACAAGACTTACGAACATCTACGATTGCGAGATTATTACCTAAATTAGAAAAATACTATATTTTCAGTAAACATACAACACTATGGCCACGACAAGCTGCATTGGTATGGATTCTTCTGAAAGTATTTGATGATGAATAGTAAAGAATGGTTGAAGTGAGAGTTATGATTCTCGAGTGGTATAGGTGGTTGAAGTGAGAGTTAGAGTTCTCGGGTTGTATAGAGTGAGAGAAGCGTAAGAGTAAAGAGAGAGGAACAAATTACCAAAATTGAACTTAAGAGCAAAATGAGAAGGAAATAGTGAACATCACTAGTTTTAAAATTTTGAAATATTCATGTCCAAGTATAAATGTTCACTCTACTTCATCACTAGATAGTGAGTGTGTCTGGTTCAGCTCAAAAGGCCTTTTTTATTTTTTAAATAAATTAAACTACTTTTTTAGTGTTTGGTAAAACTGTTGTTACAAAAAACCCAAAATAGATTTTTGATTTTTTTACATGAGTCGTAAAAGCTAGGATTCATAGCTTTTTTGGTTTTTTCTAAAAATAAAAATACAATTTTATTTTATTTTAGTCTTTTTACCCTAAAATATTTATTTTATCAAACACTAAATCAACTTTTGTTACTAACGACAACTGTTTTATTAATATTTTACTAAACACTTGTCAGATTTTTCTTTTTTTAAACAATTTTTTTTGCAAACTTAAAATATGAACAATTTTACAAAAACAAATTAAGTTGTGCCAAACGGGCCCAATTAATATTCCCTATATATAGACTTGGTTGCGAGGGGTCGAAACAAAATAATCAAGTCAGATTAATCTCTTAAATCGAGAGGGTTGAAGTGCTTTATTAGGACAACAATTTCGATACATAGTAATGATCAAGGTGTTATATGTCGCGAATTTCCATGGGCATGACCGATTTTCTTTTCTCAGAGAAATGCGAAACAAAAATGTTGTCGTTTCGTTGTCGTTTTCTAAAATTTTGCGACATGTCGCTGGCACGACCATTTTGCTGCCCAATGTCGTTTTTGTTAAGAAAAACGTGGAAAACTGGTGCAAATTTCCTTAAAAAGTTAAAATTTTGTGGCGAAAATACCAATCAAACTTTCGGTAAGTGGCGGTGCACGCGTGTGGTAATGGTGCATTTGTGTGAGTCATTTCCCTTCCACCACAAAAGTGAGTGACCCCAAGCCCTTGTACTAATTTTTTTGGTATTAAACCATTCCAAACTCGTGTAATCTAGCAATGTGAGACTCTTTGGTAACTAATATTATACACTTCACTTCACCTAATAAATTAACTTAATATTATACGCTGCAAGGCTTCAACTAATAAAATGACTTAATATCATACATTTCACCTACATATTTAAGTTACATATATACAATTATGACTTGTGTTATTAAATATATGTAGTTTTGAACCTATATAAATATCTTGCCTAAATACTCAAATTTTTTTTCTGAGTATATCTCGAAAACCCCATCGAAATGCAGTATATGCCCATGAAAAATATGCGATATTTTTGGCATGCAACATGCAATTTATTTTCGATTTTGCCCATTGACATACCCATCGGCAAGTAATATGTCCGTAAAATAAATATTGCGAATCGACATCGGCAAGCAACATTTCAAACCCTGGTAATAAAATATATAAGGAATTAAACTAGTAATATTGTAAAAACAATGATATTTGTGACATAAATATATAAAGTGTGGTAAACAAAAATTTCATGTATATAATATTTATTTTCAACATAAAGCATAAAAATTTAAGAACTAAGGCAACATGTATAAAATATATGTACATATATATATACATATATTCTGGAAATGATGCAACATAGAGTCAATCTAAAAAATTATGGCAAAAATAACTAAGTTTTTTTCTTTTTTCTTTTTAAATCGATAGATGTTATCCACTTTTCCGTTAGTTTTTTTGTTTTACTATTTCTGTCAGCGACGACGTCAATAACAAATAAACTCAAACAATATCAACTTCACAAACTTCAAAATAAACCTGGATGTGAATGAAGATTCTTAGAACATTAACAACACAAATTCTTATTTTCCTCCTCACTTTCTTTTCAAATTCTCAGTTCATCTCCTCAATAGCACCACAATTTACGTTGTTTACGTCATTAGTGGCGGAAATTATAAAAAAAAAACCAACAAAAAAGTGGATGAAGTCTATTGATCCGTTATTAAACGTGAACTTGAGTACTTTTGTCGCATTTTTTTATAGGGTTAATGACGGTAAAAATCCCCAAAGTTTGGTCAAAGAGCCCTTCAGGTACCCAAAGTCGAAAAATGACGGTAAAAGTATCCAAAGTCAGTTTTCGGGCGTTGACCAGTCCAACCCTTTAACAGAGTTAAATTTTCAGTTAACCTTTTCCACGTGGGCGCGTTTGGGCTGCTGACAAAGACGTTTCTCGCCACATGTACAACCACCACATCAACTTCTTTCTTACTCTCTCACACCGACATCTCCATTCCTTTCACCCCTCTCTTTTATCGATCTGTTCTTCTTCACTCAGAAACCATAAAGCCAACACTTCTTCTCGACGAATGGCGGCTAACTTCGGCGAACCCAACCCAAACCCACCCGCTTCCGAAAAGTGGTGGCGTGATCCAGACACGGATCCTCCTCCGCGTTACGGTAAGCAGCTTCGAACCCTGTTAACGACCTTGCATGGGAATAAAAAGATGGATTTTAGTGAAAGTTCCCAACTTTCTTGTGTAAAAAGCTTCCCTTTTGTGTTTAAGACATAAAAAACCCCGACTTTTTTTGTGTAAAAGTTAGGGTTTCTGAAAAAATGCGATTTGTTCGGCTTTTATAGTCTCAGATCTGGTTGGTGAGGGTCTTTATTGAAGATTGATGTTGGTGTATATGCTTTTAATGTATTATTTTAGTTTAGTTTTTTTTCCTCTTGTTTTCTGTTGCGAGCAAATAAACAATGCATAGTATTTGGGTCCACTTGGTCTGTTAGTCACATGGTTCCCTCTCTGCAACCAAAAAACAAAGCACTTTGTCCCTTTGTTGTTTCTTGTCTCCATTCTGCCCAAGTCAACGTATTTTTCAAAGGCTGGGTTGCTGTAAGCAGTTTATTTTTTTGTGGGTTTGTTTATTAGTTGACTTAGGGCATGAAAGTCATGCACGTGTGTTAGTCCCTGAATATTTTTCTTTATGGTTAGTTACCGATATTGATTAAAACTATTTTTGTTTTGCAGAACTCAAAACAAATGATTTCACGTTGAGTCTTTACTATAACGGCGTGTGGACATTGAGCGGAGGAAAACGAGGTTATCACGGTGGCCGTATTGCGAGCTTCGATTTCATGGATTCAGATTATTTTAGATATGCAGACGTCGATCGGTTGGCAAAGGACGTGGGACAAGAGGCCAACGATGGATATTGGTTCGTACCCCGCGGGTGCGAAGTCAACGACGGGACGATATTATCTTCAAATGAGGACTGCCGCCGGATGTTGCGGGACTTGCAAGAGCGGAAATATAGGAACGCTAACGTCTATGTTGTCCGGACAATTATCGCACAACAACCTGATGATGTCCCGGAGACAGAGGAGAATACCGAGGTCAACAATGATCTAGAACAGCCGGTCTCTCCTATCAAACTACCGTACGCTGATCCATTTTCTGAGTCTGAACAAGGAAGTTGGAATAAAGAAGATGAAGAACAGGTTGCAAGACTCTTTGAATCATTCGATGACGCCGCAGATAATGACGCTGCAGAAGATGATGTAGAAGCAGATCTGGACCTAGCCGAGGAAGAGTATGCTGCTTCGGAGGATGATGTGCAACCGGTTCCTAATGTGTTTGAGGAGTGGTTTAATGCCGGAGAGCCGGACGGGGAAGAATCATATCCGAACTACATTCCTAGCGACGAAGAAGATGAACATAGTTTATCGGAAGACTCCGAGGGTGAAATTGTGTTGCGGAGGAGGAACCGTAACTTCATTCCCGACAGATCGTGGTCAGAGTTCAAGTTTTTACTTGGCATGGTCTTCCCTTCCATTCAAGAGTTACGGGCGGCGATGAAGGAGCATTTCATCTACATAGACCGGGATTTCGTAGTTATCAAAAATAATTTGCAAAAGTATAGAGCTCACTGCAAGCAAAAAGGATGCGGGTGGATGTTATATGCTCGGGTGCAAAAGACGGACAATGTGTCGTTTCGGGTCAACACGTTGGTCGACAAACACGACTGTGGAATCGTGTTACACTCACGACTCATTAACTCGACATGGCTTGCAAAACACTTCGTCAATCAGTTCCATTCAAATCCAAACATGAGCTACGATTAGTTTCGGGACTTGATTAGCAGCACGAAGTTCTCCAACACTTCCAAGTAAGTTCTCGTACAAGACTTATTTTTTTTTTACAGAACTGTATTTAAATTTTAGAATTGTTTAACAATTTCTTTTTGCTTTCCTTTACATAGGAGCGTGTTCTACAGAGTCAAGAGGAAGGCAATAGCTTTGTTACATGGCAAAGACGAGGAGCAGTACGCAATGCTTGAGGCATATTGTGTCCAATTGAAGGCGTTGAACCCCGGTACTACAGCCGTAGTGAAGACTCAAATATCCGATGGCAGAGGGTGTTCCTACGTGTTTACATATGCATGGGAGCTGCCAAGTCGGGTTTTGCGCATTGTCGGCCACTAATCGGCTTAGACGGGTGTTTCCTCAAGGGTCAACAAAGAGGATTGATTCTTGCTGCAATTGGGATTGATGCCAACAACTCAATGTTTCATATTGCTTATGCCATCTGTGAAAAGGAAGACACTTCGACATGGACTTGGTTTCTAAAGTTCCTGAAAGAGGATCTCGCCGATGTCATAGACGTTCAGAACCAGAAATTCACAATCATGAGCGACAAACAGAAAGGGTTGGAGAATGCCGTATCCAATGTTTTTTCAGGGTCTGAGATTCGGTTTTGCGTTAGACACCTATACGCGAACTTCAAGGGCCAGTTTTCCGGGAAAATTCTGAAGAACGCTTTGTGGAAGGCAGCTAAGGCCACAACTAAATCTGAGTGGAAGAAGACAATGAACTAGCTGAGGGCACTGAACGAGGAGGCTTTCAACTGGCTTATGGCCAAGCCGCCTAGCGAATGGACGAAGTCCCACTTCTCTTACTTCAACAAATGCGACATGCTTACGAACAATCTTTGTGAGTCGTTCAACAGTGCCATAATAGGTTCAAGAGACAAACCAATTATTGGTTGTCTAGAGCACATCAGATTTTGGTTCATGCAAAGACTGTTTAGAAACCGAACAAGCGTGGCTAGGTGGGTTGCTCCCGTGGGGAAAAAAATCTTAAAGATTCTCGAGAAAGAAAAGATCACTTCTAGACATTGTTCTGCGTCTAGGGCAGCGGAGACCAAGTTTGAGGTGTGGTACTTCAAGGAACAATTTGCCGTCAACTTGGCGGAGAATACGTGCTCGTGCATGGGCTGGAAACTATCGGGATTACCATGCGCACATTCAATGGCAGCTATATTGTCTATCAACGGACAGCTCTATGACTATGTCAACAATGCTTACAAGGTGGAGGCCTACGTGGCGCAATACGCGAGGGAGATTGAGCCTATGCTGTCCCAAGACCAATGGCCAGTTCAAGATGAGGCCACTGAAGTCATTCACCCCCCTGTGTGGGTTGCGTTGCCTGGTCGTCCCAAAAGGAAGCGAAGACGGGATGCCACCGAACCACCGCCGAGTCGTACCAAATTCTCTAGAAGAGGCACGATAAATAAGTGTTCAAATTGTGGACAGCCAGGGCATACTATGCGAACATGCAAGAATGCAAGCTCATCGTCGGTACGTTTTTAAATTATAACAAACGAGCTCTTTTTGTATTTAATGGTTAGTAGTTATAAGTGTTACGTAGTTATAAATACTTAGGGATGAGTCCCTTGTTTTTTTTTATTGTTTCAGACTACTCAGCCCAAGAAGCGAGGACGGCCGAGGTCCGCGAACGCGACTCCGGAAACTATGAAGAGGCGTGAAAGGATGGAAAGGAAGAGGCATCGAGAGGCTTCATCGCGGGCAGTTTCTGAATCTGTTCCAGGTCCATCTCACCCGACCCCATCTCAGCCGGGTCCGTAGATCCCGGTCGGTTACTATTTTGGAACAGTATTACTATTATATTATGATGATGGCCTTTATTTTGGAACAATTTATTACTACTAATATATCGTAGTAGGCCTAAGGTTATGTAATGAATCCCGTATACTTTCGGTTATTGATAAGGCCTAATTATTCTAATAAATAAAGGATATTTCTTGATATATTACTTTGATTTATTTATTAGAATGGAGCTATTATGTGGTGTTTATATGTGCAGGGCGAATGTGAAAATAAATCAACAACAAGGGCCATATTGCAATGGACTGTATCGTAAAAATGGAAAGCATACAATTCCAAAGACCAAAATTGCAAATAAAACAAACTTGAAGACCAGCTCATACTCTTGCGCACTCACCACCTCACAAAAAGACAAAGGAGCCATATTAGTCACTCAAGAAAAGAGGAAAACGCTTTTTTTAGAGGGAAGAAAGAACTTCATTAATAATAGGGCCTTAAATCCCTTTGAACATACATATCGAGCCACTCCGGGCAAGTACATGACCAAAGCTCCGACGTCCCCTCGAGGACACAAGATTTAGCTAACACATTAGCTACTTCGTTACAAAGTCTAGGGATCCACCGAAGCTTCCCGGTTGGCGCGACTTTCGTTAGCAAGTCTTCGATGCTCCGAATAATGGGTCCTTGCAAGCTATGGAAAGCTTTCCCATTGATTAGATGAATAGCCCGGATACAATCGGATTCGACCATTGATACTTGCCAACCTCGATCAAAGGCGAATTGGAGGCCGTGGAGGATCGCCGCACATTCCGCTATTAACACAGAGTCCACCACACCTAACCGCACGGCCATAACCCCAAGAACCTCACCGTGAGGGTTTCTCACCACTCCGCCCACCGCCGCATGGCTGAGCCCTCCCATCCATGCCGCATCAACATTGAGCGTTAGCCCCCCATTTTCCGCCCCCTTCCAAGAGGATTGCCTTGCCACTTTGTCACCGAATCCCAATAAGCCCGTGGTTTTCGTCGCTTTCTTGAAGCTTGCGAGCCATCCCCCCGTCTTTTCAATCCAAATCTCCGGTCTCTTTGAATAATTCTCGAAGAGTTTGAGGTTCCGGTCCGACCACGACGCCCACACTAACCCGCAAAAAAGCTCCAAGTTTTCCACGGAAAGAGTTTCCATTGCTCGGAGGCATAACTCTTTAATCGGCATCCATCCCGTTTTCTCGGACCACCGGGACAAGATCGAGCTTTTCCAAATTGCTTGTGCTCTATCACAACCCCAAATTGCATGGAGGCTATCCTCCCGGGAGTGCTCCGCAAAACTTACAAAACGGTAAGCAATCGATCCCTCTCCCGCGGAGAGCGCCAAAAGTCGGTAAAGCGTCAAACCACACCCGTCACACTAAGTGTTTGACTTTGGGAGGGATTTGTAGTCCCCACAAAGTATTCCACCATTGTGGTTCGTGGGAATCCGAGCACGATGGTCCATCTCGGCAAGTCGATCTCGCGAGTCGGTATCCCGACCGAACCGTGTAATCTCCGTTCTCCTCAAAATGCCACACAAGCCGGTCCGAGGTGTCTTCACGGCTCAAGGGAATTCTCACAACCGCTTCGGCATCAAAGGGGTTCATCATGTTCCGAACCAAGTCTTGGTCCCATTTTCCATCCTTGATAAAGTCCGCCACTCTCCAAGGGTACTCATCATCGGGTTCACCGGTTATCACTCCAAAATTTCCGGATCTCGGGATCCAAGGTTGAGAAAAAGCCCTAATGTTCCCGTTCTCGACTTGCCATCTAATTCCACGTCGAACCAAATCTCGTCCCTAACAAAGACTCTTGCAAATGAAAGAGAAATGGGGCTTACATTCGAAGTCGAGAACCGATGCAAACGGGAAGTACTTGGCTTTGAGCACACGAGCCGTCAAGCAATTGGGGTTTTGGAGGATTCGCCACGTTAACCTCCCGAGGAGGGCACGGTTAAAATCACCGAGGTCTTTGAAACCGAGGCCCCCGTCGACCTTCGGTTTTGCGATGAGCTCCCATCGTTTCCAATGAATTTTCCGCTTGTCTTCCGACCCGCCCCACCAAAATCTAGCGATGAGACTATGGAGCTCGTTGATAATGGTGGACGGGATCCGAAAAAGGCTCATATAATATGTCGGGATAGTTTAGATGACCGCTTTCACAAGGATTTCGCGACCCCCTGCCGAAAATAACTTTGCTTTCCACGCCCGAAGGTGCTTGTTAACACGGCTCGTGAGGTTCCTAAAGATTGCCACTTTTTGACGACCAATTTGCGTTGGAAGCCCAAGATAGGACTCAAGATTCTCGACCACGGCCATATTAAGAGTACTAGCAAGAAATGTCACCCGGTCCTCCGGAATATTGCTCGAGACGCACATCATGGACTTTTCCATGTTGACCCTTTGTCCCGACCCTTTCTCGTAGGTCCGGAGGATGGAGCTAATTGCATTACAACAATCTTCCTTGGCATCACAAAAGATGATACTGTCGTCCGCGAAGAGGAGGTGCGTTACCGGGGGGGCCTCTGGCCGACACATAAACCCTCGGAGAAGGCCAAGGCGTTCTTGCCCACGTATAAGGGCGGAGAGGCCTTCCGCGCAAACAAGAAAGAGGTATGGCGATAGGGGACATCCTTGCCGAAGCCCCCTTGCCGGGGCGAAGGTTCTACCGGTTCTCCCATTGATAACCACGGAGAAGACCGGTGTAGAGATGCAATCGCGGACCACGTCGGTCACTCTTGAGCGGAACCCCATTCTCTTCAACATTGCGTCAACGAAGCCCCATTCAACTCTATCATAAGCCTTGCTCATGTCGAGTTTGAGGGCTAGACTTCCTTTCTTCCTCTTGGTCTTCCGTTTAAGTGAGTGGAGAAGCTCAAAAGCAATGACGACGTTGTCAGTGATTAGTCTACCGGGAACAAAGGCACTTTGAACGTCGGAGATAACGGAAGAAAGCGCCTCTTTGATCCGGTTAGCCACCACCTTGGTCACGATCTTGAGAGTCACGTTACAAAGACTAATAGGGCGGTAGTCTTTGACCTTCAACGGGTTTTTGATCTTTGGAATGAGAACGATGTTTGTAGCGTTCCATGCCCGAGCACTAGAGCGTCCGTTCAAAATAGCCAAGCATTCTTTGCGCACCTCATCACCTAGCACATTCCAAAACCGTTGAAAGAAAATAGCATGGAAACCATCGGGGCCCGGGGCTTTGCGGGGTCCCATCGAGAACAAAGCATTATCCACATCTTCGGCCGTGAACTCCTCATCCGAGAGGTGTTGTTGCCACTCCGGAAGTGAGCGGGTATCCTCGCGGGTGATCGCTTTGAAGTCGTTTTTGGATGCACCATTCGAAGTGAAAATCTCGGTAAAGTACCTCTCAAAGACCTCGCGAACCTCCCGTTCCGTCGTAATCCAAACTCCTTCCTCGTTTTGGATTCCACGAATCAAGTTTTGTGACTTCCTCCTCCCGGCCCTCAAGTGGAAGTAGGCCGAGTTCTTGTCGCCTCCATTAAGCCAATCCGCCCTCGCTCTTTGCTTCCAATAGTATTCCTCAACTAAGAGTAGGGACTCAAGCTCGGAACCGACCTTTTTTGCTTCTTCCCGAGTTTCTATGGACACCTCATCTCGGTTGATTCTCTCTAGCGTAGCCGACAAAACCTTAATCCTCCTTTCTATATGTCCAAGCGACTTGCAAGCCCAATCTCGCAAGGCACCCTTGCAAGCGGTGAGACCGCCTATCACGGATCCTCCTCCCCCGTCTCTCCAAACCGGCCTTCCACTAATCCCGGACTATAGAGGCACAATTTTCGTTTGCGAGCCATCCCGGTTCAAAAGCCCACCTCTTCCTTGACACCCCGTTCACCGGAACGATCGGCGGTTTATCCGTTGTATCAATAAAAAGAACCCGGTGGTCGGACCCCCAAAAATCAAGAGTCTCCACCCTACTCCTCGGAAACCGCCTCATCCAAGCCGAATTGGCACATGCCCGATCAAGCCTACATTGGACATTATGAATTCCACTTTGCATGTTATTCCACGTGAATGTTTCTCCGTCGAAACCGAGGTCAATAAGCCCGCAAGCATCAAGCGTTTCTCCAAACTTAGCCATTTCGGATGGCCGGCGTCGAGACCGGCTAAAGTGCTCGGAATCATATAAGACCTCGTTAAAATCTCCGGCACACAACCAAGGGCTTTCATCGCCATTATGAATCCTCCTAAGCAATTCCCATGAAAGATGCCGAAGCGTCTCGTTCGGCTCACCGTAGAATCCGGTGAACCTAGAGTCTCTTCCAAGCTCGTCTTTTACCGTGGCATCAATGTGTCCTCTTCCGAAACTCTTAATGGTGACCTCGATGTTACCATTCCACAGAAGATATAGTCCACCACTTTGCCCAATAGCATTGACCCCGAGGCCATTTGCGAAGCCCAATTTCCATTTCAAACTCTCTGCCCGTCCTCCTCTTAATTTTGTTTCCGCAAGAAAGAGGAGGTCCGGCTTCCGCTCACAGATTAGCCTCTGTAAGCGGATCATCGCCCGGGAATTTCCTAATCCCCGGACGTTCCAACACAAGATTTTCATGATGTCCGGTCAGCTCGTGTCCCACGAGCCGCCGATATCATAACTTGAGTCTCACCCTCCCGATCAGCAATCTGAGATGAAAAATCTGTCAAACCAAGGTCAGTTGACCTCCCCGTAGCCTATACTAAAGTATTAGCCTCCTCAATTTTTTGACGTTTCCCTCGTCCGCTCTGCCCTGACTCTCCCCCGACGAGAGATGAACTTTGCTGAGAAGAATGGGAAGTTTTGATGACTTGTGTGCAAACAGAGGAAACAGAGTCCAAACACTCTGTTTTGGTCATATTTGCTCTCGGGTTGGTAATAACATTCTGTCTGCACAACTCATTGGACTCACGTGCCAAAGAAAAGTCACGTGTTAAAGGGGGCAGCAACTTATGTTGGGCTTCCATGGCTTTTAAAAGCCCCACTGCAGGCCCATGAATCGTGGCAAAAGAATTAGAGGGAAAGAGCACACCTTGTGGGCCCAGTGGGAGAGAGAGATGGACTTTGAGCGCAGCACATTCGCCCGCAACGTCATAGTCACCCACTTTCCTATTTTTGGCACACGTCTCGCTCGAGCCAAAGCCATCAGAGACAAAGGTTTCTCCTCCCAAGCTCAGTTGACTAGGGAGAGGGGGGTTGCTCATCCCTTTTACCAGACCTCTGCAGCCCGTACGACGCTCAGCCCCCCTTTTCCCATTCTTCGATCTGCGAGCTTGTCCGTTCGTCCTTCCTCCCGATTTGTCTCCCAGAAAGGTATGGGAAACCCTTTCTTTTCCTCTGGATTGCATCGTCTGGTTATTCCTAGCATCCCCTAAGCTCTTTAGCTGCTCGTTCTTTTTTCCATGATGCGCAGACCTAGTGCATGCCTGATCCAACGGCTCATCAAGATGGGCGTCGATCTCACGCGCTCCGATTGGGTTTGGGATCGTCGACGCGTGGCCAGCAGAGAGGCTCGCTGCGTTCTGCACATTCCCCGATGCAGGGAGGTCCAGGCTTGCCTGCACTGGGGCTTGTTCGACCAGCAAAGAGTGGCCGGAGCCTCCTTCCACCGGCCTTAGAGCACCGAGAGTCTCCTCTTTGGAGGTCGCCTGAGGACGGGCATTCTCCTTGGGATCTATCTCTGCAGATGTTCTCCCCCCATTAGAGAAACATGTATCCAATTTGGATCCCGCACCGATCCACTCGCCGAACATCGGCACCGCCGGGAAGCCTTCCTTGCATATGCGTTCTTCCGTCTCATCGCTGCACTCTGTCTCTCCGTGGCCAATCACACTGCATCGATAACAGAAGGTCCCAATGTTTTCGTATTTGGCTTGAATCCAGATCGGTGGTAAATTTTTCCTATCGAGGAAAAACCCTGCTTTCAAGGGCTTGAGCACGTTTACATCCACACGGATTCTAACGAAAGCAGAGAACCTTGCATCCTTCCCCGTTTCGCAGTTCAGAGCCTCTCCAAAGAGGTGAGCTATTCGGGTTAGGGGTTTCTCTGAGACCATTGCCGGAGGGAGACCCGAGAGACGAATCCAAAAGGGGCACCTCGTGAAACTGACCTCCCCCAGCTGGAGGTGTTCTGGCCATGTTTCCAGGAGAAACTGCACTCCTTTGATTGTCCATGGACGCCGCGACAGAACATCGTCTCTGTCTTTCCGGTGTTTGAAAGTAATTTTGAAGATTCCAGGTGTAATTTCCAACACAGTCCAATCTTTGATTCTCTCCCATATTCTAGTCAGGGCTGCCGAGATAGTGTTACGGCTTAGCTTCCTAGAAGATAGGAGTTTCCCGAGCAAGACGGAGTTGCCCCCGCCCACTCCACACTCCGGTTGTTCACCGACATCCCAACCGAAGTCTTCATCGCACAGAGAAAGGGTTGAAACCCTCTCTTTGCTCCCTGAACAAGCTGCCATGGCACCTTAACCTACCACCGAAGAGGATTCGGAGTAGCACCCATCCGACAATGTTTGTGTACTTCACTCAGACAGATGGTGAAGAAAAGAGAAAAGCAAACAAACCCCGAGACGAGCATCAATGAGTCCAGAAACACGAAGCTTCGCCAAAGTCTCTACTGGTCGCAATGACTGAACGTCATCACTGTTCTTCGAAGATGCCGGTCAGTTAGCTTCGCCGTAACCAATGTCCGTGGTTACAGTTTCGTCATCGCCGCTGCTCTCCGGAGATCCGTTGGTGTTCGAAATTGGTCCGCGGAGTCGCCGCTGCCCATAGAGTTCCATGTTGCCGTGCTACCTCGTGATGGGCCGAGCTCACCAAATAAAGCCCAACAATGATTCGATTTAAGAACCACGGTATCACTGGAATTCTGTTGAGATATTTACGTGAAGATTGATTTTCCCATTCTGATAATCAAATTGTGGTTAGGGTCGTTAGTTAGGGTTAGCAACATGATATAAATAGCCTCACTATTATTCAGAGGAGGGGTCGTTCGTTCTTGGAGAGGCAGAGTCGTTCGGGAGGAGAAAGAGAGCTGCCCGAGGAGCTGCTCTTCATGCTTTCTGGTTTTATTATTCCCTCTCTCGGTGAAACGATGAACGTGATCGGCTAAGTCTGTAATTGGTTTGAGTTTCTGACATTATGATTCAATAAATCTGTGAGACATTATTTTGATCAATCATCAATCCGTGAATATCGATCTCGTTATCTAGAATTATATTATGTTATCAACGATATCTCTTTTCCAATTTATATCAATTTCAATTGTCAGATTACGTTAATTTATCAATTGTTTCATTGTGATCGGTGATTGTGTATTAATCGTTAGCGTGATATTATTATAGATTTCTTATAAGTACATCGACTGTATTTTTGAAGTTTATATACCGTTAATTAATTGACTCGTCGTACTTGTCTTTTGATTGTTGAACGCACGTTTGGTTAGTTTGCTACGCGGTTAGTGAAATAGCGAAACAGGTAAAGGAGATCGGCTGAATTAAATATTACCGCGGTGTTTTATTGTTCATTTTTATTGAAGTGTTCTAAATATTAATGCTGCTTAGATTTTAAATTTAGTTACGTTTTATTGGATTATCTCTGAGTTAGGTTTGATTTAATTGCGTTTCAATTGAATTAAATAATCTTAAGGAATACGTTAATCGGTAAGATATTCTGTAGGTTGAAGAACAAATTTATGTCGATGATCAGATGAATTGAATCATTAGTGGAAGTTACTCATGCCAATCGGTTCTCATATTATTTTCTCACAATTTTCTCTCTTTTTATTTACTTATTATCTCAAACCAAAAATCCCCCTTTTTACTTCGCTTTTATTATTTTTGCAACGTTATTAGAAAACTCTTCGTGGGATCGACCCATACTTACACTACTACATAAGTTTTGAAGGTTACGATTTTTATTAGTAATTTGGGTTGCATACGACAGCACACCAGTTATGATGGTTGGGTGTAGTTTAACCCTAATTTTTGTGTAATGCGACACAATATGTTGTTCCGGTGGACAACATATTGTAGAGCATTATTGAACAATGTAAGACGTGTTATCGATGGACAACTTATTACCGGTTTTAAGTATCCTATTAATGTGCAGTTTAGCTAATTAATTTTGTTCTCTAATTAATGT
This sequence comes from Parietaria judaica, assembly GCA_954871525.1. Taxonomy (NCBI): domain Eukaryota; kingdom Viridiplantae; phylum Streptophyta; class Magnoliopsida; order Rosales; family Urticaceae; genus Parietaria; species Parietaria judaica. The sequence continues at coordinate 7,582,007 of OX940868.1, forward strand.
CGTTTATTTCCAATCTTAATATACATGATGACAAACTTGGTCAAACATGATCAAGATATTGAATTCATAATATAAATTATAAAATAATTATTATTTTTCAAATGTTATGAACAATGTAATATATTACAGTGATTTAGTGATGATATTAAGTAAATTTTATATTCGAGCAATTAAAAAAAAATCTCAAATGATTGTTGATGTCAGATTTCGTCAAATCCATCCTTAACATAACGCGTGCCATTATGGCCCAAAAACAACGTCGAATAGAGGCAAGAAATATGTTGACCATAGTCAACATAAAAGCCCAGTTTGTGAATGAAGGCTTAACCCATGAAGAAAGGCCCAATTCGCAGAAAAAGCCCAAAGTGAAAAGGCTGAATAAACCCTAACCCTATAAATAATAAAAGAAACCTCATTAAGAGAGGATCCAAGAAAAATCAGCCGAGAGACATTCAGCCAAGAAGGAAGAAAAAGAGAGGAAAGAGAAAGAAGAGAGAAGAAAACCAACGAAACAGAGAAGAGAAAGAATGAAGAGATCAAGCCAAAACTCATTGAACTACGTGATGACCTGATCCTGGTTTGCCGGGTACGTAGACAGCCTCGTCGAGAGTGGCGTGGTGCGGCATCAAATCATAATTTTATCATTATTCTTCGATTGTCCAAGCTAATAAACGGGGAAAACCGAGTCCTTTCGGGATAAATAAATCAGGGAATAATCGTGTATATATTTATATTGCGTTCTTTACGGTTTTCCTTGTGACTGCAAGGTGGTGAAAATCGCCCTCTACAGTTTGGCGCCCACCGAGGGGGCTTAGTTTTTCTCTAACTCACAGCCAGGAACTCAAAGAGAAGACGACTGACGATGATAACGACAGCACCGAGCGCTGATCTCGTCTTTACCTTTGATAAATAAAATTGTGTCTTTTTTAGCGTTTTCTTACAAACCATGTCTTGAGCTTCGATTTGACGGGTCATTCGCCTCTATCGGATGCTCAAGGCAGAAGTTATGGACGCCGGAAGATTGGTCACCGAGGACGACGGCTTCGTCAAACGCCTGCTCGTTGCCCGACACTCTTTGGACCATATCCCCGTCGTTATTTATCATCTAAACATAATTTCTAGTTTTTCTCAAAGATTATTTCTTGAGCTTCGATTTGACAGGTCATTCGCCTCTATCGGATGCTCGAGGCAGAAGTTATGAACGCCGGAAGATTGTTCACCGAGGACGACGGCCTCGTCAAACGTCTGCTCGTCGCCCGTCACTCTTTGGACCATATTCCCGTCGTTATTTATAATCTAAACATAATTTCTAGTTTTTCTCGAAGATTATTTCTTGAGCTTCGATTTGACAGGTCATTCGCCTCTATCGGATGCTTGAGGCAGAAGTTATGAACGCCGGAAGATTGGTCACCGAGGACGACGGCTTCGTCAAACGCCTGCTCGTCGCCCGTCACTCTTTGGATCATATCCCCGTTGTTATTTATAACCTAAACGTGATTTCTAATTTTTCTCGAAGATTATGTCTTGAACTTCGATTTGATAGGTCATTCTCTCACATCGGACGCTCGAGGAGAAAGTTAAAGACATTGAAAGATTCGTAAAAAAAAAAAAAAAAAAAAAAAAAAAAAAAAAAAAAAAACCTCGATGAGCTCATCACGAAGAGCTTGTCACGAAGAGGGAAGCTCGAAGAGCTCATCACGAAGAGCTCATCACGACGAGGAGAAGCTAGATGAGCTCATCACTAAGAGGAAAGCTCGATGAGCTCATCACGAGGAGAAGCTCGATGAGCTCATCACGACGAGGAGAAGCTCGATGAGCTCATCACGAAGAGCTTGTCACGACGAGGAGAAGCTCGATGAGCTCATCACGACGAGGAGAAGCTCGAAGAGCTCATCACGACGAGGAGAAGCTCGATGAGCTCATCACGAAGAGGAAAGCTCGATGAGCTCATCACGAGGAGAAGCTCGATGAGCTCATCACGACGAGGAGAAGCTCGATGAGCTCATCACGAAGAGCTTGTCACGACGAGGAGAAGCTCGATGAGCTCATCACGAAGAGGAAAGCTCGATGAGCTCATCACGAGGAGAAGCTCGATGAGCTCATCACGAAGAGCTTGTCACGAAGAGGGAAGCTCGATGAGCTCATCACGAAGAGCTTGTCACGAAGAGGGAAGTTCGAAGAGCTCATCACGAAGAGCTTGTCGCGAAGAGGGAAGCAGAAGAGCTCATCACGAAGAGCTTGTCACGAAGAGCGAAGCTCGAAGAGCTCATCACGAAGAGCTTGTCACGACGAGGAGAAGCTCGAAGAGCTCATCACGAAGAAGAGCTCGAAGAGCTCATCACAGAGAAGACCTCGAGGAGCTCATCAAGGAAGAGCTCGAGGAGCTCATCACAAGGAAGAGCTCGAGGAGCTCATCACTAAGAAGAGCTCGAGGAGCTCATCAAGGAGGAGCTCGAGGAGCTCATCAAGGAGGAGCTCGAGGAAATCATCACCAATAGAAGGTCTTCACCAAAAAGAGCTCGTCACCAGACAGCTCGTCATCAAAGAAAGCTCGCCTCCACCGGGAAATCATCAACGAAGACGCCATTACCAACATTTCGAGGAGATCTGATTGAGACGCGCTCGACGATGACAACCCTCATAAAACCGAAGTATGATGCGGACACGACGAGGTCTATCCTAACCAAGGCACAAAATCGGCGACGAAGTTGGCTGACCTCATCGCAAAAAAAGGTAACAATATACATATATCTACAAAATTATAACGAAACCGGCGAGAGTGCCGAGAAAACATATATATACATTTAGGGTACCGACCAAGCCCAAAACGGCGAAAATGCCTGATATACCAAAGAAAGCCGCTCTGGCGCACAGCTGGGTACATAAGCCGCTACGGCGCATACCCCGGCAAACTACAAAGCCGCTCCGGCGCACAGCTTGGTACGTAAGACGCTACGGCGCGTACCCAAAAACAATACAAAGCCGCTCCGCCGCAAATCTTGATTGATACATCGCGACAGAGCCCGGTGCATACCGACAAGCTCATCGCCGAATATCACAAACTACTACGGCAAAGGGGCCAACATACAAAAAAAACTACTACGGCAAATGGGCCAACATAAAAAAAAAAACTACTACGGCAAATGGGCCAACATACAAAAAAACTACTACGGAAAATAGGCCAACATACAAAAAAAAACTACTACGGCAAATGGGCCAACATACAAAAAAAACTACTACGGCAAATGGGCCAACATACAAAAAAACTACTACGGCATATGGGCCAAGCATACAAAAGAAACGACTACGGCATATGGGCCAAGCATACAAAAGAGAATACTACGGCAAATGGGCCAATATACAAAAGAAACTACTACGGCAAATGGGCCAATATACAAAAGAAATCAAGGGGCGACAAACGCCAAGTATAAATCAATGCCAAGCACTTCTTCGCGACAGAGCCCGGTGCATACCGACAAGCTCATCGCCGACAAATCAGTGCCAAGCACTTCTTCGCGACAGAGCCCGGTGCATACCGACAAGCTCATCGCCGACAAATCAAAAATTACAAATAAGCCGCTCCGGCGCACAGCCCAGTACGTAAGACGCTACGGCGCATACCCCGGCAAACTACAAAGCCGCTCCGGCGCACAACCTGGTACATAAGACGCTACGGCGCATACCCCATAAAATACAAAGCCTCTCCGGCGCAAATCTTGATTGATACATCGCGATAGAGCCCGGTGCATACCGACAAACTCATCGCCGAATATCACAAGCTACTACAAAAAATGGGCCAACACACAAAAAGAAAATCAAAGGCGACAAGCGCCGAAAACAAATCAGTGCCAAGCACTTCATCGCGACGAGCTCGGTGCACACCGACAAGCTCATCGCCGACAAATCAGTGCCAAGCACTTCATCGCGACAGAGCTCGGTGCACACCGACAAGCTCATCGCCGACAAATCAGTGCCAAGCACTTCATCGCGACAGGGCCCGGTGCATACCGACAAGCTCATCGCCGACAAATCAGTGTCAAGCACTTCATCGCAACGAGCCCGGTGCACACCGACAAGCTCATCGCCAAAAAAAGAAGGGAGTACACATACTCCCATACTTCGACACCAACACATCGCGTATAGAAAATTCATAAGCTTTATTAATAAAATTCTTTACAGAATCGATACATGGCAGCCGCAAAATAAGTTACAAAGATAAAGGAAGGTCAATCATCCCGAACAATTTGTCGGCGATTTGCTCTATGACGAACTCCGCGCTCTCAACCAGGAAATCCATAAGAAGTTTCTCCACCGCGGCATAATGCTTGGGGTCTCGCCTCATGAACTCGAGCAGAAATACCCGAAGGAGCCCCTACCGGCTCAGAGATTCCAAACTTGTCGTGTGCTCGGAAAGCCTCATCGTTCGGTCCTCGGAGAGCGTGGTGACGGTACGCCTTATCAGATCTTTCGAGAACTCTTCGAGGATGACAAAGTGCCCATCGCTCTCATTAAGAAACGAGGCTAGCACCCCCTCGGCGTACCTCAACGGACAAGAAACAACATGGCGACGACAAGGTAAAAGGGAAAAAAGTCTGCTACTTTATTGATAATATTGTCGAAGAAAGAGTCCATCGTAGGAAGAAATTCATCACCGCGATGAGTTCGTTGCTATAGCGAGCTCGTCATCACGAGGAGTTTGTCAAAGAAGATTTCACCGTCATGAGAAAGATGCGTCATCCGTCGAAACCAACTACAACTCAGCAGGATTCTGCATCAGCCTCCCAAATGAAATCCACCAACCAGCAGATTACGATAAATTTCTCCGACAACATTTCTCGGGGTAAACGCATCATCAACCAAAGTGGTCAACAGAGTTCGAAATTAATAGTTTGTCTTTCATTTTACCAAGTGTTTCACACTTGATAAAATGGGGGACTAATTGTTGATGTCAGATTTCGTCAAATCCATCCTTAACATAACGCGTGCCATTATGGCCCAAAAACGACGTCGAATAGAGGCAAGAAATATGTTGACCATAGTCAACATAAAAGCCTAGTTTGTGAAGGAAGGCTTAACCCATGAAGAAAGGCCCAATTCGCAGAAAAAGCCCAAAGTGAAAAGGCTCAATAAACCCTAACCCTATAAATAATAAAAGAAACCTCATTAAGAGGGGATCCAAGAAAAATCAGCCGAGAGACATTCAGCCAAGAAGGAAGAAAAAGAGAGGAAAGAGAAAGAAGAGAGAAGAAAACCAACGAAACAGAGAAGAGAAAGAATGAAGAGATCAAGCCAAAACTCATTGAACTACGTGATGACCTGATCCTGGTTCGCTACGTGATGACCAACGAAACAGAGAAGAGAAAGAATGAAGAGAAAGAAAGAATGATCATTATTCTTCGACTGTCCAAGCTAATAAACGGGGAAAACCGAGTCCTTTCGGGATAAATAAATCAGGGAATAATCGTGTATATATTTTTATTGCGTTCTTTACGGTTTTCCTTGTGACTGCAAGGTGGTGAAAATCGCCCTCTACAATGATGTTTTTATGATGTTCGTAAATCGTGAATGGTGAGGGTGACAATGTTGGATTTTAGTATTTATGGTGTGTTTTGTTTTTGTTTTTATTAAATGATTTAATTATTTAATTTTTTTTTTATTTTTAAGTTTTAATTAGGGGATGATGTGGCGGTTGTACACGTGGCAAAAAAACGTCATCGTCAGCAGCTCACGTGGCAAAAGTTAACTGACAAGTTAACTCTGTTAAAGGGTTGGACTGGTCAACGCCCGAAAACTGACTTTGGGTACTTTTATCGTCATTTTTCGACTTTGGATACCTGAGGGGTTCTTTGACCAAACTTTGGGAATTTTTGCCGTCATTAACCTTTTTTTATATAACTCTTTACCTCCCTACTTCAAAACAACTTAAATATTTGTGCCGCTAAGAACCGTATTACGTGCGTCGGTTGAAAACAAAATACAAAAGGCAAGCCATGTATCTACAACAAATACTTATATCTATCATTTATAATATCTTCCTATTATATATATAAACGGAAGAATCGCATTTGCTCAATCTACCTATATATTATATTCTGTATCGCCGAATTCTTCTGAAGTTCAAGCTTCCTCCGGATTCTTCTCCCTCCGATTTGGCTAGGGTTTCTCAATTTCGGATTGTATGAAGCAAATCCGTGTCTTGATTTCTCCGAGCAAAGCTGGGGAGTGAAGTAGAAGGAGGCTCCAGGTTGAGTCGCTGCCTCTGCTGCGCGGATTTTCTGGTGCGGTTTTGGTGTGCTTCGGAGACTATGGAGATCGATTCTCCTCCCCAATCCATGGCCTCCACCATCGCCCCTCGCGATCGAATCGTCCAGGTATACTAATCTAGGGCTTGCGAACTGTGACACATAGTGTATGCATGTATGTATGTATGTATGTGCGATTCATGTCTTCTTCTTGATTGCCAGAGGCTTGCAGTGCTTGGAGTTCCCGAGGATATACTGGACCACTTTCAGCGTGGTTTGATCGATTTCGTGAAGCGTGACCCATCTAGATTGCGGGAGGTAGTGTCCGCTATATTGCCGACTGATGATGAGGTTGCGGAAACTCTGCAAGAAGCGAAGCCGGGGTCTCGGAGAGCGTTGCTGGGTCTGACGATGACGGAGTATTTCCGCGAAAGCATGTCGTGGCTGCAGTGGCTTATGTTCGAGGGCGAGCCGCTCCGTGCTCTCAAGGACATTTCCAACTTGAGCGTTGGGCAGCGCGGCGTGTGTGGTGCCGTGTGGGGCCATAACGATATAGCGTATCGGTGTAAGACGTGCCAGCATGACCCGACTTGCGCGATATGCGTTCCGTGCTTTCAGAAAGGGAACCATAAGGGCCACGATTTCTCGGTCATTTACACGGGTGGCGGTTGCTGTGACTGCGGAGACGTGACGGCTTGGAAAAGAGAAGGGTTTTGCTCGATGCATAAAGGCGCCGAGCAGATTCAGCCCCTTCCCGAGGAGTTTGCCGGTTCCGTGGGCCCTGTTCTTGATTCCCTCTTCATTTGTTGGAAGAACAAGCTGTTGTTTGCAGAATCTCTTTCTTTGGAGATTTCCCGAACAAACGATCGAGCTATGGAGTGTGCGAAGGCTGCGAGCGAGCTGACCTTTGTGGTTGTTGAGATGCTATTGGAGTTCTGTAAAGAGAGTGAGAGTCTGCTTAGTTTTATATCGAAGAAAGTATACGCATCGGTCGACATGTTGGAGATTCTGGTAAGAGCTGAGAGGTTCATCAATGAAGCTTCTGCGAAGATTCTCCATGAGCTGCTACTGAAGTTGCTGGGAGAGCCGGTTTTCAAGTATGAATTTGCGAAAGTGTTTATAAGATATTATCCGACGGTTGTGAGTGAAGCGATAAAGGAGTGCAACGATACCGTCTTGAAAAAGTTTCCCCTCCTTCCGACGTTTTCTGTACAAATTTTCACGGTTCCAACTCTAACTCCCCGCCTCGTGAAGGAAATGAACCTGCTTACAACGCTCTTGGAATGTTTGGGAGATGTTTTCACTTCTTGCGCTAGTGAAATCGGCCGTTTACAGGTGAAGCAACACTATAAACCTGATTTTGACATGCATTATATGTTTTAGCTACGTACATTTCGTTAAAGGTCTAAAAATGCTTCAAGCTGGTTAGTACAAAGAGTCGTATTATTTAATTTATAATTGATGATAGTTTTCCTCTCTCTGTTAAGCATAAATATGCTTAAGTTTCATTAAATCTCACGAACGTTAGATATTATTTACAGAAGCCTGAATGAATTGCTTGCATTTTGTATTTTTTTGGTTCTTTATCTTGTCTGTTCATACGGTCCGAGCTTGATGCCACACTGATACACAGACGTGCGTGCATAAGTGCATGACATTCATTACGGCTTTTCTTAACAACTTCACGATGTCTTTTTTCTGTTGATGATTATAATCAAGAAAGTTCTTAATATTTAATGCCCTTCCAGGTTGTGAAGTGGGGGAACTTGTATGAAATCACCCTCCGTATAATTGAAGATATACGATTTGCAATGAGTCACACTGGAGTGCCTGGTTACGTAACCAAAGATCAGCAAGATATAATACGAACTTGGATGAGACTCTTGAGTAATGTCCAAGGAATGAACCCTCAAAAGCGAGAAACAGGGATGCATATCGAAGACGAGAATGAACACATGCATCTCCCATTTGTTTTAGGCCATTATATTGCCAATATTCAATGCCTTTTAGTGGATGGGGCATTTTCTGTACCCAGTAGTGAAGACACAGACGGTGAGATTGCTGTACACCAAACATGTAAGCTATACACACATGATGGAGATAGCCCTAGGCATTCGAAGGTCGGGCGTATATCCCAAGAAAGTTATGCTTGTAGTTCGTCACGAAGAGCTCTTGATGGAGATAAACACGACTCTGTTTCTAGTCTCGTGATTCCCTTATCTGTGACTTGGTTGATACAAGAGTGCTTGAAAACCATGGAAAATTGGCTGGCTACTGATAACACGTCAACGACATGGTCTCCGAGCACAAGAAATATATCGAGCAGCAATTTCTCAGCGTTAAAGAAAACCCTGTCCAAGATAAGGAAAGGCCGGTCCATATTTGGCAGTCTGGCCAGTGCAAGTGAAGAACAAAGCAGTTCTTGCTTGTCGGTTAATTTGCAGAGTGGTAAAATCACAGGCGTGGACCGAAAATCTATGGCCATCGGTGAGAGTGGTCCCCTTAATGCATGCTTAGACGATGTCTCATTTGAGGGAGATAATGGCATGGAAGTTGATTCTCTTCGTCTTCTGAGCTTGTCAGATTGGCCGGAAATAGCTTATGATGTTAGTTCACAGGATATATCAGTTCACGTTCCTTTGCATAGGTTTCTCTCAATGCTTCTGCAGAAAGCATTGCGACAATGTTTTGGGGGAGATGACGTGCCAGCTGTCCCAACATCAGCAATCTACAATGACTTCTTTGGACAGATTCTGAGCGGTTGCCACCCGTTTGGCTTTTCAGCGTTCGTTATGGAGCACCCTTTACGGATAAGAGTGTTCTGCGCAGAGGTTCACGCTGGTATGTGGCGGAAGAATGGGGATGCTGCGTTGTTGTCTTGTGAGTGGTACAGGTCTGTTCGGTGGTAAGATCATTTTAATCCTTCTTTTAATTTCTAAAACCGAATTTTTCCACCAAGTTTTCCAAAAAATATGAAAAGGTTCCACTCTTTAAAATCCGGCTCCAGGCTCTGAATTTTTTAATTTGTGTTTCAAGAGAATAGACCGAAACTTCAAGTGTGACTAATATGGTCCCGAGCTGAAGGGTCTCGTCACGGGCCTAAACGACGAGAAATTCCCTCATCTCTAGAGAAAGCTGATCTAATTAATTGATAGAAATTTTGCTTATCCTTTATTAAAATATTCCGGGACCTTTATAACTAGGCCTGTCGACCATTGGATGTTACAACCCTAGCCAGCTAACTCATTTTGACTTTTGAAAACTATTCAAAGTTACCATTGTCCCTGTTCCCTACGAACAACAGATACTGGCAACTTGAATAAAAAAACAAATAATAACAAATATCCTAGAAAGAATAAATTAAAATAGATTAAAATAAAAAAAAAAGTAAAAGAGAATTTACAAAGACGTTAAGTCACAAAATTGGAGGGATGTATAGAATCCCGCACAGATGGGAGTGGATTCATTTTAATCATGTTAATTTTATTTTCTCTTTCTTTTTGTTTTTGTTTCTCACGTATGTTATATGTAGGTCTGAGCAGGGTTTGGAGCTGGATCTCTTTCTGCTTCAGTGCTGTGCCGCAATGGCTCCGCCCGATCAGTTCATTTACAGAATTTTAGATCGTTTCGGCCTTTCTAGCTACCTTTCATTGGATCCTGAACACTTGAATGAATATGAAGCCGAATTAGTGCAAGAGATGCTCATCCTCGTCATACAAATCATTAAGGAAAGGCGGTTTTGTGGGCTAACTAAATCGGAAAGTTTGAGGAGAGAGCTAATTTACAAGCTGGCTATTGGGGATTTCACCCATAGTCACCTTGTGAAATCGCTTCCTCGCGACCTCTCCAAATACGAGCAGCTTCAAGAAATTTTGGATTCTGTTGCTGTATATTCAAACCCGTCTGGCTTCAATCAGGGAACATACTCGCTACGATGGGCGTTATGGAACGAGTTGGATTTGTACCATCCTCGCTGGAATTCGCGAGACCTACAAACTGCTGAAGAACGGTATTTACGCTTCCGTGGCACCCAGGCATCGACTAATCAGCTTCCTAAGTGGAGTAAGGTTTATCCTCCTCTCAATGGGTTAGCTAGATTAGCCACTTGTAAAGCAGTACTCCAAATTGTTCGTGCCGCTTTATTCTACGCCGTTTTTACCGATCGAACAGCTCACTCACGTGCCCCAGATGGGATTCTGTTGACTTCATTGCATTTGCTAGCATTAGCATTAGATATCTGCTCTCAACCAGCTGATGATTCTGTTCCTCCTGTGCTAGCTTTTGCTGGTGAAGCAATTAAAGAAGGGTTAAATTACGGTGGTAGGGAGCAGAGTTTACTGTCACTGCTGGTTCTCGTGATGAGAATGCATAGGAAGGAGAGCAAAGAGTATTTCTTGGAGTTGGGCAGTTGCAATCTTTCCTCGGCGATTGAGAGTTTGCTGAAGAAGTTTGCAGAGATTGATAGTGGGTGTATGGCTAAATTGCAACAACTTGCACCTGAAGTTGTTAGTCATATCCCACAAGTATCTCCAAATAACGATGCGAGTCCGAATACATCAAGGCCAGTTTCGGATGGCGATAAGCGCAAGGCAAAAGCCAGAGAGAGACAGGCTGCAATCTTGGAGAAAATGAGAGCTGAACAAGCTAAGTTCTTGGCAAGTGTCGGTTCCTCAGAAGATGATGGTCCAAAATCTGAACAAGAAGTTTTTAAGCTTGATGTTGAAATTCCAAAGGAAGAGTCAACGCAGATTATCTGCTCTCTTTGCCACGATCCAAGTATCAAAAGCCCAGTATCGTTCTTGATTCTTCTCCAGAGATCAAAGCTTTTGAGTTCCATTGATCGAAGCCCGCCTTCTTGGGAGCTATCAGGAAAGATCGTTGATCAACGAGAAGTAGACACTTCGCTCGGTGGTCTTGGAAAGATGTCCTCTTCGGAGTTGTCACAGATGGTAGATAATGCAATCTCTAGATTAGTTCATCATTGTCAACCTGGGGAAGATGCTCTTATGGGATTTCGGAAGCCTGATATATCTATTTTACCAAGTGCATCAAACTTAGAGACATCAGAACGAGGTATGTATATTTCCATTCGAAGAGAATTGCAAGAAAAATTGACGTCATCCAGCTCATTGGAAGACAAGAAAAACTCAACTGCTGAGGAGGGTCTAGCTAGGAAACTCTTTGAATCGGCTTTGCTTGGGAAGTATATAGCTGCTTTCAGTAAAGAGATGCAGAGAATTCCATCAGCTTCTGATGTACGCCGTGACATAAACCGTGCTGATAATATTCCAAAAGAGGCTTTGGTTTCCGTTTCTCCACCATATGATGGATTTGGCCCACGAAACTGTGATGGGATTTTCCTTTCATCCTGCGGGCATGCGGTGCATCAAGGCTGCCTCGATCGTTACCTCAAATCACTCAAGGAAAGGTAAAAATATGTTTTATTAGAAATTAATAAGAAAAAAAGTAAGAGACAAAAACATATAAATCTTTACGAATTATGTGAAACATTATCCTTATGATGTACACTTACAATAAAGATCCAGTGACACAAAGATGGTAACATACAAACATATACCTTTTTCTTTTTTTTTTTTCTTTTTTTTTATATCTAAACATATACCTTTATTGATTGCATTTGATTGAATTTTCGGAAACGGGCAAGAGTTATTAACGAATTGACATTCATAAACTACTCTATAACATGTTATTTTAATAGTAACCTGGTTTAGTATTTTATGGGTCACGCTTCGGCTTAAGCCAAGATTTATGAGGAAAAATCTATAAGGCATTTTTATCACCCTGATATGAAATGCAGATACAACAGAAGAATCGTTTTTGAAGGAGGGCATATTGTTGACCCGGATCAGGTATACCTGTCCCTTTTCTGTTGTAACTTGTAACGCTGGACAAACTAATTACTTGTAGATTTTATATGTTTTGTTTATCTTCTATAGAAGTATCGAAAGCTAGGGATTATATTTAAATATTAAATTTGCATGGTTAACTAGTATAAGAATTAAGATGTAATCTTATCACATATTGTTTTGAGTTGCAAATTTATATGTTTCTGTTTATCTTCTGTAGAAATATAAAAAGTTGGGGATTATTTGTAAATGTTTATTATGCTTACTTACTTAGTTTAATTATCCTTAGTACTTACTAATATGAGCTGTAATTTATATGTATTGTATAGTTTCATTTATTTGCTTGTTAGTTAAAAATATTTATGCTAAATTTACTTTTGCCAGCTATTTCGTTTGCTAGATTTAAAAATCAGTTCCTAAAATGTAGCACGTTGACTACAAATAGCTTGTAGGTTTTGGAATTCAAGAGTCGATGAAACATTACTTCTTTCTTATCGACTTCCACACTTTGTTTCTGTTCATCTTTTTTCTCTAGGGAGAGTTCCTCTGTCCCGTATGTCGCAGGCTTGCAAATTCCACTCTTCCTGCAATCACCGATGAGCATTTGATGCTCTCAAAGCATCCAAATGCTGACTCAGCATTGGCTTCTGATCCTTTGCTAAGCTTTCGAAAAGGCTTGGATCTCCTGCACTCAGCGGCTAATGCTGTTGGTGGGTTTGAAACCGTTGAGGTCTTCTCATTGGAGAAATCCGAAATAGTGACCCCGAATCTGGAATCTCTCTCTCGGGTGCTCTCCAAAATGTATTTCGCAAGTAAACATGAGAAGCTCTCTCGATCCTTAAGAGTAAGCCATTCAATGCTAATGTGGGGTGTGCTCAAATACTCCCTTATGTCCATGGAAATTGCTGCTCGATGTGGAAAGACGCATTTGACCCCGACATATGGGCTCGATGCCTTATATAAGGAGCTCGAGAGCTCGAGTGGATTTACTTTGTCATTGATGCTGAAAATTGTTCAAAGTCAACGGAGTAAGAAGTCTGTTGATGCACTACAAAGAGTTGTAGGTGTTCAACGCTTTGTGGATTCTATATGCTATGCTGTTTCCATAGATGATGATAAGAGTGACGGATGTGGGCCAGGTACTTCTATTTAACTTTGATTTTTCTAATTTATTGTGGTATATTGCATATGAATTCTAAATGGTGTATAAACCTTTGCAAATATTAGAAAATATAATTTTTTTATTTTAACTCCTATAATTAAATGGATTTGGATTCTGAATAAAAAAAATTCAACAAATTTAAATGTTTTGAATGAGACTTGAGATGAAAAATTTATTGTATGGCCTTAAGAAAAATTGTTCTCTCTCGACATCTTTCTTTTTAATTATGGATAGTTATCACAGAAATGGTTGAAATCCATTACAGATGGAGGATTATTGTCATCCAAGAGGCAAGTATTTAGAGAAAAGCAACCGAATGCGAATTCCATCTATTGCAATGTTTCGTCCAAAATCAATTTGTAATTGGAGCTTCGCCAACCTTTACAAACCAGAATCATCTCCTTTTATAGAGAGATTAAGTTTTTGGTGAATGATTATCGGCTATCTTTCACATTAGCCTAAGATCTATTAAATAGACTAAGGATCACAACCTAATGGACCGACCCGGTCCGACCAATAATGAGCCTACGACATAATTAACCAAAAAATTAACGTGCTTAAATTAAATTACATTATTAAATAACAAGACTTAATTTTTTTTTTTTTTCAAAAGAAACATCGATTATATTGAAAAAATAAATTTACAATGCAAGGCCAGAGAATGGTTTACGATCGGTCAGACCAAAAATCGGTCCAGCTAAATAGACCAAACTCTGCCATAAAAAAGATAGAACAGCGAGGACTACTCGTTAAAGAGTACCAACCCAATCTCTCAAAAGGTCCACAAAAGAATATTTTGAAAACTTGTTGCACGAGGAAAAAAGCCAAATGGAAATACAATGTCGTGCATTTGGCCCTAACGTAATCAAATAACCCTAACTATTCCTAACTGTAATGCATTTAAGATGCTATCCAATAACAAGGGAGAAGCTACATGTGTGTTTCTTAGTTAGTATTTTCTAGAAATTTACAAATTTATTGCTCAATGCTCTTCTCTCCAGGTGCCATGATCTCGATCTTGAAAAACATTGACCCGGAGGTTTCATATTCTGATATTCAATTTTGGAATCGAGCTTCTGATCCTATCATCGCCCACGATCCCTTTTCGTCATTGATGTGGGTGATTTTTTGTCTTCCGCACCCATTTTTGTCGTGCGAGGACTCACTTTTACACCTTATACACATCTTCTATGCGGTAACCGTGGTACAGGTATGCATATTTTATAGCCCATCTGTAGAAATATATGAAAGGTGTAAATGGTTTATCATAGTACTGATATTTATTAGTTGTTTTATTTGTACAGCTAAGTTATTTTGTTTTATCATGTAGGGATTAGTTTATTTTAAATTAGTCTCTTTTTTAAAAATCTCAATGAATGATTATTGAATAGAGGAATCTTGCATTTTTATACCCTGCGCTTTCAATTTTTGCAAAAATATACCTTCCATTTTTAAAAACAGCCAAAATATACCCCCAAAGTGTTATTTGCCAATTACCTCCTTTTTTCTGATTTTAATTAAATCATTACAAAAAGTTCGAAACCTAATTTGCTCCCAATCTTCCTTGAAGTCTCCCTCCTCAGCCTTTCTAAACCTTCCTCGGCCATTGCTCGCCTCTCTTCGAGCTTCACCTCCTCACCGCCGAGAATCTCAAAAAAAAAAAAAAAAATCACGTTTGAGGGTATATTTTAGCTGAGGGTACAAAACTGAAAGTAGAGGGTATGTAAAAGAAAATTTTCCAGACTAAAATGATAAAAATTCCTTCATTGCAAATAATATCGACGTGGCGGAGTCCGGAGTCTTGATCAAATTACTCTAATGCAGGCAATAACCATATGTTATGGAAAACATCCATGCATCGAAGAAGCAAGTCTTGGTGATTCCTTGGTTACCGACATATTTAAACTCATGGGAGAACCTGGAATTTCTCGGGAATACTTTGTCTCAAACCATGTTGTTCATTCAGATAATATTGGGACTGTAATAAGAACCATTACTTATCCTTATTTACGGAGGTGTGCCTTGCTTTGGAGATTACTGTCCTCATCTGTAAGAGCGCCATTTCTTGATAGGGATGACACGTTGGAAAGTTCAAATCCTACGGGTATTGACTTTATGGATTGTGGTGGTGACACTGAACTGACGGCGCTTACTGAAATTGAAAGGCTGGAGAACATGTTCAAGATTCCACGGTTGACATTTATTCTTAAGGATGGACCATTTCGTGCCATTTGCACAAAATGGTTCCACCATTTTCGCCAGGTGTTCAAAACTGGAAGTTTTCAAAGCAACATGCACTGCAACCCTGTAGTACCGTTTCAGTTGATGCAGTTGCCGCGAGTATACCACGATCTATTGCAGAGGTATATACCACATTTTGAAACTCTTATGTATAGTTGAAAGTGTATATTTTTGGTTACATGTAGATATTACTTTTGGTGACATCGAGGACATATCAGGGGTTTTCATGATTAACTTTTTCTTACATGTAGCTAATGATTTAAATGAAATCCCTAATTATGTTACCATATTTTTATTAAATGCTAAATTTGATAAACCTCGTGGCTGTATTAGGCCGGTGTGTCAAGCTCGTTTTGATTACTGTGTTGATTTACTAGGAAGTTCTTAAACTTGTGACTCATACAAATTCGTATATGTATCTAATCAGGTGTATAAAACAATCATGTCCCCTCTGCAATTCTGTTGTTGATGATCCAGCTTTATGCCTGCTTTGTGGTAGATTATGCTCTGGAAACTGGAAACCCTGTTGCAGGTTTATCTTCTATACTCTCATCTTTGTATTACTTTGGTCCCACTCTTCATATCTCACTGTTTATAGGAGAGCCAAGGAAGGTCGGTCTTTCAATGCTTTGATAATCTAGTTCTCTTATGTTTTTATTTGATTAGGTCATTAGGGGTATTCATGGTTATTCATGAATAAATATACGATAGAGAGCTTTGGTCGTGTTCAATTTTTTCCGGCAAGTTTATCCACGAGGATTAAACGGACATTTACTACTCTAGTGAATTACCTTTGGTTTTCGTATCGGAATTACCGTCTCAAGTCTTATAATTTATTGTTTTTCCCCTTGTCATGTTTTCTTTTCATTCCCATAATTTTCTTTCTTATCACTTGTTAAGCTTGAATTATCTTGTATTTTGGTATGCTGTTAAACATGAAATGTTTTTCCGTTTTAAAAAAGTTGACATATATTTGTTTGTGTATCAAGGGATAATGGATGCCAGAAACACGCTATGGCATGTGGTGCCGGTACTGGAATATTTCTTTTGATTAGGGTATGTCTTTGAATTATATCAAGTACCGACGGACGTGTTATAGTTCATACGTTTTATTATGATGGCTAATTTTCTTAATCTATTACAGAGAACAACAATTCTCTTACAGAGGTCAGCTCGTCAGGCTCCGTGGCCATCACCATACTTGGATGCATTTGGTGAAGAGGTAAATACATCCGTAAATACCAATTTGATAAGTTTCTAAAAAAAAAAGACGTGCATTCGTTTCTGATTGTTTTAGTTTAAGCTTTTGATTAATTAAAATATTAAAAAGTAACCCGAAAATTCACCTAATGTATTTGAACAATATGCTAAACAGCTAATAAACTTACCTTTTTATTTCGTCGCAGGACACTGAAATGACTAGAGGAAAGCCTTTGTACTTGAACGAAGAGCGCTATGCTACTTTGGCATATATGGTAGCGAAGCACACTATGCTTTTTGCCTTACCTTATAATAAAGTTTTCGATGATAAGTTTAATATAAAAAGTCCTTATAACCAATTTTTAAATAATAAGTCTTCGTTCATTGTTGCTGTACTTCTAGTAACATTTTTTAAATTCCTGTGGTAGGTGGCTTCTCACGGCCTTGATCGAAGTTCCAAGGTTCTCGGGCAAACTACTATTGATTCAATCTTCTTCGTTTAAGTTTTATACTTCACGTAAGAATTTTTTATGTCTTTTGTTTTTCTTTCCTTCCTTTTCATATCATTATTAGTCCCGTGGGTCAAAATTCATAGATTTTCCATGGAGAATAATCAATTGTGATATTTCAGGTTGTCAATGGACTACAATTCGATTCTCTGGAAGATGTCCATCGGCGTACCAGGGCTCTGTTATATGTTTGACTTATTACATATGCAAGGAGTGGAAGTCTTTTGAATCCCAGGTACGCCACGATAGAAAATACGCTTTGAAAATTTTATTACTATTTCATATTTTATTACATTTGTTAGTTTGACCTAATAAGATTGAATAATTATGTCATAAATGAATCTAACAGGAAGGATCAAGCTACACCCCGGAACCCAGAAACTTTTAATTCAGAATGTAGTAGGTTTCCGTCGAAACTGCATTCTCACTAAAAATCTGATTGTTTTAGCAATAGAAAATTAACATTCTGACGGAAAATTGAAGGAAAGGAGTGTAATTTTTTAACGTCCCTCAAAAACCCGGTCCTTTTTAGGCATGAACACAAGTGTGACAGTTGCATATCTGTTATGGTTTTCATTATTTTTACTGACTGGGAGTAGATGATCATAGATTTGGTGATTATGCTCATGAGTCTAGACGTGTTTGTCTGAATCAGCAGGTATCTCCCGGTTTTTCGCCACAACTCGGGAATTCTGGTGGGCAGGCCCGTCCATGTACAGAGAGAATCATTCTTGAACCGGGAATGGTTGTAAATATGGTGAAGATATAAGAGATGGTGGTATCAGAGGGTCAGGCCTCAAATAAGGTCAAGATGCATGTAACTATTTCTCCTTTCCTTTTTTATTTATTTATTGAAGTTATAGTTTGGATTGTATTATGATAGTAGATTATTTTAAATTAAATTAAATTTATTGGCGTTTATGTTTCTTTTTTCGCCTTTCGAAGTCTGGGTTTTTATTTTTATTGAGTCAACTAGATAATAATAATAATAATAATAATAATAATAATTATTATTATTATTATTATTATAGAATCATGTTAAATTTAGCTGCAGTTTATAATGTTTTTGTTCTTATGAAACATATTTTTTAATGGCCTTGATCTAGGTTTAAAACACTAATGTTAATGCTGGTAAAATGGTCCGATTTAAAAGTCTGCTGACTGGTAAATTATAAGGTTTTGAATACCGATGATATTTAATATTAAATTTAAGGAAATCGTACGAAATGCTCAATTTTGTGTCAACCTTTTAATAGAAGTTCATTTGTGAGAGTAAAAAATACACACAATGAGCATTTTTTTTAAATGTTTGACACAAAATGGGTATTTCGTTCATTTGCCCAATTTATAAGTAATGATTCATGCAACCTTTTATTCGAATGGATTCATACTCATCGACCTTTTGTCCAACTAATATTCACATGTTTAAAGGGTAATTTCCTTTTTAAAATACCTTCAACATTTAAAAACAATTAAAGTATATCCCAAACTCCATCATAATTTTTCCTTTTTATATTTAAGAAAATATATTTTTAGAAACTCAAAATTAACAATTTTATAAATCTTTGTATTTCATCTATTTCAATTTTTTACCAAAAGAATCTTCTATTTAGAGTGTTTTTTTTTAAAAACTATTTAAGTAAATAATTGAAAAATTAAGAAGATAAAAGGGTAAAATTATCATGCACATGACTGAGGTACATTTTAGCTGCTTTTGAAAGTTGAGGGTGTATTACCTATTTAGAGTTTTTTTTTTTTAAAAAAATTATTTAAATAATTAATTGAAAATATAAGAAGATAAAAGGGTGAAATTAACATGCACATGAGGTACATTTTAGCTGCTTTTGAAAGTTGAGGGTAAATTTTTACCAAAAATAAAATTTAGAGTGTAAAAAAAAAAAAACAATTTCCCTTATCTAAATGCGTCATTTAACTAACTTCTCCCCAACTACTTTAGACTTTGGTTTTTCATATTAAATTGGGTTCATTCATTTAACCAAAAGCTATGCAATTAAAATATTTAGATTAACAGATTACTAGAAGCATAGAAAATATATTTGACAACTAACACAACATTGAGATCTTGGATTCATTAACAACTATAAAGAGAAAATTA
The DNA here is from genome assembly GCA_954871525.1 of Parietaria judaica. NCBI lineage: Eukaryota > Viridiplantae > Streptophyta > Magnoliopsida > Rosales > Urticaceae > Parietaria > Parietaria judaica. The sequence continues at coordinate 7,601,344 of OX940868.1, forward strand.
ACTCATTACTTCATTCCAAGGTTCGAATTTTCCTCAATTATTCTCTATAATCGTCGATTATCCGTCTTACCGGTAGTCATCGACAAATATTATATACCAATCGATTATCCGTAAAAACAGTGTAAAAATAGACATATTTTTCACTTTTCAACAATTTTCGGCAAAAGTACATTCTATGCAAAAAAAAAAAAAAAAACTATTTTAGTATGACATGATTTTATTTGAGTATTTACATATGTGAGAGTGAGACTATTTTTATTTACGTACGTTAACTTAGTAAATATATTCTTAAAACTATTTTAGTGGTTTTTCATCGATAATCCTCGATAAGTCTTGATAATCCATCGATTATCCTCGATAACTGTCGGGTACGATAAGCTACAGTCTTATTGGTTTTCCATCGATAATCCTCAAAAACGACAATCAATTTATCGGCAACAACGACATTTCGAACCTTGCTTCATTCATTTGTGGCTTTTATTCTCAGGACAAAATGTTACCACATAAGTAAAGTTTAAGTGAATAGTTTTAACTTTTATTCCTTACACTGAAACTAGATTCAAACGGGCCCATTTGTTAATCAGATTATGATGGAACTATATATTATCGAGTTGAAGCATTTTGTAAGTATACAAACGAGTGTAAGCAATAAATTAATGCTTTCTAATGATATGATCTTTATTTGTTGGTTAAATTATAGCGTTGAATTTGTATTTGAGCAACTATGTTCTTATTTGGAAGCAAATCCTGCTGTACAATTCGGGCAATAATCTTCACAATAAATTTGGACCTATCTTCTTCTATTCATTCTACAAAATAACCTAAATGCCGATAAAATTCGGTCAGTGTTCCTACTGCGGGGGAATCGCCGCCCCCGCGTGATGACTAAAACCGCTACGGCGTATCTTCAGCAATATGCGCAAAACGTAGAATCGACAGAGCAACAGCAGTTTTGAAGATCGATAAATTCTTGACGACAATATTAGGTTTCGCCACTTGCCTGAAACATTACGACAAAGCGAGTCAGAAACGGCTTCAATGGCAAGGTAGCATTGGTCGGCTAGCATGGAACTCCGATTGTTCGAATTTAATCTACTATTCAACAAATTGTCAACTATACACACTATTAATGACGGAATCGAATAAACTAAACAAACATGAAGAAAAAAAAAAGCGTGAAAGTTTCGGAGATTTACCAGTTAATTCCTAAGTCACTCCCATCTTCCTTGCATGTGGATCTTCAGAAAAAGGCAAGGAAGTCTCTTGAGAAGGAACTTCACTGGACTTGATGTTTCCCTCGATCTCTTTCTCGAACGTGAACGCAAGCTGTTTCTCTACCGACTTGGAAACTGCAGTACGTTTGGATCTTATACGGTACGGAGGAGAAGCATTGATACCCATGTTTCCATCAACGGAGATTGAATTGGCATCGCTTGTACGAAACAGACTCTCGGAAGAACTATCCAAACCCGTTTGTATTCCGTCTTCCTCGGATTGTGGCTCCGCTTTGTCACACGTGTTAGAAAACGACGGAGCTTGAAATTTACTCTTTCTTTTTCTTAAGATGGAAGGAGTATTGGGGAAGCTCCGTGCAGCCATTTTCAAGACCGATTCGGGACTCAGAAAGATCGAACCCTTATTACTCTTCACACAAGGAGGAGTGAAGAAACTCATGGGCGATGATGAATCTTGTGGAATGGAACTTTCTAACCTAAGCGGTTCATAGTATAAAGAACCCACTGTTGATGAATTGTACTGCAAGGGCGTTCCGGGGGTTTTCTCATCGTTTGTTTCGCTGTCTCCGCTTGTGAAACAATTCCGAGATACTGATTCGCTCGGCTTTATACAATCTTTATATATTAAAAGCTCTACTACACTGCTGTTGCTACGATCCGGTTTTGATAATTCTAGGTTTGATTTTACACCTTCAGAATCGGTGGTTTCACTTGAACACGGTGGGCAAGGACACTCGGGTTTGTTCATCGCATCTTCTCCTATTTTATGTACAGCAGAGTCTACTGATGTATGGGCTGTGGAATTCAATTCCTTAGTTAAACAGACAAATGGCTTTGTAGGTGCATGTTTATTGGTATCTTTCGGTCCATGTTGGGGATTGCTCTTCGCAACCGGTGGAAGATTACCGGTGGCCAAATAAAAATCCAACTTTTTCTTCAAGGAACTATTCCAATGGTTCTTTATTGCATTGTCAGTCCTGTGAGCATTATATGTCAGAAACAGCCTTACACATGAGACACAATATCTCTTTGATAAAAACATTAAAAGTAATCTTATTTTTTCTCCCTAATTTGAGTAGCATATAGAGTAGCCTTGATAAATTAATAATATGGGGACCACATAAATTTATTATATGATCGACGTTATTAATGTATTCGAGTATACTTTAGCAAGTTGCTCCAGTGACAATAATGAACAAAAGGATAATTGAATCGAGATTATTAATTTAACCGAGTACTAATTTAATGAGGATCTAGTAAGTGCAGCTTTTTATCAGAATCTATTGAGGAAAAAATGGTATTGTAGAATAAATAATCCGATAAAAAAAGAGTAGAGGTTTGAGCGACGATCATTACGTATTCTCATTTATTTTCGCCCGCGAGATTTGGGTTTTCCAAACCATACGTGGGAATTCATAGGTTTCATTCAATATATGAGTTGTAAGATAAGACTGTCACTAAGCATCTTTATTCATAAATAACTAGTGTCTCGATTCATCATCTAAATTTGGTACGAGTGGAATATAATTCTTTTTTCATTAAGAAAATTATAAGGTTACCTTCCCGGCATAACCTTAGCAATCTCGGCCCACTTATTGCCATATGCCCTATGAGCATTCATGAGGGATAATTCCTCCTCTAAAGTCCACGCATCTTTTCTGATATCCGGATTTAAATGATTATGCCACCTGAATGCAAACGTAATGGTACTAAAATTAAGATGATAAACAATCAAGCAAATAAAACACAAAAATTATAAACTGAATTTTATAAACTATACATAAAGTTCAATCAGTGAACAAAACTTCTTATGCCAAAATATAATTAATGCTTAAAATGCAAATAAAAGCAATGCCAATATGAAGTACTTCGTGACGATTACCTCTCTCGGCATTGTTTCCCGATCCGACCAGGTAAAGACTTAGCTATCAATGACCATTTTGTAGCCCCATATTTCAATACCAGTTCAACAATTTTATCATCCTCCTATCATTATAAAAGAAAAAAAAACACACGCACATGCATAAGAAAAAAAATCAGGTGCTTGAATTTGAGCATCATAAACAAATAATAAAAAAACAGTGGAGCATAGTAGGCAACCTCTTGGGTCCAAGGGCCTTTGACTAGGTCGGGATTTAAAACCTTCTGCCATCTGTGAAGACATTGAACTTCTGACCTATCGGGAAAAAATTCAGCTACAAAAACAACCAAATATAAGTTAGCTATTGGTTTAAAAAGTTATCCTACAAAAAACAAAAAGCTATTGAAGCTGGCAAGACATTGAAGACCGCTTTTTAGTTGCGTAGATTAATGGCCAAACAGTAACAATAGCATTTCAAACCGAGATCTAGATACTCGACATATCAAGAAAAAACAAACCTATTTTTTTCCAACTCTTTCCCTTATATGCTGCAACAGCACACCTTAAAGTTTCATCCTGCAACAAGTTTAAACATTTTAGAACTGAATATTACCAAAAAGGTCAGAGTCAAAAACCTCATGCTCGGTGGTAAACCTACGGCCACCCCAACTTGAAAAAAAAAAATGTTAAAAACACCGGAAATTTTCCTTTTTTTTACCCTTAATCATATACCTATGTAGCGTCCTGCAATTTGTATCCTACTCCGCCGCTACTCACCGGTCCGTAACATTAATGGAAGAACAATAACTATCCATCATTTTTTATTGATAACAAGTCCATTGAATCCTCCATAACAATTTAAAACATAGCATATGAATATATATAACAATTTAAGTAAACTACTATATATGCTTTCAACTTTTTTCTCAAACTACTAAGAATCAATACCAACCTCTTGTGGAGTCCAACCACCCTTTGCTCGTCTAATAGGGCCACTGGTCCTTCTGCAAAACAATCAGCATTTCCATTAACTCTCAGACGTCGAGACACCGCGAATATCAAATACGCAATTCTAGCACAGTCTGTGGTAAGCAAAGTGGATGACTATCACTACGTGTAAGTGAAGAAGATCACCGATGAGCCGGCGAGGTCGAGGCGGGGCTAGATATTCCCGGAGACTTGAGAAAAGCACTGGCACTGCCGCCTTCCGACACCGAAGAGCTCGACGCCACCGCCATCGGCTGTTTGTTCTCGAGGCAAGGCTCCAACTTCAGCCCACCGTCCATTTCCTTCTATAAATCGCCAAAAACCCAAATTGATCACATAATTCCTCGAAATCTCGAACACAATCAGAACTCAGATCTCGGAATCAGCAATCAGATCGAACAAAAAGCCACTGGAAAACAAAACCCCAGAATCAAACAAACACGAAAAGCCACACCACAGCACCGCCGAATCATAGGGTTCACGAAAAACAGTCGCAATCCAATCAACACCGAACTACCACTGACAGAGCCACTTGCTCTTCAAGGAACCGAAACGAAGCGATCGAATCCAATAATCTGACAAACGATTTGTCCAGGAAACAAAAACGAAAGAAGATGAATCGAATTCCAGGGAGAGTCAACCTCTTCGAGAGAGGAATTGGCGGGAAGAGAATCAGAGGTCATTCCGAGGAATCCGAAGGCGAAACCCTCAGGGAGACATGCGAGGAAGACGAAGAGAGAAAGCTGTTTGCTTGGAAAAATCGTCGCCCGTTGAAACGAAGAGAGAGAGAGAGAAAGGGAAAGAGGAATAATAATAAATGAATATAAAAATCAGATTTATATATAACGAATACATAAGCACCGACGTCGCCGTTAACGACCGTTACGGAAGGCGACTCCCTTGTTTTGCTTCTGCGAAACCCTATCACTTGACGGCCGTTAGCGTGAGGCGTTAGGCCAGAAAGTTTGAAACCTCAAACGGCACTCTTCTAAGCTCGAGCGCTTTTGGGCCGTTGGATCCTTCGCGGGCTTTTTTGGGCACTTCGATTGGGACGACGTTCTTTGACTTGCTCTATAATATTAATATTATTTCTCTTTTATTTTTAGTACCGCACTCACTGCCTGCCCACGTAACAAACATACGTCTTTGAATTATAATTCATTTTAGGAATTGATTTTTTTTTTACTTGTTTTTATATCTACAAACGGATTAAAAAAATGATTTCGGGAGTGACAAACAATAAATATAAATACATAACTTAGACTATAATTAATAATAATACTTATTTTATAAATACACAATAATATTGAGTGATTAAATTAGTATCAGAACTTTTCGTATTGACAATTTTTTATATTTATATTGTTTTCATATCAGTATCACATTTTATGTTTGTATCTTTTAGTTATTTTATCTCCTCAAGTTTTTTATAATTATTTCAAATTGATACTCCAATATCGTCATTGAGTCAAACAAAATTATAAATGTCAAAATAAGATACTAGGCATATTTTCGGGTATATACTTTTTTGCTTATGTGACATCGAGCCACGGCCCTGAAGAGTAAGTGTGGCACGAGTTAACAAAGGAGGACGAAGAAATAAGGTGAAATAGACAGACAACATCAGAGAATTAAAACTTTGTCCGAGTAAAAGAAAATTGAAATTTATCAGCGCCTTACTTTTAAAACTATTAATACTTTTATCAGGATTAAAAAAAAAAAAAAAACCTCTTAAATCTTTTTTATTCCTCATGATCATAAGATTATTGGACCGGCCTGAATGTTTGTATAATCTCGTCAATAAGTATCAAGTACAATACATGATCATAAGCTTCAGTAATGGAGTATTTGCTCAAAAATACTCCAGAAAGATAAAGCATATTTAACTCTTATTTATTTATTATTGTAGCGTATATTCCTAGTTTTGACAACATAGAGAATGTTTTACAGGAAAAAAAAGAAAAGAAAAGGTGAAATATGCTACCAGTTTTACCTAATTTAAAGGTATTTTTGCCGCAAATATCCTTTCAAATATGAGCAGGTCTTGTATGCCCAATTACGCCCCAAACTCAAGTTTCAGTGCATCAAAGCCCTAGTCTGTCTTATGCAATCAAATGTAACCAAAAGCACCTAAAACTCAGTTAGCATTCAACGATTCCGAGGGTTTTGATATTAAGACACAAGCTACTAACCCTTTTTTTAATAACCGGGACCCAGGCTGAGAACCGGCTTTTCAGGCTGTGGTCCGGTCCGGTTTTTTGGCTAAAAGGAACGTGACTGCTGACTAGTATAAGAAAGGAGAAGCTCTAAACAGAATAATCTTCATCTAAACAACAGAATCATGTACCTTATAAGCACATAGCTTTGTAATTCTTTAGTAAACTACAGACAAAATGTCAGTAATATATGGAGGCCTTAACAAATCAACAGACGATTTCGGAAGTAGCACGGGATTATTGAAAAAACAGCTAAATCTAAATACAGAGGAAAAAGAATGTCAAAAAATAGTCATTGGGCTGACCAGTCAAAATTCATTTGTACTATAGCCTACACCTTGGTTGAAGCTTATGAGTCCGACGTGGCCGCTCCTTGGTTGAGCTCGGCGAATCTCATGCTAACGCGCACGGAGTGCTTCAAGAACTTCTCGGCACACCTCCGCACACACGTCTCTTCTGGCTTCGTCAATGACTTGCGCAGGAATGTGTCGACGCAGTCCGTGAAGCACCGTTCCACCAGTGAGTTGTACATCCTCAAGCTGCCAAATTCAAAATGAAAAAAAAACAACTAAGAAATTAATCGATGTTCCAGCATAGCTCATCGTGCAATCGGAATTTTCGCTAATCCTTTTTAAGAAATCGATGTCTTTCGTCAAATTTGAAATTAAGGCGAAGCATATGACTCAAAATTTGACAGCAACGATCGATTTTCTAACAGCGAAAATGAAATTACAGACTGTACAAGTTGGTGGGAGAAATGTAAATACAAAATTGGACAGAAATTTAGACAATTGTTGCAAGCTTGATTGATATAGTATGGATATAACACAATCATATATTTATACATTGAAATAAACAATATAATTTCGAGGTTGCATATGAAGAAGGCGATATAAGATGACTATCTGGGAATATGAGAGAACCTGTCGCGAGCTTTAAGGTGGTCGATCATGGTGGACATACGACGCTGATCTTCTTCGGTAAGAGTCCCCAAGTCTGCGACCATGCTATTCTCCATCTTCGTTTCTCTTCTAATCGAGTCTATCATGGCTTCTGTTCTGTAAAAGCTTAAACCCTAAATCGAGTCTTATTTTCCGAGAAGTCCTCCAACTTTCTTCTAATTCAATTTTTACCAGCCGGGCGGGCAAGTCTCGTCTTTACGATTTTCAAACTGCCCCTTGAATTTTGTATTTGGGATACAAGTGGTATATCTATCAAACTGCCCCTTGAAAAAAAATGTGGCAGAAGTTACCAGGTTTCACTTTTTAGAAAAAAATTAGATTTCTATCCACTTCACCTCAACTCCGTTAGGTGGGACCCACATGTCAATTTTTTAAAAACGTTTTAATGAAAAAATAATACGTTAATATATTTTGATATATATTGTACAATTGTACATATAATAAATAATGTATTACCGTAGTCTATAGTCGATAAATATTTACCAAATGTTAGTTAAATTAAGTCATATGTTTTTGAACTACGTAAAAAATAAATATATAAACAACGTGTTTTTATTGAAGAACGATGAATAATAATACAATGTCATGAATACATAAAAGGGAAAAGGACTAAATAGCAAATAAGGTAAATAAGAGGGACTAAAATGCTAATAAATAATACATGCTAATATCCCCCCGCAAACTCACGATGCTACAGCGAGAAACATCGAGAGTTTGTCAGATAAAAAACGAAAACGCGAGGTGGGGTGAGCTTTCGTGAACAAGTCAAGAATCTGGTGAATGGAAGAAACAAATGGTAACGTGATGGTGCCAGTCTGAAGATGGTGGCGAACAACGTGACAATCAATCTCAATGTGCTTGGTCCGCTCATGGGGAATTGCGCGCAATTTGAATCGCGCTCTGATTATCACAGTGCAATGGTGTAGGTTGAGAAAGGCTAACACCCATGTCAGAGAGTAACCAGCGCAACCAAACAATCTCACAAGTGGTCGAGGCCATAGCACGATACTCAGCTTCTGTAGACGATCGAGAAATGACATCTTGTTTCTTACTCTTCCACGAGATGAGAGAATCACCAAGAAAAACACAGAATCCAGTAGTTGATTTGCGATCCGTGGGATCACCAGCCCAATCAGCGTCAGAATAAGCACGCAGCTCTAAAGATGAGGAAGATGGAAACAAGAGACTCTGAAACTGAGTGCCTCGAAGGTACCTGAGAAGACGTAGAACAACAACACAATGAACTGTAGTAGGAGCAGTGACAAACTGGCTAACTACATGAACGGCATGTGCAATATCTGGGCGAGTAACAGTGAGGTAAACTAAACTGCCTACAACTGTACGATATAGGCTAGGGTCAGGCAAAGGAGTACCATCAGACGGAGAATACCGAGCGTTGGTCTCAAGGGGAGTATCAACAGTCTTGTTGTCAGTGAGACGCGCACGCTCAAATAAATCAGCTATATACTTGGACTGCGATAATAGATAGCCTTTTGGTGAAGTAGCAACCTCAATACCAAGAAAATATCGTAGCAAGCCCAAGTCTTTCATAGCGAAACAACGAGCCAACTCACACTTCAAGGATTCAATCCCATCACAATCATCACCAGTAATAATCATGTCATCAACATACAAGGATAAGAGAATACGTCCAACACTCGTACGTTTGACAAATAGGGCCGAATCATGATGGCTCGGATGAAAGCCAATCGAAGTGATTACAAGGGAGAACTTCTCGAACCATGCACGGGGGGCTTGTTTCAAGCCATAAAGTGATTTTCGTAGTTTACAAACGTGACCGGGTGTGTGTGCAATACCTAGAGGAGGTGTCATGTAAACTTCTTCATGAAGATCACCATACAAGAATGCATTCTTGACATCCATCTGATATATGCTCCACTGATAGGCAGAAGCAACAACAATAAGAGTACGGATAGTCGTCATCTTTGCAACGGGTGCAAACGTTTCTTCATAGTCCATGCCATACTGTTGGGAATAACCTTTAGCAACAAGTCGGGCCTTATACCGTTCAACAGTTCCATCAGATTTTGTTTTGATCTTATAAACCCAACGAGAGCCAATTGTGCGTTTTCCAGATGGTAAAGGCACCAAATCCCATGTATGAGTCTGATGTAAAGCAGCAAGCTCCTCAGCCATAGCTTTCTGCCAAAGTGGATCTACAACAGCCTCTCGAAAAGACGTAGGCTCAGATAGACTATGAATGGAGGTGATGAAGGAGGCAAATGGTGTAGAATATGAAGAATAAGAAAAATCGGGAAGCTTGGTGGACTTACGCACTCTTGTAGATTGGCGGGGAGGTGGATGATCTGCATGCTCAAAGGGCGGATGATCCGCATGCTCAAAAGGCGAATGATCCGCAATCGCTGAAGGAGTCGGTGGATCATGAGCTAAAGAGTCAGACTGTGTAATTGGAGCATCGTCGCTGTCAATATCAAAAGGATCAATGCGAACGAGATCTAATTGTGTCATATGATGCGAACTAGCAGGGACAGAGAAGAATGGGATATGCTCTAAAAAATACATGGCGAGAGACATATAATTTATGAGCAACAGGATCAAAACTACGGTATCCCTTTTGACCACTACCATAGCCCAGAAAGACACACAATGCTGATTTAGAATTCAGTTTAGTACGCTCAACGTGAGGCTGAAGAACAAAGCAGGTACAACCAAAGACATGCAACGATGAATAATCAGGCTTATTCCCCAATAATTTTTCAAAAGGAGATAAACCTGCATTATGTGAAGTTGGGATTCTATTGATCACATGAGCAGCTGTAAGAATGGCTTCCCCCCAAAAAACACTAGGAACCTCGGCAGACAATAAGAACGAACAAGCAGTTTCGACCAGATGACGGTGTTTCCTTTCAGCAACACCATTTTGCTGAGGGGTGTCTGTACATGAAGTTTGACGAATAGTCCCATCAGAAGCAAGTAGCTGAGAGAAATCTGTCGAAGTGTATTCACCCCCCAAGTCGCAGCGAAAACACTTAGTGACGGCACATGTTGAGTTTTAACAAGAGCTCTGAATTCATTGAAGATGCCAAGAAAGTCCGATCTGCATTTCATAAGATAAACCCAAGTGTAGCGCGTAAAATCATCAATAAAGGAGACATAATATCGAGAACCCCTTTTTGTGGAAATAGGGGCAGGTCCCCACACATCAGAATGCACAAGATCGAAAGGAGCAATAGATGATGAAACACTTCTATTAAAAGGTAGCGCTGCAAACTTTGCTAGTTTGCATCCACAACAATCTGAAATATCATGAAAGTTTAACTGCCCAAGAGCTCCTGTAGAAGCTAAATACTTCAAACGAGACGCGGAAACATGTCCCAAACGAGAGTGCCACAAATAAAAGTCAGAAGAAGAACGACTTAAACGAAAAGAAGACAAATCCACACTAGATGTTGCAATATCTAGTGCTTCAAGGTCGTCCAAAACATAGAGCTTCCCTTGCCGACGGCCTGTCCCAATCACTTTCTTAGACTGCGGGTCGTAAACACAACAACCAGTAGTAGAGAAACAAACCAATGAGCCACTAGAATCACACACTTGACCGACTGATGCAAGATTAAGAGTAAGATTCGGAACATAGTAAACATCGGAAAGAGACAAATGAGGAGTAACAACCGAACCAATACCTATTCGGAACATAGTAAACATCGGAAAGAGACAAATGAGGAGTAACAACCGAACCAATACCTTCCGATGGCATAGGATTGCCATCAGCGGTCATAATCGATATAGATGAATCAGGGGACATACAATCGAATGATGCCAATTTGGGAGACATATGTTGAGTAGCCCCAGAGTCTAAGATCCAGGTGGGTGAACATCTGCTTGACGAACCAAAATTATTGGACAAAGACAAACGAACATGAGGAGCAACAAACAAGGCACGCAATCGCAATTGATTCCTTGGCTTACAACTCCTAAAACTACGCCTTCCAACGATCCTTTTGCACTTCATAAGACTACTGGAAAGATTGTTCCATATTCGATTCCTGATTAGAAGATGTCTCACAGCAAAACTCCAATATAAACCATCCAAGTTAACAATGCAAGCCATGGTTGAAACACAAGGAAATCCAAAGCCAAAATCTTAAGAAATCAAATAAACTCTTCCAAATTTACCATCTGGTTTCTGCTCGTCAGACAAACTTAAAAGTATCAAAATCTCATCTCCACCGTTCAAAACACGCCTCTGTGTGTTGCTAACAATCTGCCAAAGTTTCAAGACGATCCATCGGTGAACGAGAGTGCAAATGCAATTTTCCCAAATGTCGTCGTTGCAGTCCGAGAATCGCGAATTTTGTTTCTCACCAAAGCAAAACTCAAATCTCAAGAACCCTAAAATCAAAAAACCCCAACAAGAACCTTCAAATGAAATCTCCCAAACTCCCAAACCCGAAATCAATCAATAACTTCAACGCTCTAATCTCTAAACTCAATACCCAAAATCCAAAGCTCCAAGATCAAACCCAATCATTCAATCCAAACCCAAAAACTCCCAAATCTCACAAACCCTTACCCGAAGAGAGATCATAACGAGGAGATCATACCCAAGCGGAAGCATTCAACGAAGAATCATGATTGTAGCTCTGATACCATGTTGAAATCAAAGAGAGAGAGAAGAGAAGAAGAAACCCTTCATAGAAGAATGATGGATAATAATACAATGTCATGAATACATAAAAGGGAAAAGGACTAAATAGCAAATAAGGTAAATAAGAGGGACTGAAATGCTAATAAATAATACATGCTAATAAATATAATATACATATTTTTTTTAAAATATTTATTATTTAAAATGTCATGTTTGATTGGAAAAAATACGTGGAATAATAATAATAATAATCTAATAATTTTATTTTTTTTACCGCCCAAGACCCCCGAAATTTAAAGGCCCCAATATTTATAGGCCTTATATATCATATAGCTTAAGCATAAAAAAAAACTGAATTAAAAAAAGCTAATTAGATTAAAAAGGCCTCTGATGTTAATAAGTAAACAACTTAAAAAAACCAATATGGAAAAGTCATTACTTGCTGAAATCTTAATTAAAAATAATGTTATTTTCTTCTTAATGGCCATCCGAATTCTCTTTCTCCTACCCACTTCGAATCTGATTTTCTCACCCTCCTCTCTCTCTTTCTTTTCTTAATCTTTCATGTTCTCATTCTCTCATTCTCTAACTACGAATTATATGATGGAATCAATGAGTGTGAATTTGGGCTCGTTTCAATTGATTCTCTTATCATTCTCAACTTCTAAGACAAGGTAATTTTTTTTTTATAGTTGATTTTTAGATATTATTGTGAAAAAAAATGTATTTATGTGTGTATTTATTTGTTGATCTAATAGGTTCTCCCACTAGTACAAATTGTTGATCCTACCACGGAATTTCAACCATGGATTTTTTTATCCATGGTCGAAATCCAAGTTTCTACCATGGAAATTTTTTTCCATGGTTGAAAATCGGGTCACGCCGCGACACGCATAAACACGCCGCGGCACACTTTCAAATTCACCACGGATATATTTTCCATTGTTGAAAATGTGTCATTGAGATGTTTATAAGCCGCGGCGTATATAAAATGCCGCGGCATTGTTGGTACACAACGACACTCTATTAACCGTTGTTTATACCACGCGGTATAAGCCGCGGCATTATGTATTACACGCCGCGGCATTATTGGTACACGATAAAACCTTAAAAACCGTTGTTCATACCATGCATATTAAGCCGCGGCGTGCATTTGAAAACGCCACGGCACATGACTTTAGAGAGATAAGCCGTGGCATGATCTCTTACACGCCGTGGCATGGATGGTACACAACGACAGAATAAAACCGTTCTTCATAAAGCCGCAACAAACCCCTTGTATGCCGCGGCGTGTCTTGAATAACGCCACGACATTTCGTTTGTAAAAATACGCCGTGGCGTTACAAACAATAAGCCGAGGCGTGTATCGTATTTAGCCATTTTCTCATTTGCGCCGTGCCTGACTCTCCGCGACTCCTTCCCTTTCGCCGTGCCTCTCGCCCTCGCCCTGTTTCACCAATTCCCGCCGCGGCGTGTTTTTGCCGCGGCGTGTTTTTCTAATACGCCGTGGCACACTACATAATACGATTTTTAATTATATCGCCGCGGCACGTTTTTAACACACCGCGGCGTGACTTGTATTTACAGTCTTACCCGCGAGGAGTTCATTTTCACTTCGTGCCGTCACAACTCAAAACCCTACCCCTCTCGCTCTCTCTTTCTCGCACTCGCCTTGCGCCGCCGTCTTCTCACCGCGACACGATTCATGCCGTCATCCGCCGTCATCCGCCGTTGCCGTCCACGTCCCTACGCCGTCGACCTCCACGAGTAAGTGTCGATTTCAAGCTTTGTTTTTGTGTTTTTTTTTTTCGTTTTTTTGTTGTTGTTAATTCGCAATAGGATTTGAGTATTGTTGTATTAAGTCATTGATATCAAGTTCTTGTATCTATTTTTAAGTGAAATTTGATTTTATGAATTGATTAAATTGGTTTAGGTATTGAAATTTTTTTTTGGGTATTGAAATTATGTTTTGTAATTATGTTTTGAAATTAGGTTTTGAAGTTAATTGGGTATTGAAATTAGGTTTTGAAATTAATTGGGTTTTGAATTTAGGTTTTTAAATTAGGTTTGGGTATTGAATTTTTTTTTTGGGTATTGAAATTAGGTTTTGTAATTAGGTTTTGAAATTAGGTTTTGAAGTTAATTGGGTATTGAAATTAGGTTTTGAAATTAATTGGGTTTTGAATTTAGGTTTTTAAATTAGGTTTGGGTATTGAAATTTAATTTCAAATTTGAGTGTTGAAATTGGGTGTTAACTTAATTAGGTATTGAAATTGCATTTATCGAATTACGTTATATGATTAAATTTTGTACTTTGATTGTTTTGTTTGATTGGTTATATGATTAGTTATTTGTGATTTGAATTGATTAGGTCAATTAGTTTATTTAGTTTGGTTTGGATTAATGAGTTTAATTAGTTAAGTTAGTTAGTTTATAGGATTATCTAATATCTTTGGTTAATTAGTTTTTTGGCTTGAATTAATATGTTATGGCATTAACTTTTCTTTTTTATAGATTTCAATGGCACCAAAGTAAAAATGCGCAAGGGGATATCTTGTGGTTAGAAACGGATCGTCGAGCCGAGTCCCGCCTACAGTCAACGAGGAGGAACAAGTACCACTAACACCTTCAATTCAAGTACCGCCCAGTTTCAAAACAGAAGCGGCAAGGAAACGATTTCAAGTTCTTTGCAAGCGACAATTATGCCCGGAGCGTGGATTTGCAAAAATACCCATTACGGACATGGGTGACCTTGGCGACGCTCTCAATGAGAGTATCGAACAACGTGGTTGGAAAAATTTCATGCTCCAACCTAGGTTTAAGGCGAGGAGAACATTGGTCCACGAGTTCTATGCCGCTCTTCCTGACGAGTCAGTCGATGGATTTGTGACTGTTCGGCATATCCGATTTGCAATCAATGCTCAAGTAATCAACGAATACTACGGAACCCCAAATTTAAACGACGAGGAAAACGAGCACAACCAATTGGGCGATCAAGAATTGAATCAAGAGTTTTACAACAACATGGCAGCGACCATTGCTACTCCCGGAGCACAATGGCACAATAGGGCCGGAGAGATGCGACTAAATAAAAATCAGTTGAATCGGAGAGCCAAGGTTTGGATGTACTTCTTCGGGGCCAACCTATTCCCGCATCTGCACTTCACGGAGCTGCAGTTCAACTTTCTCAAGTTGATCTACGCGGCGGTTAGGGGGTTGAATATCGACGTTGGTCGATTCATCTTCTTCTACATGACCCACATGGCGTACGACGCCTCGAAGAATGCACTGGGCTTCCCGTTCCTTATCACAGCTCTATGCAAGAAAGCTGGGGTAAGTATATATATCTTTATTTGTCTTCAATTGTGAAATTCAATTTTTTCAATATTGATCTAATCTTGCTTTATTTCATTTTTTAGATCGAGGATTCTGAGCTCGACCTGGCGGTGCCGTATGGAAAAAAGATGGACCAGGCTTGGATCCGGAGTTTAAAGGAACCCTTTGTTGAGGCCCCTGCGAACGAGATACCTGAACAACCTGCAAACGAGGTAAGTGTACAACTTATATTGGTTAATTGTTTATTATTGTTTTAATAATAATCTAACTTTGCTTGAAATTCATGGTTTAGGCCGCCGATATACCAGCACAACCTGTTGCCGCCCCACCGATGCCGGAGCTCAACTACGATGATCCGCCAATGAGAGCCTTCGGGACCGAGCCAACCAGGAAATGACATCGACATCTACTTGGCACCTTTGGTCGATGATCTAAAGATGATGTGGAACGAAGGAATTGAGATCAACGATGCTTACCGACACGAAGTGTTCAAGTTGAAAGCAATGTTAATGTGGACAATCAATAACTTCCCGGCGTACGGAAACTTGTCTGGTTACTCGGTGAAATGTTCTATTGGTTGTCCAGTCCGCATCAAAAATACATCTTCAATCCGGTTGAAACATGGGAAGAAAACAATTTTTCTCGACCATAGGAGATTTTTACCGAGAGATCACCCGTACAGAAAGAAAGAAAAAAAGTTTAATGGACAACAAGAACATCGACCTCCTCCAAAAGTTTTGAACGGTGAAGATGTCTATAAACTGATTTGTGAAGAGACTTATGAAGTGCTTGGAAAAAGAACGTCGAGTGGTAAGAGGAAGCAAAAGAAATTTGAAGATAGACCGTTCAAAAAAGTATCAATCTTCTACGAGCTCCCGTATTGGAAGACACATTACGTTCGACATTGTTTGGACGTTATGCACATCGAAAAAAATGTATGTGAAGTGATTGTTGGTACATTGCTTGACGATCCAAATAAAACAAAAGACGGGAAAAATGCTCGACAAGATCTCGTTGAATTGGGTGTAAGACCGGATTTGCATCCTAAAATGGCTGGAAAGAAGACATTACTACCACCGGCTGTCCACACTTTATCGAGAGCGGATCGAAGGAAGCTTTGTGGATGGCTTGCGGCGATAAAAGTTCCCGAAGGTCATTCTTCGAACTACAAGAGGTTTGTATCTATGAAAGATTTGAGACTTATCGGAATGAAGACTCACGATTGTCATATGTTGCTTCAACAAATACTGCCTCTTGCATTGCGAAGGTTTTTGCCAAAGGAAGTTCGATTCGCAATTTCAAAGTTATGTGAATTTTTCAACAAAATTTGCTCCAAAACTATTAAGGTTGAAGGTCTTGACGAGTTGCAAGCGGACTTGGTAAAAACCCTATGTATGGTCGAGATGTTCTTTTCACCCTCATTTTTTGACATCATGATTCATTTAACCGTTCACCTAGTACGGGAAGTGAAGTTATGTGGACCTATATTTCTACGGTGGATGTATCCAATTGAACGGTATATGAAAGTCTTGAAAGGATACGTGAAGAATTACAATCGACCAGAAGGGAGCATTGTCGAAGGATATATGGCAGAAGAGTCGGTTGAATTTTGTGTAGAGTATTTCCCGAGAACTCGGCCAATTGGTGTTCCCAAATTAGCCAAAGCGGAATCCAAAGGCTTATCTGCAGGTAATTATTATAATTTTTTTATAAATAAATACGATGTTAATATTTAGATTACGTGTTGAATATTATATTTATTTTGATGTTTTTATGCACCGCAAATCCTTCAACTGTCAACCGAAAAGAATGGGAGCAAGCCGTTCTCCATGTGTTGCACAATTTAGACATCGTGGAACCCTTTATCGATGTGCATATGAATGAGTTAAGGTCTACTTATCCGAAAAAGTCAAAAAACGAAAAATGGCTAAAAGAAGAGCATAACCGTACGTTTGCAAAGTGGATCGATGAATATTGTTATGCAAGAAGAAAGAATTTAGATGAGAAATTATTGAAGATCTCTAGCGGGCCTTCACAAGTAGTTACCAGGTACACGTCATGGTACGTTAACGGGTACACGTTTTACACAAGGGAAAGGGACGAAAAACACCCCGTACAAAATAGTGGTGTTACATTCTTTGCGGAAGGAGTCCATGTTGCGTCGGCCAAGGATAAAATCCAAAAAAAGCTTTTATGAGCTATTTTGGCTATGTAGAAGATATTTGGGAGCTAGATTATTGTGGTTTGCGAGTTGGATTGTTTAAGTGCAAATGGGCGGACAACAACCACGTCAAAGTTGTCAATGATGGAGTTACGGTTGTTGACTTCAGACGGATGAGTTATGCCAATGATTCATTCATGTTGGCATCCCAAGCATCTCAAGTGTTTTATGTCTCGGACCCGATCGATCAAGAATTATCTCTCGTCGTGCATGTGAATGCGAGAAATGTAGAAGAATCGAATGAAGAAGTTGAAGACATCACTACCATCGCACCATTCTCCATCGGGCTACAATCGTTTGAAGACGTTGATGATGATGATGATGTTTCGTTTTTGCTACGTCGAGATATCCCGGCATTGGAAATTGATTGAATTATAATTTTATTGTAATAATGTTAAATTTTGATCTTGTTTTTCATGTATGAACAATTAGTTATCATGTTTATTTAATTGGAAATTGATTGAGCAATTATTTTTCAATTAGTTATCTTTTAAAATTTTACTATTTGGAAATTGATTGAACAATTTTTTTTATAAATAAGTTTGTTAAATAAATGTAAATTTGATTCATTTTGTACTTAATATCGCGGTCTTTTCGATTAAAGCCGCGGCGCGTTTCATACGAGAAACAATTGCCGCGGCATTTCCCGAATAGGCCGCGGCGAGTTGCATAAGGCAGAGGGTATTTACGTAAATTCAAAAGAACACCACGGCTTATACATACCGACGCCTTGGCATATGTACATAAAGCCTCGGCGTATTTCGTTCCTGCCGCGGCATATATCGCATCAAAATTATACAGAGAGCATGCGTTTTCTGCAGGCAAAGAAATGCCACGGCGTACAAAGAATATGACTTGGCATGCAAGAAAGGCCGAGGCGTAGTACAATCATGCCGCGGCATTCTTAGACAAAAACTAAAAACCAAATTTTTACGCGTGCGTTAAATCAGGTTATGCCGCGGTAATGTCTAACATGCCGCGGCTTTTGTAGACGAGCCTCGGCTCCAATATTTTTGTGCCGCGGCGTATTTACATACCAAAATATCAAAGAGTCTGTGTTAAGTTAAATCTTAACGTGCCGCGGCCTTGTGAACAACGTGCCACGACGCATTTCATACGGGATTCACAATGCTGCGGCGTTTCAAGACAAGTCGTGGCGAGTTTCATATTTAACATGGGTAAATAGGTAAATTCAATTTGATGCCGCGGCTTTATTATATCTACGCCTTGGCATGAGTACATAAAGCCTCGGCGCGCGTATATTGTGCCGCGGCATAAAGTGCGTACAAATTATACAGAGAGCATGCTTTCTGGAGGCCAAATCTTGCCGCGGCATACCAAAATTAGCTGTGGCATGACCGGAAGGACGAGGTGTATGCCGCGGTATAGTATTTAACTGCCGCGGCATTTATTTACGAGCACCGGCTCATTTATTTCATGCCGTGGCGTATTTACATCCCAAAATTATACAGAGTCGGTGTTATTTCGAACCTCAACGTGCCCCGGCTTATATAAACCACGCCCTGGCGTGTATTTTTCCACGTTGGACTATGCCGCGGCAGAATCAAGGTTATGCCGCGGCATGTATCGGGATTTTCAGACAACGATTGCGTTTTTCCGTTGTCCAAAGCCGTTTTTGAATTTTTTATTCGATTTTAACCTGATTTCCCTCCATTTCAGCCCTATTCCTTCCCTCTTTTTCTTTAACTCTCCTCTCTTCTCTCTTCTCTCTTCTCTCTTCTCTCTTCTCTCCTCTCTCTTCTCTCTTCTCTCTTCTTCCTCTCTCTCTTCTTGCCGTCGCCGTGCTCCGCCGTGCTCCACCATTCTCCGCCGCCGACGTATCCTTGCCGTGCCCTAACTCCGTTGAGGTGTGCTTCATCTTGTTTCTTCAACAAGCTAAGTCCTACCCCGTTCCCTAACTCCGAGTTATTGATTCTAACAAGGTTAGAATCCTATCGGAAGTGAATATTACATATGTATTGCATTTTGTTAATGTTTGCCATGAAATGTTTTTATGCTTTTGTTGTCTTTCATGTTTGCCATGAAATTTTGTTTTATGCTTTTGTTGTCTTGAATGTTTGCAATGAAATGTATTTGTTGTCTTGAGTTATTTGATGTTTATGAATTTTTGGAAACGAGTCAAATATATATTTAGGAAAGTTATGTCGGAGCGAGAAGTAACTAGGCCATCAATCGATCGAGAAGAAACGTCATCATCCGATGAAGAAGAAACTACGCCCGGTTAGTAGTATTGTTATTTTGTTTAAGGTATTGTATTTCATTGAATCTATCTAGTATATAAAATTTATAATTTATTACTTTATTTGTTTCTAGTTCTTAACCAAAATGATGAAGTAGCAAAATGTAGAAGAAAACTTAGAGGAGAAGGAAAAAGAAAACTGAACCTCATGAAAAGTATCACTATCTTAAAGCATAAAGGGGAAAAAATACTTGTGAGATTTGATGAGAAAAAACAACCGGATGGAAAATATGGTGATCTTTTAGCTAGTTGGATTGGTGTTCTTGCTCGGGAATTTATTCCAATTACTATATCTGATTGGAGATTGAAGAGTTTAAAAAAGGTGAAACATAGGATATGGGATGAAATCCAACAAGCATTTGTTATTCTGAACGAGTACAAGAATATGTGTTTATCTTGTGCCGGGGAATCGGCAAGATACTTCCGGTATGATCTCTCTACCCTATTCAAGAGAGATCCAAATGATAAAAGAATCTTCGAGTGACCGGATATTGTTAAGAAGTATTACACGAGCATCACGGACGAACATTGGGAGGAGTTTGTTAATATTAGATTAAGCGATGAGTTCAAAGAAGTCTCGAATCAAAACAAAGCTAATAGGGCTCTCGTTGAGTACCCCTCCAGATCGGGTCGAAACGGATATCGGAAGCTCGATCAAATGCTAGTAAGGGTTTTAATTTTATATTTTAAATTTAATCTATTGTCTATAATTGAATAACATTTTCCTTTGTTTCGTAGTTTGAAAAAAACGGCGTATGGGCGACAAAGCCGGAACTTTGGATCGAAATGAGGAATAATGAGGATGGTTCATTAAAGGATCCAAATCTAGAGCCTATTGTGAATAAAATAGTAAGTGCAATGAGTTTATTTGTATATTATTGACTTAAATATTTGTAATAATTCATTTTGTTATTAGGTGGAATGTACCACTCAAGTTGTGGACGACGATGAGGAAGAAGATATTTTGACAAGAGCTTTGGGGAAGAAAGAACATCCCGGACGAGTTCGGGGACAATCCAAATACGTCTCAAAGAGAGCATTTTACAAACAAGCCAAAGACTCAACGAATCCCCTCGTTCAAAGTCTCCTAGCCGAAATTAAAGATATGAAAGTCAAGTCGGAAGCGAGAGATGCGGCTTTCGAGGAATGGAAGGCTAAAGTGGAACAAATGATCCAAGGATCATCTTCAAGAAATATTCAAGGTAGTAATGAACCACTCGATGCGCATAGTCCGGTAAGTCAACCTCTTTCTCCTTTAGCATCGATTGAATTGAATTTTGATGATGATCGTACTCCCGCAACAAAGGCTAAGGGAAAATATTTTATTTCGAAAGGACCGAGTCTAGGGAGTAACGAGCCTTGTGATGTGCAAAGTTCGGGAAGGCCACCGTTTACTCCCGTAGCGCCGGTTAATGTGCAACTTGATGAAGGTCAAATTCCCGCGAAAAAGGCTAAGCGTAAAGGGTTCCTTTCGAAAGGACCGAATAGAGAGAATATCAAATCTTTTAATGTGCAAAGTTGCGCTAGTCAATCGATTGCTCCTTCACCGGAGCTTGCGAACGTTAAAATTCAAGCTAAAAAGGCAAAGAGCTCGCCTTTAGTTTCAAAAGGACCTATTCTAGGTATTGGCGGAATTTCCGCGGTTGATCCGGCGTCGTCTATTCCAAATACGCCCATTTCATTTAATGAAGATGTTGATTGTCTCCTTTTTGCGGAGGGAATCGTTGAGCACGTCGCAACCGGAAAGGTGTTCCTAAAAAATGAAGAGGTTGGCGAGAAAATTCACAACATACCGTCGGATAGAGATCATCGTCGGGTGTTAGTAGAAGTGTCGATGTCTAAAGACCCTATTCCTCTCCCGGTATCGGTTCAATGGATCGAAATCATTGATGACGCGGTGGGGACCTTTGTGCCTTGGCCAGTGTCTCTTATTGAAGAATTAAACTCCAAAGGTAATCAAGCTCCCAAACCTAAGCCCAAAAATATAGCCAAAAGTTCGTATTACAATGAAATGGCACAAAAGATTAACTTGAACCATGTAAATCCCCGATTGAGAGCGTTAGCGTCTTATGCAAACGACTATATGCTTGCAAAGGGAAAGAAAATAGCATTTGAGCTTGATAAGAGTTTGTGTGATTTCGCTCCGTTGTTGAATTTTGATGATACACGTGAATTTCTCCTCTCTCAAGACTTGACCGTACTATGGATAATGATTTGTCAAAGGTATGTTTCCATTTTCATTTGCGATTTCATAATTATTAAATATATAAATTACTGATTCATTTGTTATACATTAATTATTGTTATTTTTATTTGTAGTTATTTGCAAGAAAATCACATTCGCAATCCGGACATTTACGGTTTTCTTCCGCCATATGAAGACATCGGGTCCAACACAAAAGTAGGAGATGCTAAGAAAAATGCATTAAAACTTGATGTTGATCGATACTACAAACTTATACAAAATTGCAAGAATGGCAAAAGATGGTTAATGCCTTACAATAGTCGTCGCCATTGGATTCTTCTTGTTTTTAACCCTTGGAAGGCTACCGTAGCGAAGTTTGATTCTCTCCCAATTTCAAGCGGTTTAAATAGCCACTTAGAGCAATTTTTCCAAAAGTAAGTATTCTAAAACATAATCATTTTTATGTTTAAGTTATTTGAATTCTTTACTTTTTTTTTTTGTAGTATTGAAGACATATTCAAGGTTAATCACAACACCGACCTCATGACACCCTCGTTGATAAAAACGGTGAATTCAAAAGGATGTCCGAAACAACCGGGAAATAATGAATGCGGATATTACGTCATGAAGTTCATGCACGGCGTTGTGAGAAATGGTATGAATTTCGTCAATAGCAAACTTAGTTATAGTGTAAACGAGATAGATGGATTGAATGTAGATTTAGGTATTTATGTGCTATCAAAGTTTGCTAACTATGACGATGAAGATTAGAACATATTTTGGATTTGTTTGTTCATATTTGAACGGTGAATTTTGTATGGTGGATTATATGTTTTGTATGTATCGATCGTATAATCTTTAAGCGATGATATTTTAATGTATTAATATTTTTATTTTAATATTTTGGATTAATGCTTTTAATAAAAAATTTAATTTATATTTTATTTAATAAAATATTAATTATTAATTACAGGTTCTATCGGTATTAGAAAGAGGATAAAAAGTTACCGGGCGATTTTTTTCAAAAAATCGCCCGGTTTTTTTTTTTTTTTTTTTTAGTCCCTTTTTCAACAACGCTTAAAAACCGTCGCCCAAAACAAATACAAACCTTCGGAAGGCAGTTTACACCGCGGCGGAACAATACTACGTACGATGGTAAATTCCGTCGTTCGTAATAGTTTTACGCCGCGGCTTTTTGGAAACAATGTCGCGGCCTACCTCAAATAATGCCGCGGCATGTTTCTTCAAGCCGAGGCTTAATTTTGAAATATCAAAAAAACCCGCGGCGTGGTTTGATCATGCCGTGGCGTTTGAAAGTGTCGAAATGTCTAAAATAAGCCTCAGCTTGTTAAATACATGCCACAGCGTTGGCTAAACTAAGCCTCAGCGTGTTTTCCTTGATTATTCGTTTCCAGCCGCGGCCTATTTGATAAAAGGCCGCGGCATTTTAGCTTTCGAACAACGGATAATTTCGTTGTTCATTCATTTCTAGCCGCGGCTAGTTAAAATAACGCCGCGGCGTTTTTTACTTTTGATTCGACTATAGCCGCGGCCTAATTTATTTTATGCCGCGGCGTTTTGCTTTTGAACCACGGAAAACTCCGTTGTTCGTTCATTTCTAGCCGCGGCATATAAACATAACACCACGGCGTGGTTGGCTTTATATTCGATTATATCCGCGGCCTTTTATTTTGTGACGCGGCTTTTGATTTCGAACCACGGATAATTCCGTTGTTCATTTGATTAGAGCCGCGGCGTGTTTTATTACACGCCGCGGTGTTATCGCGTTCGAACCACGGAAATTTCCGTTGTAGGAAGATTTTCTCAACCATGGAAAAAATCCGTGGTTGGAACTTACTACCATGCAGGATTCTACCATGGTTAAGAACCATGGTTGAAATTTTTCAACCATGGTTTTTAACCATAGTTGAAACCCGGATTTGTAGTAGTGTCCGTCAAGAGAGGAAAATTCAAGTCTTCAACATTACAACAACAAAATTGCACTTTTGGGATTCGATAGAACACACTTTGCTTCAAGAATCATCATTCAAGAACAAGGTTATATCTTTCCTTCATATACTTTTTCATGATAAAAAAATTGTGTTTGTCTTGTTGTCACAAAATTGTGTTTGTCTTGTTGTTTGAGTGTTGAATTTTGTGCTGTGTGTGCTAGTTTCGTTGTACCAAAATTTAAAGTAAGAATGTCTAGTAGAAAATATTTATCGGGTCATGAGAAGCTTAAGAAAAAAAGGAGAATAAAAAGTTTAGTTAATTCTCAAAAGAGGAGCTTTGGAAAAATTCATTATCACCAACAAAAAAGATTAAAGTGATTTGAGTAAATCAAATAATGAAGGTGACGATGAACAATCAAAATTTGAGAGTTTGGAATGTAACGATGTGTTTGAAGAAAAATCTCAAGAAAATATTAAATATCATAGCGTGAAAGGGGAAACTATAAATATTTATGATCCGGGACAATGGAAACGTCTTGATAATAAATTAATAGATTAATTAGTAGAAAATGGTCCCTTGAGAGTCAGCGGCAATGATTTCCCGAAAGATGAAGAGCATCGGTGTTGACGTGGTTTCGCACGCCAACGGTCAAGTGTATTTTGAATGAGATTTCGATTTGAAGATGCTAAGATTTTTGTGGATCCTGACCTCCGCGTCGTCAATACTTTCGGCGATGACAAACGAAAATATAAAGCGAAGAAAACAAATAAAAATACCAGAGTTTTTTAGAGAGGTTCGTCTCAATGCGGTAGTTGACTACGTCCTCTATACGTTTATTGCTTTAGAAAGGTTGATCAATCGGAACCACAAGCCAATTTCTGATAGATCGAAAATGAAAGAAAAACACTCTAAAGACACGGATTCTCACAAACTCTTTTCTCACAATGGTGGATGCTTACGTACGTGTTGATGGGTTGCCTTCTTGCTTTTATATGCTTCTAAATTATGCCTGTTGGAAGTGTATGTTGGTGGTGGCTCCGAGTTTGGGGCTTGACTTGCTGCCAAGCTGACACGTGGGCCACGTCTTGCAAGATTGTCGTAGTAGTGGACCTTGACTGGTCGTCGTGGGGTTTGAATTTGAATTGTGGCGACTTTTCTGGTCGAGTCTTGGGGGTTTGAATTGAGGTGGTTGACTTAGTTTGCTCGTGCTCGGATGTTGGGCTTTCTTCTGCCCGGGGGTTTTATTGAACTTCTGCTCGGGTCCCTTTGAGAAAATTAGTCTGGGAGGTGTTTTTGGTGTTGGTTTTAACCAAGTGTTGTTTCGAAGTGGGATTTTGAGTTCTACTCGGATTTTTTGCTTTAAAACTCTGTTCGGACTCTTTTGAGCTTACTCTGCTCGGGCGAACATCTTGCCTTCTGGGCTTTTAGCTTTAATCGGGCCCAAAGACGATTATGTGCCTAGTGGGTCTCTGGACTTTGTATTTCTCAAGCCCAATTTCGTATGAATATTCAAATATACTCACAACTTAGGTCATAGACAATTTAATCTATAAATTTAATTAATGACCTCACAATTCCGATTTATGGAACGAATTTGCACATCAACAATCGGCACTTCTCTACTTTTCATTATACAAGAAATTTATCAAATGGAGAAGAGTGTGATAGAAAGTGGTTGGTTTATTAAAAAGATTTTGATAAGGTGTATTGTTTTTGTTGTAAACTTTTTGGTACAAAATCTAGTACGATAAACCAATTGAGTGATAAGGGAACCAAAGATTGGAAACATCTAAGTGCTATGTTGAAGAGTCACGAGACAACTAATGAAAATTTGGTCAACATGAGTGCTTGGGCTTGGTTTGATTTAGAATTGAGAGTATCCAAAAACAAAACAATTGATAATGATGCTTAAGAAAGACTCAATAAAGATAAAGAACATTGGAGAAATATTTTGGTAAGAATAATTGCCATTGTGAAAATTTTAGCTAAGAACAATTTGGCATTTTGTGGAAGTAATGAAAAAATTTACCAAGAGAACAACGGAAATTTTTTGAGTTTAATTGAAATGATTGCGGAATTTGATCCCCTAATGCAAGAGCATATTATTTGGGACCTAGAATTCAAAATGAGTTGATACAATTGTTGGCAAGTGAAGTGAAAAATGCAATTTTTTTAAAAAATCAAATAAGCAAAGTATTTTTTTCCGGTGATACTTGATTGTACTCCTGATTTGAACCATGAAGAACAAATGTGTCTTATTTTGAGGTTTGTAGATACTTCAACTATAAGAGTAGAAGAATATTTTTTAGGATTTCTAAAAGTAGATGATACTTCGGGGATGGGTCTTTTTAGTGAGCTAGTGAAAGAAATAGAAACTTTGACACTTGACATCAATGATATTAGAGGACAAGGATATGAAAATAGAGCTAATATGAAAGGAAAACACCAAGGTGTACAAAAAAGATTGTTATAGATGAATCCTAGAGCGTTATATACACCTTGTGGTTGTCATAGTCTTAACGTAGTGCTTTGCGATATTGCTAATTGTTGTGCTAAAGCCGTGTCATTTTTTAGTGTGTTGCAACATATATAATCTTTATTTTCTTCACACCTAAGAGATGGACAATATTGAAAAAAAAATGTACCTTCTTTGACTGTGAAAGCATTGTCTCAAACTCGTCGCGAAAGTCGTATTTGTTGATGTGCAAATTCGTTCCATAAATTGGAATTGTGAGGTCATTAATTAAATTTAAAGATTAAATCGTATATGACCTAAGTTATGAATTCATTCAAATATTCATACGAAATTGGGCTTGTGAAATACAAAGCCCAAAGGCCCACTAGTCACTTGATCACATTTGGGCCCGAGCAAAGCTGAAAGCCCAGAAGGCAAGATGTTCACCCGAGCAGAATAAGTTCAAAAAGAAGTACGAACAGAGTTCCAAATGAAGAATCCGAGCATAACTCAAAATCTCACTTCAAACACTTGGTAAAACCAACACCCAAGACTCCTCCCGGACTAATTGTCTCAAAAGGGATCCGAGCAAAAATCGAATAAAATCCCCGAGCATAAGAAAGCCATACATTCGAGCACGAGCAAACCTGATCAACCACCTCAATTCAAACTCCTGAAGACCGGCCAGAAAAATCGCCACGACTTGAATTCAATCCCCACGACGACCAGTCAAGGTCCACTACTACGACAATCTCGCAAGACGTGGCCCACGTGTCAGCTCGGCAGCAAGTCAAGCCTCGAACTCAAAGCCACTACCAACGTCCACCTCCAACGGGCAGAAGCCAGACGTCTATAAAAACAAGAAGCCAGCCCTTCTACACGCACGCAAGCATCCATCATTGAGAGAAGAGAGTCTGTGAGAATTTATATCTTCAGAGTGTTTCTTTCATTTTTGATCTATCAGGAATTGGCTTGTGGTCCCGATTGATAAATATTTCAAAAAGCAATAAACGTACAGAGGACGTAGTCAACTATCGCATTGGGACGAACCTCTCTAAAAAACTCTGGTCTGTTATTTATTTTCTTCGTTCTATATTTTCGTGTGTCATCGTTGATAGTATTGACGACGCGGAGGTCAGGATCCACACAAATCTTAGCATCTTCATTGCGATATCCCATTCACAATACACTCGACCGTTGGCGTGTGAAACCACGTCAACAATATTCAGAGTGTTAAGGCAATTAGATTTCAAGCTCCAAAAATAAGAGTTGCCTTACTTGAACTTACTGATTCAATTGATGATCCTAAAATAAAGAGTGAAGCTAATTGTCTTGCAACTTTTGAATTAGAGAATTTTGAATTTTTATTGGGCATGACTATGTGGTTTGATATTTTGTTTGCCATCAATTCAGTGAGTAAAAAATTTCTAGCTAAGAATATGGACATTGGTGATGCTATAAATCAATTAGGTCGTCTAATTTCTTATTTCAAAAACTATCGGGAAGATGGATTTGTTTCTTCTCTGATTACTGCTAAGGAAATTGCAAATGAGATGAACACTGAGCCTAAATTTTGTGAAAAACGTGTTATTCGTAGAAAAAAACAATTTGATGAAAATGACTATGATGGTGTTGTGAAATTTGTTGAAGAATTGTTTAGAATTGATTATTTTATTTTCATGGTTGACAAACTCATTTCTTCCCTTGAGATTAGATTTGAACAGTTTCAAGATTATGACAATAATTTTGGATTCTTATTTTTGAAAGAAACTAAAGACTTTACATGAAAATGATTTAAAAGAGCATTCTTTGAATCTTGAAGATGTTTTAAAATACAATAGAGTTTCAGATATTGATGATTTAGATTTGTTTTGTGAATTAAAAGCTCTAAGAAATGTTTTTCCAAATGAAAATGGTAGTTCAATTGAGATATTTGATTACATCAAAAAAATTTATTCGTTTCCAAATGAGTGTATTGCTTATAGAATATTACTAACCATTCCGATGACGGTTGTTTCGGCAGAAAGAAGTTTTTCAAAATTGAAATTGATCAAGTCTTATTTAAGGACAATTATGTTGCAAGAACGATTAAATGGATTAGCTAAGTTGTCTATTGAACATAATTTGCTAAATAAACTTGATTACAATGATTTGATTAACAAATTTGCATCAAACGCTGTGTTTGTAGAATAATATTCACTCACTTGAAGTTATTAATCATAACAGGCTACAGCGATTCATTTTTTTTTTCTCTATAAAAAGCCAATTCTTGACACACAGAGGTGTCTTTAGATTTTTTTTTCTTGATATTAATTAATTATTATTACAATATTTTGTTACTTATAAAATAATTAATTATAACTATTAAACATAAGCAACAGTTAATAGGGGTGTGAACTTATCAAAAAAAAATTATAGGGGTCTGAAGTTAATTTATTCTATTAAAAATAATTCGATAAAAGGAGAAAAAGGAAACGGGTTGAAATTGTTGATTTTTTAGTCCGAATTGTAAGAAATGCTCATTTTGTGTCAAAGGTTTAAGAAAAATGCCTACGTGAGAGTAAAAAATACACACAGTGGGCATTTTTCTTAAACCTTTGACACAAAATGGCCATATTTTAAAATAACCATATTTTATTTATATATATATTTATATAGATTTGTTATGTTATTTTAATTACAACTTTAATTATTTTTTCATTAAAATGTTCTTGAAAGTAAAAAAATTGACATGTGGGACCTGTTGATGTGCAAGTTCGTCGCGTCAACAGGACCCATGCTAACGGAGTAAAGGTGAAATGGATGGAAATCTGAAAAAATGTAAAAGTGTGAAACTTAGGCAACTTTTGCCATGTTTTTTTAACTTGACTATACGATGTCCCATTTTCAAATTACTTGGGTACTTTTGCCCCCAATAACCCTTTATTTCTTCAAAAGTAAGAATAATTTTTTTATATGATAAAGTTACAAAATTATAATATATACTGCGATGCCATTTTCATTCATCCATTTTTTAGTCAAAATGTCATGATACGTCCAATTAACTGCCACATGACATTATTAAATTATTTAATTGTACGTGATATTTTTGTGACATTATTATATGTAGGGGGAACTAGTACCCAGACCCAATTTTTTCTATACCCAAAAACCATAACAGGATTTTCGAGTTGATGAATTTTTTACCCGAAATCCCGGATATAATAAATACTCAGAAATTAGAGCTTAAATACCGCATTTAGTGGCGAAATAACAATGATGTAAATTTTTTAGTACAAGTACTTGAATATTTCCCGTTCATACTTTTGTTGTTATTATCTCTTGTGTTTGTTATAGTTTTTCCTTTATATTTTAATGTTGACAACATATTTAAAGCAGTTTATTGCCTCCTGCGCAATTAAATATGATTAAAAAAATGTAATATGAGTGCAATAGACGGAGCGAGAACAATATATTGCAGAACTCTTATAAATTAATATTATTGGGACTGTAGAAAATTATTATATTATCAGATTATTAGTTAACATATAAATTAATAGTTTATTAATATAAAAACTAATGAAGAAAAAATTATTAATCAATTATAATTATATAAACATCTTTACCAACAAAAAATTATTTCAATTTATTATATCGAGAATATTAAAGTATTCAAT
Source organism: Parietaria judaica (assembly GCA_954871525.1). Taxonomy (NCBI): domain Eukaryota; kingdom Viridiplantae; phylum Streptophyta; class Magnoliopsida; order Rosales; family Urticaceae; genus Parietaria; species Parietaria judaica. Next base: position 7,631,301 of record OX940868.1, read on the forward strand.
TGTAGCGGCGATCACTCTTAACAATTTTTCGCTTCAACATACGACACCCGACCTTCTTAATGCTCTTCAGAAGCTTAGAGATGAAGTTCAAGAAGACATCAATTTTAAGAAAAAATAAATTACTATAGAATCATATTTTAAGAAGACTACATGATTAGTGATGTAATGTTATCTTTTAATTTAATGTGATTTCATAGTTATTTATGTTATATTTTTTTATAGTGATTTTTATAATTATTTATGTAATTTTTTATAAATTGAATTATTAATTTATATATCACTTGGGACCTATATACTTTCAAAAAAATATTATCTTATAAATTTAGCGAATTATAAATTTAGCTAGTTAGGCATGAGTCGGGACCGGACAAAAATATTATTTAGTCGCGACTATTAATTTATCGAGTATTAATTTATAGATGTTATACACTATTAGATTGGAATACTGTAAGAAAAATAAAATAAAGGGATAATTACGATAAAATATCTTTACTCTATTCAAGATTGGAATACTGTAAGAAAAATAAAATAAAGGGATAATTACGATAAAATATCTTTACTCTATTCAAAATAGTGTACTGTATCCCAAGCTTTCAACTGCTAAATTGCCAATGCCTGTGGGAGAGGTGTTTAGAGGGAGTTTGGAGAGCGTTTAGTTTGAGTAAGGTTGAGAGGAAGTGATTTTGAATGAGTTACCATTTAGTGAAAATTGAAGTTTTATTTATAGGAAGGCAAATAGGTTGAAATGTGTATAAATTACTCTAGAAAGTCCCGAGGGGTAAAATTATATAGTTTTTTTAGTCCCTCGGTGGCCTTTGGCGAGCCCGAATGAGCACATGACACGTGGTGGTGGCGAGTTGGCCCTTGACTGGCCTACAGGAACCGCGTGATACGTAGTAGCGGCTGTGGGGACCTGTGAGGCCAAATTTTACAAACTGTATGACTTTTTTGAGTATCTCGATATTTTTAGGAACATCTGGACACTCTTTTATTTTTTTTGCGAAAACAGACCTCCGATGAATATTTTGTTTGAAATTGATTTAATTTTAATAAAAGAAAAGTTAATTAAATAATTTTTCTTTTATTAATTTATAAAATATCAATTCCGTAAAACACCCTTATAAGTCCTCAGTTGTGTAGGATTTTCACATGCGTGCATCTCATATTAGCACTAATATTTTAGATTTGAGATTTTTCATTTTAAATACTTAAATCAATGCATACGTGCAAATAATTTTGACAAAAACAGAGACATACATGGGACAAAAGCAATAAATAAATAAAAATTCAAGACTTTGAGTGTTTAACCAACGCAAATAAAAGCCTGATAATATACGCAGTACTTTAAATATGCATAATCACAAAAAAAATTTAATAAAAAAAAAATACAACATTTGACCAATTGAGGTGGCAGAGGTTCAAAGTGAAAAATAATTCAGCAAAAATACTTAAAATCAACAAATACGAAGGGGGACATATTCTATAATCTAATTTTATTTTTATTTTTACATATTTTTGTCAATTTTATGGCATATTATTATTGAATCATATCTAATATATACATTTATGTGCTCATCCAAATATATAATATATTATCATATTTGAATTCAATTGAAAAATAAGACTAATGCCTCACATTTGTTGTCTTTAAATACTTTTGCCAGTGTTTTTTCATTTAAAACTCTTGTCGCCTCAATTGGTCAAAATTTGAATACTTTTACCGTGATTATCCCCAGTGGCATAGCCAGCTTCGGGTTTCAGCCGAAGCACTATATAACAAATTATTTAAGTAATTTAAAAAATAAAAAGCCTACACGTATACACTTTTTTTTAGGAATACACATATACACTTTTTTAAAGGTGTATTTCAATATGTTTTACTCGTAGAAAAGCTCAATGTTTTATTTTTGGTATAACTTTGAGCTCTATCACTAAATTAAAGCTAATTAATGTTAAGTTTATGTAACGTGCTTGGCAGCGTCGGCAACGCACTCGATTATCTCAGTGGCGTCGGTGACGTACTTGGCGATGTCGGCGACGCACTCGGTCGTGAATATACATTGTCTACAACGTCGAAAATGCCACGTGTGTCGCCAACACCACCAATTACGTCACCGACAGCATCGAAAAGACCTAGTGTGTCACCGATACTGTTGATTATGTCACCAATATTATCGAGAATATCGAGTATGTTGCCGACATAGCCGAGTATGTCCGCCAAGTGTATTTCAATAGCAAATAATTAATCATAAAACATGTATACATAGATATAGACATATAAACCAAATTAAATTAGAATATAACATCACCATCGTTTAAGTAAAACTACAACCATCATAATCTAACTACTATACTTAGTGGTAATTTTTTGTTGTTGAAAATTCAGCACATGCAAGTGCGAATGGTGGTAATACACTAGCTCCACCCTTGATTATCCCTTTAAATAACTTTGAATACTTTTGGTGTAATGATCCTAAATGTAATATAAGTCTTGTTACTAATTTATCGTTGTTATTCGAATGAAATTTTTTAGAGAATAGTGAAAAAAATATAGCTAAAATAAAATTACCTTCACTAGTTGCTAAAGTTAAAACTTTGGCCATTTTTTGATGTGTAAGACAACCTCCACTCATACTGCATTCCCATTATTTGGAGTTGGGTATTGATGATGCTGGATTTCATCCCACGACCAAAAACGACACCGTGATTCCAAGAACTACATATATCCCTGAAAACGACATGCTCATACTAAGAATCCAAGAAAGATTGGGCTTCTAAACACTTCTGGAGGCCCAAAGAGCGGCCCGGCACCACGGGCCCATCAAAAGTCCACTCCGAAGCTTAGTCGACAAGAGCCAAGTCTCCTCGAAGACCAAGCCCACGAAGACCAGGCCCACGAGGACCAAGCAGCTCTTGCGAAGACTGAGCGACCCTGAAGAATAGGCGTGCTCTCCCTTTATTGACCAACCCAGAGTCTTCCACGTGGAAAGGGACCAAGTACCACGTCGTCCAGATTTCACGCATGGCGACAAAAGGAGATGAGAAGTGATCTCTACTTAGTCTAACTAGCCGTTACGAGATCAGAGGAGATAGACGTTGTAAACTAGGCTATAAATAAAGCCTACGAAATAACCAAAGGGACAGACAATTCATTCTACATTTTACACTAGTTATTCACTCTGTAATCATCTTGCTATCAATCAAATATACTTTCTCTTTATTATCGCTCAACCCTTCACAAATTCTTCATCTCGTGACTTTATTCACCGAAGTGGATTTTATCTCGTAAAGTTAAGACCTACCGTCATATTCACCATAAGCAGAGTGCTATCACTTTGTGAAAGTTGGTCGTGATTATTCACATCAACAGTTTGGCGCCGTCTGTGGGAAATCTTTATAGATTCCTACCCAACCAAGTTCCCAGCAAGCAAAAACACGAATGGCGAGCGAAGCATCTAGCGGGACTCCCGCGAGTAACCCCTCGGAGACCGCAGCGGATTACGCCGTGAAAGCCATGTTGGAAACCATTTTCAAGAAACTTGAAGAAGGCGCTCAGTCGAGAAAGGATTTTCAGACTGAAGTGAAAAACCTTGCCTATTAGCAGTCCCAGATCGAGGGGACGTTGACCGAGGCGGTTAGCTCGATCAAAGCCCAGTCTTCATCAGCATCACGGAGGGACTTCGGACAAGGAAGGACCCTGGATTTTTCCGGAGTCCAGGTCACTCCTGGACCAACCGAGGTGGGAAACACCTCGGGCATGTTGGAGGGGAAAAACCCAGCCACGGGCCCAATAAGGCCAGCAGATCCCGGGGCGAAGGCCGACCACGCCTCGGATGAGCACCCCGGTGCTGGATTGGGGGCAATCCAATCCAACTACGGTGCGCCCGGTCAACCAGATGACCCCGGGTTCCGGACCCCGCCAAGGACGATCCGGAACACCGACATTCAGGCCCCTCAGGCGCCAATGCGCCCGGGCCCTATGCGGATTGGGAACGAGATGAACAATCCCATTCGCATCCGAGACGAGACACCCACCGTAACTCGACAAGGTGTCACCAACAGCGATAGAGACAATCCTTTCGCTTACAATGCCGACATGTCATTTCCGGCGTGGCTCAAAGGGCTCGAATCCACGGTTGAAAAGGTTCAGTCCGAGGTAAAGGCAGTGAACTCGAGGGTTCATCACGCCACCTCGGCAGCACCCGAAATAGATCGTTTAGTTCGAGAATCTACGAGCACGCCGTTTACCTCTTTATTCACCAACGAGAGGATCAAGGACATTGGAAGAGTCAACGTTCCCCGTTATGACGGAAAACCGACCCGAGAGCTTACCTCCGGGCATTCTTCATCGCAATGGGAAGAGCCGACCTCCAACCCTCCCAGCGAGATGCGGGATACTGCCAGATATTCGCCAAGCACCTCGTACAGAACGCCCTAGACTGGTTCTCGAGACTGCCACCGGCCACAATCAGCTCGTTCGAACAAGTGACGACGCTCTTTCTGAAGCATTTCTCTATGTTCATCGAAACGGAGGCCACGGTGGCACAGCTTTACACCCTGCAACAGACGAAAGACGAGCCATTGCGGAACTTTATAGCCATATTCAAAGGCGTGCTATCACGTCTTAGCGAAGTGAGCGACGAAACAGCCATCGCGGCCCTAACCGCGGGACTGTGGTACAAATTAAAATTCAGGCAGGATATACCTCGATCGAGGACGTAATGCATCGCGGGGGTAATTGGATTCGAGTAGAGGAAGAGCGAGCAGCCCTCGCCGTAAAATTTGATCCAACCCCGGCGACGTCCAAGTTCAATAACATTCCAAGGCCACCACGGGACGCCGGCCACAACAAAGCAGCCGGGCCCCACCGAGGTGGCGCGCCTCAGCCTAAACGAAGCAACCTGCCCCCGGGTTACGTCATGAGTTCGGAGAAAGACGAGGTCAACGCGACCCAAGGCGGCAGCGCGACGACATAAGCAGATCCGTGGCCAAAAGGCCCGAAGGCCTACTGCAAATTCCACAAGGTGTTCGGACACGCAACGGCCCAATGCCGCAAGCTACAAATGGCCCTGGCGGAAAAATTGGAGCGAGACGAGATGAGCGACCTTGACATCGAATCCTTAAACCCAAGTTTGCAAGGAAACATAAGCCCGGAGGAAGACCCGGCAACCTCAAAAAAGAGGAAGCACAAGAAAATCCGAGCTCCCCCGCCCGGGGAAGCCCCTAACACCCCCTTCGAAAAAAGAGGAAAACATGTCAATGACGTCGAAGACACTAGCCAAGAGAAAAAACCCCAGGTCATCAACGTGATAATGGGGGGATCTCAATACTGTAAGCCAACAATCAATTCGATTAAGGCGCACCAACGAAAACTGCAATCAGACGCACTTCGTCATACTTCGCAAGAGCACGAAGCCCTAATCACCTTTAAAGAAAGTGAGGCTAGAGGGCTCGCTGGGCCGCATGATGACGCCCTAGTAATAACTCTCAACATCACAAATTGGGAGACCAAAAGGATCCTCATCGATAGCGGAAGCTCCGCGGACATGATTTTCCTGTCAACTCTAAGCCAAATGAAAATAAGGCCAGAGGACATCAATAGGGAAACGGTCCCCCTCACCGGTTTCAACGGCCACTCCGTAAACACCATCGGAGAGATTAAGCTCCCCGTAATGGCGGGAGGTGTCAACACGACGACTAAATTCCTGATCATTGACTGCCCGTCACCCTACAACGCAATCCTAGGAAGACCATGGCTTCACGCCATGAGGGCGGTACTTTCAACGTACCACCAAAGCTTGCAATTCCCGAGCGATGAGGGGATCAAGGAGATCCGAGACGACCAGGCCATGGCGCGAAGGTGCTACATGAACAGTTTCTTGCTCGCCAAGCAACGCACGGTGAATCAAGCATAGAAATTACAGCATCAACCAATAAACGAGGTGAAAAACACCTCGGAGGAAGACAACGAGTCTCCGGCAATCGAGATGGTATGACAAGTTCCCATCGACGACAATAATCCTGAGAGCACCGTCGGGATCGGAAGCGAGCTAAAAGGCGAGCTCCTCAAGCGGCTCATCAAATTCTTAAAAAAGAACAAAGAGTGCTTCGCCTGGTCCCACAAAGATATGCCGGGAATCAGCTTGTAAATCATTTCACATCAGCTAAACGTTGATCCATGCTTCCGACCAATCAAGCAGAAAAGACGAAAGTTGGCCCCAGACCGTTCCAATGCAGTGAACGAGGAGGTCAAAAGCTCCTCAGGACAGGGTCGATCCGCGAGGTAAAATACCCAGACTGGTTGGCGAACACAGTGGTGGTCAAAAAGAAGAGCGGAAAATGGAGGGTATGCATCGATTTCACCGACATAAACAAGGCATGTCCTAAAGATAGCTTCCCGCTCCCGCACATCGACAGACTTGTCGAAGCGACGTGCGGGCACGAGCTGCTTTCTTTTATGGATGCCTTTTCCGGTTATAATCAGATTCGGATGCATCCTGACGACCAAGAAAAAACCTCGTTTATAACTGAACAAGGTATCTACTGCTACAAGGTAATGCCCTTCGGACTAAAGAACGCGGGGGCAACCTACCAACGGCTCGTGAACAAAATGTTCTCGGAATATCTCGGAAAGACCATGGAAGTCTACATAGACGACATGTTGGTCAAATCCAAACACTCGGAGGATCACATCGCACACCTCGAACAATGCTTCGAGATGCTGAAGAAGTACCAAATGAAGCTGAACCCTTCAAAGTGTTCATTCGGGGTGTCGTCGGGAAAATTCCTCGGGTACCTCGTCACACAGCGTGGCATCGAGGAAAACCCAAACCAATTAAACGCCCTGTTGAAAATTCCCTCACCACTAAGAGTGAAATAGGTTCAACGGCTCACAGGACGGATCGCGGCATTAAACCGATTCATATCGAGATCAACCGACAAATGCCTCCTTTCTACAAAATGCTGAAAGGAAACAAAAAATTTGAATGGACGGACGAATGCGAACAAGCTTTCCAGGAGCTAAAGAATTATTTATCCACTCCGCCGATACTGGTAAGCCCGATCACCGGCGAACCACTCCTAATCTACCTCGCAGTAACAACCCACGCTGTAAGTAGCGTCTCGTCAAGGAAGACCAATGTGATCAGAAGCCCATCTTCTACACCAGCAAGTCACTAGAAGACGCAGAAACTAGATATCCCACCATGGAAAAAGTGGCATTCGCCCTCGTCACTGCGGCAAGAAAACTAAGGCCGTATTTCCAAGCACACACCATCATGGTAATGACGCTACAGCCACTACGATCGGTGCTACACAGCCCAAACCAGTCCGGAAGGCTAACGAAGTGAGCAGTGGAACTCAGCGAATTCGACATCGAATACAAAATAAGAACATGCGCTAAATCGCAGGTCTTAGCCGACTTCGTTGTGGAACTAAACACCGGAAGACCAGAAGACGAGTCCGGAAACGAAACATGGACACTAAAAGTGGATGGTTCCTCTAACCAGAACGGGTCAGGAGTAGGAATTCACGTCGTCACTCCAAGCGGCGAGGTGATCGAGCAATCATTTCGCCTCAAGTTCAAGGCCTCAAATAATGAAGCCGAATACGAAGCCCTGATCGCTGGCCTCAAGCTGGCACGAGCAGTGGGGGCATAGAATATCAAAACTTACTCCGACTCGAAGTTGGTAACAAACCAGATAGCCGGGGAGTACGAAGCAAAAGATCAAAGGATGAACGCCTACCTGACCGTGGTGAACCAAATGATCAAAACATTTGAGAAAGTCGAGGTAGACCAGATCCCGAGGAGCGAGAACGCACAAGCCGACGCACTAGCGGGATTGGCATCCACCTCGGATCCCGAAGTAAAACGCACCATCCCGGTAGAGACGATAGACACACCAAGCATCGACTTGCCGGTGCATAACATCGAGCTTGGCCCGGAAGACTAGAGAACCCTAGTAATTAAATTTCTACGAGGTGACAAAACACCTCGGGACTAACAAGAGGCCAGAAAACCGAGGGCCAAAAGCTCGAGGTTCTGCCTAATAAAAGACACGCTCTAAAAACGAAGCTTCAGCGGGCCATACCTCAAGTGCTTAGGGGAGGACGAAGCGAAAAACGTCACCCACGAGGTGCACGAGGGAAGCTACGGAAACCACTCCGGAGGAAGATCCTTGGCTAACAAAATCAAAAGGCAAGGATTCTTCTGGCCCACCATGCTAAAGGACAGCGAACTACATGTCCGAAAATGCGACGCGTGCCAAAAGCACGCGCCTACCATAAGACGACCCGCACTAAAGTTGTCTTCAATCACGGTACCATACCCATTCATAAAATGGGTCAATGGACATCGTCGGACCGATGCCGGCAGGCAAAGGACTAACAAGGTTCCTACTGATAGCAACCGACTATTTTACGAAGTGGGTGGAAGCCAAAGCATACGCACACATAAAAGACGTAGACACTGAAAATTTCGTATGGAAAAATATAATCTGCAGATATGGCCTCCCAAAGGACATCATCGCGGACAACGGACCACAGTTCATCTCGAGAAGATTCAAAAATTTCTGCGCCCCACAAGGAATATCTCTCAACACCTCGACCCCAAGATACCCACAAGGGAATGGACACTCTGAAGTGGCGAACCGACAATAATCGACGGGATCAAAAAGAGGTTAGATAGTAAGAAAGGAAGGTGGCCCGAGGAACTAAACGGAGTACTCTGGGCATACCAAACCACACCTCGTCGGGCTACCGGAGAAACACCCTTCGCGCTGGTATACGGATCCGAAGCGATGGTACCAGCCAAGGCTGAATCTCTGAGCCTAAGACAAGAATTTTGCCCGGACAAACCGGACGAAAACGAAGAGATGCTAAAAGATCAACTCGACTACATCGAAGAACGAAGAGAAAGGGCTTTGAGCAGGATCATAAATTACCAAAGGGTAATAGAAAGATACTACAACTCAAAAGTTTGACCTCGCTCGTTCAAAGTAGGAGACTTGGTGCTCCGCAAGGTATTCCAAAACACCACGGAATTAAACGCTGGAAAACTGGGGATAAACAGGGAAGGACCGTACATCGTGTCCGAAATAGTAAAACCCGGTGTGTACAGACTGATCAATTCGAACGGACTAAAAGTCCTCCGAAGTTGGAATACCCAACACCTAAAAATATATTACTCTTAAAAGAACAAATATTACCTCGAACTACGTAGCAGCTTGATCCCGACAAACTCGGGTACGTAGGCAGCCTCCAGTAGGCACAGCCCGAATCCTCCCAATTTCAATAAATTACTTCGGTCAAATCCTATTCTTCCTTGCCAAAAATTCCCCCGGGGTGGGAGCATGGGAAGACCCAACTCCCGCCACTTGAGAGCAACATCGAAGCTCAAAAAGATGAGGAAAAGTGCTTACAAACATATTAAAGCACCTCGAGGCGTACAAACGCATCGAGAAACACCTCTTCTAAGCCTATGTATCTCGGCCGCACAAACACCCAAAATTCTCCTCCGATTCGATTTCGAAGTAAGGATCACATTCACACTCCGACGTGAAGAAACCCGAAAAGAAAACCTCCACGGGATCGATTAATCGGGTCGCACAAGAATATACGCAAATCCAATACCGGGATACACGAATCAAACAAGGAAGCAGTAGCAGGACGACGAAACCAAAATTTATTGAAAGGCAAACACAGTCTGGGTAACAAAAAGTCACCTCGTCGAAACAAAGTGATAACACCCAGGTCGGACTCCCGACCAAAAAAGGTGTAACTATTCAAACAACGAACATAGAGGCACCCGGGTTGGACTCCCAACCCAAACAGGCGCACATTGTCTCAAATACAGTGGAATTGGAAGCAAAAAGAAAACAAAATAAAAACACAAACCTTCATGCTGCTTAAACCTCCTCGTCAACTTCGTCATCGCGGTCCAAGATGGCCTCCTTCTCTGGATCGACCCCCGCGACCTCGTCCTCGCCGATACCAGCGCCTAAGGTCTCCTCCGCACCAGCGGCAACGTCAGGGGCTTCCTCTTGGTTCCCTTCAGCGGGGAAAGCAGGATCGCGTCGTGCGTCTAAGGCACCGGCAGGGCGAGACGAAGTGATGCTCGATGCTGGAGAGGATCCGGAGCCGATGGCACGAGGCGGAGCACCACCTAGGAAATGAAACTCATCACAATCACGCCAGCAAAGACTCCGACACAAGCGGCGACTCTGAAAACACCACGAAGGAAATTCGGGCATTTACCTTGAATCCCCTCAGAAGAGGTGAACTTCGCAAGTTGGAGTCCAAGCTTGGCAATGGTGTCGTTACGACGCTCTATCTTTTTGTTGAGCTTCTCGGAGACCTTCTGCACGGCGAAACGAGTCGCCGAGACCGCTTCGCTCCTAGCCTCCTGAAGCTCCTCGGTCGCTTTCAGCAAACCATCCCGAGCCGCTTTCAAACTGCGCTCTAGAGCTCCGACCCTGGCAACATCGGCCTGGAGCGACGACACCTCGTCCTGCAAGGCACGGCACCTATTGCGCTCCTCCGAGACTTGAACCTGCAACTTTTCAGCCGTCTCCTTCTGGAAGTCGGCATCCAACCTCGACGAGTACAGGCAGTCCTCGGACTTACAAAGCTTCCCCTGGGCGTCTCGCACCTCTTTCTCCCGCGCTGCAAGCTGGATCTCGGCCTCCTTCAGACGCCCACCAGGCCCAGCCTTTTTAAGCTCAAGCTTCGCAACCGCGATGCCCTTCTCATAGGCGAGAACCATCTTGTTCATCGCAGTCAAGAACTGTAAACAGTAAACACGAGGTGAGAAACACCTCGGCAAAATAATATCCCCGTCAAAACGCGGAAATTACCTTCACCCTGTTATGCGCTGCCTTCTCGTACTCCTTCCCGTGCGACAAAGAGAGCACGTCGAGAGGATGCCCCCGTCAGGAAAAACTGGCCACGAAGCGAGAGGACGCCCGAGGAGAATCAACGAGGGAGTGAGCGCTCGCGAAGTCAATGGAAATGGTTTGGACGCCTGCACGATCCCCCGATCCAGAGCAACTGCTACTCCCCTCGCGAACCACCGGGGCCTTCTGCCTGTCGTCCTGCTGACGAACAGGCGCGACGTATCCCTGAGGGTTCGACCTCGTGCGGGGAGCCTGACGCTCCGAAACGACCCTGTCTCTCTTAGGAGGGGCAACGTTCACCTCGGCGCGCTCGGGGGAGCGGTCACGCTTCTCTTGGCGGGTTGCAGCACCCTCCGAAGGTTTTGCAACGACAGTATCGCCCTCAATGCCCGCTCCAGGACGCGCCTCGGCATTAGGCGCCACCTCGCCCTCCACCTTAACCCGCCGAGACGACTGAGCCTCCTGCGCCTTCGTAACCAAAGATTCCAACGGAGCGTCTTCGGGAGTCTCATCGGTCCCGGACGATACGTGGTGGACGAGGAGAGGAGGGTCCTTACGGCGATCCGGCGACGAGGGCTGACTGCTCGAAGATTTCATGGACTCTTCGGGCGCTGCGAGACAAAAACGAGGTGAGATAAAACACCTCGACTACTCCGGATGATAAACACCCGCGAGGCAAAAAAAAAAAACATACCGACGGTGGACAGAGGAGGGGCTGAAATCACTCGGTCTGCGTCGTTCCGATGCCTCCAATAGCCGGAGGTTCAGATCCGACTAGTCGGGAACTCACTCCAACTCACGCCGCCCTTCGGAATCAACACCTTCTTGAGGCCTCGGAATCTTGAATCGGCCTCCAGGACGGAGATCCTAGTCGCTGAAGGGCAAGAAAAATTCCGAAATCAAGCCAAGAGAACCAAAAACAAAAACACAGGGAAATATAAAAACAATTCCTCAAAGCCAACCCGGGCCGGAGCTCCATCTCGGAGGAATCGCCGCGTCACTACGGGTATCACGAAAAAAGAAAAAAACGCTCAGTCCAACTTCCACGCACGTCTGGGGTTCCATGAAGGATCTTCCCCGACCTCCCATTCAGAAAAAACCTCCCCGTGGACTTCCCGGCCCCCTTGAGAAAGTACAGACGAACAAGGTCATCCGCAGTAAGGTCAACCATGTTCTCTCGGGCCATAACCCCCAATGCAACGAGGTTCCGGTAGGCGTTGGGAACCAGCTGCCCTGGAGCCAGATCCAAGCGCAGGAGGAACTCAACAACCACCTCGGGAAGCGGAAGCTCGATTCCGGCCTCAAAAGAGGCTTTGTAGAAGCCAGACCACCCAGGCTTCTCATCAAAAATGCGATCCGCCGGCCCTGGAGCCTCTGTCTCGACGAAATCGGGAATGTTGTACAACGTTCGAAGATCCCGGAGATACGCCGGAGTGACCACAGAGAGAGCATCGTCTCCAGCGACTGAATTGCTCCTCGAGCTCGAACAAGACATTTTTGGTTTCTTGAAAGAGAGAATGAAAGAGAAAGATGAATGGGAACGAAGGGCAAAATAGGTTTATAAAACCCTTACCTATTAACCACGATCTCCTTCTTCTCGAGCGCACGACCTCCCAAGCCCACAATGATGAAAATAACTGACAAAGTTAATGGGTTTTAATAACCCCATCACGCCCGAAATCGGCGTGTCAGCTGAACTCGAAGAACCACTTTTGACCATTGTCAAATCAGCCTCGTGATTGGACCTTCGCTCTCAGCGAAGGATCGAAGACCGAAGTCCACACGCAAGCCCAATGGCATCACGCCACCTGTCCGAGCCATGCATGAGGAAGGGTCTCGCCACAACTGAATCAGTTACGATTCAAAATTAAAAGAACTCTTCGAGCTGCGAAAAATTCAAAATTCCCGCTGAATATAATTCCTCATCTACTGATTATTTTCGAAAAATAATTCAGAGGGAATTCGAGGGGAATAAAATTCTCGTGTAAACAAAGCTGGCCCTCACCGAACGACATAATAGTTCACCAAGTGACAATCACTTAATGAACTGGGGGGCTCACTGATGATGCTGGATTTCATCCCACGACCAAAAACGACACCGTGATTCCAAGAACTACATATATCCCTGAAAACGACATGCTCATACTAAGAATCCAAGGAAGATTGGGCTTCTAAACACTTCTTGAGGCCCAAAGAGTGGCCCGGCACCACGGGCCCATCAAAAGTCCACTCCGAAACTTAGTCGACAAGAGCCAAGTCTCCTCGAAGACCAAGCCCACGAAGACCAGGCCCACGAGGACCAAGCAGCTCTTCCGAAGACTGAGCGACCCCGAAGAATAGGCGTGCTCTCCCTTTATTGACCAACCCAGAGTCTTCCACGTGGAAAGGGACCAAGTACCACGTCGTCCAGATTTCACGCACCGTGACAAAAGGAGATGCGAAGAGATCTCTACTTAGTCTAACTAGCCGTTACGAGATTAGAGGAGATAGACGTTGTAAACTAATCTATAAATAAAGCCTACGAAATAACCAAAGGGACAGACAATTCATTCTACATTTTACACTAGTTATTCACTCTGTAATCATCTTGCTATCAATCAAATATACTTTCTCTTTATTATCGCTCAACCCTTCACAAATTCTTCATCTCGTGACTTTATTCACCGAAGTGGATTTTATCTCGTAAAGTTAAGACCTACCGTCATATTCACCATAAGCAGAGTGTTATCACTTTGTGACAGTTTGTCGTGATTATTCACATCAACAGGTATAGCTCCATTCGAGCTCCAATTCGCACACCATTATGGTGTGAATACAAATTTTTTAGCAGTATCATGCTCAAAATAGCGTGGGACTATTCATACTGCATTTACTTTTTTTTTTTACATTTTAGTCTTCTAGGTTTAATAGTTTACACATAATGTGATCTTTTTTGAAATTTTTTGACTGGTTTATCCTTTGAATTCTGTAATACATTATTTAAGTTTTATTTATATCAATTACTAAAGGATTAAAAAGACCGCAAGATTTTAAAGTACAATGATAATATTTGTAATTTGTAAAGAAACAAAACGTTAATAATACTAAACGCAATAACATTACAACAATAATACCAAAACACAATGACATTACAACAATACCGAAATAAAAAAAATACAAGGGTGTTCAGATATGAAGATAAATAAGATGAGAAATATTAAATTAATATAAGTGTATGAAGATATATAAGAGAAATATGAATACAAAAAGAATATTTTATTAATGTTAAAAATAGAGTTTGAATGGAGATAAGTTAATGGTTGATGTGACATTTACTGCAAAATGGATTATGAAATGCTGAGTTCGGATGAAGTTGGTTTGTAACGTTTTCAAAAATAGAAGATATTTCAGTAAGAAAACATAATGCAAAAGGTCAACTTTACTCTTTTTTTTTTTTTAATGTCTTGCAAGTTGCAAGTAGGGGTGGCAATTCGGGTTGTGTGTCGTGTTCGTGCCGGGTCTTAATCGTTTTTTACTTATTTTATCTAGACCCAGACCCGCCTCATTTATTAATCGTGTTAGAAGACGAGACCCAGACCCGCCCCGTTTAAATAACGTGTTTATCGTGTCGACCCGTTTAACCCAATTAGTAAATACATTTATTTATAAATGATAAATTAATTCAATTTATATTCAGATAACTTAATTTATTTAACTATAATATCGAAGATTTTAAAGTTTTACTAGCAAATTTTTATGTTCATCAATTGTAAGATATAATTAATTTAATAAAAACATAAATTTCATATATAATAAAATAAGTATTAAAACACTTAATAACATATATAAAATGTAGAAAATGTAACTTTTTGCTCTTTAATCGTGTCTAATTGGGTCCCATCGTGTTATCGTGTTCGTGCCGTGTTTACCCGTTATTTAATCGTGTTAATCGTGTTCGACACGGTTGGACCCAAATCCATTTATGGTAGACCCAGACCCGTTTAAATTGTGTCGTAACCGTTTCGTGTTTCGTGTCCGGCCCCAAATTGCCACCCCTAGTTGCAAGTTGCAATTACTCATTATAATTAATTAAAAACGAAAAGAATGAAAGTTGACTTCAACGGTCAAATTCTGTTTTTCAAACCATCTTCCTCTGCTTATCTATCTCTCTCTCTTGGGAACAAAACCCAATTCTCAACTTTCATTCAAATTTAATCGATCTCTGCTTCTCTCTCTCTCTCTGCTATAACGACTTGATTTGACTTCAATGGAAGGTTCAGCGACTCCTTCGAGATCAGCACCGGGAACAAAATCCATGTCCAAAGTGAGTGTCATTGTGAGAGCCCGTCCCTTCCTTGAGCGCGAGAACGGCGATCTGAAGCCTTGCGTTTCAGTTCTCGATCGGGAGATCGCCAAAGAA
Source organism: Parietaria judaica (assembly GCA_954871525.1). Classification (NCBI taxonomy): domain Eukaryota; kingdom Viridiplantae; phylum Streptophyta; class Magnoliopsida; order Rosales; family Urticaceae; genus Parietaria; species Parietaria judaica. The sequence goes on from OX940868.1 coordinate 7,646,592, forward strand.
GAAATCGCCGTGTATCTCCAAGACAATGAAACCAGGTTCCGCAGTTTTTACTCTCTCTGTCTCGTGAAATTTGAATCTGTTTGGTTCGCTCTCCTTTACTTTTGGTTGATTTGGCGCAGTCGAAACGAGTGTTACTTTCTGGACTCGTTCTACGGCGGAGACGGCAACAATGTGGCGCAGATCTTCGAAAGAGAAGTGAGGCCTATGATTCCGGGGATATTCCGGGGCTTGAACGCCACAGTCTTCGCTTACGGAGCCACTGGAAGTGGAAAGACCTACACTATGCAGGTTTCTAGTTTCTTGCCTGATCTGATTCTAGACTTTGTTGAATACATTCCTATAGAGCTTTGTTACAATTTAAAAATGGAAGCCAATTACGACTAATTAAAAGCTACAAACTAATCGAAATAAAAAAATAAAAGTGGCGATTCAATTGCCAAAAGGGTCGAACTCGGCCTAAAGAGGAGGGCCTCATGGCAAAGCTCCGTGTTTTTCCTGTTGGACCATTTCGACCCCGAAATCCACTATTCTTCCGTTCATTTAGCATCACATCACATCACATGGCCTGTTTTTGTAAGGCCTAATTCGATTTAAGGAGTATGATTAAATAATAAGCTCGTGTTCTACGGTTTGGTATGACAGGGAACGGATGATCAGCCGGGTCTGATGCCACTAGCCATGAGCACAATATTGTCTATGTGTGGAAGAACAGGAAACAAAGCAGAGATTTCGTACTATGAGGTCTATTTGGACAAATGCTACGACCTTTTGGAACTTAAACCCAAGGAAATCGCTATCAGGGATGACAAAGATGGGCAGATTCATCTCAGCGGACTCTCTGGAGCTCCCATTAGTTCAATGCTCGAGTTTGATGACGTGTTTTCCTGCGGAGTTCAGAGGAGGAAGGTCGCTCATACGGGCCTCAATGACGTCTCCAGCCGGAGCCATGGCGTTCTTGTGATCTCCGTTTTCAGTCCCGGCACTGATGGTTCTAGTGACGTTCTCGGGAAGTTGAACCTCATAGATTTAGCCGGTAATGAAGATAATAGGAGAAGCTGTAACGAAGGAATTCGCCTCCAAGAGAGCGCTAAGATCAACCAGTCTCTTTTTGCATTGTCGAATGTCATTTTCGCACTGAACAACGACAAGGCACGAGTGCCGTACCGAGACAGCAAATTGACCCGGATTTTGCAGGACTCTCTCGGAGGGAAGAGTCGCGCTCTGATGGTGGCATGCCTGGTCAGTATTATAGAGGGTTTATACTATCTCTATTGCTTATTTTCTTGAATATTTGGAGATTACCATGCTTACTCCCTTTTTTAATGTCTGAGTGTAGAATCCCGGAGAGTATCAGCAGTCTGTCCATACAGTAAGCTTGGCTGCTCGATCGTGGAATATTTCGAATCAAGTTCCGTCAGCTCATAAGCAAGAGACTCCGAAAGTCCGGGTTGACATGGAAGAGAAACTGCGAGCTTGGCGGGAATCGAAGGGGAAGACAAAGGATAATAGGAGAATCCAAGGCCGTAGCTCACCATTTCTGGGAAGCTCGGTTAAGAAGATCAATTTTCTCAACAGCTCAGTGAAAGCCAAAGTGTCCACAAAAAGAGTCGCCAATAAAGCAAACGAAGGGTACAGAAAACTACCTATAACTTTCAGTTTTATATAATTCTTCTTTTCATTGATATATAAATATGCATATATATTTTGCAGGAGCGTCCCTGGTACTGTCAGAAACTTGTTTGATCATGAAGATGTGCAGGTAATCACCATACATTTCTTACAAAGTTGAGTTTCAAGTTTCAATAACTCATTTTAAGACTCTTAAACATCACTGCTGGCTTTTGAAGGAGTATTGGTCGAAAACTTTGAAAGAAGAATGCGTGAAGGGAAAGTTGGCACCTTCACTAATAGATGACACTATGGTGAGGATTTTATGAGAATTTCGAAAACTCGGGCCAAGAACGTCAATATATGGCTAATTAGGGGCTGTTTAGTAATTCCTTTTTTTTTTAATATATATTTATTGTCATTAATTATGTCTTATCCTAATCCGTCATCACTCTCAAAGGATTGACCGAGTATTGGTGTCTTACATTCTGATTAATAATGTGATTCACGTTACCACATTGATAACGTGAGGCACACGTTTTGTTATGAGTTTTTGTTATCGGGTTTTATTAGAGACTTAGAATTAAAATTTCCCTTACAGGATCAAGATGTACAAAGAGAGAAATCTGTTGATGCAACTTCAATGGATTCAAGTGAGTTTCATTCATTGCATGCTTCCAAGTTTGAAGATTTGAAATATTTTATCGTTTTTCCTATGCTCAATAACAATTTGTACGGGAATATATTTCTGTGTAGACAAGGGTATATCATCACCAAGGAGCGAGAAGAACACCCTAAGGAGTCCTGTGAGAAAAGTTCTTTCCCCGTTGAATCCCAATACGACCACGAAGCCGTCCGAGGAATTCTCGTTCTCGGATCGGTTCTGCAAAAGCGTTTTTGAGCCGAAAACCCCAAAAACGACGTCAGATTTTTCCCGCGCGAGCGAGGGGCCGCAAGTTATCGGAACCCCGCTTGACAAGTTCAACACTCGGAGTTTTGCCTTAAAGGTAGATTCTTAAAGCGTTTGATTTTGCATTTACGGTTTCTGACATGTGAGTTTCTTATGCACAGAACCACCTCGTTGAAGAGTACATTGATTTCTTAAACACGGCGTCCAGGGAAGAGCTCTTGGAACTAAAGGTACATTAACCACCCGAGCATCAGATCATGATAATAGTGTTTAATAACTTAATTCATGTTTTGGAAGGCACTTTTGTTTTAAATTTTTTTTTTTTACTTTTTTTTTTTTATTATTTACAGGGGATTGGAACTAAAATTGCAGAGTACATAGTTGAGCTCAGGGATATCAGCCCACTTAAATCGGTATGAAGTAATTTCTCAAAAGGAGAAATAGATAAAATGACCTTCTATTATTTCTGTTTACCGTAAAATCTTAAATTAATTTTTTATCTTTCATTATTTTAAAGATAATCTTTGGTAAATCAAAGTTATTTGAATTTTAGATAAGATCATTTTTAAATTATAAAGTTTCGAAGATTATTTTGAGAATTTGTGATAAAAGAAAGATATTTTTTCAAGTTTCTTTTCTCAAACCACTCAAAGTTTGATTTTTTTTAAGGACTAATACCTAACTATTGCATGCAATTTTTTGATGTGGTTAATTCAGTTGGGTGACCTGGAAAAGATTGGGCTTTCCACTAAGCAGGTAAGCACATTTAAGATACCTTAGTTTCTTCTTCTTCTTCTTATTTTTCTAAATATATAATAAATCTATATGTTTTCGGCAGGTACAAAATTTGTTTAGCAGAACAGCGAAAGGGATATTCGAGAAAGAAGAAGAAGATTCAATAGTTGGTTGCTTGGAGCTTCTCGAGGTCAATTAGAATTTGACTAACAAGATTCATCATGTATTGTAATTTATATTAGTGTACTTCTCGAAACCGTTTGGTTGGGTATATTTGAATGTCATTATCACGCGGCCAAAACAAATCCCAACTTGATTAAGCACCAATCGACAACCCAGAAAACTAAAGCTCAAATTCATCTCCGTCCTAGTCATGATTTAATTAAGTATCAAATCATGACTATTATATAAGCTCTGAATTTTGTGGCACGCCGGCGAAATATCATCACCTGAACCACACGAGATCAAAATTTCCCTTTTTTTTTTTTTTTTTTTTGTAAATAACGTTCAAAAGTCAAATCAGTTTTCACATGATGTTTGATAAATAAAATGACAAAGGAAGTGGAACACCGGGTCCTTCATAATAAAGAATTGTTACTCCTAATGGTGAGTCCAGTGCCACGTCATCGAACTTCGATCAAGTCGGAAGCTGACCGTGGGTCTGTTCCGGGGCTACATGCTAAACATAATGGTGGACGGAGAATAGACAATTTTACTTAGTGGAGGGCTTCGTTATAATGGTGGACGGAGGCAGAGCTTTCTTCGTGTATCTTCACTGGAATGAGACGGTACCAAGATCTGCCCCACAGATCTCTCATTTGTGACGGAGCTTCGTGGCCGTGCTCGAAGGTCTCCTCCAGCTGACGGACTTTGTCGACATCGACGGTGGTATCTCGAAAGGCCATCGCAACTCTCCCCTCTTCAAGGCGGCGGTGGCATGAGAGCATCCTAGCGGCGATCGGAGCTCAGATGCAAGAGAAAGCGTCATCAATGTTAGCGAGAGAAAGAGAGATCGTGTTAGAAAGAGAAGAAAGAAAGCGAAGGTAAAATGCAAACACTTATTTTCGAGTTGAATAAAGCCTAGTTCCATGTCGTTTTGCATCTACATGAAAACCTCGTACATTTACCTGTCATTTGGCTGTGTGTGGCGGAATTCTTGGTGGGCGGGGCTTAGTATAAATGCTCAGCTAGTGGTATCAGAGCCTAACCTCGGGCAATTAGAAGGAAGATTTCGGTAATCAGGGGCATTTTCCAGCGATCAAGAAAATTTCAAGAAAGCCAAGAATGGCCAGCACCAAGTTCAACATGGAGAAATAAAATGGAAAGAATGATTTCGGGTTATGGAAGATGAAGATGAGAGCTATGCTAGTTTAGCAAGGGCTTGAAGCTGCCTTATTGGAAGAGAAAGATTTCCCAACTTCAACCCAAGGGAAGGAGAAGAAGGAACTTCTTGCTAAAGCTCACAATGCTCTAATTCTCAACCTTGGGGATAGGGTTCTCAAGGAGATCACAAAGAAGAATATTGTCTATGACATTTGGGTCAAGCTAGAGAAGCTATACATGACACAATCCCTTGCAAACCAGCTTTACTCGAAGCAAAATATCTACAGTTTGAAGATGGCTCCCAGAAAGACATAGCAAGATCATCTAGATGAATTTAACAATGTAATTTTTGACTCAGAAAATGTTGGCATTAAAGTAGACAATGGAGATCAAAATTGTTATTGTTTAGATCCTTACCATCTAATTTTGAACAATTGCATGACTGTTCGATGTATGGTGGGGGAGACTCTCACTCTATAAGAAGTGCAACCTGCAATTTTTTCAAAAGATCTCAGGAGAAGAAAAGAAGGGAAGGAAACTGAAGGGAGAGCTTGTTTGTGAGAGGAAGAGCACCAAGAAGGCACCAGTCTAATGGCAGGTACTCTTCAAGATCTAAGTCAAATACAAGGAACTTGAAATGCTTCAAGTGTCACAAGGAGGATCACTTGAAAAGAAACTGTCCAAAGAAGACACATAGAAGTTCTACAAGAAGCAAATGGAAGAAGATGCTCAAGCCAATACTTCCGAAGTCTCAAATGGCCATGACAGTGCAGAAGTGCTCAACACAATGCCGTTGAACATAGGGGATGCTAGGATATTGGACTCGGGGTGCTCATTCCATATTTGTAGAGAAATCTTGGTTCACAAGTTACAATGAGATCAAAGATGGAGGCACAATTTCAACTGGAACTGAAAAGTTGTGTGGAGTTACATTAATTGGCTGCATTACTCTGAAGCTACAAGATGAATCTTTGAGAAGTTTGGAACAAGTTAGATATGTCTCAGGGCTCAAGAAGAATCTTATCTCTCTGGGTGTATCAGAAGAAGTTGGCTATGAGTGGAAGTCATCAGATGGAGGCTTGAGAGTGACAAAGGGATCCATGATGTATATGAAAGGCTTCAGACACAATGGGATCTAGCTTTTGCAAGGAGGGATTTCTCCCTCTCAATTTATAGCCACTGAAAGTAACCCTTGAAGTAGAGTGAATCTCCAGTACGACAGACTTAGGCATGTAATTGAGAATGGGCTGAAGCTATTAAGCCAAAATGGTATATTAAAGAAAGAGAAGATTGAGAAGTTGGAATACTGTGAGAATTACGTGTTTGGAAAGCAGCACAACGTGAAATTTGGAAAAAGGAGTGCACATGTCGAAATAAATTCTGGACTAAGTGCATTCAGATTTGTGGGGGCCAGCTAGGGTTAATTCATATGAAGGCAACATATACTTTATCATCTTTATAGATGATTACTCAAGGAAGATGTGGATCTATTTACTTAAGACAAATGATCAAGCCTTTGATGCCTTCAAGACTTGGAGGGCTCTAGTGGAAAACCAATGTAGTAAGAGGGTGAAGCACCTCAAAACTGAAAATGACTTGAAATATCTCTCTGAACAGTTCAACTTTTACTTTCAAAAAGAGGGAATTACAAGGTCCACGACAGTCAGACTAACTCCACACTAAAATGAGCTAGATGAGAGGGTGAACTTAACGTTATTGGAGAGAGTGAGGTGTTTACTCTGAAAGGGAAACTTGTCCATTAATTTCTTGGGTGAAGTTGTGCATACATCAACTTATCTTATAAATCGATTGCCTTCTTTAGCAATTGATTTAAAAACACCCTAAGTGCAATGGACATGAAAATTACAAGATTACTCTAGTCTACGAGTATTCGGCTGCATTGCCTATTATCATGTCAATGAAGACTAGTTGGTTCCTAAAGCTTAGAAGGGGGCTCTTTATGGGCTACTCCGATGGAGTTACGGGCTACAAAATTTAGAGCATAGAGAAGAAGAAGTGCTTGATCAACAAGGATGTCACATTCAAGGAAGATGGGTTTCTTGGAGCTCAAGACACTGGGTCAAGCCCAAAAGAGATCTTCACGAGAGGTGAGAGGCTTGAAAAAGAGGTCGAGAAAACCGGGGACTCATAAAATGGCACAAGGGCATAACAGTCATCAGGAAATGAAGAATAACAAGAAGCTGATTTCGAGCAGTATCAACTTGCAAGGGACAAGTCAAAAAGAGAAGTTAGACCCTCAACATGTTTGTTCATATAGATATATTGGCCTATACTCTAAACACAGTTCGAGAAGAGATCAATGATGAGCTGAGATCATATGAGGAGGCCATCAAATCTAAGTTCTGGGTAAATTGAAGAGAAGCTATGGAAGAAGAGAGGAATTCTTTTGAGAAGCTTAAGAACTGCAAAGTTGTGGTATGTAAGTGGATGTACAAAGTGAAGATTGGAGATAAGGGAGAATGGACTACAAAGTACAAGGCAAGGTTTGTAGCAAATGGCTTTACATAGAGGGAAGGAATAGACTTTAATGGAGTATTTTTCCTTATGATTAAGCACACTTCTATAAGGGTTCTGCTCTCCATGGTCACTAAGTTTAACCTGGAGTTGAAGCAGATGGATGTGAAGAGAACTTTCTTACATGGAGAGCTTGAAGAGAAGATCCTGATGCAGCAATCGGAAGGCTACGAAGAGAAAGGGAAAGAAGATTGAGTGTGCCTCTAAAGAGATCACTTTATGGCCATAAGAAATCTCTTAGGCAGTGGTACAAGATGTTTTACACCTTCATGCTTAAACACCACTAACACAGGATCATACACGACAATTGTATGTACTTCAGGAAGACATGAAAGGTTGGAATGACCTTTTATTTTCCCTTGTATGTGGATGATATACTTGTTGTCTCAAGCAGCAAGGTTGAGATCAATAAGCTCAAGGAATACTGATGTCAGAGTTTGAGATGAAGGACTTGGGCAGAGAAAAAAGAATACTTGGCAGGGACATTGTAAGAGACATGGAAAGGGGTACTCTTAGCATCTCACAAAGTGATTACTTCAATAAGGTGCTCTTGAAATTTCAGATGGAGAATGCTAAGTCCAAAAAGAAACCACTTGCTCCCTACTTCAAGTTTTCAAGTCAATTGAGTCTACAAACTGAAGAATAGAAGCAGTAGATGCTCAAAGTACCGTACACTTGTGCAGTTGGCAGCCTTATATATGGCATGATATACATAAGGCATGATCTAGTTTATGCTGTCAATCTTGTAAGCAGATTCAAGGCCGACCCGGGTGAAGAACATTGTATAGCAGTCAAATGGATCCTCAAATACTTGACTGGAAGTAGTGGAGTAGGGCTAAACTACTCAAACTTAAGGCTAAAGGCGTGGACATTCAATGGTATGTTGACTTAGACTATGCATGAAATCTTGATAAGAGAAGATCTCTCACTAGTTTGCTTTCAAGGTTTTCAACAACCTTGTAAACTGGAAGGTAACTCCGTGACACATTTTAGCCTTGGCTACCACAGAGGCTGAATATGCTACGGTAACAGAGGCAACTAAGGAGGGATTGTGGCTGAAGGAATAACTTAGTGAACTAGGAATGGAACAAGAATTTTTTTATCTTTATTGTGATAACCAATCAGCAATACATATGTGTACGAACCAAATGTATCACGAGACGACTAAAAAGACATTAATGTGGAGCTTGGAGCTACTGAAGATTGGGCTGAAGGAAACCTTACAGACATGACATGATCACTAAGATGATACCAGTCTACAATTTCTAGGAAATCCTAGCTCAACTTGGAGTTGGACAAACCAATTCCAAGGAAGGAAATACACAACAGAAGACATGGCTATAAATAAGAAGACCACAGTGAGACTGTGACACTTGGACTCAAGGTGAAGATTGTTATTCCCTAACGGTGAGTCCATTGCCACGTCATCGAACTCTGGTCAAGTCGAAAGCTGACCGTGGGTTAGTTCATCGATTCAATGTAAGATTTATATGATTTCCTATATCAAATCACAAAACTAAAGAAAAAAAGATAGATATTGTATCAGATTACTTGTCTTCTTGTAGTTGGATCTCCAAGTGTTTGGAATTCTTCAAACTCTACCCGAGCATCCAAATCTGGGTCAATACTAGCAAAAACATCCTTGATCAAGGTTCTTGCGCCATGCCAAATTTGCCCTAAGAAGAAAAGCAGAGAAAATAAAGCATGTCCAAAAGCAAACCAACCTCTCGGACTGCTATGAAAAAAACTATCGAATTTCAAAGTAGCACGATCTAATTCAAAATTTTCACCCAATTGAGAACGTGTACCATATTTTTTCTCAGTAGCAAGACCACTATAACTAACTCCATTGAGTTAAACGCCATAGAACTCAACAGTTACACCCACTTGTTTGACACTATATTTCGATTATGCCCTTCTAAAAGGAACACCGGCTCTAAGAACTCCGTCCCCATCTAACAAAACAACAAGAAATGTTTCAACAAAAATAGGTAGACGAACGACAAAAATTGCACGCCTTCTTTTATCTCTAAAGATATCATGGTCAACTCCGGGGCTACATGCAAAACAAAATAAAATAGAAGATGTCATAATCAGAAGGGGACTGCCTGCACAAAAACTCTAGAGAAAGTTTCGAACAATAACCTAACAAATGCTCTCTGCGTTTAGCTAGATCTAACCCTAAAGACCTAGGGCTTCTAAGAAGTTTGTTACAAGAAGAAGGAGAAGACGACCAACGAAAGAAGAAGATCGGAGAATAAACGATGTTGCCTGACGGAGGGCTTCATTTGTAACGACAGACAGAGGTAGAGCTTTCTTCGTGCTTCTTCACCGGATCGAGACGGTACCAAGTTCTATCCCCGAGATCTCTCATTTGTAGCGGAGCTTTGGGATCGGGCTCGAAGGTCTCATCCTTGTGACGTACTCTTGCGACATCGATAGTGGGATCTGTAGAGTCCATTGCAGCTCTCCCATCTTCAAGGAGACGGCGATCTAAGCACGTCTTAGCGACGATCAAAGCTCGGATGCGAGCATCAAGGGACGAACACTAGAAAAAGCGTCGTTGATGTTAGAGAGAGAGAGAGAGAGAGAGAGAGAGAGAGAGAGAGCGAGTATAAAGTGCAAACCCAATCTTCGAGTTGAATAAAGCCTAGTTCCCTATCATTTTGCATCTACACAAAAAACTCCTACGTTTACCTGTCATTTACGTGAATCTTTTCGTTTGGTTGTGTGTGGCCGAATCTTTGCTGGACTGGGCTTAGTATAAGAGCATAACAATAATAGAATTATTTAAGTACTTCCATTTTTTTGGTAGTTATAAATTATTTACGTGCTTCCATAAAACATTGAGCCATTATCTGAACGGGGAGGGACTTGACTTGCTGTTAAGATGCCCGATTAACTTTTTTTCAACTGGGGCAATCATTCTTGTCAACTTCTTTTGATTTTCCTTATCAATACAATACATTTTGGCGAAGAAGTAGTACATCTTACCGCTAGTCATTCCTTGACTTTCTGTGAATCAACACACCGTCTCGTGTTCGGAAACGCTTTTGAGTTCTCGAGACATCTCAAACTCGATAGAGTCTTCTTCTTCTTCTCCTTCTTTTTCTTCTTCTTCTTCTTCACCAACAAGGTTTGCGCACAAATCGCCCATAACTGTCTGTTCTATATTTAACTTTATCTTTTCTTTTTAGCATAGTCTTAATGTTTTCCCTCTTTTAATTCCAAACCTCTGGTAGAATCTCCGCGCACGGGTTAATGTTCTTGCGTAAAACATTACCAGACAATAGTGGTACTTCATTCGAGTTATTATGCCCCCTTTTTATTCGACTCCCAAAAGTTGCATTTGAAAGAAGTATTTTTTGGGAATTTCATTACGATTCCCGTCCTATTTATCAAAAAATTAACCATCGATCCGTCTGGGTAACATTAAAAAAATTAAAGCGGAAAACTTGTACACCGTACAACGGACTGACAATCGGATAATTACAACTACAAGATCTGATAAATTATTAGCAATTTAATTTTCATAATTCGTTATTAATAATCTAGTCAATATGAAATAAATAAACTGTGAATAAATGTTAGCATTTATTGACCCAAGGCATAAGGCCGTACCTCAAATTAGGACGAGCACGTAATTTCATAATTCGGGTTATTGATCTCTCACTTGATGATCCACACACGAGCATACAGTTTTTACCGTTTTTCCTCTCACACCATTTTCATCCTTAACTCAGTTAGTAATATTGTAAGTAACCCACTTATGGTTTTTATTAATTAGTTGCACACGGGTACCTCTCCCTTATCACCACTAACAATCAAGGGAATCATCTTGACTGTGAAGAGAGCTATGTGATGTTTGTTTCTATGACCAAACTACCCTTACCTGTTGACTATCATGTTCCAAAAATAACAACATTGGGAACGAAAGTAAATGTGTTCTTTAACAGTTATATCAAAGAACAATCAAGTCAACAGTCCAGGCTCGAGGTCACTCAGGACTTCGATCGAATATAAATTTGATCAGCTACTAGTGACTCAACTCCAAGTTATAAGTGACAATCCTATATGATAACTTTCGGAGTTTAAGTCGGGTCCAGTCTGGTATGAAGCCGTTTCAAACTTAATGCACTTCTAGTGAGTGTGACACACACTTAATCCAGAATAAGATTATATCACTTAGCACATTAATCACTTTATCCGATTAATGAGCTCTTTACTCACTTAATCAAATCACTAACATTTTAAGTTAGTTTATTATGATTATTAATTCTTCCTCACATTGACTCGGTTGTGATAATAATAACATAATTGCATCATTTATGACCAAGTAACAAACATTCTATTTTATTTTTTATTCAATGACTTTAGTCAAGATCTTTTACAATCAAGTAAAAGACATCTTGTTTAACGACACATGTCTAACAATATTACCACTATAATGCCTCAATTGCATTAGGGAATTGAATACTGTCCCCACACAAACTAACACATGTATTTTCAGAGTGCTTTTTCCTCACTCACACACTCCCTTAAAAGCTTATTGAGAGGCCACCCGTCGTAGGATTTCTCTAGGCCAAACGCGCTCAAGTGTAGAGTTCATACGGATGAACTACCGAAAATAAGATTCATCTTGTTAACATATGTAGTACCAATCAATTCTTTTAAGTCTCTTTAACCATGCAACCCATACATGTATGCTCTCATGTAGTTGTGCAATCTCATACCTTTACAGTCATGAAAATATTTTATCAACACATCCATTGCCCAAGCAATGCAAGATTACACAGCTTACCTTTTCTTGCTCTATCGGCTCATAGATTGATGATTAATCACCCCGTCTAATGGGAGCTCAACGTCTTTATCGGTTACATTTGTCGATTGGGCTCGACTGTGATACCATTTGTAGCGCACTGCTATCAAATTGACAATTATCCTTATAGACTAACATGAGGATGTTCGTTGTGCTTTGTCTTCACTTACACACCATTCGAAACAAAATTTAGGAGGTCACTCATCCTAGGATTGCTCCAATATAAAGCATACTTACTTTACGGATCGTACGAATGAGATATTGAAAAGAAGAAACATCTTATTAATATAAAATTGTACCAATCAGTTCTTTGAACCTCTTCGACCGCACCGTCTCATACATGTATACATTTATCATATCAATTAACTGCATTTTATACATGCACAGTCTCAAAAACGCCCCACCACACCGTCTCATACATGCATGTAACATATCAAGTAACTGTGCATACTGTGCTATTTTATACATGCACAGTCTCGAAAACGCCCATCGACATGTCCACATCTTATCCTTTCATGTCCATTGAAATTGAAATCCCTCAATAACCACCACATTCTCCTACATTTTTCTCTATATACCGCTAGATATATGCACTATTTGTCTCTCCCATTACTATTATTCACTTATTGATTAATTTTAGACCTTTGCATCAATAGCGGAAGTACCTCGTCGTAGGTGGCTCATATATATATATATATATATATATATATATATAATTCCTCTTCCAGGAATACTTTTTTGCAAAAATAAAATCTAACCCAAGAAAAGATGTATCCAATTGAAGAGGAAAAGCAAACACATATTTACTACCGACAAAGAAAATCAGTCTCTTTCATTCAGTTCGTTCTCGTCCAAAGACACACAACGATACAGAACACACACACATGACATAAAGGTGACCCTTCACGCGAGTCTCAGGCCATACAAATATAAATATGGCTTCTTTATTTTCAAACACAAATGAAATCATATTTATCATTTACAAGTGCAGGGGTCGCACGAGCAGTTTGCGCCGCACTTGCACCCGTTCTCCGCCGCACCTTCGCATCCCTCCGCCTCAAAGTACCTGCACCACACAACTCCATTACATTTTTATTTAATCTAGTTCCGGCACAAGTATCAATAGTATCTAACAAAACACCGATAAGTTTCAACTCTTTTCACCCAGACAAAGTACCAACATGTACTTCTTATATAACATCAAGAGTCTTGGGTAAAAAATTTATACGTGTGCTGGGAATAGCCCTTTTCATTTCCAAACAAGTTATCGACTACTTACGCCTTTGCCGGAGCGAGGCCGACGATGAGAGTCTCCGAGGTCGAGTAGCTCTCGGTTTCGCTCAGGTCCGGGTACATTCCGCACCTGCACACAAATCAGACCTTCATTCTCCACAATTCGTCCCAATTTTCTCGCCAAAATCAGATCTTTCTTTCTAGGCTTAATCATATTCGGAGCTTGATCCTTCATGCTCATCACCAATTCTCTCACAAATTAGAGCTTAATTCTATATTCCTAAGCGTCAGAACATTAGTACATCTAAGCTTAATTCTTCACGTTCATCGCAATAATCTCACAAATCAAGATTACTTGTTTCTTATGCTTCATTCCATATTCGTAAGCGTGAAAATCTGAATCACGTCATTCGAAGAAGATTTTCCCAGAAAAAATCAAGTTTCTCGGAAGCGAAACAGGAATGTAGTGAAAGTACGTACCCTTTGCAGCTGCTACCGCAACCGCAGTTGGATCCGCAGCCACATTTGCCATTGCAGCAAGACATCTTCACAGATTTTCCGATCGATCGAAGGAATTCAGAAACTGAGAGAGAGAGAGAGAGAGAGAGAGATGAGATTGTTGTTGTTGGTTGAGCGAGTTTCATGGGAAGAGGAAGAAGCTTATTTATAGGACGAGCCGGGGAATATCGACCGTCCACGTGGCCAAATGGTTTGATCTGTATGCATGCATTTTCCACGTATGTGTCGTTTTATCACTCGGTTCTCAGCCAAATGGTGGGTCGTCGTTCTGATCCAATTATTCACGTGTGGTCCCCACTTTTGGTTCTGGGATATTCTGATGCTACATATTTAAACGTCTCGTGTTCTCTTCTCGACCGTTGGATTGTGTTTGTGTGTCTGAAAAGTGAAAGTATATGTACTACCAGAATCAAATTTTCTTCTATTATGAATAGAGCTGCAGGACGGGGAGGAACACATCGCGCCGGGAGGAGGAGTTCGCGACGGCTCGTGACGCGGAGTGAAAATCGCGATGATTTGCGATGGGGTTTCATCGTCGCGATTTCTCTCTCTCTTCCTCTCTTTCTCTCACTCACACACTCGCTCTCTCTCTCTCTCGCTCAACGTTGCGACGATTGCGATCCTCAGCACCAAGACGCATCGCGACGGGAGGATTGACGATTTTTGACGATTCCGTTGCGACGCGCCACGACATCGCCAGCCCCAGCTCGAATTATGAACAAGTCTTAGATTATTCACTTTGTTTATCACTTTTATAACATCTCATGAACTTGATCTCCTCATTTGCCAATTAAATATTATAAATATATTCGAGTAAGTAATATTATCACGTAAAAATGAAATTATGCTTGTGTTTGTTTCGAAAATATTAATCCACTATTGGTTCCAATAATTTAAGATATCTTTTTTGTTTTATAAAAACAATTGTTACTTTTTGTTTCTTTCAATTTTGATTTTTTTAGAATGGGTTGTAATATTGTTCAAGGTTACAATGCACTTTCGTGTTACTAGATATTTTCAGTGTAAAAACAGTTGACACTATTGATCAAATTTATAATATCCAACCGTAACTTTTTGGAGAGGTATGTGTTAGGTTTTTTTTGGGTTATGTTATTCTCAATCCCGAGGTGAAAATCTCAAGATATCTTCAAACAATTAATCTAGATTAAATACAAGAATCAAAAGTATTCGATTTCAATAGTTACCAGACTTTTAGTACTTTTGAGCTTTAAAACCCACTCTATTTGAAGTTATTGCTCCAGTTTCTTCTTGATCTTCTCTAACGTGTTTGTGTTTTTGTTACTGTTAAATTTTACTGAATTGAGTATTTTATCAATTAATGCAATGCAATTAAAAGTTAGAATAAACTGCGTTATTTTTTAGCAATATTAGACACTTTTACCCAGAGCCGGCCCGATAGGTGGGCGAGTTGGGCGACTGCCCAAGGCCCCCAATATTTAAAGGCCCCCAATATTATATAATTTAGAAGAATGCTTATAAGATCAGATAAAAGAGGCTTCCTTGTTTGTGTTGTAAGCGATAGAAACTTGAAAAATCAAGAACAATAACATACTTACTAGAAAAATCAAGAAAAAAATATATTCCGTGGAGCAACAATAAGTACTTGTATTTAAGCATAGTACGTTGTGTCAAGTATATTATTATTAGGAAATTAAAAAAGGCATCGTCTTAACTTTTCGCCCAAGGCCCCTGAAAATATTGGGCCGGCTCTGCTTTTACCCTAGCATCTATTTCCACATGGAATGTGATAAAGATCGACGTATAAATGTGGAAATTTTGTTTTTGAGGAACTACTTAGTTGGTTGGTAGTACTAGATGAAATGTGAGTAGTACAATTGTTACTATGGTTAGTAGTACAACACAGGCAATGCAATTCTTCATCAAAGTGTCCTAGCATAGCCATGATAGTGATAATTTGTCCTTAAGTTCGATAAATATTATAGAGAGAAATGTGAAAAATTATGTTTCATGGACTCTCTGTTCCACTAAAGAAAGTGTCTTATAATCGGATTTGACTTTTGCTCTTTCATCAACTTTCTGCCGTATCAACGTGACATTTCATGCTATTGGCACTGAGAGACCTTGATCAAGCACTCAATACTTGATAAGGGAATTGTAACAAAATCACTAATAGTCTTTATTAAGTGTTAGAGATTTTTACACTCAAATCTAGGATTCTCAATAAAGAAATTGATAATTAATAATAATAATAATAATAATAATAATAATAGTAATAGTAATTAAACAAAATAATAGCACTGTATCATGAGATTACCGATGGATAATGGATTTGTCAATGAGTTTTTTGTTTTAAAAAGTTTATAGACATGTAAATTTACCGATAAGAGTTTACGAGTAAATCGCTAACTGTCAATTTTTAAAGATATACTTTTTAGTAAATATAGGTTATAATTGTAATTTTAGTATGTAAATATAGACTACATTTGTAATTTTTTATATTGAAACAAAGGTTATAGCTGCATTATAATTTAAATTGTATCCATATATATGAATTTTCTCTATTTTTTTTTACCTCTCTTCCTCAGTTTTCTATTCCTCCTTTTTTTCTCTTCCGTTTTCCTTTTTCTTAAGTGAGTAAACCAATAGTGCATGAGAGGATTGCTGACAAGCTTAAATTTTGGACATATCAAGGGCATACCGAGGATAAGTCGGAGTTTTTTTTTTCCAAATTATCATGGACAATGCTTAATTCTGGAGTATATGAAGTCTGGCTTAGAAAATTCTGCAAAAATTATTTCAGATGTAGATGAGTACCTACACCGTACTGTGAGAACAATGGTGAAGTCACTATTTCAGTGGGAGCCCATTAGCCACGATAAATGCGAAATATATATAAAACTGATATATATATATATATATATATATATATATATATATATATATATTATCGCATTGATGAGAAAGAAAGTATAGGCAAGTTAAATATCATTATTATTCTCTTAGGAGAATGTAAAGGCTGGTCCAACTCAAAGAAAATGTTAGAGAATAGATGCTCAGAGACATTTTGGAAAAAATGGATCTCTAGGATTTTGACACATATTATTTAGAGTGCTTAGAGTGCAAGTGAGAGATTGTTGGACATATTTTATAATATGCCCTCTATTCAGATGTTAATTCCACTGCATAAGATTATTGTCGACTTTCCTTTAAAACATAGATTTTAGTAATGTTAATCATACATAGATATATCCTAGATATTATAAAATCAAATATTTTGTCCCTAGTTCTTTACGTTTTGCAATTGCTCTTGGTCATCACACATAGTCTATGTGATGAGGTTTGACAAGCTCAAAGTTAAGAAATTAAATAGTGTAGGTCTGTGGTCTAGATTGGAAAGTGGGAGCTTCTAATAGAGAACGAATGTTAATGAACTCAATCACAATTAGTGTGATGATCTATTACTGGATCATAGTGCTAGTCCATCATTGTTGAGAAAATTAGGTATGAGTGTCTCCATACTTGACAGACTAAACTTGAATTTGAAATCATCACGTAAGTCTGTCACAAATGATAGTAAGACTAAGTACTTGGATGATCGAATGGAATCTATTGATCACCTGAAGTATAAGGACCTGTACGGTAAAACTTATATGAAATTTGATTTGATGGATAAAGTTTACAAGAGTATTCCCAATACCATAAATTTGAGTTCACACGGTTCATCGGGACAAGTTGTATAATACAGATATGGATAATGAATTTATGATTTATTCATTATGATATATGGGAAACAAATAAGTAGTCAAGGCCAACTCAACAACTTCATAACTCGTTGAGTGAGTAAATTTTTAGCAATCATAGATTGCAGAGAGTGTCGTCAAAGTGCAGTACGGTAATATACCATTTTGATGAGAATCATAATAATACGAAAACCTAGATTGCGATAATCTAATTATATCAAGGGACTGCTATGATTATGAATATAATAATATTAATACTTAACAGTTCAACTTCGAATTATAGTGGACTGTTAACGAAGTTGGTGAAATTCTTCACTTTCACCTTATGTATGTCCATTAGTCCTCTATGTAGCTCCATACGAATAACGCTGAACTTAATATTCATATTGAATATAGGATAGATCCAATTAGACAATATCCGTGAATTTAGTCAAAAATTGTCTATTCACTGAAAAGTGGCACAAGTACCAAAGTTTTTGGTACTGTCTGGGAAGTTAAAAAAAGATAATTGAATTTGACTCCCAAAGAACCCTAGGGCTGTGGAAAATAATTATGATAAACTTATCTTTATAAATCGTGACATTCTGATGTACAGTTTAGGTTTTATGGCCATACAGTATTACGACTCAGGCCAAAATTGTCACAATTATTTAAAACAAAATGAGAGTAAATTAAATATTGGATTTATTTCCTATATATTTAATTGTTAATATAATATTAATTATTGGATTTATTATTAATATTTGTTATTAACAATAAATTATAATTAGATATATTTATATTAATTAATTAACAAAATTTGAAATATTATTTTTTTGAATTAATTAGTTTCGAAATTGATTTAAAAATATGTTTATATAATTTTTCAAATTAAGGAAAAATCAAATCTTGGATGATTTGTTTCCAGAATATTTGATTTATTTATTTGAAAGATTTAAAAAGATTTAGATAATATCTACTATATGATTTAATTATATAAAGATAATGAGTGAATATCTCGAGTTTGGTATGACTAGGTTTTACCTATAAATAAGGTGAACCGGAAATAAAAAAATACAACCTTCTATCTCTAAAAAAAAAAGCACATTCTCTCCCCCTCTCTCTCTGTGTTGTTTGCAAATTGGAGCTAGAGAGGAACTCCCCGGTTTAGAATTTTTGTGGGGTTTCGTGATTACTCATAGGAGCCCACACATTTCGGCCATCTACTTTCGGATGTTACATCGGGAACTATTGGAAGAAATTCGTATCAGCAAAATCACACATCAAGAGGCGCAATTCTAATAAGAAGTAGAGATTAGAGTGTGCGGTTAGAATTGACAGAGAAGGTACACACTATATATATTGATTGAGAATTATTTACAGTTGCACGAACCCGAGATCGAACTATTAAAATTATGAATTAGGAAATTGTTAGAAAATTATTTGTCACAATCAATGGGTATTGTTACGAATATTTCATGGAATTGATAAAAAAACAAATTAATAAAGGAAATGTGATTAAATTAAATTTTCTTTAATTGACTTAAATAGATTTTGGCCGAAAACGTCTTCCGGAGGCCCGTTTTTGTAAAATAAGGTGTCTAAAAACTTCTTAAATATCAAAATACTAAAAAACGCCATAAAAAAGTAAAAAAAAAAAACAGCCTCTGGATACGTCCCTGCCCTAAATATTGCGCAGAGACATCACGAGGGCCCCACACGCGCACCTGGGAGCCAAGACGTGCTCATACGCGCCTTTTGATGTGTCCTGCTCCCGCCACGTGAGTCAGGACACGCCCATCGCGTGTGGATGCCTTATCACGCAAGTAGTCACCCTAAGCCGCGTGACTGGGCGTGTGCGAAGTTGGATAGACAAGTAGATATCCCTATAGATCGACCATGGCGCGGGGACTTAAAAACATATATAATACTCCCTAGGGGCTTCTTGGAGTAATTTTTAATTGCACAAACACCCCTAGACCCTCTTATAAATAAGAGCTCAGTTCATTCAAATGATAATTCATTCAAAACCGCTCTCTTCACTTCTAAAACTCTCGTTCTCTCAAATACTCTACTAATGTTGAGTGTCAAAGGTGAACACGGGAGCAACCCCTTGACCTCAGGTGTTCTTTTCCCATGATTCAAAGATGGAGGAGCATGTTAGAGCAAGAGCGCTAGAGAAAATCCTGGTCGTATTTATGACCTTCCTTATTGAGGTTCTGGATCCTAAAGGTCATCGTTTTTATCCTTTAGTCTTATATCTCACGGAGATTTACAATTTTTTTGGAGAGGCCGGGGGATCCGAACCTAGACCCGCGATATGGGTAGAGGGTTCGAGCTTCTAGGATTCGCGGAAGGCTGGACAGTGACCTTCCCTTCGTAGGACACCGGCTCTTAGTGGACAACCCACTCGTGACTTGAGCTTAGTCCATTCCTTGCCTTTTGGTAATAGGTGTAGCGGGACCTAGAGCTGGGACCACGCTCAGTGCAGGGTCTTTCTGGCCTAGAGCGCCAGAAATCGAAGCCCAAAACCATCAAAAGTCAACAAACGACATTGGCCCGGGCCAACACAAGCAATTGGGCCGCTAAAGTGTGTGATCTTATTTTGAGCATCAAAATATATAATAAATTATTTTCTAGTTACTTAAGCCGGATGGGGTAAAAGGGATTTTTGGTGTGGGACTTTAATTTTGGTTAAATATTTTTTTTATTGGGTTACCCCATGCGCATACGCTAACTGACATTTTTAATTTTTGCGAGTGTCCGGGGACACGTGGTTGTCCCAACAACCTTCTATTAGGTTTATCATTAACCATGACCTTCCGGCCGAGCTCGAGAAAAAATACACCGACTTATTTTACACCCAGAATTGTGGTTATTCTAAGCCAAAGTACCTCCGCAGGACCATCCGGCCCGCTCCCGTCATCTGTTCCGCAGAAGTCGTTGTTCACTCATTATGGAGAATGCAAAGCCAAGGACTCGTTAAATTCGGGACGCGACAAAGCTGAGGTATTTTTTTGCCAACGTTACTTCACCAAAGAAGAGATAAGTAAGCAATGCACATTGTATGCAGTGCGCAAAAAGTCCCATTACACCGTCAAAACTTCTACCACAACGTATTAGTTTTTGAGATGCAGAGGAGAAAGTTGCAATTGGCAAATTTGGGGTAAGAAAAACCTTAATTAGGAATAATATGTGGACCATCACTGTGTTCCACGAGGTGCACCCATGCTTGTTGTAATAGAGAATTTGGGTATTAAGGGACTTGAAGCCTACATTCATCGATCTCTTGTACAAAGACCGATACACAGTTGATGGTTTGGTGTTCACGCCACACCAGATTCAGGATCACCTGAAAAAATCTTTTGGTGTCGATGTTAATTACCAGAAGGCTTAGAGGTGCAAGGAGAAGGGAATGAGTTATGTTCAAGGATCCCCATATGTGTCGTATTCCAAGTTACCTGGTTATATTCCACCAACTAGGAAAGGATAACCCGGACACCGTGATTGATCTTGTCATCAAAACCGAAGGCCGATTCTACTATTCCTTCATGAATCTGGGACCTTCCTTGCAGGGCATCCCCTTATGCCGAACGATCATCGTCCTCGACGGAACACATCTTAAATCAAATGACGGAAGAGCAATGCTTGTTGCTGTTGATGATACTGGATTTCATCCCATGCCCAAAAACGACATCGTGATTCAAGAACTACACACATTCCTGAAAACGACGTGCTCAGACCAAGAATCCAAGGAAGATTGGGCCTTAAAACAATTCTGGAGGCCGAAAGAGCAGCCCAACATCACAGGCCCATCAAGAGTCCACCCCGAGGCTCTGTCAACCAAGGCAAAGTCACCACGAAGACCAGGCCCACGAAGACCAAGCCCGCGAGGACCAAATAGCCTTCCCAAAGATTAAGCAACCCCGAAGACCAGGCACACTCTCCATCCATTGATCAATCTGAAATCCTCCACGTGGAAAGGCATCAAAAACCACGTCGTCCAGATTTTACACGTGGTGGTCATAGAGAAGGCGAGGAGACATCTGCCCAGTCTACTAGCCGTTGCTAATTTATAGGAAAATATACGTTGTAAAACAGGGTATAAAAAGGCCTACGGAATAATCCAATGTACATTCAATTCGTTCTACATTTTACACTAGTTATTCCCTCTGTATTCATCTTGTTATCAATCAAATATACTTTCTCTTTATTATCAATCAACCCTTCACAAATTCTTCATATCGTGACTTTATTCACCGAAGTGGATTTTATCTCGTAAAGTTAAGATCTACCGTCATATTCATCATAAACAAATCAACAGTTTGGCGCCGTCTGTGGGAAATCTTTATAGATTCCTACCCAACCAAGTTCCCAGCAAGCAAATGCACGAATGGCAAGCGGAGCATCCAGCGGGACTCCCGCGAGCAACCCCTCGGAGACCGCGGCGGATTACGCGCGTGAAAGCCATGTTGGAAACCATCCTCAAGAAACTCGAAGAAGGCGCTCAATCGAGAAAGGATTTTCAGACTAAACTTGAAAACGTCGCCCAGAAGCAATCCCAGATCGAGGGGACGCTGACCGAGGCGGTTAGCTCGATAAAAGCCCAGTCTTCATCGGCATCGCGGAGGGACTTCGAACAAGGAAGGACCCTAGATTTTTCCGGAGTCCAGGTCACTCCCGGACCCACAGAGGTGGGAAACACCTCGGGCGTATCGGAGGGGCAGAACCCCGCCACGGGCCCATTGAGGCCAGCAAATCCTGGGGCGGCGGCCAACCACGCCTCGGATGAGCACCCCGGCACCGGATTGGGAGCAATCGAATCCAACTACGGTGCGCCCGGTCAACCAGATGACCCCGGATTTCGGACACCGCCAAGGACAATCCGGGATACCAATATTCAGGCCCCTCAGGCGCCAATGCGCTCGAGCTCTATGCGGACTGGGAACAAGATAAACAATCCTATCCGCATTCAAGAAGAGACACCCACCGTAACCCGACGAGGTGTCACCAACAGTGATAAAGACAATCCTTTCGCTTACAATGCCGACATGCCATTTCCGGCGTGGCTCAGAGGGCTCGAATCCACGATTGAAAAGGTTCAGCCCGAGGTAAAGGCAGTGAACTCAAGGGTTCATCACGCCACCTCGACAGCACCCGAAATAGATTGATTAGTTCGAGAATCCACGAGCACGCCGTTCACCTCGTTAGTCACCAACGAGAGAATCAGGGACGTTGCAAGAGTCAACGTCCCCCGTTACGACGGAAAAACCGACCCGAGGGCTTACCTCCGGGCGTTCTTCATCGCAATGGGAAGAGCTGCCCTCCAACCTTCCCAGCGAGATGCAGGATACTGTTAGATATTCGCCGAGCACCTCGTACAGAACGCCCTCGACTGGTTCTCGAGACTGCCAGCGGCCACAATCAGCTCGTTCGAACAACTAACGACGCTTTTTCTGAAGCATTTCTCTATGTTCATCGAAACTGAGGCAACAGTGGCACAACTTTACGCACTGCAGCAGACGAAGGACGAGCCATTGCGGAACTTCATAGCCAGATTCAAGGGCGTGCTATCACGTCTTAGCGAAGTAAGCGACGAAACAGCCATCGCGACCCTAACCGCGGGACTGTGGTACAAATCAAAATTCAGGCAGGATATCTGCGTGAATCGATATACCTCGATCGAGGGCGTAATGCATCGCGGGGGTAATTGGATTCGGGTAGAGGAGGAGCGAGCAGCCCTCACCGCAAAATTTGATCCAACCCTGGCAACGTCCATGTTTAATAACATTTCAAGGCCACCGCAGGATTCCGGCCACAACAAAGCAACCGGACCCCACCGAGGTAGTGCGCCTCAGCCTAAGCAAAGCAACCTGCCTCCGGGTTACGTCATGAGTTCGGAAAAAGACGAGGTCAACGTGACCCAAGGCGGCAGCGCAACGACGCAGGCAGATCCGTGGCCAAAAGACCCAAAGGCCTACTGCAAATTTCACAAGGTGTTCGGACACGCAACGGCCCAATGCCGCAAGCTACAAATGGCCCTGGCGGAAAAATTGGAGGGAGGCGAGATGAGCGACCTTGACATTGAGTCTTTGAACCCCAGGTTACAAGGAAGCACAAGCCCGGAGGAAGACCCGCCAACCTCGAAAAAGAGGAAACATAAGAAAAACAGAGCTCCCCCACACGAGGAAGCCCCCGACACCCCCTTCGAGAAAAGGGGAAAACAGGTCAATGATGTCGAAGACGCTAGCCAAGAGAAAAAACACAAGTCATCAACGTGATAATGGGGGGATCTCAGTACTGTAGGCCAACGATAAATTCGATCAAAGCACACCAACGGAAACTTCAATCAGACGCACCTCGTCAGACTTCGCAAGGACCTGAAGCCCTAATCACCTTCAGAGAAAGCGAGGCTAGAGAGCTCGCGGGGCCACATGACGATGCTCTAGTCATAACTCTCAACATCGCAAATTGGGAGACCAAAAGGATCCTCATTAATAACGGAAGCTCCGCGGACGTGATTTTCCTGTCAACTCTAAGCCAAATGAAAATAAAGCCAGAGGACATCAATAGGGAAACAGTTCCCCTCACCGGTTTTAGCGGTCACTCCGTAAACACCATAGGGGAGATTAGGCTCCCCGTAATGGCGGGAGGTGTCAACGCGGCGACTAAATTCCTGATCATTGACTGCCCGTCACCCTACAACGCAGTCCTAAAAAGACCATGGCTGCACGCCATGAGGGCGGTACCCTCAACGTATCACCAAAGCTTGCAATTCCCGAGCGATGAGGGAATCAAGGAAATCCGAGGTGACCAAGCCATGGCACGAAGGTGCTACATGAACAGTTTCCTGCTCCCCAAGCAAAGCACGGTGAATCAAGCATAGCAATTACAGCATCCACAAATAAACAAGGTGAAAAACACCTCGGAGGAAGACAACGAGTCTCCGGCAATCGAGATGGTACGACAAGTTCCCATCGACGACAAAAATCCCGAGAACACCGTCGGGATCGGAAGCGAGCTGAAAGGCGAGCTTCTCAGGCGGCTCATCAAGTTCTTAAAAAAGAACAAAGAGTGGTTCGCCTAGTCCCACGAGGATATGCCGGGAATCAGCCTAGAAATCATTTTGCATCAGCTAAACGTTGATCCAAGCTTCCGACCAATCAAGCAGAAAAGACGAAAGTTGGCCCCGGACCGTTCCAAAGCAGTGAACGAGGAGGTCGAAAAGCTCCTCAAGACGGGATCGATCCGCGAGGTGAAATACCCAGACTGGCTGGCCAACACAGTGGTAGTCAAGAAGAAGAGCGGAAAATGGAGGGTATGCATCGATTTCACCAACATAAACAAGGCATGTCCTAAAGACAGTTTCCCGCTCCTGCACATCGAAAGACTTGTCGAAGCGACGTGTAGGCACGAGCTGCTTTATTTTATGGATGCCTTTTCCGGTTATAATCAAATCCTGATGCATCCTGACGATCAAGAAAAAACCTCGTTTATAACTGAACGAGGAATCTACTGCTACAAGGTAATGACCTTCGGGCTAAAGAACGCGGGAGCAACCTACCAACGGCTCGTGAACAAAATGTTCTCGGAATATATCGGAAAGACCATGGAAGTCTACATAGACGACATGTTAGTCAAATCCAAACACTCGAAAGATCACATCGCTCACCTCGAACAATGCTTCGAGATGCTAAAAAAGTACCAAATGAAGCTAAACCCTTCAAAGTGTTCGTTCGGGGTGTTGTCGGGAAAATTCCTCGGGTACCTCGTCACACAGCATGGCATCGAGGCAAACCCAGACCAAATAAACGCCTTGTTGAAAATTCCTTCACCACGGCTCACAGGGCGGATCGCGGCATTAAACCGATTAATATCGAGATCGACCGACAAATGCCTTCCTTTATACAAAATGCTGAAAGGAAACAAAAAATTTGAATGGACGGACGAATGCGAACAAGATTTCCAGGAGCTAAAAAAGTATTTGTCCACCCCGCCAATACTGGTCAGCCCGATCACCGGCGAACCACTCCTAATCTACCTCGCATTAACAACCCACGCTGTAAGTAGTGTTCTCGTCAAGGAAGACCGAGGTGATCAGAAGCCTATCTTCTACACCAGCAACTCACTAGAAGACGCAGAAACTAGATATCCCACCATGGAAAAAGTGGCATTCGCCCTCGTCACCGCGGCAAGACAACTAAGGCCGTACTTCCGCGGCAAGTCTTAGCTGACTTCGTTGTGGAACTGAACACCGGAAGACCAGAAGACGAGTCCGGAGACGAGACATGGACACTGAAAGTGGATGGTTCCTCCAACCAGAACGGGTCAGGAGTGGGAATTCACCTCGTCGCTCCAAGCGGCGAGGTGATCGAGCAATCATTCCGCCTCAAGTTCAAAGCCTCGAATAATGAAGCCGAATACGAAGCCCTGATCACCGGCCTCAAGCTGGCACGAGCAGTGGGGGCACGAAGTATCAAATCTTACTCCGACTCGAAGTTGGTAACAAGCCAGATAGCCGGAGAGTACGAAGCAAAATATCAAAGGATGAACGCCTACCTGACCGTGGTGAACCAAATGATCAAAACATTCGAGAAAGTCGAGGTAGACCAGATCCCAAGGAGCGAAAACGCACAAGCCGACGCGCTGGCGGGATTGGCATCCACCTCGGATCCCGAAATAAAATGCATCATCCCGGTAGAGACAACAAGCACCGACTTGACGGTGCACAACATCGAACTCGGCCCGGAAGACTGGAGAACCCCAGTAATTAAATTTCTAGGAGGTGACGAAACACCTCGGGATCGACAAGAGGCCAGAAAACTGAGAGCCAAAAGCTCGAGGTTCTGCCTAATAAACGACATGCTCTACAAACGAAGCTTCAGCGGGCCATACCTCAAGTGCTTAGGGGAGGATGAAGCGAAAAACGTCACCCACGAGGTGCACGAAGGAAGCTGCGGAAACCACTCCGGAGGAAGATCCTTGGCTAACAAAATCAAAAGGCAAGGGTTCTTCTGGCCCACCATGCTAAAGGACAGCGAACTACATGTCCGAAAATGCGACGCGTGCCAAAAGCACGCGCCTACCATCAGACGACCCGCACTAAAGTGGACATCATCGGACCGATGCCGGCAGGCAAAGGACTAACAAGGTTCCTACTGATAGCAACCGACTATTTTATGAAGTGGGTGGAAGCCAAAGCATACGCACACATAAAAGACGTAGACACTGAAAATTTCGTATGGAAAAATATAATATGCAGATATGGCCTCCCAAAGGACATCATCGCGGACAACGGACCGCAGTTCATCTCGAGCAGATTCAAAAATTTCTGCGCCACACAAGGAATATCTCTCAACACCTCGACCCCAAGATACCCGCAAGGGAACGGACACTCTGAAGTGGCAAACCGAACGATAATCGACAGGATCAAAAAGAGGTTAGATAGTAAGAAAGGAAGGTGGCCCGAGGAACTAAACGGAGTACTCTGGGCATACCGAACCACACCTCGCCGGGCTACTGGAGAAACACCCTTCGCGCTGGTATACGGATCCGAAGCGATGGTACCAGCCGAGGCAGAATCTCTAAGCCTAAGACGAGAATTTTGCCTGGATAAACCGGACGAAAACGAAGAAATGCTAAAAGATCAACTCGACTACATCGAAGAACGTAGAGAAAGAGCTTTGAGCAGAATCACAAATTACCAAAGGGTAATAGAAAGATACTACAACTCGAAAGTTCGACCTCGTTCGTTCAAAGTAGGAGACTTGGTGCTCCGCAAGGTGTTCCAAAACACCTCGGAATTAAACGCTGGAAAACAGGGGATAAACTGGGAAGGACCATACATCGTGTCCGAAATAGTAAAACCCGGTGTGTACAGACTCATCAATTCGGACGGGCTAAAAGTTCTCCGAAGTTGGAACACCCAACACCTAAAAAGATATTATTCTTAATAGAATAAATATCACCTCGTACTACGTAGCGGCTTGATCCCGGCAAACTCGGGTACGTAGGCAGCCTCCCGCAGGCACAGCCCGACTCCTCCTAGTTCCAATAAATCACTTCGGTCAAATCCTATCCTTCTTTGCCGAAAATCCTCCTGGGGTGGGAGCATGGGAACGACCCAACTCCCGCCATTTAAGAGCAACATCGAAGCTCGGAAAGGTGAGAAAAAATGCTTACAAACATATTAAAGCACCTCGAATCGTACAAACGCATCGAGGAATCACCTCTTCCAAGCCTATGTATCTCGGACGCGCAAACACCCAAAAATCTCCTCGGATTCGATTTCGAAGTACGGATAACATTCACACCCCGACGTGAAAAAAATACCCGAAAAGAAAACATCTGCAGGATCGATTAATCGGGTTGCTCGGGAACATACGCAAATAAAATGCCGGGATACGGGAGTCAAGCAAAAAAGCGATAGCAGGATGACGGAACCAAAATTTATTGGAATAAAAGCACAGTCTGGGAAGCAAAAGGTCACCTCGTCGAAACGACGTGACGACACCCAGGTCGGACTCGCGACCAAATTAGGTGTTATTGTTCAAAAACGAAATATAGAAAAACACCCGGGTTGGACTCCCAACCCAAACAGGCGCACATTGTCTGAAACGCGGTGAAATTGGAAGCATAAAAACAAAAAAAAAAACACAGGCAAAACCTTCATGCTGCTTAAATATCCTCATCAACTTTGATGTCGCGGTTCAAGGTGTCCTCCTTCTCCGGATCGACCCCCGCGACCTCGCCCTTGCCAAGACCGACGCCTAAGGTATCCTCCACACCGGCGGCAGCACCAGGGACCTCCTCCTGGTTCCCTTTGACGGAGAGAGCGGGACCGCGTCGTGCGTCCGAGGCACCGGTAGGGCGAGACGAGGTGGGGCTCGACACTGGAGAGGGTCCGGAGCCGATGGCACGACGCGGAGCACCACCTTGGAAATGAAACCAATCACAATCACGCCAGCAAAGACTCCTACACAAGCAGCGGCGGTGTAAACACCACGAAGGAAATTCGGGCATTTACCTTGAATCCCCTCAGAAGAGGTGAACTTCGCGAGTTGAAGCCCAAGTTTGGCGATGGTATCGTTGCGACGCTCTATCTTCTTGTTAAGCTTCCCGGAGATCTTCAGCACGGCGAGATGAGTCGCCGAGACCACTTCACTCCTCGCCTCCTGAAGCTCCTCAGTCGCTTTTAGGAAACCATCCCGAGCCGCCTTCAGACTGCGCTCTAAGGCTCCGACCCTGGCAACGTCGGCCTGAAGCGATGACACCTCGTCCTGCAAAGCACGGCACCTATTGCGCTCCTACGAAACTTGGGCCTGCAACTTTTCGGCCGTCTCCTTCTGAAAATCGGCATCCAGCCTCAATGAGTAGAGGCAATCGTCGGCTTTACGGAGCTTCCCCTGGGCATCTCGCACCTCCTTTTCCCGCGCTGCGAGCTGGATCTCGGCCTCCTTCAAGCGTCCGCTAGGTCCAGCCTCTTTGAGCTCAAGCTTCACAGCCGCGATGCCCTTCTCGTAAGGGAGAATCATCTCGTTCATTGCAGTCAAGATTTGTAAACATTAAATACGAGGTGAGAAACACCTTGGCAAATTAATATCCCCGTCAATTACCTTCACTCCGTTATGTGCTGCCTTCTTGTACTCCTTCCCGTGCGATAGAGAAAGCACGTCGAGAGGATGCCCCCGTCGGGCAGAACTTGCCACGAAGCGAGAGGACACCCGAGGAGAGTCGACGAGGGAGTGAGAGCTCGCAAAGTCAATGGAGATGGTTTGAACGCCTGCGCGATCCCCCGATCCAGAACGGCTGTTACTCCCCTCCCAAACCGCCGGGGCCTTCTGCTTTTCGTCCTGCTGACGAAGGGACGCAACGTACCCCTGAGGGTTCGACCTCGTGCGAGGAGCCTGACGCTCCGAAACGACCCTGCCTCTCTTAGGAGGGACAACATTCACCTTGGCACGCTCGGGGGAGCGGTCACGTTTCTCTTGGCGGGTTGCAGCACCCTCCGATGGTTTCGCGACGACGGTCTCCCCCTCAACGCCCGCTCCAGGACGCGCCTGGGCATTAGGCGCCACCTCGCCCTCCACCTTAGCCTGCCGAGACGAATGAGCGCCTTTGCCACCAAAGACTCCAACGGAGCGTGTTCGGGAGTCTCATCGGTCCCGGACAATACGTGGTGGACGAGGAGAGGAGGGTCCTTACGGCGATCCGGCGACGAGGGCTGACTGCTCGAAGATTTCATGAACTCTATAGGCGCTGCGAGACAAAGAAAATAAGGTGAAACAGACACCTCAACAACTCCGGATGATAAACACCCGCGAGACAAAGAAAAACATACCGACGGTGGACAGAGGAGGGGCTGAGATCACTCGACCTGCGTCGTTCCGATGCCTCCAGTAACCAGAACTTCGGATCCGACTGGTCGGAAACTCGCTCCAGCTCACGCCACCCTTCGGAATCAGCACCTTCTTGAGGCCTCGGAACCTCGAATCAGCCTCCGGGACGGAAATCCTGGTCGCTGAAAGGCAGGAAATATTCCGAAATCAGGTCAAAGGAACAGAAAACAAGAAACACGGGGAAATATGAAAATAATTCCTCAAAGCCAACCCGGCCCAGAACTCCATCTAGGAGGAATCGCCGCGTCACTACGGGTATCCCGTAAAAAGAAAAAACGCTCAGTCCAACTTCCACGAACGTCGGGGCTTCCATTAAGGATCTTCCCCGACCTTCTATTCAGAAAGAACCTCCCCGTGGAGTTCCCGGCCCCATTGGGAAAGTAGAGACGAACAAGGTCATCCACGGTAAGGACAACCCTGTTCTCTCGAGCCATAACCCCCAATGCAACGAGGTTCTGGTAGGCGTTGGGAACCAGCTGCCCTGGAGCCAGATCCAAGCACAGGAGGAACTCAACAACCACCTCGGGAAGCGGGAGCTCGATCCTGGCTTCAAAAGAGGCTTCGTAGAACCCAGACCACCCAGGCTTCTCGTCGAAAATTCGATCCGCCGGCCCCGGGGCCTTCGTCTCGATGAAATCGGGAACGTTGTACAACGTTCGAAGATCCCGGAGGTACGCCGGAGTAACCACAGAGAGAGCATCGTCTCCAGAGACCGAATCGTTCCTCGAGCTCGAACCAGACATTTTTGGTTTCTTGAAAGAGAGAGAAAAAGGAAAGACGAATGGAACGAAGGCGAAAATGGGTTTATAAAACCCTTACCTATTAACCACGATCTCCTTCCTCTCAAACGCACGATCTCCCAAGCCAAACGATGATGAAAATAACTGACAAGTTAATGGGTTTTAATAACCCCATCACGCCTGAAATCGGCGTGTCAGCTGGACTCGAAGAACCCTCTTTGACCGTTGTCAAATCAGCCTCATAATTGGACCTTTGCTCTCAGGGAAGAATCGAAGCCCGATGTCCACACGCAAACTCAATGGCATCACGCCACCTGTCCAAGCCATGCATGAGGAAGAGTCTCGCCCCAACTGAATCAGTTGCGATTCACAATTAAAAGAATTCTTCAAGGTGCGAAAAATTCAAAATTCCCGCTGAATATGATTCCTCATCGACTGATTATTTTCAAAAAATAATTCAGAGGGATTCGGGGGGAATAAAATTCTCGTGAAAATAAGAGAGGCCCCCATCCAACGACATAATAGTTCACCAAGTTACAATCACTTAATGAACTGGGGGGCTCACTGATGATGCTGGATTTCATCCCACGCCCAAAAACGACATCGTGATTCAAGAACTACACACATTCCTGAAAACGACGTGCTCAGACCAAGAATCCAAGGAAGATTGGGCCTTAAAACAATTCTGGAGGCCCAAAGAGCAGCCCAGCATCATGGGCCCATCAAGAGTCCACCCCGAGGCTCAGTCAACCAAGGCAAAGTCACCACGAAGACCAGGCCCACGAAGACCAAGCCCGCGAGGACCAAATAGCCTTCCCAAAGATTAAGCAACCCCGAAGACCAGGCACACTCTCCATCCATTGACCAATCTGAAATCCTCCACGTGGAAAGACATCAAAAACCACGTCGTCCAGATTTTACACGTGGTGGTCATAGAGAAGGCGAGGAGACATCTGCCCAGTCTACTAGCCGTTGCTAATTTATAGGAAAATATACGTTGTAAAACAGGGTATAAAAAGGCCTACGGAATAATCCAATATACATTCAATTCGTTCTACATTTTACACTAGTTATTCACTCTGTATTCATCTTGTTATCAATCAAATATACTTTCTCTTTATTATCGCTCAACCCTTCACAAATTCTTCATCTCGTGACTTTATTCACCGAAGTGGATTTTATCTCGTAAAGTTAATATCTACCGTCATATTCATCATAAAAAGAGTATTATTACTTTGTGACGTTGGTCGTGATTATTCACATCAACAGCTGTTATGATGGACCCTGCGAACTAAATATTCGCCCTCGCCGTCGCGTAGTGGAGAACGAGACTACTGAGTCGTAGAATTATTTTTTGTCAAGGTTTAAGTAGGCCATGGGGAGGCGGATCATACCAGATCTAGTGTTCATATCTGACTGGGCCGGCGGAATTGTGTCCGTCGTAGCCGATATCTTCCCGGAAGCCTATCATAGCTATTGGATTCATCACATAAAGATAAACGTAGAGAAAAATTAAGCATGAAGAGTGTCACGAGAACACGTTTTGCGTATCAAATTCTTTCGGAGGTGCGACGTAAACGTGGCGATGAGGAGGATTCAAGATATTGACCCGAGAGTAATACAATATCACCTCGATATTGAACTAGAGTATTGGGCATGTGCTCACTTCCATGGGAAGCAATAGAATGTAATGACAAGCAACCATGGGGAGAGCATGAATAAGGTAACGGTGGAGGAACGTGCAACGCCTGTAACGCAACTGCTCGAGTATTATCGCAACAAATGCATGGCTTGGTTTGCGGAGCGTCGGGCAGCCTCATTAGGCTTACTATCTCTGAGTTTGGAATATAACGACCGAAGTCAGCATACTTACGAACACCGGCTACGTAGATTTAATATTACTGAAATTTAGCATATAATTTCTTACTATCCCCGACCTCTGAACTATCAATACCTACTTCGGGCATTACCCATTCGGGGACAGATTGTTACCGATAATTTTTAAATATATACATAAAGTTAAGAAAATAAAAAAGTTACGATGAATGAAAACAATTTCATTTATATTGAATACATTATGGACATACCTAGCATTAACCCGCACACGAAAGCCCAAACCTTACATATTAAACATACATTATGAACATACTTTGCATAAACCCGCAATTACATTTGACTAACACGGAGCTGTTGGAATTGACATCTAGTTTCGATACTGACTGTTGAGATAGGTACCGCTATGATCCCGATTTCCTGGGATATGATTCTCAAAGAATCCCTATGAAAATATTGCTCATTATGTACGACGCGTGGGGTAACCTTTTAAAAATATTTTAACGAGGATTAGAGTGCCATATCAATAATCCCCACGTCCCTATCCGGTTATACATAAAACAAAAATTAATTTGCCCGATTGTGATAAATATTTTTCTTAATTTTCTTTACACGTTATTAACTGTTTTAATTAAGCTACGAGTAACAATAAACAAACCATAACCGATAAACACATAAATGTGTACATGACACCTTCGACGGTGCTGTCTGCGTTCTCTGATCTTCAAGAACTCCGTGCCTCCAATCCACTTGCTTCTTGTGTTTTTCTATGAGAAGATAACTCCCAGTTGTCTTCCGATGTATTCTTTGGGATTACTTCCTTAAGAGCGTGGGCTCTCCTAGAATAACCTCTAAACCTTAAAATCAAAATCCCGAGAAGAATTTTCCCTGAGAAATTCGGAGGAACTGAGAGAGGCAGAGAGAAAAATATTTTTCTGAACTTTTATGATTGTGTTGTGCGTGATTTAGGGTTCTAGGGGTCCCCTATTTATAGGTAGTTGATCCCAACCACTTTGGAGAGATTATCTCAACCAATTTGAAGATATTCACTCAAAGATTTGATTTTATTTAATGATTAAATCAAATAAAGAATAAATTCCAAACATATCTTTTTATTATTTTCAAGATTTTATCACAAAAAATGCATAACCATAATTATAATACAATTATAATAATTTTCTAATTAAATATTCAAGGAATTAATTCTAATATTTAATTTTCTCTAATGTTCGCAGGTATATACACTGATTATTTTGGCCTTAGCTAAAAAACAATTTTGACCATAACTCTCAAACCGTACATTAGAATTGCACGATTCAAAATGATAAATTCACATAAGTTGATTTCCCATAAACCTAGAATAATCCAGAGATCAAATTCAAATATCAATTTTCACATTCCTGGCCAGTACCAAAACTTTTGTACTTTTGCCACTTTTTGGTTAATCATTTAATTCGTGACAACAATCACAAATCACTCTTGATTGGGTCTAGTCAATGTTTAATTAATATGTTAAACATAATTGTGGTGTCATCCTTGTCGAGTTACAAATGGGACAAATGGATAACACATCCGAGCTACAGTAACCGTGTAAAACTTTCACCAACTTCATTAACACTCCACTATAGCGCGAAGCTGAACTCTCAATTGTGTTTAGATTTGAACTTCATGACCACAAGTGTCCATTGATACAATCAAATTTCACGAATCTCAGTTTTTGTAATATCATGATTCTCATCAAAAAGGGTAAATTTATTATAACCGTTCTGCTCTTTTTACGACACTACCTTAATCTATGATTATTGCAAACTATTCACTTATCAGGTTATGAAGCCGTACGCTGGCCATGGAGCCGTAAGCTGGCTATGAGTACTTATTTGCTTCCCATAAATCATAATAAGGAAATCATAAAGGATTATCCATATTTGTAATATGCAGTCTGTCACAGTCAACTTTCCGATAAAAAAATAAAAGTGTGGCGAATACTCGATTGCAGACTAAACCGATTAAATCAACGATTGTTTAAGTTGAACCGCACAAAATCATATTACCTTAGGATATCAACCTATTTCATCTTATTATCTTAACGACTTTATCGTACTTTCATCAGTGACGGACTTAAATGATGATTTCGTATATAAGTCTCTCCCTGTCCAGTATGAAGACACTTCATACATGATGAACTTAATAGTGCATGGACAACACTATGACCCAGTAATTGGTCACCACATGTCAGTGATCTATTAAGTTTATCAATAGTCATCCCCAATAAGAAGTTCCCACTTCTGATCTAGACTATGGACCAATTTTAAGTTCTTTATTTATGTTAGTCAAACCTCCTCACGTAGACCCAGTGTGATGACTTACCATAAATGCAAAGTTAAAGAACTAAGGATAAAATATTCAATTTGATACGTATATCTATAATCCGCATATAACTACATAATATTAACATTAATAAGAACCATGCATTCCTAGGTAAACAACCATAATCTTATACAAGCGTGATTAGCATCTGAATAGAGGGAATATACATAATATGTCCAATAGGAGCCACTAACGAACATTAGATTCACTCCGAGCCTCTAACGAACATTCTCGCGTTCATTACCACATGTTATTAGATAGGAAGATGATTACATGCCCGCCACGAGTTGTTGGAACATTTTCTTCTCGACACGCCACGCGAGGTGGTGGAAAATATTTTGCTCATCCCTATTTTGGCGTTGTTTAAGCTTCACTCGGGTATCGTGTCCGGACGCGTAGACGGAAAGAGATTGAGATCTTAATGAGAAACTCGTAGACGAGGTGTCCTACGCGGCGAATGGGCCATTTCAAGATCAATCCACAACAAACGAGCCGCACTTTCCAAGAAACGCAGCTGTTTTCGTGAGATTTGATCTTCCCGGTATTTTCGACCGTCGGGTTGCACTAAGAGCATGTGTACACACATTTTCCGCTCTCTGTGCGACCCATGTATTCAAGTTTTCCGTTCTACGAAGGAACGACCTTAACAAAAACATATCATATGGAATCATATATTAGAATATCGACCTTAAAATAGTGAACGGCAAAGTCGGGCATATATGTAACCCCGACCTCGGTTATCGGGGACAATAAGTCCAACCTCGGTGTTCGAGGGTAGTAAGCCCAAACTCGAACATCGAAACATAGCGATTCTGAGGTGAGCCTTACGAGATTTTCGTAACTTTGAAGACATACCTCAGATTTTCTAACCCCGAATTACAACCTCAGCGATACTATTTCCGACATCGGTCTTAATATGTCGAACTCGAGAACCTTTATGACAGACTTCTTTGTTCTCACACTCCAAAGTCAGAGTAAAAAATAATGAGTACAGTGACGTGAAGAACGATATCGTGGTTCCTGAGTGCATAAAGTTCAAAACAATTTATATCAAGACGAAAATCCGAGTTGAAAATGGGATATAAGAAAGTGAAATGGGTCTAGGATGACAAAAGTTACCAAATGGGGTCGACGAAAAAGACGGCAGGACGAAGGACACCAACGTGGGGAACTTCCATGGAAGGAAGTTGCGTTGCTTCGGGCGCAAAGTGGTCCCAAAAGCGGAAATGGATTTAGTGGTCCCAAAACGGCGCTGGGAGGGAGATAGAGAGAAAGGGTTATGCGGCGAATGAAAATGAAGACCCCTTTAGTTTTTCTTTCTTTCTTTTTATACTCAACCTCAGGGGTAAAGTTGGAAGGAAACAATGAACATCACTAGTTTTTTCACCCTAAGTCATCACTACAATACCTACTGAACAAAAAATTAAAAAATTAAAAAAAAATTGAAAGAAAAAAGTGTTGGTATTTTTGCATTAAGTGCCATGTGGTACCTACTGAACAAAAAATTAAAAAATTAAAAAAAAAATTGAAAGAAAAAAGTGTTGGTATTTTTGCATTAAGTGCCATGTGGCGTACCACATGGCAGTCAAGTGCCACGTGGCAAAAGCCTAATGGCCACGTGGATTCTGTTCACGGAAGAGTTCATGATTTCATGCATTTGTCACAGTCAACATAGTTTGGGTACTTTTGTCGTTAGTTTTTAAGTTTAGATACACGACGAGCATGTTGACCAAAGTTTGGGTAATTTTGCCGTCATTTACCCTTTTTAATAACATATTGAGTCTTGAATATAATATTCAATTTATTGATATTTTATAATTAATTATAAGAAGGGTTAATTGCGACAAAAATTCTTACCCAACCTTTGGTCAAATTCTCTGCTGTGTATACAACCTCCATAAATGGCGGCAAATGTACCCAAACTTAGCATTTGGGGGAGTTGACCGAGAATATCTATCTATGTGGCAATCAGTCCTTGCCACGTGGCATGCCACATAATTATTATTTTAGTAAATAATTTTTAAAAAATATATATATTTTTTAAATAGAATTATTTTTTAATTTTTAATTTTAATAATTTTTTCAATAATAACAAATAATGGATATTTAAATTTATATATTCATTATTGGTTATAATTTTATTTTTAAAAAAGTGGGTAGAACGAAGTAATTTTCACCGCTCACGGTTCACTTGAACTCCGTTCCGTTCCGGTTCACGCGTCGAATAAAATTGTTTAATATGTTTAATAATAATAACTAATAAACACATACATAATGTTTAAAGAGTCAAGATATAATTAAATACACACCACTTATTCCAAAACAAAAAATAGTAGTCATATTTATATTTGATGAAAATTTATTTTTATTTGTTTGCATGATATTTTTTTGTTTTTGCATTTTAGAATAATAATAATTGTTTAATATGTTATTTATTTATATATATATATATTTTAAATTGTCGTTAAATAATCATATGATTATTATTGGCTATTATTATTAAACATATTAAGCGATTTCGTTTCACCCGTTAACCGGATCGGAGGCGGAGCTTGAGTGAATCGTGAACGGGGATTTTTTATCTATTTATTTTGTTTGATCCACTTTTATAAAATGAATAATTATATTTAAATATTCATTATTGGTTTTTATGGAAAAATAATTTCATTTTTTATAAGAATTAAAAAGTTTTTTTTTAAAATAATTTAAAAAATATTTAAAAAAAGTATTTAATAAAATAATAATTACGTGGCATGCCACGTGGCGAAGGCTGATTGCCACATAGATAAATTTTCTCGGTAAACTCCCAAATGCTAAGTTTGAGTACTTTTGCCGCTATTTACGGAGGTTGTATACACAACAGAGAATTTGACCAAAGGTTGGGTATTTTTGCCGCAATTAACCCATATAAGAATAGTAAAGATTTGTAAAAATAATTAAATAATAAGAATATCTTTTATTTAATTATATCATAATTGATAATATTCTTTTTATGTAGTATTTGATATATCATTATTATATCTGTTGAAGAAGGATAAAAAATAGTGTAAAAACTAGACTAAATAAACAAAAGATGATAAAGTTCCAAGCTTTACTCATTTCTAAACATAAATCTCATATAAAACTAACTCTTTATATTTTAACACATGAAATGCCCTAAAAATCGTATAAATGAGTACATATCAAAGAAGAAATGATTGATTCATATAGGTTTAACATTATATGTCATTAATTTACCAAAAACTACAAAAAAATTCCAAGAAATTCGATTAAAAATGAATAAATTAAAACTTTCGAAACTTATGCCAAGAATCGATTAATCAGTGAAAATATGATAATTTGTCAAAAAATTTGCAACTTACCAGTTCGAAAATCAAGTTTTCGTATAAGATTTGGTCGTCGGCTGTCGAAAAGACCGAAAAGTCTCGGTTTTTCACTGGTAAGCTCGAAAATCGTATAAAATTTGGTCATTGGCTGTCGAAAAGACCGAAAAATCTCTAAAATTGATTTTTTTTAATTGACCGAAAAGTATCAAATTTTTACACTAAAAATAGCGATAATCGGCTGGTCTTCGGTTTATCGAAAAGCTCGATAATCGTCGAAAAATGGATAAAACGGTAAGTATTATAGCCGGTAACTTACCGATAACTACCGATAAGCTCGATAATCGTCGATAATCGACGATTATCGTCGGTAATGCGAACCTTGGTTTTAACAGCAAAATGATGTTATTTTTGGAGATGCCTTTGTACCACACGATTTTGAATCTACTTTGTGGTACTTATAAGCAAATACTGCTGATGAAAGAAGAGATAATTCATTATCTCTTGGGTGTTACTGTTTGCGTCTTTGTCATCACTATTGAGAAGTCAGTTTCATGGGGTCTTTATTGTAGATATGATTCGTCTATATCTTCTCTCAACCCAACCTCACTCATGACATGACATGATATGATTTGATATGGTTCACTTATGGAACCCTGCTTTTAACTTTGGATGCTGCGATACATCAAAATTTGTTAATCTTCCGAAGCCTACGACGTGCCTAACCTGACTTTCCTAATTTAAAGAAATATATTTCTTTAATATATCGTTAAACTTGTCTATAAGATTCAAATTTGTCTATAAGATTGTCTATAAGATTCAAACTTGTCTATAAGATTGTTAGTGCCCACACTTCATAATGTATATAAATATACGTAAATAAAACTTTTTGTTCTTTAATCGTGTCTAGCCGGGTCCCATCATATTCGTATCGTGTTTACTTATTATTTTATCGTGTTCGACATGCCTGGACCTAAATCTACGTACACCGTATTGTTGTTCGTGTTTGGTCACATATGGTCGTTTGAAAGCTCTTAGCTTAAAGAAATCTGCTTCTTTCATGCATAGTCAAACTCGTCTCAAGAAGTTATTAGTGTGAGATATTACATCCTAAAAAACACAAGTATTCTTAGTATGCCACACTTAATAATGTATATAAAATGCAAAAATGAAACCTTTTATTCTTTAACCGTGTCTAACTGGATCTTATCTTAATTGTATCATGATCATGTTTACCCATTACTTAATCGTTTTCGACATGGTTAAGCCCAAATCCATTTACTTCGTATTGTATTTCGTGTTCGGTCACATATGGCCACCCTAAGTTTGAGTGTATATAAAAAAACAAAAAAAAACTAAAGGCGCCCACCGTGGGGCTCGAACCCACGACCACAAGGTTAAGAGCCTTGCGCTCTACCAACTGAGCTAGACGGGCAATCTGGCACAGTCCAAAATCTTGTAATTATTAATAAAATTACTTCATCATCGAAATTAATTACACGCACTCATGTCCCTCTCTACGCACTCATGTCCCTCTATGTACTAGATAGAAATCTTTCCTATCTTCTAACCTAATATTCTTGTAATCCCCAATATTTTTTCCATACAAAAATAAAAAATAAAAAAAAATGAAAGAATAAAATGTTTATATGCACAACGTACAAGTATAACTTATAAGTATATGTATAAATGGGCACATTTGTAAAGCCCCAGTTCTCAATCCCAAACAATTTCTTCCAAGAGGTCTTCAAAGATCAAGTCCTCAAGCTCAAGCCCAACACACTCGCAGTCAAACTGAAGGTTCATCCACCAACTGCTCTTTGCCACGTCACTTCCGACAATAAGGTCAACTGACTGGTCAACCTCGGACCTTAAGCTCAAGTACAAGCTTATAAGTTCCCAAACTTGCTTCAGAACATGTTGACCTACTGGCATTGGGCTTCTGTGAGAGAGAGTGGACAATGGGAAAGGGTAATAGCTGTATGATCTTCCATAAATCTCCATCAAAACCTCATTGACGAGGTCAAACAGAAGAGGGTCAAAGACCGAACAACCCTCGGCTTCCTCGTACATTGAAGGGTCGAGCGGTTGGTCGTCAGAATACCATGTCGTCCCCAGTAACCCGTCGCTACTGAATCCGGATAACTCCAGTATGTCTTTCACATAACTGAATTCGGCTCTGTTATCGAGTTTTTGGAGATTAGATATGTGTCTCATTAGATGTTTGCTCGGGATTGCTTCTGAGTTATCTGTTTCTTGCTCGGATTCTGGCTTGATTAAGTTGTTCCGTGTTTGTTCATCGATAAGCAATCCCGGGTCTATCAATGATTATGCTTCAATGTGATTGGAATAAAAAGACATAAAAAAATCCATCATAACGTACCAGATAATTATTATGAGAACAAGGACGTAGAAGAACGGTTGTGAAAAACATACCTTCGGATTCATTCGTATGAGTAAGGCATTGAATATTATATTCACTGCTCTCGGTCGATGTTAACAAAGCCTCGTTTTCTGCAGCGGACTCGATTGCACCAAGCTCATTTGGATCGTCAATCACTGTCTTTGTTTCATTCTCTGTAGCGGAATTCACTGAGCTTAGCTCATTCGGATCTTCTTCTTCTTCAACAATACTCTCCATTGCATTGGAACGTAAAGGGAGATCTTCGCTTGTTTGTTCGTCAAACTTTCTTCCAGAGAAATACTCCTCAGAAGATTCCCCTTTCGGACTGAGATAAGATCTCAAGTCAGGTAAGGAGTAAATCCTGGCCAAATTGTTTGGGACGATTTTCAATCTTTGTACTCTCTCGGACGAGACTTCGTGCTTGAAACTAGTCTCGTACAGCCGTTGATACCTATCCAGCGATTCGTTCAGTGATGATGTTCTTGTCATCTTTTGCAGTCTCGACTTGCTTTGCTTGAAGGAAGGAATCTCTTTACCTTGATCTATACGGGTTTCGAAACTATCAAATTGATTGATATCGATTTCTATTTTCTGATTGTGAGGAATCTTATGGATTATAGCGTCCATGGCAACTCGGTGCCTCTCTTTTTTGCTGTCCCTGATCATATGCTTAATCTTCTGCCTAAGATTTTTACAGCGCTTGGTCTTAATTATAGCCGTATCGCCGTGTTTCTTTCGGTTTAAGGAAGATTCAATTAACACGTTGACTTCGGACTTCGCCCTTTGAATCTTTTTAGGGCTGCTAGAGTTGGAACCACTTTCTCCCGATACCCCCAATACCGGAAATGTCTCACACTTGGCCAGTGATCGTTTTGTGTTGAGCGCTTGTTGGTTACTGAAATGACGCGCCAAAGGAGATCCCGGATCGTGCAAGGCTTTTACTAAGAACTCCTCGTTTGCGCTGATTATGTTAAGGGCATCCAAGTAATCTTTTGGATTGCTGGTAAAAGAATCCACACTCTTTTGGTTCGTGAAAACGAGCTTCCGATTCATAAGCTCATCAAATCCATCCAAATTTTCTGGGTCCGTTGTGCCGCTCTCCGACAATTTCTCATGCTTCAAAAAATCTGCTGCATTACTTCCGTTGCTCGTTAATTCTTCCGTTAAGATTGTGTCCATTGAAGCCGAAGAAGTTTTGTTCCTCTTCGACGAACTATGATGCTGTCGTCCCTTAATCTTGTAAAACTCTTCACTAACAAGTGACTTCATCCAAGATTTGATCGAACCGTTGTTCCCGTGAGAAGATCCCGATGCTTGTTCTCCATCCTGAAACCTCATCCATCTCGTCACCGGTTCATATACCATTCTCATTCACACATAAATTCGTCATCAAATGCAACAAGACTTACAATCAACTTGTCCTGTTCCTGCGTTCGGTTCATACCCGTCGCGGTCACACCGCTTCCTGATTAAATCCAAATACAAAGGTGATCACATTATCAATTCGAAATTCAAATTGGTGTTCATAAGAAACCCGAATCGGGCATACCAATGAGACGTTTCCTCCTATGGTGAGTGATTCTCCGCATGAAATGAGGCCATTGATAATGCTTATTGATGTGGAAGACGCCCCATCCACAACCTATTCCTCCTTCATTGTCGTCGTACGGCGAGAGATCCGATCCCGACCGCCTTTTCCGGCCGCCATCCTCCATCATCTTCAACAGATTCATCGTCTTCTAACCCCAAACCTGTGAGGGAGGATCATTCAAACAAGACCATATTTGAAAGC
The DNA here is from genome assembly GCA_954871525.1 of Parietaria judaica. NCBI lineage: Eukaryota > Viridiplantae > Streptophyta > Magnoliopsida > Rosales > Urticaceae > Parietaria > Parietaria judaica. The sequence continues at coordinate 7,688,832 of OX940868.1, forward strand.
GATCTACCGAAACTAGAGCTTAGATATGTACACTTGTGCGATTCGAAGAGAATTGTTACCTTGCTAGGAAGAAGGTGGATAAAAAAGCTTGGGATTGAGATGATGATCATCCATGGAGATGGAGATGAGAGGGAGAGGCAAGGACGTGGAAGGCAGAAATGTTCGATCAAATGGTCGGTTTCTTTTCTTGTGTGATACGGGTATTCTGTTGTCATAAATAATAAGTTATTAGGATAAAAGTAATCAAGTTGTTTTAAAATATGGTATAATTAATTTATAAATTGTAATAAAAGTACTAAAGTTCATCTTTTTGGCGGGTCAGTAGATCTTATCTTTTTTTGGTTAGTTTTTTCTTTTACTATTTACGTCAGTGGTGACGTCAATAACGTAAATCGTGATGCTATTGACGAGATGAATTAAGAATTAAAGTGAGAAAGTGAGAAGAATAATAAGAATTCGCGTTGTTGATGTTTCAAGAATCTGTGTTTACATCACGATTTATTTTAATGTTGATGGGTTTGATCGTTGGAGTTTAGTTGTTTTATTTGTTGTTGACATAATCATTGACAAAAATAATTAAAAAATTAATCGAAAATGAATGAGGTATGCCGATTCGCCACAAAAAAGTTAAGAACAGAAAACTTTGTTTAAGCTAAACAATATAATGCGATAGGGTACACGAATAGAACTATGGAAGTATTTGTTATGCGTATTTTTTTACTTACTAAAAATATGAGCCCCAAATACTAAAGTGAAAGCCCGTTAACAAAAGTCAAGGCCTATCACAAATTCCAGGAGACAAATCCCCAAAAGACAAAGTCCGGAAACGGAAGACAATCTTAAAGGACCCTCGAGGCGACCCGAAAAGGAACTCGACTACCAGGCGATGGCGTAGAGCGCGCGACCTTACGTGACCCTCGACGAGGCAACGACGACCCTAGAACATTCTTGGCGACCCAAGATGTTGACCCCCTGTCATCGACGAACATCTCGACGAGGCAAACCCACCAAACGACCCTCTCAGGCGAGCTCCCCTGGCGAGGACGATCTCCCATTGACTTAGTCAACAATGACCCCCCTCGCCTAGGAGGGCCTCCCTGGCAATCCAAGCTGACTAGTCCCCAAGGCAAGGATATTTGGGCAAGGGTATAAAGATAATTTTTCTGAAAATTGTCCCAAAAGGTGGAAAAGTGGTCCTTCTTGCAGTTAAATCACTAACGTCTATTGTTGCGCCAAAAGTCATTAACGTCAGTCTTTCCTTACAAATAATATCTGGCATTGTTAAATGACCTATCACCAGCCAACATTACATTCATCAATTGTCTCTAACAATCACAACACGCTTTACTGATAACATTATTTGAAATGAAGATTCTTGACGTGGTTTCGCACGCCAAAGGTCGAGTGTATTGTGAATGGGATTTCGCGATGAAGATGCTAAGATTTTTGTGGATCCTGACCTCCACGTCGTCGATACTATCAACGATGACACATGAAAATATAGAACGAAGAAAAAAAATAAAACACCAGAGTTTTTTAAAGAGGTTCGTCCCGATGCGGTAGTTGACTACGTCCCCTGTACGTTTAGCTTTTTGAAAGATTGATCAATCGGAACCACTAGCCAATTCCCGATCGATCGAAAATGAAAGAAAAACACTCTGAAGATACGAATTCTCACAGACTCTCATCTCTCAATAGTGGATGCTTGCGTGTGTGTGGAAGGGCTGCCTTCTTGCTTTTATAGATGTCTGGCTTCTGCCCGTTAGAGATGGTCATTGGTAGTGGCTTCAAGTTCGGGGCTTGACTTGCTGCCGAGCTGACACGTGGGCCACGTCTTGCGAGACTGTCGTAGTAGTGGACCTTGACTGGTCGTCGTGGGGTTTGAATTCAAGTCGTGGCGATTTTTCTGCTCGGTCTTCGGGAGTTTGAATTGAGGTGGTTGACCAGGTTTTCTCGTGCTCGAATGTATGGCTTTCTTATGCTCCGGGATTTTATTCAATTTGTGCTCGGATCCCTTTTGCGACAATTAGTCCGGGAGGAGTCTTGAGTGTTGGTTTTACCAAGTGTTTGAAGTGAGATTTTGAGTTCTGCTCGGATTCTTCCTTTGGAACTCTGTTCGGACGTCTTTTTGAGCTTATTCTGCTCGGGCGAACATCTTGTCTTCTGGGCTTTTAGTTTTGCTTGAGCCCAAACACGATCAAGTGATTAGTGGGCTTTTGGGCTTTGTATTTCACAAGCCCAATTTCGTATGAATATTTTAAATATACTCATAACTTAGGTCAGACAATTTAACCTATAAATTTAATTATAATGACCTCACAATTCCAATTTATGGAACGAATTTACACATCAACAAAGATTTTTACGGCAACTGTACCATAAATTTTTAAAATTAATTTTATCGTAGCCAAAATTCAAAAAACACCAAAAAAATAATCCTAGCATAACTTTCATTTTTTCCCAACAATTTTATCATGGCGACGAAAATACTCAACTGTTGGCCATACCCAACCTCACTTAATCGGCGAAAGTCCCTAACGTCGCACTTTTGTTGCTGACCAACTAACGTCGTTAGACGCTTGCCTACGTAGTAACGGCTGTCTCATATGGCGTGTCATGTGGCATATATTGTATGGGTTCAATTTGGTTAATGGATTTTTTATGTTGAACAGATCAACCTGAGGAAGTCCCCTAGATTCCCACAGACTTAACATACATGCTCGCGTACACCTGAAAGACACCACATGCAAGCTATGGAGCAGCGATGAGCCCCTCCCCATGACAAGGAGCCGCGGCAAGGCCCCCTGGCAAGGAGAAATTGTCAGGCCCATCCATGTGCAATTAATGGGAATTGATTTTCCTATAAATAGGTTTTCCCTCCTCATTTAAATACACTCTTTCACTGCTGCCCCTAGAGCTTCTCTCTCTTTATTCTCTCTTCAGAAATTCGCCTTCTCCCTTCGGGTTCTCTGTCCTGGCCTAGCCGTCCCCAGAGCTCGCCAAGAAAGGTTCGAATAAGAGATCAAAAGTCGACAAAAGTATAGCCTTGCCAGAGAAGTGGTTCGACAAGTCGACGAAGACCTCCCTCGCCGGTCAATGCACCTCATCATATGACCTCGCCAACACCTTCATCATCTAATAAGAAACCATCACCGGTAATACCCTCACCATTTGGCAATAGGTCACCCATGCAAAGCCAACATTGGCACTTCCGACGAGTCAAACCAAATCACCCGTGACCCGACATTTACAAACCCTGAACTACGTGGGACATGATTATCTTAAACTGAGATGGCAAGCACCCTCACCCAACCATAAGAGATAGGGTACGGACCCGATCTACCCTTTTTTAAAGGGCTTCTCTCGCTATTGGAGCTCGCCAAGGAAAGGAAATTACGAAGAATCATCAAGATTGCCTCAGAGGTTCGCCAAGATAGGAGCTTCGCTAAGACGAGGAGCTTCATCAAAATAAGGAGTTCCCAAAGACAAGGAGCTTCCCCAAGACAAAGAGTTCGTCAAGGAAGGATGTTCGCCAAGGATCGCCAAGAACAACTTGGAGGCTCGCTCAAGACAAAGAACTTGCTTCCAGGTTTAACGATCATCACTCAACCCGCATTGACTCAACATTTTATTATCCACGTGTTCAATGGGTCCAGTTCAGGGCTTGAACCTTGGATATGACTCTATGTTGTAGCCATTTTTATGCATTAACAGTTTGGCACTAGAAGAAGAGAGAACCGAGCATCAACCTTGAAGACCTTATCAGCATTCATTGGAAGAACTCGACGCACGACGATCGTCATTCAAAAAAACGAGCTATGCCGATGCTTCATAGCGTGACGTAGCAACCAACAACCAGCATCACGCTTAACACGAGGGCCTAAACCCTCGCTAGGTAGACGCTGCCGCCTCGCTAAGTCTAACCAGCTCTGATCGGGAATCATGGTGGTGTCTATCATGTTTTGCATAAGTCAGTACCCGCTCATGATAAGGAAAGCACAGGAGACAGCAACGACAATAGAGGTCGCCGGGACCACCCTGACCCTCGCCAGGCTCGCCCAAGGGGGCCGCCAAGGGGTTTGCAATAACGAAGACCGCAAAGATTCTGGAGCTCACCAGGACCACCCTGACCCTCGCTAGGCTTGCCTGGAGGGGTCTCTTAGGGGTTCGCTTCGAAAAAGACCGCGAAGATGCCAGATCTTTCCAACATGATCCCGACCCTCGCCACGCTCGCCTGGAGGGTCGTTAGGTGGTGCGCTAGGAAAAATATCCTGACGCCACCAACGACCACCGGAACACCCCGGATCCTTGCCAAGCTCGCCCGGATGGTCGCCAAAGAATTTGTTAGGACAATGATTGCAAAGGTCCCAAAGAGATCAGAGACGGCTATAACTACCTAGACACCGCTTAAACTACTCGGACCCATGTCAGGCTCGCCCAAGGGGTTACCAGGCCAAATATCTCAAAGATATGAGAGACCGCTGAAACTACCCGGACCCTCGGCAAGCGCGCCCCGGGGGGTCGCCAGGCCAAAGATCCCGAAGAAATCAGAGACCTTTAGAACTACCTTGATCCTTGCCAGGCTCGCCAGGGGTTCCCCGGGCCGAAGACCACGAGAACGCCCCGCATCCTCGCCAGGCTTGCCCGAAAGTTCGGCAAGGAGTTTGCTAGGCTGAAGATCCCAAAGGCATTGAAGACCACCGGAACTACCCGGAACCTCGCTAGGCTTGCCTAGAGGTTCGTCACGCTAAATATTTTGAAGAAATAGAAGACCGCCGGAACCATCCGAACCCTCGCTAGGCTCGCTCGGGGGGTCACCAAAGGGTTCACTAGGCTGAAGACCTTGACAACATGGAATAGTGACAGAACACACCAGCGTCTTGCCATGCATGTCTGGAGGGTCGCCAAAGGAACTGCCGTGATGAAGACCTCAACCTTGCAAGAGCATACCAGTACGCCCCCAACCCTTGCAAGGATAGCCCAGGGGGTCGCCGAACCTTGCCAGGACCCAACGGCGGATGACGAGCCAAAGTAATCAACCTCGAACACTATCGAGAAGAGGGCCAGTGGGGCCATCAGGCATCTTCCACCGTCGAGGTCACCAGGAGCCTCGCCAACCATAGTGCGTCGACATAATCGACCTCTTCCAAGGGATGTAGAAGGAAATCCAAGACTTGCACTCTGCCCATGATCGTTGAACAACGAGCCGCGCTATGCTCGACGAGACTCTTTCCCCACTCGGAACTCACCTGCTTGACGGCAAAGCTACAAGCGATCTACGTTTCGCAAGCAACCTCATCTAGGATGGAAAATGAGATCTTGTCCACCACCTCGTCCAGTATAAGATGATCATGCAAATGAATAAAGTCTCTACCTCAACGATCTATCAGTTGTTCTTCTTAACCCTCACCGACACAACATTCGAGTCGTACTAGCGGATACCCAAGGCAAGAATCTACTAAATACCGGGAGTTCTTAATCTCCATTGTGAAGGAAAGGCTGTAAACCATGGCATAGCTCACGATGAGAGCATATAAGAACATTTCTGTGGAGGAATACCTCACCCGCAAGAAGTCAACGGAGCTAGGAAGCCATCGACGAAGCAATGATCGCTCCCAAGACGAGCCGAAATTGAAGAAAATCCATATGGACAACAACATAAGCTGAATGGCGAAACCGCAATGAGGTTAGACGACGAGAAGACTATTCCACTACGACACAAAGTAGTACACGCCAGTGACGACCACTCCAGAAGAAATCTTGGCCATGCACGACGGCAAAATCAAGGAACCCCCCCCCCCCCCCTATGGAGGCTAGCGAAGGACAAGACCCGCTACTGCCAATTCCATCGTGACTACGGTCATCTGACGTTGCCGGTATACCAGTTATGGAATCAAATCAAAGACATGATCAAGGAAGAAAAACTCAAGGATCTCGTCATGAAGCTTTTGGAAAACCACGAACGCGTGCAGACCCTGCTCTTGACGATGACGCACTTGACACTCGGGAGCATTTACTGAGGAAAAGCCATGCCGACAACTCCTCTGAAAGTTGTCTCTACCATCATTGGAGGGCAAAGAACATGAGACTAAGGAGAAAATAGGCAATCCTATGCACGAGCAACAGAAAAAGGAGGATCGCCAAACCAAATTTACCCGATGGGCTCAACACCACCGCTCTATACTGATGAATTCATTACCATCACTAAAGACGAGGCCTTCGCCATCCATCATCTAAAAAATGACGCCATCGGCGCAAGGCAATGAGCTAACCTAACTGTCATAACTAGTATCAGCCAGGGGGATGACGACTAGACAATCCTTGACGAAGAAATCTCAATCTTCAACAAGATCGACCGCTGGAGGAACCCAGAAAGGCGTCAGTCGAAGCTTCGTCGGACCTGTCAATCGCCTTATAGCCAGTAGCCATGCTAATATCCATCCAAATTCTTTTATCCATCGCCGCCGCCTTAGATAATGAAATATGGTAGATATATGTCAAAACTGCGTTTCTGAACGGCAATCTCGACGAGCGGATTTATATGGCTTAACCAGATGAGTTCATTGAACAAGGAAAATAGTGCAAAGTTTGTTAGTTGCTCAAGTCCATATGGACAAAATCAAGCATCTAGATCATGGAATATTAGATTCGATGAAACCGTAAAAGGTCACGAATTCATATAGTCGTAAGATAAGCCTTGCGTTTATAGGATGATAAAAGAAGGAAAAGTGGTTTTACTTGTCCTATACGTAGATGACACACTACTTATCAAAATTGATACTGGTAAGTTATCAAAGGTTAAAAGTCCGACTTGTAAAGCAATTTGATATGAAAGACTTAATAGAGGCTTCTTAAATTCTGGGGATTCAGATCTTTAGAGATCCAAGGAACCGAAATATAAGACTCTCACATGCAATAAATAAGTTGATGGTCAGGTTTCATATGCAAGACTCCAAGAAAGGTATGTTACCTTTTAGACACGGAGTTAATCTATCGTCTGATATGTCACATAAGACAGATATAGAGATAGAAGACATAAAGAAGATACCCCACGCTTCACCAATAGAGAGTCTCATGTATACGATGCTTTGCAGGATGCATGACATTTTCTATGCAGTAGGTGTGGTGAGCCATTATCAATCCAATATAGGACCCGAGCATTGGAATGTTATTAAGCATAAACTTAAGTAACTACGGAAAACAAGAAACTAGATGCTCACATACTCAAGTAATGACCTGACTATGACGGGTTATACCGACTCCGAATTTAAAGCGGATAGGGATTCCAGGAAATCCACTTCGGGATGAGTGTTTATCATGAATGGAGGAGCCGTGGTATAAAGAAGTATTAAGAAAATGTGTATTGCTGACTCGATCATGCAAGCTGAATATGTGGCAGCTTGTGAAGATGCAAAAGAAGCTGTCTGGCTTAGAAAGTTATTGAAATACTTATAAATTGTTCCAAGTGCCAACGAGCCAATGTCACTTCACTGTGTCGGAAATGGATCTATCGCTAATTCAATTGAACCGAGAAGCCATAAGCGTTCTAAGCACATAGAACAGAAGTATCACCTCATAAAAGACATTATTCACAGAGAGGATGGCAAAGCTAAGAGGATCTCGATGGCAGAAAATCTTGTCAATCTGTTTACCAAGGCATTACAAAATGACACATTTGAGGCTCATTTAAAGGGTATGAGGATAAAATATCACTTACACCTTATTTGAGATCAAGTGGGAGTTTGTTGGAAATAATGTTTACAAATGAGGGATTGAGAGATCTTTTGTAGAAAGTATTTGTCAATGTAATTGCTAATTAAATAAATTGAATAAAAGTATGCTTTCATTGAAATAATGTGTTTAGATCGAACTAAATCTATCCCTGTAAACTTCTTGTTTACAAAAAAAGGAAGTTAAGTTGTTACTTAACAAGACGCTACGTTTTAGAAGATTTAAAAGAGAAATTTTGCAATCTTAGAATAACGTGGGCAGTTGCATTCAAGTATGATTGTTAAGGAAGCTTTTAATGTCGAGTCTTGTGACATTGAGAGTTGGAATCCACAAGCTTTCCTTAGATATCTTAACAAAGATATTAAACTAGACTAGTGAAGCTTGAGATAAATGTGAAATGTCGTTTGTCACATTTTATCGAACATCACATTGGAAGGAATTTTTTCCGTGATAATCTCATCCTGAGTTAAAACATAATATGGTGAGATGTCTTACAAGATTTGATTAGCCAATTAGTGAGATTCACTATAGTTAGTTAATATCTCGGCGGTCGGTACCGTTAAGATATCTCAATGACATTAGGGTCTTCACAGATATGGAATTTATGCACTACGGGTGATTCAACACCAAGTATCACATTATGATTTTTTCATGATTGTAATTGAACAAATCAGGTCTGGTGTTTGATGAATTAGTAACTCGTCAATGTAAACATTGGACTTGTACGGACAACTCACAAAAAAATGTTTCTCATTTACAATAAAACTAAGGACCTGATTACAAAAATAACTAGAAAGGTCAAACGGTGTTAATTAGAACATTATTTTCTACTTAATAATACACATAAAGGGTTACACAGAAAAATACATTGTGGACCGTATGACAATACGATAGCTCATATCAAACAGAAAATGATAATGCATATGATCTGAGATATACTCGATATTCGGCCTTGTCGTGGTATCAGCCGAATATCAAGATTAAAGATGGCCAACTAATGAATTTATGATGTCACGTCTTTTATCTAAAGCTTTGATCATGGGTCCATGAGGTCTCAACGTTAAATAATACAACAGAATTATGATTGAATGAGAATAATATAGAAATATGAAATAATATTTTTGAAACATATCTCATGTTAAGTAACGATTTAAATGATTTCTAATATTAGTTCCAAGTGAATTAATCTATTAATTCTAAATATTTATTTAGTAAATTAATCTGAATTAAATTGGTTACTTAATTTAATTGATAATGATAAATTGAATTAAATGTAATATTTTATGTGACCGAATTGACAACATGTACACGTGACTAATTGATAAATGTGATAATAGGGCACAAAATAAGTAATTATTTATAGGGCACATTAAATGTGTATGTGTACATATAGGTGGCAAATTTTATGATGATAAAATACCTAGGATTAATTAATTTAATACATGATTCTTATTGGATGAATAAATAATTAATTTCATTAATTATTTGAATTAAAATTTGAATTCTATAATAGAGAGAAACTAGGAAACATGTCATGTCCTAGATTTACTCACATTTGAATTTGAATAAAAAAGAGATAATTAATTAATGAATTTGCTTAATTTTCATTGGGTGAGAATTAAGGGGATGGATCGATGATGTGTCATCATCTCCCGTAGTAAATAAAGTGCACATGATGATGAGTCATCATCTTAGACACCTCGACTAAGGTAAATATAAATCACCTAGTTTTAAGCAAATGAAGAATTCAAAGACATGTTTAATGATCATGGAGATGAGACATGTAAAAATTTAAAATATTCACCCTTGGACTAGGAAAAAGTGGCGCACATTTTAGGGAGAGAATCGTGGAATTACGAATTAAAATTGGCTTGGTGAATGTATTAAATAGACCGTCACTTCACAAAAGCTAAGAAGCTTTTTCTCTCCCTTTTCTCTCTAAAAAAATAGCCCACTTTGTTCATAGGCAAGGAAATTTGATTTCTTGTTATATAGTTCAATACAAGGCCACTCTCGATATTCTTTAAACTTATACGATCTTAATGGTGATACTTCTCCCGGTTGTTTGATCGGGTTCTTTGAGGAAGGCACACGCAATCTTAAATTACTCTACAAGAGGTATAATTCGTTTCGTGTATACCCTATAAGCATATATAATATTAATATGATTTTTTTATATATATTTATGTATATGTGATTTGTGAACATTTTAATAAACATGTGGTTAAGCTTACACGTAGAAAATTGTTTTTACGTATCTTTAATAAAAAAAAATTGATATTCCGCCGTAAATGTTACATTCAGATATTTATAAGTGGAAGCCGCCAACAAGATCATCAAGGAGAACCTTAAGAAGAAGCAGGAGGAGAAGAAAGGCAAATGGGCCAAGGAGTTACTATCGGACATGTGTCCTTAAACAAGTTATATTTTCCCTTATTGTAAGATATTTTGACCAAAGTCGTTCAATAAAAGATGTTACTTATTATGTTAGTAGACTAAAATATAATGTTTGTTCCATAGTTCATAAAATATGCAATTATGTTATTATTATCTTAGCCGAGTCAATGTGATGAAGAATTAATATCATAAAAAATGAACATAAAATGTCCATGACTTCATTAACTGAGTTGGAGCTCATTAGCCGCAAAAGGTCATTAATGTGACTAAGTGATGTAATCCTATTATGGATTAAGTCTGTGTGACACACTTACTAGAAGTGCATTAAGTATGAATCGGCTTCATACTGGATTGGACCTGACTTTTTCTCCGAAAGTTGTCATAGAAGACCGTCACTGACAACTTGGAGTTGAGTCTCTAGTTGATGATCAAATGGATATTCAATCTAAGTCCTGAGTGACATCGAGTATGGACTGTTGACTTGATTTTTCTTTGATTTAAATTTTAAAGAATACATTTACTATTGTTCCTAATGCTGCTATTTTGGGAACATGATTGTCAACAGGTAAGGGTAGCTTGGTCATAGAAACAAACATCACATGGCTCTCATCAGAGTCAAGATGAGTCCCTTGATTGTTAATGCTGAGAAGTGAGAGGTTCTTGTGCGCAACTTATGAATCAAGACCATAAGTGGGTTACTCACAATATTACTAACTGAGTTGAAGATGAAAATGCAATGAGAGGCAAAACGGTAAAAACCGCTTGCTCTCGTATGGATCATCAAGTAAAAAATTAATAACACAAATTTGATTGTATCAATGGACACCTTGCTTTAAAGGGAATAATATATACTATATCACTAGAGAGTGTAGCCTTGGGTTTATAATGGAATAACACCAAGGTTTGACGAACCACTGGCAGTTCGTTGGTCTCAAGGATAGCTCCGGAAGAGATGATACGTACGTGATTCAAACATTTGATATGTTTTATCATTTGTCAACATTCATAAAACTAAATTCCATGTCAGATTTCGGAAGTTTTATTTTTGACGTGGCAAAAGTACCAAAGTTTGGTACTGGAAATTTAACTGAAAAAATAAAGTTGAATTTGGATTTTTCATCAAATGGAATTTTGTTGCAAAATTAAATTCAAAGAATATTTTCTTTTGGAACAGAGTTGTTTCAACGTACATTTTTTGATTTAGACAATTTCTAAGTTTACGATCGTTTTCGTAAATATGTGAAATTTAATCACATGCCACGAATTTAAATGGTGGTGTTGCACCATGACAACTAATGTGACATATAGAGATCGTTGGTTAGTAATATAATTTAATTATTTGGATTTACTTATTAATATCATTATTAATAATTATCAAATTTATATTATTTTAATAAAATATATATTCGGTATATATATGAATATGTTGAAATCATGCGGCCTAAGTAAATTTGTGAGTAGGGCTTACACCAATTTGCTTGGATTTTAACTTTTTAAATATGCGGCATACATACCTAAGATTAGGTATCAGTGAAAAACCTTGGAATTAATTTCGCTTATAAGATCGATCAAGATTTAATCGTAACCGTTGGATCATGATAATTAATTTGGAAACCCCAGTATAAAATGACATGGTGACCAAGCATGAATTTCGAAATTTGTTGAATAATTATATTCATTGGATTGGTTTAGGATTTAATCTTAACCATTGGATTGGAAACTAATTTACATGTATATATGGAATGCAAAATTTGAATTAATTATAAAGGGAGATCGAATACTATTTCTTAGTAATCAACTTTGGAGAGTTGACTTTGTCCTAAATAAATATGGTCCATTAAATTTGTTATGAAATTAATTCAAACCATTGGATCTAGCTTATTGATTTCAAATTTCGATATTAATACATAGGGAATTCAAATTATATTATATATGGAAGTGAGTGGATAATTGATTTATTCATGGTTTCCTTTTTCGGTTAAATCCATAATTAATTAGAACCATTGGATCTTTGGTGATTCAATATTGGCCATTGGTTTGGAGTGATTAATTATATTTGCCCATTATAGAATTCAAAATTAAGGAGAGAAGCTTCCCTAATTTGTTTTTCCTTCAACATAGCGGTTTTGTAGCAAAATGACGAGCATATATGGCGGTATAGATATTATATAAAGTATTAATGACAAAAATTCTAAGATAAAGTAAGCAGTTTATAAAATAATATTAAAAAGTCAACATATAGACACCTCAAACAAAAACATTAGAAAAAAAGTTGTTAAGGAATCCAACAAAGTAGTGTGTGTGTAGAACCTAGTTGGAGTGTCTTCCGGCATGATTATCGCTTCTCTACGATTACGATTTATGTAAACCTTCTCAACGACATTGTCGTTCTAAATTAGGAAAAACCTATCAGTGGTTTCACTATCAGTTTGAAAAATTAGTAAAATATACTCTCCCGAGTTATTTATAACAATCCCTCCTCCGTGTATGACGAGCGATTGGACTCTTTTTTTGGTCTAACCACGTTCGTAGCCAATGAAATAGAATTTTATCCCGCCAAAGAGCTTAGGGGCCTAATAACATGAATTCTCATTAAATTTCTATGAGAAGTGCAATAGTGTACGCTGTATTTGGTAAAAACGTACATTGTTCTGAGCGTTTAGCTGGCCCAATCTTGGAACATTTAGCGTGTTGTACTTGTCGCGAGTGATCTCAAAAGGCGTTTCCTCTACAATTGATTTTTGTTCAATGCATGCACTTATCCCTGCAGATATGAAATTGTATTGATGTTAAATTAGCATAGTAATAATTAAAGAAAAGCGTCATAGATTTAAGTACAATCAATGTTGACAATCCATATTCCTTTCAGGATTGACAAGAGGAATCTATGATTCCATTTGCTAAATCCGTAACCGTCTTTCCCCACAAAATGATGGGTCACAGCCTCATTATCATTATACAAGTTGGAATATTCAGACCCTTTAAACTCCGCAAACTCCTGCAAGAGACCCTGAAACCCGAAAAACAGAAGTATAAGCATCTAACCATTTATCTAAGATAAAAATACTAATAAAAGAAGATAAATACCTTATTTTCTGGCCTCAATGATGTATAAGAAAGCTTTATTCGTCGTGAAATTTCGGGTAAGGCAGCCATTGGGAGTGGTGTGAATAATGATTCGGTTTCAGTAAGGTTGTTATATTTATAGAGTAGTGTGGAAACTGACTTCAGTTTAACCTCTCGATAACCCAATAAAGTATATATAGGTATCATGGTAGATTTGGTCATATTTATTGCAATTAGGTGGTATTATATACTCGATCTTCTTCTCTGATGTTGACCATTAATTTGTTGGTTTTGAATCAAATCAAAGGGTCAGTAGGAATAAATATATAGGTTCGAAGCGTCATGTTTTGAAATTAATATTTCTATCGAATGTTCCCTAGTAAACATTTACTTAATAAGGAAAATAAAATAAACTTTTTGACTTGAAACTCAAAATCGCTATATGCAATATGCTTAAAATGTTTTGTTATATGCATTTGGCTATGATAAATATTGTTCTGGGCATTGTGATTAACAATATTGTTTAACTAATATAATTAGTAAGGAAAAAAAATAAAATTATTGATTTTAAATATAAATTGCTATGTGTAATGTAGTAGCGCTTACGAGCAATGACTAGCGGTAATTTTACAAGAACATAGTGAGAATATGAGTTGTATATTGATTTAATACGTCACTCGTTTGTTTTCTTATTTGTTAGGGTTTCTGAGCGAATATAAACTCGTATTATAAATTGTATTACATGTTGTTCGCCGAAGGGTGTAAAGATGATTAAGACCATATGAATCAAACTCATCAGCCCCTTCTTCGTCTACAAGCAATTTGCTTAACAATGCTTTGTTATAGGCATTTATCTATGATATATATTATTCTAGGCATCGTGATTAACATTATGCTTTGACTAATTTAATTAGTAAGGAAAACAAAAAAAAAGTTATTGATTTTAATTATAAACTGCTATATGTAACGTATTAGCGGTTACCAGCAGTCACTAGCGGTAATTTAACAAGAACATAGCAAGAATATGAGTTGTATATTGATTTAATACGTCACTTGTTTTTATTATTATTTATTTTTTAGGGTTTTTGAGCGAATATAAACTCCTTTTTATCAATTGTATTACATGTTGTTTACCGAATGGTGTAAAGATGATCAAGACCATATGAATTAAACTCATAAGCCCCTTCGTCGTCTACATGCAAATTGCTTAACAATGATTTGTTATAGGCATTTGTCTCTGATATGTATTATTCTAGGAACTGTGATTAACAATATGGTTTGACTAATTTAATTAGTAAAGAAAACAAATAAAATTATTGATTTTGATTATAAATTGCTATATGTAATGTAGTAGCGGTTACGAGCAATCACTAGCGGTAATCTTTACAAGAACATAGCGAGAATATAAGTTGTATATTGATATAATACGCCACTCGTTTGTGTTCTTATTTTTGGGCTTTTGAGCTAATATAAACTCGTTTTATGAATCGTAATACATGTTGTTTGTTAAAGAGTATAAATATTATCAAGACCATATGAAAAAAACTCATAAGCCCCTTCTTCGTCTACACGCAATTTGCTTAACAATGATTTGTTATAGGCATTTGTCTATGGTATATATTATTATAGGAATTGTTATTAACAATATTGTTTGACTAATGTAATTAGTAAGAAAAACAAATAAAATTATTGATATTAATTATAAACCGCTATATGTAACGTATTAGCGGTTACCAGCAATCACTAGCGGTAATTTTACAAGAACATAGTGGAAATATTAGTTGTATATTGATGTAATATGTCCCTCGTTTGTTTTCTTATTTTTTGGGGTTTTTGATCGTATATGAACTTGTTTTATCAAATTGTATTACATGTTGTTCGCCAAAGGGTGTAAAGATGATCATATGACCATATGAATCAAACTCATAAGCCCCTTCTTCGTCTACACGCAATTTTCTTAATAATGCTTTGTTATAGCCATTTTTCTATGATATATATTATTCTAGGAATTGTGATTAAGATTATGGTTTCACTAATTTAATTAGTGAGGAAAACATATAAATTATTGATTTTAATTATAAACCGCTATATGTAATGTATTAGCGGTTACCATCAATCACAAGCGGTAATTTCTCGAGCCAGCCAATTTCTCGAGACAATGTTATATTTCATGAGATGCTTTGCCGGAAGTTCTGATAGGATCTTGTTGAAGACGAGGTGTCCGGGAAGGTGGTTTGAAGTGCATTCCATTATTTGAGAGGCTGAATATTGATACTTGAGATGATGGTGACGAACCAAGTTTGTATTATTATGGATTTTTATTACACTCGGACGGACACCTCCTTTCAGTTTGTGGTCGATATTAAAGCGACGTTTGAGATTTCCCATAAGTAATCATGCGCGTGTGTATTAATTTGGTGTGACGATTTATATGACGGTTCCGTTGCTCGAGAAAGATTTTGTAGGAAAGAAATGACTGAAAGACCTCTTTAGGATTTTTATTAGCGGGCGTAACATTTAATGTAGCATTATTAGTGTTTGTAATGGTAGAAAGAAATGTGTCGTAATAATGAATAACGGTAATAACAAATTTACTAGCGGTAATAACAGTTTAAGTTCCGGGAATTAAAATATTAGGTGTAATTAATAACGGGAATTGAAATACTACTCGCGGGAATTTATATAATACTAGCGGGAATCAAAATGACACGTCTAATTGATAACGTTAATATTAAACATAGTATTCCAAATTCAAACTGATTAAACATACTGAGAGAAAAAAAAAAGTCAACAAACATCAGAGGATACAAAAAAAAGTTTAAATTTCAATGTGACCAACTTGAACTACAAGAAAAAGTGACTTCTTCAGATTCTGGTCGCAGTGACGGTGGAGGTGGCGGTAGTGGAAGTGGAAGTGGCATCGGGTCCCATGGTTGCTGGAGGATCTTTTCATTACCAATACCTGCACGAGCATGATCTAGGGAGTTTATATGCGACAATGCAGCTTCCACTACAAATTAAAGAGTATAGTTATTTTCTCAAATAATAGTTGATAATGTTAAATTTATAATAGAACAACCAACCCTTGGATCTGCTCCATGCAAAATAGCGTTTCGAATTGACAGGCGGTGAAGACAATATTCTTGACTGGCCGCGTTGTGCATTTGCACATACGAGGTGCCTCATCGGACTCTCGTGGGTCCGCTAAGGCATGTGTCAAACTAGGAAAACACTTATATGCCAAAATATGCATGAAGTTAACATGTTAAATTCGCACATAAGATGTCGATTGAAAATAAATAACTTTAAACCATTACATATATACCAGTAGCGGGTGTGTGAACCCTGGAAAATCCATCATTGGGTTTCGCGGTGGCCCTGTTGCTCGTTGTCTAGGGTTATTGTTTTGCAAATCCTTAAGTGCTTTCTACTAGAGAATTTGTGCCGATACGTGAATGACTTTCGGCCCTAAGGATATTGAACGAATACGTCAAGGTCCTTTTGCCAAGGAAAATAATTCCCTAGGAAAATTAGTTTCACTAGGATGGGGTAAAAACAGTATGAAGATGAAGTAGAGGCATGCACACCTTCCCTTGTCGTCGCTTCTCACAATCGGATGAAGATGACTGTTATCTAATTTGGACACCAACATTCCTAATTTGAAGCCTCGTCCAACAATAGCTTGAAGGTTCGATTCGGGTCCGCAATTCAGCCTGGTGATGATGAAAAATTCTCGAACCCCGTATCATAATGGAACATTTTTAACCAACATCCACAACTGGAATGGCTCTTTATATGTAGTGCTTCTCGGAAAAAAAATTCCAGAATAGTTGGGGATAGTACACGTAATGGATGTGGACATCTAAAAGAGGCCCAAACTGTGTGCGCCGGAACCACTCTTTTAGTCCCACTATCAGGTTCTCCTTGATGGTATTCGTGATCATCAACAAGTTTGCTTCTTTCAACAAGTTTGCTTCTTCTGTGAAGACCTCACATTCTTACAACTCATCCGCCCGGGGATCGTATATATCTATTCCGCAAAAAAAAAAATTCATAAATTTATGAGTATTTCATTTAGAAAATTTGGTAATTATATTGGTAATGGTGCAACCCAAAGAGAATAGCGCTAATGGATCATCCCTAAGCAGATAACGGTATTAAATTCATGCATCGTAAATATATTGAAGATTATATATTTACCAACCGACATTACAAATAGCAATAATGTCAAAATATATAGCGCACACCTACACACTAAATTTTTATCTTTACAATATCTTGTATAGGCCATAGACCCTAACTAACATCATTACTGGAGGTTAAAAAGAAAAAAAAATTCTTAATTGCATGCATCATTCTTATTCGTAACCAATCTCCCGAATTACCGCTAAATACTAACGGGGAATCACAATAACATCATTACAATTACAAACAGTAACCATGCACATGTGAAACTTTAAGATTATAGTAAGCGACACTTACCTCCATTAAGTTGGCTTGTTGAAGACGATGGTCGACGGGGAAATTGAGGATACTCATGAGGGCGAGAAGGAACCAAATTAGGGCGAGAAGGAGGTGTGTTGAATTTGAGTCCTGAAACCGCAGGTTCGAGAATAGAACCTCGAGAATAAGGAAAGAGAAAGAGAGAAAGAACGAAAAATGAAAAAAAGAAAAAAAAAAGAAAAAAAATTATCCAGCTGCCTAAAGGGTAAAATCGAGATTTCATTAAATGTAGTGTAAATAAAAAGGGTAGATTCGTCATTTACTTTTATTAGAGTTTTAAAATAAATCTAAAATCAAGTTTCCGAGTTATTGGGCTTTAAAAATAATTGTAAAATAAATTATATTTTTATAACGAGGGTACGAGCTAATTCAGAATCCCAAATGAAGTCTTTGAGCCCATTGGTTCAATTTCTGACCACAAATTACGGGAACCACTGAAATATTCGGCTCGGATGGCTGGCGATGTGGGCTTGTCGCATCGCGGATCCTATCACGAGCGGGTGGTATCCACTGATTCAGGAGCCTCCTCACGACAATGGTGTGATTCTGACGGCGTCACGGCAGAGGGCGAGCTCGCCTTGCTCCGCACTCCATGGGCGTCCCGTGGCGACTCTCCAAACAACCCATGGTGGCGCTATGTCGCGTGAAGAAAGATGGCGGGGGGGGGGGGGGCAATCGCCCCCCTTACTTGTTTGCTCCAGTTGCAACAAGGCGGCGTTCTGTTCGTTTTGGTCGTTGTCAAGGAGAAGCTCTGCACTTTAGGTGCGGACGTTGGCTTCTTTTCCGTGCTCTGTCGTCAATCCGATCGGAGGGTGGTTCGAGAACAGTCTCCCTCCGACGAAAAAATTTCTGGCTAAAAACGCTCTAAGAAAATTTCTTGATACAATTACAGAAAATTATTCCACACACAACAACAATTTTGCAAAATTTAATCTCGTTAAAATCGCAAGAAATCGCTACGTGGTCCAAAGCCTGTGCTCGGATACCATTGTAGGAATTCTGTAACGACCCAAATTTTTTTACTATTAGATCCTTACGGAATGTTAGTTATTATCTTTGACTTACAAGGTAGATTTTCATGTAAATTGAATGTTTTATGATGTGGATGTTTATATTGTATTACATTGACCTTGTAATCAAAGTTTTATGGTCCGAAAACATTTTCCGTGAAACATTCATCGGTGTTGGGATATAATAAAGCTCATAAGGTTGAAAGAATAATGTCTCGTACCAATAAGTTTCTATAAGAAATGGTATCGAGAAATATAGAAGGAAAATATATTATATGAAAAAAATTCCATCAAGAGGGAAATTAAAATGTCAAATTAGACAAATTATAATCCATGAAAATTCCATGAACAAGTTAGGTCGGAAAATGCGATCAAAACAAAGTGTCATAAAGGTTGACTAAAAAGTCAACTATGACCGGACTAAAAATTTCTGAGTCCCTAATGAAATCCAAAATATCATTTTTTTTAATCAACACAAAATTTTATGGAGGATAGGTTTGTTAATATTAAAGTTCCCCGTCAGGTCCCTAAACTTTTAGAAAAACTGCACTTTGGCCCATAATTGTCAAAAAGTTTGCAATTATGCCCCTATTTTAATTTTTGACTTTTCAAACTGATCCCTTCTTATTATATTGATGTCCCACACTCACACACTCAATATGAGCTGATATATTAATTTAATATCAAATTAGAAGTCAATGTAAGCTTCAAATGTCTTTTGTCTTGCATGCTTGGCTTATATGCCTTCAAAATGGACCAATGGTGATATTAGAGTGTATGAAATCAATGAAAAACCCTTAAGGAAGACTTAACACGAAATTTATCAGCCAAATAGAGCTAATGGGTGGCTTGAGAGGCTTCCAAGATAGCCTAGAACCAATAGGAAACCCTAGTGATCATAATTACACCCAAAGGTGAAAGTGCATGCATTTTTCGCTCTCTTCTCTCAAAAATCCGACCCAAAATCTCTCTAAAGATCAGAAACTAAACTCTCTCATCACCCATCTCTCTCTCTAAGAAATCTCAATCCATTACTCAAGGATATTCATCCAAGAGCACCACAAAGATCCACAATATTGCAAGGAACGATGAAGAGGTAAAATCCCCTCTTGCATGCAAAATTTTTAAAGGTTTATCCTTATGAAAATCTGGTCATTTATATTTCCTTTTCTTTTTTTTTAATCCAAAAGCTTATGGAGAAAGAATCGTGAAGATCTGGTCTCGAACACATCTTTTACTCATCAAACCGAATCATTGTTCAAAGTTCTAAAGAATAGGTAAGAACACCTCTTACATGTGGAATTATTTCATGATCCTGATCTAATAACTTATGTTCATGATATATTCTATCATTTTAGCTCAAAACCAAGCTCACTTTGACCAAAATTGTTGTGCGACCTAAGAAAATTTCGTAACTTTGTTGAAGAACACGTTACAAGGTATAATCTTTGGATTAAAAACCCCAACTCTCTTGATGAATGTTTACTACTCTGGTTTTTAATGCTTGTTTATGTTTTAAAAAATACATTCATGAATGTTTTTATGTGTTTTCATGAATTAGGTTCAAGAGCCTTATGTTTGATGATGAATGAGTTACATGCATGTTGGAATTAGGGTTATGGTGAAGTCCAATTCGGTCATGGTCTTAACCCAGCCAAATCAACTCCAAATGAAACAAATTACATATGTATGGATAGATCTAGATGTCTTGTATAACATACTAAAAATTTAGAAACATCATCGTACGGTTTTTAAGATATAAGCCACGCACCATTCATGCTCCATGCAGTTTTTCACTTCCAGGCAGATCTGGAAATTGAGAATTTCAACACATTTTCATCACCCTAAAGATGTTTTAAATTCATAATAAAATTATATGATTAAGGTATGGATCCTACAGAAGCAATATAATTGGTTTTACTGAAAACTAATCTATGGTTAATCCGAAAACAATTATGGACTGACGACATGCAAAGTCATTTCAAGTTTTTATGAAGATTGTGATTAGTGTTGGAAAAGTATTTTTAATTATGATCAAATATTTAAATAAATATGGTATAAAAATATATGTTATATATATTTTAATTAAGGAGCTACAAAAATTTGTTTTGTTCCAAAATAATCTCTGATTTATTTTATAAAAATCACGCACCGAAGGTCGCAAACTGTTTTTAAAAAAAGGTAGATTTGAATGATGCTTAAGAAAAAGTATGTACAACTAAATAAATGAAAGTATTTTCTAAAATTAAAAGTAAAAATATATATAGGATCAGTATAGAGCTAATAAAATTTGTTTCATGTTCAAACGAGCTTTCATTTATCGGATAAAATTTATAGAGCAAACGTATACGAGTATTTTATTATTGGGGCAGATTAGTTATCCGAAATTAAAATGGTTTTAATTGCAAGTACTTGAATTTTTTTATGAAAATAAAACATTGAGTTGTAACTTTAAGAACTTATGAAATCTAAATAAAATATTGACCATGAAGAATGCTCATACTCGTTGGTGTTTCGAATTTTCAAAATAATGTTATGTTTTTGAAATATGAAGATACACGACTCAAAATGTTATTGAAAGAGAATTATCAATAACAAAGTTTCATATATTTTCAAAATAAATAAGAGTATGATACTTTCATATGTTATAAATAAGAATACTCAATCGACCGATCGTTTGGCTGATCTTCTGGTAACTTTTTATGATGACTTATATTATTTTACTATAATAAAAATGATCAAACTATTTTATCAAATACTTAACCCATTTTGGGTCTTTGATTTAAGTTTGAAAGAAGTTAGGTTTCTGAATAGATGACTTGGCCGATCTATGCTATGGGTCGAACCCCTAAACGACCTGACAAACTAGTCAACTGATTGCCAATTAACTTACCGAAACCCGATGAAAAAAAAATCACTTCATAATGAGCTCATTGAGCCAATTGGAACCTCTAGAGATTAGTCGATTGTGTAATCAAAGTGTTTCCGATCAACACCATCGTTGCCTTATTGATTTCTAAATAACTAGAATGAATTAAGGGATGGATGGATGCATACATAGATCAATAACATTATACCATAAGTACCCTAGAATTCCAACAACATAGAGTATGCATGTCAACCTGGATCCAAGAGACTGATGAGTTGTCTTGTCGGATCAAACAAGGAATTAGAGTGTCCATATTTATAGTAGACTGTATCTTGAAGTGCAGCGAGGACACCAGGTAAATACAGATCTCACTACAACACGAATAGTTTTCAAAAGAAAAATGGAATATGTCAAGATATGAATATATGCGATGTTTGGGAGAATTGACTCCAATACGTGAATGATTGATATAAGTGACCCTTTATGATCATTTTTATGATATCGTGGATTGATGTGAATATCATGATGTTAATTTGTCATCCTATACCACGTAATAATATTGGATTAATGCTTGATGAAGTATAATGAAACTAATGATTGATTGAGCTTTAATTTATGTCATATTGCATGTAGACATGAATAGAGTCACCTTAATTAAAAATATGACCAACGTTTTCAAAGCTCGTGTCGTGCCACCCGATTGGGGTATAAAAATGTTATAAATGGGATTTTAAGCCCAAGGTCGTGATGGGTGGGGACCTTGCAACCCTCGGACCATCTGCGGCTGCGCGCAAATTGGCACGTACACATAGGGGTAATCACTAGGCAAGACAAAGCCAATCCCTTGAGCCATTTAAAGGTACTTACCGTTTCTTTTTTCTAAAAGAAATCATAATCTAGCATAATTGGACATACATATATGCATGATTGACATATGTTTTTGTGAGGAAAATGTCTGTACTCGCTTAGTGTAATCTCACATTAATATGTTCATGCTGTAGGTAAGAAACCCATAGCATGATCGTTCATGATGGGCTCGCGAAGGAACATTGATGTGCGTTTTGGTTATGGGTCGAGATGGGCAACCGCAAATATTTCCGCATGTTTTGATAAACAAACTATTTTGATGTAGGTTTTATTAACTATGAATTATGTTTAGGAGTAGACTATTTATATTACCTCCCTCTGTTAAGAATTTATGTAAGAAATGACTGTCTCGAGTTCATAATTCAAGTCACCAAGTACTAAGTATCATATGAAACTTTTCTAAAATTATTGGTAAACCATTTAACAAGCCTTCAAGTTTTATGATATGTTTCGACATTGTCCGATAATGGACACTTTTAAATATCTTACGCTGAAGCATTGATCTTAAATTCTTTATAGGAAGTTAAAGACGTGTGTGCTTAAGAGTACAAGTGACGTGGTGTTTTTTTTTTTTTAAATTATTCCTAAATTTCACAAGTACAACTTATTCTATTCAAAGTTAATAAAGAAAGCAATTCTTATGTCGTAACGTTCGGCGCTAGGTCCGGGTGTTATGAATTCTCTCGATTCACGGGTCAACTAACGGCGAAATCATTAATTGAATTCTATATATTGAATCGTGAATCTCGTAGCATAGAATTAAATATACCTCTTGTTTCGTTCATGATCTTACTTATGAGTTCTTCATTGTTGATCTTCGAGCACAAAGCTTCAATCACCGAGTGAAGCTTTTATCGGTATCCACCTCACGAACAGAATGCCTACGAGCATCTCTACGTCGGACGCCGGATTATCGCCGCATCGATGCTAGTTAGACGCTGGAGATTTGATGGAGAAAGAATGACTTCACCGTGGAGCCTTAGGTGTCAGCGCTAATCCCGAGGAGGGAGGGCGTGGGCGGTGAGGGTAGAGAGAGAACGGTTTGGCTCGATTTTGGTTGTTAAAACTCTTAATGAGGTTTAGCTCTAAACTTCATATATATACTTACGGTTTCTCTTAATTGGGCTTTACTAATCAAAACTCATAAGGTAGTACTTAATCATATTAAATATTGTAGGCTCATATAGGCCCAATCCCTGTCTTAGAGCATAATTCTTTTTTATATATATATATATATATAAATAAAGGATTTCACTTTAATGACTCTTCCGTTAATAGCAAAGAACACAACAACACCAAAAAAAATAAAAAAAAATCACATAACAAACACTTAATAGGACTCCTTAGTAAATAAGAGGATCACAATTCTTGTGATATAGTTTCAAAACAATTCTTCTTATACTATAATTATGAAGATAAGTCTAATCTATCCCCAGATGTCTTTTTTAAGATGTATAAACTCTAAATTTTATATTTCATTGAGGGTTATTATGCGGCAGTCCTCTTTTAAAAGTGTATTTATTCGGTGTCAGGCGAAATTCACGTGACCCACTGACAATCTACTATAAAATGATGTTACGCGTATTTTTCGACGCCTAGAAAAATTAAGGCCCAAACAAAAAAAACGCACCCAAAAGGCCCAAAACAAATAACACCTAGTAAATAAACTATGACCAGGGCCAAGAAAGTCAACCTTAAGGTCAATGGGCCCAACCCGAAACAGTAAAAAAAGTCAATTAGACTCGACCCAAAAACAGCCAACAGGAATGACCCAAAAAAGTCAACCAAAAAGTCAATGGGCCTGACCCGAACTGGTCAAAAAAGTCAATTGGATTCAACCCAAAAAAGTCAACGGGACTGACCTGAAAAAGTCAACAAAAAAGTCAGCAAAAGTCAACCCATAATCGCTTGGGAAATGTTGACTCGGCCCGGCTTAAAAAATATGCCTTCGGGGCACGCTGCGCGCCCCGAAGGAAAAAAAAACATGCCTTTGTGGCGCGCCGCGCTCCTCGGAGGCATAAATCATGCTTTTGGGCCGCGCCGCACGCCCCGAAGGCCAAAACATGCCTTCGGGGTGCGCCGCGCGCCCCTACGGCAAAATCATGCCTTCGGGGCCCGAGGCGCGCTCCGAAGGCATGAAATTGAACTTCCGACCCTCTATAAATACGAGGACACACCTGCCACAATAGGTAAGCTTTCCCGAAGCCAAAAAACCTTTGTTTCCCGTTTATTCATAAATTCCGACTCAAATACTCGAATAATGTTGAGCGGTGGAGTGGGCAACAGAGGACCCCCCCTCTATCCCCCTTTAGAGTCGACTTTCTGTGCTTTTTTTACAGGAACGGAGGCAGGTTTGACGGGGAAGATTTTTAGCCCATCAAGACTGAAGATCACGCTTCAAAGCCCATTCCGATCGTCAAGTGGGAAATAGGCCCGGCCCAAAATCAAGACTTGGGCCGCATTCACGTTCATCAATTTTTAGGCATTAACATGAACAATGCGTGTCGCTTTTTGGCCGCAGATTCGTTTTTTGCGGGCAACCTACGGCATGCCGCGGTTTTTAAGAGGCAAACTGTGATAGACCACATTAAACAATGTGCTTTTTCTTGCCATCGGAATGATGGTATTATCATTACAGAAAAATTGATGTTGTAAGAAGACGGCCATTTAACCAAATAGCCATTCTGTTTTGCTTATAGATTTCTAAAAATAAAATAAAAAAGATTTGCAAATTAAGTTTGTCGTTGGGTTATACCGTTTAAGTTATTTGATTATATCTGTTTAGATTAAGTTAATAATGTCATTTAAATACTACTAGTGGACCGGCACCGTGCTTCGCACGGTGACGATCAATTTTTATTATATTTTTTATTGCAAATATAGCGATGCATTTTTTTTTTCGTGTTTATAGTACTTTTTTTTTGCTATTATTGGAAAAAATATAATTGCTTTTATCATTTATTTTTATTTTTATAATGAACCTGTACATTGAACTTGTTGAATCTAAGCTTCTAATAGCATCAGGAAGTCTAAATTATCCCCACGTTAAGAACCCAAAAGTATTTAACAGTTTCGGACTAAGATTTCCACAATTGTCCATTCTAAAAAATATTGGTTCGTCTAAGTCTAGCTTGGTCGATCTCCGAAATATAGTAATGCTTTCATCTTTGATCTTGACTTTCCTCCCTGTGACCGAAATTGCCTCGTTGTATAATTTTTCACTAATAATAACAATAATCAATGTCGAACATATTATACTTATATATCTTAAAAATATACTCATATATGTAATTATATTAATATTTGGTTGAGATACTATCTTAATGTAAAAGAAATTTACCTTGAAAAACATGTATGACTTTCTCACTCTCCTTAATGAGGACCTTGGCGAGAAATCTCCCAAATGCCAAACAGCGAGAAACTGGAAAAAAAAAGCTTAAATTATTATATCTCTGCACGACCCATCAGAGTAAGCCACACAGTAGGTGCAGTTGTCGGCCAATGAAGACTGTCCACCTGTAAAGAAACAATTATCTTAAGAAAAGCAAGCAAACATGGCGATATAACACTCGAAAAACATCATCATTTGATTACTACCTGTTTAGGAAGGTATAGCCCAACATATTATTGCATGATACATGATGCTACTATGCACCGGTTTTTTTTTTTTTTTTTTTTGCAATAAGTAACATATTATTTCAAGAGTCTTAGAAGGTACACCAAGAGCAAAAAATAACAAATCAAGGTATAGTATCTCTAAGGCAAAAACATAATAAAAAAACCCGTGAATCAAATCTTAATGAAATCAACTATTCAAGCATCTATGATTGGAATAGAGTGATAAAATTTCAATATGAAAACGAAAAAAAAAACCCACCGATGGTTGAATGTCCGAGAAGGAAAGTCAAACAGAATATAATCCTTCTCAATGCGAACCTAATATAATCAATGAGATTACAATATATGAGATTATAGAAGAAGCGTATTATGACAAATGGCAGAGTAAAAATGAACATTAATAGAAATATAATGTAATTATACTTCACACACATTTAGAATTGAGTTTTCTTATAAATTGTTACTTAGGCTTGAGCACTTAAGGAGGAATTGAATATTGTGCTTATAGAATTTAAATTTTTAAATGAACAAAGTCGAGTAATATTACCTCTATTTTATTGCCTTGCAACGGAAATATTTCGAAACACTTCATGATAAACTATATTCTTAATTAGTTTTGGATCATCGATGTCGTCATCCGCATTTATTATGATAAGACCTTCTTGCGATCTTACTCTTGAAACCGCGACATAGAGTTGTCCATGAGTAAAAACCTGTGATTACAATAAATATCAAATATTTAATAAAAAGCTTTATTTTCTTATAATAATAAATTTAATAGATCATTTGATCACTACCTGTTTAGGAAGGTATAGTCCAACATGTTTCAACGATTGTCCTTGGCTCTTATTGATCGTCATTGCGAAGCAAGGTGCTAACGGTATTTGACGTCGATTAAGCTTAAAAGGCCATTTTGTTTCAGATGGTGACATTATAATTCTTGGAATTGTAACATTTTTTCCTTTGTTTGATCCTGAAATAATATCACCGCGAACAGACCATTTTCCAAGAACGGTTATAATCAACCTTGTACCATTGCATAGTGCTTCGGTTTGATTTAGGTTCCTCAACAACATCACTGGTGCTCCCACCTTGAGATGTATAGCATGATTCGGGATTCCACTAAAGCGCAAACTGTTCAGGAACTCAGTCGGATAAAGAAGGTCTTCTTCATTTGTTTGCATACTCCCTTTGCAAACATTGTCTGAGCTTAGGTATGTTTGTCCTTCCCCTGGTATGATTTCCATAATTGCATCATTTAGCTCTTGTTAAAAAATTATAAAATATAAGGAGATATAAGGAGATATGTATATAATTATAAAATATAAGGAGATATGTATATAATTACAAAGTATTGTGTCACCAATTGCTTAATTTATTCGGTGATGTTATTAATGAAATTGAAATCTCTATATAAAAGATAAACACAACATTATTCTTTCCAACTCTATATATTGGCAGTTGGCAAATAAATATGGCACGATGTAAATTATTATCATTTTAACGTATAACTATTGGCAGTTGAGATTTTAATATTTTTCCCAATATATTCTTTTTGAATATACAATTTGACTCTAATGTTAGATTTCTTTAAAATATCCATAAACAACAATAATCAACTCACTAAATAGACACCGATATCCATAACAACAATAATCAACCATTCTCCTACAGAAAAACTCCAACTCCAGTAAAGATTTCCCCCACTTTATAGACACCGAAAAACACTCTATTAAATGAAGCTCATAAGGAAACGATAGACCCGGATTGACCAGGGTTTAACAACAGCCGATTGACTCAAAAACACGAAATGATAATCTCATACTCGATTACAAAGCTCATAAGGAGCTTAACACGGTCTACAAAGCGGCAGATCACGGCTTCCCTTTAACCTCGTGTAGCTCCTTGGTGAGGACATCGATTCGGGACTGAAGAATATTGATCATCGCTTGAGCGCTCATCATTTCGAATTTCAATGTGTCCCGTTCAATAGAAACCTAGTGAATCTCGCCCTGAAGATCTTGTATAAACTTCACACAGCCTGGAGGCAGAGCCGAGGCCGTATCGAGCTCCGGGGGTACCGGCGTAACTTCCTTGGCCTCAATCGTCTCCAAGAGAGAATACTCCACCAGAGCCGAGAGAAAATTTCTCGTCGTTGGCAGTTTTGCTGACGTCATCATCAACATCGTCGCCGCCGCCGTGGTTACAGAGGAGCTGCGATCCTGTATGGTCGAGTTCTCTGAAGCATTGCAGTTGGTTGAGGTGGTGTCATTGTGGCGCCTCCGTTTGTAGATCAGAAGTGGCGATGACAAACGATCACCGCTTTGAGGCATATTTTGCCGATCTTCGACCTTTTCCTCGCGATTGACGACACACGGCACACGATAATCATCGCGTCGCTTGACCTTGCACAAAGATAAATTTTTTGAATCGTCTTGGGGGAGAAGATTCTCTGTCGAATCAGTAGCGGTCGTTTGGTTGGTGGGTCCAGTTTCCTGAAGTAGAAAGAAGAACCATGTTAGTTACACTAATATGTTTCTCCACAAAACCTCTTTGAAATTGGAGAAGCTCATCGTCCTGATCTATAGAATGACCGCTCATTGAGCTTCGACGATAAAGCTGCCTATGCCCTTTTCTTTGTGTTTGTTTTGCCGAAAAGTCAAACAACAAATAATCCAACAAATAATCCAACAAAAAGAATCAAAAAATTCTACTCTAACTTAATATCAGTATTACTTGGCAAAGTATAGTCTTCTACACCAATTATATAAAAGAACTTTTTTTTTTTTTGCAACCTAATTCTTGAAAATAGACCGTAAAACATAGAATAAACTATAAAGTCAGGATTTACTTACATGAAAGCCGGAGAGGCGAAAGGGTGGATGATGACGGGAATAAGAATATATTGCAGCAAAGGAAAATCTCCATTCTCATCGATCAAACAAAGGCGGACTCCGGCTGTGATTATTATAATAAGTAACTATAAAGTCGGAAAGCCGTAGAGGCGAAAGGGTGGATGATAAAGGAATGAGAACATATTGCAACAAATGAAAATCTCCATTCTCATCGATCAAACAAAGGAGGACTCTGATCCCAAAATTGGCAAAATATCAATATCAAAATCGAAGCGAAGTGAAAACGAACACTCACTCACTTGAGCTACTGATCCCAAAACAATACACCGAGTACGAAGCCAAGGAAATTACATAGAGAATTGAAGAAAGAAAGTTTCATGGAAAAACAAAAGAAATTAGATAACCACGTGACCGACAACAATAGCGAAGGCAGTATTCAACTGAAAATATACATAGAGAAACTTGATGAATCTAGCGCCATTTTTTAAATGTTAACTGTTAAGGGAACAATCATAAGCCCCATTAAAGCTAGTCTTATTCATGGTAGATTTCAAAGAATCGAGTGACAGAAAGAAATTAGAAAATATGAGAGACGCATATGAAAAACTAAATTCTGAATACATATACCTTTCCTTGATTGCTGACTCGGTGTTAAGAAAAAGTCGGTTTCTCACCCTTCGATTCTCTTTTACCGAGCAAGGCTGCGATTCTCTACACCCAAGCGTGCTTCTATGGAAATTGAGGTCGTCGACACCAAGAGCTGCAAACTAAATGTAAAAAAAAATATCAATGCAACAAAAAATGAGCTACAAACCCTGTAAACAAAAAACGAATCGTAATTGAACGCATCGCAGTGATTGCAATAACTCAAATCCGCTAGAAAAGGAACATAATAGGAATTAACTAACCAAACAAGGCTGCGATTCTCTACACCCAAGCGTGCTTCTATGGACATTGAGGTCGGCGACACCAAGAGCTGCAAACTAAATGTAAAAAAAAAAAATCAATACAACAAAAAATGAGCTACAAACCCCTGAAGAAAAAAATAACACTAAAATATTATAAAAATGTTGATATAACAGCTTTAAACATTTTATACATCAATTGCTTCAATCCCATCATATATTGATGCATAATTCTTTTAAATGTAGACTTGATTTTTCAAATTGATTTACCCAATTTATTTGGCATAACTTTTTGCAACAAAATCAGTTTTGAATTACTAATATTGGTTTTCAATACAACCATTGGAATACCTGCATATAGTAAATTAGGAAGCTCACTTTAGCGGAAAGATCAACTGCACAAACAACAAATAGACAATCAAATTCCAAATGTGAAATATATTGAAACGCTACATACGGGATGTCAAAATATTATCCAAAATCTCAAACCTTGATCATTCAGCTTTTTGTCCATATTGCCCTTCACTATCCACTTCCACAACCGAAAAACTGCAACAAATAAATACAGTGTGAATGCGATGCAAATTGGCAAGGAAAATATCAGTCCGAAAACGCGACGACCTTATTCTGGGTTAAAGAAACCTTCATTGAAAATCAACAAAAGGATAAATAATGCCCAAAACTCAAATATTCACGAAAAAAAAGGTTATGCAAAAAAAAAAAAAAGCAAGAAAGAGTAACTTACAAACCAAATCTCACACACACACACACACACATATATATATATATATATGTATATATATATATGTAAAACATTATATTCGAAGGTTCTAACTTTGCATTAAAGCAACAATTCACAGGCAAGAATGCAAAAATAATCGCACAACAGTAACTCAATATAGGATCCACGATAACTGTACGATTATTCCAATAAAAAATTGCAAACCAACGACTTAACATACGATGATTCATATATACAATTTAAAATTAGAGCCGATTGTACCTGCATGAGTTGTAGCCGAGAGGGTGGGCCTTTTTGGCGTGCTTTCTCTCGAACAACTTGAAAACAAAAATTCTTTGTGGACTTTTCACAAACAGTTAATTGGCACAATCCATTAAAAGATTGAAACCAAAGAATTGATGAAAAATATCCAAATACAACTCTATGATCACCGGCACAGAGGTAGCAACGACCTTACTGATTTCGCCTGCGATAGCAACGGCAGGCATCACGGGATTCGCGTAGTATGTGCTTCAAGAGCTGCATTTTTGAGTTCCCCGCAGCCGGCAAATTACTCCACCCCAAATGTTGTTCCAAGCCGAGACTGAAGCCTCTGAACATGCATATGCATATATATTACAGAGGAAAAACTTGAGAAGTTGATTGGTTGGTTATCTTATAAAGGGCGACAAATTGAGGAGTGGATAGGACCTCAAAGTAGGGGACGGAGGTCTGGCGTAGAGTTCCACCGGAGAAGCGTCGTGAATGAAACATCTCAGCGACACGATCAAACTGAAATAAATTAACTGCTAAAATCAAACCCAAATCCAAAAACAAATCTATTTGGAGGAGAAGACGAAGAAACCTGACTTAGTGGGAAGGAGGCGTTGGGCAGAGAAGCTCGCGTGAAGAGAGAGCGAGGCATCACCAGAGTGGGCGGAGAAGCTCGCGCCGAGAGAGAGAGAGAGCGAGAAAGGGGTTTCCGAAGTATATGTAAATGATATAAACTGTTAAGGAGATGGTAAGTCATTCCTAAATGCTATTCGAGGAGATCGAAAGTCACATGTATTCCCGACTGTTATTGTTATGTATTAATAATGTCAATCGATTAAGAAGTGTTATCGAAGAGGGAAAGTCTTTTAATAAATGAAAATTGTATTAAAAAATTATAAAATGGTGAAATTTTAGAAAAAGAGGATTTCTTGTTTCCAAGTTTTTTAGATACACAATTAATTGTTAGGAGATTTTGGTTTTATATATATATAGATTTGGTTGGGTATTATGTTTAAAAGTTTTATTTAGTCCGGGTCATTAGAAGCTATAATCCTTGGACTATTGAAGAAAGCTTGATCTAATGAAAATTAGCAAATAAACCTTCGAAAACTTAATATTTTAGATTGCATTTGTTAGCGTTGACAAAAAATTCTGATATTCCCGCTTTGACTTCACCAATTATATCCCGATGCTCATTATAATTAGGTTATTCCCGGTCTTCCTACCTAGAAATAGAAAGCACGTGAGCTAGAAGAAGACGGAGGGGGTGCCTCAAACTCTCTCGGACGCTTAACATTAGTCTTGGTGTTCGATGAAAGGTCGGTTTTAGGCATTAAGAACGGAGGATTTATCCGGAATGAAACGCGAGCAAAGGTTAGGCAATGTGAAGAGTACGTTTGGAAAGTTACTTTGATTAAGAGTTTGTGTTCAACTTCCGTTTCTCATGAAATACCTTTTGAGGGCAAAGTAGTCATTTTAGGTCCAAAGAGGGGATGAAAGGGGCTTTTGGACATTAACTCGTCATCCGAGCCACGTCAAGGAGTCAATTTGGCCATGCCGATCCGGCGTGGCATTGGCCATGGTTGCGCCACACCACCGTGTTGGCACTGTGTTATGCCGCACCTTTTGGCAATGAGCCGTGCTTGGTGCCGCATTGATGTCGCGCCTTGTGGCAAAGAGCCGTGCACACCTTTGCCGTGCCTTAGGTGCAGCTTCGATGTCGCGCATGGCTCGTTCCAAGCCATTATTTGTCTTTTTCTGGACTTTCAATTCATGAGGTTCATACCTTTTCAAGTGCTGAGATTCTATTATTTTCCGGTTTTAGGCGGGTGTCAGGATCTAGCATCGTTTTCGTCCTTTTTTTAAGCGATTTTGACTTTTTGTTTCATGTTTGGGTTTTGACTTCCGGGTCATGCCTCGTGGTCTTCGTCGTTTTTGCTGAGCCTTAGGGAACTTTGATTTATTTGTGGATTGGGCTTTATTTCCAAATCTGCCAAAAAACCACCATTAACATTTTCGTAGATCGGAAGAACAAACAAAACGGAAAAAGGCAACGTTGGAACCGAGCCACGCACTTCAACATGCGCCTGGCCGAAATTTTTTTGGGAGGGTTCGAGGCATATCACAGCCCCTCTGCGTTGGACACGGGCAACCCGCATAATGGCGGTTGATCAGGAAGCCGGCGCGCGGTCATTGGTGACTCGCGCTCCTTGGGAACCCTTGAATGGCGTTATCTGGAGCTATCTTTTATCAAATACTACTGTTATTCATATTTTATCAAATACCCTTGAATGGGGGCACGGGCTGCCCGTCGCACCTGGAAAACTCTAGCTCTGACTGATTATAGGCTTATGATTAGATGTAACTCTCTTGAGTTTTACTGTTTTCCGATATCTCCTCGACGCGGTTTCAGATACATTTGGTTTTTTTTTTTTTTTTTTTTTTTTTTTTTTTTTTCTAGAGAGTAAACTAATGAAATGCTCAACCACGTATGTTTTCTTGATATCATGAGTAACAACGACTTGGTTAGATTTAACCGTTTTTTGTTTTTTGATCGTTTTATAAGAATAATAAAGAAAATAGATTTTCAATTATATGCCAACCCATGACGGATATTGTATATGTTCGTATAAATCCAGCCTACATATATATATATATATATAGTTATAATAATGTTAAGCAAACATGTATGATCTCAACTATATAATTTAAAGTAGGTTAACATTCATCGTCCTATATTATAACATTAGTCATGAAAGTAAACGACAATAGAAAACACACGATGACATAATTAGCATCAGAATATACCTTACTTCTAAGAGCTGATACTCTGCTTGAGTCGACAATAGTTATTTTCATAACAACGTGCAAATCCCATTTAATATTTTGTCTGAAATCGCCCCTAAAAATCCAAGTAAATAAACGAGCCACGGCTTGATGATCTAGACAATGTACACACCCAAAAAATCAAATGAAAATCAGCGTATGGTCTTTTTTTATATATATACACATAAGTTCCTATATCTTATAGGGTTAATGGCGGCACAATATTAAATATTTGGCTAAGTGTAGCGGCGTAGGCGTATAAGTAATTAGTAGATAAATATTTTTAGTTGATAAGTAATTAGTTTTTATAATAGTTATGTCTAAATATTTTTTTTGGCTTTAACAAGTATATTTCACATTTTCACTTAGAAAAGACAACAAAGGAAAATTTGTGGAGCAAGATTGAATCAATTGTTAAAATTGAACAACTTACGTAAAAAATAAAAATAAAAATAAAAATCGAGAAGTGATTTGAAGCCAAAAGTTGCAAGAATAAGAAACAGTATTATTTATATTTTCGACACGGAAAATACTATTTAAAGCATTACCAAATTTATTTGCTCAATTCAATTATAAAAAATTTGTTGTGAGATTGCAAGTTAAAAAATAATATTATTAACCGTAAAATTAACCTTGTAATATTATAGTAATATTGTGGATGGAGGTTTTCTTTTTCAAGTTTTTGACATTTTTAGAGTTAAAAAGGACAATAGAGCGGTTTTCGGATGGCCTTTATGTTAATCGCATACTTCTCTAAATTTGCTATTTGTGCCGCACATATTTGGTACTTTAGCCAATAAAGATAAACAGTGGAGATATGCCAAATGTAGAATATAGTAGAGCTCTTTCAGTTTGAACAATAAGTTACTTTTGTTGTTATTAGTTTTTTCCTTTGTTGATGATGTAAATACCAATCTTTGATCAATGAGAAAATAACTTTCCCAAAATCAATCTTCATGGTACCAGAGCTCTTGCTCTAGGAAAGTTCATATCTCTTTGCCGGAATCCGTCGCCGCCGCTTCTCTCGCCGGACGTCCTTCTCCGGCGAGCGCATTTCTCCGCTGCATCTTTCTTCTCCGGCGAAGCTCACCCTCAGATCTGCGTTTTTGTTTTTCTCCGGCTTTCCTCCGGTACTCTTCTCAATCTTCATCGCTGCACATCTCCTATTCGGGAGCGCGACTTCTCTTGGCTGCATCGTTCATCTCTCAGGCGAACATCATCGCAAATCTGCATTTTTCAGGTCACTTTTTCAGTTGAACACCATCTGTTCGACAAATTGACCGAGAAAAATCTCAGTTTGTTCAAGCTTCTCGAAGACAAGCTCCTCTCCGAGCTACCCTCCAGATCTGATCGCAAGTCTCCCAGATCCGTTTCGCCTCCTTGTTCCCTGTATTCCGACCAGCAAGCCTTTCCCACGAAGCTCGCTTCTGGCCCATCTCCGGCGTCCCTTAGTCGCTTATTCCGGCGACGTTCATCTGCTGCACCTCCGGCGAACGTCTCTCAGCGGCAAGCCCTTCCAAGCCGACCTGCACTTCGAGCCAAACAAGTTTTTCAGATTCTCTCCTCTCTCTTCTTTAAAAGTATGTCTTCTCGGGCCAAATCCGCTACTCCCGCACTCTTTGATCCGACACAACGTCGAGGACGACCTTGGTGTGATCATTGCAATATTCATGGTCATTGGAGATCTCAATGTTGAAAATTGCACGGAAAGCCGAGTAAGAGTGATTATGCTAATCTTGAAGAATTCAGTCATCGTGTAAATAAGATCATCGCCCGATCAAGGTTTGAGCAGCTACAAAATCCAAGTGTCGGTAATCCTACCGATACTTATGCTCATACCAGCTTGACATCTGATTGTCTCTTCCAAATCCGAGAATCAAAATCCTGGATCATTGATTCAGGTGCAACACATCACATGACAGGAGATCGAAGCTATTTTCTCACATTCGAGCGAAACACAAGTCACTCCTTTGTTAAGACTGCTGACGGGACACTTTTACCGGTTGAAGGAATCGGATCGATTCGAATATCAGAGGACATTGTTCTTCAATCTATTCTCTTTGTTCCGAATATCAAGTGCAACCTTATTTCGGTTAGTAAACTTACTCGTGAATCTAATTGCATGACTCGTTTCTTTGCCGAATTTTGTGATTTTCAGGTATTGGGTTCGGAGAGGGAAATTGGTAGAGGCGAGATGCGTGGTGGACTCTACGTGTTTCATAACACAAATTTTCATGGTAACCAAATTCAAATCTCAAGTCAAAGCCTTGGGTCTAGTTCAAACACAAACTCCACCTCTTTGCCTATCAATAAACAAGTCATGTTGTGGCATTATCGTCTTGGTCATCCAAATTTTCAATATCTTGCAAAATTACTTCCACACTTGTTCACTAGCATAAAGTCGTCCTCTTATCAATGTGAAGTTTGTCAATTTGCAAAACATATTCGATCTTCATTCTGTGACATCGACTATAAGTCATCCAAACCATTCTCCGTGATTCATAGTGACATTTGGGGGCTCTCACTGGTACGTCATATAAGTGGTGCAAGATGGTTCATCACATTCATTGACGACCACTCTCGCATGACGTGGACATTTCTCATGAAAGATAAAACCAAAACTGCTCCCATTTTTCAAAAAATTTACTCCATGATTGAGTCTCAATTCCATACCCGTATTCAAGTCCTTCACACAGACAATGCACGAGATTATTTCAATCAAACTCTCACGCCATACTTGTCTGAAAAAGGAATTGTTCACATAAGTTCATGTGTGGACACCCCACAACAAAATGGTATAGCCGAGCGAAAAAATAGACACATTCTAGAAGTCTCTCGCTCCATAATGTTTGCTCAATCCGTTCCAAAACACTTTTGGGGAGACGTTGTTCTCACGGCAACGTACCTCATTAATCATATGCTGAGTCGTGTCCTAAATTTCCAACCTCCTCGTCAAGTTCTCACTCAAATTCACCCACATCTCTTGACATTCTCTTCCGACTTACCAAAAAAGGTCTTCGGGTGTTCCCCCTTTGTCCATGTCCACAAACAAAATCGATCAAAACTTGATCCTCGTGCCATCAAGTGCATCTTCTTGGGTTATTCTCTACATCAAAAAGGGTAAAAATGTTATTGCCCTAATACCCGCACTATTTATAACTCAATGGATGTCACTTTCTTCGAAGGTGAGTCTTTCTTCCCCAAATCCGACATTTAGGGGGAGAACTCTTGGGAATCTCAAATTTGGGAAGTGAATCAAGACACTCAACCCAAAATCTCTTCACCTTCAATTCGACCACTCGACCTTCCGAGTACAGCTTCAGAAATTCTTTCGACTCCCATTCCACTTTCGGTTGTCGAAAATATCACAGATTCACTTCGTAGCTCATCTCGATCTCTTGAACAAGTAGATGACGCCACACATCGTCAAATCGGCCAAGATCCGGATCCGACACCTTCTACCTCGACTAATCCATCAGGTACAGAAATACTTGAACCCGTGGTACATGATTTAGATCTCCCCATTGCTCTCCGGAAAGGCATTCGTACGAAACATGTTCATAGGAACACTGAATATCCTATTGAACGTTACGTAGCCTACAACAAGTTGCAGCCGTTATATAGAGCTTTCATCACTATCCTTGATAGTACCAAGGTCCCTAGCTCTATTCACGAAGCTCTTCAGATTCCCGCATGGAAACATGCAGTAGAAGAAGAAATTCGAGCACTGGATAGCAACAAAACGTGGAGCCTCACTGAATTACCGCGCGGAAAACGCCCCGTCGGGTGTAAATGGGTCTTCACTGTCAAGTACAAGTCTGATGGAAGTATCGAGAGATTCAAATCTAGACTTGTCGCGAAGGGCTTCACTCAATCTCAAGGAATCGACTTTCAAGAGACTTTTGCTCCGGTGGCTAAACTAAATACGGTTCGAGTACTCATTTCTCTTGCCGTGAATTTAGATTGGCCATTATTCCAACTTGATGTCAAAAATGCATTCCTAAATGGCGACCTTGAAGAAGAAGTTTATATGGATATGCCTCCGGAATTTGAACAAGACTCCAATCGTCACTTAGTCTGCAAGTTAAAAAAGGCGTTGTACGGCTTAAAGCAATCTCCTCGTGCTTGGTTTGAGAAATTCACTAAAACCGTCAAATCCAATGGGTACCTCAAATGCCAAGCCGATCACACTCTCTTCGTCAAACGGAACAACAATGGGAAGATTGCAATTCTCATTGTGTATGTTGACGACATTATCTTCACCGGTGATGACTCGGAGGAACTCATCAGGCTAAAGCAAGTACTCGCAACACAGTTTGAGATTAAATATCTTGGAACATTGAGATACTTCTTGGGTGTGGAAGTAGCAAGATCTGGCAAAGGCATTGTCATTTCCCAAAGGAAGTACGTTCTTGACTTACTCCACGAAACTGGTCTTCTTGGCTGCAAGCCGGTTGACACTCCGATGGATCCGAGCAAGAAGTTCTCTCACGGCACTGAAAGTGCTCCTGTCGACAAAGGGAGATATCAGAGACTTGTCGGCAAACTCATCTACTTGTCTCACACTCGTCCGGACATTGCCTACTCTGTCAGTGTTGTAAGCCAACACATGAACAACCCGAACGAGGATCACTTGGAAGCCGTAAACTGAATCTTAAGGTACTTGAAGTCTACTCCCGGTCATGGCTTAATATACCGAAAGTCTGAATCTCGTGAGATCAAGATCTTCACTGATGCTAGTTGGGCTGGAGAAGCTACCGACCGAAGATCAACCTCGGGGTATTGCTCATATGTTTGGGGAAACCTTGTTACTTGGAGAAGCAAGAAACAATCGGTTGTCTCTCGGAGTAGTGCCGAATCCGAGTATCGTGCTCTCGCATTAGGAATGTGCGAGGGAATGTGGATCCAGAGGCTCTTGAGAGAGCTAAGGATGGATCATTCTAGAGCTATTCAAATGTTCAGTGACAGCCAATCTGCCATTAGGATCGCAAAGAATCCTGTTCACCATGACAGAACTAAACACATTGAGATCGATAGACATTTCATCTCAGAGAAGGTGAATGGTGGCATAGTCAACCTAAGCTACATTCCTTCCAAACTTCAGCTCGCCGAAATTCTCACCAAAGCTCTCCCAAGATCTTCCTTTGATGAACTAAGTTCCAAACTTGGTTTGTACAACATATACAACCAAGTTTGAGGGGGAGTGTAGAATATAGTAGAGCTCTTTTAGTTTGAACAATAAGTTACTTTTGCCGTTATTAGTTTTTTCCTTTGTTGATGATGTAAATACCAATCTTTGATCAATGAGAAAATAACTTTCCCAAAATCAATCTTCACCAAACATTTTATACTTTTGCTGCTACGTGGCGATAATTTAGTATATTTGCCGATGATTTTTTTTTATTACCGCTTACACTTAGCCTTGACATCTAATATTTTGGCCGATGAAAATAAATACGTACTTAGAGTACGTTGCTACATTAGCTAAATATTTGGTATTTATTCTGCTCAACTTACAAAAAACAGGATTTTATTCAATTTCATATTCAATATTTATTATCCATAATTTATTCAAATATTTGTGTTACTGTATGTATAGGCCTGTGGAAGAAAATGACCTTACTCTAAAGAAGAAGTTATAATATAGGTTCACGCAATGAATATTACAAAGAGCATGCATGTGATGTGACCAAGGTATTAAATTTCTCGAAAATCTATCGGCATGCCCATCGAATTTTTTTTTCCGAGGTTATACGAAACGACATATTCATCGACATATCCATCGATTTACCTATGGGATACCAATCGACAAGCGAAATATCCGTAAAATAAAAAATGCGAAACGACATCGGCAAGCGGTAATTAAAATCTCGGAAGTGACTATATTCAGAGAGCATGGTTATAAATGGCTATTTTTGTTGTGGAGGTTTTAGGGAAAATTTGGAAAGAAATTCACGAAGACTTGGACCATACAATTCTCGTACTTTCGAACAAAACTAAATGTCAAAGTACATGCTCTTATCTAAACGATGTGTTGGAAGACCTTCTTCCATGTCTTTCAATTACGTACCCGTATCTTCGGTTTGCGATTCTCATCTATAAAGAGATAATTTCTAATGTTTTAAAGCATGATAGCAAGAAGACCAAAGCTCTAAGAAATTAGGTTTACCTCAAGTTCAAGTTCTTGTAATAGTGACGTTGTCCAAAATGACTCCAAACGGGAAATTCGGATAAGCATCTTTCGTGAGCGGGCAAAGCACGAGTGTGGCCTGAAGATTCCCTTTGAACACCGCGGAAGAGATATTATACAAACATCGTGTCTCTCTAGGTATTTCACAGATAATGATAATATCGCTACACGTTCACTACATATAACTCTTGATTTTTTTTATGGGACATTTATATTCTAGATCTTATGTAACTTATTTTGGGGGCATGAGAGCTCGACCCTTTGAAATTCCAAGATATTTTTATGGTATGATATCTTTTTTACTCTTGTATACACTTTTTTTCTTTTGTGGGAATGCCAAACATAATGGATCGAGCCTAAGAGTGGAAAAAGACACTCAACCTAACCGTTCAACTCAACTCAATTAAACTCAATCTCAATCTAACCCAACTCAATTTACCCAATAAATATCGGGTTGAGTTGGGTCCAACCCGAACAAATAGTTAGGTTGGTGTTTGGCCGGTCCAATTGACCCAACCAAATACTTTTTTAATTAATAACTTTTTTTCTATTGTGATACCCAACCAAATACTTTTTAATTAATAACTAATTTTTTTATATTATGATATTTTTCAAATTCACTAAAAACATATAAATAGTATAAAAAATAACCCTGGAATCTCATCTTTATGTGTAATTATTATTAATGTTTACGACTATGTTTTTAGTTTATGTTTAGGACTACGTTTATATAGTTTAGTTTACTGCTATGTTTCGCATTTCCGTTACTGAATTTTATTAGTTGGATGTTTAAAAACATTATATTAAATTTATATTTATTGATTGAATGATTAAATATAAACATTGTTTGGTATAAAAAATTATCATTCATTTTTAGTTCAGCCGAATTACCCAACCCAACCAAAAAAAAAATCGGCTCGGGTCGGGTTATTGGATTGGGCCATCAAATTTTTTGGGTCAATAAGATTGGGTCGGTTTGAGCTTTTACCTTAGGTTGACGAAATCCAACCTATGCACTCCCCTAATCGAGCTATGGTAAAAATATTGGTGATCGAATAAATTTTTTTGTAATTACGTACTTAAAGTTGATGGAAATGACTATGGGTGAACTTAAAAACTGTAAACCAAATATTAATCTGAAGACCAAATATACCGATAATGTATGGTGAATTAAACAGCTAAAGCCGCATGCTTATACATCTATTAACAACGGGATTTGGTTATTATAAAATAATTTGAGCCGAAAACTGAATTTACCTCATATGACTTAGAGTAATTCAGTATATAATTTTATATTGCACAATACATTAAGTTCAAGTGTATTAGTTTATCATCATTTTATAACTTAATGATTTTGTTCCTAGAAACTTTATAATATATATTGACTAATGTTTTTACTCAATTTAGCTCATATTATTCAAAGCGATAAATACGGTTAAAATACTGATATTATCACAAACGAATATTGAATATATCTTAAATGCCTTTTTAGCTTTTCAAATAGAGTATTCGATTTTCTTTATAAAAACATCAAAAAATGCAATATTCAATTTATTATAAAATAAAAAACAAAATTATCTTCATAAATAATGCACGTCTACACTAAATAATATCCAGTTTTTCACCCCTAAAATGATAAGGAAAAACAGTGAAATGGATAACTTCACCTTTAATTTTTCATATCTTTTAGTCTTTGTGTATTGCAATGTCAACTATTTTCATAAGCTTTACTTTTTCTATGTCAACGGTTATATTCATTTTATACTAGCA
Organism: Parietaria judaica; assembly: GCA_954871525.1. Taxonomy (NCBI): domain Eukaryota; kingdom Viridiplantae; phylum Streptophyta; class Magnoliopsida; order Rosales; family Urticaceae; genus Parietaria; species Parietaria judaica. Next base: position 7,730,433 of record OX940868.1, read on the forward strand.
CAATAAGGTTCCAACTCTATTTTAAAATTTCACATCTTTGTATTAGTAAAGAGTGTAATATTTTTCATATGTGATTGATTCAATGATTGTTCTTAGATATTATGTATCTTTATAATACACTAAAAACTTATCTCCGAGTTTTGGAGTAACAAATTCAATATTTTTGTGTCATAAACAAATCAAGAAAGTATATAGTTATCGAATAAAACATATGATAAAATATTTAATCTTTAATAAAAGAAGTATTTATTATTAGTATATACTGAAAATAAAAAATTGGATAGAGATTGGTTTACGGTTTTGGCTTAAAGTCAAGGAACTTGTATAGTAGCTTCCTCATACTCGTGAATTTAAGTTTCTTTTACATGCTTTCATAGTTTTATTCTCTTACGTTATTATTTTATTTTTACTTATAGGTTTTATATCTTATGTGTTGATGCCGTTTTTTGGATCAAACATTGTTGAGGCCCAAGCTGATAATTTCGGGCCTCGCCTAATGTCGTTGATGACGTGGCGGGCTTTTGTTGACTTCTCGGATGGCTAGAGTTGACTTTGTTACGGGGATGACAAATTTTGTTGTCAATTATTATTCTCCCTGACCTCCGTTGACTCCAGAGTGGTCGCCTGCTGACTTCAGGGTGAGGTTTTAATTGACCGATCCAGGAACCCCGAGGAGGTGTTTCTGGCACTTTTTGGATCGAAAGTCTCGTTGCCGCTCGGGGTCCAGGAGATTGGGGCGACTCCCTACCTGTTACCGCAGGGCCTGGAGTGGACCAGGCCGGGTTTTTTTTACAGGTCTGGAGGTCACGCGAATCTGGGGTACCAGCGAGCGGAGGAGTGCGTTCTTCCAAGAAATGGAGCCTAGGGGGTTAGACTGTCCACCTGGCTAGGTTTGCTTTAAGTCTGGGCTGACTGGGCTGTCCGCGGAGTCGTGGTACCTGCTACATATACGAGGACTACGGGACAGAGTCTATGCCGTACAGAGCTTTTAAGACAAGTGGAGGTGGGGTCTTGGACCTCCCTAAGATCTTTTTTAGAGGTTCCTCTTAGAGTGATCCCTCAGTAATACAGATCTTAGAGGAATTCCCTCAGCCCTGACCCTGCAACCTGAATAGTGGGTCCCGTCACTTGTCCCCAGGCTATCCCAACAGCCGCGTAATAGACAGGAGATAGGTTGGACACACCATGGAACGGAACCTATCAGGCGGGTCGTTGGCCTTGTAGAAATTCCTCCAGGGCTTCCGCTTTTAAGAAAGTTCCTCACTTTCTGGACCTGAGAAAAGGTAACACCCAAGGACAAGGGAAACAGGGGGGGGGGGGGGGGGGGGGGGGTTCCCCTAATTCACCTCTGACGTTCAACATTAGTATAATATTTGAGGGGAGGCTATAATATCAGGGGTAAAGAGAAAGAGAACTCGAGTCGAGTGAGTTCGAATGAGTTATCGTTTTAACTAAATTGAGCTTATATTTATAGCAGGGTCCGGGGGCCTACATGTAAATAAATATATTCCGATGGGTCCCGGGACAATTTTATATATGCAGGTTGATCCCCGGAAAAGTGGAGTCGATCGCCGATCGGACAGCCTACGCGCCCGCACTCGCGCACAAAGTGGCTGGCGCGCGGATCGGGGCCCCATCGCGGCCCTTCACAAATCCGCGTGTGGATGGGCGCGCAAGTGGGCGACCTGTCCCTCGGATGGGACAGGCGAGGCAGATCGCGCCAAGTGGCGCGCTCCTGGGCGAGGGAGGCCCGCGCCGTTGCGCGGGCGTGGGAGACTGCGCCGCGTGGCGTGATCTGGTGCGGCTCCAGCCCCACTTGGGGGCTGGTCTAACCCAGTGGGTCCCGCGGTCTCGGGGGGTGCGGGGATCCGTCACGTGGCGTGATCCTGCGCGCTTTCTGGCTGTGGGACCCGCCAAAAAGGTGCCCGGGGTTTTTTGCTCGCGGGCGCGTCCTGTGTCTGTTTTTAACAAATTTTATGTCGTTTTTGGGGTTTTTCATATTTTTGTGAACACCGGGACACTTTGTTTTTTTGAAAACGGGCCTCCGGAGGGAGTTTTGAGTTTAAAATTGATTAATTTGATTTATAATCTTATTTAAAAGATCAATCAAATTGTATGATTAATTAAAAGAAATTAGTGTAATAATTTCCGTGTAATTAATTTGTTTTGTAAAATCAATTCCGAGAATTACCCATGACATGAACCCCCCCAGTTTCACGGAAATTCGTTATTTTCATGAAACTTCCATAAATTCGAGGTGGGCCCTTTCATTTTTTCATTTCCGAGACGAGACGCGATCTGCGGTTTTACTCGAAGTAAGTCTTTCAGACCTGAGTAAATTTTTATTCTGTTACCTTTTTCACGCGCCGTTTTTTTCCGGTGTGTTGCAATTTTAGTGGTCTTTACCGTTGCTCGGTTTTTTTAACGCGCCCTTCGGATTAATTTTTGTGAAAATCGCGTGGAAGTCGGGCTGGTTCGTGAAGAACCAACTTTGAACTTCTCTCAGACCCTCATGGAGAGCCAGACCAAAGTCACTGCTGCCCAGCCAGCGCCCAGTGTTGCCGGAGAGGACCCTCGTTGGGGTCGCCCAGTTCCGGCGAGGCCGATGGAGGAGGAGGGCAGCGCTGGTGGCTGCGAGGTCGCACGGGGAGGCGCGGGCTTGCCTGCGCGGGTTCCAGGCGAGGTCGTCCAAACCCTAAGTGGTGCCGTGCGACTCGCCGTCGACGGAGGAGGGCCCCACGAGGTCCGGGGGACCGCTGCGAGTTTGTCGGTGCAGGCAGCGCTCGGATGCTAGGCCGGAGGAAGCCAGGTAGAGCCGTACCCCTCGCGGGGTTCAGGTGAGATCGGGCTCGCCTCCGTCGGTGCGGGGTGGCTCTCTGCTGCTAAAGGAGGACCCCCCGAGGACTGGGGGGCCTGGCGGTCTCGTCTGCGGGACCGCCGGCCACCGAGGTGGCCGGAGATGGCGGGATGGACTAAGTCCTTCGCGAGGGTTGCCGAGGTGGGGCCCGCCTCTTTCGGCGCACGGCGGCCCGCCGTGGTCAGAGGCGAACCCCTCGAGGACCGAGGGGTCCCGGCGATCTCATCTGTGGGATCGCCGTCCACTAGCGCGGTCGGGGGTTCTCGGTCGGCGTCGGGCTCCTTGTGTGGCTCCGGCGAGGCTGACGACGGCGTGAGAGGGTTCGCCGTCGCCAGCGAAGGGTTCCCCGCGGTTCGGGAGGCCCTGGCGATCCCTTCGGGGGCGACGGTGGGTCGCTTCGAGGCCGGAGGGGCACGGGGGCCCGGGGGTCTCCGAGTGGGTCTGGCGGTGTCGGGGTCGCCCGCGGCGGCGTTTCGCGACCTGCCTCTCCTTGCGTCCGTCTCCTCGAGGTCCGGGGAGGCGGAGCTGTTGGAAATCGGTGGTATCAAGACGACTTCCTTACCACGATAATAGCCTCCGAGGCGTCCCGGTAACATTTAAAAAATTCATTTTAAAGCGGAAATCTTGTTACCAGACCGACGACACAGATATCGGGTAATAATCATTTCGTTAAGATCTGATAAATATTTCGAATTTAATATTTTCATAATCATTATTAATAATCTAGTCGAATAGGAAATAAATAGAAAGCAGTAAATTGTTGCATTTATTAACCCAATGCATAAGGCCGTACCTCAACTGACGATTCCGGCTGCGCGTTGTGACTTGGTCAGGGCTCCACCGGTGCTGAGGGAGACTCCCGTGATGTTTCGAGATATTCTCCTAGACTTCTCGTATCGAAGCGTGCGCTTCGCCGTCAGGACTCCGTCGCAAAATTTAACTGATGGTTCTTTTAAAGCTACCGGAGAAAATTATCTCCCAAGCCGAACCAGAAGAGAGATCAGAAGCAAAAAAGTCGCAAACCCTAGAGAGAGAGGGAGAGCTCGAGTTTTTTCTATGGGGAAGGTGTGAAAAATGTGTAGAATGAGCCTCCTCTTTATAGGCTCAAGCTGTAACCGATTTCGAGATTTTTCCTCCCTTTATTCGAATTTATTAAATTAAATATGATTAATTATTTCAATCCAATGGTCCAGATTCAATCTCATCTAAATCCAATGGATATAATTAATCAGGGATTTAATTAAATAATAATACATGATAAGATCAAAATATTTAATCTTATCATAATATTAATAAAATTTGAATTATATTATATACATATTTAAAATTCGAATTTGATAATGATTATCTAGATCCAATGGTTAAAAATAAATATTAAACCAATCCAATGGATCAAATCAATTAGGGATAAAGTCAAATACCCTAGGGTTTTACAAAACCCTAATTCGAACTGTTATCAATAATATTATTCGAATTATATATTATATATAACATTAATTAATTTCTAATCCGACGGTTAAAGATTAAATCTCAAAACCGATCCAACGGACACAATTAATTAAGTAAATTCGAAATACCAAAACTTGGTCACCAAGTTTCAATTTTCTAGTTACATTTAGGGTTTAAGTCAATTATCTCAATCCAACGGTTGATATTAAATCATAACCGATTCAATGAATTAAATTGATTTTAGAATTTTACCAAAATACCAAAACATTAGGTACTTATGCTGCAAATATAAATTCTCCAATTTACATATTTGAATTTAGCTAGGGTTTGTATTCTCGATACCCTAATTCGAATATACCCATGTAACAATATATAAATATATATATATATATATATATATATTTATTTATTAATATAAATATAGATATTAATAATTAAATCCAAATAATTAAATTATATTAATAAAACTTGATATCAATATCACACATTAAATTTCATGGTGCCACACCATCATTTAAATTCGTGACATGTGATTTAATTTCATAGTTTATCGAACCGAGTCATAAACTTTGAAAATCCATAAATCACAAAACGTAAGTCAGAATGACTTGGTTCAAAAAGCAAAGTTGCCTAGAATTTAATTTACAACAACTTGGTGCTGTTAGAAAATCTAAATTCTAACTTTCTTTTTTATAAGTTAATTCTATGTACAAAAATATGATACTCTTGCCACGCTGACGATAAAACTATCTGACGTCTGACACAGACTTGTCAATTTTATAAGTCGAGCCAAATGATTAAAAATTATCCAGAATGTATTTTAATCACGTACGTATCGACCGTTACGGATCTATCCTGGAGACCATGGACCCGTATCACTCAAGCTCCAACGAACTGCTAGTCTTTCGTCAAACCTCGAAGTGATTCCACTATAGACCCGAGGCTGCACTCTTTAGTGATACGGTATATATTATTCCCTTATAAAAGCAGGGTGTCCATTGGTTCAATCAAATTCGGGTTATTATCCTTTCACTTGATGACTCAAACATGAGCAGACGGTTTTTACCGTAATTCCCTTCATTGCATTTTCATCCTTGACTCAGGCAGTAATATTATGAGCAACCCACTTATGGTTTCGATTCATAAGTTGCGCATGGGTACCTCTCACTTCTCACCACTGACAACCAAGGGAATCATCATGACTGTAAAGAGAATTGTGTGATGCCCATGTCTATGATCAAGCTATCCTTACTACTGACTATCATGTTCCCAAAATAATAGTGGTGGGAAAAGCGGTAATATCTTGTGTTCTTTAACGGTTAAATCAAAGAACAATCAAGCCAATAGCTCGGACTCATGATCACTCAAGACTTAGAACTAATATCCATTTGATCATCATTTTGTGACTTAACTACAAGTTATCAGTGACGGTCTTATATAATAACTTCTTGAGTTTAAGTCAGGTCCAGTCTAGTATGAAGATGCTTCATACTTAATGCACTTCTAGTGAGTGTGACACACACATAATCCAGAATAGGATTGTCACTTAGTCACATTAATGACCTTACCGATTAATGGGCTCCCACCGAGTTAATCAGGTCACGGACGTTTTAAGTTCATTTATTATGTTTATTAATTCTTCTTCACATGACTCTGTTGTGATAATAATAACATAATTGCATCCTTTATGAACTAAGGAATCAAACATTCTATTTTACTCTACCAGAAACTATAATAAGATTAACATAATAAGCATCATCTTTATTCAACGACTTGTCATAATCTTTTACAAATGGATAAATATCTTGTTTAAGGACACATATGTCCAACATGAGCGTCTCTGTCCGTAGTGGTGCCGCCCTCCGGGAGAGTGGCCGATGGTCGTGGGGCCATGGTTCCCTCGTCGGGAGCCATCGGTCCTGTTGGGTCCCCTGTCCGGGCTTTTTCAGCCTGGGTCCCGGGCAGATCTCTGTTCGTGGAGGCACGTTGATACTTTTCCCTCCTTTTTCAGGTTGGGTCAACGCATTAATTCTTGGACCGGGCGCAAGGTTTTAACTTCCTGCCCCGGTCGTCTCCTAGGGGCTTCCCGCTCCCGGGTTTAGGCTAGATAGGTCCTTGATGCCAGCCTCTTCGGCTGACGTTGATAGGCCGTCCCTTTCACCTCTCGGCGGAATTCCGAGAGAGCATTCCGTTTTGTCACCCCTAGTGGACGGGGAGACGTTGACTGGTGATATCCCTATTCGGGATTCGCCTTCTGCTTCCGGGCCGGATCGGAGATCCCCTGGCGTAGGTCCCAATACTCGTCTGGTCGTTGCAGGTACCCGTTCTATGGCCATTGGCGCGAGTGGATCGCGTCATAGAGCCGTTATGTCATGTCCAAGTTTTCATCTGAATGTGAGGAGGCGGGTTGAGCCTGATCATGAGACTCCTACCAGGTTCTGGTTCGATCCATCTTTGGATTTTTCCGATATTGACATTTCGAGCGTCGTTTCTCCCGTTTCGAGAAGAGGGGCTAGTCCCCCTCGAGGGCGTTCGTGCGCCGGCGGAGGGGTCCTTGCCTAGCTGTCCTCCCGAAGGGATGGTAGCCATGCCTCTGGAGAGGGTCCGTCTTGGATTTAATCTCCCGATTCCTCCATTGCTGGAGGAAATTCTGGTACGTACCGGCCTGCACCCGATTCAGCTTAGTCCGGATGCTTGCCTAATCATCGCCGGGTCTTACTCACTGTGGCAGGAAGCGTGGTCGTGCCTTGTCGGTCGACCAGTTCTTTCAGTTCTTCATGCTCCAGCTCTAATGGGGAACGCAAGGTTTCGAGAACTGGTGTGTCTAAGATTCCGATCAGGGCGTAAGTGTTGCTGATCTTCATCATTATTCGGATCCTGACTGGCATAGTCGCTGGGTGTGGGTCCCATGTGATTACCTGGGGTCCGTTCCCCAGCGCCTTGCTTTGCCTTCTCCCCGCTCTCGTCCGACTTTCGAGAGTTATGACTTTGGCAGCCTTTTTATGGCAAGGTCGGTAACTTCCGAGTTTTTTGCCCCTTTTTTGGAGCGGTCGCCGTGGGTTTCATCGGGGTGGATCTCGGCTGATCGTCTGCTAGTACCGCGTTGGGCTTCCTTGGAGGGACCCCAGTCTTTTCACGGTTTCTTTTTTTTTTACTTTGTCGGTTGCTTCGTAGCTTGACTCGTTTTGTTATCTGACTCGGTCTTTTATTTTTTACAGGTATGGATGGAGAAGAGAAAACCGCTGCTGGCGACTCTGGGCGGACCACCTTTTGGGTCCTGGTGAGCCGGCCTCGCAGGCCGACACGAGTTCCGGCGGACGGCACTGAGCGCCTTCCCTCGAAGGGGTCTTCCCTACGGGGGAGGGCCGCGTATACCACCGCCGGGGCGTCGTCGTCACATGTGGTGGCGCCCCCTGGTAGGTCATCTCGGACGGTTCACGAGCCGTCCGTCTTTGATTATGCTGCTCCGATGGAGGAGTTGTGCGCGTCTGGGCAGACTCTGCCTCAAGTATTGTTTTTTACTTAGGTACAACTTGTTCAGCTGACTTTTTCCTGTTTACTCGTGGCTTATCTCCTGTTGTTTTTGCTGATTCCTTCGGCGTTTGCTCCCAGCGGTTTGGACTTCCCGGTCATGGCCAGAGATCTCCGGGTGGACGCCGTATACATGCAGGAGATTGCCTCACTCCGTTCTCGCAACGACTCGTTGGAGCGCAAAAATCAAGAATACCGCTCCCGAGCTGAGATATCCCAGGAAGGGATGGCGACCGCTCTTCGATTATTGCAGAAGGCTCAGGAGTCTCAGGAGCGTTTGGCGGCCCAGATGGCTCGCGAGTCGGTTGAGTACCACAGGGCGGCCTCTGCGCTGGTATCAACTCAGAACCGGATCGCGGCGCTCGAGACTGATCTTCGCAACATGCGAAGTGGCATATCGGAGATCGAGGACACCCGCTTCTAGGAGGGGTTCGTAGCCGTTTTTGTATCCTTGGTGATATCCAACCAGGGAGTTCCGCTATCTATCGCCTCCTGACGGAGCAGTATCAGCTCCCGACCCATGTTCGGGCGACACTGGAGCCTTATGTGGCGACGATTCCGGATCCGGCCCCGGTGGCGCACCCTGATCCGTTAGCGGTGCTAGCATGCTTTGGTGATCCTGCGGACTTTCAGAGCGTCTACGATGCCACTGGTAGCAGCACGGGTGATCTTCTGCAATTCTTGGCCGGCCAGGGGCGGAGTAGAGTCTGGTAGCGCTTTTTCTTTCTTTGTACGTTTGTTTTTCAGAGATCGTGGTTCCCACCGCCTGTGGTGGAATTTTGACAAATGCCTTCGGGGCATTGCTTGTATATATTGACATTCTCGTTCTTTTAACGGGGCGTGGTTTGTACGTCACTTTACGCGTGCTTTGATCGGAAGTGCGTCGGTTTTTGTTTCAAATGCATTTGTCAGTTTCCGCTTTTCTCGGTTTCACCCACTCTTTCTCTCGTTGCAGGTGTTTACTATATTAGGCAATTTGGCTTTGTTTCGTCCTTTTCACCGGCGGGTACTTTGTCGCCACCTGATGAACTTTGCGCTCCGGGGCTGATTTCTACCCCCCGAGTTTCTTGTCGAGCCTTTTTGGTGCCTGAGCTGGATCGAGGTCTGAATCGTGCTAGGGCCTATTTGTGCCGAAAGCACGCTTTGTGAGGCGTTTGACTTTTCCGAAGTTGGCACTTATGAGGCGGCTTACTGTCTCGGGTGCCAAGGTCGGCGCCTGGGAGGGCGGCTTACAGTTTTGGACTTGCTTCCTGAGCAGGCGGGATCGAAGTCCGGGCCTTGCTAGGACTTTGTGCCGGGAGGACGCTTGTGAGGCGTTTGGCTTTCCCGAAGTTGGCGCTTATGAGGCGGCTTACTGTCTCGGGTGCCAAAGTCGGCGCCTGGGAGGGCGGCTTATAGTTACGGACTTGGTGCCTGAGCAGGCAGGATCGAGGTCCGGGCCTTGCTAGGACTTTGTGCTGGGAGGACGCTTGTAAGGCATTTGGCTTTCCTGAAGTTGGCGCTTAGGAGGCGGCTTACTGTCTTGGGTGACGAGGTCGGCGCCTGGGAGGGCGGCTTACAGTTTTGGACTTGGTGCCTGAGCAGGCGGGATCGAGGTCCAGGCCTTGCTAGGACTTTGTGCCGGGAGGACGCTTGTAAGGCGTTTGGCTTTCCCAAAGTTGGCGCTTAAAAGGCAGCTTACCGTCTCGGGTGCGGTCGGCGCCTGGGAGCGCGGCTTACAGTTTCGGATTTGGTGCTTGAGCAGGCGGGATCGAGGTCCGGGCCTTGCTAGGACTTTGTGCCGGGAGGACGCTCTTGAGGCATTTGGCTTTCCCGAAGTTGGCGCTTATGAGGCGGCTTACTGTCTCGGGTGCCGAGGTCGGCGCTTGGGAGGGCGGGTTATAGTTTTGGACTTTTTGCCTGGATCAGCGGGATCGAGGTCCGGGCCTTCCAGGTATTTTTCGTGCCAAGGGATGTTTCTTGGTCTTTTTACCGATTTTTTCACCTTAAACGACTTACTTCCTTGGTTTTTTTTTTCATGTCTATTTGCCTATTCCAGTAACCCCCCAGTTTTTTAGTATTCGGTTAGGGTTAGGAAAAAACTATACAAGTAGAGACATATGTGATAATAGAAAAGGGCATTCTATTGAATCACACTTCTTGTGGTGCCTTTTTACATAGGTCAGCTAACGGGGCTATTCCCGTACCGGCTAGAGTACTTGTGGTGGCGACGTTGGTTTCGGACGCTTCCCTGCGAGCTTTTTTCTTGTGTTGGAGCCTTTGTTTTTTGGTTTTTTCTTAGCCTCAACCATGATCAGAACATCCTAGGACAGTTTTTTCCCTAGACTGGCCGAGCTCCAAGTCGTTGCTTAACTTGATTGGCTCCGTTTCATTTTTCAGACCTAGATCTAGGTGTGCGGCCCGCCACTTATTGATAGTACTTCTTCAAATGTTCGAAGTTCCAAGGACAGGGAATTTCTTTACCCCCCATCTCTTCCAGTTGGTAAGTCCCATCTCGTATAACCTAGGTGGGTCCCAGGACGCCGGCCCCCTGGACCTACGTGTTTTGCCCCACTTTCCTTGGGACCAGATTGAGCTCGAGAAAGCGTCTTGCCTTGACCTTGGAGTTGTAGTATCGTTCCACAATTCGCTTCTGAGCTGCCAGCCGGGTGTAGGCGTCGTTCCTCCTTTCTTTGAGGAGGTCGAGTTCAGCCCTCAAGGCTTTGGAGTTTTGCTCCGGGTCGTAGAGTTCGACCCGGGGTAATGGCATTGTGATTTCCGCAGGGATGACCGCCTCGACACCGTATGTCAAAGCGAATGGTTTTTGCCCGTTGCGTTTATGGCGGTTGTGCGGTATGGCAAGAGTACTGCGGGTAACTCTTCGGCCAATCTTCCCTTCTTTTCGTCGAGTTTCTTTTTCAGAATCGCCTTGATGTCTTTGTTGACGGACTCGACTTGGCCGATGGCTTGTGGGTAGACCGGGGAGGAATAAGTGTTGTTTATTCCGAGGTCCTGGCAGAACGACAGGAGATCCAAGTTGTTTAACTGCTTGGCGTTGTCGGTGATGATCGATTCGGGTATCCCGTGTCGACAGACTATGTTACGCCATATGAAGTTCATTGTGTTTTTATGTGTGATTTTTTGCCATGGGCTCTACTTCGACCCATTTGGTGAAATAGTCGATGGCGACTATGGCATATTCCACTCATCCCGGTGCCTTCGGAATTTTTTCGATCAAGTCGATTCCCCATTTTGCGAAGGGGCGAGGGACCATTACCGGGCAGAGCGGGACTGCTTGTTGTCGCGGGATCTGCCCGAACCGTTGACATTTGTCACACCTTCGTGCCGTTTCGGCGGAGTCTTTCTGAGAGTTGGCCAGAAGTATCGTTGCTTCAGGGCCTTCAGCGCCAGAGATCGTCCCGCATAGTGGTTTCCACAAGTTCCTTCGTGGATCTCGCGGAGGACCAGGCTGGCATCTTCTTCGTTAAGGCATTTCAGGAGAGGTTGCATGAAACCTCTCTTGTAGAGTTCTCCGTTGTGCAACAAGTATCTGGTCACGTGGAACTTGAGCTGTTTGGCTTCTTTGCGGTCGGTAGGAAGGGCACCGTGGTTCAAGTACTCTATCATCAGGGTAATCCAGCTCTCGCTGGGTTTGCCTGATAAGGAGAGGATTCCTTTGTCGCGAGATGGGGATGTGCCTTGTCCGACCGCTGGCTTCATCCCATCTCTAGTGGAGGCGTTGGGAGTTTCGAGTTTTTGAATCAAAGGCTCGTCGAGGGCTTCGATCGGGACTTTTTCCAGTTCCTCCTTGTCTGCTCCAGAGGCAGCTCTGGCCAGGGCGTCGGCTTCCTCGAGGGATTTGCGTGATCTCGTACCAGGATAGCGGTTCCAGGCGTCTCTTTGTATCTACTAGGTATGCTACCATGTTAGCTTCATTTTCTTGGTACTCGCCTTCTACTTGTTTCACGATCAGCTAGGAGTCGCAGTGGATACGCAGGTTTTTTACCGAAATTTTGTGTGCGATTTGCAGTCCAGCTAGCAGAGCTTCGTTTTTGGCCTCGTTATTTGAGGCCTTGAATCCAAAGCGTATGGCTTAGCGGAGCTTTTCGCTGTCGGGTTTGGTGAGTACTATTCCGGCCCCCGAACCATGCATGTTTGCGACGTCGTCGACGTGTAGACACCAAGTTGGTCCATCTGGATGACTCTTCCTTTTTTGAGTCTTGGGTGGTCTGTTGATTTCTTCCTCGGTTTCAACCTCGGTGTCGTAGGTCAACTCAGCGATGAAGTCAGCCACAGCTTGGCCTTTGATGGTGACCCTAGGCTGGTACTTGAAGCCGTACTCTCCTAGCTCTTGTGACCAGATAGCCATGCATGAGGAAGTGCCTTTGAGCAGCACCTTCCGGACCGGGTGTTCGGTCCTCACGACTATTTGGTGAGCCTGGAAGTACGGGTGGAGTTTCTTCACAACGGTAACTAGGCGAGTGCCAGCTTCTCGATTTGCGTGTAACGCGTCTCGGCATCTAGAAGGGATTTGCATATGTAGTAGATCGACAGTTGCTTCTTGCCTTCCTCCCAGACCAGTACGGCGATCACCGCTCGAGTCGAGACCGAGAGATAGAGGTAAAGTGGTTCTTCCTCCTTTGGTTTTGACAGCAAGGGTGGTGACCCAAGGTAGGTCTTTAGCTCTTGGAAGGCGGCCTCGCATTTTTCGTCCCAGACAAAGTCCTTTCTGCCTTTGACGACTTTAAACAACGGCTTACAGTGGTCTGTGGATTTTGAGACGAACCTTCCTAGAGGGTTGATTCTACCGTTCAGGCTTTGCACCTCTTTGAGAAAGGCTTTGGTTTTTTCTCCGTTGGGGACTTCTCATCTCGAGAAGGGCTTTGATTTTCTCGGGGTTGGCTTCGATTCCCCGTTTGTTGACGATGTACCCAAAGAACTTTCTGGATTCGAATCCGAAAGCGCACTTGGCGGGGTTTAGTTTCATCTGATATTTTCTTAGAAACAGGAATGTTTTTCCTAGATCGTCGACGTGGTCTTCTTCTCGAAGTCTCTTCCCGATCATGTCGTCCACGTACATGTCCATAGTTTTTCCGATCAGCGGGGCGAACATCCTGTTGACCAGGCGCTGGTACGTGGCTCCGGCGTTTTTGAATCCGAATGGCATGACCTTGTAGCAGTAGAGACCGCGGTCTGTCAGAAACGTCGTGTGTATCTGATTGGGCTCATGCATCCGGATTAATTGTACCCTGAGTAGGCATCCATCATGCTCATGGGCTGGTAGCCGGCGGTGGCATCTACCAGTTTATCAATCCTCGGGAGTGGGAAACAATCCTTGGGACACGCGGAGTTGAGATTGGAGTAATCTATGCAGATCCTCCATTTCTCGTTTGGCTTTTTCACCATCACTACGTTGGACACCCCGTCGGGGTATGTCACTTCCTTGATGAAGTTGGTGGCAATGAGCTTGTTGACTTGTTTGCTGATCGACTGGTATCGTTCGGGGTTGAAGGCGCGTCGGCGTTGAACCTTCGGTGTTTTCCCTGCCTCGATGTTCAGCCGATGAACGGCGATTTCAGGGTGTATGCCAGGCATGTCGTCGTGCGACCAGGCAAACACATTTTTGAATTCCCTTAGGAATATTATCAGCTTGGTCTTGATCATGACTGGAAGTTGGGCCCCAATCGTGACCGTCCTTTCGGGCCGGTCTTCCTCTATCGGGATTTGCACTACTACCGACGATGGCTCCATGGTGGGCTTGCGCCTGTCATCTCGAGGGTCCAGCTCACCAAACATCCTTGCGTCCCCCAGGTAGTCGGGAAGTTCTTCCTCGAGTTGGTGCACCGTGTTGATGACCGACTCGTTCTTCCCGGGTTTCGTACCCTAGGCGTAGCAGTTTCTGGATTCCTGCTGACTACCTTTCATAACTCCTATCCCGTTATCAATTGGGAATTTGACGAGTAGATGAAAGGTAGATGCGATGGCTTGCAGTTTGTTGAGGCTAGGACGCCCCAAGATGACGTTATAGGCTGAAGGTTGGTCCACCACGAGGTATCTGACCATTATGGTACTTAGGGCCCCGTCCTCGAATCCGAATGTCGTGGGTAGGGTGATGGCGCCCTCGGTGTAGACAGGCTTCCCGTTGAATCCGTAGAGGGGTGTCCGTACCGGTGTAGGGACCAATCCTCTTAGGTTCATTTGTATTAAGGCGGATTTGAAGATGACGTCGGCTGAACTTTTGTTGTCGACCAGAACTCGCCGTACTCGGCTGTTGGCGACAAGAATGTCGGTTACAATAGCGTCGTTGTGGGGGTGAGAGATTCTCCGAGATTCCTGCTCGGTGAAAGAAATTTCATGACTGGGGAGCATGTGGGATGCTCCTCCGAGGTGAGTGACGTTGATTTGGTGGGTGTCTTGATCTTCCCTGAGAGATCGAGCGTACCGCTTTCGCTGGTTGCTTTAATCTCCAGTCTCGGGTCCACCCATGATGGTCGATATGACATGGAACTGAGAGGGCCTGCCCTTTTCTAGTCCCTTGTCAGAGCGGGACTAGTTGGGGCTGCCTTCACGTTGTTGCCTTCTCTCTGGCGGGCTCGGGTTGTTGGGATTCCCATTCCCTGAGACCAGCTTTTTGACGAACACTTTGAGTTGTCCGTCCTGGATCAGCTGTTCAATATGCCTTTTCAGCTAATAGCATTCTGACGTCGTGTGGCCGTGGTCTTGGTGGTATTCACAGTACCGGCTCACATCCTTTTTGGCATTTTTCTTGAGCGGTGGCGGTCTCCCGAACTTGTCTCCATGTAGGCTGAAGATCATCGCGGGTGAGGCCGTTAAGGGTGTGAAGCTCGCGTCCTTTCGGAATTTTTCCGCCCGTTCATGTAACAGGGGTTTGTTTCCGGAATTGGGCTGTTGCCGCTACTTTTTACCCTGTGGTTCGTTGCTGCCACCTTTTTGGTCATCGCGGTATTGACCGTCAGAGCCGGGCTGGTTCCTGCCACCAAAGTATTTGTCGACAGCGATGTCTTTCACTGCTCTTGCCATTAGTTCGGCCATGGAGGCCGGTCTATCTTTGACGAGGGAGCAAGAGAAATCGCACAACGGCAGACCGTCGATTACGGCAGTGATGGCATCGTCGTCTGCGTAGCTGGCGACTTTGTTTGATTCTTAGACGAACCTTTTCAGGAATGTTTGCAGAGTTTCTTCTTTGCGTTGCTTAAGGGTCCACAGGTAGGACTTAGGCTTGCGTTGGGTGATTGAGCTCGCGAAACAAGAGGTGAATCGTTCCGCGAGTTTTTCGAATGACCCGATTGACCCCTTCTGGAAGCGTTGGTACCATTCGAAGGCGGGTCCCGCAAGTGTGAGGCAGAAGGCCTGACACATCGTGGCGGGTGAACATTTCTTTACTCGCATGTTGAAGTGATACTGCACCAGGTGGTATGTCGGGTCGGTGGTGCCGTTGTAAGTGAGGTTTAGTGGGAACCTCAGGTCTTCGTCGAGATTTTCGGCGAGCAGGTGATTAGCAAGAGGGGAAAGGTTCCCCTCAGCCATGCTTCGAGCGACAGGATCGGTGCTCTGGGCCGCGGCGAGTTTCTGTATTTCTCGCTTGAGGGCTTGGAGCTCGCTTTTGAGGCCATCGTAGGGCGGGGCTATCGCCTGAGTACTTATTGCGGGGATGACATATTCTCCCTCCTGGTGTCGGGAGCGCTGGGAGTTTTTGGACCTTTTCGCGTTGTCGTCATCGCTGGACTCTTCCAGTTGGCGAGATATTTCCCTCTTCCGGTCTCCGCGTTGTTGCCGATCTTTCTGATTATCGGCGCGGTTTAGGTGGTGCCGGAGGTCCCCTTCACTGCCTGGGCAAGTTTGGATGTGCCTTTGCCGTCGTCGTTCCTTTCGCCGGTTCCTTGTATCGTTGGCGGCACCTTCGTACCCCCCGAGCCGATCGAATGCTGATCGTCGGGTAGTTTGTGACAGTGTCGATTCTTGAGAGTTTTCAGGGACGGGGCATTCTTCGTTTGCCTCTTTCTGGGTGAGTTCGAGGGCTTCTTCTGGGCGTTCTTCTTCTTCCTCGTTGGCATTTTTGCCTTCGAGGTGTTTGGAGATGAGTCCCGTCAGTCGGAAAAGACTTTCTTCGACTCGGGCCAATCTTTCTTCATTGTGAGCTGGCTCACGACGAGTGCTTGTCACCGGCTGGGTGCGGACCTACTTTCGACGGGCTTGTATCTTGGCCCGAGTGTTTACGGCGATGCTCTCTGTGGGGTGAGAGGGTGTGCCTTCCGTTGATTTGGATGACATTTCTCTGGTTTGGGTAACCAAAATGTCGTTTGCTGATTGCTGGTGCGGATATTCAAAGGATTGAATTCGCTGCCCCCCTCCTTCTAGCGCCAAAATGTTGATGTCGTTTTTTGGATCAAACACTATTGAGGCCCAAGTTGATGATTTCGGGACTGGCCCAATGTCGTTGATGACGTGGCGGGCTTTTGTTGACTTCTCGGATGACCAGAGTTGACTTTGTTACGGGGATGAAAAATTTTGTTGTCAATGATTATTCTCCCTGACCTCCGTTGACTCCAGAGTGGTCGCCTGCTGACTTCAGGGTGAGGTTTTAATTGACCGATCCAGGAATCCCGAGGAGGTGTTTCTGGCACTTTTTGGATCGAAAGTCTCGTTGCCGCTCGGGGTCCAGGCGATTGGGGCGACTCCCTACCTGTTACCGCAGGGCCTGGAGTGGACCAGGCCGGGTTTTTTTTACAGGTCTGGAGGTCACGCAAATCTAGGGATGACAGATTTTGTTGTCAATTATTGTTCTCCCTGATCCCCGTTGACTCCAGAGTGGTCGCCTGCTGACTTCAGGGTGAGCTTTAAATTGACCGATCCGGGAACCCTAGGGAGGTGTTTTTGGCACTTTTTTGATCGAAAGTCTCATTGCCGCTCGGGGTCCAGGCGATTGGGGCGACTCGCTAGTTACCGCAGGGCCTAGAGTGGACCTGGCCGGGTTTTTTTTACAGGTGTGGAGGTCACGCGAATCGGGGGTACCAGCGAGCGGAGGAGTGCGTTCGTCCAAGAAATGGAGCCTAGGGGGTTCGACTCTCCACCTGGCTAGGCTTGCTTTAGGTCTGGGCTCACTGGGCTGTCCGCGGAGTCGTGGTACCTACTACAGATACGAGGACTAAGGGACAGAGTCTATGCCGTACAGAGCTTTTAAGAAAAGGGAAGGTAGGGTCTTGGACCCCTCTAGGATCTTTTCCAGAGGTTCCTCTCAGAGTGATCCCTCAGTCGTACGGATCTTAGAGGAATTGCCTCAGGCCTGACCCTGCAACCTGAATAGTGGGTCCCATCACTTGTCCCCAGGCTATCCCAACAGCCGCGTAATGGATTAGAGATAGGCTGGACACACCGTGGAACGGAACCTATCAGGCGGGTCGTTGGCCTTGTAGAAATTCTTCCAGGGCTTCCGCTTTTATGAAAGTTCCTCACTTTCTGGACCTGAGAAAAGGTAACACCCGAGGTCAAGGGAAACAGGGGGAGTTACCCCATGATTCATCTACGACGCTTAACATTAGTATAATATTTGAGGGGAGGCGACTATATCGGGGGTAAATATAGAGAGAACTCGAGTCGAGTGAGTTCGAATGAGTTATCGTTTTAACTGAATTGAACTTTTATTTATAGCAGGGTGCGGGGGCCTATATGTAAATAAATATTTTCCGAGGGGTTCGCGGATAATTTTATATATGCAGGTTGGTCCCCGGGAAAAGTGGAGTCGATCGCCGCCGTCGGATCGTCGATGAGACGGCCCACGCGCCCGCACGCGCGCGCCAAATTGCTAGCGCGCAGATCGGGGCCCTCCACGTTTCCGCGTGTGGATGGGCGCGCAAGTGGGCGGCCTGTCCCATCCGAGGCAGATCGCGCCAAGTGGCGCGATCCTGGGCGAGGGAGGCCCGCGCCGTCGCGCGGGCGTGGGAGATTGCGCCGCGTGGCGCGATCTGGTGTGGCTCCAACCCCACTTGGGGGCTGATCTGACCCGGTGGGTCCCGCGGTCTGGGGGGCGCGGGGATCCGCCACGTGATCCTGCGCGCTGTCTGGGGTGTGGGGCCCGCCAAAAAGGTGCCCGGGGGTTTTTTGCTCCTGGGCGCGTCCCGTGACTGTTTTTCACAAATTTTATGTCGTTTTTGGCGTTTTTCATATTTTTTGTGAACACCGGGACACTTTGTTTTTTGAAAACGGGCCTCTGGAGGGAGTTTTGGGTTTAAAATTGATTATTTGATTTATAATCTTATTTAAAAGATTAATTAAAAGAAATTAGTGTAATAATTATTCTTTAATTAATTTATTTTGTAAAATTAATTCCGAGAATTACCCATAACATTACGTTTTATATTATTTTAATTTCAAGCATAGATACACTTTTATATTTTCTGTTTCTTCTATAATATTAGTGAATAATAAATGAAGGTAAAACTCTAGAAAACATATAAAATATGCTAAATTATATATTAAGATTTATCTTATAATTCTTGGACGTGGAATGTGGTACAGTGTATGATTTATGATTAAGAAGTAATATCAAATTCCTATTTCCTAAAAGTCAACCTTGAATAAGTCATTCATCAAATTCAAATACATGCAATCCAATTACGTTTAATATCCCTTAATCGGATTTCAACTCCAATAATCATGCCCCCTTTCATCTCATTACTTCTCTAATTTGACCTCCTTAAATAAAACAAAAATATGCAATGGTGAGAATTCCATGAAAACTTCAAATGAACTTTCAAATAATCAAATTTCCAAATACATACTATACATAAGAGTACATTAATCATTTGAAATTAACATACTAAGAATATTCTAAGCATCAATTATGTTGCGTCTTTAGTTTACTAATATAAGACATCAATTTTAAATGAAGATGTAGATCTTATAAATTATTAAATATGCTGGCGAAGTCTTTTTTTTTTCCCTCTAGAATGGAAGACTAGAACTGAAAAACTGATTGAAATGTAATTTTTTAAATAAAAAAAAACTTCTTTCACCGTCTTTAAAGAGATATATATATATATATATATAAATATATATATAACAAGTGGTGAGAAATGCAAATCTTCTACCTTGTCTTACTTTACTTTTTTCCTTTTAAATAATCTTATTGAATTTTTATTGCATAGTCACATAATCATCATCTTCACTAAGTTAACTTAAGTTCTTAAGGAAATTGATGTATAAATTTCCACGAGTATAAGAAACTTTGTTAAATGAAGATGAAGATCTTAACTCTTTTTTTTTTTTGTCTAAGATCTTAAAAATTATTAAATATGCTGGCAAAGTAATTTTTTTTTTTTTTTGACGTTCTTAAGAAGGGAAACTAGAACTGAAAAACCAATTGAAATGTAATTTTAATTTTAAAACATGTTCTTTCACCGTCACAATATATATATATATATATATATATATATATATATATATATATATATATATATATATATATATACACACGCATAACAAGTTGTGAGATGCAAAGTTGCAAACCTTCTACCTTGTTTCACTTTACTTTTTTCCTTTTAAATAATATATGAACACCTTATTGAATTTATATTGCATGTACATAAACATCATCATCATCATCTTCAAGTTAACTTAAGCTATGAGGGAAATTGATGCATCAATTTCCATGAGTATAAGAAATTTTGTTAAATTACTGTTGATGCGCAAAAATAACTTATCTGAGAACCTGATCCACGGTTCAAGCCCCAAGCCAAACTCGGTGGTCGCGTGGGCGGTCAAAGGTGGAGTCAACGCGGGTTGACTTGCGATCGTCAAAGCTGGAGGCGAGTCCTTCGTATTTAGTGAGCTTCCGGGCTGTTCTTGGCGATCCTTGATGATTTTCCTTCCTCGGCGAGGAGGTTGCTTGGCGAGGGAGGACCTGCAAAAAAGGGTAGATTGGTCTTGCACCCGTACCCTGGTTGCACGATGATGTCTACGTATCTCGATGAGAATCAGGTTCCACGTACTTCAGGGTTAGTAATAAATGGATGACTGACGATATGGTTAGGCTCGTAAGAGATGCCGATGTTGGAGGTGCGGGGGTGACCGTCAACAGTGGCAAGGGTATTACCGGAAAGGTTGTCGTGGTAGACGGCGCATGTGTAGACTAACTTGTGTTGCAAGGGTCTTGACCGTCGAGGGTAGTCTTGGCCGATGCCTTTCGTATATTAGGCGAGGCGTATGACTTTGTCGAAGAACTTTCCTGGCAAACCTTAGTCTCTGACTAGTCTCACCTTTATTCGATCACTCCTGGCGAGCTCTAGGGTGATGAAAGGCGCTTTCCGTGGCAAGGCAGATGAGGGGGAATTCTAGACAAACAAACTAGATAGAGAATCTCTGGAGAAATCTGTGATAGAATTTATAAAATAAGAATTGAGAGGTTCTTATTTATAGGGAAAAGAGGTAACCACTTCTCCCTAAATTAGGGGGAATTAATTCCCTTTATTTACTTTTCATAAAATTCGCCACCTCCTTTCCAAATGAGGCTTTCCGCGGCTCCTTTGTCGTGGCGAAGGGGTCGCCAATTGCTTTGTGGTTCGTCTGTAGCGTATTCCAAGTGTGCGCGAGCCTATATATTGATTCCAAGAGAATCTAGAGGAATTCCCGATGACTTTCGTAAGCTTGGAACTCCTCGTCTTGTGTAATTATTATAATTTATCCCTTCGTCAATGCTATTGGTGAGGGGGGTCGCCAGGGCGAGGAGAGGAATTCCTGATGACTTTCGTAAGCTTGGAACTCCTCGCCTTGTGTAATTATTATAAGTTATCCCTTCGTCGATGCTATTGGTGAGGGGGGTCGCCAGGGCGAGGAGGCTTACCAAGGCGAAGAGGCTCATCAAGGCGAGGAGGCTTGCCAGGGGACCTCGCCTAGAGGCTCGTCAGGGTACCTTGCCAGGAAGCTCTCGAAGAAGACCTCACCAGGATTGCCTTTTTATGATGATAGGTTTTGGTCTTGAGCTTTGTCTTCTAGACCTTCATGGTTCTGGGCCTCGCCAAATGTGTTGGGTCATCGGTCCTTGGTCTTTGACTTTGTTGGTGGGCTTTGACTTTTTCCAATAAGGCCCAATATTTAGATAGCTCGAATAATGCAAAAAACAGTTCCTAAACTTTTTTTTATAAGACACATATCTTAAAGGTCTGAAAATGATCATTTATACAGGCGCTTATTTTTTATTGTTAGACTGAATCTGTTATGTTGATTAAAGAAATTAGAAGCATAAAATTTTATTTTTGAATTTATTAATTAGCTCTTATTAATTATATTAATTTGTGGTTATCAATGGCTCCTAGAAAGTGTCATAGATTACAAAAAGAGGTTTCCGAGGCGGCGTATGATAAAAATATATTCACGAGTCTTGAAGCAAGTGAACGGATTACACATCTTGCGTCAAGTGCATGCCACAAACAAGGTTATGAAGTCCCGTTGTATCCTATAGTTTCCTTTACAACTGATCAGATCACGAACATAATCGAGTCTCATAGAATACTTTGGCTTCACATTCGAAAAAAAGACGAGAACTTCAACATGATGAAGAAGTTCTACTCGAACTTTCGCGGCCGCATTGTGGAGGGGTTTGTGATGGTGCGAAAGAATATGGTGATGATTTCTCCAAAAATCATCAATATAAATTATGGCACTACTAACATTACCGAAACCGAAGACGCATTCAAAGTTGTGAGATGAAAAACTTTTGTTATACTTAACTTTTTTCTTTTAAATAATATATGAACACCATATTGAATTTGTATTGAATAATCATGTAACATCATCATCACTAACTAGGTTCTTAGGGAAATTGATTCATAAATTTCCAGGAGTGTAAGAAACTTCGTTAAATGTTCTTAATAAACTTTTACAAGGAAAATGTCTTTTAAAAGTCTGAATATGTTCATTTATATAAGCGCCCATTTTTTATCGTTAGTCCGAATCTTTTATGTGGTATATAGAAACTAGAAGCATGAATTTCCACAGCTATTAGAAATTGGGATGCAGATTTTTTTTTTTTTTTTTTGCAATGCATGATATCTTTTACTGCTAAAATTGTGAGAAAAATGACGGCTCCATTTTATAATCTTGTATTGCCGTTTGAGTATGAAACTCATAGAGTTTTTTTTCTTACACTCAATGACCGAACTAAAATTCAACATTGAGAGGGTGAGGAGAGCATGTAAGTGGCAAAAAATTAGTGGATAAAAAAGAGTGAAATAAGAAGAGATTATAGGTGATTCAAGCCAAATAATTTCACTATATGATCGTATCAAGGTGGAGTTGATGAACCATATACATTTCATCGAGGGTGTGGTTAGGTGCAATAGAGTAAGACCCATAGTTACAAGATTTTGCGCCGATAAAGTAGTCGGGATGTAAGAGTCTCTTTTCTCTGAAGACGAGCAACTCTTTTGATCATTCATTGATGTCTACATGATGATAATTTGCCTTTGAAGTTTGTTGGTAGGAGCACGCCGTCTGACTACGTCCTATCAGTCATGCATCAGGTTCTTCTAATAGGTAGCCTAGTATGTTTGTGAAGAACGTACGGGCGGCCTAGATGGTAGAATAGTCATGAGACAGTCGCACAAAGATCAACTAGTTGCGACCAGGAAATTTTTAGGTCATGACTAGGGACTGAAGGAGGCTATCTTAGGTCTGGGTCATATCACGCAATTCCTCTCAAAATAATTATCCAATTAGCACAACATATTATATATAATAATAAATTGTGTGCACGCATACATATTTTAGTTTCAAAGATATAAAAATATATTGTATCCAATACGTATCTGATTTAAAGTTGCTCTCTCGTTTTAGTAGGTTCTCGTTGGCGGGTGGGTAATGGCAAAAATGTGGACATGAGTTACGATGATTGGATTCCGAGGACTAGCTATATTAATATCATTGATCCACCGTTGTTGCCGCAGAGTATGCTCGTGTGTGAGCTGAAGACGGGGGATTGGGATGACCAGCTTATTCGAGTAATGTTTGGATCAGAGGATGTCTCAATCATTCATAGCATTCCTCGGGCAAGACAATAATAAAGAGGACGAGATTATGTTGCATTTTTCTACGGATGGTGAGTACTCAGTAAAAACTGGATACCGAATCAGTTTCGCTTCATTGTTCAATCCCAAATCGAAATCCTCTTATAGGAATGGAACATCCTAGTGAGTAATATTTGGAAGGTTAGAGCCCTTCTGAAGTTCAAACTCCACTTGTGGAGGGTCTGTAAAAAAGTTGTGCCTACTAGCATGGTTCTCTCTAGTCGTGGAATGCATATCGATACGAGGTTCCCTCTCTAGCTATCATCTTGAACATTAGATTGTTGGTCATTGTTTTTAAGGGTGTAAATGTGATCGAAAATAATTAAAATAGGCAGGTTTAGGTGGTATGCTAGACTTCTTCGAACCATGAAACGACAGTATTTTCCTCGTGTCATCGGCCCTCACCTCTCTTAGTCCAGATGAGTCTGCACTTTTTGTTACTCTAATGTGGCTAATCTGGAACGATAGACTGTCATGACTGAAAGTAAATCGAGAAATCTAGAGAATGTTGTCAAGGGGACGCTCAATTACCTATCAGACTTCAAGGAGACCCAAAAGAAAGAGAACAAAAAGAAGGCTTACAAGACAACCGCACCGACTTGGAAGTCCCCTGAAATGGGGTGCTTAAAAATCCGTGTTGACAGTGTGATTGATGGGCGTGGAGAGGGATATGGAATTGATTTAGTTGCTCTTAATCACGAGAATGGAGTCTTAGCATCGGGAATTAAATTCTATAGGCATGAGGTGCTCCCTCATCTTGTAGAGGCTTCTACGATTCGTCGAGGAGTTGAATGGGAATTTGATCAGGGTTGGTCAAAGATTCGAATACAATCTGATTATTTAGGGGTGGTTAATACTCTAAACAGTAAATCTAATCTTCTTACATATTTGGGCACCAATACCTCTTATACCTTTCATATAGCTGCTCAGATTGAGTATGTGGTTTTCTACTTTAACCCTAAGAGTTGTAATGAAATTGTGCACTGTCTTGCTAAAGTCGCAATTAGGTCTAGTGAAAATATTGTTTGGTTAGAGTTTATTCTGCCAAGTGTTGAACCTTTATTGTTGAATGATTCAGGTAATGAGGGAGTCACGACCCTTGTTCGGAACGCTAGTCTGGTTGTAGCCACTGATAATTTGATGTGGATTACTATTACCTATCGAGCCGCACCTATTTAGAGGACTCGAAGGGTTTAACGAGGCTATCATTCTTTAAAAAAAAATATCTATAGCTGAATAAAAAAGCCAATCTTACCGTACCGAATATTTCATGAATATCTACTGTTTCTTAGTATTAGGGAAAAAAAAGCCAACTATAATTAACCATTTAATAAAAAGAAAAAGAAACAATCTTACCATACCGAATATTTCATGAAATGTATATATTATATATGACATTTAATAACATATTTCTAAAAATATAACTAGGGAAGAACAATAATTAAAGATATTTGTGGGAAAAATATTTTAAAAACAGATAAAATGATCGGAATAGGTGTACTCTTTTTTTTTTTCGTGCGGCATATATTTCTGTATTATAACAAGGGTAAATTTTAATCACACAATATATATATTTTTGGTACGAAGATTTACACTTTTCATAATATTAATCATATGTACTACAACAACAAAAATGAAATATGCTATCGTTCACATTTTTTGTACTTTCTTCAAATATCGCATATTATAAATAAGCAAATAAGTACAAAATAAATACCTAATTTGAAAGAACTAAATATTTATTTTCTATGTCCAATGTCTAATCAAAATATCACTACGAAATAGTTTATTAAATTTTTAATATGTCACCCCGACTTGACTTCTTGATTTCTTCCCTGGTCATGGCGCTCGGATTCTTCAAGCCCCGATTCAAGATGATCGTGTAGCTTCGAGCCTTTTGGGGCCCTTTCTCGATTCTACGTGAGCAAATTATCATAATCCAAAAATGCGACTAACAATCTTAATAAGTTAATGTAAAATAAAATGTTGGTTTTCATGAGAAGTTTCATATTACGAAAAACATCTTACTATTTTAATGGATAATAGAAGCAAAAATATTTAATCTCAACTAAAAATGCATTTAATTTTTAAGTTTAAAGATTCATTGTAAATGCATTACATTATCGAAATATATGAAAACACTTTAGACAGCATGGCACATTGACACGTTATGCCACCTCACGTGGACACGATATATTTTTGTTTAATTACGTCAAAATACTTTACCTTGATGATATTTACACTAATATAATTTTCGATAACCGGCACTAATATAGTTTTCACGCCACATGGCGAACCAGGTCACACAATCTCTCTTTCTCATATGTAAGATTTTAAAAATATCGGCATGCCCACAGTATACGAGCGATAAAACTCATTTTCATGAGTTCGGATTTCTTGCGGTAATCCCTTTTTAACACAAGTACCATTTTTTTATATATATTGTGACCCTCGATTCGATCTTTGACTATGATCAAAACTCAAACTTTCTTCAATTTTTTCACACCATCCTTAAATAATCTCTGAAATCCCCTCCAAAATCTTTACCTTCGAGAAAGAAAAATTGATTTTTTTTCCTTAAAATCTGTGATATAATTTCTATTTTTTATGGTCTTTCTATGAACAACTTACTAATAAAATGAATGTCTTAATGTGATGTATTCAAGGCGTGTAACAATATGAAATGTGATCAAAGGAATGTTAGAGACGCCAGCAACGGCATGAGTAACGCTTTTGTGATAAATCATTTTCCAATTTTTAATTGTTTGACTTTTTGAATTTCCCACATTATATTAATGCCATTATTATTCTTATTATTTTTCTCTACTTTCATTCAAAACACGCTTTTCCTTCAAAAATAAAAAGAAACCTTCACTATTTCCAACTCAGAGTCAACTCCCTCCATAACTAGAAAGCAGCTAATAAACCTCGCATTATGTAATATTTAATCCAAAACAAACAAACAATAAAAAACAAATCCCGAAAGTCAAAACTCCATCGCCTATTAGACACCTTCAACGATTCATTCCAAACAAATTTTTTTCTTGAGCTCAATCCATTCACCAATGGGGAATGGTGCAGGGAGAATCACCGGGTGCTTCGCCGGAGGAGGCGACATCTCTGGCCGGCACGACATCGCCGTCATGATCTCCGATCCTACTGACGAGGGTTTAGGCTACGCGTACTTTTACATCCGGCCGGAGGAGGAGCACGAGGATGGGGATGACAACGGGAACGGCGAACGGACCGGGAACATCAGCGAAGAGAACGACAATATAAAAGCCGCAAAAACGACGACATACCGGGCGATCTCCGGCGCGTCCTTTAGCGCCAACAACTCCACTCCTCTCTCGACCTCACTCGCCGCTGACGTGTCGTCTCCTTACATCACTGGCCTCGACAGAGCAGCCACGTTTGAGAGCTCCACGTTGTTCAGCTCCATTCCTCTCCAAAGAGGCAACGGTGTTCCGGGTACGGGTCCGGTCGAGAGAGGCTTCGTCTCAGGCCCGATCGAGAGAGGTCCCATTTCGGATCCAGGCCCGACCGAGAGTGAATCGAGCTTTGAGTGCTCCGAGCCAAAAGCAAAGACGAAGAAGAAGGGGAAGAAGAAGACGAAGCCGAGCTTGATGGAGATTTTCAAGAGTATCGTTTTCGACACCATGAAATATCGCGGGAAAAAATCCATCGTTGCTCCGATTAAATCGATTAATTCGGCTAAGGAAACAGATTCCGAGACAACGACAGCCGTGGCTCTAAGTGGAACTACAACTTTAAACAGCTCAAACGACGAGACGGAAGAGCTGCAGAGTCAGAATCTCCAGTGGGCGCAAGGGAAAGCCGGGGAGGACAGAGTCCACGTCGTGGTCTCTGAGGAACACGGACGGGTCTTTGTCGGGATTTACGACGGATTCAACGGCCCCGATGCACCGGATTATTTGCTCACCAATCTCTACTCAGCTGTGGACAAGGAGCTTAAAGGATTACTTGGGAGCGAAAAGGCTGAGACTACAGACGAAAAGGCGGACGACAAGGCGGACACGCAGGAGAAACACATGGCGGAGTGGAAGTGTGAGTGGAAGGCTGCGCCGGCGGAGGGCGTTGACCACGGAGACGTGCTGGGGGCATTGTCACGGGCTCTGCAGCGGACGGAGGACGCCTTTCTGGAGAGGGCAGCGGAGAATCCGGAGTTGGCGCTGATGGGGTCGTGCGTGCTGGTAATGCTGATGAAGGGGGAGGACGTCTACCTCATGCACGTGGGCGACAGCCGCGCTGTTCTCGCGCGGAAATGCCCGGGTTTGGTCCCCATCGGCGAAGAGACTGCGCCGGAGCTTGAGCTCTCTAATGGCGACGCTGAAGAATCTGGTTATGGATGCGAATTGTCAAACTTGACTTCGCTGCAGCTCACCATGGACCACAGCACAAACATGGAAGAGGTAACTGAGTTTAGTTCAGTTAAAAGTACAAAGCCTAGCCCCACACCCACATTTCAAATATAAACATTATTTTCACTTTCCGAACCTCTTCCGATTTTCAATTCCGGTTCCGCCATTAAAAAAAAAAAAAATTGTGTTGCTCACAATCAAATGGTCTTTCAGGAGGTCGCGAGAATCAAGAGGGATCACCCTAATGATCCTTCTGCGGTGCTCAACGAAAGAGTCAAAGGCTACTTGAAAGTCACCAGAGCCTTCGGGGCCGGATTTCTCAAACAGGTAAATATGAAAGAGGGATTGAGCTCAAATTAGCCCATAATCCTCGGCCAATTAGATTGTTAAAGCCAATTAAGTCATAATCGTAAGCTAATTAAATGTATTACGATAGTTTTTAAAAAAAAATACACATTGCAAAGTTCAACAAGTATTTTGAGTATTTAATTCTTTTGGTGCATTGCACTTACAGTAAAAAAGTTAAGCAACTTAGCTATAAACAACTTAGCTATTAGAGTATAACATTGTAAGTTTATGGTCCGGCAGCCAAAATGGAACGAGGCGTTGCTCGAGATGTTCAGGATCGAGTACGTAGGCACATGCCCGTACCTCACGTGTGCTCCGTCACTTCGGCACCACAAACTCACCTCAAAAGACAGGTTCTTGATTTTGTCTTCGGACGGACTGTACCAGTACTTCACCAACGAACAAGCCGTCTCCGAGGTTGAGCTCTTCATAGAGTCGTTCCCGGAGGGAGACCCTGCTCAACACTTGATTGAACAAGTCTTGTTCAGAGCAGCCCGGAAAGCAGGTAATTTCATAATTCACAACTCTATTTTTTTCAATTGTAAGTTCATGGTTGTTTTTTTATATGTAGCATAAATTTAAGTTAAATCTTCATGAATCTATTTTTTTTATTCATTTAATTTTATTTGGTCGGTACATAGAAAAACACGAGGTTTTGGAACAGTTTTAAAAAAATCACGGGTTACCCGATTCATTTAAATTAGTTTTAAGTTAGAACCATACTATACTTCTTATAGTATTAGAGCTCATGAAACTTAAATGAAGTCACTAATTCAAAAACAAACAAATAAATAAATAATTCAGCCCATGACGAATAAGGGGACTATTAAGTCTCACAAGGAAACAAGGAAAAGACTTATAGGTTTGGCAAGTATTTTTTTTTTTTAAATGAATTTTTTCCTCATTAGGAATTGGTTTTAAAGTGAAACTATGTGATCATTCGTAAGTCGAAACTTTATTTATAATATTTTTTTCATGTAAAATGAGAATAAAATAAATATATTACTTTCCAAAAAAGTCACGTAAACAATTATTTTTTTAATTTCTCAAAATAGAATAAAAAAACATAAACTATTACATGAAAAAGTTAAGCGGCAGTTTTTGCTAGTTATTCTTTTATCATTTAATTAGCTATTGATGTAAATTTGGGGTGATATTTGCAGGAATGGATTTCAATGAACTGCTCGATATTCCGATAGGTGAACGCCGGCGTTATCACGATGATATTTCCATTATTATTATTTCCTTGGAAGGAAGAATATGGCGTTCATCGGTGTAAATACAAACAATACTCAACCAAAAAAAAAATATGCAGTGAAAGTCATTAAACTCGTCCCATTGTAGTATAGTTAAATCCTTAAACTCAAATTTTGATAGTGAAATATTGTTACACGCGCTTGTAACAAATTAACGGGTGAGGTCGATAAATGCCACGTGGCACTCCACGTCTCCACGTGCCATGCCATGCTACGTCCACAAATGAAAAACCATTTACCATGTTGCCTAGTGATATTTTTTACCCTTTACATTGATGAACTAGGAGAAAGCAATTTATTTGTCTACCTACCTATATAAAAATGATATGCGGTTTTTGTGATTAAATTTACAATAACACGAAGACTGTTTCATTGATACTTACTTTTCATACTCTTTTTTTAGTACAAGTTGCCAAATACACATTCGAGAACAAATATGGCACGGTAACATGTTATGCTACATCACGTGGTGTGATGATGTATTAGGTCACGTCAGTTAGAAACAAAAGGTAAGAATAGTTTGCGATACAAATATTTTTGTAATATTCATTTCGTAACACTTAAAAAAGAATTGGCGAAAGTATCCATCTTTATTTCTTTGTAAATTTGCATATTGCAAAAATGTGCTCGGTCACTACCCTTCAGATACAAAACAATCTGCAGAGATGTAAAAACGGATATAATATAAGTATATTCGCCGCTCATTACACATATTACTACACGTTCGAGAACATTTTAAATATGGTAACTTGTTTGATGAGTTAATAAATTATTATTCTAGGAAATTCGAGTACTTAGATGACATACTCATGATTATTTTTTTTAAATATTTTCATCCACTAACTAGGTTTGAATTCAAACATAAAATAAATTACTTATAAAATGAGAATTTCTTCTATAAGCTATACATTTTTAATACATGATGCGAATTGTATTTATTTTTATTTATATCAAATCAAACACAATCATCATGCTACTAGAAAATGGAGTAGTTGATTGCAACCAATGATTTTGTCGAATAGATGATGCTCATCCAAAAGACCAAATATTACAAAATCTCTGCAAAAATATTAATATTAATGTTTCCTACCAAACCAAGGAATTTATAAATATAGGGTTATTGATGGTAAATAAATTTAAGTTATAAAAATAAAGTCACATAGAGTTAATTTAAATAAACTATGACAAAATACCTAAATACATTTTTTTTTGGATCAGTAGATCTTGTTCATTAGTCTGTTAATTTTTTTTTTTACTACATACAATAGTAATGACCTCAAAACAAAAACAAAAAAAAACAAAAAAAACTCAAAATATCAAACCAACAAACTAAAAATAAATTCGGATGTAAACACGGATTCTTGGAATCAAGAACGCAAATTCTTATTTTGCTTCTCTTCAACTGCATCGTGATTTGCATTATTGACGTCGTCACTAACAGAAATAGTAAAAATATGAAATATTGAATGAGATCTACCGATCCACCAAAAAGATACTTGAGTACATTTGTCTCGGTTTTCAAAGTTGATTCTACGCCACTCCATTTCCAAAGAACTTGAGTGTTTTTGCCGCTAATAACCCTAAACATAATAGTTAGTGAATGTTCTAGTTAATATTACGCTTAAATGCGTGTCATTTAATGGTTAAGTATATGAAAATATAACTCTCAACAAACATAATAACGTACTATAATATATGTTTATTTTAAAATGTATTAAGTTTGATAAGTAAGGCAGTATTGGAGATGGTGGGGATAATCAAGTATTATTATGGCGTCATCATATGTTTTTATCTTCGAAACGCGTTTTGTAATTTAGTTGTATTATTATTGAATCAACTTAACCACGTTCTCTTCTATTTATAAGCCAAGATCGTATTGACTTTTTGGATACGCCCTTTCCCAAATATACAAGGGGAGAGTATAAATAAACTTCAAGAGTTCATTGTGTCGTGGATACGAGAGTTTGGATCCGGATTATTCCTTGTTTCCAATTTGAAAGATAATAAAAAATTGTATTTCAATGTCTTAGATCTAGGTTGATAGATCATGTTCAAAATAAATATGAGCCATTGGATAAAGAAAAGTGAAAGAATAAAATAAATCTAAAACGAGAACGGTAAATTCATGGCTACTAAATTGGATTGACAAATATCCTTATAAACCAATACACAAATCTAATTTTAACTTTCCAAGAAACGTGATAGTACGTGTGGGCAAATACATACAAAAACTCATATTTGAACGTTGTGTTATAGCATTTTTTTCGGCTCTCACGACATATCGTAAATTCACACACACACAGACAGATAAATTCTATCGAAACAAAGAGCAAAATCTTATGTTATATTGCATAAATTTCAAGGGGTTGGATAACGAATCAAGCACGTGCTTCCCATGTTTTTGGAAAAAATTAGAAACTTCTTAGGTTGACTTCATTCCAAGACAAGAAACCATCTATGAATATAAAAAGCAACTTTAATATACATGATAAATTCATTATATATCTAGTATTATATATCTAGTAATAAAATAGTAAAAATTTGGATTGCGGTAATATTTATTTTAAAATTCAAATAATAGTAATCTCCATTGTTGCTTCTCATTTTGCACTTTGCACTTCTATCTCCTCCATAACCCCTTCACGCCTCTCTCTCTTCCAATACCGAACCCTCAAGAGTCTACATTATCTCTTGATATTATCGCCGAAGCTTCATTATAAAAAATAAACTCCGACACCCTTTCGTATCTCTGACCTAAAGTCGTTGTGGGAACCCTCATTCAAGGTACATTATTTTTGTTCAAAGTTTCTATTTTATGTTTTGCTCGTTTTCGACACACTTGATTTTTTTGTTAGAGTTTCAAACTTGACGATTTTTTATTTTAGGGTTTGAAATACTTCGATTGGGGTTTAGGGTTGGTTTATGATTTAGAAGACAAGACTTAGGGATATAATGTTTGAACTGGTCCCGATTTAACGGGTCGATTAACGGCGGAAACATTAATCGAATTCCATATATTATTAATCGATGAATCACGTAGCGTATAGAATTAGATATACCTCTTGTTGCGTGCGTGATCTCATTCTCGGAGTTTTTCGTTGTCGATCTTCGACCACAGAGCTTCAATCACCGAATGAAGCCTCTATCGGTATCCACCACACTTACGGAACACCAATGCACTTCTCTAAGTCGGTGGCCGGATTATCTGCGGATCGATGCTAGTCGGATGCCGGAGATATGACGAAGAACAGAGGCTCCACTGTGGAACTCGGACCGCGCGAATCCTAAGACGGGGCTAGGGAGACTCGCGGCTAGAGAGAGAACGGGAGAGAGACTCGTTTTGTGAAAGCTTCGATTGATGAGGTTTAACCCTAAACCTCATATTTATAGACCTAGGATTTTATCATAATGGGCTTTACTAATTAAAGCCCATAAGATATTAATTAATCAAATTAATTTATAATTAATCACATTAATTATTGTGGGCCCGTGTCGGCCCGATCCCGGTCTTAGGGCATAATCCCTTTCAATCTCCCACTTGCACTAAGACTACATATTATATCCCAGTGCTTAGAACACTTGTCACGACAGGTGTTGCTCTCTAATAATTTTCTCGTCTATCCGATTCGGAACGTGTTAGGTGTGACCCTATAGGATTCATAGTGTTGGTAGTCAGTAACTGCTTTATCTTATAGACAATGAGACAAATCTAGCAATAACTTAATTTTACTTGATATATACCGAAGTAGATAGTAGAACAGATAATTACCATTATTCGTGTACGCCCATATAATTACTACTAGTTCATATCAAGGGCCTACCGACATTTGCCTACCTTATTAGCTAGGATGAAGGAATCCTTTCTTGACCATTCATTTTGCCCTAAAAAGATCAAATTATTCCCAAAGCAGCCTTTATAATCCACCTTGTTAAAGGCAATGTTTGACTGAATTAAAGAACAATCTTTTTCTAGGTGACAAGAAAGAATGTCTCAAGTCTAAGGACTTTACGAATGTCATTGTTGATGTACAAATTCGTCATTATTTAATATGACATAAAGTGCTAAGGTTGTGAATTAATTAAATTTACAAACCATGATAAAAGGCTTTAAAGAAACAAACTGGTATTCGTAAAAGCCCATTTGAGAAGCCCAAAGAGATCCTCAATCAGACCAAGAATCTACGGATACAGGCTACTCGGCCCAATGAGTTCTAAAGCCCAAATCCATTCGACATCAGCCCAGAAAGACGAGGGTAGAGTCGTCATATTCTCTACCCGGCATCATATTTCAAACTCAGACGGAAGACCAGGAACACAGAGTCAAATCTCCAACGGGCATAATTCAAACACGACGACGAGAACGAAGTCATGGGACACGTGTAGCCAGATCGTCCATTCAACCCGGTCAGCACGGAGTGAAGACCCCTCGATTCCTAGAAGTTCAACGGGAAGAATTGAAGTCTATAAATGCCAAAGCTCGAGCTCAGATCAACACACACGCATACTCACAACCTCGAGAGAATACATTGAAGAGTTTCTACCCGGCATTCTTGTCCTTCTGAGATCTTATTGTATTCTTTCTCTCCTTCTCTATTCTTTTCTATTCTCAGACGTGATCTAGCTGCCTGTAGCTATCCGTCTATGTTCATTGTCGCCATAAACTGACAGAGGAAGTAGTCAACTACCGCTTTGGGACGAACCTCTATAAAAAATCCCTCGTCTCATTTATATCGCTTATATACATATATATATATCGTGAGTGAATCGTGAGCTTGCAACGCGAGAGATCGGATTCCATCAAATTGTTTCATCCAAAATTATCATACGCTCACAAGTCACACTTGACTGATTGAGGTGGGAAACCACGTCAACAGTTTGGCGCCGTCTGTGGGAAACTGATCTCGCTAACTCCTAAAAGCTCAAAGCACTCCGCGAACATGAGCAGCAACGAAATCGCAATCGTGAACGAGTCTGAGGTGAACAACCCATATCCAAACACGGAATCGAGCAACCTACAGTCTCAGCTAGAGGCTAGCGCTGTTGAGAATCGAGAGCTGTGCCAGCGACTCGAATCTCTGGAAGCCAACCAAGCCCGAAATGAGCGTCGTCAGAACGCTAACCGGACTGATCCGGGACAAAACTCTGGGTATCAAGGCCGGACCGGGCTCGACGCTGTCCACTTCGACTTTGAAAACGTGGACAATCCGCAAGCGCCAAGGCGAAACCAACCCCGACTACCCAGTGGCCCTAGGCCCGCAACACCTCCCCCGCCTCCTGAAACAGGAACACCCCTTTTCACCCCCTTGACGGGTCTTTACCCGTCTAATGCGGGGAATGTTGCCTCGAGCAGTCACCAACGCCCGGGACCCCAAAACCGACAATCGGGGTACGAGCAAAGCCGTAACATCAGCCAGGCCCTCAACGGCCACCCGGTCACGTATCCGAGGTATCCCAGTCCGGTGTACGGACAAGAACCCTTCCAGGCTGTGCGTCCCGAACAAGCTCCCCAACGCACAGAATTGGAGGAGCTCAAACGCTCAATGGCCGAAATGAATGAGAAGCTCATTCACGTGCGCTCTCGCGTGCACAGCGCCACTACCGCTGCCCCCGAGATAGAACGTCTAGTGGAGGAGGCATAAAGGACACCCTTTAAGCCCGTCATAACTAATGTTATACTCAGGGAAGGCGGACGAGTATATGTGCCAAAGTACGACGGGACAACCGATCCCAAAATACACTTGAGGTCCTTCAGGATTGCGATGGGGCGAGCCCATCTGGAAGCGCACGAATTGGATGCTGGGCGCTGCCAATATTTCTCTGAAAATTTGGTCGGCCCGGCGATGGAATGGTTCTCGAAACTTGAACCGCGTTCCATAGACAACTTCGGACAGCTTACGACCCTTTTTCTCAAACATTTTTCCATGTTTATGGAAACTGAGATCACGGCGGCGAACCTCTATGCCTTGCAGCAAGAGAGAGGAGAGCCCATCAGAGCTTTCATGACCAGGTTCAAAAAGACCATGGTAAAAATAAACGGGATCAGTGACGAAACCGCCATAGCCGCTCTCACGGCCGGATTATGGTACGATTCAAAGTTCAAAACGAACATCGTCGTGAATCGTTACGACTCCATCGAAGACGTGATCCACAGATCATCCAACTGGATCAGGCATGACGAAGAACTCGAAGCCATGCGAAGGAGACATGGATCTCTACCCGTCCACCAGCGGAATACCGGACTACCCGGGCAGCAGCCGCCGCCTAGGGCCGGAAATCACAACATCCCTTTCAAAGGACAAAGGAATTCCCCCCCAATCAAGAAGCACCCATTCCAAACCCAGAATCCGAGGGCCAATAACAGACCGAACCCGCGAAGCCCGTACGTTTTCAACGTAAATTCAGAAACCGCGGAATTCGAAGAACAGGTCGAAGCAGAGGAAACTCCTGGAGAAGTGCTAGTCAGCTCGAGAGACTTCCCACCATACAGCAACGAAGGTTTCCCGAAGCACGACCCGAAAGCGTGGTGTAACTTCCACAAGGTGTTCGGACATCATACGAAGAATTGTATGGTACTCCGTGCCCGCCTAGCGGAAAAGTACATCAATGGAGAGTTGGGGGAAATAAACTTCGGCAATGAGCTGAAAGGTTGGCAATCAACCGAGCAAAGCCTTCCCCAAAATCAACACCAGACCGGCCAGAAAAGAGAAGAGCAACATAGAACGCCGCGCGAAAGCATACAGCCTGGCAAAAGAGGACGGGTACATATGCTCGAGGAATCAGACGAGCAAACATACGAAGAAATGCAGAATTCCGGAGAGCAGCTCAGCGACATCCCCGAGCCCGTCGGTAGAATCTACACTATTGTGGGAGGTTCCCAACTGCATGGTAACTCAGTAAACTCCATCAAGGCCCATCAGAGGAAGCTCAAGGACGGACCGGTGATCGTACCGAGGCAAGAACCGGACTTCGAGATCTCATTCAAAGATAGTGAAGCGGCCACACTGATTGGTCCGCACGACGATGCGCTGGTCGTCACACTCCTGGTTGCCTCGTATACGATGGACAGGATCCTAATCGATAACGGGAGCTCAGTCGACGTGATCTTCCTGGAGCCGTTGCTAAAGCTGGGAGTAGAAGAGACAGAGATCAACAGAGAAGCCATCCCGCTAACCGGCTTTGATGGAGGAACCATCAACGCAGTTGGCACGGTGCGACTGTCCATCGCAGCAGCGGGGTTGGGAAGACCGAAAATTTCCTAGTGTTGGACTGCCCATCAGTTTACAACATGATATTAGGAAGACCCTGGCTGCATATGATGAAGGCCGTACCATCAACCTACCATCAACTAATACGCTTCCCGAATAGGGCGGGAAAAATCGTTGAAATTAAGGGAAATCAAAAACAATCCAGAATTTGCTACATGAGCGCGTTCCGGAATATCCAGACCGCTAAGGCCGGGAAAGAGCGATCTACCGCGTAGCAATTAATGGCGGTAGATGAGAAAGAGGACGACGGACGGGAAAGGGCCACCGATACGGACGGACCTAACCTGGAAATGACAGCCCAGGTCCAGATCGATCCCGACAACCCGGACCACCGGGTAGGAATCGGAAAAGGACTAGACAATGACGTCAGAAAAGATCTCCTCAAATTCCTGACCAAAAACCGGGACTGTTTTGCTTGGTCTCACAAAGACATGCCCGGAATAGACCCAAGCATTACAACCCATCGCCTAAACGTAGATCCGAGCTACAAGCCGGTTAAGCAAAAGAGGCGAAACCTAGGCCCGGACAGGGTCCAAGCCGTAAACGAAGAAGTCACAAAACTGCTGCAGACCGGATCCATCAGGGAAGTCAAATACCCGGACTGGTTAGCAAATACAGTAGTCGTGAACAAGAAAAACGGGAAGGCTAGAGTCTGCATCGACTTTACCGACCTGAACAAAGCTTGTCCAAAAGACAGTTTCCCAATGCCCCATATCGACCGTCTAGTCGAAGCCACATGCGGGCACGAACTACTGTCGTTCATGGACACATTCTCGGGATACAACCAGATCCTAATGCACCCCGAGGACCAAGAAAAAACGGCATTCATAACCGATAGAGGAATATACTGTTACAAAGTTATGCCCTTCGGATTAAAAAACGCCGGAGCCACATATCAAAGATTAGTCAACCAAATGTTCGCCGAACAACTCGGTAAAACTATGGAAGTCTACATCGATGATATGTTGGTAAAGTCCTCCCAAGCAACGGATCACGTGTCCCACCTAGAAGACTGCTTCAATATACTACGAAAGTATCAAATGAAGCTCAACCCGACGAAATGCACCTTCGGGGTAACTTCAGGAAAATTCCTAGGTTATCTGGTCACACAGCGAGGTATAGAAGCCAATCCCGACCACATAAATGCCCTCCAGAACATGCCCTCCCCAAGGACTGTTCGAGAAACGCAAAGGCTGACTGGGAGAATCGCCGCTCTTAACCGGTTCATATCAAGAGCCACGGACAAATGTTTACCCTTCTACAAACTATTGAAAGGTAATAAAAAGTTCGAATGGACCGAAGAGTGCGAAGAGGCCTTCCAAAAGCTGAAAAGGTACCTCTCCACCCCACCAATACTCACCAGACCAATCTTGGGAGAGCCATTGTTTTTATATCTTGCTGTCTCGCCATCGGCGGTGAGTGGAGTAATCGTAAGAGAGGACCGCGGAGAGAAAAAGCCGATCTTCTACATCAGCAAATCTTTGGAAGACGCTGAGACCAGATACCCGGCAATAGAAAAGCTCGCGCTAGCAATGATAACCGCAGCGAGGAAGCTTCGGCCTTACTTCCAGTCCCATACCATCATGGTAATGACGACCCAACCTTTGAGAATCATCCTCCACAGCCCGAATCAATCGGGAAGGCTCACGAAATGGGCTGTCGAGTTAAGCGAATTCGACATAGAATACAAGATCCGAACCTGTGCGAAATCACAAGTATTGGCTGACTTTCTCATCGAATTACCAGCCGACGGTTCAAAAGAGGGCCACGAGGAAGGAGAATGGAAACTCGAAGTTAACGGCGCGTCAAACCAAGGCGGATCCGGGATCGGAATTCGTTTGATATCCCCCACGGGAGAAGTGTTGGAACAATCATTTCGACTGAAATTCCACGCGACAAACAACGAGACCGAGTACGAGGCCCTCATCGCCGGCCTCAAACTAGCAAAAGCCGTGGGAGCCCGGAAAGTAAGGGCCCACTCCGACTCAAAACTAGTTACCAGTCAGATCAGTGGTGAATATGCTACCCGAGATGACAGGATGGAAAAATACCTCTCGGTAGTAAAAGGCTTAATTCAACAATTCGAACACGTCGAAATAGTCCAAATACCGAGGAGTGAAAACGCGTCAGCAGACGCATTGGCCGGGTTAGCTTCGACTTCAGACCCCGAGGTCAAAAGGATAATCCCGGTCGAAACGATAGACGAACCCAGCGTAACCCGCGAAGTTTGCAATATCCGAATGGAAGAGGATGATTGGAGGACCCCAATCATTAACTACATCCTAACCGGGGCCAAACCTCGAAACAAGCAAAAAGCTAGGAAACTAAGGATCCAAAGCGCTAGATTTTGCATGATCGGGGAAAAATGGTACAAACGTAGCTATACCGGACCCTACCTAAGGTGCCTAGGAAAGACCGAAGCTCAAATAGTACTTCACGAAATCCATTCGGGAGAATGCGGCAACCATTCGGGAGGAAGGTCTTTAGCAAACAAAGCAAAAAGGCAAGGCTTTTTCTGGGCCACTATGTTGGCGGACAGTGAAACCTATGCCAAAAGGTGCGACAAATGCCAGAGACACTCCCCGTCCATACATAGACCAGCAGAAGAACTCTCATCAGTCTCAGTCCCGTACCCGTTCATGAAATGGTCCATGGACATAGTAGGACCGTTCCCCCTGGCCCCGGCTGGGAAGAGGTTTCTACTCGTCGTGACCGATTACTTCTCAAAATGGGTGGAGGCAGAATCATACGCAAACATTAAAGATGTTGATGTAGAAAATTTCCTATGGAAAAACATCATCAGTAGATTCGGCCTCCCAAAGGAGATAATAGCTGACAATGGACCACAATTCATTTCAACGAGATTCCAGAACTTCTGCATAAACTGGAAAATATCCTTGAACACGTCCACTCCGAGATATCCTCAAGGCAATGGTTAAGCCGAAGTAGCTAACCGGGTAATAGTGGACGGAATCAAGAGACGCCTAGACACCAAAGAGGGACGATGGGCAGACGAGCTCATAGGAGTCCTTTGGTCCTACAGAACTACCCCGCGTAGAGCCACCGGGGAAACCCCTTTCTTAATGGTACACGGCACCGAGGCCATGATACCAGCAGAGATAGAGACACCCAGCCTTCGAAGGGAATTCGCCCCTTTAGACGCAGAACTCAATGACGAAATGAGGGAAGACCAGCTCGACTACATCTACGAAAGACGAGAACAAGCTTTGATAAGAATTGCCAACTATCAAAACTCGATACCTAGGTACTATAATTCAAAGGTCAAACGTCGAAAATTCATAGTGGGAGAGTTGGTCCTCAGAAAAGTTTTCCAGAACACCGCCGAGCTGAATGCGGGCAAGCTCGGGGCTAACTGGGAAGGACCTTACATCATCACCGAAGTAGTAAAACCTGGAGTATACCGGCTAGCCACTCCGGATGGAACAAGAGTCCTCCGCAGCTGGAATGCCATGCACTTAAGGAAATACTACGCCTAACCCGACCTACCCGATCTCCCCTGAACTACGTAATGACTTGATCCCAAAATTTGGGGTACGTAGGCAGCCCATCCTAAACAATGGGCGCAGTCTCAATCCAAACCCAAAACCAAACAGGCCCGAGAACTACGAATCGCAAGACTCAATAGGGCCGGCCTGAAAGGAAACATGTCCCGAAACTCCCGTCAAGGCGACAGGCCTACCCGGGTAACAGACCTATCACCTAAGGTAACAAACCTACCCGGGTAACAGACCCATCACATAAGGTGACAAACCTATCCGGGTAACAGACCCCCCACATAAGGTAACAAACCTACCCGGGTAACAAACCCATTGCATAAGGCAACAAGCCTACCCGGGTAACCAACCCGTTGCATAAGGCAACAAGCCTATCCGGGTAACAAACCCACCACAAGGGTTAATAAACCTAACCGGGCACCCAACCCGTCCCTTAAGGAGACAAGCCTAATCCTCTTAAAAAAATATGTAACAACATATGTCTGGCTTTTATAAATGTGTTTTTCAGAAAGCACAACCTGCGGGATATTATGAAGAACAAACAGAACAGACTAGGAGCACAACGACAAAAGGTACCCGTACGTTTCTCATACTTAGCAAATTTCAAACCTTCGATCTTTTTGTTATTCATCCTAGTATACGATAGGACATTCGGAACCTCAAATAGAAAAGCAAATATAGAAAAGTACGATTAGAAAAATAACTTAGAAACACAGACTAGTAGAGTATGGCAAGAAATTACGAGCATAGCATTAAATAGAAATAAGCAAAGGCCCTAACCACGGGCATATCCAAATCTTTACAAAAAAAGGGTTCAAGTCGCCGTAGACCTGCCCATAGAAATTGTTCTGGCCTTAGGCCTTATTAACTAAAAGCAAAAAAAAAATGGGGGACACTCTATGTGTCGACCCCGGGTATCTCCGCGACCTCTCGGTCCTCCTTCTCCTTCTCCTCTTCTCCTTCCGCATCGGCCTGGCCTCCACGCTCGGTTGGCTCCCCGGCGGTAGTTTCCTCGGCAACGGCGGGCTCGTTCAGGATCGGCTCTTCGAGGGCGATCTCCTCAGCGATGGTCTCCTCGGCAGCGACGGGCTCGTTCAGGGTCGGCTCCTCGAGGATCACCTCCTCGGTATCAGCGATGGCGGGCAAGGTGGGCTCATCGACGACGGTCTCTCCGGCCACAGGATCTTCAACGACGGGCTCGATGGCGGGATCTTCGGAGGCGGACTCCTTGGCGGATGATTGCTCAGACCGAAGGCTCAGATCTACAAGAGGAACACCGGTCAGCTCGGCATCTGGAGACAGAGCCGGAGACCCTATCAGCGGTGCCGGAACCGCGTCCAAGAGAGCTTGGTAGCGAGCAGCGTTGCCTTCTAGGACCTCCTTCTCAGCCTCGAAATCTTGGACGTTGCCGTCAATGATGTCTTGGATCAGCTCAAGGCAACCTTCGGCCTGATCCCAGCAACTATTGTCAGTGGCCGTACCTTTGTACCACGCGATTAGCGCGTCCCTTTCCTCCACCTTTCGGCGGTATCGGGCACGGACAGCTTTCTTCTCGGCCTCGCGATCGGCAGATCGTTGCCGGGCTTCAGCCAGCTCGGCGGCAAGGCGCTGCACATCCTCTTTCAAGGCCAAGGCCTCTTCCTCCTTCTTCTTGGCCAACTCCTCGGCCCGTCCTTTGGCCGCGTCAGAGGCCAGGATCTGCCTGGCGGCCGCCTCGCTCGCGCCCTGAGCCTCCTCAATCGTCCGGGTAGCGTTTGACAGCTTCTCCCGGAGATCGACGACTGTATTCCCAAGCCCCTTGATCCTAGCATCACAGGCGGCGACCTTCCTACCCATAACGACGATCTGCTCCGCCTTCACCCGGATGCCCTCCACGGCATCAGCCAACTCCCTCTCCTTCAACGCAAGCTGCTCGGAAGCTTGCGCGCCCTCTCTAGCCTCATATAATTGGTCCTCATAATCGAGGACCATGTCGTTGACAGAGGCGACGAGCTACACGTCCAAAAACCAAAGTTAGAAAAAATTAGGGAATAAGTAGAAGCCCAAACCTAAAGCCGGCAATGCTTACCAGAGTTGTAGCCGCAGCCATATCCTTGTACGGCCTCTTCTCCGCAATACTCCTGGGGACCCTGCCGACCCCACCGTTCGTTATCTGCCGGAGAAGACCGGCCGCCACCTTAGGCGCCTTATGGAGACCCTTGTCCCCCATTCAAGTGCACCCCGCCTTCCGGGAGACCATCTTCTCCCTGGTCTGCCCCTCAACCACCGGGGGAGTCAACCCCGTCTCCCTTGCCTCACCTCGGGAGGCCTCCTTCGGGCGCTCGCTCTCCCGAGCAACCCCCTTACCCTTCTCCAAAGCCCTCGCACCTCCTTGCGGGACCACGTCCCTCCTCGCCACCTCCTTCGGGGCCGAATCCCCCTTTGCCTTCTTCCGGACCCCAGAGTCCCCTCCTTCATGCGGCCTCTTCGCGGCCACCTCTGAGCCCGTCCTCGGAATAACTCCGTCCTGAGAAGGACGGATCACGCCCTTGGAAGGACGATCAGGAGCAGAAGGAGGGACAATCTCCCTCTCCGAAGGCTTCGCCAAAGGCGTAACCTCCGGGGTGCTCTCCCCGTCGTCGGAAAGTTCGACGACATCCTTCTTCTTGGTCGCCCCAGAGGCGACCTCAGCAAGAGACTCCCGAGCAGGAGTCTCATCGTTCCTCCTACTCGTCTCCTGACGAGCAGCCTTAGCCGGCGCAGACGCGCCAGGTCCCCTCTCCTCAACCCGCCTGCTCGTCTCTTGACGAGCAGCTCCAGCCGAGGCCGAACCTCCGGTCTGACCCTCCTGCCTCCGCCTCTGACGAAGACTCTGACCCTTCGGACGAAGAGCATCCATATCCTCTACACGTCGAAAATCCACACTTTAGAAAAAATAAAATAAAATAGACAAATACGAAACAAAACCAAAAAGACAGATTCAGAAATTGTACCCGGAAATTCCTCCTCGTCAGGCTCAATCCAAAGCCCGGCAGCTTCAAACCTCTCCTTCGTTAAGTTCGACCACAGCTCCGGACTAGTAGGAAAAAGCCTCATCTTCAAAGCCTTCCACTCTTCTGTGATCGGACGAGACTTAGGCTTCTCAGGGTCCTCGACTGCATAAAAAAGAGACAGGAAATTAGCAAACACACAAGAACAGCCGAATAAGAAAAATTAGAAAACCCAACCCAGAATCTTACATATCTCATGGACCCATTCATTCCTATAGCCCAGCCAAGAACCGAGCGTTTCCTGACCGGCCATGAAGAAGAAATACTTGTGGGTCCAAGCACTCTCCTTCTTGGGAAGACCGGTTATGATCTCCCCTTCCTTGACGGATAGGAAAAACCTACCCTTAGCCTGACCGTTAGCCTTGATGACCAAGCCCGTCAACAAGTCCCAGATTGTAAGTGAATACAAACACTCGTGGGACCGGACAAGCAAGGCCATCAAGATCCGGATAGAATTCGGGCTAAGTTGCCCGATAGAAACCCCTAGGTAACTAAGATACCTTAGGATGAGCTCGGGAATAGGAAATCTAAGCCCCCCGGACTCAAAAAACCTCTGATATACACAGATCCAGCCGTCCGAGTTCTGCTCGTCGGCATGTTCATCCGGACTCGGTAACCTAAGCTCTATCGATAAGGGAATCTTATATTCTACCCGGATCCTAACCAGATCATTAGGTTTCAGAACTGACTTAGGAGAATCTGTAGTCAGAAACTCCGTTTGCCATTTCGAAACCGTCTTTTTAGGGCCCATTTTATAAGAATATTTTAGAAAAAACCAAAAGGAATCTAGACGAGCACAAAAATCCAGAAAAGGCTACCCAGAAACTGGAAAGTACAGAGATCCAAGAAAACAGAAAAAGCGATATCTAGAAACCTAGAACAATCTTCAAACAGACTCACAGAGAAAAACGAAGAAGAAAGGAAGAACCTGGATCTCTAGACACGAAGACAGACCTCAGAGCAC
Organism: Parietaria judaica; assembly: GCA_954871525.1. Classification (NCBI taxonomy): domain Eukaryota; kingdom Viridiplantae; phylum Streptophyta; class Magnoliopsida; order Rosales; family Urticaceae; genus Parietaria; species Parietaria judaica. The sequence goes on from OX940868.1 coordinate 7,774,088, forward strand.
CTCCGATGGCGATTCGCGGAATTTATCTCTCTAAAACTCAAAGCTTTTCTCTCTCTAAAAATTCGAAAATGGCATTCGAATACCACACAGAGTATATATAGAGGAAAGAGAAAAGAGGTTACCTTCGAAAGACGTGCGACGGGTTGAAGCTGAAGAGACGTGCCCATTTAATGCGAATCACTCGAGTATTTATACTCGTAAATTGTCGCTGATCCTACGGTTAGGGTTTCCTCGAAAAACGCAACAAACCTCATCCTACGGTTTAGATCAGCGAGCTATCCGGCGACACGTCAGCACGACAGTTGTGTCAGGAGAATGTGAAGAGTTTATTCCCTTCGAACTCCGCAAAATGGGACACGTGTTGTAACTGTTCCCGCCCAAAATTCGAAGCGACGATTACAGCTTCAAGACCCTATCCGTCCATCTGATCTCGAAATTATCCAAAATCCTGCCTGGATTATGCAGATTTACGGCAAAAGTCACAAATTTAATTAATCCTATCCGGCACGAATTTTACATGATTTCATCGAGTAAATACTATAAAATTTACTTCGTATTTTTTATAGTAGGGGGCTAACTGTTGATGTACAAATTCGTCATTATTTAATATGACATAAAGTGCTAAGGTTGTGAATTAATTAAATTTACAAACCATGATAAAAGGCTTTAAAGAAACAAACTGGTATTCGTAAAAGCCCATTTGAGAAGCCCAAAGAGATTCTCAATCAGACCAAGAATCTACGGATACAGGCTACTCGGCCCAATGAGTTCTAAAGCCCAAATTCATTCGACATCAGCCCAGAAAGACGAGGGTAGAGTCGTCATATTCTCTACCCGGCATCATATTTCAAACTCAGACGGAAGACCAGGAACACAGAGTCAAATCTCCAACGGGCATAATTCAAACACGACGACGAGAACGAAGTCATGGGACACGTGTAGCCAGATCGTCCATTCAACCCGGTCAGCACGGAGTGAAGACCCCTTGATTCCTGGAAGTTCAAAGGGAAGAATTGAAGTCTATAAATGCCAAAGCTCGAGCTCAGATCAACACACACGCATACTCACAACCTCGAGAGAATACATTGAAGAGTTTCTACCCGGCATTCTTGTCCTTCTGAGATCTTATTGTATTCTTTCTCTCCTTCTCTATTCTTTTCTATTCTCAGACGTGATCTAGCTGCCTGTAGCTATCCGTCTATGTTCATTGTCGCAATAAACTGACAGAGGAAGTAGTCAACTACCGCTTTGGGACGAACCTCTATAAAAAAATCCCTCGTCTCATTTATATCGCTTATATACATATATATATATATATATATATATCGTGAGTGAATCGTGAGCTTGCAACGCGAGAGATCGGATTCCATCAAATTGTTTCATCCAAAATTATCATACGCTCACAAGTCACACTTGACTGATTGAGGTGGGAAACCACGTCAACAGTCATCCACTTTGATGACATGTTAGTGATTGTTGCTAAAGCAATGTAACATTCTCAAATTGGGTCGTCCAGCTCCATGATTCTCTAATCATTGCCTATGTGATTTTGACTAATCTCGTATCAGTCAAATCATCATACTAGTCGCAAACGCATATTATATTAAGTCATTGTCCTTATTCCTATGACTTCCTCGACTAGGGAAATTTAGGTGAATTGTTAATCTCACATTAATAATTACCCTTTTTGGACTATTGTTTATCAATCAATATTAAATTCGCACGAGGTATATATATTTATAAACAATTAGGAACTTGCCATAAATAATAATAATAATTGCTTTAATTGAATTCTAACTGAATTGTTTCTGAAACAAATAACTGAATAATCGAATAAGTACTGAACATAAAACAGTAATAACGTATGTTCTAAGAATCCTCCAGGTACCGAATACCAATATTCTTGGTATGACCCGCATGCTTCTCATGCGCCAAATATGTTTAGACTAGACTCTGCTAATCTCAACTTCGCCTCTTTCGATGAAATCTCGTATGAGGTGAAGTCGCCGGAGTATGTGTTTAGACTTGTTGTGAAACCTTGGTTCCCTTGCTTGAGCAATGGCTCCATTGTTGTCAAAAAATAGTTGAACTGCATCTGATATGCTAGGAACAACTCCAAGACCAGAAATAAAATTTCTTATCCAAACACCTTCTTTGGCCACTTCACTAGTAGCAATATACTACGCCTCGGTTGTGGAATCAGCTACAGTTTCTTGTTTGGAACTATTCCAAATTATAGCTCCACCATTGAGGATAAATACATAGCATGTCTGAGACTTTGAATCGTCTCGATCTCTCTGGCAACTGGCATCAGTGTATCCACTTAACACCAATTCTTCATCACCGCCGAACACAAGAAACATTTCTTTGGTTCTTCGTAAGTACCTCAGAATTCCTTTCACAGCGGTCCAGTGCTCCAAACCTGGATTACTTTGAAATCTACTAGTCATGCTTAATGCAAATGACATGTCCGGTCGAGTACATCTCATGGCATACATAATGGACCCAATAGCTGAAGCATAGGATACCTTGCTCATTTCTATTTTCTCATGCACTGTAACACTGCAATGATTTCTTGAAATCTGTATGCCTGGGTTACTCGGAGTAAACCCTTTCTTGGACGAACTCATGTTAAACCTTTTCAACACTTTGTCCAGATATGTACTCTGACTTAATCCTAAAAGCCGTTTGGATCTATCTCTATAGATCTTAACACCTAACACGTAGTTGGCTTCTCCTAATTCTTTCATTAAGAAACATTTTCCCAACCATTCCTTCACTGATTGAAGAACTGGAATTTGATTTCGAATTAGGAGTATGTCATCCATATACAATCCTAAGAATACTATTGCGCTCCCACTAGACTTCATGTACACACACGGTTCGTTTTCGTGTTTCGTAAAACCAAACTGAGTAATGGCCTCATTGAAACGTCGATTCCAACTCCTTGATGCTTTCTTAATACCGTACATTGACTTGTTCAATTTACAAACCTTAGTGGCGTTCTTAAGGTCGATAAACCCTGCAGGTTGTGTCATGTACACTTCCTCTTCCAGAATCCCATTAAGGAAGGCGGTTCTAACATCCATCTGCCAAACTTCATAATCATGAAATGCGGCGATAGCTAGCAATATCCGAATGGATTTGAACATGACAACAGGAGAGAACATTTCTTTATAGTCAATACCATAAATTTGGCGGAACCCTTTTGCAACCAGTCTTCCTTTGTACGTTTGTACGTTGCCATCGATGTCAATCTTATTTTTGAAGACCCACTTGCAACCTATTGCTCTACATCCCTTAGGTGCATCAACCAACTCCCAAACTTGATTAGTGTGCATGGAGTCCATTTCAGATTTCATGGCTTTTAGCCATTTGTCGGAGTCCGTGCCTCCCGCTGCTTCTTTGTAAGTCAAAGGCTCATTGTCTTGTACTATTATGTATTCTTCATCATTTAGAATGAGAAGATTCATTCTGTCAACAGGACGATGATCTCTAATTGATTTACGCAATGGTGGTACATCTTGAATTTCTTCATCAAGCACATATTCATTCAGTAGATCTTTAACTGGTTGTGCTTCTTCCATTTCTTGGTTTCTGTCAATCTCAACATTTGAGGTGACTTCAACATTCAACGGATAATGATATTCAAGTTATTATCGCGGTTGAATGTACTCTTCTGTGATAGGAACTTCCTGAAGTTCTTCACTCGAAAGAACTTCTCTAAGTTCAATCTTTCTCCCACTAGTTTTTTCTGGCAATAAAGCTTTCTTCCAGAAATACACCAGATCGAGCAACAAAAACTTTGTTCTCTTTTGGGTTGTAGAATAGGTATCCCCTTGTTTCTTTTCGGTATCCTATAAAAGTACATTTGTCTGATTTGGGCTCTAATTTATTAGATATTAAACGCTTCACGTAAGCGTCACATCCCCAAACATTCATAAACGACATACCAAATTTTCTTCCAGTCCACATTTGATGTGGTGTTGTTTCAACCGCTTTAGTCGGGACACAATTAAGTGTCAGGGCAACAGTCAGTAATGCATATCCCCAAAAAGAGGAAGATAGTTCCGAATGATTTATCATAGATCTGACCATGTCTAACAAGGTTCTATTTCTCCTCTCAGAAACACCATTCCATTGTGGCGTTCCTGGAGGGGTGAGTTGTGTAACAATTCCATTGTCTTTGAGAAGGTCCAGAAATTCATGGCTCAAATATTCACTGCCCTTGTCGGAACGTATCACTTTTATTTTCTTGCCTAACTGGTTATGTACTTTATTCATGTACTCTTTGTACTTTTCAAAGGCTTCGGATTTATGTCTCATCAGGTACACATAACCATACCTGCTGTAGTCATCCGTGAATGTAATGAAGTAAGAGTATCCTCCTCGAGCTTGTACATTTAGTGGCCCGCATACATCTGTATGTACACGGCCTAATAAATCACTAGCTCTCTCACCAAGGCCCTTAAAAGGACTCTTCGTCATCTTGCCTAATAAGCACGCTTCGCAGACATCGTAAGATTCAAAATCAAAAGAGTCTAAAAGTCCATCTTTATGGAGCTTATTAATGCGACGCTCATTAATGTGGCCAAGAGGACAGTGCCATAGGTAGGACAATTCTTATCATTAAGTATATATCTAGTAATAAAATAGTAAAACTTTGGATTGCGGTAATATTTATTTTAAAATTCAAATAATAGTAATCTCCATTGTTGCTTATTCCATTGATTGATTTCTGAAAATGAGGCATGATGGTGCTAAGAATCTTGTCAACAACTCTTTGTCGACCATGACAACATTGCTTCTTATTAGATGCATTGTCATTATTCTCTTCATCCAATGGAGGACCTTTTCTTTTATCCAGTAAGCCATTCCTAAGGACCACTACAGGCGATATATTAGCAGATGTCATATCTTTAAACTACACAAAGCAAAGTGAGATTTAGTTAGTAAGCAATTTTATTCATAACAACGATGTATTGGACTTTTTATTACACGTTGTACGTAATTTTATCAAGTAACTAATCTCTCAATTCCTTATCAATAAAATATTAGGTCTCGGATCCACAATTAATTCTTCCTTCATGTACGTTGAGGCGGCCATAAATTCTAATTAATTTGGTAGGTTTAAGATTAATTACCGAAACATAATTAATTATTATTCATGTACGCTGAGGCGGCCATGAACGATAATTAAATAGATAAGTAAAATAATCACAAATCATATCTCTATATGATTCCTTTAACTAAGTCTTGAACCCTTTCTTATTTAGTTCTTTGTTTCTGGTTGACATATCCAATATTGTTCACCAATCAAGTTTGACCTCTCTGACCTACCGGCGAGGATTACACCCGTTCGCGTCATGCAAAGATAAAATCATGCACGTACGCTGAGGCGGCCACAAATGAAATGATCAATGCTTAACGAGGGTGTCAGATGCGAAAACATAAACTTGATATTTACGGTTTTGAGGGAATCGGAAAGTCAAATATTCTTTAAGAAATTTTAGTAATATCTTTAACTAATTATAATTACAAAATTATAACTAAATTGAATTAATCAAGATTAACTCAATTATATTAATTTATAGAACTTTAGTAATTCATATTATAACTCTTTATAACTAAGACTATATACTAAAATAAAATCAACATATTTTAATACATTTAATTAAACTCCTTTAAATCAACACATAAAGATTATATTTATTTCTAAAGTAAATATTTAATCTAATTATTGTCATAAAATTATTTTATACACTATAGTTTTCTAATTACAACTCTTTATAATAAAACTATCAAATAAAATAAATATGAAAATATGTTTTAAACTATTTAAATAATTAATTTATTAATCAGATTATTAAATATTAATAATTTAAATAAATAAGATTAATATATATTTATTTCCAAAATAAATAAATAATCTAATTATTATAAAATTAATAATGTATTTATTTCTAAAACTAATAAATAATTTAATTTTTCATCCCATAATTATTTTATACACCATAGTTTTCTAATTACAACTCTTTATAATAAAACTATCAAATAAAAATAAATATGAAATAACTTTTAAGCAATTTCAAAATAATTAATTTAATAATCAGATTATTAAATATTAATTTTCTGAAATTTATTAAATTAAATCGGAATTTAATTTATTAAATGTTATTAGGTTAAATAATTTAACCCACTTTGAGATGACAAAACCCTAGGTTGGGTGGTTGACGGTGCTGACTTTCGGCGACATGGCGGCGGAACTTTGCCGGCGACGTCTTCAGCAGACCACGGCGACGCGAGGAGCGAGCTCCTTCAGCCCGTGGATTCCCGTGAAGCGAGAGGCCGAGCTTCCCTCCCTCTCTCTCTCGCGCGACTGCCACGCCGAGCTCCACGGTGATGCAGACCTCACCGGCGACGCAGCAGAGGGCGAGCGAAGGCGACGAGTTCGCCCGGATCCGTGGCGGTCGAACGGACCTGCTTCGAGAAGCGAGTAGGTCCCGATTGCCAGCGAGATAGAACCTCGCCTCTGTGACGAACAACGATGTTCAAACGCGTCTCGTTCGTCGTCGAGGAGCAGCCCTGCACTTATGCTTTGGGTAACCCCGTGTGACTGTCGCACGGTGGCTGCTCCTTCTTGCTCTGCCGCCGATCAGATCGGATCTTAGCCGGAATCTCCCAGATTTCCGGCGAACGAATTTATTATTGAAATCGTTCCGAAAAAAAAATTCTCTATTTCAAAACGTTTCAGAAACGTTACCAGAAAATTCAGAAAATTATTCCGCACACAACAATGATTTTTGCCAAATTTTATCTCGATAAAAAATCACAAAATCGTTACGTGATTCAAAGTCTTGACTTTGATACTGTTGATGCCGTTTTTTGGATCAAACACTGTTGAGGCCCAAGTTGTGTATTTTGGGCCTGGCCCAATGTCGTTGGTGACGTGGCGGGCTTCTGTTGAGTTTTGGATGGGCCTTGGATGGCCCAGTTATGGGGATGATGGCTTTTATTATCAATGATTGTTCTCTTTTGATCCTCTGTTGACTTCGGGGTGATCACCTGTTAACTTCAGGGTGAGATTTTTAGTTGACCGATTTGGGGACCCTGAGTAGGTATTCTTGGCACCAGCCTGGTCAAAGGTCTCTTTTGCCGCTCGAGGTCCTAAGCGACCCGGGTTTACACACTACTTGTTACCTCAGGGCCAGAGGCCGGGGTTACAGGTTCGGGAACCGCTCATATCGTAGGTACCGGCGAACGGGGGAGTGCTTTTGACCAGGAAGTGAATCCTGAGAGGTTAGACTCTCGTCCTGAAATGGCTTGTTCTAGTCCGGGCAGGAACTATCCTCGGAGCCCCGGTATCTTATTCAGATCCGGGAACTAAGAGACAGGACCAAGGCCGCACAGATCTTTAGAACAAGGGCAGGCGGGGTCATGGACCTTCCCTAGGATTTTCTCTAGGGGATTCTTCTCAGAGTGATCCCTCAGCCGTCCGGATCTTAGTGGGAATTCCCCTAGGTCGGGCCCCTCGTCCTGAATTGTGGGCCCAGGCTCGTGTCCTCAGGCTATATCCTCAGCCGCGCAATGGACTGGGGAGATAGACTGGACACCGCGTAGAACTGGGCCTATCAGGCGGACCAAGGACCAAGTGGGAATTTCACCAGGGCTTCCGCTTTTCGTAAATCTCTCACTTTTTAGAACCTGAAAAAAGGGAACACCCGAGGTCAGGGGAAACAGGGGGGGTACCCCCTGATTCACCTCCGACGCTCAACATTAGAACGGTATTTGAGGGGAGGCGAGTATATCGGGGGTAGAGAGAGAGAGAGAACTCGAGTCGAGTGAGTTCGAATGAGTTACCATTTTAACTGAACTGAGCTTCTATTTATAGTAGGGTCCGGGGGCCCACGTGTAATAAAATATTGTCCCAGGGGTCCCCGGGCAATTTTTTATTTATTTTTAGGTCCCCGACAAAGATGGAGCGATCCCGGCCGTCTGAGCGGGATCGAACGGCCCACATTTCCCTCACGTGGGCCACTTGCGCGCGGCATCAAAGGGCAGGGGTCATCCCCGCCCTACGCGTGGCCATCGAGGGCCAGCCCCTCGCAAGTGGGCCCCGCGGGGTGAGGCAGCCTCTGGGCTCGCCACGTGGCATGATCCTGGGAACTACTGGCTTCGCGGGTCCAACCGGGTGCTTCCCGACCTCTTTTTTGCTCCCGGGCCTGTCCCGTGTCCGTTTTTTACAAACTTTATGTCGTTTTTGGGTGTTTTCATTTTTTTACGAACACCGGGGCACTTTGTTTTTTGAAAACGGGCCTCCGGAGGGAATTTTGGGTTTCGAAATTGATTTAATTAATTCGTAATCTTAATTAAAAGACTAATTGAATTAATTAATTAATTAACGGAAATTATTGAGATAATTTCCGTTTAATTAATTTATTTATAAAAATCAATCCCGTTTTTACCCGTAACAGATACCATTGTTTGAACTGGTCCCGATTTAACGGGTCGATTAATGGCGGAAACATTAATCGAATTCCATATATTATTAATCGATGAATCACGTAGCGTATAGAATTAGATATACCTCTTGTTGCGTGCGTGATCTCATTCCCGGAGTTGTTCGTTGTCGATCTTCGAGCACGGAGCTTCAATCACCGAATGAAGCCTCTATCAGTATCCACCACACTAACGGAACACCAACGCACTTCTCTAAGTCGGTGGCCGGATTATCTACGGATCGATGTTAGTCGGATGCCGGAGATGTGACGGAGAACGGAGGCTCCACCGTGGAGCTCGGACCGCGCGAATCCCGAGGCGGGGCTAGGGAGACTCGCGGCTAGAGAGAGAAAGGGAGAGAGACTCATTTTGTGAAAGCTTTGATTGATGAGGTTTAACCCTAAACCTCATATTTATAGACCTAGGGTTTTATCATAATGGGCTTTACTAATTAAAACCCGTAAGATATTAATTAATCAAATTAATTTATAATTAATCACATTAATTATTGTGGGCCCCTGTCGGTCCGATCCCGGTCTTAGGGCATAATCCCCTTCATATAAGAACTGTAATAGGGGTTGAGAACGTCGAATTCGGTTATACACTGATACTATCTTGGTTCTCGGTGAAAGTGGCACAGAAGACGAAGTGAATATCCCCGAATGGCCACTAAATTTGGTTATCTAAGTTTAGTGTTAGTTTATCTGAACTCAGTCTTGGTATCCACGAATGAAAGCTACGACCCAACCAACACATTCTAACATCAATGTCGGTGATATTATCTGCTGCGAATGAGAAGAATCGTAGGTCACTGGTAATATCGTCGAAATCAGATCTATGAACACCGAATTTGGCGAGTAACATATTCGTATGTTAATACCAATACTAAAGTCAGTGATGCATGGCCGAATAAGTGGAACCTAAAGTCAAATATAGTAAAACCGAGCTCGGCGCTAGTATCACCAAACTCGGATTATGAACGCCGACCTCGCTCGGCAATAGAAATCACTAAACTCGAAGACAAAAATTATAATATAAAAAAAAATCCAGATGTTGGACCTTATGTTCCCTGCTGCCTAGAAAAAGCCAACGTTGGTTACAAATCGCAGTTGTCCGGCTCTCAAAACTATCTGGCCAAAGTTCTAGTCGCATGGGCTTATCAAACCATCCTCCAAGACTCTATGCTTCATAACGTCCTTGCCTTACCGGATATAACGGATTGTTGGGAAATTCATTACGTTTTTCGATAATATTATCACGATTTATTCCCTCAAACCGCCCGAGTAACATTTAAAACATTATTTAAAACGGAAAACTCGGTATTCATACAACGGTCCGACTATCGGATAATAACCAAAATCAAGATCTAATAAATTATTACTAATTTAACTTTTCATAAATTTATTATTTATAATCTAGTCTATAGGAAATAAATAAACTGTAAATAAATGTTTGCATTTATTGACCCAATACATAAGGCCGTACCTCAGGTGATGACGATTCCGGATGCGCGTTCTGAATTGGGCAAGGCTTCGCCGACACTAAGGGAAACTCCCGTGATCTTCCGGGATATTCTCTTGGACTCCTTGTACTGAAGAGTGGGCTTCGCCGGCAGAACTCCGTCGCAAAAACTTTAACTAATGGTTCTTTTAAAGCTTTCGGAGAATAACTTCTCACTAAGCCGAACTAGAAAAGAGAGGTCAGAGGCTAAGAAATTCGCAGACTCTACAGAGAGAGAGATAAAATTCTTGCTCTGGGGAGAGGTGTGTGAAATGTGTAGAATCAGTCATGTATTTATAGGCTCATGGAAAAGCTAATAAGGGAAGTTTGCTTCCTTGAATTTCGAATTCTATGATAGATAAATATAATTAATCACTCAAACCAATTACCAAGATTGATCACCAAAGATCCAATGGTTCAAATGAATTAGAGATTTAACCAAATAAGGAAACCATGAATAAATCTATTATCCAATCACTTCCTTATTTAAGAGAATTCAAATTCCCTATGCATGCATATGGAAATTTTGAAATCAATAGTCTAGATCCAATGGTTGAAATTAATTTCATAACCAATCTAATGGACCATATTGATTTAGCATAAAGTCAAGCCTCATTACTTGTTCACCAAGCAAAAATTCAACCTCCATCATAAAGAATTCGAATTTTGCATTTCCATATATACATGTTAATTAATTTCCAATCCAATGGTTAAGATTAAAGCTTAAACTAATATAATGGACATAATTAATCATCCATATTCGACATCCATGCTTGGTCACCAAGTCATTTTTGAACCATGTTTTCCAAAATAACTATCATGATCCAACGGTTAAGATTAAACTTGACCGATCTAATGAACCAAATTAATTTCAAGGTTTTTCCATTACTTAAACATAGGTACTTATGCCGCATATTTAGAAAGTCCAAATCCAAGTAAATTTGTGTAAGCCCAACTCACATATTTACTTGGGCCACATCATTTCTACACATTCATATATATACCAAATATATATTTTATTTAAAAAAACATAAATCTATTAATAATTAATTAATTATTAATAATTAAATCCAAATAATTAAATTATATTATTAACCTCTGATCTTAATATCACACACTAAATGTCCTGGTGTACCACCATTTAAATTCGTGAAATGTGATTAAATTTCATATATTTACGAAAACGATTGTAAACTTGGAAATTGTTTAAATCACAAACCGTATGTCGAAATGACTCGGTTCCAAAAGCAAAGTCTCTTAGAATTTAATTTCCAACAATTTTACAATTGATGAAAAATTAAAATTCAACTTACTTTTATCAGTTAAATTTCCAGCACCAAACTTTGTTACTTTTGCAACTTGGAGTGAAATTCTTTATGAATTCTGAAAAATGATAAAACATATCGACTGTTTAGATTATGTACGTATCATCCGTTCCGAAGCTAGTTGGGGGAGCATGGACCCGTATCACTAAAGGTCCAACGAACTGTTAGTGGTTCGTCAAACCTCGGTGTTATTCCACTATAAACCTAAGGATGCACTATCTAGTGATACAGTATATATTATTCCCTTTTAGCAAGGTTTCCATTGATACAATCAAATTCGGTTTATTGATCTTTCACTTGAGATCCATACACGAGTATGCGATTTTTACTATTTTTCCTTCCATTGCATTTTCATCCTTAACTCAGTTAGTAAACTCACTTATGGTTTCAATTCATAATTTGCGCACGGGTACCTCTCACTTCTCACCACTAACAATCAAAGGAATTATCTTGACTCTGAAGAGAGCTATGAGATGTCCGTTTCTATGACCAAGCTACCCTTATCTGTTGACTATCATATTCCCAAAATAGCAACATTGGGAACGACAATAAATGTGTTCTTTAACAGTTAAATCAACGAACAATCAAGTCAACATTCCAGGCTCGAGGTCACTAAGGGCTTAGATCGAATATCCATTTTATCTACTAGTAACTCAACTCTAAGTTGTCAGTGACTTATATGAAAACTTCCGGAGTTTAAGTAAGTCCAGTCCAGTATGAAGCCGCTTCATACTTAATGCACTTCTAGTGAGTGTGATTCACACACTTAATCATGAATAGAATTACATCACTTAGTCACTTTAATGACTTTATTCGATTAATAAGCTCGCACTCAGTTAATCAAGTCACAGACGTTTTAAGTTCAGTTATTATGATTATTAATTCTTCCTCACATTGACTCGGTTGTGATAATAATAACATAATTGCATCATTTATGAACTATGGAACAAACATTCCATTTTACTTTACTAGAAACTATAATAATATTACCATAATATGTAACATCTTTTATTCACCAACTTTGGTCAAAATCTTTTACAATTAGGAAAAAGACGGCTTGTTTAAGGACACATGTCCAACATAACGGTGCGTTTTTACACCAACTCATCCTTCGTAGGTGTGTTTTTTGAGTGCGGAGGTCCTCTTCTTTTACATTTGCGGTACTGACTGTACTCTCACCCGCAACAGCTTCACAAAGGTCACCGGCCGCTCGTTTACGGACGTGCCTTCCGATGACAAAGTAGACCGACAACACACCAATTCGGGTCTGCTCGTAAGACTGTTTTAGAGGCATGCGGAAGGCCACGACTTCCAACCTATTATCTCGCTTCTTGACATTGGAGGATCCCGACGAATTTTTCAAGGTCGAGCTTCTAATACTAGTCGAAGTAGTTTTGATGGGAAAACACCCTAACAAAGAAGTTCACAATTGTTCCCTCCGCATGGTAGATGTTTGTGGGCCTATAAGTCCTAGCATGGAATCCGCAAAATAATGGAGAAAGATGTGACGAATGAATTCATGGACTACATGCAGTAGAGTTTTAGACTTTCGAAAAGGCCCCAAAGACGATTCAGCCGGACTGAGAACATGTCGCACATGATGCTCTCATGGTCATGCCCAAGTAAGATGAGTAAGGGAGTGGAGTTCTTGAGGAAGCTTCTATGCGGCCCCGAGGTTTGTACTCATCATTTTAAAACAAGACTTGTTTAGTATGCCGTAAATATTTTTGTGTAACGTGTAGTTTTTTATTTCACTTTCTCAGGAGCTCGTTATCGATCGTCGCGCTTCGACGAAGAAGGTGTCTGGGACGATCCCCGAGAAAGTGCCTGACACGGCGGTCCACGGGCTCGAGATTTGTATATATACTCTTTAACATACGAATTGTTAGGTTAAAGTTAACATTTATTTGTAATGTATAACTTTGTATGTTGTATTTTTAGGAGGTTATTAATAAAGATGACGCTTTGACGGGGATATTTCTTGAGACAACATCAGAAATAGTCACTCCTACGGTCCAAGGTCCCAACCACAAGTCATAAATGTTGATTGACCAAATGTTGTATGTCCCGGTCTAGAGGAACGCACCGCCCCTCCAGCAAGTAAGAGGCATCGGCACACGTCGAGACCGTCGCAGACCGAGGTCGACATCGCCTCTGCATTTGCCAAATTTTGTGAGATATTAGCAGAGTTGAAGCATAGGCTATATCACGATTTTGAGTCGGTCAGAGCTGCTGTTGCAGCTCACCGGTGCCTGTTCCACCCCGTCCGAATCATGTATCGCAAATTGAGGTCGGATCCTCAAAGACAATAGTCGTTCTCCCGAGAAATATGGAGGGTGGGGTTGTACGAACTCATGATGTACGACTGCACTCTTATCTCATTTATCATTGGATGACTTAGCTCTACTTCGGTGCACGCTTTGGGTGTCCGACTTGCTGCCCGGTTCACCGAAAGAATTCCAGGGAGTGATCCACATGTACAAAGGGCCTTTTCTGTACGAGATTCCCTTAAAGGATGATGTAAGTATTTTAATATTTGAAGCCCTATTATTTGGTAACTGTCAAAAATGTTTATTATAATATTATGATGCAGCATATCAACGAAATCGTCCACATCCTACAAGACCGGATTATGATTTACGGAAGATTGATTTCAACACCGTTGCAGTTGACCCCAATTTTCAAAGTCACGGCTGTATTCCCCTGAAAAAGAAATCTGACTTGCAAGCTCATGTGCTAGAGATATGCAAGCAAGAGGGGCACATGCACGCTATAAGGGGGGATTAAACGAGTTCTAATCCCGCTAGGACTCAGAGACGGCAAGTGTCCGTATATAACTCGTTACACACCGTGATAACTTCTGACAATATCCAAGAAGTTTTTGCCCCGTATAAGTCAGGGTTGTGCAAGGTGTGCTAGGCACTAAAAATTGAAATGCGAGGCGATGCACACAAGAAAAAATCCCACGTGCCATAATAAAAAATTGGGTGAGTATTGGAAGTAGCATACATTAAGTTTAATAATCAACAGTCTAACTTTTAATTTTGATACAGGGCGGCCGATAGTGGCGTGTTCTTCATCAACAACATCGAGTACCTTGTGATGATTGGATAACAGAATTGTGACATTCTAAACCCCACCAAGGTGGCTAGCTATAATGAGAGGTTGGTGGTCAACTTCTTCTACCAACGGGAGCGAGGTAGAAGATCCTTAACTTCTGATTAGAATCTGTGAAACATTAACAAAATTCATTTTATTAAGTAGTGAATATTAATTAATTTTTCATTTATTACATCCTCGTTATCGGTTTATCAAGTATTTTTGCAATGCTCTCGTTAAATGTTGTAAATAAAAACAAACAATTTTATTCCATTACAATACAGGTACAAACAAGACCGGAGAAAAATTACAATGCGGTTACGAAGAAGACCGAAAAATAATTACAATGGGGTTACAAAATCAGGATCTACACATGCATGGATTTCGAAACACAAAATTCGATTACAACACGGTAGAGAGAAAGAAGAACACGTGAGAGGGAAACAAGATCTTTCCAAGGACCTGACATTCAATTTGCCGTTAATCTCTCCTCGCAATATCTCCATCAGCCCCGTAATCACCATCTTCAATCTTTAAAGCGCATACTCATAGAATGGCGGATTATGGCTTTCAACTATACCGGGATTCTCCTTTTAAATTGACTGCTTACTCAGATGCGGATTGGGCTGGCTGTAAACTCACTTCACTGGGAATCCCCCTTTTGTGCTTCACTTTTTTGGTGAAAGAGCATAAAAGTGTGTCGTATTCGCACGAAAGAAATGGGATAGAAGTACATATGGACAAATATTAACCAAAATCTAGATATGGAAATCAAAAAATAAAATTACAGAGAATGAGACAAAAAAGAGAAAACGAGATGGAGACCACAAATGGAAAAGACAAGTCACATAATTCTGTATGGAAATATATAACTTCGAGAGGCTAGCTTTCTCGATAGCATCAGAAAAATGATATCAACAAAACTAACCTTTAAAAGTTATAATGCCCATGTTGAGGAGAAATTGTTGACCCAATGTCTTAATGCCCGTCGCCGAATAACAAATAAACAAAGAAGCACATTCGATTAGCGTAGAAATCCGTAATAACATCATCGAATTCGGATATCATTTCCTAAAGTCGTAGTTAATATCTCCAAGGTCAGACTTATTATCACCAAAGTCGGAATTATTATATCCGAGGTCAGCGTAATATCACCGAGTTTGATATTATTATAAAATCATCGACCTCCAAATTCGGCGTTAAAATAACCGAATTCGATTTTATTATAAAATCCTCGACCCCGGGGTTACCATGCCCGAAGTCAGTGATAATAAACCTAGAGAGTCGGTGATGTGAAAATATCGGTTATGTTAACATCGGCTTCTGGTATTATATACCGAGATCGGTTTTAGCAACTCCAACTTTGATAATAACAACACCTAGTCGTAGTTGTTAGACAATTTTTTTTCAGTGGCACCAACTGCCGTTGCCTGAGATCTCAAGACAAGGTACCTAATCCAAGATTGTTGACGGTTTTTCCCACCTTAACAGCTTTAGTGAATGTGCTGTGTGATTATTGCTCAAAATGAAATGGATGCGGATCTTCGCGTTGCAAGATCTCAAACACTCGTCGTATATATATATATATATATATATATATATATATATATATATATATATATATATATATATATATATATATTATAGAAATAAGATATAATATTTGTTTAAAGAGGTTCGTCCTAGGGCGGTAGTTGACTAAGTCTTCACTAAGTTTATTGAAATAAACGAACATGAACAGAAAACCTACATGCTACAATTCGTGTTTGGACAGTAAAAAGAAGAACACGGAACCAAAAGAACCCACTTCCTTATTATATTTCCGAGTTGAAAAGTTGTAAGTGATCCTCTTAGTGAAGCGCACCTCATTCTTTGTATTGAGCTGGTATCTTTAGCCTTCAATCTTCCTGTTGAGTCTTCTTGGAATTATGGGGTCGTACCTCCGAACTGGGTGGATTGACTGGCTATCTAGCTGACACATGCTTGACTTTTATGTCCTTTTCGCCTAACTGGGATATTTGACTGGATAAAGCCATTGTGAGTTTGACTGCTTTCTTTTTAGTCGTCTTGATTCAATTGGTCCGGACATAATTATGGATCATTCTACCCTTTTTCTAATTTACTGTTTCGGATAGCTTTTAGGCTTTTGGCTTTTTAGCTCCTGTTCGTGGGCTTTCTCGATTGATAGTTGTTTTGACTTGGGATTTTGGCTTAGTACTGGGCCAATTTGAGTATTTTATATTATTTTGGACTCTTTAATATTTAGTGATGAATTTATTTAATGCATAATTTATGCGACGTTTCGTCTTAATAAAAAAATATAATTTGTACATCAACAACAACTCGTAGAAATAGACAATTTGCGTGGCTCACCCATTACAGTTGGCCATTTATTTTGGTTGTTAAGACCATGGTTTTAAATGTCGGGAAATTCGCTCGAATTTCGTTTTTCGAGTGTTTGCGGTTCGAAAACCCTGTCGTTTCTCTTTCTTTTTACCAAATTTCGCGAACCAATTGAATATTTATACTTGCTCAAGACCCCACCTCACCTCGGCCGGCCGGACGGAGGACGGCGGCGGCGCGCGCATGTGTGGTAGATTAGAACATTTGTGTGAGTCATCCCCCATCCACAAAATCCTATGACCCAAAGGGCCCAAGCCCTTGTCCCAAATATTTGGTATATAAACATCACTAAACTCTTGTCATCTATCAATGTGGGACTTTTTGTTATTCATTCAACTAATATCACACTTTCACACTTAACATACACATACACTTCACCTAATAATTTAACTTAATATTATACACCTCAAATAATATTATACACTTAGAATACATATTTACTTCACCTAACATACATATACGCTCAATATACATATTCATTTAATAATATACACTTCAACTAATATTAAATTTGTTACCATACATATACAATTAACATGCATATTCACTTAATATTACACACTTAATTAACATACATATTCACTTCACATAATAATTTGACTTAATATTATACACTTCAACTAATAAAGTGACTTAATATTATACATGTCACCTCCATATTTAATTTACGAATATCTTGTATTTATTAAATATGTAGTTTTGAACTTATATAGATATCTTGCTTAAATACTCAAATATTTTTTTTACAGAATATCCGTCGAAAACCCCATCGGCATGCGGTATGCCCATGCGAAAAGTGCGGTATATGCGGCATGCGGTATTTCTTTTTCTTATAATTTTTCCATCGGCATACCCATCGGCAAGCGATATATCCGTAAAACGAAAAATGCGAAACGAAATCGGCAAGCGGCATTTAAAACCTTGGTTAAGACGGCACCAGCGACAACTTGAGGGACAACACCGTCCGTGCAATCTAAGCACCACCATAATCCCCACCACCGACAAAAAAATAGGGGAAACAGCAAAGGAGATCTTTAGAGTGGTCCCAAAAGTATAGAAAATAGAATGTCGAACCTCGTTAAGAGTATTTTGAAGATGAATGTGATCCTATCTATGGTTCACTTCTTATTATATGATGTTTCAAAGGTAAAATGGGAAGCTAATGTTACTATTGGGAACAATTTCGAAACATTTGTTACCACAATTCAAATTTTTTGGTTCTTTTGTTACTAATTAATGAATTTTCCCAATTAATTATTTTACGGACATATGCAAAAACCAAAGATAAAATGCGATAAAGAAATAATAGGGTTAATCCCCGCAAAAATACTAATAGTCTTAGAAAAAACATCGATACGTTTAATTTTTTTTTTACCGGGACAAAGTACCAATATTCTAATATTATATAGTAGACATTTACCTTTTCATCGGCTTTATATTACTTTGTCATATATATAAGGGTTAATTGCGGCGGAACTACCTAACATTTTTATTGCCAACCAACTAACGTCGTTAACCACCTGCCTACATGGCCGTTCGGCTCTCTCATATGGCATGCCACGTCGCACGAGCCACCACGTGGACAAAGATTGGGTACTTTCGGCATCACGTGGCATTTTTAAAAAATAAAATAAAAAATACTTCTCTCCCGTTGGCCCACATGTTTTAATTTTTCTTTACATATATCAAAACCATAATCACATAATTTTATATTATATGTAATTACAAAAAGAATATGTTTTAATTTTTTTTAAATAATCAAATAATTCCTTTAAAAATATTAGTTTTAATATTTACAAAATAATTTTTTCTTTCCTATGGAACATATTTTAATTTTTGTACATATGTCAAATATAATTAAATAATTTATATGTATTTATAAGAAAATATATTTTTTTCTTATAGAGTAATTTATAATTTTTAAATACATGATATTATTTAATATACAGACACGTATCATAAACGTTGTTTGATTTTGTAAAATAATTTACAAGAACAAATAACTAATATATACTTTGTATATATATGTGTGTATTAAATAACAATTGGGTTTGTGGTTTTGAATTTATTAGAATAAAAAATGTATATTTTGTTTTTTTTTTCACTTCAAAACAAAAAATAACGATGTTAAGGTTACTCTAACAATTTTTACCAATCACCAAATTTTCGGTTTAAAGTCAGTTTGAAGCGCATTAGATTAAAAAAAAAAAATCATGCCTTAGTTTCATATATGTTATATGTGTTCAAAAATCATATCATGCCCTAATTTTAATTTTGAAATGCCCATGATATCATATACAATAAAGTTTTAGTTTAAAAAATTTAATGTAATGTATTTAAGAATTATCAATTCCTCCTATAAGAAAAACAATTTTTTTATATATAAATACATATTTTATAAAATTATTTGATTATATTTGACATATGTAAAAATATTAAATATATGCCACGGGGAAGAAAAATATTTTTGAAAATAAATTAAAACTAATAATTTTAAGGAATTATTAGATTATTTAAAAAATATATAACATATTTATTTTATAAATACATATTTAATTAAAATTATTTTATTGTGTTTGATATATGTAAAAAAAATAAAACATGTGGGCCAACGTGAAGAAAAAAATTAAAAAAATTCAAAAATGCCACGTAGCGGCAGAAGTACTCAATTTTTGGCCACATTGCACGCCAAATGAGACAGCCTAAATGAGACGTAGGCAAGTGTCTAACAGCGTAAGGTGGTCGGCAACAAAAGTAGGACGTTGGGTACTTTTACCTCCATTTATTGAGGTTGGGTACCTGTCGGAAATATGACCAAGAGTTTAATATTTTCATCGCAATTAACCCTATATATAATATCCCAGTAACAGTAATTTGTCCGCGAAAATGATACTTATCATTATTATTCGCAAACGAATTAAATATTTATGCTAGGAATAATGAAGTGTTACGCATACAGAGTAACACTATTCTTGGTTTATTACAATTATTATTATTATTATTATTATTATTATTATTATTATTATTTATATTTAATTTTATTTAATTTTTTAAAATAATTTATATTTTATTATTTTTATAATATTTAACTACACAATTAAATATTCTAAAAAACATAAAAATTAATCTTACCACAAATGCCTTATCAATTAAATTTATTCATGAAATATTGTTTTTGTTAATCTTACCACACATACATAAATTTCATGGAATGATGATTAATTTATAATAATTATATTTATCTTAGATAATTATAATAATATATGTAATTATTATTTTCAAGAATAAAAATTAGATATGGAGGAAACTATATGACATAATTTAAAGTTTGGAGTATTTTTTATAAATATACAAAACTGAGAATGATAAAAAAAATATAAATAAATAAAAAGTAATATATAAAGTTTTACATCAAATTATGTATAACATAAGCTGTACATTACTTCTTCTTTTCTTTCTTTCTTTTTCTTTCAAATTTGTATATTGCTATTAATAAGTAAAGTAGATCTTCTGAATTTATGCTTAGTTTTTTAATAAATGAAAGTACGTGGAGATTAGAAGGCCATAACATTTATACGAGATGAGACGTGCCTAAGAGATTTTTTGCCAGAGAAAAAATGTTAACATTGTCAAGGTTATGTCTTTTTTTTTTTTTAATTTAATTATATATTTATATTTTTTTTAAGTTATAAGTATAACTCTTATTTTTATATAAATACAACAATAATTCTTTTTTTTTTCTTGCGAGAAAATACGAAATACAACAATAACCGATTAATGTAATTTCTTATTATTAATGTGATAAATTAAGTAATTTTGAATTTTTATAAAAGTCTTGCCTAAATATTCGAAAAGACTTTTTAGAATTTTCGTCGATATTCTCATCGATATGCGGTATGCCCGGAAAATTTATGTAGTATTTTCCACATGCAACATGCCTTTTTCCTGATTTGTCTATCGGCATATGAAATACTTGTAAAATAAAATGAGCTGAGCAAAATGGCGCGGAAAACAACATTTATTTATCAAATTAAAAAGGAAAAATAATTATTTTGATACTTTATCAAAGTAAAAAATGGCACGACCTCTCAACACTGAATTTACCGACACCATTACGTTCTGATGCCGACATAATCGGTCTTGACTTCTTAGACGCGTGGGATCGAAGGAACGAGAAGTGACACATTCTGGGACAATCTCGGATATGATTTATTTTCTGCTTTTGTGATTTTTATTCATGTTTATTTAATTTTTATTATTTATTAATTATATCTTTTATTTCGAGAGATTTTAGTGTTAGATTCATTTTATTTAGATTTTCGGTTTAAGCCCTAGCTTATTAGCGAGGCGTATGCGAATTATTCATTAAGTTTTTTTTAGTAGTAAAGTTCGAGCTTTTGCTTGGAAGAAACCCGAGTATTTTACTCGTTGAGACGCATTCTTGTTCGATTCGTACATTGCTCTACATCATCTGGTATCAAAGCCAACCGCCTCTTGTGCCATGCCACCGAAGAAGCGGAACGTTCATGACAATTTTGCTGAGAGAAACCCGAGACAAGAAGAGATCGACGGATTACGTGCCAGCCAGATGCAAGCGATGATGCGGAATCAAGCGGAACAATAAAACCAGGTGGACGACTCCAAAACCGTGGACGATTTTTTCAACCCTCTTGCTCACTAATTCCATGGACGTGCGGAGGTTCAAGAAGCGGGACGATGGGAGGCTTCGTTCAAGGTTGAAATCCTTGAATTCCACGGCCGTCTCCAAGACAAGGAATTTCTTGATTGGATCGTGGCAGCGGAGGAAGTTCTGGATTTTAAAGAGGTGCCCGATGACAGACGAGCTTCCCTTGTGGCCACTCAGTTTCGCGGATGTGCAGCGGCATGGTGGTATCAATTCAAGACTCAACCAAGTCGCACCGGAAAACCGAAGATCACATCATGGGTGAAGATGCGCAAACACATGCGGGCGGAATTCCTTCCGTTTAATTATGAGCGTACGCTTTATCACGCCCTCCAAAATTTACGCCAAGGTAGGAAATCCGTTTCTGATTATACAAAGGCTTTTTGTTTGCTCGTTATTCGTAATGATTTAGCGGAATCAGAGGCTCAATTAACGGTGAGGTATATTGGCGGGTTACGCATACCAATACAAGACGTGATGAACCTATTTGATCCCGTCTCCGTATCCGAAGCTCAACAACGGGCCAGCCATCGAAAATAATCAAGCACGTGGAGACGCTCGCCGGCGTTACCCGAACACCACGACAACCACTGCACTGGCGCCACCACCTCCTCCACCAAACCCCACCACCACACTGACATTACCATCACGCGCACAACCGTCAACCATGCGTTGTTTCGGTTGTGGAGAACTTGGGCATCGACGTCAAAATTGCCCGCAACAATCCCGTTCTGGCCTTTTTATTGACGATCCCGATAGCCAAGTTTTAGGCGACCCAATTTACGACGAAGAAGCCGACGAGGGCTATACCACTGTCGAACTTACCGGGTATGTGGGTCACGCTCTTGTGGTCCGCCAAAATTTCCTCACACCACAAAGCCGGGACGACCGTTGGCTTCGGTCTAATATTTTTCTTTCGACATGCACCATCGGCGGTAAAGTTTGTCGCTTCGTCATAGACTCAGATAGTTGTGAAAATGTTGTCGCCGAAGAGGTTGTCAATTAAATCGGCCTTACAACGGAACCACACCCGAAACCATATAAGCTCGCTTGGCTCTTAGCCGGTACCGAGGTCTCCGTTTCTCAACGTCTCCGGGTAAATTTTTCCATTGGCACGTCATATTGTGATGAGGTACTTTGTGATGTGGTTTCTATGGATGCATGTCATTTGCTTTTAGATCGACTTTGGCAATACGATCGAAAGACTACACACGATGGCGTCATGAACACTTATAGTTTTCTTTTCGGGGGCAAATATATTGTACTCTTACCGACTAATCCGAGCTCACTTTCCACGTGACGCACCTCACCGAGTTTACTCACCCGATCCGAGTTCGAGAGCGCCGCTGCCGAGTCCGGTATTATGTTTGCCCTCGTGGGCAAATCCGTCACCGATCACGGCGTGGCCCCACCATCGATCCAACCGCTTCTAACCGAGTTCGCGGATATTTTTCCGAGTTCCCCGCCTTTGTTGCTTCCTCCTCTTCGTGATATCCAACATAAAATTGACTTGGTTCCGAATGCTCAACTCCCAAACCGTGCACATTACCGAATGAGCCCGGTTGAACACGAAGAATTACGTCTTCAAGTCGAGGAGCTTCTTGCCAAAGTACATATCCGTGAAAGTTTGTTTCTGTGTGCTGTGCCCGCGCTCCTCTCACCGAAGAAGGATGGCACTTGGCGCATGTGCGTGGATAACTGTGCCATTAACAAGATCACCGTCCGTTATCGCTTCCCCATCCCATGACTCGACGACCTCCTTGACCAACTAAATGGCTCCCACGTGTAGTAAGCTCTACTTGAAAAGTGGCTACCACCAAATTCGAATCCGACCCGGCAATGAGTGGAAAACGACATTCAAGACTCGTGAGGGGCTTTATGAATGGTGAATGGCTCGTCATGCCATTTGGCTTATCCAATGCACCAAGCACCTTTATGCGAGTAATGAATCAAGCTCTTCGGCCTTTCATCATAAAGTTCGTTGTCGTTTATTTCGACGACGTGCTTATTTATAGTGCAACCGCTGAGGAACATTTTCATCATCTTCGGGTTGTCTTGCTCGTATTCCTAAACCATGAATTCTATGGCGTGTTGCACAAGTGTGCCTTTATGACCAACTCTGTGAAATTCTTAGGGTACATCGTCTCCGTCGAGGGTCTTTCCGTACACCCAGGCAAGGTCCATGCCGTCTTTTCTTGGCCGACACCCACCACGGTGACCGAAGTCCGGAGCTTCCACGGGTTAGGTTCCTTTTATCGTCGTTTTATCCCGCACTTTAGATCCATCATGGGACCGATTACACCTAGTACATTAAAACGGGACGCTTCCATTGGAGCCCGGATGCATCTAAAGCATTCGACGAGATTAAAACGAAGCTCACTACCGCGCCAATCCTTGTTCTACCGGACTTTGAGCAACCAGTCCTACTACATTATGACGCCTCCAAAGTCGGTATCGGGGCTGTTTTGAGTCAAGACTCTCGTCCTGTTGCTTACTTTAGCGAGAAACTCTCCGATCCTAAGTCAAGGTACAGTACTTACGATGTCGAATTCTATGCGATTGTTCGTGCGGTGCACCATTGGCACCACTATATCTTTCACCGGGAGTTCGTCCTATTTACGGACCATAATGCACTTAAACATCTCGGCACCCAATACAAGGTATCCGCATGTCATGCCTCGTGGATTGACTTTCTCCAACAATTCACGTTCACGATCAAGCATAAAGCGGGTGTTCTCAATCGTGTTGCCGATGCACTTAGCCGACGCCATTTGTTACTTCAACAACTTTGCGTGTCCGTGCCGGGATTTGACGAGCTACCCGAGCTCTACGCTACTTCAACAAATTTGCGTGTCCGTACCGGGATTTGACGAGCTAACCGAGCTCTACGCCACCGACCCTTTCTTCGGCCGATTCACTGTGTCTTCGGATCCTCTTCTTGATTCGGCATTCGCATGGAAGGATGGGTTTTTGTTTTGAGACGGTAAATTGTGCATCCCTGATGGTAGCCTTCGCCTCGTGATCATTCGTGACCTACACAACGAAGGTCATGTCTGTCGCGACCGTACGCTAGCTCTTGTTACATATTCCTACTTTTGGCTATCCATGCGCAAGGAAGATTACCGTTTTGTGGACCGTTGCCGAATTTGTCACCTCAAAAAAGGAAAAGCTACCAACGCCGGGCTTTATTTGCCTCTTCCGATCCCGACTCGCCCATGGTACGATGTAAGCATGGACTTTGTGCTTGGTCTTCCGCGTACACAACGACAACATGATTCAATCTTCGTTGTCGTGGATCGGTTCTCAAAAATGGGTCACTTCATACCATGCAATAAGACTTCCGATGCAAGCCGTGTCGCGTTTTTTTACTTTCGTGAAGTTTATCGTTTACACAGCCTACCGACTTCCATCGTCTCGGATCGCGACACACGTTTCCTTAGTCACTTTTGGCGAAGCTTATGGCGCCTTGTGGATACTCGTCTCAACTTTATTAGTGCCTACCACCCGGAAACTGATGGCCGAACCGAAGTGGTAAATCGTTCGCTTGGTGACTTATTACGTTGTCTTGTAGGTAGTTCAATAAAAGCTTGGGATCTCAAGCTTAGCCAAGCCGAGTTCACGCACAACCATGCGGTTAATTAAACCACGGGTTATAGCCCATTTCAAGTGGTCTACGGCGTCGCCCCTCGCTGCCCCCTCGATCTCGCCACTGTCCCACAAACCGAACCTGTGCATACCGACGCCTCCGACTTCATTGCCCAGCTCCAAGCCACACACGAGAAAACCGTGGCGAACCTCGAAGCAACCAACGCTCGTTACAATTAAGAAGCGGACAAGAAGCGACGCAATGTGGAATTCGACGTTGGAGATTATGTGTGGGCCGTCTTGACAAAAGACCGCATACCCGCACACGAATACAACAAGCTCAAACCGAAGACAATTGGACCCGTGGAGATCATAGAGAAAATCAATTCAACGCCTACCGACTTCTCCTTCCGAGCCACATCCGTACGCACAATGTCTATAACGTCAAACATCTTTGCGCTTACACCGGAGACAACTCCGACGACGATGCTACACCAAATTCGGGGACGAATTCCTTCGACCCCGGGGAGAATGATGACGACATAATCGGTCTTAACTTCTTGGACGCGTGGGATCGAAGGAACGAGAAGTGACATATTCCGGGAAAAGCTCGGATATGATTTATTTTTTGTTTTTGCGATTTTTATTCATGTTTATTTAAGTTTTATTGTTTATTAATTGTATATTTTATTTAGAGAGATTTTAGGGTTAGATTCCTTTTATTTAGCTTTTCGGTTTAAGCCCTAGCTTATTAGCAAGGTGTATGCGAATTATTCATTAAGTTTTTTTATTAATAAAATTCGAGCTCTTACTTGGAAGAAACCCGAGTATTTTACTCGTTGAGACGATGTTCGATTCGTACTTTGCTCTACATCACGTTCTTATTCAAACTATTGTACATTATTCTTAGAGAAAATTCATAATGTATATCAATTTTTTTTAACTCAAATTCCAATAGGAATGTTGTTGACGTGGTTTCCCACCTCAATCAGTCAAGTGTAACTTGTGAGCGTATGATATTTTTGAATAGAACAATTTGGTAGAATTCGATCTCTCACGTTGCAAGCTCTCGATTCACTCACGATATATATATATACATATATATATATATATATATATATATATATATATAAATGAGACGAGGGTTTTTTTTTATAGAGGTTCGTCCCAATGCGGTAGTTGACTACTTCCTCTGTTAATTTATTGCGACAATTGACATAGACGGATAGCTACAGACAGCTTGGAAACGAATAGAAAAGAAGGGAAAGAATACAACAACATCTCAAGTGAACAAGAATGCCGGGTAGAAGCTTTTGGTGTATTCTCTCACGGTTTCTAGTATGCGTGTGTGTTGATCTGAGCTTGAGCCTGGTATTTATAGGCTTCAATTATTCTCGTTGGTCTTCCAGGAATCATGGGGTCTTCTCTCCGTGCTGACCGGGCTGAATGGACGACCTTGCTACACGTGTCCCATGACTTCGTTCTCGTCGTCGTGTTTGAATTATGCCCGTTGGAGGCTTGACTCCGTGCTCCTGGTCTTCCGCTTGGATTTGAAGTGGGATGCCGGTTACAGAATATGACAACTCTACCCTCGTCTTTCTGGATTGTTGTCGATTGGATATTGGGTCTTAGAGCCCTTTGGGCCGAGTAGCCTTGTATCCGTCGGTTTTGGTCTGATTAAGAATCTCATTGGGCTTCTCAATTGGGCTTTTACGAATACCAGTTTATTTCTTTAAAGCCTTTTATCATGGTTTGTAAATTTAATTAATTCACAACTTTAACACTTTATGTCATATTAAATAATGACGAATTTGTACATCAACAGTTAGCCCCCTACTATAAAAAAATACGAAATAAATTTTATAGTATTTACTCGATGAAATCATGTAAAATTCGTGCCGGATAGGATTAATTAAATTTGTGACTTTTGCCCCAAATCTACATAATCCGAGCAGGATTTTGAATAATTTCGAGATATGACGGACGGATAGGGTCTTGAAGGTGTAACTGTCACTTCGAATTTTGGGCGGGAACGGTTACAACACACATCCCAATTTGCGGAGTTCGAAGAGAATAAACTCTTCATATTCTCCTGACACAGCTGTCATGCTGACGTGACACCGGATAGCTCGCTGATCTCAACCGTAGGATGAGGTTTGTTGCGATTTTTGAGGAAACCCTAACCGTAGGATCCGCGACAATTTTTGAGTATAAATACTCGAGTGTTTCGCATTAAATGGGCACGTCTCTTCAGCTTCAGCCCGTCACACGTCTATCGAAGGTAACCTCTCCTTCTCTCCTCTATATATATTCTGTTTTGCATTCGAATATCATTTTCGATCTTTTAGAGAGAGAAAAGCTTCAAGTTTTAGAGAGATAAACTCTGCGAATCGCCATTGAAGGTGCTCTGAGGTCCGTCTTCGTTGTCTTCTTCGTCAAACTCGTAGGGAGTTCAGGTTCTAGTTTCCTATTGTCTTTTATTTTCTTAGGATTTGTTAGGAGATCCTTGTAAGTTTGTGTTCTGTCGATTTCTGGGTGGTTTTTCTGGGTTTTTGTGCTCGTCTAGATAATCTTCGGTTTTTTCTAGGATTTTTTTTAGAAAAAATGGGTCCTAAGAAGGCGGTTTTGAAATGGCAAACGGAGTTTCTGACTACAGATTCTCCTAAGTCGATTCTGAAACCTAAGGATCTAGTTAGGATCCGAGTAGAATACAAAACTCCTCAGTCGATAGAGCTCAGATTGCCGGGGCCAGATGAACATGCCGACGAGCAGAACTCGAACGGCTGGGTCTGTGTATACCAGAGGTTTTTTGAGTCCGGCGGGCTTCGGTTTCCTATTCCCGAGCTCATCTTAAGGTATCTTACTCACCTTAGGGTTTCTATTGAGCACGTGCAGCGCCTTGCTGCAGAGCTGGCTGAGGCCCGGCAGCAATCTTCTGACCGTGAGGCCGAGAAGAAAGCCATCCGTTCCCGTTACCGCCGAAAGGTGGAAGAGAGGGACGCGCTCCTCGCGTGGTACAAAGGTACGGCCGCCGACAATAGTTGCTTGGATCAAGCCGAAGGTTGCCTCGAGCTAATCCAAGACATCATTGATGGCAACGTTCAAGATTTTGAGGCCGAGAAGGAGGTCCTAGAAGGCAACGCTGCTCGCTACCAAGCTCTCTTGGATGCGGTCCTGGCACCGCTGATAGGGTCTCCGGCTATGTCTCCTGACGCCGAGTTGACCGATGTTCCTCTTGCAGATTTGAGTCTCCGATCTGAGCGGTCGATTGCCGAGGAGCCCGTCTCTAAATATCCTGCCGTCGAGCACGTCATTGAAGATCCTGTGGCCGGGGAGCCCACTATCGAGGAGCCCATCTTGCCCGTGCTTTCCGATACCGAGGAGATTGTCCTCGAAGAGCCGACCCTGCCCAAGCCTGACGCCACCGTGGAGACCGCTGCTGAGGAGCCGACCGAGCATGGAGGCCGGGCCGGTGAAGAAGAGGAGGAGGAGAAGGAGAAGGAGGACTGAGAGGTCATGGAGGTACCCGGGGTTGACGCATAGAGTTTCCCCCAATTTTTTTTTTAGGTAATAAGGCCTAAGGCCAAAACAATTTCTATGGGCAAGTCTACGCCGACTTGAACCCTTTTTCTGTACGATTCGAATATGCTCGCGATTAGGGCCCTTGCTATTTTGCTTTTATATTATGTTCGTGATTACTCGCCATATTCTCTCTATGCTGTGTTTATAATTTATTGTGTCTAAGTTAATTTTCTCATCGTATTATTCTATGTTAATTTTCCTATTCGAGGTTCCGAGTAACCTATCGTATACTCGGATAAAGAATAGAAAGGGTTGAAAATTCGAAATTCGCTAAGTATAAAAAATATATGGGTACCTTGTGATGTGATTGCTCCTTCAATGCTTTCCGTTGAATACTTCTTGCTCGTCTGCCATAATAACCCGTAGGTTTTTGTTTCTGAAAAAACATATTTGTAGAAGCCAGATTTATATAATTACATATTTCGAAAAGGATTAGGCTTGTCGCCTTAAGGGACGGGTTGGCTACCCGGTTAGGTTCATCGATCGTCGTATAGTGGGTTTGTTACCCGGATAGGTTTGTTGCCTTATGTGACGGGTTTGTTACCCGGGTAGGCTTGTTGCCTTGTGTGATGGGTCTGTTACCCGTGTAGGCTTGTTGCCTTATGTGATGGGTCTGTTACCCGGATAGGCTTGTTGCCTTAGGTGATGGGTCTGTTACCCGGATAGGCTTGTTGCTTTGGTGGGAGTTTGGGACATGCTATCTTTTAGGTTGACTTTATTGAGTCTTACAATTCGTAGTTGTCGGGCCTATTTGGTTTTGGGTTTGGATTGAGACTGTGCCCATTGTTTAGGATGGGCTACCTATGTACCCCAAATTTGGGGATCAATTCATTACGTAGTTCAGGGGAGACCGGGTAGGTCGGGTTAGGCGTAGTATTTCCTTAAGTGCATGGCGTTCCAACTGCGAAGGACTCTTCTTCCATCCGGAGTGGCTAGCCGGTATACTCCAGGTTTTACTACTTCGGTGACGATGTAAGGTCCTTCTCACTTGGCCCCGAGCTTGCCCGCATTCAGCTCGGCGGTATTTTGGAAAAAATTTATGAGGACCAGTTCTCCTACTATGAATTTTCGACGTTTGACCTTTGAATTATAATACCTTGCTCTCGAATTTTGATAGTTGGAAATTCGTATCAAAGCTTGTTCTCGTCTTTCGTCGATGTAGTTGAGCTGGTCTTCCCTCATTTTGTCATTGATTTCTGCGTTCAAAGGGGCGAGTTCCCTCCGAAGGTTGGGTGTCTCTATCTCTGCTAGTATTACGGCCTCGGTGCCATGTACCATTGAGAATGGGGTTTCCCCGGTGGCCCTACGCGGGGTGGTTCTGTAGGACCAAAGGACTCCTATGAGCTCGTCTTCCCATCATCCTTTTTTGGTGTCTAAGCGTCTCTTGATTCCGTCCACTATTACCCGATTAGCTACCTTGGCCTGGCCGTTGCCTTGGGGATATCTCGGGGTGGACGTGTTCAAGGATATTTTCCAGTTTATGCAGAAGTTTTGGAATCTCGTTGAAATGAACTGTGGTCCATTATCAGCTATTATCTCATTTGGGAGGCCAAATCGACTGATGATGTTTTTCCATAGGAAATTTTCTACATCAACATCTTTAATGTTTGCGTACGCTTCTGCCTCCACCCATTTTGAGAAGTAGTCGGTCACGACGAGTAGGAACCTCTTTCCGGCCGGGGCCAGGGGAAAGGTCCTACTATGTCCATAGACCATTTCATGAACGGGTACGAGACTGAGACTGATGAGAGTTCTTCTGCTAGCCGGTGTATGGATGGGGAGTGTCTTTGGCATTTGTCGCATCTTCTGGCATAAGCTTCGCTGTCCGCCAATATGGTGGCCCAGAAAAAGCCTTGCCTTTTTGCTTTGTTTGCTAAAGATCTTCCTCCTAAGTGGTTGCCGCATTCTCCGTCATGGATTTCGTGGAGTACTATTTGAGCCTCGGTCTTTCCTAGGCACCTTAGGTAGGGTCCGGCATAGCTGCGTTTGTACAATTTTTCCCCGATCATGCAAAATCTAGCACTTTGGATTCTTAGTTTCCTGGCTTTTTGCTTATCTTGGGGTTTGGCTCCGGTTAGGATGTAGTTAATGATTGGGGTCCTCCTATCATCTTCTTCCATTTGGATAATGCAAACTTCGCGTGTTACGCTGGGTTCGTCTATTGTTTCAACCGGGATTATCCTTTTGACTTCGGGGTCCGAAGTTGAAGCTAAACCGGCCAATGCGTCTGCTGACGCGTTCTCACTTCTCGGTATTTGGACTATATCGACGTGTTCGAATTGTTGAATTAAGCCCTTTACTACCGAGAGGTACTTTTCCATTCTGTCATCTCGGGTGGCATACTCGCTGCTGATCTGACTAGTAACTAGTTTTGATTCGGAATGGGCCCTTACTTTCCGGGCTCCTACGGCTTTTGCTAGTTTGAGGCCGGCGATGAGGGCCTCGTATTCAGTCTCGTTGTTTGTTGCGTGAAATTACAATTGAAATGATTGTTCCAACACTTCTCCCGTGGGGGATATTAAACAAATTCCGATCCCGGATCCGCCTTGGTTTGAGGCACCGTCAACTTCGAGTTTCCATTCTCCGTCTTCGTGGCCCTCTTCTGAACCGTCGGCTGGTAGTTCGATAAGAAAGTCAGCCAATACTTGTGATTTCGCACAGGTTCGAATCTTGTATTCTATATCGAATTCGCTTAGCTCGACTGCCATTTTGTGAGCCTTCCCGATTGATTCGGGCTATGAAGGATGATTCTCAAAGGTTGGGTGGTCATTACCATGATGGTAGGAGATTGGAAGTAAGGCCGAAGCTTTCTCGCTGCGGTTATCATTGCCAGTGCGAGTTTTTCGATAGCCGGGTATCTGGTTTCAGCATCTTCCAAGGATTTGCTGAAGTAGAAGATCGGCTTTTGCTCTCTGCGGTCCTCTCTCACGATTACTTCGCTCACCGCCGATGGTGAGAGAGCCAGGTATAAAAACAATGGCTTTCCCAAAATTGGTCTGGTGAGTATTGGTGGGGTGGAGAGGTACCTTTTCAGCTTTTGGAAGGCCGCTTCGCACTCTTCGGTCCATTCGAACTTTTTGTTTCCCTTCAATAACTTATAAAAGGGCAAACATTTGTCCGTGGCTCTTGATATGAACCGGTTAAGAGCGGCGATTCTCCCAGTCAGCCTTTGTGTCTCCCGAAAAGTCCTCGGGGAGGGCATGTTCTGGAGGGCATTTATCTGGTGGGGATTAGCTTCTATTCCTCGCTGTGTGACCAAATAACCTAGGAATTTTCCTGAAGTTACCCCGAAGGTGCATTTTGTCGGGTTGAGCTTCATTTGATACTTTCGTAGTATGGCGAAGCAGTGTTCTAGGTGGGACACGTGATCCGTTGCTTGGGAGGACTTTACCAGCATGTCGTCGATGTAGACTTCCATAGTTTTACCGAGTTGCTCGGCGTACATCCGGTTGACTAATCTCTGATATGTGGCCCCGACGTTTTTCAATCCGAAAGGCATAACTTTATAGCAGTACATTCCTCTATCGGTTATGAATGTAGTTTTTTCTGGGTCCTCGGGGTGCATTAGGATCTGATTGTATCCCAAGAATGCGTCCATGAACGACAGTAGTTCGTGCCCACACGTTGCTTCGACTAATCGGTCGATGTGGGGCATCGGGAAACTGTCTTTGGGACAAGCTTTGCTTAGGTCGGTAAAGTCGATGCAGACTCTAGCCTTCCCGTTTTTCTTCCTCACGACGACTGTATTTGCTAACCAGTCCGGGTACTTGACTTCCCTGATGGATCCGGTCTGCAACAGTTTTTTGGCTTCTTCGTTCACAGCTTGGGCTCTATCCGGGCCTAGCTTTCGCCTTTTTTGCTTCATCGGCTTATAGCTGGGATCCACGTTTAGGCGGTGGGTTGTAACGCTTGGGTCTATTCCGGGCATGTCATTAGGCGGTGTGACGACCAGCGCGTCGTCGTGCGGACCAATCAACGTGGCCTTTTCGCCATCTTTGAACGAGATCTCGAAGTCCGGCTCTTGCCTCGGTACGATTACCGGTCCGGCCTTGAGCCTCCTTTGGTGGGCCTTGATGGAGTTTACTGAGTTGCCGTGCAGTTGGGACCCTCCAACGATCGTGTAGACTCTGCCAATGGGCTCGGGAATGTCGTTGAGATGCTCTCCGAAATCTTCTGCTTCTTCGTACGTCTGCTCGTCTGGTTCTTCGAGCATGTGTACCCGTCCTCTCTTGCTTGGCTGTATACATTCGCGCGGTGTTCTCTGTTGTTCGTCTTTTTTCTGGCCATTCCGAGGTTGGTCTTGAGGGAGGCTTTGCTCGGTTGACTGTCCATTTTTCAGCTCGTTGCCGAAGTTAACTTCTCCCAATTCGCCGTTGATGTATTTTTCCGCTAGGCGGGCACGAAGTACCATACAATTTTTCGTATGGTGCCCGAACACCTTGTGGAAATTGCACCACGCTTTTGGGTCGTGCTTCGGGAAGATTTCGTTGTTATATGGTGGGAAGTCCCTTGAGCTGACCAGCACTTCTCCAGGGGTTTCTTCTGCTTCGATCTGTTCTTCGAAGTCCGCGGTTTATGAATTTACGTTGAAAACGTATGGATTTCGCGGGTTCGGTCCGTTATTTGCCCTCGGATTCTGGGCTTGGAATGGGTGCTTTTGGATCGGGGAAGACCTCCTCTGTCCCCTGAAAGGATTGTTATGATTTCCGGCTCTGGGCGGCGGTTGTTGTCCGGTGGCCCGGGATTCCGTTGATAGACGGGTTGAGGTCCATGTCTCCTTCGCATGGCTTCGAGCTCCTCGTCGTGTCTGATCCAGTTGGGTGATTTGTGGATCACGTCTTCGATGGAGTAGTAACGATTTACAACGATGTTCGTCTTGAACTTCGAGTCATACCATAGTCCGGCCGTGAGAGCGGCTATGGTAGTTTCGTCACTTATCCCGTTTATTTTGACCATGGTCTTCTTGAACCTGGTCATGAAAGCTCTAAGGGGCTCTCCTCTCTCCTGCTGCAAGGCATAGAGGTTTGCCGCCGTGATCTCAGTTTCCATAAACATGGAAAAGTGCTTGAGAAACAGGGTCGTCACTGGCCGAAGTTGTCTATGGACCGTGGTTCCATTTTTTAGAACCACTCCATCGCTGGGCTGACCAGATTCTCTGAGAAATACTGGCAGCGCCCAGTGTCTAATTCGTGCGCTTCTAGATGGGCTCGTGCCATCGCGATCCTGAAGGATCTCAGGTGTACTTTGGGATCGGTCGTCCCGTCGTACTTCGGCACGTATACGCGCCCGCCTTCCCTGAGTATAACGTTAGTTATGACGGGCTTGAAGGGCGTCATTTCTGCCTCCTCCACTAAACGTTCTATCTCGGGGGCAGCGGTAGTGGCATTGTGCACGCGAGAGCGCACGTGAATGAGTTTCTCATTCATTTCGGCCATTGAGCGTTTAAGCTCCTCCAGCTCCGTGCATTGGGGAGCTGGTTCGGGACGCACAACTTGGAGGGGTTCCTGCCCGTACACCGGGCTGGGATACCTCGGGTACATGACCGGTTGGCCGTTGAGGGCCTGGCTGATGTCACGGCTTTGCTCGTACCCCGATGGTTGGTTCTGGGGTCCCAAGCGTTGGCGACTGCTCGAAGCACCATTTCCCGCACTAGACGGGTAGAGACCCGTCAAGGGGGTGAAGAGGGGTGTTCCTGTTTCAGGAGGCGGTGGAGGTGTCAAGGGTCTAGGGCCGCTGGGTTGTCGGGGTTGATTTTGCCTCGACACTTGCGGATTATCCAGGTCGACAAAGTCGAGATGGACAGCGTTGAGGCCTATCCGGCCTTGATACCCAGAGCTCTGTCCCGGATCAGCCCGGTTACTAGTCTGACGATGCTCATTACGGGCTCGATTTGCTTCAAGAGACTCGAGTCGCTGGCGCAACTCTCGATTCTCAGCGGCACTAGCCTCTAGTTGAGATTGCAGGTTGTTCGACTCCGTGTTTCGGTCTGGGTTGTTCACCTCACACTCGTTCACGATTGTGATTTCGTCGTTGCTCATGTTTGCAGAGTGATTTGAGCTTTTAGAAGTTAGCGAGATCAATTTCCCACAGACGGCGACAAACTGTTGACGTGGTTTCCCACATCAATCAGTCAAGTGTGACTTGTGAGCGTATGATATTTTTTAATAGAACAATTTGGTGGAATTCGATCTCTCACGTCGCAAGCTCTCGATTCACTCACGATATATATATATATATATATATATATATATATATATATATATATATATAAAAGCAATAGAAATGAGACGAGGGGTTTTTGTTTTATAGAGGTTCGTCCCAAGGCGGTAGTTGACTACTTCCTTTGTTAGTTTATTGCGACAATTGACATAGACGGATAGCTACAGACAGCTAGATCTTGCCTAGGAATGGAAACGAATAGAAAAGAAGGGAAAGAATACAACAAAATCTCAAGTGAACAAGAATGCCGGGTAGAAGCTTTCGGTGTATTCTCTCAGGGTTGCTAGTATGCGTGTGTGTTGATCTGAGCTTGAGCCTGGTATTTATAGGCTTCAATTCTTCCCGTTGGTCTTCCAGGAATCATGGGGCTTCTCTCCGTGCTGACCGGGCTGAATGGACGACCTTGCTACACGTGTCCCATGACTTCGTTCTCGTCGTCGTGTTTGAATTATGCCCGTTGGAGGCTTGACTTCGTGCTCCTGGTCTTCCGCTTGGATTTGAAGTGGGATGCCGGGTAGAGAATATGACAACTCTACCCTCGTCTTTCTGGATTGTTGTCGAATGGTTATTGGGCCTTAGAGCCCTTTGGGCCGAGTAGCCTTGTATCCGTCGGTTTTGGTCTGATTGATAATCTCATTGGGCTTCTCAATTGGGTTTTTACGAATACCAGTTTATTTCTTTAACGCCTTTTATCATGGTTTGTAAATTTAATTAATTCACAACTTTAACACTTTATGTCATATTAAATAATGACGAATTTGTACATCAACAAATGTCTTCGAAAATCTTAGTTTAACATATCTTCTAGCATTTTTGCCTACTTCTCGAAGTACAAGTGTTATGAAGATTTTTACCCGAACTTTTTTGGGGTTTCGTCATTTATTTATTGTTTTTTTTTTCTCAAAAAATGAAATTGAGAAAAAGTTGCGAGCCCAAATTTATGGGTGCAATCTTCAGATTTTAACCATAACTTAGCTCATTTCAAATTGAATGATTCAACTTTCTCTTGAAGCTTAGATGCAAATCATATAAAATTTATTAAATCTATGTTTCTACAAAACAAACACCAAAAAGTTGATGAAAAATACCCGTAAAGATTCAACAATAAATTTGTCAAAACACTTGTGTTCTTTTGGCCATATTTGTCTGATTTTCGGTGTTGCAAACTGTAGACTGTCTCTTTCCGAAAACAAAAACAAAAACAAAAACAAAAAATGTTGAACCGTCCAATCTAATCCTAAAATGAAAAAGGTATGGACAAAACTTTTACCGAAAACCGATCAAATCAATAGTGAGCTAATTAGTGTGAACATTTTGTAACTATGAAAATATTGACTGGTTAAAACAATAATGAGTTGGTTGAGACGCATGAAAAGAAAGAAAAAAATGAGAATATTGCCCTTATAATGCACGCACTAATACGAGTAATTACAAACCATAATGCAGAACTAATTACTGCTTAAATTAGAAACATTACTATTGTTCACATTCTCTGTTCACTTCCAAGATGGAGGATTTTGGGGAAAAAATAAATTAAAAAAATTCCAAGCACCGGTTTCGTGTTCGGAATCATGTTCTTACTAAGTGTCTTACGAGTCTGGTGAAGCACCGGAATTGGATTTTTGACGGCGAAGTTCCGCCAAGAAGTCCATTGGCGGCGCTACCGGAGATGAAGCACCTCCTGTGGGAGACATAATCTGTAGACAAAAAAAAGTACATAAAATTACAAAAATGAAAAGCAAAGAAATTAAATATTTTTCTTCTTGTGTCCTGAAAATTAAAAATAAAATTGTTTTATTAGTTCATTAAGCAAAACCTTGATGTCGATGCCGTTTGGATTTGAATGGCTATTATTTTTTTAAGAAACCAAAAGAATATTTTTCCCAATTTTATATTAGGAAACTATTCTATAAATTATAATTCTCTTCTACTATTTTTATCTTTTCACCTTACGGTTCCAAAGATAAAATTTTCTTTCGTAAATTTTTCCTTTTAGTTTTTTAAGTTTTAAACAAGGCCTGAGAGTTGGAAGTATAATTTCTGTATTTACTACAGATAGTGCTATCGCGGTCGCTCACCTGATGAGGAAGTCTGAATTGGCCACCCCATGCCGAAGGAACTTTCTCCGAGGAGAATACCACTGCTCTTTCTGAGAAAAAAAAAAAAGAAAAAAAAAACAATATTGCACTAATGATCATCCATGTATTAAAGATTGTTAATGCTCAAGAAATGTTTTCCTCAATGTTACTATCAAAGATATTCATTTGACAAATGTAGTGATATGGTCTTATTCCGGGTCTGCCCGTCCAGAATCTGGGGACGGGCAGCCATTCCCCAGGATTTTTTTATTCCACTTTATTTCATTTTTCACCCATATTTCTAGAAATGCGTTTCTGCGCCTGCCCGCGCTTTTGGGAAATGGCCTGCCCGTTTAGCCTAAGCTATGATAGGTAGCAATTTGTTAGGAAAACCCCTTCTATATCCTTGTATTGACAATTTTAAAAATACCGGGAACCTGGGTTCTTTTACTAACCTGATGGATCAATTGATAGATCATTAACACTCGCCATAGCAGCAGCCCAACCTGCAGTTTAAGACGTAAGCTTGGAAAGATCTTATAGTGTTAAATATTATATATATATATATATATATAATTATATGCATATATAAGACTTCTTAATGTGTTTAGACAAATTAACTGTTAACACTAACTTTAGCTTGAAATTCAATTTGCATTTTAGCCAGCTTTCTAAAAATAAATTATATACCAAAACTAATTCTGAATTGGTAGTTAGTATGTATAATTTGATTCTTGCTTTCACATTATTAAATTCAATTTTAAGACTTCGGACCAATATCTTCCCAATTGCCTCCGTAGTAAGTTTGCTAATCAAGCCTCTTCTTAGATTCTATCTTTAAATCCCAATATCGTCACTTGTAAGCGTATTCTTAATTAAAATATAAAATAACTTGTTTAGATAAATAATACTAAGAGTAATATTTTTTATAATAAAATCTGGCACTTACGTTCGCTCATAAACTGCGTAAGCTCACTATTGACAGAACAACCCTCAAAAGGAATCAATAGTGGCTGAGGGTTCTCATTCTGAAGACTGCTTCCCACTCCATCCCCATGATCTCCAGTAGGGGTATTTCTGGAAGAAAAAACTTGATTCTTGTCTGTATCATTCCCGTAAAAAACAATTACGGTAAATTGATATGCAGCAATTCGTGAGAAGTAAAGTAAATTCAGGAGATGTGAGCCATGATAAACAAAATGTTCCGAAATGCAAGAGCATGTTACATGTGCGAACGAAAAAGGGCAAATTAGTATTTTGTGAGCTAAGGATAGTTTGTGTTTCACATTAGTTACGGTTAAATTATCTAGAGGAAAAAAATTATGGGGCTTCTTATGTTGAATTTGATTAAACCAGCGCACTAAGGAGAGATTGCCGTTCCGTTAATTCAAAGAAGCTTTTATCTCTCTGCTATTTCTGGTTTGAGTCCTTTAATGTCCTATCATATTACTGTCTCGGTAAATATCCAATGACATACAAAGATAGCTTAGACGGGTGCATGAGAGAAAATCGAAGCGAAAATGAGACCGTGGACAAAAGAAATTATTGAGGGAAGACGAAAGAAAGAATGATCAATAAAAAGAAAATCCATATATTCATTAGAATATAATCATAGACGATTAAAACCTTACGAACATGGCCCGCATAATGCATTTTAAGAAAGAAATCAAATGCATTTAAGATATTTGTTTTCCAAAAAACATTAATCTCAATCCCTCGTAGTAGTAACGAAATCCCAGCATCTCATAAAAGAAGACAAACTTGCCGCTGAAAAGGAAATAAGAAACAAATGATAACGAGATAATTACCAGCTGATTTGCGCCTGTTGAGCCGATTCCTGCACGATTTCGCGTAAAGTTAATCGGTGAAAATAGAAAAAGGAAAATTAACCACAGAAAAGGAAGCCAATGCTGTGAATCTGCTCGAGCCCGACATTGCCGTGACTCGAGCGGCACACTGTCTGATTCTCTACCACAGGAACATTGCAGTACAAATAGAATTTTGATTCCTTGAGAAATATACCTTTGGTTCGGAGGAGCGTAGCGCTTCACCTTGCTGCCCGAATCGGTGGCCGCTGCCTGCGACTGAGCCGCACCTGTTGCCCCAGTTTCCAGCATCCTTATATTGTATATCTAAAGAAGCAAACATATAAATATTACAGAACAAACAAGCTTTTAAATATTACATATAACAAACGTAATTGTAGCTTGAGATCTAATGCAAATCAGTTTTGCTCTAATAAAAAAAAAAAAAAAAATGCTCAGAGATCCCATTAACGGAGAAAGGAAAAGAAAAAAAGTTTGTGTAAACCGCAAATTCGTAATGCTCCAAAACCCCAGAGTAAACCCTAAATGTTTGGAATCTCACTCAGAAATTGTCGAACTTATACAAAATCTGAAGGTTTCTGTGATTCTAATGAACATGGTGGCACATAAAGAAGTGATTATCACTGGTTTACAAGGAATAAAAAATACCAGAGCTCGGAGAGGAAGAGAGTGAGAGCGAAGCAGATCGTTTGGCCAATTTCATAAGATATAACATATATAATTATATATATTAGGGTTCTTAGCGGCAAAAGTATACAATTTATTGGAAATTGGTTGTATAGTGCTAACTTAAAATTGTGATAATAGTATCGAAGTTCACCCTTTTTTTATAAACAAAAACTAGCCGATCGGTCGAACTGCTCATCCACTATTTCGCAAAAAGAAAAAAAATCTATTTCCGTCGGTGATTACTTATGATGTTGGATATCATCCCCACGAAGAAACGACATCAAAACTAGGAACTACACTCACAAAGGAAAACGACTATGTATTTGATGCCCATAGAAGTTGGGCCCGTCACAGAAGAAGCCCAATAAGCGAACCAATGCACCTGGCCCACCCGAAACTGTCTTTGAAGCTCGGTCCCCGAAGACTAAGCCTTCCCGAAGAATAGGCCCACGAAGCTCCATCTTGCCCAGCTCCCCGTAAGACTCGTCCCCAAAGAAACTCATTGGGAGGAAGGAATCAGCACGACTAGCCGTTATGGGCGAAGAGGAAGGAGAAAACAATGTAGAT
Source organism: Parietaria judaica (assembly GCA_954871525.1). Taxonomy (NCBI): domain Eukaryota; kingdom Viridiplantae; phylum Streptophyta; class Magnoliopsida; order Rosales; family Urticaceae; genus Parietaria; species Parietaria judaica. Next base: position 7,814,124 of record OX940868.1, read on the forward strand.
CATAGATTATAAAAAGGAGACAAACTATACATAGAGGGCATGATCAATTTTACATCGAGAGCCTCATTGTAATCATTATCCACAAAATCAAATATATTTTACTTTGTTTTATTGCCGTCCCGATATTCAAAGTCCTTTCACAATTACATACTCAGTTCATCACGACAGTTGATTTCGCACCTCAATAGTTTGGCGCTGTTTTTGGGAAATCTTTATCTATTCCTAACCAACCAAATCCCAAGCGAACATACTCGCGAATGACGAGCGGAGGATCCAGCGGAAATCCCACGAGCAACCCTTCAGAGCCCGCGGTAGACTATGTTGTCAAGGCCATGATGGAAACTATCCTCAAACAGCTCGAAGAAGGCGCATAATCCAGAAAGGAATTTTGGATGACTCATATGCCCTTTGGATGGCTGGGAAACAGTATTTTGTCTCTTTGCTTGCATTGATGGATGCTTACAAAGAGGAGCTTGAATATACTGTCCTCTCAAACTTAATTATTGTAATTAATTATCTATCTCTTAAAACCCTTTAAAATTTGTCAATGTATATTGACTTAGCGCTTACTTGCTTTGCAATGTTTTTACAGGTCAGTTATAAACTAGTATCAGTTGCAGCTGATGCGGTGCCTGAATTGCTAGATCTCGTCAAACAATTTTTTATCAACAACATTGCAGAGTAAGTTCATATAAAGGTCTTGGAATAACCGGAAATGTAAATAAAATTTATGACTAGTAATAATCAGCAATAAGATTACGCCTTATCACAAATTTCAATCCCAGAATACAACTACTAATTCTTCTCGCTATTATCTAATTAGCTATAGTTAAACTAACATACTCTAAATAACTTAGCATAATTAATATTTATAAAATTAAAATATATCAAGAAGCTTGGCTGGCAGCCTATGGGGAGAGCCATTTAGACGCAAGGTTGAGGGGAGAAGTCTTAACTACCCTTGCTTCTTTTGGGCACGATGCCACCCTGAACGAAGCAACTACCCGTTTCCATGCAATCTTAGATGACAGAAATACCCCTCTCCTTCCTCCGGATATAAGAATGGTTCAAAATTGACCATATATGCTTTGAAAAATAATTAATTACAAGAAACACATAATTATAGTTGTTTTATTGAATTATGTTTTGCAGGCTGCATACGTGGGTGTACTGCAAAAGGCGTGTGCGTCAAACAGATCAGATTATGAATTCCTTCTCAGAATTTATAGTCTGATTTGAGTAAAGAGAAAACGCGCATCTTAGGTGTAGAGGGCGATTTTACTCACCGTGCAGTCACAAAGATAATCGAAATAATAATAAATAATTATGGACGATACGAATATCTCTGATTTATTATGATTCCGAGAGGACCCGGTTTCTTCCGTTTGATAGCTTGGACAATCGAAGGTCACACAATCTAGCCCTTGGGAAATCGAGAATACTATGAATAAGCAGACTCGAAGACTCAAGGATTTATTCTCTCAAACTCACGATAATAATGAATACTGAATACTCGATACTGAATGAATGAATTTATGCTAAGTTTACATTCGTATATATAGGCTTGCAAGTCTTCTAGAATATTCCTCGAATCTTGCTAGGGTTTCCTTCTGTTTCGCTATGATCGTGGTTGACTTCCTTATTTTGCGTTGGATATCCCACGAAATCTTTAACCGAATAACCCAATCTTCCCTCCTTTCTCGCGATCTCGAATGAGTTCATCTTTTTGTGCGATTAGGCTCTCCCGAAGAGCTTTTCTTCGATGAGCTTCCCTTTTCGCGACGAGGTTTTGGGCCGGCTCTCTCAGGTGAGGACCTCTTTGGGCTTCGTTTGCTGGGCCTTTCTTCTTCTATTTCTTGATGGGCTTGGATGACTCAGGCGATCGTTCCCTTGTTTTATGTCGTTCATTTCACAAGCGACAAAGGGTAGTGTTAGGGAAAGATTTGACAAAATCTGACCTTAACAGTTAGTCCCCTATTTTATCGAGTGTGAAACAGTTGATAAAATAAAAACAAGATTGATCTCCGATAAGGTTTTCGTCCGATGAGCTTTTGTCCTCGACGAGGTTTTATCCTCGAAGAGGTTATGTCTTCGAAGAGGTTATGTCCTCGAAGAGGGTCGTGCCCTTCGGGGACTCTTCCACTTCTTGCATGCTCACTGATGGCCTCGAGTTCCCACGTAGCGCTGATTGGGCGTGATTCTCCAAGCTGTCAGATCTTGGAAATCGTCGTCAATCATTTCGCATTAAATGCGGGGTTTTCTAGCACTCAAGTGCCTTCGGGCTTCGTAACGACTCTTTTGATCTCTACCGTTGGATGAATTTTCCCGCTTCGAGCCTGGGCCATTGGATCTAAATGTGCCTCTTCAAATTCGCCAGGTTTCCTCTATAAATTCAAACCTCGCCTTCGAACTCAAACACTTTGTTTCCGACTTTCTCTCTAAATTTTCTCTGCAATTTTCTTTCCCGACTCTCCTCTTCTCAAGAAATCTTCAAACTCTCTTTCCGTTCACCCTCTTCTTTTCTGGTCAAGAAGATGTCGAATCCGGGAAAGATTTTTAAGACTCGATCGCCGAAGTCTATAATGACTGAGAGACATCTGGAGGATCTGAGGAAACACTACGTGGATTCCAATCCTTGCTACCTGCGTCTCCCTCAGTCCGGCGAGCTGGGCGACGAGCCCCCGGAAGGGTACATCACCCTTTACGAGCACTTCTTCCGGTCGGTGGAACTGCACCTTCCACTTCCTCATCTCATCGTGTGCTTCCTCCACGCGTACAAGATGCCGATCAGTCAGGTCAGCCCTAATTCTCTTCGCCTTCTCGTCTGCACCATGGCCATCGCTCTCGAACAGAAAGTGGCTCTGACCCTGGAAGACTTGATGCGGCTTTTCAAATGGTCGAAGAACTCGAAGAATCTGGGCCGGTTCTTCCTTTCCTCCGCCACGCGTGGCCACATCATCACTCACACGCCGAACAACGAGTCCGGATGGGAGAATAGGTATTTCTTCGCGCATCTCGATCGTCATACTCTCGGGCTGCATTGGGAGGCGCTTCCCACCAAGTGGGTCGACGAGAAAGAAGTCCCGAGGTTCAGGCCCGTCCCGAATAAAGAGGACGATGAACGCTTCGCCGGGGTCGTTCGGGCTCTGCTGGAAAATCCTCGTCGGAATTGGACGACGGATTTCTTCGGGACCCGCGTTCAAGAGTCGGGACTTTATCAACTCTGCCACATCGTGGGTAAACCACCGGCATCTTTGTGGCCGGTGGGGTTCCGCCTCGAAGAAGTCAAGGATGTGGACCCTTCGTCCCCCGTTGTTCGGCAGTATCCTAAGCCGAAGAAGAGGACTCAAAAATCCACCCGTGGATCATCGGAGCCACGGCAATGTCAAGGCCAAGATCCAGGACAAGGCCAAGATCCAGGACAAGGAGGTGGATCCTCCGATTCTCGTCGGGATCTATCGAAAGCTGGCTTCCTGGGCATCGGCCCTTGGACTGGTGCCGAACGGTTCGTTTCGAGCGATAAAAATCTCCCCCCGACGAGCAGTTCGGAGAAGCGAACAAAACATAAGCACGACGCTGGTGCTTCTCGCTCTTCGGGGGTATCGACTTCCTCGGGGGCGACTCGCCCTCGGGATTCATCTCGCCCCTCGGAGAGCCGTCACGAACCCGAGACTCAGACTTCTTCGCGGGCACCTCCTCGCGAGAAAGTCGTCTTGAAGAGGAAAACTGCTGAAGGGGTACGCGACGCTCCTCCTCCGAAGAAGAACAAGACTTCCGAGTCATCTAAGGAGATCGACGCGACTCCTCCGGCTTCGGAGACTGTCACCGTCGCTTCTCGCGAGGGAGCCGTTCTTGCCGGGGCGATCGCGTCGACCGTTCTTGCTTCGACTCCTCCGACCGAAACCGGCGGAAACGTCGATGGGGCTCAAGGGACCCCCCGTCCTTCTCCCACTTCGCGGGAGCGGTTCCGCTTCGATGATGACTTCATCGATTTGGTGTCGTCGCTGGATCTCTCGGCCTCCGAGGTAACATCTAGTTTTCCTTCTGCAATTTTCGCAATGTTTCCAAGTCTCGGGTGTCTAATGGGTATGTGTATGCATATTTTCTTCGTAATTTCAGACTCCGGCTCGCGCCGACGCACCTCCTTGCTTGGAGGTTTCTTCCTTAGCAACTCCCGTGTCTGCCGCGGAAGGGCTTTCGGTCGCCGTTCCCACGGCTGACGAGGAGGGTTCGTTACCCGAAGAGATGCTTGATACCGCCGACGCGCTCCTTGTCCTGGAGCCTGTCGGACGATCCGGCGCTTCGGAGGGGGCTTCTCTACCTTCCGAAGAGGTTTTGGTCGAGGGCCATCCCGAGGGAGGGGATGGCCTTCTCGCGGACGTCATTCCTCCCGACGTATCCACTCTTCCCGAAGTGCCTCGATCGGAGGGCTCTTCGGAGCCGACCGACGCTGCCGGTGCTTCTGGGGCTAAATCCTCCTCGTCCGACGATGTCGGGATTTCTCTCTCTCCGCTGCCGAAGTTTCTTCCCAACTCCGGACCGGGAGGCTTTTCTCTTCCTCCTTGGGAGCGATTTCCAACAGCTCCTACTTCGGAGTCTCCGCCTGAAGAGTGGAAAACGTACTCGCTTCGGGTCCTTCGAGACCTGTTCTGGCCCGAGCCTTCAGGGAATAATGGCCTGTCTCTGAGCCAAATCAGGGGCTATGGCCGGGCTGCCTCTACGCTTTTCCAGGCTCTCGCCCGCTTCAACACCATTATTCTCGAAGAGAATAGCGGCAGGGGCGAGAGCGCTCAGGAGTTAAACGATCTCCGGGCTAAGCTTGCTGACACCGAATCGCACCTCAAGGTCTCCGTCCTTGGGGAGCGAAAATATCGGGAAGCGGCCGAGCGGACTTCCAATGAACTGGAGGTCGCGAGGGCCAAATTGGCGAAAGAGGCTTCGCTTCGCCAAACTCAGGAAAAGGAGCTCGCTGAGTGCAAAGCTAAAGCCGAGGCGGAGGTTGCGGCGCTGAAGGCCGAGTTGGATGGGGAGCATAGACGTCACTCCATGATAGTGGAAAGCTACGAGAAGCATCTCGAAGCGAAGAAGTGGCGGCTGGCCAAAATCAGCGAAGCGGTGGGCGTACCTGTCGAGCAGGAGAGCCGACTTGCCTCGCGAGTGGCCTCGTGCCTGAAACGCCTCGGCGAAGAGCTCAAGGTGTCGCAGACGGAAGCGAAATCTGAGCGCGAAGCACGCCTACACCTCTTCGAGAGGGCTCAAGACAAAGCGCAGCGCGCCTTGGCGAGGTATAAGGCTCTGGAGGAGTCTATCAATTTTCATCGTCGCTCCGCCGCGTATGGGGCCAACGCTCGCCTTCTTGAGAAGGTTCCTCCCACGGCGACCATTGGGAGTCTTCTGCCTCGTCTTCCGAAGTACAAGACTATCTTTGAAGAGAGCGAGGCTAAGGCCCGCGAGCTGGATGACAGGTCTCTACTTGATCCTGATTCTCCTCCGCTCACCCCCGGTGCTCCTTCTTCCGCTGGTATCGATTGGGCGACTTGCTTCGTAGTTGGAGCTGCCTCTTCGGCCTCCGATGGCCTCGATGAGTACGGGACCAACGATGGGGTCGTCACTTCTACCGACGGAGCGGTTGACACCGAAGCGGTCACTTCTACCGTTGAAGCGGTTACCAACGAAGCGGTAGGGGGGGAGGAAGTTTCCTAGGCCTTTTCTTATAGCTTTCCTATGTATATTACGCTGTCCTTTCTTTGTAACTCCTTTGACGGATTTTATTAATGAAAAGAACTTTCTTTACCTTTACCTTGTTTCCGTGCTTGTTGTTTCTCTTGTGTTCCTATCATTACTTCCTGGCTAAATTTCTTTCCTCAGGGTGACGAATTTTTCTATACCTCGGAACCGCTGTTTTACTATGAGAATGTGCTAGCTTCTTTCCTTGCGATTGACGAAGACCATCCCGCCATACTCGAGGAGTTTGTCCAAGATATGATAAGGCGTGCGGCTGCCTCTCTTTCCGGAGTCACGGACGACGAGACTCCCTTTAGTCCTTCTTCGGCCTATGTGATCGAATTTATGATGCTGAGGCCTGTAAATTATGCCGCCGTAGAAGATCTTCTTCGGGACGTCCTCTCAGAGAATGGGGAGTTCGTCATAGAACAAATTGCTGATAGGGTAGTTCGGGAGGATTCACCTTCTCCTGCTGTATCTTGATAAATTTGTATAATGTTTTGTGTTTGTAACGAAATTTTATCAATGAAATCTATGACCTTTGCATGCTATCGACGATGTATGGGAGTATGCGTACTCCGCTTTAAACCCTTCGAGTCCCCCAATGGGTGCGGCTCGCGAGGGAAGAGTACTCCATGTTGTATTGAATAAGGCCGGAGCCAATCGCGCGGATCCCGAACAAGTAGGGTTAGGAGTCCCCTGTTAAATAAACTTAAAATGAAACAGAAAAACTTAAGAAAAATAGAAAAGAATCTTAACTAATCAGCCGAAATCATAAGGTGCCGATGACGTTCTTTATTGGTAGAATTTCTTCAAGTGCTTGACATTCCACCTTCTTATGACCTTGACTCCATCGGTGTTCTTGAGTTCGTACACCCCTGGCTTGACGATGTGGGTCACCGTATAAGGGCCTTCCCAGCTTTCTCCTAGCTTTCCCGCGTTAAGCTCGGTTGTGTTTTGGAACAGCCTTCTGAGGACTAGTTCTCCGACCCGGAACCTTCTTGGTCGCACCTTTTTGTTGTAGAAGCGTGCGATGGTGTTCTGGTAATTTGCTATATGAACTCTGGCTCGCTCCCGTCTTTCATCGATGTGGTCGAGCTGATGAAGTAGGTCTTGGTTGTTGTCCTCTTCGTGGTTTGGTGCCCAGGATCGCCGGAAACTGGGGACTCCTACTTCCGCCGGGATCACCGCTTCTACCCCGAATGCTAGAGCAAAAGGGGTTTCTCCGGTGGCTGAGTGTGGCGTTGTTCGATAAGCCCAAAGTACTCCAGGGAGTTCGTCCGCCCATAGACCTTTCTTCTTGTCGAGCCGCTTCTTGAGGCTGTCGGTGATCGTTTGGTTGACTGCTTCGGCGTTCCCGTTCCCCTGAGGATATCTTGGCGTCGAAGTGTTTAGCTTTATCTTCCATCGTGCGCAGAAACCTTTGAACTTCTTCGAGATGAATTGGGATCCGTTGTCTGTGATGATCTCCCTGGGGAGTCCGAAGCGAGTGACTATGTTCTTCCAAACGTAGCTCTCGACATCGGTATCCTTAATATTGGCGTAGGCTTTGGCTTAGGTCCATTTGGTGAACGCGGCGGAGAGCTGGTGCTCCGCAAGGTTTTCCAGAGCACGGCGGAGCTGAACGCGGGGAAGCTCGGACAAAATTGGGAAGGCCCATACAAGGTCGTGGAGGTAGTCAAACCGGGAGTCTACAGGCTTGAGAACTTGGCCGGCCTCGAGGTGGTTCGGAGTTGGAATGTCAAGCACCTCAAAAAGTTTTATCAGCAGGTCTTGTTGCCCCAATTCCTTATATTTACACACTGTATTAGCTGTCTCAGCTGTCTAAATGGGAAGTCCCGACCCACTTGTTCGGGACCGCGCGCAGTCCCGGTTTGTTTCTAATAAAAACAGGTAGTACTCTTATGGGGGACTCGAAGGGTTTAATGAGGCTCGCCTTTATGGCAAACTATCTCTCTAACAATCTTACAGGCTCAAATTTACGAACAACCTCAAAGTAAGAGCAGCGCACGATCAGCCGCAACCCGAGCGTCGATGGCAAAATAAAACGCATTAAAATAAAACGCGAAACGAAAGCAAAAATAACGAAGCCTAAAAATGGCACGCAAGCAAAATCGAAAGGCAAAAAGTGCCATCGTCATCGACCCTCTAAGTACGCCGCCGTGGCGAGACCGACATTATCATCGGACTCTACACCGCCTGCGACTTAGGGGAAGAAGAAGAAAAAGGGCCTCGACAAAAGATTCGATGGCACCATGAAAAAGAGAAAGGGCCTCGACAAAAGATTCGATGGCACCATGAAAAAGAAAAAGGGCCTCGACAAAAGATTCGATGGCACCATGAAAAAGAAAAAGGGCCTCGACAAAAGATTCGACGGCACCATGAAAAAGAAAAAGGGCCTCGACAAAAGATTCGACGGCACCATGAAAAAGAAAAAGGGCCTCGACAAAAGATTCGATGGCACCATGAAAAAGAGAAAGGGCCTCGACAAAAGATTCGATGGCACCATGAAAAAGAAAAAGGGCCTCGACAAAAGATTCGATGGCACCATGAAAAAGAAAAAGGGCCTCGACAAAAGATTCGACGGCACCATGAAAAAGAAAAAGGGCCTCGACAAAAGATTCGACGGCACCATGAAAAAGAAAAAGGGCCTCGACAAAAGATTCGAGGGCACCACGAAAAAGAAAAAGGGCCTCGACAAAAGATTCGATGGCACCATGAAAAAGAGAAAGGGCCTCGACAAAAGTTTCGATGGCACCATGAAAAAGAAAAAGGGCCTCGACAAAAGTTTCGATGGCACCATGAAAAAAGAAAAAGGGCCTCGACACAGGTATCGAGGGCGCTACAAAGAGCTAACGATAAGAAGCAGCATCGCATCAAGTTCCCCCCCCCCCCCCCCCACCTTCATTTACTGTGTTTGTTTCATTTTCGAAAAGAAAAGGGGGGGGGGGGGGGGGGGGAGGAGAGGATGCTCAAGCCAACATCCTCCACACTAAGACCCCGTACAAAGAAAGCTACATACATATACAACAATGACATAATTACAGAAGGTCTTTGTTTATTCATATGCCAAAAGGCTTATAACATTAACATTTACATCAGAGCCTCGTAGGCAAACTAGTACAAATTACACAAACTAGAAAAACAAAAACAGTTCAGCGTCAGCACTCGTCGGATTTAAGAATGGATTCGGCGAGGTCATCGATGCAATCCGACATCGCTCGGTCGAGAATGTCCCCGGCAAAGTCCGAGAAGGCGGCCAGATGACGCGGGTCCTGAGTTAGGAACCTCATCAAAGCAGTTGGCGGCAACAAATCTAAGCGGCGAGCCGCTGAGGAACTCTCTTCGAGACCCGCCAAGGAAGGTATCGCGACCCAAAGAGTTAGGTCGTTGATCAGGTCGCGCACTAGGGCATAATGCTCGGGATCCTCGGCAAGGAACGATACGATCACGCCCTCGTCAGGCCTCAGAGGCCAAGAAACGAGAGGCAGCTCGCCGACCTGCGAGAAGAGGGGTAAGAATAGCCGACCCCAATAAAGCGAGAAAGTTAGGAAAACGACGGTCGCGATTCGATAACTAAAGTTCAGTAGAGGAAGTAAAAATCTTTTTCATTCAGTAAGTGTTCGGGAAGTACAAAGAAAGGGCCCGAGGCCAAAGCAACAAAGAAAATATAACAGCAAAGGTCGCAAAAGAAAAATCAAAATATACAAAGGAAATTTCCCTATGGAAGGTCATCCTGTACCGTCGGCTCTTGGATCGAGAAGGTCTCGTCGTTGGTCCCATACTCATCGACGGAGTCCGAAGCCGAGGCAGTCGTCCCCGCGGCGAAGGCGGCCAGCCTCTCGGACTCAATGGAGGGAGGATCGCAAGGCGAGAGAGGCGGCGAATCTAGAGGGAGAGCAGACCTCACCTCTAGTTCCTCCACCTTCGTGGAATGCTCCGCGATGATCCCGCGCCACTTCGGCAAGAGGGGCAGGAGTTTCCCCACCGTCGCGATAGGGGGAAGCTTCTCGACCATGTCAAGGTTGGCCTTGTAGCCGGTGACCATCCGATGATGATCGACAGACTCGTCGAGGGCTGCGAACCTCTCGTCGCGACGCTGGATTTTGGCCTTGGCTTTCTCGAAGAGACGCCGCCGTGCACTGCGTTCCTCGACGACCTCCGCTTGCGCGCCCTCCAGCTCGTCGGCAAGCCTCTTCAGAGCGTTGGTCACCCGTGAGACCAAGCGACTCTCTTCCTCGGGAGGTGCGCCGATGGCCTCGCTAAGGCGAGCCACCCTACTCGACTTCTTCTCGAGCGCTACGGAGAAGTCGTGAGCCGCGCGACGATGGCGCTCCGCCTCGTCGGCGAGGGCACGCTTCTGCTCCTCGACCCGCTGCTCGGCCTGCCGATGAAGGGAGGCCTCCTTTTCGAGAGCGGCATTGGCTTCTTCGAGGGCCTGGCGGTGCCGATTGGCCTCATCCCGGTACCTTCGCTCCCCAGCAATGGAAATCCGAAGATGACCCTCGAGCTCCCCGATCTGGGCGCCCATCTCGAGCTGACTTGCCGCATGTTCGTAGGAAGTGTCGCGCTCATCGACGATCATGTCGTTGAGAAGCGCGATACCCTGGAGCGTAAGAGTTGCTGCCTTGCGGTAGCGAGAAGAGTCCGCCAGTGAGCTACCGGAGGGACGGAACTGTTGAGCAGACATCGACAGTCCGTGGATCGCATCGGCCGAATACTTCTCCCATTCCTCCAAGGAAGAAGCCAGAGAAGGCGGATCGGGGAAGCTCGGGTAACAAATAACGGTCGAACCCTTCACCATGCCTTGAGGGAACATTGGCAGAAGGGCGTCCGGCAAGGGGCACCCGCTTTAGAGGACTCTCCAGGAGCCTTCTTCCAGGGGTGAGGAGGTTTGGCGAGGAGCAAGCGCTCGCTGCTCGTCGCCTCGTGCGCTGCCGAAGCCTCCTCGTTGGGCGAGACCTCGATCGAAGACGACTCGCAGGAGACGTTCGTCTTGAGCAGGGAAGTGCCGGTGGGGGGAATGCCGACGGCCTCCCGAGGTACCTCGTCTTGGGGTACCCTCGGCCTGATCAGGCTGAGGAATCGCCAGGAGAGTGGCCGCCGGGGCACCCTCAGCCGTTGCGACGGCCGCCTCGCGGGGAGAGGACGACGGGGTGGAGATCTTCTCGGCCCCTGAGGCAGGGGCATCTCCGGCGTCCTCGCCGCTCACGACCCCTGGGGCCGGATCCAGGAGGGCCTGCGCGGCGACCTCCGCGGTGGAAGGAAGAGGACCGACGAGAGGCGTCGTCGACTGAGTGTCGGCGACGGGCAGAACGACATCAGAAAGGTCCACGTTGCTGAAGTCGTCGTCGAAGTTCACCTCCCGACGGGGGCGTCGGGAGTATCCGGTAGCTGGGCTGACGGAAGGAGTGACGATGATCGGCTCGGAGGCCGTCCCCGCGCCCGGTGCGACCTCTATCGCAGCCTCGGATCCCTTTGGCGAGAGGTCCTCGCGCACGGCTTCGGAGCCAGGAGTGGGGGTGACCGTCTTGTCGGTACGGGTCTCGAGCGGGGATCGGCGAGGCGAGAGTTCGATTTGGGAGTCGTCGCGTCGAGGGGACTCTCGGGGGCAGGAGCCTCCGACGAACGACGGCCCGCGGCAGGAGGCGTCTTGTCGATAGCCCGACTGGGCGCGTCGACGTCGGCTGCGTGCTCGGAGCGACGCTCTGAAGAGGCGTCATGGAGCGAAGGGTCGCCGTGCGAGATCACCGGTCTCGCGGGGGCGGCACTGGCGTCGGGGAGGGCTTGCTCTTCTGGCGAAAAGACTCCTCGCCGGTCTCGTCGAAGCGGGATTTCCTTTTGCGGCTCTTCGCAGGAGCCTTGGGCGTCTTCTTCCGCGGAGGAGCCGACGAGCCTTTCTCGCCTTCCTCGGCCCGAAATCCAGGCGGGAACAGCGAGCGAGGAGGCGGTCCCATGATGTTACAGAGGCGGTAAATACCCGAGTTCACGATCCGGGCGGCGTTGAAGTCGAGGAGCCAGTCGCGGCGGTCGTTGGCGAGAAGCGCGTTTTGCACGCTCGTAAAACGGGCCACGACGCCCTTGTCGGTCGATGGCGAGAACTTGAGGAGATCCTGGTCGCCGATCCAGGCGCGAGGCAGCTCCGCGTGGTTGGGTCCGAACGTCAACGCGCTCACGCGCGTGAAGTAGTAGCGATTCTCCCACATCGCCTCCTTGTTGGGGGAGTTCAGAAGGATGTGAGGGTTGTGGCGGTGCGACAGCGAGAGGCGCCCAATGTTTTTGGGGTTCCTCGAGAAGTAATACAGAGTCATGAGGTCCTCCAGAGTGACCTCGACCCCTTGCTCCAGGCCTAGCACGAGGGTGCACAAGAGGAGCCGGATGGAGTTGGGGCTCACCTGAGTTATCGGCACTTTGAAGGCCACCAGAAAGGCCACGATGAGGTTGGGCACAGGAAGGTGAAGGCCGACGTCGGTGAAGAAGTGCTCGTAGATGGCTATGCAGTCATCTTGAGGCTCGTCGGCGCGCTCGCCTGGATACGGAAGCCGGAGGAGGTATTTCTCGCTATCGATGTAGTTCTTGATGAAGTGGTCCCGGTGCGCCTCCGTCAAGATGGACAGAGGGGACCTAGTCTGAAAGATTTTCCCGGCCATTGCCATGTTTGGACGGGGGTTGAAAGTGAGAGAGACTTGCAGAGAGAAGAAGGGAGCGTAGAGAGAGCGAAGAAGTGCGGAGGGGAAGTGTGAGAGTAAATGGAAGGGGGAGAGAGAATTTCGAGTATAAGGAAGGGGACGGAAGAAGCCGAAGGGGCGCGATTCGATCGGACGGCCCAGGATGGAGGCGTGCGTAGGCTGTCGACGGTCGAGATGAAGGAGCCGTTGGGAACCCCGTAAAGTAGGTACTCGAGTGCCTGGGAAACCCCGCATTAAATGCGGGTGGGATTCGAGGCGTCGCTGCATGCGTGGTGACAGGACGTCGACACGTCGACTCGGGGGTTTGATTCCTCATCGCGAGGGCCCTGTCGTCGAGCTGGGGTCTGCGGAAACCCGGCCCCATCGCCCGATGATAGTCGTCGCGCGGCGAGTCTCTTATGCGGTTCCTCATCGCGAGGGTACTGTCGTCGAGCGGGAGTCTGCAGAAGCCCGGCCCCGTCGCCCGATGACGGCCGTCGCGCGGCAGGTCTCCTATGCATTTTCTCATCGCGAGGGGTTCATCGGCGATTGGTGACCCTCATGTGGGCGACCTTGTCGATCGGTGAGGATCTTCGCGCGGGGTTTCTTCCTCTTACATTTTCCCAAGTGCTCACACTTGGCAAAATGGGGGACTGACTGTTAAGGTCGGATTTGGTCAAATCCCCTCTCAACTTTACACTTGTCGTTTTCCCGTAAAACGACGAAGGTTGGGTTGGGCAGAATGGCGATGGGCCCACGGCCCATCGCTAGCAGTTAGTGAACAAGGGGGAATCTTGTGTTCCTCGAGGCTGGTCGGATTGCGACAGGCCCACGGCCCATCGGTAGGAGCGATGACTGCGGTGGGGCTTCAAGCCCACTAAGGCCTAGGGTTTCTACATAGGATGCGACAAGAGGGTACGGCCTGGGGGGACCACTGCGGGGTAGTGTGCTCAGAATGTTGCAGAGGGGACAACGTTAGTGGAAACAAGCTCCTTTGGCAGGCGTCGAGAATGTCAGAGAGGAGGACCACAGAATATTCGAAGGGGGGACCACCTGGTGATCATCCAAGGGATTCGAGCCGAGGAGGTCCAAGCGTGGCTATAAATAGAGAAGGAGCTCCCAGCTGAGGGGGTTGGTCAATATCCAGGGAAAGGAGAGAAAACAGTGTCATCGCATAGCCTTGAGAGAGCCTTTGTGTAACCCATTCGATAGTGTTAATCTTAGTTTAATCGCATTCCTCTTCGAAGTTTCAAGCTATAAACGGAAGAGACCGATCCCCTTTGTAATCATAATCAATCAAAGATACCCCATCATTCGTGTTATTCGTGTGTTTGAACCGTGTATTTTTGTGACTGTAAGGCGGTGCGAATCGCCCTCTACAGATATTAAATCGTGCAACTTAATATTCATATATTTTTCGGCCACTTCCCTCTCTCTCTCTCTCTCTCTCTCTCTCACGAGCCATTTTTCTTCTTCTCTCTTTGAACCATAACCAGAGCTTCTTTCTCTCTTCCGAGCTTTGTCGGCCATGGCGGACGGCGAGGCGGCGAAGCACGCCGTCCCGGTCATCTCCGACCTGCGGAGGAGAGTCTCCGTCCTCAACACACCTTCGATCTACGCCGGGCGGGATCGCTCTTCCGACCCGTCGTTGATGGAGATGATGTCGCCGGCGGAGAAGTCGTGGAGTCCGTCGACGATTTTGTGGAGTCTGTTTTCGCGCTCAATCACCGAGACATCGCCTTCTTTATGAAGCGTCGAATCTGGGTTTGAATCACCACCCATCACCTCTGCACGCACTGTCAAGCTCCGACCGCCACCAACGGAGTCGGTGAATTAATTCGTGTTGATGTTCATTAATTCATGTTAATTCGGTTTAGTAATGTTTAAAATTTTCAAAAATAATTTGATTTAATTTTTTGTAGATCCATATTAATGTCTTTAATATCTGTGTACTTTAGTTTACTGATTATTTTTATTTTTTTCAAAATAACCTTTGTTTTATTTACTGTACATTTGTGTTTGTTAATCTGTGTTTATTCAGTTTATCCTTCGTCGTCAATTTCACGTGCAGTGCGGGTATGGAGACCGTCGGGTCGTGCCTCACCAACAAGTACTCCGAGGGGTTGCGCACTCGGAAACACAGAGGCCAGGGCGATCGACGGCGAAGCTTCGGCGGTCTTACGGGAGAGAGAAAGAGAGAGATTATTTTTTGTATTTAAAATATTTGATTATTGTATTTACATTTTAATATGAATAATATTTTTTATTGTTACTTTACGTTGATTCGTTATTAATTTACGTTAATTCGTTGTTAATTTACGTTGATTAACACAATAAAAATATTAACCAAAATTAAAAGTGGGTTTTTATATTAATTTCAACAATTAAATTCGAAATTGAAAACCTAAAAATGTGGATTTGATAGTTTCCATAATAATAGCAATCTCCATAATAATAACAATGGTTAATAATTTTAAAACGTGCAATATATAAGGCAATTAAGGTGATAATTATTAGTTGTAAAGCGTGTGCAAATTGATGTAATTAATGTTGACCAAATCACTTATACATTAAATACGTTTTGTTTTTTTTATTTATTTTTTAATACGTTGTCAATTATTAAGGGTAACAATGTAATTAAAAATTCACTTAAATGGTTAATTGGCTAGTTTACAAAATTAACCTAAGTTTGACTATTTTGCAAAACCTATGTTTCAAATTGGCTATTTCCCTTAAGAGCCTTATTTTAAAAGCAATTCTGAACACAACACATCAATTCTAACATTCATTTTGTGATGTACAGTAGAACCCGTATAAATTAATAATGTTGGGACCGGCAAAAAATATTATCTTATCGGATTATTAATTAATATATAAATTAATAATTTATTAATTTATACATTAAGTGAAGAAAAAATTTATTTATCAGCTATAATTATATAAACATCTTTACTAACGAAAAAGTATTTCAATTTATTATATCGATAATATTAAAGTATTAATACTAAAAATATCAAGAGAGATTATTATGATTTAAAAAAAATTTATTAGAGTACCAATGTCTGAAATATTAAAGAGTCCAACATGAGAATATGATAGCCGACCTTTTGATGCTCTTCGGAAGCTTAGAGATGAAGTTCAAGAGGACATCTATTTCAAGACGAAACAAATTACTATAGAAACATATTTTAAGAAGACTACATGATTAGTGATGTAATGCTATCTTCTTATTTTGTGTGATTTTATAGTTATTTATGTTATATTTTATTTATAGCGATTTTATAGAAATATATTTTAAGAAGACTACATGATTAGTGATGTAATGTTATCTTCTTATTTTGTGTGATTTCATAGTTATTTATGCTGTATTTTATTTATAGCGATTTTATAATTATTAATGTAATTTTTTTTTATTGAATTATTAATTTATATATCACTTGGGACCTATATACTACTTAAAAAAATTATTATGTTATAAATTTAGCGAATTATTAATTTAGCTAGCGAATTATTAATTTACCTATATTATTTAATCGCGATTATTAATTTATCGATATTAAGTTATAGAGGTTTCACTGTGTGTCGTCTTACAATAACCTATTGTAGTTATAGGTTATAAAAACTCAATAAAAAGTGAAATGATTACCTGTATTTTAATAAATCTTTTACTTAAAACAGGACATAAATGAGCCAAGGTGCATAACAACATAAAGAAGAACAATGTATATAGTCAATGAGAGATAACGCTCAAGTATATAATCAAAGTGTTACACAATATAATATATATATATATATATACACTAAAATGTTACAAGAAATAACCTCATCAATAAAATAAAGCAATATAAATAGAATCACGAATATTAATAAAACTCAAATTATAATATAATCAACAAAATCTCTTGTGTTTGAAAAATAACATGAAGAAAAAATAACTGCATATCATCTAGGAAATATTAAATAAAAAAATAAAAAATTCTCAACACTTTGATTGTATTGTGCCGAAAATCTTAAACGGAAAGAAAAATTTACAAAACCGTAATCACCAATATAAATCAAACTTAAAGAAACATTATAAACAAAGCAGTACATACATAATCAAATTTATTGTGTTTACCTCTAAATTTGTTTGCCATGTCGATTGTACGAAGGAACAATAACTGCAAATAGAAAAAAATTATATAAAACTGAATTCTCAATACTTTGATTGTGTTGCGTCAAAAATCTGAAACCGAAAAAAATAACGTACACAATAACCATCATCCACAATCAATTATTTTTTAATAAAAAATAACTAAAATAGATTTTGATATTGGTGTTACATAAAGAGATATTATTATAGCTAGGGTAATTAGCGGCATAAATGGTCAAAGTTATCACTTTCCCATAGGCGTGATGCCAATCTTAAAAATCGACGGCAAAAGTGGCCAAAATATACTAATCACGCTAATCATAAAAAATCATCCAATTAAGAGATGACCGTCAGTTATCTATGTCTCACCCACGTGATGGTGTATTCAGCTAAGCCCACGTGGCGTTTTGTGTCTGCCACATCATTACCCTCGTTTGCCACATGCATTTTTGTTTATCACCCTCATGTAGACAATAGAATATATAAAACAAAATAAATAAATAAATAAATCAGATACCTTTAATCATTAATTTTTTTTAAAAGAGATATGAATCGGACATAAATCAACTACCTTCTTCTTAGTTCCTCTCTCTCTCTCTAAGAAAAAAAAAACCCTAACAGTTACTCGACTTCTCCGACCAAGAAATGGTTGACAACGACGGTGGTGACCGGGATCCTGGGTGGCGAATCCCAATATTCGAACCGCAGCCTGCTTACAGTAAGTTCTTATTTGAAAAGCTTCAACTATTTTTGTAAAGCTTGCATTTTTTTTAGAAAGCTCGTGCCTTTTTTAAAACCATGGCCATATTTTGACTTTTTGAGCTTGTAATATAGTGTATTGTTGAGTTTTGTGAAAAAAGTTTAGTTTTTTTGTAACATTGGAAGCATGCAAAGGTCTGACGTTTACAAAGGTTGTAGCTCTTATAGTTTAGTACTTTAGTATTTATTATCAGAACAATGTTGGTGGATAAAGCATTGAATGCAATGAATCTGGTTGTTGAAAATATATTTTTTTGTTTTTTTGGGACCACAAAGTCACATGGTCCCATAAAGTTTGTCCCTTTCTCAGTTTCTGGGTTCTTTATAATAATGGAGGTTGAATTATTTATGAAAGTTTTATTTTTTATACTTTTTTGTGTTATTGGGATTGTATTAAATGATTTATTGTTCCTTTTTTGCAGGCCCACGCTCCAATTTGTTTACCATCAATATTCATCATGGTGGGACATGGACTTCCAATACTGAAGGGAGGAAGGACTACGTGGGTGGTGATATTGCTTGTTTCGACTACCTCGACCGAGACTACTTCAGCTCTCTGGATCTGGACAACCTTGTTTTGCAGATTGGAAAAGAGCTCAATGCGGGCTATTGGTGGACTCCTATGGGTTCTTCAGTGAATGACGGGCGTGTATTGCGGTCTGATGCAGATTTCCTAGAGCTCTTCAAAGATATGGTGGATCGAAATTATCATAACTGCGACATTTACCTTCTCACTGCGCTCCAGTCCATTCACCCCGGCGAGTACGAGATTTTTTGGTGGCGCCCGACACCAGCCTCTCTCTTTCTATTTTTCTTGGGACGACCTGGCAGGGTTGTGACCTTAGGTGGGTGTACCACACTAAGCCCGGTTCTTGGCCACTTGTCTGGACTTGGCATGGGCTCAATTATGCCCGCATATTGTGCCACAAAGGCAGGCCTCTTGTACGAGTCATGGACATACTCGTATACATTGAAATTGCCAAAGCATATGGCCGCCATAGCATGTGGACATGGTATCCCAGTGAGTTGAAACACTTTGCACGTGCAAATCCGCTTTGTTAAGTTCACAGAGAATACCTCATTGTGAGAGTAGTTAACTTGGAAAAGGTTATGATCCGCTCTTGAACATAGGCAATTATTAGCGTCACCCTTGATCTTTTCTATGATCTTCACAATCCTTGGCCCAACCGGCACCACCCATCTCCCAACACTCTCTTTTTTTGTAGAACCTACCCATTAACCAGAACCTTATATGTTCCAACAGTCCTATGATTGGCTTATCCCTAGCCCCAAGAATAGCAGAATTAAAGGACTCACAAAGGTTGTTGACAAGCATATCAGTCTTGTTGAACGGGAGGAAGTGTGAACGGCTCCACTCGCTTGGTTTCTTTTTCATCAGCCAATTGTACGCTTCCCTGTCAAAACTCTTCAAGTCATCCATTTTTCTCTTGAAGTCTTCCGGAGTGGTTGACTTGGCTGCTGCCCAGAGCTTTTGTTTCAATAGAAGGCCAGGGAATTCGATTTTGAAGTTGGAGTAGAGGTGTCTGACACAAAAGCGTACTTCAGCTCCTCCGAATATACTTTCCTCCGCTATTGCAAGCCCCTTTTGTTTGTCACTTATCAAGGTGAGCTTCCTTGAGTCTCCATCATCAGGATCATCCTTGAGCAGCGTCATAAACCACGTCCAGCTTTCTTTGTTCTCTTTTTCTACCACAGCATAGGCCAGCGGAAACATAGAATTATCCGAGTCGATTCCAATGGCAGCGAGTAACAGACCCCGTGTCTCACCCTTCAGAAAACATCCGTCAAATCCGATTAGCTGTCTGCACCACTTGAAGCCAATCTTACAAGCCTGGAGGCATATGTAAACTCGTTGGAAAAGTCTCTTCTCCCCAACCATTTCACTCTTCACAATAGCAGTGGTTCCTGGATTGAGCTGCCTAAGCTGCAAACAGTAATCTTCCAAGAGAGCGTATTGGTCAGTTAAGTTTCCCTGCAACAACTCTCTCGCTTTCCTATTCGCCGAATAGAAGACACTTTGAGAGACATTGGAGTACTTGGTATTAGCTGTGAGTTGGCAAAACTGGTTGTACTGCATGTCTGGATTCATCCTAAACTGGGGCAAGAAGTACTTTCCCAGCCAGGAAGAGTTAACAAGCTTGGAGTTGAATACTATTCCACAAGTGTGCTTGTTAACCAGAGTATTAACTCTGAAATTAGTGTTATCACGCCTCTGCACCCGTGCATAAACAACCCACTCACAACCCGGAGACTTGCAGACTGCTCGGATCTTGATGTTGTTGTTCTCCGAGTAAGTGAAAGACCGGTTAATGAAGATGAAGTGTTCCTTCAACGCTTCCCTGAGCTGTTCTTTACTTGCGAACTCCAATCCTAAGGACCACTTGAATTCTGACCAAGGCCTGCCAGGGATAAACGTCTTTGTGGACCTGTTCACTCTGCGCTCACCATCTGAGCCTTCATCAACACTTTCGACATCGGTGTCATGCTCTAGCTCTCCATCAGAATCCGGTTGCTGTGTTCTTCTAACTTCATTATCGATATTACGTATCTGACAAGCACTAAACAAACTATGTTACAAAAAGTAGATACATAGTTATAGCAGTTGAAAGTAGAGGTGTCAAGTGGGCAGGGACGGACCGGCCCGACCCACATGTTAAACGGGGCGGGCTTGACCTGCCCCGCTCAATGTGCGAGACGGGGCGGGGCGGGTTTTGGAAGAGCCATCAAGGCCCACCTCGGCCCATGAACCCAAACCCACAATGTCACGGGGCGGGCTTTTTACGAGTCAAAATGTGTGGGTTTTTCCTGGTTGAATTTAGTGGGCTTTTTACAAACCAAAACGGGTTGGAATTTTCCGAGTTGATATGTAATAATGATTTACATCTTTGAGTGGAAAGTAACAATAATACCTTTACTATTTTTGTATTTGCTCGATATTTGAATTCTCAATTTAAAAGTCGAGTAACATAATGCAAATAAGATTCAATCACATACTTGGAAATTCAAACACATTCTTACAAATTATATATTGTAGTATACCAAAACTCTAGTTATAGAACAAAAAATTTCAAATCGATTAGCGAATTTTGAAATTGATTAATGAAGTTGAAATTGTTTAATTGAAAAATTAAAGAACTATATAGAATATATACAATAATTAAAGTAATGAAATGTGTAATATAAAGATAAATTTTTATATTATACAATAATAAAATATTTAGAGTACTTTTTTCATATTTTCATTAATATTAATATCACAACTTAATAATTTTTTTAATATAAAAATGTGATTTATGTGGGCTTTTAAACATGGCGAGGCGGGTTGGCCACGAGGTGGGTTTATGTAGGCTTTGGGGCGGGGCGGGCTTTTAGACGGGGCAGGGCGGATTCGGGGCGGGCGGGGCTAACTCACCTTTATTTACGAGTCGGAACGGGTAGGCTTGGGCCCACCGGGCCCAGTTGACACCTCTAGTTGAAAGAGGCTTTTGATATTAGTGTTTTCAACGAGTGAGTTAATACTTTGTACTTAGTACTTACCACTTACCACTTACATGTACATAGATATAAGTCACTTAAGTAATCACAACGTTTTTATCTTTCAGTCATAAAGTCAAAATTAATAATTCACTCAATAAACAAAATAAATGATGAAGACATATTAACTAATAATTAGTACTCTACATTGTTGTTGTATCTATTTGTGTAAGATTGATCTTAAAAACCTAAATTTTTGAGAAACTAAAAGTTCAGTTTCATTGCGTTCCACATCATCAACAAAAAATTATAATAGTTTTATAGATTCATTACTACTTTTTCATTGATGGTCTTTTTAGAATCTTGTAAGTTACATGGTTTCTGGAGATACGAATTTGTTATTAAGTTGTATAAAAAATAAGAAATTTAATTTAAAAAGTTTGTACGATGAAATCCTTTCCCAATCTCAGTCTCCACCATCTTCTGTTATTTCTTTTGTCCTAAACTAGAGAAGAAATCAATAAAATTAAAATCATGAATCCAATCTATTCACTTCCAAACTAATCATTCAACATTAAAGTATACATAAGAGAAACTAAAATTATGTAAAAAGAAATCAATTACAAGAATCCAATCCCGTCAAAATTCAAATATTGTCTAAAGGTAAAAACTGGGAATAAACACCTTTATTACTCGATAAAACATTTTTCAAGACGAAACAACCCTTGTCTAAAACGGAATACATATCGTTAATAAACTACAGAACTATAAGCTTTTTGAAGTATTTTATGTATAAGAGGGCATGCAAACAACAGCAAAGACTATACCCGTGTGCTCAAGGAAAATCTCTCTAGAAAATTTAAACCGTGACAAGACCCAACTATCGCTGACAAATCCCATTCTAATCTGAATCGTACTGCTTTAGTGCTAGACGGAATCCACAAGACTGTGTCCAGTCCATGAGGAAAGTGCTTGTATTCCATTGCTCCACCACTTTCGGTTTCACAGATGCTCTCGATCTTTGCCTCTTTCAAGCGATGGCGCCAACAGATGCAGTGGCGCCTATAGCAACATTTATTCCGTTCACTTTGCCCCAGCATCTTGCATAGAATCTGCACACAGCCAAACAACCTGGATCTTAGTGTTTGTAAATATCCACCAAACCGTGTTATCAGATGACCACATGCTTCGAGATAATTATAATCCTTGACAGTAAAGATGAATAAACTTTCTCAAAACAAAACCAAACGGTAGGATCACTGCCACATGAGAAGTCCAAAAATAAACTTAAACAGAGATTGTTAAAACGTCATACCGCAACACAATCCTTCTCGTCGAATGATTCTGTTGGCACAGATATAATCTTCGGATGACAACTCGAAAGTAGTTTTTCCAGAGTAGCCTCCCACCACCGTGAATTGACGCCTATTTGTCCAGTGAGGTCTAAATAGCCCACTTCGACCTGTGGAGGAATTACAGGCTTTCTTGTAGTGTAAGGATCAAAATTTAACTGCCATCAACGAAACCAATACTCAGCGGGACAAATATAAAAAATGTCGAAATATGAATACACGAATCAAGAAATAACCTTTGATAAAACGATAGTAGGCAAATCACGACGATGACTATTGGCGAATTTAAAACTTGATAGGGCGGGAGCATCAATTTCAATAGCACGGATGCCTTTACAATAATGTATCTTGAGACGCTTAAGTCGCTGCAAAGAGAGCCTGATCCTGCTCAAACCCTCGCAAAGTGATATATCAAGAACCTCCAAGAGAGGAAATTCAGAGATTTGCTTATGGAATTCAGCATTGCTGATGGAGCTGTCGTGTAGCAGTAATTTCCTCAGATTAGAGCAAGAAGTCAAATAAGTCTGACACGGCAGATATTTTTCTCCAACAAGAAAGGAGAAGTGCTCGAGAGAGAGGGCATCGACGGAAACGCTCTGCAGTTGATAACAAGGTATCGCTACTGATACAATGAGAGTCACTAGTTTGTCAAGTTTGGAAATATTGAGAGTTTTCAAGCCGGAAATTCCGTTAAGACAAAGAGAAGTGATGCCAGGACAATTTTTGATGATATCACTGATTATACGCTGACTTAGGTTAACGGAATTTAGTGCTAATTTTTCGAGGCGAAAAAACTTGGACGAAGCACCGAGTACTGAGGAGTCGACTGCAAACGTTGTTTCAGGAAGAGCATATTGAGAATAGCTATATTCTTCTGAAACTACATTGATGTCGAAGCATAGGTCTGAAACGCCGTTGTGAAGTGCTAGTGGCAACCAAGCATCGAGAACCGGAACCGAGTCAAGGTCCAGGAGATGAGCATCTAAAACGAATTTCTCGATGCAAAGCTTGTTTTGAATGAAGTAGTGCAGAGAGCGATCCACAGAGTCTAGGAGACGCCTAAGCCGCTCCTTGAACTCGAGCCCGCCAAAGGGAATCCGGCTCATCTTACGGGGTTGCTTAAAATATACAAAAGGATAGGACTTGCGGACGGAGTTCCACTGCTTTGACAACGCCGGGGTTCTTGCCAAATCGTCGTCAGGGAGGCATGACAATATGCAGTGCAAAATAGACGAAGGAAGGTCAGAGATACGGTCTGTACTACCCTCCATGATACCACTCTGCACATTCATTGAATCGATCAGGAGCTAAAACTTTTGCGACAATAATCACAATATTTAGTGAATTACAATACAATCGCAAGTCCTAATTCCACATATAAATTGGCGTTTTTCACTCGCTAGATTGTTAACTTTAAAATACATATATATATATCGATAGAATTACCTATAATCGAAGAAGCCCTATCCTGGGAAGAAGAATCACGGCGGCTGAGAGAGACGACGGCGAGTTGCAATGGTTTGATGAGTTTGGGGAGACCGAAAGTGGAGGAAATAGTCGGTGAGCGAGATTGAATTAGATTTATTCAACTCAAGTTGGGCTACTTTCGCATTGGGCTGGGCCTTATGTAAATACTTTTCAATAAAATTAAAATCATTTACCTTATTTTTTTTCGCAAAAAGCAATTTATTACCTTCTACGTCTTTCCTAAATCTATAAATCGGGACTTTAACAACGTTACTTTTTTATTTTATCTTTTAAAAAATAATAATACATAACATAAAACCATTTTACTCTTCTACTTGTCTTTCCTTTCTCATATAATTTTTACTGAAAACTAGTTGAGCGCACCGCGCTTTGCGCGTTGACGTAAAAATATTAGTAACTTTGTTGAGAGTTTTAAATAATTTTTCTTTGTAATTTAAATGTTTCAAGTAAATTTGGGCTAAATTTTTTGACAAAAATAAGCGGACATTGTTATAATATAAGAGTGATTTCATATTTTAAAAATAATTTAAGGGATAACTTCCAGTATTTAATAATAATCATCTAGTGGGTGAAGAATATAATATAAAAATCATTCGGAAGATTTTATCTTTATTTTTTCCTAATAAAAGTTGCAAAAAGTCAAAATAGATTGACTTGTATTTTATATTTCATTGTGTCCTTGTACTTTTTTTTTTATTTATTTTCCCAGAATTATTTTCAGTTGATTTTACATTTAAACTATTTATGAAAAAATAAACATAGCAACACTTAGAAATTGAAATACCTAATCAAGCAATTTGCTTTTGAACATATTAAATCGGTAAAAGCAATTGGAAGATATTAAATCAACGATCTCTAATAATAATAAAAAAAAAAGGATATGAAAACATAATTATAAATCATTAACATGTAGTAATGTCATTGGTAAGGTAATTCTGTCTCTAAATAAAAACAAAATGTACCAACTTAATACTTTACCATAATAAAACCTAAGAATGTACAACATAATGTTTTTTTAGACTTTTTAAGAACATGAGTATCTACAAAATATGAGGACGTTTCAAAAAAAAAAAAAATTGGCCTACACTAAGAAGCAACTTTGTTTTTATTTTTATTTTTTATTCTACTTCTCAATTCAGGAATTATTTACAATAAAATGTGGATTCGCTAATATTTACAGAAGGTTAAAAGGCGCATTCTTGTTGTTATTTTAGCGTAACCGATTGAGAATTTTAGAATCAATATCTATTCTATCAAATGCATTACATATCGAGATCGTTGTATATATCAAACATGTTAAAGCATTATTTTTTTATTTTTTTAATCTTAATGAATTGCTAAAAAATAATATTATCACCAATAATTAATATCATCTAAGTCTCATAGTGTAAGCAAAATTGCTCTATTATTATGTCTAGTATTTGTGATTTTTTTTTACTGATAGTTTTTGTGACTTTGAAGATGAGTGAGTAAACAAATTTAAGAAACCAATGTCAACCTTTCTTATCATTTATAAGATATCATTTATTAGTTATAATGAAAAAAAGATGAAAAAAAAACTTTTGATTTATGTACAAAAAAACTAAGGGCTTATTAGCAAAAGCCTCAATAAAATTCAAACTATTTAAAAAAGTACTCAAAGTTTCAATAATCTAAATTATACTCATTTTAAACTTTGTTTTCCATAATTACCCTCAAATCACTTTTCTCCCTCTTCTCCCTCTTCTCCCTCGAGCTTTGCCCTAACTTTCTCTCCTCTGCGTTTTCTGTCTCGCCATTCCTGCCTTCTCTCCAAATCGCGAGCTCCTTCTCCCTCGAGCTCTCCTCTCGTACCCTAACTATTCCTTCTCCCTCGAGCTCTGCCCTAGTTCCTCTTCTCCCTCGAGCTCTGCCCTAGTTCCTCTTCTCCCTCGAGCTCGAGCTCTGCCCTAGTTCTGGATATTCAGCAACGCAAAAACCCCCATTTCCGATCGATTTCCCTCTCTGCCAGGAGCTCCACCAAACCCTAGCTGCCACTGGTTAGTCTCGATCGAGTTGCGTGGAAGCCTGCGCGATCGTCTCCGTCACTGGTTAGTCTCGATCTCTGTACCATTATTGGGTTTGATTCGCCTGTACCATTCTTGGGCCTCTAATGATTTCCATTCTTGCTTGATTCGCATGTTATGACTTCATATTAGGTTAGTTTTGATTGATTCTCGATTTCTATCTATGGTTGAAATTCAAAAGAGTAAACAAGCACGAGAGAGACATTATTTTATCAGATTCATATTACCAGAGAAATCAAACATTGTTTGATCAGATTCATTGACTTTGACTTGTTGTACGTGGGACTTCCATAGCCTCGGGTCTTGGCACAATCTGCATATTCAAGTTTAAGTTTGGAATTAAAAAAAAAAAAGATTGATTTGATCGAAATCAAACTTGCAGTTTGTTTTAAGTAAAGACAAGAAGAGTGTTGGCTTGGCCATGGCCGCTAATTAAACTCGGTTCATATGTTTACCTTCTATCTATGGTTGAGGTTGCTTAGATTGAAATATATAGACAGATATATATATATACATATACATATATGTGTCACAGGTGATAAACCAGATTGGATTGTTGATTAACTAGAAATTAATCTGTGGGTCATGGAAAGCCACTCAAACGGATGTTGGGTGTGTTTTAAATACGTGGCGAAAGTACAATTTAACATACAAATATCTATGTTTAGCGCCCCGGTAGTTATTTGTTAACAGAACGGCAAACATATATACCCCAACAATTTAAGTTATTAGGTTGTAATCCCGCAATCTATTGATCAATAATCAATCTATTAAGCTCGGTGAAGATTAAAAGAAGTTTTTGTTTGCAAATTGTGCCCTAACCTAAGACTTGATCAATTATTGTGCAAAGTACAGTGTAAAGATGGTAAAAATCAAGGCAACAAGTGCGGCGCTAGAAACCGGGGCAACAAGTGCAGCGCTAGAAACCGGGGCAACAATTGCGGCTCAGCCGCAGGGAGCGGCCACAGATTCATGCAAAATTGTGGAGCGCAAGCGCAAATCGGCAGGTAATTATATCCCTTTATAATTCCATTTACTTTATGTCAATTAAGTAACTTACATACCTCTATATTTGTAGGAAGAAGCTGAGAAGGTTGAAACATCTATGAAGACATTTAAAAGAAAAGTTACAAGGGCTTCGAAGAAAGCAAATGTGTGATTTAGTTTTAGTCATTATAATTTTCGAACATATGGTCTGTGACCAATTTGTCTGCTTTATTTTTTCTTCCTTTTAAACTCTTATGACTATTACCTTTACTTATTGGATTACATGTGTTTAATCAGAATTAATGTTACATAGTTAATTAATGTTTACCTTTACTTTCAGTTACATAAATATAACTTATGTAACAACTAGAATTTAAATTGTGTAGTTACATAAGTTACACTTTTGTAACTTATGTAACTTCAGTTACGAAAATGTAACTTTGGTTACCATATTGTAACTTTGGTTACGATAATGTAACTTCGGTTACAAAAATTTAAAATAAATTAAATTAGTGTACCTTCAGTTACGATAATATAACTTTGGTTACCATAATTTAACTTTGGTTACGATAATGTAACACCGGTTACAAAAATTATTTTAATACTTCCAAATTAAATCGAAAAGCACTAAATTATTATATGAACAAATATATTGAAATTGTAACTCCGGTTACAAAAGTGTAACTACAGTTACAACAATGTAACTCCAGTTACAAAGTGTAACTGGAGTTACATAAATGTAACTTCAGTTACGATAATGTAACTTTGGTTACCATAATGTAACTTTGATTACGATAATGTAACTTCGGTTACAAAAATTTAATTCCAATTAAATTAGTGTACCTTCAGTTACGGTAATGTAACTTTGGTTAACATGATGTAACTTCGGTTACAAAAATTTAATTCAAATTAAATTATTGTAACTTCAGTTACGATACTGTAACTTTGGTTACCATAATGTAACTTTGGTTACGATAATGTAACTTCGGTTACAAAAATTTAATTCCAATTAAATTAGTGTAACTTCAGTTACGATAATGTAACTTTAGTTACCATAATGTAACTTTGGTTACGATAATGTAACTTTGGTTACAAGAATTTAATTCCAATTAAATTAGTGTAACTTCAGTTACGATAATGTAACTTTGGTTACCATAATGTAACTTTGGTTACGATAATGTAACTTTGGTTACAAGAATTTAATTCCAATTAAATTAGTGTAACTTCAGTTACGATAATGTAACTTTGGTTACCATAATGTAACTTTGGTTACGATAATGTAACTTCGGTTACAAAAATTTAATTCCAATTAAATTAGTGTAACTTCAGTTACGATAATGTAACTTTAGTTACCATAATGTAACTTTGGTTACGATAATGTAACTTCGGTTACAAAAATTTAATTCCAATTAAATTAGTGTAACTTTAGTTACGTTAATGTAACTTTGGTTACCATAATGTAACTTTGGTTACGATAATGTAACTTCGGTTACAAAAATTTAATTCCAATTAAATTAGTGTAACTTCAGTTACGATAATGTAACTTTGGTTACCATAATGTAACTTTGGTTACGATAATGTAACTTTGGTTACCATAATGTAACTTTGGTTACGATAATGTAACTTCGGTTACAAAAATTTAATTCCAATTAAATTAGTGTAACTTCAGTTACGATAGTGTAACTTTAGTTACCATAATGTAACTTTGGTTACGATAATGTAACTTCGGTTACAAAAATTTAATTCCAATTAAATTAGTGTAACTTCAGTTACGATAATGTAACTTTGGAATCTCTTATGTAGAATCTCTTACTATGTAACATAAGTGTAATTATATATGACTAGAATTACGAAATTGTAACTCCAATTACAAAAGTGTAACCCCAGTTACACAAGTGTAACTCCAGTTACATAAGTGTAACTTCGGTTACAAAAATTGTTTTAATACTTCCAAAATAATTCCAATAAAGAAAAACCACTAAATTATTTTTTTAAGAAATATATTGAAATTTGATTCCATAATAAATACACTTTTAATATCGTTTTGTTTTATCGCTAAAAGAGCAAAAACACATTGTTTCTCTGACTTACAAACTTGCATCATTTCTTATGTAGAATCTCTTAATATGTAACATAAATGTAGTTATATACGACTAGAATTACGATATTGTAGCTCCAGTTACAAAAGTGTAACTCCAGTTACATAAGGGTAACTTCACTTACACAATTGTAACTCGAGTTACAAAAGTTTAACTCCAGTTACATAAGTGTAACTTCGGTTTGAAAAGTGTAACTTCGGTTACAAAAATTTAATAATTCAATATATTTCTTAAAATAATAATTTAGTATTTTTCTTTATTGGAATTAATTTGGAAGTATGAAAATAATATTTGTAACTGAACTTACACTTTAGTAACCGAAGTTATACTTTTGTAACGGCAGATATACTTTTGTAACGACATATACACTTTTATAATCACATTTACAAATGTGACAACAAAGGTCCCGAAAAAAAACAAAAGGAGTATAGGACCAAGACCAACAAAAGAAGGAGTATATGACTAAGCCTGGACTTACACTTTTGTAACGAGTGATCTATAAATCGGAGAAAAAAAAAACCGTTAACCAAATCAAGCTATTTTCACAAGATTATTGATAGCACAACCCTTAATGCTTCGTATATCATTAGCCTACACAATACAAATGATAAATAAGGTTCAAAGCTTTTACTCTCTAGGCAAAAAAATCAAGCAGTTGGTACTCGCAAATCGGAAGATTAATAAGGGGATACACCATTTATCGTCGTTCGAGATCTGCCGGTATTCCGACGAGGAGTCCCATTGGGATCGCGGAAATGATGTATACAGATCGTACGGTGACCCGCTGGAGGTTTGATTTGGCGATGTGCTGAAACCTGACCACGACTTGCTCTAGCGGAACCGAAACCAAGTTATTTAGAATCCAAGTTATAAAAATGATTTCCATGTGATTCTGTAAATAAAATAACAGTAAATTATTGTAAAACAAAACAAATCAAATAAAAATGCACGTTGCTTGCTTATTGTCGATCCTCTCTTCCTATAATTCAATCTCTCTCCAATGGAAGACCATCATCTTTAACAAAAATCTTAAATTGGGAAAATCAGATTAGAATAAGCTTGTCCATAACAATGCAATGCTGATATCGATTGCTTGTGTTTGACCAACACCTACACTGCTCTATAGCTAAATCTGCTAAGTTCTAGTCATCATCACTCGAGCAACATCAATCTTCTCCACCGATTTCAATGAAGCTTTCATCGTGAACCAAAACTGACCTTTTCGTTGAGGGCGCAACGAGACTGCACGGAAGACTTGGGCATCGAACTTGTTAGACTTGAAGACGCTGAGGCCTTCCTTGAGCTTGGTGCCGTTCTCTTTGACCAGCGTGCCTCGCGACCGAGCCCTCTTCGCGGAAGCCATGGCCAGACGGATCAGCAGACGGTCAAAGCGATGTCAAAACCGGATTTGGGGGCGAAATTGAGCTCCAGAATTAGGGTTCAAGCGAATCTCCCCGAATCGCTGACAGAAGGGAAAAGGGTCTTTCGAGGTCGTTTCGAGCTTCGCCGAAGAAGAATGGTGAAGAAGAATGGAGATCACAGTCGACGAAGGCTTGGCGAAGGAGAAGATGGTTTCGAGCTCTGTCGAAGAAGGAAGGATGGTTTCGAGCTCTGTCGAAGAAGGAAGAATGGTTTCGAGCTCTGTTCGCCGACGAAGATGGTTTCGAAGCTCTGTTCGACGACGAAGGCAGGAGAACGAAGATGGTTTCGATATATTAAGGGTATAATTGTCCAAATAACATCAAATGAGGGTTTCTTTTATTATAGTAAACTTTTGAGGGTTTTTTAAAAAAGTTCCACTCAAATTGAGTATTTTGCTAAAAAGCCCAAAAACTAATCATTTATTAGTTATAATGAAAAAAAGATGAAAAAAAAAACTTTTGATTTATGAACAAAAAAACTAATACAAAAATAGCTTCAAAAATAAAATTTTCAAATTATTACAATATAGAAAGAAAAAAAAAAGTAAGAATATAAATCTTCATTTCACCTTCACGGCTAGAATAATTACGATGACTTTTCTCAATCCCGAGGCGGAAATCACGGGATATCATCGAACAATAAAGATCTAGAATAATTACGAGAATTAAGATATCGTTTAGAGATCGTTACCAAACTTCGGTACTTTTGCCAACTGTACCGAATAACTGCCGATTCCTTTGATTCTGGAGTTTGCCGAATTTAGGATTTAACGCCTCAAGTGTTGCGCCTCTATTTCGTCCACCACGTCACTCGGGAACGTCTTAGAAGACCGGAAAACACCTCGGAGGATAGGTTAGATCCTTGTCGGTATTTAGATGATCAACCGTTGATTGAACCGGGAAGGAAGCCACGAAATTCGACTCACTAGGGAGGGAGCTCGAATTCTAGGAGGCTAGGGTTTATCTTGTGTGTTTAATTATGAGTCATGATGTGGTATTTATAATACCCTATGGTCATGACCTAGTGGGCTTTCTAAAAGCCCAATTAATGGGCTTTCTAAAAGCCCATTCATGGATTAATTAATCTATTATTAATTAATATGAATCATAATTAATACTTGGGCCCGAGTGGGCCCATAATGTCGGTTATGGTTATCGGGTCGATATCCGATAACCCGAGAGATACAATATCGGGTTCGGGCATAACCAACAATCTCCTACTTGCACGAACGCACCGGATTGGCTATCTCCGTGCACGCACTGCACATAAAGTATTACTCGAGAATGCCGCCTTGGGTTAGATGTACATTCTCCCAGCTACTCATGCCTGGTTCATCAAAGTTACATGTGAAGTTTGTTTCATTGTAACTTAATCATCATACTCCGTTTCCGTTGCGAGTTCGGTGTGACTCTGTAGGATTCTGTAGTGTTGGCCACATACTCATATGATTATGCAAGAAGTAAGTGGCCTCCACCTAGACTTAACTTCCCCCAATCTACAAAACTTTAAATCCTCTTTTATAGATTAATCGAGGTGAACCATGTGGTTCTTTACGATTAAAATAAGGTATATGACTGATTCCTTCGACATCCTTTTACATCTCTAGATGAGGCACAGGTCATGGTTTGGAACACCTATTAAGCCTTGATCTAATTTCTGATTCAGGTATAAGTATTGAAACATCAAAACAAAAACTCTTTTGTTTTGCCTGTGGCCACAGATTTCATTTTACTTATACTATTCAGAAGGCCCTGAGTGTATAGCCCCAAAAAGGAATGGGGGGATGCATGTTTTCTTGAAACGTCATTCCATCCTACAAGGTTTATCACATGCCCAACTACAACTGTTATGACTTTCCAGTTACGGTAAGCGTTGAGCTGTAATCTAATTATGCAACTTACCCAGTGATGGACTCATGATGTTCTCAAACTTTGGAGTCTCTTCATATCTCTAAGTTTCTCAGTGTCCCCTTGTACCAAGGTATTGTTTCCATGTGAGAATATTTAGAGTGCGAGTCTTCCAGCACTGCTAGTCATTCCGACTAGTGCCTACATGTATAAGAATATCTCTCAGATATCAAGGACCCCTTCCTTTTATCTTAACAACATGTACCAGTCAATTATGAATATCATTGATAGTCCCTCTTTGTTTCTTCATAATGATTTCGTTGACTGGGGAAATTCAAGAATGTCTCGAAGACATCTTAGGAACTACATTTGTTTAGCTTGATATCAATGTTTTGAATAAAATATTTATATTAACCTTTAAATGATGAAACTTGCCTTTTAAAGAAAATAATAATGTGCTTCAAATTTAATGAAAGATAATAATTACATAAAATTTGTCCCCGATCCAAAATCAGGTTCAGATAATAAAATCGTAACAGACATTTATGGGTTCTTTATCCCAATACTTTCCGCATGACGAAAATGCTTTTCTTTCGATAAAGATTTTGTCATCGGATCTGCTACATTTTCTTCAGTGTCTACTCTCCTCATCTCTATGTCCGTCCGATCAATAATGTCTCTGATCATATGGTACTTTCTGAGTACATGCTTTGCTGTCTTGTGTCATCTTGGTTCCTTGGCTTGTGCTATAGCTCCGTTGTTGTCACAGAAAAGCTTCACAGGATCACCAATGCTAGGAACTACACCAAGATCAGAAACAAATTTCTTGATCCATACAGCCTCTTTTGCAACATCAGATGCAGCGATGTACTCAGATTCTGTGGTTGAATCAGCTACCGTAACTTGTTTACTGCTGTTCCACGTAACAGCACCACCATTTGCACAGAATACATATCCTGTTTGAGATTTGAAATCATCCCTGTCTGTTTGGAAGCTTGCATCAGAATATCCTTCAAAAGTTAATTCTTTTGCACCACCGTATGTCAAACATCTATCTTTTGTTCTGTTTAAATAACGCAAGATATTCTTAACGGCTGTCCAATGGTTAAAACCAGGGTTTGATTGAAATATGCTTGTCATGCTTAAGGCAAAAGCTACATCTGGTCTTGTACATATCATTGCATACATTATTGAACCAATAGCTGAAGCGTATGGAATTTTCTCCATACTTTCGATTTCTTCTGAAGAAACCGGACATTGCTTCTTGGTTAAGTATGTCTTATGGGTCATCGGTGTAAAACCTTTTTCCGATTTGTCCATTTTAAACCTTTTAACAATTTTGTCAATATATGTACCTTGGCTTAGAGATAAGATTCTTTGATTTCTATTTCTTTGAATCTTTACGCCTAGT
This sequence comes from Parietaria judaica, assembly GCA_954871525.1. Taxonomy (NCBI): domain Eukaryota; kingdom Viridiplantae; phylum Streptophyta; class Magnoliopsida; order Rosales; family Urticaceae; genus Parietaria; species Parietaria judaica. The sequence goes on from OX940868.1 coordinate 7,847,553, forward strand.
ATATAGGCGGCTTCTCCTAAGTCTTTCATTGAGAAACATTTTCTCAACCACTCCTTCACGGTCTGGAGTTCAGATGTATCATTTCCTATTATCAGTATGTCATCTACATAAAGAATCAGGAAAACTATTTTGCTCCCACTCGATTTGATATATACACAAGGATCGTCTTTGTTCTTAACAAAACCAAAATCAGTAATTGATTCATCAAAACGACGATTCCAGCTTCGAGATGCTTTCTTAAGACCATAAATTGATCTTTTCAATTTGCAAACCTTATTTGGATGTTTGCGGTCTATGAAACCTTCAGGCTGTGTCATGTACACATCCTCTTCGAGAACACCATTCAAGAACGCGGTCTTCACGTCCATTTGCCAGATTTCATAATCATGAAATACTGCAATGGCTAGCAAGATTCTTATGGACTTGAACATGGCAACAGGAGAGAAAGTTTCATCATAGTCAATACCATGAATTTGTCGATAACCTTTAGCGACTAATTTTCTTTTGTAAGTTTGTATTTTGCCATCCATGTCGATCTTCCTTTTGAAGATCCATTTGCAACCAATGGGTTTGGACCCTTTGGGAGCATCAACGAGGTCCCATACTTCGTTGCTATACATGGAGTCCATTTCAGAGTTCATGGCTTCCAGCCATTTGTCTGAGTCATCTCCCGACATTGCTTCGTTATAAGATTCAGGTTCTTCACCATCGTCTTCATGAACAGTTTCATCTTCTATTGAAACAAGAAGGTTCAATTTAAGAGGAGGTTGACTCTCTCTAATTGATCTTCGTGATGTCAGTGTGTAATCTGGTTGCTCACTAATCCCATCTTGTATGGGCACATCGTATAGAACTATATTTTCTTGAGGTTCTTCATTGACAATCTCATTCTCAACTTCTTCGTTTAGAACAACGTTTTCTAATTGGTTATCAACCATGATCTGATCACGATGTTCATAACTCGATGTGTGAGTACCTTCTGTGTCAATTTCTTGTTCTTGAGTATCTTGTGGTTCTTGCTCTTCATTAAGAACAATGTTTCTCCCACTAGACTTTCTAGAGAGAAAATCTTCTTCTAAGAAAACACCGGTTTTGGCAACTATTATTTTGCCTGTGTGTTTTTTATAGAAGTAATACCCAGGAGTTTCCGTTGGGTATCCCACAAAGTTACATTTAACCGATTTGGGACTGAGCTTGTCAGACATTAGAGTCTTGACATATGCCTCACATCCCCAGATTCTCATGAAATGCAAATCCGGTATTCTTCCTTTCCATATCTCATATGGGGTTGAAGGAACCGTCTTAGATGGCACACAGTTCAGTGTGGTAGCTGCTGTCATAAGTGCGTGTCCCCATAGGGACTCAGGTAAGTCAGTTTTATTCATCATTGATCGAACCATGTCCAATAAGGTTCGATTTCTCCTCTCAGATACACCATTTAGTTGGGGTGTACCTGGAGGGGTCAGTGATGAAATGATTCCCATGTCACGGAGGTAAGCTGTGAAATCATCGCTCAAGTATTCGCCACCTCGATCAGATCGTATGGCTTTAACTTTTCTTGCTAACTGATTTTCAGCTTCATTCTTGAACTGCTTGAACTTTTCAAGCGATTCAGATTTGTGTTTCATTAAGTATACATAACCGTATCGACTGAAGTCATCAGTGAAGGTGATGAAATACCTGAAACCTCCTTTAGCCTGAATGGGTATTGGTCCACATACATCTGAATGTATGAGGTCCAATAGTCTTTTCTTTCTCTCATAAGTTCCTTTAAAGGAAGGTTTTGTCATTTTCCCGACTGAAGGTTTTGTCATTTTCCCGACTGAAGGTTTTGTCACATACATCTGAAGGTTTTGTCATTTTCCTTTAAAGGAAGGTTTTCTCAATCCCGAGGCGGAAATCACGGGATATCATCGAACAATAAAGATCTAGAATAATTACGAGAATTAAGATATCGTTTAGAGATCGTTACCAAACTTAGGTACTTTTGCCAACTGTACCGAATAACTGCCGATTCCTTTGATTCTGGAGTTTGCCGAATTTAGGATTTAACGCCTCAAGTGTTGCGCCTCTATTTCGTCCACCACGTCACTCGGGAACGTCTTAGAAGACCGGAAAACACCTCGGACGATAGGTTAGATCCTTGTCGGTATTTAGATGATCAACCGTTGATTGAACCGGGGAGGAAGCCACGAAATTCGACTTACTAGGGAGGGAGCTCGAATTCTAGGAGGCTAGGGTTTATCTTGTGTGTTTAATTATGAGTCATGATGTGGTATTTATAATACCCTATGGTCATGACCTAGTGGGCTTTCTAAAAGCCCAATTAATGGGCTTTCTAAAAGCCCATTCATGGATTAATTAATCTATTATTAATTAATATGAATCATAATTAATACTTGGGCCCGAGTGGGCCCATAATGTCGGTTATGGTTATCGGGTCGATATCCGATAACCCGAGAGATACAATATCGGGTTCGGGCATAACCAACATTAACATCTTTATCTTGACATCTTGCATGTGTAACGTTGTAAGCATGTAGATGAATTATTATAAATCATACCCTCACAATTATGAAACCTAACATCTATAATATACATACCTATATATATAATTTAATAGACAATTACCTCTCATTCAATTTTAAAGTATTGTATGGATTAAAAATTAGAATAATAAAAGAGAGCCGCAAAACTACCCTCTCTTGTTAAATATAACATGAAACTAAAAAAAAAAACATAAAAAAATATCATAAATACCACCAGTTTATTATGTGAAAAGGTCACCGCTTGGTGGGTGGGAGCCAGCGTTGACCGGCGGTGTCGAAAGAGTCTTCGGGATAAAAGTAGTCGAACAACCATTAGAATAAAAAATGAAGTAGAATCGAACAGAGTTTTTGATTATAAATCAATAAATTCTTGCTTAAAAAATCCAAACTAGAAAAACTCACATGAGATTCTCACCGTAGAAGGTGGGTCGCCGTTGGAGAATTCATCTGAAAACACACCTGTTGGGAATTTCACCACAACAACTCGGGCTCGAAGATAATGGTATCGAACAGAATTGCGGAATTGTAACACGATAATGGACAGAACCCTTGATTCTTTATTAATCAATAGTATGAGAATACAATCAGATCCTAAAGATACAAACTCGATCGGTTTAATCTTTACACTAACCGGACCCACACCAGACACGACTCCACGATCTTCTATGGCTACCCTTCGCACGGATGTCTCCGCTGTGTAGCTCTCCTCTCAAGATGATCGGAGTCTTCCCAGAATCTTCAGACGCTTCTGAGAACCGGATTTACTCTCGACGCGAAGGATATCTCCGACGGAAGCTCTCCGAAGACACAACTTCGTTCCGCCGTACCTGCAATCTCCACTCCGCAATCTCTCTCGATGATCGTTCTCCTCTGTCAGTCTCTCTTGAGATTTCTCTCTCTAGGAATGCTCTTTCTCTCTCTGGGATTCTCTTTCTCTATCTTGTTATCCGATTTCTGGTCTTGATTATTCTCCTTTGATCTTCGATGTGTATTTAAAGGATACGCACATCCAAGATTTGCTTTGATACTGTCCTTCCGGCATTGACATAATGTCATTGCCTTTATTGGGTGCTGAGGATTAATAAGTGACTTTGACTCACCCACTGGTCATCGCTACGTGATCAACAAAACCTTTTGACGGTAATGAGATAAACAAATAAAACTAAGGTGATTAGTGAAAAAGGAGAAAACATACTATAATTTCTATATAATTAAATACTGAAGAGATCCAAAGAGATCTTTCACCGAGAATTCGGCATAAACATGATAATGCAAGCAAGGCCGTGCCTGAGATTTTTAGGGCCCTAGAAGAGAATTTTTTTTTGCCCCCCCTATCGTAATTGAACTTCATTTTTATGCAAAATTATATATAGTATTTATATATAAATAAATTCTCATTATAAAAAACATGTCTAGCAGTTTTAGAACCAAAAGTACTAATCAACTCTACATAATAGAATTTCTCGATCATGTCTTTTCGATAGACAATGTAGATAAACCACTCAACCTATCTTGAGACATGGTTGACTGACGATAAGAGTTGACAATTTTAACTTCGAGAAGCTTCTTTGTGCATGTGCAATTGTGACTGATATGGTTAGCATAATTCTCTCCAATCCAAGCATTTGGATAGCTGCAATCCAATTCTTGTATGTAAATCAAAACATCGATCGCTTACTTCCTGTCGGTAGGCTGTTGGCACGTTCAAACTTAATACAGAGTGAAAATAATTTTGGGATTATGGGAATAAATGACATGAGGAAATTATAAGTGGGAATAAGGGGACCTAATTAATTTGAGAATTGAGGGCCCAAATATTATATTTAAGTGATTTTAATTAAAAAAAAATAGGGGCCCTAAATAATTTGGGAATTTGGGGCCCGAATATTATACTTAATTGATTTTAATTAAAAAAATAGGAACTCTAAATTATCTGGGAATTAAGATCCAAATATTAAAATTAAGTGGTTTTGATTATATTTCTTTATGACCCTTAAATTTAATTTAAGTGATTTTAATGTATTAAAAATTAATTAAGTTATTTTGGGGCTCTAAAATTTGATTTTTTGGGGCCCCTAAATTCAATATTTTTTTTACTAAAGGTGGGCGCCTACTTTGCCTCCCCTCATGCACGGCTCTGAATGCAAGGGATGAAACCGTGTGGTTAAGAGATGCGTGAGTTGGTTTAGTAATAATTTACTTAATCGTTCGTTCGTTCATATTTATAGCTGTTTTTATGAATCCATCCAAATTTATCGTATGGATTAATATCATTTTGCCTTACATTTGTAATGTTATAAACTCTACCTGAGAGCTAAATAGAGGGAAATCTTGAAGCTCTCCCATTCCATTGACCGGCAGATAGTTATAAGTCACTAGTACAAATCCGGAATTCAACCATGGTTGATCTTAAGCTTGAAGAAATTGATGAAATTAAGTGCTGAAAATTTTACTATTTCAGCGAGGAAGTGAAAAAAACTATGCAAATTAGGAGCTTGAGTTCCTGGTTTTAGAAAATAAAACACCGAAAGCAAATTTACATATAGGTGGACAAAACACAATAAATCTTCTTCATGAAGACACAATAAAAATTATGTGGATAAATACTAATGAATTTATTTTGATTAAATATTCAATCACATTTATAAAAGAATTTTACTATCCTCCCTTAATGAATAAGCATTTATGTCGCAATTCTTAGAAATGCTTTAAATGCATATCTTAGACCTGTCTATCTTATTATTCATATGTGCATTCAGATTCAAACGTTTTAATCTTAATGTAAACAAACGGACCCTTAATAAGATAAAGACTTGATTTCACATCTGACCGAATAAGAGCTCATTCAGACTTATTAAGAGGTTTTAAAAAAATAAAAAAAATAAACTTAATAATTTTAAATCTGATCCATTATGATTCAGATCGTTATTAAGTGCAAATTTTATTGATGTAGTAAACAACGAAGCAAGTTCATCGAATCTATAATGGTCTTTTTTTTTGGAATATGAACTTTGTAGGTAAAGTGAAAGAAAAAAATTATAATGATCCATGTGTGAAAATGAAAGCACATAATAAATCTAAAGACACACCTAGAAACTAAAGATGTTTGATCTTAAGAATACTTACAGTTGAAATAGTAATAGAACAAAGATTGACCGATAAAAAAAAGAGCACAATTCAAACAATCCTTTGATTTTCAAGTAAGAACATGTTCTAGAGGATTAGTAATTGGCCTGAAGAAGAGAAAGGGCGTTGCAAACTCAGTTTTTACTGAGCAGTGGTCAAATTCGGATGCAATAGACTCACAACTAAAGAGCTTGGGGAAATATTGTGTTTTTCTTTCGGTCTAGCTGTCCCTAAACCTTTTTATCGTGTAAATCTTCAAAATGTTTTTGCTTGTGGATCATCAATGAAAAATAAGCATCGAACCACAGTTGATTAGATCAAAGAAAACAATTTTATAACAATGAATAATTACATAAAGGAAACAAATGTGAATAATATAAGATCAATGTCTTTTAAATTCATCAATGGGCCAGTTTGGCATTGCACGATGAAGAATCGAGATAATATATAAAACACGCTTTTATTATTTGTTTCGTGGTGAGAAAATGTTTGAGATTTAACACTGAATAAATAAAGATCATCATACATTTACTCATAAATATACTTGCAAAATAATTATCATAGAGTAATCTACCCTTTGTTTACACTCTTTTGTCTCTATGATTATCCTTTGTACTTATTTAACATACGGGTATTCACACTACAATTTAATAATACACACAACATACCAACAATTTTATGAACCGTAATTAAAAAAATAAATATAAATTAGTAAAGTGTTCTTCGAACTCTAAGCGAGATATATATCAATCGTAGTAGATTAATTTTTAGAAGAACAAAACAAAGAGACATTACCTATACCATACAAACCTTGGCAGATCTTATTCCATGAAACTGTAGAAATTTATAAGCGAAACAAAATTAAGATATCCCGACTCATGTCCATTATTATTACCTTCAATATCTTGTCATCAAAACTTTAATGTTATCAAGATGAATGATTCATATACACAGTCCTTTAAAAAAATTCTAAACACACAAATATGGGTATGGCATACTGTATTGAAATGAACACACAAATATCATCCCATTTTCCACATTTTTTTTGTTGGAAAAGGTCACATTAATCTCATAGAAAAAGAAAAACAGAACCTACATTTTTTACCATTAAATGTGAAAGAGTTTGGGTATCAATAAATATTAAAACAAATAAATAATTGCTATAACTGGTTTTGACCGGGAATCCCCGGTTTTAGTTTTTATTAGCAGTATATTTTTATTATATTATTTTATAAAAAACAGTAAATTCCGATTTTAAAACTGGTATTTTGCTGTTTGAAATTGGATAATCCATATTGATTATAGTGACAATAGATAATCCAATAAAAAAAATATCCTCTTCTAGTGCAGATAAATTTACCAGTACATAAGCACGATATGTAAAAGATACATAAAAGCAAGACTTTTACGTCTATATTTTTATATAAGCAGATAGAATATGCAAGGACCAATTATTTGAAATATAATCATCTACTTTACCAAAATAAACACTTTCGAACGGCCTCAACTTGAAACGATAATTGACTAATATAAATACGGTCAGATTACTATAGCAAAACCCAAAGATCATTTGACACAAAACTGTCTAGTGTACATAAATAAATAAAACTAAATCTCTTTCAGACTAAAATTCACACCATAATCCAACTTACAAGAAAAAAAAAGTATCTGCTCGTGCAAGATATGGAATGCTTGCTTTACTGGCAAGTTAACATCCAACACAACAGCCTGGAGAAAACATTACTTATTCTTCTTTGAAATAAAAATTATAAAGCAATTATTTTTTAAAAACAAACATGGAGTATTGTGGATTTCCCCTTTGGAAAATGGTATTTTCTACAACGGTAGGACATGGAGTAAATTTTTTGAAATTCCAGTTGCCGATCACGACTTCACCCCTACCATTTTTTTTTGTGAGAGGTTAAAAAGTGATGGTAGAAGTGGCATGGGACAGGGTCGTAATCACTTGTCATTTATCAATGATCTAGCTCGTCTCTGAGAAAAGAAACAAAGTACTTAACTAAATAAACGGTCGTTCCACGTAGTAAATATAATAAATCACTATCAATTACAACCATATGATATATTCCTGAATCCTGTCCACCGATTTGTTCATCTTAATATTCTCGCTTGAACTTGGTTGTCCCAAAGTCTAAAATACCGGGTTATAAGAAATAAGTAAGAGCACAAATTTCAATTCAGACTACTTAATATTAAGGTCGGATTTTGTCAAATCATTCATTCACACTAATTGTGTCGTTTATCCTAAAAACGACATACAATGGAGGCAAAAGGTTCGTTGACCGCCAGTCAACGGAGGAGTATCCCATTGCCTCGCGAGGAAGTATCCCCGAGGGAGATATCGGACGAAGATGCTCGAGGAAAGGATCCGAGGAAGTATTTCCCGAGGAAGATCTTACGAGGAGAATCCCCGAGGGGGTATAATCAGATTGAGATATTCGACAGAGTTCCTTGAAAAGGAGTTCAAGGGATAAGAGAAGGAGCGAGCAAAGGTGTACCCGAGATGTACGACCTGACGGCAATAAATGCAGACAAGGCTTGGTCGGCGAATTAGATATAGGAGCCTGTACGCGCACTATTTGCGCAAAATGTGGCAGGCAACAACGTTAGTGGAAGTGTGCCTTCTTACACCAACAGAGAATATCAGGAAGGGGACCACATAGTACCCGGAAGGAGGACCACAAAGAGATCAACCAAGGGAACCGATCCCTAGCTAGGGCAACTTGCCTATATATATAAAGAGACACACAATTGTAAAGGAGAGATCCAGACCCCATCCTTGATCCGTGAAAAACACTCTGAGTTTCCTAAAGAGAAAGAAAGAGAAATAACTTGTATTCTTGAGCTTGTAACTCGATATTCAATCAATAGAACAAGACACGAACAATTCTCAACTGATTATCATTCTCTTTTTCCGATTTCTCACACTAAAAGAGACTAAACCCGAACTCCTTTCTTTAAACTCGAGGAAGTATCCTCGTGACAGTCGTTGGTGATTTTTTCCTCTCAACATCTTGGCGCCTACCGAGGGGCTTTGTGTTTTTTTCTTGATTACAGGTGTGAGAATCTACGTAAAAGAGGAGGAAGATCATAGAAACTTCTATCGCTAAAAAGGAAAGGAGTCACTGAAAGGTTCCTCGGCGACATCGAAGAGGAAATCGGCGAGGAGGAAATCAGCGAGGAGGAAACTCGCGAGGAGACAATCGGCGAAAGGAAGGCGGGACGAATATGAAAAAGAATTCAAAAGGCCATCGAAAGGAAGGGGCAACCCAAGAGACAGAAGGGGTGTAAGAAATAAGGCGTACTGACTCTGCGCATTTAAGGAGGCAGACGCAGAGTCGGCTGACTAGGGAAAAGACTGCACGCGCATTGATGATTGAAGTGATTCTCGAGATATTGTGAAAGGACGGCAGTGTCTGAGGAGGTGAAGAGTCTCGGCATGATGAGGGGAGCGGTTATAAAAGAAGGCTTAGGAGAACAAGGGAAGGGCAGTCCTTTGAAAAGCAAGAAAGAATACGATATCTCTCAAGCTTTTCTCAATCCTTTTGCCCAGAAAATCCCAAATTTCTTTCCCTCTAAAATTAATGTTTGTTGGTCTTCCTTGACACGAGGGCGAAGAGAGAACATGGGAAAAATGGCGTACGAAGAAGGAGGAGTCAGCCAAGAGCCCACGACGAAGCCTAAGATGGACATCATGGTGGCGGAAGAAGAAGACAAGAACGCCAGTGATGGAGATTTGGGATGGCTCGGAGGAGCTACGACGGATAGACAAAGAATAGGCGAGCAAGCAACGACGGATGGCTGGAGAAAAAAGGCGTGGCCAGAAAGCGACAAGGCGTGGCAAGAAACCCCAAATGAGTTTCTCGAGGTTGGAGAGGCCACCGAGCCTCATTCAGCGATGAAGTTCGTACTGCCTTACCTGAACCTAGAAGAGCTTCTCGCAACAGAGATGGTGTGCATGACGCTGCGCGACGAGATTCGAAGCAACCACCTTTTGTGGTGAAACCTCAGCGTCGACGAGCCGATGAACGAAAGGATCGAGGATGAAATCCTCCTGATCTTTGCGGCAAGATCTCAACGGCAAATGGAAACTTTGTCATTGTACAAGTGTTTCTAGATTACTAATGTTGCCCTCAGATCATCATGAAGAACAACCCAAAGATCGTGAAGCTGTGCGTGCCAGGATGCCAGCAAATCACCGTGGACAACATGGTTGACAATCTGTCCTCGATAGAGCATGTAGTGAAATTTCTGAGGATCAACTTGCTCAGATACAGCTATAGAGAGGACAGAATCGCCAGGGTCGAAGATCTGCCCTCGCTGCTCGCAACAGAAAGCGCGGCACGCAACCTCGAGAAACGAAAGCCCGCGCCGCTCGGCCGCCTGCTCGACATAGATTATTGTAGGGGCTGCAATAAGGACATATGGTCTACGAGAACTACTCGGAGAGCGAGGTGGAAAACAACCGTCCCCCACCATGCACTTGCCGAAGCCGTGGGGCACGCTTGCGGATTTTGCAGGAAATGCGAGAGACTTGGCCTCATCTGGTATAAATGTATCTGCACGGACTACAACGACGGATGGTACAATAAGGATCCACTGGAGAAGGTCGCGTCCTCAGCTTTCTCGATCATTGCCGAGCAAATCCGAGAGTGGGAGGCATAGACGACCTGGCGTGAAGAGGAGTTCGAGGAGATTCTCAACGAGGCACACTCATCACCGAAGACTGTATCGAGGATCCTTCTAAGTTTTCAGCACGATCTCTGATCGGGCACTATATCTCTAGATGTTTGTTTCCCCTTTTGATATATTGCGTCCTTCTAATATGTAATGTTATCTCAATTATTTTAAAAAGAAAAATATATATGTACTTTCTAGGAACACGAAGGATCGAATCAAATTTTAAAAGCGGCTAGGGTGCCGAGCAAACCCCAAACAAACAAGAAGACATATTAGATAAAAATAAAATAAAAACAGCTAGGGTGCCAAGCAAATCCGTAACGACAAGGGTGCCGAGCAAACCCATAAAAGAGGCGAGAGTGCCCAAAACAAAAGGCAAGAGTTCCTACGGCGAGAGTGCCGAACGAAAACGGTGAGAGTGCCAAAATAAAGGCGAGAGTGCCTAGGGGATCCTGAAAACTAATCGGCGTTCCCAATAAAGCCTAGTGACACCCACAAACCAAAGGCGAGAGTGCCTAGGGAATCCTGGAAAGTGGTCGGCATTCCCGATAAAGCCCAGCGACACCCATACACGAAGAAGTCGAGAGTGCCTACGGCGAGAGTGCCGAGAAGAAGGGTGAGAGTACTTACGAAGAAGGCGAGTGTGCTGTTGGCGATAGTGCCGTGAAGAAGGGTGAGAGCACCCACGAAGAAGGCGAGAGTGCCTATGGCGAGAGTGCCGAGAAGAAGGGTGAGAGTACCCACGAAGAAAGCGAGAGTGCCCACGGCGAGAGTGCCGAGACGGGTGAGAGGACCCATGAAGAAAGCGAGAGTGCCGATGGCGAGAGTGCAGACAAGACGGGTGAGAGTACCCACGAAGAAGGCGAGAGTGCCTACGGCAAGAGTGCCGAGAAGAAGGGTGAGAGTACGCATGAAGAACGCGAGAGTGCCTACGGCGAGAATACCGAGAAGAAGGCGAGAGCACCTAAAATAAAGGATGAGAGCACACATAAAGAAGGCGAAGACACCTACGGCGAAGAAAGCCGAGGAGGAATGAAGAGGAGATTCAAGGAAGCCAAACAAGCAGTAAAGGTAGGAATAAGTACAATTGTCCACCGAAGCCTCACTCTTCTTCCCGTAAATTTATAAAAAAAAGGGGAGGGGAGGGGAAGATATATATCTCACAAGGCAAATTTATGCAGGATTTATATCTTCAGGTGAAGATGTATATCTCACAAAGCAAATTTATGCGGGATTTATATCTAAAATTTTACTTGATTCAATTTTATTCATTCAAACAAAATTTACAAAGCAAAGCTACGGAAGTAACATTTATAGAAGAATGCTCATGTGAGGACCCTACATTCTTAAGAAGAGAACATCTCGAGAACTCTACAAAAGGCTAATCCTGTTCTAGCCTAACAATGTGGTCAGAGGAATCTTGATCGAGCACCGCGTCGGCACACTCCTTGATGTTATCGTCGCAGGCTCGACGAAGGACACCGGCTACCATCCTTTCCATAACGGCTAAGCGCGCGGGATTCCCGTCGGGAGAGTTTGAGGAGCCTTCGTCGGGCCTTTCAAGGCCATTATTCTTCAGTTCTTGACGTGCTCGACGGGCCTGCGAAGAAGAAGTAAGTGCGACGCGCAACCAAGAAATAAAACGCGTTCAAGCAAAAGAAAATGAATAAGCCCAAACGAAAAGAGAGGAATTACAAGACTCTAGGCCAAAGCCGCCGTATACAAGATCGGGTGATATGCGAGGAGAGAGGGGAGGGGAGTCAGGATCAGCGGCTGCATTCTTGTCGTGCTCGCGCAACTCAGCCCAACACTCTTTCTCCAGCCTTCTCCACTTCGATAACTCCATCTGCCGAACCGTGCCAAGATTCGTACCACGAGGATACGAACCGAAGAGCTTGATGCTATCTATAACAACCGCCCAACATGCGGTTTACTTTGGCAGACGCTTCAATAGCGTCGAACCTCCCGAAGGCACATGTCAACTTGTTTGACGCATCAATGAAGATGTTAGCCCAGGCAAATTCTTGCTCGGTTGCCTTACTCCTAGCCGTGTCGCGTTCCTCGATAATCTTCTTGAGCATGTCCCGAACCCGAAAAGCGATGTACTCTTCTTGACCAGGAGGCAAGTGGCTGGCCTCAGCAATACGGGTAAGGCGCCCATCTGATTGACGAAGGCGTGTCGTAAGGTTCTCCTCGCATTGACGATAACGCTCACGTTCCTCGAGGAGAGATTCCTCGGCAATAGCAAGGAGATGCCTATTCTCATCGCGCTCAGCCGCACATTTGATAAACTTAGCCTCTGATCACGCGCAGCTCCAGAATTATCCTCAGCCTGTGAAAGAGAATTCAAGACGCGAGCATATAAAATAAAGAATCAAGCAGAGGAATAAAGGAGACAAGAAAATTTTGATTCATTAATTCATCAAAAAAGGTGCTACAGAGAGGAATCGCCAGATACAAAGAAAAGAAAAAAAACAAAAGAGGGAAAATCCCAGATCGCTATCCTATACTGCGGGCTCGGGGGAAGTTAAGACCTCGATGTTTGAGCTATACTCGCCGTGGGAGGAAGGTTCGAGAGCAGCCCCCTCTGGAACGAGAGTCTCGACTGGACGACTCTCAATGGACGGTGGACCGCGGGGAGACAGCGGCGGAGAGTTGGGATCCCCAACCGCTTACTTCTAGTTCAACCGCCTTGTCTCGGCTCTTGTCGTAAAGGTCGTGCCATCCCGTTAAGCGAGTCTTGAGACCTTCGATAGTCGCGGAAAGAGGAACCCTCTCGGCCAAGGGTATGTTGGCCCGATAGGCGGCAACCCGACGGTTAGCATTGATAGACTGATTAAGGAAGCCAAAACTCTCCGAGACGCGCTTCAGCTTAGCTTGAGCGCTCTCGAACAGACGCTCCCGACCATGACGTTCCTCGGCCACCTCGGCCTGTGCGTCCTTTTGGCCCGCGATAAGATCCTTCTGCACGGCCCTGACCGGGGGCACCAAGAGATCTTCCTCCACGGCCGGCACGTAGATGGCCGAGCTGATCCGAGCGAGGCGTTCGATCTTTGCTCGAAGCTCCTCGGAAAGTTCCGCCTTTCTACACCGGAAACTTTTGCTCTCCTCAGAAAGCTCGGCCTCCTTGAGGTGAATACGCTCGCGTTCCTCGGACAAGGACTGCTCCCTGGCAGCAAACAAGTTCTTAAGCTCCTCGAGCTCGGCCTCTGCGGCCTGGCGAAGCGAAACCTCCAACGCCAGAACGACATTATCCTCGACTAACTTTGAGGAAAGGTCATCGGTCCGCTCCTAAAGTTCCCGCTCGTTGCGAGCAGAGATCTCGAGCCATACCCGAAGCATAGACGCCTTTTCCCAAGCCTTGGCGGTGCATTGCCGCTCGCGGATAATGACATCGTTGAACCGAGCAAAGCCTCGGAAGAAGAGGGAGGGTGCTGTGAATACCCATCAAACTCAGACAGGTCATCAGAGTTTTTCTCCGGAACCATGGCTCCCAGATTCAGACCCTTAATCGCCGAAGAAGAGTAAACTCCCCATTCCTCGGGAGGTCCGGTCGGAGACGACACGGTTGAGAAGCGATCTTGGAGAAGAGACCCCCAGTCGAAAACCTTAGCAGGAGGATGCGACGATGAAGAAGGGTGCACCGAGACTCCCGCAGTAGGAGGCGCAACCTGGCGCAGGGCATCATGTCTAGACGGCCCCGTGAAAGTTTCGGAAGGAAGAACAAGAGCAACTTGGAGACTGGCATTGGTTGTAGGCTCGTCTGCTAGCACGACTGCCAAGATCTCCGTGGCATCAGATATGGGCGCTCCTCGCAAAGAGCAGCCTTAGGAGGAGAGTCAGACCGCCGCTCCTCGTGCTCGAGGGAAACGTTCTCCTGACCCTCGTCTCGTTCAACGAGCTCGGAGTCCTCTTCCGGAAGCCCTCCTCGCTCAACGAGCTTGGGAATATCTCCCTGCGCACCTTCGTGCCCGTTAAGTTCGGAGTGTTGGGATTATTATCATCCTCGACTTCATATCTCGGGTATGGGCCTCGATCCTTCGGGATAACCTTCAAAAATATTTTCATGGAAAGGCCCATGTTTACACTTTTTGATGATACTTTCCTTACTAGGATCAAGCTCTGGGATAACGGAGATCCGGTCAAATAAATAATTAGTTATTCAATAATCACGAGATTATTAATTCTAGTCACGGAAATAAACAAAGCGATAAAGGTTTGCATTTATTAACCCAATGCATAAGGCCGTACCTCATTGGCGATGATGACTTCCACTGCGCTTTCTGAATTTCGGCAGAGCTTCCGCCGGTCTTGAGATTGTGCCTATGGAATTTGAGCAGGGCTTTCGCCGCTCTTGAGACTTCTTCACGCCAAAGGAAACTCTCACAGTCTTCCAAGATATTATCCTGAACTCGTCGTACCAAAAGTGTGGGCTTCGTCGACAAAACTTCGTTGCATGATAGCATATGCGATTTCTAAGCTTTCGGGAAGAGAATTTCCTTAAGCCGAACTTTCTAGAGAGGGAAACAGATTTCAAGAGCTTCTCCAAGAGAGGGAGCACGAAATTGAGAGAGAAGAATGTGAGAATTTGTGTTTAAATTGTGTGTAGAAACTGTGAAATGAGCTTGCTATTTATAGGAAAACTCATACTCACAACTTCCATGTATAAATGAATCAATCACCTTAATGAATATAATTACAAATCAATCAAAGACTTTCCAACCTTCCATGCAAGTTAGATTTCGAATTCTTTATGATTAAAATACCAAAGATTTTTAATTTCATGTAATTAAAATAAATACCAAGAAAATCAAATACCTACCATGAATGGTGTATTTCGAATTTTGTTTATATTTTAATAATGGAATTGATTTTTACCAATTAAAATAAATACCAAGAAATTCCATTTCCTTCAATGAATAGGAGATGTCAAAATTTCTTTATTATTCTAACAAAAATTAATTCCACTTAAGATGACATGTAATTCATTGTCATTTCCTTATTTGTAATTAACCTTCCAATCAAATATTATCATGAATAAATCAATATTAAATTTCCATGCAATATGAGTCTTATGATTAAAACTTGATAATCAAGTTTCATGATTCATGCACAATTTAAATTCATGACATGATTCTTAATTAAATGATTAAGTTAATACCATATATGTATATAATCTATTAGTATCTTTAAATATCAAAACATATAAATATTTGAAAATCTCATGCTCATAAAATCGCCATCTCTTACTTGGTAACCAAGCTTGGCAATTTCCATGATTCAAATATTACCTAATATGTTTCCATGATAATTAACTAATTAATTAATTAATTAACAAAAATATGATAAGGAAAATACTTAATGTGCTTAACCACCAAGGTAGGTCGAATTCCCTCTCTCATAATTACCTAAGATTAAATCCAATGGACCTAGCCCATTAATTTTATCTCTAAGTATTTTTCATGAATTAACATAACGTTATGTCATGGTCTATAATTCATAACTTTTTCTCTATAGGTCTTACACATAAAATCATAGAAGAAAAAACTCTTAGAAATAAATTTCCTACAACATTATTGTTGAAAATTTATTCCAGTTTTGATTTTTACTGATCAGCTATTTTCCGGGCAAACTTTAAGTACTTTTTCTGCAACATATTGAAACGTTCCAAGACTTGATACAAGCTTTAGTTTCAATTAGTTCTATCATAAATTAGAATACATATATCCTAATTGTATGATTCGTCCTTTACGAAGCTATCCTTGGGACCATGGACCCACATCACTTAAGCTTCAACGGATAAGTCCGTTAACTCCGGTGTTACTCCACTATAAACCCGAAGATGTACTCTTTAGTGATGCAAATAATATATTCCTTTATCATAAAGGTGTCCATTGATATAATCAAAATTGGGTTAATCAATCTTTCACTTGATGATTCACACTCGAGCATGCGATTTACCGTTTTGGCCCTTCGTGCTTTTTCTTCCTTAATCCAGTCGGTGGTATTATAAACAACTCACTCATGGTACGAAGTGTAAGCTGGCCATGAGTTCCATTTATTTCTCACGACCGACCATTAAAGGAATCATCTTGATTTTATAGAAAGTTATGTGATATCCATATCTGTGATCGAGCTACCCTTCCCTGTCGACTATCATGTTCCCAATATAGCCGCTTTGGGAACACCGTTATGTTGTGTTCTTTAACTAGCAAATCAAAGAACAATCAAGCTAACAGTCAGGGTTCAAGATCACTTTAGGATTTAGCTTAATTACCATTTGATCATCTTTTACGACTTAGTTCGAAGTTATCAGTGACAGTCTTAGTTGAGCAACTCTTAGAACTTAGTCAAGTTTTATCCAGTAAGACACTTTTTACTTAATGTACTAAATGGGTATAATACGTATCTGTCCAGAATAGGATTTTTTCCATTTAGTCGCATTAATGACTTTGTCAATTAAAAGGCTCCCACCCGCTTGATTAAGTCACGGATACATTTAAGTTCATTTATTGTATCTACCAATTCTTCCTCACATTGACTCCGGTGTGATGGATAGTTACAATTGCATTCCAGTATGAACTATGGATATATTCATTTAATCTTTAGTACTATAATAAGATTTTAGTTAATAAGACTTTACTTTATTTCTTCGGAAATGACAAAGTGCTTATACAAGGGGTGTATACTACTGATTTAAGGTCACATCCCTAACAATCTACCAATTGCACTCTAAAGCAAAAATGTTATGTCATACAGACCCATAGTCTCCAAATGCCTACGGAGTATTCTCCCCGGCACTATCTTGGTATAAATCAATTAGATTGTCCTCCAAAGATATTTTCATAACCTCGAGGTTCTCAATTCACAATCTCTTAGTAGAGATTCTATTTCCACTTTATATGTCTTTCCTCTTTAATGGTGCTCTTCTTTTATTACTCACCGCATCACTGTTTATTACAGTACAATGTCAGTGGTCTATCTACATCTAGAATAAATTTCCAAATCCGTGTAGAAATTTATGAGCCAAACAGATTACATAGCTACTTATAGAAGCTTTCCATCGCTCCACTTTCAAGAGTAAACAGTGAGCCAGCGTCGAAACATTCGAGTCGGAATCAGTGTATTTTAGTGAATTCATTTCATTACCTGAATCCACTAACATATAGTTTTTGTTGTCATTAAATCCAAAACTGGATTTACACTTGCTAACCACTCCAACTGCATTTATAATGCCCAATAATCTCATGAGCAAGTTTACGTCTAAAACGTATAATTTTATTTAGTCAAGATAATTAACCATGTATATATTTATTTTAAAGAAAGTTATTTTAAAACTTTAATGTTGATTTTAAGTTGTGATGTAGTGTGGGATGAGCAGAACCTTACGTCAAGATCGGTGTGCTAAACATATTAAAACACGTAAAAAAATAATGAGCCAATCATTTTATGTTTTGTTTCTATAACATTATTATTAAATAAAATTATGATAACCTACTTTTGTTGCATTTTTATAAGTGGTTATCTATATAGAAGCAGATAATTTAGTTTTCTTACTAAGAGCAAAGTTGGAAATTTGTGTCTAGTACTTATCCGATTAATACTATTTTATATTATCAAACAATGATCGATTACATACATTTCATTGCCTTTTAAGTATTCATACACTTAGTTTATCATTGATGCATGCTAATACTCACATGTAAACGTGTCTCACCACAGAAAACCTCTCGAACTTTCTTCCCGTAATACTTGCACAAGACTCTTTAATCTCTATTTTCTCTCCATTGCTCCTCATTAAGAAATCATACGATTCCTCTGTTTGTTGATCTTGTTGTTTCGGCTTTTAGCCTCTCTTCGAAATAGTTCAGGTTAGCATTTTTAAATCCATATATGTTGATGTCTTATCATTGAAAGGGATTTTTATAGAATCTGAGAATTTTGGTGCTAATCTTATTATAATAATATCTGAATAATCATTTTTAATAATCTGATTTCTCATGCATGTGATATCTTTAACGTATAAGTCCATAAGGAAGTGGTGAGGGTTATTTAAAAATGAAAGAATTGGTAATTATTTGATCCATGTTTTTTTTTTCTTCCGAAGTACATATATTTGGACTTCTTTGAGCTAATTAATTCATAATTTCTTAAAGCTGTATATGGATTTTAATTAATCATATGCTCTTATTTTGGTGGTTGTGCACGATCCCTTATTTTGGATTCCTCATGCTAATTAAAGGTGTAGTTGAATATATAGTAAATTTATTTAAATTTGATAATATGATCATGGATAAAAGTTTTAGTGCTATATTTTTAGTTATATAACAAACTTGTTCAACTTATTTAAAGCATCTCTGAAGATAAAGTTAAAATGTGACACTACGGTATTTTAATGCCATTTGATTCATAGTGTACACATTTTCGTTAAGGAATTCTAGTGAAGGATGTGATTATATATTAAACTAATCGGTTATGATTCTATCTTTGAATGTGTAATTTTGTATTATAAGAGATAATTATTTTACCATCAAAGATTGATTTGAAATATGAATAAATTTGTAATTCAGAAACCTAAACACTCCGAGTCTTGACTGAGGCAGACGCTTTCCACACTAGCTAGCAAGACTAATCAGTGAGTTCGAGGTAAGTAAAGATCTTTCTTTACTTGCATTACAAGAATGAAATTGAATGGTGAGTTACATGTTAATGTTAATGAGTGCATAAAATTACATTGTTCTTATGATATTTGTTCATTATAATTGCGTACATGCCAAAAGATTTAATGAAAAGTGTATCTCATTTGCTAAGTTTTGGTAGGCGGCGTGCCTGTTGCGACGTCTCTATAAAGAGACTATGATATATGGCGCGGTGTGGGAAGTCCGACTGATCACCGGGAATGTAATTGAGAATTTTCCCCACACGTCTGCGTGTAATGTTACGACCGGTCACATGTTAAAAGAATTTAAACGTTACGACCGACCGGTCGAAGTTAAAAGAAGTGATGAACGGATCACCTGTTAAAAGAAGTGACGAACGGACCAATTGTTAAAAGAAGTGACGAAATGGTCACAATTTAAAATAAGTGACGAAAGAGTCACATGTTAAAAGAAGTGACAAAAGAGTCACATGTTAAAATAATTATGGGGAATTGTGCAACATGAGCGTCCATAACAACGTCTACAAGCCTTAGCATTTGAGATACACACTATGAAAAAGAATTGGATAATTCAGATTAAATGTGATATATTATTATGATATGAAAGTTAGCCCTCCCGTGTGAGTAAGGGTAATATGATATGAAAGTTAGCCCTCTTGTGTGGGTAAAGGCATGTGATATGAACGACACTATATGATCTTTAAACTCTCTTTACTTACTAAGATCTCCGTTCATTAGAATTCTTGTAATGCAGACATTGCAGGTAATTCAAGTGAAACTTGAGGTTGTTGGTTGAAGACTCGGAGCTAGAGATCTGATGCATATGAGATATTAACGACTATAGATAGCTCGTTTTGTACTTAGGGTATTTTGAGTGTTTTTAAGCTATGTAGATATGGGAGTAGTTTATGCCTCCTCGCGTTGGATAAATAGCGAGTGGTTAGATGTGAGAGTCCAACGTTAGTGACATGTAAAATAATAACTATCGTTTTGATATGTAGATATGTAAAATAGGTATGTTTATATATCTATATTTATAAAAGAAATGATATACATATATATATATATATATCGACATATATGAAGAAAAAAAAATAGTGGCTCACTTAATAGTCTAATAAAATGAAATATAAGTTTATAGGCCGTACGGGGCGTTACAGATTTAGTATCAGAGCTACAGGTTTAGTCGTTCCTGTAGATAATCTCATATGCAAATGATCATAGCTAGAGTCGACCAATAACAGGTTTGATTTTTCCTTATTTGTGATATATTCCCTTACTATTTCGGCATAATTACAATATTTTTATACAAAAGTAGCATTTAGTAAGATTGCTCATGTAAGATTAAAAAAATGGCTTTTTCAGGACGTTATGGCGGAAGAAACTGAGAGAGTTCATGAGGAAAGAATGAACCAAGATATTCCTGCTTCCTCCCAAAGTAATTTGATAGAACATCTTACAGAATTATTAGAGAGGCAGGGGAGATAGATTGAAAGACAAAGTGGTCTGACTGATTCATTATTGCAACAGCAAGAGAGACACAGTCAGCAACAACCCGTCTCTTCCCCTGTTGCTAGAGAGCGGACGGAGCACGGTGGAGAACAATTCAGAAAGTTAAAACCCCTAAGCTTTGAGGGTGGCAGTGATCCCTTAAATGCTGAAGATTGGGTGAAAACGGTTGAAGGGATGCTAGACTATGCGGCGATATCGGATGCTGAAGAAGTTGCGTGTGCCTTGTTCTATCTCAGAAAAGATGCAGTTCATTGGTGGGATACTGTTAAAGCAATTATTGATGTATCATAGATGACGTGGGAACAATTTAAGGAGAAGTTCTTCAGCAAGTATTTCACTTATTCTCACAGATAAGCTAAGGCTACAGAGTTCATGTATTTGAGGCAAAGAGGAATGTCAGTTTCCGAGTTTATAAGGAAGTTCGATGAGCTGTCCAAGTTTGCACCGCATATGGTTTCAAATGACATGTTGAAAGTGGATCACTTCACTAAGGGCTTGGGAGCAGAATTTTTTAAGAACCTCAGTGTCGTCTTGAGCCCAGATATGACCTTTAGAGAAGTGTGTCAGAAGGCACTACAAGTTGAGCAAGGTCAACAAAGGGCTAATAGGGCACAAGAACAATGCAGGAATGCCAACTTTTCAAGAGGAAGGGACAATGCAAATATTGTTGGACATTTGTGTCCTTAAACAAGATATTTATCCATTTGTAAAAGATTATGACAAGTCGTTGAATAAAGATGATGCTTATTATGTTAATCTTATTATAGTTTCTGGTAGAGTAAAATAGAATGTTTGATTTCTTAGTTCATAAAGGATGCAATTATGTTATTATTATCACAACAGAGTCATGTGAGGAAGAATTAATAAATATAATAAATGAACTTAAAACGTCCGTGATCTGATTAACTGGATGGGAGCCCATTAATCGGTAAGGTCATTAATGTGACTAAGTGACAATCCTATTATGGATTATGTGTGTGTCACACTCACTAGAAGTGCATTAAGTAGGAAGCGTCTTCATACTGGACCGGACCTGACTTAAACTCGAGAAGTTGTCATATAAGACCATCACTGATAACTTGTAGTTGAGTCACAAAATGATGATCAAATGGATATTAGTTCTAAGAAACTAGTGATCAAACGGATATGTTTTTGATCTAGTAAAATTTAAGAAACTGGTGTAATATGCTCAATAATATTTTTTATAATATTGTATGTGAATGTGGTGATTAAATAGTTGACCATTTTTATAAAAATATTTATGGGTAAAAACTGAAAACTATTATAAGTAATATATTAAAAAAATTCTTATGCTAAGTCATTGTACCAAATTGGAATTGTGTCCCTCTTGAATCGAAGAGCTAGCTTCGACACTAGTCACACTCACTAGAAGTGCATTAAGTATGAAGCGTCTTCATACTGGACCGGACCTGACTTAAACTCGAGAAGTTGTCATATAAGACCGCCACTGATAACTTGTAGTTGAGTCACAAAATGATGATCAAATGGATATTAGTTCTAAGTCCTGAGTGATCATGAGTCCGAGCTACTGGCTTGATTGTTCTTTGATGTAACCGTTAAAGAACACAAGATATTACCGTTTTTCCCAACACTATTATTTGGGAACATGATAGTCAGTAGTAAGGATAGCTTGATCATAGACATGTGCATCACACAGCTCTCTTCACATTCATGATGATTCCCTTGGTTGTCAGTGATGATAAGTGAGAGGTACCCGTGCGCAAATTATGAATCAAAACCATAAGTGGGTTGCTCATAAAATTACTGGCTGAGTCAAGGATGAAAATGCATAGAGGGGCATTACGGTAAAAACCGCCTGCTCATGTGTGAGTCATCAAGTGAAAGGACAATAACCCGAATTTGATTGAATCTAATGGACACCCTGATTTTATAAGGGAATAATATATACCGTATCACTAAATAGTACAGCCTCGGGTCTATAGTGGAATCACTTCAAAATTTGACGAACAACTAGCAGTTCGTTGGAGCTTAAGTGATACGGGTCCATGGTCCCCAGGATAGCTCCGTAACGGATGATACGTACGTGATTAAAATACATTCTGGATAATGTTGAATCATTTGGCTCGACTTATAAAAATTACAAGTCTGTGTCAGACATCAGATAGTTTTATCGTCAGCGTGGCAAAAATATCATATTTTGGTACACGAAATTAACTGATAAAAAGAAAGTTAAAATTTAGATTTTCTAACAGCACTATGTTGTTGTAAATTAAATTCTAAGCAACTTTGCTTTTTGAACCAAGTCATTCTGACTTACGGTTTGTGATTTATGGATTCGCTAAGTTTATGACTCGGTTCGATAAACTATGAAATTAAATCACATGTCACGAATTTAAATGATGGTGTTGCACCATGACATTTAATGTGTGATATTGAGATAAGGTTTTACTAATATAATTTAATTATTTGGATTTAATTATTAATATCTAATTAATAATTAAAAGATTTATATTAATAAATAAAAATATATATTTATATATTGTTACATGTGTAAATTAGAATTAGGAGAATACAAACCCTAGCTAAATTCGAATATGGAAATTGGAGAATTTATATTTGCGGCATAAGTACCTAATGTTTTGTTATTTTGGCGAAACCCTAAAATCAATTTAATCAATTGGATCAGTTATGATTTAATATCAACCGTTGGATTGAGATAATTGGTTTGAACCCTAAATGTAATTCGAAATTGAAACTTGGTGACCAAGTTTAGGTATTTCGAATTTGCTTAATTAATTGTGTCCGTTGGATAAGTTTTGAGATTTAATCTTTAACCGTCGGATTAGAAATTAATAAATGTTATATATATAATATATAAATTCGAATAATATTATGGATATGAGTTCGAATTAGGGTTTTATAGAACCCTAGGGTATTTGACTTTATCCCTAATTGATTTGATCCATTGGATTGGTTTAAGATTTATTTTTAACCATTGGATCTAGATAATCAGTATCAAATTCAAATTCTAAGTATGTATATATAACATAATTCAAATATTATTAATATGATGATTAAATTAAATATTTTGATTTATCATGTATTATTATTTAATTAAATTCCTAATTAATTATATCCATTAAATTTAGATGAGATTGAATCTGGACCATTGGATTGAAATAATTAAATATATTTAATTAATAGAATTCAAATAATGGGAGGGAAAATCTCAAAATCGGTTACAACTTGGGCGTATAAATAGGAGGTTCATTCTACACATTTTACATACCTTCCCTAGAGCAAAAACTCGAGCTTTCCCTCTCTCTAGGGTCTGCAAGTTTTCTGCTTCTGATCTCTCTTCTGGTTCGACTTAGGAGATATTTTCTCCGGTAGCTTTAAAAGAACCGTCAATTAAATTTTGTGACAGAGTCCTGCCGGTGAAGCCCACGTTTTGATAAGAGGAGTCTAGGAGAATATCCCGGAAGTTCACGGGAGTTTCCCTCAGCACCGGCGGAGCCCTGCCCAAGTCAGAACGCGCAGCCGGAATCGTCAGTTGAGGTACGGCCTTATGCATTGGGTAAATAAATGCAACAATTTACTGCTTTCTATTTATTTCCTATTCGACTAGATTATTAATAATGATTATGAAACTATTAAATTCGAAATATTTATCAGATCTTAACAAAATGATTGTTACCCGATATCTGTGTCGTCAGTCCGGTAACAAGATTTTCGTTTGAAAATGAATTTTGAAATGTTACCGGGACGCCTCAGAGGCTATTATCGTGGTAAGGAAATTGTCTTGATACCACCGATTTCCTACAAATAAGCCTTTCCAACGAAGCAACACAGATTTTAAAAGAAGAGAGCCTCCAAATCAGATTCAGAGAAGTGGGGGAGAAAAGCGCCCCAACAATCCTCAAATGAATAGTCCAACAAATGTTCAGAAATTGTGCTCGGTGTGCGGGAAGCCTCATCAAGGATCTTGTCGCTTTGGTACAGGTGTTTGCTTCAAGTGTGGAAAACCGGGCCATTTCATCAAGGATTGCCCAATGGTTTAGGGAAACCAACCAAAGACTCCAGGATGAGTTTTTGCTATGATCAAAGGAGATTCGGATGCCAGCCCTTCTGTTGTTTTAGGTCAGATTCTTATTTCTGATCTTTTTTCTCATACACTAATAGATCCAGGAGCTACACATTTGTTTGTGTAACTTGCATTCATGAGAAAATTGGGTATACCTCCTGAGACATTAGTAGATACTTATTGTGTTAAAATCCCGTCGGGCGAATTTTTATGTTGAAAAGAAGCTTTGCGAGCTTCCAAAATTATAATATACGGAAAAGAGTTACATGGGATCTCGTGGTGTTAGATATAAAAGACTTTGATGTCATTCTGGGAATGGATTGGCTACCGAAGTATAATGTCGTTGTTAATTGCAACAAGAAGATTGTCAAGTTTCAACCACAAGGAGATGATGAATTTACTTTTGTGGGGATAAATAAGAGTAAACCATTTCCTCTTATTTCAACGTTCAAAGCATGGAAATTGCTTAATTCTTGGTGTGCCAGCTATTTAGCTCATGTTGTTGATGTCGAAGCTGAGCATAAGACGAGACTAGAAGTACCTGTTGTTAATGAGTTCTTGGAAGTGTTTCCGGATGATTTTTCTGGTATACCGCCAGACAGGGAAATTGATTTTTCAATTGAAGTTTTTCCTGGAACTTCACCAATATCTAAAGCACCATATCGTATGGCTCTGACGGAGTTAAAGGAATTAAAGAGCCAATTGGAAGAGCTGATAGACAAAGGATTTATTCGTCAAAGCTTTTCTCCTTGGGGTGCACCAGCGTTGTTTGTCAAAAAGAAATATGGCATTTTAGACTGTGTATTGATTATAGACAGCTCAACAAAGTAACGATAAAGAGCAAGTACCCACTTCCGAGGATCGACGACTTGTTTGATCAACTACAAGGTGCTTCTGTGTTTTCAAAAATTGATTTGAGATCTGGTTACCATCAACTCAATGTTAAATAAGAAGATGTCCCTAAAACAGCTTTTCGTACAAGATATGGACATTACGAGTTCTTGGTTATGCCGTTTGTGTTAACGAATGCTCCAGCCGCTTTCATGGACCTCATGAATAGTGTCTTCCAAGACTATTTGGTAGGGGTGTAACCGGAGCGGATATCCGGTTTTTTGGAACTATCCGAATCCAGATCCGAAAAACCGGATATCCGAAAATAGGTATCTGGATCCGGATCCGAAAAACCGGATATCCGGATTTCCGGATATCCGGGAATCCGGATATCTGTTTTCAAAACCCGGATCCGAATCCGGATCCGGTTTTAAAACCGGATCCGGATATTATCCGGATATCCGGATTCGATTTTTATTTATTAAAAAAAATTATAAAAAGTTAATTTTAATGACTAAAAAACCAGTACCAGTGTATATATTTTCCCGCTGTCAAAAAAACCGAACAAATCTAATACATATTGTCACATAATACATATAAAATTAAAAATGCATTCAAATCACCGTCTTCATTCCGCAACATCTTTTCTTCATTCCCGTGCATCATCAAGCGTCAACATCATCATCAACCGCAAAATATATGACAATTAAAAAAGCATCACAAATAAATAAGCATCAAATGAAAACAATGGAATACAAAATATTTATATCAAACGACAAACCCCCAAAAAAAATATCAATGAATCGGTTGATATAATTATATCTACGTGCAAATCAACTGTTTTCCTGTAAATATATTTGTAAGATCCTAAGTGAAAGACTAAAAGCAAATTACAAGCAGTAAGAAAGATGATTACAGTAAAAGAAGGAAGGAAGTACCTGATCCATTGCGAGTTTATAAATCTTGTGTAAACCAATAGATTCATTCTGTTCCTTTTGTGTGCACCGTATTGTTAGTTTTCTTTCTCTAGTTACAGATCTTAAAGCCGGATTGGATCGGAAAACTACGATTCAAAGAGGAAGCAAAACTGTCAAACATAATATAAGAGAGTTTTCAAACCGACAAATAAACCATGATAACATTAAGGAAGAAAGTACCTAATTCATTGGAGTCTATGAATTTCAAGTAGGCCAATAGGTTCTCTTTGTTTGAGTTGCTTTCAATCTGACAAAATCAATTAAGAAGCAATAATGTTACAGATTAATCTGACCAAGATTAAGCCAAGAGACTGACGAGAGCAGAAAGAAATGATATCTAGAGGATATTAAGCCAAGAAACGAATTCGAACTGATGAGAGCAGAAAGCCAAGCCATGGAGTACATTACATTTGCTTGTTTTAAGAGAAATTCCAAACCGAAGCCTGTCGATGAAGAGGGTTTCTTTGCAAGGAGGATCGAAAAATCAAATCGAAAACATAAATCCATGAAAGCATGTGCCTTTCTCTCTAAATTCTTCATATCAAAAATTAGAACAAAAAGCAACCGAACCCTAGAGGAAGAGAAGCTGACCGGCGCGAGGAAGAGAGCGTGACCAGCGGCGCGAGAAAGGCTGACCAGCGACTGCTTGGAGGCGGCGACGGCTTAGAGGCGAAGTGTAACCCTAGAGGGCAGAAGCGGCTTGGAGACGAACGTAATGAATGAGTGTCAAACAGTCGAAGTAACCCTAACATAAAAAATAAAATAAAATAATTAAAATATTAAAATAAACCGGGCTTTAAACCGGATCCGGATATCCTGATTTTTAAATACCAAAACCCTTATCCAAATCCGATTTTAAATGCGGATCCGGATAGCCGTATCCGGATTTTGGATTCGGATTCGGATTTTAAAATCGGATGCGGATGCGGATGCGGATGCGGATTTAAAACTGGATTCCGGGTTTTATTTACAGCCCTACTATTTGGATAAGTTTGTCATTCGAGGACATATTTATATACTCTCGATTCGAAGCTGAGCACGCCGACCATCTAAGGATAGTGTTGGATATCTTGAAGAAAAATAAACTTTACGTGAAGTTTAAAAAGTGTGAATTTTGGCTGGACAAAGTTGCATTTCTTGGGCATATTGTAACAAGCGAAGGAATTTCTGTAGATCCCGGGAAGTTTGAACCTGTAAGTAGTTGGTCCCGACCTAAGGATGTCTCAGAAGTACAGAGTTTTCTTGGGCTAGATGGGTATTATAGACGCTTTGTGAAAGGATCTTCCAAAATAGCGTCCCCTCTTACTCAACTCATGAGAAAGGGTGTAAAGTTTCAATGGTCGGATTCATGTGAGGAAAGTTTTCAAGAGTTGAAGCGATGTTTAACATCAGCCCCCGTACTTACCATTCCTAGCGGAAGTGGTGGATTTGTTGTGTATAGTGATGCTTCAAAGAAGGGGTTAGGATGTGTATTGACATAGAATGGGAAAGTCATCCCTTATGCTTCTAGACAACTGAAGGAGTACGAGAAGTATTACCCAACGCACGATTTGGAACTAGCACCGGTGGTGTTTGCCTTCAAAATTTGGAGGCATCATTTATACAGTGAAAGATGTAAAATATTCACAGATCATAAAAGCTTAAAGTATATCTTCACGCAGAAAGAATTAAATATTAGGCAAAGGAGATGGTTGGAGCTAGTAAAGGACAACGTTTGCGTGATTAATTATCATACGGGATAAGCAAATCTTGTTGCTGATGCGTTAAGCAGGAATTCGGTTGGAGAACTGTCTACAATGAAGAATATTCGTAAGCATATATTGGCTGATCTTGAAAAGCTTCATATCGAGATTGAGCCTAGAGATTTAATGAAAAGATTACCTGCAATGACGCTTCAACCAACCCTACAAGAAATGATCACAGAAGGTCAGGTTAATGATGCATATGCGAGTAAGTTGAGATCAAGGATTTCATCAGGGAAAAGAACGGAGTGTCAACTATCGCAAGACGGTGTAATAAGGTACAATGGAAGATTGTATGTGCCACATGATGAGACGATTAGAAGATGCATTCGGTCTGAAGCTCATAGTAGTCCGTATTCAGTTCACCCCAGCGCTATAAAATGTACAAAGACCTGAAGACTCATTATTGGTGGCCAGGTATTAAGAACGATGTTGCTATGTTTGTGGAACAGTGCCTTATTTGTCAAAAAGTTAAAGCTGAGCATTAAAGACCAGCAGGCTTACTCCAACCATTAGCAGTACCCCAATGGAAATGGGAAGAAATCACAATGGACTTTGTCATCGGGTTACCTCGGTCTAGCGATGGACATAATGCAACTTGGGTTATCGTTGACAGACTCACGAAGTCGGCTCATTTTCTTTCTGTTCGCATGACCTACTCTATAGATCAACTCGCTCAGCTTTACGTTAAGGAGATTGTTCGGCTGCACGGGGTACCATTATCTATTATTTCTGATAGAGATGCGAGATTTACATCAGCATCATAGAAGAGCTTACACAAGGCGATGGGATGGTACAACTTTTCATCCACAATCAGATGGACAATCAAAGAGAACGATACAAACTTTGGAAGATATATTGAGGGCGTGCGTTTTGGACTTTCTTGGATCATGGAGTAAATATCTAGCATTGGTCGAGTTCTCTTACAACAATAGTCATTGTTACGGGTAAAAACGGAATTGATTTTAAAAAAATTAATTAAACGGGAATTATCGCATTAATTTCCTTTAGTTAATTAGTTAATTCAATTAATCTATTAATTAAGACTATGAATTAATTAAATCAATTTCAAAACCCAAAACTCCCTCCGGAGGCCCGTTTTCGAAAAACAAAGTGTCACGGTGTTCGTGAAAATATGAAAACACCCAAAAACGACATAAAATTTGTAAAAAACGGACACAGGACGGGCTCGGGAGCGAAAAAGACATCGGAGGCCCTTCGGTGGGACCCACAGAGGAAACAACCTCTAGGATCACGCCACGTGGCGAGCCCAGATGCTGCGTCACCTCGCGGGGCCCACCTGAGCCCCCTCTCGCCCCACGTCTGAGGGGCTGGCTTCGATCGGCCACATGGAGGGCCAGGTTTGCCCGCCAGCCCCACTTGTGGGCTTCGCTTCGCCCACTTGCGAGGGGAGAAGCTCAGGAGAGCCACGCGTAGGGCCCGGATGGGCCCTGGCTGATCCCGAGCGAGTAAATGGCCCCCTTTGGGGGCTGCGTGGCCGTCCGATCCCGCTCGGACGGCCGGGAATGGACCATCTTAATATGGGGACCTAAAAATAAATAAATAATTACCCAAGGACCCCTGGGACAATATTTTATTACACGTGGGCCCCCGGACCCTACTACAAATAGAAGCTTAGTTCACTTAAAAGGTAACTCATTCGAACTCACTCGAATCTTCTCAAGTTCTGTCTCTCTCTACCCCTGATATACTCGTCTCCCCTCAAATATCGTTCGAATGTTGAGCGTCTGAGATTAATCAGGGGGTACCCCCTCTGATTCCATTGACCTCGGGTGTTCCCTTTTTTTAGGTCCTAAAAAGTGAGAAATTTGCGAAAAGCGTAAGCCCTGGTGAAATTCCTACTTGGGCCTTGGCCCGCGTGATAGGCCCAGTTCCACGCGGTGCCCAGCCTATCTCCAGTCCATTGCGCGGCTGAGGGTAGAGTCTGGGGACACGGGACTGGGCCCACAATTCAGGACGAGGGGCCCGACCTAGGGGAATTTTTACTAAGATTCGGGCGGCTCAGGTATCGTTTTGAGGAGAATCCCCGTGAGAAAATCCTAGGGAAGGTCCATGACCCCACCTGCATTTGTTCTAAGCTCAGCGCGGCCTAAGTTCCGTCTCTTAGTTCCCGGATCTGAATAAGATACCGTGACTCCGTGAACAGTTCCTACCCGTACTAGAACAAGCCATATAGGGTCGAGAGTCTAACCTCCCAGGATTCACTCCCTGGTCAAAAGCACTCCCCCGTTTGCTGGTACCTACGATCTGAGCGGTTCCCGGACCTGTAACCCCGGCCTCTGGCCCTGTGGTAACAGGTAGTGCCTAACCCGGGTCGCCTAGGACCCCGAACGGAAAAATAAACCTTTGACCAGGCTAGTGCCAAGAACGCCTACTCAGGGCCCCTATATCGGTCAGTTAAAACATCACCCTGAAGTCAGCGACAATCGTCCCGGAGTCAACGGGGGTCAGAGGGTACTATCATCGGCAGCGAAATCTGTCATCCACACGACAAGGCCAACCAAGGCTCACCTAGAAGTCAACAAAAGCCCGCCACGTCACGAACGACATTGGGCCAGGCCCAAATTCCAAAATTTGGGCCTCAACAGTGTTTGATCCAATTAACGACATCAACATTTTGGCGCTAGAAAGAGGGGGCCGCGAATTCAATCCTCCGAATACCCCACCAGCAAACAGCAGTTTGTTTCACCAGACCAAAAGAGATGTCATCCAAGTCGACGGAAGGCACTCCCTCTCATCCTACAGACAGCATCGCTCTGAACACTCGGGCGAAGGTCCACGCCCGCCGGAAGCAGGTCCGCATGCTGCCGGAGGTAAGCACCCGCCAAGAGCCAGCATTCAACGAAGAAAGGCTGGCCCGAGTCAAAGAAATTCTTTTCCGACTAACCGGGCTCATCTCCAAAAACTTCGAAGGCAAACACGCCAATGAAGGGGAGGAGGAAAGCCCCGAAGAAGCCCTCGAACTCACCCAGAGAGAGGCAAACAGAGAGCACCCCGCTCCGGCAGACTCCCAGGAGCCGGCGCAATCTCAAACCACCCGACGGTCAGTGTTTGACCAACTTGGGGGGTACGAGGATGCCGCCAATAATACATGGAATCGGCAGAAGGAACAACGACGGCAAGGGAGAATCCAGACTCACCCAGCCAGCGAAGGAGACCTCCGACATCACCTGAGCCGAACCAATCGGCAGCAACGCGGGTCATTTGACGAGCTCGCAGAGCGATTCACCTCCCGTTTTGCGAGCTCAATCACACAACGAAAGACAAAGTCCTACCTCTAGACTCTCAAGCAACGTCAAGACAAAACTCTGCAGGCGTACTTGAAAAGGTTCGTCGAAGAGTCGAACAAAGTGGCCAGCTACACCGACAATGATGCCATCACGGCCGTGATCGACGGCCTGCTGTTATGCGATTTCTCCCGCTCCCTCGTCAAAGATAGGCCGGCCTCCATGGCCGAACTAATGGCGAGAGCAGCAAAGGACATCGCAGTCGACGAATACTTCGGCGGCCGGAGCTAACTCAACTCAGATAGTCAGTACCGCAACGATTAAAAGGGCGGCAACAACGAGCCGCATGGAAAGAAACAACGTCAAAATTCCGGGAACAAGCCCCCGCTGCACAAGAGGGCGGAGAAGTTCCGGAAAGACGTGAACTTCACCCCCCTGACGGCCTCACCCGCAATGATCTTCAGCCTACAGGGAGATAAGTTCGGGAAACCACCCCCGCTCAATAAAAATGCCAAGAAAGATATGAGCCGGTACTGCGAGTATCACCAGGATCATGGCCACGACGTCAGAGTGCTATCAGTTGAAAAGGCAAATCGAACAGCTGATACAAGACGGGCAACTCAAGGAGTTCGTCAAAAAATTGGTTTCCAGAAACAGGAACTCCATCCGCCCACGCCCGCAAGAGGATAGGCAACAACATGACGGCGGCTCGGACCCGTCCCACTCCGAGAAGGGGCCGGAGAGAGATGGGCCCCCTCAGTTCCATGTCATCTCAACCATAATGGGTGGACCCAAAACTGGAGATTCAAGCAACCAATGGAAACAGTACGCCCGATCCCTCGAAGAGGATCGAGACGCACACCAAATCAACATTACTCACCTCGGGGGAGCATCCCACGCGCTTCCCAGCCAGGAAATTACTTTCACCGAGCAGGAGGCTCGGAGAATCTCGCACCCGCATAATGACACTATCGTAACCAGCGAGTTCTGATCGACAACGGAAGTTTGACCGACGTCATCTTCAAGACCGCCTTGTCCCAGATGAACCTAGGAGAACTGGTCCCTACGCCAGTGAGGACACTTCTCTACGGATTCAACGGGCGGCCGGTCTACACCGAAGGTGCCATCACCCTACCCATGACATTCGGCTCCGAAGACGGGGCCCTGACCACCAAAATGGCCAGGTTCCTCGTAGTGGATCAACGTTCCGCCTACAACGTCATCTTGGGGCGGACTAGCCTCAACAAACTACAAGCCATCGCGTCTACCTTTTATCTACTCGTCAAATTCCCGACTGATAACGGGATAGGGGTTATGAAAGGTAGTCAACGGGAATACCGGAACTGCTACGCCCAAGGGACAAAGTTCGAGAAGAACGAGTTGGTCATCAACACGGTGTACCAGCTCGAGGAAGAACTTCCCGACTACCCAGAGAACGCAAGGATGTTTGGCGAGCTAGACCCTCGAGTTGACAGGCGCAAGCCCACGATGGAGTCATCATCGGAAGACACACAAATCCTAATAGAGGAAAGCCGGCTTGAGAGAACGGTCACGATCGGGGCCCAACTCCCGATCATGATCAAGACCGAGTTGATCGCCTTCCTGAAAGAATTTAAATACATATTCCTCTGGTCGCACGCCGACATGCCCGGCATCGACCCTGAAATCGTCGTTCATCGGTTAAACATCAAGGCAGGAAAGGCGCTGAAGATCCAATGTCGATGCGCCTTCAACCCTGAACGGTACCAGGCAATCAGTGAGGAAGTCACCAAACTCATCGCCGAAGACTTCATCAAAGAAGTCACATATCCTGACTAGGTATCCAACGTGGTAATGGTGAAAAAACCAAACGGGAAATGGAGAATCTGCATAGATTTCTCCAATCTCAACGCCGCGTGTCCCAAAGACTGTTTCCCGCTCCCGAGGATCGACCAGCTGGTAGACGCCATTGCCGGCCACCAACTCATGAGCATGATGGACGCCAACTAAGGATACAGCCAAATCCGGGTGCACGAGCCCGATCAGATACATATGACGTTCGTGACCGAGTGCGGTCTCTACTGCTACAAGGTTATGCTAATCGGGCTCAAGAACGCCGAGCCACATACCAACGCTTGGTCAATAGGATGTGTGCTCCACTGATCGGGAAAACCATGGAAGTATATATGGACGACATGATCGTAAAGAGCCTTCGGGAAGAAGACCACGTCGACGATCTACGGAAGAATTCCTGCTGCTGAGAAAGTATCAGATGAAGTTAAATCCCGCCAAATGCTCTTTTGGAGTCGAATCTGGGAAGTTCTTGGGATACATCGTCAGCAGACGGGGAATCGAAGCTAACCCCAAGAGAATCAAAGCTTTCTCGAAATGAGAAGCCCCCAACGTATCAAGGAGGTGCAAAGCCTAAATGGTAGGATCAACGCTCTAAGAAGGTTCGTCTCTAAAGCTACAGACCGCTGCCAGCCGTTCTTTCAAGCCCTCAAAGGCGGAAAGAACTTTGTCTGGGTCAAAAAATGCGAGGCCGCCTTCTAAGAGCTAAAAGCCTACCTCGGGTCACCACCCTTGCTGTCAAAACCGAAGGAGGAGGAACAACTCTACCTCTACCTCTCAGTCTCGACTCGAGCGGTGAGCGTCGTTCTGGTCCGGAAAGAAGACAAGAGGCAACTGCCGATCTACCACATCAGCAAAGCCCTCCTAGACGCTGAGTCGCGTTACACACAAATCGAGAAGTTGGCACTCGCCGTAGTCACCGCTGCAAAGAAACTCTGCCCATACTTCCAGGCTCACCAAATAGTCGTGAGGACCGAACACCCGGTCCGGAAGGCACTGCTCAAAGGCACTTCCTCACGCATGGCTATCTGGTCGCAAGAGCTAAGAGAATATGGCGTCGAGTACCAGCCTAGGGTCGCCATCAAAGGCAAAGCTGTGGCCGACTTCATCGCTGTGTTCACCTACGACACCGAGGTTGAAACCGAGGAAGAAATCGACGGATCACCCAAGACTCCAAAAAGGAAAAGTCATCCCGACGGGCCAATTTGGTGTCTGCGCGTCGATGGGGCCGCGAACATGCATGGTTCAGGGGCCGGAATAGTGCTCACCAACCCTGATGGAGAAAAGCTCCGCTACGCCATACGCTTCGGATTCAAAACTTCGAATAACGAAGCTGAGTACGAAGCAGTGCTAGCCGGACTGCGAATCGCGCACAAACTCTCGGTGGAAAACCTACGGATCCATTGCGACTCTCAGCTGATCGTGAAGCAAGTGGAGGGCGAATTCCAAGAAAAGGAAACTCACATGGTAGCATACCTGGCGGAGACAAAACGACGCCTGGTACGAGATCGCACAGATCCCTCGAGACAAGAATTCAAAAGCTGACGCCCTGGCCAGGGCAGCCTCTGGAGCAGACAACAAGGAACTGGGAAATTTCCCGATCGAAGCCCTCGATGAGCCTTCGATAAAAAATCTCGAGACACCTGACACCTCCACTAGAGACGAGATGACACCGGCGATCGAAAAAGGCGCAACCCCAGCTCGCGACAAAGGAGTCCTCTCCTTATCGGGTAAACCCGGTGAAAGCTGGATTATCCCGATGATAGAGTACCTAAAACGCGGTGCCCTTCCGACCGACCGCAAAGAAGCTAGACAGCTCAAGTTCTGTGCAACCAGATATGTGTTACACGACGGAGAACTCTACAAGCGAGGTTTCATGCAACCTCTCCTGAAATGCCTCAACGAAGAAGATGCCAGCCTGGTCCTCCGCGAGATCCACGAAGGAATTTGTGGGAACCACTATGCGGGACGATTTCTGGCGCTTAAGGCCCTGAAGCAAGGATACTTCTGGCCAACTCTCAGAAAATACTCTGCTAAAATGGCACGAAGGTGCGACAAATGTCAACGGTTCGCGCAGATCCCGCGACAACCAGCAGTTCCACTCTGCCTGGTGCTGGTCCCTCGCCCCTTTGCAAAGTGGGGCATCGATCTGATAGAAAAACTTCCGAAGGCACCGGGATAAGTGGAATACGCTATAGTTGCCATCGACTACTTCACCAAATGGGTCGAAGCAAAGCCCATGGCAAAGATCACACAGACGAATACAACAAACTTTATCTTGCGTAACATAGTCTGTCGACACGGGATACCCAAATCGATCGTCAACGACAACGCAAGCAGTTCAACAACCTGGATCTCCGGTCATTCCACAAGGACCTTGGAATAAACAACACTTATTCCTCCCCGGTCTACCCACAAGCCAACGGCCAAGTCGAGTCCGTCAACAAAAGGCATCAAAGCGATTCTGAAAAAGAAGCTCAACAAAAAGAAGGGAAAATGGGCCGAAGAGTGACCCGCAGTACTCTGTGCATACCGCACCACCGCAAGAAATGCAACGGGCGAAACACCATTCGCCCTTACGTACGGCGTCGATGCAGTCATCCCCGCAGAAATCACAGTTCCATCACCCTGGGTCAAACTCTACGACTCGGAACAGAACTCCGAAGCCCTGAGGGTCGAACTCGACCTCCTTGAAGAAATAAGGAACAAAGCCTACTCCCGCCTAGCGGCCGAGAAACGGATTGTGGAAAGATATTACAACTCCAAGGTCAAGGCAAGGCGCTTTCTTGAAGGCAGTCTGGTCCTAAGAAAGGTGGGAAAGAACACGCAGGTCCAGCGGGCCGGCGTCCTAGGACCCACCTGGGAAGGCCCCTACCGCGTCACCAAGATCGTAACTGGAGGAGATAGGGGGTAAAGAGATTTTCTGACCCTGGAACGTCGAACATTTGAAGCAATACTATCAATAAGTGGCGTACGACAAAGGACTGACCGCACACCCAGAGCTAGGTCTGAAACGAAACTGATCAAGCTAAACAACGACTTAGAACCCGACCAGTCTAGGGAATTTTTTTCCTAGAATGTTCCAACCTAGGTTGAAGCTAAGCAAAAACAAAAACAAAGGCTCCAACACACGTAAAAAGCTAGCAGGGAAGCATCTAAACAAACATCACCGCCACAAGTACTCTAGCCGGTCCGGAAAATAGCCCCGATAACCGGCACGCTTGCGAGCCTCGGCCTTGCTTGGCGGCACAGAATCCGAGACCTCCTTCGCTACCTCTCGGGCCAGAGTGGTAGTTTCACGCTCGGAAGCTGGGTCGGAAGTCTTGGCTCTCTTCGCAGGACGAGCGTCCAACGTATCCTTGGCCGGCCGTCGGCCCGACGAATTATCTCCTCGAGAGGATTCTCTCGGAGGACGAGAGCCGGCATAATCTGAATCCTGACGAGGAGACCTCGTCGGGTGACGACGAACGAGGAGGCATGTAATCCATTATGGATTTCGATCGTCGCTCGTCACAAACGTCCTCGAGCGGGCGTTTGCCCGAAGAACTGCCCCCGCGATGGGTAAGCCCCATATAGGGACGATGTTGTTTTGAGCTTGCGCAACTCGTTCGCGCTTGACCAAGGCGCCTCTCTTTTCACCAGACGAGTCTGACGCGGATTTCTTCTACGAATTAGGGGCAGATTTTTTCCGCTCCGCCAGGGACCCCTCTAGCACGAACTCACAAGAAAAGCCTTCCGGAAGAAGAGTATCCGGGGGCGGACCGACAACGCGAGCAAGCTGATAAAGTCCGGATTTCGCGAAGCAATCGCCCTTAAAGTCTTTATCCCAATCCTGATGGGCGTTGGCAAGGAGAGCCTGCTGGATCTTGCTAACCCGCTCTTCGGCCTCTTAGTCCTCCTTCGGTTTGTATTTTGGCAAATCCACTCCCTCGAGGACCCATTCCCTCGGCAAGAATTAGTGGTTCAGGCCGAAAGTGGAGCGGTCCACCTTGACGAAAAAGTACATCTTCTCTAAACCGGATTCGTTAGACGGCGTATTCTTAACGATATGGTCCCGGACGCGATGAGAAATAACAAAACGGCCCAAGTTCTTTGCATTCCGAGAGAATTTAAAGAGGCGCATCAAATCCTCGAGAATGAGGTCTACCTTTTGCTTGCATACGATGGCCATCGTGCACATGAGAAGGCGGATGCTGATGAGACTCACCTTAGCAATCGGGACTCTGAAGGTGTAGAGAAACGCCACGATCAGATTCGGCATCGGAAAATGGAGGCCAGCAACCCTAAATAAGGCCTCGTAGACGCTGACGTAGTCACCTTCGAGGGCGTCAGCGGGTTCACCTCAGTGAGGAAGACGCGTCGGAAAAAGCTCCGAGTCAACACAATGCTTCTCGACGAGTTCCAACTGTTTTCCAAACATGTTAGAAATGGGACTCCGGGTCTTGAACACCGGACTGATACCATAGGGAGCCATCGAAAGCGTTTCGGGGAAAGAAGAAGCACGGAGTACGAAGGGAAAAGGAGAAGGGAAGCAAGATCCAGAGAGAGAGGATCACAGAGAGAATCAGATGAAGTTTGCAGATTTCAGAAAGCATTTGTAGGAAAGAATGAGGCTCTGAAATTAGAAGGAGGAAATGAGAAGGAAGCGAATCGACGCATTCTGATCCAACGATCCAAATTCAAACGCTGCAAAACCATGAGCGGAGGGGATCATCCTACCGTTGCGAATCCCAAAAGCACTCGAGTACAAATGGATAACATTTAATGGCGAGGGCACGTGTGGAGTATTCGAGACTGACGGCCTGGGAAAGCATCTCGATGTGAGACCCAATGCCAGAGGTTGTCGAGAGAACAAAGGTCTTTTAGCAAGAAAGGTTGTGCGACCTCCTCGAAGAAGTTCATCACAAAACTTCTTCGCAAAATCCATCGCACAAGGAAGCTTGCCGCAATAGCAGTGCCGATGAAGACTAGTCCACCGGTTCGAGAAGGCAGTCATATCTCATTTTACAAACCGCTAACACTTGATAAAATGGGGCACTAACTGTTAAGGTCGGATTTTGTCAAATCCTTCCCTAGCTATGGCAACTTGCCTATATATATAAATAGATATACAATTGTAAAGGAGAGATCCAGACCCCATCCTTGATCCGTGAAAAACACTATGAGTTTCCTAAAGAGAAAGATGTTGGAAATCGGAGTCGGGAACCCGACTTCATTACCACGATAATAGCCTCCGATGC
Organism: Parietaria judaica; assembly: GCA_954871525.1. Classification (NCBI taxonomy): domain Eukaryota; kingdom Viridiplantae; phylum Streptophyta; class Magnoliopsida; order Rosales; family Urticaceae; genus Parietaria; species Parietaria judaica. Next base: position 7,886,034 of record OX940868.1, read on the forward strand.
ATCCCGGAAACATTTAAAAATATTATTTTATAGCGGAAAACTTGTTACCGTACCGACGAAACGGATATCTGGTAATCACCATTTCGTTAAGACCCGATAAATTTTTCAAATTTAATATTTCATAATCATTATTAATAATCTAGTATAATAGGAAATCAATAGAAAGCAGTAAATGGTTGCATTTATTGACCCAATGCATAAGGCCGTACCTCAAAGACGATTCCGGCTGCGCGTTCTTAACTTAGGCAGGGCTCCGTCGTTGCTGAGGGAAACTCCCGTGATCTTCCAGGATATTCTTCTGGACTCCTCGTAGCGAAGCGTGGGCTTTGCCGGCAGGAATCCGTTGCAAAATTTAAGTGACGGTTCTTTTAAAGCTACAGGAGAAAAATATCTCCTAAGCTGAACCAGAAGAGAGATCAGAAGCATAAAAATCGCAGACCCTAGAGAGACAGGGAGAGCTCGAGGTTTTGCTATCGGGAAGGTATGTGAAATGTGTAAAATGAGCCTCCTATTTATAGACTCAAGTTGTAACCGGTTTGGAGATTTTCCCTCCCATTTTCTGAATTTAATTAATTATTTCAATCCAATGGTCCAGATTCAATCTCATCTAAATCCAATGAATATAATTAATTAAGGATTTAATTAAATAATAATACATGATAAGATAAAAATATTTAATCTTATCATCATATTAATTAAATTCGAATTATAAATATATATACATATTAAAATTCGAATTTGTTAATGATTATCTAGATCCAATGGTTAAAAATAAATCTTAAACCAATCCAATGGATCAAATCAATTAGGGATAAAATAAAATGCCATAGGGTTTTACTGAAACCCTAATTCGAATTCTTATCCTCATATTTATTCGAATTATATATTGTATATATAATGTTAATTAATTTCTAATCCGAAGGTAAAGATTAAATCTCAAAACCGATCCAACGACATAATTAATTAAGCAAATTCGAAATGCCTATGCTTGTTCACCAAGCTTTCCGTTTCGAATTACATTTAGGGTTTAAATCAATTATCTCAATCCAACGGTTGATATGAAATCATAACCGATCTAATGGATTAAATTGATTTTAGGGTTTTGCTAAAATACCAAACTATTAGGTACTTATGCCGCAACTATGGAATATCCAATTTTCACTGTTCAAATTAGCTAGGGTTTCTATTTACCCAAACCCTAATTCGAATTTAGTCACTTAGTCACATTAATGACCTTACACGATTAATGGGCTCCCGCCCAGTTAATCAGGTCACAAACATTTTAAGTTCATTTATTATGATTATTAATTCTTCCTCACATTGACTCTATTGTGATAATAATAACATAATTGCATCCTTTATGAACTAAGGAATCAAACATTCTATTTTATTCTACCAGAAACTATAATAAGATTAACATAATAAGTATCATATTTATTCAACGACTTGTCATAATCTTTTACAAATGGATAAATATCTTGTTTAAGGACACATATGTCCAACAAAAGAAAGAGAAAGAACTTGTATTCTTGAGCTTGTAACTCGATATTCAATCAATAGAACAAGACACGAAGAATTCTCAAGTGGTTATCATTCTCTTTTTCCGATTTCTCACACTAAAGGAAACTAAATCCGAACTTCTTTGTTTAAACCCGAGGAAGTATCCTCGTGACTGTCGTTGGTGATTTTTTCCCCTCAACACTTAACTACAATTTTCCTACTAAGAAATTTGTGTTCGAAATTAGAGAAATTTTACCTATTAAAATATTCAGTCTGTGGAAATACTCCTCAATTTTTAAACAACGATATTTATCTTTCTAATGCTATGATAAAATTAGTATATAGAAATTTAGAGGTCATCATACGTGTTGCTATTTTTCTCATATTTCAAATCTGATCCTATTCTTTTACACAAACGATCATGAAACTAAAATCGGAAATAGAATCAGAATCATGATTCAGGACATACAAGCCTTAGAGGAGCGAAAGACAACAGTTGTGATACGATGATGGTGATGGTGATCGTAGTAACGGAGCTGTTGATACGGTTGAGGAAGTGGATGCGTGTAGCCTCCACCGAAATATCCCTTCTCTGTGCGGCCTAAATTCTGGCGGCGTGATGACGATAATAACGGCAGAGGTTTTACTTGACCTAAATGATCATTAAAACAAAAAACTGCAGAGTTGTAGGCCATCGTTAATCCCAATAAGAGTAAAGAGAGAAACAGGGGTTTTGGGTTTCGTCGATGGGTTCCGATGAGAGGAAGAGATACCTATCATAATCAATAACTACTTTCTATCACAAATTTGCGTTCTTGACATTGAAAATCCACGATTGTATGAAAAATAAACGAAAATAGATATAAAAAAAAAATGAAACCTGATGTGGATGCAACAAATGCAAGTATAGGAGAAAGTCCATATAAATAAAACTCGTAGCAAGATCACGCCGACAGAAAGGTGGAAACCTCATCCACCGCCAGTATAAGAAGAACATCATGGATTCAAAGTACGAATACCAAGAAATACGAACACGAACTCCCATAATCATACAACCCAAGGCAGGCATCAGCATCGGCAGCAAAGGCAAACAAGACCAGGGATCATAGCGCGAAGGCTATCTTCGAGTCCGAATCCCTGGACGAAGGCGAGAAATATTGGGGATTGTAGCACTACGTCTACCTTCGGGTCTGAATCCCCAAAACCAAAGGCGAATAAGATTGAGGATCATGGCGCGAAGACTATCTCTGGGTTCGAATCCCCAAAACCCATGGCGAGCAAGACCAGGGATTGTAGCGCGAAGGCTATCTTCGGGTCTGAATCTCAAAAACCAAGGCTTGGCAACGATAAGATGTACCAGCCTGGGAAAAAGATAGAGTCTGGAACGTAAAAACGACCAACTAAAGGGAAAATCAAGATGTGAGAATCTAAAACGATTTGCTAAAAACTACATCAAGATTTGGGACACTGAAACGACAAGTTAGACAGTTCATCAATATCTGGGATGCTAAAACAATCAGTTAAGCCGCTAATCAAGATCTGGGACGCTAAAACGACCAGTTAAGGAGTACATCAAGATCTGGAACGCTTAAACGACCAGCTAAGCACTACGCAAAGATCTGGAATGCTAAAATGACCAGGTAAATAGTACGTGAAAATTTGGAACGATAGAATGACAAATTCAACAACAAGTGAAGGCCCAAGACGCAAAAGAAATTGACCTAGCAAAAATGATGTTTTTCTAACCACTTTCGAGTCCACGTCTCAACAATAGAGTTACACTTGAATCTCTTAAGAAGATGAATCACTAAGAGGGAAGATTGAAAAATAAATCATGACGTCTTGCCTGAACACGGAGTCACATTCGAATCTCCCAAGACGGTCAATCAGACTAAGGGTTGATTGACAAACAAATATCGATGCCTCGCTTCAACAAAGGAGTTACACTCAAACCTCCCAAGACGAACGAGGACCGTGAGGCCGAAGGGTCTAAGGGGTCGGATCCTCCCAACGACGAACAAGGGGTACGCCGAGTCGGAAATCCTATTCCCATCAACGCTCCGGTACCTATCCACGACCCAACGACGCACAAGGGGTAAGCCGAGCCGGTAAAGATCGAATTAATTTTAATTTGGATGCACTTAAGTGCAAAATAAATACCTAATTGAAGAAGATACATGAATGTGTAAGATTAAAAAAATATATATAAAGTATAATATATAATAAATTTGAATGCACTTAAAGTGCAAAATAAATATCCAATTGAAGAAGATATGAAAAGGTAGAATATTGTGGTAAAAAAAATGTAAAAGATCTAGGAAAATAAGAATCATGTATTCTTCATTTTAGTTACGCCAAGTCATGTCGGAAAAACTCTTTTTTTTTATATATATATAGATTTTTGTTATCATATTGCGTCATGTTTGAAGCAAATTTGATAGTATCTTATTTTGATAGTATGTTATTTTTGATAGTATGTTACATTGAAATATCATATTGCGTCATATTGCGTCAATTTTATTATAAATAAAAATATTCAAAAATATATATTATTTTGATAGTATGTTACATTGAAAGATCTTTAAAGAAAATTTGGCAAATCATGAAATTTGTAAGTAATGTTATCGTTGATTTTTTTTTTTTTTTTTTTTTTTTTTTTAAGTAACAGCTTCAACATTTTTCTCAGTTTAGAAACTAAACATAATTTAAAAGTTGTACATCACTTGAATAAATTAATTTTCTAAAATCTGAAAATAAAATAAAAATGCCCTAGTTAACTTAAAATTTAGCATTGGCTTGAACTTCTGACCATCGCATTGTATTGGATTTATTGGTCGACTTTGTTGTTCTCCATAAAAGATATGAAATTTAGAAGCAAATTTTAATCACATAAGAAAATGTTCGAGAGGATAGGGAGATAAATAGAGGAAACGATCTTGCTCGTATATCTATAATAGATGTATTTTAGATAGTAAAAAATATCAGGAAAGAAATGGCACAATGAAAACCCGAGGATGCGAGTGCGAGAATTTAGTGATCGCATCTCCTATTGTTACACGTATTATTTTGAGAGAGCTTTGAGTGGCTCAACAATTCAGAACAGTCAAAGTCATAAAGAGTGAGCTCGGTTGGTGATAAAATGTGTCCTATACAGTAAACCTCGTGTTTCTAATTCATAAATTAATTTCATGCAAAAGAACATGAAATGAGCAATTTAATTATGAATTCTTGTGACCGAAGTGCATAATATAGATCAATTTGATCTTGAATTTCCAGGACCTCAAGGTAAGAGCTGTAAATTGGAGCTATAAAATGAGAAATATTATTAACACATAATATGTATCAATTATAAACCATGCAAATATTGGCAAATAAAATAAAAAATAAGCCAGTTGTATTGGACAGTATGTTAGTTCCAAATAAATGGAACTTTTGCCACAAAGCCTCAAAGATGATTGCAAACGAACACTACAATCAAGATAGTGGGAAATTGAGGCTTTAATAATAATGAAGAATAAGGAATGACATTTGGAGATGAGAGAAATATTTGATGGGATTGATGTTGAAGTGATTTTACAATACAAGAGTGAGGCTGCTTTTATAGCCAAAGAAAAACATCAAAATTATAAAAGGAAAATCTCAAGGTAGTGAGGTGGCCATGGTTCAACTTACCGATGTTACCGATAAACCGATTACCGTTTTCGACGGATTAATCGATAGCTTACCGATTAACCGACGGAAAACCTATAACACTGTAGCTTACAGATTACCGATACTTTTCGATGATTATCGACGGATTATCGATACTTTTCGATACTTTTTGACAGAAAACTTATAAAATATTTTGATAATATCATACCACAAAACATATGTTAAATTATTAAGTGTATAATTATAATATTAATATTAGTTGAAGTGTATAATATTAAATGAATATACATATTAAGTGTATATGTATGTTAGGTGAAGTTAATATGTATGTTAAGTGTATAATATTATTTGAAGTGTGTAATATTAAGTTAAATTATTAAGTGAAGTGTATGTGTATGTTAAGTGTGAATGTGTGATATTAGTTGAATAACAAAAAGTCCCACATTGATAGATGACAAGAGTTTGGTGATGTTTATATACCAAATATTAGGGACAAGGGCTTGGGCCCTTTGGGTCATAGGATTTTGTGGATTGGGGAGGACTCACACAAATGTTACACCACCACACGCGCGCGCCGCCGCCGTCCGTCCGGTCGGACGTGGTGAGGCGAGGCAGGGTGAGGTGCTCTTGTGTAAGTATAATTATTTTTGCCAATTTTTTTTTTTTACCGAAAAGTCCCTTTTTTTTAAACTAATTTTGTCGAAAATCGGTTGGAAAAGGTTTTATCAAAAATCGTCGAAAAGTATATAAAAACGATAAGCATTGCAGCCGGCAACTTACCGGTAACTACCGAAAAGACCGAAAATCGACGATTATCGACGATTATCATCGAAAATTCGAACCATGGAGGTGGCAACATAAAAATCACTATGTTCTTAATTTTACTATTTTTTTTAACTACAAAAATCACTTCTAACGTCTTACTAATGAGTTTTACAAGTATTGCCTCTTCATTTTTTTTGCCATAAGTGACAAGTGGTATATTTTGAACATTAATAATTCATTTATCACAACATAAATAATGAATATGAAAGGATACCTATTACCTGTTAACCTTCTTTCTAAATGGTTCACCATTCTCTCCATTTGGCTTCTTTATTCTCTCGCCGACGACTCTCTCGCTCTCTCTCTTTGCTGCCAACTCCACCGTCGAAAACCACTGTCTGTCTCCATGCCGCCACAGCGATCGAGCAAACTACGTCGCTCAAAGTTCTACCGGGCTATTTAGTTTAGTCAAAACTCATCAGGTCCGGTTTCTCTTCTCTTTGTTAGTCTTCAATCTCCGGTAACCTCTTTCATCGTCAGCCTCTATGTAGAGCATTTGAGTGAGATTTAGGATATTACCTCTCTCTTATTGTATTCCATGCTCATGTTCAGATACCCTTGGCCTCTCTGATTTGGATCTCTGCCATGCTCCGTCCACTTTGCTTCCTATCTCTGGCCGTGGTGTCCGCTACTTCTTGGGTAAGATATATTCCTTTCCTGCTTAGAATTTGTTTCAATTCTCTGGCGTGGGTTGATATTTTCGTCCATTTCATGTTTGAATACTTTTTTTCATATATATATTTGGTTTCTTGCTATTACAGATGAGAGCTAATCTGAAGCATTTTGCAAGGACCGAGAACTTATCTGATAGTCATTGAAGCATTTTGCAAGTACGTTTATTAAGGGTATGATAACCCTTTAAAAAAAAAAACCTTCCAATACAAATAGAAATAGATTGCTAATGATATTTACTTTCAATCAATATGCTCATAATGCATCAAATTTTATCTTATGATTTTTATTGCAAACCTTGAAATAGACTACTCAAAAGCTATTCAAATAAACATGTGTAAATACGAATTACATTAAATATCTCTTGCTGCAAGACATGAACTATTTAGTTAGAGGTTTTGATTTTTGAACAATTTTCTCATATTTGTTGCTTATAATTTAACAAAGCAATCTTTCACTTTTTGTCTGCAGTTTTTGTGATCGAGACCTCCTGAGAACTCGGATTAACTTGTGTATAGAAGCACAGATTATTTCCAAACTCAAAATTTTATTTTGATCCAAAATATTATTTCTATTTCTACAGGCTTATCGTCTAATAAAAAATGGTGTTCAACTCCTATGATGGTGTTCAACTCCAAAATAATTAGTTTTCCCCGGCTTTCAGAGGTACGATCATTTCATAAAGGCTAAAAAAAGGGAACAAATTTCACCGTTTGATAACCATCAATATTTAGAGAAAAATGTATTATTTTATCACGTTCTAATTTTTCTGTTGGGCTAAGCTCTCATTATATTGTATCTCTTATGAACTATATTTTATCTTTTATCGCTGTTGTTCTGTTTTGAAGCTGCTCAATAATGGGAGAAATTTTTCTTTGTCATTTTTCTCATTACTAATTACAGTTAATAGTTGCTTCATTTGACTTTCTATTTACAAATTGACTCCAGCCATTTGTTTGTATCATTTACTTTTTAAATCATATATCATTGCAACCGCATATATCTTACATAATTTTTTTTTACATAAATGTCATACTCATTTGTATAAATTTGTGTTACGTAAACATCTTTTATTTTTGTAATTTTTAAAGGAGCAGTTTATTTTTGTATATTTAAGTTTCTTTAATTCAAATATTTGTATTTATCAAGTTCGTAAAATGAAAAATAAGTTTATGCAAATGACAGTTCATACATATAGTTTCAGTTATCGACACAGATGTGTAACTATAAGATTTCATCGACTAAAAACATAAGAAAATAAGATAAAGCAGTTGGCCAAGCTGTTTCAAAATAATTATTCCCGATATTTAATTGATTACATTTAATTAAAAAAATCTGTGATAACATTACATGATAATAATTGAGCAATCAATGATTCGGTTTTTGTTGTAAGTCTCTCAATTATAAGATAATTACATTAATAAAAAAGTGCAAGTTATTACAACACTATGCCTTGCGCGATGCCAATTCGCTATAATGTAAAATATTAACAGAATAAGGCATTAAGTGTTAACTTAATTAAAATTGTTCAATTTTAATATTAAAAAAATATGTTAATTATGAAAATGAGAAGTAGGTATCACTTTACTATGTTGATGTCCGACTTTTTATTATTTATTTATGAAATAAAAAAAGAAAGAAAGAATGGAAACATATGCAAATAGAAGATGTGTGAATTAATATTATGTTGTTGTATATAGATATATAAATGGTATATAAAATATAAACCTTAGTTTCTAAGTAGTATCTATACTACGTAGTACGTACATTGCTAATTTTGTTATCATTATTTGAACAATGTTTCAAATAAATTATTATCATTTTTTATAGTGTCACTGTCAAAACATATATATATATATATAGAGATAATAGCGGCATAAGTCCTCAACCTTTACTCAACTGGGGCGGCATAGCCCCAACCCCATTTAATAGCGGTATAAGTACCAAAAGATGATTTCCGTCCATATTTGACTAACGAAAGTAGTCAACGTTTGCGTGGTCAGCTTGTCATCAACATGGACGCCACGTAATCCGACATGTCACCATACACGTCATCCTCGCGTCATCAAATTTAATGCAATCGCCATTAATTTTGCATTAAATTTGATGACGCGAGGATGACATGTATAGTGACATGTCGGATTACGTGGCGTCCATGTTGATGAGAAGCTGACCACGCAAACGTTGACTATTTTCGTTAGTTAAATATGGACGGAAATCATCTTTTGGTACTTATACCGCTATTAAATGGGATTGGGGCTATGCCGCACCAGTTGAGTAAAGGTTGAGGACTTATGCCGCTATTATCCCTAAAAAATATCTTATATAGACACATATGTAATAGACATAAGTACATAACAATATACAAAAGCAATTATCATTATTGATGGACGGTTTTATCTAGTCAGATTTTTTTATTATTATTATTTAGATTATAGACTACAAATTTGATAAAAAAATTTACTTTCAAGTTTCAACATAATGTTTCGGTTATCTATGTATATCTATATAAAAGATGAGAAAATAAAGGCAAAAATATCTTGAAGTACCTCAAATAGTTAAAAGTATCAAATAGTTAAAAGTTGTTTATGTTGTTAGTACCAAACAGTCATCAAACGTAAGTACTTAAGTTGTTAGTGATGAAGTTATTATTATTTATTAACGACATAAGTAATTCGGCTCTTCTTATATACATGAATACGTAGAATTAGTAGATAATTTTACAAAAATATCATATGGATAGAGTTTTGGTAGTTGATGTTTTTCTAATTTTATCCACAATCGATAATAACTAAAGTACTTATGTGATAACTTAATAACTTAAATATCACGGTAAGCTAGATAATAGCTTACGTACTTATGTTGATGATAAATGATAATAATAAATAAAGTACTTAGCCGAAGTAAAGAGTAATATTTTACGAAAGTAATTAACGGTATGGTACCGACATAAATAATTTTTAACTATTCGGTACTCTTACCTTTAAAAATAAAATTTGAAATATGACATAAACTTTGAAGTACTTCAAGGTATTTTTTACATGTATTAGCCCAGAAAAGATTATATATACTTGCACATTAATAATAATAATAAAACAAAATTACAATTTTTTTTTGTTTATTTCAATGATATAGGTAACAATTTTTTTTAATATTATTTTATTATGACAAACGGAAACAAAAAATAATGATAAAGGTAACAATCAAAGAAAAAGTTTATTAAATTTTTTCCAACAACATTATAAACAATATTTCATCGCCACCGAGCTAAGAACGGTGCTAATCTAAATATCAACTCATTATATTAATTTTTTATACATATTATTATTAAAATTTATTTTTTAACCTTTCACCTATTTAATTTTTATTATTAATGTAGAACAATCTGCTTATCGAAATTGAAGAAACTCTTTTAGTTTTACATTATCATTTCTAAAAAAATTATTATATATTTTAGTATCTATATGTTAATATTTAATTTGACTATGAAATTTTGTAATGGGTGAGTTCGACGTGGATGTTCTTTCAATTAAATCGCCTAAACCAATAACAATATTGATAATTTTTCACATATTTATCAATAAATTTTACATCGATTACAATGAATGCACAAGTACTTCGTTTATAACTCACAAAGTCACAATCGATGTGAATTTTGTTGATTTTTTTATATAATATTAAAATTAATATTTTATCGTCACCGCGCGAAGCGCGGTGCTAATCCACTAGTTACTATAAAGTCCTTTAACTTGATGGACAAGAGAACTTGCATAGAAAGTATACCATGATGTCGTCACAACTTACGTTTATATTGTCCCCCGTAAGCTTGACTTGGCTCGAGGTTTTTCACGCCGAGCATTTCTCGCATCTCGGAAAACTTGACTTTTGCTAGAGCCTTCGTGAGTATGTCCGCACATTGCTCTTTGGTGGTGACAAATTCCACAATGATCTCTCGTTTTTTGACACACTCGCGAATAAAGTGAAAGCGGGTGTCAATGTGCTTGCTGCATCCATAAAACACTGGATTTTTCATTAGAGCGATTGCGGAATTGTTGTCCACATAGAGAGTAACTGGATTCTGCTCGGCTTCAGTTACTTCACTCAATAAGTTTCCGAGCCACAACGCTTGACACGACGTTGTCGTCGCTGCCATGAACTCGGCTTCATAAGAGGATCCATTTTCTGCTTCTCAGACTGCCAGGTGATCAGATTACCATTGAGATAAAACGCCATCCCACCGGTACTTTTTCTGTCATCGAAGTCACTGGCTAGATCACTGTTGGTAGAACCGACCAGTTCTTCAGCTCCATTTCCTCTTTCGTACTGGATCCCGTAGTTCGTTGTTCCCTTCACGTGACGAAGGATGTGCTTCACAACCTGCTGGTGTAAACGAGTAGGCTTTTCCATGTGACGACTAGCTATGCCAACTGCATATGAGATGTACGGTCGGGTGTAGGTTAAGTACCTGAGGCACCTGATGACACGCCTGTACTCCGTGGGATCCACTAGGGTTCCTTTTTGCATCCTTCCCGAGTTTTAACTTTGGTTCCATTGGATACTTATTTGGGTTGCAATCCGCCATCTTGAATTGCTTCGGAATCTTCTTTGCGTAGGTTGTCTGCCTAAGCGTGATACATTCCTTCTTCTGATCGCCTCGATGCCGAGGTAGTATGAGAGTAGTCCGAGCTCACTCATCTCGAACTCCTTCATCATCTGTTTCTTGAATCCATCTATGCCTTTTATGATGGATCCAGTAACGATTAGGTCGTCGACGTACACACCGACTATTAGGGCCTCGCCTCGATTGTTCCTCGTGTAGAACGCTTGCTCCTGGGAGCACTTCTTTAAACCAAGATCTTCATACTCCTGTCGACTCGAGTGTTCCATGCACGTGGTTCTTGTCGTAATCCAGAAAGAGCTTTTGATAGCTTGTACACCTTGTGCTCAGAGGTCTTGTCGACGAAGCCTTCCGGCTGAGCAACGTAGACTTCTTCTTCCAATTCACCATTTAGAAATGCCGATTTGACGTCTAGGTGATGGATTTTCTAGTCTCGGTGAGCTGCGAGGGCGAGGATCAGCCTGATTGTGTCGAGTCTTGCCACTGGAGCGAGAACTTCCTCGAAGTCTATTCCATGCTTCTGCACTAGCCCTTTGCAACCAATCTGGCCTTTTCCTTGAGGACTTTACCTTCTAAGTCCTTCTTGAGCTTGTAGACCCACTTCAGACCAATGGACTTGTGACCTTTTGGAAGGTCAACTAGTTCCCATGTCTGATTCTTCTCAATGGACTCCAACTCTCGCTTCACAGTTTCTTGCCATTCTTTCTTGGTGGTTGCGTTGCGGTAGTTGGTCGGTTCCTCTTCACTAACTAGCAGGAGGTCCTCCGGGCTCATATCAAGCTCCCGTGCTTTTTTCGTAGACGTCGGAGAGAGTATAGAACCCTCTTGGTCCGTCCTTGATCGACGAGTCTCCCGTGTTGTTCCTCCTGAACTAGCTGTCATTGGGATCGGGGTGTTCAATCCTGATCCTGGGTTGGGCGAGCCTGGTGGTGAGCTTGTTCCAGACGAACTGGTTTCTGTCTAGCTGGGCGTTGCTAGCCCCTGGAACTGACTATCTCCCTCTTCATGCTCGACCGCCTCTTCCTCTTCGAGTATGAACTCCACCCAGTTCTGTTTGAGCTCTCCGCTCTCGTCTCGCCTGTCCCACTTCTTCTCCTCTTCGAAAAAAGCGTCTTTGCTCACATGCACTTTACCGCGTTGGGAGTCATAAAACCTGTGTGCATTGCTTCTTTTTTCAGCGCCAAGGTACATTATCGGCTGACTCCGATCATCGAGTTTTTTTAGGTTTGGTCCCACAATTTTCACATGTGCGGTGCACCCAAACACCTTCAAATACTCCAGATGAGGTTTCTTCCCTTTCCACGCTTAGTAAGGGGTGCGCTCGCCTAGCGCCTTCGTCGGTAGACGATTCACCAAGTAGACCGCCTATCGTACTACTTCTCCCCAGAACCTCGCCGGGACTTGCATGCTCTTCAGAAAACTCCTTGCTGTGTCCATCACATTCCGGTTCCTTTACTCCACCACACTGATCTGCTTGAGCGTGTATGGTGCAGTCAGGTGTCGCTATACACCTTCTTCTCCGTAGTATTTCACCTCCTTGTGTGTATAGACCCACATCCAACGGCTGTAGTCGTCAACAAGTAAAAATAATTTTTTTTACCGGCTAGTGTGGCCGGGATGATTGGACTACACAGGTCAGCGTGTACCAGTTGGATGGGTCGCTTTGCTCAGAATTTGGCCTTGATCGAAAATGGCACTCTGTCTTGTTTCGCGACCATGCAACATTCGCATAGCTGGTTGAGGTCTTCAATCTTGGGAACCCCAAAAGCCATCTTCTTATCTCTCATCATCTTTAGCGCGTGGAAGTTTACATGACCCGGTCGTGCGTGCCACAACCAAGCCGGGTCTACCAGGGACGCCATTAAGTCGACGGGTCGGCCCGTCTCCAGGAGTATCTTGTACAACTTGTTCGGCGTTCTCTTCACCTTCATTAACATGGCGCCGCTTTCGTTCCACATCTTCAAGTATGAGCCGACCATCACCACCGTGTTGCCGACTCTAGTCATCTGACCAAGGCTGATGATGTTACTCTTCAGCTTTGGGATGTAGTACACCTGAGTCAGCAGGCGTTCGTCCCCGTTCTTGCACTGAACAGAATGAAACCTCAGCCTTTGATTTCAACGATCGATTCATCGCCGAATTTCACGCTCCCTGTTATCTTCTCATCGAGATCTTTAAATTTAGCTCGATCTCCCGTCATATGGTTGCTCGCACCATTGTCTAAATACCAGACGTCGGTATAGACATTCTTCTCTCCGTATACGAGGAGGTTTGCAATAACCTTGTCCTCGATAAGCATGACCGTCTCGTTGGCCAAATTCTCTGGGCTGGGCCTCTTCTCGGCCATCATTAGTTCTTGCTCTGGGCTCGACTTCACGTCGACTGACTCCTCCAGTCGGTATTATCTCTAAATGATTCTCGCCCGGGCTCAGAGTTGTTCTCGCGTTCGACGCTCGTCTCCTCCTCTTTCTGCACTTCAACTTTCTTATCCTGTTTAACAAACATCAGCCTTGCCTCGTGTTCGTCGAATCTCATCAGATTCAATTCCTCGTCGTGCTTCTTGCTGCGGCACTCCGATGCATAATACCCAATATTCTGACAATTGTAGCACTTCATTGTGCTCTTGTCTCTTTGGGCCGTGGTGCCATCTTTACGGGGAAAGCTGCTGCTACGACCTCGCATATCATGACCTTGTTGGACATATGGGTCCTTAAACAAGATATTTATTCATTTGTAAAAGATTATGACAAGTCGTTGAATAAAGATGATACTTATTATGTTAATCTTATTATAGTTTCCGTAGAGTAAAATAGAATGTTTGATTCCTTAGTTCATAAAGGATGCAATTATGTTATTATTATCACAACAGAGTCATGTGAGGAAGAATTAATAAGCATAATAAATGAACTTAAAATGTCCGTGACCTGATTAACTGGGTGGGAGCCCATTAATCGGTAAGGTCATTAATGTGACTAAAGTGACAATCCTATTCTAGATTATGTGTGTGTCAACACTCACTAGAAGTGCATTAAGTATGAAGCGTCTTCATACTGGACTGGACCTGACTTAAACTCGAGAAGTTGTCATATAAGACCGCCACTGACAACTTGTAGTTGAGTCGCAAAATGATGATCAAATGGATATTAGTTCTAAGTCATGAGTGGTCATGAGTCCGAACTACTGGCTTGATTGTTCTTTGATTTAACCGTTAAAGAACACAAGATATTACCGCTGTTCCCAACACTATTATTTTCGGAACATGATAGTCAGTAGTAAGGATTGCTTGATCATAGACATGGGCATCACACAGCTTTCTTCAGAGTCATGATGATTCCCTTGGTTGTCAGTGGTGAGAAGTGAGAGGTACCCGTGAGCAACTTATGAATCAAAACCATAAGTGGGTTACTCATAATATTACTGGCTGAGTCAAGGATAAAAATGCATTGAGTGGCATTACGGTATAAACCGCCTGCTCATGTGTGGGTCATCAAGTGAAAGGACAATAATCGGTATTTGATTGAATCTAATGGACACCCTGCTGTATATAAGGGAATAATATATACCGTATCACTAAAGAGTGCAGCCTCGGGTCTATAGTGGAATCACTTCGAGGTTTGACGAACACCTAGCAGTTCGTTGGAGCTTAAGTGATACGGGTCCATGGTCCCCAGGATAGCTCCGTAACAGATGATACGTACGTGATTAAAATACATTCTGGATAATGTTTAATCATTTGGCTCGACTTATAAAACTGACAAGTCTGTGTCAGACGTCAGATAGTTTTATCGATAGCGTGCCAAAAGTATCATATTTTGGTACACGAAAGTAACTGATAAAAAGAAAGTTAGAATTTACATTTTCGAACAGCACCATGTTGTTCTAAATTAAATTCTAAGCGACTTTGCTTTTTGAACCAAGTCATTCGGACTTACGGTTTGTGATTTATGGATTTTCTAAGTTTATGACTCGGTTCGTTAAACTATGAAATTAAATCACATGTCACGAATTTAAATGATGGTGTTGCACCATGACATTTAATGTGTGATAAAGAGATCAGGCTTTATTAATATAATTTAATTATTTGGATTTAATTATTAATATCTTATTAATAATTAATTAATAATTAAAGGATTTATATTGATAAATAAATAATATATTTATATATTATTTTATGTGTATATTCGAATTAGTGTTTGGATATAACAAACCCTAGTTAAATTTGAATCACTGAAATTGAAGATTTTATTTTTGCGGCAATAGTACATGAAGTTTGGTATCTTGGCAAAAACCCTAAAATCAATTTAATCCATTAGATCGGTTATGATTTAGTATCAACCGTTGGATTGAGTTAATTGATTTGAACCCTAATATAATTCGAAATTGAAACTTGGTGACCAAGTTTAGGTATTTCGAATTTTCTTAATTAATTATGTCCGTTGGATCGGTTTTGAGAGTTTATCTTTAAACCGTCGGATAAGAAATTAATTAATACTATATATATGATATTAAATTTCGAATTAGGGTTTTGTAAAACCCTAGGGTATTTGACTTTATCCCTAATTGATATGATCCATAGGATTGGTTTAAGATTTAATTCTAACCATTGGATCTAGATAATCATTAGCAAATTCGAATTTAAATATATGTATATAATATAATTCGAATAAATATAATATGATGATAAGATTAAATGTTTTAATCTTATCTTGTATTATTTTATTAATTAAATCCCTGATTAATTATATCGATTGGATCTAGATGAGATTGAATCTGGATCATTGGATTGAAATAATTATTTATATTGAATTAATTGAATTCAAAAATTGGGAGGGAAAATCTCCAAATCGGTTACAGCTTGAGCCTATAAATAGGAAGCTGATTCTACACATTTTACACACCTCTCCCCAGAGCAAAAACTCGAGCTCTCCCTCTCTCTCTAGGGTCTGCGAGTTTTCTGCTTGTGATCTCTCTTCTGGTTCGGCTTAGGAGATATTTTTCTCCGGTAGCTTTAAAAGAACCGTCAGTTAAATTTTGCGACGGAGTCCTGCCAGCGAAGCCCACGCTTCGGTAGCGAGGAATCCAGGAGAATATCCCGGAAGATCACGGGAGTTTCCCCCAGCACCGGCGGAGGAGATATTTTTCTCCATTTACTGCTTTCTATTTATTTCCTGTTCGACTAGATTATTAATAATGAATATGAGAATATTAGATTCGAAATATTTATCAGATCTCGTTTTGTTGTTACTTGATATCCGTGTCGTCGGGACTGCGCGGAGGCTATTATCGCGGTAAGGAAGTCGACTTGATACCTTCGATTTGCTGCAGAACGGGGGAGTGCTTTTGATCAGGAAGTGAACCCTGGGAGGTTAGACTCTCGTCCTAAATTGGCTTGTTCTAGTCCGGGCAGGAACTGTCCTCGGAGCCCCGGTATCCTATTTAGATCCGGGAACTAAGAGACAGGACCAAGGCCGCGCAGATCTTTTAGAACAAGGGCAGGCGGGGTCATGAACCCTCCCTATGATTTTCTCCAGGGGATTCTTCTCAGAGTAATCCCCCAGCCGTCCGGATCTTAGTGGGAATTCCTCTAGGTCGGGCCCCTTGTCCTGAATTGTGGGCCCAGGCTCGTGTCCCCAGGCTATATCCTCAGCCGCGCAATGGACTGGGGAGATAGACTGGACACCGCGTAGAACGGGGCCTATCAGGCGGACCAAGGACCAAGTGGGAATTTCACCAGGGCTTCCGCTTTTTGTAAATCTCTCACTTTTTAGAACCTGAAAAAAGGGAACACCCGAGGTCAAGGGAAACAGGGGGGGTACCCCCTGATTCACCTCCGAAGCTCAACATTAGAACGGTATTTGAGGGGAGGCGAGTATATCGGGGGTAGAGAGAGAGAGAGAGAGAGAGAACTCGAGAAGATTCGAGTGAGTTCGAATGAGTTACCGTTTAACTGAACTGAGCTTCTATTTATAGTACGGCCCAGGGGCCCACGTGAGCCTAAAAATGTTAAATATTTACTTATCCCACCTACCTTGGGATAAGCGGTTGCCGAAAGCTTGAAGCTTACTTTCATGGGCAACACTTCCTCGTAGGGCCAACAAAGCAGGCTCCTTTAGCCGCATCGATATAATAATAATAATAGATAAGTAAGGCAAGGAACTACTGATTGATCTACGAATGCCGGGAGGAAGTTTAGTGCATTAGTCTCATATTCATGCCCAGAATCCGATAGTGGAACTGGAATTGACACCCTGTATGAGCTTTTGTAGGAGCAAGCAGACCGAGTTTCAGACCCCGGATAGGAGTCCTTCTTTATTGACCTTGAAGTTTCGGCATACATAAAATATTGTTCTAGGGGTCCCCGGGTAATTATTTATTTATTTTCAGGTCCCCAGGAAAAGATGGAGCGATCCCGGCCGTCCGAGCCAAATCAGACGGCCACGCAGCCCCCAAAAGGGGGCCACTTGCCTGCTCGGGATCAGCCAGGGCCCATACAGGCCCTACACGTGGCTCTCCCGAGCCACTCCCCTCGCAAGTGGGCGAGGGGAAGCCCACAAGTGGGCTGGCGGGCGATCCTGGCCCTCCACGTGGCCGATCGCTGCCAGCCCCTTGCAAGTGGGCTGGATGGTGGGTTCAGGTGGGGCCCGCGCTGGGGGGCAGCCTCTGGGCTGGCCACGTGGCGTGATCCTGGAGGTTGCTGATTTCGCGGGTCCCACCGAATGCCTTTCAGTCTCTTTTTTGCTCCCAGGCCCGTCCCGTGTCCGTTTTTTATAAATTTTATGTCGTTTTTGCGTGCTTTCATATTTTTACAAACACCGGGACACTTTGTTTTTTGAAAACGGGCCTCCAGAGGGAATTTTGGGTTTCGAAATTGATTTAATTAATTTGTAATCTTAATTAAAAGACTAACTGAATTAATTAATTAATTAATGGAAATTATTTAGATAACTTCCGTTTAACTAATTTATTTATAAATATCAATCCCGTTTTTATCCGTAACATTATTCATTGTGTGTATTAAAATGTACTAAAATAGGTATGATTTAAAAAGTTTGTACAAAATAAAAATTCCGTTAATACTGTTGGCATAACATTGTTAGTTAGAGTTTAAACTAATATCGAGACTTTGTAATATTTTTAATGGAGACTAAAATCGAGATTAGTGAAAGTGACTACTACCTTCTTGTTCCGTAGCATGGTTTTCGCTTTTTTTTCTATTTCGCCCCCTAAATCATGATCAAGTAATCCGTACGGGGCTGAGAACCTCAAAAATCTCTTAGAACTGTGTATCCCGTACCCTGGTGAACCAAACAGAGCATAAGTCTTTCAAGCATGGAGAGGCTAAACTAATCACTAGTAACCCCTACATTTTGCACAAAGTTAACAAAAATATTTTTTTTTTCTTTTTTTTTTTCGTAAGTTACGTGTGGTGATTTCAAATGTCTAAGTCCATAAAAGCATGGTACAATAAGATTTCATAAAATTAATAATCTTGATAAAATAATGTTACAAAGTCTCGATTTTAGTCTCGGCTCTAACTAACAATGTTACGCCAACATTATTAACGAAATTTTTATTTTGTACAAATTTTTAAAACATACCTATTTTAGAACATTTTAATACACACAATGAGTAATAATAAAAAACAAACTTGTGGCTAAATGGGTTTTTTGTACCAATTCATTTAAAAAATCTAATGGTCCCTAACAATTAAATATATAGAGGTTTTATGTCAAATCATATGATCGTAAATTACATGTGAAATTGATAACACATTTTAATGTTTTCAAAATTGAGAGTGATATTCAGCGTACTAAATTTAAAAAATGAAATCAGTTCTTTCGGAAATCAAGTTTTAGTCAAATCTTAAGAAAAAGAAAAAAAATTAACAAAAAATATCTAGATAAACCCTTAAAAACTTTGGAACGTAAAAAGAATAAGGTATAATAACGGAAAAAGTGGCTAAAGTTAGGCCGAGTGTGCAAATAAGTGGCCAAAGTTCAACACTTGTGGAAATGACGTGGCAAACGGCGTTGACATGAAATGAATGGAATTCGTACTGTCCACGGTTTGGTAAACTTTGGATACTTATGCCAATATTAAATCGGTTTGGCCACTTATTTGCACAATTGGCCTAACTTTGGCCACTTTTGCCGCAATTATTCCAACTAAAAAATAAGAACTTATAACATAAATAACTGCCTCCAGAAAACGAAAACCTTCATAAAGAAACGTTATACAAAATAACCACTTACAATGTCCTAGAAAACCTTAGTAGTAAAAATACAAATATGATAACATAAATAACTGTCTCCAACAAACGAAAATCGTCCTATACAAACGCTACATATAATAGCCACTTACGAACCTGATTTTAATTGAAGACCTTTGCTATCCAAGTTCAGTATCCGTTAAACGAATCCTTTCTGTAGACACAAACCAAACAATAATTAACAAAATGTTATACCAAGAAAATGAATGGGTTAACATTAAGTATGCTTCAAAACTAATAAAATATAACTTTTTTAGACATATAAAGATAGTAAATGACTTATAAAATATAAACTATTATTGCATATGTTTATGTTATATTGGTCAAATTTCCATATGTGCAGTTCTCAATAAGTTATATTGAAAATGACAACATCCATAATCGTCCCTAAAAACGCTATACAAAATCCTCATTTACTAACCTGATTTTACTTCAATCATTTCGTAATAGTCATGAACAAAAATATAAATAAAAAACTGGCAAACAAAGAAAGTCAATGGGTAAACATTAATAATATTTATTATTAATCAAACAGAAACTTTTTTAAAGAGAGTTCAAGATATTTTAGTGACTTAAGACAAATTGTTGTATACATGAAAAATGTAAAAACCAAAGAAGTTATATAAAAAAAAGGTAAATTGCGGCTAATATACTCAATATTTGATTTTTTTGCGAATTATGTACATAATGTTTATTTTCAGTGGCTAATGTACCCAATGTTTGATCCGTTAGATATTTTTGGGTTTCCGCCAGTTGACCGTTCGAGAGTTATCCTCCTCTATATGTACACTTTTCGTATTTTTGACATAACTCACTCATTTTTTGTCCAAATTTTATGCACGACGAATGGTTGGAAAGATATAAGATAGATATACAACTTTGATGTTTTAAGTTTTGTAAAATATGTTTTAAAAAAATTAAAATTTCAAATACAACGTAAAACTGGACAATAATTTAATGCAAAATATTTATTCGAGCAAAATTTAATATACTTAATGACTTTTTATGATGAAACTTTAAAGAAAACAGTTGTAGATAAAAGTTTTATCTTTCCAACCGGTGTTTATTTATAATTTTGTTGAGAAAAAATGAGTGAGTTATGCCAAAAATATGAAAGACGTGATGTGAAATAATATTTCATATTTTTGGCATAACTCACTCGTTTTTTATCCAAAATTTATAAATAAACACCCGTTGGTAAGATAAAATATTTATTTAAAACTTTTTGCTTTTATGTTTCATCATAAAAATTCATTAAGTATATTAAAATTTGCTCGAAAAAATATATTTTGCATTAAACTAATGTCCAGTTTTATGTTGTACTTGAAATTTCGTATTTTTTTAAAACTAATTTTACAAAACTTAAAACACTAAATTTGTTGATGTATCTGTTATCTTTCCAATCATAGGTCGTGCATAAAATTTGGACAAAAAAAGAGTGAGTTATGTCAAACATACGAAAAGTGTACATATAGAGGAGGATACTCTCTAACGGTCAACTTACGGAAAACCCAAAAATATCTAACGGATCAAACATTGGGTACATTAGCCACCGAAAATAAACATTGGGTATATAATCCGCAAAAAATCAAACATTAGGTACATTAGCCGCAATTTACCCAACAAAATATAATTATCCTTTGAAATATTACTTATACAAATGTGAGAGCATGTACATGGCGGATAAGATCGGCGATTGAAAGTCCGTGAACCAGATGGGTGGAAGAGGGGTAACAACTTTATAAATGTCACGAAGTATTGAAACTTTTTAAATAATGAGTTGCAACTTTTATATTTCACCAAATCTGGAAATATTGGTAAAATTTCTTCGTTACTGGGTAATAACTATCTAAAATGAAGAGTTTCAACATTTACGAAGTGTTACAACTTCTATATTATTCTATAAAATATAATTCAAATAGGAGAAAAAAGAATGTAGTAAAAAAATTTGATTTTTTGTCTAGACATTAGTTTCATATTTTTGGTAATCTTTTATTCAATTTAAATCATTCAAGAAATAGGGAATACGTTAATATTTTATATATATATACAATATATATATATATATATTTCTAAATAGATCATATAGATATTTCTAAATATATATATATATATATATATCGATTTTCTTCGACCGTTTTTTTCTTGAATTAATCGTTTAGATAAAAAAAATGATAAAAATAATATAAGTTTCAAACTTTGAAAGACTCCGATATAGCGCCATTCCACATTCATGTGAACAAAATTCTTTATATTAACATTTCACAAGAAAATAAATAGATTAAAAGTAAGTACGAAAATTCTCGATTTTAATCACTAATAAAAAAAAAAGGTACCATGAAAAAAGTTTGATTTTAAAAGGTCCCGTAAAGATAAATCATTCTGATGAAAAAACAGCACGTGCTTTTACAGAATGGTGGTTTCAAAGTCCATGAATCCCATCCATAACGATAAAATAATTTATTTTTTTCTTATACAATCAACTAATGTTAGAAGAACATATATGCATTTCAACATACATGAGTTTTGATCGGTAATTTTGATTATGCTTTTTATAAAAAAAATTGAAAATGTTGATATTAATGAGCAAATATTAGTCGATCATTATGAACTTTTTAATTCATTATTCTATTACAATTCAGTCATAAGAATATTATAAAAGAAACTAAAAGTAAAAATAAAGTTCTAAATGCACAAATAAAGCTTAGTTTAGTAAAAAAATTTGCTAGAATAGAGCATAAAACATGTTAAACTCCATCGAAAGCAAGGCTTTTTTGTCGTCGTTGTCCATTTGAGTTCGAAGACAAAGAGGAAGAGATCAAACATGCTTCCAAAATATTGTTTTACACCAGTGAATAATAGTGAATTATTGATTCTCTAAAAAAAAGTGAATTCTTGACCAATGTATACAAACGAAAACAATGAAAAACTCTACCAGATTATAATTGCCACAAAGAGTTGTACCTTTTAAAAATGAGTTGCAAACTTATAAAGAGTTGCAACCTAATATTAAAAATATAGACTCTTGAATAATAACTACCATCTAAAATGAAGTGACTTTACATGAAAAAATCTAACTCTTAATCGATTATATAAAATTATGTGTAATCGTTTCTTCTTCTAATTAATTTAGCAAATATACGTGTGACATTTTTTTTACTAAAAATATTGAAAAAAATAGAGAGAAGATACTAATAAATATTAATAGGAACGGAAAAGAACCTTATACAATGTCAATTAACAATTTCAAAACCTAATCATAATTTACAATTCTAAAATAAAAAACAATTCCTAAACTAAACCAATTCACAAAATTAAATTCACAATTCAAACTCAATTTTTGATTCCGAAATCAAATCAAAAAATCGAAACCCTAAATTCCAATTCCAAAATCGCAACCTAAATTCCAATACCAAAATCCAAAATCGAAACCCTGGAAATCCAAAATCCAAAATAAAAACCCTAGAAATGCAAAATCCAAAATCATAACCCTAGAAATCCAATATATAATACGAAACAATCACCCAAAATCCATCAAATCCAACCAAAATAGCGTGAAAAAACACTACCAAAATCGTGTAGGCGACGGCGTGCGACGACAAACTATGGCGGGAGACGGAAAATGTCGGTGGGTGAAGGCGAATGGGTCGTTGCGGCGAGCAAAGGTGAGAGAGAGAGAAAACTGTGCGAGAGAGAGCGACAACGTTAGGGTTCGAGTGCGAAATGAGTGTTTGCGATTTGTGTTTTGCTTAAAACACGATACTCGCCGCGGCGAGTTATGGTTCGCCGCGGCGAGTTATTCCAACCACACTAAAAAGTGTCGTTGGAATATTATGTCGTTTTGCATTCCTACGACGGATAAATATCCGTTGTCGGAACACAACTCGCTGCGGCGAATATAAGTGGGCCGCTGCGAAACTTGAAATATAATACAAATACGTCGACGACGGAAATATATCCGTCGTCGGAATACTACTCGCCGCGGCGAAGGAGAGTTAGCCGTGACAAATATTAGATTCCAACGACGGATAAAAATATCCATTGAAGGAAGTCTATTTTTTTTTTAATATCTGACGACGGATTTTGACTTCTGTCGTCGGATTTTGACTTCCAACAAAGGTTTTTGTCTTCCGTAGTCGAATATCCGTAGTATAATCTCATATTTGTAGTAGTGTAAACTGTAACGTGTAAATGAAACAATTATTTCAGCCATATTATTGAAACATATATTACGTGTAAAATTTTTATACATTTTAAAAAGGAAATAATCTAATATATTACGTGCAAATGATATTTTTTATATATATTTGTTTCTTAAGAAAATATTGAATACGTTACAAAACTTCCAAAACATTTATTAAATAATTATTGTTTAAAGTAAATGAATATTCAGTATGTTACAACGCTTGAGAATTATTTAAACATATATATATACATAATTAAATATATATATATATATATCCTATTTATTAGGTCATTTAAATCTAGAAAATGATAGATTAAATTAATTATTAGGTTATTTACACATACATGTTCAATATTTTATGTAGACTTTTCTAGAAAAAAAAATATATTTTACTTGATACGATTCAAAGAATTCCCTATTAACTATATATTTTTAAACATTCTGAAATTAGAACACCAATTATGATTTCATTTTAAAAATTAAATGAATACTCATCCAAAAAATGGTTTGAAAACAACAAACAACGTAAAAAATGAATCTAATTAATCGATAACAAATTTTTTAGAATGGCGTTAACTTACCGAAAGCGGGCAGTGAGACAATGTATGAGTCACGTTGGTAGTGGAACAAAGATTAGAATCCAGAATGTGACATCTCTTGTTTGGTCAATGTTTTTTGCTTTGTTGTTGTTGGTCGTTGGATTTCTATTTTTCCGTTAGCAACCGCCTAAGAAGATGACCAGAGATGACAGATATATAACATGCTTTTTTTTCTTTCTTTTTTTAGTTTTGTCTGATGAATTTTGTTCAGTGGATTGGTATAAATATTCAAAGAGTAAAAAAGATATGACTTTCGCTAAGTGACTATTTATGAAGAAGTGCATCATTTCAATAAAAAAAATTAACCGTCTCAATAACATGTAAATTATTAAAATTATACATATATATATTATTAAATTATTAAAATTTAATCGAACTAAACAATCTTCTCTTTATATAAATTTATAGATTATTAAAATTACCTAATAAATAGGAACTAAATATATATATATATAGATATATTTGTGAATGAATATATATTATACGATCCCTAAACATAGGAACTACATATATTTATATATATTCGTTAATGAATATACATAACGATCCCTAAACCCTAAATCTCTTTTTTCTACCTCCGTTTTATACGCTTTGACTAATGGGTTTGTTTTTTTAATTAAAACTAATGATACGTATAACCGTGTTATTTTTTTAATATCTTTGGATTTATAAAGAACTTTGGATTTATAACATGAACCGTTGTAACTTTCTGGAAGAATAATTGTAACTCTTTTTGGATAACTACCATGAAGATTTAAAAGGGAAACTTGAGAAAATGGCTCAAAAAACACCATAATTGAACTTTTGAACACATTTTAAAAAATCAATGTTTCTAAACTTTGCTCAATTTCAGACGATTTTACCCCTGATTAACATTGAGGAGGTTGTACAATTAACATTCTTGGGACAGTTTCTTATGATCCTTAGGGACAGTAATTTAAATTTAGGGGACAGTTTTTGGTAGTTTAGGGACAATTTTTGGTAAATTTAGGGGACCGTTTTTAGTAATTTAGGGACATTTTTTAAATTGTCCCATCTTTGGACAATTTCTTCATAATTTGGGGACAGTAATTTAGATTTAGGGGACAGTTTTTGATAATTAGGGACAGTTTAGGAGTTAATTAATCAGGGGTAAAATTGTCTGAAATTGGACAAAAAGTTTAGAAACCTTGATTTTTTTAAATGTGTTCAAAAGTTCAATTATGGTGTTTTTTTAAGCCATTTTCTCAAGTTTCCCATTTTAAGAACGTCAAATATATATTATGGAAAATTATATATATTTACATTTGACGTATTTTGAAAATATATAATGTTATACATATATAAGAATTTGTGTAATATATACTATGTTATATATACTGTGTGTAACGAAGAAATAAAAAGAGTGATACCAAAAATAGGGAAACTTGAGAAAATGGCTAAAAAAAAACACCATAATTGAACTTTTGAACACATTTTAAAAAAAATCAATGTTTCTAAATTTTGTCCAATTTCAAGCAATTTTACCCCTGATTAATTAACTCCTAAACTATCCCTAACTATCAAAAAATGTCCTCCAAATCTAAATTACTGTCCCCAAATTCTGATGAAATTGTCCCAAGATGGGACAATTTCAAAACTGTCTCTAAATTACCAAATATTGTCCCCTAAATTTACAAAAAATTGTCCCTAAACTACCAAAAATTTTCCCCTAAATTTAAATTACTGTCCCCAAGAATCATAAGAAACTGTCCCAAGAATGTTAATTGTACAACCTCCCCAATATTAATCAGGGGTAAAATCGTCTAAAATTGGGCAAAGTTTAGAAACATTGATTTTTTTAAATGTGTTTAAAAGTTCAATTATCATGTTTTTTTGAGCCATTTTCACAAGTTTCCTAAATTAAAAGAGAAGTGAATTAAAAGAGAAGTGAATGACATATACGTAGTAATTTATTGTCAAAAGGTAAAACCCAGAGAAAATGAAGCACGCAAGAGGGAATAACATACCTTGAAACTAAAAGGACAGCGAAGTCTAATTTTATCAAACTTGACATACTTTTTGAGGTTGATTGGGAAAGAGAAATCCCGGACGCCAAGACTGAATTCTATGGCTTTTTTGGACCGGTGCGACAACAATAAAAGTCTTTTGAAAATAGGACTCTCCAAATCAAGAACGAAATCTCACCCCAGTCAATAACTAAATGCCTACTCATTCAAAATTTAACTGAATGAGTATTCTATTATAAGAAATCATATGCTACATAAATCATTAGTATTGGCCACTTTTTATACTTCATGTTACAAAGTAAAGAATAAGAGAGCTTGAGAAAGAGGGAACGAGAGAATGTTATTTCTTGAGTGTGTTACAATGAACCTCATATGCCTCTATATATAGGGCTTGAGAGATGTGGAAATAGGAAATACAATAAATGTGAATATTACATAGTAATGACATAGTTGACTACCACAATATTGACATCCACCAAATCCCTTGATTTATAACACTCCCCCTTGGATGTCAATGTCATCGTAATACGCATAATTGAGTTTCAGCTGCCTCGTTAAAACCTTTCCAGGAAAACCCAATGCGGGATAGAACCTTGGTAAAGGAAAAAGAGTTCAACGCGTGTTACTCCCCCTGATGACAACATCACTTAACTTCTCGGAGTCTTCGCATTCCAATCCTGTGGACTAGCTTCTCAAATGTGGAAGTAGGTAAGGTCTTTGTGAACAAGTCCGCTAGATTGTCGGTCGATCGAATCTGTTGAACATTAATATCACCGTTTTGTTGAAGATCGTGTGTGTAGAACAACTTTGGAGTGATATGCTTCGTCCGGTCTCCTTTGATGTATCCCTGCTTCAGTTGCTCAATGCATGCAGTGTTGTCCTCGTACATTAATGTCGGTGTCTCCTTTGTTGAAGGTAATCCACATGTCTCTTGGGTGTGTTGAGTGACTGATCTAAGCCAAACACATTCTCGACTTGCTTCATGGATCGCTATGATCTCTGAATGATTTGATGAAGTGGCAGTAATCGTCTGTTTTGTAGAGCGCCATGAAATCGCAGTACCACCAGTGGTGAACAAATAGCCTGTCTGAGATCTACCTTTGTGTGGATCAGATAAATATCCTGCATCTGCATAACCAATTAACTGATGACCAGAATTGTTAGCATAAAATAAACCTTTATCTATAGATCCTTGAAGATATCGAAATATATGTTTAACCCCATTCCAATGTCTACGTGTTGGTGACGAACTAAACCTTGCCAATAAACTTACTGAAAAAGAAATATTTGGTCTTGTATTGTTAGCAAGATATATCAGTGCTCCAATTGCACTTAAGTATGGTACTTAAGAAATGGATCTTTCTTAGGATCAAGCGATCTTACAACCATTGGGGTACTCAAAGGATGGGCTTTGTCCATATAAAATTTCTTCAATACTTTCTCGGTGTAAGTTGACTGATGAATAAATATTCCATTGTTCAAGTGTTCAATTTGAAGTCCAAGACAAAACTTCGTTTTCCCGAGATCTTTCATCTCAAATTCTTTCTTCAAATAATTTGATGTTTCCATAATCTCTTTAAGAGATCCGATGATGTTTAAGTCATCTACATATACGGCAATTATGATAAATTTCGATCCAAATCTTTTAATGAAGACACATGGACAAATTCGATCATTTTGATACCCATCTTTTAAAAGATATTGACTAAGACGATTATACCACATTCGCCCTGATTGCTTTAATCCATATAAAGACTTCTGAAGCCTTATTGAGCACATATCTTGAGAGTGTCTATATTCTTCAGGCACTTTTAATCCTTCGGGGATTTTCATGTAAATTTCATTATCTAAGGAGCCATATAAGTATGCTGTAACAACATCCATTAGATGCATATCCAAACTTTGGTGAACTGCCAAACTCATAAGGTACCGTACGGTAATCAAATCTACCACAGGGGAATACGTTTCCATAAAGTCAATGCCAGGTCTTTGGGAAAAACCTTGTGCGACAAGATGTGCCTTGTATCTCACTACTTCATTATTTTCATTTCGTTTTCACACAAAAACCCATTTGTATCCCACTGGCTTTACACCAGAAGATGTTTTACCTATAGGTCCAAAAACTTCACGTTTGGAAAGTGAATCCAATTCCACTCCAATTGCCTCTTTCCATTTCATCCAATCTTGTCTTTGTTTGCATTCTTTGACAGATCTTGGCTCCATTTCATCATTTAGAGTAGTTATCTCTACTGCAATATTGTACGCAAAAGCATTGTCCACGATAATATTTTTACGGTGCCATATTTTTCCCGATGTGGTAAAGCTGATCGATATTTCACCATTTTCAACATTTCCGGGTACCTTATTTTTGGCTGTTTTGATCAAATGCTCCTTTTCTTTTTCTAGGATTCTTATCCTTGGAACCGATTGGTCTGCCACGCTTTAATTGTGGTTTACTATTGTTTGCAATAATGTGTTCTTTTGGAGCTTCAATTCGTATAGGAGCATTTGCCGCTGGTATATAAGACTTTGTAACTCGTTTGGGATCAGTAAATGCATCTGGTAATTGGTTGGCAATATTTTGCAAATGAATGATCTTTTGAACTTCAAGTTCACATTGCTTTGTCGGAGGATCTAAATGTGTTAATGACGAGTTATTCCATACTATATTGTTTACCAGCTTTTTACTTTCTCCCCCCAATGTTGGAAACATTGCTTCATCAAAATGACAATCAACGAATCTTGCTGTAAATAAATCTCCTGTCATTGGTTCCAGATATTTAATTATACAAGCTGAATTAAACCCAACATATATTCCCAATCTTCTTTGAGGTCCCATTTTAGTACGCTGCGGTGGAGCAATTGGGACATAAACTGTACATCCAAATATTTTAAGATGGGAAATTAGGCTCCTGGCCCATAGCCAACTGAAATGGGGAGAATTTGTTACAAGATATTGGCCTGATGCGTACAAGTGCTGCTGCATGTAAAATAGCATGTCCCCATGCTGAAACGGGAAGTTCTGTTCTCATAAGTAATGGTCTAGCGATCAACTGAAGGCGTTTTATGAATGATTCCGCTAAACCATTTTGCGTATGTACGTGAGCAACTGGCTCCTCAACTGTAATTCCAATAGCCATACAATAATTTATAAATGATAGAGACCTGAATTCACCAACATTATCAAGTCGTATTGTCTTAATTGCATAATCTGGGAAATGTGGTCTCAATTTTATGATTTGAGCAAGTAGTCTTGAAAATGCCAGATTTCGAGTTGACAATAAACATACATGTGACCATCTCCTTGATGCAAATATTAAAATCATAAAGTATCTAAATGGTCCACATGGTGGGTGAATGGGCCCACATATATCTCCTTGTATACGTTCCAAGAATAAAGGTGATTCAGTCACAACTTTAACTGGTGATGGTCTAGTAATCAATTTTCCTTGAGAACAAGCAGCACATGAGAATTCTTTAAATTGAAGAATCTCTTTTGTTTTTAATGAATGCCCAAATGAGTTTTCAATTATTTTTCGCATCATACTTGAACCGGGGTGGCCTAACCGGTCATGCCATATGTAAAAAGGGTTTGGGCTTTTTGACTCTTTATTCGTAACAATATGAGTCTCAAATGTGCTTATGTGTGAGTAATATAAGCCAGAAGAAAAAGAGGGTAGTTTTTCCAATATGCGTTTCGCTCCCTCTACAATTCTTGTAATGCATAGGTATTCGATATCATCCGTATTTACTGTCTCAACATGATATCCATTTTTACGGATGTCTTTAAAGCTCACTAAATTTCTTGGAGACTTACTGAAGAAAAGTGCATATTCTATAACAAGTTTTGTTCCTCTTTGTAAAATAATATTGGCTTTCCCAAAACCTTCAATCAAATTTGCAGAGCCAGATATTGTATTAACACTGCCATTCTTCATAGTCAGGGAGACAAAATATTTTCGATCTTGTAGAACTGTGCAATCTATGAGGCATATATCGTGACTTTTTTACTTGGATCCAAGTGATTTCTGGGGAAAATCCATATTCTTCATTGAAAAAAAAAATTACATCAATAACTGAGATAAAATAAAGACTAATGTCTGATATTGCAAAAAGAAAGCAGAAATAAAAACAATTGATAACAAATACACTGAATAAAAGAAAAACAATTAAAATGATGATTCCCCCGCAAATTGGAACTTCAAATATTCTCTTCGTGGAAATCAGATGCATCCAAGTGTCCATCTCCATTCTTGCCTCCTATCTCCAAAATGTTTTCAAGATCACCGAAAAAATCCTCATTGGATCCAATGTTTCCTTCAGCATGATTGGCTTCAATATATTCAGTGGCGAGATTCATGTTGGTGTCCACATTTTTATCTTTATTTTTCATTGAAGCTTGATATAACTCAACAAGATGTTTCGGAGTGCGGCATGTACGCGCAAAATGTCCTTTCGCTCCACAACGATGACAAACAATGACCATATGCATTGGAGGATTCGCAGCACTGTTTTCTTTCGCTTGCTTATTGTTGTTCCATTTATTAGAATGGGAAAAACTCTTATTATAAGGACCTCGGAAATTATGGTGGCCTCGACCACGGCCGCCACTACGCCCGCGGCCATAAATTTGTCCCCTTTCATATTTCCCATGATTTGCCCAATTCACTTCAGGTGACGGGGCGGAGCCAGTTGGCCGAGCCTCGTGATTTTTCAAAAGCAGCTCATTGTTTTGCTCGGCCACAAGAAGGCATGAAATTAATTCAGAATACTTTTTAAAGCCTTTTTCACGGTATTGTTGCTGCAAAAGTACATTTGTTGCATGAAAGGTCGAAAACGTTTTTTCAAGCATATCATCATCCGTGATTCTTTCACCACACATTTTCAATTCCGAAACTATCTTAAAGACCGCCGAGTTATAATCACTCACACTTTTAAAGTCTTGCAATCTCAAATGAATCCAATCATATCTAGCTTTCGGTAGCATAACGGTTTTCAAGTGATCAAACCGGTCTTTCATATTGATCCATAATTCTTGAGGATCTTTCACGGTTAAATATTCTGCTTTTAAGCTTTCATGGAGGTGATGGCGTAGAAAAATCATGGCCTTGGCCTTATCTTGGATTGATGCCTCATTTCCCTCTTTTATTGTATCTCCAAGCCCTTTAGCATCCAAATGGATCCCCGCATCTAGTTTCCATGAGGGATAATTCTTTCCCGAGATGTCGAGGGCCACAAACTCGAGTTTCGCAATATTTGCCATAACTAAGTAACACATAACGTATATTAAAATGAATACATAGATCATTAAGCAATGAGAAAAAAAATGCGTCGATTGAGAAAAAGAAATACATTATACATATAAGTATAAATATGGGACAATCTGTATGCACAATTATGGCAGAATATAAAGCACTTAATATCAATTCAATGAATATATGTTATATGAAATAAGGTAATTAATAATATATCATTCGTGTATATATAAGGAGATTATATATATACATAATTATACATATATAGTAAAAAGAATTTCAAAAACTTGACGAATGTATCTATAAACATATGAATAACTATATATATATAGTATTTGATCGTAATTAAAAAAAAAATTGTCGCAAACAGTTAAATAGCTAATAGAACATTTTGATGTATAATAATAATTTATTTGTAATCAGAACATAAAAATATATACAAGGATAAGATACTTCACATATATAATATATATATATATATATATATAATCACTGTGATACAAATATATATTAAAATAAGATATGTATCTTAATTCGTAAACTATCATATATATATATAGTTGTTTTCAAAAAAAATCTTGATGCACTATATATTATATAGAAACGATATATATAAAATATATAATGGGGATGATTACAACAATAGCTATAATGCACAGCGAATAACAAAAATTATGAAGAGCAGATTGTAAGCCTTGGTAAAAATAATCGATTACAAAGAAATAGAAAGTTACTAGACATTAGGGTGTGGATTATATAATTTCCACTACACATTTGCCATCATCGTAGCAATAGAAAAATAAGTATAACAAAAGGATTAATACCTTGATCGATAAGAGCGTGCTGATAACGTGTTACAAAGTAAAGAATAAGAGAGCTTGAGAAAGAGGGAAAGAGAGAATGTTATTGCTTGAGTGTGTTACAATGAACCTCGTATGCCTCTATATATAGGGCTTGAGAGATGTGGAAATAGGAAATACAATAAATGTGAATATTACATAGTAATGACATAGTTGACTACCACAATATTGACATCCACCAAAGCCCTTGATTTATAACACTTCATACATTAAAATGTAATTAATTATTACTAGTAGTATAATTAGAAGCCGGATGGGGAGTTGGCGAGGGTCATAGGAAATTGCATCGAGAAAAGGACGAAGAAGGAGAATGAGAGAAACATCGTTTACGAAAGAGTGAGTGAGCATTTGCTTGCGATTTGAGTTTTTAAATAGAATTTATAATGGTAAGTTGGCTTCGATTCAAAAATCCTTTGCTTGGTGAAACAGTGTTTTTATTTTCAAAGAGATGCTTAATATTTGGGTTGGCATCGTTTGATTTTTTATTTATTTTTAAATATATGGGTTTGTTTCGTTTGAATTAATTTATTAACTGTTTTAAATTTTATTTTATTATTAATATTTGGGCTGACATCGTTTGGGTTTTTTTTTTTAATTGCTTGAATTTTTTTTTAAAATAATTTGAAAAAAGAGAAAAAAAGAATGGACTTGCAATTGTTGTTTTTTTACACCTTTTGAGGTCCATTTTCCATATATTAAGTAAAAAATAATGATAACCAATAACGTGTTACTTTTTTTAAATCTTAATTTTTTTTATATTTTTTTACACGTTTTGGAGTTTATTATCTATATTTGATGTTGCTAAAAAATAGGAGATTAGTTAATATATTAATAATACGTATAAAATTATTACTATTTCATATAATAATTAAAAAAAGAACAAAAATTTTGGTTGTCCTATTATTATGTTAATCTGATTGATATATATATATATATGAATACGATGACAACCAGATGGGAGAAGGAAGAATGAAATAAAAGAGAAATTTATTAAGGAGATGATGGAATACAAGCAGTCAAGCACAATGCATACCTATTTATAGTGAAAAAATAAACTTGAACATCAAGAAAACTTGATAAGCAAGTGGTATTAAAATAATAATAACATATTAGATAAACTTGCTATGCAAGTTGTAAGAGCTTCAGTCAAGGTTATCCTTATCCACAACATTTTCCTCCGTAAGCTTGACTTGGCTCGAGCTTCTTTACGCCGAGCAGATCTCGCATCTCTGTAAATCTAACTCTTGCTAGAGCCTTGGTGAGTATGTCCGCACGGTTCTCTTTGGTGGAAACAAACTCCACGATGATCTCCTGGTTCCACACACTCGCGAATAAAGTGAAAGCGAGTGTCGATGTGCTTTCTGCGTCCATGAAACACCGGGTTTTTCATTAGTGCGATCGCGGACTTGTTGTCGACGTCAAGAGTCACCGGCTTCTACTCGCTTCCGGTGATCTCGCGCAACAAATTTATGAGCCATAACGCTTGACACGCTGCTGCGGTCGCTGCCATAATCTCCGCTTCACAAGAAGATAAAGCCACGGTTTTCTGCTTTTGAGACTGCCAGGTGATCAAATTCCCGTTGAGGTAAAATACCATACCTCCTGTGCTCTTTCTGTCATCGACATCACCGGCTAAATCACTATCGGTAAAACCGACTAGTTCTTCATCTCCACTTCCTTTTCCGTACTGGATCCCATAGCTCTTCGTTCCCTTCACGTAACGAAGGATGTGTTTCACAGCCTGCTGGTGTAAACCGGTAGGCTTCTCCATGTGACGACTGACTATGCCAACTGCATATGAGATGTCCGGTCGGGTATGGGCTAAGTACCTGAGACACCCGACGACACGCCTGTACTCCGTGGGATCCAGCGGGGTTCCTTCTGCGTCTTTCCCGAGCTTTAACTTTGGTTCCATCGGATACTTGCTTGGATTGCAGTCCACCATCTTGAACTGCTTCAAAATTTTCATCGCGTAGGTCGACTGCTTCAGCGTGACAAATTCCTTCTTCTGATCGACCTCGATGCCGAGGTAGTATGAGAGTAGCCCGAGGTCGCTCATCTCGAACTCTTTCATCATCTGCTTCTTGAATCCATCTATGCCTTCTGCACTGGATCTAGTCACGATCACGTCATCGACGTATACACCGACGATGACGGCCTCGCCTCGATTGTTCCTCGTGTAGACCGCTTGCTCCTGGGAGCACTTTTTGAAACCAAGACTCTTCATACTCCTGTCGAGTCGAGTGTTCCATGCACGTGGTGCTTGTCTCAAGCCATAAAGAGCTTTTGACAACTTGTACACCTTATGCTCGGCAGTCCTTTCGACGAAGCCTTTTGGCTGAGCAACGTAGACTTCTTCTTCCAGTTCACCGTTCAAAAACGCTAATTTGACATCCAGGTGATGGATTTTCCAGCCTCAGTGAGCTGCGAGGGCTAGGATCAGCCTAACTGTGTCTAGTCTGGCTACTGGAGCGAAAACTTCCTCGAAGTCTACTCCCTGCTTCTGCACATAGCCCTTTGCGACTAGCCTTGCTTTGTGCTTAAGGACTTTTCCTTCTGAGTCCTTCTTGAGCTTGTAGACCCATTTCAGACCAATGGACTTATGACCTTTTGGAAGGTCAACTAGTTCCCATGTCTGATTCTTCTCAATGGACTCCAACTCTCGCTTCATCGCTTCTTGCCATTCTTTCTCGGTGGCTGCCTCACGGTAGTTGGTTGGTTCCTCTTCACTAACTAGCAGGAGCTCCTCTGGGCTCAAATGAAGCTCCCGCGCTTTTTCGTAGACGTCAGACAGGGTACGGAACCCTCTTGGTCCGTCCTTGATCGACGAGTCTCCCGAGCTGGTTCCTCCGGAACTAGTTGTCATTGGGATCGGGGTGCTCATTCATGATATTGGGTTAGGGGAGCCTAGCGGTGAGCTGGTTCCAGGCGTGCTGGTTCCATGCGAGCTGGGCATTGCTAATCCTTGGAAGGGATTCTCTCCTTCTTCCTGCTCGATCGCCTCTTCCTCTTCGAGTATAAACTCCACCGAGTTATGTTCCGGCTCTCCGTTCTCATCTCACCACTCCAACTTTTTCTCCTCTTCAAACACGGCGTCTCTGCTTACATGCGCTTTTCCGCGTCGGGGGTCGTAGAGTCTGTGTAACTTGCTCCCTTCTTCGGCTCCAAGGTACACCATCGGTTGACTCCGATCATCGAGCTTTTTAAGGTTTGGTCCCACAGTATTCACATGTGCGGTGCACCCAAACACCTTCAAATGCTCCAGATGAGGTTTCTTCCTTTTCCACGCTTGGTAAGGGGTGCGCTCGCCTAGAGCCTTCTTTGGTAGACGGTTCAGCAAGTAGACTGCATGTCGTACTGCTTCTCCCCAAAATCTCGCCGGAACTTGCATGCTTTTCAGCAAACTCCTTGCTGTGTCCATCACAGTTCGGTTTCGTCTCTCCACCACGCCGTTCTGTTGGGGCGTGTATGGTGCGGTGACGTGTCGTTCTTCACCTTCTTCTCCGCAGTACTCCGCAAAATTCTGAGATGTGAACTCGCCTCCTCGATCTATTTGCAGGGTCTTCAGTCTATGTCCTGACTGGTTCTCCACGAGCCTCTTGAACTTCTTGAAGACCTCAAAGGCTTGACTCTTCTCCTTGAGCGTATAGACCCACATCCACCGGCTGTAATCATCAACAAGTAAGAAGAAGTACTTGTTGCCAGCTAGGGTAGCCGGGGTGATTGGACCACACAGGTCAGCATGCACCAGTTGGAGGGGTCGCTCTGCTCTAAACTTGGCCTTGATCGGAAATGGCACTCTTGCCTGTTTTGCGACCATGCAGCATTCACAGAGCTGGTTGGCATGTTCGATCTTCAGTACCCCAAAGGCCATCTTCTTCTCTCCCATCATCTTGAGCGCGTAGAAGTTTACGTGCCCAAGTCGTGCGTGCCACAACCAAGATGGGTCTTCTAGAGACGCCATTAAACACACAGGTTGGCCCGTCTCCAGGAGTATCTTGTACAACTTGTTCGGCGTTCTCTTCGCCTTCATCAACCGGGCGCCACTTTGGTTCCACATCTTCAAGTACGAACCGGCCATCACCACTGTGTTGCCGATCTCCGTCATCTGACCAAGGCTGATGATGTTACTCTTCAGCTTCGTGATGTAGTACACCTGGGTCAATAGGCGCTGGTCTCCATTCTTGCACTGGAACAGGATTGACCCTCTGCCTTTGATTTCGACGATCGACTCAACGCCGAACTTCATGTTCCCTATGATCTTTTCATCGAGCTCTTTAAATTTAGCTCAATCTCCCGTCATGTGGTTGCTTGCACCATTTTCTAAATACCAAACGTCGGTATATACATTATTCTCTCCGTCTACGAGGAGGTTCGCAATAACCTTGTCCTCGATGAGCATGACCGCTCTTCGGCCATCTTCTCCGGGTTGGGCCTCTTCTCGTCCATCATCAGCTCGGGCTCTGGGCTCGAATTCACGTCAACTGGCTCCTCCAGGTCGGTCTTCTCTCTAACCGGTTCTCGCCTGAACTCAACATCGATTTCTTCTTCGACGCTCTTCTCCTCATCTCTCCGCACTTCAACCTTCTCCTGCTTAACAAACATTAGCCTTGCCTCGTCTTCGTCGAATCTTGTCAGATTCGCTTCATCGCCGTGCTTCTTACTGCGGCATTCCGATGCATAGTGCCCGAGTTTCTGACAATTTTAGCACTTCACCGTGCTCTTGTCTCTTCGGACCGTGGTGCCTTCCTGGCGGGGTGAGCTACTGCCGCGACGTCGCATGTCACGACCTCTCCCTCGTCCTCGGCCTCTACCACGTGCTCGACTATCTCCGTCGTACCCTCCACGACTCGACGAGCTTGAAGAAGACTGAGCTCCATAGTTCTTCTTCTGCTTGGCCACCCATTCTTCATGTGTCAGCAGGAGGTGCTTCTCATCTTCGTTCTTCATTGTGACGCTTCCCATTTCCGCAAGGTGCCATTAGCATCTTCCTCCGTCGGCGTAGTTTCGCTTCCGCCGACGACCTCCCAAAGGTCGTGCCCTTGCAAATAGGACATCATGCATGTTGCCCATGTGTTGTAGTTTGTGATGTTGAGTTTCTTGATTCCGCCGACAACTTGGAGATCACCCATCGTGTTGGCGGTACCTCGACACAAAGAAAAACTCTCACAAAAAAATATCAAGAAATCGTTTCTGATGTGGAAGATCAGTCGGAACTGCAACCACAGAGCATGCTAATACTTTCTAAAATCTCAAGAAATTCGTTTCTGATGTGGAAGATCAGTGGGAACCGCAACCACATGGCATACTAAGACTTTCAAGAGACTTGACAACGACACTAATAACCTCGCTCTGATACCAAATGTTAGTTCTAAATAATTAAAACTTTTTTCCAAAAATAAAGAAAATATAAACGACAAGCCACCCCTCCTCATTACACTCACAACTTTGTGATTATATATATGTGTGTGTGAATACGATGACAACAAGACTGGAGAAGGACGAATGAAATAAAAGGGAAATTTATTGGAGAGATGATGGAATACAAGCACAATGCATACCAATTTATAGTGAAAAATAAACTCGAACATCAAGAAAACTTGATACACGTCTTAAGCAAGTGGTATTAGAATAATAATAAAATATTATATAAACTTCCTATGCAAGTTGTAAGAGCTTCAGTCAAGCTTATCCTTATCCACAACAATATAGATAATTTGATATTGGTTGTTCCACAACAATATACGTGAATAGGAAAGGACTAATCTGATATTGGTTGTTCCTAAGAAAACGGTTATCAAATATTATATTTTTTTTTAAGTAAATAGATAATTTGAATATTACGTGGTGCAAATGATTTTTCTTATATATATTTGTTTATTAAGAAAATATTGAATAAGTTACAACGCTTTGAAAACGGTTATCAATTTTTTTTGAGTAAATAAATAATTAGAAGTTATAACGCTTGTAATTATTTATTTTAAGTAATTACTTTAAGAAAAAAAGAAACTAAAATTGAAGGGTCACGTCGAGCGAATGTTGTTTTTAATTAAAAATAATTCAAAAAAAATGAGAAAAAAAACGAAGTCAAAATACAGTGTTTTTGAACCTTGAGGTTATCTGGCTTTTATATATTTATAGATTTGCACTCTTAAGTTTCCTTTTGATTGTCTTTTTAGTAATACTAGTGGAAAGCACCGCGCGAAAGACGATAAAATATATTAATAAATTTTGATGAAAATATCACTAATTTATTATTTTATAAGGTATATTTTAAAAATGGACAACTATGTACTACTTTGTTATTTGAATTGTACATTTTAACCGAAACATTCACATCGAATTCAACAATCGCTTAGTACGTTATCGTCGATGATCATGTTATCATCTATTCATGTCGTCGTTTTCAATATTGTAAACTTTATTATCGAATATAAATATAAGTATTAGAAAAGTAATTAAATTTGTAATTGCATATAGAAGATTATGCTGAAAATCGATTAGGAAAATTGTCAGATGGGTATTTTTCTTCATTGTCAATACTAATAGCCAAATAAGTGAATAATGTATAAAAATGAAAATAAAGTGTATTGTTTATAAGATTTCATAAAATGGTCGTTGTTGATGCCGTTTTTTGGATTAAAAACTATTGAGGCCCAAGTTGTGGATTTTGGGCCTAGCCCAATGTCGTTGACTTTTGGATGGGCCTTGGATGGCCCAGTTGTGGCGATGATGGCTTTTATTGTCAATGATCGTTCCCTCTGACCCCCGTTGACTTCGGGGTCGTCGCCGTTTGACTTCAGGGTGAGGTTTTAATCGACCGATTTGGGGGCCCTGAGTAGATATTCCTGGCACTAGCCTGGTCAAAGGTCTCTTTGCCGTTCGGGGTCCTAGGCGACCCGGGTTTACACACTACCTGTTACCGGGTTTAGACTCTCGTCCTGAAATGGCTTGTTCTAGTCCGGGCAGGAACTGTCCTCGGAGTTCCGGTATCCTATTCAGATCCGGGAACTAAGAGACAGAACCAAGGCCGCGCAGATCTTTAGAACAAGGGCAGGCGGGGTCATGGACCTTCCCTAGGATTTTCTCTAGGGGATTCTTCTCAGAACAATCCCTCAGCCGTCCGGATCATAGTGGGAATTCCCCTAGGTCGGGCCCCTCATCCTGAATTGTGGGCCCAGGCTCGTGTCCCCAGGCTATATCCTCAGCCGCGCAATGGACTGGGGAGATAGACTGGGCACCGCGTAGAACTGGGCCTATCAGGCGGACCAGGGACTAAGTGGGAATTTCACCAGGGCTTCCGCTTTTCGTAAATCTCTCACTTTTTAGGACCTGAAAAAAGGGAACACCCGAGGTCAAGGGAAACAAGGGAGGGGGGGGGGGGGGGATACCCCCTAATTCACCTCCGACGCTCAACATTAGAACGGTATTTGAGGGGAGGCGAGTATATCGGGGGTAGAGAGAGAGAGAGAACTCGAGTCGAGTGAGTTCGAATGAGTTACCGTTTAACTGAACTGAGCTTCTATTTATAGTAGGGCCCGGGGGCCCACGTGTAATAGAATATTGTCCCAAGGGTCCCCGGGCAATTATTTATAGATTTTTAGGTCCCCGGGAAAATATGGAACGATCCCGTTTTGGAAATCGGTGGTATCAAGTCGACTTCCTTACCACGATAATAGCCTCCGCCGGTTGCGCGTTCTGACTTGGGCAGGGCTCCGCCGGTGCTGAGGGAAATCTCCCGTGATCTTCCGGGATATTCTCCTGGATTCCTCCCTACCGAAGCGTGGGCTTCACTGGCAGGACTCCGTCGCAAAATTTAACTGACGGTTCTTTTAAAGCTACCGGAGAAAAATATCTCCTAAGCCGAACCAGAAGAGAGATCAGAAGCAGAAAACTCGCAGACCCTAGAGAGAGAGGGAGAGCTCGAGTTTTTGCTCTGGGAGAGGTGTGAAAAATGTGTAGAATGAGCTTCCTATTTATAGGCTCAAGCTGTAACCGATTTAGAGATTTTCCCTCCAAAATTTTTGAATTCCATTAATTAAATATAAATAATTATTTCAATCCAATGATCCAGATTCAATCTCATCTAAATCAAATGGATATAATTAATCAGGGATTTAATTAAATAATAATACAAGATGAGATTAAAATATTTAATCTTATCATCATATTATATATTTTTTAATTATATTATATATATATTTAAATTCAAATTTGTTAATGATTATCTAGATCCAATGGTTAAAAATAAATCTTAAACCAATCCAATGGATCAAATCAATTAGGGATAAAGTCAAATACCCTAGGGTTTTACAAAACCCTAATTCGAACTCTTATCACAAATTTATTCTAATTGAATATCATATATATAATGTTAATTAATTTCTAATCCGACGGTTTAAAGATAAAATCTCAAAACCGATCCAACGGACATAATTAATCAAGCAAATTCGAAATACCTAAACTTGGTCACCAAGTTTCAAGTTCGAATTACATTACGGTTCAAATCAATTATCTCAATCCAACGGTTGATACTAAATTATAACTGATCCAATGGATTAAATTGATTTTAGGGTTTTTGCCAAAATACCAAACTTCAGGTACTATGCCA
Organism: Parietaria judaica; assembly: GCA_954871525.1. Classification (NCBI taxonomy): domain Eukaryota; kingdom Viridiplantae; phylum Streptophyta; class Magnoliopsida; order Rosales; family Urticaceae; genus Parietaria; species Parietaria judaica. Next base: position 7,927,068 of record OX940868.1, read on the forward strand.
CAAAAATAAAATCTTCAATTCATTGATTCGAATTTAGCTAGGGTTTGTTATCTCCAAACCCTAATTCGAATATACACATAAAACAATATATATAAATATATTATTTATTTATTAATATAATCCTTTAATTATTAATTAATTATTAATAAGATATTAATAATTAAATCCAAATAATTAAATTATATTAATAAAACCTGATCTCAATATCACACATTAAATGTCATGGTGCAACACCATCATTTAAATTCGTGACATGTGATTTAATTTCATAGCTTATCGAACCGAGTCATAAACTTAGAAAATCCATAAATCACAAACCGTAAGTCAGAATGACTTGGTTCAAAAAGCAAAGTTGCTTAGAATTTAATTTAGAACAACATCGTGCTGTTCGAAAATCTAAATTCTAATTTATTTTTATCAGTTAATTCCGTGTACCAAAATATGATACTTTTGCCACGCTGTCGATAAAACTATCTGACGCCTGACACAGACTTGTCAGTTTTATAAGTCGAGCCAAATAATTAAACATTATCCAGAATGTATTTTAATCACGTACGTATCATCCGTTACGGAGCTATCCTGGGGACCATGGACCCGTATCACTTAAGCTCCAACGAACTGCTAGGTGTTCATCAAACCTCGAAGTGATTCCACTATAGATCCGAGGTTGCACTCTTTAGTGATACGGTATATTATTATTCCCTTATAACAGCAGGGTGTCCATTAGATTCAATCAATTACCGATTATTGTTCTTTCACTTGATGACCCACACATGAGCAGGCGATTTTTACCGTAATGCCCCTCAATGCATTTTCATCCTTGACTCAGCCAGTAATATTATGACTTATGGTTTCGATTCATAAGTTGCGCACGGGTACCTCTCACTTCTCACCACTGACAACCAAGGGAATCATCATGACTCTGAATAGAGCTGTGCGATGCCCATGTCTATGATCAAGCTATCCTTACTACTGACTATCATGTTCCCAAAATAATAGTGTTGGGAACAGCGATAATATCTTGTGTTCTTTAACAGTTAAATCAAGGAACAATTAAGCCAGTAGCTCGGACTCATGATCACTCAGGACTTAGAACTAATATCCATTTAATCATCATTTTGCGACTCAACTACAAGTTATCAGTGACGGTCTTATATGACAACTTCTTGTGTTTAAGTCAGGTCCAGTCCAGTATGAAGACGCTTCATACTTAATGCACTTCTAGTGAGTGTGACACACATATAATCCAGAATAGTATTGTCGCTTTAGTCACATTAATGACCTTACCGATTAATGGGCTCCCACCTAGTTAATCAGGTCACGGACATTTTAAGTTCATTTATTATGCTTATTAATACTTACTCACATGACTCTGTTGTGATAATAATAACATAATTGCATCCTTTATGAAGTAAGGAATCAAACAATCTATTTTACTCTACAGAAACTATAATAAGATTAACATAATAAGTACCATCTTTATTCTACGACTTGTCATAATCTTTTACAAATGGATAAATATCTTGTTTAAGGACACATATGTCCAACATCCCGGCCGTCCGAGAGGGATCGGACGGCCATGCAGCCCCCAAAGGGGGCCACTTGCCTGCTCGGGATCAGCCAGGGCCCATCCGGGCCCTACGCGTGGCTTTCCCGAGCCATTCCCCTCGCAAGTTGGCGAGGGGAAGCCCACAAGTGGGGCTGGCGGGCGATCCTGGCCCTCCACGTGGCCGATCGCTGCCAGCCCCTTGCAAGTGGGTTGGGTGGTGGGCTCAGGTGGGGCCCGCGTGGGGCGGCAGCCTCTGGGCTCGCCACGTGGTGTGATCCTGGAGGTTGCTGACTTCGTGGGTCCCACCGAATGCCTTCCGGTCTCTTTTTGCTTCCAGACCCGTCCCGTGTCCGTTTTTTACAAACTTTATGTCGTTTTTGGGTGTTTTCATATTTTTACGAACACCAGGACACTTTGTTTTTCTAAAACGGGCCTCTGGAGAGAGTTTTGGGTTTCGAAATTGATTTAACTAATTCATAATCTTAATTAAAAGACTAATCGAATTAATTAATTAATCAACGGGAATTATTGAGATAACTTCCGTTTAATTAATTTATTTATAAAAATCAATCCCGTTTTTACCCGTAACAGTCGTTTTCCTATTTAGGTTACTTTGTGACAAATCAATGCAACAATAAAAAAAATTAAAATTTAAAATTCCTATATAAAAAGAAAAAAAAAACTTGGCATAACCTCAATAAAAAGTCTGGTTTATAACAAATATGATGATTTTTTTTTATTTGACACTAACTATATATATATAATATTAGCAAAGAAATAATATTAAACTAATTATATGCATATACGACTTCACCTAAGATAATATTGTGGAAAAGAAGTACGGAGAATACCACGTCATAATTGAAAATCATGTTGAAACTATACTATGAGTCTATGACCATGCTTCTTCTCTGTGCGACTCTACTTTTCGCAGACTATTATTCATTTCTTGCTCTCAAGCATTTTAAATGTACATATTCTAAGATAAACGATATTTCAATTATGCAAAAATCTTACGACAATGACTAAAGATGATCACTATATCTAAGTATCAAAATAGTAAGGAAATAAGAATTTATATAGAATGAAATAAATGTCATAGATAAGTGATTAGAAACACGTGTCAAAACATTGATGTCAATTTTTAAGCGAAGACTTGTATAATCTAAAGGTGATTAATTTTTTATTTAATTTTTAATGGAGAGGTGATTAACCTTTCAAAGTTTATTACTAACATGTTTTCAAAGGGAAAAAAAAGTTTTTTATTACATTAAACGATATATAATGATTTTTCAAATGTAGCACATAGCGGTAACACTGTATGTTTGTATGCACAAACAAATTGTGTACTAACATTGCAAATAGAACTTTTCGTACTACGAATGCGCAACTACAATCTTTGGGTTAGAAGGTGGATCTGTGAATAAAATTTGTCATTTACTGTGTCCCTTTATCCTTATAATTCATGTACACAATATAGATTTTCGATTAAAATTATACTAATTTCGATGGAGTTTACTTTATGCTAACAAACTGCTCCAATCTTATGACTTGCAATCGCATAATAAGTTAAAGAAAACAAAAATGAACATCATCTTTATTACGATCACGAAATAGGCTAAAGAATTTATCTAAAGAACATCATCTTCACTACCAAATCCAAAATTTCACATTGAAATTTTGTCATACTTGATATACCCCTAATTTTGAGAAGCATTTTCGTTATCCTCTTCCGATAAATTTTGTCGATGATATTATTCAAAAAGTCTAAGGTATGTATCGTAAATAACTATTGAATTTAGCAAAGCCTTGTATGATGTATTTCTAATTGAAGATTAATATAATGAACAGTATGAGTGACACATAATAATAACATATATTTAACTGAAAAAAGAACTATAGTCCCAAGTTTCTCAACTCTATAAATGAAATCCAAGAGAAATAACAGCTTATAAATCACAACTCTATTATAAATTTGTTGAGAAATATTGTAGTCGTCAATTTGTGAAAAATTGGTTGAAAAATTGTAGTCCTGATTTGGTTAAGAAAAATTCGATTGTTTGATTGAGAAAAGTTGTAATCTTTAACTTGCGATTGCTTGAGAATATATATATATATATATATATATATATATATATAATATTTCCAATAGATAGGAAAATTGAAAACAAACCTAGAAAGCGACTAACGTAAGTTTGATTGAAACACTCCCCTTGAAAAACAATAAAACGAAATCAAATCAAACTCTTTAAATAAATTGAAACCGGCAAAAAAATTGAATGGAATATGCGGAAATTAAGAAACTCACCGGCAAGACCAATTTAATGTTGCTTGAATAAATGAGGCCCCTAAAAATAAAAGACAAACTGATGTAATTGGAAACCTAATAACCAAGAACACGTCTACGAGTAATCGATATAATTAATCAAGATATTATCACACACGAACAATACCGAAAAATCCCTCGGTTTCTATGCCAAAATTGATAGCAAGTCACTGCACCAATACCGATCGTGAATGAAGCTCCCGCGCGATTTCCTTCGCTGTCAAGTTGCTCCCGCGGGAATGGTTTGCACAGAATCCTGCTGGAAAAATCCTCATTGTTTTGCTGCGATTTTAATCAAGAAATATCACACAAATACTCTGGTTTTCAAACTCAATGATCGAAGGATTTTTTTTCTGAATTTCAATCTGCCTTTGTTCGATGTTTAGAGGGTTTAAATACCTCTAATATTTGCTCAAATAAGTCCTCCTAACTAATGTAAATTGCAAACAAATTAAAAAACTTAAAACAATAAAATTAAATTGCATAATGTAAAGCTAAAATTAAATAAAAATTCGTCTTCAACGATGGCGTGAACAGTCCCGAGCTTCTTCGAAGGCGAGTCCGAGTTCGTCGGCATCATTCTCCCCGGCGGAGAAAGAATTCGTCCTCGAATTCGGGGTCGGATCGTCGTCAGAGTTGTAACCGGTATAAGCTCGGAGGTGCTTGGCGTTGAAGACATCATGAGTACGGATGTGGGTCGGTAGTCGAAGGCGGTAGGCATTGGAATTGATTTTCTCGATGATTTCCAAGGGCCCGATCGTCTTAGGCTTGAGTTTGTTAAACTCATGAGCGGGAACCCTCTCCTTTGTCAAAACCGCCCATACGAAGTCACCGACTTCAAACTCCACGTGTCGTCGCTTCTTGTCTGCGTCGCGTTTGTAACGAGCAGAGGAGGCCTCAAGATTGGTCGTCGTGAGCTTGTGAGTCGCTTGGAGGTTGTCGATGAATGCCGATGCGTCGGGGTGAATGGGATCGGACTCCGGGACCGCGGCGAGATCGAGCGGGCATCGTGGAACGACGCCGTATACGATGCGGAATGGACTCAATCACGTGCTTCGATTGACGGCATGGTTGTGGGCAAATTCGGCTTGGCTAAGCTTAAGATCCCAAGCTTTAACCGATTCACCTACAAGACAACGCAAAAGGTTACCAAGGGAGCGGTTCACTACCTCCGATTGTCCGTCCGTCTCCGGGTGGTAAGCGCTACTAATGTTAAGACGAGTATCCACGAGGCGCCACAAGCTTCGCCTAAAGTGACTAAGGAAGCGTGTGTCGCGATCTGAGACAATTGACGTAGGAAGGCTGTGGAGACGGTACACCTCGCGAAAGAATAAGAATGCCACGTGACTAGCGTCGGACGTTTTCTTGCACGGAATAAAGTGTACCATCTTGGAGAACCGGTCGACGACAACGAAGATGGAGTCGTGTTGCCGTTGTGTTCGCGGAAGACCAAGAACAAAATCCATGCTAATATCGGACCACGGTCGTTTCGGAACCGGTAGCGGCATATAAAGTCCGGCGTTGGATACTCTTCCTTTGGCGAGGTTGCACACGCGGCAACGGTCCACGAAACTAAATACAAACTTCCGCATGGATGGCCAAAAATAAGACTCGGTGATCAAGGCGAGGGTGCGATCACGTCCCACGTGTCCCTCGTTATGAAGACCACGAACAATCATCAAACGAAGGCTACACTCGGGAATGCACAACTTGCCGCGACGATAAAAGAAACCGTCCATCCACGCGAAATCCGGGTCGGACTCAACGAATGTGGTCGCGGTAAAATGAGAAAAGAAGGCATCCGTGGCGTAGAGCGAGGGGAGTTCATCAAACCCCGGGACGGAAACACGAAGGCCTTGGATAAGTGTGTAGCGGCGGCTAAGCGCATCGGCGACGAGATTAAGAACCCCGGCCTTGTGTTTGATCGTGAAGGTGAATTGTTGAAGAAAATCAATCCACGAGGCGTGTCGGGCGGATACTTTGTCTTGAGTCCCGAGGTGTTTGAGTGCGTTGTGGTCCGTGAAAAGAACAACTCGCGGTGGAACAAGTAGTGGCGCCAATGGTGAATGGCGCGAACGATCGCGTCAAATTCCACATCATAAGTATTATACCAAATTTTTGGCCCGGAGAGCTTCTCGCTAAAGTAAGCAACAGGGCGCGTACCTTGGCTCAAAACAGCCCCTATTCCGACCTTAAAGGCATCACAATGAAGTAGAAACGGTTGATCGAAGTCCGGTAGAATAAGTATAGGCGCGGTGGTTAGCTTTTTCTTAATTAACTCGAATGCTTTAGTGGCATCCGGGCTCCAATGAAATCGTCCGGTCTTAATGCACTCAGTAATCGGTGCCATGATCGAGCTAAAATGTGCAATAAACCGACGGTAAAAGGAAGCTAACCCGTGAAAGCTACGTACCTCGGTGACCGTCGAAGGAGTCGGCCATGAAGAAATAGCGTCGACCTTTTTTGGGTCCACCGATAAACCAACAACGGAGACAATGTAGCCTAAGAATTCCACGGACTAAGTGACGAATGAGCACTTTTGTAATGCCCCGTAGAATTCGTGCTCCCGAAATACTAGCAACACGTCGCGGAGGTGGCGTAAGTGGTCCTCCTTTGAAGCGCTATAAATCAAGACGTCGTCGAAATAAACGACGACGAATTTGCCGATGAACGGGCGGAGGACTTGATTCATAACGCGCATGAAGGTGCTCGGTTCGTTAGAGAGGCCGAATGGCATGACGAGCCATTCATAAAGTCCTTCACGCGTCTTGAATGCCGTTTTCCATTCATCACCGGGTCGGTGGTAACCACTTTTCAAGTCGAGCTTGCTAAAGATACGAGATCCACTCAATTGGTCGAGAAGATCGTCTAACCTCGGTATCGGGAAGCGGTAACGAACGGTGATCTTGTTAATGGCGCGATTATTGACGCACATGCGCCATGTGCCATCTTTCTTAGGGGTGAGTAGTGCGGGTACGGCGCACGGGCTCAAGCTCTCGCGCACATGACTGCGGGCAAGAAGTTCCTCCACTTGGCGACGTAATTCCTCGTGTTCAACCGGGCTCATGCGGTAGTGTGCACGGTTCGGAAGTTGAGCATTCGGAAAGAGGTCAATATGATGTTGGATGTCACGAAGTGGTGGAAGCCGGGAAGGCGGAGTGGTCGGGAACACGTCGTGAAACTCCGCTAGGATTTGGTCGATCTCGGGTGAAACTGGGGAAGCCGAGGGGGTGGTGTCGGGACGCGAGGGCGAAGACAATCCCGGTTTCGGTGATGGCACTTTCAAACTCCACGCGTGAAAGTAAACTAGGTGAAGAACGTCGGGACGGGGTCGGTGATGGCGGTGTCGGCAAGAGAACAATACGTTTTCCCTCGAAAAGGAAACTATACGTATTGGCGGAACCGTCGTGTGAAGTCTTCCGATCAAATTGCCAAGGGCGTCCGAGAAGTAAATGACAAGCATCCATGGCTACAATATCGCAAAAAATGTCGTCATGATAAGTGGAACCGATAGAAAATTTTACCCGAATACGCGGTGCGAAACGGAGACATCGGTGTTGTCTTGGAGCCACGCAAGCTTGTAAGGCTTTGGATGTGGTTCCGGTGTGAGACCAAGCTTCTTGACCACTTCTTCGGCGACAACGTTCTCACAACTTTCCGAATCAATGACGAAGCGGCATACTTTTCCACCAATAGTGCATGTCGAGAGAAATATATTCGAACGAAGCCATCCGTTGTCACGGCTTTGCGGCGTGAGTAAATTGCGTCGAAGGACGAGTGCATGGCCAATGTCACCGGGAAGCTCAACTAAATCGTCCGGCTCGGGTGCGTCGTCGTCAAATATAGGAGGCTCCTCCGCAGTGAAACCATTCTCCTCGATAAAAAGACCGGCTCGTTGGGGGTTCGGGCATTGTTGGCGACGGTGACCGAGTTCACCACACCCAAAACAGCGCATTGTGGATACGTTGTGTGGTGGAAACGAGGGGCCGCCGGGAGAAGGGCCCGGTTGACGAGAGGTCGAGGAACTTGAGGCCGCGGTTTGGGCTTTACCCGAGGAGGCTTGGGGCGTGGCAGTGGCCGAGCTTTGGCCAAAACGTTGTCGTGTGTCGGTCCGTGATTGTTGCGTTTCAATAGCGATGGCGCGTTGTTGTGCTTCGGAGACGGAGACGGGGTCAAATAAATTCATCATGTCTTGAATCGATACGCGTAGACCCCCGATATATCTTGAAGTCAATTGGGCCTCTGTTTCGTGAACGGTCCCGAACTTCTTCGAAGGCGAGTCCGAGTTCGTCGGCATCACAAACTTAATCCAAAAAATAAGTAAATCAAAACAAATTGAAGAATCAAGAGCATTGGACTGAGAAAATAGAAACTATGAAAATATCACGCTAAAAAAATGCCAAAAATAAATAACAGCTACAACGTGAAACTTGCAATTCTTGACTAAAACGAAAAGATAAGGAACTAACCGGGAAAAGAGACGAAGTTAAAGGTTCGTTGAAGAAATCACCCTCAGTAAACAACAAAAGGAAAAACAAATCCCAAAATCAAATAAAACTCACTGAAAATAAATGAAAAAAAAAAACGAGAAACAAACTTACCGGGAACGTTGTGCCCTTATTATTGATAGAAGTAAACCCTTGAAAATCAAGAAATTGTTAACCAATGGCTAAAATAAAATCATATCAGAAAAATTGTAATCCAAAAAAGTAAAACAAATCGAGAAAAACAAAGAAAATAAGCACTACTCAACTTTTCACACATGTAAACAAATTTCATACGACTTCAACGATCAATAGAAATATTTCAGCATCTCATTAGAGCAAAATGTCAGATTAAAATCCCACAAAATTCTTACTAACATTAAAATCCAAAAACAAATTGTAGTGCCCACTTACAATATATATGGTCGTCAATAATTATAAAAGAATTTAGATTTGAAAACCTACCTGTTCAGTTAAGAGATGTTGAATTGCTTCAGTGATCACAAAACTAAACCGTATAATTCTAAAACTACAAATTCATATATGAGGTTTTTGAAGAGAAAGAAATTCCACACAATCTAAACATTCTCATTTGCTAAATGAATATACTTATATCTCCAACAAAACTTGACTCAAGGCTGCACCAGTGGCTAGAGAATTCCTTGAGTCCGTGCTTTTACAATGAATAAATAGAAATATGCAACACTTAATATCGATGCTTGAAGAGACAAAGCAAAATCAGAATAGGCATTTTTTTACATTCAACAAACGTTTCCTCTAAAGCTTCGACAATAAATATGAAAGAAACTGTAGAAGAACAAATGGATTTAATTCTAATTTAATAAATGTGTCTAAAAAATAAAAAGATTGATTCATACGTTTGTATAATGTATAATGTCTTGTAGATGTAGTAATATGAAATGTAATAAAATGAGAAAGAGTTAAAAAAATAAATGTAAAATATTGAAAAATAAAAACACAATTGAAAAATAAAATCATGCCAAAGTTAAACAGTCTATGTTGTGCGGACTATTTGTATACGTATACCCTTTTAATCACAGTCACGTTATGGTCTTTATTAGGGGTGAAAATTTTGTCACCGTTTATCGGTATCGTCTCAGTATCGGTATCGATCTCGGATCGGTTTAAAAAAAACCGATAAATTTAGTTTAAAACCGAGAACCGATACTTATCGGTATCGGAAACCGATACCGATACCGAGAAACGATACTGATACCAAATTTCTCGAATATCGGTATCGGTTTCGAATTTGAACTACATGTCGTTTTTTATTATACTACATGTCGTTTTCTTATAATATAACAGATTTTATATTACAATGCAAATAGGTTTGTAACGTTGAATATAATATTTATGTAATAATTATGCTTTTATATTTGTTAAATGAAAGTTTCTTTTAATTGTTTATTGTAGAAGAAAACTTCGAAGTTCCCGTTTCAACTTCCGTCCCCTCCGCTCTTACCGGTGGTTTTAGTAACATGGCCAAGAAAAAAGACGAGGCGAAATCAAATTAAAAAGAGAAGTCGAAACCAAAATCAAAGAAAAAGAAATGACATGTTTTAATTATGTTTGATGTTTTTATGTATTAGACATGTATTTTTATATTTCGGACATGGTATTTTGTATTATTTTTGGATTTTTCCCCGGGTTATTCTCGGTTTATTTATCGGTTTTTGTTTATTTTTTCTCGGTCTCGGTCTCGGTATCGGTTTGATAAAAAACCAATAAATTTTAGAACCGATACCAATACCAATACCAAAAAAAAAAACTCGATTATTCAATACCAATACCAAAAAATACTAATTTACCGATTATCGTACCGGTTTCACCCCTAATCTTTATGTTTGTCCATTACTATGTGATGATATTTATATAGATATCATAATAGAAAATAAAAGTTAAAATTGAAAAATAAAGTAATATGTTATATTTGTTTACAGTTTGAGGCAGAAAATTCCCACTCTTTACAAAATGCATGGTATATTTTAATTCTTTTTGACATGTTCCACTCGAAAATTGATTCTTTCTTATGTGTGTGTGTGTATATATATATATATATATAAATAATATTTTAAAATCAATGTACACGTAAAACCATGCAATAGTATAAGTTGATAAAACTGTGGCTAATGTACCCAATGTTTGATCAATTTTAGATTATGTACCCAATGTTTATTTTCGACGGCTAATGTACCCAAACTTTATTCTGTTAGATTTTTTCGTATTTCGGTCACTTGACCGTCAGTGAGTGATTACGTACAGTTTTTTATTTTTGGCATAACTCACTCATTTTTTGTCCAAAATTTATGCACGACCTATGGTTGGAAATATAAGAGATAGATCCACAATTTTTTTTTTAAGCTTTGTAAACAAAAGCTCAAAAAAATACAAATTTCAATTACAATGTAAAATTGGACATTACTGTAACGTAAAATATTTGTTTCGAGCAAATTTTAATATACCTAATGACTTTTTATGATGAAACATAAAACTTAAAAGTTGTAGATAAATCTTTTATCTTTCCAACGGTAGTTTATTTATAAATTTTGGACAATAAATGAGTGAGTTATGCCAAAAATATGAAAAATGTGATGTGCAAAAAGTTTTCATATTTTTGGCATAACTCACTCATTTATTGTCCAAAATTTATAAAAAAAAACTACCGTTGGAAAGATAAAAGATTTATCTACAACTTTTAAGTTTTAGGTTTCATCAAAAAAAGTCATTAAGTATATTAAAATTTGCTGGAAACAAATATTTTGCATTACACTAATGTCCAGTTTTACATAGTAATTGAAATTTTGTATTTTTTCAACTTTATTTTTACAAAACTTACAAAATAAAAGTTGTAGGTATATCTCTTATCTTTCCAACCATAGGTCGTGCATAAATTTTGGAAAAAAATGAGTGAGTTATGCCAAAAATAAAAAAACTTTACATAATCACTCGTTGACGGTAAAGTAACGGAAACATGAAAAAATCTAACGGAATAAAGTTTGGGTACATTAGCCGTTGAAAATAAACATTGGATACACAATCCAAAATCTATTAAACATTGGGTACATTAGCCGGAGTTTACCCTTGATATTATATATAGATTTTAAAATCTGTACAGAAAATATGTACATGTAAAATCTTTCAATATGCAATATAAGGTGAGGTATATACTTAAATATTTTTCGTTTTATAATATATATTAATATACTGCTATTTGATGATTAGATATTTTTTCAAAACAGTTTCATGAAAAGTTTATTGTTTAATTTCTAAATGAATGAATTTAATGCATATTTAACATGTAAATAATGAATCAATGGAGGTTATAATTTAAAAATTAAACATTCTAAAAAACAGGATATGAGTATATTATCTATGTCATCTTCCAAAAATATTCTTTTTATAAATAAGAACCAACGATGTTGTCAATTGTATATATATTGACTTGTTATTTAATTAGTATCGAGTGTTATGATATGATTGTTTAAGATTAGAACAATGAAGTCTCCAAGTATTGTTTTCCTTGAGAACAATTCGTCTGACAAAACAAATAGTAACATAAACCATCGGATTAAGATAATTCGACGTCTATGATGACAAAAAATTGCCCGAGAAAATGATTCAAAATTGTGAACACATAAGCATTTCGCAAAATTAAATTCAGAAAAATGAGCGATATATCTTACCGTTAGTGCGCTTTTAACGTAGCACGCGCTGGAGTAGTCGACAAAAGTAGAGAGCCAAACAATAGCGGAGACAAAGAGGGAGGGAGATTGCTGCTCTCTACAAAGGAAAATTGCGACAGAGATTTAACGACACTACCATATAGAGAAAAATAACGCTGCAACGGAGAGAGAAATAGATGAACGGTAAAATATGGTGGTGGTTGAGTGATGAAAAATGAACGAAAAAATAAAACAGTAACACATAATTAATTTTAAAAAATATATAATACGGATTGATAAAAAAATACCTTGATGAAAATTATGTTGAAGCTTATAAATCTCTATGCTTAATTGGAGTTGACGCAAACTACCACAATTTTTATCATCTGAAGATGAATTAGTATATAAGGACGATGAATGGATTATGAGTTACATATTAAGATAGGAAAGGAAGAGTCCAATCTATAATCTATAACTGCATTCTTAAAAGATTCTTTGTACGTTTACTATATTAAAATAATATGAATTAATGTGTCATTAAAATATAACTAATTGATGAAGCAAAACATTGCATTTATATTGAAAAAGGAAAAGCCTCGCAATTCTTATCAGAGTTTAATAGGTATGCATATATATGTAACATGTTTTTTAATAAAATAGTTGCAAATTAGTAGAAAATTGGAAACTTAGAATCTTTGATTTTGAGGGTGCCACATCATCCCGTGAGATTTTCCTTTTATATATATATAGATTATTAAGAAAAAATAATTAACGCCCAGCGCATAGAGTTAATTGACATCCATTTTGATTATTAGTGATTGGACTCTTAATATTCTTACAGTTTCTTTTTATCAACTATATAAAGATGCTAATGTGGTACTATTTGGACAGGAGATTAGTATTATTCTATGTTTCGAACCTCTGTTGCCATGTGGTTGAGTCTGTATGAAAAAAAAAATTGATTATTAAGTTCTAAATATATGAAGGTCAGAAAAAAAAATCCATTTAAAATTTAGCACGTACACAATTGTCATCAAAAGTTCTACAAAAATATGTTATCAATTATTCTTTTTGTATATAAACGAAAAGTACAATATAGTTTTTTTTATCAATGATGTGAACGAAGTCAAAGTTTCAATAATACAATAAAGAAACATAAACAAAAATATCAATTAATTATTAATCGCCTCTAGTTAATAATTAAAGTAGATCTTATGTTTTTATGCTTTGTTTTTTTATAAATAAAATTATGTGGAGATTAGAAGGCCATAACATTGATACGAGATGAAACGTGCCTAAGAGATTTCTTGCCGGAGAAAAAATGTTAACATTGTCAATGTAATCTCTTACCGGAGAAAAAATGTTAACATTGTCAATGTATGATTCTAGAAATAACATTTGACTCGACCAACTCCGCATTTTCAGATCCGTTTATATATATATATATATATATATATATATATATATATATATATATATATATAATATCATGGTCTTAAATGCCCCGGAATATTTTCAGTATGCCCATTTTTTGAAAGTTTCGGCATGCAGCATGCCCGTGAACAACAATAGCATATCAATCTTATGTCTTATTTTAAATTAAATTATATATTTATATTTTTTATAAGTTACAAGTATAACTCTTATTTTTATATAAATATACAATATCCCTTTTTTTTCTTGCAAGAAAATACGAAATACAACAATTACCTATTAATGTGATGTCTTATTATTAATGTGATAAATTAAGTAATTTTGTTGTGAAATAAAGGGAATGTAAGAAAGAATAAGACAATGTAGAGAGAATGGTAGAGAGAATTGTATTGCTTGTATCATCATGCATCACAATAGCCTCTATTTATAGGTTCAAGATGAGTACAAGAAAAGGCATATATACCCTTATTACAATACATTAAATACAGTAATACACCATGTCAATGACATCTCTAGAATATTCTCCATACAAAGAGTTATCTCTATAATTTTCCATCTCTCAGGAATACTCCAATTTCTCTAGAGTTCTCCAGCTCTCTAGAATGCTCCATGGAGTATTGCATAAGTCATCCAATATATTCATAACACTCCCCCTTTGGATGACGTGTACAGAAATTATGCCTCGTTAAAACCTTGCTAGCAAAAACCCTAGAAGGAAAAAGAGTACATAATTTGTACAATACGCATAAAAGTTACCTCATTAAAAAACTTGTTAGGAAAACCCATTGGGATAAAACCTAAAGCAAGGGAAAAAGAGTGTAACACGTATGTCTACCCCTCATCGGAACATCTCTATAGATCTCTGAATTTTCTCATGCCGATCTTGTAGACCAATTTCTCGAAGGAAGTCCTAGGCAGCGCCTTGGTCAACAAATCTACAAGATTGTCACTAGAACGAATTTGATAGACATCAAGATCTCCCCTTTCGTGAGTAAAGAAGAATATGTTTCATTCTATCCCCTTTGATATAGCCTCCCTTAATCTGGGCTATACAAGTTGTATTATATTCGTATAAGATAGTTGGAGTTCCTCTATCTATTGAAAGATCGCATGATTCTCGGATATGATGGATTAAAGACCTCAGTCATACACATTCACGACTAGCTTCATGAAGAGCTAACAGCTCAGCGTGATTCGATGAAGTGGTTGTAAGGGTCTGTTTAGTTGAGTGCCATGATATAGCGGTGTCACCATATGTAAATACATATCCGGCATCAACATACCCGATCAATCCAGACTTTGAGTCCTTTGAATAAAGTAATCCCATTTTAGATGTTCCTCAAAGATATCTTAGAATTTGCTTAACACCAGTTTAATGTTTTCGAGTCGCAGAAGAACTAAATCTTGCTAGCAAATTAACAGAAAATGTTATATCAGGACGTGTGCAATTAGCAATATACACTAACGCTCCGATGGCACTAAGATATGGTACTTCAGGACCAAGAAGTTCCTTTTTTTTCACGGGGGCGAAATGGATCCTAATCACATCAAGTGATCGAACAATCATGAGGGAACTTAATGGATGTGAATTATCCATATTGAATCTTTCAAGGATCTTCTCGATATATAATGATTGGTGAACAAAAAATCCGCTTTAAACATGTGTTCATCAAGAAAAATTATGTTTCTTAAGTATTTCATTGTGTTACTCACTGAATACTTCTCAACTTTATATGGGAGTTTATCAACTCTTTTTAATGAGTAAGTTGAGGAGAAATTATACTCTTGGAATTTTATGAATCGAATTCTTCAGGAATTCATATAACTATGTTCATATCAAATGAATATTTAATCAATCTTTATATATCGTAGGAATTTTATTATTCTTTGGCTCTTCGGGGCCTATTAGGAATGTATCAGTCACAATTCCTTGTGATCACATTTTGTCAGACGCCTTTCATACTGCCACATAATAATATCCACAAGATAAGGCCATTATGTGCTATGATTCAATTCACTATAATTTTTTATGAATTTTGTACCCCACTGGTATGCTCATTTTCATAGTATTTAAACTAATATTGCGTCTTCCTATTTATCCAGCTCTTTCAATCAAATTAAAGACCCTAATTTGTTGTCGACAACTTTCAATCAAATTAAAGTCTTTCTTGTATTGCGTCACTTTGTATAATTTGTTGTCGACAAATTTTCATCAATATCGATTCCATAAGTTTAATGTAATGACATAACATGTGAGCTCATTTTGAGTTTACTATTCTTCAGGTACCTGATAATCATATGAATAGGTATGTCAATGGTCTCTTCAGGAGAACCTGCCTCATTATATGACTATCTTGACTTTTTGCTCCTTCGCAATTTCATATTGCTTCTGGGAATCGAGTAACATAATGTTTAATACATTTCAAACTAAATATCCTTCTAGGATTGGACCGTAACAACGGATATACATTTATCAACTATTTTGGATTATTTGGCACTAAGTATATATATATATATATAAATTGGATATACATATCGGACATTACTGCATAATCTGGAAAATTCTTGCAAACTTCAGGTTACAATTTACGTGAAACCATTTTATAGATGCATCTATTCAAAATATTAGTGGTCAATAAATGGACCCATATGGAATTCCAGATAATGCAAGTCGCAACATGCTAGTATTGCGTTAAAAGCAACTACTTTGAAAACAAGTCAATATTTGAGAACTCTTGAATCATCTAATTCATCATCGAATTTGTATATGAATTCTCAATTACTTTTGCATCATTGTTGATCCGAGATAGTCAAATCGGCCATGCCAACATTATTGAACTTCTGGTTCCATTAGTGAACTTCTGGTTCACTCTCTCTTGTGCGATTATCATAATATAGAGTATGCTCACTTACATTAACTATGAACTAGTTTTATATAGCACTCACGACGAGCTATATTTATGCTCAAGTCGATGGTATTTTAGTACCTAAATCACGATAATTTCTCCCCCTTTCACGCATGAGCTTATGTTAGTAGTTCATTGCGTGAACAATGCTCATGTTTAGATTATAAAGCTCGTAAGATTTTCATTCGGGGGTTGAAACACTATGCGTGTTCATTTTCCGTAAACCTCTATTTAACTTTTTTTTATCAATAACCCATTCCTTACATGCAATAATCACTTTGTGATATTTTTCAATATAATGGCTTCTAATGCTCATATATTTCTAAGAGCCTCCAAGCACCTCAAGTGTTTTTACATTCACTTTAGGGAATGTAGAAATTTATCTTTCACTTGGAAAAATTGTTATTCCAAATGAATTTGGGTTCATATCTTAAACCATTTATCTATCCTTATTAGGATTCCAAGTGAACTTCAATTAAATATATTTACCATTCTCTTAAAGGAATGATATTCTTGGCTTTCTCTTGCATAAAATTATGTATATAATCACTAGTAAATTGTTTTTATTTTCCAATTTACTTCATAAATCTCTCAGGATATTAACGTTTAATTTTAAGTCAAAAGACAAGATATAAATTGCCATCTATGAATTCAAAATATGAGAGTTATATCATTCGCTTCAAAGAATGACATTAACTCAAGATTGGGAATTATCAAAATATTTCATAAGCTCATAATACAAATATGTGTATTATAGCTACTTCATGAGTATTTTTGTGGGAACAATATATTCAATCGCAAAATATGTAGGCATTCACTTCTGGGAAATACCATTATGAGCTCATATTTTTATATTCCTGCATTAAATCTTTCCATAATAAGGACGTAATTTGAGCGAGATAGATACTCTTTGATCTCATAATATTGTCAAAGATTCTCGCTCTTGTGATAGCTACTTCGGGAGCATATCACTCATTAATGTGAAATATAAGTTTTCTAATTAAACTTTATCCTAGAAATTTCACCGCGCAACTTCAATTATGTAATAATCAAACATATCGCGATGTTATTCTCACATATGCTTTATAAGCTTTCCATTGTAGAATTAACATTCACTTCTGCAAATGTTATTAACTTATTGTTAATAGTTCAATTTATATATTTTTTTATCATCAAAGATTTGGTTTCGTATCTGAAAACCAATTTTTAGAATTTGAGACTTGGTTTTCGGGTGCCCCAATTTCGAGTTCAAATTCTCAAAATTTTATAACACGAATTCAGTTCCGATCTCCGGATATTAAAAAAACGAGTCTTACACCAAATTTTACTCCTAAAAGGAATGATAACCGAAAGAAAAACCAATATTTATTGACGCACTATAATTTGGCCTCTGTTGTTTTTAATTTTTATCAAGCTGATATGAAAAATCTTGAAGATTATTCCATAAAAGAATATGTCAAATATTAATTGCGAAACTCATACTCCGTAAACATTTGGTATTTTGACCTCTTAGTTCGCTTAATTTGGTCACTTTTGAGATATAAATTCCTATTAAACTTCTTAAGAATTTAGAGTAAAATATTCATAAATCAAAGAGCTAAAGGTGCAAGGAAGAAAATTTTGTAACTAAAACAATACAAAACCCACAAAGTGCCCAAAAAACACTCAAGGTTTATGAAAAATGCCCATAATTTCAAAAACCATTTTATACCTATTAATAAATTATTTTGAACCATTTTATCCCTAAGTACAGTTTCTAACTTTTGTTAGATTTATTTATTAATATTTTTAATTCCAAAATTTTAAAATAATAATTATGACGGTTGACTCAGCCATTAATTATCATGTTTAATTTTAGAAATAATTTATAATTAATTTAAATTCAAATTAATTTACTCTCTCTCTCTCTCTCTCTCTCTCTCTCTCTCTCTCTCTCGTGATATCCTCGTCGAATTGACCACCATCGTCGGATCCGGGCGGAGAGCACGGCAGCATCGGGTGTGGCTTCGGCGACCGTGGGCGTGGCGGCCGAGGAGGTGACCGTGGCCGCGGAGGAGGAGAAGTGGGTCCCATTCACAAAATCGTCGTAGTTGTCTTCTCACCGCCGCCCAGTCGCCTTCGTCTATCAAGTCGCCTCCTTCTTCCGTCGCGTCATCGCCGCCGTTGCGCTGTCGTCGTCCCGCACCGACTGCCAAATTCAAGCTTCGATCTTTCTCTGTCGTTCTCCGTTGCCGACCACTGAAGCGTCTCATACCACATCATCGGCGAGGTCGACCCGCTCTCCAACGGCTAGTAGACACGTGCCAAGTTCTGATTGAAGGTTTCGGCGTGCGTGTGGAGGTAATGTGTAGAAGAGTGCACATAGCTTTTTCCGGTGAAATTTTGTAACTAAATTTAGGTGATTTTTTTTGGACCATGTTACCCTTAATATTAGTTATCAATATTAATTTCTCTTAATTATTATTAATTATTTATGTCAATTTCGAAATTAGTTTCCTATAATTATGGTTCATAATTTCCTTAATTACAATATTATGTTATTTTTTGGGGAAAAAAATAATTTAAAAAGCTACAACATTAATTCAGTCAAAACCCCTTTATTTCATTAACTCTCTTTCTCTCAAAAATTGGTCGACCTCTCTCTTCTCTCGCGATTCATCTTTCGTCGCGTTTCCTACCGCCACTAAGTTCTGTCGCCTCCCGTCGTCAAGTCCACTCGCCTTGCGCCGTTACGTGGCTTCCTATCGCCTCTCTGTCGCCTTTCCTATCGCGATCAGAATATCGTGCACCCAATAGCTCGTTCGTCGTCTATTGTTTACGAAATCCAGTAAGTCCAAACTCCTTTGTTGTTTTGAATGGTTTAATTCCTATGCATGTGGATTAAACCCTTAATTATGAAACAACCATATTCAGGGTTTTATGGGATTAATCGATTATTCAGGAACCCTTAATTATGAGTTTGTTAAAACGTGTAAAAGAGCTTAAGGTCTTTAGAATGTAAAACATAGAGTTTCATGGGATTAATCGATTATTCATCAACCCGTACTTACGAGTATGTTAAACATAATTTCATCAACCATAGTTGGGTTGAATCTGCTTTTCCATGTTTAGGCCAAAGTTAATTTTGCTTCTTTGGTAAATTTACCTGATCTGATTTCGATACTGAATATCGGAAAGATTTGATTGATGTATAAGTTATTCGTAATTATAATTACTGGAATTTTGGTAATTTAAGTTACGAAATTTTTGGTAAATAACTTTACAGTTTATAATTGGTATATACATTAGAAGATTGAAATTGATTTCGATTAAGTGTTTTGCAGTTGTGCTTAGTTTAAGATTGGTACGTAAATATACAATTCTATGGTTGATATTAAGATTCACATAACAATTAATGATTTCAAATTGGTATATACATTCATAATTTTGGTAATTTGTTGGTAATGTAATTTACAGTTTAGATTTGGTATATATAAATACAATTTTGAGTTTTTTATTCAATATTAATTTGTAATTAATATTACCTACGATTTTAGATAATGAAATCAACTATTCCTTCATGGCGTCAAAAAGTTTCAATTGTTGGTTATGCCCGAACCCGATATTGTATCTCTCGGGTTATCGGATATCGACCCGATAACCATAACCGACATTATGGGCCCACTCGGGCCCAAGTATTAATTATGATTCATATTAATTAATAATAGATTAATTAATCCATGATTGGGCTTTTAGAAAGCCCATTAGGTGGGCTTTTAGAAAGCCCACTAGGTCATGACCATATGGTATTATAAATACCCTAAAATGACTCATAATTAGATACAACACACACAACCAAAAACCCTAGCCACCTAGAAATTCGAGCTCCCCTCCCTCGGTAGTCGAATTTTGGCTTGCTCCCCGGTTGATCATCTAAATACCGACAAGGATCTAACCTATCCTCCGAGGTGTTTTCCGGTCTTATAAGACGTTCCCGAGTGACGTGGTGGACGAAATAGAGGCGCAACACTTGAGGCGTTAAATCCTAAATTCGGCAAACTCCAGAATCAAAGGAATCGGCAGTTATTCGGTACAGTTGGCAAAAGTACCGAAGTTTGGTAACGATCTCTAAACGATATCTTAATTCTCATAATTATTCTAGATCTTTATTGTTCGATGATATCCCGTGATTTCCGCCTCGGGATTGAGAAAAGTCATCGAAAAACCCAACAGTGGTATCAGAGCCGGTCTGAGTAATTTTCGAAAATTAGATATGTTGACCGAAATAATTTTACAAAATTTTTGGTGTGATTAGATTTTCAGTGGGAGCATTAGAAAATTAATTATGTTAATTTTTTGTGTGTTGATTCGGGATCCGATTTTGAATCGGGATTGGATTTTATTTAAAAAAATTAACATACCGGTATTTAGATACGGAATAATTTTCTGTAATTTTAGAGGGTTTAATAATTTTAGTGGGAGAAAAATTGTTATCGGAATCACTAAAAACGGCAACGAAATTTGCCGGCGCATGCATTGGGATGTGTGCTACCTAGGGTTTCTGAAACCCTAATTTTTCGTGTGAAATTTTTGGGCCCAGCCATTCGGATGGCCCATGCCCACATCCATTCACGTGGGTCGGGTATTGACCCAAGTCAAAATTTCGCGGGTCATAGAACGACCCACAAACCCACGCGAAGATCGAGATCGCCGATCTCCTCCACGCTCGACGGTCGTGCATTCCCGTCGTTTGACGACGGGGATAAAGGCGAGCTTGTGCGACGAATCCGATGCATGAGCTCCGGCCAATGAAGACGTCGCTCACCGTGAGAAGAGCCAACCCGGTGCGCCCAACGAAGCCGGTCGCACAACCACCTCGCCCACGAAGTCCGACGATGAAGAAGTCCTCGTCCAACCACGGCGATTCCGACGAGCCTCTGTGACGACGGCGAAGACGGGCAGCTCAGCGACGGCGTGGCTCGATGGGTGACGGCGCGGCTCGGAGGCTGAAGCGTGTTGCCCTAGGGCTTCACTCAGCCTTGGGCTTGGAATTGGGCCCAAGAACAAACAAAAGAAAGCCCAAAATAAAGTGCTTGGTCAATGTGGTTTGACCAGAAGTTGACCAAACATGGTGGGGCAATCCGTGGGCCCACCACGGTTTGTTGATCACAAATTCGGGTTTGACCCGAAGCCCGTGGTCAAACCCGACTCCCTAAATTATTAATTTTATTTTATAAATTTTATTTAATAATTTTAATTATGAATTTAATTATTATTTAATTTTAATTTTGTAAATTGGATTTACAACTATACCCCTCTAAATTAAAAGGAAATTTATTTAATGATAAATTTGTTTAAATCTTTAATTATTTTAAATAAACAAGATTTAAACAAATTTATAAACTTAGTAAATTGGATTTACTTAGGCGGGGGCTGTTTTCCCTGCCCATAATGCTCGGATTGCCCGAGGGCAACCCGTACAAGCTCGGGTTTATCCCGAGCTCGTATTCCGGTATTTGATATTTAATTATATTTATGTTTAATTAATTTAAAATACGATTTAAAGTGTTTATTTTATTTTATATATAGTTATTATAAATATCTTTAAATATAAGAATTGAAAATCTAATATATGATATTAATTATTAATAAATATGATTTATTCAATATTATTATCAATCTTATGAAGTTTGTTTCCATTTAATATTTATGTTATTCATTTATTGATTTATAAATTGTTTGTTCATAAATTTTATTTATAATCAATAATTCTTAATTAGATTAAGATAATGAATAATCTTTTATTTATTATAGTAATAGAAAAGAACTAAACTTTAATGGAAATAAAAGATATATATATATATTATGATCAAAGATAGTTTATCTATAAGATAGTTATTTATCTTTTATTTTTGTTCTATGACAAAGTATGATTAAAGATATCTTATCTATAAAGATAGTTATTTATCTTTTATTCATTAATAGAAAAGATAAATCATGTATAAAGAACTTTAAGTGATTTATTTATCTTTTATTTAAAGATAAAAAGTTTTATCTTTAAAATTTTCATAATATATATATATATATATATATGTTTATACTTTCAGAAGTATATTTAA
The DNA here is from genome assembly GCA_954871525.1 of Parietaria judaica. Classification (NCBI taxonomy): domain Eukaryota; kingdom Viridiplantae; phylum Streptophyta; class Magnoliopsida; order Rosales; family Urticaceae; genus Parietaria; species Parietaria judaica. Next base: position 7,949,548 of record OX940868.1, read on the forward strand.
TACAACATTGAATATGTTTTACAAAATAGGATTATGTATTACATATTCATTGTCTTAATTCTTAAAACATTTTAATTAGTTAACTATGTTTAGTTTAAGACAAAAGTTAGGATCACCTAAAACCCCTCAATAAATATTAGGTATAATGTCTTCCACCGGCTGGGTCCTCGATCTAATTGAGAAAAGTTTTGAGTGTGTCTCTAACCCAAGGGAGTGCTCTTATACCCTCTTTTAGACGCGTAGGGCGACCTATACTGTCCGCCGATTCACCCCGTGGGTCTACCTAAACGAGTACTCTAATTAGATTAGATATCGTAGACAATTCTTTTGAAATCGGTTAGAATGATAAATGAAAAATTGTTTTTCTTTTCTAATCGTCAGAGATAATATAGGATATTAGAGCAATTGTTGACTTTCTCTGAGTGACTAATTAATGAAATTGATGAGGGTAACTTTTTCATTAACAAATCACGAAATATTATATAAAGTCCTTATAATATAATTGTTACATCTTTATTATAATATATGCTTTATAATTTACATGTAAAACTCTAAAATTAGTAATGTGCTTATTATTTGTTTCATTTAATGTATGTGAAACAAGTGTCAACAAAGAACCACTTGAAAATTGTTTTTAAAGAACATGGAAACGAGTTTCCAAATCAAAAGGAAAGAGATTTACTTGGAATGGCAAAGGCTTCTGAAATAATGTTCGGAGCCTTGATAAGGAAATGATTTTTCATAATAGATGAATACTCATTAGGAGCCACCTGACAAAACTTCCAGAACTAATAAGAATGCTTATAAGAAGCATTTCGAAATTAATGATAAAATGCTTTTCAAAAGCATAAAATCACTATAACATGGAAGTTCAATCAATATCCTCTGAAGATATGTGTATAGCAGGTTAAAACACAAGCGATGAAAGATCACAGAGAACTTATAGAATTCCAGAAAGTCTGTAAATTCTGAGGTTGGTTATAATTTGGGAAATTGATAACTCACCTTAAAGAAAATCTCATGTAAATGATAAGATATTTAATGATCTCTCTATTGACATCGTTTAGGATTCCTTGCTCAACTTTCACAAATTGTTTGTGATCAAGTTTAACAAAGAGCAATGGAATAATGGCTCTTACAGCAAAAGATGAGTGGGACTCCAATCTTAAAGTGATCACATATGTGATGTGATAAAACATAAGGTTAGGTTCCAAAATCTAAAAGTGCTTTCACTACAGATAACAAGGATTGTCCGACTTGTCTTGAAAGAGATGAAATATACAGAGTAATGACTCTTCTTTAGGTACAAGCGTTTTAAGTTAGTTTGACTATTTTAAAGGATATATGTTCAATATATGATATTTAACGTTGTATGACAAAAGGCTTAAACCATATAAACTCAATATAGCATATCTCTAGTGTTGTCATATAAGTCACAATAACGAGAGACGCATCACCAAGCTCCATAATGATGGACATCTTGATCGTTCTGATTATGAATCTTACGAGAAATGTGAATCTTGTCTAACTAACTATATGACAAAAGGCTCATTCAAAGGGGCACACTAAAGATTGATTGTGGCATTAAACCACACCTGTTCATGTGGATGTGGTCAAATGCACAATTAGGATAAGGAAGGCTGATGGTACTTCATTAATTATGACTACCAACTGATTACTTCAGTCGGTACAATCATGTCTATTTAATTAAGACAAAAGTTGAAATCTCTTGACCGGTTCAAGGAATTCAAGAATGAAGTAGAAAACCAAAATGCACAAAATAATAATAGGTCCTCGATCCGATCGAGACAATTAATATTTGAGCAATAAGTATAAAGTTTTCCTGAGTGACAAAAGGTTTGTCTGATCATTTATTTCTCTCGATACACCTCATTTTACGAGGTGTATCGAGAGAACTCAACAAACTCTGTTAGACTTTGTTAGTACAATGATATGCCTATGTTTATAAAAGGACATGCACTTTTAACTTGGTGCTACCACACTTTATAGTGTATCATGAAAAGTGACTCCGACGATAACATATAAAGATATGATAAGGGATAAAACCCATTTTATCGTTTACGAGAAAACTAATACACAAAATAGTTGTGACAAATACGGAGCCTTTAAGAAAGGAAATCTTTCCTAGAAAGTCTAGTGTGAGAAAGTATGCACTTCATGAAGTACATAACTCACAAAATCTCGAGGAACTCAAGATGAACACAGAGGATGCTCACCAATGGTTGACTAAACTCCAGATAGAATCGTGGAAGAAAGTCAAGCCGAATGTAAAATGCTCTATATATGATTAAGCATTTGAGCAACCTAGTATGACACAAAAACCGTGTAAGTCGGATAAGGAACATCATGCAACTAAGAAAAGGATCTTCTCGTTTTGAACACAGAAGAACAAAATACTTAGATAACAATGATGGACCACCACTTACAATGAAACGGTTAAAGGTGAGGACCTTGAGAAATGGCTAGGAGCCATGAAATCAAATAGAATCATGTACATATACTAAGTATGTGACTTAGTTAAAGCACCCGAAGGGTTTATGCCCATAGGATGCACGTAGATCTTCAAGGGAAGATATTCATGAATGGTAAAGTACAAATGTACAAAAGGAGACTTGTAATGAAATAGTTCAAACAAGCCTATAGTAAAGACTAAGAAGAAAAGTTTTTTTTTTTTCTTTCTCTTATTACCATGACTAAAGTCAGTTATGATTTCAATTGCTGTTGCCAACTATGATTTAAGAATCAGGCAAATGGAAATGAAGATAGTTTTCAGAATATGACTCTGAAAAGGAACATGTATTATACACAACCTAACTAACTTCATTGATTCATAACATGTTTCTGAAGCATGCGAATCAAATAGATATATACGTGCAAGTATGATCTATAGCAAGCGTCTCTCAAATGAAATCTAGTTTTCAACGGAGTAACTAATGAAATTAGACTTCATCGAAAACAAAGATTAACATTATGTATACACGAAAGCTAGTGGAGGAGCACAGTAATCCTTTAAAAGGATAGAAAATGATACGACGGAAATTCTTTAAAGTAAAGAATGAATAAGTCATAGTACATAGAAAGGATGGCAAGTAAGTTCAGTGTGAACAAGAAAACTAAGGACTTATTCTGTAACTCCTAAGTTGCATCTTTCAAGAAAGCAGTGCCCTGAAATGTCAGAGCAATACAAACATAAAGAAAATGTTCTCTATACTACTGCTAATGGCTTTATAAAGAAAGTCATATTATGTACCCGTCTCGATGTATCATTTACCTTAACAAAACAAGCCAGTTCCAAACCTATCCCAAAATAGTCACTGGACTATCGTAAATAATATCTTCAGGTACCTTAACAGGACTAATGAAAGATCACTTATTTACGACAGTGTTGATCAGTCAAGCATTATCGCTTATACTGATGCAAATCACCAAACTAATCGGGATAATTTCACATCGCAAGTAGAATATATACTCTGTCCTAAATGATGGTAGTGTTATTTAGAACAACAGTAAGTAAGCTACTATAGTGGACTTGACCATCAAATCTGAGTATATAGCATCATAAGATGCAGCTGTAGAAGCTTTCTAAATCAGGAAATTTATTCTTGATCGCAGTGTAGTTTCTGGCATTGGTGATCCAGTGCGACTCCTTGCTGAAAACAACGGAGCCAAGGCACGAGTCAAGAAACTAAGATCACAAAACAAGAGAAAGGTTCTCAGTGATCAAAGACATAATTGATCAGAAGGTTGTTGCGATGAAAATAGTAGACACAGAAATAATCGTGGTTGACCCGATGACCAAGGATTCATCAATAGAAAAGTAGTATGGTCATACAAGATCTAGAAGAGTCTAGATGCTTGTGGTCTATTCTAACACGTTAAACTCTTACTTTATTTTGTTAAAAGTATAAAGTTCAAATACAAATTTTATGTAACAATTATACATTAAATTTGAAGCACAATATTATTTCTTTAAAAGGCAAGTTTCATCATTTAAAAGGCTCATATCAATATTTTATTCAAAATCATTGATATCAAGCTATACAAATGTAGTTCCTAAGATGTCTTCGAGACATTCTTGAATTTCCCCAGTCAAAGAAATCATTATGAAGAAACAAAGAGGGACTATCAATGATATTCATAATTGACTGGTACATGTTGTTAAGATAAAAGGAAAGGGTCCTTGATATCTGAGAGATATTCTTATACATGTAGGCACTAGTCGGAATGACTAGCAGTGCTGGAAGACTCGCACTCTAAATATTCTCACATGGAAACAAAACCTTGATAAAAGGGGACACTGAGAAACTTAGAGATACGAAGAGACTCCAAAGTTTGAGAACATCATGAGTCCATCACTGGGTAAGTTGCATACTTAGATTACAGTTCAACGCTTACCGTAATTGGAAAGTCATAACAGTTGTAGTTGGGCATGTGATAAACCTTGTAGGATAGAATGACGTTTCAAGAAAACATGCATCCCCCCATTCCTTTTGGGGCTATACACTCAGGGCCTTCTGAATATTATAAGTAGAATGAAATCTGTGGCCACAGGAAAAACAAAAGAGCTTTTGTTTTGATGTTTCAATACTTATACCTGAATCAGAAATTAGATCAAGGCTTAACAGGTGTTCCAAAACCATGACCTGTGCCTCATCTAGAGATGTAAAAGGATGTTGAAGGAATCAGTCATATACCTTATTTTAATCGTAAAGAACCACATGGTTCACCTCGATTAATCTATAAAAGAGGATTTAAAGTTTTGTAGATTGGGGGAAGTTAAGTCTAGGTGGAGGCCACTTACTTCTTGCATACTCATATGAGTATGTGGCCAACACTACAGAATCCTACAGAGTCACACCGAACTCGCAACGGAAACGGAGTATGATGATTAAATTACAATGAAACAAACTTCACATGTAACTTTGATGAACCAGGCATGAGTAGCTGAGAGAATGTACATCTAACCCAAGGCGGCATTCTCGAGTAATACTTTATGTGCAGTGCGTGCACGGAGATAGCCAATCCGGTGCGTTCGTGCAAGTGGGAGATTGTTGGTTATGCCCGAACCCGATATTGTATCTCTCGGGTTATCGGATATCGACCCGATAACCATAACCGACATTATGGGCCCACTCGGGCCCAAGTATTAATTATGATTCGTATTAACTAATAATAGATTAATTAATCCATGATTGGGCTTTTAGAAAGCCCATTAGGTGGGCTTTTAGAAAGCCCACTAGGTCATGACCATATGGTATTATAAATACCCTAATATGACTCATAATTAGATACAACACACACAACCAAAAACCCTAGCCACCTAGAAATTCGAGCTCCCTTCCCTTGGTAGTCGAATTTTGGCTTGCTCCCCGGTTCAATCAACGGTTGATCATCTAAATACCGACAAGGATCTAACCTATCCTCCGAGGTGTTTTCCGGTCTTCTAAGACGTTCCCGAGTGACGTGGTGGACGAAATAGAGGCGCAACACTTGAGGCGTTAAATCCTAAATTCGGCAAACTCCAGAATCAAAGGAATCGGCAGTTATTCGGTACAGTTGGCAAAAGTACCAAAGTTTGGTAACGATCTCTAAACGATATCTTAATTCTCATAATTATGCTAGATCTTTATTGTTCGATGATATCCCGTGATTTCCGCCTCGGGATTGAGAAAAGTCATCGAAAAACCCAACACCAATGTGCGCTCATCACGTTTGAAAGGTATTGAGTATGTTATATCATGTATATCATTTGTGCTTTGTTGTGCGGAAAGAAATTTCAAAGCATATAGGATTTTGATTACTATAAATTGTTTTCTTGATTTTGCTTGTTTTGGCTATAACTTGTGTAATTTTAGTTTGCAATGAGTTGTGTTTTTAATTGCAACTTGTAATTTCAGTTTCATATAATTTTATAGGAATCCAACAAGCCACGAGTCCAAGTGTTAAAGACGTAGACACAAGGTTGCGGAAAACTTACTATATCCGGCGCACGCGTCCAAGCACAAGCAGAGCAAAAATATTATTGTGGTTTTAGTTCATTTCTTATTGTAGCTTTACATTTGCGTGTTGTAATTGTGAAAAGTTGTCTAAAGTTCGGCTCTAAAGACATTTTGGTAAAATTTAACCTTAATTAAAGTTTCAATTACTGATTGTAATTTTATACATAAATAAGTAATTCTAAATACATATCGAAATATATGTGGGAACATACATAAAATATATTTACAGTTTTTAGAATTTCGTAAATTTACAGTTAAACATGTTCAACATTTTTATAAAATTTTGTATATATATTTACAGTTTTTTAATTATATGTAAATATACTCAACAACAATTACGTTTCGTGTGAGATCATTGGATCATTGTGTATTGTGTGTTTATTTCCTGTTAAGCCTTTGATTTCACTACATGGGACGATGAATAGTAAATATAGTTACGTAAAAATACAGAATCCGAAATATATAATCGTAAATATAGTTACATAAAAAACAGAATCGTAAATATAGTTACGTAAATATAATTACAGATTCATAAATATAGGATCGTAAATATAATTACATAAATATAATTACGGATTCGTAAATATAGATACGTATTATAATTTCTTTTACGTAATTATAATTTATTTTACGTTATTACTAGCTAGAAAATAGAAACTTATTCCTTATCTTTTTCTTATTATAATTTCTAGAAAATAGGAGGGATCGAAATTTGATATTAAAACAAAGTTATTCAAATATTCCTACTTAGTAAGGAAGACTAAATATGCTACGATTAAGGGTTTTTTAAGCACTAATTGATTAATTATATGATGCTATAATCAAGGAACATTAATTATAAATAAATCGATAAATATTTTCCCATTATAAAGGATTAGTAGAATAAAATAATTAAAAAGGATTAAGTGAATAGTGGTCCATATTTCAATTAATTTGTGGTTTTGATTATTATAAATAAGTTTAGGCATTTTTTTGAAACCTTGAGTGAGCATTTGCTTCATTTACCCTAAAATATATGTACAATAGCTTAATAATGACATCTTCTTTTTTGTTTTTAAAATGGAAGCTTCATAAAATAACCAGCAATACACAACAAATTATATTATTAATTCTCAAGTTTTCATAATTCTCAAAATAACTTTTTCAATTTTCATGTTACCAAAATACTCCTTATTCTGTCCATTTTTCATAATTAATACGTCCTGAAAAATTAACAGTATTAGAGGTATAAAACCAATTTGTTAGAATTTGAGACTTGGTTTTCGGGTGCCCCAGTTTCGAGTTCAAGTTCGCAAATTTTATGACACGAATTCAGTTCTGATCTCCGGATATTAAAAAAACGAGTCTTACACCAAATTTTACTCTTAAAAGGAATGACAACTGAAAGAGAAACCAATAATTGTTGACGCACTATAAATTATTTAATTTTTAATTGGGAAACTTGCAAAATGGCTCAAAAAAATCATAATTCAACTTTTAAACTCATATTAAAAAAATGCATAATTCTAAACTTTGTCCAATTTAAGACATTTTTACCCTTGATTAATTAACTCCTAAATTGTCCCTAAATCTGCCCAGAAAATCTGAAGAAACTGTCCCAAGAATGTTACTCATACAACTTCCCACAAAACTGCCCAGAAAACTGTCTCTAAATTACCAAAAACTGTCCCCTAAATTCAAATTGTTGTCCCGAGGATCATAAGAAACTGTCTCAAGAATGTTAATCATACAACCTCCCCAATCTTAATCATGAGTAAAAATTTCTTAAATTGGACAAAGTTTAGAACTATGTATTTTTTAATGAGTTTAAATGTTGAATTATGATGTTTTTTTAGCCAGTTTTGCAAGTTTTCCTTTTAATTTTGTATCAAGTGAATATGAAAAATCTTGGAGATTATTCCATAAAAGAATATGTCAAATATTAATTGCAAAACTCTGATACTCCATAAACATTTGGTATTTTGACCTCTTAGTGCACTTAATTTGGTCAGTTTTGAGATATAATTTCCTATTAAACTTCTTAAGAATCTAGAGTAAAATACTTATAAATCAAAGAGCTAAAGGTGCAAGAAAGAAAATTTTACAATCAAAACAAAGATATAAAACAACAGACACACAATTCTGTAACATTGCAAATACATCCTATACCACAAGTACATGTAATTTTGACTTATAGTCACCTCTTAGAAAGAATAAAAATAAAAATAAAAATAAAAAATAAAAACAAACAAACAAAAAAATGCAATGAAAATGGAAGTTTAATTCTTCAATAAAAGGGCATTCATTCTTAACGAATTATCCCCATTAAGAGTAATAATAATATAAAATGATGTTGAAGAGTACACAAATACATCACGAGAAAGTCCTATGAACGCAACTGGGATTGCAAGGATATGCACAATCAATCTGCTTCACCGTTTTCCGCCCGAAGAACCAGTCTCCCACCGAATCTGCGATTGTCTGCTCATCATAGACACGGAAAATTAGAAATGAAAAAGAAAATCCAAATTGCTGAAACAGTTAGTAATAGAGCTTACGTAAGACTTGGTAAACGCTTGTAAGGCAAAAAAGGGAACGGGAAACGCTATTGAAGAAGAAAAATTATCAGGTATGTCTTTTTAACTTATCGTGTTGTCGCGGTTTCCCACTTAACATTTTCGTAGAAACGGTTACTCTTTGAACTTGTAAACAAAAGAAAATTCCGTCCTGATCATTTAAAGCAACCGGTTAAGCCATGTGCACGGCGTGCGGCGTAGTAGCACGAGCATAGAACGTGTATAGAAATTCGATGAAAAATTTACATGATTTTACAGACAAAGAGAATTTTACAGTTTACATGTTTAGATGGCGAAGTTGGCACTTGAAAGTTTAAAAGGGAAACTGCAACAAACAACAAATTCTGGGGGCATTGGCTGATAATTACGCGAAGAAGAACTCCGAGGAAAACTATAGTTTTAACAGTTTGCTTCATGCAATCAATGTTATACAAGAGAAGAGAAGACATTGTGTTACCTTGTTGTTTATTTTAGGAGAATACGGCGAATGCCATGTTTCCGTCATCCATGTCTGACAATGCCCGAAGCATGAATTTATGAACATACCTCCATCCTTGTTCTTTTTAAAATCACTCAGCGCTGTTAGAAGAGAATCCCTGAAACCTAAAACCGAAATAAAACTGAGTACATTAGCTCGGTGTCTAAATCTCTGCTAAAATGGGCATACTTGAAGCTACCTAGAGGATAAAGGTTTAAAACAGAAGGGAAAAAATAATAATTAACTTGTAAGGGCAGGATTAATAATATAAAGGAGAGCCTATTGGCAGCAGGCTCTCTTATGAAGATTATTACTCATGTAACTACTTCTAGCTTTTTATCGATAGTCATCAATCCACCTCTCAAATAGCTGATCAATTGTCGCTTTTGTTTCATTTATCGATTAGAAAACAATTTCCAGTCCGATTCTTATCAATTTATCATGACGCTGTTGATGTTTTACAGATCGAGATCGTGATCTCGTAATGGGAGCCGCGTTTCTGATGCATCTGAGTGTTAGGCTTTATGTCGTAGAGTTTGAATTGTTGTAAACGTCGTCGAGTTATAATTGTGTGTAATGTCATTTAGAAGGTTAATTGTTGTTTAGAGTTCAATTGAGTCAATTAGGTTGTAATTTTGTGCCCTATATAAGAGAGCTTAAGTCAATAAGAAAGGAACCAAAAACCAGTCAGAAAAATTTCTCTCAAAGAGGGGAGATTGGGTTCAGTGGTTGGCGGAATTCCTTGTCAATTCGATTTCCTAACCAATCTCTTAAAAGCTTAGTGTTTCTATTCTAGAGAGAGACTAGCTAGCTAAGACTGAGAGAACTATTTGGTTCAAGTTTCAACAAACTCTGACCGATTTATAGGTAGGCCAGAACGATACAAACCAAGTATACTTAAAAAGGACAGAACCAAAGTTCACTTTATTACGACACAAACTAAACAATGTAATTTAAATGATCTGACATAAATTTTAATTGTGTCAAGTAAAATGCGATAAGATAACATCGGTCCAAGCTCGTAACTAGACCAGTATGTCGTGGTTCCTTGCCAAAGAAGGCATCCGTAAAGTGAATATAAAAAATACCTAGAATTAAGCTTTCCATAACGTCCTTGTAAATTTCACAAGCAGTTGTCTGGATATAATTGATAAGTTCGATTTCTAGAGCCATTTTTTTTCAATAGAGACGAATCCTGTACTAAAATGTTCTATTCACTGGCATAAATGCTGCAAATATTCAAGTACCTTGAAGAATTTGAATCTGCCTAGGGTTGCAATTGCGAATGTTTAATCTGCATTCTCGCCAGTAACCATGAGGATCTGCTGCTTCCGGAACCAATATATTTTGTATCTACTTCGTCACACCAATGTGAATTATGCAAAAACCGGCAGGAAATCAAAATCTTAAGAAAACAAATCGGATCCAAATTCACCTGCCAAAAATCATAAGCCGGGTTGACAAGGAAGAGAGGGGTATTTATGTTCTTTATAATCTGTTGGGGAAAAATACACTTCCATTGCTGTTTAGGACAAAGCAAATAATGTCAGGTAGAAATTGAGATAGACAAAAAATACATTACTAAGTCTTATATTTGACAAATAATGATTAAAGAAGAAAAGATTACATGCCTCTGATGGATCAAAACCGGAAATACATTCCTTTTGCAAACTTCCCGCCACACCCTGAAGCATATGATTTCAGATATGATCAGCAATCTGCATCAGAATATTATACCTCAGTCACTAATACTGCCTCCTAGGGTTAAAGTACTTTATCGGCTCCCGTTCCCGGTACAGGTTTAAAAACTGATATCTTCTCCGCAGGTTTTATACAGTTCCTGGCCATCTGTACCGGTTTAAAAACTGGTACTGAAGAGGGACCAGGACCTGTTTTCACAAATTGCAATTGGGAAATTCCCAGTCCGAGTCCCAACCTTCTGTTCATTATTATTTTTTAAATATAATTTTATTATATTACTATAACACATAATTTTCATAAAATCGATTAAAACCTGGTTGTATAAACAAATTACTTTTACTAGTCCCGGTCCAGAGTTTAAACAAAAAAATACTGGTTCCCCCAATACCTTGGGTTTTCCCAAAACCGATACCTGGACCAGGAGGAGATTTTAAATTAACGGTAAGGAATTGGAGGAAAAACTATCAAAATCCTAAGTTCCCGGTTACGGTTTCACCCCTACTGAGTGTGCCTTCTAGACATTTTTTTTTGTTTGTCCCTTTGCTTATACTTAATGGTAAGAGAATCAGAGCTATTTTTAGATTTTATGTACATTTGTTTTTTCTTGTTAACTTTTCAAACTATTTATTTATCTGATGAAGGAAGGACCTTCTAATCTAACACTGAATAGACTTAAGATGGAATCTAACATGCACTGGTTCCAACAATATACAAACTCAGAAGACGATTACTGGGCTAAACTGATCTATAAAACATAAAACCCATACCATCAAGGATTAGAGCATAACCTGAAGGTTGATGACATCATTATAAAATGATCTCATTGTGTAATTTCCAGAAATATCCTTCCTGAAACGCATGAAACAATAATGACAATGATAAGATCTCTTTTCTTTTCTTATTCTTTCTGAAATATATAGTTTAAACAGGGGTTGTTTAATGCTAGCGTTCTTCTGTCAGGGCGGTAGAATACGGCACGGTCCTAATGTGAGATTTTATTCTTCACTGCTTAATGTTTAATTTTGAGAAAAAACTATAGGGTTTGAAGTGAATAATTCTTTTTATCCGGTCGATTATCTGCTAACAAGTTTCAGGCATTATTATTTCCAAAAGTTCTTCTCACTTTTCTCTGAAGAAAAGTTTGAGGACCGCAAACAGCGGGTCTCGGATTTCGGAAACCACTTCGAAGGGAAGATCAAGAAAGGCTCTCATTTCAAGTCATTACATATACCTAACTAATACACTAAGACGTTATTCATTATCTAAAAAACCATGAACCTAGAGAGAGCTTAAACTTATCAGAATAGACAAAAAGAATTGATGCACATGCTTACGACTTATGCATAAAACATACTCGTTAAGGAAAAACCCTGCGTCAGCTAGACATTTTACAGTTACGTCGTTTGGAAGACGATTGCGGAAGTCGTCACAGTGAATAAGAGTTGCTAAACCACCGGCAGAACATCCTGAGAGAAGAGCCTATGTAGAGATATCACACAGCACAGACAAATAACAAGTTTGATTAATATCGAATAAGAATTAAAATTTTCTCTTCCTTTATCAGCTCAATCACCCATTTCTCTAAGCGGCTTCTCATAACGATGCTAAGCAAGAGAAAGACTAGACAAAGCATTAAGCCTAATCAGCCCCTAAGGCCTAAGCTAGGCGCCTTAAGGCAGTCCTAATCCCGAATGGCAATAAATTGAAAACAACAAAACACCTTTAATGTAGTATAATAAAGGACTAAACATGCCTTCCTCCGATGATAAGTAATTACTGCGGCTCTACCATTACATCGTACGAATCCTATTTGTTTCATCGCAGATCTTATTAAAATCCAATGGCAATTTACAATAAGGAAATACCTGTTTTGCTTTCGACAAGCCGATATTGAGAAGCTCCTCCATATACACTTCCCATATCAGCTGGCCTCTAAAGAAAAACTTAGTCCCGTCCTACACCCAGAAAAATAAAGCAACATATCTATCATTTGAGCAATTTTCATTCAATATAAAAGAAAATTCGTCGATACGAAACGTACTTTTAACTTGCTCTCAGCCTCAGGGTGACCGGATAAAGAAGCGCCATCACAGTACCGCAGCTTCACCTTGTTCCAGTTATAGAAATCTGGAAAGGGCATACAAGCAAAGCTACTAGCTTTACATTTGTGGCTCAAAGCCTATGATGCAATTGAAACAGACTCGTCAATACAATAAGCACAATCACCGGGATTTTCTAACGGGTCACCACTTAAGATCCCGGAAAAGCGAACACGGCGTTGCATGAAGTCAGAGGAACCCAAAGCCGTCTTCTTACGAAGCGAGCACGTTTCCCGGGTGTTGCACCACCCTCCACCCTACACACCTCAATTCAAACCCAAAATGGCTTCTGTCAGAACATCAATGTCTGTCCTCCATTGATCCCCTAAATTCAAAGCTAAGAAACTCCATAGAACTGAATCAAACTGAACAAGTAAATGGAGTCTGATCAAACCTCAATGTGAAGAATCCAATTCTCGGAGCCAGATCCAAAACCTCTCTGGAAATGGTAACCAGGGAGACTTCCATCCAAACAGACTGAAACAGAAGAAAATAAATCAAACAATTCCAAATTCTCAACAGAGAAGAAGAAGAAGAAGAAGAGGAGAATGGATGAGTACGAGAAGCTCTGTCCTTGGCGAGGTGCGACAAGGTCAAGTCAACGAAATTGATTACTGGTAGCGAAGACCACGAAGCTCCATCGTGGGCGAAGGGGAGGAGAGAGAGCGCGAAGAGTGAGAGAGCGAAGACGGAGATGGCGATTGCCCAGTCCTTCTTGGAGAAGCGTCTCCACCAAAGGAGGCTGCGAAGCCGGAGGCTCATCGCCATGGAAGCTTGGCTGGTTCTCAACTCCACAGCTCCATCGTTGACTTGTGAATCGACAAAACCATCGAAGATCGATGATGTGAAGTATATTTGAATAAAGATGAACGTGGAAATGGAATATTATTAAATATGGAATTATTATATTTGAATAAATAAATTGTAGTAGTTTTCATCAACTACATATTTTGGCGCATATGCTAATAATATATATTAATATTAACATGTTTTACACGCACTTGAGGAAAGTATTTTTAGAAAATTAATTTTTGAAGCATCTAAACTTTAGGAATATTTGCTACAAAGTTAAGTAAATTGGAACAAATATATAATATTTTCCAATACCGAAATGTACAAAGTCGAGAAAATTGAAGCATTATGATATAAAGTTCTTTCTTTCGGCGACAAGCTGAGGCGGCATGTTATGTATACAATATGTTTTTAATGAAAAAATTATATAAAGTTAGGTGAATTGTGAGATAGTTATTTTTCATTCACACCTTGTTAATGTCGTTAATATTTTTACATGCTACTCGAAGGACTATTTGCAGAAAATACCAATATACAGAGAAGATGACACATATAAAGATATTAAAAGTTAAAACATTGAGCCAACTTTAGTCGTAGGGAGCAAGGCCTGCATCTTGAGCTCCTGATTTTAACGATTTTAATTATATATAGTATTTATATTAAATTAATTTTTAATTTTTAAATACATAGTTGATATAATATTGTACATTTTTGTCGTAGATGTCCTAAAATTTGTATGAACGTACGATTAGGCACATAAATGCGTTGTCCATAAAACTAGTGTTATGCGTACTTTTTGACTTATTAAAAGTATGGGCCCCAAAGACAAAAAGTCAGGCCCTTTGCCCCAAAAGACGGGGTCCTGAAGCAGAAGACAACCTTAAATGACCCCCACGACGACCTTAGAAAGTTCTTGGTGACCCTAGATGGCGATCACCAAAGTCATTGACGGCCATCTTGACGAGGCAAGCTTGTAAGGCGAGCTCCTCTGGCAAGGGCGATCTCCCGTTGACTTTGTCAACAACGAACCCCCTCCGCCAGGGAAGCTACTCTGGCGATGGCGACCCTCCTTGGACCAAGTCAACGTCAAGGTCTTAAGCATGGCGAGCCCCCATCAAAGACGTGCAATCCCTCGCCTACAAGACTTGACAAGGCATAAATTCATAACAAAACCAACAAGACAATTATAGCTCATAGGGGTATAAAAGGACCCTTCAAGGACGGCGTAGGACCCGACGAATATGCTCGCGTAACCCCCGAAGGACTCCGAGGCGAAGGACAAGCTAAACTCGTCGGACAACCACCCTGCGTGGGAAAGAATTCCAACGAGCTCCTATAGCAAGAGTAATGGCGCATTTTGGGTGAGGATATTAGCGGAATTTCCCCTTTTATCCCCCCAAAAGGTGGAAAAGTGGTTACATTTTTTCCCTATAGATAGATGCCCTCATTTCACCATTTCATACACAATTTTCGACCCCATAGGCCCTCTATTTAGATGCTGATCCTGCTTGTATAAGATCTTGGTCATATGCCTTTTAGTGAATAGTACTTATTAATGATAGTCTTATAAAATTATCTACGGGTTATATATAAACAAAAATGAATGTATAATCCTTAGTTTTAACTTTGCTTTTGTGTTAAGTCATCACGTTGAGTCTATGTGAGGAGGTTTGACAGCGGAGGGTGATTTTCGGCCTCAACAATTATCAGCTCCAACGACAATTCAAACCACCTCGTCATTCCTCCATTTACCACTAACGATGAACTACGTGATGAACTTATTATCTTTGAGATACATAAGCAGCTCTGTCATAAGTGATGGGGTGCGACATCAATAATTTCTTTTTTGCAGGTCCTCCCTCGCCGCCGAGACGTTGCCGTGAAGGAAAAACATCATGGATCGCTAGACACCGTAGAGGCTCATCCAAGAAGAATGATTCGCCTCCTGCTAGGACGACCTCTAGCCAACCCCCGTTGATTCCATCCCGACTACCCACACGACCACTGGGTTCGGCTCTGGGCTCAAACTGTGGACCAAATTCTACGTTAATCCATTTCCGAACATCAACAACTACGTTACATTATTAATGATCTTAGTTTTTTTTAAAGAGCTGATTATATTTAAAGTCATGTGTTATATGTAAATTTTAAACTTGGCACATATGTTTGATAAATTATATAGGTTTGAAATTTTAAGATATTTGTTACACAGCTCTCTCAAATTATTATTACACTTATGCACTTTTTTTTTCTCCTACGCTCATGCACTTTTTTTTTTCTCTTTATATCAATGATACGCATTCCTAATTTATTGTTTACTTCTCATTTTGTGTCCCTCCGACAGTCAAGCTCGGCTCTTATTAGAAGTGAGCAAAGTTGGCGTCTCGAGCCCCAACACAAGAGTCCTAATATTAATATTAATATATATATATATACACACACATATATTACGTTATTATTAAAACTATCAAAAATTTATTTAGCCTACAACTTCGACAAAATGACACTGTCATAGCTGGTCCGGCCATAATTAAGTGACAGTTAAACTGTGACAAGCAGTGGCGGGGCCGGTGGTGCGTAATAATTTTTTTTATAAGAAAACTATACTAAAAAAACAAGCACACAATTAACAATGATCACAAAAAGTAACAATAATCAACAATAACATTGTTATATATATATATATATATATATATATATATATATATATATATATATGTGTGTAGACAAATAGATATGAATTACCGTAGTATATAATAAAAAGGACGCCGCGTTTTAATTTTTGAAAGTATTGCATAGTAAATTTTGTCGTTGGTAGAAATATAAATATCCAAACGACTATAATACATTTTTAAACCCAAAATTAAATAAAAATAATTTATCTATATTTTCATGATGTAATAAGCGAATATAAGAATGTATCTATATTTTTAGTCACTGAAAAGAAATAACAAAAAGAAAAGCTTAAAACTAAGAAAGAAAAATAAACAAAAATTAGGGACTAACCCAAGAGTCGAACTCGGCTCCTATATCCTAAGAAGAGAGACTTGGTAAAATTACTTTAGCCTGTTGGGCTGAAAGCTATTACATGTCCTATGTTGATCCATTAAGTATTATACTGATATTTTAATTATTCTTTTTACTCAAACGTCGTTTTTCAGGTGGTGCCCGAACGTACACTAAGGTCTACGTAGCTCTGCCCCTGGTAACAAGTCACATGTATGAGATATAAGTACATGTTTATTGCAACCTGATCATAATTCAAGTTCAGTCATGGGCGAAACTATTAAGCCCGAACAAGGTTGCTCGCTCTCCACCTGATTCAAAGCGATATTATAATAAATTAATATATACAGTTGTATCAATATATATAAACTGTATGTAAGTGAATATTATACCTCAATTTTAGTTATCTCTTTTTAGAGACTAAGAAAAGACTAAGATTCAAATCCATCAATTTGATTTATTTATTTTTAAATATATTTAGGGTCTCTCTATACTAGTAGTCATCTCTTCGTATATAATATTTTTTGTATAATTACTACTAAATATTTTATCAATTTATAAAATTAATTATAAAATATTTTAAATATCATATCGTATTAAAAATATTTGATTTAATTTCTTTTTCACTCCTCTCGTGAACATTCCTAGCTATGTCCCTGGATTAAGTTACGAGTTGACATGAGGGATGAATCATGAATACATGACTATATGAACTTAGGAAGTTAACGTTTTCTAAAAAAGACATGTGAAAATAACAAAAGGAATTCAATTATATGAATTAGAACATTTAGTGTCATTACATCCACAAGCAAAAGCAGTAAATTGGGTAGAAACTAAACGTCAAAAAACATATGCTACGAACATAATAAATAGAGAAATTTGCGGCGAAAATCATCAAAGTCACTAAATTCTTGTAGATAAATCACTGACGCATATTTTTTGCGGAAGAAAATCATTAACGTCATAAATTGTTTGCAGATTATTAACTAACGTCTATTTTTTGCGGCAAAAATCATTAACGTCATCAATTGTTTTCAGATAATTTACTAACGTTTATTTTTTGCGGCGAAAGTCATTTATCCTACAAATATTATATGAAAATGTTAAATGACATGTTAGCAGCCTACATCTCCCTTGCCACTTATCTCAAACAAGGATAACCCATTTTAGTGAACTATCATTTAAAATTGGGATATTTGCGACAAAGTACAACAATGTTTTAAAAAATTATATTTATTGTGTTAAAAGTTTCCCAAAAACGAATATAACCCTGTTGTAAATTTCAATTTTTTCGGGTAATATATTTCTAATTTATTTACCATTGTCATATCAAATTCTAATTTTTTCAGTAATATTCTTATTTATTTATTTATCACAATTTGTTACATAATGTATTTGCATATGGCATTACACTTTTTGTTTAGTTATTTGCTAAAATATTATGTAATCTAGATAGTAATTAATTATCTTACAGTAGCAAATTATTTGCTATAGTATTATCTTATGATAGCAAATATTGTAGCAAATCCTTAAACATATATGTGCAATGTCGTTGCGAACACATTGTGATAGATAACGTATGTCACAACTTGTGATAAATAAGAAGTTGTAGCAGATAAATTAGAAATAGTATCACAAAAAATTAGAATTTCAGAACATTAATAAATAAATCATAAATATTGTCAGGAAAAAAATGGAAGGTAGATATGATTATGTTTTAGTTTCTTGGAATTTCGGCCATGGTAAAATTAATTTTAAAAGTTTATGGTACATTTGCCTTAAAATCTATATTTGAAATAATGTTATCACTAAACGTGTTGTCGTTGTTGGAGACAAGTGATGAATGCGATGTAGGCTGATGATAGGTCATTTAACGTTACCAGATTACATTTGTTAGAAAAGACTGATGTTAGTGACTATTGGTGCAAAAATAGACGTTAGTGATTGATCTGCAAGAATTTAGTGACTTTGATGACTTTTGCCGCAAAAAATAAATGTTAGTGACTTATTTGCAAACAATTGATGACGTTCCGCAAAAAATATACGTTAGTAATTTATTTGCAAAGATTTAGTGAGTTCAATGATATTCACCGCAAATTTTCCTAATAATAATGAAACGAACGGTCTAAAAGGAATGAGAAAGTTATATTAATTACAATAAAAACAACAAGGGATAATAGCGGCATAAGTCCTCAACCTTTACTCAACTGGGGCGGCATAGCCCCAACCCCATTTAATAGCGGTATAAGTACCAAAAGATGATTTCCGTCCATATTTGACTAGCGGAAGTAGTCAACGTTTGCGCGGTCAGCTTCTCGTCAACGTGGACGCCACGTAATCCGACATGTCACCATACACGTCATCCTCGTGTCATCAAATTTAATGCAAAATTAAGGGTGATGGAGGGATTCAATTAATTTTGCATTAAATTTGATGACGCGAAGATGACGTGTATGGTGACATGTCGGATGATATGGCGTCCACGTTGACGAGAAGCTGACCGCGCAAACGTTGACTACTTCCGTTAGTCAAATATGGACGGAAATCATCTTTTGGTACTTATACCGCTATTAAATGGGGTTGGGGCTATGCCGCCCCAGTTGAGTAAAGGTTGAGGACTTATGCCGCTATTAAGAATGGGTGCGTTTGGCACGGCTTATTTAGCCTTGTTTTTGTTTATAAAATAAACTTAACCGCTATTAAGGTGTTTGGCAAAATTGTTTTTCCAAAAAACACAAAATTGATTTGAATTTTTGTACATGAATTGTAAAAGCTAGGATTCGTGGCTTTTGGTTTTTTCTAAAAACAAAAATACGGTTTTAGTCTATTTTAGTCTTTTTAACTTAAATATTTTTTTTTACCAAACGCTAAAACAGTTTTTGTTATGATTTTATCAATATTGCTTCATGATTCACATTTGATAGATGACTCTTAACCAGCAAATTCGAGCACAAAGAGTAACTTCCTAAAAAAAATGACTTTTAATTATTAAATTATTATTTAACTTATCCCATATTAGTAAAATTTAAATTCAGCCAACAAAAAATATATAAAATATAAATGATATAGATATTTGGAAGCAAGTTTTTGTTTTTTTTTTAACACTCTGACTCTATTAACTAGTGTTAGTTTTTAAAAGTTATTATTACCGGATCGAAACTACAGGCTAATATATGGAAAAATTATTTGTTCGCCATCGCCACGTGAAACTTTATAAGAAGACGTTAACAAAAAAATAAAATAATTTACATGAAAAAACGTTATAATACTAGAAATTTATACGAAATCTGAGTATTTATTCTGCAGATTATATATAAACAAACTCGTAATTATTCCACTTCCACTCATCACATACACATTCCGAAAAAATAATTCATCATTATGTCCGATATTAAAAATAAAATAAAATAAATCAGAAAAAAAAACAGATAATAGTAGTAATTTTTTTTCATGCTAATCATTCTTATTTTAGGGAATTTTTATATTTCCAAGATTAATTCGTGTGCTTGAACACACACACACACACAAATATATCTATTTATTATCTTATAATATCCGTACTTGAATGATCATCATTCATCAACTTACTTTCACCAAAGTTTGCACAAAAATCATCATATATTATTCAAGAAACTTGACCAAAAAAGCACCAAATTATTCACTACCTTCTGAATCTGTACAACCACAAACTAATCATCATTTTTACATTTTTCCCGAACAACAGTGGCAATTTCGTAAATAATACAGAGAAAAAGCAACCAAGAAACAAGCTTCGGTACGTACGTGTGTGGATCAATCTTCTTTATCTTCCGAATCTCTGCGAGGCTTCTTCCTCAGCTTCAAGAGGAACCGATCGGGACTGGAATCCGCGTCCACCTGCGGAAACGTCGCCTCGAATTCGCGCTCCGAGAAATCGAACATCAGGTTTCTGCAGGCGGCGGTGCGCTTGACCGGCGATTTTCTCTTCGCGCTCGGCTTAGGCTTCCTCGGCGCGGGCGGACACTGCTCCGTCGCCGCAAGAATCTTGTTCTCCAGCGCCGTTGGAGTTCGGAATCCGTCGTCGCCTTCTTCCTCCGCTGGCGAATCTGTGCACTCTCCGACCGACAAAGGCAGCGACGGCAACGAATCCGCTTTCTGTTCGTGATCGGACGACGACGTAGCGACACGATCTTCTTCTTCTTCTTCTTCTTCTTCTTCTTCTTCTTCTTCTTCTTCTTCTTCTTCTTCTTCTTCATCCGGCGGTGCTCGTTTGCCGAATTGCTCGTCGCCGTCGTCGTCGTCGGGGTGACGGTGATCTTTGACGAGAATCATCTGATCCAAATTGAGCAAATGCAGGTCCATTGGCGATGGAGAATCTCTTTCTCTCTCTAGGCTTGTTGGGGAGGAGAGAGCTGATTCGATTCGAGCAGAAGCACACGTAATTTTAGAGAGAGAAGGAAAGGAGTTTATATAGTGACTGCATTGGATCCTTCGCCAAATAGGGCGGGTTGAATTGAAACCCTCAAACCCCAAACGCCGTGACTTATTGATATTACGGATAAATACGGTAAAAGTATCTAATGTTGTTTAAAATACTGTGATTGGGCTGATTGGATTTGCTATGATTTTCCATGTATTTTGGTCAAATTAAAATATTTTGCTACGAAAAATCGTAAAATATAAAAAGGATTGTTCCCGGCATAAGTATTATTTTTTTCTAAGCAGTAACGATAGTTCAACTCTTTTTTTTATCTGGATAAAGTACCAATGTTGGTGCTATATAATATTTAGTTGTAAAAGCTAAAATGTACTTGCCTTATATATAATTTCACAACATTAATACTTTGTCCCGATAAAAAAGAATTGAAACTTTTAGATGTTTTTTGTTTTCTTTCTAAAACTATTGGTACTAACGGATAAAGGTGGGATTAGATCAATCCAAAATGCAAAATTTTACGATTTCAGTGTTTAATCAACTTAATTGAAAGCATAAAAATACGCCTTGTTATTTTGATAAATGTGTGAGTACTTTTACCACACTTTTAATTGTTTTAAGTTGTATTTGTTTTAAGGGATAATAGCGGCATAAGTCCCCAACCTTTACTCAACTGGGGCGGCATAGCCTCAACCCCATTTAATAGCGGTATAAGTATCAAAAGATGATTTCCGTCCATATTTGACTCACGGAAGTAGTCAAAGTTTGCGCGGTCAGCTTCTCGTCAACGTGGACGCCACGTAATCCGACATGTCACCATACATGTCATCTTCGTGTCATCAAATTTAATGCAAAATTAAGGGTGATGGAGGGATTCAATTAATTTTGCATTAAATTTGATGACGCGAGGATGACATGTATGGTGACATGTCGGACTATGTGGCGTCCACATTGACGAGAAGCTGACCACGCAAACGTTGACTACTTCCGTTAGTCAAATATGGACGGAAATCATCTTTTGATACTTATACCGCTATTAAATGAGGTTGGAGATATGCCGCCCCAGTTGAGTAAAAGTTGAGGACTTATGCCGCTATTATTCCTTGTTTTAAAAAGGCAGCTTTTGGGTTGCTTTGAGGCGTCGACGCACGTGGGTCGCTATAGACGGGGCCTCCTTGTTCGATGGGATTGTTAAACTTCTCTCCTATTTATCGCATCTCTCCTTTATGGCTTAATTTTAAATTCGATGGTAAAAATGATTAAAGTTACGTTTTTTTAGAGCTGTAATATCTCATAATAGAATTTAGTTCAAAGTTGTTTCAACTTTCAACTCTAGCGTGTCCTAAAAAACTCTTCAATTACGTTTTTTAAGTGGAACTGAATCTATGTTTTGAATTACTGTGTTATTTAAAAGTCGTTTTCATAATTTTTTTAAAATAATTAAATCTAAACAACAAAAGTTTCGTTAAATCTAAATTACCTAAAATAAATGTAATGTTAGGTATTAAAATGCTAAACAAATGTGAGTTTAGTTATTTTTACCATTGGACTGTAGTATTAAGCATCAACAATAGTGATTTTTATCACAAAATTTAAGGTCACGTAGTAAAGTGTTATAAACTAAAAAAGATAAGGTATTTTTGCTAAAACTCCAATTATTAGAAACTTCCATACTTGTATTTTAGCATCATTATTTTCTAAATAATCATCCATTTAATTTTACGTGATTACTTATTATCGGTAAGCAATGATTTATGTTGAGGTGGTGTCTAAAATAATTTTTTTAATAATTAGTTTAATGTAAATTTCAACTTTCTTTTTTTACAAATAAATAACAACAATCACATAATAACATTGCAATTTCTACTAAAAAATAAATAAATAAAGTTACTTTACAAAATATGATATCGATTTTTCATTTTTATATTTAAAAATATCGTATTATAGATTCATCGTCAAGACTCGACAGAAACATAAATATATGTCTCGATGACTACGTTTTGACGCATTTTAAATAAATAATTATATTTATTTATCAGTTTTGAATGAGAAAGAACTAAAAGTGGAAAAATCATAATAATAAAATAGTTATAATACGTTGAAACTGTGTAAAAATGTGAACAAAATGAGCAAAAACATGAAACAATAATAAATCGCTTTGAAACTTCACGATAGAGATGGCGATTCGCGGCCAATGTAATGAAATGACCATTGGTTACTTTAGTCATCCGATTTTTTTAAAATATTTCGGTTCACATTGATCGAAATATTTGGTACTTTAACCATGATTTGCCCTATTATAATTATTGATATTTCATAACAGAATACATCATTCCCGACTTAAATAATCCTGAATCTGAACGACTGAACCTGTAAATTTTGAAAATGCTAGCGCCTATATTTATCCTATACATATTAGTCACCACGTAGTCATCAGTAGGACAGCTTTTTTTAGTTGTTTAATTACTACTTAATAACTAAACCATCAATTGGTCTCATAAGCTATTTCAGTCCTTCCCTGATTACCATTTATTTTGTTCTGAACAAGCTCTATCTGCAAGACATGATTTTCGTTCCTTTTTATTTCGTCGCTACTGAAATTGTTATTAAGAATAGCCTAAACCGGTAAAATCTCTATAAATTAATACTCATTAAATTAATAATCTCTCTAAGATAATAATTTTTCCCGGTCCCGACTTAGGCTAGTGTAAAAATGATCCATCTCGATTAGATACTAAGATAATACTTTTTTTGAGATCTCTATATAAAACTATGGTCCCAATAATATCATAAATTAATAATACTTGAAAATTACGTAAATATCTAAAACGCTTTCTGATGTTGCTTGTTTTGTCTTAAAACTTAAATCTTGGTAGAGTGCATCTCTAATTTTTATGATCCCATCAAAAGGTTGAGGAGTCGTGTTCTTGAACTGTACCAAAAAGTTTTCAAGAGTCCTAGATGCAATGAGTGCATCTTTACGCGAAACTGGTTCCAACGCCCATGTATCGTCTTCAATTTCATCGTCATAAAGGATATAAAATCAATTGTATTTGTAGAGGGGGATTTTTACCGCCGTGCAGTCACAAAGATAATCGAAATAATTAAATAATTATGGACAATACGAATATCTCTGATTTATTATGATTCCGAGAGGACCCGGTTTCTTCCGTTTGATAGCTTGGACAATCGAAGATTACACACTCTAACCCTTGGGAGATCGAGAATGCTATGAATAAGCAAACTCGAAGACTCAAGGATTTATTCTCTCAAACTCACGATAATAATGGATATTGAATACTGGAATAGATTTATGCTAGGTTTACATTCGTATTTATAGGTTTGAAGGTCTTCTAGAATATTCCTCAACTCTTGCTAGGGTTCCCTTCTGAATCGCTATGATCGTTGTTGACCTTCCTTATTTTGCGTTGGATATCCCACGAAATCTTTAACCGAATAAGCCAATCTTCCCTTCTTTCTCGCGATCTCGAATGAGTTCCTCTTTTAACGCGATTAGGCTTTCCCGAAGAGCTTTTCCTCGATGAACTTCCCTTTTCGCGACGAGATGTTGGGCCGGCTTTATCGGATGCTGACTTCTCGTGGGCTTCGCTTGCTGGGCCTTAATTTCTTTATTCTTTCATGGGCTTGGGTTCTTCAAGCAATCCTCCTCTCGCTTTATGTCGTTTATTCCACAAACGACAAAGGGTGGTGTTAAGAAGAGATTTGACCAAATCTGACCTTAACAGTTAGTCCCCTATTTTATCGAGTGTGAACGGTATGCACCGGGCTCTGTCGTGATGAAGTGCTTGGCACTGATTTGTCGGCGATGAGCTTGTCGGTATGCACCGGGCTCTGTCGCGATGAAGTGCTTGGCACTGATTTGCTGGCGATGAGCTTGTCGGTATGCACCGGGCTCTGTCGCGATGAAGTGCTTGGCACTGATCTCTTTTTGTGATACGTGTTTATTTGAATCAGCGATAGAATATTGTCTTAAGAGACGAGCCTCGTTAAACCCTTCGAGTCCCCCAATGGGTGCGGCTCGCGAGGGAAGAGTACTCCATGTTGTATTGAATAAAGCCGAAGCCAATCGTGCGGATCCCGAACAAGTAGGGTCGGGAGTCCCCTGTTAAATAAACTTAAAATAAAATAGAAAGACTTAAGAAAAATAGAAAAGAAATCTTAACTGAAACCCGAAATCGTAAGGCGCCGATGACGTTCTTTATTGGTAGAATTTCTTCAAGTGCTTAACATTCCACCTTCTTATGACCTTGACTCCATCGGTGTTCTTGAGTTCGTATACCCCTGGCTTGACGATGTGGGTCACTGTATAAGGGCCTTCCCAGCTTTCACCTAGCTTTCCCGCGTTAAGCTCGGCTGTGTTCTGGAACACCCTTCTGAGGACCAGTTCTCCGACTCGGAACCTTCTCGGTCGCACCTTTTTATTGTAGAAACGGGCGATGGTGTTCTGGTAATTTGCTATGTGAATTCTGGCTCGCTCCCGCTTTTCGTCGATGTGGTCCAGCTGATGAAGCAGGTCCTGGATGTTGTCTTCTTCGTGGTTTGGTGCCCAGGATCGCCGGAAACTGGGGACTCCTACTTCCACCGGGATCACCGCTTCCACCCCAAATGCTAGAGCAAAAGGAGTTTCTCCGGTGGCTGAGTGTGGCGTTGTCCGATAAGCCCAAAGTACTCCAGGGAGTTCATCTGCCCATAGCCCTTTCTTCTTGTCGAGCCGCTTCTTGAGGTTGTCGGTGATCGTTCGATTGATTGCTTCGGCGTTCCCGTTCCCCTGGGGATATCTTGACGTTGAAGTGTTCAGCTTTATCTTCCATCGTGCGCAGAAATCTCTGAACTTCCTCGAGATGAATTGTGACCCGTTGTCTGCGATTATCTCCCTGGGGAGTCCGAAGCGAGTGATTACGTTCTTCCAAACGTAACTCTCAACATCGGAATCCTTGATATTGGCGTAGGCTTCGGCTTCGGTCCATTTGGTGAAGAAGTCCGTGACCACCAGCATGAACCTCTTCTGTCTTGCTCCGATTGGCATAGGACCGACGATGTCCATGGACCACTTCATGAAGGGGTAGGGCACCGATACTACCGATAGTTCTTCGGCCGGGCAGTTGATTACTGGGGCGTGTCGCTGGCATTTCTCGCACTTCCTGGCGTGGTTGGTGCAATCCGCTCGCATTGTTTCCCAGAAGAAACCTTGTAGCTTGGCTTTCCTCAATAGGTTGCGTCCGCCTGAGTGGTTACCGCACTCTCCGCTGTGGATTTCTTCCATGACGTAGTTCGCCTCTTCTTTGCCTAGACAGCGTAGGTAGGGGCCTACGAGGCTTTTGAAGTAAAGCCTTCGGTCTATGATCGTGTATCGAGAGCTCTTAGTCTTTATTTTCCGCGCCTCTTGTCGATCTTCGGGTAACTTTCCTTCGACCAAATATGCTCGGATGGGGGTCCGCCAATCTTCGTCTTCGGTCTCTTCTACTATTCCTGGTTCTTCGTCCTCGCTCTCTTCTTCTTCTATGAGCTGAGTTTCTTCGTTGTTTTCCTTCTGGACGTCGTCGCTGTCACGAGTGTTGTCCTCCTCGTTGGTTTGTCCTTCTTCGCTTACTTTTAGCTTCTTCTTATCGGGCCCTTCGCTTCTCTTGATGCTAGGCGTCTGAAGCGTTTCTACCGTAATCGATCGGAGCTCTCCTACCTGGGTGGTCGACCCCAGGCTCGCCAAGGCGTCCGCGTGGTTGTTGTCTCCTCTGGACACTTGTGTTAAAGTGAAGAAATCGAACTTCTTCTCGAGAGACCTGACAACCCCAGCGTAGTCTCTCCGATGCGTCGTATACGGCTAATGCTAGCTTCTCGATGGTGGGATACTTCGTTTCGGCGTCGAGGAGCTTTCTGCTGATATACGAGACTGGCTTTTGCTCCCCTTTCTCCTCTCGAACTAGCACCTGGCTTATTGCTTGATCGGACACGGCGATGTACAGGAAGAGCGGCTCTCCGGGTTCTGGCTTCGTCATAACGGGCGGCGACGATAGATAGGTCTTTAGTGCTTGGAAAGCTTCTTCGCACTTGTCGGTCCATTCAAACTTCTTGTTTTTCCTCAACAGCTCGTAGAATAGAAGAGTTCGGTCTGCTTGTCGTGAAATGAACCGCCTTAGCGCGTTGATCCTTCCTGTCAGCTTTTGAACCTCTCGCCGGTTTCTTGGCGATGGCATGCTCTGAATGGCTTCGACCTGTTCGGGGTTTGTTTCGATTCCTCGTCGGGTGACCATCTGACCTAAGAATTTCCCGGATGAGACGCCGAAGGTGCACTTAGTGGGGTTCAGCTTCATCTGGTGTTTGTTGAGGACGCCGAAGCATTCGTCCAAGTGCTCCACGTGCATTGCCGCTTTTAGAGATTTGACGACCATGTCGTCGATGTATACCTCCATGCTCTTCCCGATCTGTTCGTGGAACATCTTCGTCATTAGCCTCTGGTAGGTCGCCCCGGCATTTTTCAGACCGAAGGGCATAACCTTATAGCAGTAGGTTCCTCTTTCGCTGATGAAGGCTGTCTTCTCTTCGTCGTCTAGATGCATTCGGATCTGGTGGTAGCCTGAGTAGGTATCCATGAAGCTTAAGAGCTCGTACCCGTAAGTGGCTTCGACAAGGCGATCGATGTTCGGCATCGGGAAGCTGTCCTTCGGGCACACTTTGTTGAGATCCGTGAAGTCGACGCACACTCTCCACTTGCCATTCTTCTTTTTAACCACGACGGTGTTGGCTAACCACTGGGGATATTTTACCTCCCTGATGGTCCCCATAGCGAGCAGCTTGTCTACTTCGTCGTTGATGATCTTGTTCCGGTCGGAGGCCATCTTTCTTCGCTTCTGTATGACGGGCTTGTGCCCGGGGTCCGTGTTGAGCCGGTGGGTGACCATCGTCGGATCGATCCCGGGCATGTCTTCGTGAGACCATGCGAAGCTTCTTCGGTTCTTCTTCAGGAATTCGACCAGCTGAGCTTTGATATCTGGCTCGAGTCCTGCGCCTATACCGACGGTTCGGGTCGGATCGGAGTCATCGATGCAAACCTGTTCTACCTCTTCGAGCTGCGGGCCTCCTAGTCTTTCTTCGGCTGTTTGGTCGTCCACGTCTTCCGCGTTGAGGATCTTGGGGGTGCCCGGGGGTCCTCCTTTTCCCTTTTTCCTGCGTCGCTTCCTCCTGATCGTCGATGGTGGAGGCGGAGCAGACGCGGCTAGTTGCTATTGAGCGGCTGGCTTGCTGCCGCTGTACTCAGCCTTCTCGACGTCCTTGGGCACGCTCATTGCTCGGAAGTGCATCATGTAACAGATGCGATAGGCTTCGCTGCTCCCTCGGACTTCGTCGATGGTTCCTTCTACCCGTCCGGGGAATTTGATGCATCGGTGATATGTGGACGGGACGGCCTTCATCGAATGAATCCATGGTCTCCCGAGGATTACGTTGAAGTGCGATCGCACGTCCAATACCATGAATTCGGTCATCCGATGGACGGTTCCGGCGTAGACGGGGAGATTCACCGTTCCCAGCGAGATAGCTACGTCTCCGTTGAAGCCAGACACCTTGCGCGGACGGCCTCCGATGGCCAAATCTTCGATCTCCATTCGTGTCAGACAGTCGTAAGTGATGACGTCGAACGAGCTTCCATTGTCGACGAGGACCGCGAGCAACGTCGCATCCTCCTATGTTGAGCTCTAAAACTAGGGCGTCGTCGTGCTCGTCTGCGCATACTTCTTCGTCGACGAACTCTATCGTCGTCTTCTGACCGGTCATCCGCGCATCTTCCTGAGCGGACTCCTTCCCTCTGCGTTGGTAGGCCTTGATGCTGTTGATGGAATCTTCGCAGAGGCGAGATCCTCCCATGATCAGGTCGATCCTTGGTCTTGCGGCTGGTCTCCCATCGTTCGGGCGTTCCCCCGATGCTTCCTCGATCGTGAGGCTTCTTTTTGGGGCCTCCTGGTTTCCTCCCGCGCGCTGTGCTGGCGCCTCCCGCTTGTTCGGCCACGATCGGTTGTCGTTGTTCCATGGCTGAGTGGGCTTTTGGGAGACGTCTTGGAATTCCCCCTGCTCGATCCTCCTTTGGATCATCTTCTTCAGAGTGGCACACTCGTCGGTCGCATGACCGTGGTATTCGTGGAAAGAGCAGTACTTGCTCATGTCTCTCGGCCAAGGCTTTCTCTCGTAGCTGCCTCGGCCACCGGAATGACCTCCTCGGCCACCCGAAAATCCTCCTCGGCCTCCAGAATAGCCTCCTCGGTTGCCAGAGTAACCTCCTCGATTCTCCGGAAAGCTTCCCTGGTTGCTCGGGAAGTATCCTGGTTGTGAGTTTCCTTGTGGGAGTTCCTCCTGCCGATTGCCTTCGCGGTTTCCGAGCACCTCTTTCTTTCCGTCCACCTGGTAGACTCCGTGTCTAGGGTTTTCCCTGATCCTTCGCTCGTCGGCCCCGTCTCTGCTTCTCCGATCTCGTCGTTCCCCTTCTCTCCTTGTTCTGGACGACGATCCCTCTCGTCCGTCTCTAGTTTCCTTCCTTTCTGGCCTGGTTCGGCCTTCAGCTTCCTCTTCTAACCTTTTCTTGATCGCCTTATTTTCCTCCATGTCCATGTAGATTGTCGCTTTGTGGAGCGCGTCTTCTATCGAGTTTGGCAGCGAGACGCACAGTTCGTCGTTGAACGGAGATTGGTAGTACAAGCCATGCTTCAGAGCTTGGACCGAGACGACGTCCTCGATCTTCGGGATTCGGAACATGAAGTTCTTGAATTTCTCTATGTATTGCCGAAGAGGTTCGTTCTTCCCTTGCTTGACATCGAAGAGGTTGGATACCGTCAGCTCCGTCTGTACGTAGATGGAAAAGTGTTTTAGGAAGAGGGCGACCAACTCGTCGGAGGTGTTGATGGAGCCCGGCGTTAATCTCGCGAACCAGTCGCTGGCGCGGCCCTGCAAACTCGCGATGAAAAGTCTGCACAAGACGGCTTCCTTCCGGACCTCCTCGCCCCCGATGTGGTCCGTCGCGATTCGGAATGACTTCACGTGTGTATGGGGATCCGTATCCCCTTTGTATGGCGTGAGTCTGATCTTTGGTAATTCCTCCAGGTCTATCTCCCGAATCCTCGTCGTGAACGGGGTGATTCTGGCTTCCCGCACCATCCTGTCGATTTCTGGCGCCGAACTCGTCGCCTGGTGCACCTGCGATGCGACTTGTCCGAGTTTGGCCTCCATCTTTGCTGACATTAAGGCCATCGCCTTGGCCACCTCTTCGGCCACTCTTGCCTCCACGTCCGTCGTCGCATTGCCCTGTGTGTTCCCCGGCGTGTCCTCCACTCGATTCGCCGTGGTTGGCTGGACTGCGTCCGTGTCGAAGAGGTTCCTGATGAGCGATGGGGTTGACATGCTTACCGGTGCGTCCGTCGTCACCGTGTCTCTGCTGGCGCTTCCCCCGGCTCCTCGTGCGGTCGATTCTGCTATCTGGTTCGTCGGGCGCGGTCTCTCCGCGCGCTCTAGGAGGCTTGCGAGGCGTCTGTTCTCCGCGGCCTGCTCCTCTATCTTTCGGGCGGACTCCTCGGCTCTGCTTGTGACCTCCGTCATCTTTGCGATGGCCTCGGCCAGCTGTTGTTGCATTCGCTGCATGGTTTGCTCCTGGGCGGAGCTGGCTTCCTCGGTTGACATTCTCCTTCCTCCCTTCGATTTCCTGGCTGTGCGATAGAAAGAAACAAAGCCCCCTCGGTGGGCGCCAAACTGTAGAGGGGGATTTTTACCGCCGTGCAGTCACAAAGATAATCGAAATAATTAAATAATTATGGACAATACGAATATCTCTGATTTATTATGATTCCGAGAGGACCCGGTTTCTTCCGTTTGATAGCTTGGACAATCGAAGATTACACACTCTAACCCTTGGGAGATCGAGAATGCTATGAATAAGCAAACTCGAAGACTCAAGGATTTATTCTCTCAAACTCACGATAATAATGGATACTGAATACTGGAATAGATTTATGCTAGGTTTACATTCGTATTTATAGGTTTGAAGGTCTTCTAGAATATTCCTCAACTCTTGCTAGGGTTCCCTTCTAAATCGCTATGATCGTTGTTGACCTTCCTTATTTTGTGTTGGATATCCCACAAAATCTTTAACCGAATAAGCCAATCTTCCCTTCTTTCTCGCGATCTCGAATGAGTTCCTCTTTTAACGCGATTAGGCTTTCCCGAAGAGCTTTTCCTCGATGAACTTCCCTTTTCGCGACGAGATGTTGGGCCGGCTTTATCGGATGCTGACTTCTCGTGGGCTTCGCTTGCTGGGCCTTAATTTCTTTATTCTTTCATGGGCTTGGGTTCTTCAAGCAATCCTCCTCTCGCTTTATGTCGTTTGATCCACAAACGACAAAGGGTGGTGTTAAGAAGAGATTTGACCAAATCTGACCTTAACAGTTAGTCCCCTATTTTATCGAGAGTTGACACGTCGCGACGCGTCGTGGCGTGTGCGGTCGCGGCGCGTCGCGAGTTGGTCGCGAATTGAGGGAAAGAGAGAGACAGCGAGGTTTTTTTGGGTTGCGGCAAAAGTTGTATATTTGGTTCTGATGTTTAACTTTGTTAATTGTTAGTTTTTAACTGAATTTAAATGTTAAAAATGTAAATTTGTAACATAATATTATTTTTAAATATTTAATAACAAATAAATAAATATAACAAATAAATAAATATAACAAAACGAGATATTAAAAAAAAGAGTTGTATTATTCATTGTGAATATTACAATAAGGTGGAAGAAAGCTGTAATATTCAGTGTAAACATTACAAGATGCCTCACTAAAACCTCTCTTGTAAAACCCTCCTTAGGGACTAAAAACCAAGAGAGGAAAGATCACATCATTATTGGCTCTAACTTTGCATCACTCCGGGAACCAGGCGTTAAACCTTTCAGTCATAAGCTCAAGCTCGGTTGGTTCGGAACGTTGGCCGATTACGGGGTTGCGGAACATCCAATCGTTCAACACCACGGCTTGCTCGAGGTGTGTGTTGGTTATTGAGGACCTCCGATCGTCGATGATGTTCTGAGCTGTACTGAATGCGCTCTCCGATGCAACGCTTGAAATGGGGATGGACAGGATGTCCCTCGCCATTATTGCCAATATCGGGAATCTTTCCCGTTCATTCTTCCACCACCTGATGACATCGAACTCAGTTGATTGGTCGTCGATCCGAAGGCCGTAGTACCGCTTCACTTCGTCTGGTGCGCCGTCGGTGTCGTCCGTCCGTGCCGGTGGCGTACCGGATCCCGATGCTTCCCCACGATCCAATCTTTGCTTGAGTCTCCGGCTAAACTCTAAAGCGGACTTGGTTGGGCTTTCCATCACTGTCCTCCGCTCCGCCTCGACGTTGAACTGTGGGAACCGCCGGTCGTATTCCCTGTACAATTCATAAAAAGCTTCATTAACAACCTTAATGTAATCAGAGTAGTCCACCCCTATGTTTTGCCCGATTGCTAACATTAACGGACCGAACGTAAACATAATACGAGGGTCTAATATAGAACCGAAGCAATACGAAAAAGGGGGTGGATCCCAATAACTTTTGAATTTTTCAACCATTCCTTGAATCAAGGGAGCAATAATTGGGTCGTTTTCGTATTCTGTAAAAGTGTTAGTAATTTCAAATAGACCCGAAAGACCATGATTCAAAGAAGGGCGTTTTTGGTTAGAGAAATTTAAAGTAGCAGCATAAAAGGGTTTAAGGAATTCGGTGAATTTTTCTGCGGTTGCCCATTCCGCCTCCGAGATTCGCGCTGACGGCTCGAGTTCCTTGTGGAGGAAGTGGTCCAACGGTAGCCTCTTCTTACACACGACTGAAACCATTAGATAAGTAGAGTTCCACCGTGTATTATTATCTAATCCGAACCTGTTAGCTTTATGATTGTGTTCTTTACAAAATCGCCTCCACCTATTAGTAATTTGAGAATGCCGGATCCAATCAACAATGCCGCGTATTTTTTCTACTTGATCGGCAATTACTCGCTCGCCCGTTCGTGCAATTAAGTTTATAATGTGACAAGCGCACCGTTGATGTAAAATATTACGAAATTGATTAACGGGCAAAGTAGCCTCCAAAATAGTAATAGCGGCATTATTGTTTGAGGCATTATCTAACGTAATAGATATAACACGATTTTGTAAACCCCAATCATTTAATAGTTCTATTATTTTTTCGGAAATGTTTTGGCCGGTATGGCGACACTCGAATGGTGATAGGTTTAAAAGTTTTTGACACGGTTCCCAATCTTCGTCTACATAATGAGCGGTCAGACTCATATAATCGTTTAGCATCGGACCGCTCCACAAGTCGGTCGTAAAAGCAACGTTGATGCTAGACATTTTAAAAAAATCGACCAAATAGTTTTTTTGCATAGAATAAGCTTTTTCCATGTCCCTAGTATACGTCGTACGGGAAAACTGTTGGTAAGACGGATTAATCCTTTGCATGTATTGTGTATGCGCAGGATTTTCCACCAAACTCAACGGTGCCCCCGTAGAAAATAACCATTCGAGTGTCCATTTCCGTAAGTTTGGGGTCGCGAGTCTACTTACCTGTGCTGTGTTTACCTCGTCGAGCGTGCCGGTTGGGAAGCACTCTTTCGCGTGGCGGTTCAAGTGGCCGGTCCCGCGTTCACCCATCCCGTCTAGGATGTGCCCGCACTTTTTGCACGTCGCCAGTTTAACGCGGACACCGTGCTCGTTAATGTGTCGATCTTTATGAAAGAAGTTCCACACCGCGGCCTTGTTTGGCCGTCCCCACGCCAAGCCATGAGGATTTGATCTATTAAAACAAAAGGAAAAACATAAATTTAAATGTCATAAAGTTTATTATTCATCATATTGATTTAATTAAATGTCTTAAGGTTAAATAAAAAAGTTAACAAAATTAAAATGATATTTTTTATGTGTGAAAATAATTATCAACCTCTTTTGGACGGAACTCCCCGAGGTTCCACGGCTAGATCGACTGGAAAGGATGCTATGATCTCGCTTTAGGCCCAAGCTTTTCTAGACAGAACTCCCCGAGGTTCCCAGGCTAGCTTAAAGGAGATTGCAAAGCAAACCTTATTTAAAAACCACTTTCTAAGACACCGAAATCCATTAAGAACTTTATAATTATCACCACACATACAAATTACCTTTTTAATTTTAATAGCTTATTTAAGTAACCATTTAATGTTTATTAAATCTCAAGAACGTCGTTTCTGATGTGGAAGATCAGTCGGAACCGCAACCACAGAGCATACTAAGACTTTCGAGAGACGTGGCAAATTAATTAATTAAACTAATAATAATTAATTAATTAAAATAATTAAACTTATAATTAAACTAATAGGATTAAACTAATAATAATTAATTAAATAAAATAATTAAACTTATAATAATTAATTAATTAAAATAATTAAATTTATTAATTATTACCCGGATCGAGAACGTCGAGGACGGCCGACAGAGGCTTCAGCGGCTTCTTGATGGGAAGGTTCGGGGGAACCGTTGGGAACGAGCCGACAACGGAGCCCTGGATAGAGGGCGGCGTCGGAAGCTCGGCATCATCGGCGTATTGAGTTTCTTGAAAGTTGGCATCGTGGGCGCGTTGAGTTTCGTCTTCGTCGGGGTGTTGGACTTCTTGACCGGCTTGTTGTTGAAGCATGAGGGCGAAAAACGGATCGTTATTTCCCGCCCTTAATTGAGCTACCGCGTAGACCAAAACTTGGGGCACACGCTCCGGATTGGCGTCGTGCGCGCCCATCGCCCGGACTAGACTAGGTCGTAGAGACCGTACCGTATCATCGGGGTAATCGGGATTTGGTGGGGAAGGAAAAATTTCTGCCGGTAGCATAACGGGGATGTAGCCGTCGGGCGTAGGTTGGCCGGGAGCCATGGGTTGAAATTGGGGTTCCAATCTCCTAGCCGTCCTTCGACCCCCGGAATTACCGCTTCTTCGAGACATAATAGAGAACTTGGGAACTTTAGAGAACTTTGAGAATTGAGAGAACTTTGAGAATTTGAGAGAGAGATGGAAGATTGTTGGTGAGGAAATGAGGGAGGAAGGGGTGGTATTTATAGGGTTGGAGGAGATAGTTGGGTGGGTGAATAATTATTGAGGTGGGTGAAATTTTATTGAAATTCGGGTAAAAATTTAGGGATTTATGCCCAAAACAAACACAAAAATTCACACCCATCGGATCGCTGACGTGGCGAGATCGTGGCCGTCGGATCAAGTGCGTGGATCGAGCCTCAGGAGTCGCGACTTTGCCCTCACGTCGCGATGCGTCGCGAATTTCAACCTCAGCGTCGCGAACGTCGCGAACTCCAGGCGTGCGTCGCGACTCGTCGCGGGGGCGTCTCGCGGTGGAAATGTGCAGCTCTAGTTGTGATCCAATTTAATTCAATCTAATGGACTATAATTAGCCATAAGATTACAGGTAGAAGTGATTATATATATATATATATATATATATATATATATAATATCACCTGCCTAACTAGCCAATCTCTATGTTTATGAATTATGATTTATGATAGTACCATATTTAAAACACTGCAGTGATCTAGCTATGGTTTAACCTAACTATAGCTACTACGGATGTAAAATCATTGATTTTTTAAACTCATATCTGTTACTTATAATTATAGAATTTTTCTTATTTGACTGAAAAAATCAATTACATCCATTTAATACGAATTGTTATTCTTACAAAAACTGAAAAGCACTTATCTCAAAAAAAAAAAATTTAAAAAAAATTGTCTGCCTTTAGATAGGGAAACTTCAATAAGTATGCCCGGTAGAGCATGTGTTTTTAGAAAAGTACTCGAGTTTGTTAAATTACAAAATTATGTCCCAACACTTTTTGTCTTTACATAAACACTGTTTAAACATTTTTAAACACATTAAACTATGTTCCAAAAATTGTTGATGTTACAAACACTTTTTCTCTTTACATAAACACTTTAGGGGCATAGTTTTGTAATTTAATAAACTCGGGTACTTTTTCAAAAACACATGCTCTACCGGGCATACTACTTCAAGTTTCCCTTTAGATATATGGGTGAAACTTTTGGCCTTGAAAGTTGGCCCTGGTTTAAAACAGGGATTAGATGAAGCGAGTGGCGGAAATAAGAATTAGCGCATGAGGTTATTTTTTTCTTCAGAAGTTAAATTTTCATAAAAATTAAGAACGGTTAATCTTAAATTTATATAAATTTTTATTATAAAAAAATAAAATTGTGTCCTAAAATTTAATTGTCACATATTCACCCATACTAGGGCCACAAAACCAGATATTCCAATCTATATACTTAAAGGTTCAGCTTAAAGGTTTGAATAAATTGGGACTATGCTATAAAGCGTGGTTTATGTTTGATACCCAATCTATATACTTACTAGAAATCGAGAAAATAATCTATATACTTTTATAAATAAAAAAACTTACAAAATATACAGTCTTTGGTTTCTTTTATGGTCTCGGAATGAATATTCACAGAAACATTAGCAAAATAGTATAGATTGAATAAACTTTCACCAAAATATAAACTGCTTTGGAGTTATCTTGCCTTAATTACAAGCTCTTGTATTACTCGTGCTTGATATTTCGAATAATATTAATGTTGATTTGGCAGTGAACTTTGTCAACGTTATTATATTATATCAAGATTATGGTGCATAACCTTGCATTACTAACTATAATACTATGTTAAGTCAATATTAGGTTTACTTAGGATTCCCTTAGCTTAGCAGAATGAATATTTATAAATAAAAGTAGATAAATAGGGGTTGGGATTTGGTTAGCTTTGACATCTTCATCCTACCTGTAAAAGTATAACGCTTTTTTTTTTTTTTTTTTCTTCTAGTCTTTACGCGAAAATTTCCATGCAAGAAGGAAAAAAGAAAATTGAACTATAAATCGTGCGATAAAAAATGAGAAATTTGTTGTAAAATTACTTAACTTTTGCACATTGATTTTAAGTGGTAAGAAATTTGGTGATGGGTATATGGTATAATGGATGAGTGTGAGATATGATTTATGGAAGAGAAGATAAAGAGAATTTGGAGTAAGATAAGAGTGAGATAAATGTAAGTGTAGAAATGTGAGGGTGAATTTTATTCATCCACTTAGGGGGTATTTATACTAAATTGAGAGCATACAATTATTGCTAATGTTACCAATGCATAGTAAATGTTGATGCAGGATTTCACCCTCCTTGGGAAAAACGACACCAAGGTGTAAAACTACACCTTCGGGGCAAACGACACAAGACCCAAAGGAAATTGGGCTTCACCCGAACTATCAGGCCTAACAAAGCAGCCCAGCATCACGGGCCCATCAAGAGTCTACTCCGAAGCTTAGTCAACATGAGCCAAGTCTCCTCGAAGACCAAGCCCACGAGGACCAAGCAGCTCTTCCGAAGACTGAGCAACCCCGAAGAATAGGCGTGCTCTCCCTTTATTGACTAACCCAGAGTCCTCCACGTGGAAAGGCACCAAATACCACGTCGTCGAAACTTTACACGTGGTGATCAAAGCGGAGACGAAGAGAGATTTGCTTAGTCTACTAGCCGTTACTAGATTATAGGAAATAGACGTTGTAATCTAGGCTATAAATAAAGCCTACGAAGTAACCTAACACAGACTCAATTCGTTCTACACTTAGTTATTCGCTCTGTATTCATCTTGCTATCAATCAAATATACTTTCTCTTTATTATCGCTCACCCCTTCACAAATTCTTCATCTCGTGACTTTATTCACCGAAGTGGATTTTATCTCATAAAGTCAAGATTTACCGTAATATTCACCATAAACAGAGTGCTATCACTTTGTGACAGTTGGTCCTGATTATTCACATCAACAGTTTGGCGCCGTCTGTGGGAAATCTTTATAGATTCCTACCCAACCAAGCTCCCAGCAAGCAAACGCACGAATGGCAAGCGGAACATCCAGCGAGAATCTCACGAGCAACCCCTCGGAGACCGCGACGGATTACACCGTAAAAGCCATGTTGGAGACTATCCTCAAGCAACTCGAAGAAGGTGCCGAATCGAGAGAGGATTCCCAAACTAAATTGGAGCACCTCGCCCAGGGGCGGTCCCATATCGAGGGGACACTGACCGAAGCGTTTAGCCCGATAAAAGCCCAATCTTCAGCAGCGCCACGGAGAGACCTCAGACAAGGAAAAATTCTAGGTTTTTTCGGAATCCAGGTCACCCCGGGACCGACCGAGGTGGGAAACACCTCGGGCACACTGGAGGGGCAAAACCCCACCATGGGCCCACTAGGGCCAACAAATCACGGGGCCACAGCCAACCGCATTTTGGCTGAACACCCCGGCACCCGATTGGGGGCAATCCAATCCAATTACGGTGCGGCAAGACAACCCAGCGACCTCGGATTCCAGACGCACTCCATAAAGGAAAGCGGTCAAAAATTCACCTTCACGGGGCCTCCAAAGGGGACCCGACAAGGTAAAGGGGAAAATCCCCCCAGTCAATCAATTTTCGAACCGATTATAAATCACCCCGAAAAGAACGAGGTGAACAAAAATCTTCAAGAAAAACTCGATCCTATGCTTCAATCTGTCTCGCATCGAGAAGACTCTTATTGGGTTCGAAACCTCGACACGTCTTTACGTCTCCTCGCGAGCATGGAACATTCTCTTATAAAAGACGACTTTGGATTTCACCAAGATCCTTATCGCCTTGACTCGCACTCGAGCTTTGGTAACGTCTACTCTGCCGAATTAGGCACCACCTAGAATTTGGCAACGATATTGGGCATGTCAAAAATCTTCCGGGGCAATTAATTTTCTTCACCTCGTATTTCGCGACGACCTCGAATCCTCATTCGGGTAGCAGCCGAAGTGATATCCGGTGCCTTAAATGCACCGCCCCGAGTTTCTTTCACCTCGGATCCGTATTCGGACAGTAAACGGGGTGATAATTGACGTCCTATTTTTATCATATTTGGCTTCGCGATCACCTCGAATCCTCATTCGGGTAGCAGTTGAAGTGATATCTGGTGCCTTAATGCACGCCCCGAGTTTCTTTCACCTCGGATCCGTATTCGGACAGTAAACGAGGTGATAATTGACGTCCCGTTTTTATCATATGTGGCTTCACAATGACCTTGAATCCTCATTCGGGTAGCATCCGAAGTGATATTCGGTGCCAAAATGCACCGTTCTTGAGTTCTTTTCACCTCGGATCCATATTCAGATAGTGAACGAGGTGATAGTAGACTTCCTATGTTTATCGTCTTTGGCTTCGTGACAAACTCGAATCATTATTGGGGCAGAAGCCAATGTCATATACGATGCCGTAATGCATCAGTCACGAGCTCTTTTCACTTCGGATCTCGCAATGACCTCGGATCAATATTCGGGCAGTAATCGAGGTGATGGTATACATCCTGTTTCTATCATATTTGGCTCCGCAAGGACCTCGAATCCTTATTCAGTCAGCAGTCAAGATGAAATCCTTTGTCCTAATGCATTGGCCATGATTCCCAATCACCTCGGACCTCACGGTGACCCAGGATCCATATCCGGGCAGCGACCGATGTGATAGTGGACACCCCGTATTTATCGTCTTCGGTCTCGCAATGACCTCGAATCATCATTCGGGCAGCAGCCGAAGTAATGTCTGATGCCGTAATGCATTGGCCACCGATAATTTCCCTCGTGTTTTATAGGACTATAACGACACGGTCAAGAAGGTACGACCCGAAGTGAGGGTTGTGAACTCTAAAGTCCACAACGCCGCCATGGCTGCCCCCGATATTGATTGCCTTGTCCGAATCAACATGCACTCATTTCATCCCTCAGATCACCAACTCGAAGGTTAGAGACATTGGGATGACGAATATTCCCCATGACGGGAAGACGGAACCAGGAGCATATCTCCGGTTCCTCCACATAGCAATGGGGAGAGATTACCTCGAACCATCGGAGAAAGATGCCGGAAAATGTCAGATTTTTGCCAGACATTTGGTAGAAACCGCACTCAAATAGTTCTACAACCTAGAAGCATACTCGATCGGCTCCTCGACCATTTAACGACAATTTTCTTAAAGAATTTCTCAATGGTTAGAGGTTAACAGAAACCATGGTCGCTCAAATTTAAGCCCTGCAGCGGTAAAAAGATGAGCCACAAAGGACCTTCATCTCTCGCCTTTAGAACAAGCTATCTCGTCTCATAGGGGTTAGCGATGAAACGACAATTGTCACGCTCACCTCGGTACTATGGTTTGAAATAAAATTCAGGCGTGACATCCGCGTAAATCGCTACACGTTGGTCAAAGACGTGATGCATCTTAATAGATTTTTCTTCACCTCGGATCTCTATCCAAACAATAGCCGAGGTGATAGCTTTCTCCATGATACATGCCATCTCCAACGTCACAAGCATCTCAGATCTATTTCCGAGCAGCATACGAGATGATGTTTGATGTTGCAACGTATTTTCATCTGCTCACTTCACCCCCGTTCTGGCACTCCCCTCGGATCATTATCCGAGCGCAACCAAGGTGAGAGTGAGCATCCTGATTTTATCATCTTCGGCCTCACAATGAACTTGAATCCTCATTGAGGCGACAATCGAGGTGATATCCAACTCCATAATGCATTTGTTATATGTTTGCTTCGCATCGGGCCTTACAAAGACCTTGGATCCATATCCGGGCAATAAACGAGGTGAAAGTGAACACTATGATTTGAGCAGTTTTCGAACCTGCAACAAATTTAAATACTCATTTCGGCAACAACCAAAGTGATATTTGATGCCTTAATGCATCAAAAAATTGTTAGATTCACCACGGGTCATACAACGACCTCAAATATTTATTCGGGAAGAAGTGGAGATGATATTAGATGCCTTAATGCATCGCTCACCAATTCATCTTCACGATCGGATTTCGCAACAACCTCAAATCTTTATTCCGGTAGAAAATGAGATGATAATATTCTCTGCAATACGTGTCAAATTTGACCTCGCAAAAACTTTCACGGCGAAATTCAGGGTGATATTTGCTTATGGAATATATTTTCAATCAATTTGCTTCACATTTGGTTTGGCAGTGACCTCGGGTCCATACCCGAGTAGCGACCAAGGTGTGAGTTAACACCAAGGTTCCAGTGTCACCCGGCCCCATACAACCAGAAATCTAGATTCGGGCGACAGCATACGCCCCGATTTGTATCACATTTGATCATGCAATGATCTCGGATCCATATCCGAGCAACAACCGATTTGACACCCAATACCCTAAGGCATCACGGGATAAGCTATGCAACTCTCATTGAATTGGAGGAAAATCTTTCTCCGCAAGGCCAAGACCCAAGAGCACATCCGGGCCAACGTAAAACAAATGGCTTAGACGCAGCCATGATGATGAACCTTGGCACTTCAAGTACGCGCCTTCGAAAGTATAATTGACAAGTAGGTACTTCACCAAACAAACCGATTTGAGGTACCCCTTCTCTTCTTGACCATGTTTATTTATTTTTTCATCTGGGTGGGAGCGTATACCACACATATACGCATCCACTATCACAAAAAATTTCTTGCAAAACTTACGCGTAGACGAGACGGTCGAGCTCGTGCCGTTTACGCAACCTCAGCTCGCGAGTCAAAGCAAGCTCATAGGTAGTGCAAAAGAATTTTGAGTGTTCACCGGAGTAGGAGTAACATAACGGGAATAGAAGAACGGGAAACTTTATGAGCAGAATGCACGATCCTTAACAGAAAAGGCCAGACACAAAATTGTGACTCGGCCTCATAAAACCTACGGAGACCCGACACTGAAATGTCGAAAAACTCCAAATGGCTTCAACCAATTCTTGAACGAGGTGAAATTAAAAACCTCAAAATTGAAGAATTATATCTTACCCTCAAGAGGAATCAGAATAGACCTCCACAAAGAGGTCAAACCGTACGCGTACGGACGAAGATGGCTGCTCATTAATGTCATGTGAACATTCCCATGATAGTTAAATGACGAGCTCGAATCTTATATGAAAAATACATGCTACCCGCGGTCAGGCCGAGATAAATCTCGGACTCCCGGGATGAAACTCGCGACAAAGCGTTGGAACTCGTAAAACGAATTTCAATTCGGCAACAGAGACCCTGAACACTATGTTGGGTCATCATCGTACGGAAAAACAAAATAATACGAGATCCAACAGTAACTCATTATACTCTATCTCGTTTGAGAAACAATGGGAGCACATACATTGCACCCATGCAATCATCCATAATGTGAAGTTCACGTGACTCCACCACGAATAAAGTACGAAGTGCTTGCAAGCGTTCAAAGCACCTCGGAACCTTTTTACAAAGTGAACCCCCTTCCTCGAAGTACATCGCCTATCATAACAACTTCAATGCGTCCTAGTTTCCCGAGATTCGATTTCAAAGTACGGGTCCAACCCCAAAAAGTTGCCCAGAAAAGAAAACATCTAGGGATCAACATACAAGACCTTAAAGCGTCTTAGTTTCCCGAGATTCGATTTTGAAGTACGGGTCCAACCCCAAAAGTTGCCCGGAAAAGAAAACATCTAGGGATCAACGTACAAGACCTCAAAGCGTCCTAGTTTCCCCAGATTCAATTTTGAAGTACGAGTCCAACCCTAACGCAAAGGAAAGCTGCTCGGAAAGGAAAACATCCAAGGGATCAACGTGCAAGAACTTTGATTGCCACGACTAATCACACTTTGTGACGGTTGATCGTGATTATTCACATCAATAGGGGAATCGTGGCTAAACCCAAGTAAAACGAGGTGGCAAACCTCGGTAATAAGTCTCAACAACGAAAAGGGAAGCAACAAGTGTGATTAGCGCTTTGCGGGAAACCCAACGTAAT
Source organism: Parietaria judaica (assembly GCA_954871525.1). Lineage (NCBI taxonomy): Eukaryota > Viridiplantae > Streptophyta > Magnoliopsida > Rosales > Urticaceae > Parietaria > Parietaria judaica. The sequence goes on from OX940868.1 coordinate 7,992,512, forward strand.
AGACGTCAACACAACAAGGTTGGGCTCCCGAACACAAAAGAGCTCCCCGATCAAGGAGATGGAAAACATCACTCCAAAACAAGGTACTTCATATTGCTTACGTATTTTCCACTTTGGAAATAACTTTAAATGACATTTAGGGTTGTCCAAGAAATTTTACCAACTGCGTACAAAACGGTCCAAGATTCATATACATTTTTCTCTATGTTTATTTATTTTCCCCCGGGATGGTAGTATACGCTAACATACTCCACGGTTGATATTCTACCTTTAATACATTCTTGATTCCAAAATCTTTTAAACTTTTTAAAGATTCATGTTTTGTGTAACAAGAAAGTGTCCTCCATAATCACGTCCTGTATTCAAGAATTTAATTTGATAATATCGAGCATTATTGGCGACATTCATTTTTATGCTAGTACATATAGTTTTGGCATCACTCTCACGTTTGCCCATCGTAGTCGATAATTCGAGAGTTGGGAACGTGATTTATCGGGACCCGACTGAGAACCGAACATACTCGTCCTAACGGTATTCGAGGTAATCAATAAGGACCCAAGAATTACTCCCTCAAACTCTAGACATTCACAAGATGCCGCGAACTACGTTTGATGTGATTACTTTGCTATCATCTAAAACCGTAAACCGCTCGTAGGTTTTATCTTCAAACTAAATTTTTATACAAGGATGTGAATACGTCGGAGTAACTTGTCCCAATTTATAAATATCAATCGAAAATATACCAAATGACAGAGAAAAACGAGACCCGCTTTCATTTACAAAAATGCAAGAAAGCATTGCCTAAACCAACAAATACATGTCTAGCTATACCTTGAGATCATCCCGAAGTGCCTAAATGTAGAACCAAGTCATTGCTCGGCAAAACATAAGGTAAAAACCAGCTACAAATTGTACGAGGCTTCAAAAGAGGAAGTACAAATACTCCTTCGAGCCAAACCAATTTGCGAGGTGAATATACCCGAAGCGGTCAATGAATTTTATGGCGACGAGGGAAAGAAAGGGTCTAAACACGGCCTCTATAACAACTGTCTCTTAGCGCCCCACGTCAAGAGATAGGGTAAAGAAACGTGTAATCACGGACTTCTATCCTTAAAGAACACTTCTTACACCATGAACTACGTGATGACTTGATCCCTGAAAGAAGGGTACGTAGGCAGCCTACGCTTTGCGAGGTCCAGTATCAAATCTTGATATCTCGATGGTTTCCCAAGATGATGAGATCGAGCGCAACACATCAATAGACAAGGTAATCCTGACTTAATACTTTAGTTTTCTAGATGGTTACGGTTTTCGTTGATAAATTCATTCACGATACCTCACCGGGATCTAACTAGTTCGAGATATCCATATACCTTTGTTAATTTTTGTTATTTTCCTCGGGAGCTGATGTGTACTTTCTTACGCACTCGCTTTGTTCGATTATTTATTTCAATGTTTAAACATACCGAAAGTACGGGGTATCCTTAGATTATTTTGATGGTCCTCAACACCTCGAACAATCTTTGAAAACCTTGGAACCCGGTATTCAAAGAAAATTTTTCTTCTTGTATTGGTCTAGCACTCAAGCGAATGACCTGAGAGGACTTAGTGAATCTAATGGTTCGATTTTCACCTCGTGAATTCAATCCTAACGGAGTCCGAAGCAGAAATCACATTGGATTTGCAAAGTAACTTAGGTTGAGTAGTTTGTGCAAAGACAAATTAAAGTCAAGAAAATTATGTGGATTTTGAAATTAGATCGAATATTTACTGGATGATGAAACACAAAAATGGGCAAAGGGAAAGACGAAAATCGTTGATGAAAATTCAAACCTTCCGGAAATAAGGAAAAATCAACAGGTCGGAATCCCGACAAAAGAAAAATCCTCGCAAACGAGGACCTTACGCATTTTCCATCGACACGTCGTCTTGCGATCAAAATGATAAAGCTTATATGAAGACGAAATGTGGAATAATTCCACCTCGTTGGAGACCTAACGTCTTCATATCGTTAAAAATATCGCGTCAACATGATAGTCCATCTACCATTCCATACTTAATGGACTGGGGGGCTCACTGTTGATGCAGGATTTCACCCTCCTTGGGAAAAACGACACCAAGGTGTAAAACTACACCTTCGGGGCAAACGACACAAGACCCAAAGGAAATTGGGCTTCACCCGAACTATCAGGCCTAACAAAGCAGCCCAGCATCACGGGCCCATCAAGAGTCCACTCCGAAGCTTAGTCAACAAGAGCCAAGTCTCCTCGAAGACCAAGCCCACGAGGACCAAGCAGCTCTTCCGAAGACTGAGCAACCCCGAAGAATAGGCGTGCTCTCCCTTTATTGACTAACCCAGAGTCCTCCACGTGGAAAGGCACCAAATACCACGTCGTCGAAACTTTACACGTGGTGATCAAAGCGGAGACGAAGAGAGATTTGCTTAGTCTACTAGCCGTTACTAGATTATAGGAAATAGACGTTGTAATCTAGGCTATAAATAAAGCCTACGAAGTAACCTAACACAGACTCAATTCGTTCTACACTTTACATTAGTTATTCGCTCTGTATTCATCTTGCTATCAATCAAATATACTTTCTCTTTATTATCGCTCACCCCTTCACAAATTCTTCATCTCGTGACTTTATTCACCGAAGTGGATTTTATCTCGTAAAGTCAAGATTTACCGTAATATTCACCATAAACTGAGTGCTATCACTTTGTGACAGTTGGTCGTGATTATTCACATGAACAGTAAACACAAATAATTGGTACTTATATGAGCATTTCATCTTATCTATAACAAAATTCAGTTTATCGAGAATGGTTTTCACCATCTACAATGGCTAAGTACTTTAGCCAATCTCATCATCTCTTTTGGAACGTGTTTGTCACGCTCCTTGAAGAAGTGGCAACTTTCCTTTAAAGTTATTGTTAATGCGTAAACATGGCTTTAACTTAGAGTCGGATCCAAGGTTTGGGTCCCGAGTTGACCCGTTGAACACAATGAAGATTGAATGCTGAGTCAACGCAGGTTGACTAATGATCGTCAAAGCTGGAGGCAATTCCGTAGTCTTGGGCGAGTCTCCGGGCTGTCTTTGACGATCTTTGGCGAACTTCCTTGGTGGTGGAAAAGTCCGGCTCACGGCGAAGCTCCTCATCTGGGCGGAGTCCTTGTCTTGGTGATGTCATCGTTAGGGAAAACTCCGGTCTTGATGAAGCTCCGAGCTAGTCTTGATGATTCTTCGTGCTTTTCCTTCCTTTGCGAACTCCTATGGCGAGGGAGGACCTGCAAAAAAAGGGTAGAATGGGCCCGTGCCCCGTCGCTTATGTTTGGGCGAGGCTGCCTACGTATCTCAGCTTAAAAGAATCAGGTCCTACGTAGTTCGGGGTTAGTGATAAACGGTGGGTGAATGACGATATGGTTTGACTCGTCGGAAGTGGCGTTATTGGCGGCGCGGGGGTGACCCATAGCCCGATGGCTGGGTATTACCAGCGTGATGTGCTCTTCGTTGATCACGTTGGTGCTAGCAAACTTACTGTCGAACTTCCCCCGTGTTGGCGAAGTACAGTGAGAGCCTTGACCTGACGAGGTGTGCTCCTTTGTCGACCTTGTCGGGGTAGGTGGCCTCGTATGACGAGGGGCCTTATCCCGATGAAGGGAAGCTCCGTCTCTGTGGACCTTGTTGGGGTAGGTGGCCTCGTATGACGAGGGGCCTTGTCCCGACAAAGGGAAGCTCCGTCTCTGTCCACCTCACATGTGGTGGCGTGGTTTCCCACCTAGCAAGGGACGCCTTAGCTGGCCCGTCGAACAACCTTTCTTCTCAGGCCTAAGACTCTGCTTCTAGATCTATCTCAGCTCTTAACTCAAGTCATTTCCTCCTTTAGAGTAGACGAGTTTTCTCGAGAGAGAAAGCTAGAGAGAGAAGCTCTGGAGAAAGCTGTGAGTGAGTGTGAAAATGAGGGGGGGAAGGCTCCTATTTATAGGAAAACAACTTCCTGGAATTGCACCTCAGGGGCTTTTGAATTCCCTGAATATTGCACCTCCAGGGGGCCCTGCGATAATCTCTCTGCAACAGGGGGGTTGTCGGCGCCCTTTGCTCGCAAAAGAGGTCTTCGGTGCTTCTTGATTTTCCTTTGATGTTTTCAGGTTGTCCTCCAGTCCGTAGGTTGTGTCCGGGGAAATCCAGAGATCTTCGTAGTCTCGGATCTTCTCGTCGTGTGGACTGATTGCAAGTTATGCCCTTGCCAAGCTCCGGTGAAGGGCTTTGTCGCCTCGTCGCCTCGTCGCTTCTTCGGCTTCGTCGTCTCGTCGCTTCGTCGGCTTATCGCCTCATCGCTTCGTCGGCTTGTCGCCTCCGGTGGATTCGCTTTGTGATGACACCTTCTCTGGCACTGTTCTCTGATACCACTTGTTGGTTCCAATTAATGGATCTGCAACCAAAGAACACGAAGAACAAAGGAAGAACACGAATAAGTGGTATCAGAGCACAGTGCCAGAGAAGGTGTCGTCACAAAGCGAATCCACCGGAGGAGAATTGACGACGGCGACGAAGATCGGATGAAAGGAGGGAAGCGTGACGCTCCATTATCCGATGCTCACGAAGAGCAATTACTCGGTTTGGGCATTGAAGATGCGAGTGAATTTGCAGGCGCAAGGTGTTTGGGAGGCTATAGAAGGCAGCGATGTCGAAGGGCGCACGGAGAGGATGGCACTCGCCGCCATCTACCAAGGAGTTTCGGCAGACGTCCTTTTCTTGATCTCAGAGAAGGATTCCGCAAAGGAGGCATGGGCGACGCTTCGAACCATGCACATGGGTGCAGATTGCGTCAAAGACACAAAAGTTCAAACCTTGAAAAGAGAATTCGAGTTTATTCAGATGAGGGAAGGCGAGTCCATTGATGACTTTGCCTTGAAACTCAGGTCCATTGTTTTCGGTATCCACTCGCTAGGAGACAAGGTGGAGGAGACCACCGTTGTCACGAAATTCCTACGAGCCGTGCCACACAGGTACATGCAAATTGTGACATCGATTGAGCAGTTCGGCGACCTCAAGACCATGACGGTAGAGGAGGTTGTCGGTCGCCTCAAAACCCACGAGGAGAGACTTCGGGGTTATGGTGACTGTTTATGTGAATAATCACGATCAACCGTCACAAAGTGATAGCACTATGTTTAGGATGAATAGAATGACAAATCTCAGCTGTACGAGATAAAATCCACTTCGATGAATAAAACCACGAGATGAAGAATTTGCCAAGGGCTGAACGATAATAATGAACGTGTATATTTTATTGATTGCAAAGTGAATATAGAATGGATAGCTAGTGTAAAGTATGGAACGAAGTGTCCCCCTATGTGATCATCTCGTAGGCCTTTTTATAACCTATATCACAACGTATACTTTCCTAAAGATTAGCAACGGCTAATAGACTGGGCCAATATCTCCTTGTCTCTCCTATAACCACCACGTGTAAAATCTGGACGACGTGGTCTTCAATGTCTTTCCATGTGGAGGAGTTCAGACTGGTCAACAGAAGGATAATGTGCCTGGTCTTCGGGGCTACTGGGTCCTTGGAAAACTTATCTGGTTCTCCGTGGGCTTGGTCTTTGTGGGCCTAGTGTCGGTGATGACTTGGCCTCGTTTGACTTAGCTTCGGAGTGGATTCCTGATGGGCCCGTGATGCTGGGCTGTTCTTCGGGCTCCCAGAATCGTTGCATGGCCCAATTTTCCTTGGACTTGTGGTATGAGTATGTCGTTTTTAAGGATACACGTAGTTCATTGAATCACGTTGTCGTTTTCGGGTGTGGGATGAAATCCAGCATCATCAGTGAGCCCCCCAGTTCATTGAGTGATTGTCACTTGGTGAACTATTGTGTCGTTCGACGGGGGCCTTTCATGATTTTACGTAATTTTCACTCCCCCCGATTTTCCTTGTAATTATTTTCGAAAATAATTAGAAGGTGAGGAAATATAATCAGCGGGAGTTTTAAATTTTCGTAGGCTGAAGAAATCCTTCGGTTTTGAATCGTAACTGATTCAGTTTGGGGCGAGAATCTTTCTCATGCATGGCGTGGACAGGTGGCGTATTGCTATTGGGCTTGCGTGTGGACTTCGGTCTTCAAGCACTCGCTGAGAGCGCAGGTCCAATTGATGAACAGATTTGACAACGGTCAAAAAGGGTTCTTCGAATTCGCCTGACACGCTTATTTCGGACGTGATGGGGTTATTAAAAACCCATTAACTCGCCGGTTATTTCCATCATCACTCGGCTTGGGAGATCGTGCGCTCGTGGGGAGGAAGATCGTGGTTAACAGGTAAGGGTCTTATAAACCCATTTTGCCTTTCATTTCTCTTCATCCCTCTCTTTCGCTCTCTCTCTCTTTCAAGAAACCAAGAGAAAATATGTCCGGTTCGAGCTCGAGGAATGATTCCGTCGTCGGAGACGATGCTCTTTCTACGATTACTCCAGCGTATCTCCGGGAGCTCCGAGCGCTATATAACGTTCCTGAGTTCATTGAGACGGAGGTTCCGGGGCCGGCGGATTGCATTTTTGAGGAGAAACCTGGGTGGTCTGGCTTCTACGAAGCCTCCTTTGAGGCTGGGGTCGAGCTCCCGCTCCCCGATGTGGTCGTCGAGTTTCTCCTGCGCCTGGATCTGGCTCCAGGGCAGTTGGTTCCCAATGCCTACCGGAATCTCGGTTCTCTGGGGGTTATGGCTCGAGAGAACAGGGTTGTCCTCACTACGGATGACCTTGTTCGCCTCTATTTCCCCAAGGGGGCCGGAAAGTCCACGTGGAGGTTTTTCCTGAACGGGAGGTCCGGGAAGATTCTTAGTGGAACCCCCGACGTGCGCGGAAATTGGAATGAGCGTTTTTTCTTTTTTCGCGATACTCATAGTGACGCGGTGGTCCCTCCGAGATGGAGCTCTGGTTCGGGTTGGGCTTTGAGGAATTATTTTTATATTTCCCCGTGCTTTTCGTTTTTTGTTCTCTTGGCCTGACTCAGGAATTTTTCTTGCTTTTCAGCGCCTAGGATTTCTGTCCCGGAGGCCGATTCAAGATTCCGAGGTCTCAAGAAGGTGTTGTTCCCAAAGGGCGGCATGAGTTGGAGTGAGTTTCCAACCAGTCGAATCCGAAGCTCAGGTTACTGGAGGCATCGGAGCGACGCAGGCCGAGTGATCCCAGCCCCCCCCCCCCCCCCCCCTTGTCCGCCGTCGGTGAGTTTCTTTTTGTTTGCTTTGTGATTGTTCGTTATTCGGAGTAATCGAGGTGTTTTATCTCACCTCGTTTTTCATCTTGCAGCGCCCGAAGAGTCCATGAAATCTTCGAGTAGTCAACCCTCATCGCCGGACCGTTGCAAGGACCCTCCTCTCCTTGTCCATCACGTCTCGTCTGGGACTGATGAGACCCCCGAGGACGCTCCGTTGGAGTCTTTGGTTGCGAAGGCGCAGGAGGCCCAATCGTCTCGGCGGGTCAAAATGGAGGGCGAGGTGGCGCTTAATGCCAAGGCGCACTTTGGAGCGGGCGTTGAGAGCGAGGCTGTCATCGCGAAACCTTCGGAGGGCGCTGCGGCCCGCCACGAGAAATGCGACCGCTCCCCTAAGAGAGGCAGGGTCGCTTCGGAGCGCCAGGCTCCCCGTACGAGGTCAAACCCTCAGGGATATGTTGCGCCTCCTCGTCAGCAGGAAGACAAGCAGAAGGCTCCGGTGGCTCGCGAGGGGAGTAGCAGCCGCTCTGGTTTGGGGGACCGCGCAGGTGTCCAAACCATCTCTATTGACTTCGCGAGTGCTCACTCCCTCGTCGACTCGCCTCGGGCGTCTTCTCGTTTTGTGGCCAGTTCCGACCGGCGGGGACATCCTCTTGACGTGCTCTCCCTGTCGCATGGGAGGGAGTACGAGAAGGCGGCGCACAATGGGGTGAAGGTAATTTCTTCGTTTTAACGAGGAACTTATATTACCGAGGTGTTTCTCACCTCCTGTTTCATTGTTCGCAGTTCTTGACCGCGATGAATGAGATGGTGCTTGCCTACGAGAGGGGGATCGCGGCCGCGAAGCTTGAGCTTAAAGAGGCCAGACCTAGCGGTCGCCTGAAGGAGGCCGAGATTCAACTCGCAGCGCGGGAGAAAGAGGTCCGAGACGTCCAGGGGAAGCTTTGCAAAGCCGAGGACTGTTTGTATTCGTCGAGGTTAGACTCCGACTTCCAGAAGGAAACGGCCGAGAAGCTACAGGCTCAGGTCTCGGAGGAGCGCAACAAGTGTCGTGCCTTGCAAGATGAGGTGTCGTCGCTCCAGGCTGATGTCGCCAGGGTCGGGGCTCTCGAGCGGAGTCTGAAAGTGGCTCGGGACGGTTTGCTGAAGGCGACCGAGGAGCTCTAGGAGGCTAGGAGCGAAGCAGTTTCGGCAACTCGTTCCGCCGTGCAGAAGGTCTCCGAGAAGCTCAACAAAAAGATAGAGCGTCGCAATGACACCATTGCCAAGCTTGGACTCCAGCTCGCGAAGTTCACCTTTGCCGAGGGGATTTAAGGTAAATGCCCGAATTTCCTCCGTGGTGTTTTCAGATTCGCCGCTTGTGTCGGGGTCTGTGCTGGCATGATAGTGATGGGTTTCATTTCCCAGGTGGTCCTTCGTCTCGTGCCATCGGCTCTGGGTCCTCTCCAGCATCGAGCCCCACCTCGTCTCGCCCTCCCGGTGCCCCAGACGCACAGCGCGACCCTGCTTTCCCCGCTGAAGGGGATCAAGAGGAGACACCTGGCGTTGCCGCTGATGCGGAAGATATCCTAGGCACTGGTGTTGGCGAGTAGGAGGTTGTGGGCGTCGATCCCGGGAAGGAGGCCATCTTGGACCCGACTGACGAGGTTAACGAGGAGGTTTGAGCATCGTGAAGGTTTTATGTTTTGTTTTCTTTTTTTGCTTCCAATTCCACCGTGTTTGAGACAATATGTGCCTGTTTGGGTTGGGAGTCCAACCCGGGTGCTTTTACGTTGTTGCTTTGAATAGTTGCACCTTTTTTGGTCGGGAGTCCGACCTGGGTGTTGTCACCTTGTTTCGACAAGGTGACTTTTTGTTTCCCAGACTATGTTTGTCTTTCAATAAATTTCGATTTCGTCTTCCCGCTCTTGCTTCCTTGTTTGGTTTGTGTGTCCCGGTATTTGATTCGCGTGTATTCTCATGCGACCCGATTAATCGATCCCGTGGATGTTTTCTTTTCGGGTTTCTTCACGTCGGGGTGTGAAAGTGATCCTTACTTCGAAATCGAATCCGAGGAGATTTTTGAGTGCGTGTGTGGCCGAGATACATAGGCTTAGAAGAGGTATTTTCTCGATGCGTTTGTTCGACTCGAGGTGCTTTGATACGTTTGTAAGCACTTTGCCTCATCTTTTTGAGCTTCGATGTTGCTCTCAAGTGGCGGGAGTTGGGTCGTTCCCATGCTCGCACCCCGGGGGGACATTTGGCAAGGAGGAATGGGATTCAATCGAAGTGATTTATTGGGATTTGGGGGATTTGGGCTGTGCCTACTGGAGGCTGCCTACGTACCCGAGTTTGCCGGGATCAAGCCACTACGTAGTTCGAGGTGATATTTGTTCTTTTAAGAATAATATCTTTTTAGGTGTTGGGTGTTCCAAATTCGGATGACTTTTAGTCCTTCCGAATTGATCAGTCTGTACACACCGGGTTTCACTATTTCGGACACGATGTACGATCCTTCCCAGTTTATCCCCAGTTTTCCAGCGTTCAATTCCGAGGTGTTTTGGAACACCTTGTGGAGCACCAGGTCTCCTACTTTGAACGAACGAGGTCGAACTTTTGAGTTGTAGTATCTTTCTATTACCCTTTGAGAATTTATGATCCTGCTCAAAGCCCTTTCTCTTCGTTCTTCGATGTAGTCGAGTTGATCCTTTAGCATCTCCTCGTTTTCGTCCAGTTTGTCTGGGCAGAATTCTCGTCTTAGACTTAGAGATTCTGCCTCGGATGGTACCATCGCCTCGGATCCGTATACCAGCGCGAAGGGTGTTTCTCTGGTGGCCCGGCGAGGTGTGGTTCGATATGCCCAGAGTACCCCGTTTAGTTCCTCGAGCCATCTTCCTTTCTTACTATCTAACCTCTTTTTGATCCCGTCGATTATTGTTCGATTTGCCACTTCGGAGTGTCCGTTCCCTTGTGGGTATCTTGGGGTCGAGGTGTTACGAGATATTCCTTGCGTGACGCTGAAATTTCTGAACCTGCTCGAGATGAATTGCGGCCCGTTGTCCGCGATGATCTCCTTCGGGAGTCCATATCTGCAGATTATATTTTTCCATAAGAAATTTTCGGTGTCCACGTCTTTTATGTGTACATATGCTTTGGCTTCTACCCACTTCGTAAAGTAGTCGGTAGCTATCAGTAGGAACCTTGTTAGTCCTTTGGGTGTCGCCATTGGTCCGACAATGTCCATTGACCATTTAATGAATGGGTATGGTACCGTGACTGAAGATAACTTTAGCGCGGGTTGTCTGATGGTAGGCGCGTGCTTTTGGCATGCGTCGCATTTTCGGACATGCAGTTCGCTGTCTTTTAGCATTGTGGGCCAGAAGAATCCTTGCCTTTTGATTTTGTTAGCCAAGGATCTCCCTCCGGAATGGTTTCCGCAGCTACCCTCGTGCACTTCGTAGGTGACGTTTCTCGCTTTGTCCTCCCCTAGGCACTTGAGGTATGGCCCGCTGAAGCTTCGTTTGTAGAGCGCGTCGTTGATTAGGCAAAACCTCGAGCTTTTGGCCCTCAGTTTTCTAGCCTCTTGTCGATCCCGAGGTGTTTCGTCACCTCGAAGGAATTTGATCACCGGGGTTCTCCAATCTTCCGGTCCGAGCTCGATGTTATGCACCGCCAAGTCAATGCTTGGTGTGTCTATCGTCTCTAACGGGATGATGCGTTTCACTTCGGGATCCGAGGTAGACGCCAGTCCAGCTAGTGCGTCGGCCTGTGCGTTCTCGCTTCTCGGGATCTGGTCTATCTCGACTTTCTCGAATGTTTTGATCATTTGGTTCACCACGGTTAGGTAGGCGTTCATCCTTTGATCTTTTGCTTCGTATTCTCCGGCTACCTGGCTTGTTACCAACTACGAGTCGGAATAAGCTTTGACGTTCCGTGCCCCAACCGCTCGTGCCAGCTTGAGGCCGGCGATCAGGGCTTCGTATTCGGCTTCGTTATTTGAAGCTTTGAACTTGAGGCGGAATGATTGCTCGATCACCTCGCCGCTTGGAGTGACGAGGTGAATTCCTACTCCTGACCCGTTCTGGTTGGAGGAACCATCCACTTTTAGTGTCCATGTTTCGTCTCCGGACTCGTCTTCCGGTTTTCCGGTGTTTAGTTCTACAACGAAGTCGGCTAGCACTTGCGATTTCGCGCATGTCCTTATTTTATATTCGATGTCGAACTCGCTGAGTTCTACTGCCCACTTCGTTAGCCTTCCGAACTGGTTCGGGCTTTGCAGCACCGATCGTAGTGGCTGTAGCGTCATCACCATGATGGTGTGTGCCTGGAAATATGGCCTTAGTTTCCTTGCCGCGGTGACGAGGGCGAATGCTACTTTTTCCATGGTAGGATATCTAGTTTCTGCATCTTCTAGTGACTTGCTAGTGTAGAAGATGGGCTTCCGATCACCTCGGTCCTCCTTGAGGAGAACGCTACTTACGGCGTGAGTTGTAACCGCTAGGTAAATTAAGACTGGTTCGCCGGTGATTGGGCTGACCAGTATCGGCGGGGTGGAAAAATACTTTTTTAGCTCTTGGAAAGCTTGTTTGCATTCGTCCGTCCATTCGAATTTCTTGTTCCCTTTCAACATTTTGTAGAAGGGAAGGCACTTGTCGGTTGATCTCGATATGAATCGATTTAATGCCGCGGTCCGCCCTGTGAGTCGCTGAACTTCCTTCACACTTCGCGGTGAGGGCATTTTCAACAAGGCGTTTATCTGATCTGGGTTTGCTTCGATACCACGCTGCGTAATGAGGTACCCGAGGAACTTTCCTGACGACACCCCGAATGAACACTTTGAGGGGTTCAGCTTCATTTGATACTTTTTCAGCATCTCGAAGCATTTTTCGAGGTGTGCGATGTGATCCTCCGAGTGCTTGGACTTGACCAACATGTCGTCTATGTAGACTTCCATGGTCTTTCCGAGATATTCCGAGAACATTTTGTTCACGAGCCGTTGGTAGGTTGCCCCCGCGTTCTTTACCTCGCAAATTGACCCCGTTTTGAGGATTTTACCTCGCAAATTGACCCCGTTTTGAGGAGCTTTTCGACCTCCTTGTTCACCGCCTTGGAACGGTCTGGGGCCAATTTTCGTCGTTTCTGTTTGACCGGTCGAAAGCTTGGATCGACATTCAGCTGATGTGAAATGATTTCTAAGATGATTCCCAGCATGTCCTCAAGTGACTTGCTGGTGTAGAAGATAGGATTCTGATCACCTTGGTCTTCCTTGACGAGAACACTACTTACAGCGTGGGTTGTTACTGCGAGGTAGATTAAGAGTGGTTCGTCGGTGATCGGGCTGACCAGTATCGGCGGGGTGGAAAAATACTTCTTTAGCTCTTGGAAGGCTTGTTCACATTCGTCCGTCCATTCGAATTTTTTGTTTCCCTTCAGCATTTTGTAGAAAGTAAGGCATTTGTCGGTCGATCTCGATATGAATCGGTTTAATGCCGCGATCCGCGCTATGAGCCGTTGAACCTTTTTCACGCTGCGTGGAGAAGGCATTTTCAGCAGGGCGTTTATTTGGTCTGGGTTTGCCTCGATGCCACGCTGTGTGACGAGGTACCCGAGGAATTTTCCCGATGACACCCCGAACGAACACTTTGAAGGGTTCAGCTTCATTTGGTACTTCTTTAGCATCTCGAAGCATTGTTCGAGGTGTGCGATGTGATCCTCCGAGTGTTTGGATTTGACCAACATGTCGTCTATGTAGACTTCCATAGTCTTTCCGAGATATTCCGAGAACATTTTGTTCACGAGCCGTTGGTAGGTTTCCCCCGCGTTCTTTAGTCCGAAGGGCATTACCTTGTAGCAGTAGATTCCTCGTTCAGTTATAAACGAGGTTTTTTCTTGGTCGTCAGGATGCATCAGGATTTGATTGTAACCGGAAAAGGCATCCATAAAAGAAAGCAGCTCGTGCCCGCACGTCGCTTCGGAAAAGGCATCCATAAAAGAAAGCAGCTCGTGCCCGCACGTCGCTTCGACAAGTCTGTCGATGTGCGGGAGCGGGAAACTATCTTTAGGACATGCCTTTTTTATGTCGGTGAAATCGATGCATACCCTCCATTTTCCGCTCTTCTTTTTTACCACCACTGTGTTGGCCGGCCAGTCTGGGTATTTTACCTCGCAGATCGACCCCGTCTTGAGGAGCTTTTCGACCTCCTCGTTCACCGCTTTGGAACGGTCTGGGGCCAATTTTTGTCTTTTCTGCTTGATTGGTCGGAAGCTTGGATCAACGTTTAGCTGATGTGAAATGATTTCCAGACTGATTCCCGGCATATCCTCGTGGGACCAGGCGGAGCACTCTTTGTTCTTTTTTAAGAATTTGATGAGCCGCTTGAGGAGCTCGCCTTTTAGCTCGCTTCCGATCCCGACGGTGTTCTCGGGATTGTTGTCGTCGATGGGGACTTGCCGCACCATCTCGATTGCCGGAGACTCGTCGTCTTCCTCCGAGGTGTTTTTCACCTTGTTTATTTGTTGGTGCTGTAATTGCTATGCTTGATTTATCGTGCTCTGCTTGGCGAGCAGGAAGCTATTCATGTAGCATCTTCGCGCCATGGCCTGGTCGCCCCAGATTTCCTTGATCCCCTCGTCGCTCGGGAATTGCAAGCTTTGATGGTACGTTGAGGGTACCGCCCTCATGGCGTGCAGCCATGGTCTTCCCAGGATCGCGTGGTAAGGTGACGGGCAGTCGATGATTAAGAACTTAGTCGTTGTGTTGACGCCTCCTGCCATAACGGGGAGTTTAATCTCTCCGATGGTGTTTACGGAGTGGCCGCTAAAACCGGTGAGGGGTACTGTTTCCCTATTGATGTCCTCTGGCCTTATTTTCATTTGGCTTAGAGTTGACAGGAAAATAACGTCCGCGGAGCTTCCGTTATCAATGAGGATCCTTTTGGTCTCCCAATTTGCAACGTTGAGAGTTATTACCAAGGTGTCGTCATGCGGCCCCGCGAGTCCTCTCGCCTCACTTTCTTTGAAGGTGATTAGGGCTTCGGGCTCTTGCGAGGTATGGCGAAGTGCGTCCGATTGCAGTTTTCTCTGGTGCGCCTTAATCGAATTGATTGTTGGCTTACAGTACTGAGATCCCCCCATTATCACGTTGATGACCTGGGGATTTTTCTCTTGGTTTGTGTCTTCGACGTCATTGACATGTCTTCCCCTTTTTTCGTAGGGGGTGTCAAGGGCTTCCCCGGGCGGGGGAGCTCGGTTTTTCTTGTGCTTCCTCTTTTTCGAGGTCGCCGGGTCTTCTTCCGGGCTTATGTTTCCTTGTAACCTTGGGTTTAAGGATTCGATGTCTAGGTCGCTCATCTCGCCTCGCTCCAATTTTTCCGCCAGGGCCAGTTGTAGCTTGCGGCATTGGGCCGTTGCGTGTCCGAATACCTTGTGGAATTTGCAGTAGGCCTTTGGGTCTTTTGGCCATGGGTGTTCTTGTGCCGTTGCGTTGCCGCCCTGGGTCGCGTTGACTTCGTCTTTCTCCGAACTCATGACGTAACCCGGGGGCAAGTTGCTTCATTTGGGCTGAGGCGCGCCACTTCGGTGGGGTCCGGCCGCTTTGTTGTGGCCGGCGTCCCGTGGTGGCCTTGGAATGTTATTGAACTTGGGCGTCATCGGGGTTGGATCGAAATTTGCGGCGAGGGCTGCTCGCTCTTCCTCTACTCGGATCCAGTTACCCTCGGTTCACGCAGATATCTTGCCTGAATTTTGATTTGTACCACAGTCCCGCGGTTAGGGCCGCGATGGCTGTCTCATCGCTTACTTCGCTAAGATGCGATAGCACGCCTTTGAATCTGGCTATAAAGTTTCGCAGCGGCTCGTCTTTTGTCTGTTGCAGTGCGTAAAGCTGTGCCACCGTGGTCTCCGTTTTGATGAACATGGAGAAATGCTTTAGAAAGAGCGTCGTTAGCTGTTCGAACGAGCTGATCGTGGCCGGCGGCAGCCTCGAGAACCAGTTAAGGGCGTTTCGTACGAGGTGCTCGGCGAATATCTGGCAGTATCCTGCATCCCGTTGGGAGGGTTGGAGGTCGGCTCTTCCCATTGCGATGAAGAATGCCCGGAGGTAAGCCTTCGGGTCGGTTTTTCCGTCGTAACGGGGGACGTTAACCCTTCCAATGTCCATGATCCTCTCGTTGGTGACTAACGAGGTAAACGGCGTGCTCGTGGATTCTCGAACTAAACGATCTATTTCGGGTGCCGCCGAGGTGGCGTGATGAACCCTCGAGTTCACTGTCTTCACCTCGGACTGAACCTTTTCGACCGTGGACTCGAGCCCTTTGAGCCATGCCGGGAATGACATGTCGGCATTGTAAGCGAAAGGATTGTCTCTATCGCTGTTGGTGACACCCTGTCGGGTTACGGTGGGTGTCTTGTCTCGGATGCGAATGGGATTGTTCATCTCGTTCCCGATCCGCATCGGGCCCGGGCGTATTGGCGCCTGAGGGGCCTGAACGTCGGTGTTCCGGACCGTCCTTGGCTGGGTCCGGAAACCAGGGTCGTCTGGTTGACTAGGCGCACCGTAGTTGGATTGGACTGCCCCCAATCCAGTACCGGGGTGCTCATCCGGGGCGAGGTTCGCCTTTTCCCCGGGATCTGCTGGCCCTATTGGGCCCGTGGTGGGGTTTCGCCCCTCCAGTCTGCTCGAGGTGTTTCCCACCTCGGTTGGTCCGGGAGTGACCTGGACTCTGGAAAAATCTAGGGTCCTTCCTTGCCCGAAGTCTCTCCGCGATGCTGATGAAGATTGGGCCTTAATCGAGCTAACCGCCTCGGTCAGTGTTCCTTCGATCTGGGACTGTTTCTGGGCGAGGTCTTTCAGTTCAGTCTGAAAATCCTTTCTCGACTGAGCGCCTTCTTCGAGTTGCTTGAGGATAGTCTCCAACATGGCTTTTACGGCGTAATCCGCTGCGGTCCCCGAGGGGTTGCTCGTGGGATTCTCGCTGGATGCTCCGCTTGCCATCCGTGCGTTTGCTTGCTGGGAACTTGGTTGGGTAGGAATCTATAAAGATTTCCCAAAGACGGCGCCAAACTGTTGATGTGAATAATCACGATCAACCGTCACAAAGTGATAGCACTATGTTTAGGATGAATAGAATGACAAATCTCAGCTGTACGAGATAAAATCCACTTCGATGAATAAAACCACGAGATGAAGAATTTGCCAAGGGCTGAACGATAATAATGAACGTGTATATTTTATTGATTGCAAAGTGAATACAGAATGGATAGCTAGTGTAAAGTATGGAACGAAGTGTCCCCCTATGTGATCATCTCGTAGGCCTTTTTATAACCTATATCACAACGTATACTTTCCTAAAGATTAGCAACGGCTAATAGACTGGGCCAATATCTCCTTGTCTCTCCTATAACCACCACGTGTAAAATCTGGACGACGTGGTGTTCAATGTCTTTCCACGTGGAGGAGTTCAGACTGGTCAACAGAAGGATAATGTGCCTGGTCTTCGGGGCTACTGGGTCCTTGGAAAGCTTATCTGGTTCTCTGTGGGCTTGGTCTTCGTGGGCCTGGTCTTGGTGATGACTTGGCCTCGTTTGACTTAGCTTCGGAGTGGATTCCTGATGGGCCCGTGATGCTGGGCTGTTCTTCGGGCTCCCAGAATCGTTGCATGGCCCAATTCTCCTTGGACTTGTGGTACGAGTATGTCGTTTTTAAGGATACACGTAGTTCATTGAATTACGTTGTCGTTTTCGGGTGTGGGATGAAATCCAGCATCATCAGTGACAGAGAAGAGGAGAAGTGCCTCTTGCTTACGCATGAAGAGTGGACGGCCAGACAGAAGAAAAACGGGGGAGCAGAATACTCTTCCAGTTCTTCTGGTCGGACTAACTACGGCAGAGACAGCCGAGGACGTGGTACAGGTCGTGGACGAGGGCGAGGTACAGATACGCGAGGTCGCGGCAGTGGTGCACCCCGTCAGGAAAGCACGACCAGGAGAGACAAAAGCACACTGAAGTGCTACAATTGTCAAAAGCTTGGGCACTTTGCTTCAGAGTGTCGCAGCAGGAACCACAAAGAGGAAGCGAATCTGATGAGATTCGATGAAGACCAGCCGGCCCTGATGTTTGCCGAACAGGAGGTGAGCCTGTACGGAAAAAAATACGAGGAGACGATCCTCGTAGCCGAAGAGAGCAGACCTGCCAGGAGAGCAGGAAACAGACCTGCCCGGAGACCAGAGAGCAGACATGGTCGGAATCCGAGCAGAGACCAGAGACCAGAGACCAGACACCAGAGACCAAAGAGCAGACCAGCTCGGAGATGGTTTTCCTGATCGAGCACAAGGTTATTGCAAACCTCCTCGTTGACGGAGAGCAGAAAGTCTCTACCGATGTCTGGTACCTAGACAACGGCACGAGCAACCACATGACTGGAGCCGAGCTAAGTTTGAAGAGCTTGATGAGAAGGTCACGGGCAACGTGAAATTTGGCGATGGCTCAATCGTCGAAATTAGAGGCAGAGGGTCTATCCTGTTCGAGTGCAAGAACGGGGACCAGCGCCTCATGACCCAAGTGTACTACATCCCAAAGCTGAAGAGTAACGTCATCAGCCTCGGACAGATGACAGAGATCGGCAACACAGTGGTGATGTCTGGTCCCTATCTAAGGATGTGGAACAAAGGTGGCGACCTGTTAATGAAGGTGAGCAGAACGCCGAACAGGTTGTACAAGATTCTCCTGGAGACAGGCCAGCCTGTCTTCCTGATGGCATCCCTAGCAGACCCGGCCAGGCTGTGGCATGCGAGACTTGGGCACGTGAACTTCTACGCGCTCAAGATGATAGGCGAGAAGGATATGGCCTTTGGGGTTCCCAAGATTGAACACCCCAACCAGCTATGCGAATGCTGCATGATCGCGAAACAGGCTAGAGTGCCATTTCCGATCAAGGCCAAGTTTCGAGCAGATCGACCTCTCCAACTAGTGCATGCGGACCTTTGCGGCCCAATCACTCCAGCAAATCTAGCCGGAAGCAAGTATTTCCTACTACTTGTTGACGACTACAGTTGCTGGATGTGGATCTACACACTCAAGGAGAAGAGTGGAGCCTTTGAAGTCTTCAAGAAGTTCAAGAGGCACGTGGAGAATGGGTCAGAACACAAGATGAAGATTTTGAGAACAGATAGAGGTGGAGAATTCACATCCCAGCAGTTCGGAGAGTTCTGCAATGAAGAAGGAGACGAGCGCCACCTAACCCCACCATACTCTCCCCAGCAGAACGGTGTGGTGGAGAGAAGAAATCGCACAGTGATGGATACAGTAAGAAGCTTGTTGAAGAGCATGCAAGTACCAGCGAGGTTTTGGGGAGAAGCAGTTAGACACGCGGTCTACTTGCTAAACCGTTTGCCAACGAAAGCGCTAGGAGAGCGCACTCCCTACCAGGCGTGGAATGGGAAGAAACCCCACTTAGAGCACTTGAGAGTGTTTGGGTGAACCTTGGTGTTGAAGATGGAAGCAAGGCATGTGAAGACCGTTGGTCCCCATCTCAAGAAGCTCGATGATAGGAGTCAGACAATGGTGTACCTTGGTGTTGAAGATGGAAGCAAGGCACACAGACTCTTTGACCTCCGACGCGGCAAGATCCAGGTGAGCAGAGATGCCGTGTTCGAAGAAGAGAAGAAGTGGGATTGGCGCGACGAGAATGGAGACCCCGAGCAGAACTCAGTGGAGTTTGAAGTCGAAGAAGAAGACATTGTCGAGCAGGAAGGTATCCCTACCAGCTCATCCAGCTCGGGTACCCCTACCAGCTCATCTAGCTCGGGTACCCCCACCAGCTCTGGTACTCCTACCAGCTCTGGTAGTCCTACCAGAGATTCCTGCCCGGGCACACCCAGAACACCCAGCCCGAGCAGAACAAGTTCGTCAAACTCAGGGAGACTCGTCAATCAAGGATGGCCCGCGAGGATTTCGTCCCCTAGCAGAAGTCTACGAAGAGTCTCAGAAAATGGAGATGAACTTAGAAGAGTTGTCTTTGTTGTGCGCCGAGGAGCCCGCCAACTACCTAGAGGCAGCAAGCGAGCAGGAATGGCAAGAGGCAATGAAGAAGGAGCTGGAGTCGATCGAGAAGAACAAAACATGGGAGCTCACTGACCTGCTCAAAGGTCAGAAACCCATTGGCTTGAAGTGGGTCTACAAGCTGAAGAAGGACACCGAGGGGAATGTCCTAAAGCACAAAGCAAGGCTGGTAGCCAAAGGCTACGTGTAGAAGCAAGGAGTTGACTTCGAGGAAGTCTTTGCTCCCGCGGCGAGACTAGACACGATCAGACTCATCCTAGCCCTCGCAGCTCATCGAGGTTGGGAGATTCACCACATGGATGTCAAATCAGCTTTCTTAAATGGTGACCTCGAAAAAGAAGTCTACGTCAGTCAACCTGAAGGTTTTGGCGTCAAAGGCAAGGAGAAGAGGTGTACAAGCTCTCCAAGGCTTTATACGGGCTACGTCAAGCTCCAAGGGCATGGAACATTCGCCTCGACAAGAGCCTGAAGAGTCTTGGATTCACAAAGTGCTCCAGGGAGCAGGCAGTATACACCAAGAGCAGCAAGGAAGAAGTTCTGGTCGTCGGAGTTTATGTGGACGACCTGATAGTCACAGGATCCATCTCAAGATGAGTAGAAGGATTCAAGAAGAAAATGATGGCCGAGTTCGAGATGAGTGACCTTGGACTACTTTCTTACTACCTTGGTATTGAGGTAGAGCAGAAGAAAGATTGCATTACGCTGAAGCAATCGGCATATGCGAAGAAGATCCTCAAGCAGTTCGAGATGGCGGATTGCAACCCGAGCAAGTATCTGATGGAGGTGAAGCTCCAGCTCAGGAAGGATGCTGAAGGGAGAGAAGCGGATCCCACGGAGTACAGACGCGTGATCGGGTGTCTGAGGTATCTCACCCACACCCGACCAGACATTTCTCACGCAGTCGGGATAGTCAGTCGATTCAAGGAGAAGCCCACAACCACACACTAGCAGGCCATGAAGCATATTTTGCGCTACGTGAAGGGAACGACAGACTATGGGATTCACTATGGAAGAGGCAAGGGAGCAGAAGAGCTAGTCAGCTTCACTGACAGTGATCTAGCAGGTGGCATTGATGATAGGAAGAGCACCAGAGGGATGGCGTTCTACCTCAACGGGAACCTGATCACTTGGCAATCTCAGAAGCAGAAGACAGTAGCTTTATCCTCGTGTGAAGCGGAGTTTATGGCAGCCACCGCAGCAGCATGTCAAGCTATGTGGCTAAGGGGAATTCTGAGTGAAGTGACTGGAGACGAGCAGAAGCCAGTTACACTCTATGTGGACAACAAGTCCGCAATAGCGCTTATGAAGAACCCGGTGTTTCATGGTCGGAGCAAACACATAGACACTCGATATCATTACATTCGCGAGTGTGTGGAGAAGCGGAAGATCATTGTTGAGTTTGTCAGCACGAAGGAGCAGCGAGCAGACATACTCACCAAGGCTCTAGCAAGAGTGAAGTTCGCGGAGATGAGAGAGCTGCTCGGAGTGAAGAACCTCAGCTCAAGTCAAGCTTACGGGGGAGAATGTGAGTTTAAGCCTGACTTGGCTCAACTCCCACCAGAGATTTCCCCACCAGAGATTTCCCGGGAAGAGAAGAGTCCGAGCAGAGATCTTCCTAGCAGGAGTTCTCCCCCCAGAGAACTTCCCACCAGAGATGGGTCCGACCAGAGAACCCTCTTAGCAGGAAAGGACCCCACCAGGAATGCTCCTACCAGAGATGCCCCTACCAGAAGAACTCCTAGCAGGAGTTCCACGTGCATAAAGAGAGCCTAGCAGCCTTGCTAGGAACATACGACCAGAAGCCAAACTTGAGGAGCAAGTTTGGAGATTTGATACGATTTGGTTTCCCATTCTAATTAGGAAACGTGTAAATTGTAAAGATTTGATTGAGTCTATTTTAGGAAGTTTACCTACGGTTTAGCTTTCTAGTTTTTCCTATAAATACTAGTGTTAGTGGTCAATTTTTGTAACTCCATTATTATTGCATTCGATTAATCAGAGAAGCTTTTTCTCCCAAAGTTCTTCTTGTTTTCTTCTTCCTTTTTTCTTCGTTTTCTTTGGTTGCAGATCCATTAATTGGAACCAACATAATTTAGAAAAATTAGTCAACCATGTATTGGAGGGTTTTCATGTCGTTTATAAAGCAGAAAACGACGTGAAAAGCTAAACGACAACAAAACTCGGAAGCACTGGAAAAGAAATGGGATACTTGCGGCATAAGTACCCAACAGAAGACTTTCTTTTACATTAGAATGGAAATAAATCCAACTTTTGAATAACTTGTTGGTATTTTGCAACAAATAACCTAAAAATGAATAAAAATATAATATTTTATTACGAGAAAAACAGTACTTCAAAACAACCTGTTATTTACGACCAAGAACATGCAAGAAAATGAATCAATCTGATTTTCATGAAGCTTTGTACTTCCTCTGTTACTGTAATACATTGTCTTACAATTGTTTGTCAACAACACGAAAAGAAGAATAGAAGATCAAGAACTACGAAACCGACTATTTGAATTTCTAGCGCTCGAACATTGAGATAAATCGATAATCTAGCGCTCGGACTTCGTTAGATATTTCACCGCGTTCCCGTACTTGTTGGTAAGAGCCCCGAAAATGGTATCTAAACATCAATTCAAAGTGTTAACAAACTGAATTTTCGCTAAAACTTCAGTACATACAATACAAACCCGAGAACCACTCGTTGCACCTTCGTTGGTTCAATATTTGCTCCGTTCACTTCTGTCTGTTATTAATAATCTTGCTTAAATCATTTTTTTTTTCAAACTCAATTTTCAAAAAACGTTATTAAATTCAATATACTCGATATTGAATTTTTCTAACCTTTCTTAAAGTTTTCTTTCTTGTGATTTGTGAAAGAAGTACCCAAATTAAGTGAAATAGTAGCTCCATTGAGAACAAGAAAAAATAGACCGGAAAATGCAAAACGACTGAAAAACTGAAAAGGAAATTAAAAGACCAGCTGATATTAAAAATTTGGTTACTTTTGTCAGTTATTGAAAAAAAAGATTTGGTGCATCACAAAATGGAAATATTTAAGGCAATTACTTGCTCGGATCAAGGTTCAACTTACCGAACTTGCCGATAAATCGCTTGCCGTTATCGACGGATGAATCGATGACTTGCCGGATTATCGACGGAAAACTAATAATACCGTAGTTTACCTATTACCGATATTTTTTAATGATTATCGACGGATTATCGAAACTTTTCGAGGATTAACGATGAAAAATCACTAAAATATTTTTAAGAATATATTTACTAAGTTTATAATGTTGATAAAACATTAAAAATTCCAAAAAACTAAAATCATTTCATACTCTAACATGGGTAAATAAACTATAGTCTCACTCTCACATATGTAAATACTCGAATAAAATCATCAAAAAGTGCAATAGCGGTATGGATATATTATATAGAGGTACCGCTATATGTAGGTAGAATGTAGTCTCTTGATCATTGAAATATAAGGTAAGGTTATCCCAGTATAATAACGTAATTTTATTATTGTTTTCAATTTGTGGACAAAAAATATAGCGGTATGGATATATTATATAGAGGTACCGCTATATGTAGGCAGAATGTACTGTCTGGATCATTAAAAGATAAGGTAAGGTTATCCCAGTATAATAAAGTAATTTTATTATTGTCTTCAATTTGTGGACAAAATATAGTGGTATTTATATATTATCTAGCGGTACCGATATCTGTAGGCAGGATGTACTCTCTGGATCATTATAGTATAAGGTAAGGTTATCCCCGTATGATAACGTAATTTTATTATTGTTTTCAATTTGCGGAAAAATTATAGCAGTATGGATATATTATATAGAGGTACCGCTATATGTAGGCAGAATGTACTCTCTGGATCATTAAAATATAAGGTAAGGTTATCCCAGTATAATAACGTAATTTTATTATTGTTTTCAATTTGTGGACAAAATATAGCGGTATGGATATAATATATAGAGGTACCGCTATATGTAGGCAGAATGTACTCTCTGGATCATTAAAATATAAGGTAAGGTTATCCCAGTATAATGACGTAATTTTATTATTTTTTTTCAATTTGTGGACAAAATATAGCGGTATTAATGTCTTATGTATCACTACTGAGATCTGTAGGCTGAATGTACTATATGAATCCTTAAAATATAAACTAAGATTAGCCACTGTAACCAAGTACCAAATTGTTGTTTTCAATTTTTGATAAATTATGCGCTATGAATATGTTATGTAGCGGTACCGTAATATGTAGGCCGAATTTATTTCGTACTCTATGAATTCTTAAGTATAATATAAGCCTATAGAAATTTAATTTAATATTGAATTATTTTTCCATTTGCAGGATGAATGATTACCTTTTGATTGTCAGTCTTGGCGGAGAATGAAATTTCGATAGATATCGTTACAAGTGGTGGTGGGAGGGAATAAGTGATACTGTAACTGCTTTAACTGTTAAAAAGTCTGCTTTAAACAACATATCTGATTTGAAGGAGTTGTTGTATAACAAATTTGATATTGTCCGACAATTTGATACCAAATTGATCACAGTACTCAGCCAATAGCCATTGCTGATGAACCTGACTTCGAATCATATATTCGAACACCAGATAGACCGTCAAAGTTTAAACAGTTGTACGTCGAGTTGGTGAAAAAGGTATCTACTGAAGTAGACACCATATGTAACCGCTACATGACATTGTGTATAAAACATCGGTAATATGTATCGTGGACCGTGGTATAGCGGCATCGTATAATGTTAAGGTATTTGAATTTTGGATTTGATTCGTTTTCATTTTCTTGTTGCCTTTGTCTTGGCGAGCGTCAGTTGTGGAGGAAACTGAACGGCCGTATCATGTTTTTTTTTTCCTTTTTCTTAATGGAAACCGAACCTTTCATTTACTGAATAACAGATCGTAAAAGGTTACATCCTTTCATTTAAAATTATGGCAAGTGTTACAACTGTGAATGATGGGAGTTCCTTCATAAAGGGTTATCGCGAAAGCCTGATTGAATCAAATATCTAATACTTACTCATATTTGTTCTGGTGCGAGTTGGAGGTCCGTTGAACGAGATAAAACCGCAAACGAGATTCGGGTCAGTCGTGGGTCAATCAGGACTTAGGGTCCTTATTTATCACCGTGATCGTGATGATATGTATTTACCGCTATGATTTATCTGACATAGAGGTAGTGATTGAACTTACTTTAGTTCATTCAGGATAGAAGTATTTAAATTCGGGTTATTAATTACACTTGTTAAATTTATTCGAGCAACATTAATGTTATTAACGCTTATACCGCTATTGCCATTGTGTAGAATATCAGGTAAATGACAAAATGATGTAGAAATAAAAAAATAATCAAATATCATCAGCGTTGTGTCATAATAATATAATTACCGCTATTTTAAAATTTGTATAATACAAGAACATTATTTGTATCATTTGGAATACAAACAAATACATAAATACAATAATCTGGCAAAGAAGTATAGGTCCGAGATCTGGCATATTCTAATTACCGCTATTTTACAATTTGTATTATACAAGAATATTATTTGTATCCTTTGGAATACAAATACATAAGTACAAAGTCTCAACTAATGCCGTCTCTCTATGTAAAGCATATTCTTACCAATGTGTTTCAGAGACCTATCCACAAAGTCTTGCGATTTCGGTCCTGCACATACCAATTATTTTTTTGGGTAGCATAATGGCTCGGTTATGTCGTTCACTAATATACAGGAGACAAATAAACAAGGATGTTAGAATCAGGATAATATTTTTAAAAAAAGTGAAAATAAATAAATGGTTTAAAGAAATCTTACAGCGGTGACGGAGGCGGGGGCGCATTGACAAACATCCGCTTTAGGTGGTTTTATTTTTTTTGAATGGAAAGCCTTAGGTGTTTGAGTTCAAACATGTTAGACCCTAGATTTGGGTTACAGAAAAATCTAGATTTGTATGAGGGTTCCCAAAGGGGTATGGAGTATGGATTAGGGTTTCACAAAGTGGTAATGTAAAACGGCGAATTGAGATTGAACATTTAGGTTTTCCTCGTTTCCATTTTATAGTACTAGTGAGGGTATATTCGTATTTACACGAACATTGGAGGTAAGAGGAATTATTTCGTGGTATATGAGAAACACTAACGGTTAAACGGATACCTCTCTATAGGTGTTTAGTGACCACCTCTAGTAGGTAACATCTAGTGGTATTGCTTCGGGTGTCTAGCGGTGGATAAGTAAATTAATTAGCGGTAAGTAGTTTTCATGGAGAAATTAAGGTTATTGAACCTTATTTAATTGTGTTAAACTCTTTTAAGTGGAAATAAGAAAGAATTGATGGATTGAGACATGCATTGCTTCGCATACGTGCACGAGTGATATAGACTTGTTTTATGATCCAACGAACTAGCTAGTTCTTTTATCATACTCATTATCCGCCTATTATCCATCTCACATACCAATAGTTGTCACGGTGAACCTAATAATGAACATTGACGGCAAAATGAATCCATATGATAGAAACACTGAACTTCCCCATTCCTACTATCATCCCGCTACGATACCTCTAGGTGTTTAGTGACCACCTCTAGTAGGTAACATCTAGTGGTATTGCTTCGGGTGTCTAGCGGTGGATAAGTAAATTAATTAGCGGTAAGTAGTTTTGATGGAGAAATTAAGGTTATTGAACCTTATTTAATAGTGTTAAACCCTTTTAAGTGGAAATAAGAAAAAATTGATGGATTGAAACATGCATTACTTTGCATACGTGCACGAGTGATATAGAATTGTTCTATGATCCAACGAACTAGCTAGTTCTTTTATCATACTCATTATCCACCTATTATCCATCACATTTACCAATAGTTATCACGGTGAACTTAATAATGCGTATTGACGGCAAAATTAATCTATATGATAGAAATACTGAACTTCCCCATTCCTACTATCATCCCGCTACGATACCTCTACGTGTTTAGTGACCACCTCTAGTAGATAACATCTAGCGGTATTGCTTCGGTTGTCTAGCGGCGGATAAGTAAATTAATTAGCGGTAAGTAGTTTTGATGGAGAAATTAAGGTTACTGAACCTTATTTAATAGTGTTAAACCCTTTTAAGTGGAAATAAGAAAGAATTGATGGATTGAGACATGCATTGCTTCGCATACGTGCACGAGTGATATAGACTTGTTCTATGATCCGATGAACTAGCTAGTTCTTTTATCATACTCATTATCCGCCTACTATCCATCTCACTTACCAATAGTTGTCACGGTGAACCTAATAATGCACATTGACGGTAATTGAATCCATATGATAGAAACACTGAACTTCCCCATTCCTAATATCATTCCGTTACGATACCTCTTGGTGTTTAGTGACCACCTCTAGTGGGTAACATCTAGCGGTATTGCTTCGGGTGTAAATTAATTAGCGGTTAGTAGTTTTGATGGAGAAATTAAGGTTACTAAACCTTATTTAAACATGCATTGCTTCGCATACATGCACGAATTGATCTAGTAGGGAATACCTAGCGGCATTTCTTCGGTTGTCTTTCGCCGGTAAGACAGTCAATTAGCGGTAACTAATCAGCGGTACCCAACTACTATCCATCTCACTTATCTCTAGCATTAGTACAAGGGATATAGCGGTAATAACAGTTTGACTAGAGGTAGTTATATTATAGGTAATATTTAGAACAGTACCACGTAATATTAAAATATTACTAGAGGGAATCCAAACATACTAGTCCAAAACATACTACAAGTCCAAAATAAAAACATGCTAGTAAAAAAAAATATGATCCAAAAGAAAACATAGTCCAAAAAAACATAGATTTATCCCGATGAAGAAATAGCTTCTTCGGTCTCCGCTGATGACTGTGGAGGTGGCGGTGGCGGTGGCAACGACAACGGCAACGGATAGTACGGTCGCTGGACGATCTTTTCACCACGTTCCAATGACTGCACGAGCTCCTCCAACATGGGGTGTTGAGGAAGAAAGGGATTATCTAGGGAGTTTATATGCGGCAAATCAGCTTCCATCTCCGTAGGAATTAGTACACTCAATTGTCCCTGCAAATTAAAGAGTATTGTTATTTTCCCAAATCATAATTAATATTGATAAACTTTCAATAGATCAAACTACCCTCGGAACCGCCCCATGCAAAATAGCGTTTTTAATTGACAGGCGGTGAAGTTTGATATTCCCGACTGGACGCGTTTTCCATTTGCACATACGAGGTGCCTCCTCGGACTCCCTTCGGTCCGCTAAGACATGCGCCACACCAGGAAAACACTCTTATGTCAAAATCTGCATGAATTTTAACATGTTAAATTCGCACATAAGATGTCGATTGTAAATAAATAACTTTGAACAATTACATATATACCAGAAACGGATGTATGAACCCCAGAACTGTCATCATCGGGATCTCTCGTCCTTGTCTAGGGATTTTTTTTGCAACTCCTTAACTGCTCTATTCCGGATATTCCGTACCGATCCTAGGAATGACTCTCGACCCTAAGGATATTGAGCGAATACGCCAAGGTCCTCCACCAAGCGCAAGTAGTCCACATGCAAAATAGTTTCACCAGGATGGGGTAACAACACCCCAAAGAAAAAGCTGACGCATGCCAACATTTTCCTGTCCTCGTTGCTCACAACCGGATAAAGATGATTGTTATCTAATTTGTCCAACACCATATCGAATGTGACATTTGCGCCTGCATTTTGCCACATCAGTTGCTTGAATGAGTCGTTCTTTTCTGGTTGTCCAATGATAGCTTCAATGCTCGGCATGGGTGTGCAATTCAGCCAGGTGATGATGGTAAATTCTCGAATCCCGTATCGTAATGGAACATTGTTCACCAACATCCACACCTCACATGGCTCTTGATGTGTAGTGCTTTAGTGCTTCTCAAAATCAAATTCCAAAACAGTTGGGGAGAGAATTTGTAGTGCATGGGGACAACTAATAGAGGTCCAAACTGTGTGCTCCGAAACAACTCAGTCTCTCCCACGTTCAGGTTCTCTTTAATCATATTCGTGATCATGGAGAAGTTTGCTTCTTCGGTAAGAACCTCACAGTCGTACAACTCATCCGGCGCTAGGATATTATATAGCTATTTCCGCTGAAAAAAAAAATCATAACTTGATTAGTTTCTAGAAATTATACATAGTGATAATAAGGTATATAGGGAGCAACGGA
Source organism: Parietaria judaica (assembly GCA_954871525.1). Taxonomy (NCBI): domain Eukaryota; kingdom Viridiplantae; phylum Streptophyta; class Magnoliopsida; order Rosales; family Urticaceae; genus Parietaria; species Parietaria judaica. The sequence continues at coordinate 8,021,006 of OX940868.1, forward strand.
ATACCGCTATCGGAATATAAAACGCGGTGTAAATAGATATCTAGCGGTGAACTTGTAGCGGTATTCTGTAAACGGAGCGTGAATAGAGAGCGGTATTGCTCTAACAGGTACAGAACCAACCCCACACTCGTTCTTCTTCGTCAACCACACAGTATAGTATATTGCATGTAAAATAAGTAAATCCTAACATCATTACGAGTCGAAAAAAAGTATGGGTTTCACAAACAATAAATGATTACCTCCATTTATGTGGCTTTTGGGAGGATGAAGACAATGATTGGAAAAATTAGTCGTTGAAAAGATCGTCCTTCGCCGGAAAAGCAAAGAAAAGAAACCCTTGTTGCAACGAGGAGAGTACGATGGAAAGAGAAAAAAAATTCAGAGTCCGAAGAGAGAATCTTGGGAATAGAAAGCGTCAAAGTGCATTAATCACAAGAAGAAGTGAGATTATGTTTAAAAAATCCATAAAATAAAATGAGGGTGATAAAAATAAACCGCCTACCGCTCAACTACCAAAGGGTAAACTAGTCAGTTCGGTAAACTAACAGCTAGCGGGAGTGATTTAAATTTACTAGCGGGAACACTATTAGTATAGCGGTAAGAGCGATGTAAATAGCTTGTGGTAAGTCCAAGTTTAGTAACTAGCGGTAAGAGCAAGTTTAGTAACTAGTGGTAAGAGCAAGAATAATGACTAGCCTGTGTTAGTTAGATATACTAGCGGGAAAATATTAGTATAGCGGTAATCGCAACTTTAATGACTAACGGGAGTGTTACATACAGCGGAAACGTTTTCTAATACAACTAAAATCTGAGTTCCAAAATTACCATTGTTAAATTGACATAGTTGTCCAAAATATTACAACAGATAGATACAAACTCATTTATTCTTCTATCCTGGTCCAAAATATTAAAACATACTAAAACATGGCGTATCTAAACCTCATCGTCATCCTCGTTCTCTTTCTCCTCTTTATATTTTTTCATCTCCATCCTGTTGTCCTCCTCCTCCTTAAAAAAAATCTTCCAACTCAACTTCAAGGTACGGTACTCCTTGTGGCGGCAGCGGTATGTGATGACAATTTTCTACTTCTGTCCGCAGTAGCATACTCAGTTGTCCCTAAAAAAATTATAAAGTTAGAATTAATACATCTATTCTTTACTTCCATAAATCAAAATGGTTTCGCTATAAATATATATCAACCAGCCGTCGGATCACCATCCCCGTAATCGGGAATTCCATTATCAAGGATACTTGTTTTGATATGCCCTAGATTCGTTGTCCATTTGCAGATACGCGGTCTTGAATATCCCTCACGATGGACCGCCTCGGCTTTTTGCATACCCGACAAACACTCGTACGCTAAAACCTGCAAGAAAATAAACATGTCATAGTTTAATATATATGAAGGCAACTGTAATACCGCTAACTAAGTAAAATATTTCACATATACTTGAAGTGGGAAGAGGAACCCCCGAATGGTTATCGTGGGCACTATAGGCACACCAGGATTATTCTGAGCCACATCAGGATTATCCTCAGGCATATTTTCTGATAGTTCCAGGGTTGCCGTCTTCACGAGATTCTTTAATGCATACGTGTATGAGCTCCATCCCCAAGGATATTGTACGAAGGAGTCGAGGTCCTCCACGAACGCCCAAACTAGGTCGGGGATTCTGGACCCGGATAACAGAACTCTGTAGACGAAGCAAAGGCACGCCAACCTCTTCCTATCATCACTTCCCAGAGTGAGACCGAACATTAAGCGGACCTCGAGTGCGGTAACTGTGACTTCTCCTTCTGTAGGAAGGGACATTCGTTCTCTAACCGACGGGGTACAATGGGGGGACGTATTCCCAATGTAGGTATTCACCATTGCAATTTGTAAACATATCTGGAATGTTTTCACATATGAGACCAGTGATGATGTGAAACTCGTCAATGGAGTATCGTAGTGGAACATGGTTCACCGTCATCCACATCTCCCCATGCCTTTGTTTTGCCAAGATTCTGCAAAACAAGTTTCTGATCACCCTTTCAGAAAACTGAAAGAAAGTGGGGACATCCAAGAGAGGCCCAAATTGGGTAGTCCAAAACCACTGAAGCTCCTTTGCGGTCAGTCGTGACTTGATCAGATTAGTAATCCGACGGAAGTTCCCTTCATCGGTCTCCAGTCAAAAGTGGTACAAATCATTTTCTTCGATAAAACATCTCCAAGCTTTTGAAGGCTAATAAACAAATCATAATTACATCAGTATAAATCCTAGCGGTAATGATAAGATATCTAGCGGTATTTCTACGTACAAAAATCGTTTATATTTGCATAGCGGTAATGCATTATATTCGGACCAACGGCGAACTTCTAGCGGTATTTCTGCAATTCGTACAGAACCAACCCTACTCTCGTTCTACTTCGTAAACAACAGTATAAACCCTAACAACGATTCAAACAGTCGAAACAAAGCATAGGTTTCTCAAAAAATAAATGGGTACCTCCATTTGTGTGGCTTTGGGAGGATGAAGCATGATCGGAGAAACTCGTCGTTGAAAGGATCGTCCTATGCCAGGAAAGCTTACAGAAGAAATCCGAGTTGCGCGAAGTCGTTCTTGAACTAGAATGAACAGAACAGATGGACGAGGAGTACGATGTAGAAGAGAAAACGTTCGGAGTCTGAAGAGAGGATCTTGGGAATAGAAAGCGTCGAAGTGAAGAAGAAACAAGAATATGTTTGAAAAAGAAAATGTAAAAAATAATAAATGGATCAACTACCAAAGGGCAAAGTAGTAATTTCACAAAATACTGGATAAAAAATTAATGAGAACTCGCAATTTGTATTTATCAGACCGAAAAATAAATATAAAAGAAATAAAATGTTATAACGAAGGTAGGAAGCGAAACGACATGTGAGATAAGATCTTTTAGCCAATTCTTTCTAGAGTACCATCTGAATAGTTTGAGCGCCAAATAACAAACTCCCATGTACAATTTTTTTTTTAATGAAACTCCCATGTACAACCTTGCCTATATAGATACACACACATAGGGCTGAAACCGGGTCTAAAACCCGGTTTTTTTTAAAACCCGGAAACAGAACCCGGATTTCCGGGTTTTCAATTTTCAAACCCGAAACCGGATTTTAAAAATGAAAACCCGGAAATCCGGGTTCGGGTAATTATCTGGTTTTGATTTTAAAACCCGGATTAAAAACCCGAACCCGGATTTATATATTAAAAAAAAAAAAAAACAGGTCCAAACTGGTCCAAATCATGGTCAACAACAGGTCCAAACTAGTCCAAATAACTGGTCCAAACTCGTCAATGGCTTCGTCAAGTGCGAAGTAGGAAGCTAACTCAAACGTGGAAGAAAGCTACAAAACAAGCAGCATCAACAAGGCCAGGCTCAGCATCAACAAACCCTAAGAATGAATCTCCAATATCAGAAACCGAAATCTCCACTATACCCACTATCAAAGTCGCGAATTTCACAGATGTCTTTTTACCTGAAATCGTCGAAGCGAGAGGCGCTGAGCAGATATCGGCGATGGCGAGAGGCGCTGGCCGCGACGGCGAGACGGCGAGATAGAGGAGAGGGAAAGGGGTGAGAAGCGGGGAGAGAACGAGAGAAATGCGAGCAGAGTGGATTGAGAGGAAAGAAAGAAAAGCCCTAATTTTTTTAAATGATGTCGTAAATGTCACTAAGTGAGGCACATGTCGTTTTTTTATCATCAGAGTAATAGTTTAAAATATAATAAATATAAATTAAATATTTAATTAAAAATCCGGGTTTTAGGAGCCTACTAACCGGGTTCCGGGTTTTAAAACTCAAAACCCAGAACCCGGAACCAGTTTAATCCGGTTGCGGGTTTTTAAAAATCCGGTGTCGGTTTAACCCGGTTTAAATTCGGTTTCGGTTTTTTAAAATCGGATTCGGTCCGATTTCGGTTAAAAACCCACATTTTCGGGTTTTCTGCACAACCCTACACACACATATACATTCATAGATACGCACACAATGACACAAACATTCATCAGAATGCAATTCCGGAATCTTCTGTTGAGGCCCGACATCGAGGACCGCTTCGAGATCCCGGATGACTGGCGCTTTGCCAAGGGAGACGCCGGGCTGGCTCCACGTGATCGACAAAGAGGATTTCTTCTGGGAGTTATGGTACCACTACGAAACCCGGAGCTCGGCTGCTTTGACAGTGGGCCCGTTTGCGTACCCTGTACGACATCACCAGCCGTTTTTCGAGCCGTTCGAGTGGCGGAGATTGTCGTTATTGCTGGTGAGGAAGAAGGTAGAGATTGTCGTGATTGCTGCACGTTGGGGATCATCGTCCAGTTGCCTCCTCCGCCGTCGCCTGAGATTCTGGAGAAGCTTCTTAGTCATTTTGTGGAAAGACAGAGATGAGATTCGCCCAGTTTAGTTGTCGTTTTACATGTTTTTTAAATGGGTTAATTGCGGCAAAAATACCCAACTTTTGTAAATATTCTTCGATAGGTACCCAACCTCAATAAACGTAGGCAAAAGTACTCAACGTCACACTTTTGTCGCCGACCAACTAACGCCGTTAGACACTGCCTACGTGGCCGTTAGGCTGTCTCATGTGGAATGACCCATGGCCAAAGCTTGGGTACTTTTGCCGCCACGTGCCCAAAGGTTAGGTACTTTTGCCGCCACGTGGCATTTAAAAAAAATATATTTTTTTAATTTTTTTTCTTTCCCGTTAGCCAATATGTTTTTATTCTTTTCCGTATATCAAACATGATCAAGTAATTTCATAAAATATGTACTTATAAAAAAATTATGTTATTTTTTTAAATAATCAAATAATTACTTAAATTTATTTATTTTAATTTATTTAAAAATAAAATCTTTCCCGTGACATATATTTTTATTTTTTTACATATGTTAAATATAATAAAATAATTTTATAAAATATGTTTTTATAAAAAAATATTTTTTCTTATCGGAATAATTTATAACTTTTGAATACATTATATTAAAATTTTGAAACTAAAACATTATTGTATATAATAACACGGGCATTTTAATATTAAAATTAAGGCATGATATGATTTTTGAAGACATATAACATACATGAAACTAAGGCATGATTAAAACAAATAATTGTATCAAATACGGTTCAAGCTTAATTTAAACCGAAAGTTTGGTGATTCGTAAAAATTATGTTTAACCTTATTATTTTTTGTTTTAAAGTGAAAAAACAAAAATAACATTTTTTAGTTTTTCTTTAACATATTTTTTTATAAGTATATCTTTTATAAAAATATTTGATCATGTTTGATATACGTAAAAAAAATAAATATATATTGGTTAACGGGAAAGAAAAAATTATAAAAAAAAAAAAAAATTAATGCCATGTGGCGACAAAAGTACCCAACCTTTGGCCATGTGGTGGAAAAAGTACCCAACATTTGGCCACGTGGCGGTAAAAGTACCCAGCCTTTCGCCACGTGGCATTCCACATGAGACAGCCTAACAGTCACGTAGGCAGCGTCTAACGAAGTTAGTTGGTCGGCGACAAAACTGTGACGTTGGGTATTTTTGCCTACGTTTATTGAGGTTGGGTACCTATCGGAGAATATTGACAAAGGTTGGGTATTTTTGCCGCCATTAACCCTTTTTAAATGCTCCAAGATACTGTCATTTTCATTAAAAAAAAGTTGAGTGCGGCAAAAATACCTAACTTTTGGTCAAATTCTATGTTGTGTATACAACTTCCGAAATGGCGGCAAAAGTACCCAAACTTAGCATTTGAGAGTTAACCGAGAATATATATCTATGTGGCAATCATTCTTTGCCACGTGGCATGGCACATGGCACTTGGTTGCCACGTGGCATGCCACGTAATTATTATTTTATTTGAAAAAATTTAAAAAATATATTTTTTTTAAAAACGAAATTATTTTTATTTTTTAAACAAATTTTTTTTTATTTTAATTTTTAAGTTTTTTTAATAATAACTAATAAAGAATATTTAAATTTAAATATTCATTATTGGTTATAATTTTATTTTTTAAAAAGTTGGTACAACGAATTAATTTTCACCGCTCACGGTTCACTTGAACATTGTTTCCGGTCCGGTTCACGCGTCTCCGACTACTATATAAAAAACCAATAATGAATATTTAAATATAATTATTCATTTTAGAAAAGTGGATCAAAAGAAATGAATAAAGAAAAAAAATCTCCGTTCATGGTTCACTGAAGCTCCGCCTCCGATCCGGTTTACGGGTGAAACGAAATCGCTCAATACGTTTATTAATAATAACCAATAATAATCATATGATTATTTAACGATAAATTCTTTAAAAAAGAATAATATATAAATAAAAAAACATATTAAACAATTATTATTATTCTAAAATGCAAACACAAAAAAATATCATGCAAATTGTTGATGTACAAATTCGTCATTATTTAATATGACATAAAGTGCTAAGGTTGTGAATTAATTAAATTTACAAACCATGATAAAAGGCTTTAAAGAAATAAACTGGTATTCGTAAAAGCCCATTTGAGAAGCCCAATGAGATTCTCAATCAGACCAAGAACTTACGGATACAAGCTACTCGGCCCAATGAGTTCTAAAGGCCCAAATCCATTCGACATCAGTCCAGAAAGACGAGGGTAGAGACGTCATATACTCTACCCGGCATCCCATTTCAAACTCAGACGGAAGACCAGGAGCACGGAGTCAAGCCTCCAACGGACATAAATTCAAACACGACGACGAGAACGAAGTCATGGGACACGTGTAGCCAGATCGTCCATTCAACCCGGTCAGCACGGAGTGAAGACCCCTCGATTCCTGGAAGTCAAACGGAAAGAATTGAAGCCTATAAATGCCAAGCTCAAGCTCAGATCAACGGACACACATACTTACAACCTTGAGAGAATACTCCGAAGAAATCCTACCCGGCATTCTTGTTCACTTAAAGATCTCATTGTGTTCTTTCTTCTCTCCTCTTTTCTTTTCTATTCTCAGACGTGATCTAGCTGCCTGTAGCTATCCGTCTATGTTCATTGTCGCAATAAACTAACAGAAGAAGTAGTCAACTACCGCTTTGGGACGAACCTCTATAAAAAATCCCTCGTCTCATTTATATCGCTTATATACATATATATATATATATATATACATATATATATATATATCGTGAGTGAATCGTGAGCTTGCAACGCGAGAGATCGAATTCCACCAAATTGTTTCACTCAAAATTATCACACGCTCACAAGTCACACTTGACTGATTGAGGTGGGAAACCACGTCAACACAAACAAATAAAAATAATTATTACGTGGCATGCCACGTGGCAGCCAAGTGCCATGTGGCATGCCACGTGACAAAGACTGATTGCCTCATAGATAGATATTCTTCTCAGTTCTCACAACGATTTTTAGTAAAATGTACACAGAAAAATAAAGAACAAAGCTAAAACAAAGAAAAAGAAATGAATTGGATATATTTTAGATTATATATATATATATATATATATATATATATATTTTCTTAGAATTTAGATTTGGAATATGATATTTTGTCCCGCGTTATATCCTGAATTTTTTGTCCCAAAAATTGTCTCGCATTTTGTTCCGTCCTGATTATATAAAATAAGAAAAAAATGAGATTTTTATTTGTCCCGGTTTCGGTCCCCAGTAACTTAACCCAGAAAAAAAATTTATCAATTTTTGTTCCGATTTCTGTCCTAATTATTCTAGAAGTGGGTCCGGTCTAAAATCCAGTTCTCAAAAATCGAGAATTAGACATTGCGAATGAATCCCAATCTGACGGAGCAATAACCAGGAAGCGAGCGAAGACGCAGGTTTCACTTCATCTTCCTGATCCATCGTTCTTCAAAAGATTTTCTCAAAATTCATGGGATTGTATGCAGAGAGATGGGCCGTGTGGCTGTTGCAGTGGTGGTGAGCTTGTGGGTCATTCCGATCTCGGTCCTCGTCAATCGCCTAGTCCCTCAACCTTACATGGTCTGTAATTCTCTCTCAAATGCTCTCATTCTTTGAGTAATCCTATCATTTTGTGGCATAAATCAGAGTCATTTGGTGTTGTAGGACGAGATATTCCACATTCCCCAGGCTCAGCGATACTGCGCCGGCGATTTCGCAAGCTGGGATCCGATGATCACCACTCCCCCGGGCTTGTGAGTCGCTTTTTTTTTTTACGCGTTTCTTGCTTAAATTTCGCCTATTGTACTGAGAGATAGATTTTCGAATTCGTCACCGTTTTTAAAATGCACATAGTTCTTAAATCCGTCAAGGCTTAGCCTCGTGGCGAGACTCCGAAAATACGCCTTGGCCTCCTCAGTGAGGCACACTATCTGGCCCTGTTTTTGCTAATTGCATAAAACTATTTTGGGCTTCTTGTTTTATTTATTTTTATGACCGTGGTATCCGGGGTTTTTTTTTTTCACCGGACTAGTAACCACGGGGCCATGGCATTATTAACCGGAGCCTACCTTACTGCTCTCAATCATTGCGTCCAGGGGGAATCGAACTTGGGTTGTGCAAGAACCCAGATATCGCCCTTCCTACTAGACGGACCCCTTGGGGTTAGCTGTTTTGGGCTATTTTGAAATGACTTCTTTGGGATTTTTTAAGTTCTTAATAATAACCTTAAAAGAACCCAACAATCATATACCTATTTCCCTCATCACGTAAAATCCCAAAATGTTTAATGAATTTCATCATCTTAAGATTTATAAATTCGTAAACAGATGATTTTTATGTGGAATTAACGCCTCGTTTCATATTTAATACTGCAAAACCTTGGTATGTGCTGTTTACTGAAAGAGAAATGTGGTCTAATGTATTCTATGTCAAAACCACCTGAAAATTTTCCCCATTTCTTGAACGGCTTTTTTTTTTTGGTACCGAGCCTTGAGTTCTTTATTCGTTGAATTTGAAAGATAATTTTGAAACCACTGTAGGTACTATCTTTCGCTCGCCCATGTTGCTTCATTGTTTCCAGGAATGTTCTATACGAATTCAGCTTCCACGTTCTTCGAAGTGTGTTCCACTGCGATCCTCCGATCCACAAATGGCGTTTTGGCAGTTTTATGCAGTATCACTATGCACGAGATAATTACCCACTTGAGACCGGAGCTTGATGACAGAAAAGCAACACTTTACTCGATTATCCTTTCGATGTTTCCTCTTCACTGGTTCTTCACATTCCTCTATTACACTGACATCGCATCGGTCACTGTAGTGCTCGCTATGTATCTTTCTTGTTTGAGGAAGAATTACTGGTTCAGTGGATTGGTAAGTAACTTAGCTGAATTGTTTTATTAAAATAAATAAATAGATTATAAAAATGAACGACGCGCTAGCATATCTCGTTTTGTTACTACAGCTAGGCGCCTTGGCAGTTGCCATTCGACAGACAAATGTTATATGGATGCTTTTTGTTGTGAGCAGCGAGGTTATAAACATCGCTTTAGGTGATCGCCAAGATAAGGCAGTGAGTGGTTATTCTGGTGCCTCGATTATGAAGAACAGCCAGCTGGCTCCTGAAAATAGCGTCATTTTGGGCTCAAACTTGAGAAAGCGAAAGACCGGGGGTAGAGTAGTAAATAGAGCGAGTCCAACGCCCTCTGCAAATGCTGGATCAGAAACTTCCCTGCCAGGTTTCATCGTGCTTAAGATACTTATAAGTTATAACTGTATTAGCATAGATTAGTCCATTTCATTGTTTGAATATATATTCAGAATGTTCCCAAAAATAATTTATTAGCTTGCCAAACTTGTTTTGGTTTCGCTTTCCATTGTTTAATCTCTGTTTCTTTGATGACAGGTCTTTTAGAGATTTTATCCATTTTCGAGGCGGTTTTGCGCATGAAGACACAGCTTCTTATTTCGTTTTTGCCCTTTATTCTGGTACTGGCTGCGTTTGTTGCTTTTGTTCGTTGGAACGGGAGTATAGTTCTCGGTACTTTCCTCCTCTTTTATTTTTTTTTATTTTTTTATATATATATCTTTAGCCACTTCCATTTGTGGAAGTTTCTTTAAATTTATATGTGATTCTAACCCACACCAAAACCGCAGGTGCAAAAGAAGCTCACGCAGTTTCTCCACATTTCACCCAAATAATGTATTTTGGGCTGTTTTCGGCTCTTCTTATGGCTCCATTATATTTCAGCTATGGACAAGCTGTAATTTGCTTCCGTTCGCTCCGGAAATTCAGTCCCAGTATGTTTTTCCAAGCAGCTTTGGCAACTGTTGCTGGCTTCATTTCGGTTCATTATTTCAGGTCAGTCTTTCCGTCACAATAGTGATCGATCATTTGAGCCTATAATATACCTGGCTTGTAGAAAGGATTGCCTGAGCAACAATATTTGCACAATACTTTTAAGTAGTAATTATCATATAGTAATTTTCCTCCGAATTTAATAAATTCGAGAAAAAAAATATTATAAATGTAAATGTACTAGCATTTGAAAGCGTTGATTTTTGTTACGAAGAAATGGAAATTCGCTAAAACTTTACAAGATTAGCGAGGCAAAATTAATGTAAAAAAATGTTTAAAAAAGAAAACTTAGACTACACAACAAGCTAATATACCCGATAATTAATTACTCTTTCGAATTTTAAGTTTGTGAAGTACTTTTCTTGTCATTTGTTTGTTTGGATTCTGCAGCATAGCCCATCCGTATCTTCTTGCTGATAACCGGCACTATCCCTTCTACTTCTGGCGGAAAATCATCAGAGCGCACTGGTCGATCAAGTACCTATTAGTCCCGCTCTATCTATATTCATGGCTATCCATTTTCTCCCGATTAGGTCAGTTCTTAAGCAGCATTTAGATTTTCTCCTTGCGGCCGGAATCCTTTTCTCCAACACATAATTGCTTTCTGCTTTTCCAACAGGCAAAGCTACAAGGAAGAAGATCTGGGTGTTGGGATATTTCATGGCCACCGCGTTGGTTTTGGTTCCGGCTCCCTTGATCGAGCTCAGATACTACACAATCCCTTTCTTCTTTCTTGTTTTGCACTCCCACGACGATGACCTCAAGAGTTGGGTTCTGACGGCATTTCTGTATTTCGCCCTTAACACCTTCACGATGGTCATGTTCTTGTATCAGCCTTTCCGGTGGGAACACGAGCCTGGGATGCAGAGATTCATGTGGTAGAGAAGTAGATGCTCACATTTTTTTTTTCAGATTCGGAAACGGGAAAACACGGGACAAAGCTTCAACTATACTAGTGAGATTCTCTTACATTGCTAACATGGTTTGTGAAACGAACAAATAAAACTTTTAATCACATTTATAAACGTACTTCCTTTAGACAGTTTTGCGAGACTGATTGACAAACAATGGCGTTTAAGCAGTTCCCGCCCTTTTGACTTTTTTAGCAACTTACCTATTATAATGAAGTCTAAGTCATAAAAATTCTGCTGATTTAGTGAATTATACAGTGAATCCTCTGTAGAATAATATCGTTTGGACTGAAGAATTTTATTATATTATCTAGGTAAATTTTAATGTTAGTTAGAGTCGGGGACCTTACAATGGTATTATTATTGAGGTTATCAATTTATCGAGTATTAATTTGATGAGGTTGTAATGTAGTTTTGTTGTATTAGTTCACAACCTTGTTCAAATTTGAAAATCATTTTCCTAACCACAGAAGAGAAAATTAATAAATTACAGAAGATCGGTTTATATCAATTATGGCTGAGGATCAGAAACGAATTTTAAGACTAACCGCAATCTAAATCAAGGTTAGAACTGGCTGCTAAATGTAAATATAACTCTGGACGTTCTCGTCAAAACTCGATTAAGAAATCAAATGGCGTATCAATTCAGAGGCAATTATGCTTAGATTTGTAGCCCGTCAGAATTTGTATCCTGGTTCAGTTAGAAAACGGGAGATTAAACGATCAATGATAGTGTCACATGCCTGTGCGGAACTTGACGAACCTTGCACGCCCGGGCATGCTCGTATGGCGTACACTTGCAGCCTACTGTAGGCACTTGCATCCAACAACTTTTTGAATATCGCGTTTATATTCGTGAAACGTCAAATGTTCCTCGAATAAGAAGACGCTTATTTTGCGTTTACATTCGTGAAACATTATATATTGCTCGAATAAAAATACATGTTGCGCTCGTTTCGCGTTTACATAAAAACTATGAAATGTTCCTCGAACAAGAATTATATGTATCAATTTTAACTTTCTAAGTGTGTAATATAATAATAGTAATTTCTTCCATTGTTTTTGTGTTGATTAGGAATCAATTTCAGCACTTATATTTGTCATTATAGTTTTTCAAATATTATTTATTCTCGAAAAAATAGAGTCGGTGTTAGCTTTGAGTAAACGTGTAGTTTGGCCAATGACATCCATAGTCAAGGTTGACTTATTGTAATTGTTCTCTTAGTAAGAGTAATATGATTTTGCGAGAATCATACGTCATTTTCCGTTGAATTTTTAGTAATATTATACTCGAATCTGTATCTATAAAAGCCACATGGTATTGACCAATAAAAAATTAAATATAACTTTTTCTTACAGAAGATTATTTATAAAACAATATTGTTAAATTATCTACCAAAGTAGTAAGAAAAACTCTCTCATTGACCATTTTCAATAGGATTAAAAATTACCACGAGGTTTTATTTTTTAATTTGTATATGATTGCTATGAGTTTACATGATCGCAAGCTCTTAAAGATACTATCCCATTTACACATTTATAAATTAAAAAAAATTAATAATATGATAAGTATTAATTTTTTTAATTTTTTTTTATAGTAACATAAATTTTTACAAAAATTAATTATTTTTAAGAATCGTGATATGATAATAAGTGTTTAAGATTTAAAGCGTGCCTATTTACTTATTTTTAAATCAAGTAAACAATTAATGACATTTGGTAACAATAAATAAATAATAAAGATTAGAAAATTAGATCGTAAATTAAAAATCAAATTTATTGTATTACAAAAGTTGGAAAATTAATAAGTACTTATACCGTTGTTAAGAATAAAAGAAATATTTATGGAGGTAGAGTATAGTAGAATGATTATTAGCATATGCAATCGTGTCCGCACATCTAGTTGAAATAAACGAGCCAAAGCATTACGTGAAGGGATGTCATGGCGCATAAACATATACATATAGGTTATTTGCGGCAAAAGTACCTATAAATTGGAAAAAGTATGACTTACATTCCAATCTTCGTTTTTTCCGGTTACGAAAATGCCCAATGAATAGATATTTTCTTTTCATAGATTCACATTTTCTTACCGTGCTTTTCCGTCAACTACCATCGTTTTTTTTTACTCATTTTTCAGTCAAATGCCATCTTCATAACGCTGTTCGGTTTTTGCATTTTTGTCTTCCATAATTCAAGGGTAAAAAGTGTAGAAGTACCTTGCTACGTGGTCAAAACATAGTTTGCCAAATGGTAGGTGACGGAAAACACACATCGTAAGAAATGAGAACCTATAGAAATACAAATCTGTTGATTGGATACTCTTGCCGCGAAAAACAAAAGTTTAGAAAGATAAGTCATCTTTTACTAAATCTGAGTACTTTTACCGCGAATAAGCCATACATATATTATTATATTATTTCACGTCATGGCTTCCCTCCAATTCGAATAAGCAGTGTAACTGCTTTCTCTCCTCATTCTTCTCGCATCCGATCCCTCTCAACAATTCTCTCCTTCCATGGATTCTGTGTAGCCTCCGCGGCAATGGAGCGCACAAGGACCCTCACTATCGCCGACTGGGCCGCCCTCGGCGACCACGACCACCACGACGACGACGATCACTTTTTCGAGTCCTTTGACCACATTTCCTCCGCCGTCCCCGTCGACCTCGACGCCTCGTCCTCGTCTTCCGACGACTTTGATGACTGCCGCCTCTCCTTCGTCTCTGCCGTCTCGTCCTCCGTCCACACCCCGCACAAACTCCACAGCCTCTCCGACGCCTCGCCCGACGAATATGACCTCTGGATGGCCACGCCCGTCTCCGTCACCGAGCGCCGCAAGCGGTTACTCCAGGCAAGAACAATTGCCTTTTCCGAACCTTGAATCTCAAGAAAATTGAGGGGAAAATCATGATTTGATCAAGAAATTTGGTCATCCGGCTTTCGAATGCGAATTCAAATGTTCAACCACTTGAACTATGCTTATTCCGAATCGAGATCCGCGTGTAAGAGATTACCACGGATTCGGTTTTTTTATTAATATTTTGTTGTTTGGCCGCAGGGAATGGGCTTGGGGCCGGATAGAAACTCGTCGAGGCTCGCCAGCGTCACGGTCAAAACCGAGGAAGGCGACAATATCAAACGAGAAATGTCTAATTTGGTGTCGCCGTCACCGCTGCCAATGATGCTCGTGCGGTCGCGCTCCGACGGAGACATTGAGAAATGCTCAATCGAGAGGCAGAGGAGGTTGGACGTCATCGGTTCTGTATCGAAGCAGCGGCTGACGAGAATGTACTCTGCCGTAGCTGCGCCTCTGGGGAGAAGAATCATTTGTCCATCGCTGAAGCAGTCGGGATCATCATCTTCGTCCTCTGACGGCCGGTCGATGCGCCACAGGAGTGGCGCAATCCTGTCGTCGATGCTGTCTGCGAGCCAGTTCGGAACGTTTTTCCTCATCAAGAATTTGGACACGGGGAAGGAGTTCATCGTCAACGAGTATGGAGAGGACGGGATGTGGAACAGGCTCAGCGATCTTCAAACGGGGAAGCAATTAACGATGGAGGAGTTCGAAAAGTGCGTCGGGTACTCCCCTGTGGTCAAAGAGTTAATGCGCCGGGAAAATGTATCCGGCAGCGGGGCCGGTCGGAACGCGAAGAAAGGCGGGGGAATGGTCGGGAATTCGTATATATACAACAGTTTGAGGACGAGCAAGAGGCGAGGGCTTGCTCTGATAAAAAACGGAATAAAAGGTGTCGCACATTCGGTCAGCGGGCTGATTTCTGAGAAGGAGCCGATGGGGAATCCGGTGGCTGCAGCGACGGAGCAAAAACCGGTAAGGAATTCAGGCGCTTCGTCTTCGTCGGGATGGATTAAAGTCCGGCAGAGCGGGAAGACACACAAGGAGCTTTCAGCACTGCACTTGTGCCAGGAGATTCAAGCCCACGAGGGCTCGATTTGGACGATCAAGTTCAGCTGCGACGCTCGGTTTCTAGCCAGCGCGGGTGAGGATCGGACTGTCCACATTTGGGAAGTTCAGGAGTGCGAGGTCACGGATGCCCCGAATCACAGTGGCAGCAGCAGCATCGTGACACCCGTTCAACTCGCGGCCTGCTCGTCGCTGGCGGAGAGGCAATTGCCGCTTGTGGAAGTGGCAGCCGAGAAGAAGACAAAGAAAGGGAGGGGAGCTTCCGGGAGGAGATCGGGAGGCTCTAGTCAGAGTGTGATCGTTCCGGAGTATGTCCACGTGCCGGAGACGGTTTTCGCCCTCTCGGAAAAGCCTGTCTGCTCCTTTAAAGGCCATTTGGATGATGTACTTGACCTCTCTTGGTCCAGGTCCCAGGTAAACTCATTAATCAATGTTCTCCTCTTTCGAAATTGGCACAGTAACAAATTCAAATATAAATGCTAAATGCGTCATATTCCAACCAGCCCCCCCTCCTCCTCCGAACCTGAATCCTGATTCCGCCACTAAATAAACCATTCTCCGTTTAAGGCTACTTAAAACTTAGAACCGGGTCTGATTGCTTGTCGATACGGTGATGATCTTCAGCTTCTGCTCTCATCTTCGATGGACAAAACGGTGAGGCTGTGGGATATGGAAAGCAAGAGCTGTTTGAAGCTGTTTGCCCACAACGACTATGGTACGCGAGGATCAGTGACTTGTATAGAATGAATGAAAATGGCGATATAGAAACTAAGGGTTGTGTGTTTGTGTGCAGTGACCTGCATACAGTTCAACCCAATGAACGACGACTACTTCATAAGCGGGTCGCTGGATGCCAAGGTCAGGATATGGAGCATACCGGACAGGCAAGTGGTGGACTGGACTGACTTCCATGAGATGGTCACTGCTGCTTGCTACACCCCCGACGGCCAGGTATATCGGTTACCGATGCTAAACATTGATATAGGGCGCAATTCGAACGCGTAAAATACTTCTGAATAGTAGGTATTCGGGTATTTTTAGGTTTTTAGTAGATGGTACGTTCTATTGTCTATTATTAATAATTATGTTTAGTAAAAGTTGATCAAATATATTGATATATGGCTTAATGTTTTTAACCTATTTTGGCAACATATTTTAAGCGAAATTTGATAATTTATTTTCCATTTCACATATCGGTTGAAAACTATTTTCATTTTTTTTATTTCAAAATTGTTCTTCAAAGTTTTTTGAGACAATTTTACCCTTGAATTAACTAACCTTGAGTGTCCGGAACAAATTTATATGTAATCAAGGACACTTTTCTTTACAGTAAGGAAACTTCCTTCTTCTTCTTCATTTTTTTTTTTTTTTTTTACAATTTAGGACAGTTTTAGGAACTTTTCTTGGGGTACAATTGTCCCAAAAAACTTTGGGAATGATTTTTAAGGGAAAAAACGGGAATAGTTATCAAATATATGTGAAATGGAATAAATGATCAAGTTTCCCTTCTTCAAGTAGTGAATGCGTTAAAAACTAATTTTACCATGGTCAAATGTAGAATATTCATTAATATCGGGACCGGTTTCTTTTAAAAAAGAAAAAGTAATATTCTGTATATTATTAGTGTAATACTACAGATCGATTTTTTTTTTTAAAAAGTGTAATACTACATAGTTCGTAAACTCATTGGAGTTTATTTTTCGTGTAATGTTTATAGGGCGCTTTCATTGGTTCACACAAAGGGAACATTCGCATTTACAGTACCGAAGGTAGCAACAATTATTTGCATTTTTTCTCTCGACTTTAGCTGATCGTTGTGTTGGAATTAAGCCGATCGTTTTTTCGCTTCGTAATTCAGATTGCAAGTTGACCCAAACGAGCCAGATTGACTTCCAAAACAAGAAATCAAACGCCAAAAAGATTACCGGTTTTCAGGTAAAAACCACGCTTCTCATTTGTTTCCTTTTTTGCATACACTTCTGCAATCAAATTAACGTAGTTCTTCAATGCTCAAACAGTTTTCACCGGCAAATCCAAGTGAAGTACTTGTGACCTCCGCTGATTCCCGAGTTCGGATCTTGGACGGCCACAACCTCGTCTACAGATTCAAAGGTATTTAGTAGTTTCTGGCAAGTTTACTTTCTAAAAAACATTTTGGTTAGAAGAAAGAAGTATTGGTTCATTAAATCGTAAATTAGTATTATTTTGGTTAGTTATAACATTTTTTAAAATAATTTAGAAAGTCTAAAACAAATGAGGAATAATATATAAATATTTGAGAGGATAATAATGAAATAGAACTTAAAATATAAAAAGATAAATAAGAGTAGAACTTAAGCTAGGGGGTTATAGGAAGCCAAAAGATCTGTTTTTGAAAAAAACATATTAGGATTTGCTTTTGAATTTTACCGTCTGATTTGCTGATGACCCCAATTTTAGAAGCAATGGGTCTATGAAGCTTTTTTTTTTTTTTGGCATTATAGCTAAGTAGTCAAACTTCAAACACTAATTAGCCAAATAGTCAATGTTTTAATTAATATATTCAAATAGCCAATTAACCACGTAAATAAATCACGAAAGACCGGATTACCCTTGTATAACGTGTATTAACGTGATTAGCATGTATTAACTAAGTTAATTTGTTTAAAAATAAATTAAAATTTTTTTGAAGAAAAAAATAAATCATATTTTTTGTTATAATTTTAATCACGGTTTTTTATTTTTAAACAAATTAACCACGTTAATACACGTTAAAAAGGTATTATAGGTATAAAATATTTTATTAGACAAGTAAATAATCTTATTTTTAAGAAAAATTAACTTAGTTAATACACGTTAATACACGTTAATATGTTAAAATGGTATTATAGGTATAAAATATGTTATTAAATAGCCATTTGGCTATTTTGCAAAAAAAAAAAAAAAAAGTTGGCTATTTGGTTAATCAAACGGTTCAATTTGGCTATCCCATGCAATATCTTTTTTTTTTTTTTAATTAAGAAATCGTGAAAGTAATCTTTCTTTTATTAATTTTGTGTAGATTTGGCCCTTTTATTTTTAAAACAGCGGAAATAACTTCATATTTATAATATTTGTTGTGAATTTAGTCACTCTACTATTAAATTTGTGGAAATGACTTTTCTTTTATGTCATTTATATTTTATTTAGATTAAGCTCTTTAATTATAAATTAATTTAAATAAAAAAACTCTAAAAAAGTTTTTATTTTTTGTGGTCAAAGGGCTAAATTACATAAAAGTAATAAAGAAAAAGTCATCCCCGCTAATATAGAACGGAAGGGTCGAATCCGCACATCCATAGTAAAGGATCGGCCATTTCCATTATTTCGGAACTGGAAAGGCTAAGTCCGAACATCCTCTCATAAACGAAAGAAGCTATACTTCCAAGAACTAGGAATTTTAGAGCAAAGTTTTAATGAAAAGCATTTTATTCGAGTTTACCAAACAAATAATACATATAGAAATATCCGATTGAACAAAAAGTACCCTTATATAAGCTGCAATTCCAAGTATTGTTTCTTTCGTCGTTTGGTCGTTTCTTTCTGACTGACCATGAAACGACAGGTTTCAGAAACACAAGCAGCCAAATAGCGGCGTCGTTCAGCCAAGACGCCAAGTACGTGATCTCCGCAAGCGAGGACTCGCAAGTCTACGTGTGGAGGCGCGAAGAGCAGAGGCCCACCACCACCACCTCCGCCAAGCGAACCCTCGTTAACACCCGCGCCTTCGAGCAGTTCCAGTGCCGCGACGTCTCCGTGGCCATCCCCTGGCCCGGCACCATCAAAGGCGACCCCCCGTCTCTGCCTGCGCAGTCCAAGCGCCATTCCAAGCGCTCCTCGCACCCTCCCTCCTCCTCTTGCGGGTCCCCGACCCGGGAACCCGACGTCTCTTCCTTCTCTGCCGCCGCCAACACTAGCAGAAGACAACACTTACCGCCGCTGCCGAAGAGGAGCGAGGAGGACAGGCCCGAGAAATTGCTCGATGTGGGGGAGCCCGGTGAGTCGTTCAACTCGGAGGCCGCTTCGAGTCGGTTCGGAGACTCAGCGCTAATCTCGGCCTCGGCTGCTCCGTCTTCGTCTTGGTCGTCGTCGTGGTCGTGGTTTGACTCCGGCAGTGGGAATCAGACAGTGCAGGCGACAGCGTGGGGGCTGGTGGTGGTGACCGCCGGCGTTGACGGGGCGATCCGGGCATATCAGAATCTCGGGCTGCCCCGGAAAGTTGGCCGGCAAACTAGTATTTTTGGAGGCCCCACGTAGGCGTGCTTTATAGGTAGATTTGAATAGAGTTTTGAAGTATTCAT
Source organism: Parietaria judaica (assembly GCA_954871525.1). Classification (NCBI taxonomy): domain Eukaryota; kingdom Viridiplantae; phylum Streptophyta; class Magnoliopsida; order Rosales; family Urticaceae; genus Parietaria; species Parietaria judaica. The sequence continues at coordinate 8,040,450 of OX940868.1, forward strand.
TTTTGGTTTGCTTAATTTATAGATTGTGAATGATTGTAGATAAAAGCAGTTTATTATTTATGTACGACGATCTACGAATACGGAATACGAAGAGAGCAGTATGAGTTGTGATCTTTGAAACTTGTAGAGGATACATATACTTATATAGTTATATATATATATATATACTTTGTTAACATTTAATCCATCGTATCTTTAATTAGGTGATATCTTGAACAATATGTAATAATACATTGACAACATCAATAGAGAAATTAGCGAATTACCCCATCGGCGAATGAAGAAACAAGTGGGTTTGAAACCACTTCCCGTATTTCTTTAAATACACTAATACGACCCTAATCTTTGAAAACTTATTCAAATAGATCCCCCCTTCCTAAATTTAGAGGTGGGGTGGTTTGAAGTTTGAACCATGGTTTTAAAGGTCGGGAAAACCGACTGGCATGCCGCCAGCTTGCCGATTGCCGACAAAATGCGTAACGACACCCCACGCCAACTGACGTCGTTTTCTAGTTTGCCGAAGATTGTCGTTCAGATTCCACATCCTATGCCGCTTGTCGTTTGCTCACAAAAATGTCGAACAAGTGTGCGACATCCAGCATGCTGCATAAGTAGCATTTTCTCGCAAAATCCTAGATTCATTTATTCTTTGACCTTTCCGCCCTATTCTCTCGGCAGTTGGTCGCGGCGGAATTTTCCGGCGGTGAAAGGAGGGGCGTAGAGAGAGGGAGAGAGATGAAGAGAGAGAGAGAGGGAGGCTCATAGAGAGGAAGAGAGAAAAAGTTGAGAGGTTATAGTTTCTAGAAAATGTTGTTTAAATATGATGAGGTATTACGGTTTTATGTTGATGAATTTGTTTTTAGGGCCTTGGTCTTTCAAACATAAATTAGAGTATTAATTAAGATTATGTTTATGAAATCAAATCCTATTGTTTTATATATTTATGAAATTAGATCTTATAGTTTTATATTCTTATAATATTGTGATTATAATATTTTAAATTTATATATACATATACTTTTGAAACTATTAATATAATAGTAAAGTTATATAATTTTAATTAAAAAATTGTATAATTAATTTTAATAATAATAATAATATGTTAATAATAGAATTCTTGTATTATTTTATAAAAATCTGGATGCGGTTATTGTCCATGAAATTATTATGTAATTTTGGCATGCGGCATGTTCTTTTTTTTATTTGCCCTTTGGTATACCCGTCGGCATGCAAAATGCCGTAAAATGGAGATTGTGAAACGGCATCGGCAATCGGCATTTAACACACCTTGATTTGAAACACCCCTTTTATTTTTTGTGTGTACTATTTTACCGAATTTTTATTTTTAGTGTAAATTCACATAAAATTTTAGTTCAGTCACCCTAAATTTTCACAAAAATTTAAATATAATCACCTTAAAAATCTAACCACCTTTGAGTTCAATTCTTGGTTCTCTCACTGCCCTTAAAATCCAAACTCAATCACCCCAAAACTTAACTTATTGAAAACTTGAAACCGCGCTCATATTTTCTATTATAACTTTCTATTTATTATGTAATCTAGTGAAGAAAAAAAATGAACCTCCCATGTTTTATAATCCAGTTCCACCACTACCTACGTATACCGTTTAAGAAAAACATGTATAAAAGTTCCCAATCATATTATTATATCATACATTTATACGCACGTCGATATATATATATATATATATATATATATATGTATATGTATATATATATATATATATATGACGCGATAAATCAACATTGACTTAGGTTTGTTTTATAAGATACGACAAGTGGCACAGATTGAAATTGGTTTAAAACATTACTACGCGCATTGGAAATAAAATTAAGGGAAAATGTGATAAGAAATAAATTGAAAGTGGGGCAGCTGACAGACACAGCGTATTATGCGCGCGGTCTCGGACCAAACATTATTTCCTTTTGCTTTTTCATCATATCACTATGTCTTTTCGGCATTTCATTTCTTCTTCCTTTTTTTTTTTTTATATATAGTAAATAATAATAAATAACAATCAATATTCAATTTCCAAGCAACGTTCCATGGCCGATCCAGTCAAGTCAAATCCCAACTTCCAAAACCAGAAAAAAGAATGAAAAATCTCTCACTAAATCATTGTGCCATTAGTGGAACGTCGGACTTTTATTTACTCGATTTAATCACCTAGTGCTTCCATGCGCAAGCATTCCATCCATTCCATGCACTTATATAGATAATAATAATATGCATGCATTAATTTATACATATCTATTACTATTCTGAAAACGTGTGAATTATATATAGGTAGGAAAATAATGTTGCGGCATTTTCTTATTGAGGAAAGTACATGACGACATTACGCATTTCGAATAAAAGATCAATATATATGGAAATTAATAATCTGGAGAAGAAAATAACTTTTATTCGAAATTTAGGGATGAATGTTCTGAAATTCGAAAACTAATGATGTTTATTGTTTCCTTCCCTTTTTGCTCCTAAGACAACTTTTGTATCTCTCGTTCTCCGACCTCGGCCAACCTACCGAGGTCTTGTATTATCTCTAAGGTATGTGATATATACCCGAATTCGGTGTATATGTCCGACCTAGGGGACAACATTTGCAATTGTTAAATGTCCGAATTAGGGGACAACTTTGCGATTATTACCGACTTCAAGCGTAATCATTGACCCAATCAAGTGTAGATTATGCCCGAATCGGAAATTATATTCATCGGGTACTCGGGTAACGACCCGAGACCAATAACCGATTCAATGGGCCCAATTGGGCCTGAGTAATAATTATGGTACAGTTAATTAATTAGATTAATTAATAAAAGGGCTAATGGGCCTTTTTATTGAAATATCCCATTAGGTCAAAAACAAAGTATTAGAAATACATGTTCATATAATAATTAAAACCTAATCCTAAATATACAAGTCAGAGAAAATTCGAGCTCCCCTCCACTAGAACTCAAATTTGGCTTTTCTCCCGTTTCTTCATCGGTTCGTCATCTAAGTACCGACAAGGATCTAACCTATCCTCTGAGGTACTTTCCGGTCATCAGACGTTCCCGCAGTGACGTGGTAAACGACATAGAAGCACGACAATTGGCATGCTAAATTCCGGAGCCAGAGAAAGATTTGGCCAGCCTTAAAATCGGCAAAAGTCTACGTTTACTGTATTGTTAGCATAAGTACCAAAGTTTGGTAATGTTCCTGAAACTATATTTTCATTTTTGAATTTGTTTATAGATCTTTATTGTTCAATGATATCCTGTGATTTCCGCTTCGGGATTAAGAAAAAGTGATCGAAAAACCCAACAGTGGTATCAGAGCCAGCCTTAGTAATTTTCAAAAATTAGATATGTTGTCTGGAATAATTTTGTGAATTTTCGGTATGATTCGATTTTCAGTGGGAGTGATAGAAAATTTAATATGTTAATTTTGTGCTCGGGATTCGATTTAGGGGTCAGTAAATTTTTTTATTATTTTTTTCTTCTATTTGGAGACGCACCACAGTGGCAACTAGCTCGTCGCCGCCGTGGTCGCGGCGGCGCAACCGGGCGCGCTTCCCACAAGGTGGCCAACGGCATGCAAAAGGCTAGAGTTTCGGAAACCCTAGCCGAACCCTAATCTAATTAGGGTTTGGGCAATGGGCCCGGAACAATTCCAGACCCACAATATACTCGGGCTGGGTCTGACCTTACCCAAGCCCAGCCAAGGGTCTAGGTTTGATCTGGACCCTGGTCAACAAGTTTGACCTGTTGACCACCCACCGACCTGACCCGAGTCTGAACCGACCGAACCTGACCCGAATTCGGGTCAAACTTTGACCTGACCAGGATCCGGGTCCAACCCGAACCGGATCCAGGTCAAATTTTGACCCGGGTCCATCACCTGAACCCATGGGCAGGGCCTACCTACCCTGCCCGAAGTGCTCGGGCAGCCCGTACGAGCACGGATTTTCACGTGCTCGTTTCCTGATCCTGTAATTTATTTTTATTATTATTTATTTTAATTAATTATTATTAGAATGTTTATATTAAAATTAATATTGGAATAATTCAAATTCAGGATTTAAAATCTAATAAGAAAAAAAAAATTGTAAATTAAATTTACTTGGTTTTAATATTTAGATGCATTTTACGATATAATATCTTGCTGTTAATCTTGATCTTATTATAGAAATTATAATTATTGAACTTATTAATAACTTATAATTTCTATAATGTATAATTATTATTTAAAAAAACATCATGCAATACATTATGTCGTAATTCATTCCTGTATTTTATAATTAAGAATTATTTGCATTAATCTAATAGTATTGTAATATATTAGATTGAATAATAGAATATTTATTATGATATATAAGATATTTATTTTCGTGAATTTTTTTTTTATCTTATTTTGATAAAAAGTAGGATCAGGTGTTATCCTTTAGATCATGTATAAATATTTATTTTGGATATGTTCTTTTTTATCGTATTCATAATTACATATTCAAAGTCTTAGTTAAATAATTTTAGTTAGTTATATTATTAAATTCATGAAAAAAGAAAGGATCACTCAAAACCCCTCAATAAAATATTAGGTTGATAGTCTTCCATCTGCGGGAGACTTGTTCTATGTGTGCCTGGTCTAAGTGCATCTTCAATTCAGTAGAGTACTTTTACTCAGCACACTTAGACCCGGAGCACGACCTACACAGTATGTCGGTTCACCACATGGGTCAACCTAAATGAGCATTCAAATAAGATTAGATGTCGTAGGCTAATGAAGAAAATCTATTAGAAATAGAAAAAAATGTTTTCTTTTCTAAAATCATCAGAGATAATATAGGATATTAGCAAGGGTTGTCTAACTCTGAGTGATGAACTTGATAAAATTGACGAGGGAAATTATTTTATCAATATTATCACGAAATATTATAAATTTCCTTATAATATTAAATTACATTTTCATTATAATAATCATTTATAATTTACATGTTAACCACCAGAATTGATATTGTGCTTATTTGTATTTCATTTCTTCAATTTTGTAGAATCTAAACAATGTCTAATAATTCACTAAGAACGATACTTGAGAAGGAGAACATCTTGATAGGGAGAAACTTTCCCGAATGGTAAATAAGCCTCAAAGTAGTGCTTGTTGACGTGGTTTCGCACACGAACAGTCACGTGAGTTGTGAATGGGACTTCAATTTGAAAGTGCTAAGATTTTTTGGATCTTGACCTCCGCTTCAAAAATACTTTCGACGGTGAAAAGTAGAATAAAATATGAAGAGAATAACATTGAAGGTTTTTTTGGAGAGGTTCGTCCCAATGTGGTAGTTGACTACGTCCTATGTATGTTTATTGCTTTGAAAGGGGGATCAACAAGAACCACAAGCCGATTCCAAGTTTTTCAAAAATGAAATATGAAAACACTTTGAAAATACAAATCTCAGACTCTTTTCTCTATTGAATGCTTGCGTGCGTGTGGTAGGGCTGTCTTTCCTGCTTTTATAAGCTTCTGATTTATGCTCGTTGGAAATTTACGTTGGTGATGACTTAAAGTTTGGAGTCGATTTGATATCGAGCTGACACGTGGGCCACGTTCTGAGATAATCGCACAGTGGTGGACTCTGCCTTGACGTTGTGTGGAGTTCGAATTTAGATTGTGGCGATCTTCCTCGTCAGACTTTGGAGATTTTAATCGAGGTTGTTGACTTGGTCAGCTCGTGCTTGGGTATTTTATCTAATTCTTCTCGGATCCCTCTGTGGCAATCTCTGCCCGGGACGAGCTTCGGACTCTTCAGGTTGTTAGTCCTGATTAGCGCTTGGATTTTATCCAAGTGTTGGTTTTTTCTTGGGCTGGTGTGGTTTTTGAGTTCTTCTCGGGATTATTCCCTTTGGAAGTTTTCTGCCCGTATATATATATATATATATATATATATATATATATATATATATATATATATATATATATATATATATATATATATATATATATATATATATATATATATATGAATCTTTGCTCGAGATGGGCTTCTGCCTTTTGGGCTTTTTGGCTCTGTTCGAGCCTTAACACAATTAAGTATTTGTTGGGTGTCTGGGCTATGTATCTCATACGCCCAATTGCATGAATACTCAATTATATTAATAACTTTGGTCTTAATTCATCTGAACCGTAAATTTAATTAATGACCTCATAATTTCGATTAAGGAACGAATTCGCACATCAACAGATAGCCCCTTACTTTAAAAAATACGAAGTATTATTTATAGTATAAAGTTGATATAATCATGTAAATATTCGTGATGAAAATTAATTAAATTTGCGAGATCAGAAAATTTTGTGACTTTTACTGCAAAATCGAATTAATTAGGGGACATCAAGATTGTTTTTATGATAATATCGCATTCTTTAGGGAATGAGCTGAAAATGTTTAAAAAATCGAAATCATTTCAAATTTTTGGGAGGGGACAATTGCGACACATGTCGCTCTGCCCGGTTTCTACGGAGGATTCAATCCATTCATCTTCTGCTGACTTGGTCAGCTCAGGGTCGTGCTGACGTGTCCCGACCAGATACTTGATCTCAGCCGTTGGATGAGATTAGGCGCGAGATTCGAGGGAATTTTAGCCTTACGACGTAGGTTGGTTTTCGAGTATAAAACACTCGAGTGTGCTATCAACGAGGTCCAATCAGTCGCTTCTTCACTCTACTCGAGGCACCTTTTTGACTTCAGGTAACCACTCCTTTCTCTTTATTTTTAAACCTCTCTTTTTCTCCTTTTATTCCATTTTCGCACTCGATATAGCTCAGAGCTTCTTCTTCGCCATTGAATATCTGCAAATTCCTTCGAGCCTCATTTCCAGGTTCTTTCATTTCCTCTGTAGCCGGGCTAGGCCAAGCAGAGAAAATTTCGGAGGATCTCCGTGAGGAGTTCATTGCGTTGAAGGTGGAGCATGGCCACACCTTTGAGGCGTTGGTCCAGGCCCGGGAGGAAGCATCCTCCGAGAAGGAGGCGGCCTAAGCTGTTCGGTGCAAGTAACGAAAGCGTGTTCAGTAGAGGGATGCGGTGATCGCTAACCACAAGAAGGTTGCCTACGACACTAAGATCCTACATCAGGTTCAAGGTAACGTGGCCATTATAGGTGAGATCCTCGAAGGAAAGCTCACCGACTTCCGAGGCGAGCTGGAAATACTCACGGAGGACAGGTATGCATATGAAGACCTCTTGGCCGGGCACCCGGCAGCCGTGTTGGACTCTCCGGCTCTCTCCCCCGACCTCAACTTGACGGAGGGTGCTGATATTGCAGATCAAGAGGTCGAGCAGCCAAACAACGCCGAGCCGAGCCGAGATGCAATGATCTTAACTGAAGCGAATCCTGAAGAGAATACCCGTACCGAGCCGACCTTAACTGAGCCAGCCCCAACCGAGCTCGAGATGACCCGGCTGAGGACAACCTGATCCCGACCGAGCTGATTCTTGCCGAGCTGACCTCGACCAAATCGACCATGCCCCTCCTGGCTGAGCCAAAAACGGCCAAGAAAAACCCGACAGACCCGACTCCGCGAGTAGAGACTTCCCACGATGTCGCCTAAAGAAAGCGACTATCTCTGAGTTTTTGCTCTTAATTTTTCTCTATATATTTGAATAAGTATCAAACAATTTCTTTGCCCGTGGTTAGGGCCTTTGTTTCGGGCAGATTGTGGGACCTGAAACCTTTTTTGTTATTTTCTTTTCGTTTTACTTTTACTTTGCAAATACTCTTTGCCCGCGGTTACAACCTTTGTCGTAAATAATAAATTTCTATCTTTTTTTGCAAATTTTTTCTATTTTGATAATACAACTTAGTAAGTTTTGTAGAGTTTTTGTTCGGTGCATTCGACCAAAAAATTTTGATTTTTAGATCGAATATCCCGATCTCACTCTTAGGTTAGGAAAAATCTAGTATAGGACTTAGATTTCTCTAGCTAAAGAATAATGAGAAGTATTTAGTAAAATTTTGGTACCTTGGGGAGTTTAGGCCTGGTCGCCTGGTGCTGCCTTTTGGGTAGTTCTGCGATGAATCTTATGACCGATATAGTAGGATAGAGTATGGTACCCGGGCAAGTATGTAACTTACAAATGAAGGGTGTGGTACCCGGGAAAAGTATGAAACTCGCACAGAAAGGGTGCGATACCCGAATAGATGCCAGGACTATTGTTCTGGACTTAGCCGAATTTCATTATTTACAAATTATTGTTGATACTAAATTGAACGTGCTCGAAATACTATGCGATGATTGATCTGATCGTGCAAACTTAATCATGGTCTGTTTAACGACATGTGAACTTTCTCAACATAATTGAAATTAGTTACTTGTATTCGAATGCTTCTCTGGTTGCTTTCTCTTAGTTTGTTGCGGTTGAGATTCATACTTTGATTGGGGATCTTAACTTTTGAGGCAGTGGCGTATGGAGCTATTGGCTTTGTTGGGGCTTCGCCTAACCATTTTTAGCCAAACTACCTACGTACCCCAATCATAGGGGATCAAGCCAAACTGCCTATGTACCCCAATCACGGGAAGCCATTTTCTGACTTTTTAAGTGTAGTACTTTCTTCGATGCATAGCATTCCAGCTCCGAACGATACTTGAACCGTACGGGGCTGCTAGTTTGTATACACCAGGTTTTACTACTTTTCTTATGATATAGGGCCCTTCCCATTTAGCTCCCAATTTTCCGGCATTAGGCTTGGCTGTGCTCTGGAAGACCCGCCTGAGGACCAGTTCCCTGGTGATGAACTTGCGATGCCTAAATTAAAATTGTAGTACCTAGCTATCGAGTTTTGGTAGTTGGGAATTTCAATTAGGGCTTGTTCGCGCCATTCATCTGCATGGTCAAGCTGGTCTTGGCTCATTTTGTCGTTGAGTTCCGGGTTGTCGGGAGAGTACTCCCTCCTGAGACTGGAGGCCTCGATCTTGGCTGGTATGACTGCTTCGGTGCCGTATACCATCGAAAAATGGGTTTCCCCTGTTTCTCTTCGCGGTGTGGTTCTATATGACCATAGGTAGCCGATGAGCTCATCGGCTCATCGACATTTCTAGGTATCAAGTATTTTCTTGATACAATCCACAATGGTCCAGTTAGAGACTTTCGCCTGGCCGTTTTCTTGTGGATATCTTGGGGTGGATGTATTCAGGGAAATCTTCCAATTATAGCAGATATCCTGGAATCTGTTCGACACGAATTGGGGTCCGTTGTCGGCAATGATTTCCTTTGGCAATCCAGAACGAGTGATGATGTTTTTCCTCACATAGTGTTCTACATCTGAGTCTTTGATGTTGGCATAGGATTCGCTCTCCACCCATTTCGAGAAATAGTCCATCACGACTAGTAGGAACCTTTTTCCGGCTGAAGCCAAGGGGAAAGGTATTTTACCCAACGGGTCCCAAACTGTTCTGCTAGCTATAAAAATAAAAATAAAAAGAACAAAAATTTGTAATAAATAAAAAGCCAAATAAAAATCACGCCGTGGCGTATTAAAAAATACATTAAATATACGGCAGTATCGTTCCATCGTGTAAAAGACAACACACAGCCGATATATATTCAAACATGGCTTACAGACATTACGAGGTATATGTTTTATACATCGGCGTTTATATTTGCAAGTCCCAAAACATGAAGGGTAACGTGATAGGAACGTATTATTATTATAGTCTTTACTTGTGTATTTTAATTTAAATGTATTTTCTTTCATTAAGGATAGTTTAAGTAAATTATAATAAATATGGATTAGGGTTTCTTAATCTCTATTTATTAGGGACATGGTTAGCCGACATGTTTTATTTTTGTGCTTTGTTTAGTTGAATTCCAGAGAGTTTAAAACAATGGTGCGAATTCCAGTGCTTTGTTTAAAACAATGGTGCGAATTCCAGTGCTTTGTTTGGTTGAATTCCAGGATTCGCACCATTGTTTCTTTTTCATTCAATAAAATCACTGGTTATTCGTCACCTCGGTGAATCATTGTTTCTTCATCTAATTCTGTATTGTTTTTGCGATTTTCTATGGGAATTGAGAATCTAGGATCCATCAATTGGTATCAGAGCACTCGAAGCTGTTCTACAAAAGCTCTTGAGCGCACCAAAAGCGGTAGAGCAGAGGCGCAAAGGATACAGTCGACAAGTCCTTCTACGGTGAGGTCGGTAGTGGTAATATTCGACACGGTCTTCCGAAGCTCTAGGTTGTGCTGACAAAATGGATCTAGAATTTCTATATCTTAAATCGAGGGACCACCTTGTAGTTTGACTGATTAGAGGAGGAAGGTTGATGGTCTGCGAGCAAGACAATGGATAAGGACTCACCAACAGCACCAACAGGTATCTAGCGGATCGAGATCTGATTCTGAAAGCCGAACATCCCTGTTTGGCTAAAAATGACGCTGGCATTACCTATCTTGCATTGCAGGTTGCACGGAAGTCTCTTGAGGAAGCGACCGAACGTATGGACAATGTTTAAATGGCAAATGGACAGTGGTTTTATCGACCGAAAGTGCCGGAGAAACCTCCAGATCCGACCAAACAGGTTGGCGAGGTAGCGGGGTACAATAAGAGACTCGTACGGTTTTGGGGTCATGGATGGAAGTCACTAAGCCAAAGGGCAACAAGACTACATCAGGCAGGGGATCGAACCAGAAAATTGCACTCGACCGTGTTTGACAACACCGACGCCAAGGATTGGGTTGCTCGAATAGAGAGGAGGAACAAAAAAAACTCCAATTAATTGTTTGGTTTTGACTATGGGCCGACAAGGAGAAGTCCAAGCTTGAGGAAAATCTCAATTTGGAGGGCAGAGTAATAATAGGAACATACTTTTATTATAGTCTTAATAGTATATTTTAATTTAAATGTATTTTATTTCATTAAGGAAGGTTTTAGTAATTTATAATAAATAAGAATTAGGGTTTCTTAATCTCCACATATCGAAATAGTATTAGCCCACATGTTATTGTTTTTTTGTTGAATTCTAGAGAGCTCCACGTAGAGTGACACCCGAGTTTTTGAAGGACTCGCGCCATTGTTTCTCATTTATTCAATAAAATCACTGGTAATTCAGCACCTCGGTGAAATAGTGTTTATTCAACTCATTCTTTATCGTGCTTGCGATTTTTTGTGGGATTTGAGAATTTGGGATCTATTATAACCACCGTGGGTGTGCACACCACGCTGTGGTCCATAAATCGTAATTTAATGGCTAGATGATGGTTTCTACCTCTTCTATAAACCTTATTATACTACGGTACGTGAACTGTTTTGTCTTGTAAAGTATATCATCTTACTTTACATGACAAATCCGAAGTCTAGTGGTGTTATCTAATTTATTTATTTTTAGTACTATACCAACGATCAATATTGCTGATTAAATGAAACTTACTATAATAATTTATATTTTTGAAATCATTTCGTAGTGCCTTAAGAACATGTTTTCTTATTGTACAAATCTTTTGAGTATCAATTGGGTCAGGCATGCATATAGAAGAGGATCCCTAACGCAAATATGAAATAGAGGAATCTAAAATGAGACAGATACACATCATCATTGATGAAACGTGGGAGAACGTGAAAACCTTAATTAACATATATATCATATACATATACATATATATACATTACATACACAGTATATGCTCTCCAATATATACTAGCCTTTTCTGTTCGTGAAGGAGATGACCACCATTCATCACAACATATTATATTCAAAAGTTACTATCTTGTAGAATATATATATATATATATATATATATATATATATATATATATATATATATATGCAGTAAAGTACTCAAGTTATTTATAAATAACTTGTATAGAACTAAAAAAGTATGGTACAAGTTTATCTTTTTTAGCGGATCGGTAGACCTCATCCACTTTTTTTCTAGTTTTTTACTATTTCCCTCCGTGATGACCTCAACAACACATATTGTGAGATAAACTGAGAATTCGAGAGAGAAATGAGAAGGAAAATAAGAATTTGCGTTATTGATGTTCTAAGAATATTTGTGTGTACATACATGTTTACTTTGATGTTCATGAGTCTGATCGTTTAAGTTTATTTTTTAATTTGTGTTGATGTCATCACTGATAAAAATAGTAGAAAGATTACAGAAAAAGTGGATGATGTCTTCCATTCCGCCACAAAAAGTGAATTTAGATATTGTGGCCACCATTTTTTTAGTCAACTCTATACCGCCTATTTCTAAATTACGCTTGCCACTAATAAACCTTGATATATATATATATATATATATATATATATATATATATATATATATATATATAGAGAGAGAGAGAGAGAGAGGCGGATCTATGAAGGCGGGTGCAACCGCCCTCCACTTGATTCAAACTCGTTATTTTTATTAAAGATAATTATATTAAAAATAATTATACAATTTTATAAAAAAAAATTGATACTCTAGTGCATCCGGATATGTAAGTTCAATTATAATACCAAGGTTCAATTCCTATATATATATATATATATATATATATATACACACACACACGATCTCTCTCCCTATATTAGTAATAATCTCTTTACATAAATATTGTTTTATTATATATTATGTAATAATTTTGTACAATTGTATCACTAAATATTTTATCGATTTATAAAATTAATTATAAAAAATACTTTTACTATCATATTCTAAAAAAATTGGCTTACTTATTTCTCCCTCTCTCGTATAAATCCTAGCTCTGTGTGTATGTATACATATATGGATAGAAAAAGAGTGTCTAGTTACAAGGACGTTTCAAAAGCCAAAGCTGCGAGGGAGAGAGAAACATATTTACATATCACACTTACCCATGTGCCAATTCATATATATGTGTGTTCAGTAAAATATAGTTTATAGTTAAGTTAGTAATTAAGTATTTTTTGCGTGGATTTCCGAGCCATTGATGAACCAAATCTTGTTCATGGACCGTACATGTTTCTGCTTTACTAAATGGGCGTATCTTTTGAGATGATTTTATACGTATACAGAAGATAATGCCCGCATTGGAATACCTATATATATATATATATATATATATATATATATATATATATATATTTGGGGATCATAATGTTCTTGGTTGGCAAAGAGAGCGAGTCTAAATTTGAAATAATCGTTGCGGTTTGAATTGCTTTATTCCATGTTGACAAGCATTGGTCCTCGCAAAAGCAAATCTTAAGAACCTCCCTCTCAGATTCCTTTCTTCCGACCTCACCTATATTTAACTTTCAATTAATTATATATACAATATATATAAATATTATTATTTTACATCATATGCGTCGGTTATCGCTGAACTTGTATAATGTGATCTTCATAAACGGTTATCGAACTTTAAAACCGACAATATTACATATAGATTAACCTGTACAATTAGATAAACGTTTGTGAAGATCCACATTATAATAATATGTGTCGGTTATCGCTTAACGTGTATAATATGTAATGCGTGTCGGTTAGCGCTTAACGTGTATAATGTGATCTTCACAAACGTTTATCACATTTTAAACCGACAATTCACATATTGGTTAATACCTGTAAAATTAGACCCTCGATCTGTAAGTTATCATTTATCTGTTGTTTGAACTTTGGTACTTCACTAAATATGCTCCATGAGAGTGAACAAATAGGCATACCTTGAATGATTTTTCTTTCTAAGCTGGCAATATATATATATATTTCAAAATAACTCAAAAAAATAGACTAAAGAAAAAACCTTTAAACCCTTAAGTCGGAAATTAGAAAGAAAAATAACTACATGTCATCTTACAATTTTATCATTACTATATATATATATATATATATATGTATTTATTTTTTCCCTTTTACCCTCAAATGTCATTTGCTTAAGAGAATCTACTGATCATAAAAGAGTAAATGTAAATAATAAGAGAGAGTAAATGTTTATTGTATCCATTTGCCTATGAACTTATCACTTTAATTTATATCATTTACCTCCATAAACATTTTTTCAATTTGCCTCATCCACTTTTAATATATATCAAATGTTCTCGTTTCCTTCAAATATATTTAACATTTTCGGTAATTTTTTAGAGAAAAATATTTTTTAATAATATAAAGAAAACAACGAGAACAAAACCTTGAAGCAATGCCGAGAGAGATTAAATTCAAAATTTACAAAATAAACTGATCATGAGAACAAGTTTTCAAGTGTCATAAATTTACAAAAGATGTATACTCCCACGCCGCGTGGAGGCGCGTGCAGTTCAGATCGAATCAGTTGGAGAGGGTGTCTCGTCAGTACATCAGTCACTGACACAACTGTTCTTTGTCGGCTTGCGGGAAAATAAACCACACGCTTCCACGCGCGTCAAACCTGCGATGCTGTCACAAAAGGAATGTTTTATCTCCACTAAATTTCACGTACGAATTCTCTGCTGTTAATATTCTTACCAATAGATAAAATCAGAATGGAATTTTCGGTGTGTATTGAATTTAGTGGCAATTTTGGTGTCTTTCGAGATATCATTAATCTATTTCTTAATTATTTCATATAAATTTAACTTAAGACTCGCAAACAAGGCCTTGCTTCTGAATTCAGGGTTCGAGACGAGCCGTAATTTTGAAATTAAATGAAAAATATATAAGATATTTATTAAAATTAAATGAAAATATATATTTAATAAAATTTTGAAATTAAATGAAAAATATATAAGATATTTATTAAAATTAAATGAAAATATATAAGTTATGAAAAATATATAAGATATTTATTAAATTAACGAAATTATAAAAATTAAAATTAAATGAAAAATATATAAGATATTTATTTAATAAATAATTAGTTATTCAAATAAGACACATAATATTTTTAGAAGTAAAAGTATTAAATAAATTTGTATAGTTGAAATTTGAATCTCTTAAGTACATTTTTTTCTTCGATACACAGCGTAATTAAATCGTTCAACCAATTTTGAGGTCTTTAAATTGAGTTTTTCGGAACCCCTCGACCATGCACGACCCTGCTTGCAAATTTACTTACCATGACTATGTGTTATAATATGTAACTTTAGTCCAAAAATGTTTAAGAGATTGTAGAATATTACCATGCAAATACTTATTCTAACAATTAATTCTTCAGTCTAAAAAGCATCGCTATGTGTTTTACAATATCTCAATGAGTCTTCAAAGATTACTCAATTAAAAGCACTTCCTTTCATGAGAGAAATCCAATAAGTGAGTTAATTAATTAGCAATATACATAGTAAGTACTATAATTATTGGACTTGGAATTCTTTATCATAGTAACAAAAGGTTAGCTCAAATCATGGTTCAATAATTACCAAACTCTTTTTGGTTAAACTTCCTGATTTCACTCCTTACGAATTTATAAATATGGCTTGGACTAAATAATTTTTAATGACTTTGATTTTAAATAAATATCGCTTAATGATAAAGATTTAAATTTCATCATACAGCAAACAAAGTTCTAATTACTTTTTATCTCATGCACACTTTTATTCTGTTGGACTAAGAAAATGTCATATATACCAACTACGCGACCGTTGTCAAACGAAAAATACTAAGAAATCGTCATTTATTCAGCTTTTATTCGATTTTTCTTTTCTAGACCTGAAAATTGTGATCCCTTAGAGATTGCGCCAATTGAGTAATATGGCGACCGCATATGATGTATATATATATACAGTGACGACTTCATGTCCTCGTCAGAGAAGCGACAACATCGCCTCCCTATACGCTTCAAAATAGAGCGTAAATTCATCATCATATATATATATATAAAAGGAGGATATGATAGTTGTACGAAGGTCCGTGTTTTTGCTTTATCCTAGGAGTCAATGGTTACTCTATATATCAGGAATATATGCTCGTATAGAGTTGGTTATTTATCGAAGTTAGAGAGAAAGAAGCATATGAGTCGGAGAAGAAAAAAGTCGCCAATTTTGCCAAAATCTATGGCTTTTTTCATATGATATATCTCTAGACAAGCTTGTCCTTTTTTGCTGCTAATTTGCATGTAAAGCACAGAGATTTATATTTGATTCGTTCATTCGCCCTTCTCTCTCTTCTCCTTTATTTGACTAACATATTTTACTTCCCATAAATATATTATAATATGTGCTATACACCTCTTATAATTGGTATACATATATATATATATATATATATATATGAAAGAAAAAAACATGTATATATATATATATGTTAACTTAATTCTTTTCTGCTTAAGTAGATCAAGCGTACATTAAAAACATCTAATGAAGCATATCATCACACTGCGTTATTGAATATTCTTCTATTAAAAGACAAAACATGTTACCATAATCCAAAAGAAAATGTTTCTTTCCACGAAGATCCAATGAAGACTTTATTTTATTTTATTCTGTAGCTGAGGAAAACCTTGATGATTTGGCATATTATTATAAACTTCTCGAAAAGAAGGTTTTAAACCCTTGACTACTACTACTTTACCTTGCTTGAAAGCTTGACCTTTTCTCATTAATTAGGATCGCAATTATACAATCACTTCTTATCTAAGGGTCTAAGAGTGACGTTTCAATGCTAGCTATTTGTAAATTGTAACAAATCTCACTGAATTGGATTCAAATTTATCCAAATTGATGTAATCTCTACATATCCATGCATGCATTAAAACCAAATGATAAAAATATAAATCATTACGCTACACCCCAAATCTTTTGTAGTTGAGATGTTTCACTACTGCAAATAGTAGCTTACACAAAGGGTTTTGCACAACAGTTACTCAAAATCATCGTGCAAAGTATGATGTGTAATGAACACAAAACTTGCATGACATTTTCTCAAATCATGAGCACCATCTAGTTTTGCGAGAGTTCACAAAACCTGTGTCCTTAAATGATCACAAAACCTTAAACGTGCAGGGCTTGAGAGACGTTTTTAACACTTGCGCATTTAAGTATTTGTAAACAGAAAACTATGGAAGATTGACATATAATTAGTCTCTAGGGAAATCAATATACGAGCGTCATTACCAATCATGATATTTTGAATTCTTATATAGCACAATCGAGTTTAAAAAAAAAAAAAAAAAAAAAGAACATTGATTAGCACATTGGTACGTAGTGTCTGATCATCGATCGAGATAATTACCTAGTACTTCGCATAAATTAGCTCAAAGCTCGATCAACTTTTACACTCTAGTCACTGCTGTCAAAATCCACGCCTAAAAAACACTCCACTCTCTAAAAAGATCTAACATATTCAAAACAAACAAACGAAAAAACCTAAAGCCTACCATATATTCTAGGGTTTATAGTAGTTGATCGTACATGAAACGAACATTGAGACCTGGCTGTCAATGATTCATCGAACTGACTAATATATATGATCGTTGATCAGTGTTTTCATGAACCATTTAGATGTTAAATTTCCTATATGAAAGCCACACTAAACTAAACAACCAGCTGATAACATATACATATATAAATATATATGTTTGTGTACGTATATATAAATATATATGTATGTTCTTCATAGCTGATTGCTGGTCGTAGAGGAGGAGCTGAACCCAGAAAAATCAGTCCAAGCACTAGCGCTCGAGCCGCCATTTCCGCCACCGCCATTCCAGTAATGATCGGCGCCGCCAAAGAACTGTCTCGAAAGATTCATCTCCGCTTGAGTGCTATTACTGTCTTCCATCTTCACGGATGCCATCTGGTCAGTAATCCCGGAGCTTGTTGCCTTTGTCCGGATGGAGAAACTCGCCGCCTCGGCCTCGAATAGCCCCGCAGGCGACGGGTCCAAACCCGACGGCAGGAACGGAAACTGTGGCGGCTGCAGCCTCCACTGCTCCGCCATGCTTCCGAGCGACGGTGGCGCTGATGCGTTCCCCACGTGGAAGCTCAAGTCAGTGCCCATGCCGAGTTGTGCCGAGAAATTCCCGCCGTAGGTGAGACCGGCGTAGTTCAGGCCGATCTCCCCTCCCGAGACGGGGGAAAATTCTGCTAGCGCAGGGTGATGCAGCGGCGCCATGAAGCGCAGTGCCGGGAGGCCCAACATCTCAGCGGTGGACTGGATTGCGCCGGACGAATTACCAGAGGAAGCGGCGCCAGTACTCTGACGGTCGGACGCAGAAGGATTCTTGGATCCTCCGCCGGTTGATTTGGAGCGCTTGTTGCGACGGCAGCCGCCACCGACGGGGACGGTGCGGAGGGCGCCGCCACGCGTCCAATAGCGGCGGCAGGTCTTGCAGAAGTGGCGGGGCTGAGTGAGGCTGTAGTTGTTGAAGTAGCAGAACTTGGTGTTTGTGGAGTCGCAGCGTGGACACTTCAATGCCGGCTCGGGTAGCGGGATGTTCGCCATCCGCGCTCGGTCCGCCATTGACCCCGGCCTGATCGAGCCTGCACCACCCACACCGTGAGGCTGCGGCAGTGGCGGCGGGGGCGCATGGAGAAGCTGGGAACTCGCACCGCTGTGATTAGCTGGTTGCTGTGAGTTGGAGTTAACAAAGCAAGATTAATAAAAAGATGATATTTTTTTTTTCAAAGGGAAAGTAGAAATCAAATATCTTCAGTATATTCAAGGGGTTGGAGAATTTGGCTTTTGGGGTTGGTTTTATTTTTTTCTTAAAAGAAAAATTGAAGATGATTAGAAGATTAGTGAGGAAGAAGGAAAGAAAACCCTAGTTATATTACCTGTTGCCAGTTGGGCTGATCGTGATGATAAGAAGGAAGAGAAGAGAAAACCATGGTTGATAGATATATTCCTTCTTGCTTGTGGTTTCTCTTTTGTAAAGGTTGATGATAGTGGAGAATCACATCAGAGAGAGAGATGAACAAGCTGTGAGGGAGTGATGAATGAATGGTGAGGATGAGAGAAGAGAGCAAAAAGAAAGGATGGTCCTTTTGTATTTATATACTAATAATCCATTATATATACAAATATATATATATAGAAATGTACAGTACTGTGTAAGCATAAGGAGAGACTCTTTTTGTTTTATTACTTTTTAGGGTTTTGAGAAGGTGGTAGTATATGTGTTTTCTCTCCTAATAACTTAACTCGTAAGTTTCTCTTTGATTCTCTTTCTCTCTCTCTTGATCTTCTTCTTCAACATGGGGAGACATGCTAGAGAGTAGAGAGAGAGAGAGGAAAAGTAGATTAGTGACTCTCTCTCTCTGCTTGCATGAAAAAAAAAAGTAGAGAGAGAGAAGACCAGCTTACGAAATAGTTTATATGTAAATGCTGTGCAATTTGATTAAGAAATTCTTTCAAGACTTGGCGCCAATATAATAACACTTTATGAATCATGTAATGAATGCATGAATGATAAACAATTAGGAAAAGATTTTTGCTCTAATTACAAATGCAAAAGAAAAAGTTGTTTGGTGTGAATGTAGTTGGTACGAGAGTTTATGTTTTTGGGGTTTATTTGCTAGACGTTATCCATAGACTAGTGAAAACCCGTAAAATAAAATAAAAAACCGCTCCAATCCTTATCGTACGAGTTATCGAGTTTTAAAAAATTTGATAAAATAGAAAAATAAATGATAAAATGTATGAAACCTATTGCTGATAATATTCGTTTGTAAATTGATAAAATCAAAGCATCATGGGTTTCATCGGCAACGGTTTCTTGAACTTTGGTAGCTTGGTTGGTAATAAAGTCTTCGTTACTGAATGATTTGAGATAGTTTAGTGATATATTCTAAATCTTTTAAATAGTTAAACTTGAATAACGAGCATATATTCAACAATATGAACGATCGACACAAGGGATAATAATTAAAAAAGACCGGTTTTGTTATGTTATGAAGCCTAATTTTTCAAAACAATTATGAAGACAACGCAAAATACTCAAACCGGGATGGGCGAATTGAGTCCGGGTCGACATGAAGGTTTTAAAGGGGGTGGTTAAACCCTTCCTCAAGGGAAGAGTAGAAAACTTTTATAGAACATTTTATTACCAATGGTATTTTAAGTATTGCTCTAATTTTTTAGTAAATGGCTTTTGACATTAAAGAACTCTGATTAGATATAGTGAAGAAAATATGTAAGTGATCAGTGTTTGTACCCCTCACACTAAAAGCGAATAATTACAATTCTCTATGTCACCATTTATTTTCATTTTACTTGATTTTATTTTTTATTTTTTTAAGTTAAAATCCTAACAGAGATCCCATTCATGATCAAGTTCCGAAAGAGCTATTACGCATCAAGCTTATAAAACATAATAACTATATTTTTTTTCAACACTAGTTTAATAAAGAGCATATATAATAAAGATTTGTACTTTCGTGGATCAAAGGTAGAAGATTTAAACCATTGTCTATTTGAGTCTAATTCACAAATACTTATTAATAGTCTATAGTGCATCAAATTTTCATGTCTTAATTTTTAAGAGTTGTCAAAGCACTTTTCCATCTGTATTTTGATTTTGTCTTAAAATCTATGATTTCTTTTGTTCATGATCTTGCTAGATTGTGCATTCTTTGTCTGATCTTTTGGAGTGATTGGTATTTCTCCAGCTTCTATTCGAGTTTCTCTTTTGGTGGATGCTTAATGCATTAATTGATTTAAAAACAATAGAGAATTTATAATTGATCGATGATTTTGTAAGTAATAAGTCAAGAAATTATTACATAATTGCACGTAAATGTTTTAGTAAAAATATATTAATTTATAACAGAACTTAATAATGGTAGTATTAAACAAAGGCATAATGTTTTATTTTAAGGGTTAGTGGTGGTATAAATACTTAATATTTTAAATTTTGTGTTCCTTAAAATTGATTTATTTTTTCACATACAATTTTTTCTCTACTTTTCAATCGATTTAACAAAATTTTGAATGTACGATTAAATCTTAGACACATGTCACATTAAAAAAAAAACATTTTAATTTTTGATAAAATTTTAGAGAGAGAAAAATAGTAAAAATAAAAACATTAACCGTTAAAAAATTGACTTTATACTTACATAAAAATAAAATAAAAAATATTGAGTATTTACTTGCCTATTAACCTTTCATTTTAATAGTATAGAACATATGCTCGTCTAGGTATAGAATATAGATGAGGAAGAAGAAGAAGAATGTCACATAGATACAGTTTAAACGAGTCAAACTTTGATTAGTTGAAAATACACAGCGCTTAAAGTTAAAATGAACCATTTTTATTTATTATGCACGAGCAAGGAATGGAATACTACTTGCTTGCTTGCTTGGACCCACGCGCTTTTCAATGGTCGTGTACGTCAGTCACTCTCTCTTTTTCATGGATAGTAAGCAAATTATTAAACCAATGGTGGTCTTTGGGCCCATATAGGCTCAGCGTTGGAGCTTCTTAAAATAATAAAATAAAATAAAAACCTAAAAAATACATGAAGAATTTGCTGTCTCAATAAAGACGAGTTACATAAAAAAAATGTCTATTTTCCTGCTTTATAATCCACAGTACAAATATGTTGAATGCCACACTGCTTTTCAAACATTTTCATTTCTTTCAGTAAATAACTTACAAAATCTTATAGACTAAATGGTGACGTCGGATTAAATTGACATCAAAAAGTAAACTTCAGTTAATATTTTTTTAAAATGTAAGCTTGGCCACAACAAAAGTATACCAAGAGAACTGGTCCGGAGGTGGCGACCGGCGGCAGCCGGCTGCACGGGCCAGAGTAAATAAGGATAATTTCTATTGGGACGAACGAAATTGATTTCCACGTTATCTTTAATATAATATTATAGTTATATTTTATTTCAAAATTGCATTTAAAACTCTTACGTTTACGTAATTTTTTAATTATAATTCATATATATATATATATATATATATATATATATATATATATATATATATATATATCGGCAAACTTTAGAAGAAGAAAAAATACATTAATAAAGCCATTATTCGTTAGTTTTTCTTCAATATAAATATGTTTAAAACGTTGGTATAAAGTATAAACGATATACTGTTGAGTCAAAATACATTCTAGTTGGTAAAATACTCGGGCGTTGCCGAACACGATAAAGCAATCAATTCAAATATTCTGTGATTAAGTAATCAATTTCCCACAATGACAAATTCTCTTTGCCTTCAAAAGTTATAATTTTATATTTTAAAAAAAAAAGCTTCTAAATTTTTAATAGGTCAAGAAGAAACGAATTTTTCCTTTGTTGGATAAACCAAAAGGTTAATTTGGATACACAGTCACAAATTATTCAAGTTAAAAAAATTGTTGGACTATTATGAGTATCCATTGATTAGGGGTTAATTAAGAATCATGTACGAAAATAATCTATCTGAAATCCCTCTGTTACTAATTTGGTGTTAAAAAATGGTCTTTTAGTTAAAATATAATAATAAAAATAAAGCACATCTTTAAAAGAATAAACTAATAAAAGAACTCTTTTTTTAGTGATTATTTTCCACACTATAATGTTAACAAATGGATCATTCTCGCACCAAAGCAACTGAGCGAATCCGTAGCTAAAAAAGAGAAGAAAAATAAGATTTTAATTTAAGTTCACTCTTTCATTGGAGAGTAATTGTTAGTACGACATTTAACGCAGCCATTGACTTATCTGTATATAAATACCTTTGCTTGCACGACAAGTTAGACCTTTCTCAAGCAAATCGAAGTTCTTGCGACTTGTGTGTGATCCCGAGTTCCAATGGAAGGGTTTGGCGCCACGCTCCACGACTCCTGAACTCGACGAAGAGAGCACCGAACAAGCCTGAGAGCTATTCCGGTTTTGTTGCATTTGGTGCGAGCGCAGCAACTTCAAAACGTAAGCGTCGTCGTGCAATGAGAAGGGTGTGCTGCCAAATTCACAGCAAATTACTGCTATTAAGATTTGAAACATCTCTCAAAAGCTTAAAGCATTTGCAAATGCAAATACGAATCTCAACAACATTAATTTTTTCAGCTGTATCCTCTTAAGTTGTCGTGTTAACTCCGATTCCGCTAAAAAAATTTATACGCACTTTCCTCCTGAAGTTACAGATTGCAATAGTTACCCCATGACTAGTATATCTACAAAATTTTGTTCTTTGTTAAAGAATATTCTAGATTTATTTAGAGTATTATATAGTATGTTTATCTAGAACAATCTAGGTTAGATTTAATTAGAATCACTTAGAATTAGAATTATCTAGAATGCATTTATTACTCTTAGAATAACCTAGAAGTAGAATAATCTAGAACTCTTCTACATGTATAAATAGCCTTGTAACCTCAATGAAAAAAAAAACATAACATTTTCCTCTCCATTTTCTTTGTTAACATGGTATCAGAGCCATGTTTCGAAATTAGCCATCCCATTTTTTTGGGTTCGAAATTTGTTTCTTTATCAAATTAGCCATCCCATTTTTGGGTTTGAAATTTGTTTCTTTAACAAATTAGCTCAGCTCCGAAATTAGCTATCCCATTTTTTGGGTTCGAAATTTGTCTCTTTCCACTCGCCTACTTCCGAAATTAGCTATCCCATTTTTGGGTTCGAAATTTGTCTCTTTCCTCTCGCCTACTTCTGAAATTAGCTATCCCATTTTTGGGTCAAAATTTGTCACTTTCCTATCCCATTTTTGGGTTCGAAATTTGTCTCTTTCCTCTCGCCTACTTCCGAAATTAGCTATCCCAATTTTTGGGTTCGGAATTTGTCTCTTTCGACTCCAGAATCTTCTCATCATTCAATCTATTCGAAATCCCTTTTTACCCATTTGTATTAGCCTCATCCACACGCCTCCACGCGCCACCCTCGACAACCGTTTTTCGATTCCATCACCGCCCAATACTTCATCTAATTATATTGCTTGCGTTGCTCCGAATCACCTTCGTCGCCTTCGTAATCTCGCTAGCTACCTCTCAAATTCGAAATGACTAAACAAAAACATGCCGGTGTTTCAGAAATGGTACCCGTACTCTCGAAGATTACGGACCACAAGTTGAATGGTTCGAACTATCTCGATTGGATCAAGACGATTCGTTTGTTTTTCCGAAGTATCGACAAAGTCAATCACTTGACCGACATTGCTCCAAGTGACAAGTCACTTTGCTCGCGAGAAGATTCAACAAGGCTTGGTTTCCACATCATATGTATAGACGGACGATCAAATATTAGAGTTTTACAAAGGCTCTTAACGGGGTGCGGGTCGAATATATATTGTAACAAGCTGGGCATGATTAACATATATGCTCCAGCTTGAGGGGGAGTGTTAAAGAATATTCTAGATTTATTTAGAGTATTATATATTATGTTTATCTAGTACAATCTAGGTTAGATTTAATTAGAATCACTTAGAATTAGAATTATCTAGAATGCATTTATTACTCTTAGAATAACCTAGAAGTAGAATAATCTAGAACTCTTCTACATGTATAAATAGCCTTGTAACCTCAATGAAAAAAAAAACATAACATTTTCCTCTCCATTTTCTTTGTTAACATGGTATCAGAGCCATGTTTCGAAATTAGCCATCCCATTTTTTTGGGTTCGAAATTTGTTTCTTTATCAAATTAGCCATCCCATTTTTGGGTTTGAAATTTGTTTCTTTAACAAATTAGCTCAGCTCCGAAATTAGCTATCCCATTTTTTGGGTTCGAAATTTGTCTCTTTCCACTCGCCTACTTCCGAAATTAGCTATCCCATTTTTGGGTTCGAAATTTGTCTCTTTCCTCTCGCCTACTTCTGAAATTAGCTATCCCATTTTTGGGTCAAAATTTGTCACTTTCCTATCCCATTTTTGGGTTCGAAATTTGTCTCTTTCCTCTCGCCTACTTCCGAAATTAGCTATCCCAATTTTTGGGTTCGGAATTTGTCTCTTTCGACTCCAGAATCTTCTCATCATTCAATCTATTCGAAATCCCTTTTTACCCATTTGTATTAGCCTCATCCACACGCCTCCACGCGCCACCCTCGACAACCGTTTTTCGATTCCATCACCGCCCAATACTTCATCTAATTATATTGCTTGCGTTGCTCCGAATCACCTTCGTCGCCTTCGTAATCTCGCTAGCTACCTCTCAAATTCGAAATGACTAAACAAAAACATGCCGGTGTTTCAGAAATGGTACCCGTACTCTCGAAGATTACGGACCACAAGTTGAATGGTTCGAACTATCTCGATTGGATCAAGACGATTCGTTTGTTTTTCCGAAGTATCGACAAAGTCAATCACTTGACCGACATTGCTCCAAGTGACAAGTCACTTTGCTCGCGAGAAGATTCAACAAGGCTTGGTTTCCACATCATATGTATAGACGGACGATCAAATATTAGAGTTTTACAAAGGCTCTTAACGGGGTGCGGGTCGAATATATATTGTAACAAGCTGGGCATGATTAACATATATGCTCCAGCTTGAGGGGGAGTGTTAAAGAATATTCTAGATTTATTTAGAGTATTATATATTATGTTTATCTAGTACAATCTAGGTTAGATTTAATTAGAATCACTTAGAATTAGAATTATCTAGAATGCATTTATTACTCTTAGAATAACCTAGAAGTAGAATAATCTAGAACTCTTCTACATGTATAAATAGCCTTGTAACCTCAATGAAAAAAAAAACATAACATTTTCCTCTCCATTTTCTTTGTTAACATGGTATCAGAGCCATGTTTCGAAATTAGCCATCCCATTTTTTTGGGTTCGAAATTTGTTTCTTTATCAAATTAGCCATCCCATTTTTGGGTTTGAAATTTGTTTCTTTAACAAATTAGCTCAGCTCCGAAATTAGCTATCCCATTTTTTGGGTTCGAAATTTGTCTCTTTCCACTCGCCTACTTCCGAAATTAGCTATCCCATTTTTGGGTTCGAAATTTGTCTCTTTCCTCTCGCCTACTTCTGAAATTAGCTATCCCATTTTTGGGTCAAAATTTGTCACTTTCCTATCCCATTTTTGGGTTCGAAATTTGTCTCTTTCCTCTCGCCTACTTCCGAAATTAGCTATCCCAATTTTTGGGTTCGGAATTTGTCTCTTTCGACTCCAGAATCTTCTCATCATTCAATCTATTCGAAATCCCTTTTTACCCATTTGTATTAGCCTCATCCACACGCCTCCACGCGCCACCCTCGACAACCGTTTTTCGATTCCATCACCGCCCAATACTTCATCTAATTATATTGCTTGCGTTGCTCCGAATCACCTTCGTCGCCTTCGTAATCTCGCTAGCTACCTCTCAAATTCGAAATGACTAAACAAAAACATGCCGGTGTTTCAGAAATGGTACCCGTACTCTCGAAGATTACGGACCACAAGTTGAATGGTTCGAACTATCTCGATTGGATCAAGACGATTCGTTTGTTTTTCCGAAGTATCGACAAAGTCAATCACTTGACCGACATTGCTCCAAGTGACAAGTCACTTTGCTCGCGAGAAGATTCAACAAGGCTTGGTTTCCACATCATATGTATAGACGGACGATCAAATATTAGAGTTTTACAAAGGCTCTTAACGGGGTGCGGGTCGAATATATATTGTAACAAGCTGGGCATGATTAACATATATGCTCCAGCTTGAGGGGGAGTGTTAAAGAATATTCTAGATTTATTTAGAGTATTATATATTATGTTTATCTAGTACAATCTAGGTTAGATTTAATTAGAATCACTTAGAATTAGAATTATCTAGAATGCATTTATTACTCTTAGAATAACCTAGAAGTAGAATAATCTAGAACTCTTCTACATGTATAAATAGCCTTGTAACCTCAATGAAAAAAAAAACATAACATTTTCCTCTCCATTTTCTTTGTTAACATGGTATCAGAGCCATGTTTCGAAATTAGCCATCCCATTTTTTTGGGTTCGAAATTTGTTTCTTTATCAAATTAGCCATCCCATTTTTGGGTTTGAAATTTGTTTCTTTAACAAATTAGCTCAGCTCCGAAATTAGCTATCCCATTTTTTGGGTTCGAAATTTGTCTCTTTCCACTCGCCTACTTCCGAAATTAGCTATCCCATTTTTGGGTTCGAAATTTGTCTCTTTCCTCTCGCCTACTTCTGAAATTAGCTATCCCATTTTTGGGTCAAAATTTGTCACTTTCCTATCCCATTTTTGGGTTCGAAATTTGTCTCTTTCCTCTCGCCTACTTCCGAAATTAGCTATCCCAATTTTTGGGTTCGGAATTTGTCTCTTTCGACTCCAGAATCTTCTCATCATTCAATCTATTCGAAATCCCTTTTTACCCATTTGTATTAGCCTCATCCACACGCCTCCACGCGCCACCCTCGACAACCGTTTTTCGATTCCATCACCGCCCAATACTTCATCTAATTATATTGCTTGCGTTGCTCCGAATCACCTTCGTCGCCTTCGTAATCTCGCTAGCTACCTCTCAAATTCGAAATGACTAAACAAAAACATGCCGGTGTTTCAGAAATGGTACCCGTACTCTCGAAGATTACGGACCACAAGTTGAATGGTTCGAACTATCTCGATTGGATCAAGACGATTCGTTTGTTTTTCCGAAGTATCGACAAAGTCAATCACTTGACCGACATTGCTCCAAGTGACAAGTCACTTTGCTCGCGAGAAGATTCAACAAGGCTTGGTTTCCACATCATATGTATAGACGGACGATCAAATATTAGAGTTTTACAAAGGCTCTTAACGGGGTGCGGGTCGAATATATATTGTAACAAGCTGGGCATGATTAACATATATGCTCCAGCTTGAGGGGGAGTGTTAAAGAATATTCTAGATTTATTTAGAGTATTATATATTATGTTTATCTAGTACAATCTAGGTTAGATTTAATTAGAATCACTTAGAATTAGAATTATCTAGAATGCATTTATTACTCTTAGAATAACCTAGAAGTAGAATAATCTAGAACTCTTCTACATGTATAAATAGCCTTGTAACCTCAATGAAAAAAAAAACATAACATTTTCCTCTCCATTTTCTTTGTTAACATGGTATCAGAGCCATGTTTCGAAATTAGCCATCCCATTTTTTTGGGTTCGAAATTTGTTTCTTTATCAAATTAGCCATCCCATTTTTGGGTTTGAAATTTGTTTCTTTAACAAATTAGCTCAGCTCCGAAATTAGCTATCCCATTTTTTGGGTTCGAAATTTGTCTCTTTCCACTCGCCTACTTCCGAAATTAGCTATCCCATTTTTGGGTTCGAAATTTGTCTCTTTCCTCTCGCCTACTTCTGAAATTAGCTATCCCATTTTTGGGTCAAAATTTGTCACTTTCCTATCCCATTTTTGGGTTCGAAATTTGTCTCTTTCCTCTCGCCTACTTCCGAAATTAGCTATCCCAATTTTTGGGTTCGGAATTTGTCTCTTTCGACTCCAGAATCTTCTCATCATTCAATCTATTCGAAATCCCTTTTTACCCATTTGTATTAGCCTCATCCACACGCCTCCACGCGCCACCCTCGACAACCGTTTTTCGATTCCATCACCGCCCAATACTTCATCTAATTATATTGCTTGCGTTGCTCCGAATCACCTTCGTCGCCTTCGTAATCTCGCTAGCTACCTCTCAAATTCGAAATGACTAAACAAAAACATGCCGGTGTTTCAGAAATGGTACCCGTACTCTCGAAGATTACGGACCACAAGTTGAATGGTTCGAACTATCTCGATTGGATCAAGACGATTCGTTTGTTTTTCCGAAGTATCGACAAAGTCAATCACTTGACCGACATTGCTCCAAGTGACAAGTCACTTTGCTCGCGAGAAGATTCAACAAGGCTTGGTTTCCACATCATATGTATAGACGGACGATCAAATATTAGAGTTTTACAAAGGCTCTTAACGGGGTGCGGGTCGAATATATATTGTAACAAGCTGGGCATGATTAACATATATGCTCCAGCTTGAGGGGGAGTGTTAAAGAATATTCTAGATTTATTTAGAGTATTATATATTATGTTTATCTAGTACAATCTAGGTTAGATTTAATTAGAATCACTTAGAATTAGAATTATCTAGAATGCATTTATTACTCTTAGAATAACCTAGAAGTAGAATAATCTAGAACTCTTCTACATGTATAAATAGCCTTGTAACCTCAATGAAAAAAAAAACATAACATTTTCCTCTCCATTTTCTTTGTTAACATGGTATCAGAGCCATGTTTCGAAATTAGCCATCCCATTTTTTTGGGTTCGAAATTTGTTTCTTTATCAAATTAGCCATCCCATTTTTGGGTTTGAAATTTGTTTCTTTAACAAATTAGCTCAGCTCCGAAATTAGCTATCCCATTTTTTGGGTTCGAAATTTGTCTCTTTCCACTCGCCTACTTCCGAAATTAGCTATCCCATTTTTGGGTTCGAAATTTGTCTCTTTCCTCTCGCCTACTTCTGAAATTAGCTATCCCATTTTTGGGTCAAAATTTGTCACTTTCCTATCCCATTTTTGGGTTCGAAATTTGTCTCTTTCCTCTCGCCTACTTCCGAAATTAGCTATCCCAATTTTTGGGTTCGGAATTTGTCTCTTTCGACTCCAGAATCTTCTCATCATTCAATCTATTCGAAATCCCTTTTTACCCATTTGTATTAGCCTCATCCACACGCCTCCACGCGCCACCCTCGACAACCGTTTTTCGATTCCATCACCGCCCAATACTTCATCTAATTATATTGCTTGCGTTGCTCCGAATCACCTTCGTCGCCTTCGTAATCTCGCTAGCTACCTCTCAAATTCGAAATGACTAAACAAAAACATGCCGGTGTTTCAGAAATGGTACCCGTACTCTCGAAGATTACGGACCACAAGTTGAATGGTTCGAACTATCTCGATTGGATCAAGACGATTCGTTTGTTTTTCCGAAGTATCGACAAAGTCAATCACTTGACCGACATTGCTCCAAGTGACAAGTCACTTTGCTCGCGAGAAGATTCAACAAGGCTTGGTTTCCACATCATATGTATAGACGGACGATCAAATATTAGAGTTTTACAAAGGCTCTTAACGGGGTGCGGGTCGAATATATATTGTAACAAGCTGGGCATGATTAACATATATGCTCCAGCTTGAGGGGGAGTGTTAAAGAATATTCTAGATTTATTTAGAGTATTATATATTATGTTTATCTAGTACAATCTAGGTTAGATTTAATTAGAATCACTTAGAATTAGAATTATCTAGAATGCATTTATTACTCTTAGAATAACCTAGAAGTAGAATAATCTAGAACTCTTCTACATGTATAAATAGCCTTGTAACCTCAATGAAAAAAAAAACATAACATTTTCCTCTCCATTTTCTTTGTTAACATGGTATCAGAGCCATGTTTCGAAATTAGCCATCCCATTTTTTTGGGTTCGAAATTTGTTTCTTTATCAAATTAGCCATCCCATTTTTGGGTTTGAAATTTGTTTCTTTAACAAATTAGCTCAGCTCCGAAATTAGCTATCCCATTTTTTGGGTTCGAAATTTGTCTCTTTCCACTCGCCTACTTCCGAAATTAGCTATCCCATTTTTGGGTTCGAAATTTGTCTCTTTCCTCTCGCCTACTTCTGAAATTAGCTATCCCATTTTTGGGTCAAAATTTGTCACTTTCCTATCCCATTTTTGGGTTCGAAATTTGTCTCTTTCCTCTCGCCTACTTCCGAAATTAGCTATCCCAATTTTTGGGTTCGGAATTTGTCTCTTTCGACTCCAGAATCTTCTCATCATTCAATCTATTCGAAATCCCTTTTTACCCATTTGTATTAGCCTCATCCACACGCCTCCACGCGCCACCCTCGACAACCGTTTTTCGATTCCATCACCGCCCAATACTTCATCTAATTATATTGCTTGCGTTGCTCCGAATCACCTTCGTCGCCTTCGTAATCTCGCTAGCTACCTCTCAAATTCGAAATGACTAAACAAAAACATGCCGGTGTTTCAGAAATGGTACCCGTACTCTCGAAGATTACGGACCACAAGTTGAATGGTTCGAACTATCTCGATTGGATCAAGACGATTCGTTTGTTTTTCCGAAGTATCGACAAAGTCAATCACTTGACCGACATTGCTCCAAGTGACAAGTCACTTTGCTCGCGAGAAGATTCAACAAGGCTTGGTTTCCACATCATATGTATAGACGGACGATCAAATATTAGAGTTTTACAAAGGCTCTTAACGGGGTGCGGGTCGAATATATATTGTAACAAGCTGGGCATGATTAACATATATGCTCCAGCTTGAGGGGGAGTGTTAAAGAATATTCTAGATTTATTTAGAGTATTATATATTATGTTTATCTAGTACAATCTAGGTTAGATTTAATTAGAATCACTTAGAATTAGAATTATCTAGAATGCATTTATTACTCTTAGAATAACCTAGAAGTAGAATAATCTAGAACTCTTCTACATGTATAAATAGCCTTGTAACCTCAATGAAAAAAAAAACATAACATTTTCCTCTCCATTTTCTTTGTTAACATGGTATCAGAGCCATGTTTCGAAATTAGCCATCCCATTTTTTTGGGTTCGAAATTTGTTTCTTTATCAAATTAGCCATCCCATTTTTGGGTTTGAAATTTGTTTCTTTAACAAATTAGCTCAGCTCCGAAATTAGCTATCCCATTTTTTGGGTTCGAAATTTGTCTCTTTCCACTCGCCTACTTCCGAAATTAGCTATCCCATTTTTGGGTTCGAAATTTGTCTCTTTCCTCTCGCCTACTTCTGAAATTAGCTATCCCATTTTTGGGTCAAAATTTGTCACTTTCCTATCCCATTTTTGGGTTCGAAATTTGTCTCTTTCCTCTCGCCTACTTCCGAAATTAGCTATCCCAATTTTTGGGTTCGGAATTTGTCTCTTTCGACTCCAGAATCTTCTCATCATTCAATCTATTCGAAATCCCTTTTTACCCATTTGTATTAGCCTCATCCACACGCCTCCACGCGCCACCCTCGACAACCGTTTTTCGATTCCATCACCGCCCAATACTTCATCTAATTATATTGCTTGCGTTGCTCCGAATCACCTTCGTCGCCTTCGTAATCTCGCTAGCTACCTCTCAAATTCGAAATGACTAAACAAAAACATGCCGGTGTTTCAGAAATGGTACCCGTACTCTCGAAGATTACGGACCACAAGTTGAATGGTTCGAACTATCTCGATTGGATCAAGACGATTCGTTTGTTTTTCCGAAGTATCGACAAAGTCAATCACTTGACCGACATTGCTCCAAGTGACAAGTCACTTTGCTCGCGAGAAGATTCAACAAGGCTTGGTTTCCACATCATATGTATAGACGGACGATCAAATATTAGAGTTTTACAAAGGCTCTTAACGGGGTGCGGGTCGAATATATATTGTAACAAGCTGGGCATGATTAACATATATGCTCCAGCTTGAGGGGGAGTGTTAAAGAATATTCTAGATTTATTTAGAGTATTATATATTATGTTTATCTAGTACAATCTAGGTTAGATTTAATTAGAATCACTTAGAATTAGAATTATCTAGAATGCATTTATTACTCTTAGAATAACCTAGAAGTAGAATAATCTAGAACTCTTCTACATGTATAAATAGCCTTGTAACCTCAATGAAAAAAAAAAACATAACATTTTCCTCTCCATTTTCTTTGTTAACATTCTTAAACACAAGTATTAGTATGTTAAGTTCCGAGAGAAGCGGTTACAGCAGTTTAGGGGGGATTTGAGACAACACGGCATGATGGGAGTTTGCTTTAAGAGTAAGGTGAAAACTATCCACGGTGATTCCCGAACACTCTACTCAATCAAGCGGTTACAGATTTTTGTATGTAGGTGAGCAAGGGTCTAACGGCGAAGATGATAGCTGCTGTATTTTTCTTCGAATAATTGAAATCTTTCCCTCGTCAACTTTGCTCGTTGGTGCACTTTGCCTCGCGATTTTTGTTTTAAGCATTTTGGCCCCTAAACTATAGTTTTGCTAACATAGAGGCAGTTGATGACAGAAAGCAAAAGACTAAAACTCCGTGTTTATCCTTGCCTCTATGGTAGCTACTGTATTTTTCTTTGAATAATTGACATGTCCTCCCTCAACTTTGCTCATTGGTGCGTTTCGCCTTCTGATTTTATGTTTTGAGCATTTTGACCCCTAAACTATAAGTTTGCTACAAGATATACATTTTTCTATTAAAAATTGTTATTAATATTTATTATTATAGGAAGCTAGGTAGACCAATAAGCAAAGTCGAGGGGGATTTCTGTCAATTACTATAAATCTTCTTATAATTCTAAGAACTAACAACCCTACAGAGTAAGACCTTGCTGAAAAGAAATATTAAACATAGTTTCGTATGTAAAACCATTGACCAAAACTGACATAAATTAATTTTTAAGTTCAAAACTCTTATTTATGGCTAATATCTTGGTATTTAGCCCTTAACATGGTTGTCCCATATTAAATATAAAATTCACTAGTAAAAAATATTTTGGATGGTATTAAGTCATCAGAAGATGGTATTAAATTAATATTGTGGAAAATGTTAAAGTACGTACCTATTGAAGTCGAAGTGCACCAATTGCATGTCTTCTGAAATCTCAATTTCGACCGTCGCATGAGAGCTTGTCTACGCAAACGTCACAAAAAATTAATAAGGCTAAAGTATTCAAGCAATGTTTTGAGGCGCCATAATTTCATTCTTTGTTTATCTCAAGTTAAGTACCCAGTGATACGATTTATGTGACTATGTTAGCTCCATTAGTGTTCAGATTGGGTACCTGAGAGACATATATCGTAATTCTGGGTGCTTAACCCGGTGATAATCAAAAAATGATTATGCTGCAGGTATTCTTACTGTATAACATAAGCATAAAATCTAAAGAGGAGTCACGTAAAAGAACTGAGTTTTCTTGCCACATCAAAATCGAAAATGGTTTATGGAATTTTACGTACTTGAACCAGTAAAAAAGGCAGAGAAAATCCTTCCAGAGGCGACTCCCTAGAGCCGAGCAAATGCTTATTTCGTGATATCAACGATTGCATACCTGCAATCTTTATACAATTTTTTTTAACGAAGCATAGAATGTCAAGATCAAATGGAGATATAATCGTTCCGCGAGAAGAAAAAAAAAAGAGAATTACTTGTTCTTCTAAGTCTTTCAAGTAAGCTGTTTTTTTCCCAATATTATTCGTCAGTTTCACTCGACGTGCCTGTAGAACAAGAAAAAAACAATATTAGCTAATTAAACCGTTTCTTTCAATATCTAATCTGTTCCGACTCGAGAAGGAGTAATTACCTTGAATTCTTCGATTTCCTTGATATCTGTGGTTGGAAGTCCCTTCCACTGTATTTCTTTTTTGTCTCTCGTGATGATATCCATCGCCATGAGAACATTAAGCGCGTCATATACCCGTCGCCTTATATTCTTCTCGTCAAACTGCAGGTTCAGTCAGAAATGTAGCATTAACTGGAAGCTTGCGACGTAGCTGCACAAAAATGGGTTTAAGTTAAGCCACACCTCGTCTAATGATGCTCCTGTGTCATTGAGAGTTGCAGTAAACTCCGAAATGATTTCATCAGCAACCTGAACCCGGGCAAAATAAAACGCGGAAAGTAAGTATTACAATGTATTGGATGATCAAATGACGAATACGCAAAGAACAGAGTCTCTTCTTCATAAAACAACTTCCAGATTTAGACCACAATATGACTATTATGAAATAACATCTGTGGTGTTAATGATTTTCCTTTTGTTATTTTTTTTTCTTGGTTTACAACTTATACCTAAGTGAGCGGAAATATCATCCAAGTTTTGAAATAATTAGTCAGATGGCAAACGGCATTCCACCGCACGAATTCACGTGACAAGATCTTCGACCCGAGACCATAACGGATAGCACAAACAGAGAATGGATAACGCTGTACCTCACTGTATGTTGTTCTTCCTTTCCTCTCCAATGCCTTGCAAACTGAAATGTAAAATTAATATCAAATAAATCTTTAACACGTAAGGATATAAAACCGGAACAAAGTAGGACTCGGGTACTAGCCTATAACGCTAAATTGTCGTAGTCCTCCGCCATTTATTCTCGACCCCCTCTTCTTCTTTTCCGAGCTCCTTGTTACAGCAAAAATTCATGCAAATCATTCAACAGTGAGATTACATACAATGCATCACAGAGAACACTCCTAGAAGATATGAATGAAACAGTTAAAGCACCTTTCAACAACCCGAGTGCCCTTAGAACTCGGTGTCCGTTCGCTCTCACGAGCACTTGAGCCGTTGCTACCTCTCAAAGAACTCTCCGCTGTCGATTGTTTCTCTTCGACGCCATTGAAACTCTCTTTCGAGCATCCATCGTCATCCATATCGCCTAAGGAAAAACCCAATACTCAATACTCGAAAACTTGGACCTACTGTATTGAAGCTGCTCCTCTGCTCAATTCGAAAATGAAAATTATTGAAAAATGCCCGAAAGACTATCATCTTACGCCATTGGCATGACAATGTAACAATTTTTTTGCCCTAATGAATCAAATTAGGGGATAATCAAGCATAAAGCTCTATTTGTTGTTTGATGCTTCAGTAATCAAAGAGAACGCGAAAATGGAACGTCAAAGATGAGAATTTGAAGCCCCATTGCAGGACTTGAATTGAAAGGAACTCATCCAATTCGTGATTCCGACTCCATTGAAGAGAATTCTTAGGTCTGAAACAAGATGGGTGAGAGAGAAAACTGACCTGAAACAATGGAACATTTCCCGCTAATTGGATCTGCCATGTTTGAAAAGGAGGCTGCTCCTATTATGGGACGAAATTGCCCCTAGCTTTTTCGAGCCGGTAGTTTCGACTTTTCCACGATTATCTTCGATAATCTTCGATTATCCGTCTTGCCAGTAGTTATCGGCAAGACGGCCATGCAATACTTTTTCATGATTTTTATCGAAAATCGGTAAACATCTTAAAAAATAATAAAAATATGGTATTTTTTAAGAAATTATGCACTTTTCGATGATTTTAGTCGAGTATTTACATATGTGAGAGTGAGTATGAATTATATGTATGTATGACTTTATCTTCATATGTTTTGACTTTGAGGAGGTATGATATTATAAAAATATTTTGTAAGTTTTCCGTCGAAAAGTATCGAAAAGAGTCGATAATCATCGAAAAGTATCGGTAATCGCTAAGCTACAATATTATAAGTTTTCCGTCGATGATCCAGTAAATTATCGATTAATCCATCGAAAACGGCAAGTGATTTATCGGCAAGTTCGGTAAGCTGAACCTTGTGTTATACATCGTTTACCAAATTTACAGTAAAACCTCTATAAATTAATATAGTTGGGACCATAAAATTTTATTAATTTAGAGAGATATTAATTCATCGATAAATTAATATTTTATTAATTTATAGAGGTACTTTTTCAGAATTCTAAAATTAAAATTTAATTAGTTGAATTCAATGAATTATATTCAATTAGTAAGGAACAATTAACATAATTATTATTTGTTAACGATTAAATACAATTCCTTTTATATCCTTTATGACGATGGAATTGAAGACGATACAGTAGCGTTGGAACCAGTTTCGCGTAAAGACGCACTCATTGCATCTTGGACTCTTGAAAACTTTTTAGTGCAGTTCAAGAACACAACTCCTCAACTTTTTGATGGGATCATAAAAATTAGAGATGCACTCCACCAAGATTTAATTTTTAAGACAAAACAAGCAACATTAGAAGTGTATTCTCTAAATCTTCTTAGATATTTATGTAATTTTCAAGTATTATTAATTTATGATATTATTGGGACCATAGTTTTATATAGAGCTCTCAAAAAAAGTATTATCTTATTATGTTATCGAGATGGATCATTTTTTACACTAGCCCAAGTCGGGACCGGGCAAAATTATTATCTTAGAGAGATTATTAATTTAACGAGTATTAATTTATAGAGGTTTTACTGTAATTTTTTTTTTTGTTTATAGATATAGTAGAGAATCTCGATAAATTAATAATCTCGAGTAAATAATAATTTTGTCCGATCCTAACTCGGGATTAATTAGTTAAATTAATATTTTGCCAAATTTATTAGATAATAATTTTTTTAGAAGTGTTGGCGTGGTTTACCACCTCAAACAGTCAATAGTTATGGATGTATGATATTACAATTGTTTTGTTAGGATTCGATCCTTCGGGTTGCAAAACTCTGAAACACTTTGTATATTTGTAGATATATATGTAAAGCGGACAAATAAGACGAGGATTTTTTTAGAGAGGTTCGTCCCAAGGCAGTAGTTGACTACGTCATCTATTAGTTTACTACGATAAGAAACATAGACGAACAACTACAAACAACAATCACGTCAAGAAAGATAAGAAGTAGAGAAAATACAAAGGGAAACTCTCACTTACAGTATATAGCCGGATATAAACTCAATATGTTCTCTCTGAAAGTTCTTGTTCTTCCTCTAAGGTTGATATTTATAATTTTCAATCTTCATGTTGGACTTCCCGGGATTTCGGACTCGTCCTTCTGAGCTGACCGGGCTGACTGATTATCCATCTGACACGTGCTCCATGACTGTGTGTATTACGCCGAGCAGGACCCTTAACATGCTTTTGAGATTTGTAAATGGGCATATTTCGAATATTATATGCTTTTTAAAACCTTTTATTTGTTGTATTACGAATTTAATTAATTCATAACTCGTACATCATGTCGTATTAAATAAAACACCGAATATACACATCAACAAGAATTATATAGGTCCCAACTGATATATAAATTAATAATTCATTTTAAACGTAATAATATTACATATATAATAATGAAATCAATATAAATTTAAAAGGGTTAATTGCGGCAAAAATACCCAACCTTTGGTCAAATTCTCTGCTGTGTATACAACCTCCGTAAATGGCGGCAAAAGTACCTAAACTTAGCATTTGGGAGTTGACCGAGAATATCTATCTATGTGGCAATCAGCCTTTCCCACGTGGCACGCCACATGGCACTTGGCCGCCACGTGGCATGCCACGTAATTATTATTTTATTAAATAATTTTTTTAAAAAAATAAATATTTTTTTAAGTATTTAAAAAAAACTTTTTTAATTTTTTATAAAAAAATAAAATTATTTTTCCATAAAACCAATAATCACTATTTAAGTATAATTATTCATTTTAGAAAAGTGGATCAAACGAAATAAATAAATAAATCCCCGTTCACGGTTCACTCTAGCTCCGCCTTCGATCCGGGTGAAACGAAATCGCTTAATATGTTTAATAATAATAACCAATAATAAGCATATGATTATTTAACGATAAATGATTTAAAAAAAGAATAATATATAAATAGAAAAAGATATCAAACAATAATTATTCTAAAATGCAAACACAAAAAAATATCATGCAAACAAATAAAAATAATTTTTCATTAAATATAAATATGACTACTATTTTTTGTTTTTGAATAAGTGGTGTGTATATAATAATGTCTTGACTTTTTAAACATTATGTATGTGTTTATTAGTTATTTTTATTAAACATATTAAACAATTTTATTTGACGCGTAAACCGGACCGGAAACGGAGTTCAAGTGAATCGTGAGCGGTGAAATTTACTTCGTTCTACCCACTTTTTTAAAAATAAAATTATAACCAATAATGAATATTTAAATTTAAATATTCTTTATTTGTTATTATAAAAAATATTAATATTAAAAATAAAAATATTTTTTTTAAAAAAATAAAAATAATTTTGTTTAAAAAATATATATTTTTAATTTTTTAAAATAAAATAATAATAATGTGGTATGCCACGTGGTAGCCAATTGCCACGTGGCAAAGACTGATTGCCACATAGATAGATATTTTCGGTCAACTCCCAAATGCTAAGTTTGGGTACTTTTATCGCCATTTACGGAGGTTGTATACAGAACATAGAATTTGACCAAAGATTGGGTATTTTTGCCGCAATTTACCCAATATAATATAACGCTACATAACTAGTTATGAAATCATTTTCAATATAAAAAAATTACACTAATTAACTAACATGTAGTGTTTTTAAAATATAATTAAGATATTATTTTCCTGTTCTTGAAATTTACGTCTCCTTCAATTTCAACTCTAAGCTTCCGCATAACCTTAAAAATATCCGGTGTTTTATTTTTGTATTGTGACAAAAAACTAATTAAAGTTATTGTCGCTACAATTGCATCACTGCAGGTACCAGTGAAAATTTTGTAACCGTTTCCCGGTTTTGTCCCGGTTCCGGTACTGGTCTTGGATTGATTTTTAAAAAAAAAATCCGGGAAATTTAGCTTAAAACCGGAAACCGGTACTTCTCGGTTCTCGGTTATCGGAACCGGGAACCGGAACCGGTACCGGTACCTAAAAAATATTTCCCGATTTTTGGTACCGGTTCCAATTTTAAACTACATGTCATTTTTATGTTTTTACTATGCCATTTTTCATGTAATATATTTTTTTGTCGTTTTTTATACTACATGTAATTTTTAATTACTAATTTTTCAAAAACTAAATCTCATTTTAAAGTCAAAACCCTTTTAGAACCGGGAAATTTATAATCGGAACCAAGAAATTTTAGAAATGGAACCGAAACCGGAATCGGAACCGGGATATTCGAATCAGAACCGTTACCGGAACCAGAACGGGGAATTTTTTGAATCGGAAACGGTTACCAGAGCGGAACCGTGACAAAAAAATATTCCGGATTTTTTGGAATAGGGACGAAAAAAAGTAATTTACCGGTTCCCGGTTCCGGTTTCACCCCTAACTGCAGGAAACAAGCTTAGAAATAGCATCTTCAAACTATTTTTTATAACTACAATATTCTTGACAAGTTATATAGAGTTTTTTTTTAATTATAAATATTATATTACTATTACTTTATATAAAGATTATATTACTAATACTTTATATAAATTAATAATTCGATAATATAATAAATTTTGACAATCCCAACATTATTAATTTAAAGGGTTTTATTGTACGTTTTTTATGGATTTTGGCGGCAAAAAGTTTATAAGTTTACCGAGTTCGGACAGAATGATCCGCTAAATGTCCATATGGCATGCCACCCGTCTCGCACGTGAAGAAATGGGCCTTCACGTCATATTGGTGGCCAAAAAAAAAAAAATTGTTTATAAATTTTTTACACTTTAACACTTATGTTTAAAATTGACGGCAAAACATGTTACACTTACTAGCCGTTCCGTTAGAATGCAAAATAACTCTAATTATATGTACGACTTAGTGCAAAAAAAGAAACTCAATAAATTTAGAGATATTTGCAACCAGTATACAAAATGAACAAATTAAATCAATGAGGATGTAAAGAAAAGAGTGAAAGTATACAAATCCAAAAAACACTATTTACACTGCTTGGCCCTAAAGTTTTCAGGATTAAGAAGCTTCAGCATGAGCTTTTCTAGCCGTTTCGAATCCAACGTCGGTCTAATAGCATTCGCATTCGCACGAAGCAAACAAGAATCTTTCCCTACGCACGGCCGCCTCCTTAAGAGCTCCTTGTCTATTCTGTCGAGCACAGTGTCATCTCTAGCAACGTTGCGAGCGAAGGGAGCACCGCTCCGGACCATGTCTTCGTAGTGTTTCGATGTCAATGGAACAGGGTGTTGGCTCGGAAGGGCTTCCCACTTTGTGTAGCGCAGGTCGTGATTGACGGTGGTGTTTTGGTAGTCTTTGTGGTTGCAGACGACGGTGTGGAAGTATCCCTCCGTGGACGACAGGACGTTCGTGTAGTATAAGAGGAGCGTGCGCGGGAGATTATCCCAACCGCGGACGCAGAACTCAACGAATGATTTTGAGAGTATCACCTGCGACGACCCTGCAAAAGTCAACCATCATGTGCTTTCAGGTCCTGGTTAATTTTGTATAATAGTGCATTTTGAATTTTACATTTTGTTTAGGTTCCTATCTCAATCTTTATAATGGTGCAATTCGGCTCTCGATTTTTTTTTCTTTTTTGTTGAAATAGTTCGAATAGAGAAGAGCGGTTCTTTACTAAATTAAAACTTCAGAGGGCTATGCGATATTCTTTCGTTAAATGACACGTGTCAAGCATAGAAAATTGATTTTTAACATTTTTTGTCTTTGTTTTCTGTTAACAATTTGACAAAAAAAATAACAGACTATCAATTTGACCCCTTAAAAAATAAATTTGACCCAAAACGATCTTTTATCAATTTAATCTGAAGTGGGAACTTACGGATGCATATTTTAGGAGATATTGGGGATTGCATGAGGTTATGCCACCCCCAAAACGACAACATTCGGGAATTTCTGCCGCTATTATCCCTTTTCTTTAAAATGAGTTTGCCTCAAAAGAGCAACCAAGGCAGAGATGCAAATGAGAAGGAAGAGCGCGTACCCATGAATAACTTGAAAGAAGCCGGCAACGATCTTCTCTCTTTGGCCCAAAAGATTCCCGATTTCTTTGAGTGGTACAATCCCGAGTCGATGATAATAGGTCTTCCCCTCTGATTCCTGAAAATTCCAACAAGAGAGAAGATCAAATTAACTTCAACCTTGCTAGAAGCAGAAACAAATTCTCAAATTCAAGGCTTTTTTCCTCACTCTTTCATGCCAATATCACTCGAGTGCTCCAAGAAGTTCAAGTCCCTTGGTAAATACGAGAAAATATGTAGAAGGTCTGCAAAGTCAACAAACTAAAACGCTTAAAAGCAAAGTTCTACTCATTACTAATTAACAAAGTTTTGTAGTATTAAAGCGTAAGTGTGTGATCTGACTCCGTTTTTTTCTTGACCAGCCCGTCCCATAGTTTTGTTGTGCGAATAAATTTCCCGGATTGGATTCTTCGTGGAAGCAGAAGGGTTGGGTCGATATTAAGAATTTGTAATTGAATTTATCTTTTTCGCACTTTCTTCACCACGGTTTTCTTCCCGAACTGGAATACCACGTAAATCACATGTCTCGATTTTTTACACAGTTAGAGCAACTAGCTATATTGTAGTACTAAAGCGTACGTGTGTGTGATCCGACTCCGTTTTACTGGCCCGCCCGTCCAGTAGCTTCGTGGGGTCGGGTCGCTATTAAGACTTTGTAATCGGAATTAATCTTTTCCGCACTCTCTCCACCACGGTTTTCTTCCCAAATCGGAATACCCCGTAAATCACATGCCTCGATTTCTTAAACAATTCCACAAGTAGCTAAGTTGTAACCTCTCTGAAGTTAGCTATGCTTGACTATATATCCTGATTTATCCATTCTGAGAGTGAACATTGTCACTGCCATAATGGGAAACACACAAATTCTAAATATAGAAATTCCAAAAGTAAAGCCGAGACCCAGAAGAGGGAAAATACCGTCTTGCGAGACCAGAGGGTAATCGGCGGCGCCGAGGTTGACGAACCAGTCCCAGTCCGGGGCCCGCCTCAGCAGGATCGCCACCGCGTGGAGCGTGGCGGCGATCGCGGTGGGCCCCTTGGGAGTTACCAGATTGCCCTTCCCGACCACCATCACGTTTCCGAACCCCGCCGCCCTCGCGTAGCCCGCGAGCTCGAGCCTCTCCTCGTCGGAGGCCTCCAGATCGAGGTGGACGACGTAGTAGTTCCGCGCGTGGTGCGCCGCGCGCAGGATCCGCTTCACGCGCGGCGCGTCGCCCCTCGTCCCCGAGATGAGGTAGGCGAATCTGGGGAGGGAATCTCCGGCGGCGAAGCGGGCCAGCTCCCCGGAATCTTCAAAGGCGGGCCTGGCGGGGCCCACCGCCGCCGAGAGGAGGAGGAAGACGAAGAGGAAGAGCGCGGAGGCGGCGAGGAGGAGGAGAGGCCACTTCCGGGAGGAGCTGCTGCTGCTGACGTGGCTCCTCTTCATCTGGGCGTGTTGTCGGCGCGAAGCTACACGACTTCGATTTTATCCGAGTTGTTTTGTTTTTGGTGGGGTTTGTTTTCTAAAAGTGGGAGTGGTTGGAGGGGGAAATCATGTTCACGAGTATTTAAAAATGTATATCATGAATTTGGGAGTGGGACCCTCTCGGATTTCGTGAATTTGGTGCCACTTCCCAGCAACTGTCTTTGTCGCAGTGTTACTCAAACACTTGTTTTCTCTTTGGAAATGGCTTTGTTGTTCTGGGAGGAGAGCGAAGAACACGACCGTGAAAAATCAGATACGATTGGAATTTTGATGATGTTTTGTTTAGGGCATTAATTGTCGTATTTGCGGAATTTTTTTACGGTAAGAATTGATTTCATTCATCGGAGGGGAATAAAGTCCCAAAGACTTACAAGCCACCCGGAATTCAAACGCCCACAAATGTCAAAACGGATAAGCGTGGTTTGCCGATATAATTCGCCGACTCATTAACAAGTTCTCGTAACCCATTGGCATCTCCCGGGCGGGCTTACCGTTCTCATTAGCGCCCCGATTCTAGCGATGATCGGTCTTTGGATACTATTGAGGTTTTCCCCATTGACAAGCTTGATCGCTCTAAGACAATCGGATTCTACCTCGGAGAAAGACCAAGCCCGTGCTTGAACTGATCGTAAGCCATGGAGAATAGCTTTGCATCCGTTCGTCAAAGCCGAGTCCACATTCTCGAGTAGCTCCGATATGACGCCGACAACTTGGCCTTGATGGTATTGAACGATCCCACTGATAGCTGCACGCCCCGTTCTCTCATCCCACGCCGCGTCAACATTGAATTTGGGCCCTCCATGTTCGGCCCTTAACAACCCGTTTTTATTCGCTTCCCTTGTCGCGTCGACCGCATCCAAGCTCTAAGTACATTTTTGAAGCTCACAAACCAACTCGCGACTTCCTCGACCCATGCTTCAGGAGATTTAGTGCGTTGGTCGAAGTTCCGAAGGTTCCGGTCCAACCACGTTGTCCAAACTAGTCCACAAAAAAGTTTCAAATCGGGCCCGACAATCCTTCAAATGCTTGAAGGCATAATCCACGGAATGGGATGGCTCCCGTCTTTTCTACCCATCGGTGTAAGGATGAGCACTCCTACATCGCTTGGGCTCTCTCGCACTCCTACACGGCGTGGAGAGCGTGCTCAAGCAATACTCTGCAAAATCTTCGAAAGGGAAGACAATAGATACCTCGTCCGCGAAGCGCTTCATTTGTCCGAAGAGCCTTAAATCATGTCTGCCACACAAGATGGGTGGGTGCAAGGATAGTATGAATAAATTGTGGCGTGAATTAGGAGTCACCATCATGTCGGATGGTTGGAAAGGATCAACAAATATGTGTATCCTCAACATCCTGGCGTACTCTTGTGGAAAGACGATTTTTATTAAATCGGTCAACGCGAGCGAGAAAGAAAGGGATTCTGATTACTTCTGCAAGGTGTTGGGTGAATTCATTGAGGAGATCGGACCACACAACATTGTCCAAGTTGTGACGGATCGTCGCTTATGTTAAAGCGGGCAAGAACAACTTGTACTGGATGTCATGCACTGCTCACTATATCGATTTGATATTCGAGGATGTGGGTAAGAGGAAAGTCATTGACGAGCCAGTAACGGTGTGTAGGATAATCACTAAATTCATTTACAACCACGCCGTCGT
Organism: Parietaria judaica; assembly: GCA_954871525.1. Classification (NCBI taxonomy): domain Eukaryota; kingdom Viridiplantae; phylum Streptophyta; class Magnoliopsida; order Rosales; family Urticaceae; genus Parietaria; species Parietaria judaica. The sequence goes on from OX940868.1 coordinate 8,084,924, forward strand.
GTTGGAGTTAATGAAAAACACTTATTGCAATGGTGAAATAATCCGACCAAGGGCGACGAGGTTCCCAACGAACTATCTTTCGTTGAAGATTTTAAAGGGTAAGAGGACCGGACTCCAAGCTATGTCCATATTTGAGTGGTGGGAGACTTCCTCATTTCGAAGGCTAAAAGAAGGTCGAGCAGTAGAGAGATTGCTTCTGGACCATAAATCTTGGGATGCGGTTGACCTAGCCATAGCCATTTCAATCTGATGTACATTGCTTACACTATGCGTGGACACAGAGGTCATATATCCCTCGGGATGGTGTATCTTCTTTTCGATGTAATGAAGTAAGAGATATGCCAGTTGCAGGGAAAACAATGGGCGATTGATATCATTGACACTAAATGAGACAAAACCTAGATCATCCATTGTATACGGCTGCACAATTCTTGAATCTGAAACTAGCGTACGATCGTAATATATATCGACATACCGGTAGACGCCATCGTGAAAATAACAGAAGTATATGATCGCTTCTTCCCTCATGGAAATTGTTGGGGTTGGTATCGCTCTGACACCGATCTTTGGGTGTCTGATTCTCGCAAATCACCTGATAATTAATTACGATCATTGGATAGGTGCGTAGGGTAACCTTTGAAAAATATTTTCACTTGAATTAGAGTCCCATACCAATAATTCCCGTTACCCTATCCGGCTTATACAATTCAAAATTAAGTATCACGATCGTGATAAAATGATTTTCTATATTTTTCTAAAACAAAAACTTGTTTTATTTAGAGCCTCGAGTATTAATGATCAATTATCTTAATCGATAAACATAAAGAATGCGTACCTTATGATCCTGTGGTCTCAGATTGCGTTCTTGATCTTCACAAAATTTTTGAACTCCGTTCTTGATTGCCTTTTGCGAATTCTTGTGAGAAGATAGCTTCCAAAAGCCTTCCGATGTATCCTACGAGATTAAACCGCCAGGATGTGTGGGCTCCCACTCGATAATTCTTGAAACCCTAAAGTATAAGAACTCCGAGAAATTTTCTCATAGTAATTTGCATAAACTGTGAGAGAGGTCAAACTTTCTGAACTTGTGAGGGTATGATTTTAGGGTTACCGGGTTGTCCTATTTATAGGGAACTGTCCCAACCACTTAGAGAAAATTTCTCAACTAGTTCTCAGAGATTCACTCAACCACCTGGAGATATTCATTCAAAGATCTTTTTTAATGATTAAATCAAATTAAAGAATAAATCCATAACAAATCTTTATCAATTCATTCAAATATTTTTTTTAATGATTAAATCAAATAAAGAATAAATCCGTAACAATCTTTATCAGGAAAATACATAATAAGATTTATAAATTAAATCTTATTTATTTTCAATATTTATTCAATAAAATTCGCATATTATATATATAATTCAAAATATATATATTTCTCTCTATAAATATTTCAGGTATAAATACCAATATTTATTTTCTCTGATTTTCGATTTAAATAACAATGTCTTTTTCACCCATAAGCCGAAAACTATTATTATCATAAATCTTAAACAGTTCGTCAGAATGACACGATTCAAAAAGATAATTGCGCCAGAATTTCATTTCCTACAAAGCTAGGGATGTCCGAGGAAAAATTCAATCATCTTTTACATTTTCATTTTCTTACCAATTTTTTTGTACTTTTTCCACTATTAGTGTAATTAGTGATACGTGACAACAATCACGAATCGAGAATGAATGGAATATCCTATGTTCAATTAACATATTGGACATATTATTTGTGGTGTCTGCCTTGTGGAGCTACAAAGGGAACTAATGGACGTACACACTCGAGCTACGGAAAACGTGTAGGCTTTTATTAACCTCGGTTACATTCCACTATAGCTCTCGGCCAAAATCTCAAGTGTGTATTGATATTTATCTTCCTGACCACAAGTTTCCATCGATACAATCACAGTTATCCAAATCTACGTTTTTGTGTTATTATGATACTCATCGAAAAGGTGAAAATTATCGTTCTGCTCTTCTGGTGACACTATCTTATTCTACTATTATTACAAACTACTCACTCATTCGGGTTATGAATCCGATGAGCTGATCATGAGTATTTGTTTGTTTCCCACAACCCATAATAAGAATATCATAAAGATATTATCTATATCTGCAATCGTGCAACTTATCACAGTCAACCGTTTAATCCCAAAATAAAAGTGTTAGGAACACTCAATTGTATTTTGTCACGATTAAATAAAGGGTTAATTGCGGCAATAATGCACAACCTTTGGTCAAGAGGGGTTTTAGGTCCCCAACCTTTCAAAGTTTGGGCAAAAATACACAACGTTTGTTGAATGTAAAATCCGTTAGTCCTTCCGTTAGGGATGTCAGCTTCTAATGATGTGGCATCGTTAAACTGCCAAATGGATTGCCAATTTGTAATATTAATTACATAACCTAATTAATAAGAATAAATTAAAATATTTTAATTATGATTCAAAAAATAATTAAAACTTTAAATGAACGAGCAATACTTATTTAACACGTAGTTCTTATTTCTGAACTCGTGCTTCAATATTATTCACATTTTTACTATATCGTTTTTTAAATTACAATTGTTTTTAATAATCGGTCGTTTTTTCAAAAATTTTGTCGTTTCTAATAAACTGTCGTTATGTAATCTTTGCAAATTTTGTCGTGTTCAATAATCCGTCGTTTTTCAAAAAAATTATTCATGTTTGACGAAGAGCCTGTTAGATTTTTAGGGGGAGTAAAAATTATTTATTTAATTTATTGTATTAATTTTTTTGAGTCATAATTAAAATATGATTTAATTTATTCTTATTAATTAAATTATACAATTAATATTACAAGTTGGCAGTCCATTTGGTAGTTTAACGATGCCACGTCAGCAGAATTTAACATCCTTAACGGAAGGACCAATGGATTTTACATTTAACAAATGTTGTGTATTTTTTCCCACACTTTGAAAGGTTAGGGACCTAAAACCCCTCTTGACCAAAGGTTGTGCATTATTGCCGCAATTAACCCCTAAATAAAATATTATTTAAGTTGAACCGTACAAGTCAACGATTCTCAGGACATTAACCGATTCCTTTCTGATATAAGTATAGTCCGTCCAGTATGAAGACACCTCATACCTGATAAACTTAACAGTGCATGGACCGCACTATGATCCGGTAATAGATCATCAAATTGACGTGATTAAGTTCATCGATGGTCGTTCTCGATTAGAAATTCTCATTTCTAATCTAGACCATGGATCTTTTAAGTTCTTCATTTGTGATTGTCAAACCTCCTCACATAGACTCATCGTGATGACTAAACACGATAGCAAGCTTAAAGAACTAAGGGTAAACATTCAATTAATATTTCATATGTATAATCCGCAGATAACTATACGAGATTCACATTAATAAGAACCTTTCATTCATAGGCAAACTACCATAATCTTATACAAGCGGGAGTAACATCTGAATAAAGGGCATATACAGAATATGTCCAACATCTCGCCGAAGGAGTAAGTTCGGCACTACATATTGAATTGAATTGAACTTTTCTCCTTATTAAACAATACGTTAACATTACTATTATCTGTTTATTGCAGGCCGTTCGTTTTTGTGATACTCAGGCTCCGTTGGGCCGGCATGTTGCAATAGCCGCAAGAAAAAAATTGGCGCTGAGTAACTATTGATAGTAAACCATGAACTCGAAAATCGGTTATATTATTTAATTTCAGCATACTAACTAGTGTTTGAATTTGCAGCAGAGTAGTGGAATGTCTTTGGCAACGACTACCCCATATTGTGAAAATTGGCGATGAGGATCTTGTCGCAACCCGCTTCTGCTTCTGCATGTGAGAAGAATTGGATTACATTTGCTTTAGTCCACATAAAGTTATGAAACCACCTCGCTTACATTGGATTATAATTGGAGAAAATCGTATTCGTCAGTTATAATCAGAAGCTAGCTTTACGACACAAATTAATAGAGTTTGAGGGGAAAGAAAGCAAGATTTATCCGTCCAAATTCCTCCAACTCTCAATGGATATCGTTGCAGCTGAGTGCGATGTAGATGATGCAATAGTTGAGTGGATTCGTCTAATTCACCTTTATGATGGTAATGGTAATCCTGACCCTAGAATTGCTGAAGTGTTGAACACTATGGTGTAGTTATCAGTTCCGTTCTAGGAAAGCAGGACTTAGGTCCCCTGCCCAATCATTCTGATGTTGCCTCTCGGACATGTTTTTGTTCTCGAACTTCTCGTCAATTGTAACGTCCCCGTAGCCTTCCGCATGGTGGGTAGGGTAGCGGAGGATGTGGGACTTCTAAAGTTTGATTGTTGGGTTGGCAAAGGAGGTGGTACTTTCGAGTTTAGAGAGTGGGGTAGCAGAGGAGGCGGTCCGACCGAGCATGGATTTGGTGGTGGGGTAGCGGAGTAGGTGGCTCATACGCGGATGAAGTACAATCAGGACCCTGCTAGCGGGATATACATTCCGGATACTTACTATGGCGTTACCCCAGCTCCTCGAGGCAATGTAGATAACGAGGGATGTGCTTCAAGCAATTACTACTTCGATGGATTCAGTTCACATGAATATTGATATTCAAATGACAACAATTTTGATGACAAGCTTGTCGTCACAGTTAGAGACGATGTCATTTGGTCGTATTAGTTATCAGCCTAGCTTCGCCGCTCCACTTGCACCTTTGATTGAGATTATGACACTTTGTGCTCAGGAAGGTTGTTTGCCGGTTTGGGATAACGGCCTTTGGACCCATCCTCTCTATCTTTCTCGCGGAGAGTTTAACGATTAGGCCTCCTATGACTACCCCTTGAAGAACTATCGCTTGTATTGTGAGCACCAAGGACTAGAGTGGAGTATCTACCACGTAGAGGACTGGAGTGACCTATCGCCATTACACGTCAATTGAGGTAGCATCGACTCTTTGTTTGCGTTAATGTTTCTGTTTATGCTTATGAGACATGTTTTTTTTTTTATATTTTGTATGAGACTTATTTTATGTTTGGTTACATTAGTATGAGACTTGGTTTATGACTTATGTTACATTTTGTATTAGAATTGTATGTTTATATTTTGTGATATTAGAATTTTATGTTATGTTTTTAGTGTAAAATATATATGAAAATATTTTAAAAGTTTTTCATCGATAAATCTATCGATAACCGATTAATCCATCGATAAGTTCGATAGGTTTCGATAACCACAAACGATGATTTTTATGGGGTTTTCAATGATAAATTTATCGATAAACGATTAGTCCGTAACAACAAACGATTTATCGAATAAAATGACCTTCGCTCGTTCTATTTTTTACTGAGAAGCAGTCCTCAAGAGCTTGAAGTTGAATCTTGTTTTGTTTTTTTTTAATAGGTTGTGAATGAAAGAAAGTTCACGAAGCTTTAAAATGTTCCAAACTTTTGAAGATCATTTCATTGTCATATAATGGGCTAAATTTTCCGTAGGCCCAATGGTTATGAATGGCTTGATTTTGGGGACGTTTAAATATAAATGACCCACTAAGCATAGAGCTGAGTAGACTCGCACAAGACTCTTTTCTACCAAAATAGTTAAGATTGATTTTCATTGAGTAACTTTCCTTATTAATTATAATCAGTTAAGATCACAACAACAAAAATAAAAAATAAAATTATAATCAGTTAAGATTCATTTTTCGAATCTCTTTCTCGAATATTCAATTCTGAAATGGACACATACGCCATGAATAAATGACAACTAGAACGACACGATTGAGCGTGTCGTGTTGGGACAACCGACAACAATCCCACCGAACGCGCCAACGAATATCCATCTATTAATAATAATAATAAAAAAAGACTAATTGACGTTAGAGCCCTTTTAACACTTTCAGACACTGTTTTTTCTATTTTTTTTAATTTAAAAATTATTTTAAAAAACGTTGATTTGATAAATTATTTATAAAATAGTTATTTTATAGTAAAATTTATTTAACATTTAATAAAATAAATATATTTACTAAAAAAATCAAAGTAGACTAAAAAAAATTGTTTTTGTTTTTCCGACTAAACTAAAAACTACAAATCTTCCATTTTACTACTCATAAATACAAAAATTTAAATCGTTTTTTTGTGTTTTTTTATAAATTAATTTTATCAAACACATAAAAAGAAGTCTAGGTTATTTTAAAAACAAAAACAAGGCTAAATAAACACACCCTAAGTTGAGTCTCATAAATTTTAGGTAAGAATTTAAAAATATTTTGTTCAAACATTATTAATTGAACTTTTATTCTCTACTAAAATTATATAATGATTCTTCAAAATTTTCTAGACAATATTATTTTTGTTTAAAAATCGTTTTAAAGCTGAGTGTCTTAATACTATCTTAAGTCATGATTATAATTGTACAATTTTTTTAAGGAATAATTTTAAAATATTAAATATAGAATAAAAATAATTTTTTGAGAATTATTTATTCAAGTTTTTCTTTTAATTTTTGACAACAATGGCTCTCACATTATTAAAAAGTACACATTATTTTGTCTTAAAAGTTGTGTAACAAATAATTTTAACGTATTTATTTCAATATACAAAGGAGATTTCTATTTAAAATTAATGTTAAAACTTAAAAGTTAAAACCCAGAGAGTACCAGCACGTAAAAATAATGAAAGCATTGTTGCCAATTACTAAAAAGATACTCAAAATTAAATTAAAGCCCATTCAAACTTGTAGTGAAAGTATTTTGAATTTAATAAGCTTGCAACTTTTATTATTTTCTACAAAATGGCATTTAAGTGCACCTAAACCACTCATCACTCAACCCTTTTCACCTATCTAATCACACTCAGATCTACACTTCTCTTTCTCTTTTTCTTTTTCCAAGCTAAGCAACAACACTATTTTCCCTCTTTAATTATTGGGAACATCAAATCGATCCACTAACGAACCAGACAACCGTAACGAGAATCTGAAATTATGTAAATTATATGAACAAGCAGAGATTCAATCAAACCATATTCGACGCGTCAGGCAAACCCTGATGAAAATCGTCTTCCCGATTCCGGGAAGCCCGACGGCCTGTCCCGGTCCCGGTGCTGTTACCGCCACTCCCGCTCTCGCCACCGCCGGGCTTCACTGCCCCCGCCACCGCGGCTCGGCAGTACGGGCAGCTCGGGTGTTCGCGCAGCCACATATCAACGCATTCACCGTGGAAGGCGTGCCCGCACGCGGTCAGCCGCTTGACCCCGTCGCCGTCGCCAAACGCCGAGAGGCACACCGAGCACTCGCCGCCCAAGTCCTTCGCGTGGATCTCTCTGCTGTACTTCACGTCCGCCGCTGCCGCTGTGGCGGCAGGCGGCGCTGGCGAGGGGGATTCGCCGGCTGTGACGGGGGCGGAGAGTTCGGATTCAGCTCGGCCAGTGGCGGGGTGGCGCCGGCACTTCAAGGAGAAGAAGCAGGTGTAGATGAGGGCGGGGATGGAGAAGACAGCGATGAAGCCGAGGATGAATTCGAGCGCGGAGAGGTCGACGGAGCGTGGCGGGGCGGGGAAGGGCGGTGGGGGCCGGACTATGATGAAGGCGACGGGCGCGGGGCGGTCCATCTAGAGGGGAGAGAGGATTGGGAGTGTGGTGGCGTGATGGTTATGGGGTTGGATTCTTCTCCCCATCGGACTCCAATTATTGAGTAACTAAGATTAATTCGCTAGCCTCACTGGACTCTCATTGTTTGATAGTTAGGCGGGTGTTCGTGATTTTTTTTTCTTTTCTCTGGGATGTAATGTTAATTAAGTCCCTAAAAAAATTAATCAAGACTTGGTGGTCTTTTTTTTATAAAAGGATTTGAAAATATGTCGGTCTACTCTTAAGAGATTAGGAAGTTTGGGCAGTTAATATCTCATTCAAAAATTCACTTACAACATTTTTCATGTGCCAAGAAGAGCGAGCTAGGAAGTCCAAACAAAATTGGGCAAAAGAATGGGCTCGAGCCCGAGTTAGCGTGGAAGTAAGATAATAATTGGGCCTAAGTTTAAAATATAGAAGGAACCACACACGTTGTGCTTACTCTCTAGCTAAGTCCCTATACTCAAATTTTGATCGCAAAGCTCCTTACTATTAGAAACTTGTTGCAAATCAGTCCTCCTTCCATTATCATATTGTTAAGTGCCACGCTGACTATATATGTGTCATTCATGTCACTAAAAAAATGAAGTCAAAAGTATCTAAAGTAAAAAAATACTGAAAAATTATAAATAGTTAAATTGCCGTAGCGCGGTTAAATTAAGTCACATTCTTTTTATGGATCCACCATTGTAAGCTATAGATCCAATTCCAGCGTTAATGACAGAATTTCAAGAAAGAAAACAAAAAAAATATAAACGACAAAATTAAATCGCAAAGAAATAAGAAAACGACAAGAATTTTCAAAATGGTGGTTCCAATAAAAATGTGGCTTAATTTCATTATGATGTGTATTTTTAACAGTAATTCTTTTTGAATTTTTTACTTTTAGTACTTTTGCCTTAATTTTTTGGTGACATGGATGACAAGGGGAGATAATCGCAAGAATGACCTTATTCGAGATCTAGTAGAGGTTTCTACCCTCAGTACTTTTCACTTTATTAATCAATACCCTTCATTAAAATGAAGTGGGCCCGCAAGTGAGGTTAAAAGTAAATTTATCTCTTTTCTTATTTTATAATATATTTTTCTCGTTTCTCTTCATCTCTCTTCTATTTTATTATATTTTTGCGCGCTTTTATTTCATCTCCTCTTATGATATTAATTTTTCTTCATGCTTTTCTTCTCACTCTTCCTTTTTTATTATTATTTTTCCTGGGTTGTTCGTCAACTCGCCTTCTTCTTCGACTGACCAGTAGTATAATCATTAAGCTCCTCTTCTCTCTTCGACGATTCGCCATTTTTTCTTTATATCTTACGCGGCCACTCAATGTTCGGCTCCCGTTTTTTTTTTTTTTTTTTTTTTTTTTTAATTTTTTGCAGTACTTAGCATCAATTTTGACATTGAACAGTTAGTTGAAACTTGAAACTTTCACATTCATTATTATTCTTTAGGTAAAAATGCTATAGCGGTACACTTTGTATATTAGCGGTAAATTAGACTTACATAAGTTAAGTTCAATATTACACTATATTGTTTCAATATAACAGCTATAAGACATTGCTATAACGTAGAAGTAGGATATATCGTGATAATGATTATTATAGTGGTATCGTATTAGTTAAGGTATTCCAGAATTTAAGCTCAATATTACACAATATTGTTTCATTATAACCGCTATATGACATTGTGTATAACTTAACGGTAAGGTGTATCGTGATATTAATTATTCAGTATCATATAATATTACGATATTTCAATTTCAGGTTTAAGTCCTTTCCATTTTCTTGATGTCTCCACTCTTGGAGAGCGTCAGTTGTGGAGGAAAGTGAATATATGATGCTTATATGTGGCGGTGGGTTGGAGACCGAGACACGGGAACTTGTATTCAGGTTGAAACATCTACATTGAATGGATATGCTGATTTGAAAGAGCATCTATACGTGTGTTTCAACATTTCAAGGGAATATGATTTAAAGGTAACTTATAAACCTTCTGACAGTTGTGAGCCGCTAGCCCTTGGAAATGGGTCGGCGTGGTTGTATCAATTATACATGTCTACTGGAAAAGGAAGGTCATGAAGTCGAAAGAGAACATATCGTTCAATTCGGTGTGCCTGTTGAAGGTGTACAAATCATCCAATAGCTGATGTTCTTACCTGCGAATTTGAGAGGAAATTAAAGATTGGATTTAATTCCTGGAATATTTAACTAATAAAATAATAATAATGAATTTCGAATTATGGTTATAGTGATTTTAAATCTTGAAATATTTTATGAAAAGATTCGATTTGGATTTATTCTTTATTTGATTTACACATTAAATCAAATCTTTGAGTGAATATCTCCAAATCGGTTGAGATCATCTCTTTAAAGTGGTTGGGATCAGCTACCTACAAATAGGGGATCGCTGGAACCCTAAATCACACACAACACAACCTAAGAACGTCAGAAAAGTCGTTTTCTCTCAGCCTCTCTCAGTTCCTGCGAATTTCTCAGGGACAATTCTTCCTGGGATTTTGCATTTAGGTTTTAGAGGTTATTCAAGAAGAGCCCACGCTCTTGGCGACGTAATCCCGGAGTCATACATCGGAAGACAAGTGAGAGCTATCTTCTCACAGAAAATCGCAAAGAGCACCTGGATCAGAAGACACATACTTCTTGAAGATCAAAGAACGCAAACAGAATCGTTGAAGATGTCAGGTATACGTTCTTTATCTATTATGAGATTATTCACTTTTAATCAAGGCTCGTATTAAAACCAGTTAATATGTTAATAAATTAATTTAATTAATCCATCACGATCCTGGAAATTAACTCTAAGTTGATTTTGATACCATAAGTTTGACAGGGTTAATTGTATGGAACTCTAACCTCGTGAATTTTTTAAAGGTCAAACCGTGTGCCTCAATCATAGGATTACAATTTCTTAGGAGTTGGCGGTGACCGATTCGGGTCTAGATCCGCAGATACGACTCGGAATCGGTGTCATAGCGATATCGATTCCAACACTTAATACATCACATTTATGTGATGACCTATTACCGGGTCATAGTGTTGTCCACACACTAGTAAGTTCATCGGGTATGAAGTGTCTTCATACTAGACAGGGACACACTTATATCCAAAATCATCATGTAAGTCCGTCACTGATGAAAGTAAGATGAAGTCACTAAGATGATCAGAGGAAATCAGTTGAAGTCCTGAGCATTGTGTACTTGTACCACTCAACTTATATAATCTTTGATTTAATTGTTAAAGAGTACAGCTCGGTACTCCTTATAATTTTATTTTGGGATTAAACGATTGACCAGGATGAGTTGCACAATAGAAGATATTGATACTAAATTTATGATTTTCTTATTATGATTTTGTGGGAAACAAATAAGTACTCATGGCCAGCTTACAGATTCATAACCCGCTAAGTGAGTAGTTTGGAATAAATCATAGATTAAGCAGTGTCATAAAAAAGGGCGGAACGGTAATAATATAGTTACCCTTTTAATGAGAATCATAATAATACGAAAACCAATAAATTCCTATGTCTGATTGTATCATGGACACGTGTGATCAGGAAGATATAATTATACACATTTGATAATTCAGCTTCGCGCTGTAGTTGAATGTTAACGATGTTGGTGAAAATTCTACATTTTCATCGCAGCCCGGGTGTGTTGTCCATTTTCCCCCTTTGTAGCTCCAAAAGGATGACACCAAAAATATGTTTATTATATAAGTTAAACATTGAATAGATTCAATCACGAGTGATTCATGATTGTTGTCATGAATTCTCTGAGTGACCTAAAAGTGAAAAAAGTACTAAAGTTTATGGTTCTAACCGTACTAAAGTTTTTGGTACTATCCGTGATCCAATTCCGTGAATTTATCATTTTGAATCGTACAATTCTTATGTACGGTTTGAGAGTTATGGTGAAAATAATTTTTTGGGAAAGGCCTAAATAGCCACTGTTTTTATCTGCGAATTTGAGAGAAAATTAAATAGTGGATTTGATTCCTTGAATATTTAATTAATAAAATAATCATAATATTTTCGAAGTATGGTTATAGTGTTTTTAAATATTGAAAATATCATGATTTGATTTATTAAATCTTTTGTGTATTTTCTGAAAATATTTGTTTTGGATTTATTATTTTTTTCATTTAATCATTAAATCAAATCTTAAGTGAATATCTCCAAATCTGTTGAGATAATCTCTCCAAAGTGGTTGGGCCAGTTTTCTATAAATAGAGGAGCATTGGAACCCTAAAACACATCCGAAAAAGTTTAGAAAAACGCTTTTGTCTCTGGCTCTCTCAGTTCCTGCGAATTTCTCAAGGAAAATTCTTCCTGGGATTTTTGCGTTTAAGGTTTATAGATTATTCAAGAAGAGCATACGTTCTTGGCGACGTAATCCCGGAGTCATACATGTTAAGGTCAGATCCGGTCGGATCTCCCTTATTGCTAAATCAGGGTCGAGGACATCCTTGTGTCGACGACGACTCGGGTTGGTAGCGCCGACGTTGTCGATCCCCGAGTCGGCGACATCCAGGATCGTCGCTGCTCCGAATCAATAACCCTAGGACCAAGCACGCTTTCATTCGTCGATATTTTGAGTCGATTATATTCAGGGTCGAGGACCCTCTAAGTTAGCGATAGTTTGAGCCGGCAGAGCCAGCGACCAAGAGATGAATCCAGTTCTTCATTTTATCAAGTGCCAAGTTCCAAACACTTGATAAAATGGGGGACTAACTGTTAAGGTCAGATCCGGTCGGATCTCCCTTAATGTTAAACAAGGGTCGAGGACACCCTTGTGTTGACGATGACTCAGGTCGGTGGCGCTGTCGTCGTCGATCCCTGAGTCGGCGACACCCAAGATCGTCGGTGCTCCGAATCAATGACGCCAGGACCAAGCACACTTAGATTGATCGCCGATCCCCGAGTCGGCGACGCTTGTATCACTGGTCCCCGAGTCGACGATGTCCGCATCGTCGATCCCGAGTCGATGATGCCCGCATCGTCGACCCCCGAGTTGATGATGCATGGGTCATCGAGGATCGAGTCATCGGCACCCCGAGATGATGAAGCCCCAAGCCAAAGGTTTAGAGGAGGATGAGTTTGCTAGGATCGAGGCAAAGACTCAGTAATGATGGTTCATGCGGCGCAAAGTGGCTATGGATAAGACACGCATTTAATGAAGCTCTGACACACGCCACCTACCTCAGACGCCAGACACTTGAGAGCAGTAGGAAGAATGGTTTAAAATAGGTCCTTCGTGGTAGCTTCACCTTAGGAAGAATGATTGATGGGACCTAATAGAAAAGAGGCGGGAAGCCGAGTATAGAAGAAAGGCTTGTGTCCTCTATATAATGTAAGAACCACCTCTTTGGAATGGTTCGCCAAACTCCCGCCAAACTCTGTTAGCTGCTTCGACCACTTGGTTTCCCACATGTTGCGGTATTACTCGATGTACGTATAAAACGAGGTAAACCTCACCGACCTTTGGTTGCTGGAGCAGGACGAGAGCGAGACCCTCCGAAGTTCATCGGGAGATTCAAGGAAGTTATGGCTCGTGTCTCCGGATTGGAAGATAGTGTCGCTATCCAAGCCTTGAAGCACATGCTGTGGTTTAAGGCACCCTTCCGGGAAGAACTAATCAAAATGCGCCCATCGACGATCGAAGACGCACTCCATAAAGCGTCCGTATTCATGCAAATGGAGGAGGAAAGATCGGCGCTAACAAATAAGTACGAGTCAAGGAGCAAGGGAAAGCACTCGGAAAGGAAGGAGAGCAAGGGCCAGGGGGATAGCTCATCGGGGAAGGCGAGGCGAGGGATAGCGATGATCATGGGAGGGTCGTATTTATGCGAAGACTTCGTCAATAGCATTAAATCCCATCATAGGAGGGCACAGGAGCATAGTCGAGGAGACACCACGATGGCCTGAGTCGGGACAGAAATTGCTTTCGTCGATGACGGATCTTGTTCCGACCCACACGACGACGCACTAGTGCTCCCACTTGGCGTTGCCAGCTGTGATGTCAGCGGAATTCTCGTCGACAACGGGAGCTCGGTGGATGTCATCTTCCAAGACGCACTCGAGAAAATGGAGATTGACGGGATTGAGATACAAGGGAAACCATAAAGCGTCTTGGGTTTCAATGGCGATGTTGCCACATTGCTCGGAATGATCAACCTCCCAATATGCACATGAAGCATTAACATGATGACGACGCTAATGGTACTTGACTGCCCGTCGATCTTTAACATGACCCTCAGGCGACCATGGATACACTCCATAAGGGCCGTCCTGTCGACGTATCACCATATCATCATGTTCTCGGGGAGAGACAGGAGAGTGGAATAAGTAAAGGGGAATAGAGACGCCTACCGGACTTGCTACCCGATGAGCCACCGAACGATGGCGCAAGAGGAGGAGCGAAGAAGGAAGGATCAGGCGTAGAAATCAGCGTCACGGTTCTCCGAGTGCGTGGGAGGAAAGGAGGACGGCGATAAAAGGAAGACGAAGGGGGCGGCAAGACCAAGGAGCCCCCACGTCGTCTCGGGGAACGATGACTCGGGCATCGCCGACCTGAGGTATCGTCAGCTCGTCGGCGCCACCGACGAGGGAACGCCATCACCAGAAGACGACACAAACAAGATAGCGACGGGAACGCCGAGTTTAGAAGATTCCGACAACAACTAAACAGTCGGGGGGGGGGGGGGCAGCCAAGCCTGGAAGTGGTAGAACATGTATGCATCGATGGCGACGATTAAAACCGAACCGTCAGCATCGGCGCAGAGCTCGAGCCACTCTTGAAGCAGCAACTTGTGAAGTTCCTGCAAAGGAATCGGAAAACCTTCGCGTGGAAACACGAGGATATGCCGGGGATCGACTCGTCGATCATAGCACACCGCCTCAACGCCGACCCGGATCATCGACCAGTCAAGAAGAAAAGGAGAAAGCTCGCACCCGATAGGAACAAGATCATCAACGATGAAGTAGACATGCTCCTGTCGACGGGAGAAATAAGGGAGGTCGAGTATCCGGAATGGTTGGCGAACACTGTGGTTGTAAAGAAAACGAACAGCAAATGGCAGGTATGTGTGGATTTCATGGACGTCAACAAGGCATCCCCCTAGGATAGCTTCCCGATGCCGAACATCGATCGCCTCGTCAAGGCAGCCCAGGGGTATGAACTGTTAAGCTTCATGGACGCTTATTTGGGGTACAATCAGATTAGGATGCACCATGAAGACGAGGAGAAGACCACTTTCATCAGCGAGAGAGGGACATACTGCTACATGGTGATGCCGTTTGGGTTGAAAAATGCCGGCGCGACGTACTAGAGGTTGGTGACCAAGATGTTTAGCAAAAAAATCGGCAACACAATGGAGGTGTATATCGACAACATGGTGGTCAAAACCCTGAAAGTGGCTGCCCACGTGAAGCATCTGGAGGAGTGCTTCAAAATTCTCAACCAGCACGGGATGAAGCTCAACCCCGCCAAGTGCACTTTCAGGGTGGGGTCAGGAAAATTCCTTGGCCACCTTATCACGCGTTGAGGGATCGGGGCTGATCCCGACCAGATCGAAGCCATAAGAAAAATGCCTTCCCCCCGAAACAAGCGAAAAGTCCAGAAAATGACTGGAAGGATTGCCGCACTCAACAGATTCATCTCACGCTCAACCGATAAGAGACTACTCTTCTACCAGCTATTGCGGGAAAACAAGAAGTTTGAGTGGATAGAGGGATGCGATAAATCCTTCCAAGAGCTTAAGAGGTAGCTATCATCGCCACAAATAATGACAAAGCCGATGTCGGGGGAACCTTTGTATATGTACGTAGCAGTGTCGGACGAGGCCATCAGTGGGGTGCTGGTCCGCGAGGACAAGGGAGAGAAGCGGCGGGTATCCTATATCAGTCGCAAGTTGCTCGACGCCGAGACAATATACCCGCAGGTAGAAAATATGGCCTTGGCTGTGTTTGACGCATCAACTAAGCTGCGACATCACTTCCAAGTCCATTCGATCGTTTTCATGACGGAACGATCGATCCGTGCAATCATCCACAGCCCGAATCAGTCGGGAAGATTAACGAAATGGTCAATCCGAGTGAGTGCATATGATATAGAGTATCGGGTCCGCACGAGCCTCAAATCTCAGGTCTTGGCCGACTTCTTGATCGAAATTACCATCGACGGGACCGATCTCAGCGACGAAGAAGGAGTGTGGAGGCTATTTGTCGATGGGTCCGCCACAGCGCAAGGATTGGGGATCGGCGTCAGAATGGTTTCCCCATGGGCAACATCATGGAAAAAGCTTGCCGGCTTAGCTTCCGGGCCACAAACAACAAAAGCGAGTACAAGACACTCATCGTCGGGATGGAATCGGCTATAGCCATCGGTGTCAAGCGCCTGGGAGTCTTCTCGGACTCGTAATTGGTAGTCAACCAGGTCAACGGGGAATACGAGCGACACGACGAGAGGATGGAAGCATACGCCCGAGTTTCCGAAGATCTCTCCAAGAGGTTCACGAGTTTCAGCCTCACTCAAGTGACGAGAGGGGATAACACGTTCGCCGACGCTTTGGCCAGGCTGGGATCGACGATGGAAGCAGAAGCACCACGGAAGGTCTCGGTCGAAACGATCGACAAGCCCAGCATTCCGAGAGCAGAAGGTCCCGAAAAGAAGAAAGCCAAAATCGGCGACTTTTCAACCAAGGTCGAGCTGCTGGGAATCAACGATGGAAGTCAAGAAGGGTTGACAGAAGAAGAAGACGTGATCAACAATGACGAAGGCGAAGACTAGCGAATAGAACAATCCCTAACCGTAAACAATAGAATTATATATATCATCTATCTCTCTCTATGATAATATTATATGAATGCACCGCCGAAAATTTTGTCAGCTTCTTGTCTGCAATCTTCTACGACTCCGTGCATTCATATAATATTAACAAGGATGTGCAAGCTGATCTTGATGTCATGCTTCTTTTTTCTTCAATTCGGGTTATGAATACATGCACGGTTCTTGTATGATTTCTTCACGATATTAGGGACACAATGATACAACAGGTATTAGAAACCCGAAATAAAGAATGAGAACAAGCAATTTCCTGACGCCACATTAAGAACATGGATCAAGAAAGGTATAAGCATAAGCGGCAAGTTCTTGTGCAAGATTAATCTTTTCTTTCTTAGAAGGTTGGTTTTTAGGTTCATAATCTTTCCTATAGTTCTTACTTAAGTTTGGTATTGTATGTTATCTTCCCGCTATTATGTAATATATAACGGTAGTCAATATTTACTACTTGTATGTTGTATTGCGGAATAATACGAGTATATTACCTATTTATATGTGTATTACCTTTTTTCAGTTGAAATAACTACAAGTTTAAATAAGTATTACCATTTTACTAGTGTATTACCATCATAGTATTAACCTGATAGAAAAATCAACCACTAGTCAACTGTTACGTGTTTCGTGACCAGCGCTAGAAGAAAACCTAGCCGTAATTTCCGTTCACCAAAAGTACTTGGATTAGTGGGTGGAAAAACATATTAATGTTCCTTTATGACATGCATGTCGTATTAATTACTCGTCCTACTCCCCCCAAGCATATATGTTCGGGAGCAGTAAAGTTTTTTGATTTCAAATAATACTTAATTCAAATAGTTATCTTTTTAAAGCATCAAAATCTTAAAATCTTCAGCCAAATTAAAAACTTCTACTGCAAAACTCGTAGCCGTATTTCTATGAGTGTCTAGAGACAGATAAGACAATAAATTAGCCGTAATTAGTTTTGTTAGTAAAACGAAGGTTATTTAAACATGTTTACTAGTGTGTTACTTTTTTCTATTGAAATAAGTACGAGTTAATCGAGTACAATATTCATTGATCTTTAGCCAAATAAAAAACTTCTACTGCGTAACCCGTAGCCGTAGTGCTATGAGTGTCTAGCGACAGATAAGACAATCAATTAGCCGTGATTATTTTTGTTAGTAAAATTAAGGTTATTTAAATATATTTACTAGTGTGTTACCTTTTTCAATTGAAATAAGTACGAGTTAATTGAGTACAATATTCATTGCTTGCTTCACATTATGTACGAGTGATAGAGACATGTTGTATGATACAAAAAACTTGCTAGTTCTTTTGCATACTCATTATGCTCCAATGATCCAACACACTCACCATTAGCTGTTTTTATAAACATTATTATTCACACGAACATTAATGAAATAACCTGATAGAAACACTAACCTTCCCCATTTCAATTCAGTAACCGCTAGGTAAGCGTTACGTGATTAGTGACCACCGTTAGGAGAAAACCTAGCGATAATTTTTTTTTCCACCGAAAGTACTCGGATTAGTGGGCGGAGAAACATATTAATCTGCCTTTATAGCATGCATGTCGTATTAATTACTCGTGCTACTCCCCCGAGCGTTTATTTTAGGGAACAATAAAGTATTTTGATTTCAAATAATACTTAATTCAAATAGTTATCTTTTTAAACCATCAAAATCTTCAGCCAAATAAAAAACTTCTACTGCAAAACCCGTAGCCGTAGTTCTATGAGTGTCTAGCGACAAATAAGACAATCAATTAGCCGTAATTAGTTTTGTTAGTAAAACAAAGGTTATTTAAACATGTTTACTAGTGTGTTACTTTTTTCTATTGAAATAAGTACGAGTTAATCGAGTACAATATTCATTGATCTTCAGCCAAATAAAAAACCGCTACTTAATAACCCGTACCGTAGTACTATAAGTGTCTAGCGGCGGATAAGACGATAAATTAGCCATAATTAGATTTGTTAGTAAAAAGAAGGTTATTTTAATATATTTACTCGTGTGTTACCTTTTTCAGTTTAAATAAGTACGAGTTAATCGAGTACAATATGCATTGCTTTGTATATGTGTACGAGTGATAGTGACTTGTTCTACGATCTAACAAACATTATAGTTCTTTTGTCATACTTATTATGCGCCTATAATCCAACACACTTACCATTAGTTTTTTTGAGTTACTTAATTATTCACACGAACGGTAGAATGAAATAACATTATAATACTAACCTTCCCAGTTTTTATTCACGAACCCTAGGCAACCATTACATGTTTATTGAACCCCGCTAGGAGAAAACGTAGCTGTAATTTCTGTTCACCAAAAATACCTAGATTACTGGGTGGAGAAACATATTAATGTGCCTTTATTGCATGAATGTCGTATTAATTACTCGTCCTTCCCCCAAGCGTCTATAAATAGAACAATCTCTAACCATAAAAAATACAATTATTTCCATCATCACCCTTTCCATGATAATATTGTATGAATCCACCGCCCAAAGGTTCGTCAGCTACTCGTCAACAATCTTTTATGCCACCGTGTATTCATACAATATCTACAAGGAGGTGCAAAGCTGATCTTGTGTCCTTGCTTCATTGCATTCGTGATTCTAACTCTGCAAGTTCGCTTGCATGCTTTTCGTTGTTGGCTTCTTGTTTCTTTCCGCTAGGGACAAAATGATGTTACTCGTGTTAGGAGGATTTTCATCCATGGTTCTTGTATTGGCAATCTACTGTTGCATTCTCTCGACGAGACATTAAGGACGGGATCATAGCAGTATAAGGCAAAGCGACAAGTGCTCGTGCAAGACTAAGCATTGTTTTCTTAGCAAGGGGGTATATAGGTTCGTAATAGCTGCCCGCCGTTCCTATTTAAGTTTGGTTTTGTATGATTTATTCCCATTATTATGTAATATATAGCAGTACTCAATATTTACTCATTGTGTGATGAAATACAGAATAAAGAATATCAGATTATTTATTATTTATGTTTGTTTTATATTCGATAATCACCGCTATTATGTAATATATAGCGATACTCAATATTTTCTATTTGTGTGTTGTTTGGAAAAATAAACTATAAAGCATAGCGATAAGAGGATTATAAGTACGAAAATACCCTTTTATTGATAGAAATAGAAAAAACCCTAAAATGGAGCACAATTTGCATTATATAGTTGCCCGCTGCATCATCTCCTTATCTCTCTCTATATTTTTAATGAAATGTTGAAGCTTTGAACACCAACTCCGGTATCGCATTACCAAAGTGTTAACTAACTAATCTTTTTCAGTTATTATCTGAAATTTCGGTGATCCGATACAGGAGAAAGGGGTAGCGGTAATTTAGATCGAAAGGTACAGTATGATAAATAACATTAACATCGTGGTACGATCGTCATGGTGAGATATAACATCATTAACAGAGGGCGGTTTGATTTTTATACGATATATTAGCATTAACATAGCGGTAAGATTGTATACAATATGATTCAACACGTCATCGTTACAAAATACCATACCGCGTACCAGATAAATACTCACTTGAAGAACATTCATAAAACGACAAAGAAAGTTACGAACATTAGTTTTCCTCAACTGATGAACTCATAGTAGTTTCTTCGTTCCAGGATTTGAATTGGTTGAAGGGCATAAATTTGTGGAATTGGCTCTGGATCTACCCAATCAAAGTATCCGCAATTATCTTTTCCCCGATGGCAAGCAAAATACCCAAAATTACAACCTTAGGAAAACTACAAAGATCACGTATAAAGTCTTCATCAATGAACATACTTTCCTCTTCGAACAACACTTGAATCTTCTTCCTGGATTCTTCCACGTGTTTTACTTTAAGATTATCGTGTTGTTACAACATATACAAAGACAATGTCGCTCCTTATGAGTTTAAGAAGTGCTTGAACCGTCTTCAAGGTTGTACATTGTAGATCAGGAAAGATCAAAAGTAGAAATCTACAAGTTCTGGGCTTTCTTCTGATCTGGGAATGTCGAAATTAGATCTACCAGATCTTGGGACATGGGTGCCTTATTTTATAGTCGAGTTTCTAACCGTTGGTGACTTGGTTTCATATAAAAGTACCATCTAGAAGTAAAACAAATATAGCAAAAGAAGTAAATAAGTAAAGGAACTCATAATCTCATATTAGAAAGACATACTACTATCAAGTAAAGTAATTTGTATTAGAAAGAAATACTACTATTAGTATTGGTAGCTGTAACGGAATAACGAAACGTGAATTAGCAGCAGTAAAAAAGTAAAGCAATCTATATTAGAAAGAAATACTACTATTAGTAATGCTAGTGGTAACAAAGTAAAACAACTTATATTAGCAATGGTAAGAAAGTAAAGCAACGAATATTAGCAATGATAACAAAGTAAAGCAACTTATGTTAGCAGTGGTAGAAAGTTAAAGCAGCTTATTTTAGTAGTGGTAACAAAGGAAAGCAACTTATATTAGTAGCGGTTACAAAACAAATTTATACTAACTACTATACATATCAATCGTCAGCCATCTCCTTTTCGCGACGGAGAGCCTTCCGGACAGACCCCGCATAGGGACGCTGCTCTTGCTTATGCGGACCAGGGGCGCCAGTTATGACGTCCCCGGGCCAACGTCAAAAAGAAGAGGACCAACAGAATCGACGTTTCCCCAGCCCATCCGTAACCTAGAGTTCCGCTCGGCTCTGGGAGGGAAAGGCCCCATGCGAGTCCATTCATAGAAAATACATGCATCGCACAAATTGCGGTAGCTTGTCAACTTGCCTAAGATATGCAAACAGGGAGGGAGCCTGGCGTTAAAGGTGACATATTTCCTATAATTCTCTAGACTATGAAAACATGCAAAGATCCATGTTGTATTGGTGGTATGATGCTGCAACTTGTCGGCCCCTGCCACAAAGAAGTACCGACTCGGCACTCGGCTAAGTGCGTTGGCTTCTTTGTAGATCAAGGACCCCATATGGCAAAGCTAGGGCCTCTCCATAAGTGTGTAGAAGCCGTATCCAATTTCCTTTAAACAAAACATACTCAGAATATTGTTGTCCGTTGGATGCGGAAAATTTCTTAGGTATGCGAGGACATACAACGCCGCAATGATCTGGTATCCCTTTGGTACAAGTTGGAATGGGGCCAGAACATTAACCTTCAAAATTGCTATATACTCAGGTGCCAGGGGGGACGTCATCCTCACATTTAAGTGTTCGCGGCTCCATAATGAGTAAGTTCGGCCATCGTCGTGCTTGTAGGTATGGTCGTACTTGCGATAAACCTTTTTGGGAAAAAATCCTTCAGGTCATCATCAAACTTGTCGGCAAATATCCCTTCAGTAGTCCCCTATCAAAGCCATAAAAGCGGATAATATCACTCAGTATCACTTCATCAGTGACTGGAAGAATCCTTTTTTCTCGGTTTATTGTGGAGAGTAGTGGCAATTTTGTTAGGGAAAAAGAGAAATAAATATAGAGACTTATGGACAGAGCTCATTGTAGTTACCGAGACATCGAGAACCGTCACAACAAAGAGGCTGGATCACTTCTGTAGTGGTAAGTAATACATATATTCTAATTAATCATGCTCATGATTACTTTTAGAAATCGCAAACATATATATATATATATATATATATATATATCCATTAACTATGCTCAAGACTGTAACAACTGGCGTGATATATATTTGACATGACGTGTCCATCTGCTTACAAACACGTGGCATGTAAGAACTTTAAAACAACTAGCGGTAATAGTTCTCTTAATTACGTCATGGAAAATCTCAAGAGCCGGTATGGACAGAGTTCATAGCAGTCACCGAGACATCGAGCAACTCAACCGGATCACAACAAAAAGGTGGGATCAGTGCTGTAGCAGTTTAATGTACATATATATTTTAATTATGCTCATGATTACTAATCAAAATTTCAAATGTCGCTAACAAATAGCGGGATATATATATTGAAATACCTATATATATTTGACATGACGTGACCGTTCGCTTACAAACACATGGCATATAAGAGCTGTAAAACAACTAGCGGTAGTAGAGGTAATAATTATCATGATTACGTCATGGAAAATCTCAAGAGCCGCTTTAATTTAGCGTAGTTTGGATTTTCTATTTGAAAGTACGTGTCAATCCGTGTTTATTAAAAAGATGGTTCTAACATCTAGCTGCATATTATCATAAACTATAATGGAATGCACGTCAGAGGGCCTTCCTAAAGACCTTGTGTTCGACAAGATCCGACTGGAATTGCCGGCGAAAATTCCGATGGGAGTGTCTCAAAACATTGGATGACAAGAATATTTGGGGGCGACTTGATGCTCATCAACATTCATCAAATTTGTCAGCGGACCAGAAACCGCCCACTCTTGATTTCCTCCTCCGAACAGGACTACCAACAAGTTATACTAATGCTCTCCGGCCAAAGGGTGATGGACATCGACATGTCGCATCTTTACGCAGAAAATAATGAACGCTTTGACATAGTAGGCTCCTGCAACGACTTGATATGCATGTCGTTCGGGGCACACGAGACAAGACTCGTGCTTTGAAATCTAGCGATTCGGCAGGTGAGGCGACATCCCGTTCCATCACCCTAATCATCTGTCATTCATTACAATGGGGTGTTACGTTTCACGTATGACGTCAACGACTATAATATTGTCTGACTATGCACAACCAATGATTGGCTTACCGTATGCGCACGAGTGTTTTTCAATATTGGACTAGCATGGAGAGAATGTGGGTCCTTGACACTACCAGGGGAGCTTCATTGCCTACGGGGTGCGGTAACAGTGGACGGGGTACTTCATTGGGCGGTTCTGATTGATCGCCAAAAAATAAATCAATATTCATATCCTTCAACTGGCGGGACGAGGTGCTTCGTCTCGAGGCAAAATGGACCGCGCTTCCGACAGTAGAACGGCATGCGATGGAATACTGGTGGAGAAATTTATGGGGCACGGAAAATGACATGTACGTTGAGCCTACCCATGATTACATCGAGAGGATAGTTTCTGTATTTTAATTATTTCGTGCATATTAGTTGTGTTAGCAGTTGTAAGGTTTCGTGCATATTAGTTATGTAGAGCGGTTATAAGGTTTCTTGCTTATTAGTTATGCATAACAGTTATAAGGTTTCTTGCTAATTAGTGGAACAACTTTGTATACCGGTACCCTATTTATGTCGTAATAGTTATTTCGTATGTATCACACTTTGTAATAGCGGTAAAAGATAGTTTGTTTGTTAGCGGTAGCATATCGGTTGACACACACATGGTTATATGTTATTACAGATATGTTATTAGCTTTAATATTGTTAAAGTCTATTTTTCTTTCATTGTTACATAAAATTTCAAATGTTTAAGAATAAATACTTATGCATAAAAATAATTAGGAAATTGTACGAAATACCCATTTTGTGTCAAACCTATAACTAGCGGACCCACTTTGCAAAAAACTATAGCGGCATCTTAGCGGTAAACTAGTGGTAGACACACTTTTGGTTAAAGTTAATAAGAAACTATATTATTTCGAATGTACAGCGGTAGACACACTGTTGGTAATATCGGTATCACAACGGCTATATTATTTTACTAAAGGTATAGTATTTGATAATGAACGTAGTTATAACACTTAGGGAGTAAGAACTATGCTATAGAGATTCACAAAACAAGTGAATAAAAAAACATAAACATACTCGTAGATCGTAATTGAACAAGGAGAACGGTCACACATTAAGAAAGGGGACATGTCGGTCATGTCTAGTTTTATGAAATTCATAACAAATATTCCAGAGTCGACAGGATGGGTGAGTTTTGGGCTTGACGTGCACCTCCATGTCCAACTAAGGTTCTTGAGATGTGCATGCCGGGGGACTGTAGTTAAGTTTGACGCTTCCAAAAAACAAGGGAAGTACAACTCTAGATCCTGCAAGACATTTGACTTTATATCTTCACTATCGTAGTTCGACGTGGGAACAAAGAGGTTAAACCGTGTTTTTTCGAAATCGGCTCTGCATAATATCCATTGACCGTCAAACTAAATTGGGAAGTACAACTTTTCCACGTATGTCCACGCTCAACAATAAATCCTTGGTTGGTCTCGTGATACCCAATATATAGAACTAAAATCTGATTCCTCCATTGCACCGCTACGGATCTTCCCAGCAATGACAGTCAATTTGGCCATAAAGGAAGTATCAACAATAGCGATTGAATTAGAATTGGGAATACACCTGGGAAAAATTTCTAGTCACCTACGGAGCCCGTAAGTGATCTCGTCGATCACATGCATTTAATATCAATATATTGGTAACAACATATAAAAATAAAATAAATATAGAAATATTTCCATCAAAGAATTATTACCGCACACTCCAGCCACCCATCACGGTCGACCATCCTCTGAAAAAAGGCGCGGTCCTATGTTCTGATACCACATACCTGCGGCATTGGCGTGTCGCGATGCAATCACCCGGTGAACATGCATACAAGGTAATTCGGTGTTGGTAAGAGTGGCAGTAAATCCGGGTAACAAGCATCTACACCATCTGAGTCTGTGTCACCGTCAAACTCAACACCTTCACCTCCAGGCTCACCATATCACTACCCTCTAGGCTCAACATCTTCACCTTTAGGCTCACCATCTTCAGCGGTAGCTTCACCATCAGACTCAACGCAAGACGCACCATCTTCACCTTCAGTCTCCCCACCTACCTCACGTCCATACTCACTCTTTAGTTGCATCTCCATGTAAATTTCCACTACTTATGTTGCATCGTTATTCTCCTCTTCAAACCCCAACGGCAGTGGCAGCAAAGGTGGTTGCGGACTCCTCCGTCACTGGACGATCCGTGAACCACATTCCAAACATTCCACGAGCATGTGGTAGCGTGAGTCGCGCTCGAGTTCGTAGGGTCAGGCGGATATTACATAAGGCAATGTGTTCTCCACCTCCATGGGAAGAAGTATATTCAATTGTTCCTGCGATTAGGAGAGTAATGTTATAAAAAAGTAATTGATACAAGTAGATTTATAATAGAACAAAGAAATAGACTAACTAACCCCGGGATCCTTCAACATAAAACACGGTCGCGAATATTGTGTTCAATCCCGGTGTACAAGCCCGGGTTCTCCATTTTCACATACGAGGTAAAGCCTATGGATCTAGACCCTCCGCTGTAACATTTCCACTTCCAGCAAACACTTGTACGCCAAAATCTTCATGAACTTAACATGTTAGATTGATATATAAGACGTCCATGGTAAATTAATAACTTAAAACTTATACATATACCAGTAGAGCGTGGAGAAACCCCCAAAGTTCATGGGAGGTGGGGCCATCTCATTCTGCCATTTTTACACCGCGTTTCCAGGGATGTTATCTCGCAGTGCTTTGGGTCGTCCTTCACTCACGAGCGTTTATAGCGATTGCAGGAATGACAGTTGATCCGAAGGAAATCTTAAAAAGGAGTAAAGGTCTTCCACGATCCACAAGATAAAACGGCGAACTACTGTTTCACCACGGATGCGCTGGGCTAATAGGAGTCCGAAGACGAAGCACATGCACCACAACCTTTTCTTATCATCACTGCTCATAGTCGGATCAAGATGAGAGTTTTCAAAGCGTTCCTCTAGCATTCCGACTGTCACTTTTCCCACTGCATTTGGCAACAACCGTTCTTGCAATGGGACACGTAGGGGATTTTGGCAAGCCACACTAAATCATTGTCGACGTAATTCAGCCCGGTGATGATGGAAAACTCCTTAATCCCGTATCGTAGGGGAACATTGTTAACCAACATCCACATCTCGAATGGAACTTGTTCGTTACTGATTCTCAATACTAATGTCCAAAACAGTTTGGAAAAGAACTCATAGAGAGTGGGGACATCTTATAGAGGCCCAAACTGTGTCATCCGGTACCACGCAAGCTCGTCCTCCATTCAGTTCTGTTTTAATGACATTCGTGATCCTCCAGAAAAGTTCTCCATCAGAGATGACATCACATTGGTATACCTTGGACATCCAGGTGGCATTACTTAGCTATTTCGGACAAGAAAAAAAAATCAAAACTAGATTAGTTTCTATTATACATAGTGCTAATGTAGTATATAGGGAGCAATGGCAAACCACTAGCGGTAATATACAACGGCGTGTAAATAGATAGCTAGCGGTAATTCTAAACAACATAGAAGTAATGCAATATATACGGACCAACGGCAAACTGCTATCGGTAATAAATAAGGGAGATTAAATAAATAACGATATTACTGACAACCAATCATACACTCGTTCTTCTTTGTAAACCACACTAGTATAGTATATTGCATGTAAAATAATTAAACACTATCATCATTATCAGTCAAAACACTTTGCAAAGCATAAGTTTCTCAAAGAATAAACATTTACCCCCATTTATGTGGCTTTAAGGAGGATGTAGACGATGATCCGAGAAACTCGTCGCAAGGATCGTCCTTCGCCTTGAAAGCAAAGAGAATAAAGTCTCGTTGCTCGAAGTCGTTCTCGAACCAGAATGAATAGAAGAGAAGAACAAGGAGTACGATCAAGAAGAGAAAAAACCTTCGGAGTCGGAAGAGAGAATCTTAGGAATAGAAAGCGTCGAAGTGATGTAAGCATGGAGAAAAAGCGAGAATATGTTTGAAAAAAACCCTAAAAGAAAATGTAATAAATAAACCACTCAAGTACCAGACGAAAAATTAATAATTTCGCAAAATACTGGGTAAAAAATAAATGATAATTCACAATTCGTATTTATTAGGGCGAAAAATAAATTTAAAAGAAATTACGGGATATAACGAGGGTAGTGACCGAAACGACATCTCAACCGAGGTCTTTTAGTCAATTTTTTCGATGACAAGTATCGGCCCAATGTGGCACTTAATGATATTACAACGGGATAAGGACTAATGTGGAACTAGATTCTAACGATAGTGACTTTTACCACTAAAATTTAAGTATAGAGATTTAACTGTAACAAATATGCAGAGTCAAAGAGTTTGGCCGTTATTTTCCCTATTGATAATTACTATACATATACTTATATCAAATTATAATTATCTTTTTATTTTAATGTAACATTACAATTACAATTTATATTTACATAATAAAAATATAATTATAATCTATATCTTAAAAAAAACTACTGTATATTTATTCAGTAACCTAAATTTTATTCCCCCTATCTGTTATTACTTTTAGGTTTTCGATGTATTCATGATTCATGTATATGTCAGGAAATTTAATTATGTTTTCTAGAGGCTTAACATGTGGAAAAGTCTAAGACGATCTTGATTTAGGGCCTGAAAGAAAGACCAACTCCGTAGACTCTTCTTGTAAAAATGGGGAATAAATATGACTCTTCTGCTTTTTATATTTTTAATGGTCCCAAATACATTGTAACAATTCTTGAATATTATTCATCATTGTAAGAGGATTCAAATACTTATGCTTTCAAGCACATATATATTGAACTATTCATATAGATGTTACCCTTTCATAGAAATACTAAAGAAAGTGTGGACTGCAAGTGTCTGTAATAATATACCAACAGTAGTAAACCAAATCTCACTCCGAAAGTTAAAGCTGCTTAGGCGAGAGAAATATTAAGATGAATGATCACTTCTTGTGAAGCTCTCGTGTTACACCCTTTAAAAAAAAAAAAAAAAAAAAACAAAACAAAAAAACCTTTGTGTCTATAACATTTTCGTCGCGATATCCTCCAATAAAAATGTTGAAATACTTTTTATAAATGAATGATTGAAAAATCCTAACGTAGATAATTCTTTTCTTTCTATGAGAATATAAATTACTGATTAATTAGATTGAATAAATTATGATTTATTCCTATCAAGTATATGGTTAAACTCTCTTAATCTATCTCGTGAAATTTATGTAAAATATAAGAAGAATTTAAGTTAAGCCATAACAAGAAATCTCTTTTTTACAAAGTTTAAAAATAAAATTTGCTATCTTAAAAAATTTACAAATATCACGGGTACTAGAGCTGTGGCCCACGACGTCGCGACTCGTCGCGGGCCTAATTGCCAAAATCGCGAAATGCTGAGTCGCGACGGGTCGCGATGTGCTGTGCCGCGAGGAATTGCGAAGTCGCCGGAAGAAGTGGAAAAAATGCAAGGCATATGTACCTAATTGTTTTCAATGTTTAATTTTATTAGTTTTTACCCGAATTTAATTATCAAACTTTATCAATTATTTCAAAATTAAATTTAAATAAGTTTATTATTTATAATAATTATTTGTAATTAATTTATTTCAAAAAACATATTTAAGTATGTATATAATTTATTATTTTGTAACATATTAATAAGCTTGTTTTGTATGTTTGTTTTTAATTTGTAACATATGTTAATAAATATTAATTTGTAATATATTAATAATTTGAACAAATTTAATCAACAAATAAATAAATAAATAAATACGATAAGACGAGATATTTAAAAAAAAAGTTGTATTATTCATTGTGAATATTATAATAAGGTGGAAGAGAGCTGTAAATATTCAGTGTAAATATTACAAGATGCCTCACTAAAACCTCTCTTGTAAAACCCTCCTTAGGGGCATAAAACCAAGAGAGGAAAGAGCACATCATTACTCGGGGAACATTGCGTTTAACCTTTCCGTCATTAGCTATAGTTCGCTTAATTCGGAGCGTTCGGCAATCACGGGGGGCTGGAACAACAAATCATTCAACATCACTATTTGCTCGACGTGTGTGCTGGTGGTTGACGCCCGCCGGTCGTTGATGAGATATTGAGCCGTATTGAAAACGCTCTCCGAAGCAACGCTGGAAATGGGGATGGACAGTATATCCCTCGCCATTCTCGCCAATATCGGAAATCTGTCCCTTTGATTCTTCCACCACTTAATGACGTCGAACTCGTCGGATTCTTCGTCGAATAGCAGGCCGTAGTAGTGCTTCAATTCTGCCGGTTGGCCTTCCGTGTTGCCCGCCAACGGCGTAGTGGATTCCCCGCGACTTAGCCGTTGCTTGAGTCTCCGGCTGAAGTCTAGTCCCTTCTTGGTTAGGCTTTCCATCACTGCCCTTTGCTCCTCCTGTGCGTTGAACTGTGGGAACCGTTTGTCGTATTCACTGTACAATGCATAAAAAGCTTCATTAACAACATTAACATAATTACGATAATCCGCCCCTATGTTTTCTCCGATCGCTATCATCATTGGCCCATACGCATCCGAAAGACGAGGGTCTAGAATAGCACCGAAGCAAAATGAGAACGGGGGCGGATCCCAATAAGACTTGAATTTCAAAACCATAGACTCAATAAGCGGAGAAATAATAGGGTCATTTTTGAATTCTTTGAAAGCACACGAAATTTGATAAAGACCCGAAAGACCATGATTCAAAGAGGGTTTATTTTGGTTAGAAAAAAGTAAAGTAACAGCATAAAAAGGTTTTAGGAAAGCGAGGAATTTCTTTGCGGATGCCCATTCTGCCTTCGTGATCCGCGCCTCGGGAGCGAGTTCCTGTCCGAGGAAGTGGTCCAAAGGAAGCCTCTGTCTACACACAGCTGAAATCATTAAATATGTAGAGTTCCATCGCGTATTATTATCTAAACCAAACATATTAGCTTTATGATTGTGGTCTTTACAAAATCGGCTCCACCTATTGGTGGTTTGAGGATTCCGGATCCAATCAACAATGCCGCATATTTTTTCAACATGGTGTGCAATGTGTGCCTCACCCGTTCATGCAATTAAATTAATTATGTGACAAGCACACCGTTGATGTAAAATATTTCGAAACGGAGAGCGGGCAACATTTTTTCCAAGATCATAATTGCGGCGTTGTTACTTGAGGCATTATCTAAGGTAGTGGAAATAACACGATTTTGTAAACCCCAATCACCAAATAATTCAAATAATTTCTCGGCTATGTTTTTCCGGTATGGCGACACTCGAAAGGCGATAAGTTTAAAAGTTGTTGACATGGATTCCACTCATCGTCGACGTAATGGGCGGTCAAACTCATGTAATCGTTTAAACTTGGACCGCTCCACAAGTCGGTCGTAAAAGCAACGTTTATGCCAGACATTTTGAAAAAATCGACTAAAAGGTTTTTTTTGCAATTGATAAGCGGTTTCCATGTCCCCAGTATAAGTTGTACGTGAAAACTGCTGGTACGTCGGATTAATCATTTGCATATATCGTGTATGGTTGGAATTTTTGACAAAACTCAGCGGAACGCCCGTAGAAAGAATCCAGTCGAGTGTCCATTTCCGTAAATTCACAGCAGAAAGAGCACTTACATGTGCTATGTTTACCTCATCGAGCTCCCCGGTTGGGAAGCACACATTTGTGTGTCGGTTCACGTAGCCGGTTCCTTGGTCCCCCATCCCGTCTAGGAGTTGCCCGCACATTTTGCACGTGGCCAGTTTCACACGCTCGCCTTGCTCGTTGATATGCCGATCTTCATCAAAGAAGTTCCACACCGGGGCCGTGTTTGGTCATCCCCACGCCAAGCCATGAGGATTAACTATATTAAAACAAAAGGAATATTATAAATTTAAATGTCATAAAGTTGATTATTAATCATATTGATTTAATTAAATGTCATAAGGTTAAATTAAAAAGTTAATAAAATTAAAATGGTATTTCTTATGTGTGGAAATAATTATCAAACTCTTTTGGACGGAACTCCCCGAGGTTCCACGGCCAAATCGACTGGAAAGGATGCTATGATCTCGCTTTAGGCTCAAGCTTTTCTAGACAGAACTCCCCGAGGTTCCCAGGCTAGCTTAGAGGAGATTGCAAAACTTATTTAAAAACCAATCTTTCTAAGACACCGAAATCCAATAAGAACTTTATAATTATCACCACACATACAAATTACCTTTTTAATTTTATTAACTTATTTAAGTAACCATTTAATTTTTAAATGATTATTAAATCTCAAGAAATTCATTTCTGATGTGGAAGATCAATCGGAACCGCAAACACAGAGCATACTAAGACTTTCAAGAGACGTGGCAAGTTAATTAATTAAACTAAAATGATTAAATGATTATTAAATCTCAAGAAATTTGTTTCTGATGTGGAAGATCGGTCAGAACCGCAACCACAGATAATACTAAGACTTTCAAGAGACGTAGCAAATTAAATAATTAAACTAAAATAATTAAAATAATAATGATTACCCCGTTGCCGGACGCGGACGTCGAGCACTTCGAGGACGTTGGACGGAGCCTTCGCTGGTTTCGTGATGGGAAGAGATTGGAGAACCATCATGGTACGAGCCGACAACGGAGAAATGGTGCGCTTCCTTCGGTGGTTGAGTCGGTTCCTCCGGCGGTTGTGTTTCGTCCTCCTCGCAGTCGTCAACGGGTCCGCCTTGAAACATGAGTGCGAAGAATGGATCGGTATTTCTCGTCTCCCGACATCGACGTACCGCCTCCACTATTGATGCGGGCACACGCTCCGGATTGGCGTTGTGCGTGCCCATTGCCCGGACTAGACTAGGTCTTAGAGACCGTTGGGTATCATCGGGATAATTTGAATTTGTTTGGGAGGGAAATATTTCTTCCGATAGCATAACGGGAATATAGCCCTCGTAGCTTGATCTGGCCCCGCACGAATAAATTGGGGTTCCAAATCCCTAGCCTTTCGACCCCCGGAACTACCACTTTTTCGAGACATAATGGGAAATTTGAGAACTTGAGAGCTTTACAGAGAAAAAACTTAGAGAGTTGAGAGAATTTGAGAGAGAGTTGGAAGATTGTTGGTGAGGGAATGAGGGTGGGAGAGGTGGTATTTATAGGATTTGAGGAGAAGGTTGGGTGGGGAAATAATTATTGAGGTGGGTGAATGGGGTGAATAAAGTTGGGCGAAAAATATTGAAATTTGAAATTTTTGGGTTGGAATTAGAGGTAAAGTGGGTAAAAATTGTGGTTGGGTAATTAATTTTGGGTAAAAAGTGTGTTATTTCTGCCATAAACAAATACAACCACCAGATCGATGACGTGGCATCATCCTGGCCGTCCAAAGCCATCACGCGGATCGCAATCCCGGCCGTCGCGATTAACACGCGCGTTGCGATTCATCGCGACTCACACCCGCGCGTCACGACGAGTCGCGATTCCTTGTCAGCCGTCGCGACGAGTCGCGATGTGGTGTCAGTCGTCGCGAGGCCCATCTCTAACGGGTACGCTCATCCTTCCATATCTATGGTGTTTTATATAAGGTAGTTCAATTGGAGTTTTATTTTTGGATTCCTAGTCTTTCAATCATGGTCTTTTTGGATTTTGAGTTTACCCACAAGAAAAAAGAAGAAGGTATTTCTTGATGCCTTTTTTGGATCAAACATTAAAGAGGCCCATTTGTTGGTGTTGGGCCTGGCCCAATGTCGTTTTGCTGACGTGGCGGGCTTCCGTTGACTTTAGATGGGCCTTGGTTTGCCTTGTCGTGCGGATGGCAGATTTTCCCCCTCTGTTTGTGGTTTTGATGGGACCCTGTCGACTTTGGGCGGTAGCCGTTGACCTTTGAGTGATTTTTTGGTTGACCGATATGGGGAACCTAAGTAGGTGTCCCAGGCACTTCCAAGCTCAAAAGTCTTGTTTTTGTTCGGGGTCCAGGCGATCCGGGTCACTCATTACCTGTTACCGCAAGGCCTGGAATGGAAAAGGCTGGGGTTACAGGTTTGGAGGCCACGCGGATCTGGGGTACCGGCGAACGGGGCAGTGCGTTCGACAAGGAAGTGAACCCCGGGGGGGGGGGGGGGGGTGGGTTAGAATCTCCACCTGATATGGCCTGTTTAAGTCCGGGCTAGTGGAACTGTCTGCAGAGCCGTGCTATCTTTAAGAGATATGGGGACTAGGAGAAAGAACCAATGCTGCGCAGAATTTAGAACAATGGTAGGTGTGGTCTTGAACCTTCCCAGGATCTTCTCTAAGGGTTCCTCTCAGTCGTTCAGATCTTAGAGAAATTCCCTCAGGTCGGACCCTACGCCCTAAATTGTGGGTCCTATTACGTGTCCCCAGACTATACATGCAACCGCGTAATGGACTAGAGATAGGCTGGACACAGTGTAAGACGGGACCTATCAGGCGGGTCGTGGACCTTGTAAGAATTCCTTAAGGGGCTTCCACTTTTGTAAACTTCTCACTTTCCGGACCTGAAAAAAGGAACACCTGAGGTCAAGGGAAACATAGGGGATTACCCCTGATTCACCTCCCACGCTCAACATTAGAACGATATTTGAGAAGAGGCAAGTATATCCGGAGTAGAGAGAGAGAATCGAGAGAACTCGAGTGAGTTTCAATGAGTTACCGGTTAACTAAACTGAGCTTCTAATTATAATAGGATCCGGGGGTTAAGGTGAAATATAATATTGCTCTGGAGGGGGGGGGGGGGGGGGTACCAGGAAAATATTATATTTACAGGTTGGTCCCCGGGAAAAGAAGAGTCCATCGCCGCCATCGGATCGCCGATCAGACAACTCACGCGCCCGCACGCGCGGCCCAATTAGCTGGCGCGCGAAATGGGGGCCCATCGCAACCACGTGGCAACATGTGGATGGGCGTGCAAGTGGGCCTGGTGGCACACGAATGGGACAGGCGACGGAGATCGCGCCAGGTGGCGCGATCCTGGAGGGTGCAGCCTCACTTGGGGGCTGACGTGGGCTGGAGACCCGCGTGGCGCTGGAGATCGCGTCAAGTGGCGCGATCGGGTGAGAGCTAGAAACCCCACTTGGGGCTGATGCGACCTGGTGGGGTCCACGGCCTGGGGCAGCGCAGGGATCCGCCACGTGGCGCGATCCTGGTGGCTGCTGCCTTTGTGGGACCCACAAAAAGGTGCCCCGGACCATTTTTTGCTCCCGGGTGCGTGTTTCAAAAATTCTATGTCGATTTTGGGATTTTTCATATTTTTACGAACACCATGACACTTTGTTTTTCGAAAACGACCCTCTAGAGGAGGTTTTGGGTTAGAAATTGATTAATTTGATTATTAATCTTATTTAAAAGATTAACCAAATTATAGAATTAATTAAAGGAAATTAACGTAATAATTTTTGTTTCATTAATTCATTTATAAAATCAATTCCGAGAATTACCCGTAACAATATTTAACGTTAAAATTTGTAAGACTACTGGTATTAATGTCGCAATTAAGCCTAAAAATTATTATTTTTTAAAATGTTAAGTGGAAAAACTTATTGTTGATGCCGTTTTTTGGATCAAACACTGTTGAGGCCCAAGTTATGTGTTTTGGGCCTGGCCCAATGTTGTTGGTGACGTGGCGGGCTTTTGTGGACTCTTGGATGGGCCTTGGACGGGCCTTGTTGTGAGGATGACAGATTTTGTTGTCAATTATCGTTCCTCCTGATCCCTGTTGACTTTGGGGTGGTCGCCGTTGACTTCAGGGTGAGGTTTTAGTTGACTGATTTGGGGGCCCTGAGTAGATATTCCCAGCACTAGCCTGGTCAAAGGTCTCTTTGCCGTTCGGGGTCCTAGGCGACCCGGGTTACACACTACCTGTTACCTCAGGGCCAGAGGCCGGGGTTAAAGGTCCGGGAACCGCTCAGATCGTAGGTACCACTAAACGGGGGAGTGCTTTTGACCAGGGAGTGAATCCTGGGAGGTTAGACTCTCGTCCTGATATGGCTTGTTCTAGTCCGGGCAAGAACTGTCCTCGGAGTCCCGGTATCCTATTCGGATCCGGGAACTAAGAGACAGAACTTAAGCCGTGCTGATCTTTAGAACAAGGGCAGGCGGGGTCATGGACCTTCCCTAGGATTTTCCCCAGGGGATTCTTCGCAGAACGATCCCTCAGCCGTCCAGATCTTAGTTGAAGTTCCCCTAAGTCGGGCCCCTCGTCCTGAATTGTGGGCCCAGGCTCGTGTCCCCAGGCTATATCCTCAACCGCGCAATGGACTGGGGAGATAGACTGGACACCGCGTAGAACTGGGCCTATCAGGCGGACCAAGGACCAAGTGGGAATTTCACCAGGGCTTCCGCTTTTCGTAAATCTCTCACTTTTTAGGACCTGAAAAAAGGGAACACCCGAGGTCAAGGGAAACAGGGTGGGTGGGGGGGGGGGGGGGGTACTCCCTCATTCACCTCCGACGCTCAACATTAGAACGGTATTTGAGGGGAGGCGAGTATATCGGGGGTAAAGAGAGAGAGAGAACTCGAGTCGAGTGAGTTCGAATGAGTTACCGTTTAACTGAACTGTGCTTCTATTTATAGTAGGGCCCGGGGGCCCACATGTAATAAAATATTGTCCCAGGGATCCCTGGGCAATTATTTATTTAGTTTCAGGTCCCCAGGAAAAGATGGAGCCATCCCGGCCGTCCGAGCGGGATCGAACGGCTATGAGCACCCAAAGGGGGCCATTTTCCTTCTCGGGATCAGCCAGGGCCCATCCGGGCCCTACGCGTTGCTCTCCCGAACCTTTCCCCTCGCAAGTGGGCGAGGGGAAGCCCAAAAGTGGGACTGGCAGGCGATCCTGGCCCTCCACGTGGCCGATCGGTGCCAGCTCCTCGCAAGTGGGGCGAGTGGTGGGCTCAGGTCGGGCCCGTGCGGGGAGGAAGCCTCTGGGCTCGCCACGTGTCATGATCCTGGAGGCTGTTGCCTTCGTGGGTCTCACCGAATGTCCTCCGGCCTCTCTTTTGTTCCCGGGCCCGTCCCGTGTCCGTTTTTCACAAATTTTATGTCGTTTTTGGGTGTTTTCATATTTTTACGAATACCGGGACACTTTGTTTTTCGAAAACGGGCCTCCGGGGGGAGTTTTTGGCTTTGAAATTGATTTAATTAATTCATAACCTCAATTAAAGATTAATTGGAATAATTAATTAATTAAAGGGGAATTAACGCGATAATTCCTGTTTAATTAATTCGTTTATAAAAATCAATCTAATTTTTACCCGTAACACTTATACAAAGTTATAAGTTGAGGGCAAGCTGATATATATATATATATATATATATATATATATATATAAATCATGGTTCACTATCAAACATGATGTTAGATTTAGGGGATAATCTGATACAAAATAAAGTTTAGAGATTAAATTGATACAGAGTGATAAATGTAGGGGAGAATGGTGAAATTTAGTTTTCTTTAATTTATTGTGTAATCGAGTCGGATTCCAAACTGCAATGCAAAGTGCAAACTATCTTTGCACTCTTAGATATGCCATCCTACGTATACAACTTATTGCAATTATTGACCCTTATTTTATTTATCTATATATATATATTGCATTTAATTTAATTTATTTCCCTTCGTTTTCTCATTAGACCTCGGCTTTTGTTCGAAGAGCCAAAGTAGTCTTTTACATTAGAGTTTAATATACGTATATTAGAAAATGAAATAGTGGTTTCTTCGTACCAGTTCATTGTCCATAAATTTTAATTTTTCATTTTATACATGGTTCCTATAAAATATATAATATATATGACGTCTCTCCTCGTACGTAATGAGAAAGAAGAGGAAACAACCGAGAAGTTTCACATGAATCGGTCGTATCTGAGGCAAATGCTATCACTTTTGTTTTCTTCTATTTATTTATTTATCTAATGTCACTTTTTAACAAGAATGAATGATAACATTTCTTTCTCTCAACTCTCATAATGCGTAATATATAAGCACCTATATATAAACACTTTACCCTTTTCTATTTATTTATTTTCCCATGAAGATCTAGATTTTTTTTAGAATTTCTAGATGGCTAATTATTGATAAAAAGTATTATATTTTTCTCGGTTTTTTTTTTTTTTTTGGGCAAAAGTCTGTAGCGGATGGAATTCTAAATAGACTCCAATGCGGCTCTCAGACAGTGGAATTCTACATTCTTGACTGCATTACCCTTTAGATATTTGCGCGGCTACGATACTATAAAAAAAGAAAGTTTTTCCGTCATTTATGGTTATCGATAAAAAAGGAGAAGATTTTCAAACAGAGCATTAAATACAGAAAAAATATCTTAAGAAACAAAACATAACGACGAAGAGTATTTACTTCGTCCAACTTACTTTTAAGTGGACCAGTAAAATTCTTATCGTTGTTTGAAACATCCTAAAGACACTATGACAAACTTAGAAACTACCACTTGAGTCGGAAATTACCGGAGCAATCACGGATTCATGATTAGTATAATTCTGCTTTAAGTTACTTACGACTTCGGGTCTTTTCGTTAAAACTTAATCACGCAAATGAAAATTTGTTTGAAAAGAGTAATATGTTCGAGAATTTTTGTGTAAATGTGTTCTATTTCTTGTCAAGGATTTTCGGTCCCTTTTTACATCTTTTAGCTTATTATTATAGAGCTTCTTAATCAAGATCTGACCTCATAAATGGTCGGTTACAAATTGTGTTTGATTCCTCATAATAGCCTTAATTACATAGCTTAGTTACTAGCAATCACGTTTGTAACTGCGATCACTAATCCGAGGCACCGCTCGCGCTGCGTTGGTTGCTCCTAGTTGCCTTTGTCATCGTCGTCTGTCTTTGGACTCGTCGCATACCTATCTTCATCGCCGAAGACCTCGCAGAGAAAGTAAATCACCAAGGGCAATCAAGGATAGCCTGGAGATTCGCCAAAGATGAATGATTCGCCTCCAACTTTGATGACCACAAGTCAACCCGCGTTAACTTCAACTTTGACAGCCCACGCAGACCACCAGGTCTGACCCGGGGCTCGAATCGTGAATCGAGTTCTCAATTTAGTCATTTTTGCGCATTATCATGTATATGAAAAAAACGTACGACACAATACATAATATATTTCCATCATTATATAATATTAAAATATTGATTAAGACAGTGCAAAAAGAGTACTTTACTATTATTCCAACTATTTACACTATTACGACGAAAATTGAAATTATCTTGATGAGTTGACGACGTTCAATGGTATGGTACATAACGTACTATGAAAGGAGAGTATAATTTTTTCATTACATAATTTTAATTTAATATTTGCATATAAAAGTATGTAATAAAACGTCATTTGAATATTCGTAATTCAGTCAAATGCATTCATTCATAGTACAATAATGTTCTACTGCATATTATTAAACGACGATTATACAATTGTTATTGATTATAATTTTATAGTTACGAACGTAACTATCATAAAAACATTATCTCATCAACTATATTATTTGCCCACTATATATAATATGATAATAAGTGACGTTACAATACAATGCACCTACATAAAAACCCTTCAACGTTTTTGTCCTCTCCTTTGTTATTAAAAACCCTTCAACGTTTTTGTTAAATAGTAGTTGCCATTTTAGAGTACACTTTTAGCCTTTTGTTTTCGAGTTCAAAATATATGTTCTTCTAATAATACAGAAGCTAGTCAAAAGAAGTGCAAATTTATCGCCCGAGATGGTGAGAAATTGTATTCAAAATTAACACATAATTGACCTTATAATAATTTTGTCATTTAATTAATTCAGTATTAGGCTTTCTGATGCCAACATAATCGGGCTCGCATTCCTGGAAGCTAGGGACTGCTCTAAGAAGGGCTCATCGTGAGGAGCTTAGTCGTCCTCGCCGATTCTCGTCGATTGATTGCAGATTCTCGCCGAGATCTTATCATAATTGCTATTTATTTGCTTTTAATTTGTTTCCTTTTTGTTAGAGGATTTTGTGGATTTTGTTTCCACTTTATTTGCTTGTTGTTAGGGTTTCACCTAGCCTATTTAAAGCACTCTTG
Source organism: Parietaria judaica (assembly GCA_954871525.1). Taxonomy (NCBI): domain Eukaryota; kingdom Viridiplantae; phylum Streptophyta; class Magnoliopsida; order Rosales; family Urticaceae; genus Parietaria; species Parietaria judaica. The sequence goes on from OX940868.1 coordinate 8,124,151, forward strand.
TAATCGCTGTTAGTCAATTTTTGATAATATATTTCATAAGCACATCGCTTTGAATCCCGAGTTTTATCTTGTTGAGACGAGTTCTTGTGTTCTTCATAGTCTGCTCTATATCAATTGGTATTAGAGCTAATCGTTTCTTGACGCAGATGGCGCAGAGAAAGAAACGAGGTATTCAAGACGCTTACGTAGAGCCACTCCTGGCAAAACAGGAAGAGGTCGACGGATTACGGGCTCTGATGGAGTTGTTGACCCGTCAGATGGCGGCACTATTGCAGCATCAAACGGAACAAAGAAATCGAGACGTATCCGACACTGAGAGCGATTTGGCTAACTCGTTCGGTGATCAGCTTCGTGAACGTGCGGCGGTTCGGGAGGAGACGCGATGGGAAGCATCGTTGAGGCCGATGAGTTTCTCGATTGGCTTGTGGCTACTGAAGAGGTACTCGAATTTAAAGAACCCGGAGGACTGACGAACTTCACTCGTCGCGACGAGATTGCGCGGCCGTGCTTCGGCATGGTGGTCACAGTTGAAGGCTTCTCACCATCGCACCGGCAAGCCTAAAATTGCGACGTGGGTCAAGATTAAGAAGCATATGCGAGCGGAATTCCTCATGATCAATTATGAGCGCAACCTCTACCTTACTCTTCAAAATCTACGACAGGGTACTAAATCTGTCGTCGATTATACCACCGCTTTTAGGATGCTCGTGACTCCCGTCGATCTCAAAGAGTCTAGCTCCCAATTGACGTCACACTACATCGGTTTCTTCGAACCTCGATTCAGGATGCGATCAACCAGTTCGACCCTATCTCCGTTTCTGAGGCCCAACAGCACGCCATCGCGATCGAGACGCAACAAGCGAGGACCGATTCTCACTGTCGCTACACCCCCAACCCGTCTCCCTAAACCAAACCCACTGCGGCGAGCTCCAGTTCGCTTCGACATCCGCGCAACACCCATCCCCCCCCCTCGAGCCCCTACACAAGGCCCTCGCTGTTTTGGTTGTGGCGAACAGGGCCATCGTCGCCAAAATTGTCCCAATCCCCCTCGCGCCGGTCTATTCCTCGATAAAGTTGACGATGATATTCAAGGTGACCCCATCTACAACGAGGAACCCACCCAAACGGACGACACGATCGAGCTCAGTGGCGACGTCGGACATTGTCTTGTCCTCCGCCGCATTACCTTCGACGAAACCCCCTCGACCACCTTGCCTTGCGGCTACTCTTCTTGATGATTCCCTTTCACGGATTCCCCCTCGAGGATTTCCCTTAATAGATCCCTCGCGGATTCCCCCTCAAGGATTCTCCCTCGAAAATTCCCCCTCACAGATTTCCCCTCGAGGACCCCTCCTTGAGACTCCGCCGAACCTCCCTCGCGAAACTTTCCTCACTGATCGCGCTAAGCTTATCCCCGACGAGGCACCCGCTAACCTCGCCCCCGTGGTCCTCCATGGCGATGTCAGTCACGCGCTTGTCCTTCGTCGCTATTTCTTATCGCCACCTGGGCGCGATGATCGTTGGCTTGGCTCAAACATTTTCCAGTCCACGTGTAAAATACGCGACAAGGTCTATCACTTCGTCATCGATTCCGGAAGTTGCGAGAATTTTACTGTCGACGATACTGTGCGCAAACTCAGCCTCGCAACAGAGCCTCATCCCAAGCCATATAAGCTCGCCTGGCTCCACGCCGGAACTGACGTCTCCGTCTCCAAGCGTACTCGTGTAAGTTTTTCAATTGGTTCTTCTTACCGTGACGAGGTGTTCTGTGATGTAGTGACAATAGATGCTTGTCATTTACTCTTTGGCCGCCCTTTGAAATTTGATCAAAAGACCATACACGACGGCGCAGCGAACACCTACAGTTTCATCCACGATGGCAAGAAAATTGTGCTCCTCCCGTCGAACCTCTCCGCGTTCTCGACGAAGCGATTATCACCCAGCTTACTCACCCGCGCTGAGTTCAAGTCCGCCGCTAGCACGACGAAGCGATTACCATTGACTTGGTACCTAATGCCCCGCTTCCCAACCGCGCCCATTACAAGATGAGCCCGGTCGATCAGTGGTTGGTTATACGCTTCGGTCTCTCCAATGCACCCAACACCTTCATGCGCGTTATGAAACAGGCTCTACGCCCGTTCATCGGCAAGTTTGTGGTCGCTTACTACGATGACGTATTGGTGTACAATGGCAACCAACACGAACACTTACAACATCTTCGGGAGGTCCTGGTCTTGTTTCACCAACTTACCTTCTATGCGGCGTCGCAAAAGTGCAAGTTCATCACGGGTTCAGCGAAGTTCTTGGGCTATATCGTGTACGCCGATAGCTTATCAGTGGACCCGGCCAAGGTACACGCCGTCTCGTCCTGGCCGACGCTGTCTACGGTTACTGAGGTGCGTAGTTTCCACGGCCTCGCCTCCTTCTACCGTTGCTTAATCCCTAACTTCAGCTCAATCATGACCCCAATCCTGGAAGTTATCAAGACGGGACGCCTCCAGTGGAGCCCCAATGCGACGAAGGAGTTCGAGCTTGTCAAGGTCAAGCTGACCTCCGCACCAATCCTCGTCCTTCCGACTTCGACCAACCATTCCTTCTCCATTGCGACGCGTCGAAAGTAGGCATCTGTGCTATTTTGAGTCAAGGTACTCACCCTGTCGCCTACTTTAGCGAGAAACTTTCTGGCCCCAAGACCCGGTATAGTACATACGACGTTGAATTTTATGCCATCGTCCACACTATCCACCATTGGCGCCATTACCTGTTCCACCGCGAGTTTTCTTGTTCACCGATAATAACGCTCTGAAGCACCTCGGCATGCAGGACAAGGTATCCTCGCGTCATGCCTCGTGGATTGACTTTCTCCAACAATTCACCTTCACGATAAAGCACAGGGCTGGCATGCTCAACCGTGTCGCTGACGCCGTGTGTCGTCGTCACTCGCTTCTCACCCAACTTAGGGTGTCCGTTCCGGGGTTCGACGCGCTCCCTGAGCTCTACGCTGCCGACCCAGTGTTCGCTCGCTTCATCGATCAAACTCCTCCCCTCGTAGACACAGATTACACCTGGTCCAACAAGTTTCTCTTCCGCCTTGGGAAACTCTGCATTCCCGATGGGAGCTTACGTCTGATAATCGTCGGCGATCTGCACAATGAGGGCCACGTCAGCCGCGACCGCACCCTCGCCCTCGTGTCTGCCTCTTACTATTGTCCCTCGCTGCGAAAGGACACTTACCGCTTCTTCGACCAATGCGGAACTTGCCACCTCGCCAAAGGGAAGGCTTCCAACGCAGGCTTGTACTTGCCCCTCCCAGTACCTACGCGCCATTGGTCTAACGTCAGCATGGATTTTGTCATCGGCCTTCCTCGCACCCAGCGACAACACGACTCAATCTTCGTCGTCGTGGACCGCTTTTCGAAGATGGCCCACCTTATACCATGTAAGAAAACGTCTTATGCAAGCCACGTCCCTTCCCTGTACTTTTGCGAGGTGTATCGTCTCTATGGACTCCCGACCTCCATCGTCTCCGATCGCGACACGCGTTTCCTGAGCCACTTTTGGAGGAGCTTATGGCCTCTCGTGGACACACGCCTTAAGTTAAGTAACACCTATCACCCGGAGACCGATGACCAAACAGAGGTGGTCAACCGCTCCCTCGGAGATCTTCTCTGGTTCCTGATCGGAGATTCTATACGGACGTGGGACCTAAAGCTTAGTCAAGCGGAGTTCGCCTACAACCATGCTGTTAATTGGACAAAGGTTTTAGCCCGTTTTACGTCGTCTACGACATATCTCCCCGCTGCCCACATGATCTCGCACCGATTCCAGCAGGCGAGCCTGTTTATTCCGATGCGTCTACATTCATCGTGCAGGTTCAAGCTACACACGCGCAGATGAAAGCAAAGCTTGAGGCGACGACCGTGCGGTACAAACTAGACGCGGAAAAACGTCGTCACCACGTGGAGTTCGACGTTGGAGACTTTGTATGGGCCGTCGTAACCAAGGAGTGTGTTCCCGTCCACGAGTACAACAAGCTCAAGCCCAAGACCATCAGACCCGTCGAGATTGTCGAGAAGATCAACCCCAACGCCTATCGCCTCCGCTTCCCGAGCCACATTCGCACACATGACGTGTTCAACGTCAAGCATCTCTGTGCTTATAGCGGGGACAACTCTGACGAGGAGGAGCCGCTGAATTCGAGAACGAATTCTCTCGACCCCGGAGAGAATGATGCCAAAAGAATGGGGCTAGGGACCGCTCGAAGAAGGCTCATCGTGAGGGGCTTAGTCGTCCTCGCCGATTCTCGTCGATGATCGTAGATTCTTGCGGAGATCTTATCTTAATTGCTATTTATTTGCTTTTAATTTGTTTTCTTTTTGTTAGAGGATTTTGTGGAGTTTGTTTCCACTTTATTTGGTTGTTTGGTTGTTGTTAGGGTTTGACCTAGCCTATTTAAAGGCACTCTTGTAATCGTTGTTAGTCAGTTTTTGATAATATATTTCATAAGCACATTGTTTTGAATTCCGAGTTTTATCTCGTTGAGACGAGTTCTTGTGTTCTTTATAATCTGCTCTACGTCACTTTCTAACAAATAAACGAGTCATATAAAATTACGCGAATAATGATCCTGCGGTTAAATAAAGCTAATATATATGACCCTTTTCGTATAAGTATTAGAGAAATACACCACTTTAATGTGAGAAACAACATGAGTTTGTAATGATTCCAAGTTCGAAATGGATTATTTGTTTGTAGAGACTTTCTGTGAAACATAAATTAAGAAGAAGAAAAATAAAAAAATAAAAACCATTGAAAAATAATATTGGGCTCGAACTTAGGTATTGAAGACACTAAGCATTTGGGAATGTCAATTATGCTATAATAGATTGTCACCTTCATTTTTTTTGCATTTGTCGCATTAAATATTAACAACGTAAATAATAAAAGTGTTTGAACGTTAAATATATATATATATATATTAAGATTTGTTCGACTAAAATAAAGAATAAAAGCTTATCGTTAGTTTTGATTTTTTATAAATATTTTTTTTTTCTCAAAAGCAGCTCTTCTTTACAAATGGATGAATAACATGTCAGCATTTTCCAATTGTGGCTTAAAAATTAATTTATAAAAAGAACAAAAGCTAGAAGAAAAAATAAAATGAGAAAGTAGAGGGAAGTGCAAGCAAAACTAATGAGGTAAGCATGTGAAGGAAAGAAGAGCCTGTCGCGAGCACTAGGCTTTAACGATAATGGGCCAATGAACATTCATTATTGCTGATGTTGGACCCAAAAAAACAAAAAACAATTTGTAATAATAGAAGAGAAGAAACACACGACTATGTCTTTCTTTTCTGAAAACTATTTTATTTATTAATCCTTTTGACTTAAAATTTATTTATTTACTTGAATGAATTGAACTGAATTGAATCCAAAGAGAAGTTCACAGATCAATATGCACCACATGACTCCTATAAGCAAATCCCACTTTTCATTTGTGGGAAAGATTTCTATGGATTTTGATGGGATAAGAGTGATAGCCACACCCACCATTAAAGGTGTGGATACTTATTGCTACAATAAAATAAATAAACAGAATGAATAATTGTCACCAATGACCCTCTAATTTTGCATGTTGATTCAGTTTGCCCTCTGAATTCTAATCTTTTACTACGATGCCCCTATAAATATATTTAAAAATAACACACTACTCACTAAATGTTAAAAATATATTTTTTATACTTTTTTTTTAGAATAATTTCATTTGAATAATTGGTTTTTCTCCAATCTGTTTAAACTTTCAATTTTATAATTAAGTTCGTTAGTTGCTTCAAAACAATCTTGTAATCCACTGTAGCCAAGGGCGGAGCCAAAACGTTGACTAAGAGAGGGAGAAAATTAATTGACCATAAATTTTAAAATAAAACGAGGCATTGAAATTACTATTGTACATTGCATCCTAATATTTTTTTATGAACTTTCGGTTTATGAAAATAGTTCATTATGATCTCTATATGATTAGAATTCTACATTTTACGTTCTCAAAATATTAATATATTTTTTTTACAATATTTAAAACTTTGCACGTCTTAAATTATTGATAGTATTATCTAGATTTGTAAGTTGTAATTATTTTAGTATACCTATAATTAAGTAAAGTACCAAAGACCATGAAAAAAAATTGATTGATTATTTTTATTCTCTAGTTTGTAAGTGGTTATCATTTTAGTGTACCTATAATTAAGTAAAGTACAAAAGACAATGAGAAAAAGTTGTAATCATAAAAACTGTTGCTAACAAAAATTAAAGAATACGGTGGGATTAAGAATTGAAGCAATTACTGTAACTTGGATGAGCAACTTTAAAAGTAACATGATTTCACTACACTATAGTGACATTTGGTTTACAAATGCCATGTTTATTATTCATATATAAACTTATAATAATATGAGTAAATAAAAATAAAAATAACAAGATCGAACCATATGGAGCGGCCGCCCCACTGCCTCCGCCCATGACTGTAGCGATGTTGTTCGGTAATTAATCAGTGAAAATTCATCAGATTAGGTCATGTATTGCGTTGAAGTTAAGTTTCTTTCTCTCTCTTTTTTTTCCTTCCTTTTTTTACTTTTTGGGGGTACTGGTGCCAAACATTAACGTTTAGAGGGCAAAATACACAAACATGAGAAGTTGATGGGGCTTTATTGCCAATTACACTATATATATACATATATATAAATTTAGTAATTATAGGACTCTATAGCCACAGTTTCTCCAACTAGTGTCTATAAAAGTTTCTCGAGAAAAATCATGTAGAGAAAAATATTGTAATGGGAATCTTCAAAAGTTGATTCACATTATATAATTTTTTCAACTTCTTATTGGATTCGCCACAGAATATGAAATTTCTTGTATATATATTTTTGATCCCATTATATGAGAATGGTTTCATGAATCATGATATAAATTATATTTCAATTTGTCATGAGGCTTTGACTTAATAAAGACAAATGTCATGGATGGGAATCAATTTTAATAGTACATGCATTTTAATGCTATTATGACGTCCACTTGAAGATTTTGGAGGAAAATTTGTTAGTTAATTCAGTTAGCATTTTACTTTAACTAGTGGACACGGTACACTTTATTCATAGGACTTGAGGATATTCAAACTTGGCATACCAAGTGAAATTACTTTAACATAAATAACCAACAAAGTGCTTATTTAATTATCATGTTTGTTGGGCACTTTTTTGGACTTGTGTGTAACGGTCTCGGATACCCGTAAGAAGCCTCCGTGACCTTGTTTGCCCGTATGAGATTTCTTCCCCACCAACTATAGATATCTAACACATCCGCTTTATTTGCACCACGAGAAGGAGAAGACGCCAAATTAAATACAACAAAAACAGTTCCTTAGCTGGACGCGGTGTATAACTCCCAAGACGTTAAAGTTGTCTTCTATTTGAGAACACTTAACTAAAGATTCACGCTTATGTCACTATTCATGCATACATTTATGAAGCAAAAATATCAGTATTAAACCCAAAACTTTCACGGATGACTAATATCCCAACTAAAATGTTACGGAGTAGACACATCATTAACGAACCAGTTCACATAAAATAATTGTTTGTATCGAGTTAGGACACCTGTAAGAACTCTCGTGACCTTGTTTGCCCGTATGAGATTTCTTCATGACCAACTAGATCTCTAGCACGTCCACTTGAGTCACACCACAGAAGACACCCGATTAAATACGACAAAACAATTCCTTAACTAGATGTTGTTGTGGAAGTCCCTAGACTTTAAAGCCATCTTTCTTTTTAAAACGCTTGACTGAAGATTCACTAAATTACTCATGTCACTATGCGAGTCATATTTTCCTTAAGAGTATTCTTCTATATATTTATGAAGCAAGAATATCGATATTAACCCGATAATTTCAACGGATGACCAATATTCTAAGTAAATTCTTATGAAAGTAGACACCTCATTAATAAACCAATACCCATAAAAATTCTTGTGTATTGTTTTTTAATATCGGCTTGCAGTAGCTATTCCGTTAAAATGCGTATTCTTCTTAACCTTACTTATTTGACATCAAAGAAAAATCGCATCACCAATTATCAATTTTTGAAATTAATCATATATCGATTATTGAATTCTTCTCGAGCTGAAATAGAGAAGTTTGCTTTGCTTTGATAGGTCTTTTGTTGCAACACGTTACTTGTTTAAAGTAAAAATCTATTAACATAAATAACCTAGTGCTTATTTAATTATCATGCTTGTTGGGCACATTTTTGGACTTGTGTGTATCGGTCTCGGATACCCGTAAGAAGCCTCCGTGACCTTGTTTGCCCGTATGAGATTTCTTCCCCACCAACTATAGATATCTAACACATCCGCTTTATTTGCTCCACGAGAAGGAGAAGACGCCAAATTAAATACAACAAAAACAGTTCCTTAACTGGACGCGGTGTATAACTCCCAAGACGTTAAAGTTGTCTTCTATTTGAGAACACTTAACTAAAGATTCACGCTTATGTCACTATTCACGCATACATTTATGAAGCAAAAATATCAGTATTAAACTCAAAACTTTCACGGATGACTAATATCCCAACTAAAATGTTACGGAGTAGACACTTCATTAACGAACCAGTTCACATAAAATAATTGTTTGTATCGACTTAGGACACCTGTAAGAACTCTCGTGACCTTGTTTGCCAGTATGAGATTTCTTCATGACCAACTAGATCTCTAGCAAGTTCACTTGAGTCACACCACAGAAGACACCCGATTAAATACGACAAAACAATTACTTAACTAGATGTTGTTGTGCAAGTCCCTAGACTTTAAAGCCATCTTTCATTTTAAAACGCTTGACTAAAGATTCACCAAATTACTCATGTCACTATGCGAGTCATATTTTCCCTAAGAGTATTCTTGTATATATTTATGAAGCAAGAATATCGATATTAATCCGATAATTTCGATGGATGACTAATATTCTTAGTAAATTCTTATGAAGGTAGACACTTCATTAATAAACCAATACCCATAAAAATTCTTGTGTATTGTTTTTTAATATCGGCCTGCAGTAGCTATTCCGTTAAAATGCGTATTCTTCTTAACCTTACTTATTTAACATCAAAGAAAAATCGCATCACCAATTTTCAATTTTTGAAATTAATCATATATCGACTATTGAATTCTTCTCGAGCTGAAATAGAGAAGTTTGATATCCTTTGATAGGTCTTTTGTTGCAACACGTTATTTGTTTTCAGAAAAAATCTATTAACATAAATAACCAAGTGCTTATTTAATTATCATGCTTGTTGGGCACATTTTTCGACTTGTGTGTATCGGTCTCGGATACCCGTAATAAGCCTCCGTGACCTTGTTTGCCTGTATGAGATTTCTTCACGACCAACTATAGATCTCTAGCACATCCGCTTTATTTGCACCACGAGAAGGAGAAGACGCCAAATTAAATACAACAAAAACAGTTCCTTAACTGGACACGGTGTATAACTCCCAAGACATTAAAGTTGTCTTCTATCTGAGAACACTTAACTAAAGATTCACCACATCGCTTATGTCACTATTCACGCATACATTTATGAAGCAAAAATATCAGTATTAAACCCAAAACTTTCACGGATGACTAATATCCCAACTAAAATGTTACGGAGTAGAAACTTCATTAACGAACCAGTTCACATAAAATAATTGTTTGTATCGACTTAGGACACCTGTAAGAACTCTCGTGACCTTGTTTGCCCGTATGAGATTTCTTCATGACCAACTAGATCTCTAGCACGTCCACTTGAGTCACACCACAGAAGACACCCGATTAAATACGACAAAACAATTCCTTAACTAGATGTTGTTGTGGAAGTCCCTAGACTTTAAAGCCATCTTTCTTTTTAAAACGCTTGACTGAAGATTCACTAAATTACTCATGTCACTATGCGAGTCATATTTTCCTTAAGAGTATTCTTCTATATATTTATGAAGCAAGAATATCGATATTAACCCGATAATTTCAACGGATGACCAATATTCTAAGTAAATTCTTATGAAAGTAGACACCTCATTAATAAACCAATACCCATAAAAATTCTTGTGTATTGTTTTTTAATATCGGCTTGCAGTAGCTATTCCGTTAAAATGCGTATTCTTCTTAACCTTACTTATTTGACATCAAAGAAAAATCGCATCACCAATTATCAATTTTTGAAATTAATCATATATCGATTATTGAATTCTTCTCGAGCTGAAATAGAGAAGTTTGCTTTGCTTTGATAGGTCTTTTGTTGCAACACGTTACTTGTTTGCAGTAAAAATCTATTAACAAAACAATTTATACTAATACTAAAAATTATGAAAGATAAAATTGTAATAAAAGTAATATATTCATGAAAGTTCTTTCTCAAAAGAGTAAAGTTTCTTATTACCCACAGGCCACAAAATAACTCTACTCATTCTTCATAGAAAACAAATCTACTCATTTTTATTTAATTTTTTTATATAACATTACCTGCTCTATAATATTAATTCTGTTAGACTATACATATTAATAATCTAATATACATATTAAACAATATATATGTTATATGTATGTTTTGGACTATATACGATTGGCCCTGTAGGTAAAAGTCAAATTTCATAACAAAGTAAAAGACTAAGAGCCTAAGATCGAACTCAATTGACGAGGCCCGAAACCCCGATGACTCATGTGACGAGACTCAAGACCGAAGTCCACTTTCAAGAACATGATTCGGAAAACCCGATGAGGTTATCATAACCGGGGAACTTCCTCGACCCAAGAGCATGGCGATGAAGACTATACAAGACTCCCGGCGACTCGAAGTGGAACTCGGCAAGGCAATTGCGACCCTAGAGGGTCCCCGACGAACCAAGACAAAGACAACGAATCACCTATGTCAGGTATTAAGACCGTCATCTGACCGACGAGCCGCCCTTGTTAGACGACGAGCCCCTCGTCAGGCAAAAGCCCTCCTCGATGAACGACAAACAACAAATTTTTTTATGAACCCCCTCGTCGGGCCGACAAACCTCCTGACAAATATCCTCGCCAAGCAACGAATCCCTTTGTCGGCGACAAAGCATCTTGACGAAGACATACCCCTCGTCAATGACATCAACGGGGGATATCTCACAATAATTACACAGGACGAAAAGACCATAGATTATGATGATCCTCGGAAGGTCCCAAAGATTCTCCCGGACTCGACATACAGGCTCGTGGGCACTCTAGTGACGATACGAACGAGCCACGAAGCAATCGATAGACCCCACACCAAGACGAGGAGCCACAGAAAGCCAAAATGTGCCATTTTATTGGCCAATTAGTGGAGAATATTCTCCATTAATTCTCCCAAATCAAGAAAAAAGGTCCACTCTAGGTTATTTTCCCCACTCGTTTGGCATTGATTCTATCCTTCATTAGGAAGATGCTCCCAAGCCTGCCATGAACCCCCATAGGTCGACTAGTCATACGACTTCGCCTCTCAGAAGGGATATTAAGACTAGCATTGTCTGAGACCCACACTTCACTAGTCTCGACCTTCACCATCTGAGTAAGTCAAAACCCGCCCCGTCTATCACGACATCCTCGTCAGTATTAACCTCTTCATACACGAAGGTTACCCCCGCGCCGCCATTATCGACTTCAACGACGATACAAACAACCTCGTAATTCCTCCATATACCATTAACGATGAACTACGCGATAAGCTGATCGTACTCGACTAAGAGTAGGTAAGTAGGCAGCCTTGCTATAGTCATGGGGTGCGGCATCAATTATATCTTATTTCCAGATCTTCCCTTGCCGCCGCCGACCTCGCTGAGGAAGGAAAATCACAAAGGTGTTGGAAATATTTTATATATGCCTACTATTCAGATGCTAATCTCCCATTTTATAAGATTATGGTCGTTTACCTAGGAAAGAATAGTTCCCTATTGGATCTTAATCTTATATGATTATCTTCGCATTATATATAAATAATATTAATTAAATGTTTATCCATATTTCTTTAACTTTTCTATCGTGTTTAGTTATAACAAGTAGTCAATTGTGAGGAGATTTGACTATCGCGAATAAGGAACTTAAAAGGTCCGTGGTCTAGATTAGAAATGAGAATTTCTAAGGCGTGAACTACCATTGATGAACTTAATAACATTACTGTGGTGATCTATTACCGGATCATAGTGCGGTCCATGCACTGTTAAGTTTATCAGGTATGAAGTGACTTCATACTGGATGTACTAGACTTATATAAGAAATCATCAATTAAGTATGTCACTGATGATAATACGATAAGGTCGCTTAGATGATCAGATAGGAATAGGCTCATGCCCTGAGCATTGTGGACTTGTACGGTTCAACTTATATAATCTTTGATTTAATCGGTACAGAGTACAACTTAGTACTCCTAATACTTTTACTTAGTTATTAGACGGTTAAACCGGGATAACTTGCACGGACAATATCTTTATGATACTCTTATTATGATTTGTGGGAAACGAACAAGTGCTTATGTGCAACTCATTGGATTCATCATTCAATGAGTGAGTGGTTTGTAATAATCATAGATTAAGACAGTATCATCAAAAAGAGCAGAACAGTAAAGTCACCATTTTGATAAGTATCATAATAACACGAAAGCCTATTATACCAAAAATTTGATTGTATCAATGGACACATGTGTTCAGGAAGATAATTAGTACACACTTGAGAATTCAGCCGAGGGCTATTAAGGAATGTAACCAAGGTTGGTATAAGTCTAAACTTTTAGCGTAGCTTGAGTGTATACGTCCATCAGTCCCCTTTGTAACTCCACAAGAATGGCGTCGCAAAATATGTTCAAATGTGTCATTAGAACCTAGGATATTCCAATCAGACCTTAGTTGTCACGAATCACTGATTAACCTAAATAATGGGAGAAGTACCAAACTTAAGTAAGCCAAGAAACTGGAAAAATATTATTGAATTCTATCCTTGGACATCCCCAGAGTTGTAGGAAATTAAATTCTAGTATAGTTATCTTTATGAATCGTGTCAATCTGACGAACTGTGATATATATATATATATGCAAATTTTAAATTATTAAATCCTGAAAATATAAAGATTTGATTTATTGAATCTTTAGGGTATTTTCTGAAGTAATTGGAATATATCTTAATATGCAAATTTTAAATTATTAAATCGGTATTTGTTTTATTTATCTTTGAGTGGATATCTCCAATTAGTTGGAATATATCTTTCAAGATTAGTTGAGATATTTTCTCTCTAGTGGTTGGACCATTCCCTATAAATAAGATGACCCGGTAACCTTGAAAGACACACCTCACAATTCAGAGAATTCAAAATCTCTCTCCCTCTCTCTCTCTTAGCTTAGTTTCTGCGAATTTCTCTGACCTCCTCTCGGGGTTTTTTGGGTTTTAGGGATTAAAGTATTATCCAGCGGGAGCCCACGCATACTGGCGACGTAGTCCTGGAGTATACATCGGAAGACTTCTAGGTGAATCTTCTTCACATAAATCGCAGACAACCTCAAGAATTGGATCAGAGACTTCGAATTTGATAAGGTATGCATTCGTGATATTTATTGACTATGATATTATTACTCAAGGCTCAGAATAAAACAAGATAAGAAAGATAAACGAGTAAATAAATTAATATAATTGATTCCTCACGATTAGGGAAAATTAATTATAAGTTGTTTTTGAAAGAGACAGTTTGACATAGTTTTTGGTATAGGACTCTAACACAGTAAATTTTTTAAAGGTCAATCAACGATTATAGTTTCTTACTGATCGATGGAGATCCTTTTAGGGTCTAGATCCGTAGATACGATCGGGGAATCGATGTCTTACGATATCGACACCAAACACTTCTTGTCGTGTACAAATATTGTGAGATATCCTCCGTTGATGTTATCGATGAGGGGTAGGTCTTCTTCGAGGTGGCTCATTGCTGACAACGGGGTTCATCGCCCAGCGAGGAGGCTTTTCAGGAGGTTCGTCGACCCAAAGAGGGGGGTCGTTCGGAGGTTTGTCATTCACCGGGGGAGGTTTTTTGTCCCGACAAGGGGGGCTCGTCGCCCAACAAGGGTGGTTCGTTGTCTTCGTATTAGTTTGTCGGGGACTTTGAGGGTCGTCGGCTAAGCTCGTCGGGGACTCCCTTGGTTCGCCGTTTCATTCTGAGTTCCAACTCCCAGTTGCCAGGAGTCTTTATGGACTTTTTCGCCTTGCTCCTTGGTCGGAGACTTTCCCATGGTTATTATAACTTCGACAGGTTGTCCGAACCGTCATCTTGGATGCATACTGTGGTCTTGAGCTCCGTCTACTGGGCCATCAGTGTCCAGGCCTCGCAAATGAGTTGAGTCTCAGGCTCTCCGGCTTTCACTTCGCTAATAGACTTTGACTTTCGCCAAAGGGGCCTAATTTGTACACACTCTAAAAAATGTGTATAATAATTCCTTATTATGATATTATTTTGACCATAAAACTATTTATTTTTATTTTTGTAATTGTGTAAACTCAATCTTTTATTTATTTAGAGAAAAATTCGTAATGTCTACATTACTTGCTTCACTTCAAAATCCAGTCAATTTTCAATTTTCCGCTTAACGATGTCGTCGTTTCGCATTTTTTATTTTACGGATATATCGCTTGTCGATGTGTATCACATAGGTAAGTCGATGGATATGTCGATGGATATATCATTTCGCATATCCTCGAAAAATATTTTCGATGGGCATGCCGATGGATATTCGACAAATTTAATACCTTGTCGTTGCCGCTGAGTCTTGTACACCACATGTCATTTTAAAAAATAAATATTTCTCTTTTCTATTTATAGTCTTAACGAGACTTTAAGAAAAACAACAACAGATGAGACTTTGGACAAAAGAAAATTTTAGACAATTTTAAATTAAATTTATATCATTATAAAAATCAAAATATTAGTAATGTTAACTCTGAATTTTCAGAATTATTGATAATCAAGCTTTTTGTAGTATTCAAATAGTTTTCTCCAATAATCATTCTTGTTTTATACTTTTCATGAATAATCGATAAGAAAAATCAAGTCACTTTTTTATGAAATTTTTATTTCCGTTAATCAATAATTGTTGGAAAACTTAGATATTTTTCCATGAATTTTTTCAGTGCAATTTAACAACATAAGTACCAACAATGACTAAAAACACAGTTTTAAGGTATTCCATTGATTTTTGTTTTTGTGGATTTTGAGGTATACTGAGTATCCTTTTAATTTTCAGAAAATTATTCCTTATTTGTACAGATTGTTTCAACTTTTTAGGTTTGAATCAAATTATTCATAATAGTTTAGATCTTTGTTATTTAATATTATAATTTTGATATACTAATGTTGATGATAATAATTTTTTTTATGATTATATATAGTTGTATATAAGTTTTTTTATGCGATAATACCTTCGTTTTTTTTTTCTTCAGATTAAGGCGAGTTTATGTGATTTCCCGAAATGTTGTTTTACTGCGACAGTACCTTTTTGTAAGATTTTGTGAATTTGAGCTAGTTTTTCAATTAGTTGTATATAAATGTTAATATTGGGAGTTCATTATATTTTATTTTCTAATTTTACGATTTCCTAAAGTATTGTTTTACTGCTGCAAAAGTACATATCCTGAAGCATGATTTGAATTTGGTAGGTCTTATATAACATTTAATATGAGTATGACATATTTTATTCTACAATTTATAGAATTCCGAAGTGTTTTTTAATTACGCCAAAAGTATTTTTTTACAAGTATAAATATGTATGAACATTTTTTACATATGTATACATTTTTTTTATAGATTTTACATTAATAAATCCATCGATAACCGTTTAATTCATAGACAAGTATAGATACTGGTAACAATATATTTTATAGGTTTTTCAGTGATAAATTAATCGATAACCGGTTAATACGTCGATAACAATTACCTATTAATTGGAACATGAACCTTGGTTTACTGAAGGACTTGGATCTCGGTTTTGCCAATGAATCGTTTGTCGCTATCGAAAGACTGGTCGGTTGCCGATAAATTTATTGATGGAAAACCAATGAAATATATCTGTTATGTGCTTTTTTCGGAGCATATAAAATTTGGCCCCCTTTTGGCAAAGTTCAAATCCATCGGTAAAATTCAAAAGCCCATCAGTGAAAGTCAAAGCCCACGACGGAGATGAAGACCAAAATCCCACGACCTAAGACTTTTGGCGAGGCCCGTAGCTAAGAAAGTGAAGACGGAGACCAAAGGCCTACGACCAAGCATTGGCAAGGCCTAGAGCTAAAGAGGCAAAGAAACAAAGCCCTAAATAAAAAATGAACCTCCTGGCGAGATACCTCACCCTAGCGAATACCTCGCCATGATGAGCCTGTGGCAAAGTACCTCGCCCTGGTGAGCCCTCGCCATAAAATGACAAAGGGATAACTCACAATTATTCAACACAACAAGGAGATACGAGCTTAGGAATACCCCCGGGAAGTCCCCCAGATTTTCCCAGACTCAACATAATTAAAGGGGAGCTATGGAGCACTGGCAAACCCCTCCCCATGGCAAGGAAGTCGCGGCATGCCCCTCTGGCAAAAGAGAAATGTGCAGGCCCCTCCTGCGCAGTTATAGGGAATTGGTTTTCCTATATATAGGATTCTTCCTCTCCTCGTATTCACACTCACTCATAACTGTCTTCAGAGCTTATCTCTCTACTTTCTCTCTCTACAATTTTTCCTAGTTCTTGGGAGAATATTTGGGAAGTCCTCTAGATTCCCTTAGCCTTGCCAGGGAAGGTTCGAATAGAGAATAAGGAGTCGACGAGATTCTAAGTTCGGCAGAGGATTTGTTCGACGAGTCAACAAAAGCGTCCCTCGCCAGGTCAAGGCCGTCGCCATAATGAGCTCGCCAACACCTACGAGGTCGACAAGGAGCATCCCTCGCCAGGTCAACGCCCTTGCCTTAATGACCTCGCCAACACCTACGACGTCGACAAGTAACAGCCCTCACCGGTAATACCTTTGCCATTCAGCCAAGGGTCACCCCCACCCCACCATCATCAACACTTCCGACGAGTCAAACCACATCATCATTTACCTGCCATTTTGTTGGGGATTGGTATATTCTCATACCAATTCCCTAGGATTGTCTGACGTATCTAGAACGTGAAAGATCTCCGTCACCCCGATAAGAAACTACGATCGATGTGATTACCACGCAAATTGACCTTTAAAAATATTTTCTTGATTGAAGTCTCATACCAGTAATCTGGTCAATACCTTCCATGTAAACGCAACGCATAATTAACTTATCGATCGTGATAAACTCATTATCTTGATTTTAATTAACACATGTTCGATTTTTATCATGAGCCGTAAGTATAAGTAAACAATGTTCTTAATCGATAAATATATAAACAAGTACCTTGTTTATTCCTAAAGTCTTTGGCTCTGATCTTGAAGCTTTTTGTGATTTTCTATGTAGAAGATTCTCCCAAAAGTCTTTCGATGTATTATCCGGGACTACGTCGCGGTGATGCGTGGACTCCCACTGGATAATTCTCGAAGCCCTAAAACTTGAACAACTCTGAGAATATTCCCAGAGAAAATTTGCAGAATTCGATTTCTGAATATCGTAGAATGTGAATGTGTTATTTCAGGGTTTATAGGGTATCGTATTTATAGGGAATGACCCAACCACTTTGGAGAAAATCTCTCCAACCACACTAGAGATATTCACTCAATGATTTGATTTTAAATAAAATCAATTAAAGAATAAATCGAAAATAAATCTTTTTATGAAAATACCCTAAAATATTTAATAAACCGAATCTTTATATTTTGAAGATTCATATTAAATAAAATTCGAATACATATATATACATATATATATATAAATATAACCACATTTTATTTATTTAATTTTCTCTTTAAATATTTATGTATAAATACCAATATTTAATTTCTCCATTTTTCGATTTAAATAATAATATCATTTTCATTCCAGACCAAAAACTGTTATTATCATAAATCCCAAATCGTAAGTCAGATTGACACTTCAAAAAGATAACTGTACCAGAATTTAATTTCCTACAACTTTGTGGATGTCTTAGGATTAAATTTAATTATCTTTTTCCAGTTTCATTGGCTTACCAAACTTTGGTACTTATGCCACTATTTAGGTTAATCAATGATTTATGACAACAATCACGAGCCGAGTATAATTGGTACATCCTATGCTCAAATGACACATTTAAACATAATTGCGGTATTATCCTCGTGGAGCTACAAAGGGGACTAATGGACATACAAACTCAAGCTAGGATAAAAGTGTAGACTTTTATCAACCTCAATAACATTCCACTATTTCTCTTGGTTGAACTCTTAAGTGTGTATTAATATTTATCTTCCTGATCACATGTCTCCATTGATTTAACAGATGATTGGTAATCAGTTTTCGTTTTATTATGGCACTCATTAAAAGGGTAAGTTTGTCGTTCTGCCCTGTGATGACACTATCTTTTCTTTTTCTATTTACGGATCTGATTATACTATCTTATTCTATGATTATTACGAACTACTCACCCATAGGATAACAATCCGATGAGCTAATCATGAATACTTGTTTATTTCCTACAAACCACAATAAAAGTACTATAAAGATATTATCCCTATCTGCTATTGTTCAACTTATCCCGATCAATAGTTTAATCCCAAAATAAAAGTATTAGGAGCACGTCATTGTACTCTGAAATGATTAAATAAGAGATTATATATTGAAACGTACAAGTCCATGATGCTTAGGACATCAACTGATTCCGATTTGATCATCTAAGCGACCATATCGTACTATCATCAGTGACAGACTTAATTGATCATTTCTGATATAAGTCTAGTCTGTCCAGTATGAAGACACTTCGTACCTGATCAATTTTAACAGTGCCCGGACTGCACTATGACCCGGTAATAGATCACCATATAAAAGTGATTAAATTTATCAATGGTCGTTCACGCCTGGAATTCCTATTTCTAATATAGACCATGGACTTATTTAAGTTCTTTATTCGTGATAGTAAACCTCCTCACGTAGACTACTGTGATGATTTATCATGAAAGCTAAATTAAAGAACTAAGGATCGAACATTCAATTAATTTTCTTAATTGTTACTCTGAGATGACTATATAAAATTATAAACATTAATAAGAACCATTCATTCCTTGGACAACAACCATAATCTTATACAAGCGAGATTAACATCTGAATAGAGGGCATACTGAAATATGTCCAACACGTTCATCACTAACCCTAAACTACGTGAGACTTGATTCTCTTAAACTGAGATACGTAGGCAACCTCGCCCAACCATAAGCAGCGTGGCACGGGCCCGATCTACCTTTATTTTAGCAAGTCTTCCTAAGCCATAAGAGCTCGCCAAGGAAGGGAAATCACAAAGAATCATCAAGAACGCCTCGGAGCTTCATCAAGACAGGATTTCGCCTAGACGAGGACTTTGCCAAGATGAGTACTTCACCTAGACGAGGAGCTTCTCCTAGACAAGGAATTCCCCTAGACGAGCAGCTCACCAAGGAAGGCGGTTCGCCAAGGATCTCCAAGAACAACACAGAGGCTCACCCAAGACGAAATATTCGCCTCCTACTTTGACGATCATTAGTCAACCCGCGTTGACTTAGCATTCAATTATCCACGTGTTCACCGGGTCTAGCTCGGGGCCCGAACTTTGGATCCGACTCTAAGTTAAAGCCATTTTTATGCATAAAAAATATCGCTACCGTTATTGAACTTATCGATGGATTTATCGATGGAAAACCTATAAAATATTTTCATACATATTTATATCAAAACATAGCATCAAATACTAACGTCACAAAACATAAACATAACGAAAGTCCCATACAAAAAATTACATAAATCAAGTCTCAGGCACAAAACATAAACATAAATTGTTGAAACTTGTTAACCAAGTTAGTGTGAAATTTTGGTTGCATTTAGTTTACCTCCTTTGCTAAAGTCTCACATGGATAGATGACAAGAGTTTGGTGATGTTTATATGATAAAATTTTAGGACAAGAGCCAAGCCCTTAGGGTCACCCACGTTTGTAGAATGGAAAAGACTAAAAGAATACACCACCGTCACCACACACGTGCGCGCTGTCGCCATCCGGCCGGATGTGGCGAGGCAAGGTAGGGTGGGTAAACATAATTATTTTTTTCAAAAGTTTAATTGGTATATTTGCTGCAATTAAACAAGAATTACGAAAAGTAGCTCGATTATCGAACATTTGCACTCGAAAAGATTGACCGAAAAATTACTTATATTTTCCAGCAATAATCGACCGATAATTATAAAAAAGATAAGGATTAGCAGAGATTATTTACCGAGACCCTTCTTTCGAGCGATGATCGCTCGATTATCGTTCGATAATCCCGATATCTCGATCCTTCTATATTTATATAATATAAATATATAAGAAGTGTTATAAACGTTGAAAAAAAGGCCAATTGGGCCTTGGGCCTATTAGGAAGAGGGCGTGTCTATAAGCAGAGCGTGGAAAATAAGTTTCATTTGCCGTCTGATCTCTTTCTCTCTCTCTTACAGAGCTCCTCTGTTTCTCTCTCCCACAATCATGGTGGTTGATGATTCCATGGCCATGACGTTCTCCATCCTCATCGCTCGCCCTTCTTCGGCCAGATTCTTCTGCGTTCACTCCAAGAGGTACTTCTTTTCCTTTGCTCTCTCATTCCTAGATTCAATTTCTGTTAAGACATCGAAGAGATCTCGAATCCTTTGACTTTTCTTGTTGTTGATGGATTCGACGGTTTCGATTCCTCGAGCTTTCCGAGATTCTGGGCCTAGGCTTGTTTCTGTAGAGTAACCCGTTACATTTGTGATTGGGAAACTAGGCTTTTGATGGAGGGGAGATACAGTGGAGACTGACATGGCGATCGAGCTGGTTTTTGATTAATTTACTAGTTAGATTGTTTATTTGAAATGGCAACGATGATCGATTAGCAGAAGCCACGAGGAATTTGAATTGGATTGGATTGGAACTGGAAATGGGTGACACTCGCCTCACAGCTCTGTCCATGGAGAATCATCACCCTTCCACGATGTTGTCCATGGACTCGAGCGCGTCTTCGTCGCACGACGATTTGGATTTGGAGATGAGCCGTCAGATCGTGCTCACGCAGCCTCCGGACATAAACTTGCCGCTCTCTGTGGAGCGAAGCCCGCCTTTGCAACCGTGGAATCCTGAGTCCTGCGAGGTTCTCGATGTGGCGCTCGGTGCGCAGGTTTATGACGCTGAGAGCCTGATCAGCGTTCCCAAGATCGTTCGTAAATGTGCCAAACGGGTCGACAGCATATGGGGCGCCTGGTTTTTCTACAGTTTCTACTTCAAGCCTGCCTTGAGCGAGAAGTCAAAAGCAAAGATCACTTACAACAGCAACGGAGTCTCGGGGTTTGACAAGTCTGACCTCAACCACGACGTTTTCATGGTCCAACACGACATGGAGAACATGTACATGTGGGTCTTCAAGGAACGTCCTGAAAACGCTCTCGGAAAGATGCAGCTGAGGAGCTATATGAACGGGCATTCTCGCCAGGGCGAGCGCCCGTTTCCCTTTAGTGCAGATAAGGGGTTTGTTAGATCTCACAGGATGCAACGAAAGCATTACAGGGGCTTGTCGAACCCTCAGTGCATGCACGGGATCGAGCTCATCCCTTCTCCCAAACTCATGGGGTTCGGGGAGGAAGAGCAGAAGCGATGGGTGGAACTCACCGGACGAGAATGGAATTTTATGGTCCCGCCCGAGGCGAGCGATTTTGGCCTCTGGAGAAACCTTCCCAACACTGATTTTGAGCTCGAAAGGCTCCCTTTACCGGTGAAGAACGCACCAAATCCTAACCCCAAGAAGATGCTTAATGGCTCAGGGCTAAACTTGTCAAATAACCCTTGTAGCAATGGCAGTTCCGAGGGTTTGGACCTCTCGCCAAGCAGTAAAAGGAGGAAGGCCTTCTTCCCGAACGATTGCTACCTGGCGATCAACACTCCATCAGATCAAATTCACCAAAACGAGCCACACTGGAGGAATGAATTCACCGGTGTGATGAAAAACATCCACGGGCCAGTGACTGCTGCAAAGACAATCTACGAGGACGAAGAGAGCTATCTGATAATAATAAGTTTGCCCTGTGTTGATCTTCAGAGGGTAAAAGTTTCATGGAGGAACACTCTCACCCACGGGATCATCAAAGTCTCCGGCGTTAGCACTTCTCGCATGCCCTTCATCAAGAGACGCGACAAGATTTTCCGGCTCGTTGACCCGTCTTCCGAGCACTGCCCTCCAGGCGAGTTCGTGAGAGAAATCCCACTCTCGACCCGAATTCTTGAGGACGCCAACATAGAGGCATACTACGACGGGCCCGGGTCTGCGCTCGAGATTCTGGTGCCGAAACTGCGGGCGGAGCCCGAGGAGCACGAGATCCGAGTCTGTTTCCTCCCCCACCTCGGAGGCAAAAACGATCTCATGTTCGCTTGAGATTCACCGTTCGGGAGGTTTTATTGTGTCTCTAACTCCGTAATCTGTATCATACATTGTGTTTTACAGAATTGAAGGTTTAATCTGTAATCAGTCGTTGTTTGTACAGATTTACCAATTTGGTTGTCTTTTTTTTTTTTTTTTTTTTTTTTTCTGCTTTCAGGATTGAAAAGTATTTTGGGGAACTCTCTTATACAATGTTTCCTCTATTCGATCATGGGAATTATCAATGCTATTTTATTGCTAATTTTCGAACTTTTAATCATTAATATATATAATGTTTATTCCAGATTTTTCATTTTTTTTTCTTTGGTCAAGTTACTGTTTTTTTTTGTTTTTTTTTGTTTTTTTTGCTAAACTCTCTTAAATAGATTTAAATATTAAAATTTAATCGGTACTCTTAAACTAAATACTCAAAAAAATCCAAGGCATAATGAGGAACCACTATGTTTCAATACGTAATTAAATATTAATAACACAACACTTATAAATAATTCATTTTAGGGAAGGTCATAATAGATCATTCCTTTTTATTTCTTGTGTGTAAATCGATGGTCAAGATTGTTCTACAATGTCTCCTCGATCTCATTATCATGGGAATTATAGAATGTTCACAATGATAAGAAGTAGTGATTATTTGGAGTTGGAGAGTTGATGAATCGTGTATGATTTCGCCACGTGGTTGCGCCGAACAGTGTTCAACTTGTCGTGATTCGTATAATTCAATAATCGCATGAATTATTGTTATTTGTTTTTCATGTGTCTGTCCAACTGGGAGACACACGATAGCTAGTGACTTCTCTGTTGTAAAAATCCAGAGAGATTCAAAGAAAAAACACTCACTTTTTTTTTTTTTTTTTGGAAAGCAACGTTGCTATTATTGAATTGCAATTGGCTTTAATTAGTGATTAGATTGCTTTGTTGACTTAAAAGGAGAAATGTAAGCGTGCCACGTCAGAAGCTAATGTCAATAATGTGAAATGGTGGGTCCCTATGTCAAAGATGGCACATGTGAAGAGCGTTGTAACCATTGAAATGGTTTGAATAGATTGATTAGAGTTTTGGAAGACAATGGTGAATAAGATAATCAACGACAATAGGTGGGGAATTTTACATGACTCAACTCCGTTATTTAATGGATGTTTCGAGCTCGAGGGCCAATGCTTTCGGAAAATGGACCTTCATCTGAGATCTTTCGATGCCAGTAAGGAAGGATGGGTGGTCAGAATTTTGACCAACAATTTGTGATATTAAATGCACTACGCGATATCTTCTCATGCGAACAACCAAATTCGTAAATCCAATCTTGAATTGGAAACTTTGCTTACACATTTCTATATTATATTTGCTGGGATTTACTTAATGCCCTGAATGCGCTCAAGATCCAATCTTGATCACTTATCTTAGATTATAGATACACAAATACACCCAAATAATATATGAGAAACAAATAAGAGAAAACAAAGACGAATAAATTCGATGATACATATCGATATGTGTTTGAATTTAACTCATACTTGATTCGCCTCCTCAACGTGCTTAACGTTCGTTCGGTCGTAATCTTCTTAAAATATAACGGGACGACCACAAACTTCGTAGTACTTCGAGGTTGCTGGCGAAGTGAAACTTTTTAACTCCGTTACCAAAACACTCACGACATAAAAAACATTGTTAAGCATGAAAATTGAATTTTCAGAGCGAAAAATTGAGATGCAAATTCATATCAATTAGAGAGTTTTGAGAAAAAGTTTTCAATGGTGTGTCGAAATTGTTCAAGGTCAATGTCAATTTATGGATGCCGAAGGAAGACAATAAATTGATTCACAATCAATTTCGTAACGTTTAATAATAAATTACAATTAATTCAAAATTCAATAAATGGAATTTAATTTCCGCAACGTCCGTAATCAATATGACCGTTGTGCGTAACGTTTAACATCAAAACAAATCGTATTAATTTGAGAGAACATTCGTCTCGAGTGTTCGACGTTTTGACTCATTCGATTCTAACTCTTTTTCAATTCAACTGCAATATTCTCTAACACGTACATTCTCTATGAAACTTTGTATTGTTAATTCATAAAGAATGTAGTCTTACAAACGTCTCGCGCGATCATTGTCTTTTCTCTTATGAATTCGATCTTTATCTTTTTCTTTATGACCGTTTCCTTGACCAGTCTTCTTCTAAAACTAAGGTCCTTATTTATAAACTCAATATACTGTTTGTTGATGCCGTTTTTTGGATCAAACACTAAAAAGGCCCATCTGTTGATGTAGGGCCTGGCCTAATGTCGTTTGATGACGTAGCGGGCTTCTGTTGACTTTGGATGAGCCTTGGTCAGCCTTGTTTCGTGGATGAAAGATTTTGTTGTCAATGATCGTTCTGCCCAGATCCCGTTGACCTTGGGGTGGTTGTCATTGACTTCAGGGTGAGGTTTTAATTGACCAATACGAGGACCCTGAGCGGGCGTTCCTGGAACTTACAAGATCAAAAGTCTCGTTGCTGTTCGGGGTCTTAGGCGATCCGGTGTTCACCACCAGGCCAAGGGCCGGGGTTACAGGTTCTGAAACTGCTCGGATCGTAGGTACCAGCGAATGGGGGAGTGCTTTTGACTAGGAAGTGAACCCTGGGAGGTTAGACTCTCGACCTGATTTGGCTTGTTCTAGTCCGGGCTGAAACTGTCCGTAGAGTCGTGGTACCTGATTCAGGTACGGGGACTAGGAGACAGAACTTAGGCCGCATAGAGCTTAGAACAAGGGCAGGTGGGGTCTTGGACCTTCCCTAGAATTTTCTCTAGGGAATCCGTCTCGGAGTAATCCCTCGGTCGTCCAGATCTTAGTGAAAATTCCCCTAGGTTGGACCCTCCGTCCTGAATAGTGGGCCCAAGCTCGTGTCCCCAAGCTATACCCACAGCCGCGTAATGGACTGGAGATAGACTGGGCACCGCCTAGAACTGAGCCTATCAGGCGGGTCGTGGACCATGTAAGAATTTCACCAGGGCTTTCGCTTTTCGTAAATCTCTCACTTCTCGGACCTGAAAAAAGGGAACACCCGAGGTCAAGGAAAACAGGGGGGTTACCCCCTGATTCCCCTCCGACGCTCAACATTAGAACGGTATTTGAGGGGAGGCGAGTATATCGGGGGTAGAGAGAGAGAACTCGAGAATATTCGAGTGAATTCGAATGAGTTACCGTTTAACTGAACTAAGCTTCTATTTATAACAGGATCCGGGGGTCTAAGCGTAGTAAAATATTTGTGGCCCTACACGTGGCCGATGGGGGCCAGCCCCACGCAAGTGGGCGAGGGAGAGCGCCCACATGTGGGCTGACGCGCGCAGGTGGGTCCTGCAGGATAAGGCAACCCCTGGATCCGCCACGTGGCCCAATCTTGGAGGCTATCTCCTCTGTGGGTCCCACTGAAGGAACTTCGAAGCTTTTTTTGCTCCCGGGTCCGTTTTTCGCAAATTTTATGTCGTTTTTGGGTGTTTTCATATTTTTATGAACACCGTGACACATTGTTTTTTGAAAACGGGCCTCCGGAGGGCGTTTTGGGTTTGAAATTGATTAATTCGATTTATAATATTATTTAAAAGATTAATCAAATTATAAAGTTAATTAATGGAAATTAGTACGATAATTTTTCCTTAAATTAATTTATTCGAAAAAATCAATTCCGAGAATTACCCGTAACATTAACCCCCAAGTTTTACGGGAATCCGTGATCTCTGTGAAACTTCTATAAATTCGAGGTGGGCCCTCTCATTTTCATAGTTTCGAGACGGACGCGGCTCACAGACTTACTTCGAAGTAAGTTTTTCGAGCTCGCGTAACTTTTGATTCCGTTATCCTTTTCAGGTGCCGTTTTCTCCGGTGTGTTGCTGTTTTAACGGAGTTTAGCATAGCTCGGTTTTTGTAACACGATCTTTGGATCAATTTTTTGTGAAAATCACGTGGAAATCGAGTCGATTCGTGAAAAATCGACTTCGAATTCCTTCTGGCGCCAATGGAGAACCACCATACCGGAGCCCTTACCGCCCAGCCAGCCACCGCCGTCGCCGGAGAGGACTGTCATCGGGGTCGACTGAGTCAACAGAGGAAGAGAACAGTGTCAGCGAGGCACGGGGGAGTGCGGGCTCGCCTTTGTGTGGGTCTGGCAGAGTCGGGCCAGCCATAGGCGGCGCGCTGCAGCTCGCCGTTGCCGGAGGAGGTCCCCACGAGGCCTAGGAGGCCGCTGCGAGTCCATCGGGGGCGGTGGCTCGCGATGGCGTGGCCGGAGGAGGCCGGTCGGCGTTGAGCCCTTCGCAAGGGCTACGCGGGGTCGCGTTCGCCTGTGGAGGCGCAGGGTGGCTCCCCATCGCCCGCGATGGATCCGCTGAAGACCTCGTTTCTGGGGTTGTTGTCCGCTGGGGAGGTCGGAGGTGCCGGAGTGGGCCGGCGTTCTTCGTGTGGGGCTTGTCCCACAAATTCGGTGGTGGGCGCCACGGCGGCGCCCGTTGCCGATGGGGAAAGGTCCCCCGAGGT
Source organism: Parietaria judaica (assembly GCA_954871525.1). Lineage (NCBI taxonomy): Eukaryota > Viridiplantae > Streptophyta > Magnoliopsida > Rosales > Urticaceae > Parietaria > Parietaria judaica. The sequence goes on from OX940868.1 coordinate 8,151,290, forward strand.
CCGGGGGGGCCCAGGCGGTCCCGGGTCTGGGATCGCCGGCCGGCGAGGAGGCCGGAGGTGGTTGGTGGGAGCTTGGCTCCTCATCGGTGGCCGTGGCGATCGGGCCGGCCAAGGAGGTCGCAGCGACGCCTGCCAGCGGCGGAGGAGGCCAGCGTGGTGATCGGGAGACCGAGGTGGTCTCGTCCGCGTTGGTCCCATGCGCTCGTGAGGCCGTCGGTGGCCGAAGAGATTCGGTTCCCTTAGGGGGTCCGACCTGGTTTTGGGAGTCTCTGGTGGGCCCGGGTTCTTTTGGCTCAGGTCCCCGGGGGTCCCATGTTCTTAGGAGCGCGTCGACCTTTTTCCTATCCCATCCGGGCGGGGACTGCGTATTAGTTTTCGGGCCGAGGTCGAGGGTCGGAAATTCCGCCTCGACCGTTTCGTGAGGGTCCTCCACACCCAGGTTTGGGCCGGGTAGTTGCCTGCTGGCAGCCTCTTCGGCTGACTTAATTCAGGCTTTATCTCCGTCCCCCAAGGGGGTTCTGGGGGAATTTCCTGGCGAGGTTCCTCTACGGGATCCGTTTATTCTTTCTGGTGCTCCTCTAGTTGTTGCAGGTACCCAATCTGTGGTCGTTGACGCGGGAGGGCCGCATCATAGAGCCGGCATAGCAGGCCGGTCATGCCCGATTTTCTATCGGCATGATAGGGCATTGCCTGGATATGATTATTAGGTCCCTACTAGGTTCTAGTTTGACCCGCTGCTTGATTTTTTTTACATTGATGTCCCGAGCGTTGTCACCCCTCATGACTTGGAAGCCTTCTTTCGCGACGAAGGGCTGGTTTCCATCGTTGGGGTTCGTGAGCCGGCGGAGGGCTCTGTACCCAGCCGACCTCCTGAGGGTATTGTGGCGGTACCTCTGGAGAGCATCCGCCTCGGCTTTATTCTTCCGGTCCCTCCCTTGCTGGAGGGGCTTTTAAAAAGGGAGGGATCGCGGGATTTTTGCTCCTTATTTGGAACGGTCGGCGTGAGTTCGATCGGGGTGGATTCCGGCCCATCGCCTTTTCGAGCCGCGTTGGAATCTTTCGGCGGGATCCCAGACCTTGAATGGTTTCCTTTTTTACTTGCTTACAAGTTCTCATATATTTTGATGATAATCATGTCGTCTCTGTTTGCCTTGACATCTGACGCGTTTACTATTTGCAAGTATGATAGGGGGCAAAAGAGTTGCCAGCAGCGCGGGGCCGTGTTCTACTGTTCCCCCGGCGGGCCGTGACCATTGTGCCACACGCGCCTCGTCTGGCAGGGTCGAACGTCAGATCCTGAGGAAGTCCATCTCTCGGGGGAAATCCCCCGACTCGGGTCCTGGTTCTTCGTCTTCACGCGCTGTGGTGCCTTTCCATGATATGCCCCAGACCCTGTAAGAGTCATCGGTCTTCGAGTTCGCTCCGCCGATAGAGGAGCTACTGTCTGCCGGGTCGGTCCCCCCTTCTGTATGTTCCTTTTTAGCGCATGTTTGTTTTTCTGGACACGTTTCTGGCTTTTTGTGACTTTATTTATGATTCTCCGCAGATTCCCTCGGTATTTGCTTCCAACGCTCCTGGGTTTTCTGGCCCCGTTCATGATCTGCGCGTCTAGGGACTTCTTACGCAAGAAATTGCGTCTCTCAGGGGTCGGATCGATAGCGGGAAAACCAAGAGTATCAGGTCCGGACCGAGACCGCCCAACACGACATGAACGTGGCCCTGCGCCTGCTGCGGGAGGCTCAGGGGAGCCGGGAGAAGCTGGTGAGCCAGATGACCCGAGGATCCTCGGAGTTTCACAAGTTTTCCGCTGCGCTGATGTCGTCGCGGAGCAAGCTTGAGGCACTCGAGCTGCAATTGAATAATATCCGGAATGGCGGTGTCGAGGCGGGTGAAGCTCGCCTTTTGGACGGCTTTGCCTCATGCTTCATAGTTCTGGTAATGGGGAACATCGTAGTTTCATTTTCTGTTGCCTTTCTGGCAGAACAATTCACCCTTCCGGCTACCACTTGGGCGTTTCTCGCGCCGTACATTGGCGCTATCCCTGATCCGACTCTGATGCTAGACTTCAATTTTCCCGTCGCCGTCCCAGACTTTGGCATTCTGGCGGGCTTCCCGGACGATTTCGGGGTCGCCGCCAACAATGCTGTCGTCAGCGGCGGCCAACAGCCACCAAAGGGTTTCGGTGCTCGCATCCCTTTGGAGCATGACGGCGGCGAGCGGTCGGTGGACAGAGATGACCCAACAGAGTGACGTTGCTTTTTTAGGACGTAGCAGTAGCTTTCTTTGGTTTTTTTGTAACCCGTCGACGTCTGTGTATCTCCATTTTCGTCTGAGATTGTAGATCCCGCCGTCTGTGGCGGATTTTTGCACGTACCTGCCGAGGTACTAGCTATAAATATTTGACAATCTCGGTCTCCTCAGGAGATGCGACGGCATATATGATATCTTCTGCGCGCCGATCAGAGCATGTCGGCTTTTGTTGTGGTATATTTAAGGGTTTCTGTACTTTTCTCGTTTTTACCCCTTTTTCGTCTGTTGCAGGTGCTCATTCTCCCAGGCAGTTTGGCTTGATTTCGAGCCTTCTCACCGGCGGGTATATATTTTGTTGCCGTCCGGTGTACTTTGCGCTTTGGAGCGTATCCCTATCTCCCGAGCTTCTTATCGAGTTTTTTTGGGTGATCCTTCGTGCTTTTAGACTTCGTGCCAGAGTTGCATCTCTGGTCTTGTGGTCCAGACTTGGTGCTTGAGAGCTGACCTACGGTCTCAGACTAGGTGCTTGAGCCGGCGAGATCGAGGTCTGTGCCACGCTAGGACTTTATACCGGGAAGACGCTTATGAAGCATTTTTCTTTTCTCGAGGTTTGCACTTACGAGGCGGATTATTGTCTCAGGTGCCGAAGTTGGCGCCTGGGGGGGCGGCTTACGGTTTCGGGCTTAGTGCCTGAGCAGGCGGGATCGAGGTCCAGGCCATGCTAGGAATTTGCGCCGGGAGGACGCTTATGAGGCATTTGGCTTTTTCCGTGGTCTGCGCTCACGAGGCGGCTTACTGTCTCGGGTGCCGAGGTTTGCGCCTGGGGGGCGGCTTACAATTTTGGACTTGATGCCAGAAGTGAGGTTCTGGTCTTTTGCCAAAGTCTGCGCTACAAACGGCTTACGGTTTTGGACTTTTAGTGCCAGGTTTTACGCCCCTGGTGCTTTTCCGAAGTTGGCGTTTGTGAGCGGCTTACCGTCTCGGAGTTAATGGCTGGATCACCGGGATCGAGGTCTGGGCCTTCTAGGTCTCTATGCCAGAGTAGGTGGGGTCAAGGCCCGAGCCGTACTAGGACTTTCGTGCCAAGTGGCGCTGCTTGGTATTTTTACCGATTTTTGCATTTTGAGCGGCTTACTTCTCCGGTTTTTTCTTTACATGTCTCTGCCTATTCCGGTAACCCCCCAGTTTTTGAGTAATCGGTTAAGGTTAGGGAAAAACTATACAAGTAGAGAAAAGTATGATAATAGAAAAAGAGAATTCTATTGATTGACACTTCTTGTGGTGCCTTCTTATACATAGGTCGGTAGCCGGAGCTATTCCTGGTCCGACTAGAGTACTTGTGGTGGCGACATTGGCTTAGACATTTCCCCGTGAGGTTTTTTCCTGTATTGGAGCTTTTGACTTTTGGCTTCTTCTAAGCTTCAACTTGGATTGGAACATTCTGGGAATTTCTTACCCCAGATTGGTCGGGTTCCAAGTCGTCACTCAATTGATTGGCTCCAACTCGTATTTCAGACATAGCTTCGGGTGCGTAGCCCGGCCTTTCATCGCGCATCACTTATTGATAGTACTGCTTCAGGTGTTCGACGTTCCCCCCATCTCGTCCAGTCGGTAGGTCCCATATCGGATGACCTTGGTGACGCGGTAGGGTCCTTCCCAGGTTGGCCCCAATACGCCGACTCCCTGGACTTGCGTGTTTTGCCCCGCTTTTCTTAGGACCAAACTGCCTTCGAGAAAACGTCTCGCCTTGACTTTGGAATTATAGTATCGCTCCACAACTCGTTTCTGGGCCGCCAGATGTGTGTAGGGGTCGTTCCTCCTTTCTTTAAGGAGGTCGAGCTCAACTCTCAAGGCTTCCGAGTTTTATTCCGGGTCGTAGAGTTCGACCCGGGGCGAAGGTACCGTGATTTAAGCAGGGATGACTGCCTCGACGCCGTATGTTAGAGCGAACGGAGTTTTCCCTGTTGAATTCCTGGCGGTGGTACGGTATGCCCAGAGTACTGCGGGTAGTTCCTCGGCCCATTTCCCCTTCTTTTTGTTGAGCTTCTTTTTCTGAATCGCCTTGATGTCCTTATTGACGGACTCGACTTGGCCGTTGGCTTGTGGGTAGACTGTGGAGGAATAAGTGTTGTTGATCTCGAGATCTTGGCAGAATGACCAGAGATCCAGGTTGTTGAACTGCTTGGCTTTGTCGGTGATGAGCGACTCGGGTATCATGTGTTGACAGACTATGTTACGCCAGATGAAGTTTGTCGTGTTTATTTGTGTGATCTTCGCCATGGGCTCTGTTTTGACCCATTTGGTGAAGTAATCGATGGTTACTATAGCATATTCCACTCCTCTCGGGTCTTTCAGAAGTTTTTTGATCAGGTCAATACCCTATTTTGCGAAAGGGCGAGGAACCAACACCGAGCAGAGCGGGACCGCTGGCTGTCGCGGAATCTGTGCGAACCGTTGAAATTTGTCACACCTTCGTGCCATTTCGGTGGAGTGTTTTCTGAAAGTCGGCCAGAAGTACCCTTGCGTCAGGGCCTTCATCGCCGCCCTGCGTAGTGGTTCCCGCAAACTCCTTTGTGGATTTTTCGGAGGACCAGGCTGGCGTCCTCCTCATCAAGGAATTTCAGAAGAGGGTGTATGAAACCTTGCTTATAGAGCTCCCCGTTTTGTAACACATATCTTGTTGCACGGAACTTGAGTTGCCTAGTTTCTTTGCGGTCGGCCGGAGAGTACCGTGTTTCTGGTATTCTGCTATCGAACTTATCCAGTTTCCGCTGGCTTTGTCCGATACGATGAGGATTCCTCCGTGGGTGACTGTGCGCGCCATGTTTCATGTGCCCGATTGCCGGTGGTGTCCAATTTTTTGGCGGGTACTCCTGAGGTATCGGAAGCTTCGGGCTTCTTTATCGAGGGCTGCTCGAGGGCTTTGATTTGAACCTTTCCCAGTTCGTCGTCGTCCGCTCCAGAGGCCATTCTGGTCAAGGCGTCCGCTTCCGAATTCTCGGCCCGGGGAATTTGTGTGTTCTTGTACCATGACAGTGGCTCCAGGCGACGTTTCGTTTCCGTCAAGTATGCCACCATGTGATCTTCCTTTTCATGGTACTCTCCTTCCACTTGCTTCACGATTAGCTGGGAGTCGGAGTGGATTCGGAGGTTTTTTACCGTGAGTTTGTGTGCGATTTGCAGTCCAGCTAGCAATGCCTCGTACTTGGCCTCGTTATTCAAGGCCTTGAATCCGAAGCGTATGGCGTAGCAGAGCTTTTTCGCCTTCGGGGTTGGTGAGTACTATCCCGGCTCCTTAACCACGCGCGTTCGCAGCGCCGTCGACGTGTAGATACCAAAATGGCCCGTCTGGATGATTTTTCCTTTTAGGTGCCTTTAGTGGTCTGTCGATCTTTCTTCTGTTTCGAGTTCGGTTTCGTAGGTGAACTCAGCGATGAAGTCAGCCACAGCCCTGCCTTTGATGGCGACCCTAGGCTAGTACTCGACGCCGTATTCTCCCAGCTCTTGTGACCAGATAGCCATGCGTGAGGAAGTGCCTTTGAGAAGCGCCTTCTGGACCGGTTGTTTGGTCCTCACGACTATTTGGTGAGTCTGGAAGTACGGGCAAAGATTTTTCTCAGAGGTGACTAGGGCCAGGGCTAACTTCTCCATCTGTGTGTAATGCGTCTCAGCGTCCAGAAGGGCTTTGCTGATGTAGTAAATCGGAAATTGCCTCTTGTCTTCCTCCCGGACCAGTACGGCGCTCACAGCTCGAGTGAAGACCGAGAGGTATAGGTAGAGCGACTCCTCCTCCTTCGGTTTTGACAGCAAGGTTGCTGACCCGAGGGAGGCTTTCAGCTCTTGGAAGGTTGTTTCGCATTTTTCTTCCCAGAAAAAGTTCTTTCTGACTTTGAGGGCCTGAAAGAACGGTTGACATCGGTCAGTGGATTTTGAGACGAACCTTCCTAGAGCGTTGATCCTACCGTATAGGCTCTGCACCTCCTTTATCCGTTGGGGACTCCTCATTTCGAGAAGGGCTTTAATTTTCTCGGGGTTGGCTTCGATTCCATGTCTATTGACGATATATCCCAAGAATTTTCCAGATTCGACTCCGAAAGCGCACTTGTCGGGGTTTAACTTCATCTGATACTTTCTCAGCAACAAGAATGTCTTTTGCAGATCATCGACGTGGTTGTCCTCCCGAAGGCTTTTCACGATCATGTCGTCAACGTATACTTCCATGGTCTTTCCGATAAGGGGGAGAACATCATTTTGACCAGGCGTTGGTACGTGGCTCCGGCGTTCTTGAGTCCGAATGGCATAACCTTGTAGTACTAGAGACCGCGGTCGGTTACGAATGCCGTGTGTATCTGATCGGGCTAATGTATCCGGATTTGATTGTACCCCGAGTACGCGTCCATCATGCTCATGAGTTGGTGGCCGGAGGTAGCGTTCACTAGTTCGTCGATCCTCGGGAGTGGGAAACAATCTTTGGGATACGCGGCGTTGATATCGGAGTAGTCTATGCAGATCCTCCATTTCTCGTTCGGCTTTTTCACCATCACCACGTTGGACATCCAGTCGGGGTATGTGACTTCTTTGATGAATTTTTAGCGGCGATGAGCTTATTGACTTCTTCGTTGATCGCCTGGTATCGTTCAGGGTTGAAGGCGCATTAGCGTTGTACCTTCAGCACCTTTCCCTCCTCTATGTTTAACCGGTGGACAGCGATCTTTGGGTCGATGCCGGGGATGTCGGCGGGTGACCAGGCGAATACGTCTTTGAACTCTCTCAGGAACGCTGTCAGTTTGGTCCTGATCATGACCGGGAGTTGGGCTCCGATCGTGACCGTCTTTTCGGGCCGATCTTCTTCTATCGGGATCTGTGTCACTTCTGACGACGGCTCCATGGTTTGCGCCTATCATCTCTACGGTCCAGCTCACCAAACATCCTTGCGTCCCAAGGGTAGTCGGGAAGTTCTTCCTCGAGCTGGTGCACCGTGTTCAACCGACTCGTTCTTCCCGGACTTTGTCTCCTGAGCATAGCAGTTGCGGGATTCCTGCTGACTACCTTTCATAACTCCTATTTCGTTGTCAGTTGGGAATTTTATGAGCAGATGAAACGCAGATGCGATGGCTTGCAGCTTGTTGAGGCTAGGCCCCCCTAGATGATGTTGTAGGCGGAAGGTTGATCCACCACGAGGTACCTGACCATTTTGGTGGTTAGGTACCCGTCTTCCGAGCCGAACGTCGTGGGCAGTGTGATGGCGCCTTCGGTGAAGACATGTTTCCCGTTGAATCCGTAGAAGGGTGTCCTTAGTGGCGTAGGGACGAGTCCCCTAAGGTTCATCTAGACCAAGGCGGCTTTGAAGATGACATCAGCCGAGCTTCCGTTGTCGACCAGAACTCGCCGTACTCGGTTGTTGGCAATAAGGATATCGGTTACGATGGCGTCATTGTGGGGGTGAGAGATTCTCCGAGCCTCCTGCTCGGTGAAAGTAATTTCTTGGCTGGGCAGCACGTGGGATATTCCCCCTTGGTGAGTGATGTTGATTTGGTGTGTGTCCTGATCTTCTCCGAGAGACCGGGCGTATCGCTTCCGTTGGTTGCTCGGGCGGGTCCCGCAAGCTTAAGGCAGAAAGCCTGACACATCGTGGCGGGTGAACATTTCTTCACTCGCATGTTGAATCGATACTTTACCAGGTGGAACGTTGGGTCGGTGGTGCCGTTGTAGGTGAGGTTTAGTGGGAACCTCAAGTCTCCATCGAGATCTTCGGCGAGGTGTAGCGGGAACCTCAAGTCTCCATCGAGATCTTCGGCGAGTAGGCTACTAGCAAGAGGGGAAAGGTTTCCTTCAGCCATGCTTCGAGCGACGGGGTCGGTACTCTTGGTGAGTTCGAGGGCTTCTTCGGGGCTTTCCTCTGCTCCTTCGTTGGTGTATTTTCCTTCGAAGTGTTTGGAGATGAGCCCCGTTAATTGGAAAAGACTTTCATCAACTCGGGCCAGTCTCTCTTCATTAACAGCTGGCTCATGACGGGTGCTTGCCTCTGGCAGGATACGGACCTGCTTTCGACGGGCGTTCACCTTCGCCGGAGTGTTCAGAGCGATGCTCTCTGTAGGGTGAGAGGGAGTGCCTTCCGTTGATTTGGATGACATCTCCTTGGTTTGATGAAACCAATTTCTGCTTGCTGATTACTGGTGGGGTATTTAGAAGAGTGAATTTGTTACCCTCTGCTTCTAGCGCCAAAATGTTGATGCCATTTTTTGGATCAAACATTGAAAAGCCCATATGTTGATGTTGGGTCTGGCCCAAAGTCGTTTGATGACGTAGCGGGCTTCTGTTGACTTTGGATGAGCCTTGGTCGACCTTGTTGCGTGGATGACAGATTTTGCTGTCAATGATTGTTCCACCCAGATCCAGTTAACCTTCGGGTGGTTGCTGTTGACTTCAGGATGAGGTTTTAATTGACCGATACGAGGACCCTGAGCGGGTGTTCCTGGCACTTACAAGATCAAAAGTCTCGTTGCCGTTCGGGGTCTTAGGCGATCCAGTGTTCACCACCAGGCCAAGGGCCGAGGTTACAGGTTCTAAAACCGCTCGGATAGTAGGTACCAGCGAACGAGTGGGTGCTTTTGACTAGGAAGTGAACCCTGGGAAGTTAGACTCTCGACCTTATATGGCTTTTTCTAGTCCGGGCTGGAACTGTTCGCAGAGTCGTGGTACCTGATTCAGTTACGGGGACTAGGAGACAGAACTTAGGCCGCACAAAGCTTAGAACAAGGGCGGATGGGGTCTTGGACCTTCCCTAGGATTTTCTCCAGGGAATCTGTCTCAGAGTAATCCCTCGGTCGTCCGGATCTTAGTGAAAACTCCCCTAGCTCGGACCATTAGTCCTGAATAGTGGGCCCAGGCTCGTGTCCCTAGGCTATACCCACAGCCGCGTAATGGACTAGAGATAGACTAGGCACTGCGTAGAACTGAGCTTATCAGGCGAGTCGTGGACCGTGTAGGAATTTCACCAGGACTTCCGCTTTTCATAAATCTCTCGCTTCTCAGACCAGAAAAAAGGGAACACCTGAGTGTTGATGTGCAAATTCGTTTCGTAAATTGGAATTGTGAAGTCATTAATTAAATTTTTAGATTAAATTGTCTATGACCTAAGTTAAGAGTATATTTAAATATTCTTACGAAATTGGGCTTGTGAAATACAAGGTCCAGAAGCCCACTAGTCACTTAATTGTGTTTGGGCCCGAGCAAAGCTTAAAGCCTTGAAGGCAAGATGTTCGTCTGAGAAGAGTAATCTCAAAAGAAGTCCAAACAAGGTTCCAAAGGAAAAATCCGAGCAAAACTCAATGTCTCACTTCGAAACAACACTTGGTTAAAACCAACACCCAAGGCTCCTCCTAGACTAATTTTCTCAAAAGGGATCCGAGGAGAAGTCGAATAAAATCTATGGGCAGAAGAAAGCCCTATATTTGAGCACGAGCAGACCTGGTCAACCACCTCAATTCAAACACCCAAAGACCAACCTAAAAAAACGGCCACGACTTGAATTCAAACCCCATGACGACCAGTCAAGGTCCACTACTACGATGATCTCGCAAGACGTGGCCCACGTGTCAGCTCGGCAGCAATTGAAAGCCCAAACTCAAAGCCACTACCAACGTACACCTACAACGGGCAGAAGCTCAACATCTATAAAAGAAAGAAGGCAGCCCTTTCACACACACGCAAGCATCCACCACTGAGAGAAAAGAGTCTGTGAGAATTCATATCTTCAGAGTGTTTTTCTTTCATTTTCGATCTATCAGGAATTGGCTTGTGGTTCCGATTGATCAATCTTTCTAAAGCAATAAACTTACAGAGGATGTAGTAAACTACCGCATTGGGACGAACCTCTCTAAAAAACTCTGGTGTTTTATTTATTTTCTTCACTCTATAATTTCGTGTGTCATCGTTGATAGTATTTAGGAGGTCAAGATCCACAAAAACCTTAGCATCTTCGAATCGAAATCCCATTCACAATACACTTGACCGTTGGCGTGCGAAACCACGTCAGTTTGGCGCCGTCTGTGGGAAACCTATAATCTCGCTAACTCTGTCGTACTAAGACACAACCATGAGTTCTGAGGAAAATCCTGTCTCTAGCGCCCTGGTCGAGGCAACCCCTGACCAGAGTGCCGAAGAACCAGCCCTAAGAACTTGGCTCCAAGAATAGGCTGCTAAAAATATTGAACTCAGAAGAAAAATTCAGTTTCTCATGAGCAGCCAGACCTGAATCGAACAAAGGCCCTACTCAGTGAACAAAACTGGGCAGACCTCCGGGCAAAGGAATCAAGAGAGGATAAATGCAGTCCACTTTGACTTCCAGGGCCTCAACGATCCCCGATCCAAGAGAACCAATCAGGCGCCTCTCCCAAGGGATCCGCACCCGAATACTACCTGCGGATCCATCAGAGAGCGCGCTTCCCCGTCTGCCTAATCATGGCATCCCCCGCTTCCGAGCCCCAACGTTCGGAACTAACCAGCCTGACTCCGGGCAGAACACTCCTTACCAAGAATCCCGCAATCGTCCAATCGGAGTTCGGTTCTTGAGTCCATCCCGGGCAGAGAGCCCGAACTACTTCACCCCTCAAGGGCCAAGCAATTACTCCCGGCCTTCGGGGAGCAATCAAGCGGGCCCATACTCCCAGCGCCCTCAAGAGGAGCAAGCACCCTAAAACAATACCGAGCTGGAAGAGCTCAAACGGACAATGAGAAGAATGGGAGAGAAACTTTCCAAAGTGGACTCCCAAGTACATCGGTTTGTATCTGCCGCTCCCGAGATCGAGCGGCTGGCTGAGGAATCGACAATAACTCTATTCTCGACGGCGATCACAGACGTTCGATTGAGGCATGGCGGGCAGATTTACATACCCAAGTACGACGGAACCACTGACCCGTAGGTACACCTGAGGGCATTCCGAATCGCCATGGGACGGGCTAACCTAGATATCCACGAACTGGATGCTGGGAGATGCCATCATTTCACTGAAAACCTCACGGGGGCAGCAATGGAATGGTTCTCTAGATTAGAACCAAACTCGATCGATAGCTTCGGTCAGCTGACCATGGTGTTCCTTAAGCATTTCTCCATGTTCATGGAGACAGAAACCACCGTGGCAAATATGTACGCCCTAAAACAAAAGGAAAACGAGCCTTTCACAGATTTCATGACGAGGTTCAAAGCCAAAATGGTCCGAATCGCCGGACTAGCAGACGAAATGGCTATAGCCGCCTTAACCAGCGAATTATGGTACGATTCTCAATTCAAGACCGATATTTTGATCAATAGGTACACCTTGATAGAGGACGTGATCCATCGCGCATCCAATTGGATTAAGCAAGATGAAGAGCACGAGGCCCTAAAGAGGAAATTCGGGTCGTCCCCGAACGTACAAAGGTCTGTGGTGCACCCATCCCAATCGAGGAGCGGGAAACCACCCCCCTTTAAGGGCCCTAGGAATTTAGTTCCTACTAGAGGGTAAAACCCTCAGCACGGGAACTTCCAACATGGAGTACCCCACCTAGGGGGGAAAGCGCACCCCCAGAATCATGTCTACGACCTGAGCGCAGAGGCCGAGGAAGAAACCGAGGCTGACAAGCAAGGGGAACTATACATGAGTGCCGGTGACATGGCACACAACAACAAGGACATGAACGCCTGGTGCGATTTCCACCAAAGGTATGGTCACCATACCAAGAACTACATGGTCCTACGGGCCCGACTTGCCGATAAGTATCTTAAAGGCGAGCTCGGAACTCTCCCGTTAGATTTCTTCAGGTCGGATGGCAAACGAATGGAGCAGACCCGACAGCCCAACGCCGGACCAAGCGCTAAAGCGAGGCCTGAGCAGAAGCAACTGACCAAACTTAACAACGCTCCCCCTCCCAAACGAGGAAAAATCCTCATGGAAGAGGAGCCGGCCGAGCAAGAGTCGGAAGATGTAGAGGAGCCAATGGCTGAAAAAGCCATTGGGCGAATCTATACCATCGTTGGAGGATCTCAGTTCTACGGGAACTCGATCAACTCCGTCAAGGCCCATCAGAGGAGATTAAAGGACGGCCCCGTGGTTCTCCCACGAAATGAACCCGACTTCAAAATATCCTTCAAAGACAGTGAGGCTTCCACCCTGGTTGGACCTCAAGACGACGCCCTAGTCATCACTCTTCTAGTCTCCAGCTACGCGACCTAAAGAATCTTGGTCGTCAATGGTAGCTCGGTGGACGTCATCTTCCTGTCATGCTTACGCAAGATGGGATGGAGAAACGGTCGACACTATAGGGACATTTAGGCTGTCTATAGTCGCCTGTGGAAAAGGCAAGATAAAAAACTTCATCTGGAGACCGTGGATTCATTTAATGAAAGCCGTACTGTATACCTACCACCAAACCATCCGCTTCCCCAGAGAGGATGCAAAGATAGTAGAACTGAAAGGAAACAAGAAACAGGCCCGGGTCTGCTACATGACATCATTCCGGATGTCACACACGTCCCAGACGCGGGCAAAAGCGCTAAAGACCGACCAATAGCATTTAATGTCGGTAAAGGAAAAAGGTCCGGCCCAAAGAAAGGACGACGGCAGCGAAGGCCCATACTTGGAAATGACGCACCAGGTCCAGATCGACCCTCAGAATCCGGATCACAAAGTCGGAATTGGGGTCAACTTGGACAATGACGTCTGGAAAAAGCTGATCCAATTCCTTACAAGGAACCATGACTGCTTCGCATGGTCCCACGAAGACATGCCAGGAATTGACTCGAGCATAACCGCCCATCGCCTCAACGTAGATCCCAGCCACAAGCCAAGGAAACAAAAGAGGAGAAAATTGGGACCTGACCGGGCCCACGCGGTAAATGATGAGGTCAAAAAACTACTGAAAACTGGATCCATAAAGGAGGTGAAGTACCCGGACTTGTTAGCCAATACAGTAGCGGTAAAGAAAAAGAATGGGAAGGCACGAGTCTGCATTGACTTCACCGACCTAAATAAAGCGTGCCCGAAAGACAGCTTCCCTATGCCTCACATCGACAGGCTAGTATAGGCAACCTGTGTGCACGAACTCCTGTCCTTCATGGACTCTTTCTCGGGATACAATAAAATCTTCATGCATCCCGAGGATCAAGAAAAAACCGCGTTCGTAACGGACCGAGGAATTTACTAGTATAAGGTAATGCCCTTCGGACTCAAGAATGCGGGCGCGACATATCAACGACTGGTCAACCAATTGTTCGCTGAACAACTCTGCAAAACAATGGAAGTCTACATCGACGATATGCTCGTAAAATCCGCTAAGGCCATAGATCACGTATCTCACTTAGATGATTGCTTCGCGATACTTAGAAAGTATCAAATGAAGCTTAACCTTGCTAAATGCACTTTCGGAGTAACCTCTGGAAAGTTCCTCAGTTATTTAGTAACTCAACAGGGAATAGAAGCCAATCCTGATCAGATCAAAGCCCTCCTAAATTTTCCCTCCCCAAGGACTGTTTGGGAGATGGAGAGGCTGACCGGGATAATAGCGGCAATCAACCGGTTCATCTCGAGGTCTACGGACAAGTGCCTGCCCTTCTACAAAATTTTCAGGGGCAACGAAAAATTCGAATGGACCAAAGAATACGAAGAAGCATTTCAAGAACTCAAGAGATACTTGTCTACCCCACCGGTATTATCTCAACCGATCATGGGAGAACCGCTACTGCTCTACTAGGCAGTATCCCTCTGAGCCGTTAGCGGCGTGGTCGTTCGGGAAGACAGAGGCGAACAAAAACCAATTTTCTAGGTCACCAAATCGCTGGAGGACGCAGAAACTAGGTACCCCGCTAGGGAAAAACTAGCTTTAGCTATGATAACCTCAGCGAGGAAACTCCGGCCCTATTTCCAATCTCACACCATCGTGGTGATGACAACTCATCCCTTAAGGGTAATACTCCATAGTCCAAATCAGTCGGGCCGACTGACAAAATGGGATGTCGAATTAAGCGAATTCGAACATGCGCCGAGTCCCAAGTGTTAGCCGATTTCCTGATTGAACTCCCAAGGGAAGACCCAACGGAAGAAAAAGGGAACAACGAGTGGCGCCTCGAAGTGGACAGGGCATCAAACATGGGTGGATCCGGGATAGGGATACGCCTGATTTCCCCAACCGGCGAGGTTCTGGAACAGTATTTTAGACTATTACATGCTATAAACAACGAAACGGAGTACGAAGCACTGATAGACGGCTTAAAACTAGCTAAGGCGGTCGGAGCCAGAAAAGTTAGAGCGCACTCGGACTCTAAACTGGTCACCAGCCAAATCAGTAGTGAGTACACCACCATGGAAGATCGCAAGGAGAAATACCTCGTAGTGGTCAAGGACCTGATCATTCAATTCGACAAGGTCGAAGTGATCCAGATACCACGAAGCGAAAACTCTTCGGCCGACGCACTGGCCGGACTAGCTTCCACTTCGGACCCCGAGGCGAAAAGGATAATTCCGTTGGAAGTAATAGACAAACCAAGCGTGAGTCTACGCGTCCATAGTATCCAGACAGGATTGGAGGATTGGAGAACCCCCATCCCGACGTATATCCTGACAGAAGAATAACCCCATGATAAGCAGAGAGCCCGAAAACTCCGCATTCAAAGCGCCCGTTTCTGTCTAATAGACGGAAAACTGTACAAACGAAGCTACACTGGACCCTACCTGAGATGTTTGGGTAGATGCGAGGCTAACATCGTGCTACAGGAAATACATAGTGGCGAATGCGGAAATCACTCTGGTGGGAGGTCACTCTCCAACAAGTCCAAGCAGCAGGGATTTTTCTGGCCAACCATGTTGACCGTCCAAACGCTGCGACAAATGTCAGCGCCACTCGCCGTTTATACATTGCCCGGCGGAGAAGTTATCTTCAGTTTCAGTCCCGTACCCATTTATGAAATGGTCTATGGACATCGTGGGACCCTTTCCCTTAGCACCAGCGGGGAAAAGATTCATGCTAGTTGTAACGGACTACTTCTCAAAATGGGTAGAGGCCGAATCTTATGCCAACATCAAAGACTCGGATGTAGAGCACTATGTATGGAAAAACATCATTAGTCTCTTCGGATTGCCCAAGGAAATCATCGCCGATAACGGACCCCAATTCGTATCAAACAGGTTTCAGAACTTCTGTTACAACTGGAATATTTCCTTGAACACGTCCACCCCGAGATACCCCCAAGGGAATTGGTTAGGCCGAGGTCTCGAACCGAACCATTATGGATGGTATCAAGAAAAGACTTAATACCAAGAAAGGACGATGGCCGACGAGCTCGTCGGCGTTCTATTGTCATACAGAACCACCCCGCGGAGAGCAACTGGGGAGACCCCTTTTTCGATGGTATACGGAACCGAAGCAGTCATACCAGCCAAAATCAAAGCCGCCAGCCTCAGGAGGGAGTACGCTCCCGACAACGCAAAAATTAACGACGAAATGAGGCTCGACCAGCTTGAACACGCAGACGAACGATGCAAGCAAGCTTCAATACGAATTGCTAACTACCAAAATTCGGTAGATAAATACTACGATTCCAAAGTTAAGCACCGCAGGTTCGTCGCCGGGGAACTGATCCTCAGAAAGGTCTTCTAGAACATAGTCGAGCTCAACGCCGGTAAGTTGGGGGCTAACTGGCAAGGACCTTATATCGTTACCGAATTAGTAAAGCCCAGTGTATACAAGCTAACTACCCCGGACGGATCAAGAGTCCTCCGCAGCTGGAACTCTATGCACCTCAGAATATACTACGCTTAAAAGTCAGAGACTGACTTCCCATGAACTACGTAACAGCTTGATCCCCAAATAATGGGGTACGTAGGCAGTTCAACCAAGTAGACGAAGGTCGAACGCAGTCCCAATACACCAAACAACCACATACCCCCCGACCTCAACAGAAGTTCGTAGCTGAAAGTTTAGCCTTCGAATTGGAATATATACAAGGAAAATACCCAAATGGCTGACCAATTACAAATAATCCCTCCTTATATTTAAAGTTTCAAGCAACAAAACAAACACGAGCGACGCACTAAATTATTTATCTCGTTCTTAAAACATAATTTACCTATAAATAGTCTAGTACACTTGTTCGGATACCATACCCATCCATTACAAGTGACATACTTGTTCGGGTACCATATCCTCTCATCGCAAGTAACATACTTGTTCGGGTATCATACCCACTCATCGCAAGTAACACACTTGCTCAAGTGTCACACCCACTCACTTATAAAATACTTTTTCCTCTCAGATAGCATACCAGCTCGGACAACGAATCTGACATCTAGGGATTTTTACCCGAATCGGCCAACCCTTTAGCAAAGATGCTCGGAGAACCACATCCGGCTGTCGTGCTCAGAAAACCTTCAAGCTATCAATTTAACTACCTTTTACCATATCAATCTAATTTTCTCTTTTTCAGTTAAGCTATAGCATTTACAAAATGAGACCTAAAATTTCCTGGTCGAATACATTCCAATATCTTTCGCAAATAATATCATCAAATAGCTTTATATATGTTAAATATAAGTTTTTGAGAAAAATAAAACCAACATATATAAAGGAAATAGCGATTCATAAAAAAAAGAGCCCTAACTACGGGCAGAGTATAAAAAAAAAATTATTACAGAAAGAGGGTTCGGGTCCCACGACCTGCCCAAAGCAAAAGCCCTAACCACGGGCAGAAAATTGTTCAAAACTTATAAGCAAAAAAAAGGAGCTGGCTGTCGCAAAATCCTTCAAGCGTCAGTCTGGGGAGTCTCGTGCATGGTCGGGTCGGCCTGGTCTTGCTCGGTCAGTATCGGCTCGGTTGGGGGTAAAAGGCTAGGCTCAGCTGAGTTCGGAGCAGGATCGGAAGAAGTCGCCCCGGGCTCCACGAGGATTGGCTCTGCAAGGTCATAGGGGTCTACCCGAGTTCCACGATCTGCATCATCAGCATTCTCAGTCAGTTCGAGATCCAAGGAGAGGATTGGCAAGTCCACCACGGGCACCGGCTTCGCGGCCAGAAAGTCCTTATATTCGGACTTGTCCTCTTTAAGGACCTCTAACTCGCTCTCTAAGTCGGTGATCTTCCCCTCAAGAAGTTCACCAACAAGGGCCACGTTACCTTGAACCTGGTGCAGGAGCTTGGTCTGATAGGCCACTTCTTGGTGGCGAGCAATCACTGCGTTCCTCTACTGGACCCGCTTCCTGTACTTGCGGCGGACAACCTTGGTAGCTTCTTTTTCGGCGGTCGCTTCCTCCTGAGCCTTCTCCAGCGCCTCCAGCGCGTAGTCGTGCTCCACCTTCACCAGAATAAGCTCGTCGCTCACCGACCTGAGATCTCTCTCCGCCCGGTCCAACTTGGCATCAGAAGTAGTAAGCAACCCGATGACCTTGTTCTCGTTCGCCTGGGACTCAGAGACCAAGGCGGAGGCGTTAGAGAGTTTCTCCCAGAGATCCAATTCAGTGATCTCTAGAGCCTTGATCTTGCTCTCACGAGCGGCGATCAAGCGCTTCAGCTCGACGATCTCCTTGTTCCTCGCAGCCAGCTGCCCAGAGCTTTCTTCGAGCTCGGAATTTGACCTGAGCGAGCTCGTCCTTCTTTTCGGCCAATTCAGCCTTGGCCTCCTCCCCCTCACCGACCGCCAACCTCGCCTTCAACTCTTTGATCGAGGCCTCATACCTCAGGACCATGTGTTGGCAGATCCACCGAGTTGTCAACAAAGAAAAAACAAACACCTTCAGAAAATTTTCAAGGAAAATTATAAAAAAAAAGTGAGGCGTTTCACCTCGCTCACCTTGGAATACATCGCTGCAAAAGCTTTGTATGCCCGAGGCCGCTCTCGACGGCTCGGGCTGAGGCTTCGGCCCCTAGCAGCAGGAGCGACTTCGGGCTGCTCCGGTAAGTCCCTGACCACAGGTCTATCCCGACCAGCCGGTTTCTTCTGAACGGTCTTGAGCTTCGAAGAACCTTGGTCCTTGGTCGACAGATTAGCACCAGCAGGTCGTGGCGCCTCGGATTATGGACGAACACCCTTCGGCAATGACTCCCTCCCAGATTCTTGGGGAGTCTTGTCCCCCTTCGGCTTCTTGCGGGTCGCTTCTTCTTCCTAGGATCGAGCCCGCTTAACCGGAGAACTCGAAACCACTGGGGCCAGACCAGACAAGACTAGAGGCTCCGGGGTCCCCACTTTCCGCAGGATAGGTTCCTCGTCGGAATCTCGACAAACCGTCGTTCAGCTACGGCCTGAGCAGCCTCCTGTTTGGCCGCGGAGAGAGTGGTCCCCGAAACCTTCGTAGCGACCTCCGGGTCAGGAGCTGCTACTCGTGCCTCCATGGGCAGAATGGGATCTCCCCCTCGGGTCGTTCCCTCCTCGAGGATGGCCTTGGCCGGTTCGGAGGCCCTCTTCTTTCCTTTGGTCGGGCTAAATCCGACCAGGAGTCTCTTCGGAGACTAGAACTCCCTTGCCCTTATCCTTGGCCTTCTTCTTCTCTGCAGCCTTGGCAGCTGCCCTTTGAGCCCTGATCTCCCTATAGTTTGGCTCCATCAAATCTTCCCACAAACAAACTCTTTAGTATTCTCCCAACCAAAAATCGAAAAACATTCTACTCGATACATACCTTCCTCTACGCTGCTAAAAAACAGTAGACGCTCGTAGTAAGGAACGTAGGTGCTGTTCGGACCAGGCTTCCACAACCCAGCGTCGAAAAACCTCTCCTCCGAAAGCTCCTTCCACTCTATGCCTCCACTCAGAAAGAGAATTTCGTTCCTAGCTTTCCACACTACGCCAAGAGGAATCGACCTCACCTTTTTACCCGTACGATCTGAAAACACACCAAAGAACACGATCATAAAAATATACCCGAACAGAAAAGAAAACCCGAGCAAAATAAAACTAAAAAAATTACCAATATCATGCGCCCATTTGTTAAAATGCGCTGTCCACGTATCAAAGGACCCTAAACACGGCTTGAAAAAGAAATACCTATCCTGCCAGTTATCGTCCTTGTTCGGAATTCCCCGAATAAAGTCACCCTTGTGACCCTTAACATAAATATAAAACCTACCCGCAGGCTTAGGATTTCTCTTGGTCGTAAAGACCTGAAGCATATCGAGCACAGGAAGATCGATATTCTCTTCCTTACACCTAATTAAGTAGGCTATTAGGAACCTATACAAATTCGGGCTCAATTGAGCCAAAACAATGTCCATCAGATTAACATACCTAAGGATGGCTCTAGGGATCGGAAACCTCTACCCAAAATTGAGAAAGTACCTCTCGTAGATGCAAACCCAATCATCCCTGATCGAATCTGCAAATTCATTGGAGTCTGGTACCCGAAGAGGAATAGCCTCCGAAATACCATAGTCCGACCTGAGCCTAGGAATATCACTCTCCTTCAACCTAGACCTAGGAGATTCAGTCTGGAGGAACTCCGAGACCAGAATCGGGGCCCTAGACTTACCCTTTTTGGCTTTACTACTCTCAGCCATTTCTGAGACACCTTCTAAGCACCCAAAAATCAAATACTCGAGCCTTCGAACCCAGATCTTTAACCAGAAGCCCAGAAACTCAAACTCTAAACAACCACGCAAACAAAACTAGCCTATCCAACTCGAGAATAAAAAAAAAAAAAACTACAAAGCGGAAAGCAAAAGCAAGAAGAGAACCTGAAAACCTAGACCTGAGCTTGAAAGGACAAAGCACAGTTCAACAATAGCGAGAGCAAGAGAAACTCTGTATTCTTTCTTCTCGAATGCGAAAATGAAGAATAGAGAATAAGCAGTTACCTGAATTAGAAGAGGCACCCCGGGCAGAGTGAAAGCCTGATTGATTGGACTTCCATCAGCAGCACTCGAGTGTATTTATACTCGAGAATCGACCCGCATCGCATGGCTAAGGTTCCCTCGAATCTCGCGCCTAATCTCAACGATCGAAATTGAGCTCTTGGTCGGGACACGTCAGGAGAAGTCAAAATGACCAGGTCAGCAGAAGTCGAAGAGGTTTTAACCTCCTTCGAAACCTGGGCAGAGCGACACGTCTCACAACTACTCCCACCAAGAAATTCGAAATCATTTCGAATCTGAAATATTCTCAGCTCGGTTCCCAAAGAATGCGATATTATCATAAAAACAGTTCTGATGTCCCCCAATTAATTCAATTTTGCGGTAAAAGTCATGAAAGTTTCTGATTTCGCAAATTTAATTAATTTCCATCATGAATTTTTATATGATTATATCAACTTTGATACTATGAATAATACTTCATATTTTTTATCGTAGGGGGCTAACTGTTGATATGTAAATTCGTTACCTAAATTGGAATTGTGAGATCATTAATTAAATTTTTAGATTAAATTGTCTATGACCTAAGTTGTGAGTATATTTATATATTCATACGAAATTGGCCTTGTGAAATACAAAGTCCAGAAGCCCACTAGTCACTTAATTGTGTTTGGGCCCGAGCAACGCTAAAAGCCTAGAAGGCAAGATGTTCGTCCGAGCAGAGTAAGCTCAAAAGAATTCCGAATAGGGTTCCAAAGGAAAAATCCGAGCAGAACTCAAAGTCCCACTTCGAAACAACACTTTGTTAAAACCAACACCCAAGGCTGCTCCTATACTAATTGTCTCAAAAGGGATCCGAGCAGAAGTCGAATAAAATCCCCGGGCAGAAGAAAGCCCTATGTTCGAGCACGAGCAGACCTGGCCAAAACTCTCTACTAGACTCAATCCTCTTCTCCATAAAATATGAAACTTTTTTTTTCAACCAAACAATGTGTATCACCTATGAAACAACCAATTCTTCAAAAGAAATTGATTAAATTTGATCTAAGCCACAAAATAATGAATATCAAAGCCTACAGTCTTCTTTCAAACTCAATTGACGCAACTACATAATTTGGTCTCAGATCTTGAGAACTTTTCTGAAAGGCAACGGAATTAAGCCATCTAACCGGCCATGTACCAAAGGAGAACGATCCCACATTTGCTGCATGGGATGATGAAGATTCATCAATAATATCATGGCTCTGGGACGCTATACAACCATAGATCAAGGGACAATCCATGTTCTTAACTACAGCCAAGGAAATTTGGGAAACCATGAAGCAGACGTACTCCAAGGTTCGTGATGTTGCCTTAGACTATGATATCAAGACTAAGATTCACTAAAGAAAACATGGCACTCTCCCAGTGACCGAGTACTACAATACGATGGACGGTTTATGGCTTAAACTCGATTATTGCCGGATTATCAAGATGCAATACAATAATGATGTTGCGATGGTGTTAAAATTTGTCAAAGGATTTCACATTTATGAGTTATTTTAATCCAAATACTTGGTAAGGACTCTACCAAGCGTGAATGAAGATTTTTCAACCATTCGAGGAGAATAAGGACGAAGGGTAGTTATGCTTGAAAATCCACCACTCGATGGATCAGCTCTAATCGTCGCAAGACCCTCTGATCCTACCATTGCGTCATCAAGAAACACTCAAGCAGCTTCGCAATCGCAAAGAAACTCCAGTTGGTCATCCAATAATAATTTCAGATCCATAAAAGAGGCGATTCATTTTGCAACTACTGCGAGAAACCAGGTCATACCAAAGCAATTTGTTGGAAGCTACGAGGAGAAGGACCACCCCAGAAGAATTTTTAGAAGGCGTTTTAAAGTAGAAATCATCAAGCTAGTGTTGCATATGCTAGCAACGGAGGAGACGCAGAAAATTCTCAAGTGTATGAATTAAACGGCCTAGACAAGGGAGAACTGGACACACTGCACAGTTTCCTCACCACCATGGATAAGCCTGTCGGCTCGTGCATAGTGGTTCAGTCAGGTAAATATTCTATGACCTACTCCTTAAATGCTTCTTTGAACACTTTAAATGGAATCTGGATTTTTTTACTCAGAAGCAACCGATAATATGAAAAAATCACCCCATTCTCTCTTGTCCTATATCCTATATTAAGGAAATAAAAAAATACAAACAACCGATGGAACTCTAGTCACTATTGCCGGCTAAGGCACTATCAAAACTACCCCAACCATGATCCTTAAATTTGTTTGGCATATTCCCTAATTATCTAACAATTTAATTTATGTGAAGACATTTGCATCGGATTTGAATTGCAAAGTTGTCTTTTTCTCCACCGATTGTCTTTTTCAGGATCTGAGCACATGGAAGATGATTGGGCATGCTAAAGATCAGGTGGACAAAGTTTATTGCTTGGACACAGTTGGAGGCGGTACTAGAACGAGGCATCTTTCTCAGACTTATTTATCTTTCAATCATTCTTCTTATAAAGACCATGTTTGGTTTCATCATGTTCAAATGGGTCATCCATCTTTTTCGGCAATAAGGACTATGTTTGCTTTATTATTTCAAAATTTTAATGTCAGTGTATTTCACTGTGAAGTGTGTCAAATGGCCAAACACTGTAGATTATCATATCCAATAAGTACTTCCAGATCATACATCAAAGCCTCGCTGGGAAAGGGATCCTATTTAGAGAAATGGAAGACTGGATTTTGAAGCATACACTTGGGCCGGGTCTACAATTGATTGGAGATCAACCTCGGGATATTGCACTTTCCTGGGAGGAAAATTAGGTACTTGGAGAAGCAAAAAACAGTCCGTTGTATCTAGATCTAGCGTTGAGGCTGAATCTTTATGCAATGGCTCAGGGTAATGCAATGGCTCAGGGTATTTGTGAACTACTATGGATAAGATTCATCCAAAAGGATCTTGGTATCAAAAGGGGATAAAGTCATCAAGCTATATTGTGAAAAAATTTGCCATCAACATCGCTCATAACCCCGTTACCAATAACCGCACCGAACACGTGGAAATCGATCGTCACTTCATCAAGAAAAGCTCGAAAGTGGACTAATATGATGCTCAAATAGGAACAACTTTTCCAACAATCTGCGCGAAAAATGATTAGGGGAGTAACGAATTTGTTGATGCGGAAAGTCCGGCTAGCCGGCTGAATGCACCTTTACTGCCAGTTGAATTGTGCAATGGCAAGCAAACTGTTTCACTAATTAAAAAGGTTAAGCTCGTAGTTTCGCAGAATGGTGCGAAGGTACAAGTTACCGAAAGTCCAGTCATATCGGGAAGCCACAAACCATCGGTTTGAAAGGACAACAATGTTGGCGGAGGTTGCCCGAGGAATAAACAACCGGCTCCGTCCATTCCCCATAAACCCATTTTTGAAGATAGTGTCAACTGCATTCTCTTCTTGGAGGGAACCGATTACTATGTTGCGACCAAAAGGATATGGATAAAAATGATTTAGTTCATTTTGTTTATTGGGTGCCGAAAATCGCCAAGTGAATATTGAAGTGACGATCTATATATATATATATATATATATATAATAATAATAAAAAAAACTAAAACTCGTCAATCAAATTTGTTAGAATATTTTTACACGGTCGAAGATTCAGAAGTTCTGTGGCTTGGCTGGTGAGTTAATCGAGCTTGACAGACCTAAAGATAGTCAAGCTCCCAATTCTTGTATCATTATAGTTTCACAGATAATTTTTCTTACATTAGTGTTACTTTAAGTCCCTTATAGACATAATATCGAGTATAAGATCTTTGGTACCAAAGATAAAGATAGTCTAAATTTAGCATAGAGTGGAGAGAGAGAAATCCGGTTAATGTTGAGCACTCTAGAGTAGATAGTCTAATTATATATAGCCTAACAAAGTTAGGTCATTCTAAAAATTGCATTAAAATTAATAAATAATGTTATGTCTACATGTCTCGGTAGTGCTTGCAGTTCTTATCCGCTGCAATGTATTTGATATCTGAGTCAGTCTCCAAATTTCTATTTAAATGACCTTCGATTACTTACTTTGATCCTTCTCCTCCAATGAAACTTTCTATATTTGCAAAATTAATTAGGGGTGCATAGCCACGTGGTTAGGTTAGGGCACACAAATATAATGGATAGGATATGCACTTTTGTATGTTGTTTGAGATTTAACCTAAGTGGACTCATGCATGCAAGCATATGTATATGCAAAGGTGTTCAAAAGCCCCTTGCTTTATATCCTCATTATTGACATGCAAACATAGGATTTGCCATTATTCTTTATATATATATATGTGTGTACATATAAACAGTTATGCTTTTAGTTTGGTAAAATATTTATCTTTTAATTCCCTTCATAAGCTAGATTTTATATTTCCGATTACATATTTACATTAAGTTCATAATTTACTTCAAAACGGATTTACTAATATTCCAGAGAATCAGGCTTGTATATTGGCATGCCTATAATTTTGGAAAAATGCAATGTAACATTATCGTCAACCTCTGAAAGATTTCAAATGATAATATTCATTCAACTTCGAAGTAAAATGTTAGTATAAAATGCTAATCCAATTAAAAGCATAAACAGAAAAAACAAAAAATAAAATAAAATGATTCAAATAATTGTAGTAATTTATCTTTCACTATACCACGTATACCACTTACAAATCCAATCTACTATAATCCAATCGAAGTTCTTCGGTTCCAATTTTTTCGCTCGCTCGTGCTCTCTTATGTTTTACAACATGCACACAATGACCATTAAAAACATAAATAGCATAAAACAAAAAATAATACAAAAGAAAATTTTAATAGTTTGCTTTCACTATATATAAGAGAAAAGTCTACTTGCCGCTCACAAATATGATCCACTACAATTCAAACGGAATTCTTCGGTTACAACTTTCTTGCTCATCTCTCTCTTTTGTGATTGTTACAAGCAATGCATGCGAAAATTAAGACAACACCATCAAAAGAAAAGAAAAAATGCCTAAAACAAAATGCCTTATAAAGTTTTATTATATACCCTTTTCCAGCACCACGTCGAGTTGGGCTCAAATTGATCGGTTGACTTCTTTGCGTTGAGTCTTTGTAATATATATAGGTGAATTAAACTTCTCAACTCAACAAAAAAAAATTTAATTAAGGACAGAGATATTATTTCTCTCTACGATATACTTCTTCATTTTTTTCCCCTCTATTTGATGGATTATTACAAATTTAGGTAGAAATTTGGAATCCAGAAGTAACTACGCTTCCATATTGTCAACTGAACAACAAGTAATATTTATATATATGATTCATCGGCTCAGTTTTCTTTCTTCGAGAAATTAAGTAATATTTATTATTATGATGCTTTTATTGATGGTATATATGATTCAAATTCATGGTATCTTAGAGGTCGTACGTATGTGAGATAGTAACTTCTAAACTACAAAAGAAGTTTAGTATTAGCTAGGTAATTCAAATGTCAATGTTGTAAATATGTATCTTCATATTGATACATCCACAAGCTAAATAATTATTATGCTCAATGTTATAAAGTTTACAACTTTATCTTGGTGAAGGTAATCATCATTTTAATTTTAGCAATCATTAATTGAGTTATTTTCTTGATGTTCGTTGAATTTACTAACTAAATTAGATATAGTTGACCACTACAAGAAAAGTGACCATTACTGACTTAAGTACGAGAGACTGGTATATCAGTCTCAAATACATTGGATTGATTTATCAGTATCTCATGATTTATGATGTTATTAGGGACTGATTTTTAGACGACTAATTTAGTGACTCATAATCAGTCGCCAATATATTGGCAATTTATCTGAGACTAAATTCTAGTCGCAAATATGTTTGCACCATTTATGATTTTCTGGAAAATCTTATTGGCTACAAAATTTCAGATAGATATGTTCCCTCCAAGATAAAATTGGCGCAAATTTATGGGAGACTGATATTTAGTCTCTAATATGTGACGCTAATATACTATGAGGAAAGAACATATTAGATACTAAATACTAGTCCTTAATATTTATTCTTAAAGACTGGTCATTAGTCGCGAATATTATTTGGGACAAATAATTCAAGGAATGAATCATCAATTATTGATAAATAGTATTAAGGATTGATTTTTTAGTCCTTAATATTATTGGGACGGATTTTAGTTTGTCTTTTATAAGCGACAGATAATATACTTTTTTTTATCATATTGGATTGTTTTTTGAATTTTTTATTTTTTATTAAATAAAAATATTATTAAATGACATGGAATCTTGAACCTTAAAAAATAAATCGGGGACAAATTGATATAGTTTATGGGACTAGATTTCAGTTCCCAAGGAATTGCAATCGTGATTGAAACATCGCAAGATTAAAGACTGACTTTTACTCACAAAAAAATATATATTGGGGACTGAAATGATGTAGTACCGGCTTACATATTAAGATCTGAACATATACACATTAGAGACTGAGTAATAGTATTCGATCGTGTCATGCATTGGGGACTGATTTGTAGTTTCTAAAACACTATCTAGGACTAAGCATTTGTAATTGGGTCGAGACTGGGAAAATCAATCTCCAATACCATTAGGTACTGATTTTGGAGTATCAGAGACTAAATTTTCAGCCTCCAATACCCTTCTTTTATGTAGTGACCCCCCCTTTTTTTTACCCTTCAAATCGCTTTAAAATATTTCTAAAAATGTAATATGAAATTAGTTATTTCTCTAACTTACAATCATATACTTCATATGACCCTATCAATATAAAGAGGGTAAGGCTTTTTGCATTAACCGGTAACTGAAACCGGATTCCGGGTATTGGGATTTTTGGACCAAAAATTGGGACAAGAAAGTCATGCACCCAGAATTTGGGTAGGCAATTTTGGGTATTTGAAACTTTGGACCCGGATTTGAAACTAGAATTAGTTCTCAAACCGGATCTACAATCTGAATTCCAGGTCCAAGATCCAGAGTTAGAGTTCAAAAATGTTTAGAGAAATTGTTTATATAGAAGAGAAACGGGCCGGGGTACTATAATCCTCATCCAAGTCCAAGAGAAAATACTACCATAAGTTTATTTAGTTTAATGAAAACTAATAAAATAAAGTCTAAAATCGAAGGTAATAATAAAAATCAATGAAAATAGAAAGAATGGTTTCGTAATAATAGCATTTCAGCTCAAAGGTTTAAGCTATACTTTTTCATCTTCACATTTGTGATATATTGTATTTTTATTATATATACTAATAAATGTTAAATGGTTCCGTCAAAAATCTATTCTTTTTAGACTCGGAACCGGATATCAAACTGGTTTTGGGTACATAGAATCGGAATCCCAGCATTGACTGGTCCCGAGTATTTTAATCCGAGTATTTTCTAGTTCCTGGTAAAAAAAAATCCATCTTGGGTATTTCGTACAACCCTATTTTTTAGGGTCGGTGACATAAAATTTAGGGTAGTTTAATAATTAAAAATAAAATAAGAGGTAAATCTCATTTATTTTCTATTAAATTTAAAAACTATCAGAGTTATAACTTCCACAAAGATTTTTCATAATTAGGTCATAAGAAATTGTCATGCAACCTTCAATTTTATATCGATACTATATTGAGTGTTCCTTGTGAGTTTAAGCCTGACTCGGCTGAACGAAGCCTGTAGAATCGTACACTACCAGGATGGAGCCTAACAAAATTGAGACTAGCAGAATGAAGACAGACAGAATGGAGACGAACAAAAACGGAGACGAGCAGGATTGCTCAATCATAGCCCTAATAGCTCTGTTCGGATAAAATCCTACTAGCTCTGCGAAACACGTGAGAAGTCAACTGGAGCTATTTCTTGGAAGGTGTCAAATTTGAGGGACAAGTTGGGGAGTTTGATTTAACTTCTTTATTCGTTAGGATATGAGTAATTTTAGAATATTTGATTTGATGTATTTTAGGAAGTTTTAGCCAGTCTTAACTGTTTTATGTCTCCCTTTTAATACATGTATAATTATGGAAATCATAACCACCAACAAATTGAAATATGGACTAAATTGCCCTTCTAATTTTTAAATAACATTTAGTTATAATTCGTTTTTTAATTAAAATTAAAAAAATAAAAATTTCCTCAAATGTAGCAAACTAAATAAATTAACGTCAAATCTCCCCTATTAATTAGTATTATTTTCTATTAGCTCTAACAAATCACGTTTAATATTTTTGTAACGATTAAAATCTTAAATTTATTTTTCCTATTAATCTATATTTTGAATTTTTATTTATGAAACTTGATTTTCGTTTGCTTAATTTTATGTAAATCTATTTACGAAACTTGGTTTTCGTTATGCCTCATTTTATGTAAATCTGTTTACAAAACTTGGTTTTCATTTTTCCTCATTTTACGTAAATCTGTTTACAAAATTTGATTTTCGTTTTGCCTCATTTTGTGTAAATCTATTTACGAAACTTGGTTTTCGTTTTCCCTCATTTTATGTAAATCTATTTACAAATCTGTTGACAAGATTTGAAATTTCATATACATATCCACAAATGCAAATTTGTGTAAAATAACTCCAAAAAAGTGTAAAAACATTTAAAAAAGCGTGTAAATCCATTTACAAAAATATTGCCCCTCCAAGAGAAATTATCACTTCAAAATATTGTAAAATCATTTACAAAAAAATCAAATATATTACCTTAAAATTGTAAACATATTTACACAAAACTGTAAATAAATATACAGTTATGATCGAGTGGAAAGGATGATCGCGCCGCGACGGGGAGCGACCGAGCAAGGAGGTGCGACGGAGGGCGACCGTGACGGAGGGTGACGGAGGAAGGAGGCGCGATGGAGGGCGACCGCGACGGAGGCCACGGTCGCCTCCTCGGCAACCGCCACCACGGTCGCCGAAGCCATGCCCGAAGTTGCCGCACTCTCAGCCCGAATCCGGCGATGGTGGTCAATCCGACGAGAGAGAGAGAGAGAGAGAGAGAGAGGGAGGGGGGGGGGGATTCTATTTTTTGGGTCAAAGTAACAAAATTAAATGATAACTTAATTAATAGGGGAAGTTTTCAACCAAAATTTAAGGATAATTAATTTAATTTTGAAAATAAAATATATAATAAATAATTAAATACGAAAATAAATAAATATAATTAAATCAGGGTTAATATGGTCCAATATATTTTTAAAATGGGTATAAATGAATTGTTTGAAACTATGGGCAATTCTCTTAAACCTTAAGTGGTTTTTGGACATTTCATGGATTTTTCTTTTTATTATTAGGTCACAATTCCTTCTTTGTTCTTCTACATTCTATGTTCATCACTATATTATATTATATTCTAAAATACAAAGTGTGAGGGTTTGTGAGTGTGATTATTATTTCTTGTGGGTGTTTGTTTTTTTGACGTGTTTTTGGTAGATCTATTTTCATTAGGAACCAACATTTCTCTTGAAGAATTTCAATAATCAAGAATTAAGCGAGAGCATGTACTGTAACAAGTCGGTAGATTGTTTTTCTTTAAAGATTGTTTAGAGCTTCTCCATTCAAACTGCATTCTAACGTTTGCAGTAAAGAAATCCCTCCATTCCAACGCCAAAACACACGCCAAAATGGCATGAGTGAATAGTGTCACGCCATATATGGCGTGACACTGTTCATTAACACCAATTTTCTTTTTAGTCCCTCTAAAATATGTAATAATTACATATTTGCATTGATTTATAAAATTATATCATATTTATCCCTAAAATTATTTATATTTTTTTATTTTTTATTTTTAATTATAAATTTATCATATTATATATTTAAAAGACCACAATACTTTTAGAATATTAATACCAAAAGAAAATAACATTAATATTTATATCAAAAGGAGACATTACAATAACGTCGGATGCATAATTGTAGTTTATTTTATTTTATTTATGTTGTATTGTCATTTTATTTAAATAAATATTAATAAAAGTTTGTGTGTATTTATATTTTGAATTATTTTATGAAATGATATTTTGTTTAAATAATAAATAAGTGATATAATTGAAAGATAGTAAGTAAATATAATTGGGTATGAAGATAAATAAGAGAAACTTGAATGTAAAATGGAGTAAGGATGGAGATGAGGGTGTTTGATATGACATATACTGCAAAATGGAGTAGAAAATAGAGTTACGAGATGGAGTTGGTCTTAGTCGGAAATTTGAGGGAAATTGTTAAAATATATAGTACGGACCAAACTATAGATGATTTGGCGTGAGATTACTTCACAAGGAGCTCTAAAGGATTCCTTTCTCTATTTCCTCTATCATTGCATTGTGCATCTCCCATTTTCCGAAGGGTTCTTCCGAGTGTCTGATTAAAAGTAATCAACCCCGCTTCATGCTTAATCCTGATCGGTTGTATTATTTCTTTCTAATAGCATCAACACAACACGAAACACAAAATATTTCACCTTTACTTTTATATTAAATTACACTTCGTACCTTCTTTTTATAATAATTACAATTGCGATCTACATTTATATATCTAATTTTTTAATCCGTCCATAATCGGATAATCCCATAGGTTCCGTAATATCAAATCCCATACCATAGTAGTAAACCTATTTTTCCAAAAAAAAAACAATAACTCAAAACAAATATTGTTGGAATGTTGATTTTGTTTGATGCTTGATTCTTTTAATATATTTTTTTTCATTTTTTTACAGTAAAATCGTTCGTAAACATAAAAATATGGGCAAAGTACGACATTATTAAATTTTTACCGTGATCATCTATTTGTTGTCCATCATGAGTTCAAGTTATGGGCCCTCAGAATATAAGCTTCGAGAGTGATGTATACTTAACGCATATTTAACCCATCTTTTCATATTTCTCGTGCTTTTTTCCACAATTGGCTCCCAATATGCACATAATAATGTATTTTTTTTCTTCTAAAAAAGCATTTTGGAACTTGTTCTAAAATCAAGTGCAGTATTCTCATGCCAACTATCATAATAATTTGGGCAATCATATCATCACAAATCAGCTTTAAAAAAAAAAAAAAAAATTGTATTCTCTTTGAATTATTGAAATTTCATCAGATCCAGATCCGTTGTGTTACGTACCTATAATATTAGTTTATACTAATAACATGTAAATAGACTTTATAATGAAAAAAAAATGAAAAAAACCCCCAAAAATTGAGACGGTCAAAAAGTTTACCCATTCCATATTTGATAACTCAATGAGGACATAGGGGGAAGTATATTGAGTATAAGTGGGGTTCAAACCAGTGGCAAAAGCAGTTTTTTTTTTCAGCCGAAGCACTCTATAACTCTAATAAATTTATACGAATTAATTTAATTTTCTAAATTTTATTTATATGTTTATATCTTTATAAGTGGGACAATACCCATAACTTTAGTGAGAAAATGCACGATCAATTTTTTTTTTATCTTATTCAATAATTTTAACGTCGAGTTCTGCAATATATCAAGAAAATTAATAGAGCAAATAAATTCCTAGCTAAGCTGTCTATAATAGTTCCAAAAGAATAAGAAAGTAAAGGATATTATATAAACTTTAGAAGTATATGTGAACTAGCAAAATAAAAAGAGATAAAATCTCAATATCTCAAATGCATAAAAATAAATGAAATGTCTTGAAAATTTCAATGTGCTCTACTATAAAATTTGACGACTTAAGCGACAGAAATACAATACCACTTTATTAGTTTTTTCTTTTGATATTTGAGCGTATGCACGTGCATCCACTCGTGCGTATGTAGCTCAATCACTGGTTCAAACCCCAACAAATATATATATATATATATATATATATATCATTTTTGTTTCATTTCTTCTATTTTGAGGCGTAAATATTTATGAAATTTCAACTCGGCCCCCTTTTTTTTATGAAAATTTATATATAAATCCTCTTAAATATATTCTTAGGCAGTAAATTAAATGTATGAGAAGTATAATTACTAAAAACAATTGATGGACGAATTGTTATGGATGCAGTTTAAAACTGGTATTTCCGTTTTTTTTTTTACACCCTTACTACAAAAACCAAATTTAAGACAGAAGCCTATAAGACGAATTTGCTTTTTCTAGTTCGGGTACATTTGGCATAATCCATTAATTTTATTATTTTAGTTTTCTTTCTTCTCAAGAGTGCCCCTTTGACCAATTTCAAAGTATAATAACATTTGACTGTCAAATTATATGTCTATTTAGTACAGCGTATATACCATCCAAATTCAAGTTATTATTCAAATAGATAACCTAGTGGACTGGCTAGGAATTAATTATGATTTATTCTCCAGCACTGACGGAAAAAGATTGCAAAAAAGTTTCCTCTTTTATTCAACACGCAATAGTACTCTTAAGCTTCTCAGTATATATATATACACACATACCGATATATAATATAAGCATTCCATCAAAATATGAAAGCGTCACTTAGTACTAACTAAATCACGTCAATATACAGAAAATGCCGATAGCGACATGCATGGCGAGCGTGGACGCGGCGTGGCGCGCGCGCCTTGGGTCGGCTTTGCACACGGCGCTTGCATGCGCTATAGTGGGTTGCGCTACGCTGTACGGCCCGGGGCACCTGCGGAATGTAGTGTCGTACCCGGCGTTCTCGTACGTGACGGTGGTGCTTATCACGTCAGAAGGAGCGCTGGGCGACGCAGCTCGCGGCTTCTGGCTGGTGGCGTATGCAACGGCGCAGGTGGCGCTGCCGGCTGCACTGACCCTGCGGCTGATTGGGGCAGCCCGCTTCACTGGGGCGCTCGCCGCTGCGGCGGTGGCGCTCAGCGCCTTTGTGGTGGCGCTGCCCGACTCCACGCCGCTGCTCAGTAAGCGCATCGCCTTCGGACAGATTGTGATTGTCTACGTGGGTGCCGTCGTTCAAGGAGCGGAGGCCGGGGATTTTGTACACGTGGTTCATGTGGCGGCGAGCACGGCTCTCGGGGCACTGGCTTCTGTTCTGGCTTTGTTGCTTCCGTTCCCGAAACTGGCATGCAGTGAGGTATGATATTCTTAATTAACAGGCCAAGAAGTGTTATTATATAATAAAAACTCATTAAATTAAATAATTTATAATCACTAAATTAATAATTACAATTAAATAATACTTTTGT
Source organism: Parietaria judaica (assembly GCA_954871525.1). Lineage (NCBI taxonomy): Eukaryota > Viridiplantae > Streptophyta > Magnoliopsida > Rosales > Urticaceae > Parietaria > Parietaria judaica. The sequence goes on from OX940868.1 coordinate 8,184,508, forward strand.
ACAGTCCCGATATTAATTCAGATGACTAAATTATCACTTGATAAATTAATAGCCTTGATAATATAAAATAACCATGACTGTCAAATTCAGTATCGGGAAATAAGTCTTTTTCTCAATTTTGAGCAGATTTTTAGTTTTCACTTTGTAAGATTTTAAAAATCTTAACCGTAGTGTTAGTGTATTCTTTTTCTTAACGTACTAGTTCAAATTCTTAACTACTCTAGATCTCCGATGGATATTATTTACCATGTTTCCGTCTCAATATCTCAAATCAACAAGCGGCGATAAAGACCTTACGATGATAGAGATCAATTTTTAATATACTACAACATCGTAATCAAGCTTTGGAGTCATTTTGTTGATTCTATACAACAATATCTTAATATTTTCTTTCACTAAACTTTATTAAATCTTAAATTGCTCGTATATCCTCTTCCTTGTTCTTGTCTTTTTAAAGCAAATTTTACATAATTAACTATAGAGCATGTCACACACTTTGCGCCACTTATCTAGGATTATAGATTTGGCACGTGCTATATCAAATTTCAATACGAGAGTTGCTCTAATTTGCACTATAATTCTTTTCTGTGCAATATATTATTCGCACACGTACGTATACGATAAGCATACACTTTATCGTGCTTAAAAGGAAGAAACATCTCAACATATTAAACAAGAAGATATGGAGAGTATATTTATGATATTCGATGTTTATATACTAAAGTTAGAAGAATCATGGAGGATATAAATAAAGTTTGAAGCAACAGGCTCAAGTTATGATCATAAGATCCTCATATTATTCCCACAATTATTGTTTATCAGTAGCACATATATATGCTTCTATAAAAATTGACATTCTTGTTGCCTTTTTTATACATTTGTTTCCAAAAAAAAAACGCACTTTATACATTTCGTGCGGTATTTAATAAATAACAAATTAAACATTACGTTTTAGTATTATATATATAAAAAAAAAAAAAAAAAAAATCAAATACCCTGTTTCTAAGAATGCAAAAAATCAAATTTGATATAAAATATTAGGTACTCAGCTTTTGATAGCGGTAAAATAGAATTTCTAACCACTTTTAGTGATTCGAAGAATATTATGCGTTGGGGATTTCACCCAGCAACCCGATAATCAATATCGATGAACACGAACAACGAACAGTAAAGCGGAACAACACGATTGAATTTGGACGGCAAAGACGAACACTTTATTGATTGATGATGTTTGAATTACACAACCGGTTACAAAAGGCTCAATCTACTTCTCGAAGATGATCTTCCCGTTGAATTCAAACTTACAGCTTTACCCCAGCAATCTCCGATGACTCCCACCGTACGCTGCCCGATGACGGAGTGATCTCTGTTATACAGCACCTTTCACGATGGTCGGAGATGACCCAGACCCAAAGAACTCCGGCGAACAGAACCCCGGTGCGAACGAACCCCTTCGACGCCGCGAAGAAGCTCCGACAGATCCTCAGAGTGTGCGCCTCTGGCTGTCGTTCCCGAGCCTTCCTTCTTCGTACTCCGTCGTCACCTTTGTCGCCGTATCCACCGTCTGACTCGCCTGAGAAGTTCTGTCTCTCAAGAACTCTCTCTTCTTGATTCTCTCTATTTGCTGTTATGATCTGGTGTGTTTGTCAACTGCTCTATGAGCTTGCTTATGTAGCCGTTGGGTGTGTCCTTGTCGTCCCCGGATGGTGACTGAAAGGCTTCTTATCTTTAAGTGACTGTGACACACCCGATAGGCTTCTTATCTTTAAGTGACTGTGACACATATGTATCTTGTGTCACCGATGGGTGATCAACAATCTCCACCTTGTGTCATCGTCGCTTATCGATAATTAGCCCCTGTCCTTGAGCTTAGGCGCTCGAGCCTCCTTTATCCTTCTGCTCTGGTTGGGTATCACCAACCCCGAGCTGAACCAAGCTCTGTTCGAACTTGCTGACAGGAATCACCTTAGTGATCATGTCCGCCGGGTTCTCATCGGTTCCAATCTTGAGAACTTTCATCGTATTCAACTCTACGATGTCCTTGACGAAATGCGACCTTATGTCGATATGCTTGGTTCTCTCGTGATACATTTGATTTTTACACAAGTGTATCGCGGATTGGCTGTCGCAGTAAAGGTCAAAAGACCTTTGCTCGAATCCTAGCTCTGTGAGAAGCCCTTTCAGCCAGAGCCCTTCCTTTGCAGCCTCAGTGATCGCCACATATTCAGCCTCGGTGGTCGATAAGGCCACGATGTGCTGAAGCGATGCCTTCCAGCTGACTAGATTCCCGAACACCTTGAAGTTGTATCCGGTGAGAGACCTTCGCTTGTCAAGATCTCCTGCATAATCTGAGTCAACGAAGCCTTGAATCACTGATTCCTTTGTCTCCTCGCTGGAGTAAATTAGGCCTTTGTCGGAACTTCCCGCCAAGTATCGAAGGATCCATTTGACGGCATTCCAGTGCTCTTGCCCCGGGTTAGCCATGTACCGGCTTACCAAGCTTACTACATATGCCAAATTCGGCCTTGTGCAGATCATCCCGTACATGAGGCTTCCGACGGCACTTGTGTATGGCACAAGACCCATCTTCTTCTCCTCAGCCTCAGTCGTCGGGCTTAACTCATTACAGAGTTTGAAGTGAGGTGCGAGGGGCTGTTTCGAAGGCTTGGCCTTCTCCATTTGGAACTTCTCGATGACCTTCCTGAAGTAGTCCGTTTGCGAGACGCTGAGGTAGCCTCTCGCGCGATCTCTTCGGATGTCCATGCCGAGAATCCTTCTCGCTGGCCCCAAGTCCTTCATCTCGAACTCTGACTTCAATGAGTCCTTAAGCTTCCTGATTTCTCCCGTGCTGCTGGAAACGATGAGCATATCGTCAACATATAGGAGTAAGTAAATACTCATACCGCTGCTTGTCGTCCTGAAGTAGACACAGTTGCCGTGTCTGCTCCTCCGATAGGAATTCTTCTGCATGAATGTGTCAAACCTCTTATACCATTGTCGAGGAGATTGCTTAAGTCCGTACAAGGACTTCTTCAGAGAGCAAACCCAATGCTCTTTTCCCTTCTGCATGAACCCCTCTGGTTGTTGCATGAGGATCTTCTCCTCGAGTTCTCCATGTAAGAAGGCTGTCTTCACATCCATCTGTTCAAGCTCCCAGTTGAACTTCGCAACCATCGAAAGTAGAACCCTTATCGATGTATGCTTTACCACTGGCGAGAAAACTTCATTGAAGTCTATACCTTCTCGCTGTGTGAATCCCTTCGCCACCAATCTGGCTTTGAACCTCGCCGGCTCGCCCCCTGGTGCACTTGGCTTCACCTTTTATAGCCACCGACAGCCGACAACCTTGCAGTTCTTCGGCTTCGGAACAAGGACCCAAGTATTGTTCCTATGAAGAGAGTTCATCTCTTCGGCCATTGCCGCTCGCCACTTCTTCTCGTCGCTGGACCTGATGGCTTCACTGAACGAGCGAGGCTCGTTGTCGATTTCGACACCTGCAGTGTTGAAAGCATAAGCCACCATCTCGGCGTGGGCGTATCTTATCGGCTTCCTGATAGCCCGTCGGGGCCTATCCCGAGAAAGTAGGTATCCCTCATTGGGATTCTCCTCTTTGATCCGAAGAGCCTCTTCCTCGCAGTCCTCTTCGCTAGACCCCTCATCGCTGTTCGATGAGACCTGCTCCCGATGAGCTTGTCGGCTGGAATCTGCTCGATCTCTTTTTATCGGGCTTCCTTTGCTCCCGTTCGACGAAGCTTCATCGCAGGTATCTTGTCGGAACTTGAGACGTTCCTCATCGCGGGATTCTCGCCGCGATAGCTCTTCTCGCATACCTTGTCGGGTATGCTCGTCGGGAATTCCTTGTCGCAAATTCTCTTCGCGATCATCTCTTCGGCCATTTTCCTCTGGGTTTCCGATAAGAGCTCCTCGGGCAATAAACTCCCGATGAGCCTCTTTTCGAACTGGCTCATCGCAAAGCTCCACCTCAAGCTGAAATCCGTCTCCTTTATAGAGATCTTCTGGGCTTGTCGGGGTTGCCTTGCCTTCCAAGAAACTTTCTTCATTGAAAGTGACGTCTCGACTGATGATGCACTTTCGTGACTCCGAACACCAAATCTGGTACCCTTTAACTCCATCAGGGTACCCCATGAACATTCCTTTCTAGGCCCTTAGTACAAGCTTACCATCATTTACATTATAGTAAGCGACACAGCTAAAGACTTTGAGTTTGGAGTAGTCGGTGTGCTCTTGACGATTTGTCCATCGCTTCTGAGGAACTTCAAAGTCTATCGCAGACGATGGCAACCTATTGATCAGATAGGCCTCTGTATGGACAGCTTCTCCCCAGAACCACGATGACAAATTTGCCCTCCAGAGCATACACCTTACCCGTTCCATGATGGTTCGGTTCATCCTTTCAGCGAGACCGTTCTGTTGAGGCGTGTGCCTCACGGTCTTGGATCGTCGGATGCCTACCTTCCGGAAGTAATCATTGAACTCCTCGGACAGATATTCCAATCCGTAGTCCGTACGGAGATGTTTGAGCTTCTTCCCGCACTGATTCTCTACAAGTGCGCGCCAATTGACAAAGGCTTCAAAAGTCTTGTCCTTTGATCTGATCATATAAACCCAGAGCTTCCTCGAGTAGTCGTCGATGAAAGAGATAAAGTACCTGTTACCTCCATGAGAGTCTACTCGAGCCGGGACCCACAAGTCAGAATGGACATACTCGAGAACTGACTTGCTCGTGTGAGACCCTTTGCCGAACTTAACCCGATGATGCTTCCCAAACACGCAGTGTTCGCAGAAGCCGAGCTTCTCCACCTTATCGTTCCCGAAGCAGCCTCCTCGCTTGAGTATATCAAGCCCTTTCTCGCTGATATGCCCCAGTCTATCGTGCCATAGAGTGGTCTTGGACACTGTCGCTAAAATACTTGCTGCTTCCCCGATGGCAGTCTCACCCTCCAAGATGTATATGCCATTGTAACGATAAGCCATCATGTATGTCATCGCACCCTTGGTGACTTTTAAGCCACCCTTGCATGACTTCCATGAGTATCCATGTTCTTCGAGGACAACCAAAGAAATAAGATTTCGTTTGAGTCCAGTGACATACCTTACTTGGTTCAGGGTTCTTCGTGTGCCATCCTTGAGTCTTAATGATATCGACCCAATCCCTTTGACCGAGCACATCTGCTCGGTGCCCGTCGATACTGGCATGACCTCCTCGTCGGCCTTCCTCCCCTCGAACCAATTCTGCTCGTGACTCATGTGATACGAGCATCCCGGATCCAGTATCCATGTTGTTCGCATGCTGGTCGGCATCATCGCGAGAACCTCAGCGCTATCGTACCCTCCCGATACCTGGGAAGCGTTCGCTGGACCGTCGTCGCTGTTCCTTCTGAAGGGCTTTCCCGTTCTCTTCTCGGGACAATCTCTCTTGAAATGTCCTTCCTTGTTACAGTTGTAACACTTGCCGCTTCTCGGCCTCGATGATGATCTCCTCGGTGAGCCTTTCCTCAACTTCTCTCGCTTAGCCGATCTTTCACGGTTAACGATGAGGCTCTCCGCTACACCTGATCTCCCATCGAATTTGCCCTCCTGTTTGCGCTAAACCTCCTCGGCTAGCACTGCCGTCTTGACATCGTCGATGGTGGAGGTCTCCCTGCCACTAAATAGCAGAATGTCCTGGATCCTGTCGTACATCCCCGATACCGAGTTTAGTAGGAGGAGTGCTTGATCTTTTGACGGGACCTCCACGTTTATCGTCTTCAGATATGTGATGATCTTCTTGAATTCGATAAAGTGTTGTTTCAGCGATGATCCCGGAGCCATCTTGAGGGTATACATCCGTTGTTTGAGAAACAACTCGTTCGCCCAGGACTTCCTGTTGTACGTCTCATCGAGACGCTTCCAGATTCCTGCCGCTGTCGTCTCGTCTTGGATGTCTCTGATGAAATCATCGCTGAGAGTGAGAATTATAGTGCTTCTCGCCCTCTTCATGATGTCTTCCTTGTCCTCCTCACTTAGCTTCTCCGAGAATGCCTCCTCGCCCTTGAGCGCCTTGTCGAGGCGCATCTGGCACAGCTGTGCGTGCATCTTGATCTTCCATATGTTGAAGTCACCATCGCCGGTGAACTTCGCGATGTCTGTCTTGTCTGGTCCCATGATTCCTTATCGTGTCTGGCAGGAGTGACTCTGACAATCTTCGTCAAGATTCAGGATCTTGAACTCCTTAACATTCTTGTTCGGTTCTTGAACTCGGATATTGATTCTCCGATGAACCCTTCCTTGATTCACCGAGAGAAGAAGCTCTGATACCACTTGTTGGGGATTTCACCCAGCAACCCGATAATCAATATCGATGAACACGAACAAGGAACAGTAATGCGGAACAACACGATTGAATTTGGACGGCAAAGACGAACACTTTATTGATCGATGATGTTTGAATTACACAACCGGTTACAAAATACTCAATCTACTTCTCGAAGACGATCTTCCCGTTGAATTCAAACTTACAACTTTACCCCAGCAATCTCCGATGACTCCCACCGTACGTTGCCCGATGACGGAGTGATCTCCGTTATACAACACCTTTCACGATGGTCGGAGATGACCCAGACCCAGAGAACTCCGGCGAACATAACCCCGGTGCGAACGAACCCCTTTGACGCCGTGAAGAAGCTCCGACAGATCCTCAGAGTGTGCGCCTCTGTCTGTCGTTCCCGAGCCTTCCTTCTTCGTACTCCGTCGTCACCTTTGTCGCCGTATCCACCATCTGACTCGCCTGAGAAGTTCTGTCTCTCAAGAACTCTCTCTTTTTGATTCTCTCTCTTTAAGTGACTGTGACACACATGTATCTGGCGTGTTTGTCAACTGCTCTATGAGCTTGCTTATGTAGCCGTTGGGTGTGTCCTTCTCGTCCCCGGATGGTGAAAGTCATCACCCGATAGGCTTCTTATCTTTAAGTGATTGTGACACACATGTATCTTGTGTCACCGATGGGTGATCAACGTTATCAAAATAAAGTAAAAGTGTGAATGAAATAAAATTTTATTGCATAATCATTAGCAATAAAATGGTGATAAAAATAAACTAAATGTTATGTAGAACTTGTAAGTTAATACATCTTGCAATACAAAAACGATAAGTATCATTAAACTCTACCATGATAAATGCGTATTGCAAACATTTTATTTTATAATAACCTACTAAATTATAGCTAGTCCAGTATTCAATTTGTTACTGGTTCTGTATGGGTAGTCGAATTTTGTGGGTTTTTACGGGTTGAATTTAGTGGGCTTCTCACAAACCAAAACGGGTTATATTTTTTCAGGTTGATATGTAATAATCATTTACATCTTTGAGTGAAAAGTATAAATAAAATTCAATACAAATTAAAATTAATACAAACATAGAAGATAATGAATAGAATAATGAACAATAATACTTTAATATTTTTATATTAGCTTGATATTCAAATTCTGATTTAGAAAGTCCAGTAACATAATGCAAATAAAACTCAATCACATACTTATAAATTCAAACACATTCTTAAAAATTACATATGATACTCTACCAAAAATCAAGTTATAAATAAAAAAATCAAATCGATTAGCGAATTTTGAAATGAATTAATGAAATTGAAATTATTTAATTGAAAAATGTAATAACTATATAAAATTTATACAACAAATAAAATAATGAATTGAGTAATATAAAGATAATTTTTATATTCTAAAATAATATTATATTTAGAGTATTTTTTTATATTTTTATTAGTATTAATATTAATATCACAACTTAATATTTTTTTTTATATAAAAATGTGATTTATGTGAGATATTAAACGGGGCGAGGCGGGTTTGACAAGGGACGGGTTTATTTATGTGGGCTTCGAGGCGGGGCGGGGCGGGCTTGGCCCGGCTCACAAAAAAACGGGGCGGGGCGAGCGTGGCCCATTTTTTTTACGAGTCGGGGCGGGTGGTTCTGGGCTGGCCCGGCCCAATTGACACCTCTAGGTATATTGGGTAATTAAAATTTATCTAATTCTTTTTTTTTTTGACCCCTGCCTGTCTATGAAATATGCATGTCTAATGGGCTCGCATTAACTTACTTAAAATAAAGCTTGTACCAAAGATTAAAACTAAGTACCCAGATATTAAATTTTAAACCGAAAAACGAATACTAAAGTATTAAATTAAGAACCGATTGTACCGATTATGCTAAATAATAAGTATAGCATTAGAAAATCTCTAATCTATCTTTTTATTATCATTTTCTTGCTCAGATTGAAACTTTATAATATATTGATTCATTGTATGTCTATTCTATGTTGATCATATTCTGCAGATAAGAATCCGAATTTATCGTTCGTAAAATACGATGAATCCGATTTTAATTCTTAAGTCTTGGCTTCACAGGTGAGGAGAGATTGCAGATTATATGCCGAAAACACTTCACAGAGAGTGAATCTCATCGTGGAGGCCATATCTTCCAATGAAAGCTCCGTTGCACGTGGATTGATCTCTCAAGAGCTTTATCTCTCTAAACAAGGGGCCAAACTTCTTCAAAGAATCCAAAATAACATGGTAATTAGCCTCACATTCATACTTATTCGTTTCGTACTTTGGGGACGCTAATTTCTTTCGGTAAACAGGGAGCTTTGTCGTGGGAGAGACCGCAGATCACAATCACGAAACCCGACTGGAAAAACTTGGGAGACAGATTGCGAGACGTGGAATCGCCGTTGAAGGGTATGGAGATAGCCTTGTCGTATTGCCCGGTTTTCCCCGTTGGAATGATTGACGAAGAGACGAAGCAAGTTCTGCAACTCTTCAAAGCACAGGTTGCCCGGAAATTGGAGCAAGCCAAGTGCTTTTCTCCCTTTCATGCAGCCACGCCTCCCGATGGCAAAACAGAAACGTCGGAAAACCATCTTTCGGCTCTAAAAACCACATCAATTACCACACAAGAAAATTTATCTGCCTCTTTCCTTCTATATTGCATGCAGTTCCTGCAACACGACCCTCCCATTAACCCCAACTCAAAGAAAACCAAGAATCTCAAGATCGAAGAGCCCATCGAGCCGCCAAAAGGCGTCACGCAAACGCTGAGAAGAATGATAAAAAGATCTCTGAGAAGTCACAGCTTTGTTTTCGCAATCAAGTGCTCGATATCTTTGGGTCTTGCTGTGTTCCTCGGGCTGATTTACAATAAGGCGAATGGCTATTGGTCAGGGTTGACGATCGCCATCAGTTTCACAACCGGACGACAAGCCACTTTCACCGTAGCGAATTCCCGGGCTCAGGGAACGGCCATGGGGTCCGTCTATGGAATTCTCTGCGTGTTTCTATTCAAAAAATGCCCGGACCTCGGATTTATAACCCTACTTCCGTGGCTCATCTTTACCAGTTTTCTGATCCACAGTAGGAGTTATGGCCAAGCCGGGGCTTTTTCTGCAGCCATTGGTGCGCTGTTGATCGTGGGTAGACGGGACTATGGCCCGCCCGCGGATTTCGCCATTGCTAGAATTACAGAAGCGACTATCGGATTGCTCTGTTTCGTTCTAGTGGAGCTTCTTTTAAATCCTGCAAGAGCAGCCACTCTTGCCAAGGCTGAGCTGTCACTGAGCATTGGAATTCTTCAAGAATGTGTTCAAAAAGTCAGTGTTTTCCCTTCGAAAAAAAACTTTTCTGCGACCAGATTGTTGCAAGAAAAGCAGGATCAGCTGAATTATCATGTCAAGGAGCTCGAGAAGTTTATTGCAGAAGCCGAGATCGAACCCAGCTTCTGGTTCATTCCCTTCAATGGTGTCAGCTATAGGAAGCTTCTAAGGTCGTTAACGACATTGGCGAATCTACTGCATTTTGTGATATATCAGATCGATTTCATCTCAGAAGCATTCAAACAAGTCAATGGTGACTTGGGGTTGCTCCTGAAAGAGATCAACAGTGACCTCGAGAATTTTAACAAGAAAGTCGGGTCTTCGCAGCTGAAGCGTCTAGAGATAGCCACTTCGATGACAGCCCTCAAAGTGTTCAAAAAGGAGTGTGACATTGAATTGGGAAACGAAACGTACGAAAATGCATTTCGGACACTGAAAACTGATGATAAGGAAGTAGAGCAAACCCTAAGTTGTTTCCTTGGACATTTGGAGGAAGTCATCGAAAAGATACACACGTTCGAAGGGACTGAGAGGCTTAAGAGCCAGCTGGCTCTTTCCTCAACGGCCTTCGGGTTTTGCATCGGAAGCTTGGCAAAGGAAGCTAGGGAGATGGAGAAAGAAGTGAAAGACCTTATCAAATGGGAGAACCCCACAATGAAGCAGGATGATTTTTGTGAAGTACCGTACAGAATATAATATATAATTAATCAAGTTATATATGAGTCTATTGATAGCATATAAATAACTGTATTTCTCGACTCTACAGATAAATTATAATGTTTATTGCATGCTGAAGTTTCTTTAGCTCCTGAGTGACTATGAAGGAGTAATTGGCAGTAATGCCCCCTGAACGTTACAAGTTGGTGCACTTTGCCCCTGAATTTGACGACCCCTGAACTTTACAAAAGTAACACATTGTCCCCTATGCTTAAAAAAACAACAGAAAATGTCACTTGTCTGCAACACATGACTCACTTGAGAGTAGGTTAAGCAGTTTATGAACAGAAGAGACCGACATACGAGATTGTTGTAAAGAAATCAAGAAGTCTAGATCTCGAACAGAAAAGTCCAACAAAATTGAACAAAATAACAAAATTTTCCCCCTATTTTTTTACGCGTAGGGGACAATTTGCTACTCCTACTTTATCCTGTTTACGAGGGCATTCCTGCCAAAAACTAAAGTTCAGAAAACGGCAAAGTGCACCAATGAGCCAAGCTCGGAGAACTATTTAAATTCTCGCTCACTTGCTCTCTGATTCATCAAATTAATATAAGGAATTAGATACCTCCACAAGAAATATAAGAGGGTTCCGTAGTATTGCATAATTGGTGAACCGAACGGCATTACAAACACGGTAATATATAAGTCTCAAGTGTTATCCAATAGTATAAAAAACTCACTAACATTTCGACCGTCTACAAAACTAGGTCACGAAGAAAGAGAGAGAGAGAGAGAGAGAGGCACCATCAGTTGCCTTCATACTTAGGGTCTGCCATGACATAGTGATACGCTATTACCAGTACAAAGATGAAGATCCCCAGAAAATTGGAGAAGAAACCCAAGTCCTGATCGTCAAACATCTGTAAAAACGCATATGAACATACAGTTAAGATAAATAAACAGCCATAAAAGAAGGGAGCAACAAAATGAGACAATGTACTACTATATAGAGAAACTCGGAATTATAGTCGCCGTCTCATCGTTACATTAAAAGAAAACGCCCTCGATATCGAATTCAAAAGCAGGGTAGCGTGGCTGATGCGAGCTTTAAAATCGAACATTAAAGTTAGAACAACGGAAGCGGGGACCGATCAGCGTTAGCCGCTACGAGTCCGTCGACATTGTGGATAAAGATCAACTCATATGAAATGCTTAATCAACTCTCAATCACACAGAGAGAGACAGTTTGTGCTTGACAGCATCAACTGGATCCACAACTCCCATTTCCTGTAAGTAATTGCCCAACGAAGCCCTATAATGCCCTAGTATTCTTCAATCTCCAGATCCTAACTAGATATCATCATCGAATTTCAATTTTTTATAGATCTGCGAAGGACGAAACAGAAAATTGTGGTTCTCGCGGGGAACAAGTATTCAATTGATAATGGAGAGAAGCTTACGGTGATCCTCTGTAGAGAGAATTCGAGTCAACGATTTGCTTTGTTTCTGTGAAGGATCGAAGAACTCGAAAATACAATTGGCCAAAACTTGATGCATCTAATAGAACAGTGTGCATTTACGGATGTGTCCCTAGTCTTTTCATATAATTACAGCTTTCACATTGGCCGGGTTTTTCCGGAATCTCTCCCAAAATCTCCGAATAGTTTCCTCCTCAGCCCCTTTACCCGGGGCCGGATCTGAGTTGTAGGTGGCCTTAGCGGCCAAAATTTTAGGGGCCCTTATTAATAAAGGGTTTTATTGATTTTGGGTGTGAATTTATAATATTTTATAGCTTGCTGCATACATTTTTAAAACTCCCTCTTTATCTTCTTCAAAGCAATTAAAAATTCAATTTATTTTTTAAAATTGTAAAACTATTCAAACTTAAAAGAGAAACATATATTCATATCAAATAATGAACAAATTAAAAAAAAATGTATCAAGCTATAACAAACGTAGAATTAGTTGGTTACAATTTACAAAAGAAATAAATTTATTAATGTTGAGGGGAAAAATCACCCACCACAGTCACGAGGATCTTCCCTCGAGTTTAAAGAAAGGAGGAGTTCGGATTTGATCTCTCTTAGGCATGAGAAAACCGGAATAAGAGAATGACAATAATCACTTTGAATATTTTCGTGTGCCTCTCTTTCTCTCTTGGATATTGGATTATCAACTTTTGGTTACAAGCCGCTTTTCTCTTGTGTCCTCTCACTCCATTTTTCTCTATCTTTTTCTTCCCCCCTCCCTCCCTTTACAATTGTACATCGCTTTCTATTTATAGAGACCTTGCCCTAGCTAGGGCTCGGATCCCTTGGTTGATCTCTTGCGGTCCATGTCTTGGGATATTCGGTGGTCCCCTTATGATATTCTCTGCCTTTTGTAAGAAGGCGCACTCCCACTGACGTTGTCGCCTGTGGCACCCTGCACAAATGGTGCGCGTACGGATGCTTTTTCCTGATTCACCGATCAAACCTCGGCTGCATTTATTGCGGTCAGAACGTACAAATCGGGTACGTCCTCGTGAGATCCTCCTCGGGCATTCTCCTCGTGAGATCCTCCTCGGGCATTCTCCTCGGGGATCCTCCTCAGGCGCTAGTACTCCCTCAGGCTATCCCGTCGGATATTCTCCTCGAGGATACCGCCTCGCGAAGCAGCTGAATGCGTTTCTGTTGACTGTTGGTCAAAGAATCTTTTGCCTCCATTGTGTGTCGTTTTAGGATAAACGACACAATCAGTGTGAAGGAAGGATTTGACAAAATCCTACCTTAACAATTAACTCATTACATAAGAGCACAAAAATAAAAGAAATAAGTCTAAACTCCAAAAATTTATTGTGGCGTGAAATTGATGAGTAAAAATTATAAAATAAGTTACAAAAGTTACTATTATAAAAAGAAAGAAGAAAAATATATAATAGGGAGGAAAAAAAAAAGATAGTAAAAAAGGAAAGAAATAAAAGAAGTTAATAGGATAGGACAAGATTTGCTCATAAATTAATAGGATAGGGTATGTGGGCCCACTAAGGACACGTACAATTTTCTAAAATCGGAAGGAAGGAATATAAAGAAGCAATTAAAAGTATATAAGATTGGGCATATAGGCCCATGATTATTAATTTTTCATTATTTGGGCCCCTAAATAAAGCTAAAATTATTGGGCTTAAGGCGTGGGCCTAGTCTGCCTTAGCCCAAAACCGGCTCTGCCTTTACCGTGGAGGATGTGGAAGTCGTGGTTTTCTCAGTAAAAGCTATTAAAGCTCCGACGCCCGGTGACTTCCTTATCATTTTTCACTAGAAAGATTGGGATGTTGGCGAATTGTGATAAAGACATGTTCTGATATTTTGATTCTTTGAATGATGAAAGATCTGTTAAGGACTTTAACAACACAGTGATTTCAGTCCGATTAATTGTTGCACTGTTATTAATAAGATTGCTTGAGGTGTCTCGTAGATTATCTAAAAGTGACATGAATTCGGCAATCTCAGAGAACTAAAATGCTTTTTTATTAACCGCACAACATTTTTATAATGATCTGGCAAAATTTATAGACAAATATGTGTTTTTAATCTTATATAGTTATCTTAGCTATTGCCAAACATATTGAACTAAATTTTATAAACCTCTCTTAGAATCTCATCTCTAAAATTCCTTCTGTATTCTTTTTCCTTCTCAACCTTCTCTATGAGGTCGTTTCATACTCTGTCATTTACTCATTTTTTTTTATCTTTCATGGACCAGATTTACAAAGGATATTAAGGAGAAAACAGAGTGTGAGCGATCAAATAAAAAACAAAATTGATTAAAAAAATGTTCAAAAGATAATTTTAAAATAGCAAATTCCTACACAAAAAGGAATAAAGGTATAGTTTGATGGATAATAAATTCAGGGATATAGTAGTTTGCTATCTATAAAACACTTTCACTTGTTACTTGTAAATTTTAATCCATTATAATTTATTTAGAATTTGTTCAAATACACCTTCAACCTCGCTCACTCTCGTTTCTATATATATGGACCCGCTACACCTTAGACTATTGCCCTAATCTTGTTTTACTTTTTCCATTCTACGGCATCGTGTAATCCTCGGAAGATTTCATAACTCTTAAGACCCTGAGATTCCTAATGTAGAGTGTTGATGCAGAAAAATGCTTCCATCCATTAACGGCCCAATTGCTCGTGTTGGGCCGGGCTCAACGTCGTCTTGTGGATCTTAGTGGAAATTCCCCTAAGTCGGGCCCCTCGTCCTGAATTGTGGGCCCAGGCTCGTGTCCCCAGGCTATACCCTCAGCCGCGCAATGGACTGGGGAGATAGACTGGGCACTGCGTAGAACTGGTCCTATCAGGCGGGCCAAAGACCAAGTAGGAATTTCACCAGGGCTTCCGCTTTTCGTTGGATTTCTCTCTTCCGGGACCTGACTAAACAACACCGCGGTCAGGGAGAAACGAGAGTTTTGCCCCCCGATTCACCTCCGACGCTCAACATTAGCGGGGTATTTGAGTGAATATCGGTTTTTGGAAGTTTAGAGAGATTTTTGGGAGCTTTTGAGGCGTTTCCCAAGTGTTTACTCGAGTGAAAATGTGTTGTGTTTTGAGGAGATCCGAGCCCCTATTTATAGGAAAAAACCCGGATCTTGTTTTGAATTTATCTCTTCATCCGGGAGGCCCCCGGGGGAAAACTATATGTTTTTCTGACTCCCCGGGACGTGGCCGATCCATTGCCACAATAATCGCGGCGATCGGAGCAGCGACGCGCCCTCACGCGCGGCTGGAAGGCGGCGGGCTCGCTGAAACTGGGGCTCCAAGTTGCTGACTTAGCGTCCACGTGTCACGCTGCGGTTGGCTGAGGCGATTCCCTCGCGCCCAGTGGCGTGTTGACATGTGGCTAAGTCAGCTTTGACCCTTGTGGGCCATGCAGAGGGGCGATGGGGCCCACCCGGAGGTCCCGGAGGGCCCTCGGGTGGTCCCCGAGGCCGATTTTCGCAAACTTTATGTCGTTTTCGGGTGTTTTAATATTTTTGGGGCCATTGAGAACCTTTGTTTTTTGAAAACGGACCTCCGGCGAATATATTAGGCGAAATTGACCATAATTAATAAAAGAAGAATTATCTTGAATAATTCTCGCTTTTGTTAATTAAACAAGAAATCAATCGCGCAAAAATACCCGTAACATTAACCCCCCAGTTTCTCGAGAATTTTCGATTCCCGGGAAACTTCTATAAATGGTCGGCGGGACGGCTCATTCGTCACTCACGAAGCTTTTGAGGCGTTCGATCTTTGAGTTGCCTGAGTTGGCGGGATTTAGATCCAGGCCGTTCTCGGTCTTTGGGATGCCTGAGTCGGCGGGATCGAGATCCGGGCCGTTCTCGGTCTTTGAGATGCCTGAGTCGGCGGGATCGAGATCCGGGCCGTTCTCGGTCTTTGGTGCCGAATGACGCTTTTGAGGCGTTCGGTCTTTAGGTGCCGAATGACGCTTTTGAGGCGTTTGGTCTTTAGGTGCCGAATGACGCTTTTGAGGCGTTCGGTCTTTAGGTGCCGAGTGACACTTTTGAGGCGTTCGGTCTTTGGTGCCTGAGTCAGCGGGATTGAGATCCGGGCCGTTCTCGGTCTTCGGGATGCCTGAGTCGGCGGGATTGAGATCCGGGCCGTTCTCGGTGTTTGAGATGCCCGAGTCGGCGGGATTGAGATCCGGGCCGTTCTCGGTCTTTGGTGCCGAATGACACTTTTGAGGCGTTCGGTCTTTGGTGCCGAGTGATGCTTTTGAGGCGTTCGGTCTTTGGGTGCCGAGTGACGCTTTTGAGGCGTTCGGTCTTTGAGTGCCGAGTGACGCTTTTGAGGCGTTCGGTCTTTGAGTGCCGAGTGACGCTTTTGAGGCGTTCGGTCTTTGGTGCCGAGTGACGCTTTTGAGGCGTTCGGTCCTTGAGTGCCGAGTGACGCTTTTGAGGCGTTCGGTCTTTGGGTGCCGAGTGACGCTTTTGAGGCGTTCGGTGTTAGGTGCCGAGTCGGCGGGATTGAGCTCCGGGCCGTTCTCGGTCTTTGGTGCCGAGTCGGCGGGATCGAGATCCGGGCCGTTCTCGGTCTTTGAGATGCCTGAGTCGGCGGGATTGAGATCCGGGCCGCTCTCGGTCTTTGAGATGCCTGAGTCGGCGGGATTGAGATCCGGGCCGTTCTCGGTCTTTTTTTTTCATATATATAGTTGTCTTTTCCTACATCAACCCCCCAGTTTCTGAGTAATCTTGCAAAGGTCAGGAGGAAACTTTTAGGAGGTATCAATTCGCGGAATAAGAGAAACTTTTATATATATATGGCGCTTCTTGTGGCGCTCTTCTTGTACATATATTGGCTGTCGGGGCTATTCCCGTGCCTGATGTTACATCTAGACCTTGATGGTGATGGAATCGCTTTTCAGGTTGTATCTTAGCTTCAACCTTCTTCAGCTTTATTTTTATCCTTAGCCCTGTCGGGCTTACTGATAATACTGCTTCAGGTGCTCAACGTTCCAGGGTCGTGGAATTTCGCCACCCCCATTTCCTGTAGCCGGTACGTCCCATCTCGGATCACCTTTGATACGCGGTAGGGGCCTTCCCAAGTCGGGCCGAGGACTCCGGCGCCGAGGACTTGGGTGTTTTGGCCTACCTTTCTCAGGACTAGGCTTCCTTCCGCGAAGCACCTTTCTTTGACTTTGGAGTTGTAGTAGCGTTCCACAATCCGCTTCTGCGCAACCAGCCTGGTGTACGCCTCATTTTGCCTTTCCTCGAGGAGGTCGAGCTCCTGCCGCAGCGCTTCATCATTTCGTTCTTCATCGAAGAACTCAACTCGTGGTGAATGGACGATTATCTCGGCGGGGATGACTGCCTCGACTCCGTAGGTTAGAGCGAACGGGGTTTTGCCACTGACATTGCGCGTGGTGGTTCGATAAGCCCAGAGAGGGTAGCTCCTCTGCCCACTTGCCTTTCTTCTCGTCAAGCTTTCTCTTCAGGATGGTCTTGATGTCTTTGTTCACTTATTCGACTTGGCCATTTGCCTGAGGGTATACAGGCGAGGAGTAGGCGTTGTTGATTCCGAGACTTTGGCAGAAGGTTCGGAGGTCGACGTTGTCGAATTGTTTCCCATTGTCGGTTATTAGCGAGGCGAGAATCCCATGCCGGCAGATGATATTGCGCCAGATGAAGTTTGTTGTATTCTTCTGGGTGATTTTTGCGATTGGTTCCGCTTCGACCCATTTAGTGAAGTAGTCGATGGCCAGTATTCGACGCCTCCTGGGGACTTCAGAAGTTTCCCAATCAGGTCGATCCCCCACTTGGCAAATGGTCATGGGACCATCACGGGGAATAGCGGGACCGCTGGTTGATGGGGTACCTTGGCGAATTGCTGGCACTTGTCGCACTTGCGGGAAATCTCATTAGCGTCCTTCCTGAGGGTTGGCCAGAAGTAACCTTGCTTAAGGGCTTTGAGGGCCAGAGATCGTCCTGCGTAGTGTTTGCCACAAATCCCTTCGTGAATTTCTCGGAGGACGAGATCGGCTTCGTCTTCGGGGAGACATTTGAGAAGGGGCTGCATGAACCCGCGTTTGTAGAGATTGCCGTCATGGATCACATATCTCGTTGCCCGGAGCTTGAGCTGTCGTGCTTCGTTCCGATCGGCGGGTAGTACACCGCGCTCTAAGTACTTGGCGATGAGCGTTATCCATGCACCTTCTTCTTCGCCAGAGATGGCAAAGATTTGGGCTTTTTGAATGGACGGGTGTCCGAGGGCTTCGACCGGGACTCTGCCTAGCTCTTCGTCGTCGGCTCCTGAAGCTATCCTGGCTAGTGCGTCGGCCTCGGAGTTCTCGGCTCGAGGTATTTGAGTGATCTCATACCATGCTAAGAACTCCAGGCGCCGCTGTGTTTCCGCGAGGTAGGCTGCCATGTTTTCTTCCTTCGCCTGGTACTCGCCTTCGACTTGTTTTACGATCAACTGAGAATCACAGTAGATTTGCAAATTCTTTGCTTCGAGCCTTTGAGCGATCTGGAGTCCGGCCAACAGGGCTTCTTATTCGGCCTCGTTGTTCGTGGCTTTGAACCCGAAACTGATAGCGTAACGCAGTTTCCCACCCTCGGGATTGGTAAGTAGGATACCCGCCCCCGAGCCCTTTGCGTTAGAGGCGCCGTCAACATGGAGGCTCCAAACAGGTCCGTCGGGGCTTGACTTTCGTTTAACTACCCGGGGCGGACCGTCGAGCTCTTCCTCGGTCTCGACCTCAGCGTCGTATGTGAACTCGTCGATGAAGTCTGCCACCGCCTGAGCTTTGATAGCGATTCGAGGCTGGTACTCCACACCGTATTCCCCCAATTCTTGTGACCAGATCGTCATTCGCGATGAGGTGCCTTTGAGGAGTGCTTTGCGGATCGGGTGCTCGGTTCGCACCATGATTTGGTGGGCTTGGAAGTACGGGCGGAGCTTCTTCGCGGTGGTGATTAGCGCGAGCGCCAATTTCTCGATCTGCGTGTAGCGGGTCTCCGCGTCGAGGAGAGCTTTGCTGACGTAGTAGACCGGCATTTGTTTCTTGTCCTCTTCTCGGACCAAGACCGCGCTGACGGCCCTGGTCGAGATGGAAAGGTACAGGAACAAAGCCTCTTCGTCTTTGGGCTTTGAAAGCAGCGGTGGCGATCCAAGGTAGGTTTTTAACTCTTGGAAGGCGGCCTCGCACTTTTCGTCCCAAGCGAAGCTCTTCCCGTCTTTGAGGGCCTGGAAGAACGGCTGACATCGATCTGTGGCTTTTGAGACGAATCGTCCCAGGGCGTTGACGCGCCCGTTGAGGCTTTGTACTTCCTTGATTCTTCGAGGGCTCTTCATTTCGATCAGGGCCCGGATCTTTTTGGGGTTTGCTTCGATCCCTCGTCGATTGACGATGAATCCCAGGAACTTTCCAGACTCGACTCCGAAGGCACACTTGGCGGGGTTCAGTTTCATCTGGTACCTTCGGAGGAGCGTGAAAGTTTCCCAGAGATCCCTGACATGGTCGGCTTCTTCGAGGCTTTTGACGATCATGTCATCGACATAGACCTCCATGGTTTTCCCGATGAGCGGAGCGAACATGCGGTTGACCAGGCGCTGATATGTGGCTCCGGCGTTCTTGAGCCCGAAGGGCATGACTTTGTAGCAGTAGAGACCACGGTCGGTGATGAACGCGGTGTGTATCTGGTCAGGCTCGTGCATCCGGATCTGGTTGTAGCCTGAATACGCATTCATCATGCTCATGAGTTGGTGACCGGCGGTCGCGTCTACCAATTGATCGATCCTTGGGAGAGGAAAGCAATCTTTCGGGCATGCTACGTTGAGGTCGGAATAATCTATGCAGATTCGCCATTTGCCGTTAGGCTTCTTAACCATCACGACGTTGGACACTCATTCCGGGTATGTGACTTCTTGGATGAAATCGGCGGCGATGAGCTTGTTGACTTCATCGTTGATGGCCTGATATCTCTCGGGGTTGAATGCCCGTCGTCGTTGTATCTTGGGTGCCTTTCCTTTCTCAATGTTGAGTCGGTGGACCGCGATGTTAGAGTCGATGCCAGGCATGTCGGCATGTGACCAGGCGAAGACGTCCTTGAACTCCCGCAGGAAGGCAACCAGTTGTGTCTTGATCATGATAGGAAACTGGGCACCGATTGAGACGGTCCTCTCTGGTTTTTCTTCGTCTAACGTGACCGGGATCACGTCGGAGGAAGGTTCCATCGTGGGCTTGCGTCTCTCGTCCCTCGGGTCGAGTTCGCTGAACACTCGCGCCTTCTCCGACTCAGGGGTCAGACTTTCATTGGGCCGTTGGATGGTGTGGACGACCAGCTCGTTCTTTCCGGCTCTCTTTCCTTGGGCGTAACAGGTTCTGGATTCCCGTTGGCTTCCCCTTAGGATTCCTATTCCATTCTCTGTTGGAAACTTTACGAGCAGGTGGAAGGTGGAGGCGATGGCCTGGAGTTTGTTGAGGGACGGCCTTCCCATGATGATGTTGTAAGATGATGGCTGGTCCACTACGAGGTACCTGATCATCTTAGTGATCATGGGCCCGTCTTCAGATCCGAATGTTGTGGGGAGGTCGATGGCTCCTTCGGCAAAGACGGGCTTTCCATTGAACCCGTAGAGGGGAGTCTTGATAGGTGACGGGACGAGCCCTCCCAGACTCATGCGCTCTAAGGCTTTTTTGAAGATGACGTCTGCCGAACTTCCGTTATCGACCAGCACTCGCCTTATTCGGTTGTTGGCGATCAACATCTCTATCACGATGGCGTCGTTGTGGGGTTGGGATATTCTTCGGGCCTCTTCTTCCGTGAAAGTAATGGCTTGGCTTGGAAACACCGTTGTTGAGCTGGTCAGGTTCGCAAAGTTGACCTGGTGTTCCTCGTCGTCGCCTTCGAGGGCCCGGGCGTATCTTTTCCGCTTGTTGTTGGAATCCCCGGTTTCGGATCCACCTAGGATAGTGGACACGACATGATATTGTGGCGCCTTTCCTTTGGCTTGCTCTTCTTCTTGACGGGTTTTGTTAGGCTAACTGTCTTGGGGTTATTCACCCTCGCGGGGCAGGGGGTTGTTGGATTGCCCGTTTCCCGCCACGAGTTTCTTGATGAACTCCTTCAACTGCATGTCTTGGATGAGCTGCTCAATTTACTTCTTCAGTTGCCAGCATTGCGACGTCAGGTGGCCGTGATCTTGATGGTACTCGCAGTACCGACTTTTTTCCTTGTTGATCCTTTTGGGCATAGGCCTCGGAGGATCAAAATTTTCTTTGTGGAGGTTGAAGATCGTGGCTGGCGACGCGGTCAGCAGGGTGAAGGTCACGTCCTTTCGGAAACCGCCCGTTCGCTTTGGGCGCTGCTTTCGTTCCTCGGAGTTTGGCTGCTGGCGTTGTTTCTTTCTCTGGGAATCATCGTCTATCCCTTGGCTACTCTGGCTTTGCTCGTCCAGGTTGAGTTGGCTTCGGCTGACGAAGTATTCGTCGGCGGCGATGTCTTCGGCTGCCCTAGCAATTAGTTTAGCCATGAGGTGGGCCTTTTCTTGACAGGCGAGCGTGTGAATTCACTCACTGGGAGGCCGTCGATTATTGCGGTGACAGCATCGTCGTCGGTGTAGCTGGTGACCTTGTTCGCCTCCTCCGTAAACATTTTTAGATAGGCCCGGAGTCGTCTTTGCGCTGCTTGAGGGACCATAAGTACGATTTTTCCATTTGCTGTGTTATCGAGCTAGCAAAGCGGGAAGTAAATCGTTCCGTTAACTCTTCAAAGGATTTGATCGATCCTTTGGGGAGCCTCTGGTACCACTCGAAAGTTACGCCGGTGAGGGTGAGGCAGAAAGCCTGACACATGGTAGAGGGCGAGCATTTCTTGATTCGCATGGCGAACTGATATTGCACCAGATGATACGTCGGATCGGTCGTGCCATCATAGACGAGATTAAGAGGGAATCGTAGGTCCCCGCTGAGGTCTTCGTCGAGTAGGTGGCTTGCGAGAGGGGAGATGATTCCCTCCGCCATTCTCCGCTTGGCAGGATCAGTATTGTTGGCTGCGGCGAGTTCTCTCAGTTCCCTCCTTAGGGCCTGGACTTCGTCTTTTAACGTGGCATCTGGCGGGGGTGCCACCAGACGTTGCATCACGTTCGTTCTGACTTCGCGTGCGGTATCGCGTGTGGTGGAGTGCTGGGAATATCCTGACATATCGGAGTCAACATCCTTCGTGTCCCTTCGCTGAAAGGATCCCTCTTTCCGTCTTTCGATGTCCTGCCGCAGGTCAATTTTCTGGCTGCGGCGGTCCAAAAGTCGGCGTAGATCTTCCTCATTTCTAGGGCGGCTCTGAGCGCGCCTTTCTTCATGGCGGCGTTTTCTTCGCGCCTTCCTCCTCTCGGCACCACTCTCGCCTCCGAGGCGCTCAAAGGCTGAGCGTTCGGTCCTTTGTGATTGTGACAGCTCCTGGGGGCCATTTTGGACAGGCGATGGGACCTGCGGCTCACGTTGGGTGAGCTCAAAGGCTTCTTCCGGTTCGACTTCCTCTTCGCCTTCCTCGAGGTCGGCGCCTTCGAGGTCGGCGTTTTTGTCGCTGAAGTGTTTGGATACGAGATCTGCCAGGCAGAAAACACTGTCTTCCAGTCAGGCCATTCGTTCTTTTTCTTCGTTGACGGCGGGCTCTTGGCGAGTGCTCGTCTCGGGCCGACTTTGCACCTGAGCTCGGCGTGCGTTGACCTGAGCCCGAGTGTTGAGAGCAACGCTTCCCGCAGGATGGGAGAAGGTGCCCTCCGTTGACTCTGACATCGAGTCTCTTTTTTGATAAAGACTCAGAGGCTCGCAAGCTTTGCGGTGTGGAGGCCTTTGGATGACTTTGGGCACGCCCGAGCGTCTTTGATTGCCTTTGAACGTCTTCGAATGCCTTCGGGCTTCTTCGAATGGCTTCGAGTGTGTTAGAATATTCTTCGAATTTCTTCGAATTTCTTCGAGCGCCTTCGAGTGTGTTCGAGTTTCTTCGAATTTCTTCGAACGCCTTCGAGCGTGTTCGAGTATTCTTCGAGTTTCTTCGAATTTCTTTGAACGCCTTCGAGCGTGTTCGAGTATTCTTCGAATTTCTTCAAACGCCTTTGAGCGTGTTCGAGTATTCTTTGCGTTTCTTCGAATTTCTTCGAATGCCTTCGAGCGTGTTCGAGTATTCTTCGAGTTTCTTTGAATTTCTTCGAACGCCTTCGAGTGTGGCCGGTGGCTTTGAACGTCTTCGAGTAAGTTCGAATGTGTTCGAACGTACTCAAACGCCTCCGAATGTGGCCGGATGTGTTGGTAGGGACTCGAGGCTTAAACTCGTGAGACCCCTCCTTCTAGCGCCAAAATGTTGATGCAGAAAAATGCTTCAATCCATTACCGGCCCAATTTCTCGTGTTGGGCCGCGCTCAACGTCGTCTTGTGGATCTTAGTGGAAATTCCCCTAAGTCGGGCCCCTCGTCCTGAATTGTGGGCCCAGGCTCGTGTCCCCAGGCTATACCCTCAGCCGCGCAATGGACTGGGGAGATAGACTGGGCACTGCGTAGAACTGGTCCTATCAGGCGGGCCAAAGACCAAATTGGAATTTCACCAGGGCTTCCGCTTTTCGTTGGATTTCTCTCTTCCGGGACCTGACAAAACAACACCGCGGTCAGGGAGAAACGAGGGTTTTGCCCCCCGATTCACCTCCGACGCTCAACATTAGCGGGGTATTTGAGTGAATATCGGTTTTTGGAAGTTAAGAGAGAGTTTTGGGAGCTTTTGAGGCGTTTCCCAAGTGTTTACTCGAGTGAAAATGTGTTGTGTTTTGAGGAGATCCGAGCCCCTATTTATAGGAAAAAACTCGGATCTTGTTTTGAATTTATCTCTTCATCCGGGAGGCCCCCGGGGAAAAATTATATGTTTTTCTGACTCCCCGGGACGTGGCCGATCTATTGCTGCAATAATCGCGGTGATCGGAGCAGCGACGCGCCCTCACGCTCGGCCGGAAGGCGACGGGCTCGCTGAAACTTGGGCTCCAAGTTGCTGACTCAGCGTCCACGTGTCACGCTGCGGTTGGCTGAGGCATTTCCCTCGCGCCCAGTGGCGTGTTGACATGTGGCTGGGTCAGCTTTGACCCTTGTGGGCCCTGCAGAGGGGCGATGGGGCCCACCCGGAGGTCCCGGAGGGCCCTCGGAGGCCTCAGGTGGTCCCCGAGGCCGATTTTCGCAAACTTTATGTCGTTTTCGAGTGTTTTGATATTTTTGGGACCATCGGGAACCTTGTTTTTTCGAAAACGGACCCCCGGAGAATATTTTAGGCGAAATTGACCATAATTAATAAAAGAAGAATTATCTTGAATAATTCTCACTTTTGTTAATTAAACAAGAAATCAATAGCGCAAAAATATTTGTTGTAATGGCAGTTGCAACACACACCACAATGAACATGCGACACATAAGTGCAAATGTATTCTATGGGTCGAACACAATTAATGTACGCATTTACACATAAAATAATGTCCATTGAAGTAATATTTAAGACTTCGTTGTATATTAGCTATACTCGCTCCCACGGAAACCTTGTGTTTCATGTTACCTTCTCTGAAGGGCCAAACAAAAATAGAAAAAGCAAATTGATACTTTATAATTTATTTTAAATCTATTATGTATGATGAGTGTTATATATATACTCCTTAGTTCATATATTAAAACCAAATGTCCACATGCACATTGAACTCTTCCATTACGTGTTGGACTCGTCTGCTCAAGCCTCAAAAGGAACATATACACTCTAATCAACAGAACTATATAAATATATATATATATATATATATATATATATATTAAGTAAAATAGATAAAAACTCTCAACAGTCACTTAACAGTGAGTTTTACTCAATATTACTTGTGCGTAATTTATTAATGGCAGTCGAATACATTAATAGCAATACGATACATGAAGATATTACAAATAATATGAACTAGATCAATTCATCATGTATCATAACGAACTTAAAAGAAAGAATAAAACAACCAAGAATAAAACAGCAATGAAAATGCAAGATATGTCGTAAATATTGGTAGAACCTATTATGGGTATTTTTTCGAAGCTTAAAAATGTTAAGGACCAACTCAATAAACGTATTTAAAAATGTTCAAACGCCAAACACCCATTAAGACCATCCAGGTCCTCTCCGAAAAAGTCAACTCGGACCCGACTCATAAAGTCAACGGGACGAGCTTGAAGAGTCAACTTAAACCCCACCCGGGAATATTGACGTGGGATATATTCCGAAAACATGCCTTTAGGAGTCGCTGCTACCCCTAATAAATAAAACATGGAGCGACCCCTAATTACGACCCCTACTTAATTAGGGACTCCTACAACCCCTAAAACAGAAAATGCACCCTTAGGGGTCGCACAAGGCTCTCTATTACGAGAGCCCCCACCACATTTCGGTATGATTTCTCAAGCCAAAAACCTCTACTTGCCAATCTCACTTCCCGATCCTAAAATACTCTTTTATGTTGAGCATCGAAGCGAGAGTCAGAGGTTCCCCCGCTGCGCTCCTCAAGAGTTCACGTTTATTCCCTCTTTTCTGGAGCGAAAACGGAGGCGGATTACCTGCAAGCGACTTCCAGCTCATCAAAGGCGAAGAAATGAGCTTCAAGCCATTTGTGACCATCGTACGGTTATTGGGCCCGGCCCAAAATAAAATTATGAGGTGCTTTTAAAGTTGATCCGAAAAACGACATTAACAGAATCTATTTATATATATATATATATATGCATCTACATAATTTATTACCTCTAAGGTAAAATATTATTATTTTCTCAAAAATTTCAAATTATTTTTTTAATGAAAAATTGAGGCTCTTTTTTAATGGAGATTAAAAAAATAGAGGTCTAAATATATATATATATATATATATATATATATAAATTTACATATATATATATAAAGTGTATTGATGTTGAAACAAATGATACTAATCAAAATGACTGATTGACAATAATACTAATTAAGTAATGACTACTGGGTGTGTTAATGCCGAAAAATGGATCAACACTAAAGCGGCCCAAGTACTGAATTTGGGCCGGGCCCAATGCCGTTAATTGAACTTTCTTGGGCTTGGAGCTTGGACTCTGGAATCCTGTAGGTCGGACCCTCCGCTTATCGCGGAACCGGAACCGGGTCCTCCGACCTGTTACCGCAAAGTCCTAAGACTTGGGATATAGGTCGACGACCGCAGAGAACCGGAACCTCCATAGGGCAGGTCAACAACCAGGCAGCGCTTCCGCTCTAGCTAGCTTATCCCTCTGTAGAAATAGAAAAAACCCGGTCAGGGGAACGGGAGGGGGTACCTCCCTATTCACCTCCGACGCTCAACATTAGTCGGGTATTTAAGTCGGGATATTTAATAGAACGGAAAAGGGAGGTTTTATCGCTTTAGAGAGCGTTTGAGCAAATTGTTTTGTGTTTGAACGACTTACCGTTTGATTGAAATGGAGCTCCTATTTATAGGAGGGTGCAAGGACCTTTGAGTAATTAATAATTACATTGTTGGGCCCTCGAGCAATTAATATATTGTTTGCGCGGCCGGCGCGGCCGGCGCGACCGGCGCGGCCGGTGCGATTGCATGAGTCATTGTACGTCACTTTTCACACTTCGAGCGTGTGCTAGACGTTGAATCAAATTATACACTATTAATCATATAATTCAATAAATTATATGTTTTTCAGTAACATTAACCCCCCAGTTTCTTGGGAGATTTTTATTTGGCGAGAAACTTTTTATTGATTTGTTGCGGGATTTTTCAATCTGCGCTTTTTAAAAAAATATGGGGGCGTCCCAAGGGGCAACATTCCATGTACGCTGATAGGGGCGTTCCAGAGATAACCTTACCGTTTCACGTCTACGATCGTGAAGAGTTTCCCTGGAAATCACCTACCGTTTTTTACGGGGGCGTTCCAAAGATAACCCCCAGCCACGTTTGCGCTTGCAGGTTTGGCGTTTTTTTTTTGGAATAACCTTCCGTTTTGCGTTTGAGGGTGTTGTCCCGAGATATAATATTTCAGGACTTACAACGCTGAAGAGCGATAAGTCACGCTTCTAGGGACAGTTCTTGAAATTAAAACTAGTATAGAGAAATATAAGTTTACGTGGAGATTGTCTATTGGTTGCTCCTGGCGGCTTTCGGTGCTAGCCAGACAACACTTCTTTATCAGCCGTGTTTTCAGCGACATACTCACTTAGTTGCCCGTCTCGGACTAGGTTCTCGATCTGTTGCCTCAGTTGCCAGCAGTCGGATGTGGTGTGCCCAACTTCCTGGTGGAACTCGCAGTATCGACTCTGATCCTTTCTGACACCTTTTGCCATTGGCGACGGTTGGAAGAATTTTTCTCCGTGGAGTCTAAGGATCGTCGCCGGAGAGGCTTTCAATAGCGGGGCATTAGCATTATCCCGGAACCTCTTTGTAGATTGATTGCCGTGGTCGGGCGATGCGTTAGGCTGATGCCTCTTTCTCTGAGAGTTTTCACCGTCCAGACGCTGGTTTCCTCGATCTATTTCCTTCCGGTTGCTGAAGTATTCCTCGATCGAGATGTGTTCAGCGGCTCGTGCCATCAACTCTGCCATAGAGGTCGGGCGATTCTTGAGGAGGGATCTCAGAAGGTAGTTTTCGTGGAGACCATTGATAACGGCGATGATTGCGTCGTTGTCGGTGTAGTCATTAACCTTGTTTGCTTCTTTCATGAATCTGTCCAAGTAGACCTGGAGGGATTCGTCTTCGCGTTGTTTGAGCGACCACAAGTAGGACTTCTCTTTTCTTTGCATTAGTGAGCTTGAGAATCTAGAGACGAAACTTTCTTTTAGTTCTTCAAAAGAGTTGATGGACCCCTTCAGGAAACGTTGATACCATTCGAACGCTGAGCCTGCGAGAGTGAGGCAGAACGCTTGGCACATTGTTGATTCAGTGCACTTCTTTGATTGCATCACCGTCTGATATCGAACCAGGTGGTATGTTGGGTCGCAGTTTCTGTCGTAGCAGACATTTGGCAAGGAGCGGAGGTCTCCAACGATTTTGTTTGCGAGCACGTGGTCGGCGAGGGGGGACGTGGTGCATTCGAGCATGCTTCGCACAGCTGGGTTTGCGTTTTTGGCTGCTGTGAGCTCTTGAACTTTTTTCTCTAATTCTCGGATGGCGTTTATCTATTCTGGATCGGGCGATGGTGCTGCCATCGGGGGTAGAGTTGTGACAACTTGTTCGTCTTTAGTTGCTTGGAGTGCCAGGGCGTTCGGCGGGAAGCGAGCACTGTGAGACATCCAGGCCGACTGAGTCTCTGTTTGTCCTTGTGATTGGGCGTCTTCCGGTACGGGTTGTCTCTGCGTTTCAAGAATGTATCTTCGTGTCGGCTCCGGATCTGGGTATCCGTCTTCGCTGACGACGTCGTTGGCAGCGTTATCGATCCCGAGGTTTCTTGAGACGAGCCCTATCAGTCGAAATAGAGTGTTCTCTAGTCGCGCCATTCATGTTTCTCTTTCTTGGTTCGCAATATCAGAGCGAGCGATTGTCGTTGACTGGTTCTGAGGTGGGCTTTGTGTTCTGATGCTTTGAGCGACGCCATCGGTGGGGTCGTGTGGAGAGTCTTCTGATAGGTTGACTGACATCTTCAACGTTGTTTTTGGACTTCAAAATTTGGCCGTTGCTTACTTGCGCGTAGTCTTCGCCTTCGTTTTTAATCTTTAGACTTAGAGCTTTGGATCTCGTTCTTCCTTGACGAGGT
Organism: Parietaria judaica; assembly: GCA_954871525.1. Taxonomy (NCBI): domain Eukaryota; kingdom Viridiplantae; phylum Streptophyta; class Magnoliopsida; order Rosales; family Urticaceae; genus Parietaria; species Parietaria judaica. The sequence goes on from OX940868.1 coordinate 8,213,098, forward strand.
TCTGGCGTCGTCGTCAGGTTTCGGACTTTGACGGTTGTCTATCCTTGATGAGCCTTCGGCGTTGTCGTCGGAATTTGAACTTTGACCGTCGATTTTCCCTTGTGAGCCTTCGGCTTCGCCTTCGGGTTTTAGACTTTGACCGTTGACCGTATTTACAAGGTGGGCCCTTTGTGAATATATATATATTCACAAATATTATATGTCCTTATTTGAAACTTGCGTATAGTATAATATAATATGTATAATATGTTTATATGTTATATTCTTTTATTTTATTTTCCTTTTGCTTTTTTTTTTTGCTTTTTTGTTTCTTTTTTCTTCCTTGTCTTTCCTTCGACGATCAGGAAGTTCTCTTCCCTTTTTTTTTTTTTTTTGAGCAGAGGCTTTTCTCCTTCTTCTTCGTTGAAGCTTTCCACCTCTCACCAAGCGCGCCTACAGCGGACCCGATGTCGCGTGCGGTGGCGTTGTGCGCGGATCTGGACGGCGACGGGGAGACGCGTGCGTAGAGCTTTCCGGCGGAGATCGGGGGCGACGGTGAGCGTGGAAGCGTGAAGAGGGACCTCACGAGATGGGTCGTGCGCGGGTCTGGATCTGCGATTTCGCGATCTGTGATGCTCGGTGGAGGTACGGAGAGGATCGTCGGCGGAGGGTTTGCTCTACCGGAGGCCTAGCTCCGACAGTGGTCTGCGGGCTTCGGTGGCGGCGCGGACGATTTTTGACAGCGACTACGGTGGACCAAAGATATCGTCGCTGGTTGTGGGGGCACGTCGAGGCTGTAAGGCGGCAGACCCGAGTCTTGGGGCGTTGGGCAGCGGCGATGAAGATCAGGACGATGCTCCGGCGAGGATTTAACTTTTGATGTAACCCGTGCTAGACGTTTGCGGGTCCTCTTGGATGAGTGATGGATTTTCAGGTATCCGACTATGGGCGGCGTTACTACGGATGAGTTATGTCCGAGAGCCGATTGAGATTGAGTATGAGACTGTTGAATGTGCTGGTAGGGACTCGAGGTTTGAACGTGTCGAGATTCCCCTCCTTCTAGCGCCAAAATGTTAATGCCGAAAAATGGATCAACAATAAAGCGGCTCAAGTACTGAATTTGGGCCGGGCCCAATGCCGTTGATTGAACTTTCTTGGGCTTGGAGCTTGGACTCTGGAATCCTGTAGGTCGGACCCTCCGCTTATCGTCGGACCGGAACCGGGTCCTCCGACCTGTTACCGCAAAGTCCTAAGACTCGGGATATAGGTCGACGACCGCAGAGAACCGGAACCTCCGTAGGGCAGGTCAACAACCAGGCAGCGCTTCTGCTCTAGCTAGCTTATCCCTCTGTAGAAATAGAAAAAACCCGGTAAGGGGAACGGGAGGGGGTACCTCCCTATTCACCTCCGACGCTCAACATTAGTCGGGTATTTAAGTCGGGATATTTAATAGAATGGAAAAGGGAGGTTTTATCGCTTTAGAGAGCGTTTGAGCGAATTGTTTTGTGTTTGAACGACTTACCGTTTGATTGAAATGGAGCTCCTATTTATAAGAGGGTGCAAGGACCTTTGAGTAATTAATAATTACATTGTTGGGCCCTCGAGAAATTAATATATTGCCTGCGCGGCCGGCGCGGCCGGCGCGGCCTGCGCAGCCGGCGCGGCCGGAGCGGTCGGCGCAGCCTGCGTGGCCGGTGCGATTGCATGAGTCATTGTACGTCACTTTTTACACTTCGAGCGTGTGCCAGACGTTGAATCAAATTATACACTATTAATCATATAATTCAATAAATTATATGTTTTTACGTTTAAAAATAAGGTGCCTTAATTATTTTTATTTTACTTGATCACGTTTGCAATGAGGTAACGAAAATATTGAAGAGCCTGTCTCCGATTATAAAATGATTCAAAACCACATAAATATATGTGTAATTAGTATACCAAATAAAAAAATTGACGAAAAGAAATATCATGTGATCTTTCTAGTTGAAGGTCGTGACAATACAAATTCAAAAGTAGTATTTATTTTTTATTAATTGTCACAAGATTTCCATCGCTTACCATACAATTTGAAGAAGATTATATTGACAATTCAAAGGTGCAATGAACACAAGATGATCACAAATTTGACTACAATCAAAAGACACTTTTTTTTTTGTTCTCAAGACTTCCGTGACTGCACATACAAAACCTTGAGAAGGTTAAACAATATTTAATTCCTTAGATTAAATGTATAACCTTCGAATTTCTTTAAAATAAAAATAAGTAAAACTGCTTGACATGATATCGTGCTTATAAAATAAATAATACACTTTTTTCTCGAATACTTGAGCTTGAAATTTATCGACGACTTTGAAAGAAGAAGAAAAAAAAAAAGTGAGTTTTTGGCAATAAATCAAACGGAAAAGATAAATGCTACAACGGAAACATAAGAGAGGAAAGTGTAGCTAATATAAACCTAAAGATAAATATCTTTAATTTTATGTATTACTATTAATATAATAATATGATAATTCGGTCAAATAAAGACTCATGTTATAAGGTGTGTTTTATATTGTGTAGTCATCAATCTTTTGAATTGAATTGGCAAGGAAAGAGTAAGTAATCCTACATTGCTTGAGCAAGATAATGTCTTGATATGACGTTTATGAAACTAAATTATATTAGATAGTAAATGTATGAGACTCCATGGTTAAAAAAACGTAAGAAATTGATTTGTATTATATTATATATCTTTTTGTTATAGCAAATCCAATTTTTTTTTTAAATCAAGCGTACTTGACCTTAATTTATCTTATGATAAGTGATATCATAAGAAGTCTTTCAAGAAGCGTGCAAATGAAGAAAAAAAAAAACTCATTGAAAAAACTCATTTCGATCGGTGAGACATTTGCCAATATCGTAAAGTAAATTGGGCCATTACAAATAAGACCAAAGCTAAGCTTATCCGGGACTATACCACGCGACGAGGATGGCGGGGCTATTAAATGGGGTTGATTATGATCTCGTGAAATTTTTTCTTGGAAATCAGTTTAGATCAATTCAATAAATTAGCGAGTTCTCAAGGGCATATCTTTATACGTGCATAAATTAATTTATTAATAAATGACAACATGCTATATTTTATAATATCTCATGAGTCTTAAGTGCTCCTAAATCATATCGCCAAACATTCAGCATTCGGTTTCGTTATAATATTTTTATGAAATGTGTTAACGGGACTCTATGTATTTTGGTTTCTATCTATTGTATATTATATATATAAAATGTATATTATATATTCACGATTTATGTAAGAATCATTAGACAAAGAAACTAAGTATGTAGAAACGTGTCCAAAAAGTATCCGTTCATGTGAATGTTCTCTTAAAAAATTAGTCTAAAACGACAATATAATTCCTTTCCATAACAGTTTTACGTTACTAATAATAACTTTCATATAGTTTGACCTTATTAAAAAAAAAAAAAACATAATACACGTGTTCCTCTAGGTTTTGTATTACCTAATACCTATACATAATTTTGAATTAATGAAGACAAAAGAAACCTTTCAGGGAATATAATATTTTACAAAGGTAATATATGTGGCTAAAGTTTATAATATATAATCATATATTCTAATTGATTAATCCATAAGTTATAATAACTTTTATTAATCAGGTTCCTAAAAATATATCATATATTATAGCAGATTTCTCAATTTGCTATATTTCTTGATGGGGTACATATCCAATTAAATTAATATGTAAATGCAATTTGAGTTGTTTATTTGTTTTCAAAGACTTATAAATAGGATATGTTATTTGATATGGATTTTCAATTCGACAGTTAGATGAATTTGGAGTTTAGAAATATTATTATAATATTGCTTCTTTATAAAGACTAGAGATAAGATATACATATTCAGTTATTCACCATCTTAATTAGATATTATATAATTAACCGTGCTTCTAAATTGACTCTTAGCTAAATAATTATTAGTTGGACATAGAATATTAAGGAGAAGCCAATGCGTATTAAAATAATTTTGATCTGATCTAAAAAAAATGTAGATATGTTATATCCGTTTCTTAATAGCGTTGCACTTATGTCGTCGCCATAAGAAATATTTCGGATTATAAATATTTTTAGCATGTTTTGTTTTGTTTTATAAAGTTAAAATTTATGAAGCAAAATGAAATAATATAAAATAGATTGATTTAAGTTACCTATAAATTGGATGAGTTTAATCGGCTCGAACAAAATTAGATAAAGGGTGAATCCGATAAGAATAAGGTGAAACTTAGTTAGACACAAGTAAACCCTATAAATACTTTATTAATATTTTGTCTATCTAAGCATAATAACTCCATTTACGCACACATATTCTTTTTATAGTGGGATAAATATTAATTCTAGTAAATAAATAATAAATCGATGAAAATTAACGTAAAATTGTCCAGAGGTGATACATGTCTCTCCAACAATTTTTTTAACGTAAATTGAACAGTTCATTAGCGATTTTCTTTTCACAAAAAAAAAAGAAGAACATCATGAAACTATCGTTTTGCTGAAGTTGAATATTTTCTTTTTAATTAGAAAAAAAAAAAAAACGGACAACCAATAACTAAAATTTAGATTGTTTCCAAACCTGTATCAGAAACAACTACTTTGCCTTTAAAAGTCGTCGAGCTCGTACTTCTATAATATATATAGTATTGAGATCTCTCTTCCAATATGGATCATTTGCTTATATACATGTGTCTCTCGGACGAAATGGTGTGTAAGCTGTGAGGTAAGACAGAGACAGAGACGATGGGAGTGAACATAACGTCAATAAAGACGGCGTCAAACGGGGCGTGGCAAGGAGACAACCCTCTCGACTTCGCCTTCCCGCTGCTCATACTCCAAACCACCCTCATCCTCGCCCTTGGCCGCTTCCTCGCCTTCCTCCTCAAACCCCTCCGCCAGCCCAAAGTCATCGCCGAGATTGTCGTAAGTACCGCCGCAACATTAATTATATATCCGGCTTGAATAAAATTAATATTTGCTGCTCCCAGTATTCGGAACTAAGATAGGACTGCTGTCAAGAAAACTACATAACCGGTAAATACCGTTTTTCAAGTCTTTTCAAATAAATTTTTACCGGCTGTAAGTTTGTACTTATGAGTTTTTTTACAAGTAATTAACTATTAATATTTATGATTTCCATTCATTTTTTATAAGACCCTACCAATTTTTATATAATCCAATATTAGTTTTACAATACCAAAAAATTAGGACGGACATGGCTAGGATCTCGAAAAACCAATTACCAATCAGGGCCAGGGCCGGCTGTTAGTTTGTTGGGACCGTAGGCGAGAGTGATTTTGGGCCTATCAAACTTATAAGAAACTAAATATCAATATAAAAATTTAGAATATATATTATAATTTTCGAGCCCTAAAACAATATTTTTTTATTATAAACATGTGCCTATTTCATCTCCGGCCCTGAGTCCGGCTCTCACCGGTAATAGACATGTATTAATTGTTTAGGGCGGGATTCTGCTGGGCCCGTCGGCGCTGGGGAGGAACGAAGAGTACATGCACAGAATATTCCCCAAATGGAGCAGTCCCATACTCGAATCAGTGGCAAGCATAGGCCTACTCTTCTTCCTCTTCCTCGTGGGCCTCGAGCTCGACCTCGCCTCCATCCGCCGCAGCGGCCGCCGAGCCTTCGCCATCGCCTTCGCAGGAATAACAGTACCCTTCGTCAGCGGCATCGGCATCGCCGTCATCCTCCGCAAGACCGTGGACGGTGCCGACAAGGTCGGCTTTGGCCAGTTCATGCTCTTCATGGGCGTGGCGCTCTCCATCACCGCCTTTCCTGTGCTGGCCCGTATCCTTGCTGAGCTCAAGCTCCTCACCACTCGCGTTGGTGAGACCGCCATGGCCGCCGCCGCCTTCAATGACATTGCCGCCTGGATCCTCCTCGCCTTGGCCGTTGCCCTTGCGGGCGACGGCGATGGAAAAGGCGGAAAGAGCCCGTTCGTCTCCGTCTATGTTCTCCTCTCAGGTGCCGGATTCGTCATCTTCATGTTATATGCGGTTGGCCCGGCGATGGAGTGGGTGGCACGTCGGGGCTGCTCTGAGGATGGGGCTGTTGGGGAGGCCTACGTGGGCCTGACGCTCGCCGGGGTGATGGTGTCCGGGTTTTTGACGGACTTGATCGGAATTCACTCTATTTTCGGGGCGTTTGTCTTCGGGCTGACGATTCCGAAGGGCGGGGATTTCGCCGACAGGCTGATAGAAAGGATCGAGGACTTTGTGTCGGGGCTGCTACTGCCGCTTTACTTTGCGTCGAGTGGGCTAAAGACGGACGTGACGAAGATCAGTGGCGGGAAGGCGTGGGGGCTAACGGCGCTGGTGATATCGACAGCGTGCGCGGGGAAGATCGTGGGCACGTTTGCGATGGCGATGCTGGTGCTGATGCCGCCAAGGGAGGCGCTCGCGCTCGGTGTGCTCATGAACACCAAGGGCCTCGTCGAGCTCATTGTTCTCAACATTGGCAAGGAGAAGAAGGTAATTTCGTACAATTCTCAATTACAAATTTAGGTTAATTGTTTTTTTAATACTTTTAATTATGTTTAATTAGCCCGGTACCTCCTCCGTACCGTAATTTGTATCCTATAATATCCGCCGAATCGCGATCAAAAAAATTTCTTGATGTCGGTTCGATTTCTTTAGTGTTTTTATTTTATTAAGATTTATTTTTTATGCAAAAAATAATATATATTCTAATAATAATGCATTTTTATTTATATTCAATTAATGTTTATAAATTAAATAATTTATGGTCGGTATAAGAAAACTATATTCCACACTGAAGTAAAATACTTAATCACAAGATAAAATAATATAAAGTAAAAAAAAAAAAGCATTACAAATTGGGTGATATAAAAATATTCATCGTATATTATAATTCATAATTTACAATTACTGTTTTGAAGATGCAAGATTGAATCTTCGATCTTATAATTAGTGACAATATACATCAGAATGCTAGTGTAACTAAAATACAATTTAATTAATGATAATAGTATAATACTAAAGAAAATACAATTTCAATTACAGTTCATTCAACTTCTTGAAGTATATATGATCAATTAGAGTTCACTCATCATACTGTACATTTCTTTTTACGCTAAAAGGTTATAGATATTAGATATAGCCTCGTGACTTTGGTTCTTTCCATCTTCTTTTGTTGAAGAAAGCGTGCCAACTGCCTTAAAGAAAAACACTTGATTAATTACGTGAATAATACCTAAAATTGCATGAACTTTATGGAAAAGATCAACTGAATTACGATTCGAATAAAGCATATGTTTTTTTTAATATATATTGATAGTAACAATTATTTAAATATTAATATTTTCACATGCAATTTGACTTCAAAAATTTGACAATTTATTTCCAATTAACATAATATTTGGAAACTATTCTCGTTCTAAAAAAATTTATTCCCCAAGATTTTTTTTTTTTTTGGAATAATTGAATTCACTTTCTTTATTGTTAGGACACTAATGTTTAGAACATTTTTTTTTACAATTTAGGAAACTTTTCTTTACCGATGAAGATACTTTTCTTTTTGTTGGTAAAATCGTCCAAAAAACTTTTGGGAATAATTTAAAATCGGGAATACATTTTTTATGTTTTATAAGTTGATTGACACTAATGTTTAATATATTTTGGGATAAAAAAATAGCTGAATGATACATCTTATAAGGTTTAATTTTTTAATGTTTTTAATTTTGAAAACAAAAGCTTCATATTTATCTGCGAAAAAGAAAAAGCTTCATACAATTAGTTAATAGTTAGTGTCGTATGTTTAATTGATTATATCACATAGTTAGTATAAGATGCATTGATAATTATTTCAACACTTAACTATTGGTTTTCATTTGAACAGGTTTTGAATGACGAGATATTTGCCATTCTGGTTCTCATGGCCCTATTCACCACCTTCATCACCACACCCACGGTGATGGCCATCTACAAGCCTGCACGTGCTCGCGGAGGCTCCACCCCGACGCACCGCAAGCTCCGCGACGTCTCCAACGACTCGGCCGACGAGCTGCGGATCCTGGCATGCGTCCACGGCCCAGGCAACGCGCCGTCGCTCATCAGTCTCGTGGAGGCCACGCGCAGCACCAACAAGGCCTCGCTCCTCAAGCTCTTCGTCATGCACCTCGTGGAGCTCACCGAGCGTTCCTCCTCGATCGTCATGGTGCAGCGCGCCCGCAAGAACGGCCTGCCCTTCTTCAACCGCTTCCGCCGGGGCCAGTGGCATGACCGTGTCGGCGATGCGTTCCAGGCCTACGGCCAGCTCGGACGCGTCGCAGTCCGCCCCTCCACGGCCATCTCGCCCCTCTCCACCATGCACGAAGACATCTGTCACGCAGCCGAGGAGAAGCGCGTTGCTATGATCCTGCTTCCCTTCCACAAGCAGTGGATCGGCCCAACCGGAGGCGGAGACGACGTAAACGGCGGATCCATCGGGAATTTGGGCCATGGATGGCGTGGTGTCAACCAGAGAGTTCTCAAACACGCGCCATGCTCAGTGGCAGTTCTGGTGGACCGCGGGCTTGGGGGAGCTGGAGGGGTCACGCCTGCACGGGCGAGCAGTTCCGGGCAGAGGCAGGGAGTTGTTGTGGTGTTCTTTGGCGGGCCCGACGACCGCGAGGCGCTGGAGCTGGGAGGGCGGATGGCGGAGCACCCGGGGGTGAGAGTGACGGTTGTGAGATTCATGGGGAAGAACTGGGGTGGTGGTGAAGGTATCGTGTTGCGGCCGGCTCCGAACAAGAGCACCGAAGTTAGCTACAGCTTCTCTACCGCCAAAATCAACCCGTCAGAAGAAAAGGTTAGTTTGAATAATTAACCGATTTAGCTGTTATTGGTACAATTTCTTAGAATTCGTTTTGTTTATTTAAAATATTGATAGAAGTATATGGAAAATAGATGGTCAGATATTTATATAGAGCTCCGTGACTGAAATCCCATACAAACAAGCAATAGAAAATATAAAACGAAGACACAATAACTTGTGTACCCGTGTTCAAAATATATAAAATGTTGCATATTCGAACTAAAATGCTGTGTTCGCTTGGGCAGGAATTAGACGACACGGCAGTGGCAGAGTTCCGAAGCAAGTGGGCCGATATGAGCGAATACGTAGAGAAAGAAGCGAACAACATCGAGGAAGAAGTGGTGGCCATCGGCCAAGGTGGAGAGCACGAGCTGATCGTTGTCGGCAAGGGTCGGTTTCCATCGAGAATGGTGGCGGAGTTGGCAGAGGGGCATGCGGAGCACCCCGAGCTGGGCCCCATTGGAGACATACTTGCATCGTCGGGGAAAGGCGTGGTTTGCTCCGTTCTTGTAATCCAGCAACACGATGTTGCCCACTCCGTTGAGGTACCCGTGTCCAAAGTCGGGCGCTCGCAGAGGCGCGACAAGGCAGAGTCGTCGACCAGTACCGAGCCCAGAGAAGTCTCTGGCGACAATGTGTAGACCAATATTGTAACAAAGCAAAGCTTAGATGTTTTATGACCTTGAAGTGAAATTCAATCTAGGATCAGCCTAATAATTGTAGTGTCCGTATCTTCTATATATTATAGCTTTTTAATATTATTTATATATTACATAGGGTTAATTGCGAAAAAAGTACTCATTTATGGTCAAAGTTAGTGAAAATATACTCAATTACCCAACAAAAGTTTAAGGAGTTCACCATTATCACCGTTTCGTTTTCTATTAGTGTTCGTCACGTGGTTGTTAACTGTGGGTATTATCACAATATTAAGTTTTATTTTGAGGATTAGTATGTACTATGTAGGTGTTTATTTGTATTAGTTGATAATTGGGGGAATTACTAAATATATAGTTAGTGGTTTAGGGGAGTTTAGTAACTCTGCTCTTTGGGTGCAATTGAGATCGTTATATATACTGTGAATTGTAAGCTGTACTTAGATCAGTAAATAAATTATCAACTATACGCCCATATGTTAGTCCACGTGTTGTTATAAGTTTTGTCCACCAAGCTTTGTGTTAGTCCACGTGTTAGTGCAAGCTTGGAAACTATTAGTTTGTTTAGAATGTTAGGGTATAATGGCAATCTTGTTTGCAGTGGTCTACCTATATAAACCCCATATGTGCCTCTATTTCAAATCAACTCAATACACGTTTTCTCATTGCTTGCTCTCTTTTATTTGGTCGCTGTATATATATATATATATATATATATATATATATATATATATATATATATATATATAATATACTAAGAGTGAGTGTGCAACGTCATTTGGAAAAGAGTGGTGGTGTGCTTAATGCCTAGTGCATGGTAGCTATTGTGTTATTTGGCAACGATATTAATTTGAGAACTTACAAGTGGTATCGGAGCAAGGTTGTTAGTGTCGTTGTTAGTGTCGCTGTCAGGTCTCTTGAAACTCTTAGATGCTCTGTAGTTGCGGTTCTGACAGATCTTCCACATCAAAAACGATTTCTCGAGAATTTTTTTTTGTGTGAGTTTTCTTTGTGTCGAGGTACCGCCAACACGATGGGTGATCTCCAAGTTGTCGGAGGAATCAAGAAACTCAACAGCAACAACTACAACACATGGGTAACATGCATGATGTCCTATTTGCAAGGGCACGACCTTTGGGAGGTCGTTGGCGGAAGCGAAACTACGCCGCCGGAGGAAAATGCTAACGGCACCTTGCGCAAATGGAGAATCAAAGCAGGCAAATCAATGTTTGCCCTGAAGACCACCATTGAAGAAGAAATATTGGAGCACATTCGGGACGACAAGATGTTGAACATATGTGTCCTTAAACAAGATATTTATCCATTTGTAAAAGATTATGACAAGTCGTTGAATAAAGATGATGCTTATTATGTTAATCTTATTATAGTTTCTGGTAGAGTAAAATAGAATGTTTGATTCCTTAGTTCATAAGGGATGCAATTATGTTGTTATTATCACAACAGAGTCATGTGAGGAAGAATTAATAATAATAATAAATGAACTTAAAACGTCCGTGACCTGATTAACTGGGTGGGAGCCCATTAATAGGTAAGGTCATTAATGTGACTAAGTGATAATCCTATTCTGGATTATGTGTGTGTCACACTCACTAAAAGTGCATTAAGTATGAAGCATTTTCATACTAGACTGGACCTGACTTAAACTCAAGAAGTTATCATATAAAACCGTCACTAATAACTTGTAGTTGAGTAACAAAATGATGATCAAATGGATATTAGTTCTAAGTCCTGGGTGATCATGAGTCCGAGCTACTGACTTGATTGTTCTTTGATTTAACCGTTAAAGAACACAAGATATTACCGTTGTTCCCAAGTTATTTTGGGAACATGATAGTCAGTAGTAAGGATGGCTTGATCATAGACTTGGGCATCACACAGCTCTCTTCAGAGTCATGATGATTCCTTTAGTTGTAAGTGGTGAGAAGTGAGAGGTACCCGTGCGCAACTTATGAATCGAAACCATAAGTGGGTTGCTCATAATATTACTGACTGAGTCAAGGATGAAAATGCAATGAGGGGCATTACTCTAAAAACGCCTGCTCATGTGTGAGTCATCAAGTGAAAGGACAATAACCCGAATTTGATTTAATCAATGGACACTCTGCTGTTATAAGGGAATAATATATACCGTATCACTAAAGAGTGCAGCCTCGGGTCTATAGTGGAATAAGTTCGAGGTTTAACGAACAACTAGCAGTTCGTCGGAGCTTAAGTAATACGGGTCCATGGTCTCCAGGATAGCACCGTAACAGATGATACATACGTTATTAAAATACATTCTGGATAATGTTTAATCATTTAGCTCGACTAATAAAACTGACAAGTCTGTGTCAGACGTCAGATAGTTTTATCTTCAGCGTGGCAAAAGTATCATATTTTGGTACACAGAATTAACTGATAAAAAGAAAGTTAGAATTTAGATTTTCTAACAGCATCATACTGTTGTAAATTAAATTCTAAGCAACTTTTCTTTTTGAACCAAGTCATTCAGACTTATGGTTTGTGATTTATGGATTTTCTAAATTTATGACTCGGTTCGATAAACTATGAAATTAAATCACATGTCACGAATTTAAATGATGGCGTTGCACCATGGAATTTAATGTGTTATATTGAGATCATGTTTTATTAATATAATTTAATTATTTGGATTTAATTATTTATATCTAATTAATAATTAAAAGATTTATATTAATAAATAAAAAAATATATATTTATATATTGTTACATGTGTAAATTCGAATTACAAACCCTATCTAAATTCGAATATGAGAATTGGAGAATTTATATTTGCGGCATAAATACCTATTATTTTGGTATTTTGACAAAAAACCCTAAAATCAATTTAATCCATTGGATCGGTTATGATTTAATATCAACCGTTGGATTGAGATAATTGATTTGAACCATAATTGGTGACCAAGTTTAGGTATTTTGAATTTGCTTAATTAATTGTGTCCGTTGGATTGGTTTTAAGATTTAATCTTTAATGTCGGATTAGAAAGTAATTAATGTTATTTATATAATATATAATTCGAATAATATTGTGGATAAAAGTTTGAATTAGGGTTTTGTAAAACCCTAGGGTATTTGACTTTATCCCTAATTGATTTGCATCGTTGGATTAGTTTAAGATTTATTTTTAACCATTGGATCTAGATAATCATAAACAAATTCGAATTTTAATACGTGTATATATATATAATTCGAATTATATTAATATGATGATAAGATTAAATATTTTGATCTTATCATGTATTATTATTTAATTAAACACCTGATTAATTATATCCATTGGATTTAGATGAGATTGAATCTAGACCATTGGATTGAAATAATTAATCATACTTAATTTAATAAATTCGAATAAAGGGAGGGAAAATCTCCAAATTGGTTACAGCTTGAGCCTATAAATAGGAAGCTTATTCTACACATTTTTCACACCTTACCTAGAGCAAAAACTCGAGCTCTCCCTCTTTCTCTACGGTCTGCGAGTTTTCTGCTTCAGACCTCTCTTCTAGTTTGACTTAGGAGATATTTTCTCTAGTAGCTTTAAAAAGAACCGTCAGTTAAATTTAGCGACGGAGTCCTGCTGGCGAAGCCCACGCTTCGGTACAAGGAGTCTAGGAGAATATCCCGGAAGATCACGGGAGTTTCCCTCAGCACCGTCGGAGCCCTGCCCAAGTCAGAACGCGCAGCCGGAATCGTCAGCTGAGGTATGGCTTTATGCATTGGGTTAATAAAGGCAGCCATAACTGCTTTCTATTTATTTCCTATTCGACTAGATTATAATAATGATTATGAAAATATTAAATTCGAAATATTTATCAGATCTTAACGAAATGATTATTACCCGATATCCGTGTCGTCGGTCCGGTAACAAGATTTCCGCTTTAAAATAATATTTTAAATGTTACCGGGATGCCTCAGAGGCTATTATCGTGGTAAGGAAGTCGGACTGATACCACCCATTTCCAACACAAGACGCCCAAAGAAGCATGGGAGACGTTCGTGACGCTTTTCTCAATGAAGAATGACGCGAGGCTACAACTCTTGGAGAACTAGCTGCTATCAATCTCACAACGTGACGTGGTTATTACTCAGTATTTTTACAAGGTCAAGTCGATATGTCGTGAGATTAGCGATCTCGATCCGAAGTCCGTTATCGGAGAGGCTCGTATGAAGAGATCATTCACGGCTTGAGATCGGAGTACCAAAGATTCCTAATTGCTGTACAAGGATGGCCCGTTCAACCATCACTTGTAGAGTTCAAGAATTTGCTAGCAAGCCAAGAAGCGATGGCTAAGACAATAGGAGGCGTCACAGCGAAGAACTAAGAGGAGAAGCATCTCCTGCTTACGCATGAATAATGGGTAGCCTGTAGAAGAAGAACCATGGAGCTGAGTCTTCTTCAACCTTGTCGAGTCGTGCTGGGTACGGCAGAGATAGCCGAGCACGTGGTAGAGGCCGAGGACGAGGGAGAGGTTGTGACATGCGAGGTATGCATCGGAATGCCGCAGTACGAAGCACGGAGATGAAGCGAATCAGACAAGATTCCAAGAACACGAGAAAATTTTGATGTTCGCCCAGCAGGAGAGGAACGTTGAAGTGCGGAGAGAATTCGAGACGAGCGTCGAAGGCGAGAGCGACGCCGAGCTTGGGCGATAATTGGTCAGAGAGAAGACCAACCTGGAGGAGCCAATCGACGTGAAGTTGAGCCCGGAGCCCGAGCTGATGATGGCGGAGAAGACGCCCAGCCCAGAGAAGATGGCCGACGAGACAGTCGTGCTTATCGAGGACAAGGTTATTTCAAACCTCCTCGTAGACGGAGAGAAGAAAGTTTATACCGACATCTGGTATTTAGACAATGGTGCAAGCAACCATATGACGGGAGATCGAGCTAAGTTTAAAGAGCTCGATGAAAAGATTACAGGGAGCGGGAAGTTCGGTGATGATTCAATCGTCGAAATCAGAGGTAGACGGTCCATCCTGTTCTAGTGCAAGAATGGAGACCAACGCCCACTGACCCATGTATACTACATACCAAAGCTGAAGAGTAACATCATCAGCCTTGGTCAAATGACGGAAGTCGGCAACACAGTGGTGATGGCTGGCTCATACTTGAAGATGTGGAACCAGAATGGCGCCCTGTTGATGAAGGTGAACAGAACGCCGAACAGGTTATACAAGATAATCCTGGAGACGGGCAAACCTGTCTGCTTAATGGCGTCCCTAGCAGACCCGGCTTGGTTGTGGCACGCACGACTTGGGCATGTATACTTCTACGCGCTCAAGATGATGGGAGAAAAGAAGATGGTTTTTGAGGTACCAATGATTGAACACCCCAACCAGCGTGTGAATGCTGCATGGTCGCGAAAAATGCAAGAGTGCAATTTCCTATCAAGGCCAAGTTTCAAGTAGAGCGACCACTCCAACTAGTGCACACTGACCTTTGTGGTCCAATTACCCAAGCCACCGTAGCTAGAAACAAGTACTTTTTTTACTTGTTGATGATTACATCCATTGGATGTGGGTTTATATGCTCAAGGAGAAGATTAAGGCCTTTGAAGTCTTCAAGAAGTTCAAGAGGCTCGTGGAGAACCAGTCAAGACAGAGACTGAAGACCCTTGGAACAGACCGAGGAGGCGAGTTCACGTCTCAAAATTTCTCGTAGTACTGCGGGGAAGAAGATGTAGAGCGACACCTCACCGCACCATACACGCCTCAGCAAAATGGCGTGGTGGATAGAAGAAACCGGATTGTGATGGACACAACAAGAAGTTTGCTAAAAAGCATGCAAGTCCCAGCGAGGTTTTATGGAGAAGCAGTTAGACACGCAGTCTACTTGCTGAACCGTCTACCAATAAAGGCGCTAGGAAAGCGCACCCCTTACCAAGCGTGGAAAGGGAAGAAACCTCATCTGGAGCATTTGAAGATGTTTGGGTGTACTACACATGTGAAGATTGTGGGACCAAACCTTAAAAAGCTCGATGATCGGAGTCAGCCGATGGTGTACCTTGGCGCCGAAGAAGGGAGCAAGGCACACATGATTTATGACCCTCGACGCAGCAAAGTGCATGTGAGCAGAGACGCCAGGTTCAAAGAGGAGAAGAAGTGGGGCTGGCGAGATGAGACCGGAGAGCCCAAACAGAACTCGGTGGAGTTCTTACTCGAAGAGGAAGAGGCGGTCGAGCATGAAGACGGAGATAGTCTGTTCCAGGGGCTAGCAACGCCCAGCTCGACGGAAACCAGTTCATCGGGAACCAGCTCACCACCAGGCTCGCCTAACCCAGGATAGGGAATGATCACCCCGATCTAGGAGAGAGCTAATTTAGGAGGAAAAAGCTTGGGAAACTCACAGTGCTGGTAAACCCGCCACCGATACTGGTAAACCCGATCACATTCGAACCCTCGTTCATCTACCTCGCAGTAACCAACTTTGTCGTCAGCAGTGTACTGGTGCGGGAAGAACGAGGTGATCAGAATCTAATATGCTACACAAGAAAAAATCCCTAGAGGATGCCGAGACACGGTACCCCGCGCTAGATAAACTGGCACTGGCACTGATAACGTCGACAAGGAAACTCAGACCATATTTCCAAGATCACACGATCGTGGTGATGACCCTACAACCACTAAGAACCAAACTCCATAGTCCAAACCAATCCGGAAGATTGACGAATTGAGTTATTGAATTAAGCGAATTCGATGTGGAATACAAGGTGCGGACATGTGCTAAATTACGGGTCCTTGCCGACTTCCTCGTAGAATTTCCCGGGGGTCAGCCCGAAGGAAGAACTTTGGACGATGTATGGATCCTAAAAGTAGATGGATCATCAAACCAAGAAGGATCTGGAGCAGGAATCCACCTCGTGTCACCTAGTGGCGAGGTGATAAAGCAATTGTTTTGATTAAAATTCAAAGCCTCAAACAACGAGGCAGAATACAAAGCGCTCATAGTCGGTTTAAAACTTGCGAAAACTGTCTGGGCATCACGAGTAAAAGCTCACTCCGGCTACAAGCTCGCGACAAGCCAAATAATGGGAGAATACGAGGAAAAAGACCCAAGGATGAAAGCCTACCTAAAAGTCGTCCAAAGGCTAATAAGCTCATTTAACGAGGTTGAAGTCATCCAAATCCTACGAAGCGAAAACGCCCAAGCAGACGCCATAACAGGATGGAATTTACCTCGGATCCAGAGGTGAAAATAATCATATCAGCAGAATCTATAGATGCACCAAGTACCGACCTGAGAATAAATGTCATTGAACTCAAACATGACGACTGGATAACCCCTCTAATAAAATACATTTGAGATGGAGAAGCACCTTGAGATCGTCAAGAAGCTACAAAAATCAGAGCTAACAACTCAAGATTTTGCATGATCGAAGAATCACTATACAAACGAAGCTTCAGAGGACCATACCTGAAATGCCTCGAGAAATAAAAAAAAGCAGTTAATGCACTTAATGAGGTACATGAAGGAACATGTGGAAATCACTCCGGGGGCAGGTTGCTCACAAACAAGGTGCAGCGCCAACATCTATTTTGGCCAACAATGTTAGAAGATAGTGAAAACTACGTTAGAAAAGGCAATGCATGCCAAAAGAACGCTCCCATAATCAAGCAGCCAAATCTAAATCTTTCCTCCGTCATAGTTCCATACCCTTTCATGAAGTGGTCGATGGACATCGTAGAGCTTAAAAAGATTCCTCGTAATCGCCAGCGAATAGTTCAAAAAGTGGGTAGAAGCAAAAGCATACGTCCTGATCAAAGACAACGATGTGGAAAATTTCATATGGAAAAACATCGTCTATAGATTTGGCCTCCCCAAGGATATCAAAGCAGACAATGGTCCACAATTCATCTCGAACAGATTAAAAAATTGTGTAAGCCTAGAAATATCCTTAAACACCTCGACACCAAGGTATCCACAAGGAAATGGTCACTCTGAAGTGGCAAATAGAATTATTATCGAGGGGATCAAGAAAAGACTAGACGCCAAAAAAGGAAAGTGGCCAGAAGAGCTCCTCGGAGTACTATGGGCATACCGCACGACACCTCGGAGGGCAACCGGCGAAATCTCTTTCACGCTAGTCCAGGGAATATAAGCAATGGTCCCAGCAAAAGCCGAATCGTTAAGCCTACGACGAGAATTTTTCCTGAAAAAACCGATAGAAAAAAACAAAATGTTGCTCAGTGAGCTCAACTACATCGAAGAACGAAGAGACTGCACACTTCGTAGGATAAAAAATTACAAGAGGGTAATCGCAAGATATTACAATGCATGAGTCCGACCACGATCCTTCAAAGTAGGAGACCTAGTACTGTGCAAAGTATTTCAAAACACGGCGGAACCAAATGCCAGAAAACTCAGGCTAAACTAGGAAGGACCATACATAGTGTCCGAGATAATCAAACCTGGCATATATAGGCTAATGAATTCAGAAGGTCTAAAAGTCCTTTGAAGTTGGAACACCAAACACCTCAAAAGGTATTACGCCTAAAGGGAGGTACCAACAAACATGGGTACGCAGGCAGCCCGACAAGGGCACAACCCCCAATCATATATTTTCCTAAAATACCCGAAGTCATGTAAGATGTAATTTCCCAGGCAACTAATGTTTATCTTGTCGTTGATCCCCTTTTTCTAGGGGGCGGGGGTTGCAACACTCCACCGCTTCGCCTAGCAGCACGATGCTTGTATCGCTCTCCCACAACCCCATTTTTTGCGGTTTAGGATGCTCCCATTTCGCTCGCCGCTACAACGGGAATCGCTTTGAACCTTCTTATGCGTTGGGCCAATGATGCCTCCAATCTGCTCTTTCATAAGCTGTGATGGCTCTTTTGAATAAATAGCATAGTCTATTTCATCTTCCTTTTTCCCAGAAAACAAGATGAATACAGAGATTAAACGAGCATCCATAGGCTCAGCACACATGCTCTCAAAAATCACATCTTTTGCTCAAGCTCTCATTGCACAAAGATATGTATGAAGTGCTCATCAGAGCAATCTTCAAAATCTTGCCAAAGTGATAAGCCATTTTCCTCTATAAACAGACACCAACCCCGAGATGAAATTCGACTCTCGATCTAGTACGAGCCTAAGTCAAGGGCCATATAGAAAGAGAATATCTCGCTAAAGGGTTAGCTCATTTGGTATGCCTGACCAACAATAACGAGGGTAAACGGAGTAGAGTCGAAATACAAAAAATCATATGATATGTGACGAGATCAAACGAATTCGACACAGAATGTAACATAGGAAACCAAGGATATTATTTACGCCCATAAAGGCCCGGCAAAAAGGAAAACAATTATACTACCAACTGCAAAAGTACACCTCGAACAAACGAGGTGAAAATTCAAACACAACAAAAAGTAAACGCCCAGGTTGGAATCCCAACCAAAAAAAGCGCAATGTACTTAATAAAAGAAAATTGGGTCACCAACACCCCTAAAAAAAGAGTAGTGAAACTAGAAATCACTTTCCTCGATGCATTCCTCGTGCGTTGTCTTCCCGTTCCTCTTCCTCCTCGTCGTCGACCTCGTCCTTGGCCGTGTCATCGCCTACCTCTTCCTTCAGGGTCTCTTCAGCTTTGGGGACCTTGTCCCAAGAAGATACCACGTCGGAGGAGCCAAAAAAAGTGGCGCCTCCGGCATGGGAAGCATGAGCTGACGAGGGAATGGATATCGGAGAGGAGGCACCAGCTGTTGGACATATGTGTCCTTAGAGAAGATATTTTAACCACTTGTAAAAGATTATGACAAGTCGTTGAATAAAGATGGTGCTTATTATGTTAATCTTATTATAGTTTCTTGTAGAGTAAAATATAATGATTGTTTCCTTAGTTCATAAAGGATGCAATTATGTTATTATTATCAAAATAGAGTCAATGTGAGGAAGAATTAATAATCATATTAAATTAACTTAAAATGTGCGTGACCCGATTAACTGGGTGGGAGCCCATTAATCGTACAAGGTCATTAATGTGACTAAGTGATAATCTTATTCTAGATTTGTGTGTGTCACACTCACTAGAAGTGCATTAAGTATGGAGTGTCTTCATACTGGACTAGACCTGACTTAAACTCTGGAAGTTATCATATAAGACCGTGACTGATAACTTGGAGTTGAGTCACTAATAGATGATCAAACGGATATTCGTTCTAAGTCCTAAGTGATCTTGGGTCCAAACTGTTGGCTTGTAGAGAGCATGATATATTCGGTGGTGAGAAGTGAGAAGTACCCATGTGATTTGATCCATTGGATTGGCTTAAGATTTATCTCAATCATTGGATATAGATAATTAAGAATTCGAATTTAATACATACATACATATATATATATATATATAATTCAAAAAAAGAGGATAAGATGATAAAATTGGATTATTTGATCTTATCATGTATTTCCTATTTAATTAAATCCGTAATTAATTATATCCATTGGATTTAGATTGGATCAAATCTGCACCATTTAATTAAGACAATTAATTATATTTAAATATAGAATTCAAAAATTAGTGAGGAAATATCTCTAATTCGGTTACAGTCTGAGCCTATAAGCAGGGAGCTCATTCTACACATTTTTCACAGCTTCCCCAGAGCAAAAATTCGAACTCTCCCTCTCTCTTTATGGTCTGCGATTTTTTGCCTCTGATATCCTTTCTGGTTCGGCTTAGTGAGACGTTGCTCTCCGGAAGCTTAAAAAGAACCATAGTTAAACTTTTGCGACAAAGTCTTGCCGGCGAAGCCCACGCTTCGGTACGAGGAGTCCAGGAGAATATCCCAAAAGATCACGGAAGTTTCCCCTCAGCCACCGGCGGAGCCCTGCCAAATTTCAGAGTCCGCAATTAGATAATCAATTGAGGAACGGCCTTATGCATTGGGTTAATAAAATGCAAACATTTACCGCTTTACATTTATTTATTATTTCGACTAGTTTATTAATAATGATTTATGAATATTAAATATGTAATATTTATCGGATCTTGTAAAATGGTTATTACACGAAATCCGTGTCGTCGGACCAGTAACAGGTTTTCAGGTTTAAATAATTTTTAAATGTTACCGGGACGGCTGAGACATATATTTCGGCGTAATGGAACCGGGAATCAAACCCCGATTTCCAACACCAGCGGCATGACCAGTTGGGAGATGAAACCCAGCACACTCTAACCTACAGCGACTCCACCAACGGAAACAAGCTTACAAAAGCACCCGAGATAGTTTGAACGCTTTCCTCGGGAGGTGTCGGAGGCAGTCTGCTTCTTTAGATGGGCCCCCCCAACATCGCAATAGTCTCGTCCGTGCGGTCGATCCATTTCTGAAGCTTCTTGAAACCCTTATTCATGGCGAGACGAGATGCAATGATCACTACATTTCGTGCCTCTTGGAGCTCGGCTGAAGTGGTCAAGAGATGGACTCGAACCTTTTCAAGGTTCTCCCTCAGAATTTCCAGCTGGGAAACGTCAGCCCAGAGGCTAGACGCCTCCTCGGTAAGAGCCCCTACACGTTGACACTCCTCGTGTAGCTCACCTCGCACGCTCTTCTCAGCCTGCCTCAAGTTCTCGATAGTCAGTTTAGCAGTGAACTACTCCTTGTTGGCCTTCTTAAGTTGCCCCCTAAGTTCGAGCAGCTCATTTTTTTTCTCACTCAGGCTGATCTTCAGCTCCTTCACTTGGTCCCTGGATCCCGACATAGCCGCCACAACCAGCTCGGACTTAAGCCCGGCCAGGTCCTTCTTGTACGAGAAGACCATCTCGTTGATGTACGTCAAAAACTGAAAAACAACAAACGTTGTTCAGGCGCACAATCCGTGCAAAATTGAAAATGCTAGAAAATCTAGAATCACGTACCCTGACACACGGCTGAGCCATACACTCATACTCCTTCTCATGGACGAGCTCCACAAGTTACAAAGAACAATTGAGATGGGTCGAGCTAACGACATATAGAGGGGAAGCACGCGCCGAGTCAACAAGGGACATATCGGCAGAAAACTTGACATGGACGTATTGGACGTTATCCTCGCTAGAGAGAGAGCGACTACCGCTCCCCTCGGCCGTCACCAACGCCTTCCTCTTTTCATCAGAGCATTTGTGCGCTACGGGATACCCTTACGGGTTCGACCTGGTACGAGGTGCGGATAGGTCGGGAATCACTTTGCTCTTCTTGACGGGCACAGTAGGCACCTCGGTGAGCTCAACAGAGGGACCAGGTTATCGGTACGCGCCGGCGAGACCTCCAACGCGTCAAACAACTCCAGTTTTTCTCAGCAATAGCTTCAGCACGTGGCTTGGCAGCACGCGCCATCTCTTCTTCAATCTTGACAGAGCGAGTGGATTACGCATCCTGAGCCTTAGCCACGAGGGTATCGAGCGAGGAATCCTAGGGATTCTCATCTCTAGGGGAGGAAAACACCTCCACGACAGGGGTAGAAGAATCACCTCGCTGCTTTGGGGTGTCACTCAGGATATACACCTTCAAGGATTCCTCGGGACCTACACATCATAGGACAACCATAGAGAAATGCATCAAACCCAGCAACGAGTTGCAATAACCTTTTATCACCGTCTCATCACCTCATTAAGAGACATACGTTGCACGTTTAGAGGAAAGGCTGCAATAGCGCGAACCCTTGATCCTGGCAATCGGGAAATCGGCCCAATTAAGCCCACCCTTAGGGATGAGCTTCTTCTTGATGGCGCGAAACCTCAAATCCGCCTCAAGGTGATTTGAACAACCTGGAAAGCAAACAGAAAGCAGGACGAGGTTAGAGATTAATTCTTACAGCTCATGGGTGAGCACCACCTAGTTCTCTCGCGCCACGGCACCCAAAGCAACCAAGTTGTGATAGGCGTTAGGGACGAACTGGCACAAGACCAGACGCAAGTGATGGATGTACTCCACGATGACCTTCAGGACATGCAGCTCGACCCCATCCTCAAAGAAAGCTTCATAGGCGGCTGTCCACCCTTCTTTCGCCAAGAACGGGTGATCTTTCCTCTCAAGAGACTCAAGCTAGATGAATTCCGGAATGTTATACGCGGTGCAAAGCTCCTTCACGCACCAAAGGGGGTGAAACATTGAGGAGTCAGGGATCTTTGGATGAAGAAGCCATTTTTCATGATATCGGAGAAACAAGAAGGAAAGAGATATAGAGAGAAAATGAAGCAAATAAGAAGGAAAAAGCTTATAAAGGAAGCTCACCTTAAACCACGATCCTCTCCCTCCTTCACACGATCTGCGATGGGCTGCAAATGATGGCGAAAAACTGCAGAGTTAGTGGGGTTTAATAACCTCCATCACGTCCGAGATGAACGTGGTAGGGAAGACCCGAAAAGCTTTTATTGTTTTCCAATCAAGCATCTAATGGCCCATTACTCGGGGTGAGGGATCAAAACCGATTAGCACACGCAAAACCAATCGGTTGCTTCCACTTGTACCTACCATGCAGAAAGAAAAAGACCACTCGAACCAACTCGTTTGAATCGGGACGAAAGTGCAATCACTTTGTGACAGTTGGTCGTGACTATTCACATCAAGAGAAACAAGTCTCCTTTTGAAATCCTTTTTAAATACAAACCTTATTAAATTTTCTAAATGTCTTAGGATGTTCTTCCTTTCCCTACCTTAGACCATATAATAATAATAAATTTTCATTTAAAACAGCTAAATATATTTTCTTAGGATATAGTCCAAGACATAAAGCCTATAGGTGTCTTCACCCAAGTGGTCGAATTTACATTTCTAGGACGTCTACCTTTGATGAAAATGAATTTTCATATGAAGAACTCTTTGATAAAACTCCATATCCGTTTTAAATCAAATTTTTAGCTCATAGTCTTGTTATTCCCTCTAAAAACAGACAGATATCAAACTTGGACGAAAAATGCCCCTGCTCAATCTGTGTCCATAATCCAAAATTCTCGTATTCTTAGAGATGATTCCACGCCTTCCTCTTTTGATACGAGGCACACTGCCAATGAAGCAAATAATTATTTGCTACCTTCTTCACCATGTCTTAATTTCTTTAATGATTTTGGTGACTTTTCAAGCACTTGTCTAATTTTTTCCAAAACTGGCAATTTCCCAGATTCTAACAATGGTAATTCTCAAAACTTTTGAGTTTATTATTAAAACCAATGATAACATGATACAACTTCCTAGAGGTACTTGCCAATAAGATTTCACACCGCTTATTCCTCATGCCATGCAAACTCGCTCCAAATAAGGTATTTTTAAACCTAAAATCTTACTTGTTCAGTCTGTTGAACATCTTGAACCTAGTTCTGTTAAATTGGCTTGGACAGATCCTAAATGGAAGTTGGCTATGCAACATGAATTTGATGCTTTAGTTCGTTATCATAGTTGGACTCTTTCTCCAAAAATAAATGACATGAACATTGTAACAAATAAATGGGGTTCTAAAACAAAATTTAAGCCAAATGGATAAGTTGAGAAATATAAATCCCGCTTTCTTGCAAGAGGCTTCCAAGAGACTCCACGGGTGGATTTTCATGAAACCTATTGTCCTGTTGTTAAAGCTTGCACCATGCAAGTAATTTTCTCAATAACAGCTCAAAATAAGTGGGAAATTAGGCAAGTAGACATTAATAATACGATGTTGAATGGTGATCTCAATGATAAAGTGTTTATATAACAACGAAAGTGGTTTGAAGATAAAGAGCATCTGTAGTTGTTGGACATGTGTGTCCTTAAACAAGATATTTAATTATTTGTAAAAGATTATGACAAGTCGTTGAATAAAGATGGTACTTATTATGTTAATCTTATCATAGTTTCTGGTAGAGTAAAATAGAATGTTTGATTACTTAGTTCATAAAGGATGCAATTATGTTAATATTATCGCAACAGAGTCATGTGAGGAAGAATTAATAAGCATAATAAATGAACTTAAAACGTCCGTGACCTGATTAACTGGGTGGGAGCCCATTAATCGATAATGTCATTAATCTGACTAAGTGACAATCCTATTCTAGATTATGTGTGTGTCACACTCACTAGAAGTGCATTAAGTATGAAGCGTCTTCATATTGGACCGGACATGACTTAAACTTGAGAAGTTGTCATATAAGACCGTCACTGATAACTTGTAGTTGAGTCACAAAATGATGATCAAATGGATATTAGTTCTAAGTCTTGAGTGATCATGAGTCCGAGCTACTGACTTGATTGTTCTTTGATTTAACTGTTAAAAAAAACAAGATATTACCGTTGTTCCCAACACTATTATTTTGGGAACATGATAGTCAGTAGTAAGGATAGCTTGATCATAGACATGGGCATCACACAACTCTCTTAAGAGTCATGATGATTCCCTTGGTTGTTAGTGGTGAGAAGGGAGAGGTACCCGTGCGCAACTTATGAATCGAAACCATAAGTGGGTTGCTCATAAAATTACTGGCTGAGTCAAGGATGAAAATGCATTGAGGGGCATTACAGTAAAAACCACCTGCTCATGTGTGAGTCATCAAGTGAAAGGACAATAATCGGTATTTGATTGAATCTAATGGACACCCTGTTGTTATAAGGGAATAATATATACCGTATCACTAAAGAGTGCAGCCTCGGGTCTATAGTGGAATCACTTCGAGGTTAGACGAACAACTAGCATTTCGTTGGAGCTTAAGTGATACGAGTCCATGGTCCCTAGGATAGCTCCGTAACGGATGATACGTACGTGATTAAAATACATTCTGGATAATGTTTAATCATTTGGCTCGACTTATAAAACTGACAAGTCTGTGTCAGACGTCAGATAGTTTTATCGTCAGCGTGGCAAACGTATCATATTTTGGTACACGGAATTAACTAATAAAAGAAAGTTAGAATTTATATTTTCGAACAGCACCATGTTGTTTTAAATTAAATTCTAATCAACTTTGCTTTTGAACCAAGTCATTCTGACTTACGGTTTGTGATTTATGGATTTTCTAAGTTTATGACTCGGTTCGATAAACTATGAAATTAAATCACATGTCAGGAATTTAAATGATGGTGTTGCACCATAACATTTAATGTGTGATATTGAGATCAAGTTTTATTAATATAATTTAATTATTTGGATTTAATTATTAATATCTAATTAATAATTAAATAATAATTAAAAGATTTATATTAATAAATAAAAATATATTATTATATATTGTCATATGCTGTAAATTCGAATTAGGGTTTGGAGATAACAAACCCTAGCTAAATTCGAATCTATGAATTGAAGATTTTATTTTTGCGGCATAAGTACCTATTGTTAGGTATTTTGGCAAAAACCTTAAAATCAATTTAATCCATTGGATCGGTTGTGATTTAATGTCAACCGTTGGATTGAGATAATTGATTTGAACCCTAATGTAATTCGAAACTGAAACTTGGTGTCAAGTTTAGGTATTTCAAATTTGCTTAGTTAATTATGTCCGTTTGATCGGTTTTGACATTTAATCTTTAACCGTCGGATTAGAAATAAATTAATATTATATATATGATATAAAATTCGATTAATTTTGTGGATAAGAGTTCGAATTAGGGTTTTGTAAAACCCTAGGGTATTTGACTTTATCCCTAATATATTTGATCCATTGGATTGGTTTAAGATTTATTTTTAACCATTGGATCTAGATAATCATCATCAAATTCGAATTTAAATATGTATATATAATATAATTCGAAAATTAATAATATGATGATAAGATTAAATATTTTGATCTTATCTTGTACTATTATTTAATTAAATCCCTGATTAATTATATCCATTGGATTTAGATGAGATTGAATCTGGATCATTGGATTGAAATAATTAATTATATTTAATTAATAGAATTCGAATAATGGGAGGGAAAATATCCAAATTGGTTACAGCTTGAGCCTATAAATAGGAGGCTCATTCTACACATTTTTCACACCTTTCCCCAGAGCAAAAACTCGAGCTCTCCCTCCCTCTTTAGGGTCTGCGAGTTTTCTGCTTCTGATCTCTCTTCTGGTTAGGCTTAGGAGATATTTTTCTCCGGTAGCTTTAAAAGAATCGTCAGTTAAATTTTTCGTCAGAGTCCTGCCAGCGAAGCCCATGCTTCGGTAGCGAGGAATCCAAGAGAATATCCCGGAAGATCACGGGAGTTTCCCTCAGCACTGGCGGAGCCCTGCCCAAGTCAGTTGAGGTACGGCCTTATGCATTGGGTAAATAAATGCAACCATTTACTGCTTTCTATTTATTTCCTATTCGACTAGATTATTAATAATGAATATTAAAAATATTAGATTTGAAATAAAAATCAGATCTTGGTTAAATAACTGTTACCCGATATCCGTGTCGTCGGTCCGATAACAAGATTTCCGCTTTAAAATGATTTTTTAAATGTTACCGGGACGGCTCGGAGGCTATTATCGTGACAAGGAAGTCGTCTTGATACCTCCGATTTCCAACAGTAGTATGTATGTATGTAAGTTATCTAAAGCCCTTTATTCTTAAAGCAAGCACCACGAGCTTGGTTTGACAAGCTAAGATCCTTTCTGGTAAATTTTGGGTTCTCTAACTATATATCTGATTCTTCTTTGTTTTACATTGGTAAGGGCAGTAATGTAATTTTTTTATTAGTATATGTTTATGCTATCTTAATTACTACCGAAGGGAACATCAAGGAAATTGATAAATTGGTGCTAGATCTTCACTCAGTGTTTGCAATAAAAGATCTTTATAGTGTAGATTATTTTCGAGCATTTGAAGTAAATAAAAGTGGTAAAGCATGTACAGATTTAGTTCTGTCTCAAAATAAATATGCTCAAGATCTCTTAGTAAAAACTAATATGTTAAATGCTAAAAAGTGTTTATTCCTTTGTGCCTAGGTTCTACACTTCATTCTAAAGAAAGTGATAAATTTCATGATCCGGTTCTATATGGCAGCATTATTGGTGCTCTCCAATAACTAACATAAACAAGACCTGGCATCTCGTTTGCTGTTAATAAATTGAGTCAGTATTTGCAAAACCCCACCATGAACCATTGGAGTACGTGTAAACGGGTCTTAAGATACATCAAAGGGAACACAAATGTTGGTATTTCTTTTACTAACAAGTTTTTTCCGCTTGAAGGGTTTTCAGATGCTGATTGGCCGTCCAATGTTGATGATTGAAAGTTAACTAGCGGATCGCGCGTCTTTCTACCTGGAAACTTGATCTCATGGTCTGCCAAGAAACAGAAAGTAATCGCTTGTTCCAGTACATAGTTAGGATATCGTGCCTTGGCTTTAACCGCGTTATAATTGGTTTGTCTACGTTCTCTGTTAGTACAATTCGGCATGAAGCTACACCAAGCTGCTCCAATTTTGTGGTGTGATAACAAGGGAGCTGAAGCACTTGCTCACTACCCGGTTTTTCATTCGAGAATAGGTGGCTCAGGGCCTTGTTGAAATTCGTTACATCCCAACCGAAGAACAACCATACTTATTTACCAAGCCCCTTAGTTTTCCGCGTTTTAATTTTTTTTGTAACAAGCTCAAACTAGTTATCTTTTAAATCCTCGGACCATTCGGGAAATTGAAAGAGTTTGCGGAGAAGGGTTGAGTTGCGTTTAAGGGGGAATATTATCACAATATTAAGTTTTTTTAGGATTAGTATTTAGGTGTTTATCTGTATTAGTTGGTAATTGGGAGAGTTATTAAAGACATAGTCAGTGTGTTTAGGGGAGTGTGGTAACTTCTGTTGGGTTTTTCGATGACTTTTCTCAATCCCGAGGCGGAAATCACGGGATATCATCGAACAATAAAGATCTAGAATAATTACGAGAATTAAGATATAGTTTAGGGATCGTTACCAAACTTCGGTACTTTTGCCAACTGTACCGAATAACAGCCGATTCCTTTGATTCTGGAGCTTGTCGAATTTAGGATTTAGCGCCTCAAGTGTTGCGCCTCTATTTCGTACACCACGTCACTCGGGAACGTCTTAGATGACCGGAAAACACCTCGGAGGATAGGTTAGATCCTAGTTGGTGTTTAGATGATCAACCGTTGATTGAACCGGGGAGCAAGCCAAAATTCGACTACCAAGGGAGGGGAGCTCGAATTTTCTAGGAGGCTTGGGTTTCTCTGATGTGTGTTGTGTTTAATTATGAGTCATATTAGGGTATTTATAATACCCTATGGTTATGACCTAGTGGGCTTTCTAAAAGCCCACCTAATGGGCTTTCTAAAAGCCCAATCATGGATTAATTAATCTATTATTAATTAATATGAATCATAATTAATACTTGGGCCCGAGTGGGCCCATTATGTCGGTTATGGTTATCGGGTCGATATCCGATAACCCGAGAGATACAATATCGGGTTCGGGCATAACCAACAATCTCCCACTTGCACGAACGCACCGGATTGGCTATCTCCGTGCACGCACTGCACATAAAGTATTACTCGAGAATGCCGCCTTGGGTTAGATGTACATTCTCTCAGCTACTCATGCCTGGTTCATCAAAGTTACATGTGAAGTTTGTTTCATTGTAACTTAATCATCATACTCCGTTTCCGTTGCGAGTTCGGTGTGACTCTGTAGGATTCTGTAGTGTTGGCCACATACTCATATGAGTATGCAAGAAGTAAGTGGCCTCCACCTAGACTTAACTTCCCCCAATCTACAAAACTTTAAATCCTCTTTTATAGATTAATCGTGGTGAACCATGTGGTTCTTTACGATTAAAATAAGGTATATGAATGATTCCTTCGACATCCTTTTACATCTCTAGATGCGGCACAGGTCATGGTTAGGAACACCTGTTAAGCCTGATCTAATGTTTTCTGATTCAGGCATAAGTATTGAAACATCAAAACAGAAACTCTTTTGTTTTGCCTGTGGCCACAGATTTCATTATACTTATCCTATTCAGAAGGCCCCGAGTGTATAGCCCCAAAAGGAATGGGGGGGATGCATGTTTTCTTGAAACGACATTCCATCCTACAAGGTTTATCACATGCCCAACTACAACTGTTATGACTTTCCAGTTACGGTAAGCGTTGAGCTGTAATCTAAGCATGCAACTTACCCAGTGATGGACTCATGATGTTCTCAAACTTTGGAGTCTCTTCATATCTCTAAGTTTCTCAGTGTCCCCTTATATCAAGGTTTTGTTTCCATGTGAGAATATTTAGAGTGCGAGTCTTCCAGCACTGCTAGTCATTCCGACTAGTGCCTACATGTATAAGAATATCTCTCAGATATCAAGGACCCCTTCCTTTTATCTTAACAACATGTACCAGTCAATTATGAATATCATTGATAGTCCCTCTTTGTTTCTTCATAATGATTTCTTTGACTGGGGAAATTCAAGAATGTCTTGAAGACATCTTAGGAACTACATTTGTATAGCTTGATATCAATGATTTGAATAAGATATTGATATTAGCTTTTAAATGATGAAACTTGCCTTTTAAAGAAAATAATAATGTGCTTCAAATTTAATCAAATATAATGATTACAAAAATTTGTCTCCGATCCCTAAATCAGATTCAGATAATAAATCGTAACAGACATTTATGGGATCTTTATCCCAATAATTTCCGCATGACGAAAATGTTTTTCTTTCAATAAAGATTTTGTCATCGGATCTGCTACATTTTCTTCTGTGTCTACTCTCCTCATCTCTATGTCCTTCCGATCAACAATGTCTCTGATCAGATGGTACTTTCTGAGTACATGCTTTGCTGTCTTGTGTGATCTTGGTTCCTTGGCTTGTGCTATAGCTCCGTTGTTATCACAGAAAAGCTTCACAGGATCACCAATGCTAGGAACTACACCAAGATCAGAAACAAATTTCTTGATCCATACAGCCTCTTTTGCAGCATCAGATGCAGCGATGTACTCAGATTCTGTGGTTGAATCAGCTACCGTAGCTTGTTTACTGCTGTTCCACGTAACAGCACCACCATTTGCACAGAATACATATCCTGTTTGAGATTTGAAATCATCCCTGTCTGTTTGGAAGCTTGCATCAGAATATCCTTCAAAAGTTAATTCTTTTGCACCACCGTATGTCAAACATCTATCTTTTGTTCTATTTAAATAACGCAAGATATTCTTAACGGCTGTCCAATGGTTGAAACCAGGGTTTGATTGAAATCTGCTTGTCATGCTTAAGGCAAAAGCTACATCTGGTCTAGTACATATCATTGCATACATTATTGAACCAATAGCTGAAGCGTATGGAATTTTCTCCATACTTTTGATTTCTTCTGAAGAAACCGGACATTGCTTCTTGGTCAAGTATGTCTTATGGGTCATCGGTGTAAAACCTTTTTCCGATTTGTCCATTTTAAACCTTTTAACAATTTTGTCAATATATGTACCTTGGCTTAGAGATAAGATTCTCTGATTTCTATTTCTTTGAATCTTTACGCCTAGTATATAGGCGGCTTCTCCTAAGTCTTTCATTGAGAAACATTTTCTCAACCACTCCTTCACGGTCTGGAGTTCAGATGTATCGTTTCCTATTATCAGTATGTCATCTACATAGAGAATCAGGAAAACTATTTTGCTCCCACTCGATTTGATATATACACAAGGATCGTCTTTGTTCTTAACAAAACCAAAATCAGTAATTGATTCATCAAAACGACGATTCCAGCTTCGAGATGCTTGCTTAAGACCATAAATTGATCTTTTCAATTTGCAAACCTTATTTGGATGTTTGCGGTCTATGAAACCTTCAGGTTGTGTCATGTACACATCCTCTTCGAGAACACTATTCAAGAACGCGGTTTTCACGTCCATTTGCCAGATTTCATAATCATGAAATGCTGCTATGGCTAGTAAGATTCTTATGGACTTGAACATGGCAACAGGAGAGAAAGTTTCATCATAGTCAATACCATGAATCTGTCGATAACCTTTAGCGACTAATCTTCCTTTGTAAGTTTGTATTTTGCCATCCATGTCGATCTTCCTTTTGAAGATCCATTTGCAACCAATGGGTTTCGACCCTTTGGGAGCATCAACGAGGTCCCATACTTCGTTGCTATACATGGAGTCCATTTCAGAGTTCATGGCTTCTAGCCATTTGTCTGAGTCATCTCCCGACATTGCTTCGTTATAAGATTCAGGTTCTTCACCATCGTCTTCATGAACAGTTTCATCTTCTATTGAAACAAGAAGGTTCAATTTAAGAGGAGGTTGACTCTCTCTAATTGATCTTCGTGATGTCAGTGTGTAATCTGGTTGCTCATTTATCCCATCTTGTATGGGCACATCGTATAGAACTATATTTTCTTGAGGTTCTTCATTGACAATCTCATTTTCAACTTCTTCGTTTAGAACAACGTTTTCTATTTGGTTATCAACCATGATCTGATCATGATGTTCATAACTCGATGTGTGAGTACCTTCTGTGTCCATTTCCTGTTCTTGAGTATCTTGTGGTTCTTGCTCTTCATTAAGAACAATGTTTCTCCCACTAGACTTTCTAGAGAGAAAATCTTCTTCTAAGAAAACACCGGTTTTGGCAACTATTATTTTGCCTGTGTGTTTTTGATAGAAGTAATACCCAGGAGTTTCCGTTGGGTATCCCACAAAGTTACATTTAACCGATTTGGGACTGAGCTTGTCAGACATTAGAGTCTTGACATATGCCTCACATCCCCAGATTCTCATGAAATGCAAATCCGGTATTTTTCCTTTCCATATCTCATATGGGGTTGAAGGAACCGTCTTAGATGGTACACAGTTCAGTATGGTAGCTGCTGTCATAAGTGCATGTCCCCATAGGGACTCAGGTAAGTCAGTTTTATTCATCATTGATTGAACCATGTCCAACAAGGTTCGATTTCTCCTCTCAGATACACCATTTAGTTGAGGTGTACCTGGAGGGGTCAGTGATGAAATGATTCCCATGTCACGGAGGTAAGCTTTGAAATCATCGCTCAAGTATTCGCCACCTCGATCAGATCGTATGGCTTTAACTTTTCTCGCTAACTGATTTTCACCTTCATTCTTGAACTGTTTGAACTTTTCAAGCGATTCAGATTTGTGTTTCATTAGGTATACATAACCGTATCGACTGAAGTCATTAGTGAAGGTGATGAAATACCTGAAACCTCCTTTAGCCTGAATGGGTATTGGTCCACATACATCTGAATGTACGAGGTCCAATAGTCCTTTCTTTCTCTCATAAGTTCCTTTAAA
This sequence comes from Parietaria judaica, assembly GCA_954871525.1. Lineage (NCBI taxonomy): Eukaryota > Viridiplantae > Streptophyta > Magnoliopsida > Rosales > Urticaceae > Parietaria > Parietaria judaica. Next base: position 8,245,824 of record OX940868.1, read on the forward strand.
GGAAGGTTTTGTCATTTTCCCGACCAGGCAAGATTCACATGTGTGATAAGATTCATAATCAAAATCATCCAGTCTTCCTTGTTTGTGAAGCTGAGTTATGCGCTTCTCGCCTATATGGCCAAGTCGACAGTGCCAGAGATAGGCCGTATTGACAAGGTTGGGTTTCACTCTTTTATTGGAGATGTTATAAACATGATTTTCAGAGGTATTCAACGAATAAAGACCGTTTGATAAATAAGCAATACCATAACAAATACCATCCTTAAAAGTTGCAAAACGCTTGTTCCCAATTTTAAAATCAAAACCTAAAACATCCAATTCTGGAATAGAAATTATGTTCTTGGTAATGGAAGGTACGAAATGAAAATCATTTAATTCTAAAATCATTCCTGCTGAGGTGTTGAGATCTACATGGCCCACAGCTTTTGCAACAACTGGTGCTCCATTTGCCACACGCATGTTGGTCTCATCCTTCCTCAGCATCTTACTTCTCTTCAGAGTCTGCATGTCAGTACAAATATGAGTACCACATGCTGTATCTAATACCCAATCTTTAGAGGTAGTAAGATTGACTTCTATAACATTTATACCTGTGGTGGAGTTTGAACTCTTCTTCACCTTCTTGATCTTTGCAAGGTACAAAGGACAATTCCTTTTCCAGTGTCCCTTCTTATCGCAGTGAAAACACTTATGATCGGGAGTGGCTCCAACTTTGGGTTTCATGGCACGAGCCTTAACCCTCAAGTTATATGGAGCCTTGCCTTTATTCTTCTGAACATACTGCTTCTTTCCCTTGAACTTGCTATTTATAGCATTAATAGTTCTATTCTGTCCCTTGGGTACATTACCCTCAGCTGTTTGCAACATGTTGTGAAGCTGATGAAGACTCTTTGATTCAGGGGACATATTATAATTCAGTATAAACTGATTATAAGAATCGGGGAGAGAGTTGAGCACAATATCAATGTATACTTCCTCAGGGATCTTTATCTCTTGTTTGGTCAGACTTTCTGACCAGCTGATCATCTTCAGAACATGATCATGCACATTGTTTCCATCAGTTAATTTTGCTCTCAGCAAATTTTTCATTATCCTGAATCTTGTATGACGTGCTTCTTGATCATACATCTTCTTGAGATGTTGAATCATTTCCCAGGCAGACATGTTCTCATGTTGCTCCATGAGATTTGGTGTCATGGTTGCTAACATGAGACAAGCTACTTCAGCGGCTTCATCAGTATGCTTCTTATAAGCATCTTTGTCTGCTCGGGATGCAGTAGCAGGAGGTTCAGCTGGAGGTTCATTCATAATGATAACCTCCTTCTTTTCGTGCCTGAGCACAATTTTGAGGCGTCTTTGCCATTCCGGAAAATTTCTTCCGTTTAAGATGTTTTCCTTCTCAAGGATGGATCTTAGTGAGCTACTAGACATTGTTCAGTTTCTACAATTTTAAATAAAAACTGAATAAGCACAATATTAATTCTAGTATTTACATGTAAATTATAAATTACTTATTATAATAAAGATGTTACATAAAAGTATATATTATAAGGGCTTTATATAATATTTCGTGATTTGTTAATGGAAAAGTAACCCTCATCAATTCCATTAATTAGTCACTCAGAGAAAGTCAACAATTGCTCTAATATCCTATATTATCTCTGACGTTTAGAAAAGAAAAACAATTTTTCATTTATCATTCTAACCGGTTTCAAAAGAATTGTCTACGATATATAATCTAATTAGAGTACTCGTTTATGTAGACCCAAGGGGTGAATCGGCGGACAGTATAGGTCGCCCTACGCGTCTAAAAGAGGGTATAAGAGTACTCCCTTGGGTTAGAGACACACTCAAAACTTTTCTCAATTAGATCGAGGATCCGGCCGTTGGAAGACATTATACCTAATATTTATTGAGGGGTTTTAGGTGATCCTAACGTTTGTCTTAAACTGAACATAGTTAACTAATTAAAATGTTCTAAGAGTTAAGACAATGAATATGTAATACATAATCCTATTTTGTAAAACATATTCTATTTCGAATTAAATATACTTGTGAAAGTATACATATATATATATATATATATATATATTATGAAAATTTTAAAGACAAACCCATTTATCTTTAAATAAAAGATAAATAAATCACTTAAAGATAAAATATCTTAATCCATGATTTATCTTTTCTATAAATGAATAAAAGATAAATAACTATCTTTATAGATAAGATATCTTTAATCAAGCTTTGTAATATTACAAAATAAAAGATAAATAACTATCTTATAGATAAACTATCTTTAATCACAATATATATATCTTTTGTTTCCATTAAAGTTTAGATCTTTTCTATTACTATAATAAGTAAAAGATTATTTATTATCTTAATCTAATTAAGAATTATTGATTATAAATAAAATTTATCAACAAACAATTTGTAAATCAATAAATGAATAATATAAACAATAATGGAAACAAACTTCATAAGATTGATAATAATATTGAATAAATCATATTTATTAATAGTTAATATCATATATTAGATTTTCAATCCTCATATTTAAAAATACTTATAATAATTATAAATAAAATAAAATAAACACTTTAAATCGTATTTTAAAATAATTAAACATAAATATAATTAAATATCAAATACCGAGATACAAGCTCGGGATAGACCCGAGCTTGTACGGGTTGCCCTCGGGCAACCCCGGTCACGAACGGGGAGACCGGGCAGGGCCGAAGGCCCTTGCCCGGAAAAAGTTAATTTTTGACCCGGATCCGGGTCAAGAAGGACCCGGATCCGGGTCTGTTCGGTGTGGGCCCGGGTCAGCGTAGACCCGGGCCGAAGCCTCGGGTCCAACCTGGGTCGGGTACCCGGGTCAGACCCGGGTTGGGTGTGCCCGGATCAATGCGATCCGGGCTGGGCTGCTTTGGGCTGGGTTGGAACCCAGCCCGTGGGCCTGATCCAATCAGGCCCACCGAATCAAGAGTGGGCTGGGTTAAACCCAGCCCGTGAGCCTGATCCAATCAGGCCCACCCGAGTCGTGTGTGGGCTGGGTTAGGGTTTTGAAACCCTAGCCGTCGCCCATTGGCTCCCATCGAATGGGAGCCACAAACGCCGGCGTCACCCGGGACCATGGCGGCGACGGTGAAATCGCCGCCGGTTCCGGTGGTGGTGCCGCCGTTTGTTTTTCCCTTTTTCTTATTTAATAATACACATTAAAATTAAATAAAAACCAATCCCGATTCTAAATCGGATTCCGAACAACACACAAAATTAATCATAATTAATTTTCTAACGCTCCCACTGAAAATCTAATCACACCAAAAATTTTCTAAAATTATTTCGGTCAACATATCTAATTTTCGAAAATTACTCAGACCGGCTCTGATACCACTGTTGGGTTTTTCGATGACTTTTCTCAATCCCGAGGCGGAAATCACGGGATATCATCGAACAATAAAGATCTAGAATAATTACGAGAATTAAGATATAGTTTAGGGATCGTTACCAAACTTTGGTACTTTTTCCAACTGTACCGAATAACTGGCGATTCCTTTGATTCTGGAGCTTGTCGAATTTAGGATTTAGCGCCTCAAGTGTTGCGCCTCTATTTCGTACACCACGTCACTCGGGAACGTCTTAGATGACCGGAAAACACCTCGGAGGATAGGTTAGATCCTAGTTGGTGTTTAGATGATCAACCGTTGATTGAACCGGGGAGCAAGCCAAAATTCGACTACCAAGGGAGGGGAGCTCGAATTTTCTAGGAGGCTTGGGTTTCTCTGATGTGTGTTGTGTTTAATTATGAGTCATATTAGGGTATTTATAATACCCTATGGTTATGACCTAGTGGGCTTTCTAAAAGCCCACCTAATGGGCTTTCTAAAAGCCCAATCATGGATTAATTAATCTATTATTAATTAATATGAATCATAATTAATACTTGGGCCCGAGTGGGCCCATTATGTCGGTTATGGTTATCGGGTCGATATCCGATAACCCGAGAGATACAATATCGGGTTCGGGCATAACCAACAACTTCTGCTCTTAGGGTTTAATTGAGCTCGGTATATATACCGTAGATTCTTCTTTGTTTTCTTAAATCAATTGAAGAAGTATTTTGAGAAAATAAAAGCAATTCTCTCTGTTCAAGTGTGGGCCATCTGTAGACCACGCGAGACGCCACGTGTGCAGCTAAGTCACCCACCATTACCAAATTAAAGTAAAACATTAAAATAAAACAATTTGATTGAACGCAAAACAAACGAACTAAACTAGATGAATGACAAATGAGGCATCCACGTGACGTACATGTGACCCACGCAGTTAACAACTACGTGGTAAATACAAACAAAAATGGAAACGGTGAACTGGTCAAACCCTAAACACGTTCATTAGGAAAATTGCCGCCATTTTTTGAAATTGAGTATATTTCAACAATTTGGATATTAATTGAATATTTTTACCGCAGTTAACCATATTATATATTATGAGCTCCAAAGGGACAAACTAGATAAATTTTGCATGTCTAATAGAATCTGAAAAACAAATAAATACTAAAAATGTCATAGACAAGACGCTCTCATGAAAACTTGATTCTATTCTTCTAATGTGTTCGAGCTTGGTCCGCAATTATTGGATTTACTTATGTTTCTACTTCAACATAATAGGCTATTCTGTCCAAATATGAGATTTGTATCTACGATGTTTGACTTTTAACTCAAATAATAGACTTTGCTCATTTGTAAAACGGTAAACTGCGGCTAATATACCCAATGTTTGATCGGCTACAAATTATGTACCCAATGTTTATTTTCGACAGTTAATGTACCCAAACTTGATTGCGTTAGATTTTTTCCTGTTTTCCGTCAATTGACCGTTAGCAAGTGATTCCTCCTCTATATGTACAGTTTCTGTATTTTTTGTATAACTCACTTATTTTTTGTCCATATTTTATGCACAACCTACGGTTCGAAAGATAGAGATATATCTACAATTTTTGTGTTTTAAGAAATGTAAAACAAGTTTTAAAAAAATACGAAATTTCAATTACAACGTAAAACTGGACATTAATGTAATGAAAAATATTTATTTCGAGCTTTAATATACTTAATGACTTTAATTGATAAAACATAAAAATATAAATCTTTTATCTTTCCAACGGTAGTTTATTTATAAATTTTGGACAAAAAATGAGCAAGTTATGCAAAAAATATGAAAGATATTTTCACATCACATCTTTCATATTTTTGGCATAGCTAACTCATTTTTTGCTTAAAATTTATAAATAAACTACCGTTGGAAGGATACAAGATTTATATACAACTTTGTAGTTTTGCGTTCATCATAAAAGGTCATTAAGTATATCAAAATTTTTTCGAAACAAATAGTTTGCATTAAACTGATTTCTAGTTTTACGTTGTAATTGAAATTTCATATTTTTTTAACATTTTTAAAAAAACTTAAAACACCAAAGTTGTAAATATATCTCTTTTCTTTCCATCCGTAGGTCGTGCATAAAATTTGGACAAAAAAAATGAGTGAGTTATGTAAAAAAATACGATAAGTGTGCATGTTGAGGAAGAATCACTCGCTGGCGGTCAAGTGACGGAAAACACAAAAAAAATATAACGGAATAAAGTTTGGGTACGTTATCAGTAAAAAAAAAAACATTAGGTATATAATCGGTAGCCGATCAAACATCGGGTTCATTAGCCGCAGTTTACCCTTTATAAAATCGCATGTAGCTTAACTTCACGAATCAAAAAATTAAGGCATCAAAAGAGAATTCCATTTCTCGGCCCAACTAAGGCCATTCGCGAGATAGGTTATAAAGGAGCCCAACCATTGAGAAATTAAGAGCCAAAAACCGATTATTTATTATCAGACCGTGTGTCAATATAAATTGATTGTTAACATCGTGATGTAGATAATTATAGAGAGAGATCGATGGTTCAAGCAAAGCTTGAGAATTTTATTAACTTCAAAAACTAAATAAAACAATCGTACTGTGTTGAATATATATCCTCAAACACCTAAGAATAAAATCTAAACTTAATCGCCTATAAAAGTACAAAACAAATCAACAAAATAAATAACCCTAAATAATAAATACGTAGTAGAAAAATAAAAGAAATAAATATTATGCATGGAACTCAAATTATGTTTGAGTTAGTCGGCATCATTCTCCCGCGGGTCGAGAAAATTCGCCCTCGAATTTGCTGGTGCGTCATCGTCAGAGTTGTCTCCGGTGTAGAGACGGAGGTGTTTCACGTTAAATACGTTGGCAGTGCGAATATGACTCGGGATTTTTAGACGGTATGCATTGGAGTTGATCTTCTCAATAATATCGATGGGACCGATCGTTTTCTCCTTTAGCTTATTGTACTCGTGGGCGGGAATGCGCTCTTTGGTGAGAACGACCCAAACAAAATCTCCAACTTTGAACTCCACGTTACGACGTTTGTTGTCCGCTGCCCTCTTGTAACGAGTTATGGCGTCTTCAAGGTGAACAACTGTAGTGCGGTGTGTTTCTTGGAGCTGTTCGATAAAAGCCGTTGCATCTCCATGCGTTCGGGTTTGGTCGGGCAATGGTGCAAGGTTCAGTGGGCAGTGTGGGACGACACCGTAGAAGATTTGGAACGGGCTGAATCCGGTGCTGCAATTTGTAGCGTGATTATGCGCAAACTCGGCTTGACAGAGCTTCAAATCCCAGCTTTTAATTGTTTCTTTGACAAGGCATCGGAGAAGATTACCAGGCGCACGATTCACGACTTCAGTTTGCCCATCGGTTTGGGGATGATACGCGCTACTGAAATCGAGGCGAGTATCCACCAAGCGCCAAAGGGAGCGCCAAAAGTGGCTCAGGAAGCGGGCGTTGCGGTCTGAAACAATCGACGATGGAAATCCATGGAGACGATAAATTTCACGGAAAAAAAAAGAGAGGCAACATTTACCACGTCCGTCGTTTTCCGGCACGGGATGAAGTGAGCCATCTTCGAGAACTTATCGACAACCACAAAAATTGAATCATGACCTCGTTGAGTACGCGGAAGTCCAAGAACGATATCCATGCTAAAGTCAACCCACGGTTGTATCGGAATCGGGAGTGGCATATAAAGGCCTGCATTCGTGGCTTTATCTTTGGCGATGTGGCAGGTCCGACAACGCTCCACGAAATGTGTAACGTCTCTCCGTAATGTAGGCCAAAAATAAGAAGTCGCAACAAGTCCGTAAGTACTCTCGGGAATGCAACAAGTCCCACATGACCCTCGTTGTGGAGATCACGAATAATCATAAGTCGAAGACTACTCTCGGGAATGCAAAGGCGCGTGTCATGGAAAAGGAATCCATATGACCATGAGTAATCGAGACGTTCACCCGCGTGAAGGCGCTGCACAATCCGCGAAAAGAACAGGTCCACTGCGTAAAGTTCGGTTATGGTGTCAATACCAGGAACTTTGATGCGCATCTTGGTGAGCAAGGAATGGCGGCGGCTGAGTGCATCGGCAACACGAGTCAAAACACTGGCCTTATGCTTGATCGAGAACGTGAATTGTTGAAGAAAAGCAATCCATGAGGCATGGCGTGAGGAGACTTTGTCTTGAGTGCCGAGATGTTTTAAGGCGTCGTGATTGGTGTAAAGAACGAATTCCTTTTGAAAAAGGTAATGCTGCCAATGATGGATGGCACGTACAATTGCGTAAAACTCCACGTCATATGTATTATAACGAGACTTTGGGCCGGTGAGTTTCTCGCTAAAATAGGCAACGGGTCGGCTTCCTTGGCTTAGTACAGCCCCAGTACCCACTTTAGACGCGTCGCAGTGGAGCAAAATAGGTTGGCCAAAATCGGAGAGAACGAGGATCGGTGCAGTTGTTAGCTTCGCTTTTATTGTTTCAAAGGACTCTGTTGCTTGTTGTGTCCAATGAAAACGACCCGACTTAATACACTCGGTGATCGGTGCCATGATCGAGCTAAAATGAGGGATAAATCGACGGTAAAAAGAAGCGAGACCGTGAAAAATTCGAACCTCGGTAACAGTACGCAGCGGTGGCCAAGAGGCAACGGCTTGGACTTTGGACTCGTCCACGCTCAAGCCCTCGACAGATATAACATAGCCCAAAAAAACAACTCGATCCGTGAGGAAAACGCATTTTGGCTCCGCGGCGTAGAAGGCGTTACTGCGAAACACATGAAGAACTTCCCGAAGATGTCGCAAGTGGTCTTCGGGGTTAGCACTATAAATCAATATATAGTCAAAATAAACAACCACAAATTTACCAATGAATGGACGGAGAGCTTGGTTCATGACGTGCATAAAGGTGCTAGGCGCATTAGAGAGGCCAAATGGCATAACAAGTCACTCGTAAAGGCCCTCACGTGTCTTGAAGGCTGTCTTCCACTCGTCGCCGGGTCGGATGCGGATTTGGTGGTACCCGCTCTTCAAGTCCAATTTACTAAATATACGGGCACCGCTTAATTGGTCAAGGAGATCATCGAGTCGTGAAATTGGAAAACGGTAGCGCATTGTAATCTTGTTGATCGCACGACTATCGACGCACATACGCCAAGTGCCATCTTTTTTTGGCGTGAGGAGTGCGGGGACGGCACAAGGGCTGAGGCTCTCCCGGATATGCTCTTTTTGTAGAAGGTCCTCGACTTAACGGCGGAGCTCTTCGTGTTCGGAAGGACTCATCCGGTAATGGGCGCAGTTTGATAGCACTGCATCAGGCACAAAATCGATCCTATGTTGGATGTCACGAAGTGGTGGGAGCTCGACCGGAAGCTCACAGGGAAACACATCGCGAAACTCCTCAAGAAGCGGCTGCACTATACCAGGGATCGGTTGGGCAGCAATGACGGGTTTGCTGAAGAGCGCGTAGACAACGCCCGACCCCGCTATTTCGTCCTCAAACTCAGCACGAGACAAAAGCGTGGTCGCTGGCCGTCGTGTCGAACCTTTTTCTGGATTAGAGGGCATAAGCACAATTTTTTTTTCACCAAAATAGAAGCTGTATGTGTTTGTGAGGCCATCATGAATCGAGTGCCGATCAAATTGCCATGGTCGGCCCAATAGCAAATGGAAAGCTTCCATAGCGACAACATCGCACATAACTTTCTCTCGATAAGTCGTGCCGATCGATAAATTCACTAAGGCCCTTTTAAAGACGGTGACATCGGTACCGGTTTGGAGCCACGCTAATTTGTACGGCTTGGGATGTTTCTCCGCTTCTATTCCTTACTTCTTCATGACGTCTTTGGCGATAACGTTTTCACAACTACCCGAATCAATTACAAAACGACACACCTTGTCGCCGATAGTGCAAGATGATTAGAATATATTATTGCGAAGCCAACCATCGTCGTTTCTCGGGGGAGAGAGAAGACTTTGCCGTACCACGAGAGCATGACCCACATTGCCTGTAACTTCTTCAATGTCATGGGCGTCATCAGCAAATAACCCAGGTAGGGTGTTCTTCGGAAAAGCATTGCGGCGATGCCCCGGTTCACCATAACCAAAACAACGAATTCCACCTCCGATATAAGGGGGAGTCGCCGCTGTAGCAACTGGCAAGGCAGTAGGCGGGGCTGGATTCATACGCGGAGCCTGAGGTGCAGTAGCGGGGCCACGATTAGGTGGGGCTGTTGTGGACGAATTATAAGTGCGCCTCGATTGTTGACGCTCAATAGCAAGGGCCCGTTGATGAGCTTCGGCGACCGTGAGCGGGTCAAACATATTCAAGACGTCGGAGACCGCATCACGTAATCCCCCGATGTAGCGGGAAACCGTTTGCTCTTCGGTTTCTGCGATATCATTCCGGGAAAGAAGCATAAAAAATTCGGTGGAATAATCACAAACGGATTTCGTACCTTGCCGTAGATTCTGCAAGCTCTGGTAAAGGGTACGAGCGTAATTATACGGGAGGAATGCAAGTTTCATATGCTTCTACAATTTAACCCAAGACGTGACCTTTGACTTTCCGCTTCGGGCTCGGTGTGCTTTCGTTTGGGTCCACCAGGCCGCTGCGCGAAATCGAAAGCGGGTAGCTACGAGGGAGGCTCGTCGATCTCCAGGTATAGCTTTAAAATCCAAAACTTCTTCGACTGCGACAAGCCAGTCAAGAAATTCGTCTGCGTTTACGTTTCCATAGAACTCGGGAATTTCCATCTTGAATGCCGATTCCCAACGCGTGTCGTTCTCCACTCTGTCTACATGCGGGTATGCTTGGGGCTGAACGGCGGGGTTCGGCGCGAATGGGTTGTCGTCGTCAATATTGGATCCGTCAAGTGTGGCGGGCGCTGCAGGTCGCTGTTGAAGAAGCGCTGCAACAGAGCGTGTTAAATCCTCCACTTGTTGACGTAATCCGGCGAGATCTTCATGTCTATACACGTTATCTAGGCCAGCTTCACGTCGTTATTAACTTCAAAAACTAAATAAAACAATCGTACTGTGTTGAATATATATCCTCAAACACCTAAGAATAAAATCTAAACTTAATCGCCTATAAAAGTGTAAAACAAATCAACAAAATAAATAACCCTAAATAATAAATACATAGTAGAAAAATAAAAGAAATAAATATTATGCATGGAACTCAAATTATGTTTGAGTTATTCGGCATCACATCGTTAGTGTAACAACATTGTTCGTTCTGTTTTGGTCATTAGGTATAAAATGGATGTGGGAAGCTCTATCGGATCGTTGGTCCTAGTTACAGAGCTAAAGATTCTTTCAATAAGAGAAATAGAGAATGCCCGCACAATCAGAGCCTCACAAGAAAGTTAATACCACGATCACCAAGATCAACGTCTTCACTCCAAGAGAACTTGATCACATCTTTTGACTGTTGTGATTGAGGATTGTCAATCATTCTCTCAATCCATTAGTGCCCCTAATATTTCCATATTTAATAGCTAGTTTGACCGGTTATAAAGCCTTTGCTAGATGTAACAGAGCAAGTAGCACTTTGAACGAGAGAAACACACGTACGCTCAAATTCAATGGCAGAACCAATAATTAAAATCAGGGTTTAGCTAGATTTAATTTTTGCCAAAAATTACATGCGATTTAAATTATAGGATTATATATAAAATTTTGTGAAAATTCAAAGTGGCTTAACTAAATTTTATGAGAATTTACACTAAAAATAATAAAAAGTGAGGTAAAATTGTATATAAACAAATAAAATTAGGGGGTGCTTTAAAACCAACCCCACTTCCAATATGGTTCCGCCCATGCTTAAATCAGATATATAGAGTCTCGCGATCTCATTCCGGAAGTGACGAATACAATAATTAAAGTTTCAAAGACTCTTAAAAAAACTATGCTCGTTCAGTTGGATCACCAACTCCGTCTTGTATGATAGCATTTTCACGCCTTTCGGATATGATACTTATGCAATCTTTATCCAACCACTAAAAATATCCAATCCTATTAATACACATTTTCTACAACCAATCGGTAGAAAGTAGTCAACCAATTGGAAAAAGTGAAAGAGACATCGAGAAATAATTAGCACTTTTGCCAACTGAATCAGTGTCTCTAAAATAACCTATATATCCTATTCCTGTGCATAAGCCTAACAGTAGGCGAAATTATCGGCATCTTCGCTGTCCAAGATTCTCGTACCGCAATACTCGGCTCAGAGCCAACAACACCTCCACGATCGCCGCCTCTGTCTTCTCCAAGTCCGAGAAGTGCAGCGTCTGAACCAGCGACACCGCCGGCCTCTCGCCGTTGAACCCGCGCCTCTGCCGCTCCACACTCCGCTCCGCCTGCCACGCCAACGTGTCGTGCGCCACAGGCGCCAGCCACGCCATCATCTCCTCGAGTGCGTCCCGCCACCCACTCGCCATCGCATGGCCGTCCCCGTCCCCGCCCTCGTCCGCAGCCGCGCTATCCCGCAGCTTAGTGCCGACCCGTCTCCGCAGACGCTCCGGGAGCATCTCGTAGAGCCCGTGGCGGATGTTGTCGCTCACCATCTCCGGAGAGTAGAGGCACTGCTCTACCTGCACGATCACGCTTGCGTATCGAAGCGTCATCGCCGACCCTCCCACTGTCGATGGCCCCGCCAGAAGCGATACCTTGTCATGGTTCAGCCCGAGCTCACACCCGATAATCTTGTCGAACCCGTGGAACACATCGCCGTAATTGATCATCGGGGAAATTTTTCGCGATTTCGGAAGCGGACCGGATTTAGACTCCCACCGTCGGTTCCGTTGGTGAAACTTTCGATCCTCCAAAAGACACAAATCGAACTGATTGTCCTTCAGAGTCTTTGCAATATCTAAATCAGCCATGTGAGGCCCGAAAACGGCGCAGATCCGAGCGTGAATGACGCAGATGATCCTCGCCATGAGACCTACGCTCTTGTCGTATGTCATGCTCCAAAGGGAATGATCTTTCATCTTCTGAATCTCCTTTCTAAGATGAGCAATCTTTCGCGGAAGAATCTGCCGGCTCGTCTTCTCAATCGGCTTCTTCACGCATTTCTCGAGTTTCCCCTTCGAGAGCTCCATCTCTGCGAGCGCCTCCGTCGCTGCATAGAGATCAGCGCTGGCACCGGCCAGCTTCTCTAACTTCTCGATGACGTGAACGACGCATTTAGACCCGAAATCAAGATTTCTCTTCGCCTCGATGAGGCCAAGCTTCAAATCAGAGAAGAAGAGGTCGAAACGGACGAGCCCCGGGTCAGAGCATTTCCGACTGAGGCGCCCCACGGCGGAGGCTGCAGCATTGAGCTCGCCAAGTCGCTCGGCACACGCGAGGAAAAAGAGACGGTCTTCATTATTGCCGGAACTCAAATAAGCGACGCCTCTCGACGTGGCGATCTCCGTCTGAAGGCGGGCGATCTCGTCATCGGAGACCGAGTGGTAGAGCGCAACGAGGCGGGACATGGTCTTGGCGGCCTCGAAGGAGAGGATCCCGAGGGTGGGGGGAGAGTGGGGCGGCTTTTTGGCATCGTGGTGGAAGAGGGTGTGCATGAGGAAGTGGCCGGTGCCGGAGAGCCAGGCTGAGTCTCTCGCCGGGATTTCCGGCGGAGACGGGTCCATGGGTAATTCTCGGCGGTGCTTGTGGTGGATCATGTTGTTGAAAATGTGGAGGTATAAGAAGAGGTTTGTTGGGGGTTTGGACATTTCGGAGCTTGTTCATGGAGACGCGTCGAGACTTAGACGTTGAAATTGGAAATAAATAGTTGTAATGTGATCATATGAAACAGAACACAACATTATATATATATATATATATATATATATATAATTATATATATATATAAATATAATTATTTAAAAAGAAAAATATAAAGACAAAAAGAGGCAGATACAGTTAGGAGAGAGAAAACATGCATGGATGCATGCGTTCATACATACAATACAAGTGTCGTAGGATTTATTTATTTTATTTATATTTAAATATAGTCTACTAGGATTCTCTTCGATATTCTACATCTGGAAATGTTATCCTGAAAAGCTTTACTTCATTAAAAAATAGCTATTCTTTGATTTATTTTCTTTCTTTCGCATACCAATTTTTTTTAAAAGATTATTCTCGACCAGTTTATATCCTCAATAATTTACGACGTACGTCGTTAAGGTTAACAGTGATGATAATAGTAAAGAAAACTAACGAAATACTAGACGAAGTCAACCGGTCCGCCAAAAAGAATACACTTGAATACTTTTATCATCTTTTTTCAAATTAATTTTACGTTGTTATATTTCCAGTTTTGAATACTTTTATCGCTAATAATTTTATTTTATATCAATTGCTCAGCACCGCCAAATTTATAAATTATTTTATTTTATATCAATTGCTGAGCACCGCCAAATTTATAAATTATTTTTATTATGAATAATATGATATGCTCATTGGCATTCAACAAGATTTACAATAATTAAATAATTTATTATTTGTAATAATTAAATATTTTACACGAACCATCTTACATTTTCTTCTTCATCTTTATCCTCCCCAGGGGATCCCAATCTCTTCCATAATTTAATTTTACGTATCATTCATCTTGACTTTCTTGCTCTTCATGTTATTGGTGCTTAATGCTTATCATTCATGTACAGTATGTTGCTATTTTTATTATCGGTGCTCCAAAAATATTTGTTGTATTAGTCGACAATTATTGGCTTTACAATTCTCTCAAGAAAGGATACTTTTGCAACATTTTCAACATTGACTACTTTGAAATTTTTTTCATACTCTATGTATAAATATCATTAGACAAAACTTAGATTCAAACTTAAAATAACTAAATAAATGTACCATGTTAAGAAAATTAAACAACATAGATAGATTTTCTACAATGTTTAGATTTTATTGATTAGCTTGTTTAGTGTAGATCGTCCTGTAATTTTTTTGTGAAGGTTGGAACCGTCACTTTGTAACTTTCAACGTTTTTCAATGCATATAGTATTTCATCTAAATCTCATATCTTCTTCCCTCTTTGTTCTTCGTGTTTTTGTGCTTTGACTTAAAGATCCATTAGTGGAACTAACATCTCTTGGTTTGAACAGAGAAACTATATAGATGTTCCATGTCAAAATTTGAGAATGTTCATATGAATAATTAATGCCAGAGGATGGTTACAATACTTAACTTTCTCAATCATGATTGAACACGCAAATTTGCCTAATATGTACACCCAAGCGGACAATAATATATATATCTATGATCCGGTAAAAATAATATCATATTGCATTTGTACATTGCCTGTTAATTCCATTTCTGAGTGCTTGGGTCAAGTTCAATCTGAACAGAACGTAAAAATTGCGTATACTTATAATCTTGGTCGATAGTACATACAAGTAATAATGTCAGCAAGTTCTAAATCTTTTAATACGAGTACACGTAATCTTAACTAATAGTTACCCCATTAAAAAAAACCACACACTTCTGCGTGGCTTTAATATTATATCATTGAATATAGAACTAGAACGGTTAACATGAGAAATCTTTATTTGACAATGTAAGATTTGGCAGCGAGACTTTTATTTATAAAATATATATCCGTCTGATTTTGGTCAAAGTTAAAAATTCCGTTATCAGTAAATATTGATGATTCAATTTTACTTGTATTATGAGTAAATTATGTGTTTGCAATATACTTATGTTCTTTTTTACAGATAAAATTTTACTAGTATATCGGAGACCCATGAATATTTCATAAATATAAAAACATATAACGACATAGTATTCTAAAACTTAATTTTATTTGCTTTATTTCATGAAAAATTATAATTACCTTAAATACCGTTTTTAGGGTCGGTAGCATGCCAAGAAAATATTTTAAAATATTTTTAAAGCTTAAACAACAAATTTTGTCAAAAAAAGTCGCATAGCTGGCAATGGTTGTAGCTCATTTTAGAATCTAGTAGGATGAGTATGTTTTTTGCCGCACCTATAATTTTTTATAAAAACATTAGGAAGAACTTGCAGGTAATTTTTTATTAGTTTTATAGAATTTTCTTTATAGTTTTTGGCTACCTGTTGGTAACCAAATCGGAAACATAGAAAATAGTGTTAATAATGAAAACTTTTACAGAATACAGAGATTATTTAATAAAGTAAAATTATTTTAATTAATTATTTTTTATTAAATAAATTAATTTTGACCTAAAATAATCATTGGAGGTCCGTCTTTATCAAACAAGAAGTCCGAAACATCATATAAATATTAAACTAAGTAAAGGCGTCTTCGGGAATCAAAAAAGGGTCTCGGGATGTGTTCCACGGCCAAACGCGCACCATGACACCAACACCCGCGCGCTTGGGGGCGTCGTGGCGCATGTGAGGCGTTCAAAACGCTCAAGAGCGCGGAGAGCGCCACAGCTCCATGGGGTCAAAATATTCTAATGTCGAGATCCCCAAAATGATTTTTTAATTGCATATAAGTCCTTGGATTCTCGTATAGATAGGAATTTGATTCATTCAAACGATAACTCATTCAAACGCTCTCTACAACGATAAAATTCCCGCTCTCACAAACACTCTACTAATATTAAGAGTCGGAGGTGAATACGGGGGGCATCTTCTCTGGTTCTCTCTGACCTCGGGTGTTCATCTTCTTAAGATCTGGAGATAGAGAGGTTGGCAGGAGCTGGAGCCCTGGAGAAAATCCAGACCTGATCTGCAACCCGCCCTTCGGATTTTCTGGTTTTTAGTTGTAATCGGTATAGACCCAAGTCTTATCCGACCGTCTAGCGGATGTATTTAGACTCTGTAGCAGTAGACCAAACAACCAGGTTCTGAGCCGACGGTTAGCGGAGGGTTCGATCTACCGGGGTTCCCTAACCTGCTCTACAGGGGTGCTAGTTCGAACTGGTCACCAAACTTGTAACCCGGACCTAGTCGCTTCTAAGGCCCTGCGGTAATAGCCAAGTAATAGAGGACCCGCATCTGGAACAACGGTTAGCGGAAGGTCCGACCGGCCAAAGACGCTAGGAATCCTCGCCCAACGCCCAACAAGAGTCGAAAAACGACAGTGGACCGCCACAATGCTTGATTTAAATTTCAGCATCAACAAAAATCATTCCATTAATTAAGTCCTATACGGCATGCCACGGGAAAACGTTATATTCGAATGGCATTTTGATCCCTACTTTGCTTGTAAATAAAAGCTAGCGGTGTAGCCTGAAAGCGATGTATAATTGATCAGAAATAGAGGAATGTTATCCTTATTTTTGCATATATTTTTAATTAAGCTAATGAGTTTATTATTTGATAAATATCGTTAAAGTCAAACTCAATTATTTTCATCATTATCGTAGCAACAAAACCCCCCTAATATTTTATGTGTTGAATATGAGTTTTCAGTTATGGCTTCCAAGTGTAAAGAACTTAGTCATCATAGTCAAGGCTGGCTAAGTCCAAGCGTGTTATAAGTCAATTATATATCATTGTAGTTAGGATTAAATTTGTTGCATCCTCTTTTTTTTCCTTTTTTTTGGCTTGTTTCGCGTTCGGTATTGATCCCGAATTGGTTTTTGAAAAAAATCCAAAAAATTTAGCTTAAATTCGGAAACCACTACAAAAAAATATTTTCAGCTTTTTGTCCCGATTTCAATTTTAAACTAAGTAATTTTTTAGTTTTTAGTATGTCGTTTTTAGTTTACTTTATATTTTTATTGTCGTTATTTATATTGTGCAGTTTCCAACTTTTTTACTGTCATTATTTATATTGTGTAGAATTTTTAGTTTTTTAACATCACATGTCGTTTTTAATTCAATATGTCGTTTAGAACCGGTACGTACCGAAAAATTTTAGAACTAAAATTGGAACCATTACAAAATAAATTTGTTGTTTTAAGAAGAGGGACGAAAAAAAAAATAATTTTTCAGTTGCAAGTTCCAGTTTCATCCGTAACTATAGCTCATTTAGTTTAAGTACGAACAAGAAAAGGAAATTTGAAGGAAATATATTTAGTTTCTTCCTTTTTAGTTGAGCTCAATCTAAAGACTTAGTCTTTGAAAGAAACATTTTCCTAAACCAACATATACGCTCGACTTCATGAATTGACTGTTTATGTTTGGTTATTGAAGATACACAATCAGTTTGACTCTGATTTTTTTTTTTTTGTTCTAAAGTTGATGATTCAATATTAATACTGATATTGCTCGAAACTTTTATGCATTGACTAGTCTTTGTGCCTAAATGTTGAATGTATTGTGTTACATGTCGTAATTCCTATTATATATACTAAGTCGAGCTTCTATGAGAGAGAAATGAGAAAATATAAGGGACGAACAGAGAGAAGCTTGACTGGGGAAACGAACGAGCAAGAGTAAGAAGAAAATCAGAAGTTAATGGAATTAATTTAGCACTCGTCTATCAATTAATATGTAGTAAGTTAGTATCTATATATATAAAAGGAAGATCTCAAGTAGTTGACATGGCATAATAAGTATCAAGGAAATGAGAAATCCTATTTTTTTAGTATCTATATATATAGGCATTTTTGATGCCGCTATTGAAATAGCCTTTCTGGCTATAGTTTCTGGTACTCCACTCATTTCATAAAGTATTCTCCATGGTTATATACATATATGTGTATTAAATGGTGATTAATAATAACTATTTTGTGTGTTATTATAAACTTATGCGTGTTAAACAGAATACGGATGCCAAAAGGCACAAGAAGTTAAAAGGATGTGTGAGTTTATTGCTATAAGTTTATTAATTTTTGTTAGGGAAAATTACGGCAAAAATACTCAACCTTTGGTCAAACTGCCTCCTGTGTACCCAACCTTTAAAATTGGCGGCAAAAACCCAACGTGCGTTGACCGTGACTTTGACATGAAAACGTTAATTTTTCTGTTAAAATATGTCATGTGGCCGTTAGCGGCAAAAATACCCAACCTTTTTTTTTAAAAAAAATATTTTTTTATTTTTTTAATTTATATTTTTTCTCTCTTGATTAGTGATAAATACTTAAATTCCAAATACATGGAATAACACAAAACATCAATTGCTTTTTTTTAATGTACTTGTATAAGCTACATTTGGTGATATAAGAAATTTTAAACATAATGTTACAGGTATTTTAAGTAATAAAACAAGGTTTTGAAAATAGGTATCCGGATTTTCGGATCCGGATACAGGTAGTGATTTTCGGCTACATGGAAAACCATATCCGGATAGGGGTAGTTCAAAAAAATTGGATACCCGCTCCAGTTACAGCCCTACCTCTATCGTTGGTAATTAACCATTTTAGATCGAATTAATACAGTCAATTAATGTCTCTGTATTTAAAAATAATGGCTTAAAAACATGTGCCAGTAAAAAAAATATTAATAATCAATAGGGCTTGATTAGTAATAATTGGCTAAAAGACCTCCTTAGGATCCCATTAAAATTCGTACCCTTAAATACCCCTGCTAAGAAATATGAATAGTGTCGAAAGAAGCTATGAAACACAATGAAAGCTCACACGCGCGTCTCTGCTTACGTCATCAGGCTGATGTAAGCCTTTATGAGGGCGCGTGAGGAGGGCAGGAAACGCGTGGTGGCTCGTGTGGGGCCTGTGGAGCCCCCGAGGTGCTCCCGGCCCATTTTAAGGGTTCCTAGAGCTTTTAATGACAATTTCTTGCAATCTTTATGACTTTTTGAGTATCTTGATATTTCAGGAAACATCTGGACACTTTATTTCGCGAAAATGGAATTCCGGTGAATATCTCGGGCTAAAATTGACCTTATTCAATAAAAAGAAAAATTAATTATATAATTGTCCTTTTATTAATTTATTAAAAATTAATTACTTAAAATACCCGTAACATTATGTTTAAAATTTCTCATAATAATAAGATTTTTATCAACAAATGTAGCTTATACAAACACATTAAGAAATCAATTGATGTTTTTGACTAACTTTTGTGTTGTTCCATGTATTAGGAATTCAAGTAATTATTACTAACCAAGCAAAAAAAATTAAGAAATTAAAACAAAATATATTTTTTAAAAGGTTGGGTATTTTTGCCGCTAACGGCCGCATGAGGGATATTAACGGAAAAATTAACGTTTTCATGCCAAAGTCACGGTCAACGCACGTTGGGTATTTTCGCCGCTAGTTTTAAAGGTTGGGAACACGGGAAAAAATTTGACCAAAAATTGTGTATTTTTGTCGTAATTTTCCCTTTTTGTTATTACATATATATATAGATTATAGATTATATAACGATTGTAGAGTTTACATATAGGAATACCTAAAGTTCTTGGCTTGATAACTTTTAACCATTTATATAAAGTGTATTTTATTTTATTTTTCTTCATTTTTTAAGGTGTTCTACCTCTTCACATTTTTAATGATTATATCTTATCATCTTTTATGAGTTCTCTCACCGACATCCTTTAATTTTCCGACCATCCTCGGCTCTTCCCCCGTCCTAGGGTGGCTTTAGACTCTTTTAATCGTCGAGTCTTTCCAAAGTTCTCTGGCCACGGCCTACCATCTCCGATGCTTCCATGGTGAGTATTTGTTCATTTACCCCAAAGTAACAATATTTACACGTATGAGTTTAAGTATATTCACAATTGTACGTACTGACAATTTTTATTTATTTATTATATGGTTAATTGGGGCAATAATGCACAACTTTTAGTCAAAATGAATTTTAAGTCCCCAACCTTTCAAACTGTGGGCAAAAATACACAACGTTTGTGGAATGTAAAATCTGTTGGTCCTTCTGTTAGGGATGTTAAATTCTGCTTATGTACAATCGTTAAATTGCCAAATGGACTGCCAACTAGTAATATTAATGACATAATCTAATTAATAAAAATAAATTAAATCAGATTTTATTCTTATTAATTAAGTTATGTAATTAATATTACAAGTTGGTAGTCCATTTGGTAGATTTAACGATGCCACATTACCAGAATTTAACATTCCTAACAGAAAGACCAACGAATTTTATAATCAACAAACGTTGTAATTTTTTTGTCCACACTTTGTCCACACATGATTATTGTGAAAGAAGACAGTGATAAAAAATCTCACGCCGCATTTTTAAGAAAATAAATTTATATAACGTGATATGTTTTTTGATGATTTTATTAGTAAACCGTATGATTTTATTACTAATATTAACTAAAATTTGAGAGAGTCGAACCAACTTCCATATGAGTGACATCTCATATCATGTATAAAATAGGACAAACGATAGTTTAAAAGATCTATCCACGAAGAAAAACTATGCTTTGTAAACTAAGCTACGACCATCTATGCATGAGCAGATGATCAAATAAGGTTAGGAGGTAAAAATAAAAAAATTCTTTTTATTTTCATTTTACATACATACACGTTATATATACACATTACACACATGTATTTGTTGTTTGCACATGCATGTTTGCTGGAGGTTTTTTGGCCCAAGGATATTCCAGTGTAGTATACATTGTTGGACATATTTTAATATGCGATGCTGTTTTTTGGATCAAACACTGTTGAGGCCCAAGTTATGAATTTTGGGCCTGGCCCAATGTCGTTCGTTGACGTGGCGGGCTTTTGTTGACTTTTAGGTGAGCCTTGGTTGGCCTAGTCGTGTGGATGGCTGATTTTCCCCCTCGGTTTGTGGTTTTGATGGGACCCTGTTGACCTTGGGTGGTAGCCTGCTGACCTTTGAGTGGGTTTTTAGTTGACCGATAATGGGACCCTGAGTAGGTTTCCCTGGCACTTCTAGGTTCGAAAATTTCGTTTCTGTTCGGGGTCCAGGCGATCCGGGTCACTCACTACCTGTTACCGCAGGGCCCGGAATGGACAAGGCCGGGGTTACAGGTTTGGAGGCCACGCGAATTGGGGGTACCAGCGAATGGGGGAGTGTGTTCGACCAGGAAGTGAACCCTGTGGGGTTAGACTCTCCACTTGATTTTGCTTGTTTAAGTCCGGGCAAGTGGAACTATCCGTACAGTCGTGGTATCTTTAAGAGATACAAGGATTATGAGATAGAACCTGTGCCGCGCAGAGCTTAAAACAAGGGAAGGTGGGGTCTCGAACCTGCCCGGGATCTTCTCCAGGAGTTCTTCTCAGAGTGATCCCTCTGTCGTTCAGATCTTAAAAAAAATTCCCTCAGGTCGGACCCTACGACCTGAATTGTGGGTCCCGTTACGTGTCCCCACACTATACACACAGCCGCGCAGTGGACTGGAGATAGGCTGGACACATCGTAGAACGGGACCTATCGGGCAAGTCGAGGACCTTGTAAGAATTTTTCTAGGGCTTCCGCTTTTATAAATTTCTCACTTTTCGGACCTAAAAAAAGGGAACACCCGAGGTCAAGGGAAACAGGGGGGGTTACCCCCTGATTCACCTCCGACGCTCAAAATTAGAACGGTATTTGAGGGGAGGCGAGTTTATGGGGAGTAGAGAGAGAGAGAATCGAGAGAACTCAAGTGAGTTACTATCTCATACCGTTTCAACTGAACTGAGCTTCTATTTATAATAGGATCCGGGGGTATAGGTGCAATATAATATTATTCTGGGAGGTCCCCGGAAATATTATATATGCAGATTGATCCCCGGGAAAAGAGAAATCTATCGCCCCCGTCGGATTGCCGATCGGACTTTTCACGATTCCCTACGCGCAGAAAAGGTTAGCAGCACGCAAATTGGGCTCATCCGGACCCTCCACGTTTCAGCCTGCGGATGGCTGCCCACAAGTGGGCGCTGACGTGGCGGGCGTGTGCCAGGCGTGTGGTGATTACTTCGCTGCCACGTGGCGTAATCTCGGAGGGTGCTGCACCTGGCGGGTCCCACAAAAAGTGCTCCGGAGTGTTTTTTTGCTCCTGAACACGTCCCGCGTCCGTTTTCCACAAATTTTATGTCGTTTTTGGGTGTTTTCATATTTTTAGGAATACCAGGATACTTTTTTTTGCGATAACGGGCCTCCGAAGGGCAGTTTGGTGTTAAATATGATTTAATTTATAAAGAAATGATTAATTAAATAATTTTTCTTTATTAATATACTTTACAAATATACCCTCAACAATGCCTTTTATTCAGATGTTAATCCCATTTCGCTGAGATTATGATTGTCTTTACTATTAAAGATATATAACTTATCAATCATAGTCTTCTATAGTCTTATCATGAGATATTGTAAAATGAATGTTTCATCCCAAAGTTTTATAAACATTTTTACAATTATGCTACATCGTCACAAAGAGTCTATTGTGTGAGGACGTTTGACCTGCATTAGTAAAGAACTTAAGGGTAACCGTGGTTAGATTAGAATGTGGAAATTTCTAATTGGTAAAAGCCATTAGTGAACTCAAATCACTATAGGTTACGATATTTTACGGGATTAGGTGTTGTTTCTGCACATTTGAGAGTCACTAGTTATTGGAGTTTCTCCATACTAAATGGACAGACTTAACACCAAAAAATCATCAAGTAAGACTGTCACTGATGGAAGTAAGATAAATTCACAAAGATGATCATATGGAATCGGTTGATGTCCTGAGCATCATAAACTTATACGAATGAACTCGTATGGTTGCATGAATGTATATATATGGATAACAAGTTTATGATTTTCTTTATTATGTTTCTATAGAAACAGACAAGTTATCATGTACAACTCATTGACTTAATAAAACCAATGAGTGAGTAGTTTGTAAGATTCATAAGAATAAAGATAATGTCATCAATAGGGCAATACGAGAACGTACCCTTTGATGAGAAGCATAATAATTACGAAAACCGATAAAACCAGAATCTGATTGTATCAATGGAAACTCGTGTCAGGAATATATTAATATAATTATGCTAGAGTATTTTTAACTTCGGGCTATAGTGGAATGTAACCGATGTTTGGTGAAATATCTTCATTTCACCTAAGCTTGAATAATATGTCCATCAGTCCCATTTGTAACTCGATAAGAGTGAAACCGCATTAAATACTAACATACTTAATATGGGGTGGATCCAATTAGACTAGATTCGAGATTTATGTCACGAAATGTCTATATGTCCTAAATGGAAAAAGAACCTAAGTTTTGGTACTGTCTGGGAAGTGAAAATTGATAAATTGGAATTTGACCCCTGGACAATCACACTATTGTGGGAAATCAAATTCTAAGAATTTTTCATTTTTAATCGCATCATTCTAATGTACAGAGAGAAAGTTCTAGCCAAAACGACAATCCGGTAAAACCTAGATGAGGGTCCGTTTAGGGATGTGAATTTAATAATAAATTAAATACATAATATATATACAGAGTGTTTAATTAATAAATATAATTTTAATTATTGGATTTAATTATTGTATTTATTAATAATTATATTATAATTAAAAGGATTTATATTTGATTTTTGGTTTAACCATAAATTTGATTTTCGAATTTATTATTATTTTTGAATTTAAGATAATATATATTTATATATATTGATTTGAAAATATGGTAGATATAAATCTTGGAATATTTGATTCCAGAAAAGATTTGTAATCTTATCTTTAGATTTAAATCTTTCTTGAAAGATTTAATAAGATTTGAGATTATTCGATATCTTTTAGGATAATTAGTAAATATCTCCAGTTGGTTAAAATTTGGTTTACATCTATAATTAGGCTAGACCTGAAACAAGAAAATATAACCTTCACATTTAGAAAAATCGAGTTCTCTCCCGCTCTCCCTCTCTATGCAATTTTGTGAACAGTGCCAGAAAAAAGAATTCGATCCTGGTCAGCTCTAAGGAATTCGTGATCATCTGTGAGGTCTACATATTCTGGCGGTCTAACTCTGGAGCATACATCGGAAGGCTATTGGGAGAAATTCACTACACAAAAAAACCACAGAAACTTCTCAGAACCAGAAAACGCAGCGACGACAACAGAATATAGATACACGTTTATTTATTAATTAGATAATTATCTATTTGTTGAAACCCAATATCGAAATTATATTAAGATTGAATTAATTGTTTGTTTGATAATATCGAAAGCAAGATCAGGAGCATTTTATTAATCATTAGATTTCGTAAATTGGATAGAATAATGGGAATTATTGAAATGGACACAATTTCAGGTTCAACCCATTTAGAACGAAGTTAATTCCACCCGTTCACCTAATTCGATAGTGCTAATTTAAAATTCTTGTTATATAGCCTCTATCGGTTTATATCGGTTAGTTGAGATTGTATAATGAAGGATCGGTATCAGATCAATACCGATACTACCAGCAATTGGTATCAGCGCCCTGAATAAATAAAATATAATTATGATTTATTTTTTGATTCTTGGCTAATGTTAAATTAATTAGAAAATTGATTTTAAGGGAAAATATTTATTATTATTTTTATTAAAATAAGAATTTTGTATCTTCTGTAATTTAATTTAATTTATAAAATTGAATTAAAATGATTGGGGTTTGACCGAGTCAAACCCGAACACCCAAATTCGATTTTTGAGGGCTGTTTGGATCGGGTTAGGGTTTGCTACCCGAGGAAACCCGATCCAGCCCCGAAACGCATGGGCGAAGGGTTCACAACCTCGAGAAGGTCAAACGCGCGCGTTGAACACGCGCGGGAAACAAACGGGGAACACGGGACAAGCAGCCTTGCTGCCACGACTCCCCACGCGCACCACTTGACCACGGGACCGAGGCACTTGAGCCTAGGACGTTCCGTGCACACACCATGGGCCGAGTAGCGGAGCTGCGAGGAAGCCCAGACCAAGGCTCGACGGCAAGGAGGCGATTACCTCTTCACGAGGAAGCCTTAATTGGCCGAAGGGATGCGAGGTCCAACGGGGCTCGCTGTCCTCGCACGGGTCAGGTGACTGGGCCTTGGGCCCGTTCTGTGTGCGGTTCAACTTAAGCCAACATGCTTTTGGAAATGATCAGGCCAAGTTGGTTCGATTTAATGAAATGACGAGGAAGCCCAGAGCCAATTGATTTTTCGTTTTAATTTTTAATTTGATATTTTAAAATTATGTATTTAAATTAATTTTAAATCTAGTTTTTATTTTTAATTAGCTTGGGTTAAAAATTATTTTAATAAAATTAACCTAAATTTAAAAATAATGATTTGAAATTAATTTGTATTTAATTTATAGTTAATTTCAATTTGATTTCAATTTATTTTTGAAACCGTATTCGAGAAAAATAAAATCAAGATTAGTTATTTCTTATAATTAATAATTAAATTTAAATAATTATTTTCCTTATTGAATTTAATTAATTTCTATTTTAATTGTATTTTTCATAGTTATTAATTTCATTGTTTATCCATTTTATTATAACCAATTTAATTAATTCATAATATTATTAATTGTACGGATTTGGTATGTATAGTTAAGGATTCTATTGGTTGTGTAAGGACCCCCTTTCCTCGGGTCCATTACTTCTTTGATTTAACTCGTCAAAGTCCCGGTTTATAAAAATATTTTAAAGAGAAAATATTTAAATATGTATAAAGTTCAATACAATTTATATAATAAGTACTTGGGACTATACTTAACTTTAAAATGAAAATAGAATATTTCGGAGCTCCTTATTTTAAAAACAAATAAGAAAAAGATTGCGGAAAACCACAAGATCGATTCTACCACCGTATGCACCCGTATATGCAACTGCTGATCCCGCTTCATCCACAACTCATCAGTTCTTTCCTGATTCTAGAACACAACTATACAAGTGAGCTAACGCTCAGTACGCAAAAGCTTTTTATTACTCATTAAAATAATCATATAAAATTCACATAATGCAATGCCATGCTACCATTTTATATATTGGGCCTTGCGTACGTACCAGCGCGCAACTACGCCTACGGGGGACTTGGGGCGCGACCCTAACCAAGTCAGTCCGTGGCAAACATCTCACGACGTATCAGTGACTACGCGATCCGATATACAATGGTTGGTACGACGCAATTTATTACAAAAATTGCCATACATATATTTAATATCACTATAGATTATATGTATGACTAAATGCTGCTTTTGTAATATACTCGTACTATAAATTCATGCTTTTTAAATATGCTTATATCGCATATCTAACATATATCATTAAACAATACTACAAAACAACATATATTTTCCATCATACATAATCACACAAACCAGAATATTATTGTTGTGTTGTAGTGAGTACTTTTATGTACCTTACTCTTTATGGGTACCTATTAGCACAAACGGGCACCTCATCCGCAATGCTAACTACCTGATTTATATATTAATATCAGTCTAGCATATTAAAAATCTTTCTTCGGCTCCACATACATTCCTTAGCTTTCCTAGATAACTTAATGAGAAAAACCCTAGAAAATAACATAAATTTTAACTGAGCTTCTATTGTATTATATATATATATAACATTGATACAATAATCTCTATATCTATAACTATAACTTTGTAGCATGTAGCCAATAATCTTCTCTACATTCCAATCACTAAATACTTTTATGCAAGGGCCAAATACTAACAAGTTTTCTAAGTACTATGTATGGGCGTGTATGTATAAATATATAATACATACTAGAAATTAGATACTTTTACTGCCCATCTCTGTGTATTTATATACGTGAAAACCAATAATTAAATTATAGGTATCTATTCCAAAATAACTATTAATTGTCTTTATATATACTAATAATAATTGAGACTTGCATATCACCCATTCTTTTATTATCTTTGACACATATATAAACAACATATATACCCTAGCAAAACTAATAACAAATCTTAATTCCAGCTTACACCAGTAACTAGATGAAAGATTATAATAAAAGGATTATTAAAATAGCCGAGCTCACCACAACTTCAAGCAGAAAGGGCGTCGACTAAGAGGGAGATAATGATTTAGAGAGGAGAGCGAGAGATAAGGCTGAATTCTAAAGCTTCTTCAAATAATCGTAAAGAAGATATGCATACGACACTTAGTCGGTTGAAAAATATTATGGTAATTACTAAATTGCCGTGCAATCATTAGCTTAACTTTATTATATGTGTGTGTTAGTCGGCTAATAAGTTGAACCATATCAATTTGTAACTTACAAAATTACATAACTTGGTGTCTAAGTTATGCATATTTGCATATAATAAAGTAAAAGTATTTACATTTGTATCAAGACTCTTAAAACTTTAATTAGAAAACTAACATAGTCATGATAGTTTTAGTCATCGCATAACAAAGAGAGCATACAATCTCAATAATAAATAAATATATATTTTTCTTATTAATGTGAAACTTCCAAACGATAATATACAGAACTTTTACGGTTACTACAACTTCCCTCCTTACAAAATTTTCGTACTCGAAAAAATAAAATAAGTATGGGTATGCATCTCTCATCTCATCCTCTCTTTCCCATGTTGCTTCGGACTTTGTATGATTATTCCAAATTATCTTGACAAGGGATATAGCCTTATTACGTAACACTTTCCTTCTGGTGTAGTATTTCCATTGGCCTTTCTTCGTATGATATATCTTCTTGGACCTTCATAGTTCTGGTTCAAAAATATCTTATAGGTTGGGAATATATTTTCGTACCATCGATATATGAAAAATATTATCCTTGGTAGATAAATCTTGCGACAGCGCAAGTTTATATGAACCCTTGCCAACTCGTTCTATAATCTCATACAGGCCAATAGATATTGAACTCAGCTTCCCTTTCTTATCGAAGCGCGTAATACCCCTCATTGGTGTTACCTTTACAATAACAGCATTTCCTACGTTAAATTAAAGTGGTCTCCTTTCGTTTATAAGCATAGCTCTTTCGTCGTGATTGAGCCACCCTCATATGCTGGAAAATTAGCTTGATAGATTCAATGTCCTGTTCAACAAAATCAGAGCTAAAAACTTTACTTTCGCCAGTCTTATACCAATGGATCGGATACTGACACTTTCTTCCGTACAAATCTTTATAAGGAGCCATTTCTATCATAGATTCATAACTGTTATTGTAGTCAATTTCAATTAAGGGTAAATATTTATTCCATGAGCTCTTGAAATTCATAACACAAGCCCTGAGCATATCTTACAAAATCAAGTTCTTTCTTTCAATTTGACTGTCAATTTACGGATGGAAATCAGTACTGAACTTTAGAGACGTACCTAATTCCTTTTGAACGTTCTTCCTAAATCTAGATGTGAAACGAGTGTTTCGGACAAAGATATTGGAAGTTGGGATCCCATGCAATCGCACAATCTCTTTGACGTATATTTAAGCTAACTGATCTAAGGTGATTATTAGTCTGTCAACCATTACCCAAATTTCATTATGTCCATTTATCTTCTTCGGTAGTCCCATTATGAAATCCATCGATATACTCTCTCATTTCCATTCTGGTATCTTTTGTGGTTGAAGTTCTCTTGCTAGATGTTCAGCTTTAACCTTTTAACAGGTCAAGCATTTTCTTAACACAATTAGCAACATCTTTCATCATTCCTACCCACGAGAATTTTTTTTCAGATCTTTATACATCTTCGTGCTTCCAGGGTGAACCGAGTATGGTGCCTTATGCGCTTCAGAGAGGATTTGATTCCTCATCTTGTCATTATTTGGAATACAAATCCTTCCCTTAAAGAGAAGAATTCCATTGGCGGATATACTGAAGTTAGGCGGTTTCCCAATAAAGTATCCTAAAAAAATTGGGCAATGTCTCATCCGAATCTTGATACGTTTTAATATCATCAAAGTTGTTTGGATACAAGTTTGGTGCTGCTAACTTGAGAACAAAAATATCTAGTTTCATCGAGTAAATATCCTTTTGAAGTTGTTTAGGAAGTGCATCCAATTATGCACGAGTGGCTATTGATTTTCTACTTAACGCGTCTGCCACCTTATTTGCCTTTCCTAGGTTATATTGCATTTCACAATCATTGAGCTCTAACCATCTTCTTTGCCTCATGTTCAACTCCTTTTGAGTGAAGAAATACTTTAAGCTCTTAAGATATGTGAATATATTGCAATGAAACGTATAGAGATAGTGTCGCCAAATCTTTAAAGCGAACACTACTGCTGCTAACTCTACGTCATGTGTAGGATAGTTTCGTTGGTAGTCCTTTTTTTTGTGATGCATAAGCAATGACTTTTTTTCCCCTGCATTAGAACTACGCCTAACCCCATCTTTGATGCATAACAGTAGATGTCAAATCCACCCTCACTATTTGAAATAGTGAGTACATGAGCCGTTGTAAGGCGTTTCTTGAGCTCCCGGAAACTTTCTTCACACTGGCTAGACAACTCAAATATCTTATTCTTTTGAGTAAGATTTTTGAGTAGGCTGGCTAATTTAAAAAAAATCCTTCAATGAATCGTCGATAATAACCAGCTAGCCCAAAATAACTTCTCACATCTGGACATTGATTGGTTGAGCCCACTCATTAACGGCCCGAATCTTTGTTGGATCGACCGAGATACCTTCACTTGAGATCACGTGACCGAGGAATGCCACATGATCCAACCAAAACTCATATTTTGAAAACTTTGCATAGAGCTCATGCTCATTCAGAACATTTAAGGTCATTAATAAATGTTCTTTATTTCTACTTTAGTTTTTTTGAATAGATAAGACGTCTTCAATAAAGACGAGGAAAAATTTATCCAGATACTCGCTAAAAACATGGTTCATGAGTTCCATGAATTAAACCAAAGGACAGAACCAAAAATTCCTAATGTCCCTAGCGAGTATTGAAAGCAGTCCTTTATACATCACCTTCATTGACTTTCAATTGATGATTTCCACAGCGCAAATCGATTTTCGAGAATTCTGTTGCTCCAATTGGAAAAAAAGATCGTCTATCCGTGGGAGTAGATATTTATTCTTCACAATTACTTTATTAAATCCCCGATAATCGTTGCACATACAGAGCGACCACTTTTTCTACAAAGATAACTAGAGCTTCCTAAGGCAAGTGGCTTGGTCGAGCAACTACTTTATCAAGAAGGTCCTGAAGTTGAGCATGTAATTCCTTTAATTTTGTTGGTGCCATTCTATATGGTGCATTTGAATAAGAGTTGTTCCTGGAACAACTTCTATTTCAAATTTGATAACTTGGTTTGGAGGTAATCTGGGTAACTCATCTGGAAATAGTTCTAGATACTTTTCAAACAATAGGGACCGAATAATTGAGTATGCTCTTCTTTCTTTAGTTGTATCAACAACATGAGCCTGATATCCAGAATATCCTCCGATTACATCCGTTCAGCTTCCAAAGATGTTATCAACATCATTGATATATTTCCCTTTGATTTCCCTATAAATTCAAACTCTGGTTTCCCTTTTGGTAAAAAAAAAACCCACCTTCTATTTTAAACAGTAAATTGCGGCATCATACTTTCTCAGGAAATCCATCCCAAGAATAATATAATAATCATGGATTTGAAGTACAACTAAATCTGCTGACAATTCCATATCAACTATGTTTAGTGGTACCACATGAAACCAATATGAGGTAAGGCCACAGAAAACGTATTTCCTAATATATCTTTCGGCCTATTAAGTTTGTCCGAGAACTTTTGCAACACAAAAGAATGTGTTACACCCGAGTCAAATAATATTGAAGCAAGAATGTTTTCAAAAAGAAGCTGACATGTTACTCTGTTAGAAGTCGCAACCTTCAAATCCTCATGTGTTATAGTGTAAACTCTAGCGTTAGTCTTTAGGTCTTGAGCCTCAAGCCATCCTTGATTGTTGCGAGGTCCATCAATCCGCTTCTTATTAGAACCTTTTGTCTTATTAGGCCACTATATAGCATAATTCCCCTCTCCTCCACATGCATAACATGTAAGAGATTTCATCCTACATACACCTCTACACCTTGATGCTTCTTTCCACACTTGGAGAAAGTTTGGAACTCTACACCTCTATTAAAATTTTGATGGGTCCTCTGGTGCCTATTATACAATGATTTATTATTGAACACTATCTTTTGTTTTGAGCCTTGGCCATCAACACGAGGATCTTTTCCTTTGCTTAAATAAATTTTTTTTCCCTTGACTAAGATTTCCTGAACTCCTTTTCATTTTGGCCTTATTAGCTTGAAATGCCCTTATACGCTCTCATTTTGGATTAATTGAAATTCTGCAAGGAGGGCTCGGTTACCACAATCAACCTAAAGACGCAAGTATGATGGTACTTGTTAAAAGAACATTCTAAATCTATTTAGATTATTATAGTTTAGGTTATTTCTAGAACCATCTAGGTTAGATTTAATTAGAGACTTAGAATTAGAACTATGTAGAATGCATTTATTACTCTTAGAATAACCTAGAATTAGAATAATCTAGAACACTTGTACATGTATAAATAGCCTTCTACCCTCAATGAAATACACAACATTTTTCTCTCCATTTTCTTTGTTAACATGGTATTGTACATGTATAAATAGCCTTCTACCCTCAATGAAATACACAACATTTTCCTCTCCATTTTCTTTGTTAACATGGTATCAGAGCCATGTTTCGAAATTAGCCATCCCATTTTTTGGGTTCGAAATTTGTTTCTTCAACAAATTATCCCACCTTCGAAATTAGCCATCCCACTCCGAAATTAGCCCACCTCCGAAATTAGCCGTCCCATTTTTTGGGTTCGAAATTTGTTTCTTTAACAAATTACTTTAACAAATTAGCCCATCTTCGAAATTAGCCATCCTACTCTGAAATTAGCCCACTTCTGAAATTAGCTATCCCATTTTTTGGGTTCGAAATTTGTCTCTTTCCACTCGCCTACTTCCGAAATTAGCTATCCCATTTTTTGGGTTCGAAATTTGTCTCTTTCCACTCGCCTACTTCCGAAATTAGCTATCCCATTTTTTGGGTTCGAAATTTGTCTCTTTCCACTCGCCTACTTCCGAAATTAGCTATCCCATTTTTTGGGTTCGAAATTTGTCTCTTTCCACTCCAAATTCTTCTCATCATTCAATCTATTCGAAATCCCCTTTTTACCCATTTGTTTTAGCCTCGTCCACACGCCTCCACGCACCACCCTCGACAACCGTTTTTTGATTTTATCATCGCCCACAACTTCATCTAATTCTATAGCTCGCGTTGCTCCGAATCACTTTCGTCGCCTTCCTTGTCTTGTTGCCTATCTCTCAAATTCGAAATGACTGAACAAAAACATGCCGGTATTTCAGAAATGGTGCCTGTACTCTCGAAGATTACGGACCACAAGTTGAATGGTTCGAACTATCTCGATCGGATAGAGACCATTCGTTTGTTTCTCCAAAGTATCGACAAAGACAATCACTTGACCAACATTGCTCCAAGTGACAAGTCACTTTGTTCGCGAGAAAATTCAACAAGGATTGGTTTCCACATCATATGACGGGAGAGTTTGACAAAGGCTCTTAACGGGGTGCGGGTTGAATATCTTTGTAACAAGCTGGGCATGATTAACATATATGCTCCAGCTTGAGGGGGAGTGTTAAAAGAAAATTCTAGATCTATTTAGATTATTATAGTTTAGGTTATTTCTAGAACCATCTAGGTTAGATTTAATTAGAGACTTAGAATTAGAACTATGTAGAATGCATTCATTACTCTTAGAATAACCTAGAATTAGAATAATCTAGAACACTTGTACATGTATAAATAGCCTTCTACCCTCAATGAAATACACAACATTTTCCTCTCCATTTTCTTTGTTAACAGTACTAATGATGATCCTCCACGTATTTCGTGTATATCTCACTGGTGGCTTTAAAAAACCTCGCGAATTAACTTGGGTTACAGGTGTGGTTTGTTTAGAACCAATGGTAAGCGTAAAGGCACAATTTCACCCCAAAACATGTTCATCATTCGCCAAACTCGCTCCCGGTCTGTAGGTACCAAGTCAGAACATCACCATGCAAGTTTATCAAACTTGCATATAGCATTAGAAACATTTAGGTTTTCTTTCTTTGTATTGTTAAATTCATCAACTTGAACCTTCAATGCTGCAGGATTGTAGAATTTGGCGTTAAACTCTCCCACAAAGTCTACCCATGTCATGTCATCGATATCTTTCATTGATTTAACTATGTTCGACCATTATCTAGCTTTAAACTTAAGTACTAATTACGTGTAGAATATCTTCTCTCAATCTAGCAGTTCCATAAAGTCATAAGTGACTTGAATTTCAAACAACCACACTTCTGCTACCAACGGATCAGTGGCTCTTCTGAATTTTTAAGCTTGCATTCCGCAGAATCATTCTTATAGTGGTTAGTCACGCATTCTTGGCGCTGATGAACTTCTGATTATTCTTCATCTTCCATTGGTTCATCTTTTTTTTTTTATCACATAAGATTCTTTTGGTTCTCCATTCTTGGCCTCATACTTTCTCATCTTTAGCGTCTAAATGCTTGGTAAGTTATCAAATTTGTTTGGTCCATTCACCACATCGATGTTGAATACCTTCTTGAGCATCTCCTGGGAAATCATCATTTAATTTCCCGCGGCCACGGTGACGACTACAAGCACGGTCGCACTAGACCCTCCTATCTTCCATACTATTATTTATATCTCGTAAATAAGTAGTCGCGTCATCCATTTAATCTTAACTTTTAACATAGTCGAGGTTATCATCTTCATAACTTTTCTTTAGATTGTCTTTCATATAAATCTCTCCATGATCGTCTTACGGATCAACCTCTTCTAGATCGACCTCCTCTGGTCCTTCTTTTGAATTAAGCTCGTTCTTCTTACACCTCCATCGGAATTTGTTCTCCCAGATAATATTTTTCTTTATTGCCTTCTACTTATCCCATAGGGTTGACACCCTAGTTTGTCGTCGTATTAAACCAACTCAGATTCACTTCGGGGTAGGCACTTTCCATAACAACATGTTCTGAATGAGATTCTGAATCCTCATTATGAACACTGATTCATGTATCTTGAGACCAAACCAATTGTATATTACAATATGGTTATGCTCAAATATCATTTCCAGATTCATCCTTTGATCTAAATGCATCATCACAATGTGATGATCAAATCGAAGAAGGCTTAATTCCTTAAATCGATTCCATAAAATATACATGTTAGAACACACTAAGAATTTCACCATTCTACCACAAATTTTATAAAATAATTGCATTAAGAGATAATCATGATAACCCATCATGTGGTTATGATAACCATGAATCAACTCTTAAAATATAAAAAATAAATTCAACATGATTGAAAATCTTTAAGTAAGATTCTCTCTTTAATCCCAAATAATATAAAATAATATCCATTTTCAATACTATTAGCCAAAATTGGAGTTAACATTATTGATATCGAACTTCAAATCTCGTATTGATGGTAATATATAAGTTTTTACAGAACTATTACTCATACCTCATGTAAGGAGGAATGTTAAAACATCCTCTCTAATGCCTCCATACTAATTAATCATCATAAAATGAAAGAATAACTTACTTGCGGACTATAAGAAATCAGCTCGACGGGCATATACAGTGACGATAAGTGAACCGCTCTGATACCACTCTTTAACGACCCCCTTTCCTCGGATCCGTTACTTCTTTGATTTCACTCGTCAAAGTCCCGGTTTATAAAAATATTTTAAAGAAAAAATATTTAAATATGTATGAAGTTCAATACAATTTATATAATAAGTACTCGGGACTATACTTAACTTTAAAACAAAAATAAAATATTTTGGAGCTCCTTATTATAGAACAAATAAGAAAAAGATTGCTGAAAACCACAATGTCGATTCTACAACACAACTATAGGAGTGAGCTAACGCTCAGTACACAAAAGCTTTTTATTACTAAAAAAAATAATCATATATAATTCACATAATGCAATGCCATGCTACCATTTTATATATTTTTATTTATAAACATAGTCTTGGGCCCGGCGTACGTACCAGCGCGCAACTACACCTACGGGGGACTGGGGGCGTGATCCTAACCAAGTCAGCCCGCGGCAAACATCTCACGGCGTATCAGTGACTACGCGACCCGATACAGTCGGAGGCTTCATACAAATTGTAATCAGTGACTACCCGACCCGATATACAACGGTTGGTACGACGCAATTCATTATTAAAATTGTCATACATATATTTAATATCATTATAGATTATATGTATGACTAAATGCTGCTTTTGGAATATACTCATACTATATATTCATGCTTTTTAAATATGCTTATATCGCATATCTAACATATATCATTAAACAACGCCACAAAACAACATATATTTCCCACCATACACAATCACACAAACCAGAATATTATTGTTATATTGTAGTGAGTACTTTTATGTACCTTACTCTTTATGGGTACCTATTAGCACAAACGGGCACCTCATCCGAATGCTAACTACCTGATTTATATATTAATATTAGTCTAGCATATTAAAAATCTTTCTTCGGCTCCACATACATTCCTTAGCTTTCCTATATAACTTATTGAGAAAAACCCTAGAAAATAACATAAATTTTATTTTAGATTCTATTGTACTAGTGGACCGGCACCGCGCGTTGCGCGGTGACATTAAAAATATTAAATAAATTAATAATTTGATATCATAAGAAATATTAAGTGCGGTAAATGGTAAAAATACATATTTTTTATTCACTCAATAGTTGCTTAATTTGTTGGATAATGTTATTCACGTTTTTTTTATTAAATAAGATTATATATATTTGAGACAGCTTTATACCAAATATATTTAGTTTAGTACCAAAAAAAAAAAAAAAAAACTATTAATCTATTGTTCCATCTACATCGTTAGAGGATAATAAGAATTACTCATAATTTAGGAATAGCTAAACATAAATATCTTCCACTTTCCCTCATTTTTTTTTTCAAAAAAGATCAACGAAACATAAACAATGACTTATGAAGAAAACAATTGGCAATAAAAATTGTAACACCCGAGCATGTTAGAAACGTTTAGTAATGATGACTGTTTTAAAATATTACTTCTACAAATTTGCAAGCATAGACTTGGTGGATAAGATCATTGGAATAGAGGGATATATTTGACGTTGACAAAGTTGTGAAGATACTAATTTTATAATTTTTCAAACCACTTAGACCTTAATCGAATAAAGTTTCTCTTGTTCTATTGGAGAATCAAGTTTGTGACTCACATGCGCTACAATACTTTTTCTCCTGTGATCGGCAAGTGAGGATCAAATGAAGATCCATATTTGTAAACCAAACAATCACAACAAAGACACAAATCAAACACAAAATACATTATATTTTTTTTGCTTTCGGAAATTTTTTTGAAAACAATCTGAAAACTTTTTTTAATTTATTTAAAGAAGCTTAATCAAATATTATGGAAATAGTAAAAAAAAATACATATTTATGTGTTTGCAAATCGTGAATATCTTGCAATATGTGATAGTTGAGTTAGAAATCCGCAATATCTTCTTCAATAAAATCAAATATTTCTAGGTTGTAAAGAAAAATATAATATATTCATTTAGTTGAATAAATTTAATTCTAACTCTAAAGTAATAAGAAAGTGGTATGCAACATTTAATAAATATTGAAAATGTATAAACTATGTAAATAAAGTATATATATTAATTTATTTTAAATATAAAGAGATATTGAGAAACAAAAAAATTTGACATTATGAATCCTTATGCTTTAATCAATCATATAAAAATGATTAATATAAAAATGATTAACTGGTAAATACAAAGAACAAAATTCTAACAATATTTTGTTTTTCAAAGCCGTTACACTTATTATTAGTATACTCTGAAAATTCTAACACATTGTTCTTCACTCAAACATTAGAGTAAACAATTGGTGTACAGCAAAACACATTTTTGACCGGAAGAAAAATCATTGGACTTGAATCACCAAAAAGAATCGAGAATAAAAGGTCAAATACCAACTCCACAGAAATCGCAATAACGCTAATTGAAATACTTAAATTCAAAAACTGAGAAAGCAAACATTCAATATCTACATAGTGGAGTATGAGAGAGATAATAGGGTCGAGGGATCGTTGGCCGGGTTGAACTCAGGCCTCAGAGAGCATGGCAGGCAAACTTGGCTATGGTGGTAGGCTCCTTGAAGAAACTCCTTAGCCTCGCGCTTGCCGATGGAAGAGGAGTCTGACCGTTTGAGAGTCTCCAAAAAAGTATTCGCATGCACGTGGGTTGTTGTCGCAGTGTTTAGGCAGCTTGTAGTTGCCTAAGTAGATCTTTGCCGTGATCGCTCGCCTCCGCTTCTCTCTCCTCCGCTTCCACGTCATCATTCTCGAGCCCGACGTCATCTCCGGCCAGACTCTCTCGAATCAAATGAGAGTTCGATGGAGAACTATTAGACTGACCAATAAGAAAAAGTTAATAAAACAGTTCAAAAGTGGTGAGCCAATACATTTTTTGGTACAATTCTTCGTAAAGCAGATTCTTCGTAAAGTTACTCTAGAATACTACTGAAAAAGCACCATATTTTTTTCTTAAAAAATAATTCAAAAAATGAGAAAAAGAATGGGACTTAAATCGATGGTTTTTGGCCTGCACAATTTCCAAAAATTTTGTGCTTTATATATATAGATTAGTGGGGTGTGGATTTTATTGATTTGTAAAAATAATTATAATTACTATTTATATATATATGTGTGTTTATTGAAATAATTGACTCACGGTTATATATTGAAATAACAAACCACAAGTTTGCTAGATAAATACCTAAAATAAAAGAACTATTTTTGAAATCCATGTATTCCACTATTAAAATTAAAAGTAAAAAATACGTATTTAAACCGATAATATATATATATATATATATATAGATTTGTGACGGAGAATAAAATACTAATTCATGGTATATAATTCCTATATCTCTTAAATACAATAAATTAAACACTTTGTATAAGAAAAATGTACCGGTATCTTCTTGCTGTAAAGAAAGACGTCCTAGCAACTGAAAGGAAAAATAAATAAAAACATCAGACTTGTATAAATCAACAGCTATAAAATACTTATATATTATAATAATTGAGACTTTTTTTATGGCGATAGAAGAAATCCAGAGTCAAGCATTGGTCCCTGTTCGTAGGAACAAAAAAACCAACAAATCCTCACACCGAGAACAGTTACAAGATTCTCTCCACAACATCATGAGAGTCGAGAGATGTCATCACTCTTTCCACTGATAAAGTCCGGTCTTCATCTTTTGAATACTCTGGTATACGTATGAAGTTATCTATATCAAATGCCAATGTTGTGTATATTGAATATTTCCTTTACGTCGATTGTTGCATCACAAAGAAAAGAACATAAAAGTGGAAGTTACAAAGTGAGCAAAAGAGCCACTTGGCATTCCAACCCAGTTAAATACTGAATTTTTAACAGAGTTTCCAGTCATAACATCCGTTTCGATAGTGTATTAACGCAAAAACGAATGGACATATTAGTTAGCATTGAACACGTTTTATTTCTTACAAAAAATTATCAAAAGCAATAACATCTGCTTCAAATAGAAAAAATAAAATAGGGAATGAGAATCCTTGATTTTTCATTGTACTATGTCATCCCCCAAAATCATTCTTTAACTTCAAATATATGTAGATTAATGTTAAAGTTATATACACTACTAATCAAATAATAACTTTGCAAAAAATATCACATACTATTTCTAAATATACTATTTCAATTTTTCGTCAAAATGTTTTGAACTTCATATAGTAATTTTGAAAAGAAAAAAAAAAGAATGAAAATCCTTGTGTTTACAACAGTACACATTTTTAATTTTGTCATCAATTTCATAATACAAATAATGGAAATGAGACCTTGTCCTATTAGTAGGAGATGACATAATGCTTACTTTGTTTTGCACACTACAACATACTCTGCTATCATTATTTCTCTACTTTAACTTTTTAAACACCATCAATTAGTCTTCACTCGTATAACCAACCAATTTATATTCAAATGCATCAAAATCATATAGAGATTCGAAAAGATGGAGCTAACCCGAGGTTGAATATTGACGACGAATTAGAGAAGATGGAGCAGAGAATTTCCTGCAAGTATTGTGGTAAAAACAAACTGGTATTCGGAAAGATGCAATACTCTTTGCTCCACCAAAATAGAGCCGAGATTGCTATGCATGCATATAAAGGTCTTTTACTAAAAGTTGTAACACATATTGATCTAGGATAAGTATTCGCAATAGGTTTTCTTGAGAAATAATTTTTTTTGGGTATTAGAATCTTTGATATAACATAAACTGAGCTACAGAATAAATATTCAACACAATGGAAATTGAAAAATGAAAATTTTGATGCAGGGAATGACGATGATTCGCCAGGGAAAACCAAAAGCCGTTGAGATTATATCAAAGTACCTGGACTTACAACATTCCTCCCAAATTTAACGGAATTGATCAATTGTTCCTTGTTTGAAGAATTCTCCATGGAATTTAAAATTGAGAAATTGACATAATCACACACAAACAACGCTAGAACCACGCCCACAAACGCCAAGATGATGAAAGTTTTAAAATGAAATTATACACACACAAAAACTAACACTTGAGCAGAAGAGTTCTAGAGAAAATTGAAACGAATCATTGAACATTTTTTGTCAAACCTCCATAGCCAACATCATGCAACCTCAAGGCTAAAAATAATCTAGACAGGGGTCGTCCTTTTATTTAACTTATTAATCTGCCAAAATCCACATAAAATAATCATAAAACAATCTCATCTGTCGGTGAAAAAATGTCATGCGAGGAAAATAACTCTAAGCAACTTGTTGGGATGCCGGTCGCGGAAGAGGCATTGAGGTTGTCGTATCCGCGTAGTTTGACAGCTTTCGCCAACACCGGGTAAAAATATCATGCATCAACGAAGATTAAAATTGAAGATTTCTTAACAAAGAACACTAATTATAATGCAGATCCGGCATGAAAACAGAGCATACCGTCCCCAACAGTAAATTCCAGTCTGTCAGATTTTGAAACCAATGTCCCATTTTGAAATTTAGCTTCGTACTTGACTGAAAGAGAAAGAAATAAATCAGAAATCCGCGGATCTGCAGAGCAAGGGAATTAGAATGCTTACTAAATACTTGGTAGAGAGAACAGAGAAAGATCATCTGAAGGAGACCACACACCTTGCATAAATATCGAAGAAAAAAAAAATAGAAATGCAAAAGAGGAAGAACAAACGATGAATTCTGATATCAGATCAAGAAGAAAACAATCTACAATGGAGTTAATTCACAATCAAGTATTACACTGAATATCAATGCACAAAGAGACATGATTAATACAGATTGAATAAGATTCAAAGATTAACAAACAAAAAAACTAAATTGTATATCACCATGAACAAAACAGGGAGCGAGAGAGAGTTCGAAAGGGCACCGATACACGATCACCATGACTTTTCTTTGCCTTTTCTGCAATCAGTATCATTAATTAGAATCAGAAAAGCTGCAAGTATTTTTAATGCACCACCAAAATAATACGACTCGCTCTCTCTGAAAATATGTCGTGTTTGTCTTTATGGTGGTGAGTGAGTGTTCGTTTGCGTGTTCATATTTCTTTCTCCCTCGTTTCTGCACTAAGAAAAGAGAAACATATATTCCAAAAATGAAAAACCAATAAACTTTCAAAATATTTCACATCGATGGTGGAGCGGTGGTGCTGGAGTAGTTGCACACGTTAGCGTTGAGCGTCGTAGAAAAATATGCACATCAAACTCTCGGAGTAAAAAAGAATGAATATGAGCAGGCATTGATTGCCGAAGCAGTCGTAGGCGTCGCAGAGACAAAATAAGAATCAGGTGAATCATATGTTAATGACTAAATAATTGGCTTTACTAAGAAAAATGAGAGAGGGATGCACAAATCAAGTCGTAGGATCTCCTGTGGTTTGGCTCTCATCGAGATCAACTGCAAAGCGAAGAGCATGCCATACTGTGTCTTCTTGAATTAAAACGTAGTAGTAAACCAAGAGAGAGACATGGTGATGGAGCCAAACTTCTTGTGAAAAATGAGAGACTGGGAGGATAGAGAAAGACAAAATCAAAATGATCAGTAGAAAAAAAATAACAATCTATATATTTATATATTTACAGAGAAAGGAAATTTAGAGACAAAGAGTTGTTGTGCTTGGAATCGAAACTGAATCAGTGGTTGCGTCGATCTGTGAAACGAAGCTATTTTTTCAAAATGTTTTATTTAATAATAGTATATTTTTCTTCAATTAACAAAGAGACATGACACGTTATATATTGAAATTGTGAATTTACCGATATACATATTTATATATAAAAAGATTTGTAGATATTGTTATTTTAAATATAGATTTAATTATTAATTTTTTTAATAACAAATTACCAAAAAAACAGGTCTTTTTATTCCTGATTTTTTTTATGTAAATATATAAATCTAATCGTAGATGTTACATAGCAATTGTTGGTAAGATTTTTCTCATATATATATTTTAATATTTACTGGAATGTGGTTAGTTAAATTAATTGGCATCGTTTGAGCTTTATGTAACTGCATGATTTTATTAATTATTATTGATAATTATTTTTTTCATTGGCATCGTTTGAATTTATATTTATTTAATAAATATTAAAAAGAAAGTATTAAATAAGATGCAACGCTTGAGAATAGGTTAGTTATGGTTAACTAAGCGAACCAAAACAACCCTACGTACACATCTTAAAAAAGAAAAAAAAAACACGTACGTATAGGTCAATTAATCGTGAGTTTATTCTTTTCTCTATTGTGAGTTGTGACACGATTTGATATTTCTTTCATCAAATACATAGATTCTTAAAGAAACATTAATTTTTTACTATAGTTACTGGAGGATTAAAACTAAAATTCGCCCCAAAAAATAATTTAGCCCGTACCTTCTATTGAAAGGAACAATCGGTGTTGGATTTTTATTTATACAGATAGATAATGACTTGAAAATTATTAAAACAACCCAAAAACATTTAAAAAAACGAACTCATATAAGTCAAGTACATAAGGAGGATAATCGTACCAATGGATCTGAAGCAGTACAGGGAAGCGATTGTACAATGAACAACGACGACAAGAATCAATTGTAAATATATCTTCATGCAATGGAGATCTTGGTTAGGCTCATTGGTCACTGTGCCGTCGTTGATTTTTGTTGTGGTCGTTGCACCGTCGGTTGCGGCCGATCAAACTTTGTGGGTCGTTAATTATAATCGGTTTATTTATATGATGACTTCACATTGTTGAAGGTGCAATCTTTCTGATTCAATAATCTTTGTGTGCGGTGAATAATTTCAACACCACCTCAAATTCATAACACATGCACAACTTAAAAAAACATACAAATAAAAAAAACCTATAAAATCAATCTTCTAAAACAATACCTTCAAATATATTTGTAATCTGTTTGTTTGTTTTTTTTTTTTTTTTTTTTTTTTATGAGGAGGAAATATGTAAAGATATCAAATGGAGAGAAACGTGGCTAAACAAAAATGAGAGTCAAAATGAATGGAAAAATACTTTTATAGCGTAACATGTGAAGAGTTCTCAATGAAAAAGATGGCAGTTATTGTGAACAAACACGTT
Organism: Parietaria judaica; assembly: GCA_954871525.1. Lineage (NCBI taxonomy): Eukaryota > Viridiplantae > Streptophyta > Magnoliopsida > Rosales > Urticaceae > Parietaria > Parietaria judaica. The sequence continues at coordinate 8,288,828 of OX940868.1, forward strand.
GTTTTGTAAAATATATAAATATTAGTAATTAGTTAGTGCTTTTTTCTATTTTTTTAATTATAAATATTTGAAAAGAAGCAACCATTGCAAGACATAACTGTGGAGGTTTACAATACGTATTGTTGTGCACCTTTTTTTAAAAATCATTCAAATAATTATAATCAGTAGTATATTTAATAAATAATAATAATTTTTTTTATTAAAATTACCTACTAAAAAGGAACTATGTTCATATTTGCGATCTATTAAAAAAAAAATTGTTAGGGAAATAATGAAAAATATTATGTGAAATATTATCAAAATACACGAATATATAGGAGCACTTATTTATAAATCAAGAGACACGACGACCGATACTTAAAAACTACTTTATTTCTATTTAAAAATAATTAAAAAAAAGGAGAAAATAGAATGGGGTCGAAAAACGTTATTTTTAAGGCTTGATGTTATTTTGCTTTTATATATATATAGATTATATATATATAAATATATATATATATAACATTGATACAATAATCTGTATATCTATAACTATAACTTTGTAGCATGTAGCCAATAATCTTCTCTACATGCCAATCACTAAATACTTTTATGCAAGGGCCAAATACTAACAAGTTTTCTAAGTATTATGCATGGGCGTGTATGTATAAATATATAATACATACTAGAAATTAGATACTTTTAGTGGCCATCTCTGTGTATTTATATACGTGAAAACCAATAATTAAATTATAGGTATCTATTCCAAAATAACTATTAATTGTCTATATATATACTAATAATAATTGAGACTTGCATATCACCCACTCTTTTATTATCTTTGAAAATCAAAGACACGTATATGAACAACATCTATACCCTAGCAAAACTAATAACAAATCTTAATTCCAGCTTACACCACTAACTAGATGAAATATTATAATAAAAGGATTATTAAAATAGCCGAGCTCACCACAACTTCAAGCAGAAAGGGCGTCGACTTATATGGAGATAATGATTTAGAGAGAGAGAGCGAGAGATAAGGCTGAATGAGTTCTAAATCTTCTTCAAATAATCATAACGAAGATATACATACAACACTTAGTCGGTTGGAAAATATTATGGTAATTGCCAAGGATTTGAATGCCGTTTTTGCCGATAAATCGTTTGTCGTTATCGACGGAGTAATCGTTTGCCGATAGATTTATCGATGGAAAACCTATAAAATTTATTGTTTGCCATTACCAAAACTTATCGAACTTATTGATGGATTAATCGGTTATCGATAGATTTATCGATGGAAAACTTATAAAAAAATTTCATATATATTTTCATACATAAAATATTTTTATAACATAAAATACTAAATGTATATTTTCCTTAATAATTGAAAAGCGTCAAATTACAAAACAAATTATGTCAGAATCAGAGTATAAGAATTATATACAATGTTACAAAATGAAGTTACATAAAAAAAATCGACGAAATAGCTCAATTTAACCAATTTAAAAAAAAAAAATTCCCGCAATAAGGTTGCAATTCGGGAAAACGTTGAATTAGAAATAATTATGTCAATCTCACATTTTATAAGTTATATACAATGTTATAAAACGATTTTACATAAAAAAAAAATAGACTAACTAGCTTAACTTAACTAATTTCCAAAAATATGTACTTTTGCCGCAATAAGGTCATAATTCAGAAAAACATCAATTACAAAAATAATTATGTCAAACTAACAGTTTTCTAATTATATACAATGTTACAAAATGAAATTACAGAAAAAAAAATTAAAATATATCTCAAATTCACTATTTCTAGGAAAATATGTACTTTTGTCGTAATTACAAATAATTTGCATAAACCCTTAAATTTAACCCAAATCTGCAAAAATTCAATAAAAATCACACAAACCATCTTGATTTATCTATATTCCATCATATACTTTTTAAAAAAAATTAATCAATTTCAACAACAACATTTGATTCAAAACGTAAAATGTACAATTAAGCTAATATGAAACTCAAAGTTTAACTTTCATTCAACCTAATAGCTTTCTAAGTAACTACTACAAATATAGAATAAAAATGTGAAAAATTGACATGATTCATACATATACAACATTTAAACATCAAAACACTCAATATCTACTAAAAAAAACCCTAAAAATACATTTAAATTTCAAAATTAAAAGAAGTTGGAACTTCTGCCGCAAAAAAAAAAGAAAAATTTATACCAGGGTTGACTTATCGTTTTTGACCGAAAAGTAGCTTGCTTTTCGAGAAAATACACTTGATAAGTTTGAGAGATAAGTGACTTGCTTTTCGAATCGAAAAATCGCGATAAGTATAAAAAGATAACGATTAGGGGAGATAAGTTATCGAGAAGTGGTTTTCAGCGATTAATCGCTCGATTATCGCAAAAGTAATTACTAAACTGACATGCAATCATTAGCTTAACTTTATTATATATATATATATATATGTGTGTGTGTGTGTGTGTGTTAGTCGGCTAATAAGTTGAACCATATCAATTTGTAACTTACAAAATTACATAACTTAGTGTCTAAGTTATGCATATTTTCATATAATAAAGTAAAAGTATTTATATTTGTATCAAGAATTTTATAAATTTATATAGAAAACTAACATAGTCATATGATAGTTTTAGTCATCGCATAACAAAGAGAGTATACACTCTCAATAATAAAAATAAAGATATATTTATCTTATTATCGTTGAAACTTGCAAAACGATAATACACACATGTTTTACGGTTACTATAGGTTGATTAACAATTGAGCATAGTAATAGATAATTAATTAATAAATAATTTCGTTTGATAATTACAGAAAAATTATCGGGTTTGTGCTATTGTCTTAGTAAGAGGGAATCAAAAGTGGGGCAAGTTCACAATCCACTTCTGGGTGACTAGTAAGAGACCCCTACCATCTGACTGGACAACATAGATTCAAATCTATCACTATCCTAATTGCCCTGTGATTTTATTCTAGGTTCTTAGTATACTTGGTATATGGTAACAACCTAGGATTTAAGCTTATTTAGAAATTAATGGGAAGTTGGAAGGATCTTAATAAAAAACTACACGATTCCTTTTAATTCTGGAAAATTAAAACGTAATTTCCTAGCTTAGAGCTCGGTTTAGATAACTGTCATTATCTTAGAAACCAGAAAAACATTTTGAGTGACATATAGCAAAAGTTTAGCTTAGAAAGGTCTCCACTTGTTGCTAGTACAACAACAGGTTGCATAACACCTCGTGTCAGCTAGATCTAGCCTCCTACGGAAAGGTTTCAGTTATACAACTGATAAGTCACCGTACTAGTCTTTTTATAGATAAGGTGAGCAGATGTATTTCAACGGCCGTGTGTTAGCTATATCTGGGCCCCTAAAGGCGGTGACTGATTGAGTTAAGTCTGTAGGCCAAAAACGGTGGGTTAGTCATGCATGTTGTGATATTATTTCACTGCATGGCTGATCTAAAGTTAGGTAGTTAGTTCAAAAGGTACTTAATTTCAATTTTAGATAACTAACTGAGTCGAGACTAACTCAATTTAACTAGTGCGTGGTTAGTATTGCTGGCGAAGCTACAACCACGTAACATGTGTTAAATTACCTTGAGAATAGAGATGTAAGGCTTCACTATTTTAGCCTTATTAAAACATTGTAAAGTTTTCTATTCTGAAATCGTTAGGAAATATTTTGCCTATATAAGATATTGATAAGTTTTCTATTATGAAATGATTAGGAAATATTTAGTCTATATAAGATATTGATAAGTTTTCTTTATGTATGCTTAGTAGAATGACAGAGCCTATATACATATCATTTGATGACGAAGACCTTAAAAGAAGCCATGTTTCACACATTGATTCATACTTTAGAAGTCTATTTGAAATATCGGATACAGATCAAATGGACTTAGAAAAACGTCTTCAGACATTTCCAATGGCTTAGACTCAGTTCACCATGGTACGGCTCTGGAGAACCCTGATATTCTCCTGGACGAGTGAATAAGAGACGATGAACAACATTACACAACTCAGGAGAACTTAAACATTCCCCTAGACGAGCAAATCAGAGATGCGGAACAACATGACATACCTCAGGAGAACTTTCGAAGTTCTTCTAGAAGAGCTAGTCAGATATTCTTGTGAAAAACCAAGGCTTTATATCTAGTTTAGGATGATGACTGCTCATACGTCTGCATGATGTTTAGTCATTATCATAACAGGCATAGCAACTACAAATGGGATCTCATCAACAAAACGATAGATGAACTTGATAAGATCATCAACCGAGCTGTCACGATGGAAAATTTATTTTTCAAGTTACAAATGAAGAAAATCCGAGACAAGAACGCAAGAATATCAAAAGGAGTTTACTTTTCTTTGAGTTAATTTTATTGGAGGGATATCAAGAAAATTCGAAACAAGAACGCAAGAATCAAAAGGAGTTTACAAATGACAAGAATAATCACTTTTCTTTGAGTTAATTTTATTGGAGGTATTGTAAAATCCTAAGTCCATAGATTAAAATCTAACTAAAACGTTTTATGATCATGCACGTGGCAGTCTACACGTTTTTTGAGTTTCTCGAAGATGGATCGTAAAGACTAAAGCTAGCTTATGATTGTCTTAAATTTATTTAAAGTTTTAAGTTTATATTAGTTTATTTTGAATCTAAATTTACAAATTTTAATTAAATTATGAACGAAACATTTATATCTTTAGTTATAAAGTTGTTAGATAATTTATGATGAAATAAAATTGGATTATAATTTAAAGTTATTAAGTGTATGGTAGTTAGTGAAATCGAAGAGAAGTAATTAAATGTTTTGAATTTGTTTAATGATTTTTTTTTTATTCTAAGTTAGATCTAATGTGCTGAAAATATCTTGACAATTACTTGTACATTAAATGACACTAATTTAGTAGACATAATAATATAACTAATGATCTTAATCATATGGTTAATTACGACCTAGATTGATCGAGAAACTTTAGAAACTTTAGAAACTTTAGCCAATGTTTTGATAAACATTTAATTATAAATAACGGTGTCAGTTATTAACAACTCTTTCGATTAAGAATAACTTATAAAAATTCTTAATGAACAACTTATTTCAATTAATGTTTTATGAGAGGCATTAATGATGAACATATAAGTAGAAGTATGATTATTAAAGACAAGTTAGTTTATCAGAATAAGTGAAGTAAATAAGAAATAGGTACGACAATTGAATTAGAATTCTAGGGTACTCAAATGTAGTGGGAGGCTATGTTAGCTGAATAGAAATTACGAGCACCGTGAATAAATGATGTGTTCATAATAAACGACGCGTTTTATTTTCTCCTAGTTATTTATAAGAAATCTAATTCCGAAATAATACAAACAATTATGGTTATAATTGTGTCTATTGAATTTAACATATGGATTTTGATCCAAGATATGTCAAGAAATTCATAGCAAGAAGAGAGGAATAGACAAGAAGGAGAAAGCCTTCATAGCTAGAGTAGTAATCGAGGTTTATTACCTAGAAATAGGAGTTCAGAGTACAAGAAGAAATCTCTCACTCTGATTACTATGCTATCTATTCAGATTCTCTGATTCATTGCCTGAAAATCTCAATTAAGAGTAATGGCGGGAATTTATCAACTCAGTGTTTCTAAATAACTGGTTGTATTATTCCTTTATGAGCATAAGAGAGATAACTCATTTGAGAATTAATGTATTCAAGGCATTAATACCATTCTTTAATTCTTAAAATATGAAATAAGTTTGATGATGTTCATCATAAACTTAAGAATATCATGACATGTCGCTAAGTCTAGCATTAATTCATCGAAATAGATAATTGTGGAAACTTCAAAAAAGTCAGAAATATTATGGATCAAATTTCGATCGATAATTGAGAAACAATATGTAGGAAAATTGAAATATGGAAAGAGAATATGTTCATAGAATATTTTATTCGAGATATGAACATTTATAACCTTGCTAATAAATAAGAATTTTTTTAGGATTGCTTAAATGCATTGTCTTACGAGTTAAAACTTCGGAAAGAAAATTTTAATCAAGGACCCATATTCCGAAAGCTCCATCTTAAGATTGCGTAGCGAAAGCATGGAACTTCTTCATGAAATATTTTGGAATGTTTATACACTTTTCAAAAATGGATTGATTATAAGGTTATGCATTGGGGTATCTCAATCAAAGATTCCGTAAATGGAGACTATATGCCTTAGGAACAAATCAATTTCTACACATATAAGAGTGTGGCTTACAAATTTCTATATGATTAATTTCAGATATATAAAAAAAAGTGACAACACCAGACCGTACTAACAGTGGTGAATTCACTATTTTAGTTGTAGCCTTACCCATTATAAAAGTGTTAAATATATTACCTAAACAATTGAGATAATATCAATAGGCAGGTATAAGTCAATAAAGTTCTCATATGAGAAGTAGGTAAGTCTTACCCCTACCTAATGTGAGAATAAAATCTCAAAATCATTGTGGGACAAGAGAGACTCAAGGAAGAATGATGAAACATCTTCTTAATAGTGCAAGTGAGAGATTGTTGGACATATTTTAATATTCCCTCCATTCATATGTTAATCCCATTTCACTGAGATTATGGTTGTCTTTCCTATTAAAGATATACAACTTATTAATGATAGTCTTGTTGGGTGTTTAATTCCGAGGAATCCCCACTGATTGATTATCCATCACCCTATGGGTACGTAGGGTAACCTTTGAAAAATATTTCGCAGGGATTAGAGTCCCAAACCAATAATCCAGAGACCGTATCCGACTCATAAGATTCGAAAATCAATCTTTCCGATCATTGTTATTGAATTTTTGAATTCATTGAGCCTTTAATTATTAATAAATAATTATTATACCTATAAATAATACTCTTTACCTTTTTGATGATACTGATGCAGAACTCTGAACTCGATTTAGATCTCCGTTCTTTGTGTTCTTGAGCTATTGCGAATTTAACTTGATTGAATCTTTAAGATAGCTCCCACAAGTCTTCCGATTTATACTCCGGATCTTCGCTGCTAGGATGTATGGGCTCCCACTGAATAGAACCCTAAACCCTAATTCGATTTTTCTTTGAATGATGGCTCAGATAAAATCGCAGAAACCATCTGAGAAAGAGAGAGATCGAAATCTGAGAGTGAGTGTTTGTGTTTTCAGTTTCAGTTGATCTGTATTTATAGGGAATGACCCAATCGCTATTGAGAAAATCTCTCAAACAATTGTGACAGATTTACTCAATTATTTTGAGATTTTCACTCTAAAATTTGATTTAATAATTAAATCAAACAACAAATAAATCTAAAACAAATCTTTCCAAAAAATACTCTAGAAGATTTAATAAATCAAATCTTTATATTTTCAAAGATTGAATTCGAATTTTCGAATTTATTTACTCGATTACTCTAATTAAATATTTTTTGGAATAAATACCAATATTTAATTTCTCTTATTTATCGATTTAAATAACAGTATCTTATTTAACCTAAGTTAAAACTTGTTATTATTATAAATCCCAAACCGTCTGTTAGAATGACACGATTAAAAAATATAATTATAGCAGAATTTAAATTCCCACAGTCCTAGGAATGTCTTAGGATTAAATTTAATCATCTTTTTACAGTTTCTGTATCGGTCAAAGTTTGGTATTTTTGCCACTTTAGGATGATCACGATTATCATGTAACCAAGTTACAAATCGTATCACGATTAGCTAGTTAATTTTGACGATTATCAAAAGTTTGGTACTTTTGCCACTTTAGGATGATAACGATTATCACGATTAGCCAGTGATTTTTCAGTATGTATATACCAAATATAAATTTTCAATAGTTGTAACTTTTAACACTGGTTAATAAATAATCACCAACAGATTTTTCTGTGGTTGAATATGTCAAATTCATTTTTGTATTTTAGACAACTGATTGTCCAGTTGGTAAGAGTATAAAATCAGTCAAAAAAAGTATAAAAGCTAAAGAATCTTCAAAACTAATAAAATAAATCAAAATAGAGTAGATACAGTGAGTAACTGAGTATAGTGTAACACTTTAGATCAAATAGGCGTCGCGTGTTAATGTATTAACATAATTTTATAGTAATACATATAATCCAAACGACAACGATGATGGAAAAAAGTGATGGTAATTTTTTCATGACTATTTTCAAGTAAAACATCTTTATAAATAATTAGGTTTAACCTTAAATATTTTAAAATTTTATAAAATTTCCAACCCGAATTCAATGTAATATTTAAGAGGGGAATAAAAAAAATACATCGTTTCTTGATTTATTTAATTGTTAAATACATTGAAACATAAATAGTTAGTATATGTAAATAATTATATGATATGTATATAGTATATCTCCCTATTATGTATCCGTCATTAGGAAAATGTAGTGAATGTATATAATTATATGATATAGAAAGTAGAAACTATATGCTAAAATTCGAATCGAAAGAGTATGAGTAATTGGTAGAGAATTGGAGAATAGAGAATGAAGTTAAGTGAATTTTCTAGGGATGAAATGTGACATTTATAAGAGTAGAAATGATAAAGATTTAATGAGTTGGGTAAAAAGAACCTTTGGAAAAATAACGAGTATATTTGCAATGGTCCATTTGTAGACTGTAGCATATCGCAATGTTTTTTGAAACTTAATGCTAAATATTTATTTACTATCACTTAGGATAATAAGAAAATTATTGATGATAATTTTCTAGTTCGGTATGAGTATATTTTTTTATAGATGTTTTAATTAAAATTTAGGTACATAATCCACAACCAATCAAACAACATGTATATTAGCCGCATTTTACTCAAAGTAAAAACTGCAATAAACCACCAAAATATTTCGTAGATATACTGCCGCGAACTTGTTTTGTAGCGCTTCACCCAAAATTAAAAAACAGGATTTGTGTTTTGTTTCAACTTTTAACATCTCTTTGTCATTTCGACGATCTCAAAGGATGTATCGATCTTGGCTTCGACTTCAGCTTCAGCACCTTGACGGCCGACAAGGGGAAGAAGACGAAGGTATCGCCGGAGGAGGAGGCCCAGCCCGTCGACAAAGCGCTGGTACTCTCCATAGAGAAGTTGCAGGAGGTTCAGGACGATGTCGAGAAGGTTCGTTCATTCGTTTCTCTCTTGTGCTTTCTTAGCTAGGTCTTCTTCCCTACGTTCCGTTTCTCCTCGTGCTCTGTGCAGTGGATTGTGTGTGTGGCCTCTCTGGTCTTGTGAGTCGTGTCTAGAGTTTATTCTTTGGTTCGAGCTAGGTTTTATTTTTGTAGCTGAGAATGGAGAAGAATTGTGCAGTTCTCAGTGTTCTCTGTTCGTGAGTGTTTGGTATTTTCTTCATAGAGCAAACTTTGTTCATACGGTTTTGTGCAAATTAGGTATTTTGAATGAGTTTATTGCATGTGAAAAATGATTTGAAATGTTTTGATCGCATCCAATTATGGAAGTTTTGAAATCTGCATTTTGAAAAATTGAGTTTCAGGTGAGCTTGATGTGTGTGTTCATTGTGTACGACAGATTAACGAGGAAGCCAACGACAAAGTATAAAAAGTGGGGCAGAAGTATAATGAGAAACTCAGCCCCGTTTACCTAAAATGTAACAATGTTATCTAGACGATTTCAGACTTCTGGTTGACTGCTGTTTGGGGGAGAAGTACATGGACGACGACAGATCCACTGACGCCTCCTCTGATTCCTTCATTCCCGTCAGCAACTGGCGGATCTGAGCCACTCCTGGTATGTCCAGTTTCCATGGATGCACTTTTCTTTTGCTCTTCGATTTCCTTCTTGTGCGTTTCATATGGTTAGGGTTACATAGTGTTTCTTTTGACAATTTTTTGTTCCTGTGGATAATTGTGGAATTCAATATTTTAGGTCTTTATTCATCTGGAAATTAGCTTCATTGATGTTAAAAACAATGATGATTGGAACAGAGATCGCTTTGTGTAGTTTTGTTTTCATTGATATTGATAAAATCAATCAATTTGCCTTTTTTTTCAAGAATAATATTTGAACTAATTGAAACCTGAAACTTGTTAGAAATTCTTAACCTCTCTTTTGGAGTCGATGTGAAGAACGAAATAGCATGGAGGAAGGAGTATGCCTCAGGTTTGAAATCAATCGAAAAACAAGTCTGGTTTCGATTTTAGGGGCTGAAATCAACATCGTGTATTATTTACTAAGCGATTCCCAACACCGACTAAATTTTTATTTTTCAGGTCGATCTTCCTTTCAATCATTTTGGCTCAATATGTTATGTTATTTGAATCTTCCTTGTTTGAGGTTTGCAATCTTCTTTCAGGTCCCTGTTTTGTTTGAGGTTTTCGATCTTCTTTCAATCTTATTGTAGCAGCATACTTAAAAATTGCTTAACATAAATTTCTTGCAGGGATTTATTTCGAAGTCGATGAAAAATTATGGAATAACTAAGGACTGAGTCAAGAAGATTGGCACTGGATATAACTTGAATGGAGGGCCTTAATTTCATGAACAAAATGACGAGACTCAAGATTTTGTCTTTAGTTTAATTAATGCGAAATGTATACTAGTCAGTCTTAAGTTAATTATATTAATATTTGTATTCAACACGCAAGCTGCAAAGCCTCTGATGTAATTTATTTATTTGGTATAAAGATTATTTTCTTTGATATCTGTTTTAATATATAGTTTACATTTAAATTGTGAATGCGATTGAATTACTAATATTGAGAAATAAAAAATTTGTAGCTTATTCTTAGTTGGTATTTAAGAATGATTTTGCAAATGAATATGTTACTTTAAACAAGGTTTTAACAACTGATTAATCAGTTGTTCAAGTGCCCGGAAATCTATACGTTTCGGAAATTGATTTTTCAATTGTTAATATGAACATCGGAAAGTTTTTTCAAAATTGATAATTCAGTTATTAATAGTCTTTTTCCGGCAACAAAATGGTTGGAAACTCATACTTTTGGAGACTGATATTTTAGTTTTCTTCAGTTGCTAACAGCACAAATGACAACTAAATATTTTCATTTGTAAAATGTACCTTTTGACACTAGGTATTACCAACTAAACTTAGGATGTGAATTTTTAGTGTCAAAAACCTTTTAGCAACTGATTTTAATTTGTAACAAGTGATTTAATAGTGGATGAAAAAGTTATTTCTACTACTGCTAGGAATGTCTTAGGATTAAATTCAATAATCTTTTTACATTTTTTGTATTGGTCAAAAGTTTTATACTTTTGCCACTTTACAATAATCACGATTATCATGTAACCAAGTTACAAATCGTTGATCGATTTTATTCTATGTTCTAATAACATAATTGTATTTGCGGATTCGATCTTATGGAGCTACAAAGGGGGAAAATGGACACACATACATAAAGTTCAATGAAAGTGAAGAGCTTTCACCAACTTCGGTAACATCCTACTATAGCCCGAAGCTGAAACTCTTAAGTATGCATTAATTATATCTTCCTGACTCAAGAGTCCATTTATACTGTCTGACTATCGAGAATCCAAGTTTTTCGTATTATTATGAGTATCGTCTTACTAGGGTTGATCTCCGTAATCCCGTTTAGACGACACCAATTTTTTTTTCTATGATTCTTCCAAAGTTACTTACCTAATGATTTATGAAGCAGTTAGGCTCCGGATGAGTACTTCTTAGCTTCTCACAAATCACAATAAAAGAAATCATAAAGTTAATATCCATATCTGTAGTCATGCAGTTTACTACGACCAACCATCCGATCCCAAAGTAAAAGTGTTAGGGATACTTGATTGTAAACTGAACGATTAGATCAAAGATCGTTTAAGTGAAACCGTATAGACTCATACTACCTCGGGACAGCAGCTAATTCTATCTCACAATTGTTTTGACTTTTACTAACAATCATTGACGGATTGATTTTTTCAAAGTAAGTCTCTCCCTGTCCAATATAAAGACACTTTATACTTCATTAATCTCAACGGTGCGGACTAGCACCATGATCCGATAATAGATCATCATTCGATTGTGGTTGATTTCATCAATATTTTTTATCGATTATCATATCCCGCTTAATAATATAAACTATGGACACATTTTAGTCATTATTGTATTGTGTATATCAAACCTCTTCACTTAGACCACGTGATGACAATATTACACAATTACAAACATGATAACAACAATGGAATCAAAAACATTCATTATATTCATGAGAAAAGCTGAAACAAAATTGTCATTTATAAGTCATAAACCTAATCTTTAAAAAAGTCAACGTCACGATCTTATACAAGTGGCATTAGCATCTGACTTATAAGGGCATAAAAATCAGGTACGTTTAACAAGTCTTGTATATTCTTATCATGATATATTGTAAAATGAATGTTTTATCCCAAAGTTCTATAAAAAAAATTTACAATTATGCTACGTCATCACACAAAGTCTATTGTGTGATGAGGTTTGACCTGCATAAGTTAAGAACTTAAAGGTAATCCGTGGTTAGATTAGAATCTGGGAAATTCTAATTGGTAAAATGCATTAGTGAACTCAAATCACTATAGGTGATGATATTTTACCAATATCAGGTGCTGGTCCAGCACCTTTGAGAGTCACTACGTATTGGATTGTCTCCATACTGGATTGGACAAAGTTAACACCCGAAATCACCAAATAAGACCATCACCGATGAAAGTAAGATTAAGTCACAAAGGTGACAGATGTAATCGAATGATGTTCTGAGTATCATGGACTTATACGGATTAACTCGTATGGTCTTTGATTTGATCGTTACGGAATACAATGATATTCTTAATCACTTTCATCCTTGGCTCTGAAGGTTAACCGGGATAGGTTTCATGATGTAGATATGGATAACAAGTTTATGATTTTCTTTATTATGTTTCTAGAGAAACAGACAAGTGCTCATGTGCGGCTCATTGACGTAATAAGCGAATGAGTGAGCAGTTTGTAAGATTCATAGGAATAAAGATAATGTCATCAATAGGGTAGTACGGCAGCTAGTACCCTTGGATGAGAAACATAATAATTACGAAGACCGATAAAATCAGAATCTGATTATATCAATGGACTCCTATGTCAGGAATATATTAATATTATTATTTTAGAGTATATTTAACTTCGGGCTATAGTGGAATATAGCCGAAGTTTTGTGAAATATCTTCATTTCACTTAAGCTTGAATAATATGTCCAATAGTCCCCTTTGTAACTCGACAAGAGTGAAACCGCATTATATATTCACATACTGAATATGGGGTGGATCCAATTAGATTAGACTCGAGACTTATCTCACGAAATGTCTATTTCTCCTAAATGGCAAAAGTACTTTAGTTTTTCGTACACTCTGGGAAGTGAAAACTAATATATTGGAAGGTGACCCCTGGAAAATAACATTATTGTTGGAAATCAAATTCTAAGAATTTATCATTTTGAATCGCATCATTCTGATGTACAGAGAGAAAGTTATGGCCAAAACGGTAATCTGGTAAAACCCGCATTAGGGTCTGTTTAGGGTTGCGAATATATTAATAAATTAAGTATAGGATTTAAGTCCAGAGTGTTTAATTAATAAATATAATTTTAATTATTGGATTTAATTATAAATATTTATTAATAATTAATTATAATTAAAAAGATTTATATTTGATTTTTGGTTTAACAATAAATTCTATTTTTGAATTTATTATTATTTTTGAATTTAAGATAATACATATATATATTAATTTGAAAATAATGTAGATAAAAATCTTGGAACATTTGATTCCAGAAAAGATTTGTTATCTTATCTTTAGATTTAAATCTTTCTTGAAAGATTTAATAAGATTTGATATTATTCGATATCTTTTAAGATAATATGTAAATATCTCCAGTTGGTAAAGATTTGGTTCATACCGATAAATAGGATAGACCTTAAACCAGAAAACATAACCTTCACATTCTAATAATTCGAGTTCTCTCCTTCTCTCTCTCTGCAATTTTGGGATGAGTGCTAGAGAGAGAATTCGATCCCGGTCAGGCCTAAAGAATTCGTGATTATTCCTGGAGCCCACACATCCTGGAGGTCTAAGTCTGGAGCATACATCGGAAGGCTATTGGGAGAAATTCAATACACAGAAAACCGCAGAAGCTTCTCAGAATCAGAAGACGCAACGACGAAGACGGAATTAAGGTACACATTTATTTATTGATTAGATAATTATCTATTTGCTGAAACCCAATATCGAAATCATATTACGATTGAATTAATTGTTTGTTTGATAAAATAAAAAACAAGATCAGGCCAATTAATTAATCATTAGATTTCAGAAACCGGATAAAATAATGAGAATTTTGAAATGGGACACAATTTCAGGTTCAACCCATTGAGAACAAAGTTTATTCTACGTGTTCACTTAATTAGATAATGTGAATTATTCCGCAATAAAATTTTTGTTATACAATCTCTATCTATTTAGTTCAGTTAGTTGAGATTGTATAATGAAGGATTTGTATCAGATCAATACTGATACAACCAACATACATACTGTTTTTTAAAGTAAAAACATTATAATATATTTGCAAGAGAGTTGTTAATATACTTAAATTTATTTTTTTAAGAGAATCTTTGCATATATTTTATGCCATGGAACAAAGAATATTGATTACACTAAAAAATTATAAATGCTAATTCCTAACTGCAACGTCTTTTCTTTATGGTAGAATTGACTTTATATAGCATGAAAACAGAGACAATTCTTAATCGGTGATAGAATTGACTTTCGTGGTAGTAATATCTCAAAATCATATTTGCCTTATTTTAAAATGTAAATATACAACCATGTGAATGACTTAGGATAAAAATAATGAATCTGTAACACACCACTAGGAAAAGAAAGAGACAAAAATTGCAATATATATCTAATATGCCATTATCTCATATCAATATTAAAGGATATATATTATAGAATAATATAATGCTATACGTTTATTTAAACAGAGAGGTAATATTTTTGCTAGGCTTTCATGAGTGCATATTAATCATATATACTCACTGTTATCGGTAATTCTCGAGATTGATTTTACGGATAATTAATTAAAAAAAATTATCAAATTAATTTTATTTTGTTAATTATTTATTCAAACATATCGATTCAAAACCCAAAAACATTCTCCGGAGGCTCATTTTCACAAAACAAAGTGTCCCGGTGTTCCTAAAAATATGAAAACACCCAAAAATGACATAAAATTTGTGAAAAATAGACGCGGGACGAGCTCGGGAACGAAAAACACTTCGGGGGCACTTTGGTGGACCCCACACACGCCACAACCCACCACGAGCGGCCACGTGGCGGGGAAATGACCTAAGGCTGTGCTCCAAACGCCCCAGCAGCCCACTTACAGCCCCCAATTGCCCCTGGAAACGTGTCAGCCAAGGAAAAAAAGGAGTGAGTTACACCTCCTTGCACACTGCCGACGTTTGCCGCGTGTGTAGGCGCGTGCCTCATTAGATGGACGATCCTACGGTGGCAACGGCTTCTTCTCACTCTGTGGATCAAAATTCATGTATAATTTGTATGCAGGAGCTTCCCGGAACAATATTTATTTGCTTCCGAACCCCTGGTCCTCCTATAAATAGGAGCCTCATTTTCACTTCAATTCACAACTCAAAACCGTCTCGAAACCTCTCGAGCTTCTCTCCTCCCTATCTAAACTAGCCTCCCTCTAAAATATTATACTAATGTTGGGCGTCGGAGGTGAATCAGGGGGAATTCCCCCTGTTTTCCTTGACCTCGGGTATTCTGTTCTCACGTCAAAAAAGAAGAAGATAGTGGAAGCCCTGGGAAAATTCCTACACGTTTTAGGACCCTCCTGCAGAGCCGGTTTTGGGCTAAGGCAGACTAGGCCCACGCCTTAGGCCCAATAAATTTAGCTTTATTTAGAGGCCCAAATAATGCAAAGTTAAATTAATAATCATGGGCCTATATGCCCAATCTTATATACTTTTAATTGCTTCTTTATATTCCTTCCTTCCGATTTTAGAAAATTGTACGTGTCCTTAGTGGGCCCACATACCCTATCCTATTAATTTATGAGCAAATGTTGTCCTATCCTATTAACTTCTTTTGTTTCTTTCCTTTTTTACTATCTTTTTTTTCCTCTCTATTATATTTTTCTTCTTTCTTTTTATCATAGTAACTTTTGTGACTTATTTTATAATTTTTACTCATCAATTTCACGCCACAATAAATTTCGGAGTTTAGACTTATTTCTTTTATTTTTTTGCTCTTATGTAATGAGTTAATTGTTAAGGTCGGATTTTGTCGAATCCTTCATTCACACTGATTGTGTCGTTTATCCTAAAACGACAGACAATGGAGGCAAAAGATTCGTTGACCAACAGTCAACAGAAACGCATTCAACTGCTTCGTGAGGCGGTATGCTCGAGGAGAATATCCGACGGGATAGCCTGAGGGAGTACTAGCGCCCGAGGAGGATCCCCGAGGAGAATGCCCGAGGAGGATCTCACGAGGAGAATGCCCGACGAGGATCTCACGAGGACGTACCCGATTTGTACGTTCTGACCGCAATAAATGCAGCCGAGGTCTGATCGGTGAATCAGGAAAAAGCATTCGTACGCGCACCATTTGTGCAGGGTGCGGCAGGCGACAACGTTAGTGGGAGTGCGCCTTCTTACAAAAGGCAGAGAATATCAGAAGGGGACCACCGAATATCTCAAGACATGGACCGCAAGAGATCAACCAAGGGATCCGAGCTCTAGCTAGGGCAAGATCTTTAAACTCGAGGGAAGATCCTCGTGACTGTGGTGTGTGATTTTTCCCCTCAACATTAATAAACTTATTTCTTTTGTAAATTGTAACTAACTAATTTTACGTTTGTTATAGCTTGATACATTTTTTTTTTAATTTGTTCATTATTTGATATGAATATATGTTTCTCTTTTAAGTTTGAATAGTTTTACAATTTAAAAAAATAAATTGAATTTTTAATTGCTTTGAAGAAGATAAAGAGGGAGTTTTAATAATGTATGCAACAAGCTATAAATTATTATAAATTCACACCCAAAATCAATGAAACCGTTTACTAATAAGGGCCCCTAAAATTTTGGCCGCCTAGGGCCACCTACTACTCAGATCCGGCCCTGCCCTCCTGATAGGTTATGTTCCTCGTTGTGCTTGGTCTATCTCACTGTCCATCACATGGCAGTGCAGATAGCCCAGGGACACGGGTCTGGATCCACAATTCAGGTCGTAGGGGAAAACCTGAGGAAATTTCTCTAAGATCCCTACCACCAAGGAGTCACTCAGAGGGGAAACCCTGGAGGATGTTCTGGGACGATTGACGACCCCGCCTGTCTAAATTCTAGCTCTGTGCGAAACCCGTTCTGTCTCCTAGTACATATCTTTCAAAAATACAGTGACTCTACGGATAGTTCGTAGGACCCGGGCTAGGATTTACAGGCCGAGGGAAAAAATCTCCCAGGATCCGCTGCCTAGTCAAAAACACTCTCCCTTTCGTGGGAACCGATCTATGAGGAACCCGAACCTGTGACCCGGGCCTTGTCTAATCCAGGCCCTGCGGAATCAGGAGGTGAGTGACCCCGGATTGCTGGACCACGAACGGCGTACGATATGTTATGACCTTGGGCAGTAGGAACTCCCCTCAGAATCCCCACCACGGAGGAGACAGAATCGACCATTTCCAAGACAACGATTTCTACCTATGTGCTCACGTCAGCCTGACTGGGCAATCTCTGACAACAAAATATGTCATCCAAGCAGTCGAAGCCATACGAAAGTCAATGAAAGCCCGCCACGTCAACAAAACGACATTGGGCCACGCCCAAATCAACAACTTGGGCCTCAACAGTGTTTGATCCAAAAAACGGCATCAAGACTCACCATTGTCATCATTGCATAAAGTAAATAGATAAATCAAGTTAAAAACTGATTAAAATTTGATTTGTAAAATTGGGTTGAAAAGTAAACAGAAGCATTTGTATATATAATTATGAAACGAATGAAAATTTTGCTAAGCGTAGTCTCTGATTATTATTGTCAACCGTACATCAATCAGAGCGTCATTAGCCATCATCGCAAGAAAATCATAGCTAATAAGAAAGTATAGAGTGTTACCTCAAGTGTTTGATTTCGTAGAGAAATCGAGCTCAATTGATTAGAGACTCATACTGGTAACCTGTTGTGAAATAAAGAAATTGCTAGAGAGAATAAGAACAATATAGAGAAAATGGTAGAGAGATTTTTATTGCTTGTGTATTCATGCTTTACAGTGACCTCTATTTATAGACTCATGATGTGTACATGAAAAGACATATATACCCTTATTACATTACATTGAATCCACCATGCAAAGGGTATCTCTAGAATATTTTCCATACAAAGTGTTATCTCTATAACTCTCCATCATCTCTAGAATGCTCCATTAGAATATTGTAGAAGTCATCCAATATATTTATAACAGAAATATTAATGTCTTCATAGAAATTTAATAAGAATAGCAGTTTTGTGTATGAGAATTTGTATTGTGGATAAGCTTGACAAATAAAACTTGATGTACAAGTTTATAATATAGGTTATTATTTAAGTTACTTCCTTGGCAATTACACGTGACTTGATGCCCAAGTTTCTTAAGGTCTTTTTGTAATTTCATAAGGTGTTGTCTAGCTATATAAGTACACACATGTCGTAGTATTTTCTTATCTCCAATACAACATTCTCTCTTTTATATTGGTCTTCATTTTCATTACATAAATATAATATTATATATATACGCATCAAAGAAAACGTGAGTGGTGCAGATAAAGTGTTATTTTATAATACTTAGTGGCAAAAGTTCCAAATTACTTTGGAACTAACATTTGGTATTAGAGCAAGGTTGTTGGTGTCGTTGTTAGGTCTCTTGAAATTCTTAGTATGCTCTGTGGTTGCGGTTCCGGCTGATCTTCCACATCAAAAAAGAATTTCTTGAGATTTAATCGTGTGAATTTTTTTTGTATCGAGGTACTGCCAACACGATGGGTGATCTCCAAGTCGTCGGAGGAATCAAAAAACTCAACAGCAACAACTACAACACGTGGGCAACATGCATGATGTATTATTTGCAAGGACACAACCTATGGGAAATTGTCGGCGGAAGCAAAACTACGCCGCTGGAGGAAGATGCTAACGGCCCCTTGCGCAAATGGAGAATCAAAGCAGGCAAAGCGATGTTTTTCCTGATGACCACCATTGAAGAAGAAATATTGGAGCATATTCGGGACGAGAAGACGCCCAAAGAAGCATGGGAGACGTTCGTGACGCTTTTCTCAAAGAAGAATGATGCGAGGCTGCAACTCTTGGAGAACGAGCTGCTATCAATCTAACAACGGGACATGACGATTGCTCAGTATTTTCACAAGGTCGAGTAAATATGTCGTGAGATTAGCGATCTCGATCCGAAGTCCGTCATCGGAGAGGCTCGTATGAAGAGGATCATCATCCACGAGTTGAGATCGGAGTACCGAAGCTTCGTGATTGCTATACAAGGATGGCCCGTTCAACCATCACTTGTAGAGTTTGAGAATTTGCTAGCAAGTCAAGAAGCGATGGCTAAGCAAATGGGAGGCGGCACAACGAAGAATGAATAGGAGAAGCATCTCCTGCTTATGCATGAAGAATGGGTAGCCAAGCAGAAGAAAAATCATAGAACTGAGTTTTCTTAAAGCTCGTCAAGTCGTGGCGGGTACGGTGGAGATATCTGAGTGCGTGGTAGAGGCCGACGATGAGGGCGAGGTCGTGATATGCGAGGTCGCGGCTGCAGCTTTCCCCGTTCAAATGGCACCACGACCCAAAGAGACAAGAACACACTAAAGTGCTACAGTTGTCAGAAGATTGGGCATTATGCATCGGAGTGTCGTACCAAGAAGCACGATGAGGAATCAAATTTAACGAGATTCGACGAAGACGAGGCAAGGCTGATGTTCGATAAGCAGGAGAAGAGCATTAAAGTTCAGACAGACGAGAAGACGAGCGTCGAAGGCGAGAGCGACGCGGAGCCCAGGCGAGAATCGGTCAAAGAGAAGACCGACCTGGAAAATCCAGTCAACGTGAAGTCGAGCCTGGAGCCCGAGCTGATGTAGGCCGAGAAGAGGCCCAGCTTGGAGAAGATGACCGAAGAGACGGTCATGCTTATCGAGGACAAGGTTATTGCGAACCTCCTCGTAAACGGAGAGAAGAGTGTCTATACCGACGTCTGGTATTTAGACAATGGTGCAAGCAACCACATGATGGGAGACCGAGCTAAGTTTAAAGAGCTCGACGAGGCAATCACAGGGAGCGTGAAGTTTGGAGATGAATCTATCGTCAAAATCAGAGGCAGAGGGTCCATTCTATTCCAGCGCAAGAACGGAGACCAATGCCTGCTGACTCAGGTGTACTACATACCAAAGCTGAAGAGTAACATCATCAGCCTTGCTCAGATGACGGAAGTCAAAAACACGGTGGTGATGGCCGGCTCATACCTGAAGATGTGGAACCAAAGCGGTGCCTTATTGATGAAGGTGAAGAGAATGCCGAACAAGATGTACAAGATACTCCTGGAGACGGGCCAACCTGTCTGCTTAATGGCGTCTCTAGCAGACCCGGCTTGGTTGTGGCACGCACGACTTGGGCACGTAAACTTCTACCCGCTCAAAATGATGGGAGATAAGATGATGGCCTTTGGGGTTCCCAATATTGAAACCCCCAACCAGCTATACGAATGATGCATGGTCGTGAAACAGGCAAGAGTGCCATTTCCGATAAAGGCCAAGTTCCGAGTAGAGCGACCCCTCCAAATGGTGCACGCTGACCAGTGGGGTCCTATCACCCCAGCCACCTTAGCCGGCAACAAGTACTTTTTTTAGTTGTTGATGATTACAGCTGTTGGATGTGGGTTTATACACTCAAGGAGAAAAGTGGAGCCCTTGAAGTCTTCAAGAAATTCAAGAGGCTCGTGGAGAACCATTCTGGACATAGACTGAAGACCCTGCAAACAGATCGAGGAGGCGAGTTCACGTCTCAGAATTTCACAGAGTATTGCGGAGAAGAAGGTGTAGAGCGACACATCACCGCACCATACACGCCCCAACAAAACAGCATGGTAGAAAGAAGGAATTGAACCGTCATGGACACAGCAAGGAGTTTGCTGAAGAGCATGCAAGTCCCGGCGAGGTTCTGGGGAAAAGCAGTACGACATGCGGTCTACTTGTTAAGCCGTCTACAAACGAAGGCGCTAGGCGAGCGCACCCCTCACCAAGCATGGAAAGGGAAGAAACCTCATCTGAAGCATTTGAATATGTTTGGGTGCACCACACATGTGAAGACTGTGGGACCAAACCTTAAAAAGGTCGATGATCGGAGTCAACCGATGGTGTACTTTGGCGCCGAAGAAGGGAGCAAGGCACACAGGCTTTACGACCCCCGACGCAGAAAAGCGCATGTGAGCAGAGACGCCATGTTCGAAGAAGAAAAGAAATGGTAGTGGCAAGACGAGAATGGAGAGCCGGAACAGAACTCCATGGAGTTCATACTCGAAGAAGAAGATACAGTCGAGCATGAAGATGAAGAAAGTCCGTTCCAAAGGCTAGCAACACCCAGCTCGACAGAAACCAGTTTGTCTGGAAATATCTCACCACTAGGCTCGCCCAACCCAGGATTAGGAATGAGCACACCGATCCCAATGACAGCTAGTTCGGAAAGAACTACCTCGGGAGACTCATCGATCAAGGACGGACCAACAGGGTTCTGTTCAATATCAGTTGTCTACGGAGAAGCGCGAGAGCTCGATTTGAGCCCAGAAGAGCTCTTGCTGGTGAGCGCTGAGGAACCAACAAGCTATCGCGAGGAAGCCACCGAGAAGGAATGGCAGGAAGCGATGAAGAGAGAGCTGGAGTCCATTGAGAAAAATCAGTCGTGGGATCTTGTCGACCTTCTAAGAGGTCACAAGTCCATTGGTATGAAGTGGGTCTATATGGTCAAGAAGGACTCGGAAAGAAAGATCCTCAAGCACAAGGCCAGACCGATCACAAAGGGCTACGTGCAGAAGCAGGGAGTGGACTTCGATGAAATTTTTGCTCCTGTGGCCAGACTCAACACTGTCAGGCTTATCCTAGCCCTCGCAACTCACAGAGGCTGGAAAATCCATCACGTGGACGTTAAATCAGCATTCCTGAATGGTGAACTAGAAGAAGAAGTCTATGTCGCTCAACCAGACGGCTTCGTCAAAAAGACCGCAGAGCACAGGGTGTACAGGCTGTCAAATGCCCTTTATGGGTTGCGACAAGCACCAAGAGCATGGAACACTCGAATCGACATGAGTATGAAGAGTCTTGGTTTCAAGAATTCTTCCCAGGATCAAGCGGTCTACACGAGGAACAATCAAGACGAGGCCCTCATTGTCGGTGTGTACGTCGACGACCTAATCGTGACTGGATCCAGTGCAGGATGCATAGATGGATTCAAGAAGCAGATGATGAAGGAATTCGAAATGAGCGTCCTCGGACTAGTCTCATATTATCTCGGCAACGAGGTCGATCAGAACAATGTCACGGTGAAGCAGTCGGCTTACGCTATAAAGATCTTGAAGCAGTTCAAGATGGCGGAGTGCAACCCGAGCAAGTATCCGATGGAACCAAAGTTAAAGCTCGGGAAAGATACAGAAGGAACTCTAGTGGATCCCACAGAGTACAGGCGTGTCGTCAGGTCTCAGGTACCTAACCCATACCCGACCAGACATCTCATATGTAGTTGGCATAGTGAGTCGTCACATGGAGAAGCCTACCGGTTTACACCATCAAGTTGTGAAGCACATCCTTCGTTACGTAAAGGGAACGACGAGCTACGGGATCCAGTAAAGAAGAGGAAATGGAATTGAAGAATTGGTCGGTTTTATCGACAATGATCTAGCCGGTGATGTCGATGACAGAAAAAGTACCGGAGGGATGGTGTTTTATCTCAACGGGAATCTAGTCACATGGCATTCAGAGAAGCAGAAAACTATGGCTTTATCGTCCTATGAGGCAGAGTTCATGGCAGCGACCGCAGCGGCGTGTCAAGCATTATGGCTAAGAAATTTGTTGAGCGAGGTCACCGGAAGCGAGCAGAAGCGGGTGACTCTCTACGTCGATAACAAGTCTGTGATCGCGGTGATGAAGAACCCGGTGTTTCATGGACGCAGCAAACACATTGATACTCGCTTTCACTTTATTCATGAGTGTGTGGAGAATTGAGAGATCGTCGTGGAATTTGTTACCACCAAGGAGCAGCGTGCTGACATTCTTGCCAAAGCGCTAGCAAGAGTCAAATTTGCGGAGATGCGAGAGTTGCTCGGCGTGAAGAACCTCAAGCCAAGTCAAGGTTACGGGAGAGAACATTGTGGATAAGCTTGACAAATAAAACTTGATGTGCAAGTTTATAATATAGGTTTATTATTTAAGTTACTTCCTTGGCAATTACACGTGATAAACTTGATGCCCAAGTTTCTTAGGGTCTTTTTGTAATTTCATAAGGTGTTGTCTAGCTATATAAGGACACACATGTTGTAGCATTTTCTCATCTCCAATACAACATTCTCTCTTCAATTTCTCATTCTTCTATATTGGTCTTCATTTCCATTACAGATATATAATAATATATATACGCATCAAAGAAAACGTGAGTGGTACAGATAAAGTGTTATTTTATAATACTTAGTGGCAAAAGTTCCAAATTACTTTGGAGCTAACAATTTGGATAGTCATTAGTCACATGATACCCTAAGAATATTAACTTACTGGAGAATCTTTACTTTCAAATGAAGTGAAAAACCTAATTAAAGAGAGATAGTTATATTATTACCACACACTTGGGAGAAATGTGAAATGTCCTAGTTATACCCACATCTTAAACGTGTTTTTAGATAATTAAGTACTGTAGCATAAGAATTCAGATCAATAATGGTAACACAACATTAATGCATATATCTAATTGTAATATATATATAAATACTATGATATGATGAAAATAAAAGGTAACATACAAGTTACGACTATTAAGTTGCTAGTAATATTTTTTTTTAAATTATGTAAAGATTAAAATTCTCAATGCTTCATCTTTAAATAAAAAAGCATTATAAAATCCAAAATTTTATAATCCATATATTATAATAAAATTTTATATAACGTGTTAGCAATTCAACTCTTTATTTTCATTTTATAAAATAATATCAAATTTAAATTCTTTCTTAAATAAAATATTATAAGAGTATTGTTGGACTTTTGTTTATGCATCTCAGCATTTTTACCTTTAGCAGCAGAGTAGTGAAAATTTAATTGTATATATATTTATCTTAAAGGCTATAAAATTCATAGTACCTCGCTTCTGCTTGCGTAGAGTAGAGCTTCGCGGCGCAGCAGCTTGCTCGGTGATGTCATGCCGCTGGACGAACTTTGTGCTCCTTTGAGACGGGAGGAGTGGACTTGCGCGATAGGAGATACCGCAGAACCGACCGTGACTGTGTTTGCCACAAACCGTTTTCTCACAGCAACGGCAAAGGTAGTCGATCTTGGTTTGTTGGCACTTTATTAGTATAAATTAAAACTGTAATCTTCTCCTCTAATATAAGACAAACAACAAATTATCATTAGAACAGAAATCTATTATAAAAATAAAAAATTCTAATACATTACAAATGGCTTTAACTTAGAATCGGATTCAAGTTTCGGGTCCTGAGATTGACCCGCTGAAGACAACGATGATTGAATGCTGAGTCAACGCAGGTTGACTAATAATCGTCAAAGCTGGAGGCAATTCCGTCGTCTTGGATGAGTCTCCGGGCTGTCGTTGACGATCTTCGGCGAACTTCCCTCGTGGTGGCGAAGTACGGTTTACGGCGAAGCTCCTCGTCTGGGCAAAATCCTTGACTTGGCGGAGCTCCTCGGCCTTGATGAAGCTCCGAGCTAGTCTTCATGATTCTTCATGATCTTCCTTCCTTGGCGAGCTCTTATGGCAAGGGAGGACCTGCAAAAAGGGTAGAATGGGCATGTGTCCCGTCGCCTAAAGTTGGAAGAGGCTGCATACGTATCTCAGTGTAAGAGAAAGGTCCCATATAGTTTAGGGTTAGTGATATACGGCGGGTGAACGACGATGTGGTTTGACTTGTCGGAAGTGCCGTTGTTGGCGGCGCGGGGTGACCCTTGACCCGATGGCTGGGTATTACCGGCGTGATGTGTTCTTCGTAGACCTCGTTGGTGTTGGTGAGCTCACTATCGAACTTCCCTCGTGTTGGCGAAGTACAGCGAGAGCCTTGACCTGACGATGTGTGCTCTTTTGTCGACCTGGACGTGGTTGGCGAGGGCGCCCCACCTGTCAAGGGATGCTCCTTGTCGGGGTAGGTGGCCTCGTCTGATGAGGGGCCTTATCCCAACGAGGGAAGCTCCTTCCTCTGTCAACCTTCTCGGGGTAGGTGACCACGTCTAACGAGGGGCCTTATCCTGACGAAGGGATGCCTCTGCTGACTCGTCGAACAACCTTTCTTGTCGAGACTGAGACTCTGCTTCTAGATCGATCTCAACTCTTAACTCAAGTCCTTTCCCCCCTAAGGATAGACAAGTTTTCTAGGAAGAGAAAGCTAGAGAGAGAAGCTTTGGAAAAAGCTGTGAGTGAGTGTGGAAATGAGGTGGGAAGGCTCCTATTTATGGGAAACCGATTCCCTGAAATTGCACCTTAAGGGCCTGCGAATTCCCTAGATATTACACTTCCAAGGGTCTGCGAATTCCCTGAATATTGCACCTCCAGGGGGCCTGCGAATGTCCTCTCTACAACAGGGGGGGTTTTCGGGGCCCCTTGCCTCGTCGGTGCTTCTTGATTCGTCTTTGATGTCTTCGTAGTCTCGGATTTCACGTCGTGTAGAGTAATTGCAAATTATTCCCTCGTAAAGCTCCGACGAGGGGCTTCATCGCCTTGTCGCCTCGTCGGCTTCGTCGCTTTGTCAACTTCGTCGCCTCGACGGGTTTCTCTCTTCGTCGGCTTCGTCGACTCGTCGCGTCGACGGCTTTGTCGCTTTGTCGGCTTCGTCACCTCGTCGCCTCGACGGCTTTGTCGCTTCGTTAGCTTCGTGGCCTTGACGGCTTCGTCGCCTCGTCACCTCGACGGCTTCGTTGCTTCGTCGCCTTTTGGACCCCGGGCCTCGCCAATGTCTTAGTTTGTCGGCTCCGGGTCTTTGGCTTTGGTGATGGGCCTTGACTTTCCATAACGGGGTTTGACTTTTCTTAATGGGCTTTTACTTTTGTCAAAACGGGCCCAATTTCTATATGTTACGAAAATGCACATAACAATAATCTTAGTTGTTACGAAAATGCACATAACAATAATCTTAGTTGTGATTCTTATTTTTATACAAACCTCTATTTATAGGCCAGCTAGGGAAGTATTCATGAAAAAGCAGAAGTTACAAACTTACCATGAACATTGATACAATTCATGCATTGATAATGTAAGATCAAAAGACTTGTAATGACAAAAGTGTTCACGTTTTGTGATAAACATTATCTATTACCTTTTGGTATTCCACGTGATGTTTTTCATGTTCAACACATAAAGGATATTAATATCGTATTATTATAAATTACATTAAAGACTCTTTGTAATTATTGTTTGTATTATTTTTATATACCAGGTCAGCAACATACTGATAATACAGTCAGTAAAATCTCGGTGAAAAAATAATAATTGTTGTTATATGCATTTTTTTAAAACAAATAAAAATGGGGCCCTCTTAAGCAAAAGTCAAAGCCCATTAGTAAAAGTCAAAGTCCACCGATGAAGTTGAAGACCAGAGGCCCACGACCCAGCGCATTTGGCGAGGCCCGGAGCTAAGAAGGCGAAGACGAACACCAAAGGTCCACGAACCAAAACATTGGCGAGGCCCAGAGCCATAAAGACGAAGAAGACAAAGCCCTTGATGAAAAAAGGACCTCCACGCGAGCTACCTTGCCCCGACGAATGCCTCGCCATGGCGAGCTTCCTAGCGAGGTCCCCCCGACGAATCCTGGCGAAGTGTCTTGCCTTGATGAGTCCCTCGCCCGGCGAAGTACTTTCTCTATGTATATCAGAATGATGCGATTCAAATTGATAAATTCTTAGTATTTAATTTCTCACAATACTGTGATTGTTCGGGGGTCAAATTCTAATTTATCAAACTTCGATTACATTCAAGTATAGCCCAAAGTTGAATACACTCTTGAATAATAATATCAATATAGCAAGAAATAATTGAGAATAGTAATAGATAATTAATTATAATGATTTCATTGTTATAAATTAATTATAACAAATATATTAATCATTATAGCAAGAACTATAGCCATTTTGTAAAATTAATCATATTATGAATTAATTAAATTGGTGATAATACAATGGATAAAAAATTAAATTAATATATAAGAAAAATTACAATTAAATAGACGATAAATAAATTCAAGAAGAAAATAGTAATTCAATTTTAATTATTAATTAAACAGAATAATAAATCTTTAATTTATTTTTCTCGAATTAGGGTTTCAAAATATTTATATATATATAAATATTTATAAATTAAATTAAGAATAAATGAAATCAAAATTAATTTCAAAATATTTATTTTCGTAGTAAGGTTATTTTAAAAAAAAATCAACCCGAACTAATTAAAACTAAAAATTAGACTTGAAATTAAATCAATTTTATTATAAACTTAAATCAATTTCAATTGGGCTCGGGCTTCTTAGTTGGTTCATTGCAAAACCTTAGGCTGCATCTATTTGGGCTTAAGGTCTAGCCCGTGTGCGCCTAGGGCGCAAAACTGGATTTTTGGCCAGACTGCAAGCGAGAAGCAGATCGGCCCAATGGGCTTTGTTTCCGCTTCTTTGCAGCCCAGACTGGAGAACCTCGACCCACGACCATCACACGTGCGGCATCAAGACTTCGCCGGCAATGCGCGCCTCAGTGCGCCGACTTTGCCAGAGCTCCAACAGCTTCGCTGCTTGCTCTGATAGCGCGACGGTTGGTGCAAGGCTTCTCGGGCAGATCTGCCTCGGCCCGTGCGTGCGCTGCAGCGCACGTCTCGCTTCCCGAGCAGCTTGCTGCGTCATCCCTTCCGTTGTTCGTGGTGTGCGGGATTCCTAGGGAAGCAAGGCTTTGCAGCCATCTCTCATCCTGTGCCAAACACCCCTCTTGCCGAATCCCATAATTAGGCCAAAACCCAATTCGCGATTTGGATTTTACTCTGGTCAAAACCGAATAGTTTTAATTCAATTTTAATAATAAAACAAAATTATAGAAAATACAAAAATATTATTTTGATAAAAAAATAATAAATATTTTCCCTAAAATCAATTTTCAAATTAATTTAACATTATCCAAAATAAAAATTTAATCAAAATTATATTTATTGATTCAGAGCTCTGATACCAACGGTTGGTTGTCCAATCCCAGCTAACCGATTTAGACCGATCGTGACTAGATAATAAAATTTTATATGCGGAATAATTAACATTATCTAATTACGTGAACGCGGAGAATAAACTTTGTCCTATATGGGCTGAACTTGAAATTATGTCCCATACTACAATTCCTATTATTTTATCCGGTTTACAAAATCTAATGATTAATTAACTGGTCCCGATCATAGTATTCGATTTTATCAAACAACAAATAATTCAATCTTCATATGATTTCGATTTAGGGTTTGAGCACATAGATAATTATCCAACCAATAAATAAACGTGTACCTTAATTGCATTGTTCGCGCTACGTTCTCTGATTGTGAAACAACTTCGTGCGATTTTCTGTGTGCTGATTTCTCCCAATAGCCTTTCAATGTATGCTCCGGAGTAAGAACACCAGGATGTGTGGGCTCCAGGGATGATGAAAAATCCTTAGGCTCTGACCAGTATCGAATTATCTCTCTATCAGTGATAGAAAAATCATTGAGAGATAGGAGAGAGAAAGCAAAATTTCCGAGTTTTGCGATATCTGATATTATCAAGATTATTGATTTCTATTTTCAGGTCTAGCCTATTTCTAGACTTGAACCAAATCTTAATCAACTAGAGATATTTACTCATTATCTTTAAAAGATAACAAATAATATCAAATCTTATTAAAAAATTTCAAGAAAGATTTAAATCTAAGGATAAGATAACAAATCTTTTCTAGAATCAAATCTTCCAAGATTTATATCTCCCTATTTTCGAATCAATATATAACAAATATATATTATATTAATTTTGAAAATAATATTAAATTCGAAAATCAAATTTAGGGTTTAAATCAAATATAAATATTTTAATTATAATTAATTATTAGTAAATATTAATAATTAAATCCAAAAATTAAAATATACTTATTAATTAAATACTCCATATATTAAATCCACTATTTAATTTATCATGAAATTCGCAACCCTTAAACGGAACCTAATGCGGGTTTCCCGGTATGATTGTTTTGGCCATAACTTTCTCTCTGTACATCAGAACGATGCGATTCAAAATGATAAGTCTCGAATCTAGTCTAAGGATCCACCCTTATTCAATAAATAAATATTTAATGGGGCTTCACTCTTATAGAGTTACAAAGCGGACTAATGGACATATTATTCAAGATTAGGTGAAATGAAGATGTTACACCAAACTTTGGTAACATTCCACTATAGCCCGAAGTTGAATACACTCTTTAATAATAATATTTATATAATCCTGACACAGGAGTCTATCGATATAATCAGATTCTGGTTTTCTAAGTTTTAGTAATTAATATGATTTTCATCAAAGGGTACTAGTTGCCGTTTTGCCCTTTTGATGACACCATCTTTATTCCATGAATCTTATAAACTACTCACTCATCGGTTTATTAAGTCAATTAGTTTTACATGAGTACTTGTTTGTTTCCCACGAAACATAATAAAGAAATCATAAACTTGTTATCCATATCCATATTCATGCAACATATCCCGGGCAACCTTCTGATCCCAAAATGAAAGTGACTGAGAATACCAATGTATTCCGTAATGATCAAATCAAAGAATATGTGAGTGGAACCGTATAAGTCCATGATGCTCAGGACATCAAATGATTCCATCTGATCATCTTTGCGACTTAATCTTACTTTCATCAGTGACGGTCTTACTTGATGATTTCGGGTGTTAAGTCTGTCCATCTAGTATGGAGACGCTCCAATAGCTAGTGACTGTGAAAGGTGCAGGACCAGCACCTGATCCGGTAAAAGATCATCACTTATATGATTTGACTTCACTAATGGTTTTTTACGAATTGGAAGTTCTCACTTTCTAATCTAACCATGGATACCTTGAAGTTTTTAACTTATACAAGTCAAACCTCCTCACACACAGACTCTCTGCGATTACGTTGCATAATTGTAAAACTTTTGTAGCGCTTTTGGACAAAACATTTATTTTACATGTCTTATGATAAGACTATATAAGACTATCATTAATAAGTTGTATATATTTAAAAGGAAAGACATCCATAATATCAGTGAAATGAGATTAACATTTGAATAGAAGGCATATTAAAAATACGTCCAACAATCTCTCACTTGCACTCTTAAGAAGATGCTTCATCACATTTTCTTGAGTCTCATGTCCCACAATGTTCTTGATGTTTTATTCTCTCATTATTTATGGGTAAGACTTAAGTACGTCTCTTATGAGAACTATTATGACTTATGCCGGCCTATTCATATTATATCAATAGTTGAGGTAATATATTTTATCACTTTTATAATGGTTAAGGCTCTCTTGAAACAGTGACTTCACCAATGTTGTTACAGTCTGGTGCTGTTACTTTTCTTTATCCAAAATTAATCTTATATAAATTTCTAAGCCAGACTTCATATGTGTAGAACTTGGACAGTTCCTAAGCCATATAGTCTCCATTTATGGAATATGTGACTAATGTTGCTCAACAACATAACTTTATAATCAATCAATTTAAAAGTGTAATATTAATTTGGGTAAGATACGGCTAAAGTACCTAATGTATATATTTTTTTACGATTATGTACCCAAACTTTATTGTGTTAGCGGATAATGTTTGTTCCGCTAAATTTTGATTTTCATCGTTAAATTTTGCCACATAAGCTGCCACGCCACCCACCCATGTGGAACTTCTTCCGTGGGCCGCTCTGTCTCCTTTATACTTATTCTTGCCCTTCTGTATGGCTCGGCATCCTCCACTGTCTACTTGCCATGTGTCAACAACATTGAAAAAATTTTGTGGGTTGGTGGATTTGAACCTGCGACCTTGGTGAACTCGAAAGCCAAACCCGTAACCACCAAGCCATGTAAATATTAATATTTATATAAAGACATATAAATTGTAAAATGTAAAACATATTTTTTAATAGACATGTAAAACATGTTAAATGTAACATTTGATTAGATTTATATAAATGAAACATGTAAGTAAAATTAAATTGCATATAAATGATTAATATCAAAGTGAATAAAATAAAATAAGATTACATTAAATATTCTTAAAATAAAATTGTATTTTTCAAAATATGATTAAAGTGAATATTTATGTGTTAATGCGTAAAAATGGCCTTATCTTAGAATCGGATCAAAGGTTCGAGTCCCGAGATCAACCCGCTGAACACGTGGATAATTGAATGTTGAGTCAACGCGGGTTGACTTATGATTGTCAAAGGTGGAGCCGAGTCCATCGTCTTGGATGAGTCTCCGGGCTGTCCTTGGCGATCCTCGGTGAACATACCTCTTGGGGGCGAAGTCCATATCGTGGTGAAGCTCCTCACCTAAATTCCTTGGCAAAGTCTATATCACGTCGAAGATCCTCGTCCGGGTAGGTTCCTTGTCTTGGCGAAGCTCCTCGTCTGGGCGGAGTCCTTGTCTTGGCGATATCCACGATTGGGCGAACTCCGGCCTTGATGAAGCTCCGAGGTGGTCTTGACAATTCTTCATGATTCTCTTTCCTTGGTGAGCTCCTACGACGAGGGAGCACTTGCCCAAAAAGGGTAGATTCGGCCCGTGCTCCGTGGCTTATGATTAGGCAAGGCTGCCTACGTATCTATGTTTAAGAGAATCAGGTCCAACGTAGTTCAGGGTTAGTGATAAACGACGAGTGACCGATAATGTAGTTTGACTCGTCGGAAGTGCCGATGTTGGCGGCGCCGGGGTGACCCTTGGCCGCCTGGCTGGGTATTACGAGTGTTAAGTGTTCTTTGTCGACCCCGTCAGTGTAGGCGGACTCGTTTTGACGAGGGCCTTATCCCGATGAGGGATGCTCCTTCTCTGTCAACCTTGTCAAGGTAGGCGAGAGCGCCTTGACCTGACAAGGGATAACTCTTTATCGACCTTGTCAAGGTTGGCGAGGGCGCCTTCACCTGACAAGGGATGGTATTTGTCGACCTGGTCAAGGTTGGCGAGGGCGCCTTAACCTGAAAAGGGAAGCTTACTAACGAGTTTTCGAACAACTTCTCTTGTCGAGACTCTACTCTAGATCTCCTCTTAGACGGGCCTCTGCCAACAAGATCTTAATTCTTACTGTGGGAAGAGAAAACGAGTTTTTCGAAAGAGAAGCTCTGGCGAAAGCTGTGAGTGAGTGTGGAAATGAGGAGGGGAAGGCTCCTACTTATTGGAAAACCTGTTGGAAATCGGGGTTTGATTCCCGACTTCATTACCACAAAATTAGCCTCCGAGGCATCCCGGTAACATTTAAAAATTATTTAAAAGCGGAAAACTTGTTACCGACCCGACGACACAGATTTCGGGTAATTACCATTTCATCAAGATCCGATAAATATTACAAATTTAATATTTCATAAATATTATTAATATTCTAGTCGAATAGGAAATAAATAGAAAGCAGTAAATGGTTGCATTTATTGACCCAATGCATAAGGTCGTACCTCAGTGACGATTTCGGCTGCGCGTTCTAAACTTGGGCAGGGCACCACCGATGCTTAGGGAAACTCCCGTGATCTTCCGGGACATTCTCCTGGAATCCTTGTACCGAAGCTTGGGCTTCGCCGGTAGGACTCCGTCGCAAAATTTAACTGACGGTTCTTTTTAACCTACCAGAGAAAAATATCTCCTAAGCCGAACCAGAAGAGAGATCAGAAGTAGAAAACTCGCAGACCCTGGAGAGAGAGTCAGAGCTCGAGTTTTTGCTCTGGGAAGGGTGTGAAAAATGTGTAGAATGAGCCTCCTATTTGTAGGTCTCAGACTGTAACCGAATTGGAGATTTTTCCTCCTAATTTTCGAATTATATTTAATTAATTAATTCAATCCAGTGGTCCATATTCAATCTCATCTAAACCAGTGGATATAATTAATCAGTGATTTAATAAAATGATAAATACATGATAAGATCAAAATATTTAATCTTATCATCATATTATTAAAATTCGAATTATATATAAATATAAATTCGAATTGTATAATGATTATCTAGATCCAATGGTTTAAAATAAATCTTAAACCAATCCAATGGATAAAATCAATTAGGGATAAAATCAAATACACTAGGGTTTTAATAAAACCCTAATTCGAATTCTTATCCTCATTATTTATATATAGTATTAATTAATTTCTAGTGCGACGGTAAAGATTAAATCTTAATATCGATCCAACGGATATAATTAACTAAGTAAATTCAAAATACCTAAGCTTGGTCACCAAGCTATCAATTTCGAATTAACATTAGGGTTTAAATCAATTATCTCAATCCAACGGTTGATATTAAATCATAACCGATCCAATAGATTAAATTGATTTTAGGGATTTGCTAAAATACCAAAACATTGGGTACTTATGCCGCAAATATGGAATATCCAAACCCTAATTCGAATTAGCTAGGGTTTCATATATCCAAACCCTAATTTGAATTTTACACATTTAATATATATATATGTATTTTATTTATTAATATAAATCTATTAATTATTAATTAATTATTAATAAGATATTACTAATTAAATCCAAATAATTAAATTATATTAATAATTCCTGATCTCAATCCTATTTATAGGTCTCAGACTGTAACCAAATTAGAGATTTTTCCTCCTAATTTTCGAATTCTATTTAAATTCAATTAATTATTTTAATCCAATGGTCCAAACACAATCTCATATAAATCCAATGGATATAATTAATCAGGGATTTAATAAAATGATAAATACATGATAAGATCAAAATATTTTATCTTATCATCATATTATTAATATTTGAATATTATGAGAAACCTACTTATGGTTTCGATTCATAAGTTGCGCACGGGTACTGCTCACTTCTTACCACTGACAATCAAGGGAATCATCATGACTCTAAAGAGAGTTGTGTGATGCCCATGTTTATGATCAATTTACCCTTACTAGTGACTATCATGTTCCCAAAATAATAGTGTATTCTTTAACGGTTAAATCAAAGAACAATCAAGCCAGTATCTCGGACTCAAAATCACTCAGGATTTAGAACTAATATCCATTTGATCATCTATTAGTGACTCAACTTCAATTTATCAGTGACGGTCTTATATGATAACTTCTTGAGTTTAAGTCAGGTTCAGTCCAGTATGAAGACACACTTAGCACTTCTAGTGAGTGTGACACACACATAATCCAGAATAGGATTGTCACTTAGTCACATTAATGACCTTACACGATTAATGAGCTCCCACCCAGTTAATCAGGTCACAGACATTTTGAGTTCATTTATTATGATTATTAATTCTTCCTCACATTGACTCTCTTATGATAATAATAACATAATTGTATCCTTTATTAACTAAGAAAAAACATTCTGTTTTACTCTATCAGAAACTATAATAAGATTAACATAATAAGTATCATCTTTATTCAATGACTTGTCATAATCTTTTACAAATGGATAAATATCTTGTTTAAGGACACATATGTCCAACAAAACCAATTCTCTGAAACTGCACGTCTAGGGGCCTGCAAATATCTCTCCTGCAACAAGGGGTTGCCGCGGCCCTTAGCCCTGTTAAAGGGCTCGTCGGTGCTTCTTGGTTCGTATTTGATCTTTTCTGGTTTTCCGCGAGTTCATATGTTAAATCCGGGGGAGTATTGAGGATTTCCTGGGGATATTCGTTATCTCGGATCTCCTCGTCGTGTGGAATAATTATAAGTGTTGGACATGTGTGTCCTTAAACAAGATATTTATCCATTTGTAAAAGATTATGACAAGTCGTTGAATAAAGATGGTACTTATTATGTTAATCTTATTATAGTTTCTGGTAGAGTAAAATAGAATGTTTGATTCCTTAGTTCACAAAGGATGCAATTATGTTATTATTATCACAACAGAGTCATGTGAGGAAGAATTAAAAACCATAATAAATGAACTTAAAACGTCCGTGACCTGATTAACTGGGTGGGAGCCCATTAATCGGTAAGAATATTAATGGGACAAAGTGACAATCCTATTCTGGATTATGTGTGTGTCACACTCACTAGAAGTGCATTAAGTATGAAGCGTCTTCATACTGGACTGGACCTGACTTAAACTCGAAAAGTTGTCATATAAGACTGTCACTGATAACTTGTAGTTGAGTCACAAAATGATGATCAAATTGATATTAGTTCTAAGTCCTAAGTGATCATGAGTCTGAGCTACTAGCTTGATTGTTCTTTGATTTAACCGTTAACGAACACAAGATATTACCGATGTTCCCAACACTATTATTTTGGGAAAATGATAGTCAGTAGTAAAGATAGTTTGATCATAGACATGGGCATCACACAGCTCTCTTCAGAGTCATGATGATTCCCTTGGTTGTTAGTGGTGAGACGTGAGAGGTACCCGTGCGCAACTTATGAATCGAAACCATAAGTGGTTTGCTCATAAAATTACTGGCTGAGTTAAGGATGAAAATGCATTGAGGGGCATTACGGTAAAAACCGTCTGCTCATGTGTGAGTCATCAAGTGAATGGACAATAACCCGAATTTGATTGAATCTAATGGACACCCTTCTATTATAAGGGAATAATATATACCATATCACTAAAGAGTGCAGCCTCGGATCTATAGTGGAATCACTTCGAGGTTTGACGAACAACTAGCAGTTCGTTGGAGCTTAAGTGATACGGGTCCATGGTCCCCAGGATAGCTCCGTAACAGATGATACGTACGTGATTAAAATACATTCTGGATAATGTTTAATCATTTGGCTCGACTTATAAAACTGACAAGTCTGTGTCAGACGTCAGATAGTTTTATCGTCAGCGTGGCAAAAGTATCTTATTTTGGTACACGGAATTAATCGATAAAAATAAAGTTAGAATTTAGATTTTCGAACAGCACCATGTTGTTGTAAATTAAATTTTAAGCAACTTTGCTTTTTGAACCAAGTCATTCTGACTTACGGTTTGTGATTTATGGATTTCTTAAGTTTATGACTCGGTTCGATAAACTATGAAATTAAATCACATGTCACGAATTTAAATGGTGGTGTTGCACCGTGACATTTAATGTGTGATATTTAGATCAGGTTTTATTAATATAATCTAATTATTTGGATTTAATTATTAATATCTAATTAATAATTAATTAATAATTTAAAGATTTATATTAATAAATAAAAAAATATATTTATATATTGTTACATGTGTAAATTCGAATCAGGGTTTGGAGATTACAAACCCTAGCTAAATTCGAATATGTGAATTGGAGAATTTATATTTGCGGCATAAGTACCTATTGTTTAGTATTTTGGCAAAAACCCTGAAATCAATTTAATCCATTGGATCGGTTGTGATTTAATATCAACCGTTGGATTGAGATAATTGATTTGAACCCTAATGTAATTCGAAATTGAAACATGGTGACCAAGATTAGGTATTTCGAATTTGCTTAATTAATTATGTCCGTTGGATCGGTTTTGAAATTTAATCTTCAATCGTCGGATTAGAAATTAATTAATATTATATATATAATGTATAATTAGAATAATGTTAAGGATAAGAGTTCGAATTAGGGTTTTATAAAACCCTAGGGTATTTGACTTTATCCCTAATTGATTTGATACATTGGATTGGTTTAAGATTTATTTTTAACCATTGGATCTAGATAATCATTATAAAATTCCAATTTTAAAATATATATATATAATATAATTCAAATCTTATTAATATGATGATAAGATTAAATATTTTGATCTTATCATGTATTATTATTTAATTAAATTCCTGATTAATTATATCCATTGGATTTAGATGAGATTGAATCTGAACCATTGGATTGAAATAATTAATTATATTTAATTAATAGAATTCGAATAATGGGAGAGAAAATCTCCAAATCGGTTACAGCTTGAGCCTATAAATAGGAGGCTCATTCTACACATTTTCACACCTTCCAAAGAGCAAAAACTCGAGTTCTCCCTCTCTCTCTAGGGTCTGCGAGTTTTCTGCTTCTGATCTCTCTTCTGGTTCGGCTTAGGAGATATTTTCTCCGGTAGCTTTAAAATAACCGTCAGTTAAATTTTGCGACGGAGTCCTGCCGGCGAAGCCCACGCTTCGGTATGAGGAATCGAGGAGAATATCTCTGAAGATCACGGGAGTTTCCCTCAGCACCGGCGGAGCCCTGCCCAAGTCAGAACGCGTAGCCGGAATCGTCAGTTGAGGTACGCCCTTATGCATTGGGTAAATAAATGCAACCATTTACTGCTTTCTATTTATTTCTTATTCGACTAGATTATTAATAACGATTATGAAAATATTAAATTCGAAATATTTATCAGATCTTAACGAAATGATTGTACCGGGACGCCTTGGAGGCTATTATCGTGGTAAGGAAGTCGTCTTGATACCACCGATTTCCAACAATAAGTTATACCCTTGTCAATATATGACGAAAGTACTTTTTGACCAAGGTCTTCATCAGGCTTGTCAGCCTTGTCGCCTCGTCGGCCTTGTCCGCTAGTCTCCTCGTTGGCCTTGTCGGCTCGTCACATTGTCAGCCTTGTCGGCTCGTCACATTGTCAGCCTTGTCGCCTTATCAGTCCTTTCGCCTCGTCGGCCTTGTCGGCTCTTCGCCTCGTCGGCCTTGTCGCCTTGTTGTCTTGTCGGCCTTGTGGCCTCGTCGGCCTCATCGCCTCGTGGCTTCGTCAGCCTTGTCCCCTCATCGCCTCGTCGGCCTTTTGCCTCTTCGGCCTTGTTGCCTTGTCAGCATTGTCGTCTCATTGTCCTTGCCGAGGTCTTTCTCTTATTCCTCTTTTTGACTCCAAGCCTCACCCATATCTCGGTTCGTCGGCCTCAGGTCTTTGACTTTTGTTGGTGGGCTTTGACTTTTGCCAAAAGGGTCCCAATTTTTCTATGTTACTAAAAATGTACATACCATCGATCCCCCCTGTTTCTTAAGTAATTTTATTGCGCGAGAAACTTTTATTTTAAAACTTAAGGCAATTATTTGGCGAGGATCCGGGTTATTAAAGATTTTAGCCTCCTCTCCATCCTCCCAATGAACTGCAAATTTCCTTTAACTGGGTGTTTGTAAAATATTTTTCGAAAATATAATTCAAGCATAGTCAAAGACGTAAGCAAGAAGTAAATCACAAGTCACTTTTTATGACTTTATTCGATCTTTGGATTTTGGAGGTTCATAGGAGTAATTTGTAAAATGAATGGCTTTTAAATTAATTTTGAACTCTGAAAATAAATCTAAGAAATAGATAAATAAAATCAAGTGACATAATAAATGTGAAAGTAAATAAGTACTTTGAACATAATAATTGCGCATTAAGTTCAAAATTTCAAAAAATTCCTTAATTATTGCGCAATTTTTTACTTGTAATAAATACCGTAAATAAGCAAATAATTGATGAAAACCCGGGAAAATAATTTTTATTTGGTTTTCATGTTTGAAAATTAAAAATGAAACTTTATAAATTTCCAAAGTTTAATTTCCAATGCTTTTTAAATAACCTTTGACAATAACATTTTTCACTAAAAAACGTATAAAAGCTCATTTTTGATCTTTTTTAACCATTTAAAATCAAACATCAACTTTTTAGGCCGCATAGGCTTGTAAAATTCGACAAAAATTAAAAAAAGAAATGAGATTAGGGTAAAATATTACCTCATTCATACCTTTAGGTTTAAGGTGATCCCAACAACTTCTTGGCAAGGACTTGGGCAAGAAATCTCTGAAAGGGCAAGCACGAGCTCCGGGATGACTTCTAGGCGAGGCCTTGGGGGAAAATTTAGGAAAGGTGAGGGCGATCTCCGGGTGGATTTCTGGCGAGTTCTGAGGCAACTTATCTTTTGCTATGGGCAAAAGAATTTATGTTCCTTGAAGAAAAGTGGGGTCCTTTATTTATAGTCTTTGGTCACCCAAAATCCTTCATTCCTGGGCTATGTGAGACTTTTCCTGCACCCTTCAGACTAGTTTTGAGTGTCCATGGGGCCTACCTAGAGCCCCAAGATTGTGTCCTCCAAAAGTGGTCTTCTGGTGTCTGATTTCCAGTCCGTAAAATCATTTGCGTTCCTGAGTCTTGTGAACGTCTTCACATTGTTGATCCTCTCTTTAGCTTCCGTTTTCTGGGAAATGTGGCATTTCCTGTGAGCAATGGTCTTGTTAGGGTATTTCCATCATTTGCTTCTGGAGTCTTAATTGTGCGGCGATGCACCTGGGCTTTGCTTCTCTGGGGGGCTTTAACTTTGGCAATTAGGCGTTTACTTTGTTTATTGAGCTTTGACTTTTTTCTTTCGGCCTACATTTTTAATAAGTCGAAATATATGCATAACAACTTATATTTTAAAAGGGTTATTAGCGGCACAAGTACTCAACTTGTTTAGAAATAGGGCGACATAGATCTAACTTACAAAAACCGTAATAAAAGTACTCAAGTTCAGTTTTTTTGGCAGATGGGTAGACCTCAACCACTTTTCCCATTAGTTTTTTTTTGTTTTACTATTTCCGCCAGTGATGACGTCAAAAACACAAGACGCGGTTCTATTGAGGAGATGAACTTATAATTCGAGAGACAAAATGAGAAGGAAAATAAGAATTTGCATTGTTGATGTTCCAAGATTCTGTGTTTACATCATGTTTAATTTGATGTTCGTGGTTGATTTGATCATTGAGTTTATTTTTTATTTATTTGATCGTAGTAAAGGAATAAAAATATAAATTAGTTCATACTTGCATTTAAGAGCATAGAATCAGCCAATATATATATATATATATATATATATATATATATATATATATATATATATGATCCGTGTGAAAGAACATATGCCAAAATTAATTATATATATATATATGATCCGTGTGAAAACAAATATGCGAAAATCATATATATATATATATATATAGAAAATGCATTGAGAGGAAAATTTAGAAATTAGGCTTTATTTGGTGTCTAAGTCTAAGCATGAAACTGTCTAAGGCTTTTTTCAAAACCTAGAAACTGTTTAAGCCAATACCAAAAACGGTCCAAAATGAGGAAAAAAACTATCGAACCAATATATCATACTTTTTTCAAAGTGTCTACAAAGATGTACAAAAGAGTCCATATTTATGTTAAAAAGCGTTTAACTACATATAGACTTGTAATTTCAACTAGTTAATAATTTGATGAACTTTATTTTGAAAATTTAGAAGTGTCTACTTAGGCTTTATTTAGTGTCCAAGTCTATGGATGAAACTGTCTAAAGCTTTTTCCGAAACCTAAAAAATGTCTAAGCCAATACCAGAAACGGTACAAAATGAGGCAAAAATCGGTCTAACCAATATTTCGCACTTTTTTAGAAGTGTCTACAAAGATGCACAAAACAATAATTTTTTATGTTAAAAATGTGTCTAACTATATTTAGAATTGTAATTTTAACTTGTTAATAATATGATGGACTTTATTTTGAAAATTTCAAAGTGTCTACTTAGGCTTTATTTAGTGTCTAAGTCTATGCATAAAACTGTCTAAGGCTTTTTTCGACCCCAAAAAGTGTCTAAGCCAATACCAAAACGGGTCCAAAATGAGGCAAAAATTTGTCTTAACCAATATTTCGTACTTTTTTGAAAGTGTTTACAAAGATTCACAAAATAGTCATTTTTTATTTTAAAAATTGTCTAACTATATATAAACTTGTGATTTCAGTTAATAATTTGATGGATTTTATTTTGAAAATTTAGAAGTTTCTACTTAGGCTTTATTTAGTGTTCAAGTCTATGCATGAAAGTGTCTAAGTCTTTTTTCGAAACCAAGAAACTGTCTACAAAGATACCAAAAACAGTCCAAATTGAAGCAAAAATTGGTCTAACCACACAGAGAGGGGTGAAAACAGTAAGTAAAAAAAAATGGTAAAAGAGGGTATTTTTGTCAAAATTATGGTAAAAATTGAGTTGGAGAATAAATTTTCAGATTTATTAAAGTGAGGAAGAAAAGGGGTAGAACTTGCTTTTTGGAGGATTTTTTTTCAAGCTTTCCTATATATATGTATATGATCCGTGTGAAAGAACATATGCCAAAACTCGCCTACTATAATAGGCATGAAAGCCAGCGTACGTTACTAAAATTAGTAAGTCAATGGACGGTCGTGAACACAAAAGTAACGACTCACTCATTGACAGAGAAGAAGCTTAAATAGAGTCACGGTATTTTCCAGGAAGTTTTATTGGAAACTTGACCAAATTTCAAACAATTGAATGAAGAAATACACAATTATCTTTGG
The DNA here is from genome assembly GCA_954871525.1 of Parietaria judaica. Taxonomy (NCBI): domain Eukaryota; kingdom Viridiplantae; phylum Streptophyta; class Magnoliopsida; order Rosales; family Urticaceae; genus Parietaria; species Parietaria judaica. The sequence continues at coordinate 8,330,608 of OX940868.1, forward strand.
AGACAATGTTTACCCCATTGTGCATAATTGAAGAAAATGAGGAGTGATATTGAGGAAATTAATTAAGTAGATTGATACGTGCTCAAAGATCAGTAAACGGGAAATTGAGAGTTTTCGGTCAACACACAAGCACAATCTCTGAACGATTTAGTTTTTAAATATTTCTTGACTATCTTTCTCATTCTTCACAACTTTCTTAAACAGAACATGTAATTACAACTTAGTGGATATCAATAATATGAGCAATAATTCTAAAAATGTGTGGGTATCAATGATATACAGTAAAACCTCTATAAATTCATATTGTTAGGACCGGCAAAAAATATTATCTTATCGGATTATTAATTAACATATAAATTAATAATTTATTAATTTATACATTAGTGAAGAAAAAATATTATTAATCAAGTATAATTATATAAGCATTTTTACTAACAAAATATTATTTTAATTTATTACATCGAGAATATTAAAGTATTAATATTAAGAATATCAGGAGAGATTATTATGATTTAAATTATTTTTATTAGAGTATTAATGTCAGAATTATTAGAGAGTCTAATGATATTAAAGATGAATAACAATATCTTCTTAGAATAGTGATAACTAAAGCTATAATAATTACAATAGAATCATATTTTAAGAAGAATACATGATTAGAGATATATTGTTATCTTTTTATTCAATATGATTACACAAATATTTATGTTATATTTTATTTATAGTGATTTTATAATTATTTATGTAGCTTTTTTATACTGAATTATTAATTAATATATCACTTGGGACCTATATAATTTTTTTAAAAATATCTTATAAATTTAGCAAATTATTAATTCAGCTATTTAGGCCTGAATTGGGACCGGACAAAAATATTATTTAATCGCGACTATTAATATATCGAGTATTAATTTATAAAGATTCGGTACAAAATATAATACGGATTGTCACATTTATTTTTACTAATTCGGCCTGAGTGTTTGTGTTTGTTGTCCCGGTCTATGTTACAATTACAATTTTTTTTCCAGTTGTTGATGTCGTTTTTTGGATCAAACGCTGTTGAGACCCAAGTTGTGTATTTTGGGCTTGGCCCAAAGTCGTTGGTGATGTGGCGGGTTTCTGTTGATTCTTGGATGGGCCTTGGATGGCTTTGTTGCGAGGATAACAGATTTTGTTGTCAATTATCGTTCCTCCTGACCCCGTTGACTTTGGGGTGGTCGTCGTTGACTTCAGGGTGAGGTTTTAGTTGACCGATTTGGGGGCCCTGAGCAGGTATTCCTGGCACTAGCCTTGTCAAAGGTCTCTTTTCCGTTCGGGGTCCTAGGCGACCCGGGTTACACACTACCTGTTACCTCAGGGCCAGAGGCCGGGGTTACAGGTCCGGGAACCGCTCAGATTGTAGGTACCGGCGAACGGGGGAATTATATTGACCAGGGAGTGAATCCTGGGAGGTTAGACTCTCGTCCTGATATGGCCTCTTCTAGTCCAGGCAGGAACTGTCCTCGGAGTCCCGGTATTCTATTCAGATCCGGGAACTAAGAGACAAAACTTAGGCCGCGCTGATCTAAGAACAAGGGCATGCGGGGTCATGGACCTTCCCTAGGATTTTCTCCAAGGGATTCTTCTCAGAACGATCCCTCAGCCGTCCGGATCTTAGTGGAAATTCTCCTAAGTCGGGCTCCTCGTCCTGAATTGTGGGCCCAGTCTCGTGTCCCCAGGCTATACCCTCAGCCACGCAATGGACTGGGGAGATAGACTCGGCACCGTGTAAAACTGGGCCTATCAGGCGGACCAAGGACCAAGTAGGAATTTCACCAGGGCTTCCGCTTTTCGTAAATCTCTCACTTTTTAGGACCTGAAAAATGGGAACACCCGATGTCACGGGAAATAGGGGGGGTAGGGGGGGTACCCCCTGATTCACCTCCGACGCTCAACATTAGAACGGTATTTGAGGGGAGGCGAGTATATCGGGGGTAGAGAGAGAGAGAGAGAACTCGTGTCTAGTGAGTTCGAATGAGTTACCGTTTAACTGAACTGAGCTTCTATTTATAGTAGGGCCCGGGGGCCCACGTCTAATAAAATATTGTCCCAGGAGCCCCCGGGCAATTACTTATTTATTTTCAGGTCCCTGGAAAAAGTTAGAGCGATCCCGGCCGTCCGAGCAGGATCGGACGGCTACGCAGCCCCCAAAGGGGGTCACTTGCCTGCTCGGGATCAGCCAGGGCCCATCCGGGCCCTACGCGTGGCTCTTCCGAGCCTTTCCCCTTGCAAGTGGGCGAGGGGAAGCCCACAAGTGGGGCTGGCGGGCGATCCTGGCCCTCCACGTGGCCGATCGCTGCCAGCCCCTCGCAAGTGGGGCGAGTAGTGGGCTCAGGTGGGGCCCGCATGGGGAGGCAGCCTCTGGGCTCGCCATGTGGCGTGATCCTGGAGGTTGTTGCCTTCGTGGGTCCCACCGAATGTCCTCCGGCCTCTTTTTTGTTCCCGGAGGCTGTTTCACAAATTTTATGTCGTTTTTGGGTGTTTTCATATTTTTACGAACACCGGGACACTTTGTTTTTCGAGAACGGGTCTCCGGAGGGAGTTTTGGGTTTTAAGATTGATTTAATTAATTCATAATCTTAATTAAAAGATTAATTGAATCAATTAATTAATTAAAGGGAATTAGTACGATAATTCCCGTTTTAATTAATTAATTTATGAAAATTAATCTCGTTTTTAGCCGTAACACCAGTCATTTTATTTATGTTTTCGTGGTTATTATGTAACCTATATTGTAAATGACATGCATAGGGGTTAGTACTCTCAATACTCCGATATCGTGAATTATAACTCTGATATTGGTGAAATTAGAACTGGACAATTGAGAAATTAGTTTTTTTTTTAATATGCATAGATTGAAACAAACGTGGAAGACAGCATTAGGCGGTAAAGAAACAAACGTAGTCCATAATTAATATTTTTTAATATGCATAGATTGAAGGCATTTTTGTTATATTGGAATAAGTGTGTATTATAAAATTTTAGCATTTTTGTGTATAAATTATTTTTGAAATAAATTCATGTCTGGTTATTGAATTTCTCTAAATCTTTATTCATTTAAAGCAATTTTAAATATAAGATAGAAATAATTCAATCATTTTTAAGTAAAACTTGTAACAGAAATTCATCTTCAGTAAATTCTAGGAAAACGAAATATATAATTGTACTTTATGATTTCAATACCTTAAAATTGTCTTAACTAAGTGAGCTTTGGACTTTTTTTTTTTTTTTTTTTTTATGTTAAGCCCAAAGGACCGCTAATGAATAGTTAGTAATAATACCCTCCGCATAGTAATCGGAAAAACCGCATAGTCATCGGGAAAACGATTTTTACCCTCCGCATAGTAATATTACCGTTTTGAACCCGAAAAATGTGCTTTTTTGCACCAGGAAAATTATATGATTTTGATGCGGACCCGAGACTTCGGTACACGTATCATCGGAGAAAAATGACGGAAGGAGCTTCATCAAGTGGCTAGAATCTAGAGCGAGAGCGGGTTATTTTATTTACGATTTTTGTTGAGTCCATTTTAATTATTGTCGCGTTTGTCGTTTAGCGTTTTAGTTATTTTTGGATCTTTCCGGAATTAGAAGTTTCCCGTTTGGGAAGACTTTCCCGAATTGATATGGCCTATATATAGGCGAGTTAATGAAAAAAATAATCAGCTTCCAAGTATAATTTTAATCCTTAATCAAGGATTAGGGTTATCGGAAGACTTTCTCTCTCTCTCTGTGTTATCTCACGTACAGGTTCGAAGACGGCTCGCGGTATTCTTGGGCGAGGAGGAAGGTCATCACGTTCCTCTCCCGAGAGGAGCTCACCACCGATCACGCGATCCAAAACCCAGGGTCGCATCAATTTGGTATCAGAGCCATTGACGATGGGAGACTCGACAGACACCGGAACATAGGGGATTGATCCCCGTACACAGCACGCGATCATGACCGAGATCGCCGCATCGGAAGCCCGCCAATCGGCGAAGCTGGTCCAGATGCTCGAGGCGATGGAAGAACGACAAGCGGCTCACATGGCACAATTATTGGGCCGTAATTCTCAGCCAAACAGCCCTCGAGGAAAAAACAAGGAAGGAGAAAACGGGAAAGAAGGGTCGAGCTCGCCATCAGCCCTAACGGCGACGCCACCTGTGGTGCTTCATCCCAGGCCAACCGAGGCGAACCCCTTCAAATCCAACGATGTCAGGTTCTATGATGCACAACGCGCCGCCATGTGCGCTTTGTGGAAGAACGGTAGAATCGGAACGAGGAATCTCGGCGACATCGACAACAGCAAGCAGTGAGTGAGGTGGGCCCTGGGGACCAACGTCGAGGAAGGGAACACCCTCTGGGGGTGGACTCTATGGTCGAGATTCCGGTGGGGCTTGGCCAGCCAAGCCAATCGGGAGGAACGATCACGGGAACTCGGGAGATCGGGGAGAGTCACACTCGCACGACAGTTCCCAAAACCGATCTGCTGTGAAGGTCCAGCCTAGGGATTTCCCAAAACCGACCCGGCGAAGTGGTTAAAAATATCCTAGAACTACTTCGAGGACCAACGGATTTACGGGGACGACGATATGGTCCGAAAATCACGTGGGGATATGGTAGAAACGGCAAGAGAATGGTACGGCAACGTAAGATACCTCGTCGAAGATCGGCTCTCGTGGAAGGAGTTTCAAGAACACATCATGGATCGCTTCGGTCTTCTGTTGTTGTCAAATCCTCTCAAGGAGCTCATCAATCTCCGCAAAACCACCACCGTCGAGCTCTATTGTAAGCGTTTCGAACAACTCGCAAATAAAAGTCACAAACTTTCGAGTTTAATTCAAATATGGCTATTTTGTGCGGGATTATAAGACAAGGTTAAGCGAGTGGTGGAGTATCACAAACCGGGAACCATCTTCGCCGCCATGAAGTTAGCTCGGAATACTGAGTATCAACTACCACCGAAGAAGGTACCGCGCTCTTTCGGGGGCTACACCGCTACGGCGTTACTCCGCACGGTCAACCCAATCTACCGACACCGTGTCGACCATCATCCAGCCCGTACCGACCCAAAATCGGCTGAAACTCGGACTAATGACGCAAAAACAGCACCCGCGAAGAAGGTATGGAAGAGACTAACCAGACCGGAGATTCTCGAGCGTCGGAAACAAGGTCTTTGCTTCAACTGTGACGACATGTTTACGGTCGGGCACGTTTACAAACCCTTGATGTTCTACATTGCCCATGGGAGCTACGGACTTGGACGAGGTCGAAGAAGATTTCGCCGAGGAGGATTTTTCCTCGGCTTCGATTTCTTCGCGTGCCTTCCTCGGTAAAGTAGCGGCAAAGACTTTTCAAGTGCGCAATGAAGTTTAAGGAAAGCAAGGGTGGACGCTTCTCGACACGGGAAGCACACACAACTTCATCAAGAGGAGATTCTTGGAAGACCTAGGGCTGCCTATGCTTCGGAAACCCGGGCTCTCCGTCGAGCTTCCGAATGGAGGGCGGCTAATTATCGAAGGTTATTGCAAAGGTGTTCCGATGTCGGTTCAAGGGCATGAGTTCAGCCAATTGCTTTGTGATTCGCTCGAGGGTTTCGATGTGATCCTCGGGATGGCGTGGCATAATGCCCTCGGACAAGTTTTTTGGGACGGTTCGGCGCACACCGTTTCATTTACAGCCGGTAATACGAGGGTAGTTTCGAGCAGCGAGACGACCTATAAGACCGAAGCACCACGACTCAACCATCTCGGCGAAGGACAAGTTGACTTGGAAGATCGGTTCGAAGACGTGGACGAGATATTCATGACCCCGAATCCAATACTTTTGGTGGAAGAGTGAGAATCTGCCAAAGCACGAAAGCGGGAGAAGTTAGCGCTTTGGGCACTTGACAATGGTGGAGCCGAGAGTGTGATGAGCAAGATCTTGGAAGTGTTTGAAGATGTCTTCGCTGCCCCGGCAGGACTACCACCTCCACGCTCTTGTGACCATCGAATTCGACTTCTCATGGGGACTGAGCCGGTGGCGGTTCGTCCATACTGCTACCCACATCTCCAAAAAGACAAGATTCAGCGCCAATGCAACGAGATGCTTCGTCTGGGGATCATATGACGCAGCAACTCACCGTTTTTTTCTGCGGTTCTCGTCATCAAGAAACACGATGGCTCGTGGAGATTTTGCATTGATTTTTGCGAGCTTAACAAAGGAACCGTAAAAGACAAGTTCCCGATTCCGGTGGTTGACGAGCTTCTAGACGAGCTTCATGGCGCTCGATTTTTCACGAAATTGGATTTAACCGCGGGATATCATCAAGTGCGCATGCACGAAGCGGACATCAAGAAAACGGCGTTTCGGACGCACCATGGACATTTTGAGTTCCTTGTCATGCCGTTCCGGCTTTCTAATGTTCCCTGCACTTTCCAAGGCCTTATGAACTCGGTCTTTCAAGATATGCTAAGGAAGAACGTCTTCGTTTTCTTCGACGATATTCTCGTTTATAGCAAAACCGAGGAAGAGCACATCGAGAATCTTCGAGGAGTTCTAACAAAGTGTCGGGAGAATGGGCTTTCATTTAAACGGAGTAAATGCGCCTTTGGAAAGGAGGAAGTCGGCTATCTCGGGCACGTAATTTTGGGCAACGGCGTCCGTGTTGGTTCGGCCAAAGTGAGTGCCGTGACGTATTGGCCACAACCTCGGACTGCTCGGGGCGAGCGTGGATTTCTCGGACTCTCGGGCTACTATTGCAGTCCCGCTTACGAGCCTTCTACGACGTTCGGGGTTCAATTGGGACGACAAGGCTACGAGGGCCTTCACCGAGCTTAAGTCCGCGCTCTCCGAGTCATCACCGGTTTTGGCTTTACCGAACCTCTCGGAGACATTTATTGTGGAGTGCGACGCTTCGGGCACGGGAATCGGAGCAGTTTTGCAGCAAGGCGGATATCCCAACGAGGAGACCCCACGACTAATGCAACCCCACTGCCAACGATCTTTGAAGTTCAAACAATCCCGGAGAAGCCGTTGAAACTCCTTCGAGCGAGGAAGCGGCTTGGGGAACGTGAAGTCTTGGTGAAATGGACAAGTGGAGGACCTGAATCAGCTTCGTGGGAGAAAGCTACAGCGATTGTGGAGGCATATCCGGACTTCGAGCTTGAGGACAAGCTCGAAGTCGAGGAGGGGAGTAATGATGCGGACCCGAGATTCCGGTACACGTATCATCAGAGAAAATGACGGAAGGAGCTTCATCAAGTGGCTAGAATCTAGAGCGAGAGCGGGTTATTTTATTTACGCTTTTTGTTGAGTCCATTTTAATTATTGTCGCGTTGTCGTTTAGCGTTTTAGTTATTTTTGGATCTTTCCGAAATTACAAGTTTCCCGTTTGGGAAGACTTTCCCGAATTGTTATGGCCAATATATAGGCAAGTTAATGAATAAAATAATCATCTTCCAAGTATAATTTTAATCCTTAATCAAGGATTAGGGTTATCGGAAGACTTTCTCTCTCTCTTTGTTATCTCACGTACAGTTTCTAAGACAGCTCGAGGTACTCTTGGGCGAGGAGGAAGGTCATCACGTTCCTCTCCCGCGAGGAGCTCACCACCGATCACGCGATCCCAAACCCGGGGTCGCATCAGATTTTTAACCGTGTAAGGTTTAATATACATCGTGATAGTGGCTCCCTACGTAAAACTTATAAACACAGTTTGTATGATTGTTCATGAACTTCGTATGGAAACATTAAGTTCTCGACTGTTACGAAAGATTTTAATCGTATAGAAATTTCGTTGAGATTGATATGGTTAATCATGACTATGAATCTGCATAGCAGGTCAATTCTATCATTTCGAGTTTTCCACGGCCTTAGGCAAAAGTTAAATAATTAAAAACGGTTATCGAGATCAGCGATAGAACCAACCCTCCAACTCAGTAGGGTCATGATTAAATTAAAAAAAATGATCATAATTTGCCGAAAACATTGTCTCATTATAATCATGTCTTTTACAATACGTAGGGACATATGTTTTTATTCATACACTAATCATTAATTAATATGATATATTAAAAAAATACTTAAATTTATTAAAATTTAACTAAAGACATTAATTCAACAAGAGAGAGAATTTATTTAAATTGGTGATTAACTTGAAATATTAATTTAACTAGCGTTTATTATATAATCATTGTTAATGCAGAAAATTAGATATCACACTTGAGCAGCCCAATAGCTTGGTATGGGCCGGGCCCAATACCGTTTGTTGACTTCTAGTAGGCTTTAGAGTGTTGACCCCTCGCACTTCGGGTCAGACGAACCTTCCAGTATCAGTGGACCAGTAACCTGAGCATTGTCCGTTGCGTACAACCTTGTTGCCAGTAGCAGACTAGGATGGCTTACAGCCAAGGGATTATACTAGGGACCTTGTTGCTACCCCCTTATTCGCCTCTGACGCTCTGCATTAGAATAATACCCGAGGGGCAGGTGTTTTAGAGGGAGTTGGAGAGCTCTAGGGAGAGAGGAAGTCGATTTTTAATGAGTTATCGTTGAACTAACTGATCTTTTATTTATAACAGGGTCCAAGGGTTCAAGTACAATTATAAACTGCTCCATGAAGCCCCCAGGACAATATTTTATAGTTTTTCAGGTCCCCCGAAGGTTATAGACCAATTCCCGCTAGCCCTATCTTCATCCGAGCCTTCACGCTCCCCGCTGCGCGTGAAGGAGAGGACCTCCACCCTTGCGCCATGTGCAGCACCCAAGTGGGTGTGCAAGTGGCAGTTCCTGGATGGTCTTTGGTGCCTGTGAGGCCCACCCGAAGTGCTCCCAGACCCTTTTTTAGGGTTATGCTGGTGTTCCAAAGCCATTTTTATTATATTTATGTCGTTTTTGAGTATCTCGGTATTTTTAGGAACATCTAGACACTTTATTTTATGAAAATGGGCCTCCATAAGGCATTTTAGGGTTATTACATACGAGTTTCTTTCTTTCTTTTGATAGTAAAGAGTATTAAAATTACCTAATATTATGATTCATAGTATTGAGGAATTGAAGACATTAAAAATCCTTAGTGTTTTGTACTTGTATCCACTATAAAATATATTAAATATATAAATTTTGAAAAGAAAATCTAAATAAAAATTTTGGATGATTTTTTGTTTTATAGATTCTTAAACACTTTATGATATAAAAAAATAAATTGACAAAAAATTTAGTTGTATATATAAATATATAGAACTAGAAAATTATGATGATAATTTATATAAAATTTCATACCGAAAAATTATATGTTTTATAAGTACATGTTGTTGAAATTTTTCGGCCCCCCCTATCCAAAATTCCTGGATCCGCCACTGCAAGTGGGCGTGCAAGTGGCATGCTGGCAGACCACCTTGGCACGTGGAGGCGCTAGCTAGGTGAGTGGAGGGTGTAGCTGCGACGTCGCAGTTCCTGGGTGGTCTTTGGCGCCTGTGGGGCCCACTTGAAGTGCTCCCGGACCCTTTTTTAGGGTTCCGCTGGTGTTCCAGAGCCGTTTTTATAATATTTATGTCGTTTTCGAGTATCTCGACATTTTTAGGAACATCTAGATATTTTATTTTACGAAAATGGGCCTCTGTAAGGCGTTTTGGGGTAAAATTAATAAAAAAAATGATTAATCAAATAATCTTTCTTTATTAAATATACTCTATAAAAATATCCCCCAAGAATATTATTCATACTTTTCAATTTCACATTCTTATATATAAAAAGAATTACATTATTCTATAAGTTTTCTTTCCTATAGGCTTATATTTATTTTAAGGAATCTTATAACTTTAAATCGTTATAAGGATTTGAACTATGCTCCTTAGAGGGTTAGGGTCTGAAAACAAAACATGGTAACTACTAAGCCACTATCAAAGCTATGATATGTGCCCGTGCCCATTCTGGGTCGGTCAGTGCTGCCTCCGTCCGTGATCAAGATGGAAAAGAAACAAAACTAAGAGATAAACATATGAATAAATTATACAATCACTAGTTTCAATATTTAATTCATTTCTGTTTAAATAATATATATACTATATGTGTAAAATATGTTTTATTACTTAATCTTATAATCATTTAATAAAGCAAAAAAAAAAAAAACAATGGATAAAAAAATATGATATATCAAATTTTCCGGTGACCGCCGTAAAAAAAAACTCGTGTATCATTACAAAATTGTATAGGATTGACTTTAAATATTTTTAAAAAAATATATATATTTACAATAGAAACAGAAGGAACCAATGTATGACCGAGTGGTACTACATGAATCTTCAAGAGATCTGAGCTTCAATTTCAACGTGACTAAAAAATTGTATGCTCATATATAATCTTGATCAGTTCTTACAGTGCAAATGTAGTGACTCAAACATAAAGTGAAAATATTGATTTCTTGGTTTACTATTGACTATTGAGCTACATTGGTATTGTTTTTGTTTTTTTGTTTTTTTTTTTATTTATTTATTTTTGTTTTTGAGGCTTAGTTTATTATATTTTAAGAAAACAATTTCTTATATATGTTTTTCTTTTTTTTCAACAGGGCCTTGGGACTCAGGCTAGAGCTGCACATAAACGTCGCCAAAATCACCCACGACGCGTCGCGACGTTTCTTGGGAGATCGCGACGTTCACGACTTTTTGCTGAAAATCGTGACTGATCACGATTTGCACGTGTGGTCGCGACGTGGGTAGGGCTGATCCGCGCACTCGATCGGACGGCCAGGATCTCGCCACGTCAGCGATCCGATGAGTGTGAGGTTTTGTGTTTGTTTTGGGCGTAAATTCCTATATTTTTACCCGAATTTTAAAAAAAGTTCACCCACCACAATAATTATTCACCCACCCCACTATCTCCTCAAACCCTAAATACCACCCTTCCTCCCTCATTTCCTCACCAATAATCTTCCATCTCTCTCTCAATTCTCAAAGTTCTATAAAGTTCTCAAGTTCTCTATTATGTCTCGAAGAAGCGGTAATTCCGGGGGTCGAAGGACGGCTAGGAGATTGGAACCCCACTTTCAAATCGGGGATCAAGACCAACCTACGCCCGACGGCTACATTCCCGTTATGCTACCTGAAGAAATATTTCCTTCCCCACCAAATCCAGATTATCCCGATGATACGGTACGGTCTCTACGACTTAGTCTAGTCCGGGCAATTTGGTCGACGCGGTACATCAATTAAGGGCGGGAAACAACGATCCGTTTTTCGCCCTCATGCTTCAACAACAAGGCGGTCAAGAAGTCAAACACCCCGACGAAGACAAAACTCAACGCGCCAATGATGCCGACTTTCAGGAAACCCAACACGCCGATGATGCCGATCTTCTGACGCCGCCTTCTATTCATGGCTGCGTTGTCGGCTCATACCACCGCGGACCTTCCCATCAAAAAGCCGGTGAAGCCTCCGTCGGCCGTCCTCGACGTGCTCGGACCGGGTAATAATTAATAAAACTTAGTCGTTTTTTTATTTTAATAATAAGTAATAATTATATTATTAGTTTAATTATTTTTGTTTAATTAATTAATTTGCCACGTCTCTTGAAAGTCTTATTATGCTCTGTGGTTGCGGTTCCGACTAATCTTCCACATCTGAAGCGAATTTCTTGAGATTCAATAATCATTTAAATCATATTAGTTTAATTAAACCTTAAATGGTTAAAAAAATGTAATTTGCATGTGTGGTTATAATTATAAAGTTCTTATTGGATAATGGTGTCTTAGAAAGATTGGTTTTTAAATAAAGTTTGCTTTGCAATCTCCTCCAAGCTAGCCTGGGAACCTCGGGGAGTTCTGTCTTGAAAAGCTTGGGCCTAAAGCGAGATCAAAGCATCCTTTCTAGTCGATCTGGCCGTGGAACCTCGGGGAGTTCCGTCCAAAAGAGATTGATAATTATTTTCACACATACAAATTACCTTTTTTAACCATTCAAGGTTTAATAAACTATATCAAATTTAATCAAAATTAATATGATTAATATTTAACTCTAGAATATTCCTTTTGTTTTTCAAAAGAGCAAATTCTACGGGCTTGGCGTGGGGAAGACCAAACACTGCGCCAGTGTGGAACTTTTTTCACGAAGATCGACGTTTGGAGGATGGTCAACGAATTAAACTCGCGACGTGCAAAAAGTGCGGGCACACTCTAGATGCTATGGGTGACCATGGAACCGGCTACTTGAAACGACACGCATGTCATCAAGTGGTGGAATAATGAACGGGAAAGATTCTCGATATTGGCGAGAATGGCGAGGGATGCACTGTCCATCCACATTTCAAGCGTTGCTTCGTAGAGCGCATTCAGTATTGCTCAGAATATCATCGACGATTGGAGGTCGTCAATAACCAACACACACCTCGAGCAAGCCGTGGTGTTGAACGATTGGATGTTCCGCAAACCCGTAATCGGCCAACGTTCTGAACCAACCGAGCTTGAGCTTATGACTGAAAGGTTTAACGCCTGGTTCCCCGAGTGATGCAAAGTTAGCGCCAATAATGATGTGCTCTTTCTCTCTTGGTTTTTAGTTCCTAAGGAGGGTTTTACAAAAGAGGTTTTATTGAGGCATCTTGTAATGTTTACACTGAATATTACAACTTTCTTCCACCTTATTGTAATATTCACAATGAATAATACAACTCTTGTTTTTAATATCTCGTTTTGTTATATTTATTTATTTGTTATTAAATTTTTAAAAATTAGAATATGTTACAAATTTACATTTTTAACACTTAAAGTCGGCTAAAAACTAACATAATTAAAAATTGGAACCAAATATACAACTTTTTCCGCAACAATAAAAAACTACCACTCTCTCCCTTCCTCTTCAAATCGCGACCAATTCGCGACTGCCCGCGACCAAACACGCCACGATGCATCGCGACGTTTTTTCTCGCGATTTTGGCGACTTAATCGCGACGCGTCGTGGGATCGGGATGTGCAGCCCTAGACTCGGCCAAGGACTGGCCGACCATGATGCATAAGTCAGACTGAGTTGTCATGATAAAAAAAGAAAAAAAATCAATGGAACAACAAGCTGTTAAAAATTGTCTCAAAACTTTAAATGCCCTAATCCAACCAAACCTAAAGAAGAAATTATATATATATATATATATATATATATATATATAAGCTGAACTGAATAAAAAAAATTAAACTACATGTTATAACTTATAATTAATTATATAAAAAATGGCTCTAAATCCATACACATCTGTTATAAATTGAAAAATAATCTTAAAATTACACTTCCATTCCTATAAAAGAAATAATGTTACACTTCCATTCGCAGTGCCACTAAATCGTAGCGAAGAGACAATTTGTGCCACTTTTCTTAGAAAGGGATTACTTTCGAATTAAGTATTTGTAATAACATCATAATGTAGATCATCATTAGCTCAAATTGTAACCCAATTGCAAGGGATGATACTTTCAATTATATGTCTTCAAATATGGTGAACAATATATATAAGAATTATAAATTATAATGAACACTGAATGTTGAGTCTCCAGTGATTTTAATTTAAAGCTTCTAACAAGCAGACCCTACATAAGCTTAGCGAGTATACATTGCTGAAAAATGATACGGAAATAATTTGAAAAAACATTTATGCATAATTACACAAAGGATTATATATAATTATATATCATCTTTATATCCTTAACGAGGATATTTAAAAATCTCTATGAATAAAAATCTCCCCTTTTTTCTCGATATATTTCATAATACATAATAAAAAAATTATTATGAAATGAATTGTGAGCCAAATAGAAATTCACAAAATAATTACCACTAATTATTAGAATGAAGAACAACATTGTATACACAAAGAATCAAAGATAAGCTACGCAGGCTATATAAAGTAATCTAGTAATCAATTAGTATAATATTAATTCCATTTCAAAAGAAAAATGGAACATTGTAATAGTCCGATAAATAAGCATTTAATACGAAAAAAAAAAGTATTTGTAGAGGAAAGGAGTAAAGAATTAAGAAAAATAATCAAAAGAAGTTCCTCGTACTTGACGCCGACGACAACCCTAGCCGGAGCTCGAGGTCCGGCTCTTCCGCACTGATCTTCTCCTCTTCTGAGCGATCGATTTTTCCGATTGATTCCTTGAACAAAACAGGAGTCTTCTGATCTAGCTCTTCACTTGATTTTCTCGTCTTTATAACATGATTGACACTAGCACTTTGCTCTTCATGCAAAGAGTGGTTACATACCGTCGGATTATTGATTTTATTCTTCATCATAGTCGCCGAAGAAACCTGACCGTCCCCGTCCCCATCGTCGTTCTCGTTTTCTTCACAGAACTGCCTCAGTCGCGCCTTGTCTCTTCTGTGAATGTTCATGTGGCCGCCGAGAGCCTGCGCATTGGAAAACCCTCGCTTGCAATAGGTACACGTGTAAGACCTCGACTTCCCTGAGCCGCTGATGTTGTCGCCGGAGCTCCACTTCGGCTGCTCATATTTTTCCATGCAAACCTTGATCTCCGAGACAGGCTAATATATAATGCTCTTAGGGTTTCTTTTCGCCTTTGGATTATGGTTTTTTTTTTTTAGTATTTCTCAGAGAGAGTTTTGTTCTTGCAGCAATGCAAAGAAGTAACAAATGTCGATAACCAGCGAGTCAACAAATGGTCGGTTAAAGGTGATGATGAAAGCATTGAAGAAATTAATAGGAATGTTTAGCAGGCCAATGACATTATTAATGTAGAAATATTTTTTATATATAAGTAGACAAACGACATTTAATTATACATACATATGTTTATTAGTGTTTTATTATATACTTCAAGACATAGGATTAATAGCAGAATAAGTACTCAATATTTTAATTTTTATGTTAACATAAATTTAATCTCTTTGTTTCCACAATCAAAGTTCTCTACGTTCATTATTTTGCTTCTCACTAAAATTTCGTTTACTTGGATTTTAGATGTGACATTAACAAAATTCAGTCTCTTGAAGAAGTAAAGGTTTCTACGACTTAATAATACATAAAAAAAAAAATATAATAAATCGATTGAAAAAATTGATAGAATTTTAAAGAAAGATAAAAAAAAATGGTGAAATTTTGAGCCTCGAGCTTAAAAAATGAATAGAGTTCATGTCATAAAAAGGTAAAATTATTAGTAACTTACGCCGCTGTAAGTACTTGTACTACATATGTATATGGCACATGACTAAATGGCCGCCTTTGGAAAGTAGTGACAAGATAGAAATTAAAAGTGGAAACAATGCTGGACATATTAATTAAGTGAAACTTAGCTGTATTTTTGTCTTATAATTGTACATATATTTAGTATTGCGTCTATCTTATAAAATTGCTATATATATATGTATACATCTTATAAAATTGTTAAAGATGCTTATTTTGGTTTAGACGTAAAGGCGATTAGTCTAATAATAGTATAAATAAGAAAGGTGCGTATAAGAGATGTTACAGAATTAAATACTAATCCGATTTGTTTAATTTAGTATAATAAAGGTGTGTAGGATATACTTTTAATTAAAAATATTTATGGTTGTTTGGCCTTGTAAGAATATTGCACATGTATTTGAGTCATTTTCGACATTATATGTAACATAATAATTGTTGGATGCACTGTTAAATCTAGTTGATAGATCGATTGGTCAAATACATAAAGACTTTCTTTCGAGGTGCACGCAGGGCCGCCTCTAAGTTATAGTCGAAGCCTAAGGCGAATGATCAATTTTGAGGCCCTTTTCGTAATTATAAATATATATAATTATAATTTTTTTTATTTGGGGTCGTCAATATCACTAAGTGAAAATCTATTGTTGGTCCATGCTTATCATGCATAGCTTCAGAGTCTACCCTGCCAGTGGCGGAGCCAAGTTTTCAATTTAGGTAGTGCCTTATAAAAAAAAATTATGAAAAAATCAAGCATACAATTAACAACAATCAATAATAACATTGTAACTTATATATATAAAGAAAATTTTATCTATATTTTTATGTATAATGATGTATCCATATAATAGATAGTAAATATAATATTTTTAATAATATAATAAGCGAGTATACAAATGCATCTATATATTTTAATAACTGAAAAGAAATAAACAAAAAAAAACTTAAAACTTAGAAATAAAAATAAACAAAAACTATGAATAATCCAAGAGTTGAAATCAAGTCATCTCTCTTGGGAAAAATATTTTTGTCAGTTGGCCTGAATGCTCTATGACTTTCTATTTGGGCTCATAAAATATTATAATGATACATAAATGATTTTTTTTTCTCAAACACTATATTATTTTAATATTTTTTACGTTTTTAAGTGGTGCCCGGACGTACACTAGGCCCACATAGCTTCGCCTTTGGGCCCTGCGGCGCACGTGCAGAGTTTGTAGCTCAAACAACCAAGAAGTTTATATCATGATTTCGTGTATCAACATTAAGGTATGTGGATGATTATAAAAGATGGAAGATGATTCAATAATCAGATTGTGTACATTAGAAGTTAATACTCATACGCAGAGCTGATTATATCGTTGACGACTATTCTGTGTATTTTATTATTATTATTATTATTATTATTATTATTATTATTATTATTAATTAACGAAATATTTATTTTATTTAAAAAAACTAAAATTAAAAACTATTCATTATGGGTAGTTATTTAAACAAACAGTAGGTAGTTTTTTTTATAGTTAATACACAATGGGTATTTCGTATAATTTTCTTTTATTATTATTATTATTATTATTATTATTATTATTATTATTATTATTATTATTATCAATCGTGTGATGTGAAGTACAATACGGGTTTTCCAAAATAGATGACCGGAGTAAGATAATATTACTTAAATCAAGTTTGTAAAATTTTCACTAATTTATTTTAAAGTTTTCTGTGAAAAAATTTCAACTATAAAACCTCGTTCTTCTTGGTTCGACCCAATAATTTTAAATACTATGAGATTTTTTTTAATTATTTAGAATATCGTTAGGAATTTTTTTAATTAAAATATAATATAGTATGAATATTTTGTTGAGATATAAAAATTAGGGCGCTTTGGAGAAATAGCCAAATCAGAAAGTGTGTTTAGCAAACTAGAAGAAACAAATTGTATTTTCTCTCCTATTTACCACGGCGACGAAGAATCAAACTAGCACCAAACTTTAGTTAATTTTGTAAACTAGCCAATTAACCATTTAAATGGAATTCCAATTACATTATTGCCCACATGTTTTAATAAAATTAAAAAATTCATTTATTTTCATTAATTGAAAATATTGCTATTAATTGAAATAGCTATTAATATGGTAACAACTAAAACCAAACCCCTTTTTTTTATATAATTCAAATTTTTAAATTCAAAACATTCATATAATTTTCGGATTTATTTTTTTTCAAAAAATATCAACAAATTAAAGACGCAAATTAACGTAAATCAACAACGAATTAACGTAAATCAAAAACGAATCAACGTAAATTAATAACGAATCAACGTAAATTAACAACGAATCAACGTAAATTAACAATAAAAAATATTATTCATATTAAAATGTAAATAAAATAATCAAATATTTTAAATACAAAAAATAATTTCTCTATTTCTCTCTCCCATAAGACCACCGAAGCTTCGCCGTCGATCATCGTGGCCTCGGTGTTTCCGAGCGCGCAACCCCTCGGAGTACTTGTTGGTGAGGCACGACCCGACGGTCTCCATACCCGCACTGCACGTGAAATTGACGTGATGAGCTCGAGGCTCCGGAACTGCCTCTGTTTCTCCTTGTCCACGATCGTCCGAACCTCGGAATCGGCCTCGCCGAGCCCGTGATCCACAAAGCTCAATCCATTACCTGCCATTAATACAAAACACCAACAACACACAAAAAACACTCAGAACAGAAAGCACATAACTTTGTCACATGAGTAAAACTAGTAGGGTCGGAGAATTACAGTACCGGTGGTTTCGACGACAGAGCCAGTGTGAGACGGCGGCGAAGCTGGCGATGGATCGATCAGTCGTCGAGCGTGCTACCGTACTCGCTCTTGATCGACCACGAGTCGGCGGTGATGGAGCGGTCGTCGTTGGAATATAAAATGATTAATTAAATGGTATTACGGGGATAAAAAATATTATTAAATTGCCACCTCATCTTAATTGGCTAGTTTACAAAATTAATCAAAACTTGACTATTTTACTAATCCTATATTTCAATTTAGCTATTTGGAGTAATTTCTCTAAAAAATATTCTTATCAAAATTCAGATCTTTTTTTTTTTTAATCAGACTGCTTTGCCATGGAGAGTGTTAAAATCCTCATCCAGCACGTTAAAATACTTTCGTATACTTCATGAATTGGTTAACCTTTTTTCTTATTTTTTATTTCTTACTAAGATTTTTTATTATTATATATTGTTGTCTTTAATTGCCACGGAGAGAAAAAGTATAATTGTTGTTACGATAAAATGATCAATAAGGCCTTTTTAAATAAGTTTCTTAAGTGCATTATTAAGCTATAATTAAAGCAGTTTTAATAGCCGTAGATCCCGATGCGTTCTATTAATTAGTAAGTGGTAACAACATTATTTAATAATAAGAAACTTTTGTTTAGTGACGTACACGCTAAACTATGCCTCTTGATAATAAATATAATTACATATAGTTGTGTTGTGATCAACTGAAAGTAACTAATTAACTTGTACGATGAATTATGGACTTTTTTTATGTTTTACATTCAAAGCTTATTTGGTACCATAATTCTATTATATGATATAGCGTAAAGGAAAAGTAAAAATATGCACGTCATTTTTTTAAATATAATATTTGAAAGTATTGACTCTTCAATAATGAATAATAATTTTAAGAATGAAATTTGCTAACAAAATTTGCAGCGTTATTGACCATGAGTTATGCATATATACATGTATATATTAAAAGGTTTATAATCTTTCTTCTTTGTTACCTCTCTTTGTTCGGTTCTTGTCTGATATCGATGCAAATTTCTGACAAAAGACGAACTACAGATCTATATTATATATTATCTCTAAAATGTTATAATAATAGAAAAGTGATTAGAAATGAAACATATAATTTTTTTTTTTTTGTTGCGAGAATTAGGAATAAAAAGTACTTAAGGTTTTTCTAAAAAAAATTATAAGTATTAATGCTTAAAAATGGTTTTAACTTAAAGTCGATTCTAAGGTTCGGGTCTCGAGATTGACCCCTTGAACACAAGGATGATTGGATGTTGAGTCAAAGCGGGTTGACTAATGATCGTCAAAGGTGGAGGCGAATCCGTCGTCTTGGATGATTCTCCGGGCTGTCGTTGGCGATCCTCAGCGAACTTCCCTCGTGGGGCGAAGTCCAGTTCACGGCGAAGCTCCCCGCCGAACTTCCCTCGTGGTGGCTATGTCTGTATCACGGCGAAGCTCCTCGTCTGAGCGGAGTCCTTGTCTTGGCGATATCCTCGTCTGGGCGAACTCTGGTCTTGATGAAGCTCCGAGTTGATCTTGATGATTCTTCGTGATTCTCCTTCCTTGGGGAGCTCCTACGGCGAGGGGGGACCTGTAAAAAAGGGTAGATTGGACCCGTGCCCCGTACCTTATGGTTGGGCGAGGCTGCCTACATATCTCAGTTTAAAAGAATATCAGGTCCCACGTAGTTCAGGGTTAGTGATAAACGGCGGGTGAATGGCGATGTGGTTTGACTCGTCGGAAGTGTCGTTGTTGGCGGCACTGGGGTGACCCTTGGCCAGATGGCTGGGTATCGTGAAATGATTTTCGTCGACCTCGTTGGTGTTTGCGGGCTCACTGTTTAACTTCTCTCGTGGTGGCAAAGTACAATGAGAGCCTTGACCTGGCAAGGTGTGCTGCTTTGTCGACCTTGTCGAGGTTGGCGAGGGTGCCTAAACTGTTAAGGGATGCTCCTTGTCGACCCTGTGGGTATTGGCAAGCTCCCGGTCGAAATTCCCTCGTTTTGGCAAAGTTTGTATCCCGGGGAGGGCCTTGACCACCTGGTGAGGGCCTTGACCACCTTGGCAAAGTTTGTATCCCCTCATCGGCTTGTCAAGGTAGGCGGGCTCGTCTAATGAGGGGCCTTATCCCGACGAGGGATGCTTCTTCTCTGTCGACCTTGTCGAGGTAGGAAGGCTCCAATAACGAGGGGCCTTATCCCGAAGAGGGATGTTTCCGCTAACTCGTCGAACAACTTCTCTTGTCGAGGCTGAGACTTTTCTTCTAGAACGATCTCAGCTCTTTATTCAAGTCCTTTCCCCCATAAGGGTAGACAAATTCTCGAGAGAGAAAGCTAGAGAGAGAAGCTCTGGAGAAAGCTGAAAGTGAGTGTGGAAATGAGGGGGGAAGGCTCCTATTTATAGGAAAGCTAATACCCTAAAATTGCACTTGCAGGGGCCTGCGATTTTCTCCTCTGCTCCAGGGGGTTGTCGAGGCCCCTTGCCCTGCAAAAGGGCTCGTCGGTTCTTCTTGATTCGTCTTTGATGCCTTCGAGTTGTCCGCGAGTTCGTATGTTCAGATCGGGGGAATCCGGAGGGTTTCTCGGAGATCTTCGTGGTGTCGGATCTCTTCGTCGTGTAGAATAATTGCAAGTTATGCCCTCGTCAAGTTATGACAACGGTGCTTGTCGGCTCGTCGCCTCGTCGCCTTTTTGACTCCGGGACTCGCTAATGTCTTAGTTCGTCGGCCCGGGTCTTTGGCTTTAGTGATGGGCTTTGACTTTCCTTAATGGGCTTTGACTTTTTTTAAAATTGACCTAATTTTCATATGTTACGAAAAATGGACAGCTTCATCGAACCTTTTAAATCCTCTAATCGGGTGGGGTATGTCAGTTGAAAATAGTATGTGCTTTAACGTAGGTGATTTTTTTTATGATAACCCTCTGTTATATGATATTTGTTATATGATATTTGTTACATGGCTCAAGCCCATTGACAGTCCAACGGTCCAAATGACAAGGAAATTAGAAAAAATATGAACTGATGACTATCATCTACCAATATTTCTTAAACTTAAGGAACTTTGTGGCATAAGTTATATACGATAATTTATTTTCCAAATAAAATGTTAATTAAATTTAAAGACGATTATGTAGGAACTTTGTGGCATAAGTACCAAAAGGTTAGGGATTAGGTCTACATGTCATATGAACTAATAAGTTAATTCATAAAGTTAATTATAGAATTAATATAAATAATTGACCTTAAACTAATATGATTAAATAAAGGTCATTAACCATAAACCCTAAAGCCTACAAAAACACATGATTGGTCATGAGAAACTGTAATCATTCATATTAGGTTAATCTCACTTAGAGAAAGAAAGAGAAAATTCGCCTCCTCCCCAACACAAAGGAGACGTCGAATTTTTCCAAGCCGATGAGTCTTTGCCGAGGAGGAAATAGTATTCCGACAAGGCGATTTCCGACCATCAATGGTGTTCTGTAAGAAACGCGGTGAGCTACGTAAAGGCCGGACATTTTAAAGGCTTCTGATCGACAAAGCGACAAGGAGCATAACGGCAGAAGCGTGGAGCTAAATGGTGGAGGCGGCTAAATTTTTTATATTGAATTGGCGACCTGACTCATGAACCAATCAAAAAGATTCGTCTAGAGAATTTTATTCTCGCCGGTTAGTCTTGATTATTTGCGTTGTTATCTAGATTTATTGATTCAAGCATTTTCCAGAATATCCGCATCCGGCAATGAGAATATCCTCGCATTCCCAGAAATGATATCAATTTTTTTTGATAACTCACCTCAATTAGATTTTTATGTAGAATAAGTTTTTAAACTTTGGGTTGCGTTTTTTAAACGTTTTGATTGAGAAAAAAATTAGAAATTGATTTTTATTAAAATTTGTTCAAGGATGAGGGAGACCGTTTTTCGACTTCTCATGAAACGACGAGAGGGCGAGGAAGAGTATCCATAGCGATTATCGCCGGAGTTACCCGTGAGTCAAGCACGAGGTTTTCACGTCGGTGGAGATTCAAATAGCAATGTAAATGGGTTGTTCCTTTTCCCACAAAAGCGAGGCCATTCGGCCTCGCCATCAAATGGAGTGTGAAGGACCATTCGGCCGTGCAGCAACATAGATGAGGTCGCTGGGCGGCGACCGGAAACGATGCAAGAAAGTAGGGGCGAGGAGATCACCGTCTTCCTTCTGCGATTCGTGAGGAGCGCACAATTGCACAGTTATTCGTCGTTTGATATGCTCTAGAGTGTTAGTTTCCTTAGGATACCCTTGTTCGTGGGGTATCCTAAGAAAACGTAAGAGTATTACTTCTAGAACTAAAAACTCCATAATTTGTTGCGAGAACTAGAATAAAGAAAAAATGCTTGCCTAAACTACTAGTGGGAGCAACATTGTACTTGATGAAGTATATGACTTACTAGACTTGGAGGAACAAGTGATGGAAATAGAGGTAGCTCATCCAATATAGGTTGGACATCAAAAATTGGTTGTTAAGGCTCCAATGATTATGGAAGATGCACTTCCTTACTTGGATAGACAAGAAAATCCCCAGTACGTTGCCTGAAAAACATCAGGCCGCGAATGATGGTCTGCATGAAGTAAAAGTGCATGAGTTGTTGTACATATGTCCTTAAACAAGCTGTTTTATCCTATTTGTAAAAGATTACGAAAATTCGTTGAATAAAAGATGGTGCTTGTTGATGTGAATAATCACGATAAACCGTCACAAAGTGATAGCACTCTGTTTAGGATGAATACAATGACAGATCTTAACTATACGAGATAAAATCCACTTCGATGAATAAAACCACGAGATGAAGAATTTGCCAAGAGCTGAACGATAATAATGAACGTGTATATTTGATCGATTGCAAAGTGAATACAGAGTGAATAACTAGTGTAGAGTCTAGAACGAATTGTGTGTACATTGGATTACTTCGTAGGACTTGATTACAACGTTTATCTCCTATAATCTAGTAACGGCTAGTAGACTGGATAAATGCCTCCTCGCCTTTCCTATGATCACCACGCGTAAAACCTGGACGACGTGGTCTTCCATGCCTTTCCACGTGGGGGAGTTTGGATCGGTCATCGGATGGATAACGTGCCTGGTCTTCGGGGCTGATAGGTCTTCGGGGAGCTTATCTGGTCCTCCGTGGGCTTGGTCATCGTGGGCCTGGTCTTGATGATGACTTGGCCTTGTTTGACTGAGCTTCGGAGTGGATCCCTGATGGGCCCACGATGTTGGGCTGTTCTTCGGGCTTCCAGAAACGTTGTAAGGCCCGATTCCTTTTGGACTTGTGATACGAGCATGTCGTTTTTGAGGATACACGTAGTTCGTTGAATTACGTTGTCGTTTTTGGGCGTGGGATGAAATCCAGCATCATCAGTGCTTATTATGTTAATCTTATTATAATTTCTGCTAGAGAAAAATAGAATGTTTGTTCCTTAGTTCATAAAGGATGCATTTATATTATAATCACAACCGATTCAACATGAGGAAGAAATAACAAACATAATAAATGAACTTAAAATGTATGTGGCCCGATTAACTGGGTGGGAGCCTATTACTCAAATAGGGTAATTAATGTGACTAAGTGATATAATCATATTCTGGATTACGTGTGCTTCACATCACTAGAAGTACATTAAATATGAAGTATCTTGATATTGGATTGGATCTGACTTAAACTCCAAAAGTTATCAGAAAGACCATCACTGATAACTTGAAGTTGAGTAACTAGTTGACGATCAAGTGGATATTCGATCCAGTTCTTGAGTGATCTTGAGTCTGATCTGCTGACTTTATTGTTCTTTGATTTAACCGTTAAAGAATACATTGTTACTGTCATTCCCAACCCTATTATTTTGGGAACATGATAGTCAACAGTATAGGTAGCTTGGTCATAGACATGTCCATCACATACCTCTCTTCAGAGTCATGATGATTCCCTCGGTTGTCGGTGGTGAAAGGTGAGGGGTACCTGTGAGTAACTTATGAATCAAAACCATAAGTGGGTTACTCATAATATTACTTACCATACATGGGCCACGTCTTGCGAATTGGCGTAGTGGTGGACCTTGAGTGGTCGTCGTGGGGTTTGAATTTGAATGGTGGCGATTTTTTTCTGGTCGGGCTTTGGGAGTTTGAATTTAGGTGGCTGACTTGGTCTGCTCGTGCTCGGATGTTGGGCTTTCTTCTACCCGGGCGTTTTATTCCGCTTCTGCTCGGGTTCCTTTGAGACAATCAGTATGAGAAGAGCCTTGGGTGTTGGATTTAACCAAATATTTTTCTGAAGTGGGACTTTGAGTTCTGCTTGGAATTATCCTTTGAGAATCTCTGTCCGGTCTTCTTTTGAACATATTCTGCTCGGGTGAACATTTTGCCTTCTGGGCTTTTAGCTTTTCTCGAGCCCGAACACGATTAACTGCATAGTGGGCTTGCGGGCTTTGTATTTCATAAACCCAATTATATATGAAATATTCAATTATACTCAGAACTTAGACCATAATCAATTTAAACTAGAAGTTTAATTAATGACCTCATAATTCCGATTGAGGAACGAATTTGCACATCAACAGATATTAATATAATTTAATTTTTTGGATTTAATTATTTAATATATTTATTAATAGTTAATTAATAATTGATAGATTTATATTAATAAATAAAATATATATTTAAATATATTTATATACACACGTGTAAAGTCGATTGCAGCCCTAGAATTAGGAACAATAACTCATTCGAATGAGTAGACTTGGTCTTTTCATGATTGCGGCATAAGTACTTAATTTTTAGGTATATTTCAAATACCTTAAAATCAATTTAATCCTTTGAATCGGTTGGGATTTAATATCAGCCGTTGGATTGAGATAATTGATATTAACCCTAACCCTAATTCGAAATTGATAACTTGGTGACCAAGATTAAGGTTTTTGAAGTAGCCTAATTAATTGTATCTGTTGAATAAGTTTAAGATTTAATCTTTACCGTTGGATGGAAAATTAATAATAATATATATAATATATAATTGTCTAATTAATGATATGGATAAAATCGAATTAGGGCTTTTACCAAGTCTTAGAGTATTTGATTTTATCCTGAATCAATTTGGTCCATTGGATCGGTTTAAGATTTATCTCAATCGTTGAATCTAGATAATTGCGAATTTTGTTATATTTACATTTCGAATTTGATAATAAGTAGACAACATTATTTTTTTCTTTTACCGAGTATATCTTATTTAATTAAATCCTTGAGTAATTATATCCCTTTAATTAAGATAAGATTTAATCTAGACCATTGGATTGAAATAATTAATCATATTTAATTATAAGGAATTCGAAATTAGGGGTCGGGATTTCTCCAAGTCCGTTACATTCCGAGCCTATAAATAGGGAACTTATTTTAGAAAATTTTCACACCTTTCCTGTGAGAAAAATTCGATCTCTCTCTCCTCTTTAGGGTCTGCGAATTTTTGCTTCGAATCTCCCTTTTTTTTTTTTTTCTTTTCAGCTAAGTGAGACGTTATTCTCGGGAAGCTCTTAAAGAACCATTAGTTAATTTTTGCGATAGAGTCGTGCCTCCGAAGCCCATGCTTCAGTACGAAGAGAATATCTCGGAAGATCGCGGGAATTTCCCTCAGCACCGGCGGAGCCCAGCCAAGTTTAGAATGCGCAGCCAAAACTCAACATACTGAGGTACGGCCTTATGCATTGGGTTAATAAATGCGACCATTTAATGCTTTTGTTTATTTCTTATAGACTAAATTATTAATAATGATTTATGAATATTAAATTACTTAATAATATCAGATCTTAATTTTTGGTTGTTATCCGATGTTCAATCCGTTGTACAGTTAACATGTTTACCGCTTTAAATAATTTTTTAAATGATACCCAGACGTTTCGGTAGCATATTTCGTGATAATATTAACGTAATGAACTTCCGAACATGAGCTTCCTACAGACACAGTCACTGCGAGGATCTGAGAGAAGTCGTCACACACCTAAGAAGTTGAACCTCCTTATATCCAGAGACGAGCAGGATGACAACTTGGATAATGACAAGCCAAAGTCTTATAAAGAAGTAGTGGAAGTTAAAGACTCAGTGAAATGGCTAAGATCCATAAAGTCTGAAATAGAACCTATGTATAACATCCAAATATGAGACTTGGTTAATGCACCTTAAAGGGTTCAAAAGCCATAGGATACAAATGAATCTTCACGAAGAAGATATATAGCAATGGTGAAGTAAAAGTGTATAAAGAAAGACTGGTAGCGAAAAGGTTCTGATTCTATAGTATTAACTATGTGTGTACAGGAAAGATAGTGGGAGCTTAGTTGTCTGCTGGATTCATTATGTGGATTACATAGTGATGAAAGGAAATAATTAATTGGAACTGAAATATCTAAAGGAGTGATTGGGAAATTTTTTCTTAATGAGAGATTTAGGAGAGACTTCCTATATTTGGGAGTCAGATATATAAAGACAGAGTTAGAAGAGTCTAGCCCTAAGCCAGAGTACATATTTGAAAGGATTGAAAGAAAATTCATGATGGACCAGTCTAAGAAAGGGTTCATATCGATGAAATTCAAAATAGACAAATCATATGTTAAAAGGGTTACATGTGATTCTCTGATTGACTTAATCATGTAAACCATGTCATGCACCTGTCTGGGTGCATCAAAACAAGCCATTTTCCAATCATGCTTAGGTAAGAGTCGCTGGACCAACGTGAAGAGCATTTTGAGATTCCCTAATAGGACTAAAGAAATATATTTAATTTACAGTGGAGTTGAGAAACTGAATGTAAATGGTTATAGAGATGCTCGCTTCCAAACTGACCATTATAATTTTAAATTTCAGAAAAAATATGGGTTCTTTTTGAACGGTGGTGCACTTGGACAAGTACTAATAGTTAACTCCATCACCCAAATTGGGTACATGGATGCATGTGAGGCAACCAAGGAAGGGGTCTGGATTGAGAAATTTGTTTCTTATTTCATTATAGTTCCTAGCTTTGTTGAACCGATTCCTCTTTTGTGACGACATTAAAGCAATTACATAAGCCAATGAACGTCCTAGATAGAAACCTCGAGTTCTGTGATATACATCAATACCGCATTCAAGATACTATTAATTGAACAGATATAGCGTTAGAATAGTCGACGCGATTAAAAATGTTACCGACTCGATGACGAAGGTTTTGTCTTAGGACGTGCATATCCCTCATAACAAAATTCACTAGTATAAAGATAATCTTAAGATCTATGCGGTTTACAAGACATTTATAATTTTACATTTGAAGTTTAAATACTTTCAGTTCAAGTAATAAATTGGAGTATTGGTCTTTTTTAAAGGAAAATTTCATTGTTAAGAGTATATAAATAGTATTACTCTGAAATAAGATCTCTAGTTTGTCTTATTGGACGACTCTCTTAAACGTCCCTAGTCGAGTTTCATAAATAGAAAAACAGTCACATGTAAAACGTTGAGACTAGTATGTAATAAGTAGAAAAGATAGGTTCCTAACTTAGAGAAGTCAAGTCTTCTATTACATTGACAAATGTTATGATAACTCTAGCCGCACAAAACCACGTTCAGGGAGATTCGTATGGTCACTAAACCTTAAGAATGTGGCACAAATATCTCCAAAACAGATAACATATGTAAATTAAGAGTAATTAATTTTGTTGTCATAGGTGGGATAAAATATTGGATCAGTAAAATTTTGGAGATTAGGGGTAGCAATGTATTACTAGAGACCTGTTGCTACTTGTGGATTAAAACTCATGGCTAACACTGCAAAATTATACAGGGTCACACCAAAATCACAACAGAAGCGGAGTAAGAAAAAGAGTCCCATGACACAAGATGTTGTGAAAGAAGAAAGACTTATCTAAGGGTTGAACTGGCCTGAAGGCACTAAAGATTTTATTAACAGGGAATTCAAATCCCGACTTCTTCATGCGAGTGGGAGATTGTAGGAATTTTGTGGCATAAGTGTCCAAAGTTTAGGGATTGGGCCCACATGGGCCCACATGATCTAATATGATAATTCATTAAGTTAATTATATAATCAATATGATTAATTGGGCTTAAATTAATATGATTAAAAATAAAGTCGAATATGTTGGAAATCGGGGTTTCATTCCCGACTTCATTACCACGAAATAAGCCTCTGAGGCGTCCCGGTAACATTTTTTTTTTTTAAAGAGGAACACTTTTTACCGGCCCGGCGATACAGATATCGGGTAATTACCATTTAATCAGGATCCGATAAATATTTTGAATTTAATATTTCATAATCATTATTAATAAGCTAGTCGAATAGGAAATAAATAAAAAGCAGTAAATGGTTGCATTTATTAACCCAATGAGGCCGTACCTCTAGTGATGATCTCGGTTGCACACTCTGAATCTCAGCAGGGCTTCGCCAAGGCTGAGGGGAAACTCCCGTGATCTTCCAGGATATTCTCTTGGATTCCTCGTACCAAAGCATAGGCTTCGCCGGCAAGACTTCGTCGAAAAATTTAACCGATGGTTCTTTTTTAAGCTACCGGAGAAAATGTCACCTAAGATGAACCAGAAAAAGAGATCAGAAGCAGAAAAATCGCAGACCTAGAGAGAGAGGGAAAGCTCGAGTTTTTGCCGTGGGGAAGGTGTGAAAAATGTGTAGAATGAGCATCATATTTATAGGTCTCAGACTATAACCGAATTGCAGATTTTTCTTCCCATTTTTCGAATTCTTATAATTATATATAATTAATTATTCCAACCCAATGGTCCAGATTTAATCTCATCTAAATCCAATGGATATAATTATTCAGGGATTTCATTAAATAACAACTACATGATAAGATAAAAGTATTTAATCTTATCATCATATTAATTAAATTCTAAATATATATAGATATATATCGTTATGTGCATTTTTCGTAACATATAACAATTGGGTCAATTTTGGAAAAAGTCAAAGCCTACTCTGAAAATTCAAAGCATGTCATAGTAAGTCAAGGCCCATGACCAACGCCAGAGGCCCGGGACCGAAGAAATAAGACATTGGCGAGGCCCGCAGCCCAAAAGGCGACGAGCCAACAATCCAACGAGGCGACGAAGCCGATAAGGCGACGAGGCGATGAAGCCGACAAGGCGACGAGCTGACAAGGCGACGAGGCGACAAGATGACGAGGCGTCAAGCCGACGAGGCGACAAGGCCCCAAGGCGACAAGGCAACAAGACGACAAGGAAACAAGACGACGAAGCATCTCGCCGGAGCTTGGCAAGGGAGTAATTTGCAAATAGCTTACATGACAAGAAGATCCGAGACTACGAAGATCCCCGGAAAATCCTCCGGATATCTCCGAACACAGCCTACGGACTCGCGGACAACCCGAAGACATCGAAGACGAATCGAGAAGCATTAGAGACCCTTTTTGTAGGCAAGGGCCCCCCGAAAATCCCTCCTAATGCAAAGAGTAATTCGCAGGGCCCCCCAGGGGTGCAATATTCAGAGAATTCAAAAGTCCCTGAGGTGCAATTCCAGGAAGTTCCTTTCCTATAAATAGGAGCCTTCCCCCCCCCCCCCCCATTTTCACACTCACTCACAGCTTTCTCCAGAGCTTCTCTCTCTAGAAAACTCGTCTACTCTTAAGGAGGAAAGGACTTGAGTTAAGAGTTGAGATCGATCTAGAAGATGAGTCTTATGCCTGAGAAGAAAGGTTGTTCGACGGGTCAGTTAAGGCGTCCCTTGCTAGGTGGGAAACCACGCTAACACCTGTGAGGTCTACAGAGACGGAGCTTCCCTTCGTCGGGACAAGGCCCCTCGTCATACGAGGCCACTTACCGTGATAAGGTCGAGAGAGACAGAGCTTCCCTTCATCGGGAAAAGGCCCCTCGTCATACGAGGCCACCTACCCCCACAAGGTCGACAAAGGAGCACACCTCGTCAGGTCAAGGCTCTCACTGTACTTCGCCAATACGAGGGAAGTTCGACAGTGAGCTTGCCAGTACCAACGAGGTCGACGAAGAGCACATCACGCCGGTAATACCCAGCCATCGGGCCACGGGTCACCCCCGCACCGCCAATAACGGCACTTCCGACGAGTCAAACCACATCGTCATTCACCCGCCGTTTATCACTAACCCCAAACTACGTGGGACCCGATTCTCTTAAACTGAGATACGTAGGCAGCCTCGCCCAACCATAAGCGACAGGGCACGGGCCCATTCTACCCTTTTTTGCAGGTCCTCCCTTGCCATAAGAGCTCGCTAAGGAAGGAAAAGCATGAAGAATCATCAAGACTAGCTCGGAGTTCACCTAGATGAGGACATCGCCAGGACAAGGACTTCGCCCAGATGAGGAGCTTTGCCGTGAACCGGACTTCGCCACCACCAAGAGAAGTTCGCCAAGGATCGTAAACGACAGCCCGGAGACTCATCCAAGACGACGGGATCGCCTCCAGCTTTGACGAACATTAGTCAACCCGCATTGACTCAGGATTCAATCATCCTTGTGTTCAGCGGGTCAATATCGGGACCCGAACCTTAGATCCAACTCTAAGTTGAAGCCATTTTTACGCATTAACAGTTTCGCGTTAGAAGGAGGGGAGCCCGAGAACATGCATCAAGACCCTTCCAGCAATCATCAGAAGAACGGAGCACGACGATCACCATTCGACATGACGAGCTGCGCCAGTGCTTCTCAACGCGCGACGCCGCAACCAACGACCAGCATCACGCTCAACACGAGGGCCCAAACCCTCGCCGGGCGAACTCAGCCGCCTCGCCAAGTTGCACCAGCTCAGATCGGGAATGAAGACGTTGCCAACGACGGTTCGCAAAGGTCAGTCGATGCTCACAACGAAGAAAGTACGGGAGATAGCAACGGCAAAGAAGATCGCCAGGACCGTCCCGAACCTCGCCAGGTTCGCTGGGGGGTCGCCTGGAGGTTCGCCAAGACGAAGATGCCAGAGATCGCTAGGACTGCCCCGACCCTCGCCAGGTTCGCTAAGACAAAGATCCCGAACATGCCGGAGATCGCCAGGACCACCCTGACCCTCGCCAGGTTCGCCCAGAGGGTCGCTAGGAGGTTCGCCAAGACAAAGATTCTGAAGACGTCAAAGACCACCAGAACTATCCGGACCCTCGCCTGGCTCGCCGAGGGGGTCGTCAGGAGGTTCTTCAGGCCGAAGATCCCGAAGACGTCGAAGACCGCCAGAACTACCCGGACCCTCGCCAGGCTCGCCCGGGGGGTCGTCAGGAGGTTTGCCAGGCTGAAGAATTCAACGACATTAAGAACCAACGTGACATCCCAGACCCTCGACAGGTTCACCTGGAGGGTCGCCAAGGGAACCGTTGTGAGGAAGACCGCCCGGGGGGTCGCCAACTCTCACCAAGACGCGAAGGCGGAAGACAAGCTGAAGTTATCTACCTTGAAGACTACAAAGAAGACCGACAACGGGGCCTTCGAGCTTCGCCCAACCGCCGCCTAGGTCACCAGGAGCCTTGCCAACCGCAGCGCGATGATGTACTCGACCTCCTACAAGGACTGCAGAATGAAATCCAAGACTTGCGCTCTGCCCAGGACCGTGGCGTGAGAGGCCGTGTTGTTCTCGACGAGACCCTGTCCCCACTCGCACCGCACCTGCTCGACGGAGAAGCCGTAGGCGACCTACGCTTCGCAAGCAGCCTCATCTACGATGAAAAAGGAGATCCAGTCTACCACCTCGTACAGTACCAGACGATCATGCAGATGAAGAAGTGCTCAGCCTAAACGATATGCTAGGCATTCTGCCTGACGCTTACGAGAACGGCATTCGAATGGTACCAGCGACTACCCAAGGCGAGCATCTACTCCTTCAACCAGCTTAAAGACCGAGTCCTCGCCCGCTTCGCCGGCGCTGTGACTCAAAGAAAGGATAAGTCCTACCTCTGGTCAATCAAGCAGAAGACAGACGAATCCCTGGAGAACTTCATCAACCGCTTTGTCAAAGAATCCAACAAGGTAAATGACTACACCGACAACGATACCGTCATCGCCCTCATCGACGGGCTGTGGACCGGAGAATTCTTAATCTCCATCGTGAAGGAAAGGCCGTGGACCATGACGGAGCTCATGACAATAGCATCTCAGCACATCTCCGTGGAAGAGTACCTCGCCAGCAGGAAGTCAACGGAGCTAGGGAGCCGTCAACGAAGCCACGGCCGCTCCCCCGACGAACCGAAGATGAAGAAAAGTCACCCAGTCGATAATAGGAACCGAATGGTGAAGCGACAAAGGAGTCAAGATACGAGGAGTCGTTCCGCTACAGAGACTACACGCCGCTGACGACAACGCCAGACGAGATCTACCCGATGCACGGCGACAAGTTCAAGAAGCCCCCTCCGCTTGGCAAGCCAGGAAAGGATAAAAGCCGATACTGCCAATTCCATCGTGACTACGGTCACATGACGTTGCAGTGCTACCAGCTGATCAAGAAAGGACAACTAAAGGAGTTCGTCAAGAGATTGACGGCGACTGACGGAGGAATGCCAACCCCACTCCTGACAATGGCGCCATCAACGAATCAAGGCAACGACCGAGGAAAAGCCATAGAGGCCACCTCGCTCAACCTCGTTTTAACAATCATCGAAGGGCCAGGAATAGGAGACTCAGGCCAGAGTAGACGGAGCTACGCACGCGCAACGGAGAAGGGATGGACGCCAAACTAGGTTAACCTGATCAGCTCAACACGTCCAATCCGGACAGGCGAAGCAATCACCTTCACTGAAGACGAAGCTCTCACCATTAGAGCTGCACACTTTACACGTCGCGACCGGTCGCGACTCTGTCGCCAAAACCGCGAGAAAGCACGTCGCGACGCGTCGCGACGTGTGCGGTCGCGGCTGGTCGCGGCTGGTCGCGGCTTGGTCGCGGCGTGTTGACTCGAGAGAGAAAGTTGGCTATTTTTGGGTTGCGGCAAAAGTTGTATTTTTGATTCCGATGTTTAACTTTGTTAATTGTTAGTTTTTAACCGAATTTAAATGTTAAAAATGTAAATTTGTAACATAATATTATTTTTAAATATTTAATAACAAATAAATAAATATAACAAATAAATAAATATAACAAAACGAGATATTAAAAAAAAGAGTTGTATTATTCATTGTGAATATTACAATAAGGTGGAAGAAAGCTGTAATATTCAGTGTAAACATTACAAGATGCCTCACTAAAACCTCTCTTGTAAAACCCTCCTTAGGGACTAAAAACCAAGAGAGGAAAGAGCACATCATTATTGGCGCTAACTTTGCATCACTCGGGGAACCATGATTCAAACCTTTCAGTCATAAGCTCCAGCTCGGTTGGTTCGGAACGTTGGCCGATTACGGGGTTGCGGAACATCCAATCGTTCAACACCACGGCTTGCTCGAGGTGTGTGTTGGTTATTGAGGACCTCCGATCGTCGATGATGTTCTGAGCTGTACTGAAGGCGCTCTCCGATGCAACGCTTGAAATGGGGATGGACAGGATGTCCCTCGCCATTCTTGCCAATATCGGGAATCTTTCCCGTTCATTCTTCCACCACCTGATGACATCGAACTCAGTTGATTCGTCGTCGATCCGAAGGCCGTAGTACCGCTTCACTTCGTCTGGCGCGCCGTCCGTGTCGTCCGTCCGTGCCGGAGGCGTACCGGATCCCGATGATTCCCCGCGATCCAATCTTTGCTTGAGTCTCCGGCTAAACTCTAAAGCGGTCTTGGTTGGGCTTTCCATCACTGTCCTCCGCTCCGCCTCGACGTTGAACTGTGGGAACCGCCGGTCGTATTCCCTGTACAATTCATAAAAAGCTTCATTAACAACCTTAATGTAATTAGAGTAGTCCACCCCTATGTTTTGCCCGATTGCTAACATTAACGGACCGAACGTAAACATAATACGAGGGTCTAATATAGAACCGAAGCAATACGAAAAAGGGGGTGGATCCCAATAACTTTTGAATTTTTCAACCATTCCTTGAATCAATGGAGCAATAATTGGGTCGTTTTCGTATTCTGTAAAAGTGTTAGTAATTTCAAATAGACCCGATAGACCATGATTCAAAGAAGGGCGTTTTTGGTTAGAGAAATTTAAAGTAACAGCATAAAAGGGTTTAAGGAATTTGGTGAATTTTTCTGCGGTTGCCCATTCCGACTCCGAGATTCGCGCTGACGGCTCGAGTTCCTTGTGGAGGAAGTGGTCCAACGGTAGCCTCTGCTTACACACGACTGAAACCATTAGATACGTAGAGTTCCACCGTGTATTATTATCTAATCCGAACCTGTTCGCTTTATGATTGTGTTCTTTACAAAATCGCCTCCACCTATTAGTAATTTGAGAATGCCGGATCCAATCAACAATGCCGCGTATTTTTTCTACTTGATCGGCAATTACTCCCTCGCCCGTTCGTGCAATTAAGTTTATAATGTGACAAGCGCACCGTTTATGTAAAATATTACGAAATTGATTAACGGGCAAAGTAGCCTCCAAAATAGTAATAGCGGCATTATTGCTTGAGGCATTATCCAACGTAATAGATATAACCCGATTTTGTAAACCCCAATCATTTAATAGTTCTATTATCTTTTCGGAAATGTTTTGGCCGGTATGGCGACACTCGAACGGTGATAGGTTTAAAAGTTTTTGACACGGTTCCCAATCTTCGTCTACATAATGAGCGGTCAGACTCATATAATCGTTTAGCATCGGACCGCTCCACAAGTCGGTCGTAAAAGCAACGTTGATGCTAGACATTTTAAAAAAATCGACCAAATAGTTTTTTTTCATAGAATAAGCTTTTTCCATGTCCCTAGTATACGTCGTACGGGAAAACTGTTGGTAAGACGGATTAATCCTTTGCATGTATTGTGTATGCGCAGGATTTTCCACCAAACTCAACGGTGAGCCCGTAGACAATAACCATTCGAGTGTCCATTTCCGTAAGTTTGGGGTCGTGAGTCTACTTACCTGTGCTGTGTTTACCTCGTCGAGTGTGCCGGTTGGGAAGCACTCTTTCGCGTGGCGGTTCAAGTGGCCGGTCCCGCGTTCACCCATCCCGTCTAGGACGTGCCCGCACTTTTTGCACGTCGCCAGTTTAACGCGGACACCGTGCTCGTTAATGTGGCAAATTAATTAATTAAACTAATAATAATTAATTAATTAAAATAATTAAACTTATAATTAAACAATAGGATTAGAGAAATAATAATTAATTAAATAAAATAATTAAAGCAATAATAATTAATTAAATAAAATAATTAAACTTATAATAATTAATTAATTATTATAATTAAAATTATAATAATTAATTAATTAAAATAATTAAATTTATTAATTATTACCCGGATCGAGAACGTCGAGGATTGCCGACGGAGGCTTCAGCGGCCTCTTGATGGGAAGGTTCGGGGGAACCGTCGTGGAACGAGCCGACGACAGAGCCATGGACAGAGCGCGGCGTCCGAAACTCGGCATCATCGGCGTGTTGAGTTTCTTGAAAGTTGGCATCGTGGGCGCGTTGAGTTTCGTCTTCGTCGGGGTGTTGGAATTCTTCACCGGCTTGTTGTTGAGGCATGAGTTGGAAAAACGGATCGTTATTTCCCGCCCTTAATTGAGCTACCGCGTCGACCAAGACTTGGGGCACACGCTCCGGATTGGAGTCGTGCGCGCCCATCGCCTGGACTAGACTAGGTCGTAGAGATCGTCTCGTATCATCGGGGTAATCGGGATTTGGTGGGGAAGGAAAAATTTCTGCTGGTAGCATAACGGGGATATAGCCGTCGGGCGTAGGTTGGCCGGGAGCCATGGGTTGAAATTGGGGTTCCAACCTCCTAGCCGTCCTTCGACCCCCGGAATTACCGCTTCTTCGAGACATAATAGAGAACTTTGAGAACTTTGAGAATTGAGAGAACTTTGAGAATTTGAGAGAGAGATGGAAGATTGTTGGTGAGGAAATGAGGGAGGAAGGGGTGGTATTTATAGGGTTGGAGGAGATAGTTGGGTGGGTGAATAATTATTGTGGTGGGTGAAATTTTATTGAAATTCGGGTAAAAAAGTGGGAATTTACGCCCAAAACAAACACACCCCTCGGATCGCTGACGTGGCGCGATCTGGGCCGTTGGATCGAGTGCGCGGATCGACCACCCTCTCTCGCGAATTTCACGTG
This sequence comes from Parietaria judaica, assembly GCA_954871525.1. Classification (NCBI taxonomy): domain Eukaryota; kingdom Viridiplantae; phylum Streptophyta; class Magnoliopsida; order Rosales; family Urticaceae; genus Parietaria; species Parietaria judaica. Next base: position 8,366,792 of record OX940868.1, read on the forward strand.
GACGTCGCGACGCGTCGCGAATTTGGCATGGACGTCGCGACGCGTCGCGACTTGGAGGCGTGCGTCGCGAGTGGTCGCGACCTTCACTCACGGTGGAAATGTGCAGCTCTACTCACCATCCACCACCCGCACAACGACGCCATCGTCTTGGAAGCACAAATGGCGAACACCATGGTCAGGAGGATCTTCATCGACAACGGGAGCTCTGCCAATGTACTCTTCAAGACGGCCTTTGATAAGATGAACTTAAGCCGAGTCGTCGCCAACCCCGTTCGAACACCACTATTTGGTTTTGCAGGAGAACGCATGACAACCGAAGGATCCATCGAGCTGCTGAAAACCTTCGGGGCCAAAGACGGGCCTAGGGTGACTTGAATGTTGATCTATCTCATCGTCGACATGCCTTCGTCATACAACGTCATCATTGGGAGGCCCACACTCAACAACCTCCAGACCGTGAGATCAACCTATCACCTATTCGTCAAGTTCCCAACACCCAGCGGGGTCAGAATCATGCAAGGAAGTCAAGCCGAATCACGAGCGTGTTACGAGAAAGGAGTACGCCAAAGCACGGCAACAGTCGCCGCCATCATCAAAGGAGTCAATAACCTCAGCATCACCAAGCAAGGAGAACCAGGAGAGGACGCAAAAACTCCAACGACTATTGTCGGGCTGATAAAAATACTCGCCCTCCCGGGACAACTCGAGAAGAGCTTGGACCACTCCAGAAGGATGGGAGGAACCGCACCAGAAGATTTTCCAGACTACGCAACGTACAGGCGCATCGTCAACAAGATGTTCAAACGCCTACGCTTCATGAAGAGGAAGATCAACCTCGCTAAGCAAAGGAGTGAAGAAGTAAGGCAGCATAGGGTTGCAAAGAAAAGGGAAGCAATGGCTGACTTTTTCGTCAAGCAAACCCGCGGCATCAATACCCCCACAGCTGAACGAAAGAAGAAGACGAAGGATGCGCCGCTAAGCAATAGAACTGCGCCCAATGGGCCGGTATGGAGCATGCACATCAGTGGAGACAACGACGACACCAACGCAGGAGCAGGAATCGTCTTCACCAGCCCTGAAGGAGAAAAGTCGAAGTACACCATCAAATTCGAGTTCAAAGCCTCCAGGGACGAAGCTGAATGCGGGGCGGTACTCGCCGGTTTGAACCTCACTGAAAGGCTCGACGTGAAGAATTTACAGGTACACTGCAGCTCGGAGAGAATCGCAAGACAGATGAACGGCGCAGTATCAACGCCAGAGGACAAGACGCTGACTCAACTACAAGAAGCCATGGACCACCTCAGCCCATTGACGTGGTACGAGATCGCTTGGATCCCTGCAACAGCCAACGACGAAGCAGCCTTGCTAGCTCGAGCAATGAGCGGAAAAAGAGAAGACAAATGGCGCGAAACCACCGACGAAGAAACGGAAGAAGGTTCAACCGCCTACGAAGAAATTCTCGCCATCAACACCAAAGACGAGCCCAAGTGGATGAACGAGATAGTCGACTGTGTACACCAAGGCGAGCTATCGGTCCTACCAGTCAATCCGCACTACTAAAGAAGCGGCAAAAATCCTATATCCTTTTGAATAAAGTGCAATGCGCGAGGTAAATTCTATTATGAAAGACCAGCCTTACTTATGAATAAATTCATTTTTTGCAAAATACTCTGAAAGTTTTCCCGAAACTGCAAGGTAGATTACGCCAAAACTCAGGGGATACTATGGTATATATCGGCCCTATAAAAAAAACGACTACACGTCGAAGACCTTCGCCAGGTAACAATAGGCATCGGCGATTACGATCCGGATAACTCCTTTTCCAGGCAATAATAGGCACCGACGGTTACGATCCGGATAACTCCTTTGCCAGGCAATAATAGGCACCGGCGATTTAGATCCGGATAACTCCTTCGCCAGGCAACAATAGGCACCGGCGAATGCGATCCGGATAAATCCTACGCCAGGCTATAATAGGCAGCCCAAACTCCTCGGATTAGCTACCCGGCGAGCAAAGGCATAACATTATCTACGGACAAAAAACTGTATTACTTGCTGGTCAAAAAGGGTGACGACCCTACAATCGCAGCAGAGTGCACTAACATGACTGCCACCACGCGACACGACTCGCACTCGACAAAGCAAAGGTATGAACGAAAATCAAAGTTCAAATTATACTAAAATGCATAAATGTCATGAAACATGTACAAAGTGTAAAGGTAACATACGCCAAGAAAACGTGCCAGGGCTAGGAGTACGGCTAAAAAAAAGCTTGAAAATGTCTATAAATCATATTGGCAAAGAAAAAGAGAAAATAATCTCGAGGAAGCGCCAAGTCAAGAGGCTCTGCGTCACGAACAGAGTCAGGAGCACCAAGGACGTCAAGGAACCTGAAGGAAAGTGCAAGATGACCATTCTCCTGGAGATGAGCCGCCTGGCAATCTGCAAATCCCGACCACTATACCTCGTCAGAAGCGGCTTGCCACGTCGCTTCAGTCTCAGCCAGACTCGCGTCAGCACCCGCCTTCAACTTGGCATAGAAGGAAGTAGCATCGGAAACATCCCGCTAAAGACGCTCAATCCTGGAGTCACGCCTCCCCACAGAAGCCGTCAAAGCCGCGATCTGGTCCTTCGCCGCACGAAGTTCATCTTCAACGGCTCGACGACCCTCGCGCACGCCCTCAACACGGGAGATCTTAACCTCAAGCTTCGCCTTGGTCACCTCGCCCTGTAGCACATCACGCTCAACAATGGTTTTCTTCAAGACACCCTTCAAAGACGTACGCAGGGTATTTGCGGCCTCAAAACGACGAGCCACCTCCGTCGACAACAGCAAATCCTGAAAGACAAACGACGAATGTAACGAAAGGTATTATGACAAAGTAAGCAGGAATGCCAAAAAGTGCGTACCTTCGCCTGACAAAAGAAGTCATCCTCAAGAAGAGAAGAGTCCGAAGCACCCACCAACACCCGAGGACGAAGCTCAGAGACACTCTAGAGAAAAAGACGTTTGAGGCTCACCGCATGCTCAATGCTCGACGAACCGCCGGACTTTGGAGCCCCGCTCGACGGAGGAATGACGACATGTACTGGGATGGCATCACGAGAGACACCCCCTGAAGCCAAAACTCGAGATGACGCTCCAAGACCAGCGCAATGCTGACGTACCCGACGAGAAGAACCCTCAGCCTTGCCAGGAGACGGTGAATGCGATCGACGAGGCGAAGACACCCTCTCCGAGGGTAACCGCCGCTTCAGACGACGGAAGGAACCATCATCAAGACCCTCACCAGACGACTTCGAGGCCGGAAATGCGCTATCACCAGGGGAAACACGATCACCGGAAGCGGTGGCAGAAGCGCGACGACGCATCTGAGGAACAAACTTCTTGAAGCCAGACGAACCTGCACGACAGCAAGCAAGGCAATGGAGAACTGCACAACTATTAAAGACCAAGCAAAAGGAATTATACCTGCAGGAGTCGACGAAGTTGGAGCAGTCAGAGGACGGACAACCACCGAAGGAATACGACGCCCAGGAGCAGGAACTTTCTCCTTTGACGAAGCCTTCACCAGAGAAGAACGGCGAACACCTTCGTTTGAAGAACGGCGAACGCCTTCCGTGGAAGAACGACGAACATACGCCCTCAAAGAACGATGAACATCCGCCCTCGAAGAATGAAAAACATCCGCCCTCGAAGAACGATGAACATCCGCCCTCAAAGAACGACAAACGCCTTCCCGCGAAGAAGCTCGAGGCGTATCATCCTCAGGCGGAGGAATCACTCGAAGAGGAACTGGAGCAAACGCATCTTCCTCATCGACATCAACAAAACCTTCAAGCGAGTCACCAACAAAGCCCGCCGAGATCCATAGTCGAAATTCCGTGTACGGAAGCAAACGATCCTTCCTCACCGACCCCGAGATGAGGCTTCCAAAAGCCCCCAAGCCAGACATATGCTCAAACGGCGGACACAACACCTAGGAGCTAAAGTCAGGCAGAGAGGAACCAAGCAAGGACGTCGGAGCCCAAACCCAATGACGACGCCAGAGAGAATCCAATCTGCATCGAGACAACTCCAGACGAACGTACGATGAAGCCACATATACTCTCCAGACTCCGAAGAACGACAGTAGAAGCAAAAATATGTGCGGAACTCTCCGACCGTCAGAGATCGGCGAGAGAGAATCCGCTAAGCTGAGAAGCAAGTCGGCAAGGTACGAAAAGACCCCGGCAAAATCTGGAAGGCCGGCACACCCAGCGACAACAAAAGATCACGGACGAACGACCAAAGAGGAAGGCCCATCCCGTGACGAAGACTCTCCAAATGCACCGACAGAAAACCAGGGACATTATGACAAGGGAGCTCGCCAGAAGCAAGAACTCGAAGACCGGCGATATGCGACAACCCATGAAGAGCGAGGAATGACATCAACGAAGACCCAGAGACTTGGCTACGCACAATCAGTTTAGGACAGATGGCCGAAACACGGATACGACGCTATCTGGGCGTCTCGTCGACAGGAGGACCCTTGCCAGCGGCAAAGCCCACGATGGCAAGACCCTCGCCTGAAGGTCCCTCCTCAACGACAGGCGCCTCATTGACAAAGTCCCCGCCAGCGCCATGCTCCTCAACAACATTAGACGTATCAACATCAGCAAACTCTACGTCGGAGGCACCATCAAGGACCAAAGGCTCGGAGCCAAAGCTTGCCGAGAGATCCGCCTCCATTCGCCAAACCACCTGCAAAGTCCACAGCACATCCAGGAGACTCAGAAGACAAAGTGCTCTCCGCCGGAGCCGACGACAAAAGACGAAGCAGCAATGAGAGGTCCTTACCATGCCCATAGACCGGAATGCTTGGCCCAAAAATGATAGTATCCTCAGCATGAGATAGCTTTGGTCCCGATGATTCCAATCCAAAATCCGATCCTCGATCGAAGTCTCGAAGCTCTCAAAATCAAAGTTTCTGTCAAAATCGGACTTCGCCACCACTTCTGGCGGCCCTTTCGCCGGAACATCCTTCCCGGAGTAGACGACGAACTCACCGCCACCAAGGGACATCACCATCGGTGGCAGAATATTCGCCGGAGCAGCCGCCAAGCCGCTGCCCGCTTTGGGAATAGTGCCGATCGCGCCAAAGAAGCCCGCACGGGCCCCGCGCACGCCATCGCCCTCCACCGCGCCGGAGCCCGCGTCGCCACTGCCGATGGCCACAAACGCCGCCGACCGGTGGGTCCCCGGCGTCACCAGAACGCCACGTGGATCCATGCAGCCCCCGCTGCCCTCACCGAGCTCCTCGCCGAAGACCTCGTGCACGCCGGAGCCAAGCGAGTCTCCCGCCGGGCCACACGCCGCGCCGAAACCCGAGACCAGCCCAGGCCGCGCCGACTGGACCTCCCTGAGCACGCCCGAAGTGTCGAATCCCGCCATGCAGCCCCCCTCATCGTCGATGGCCACGCCAATCGCCGAAGAGACGCCCGAACCAAGACTGAGTTCGGCCTCCTCCACGACACCCGCCGGAATTTCAATTCCCGCACCATCACCTACACAGAATATATCTTCAAGGCTCAATGCCCAATCATCCAACATCACCGGAGCATCATCAAAGGTGGCCGGAATTTCATCATCAAGATTCAAGAATAAAAAGTCCGGTGAGAAAGTAAACATACCGGACTCTTGGATGTCGTCACGAAGATTGCCACAACCAAGCTCGCCGGAAAAAGCCATCTCCTCAACAAGCAACGGAAACGCAGCCGTCAAGCTTCCCGGAGAAGTGGAAATCGCGAATTGGAGAAGAAGGAGGAGAGAGAAAATATATAACCCTAATGTCATTCCCTTTCATTATTACTCGAACTCTTTAAGTCTATGCAGCCCAAAATTTGCATAAACTAGGCCCAAATAGCTGATGTTTAAATTTTTAATTGGTCAAAAACGATAAAAAAAATGGGCTTTTATACGTTTTTAAGTGAAGAAGGCTATTTTCGAAGGTTATTCGTAAAGCCTCGGAAATTAAACTTTGGAACTTTATAAAGTTTCATTTTTAATTTTCAAACGTGAAAACCAAATTAAAAATTATCTTTCCGGGTTTTCATGAATTATTTTACTATTTACGGTATATACTACAAGTACAAAAATGCGCAATAATTAAGGAACTCCTTAAAGTTTTGTAATTAATGCGCCATTATTATTTTCAAAGTATTTACTTACTTTCAAATTTATTATGTCACTAGATTTTTTTATTTATTTTGTGATTTATTTACGGAGTTCAAATATAATTTAAAAGGCCTTTATTTCACAAAGTGTGCCTATGAACCTCCAAAAATCCAAAGATCAAATAAAATCATAAAAAAAGTGACTTGTGATTTATTTAATCGCCTGTGTCATTAGCCATGCTCGAAATTATATTCCCGCTTATTATGCGAACATTTTCAAAAATATTTTACAAACACCCAGTTAAAGGAAATTTACAGTTCCTTGGGAGGACGGAGAGGAGACGAAAATCTCTGACAACCCGGATCCTCGCCAAATAACACAAGTTGCCTTAAGTTTTAAAAGAAAAAGTTTCTCGCGCAATACAGTTACCCAAGAAACTGGGGGGTTGATGTTATGTGCATTAACCTGGCAAAAGTCAAAGCCCACTCTGAAAAGTCAAAGCCTTCCATGGTAAGTCAAGGCCCATCACCAACACCAGAGGCCCGGGACCAAAGAACTAAGACATTGGCAAGGCCCGGGGCCCAAAAGGCGACGAGCCGACAAGGCGACGAGGTGACAAAGCTGACGAGGTGACGAAGCCGATGAGGTGACGAAGCCGACGAGGCGACGAGGCGACGAGCGGACAAGGCGATGGGGCGACAAGCCGACGAGCCGACGAGGCGACAAGGCGACAAGGCGACAAGCCGATGAGGCAACGAGGTGACAAGCGGACAAGGCGCCAAGCCGACGAAGCCCCTCGCCGGAGCTTGGCAAGGGCATAACTTGCAAATAGGTTACACGACGATGAGATCCGAGACTACGAAGATCCCCGGGAAGTCCTCCATATTTCCCCGAACACAACCTACGGACTCGCGGACAACCCAAAGACATCGAAGACGAATCGAGAAGCATCGGAGACCCTTTTTGCAGGTAAGGGGCCCTGACAATCCCTCCAAATGCAAGGAGAAATTCGCACGGCCCCTAAGAATAAAATATTCAGGGAATTCAAAAGCCCCTGAGGTGCAATTCCAGGAAGTTCTTTTCCTTTAAATAAGAGCCTTCCCCACCTCATTTTCACACTCACTCACAACTTTCTCCAGAGCTTCTCTCTCTAACTTTATCTCTCTAGAAAACTCAATTACTCTTAACGAGGAAAAGACTTGAGTTAAGAGCTGAGATCAATTTAGAAGCAGAGTCATAGGCCTGAGAAGAAAGGTTGTTCGACGGGTCAGTTAAGGCGTCCCTTGCTAGGTGGGAAACCAAATTCGAAATACCTAAGCTTGGTAACCAAGCTATAGATTTCGAATTACAATTAGGGTTAAAATCAATCATCTCAATCCAACGGTTGATTTTAGATCATAACCGATCCAATGGATTAAATTGGTTTTAGGGATTTGCTAAAATACCAAAATATTTGGTACTTATGCCGCAAATATGGAATCTCCAAAACATATGATTCGAATTGGCTTGGGTTTCAAACAACCAAACCCTAATTCGAATTTTACACATTTAATATATATAAATATATATGTTATTTATTTATATAAATCTATTAATTATTAATTAATTATTAATAAGATATTAATAATTAAATCCAAATAAATAAATTATATCAATAATTCCTGATCTCAATATCACAAATTAAAATGTCATGGTGCCAAACCATCATTTAAATTTTTGACATGTGATTTAATTTCATAGTTTATTGAACCGAGCATAAACTTAGAAAATCCATAAAACACAAACTGTAACTCGAAATGACTTGGCTCAAATAGCAAAGTTACTTAGAATTTAATTTATAACAACATGGTGATGAGAGAAAATCTAAATTCTAAATTTCTTTTATCAGTTAATTTCGTGTAACAAGATATGGTACTTTTGCCACGCTGACGATAAAACAATCTGACGTCTGCCACAGACCTTTCAGTTTTATAAGTCTAGCCAAATGATTAAACATTATCCACAATGTATTCTAATCACGTACGTATCATCCCTTACGGAGCTATCCTGGGGACCATGGACCCGTATCACTTAAGCTCCAACGAACTGTTAGTTGTTCGTCAAACCTCGAAGTGATTCCACTATAGACCCGAGGTTACACTCTTCAGTATTTGCTCAGAGCTTCATCAAGACCGGAGTTTGCCTTGACGAGGACATCGCCAAGACAAGGACTACGCCCAGATGAGTAGCTTCGCCGTGAACCGGACTTCGCCACAACCAAGAGAAGTTCGGCGAGGATCGTCAACGACAGTCCGGAGACTCATCCAAGACAAGGAGATCGACTCCAGCTTTGACGATCGTCAGTCAACCCGGGTTGACACAGAATTCAATCATCCTTGTTTCAGCGGGTCAATCTCCGGACCCAAACCTTGGATCCGACTCTAAGTTGAAGCCATTTTTACGTATTAACATATATATATATATATTCGAATTGATTAATGATTATCTAGATCAAATGGTTAAAAATAAATGTCAAGCCAATCCAATGGATCAAATCAACTAGGGATAAACTCAAATTCCCTAGGGTTTTAATAAAACCCTAATTTGAATTGTTTACCCTTTATTAATTCGAATTAAATATGATATATATATATAATATTAATTAATTTCTAATCCGAGGGTAAAGATTAAATCATAAAACCGATCCAACAGATATAATTAATTAACCAAATTCGAAATACCTAAGCTTGGTAACCAAGCTATAGATTTCGAATTACAATTAGGGTTAAAATCAATCATCTCAATCCAACGGTTGATTTTAGATTATAACCGATCCAATGGATTAAATTGGTTTTAGGGATTTGCTAAAATACCAAAACATTTGGTACTTATGCCGCAAATATGGAATTTCCAAAACATATGATTGGAATTGGCTTGGGTTTCAAATAACCAAACCCTAATTCGAATTTTACACATTTAATATATATAAATATATATGTTATTTATTTATATAAATCTATTAATTATTAATTAATTATTAATAAGATATTAATAATTAAATCCAAATAAATAAATTATATCAATAATTCCTGATCTCAATATCACAAATTAAAATGTCATGGTGTCACACCATCATTTGAATTTGTGACATGTGATTTAATTTCATAGTTTTTTGAACCGAGCATAAACTTAGAAAATCCATAAAACACATACTGTAACTCGAAATGACTTGGCTCAAATAGCAAAGTTACTTAGAATTTAATTTATAACAACATGGTGATGATAGAAAATCTAAATTCTAAATTTCTTTTATCAGTTAATTTCGTGTAACAAGATATGGTACTTTTGCCACGCTGACGATAAAACAATCTGACGTCTGCCACAGACCTTTCAGTTTTATAAGTCTAGCCAAATGAATAAACATTATCCACAATGTATTCTAATCACGTACGTATCATCCGTTACGGAGCTATACTGGGGACCATGGACCCGTATCACTTAAGTTCCAACGAACTGCTAGTTGTTCGTCAAGCCTCGAAGTGATTCCACTATAGACCCGAGGTTGCACTCGTTAGTGATACGGTACATATTATTCCCTTTATACAGCAGGGTGTCCATTGATATAATCAAATTCGGGTTATAATCATAAATGTTGTTGGTTTAGACATATACGCCAAATTCGAAGATCTAAACGTATGACAAACCAAAACTTTAACCTTCGGATATATATATATAAAATATGTATATATATATATTCATGATTTATACCAAAAAATCTATAGTTAAGCTAATTCAAAACCACCTATCGGTGGTGCAGTTCAATTGTATACATACATATATAAGATGAAATATGCATAAACATGAAAATATAAACTAGCTAGCTTATAATAAGAGAAAATTAGAAATAAAAAAACATCGAAACAAAGAGCCTATGCTCTCCACATAATCATGGGGAGGATGAATTGTAACCCCGTGTTTCTCTTCGAATGGTGTTGCCACATGCGAACAAACAGCGGGTCCTCTGCTGCCGTCGGAAACTCCATCCCCACCAAGTCGAGGCAAAGCACCTCGTCCCGCAAGTCGACAGAAACAAATGCTTTCTCCTGAAGTTCGATTAGAATTGAAAATGCGCAGTGAAGAATCAAGTCAACCATGGACGTTTTCGGTACTAGCCATCTCTCTAATACTTATCTTGCCACTCTCAAAGTCGCCAAAAAATTTTGCCCGGCGATCCCGCCTTTGTCGAACACTTGCATGCATACAAACGGACGACGGACAACCTTGTAGTCATTAGTCCTGACGTCAAGTAGGAAACCTAATGCCACACGTCACTACTACAAATTGTTTATTAGACCACGCAGATTCGACCACGGATGTCAAAACTCATGGTCGAAATTCGATTATAGACAACGAAAATCATAAACCATGGTTGAAAAACCAGTCTGCCGTTTTCATGCCGCGACAGGCCGCGACATGCCTTCCTTTTGACCACGGAATCTTTTCCGTGGTCGACGATGTGTCTTTACAAGTAACTACGCGGCGGCTTATTTTTTATATGCCGCGGCTTATTTTTGATTGGGAGACGGATATACTTCCATCGTTGTATATGTGTAGTTTGTGCATATATGTGCCGTGGCTTATAGTATAACGTACCGCGGTTATCTTGTACAACACTTATATCCATCATCAAAGTTTACGCCTTGAATTTCTTCTTATCTCATTCTTCATAAACCCCCTTTCTCTCTCCTCACTCTCGTTTTACAGAGACTGAATTCTAGGGCAAAATAACAGCAGCAAGGCTTCGTCCAAGAGCTCTACCAACGCTCGCACTCTGATGCCCGTCGGCAAGTACGAGATCGGACGAACGATCGGCGAGGGGAGCTTCAGCAAGGTCAAGTTTGCTAGGGATGTCGAGAGAAGAAGCGCTGTCGCCATCAAAATTCTCGATCGCGATCGCTTGGTGAAGAGTCTCTGAAGCCTCGGAGGAAGCGGCACCGCGTGCGGTCCAGGAAGAAGAAGCTGAGCTTGGTTCCATACACGGCTCCTCTTTTGCCCTCCCCCACTTCCTCCATTCTTCCGAGTTCCGAGTAAGTGGTCACTCACTTAAGGTTTCAGATTCAGTTTCTTCTGAGATTGAGAAATAGGGGTATTGATCTCGAATTTATATTTCGGATTGAGTTCTGTAATTGTTTTCCCCGTCTCTTTGGTAGTGATTGATTCCAGGTTGAAATTGAAATTTTTCGAAGCAATTTAAAATTATCATAGTTTTTTGGGGCTTTGTGGTGGGGGCGTAGGGATTAGGTGGTCGACAAATTATGTATTAGGATTAGAAATTCTATCCTGATATGCAATTTTAGGCATGGGGTTACAACAATCGCACACTTTCTTACGCAGCTTCATGTTGTGGGTTTATTTTCTTACACAGCTCAGTGTTCACAGCAACGGCATTTAACAAATCTGTGTAGTTGCGCTTACAGAAGACGATATTTTGTGTGTGGAAAGAGTGATTCTTCCCTTCGTTAACTATGTCGTGACGAAGATGCGAGTGCTTTTCTTCGACGATTCTTCAATGACCCTCAAAGTAATGAAATCTTGTCAATTTATCTTACTGTTTGTCTTATTTTGGCAGTCAATTCATTAAGGAAACTAAAACTAAATACTTATCTTATCGAGACAGGTGACTCTGTTCCTTCTTTTAGAACCAAATACGGCCATCTTATGATGCTTTTGAGATTTTGCGCAATCGGTCATTCGAACGTTAATCATTCAAGCTCTTCTAGTTAGGTGCTTTATTTTATTACAGATTAAGCTTTCTCAAATACTTAACTTTAAATCAGTATCTTCAAGCGAAAGAACTAAAGATTAACGCCGGTTTTTTTCTTTTTGAGCTTTGTTGATATAGCATGGATGCTTCTATTCGTATGCCTTAGATTATAAGTAGGAAAAATAACTGATTAGTGCTCATATTTTGCTCAGCTCTAGTATTGGCAGACTAAGAGGGAGATATCAACGATGCACCTGATTAAACATATAAATGTTCTAAAACTTATTTAGGTACAATTTTAGTCAACTGAGTTTTGATCATTAATTGTATTAATGTTGAAGTAGAATTATAGTTTTACTTATTTCTATATTTGTCAGGGCAATGACGATCTTATCATAGTTCACCACGATGCTCTTGAGTAGGAGATTGCCATTTATCCTTTGTTGTAAGTCATTGCTTGAGTTCTATCCTTTGTGTATGGCTCGCCTAAGCATTCCGATGATTATATTCTGGATTTTTTTTATTTCTTGGTTCCGGCAGATTGTGAAATCCGTGAATTTTGAGAACATCAATTTTTTTATGAAAGAGCTTGCTGAAATGCCCCGATAGACCGAGGAGGAATCTCAATGTGTTGCTACTGGCTTCAGTATGTTTGTTCAAAAGCTTTTCTGGGTTTTTCTTGTTGTGTTTTTTTATAAATTGGTTTGGTTATAATATACTAGATTGTGTTACTTGAATACTCATTTTCATGTTTACTTCTCTTATACACTTCTACATGAAATAAGTATTTCAATTATTTGTGTATGGTCATATATATTTTCATGTCATTTAAGTTTATATTTTAAGATAGATTTGTATAGTGGTGTACATGTAGAGGTAAATACACTTGATTAACTATCTTCATAGTATATATTTTTGAAGAATTGGGTTTCCAGAATTCTACTCATTAATATAAAGATGCTAGTTTAATACTCTTTTTATTTTGTTTATATTACTTGAGAACAAATTTATTTTTAAGTAATGGTTGACATAAAAAACCAAGAACATGTACCGATTTTATTCACTAATTTATGCTTTTACTGATTTTTTTTTTTTAATCTAGTTTTTTACTTTTGACCACGGAAATAACCATGGTGTAACCTACATCTTGCTGCGGCTAGCTTCATTGTAGCTGCACCACATATTGAGATCAAACCATGGATATCTTCCGTTGTGGAAACTAACTTTTGACCATGGAAAGAATTCCGTGGTTGAAACCTACAACAATGGAGGATTCAACCATGGTCATTAAGCATGGTCGAAATTTTTCAACCATGGTTGAATCCATAATTTGTAGTGGAATCGAAACTAGGGTGCATACATAGGTGGAATCGAAAGACGTCTCACTTGCCCTGTCGTCGGGCTATAGAGCTTGAGGAGCCCACCATTTGCAGGATTATGGTGGCCGAGTTAGGCGGAACATAGATTCTTTGTACCCTTTCACGGTTGACACACAACACCAGTATAAAAAATATTTGTCCCCCGTTCGCGAAGGCAATTATGTTTGGGCCATTTTTCTCCTGCCAATGAATTCGGTGAGCGTCGATAAACGACTTATCGCCGATGCTTACACGCCACAATTTATAGACTTTCTTCAGCTTATCAGGGGTTTCCCCTTGAGTTCCACTAGGATTTTAAAGAACACGATCTCATCGGGAAGATTATCCATTGTACTTTTTGAGAAAAGAGAGGCTGAAGAAACTAATGAAACATGAATTGATACTACATCTCGTTATAAACTCGGCAACTAAAGCGACACCTAGAATTGAGGCTGGGATAACTTTCACCACAAAACCACGGCTTAAAGCGAAGCGGTTTTTGGGGTTTTTTGTTTTTCTGCATGTATGAGACTCGTGTCAGTACGGCTGCAACCGGTCGGTTAACCTGTTTATTTTCACTATTTGGTATCCTTAACTTAATTCCAGTTAGTCATGTTTTAATAACCTTAATCCATTTTTAAAACTGATTAATCGGAAACCGGTTATTCTAATTTCCAGTTATCAAAATTTTATTAACCTGATTAATAACCTTACCCTATTTTATGTTTATAAACATAGTATTCAACACATTTTATCGCAACAATAACACATACCGGTCAAAAATAAATCGCAAATAAAAGAACCCAACCCAAAAAGAAATATACCGATCTAAGACACAAATCCAAAAAGTACAGCAATTATAAAGGATCCAAGAAGTTAAGGAGACTTTTGATTGAAAAGATAAGTAACACTACTTAATTTAATTCTAAAATATTTACATAATATGCTAATATTAAAACCGGTTATAATAATAACCTGTTTTGAAAAATAAATTAACATCTAACCTTATCCTATTTGAAACTGGATACGGATAACTTAACCTGTTTAAAAAATAATTCAATTACGGCTATTTCAAACCGGATAATTTTCGGTTATAGATTTAGAATTCGGTTACCGTTTATTTTGCACACCCTAACGTGTCAGCATGTGATAGGTGTCGCGTTATTTGCAATTGCCACACTCCATCATGTTGCTGCTGATATGATAAATGTGGAGGTTATATTGTCTAACCTTTCATTATAGCAATGACCCTCATTAATTAAGGGTTCTTATACAATTTAATTTTTTGAAGCCATCATTGGTTTCAATGTAGGTTACACTTGTGAGTGAGCCGCGCCTGTGCTCATCGATTTTAGATTAAAGATGACACTTGTCCTAGTATAGAAACAGTCGCGGTAAGTTGTATGGTATTTTTTCTTGTGTTCCGGCCGCGGTACAAACAGCGAGACCGGTCGTAACAAAGCATTATTAGTCACGTCTTGATGTTTTAGGGTTTAGGGTTTAAGACCTTTTAGAAAAACAAGCATGATTAACCATGGCGTGATGTTTACGGTTTAGGGTTAGCTTTTATGCCTAACGGAGTTACATATGCCATGGTTATATTATAGAAGCCGCATTATGTTCTTAAAACCATGGTCCTTTGGCAGACATACCTCGGCTGGAGCACTTAACTCGTTTAAATTTTACACTATATATTACAGTTAATATATATCAGTACACACAGTACGTACCCATATCCTCCACCACTTTACATATATAATTCTATTTCAACGTATATAATTATCACCCATGGATTAATTTGGTAAGATATATCAAAATTATTTGTCGTTACATATATTAATATATATATATATATATTATTGAATTTGTTTCGATCATTTAAAGTACTAGTCCATACGCAATGTATCAATTAACCATTTCAACTAATTATTTTATGCAGAATATATAGTCCACCACCATGCACTTTATTTAGTGTTAGAAACATAGAATGATTTATTATTTTACAATAGTGATATAGCTAGCTATATATAGTCTGAATACTTAAACCCTTATAAATAATCAAGTTGTTCATTAATGATAAAATTAAATCCGTACACTTTTATTATTTATAAATAATATTTACTTAACTATATATATATATATACACTACTTATTATTATATATTTCTAAAACTTAATTATCATTAAAGTAAAGAGAAGTAAAAGTTTTCAAAAAACAGATCATTTGGAGGTTTCCAATCCGGAATGGCCGGAAACCACAATAATACTATAGAGACGTAAGAAGCCAATTTTAATGTTGAATGAGTCGATGGGCACTCTTAAATTTTGTTGGTATACATCCTTAAAATGTGCTCAAATATTAGAACAAAATGAGGTTTAGTTGTGACGAAACACGATCACTATACCGTGATTTGCACAACACTACCACGGGTTGGGGGTATTTTTTCATGAAGGTATCACTTCTAAATATTATGCTGCAGTGCTTTCGGTTAGAAAATCCAATCTGCCGCATGGTAAAAAACTAGAAAAAGAAAAGGAGCAAAAACGAAAAAAAAAAACAGTAGGAAACCACTAAACCGCGGTTTTTAGCGGGAGGAAATAAAAGCAACACTTTGAAAAATTTCGGGATGGTGCTTTAGGGAGCCAAGTGGTATGATGACTGTGTTATGCCGCAGGTACAGTAAAATAAACCGAGACTCTTGACCCATATCAAATAATTACAAGTTTTCTGGTCGACATGATGCCGACAAAAATAAAACAAAACTGCGATGCGGTTTGTCATGCGCTAACCTAGCCTCGGCTTTGTTAGTATATAGCCAAACTTCGGTATGGTTTTTCACAAGCTATTTTAATACAAAACGGCGGAAACCGCCACAGACGGAAAGCCCATATTAATCTTATGATGCAGTCTATGGGCACATATGAACATTTGTTTCATTACCTTCATCTCGAGAAAGCCCTTATTGTATCTAGACTGTCTAAAGGTGAGCCATGACTTCAATACTGATCCTCCTCCTCATATATGAATAAAATAGACATCAAATTAAGTTTTGAAGCTTGAAAAATTAAAATTTTATGAAAAACTCAATATCTGAAGACTAAGCTGCGGCGTTTCTTAAGATTAACCCCGATATTAATTTAGGCGGGGCATGGCATTATTTAATTTAGTCGCGGTTAATTCATCGCCTCACGGCCTCATGTGAAAAAACAATAATGATTAATCAGAACTTGATGTTTAAGGGTTTAGGGTTAGCTTTTCTTCAATTTACAGAGTCACATATGCCGTGTTATGCTATACAGGCCGCAATATCTTATCAAAACCGCAGTATTTCTGCATGCCACATAGGACATACCTTGGCTAGATTACTAACCTCATTGAAATTTTATGTTGTATATTACAATTTTTATCTATCAGTACACAGTAGGCAGCCCGAGCAGTTCGGGCTGAGCGAGCAGGCCCTGCCCGTGGGTTCGGGTGAAGGACCCGAGTCAAAATGACCCGGGTCAGACCCGTTGACCAGGGTCCAGGTTACTTGACTGGGTTTGGGCTGGGTCAGACCCAGCCTGAATTCAACATTGCCTGGAACTATTCCAGGCCCAATGACCGAACCCCAATGGGATTAGGGTTCGGCTAGGGTTTCCGAAACCCTAGCCTCGGTCATGCGGTCGGATCCCGAACACAAAAATTAACATATTTATTTGTTTCTACTCCCACTTAAAATCTAGTCATACCAAAAAATTCACAAAATTATTCCTGACAACATATCTAATTTTTGAAAATCACTCAGACTCGCTCTGATACCATTGTTGGGTTTTCGATGACTTTTTCTCAATCCCGAGGAAAAAAATCACGGGATATCATTGAACAATATATATCTAGAATAAATTCAAAAATTAAGAGATCATTTCAGGAACAGTATCAAACTTTGGTACTTATGCCAACTGTACCAAAATCGTTGACTTTTGCCGATTTTAGGGCTGGCCGAATCTTTCCCTTGCTCCGGGATTAAGCACGCCAATTGCCATGCCTCTACGTCGTCCACCACGTCATAGTGGGAACGTCTGATGACTGGAAAGTACCTCGGAGGATAGGTTAGATCCCTGTCGGTACTTAGACGACGAACCGATGAAAAACCCTTGAGAAAATCCAATTCGAGTTCCAATGGAGGGGAGCTCGAATTTTCTCTAGGCTAGGGTTTAGATTCGATTGTTAATTATGAGTTAAATAGGTATTAATAATACCTTGTATTTAACCTAATGGGCTTTTTCCATTAAAAGGCCCATTACTCATTTAATTAATTAATCTGATTAATTAATGCTATCATTATTAATACTCGGGCCCAATTGAGCCCGTTGTGACGGTTATGGTCTTGGGTCATTACTCGAGTACTTGAGGGATATAATATCCGCCTCAGACATAACCTACAGCAATCATTAGAACCCACTCATATAATAAAAGATGATATGAATGCGAGTATGATAATATCTAGCATATTGACCCTTGACATGAACAAAGAATAAACATAAAAGGATGTATTTTTTCTAGTGCCAAGCTCTTTTGAAATATTTCTAAATTGGACTCGGGACCGCCTCATCGCAAAAATATAAACGAATCAAAATTTATAATATGAAGACTCTTACTTCAATCCGTTAGAGACTCGTGCTAATAACATATTATAAAAACAAAGAGAAAACAATATAATAATAGAGAGCTTATGAGCAATATGAAGAATAGTGGAGATAATTGTGTTGATTGTACTAGTACAACAAGTGTATTGGACTACATTTAAAAAGTGTAGTCGAAGAGTTCCTACTACAATTTTTATGTGCTGTTGAATCCACCATCGCATGAGATTAGACTACGTAAAATCATCCATAGAGGGAAGTAAGATTGGACGACACTCATTTCCGTCGTGGGAAGTCATATAAGTTGCGACGTATTTTTAGGCCCGCCGCAGCTCAAGTTTAAATTACGGAACTTATCCGTCATCGAAGATATAATATTAAACTCATATACGGTGCGGGCCCTAAAGCCATGAAGCGGCGTAAGTTCCCATAACGGATATTATCCATCGTTTTAGACGCTTTGAAAAACAAATGGATGCTTCCCAAGCCAAAAGAATGCCGCGGCAGCCTTTATTCAAGTTGCGGCGTGTGTGTTTTGTGCCGTATCGTTATTACATCAAATGACAGATATTTTCATCATGATAGAGTAAAAACGCCGCGACTTATTTCATTCTTGCCGTGGCGTTTTTTTCTGGAACTATATTTTGTATTTTCGAGTATGGTTTTTTTATCCGTAGTTGAAAATTCTGATCTAAATTTTATAAAAAAAAACGGGGGATTAAAAACGCTCGGATGATTTGGTATCACCTGTAAATAATTTATTAATGGATATTTTACGAAACAAAATATTTTTTTAAAAAAATTAACTGATTTATACAGATATCCTTTCGTACCTACAAATAATATCGTCTATACTTACAAATAATAGCGTCCATGTACCTTAATTAACGTCCATACTTACAAATAATACCATCCATATACCGAAAATATCGTTCATACTTACAAATAGTACCATCCATATACCTAAAAATAATACCGTGCCTATTCTTCATCATAGTTAGCAAATTTCGCAAGAACATATAAACCTAATCTAACTCTAAATCCATCTATCTATTTTAAACAGTAAATATATATTTGATGAACAAAAGAAATACCCTTTAAGGTGATGTCGTACATGTACTTCATAACGTAGTATCTGCACTCGTGATTTCCCTGTTGTTCGGACATGATTTTGAAATCATCACGTTTATTTCTGAGTGTTTAACGTTAAATATACACAACATTTGATTTGAAATACATTGATATTAAGAGGATCGAATATGGATAATTACTGGTAGAAAAATATATGGATTCATGGTTATTCAAACCTCTTGAACTATTAAGAGGATCGAATACAGTCACACTATTACGCCAAGTGTTCAACACGATAAGAATCCAATGATCGCGACTATTGTATGGCATGAACCACAATTTGTCTTTCTTGCATTTTAATATACGCTTGAAGCAAACATCCACATCGAGTCCAATTATTTTAACATCTATTCTTCGTCGGGGTAAAAGTTAAAGTTCATGTCGGTATAAGGCAGAATGAAACGAAATGACTCTTTCTTTTCACTTCTTGTCAAGTAGATTTGTAACAACTAACTGCAAATGTAATATAAGTATAAGGAAAACGAATTATCCATATTTTCAAATCGCTATGAATTAATAATGAATAAGTATGTAAAAATAGAAAACATACCTTTGACAAGTCAGTATCCAATTCAAACACAAGTTTGTGGAGAGTAGAAATTCGCGCACATCATCGTAAATCAATTGTGTAGAAATGGGCAAAACAGAAAATACACTTAAAGGGAGATAATCTTTGCATGAACCTTGGAAAATCATCTTCATGCACCTTGGAAAATACTTGCACGCACCTTGGGAACTTTATCTTCATGCACCTGATGAATTCATCCAATTAATAGGTATATTAATAACAATTTTGGTTTTTTTTTTTTTACATAAGGTGTTTTTGACAAAATTAACACGTGTATTTCTTTTATTTAATTAATTTAAAAAAATGAATCTAAAAAATTAATAATAATATTTTATTTTTAGGAAAAATATAAGATATATTTTTGAAAAAAAATAAAAATTAAGTGTATTATAAAAAATTGTAAAAATAGTGAATTAGGGGAAATTTTAGATTTTTAATAAATTAAGACGGTATTAGGTTGCAAGAAAATGATTATAAAATATACTGTAAAAGTATATCTAGCAGCTTTAAGAAACTGAGAGTATATTTCTACGCAAACTGAAATTGATAGTGTATGAAAGCAACATTCTGTTGATATAATAAGAGCTTATTGGCTTTACCGAGTATGTAATTCTGAACCACATGTATGATATGACAGTGAATATAAATTTAATAAAGGTTTATTTAACTTTGGGCTTTTAGCTTCACCGTTAGAAATAATATGTTAAAAATCGTCTAGTAGGCTGGAAACGATTACAAGAGTCAATTTATACATTAGAAAATCAACAAAACTAAATTCTGTCATGAAAAACAAGAAACTATGACTTTCTGCTTGGCTATTTATATATATATAATTGCTCGATGACATAACTAAAACTCCGCCACAGATTTGTCTTCATATATATAAATACTATAGAGAGAGAAATATTGAGGCAAAAGTACTTAAACGTTAATAGCACATCATATTTTTACAGTTTGAATTGTGTTTATTAAATACTCAAAATCATGAAATTTATATTTTTCATAAGGAATTTTTTTTTCTAACGTTGCCGTTAACGTTGTGTCATTTAGTAGTGGATGCCTTAATTTAAAGTATCTAATATGAGAAATCTCCAAACATGAAAAAAATATTAATTTGAATAAATTTTGAATTACCTTATGAAAATAATTTGAAAACATTTGGAATTACACTGAAATATTTTGAAAAATACTTAAGTATCTTTACCGCAATTATATCCTGGAGTCGACCTTGGAAATCATACCACACACTCTACCTAATTACTGTCCAAAACCACTAATTAAACTAAATATATAAACTCTAAACATAACCTATAATTAGCAAGTATTTAAACTTTGATCAATTAAAATAAATGGGGAAAAGAAAAAATAGCGGTAAGAATACTTATAAAGTCAATAAATATGAGGCAATAATGTACATTATTTAATATAATTGTTATGTCGAATTCAGATGAAAAAAATGCTAGATAGCAAGATAAGACATTAACAATATGTTAATTAATTTTGGTTTAGTAACACTATGCTAAAAATGGATGAACGTCCGTTACAAAACATGACAGAAATATACATCTGTCTCATATTTGTTGACTTAAAATATGTTATTGTTATTTTTTACTATAGGGTACGGTCATCTTTATTCACTAGTACAAATTGTTGATCCTACCACGGAATTTCAACCATGGATTTTTTTATCCATGGTCGAAATCCAAGTTTCTACCATGGAAAATTTTTTCCATGGTTGAAAATCGTGACACGCTGCGACACGCCTAAACACGCCGCGGCACACTTTCAAATTCACCACGGATATATTTTCCATTGTTGAAAATGTGTCATTGAGATGTTTATAAGCCGCGGCGTATATAAAATGCCGCGGCATGGTTGGTACACAACGACACTCTGTAAACCGTTGTTCATACCACGCAATGTAAGCCGCGGCATTATATATGACACGCCGCGGCATTATTGGTACACGATGAAACCTTATAAACCATTTTTCATACCATGCAAAGTACGCCGCGGCGTGCAATTGAAAACGCCACGGCACATGACTTTAGAGAGATAAGCCGTGGCATGATCTCTTACACGCCATGGCATGGATGGTACACAACGACAGAATGAAACCGTTGTTCATAAAGCCGCAGTAAACCCCTTGTATGCCGCGGCGTGTCTTGAATAACGCCACGACATTTCGTTTGTAGAAACACGCCGTGGCGTTACAAATAATAAGCCGATGCGTGTATCGTATTTAGCCATTTTCTCATTTGCGCCGTGCCTGACTCTCCTCGACTCCTTCCCTTTCGCCGTGCCTCTCGCCCTCGCCCTTGCCCTGTTTCACCAATTCCCGCCGCGGCACGAGATGTACACAACGACACTTGTTTGAACCATTGTTCATGCGCAAAGTAAAAAATATGTTTGCCGCGGCGTGTGTTTCAAATACGCCGTGGCACACTACATAATACGATTTTTAATGATATCGTCGCGGCATGTTTTTTAACACACCGCGGCGTGACTGGTATTTACAGACTTACCCGCGAGGATTTCATTTTCACCTCGCGCCGTCACAAACCCTACCCTTCTTTCTCTCGCTCTCTCTTTCTCGCACTCGCCTTGCGCCGCCGTCTTCTCACCGCGACACGATTCACGCCGTCATCCGCCGTTGCCGTCCACGTCCCTACGTCGTCGACCTCCACGTGTAAGTGTCGATTTCAAGCTTTGTTTTTCTGTTTTTTTTTTTTCAATTTTTTGTTGTTGTTAATTCGAAATAGGATTTGAGTATTGTTGTATTAAGTCATTTATATCAAGTTCTTGTATCTATTTTTAATTGAAATTTGATTTTATGAATTGATTAATTTGGTTTTTAAATTAGGTTTAGGTATTGAAATTTTTTTTTTGGTATTGAAATTAGGTTTTGTAATTAGGTTTTGAAATTAGGTTTTGAAATTAGGTTTTGAAGTTAATTGGGTATTGAAATTAGGTTTTGCAATTAATTGGGTTTTTAAATTAGGTTTAGGTATTGAAATTGAATTTCAAATTTGAGTGTTGAAATTGGGTGTTAACTTAATTAGGTATTGAAATTGCATTTATCGAATTACGTTATATGATTAAATTTTGTATTTTGATTAGGTTTGGTTTTGTTTGATTGGTTATATGATTAGTTATTTGTGATTTGAATTGATTAGGTCAATTAGTTTATTTAGTTTGGTTTGGATTAATGAGTTTAATTAGTTAAGTTAGTTAGTTTATAGGATTATCTAATATCTTTGGTTAATTAGTTTTTTGTCTTGAACTAATATGTTATGGCATTAACTTTTCTTTTTTATAGATTTCAATGGCACCAAAGTCAAAACGCGCAAGGGGATATCTTGTGCTTAGAAACGGATCGTCGAGCCGAGTCCCGCTTACAGTCAACGAGGAGGAACAAGTACCACTAACACCTTCAATTCAAGTACCGCCCAGTTTCAAAACAGAAGCGGCAAGGAAACGATTTCAAGTTCTTTGCAAGCGAAAATTATGCCCGGAGCGTGGATTTGCAAAAATACCCATTACGGAGATGGGTGACCTTGGCGACGCTCTCAATGAGAGTATCGAACAACGCGGTTTGAAAAATTTCATGCTCCAACCTAGGTTTAAGGCGAGGAGGACATTGGTCCACGAGTTCTATGCCGCTCCTCGCGACGAGTCAATCGATGGATTTGTAACTGTTCGGCATATCCGATTTTCAATCAATGCTCAAGTAATCAATGAATACTACGGAACCCCAAATTTAACCGACGAGGAAAACGAGCACAACCAATTGGGCGACCAAGAATTAATCAAGAGTTTTACGACAACATGACAGCGACCATTGCTACTCCCGGAGCACAATGGCACAATAGGGCCGGAGAGATGCGACTAAATAAAAATCAGTTGAATCGGAGAGCCAAGGTTTGGATGTACTTCTTCAGGGCCAACCTATTCCCGCATCTGCGCTTCACGGAGCTGCAATTCAACTTTCTCAAGTTGATCTACGCGGCGGTTAGGGGGTTGAATATCGACGTTGGTCGTTTCATCTTCTTCTACATGACCCACATGGCGTACGACGCCTCGAAGAATGCACTGGGCTTCCCGTTCCTTATCACAGCTCTATGCAAGAAAGCTGGAGTAAGTATATATATCTTTATTTGTCTTCAATTGTGAAATTCAATTTTTTCAATATTGATCTAATCTTGCTTTATTTCATTTTTTAGATCGAGGATTCTGAGCTCGACCTGACGGTGCCGTATGGAAAGAAAATGGACCAGGCTTGGATCCGGAGTTTAAAGGAACCCTTTGTTGAGGCCCCTGCGACCGAGATACCTGAACAACCTGCAAACGAGGTAAGTGTATAGCTTATATTGCTTAATTGTTTATTATTGTTTTAATAATAATCTAACTTTGCTTGAAATTCATGTTTTAGGCCGCCGATATACCAGCACAGCCTGTTGCCGCCCCACCGATGCCGGAGCTCAACTATGATGATCCGCCAATGAGAGCCTTCGTGGCTCACGGTGTTCGGAGCATTCTTGAGTTGAATACCTATTGTAGCTCGTTTTGGCCGGGTATCTACCCAGGATTTGAGGCGCCAAATCAGTTTCCACCAATGCCATGGTCAGCAGGATATCCAGATCAATATCAGCCGGCATTCGTTGAAGAAGGCGGGAACGGTGGAGGCGGGAACAGCGAGGTTGAGAACGAAGAAGGAGGTGAGAACGGTGGAGGCGAGAACGGTAACGAGAATGAAGGAGGCGAGAACGTAGCAGGCGGGAACGACAATGAGGCGAACCCCGAGAACCCAGAGAACCCAGAGAACCCAAATAACCCGGAAGAAATCAACAACGACGGCCTCGAAGAAAACAATAACCAAGAAGTCGAGAACAATGATGACAACAACCTCGTGGACAATAATTAGTTATTTCTTATGTTTGAACAATTAGCTATTATGTTTGTTTTGTTTAAACATTTAGTTAATAATTTATGTTTCCTTTGAACAATTAGTTAATATTTTGTTTTGTTTGAAAAAAAGTATAAATTTTCAAATGTTATTATACTTCGTTTTGTTGAAATATAAAAATAATTGTTTAAAAAAGATTTAAAATAATTTTATAAGATCTAATTTAGATTGTTAAACAATCGAAAAATTAAATAATTCATAATTTAATTGTATAGTCTATTAATTAATTAATTGTATAATTCTTCATGCCGCGGCCTATTTACATAAACACCGCGGCGTGTGCGTGTTATTTCCCTAAATAACCTCTGAATTATGAACAGAGCCGCGGCTACACGAAACACGCCGCGGCGGAGTTCATACGCTAGACACTTTAAATGAAAATAGCAACAACATGCCGTGGCATTAATTTTTAAAGCCACGGCATGTTAACATAAAGCCTCGGCTTATTTATATCCTACCGCGGCGGAAAATAACCAAAAATTATACAGAGAGCATGCTTAACTTTAGGCGGATTAGGCCGAGGTGTGACCAACGCTAGCCACGGCATTCTTTCCACAAGCCTTGGCGTGACCTATTAAAGCCGCGGCTGTGTTCATAAGCCAGAAGTTAAAATAGTAAATAGAAAAAACACACCACGGCATCAAGATTGTAACGCCTCGGCATTGTCACGTAAAGCCTCGGCTCATGTATAACCTGCCGTGGCTTATTACGACAAAGAATTATACAGAGAGCATGCTTAACTTTACCCATATTAGGCCGCGGTGTGACTAAAACTTGCCGCGGTATGTCTAAACTTGCCGCGGTTTAATTTATGATGTCGCGGCATTTTTTTAACTTGCCACGGCAGGTTTTGAAGTATGCCGCGGCGTGTTACTGCTGAAATAAAATTGGCTATATTTTTGCAAGTACAATTATTGATTTCAAACGTTAAAAAACTGCTATATTCGCAAAAATAATTTTTAAAAAATATAAATTCATTTATTTTGTCTATTTATACCATAGTTACTTATATTTTTACTCGCGAGATGTGAAATATAGTACTTCTTAAAGTTTTATTTGTAATGCATGTGGAATTGTTTGTAAGTGATAATGTATTCTTAATTTTATTAATATATATATGTAATTGTTTCACGTTGCGGCGCATAACTTATTTTATGAATATACACTTTCGAAACATTTATAGTTCAAAAAACTTGAGGGCATATAGTGAATATCGGAATGTAAACTTGAGGGCATAAAGTGAATACCGTACGAGATAGTATTTAAAAATTTTAAAACAACAAAATCACTTACAACAATTAAATATTACATTTAATAGTTTTAAAACAACAAAATCACTCACAACAATTCAACATTACATTTAATACTCGGCCAATTGGTGTTCCCAAATTAGCCAAAGCGGAATCCAAAGGCTTATCTGCAGGTAATTATTATAATTTTTTTATAAATAAATACAATGTTAATATTTAGATTACGTGTTGAATATAATATTTATTTTGATGTTTTTATGCACAGCAAAAATCCTTCAACTGTCAACCGAAAAGAATGGGAGCAAGCCGTTTTCCACGTGTTGCACAATTTAGACGTCGTGGAACCCTTTATCGATGTGCATATGAATGAGTTAAGGTCTACTTATCCGAAAAAGTCAAAAAACGAAAAATGGCTAAAAGAAGAGCATAACCGTACGTTTGCAAAGTGGATCGATGAATATTGTTATGCAAGAAGAAAGAATTTAGATGAGACATTATTGAAGATCTCTAGCAGGCCTTCACAAGTAGTTACCAGGTACACGTCATGGTACGTTAACGGGTACACGTTTTACACAACGGAAAGGGACGAAAAACACCCCGTACAAAATTGTGGTGTTACATTCTTTGCGGAAGGAGTCCATGTTGCGTCGGCCAAGGATAAAAATCCAAAACAAGCTTTTATGAGCTATTTTGGCTATGTAGAAGATATTTGGGAGCTCGATTATTGTGGTTTGCGAGTTGGATTGTTTAAGTGCAAATGGGCGGAAACCAACCACGTCAAAGTTGCCAATGATAGAGTTACGGTTGTTGACTTCAGACGGATGAGTTATGCCAATGATTCATTCATGTTGGCATCCCAAGCATCTCAAGTGTTTTATGTCTCGGACCCGGTCGATCAAGAATTATCTCTCGTCGTGCATGTGAATGCGAGAAATGTAGAAGAATCGAATGAAGAAGTTGAAGACATCACTACCATCGCACCATTCTCCATCGGGCTACAATCGTTTGAAGACGTTGATGATGATGATGATGTTTTGTTTTTACTACGTCGAGATATCCCGGCATTGGAAATTGATTGAATAATAGTTTTATTATAATAATGTTATATTTTGATCTTGTTTTTCATGTATGAACAATTAGTTATCATGTTTATTTAATTGGAAATTGATTGAACAATTATTTTTCAATTAGTTATCTTTTAAAATTTTACTGTTTGGAAATTGATTGAACAATTGTTTTTATAAATAAGTTTGTTAAATAAATGTAAATTTGGTTCATTTTGTACTTAATACCGCGGCCTTTTAAATAAGTGCCGCGGCGCGTTTCATACGAGAAACAATTGCCGCGGCTTTTCTCAAACAGGCCGCGGCGAGTTGCATAAGGCAGATGGTATATACGTGAATTCAAAGGGACACCGCGGCTTATACATACCGACACCTTGGCATATGTACATAAAGCCTTGGCGTATTTTGTTCATGCCGCGGCATATATCGCATAGAAATTATACAGAGAGCATGCGTTTTCGGCAGGCAAAGAAATGCCACGGCGTACAAAGAATATGCCTTGGCATGCCAGAAAGGCCGAGGCGTAGTACAACAATGCCGCGGCTTTCTTAGACAAAAACTAAACACATTGACCAAACCAAATATTTACGCGTGCGTTAAATCAGGTTATGCCGCGGTAATTTTGCACATGTCGTGGCGTTTGCAGACGAGCCTCGGCTCGTTTATTTTTGTGCCGCGGCGTTATTACATACCAAAATATCAAAAAGTCTGTGTTAAGTTAAATCTTAACGTGCCGCGGCCTTGTTAAGAACGTGCCACGGCGGGTTTCATACGGGATACAAAATGCTGCGGCGTTTCAAGACAAGCTGTGGAGAATTTCATATTTAGCATAGGTTACATAGGTAAATTCAACATGACGTCGCGGCTTTAGTATATCTACGCCTTGACATGAGTACATAAAGCCTCGGCGCGCATATATAGTGCCGCGGCATAAAGTGCGTACAAATAATACAGAGAGCATGCTTTCTGGAGGCCAAATCTTGCCGCGGCGTACCAAAATAGGCCGTGGCATGACCGGAAGGACGAGGTGTATGCCGCGGTATAGTATATAACTGCCGCGGCGTACCTGTACGAGCCCCGGCTCATTTATTTCATGCCGTGGTATTTACATCCCAAAATTATACAGAGTCGGTGTTATTTCAAACCTCAACGTGCCCGGCTTATATAAATCACGCCCTAGCGTGTATTTTTCCACGTTGGATTACGCCGCGGCAGTTGAATTTCAAGCCGCGGCATTTATCGGGATTTTCAGACAACGATTGCGTTTTTCCGTTGTCCAAAGCCGTTTTTGAATTTTTTATTCGATTTTAACCTGATTTCCCTCCATTTTTATCCCATTTCAGCCCTATTCCTTCCCTATTTTTCTTTAACTCTCCTCGCTTCTCTCTTCTCTCTTCTCTCTTCTCTCTTCTCTCTTCTTTCTTCTTCCTCTCTCTCTTCTATTTTCTCCCATAACATCGCCGTTGCCGTGCTCCACCGCTCTCCGCCGTGCTCCACCGCTCTCCGCCGTGCTCCGCCGCTGACGTATCCTTGCCGTGCCCTAACTCCGTTGAGGTGTGCTTCATCTTGTTTCTTCAACAAGCTAAGTCCTACCCCGTTCCCTAACTCCAAGTTATTGATTCTAACAAGGTTAGAATCCTATCCGAATTTAATATTACATATGTATTGCATTTTGTTAATGTTTGCCATGAAATGTTTTTATGCTTTTGTTGTCTTTAATGTTTGCCATGAAATGTTGGCTACTACTTGAATATGTCGGAGCGAGAAGTAACTAGGCCACTAACCGATCGAGAAGAAACGTCATCATCCGATGAAGAAGAAACTACGCCCGGTTAGTAGTATTGTTATTTTGTTTAAGGTTATGTATTTCATTGAATCTATCTAGTATATAAAATTTATAATTTATTACTTTATTTGTTTCTAGTTCTTAACAAAAATGATGAAGTAGCAAAATGTAGAAGAAAACTTAGAGGAGAAGGAAAAAGAAAAGTGAACCTCATGAAAAGTATCACTATCTTAAAGCATAAGGGGGAAAGAATACTTGTGAGATTTGATGAGAAAAAACAACCGGATGGAAGAGATGGTGATCTTTTAGCTAGTTGGATTGGTGTTCTTGCTCGGGAATTTATTCCAATTACTATATCCGATTGGAGATTGAAGAGTTTAAAAAAGGTGAAACATAGGATATGGGATGATATCCAACAAGCATTTGTTATTCCAAACGAGTACAAGAAGATGTGTTTATCTTGTGCCGAGGAATCGGCAACATACTTCCGGTATGATCTCTCTACCCTATTCAAGAGTGATCCGAATGATAAAAGAATCTTCGAGCGAATGCTAGTAAGGGTTTTAATTTTATATTTTAAATTTAATCTATTGTCTATAATTGAATAACATTTTCCTTTGTTTCGTAGTTTGAAAAAAATGGCGTATGGGCGACAAAGCCGGAACTTTGGATAGAAATGAAGAATAATGAGGATGGTTCATTAAAGGATCCAAATCTAGAGCCTATTGTGAATAAAATAGTAAGTGCAATGAGTTTATGTTATATAGTTATATATATAAATTATCTTGATGTTATTTGTATATTATTGACTTAAATATTTGTAATAATTCATTTTGTTATTAGGTTGAATGTACCACTCAAGTTGTGGACGACGATGAGGAAGAAGATATTTTGACAAGAGCTTTGGGGAAGAAAGAACATCCTGGACGAGTTCGGGGACAATCCAAATACGTCTCAAAGCGAGCATGTTACAAACAAGCCAAAGACTCAACGAATCCCCTCGTTCAAAGTCTCCTAGCCGAAATTAAAGATATGAAAGTCAAGTCGGAAGCGAGAGATGCGGCTTTCGAGGAATGGAAGGCTAAAGTGGAACAAATGATCCAAGGATCATCTTCGAGATATATTCAAGGTAGTAATGAACCACTCGATGCGCATAGTCCGGTAAGTCAACCTCTTGCTCCTTTAGCACCGATTGAATTGAATTTTGATGATGATCGTACTCCCGCAACAAAGGCTAAGGGAAAAGATTTTATTTCGAAAGGACCGAGTCTAGGGAGTAACGAGCCCTGTGATGTGCAAAGTCCGGGAAGGCCATCGTTTACTCCCGTAGCGCCGGTTAATGTGCAACTTGATGAAGGTCAAATTCCCGCAAAAAAGGCTAAGCGTAAAGGGTTCCTTTCGAAAGGACCGAATAGAGAGAATAGTCAATCGATTGCTCCCTCACCGGAGCTTGCGAACGTTCAAATTCAAGCTAAAAAGGCAAAGAGCTCGCCTTTGGTTTCAAAAGGACCTATTCTTGGTATTGGCGGAATTTCCGCGGTTGATCCGGCGTCGTCTATTCCAAATACGCCCATTTCATTTAATGAAGGTGTTGATTGTCTCCTTTTTGTGGAGGGAATCGTTGAGCACGTCACAACCGGGAAGGTGTTCCTAAAAAATGAAGAGGTCGGCGAGAAAATTCACAACATACCGTTGGATAGAGATCATCGTCGGGTGTTAGTATAAGTGTCGATGTTTAAAGACCCTATTCCTCTCCCGGTATCGGTTCAATGGATCGAAACCATTGATGATGCGGTGGGGACCTTTGTGCCTTGGCCAGTGTCCATTATTGAAGAATTAAACTCCAAAGGTAATCAAGCTCCCAAACCTAAGCCCAAAAATATAGCCAAAAGTTCGTATTAGAATGAAATGGCACAAAGATTAACTTGAACCATGTTAATCCCCGATTGAGAGCGTTAGCGTCTTATGCAAACGACTATATGCTTGCAAAGGGAAATAAAATAGCAGTTGGGCTTAATAAGAGTTTGTGTGATTTCGCTCCGTTGTTGAATTTTGATGATACACGTGAATTTCTCCTCTCTAAAGACTTGACCGTACTATGGATAATGATTTGTCAAAGGTATGTTTCCATTTTCATTTGCGATTTCATAATTATTAAATATATAAATTACTGATTCATTTGTTATACATTAATTATTGTTATTTTTATTTGTAGTTATTTGCAAGAAAATCACATTCGCAATCCGGACATTTACGGTTTTCTTCCGCCATATAAAGACATCGGATCCAACACAAAAGTAGGAGATGCTAAGAAAAATGCATTAAAATTTAATGTTGATCGATACTACAAACTTATACAAAATTGCAAGAATGGCAAAAGATGGTTAATGCCTTACAATAGTCGTCACCATTGGATTCTTCTTGTTTTTAACCCTTGGAAGGCTACCGTAGCGAAGTTTGATTCTCTCCCCAATTCAAGCGGTTTAAATAGCCACTTAGAGCAATTTTTCCAAAAGTAAGTATCCTAAAACATAATCATTTTTATGTTTAAGTTATTTGAATTCTTTACTCTTTTTTTTTTTTGTAGTATTGAAGACATATTCAAGGTTAATCACGACACCCTCGTTGATAAAAAACGGTGAATTCAAAAGGATGTCCGAAACAACCGGGAAATCATGAATGCAGATATTACGTCATGAAGTTCATGCACGACGTTGTGAGAAATGGTATGAATTTCGTCGATAGCAAACTTAATTATAGTGTAAACGAGATAGATAGATTGAATGTAGATTTAGGTATGTATGTGCTATCAAAGTTTGCTAACTATGACGATGAAGATTAGAACATATTTTGGATTTGTTTGTTTATATTTGAACGGTGAATTTTGTATGGTGGATTATATTATTTGTATGTATCAATCGTATAATCTTTAAACGATGATATTTTAATGTATTAAGATTTTGTTTTAATATTTTGGATTAATGCTTTTAATAAAAAATTTAATTTATATTTTATTTAATAAAATATTAATTATTAATTACAGGTTCTATCGGTATTAGAAAGAGGATAAAAAGTTATTTAAAAACCGTCGCCCAAAACAAATACAACCTTTCGGAATACAGTTTACGCCGCGGCTTCCAAAAACACGCCGCGGCGGATATATACTACGTACGATGGTAAATTCCGTCGTTCGTAATTTCTTTACGCCGCGGCTTTTAGGAAACAATGTCGCGGCCTACTTGAAACAATGCTGCGGCATGATTCTTCAAGCCGAGGCTTAATTTTGAAATATCGAAAAAACCCGCGGCGTGGTTTGAACATGCCGTGGCGTTTGAAAGTGTCGAAATGTCTAAAATAAGCCTCGGCTTGTTAAATACATGCCGCAGCGTTGACTAAACTAAGCCTCGGCGTGTTTGCCTTGATTATTCGTTTCCAGCCGCGGCCTGTTTGATTTAAAGCCGCGGCATTTAGCTTTTGAACAACGGATAATTTCGTTGTTCATTCATTTCTAGCCGCGGCTAGTTAAAATAACGCCGCGGCGTGTTTGACTTTTGATTCGATTATAGCCGCGGCCTGATTTATTTTATGCCGCGGCGTTTTTCTTTCGAACCACGGAAAATTCCGTGGTTCGTTCATTTATAGCCGCGGCATGTAAACATTACACCACGGCGTGGTTGGCTATATATTCGATTATAGCCGCGGCCTTTTATTTTGTGCCGCGGCTTTTGATTTCGAACCATGGATAATTCCGTTGTTTATTCGATTAGAGCCGTGGCGTGTTTTATTACACGCCGCGGCGTTATCGCGTTCGAACCACGAAAATTTCTGTTGTAGGAAGATTTTCTCAACAATGAAAAAAATCCGTGGTTCGAACTTACTACCATGCAGGATTCTACCATGGTTAAGAATCATGGTTGAAATTTTTCAACCATGATTTTTAACCATAGTTGAAACCCGGATTTGTAGTAGTGTTTAGTCCAAAATAAAATACTTTTACTGCGATTATTCTTTTATTAATAATTTTATAATTGTAACTTGGAAATTTTGGGTGAGGACGGTGCAAGAGTTATCGATGTGGTGGGTGTTAGTGACGATGCCGATTATGAAAATATTTATAAAAAAAATTATTATATAATTGACCTCAGATATGCTTAACAGCCTACATCAGTCTCTAACAGTTTCTGTTATTAATGTGTACGTGTTCATTAGTTTATTAGATTTCTCTTGACTTAATGGTAATTAATAGCGACACTTGATTTAACATTTCAAGTGGAAAAGATTAAGTACATTGAAATTAGCAAAGTAATCAGCGATTGTAAGGATAATCTAATAATGAACCGAAAAAGATAAACGGGGTGTAAAAAAATCCTCAACAAGTCAATCCAATTGAAATCAATCTCAATCTATCTCAATTCAATTAAACCTAATTATTACTGGGGTTTGAATTGAGTCCAATCCGAATAAATATTGAGGTTGAGTTGAGTTGAGTTTGGGTTTGGCAAGATGTACTTGGGGCTTGAATTGAGTCCAATCCGAATAAATATTGGGATTGAGTTGAGTGGATTTTGGGTTTACGACTATTTTTCGTACTTCTACTATTGAACGTACGTTTAAAGACATTAATAATGTTATATTTTTGAATTGGATGTTTTTAAGAAAATATTAAACTTACTTAATTGTTTAAACTATGTGTTATTCGATATTTTTTTAATCTTTAGTTTAGGCAAATGACCTAACGTCTCAATCCAACCAAACCAAGCTCAACCGAGAATTTTTCCGGGTTGGGTTGGATTGGGCCTGGCCATCAAACTACTTAGGTTGGATTAACGCTTTTTATAACTCAATACGATCGGGTAGAGTTCTTTTTTTATTGAGTCGACCAAATCAAACCCATGCACAGCTCTAAGATTAGATAGTGAATCTCTACAAGTAGCAACATGACTTGATTTAAAAAGGGAAATACGGTTTTTAGTAGTTGAAATTGTGTCTTCTTGGTTTCTAATCACCGTTTGTGCTCAAATGCTAATTCTATATAGGATCGACATGTCGTATTTGGGCTCATTTTAACGTATCATATCTCGCCTTTTATGGAGATGTTAATTTTGATTTTCATGGTCCAATTACTCATTCCTTTAAGAAACAATTAAATGAGACTTTTTTTTTTATATGAAATAAAAGGATTTCGGAATCCCCGCTTTTCATTTTGCCACCTCATACACCCAGGTCTCTCATTTATATACCTTATATATATTATTTTCGAGAAAAAAGGACTTGTGATTTTCTTCGTTCTTGTCCTTATATGCATGTTTATGGGCACTCTCAAATTTATATATATGTGAGTTTAAGTCTGACTTCGCTAAACAACCCCTAGAGTAATCAATCCCAACAGAAATGGAGCCTAGCAAAAAAGGAGCGGGGCAGAAATGCCACTTAACAGAAATGGAGCCTAGTAGAAAAGGATCCGAGCAAAAAAGAAGAGGAGCAGGATTGCTCAAACGCATCCTTAAATGCATGTTCGTATAAAAAACCTAGTTGCTCTATTAGACACACGCGAGAAGTCAATTGAGACTATAAGTTCCAAACTTGAGAATCAAGTTTGGGGATTTGATTTGTTTTCTCATTTTGTTATGGAACGCGAGTATTTATAGAAGATTTGATGGATGTACATTAGAAAGTTTGAACTAAGACTTAGCTATTTTTATTCTCCTTTGAATACTTGTGTTAGTAAATTTACTTTGTAATCTTTTATTATATTTTATCTGTGACATTGAACAAGAGAGAACCATTCTCCTATTTTTTTTCTTTCTTTCTCTTATGTACAGTCTTTATCATCATCATCATCATATATTATTATATTATGTAAACAAAGAGTTTGAGTGTTTGTGAGTGGAATTTGGTTTCATTGAATCTAGTGATTTTACTTTGTGTTTATGGCAGATCTTTTAATTTGGAATCAACGAATCAACACTATAATTATATTCATTTCAAATCTTTAAGAGGGGTAGCGAGGAACAGGCAGCAGCTCGGCGTTAATATAAATGATAACGATCATATTTAAGATATTAACAAACATCATCTTGAAACTATTCTATTCGGTATTACAAATACAATAGAATCTTATATATTAATAGCTTTGATTGAATAATTTTTTTTGTCCGATCTAAATTTTGGAGCAATAAGTTAAAGATAATAAATATACAGGTCCAAATTATATATCATTTAATAATCAATAAAAAATAAAAATATTACACAACTATTATGTAATACTGTAAATAAAATATATTGTTAATGCCAATAAATGAATCACACTTTAGCAGCTCATGTCTCGATAATGGGCCGGGACCATCGCCGTTTGTTGACTTTTCTTGGGCTTGGGACTTGGTCTCCGGAGGAGTCAAGGGGGATGATGATATATGATACATGCCGCACCTCATCGCACCTCATTGCTTACTGGGATCAAGTCATGGCGTAGTTCAAATGGGCGTTGGGAGATACGTTCTTGGGCTTTCCTTGGCCAGTCGGTACCTGACGGTGGAGAATGGGGGTTGATTGATTCTCGGACCTTGATCTTCGTATCTTTGGAGGGTTGGGGATTCCTCTGGCGTCTTCTCTTTAGTTAGCTTCTCCGCCTCTACCTCATGGGAGTTGGGGCGCCTTCTCTCTGGGTAGCTTCTTTGCTTATATTGCTGGGAGTTGGGGATTCCTTTGGTGCCTACTCTCTAGGCCTCTGGCGCCTTCTCTCTGAGTAGCTTCTTCGCGTCTATCTCTATCTCTGGGAGCCCAGGGTTCCTCTGGCGCCTTTTCTCTAGGTAGCTTCCCCGCATCTATCTAGGAGTCGGAGATACTTCTGGCACCTTCTCTAGGGAGTTAGGGATGCTTGTGGCCCCTTCTCTCTAGGTAGCTCCTCCGCCCCTATGAGTTGTTCTGAGTTACCCGGAGTTACCGCTTGATTGAAATGAAACTCCTATTTGTAGGAGGGTCTACGGATCTACAAGAAATTATTAATAACTTCCACGGGCCCTTGAAGAATTTGAATATTGCTTGGTGCGATGACGCGATGGTTTTAATAAAATTATTTTAAGGCTCTTTTTTGCTGTTAAATTACTAAACTTTCCACAAACTTTTCTCGAGTCGAGTCTTGTTGACTTTTTGGGCCGAATCACGTTGACTTTATGGGCCGGGTCCGGATAACTTTTTTGTGACGGCCCGGGTCTTTTTTGGGCTTTTTGGGGCTTTTTTGGCCTCTTGGTTGCATTTTTTAGGTTGGGCTTTAATTTTTCTAAGCTCCGAAAAATACCCGTAACATATACCATTACCTAATTAATTGTGAAATCAATTTAAATGAAAACATAACATTAAATAACTAATTAAATAACTAATCAGGTTTTATTTATGTGATCTAGAGCTACATATATATATATATATATTTACAGAAAAATCTTTGTGTTCTACGTAATTAGTCTCGCCACATGTTCATACACTCTTTATATTGCACAAACCATTAAAAAAAAAAAAAAAAAAATATAGCTTTATAAGAGAATTATGCATCACAAATTAGTATCTTTGATTACTACTCTAATAAACAATTATTATTTTTCTTATCATCATGCCGTTTCTCCTCATATTCATGACATTGTTACTAATTAAGTGAATAAAATTTGTGTATTTTTTATCTGTTAAATATATTTTTTTGCTAGGCATAATGTTTATAGAATTGATATATAAATTATTAGTTTATTAGTTATAACTATAAAAATTATTATTTTATAATTAATTATTAATAATATTAGGAAAAAACAAATTTTGATGATCTCAAGTACTCTCAACTGTATTATGTATTAGTTTATAGAGTTCTTATTACTAAACAGCTAAAATGTTTTAATTTAATTAATAACAATAAATACATATGAGCGGTAACGTCTAGTCTATGTTATTTGCATGTTCAATTAGAATTACACGTATATATATGTGTATATATATATATATATATATGCATGTGTAGTGTAATATAGACACAGCTTCATATAAATTTATAGTTTTCTGAGAACTTCTGGGTATGAGCAAATCGAACGAGCTCGTGATGAACTTGTTCCCATGCAAAAGTATACCCTTAGCTGTCAAAACTGATAATGATAATTAATATATATATAGTCCCAACCAACTAATACATCCGTGACACAAATAGCAAATATTCCCCAAGATCTCCAATATTCTTTAAACTATTATTTGGAATATATTCATCACAATTCTCATAACCAGTGAAAGGGTCTCTGCAATAATATGTGTGTATATATATATATATATATCATTCTCTTGAACATTGAATTCTATAGATTGACCTTCTTTGAAAGAAAAGAGAAACTAACAGACTTTCTGATCATGCCCATGTGCAACACTTCTGTACTATCCAACTCATAATCTCGAACAAGACAAACCTAGCCATTTAAGCTCTTACACAAATGTCAATTATATATGTGTATATATGTATATATCTAAGTACTTCTGTATAAATGTGCAAGTATTCTGTTTCCGTGTAAGCCTCGTGGAAAACAAATGATTCCTGTATTGTAATGGAATACACTTGTTGTTGTGTATGAATTAAATTCCCTCTGAAACTATCTCCATTCTCGTGTTTACTTTCTTTTCGTTTCCCAGTTTCTCTGCGAACCCCATTAAAGTCAAGAGGTTGTTACCATTAAAAGGAAAGTGAAAACCTCGATCCGAAGTGAAATGGATCACCTTGTCTCCTGGACTGCTAGAAATAGGAAGCTACATGACCTAGGATGATTAGGAATTTGTACGGAATTATACCAAGTATATTTTTGGGGGAAAGTATATAAAGTTTGGTAGATTATGGTGGCGTCCATACAATGTTATTTTTTAGCGACAAAAGTACACAAAAGTTAGGAAGTCTCCGACGGCATGTATAAAATATTTATTTTAAATGGTAAAAGTATACTAAATAATAAAACACAAAAACATACATTGTATATATGTACAGAACGCCTCGGTTTTCTTACTTTATGCTTTTGTCGTTAAAAATAAACATTATATATAAATGTCGTCCTAGTTTTCCTAACTCTTGTAGACATTTTTCGCTGAAAATAAATACTGTTTACATGTAGGGTTTTGTACGGAATTATACAAAGTTACAATGTATATAGTTATTGAATATTTTCAGTATATTTTTGTGGAAAGTATAGGAAGTTTGTTAGTTATGGACTTATGGTGACATTCATACCAGGTTATTTTTCAGCAATAAAGAATAGAAAAGTTAGGAACTCTCGGACGACATGTTTATAATATTTATTTTCAACAGTAAAAGTATACTAAAAAACAACCAAACAAACAAACATTATACTTTTGTCGGTAAAAATAAATATTACATAGTCGTCCGACTTCCGAGTATTCTTAACTTCGTAGACGTTTTTTGATGAAAATAAATACTATTTACATGTCGTCTTGATTTCTTATCGTTGTGTTAAATTTAATTTGCTGAAAAAAATATTATTTACATGGTTTCTTGATTGACCTAACTTTGTGTATACTTTTATTAAAATGTTCCAATATTTTATAATTATGAGTACATACTACGTAGCGTCTGTCGCTTGGTAGTTAGAGACTTAGAGCTTGAAAAGAAACAGGAGATGAGTTGAATGACTAAAAAGGTGATGATGCAATATTATTCTCTACTCATTATAAAAAGGTATGAGATGTAAGTAAGAAAAAAAAATAGGGACAATTTCAATCAGAAAGATTCCTTAGAGTTGGTAGGCTTTATTTGGAAGGATTTAGAGAGAAAAAAGAGAGAGAGAAAAGTGAGAGTGTATACACAAGCTAATGGACGTTTATGAGAAGTGAAGATGAGATCTGAATAAGGGTGATATGATGATAATAAGTACAAGAGAATAGGGAATCGCTGTTGGGATGTATCTGACTCTTTGTGCCTCGCAAACTCTGAGTGTTTTGTGTCTCTCATCTCATGGAATGTCAGTCAGTCAGTCAATGGGAAAATGAGCTCATCACGTTATTCCATTCCATGCAACTCTCTCTCTCTCTCTCCCCGTAAAAAATCAAGAAAATATTCCACGGAAACCGAGATATTCCAGCTAAATAAACTAATGAAGAATAGACACTGTGTTTTCCATACAAAAACCTCATTATACAATTCATCGTATAGAATTTGTTTATTAGCTATATAGATCGGTTTGTCCTTTACTGTGAGTTTTACAAATCTATCTTTTGCATGCTTATGTATATATATCTCATATTCGAGTGCATATAAGTAATCATCGAAGTACACGAAGACAAGTATTGCTCACATGGTATACGATGCAGGAATATCTACACTACTACAAGAAAAATCCTTAAGAAAATGGTAGGCTCATCAGAAGAATTTGTACATGTAAAATAAATGAATAAATCCTAACTAAAAGTTAGCCTAGCATTAACTTCAACACATTATTTTAGAACTTAATTTAAGTTGTACACACTCAAGGACACTAGCTAGTACAAACTGAAATTACACAACGGTATTTTTACCATTTGTGCAATACTCTTCCGCGTTCGTTGTAATTACGAGTATGCCCGGCCTCACAAAATATCAGATTCTATAGTTCAGTCTGATATATAATAGACTCACAGTCCAGGCTTATAATTAGAGAATTAGTAAGCAAGTGATATAAGATGAATATACCTATTGTAACATCAATTACAAAATGAGAGATTTCTGCTTAGCTTATAGATGTTGCTAGTATTTTGGATAAGAATTGGCATGAATTATGTGAGTGTATATCATCATGAGAGTATACTGCATGATGCTACTACAAAGAGGAATCCAAGATTATACAAGACCTAAATATAATAGGTTGTATACAATACTCTATATTCAAATATACGTTGCAAGATCATTCACGATAATATAGCAATATAACTTTCAAATGACTCTTGCTGATAATTGTTTTCTTATACAAACTAGAGACTCAAAGTCAAGACTATAGAAGAATCTAGCTTTAGGCGAAAGCAATAGAAAAAACATCGAACTTTCTCGCAAAGAAAGGAAAATCCACACGCTTAATAAGAAATCAACAAAAGGGTACATGTCATATATATATATATATATATAATCATGTCCATAATATATAATTTTATATATAATTATGTAGTACTAATTGATTTACCTTATTCCAAGCCTCAGCTCAAGATCTAGCTCTTCTCTATCGGAACAAGTGCCTTGTGCTTTTAGTACTTCTTTCTGAACATCATCTCTTCCATGATCATGTCGATCACCTCTTAAAAAAGGGTTATAAGAAGAAGGCCTTTGTGATGAACATGGTTCTTCATCTTCTTCATAGACGACCCTTCTTCTCTTGCAAGAATTCGCACCATGATCATGGTTTTCTGTAATATTGTAACCAGCTGACAAATTACTTGGACATGAACGACACAACACTAAGTTCAAACTCACTGACAAGTCAGTCTTCACATGGTGATAGTCTCTACTACGTGGCCCACCAGACTCCGTGGTTAACGAGGACTGCTTTTGGCCGTCGTGAAGATCAATTTTGTGAGTGTTGGGTCGTTGGCATATCTCACTAGAACCAGAGTTTGACCATGAGATTTGCGAAGACGGGCCGAACACGAGACTTCTGTTATTATCGAACTCCTTACGAGTGTTATTATAGGACTCCTTACGAGTGTTCTCGCAAAGAGTGAAAAAAGAGGAAGAAGGAGAAGAGGAACGATGAGGGAACAAGGCTTTCTTCTCACGACGACAATCCCGTTTGAGATCGTCGAAACTCGAATTAGGGTTTCTTACTTGAGAGGGAAATTGGGCAATCATGGGAGACGTAGGGTTCACGAAAGAATTATTGGCAATATTCTGATGAAAAGAGGTGATCGTACTTTCGTCTAGATGGTCATGTTCATGTCGGTCGTGGTGGGCGACTTTGCTGGGGAGATCCGGCGGAGACTGCTTCAGCCTCGCCCTGTCCCTCCGGTGCACGTTCATGTGACCTCCCAAAGCCTGCGCCGAGCGAAACTCCCTCCGGCAGAAGCTGCAAGAGTAAGATCTTGGCGGCCATATGCACCCCCCGAGTGGCCCCGCCGCGTCCTCTGCAAACGCTTGCTCCTCCCACGAGTCGCCGTACGAGCTTTTGCTCGGCATAACTAGCGGATGAAGGGCGTTCTTCTGCTTCTCCCACACCCAGTGTCGAGCTTCTTCCATCACTGCTTGCTCAATATTTAGATGATCGAATGAAGAGAGAAATAGAAGATTTATGATGGTCTCAAGGAGATCAAGAGAGGAAACCAAGAGGCCATAATTATGAGGAGAATGATTAGAGATTAGGGTTGTTCGGAGATGAAGTGGTGGGTTACTCTTAATTTTGGGTTTCAATTCTGTCTCAGAGCAGCTACTCTTTTGGGGTTTTGTGGTTGGCTTCCACAACATTCAGTCAGTCTACTTAAATGGACATAGTATTTTATTACACACAACAAAACAAAATATTAATGACTTTATATATATCATTGCTTGATTTGTGGGACACGGTAATAATCTACATTTGTAAGCTTAAACTAGGGTTCTTTGATGAGTCAAATGTCCTCACTAGATAGATTAGATATTATACGACGGTTTTTATTAACTATAGTGCTGTGTTTGTACAACGGTTATTAATTTTCCGGCGTGTATTCACCCGTCTTTATTTGGAGATCAGATAAGAAATAGCCAACTCTGTGTGATACTTGTGTGATACTTCGTTTCATTAGTCATAGCTAACTTCGTTCCACGTGCTCACATACATACGTACCTACATACGTAATTTAGGTAAAAACGTATTAGACTAATTAAAAAAATAGAAAATCCACAAACTACCCAAAAAGTATCAAAGGTTTATGAAAAATGCCTATAGTTTCAAAAAACTATTTTATACCCATTAATGAAATATTTTGGACTATTCTATCCCTAAAAGTAAATACGGTTATATTTTTTTTTAATTTTTATTTCAAAACTATTTTGGTTGATTTTGTTCTACGTTATTATAATAGTGTAAAAATTGTAACTGTAGTATTGTATATTAATTTACGATATTAGTGTTATTCGTAATAATGTAACTGTGTAGTTGTAAATAAATTTACGAAAATCCACTAATATAATTGCTCATTTATAATCTACCCGTCCACGAAACAAGATAGGAAATATGTTTACAACTACACATTCTATATTTGGCTGGAATGGCATTTGAGAACATGATTCTTGATAATGGATATTTGTACATAATATTGATACACAGTGATGAATTTTTTAACCATAAAATGGCGATGTATTTCAAATAATTTCAAATTTCATTTATTTAATTGTTATAAAGCCTGAATTGTAGGGTTTTTTTTATTTAAATTTTATTATGGTGGATAAATATGCAGTTATATATATGTACTACTTTTAAGGATAATAACTGATTTTGTTTTGAAAAAAACGTGTGCTACATAATTCTTTCTGAATTTAATTATTAATAAAAAAAAACATGTCATTCATAACTGTTTCTCAAAAATTAACGCCAAAAAAATTTGAGGGTATTTTGGTCTTAAATTTATTTTGTTGGTGGTTTTTTTTTACCTAAAATAGTAATGGGCATTTTTTTGAAACGTAGTGTTACTTTTGGGCATTTTTTTTATTTATCCTTAAAAAACATAAATAAAGTCGCATGTCGATTTCTCTAAAACCGTAATTAAGATAAGACTCTTGACCTAATTAAAAAAGACGACGAATGATAAAAAAGTTGCAAGTAATTTTTTTACGAGAAAGGAAACATCCAACAAAACCATCCGATGAACTGATTAAACTATAACGTATTCGTTCATTCTATTGTGACATCATGCAAATTTCGAAGCTCCTACAAACAAGCCATAT
Source organism: Parietaria judaica (assembly GCA_954871525.1). NCBI lineage: Eukaryota > Viridiplantae > Streptophyta > Magnoliopsida > Rosales > Urticaceae > Parietaria > Parietaria judaica. The sequence continues at coordinate 8,409,349 of OX940868.1, forward strand.
CAATTCATCATCTTTATCCTCATTGTGCTTTTGGGGACCAAAATCTAAGAAGTTTGAGTTTCTCCATTAATTTCGAAGTGCTGTTTGCGTCATTCTCATATATTTTAAGAAGTATTGCAGCGACATTTCAATATTCGAATTTTGAAAATGCGGTGTGATTCAGATTAAGCAAGATTAATAAAATTTATTAACAAAGCTAATCAATCTAACCCTGGCCAAAAATAATAATAATAAAAAAACATTTATTCACACCAAAAACATTTAGCCACGTGAATGAGTTCTCTCGCCACATCACTACAGACTAACATCCGTTAGTCAAATATTAACGGAATTCAACTTTTGATACTTGCACCGTTATTAAATGGAGAGGGGCGATGCCGCCCCACTTGACTAAAGGTTAGGGATTTATGCCGCTATTAATGACGGCAAAATACCCAAAGTTTGGTCAAAGAACCCCTCGTATACCCAAAGTTTAAAAGTGGTGGCAAAAATACTCAAAGTCACATTTGAGGAGTTGACCACTTCATTCTTGTAACTCCATTAACTTACCCATTAACTATGACCACGTGAAAAAATCTGCTTCGTTAAAAATAATCATTAGGTTTTCAATTAGCTGTATCAAATAGTATTACTTAGGAGTTTAATTCGTTGTTTTCTCGTAAACGAGGCTGATGTGGGCTCGTCAACGTGGAAAAAATTGTTCTGCCGGCAAACCACATTTCTTCGCGTGGTCAGAGTTAACAGGTAAATTAACGGAGTTAGGAGATGGAGTTGTCAACTCCCCAAATATGATTTTGGGTATTTTTACCACTATTTTTAAACTTTGGGTACCCAAGAGGTTCTTTGACCAAACTTTGGGTATTTTTGCCATCATTAACCCATATATATATATATATATATATATATATATACAGTAGAACCTCTATAAATTATTACTGTTGGGACCGGCAAAAATTATTATCTTATCGGATTATTAATTACATATAAATTAAACAATTTATTAATTTATACATCAATGAAGAATTTTTTTATTAATCAACTATGATTATATAAACATCTTTAGTAACAAAAAATAATTTCAATTTATTATATCGATAATATTATTAAAGTATCAATATTAAAATTACTATCGAATTATATTATTAAGAAGACTACATGATTATGATGTAATGTTATCTTATTATGCAATGTGATTTCATATTGTATGTTATATTTTATGTATAAGTATTTATGTAAATTTTTTATATTAAATTATTAATTTATATATCACTTGCGACTAATATACTTTTTAAAAAAAATAATCTTATAAATTTAGCGAATTATTAATGTAGCTAGTTAGTCCCGAGTCGGAACTGGATAAAAATATTATTTAATCGCGACTATTAATTTATCGAATCTAAATTTAGAGAGGTTGTATATATATCTACACACACCCCTAAACTATCATGTCAAATGTCCCACCACGTCATAGTTGAGACGATGATAATCATCAAACAATCCAATCAAGAATCACGGGTAGTCAAATACACAGAGCCTAAGTTTCAGCATTAAAAAAGGGTAAAGTAGCTTGATTATTTCTTTCTCAAGGGATAGAAGAATACAAATTGATAACAGTGTTCTATCGGTATCATGTTAAAGGAAATAAAGTAATTTCAAAGTACTTGAATTTGCCACAAATTTTTGGGCAACAATAAGACTCATCTCGTATGTCCCTAATTATTCTCCACCTTTTCAGGCTGCCACTATATATGTTTATAAGATACTTCCATCTTAATTTCTTCAATGGAAAAATATATAAAAATATTTGCATTATAACTACAAAAAATTATAAGATACTTCTATCTTAATTTCTTTAATGGAAAAAACTTCACGTGTCAGGTGTACATATTGAACCACTTGTTAGTGAAAGGTTTGCGGCATAAATACCAAGAAGTATGCTAATATTGTTGAGTTTGTCAGGGATCTAATCATATTAATTATGAGGCAGAAATCTGGTATATCCTTGGTCGAATAATCTAGATTAAATACGAGAATCCAAATAACACGGTTTTGATACTTTACCTGATTTTCGATGCTTTTGTCAACTATAGTGTCGGGTCGATTTCTCCTTGGTTTCATTGCCCATTTTTGGCAGCAATTTATCTTTGATCAAGCTCCAAAAATGTCGAGTCTCTTTCTCGCCCACCACGTCACTGTGGGAACTCTGCTACTTCAAGATCAGATATCATGTCGTTAGACAGCGAGGTCTCTCTCGGTTATTGGATGATGACACGATCTCCGACACATGCGGAGGAGGCGAACTCGCGGCTACGACTCAGGGGGCTGGTGAACTCTCTCTCTCTCTCTCATTTCAGGGACAGATTTCCAATGTTTACCTATATGTACTTGGGATTTATAGCTCAAAATTAGAGGAGGTGGCAGTTCGGGTTTCGTATCATGTTCGTATCGGGTCTTAAGCGTTTTTTACTTATTTTATGTAGAATCGTAACCGCCAGATTTATTAATTATGTTAAAAGTAATATCCATTCCTGCCCCATTTAATAATTTTTTTTCGTATCAACCCTTTTTACCATATATATAACAGATTCAAATATAAGAAAATGAGTTAGTCTAATTTTCACTCATTTAGCTGAATTTATTTATTTGTATAATCTAACGTTTTAAAATCTAATAACAACTTCAATGTTCATCAACTGAAGGACATGATTACTAATATAAAAATATAAATTTCATATATAATAAGTATAAACACTTAATTACATATATAATATGCATAAAATCTAACTTCTTACTCTTGTAATTAATCGTTTCTAATTGGTTCTCATTGTGTTCACTCATTATTTAATGTGAGTTTAAACCTGACTTGGGTTAACCCCTAACAAAATATTCCCCACCAAAGAAATCCCCACTCGACCTTTCCGTAGCAGAGAAGAGCCCGAGCAGAGATCTTCCTAGCAGGAGTTCTCCCACTAGAGAGTTCCCCACCACAGATAGGTCCGACCAGAAAATCCTCCTAGCAAGAAAGGACCCGACCAGGACTGCTCATACCAGAGATGCTCCTACCAGAGATACCCCTAGCAGAGATGTGGGGGAGCATAAATGGTCCCTAGTTGAAGAACTCCGACCAGGAATGCCCCTAGCAGAAGTAGACCCTAGCAAGCCTGCTAGGGACATCCGACCGTAAGTCAGCGGAGCTCAATCCAGAAGGTTCCAAAATTGAGGAGCAAGTTTTGAGATTTAATTTGATCTGGTTTCCTGATTCTGTTAGGATTCGAATGTAAATGTAAAAGATTTGATTGAGTTTATTTTAGGAAGGTTAGCTAGGATTTCGTTATTTCTGGTCTCCTATAAATACTAGTATTAGTGTTTATTTTTGTAAGTCCTTTATTGCAATTTTGCTATTCGATTAATCAGAGAACTTTTCTCCTAAATTTCTTTCTTCATTTTATTTTTTGTTTTCTTCTTTTTGCTGCAGATCTTTTTATTAGAACCAGCAAATTGTATCAGAGCTAGGTGCGAAAGAAGATGTCGTCACCAAGCGAGTCCACCGGAGGAGAGTTGACAACGGCAACAAAGATTGGATCAAATGAAGGGAATGTGACGCTCCATTACCCGATGCTCACGAAGAGCATTACTTGGTTTGGGCGTTGAAGATGCGGGTGAACTTGCAGCCGCAAGGATTTTGGGAAGCTATAGAAGGCAGCGATGTCGAAGGGCGTAAGGAGAGGATGGCACTTGGCGCCATCTACCAAGGAGTTCCGGAAGATGTCCTTCTCATGATCTCAGAGAAGGATTCCGTGAAGGAGGCGTGGGAAACGCTTCGAACCATGCACATGGGCACAGACCGCGTCAAAGTTGCAAAGATTCAAACCTTGAAAAGTGAACTCGAGGTTCTTTGGATGAGGGACGGCGAGTCCATTGGTGAATTTTCCATGAAGATCACGTCCATCAATACCGGTATCCGCTCGCTAGGAGACAAGGTGGAGGAGACCACTGTTGTCAATAAATTCCTAAGAGCCGTGCCACACAGGTACTTGCAGATCGTGACATCGATTGAGCAGTTCGGCAACCTTGAGACTATGACGGTCGAGGAGGTTGTTGGTCGCCTCAAAGCCCACGAGAAAAGAATTCGGGGTTGCGGTGACAGAGAAGAGGAGAAGCGCCTCCTGCTCACGCATGAAGAGTGGACGGCCAGACAGAAGAAAAGCGGGGGAGCATAATTTTCTTCTAGCTCCTCTGGTCGGAGTAGCTACGGCGGAGACAGCCGAAGACGTGGTAAAGGTCGTGGACGAGGGTGAGGTCGAGACACGCGAGGTCGCGGCAGTGGTGCACCCCGTTAGGAAAGCACGACTAGGAGAGAGAAGAGCACAATTAAGTGCTAAATAATTTTCTGAAGCTTGGGCACTTTGCTTCAGAGTGGCGCACCAGGAACCACAGAGAGGAAGCGAATCTGATGAGATTCAACGATGACCAGCTAGCTCTGATGTTTTCCGAACAGGAGGTGATCCTGGACGGACAAGAAGACGAGGAGATGATCCTCGTAGGCGAGAGAGAGCATACCTGCAAGGAGAGCAGGGAGCAGACCAGACCGGAGAGCACAGAGAAGTCATGCATGGAATCCGAGCAAAGACCTGAGATCATAGACCATCGACTAGAGAGCTCTGAGCAGAGAGCATAGACCAGAGACTAGATACCAGAGACCAGAGAGCGGACCAGGTCGGAGATGGTGTTCCTGATCGAGGACAAGGTTATTGCGAACCTCCTTGTCGACAGAGAGCTAAAGTCTCCACCGATGTCTGGTACCTAGACAATGGCGCGAGCAACATCATGACAGGAGACCGAGTTAAGTTTGAAGAGCTCGATGAGAAGATCACGGGGAATGTGAAATTTGGTGATGGCTCAATCGTCAAAATTAGAGGCAGAGGGTCCACCTATTCGTTTGCAGGAACGGTGACCAACGCCTTATGACCCAGGTGTACTACATCCCAAAGTTGTAGAGCAACATCATAAGCCTCGAACAGATGCCAAAGATCGGCAACATAGTGGTGATGTCTGGTCCCTATCTAAAGATGTGGAACAGACTTGGCAACCTACTGATGAAAGTGAAGTGAACGCCAAACAGGTTGTACAAGATTTTCCTAGAGACATGCCAGGCCGTCTGTGTAATGGCATCCTTAGCAGACCCGGCCTGGTTATGGCATGCGAGACTAGGGCACGTAAACTTCTACGTGCTCAAGATGATAGAAGAGAAGGAGATGGCCATTGGGGTTCCCAATATTGAACACGTTAACCAGTTATGCGAATGCTGCATGATCGCGAAACAGGCTCGAGTGCCATTCCCGATCAAGGCCAAGTTTTGAGCAGATCGACCCCTCCAACTAGTGCATGCAGACCTTTGTGGTTCAATCACCACAACAACTCTATCCGGAAGCAAGTATTTCCTACTACTTGTTGACGACTACAGTCGCTGGATGTGGATATACACGCTCAAGGAGAAAATTGGAGCCTTTGAAGTCTTCAAGAAGTTTAAGAGGCTCGTGGAGAATGGTTCCAAACACAAGATGAAGGTTTTGAGAACAGATCGAGGTGGAAAGTTCACATCCCAGCAGTTCAGAGAGTTCTGCGATGAGGAAGGAGTCGAGTGCCACTTGACCGCAGCGTACACTCCCCAACAGAACGATGTGGTGGAGAGACAAAATCGGACAGTGATGGATACATCAAAGAGCTTGTTTAAGAGTATGCAAGTGCCAACGAGGTTTTGGGAAGAAGCATTTATACACGCCGTCTATGTGCTAAACCGTTTACCAACAAAGGCGCTAGGTGAACGCCTTTGTGAAGACTGTGGGTCCCCATACCAAGAAGCTTGATGATAAGAGTCGGACGATGGTGTACCTTGGCGTTGAAGACGGAAGCAAGGCACAAAGACTCTTTAATCCCCGACGCAGCAAGATCCATGTGAGCAGAGATGCCGTGTTCGAAGAAGAGAAGAAGTGGGATTGGCGCGATGAGAATGGAGACCCCAAGAAGAACTTAGTTGAGTTCGTAGTCAAAGAAGAAGACGGCCATTGAGCTCATTCAGCTCGGGTACCCACATCAGCTCCGGTACCGCACCAGCTCTAGTACCCCCACCAACTCAGATACCCCTACCAGCTCTGGTACTTCTACCAGAGATTTCTGCCCGGGTACACCCAGGACACCAAGCCCGAGCAGAACCAGCTCGTCAAACTCAGAAGATTCCTCGATCAAGGATGGCCTAAGAGGATTCCGTCCCCTAGAAGATGTCTACGAAGAGTCTCAGGAAGTGGAGATGAGCTTAGAAGAGTTGTCTTTTTTGTGCGCTGAGGAGCCAGCCAACTACCAAGAGGCATCAAGCGAGCAGGAATGGCAGGAAGCAATGAAGAAGGAGCTGGAGTCCATCGAGAAGAACAGGACATGGGAGCTCACCGACCTGCCTAAAGGTCAGAAGCCTATTGCCTTGAAATGGGTCTACAGGCTGAAGAAGGACACCCAGAGGAATGTCGTAAAACACAAGGCAATGATAGTAGCTAAAGGCTACTTAAATAAGCAAGGAGTCGACTTCGAGGAAGTCTTTGCTCCCGTGACAAGACTAGACATGATTAGACTCATCCTAGCCCTAGCAGCTCATCGAGGTTAGGGGATTCAACACATGGATGTCAAATCGGCATTCTTAAATGGTGACCTCGAGGAAGAAGTCTACTTCAGTCAACCTGAAAGTTTTGGGGACAAGGGCAAAGAGAAGAAGGTTTACAAGCTCTCCAAGGATTTATACGGGCTACGTCAAGCTCCAAGAGCATGGAACATACGCATTGACAAGTGCTTGAAAATTCTTGGATTCACAAAGTGCTCCAGGGAGCAGGCAGTTAGCAGCGAAGATGAAGTTCTAGTCGTTAGAGTGTATGTTGACGACCTGATAGTCACTAGATCCAACACAGGAGGTGTTGAAGGATTCAAGACGCAAATGATGGCCGAGTTCGATATCAGTGACATTGGAATACTTTCTTACTACCTTGGTATTATGGTAGAGCAGAAGAAAGATTGTTGTACGCTGAAGCAATCGGCCTACGCGAAGCTGCAGCTCGGGAAGGATGCTGAAGGGAGAGAAGTAAATCCAACAGAGTACAGACGCGTGATCGGGTGCCTAAGGTATCTCACCCACACCCGACCAGACATTTCTCACGCAGTCAGGATAGTTAGTCGATTCATGGAGAAGCCCATAAGCGCACACCAACAGGCGGTGAAGCACATCTTGCGCTACGTGAAGGGAACGACGGACTATGGGATCCAGTATAGAAGAGGCAAGGGAGCATAAGAGCTAGTTGGTTTCACTGATAGGAAGAGCATCAGAGGGATAACGTTCTACCTCAACGGGAACCTGATCACCTGACAATCTCAGAACCAGAAGACAGTAGCTTTATCCTCGTGTGAAGCGGATTTCATGGAAGCTACTGCAGCATCATGTCAAGCTATGTGGTTGAAGGGGATACTTAGTAAAGTGACCGGAGACGAGCATAAGCCAGTTACACTCTACGTGGAAAACAAGTCCGCAGTAGCACTGATGAAGAACCCAATGTTTCATGGTCAGAGCAAACACATAGACACTCGGTATCATTATATTTGCGAGTGTGTGGGAAAGAAGAAGATCATCGTGGAGTTTGTTAGCACGAAGGAACAACGGGCAGACATACTCACCAAGGCTCTAGCAAGAGTGAAGTTCGGGGAGATGAGAGAACTGCTCGGGGTGAAGAACCTTGACACAAGTCAAACTTATGGGGGAGAATCTCAACCCCTAGCAGAGATTTCCCCACCAGGGAAATACCCAACAGAGCTTTCCCTAGCAGAGAAGAGCCCGAGCAGAGATCTTCCTACCAGTTCTCCCACCAGAGAGTTCCCCACCAGAGATGGGTCCGACCAGAAAATCCTCCTAGCAGGAAATGACCCGACCAGGAATGCTCCTACTAGAGATGCTCCTACCAGAGATACCCCTAACAGAGATGTGGGGGAGCAGTAGTGGCTCCCTATCAAAAGAACTCCAACCAGGAATGCCCCTAGCAGAAGTTGACCCTAGCAGGCCTGCTAGGGACATTCGACCAGAAGTCAGCGGAGCAAGTTTGGAGATTTGATTTGATTTGGTTTCCTGATATGTTAGGATTCGAATGTAAATGTAAAATATTTGATTGAGTTTATTTTAGGAAGGTTAGCTAGGGTTTCGTTTTTTATAGTCTCCTATAAATAGTAGTGTTAGTGTTTATTTTTGTAACTCCATTATTGCAATTTTGCTATTCGATTAATTAGAGAACTTGTCTACTAAATTTCTTTCTTCCTTTTGTTTTTTGTGTTCTTCTTTTGGCTGCAGATCTTTTAATTGGAACCAACATTTAACTGTGTTAATTCTGTTTGACACGGACTCGTATCCACTTATGGTAGACCAAAATCGTTTTAAATCGTGTCGTAACTGTTTCGTATTTCGTGTCGTGCTTGAAATTACAACCCCTATCCACAATCTGTTAATGATCTAATGGGTTTTTTTCCTAGTTAACTATGGTCAAGCTAATAATTAGGTCATTATTAATTAATTATTTCTTATAATTACTTTATCAAGTTTGGGTAAGATTGACACATTTATGGTGGTCCAACCGGACAACGAAATCCAATGGGATCATGCCCTTCAAATATCTGTGGCATATTCCATTTTTAGTGACATTCATATCAATTGAACACATAGAAAAGAAAGAACTTCTATAGGTAGGTATCTAAAACTCTTCCGTTAGTCATATTTTTTAAAACAACTAGGGTCTACCAAGCGTACTGAATATATATATGGCGAGTGAAAGAGAGAGTTTATGTATGCCTGCACATTAAGTTTGGGAGAGTATAACTAAGAGAAGAGTTTTAGGTACCTACAAATGTTCAATCTTAGTTAAAAAAAGAAAAAGAAAAAGAAAAACTAACTGATATGCCACAAAATTTATAGATATCTTGCTATTTTTGTGGCAAAATATGCCAATGGCATGAGGAGTTTAACGAAAAAGACTAACTGATGTAGATCAGACTATAGATATTAATAAAGATCGCGCGCGTCTCAACGAGATAAAACTCGGTTCTTCAAAGCAAAGCTTCAAAATCTCTATTCAATCAAATCTGCTGAAATACAATACAACCAACACTCTTATAAAGAGCTAGGGCTTACACCGAAAAGCAAGAAAAGAGGAACTAATTCCCTAAATCTCTTAAACTAAAATGGAAACAAATAAATAATAATTAAAATACAACTAATTTGAATATATCCCCATATATCCGCATCATTCTCCCGATGTTGAGAAAATTCATCCTCGAATCGAGATTTCATGATGGGAGGCTTGTCGCGTGGGCCTCGTCAAGCATGGGTTCGATGTGCTCCGTTGTAGTGAGCACGGGCTCGGTGCACCAAAATTCTTCTTGTCGGCTCCAAGGTCGAAGAGGCTAGTGCGAGGTTGCATCTTCGATGAGGAAAGACGTGTTTACATCACAGGGTACTTCGTCGACGAATGTTGGCTTGACAAAGATGTGGATTGACGCAGGTTCGTGAGGGAAGGCTCGTCGAGTAATGTACGTTGAGGCAGGCTCATAGGATGAAGTCCTTTGGGTAGTTTTGTCGAAGAATGTTTGTCGAGGTTGGTCCCACGAGGAAGTGTTTGTGAGGAAGTGACCGCAAGGAGATGGCAACGATGAAATACTGCGAGGGGGTTGCCGCGAGGAAGTTGCCACAATGAAGTTTCCACGGGGAGGTGGTTGCGAGTAAGTGGCCACGATGAACCGTCAGCGATGATGTGACCACGAGGAGGTGACCACAATGAAGTGGCCGAAGGAGTGTTCGCGAGAAGGTCTTATCGAGGAAGCTTCGTAGTCGTAGTCACGTCGAGGGGAAGTCCATCGCGAGGCGGGGTGGGGCAGTCTTGGGAAGCCTTGTCCGCGAAGGTCTCGACGACCATGGCATGGAGTTCGTCGACGAAAGTGTTCGGGGAGGGTCGGCGGGGAGGGTACGGCGAAGGACAACAGTGTTCTCTACCGTGTCGTCGGTAGTGTTGTGATCCTCGCCATCGGTGCGCGAGTGTCAGCGCCAGCGTCGTCTCCGTAAAAAAAAGGTCCAAGATTGTGCTTGGCTTGATTTGCGAAACCTAGCTCGCGATCGTCATGATCATCATCGCTACAACGGACTTGCTCGATGTAGCCTCATCGGCGGCCTTGCTCGAAACGAAAGTTTTCTCGGCAGAGAAAAGCTCGTCTGCTATGGTATGGGGATTGTCGAGGAAAGTTCCTCGAGGAAGGTTTGTCGAAGAAGTTTCATCGTGGGGTTTCTTCGAGGAAGGTTCCTCGGGTAATTTTTGTCGCCTTCGATGAGTGTCTCGTCGGTGACAGTTTTGTCGCCCTCTATAATAGCTTCTTCGGTGAAAGTGCTGATGCGAACAACTTCCCCACACATGGTTTCGGCGTACTCCGCCTCGTCGTCAGTGGAATCGTTGTACTCAATGTACACTGTTGTCTCGCCGTAGATCGACTAGTCATACACGGCCGCACTGTGTTCCGCCTCTCCTACGTCGGTTCGTCGTACTTCGGGATAGCCATCGTGAACGCCACTACCCATCACACATCTGTCTGGACCACCGTGCGTCCTAGATTTGCCCAACCAGGTTGGCTTGGTCGTCCTTGGTGTCGGATTTTCCTCGACGTCGTCGCTCCGATTTATTCTGCAGCAGCGCAGCCATCTGTCGGGTCAGGAAGTCCATCAAAGCGCACAATCCGTCGACCTCTTCTTGTCTCACCATATGCTCTGCCCAGCTTCGAGAACGACTCGATTCTTCGGTGCCTCTGCACAGAAACTAGTGGCTCTGATACGAACTGATATAGATCGGACTACAGATATTAACAAAGAACGCGTCTCAACGAGATAAAACTTGGTTCTTCAAAGCAAAGCTTCAAAAAAAAAAATTCAATGAAATCTGCCGAAATACAATACAGCCAACACTCTTATATAGAGCTAGGGTTTAAACCGAAAAGCAACAAAAGAGGAACTAATTCCCTAAATATCTCTAACTAAAATGGAAACAAATAAATAATAATTAAAATACAACAAATTTTGAATATATATATCCCCATATATCCGCATCACTAACTGAAGAATTTTAAAGTACCATAAAATATATCCTCTTGTTATTCAATTTAATTTGTTTTTATTTTAAAATGTAATGATAAAAAAAGGCTTGAGCCATAAGAAAATATAAAATAAAATTATAGATCAAAATTGTGTAGTCTTTTTATTGCTCAAATAAACTAAAATGTAATATCCTTTATATTTATTATTGATAAATCAATAATGTGTATTGCAATAAATTCATGAACAAAACTATATAATTGAGTAATTATTCACAAAATGGTAGATTCTACACACCCTATGTTTATTGTCAAATAAGCTCATAAACATTCTAACAATGCAACTAAACAGGACAAACTGTCCACAAAACTAAACCACCATGCAATTAACACAGTTATATAAATATTAATGGAGTCTCACAACTTGAGAGCGATGAATAGAGATAGGAGAACTGACTGAGTACGTGTTAACTCAGTTAGAATGTTCCAAAAACTCTTCATATATTTAATAGCTTATCTATAATTTAAATATAATAATTATTAATAATTCATATATTCGCTCAAAGGTGAAGACAATTGTTAAACGACAATTTGGGGACACTCAAAATGATTATCAAATTTCAAATAATTAATGAGAAAATTATATATGGAAGTGAGTGTAACCTGCTGATGCCTGTAAAGAATGTTGTGATTACAAATCGTTTGAGAAGTGAATAAATGGAATAAAGCGTGGGCTTTCAAAGATTTAAATTGTTTGGTAGTTCTTGTAGTTGTCTGAATTATTAAATTTGTATCACACACAAAAAGCTCTAATTCTTAAATGGCTCAACTCGAAAGCTTAACTGGTGGATCCCATTAATTACATCTTCCTCGAAGATTACCGCAAAGAGGAGACGCGCCTAGAGGCACATCCCGTTAATTACATCTTACTCGAAGATTAGTGCAAATAATTTTCCACATGGCTTCAAAGAATCAACCCTCAATGTCTTATTGATAAAATAAGGAACAGAATAAATATTGCAATTAATTTGTTGGGATTTATCTTCATATTTACAATTTAGCATAAATACTTAATATAAATAGAATAGAGTAAACCAATAACCAAGAATACTTGATTAGCTCATTAAAATACTGAATTTCCAATAATAAGACTCTCAATATTAAATTTTTTATTAATTGAATATGTTTTAAAGAACATGTTAATCAGTATATCATGATAATTGTTATATTTAGTCGTTATGGACATCTTTATCTTACATACTGAATATTATTGCATCTTTCCATAATTCCGTTTCGTTAGTCATACAAATATTAACTAAGCTTCCTGGTCTAATGATAACTCTACTACATACATATCTAAGAGGTCATGGGTTCAAATGACATGGGATGTAAATCCGTGCTGCCCTTTACATATTTTAAACTTGACAAATAATATCACATGTTCTTATACACTAAAACAAATAATAATAGGAGAATACATTGTAACATTGGTATATAGTGCCATCCCGTTAAAAAAAATACAATTATAATATTGCTAGAATTATTATGTGATGAAGTTATCTAAATTGTATGAACTAGTGTTGTAGTTAAAATTATTGCATATAAGTTAAATGATTATATCCAACTTGAAGGATATAAGCAATAAGCTCATAAACATATATATATATTTATTGTTCAAGTGGCCTATTGGATTGTAAAATAATTTAATAGACGAATCACATGTTTCAATACAGAAGATTTTTATTTTTATTTTTTTCAAATCAACATTAATTATATAATTTAGATGTGTAATATACGATTGTATATGCTTAGCTCAATTATTTATGTAACAAACATTGTAGTTTCTTCCAAAGGAATGGACAAAATAGTGAAATTGCCATCTAACCTTCCCTACAGCTATTTTTTAGAGATAAGTTATATGATTACGACTCTCCTTGAAACTAATTAAAAAAAAAAAAAATTAGCAAGTAAGATTGTCCCTTCCCTTGAGATTCCATCTAAGAATGTCTTCATTCTCAGCTTACAATTTTTAATAATCACTTGGATATTTTTAATAAAACTATTCAAGTATAAATTAATACAGGTAAAAATAGGTAAGAATACAGCGCATTATATATATGAAGTACAATGTAGTTTTATCGACACAGTTGAATGAAGTTTATAATAAGCCCAATCTTGAATTTATATTTGTAGCAATGAAAGATGCAAAATAAACATATATATTCAACGATAAACTAAACGTTCAATGACTAAAACGTCTGATAGAAGAATGACTTTCTTTGAAATGTATAGTTTCGAGTTACTATGTCAGTTTAAACTTCATTTCTTTCAATCATTATTTTTTTTTACCTATAGCCGTAGATCACGTGTATTTTGATTCTGTTTCAATTTCAAATTTATGAATTTAACCCTTACTAATAGTGAAGAAGGACCTATGAGTTTAAGCTTGACTTAGTCAGTCACACAGAGGAAGTCAGCCCGGGTACCGACCAGAACCAAGGACGGACAAGAGTTCAGCCCAGCTCCGGTGAACACGAGCGCATTCGGATAGAAGGCGAGCTCAGCCCGGAGTATACGAGCATGCAAACTCGGGGACAGAGAAGTTGTCCGGGCAGGAAAGGGAAAGTCAGCAACTACCCAGAAAGGAAAGCGCGTAGCTTGAGGAGCAAGCAAAGATCGAGTCAAAGATTTTATTAGATTATTTAGGGTAGTTTCCTGATTTTGTACAATTTAGTTGAGCTCGGGTTTCGCCTATGTGAGGCTATATAAACCTAGCATTGTATGTTTTGTAAATGAGTGAGTCCATTAGAGTTTTGAGTTTATTTCTTTTTAATTTGCCTTCAATATTAATCAGAGAATTTCTTCTCCCAATTCGTGTTCTTGAGTTCGTTTATTTTGGTATTGTTCGTGTTTCTTCGCAAATCCGGGAATCGGGACCCAACAGAACCGTGGTGACAAACGATTAATGAGATTTACAATAAATACACAAAGTCCAAATTGTAGATATACAATAATGGTTTATAAAATATTACTAACAATACTTCTCGACTAAGATATACAAATGAGCACAAAATTGATTAATACAAATAAAATATCCTTAACTACGATACAGATGTGAGCGAAATTGATTAATATAAACAAATACGAATGTTTTGATAAGTTTGGCAATGAGATAAGAAGGTGAGATTAGTATTATAGAGCTATGATTGATATTATTTTAATCTTTTTAATATAAATAAATATATAGTTAATCTTGTCACATCTTCTTTCTTTAAGCTACAAGGAAATTGTTAGTCATATTTTATTAATCTTAATAATTAAACTAAGATTCTAATAGAACTATTACAGACATACACTCTTTAAATCCCGCATCATTAATTTTTGCAAGATTATATGCTAAGAAGGGGTTTATGTACTTTTTAAGACTAATCAAGACTTTATTATTCTCCGTATAATTCATCTATATATTGTGTCGACTTTCCTAGAAAATTGGGTGAATCACAACTGACAACTACCTAGAAATACGAGTGGAATATATGATTGAAGAAAGTTTAGCAAAAATTTAGAATTAAGCATTTAGCAAATTGTTTTCAAGTTTAGCACGTTAGCGGTTAGCACTTTTATTTTAATCTACATAAATAAATATTTCATTTCGACGAACACATATCTATTTTACACTAGGTTTAAGATACACCCAATAGAGTTATGAAATTGTATACCTTACGACGTTAATGCGATTGTTCCGATAGTAAATTTAACACAAACAAACTTATGACATGAAATATACGTCGATGTTTAATGTTAACAATTATTGTACTTCTAAAAGAGTTTCGAACCCACAATTTTTGTTAACGCACTACTCGAAATCCACTTCAGGGTACTAAGCCAGGCACTTTATTCCACATTATTCATATGATACACGGTTATTTAGGATCATTAACTGAGTTTCACAACGGATAAATTAAAATTTTAATACCCCTCCAGGCATCGATTGTGATCCAAATTCAAGGAAATAAGTATTGTGCTTTAAATCGGAAAAAGTCTCGAATACTTCAACAGTCAAACGGTCGGTCGTTACTCCTCGAATGAGATCCTTCGACTCTCCAATTTCCTTTAAGCAAAATTTTCTACATTTTCATGCTAATTGTTTTTTATAACCACTAAATGTCAGGACGTAGCTGGTCCACTTCGCTTCTAGATAAGAAAAAGTATTGAGGCTCTATTTGCTAATTTAACTAATGAATGTTAATAAGAAATTCCAATCAATTATTGACGCTAAGAGATCCTGTCCAGTTGATCATGTCTTCATAACCTTAAAAATTCGTATTGAGGCACAAAATCTGTGATTGCATTATATTAAAAGAACAGGACGAATCTAGAGACATGTTTATCTGATTTGGCAACTATACAAGTATTAAATGTCGTTCATGATTCAAGTATTATTTAATTATGAATTCGCAATAGATCTTCTCCACTTGCACAAGTTGACTTGACATAGATCTTTGAAATCACGGCTTAATCTCTTTGATCTATTGACGCGGTAATTGGGCGCGCGTCGAGTCTTCTTGGGTGAATTTGTCATCTGGTTCTGTTTGAAACTATGTTTCAACAATGCGACCAACACATGTGTTACACATAATGAAAAAACAGAACAAACTTGCAGAATACAATGCATTGTTCTTAAGAACTCCCCCTTTGTCATTAAGTTGACTAATAACCCAATCATCACACAATCCAATTTTTTTTTAAGGGTTACATCATCAAAACCGCGTAACTTAAAACAACATTGTTCATAGACATAAAATGTCTACCTTTTATTGATAGACATAAATAGCCAAAAGGGTGTCTCCAAGCAATATTGATGGAAGATGAGGAGAACCAACTTCGATAAAGGAATTAGCTAGCTAGCTGATGTGGATGACATAAAAATCTCTTTGAAGCGAGTATTGGTCTAACGAAGATTGAGCTGAAGAAGCTGCTACTACAGAGGATGGAAGAACTTTTTAGGCAGCTTTCTTGAGCTTTGCAAGAAAAAAAATGTTGGTTCCCACTCTTTGGATCGCTTTAGTGAAATACGCCAAGCCGAGTTTTACTGGAACATCGCCCGACATGCTAAACGACTATACTTGCAAGACAACACTCTCATTACCTCGGTATGTAAACGGCACTGAATTATGTGTTTAGTGGATTATGATGGAGAATAAAGATCACACACTATTGAAGAGGAAATAAGTGCTTATTAAAGTTTTGAAATATACACGCGTACAAAGCTATTAATAGAAAAGCAACAACAACATCAAAGCTTATCAAGCTTGCGCTTCAAGAAAACTTGGGCTTCACGTAAGCTTGTGCTTTACGTAATATAACTCATAAATGATATAGAAACTTTTAATGCAAGTTGTACGAGCAAAAAATGTCAAAGTTTATTCATTACATTCTCTCCCGTAAGCGTGACTTGGCTCGAAGTTCTTCACGCCAACCAGTTCTCCGTAACTACAAATTTGACTCTTGCTAGGGCCTTGGCGAGTATGTCTGCACGTTGCTCTTCGGTGTAGAAAACTTCCGCAATGATCTCTCGCTTTTCTACACACTCGCGAATAAAGTGAGAACAAGTATTGATGTGCTTGATGCGTCCATAAAACACTGGGTTCTTAATCAATGCGATTGCGGATTTGTTATCCACGTAAAGAGTTATTGGCTTTTGCTCGATTCCAGTAACTTCACTCAATAAGTTTCTCATCGACAATAATAGACATGACCTGCGGTAGCTGCCATAAACTCGGTTTCAAAGGATGATAGAGCCATAATTACCTGCTTGTGAGACGGTTACGTGATCAGAGTCACATTGAGATAAAACGACATCCCTTTGATACTTTTTATGTCATCGACATCGCCGGGTAATTCAGTGTCGGTAAAAATGACCAGTTCTTGCGGTCCGCTTCTTCTTCAATATTGGAGTCCATAGCTCGTCGTTCCCTTCACGTAATAAAGGATGTGCTTCACTACCTCCTGGTATAAACTAGTAGGCTTCTCCATGTAACGACTCACCATTCAAACTACAAATGAGATGTCATGCCTGTTTTGGGTTAGGTATCTGACACACCCAATGACACGTCTGTACTCCTAGGATTTAGTGGTGTTCCTTCAACAACTTTCCCGAGCTTGAACTTTGCCTCCATCGGTACTTGGTCCAGTTGCAATCCACCATCTCGAACTACTTCAAAACTTTCTTCGCGTAAGCCGACTGTTTCAGTGTGACATTGTCTTTCAACTGATTGACCTTGACGCCAAGGTAGTATGACAGTAGTCCGAGGTTTCTCATTGTGAATTCCTTCATCATTTTCTCCTTGAATCCATTTATGCCATCTACGCTCGATCCAATCTTGATTAGCTCATCGATGTAAACACCAACGATGATAGCCTCATCTCCTCAGCTCCTCGTGTACACTTCTTGCCATTTGGAGCATGTCTTGAAACCTAGACTCTTCCTACTCCTGTCGAGTCGAGTTTTCAATGCACGTGGTGCTTATCTTAACCCATAAAGAGCTTTAGACAACTTGTACACCTTGTGCTCTACGGTGTCTTATTCCCGTTCACCATTTAGGAATGCCAATTTGACGTCCAGGTGATGGATTTTCAAGCCTCGATGAGCTGCGAGGGCTAGGATTAGCCTAACTGTGTCGAGTCTGGCCACAAGAGCAAAGCACTTTAGACCAATGGACTTCTGACTTTTTTGGAAGGTCAACTAGCTCCCATGTTTTATTCTTCTCAATAAACCTAGCTCTCTTTTCGTCGCTTCTTGCCATTATTTCCCGGTGGATGCATCACGATAGTTGGCATGTTCCTCTTCACTAAGCCGCAGAGCTCATCTGGGTTCAACTGAAGCTCCCGTGTTTACCATAGCCATCGAACAGCGGATAGAACGCACTTGTTCCATCCTTGATCGACGAGTTTCCCGAGTTGATACTCCCGAACTAGATCTCTCTGAGATCGGGGTGATCATCCGTGATCCCAGGTTAGGGGAGCCTAGTGGTGAGTTCGTTTAAGGAGAACATGTTCCTGTCAAGCTGCGCGTTACTGGTCCTTGGCAGGGACACTCTCCTTCTTCATGCTCAACTTCCTCTTTGTCTTCCAAGATGAAATTCACTGAGTGTTCGGGCTCTCTCTTCTCGTTGCGCCATTCCAAATTGTTCTCCTTTTCAAACACGGTGTCTGTTCTTACATGGACTTTGCCGCGTCGGGGGTCGTAAAACCTGTGTGACTTGATCCCTTCCTTGGTGCCAAGGTACATCATTGGTTGACTTTGATCATTGAGCTTCTTCATTTATAGTCCCACAGTCTTCACATGTGCGGTGCACCCAAACATTTTCAAAAGCTCCAGATGTGGTTTGTACCTTTTCCATACTTGGTAAGGGGTGTTTTCACCTAGCTTCTTTTTAGGCAAGAGGTTCAATAGATAGAACGCGTGTCTAACTACTTCTTCCCGGAACCTTGCCTGGCTTGGCATGCTCTTTAGGAAAATCCTTAATGTGTCCATAAAATTCCGGCTTCTTCTATCAACCACACCATTTTTTCGGGGTGTGTATGGTGCCGTAATACTGCGTTCGAATCCCCCTTCATCGTAGAACTCTCCAAATTGCTAGGACGTGAGCTCTCATCTTTTTCGATTCGCAACGTCTTCAACATGTGTCCTGGTCGATTCTGCACGAGCGTCTTAAACTTCTTGAAGATTTCAAAGGCTCCATTCTACTATTTGAGCTTATAAACCAACATCGAACGACTGTAATAATCAACAAAGTACTTGTTGTCGGTTAGGTTGGCCAAGGTAATTGGATCATACAGGTCTGCGTGCTCCGATTGGTCGGGTCGCTATGCTCAGAACTTGACCTTGATCAGAAAGGGCCATCTTCTTATCTTCCATCATCTTGAGCATATAGAAATTTACGTGACTGAGCTGTGTAGACATGTTGGCCTATCTCTAGGATTGTCTTGTACAACTTGTTCAACGTTTTCTTTGCCTTTATCAATAAGCGCCACTCTAGTTCCACATCTTCATGTACGAGCCGGCCATCACCACTCTGTTGTCGACTTCTGTAATCTGACCAAGACTTATGATGTTACTCTTCAAGTTTGGGATGTAGTCAACAAGATGGACATTCTGCTTCTGATTTTGATGATTCATTCATCGCCAAACTTTACGCTCTTTGTGATCTTGTCATCAAGCTCTTCAAATTTAGCATGATCTCCGTCATGCGGTTGCTCGCACCATTGTCTAAATACCAGACGTCGGTATAGGCATTCTTCTCTCTGTCTACGAGGAGGTTTGCAATAACCTTGTCCTTGATAAGCATGACTGTCTCGGCTGCGATATTCTCCGGGCTGGGCCTCTTCTTGGCCATCACCAAATCGAGCTCCAGGCTCAAATTTACGTCGACTGGATGCTCCAGAATGGTCTTCTCTCTAACTAATTCTCGCCCGAGCTTGGCGTCTATATCTCCTACATGAGTCGTCTCCTCGTCTCTACGCATTTCAAAGCTCTTTTACTTTAGGGTAAACATCAACATGGGCTCATCTGCGTTGAATCTCGTCATGTTGGCTTCCTCGTTGAGGTTCCTGTTGTGGCACTCTGATGCTGACCGACCTTCTGACAATTGTAGCACTTCACCGTGCTCTTGTCTCTTCGTGTTGTGGCGCCTTCCTGGTGGGGTGAGCTGCTGCCGCGACCTTGCATGTCACGAGCTCACTCTCTTCCTCGGTTTCTACTGCATGCCCGATTATCTCCATCATACCCGCTATTGACTCGAAGAGCTAGAAGAAGACTTAGCTCGATGGCTCTTCTTTTTCTTGGCTATCCATTCTTCATGCGTGAAAATGAGGTGCTTATCCTTTTTATTCTTTGGCGTGATGCCTCTCATTATATTATTTATCGCTTTTTGGCTTGCTAAAATATACTAAAACTCTACAAGTGATGGTTGAACAAGCCATTCTTGTACAACAATCACCAAGCTTTGATACTCCGGTATCAACCCATGGATGATGATCCTCTTCATACGAGTTGCTCCGATGAAAAACTTTGAATCGAGTTCGCTAATCTCACGACATACCGACCTGAGTTTGTGGAAATACTGAGCAATTTTCACGTAGCGTTGTAAGATTGATAGTAGCTCGTTCTCTAAGAAATGTAGCGTTGCATCATTCTTCTTTAAGAAAAGTGTCAGGAATGTGTCCCATACTTCTTGAGGCGTCTTTTCGTTGCGAATGTGCTCCAACATATCTTCTTCAACGGTGGTCTTCATGTCAAACATCGATTTTCCTGCTTTGATTCTCAATTTGCACAAGATGTTGTTAGCATCTTCCTCTAGTGACGTAGTTTTGCTTCCACCAATGACCTCCTAAAGGTTATTTTCTTACAAATAGGACATCATGCATGTTGCCCATAGTTATAGTTGTTGTTATTGAGTTTCTTAATTCATCTGACAACTTGGACATCACCCATCATGGAAATACATCGGTGATACCAAACAAGCTAAATCCCAAAACAAACCTTGCACGGTCACGGACTACTCACGTCACAAGCAAAACTCACACACTAATAATCTTTAGAAGTCATTTTTGATGTGGAAAATCAGCCAAAGCCGCAACCATATAGCATCACAAGACTTTCAAGAGACGTGAAAACTACACTCACAACCTTGCTCTTATACAAAATGTTGGTTCCCACTCTCTGGATCGCTTTACCGAAACACGCCGCGCCGAATCTTACTTGAACGCCGCCCGACAAGTCGAACGACTATAATTGCAAGACAACACTCTCACTACCTAGTTATGTAAATGGCAGTGAATTATGTGTTTAGTGCATGTTGAATTATGTGTTTAGTGCAATATGATGGAGAATAAAGATCACACACTAATGAAGAGGAAATAAATGCTTAAATGAGTTGATGAGAATACATGCAAACAAAGCTATTTCTAAGCTATTTATAAAAAAGAAACAACAACTCCGAAGCTTAGAAAGCTTGCGTGGGCTTCACATATCCATTAAAAAAATATTTTTTTAATTTGAAATAAGATATGATACATATTAAATCGGATACTCTACGATGTTAGTACGGTTATTCCGACAATAATATTAACACACACTGTTGGGTTTTTCATTCACTTTTCTTGATCTTGGGGTGCGGAATAACCCGAGAAGTCATCGAAACTAAAAGATCTAAATTAAATACGATAATCAAGATAGAGATTCAAGTGTTACCAAATATTTGTACTTTTCCCAGCAGTACCAATTAATGCCGATTTATGTGCTGTGGCGTGCTCGGGATTCGGATATGAGCCTCAAAAGTGGAAAGCCTCTAGCTCGTCCACTACGTCACTGTGGGAATGTCTCTAAGGCCGCAAATCCTCGTCGATGAACAACTAGGTTAATCTCGGGGATTGAACGACGAACCGACGGGAGCACGAGAGGTGATAATCGGCCTCTAGGGTTTTGCTAGAGGGAAGTCGATTTCTCTGGGTCCCTCTGATATGTTGTATGCGAAATTATGGCCTTCTTGTGGCTTAAATAGACCACATGGTATAATGACCTAATGGGTTTTTCGGCCCAGTGACAGAGTTAAAGCCCATAAGGTAAAAATTAATTATTATTAATTAACTACCGTGACTATCATAATTTTCGTACACATTAATTGTGGTTGGGTCGGACACGAAAAGTCCAACAGACTCAAATTCCGATTTCGGGCATTTCCTACACAAACATATATTCCCACCCTAATAAAAGGGTATCTAATCACAGTTAGGTTTACGCTTTCACATACCCGGCCTTGCGCTGATTCGTAGGTTCTAAAACTTGGTTACTTATTTTACTTTGATAGCATTTCTCTATTGTATAATTTAGTAATAAGTTTTTTAACAGTGATTTATCAAAGAGTTTGGACCCGTACATCGATAACATTACACGTGATCAATTGAACTTTTAAAATTAGCTTATATAGTTATAAACTTTATACTTGAAAATAGTTTGTAAAGACCTGACATGTTTAGTGACTTTGTTATGTCAATTAATCCTATACCTTTGTTCTTGAAATTTTTCATTTTAATATAGTTTAGCTAAGTCCAGTGAAATTCCTCAGTACTAGCTGTCTCGGATTTTGGATTTTATACGTAAATTTTTATCCTTACAAGACATAAACATGACCTGCTAGTTACTAACTATGAACGTCTGGAGTGTATTTATCAATATATATTAGGCTTATCAATGTTTATGAAATTCAATTGTTTGTTTATAATCTAGTATTATTTTTTGTGAGATCCTCTAGTTTTAGAGTACCCTCGAATAGAATAGATAGGTATTGATTCTATTTTTATTCTTAATTAATTCGGAATTTTTATATAAGATAATTGAAAATATCTTTGACACTTTAGTAAAAAATATTTTTTTATGCTATTTAATTAGCTGCGAAATTAATTATTTAAGTACGGTTATATTTAAACTCAATTAGGTTAGGCTTTTCACATATTCATTCTCTCCCAAAAACCTAAAAATCTCTCTAGAGAGAAAAGAGAGAAAAACTCTTTGATTGCTTCATCTCATCAGCAGAAAACGTTTTTCTTTCATCATCATAAAGGTATGATGACGTTTATCCTTTTATTTCAGTTTTATTTTCGTAATCCTAGAATGCTTAATTTTCTCAGATTTTTATCTCCCAAAATACTGAAGAGTTTCACATGAAATTTTAACCACTGTTTAGAATAGGTTCATAGAAAGTAGAGATTTATTTTTAGAATTTTCAAAGCTATAGATTGTTCAAAATAATATTTTCAATTTTTATCTTTTTGAGAGAAACTGAAATATCCTGCATAATAGATTTTGATTTTGATTTTAAAAAATTCAGAGTCCAAATTAGGGTTTTGGCTTAGAGATTGTGAACCTAAACATTGACTTGCTGAGTACGATACTTGCCATGTCTAAAACTTGGGTAGCAAGTGTCGATTTTAATAACCTTATTATTTGTCTTGCTTGTTCATTGTCTTGCTTGTTCACCAAGAACCTTAGGGTAATAAAGTAATTTACTCTTTCTTTTCTTTCTCTATATAAGACATGTAAGTGTGTAACTGTATTTTCAACTCCCTTAGCACTATTTGTACTCGACATTATCAATCAAAAGAGAATTTCTCTCTCCCACTCTACATATTCAATATTGCAATCATTATTTTGATTTTCCTTCATCATTCCTCTACTGCGTTACGTATATATGTTATATATACAAAGAGAAAGTGTGTCTTTGATTAAGTGCTTGTTGTCGTTTGGTTTATTCGAGTTCTTTGCCAAAGATTCGGTGCGGCGTATTTCGGCGACGTGTTTCGGCAACGATCTGTTTTTCGAAACCTACATTTGGTATCAGAGCGCAGTTGTGAGATCTCGTGAAATTCTTAGTATGTTCTGTGCATGGTTGCGATTCTGACTGATCTTCCACATCAGAAACGATTTCTTGAGATTTTACAGTGCGAGTTTTTTTTATGCCGAAGTACATGGAGTCATCAAACAAATCAACCGGAGGAAACGTGACGTTGCAGTACCCGATGCTCACGAAGAGCAACTACTCAGTGTGGGCGTTGAAGATGCGAGTAAACCTGCAGGTGCACGGAGTCTGGAAGGCCGTAGAAGGAAGAGATGTCGAATCACACAAGGATAAGATGGCTCTCACCGCCATCTATCAGGGAGTTCCAGAAGATGTCATTCTCATGATCGGTGAGAAGGATTCCGCAAAGAAGGCGTGGGAGACGTTGCGGACGATGCACATGGGCGCAGAACGCGTCAGAGAATCCAAGGTTCAAACCTTGAAGAGCGAGTTCGAGGTTCTACGTATGAGAGACGGTGAATCCGTGGACGAGTTCGCCATGAAGCTTTCATCTCTTGCAACGGGTATCCGCTCAATAGGCGAACCGGTGGACGAGACCACCGTGGTCAAGAAATTCTTGAGATCTATAACTCACAGATACATGCAGATCGTGACGTCGATCGAGCTGTTCGGCGACCTCAAGACTATGTCAGTCGAGGAGGTTGTCGGTCGTCTTAAAGTCCACGAGGACAGGCTTCGGGGCTATGACGACAGAGACGAGGAGAAACACCTCCTACTCACGCATGAAGAATAGAAGGCTAAGCAGAAGTGGAACCAGCGAGAAGGTTCTTCTTCAAGCTCGTCGAGTCGCAACGGATACGGCAGCGAGAGCCGTGGATGTGGCACAGGCCGAGGTCGAGGACGTGGTCGCGACCAGCGCGGTTGAGGCAGTAGCAATCCCCGCCAAGACGGTGCCACCCGCAAGGACAAGAGCCCAGTGAAGTGCTATAATTGTCAGAAGTATGGTCACTACGCAAATGAGTGTCATACTAAGAACCGCGACGAAGAAGCGAATTTGGTGAGATTCGATGACAACGAGCAGGCACTTATGTTCATCGAGGAGATGGTGATTTTAAGTAGCAACGAGCACGAAGACCAGGATGTGGTCGACGAGACACACGTCGAGCAGGAGCGCATCGACGTAGTACTTGACGACCAGGTATCCAGCGAAGAGGTACCTGACGACCAAGTACTGAGCCGAGTGGATGAGCTGATGAGGGCAGAGAAGCCATGCTCGACCAGGCAGAACGACGAGCAAACCAGAAAGGTGATGCTCAATTAAGACAATGTTGTTGCCAACCTACTCGCAAATGGCGAAGAGAAGGTCTATACCGACATTTGGTATTTAGAAAATGGAGCTAGTAACCACATGACGGGGCATCGAGCCAAGTTTGAAGAGCTCGAAGAGAAGATCACAGGAAACGTGAAGTTCGGCGATGGTTCCATCGTCGAAATCAAGAGCATAGGGTCCATCTTATTCAAGTGCAAGAAAGGAGACCAGCGCCTGTTGACTTGAAGTCTACTACATACCAAAGATGAAGAGTAACATCGTCAGCTTAGGGCACATGATAGAGATCGGTCACACATTGATCTTATCCGGAGAGTACCTAAAGATGTGGAACAGCGGCGGCGCATTATTAATAAAGGTGAAGAGATCACTGAGTTGGTTGTACAAGATCAACCTGGTGGTAGATCAACCGATTTGCTTAATGGCGTCGGTCGCAGACCCAGCGTGGCTATGGCATGCGAGACTCGGGCACGTGAATTTTCACACGCTCAAGATGATAGGCGAAAAGGAGATGGCCTTTGGGGTATCAAAGATTGAACACCCCAACCAGCTGTGTGAATGCAGCATGGTCGCAAAACAGACAAGAGTGCCTTTTCTGATCAAGGCCAAGTTCCGAGCAGAGCGACCCCTCCAACTGGTGCGCGCTGACCTGTGTGGTCCAATCATGCCAGCTACTCTACCCGGCAACAAGTACTTCTTTATACTTGTTGATGATTAAAGCCGGTGGATGTGGGTTTATACGCTCAAAGAGAAAAGTGGAGCCCTTGAAATCTTCAAGAAGTTCAAGAGGCTTGTGGAGAACCAGTCAGGATATAGACTGAAGACCTTGCGAACCGACCGAGGTGGAGACTTCACGCCCCAATAGTTCGGAGACTTATGCGATGAAGAGGGAGTGGAGCGCCACCTCACTGCACCATACACACCCCAACAAAACGGCGTGGTGGAGAGACATAACCGGACCGTCATGGACACTGCAAGGAGTTTGCTGAAGAGCATGCAAGTTCCGGCAAGATTCTGGGGAGAAGCAGTACGACATGCAGTCTACTTGCTTAACCGTCTACCGACGAAGGCGCTAGGCGAGCGCACCCCTTACCAAGCGTGGAAAGGGAAGAAACCTCATCTTGAGCATTTGAAGGTGTTTGGGTGCACCGCACATGTGAAGAGTGTGGGACCACACCTCAACAAGCTCGATGATCGGAGTCAACCAATGGTGTACCTTGGCGCCGAGGAAGGGAGCAAGGCACATAGGTTTTACGACCCCCGACGCGGCAAAGTGCATATAAGCAGAGACGCGGTGTTCGAAGAGGAAAAGAAGTGGGATTGGCGCGGCGAGAACGGAGAGCCTGAACAGAACTGGGTGGAGTTTATCCTTGAAGACGAAGAGGCGGTCGAGCAAGTTGAGGGAGAGAGTCCTTTCCATGGGCTAGCAACGCCCAACTCGACGGAAACCAGTTCATCTGGAACTAGCTCACCACCAGGCTCGCCAAACCCAGGATCGGGAATGAGCACCCCGATCCCAATGAGAGCTAGTTCGGGAGGAACCAACACGAGAGACTCATCAATCAAGGACAGACAAAGAGGGTTCTGTACCCTATCTGACTTCTACAAAGAAGCGCGGGAGCTTAATTTGAGCTCGGATGAGCTCTTGTTAGTCAGTGAAGACTAAGCGGCCAACTATCGCGAGGCAGCCACCGAGAAAGAATGGCACGAAGCGATGAAAAGAGAGCTAGACTCCATTGAGAAGAATCAGACGTGGGAGGTAGTCGAACTTCCAAAAGGTCACAACTGCATTGGTCTGAAGTGGGTCTACAAGCTCAAGAAGGACTCATAAGGAAATGTCCTCAAGCACAAGTCCCGAATGATTGCAAAGGGCTACGTGCAAAAGCAAGGAGTAGATTTCGAGGAAGTTTTTGCTCCAGTAGCCTGACTCGACACGGTCAGGCTGATCCTAGCCCTCACTGCTCACCGATGCAGGAAACTCTATCACCTGGACGTCAAATCGGCGTTCCTGAATGGTGAACTCGAAGAAGAAGTCTACGTTGCTCAGCCAGAAAGCTTCATCAACAAGACCGCAGCGCACAAGGTATTCAAGTTGTCAAAAGCTCTTTATGGGTTAAGGCAAGCACCACGTGCGTGGAACACTCGACTCGACAAAAGTATGAAGAGTCTTGGTTTCAAGAAGTGCTTCCAAGAGCAAGCAGTCTACACGAGGAACAATCAAGACGAGATCATCATCGTCGGTGTGTATGTTGACGACCTGATCGTGACTGGATCCAGTGCAAAAGCCATTAATGGATTCAAGAAGCAGATGATGAAGGAGTTTGAAATGAGCGACCTCGGAATACTCTCATACAACCTCTGGATCGAGGTCAATCAGAATAAGGAATGTGTCACGCTGAAGAAAACGGCTTACGCGAAGAAAATTCTACAGCAATTCAAGATGGCGGATTTCATCCGAGCAAGTATCCGATGGAACCGAAATTAAAACTCAGGAAAGACGCAGATGGAAAACCAGTGGATCCCACGGAGTATAGGCGTGTGGTCGGGTGTCTCAGTTACTTAACCCACACCCGACCTGACATCTCATATGTAGTTGGCATGGTGAGTCGTCACATGGAGAAGCCTAATTCTACACCAACAGGCTGTGAAACACATCTTTCGTTACGTGAAGGGAACGACGAGTTACGGGATTCAGTACGGAAGAGGAAATGGAGCTGAAGAACTGGTCGGTTTTACCGACAGTGATCTTGCCGGTAATGTCGATGATAGGAAAAGTACCAGAGGGATGGCGTTTTATCTCAACCTAAATCTGATCACCTGGCAGTCTCAAAAACAGAGAACTGTGGCCCTATCATCTTGCGAAGGCGAGTTCATGGCAGCGACCGCAGCGGCGTGTCAAGCGCAATGGCTCAGAAATTTATTGAGTGAAGTGACCGGAGCCGAACAGAAGCCAGTGACTCTCTACGTCGACAACAAGTCCGCAATCGCTTTGATAAAAAACCCGGTGTTTCATGGACGCATCAAGCATATCGACACTCGTTTTCACTTTATTCGCGAGTGTGTGGAGAACCGAGAGACCATCGTGGAGTTTATCAGCACCAAAGAGCAACGTGCGGACATTCTCACCAAGGCTCTAGCGAGAGTCAAATTTGCGGAGATGCGAGAACTACTCGGCGTGAAGAACCTCGAGCCAAGACAAGTTTACGGGGAAGAATGTGAACATAAACATTGACTTGCTGAGTACGATACTTGCCATGTCTAAAACTTGGGTAGCAAGTGTCGATTATAATAATTTTATTATTTGTCTTGCTTGTTCACCAAGAAACTTAGGGTAATAAAGTAATTTACTCTTTCTTTTCTTTCTCTATATAAGACATGTAAGTGTGTAAATTTATTTTCAACTCCCTCAGCACTATTTGTACTCGACATTATCAATCAAAAGAGAATTTCTCTCTCCCACTCTACATATTCAATATTGCAATCATTATTTTGATTTTCCTTCATCATTCTGTGTTACGTATATATGTTATATATACAAAGGGAAAGTGTGTCTTTGATTAAGTGCTTGTTGTCGTTTGGTTTATTCGAGTTTTTTGCCGGAGATTTGGTGCGGCGTATTTCGGCGATGCGTTTCGGCAATGATCCGTTATTCGGAATCTACAGAGATATGTTTTATACAGAATTCAGTTTCGAGAAAATTTCATGTTTTACAAAATTCGAAAAGCTGGCGGGATCCAGCCTAAAACTGCGTTTTAGTATTTCTGCCGAATTTAAAAGATAGGATATTGCATAGTTGCAGGCTTTTTCTAAAAATTATCAAACACGAAAGTTATTTGTTTTTGAAAAATAATGGCAGTTCGTGAAGAACACTTTTTTCCTGTTCTGTTCTTATTCGGATATATCGAGAAAATTCCTCAAAAGTCCATTTGAAAACCAAAATCCACGTTTAGCCTTTGAGTCAAGCTTTAAGAATTGTTTGGCTCGTGATAGAGCTTTAATCTATAGTTAGAAAATTTATATCTTGGAGCATAGTTCGTAGAGGTGTCTTCGTCGGATCGCGAGGAAGACAGTCGTACCGATTCAGGTGAGTTCAACCTCAGTATAGTACGAATTAGTTTTAAAATAAAAGTATTTTTTGACATGTTTGTTGTGTGGTTTGTTGAAACGCTTGCTAGAATATTACTGAATGTGTGCTTATCGTTTTGTTTCATAATTGATGCATGATTAATTTATAAGTATTTAATGATAGATGAATGTGCAAGATTGATGTTGATTCTGTGACGATCGAGAATGGTTGTCGAGAGATGTTGTGTTCCTTTAACTAAAGTAATAAGATATTGAACGTTGCCAGTTAATAAGCTCATGATATTAAGAACAAGATAAACGTTGGGATTAATAAGGTGTCGTACCACACCTCACGAGGAGGTTCTAAGAGTTTTGATTTATCAAGAGATGAGCGAGTCATTGCGGACGGATTTATCTTGCGGTTTATTTAAACTGCGAATGTTATGTTGATTTATAACCCGAGATGAGCGAGTCATTGATAATGGGATTAATCATGCGGTATCATGAACCGCCAGATGTATTGACCTTAGGCTTCTAGACATGTGCACCCCCGTCGATTTATTGAGTTTTGCGCGAATGAAGTTGGTACGTACAAAAGATGGTGATCACTTAGGACAGGATTAGTAATAGATCCTAAAATGCAAAACTGAAACATAATTGGTGGTTTGCATGTTATGTTTTCCTTATATATATTTTGTGAGAAAATAGTTGTAACTCACTGAGCTTTTAGCTCACACAAAAGATTTTTCGTTCGTACTGTGTGTAAGCAACCTATGATATCATTTCCTGGTGGATTGGACTGTGACGGTGGAGGATGTGCGAGGGATTGGGTAAATGAGTAATCACTGTGAAGACGTTTTTTCGCATATTCTATTTCGTACATATTATTTGTTTTACAAAAGATTTCCTAAAGAATATTTTTAATATTAACATATTTACTTATTTACTTTTAAGTTATATAAAAAAATGGTCAAGTATTTAAGTACATATTTTTGCCTTTTAAGAATATGCTTATAACTTTAAATGGCTTGGTCGTTGCCATTATTTTTCAACATTTTAAAGCAAAGATCACAACATGGCAAATAAATTTGTTATAATCTGAAAAACAAAGCTTGTTTTTCGCTTCTTTCAAATCAAATTGCATGAGTTTTTCGAGACTGTGACTGGTAGTTTCTTAGCTTAAGCATTTTGATCAGCTTAAATATTTATACGAAATCTATACTAACTATTATTGTCAACAAGAAAGTCATTTATTTGACTTACAATTCCTTTTAGGCAATTTAATATTATCGCTATGGTAAACTGTTAGATTAGTGGTTATAATAATATATCCCTCTCACCGTCTTATTCATACGACACATTAATTATTATATTACATAGTGGTTTTTTTGGCATTATTTTATGAAAGACCCAGATATACCGAACCCAAATCTTTTGCTTGTGTAACTAGAATTCCATCGAAAGGTTTTGGATTTAGACAGTATATATATATATATATAATTCTGTCGGACTTAGTGAATCGTTTCATGAGGCTGAGGTTTTAGTCTCTTATATATATCATTAGTATAAATCAAGGTTTAAAATGCCGCTTGCCGATGTCGTTTCGCATTTTTCGTTTTACGGATATATCGCTTGCCGATGGGTATGTCGATGGGCAAATGGTAAAAAAAGGGCATGCTGCATGCCGCATATACCGCATATACCGCATGGACATACCGCATGCCGATTGGGTTTTCGATGGATATTTTGTAAAAAATATTTGAGTATTTAAGCAAGATATTTATATAGGTTCAAAACTACATATTTAATAAATACAAGACATAATTATATACAACAAAATACATTTGTAACTTAAATATGTAGGTGAAATGTATAATGTTAAGTCACTTTATTAGTTGAAGTGTATAATATTAAGTCAAATTATTATGTGAAGTGAATATGTATGTTAAGTGTGTAATATTAAGTGAATATGCATGTTAATTGTATATGTGTATGTTAACAAATTTAATATTAGTTGAAGTGTATAATATTAAATGAATGAATATATATATATATATATATTAAGTGTATATGTATGTTAGGTGAAGTTAATATGTATATTTGTATAATATTATTTGAAGTGTATAATATTAAGTTAAATTATTAGGTGAAGTGTATGTTAAGTGTGAATGTGTGATATTAGCTCTTGTGCAAGTATAATTATTTTTGCCGAAAATTAATTGGTATTTTTGCCAAAATCTACCAAAAGTTTAACTTTTAGCGAAATTCCATCCATTTTTCGCACATTTTACACACAAAAGCGAAAAACGAAATTCCATCCACTTGCCCATGCGAAAAATGCGAAAAATGGTAAGAATCCAACGAAACGACAGGGTTTTCGTTTCGCATACCTCCGAAAAACAAAAATCGGTCGAAATATCGACCGATTTTCGCAAAATTTTACACCTTGGTATAAATGGCGTTATGAGGCTGAGGTTTTAATCTCATATATCATTGCTATTGGCCTATTACGTTAAATATTGAACCTTACACTATCAAAATTAAAAATCGAAATTAAATATAAAATCTTATAACTCATTCAATATCTTCATTTCTTGACTTATATTAATACATTTTATGTGAAATTTTAGAGATACGTAAAATTTGGGCCCGCTAGTGAAGTCAAGGCTCATTTAGCTCAATCTCAAGCCCATTTGGCGAAGCCTGAAGGATCGGGCCCAAAAACGAAGCCCGAGTGACAAAGCGAAATCCCTGAGAGCTGGTCGGTGCGGCCAGTTAAGCGATGACATCCCTCAAGACCAACGGCGACAAGACGTTATGATCTCGACATCCCTCAAGACCACCGGCGACAAGGCGTTATGATCTTACCATCTCTCAAGGCCACCGGCGACGAGGCGTTACAATCTCGACATCCCTCAAGGCCACCGACGACGGCGTATCAAGTATGCGTAGGCAACGCGCTTGGACGATGGTCAAGGCTAAGAGGAATGACGACCACTGCACCTGAAAAAGGAGCATGATGACCCCGCTCCGGACGAGGCATATAGCGCACTCATCCTTGGTCACCAAGGACGACATACACCAAGCATCTCCCTCATTCAAGGGGAAATGATCACCACCTTTCCTGTAAATAGGAGGCTTCTCCTCCTCATTTTAAAACCCTTTTTCCATACTTGAAATTCTCTCTCTAAAATGAGAGCTTCTCTCTCTAGAATTCTCCTTCTCCCTGCGAGTTGGCTTCCGACACTCTGCTCCTCAGAGTCTCGTCTATCTTGGCTCGTCAAGAACAAGGATGAAACTCAATCCATGTCGATGGTCGTTCCTTGCCGACCTTCGATCCATGTCGACGACTGATCTTTTTAAAAGTGAGGGCTCTTGGTTGCCAAGGGTCATTGACATCGATGCCTAGACATGCCAACCCAGGCATGTCGCCTCGACGCATCCTGGCCCTGGCACCTAGTTGGTTCAACTAGCTTCGCCAGCTAGCTACGTCGACAAAGACCCTCGTCTCCGCAATCAGCTCTCGGCTTGCCCAGGCAAGCTCATGTACGTACGCCCTATCATCCACTTTGAACTACGTGATCACTTGATCCCTTCATCGAGTACGTAGGCAGCCTTTCACGAGGTTCGGCATCAAATATTTTTACCCTTTTACCTTTTCCCCGTTTTCAAGCATATTCAACAACAAGCGTCATAGAGGCGTCGGAGATTCAATCCTCTGATTCGCCTAGACCTCTTCAACATGTGCAGGTTACAGGAACGTCTTGCCATCAAGGACTGCAACGCCAAAGCTGACGACCCCGAGCCTAGGGCTCGTCATGGATCCAACTCTATGGCGATGTCCTTACTCAGAGGTTCATCGGAGACAACAACCTCACGTCAACGCTCATCAAGACAACTCATGTTTGCTGGAAGCGACTATCCGCCTTCACCTAAGTCGACCTTCATTGACTCATCATTCAATTATCCATGTATTCGTCGGGTCCCGCTCAGGGCCTAGACCTTGTATCTATCTCTAAGTTAAAATCATTTTTACGCATTAATTATATCATATAATTTAGCATAAGATTATATGATCAAAAAATGCTTCAGACTTTAAAGATTCGTATTATGTCAACAAGACCGTGTATTTTTGAGCTTGTCTTAGAGGTGATTTTGGTGGCATTTTGTTCCGAAGTTGATTAATGATGAGAACATATAGAAAACTAAACTATATGTAACTAAAAATAATAAAAATTTATTTTAATCACTAAAATACATATAAATTCCAAATAATAAAAAATTAGTTACAGCTAGAAAACCTAAAACACGTTTAAAATAGTTAAATAGAACTGAGCTAGCGGTGACTTGTTCCCGATGCTAGCTAAAATCAGGCCAAATTAGGAAATCGTTTAGAGTTACCCTTAATTAGTCCATTCCCGCACACTTTCCCGTTTCGCGTTAGCATCTTTTTCATGTTATAATTTTTTTAGTGGATTAATTCAATCATAAACATTATTCTAAATATTAACAACTACTATTGAGAT
Organism: Parietaria judaica; assembly: GCA_954871525.1. Lineage (NCBI taxonomy): Eukaryota > Viridiplantae > Streptophyta > Magnoliopsida > Rosales > Urticaceae > Parietaria > Parietaria judaica. The sequence goes on from OX940868.1 coordinate 8,442,774, forward strand.
GCCTATTAATTGTTGATTAACAATAATGGGATAGTTATTAATCTAATTGTATTTGAGACATATGCTAACACCTTAAGAGTAATGTGTTGGTTGCAAAACGTATATGCAATTTTATGCAAGTGCACGTGTTGACAAGTAATACATTGTGCAAGGCACAAAGATCGATCCTCCGGAGACTAAATAAATTTTTGTATTTAATTGCGAGTTATAAAATGATGAGATGACATGAGAAAATTCGTAAAAATCAAGATTCATTCAAATTTCGTAAGATAAATTGATGTTCAAACTGTTAATTAATGATATTTGGAACAAGAACTAGTACAAATTGTTGATCCTACTACAGAGTTTCAACCACGGAATTTTTAATCCATGGTCGAAATCCAAGTTTCAACCATGGAATTTTTTTTCCATGGTTGAAAATCGAATTAAGCCGCGGCACGCATAAACATGCCGCGGCACACTCTCAAATTCACCACGGATATATTTTCCATTGTTGAAAATGTGTCATTGAGATGTTTTTAAGCCGCGGCGGGTAAAAATGCCGCGGCATGGTTGGTACACAACGACACTCTTATAAACCGTTGTTCATACCACACACTGTAAGCCGCGGCGTGTCTTGAAATACGCCATGGCACGTCAATATTAAGAGATAATCCACGGCATATATATGAAACGCCGCGGCAATATTGGTACACGATGAAATCTCATAAACCGTTGTTCATACCATGCAGAGTACGCCGCGGGGTGTAATTGAAAACGCCACGGCACGTGATTTTAGAGAGATAATCCGTGGCATTATCTTTTACACGCCGTGGCATGGATGGTACACAACGACATCATGAAACCATTGTTCATAAAGCCGCAGTAAACCCTTTGTATGCCGCGGCCTGTCTTGAAAAACGCCACGGCATTACACGCCGTGGCATTACTAATAACAAGCCGCGGCGTGTATCGTATTTAGCCGAACCCTAACTTCCTCATTTTCTCATTTGCGCCGTGCCTCTCGACTCCTCGACTCCTTCCCTTTAGCCGTGCCTCTTGCCCTCGCCCTTGCCGTCGCTCCTGCCCTCGTCGTCGCTCGCGCCCTCGCCGTCGCCCTCGCCTCTTTACCTAGCCCATCACCCTCGCTTTCTTGCCCTCGTTTTGCGCGAGTGCCGTCATCAGCCGTCGCCGGTAAGTAATCCACCGCACCTCTGAAAGTTAGTATCAAGCTTCGTTTTTATAGCATTTTTTTTAATCAATACTTGAATATTGGTGTTGATTAGGTCATGGTATTGGTTTTGTGAGTTTCAATTAGGTTTGGAATTTAGGTATTGGTTTTGTGAGTTTCAATTAGGTTTTGAAATAGGTATTGGTTTTGTGAGATGAAATTAGCTTTGGTAATTAGGTTTTGGTTTTTTGAGTGAATTTAGGTTTTGAAATTAGAATTTGTAATTAGGTTTTGAAATTAATTAGGTATTGAGTTTAGGTTTTGAATATTGTTTGTATTAAGTCATGGTATTGGTTTTGTGAGTTTCAAATAGGTTTGGAAATTAGGTATTTGTTTTGTGAGTTTCAATTAGGTTTTGAAATAGGTATTGGTTTTGTGAGATGAAATTTGCTTTTGTAATTAGGTTTTGGTTTTGTGAGTGAAATTAGCTTTTGTAATTAGGTTTTGGTTTTGTGAGTGAAATTAGGATTTGAAATTAGGTTTTGAAATTAATTGGGTATTGAATTTTTGGTTTTGCGCATTGAAATTTAGTTTTGGGTATTGTAATTGCGTTTTAAAATTAAGTTTGCGTATTGAAATTGTGTTTTAAAAATTTGGATTAGTTTGAAATTGCGTATTGAAATTCGATTTTGAAATTAGTTTTGTAATAATTAGGTGTTGGGAATTGAAATTAGTTATATTGATTAGTTTTTTTGCTTGAAATTAATAATTTAATATGTGACGTTATCTTTTTTATAGGTTTAAATGGCACCCCAAAAAAAAAGAGCACGTGGTTATTTAGTGGTTCGCGGATCCGGGAGCCGAGCATAAGAGGCCTCGGAGGATCTTCCAGTTGATCCACCACCTCCCATTGAAACACCGAACTTCAACACCGAAGCAGCCAAGAAAAGATTTCTACAAATTAGAACGAATTCTATGCAGCTCTTCCCGATGAGTCAGCAATCGGGTTGGTTAGTGTTCGGGCTACTCGATTTGAGATCAATCCTCGAATCATCAATGCGTTCCTCGGAACCCGCAATTTGACGGATGAGGAAAATTAGCACACCCACTTGGACGGCCAAGAGTTGAATCAAGCGTTCTACGACGCCATAGCGGCGGCAATTGCTACGCTTGAAGCTCAATGGCACGAGAGGGGCGTAGAGGTGAGGCTGGTCAAAAGTCAGCTTAATCGGAAAGCCAAAGTGTGGATGTACTTCTTTGGGAGCAACCTATACCCGCACTTGCACTTCACGGAGCTGCAGTTGAACTTTCTCAAGTGGATCTACGCCGGAGTCAGGGGATTGAATATTGACGTCGGTCGTTTCATATTCTCCAACATGCGTAGCATGGTGTACGAGCAGTGGAAGAGCTCATTGGGCTTCCTGTTCCTTATCACAGCTCTCTGCAAAATCGCCGGGGTAAGTATAGCTTCATTTGTGTATAAGTTTAGTTGTGAAATTCAGTTGTATCAATATTGATGTAATCTGTTTTTCAAACTATCGTTTAGATAAAGGAGAATGAACTCGACATTGCGGTGCCGTATGGAAAGAAGATGGACGCGGCCTGGATTCGGAGTTTGAAAGAACCCGAAGATGAGGAGCCAGCGATTGTACCTGAAAATGCGGTAAAATTGTAGCTTCATTTGCTTAATTTTTTATAATTGATTTAATATTAATCTAATCTTGCTTGAATTTCATGGTTCAGGACGTTGACATGCCGCCTGTTGCCGCCCTCCCAATGCCTGAGCTTAACTACGATGCTCCGCCGATGAGAGCCTTTGTGGCTCACGGTGTTCGTAGTCTGCTGGAGTTCACCGCATATTGTCGGTCCTTCTGGCCGGGTATCTATCCAGGTTTGAATCTTATCCTTAATCTATATTACATATGTATTGAAATGTTTTTAATCAATAAATGCAATCTGTAAAATTTACCCAGGATTCGACGCGCCAAATCAGTTTCCACCAATGCCGTGGCCAGCAGGATATCCTGATCAGTATCCTGAGCCGCCATTTGCTGAAGGCCCCGAGAACAACGAGGGCTATAACGGCGGCGAGAATGTGGGCAAGGACAACGATAACTAGAACCCCGAGAACCCCGAGAACCCCGAGATCCTCGAAAACCCCGAGAACCCCGAGATCCTCAACAACCCGGCAAACCCCGAGAACCCCGTCAACACCAAGAACCCCAACAACACCGAGAACCCCGTCAACGATGTCGAGAATAATACGCTCCCAGATTAGGACTTGTATATATTTATTTTGTTTATAGTGTTTATTACTTTTGAACAATTGCTTATTATGTTTATTTTGTTTAAACAATTATATCATTAATATTACTATGTTTTTTTTTGTTTAATTATATAATTAATATTACTATGTTTTTTTTTGTTTAAACAATTATTTAATTAATATTACAATGTTGTGTTTTTTGTTTGAACTATTATTTATTTAAGATTATTAATTGCATTTTTTTTTTTGAAAATAAAATTATTAACATTTTCATAGTTTATTAATAAGATAATTTAATTTAGTAAAATTGTGTTACAATTAATATGATAACTAATAATTACATTGTAAATTTACTTATCATGCCGCGGCATCTAAATGAACACGCCGTGGCTTCAATTTAATTTACCAATTTACCCTAAGGATTAGGCAACTCGCCGCGGCATCGTCACAAAAGGCCTCGGCGAGTTGCATAATTATGAGGATATATTGTTTACAGAAGAGATAAGTCGCGGAATTCTGTTAGCCTTGCCTTGGCATGGCCTAGAAAGCCACGGCTTACTGATACCATGCCGAGGCATGTATGTTGTTTCAAATTATACAGAGAGCATGGATTTTGTATGTCATTAAATGCCGCGGCGTTACTACCATTCTGCCGCGGCGATTGTTTAAAGGCCGAGGCATATTTTTCAACATGCCTTGGGGTGACTTCGAATACGGTTGTTAGCAATGGTTCAGTAGGTCATGCCACGACACTGTTAACATTGTGCCACGGCCAGTGTCATATTTCATTCATTTGGAAAAAATTAAAAAATATATAGAATACAACATTACATTTATAAATTTTAAAACAACAAAATCACGTAGAACAATTCAACATTACATTTAATATTGAAACAACATAATCGCTTACAATAATTAAAAATTACATTTAATAACTTTTAACAGCAAAAATCACTTACAACAATTAAATATTACATTTAATAGTTTTAAAACAACAAACTCACTCACAACAATTCAACATTACATTTAATACTTTTTAAATAACAAAATAACTCACAACAATTCAATATTATATTAACAAAACGACAACAATTAAAATCATAATTCGTCATCAATACCTAAATCTCTATGACAATGATTGGCATGTCGACGTAAATGAGTTGTGCCTCGTTCAACGATTGCGAGAATCTCTTGTCGGCACCATTTGCATTTCGCGTACCTATCTTGAGTTTGAGTCTCATTGTTCCATTTGAGACTCATTCGAAAATCTGTTTCCCATAGTTAAGACAGTGGCCTACCACGTCCACGCCCACGCCCACACCCACGCCCACGCCCCCTCGTCGGTCGTGGCCCACCGGCACGAGAGGTCCGATTTAGAGTTGGATTCTGAGACATTTCAAACTCCTCGGTGTCGTCGGAGGAGATGAAAATAGTATTACTGAAACTTGTATCCATGGAAAAACTATCATCATCGGAGGAAGAGGAAGAGGTAAACCCGACAAAGAAGCCCTGATGAGATTCCGATGAAAAACCGAAACGAGACGGATCATCGATAACAAAGAAAAATGATGATATTTTTGAATATAAGGATAAATTTGATGAAACATAGAATAAAATGTGAGCAAGTATAAGTTTAAATAGAAGATTTGTGTAAATTTTAACGTTTTTAACATTATTTTGACAAATATAGCCGTTTATTACCGTTGTGGGGTAATAATTCGGGTGAAAAACAAAACTAGCCGTTTTTGTGTCAGCGACAGAAAGCCGCGGCATGGATAACATATGCCGCGGCGTGTTAAGTTTCTGCAACGGATATATCTGACGTTTGACATAGAGCTGTGGCTTCTTCACTATAAGCCGCGTCGCGTTTAATTAATTTTTACAATTTTACCCTAAACTTTAAACCCATAAAATTAAGCTTTAATTATGTTTATTTTTATGTTTTTGGTTTGAGCAATTATATAATTAATATTACAATGTTGTGTTTTTTGTTTGAACGATTATTTAGTTAAGATTATTAATTGCATTATTTTGTTTTTTTTTTAAATAAAATTATCAACATTTTCATAGTTTATTAATAAAATAATTTAATTTAGTAAAATTGTGTTACAATTAATATGATAACTAATAATTACATTGTAAATTTATTTATCATGCCGCGGCATTTAAATGAACACGCTGTGGCTTCAGTTTAATTTACCAAATTGCCCTTTGGATTAGGCAACTTGCGGCGGCACCGTCACAAAAGGCCTCGGCGAGTTGCATAATTATGAGGATATATTGTTAAACAGAAGAGATAAGTCGCGGCATTCTGTTACTCATGCCTTGGCAAGGCCTAGGAAGCCACGACTTGCTGATACCATGCCGAGGCATGTATGTTGTTTCAAATTATACAGAGAGCATGGATTCTGTAAGTCATTAAATGCCGCGGCGTTACTACCATTCTGCCGTGGCGATTGTTTAAAGGCCGAGGCATAGTTTTTAATATGCCGTGGCGTGAGTTCGATTACGGTTATTAGCCATGGTTCAATAGGTCATGCCATGGCATTGTTAACATTGTGCCGCGTCCAGTGTCATACTTCATTCATTTGGAAAAAATTAAAAAAATATATAGAATACAACATTACATTTATTAATTTTAAAACAACAAAATCACTTAGAACAATTCAACATTACATTTAATATTAAAACAACATAATCGCTTACAACAATTAAACAATAAATTTAATAATTTTAAAACAACAAAAGCACTTACAACAATTAAATATTACATTTAATAGTTTTAAAACAACAAAATCACTCACAGCAATTCAACATTACATTTAATACTTTTTAAATAACAAAATAACTCAAAACAATTTAATATTATATTAATAAAACTACAACAATTAAAATCATAATTCGTCATCAATACCTAAATATCTACGACAACGATTGGCATGTCGACGTAAATGAGTTGTGCCTCGTTCAAAGATTGCGAGAATCTCTTGTCGGCACCATTTGCATTTCGCGTACCTATCTTGAGTTTGAGTCTCATTGTTCAATTTGACCCTCATTTGAAAATATGTTTCCTATAGTAAAGACGGTGGCCTACCACGCCCACGCCCACGCCCACGCGTCGGTCGTGGCCCACCGGCACAAGAGGTCCGATTTAGAGTTGGATTCTGAGACATTTCAAACTCCTCGGTGTCGTCGGAGGAGATGAAAATAGTATTATTGAAACTTGTATCCATGGAAAAACTATCATCATCGGAGGAAGAGGAAAAGGTAAACCCGACAAAGAAGCCCTGATGAGATTCCGATGAAAAACCGAAACGAGACGGATCATCGATAACCAAGAAAAATTATGATATTTTTGAATCTAAGGATAAATTTGATGAAACATAGAATAAAATGTGAGCAAGTATAAGTTTAAATAGAAGATTTGTGTGAATTTTAACGTTTTTAACATTATTTTGATAAATATAGCCGTTTATTACCGTTGTGGGGTAATAATTCGGGTGAAAAACAAAACTAGCCGTTTTTGTGTCAGCGACAGAAAGCCGCGGCATGGATAACATATGCCGCGGCGTGTTAAGTTTCTGCAACGGATATATCCGACCTTTGACATAGAGCCGTGGCTTCTTCATAATAAGCCGCGGCGTATTTAATTAATTCTTACAATTTTACCCTAAACTTAAACCCTAAACTTTACAATTATTATGAGGGTATATTAGTAAACAGAAGAGATAACTCGCGACATTATGTTACCCATGCCTTGGCATGGCCAGGGAAGCCTTGGCTTGGGGATGCCGTGGCGAGGCATGTATGTTGTTTCAAATTATACAGAGAGCGTGGATTCTGTAAGTCATTTTATGCCGCGGCGTTATCATTATTCTGCCGCGGCGATTGTTTAAAGGCCGAGGCATATTTTTCAACATGGCGTGGCGTGATTTTGACTACTGTTATTATCCATGGTTCAATAGGTCATGCCACGGCTTCTTAACAATACGCCGCGGCGTTATGAATTAATTTTTATAATTTTTCCTAAACTTAAAACCCTAAACTTTAAACCCATAAAATTAAACTTAATTATTATGCGTTTCATACAAATATATAAGAATACATATGTGATTAATTATAAAATATATAGAATTATGAATACATATGTTTATATTATAAATACATGATTATCATCAATAATTCCACATTACAAGTACCACATGAAAAGTACCACATTACAAAACATTACTAGTACCACATTACAACACATTACAAGTACATTATGATAAGTACCACATTGCAACACATTTCAAGTACCACATTACAACACATTACAAGTACATTATGATAAGTGCCACATTACAACTCCATTACAATTTAAAGCTATATTTGTCACATAATAATAACAATACAATTAAAAACGTAAAATAATAAATATTTAAATACAATGTTTTCGACAACGCACGGCATGAGTACAAAGTGAATAGATATCTCGTATTGGGTAGGGAAGAACAAAAAATAGTCCGCCCCATTTGCATTTAGTGTGCTTATCTAAAATTTGAGTTGAGCTATTCCACTCATACTTTATATGGAAATCTTTCTCCCACGATGAAGAAATTGTGATCCACCACTACCTCTTGTGCGGCTTGAACCAACGAAAAGAGCGGTGTAAATCTGACCTGGAGGTATTTCAGACTCTACGATTTCTTCGGAATTTTGAACGCTTTCTTGAGAATTTGTTTCTGGGACTATGGTATCACTGGATTTTATAATTTCTGGGACTCCCGAATCAGAGTTTGTTTCTGGAACCACCGTATCATCGGAATTTGTTTCTGGGACCACCGTATCATCTGATAGATTTACCTGGTGATCGTTGTCATCATCGGAAGAAGACGAAGAATAGGACGAAACAATAACGACTATGCCATTACCGATAGAAGACGGATGATCATCCATAATAATTTTCAATTTTTTTGTAGACAAGATATTTTGTGTGGGTTAAAATATAAGTTAAATGGTTGTATATATAGAAAAAAGATGAATTATAAGTTTTTTAAACTATTTTCGCAAATATAGCCTTTTATAACCGTTGGAAGGTAATAAATTTAACCCTAGTAGCTAGTAAAAATATAGCCGTTTTTACGTCAGCACGAACACGCCGCGGCGTATTAACTATAAGCCGCGGCACATTGAAGTTTGTCACCATTATGCCCTCCGATAAATGATGAAAGCCACGGCTAATAAATTAAAGGCCGCGGCGCGTTTCGAAATCAGAGGGTATAATTGTAAATGATAGAAGTATGCCGCGGCGTTAAGTAACAAATGCCAAGGCATGAAACATAAAAGCCTCAGCTTACTGTGAACATGCCGCGGCGTAAATCGGGAAAAATTTTCCCCGAGAAATCAAGTTTGATCGAGAATCTGTAAAAAAAAAAAGGTCGATAATAGATCAACATACCGTGGCGTAATTACATAATGCCGCGGCATACTTCGCAGATTTGCCTTTTTTTTTCATACCCATTTACACCATAACTCCAAAAACCCTATTTTTTTCTCCCTTATGCGACTTTTCTTCGATTTCGAGTTCGGGCTCGGTGCTTCGTCACGGAAGAAAACGGTATTTAATCTTCAAATTCTTTATTTGCAATATGGCATTTAGGGAATGGATGACGAAAAATAGAATGAGCTATAATTACCGACATGGTGTTCAAGAATTTATGGATTTTGTACGTTTAAACTTTGAAGAAGGAGATTTGATTAGGTGTCCTTTTTTTTTATGTGGAAATTTAGTTTGAAATCTATGAAAGTAGTCAAATCGCATTTGTTAGCTATGGGTATTATGAGTTCCTATGATCATTGGTACTTTCATGGAGAAAAGATGTGTGTTCAAAGAGTCAATGATTTAGTTGAAGAAGAAGAAGACGAAGACCAAGCCGATGACATTGGTGGTTTGATGGATGATATCGACTATAATTTTGTGGGAAGACCGAAATTATTAGAGTCGATGGTGCAGGATTTCGAAGCGCCTTTGTATGATGGGAGTACCACAACGAAAATAGGGTTTTTGTTATCATTATTCCATTTAAAGGCGGCAGGAAGTTGGATTCTAGCTTTACGCAATTGTTGGAACTCCTTCGTGAAACGTTGCCGGTCGGTAATAAAGTTCCGACAGGAATATATACAGCAAAAAAGACACTGGGCTTGTTAGGTTTAAAGTTTGAAAAGTTTCATGCATGTCCAAAAGATTGCGTACTATATAGGAACGAGCATACAGAATTAAGTGAATGTCCAGTGTGCAATGGGTCAAGGTGGAAGACAGGAAAGGAGCCACATGACTGTATCAAAGGGGTTCCGCAGAAAGTATTATAGTACATTCCCCCATTCACCCGCCTCAAACGCATGTTTAACAATATTAATCACGCGGAGAACATGGTTTGACACTAAAAACATCAAAGTAATGATGGCATTTTAAGAAACCCTTGTGATGCTTCACAATGGAAAAGTTTTGATACTCCGTATCCGAAATTCAGCTCAGAACCCAGGAATTTGCGTCTCGGTTTGGCAACAGACGGGATGAATCTTTTTTATAACATGAGTAGTCGCTATAGTGTTTGGCCGGTAATACTTTGCAACTACAATCTCCCTCCGAAGTTGTGTATGAAGCGGAAGTTCTTGATGTTGACTCTTCTAATTTCGGGACCGAGCCAACCAGGAAATGACATCGACGTCTACTTGGCACCTTTGGTCGATGATCTAAAGATGATGTGGAATAAAGGAATCGAGATCAACGATGCTTACCGTCGCGAAGTGTTCAAGTTGAAAGCAATGTTAATGTGGACAATCAATGACTTCCCGGCATACGAAAACTTGTCTGGTTACTCGGTGAAATGTTTTATTGGTTGTCCAGTCTGCATCAAAAATACATCTTCAATCCGGTTGAAACATGGGAAGAAAACAATTTTTCTCGACCATAGGAGATTTTTACCGCGAGATCACCCGTACAGAAAGAAAGAAAAAAAAGTTTAATGGACATCAAGAACATCGACCTCCTTCAATAATTTTGAACGGTGAAGATGTCTATAAACTGATTTGTGAAGAGACTCATGAAGTGCTTGGAAAAAGAACGTCGAGTGGTAAGAGGAAGCAAAAGAAATTTGAAGATAGACCGTTCAAAAAAGTATCAATCTTCTACGAGCTCCCGTATTGGAAGACGCATTACGTTCGACGTTGTTTGGACGTTATGCACATTGAAAAAAATGTATGTGAAGCGAGTGTTGGTACATTGCTTGACGATCCAAATAAAACAAAAGACGGGAAAAATGATCGACGAGATCTCGTTGAATTGGGCATAAGACCGGATTTGCATCCTAAAATGGATGGAAAGAAGACATTACTACCACCGGCTGTCCACACTTTATCGAGAGCGGAGCAAAGGAAGCTTTGTGGATGGCTTGCGGCGATAAAAGTTCCCGAAGGTCATTCTTCGAACTACAAGAGATTTGTATCTATGGAAGATTTGAAACTTATCGGAATGAAGACTCACGATTGTCATATGTTGCTTCAACAAATACTGCCTCTTGCATTGCGAGGGTTTTTGCCAAAGGAAGTTCGATTCGCAATTTAAAAGTTATGTGAATTTTTCAACAAAATTTGCTCTAAAACTATTAAGGTTGAAGGTCTTGACGAGTTGCAAGCGGACTTGGTAAAAACCCCATGTATGCTCGAGATGTTCTTTTCACCCTCATTTTTTGACATCATGATTCACTTAACCGTTCACCTAGTAGGGGAAGTGAAGTTATGTGGACCTATATTTCTACGGTAGATGTATCGAATTGAACGGTATATGAAATTCTTGAAAGGGTACGTGAAGAATAACAATCGACCAGAAGGGAGAATTGTCGAAGGATATATGGCAAAAGAGTTGGTTGAATTTTGTGTAGAGTATTTCCCGAGAACTCGGCCAATTGGTGTTCCCAAATTAGCCAAAGCGGAATCCAAAGGCTTATCTGCAGGTAATTATTATAATTTTTTTATAAATAAATACGATGTTAATATTTAGATTACGTGTTGAATATAATATTTATTTTGATGTTTTTATGCAGAGCAAATCCTTCAACTGTCAACCGAAAAGAATGAGAGCAAGCCGTTCTCCATGTGTTGCACAATTTAGACGTCGTGGAACCCTTTATCGATGTGCATATGAACGAGTTAAGGTCTACTTATCCAAAAAAGTCAAAAAACAAAAAATGGCTAAAAGAAGAGCATAACCGTACGTTTGCAAAGTGGATCGATGAATATTATTATGCAAGAAGAAAGAATTTAGATGACACATTATTGAAGATCTCTAGCGGGCCTTCACAAGTAGTTACCAGGTACACGTCATGGTACGTTAACGGGTACACGTTTTACACAAGGGAAAGGGACGAAAAACTCCCCGTACAAAATAGTGGTGTTACATTCTTTGCGGAAGGAGTCCATGTTGCGTCAGCCAAGGATAAAAATCCAAAACAAGCTTTTATGAGCTATTTTGGCTATTTAGAAGATATTTGGGAGCTCGATTATTGCGGTTTGCGAGTTGGATTGTTTAAGTGCAAATGGGCGGACAACAACCACGTCAAAGTTGCCAATGATGGAGTTCTTGTTGTTGACTTCAGACGGATGAGATATGCCAATGATTCATTCATGTTGGCATCCCAAGCATCTCAAGTGTTTTATGTCTCGGACCCGGTCGATCAAGAATTATCTCTCGTCGTGCATGTTAATGCGAGAAGTGTAGAAGAATCGAATGAAAAAGTTGAAGACATCACTACCATCGCACCATTAGCCAACGGGCTACAATCGTTTGAAGACGTTGATGATGATGATGATGTTTCGTTTTTGCTATGTCGAGATATCTCGGCATTGGAAATTGATTGAATAATAATTTTATTGTAATAATGTTATATTTCAATCTTGTTTTTCATGTATGAACAATTAGTTATCATGTTTATTTAATTGCAAATTGATTGAACAATTATTTTTCAATTAGTTATCTTTTAAAATTTTACTGTTTGGAAATTGATTGAACAATTGTTTTTATAAATAAGTTTGTTAAATAAATGTAAATTTTGTTCATTTTGTACTTAATACCGCGGCCTTTTAAGGAAGTTCCACGGTGCGTTTCATACGAGAAAACAATGCCACGGTGTTTAAACAAACAGGCCGCGGCGAGTTGCATAGGGCAAAGGGTATATACGTGAATTCAAAGGGACACCGCGGCTTATACATACCAACGCCTTGGCATATTTCATAAAGCCTCGGCGTATTTAGTTAATGCCGCGGCATATATCGCATAGATATTATACAGAGAGCATGCGTTTTCTGCAGGCAAAGAAATGCCACGGCGTACAAAGAATAGGCCTTGGCATGCCAGAAAGGCCGAGGCGTAGTACAACAACGCCGCGGCATACTTAGACAAAAACTAAACACATAAACCAAACCAAATTTTTATGCGCGCGTTAAATAAGGTTATGCCGCGGTAATGTCACACATGCGGCAGCGTTCACAGAAGAGCCTCGGCTCGTGGATTTTTGTGCCACGGCGTATTTACATACCAAAATATCAAAGAGTCTGTGTTAGTTAAACCTTAACGTGCCGCGGCCTTGTAAAGAACGTGCCATGGCGCGTCTCATACGGAATACAAAATGCTGCGGCGTTTCAATAAAAGACGTGGCGAGTTTCAAATATAGCATAGGGTACATAGGTAAATTCAATATGACGCCGCGGCTTACGTATATCTACACCTTGGAATGAGTAAATAAAGCCTCGGCGAGCTTATATAGTGCCACGGCATAAATTGCGTACAAATTATACACAGAGCATGTTTTCTGGAGACCAAATCTTGTCTTGGCCTACGTAAAATAGGCTGTGGTATGACCGGAAGGCCGAGGTGTATGCCGCGGTATAGTATGTAACTACCGCGGCGTACCGATACGAGCCCCGGCTCATTTATTTAATGCCGTGGCGTATTTACATCCCAAAATTATACGGAGTCGGTGTTATTTCGAACCTCAACGTGCCCCGGCTTATATAAACCACGCCCTGTTGTGTATTTTTCCACGTTGGACTACACCGCGGCAGTTACATGTTAAGCCGCGGCATGTTTCGGGATTTTCAGAACACGGTTGCGTTATTTTGTTGTCCAAAGCCATTTTTGAAATTTTTATTCGATTTTAACCTAATTTCCCTCCATTTTTATCACATTTCAGCCCTATTCCTTCCCTCTTTTTCTTTAACTCTCCTCTCTTCTCTCTTCTCTCTTCTCTCTTCTCTCTTCTTCCTCTCTCTCTTCTATTTTCTCCCATAACATTGCCGTCGCCGTGCTCCGCCGTGCCCCGCCGTTCTCCGCCGTGCTCCGCCGCCGACGTATCCATTGCCGTGCCCTAACTCCGTTGAGGTGTGCTTCATCTTGTTCCTTCAAAAAGCTAAGTCCTACCCCGTTCCCTAACCCCAATAACCTATCCGAATTCAATATTACATATGTAATGCATTTTGTTAATGTTTGCCATGAAATGTTTTTATGCTTTTGTTGTCTTGAATGTTTGCAATGAAATGTATTTGTTGTCTTGAGTTATTTGATGTTTATGAATTTTTGGAAACAAGTCAAATATATATTTAGGAAAGTTAGCTACTACTTGAATATGTAGGAGCGAGAAGTAACTAGGCCATCAACCGATCGAGAAGAAACGTCATCATCCGATGAAGAAGAAACTATGGCCGGTTAGTAAAATTGTTATTTTGTTTAAGGTATTGTATTTCATTGAATCTATCTAGTATTTAAAATTGATAATTTATTACTTTATTTGTTTCCAGTTCTTAACAAAAATGATGAAGTAGCAAAATGTAGAAAAAAACTTAGAGGAGAAGGAAAAAGAAAAGTGAACCTCATGAAAAGTATCACTATCTTAAAGCATAAGGGGGAAAAAATACTTATGAGATTTGATGAGTAAAAATGGAAGAGATGGTGATCTTTTAGCTAGTTGGATTGGTGTTCTTGCTCGGGAATTCATTTCAATTACTATATCCGATTGGAGATTGAATAGTTTAAAAAAGGTGAAACATAGGATATGGAATGAAATCCAACAAGCATTTGTTATTCCGAACGAGTACAAGAAGATGTGTTTATCTTGTGCCTGGGAATCGGCAAGATACTTCCGGTATGATCTCTCTACCCTATTCAAGAGAGATCCGAATGATAAAAGAATCTTCGAGCGATCGGATATTGTTAAGAAGTATTACACGAGCATCACGGACGAACATTGGGAGGAGTTTGTTAATATTAGATTAAGCGATGAGTTCAAAGAAGTCTCGGATCAAAACAAAGCTAATAGGACTCTCGTTGAGTACCCCTCTAGATCGGGTCGAAACGGATATCAGAAGCTCGATCAAATGCTAGTAAGGGTTTTAATTTTTTATTTTAAATTTAATCTATTGTCTATAATTGAATAACATTTTCCTTTGTTTCGTACTTTGAAAAACACGGTGTATGGGCGACAAAGCCGGAACTTTGGATCGAAATGAGGCATAATGAGGATGGTTCATTAAAGGATCCAAATCTGGAGCCTATTGTGAATAAAATAGTAAGTGCAATGAGTTTATGTTATATAGTTATATATATAAATTATCTTGATGTTATTTCTATATTATTGACTTAAATATTTGTAATAATTCATTTTGTTATTAGGTTGAATGTACCACTCAAGTTGTGGACGACGATGAGAAAGACGATATTTTAGCAAGAGCTTTGGGGAAGAAAGAACATCCCGGACGAGTTCGGGGACAATCCAAATACGTCTCAAAGCGAGCATGTTACAAACAAGCCAAAGACTCAACGAATCCCCTTGTTCAAAGTCTCCTAGCCGAAATTAAATATATGAAAGTCAAGTCGGAAGCGAGAGATGCGGCTTTCGAGGAATGGAAGGCTAAAGTGAAACAAATGATCCAAGGATCATCTTCAAGAAATATTCAAGGTAGTAATGAACCACTCGATGCGCATAGTATGGTAAGTCAACCTCTTGCTCCTTTAGCACCGATTGAATTGAATTTTGATGACGATCGTACTCCCGCAACAAAGGCTAAGGGAAAAGATTTTATTTCGAAAGGACCTAGTCTAGGGAGTAACGAGCCTTGTGATGTGCAAAGTCCGGGTTGGCCACCGTTTACTCCCGTAGCGCCGATTAATGTGCAACTTGATGAAGGTCAAATTCCCGCGAAAAAGGCTAAGCGTAAAGGGTTCCTTTTGAAAGGACCGAATAGAGAGAATATCATATCTTTTAATGTGGAAAGTTGCGCTCGTTAGTCGATTGCTCCCTCACCGGAGCTTGCGAACGTTCAAATTCAAGCTAAAAAGGCAAAGAGCTCGCCTTTGGTTTCAAAAGGACCTATTCTAGGATCCGGCGTCGTCTATTCCAAATACGCCCTATTCATTTAATGAAGGTTTTGATTGTCTCCTTTTTTCGTAGGGAATCGTTGAGCACGTCAGAACCTAGAAGGTGTTCCTAAAAAATGGAGAGGTTGGCGAGAAAATTCACAACATACCGTTGGATAGAGATCATCGTCGGGTGTTAATAGAAGTGTCGATGTCTAAAGACCCTATTCCTCTCCCAGTATCGGTTCAAAGGATCGAAACCATTGATGACGCGTCGGGGACCTTTGTGCCTTGGCTAGTGTCCCTTATTGAAGAATTAAACTCCACATGTAATCAAGCTCCCAAACCTAAGCCCAAAAATATAGCCAAAAGTTTGTATTACAACGAAATGGCACAAAAGATTAACTTGAACCATGTTAATCCCCGATTGAGAGCGTTAGCGTCTTATGCAAACGACTATATTCTTGCAAAGGGAAAGAAAATAGCAGTTGATCTTGATAAGAGTTTGTGTGATTTCGCTCCGTTGTTGAATTTTGATGATACACGTGAATTACTCCTCTCTTAATACTTGACCGTACTATGGATAATGATTTTTCAAAGGTATGTTTCCATTTTCATTTGCGATTTCATAATTATTAAATATATAAATTATTGATTCATTTGTTATACATTAATTATTGTTATTTTTATTTGTAGTTATTTGCAAGAAAATCACATTCGCAATCCGGACATTTACGGTTTTCTTCCTCCATATGAAGACATCGGGTCCAACACAAAAGTAGGAGATGCTAAGAAAAATGCATTAAAATTTGATGTTGATCGATACTACAAACTTATACAAAATTGCAAGAATGGCAAAAGATGGTTAATGCCTTACAATAGTCGTCACCATTGGATTCTTCTTGTTTTTAACCTTTGGAAGGCTACCATAGAAAAGTTTGATTCTCTCCCCAATTCAACCGGTTTAAATAGCCACTTAGTGCAATTTTTCCAAAAGTAAGTATTCTAAAACATAACAATTTTTATGTTTAAGTTATTTGAATTCTTTACTCTTTTTTTTTGTAGTATTGAAGACATATTCAAGGTTAATCACGACACCGGCCTCATGACACCCTCGTTGATAAAAACGGTGAATTCAAAAGGATGTCCGAAACAACTAGGAAATCATGAATGCGGATATTACGTCATGAAGTTCATGCAGGACGTTGTGAGAAATGGTATGAATTGTCGTCGATAGCAAACTTAATTATAGTGTAAGCGAATAGATGGATTGAATGTAGAGTTAGGTATGTATGTGCTATCAAAGTTTGCTAACTATGACGATGAAGATTAGAACATATTTTGGATTTGTTTGTTTATATTTGAACGGTGAATTTTGTATTGTGGATTATATGTTTTGTATGCATCGATCGTATAATCTTTAACCGGTGATATTTTAATGTATTAATATTTTGTTTTAATATTTTGGATTAATTCTTTTAATAAAAAATTTAATTTATATTTTATTTAATAAAATATTAATTATTAATTACAGGTTCTATCGGTATTAGAAAGACGACAAAAAATTACCGGGTGAATTTTTTCAAAAAATCGCCCGGTTTTTTTTATAATTTTTTAGTGTCGTTTTCAACAATGCTTAAAAACCGCCGCCCAAAACAAATACAACATTTCGGATCTATACACGCCGCGGCGTATCTATACTACGTACGATGGTAACTTCCGTCGTTCGTAATTTCTTTACGCCGCGTCTTTTAGGAAACAATGTCGCGGCCTACTTGAAACGATGCTGCGGCATGTTTCTTCAAGCCGAGGCTTAATTTTGAAATTTCAAAAACACCGGCGGCGTGGTTCGATCATGCCGTGGCGTTTGAAAGTGTCAAAATGTCTAATATAAGCCTCGACTTGTTAAATACATGCCGCAACGTTGTCTAAACTAAGCCTCGGCGTGTTTGACTTGTTTATTCGTTTCCAGCCGCGGCCGGTTTGATTTAATGCCGCGGCGTTTAGCTTTCGAATAACGGACAATTTCGTTGTTCGTTCATTTATAGCCGCGGCTAGTTAACATTACGCCGCGGCGTGTTTGACTTTTTTTTCGATTATAGCCGCAGCCTGATAGATTTTATGCCGCGGCGTTTGCTTTCGAACCACGGATAATTCCGTGGTTCATTCATTTCTAGCCGCGGCAAGTAAACATTACACCGCGGCGTGGTTGGTTTATATTCGAATATAGTCGCGGCCTGTTATTTTGTGCCGCGGCTTTTGATTTCGAACCACGGATAATTCCGTTGTTCATTCGTTTAGAGCCGCGGCGTGTTCGAGTACACACCGCGGCGTTATCGCGTTCGAACCACGGAAATTTCCGTTGTAGGAAGATTTTCTCAACCATGGAAATAAATCCGTGGTTGGAACTTACTACCATGCAGGATTCTACAATTGTTAAGAACCATGGTTGAAATTTTTAAACCATGATTTTTAAACATAGTTGAAACCCGGATTCGTAGTAGTGAAGGGTGACAAGAAATTTGATAATTGAATAGAGGAAACGGTTGGGCTCATGAACTACTTCGGGTTTTAAGAATTACTGAATGCGGCAGGAATGGTATTGCATTTTCTTAGTGATCTGAAAAACGACAATCACGTAGGTTCTTCCGAACTTCCGTTTGAAAACCGATTGTAAACTTATCATTCATATTCCTATGATAGGACTACTTTACCGGTTAAAATTAAGTTCCAATTTCACAATATACATGGATATTAATATATTCCTATACTCATCTCAATCTTATGAACGAAATCCTGAGATTAAACATGTACCAAGGTTGTAATTCCAATTCAATTCATATTTTCCAATAGAGATTAAATCTGAAATTCTATTAACTTGAAACTAGAAATAAAATTATGACAAAATTAAGCATTCAACCAAGAACTAAGAAAAAATAAAATTCCATCATAATCAATAATTCATCAAACGCTTAGTTCATCAATTATCTAACTTTAGGAATTTAGTTCAAACTTGAGCAACAAAAATTAGGAAACATAATTTGGTTCAAGATACAATTCATCCAAGAAACTTAAAGAACAAAACTCAAAGAGAATAAGAGTGTAGAAGAACTCTAAATTGTAGCAACCTCCCTTGATGATGAGTTGTTCTTGAATCCCTTTTCAAAATAATCTTCTCTTCCTTGCTGCCCTTCGTTGTTTCCAAATCCCAGCAACAGCTTCCCTTGTTTCCCTCGCTCCCTCTTTTTCTCCTTTGCTGCCTCTATTTCATTAATAGAGCTCACTGCCAGTTCTCTTTCGTTGATCCTAGCCTTTGATCATCATTTTTCTCCAATCCAATGGCTGATTCTCTTGCCCAATTAATTAAGCTCAGTCTTATCATGTTATTAATTAGTGCTCAAGTGAGAAGACATGAAATAACACACATAAACTTAGTTCTTTTTGTCAATGTAAATCAATTTATGTGTTTATTTTCAATGTTACACAATTATGTTCAAGCACTCACAATTTTAGCCTAATTTGGACAATAGTGATAGGTTTATATCGATCTCTCGTTTGGGTTTAATTTAGTGATTCCGTAAAAGTCGTATAATAACTCTATTTTCATGGAGTTATCACACCCCTAAACTTAAGATTTTTTATTGTCCTCAAGCAAAAGAAAATACAAAGAAGAATACAAGATTCGGCAAATATATTGTACCTTGACTACAAAATGTTAACTTAATGCTCGAACCTCAAAAGATAACTAGTTATCGATTATGACTAGTTGAATGAATTCACTTGTGTTTTCTCCATTTTTAAATCTCATGTATGTGCGCTTGAAAATCCAATGTGTTACGAATGTTTGGTGCCCTTAATCTATCATCGGTCAACTTAGCATCTAGTCTCCCAATATGAGTGTGAAAATACCCCATAGGCCTACATTTCCTCACTATATCCACTAATCTAGATAGACTAAGATATTGAGGATCAAAAAGCAACTTTTCCCATTTAATTAACCCCTCCCCCAAACTGTGATTGAGCTGCCTTTTTTTTTTGTCCGCGGGTTAATGATGTGTTGATAGTCACTCAAACTTAGTACTTGATTGCAACTTGGGTGAGAATACAACCTAGCCCTCCTAAGAGTTATTATCAACACAATTCATTCCAAATTGAATTACTCCCTTTTTCTTTTGGAAAACAAAAATTATTCAACTCTCGCCTATTTTTGCGTTATAAAAATGTGTGAAATGTCACTCAAACTCGATACTTGGCTGCAACATGGGTGAGAATACAACTGAGCCTCCTAAGAGCAATAACTCAACGCAAAATGTGTTTTTGTTTTTAAGGAGAGTTTCTTTCTACGGAGGGGCTGGTCCAGAAAGGATTATCAAATGGGCGGCTTTTATCATTTCCTCATCTATTATCTATATTTTTTTATTTCGCCTCGAGAGCGAGCAAACCTAGGTTCTAGAGTGGTGAAATGGGAGGGACTAATAGACTAAACGACCTATGATTTCAAAAGGGGCCCGAAACGAACACGCGAATATTTTTTCACACATTTACGTTATGAAGAGCAATTTCTTTTACACGTGAAATTCAAACAATGAGCATAATCAACAACCTTGATCCTTATTCGATTTCAAGCACTAAGTAACAACAATATCCTAGGTCTAACGGTGGGTGATGAATAATAAAACAAAAGCTAAGAAAACACACTCAAAACATAAATAAAATACGAATCATTCAAGGAATGGATTGGAAAAACTTCCTGTACAGTGGTGCTTGATCACTCATGGTGTCGGCTCTTTCGGCGGGCGTGGGCGCGGTCGTTGAGGTGGCTCTCTTGATCTCTCTGTAGTTGTCGCTTCATCGCTTCCTTTCCCTTTTTGAGCAGCTTGTTTTTACCCAGGAGGCGTTGAGCAGCGATGATGCGTGCGCTGGAGATTGTGGTTTCGTTGAGGAGCGATGTCGAAGAGAGCAAACTAGACAAGAAGTTGAGCACGCCCACGAGCTGAGAAACTCAATTGAATGCATAGGGATGAAAAAAGAGAGCTTTCCCAAAACCACGATGTACAACCAACCCAGAAGAATGACCAAGCAATTTGCGGAGCCCAAACTCAGAAGCGATGAACAAGACGAGCAAAACCCATCGAACCCATATTTCGCTAACAAGAAATCGACGAACCCAAACACATCCGACGATGAACGCCCAGATTTGCGATGAGCGTGGTTCGGCGAGAGGCTGGGGTTCGTCGGCGAACGTGGCGGTCGTCATTGGGTATGGGCCATAGCCAACAGCTATAGTGGCGAGGTGGTGAGCGATGGTGGTCAAGGCTAGGGCCTGAAATCGTTGTGATGCTTAGAAAAATTCTCAAATAACATCTCCATACTGATCAGAAACGACCAGGGTGCCCAGAACGATATGGGTTTTCCTCCAATTAATAAAACGCACGTTCTGACTCGAGAGAAATTTATCCAGCCGAAACTCGATATAAATGAAAAATGCGACAAGAATGCAGTAACAATTCTGTTGCATTTTTGTCGTTAAATTGCAATTAATTGAAAAGAAAAACAAAACTTTTATTTGTTCGGCTGCCTCCCAATGAGCGCTTGATTTAACGTCTTCATCCTGACTTTCCTGTCTTCATGGATCTTTGAGCAATATGGAGGTCTTACCCCGATCGATTGGACCTCCTAATTACTCCTTGATTTGTTGGCCGTTTACTTTGAATTTTTTTCCCGATTTGATATCTTGTAACTCCACCGCACCATGAGGGGAAATCGTAGAAACGAAGAACGGTCCAGACCAACGAGATTTCATGTTTCCGGGAAACAAATTTAGCCTTAACTTGATTAACAATACTTGTTGTCCCTCTTTAAACTCTCTTCTTTGACTTTTTTTATCATGCCATTTCTTCACTTTTTCCTTGTAGAACTTTGCATCATGGAGAAATTTCTTCTTTCGTTGTGATTTTGGGCCGGGTGGTCTCACCAAATAGTTTGCGAGGTTGGCGTACCATGGCGTTGTAGATTTGGTAGCAAAGAGCTTCTTATCCGGAAGTGCTTCCTCAATGGATGGTTTCAGGACCTTCATACCTCGCTCTCCAAGTTCCAATGACTCAAATTGGCACTCGAGTCTTGCTTGGTTCGGTTTGGAATCCACCCATGCAAATTGGGCTTCATCGTCGTCACTTGTATCGTCAAGCCCGTCCGGTAATTATTCGAGTTCGTTTCGGCCGAATTTTTTTATAACGACTTAGGCCACCAAATCATCCACCACATCAATCAAACAACACTCTTCAACTTCATACGGATATGTAAGAGCATTTAAGACACTAAATGTGATCTTCTAATCATCTTACCTCATGGTTAATTCGCCTTTTTGCACATTAATGAGAGTTCGACCAGTTGCAAGGAATCGTCTCCCAAGAATAATCGGAACATCTTGATCGGCTTCGAAGTCCAATACAATAAAGTCGGCTGGAAATATAAATTTGCCAACCTTTACAAAGACATCCTCAATAATTCCCTCAGGATAAGCTATAGAACGGTCGGCGAGTTGCAAGAGACGGTAGTGGGTCGAGCATCACCAATGCCTAAATTCTTGAACACTAAAGTTTGCATGAGATTTATGCTCGCGCCGGGATCACGAAGTGCACGCGCGAAGTAAGAGTTCACAGTAGCACACGGAATGATGAAATTTCCCGAGTCCTTCAATTTCGGTAGAAGCTTGTTTCTAAACAGGGCGCTGCAATTCTCCGTTAACGCCACAGCCTCGAACTCTCCAAGCCTTCTTTTCTTAGAAAAAATATCTTTTAAGAATTTAGCATAGCTTGGCATTTTTTCCAAGGCTTCGACTAACGGGATGTTAATATGGAGTTGCTTAAGAACGTTCCTCTGTTTTTGAAGTATTTGTGGAAAAGGAATAGGTTGATTGAGCCTTTTTCTCATTCCATGGTCGTCCACAGAAGGAAATGCTACAGAATCGCTGCTGTATTTTGTTCCCAGAACTGGAGCTTAAATTTTACCAATTTCGCTCCATTCATTAGTTTTACTTGGCGTTTTTTCCACTGCACCTTGGATTGAAGTGGGCTCTGGCTTTTTTTTATCTTCTTGGTCGATCTCTACCTCCTTTCCATTCCTTAAAGTGAATATTATATTGCATTGTTCTTTACCGTCTCTCCTCGAATCGTTGGTTTTAGAAGGAAGAGAACCTTGCGGTCTACTGGAGAGAGCGCTTGCAATCTTCCTCATTGAGTTTCAAGCGTTCTTAGAGCCACATCTTGGATTTGTTTCTTGGCCTTGGTTTCCGCCATGAATTCCTTGATCAAGGCCTCTAAAGAACTTGTCGGAGAATTTTTTTGAGGTGGAAAACCCGGAGGAACCATTTTATTTGACCATTGAAATTTGTTTTTCCCGCTAGAATTTGATCCTTGGTTGTTCCACGGTTGGTTACCAAAATTTTTTCCCCTTTGGTTGTAAGAACCTTGTTGAAAGTTTTGATTTCTTCCTGCTTGGTGAAAGTTTTCGACATAGAAAACCGAGGTGGGTTTGGTTGGGAATTGTTCATAAGCGTGAGGCTCGCTGCAATAGACACAAGATACCTCTCGTGTTTCAAAGGTTTATACCGCATTGACACTGGGTTCCGGGTTGCTCATCTTATTCAATTGATGAAGAATGGTGGACATTTGAGCTTGAAGCGATGTAATGGCATCAAGCTCTAATTTCTCGCTAACTTTCGGAGTGCTTTGCCGAGTAGTCGGCCATTGACTATGATTCTTAGCCATTTTCTCCAAGATTTTAAGCCCCACATTGTAAGATTTCTTCGTAAAGGCGCCTCCGGCCTTGGCATCCAAATTGGATCCCGTTAGAGCATTCAAACCATTGTATAATGTTTGCATTTGAATCCAATGTTGCAGCCCGTGATGACAACATTGCCTAAGAAGTTCCTTAAACCTTTCCCACACTTCAAAAATAGACTCACTATCTTCTTGTCGGAAAGAGGTGATGTTGATCCTCAACTTGGACACTTTCGTTGGAGGAAAATACTTCATGAGAAATTTTTCTGCCAATTCATTCCACGTTCGCACCGAGCTCGGTTGTAAAGAGTTTAGCCATGCTCTCACACTATCTCATAGCGAATATGGAAAGAGCTTCATTCGCAACGCTTCTTCGGACATGCCTTGAATTCAGAAGTTGTCGCTCACATCCATAAAAACCCGAAGATGAAGATGACGATCCTCAGTGGCTAATCCGATCAATTTCCCCACGGATTGTAACATTTGGAACATCACCAGCTCGAGTTCATAGTGAGTGGCATGGATCGTGGGCTGAATAATGCCCGGATTGAGCCCTTGAAGAATCGGGACCGCATAATCCTGCATTGGAAGGTCCAATTCATTCATAATAGGAGTTTGTTGTACAACCGCATTCCCACTGGTTCTTTCCTTGGCCATAACTAAGTTCGGCTCGCTCTTTGAGGCTCCGATTTTAGCCAAGGAAGCAATAAAGCTTTGTTTTTCTCCCGCATACAATTATATTAATCCGCCTAAGAATAGAATCAAGAGAACACGTGTTAAGAAACAATTATTCAAAAGAAAACAAAAGTAACTCGTAAAAATTGCGTAAATTAAATTTTAGTCCCCGACAACGGCGTCAAAAACTTGTTGGTTACAAAACCTATATGCAATTTTACGCAAGTGCACGTGTCGACAAGTAATACACTGTGCAAGGCACAAAGATCGATCCCACGGAGACTAAATCAATTTTCGTATTTAATTGCGAGTTATAAAATGATAAGATAACATGAGAAAATTCATAAAAATCAAGATTCTTTCAAATTGTAAGCTAAATTAATGTTCAAACTGTTAATTAAGGATATTCGGAACATGGGAGACAAGAAATTTGATAATTGATTTAAGGAAACGGTTAGGCTCGTGAATTACTTCGGGTTTTACAAATTACTGAATGCAACAAGAATGCTATTTCATTTTCTTAGTGATCTGAAAAACGACAATTACGTAGGTTCTTCCGAACTTCTGTTTGAAAACCGATTGTAAAATAATCATTCATTTTTCTATCATACGACTACTTTACCGGTTAAAATTAAGTTTCAATTCCACAATCTACATGGAGATTAATATTGTCATATACTCATCTTAATCTTATAAACGAGATTAAACATGTATCAAGGTCTTAATTCTAATTCAATTCATATTTTCCAGTAGATAGTAAATCTGAAATTCTATCAAGTTGAAACTAGAAATAGAATTATAAAAAAAAATTAGCATTCAACCAAGAACTAAGAAAATACAAAATTCCATCATAATAATTAATTCATCAAAACCTTAGTTCATCAATTACCCAACCTTAGGAATTTAGTGCATACTGGAGCAACAAAAATTAGGAAACATAATTTGGTTTAATATACAATTCATCCAAGGAATTCAAAGAACAAATCTCAAAGAGAATAAGAGTTTAAAAGAAGTCTAGATTGTAGCAAGCTCCCTTGATGATGAGTTGTTTTTGAATCCCTTTTCAAAATAATCTTCTCTTCCTTCTGGCCTTCGTTGTTTCCAAATCCCAGCATTTTTTTTCTCCTTTGCTGCCTCTATTTCCTTAATACCGAATATCTTATTTAAATTTATGTTGCCTTCAACCAATTGGGTCCATCATATTGAGCCTTTTTCACTAACCTTGATAATAGTCTAGTTCTTAGCTCTATAGATGAAGACCTTCATATTCTTGGTCCGAAACATGAGATAGATGATGAAATTCGATAACTCTAGAGCAATAAAACTTGTACTCCCAACGAATTACCACGTGGAAAACATCATGTAGGGTGAAAATCGGTTTTCACTGTCGAGAATCATTGGATGTGCGTATAGAGAGATTCAAGGCTAAGCTCGCTCGCAAAGGGATTTAGTAAATCACAAGGCATTTACTATCAAGAAACCTTTGCTCAAGTCTATATAGGGTATAAGTACTTCTCTCTCTTTCCATGAACCTTAATTGGCCATTCTTCTAGCTTGATGTCAATAATGTTTTCCTAAATGACAATCCTGAATAAGAAGACTACATGAATATACTTCTCGGAATCGGAAAAGACTCCAATCTCCACTTAGTCTACAAAGTAAAGAACTCCTTGTATGCCTTAAAACAGTCTCCTCATGCCTGGTTTGAGAAATTCCCCAAGGCCGTGACTTCCAATGGATACCTCCAATGTCAGGCCGATCAGAGACTCTTCATCAAACACAACAACAATGGAAAAATTGCATTCCTCATTATGTACTTTGACGATACTATCTTGACAAGTGGTGACTTGGAGGAACTGATTAAGCTACAGAAAGACTCATAACCTAATTCGAGATTGAAGATCTCGAAACTCTAAGATACTTCTGGTCATGGAAGTACCAAGATCAGACAAAGGCATTGGTGTGGGAAATCAGGGTATCAGTTCCGACTTCCTTACCACGATAATAGCCTCCGAGGCGTCCCAGTAACATTTAAAAAATTATTTTAAAGCGGAAAACTTGTTACCGTACATACGACACGGTTATCGGGTAATGAGCATTTCGTTAAGGCCCGATAAATATTTCGAATTTAATATTTCATAAACATTATTAATAATCTAGTCCAATAGGAAATAAATAGAAAGCAGTAAATGGTTGCATTTATTGACCCAATTCATAAGGCCGTACCTCAAAGATGATTCCGGCTGCGCGTTCTGAACTTGGGCAGGGCTCCACCGGTGCTGAGGGAAACTCCCGTGATCTTCCGCGATATTCTCCTGGACTCCTCGTACTGAAGCGTGGGCTTTGCCGGCGGGACTCCGTCGCAAAATTTAACTGACGGCTCTTTTCAAGCTACCGGAGAAAAATATCTCCTAAGCCGAACCAGAAGAGAGATCAGAAGCAGAAAACTCGCAAACCCTAGAGAGAGAGGGAGAAATCAAATGCCTTAGGGTTTCACTGAAACCCTAATTCGAATTCTTATCCTCTTTATTATTCGAATAATATGTTGTATATATATAATATTAATTAATTTCTAATCTGACGGTAAAGATTAAATCTCAAAACCGATCCAACATATATAATTAATTAGGAAAATTCGAAATACCTAAACTTGGTCACCAAGCTTTCAATTTCGAATTATATTTAGGGTTCAAATCAATTATCTCAATCTAACGGTTGATATTAAATCATAACCAATCCAATGAATTAAATTTATTTTAGGGTTTTGCTAAAATACCAAAACATTAGGTACTTATGCCGCAAATATGGAATATCCAATTCTCACTATTCTAATTAGCTAGGGCTTCAATTTACCCAAACCCTAATTCGAATTTACACATATATAAATATATATTTTTGTTTATTAAAATTAATCTTTTAATTATTAATTAGATATTAATAATTAAATCCAAATAATCAAATTATATCAATAAATCCTGATCTCAATATCGCACATTAAATTTCATGGTTCCACACCATCAGTTCAATTCGTGACATATGATTTAATTTCATAGTTTATCGAACCAAGTCATAAACTTAGAAAATCCATAAATCACAAACCGTAAGTCACAATGACTTGGTTAAAAAAGCAAAGTTGCTTAGAATTTATTATAAAACACCATGGCACTTTTAGAAAATATAAATTCTAAATTTCTTTTTATCAGTTAATTATGTATACCAAATTATGGTACTTTTGCCACGCTGACGATAAAACTATCTGTTGTCTGACACAGACTTGTCAGTTTTATAAGTCGAGAAGAATGATTAAACATTATCCATAATTTATTTTAAGCACGTGCGTATCATCCGTTACGGAGCTATCCTTGAGACCATGGACCCGTATCATTTAAGCTCCAACGAAGTGCTAGTTGTTCGTCAAACATCGAAGTGATTCCACTATATATCCGAGGCTACACTCTTTAGTGATACGGTATATATTATTCCCTTATAACAACAGGGTGTCCATTGATACAATCGAATTCGGGTTATTGTCCTTTCACTTGATGACTCAAACATGAGCAGGCGGTTTTAACCGTAATGCGCCTCATTGCATTTTCCTCCTTGACTCAGTCAGTAATATTATGAGCAACCCACTTATGGTTTCAATTCATAAGTTGCGAACGGGTACCTCTCACTTCTCACCACTGACAACCAAGGGAATCATCATGACTCTTAAGAGAGTTGTGTGATGCCCATGTCGATGATCAAGTTATCCTTAAAAATAACTATCATGTTCCCAACATAATAGTGTTGGGAGCAGCGGTAATATCTTGTGTTCTTTAACATTTAAATCAAAGAACAATCAAGCCAGTAGCTTGGACTCGGGATCACTCAGGACTTAGAACTAATATCCATTTGATCATCATTTTGTGACTCAACTACAAGTCATAAGTGACGGTCTTATATGATAACTTCTTGAGCTTAAGTCAGGTCCAGTCCAGTATGAAGACGCTTCATACTTAATGCACTTTTAGTGAGTGTGACACACACATAATCTGGAATACGATTGTCACTTAGTCACATTAATGACCTTACACGATTAATGGGTTCCCACCAGTTAATCAGGTCACAGACATTTTAAGTTCATTTATTATGATTATTAATTCTTCCTCACATCGACTCTATTGTGATAAGAATATCACAATTGCATCCTTTATGAACTAAGGAATCAAACATTCTATTTTACTCTACTAGAAACTATAATAAGATTAACATAATACGTACAATATTTATTCAACGACTTGTCATAATCTTTTACAAATGGATAAATATCTTGTTTAATGACACATATGTCCAATAATTGGTATTTCCAAGACGAAGGATGTTCGTGACTAAATCCAAGAAACCAGTCTATTTGGTAGAAAGCTGATGTACAGTCTGATCGATTCGAATAAGAAATTCTCTCAAGGCGCTAAAAGCGCTCCCGTTAGAGACTCATTAGAAAACCCATCACATGAACAACCTGAAC
The DNA here is from genome assembly GCA_954871525.1 of Parietaria judaica. Lineage (NCBI taxonomy): Eukaryota > Viridiplantae > Streptophyta > Magnoliopsida > Rosales > Urticaceae > Parietaria > Parietaria judaica. Next base: position 8,471,541 of record OX940868.1, read on the forward strand.
GATGATCATTTAAAACTTGTGAACTGAACCTTAAGGTATCTAAAGTCTAATCCTAAACATGGCTTATTATTAAGAAAATCAGAGAGTCGTGAGATAAAGATCTTCACCGAGACAATGTTGGCTAGAGAAGCCACTAATCGAAGATCATCCTCGAGATATTGTTCATATAATTGGGGAAATCTCATCATTTGGAGAAGTAATAAGCAATATGTGGTCCCCCATAGTAGTGCTGAATAATAGTGTTAATGCCGTTTTTTGGATCAAACATTGTTGAGGCCCAAGTTGTGTATTTTAGGCCTGGCCCAATGTCGTTGATGATGTGGCGGGCTTCTGTTGACTTCTGGATGGGCCTTGGATGGGCCTGTTTGTTGATGACGTGGGGATGATTGATTTTGTTGTCAATGATTGTTCCCCCTAACCCCCGTGGACTCCAGGACGATTGGCGCTGACTTCAGGGTGAGGTTTTAACTGAGCGATGTGGGGGCCCTGTACAGGTGTTCCTGGCACTAGCCCGGTCAAAGGTCTCTTTGCCGTTCGGGGTCCTAGGCGACCCGGGTTACACACTACCTATTACCACAGGGCCGGAGGCCGGGGTTACAGGTCCGGGAACCGCTCATACCGTAGGTACCAGCGAACGGGGGGGTGCTTTTGACCAGGGAGTGAATCCTGGGAGGTTAGACTCTCGACCTGATATGACTTGTTCTAGTCCGGGCAGGAACTGTCCACGGCGTCTTGGTATCTTATTCAGATCCGAGAACTAAGAGATGGAACTTAGGCCGCGCCGATCTTAGAACAAGGGCAGGTGGGGTCATGGACCTTCCCTAGGATTTTCTCCAGGGGATTCTTCTCAGAACGATCCCTCAGCCGTCCGGATCTTAGTGGAAATTCCCCTAGGTCGAGCTCCTCGTCCTGAATTGTGGTCCCAGGCTCGTGTCCCCAGGCTATACCCTCAGCAGCGCAATGGACTAGGGAGATAGACTGGGCACCGCGTAGAACTGGGCCTATCAGGCGGACCAAGGACCAAGTAAGAATTTCACCAGGGCTTCCGCTTTTCGTAAATCTCTCACTTTTTGGGACCTGAAAAAAGGGAACACCCGAGGTCAAAGGAAACAGGGGGGTACCCTCTGATTCACCTCTGACGCTCAACATTAGAACAGTATTTGAGGGGAGACGAGTATATCGGGGGTTGAGAGAGAGAGAGAACTCGAGTCGAGTGAGTTCGAATGAGTTACCGTTTTACTGAACTGAGCTTCTATTTATAGTAGGTTCCGGAGGCCCACATGTAATAAAATATTGTCCTAGGGGTCCCCGGGTAATTTATTTATTTATTTTCAGGTCCCCGGGAAAATATGGTTCGATCCCGGTCGTCCGAGCGGGATTGGACGGCCCACAAGCCTTCCAAGACGGTCACTTGCGTGCTGGGAACTGGCTAGGGCCATCCGGGCCCTACACGTGGCCGTGGTGGCAGGCCCCTCGAGGTGAGGATCCCGCAAGTGGGCCGATCGGGCCCTTTGTGGCCCTACACGTGGCCAGCCCCACGCCAGTGGGCGAGGGAGGACGCCCACAAGTGGGCTGGCGCGCGCGGGTGGGTCCTGCGGGGTGAGGCAGCCCCTGGATCCGCCACGTGGCACGATACGGGAGGCTGCCGCCTCTGTGGGTCCCACCGCGGGTTTTCGGCCTCTTTTGCTCCCTGGCCCGTCCCGTATCCGTTTTTTTACAAATTGTATGTCTTTGTTTGGTTTTTTTATATTTTACGAACACCGGGACACTTTGTTTTTCGAAAACGGGCTTTCGGAGGGAATTTTGGGTTTTGGAATTAATTTAATTAATTCATAACCTTAATTAAAAGATTAATTTAATTAATTAATTAATTAAAGGAAATTAATACGATAATTCCCGTTTAATTAAATTGTTTGTTAAAATCAATCCTGTCTTTACCCGTAACACATAGTATCATGCTCTCTCATTAGGAATATGTGCGAGAATGTGGATCCAGACACTCTTTAGCGAGCTAAAGACAACTCAATTTGGAGCTATTCAAATGCTCAATGACAGCCAATCCATCTTTAGCATTGCGAAGAATCCAGTTAACCATGACAAGACTAAACATAGTTAAAATGATAGACATTTTTGTTAGGCATATTGCCCTTAAACAATGTTTTATTTCCCATTGTAAAAGTTAATGACATCACTCTTAATAAAGAAGGCACTTATTATGATAATATTTTTTTATATTTCTTTATGTATAATCGAATGTTTATCCATAGTTCATAATGGAATGTAATTGTAATCTATCCATCACACCAGATTGAATGTGAGGAAGAATTGATAGATGCAATAAATGAACTTAACTGTATCTGTGACTTAATTAATCGGGTGGGAGCCTCTTGAATGATAAATTCATTAATGCGAGTAAATGGAGAAAATCCTATTCTGGATAGATATGTGTGCCATACCCATTAAGTTCATTACGTACGCAGTGTCTTTGTACTGGATAGGACTTGACTAAGTTCTTAAAGTTCCTCAACTAAGACCGTCACTGACAACTTTGAACTAAGTCGTAAAATATGATCATATGGTTATTAATCTAAATCCTGAAGTGATCTTGAACCCTGACTGTTAGCTTGATTGTTCTTTGATTTCCTAGTTAAAGAACACAACATAAAGTTGTTGCCAAAGCCCCTATATTGGGAACATGATAGTCGTCAGGGAAGGGTAGCTCGATCACAGATATGGATATCACATAGCTTTTTAATAAGTCAAGATGATTCCCAAAATTGTCGGTCGTAAGAAGTAGTACGCGACTCATGCGCACCTTACAACTCGAAATCGTAAGTGAGTCGTCTACAATACCACCGATTGAATTCAGGAAGAAAAGCACAAAGGGGCTAATTAAACGGTAAAACGCCTGCTCAAGTGTGAATCATCAAGTGAAAAAGATTAATCACTAGAATTTGATTATATCACTGGACACCTTAAGATAAAAGTAATATATTATTTGCATCACTAAAGAGTACAACTTTGGGTTTTTAGTGGAGTAACACCGGAGTTAACAGATCAATCTGTTTGAGCTTAAGTGATGTGGGTCCATGGTCTCCAGGATAGCTCTGTAAAGGACTAATCGCACAATTAGGATATTTTTTATTCTAATTTATAATACAACAATTGAAACTGAAGCTTGTGTCAAGTTTTGGAAAGTTTCAAAAAGTTGCAGCAAAAGTACCTAAAATTTTGCCCGAGAAATAGCTGATCAAAAAAATTCAAAACTGGAATAAATTGTCAACATAAATGTTGTAGTAAATTTAATTCTAAGAGTGTTTTATTCGATGATTTTATGTGTAAAATATACAGAGAAAAAGATAAGAATTATATATCATAACAAGAAGTTATGTTAATTCATGAGAATTACTTAAAGATAAAACTAATGGGTTAGGTTCAATTGGTTTAATCTTAGCTAATTGTTAGAGAGGAATTTCGACCAAGCATTGGTGGATAAGCCCACTAGGTATTTTTCTTATCATATTTTAATAAAATATTAATTGAGTTAATTATCATGATAAACATATAAGGTATGATATTGAATCATGAAAATTGCCAAGCTTGGTTACCAAGCATGATTTGAAGATTTTGAGCACGAGTAGAAATCAAAATTTTTGTGTTATGATAATTTTTTATACTAATTAATTATATACAAATATGGTATTAATCTAAATTAAATAAATAAGAATCATATCATGAATAATAATTATGCATGAATCATAAGAACTCGATTTGCAAGTTTTAAATCATGACATTATTTAATTGATAGGTTATTTAGAAATAAGGAAAAGATTGTTAAATCATGTGTCGCATATACCTATTCATGGAATGGGATTGGATTTCTTGGTATTTATTTTAATTAGAGAAAATGTATTCCCTTGATTATAATATGATGAAATCGATTTTTTACCTAATATGGTAGATATCTGATTTTCATGATACATATTTAAATCATATGAAATTAAACCTTAGGTACTTTAATCATCATATTTTCGATTCCTATACTAAATGGGAATGTTGGAAATATTCTTTATTGATTAGTAATTGACAATAATTAATATGATTGATTTATCTATTCTTGGAAGTTATGTGTGCATGGCTTTTACTATAAATACAAGGCTTAAGCATCACATTTCCACAAAACTCTCGCAATCAAAAGTCGAGTTTTCTCTCTCTAAGAAGCTCTCGAATTCTCTCTCTCTCTCTCTAGAAATCGGCTAGGCTAGAAGAAACGAAGTTCCGTCAACAAAGCCCACGCTTTGTGTACGAGGAAGTTCAAGAGAATATCCCGGAAGGCTTAGGTAGTTTCCTTGGGGTTTTAGAATTTGTGCGGAAGCTCTGCCTAACCTCCCTAAGCGCATTCTCAAAGGCCGGCGGAAGCTCTGCCCAAATTCAGAAAGCGCAGTGGAAGTCATCGTGAGAAATAGGTACGGGCTTGTGCATTGGGTAAATAAATGCAAAACCATTTTATTGCTTATTTATTTCCTTTACTAGAATTAATAATTACGTGTTTGAATAAATAACTAATTAATTAACTGATCAGATCTCCGTTATCTTGGTGCTCGGTTCTAGAAAAAGGAAGTAACTCCAGAAAGTGTAAAATGGGTCTTTCCGTGTAAAAAAAAATATTTGAAGGTTACCCCGATGGATCGAGGGCCATCCCAAGATATGACAAGGGGAAGGTAATCATTTTCTCTTCAACTTCATCGCATAAAATATCAACGGTGGCATCGTCAATGTAAGCTTTATTTCTTCCAAGTTCTAGGTTACTGACATCCTCACCGAGGCCTTCCCAAGGATTTTCTTTGATGATTTAAGTTCCAATCTTGGTTGTACAACATATATATACAACCAAGCTTGAGAGGGAGAGTAGAAATATGTATCGTTAGTTTATCTTGTACCTTTCAGTAATTTTTCTACTATTATAAGCTTCTTTCCTTAGAGGTGTAAATACCCACTTTGATGAACCAAAGAACAACTTTCCCCACACCATTCTACAATTACCAACCAAAATTTAAACATAATGAAAGCAATATAAGTAGATAGCCAAATAACACAATTTAATACTTTAGTTAATCCAAAATGCTAGGTGTCACAAGTGCTGGGTGTCAAGTATTCTAAGACACCGATTCCCCAATCGTATTTGCGGATCTAGACCCTATCAAACCTTCTAATTCAAATATAAATTATCACATTTCAAATCGTTCGTGACACTGACATGATTCAAAAAGATAACTGTATCAGAATTTCATTTATTCCAAACCTAGGGATTTCCAAGGATTAAATTTAATCATCTTTCTCCTGTTTTTTGGCTTACCAAACTTTGGTACTTCTTCCACAGTTTAGGGTAGTCACTGATTCGTGACAATAATCACGAATCAAATCTGATTGGAATATCCTATGATCAAATGATATATTTGAACATAATTTGCGATGTCATCCTATCTGATCATCTAAGCAACCTTATCGTACTATCATCAGTGACAGACTTAGTTGATGATTTTTGATATACGTCTAGTCCGTCCAGTATGAAGTCACTTGATACATGATAAACTTAACGGTGCATGGACCGCACTATGATGCGGTAATAGATCACCACAATAATGTGACTAAGTTCAATAATTGTCGTTCACGCCTTAGAAATTCCCATTTATAATCTAGACCATGGACCTTTTATGTTCCTTATTTGTGATAGTAAAAGCTCCTCACAATAGACTACTTGTGATAACTAAACACGATAGCAAAGTTAAAGAACTATGGATAAACATTCAATTAATATTCCCTATATATAATTCGAAGATAACTATATAAGATAACATTAATAAGCACTATTCATTCCTAGGTAAACGACCATAATCTTATACAAACGAGAGTAGCATCTGAATAGAGGGCATATATAAAATATGTCCAACGTTTTCTCACTTTCACTCTTAATAAGATGCATCGTTTCTTTAAAACTTGTTTTTCCATCAAAGTCTCCTAAGAGTTAAGTGTCGACGTTTTTCTAAAGAAGATAGAGTTGTCAATTAGTCATAATTTCTATTATGTTTCTATTTAAAAAGACATATGACATTTATCCGCCATCGCTCGTTTGAGGATATACGCAATGGACAAGAGAATCTCAATATATAGCTTAGTAATAATAGAGCCAAATGATTCTAATTTTATTTTTCTCTTTTTTTTATGGAATAAACCTCGATTACTACTCTCGCTACTAAGGATTTACCCATCGATAAATTCATCATAATGGAAATATACTTGTTACACATCGATAAATTCAAAATTTTGAATTCCTATATTGATGCATCAAGGTTTGTGGAACAAATGAGATATTAAAAAAATACTCTCATTCTTTCCATTAAAAAATACTCTCCATTATGATGAAAATGCATTCATTAAAAAAATACTCTCATACTCTCAGAATAGGGAATTCGCTCTCCAAATTTTTGACTTATTCTTTTCTATTTGATTCTGTTCGTTTTGGTGTTCTTTGAAGATCTTTGATTTGGGATCCAACAAGTGGTATCGGAGCGGCAACCAAAGAACATGTCATCACCAGATATTCCCACTGAGGAGAGCTGGTTACGTAGAGACTAGGACCAAAGAATGGAAGCGAAACACTCAATTAACCCATGCTCACGAACAGAAACTACGCCGCGTGGGCGTTGCAAATGAGGGTAAACCTGCAGGCGCATGGGAGTATGGGAGGCCGTAGCATGTAGCGATATTGAAGCGCACAAGGAAAGGATGGCACTAGCTGCCATCTACCAAGCGATTCCAGAAGACTTCTTTCGCATGATCACCAAGAAGGATTCCACGAAAGAAGCATGGAGAACGTTTCAGACCATGCATATTGGAGTATACCGCGTCAAGGATGCAAGGGTCTAAACCTTGAAGATTGACTTCGAGGTTATGCGGATGAGGGACAACAAGTCAATTGAAGACTTTGCGATGAGGCTCATGTCCATTGTAATCAGCATACGCTTGTATAGGAGACAAGATGGATGAAACCAGCATTGACAAGAAATTTTTCATAGCCGTTCCACACAGGTACATGCAGATCATGAAATCGATCGAGCGATTCGGCGACCTCAAAACCATGACAGTTACAGAGGTTGTTGGTTGCCTCAAAGCCCACGATGAGAGACTTCGGGGTTACGGTAACAAAGAGGAGGAGAAGAACCTCTTTCTTACGCATGAAGAGTGGACGGCAAGGCAGAAGAAAAGCGGCGGAGCCAAATTTTCTTCAAGTTTCTCAGGTCGGAGCAGCTACGGCAGTTAACAGCCGATGACATGGTAGAATTCGTGGAAGATGGGGAGGTCGGGATATGAGAGGTCACGGGACCAGTGCACACCATCAGGAAAGCACGACCAGAAGAGACAAAAGCACAGTAAATATAAGTCCAAAAGCTTGGACACTTTGCATTAGAGTCCCGTAGCAAGAACCATGGCGAAGAAGCAAATCTGGCGAGATTTTAAGATGACCTGCCGGTATTGTTGTTTGCCGAGTAGGAAACGTACCTGGATAGACAGAAAGATAAGGACGCTAAGGCCCGGGTAGAACCTATCAGCAAGCAAATCAATCTGGAGCCTGAGCTTCCCTGTCCGGGGGAGATCAGTGACATGGTTTTCTTAATCGAGGATAAGGTTATTGCAAACCTCCTTATAGACAGAAAGTAGAAATTCAGTACCGACATATGGTATCTAGACAACTGTGCAAGCAACCACATGACTTGGAACCAAGCTAAGTTTCAGGAGCTCAATGAGAAGTTCACGGGCAATGTAAAATTCAGCGACAAAGTTGTTGGAAATCACGTCTCGGATTCCGTATAATTATCACGATTTATACGTCCGAACCGTCAGAGTAACATTTAAAAATTATTTTAAAGCGGAAAACTTGTTATCCAAACAACGGTCCGAATATCGGATAATAACCATATTCCAAGATCTGATAAATATTATGCAATTTAATATTCATAACTCATTATTAATAAACTAGTCATAATAGGAAATAAATAGAAAGCAGTAAATGTTTGCATTTATTAACCCAATGCATAAGGCCGTACCTCGTTTGGCGATTTCGGCTGCGCACTCTGAGTTGGGCAGGGCTCCGCCGTTGCTGAGGGAATCTCCCGTGATCTTCCGGGATATTCTCCTGGAATCCTCGTACCGAAGCGTGGGCTTCGCCGGCAGGACTCCGTCGCAAAACTTTAACTGATGGTTCTTTTTAAGCTTCCGGAGAAATAGTCTCCTAAGCCGAACCAGAAGAAGAGATCAGAGAGAAAATTCGCAGACCCTGAAGGAGAGGGAGAGTTCAATTTTTCTCTGGGGAAAGGTGTATAAAATGTGTAGAATGAGCTCCCTATTTATAGGCTCAAGACTGTAACCGATTTGGAGATATTCCCTCCCTAAATTCGAATTTCATTAATTAAATATAATTAATTATCTCAATCCAATGGTCCAGATTTAATCTCATCTAAATCCAATGGATATAATTAATTAGGGATTTAATTAAATAAGAAAGATTTAGATAAATCAAAAATCCAATCTTATCTTCTTATATCATAAAATTCGAATTATATTATATATATATATATATATAAAATTCGAATTCTTATTATCTCAATCCAACGGTTGAGATGATTCCTTAATCGATCTAATGGATCAAATAAATTTAGGATAAATTAATTTATTAAAACAATTTTTTTTTTCGAATTTATCCATAAATGTAATTCGAATATATATACATATATATATATATAATTAATCAATTCTTAATCCGACGGCATAGATTAAATCTTAGACCGATCCAACAGATATAATTGATTAATCAAATTCGAAAAATAAAACTTGGTCACCAAGTTATTAATTTCGAATTCATCAATATCCTAATCCAACGGTTGATACTAAATCATAACCGATCCAATGGATAATATTGATTTTGGGGATTTGCCAAAATACCAAAACATTTGGTACTTATGCCGCAAATATAGAAATAGCAAATCAAGCCATTCGAATTTACCTAGGGTTTTATATAACAAACCCTAATTCGAATTTACACATATTAATTTATATATAAATATATATATTCATTTATTAATATAAATCTATTAATTATTAATTAATTATTAATAAGATATTAATAATTAAATCCAAATAATTAAATTATATTAATAAATCCTGATCTCAATATCACACATAAAAATGTCATGGTGCCACACCATCATTTAAATTCGTGACATGTGATTTAATTTCAAAGTTTATCGAACCGATCATAAACTTAGAAAATCCATAAATCACTAACCGTAAGTCGAAATGACTTGGTTCAAAAAGCAAAGTTGCTTAGAATTTAATTTCCAACAACATGGTGCTGATAGAAAATCTAAATTCTAAATTTCTTTTTTGTCAGTTAATTTCGTGTACCAAAATATGATACTTTTGCCACGCCTACGATAAAACTATCTGATGTCTGACACAGACCTTTCAGTTTTATAAGTCAAGCCAAATGATTAAACATTATCCAGAATATATTTTAATCACGTACGTATCATCCGTTACGGAGCTATCCTGGGGACCATGGACCCGTATCACTTAAGCTCCAACGAACTGCTAGTTGTTCGTCAAACCTCGAAGTGATTCCACTATAGACCCGAGGCTGCACTCTTTAGTGATACGGTATATATTATTCCCTTTATAATAGCAGGGTGTCCATTGATACAATCAAATTCAGGTTATTGATCTTTCACTTGATGATTCATAAATGAGCAGGCGGTTTTTACCGTTATGCCCCTCATTGTATTTACTTCCTTGACTCAGTCAGCAATATCATGAGTAACCCACTTATGGTTTCGATTCATAAGTTGCGCATGGGTATCTCTCACTTCTCACCACCGACAATCAAGGGAATCATCATCACTCTAAGGAGAGCTGTGTGATGCCCATGTCTATGACCAAGCTACCCTTACTGCTGACTCTCATGTTCCCAAAATAATAGTGTTGGGAACAGCTGTAATATTTCTTGTTCTTTAACGGTTAAATCAAAGAACAATCAAGTCAGCAGCTTGGACTCAAGATCACTCAGGACTTAGATCGAATATCCATTTGATCATCTACTAGTGACTCAACTCCAAGTTATCAGTGACGGTCTTATATGATGACTTCCGGAGTTTAAGTCAGGTCCAGTCCAGTATGAAGACACTTCATACTTAATGCACTTCTAGTGAGTGTGACACACACAAAATCCAGAATAGGATTATCACTTAGTCACATTAATGACCTTATACGATTAATGGGCTCCCACCCAGTTGATCAGGTCACGGGCATTTTAAGTTCATTTATTATGATTATTAATTCTTCCTCACATTGACTCTGTTGTGATAATAATAACATAATTGCATCCTTTATGAACTAAGGAATCAAACATTCTATTTTACTCTACCAGAAACTATAATAAGATTATCATAATAAGCATCATCTTTATTCAACGACTTGTCATAATCTTTTACAAAGGGATAAAATATCTTGTTTAAGGACACACATGTCCAACAATCTCCCACTTGTACTTAAAGAAGATGACCCATGTCTTTCAGACCCATATTCTCCAGATGCCTCCTGAACATTTTCTCTGGCAACGTCTTGGTGAATGGATCAGCCAGATTGTCTTCCGAGGCTATTTTCACAACCCTTACGTCGCCACGACGCACTATCTCTCTTATGAGATGGTATTTGCGTTCTATATGCTTTGCCTTGTTATGGTCTCTGGGCTCTTTAGAATTTTCCACCGCACCACTGTTGTCACAGTATAGTGTTTGGGGCCCATCTTCATCTGGAACAACTCCCAGTTCTATGTAGAAATTCTTGAGCCAAACTGATTCTTTGGCTGCCTCACAGGCTGCCACGTATTCAGCTTCCATGGTGGAATCTGCGATACAGGATTGCTTTATGCTTCTCCAGAATATCGCTCCACCAGCAAGGGTGTACACCGCTCCTGACGTCGACTTTCTCGCGTCTCTATCAGACATAAAGTCTGAATCAGTGTATCCTAGTGGGTTCAGTTCTGATCCTGAAAACACTAACATATAGTTTCTCGTTCTCCGAAGATACTTGAGAATGTTCTTCACTGCAGTCCAGTGAGCCATACCAGGGTTGGATTGATATCTGCTAACAATTCCCACAGCGTAACAGATGTCTGGCCTAGTACACTGCATAGCGTACATCAGACTTCCCACTGCTGAAGCATAGGGTATCCTCCTCATCACGTCCTGCTCTTCCGGAGAAGTTGGGCATTGTTTCCTACTAAGGAATACTCCATGTCTGGTTGGTAAATTACCTCCCTTGGAGTTTGCCATTGCAAAACGTTCAAGCACCTTATCAATGTAAGTTGCTTGCGATAAGGCTAGAAGCCTGTTGTTGCGATCCCTGAATATACGGATCCCAAGAACATAGCTGGCTTCTCCCATGTCCTTCATTTGGAATTGCGTAGATAGCCACGTTTTTACGTCCGATAGTTTCTTCACACTGTTTCCAATGAGAAGAATATCGTCGACGTACAGAACAAGAAAAATTTCCACGGTTTCGTCATTGAGTTTATAAATGCAGGCCTCAGTGACATTTTGAATGAATCCATAGGTTTTGATGGTTTCATCAAACCTTAGATTCCAGGATCTGGAAGCTTGCTTTAATCCATAAATGGATTTAAGTAATCTACAAACTTTCCCTTCTTGACCCTGTTGCACGAACCCTTCTGGTTGGTCCATATAGATGTTTTTGTCAATGTACCCGTTCAGGAATGCGGTTTTGACGTCCATCTGCCAAATCTCATAATTGAGACTACAGGCTATGGCCATGAGAATCCGGATGGACTTGAACTTAGCAACTGGAGCGAAGGTTTCATCGAAATCAATACCTTCCCTCTGGGTAAAACCCTTTGCCACTAGTCTAGCCTTGAAGGTTTCAACCTTCCCGTCCACTCCTCTCTTTCGCTTGTATACCCACTTACAGCCAATGGTTTTGAAACCATCCGGTAAGTCTACAAGTTCCCAGACTTCATTAGAATCCATAGATTCTATTTCTTGGTTCATGGCTTCCTGCCATTCTCCCTTATCAGGATCCTCCATAGCTTGTTTGTAGCCTATGGGATCTTCAACACTAGTGTCCGTGACAGCTAGGTGAAATTCCAATTGGGTGTGCTCGTAGCGCTCAACAGGTCTTTTGAACCTCCCACTACGTCTGAGTACCCTTTGGTTCTGATTTGGGACCGTGGTTTCGGCACTCTCTTTTGATAAAAGACACTGTTATCATATATCTGTGACACTATGTCACTTGGCTCAACAATTAATTTGCCTTTAATTTCCTTTAAAGAGTTTGTCATGATTATGATCAACCCTTTTTGACAAAAGAACTCAGATGTTTACTCAACATTGTATGGGATCAAAGATGAATTTTACTAAAAATTAAAATGAAAGGTTTTCAAATCACCTTTCATGAGATCCTTACAAAATAAATGATTGAATAAACAAAAAGAGTTTCTTTATTGTGCCAAAATCATTCTCCGAGACTCTCGGAAGACTTCCAGCAATCACTCCTTGGCTGCTTCTGAAAAACAAAGAATGTCACATGTTTCAGTTTTAGATCTTTGGAGAAAAGACTTTCTAAAACAAATGTGTGATAAATAAATTATCAGGTGAGACACTCACCTTTCTCATTCTTCTTTTCATTTTGGAACTTGGGACAATCTCTTTTCCAATGTCCCGCTTCCTTGCAAAGGAAGCATTTTCCTCTCTGAGCAGCTTTCTTGCTTTCTGTCTTTGGCTGGAAATTCTTCCCCCACTTCTTTTTAGGACTGGGCCTTTTCTTCATCATCGAGTTTTTGGAGGAAGAACCCTTCTTGAACATCACGTTCAATTCAGATTTCTTCTTAACCAAACCCGAGATGTCCTCAAAGGTTTGCAACTCATTAATCAACTGTGTCAAACCATACTTAAGTTTGTTCATAATGTAGTTGCTGGTGAATGGAACGAACTCAGGTGACAGCGAGTTAAGAATGATGTTGATCTGAGATTTCTCATCCACCACGGCCCCATGCAGCTCAGCCTCATTGAACCAATTGGTCATACTCATGACATGGTCACGAACATATGTCCCTGGTTTCATTTTGGCATTCATGTAGCGACAAGTCGCTTCATGTTGAGCTTGCTCAGACTGCTTTCCATACATACCTTGGAGAGATTCCATGATATCATAAGCAGCGTCCTTTTCCTCTAGCTTGACTCTCAGCAAATCAGTCATACTAGCCAGCACGTATGCCTTAGCACGATTGTTCGCATGATTCCAAGAGTCATAGAGTTCCTTTACACCTTTCGCGCTATTAGTAGCCGGTGAAGGGGGACATTCATCAGTGAGAACAAAACGTATGTTTTCACTGATCAAGACAATATTAATGTTGCTCTTCCATTTTGGAAAGTTACTTCCGGTGAGAGTGTTGTTCGAAAGCAGTGACATGATTGTATTGGACATTTTAACTGGCATTGAAAAAAAAGCTTATTAAACTTTATTATAGGTAGAATGTTTTTTAGAAAAATTTTTGTTTGAAATAGTTACATGATGCAAACATGTTCTGGGTAAAACGTTAAATAAACCCTTTAACTATTTCGTGATAATTTAACCGACTGTACACGTCGTTGCCGTCCTTAGTGGCATGGTCACTCTAGGGTGACTCGCGGTGTCAACCGTGTAGTTTGGTTAAACTAAGTTTTAGTCATAAACTTAATTAATATTCATAACAAGAACCACCAAGTTCTCTATGATTATTAACTATCACCATAGACGGTCAGGAAGCACCAACTTCCGTGCAAGCTTAACCCATTATTTTTGGTTCTCGGGATCCTCTTGGAAACGTCGTCCTTAGGGAATGGTCACACTAGGGTGACTCGCGGTCCATTTCCAAGATTCCTCCGTCCCCATATTCTTTTGGAACTATCACGTTGTCAAACCTCCCACAAGCACACCTTCCCTTAGGGAATGGACACACTAGGGTGACTCGAGACGGTGTGGTCAGCAGACCTTGTGTAAGTAATAATGGAGACCTTTAATGTATTCTATACTTGCCATTGTTTTTAGGAGATAACATTTTTTATTTCTTATACTAAGTTATAAAAACTTAATATATAAACTATTAATGACACATTAATGGTTTATTTCGGATTTATTTATTACGTCTCGTAATTAAATAATCCCCTTTTATTGTGTTTATTATTTTGTCGGTAGTGATAGAACAATTCGTACGCTCTCCAGGTCGATGGGAGGGGTCCTAACCGGTCACCCAGAAGTGGATGGTGAACCGGCCCCACTTTTGATTCCCTCTTCCTTAGGCAAGATTGTACGATTGAAATTTTTCCGACTCATAATAAACACATTTACATTTACTCTTTATTATTTATATCTATCCTAAATATGACATATTAATAATGATCCAAACATAGACACTATGTTTTAAGGGTTATGAAAATAGGTTATAATAAATTATATCTATGATGAATATAATTAATTATTTCTAGGGATCCGGGTCGGAATAAATTCCGACCCATAATTAAAAATTATGTACGTGGGCCTTCCGGGCCTAAGCCCGGGCCCACGTCCCTAGGATAGGCCACGCCCAACCAGCCAAGGAGGGCCAGGGCAGCGCCCACCTCGCGCTGGGCCAGCAGGCCCATTCCGCTGCCAAGCAGCGTGGGCTGCTGCCAGGGCGCGAGGCCCATTCCGCTGCCAGGCAGCGTGGGCCGCACCCAGAGCGCGAGGCCCATTCCGCTGCCAGGCAGCGTGGGCCGCACCCAGGGCGCGAGGCCCAGGCGCTGCGCGCCAGGGCAACCCGCAAGGGTCTCGCCCTGGGCCTCGCCCTGGCGTGGGCTTCGCTACGGGCCTGGCCCGTGGCGATTAGGGTTTTGACCCTGGGGCTGCAGCGGCAGCCCCTGGTCAGCCCTTGCCACGGGCTGGGCAGCACCTAGCAGCCCGGCCTTTTTACCGGTCCGATTTTTTTTTCGGGTCGGGAATTAATTAAATTAATATTAAAATATCTAGAAATAAATTTCAATTTTAATTATTAATTTATTCATCAAATAATTTGTTATTTAAACCCATTAATTAAATTACGTAATTATTTATCCTTGAACCATGGCTCTGATACCAATTGTTGGAAATCACGTCTCGGATTCCGTATAATTATTACGATTTATACGTCCGAACCGTCAGGGTAACATTTAAAAATTATTTTAAAGCGGAAAACTTGTTATCCAAACAACGGTCCGAATATCGGATAATAACCATATTCCAAGATCTGATAAATATTATGCAATTTAATATTCATAACTCATTATTAATAAACTAGTCATAATAGGAAATAAATAGAAAGCAGTAAATGTTTGCATTTATTAACCCAATGCATAAGGCCGTACCTCGTTTGGCGATTTCGGCTGCGCACTCTGAGTTGGGCAGGGCTCCGCCGTTGCTGAGGGAATCTCCCGTGATCTTCCGGGATATTCTCCTGGAATCCTCGTACCGAAGCGTGGGCTTCGCCGGCAGGACTCCGTCGCAAAACTTTAACTGATGGTTCTTTTTAAGCTTCCGGAGAAATAGTCTCCTAAGCCGAACCAGAAGAAGAGATCAGAGAGAAAATTCGCAGACCCTGAAGGAGAGGGAGAGTTCGAATTTTTCTCTGGGGAAAGGTGTATAAAATGTGTAGAATGAGCTCCCTATTTATAGGCTCAAGACTGTAACCGATTTGGAGATATTCCCTCCCTAAATTCGAATTTCATTAATTAAATATAATTAATTATCTCAATCCAATGGTCCAGATTTAATCTCATCTAAATCCAATGGATATAATTAATTAGGGATTTAATTAAATAAGAAAGATTTAGATAAATCAAAAATCCAATCTTATCTTCTTATATCATAAAATTCGAATTATATATATATATAAATATATAATTCGAATTCTTATTATCTCAATCCAACGGTTGAGATGATTCCTTAATCGATCTAATGGATCAAATAAATTTAGGATAAATTAATTTATTAAAACAATTTTTTTTTTCGAATTTATCCATAAATGTAATTCGAATATATATACATATATATATATAATTAATCAATTCTTAATCCGACGGCATAGATTAAATCTTAGACCGATCCAACAGATATAATTGATTAATCAAATTCGAAAAATAAAACTTGGTCACCAAGTTATTAATTTCGAATTCATCAATATCCTAATCCAACGGTTGATACTAAATCATAACCGATCCAATGGATAATATTGATTTTGGGGATTTGCCAAAATACCAAAACATTTGGTACTTATGCCGCAAATATAGAAATACCAAATCAAGCCATTCGAATTTACCTAGGGTTTTATATAACAAACCCTAATTCGAATTTACACATAATAATTTATATATAAATATATATATTCATTTATTAATATAAATCTATTAATTATTAATTAATTATTAATAAGATATTAATAATTAAATCCAAATAATTAAATTATATTAATAAATCCTGATCTCAATATCACACATAAAAATGTCATGGTGCCACACCATCATTTAAATTCGTGACATGTGATTTAATTTCAAAGTTTATCGAACCGATCATAAACTTAGAAAATCCATAAATCACTAACCGTAAGTCGAAATGACTTGGTTCAAAAAGCAAAGTTGCTTAGAATTTAATTTCCAACAACATGGTGCTGATAGAAAATCTAAATTCTAACTTTCTTTTTTGTCAGTTAATTTCGTGTACCAAAATATGATACTTTTGCCACGCCTACGATAAAACTATCTGATGTCTGACACAGACCTTTCAGTTTTATAAGTCAAGCCAAATGATTAAACATTATCCAGAATATATTTTAATCACGTACGTATCATCCGTTACGGAGCTATCCTGGGGACCATGGACCCGTATCACTTAAGCTCCAACGAACTGCTAGTTGTTCGTCAAACCTCGAACTGATTCCACTATAGACCCGAGGCTGCACTCTTTAGTGATACGGTATATATTATTCCCTTTATAATAGCAGGGTGTCCATTGATACAATCAAATTCGGGTTATTGATCTTTCACTTGATGATTCATAAATGAGCAGGCGGTTTTTACCGTTATGCCCCTCATTGTATTTACTTCCTTGACTCAGTCAGCAATATCATGAGTAACCCACTTATGGTTTCGATTCATAAGTTGCGCATGGGTATCTCTCACTTCTCACCACCGACAATCAAGGGAATCATCATCACTCTAAGGAGAGCTGTGTGATGCCCATGTCTATGACCAAGCTACCCTTACTGCTGACTCTCATGTTCCCAAAATAATAGTGTTGGGAACAGCTGTAATATTTCGTGTTCTTTAACGGTTAAATCAAAGAACAATCAAGTCAGCAGCTTGGACTCAAGATCACTCAGGACTTAGATCGAATATCCATTTGATCATCTACTAGTGACTCAACTCCAAGTTATCAGTAACGGTCTTATATGATGACTTCCGGAGTTTAAGTCAGGTCCAGTCCAGTATGAAGACACTTCATACTTAATGCACTTCTAGTGAGTGTGACACACACAAAATCCAGAATAGGATTATCACTTAGTCACATTAATGACCTTATACGATTAATGGGCTCCCACCCAGTTGATCAGGTCACGGACATTTTAAGTTCATTTATTATGATTATTAATTCTTCCTCACATTGACTCTGTTGTGATAATAATAACATAATTGCATCCTTTATGAACTAAGGAATCAAACATTCTATTTTACTCTACCAGAAACTATAATAAGATTATCATAATAAGCATCATCTTTATTCAACGACTTGTCATAATCTTTTACAAAGGGATAAAATATCTTGTTTAAGGACACACATGTCCAACAAAAGTAGTCATTGATATTATAGGCATAGAGTCCATATTGTTCAAGAACAAGAACGAGAATAGATATCTCATGACCCAGGTGTACTTAATCCCAAAGCTTAAAAACAATAAAATCAGCCTCCGACAAATGACCGAGATTGGGAATACAATGGTGTTGTCCGGGTCGTACCTAAAGATATGGACTCAAAGTGTCGACCTGTTGATGAAAGTGCAAAGGACGCCCAACAGATTGTACAAGATTTTCCTTGAGACATGCCAGCGGAATCAATAGGAAACCCAACCTGGCTATGGCACGAAAGGTTCAGAAACATGAGCTTCTACGCGCTCAAGATGATGGGCAAGAAGCAAATGGCCTACGGGGTTCCCAACACAGAATACCCCGACCAGGTATGTGAATGTTCCATGATCGTGAAACAGGCGAGGATGTCGTTTTTTATCACGGCCAAGTTCCAAGCAGACAGACCCCGCCAACTAATCCATTTTGATATGTATGGTCTAATCACCCTAGCCACTCTAGCCGGCAATAAGTCCTTCCTCTAACTTGTTCACGACTACAGTCGCTGGATATGGGTCTATGAACTCAAGGAGAAGAGCGAAACCTATAAAGTTTTATAGAAGTTCAAAAAGATAGTAAAGAACGGCTCAGTGCACAAGGTAAAGGTATTGCGAGAAAACCGAGGTAAAGAGTTCACATCCCAGCAATTGGAGAGTTTTGCGACAAGGAAGGAGTTGAGCGCCACCTATTCGCACCCCACACACCCCAACCATATGGTATGGTAGAGATACCAAACCAGATTGTGATGGACACAGCCATGAGCTTGCTAAAGAGCATGCAGGTTCCAGCCAGGTTTTTTTGGAGAAGCAGTTAGTCATGCGGTCTACCTGCTAAATCGCTTGCCAAAAAAAAGTACTAAGAGAGAACACTGCCTACCATGCATGGTACACGAAGATTCCACACTTAGAGAACTTGATAGTGTGCAGATGCACCGCAGACATGAAGATTACGGGCCCCTGTCTCAAGAAGTTGGATGAAAGAAGTCATAAGATGGTGTACTTTGCGTTGACGAAGGAAGCAAGGCACATAGACTCTTATATAAACGACGTGGTAGACTACAAGTGAGCAGAGATGTAGTGTTTGAGAAGGAGAGAAACTGGGATTCCCGCGATGAGAACGGAGCCCCGAGCAGAATCAGTGGAGTTTGTAGTCAAAGATGAAGAGGTCATCGCTGAGCAAGAGCAGCCCGAAACACCTTACTAGGATACAGCTTTGACGATCACGAGACAATCCATCCCGAGAGAGATAAACAGGAATACACCAAGGAAACCCAGTTCGAGCTGGACCAGCCCGCCAGCTCGGGAGATTCCTCTATTGAGAACGGCCCAATGGGATTGAGTCCCCTAGCATAAATTTATAAATAAACTTCAAAAGTGGATGAGCTTTCTTTGATGTGCGCAGAGGAGCCAACCAACTACTAAGAGGCAGCAGTTGAGCAGGAGTGGCAGGAAGCAATGAAAAAAGAGCTGGACTCAATTGAGAAGAACAGGACATGGGAGCTCACCGACCTGCCCAAATTCACAAGCCCATCGTCCTGAAATAGGTGTATATGCTGAAGAAGGATACTAAGGGGAATGTCCTTAAAGACAAGGCAAAGCTTGTAGATAAAGGCTACGTGCAGAAGCATGGAATTGACTTCGAGGAAGTCTTTGCTCCAATAGCGAGACTTGACACGATCAAACTCATCATCTGGATGTCAAATCAGCATTCCTGAACGGAGACCTCAAGGAAAAAGTGTACGTTAGTCAACCAAAGGGTTTTGGTGTCACGGGCAAGGAGCGGAAGTGTACAAGCTCTCCAAAGCCCTGTACAGGTTACGACAAGCACTAAGAGCATGGAATATCCACTTTGACATGATCTTGAAGAGTCTTGGATTAACAAAGTGCCTCAAAGAACAAGCAGCATACAGCAGAAGTAGGGAGCATGAAACTTTGGCCGTGGGATTTTATGTGGACAAAATGATTGTCACTTGATCCAGCACAGGAGATGTAGATGGATTTAAGCAGCATATGATGCTTGAATTCGATGTGAGTGACATCGGATTACTTTCGTACTACCTCGACATCGAGGTGGACCTGAAGAAAGATTGCTTCACGCTAAAGTACTCGGCCTATGCACGTAGTGTGAGCTTAAGCTTGACTTAGTCTGTCACACAGAGGAAGTCAGCCCGGGTACCGACCAGAAACAAGGACGCTCAGGATTTCAGCCTAGCTCGGGTGAACACGAGCAGAACGTCCGGATAGAAGGCAAGCTCATCAGCCCGGAGCATACGAACAGGCCAGCTCAGGGACAGAGAAGTTGTCCAGCAGAAAAGGGAAACTCAGCAACTACCCAGCAAGGAAGGCGTAAGACTTGCGGAGAAAGTTAGAGATTATTTAGGGTAGTTTCCTTATTTTGTGCGATTTAGTTGAGCTAGGGTTTCGCCTATATGAAGCTATATAAACCTAGCATTGTACACTTTGTAAAACAGAGTAAAGAGAAAAGAGAGAGTAGAGTCGAGTAGAGTCCATTAGAGTTTTGAGTTTATCTCTTTGTAACTTGCCTTCGATATTAATCAGAGAATTTGTTCTACCAAATTCGTATTCTTGAGTTCGTCTATTTTGGAATTGTTCGTGTTTCTTTGCAGATCCGCGAAACGGGATACAACACGTAGGAGGTGTAGATGGATTCAAGCAAAATGATGGCCGAATTCGAGATGAGTGGCCTCGGATTACTTTCGTACTACCTCGGCATCGAGGTGGACCTGAAGAAAGATTGCTTCACTCTAAAGTAGTCAACCTATGCGAAGAAGATCCTCAAGTAGTTCGACATAGCAGATTGTAACCCAATAGAGGCGAAGCTACATCTCGGGTGTCTTCTCTGTCACTGAGCTGGCCTGCTTCGGGTGTCTGTCTCTGTCCTTGACTTAGTCCGGCACACGAAGAAGGTTAGCCTGGGTACCGGCCAGAACTCATCCCGGAGAAGAGTTCAACCCAGCTCGGTGAACACGAACAGAAAGTACGGACAGAAGGCAAACCCAGCCCGGTACACGAGCAGGCCATCTCGGGGACAAAGAGAGAAGCTGCCGGGCAAGGAGAGAAAGTCAGCAACTACCTAGCAAGGAAGGCGCGAGACTGTCGATGAAGAAAAAATATTATTTAGGGTAGTTTCTTGATTTTGTGCGATTCAGTTAGCTAGGGTTTCACTTTTGAGAGTGGTTATATAAACCTAGCATTGTACACTTTGTAAAGTGCGAGTGATTAGTGAGTTTTTCTTTTTTTGCTTTTGATTATCAGAAAAGAGGATTCTTTCTCCCAATTTTTGAGTTATTCCTTTCTATTTATTTTGTTCGTTTATTTGGTATTCTTTGAAGATCTGTGATTTGGGATCAATACCTCGGTCAGAGACCTTAGCCTAGGAAGAGAGAGCCAAAATAAGCCCAACAAATATCCCTTCTCTTAAGAGATTTGAGTTCGGATCCTATTAACCTTGAAAAATTTAAACTCATACTGATCTCTATAATTTAGTAAGTTTCTGATAGCACAAGGACCGCTTTTTTATTTTTCTTTTTTTTTTAAGTATATATCAATTATCAAGTAATCATCTTTTATCATTTTATCATTAAATGTTATATATGGAAATAGTTAAACAAATAAAAAAAAAAGGTATTTTATTTTCTTAATTTGACTATTTCTCTCAAATCAATTATAAAAACATATATTATATATATTATCAATATCATTATCATTATCATAAAATCTTTGAAGTTAATCGATTTATAAAAATTAGTCAACTTTGCAAATAAGGCAAGGTGACTTTCAATTGCTGTTTTCGGTGCACATCTATCCAAATCAAATATATAATATTGTCAAAGCTTCAAAAAAAAAGACAGCCCATCAGTTAGCATTTATGTGATACAAATAAATGAACCACCTTTGACCATCTCTCACAAACGAACCTCGCTAACAAATATCTTGTTTCTTGATTTTGTTGGTCAACTATACATATAGTGCCATTTCCTTGAATAAAAAAAAAAAAAAAAAAAAAGAAGAAGAAGCCATGGCTGTGAGAGAAAATTTCAGTGAGAAAAGATGGTCCCTCAAGGGTCTCACAGCCCTCGTCACGGGTGGAACAAAGGGAATTGGGTAACTCTTCGCTTTGTCTTTGATTTGTTTGTTTTTGTTTCTTGTAAGACGAGCGCTTCTTAATTTTTTATGCATCGCAAGATACAAATTTAAATACTCAATTTTTTTTGTGATGCTATTTAATCTAGATTCGCCATAGTGGAAGAGCTAGCTGGGCTCGGGGCTTCGGTGCACACGTGCTCCCGCACGGAGAGAGAAGTCGACGAGAGGGTGCGAGAGTGGCAGAGCAAAAGGTATGACGTCACTGGCTCGGTGTGCGATTTGACGTGTCGCGAACAAAGAGAAGAGCTCATCAACACCGTTTCTTTGAGATTTAATGGGAAGCTTAATATTCTTGTGAGTTTGCTTCTTTGTTTCTATTTTCTTTTGGGAAGGATCAAGTTCAACCGGGATAAACTATAGATAGGTCAATAAAAAAATTTCTGCAATATATAACCACTCCAAATGTCATCAAGAACAGTATACAAACTGGAGATCTTTTTCGCAAGGAAAAGCGCCGGTAAAATATTCAAAAGAAATGTTTTTGCAAGCAGAGGTTTTGTGGGTCTCATACTAAATGTACCGGGAAAAGTCAGTTCCACCGTACCATACTATCATCGTGACTTTTACTAATGGCGCAAAGGTGTGTCCGGATAAAATGACGCTTTCCGACTATTCTCATCCTTATTACATTGGCAAAGGTCAATTGTATGCCATCATTAGTGGGACTTTCTCCGACTATTCTCATTTTACGATGCCTTTTTTTGTCGGTGTTGACGTTTTGTTTTTTTTTTTTTTCTTTTTCTGGAGTTGGCTATTTTGCATAATCATCCAAAAGTGATCAATATATCTAATGCTGTTCTTTTTTCTGGTAATTTTGAGATTAAGGATATGCCTAAAAAAACTGCTTTGACTTTATGCCTTATGTCCGTGGTAAATCAAGCAATAAATGTATATACAAGAAACCGTAGAAAACGTGGTCCTAAAAAAAAAAAAAAAAAAAAAAAAAAAAATTGATGCTAATTGCTATCTCAGAAGATTGTTTTCACACTGTTTATATATAATTTCAATGCGCATTATCTGTAAAGCTAAAGCTGTCCAATAATACCAATAGTCGCAAATATTTTATACTATACTCAGTCAACATATCACCTACTGCATTTTCAATTATTGAAAAGTACAATATTATTATTCTTTATTTTCTCTGTTTAACGATGTAAAGTTTTTAAACGACTAATGGTTGAACGGAACCACAATTAGTCTTTCTTTATCGTTTTTTTTTTTTTTTCGTTTTAACAATATATTATTTAATGGAGTCTTCTTTTATGTTAGGGGTTTACAGTTGTTGGCTGAGAGATATGATTTCCTTTCACATTTTAAGATTACTAGCAGTAATAATCCTTTAAAGTAAAATATTAGGTGGATTTACTCCTTCCGTTTTAACATTGGACGAGGACTAGTCCTTTTATTACAATTAATCTTGCACGAAAAATATTATAGAGGAACTAAATCTGCTCATAAGATCATCTTCGAAAATGACCTCCAATAAACGGCATTTATTAAATTTTTAATGTTAAATCTATATTTTATATTGTTTCACCAAAGATATCGTTAATTTGTTCCATTCGAAATAATTTATGTTGTTCGCGCAACTTCAATCCCCCGTTTTTTGTTATGTTTGCGGTATTAGTCACTACAAAATCACGCTAATGGTTTATATGCCATGTTAAACATAGCCATTCGATATTAACAGGTGAATAACGCGGGAAAAGTGACGATGAACAGAGCAACCAGTTACACACATGACGAGTTTTCAGCTTTGATGAACACTAACGTAGAGAGTCCGTACCATCTCTCTCAGATCGCTCATCCTCTCCTGAAATCCTCAGAAAAAGCCAGCATCGTCTTCATATCCTCCATCGCTGGCGTCACAGCTCTTCCTAATCTCTCTGCCTATGCTGCTTCCAAAGGTTATCGCTTTTTCACTTAGTAAATGTAGTATCATTTTTAAATGATAAACCAAATAAATTTAAAAAATAACCCGTAGGTTAAAATTTAAATAAAAATAAACAACCAGTACACGCAAAGACGAGCGCAATTCTTGATATTTTGACAATAAGAAATTCGTATGGGGATCGAAGATCTGAACCCATTCCGAAAGTGATCTTCCCGTATTTTCCATCCCTACATAAATTCATCCAAAGGCACACCCAGCCGGTCCTAGTCTTAATATTTTGGACGATCGCCTAAGACCCATACAAGGGCGGAGCTGCATAGAGGCGAGTGTATTCTCAAGTAGCACCTGAAAAACGGCATGTAAAAATTGAAGAAAAAAAAAGTTTAAAAATAAAAAAGCGTAAATATTATGTAAAATATATTAACATCCAGTTGTGTAATAAAATGAGCATGTAGTAGCTTTGGTTGTTGCCTTGATTTCACGGTCTTCTTTCTGAAAGATCTAGAATCGACTCGTAACACCAACAAAACATGTAGTTGAAAAAAAAACGTAATTTATCATCTTAGTTGAGGCAAAGTACTGCTTATTATGAGTTGTATACAATCCTTATATTTTTAGTGGTAGAATTTAATTATTTTTTTTTATTTGTGAAAATAGTTTTTAAAAAAAAAATTATTAGTATCTATCGTGAAGTTTCACATAGCGACGCATTATTATTATTCATTTTTTTGCTCATTTTGATCGCATTTCTACACAGTTTCAACATATTATAACTAATTTTTTATTATGATTTTTTACTTTTGTTTCTTTCACATTAAATCTCTTTAATTCATTCAAAAGTAATAAATAGTTATAATTAAATATTTCTTAAAATTGCATCAAAACGTAAGTTATCGAGACAATATTTCTATTTCTATCAACGAGGAATCTATTATACAATATTTTTAGAAAATAAAAATGAAAAATCAACTTTATATTTTTTCTAATGAAAAATCAACTGAATATTTTGTTTAAGGTAACTTTATCTATTTGGCTTAAAAATTATAAAAACGATGGTGCAACGTTATTATGTGATTTTTATTATTTATTTGTAAAAAAATAGTTTATAATTAATATTAAGAAAAATATCGAAAAAATTATATTAGGCGCTACCTTACCAGAAATCCGACTCTGCCATTGGACCCATACGATAAAAAAATTAAAAAAAAATCATATTATATTATATTTTAATAGAAAGGCCTCATAACAATTTAAACAATATGGAAGTAATATTTTTGGCCCAAAATCTCTAAATTTTATTGGCCGGGCTTCTGTAGCATACATTGATATAATTAATTGATAGGGTTATTATTTAATTTCTTGTTTGCAGGAGCGATTAATCAAATTACGAAGAACTTGGCATGTGAATGGGCAAAAGATGGCATTCGCACAAACACCGTCGCGCCTTGGGGAGTCAGAACCGTGGACGTACCACAAGTATGTCACTTCATTAGATTTCTAATATCTACGTATGCAAGTTTATGCACGTCATTTTCTTGGGTCTGATGTGCCTGACGATGTAAATTTTTTGACAGGACTCGGGTTCTCGGAATGAGGAATTCGCAAGAATATTCATGAGAACCCCGATTCTTCGGCTGGCGGAGCCTAATGAGATAGCATCTGTGGTGGCATTTCTTTGCCTTCCGGCTGCATCTTACGTTAATGGGCAGGTTATAAGCGTCGACGGAGGACTCACCGCCGGTGCCTAAATTGACTTGGATCGGGGCAGGTGTTAACAATACCTGCTCTTGTTTAACAAATGTCTATTCCTGTTTTTCAGTTATCCAAATCGTCGTATAAATATTAGGAATAGCAGACATGATTGGCACCAAAACACTCTCTTCTATTCTCGGATTCAGCTATTTCGTTTAACGTTGGAATACTTTCTATTCTTGTGTCGATTGATGATGATAGTTTATTCATTCGCACCACCCTATTGTTTGTGCATGACTTCTTTTCATGTACATAAGTTAACGACATGTTATTTATTGGACAAGGACCTATTGGTTTTAAATTTTGGATCACGTAGTTCGAAAATCCATGAAAACCGTTTTTATTTTTCGAAAAACCCCGCAAGTCGATGGCACATCCGCTCAAAACCGAAAACTGATTTTGCACAACAAAAATGTGAAAAGTCACCCACAAACCGACAAAATTGAAATTATTAGGCGAATTGCCGCGAAGAGTCTGAGACCCCAGCCTACGCCGCTCGCCCCAACGCCACGTGCTCAAGTGCGTCTACAAGATGTAACGTTCTTAGTATTTAATCAATGAAGTCTTGACACAATCTCATCCTGTCCAAAACAATGAGTTATAGGGTTCTAATAATTTTTATAATAAAAATTATTAGAACCCTATATTTATAATAAATTACAAGTAGAATTACTATCTTATATAAAATTACAATTACAACCTATTAAAATCGTAACTATAACCCTTTGGACTAATATGAGCGCCCAAGCTTTACACATGTCGTGGTTTGGTTAATGTGCTACCAGACGAAGTGCCCTACATATTACAGCCGCCATGTACCTCGAGCATTTTCTGAGTTCTGTATACTATCGTATATCATAGTATTATCATGTTATTTACTGTGTCTGTTGTATGACTTTTAGGCCTCCATCTTATATTATGTTATGTAAGTGTTGAATGTTTGCAGTTGGAACTAATTTATGTTTGGTTGTGTTTGCATCGTAGAGCAATTATGATGTGATTTTTTAATTATTTATATCTTATGATATTAAATAGGTAATTGTGAACCTATATAAAAAAATATATCAAAATACTGAAAATTATTTTTTGAAAAACCCGTATGTGCCATGCCCGTAAAATTTCATTAGTAAAAGTAGTTGTCGGTGTTGAGGTACGATTTTGTCTACGATAATTTGCATTGTTTCTACAAAATCAACCTTTGTCGTTTAATAACTTAGCTTCACTTGCCCAAGGCCCAACGCTATCACAAGCCCAGTCAACGAAGTCAAATATGATCATATTGGACAACGCGACGAAGGTCCTCGGCGATGGAGAAGCATGTTCCGGTGATCATCGTCGATGAAGCCTCAGCGACAAAGATCATCGCTAATCGATAAGGAGAAGGAGAACAGCCGTGACGGGTGCATCATCATAGACGAAGATAATAATTCCAACGTCTAAGACCGGAGGCAGAATCGAAGCAATCAGCGTGGCGCGAGCGACGCTCCAGCCAATTGACGACAACAGCTACGCCCATGATTATAGCCATGCAATTATGGCCATTATGAGGGAATCAAACGCATTTGTAACAACCCAATTAGTAGGACTGATTTGAATATCATATCTAAGTATAAATAGAGGGCTAAGACCCATGTACAAGGGATCACAAATTTTTGCACCATCAATACACACGTGAAAATGGTTTCTCTTTGAAGCCCAGTCACTCAACAAACAACCTGGCTCGTTTTCTTGAGAACACTCATCTTTTTCAACGTGATATAGTTTTAACGGAAAAACCCGAGCTCTAAGGTAATTTAAACTCAGAATTACACCCCCATAACTCCGTGACTACAGAGGCCAATTTTTTATCTTAACAGTTTGGCGCCCAATGTGGGGCAGATGTGCTTTTCAACGCGTAGCTAAATCACAAAGTTGTCTGAGAAATGGCGATGGAGAACAAGTTGGACACACAAAGACGGTAGGAAGAGCGGCAGCGACAACAGGAGTTGGTAGCCCTGTGACGTTAACACGTGGAGAAATCCTTACCAATCCAATACCCGGGGAATTCCTCCATGACGATGTCCCCAACGGTGGATGGCAGCACTAGAGCACATGGATCGACAGTTCCGTGGAGCTTCGATGTAGGGTGGCAACGCGAGGAGACATGACAAGCAGCGAATGGTGTAGGAGGATCGGCAGAAGGCGGATCCGCAGGAGTAGAAATAGCGATGAATGGAAGGAGCACGGTTCCTTCGCCCATGTACGAGGGCCAGGGAAATCTCCCGCCACGGTTCCCATACGGTAATGGAAATAATTTCCATAATGGGAACATGAGTGGGACTGCTCGATTATTCATGGACCAAGGAATCAACCTTCCACCACACAATTTACCACCGCGACAGAAGCAAACTACAGAGATGTTGCAGCCGCTGCCACTAACAGCGATGCCAACGAACCAGCTAGTGGAAGGACAAGACCATATCAGCAGAGCGATCAAGGAGTTAAACTCTAGAATGGGATACGTCACGTCCCAGATGCACAAGGCGACGAGTGTGGCCCCAGAAATCAACTGACTCCGAGAGGAAACGAGAAGAAACCCTTTCTTAGAAATGATCTCCAATGCTCGTGTGCATGACAAGTTGAAGATCAGGGTGCTGAATTTTAAATAAGTGACGGACCCGAAGGCGCACGTTAAAGTTATTTGTATAGCGATGGAAGGTTGAACACTTAAGGGATGGAGAGAGCGTCTATATTATTCCTCCTTTCTATTTGAAAAGCTTGCAAGGAGCAGCTTTGGAGTGGCTCTCGAGGCTCCCGCCAAACTCCATCCACTATTTCGACGACCTAGTGTCCCATTTCTTAAGGCACTACACTATGTACTTGCAAACATAGGAGAACATTACGGATCTTTGGAAACTGGAGCAAGGCACAAACGAGGGATTATGGAAGTTCATCACGAGATTAAAGAATGTAGTAGAGAAAATCTTGGGAGATGAGGAATCACTCGCTATCTTCGCACTACATCGTGGCGTGTGGTACGAAGCCCCTTTCCGTGAGGAGCTTACCAAAAACTGACCAACGACGATCGAGGATGCTCTGCACAAGGCCACAATATCATGACCTTGGAGACAGACAGAAAGAGCCATTTTGGCTAAGAAGTACAGGGCGTAGGAGAAGAAAGCCCCGGCGACGAGACAAATCATCCTCGCAACAAAGATGGGAAGAGGAAACGAGCCGTGCGGAGGACATTACCCGGCAGCTCCAACCTACCATGACAATAGGAAGGCGCAAGCCTATAATGTCGGAAGTGCTGAGACGGAGCAGCCAACCGAGCAGGAGAGATCACAAGGTTTTGTTCGAGCACCCCAAGACTTAAACAAATATTTTGATTTCCTAAAATATAAATGACACTCGATGGAGGAATTCTATACCCTAAGAAGGCGTCTCATAGAGAAATGGATGCATGAAGACATGAAGAGTGTGGACTTAGGAGACCCCTATGATACTCCGTTCCACAAAAGCCCTAACGGTAATGTCCGAGGAGTCGACCAACGACGAGGAAGAGGAGGATCTGGGAGAGGTCAACAGGGGTAAGAGCCCACCATCAAGGAAAAGGCCAAGCAAGTAGAGCATGAATAATGCGACGAGGAGCCTCCAGTGACAAGAAGTCGCATCCATATGATCATGGGAGGATCATCGTTATGCGAGGACACGCTGAAAAACATCAAAGCTTATCAGCGACGAGGACCTCAAAGCAAGCAAAGAGGAAGTTTTGAGCGACAAGACTCCAATTGCCTTCTCAAGAGAAGGTATAATCCCAGATGACCACAACGACACTCTTGTGATATCGCTCAACATCCACAATCATCATGTCGATCGCGTGCTCATCGATAACGGGATCTCAGTAGACATAGACACCAAGATCCGAGCCTCCAAATGCGGACCCGAGTTAGAATAAGTACAAACAGATCCATCGGATCTGACAAAAACAGTTCGCATTAGAGTCAATTTGGGCGACGAGCCAAAACAAAACTCATCAAGTTCTTAAAAGAGAACAAAGGAAGTTTCACTTGGATGCACGAAGATATGCCAAGAATAAATACTGACATCATATCCCATCAGCTCAACGTGGATCCAAGTCATAAGCCGATGAAGCAAAAGCGAAGGAAGCTGGTAGCAGACAGGAACAAGATCATCAACGATGAAGTCAACAAGTTGTTAGCGATGGGAGCAATCTGAGAATCCAAGTACCCTGAGTGGTTGGCAAACACGGTCATTTTCAAAAGAAAAATGGGAAGTGGCGATCTTAACAAAGCTTGCCCGAAGGATAGTTTTCCCTTGCCCTATATTGACCGACTCGTTAATGCCATGTGCGTACATAAGCTCTTCAGTTTTGTGGACGTATATTTGGGGTACAACCAAATCATGATGCACCCAGAGGATGGGGAGAAAACAACCTTCATCAGAGA
This sequence comes from Parietaria judaica, assembly GCA_954871525.1. Lineage (NCBI taxonomy): Eukaryota > Viridiplantae > Streptophyta > Magnoliopsida > Rosales > Urticaceae > Parietaria > Parietaria judaica. Next base: position 8,501,818 of record OX940868.1, read on the forward strand.
GAGACGAATCTACGGCTACAAGGTAATGCCTTTTCGACTGAAAAATACCGGGGCTACCTGTCACCACCTAGTCAACAAGATGTTCCATGAACTGATAGGGAAGATAATGGAGGTATACATAGAAGACATATTGGTTACATCATTGAAGACAGAAATGCATGTTGCCCATTTACGGGAATGCTTCAAGGTTCTTAACAAGCACAGTTGAAACCGACCAAGTGTACTTTCAGAGTCTTGTCGGGAAAATTCCTTGAATATCTGGTGAAGCACCGAGGGATCGAGGCAAGTCCAGACCAGGTGGAAGCCATCAGAAGCATGCCCGCCGCGCAATAAAAGGGAAGTGCAAAAGCTCACATGAAGGATTACAGCGCTCAACAAGTTCATTCCAAGATCAGCAGACAAGAGTCTTCTTTTATGTTTTATGTTAAGGAAGAAAAACAAGTTCGAATGGAAAGAGGCGTGCAAGAAGGCTTTCCAGGAACTAAAGTTCTACTTGTCGACACTGACGATAATGACAAAACCCATCACAGGAGAAGTCTTGAACTTGTACGTGGCAGTGACAGATGTAGCGGCTAGTGCAGTGTTAGTACGAGAGGACAAGGGAAAGCATAATCCGGTCGCATACATCAAAAGGAAGCTCGTCAGAGGAGAGACGTGGTACCCGCAAATAGAAAAGTTAGTTATTGCCATCATAGAAGCAGTGACGAAGTTGAAGTATCATTTCCAAATGCACACCATCGTAATCATGAAGGACTGACTAATTAGGGTACTCCTCTATAGCCCTAATCAGTGTGGTTTCATGACGAAATGTTTGTTACGCCTAGGGGAGTATGACGTCAAGTACAGAGTCAGGACCAGCATGAAGTCGCAAGTGCTGACCTGCTTTCTTATCGAGCTACCCCCCGACGAGGAAAGTTTGGAAGATGAGAATGGAGAATGGAAGCTGAAGGTCGACGGATCATCCAACATGCAAGGAGCTGGAGCAGGCATTTGGCTAAGTTCACCGATCGCAGTAGTGACCAAGAGAGCCTATAGATTTAGCTTCAAAGATACCAACAACGAGGCGAAATACGAAGCTCTTATTGCAGATCTGCGCATGGCGAAGGCGGTGGGAGCAACGAGGATCGTCGCATCCTCAGATTCTCAGTTAGTCGTAAACCAGATTAAGGGGGGAATATGAGAGACATGAAGAGAGGATATAGGCTTACGTCAAGGCTGTGAAGAATCTAATCGCGGAATTTAAAGAGTTCACACTTGGACAGATTCCGCGAGGAGATAAATCACATTCAGACGATCTAGCTAGCTTGGGATCGACGACAAAGCCGGGATACCATAAGACAATAACAGTAGACACCTTGAAAGAGCCAAGTATTCCCAAGAAGAAGGCAGCAGGCAACGAGGATAAGATGGAGGAAGCTGATCAGGGCTTGTAAGATCAAGCGACATGCTTATTTCTGGGAAGCGATGAAGGAACACTGCAACAATTATGCTCACATGTGTAAGAGTTGCCAAAATCATGCGCCAGCAATCATGTGCCTAGCCGAAGAGTTATTAGCAATATCAGTGCCATACCCGTTCATGAAATGGTTGATGGACATCGGTTGACCACTCACATTAGTAAAGAAGTAGAATAGATTCATGCTGGTGGTCACGGATTTCTTCACCAAGTGTACCGAGGTCGAGTCTTTTACAAATATCAAAGAATTCGACGTGGACAACTACGCATGGAAAAACATCTTCAAAGGATTTCGCAAAAGGTGGAGGGTAAAGCTCAACCCGTCGATGCCACGATACCCTTAAGGGAACGGGAACGCAGAAGCTCTCAACGGGACGATAGTGGAGAAAATTAAGAGACGCATTGACGAGAAGAAAATGGCGATGGTATGAGGAGCTACCAGAGTCTTATGAGCTTATCGCACAACTCCGCACATGGCGACATGGGAATCAGTATTTTCTTTGGCGTTCATAATAGAAGTGGTCATTCCGGCGGAAGTGGGGTTTCCAAGCTTGCGACGAGAATTAGCGCCTGATGACGAGGAAGCCAACGAAAATCTTAGGGAACACTTTGACCACATTGAGGAGCGACGAGCACAAGATTTTATAAAAGACATAAATTATCAAAGGTCTATCACTCAGAGCTACAACAGGAAGGTGCGACCAAGGAAATTCCGATTCGGTGACCTAGTGCTAAGGAATGTTTTCCAGAATACGGCGGAGATGACCGCAGGGAAGCTCAGCGATAACTGGGAAGGACCTTACATCATCTAGAAAGATAGTCAGAATAGGAGTCTACGAACTCCAAAACTTAGCTAGAGACAAGATAGTCAAAAGCTGGAATGTTAATCATTTGAAGAAATTTTATGCTTGAAGGGCAAGTTGTAAAATAATTGAACTACGCCCAGGCTTGATCCCTAGAAAGAGAGTACGCAGCAGCTCGTGTTCCTCGAACAAGTTCATCTCAAAATAAAAATTATATATATAGTTGCTAAAACATGTTTGCTCGTGCCGAAAAAGATATGGGATCTTGATACAGACGAGGGTCTTGATATCTTTGGCCGTTTACGATGCCGACAAGGATCGCGATACTCAATAAGGAAAGCACCAGCTTGCTTACCCGAACTGTCCGAACGAGAGAGAATTGCGATACCAGCGATTGTCATGGTTACTACCTAATTGAATACGGGGATGTATGACACCGACGAGGGTCATAACATCTGCCAATTAATCGAGGGAAGCACAAATTTTCTTACTTGAATTATCCGAGGAAAGGAAAACTCCGATAATATCAAGGGTCGTGATTATTACCTTATTGGATACAGAGAAGTGTGATACCGATAAGGGTCACAACATGTGCCGATAAATCGAGGGAAGAACCAGCTTGCTTATCCGAAAAATAATTTGTTACGACGGCGAAACTATTCGTTTACAAATATTTTGACCCCCTGGTCTGAAAAAAATAATAATATATATATGTATGTAAATACATAGTTATACATACATACATACATACATACATACATACATACATACATACATACATACATACATACATACATACATACATACATACATACATACATACATACATACATACATACATACATACATACATACATACATACATACATACATACATACATACATACATACATACATACATACATACATATATACATACGTATTCGCGTCGAACATCGGCTAAGCAGTGATCCCTTGATCACGAATCTACATGATACTGATACCGCCAAAGGTCAGGAATGCCTATTACAAAAACGTTCGGAACAGTCCTGGAACCCAGGATGAGTGGAACTCAGAGCCGAACCAAATACAAGTAAGCAGTGATTCCTTTATCATGAACCTTCAGGATACTGATACCGCCAAGGGTCAGGAATGCTTATTACACAAACGTTCGGAACAACCTTGGAAGCCGGGATGAGTGGAACCAAGATTCGAACCAACAAAAAACAAGCAGTGATCCCTTGATCACGAACCTATAGGATACTGATATCGCCAAGGGTCGGGAATTCCTAAGACAATATACCCAGAAAGGTCTTGGAACCCAGGATGAGTGGAACCAAGATTCGGAATGGAAGGTCTATGAGCTAGGTCTCAATCCCTCTTATACGCGGGAACAAGTTTCTCCCAACCCCTAGACGATGGTGGGTATTCAGGCGTTTGACCTTGAGTAAGTATTCACTGTTGGTCCCAACAGTCGGCCCCTTGGTCGCAAGTATGCCTGACACCGGCTGCTTAGTGGTCCTTTGATCACGAAAACTTGAAATGGGGGGCCGCCTCATTCTTAGTCGACACCGCATCGCAGCTATTCGAAGTATTTTCATACTAAAAAGAGGAGGGGAACATGTATAATGTATGGCCAACATTATACCATTCCCGATTCCCAAGGCAAAGCTTGAAGACAAACTATGCGGCAGTTGTTAGTACTGCAAGCAAAGTTTGGGAATTTTAATTTTAAGAAGTGTTTCATTCAAAACAAAACAACGGTTTACATATTGGTCTTCGAGCAACAAGAAAAGTGCAATGTACGACGAGCTTAGGCAACGAGTACATGACACAACAATCTTTACATTGCGCAACGAGTTTTTGTAACGACGAGGTAATTTATACTATGCACAACAGAAACAGTTTTTAGCACAAATTGTGCAATGAGAATGATTGCGACAATCAAGACTTTCACTAAGTTTATGCTTTGAAGAAACAAAGATCTATTCTTTACTGATATATTGTTTCCGCTTATTATTTTGGTTATGATTATATTGAGATCACGACCAAGAAGTACAATTTCTAAGCGGATTAGTTTTTACCCCTTAGAGTTAAACCATGTTGTATAATGCCTTAGTTTAATACAAGAAAAAGGATTGTCATGAAAGGAAACTTTTTAATCAAATTATTTACAAGTACAAGATAATTACGAAATTTATCTAACTAGGAGCGCTTAGAAGCCTCTCCGGTTACATTTTTGGATTCAGGGCGGCGACGAAGGATTCCCAAGTTGGAGCTGTACTCATGGGTTTGGGAAGAAAATCCCTGAACAATGTGACCACCGACAATGTTAAGCAAAGTATAAGTTCTAACTCTGAAGGACTATTGCGAGTCAGAGTCGGAGAGTTGGGATTCTCGCCAGCCTTCGTCTCCAACTCCTCGTCATCTTGGGCATATCTCTCCCCAAGAGCTTGCCATCCCACAACGCGATGAGGGAGCCCAACCTTTGTCATACCTCCAAGGAGACCTTGGGCTAGAGAAATGTTATCCTCGCAGCCAGCCTGAAGACGATGAGAATCGACAGAGGCATCGTGATCCTGGTACCTTGTTGCGGCTCTCTCTAGCTTCTCTTGGCTGATGCAATGAAGCTCCTTCCGGGCGCTCCTTTCCTCGGCAGCCTCGCTTTGAGCAGCTTCAAGATCATCGCCAACGAGAATCAGAGCGGACTCACCCTTCTTGGCCCGAGCCAACAGCCGAGCATTCTCATCGCCGAGCAAGGAGTGAAAATTAGAAAGCGCTTCAGTCCTGGCCTCGCTTTCCCGAACTCGCTCCTCGCACGCGGGGAGCTTGGCTGATAGAGCATCAGTAGCTTGGGCACTCCGAGCGCGCTCTTAAGCAAGTTCTTCCTCCAGCCTTGCCACGAACACCCTCGCCGCAGCCAGTTCCCCAAGGCGGTCTTGGTTCTCTTTCCGAAGCTCTTTTTCGAGGAGAGAGGTCGTGCAAAAATCTTCCCTAAATCCGAAGCTCTTTGGAATAAGCAAAGAACGTTAAGAACTAACATTTGAGCAGGAGAAGAAACAACAAAAGAGAAGAAGCATGTACTGGGAGCTATGAGAGTCAGCTTCGCCACTCTTAATAGAGGCGCGACGCTTGAACCAAGGAATGTGGTCGTTCAACTGAGCAATTACCCCTTCCGAGCGAAAGTGTCAAGAGGCAATCATTTCGACATCTTCCCTATTCATGAAGGAACGAGGGAATTTGAATGGGAGAGCAGTAGTGGACGAAGAAGACATTGTGTCAGAATTTATAGCATGAGTTCCTGATACGAAGAAGGAAAGAAGAAGAAAATCTGGAAATCTCAGAAGAAATCAATGAGATTGAGAGAAATTTGCAGAGACAAATCGGGAAGATTAATAAGGTACCAAATGGGAAAGAAGATGAAGGTCAAAAGTTTAAATACTCTCAGCGCATACAGATCCGACGAACAAGGATGAAAGGTGCGAAATCAAATCAAGGGTCCAGATCAAAGACATTTAGGATGCACAAGGAATACTTGAGTGTCTGCTGACGTCAGGAGAACACGCGTTGGCACACACCGAATTGAAAAGACGCGAGTTAATTGAATAGACATGACGAATCCCCAGAAGATGACACGTGTAAAGGTGAAAGTTGGATTCGAAGGGGTTGCGACTCTTGAGATTTACCTCGGGCAACAGAACTATTTTCGAATTCAGCATCGTTATCAACAGCGTACTTTGGAAGTCTCAGAGGCATCGCTTCTTCACCAACGGGATATCGATGCGACGAGTCCAGCTATTAAGCGACGAGCTTCACCTTCATATTTTACCAATTACTATCAGTACTTGATAAAATAAGGGGCTATCTGTTGAGGTATGATTTTGTCTACGACAATTTGCATTGTTACAACAAAATCTACCTTTGTCGTTTAATAATTTGGGCTTCAGTGGCCGAAGGCCCAGCGCTCTCACAAGCCCAGTCAACCAATTCAAAGGAGATCATATCCGACCAAGCGACGAAGGTCCTCGGGATGCAGAAGCATGTTGCGATGATCTTCGTCCGTGAAGCCTCAGCGACGAAGATCATCGCTAGTCGGCAAGGAGAATTAGGAAAGCGACGATGAGGCGCATCATCATCGACGAAGATAATAATTCCAAAGGCAAAGACCGAAGGCAGAATCGAAGCAATCAGTGTGGCGCAAACGACGCTCTAGCCAATTGACGACGACAGTTGCGCCCATGATTATAGCCATGCAATTATGGCAATTATGAGGGAATCAAACGCAATTGTAACAACCCAATTATGAGGACTGGTTGAATATCTTAACTATATATAAATAGAGGGCTAAGGCCCATGTACAAGGGATCACACACTTTTGCACCATCGATACGCACGCAAAAAAGGATTTCCCATTGTTCCCAATCACTCAATAAACAACCCGACTCATTTTCCCAAGAACACTCATATATTTCCGTGTATCTAGTTTTAACGTAAAGACCCGAGCTCTAAAGTAAATTAAACTCAGAACTTCACCCCCGTAACTCTGTGACAACAGAGGCCGATTTTCGACCTCAACGGTCGACATGCTTTTTTTCCGACTTGCCAGTCGATAATACATGAAACAAGCATAAAAATATGTTATATAACTTTTTAAATTGCTAGAAAAAGAATTCTAGATTAGTAATCGTTTCTCTCACACATTGTCTTTAGTTACATATACACTACCAACATTTTTGGTACCTAAATATATAGTAACGTCTCGTATTTAACAGCACAACTTCTCATGATCTCTGATCTGTACAACGCATAATAAAACCCTAGCTTGTACTAAGAATGTAGATCTTTATGTCACACGGATTCAGTTCGGGTCAAATCTGGCTCGAGATTCGACTTTTCTTGCGCTGCAGAAGATGCAGCAGTGGCCAGAAGATTTCCATCCTGTGGAAGCCTTTAGTCGCCTGAAAGAGTCCCAAGGGATGAAATTGTAACAAATTATTGATAGATTTCCTTGTCCGTTAATAATAAAAATATGTAATGTTTTACCTCAACGACGAAATGGGCCCACGTTTCGCTCGATCGGTCTTCCAGCGACCCTTTCAGAATGGTCAAGTCTAGTCGTCTTATCAGTTGCGCTATCTCCAGAAAAAGTCCGTGATCATCGCATAAAACCTGTAAGGCAGTGTGTCAGTTATTTGAAAAATTCCATAGTTTAAGCTTATTAGGGTAAGGACCAACAGACGGACCTCGATGAGCATGTGTCCTTGGATTCCAAGATCTTCCACGACGATGGGGCAAGATTGGCGGTCGCTTACAACTTCAAAAGCGTAGCATGTCCCACTATGTGGAGCGTCTACTTTAGATGATTTACGATTCTGCAAATTATTCCAAAAATAAATTTTAAATGCTATTTTACCGATATGTTAATAGAGAGTTAGCCAATTTCTAGATCTTTTATATATATCTGATAAACCAAATGATTCGATGTTTTCGAAACATTTATCCTTGCATATTATCTAGTAATAAAGAATTAAGAAAAAAAAGCTGCTACTATTTAGTTCATGTGGTCATATCTAAAAACCGGATCTGATATGAGATAGATCGAATGTAATTAGATTGTCCAAGGAAAATGCATAAACTTTATTTACCTCATGACGAAGATGTAGCTTCAGTTTCTCAGCTTGTTCAGACATGCTTTTCAAATAAAGCATGTGTTTTATGGTCCGATCCAGAAGTCCGTCAATGCTAAACTGTACGCACAGCAGCGGTAAATTGCCGAACACTATAAATCTCAGCAAACCGAATAAAATGGAAAACGTAAGAACAAACCTTGGAACCATTTGGAACAAGATCTCGTAGCTCTTTCACTCGATCCTGGATTAGCTGTCTGTCCCTTGGTCTCGCCTTTTGGGAACTCCCACTCTTCATTCTCACAGATTTGCTATTTGACTTCTTTCCCTTGGTCTTGCTATTTGACTGTGCACGGCCGTGACCTTTGACCATCTGATCCTCATAAGTCAACGTACTAGCCATGCCATTAAGATAAGCTGAACTTTCAACCCGGGCAACGACTTCAGGCCCTATGATCTTGGCATCCTCTGAGAAATTTGGCTTTTCCGGGACTTCTTTAGATTGAACTTGAGGTTGACAAAATGGGGTTGACTTCCTTTGTGAGGGAACACTCTCGGAAGATGTGCTCGATGGGTCAACCGAGCAGCTCGCTAGGTCCAATTGATGCTCTTCTGCATCGAATACTCCACAAAACAAATGCCCGTCTGGGTCTTCCTGAAAAGCCGCCGGTCCAAGTGCTTTGTGGAGTTCCAAATCTTCAAGAAATTTGTATATTTCAAGATGGTCATAGTCGCCGTCGTATATTTGTGCTTCCATTTTTTCAGCTGACGACTTTTCCCAGAACTCCATATTTTGACTACTAGATAGAGAATAGGCAAAACGTTCTTCTGGAGACGACAATCCAAACATTATATTGTCCACTATTTCTTGATTGTTTCTGCTAAAATAGGACGAAAACGAATCTGAAGGGAAACCGGTCATGTGTTCGGGTGAAGTTTTGATAATTGCGTCATTCGCAGCCACCAGAAACATGTCTTGGACATCCTCAAATTCTTCGGATTTTGGTTCCTTCATGCTTCGAAATGTCAACGAGTTATTATTTTCCATGGGGATAGAAAAAATCGGAGTGGATGAGGACCAAGGTTGATTCAAAATTATTGTGGAAGGAATGGTCTCTTCAGTCACATGGCAATAGGCATCGAATCGATCTCTTATTATACCAACAACAGCGAGATTTTCAGCAACCTGAAAGATTTCAGACCTGGTAAGTACAACAAAATTCAATTTGGAATAACTCAAAAGAAATTTAAACATATATATTGTGTGGAAGTCCAAAATTTAGCTTCACTATTTTGGCAATGACACAAATAATACAATGAAAAGTATAAACATGCAAATAGAAGTGGAAACTGATGATTGACGTTAACAAAAACCGCACCTCTTCAAAGGATCCAAGCTGAATAACCCCATCTGGAAGTACAGGTACAAGCACAATTGTCTGTCACAAAAATTGAGAGTTTATTAAGCAATTCTGTTTACATGTCCCTGAGTGAAATTGTGATGTAAATGTAAGGATTTATGGCCACCATACCTTAATACCCGATGCAATCTGTAGAAGCCTTTCATCTTTCCACTGTCAACCAAAAGAATTATATAAGTGAGATACCCAATCTGGTATCTGTAGAAGAATTATATAAGTAAGAATAAATGGCTTGAAATGAACACATCAATTAGTTTCTTACATCAGGAGAAAATTTGCTGTCGAATTCTCTAGCAAATAAGCCATTGACAGAAACCCACATATGGTTACCCGTGTATGCAACCCCACCCACCAATCTGGTATTAATTTGGACGAAAATAATCAACAATTGATAATATATATTTAATTTGCAGTGTATATGTAAATCTAAATGACACCGTTTATCAAAATGCAAAGGATTTATGGTCAACAATTGGACTTTTATCAGGCAATTAGGTCAAATCCTCGAGGCTCTATCCCCGTCCCTCTTTGTATTTTTCATTCAAAATTTACGTTACGGATAGAATTTTAAAGTCAATGCTTATGATTTGAAAATACAAATAGAATGTTAAAGTCAATGCTTATGATTTGAAAAAAAAATAAAAAAATTACCCCTCTCCAAATGCATATTCAACCGTTGACATGTTAGCCACTGCATATCCTATCGGGCCTCCTTGCGATCCAGCACCACGCATACTTGTTTCACTGCTTGGAAATGATTTTTCCGTAGCTATATCAACGTAGTTGTCATAAATTATAATTCCCATATTTTGTGTTTCTGTTGTACTATCCAAGTACCCATCTTCCCAAGTCAAAATCCTGTAAAGAGGTCACATAAAAGATGAAATGCTTCAGTAGTAAGAACGCAGTCATCTGGAGATTATCAAACTGATTTTTGTGTCTTTTTAATGTCACATTCCTTGATAATTGCTTCGTGGAAATTATATTATACATAAATATATGTTGAAGATTGAGCTCTTACATTATTAAACCGATAAGACTGTTGTTTGATATAAGAAACTTCAGACGCTATCGTAAAACGTCAATTCAATGAAACCGCAGTATTAAGAAGTGACTTACAGAGGACTCTGGTGATTGAGCTTCCAGAACACAGCATACTTCCATGGAGTGTTGGTACAAAGGCTACTCAAGAACCTCCCCAAAGGAGTAGTTCCCATGTGCTAAGTTTTGAGAGCACAAACTCAATAAAAACTCTATATATAAGCAAATATCTTACGAAACCAAATTATTGCACAGAGCACCTGCCCTAACTGCCCCTATAAGATCCTCGGCCCGCTTGTGTAAATCGCAAACCCGCTCTTCGCTTCATCAGTGGTCGTTTAGAGCTAAGCGGCAAAGATTTCATGGCTAAAACCCTTATCTCGAGTCTAGCAGCTTCACAAAACTATAAAAAAGCTAAACAAAAAGAGAATCCTCTGTGAATTCCGGTATCTGAACAAGTTGAACTAAGCTCTCCATGAAATCGCGGTGAATATTCGAGTATCTTGTATTGGAGAAACGATTAAGCTCTTGGATCTGCAATTCCAAAACAAAACAAACAGTTGCTATGCTTCAATTCCATTTTCTCGGCATCCAAACAAGAAAACAAAGAGAATTCACAAATCAAAATTCCAAACCAAAAAAGAAAAACATTCAACACCTTCAAGTACTACCAGTACTAATAAAAAAAGAAAAAAAATCATGGATGCTCCAACTTTTTTTCTCGGCAGCCAAACAGAACAACAGATACTGAATCGCAGATTTCGAAGGGAATCTTTTACTCACCTTAACAGCTTCAGCTAAAGCAAATTTTTTTCAACAGTCGGAAATTAGGCGTGCGATCATGTACTCGTTAGCCTCCATTTCCTGAACCAGCCTCGAGCTTCAAAGCTTTCGAGAGGTTCTTCTTTGCGGAACAACAAAGATCTGAGAGAGAGATAGAGAGAAAGAGAGAGAGAGAGAGAGAGAGAGAGAGAGAGAGAGAAAGAGGAAAATGGCGCAGAAAATGAGTGAATGGCGAGTGAGTTTATATATATTTGGCACTCCACTCAGTTCCGAGTTCTGACTCAAGCACACGTCACCACTGTCTACTCGCGCTTTTTTATTTTTTTTATTTATTTCTTCAATTAGTTTTTAAAATTTTATTCATGACTAATATTAGTTATGGTCTATCAAAAAAAAGTATTAGCCATGGATTAAATATTACCCAATGGAATTGTTCTCTAGTAGCATGGATCATTAAATATTAGCCAATGTTAATACTTTACCGCATTTTATTAAATATTTTATTCTCTAGTAGCATGGATTAATTTTTTCATATAATTAAAGTTCTAAATGAAGATTATTTTATTTTTAAATGTAATTCACTTTTTATTTGACAATATTTTAAATGTTAGTAAACTGTTGGACACTTGTCACTTCTAGAAAATTTTAAAAAATAAAAATTTTAAGAAAAAAGTAAATAAAATAATAGATATTGTGAACTTTAAGCGTATAGAAAATTAAATAAATATCTGTCACCACAAAAATGAAAACATAAGTAATTACGCTATTATTAATCTAAAATTTTAAATTTAGCACCTTGTATCATTGTACTGTGGCTTATTAGTTATAGAATTATTTCATTAAAAATCATTTAAACTTACGCACCTTAGCATTTAATAGAATTTTTGCAGAACATTCTTACAATAATACCCAATGGAATTATATTTTGGTCATCTCAACTATAGATCAATTAAATAAATTCATTTTGGCCAAGCTTGTTTGGGTGGTAGATCCACTACAATAACATCATTTATGAGGTCTTGAGTTCAATCCCTTGAGACGTAAAAATTGCGTATATTTGTAATCTTAACCAATAGTGCTTGCGATCAATAATGCCAATTATTTTTACCGTGATAATATTTTTTGTAATATAAATACATGTAATCTTGATCAATATTGCCACCTCATTAAAAAAATAACTAAATTTATTTTTAAAAAATTAATAAATTCGATAATATAAGAGTAAATGCCATGAAATTTATAAGCATAAATTTTAAAACTTGCAATAAAATTGTATCCAGGTCTCAAGCAAAAGCAACGGGTATTGAAGAAAATAATAGTCTTATATAATTTATGCAATTTTTAATAGGTTTGACATTTTTTGTCTTACTTAATTATTTTGATAAAGGTTTGACTTTTGCCTCTCTTTGATTGGAAGAACACTAAAAACCCTAGTACTTTATAGTTTATACGTAAGATTCTGAGTTATTTATCGCGAACTATATTATTATTATATTATATTATATTACATTATATATGTATATATATTCTCAAACTTATAGAGGCGAAGTAATGGTTTTAAAAAAAAAAATCGAGTTTAAGATTATTAACAACATTAATTACTTGTGAGAGCTTCCAAGCATTAGCAACCAACACCAAGTCTAAAATAAACAGCAAATCATTGCACCTGAGAACTTTTGTTTTGTCTTTAAATATATATAATCTATGAAATACGAATATTCATTGTCAAACGACAACACAGAGGGTCCAACGAACAAACGTACTTAAGAGCAATATTATAATCATTCATCTTAAATCACTTAGAGATCTAATAAAGAATCAAGTAGGAGTTGAAAATTTTGACCTTAATTTTTTATTTTGTTCCGGTATCGTCCCTAATCCCTATATAGTAAAAAAAATTAGGTTCTTATTTCTTAAACTATTAAAAACTAATTAAAACACTCAAATTTAATTTTTGCTCCTGAATACTTTTAAAAATTAAAAAATGATATGTATTTATAAGAGAGATAATTTCGATAAAAGTTTCAATGCTTCAAAAAAAAATCTATATAAGTTTCAATTCTTTTTTACGGATAAAGTTCAAATTCTCTAGTTTTGTATCTTTATTGGTACGTCCGTCAAAATTTCTGCCCTTCAAGGTTACCATACCGCGTGTCAGTTAAATGTGTCTTTTTTCAGTATCCGAAAAAAGTCTCAATACTTGAAAAAAAAAATAGACGTGTAAGTTCCAATTCTTCTTTTATTCGAAGAAGTTCATATTATATGTTTTTATCTCCTCATTTCACTTTCGTCAAATATTATTTCATCCATTGTGACACCGTGCAACGTGTCATTCAGATGATGCTTTTTCAATATTTAGTTATCATGCTTTCAACAATTAATTATTTATTTGAAAAATATTCAATAAGTGAATGTTTAACTTAGGAAGAGGCCACGGGGATCCTGAACTTCTATCTCGAGAGTGAGAATCATCCGAGGATGAGGACAAAGTTTCTTTAGAAGCTCAGCAACCTCTTTTGTGACTTTGATGAAGAGAAGTTACTTCGTCGGACTCGACTGAGTTACAGATAGGATATTTTCTACTTGGCGTCCATGTACGTCTATTTTCTTAGAGGCGAAGGAAGGAAAAGCAACGACTTAGGAAAACACTTGTGGCTCGTTGAAGTCTAGAATTGTTGATCGAGTATCGTGTAAGGTTGTTTCTTGCAAAATATATAGGGACTCAGATCATCGTTTTAGTACCCACCAATGTGGGTGTGCTTAAATTGGCTCGGTTAGAGATGGCAATTCGGGTTTCATGTCGTGTTTGTGCCAGGTGTTAATCGTTTTTTACTTATTTTATGTAGACCCAGACCCTCCCCGTTTATTAATCGTGTTAAAAGATGAGACCCAGAACCGCCCCGTTTAAATACCGTGTTTATCGTGTCCACTCATTTAAGCAATTTAACATATTCATTTATTTTAAAACGTTAAATTAATTCGATTTATACACATTTAACTTAATTTATTTCATTACGTTATGATTATCTAAGATCTTACAATTTACTAAAGTTTTTTTATGCGCATCAATTGTACGATGTAATAAATAAGTAAAAAAAATGTTTCATATAATAATTATTAAAATACTTAATAACATATATAAATGTAACTTTTTGTTCATTAATTGTGTCTAAAATGGGTCCTATCGTGTAATCGTGTTTGTTGACGTGGTTTCCCACTTCAATCAGTCAAGTGTGACTTGTGAGCGTATGATATTTTTGAATGTAACAATTCGGTGGAATTCGATCTCTCGCGTTGCAAGTGTTGGACATGTGTGTCCTTAAACAAGATATTTTATCCCTTTGTAAAAGATTATGACAAGTCGTTGAATAAAGATGATGCTTATTATGATAATCTTATTATAGTTTCTGGTAGAGTAAAATAGAATGTTTGATTCCTTAGTTCATAAAGGATGCAATTATGTTATTATTATCACAACAGAGTCAATGTGAGGAAGAATTAATAATCATAATAAATGAACTTAAAATGTCCATGACCTGATCAACTGGGTGGGAGCCCATTAATCGTACAAGGTCATTAATATGACTAAGTGATAATCCTATTCTGGATTTTGTGTGTGTCACACTCACTAGAAGTGCATTAAGTATGAAGTGTCTTCATATTGGACTGGACCTGACTTAAATTCCGGAAGTTATCATATAAGACTGTCACTGATAACTTGGAGTTGAGTCACTAGTAGATGATCAAATGGATATTCGATCTAAGTCCTGAGTGATCTTGAGTCCAAGCTGCTGACTTGATTGTTCTTTGATTTAACCGTTAAAGAACAAGAAATATTACAGCTGTTCCCAACACTATTATTTTGGGAACATGATAGTCAGCAGTAAGGATAACTTGGTCATAGACATGGGCATCACACAGCTCTCCTTAGAGTGATGATGATTCCCTTGATTGTCGGTGGTGAGAAGTGAGAGATACCCATGCGCAACTTATGAATCGAAACCATAAGTGGGTTACTCATGATATTGCTGACTGAGTCAAGGATGAAAATACAATGAGGGGCATAACGGTAAAAACCGCCTGCTCATTTATGAATCATCAAGTGAAAGATCAATAACCAGAATTTGATTGTATCAATGGACACCCTGCTATTATAAAGGGAATAATATATACCGTATCACTAAAGAGTGCAGCCTCGGGTCTATAGTGGAGTCACTTCAAGGTTTGACGAACAACTAGCAGTTCGTTGGAGCTTAAGTGATACGGGTCCATGGTCCCCAGGATAGCTCCGTAACGGATGATACGTACGTGATTAAAATACATTCTGGATAATGTTTAATCATTTGGCTTGAATTATAAAACTGAAAGGTCTGTGTCACACATCAGATAGTTTTATCATTGGCGTGGCAAAAGTATCATATTTTGGTACACGAAATTAACTGACAAAAAGAAAGTTAGAATTTAGATTTTCTATCAGCACCATGTTGTTGGAAATTAAATTCTAAGAAGATTTGCTTTTTGAACCAGGTCATTTCGACTTACGGTTAGTGATTTATGGATTTTCTAAGTTTGTGATCGGTTCGATAAACTTTGAAATTAAATCACATGTCACGAATTTAAATGATGGTGTGGCACCATGACATTTTTATGTGTGATATTGAGATCAGGATTTATTAATATAATTTAATTATTTGGATTTAATTATTAATATCTTATTAATAATTAATTAATAATTAATAGATTTATATTAATAAATGAATATATATATATTTATATATATTAACATGTGTAAATTCGAATTAGGGTTTGTTATATGAAACCCTAGTTAAATTCGAATAGCTTGATTTGGTATTTCTATATTTGTGGCATAAGTACCAAATGTTTTGGTACTTTGGCAAATCCCTAAAATCAATATTATCCATTGGATCGGTTATGATTTAGTATCAACCGTTGGATTAGGATATTGATAAATTCGAAATTAATAACTTGGTGACCAAGTTCTATTTTTCGAATTTGATTAATTAATTGTATCCGTTGGATCGGTCTAAGATTTAATCTTTACCGTCGGATTGAGAATTGATTAATTATATATATATATATATATTCGAATTATGTTTAAGGATAAATTCAAAAAAATGTTTTTAATAAATCTATTTATCCTAAACTTATTTGATCCATTAGATCGGTTTTAAGAATCATCTCAACCGTTGGATCTAGATAATAATGATTCGAATTATATATATATATATATATATCATAATTCGAATTTTATGATGATAAGAAGATAAGATTGGATTTTTGATTTATCTAAATCTTTCTTATTTAATTAAATCCCCAATTAATTATATCCATTGGATTTAGATGAGATTAAATCTGGACCATTGGATTAAGATAATTAATTCTATTTAATTAATGAAATTCGAATTTAGGGAGGGAATATCTCCAAATCGGTTACAGTCTTGGGCCTATAAATAGGAGGCTCATTCTACACATTTTTCACACCTTTCCCCAGAGAAAAATTCGAACTCTCCCTCTTCCTCAGGGTCTGCGAATTTTCTCTCTGATCTCTTTCTTCTGGTTCGGCTTAGGAGACTATTTCTCCGGAAGCTTAAAAAGAACCATCAGTTAAAGTTTTGCGACGGAGTCCTGCCGGCGAAGCCCACGCTTCGGTACGAGGATTCCAGGAGAATATCCCGGAAGATCACGGGAGATTCCCTCAGCACCGGCGGAGCCCTGCCCGATTCAGAGCGCGCAGTCGGAAATCGTCAAACGAGGTACGGCCTTATGCATTGGGTTAATAAATGCAACCATTTACTGCTTTCTATTTATTTCCTATTATGACTAGTTTATTAATAATGAGTTATGAATATTAAATTGCATAATATTTATCAGATCTTGGGATATGGTTATTATCCGATATTCGGACCGTTGTTTGGATAACAAGTTTTCCGCTTTAAAATAATTTTTAAATGTTACCCTGACGGTTCGGACGTATAAATCGTGATAATTATACGGAATCCGAGACGGGATTTCCAACAGCAAGCTCACGATTCACTCACGATATATGTATATATGTATATAAGCGATATAAATGAGACAATGAGTTTTTTATAGAGGTTCGTCCCAAAGCGGTAGTTGACTACTTCCTCTGTTAGTTTATTGCGACAATGAACATGGACGGATAGCTACAGGCAGCTAGATCACGTCTAAGAATAGAAAGGAATAGAGAAGGAGAGAAAGAATACAATAAGATCTCAGATGGACAAGAATGCCGGGTAGAATCTCTTCAGTGTATTCTCTCGAGGTTGCAAGTATGCGTGTGTGTTGATCTGAGCTTGAGCTTGGCATTTATAGGCTTCAATTCTTCCCGTTGGACTTCCAGGAATCGAGGGGTCTTCACTCCGCGCTGACCGGGTTGAATGGACGACCTTGCTACACGTGTCCCATGACTTCGTTCTCGTCGTCGTGTTTGAATTATGCCCGTTGGAGGTTTGACTCCGTGCTCCTGGTCTTCCGTCTGAGTTTGAAATGGGATGCCGGGTAGAGAATATGACGACTCTACCCTCGTCTTTCTGGACTGATGTCGAATGGATATTGGGCCTTAGAACTCATTGGGCCGAGTAGCCGGTATCCGTTGGTTTTGTTCTGATCGAGAATCTCATTGGGCTTCTCAAATGGGCTTTTACGAATATCAGTTTATTTCTTTAAAGCCTTTTATCATGGTTTGTAAATTTAATTAATTCACAACCTTATCACTTTATGTCATATTAAATAATGACGAATTTGTACATCAACAGTTAGCCCCCTACTGTAAAAAATACGAAGTAAATTTTATAGTATTTACTCGATGAAATCATGTAAAATTCGTGCCGGATAGGATTAATTAAATTTGTGACTTTTGCCGCAAATCTGTATAATCCGGGCAGGATTTTGGATAATTTCGAGATAAGATGGACGAATAGGGTCTTGAAGCTGTGACCGTCGCTTCGAATTTTGGGTGGGAACAGTTACAACACGTGTCCCATTTTGCGGAGTTCGAAGAGAATAAACTCTTCACAATCTCCTGACACAGCTGTCGTGCTGACGTGTCGCCGGATAGCTCGCTGATCTCAACCGTAGGATGAGGTTTGTTGCGATTTTCGAGGAAACCCTAACCGTAGGATCAGCGACAATTTTCGAGTATAAATACTCGAGTGATTCGCATTAAATGGGCACGTCTGTTCAGCTTCAGCCCGTCGCACGTCTTACGAAGGTAACCTATTTCTCTCTCCTCTCTATATATTTTATTTTGCATTCGAATTTCATTTTCGAACTTTAGAGAGAAAAAAACTTTGAACTTCTAGAGAGAGAAGCTCCGCGTCCGCCATTGTCGAAGGTATCAACAGGTTTTCTTCGTGTTTTAGAGATCCAGGTTCTTAATTTCTTCTTGAATCTTTCCTCTGCGAGTCTGTTTGAAGGTTTTTCTAGGTTTCTAGATATCGTTTTTCGTGATTTTTTGAATTTCTGTACTTTCTAGTTTCTGGGTAGCCTTTTCTGGGTTTTTGTGCTC
This sequence comes from Parietaria judaica, assembly GCA_954871525.1. Lineage (NCBI taxonomy): Eukaryota > Viridiplantae > Streptophyta > Magnoliopsida > Rosales > Urticaceae > Parietaria > Parietaria judaica. The sequence continues at coordinate 8,520,477 of OX940868.1, forward strand.
GTCTAGGTTCCTTTCGGTTTTTTCTAGGATATTTTAGATAGAATGGGTCCTAAGAAGACGGTCTCAAAATGGCAGACGGAGTTTCTGACTACAGATTCTCCTAAGTCGATTTTGACGCCTAAAGATCTAGTTAGGATCCGGGTAGAATATAAGATTCCCCAGTCGATAGAGCTTAGATTACCGGGGGCGGATGAACATGCCGACGAGCAGAACTCGGACGGCTGGATCTGTGTGTATCAGAGGTTCTTTGAGTCCGGGGGGCTTAGATTTCCTATTCCTGAACTTATCTTAAGGTATCTTCGTCACTTAGGGGTTTCTATCGGGCAGCTTAGCCCGAATTCTATTCCGATCCTGATGGCCTTGCTTGTCCGGTCCAATGAGTGTTTGTATTCACTTACAATCTGGGACCTGTTGACGGGCTTGGTCATCAAGGCCAATGGTCAGGCTAAGGGTAGGTTTTTCCTATCCGTCAAAGAGGGGGAGATCATCACCGGTCTTCCCAAGAAGGAGAGTGCTTGGACCCATAAGTACTTCTTCTTCCAGGCCGGTCAGGAAACGCTCGGTTCTTGGCCAGGCTATAGGAATGAATGGGTCCACGAGATAGGTGAGATTCCGGGTTGGGTTTTCTAATTTTTCTTATTCGGCTGTTCTCGTGTGTTTGCTAATTTCCTGTCCCTTTCTTATGCAGTCGAGGACCCTGAGAAGCCTAAGTCTCGTCCGAGCTGGAGAGTGGAAGGCTTTGAAGAAGAGGCTTTTTCCTTCTGGTCCGGAGCTGTGGTCGAACTTCACGAGGGAGTGGTTCGAAGCTGCCGGGCTTTGGATTGAGCCTGACGAGGAGGAATTTCCGGGTATGATTTCTGAACCTATCTTTTTGGTTTTGCTTTGTATCTTTTTTTTTTTCTAAGTGTGGATTTTTGACGTGCAGAGGATATGGACGCGCTACGTCCGAAGGGTCAGAGTCTTCTCCAAAGGCGGAGACAAGAGGGGCAGGCCGGGGGTTCGGCCTTGGCTGGAGCTGCTCGTCAAGAGACGAGTAGGAGGGCGGAGGAGAGGGTGTCTGGTGCTTCGGCACCGGCTAAGGCTGCTCGTCAGGAGACGAGTAGGAGGAACGAGGAGACTCCTGCTCGGGAGTCTCTTGCTGATGTCGCCCCTGGGGAAACCAAGAAGAAGGATGTCGTCGAGCTCTCCGATGACGGGGACAACACCCTGGAGGCTATGCCTTTGGCAAAGCCTTCGGAGAGGGAGGTTTTCCCGTCCTTCCAAGGGCGTGATTCGTCCTTCTCAGAACAAAGTTCTCCCGAGGACGGGCTCGGAGGCGGTCGCGAAGAGGCCGCGTGAAGGAGAGGATTCCGGAGTCCGGAAGAGGGCGAAGGGGGATTCAACCCCGAAGGAGGTGGTGAAGAGGGACGTGGTCCCGAAAGGAGGTGAAGAAAGGCAAGGGTGTTTCTCGGGAGAGTGAGCGCCCTAAGGAGGCCTCCCGAGGTGAGGTGAGGGAGACGGGATTGATTCCCCCGGCGGTCGAGGGGCAGGCCATGGAGAAGATGATCTCCCGGAATGCCGGGTGTACCTGGATGGGGGACAAGGGTCTCCACAAGGCGCTTAAGGTGGCGGCCGGTCTTCTCCGTCAGATAACAAATGGCGGGGTCGGCAGGATCCCCAGAAGTATTGCCGAGAAGAGGCCTTACAAGAATGTGGCTGCGGCTACAACTTTGGTAAGCATCATTGTCTTTTAGGTTTCTATTTTATTCTTTGATTTTTTCTAACTTTGTTTTTTGGACGTGTAGCTCGTCGCCTCTATCAATGACATGGTCCTCGATTATGAGGATCAATTATACGAGGCTAGGGAGGGCGCGCAAGCTTCCGAGCAGCTCGCGCTGAAGGAGAGAGAGCTGGTTGATGCTGTGGATGGCATTCGGGCGAAGGCGGAGCAGATCGTGGTCATGGGCAAGAAGGTCGCCGCCTATGATGCCAGGATCAAGGGGCTCGGGAATACTGTTGTCGACCTCCGGGAGAATCTGGCAAACACTACCCGGACGATCGGGGAGGCTCAGAGTGCGAGCGAGGCCGCCGCCAGGCAGATGCTGGCTTCAGACGCGGCTAAAGGACGGGCTGAGGAATTGGCCAAGAAGAAGGAGGAGGAGGCTTTGGCCTTGAAGGAGGACGTGCAGCGCCTTGCTGCTGAGCTGGCTGAAGCCCGGCAACAATCTGCCGACCGTGAGGCCGAGAAGAAGGCTGTCCGTTCCCGATACAGCCGAAAGGTGGAGGAAAGGGACGCGCTAATCGCGTGGTAAAAAGGTACGGCCGCCGACAATAGTTGCTTGGATCAAGCCGAAGGTTTCCTCGAGCTAATCCAAGACATCATTGACGGCAACGTCCAAGATTTTGAGGCCGAGAAGGAGGTCCTAGAAGGCAACGCTGCTCGCTACCATGCTCTCTTGGATGCGGTTCCGGCACCGCTGATAGGGTCTCCGGCTCTGTCTCCAGATGCCGAGCTGACCAGTGTTCCTCTTGTAGATTTGAGCCTCTAGTCTGAGCAGTCGTCCGCCAAGGAGTCCGCCTCTGAAGATCCCGCCATCGAGCCCGTTGTCGAAGATCCTGTGGCCAGAGAGACCACCGTCGATGAGCCCATCTTGCCCGCCATTGCTGATACCGAGGAGATCGCCCTTGAAGAGCTGACAATGAACGAGCCCATCGTCGTCGAGGAGACCGCCACTGAGGAGCCGACCGAGCGTGGAGGCCAGGCCGGTGAAGAAGGAGAAGAAGAGAAGTAGAAAGAGGACCGAGAGGTCTTGGAGGTACCCGAGGTCAACACATAGAGTGTCCCCCATTTTTTTTTTAATTAATAAGGCCTAAGGCCAGAACAATTTCTTGAGGGCAAGTCTACGGCGGCTTGAACCCTTTTTTTTGTAATGTTTGGATATGCCCGTGGTTAGGGCCTTTGCTATTTTGTTCTTATATTATGCTCTTTATTTCTCGCCATATTCTACTCGTCCGCATTTCTAACTAAATTTTCCTGATCGTACTTTTCTATATTAACTTTTCTATTTGAGGTTCCGAGTATCCTATCGTGTACTCGGATAAATAATAAAAAGGTCGAAAATTTAAAATTTGCTAAGTATAAAAAATGTACGGGTACCTTTTGGTGCTGTGCTCCTTTGATACTTCTCGTCTAGTCTTTTCTGCCCGTTCGCCATAATATCCTGCAGGTTGTGTTTTCTGAAAAACACATTTGTAAATGCCAGACATATATAATTACATGTTTTCCAAAAGGATTAGGCTTGTCGCCTTAAGGGACGGGTTGGATACCCGGTTAGGTTTATCAACCATTGTAGTGGGTTTGTTACCCGGATAGGCTTGTTGCCTTATGCGACGGGTTGGTTACCCGGATAGGCTTGTTGCCTTGGTGTGATGGGCCTGTTACCCGTGTAGGCTTGTTGCCTTATGTGATGGGTCTGTTACCCGGGTAGGTTTGTTACCTTAGGTGATGGGTCTGTTACCCGGGTAGGCTTGTCGCCTTGATGGGAGTTTCGGGACATGTTTCCTTTTAGGTTGACTCTATTGAGTCTTGCAATTCGTATTTCTCGGGCCTGTTTGGTTTTGGGTTTGGATTGAGAATGCGCCCATTGTTTAGGATGGGCTGCCTACGTACCCCAAATTTGGGGATCAAGTCATTACGTAGTTCAGGGGAGACCGGGTAGGTCGGGTTAGGCGTAGTATTTCCTTAGGTGCATGGCATTCCAACTGCGGAGGACTCTTGTTCCATCCGGAGTGGCTAGCCGGTATACTCCAGGTTTTACTACTTCGGTGACGATGTAAGGTCCTTCCCAATTAGCCCCGAGCTTGCCCGCATTCAGCTCGGCGGTATTTTGGAAAACTTTTCTGAGGACCAGCTCTCCTACTATGAATTTTCGACGTTTGACCTTTGAATTATAATACCTGGCTATCGAATTTTGATAGTTGGCAATTCTTATCAAAGCTTGTTCTCGTCTTTCGTCGATTTAGTCAAGCTGTTCTTCCCTCATTTCGTCATTGATTTCTGCGTTCAAAGGGGCGAGTTCCCTTCGAAGGCTGGGTGTCTCTATCTCTGCTGGTATCACGGCCTCAATGCCGTGTACCATTGAGAAAGGGGTTTCCCCGGTGGCCCTACGCGGGGTAGTTCTGTAGGACCAAAGGACTCCTGTGAGCTCGTCTGCCCATCGTCCCTTTTTGGTGTCTAGGCGTCTCTTGATTCCGTCCACTATTACCCGGTTAGCTACTTCGGCTTGACCATTGCCTTGAGGATATCTCGAGGTGGACGTATTCAAGGATATCTTCCAGTTGATGCAGAAGTTTTGGAATCTCGTTGAAATAAACTGTGGTCCATTGTCAGCTATTATCTCTTTTGGGAGGCCGAATCTACTGATGATGTTCTTCCATAGGAAATTTTCTACATCAACATCTTTAATGTTTGCGTACGATTCTGCCTCCACCCATTTTGAGAAATAGTCGGTCACGACGAGTAGAAACCTTTTTCCAGCCGGGGCCAAGGGGAAAGGTCCTACTATGTCCATGGACCATTTCATGAACGGGTACGAGACTGAGACTGACGAGAGTTCTTCTGCTGGTCTATGTATGGACGGGGAGTGTCTCTGGCATTTGTCGCACCTTTTGGCATAGGTTTCGCTGTCCGCCAACATGGTGGCCCAGAAAAAGCCTTGCCTTTTTGCTTTGTTTGCTAGAGATCTTCCTCCTGAATGGTTGCCGCATTCTACGTCATGGATTTCGTGAAGTATTATTTGAGCCTCGTTCTTTCCTAGGCACCTTAGGTAGGGTCCGGTATAGCTACGTTTGTACAATTTTTCCCCGATCATGCAAAATCTAGCGCTTTTGATCCTTAGTTTCCTAGCTTTTTGCTTATCGCGGGGTTTGGCTCCGGTTAGGATGTAGTTAATGATTGGGGTCCTCCAATCATCCTCTTCCATTCGGATACTGCAAACTTCGCGTGTCACGCTGGGTTCGTCTATCGTTTCGACCGGGATTATCCTTTTGACCTCGGGGTCCGAAGTCGAAGCTAAACCGGCCAATGCGTCTGCTGACCCGTTTTCACTCCTTGGTATTTGGACTATTTCGACGTGTTCGAATTGTTGGATTAAGTCCTTTACTACCAAGAGGTATTTTTCCATTCTGTCATCTCGGGTGGAGTATTTGCCACTGATCTGACTAGTAACTAGTTTTGAGTCGGAATGGGCCCTTACTTTCCGGGCTCCCACGGCGTTTGCTAGTTTGAGGCCGGCGATGAGGGCCTCGTACTCGGTCTCATTGTTTGTCGCGTGGAATTTCAATCGAAACGATTGTTCCAACACTTCTCCCGTGGGGGATATCAAACGAATTCCGATCCCAGATCCGCCTTGGTTTGACGCACCGTCGACTTCGAGTTTCCATTCTCCGTCCTCATGGCCCTCTTTTGAACCGTCGGCTGGTAGTTCGATGAGAAAGTCAGCCAATACTTGTGATTTTGCACAGGTTCGGATCTTGTATTGTTGAATTCATTTAGCTCAACGGCCCATTTCAGGAGCCTTCCTGATTGATTCGGGCTATGGAGGATGATTCTCAAAGGTTGGGTGGTCATTACCATGATGGTATGGGATTGGATAAGGCCGAAGCTTTCTCGCTGCGGTTATCATTGCCAGCGCAAGTTTTTCGATTGCCGGGTATCTGATTTCAGCATCTTCCAAAGATTTGCTGATGTAGAAGATTGGCTTTTGATCTCCGCGGTCCTCTCTCACGATTACTCCGCTCACCGCCGATGGTGAGACAGCCAGGTATAAGAACAATGGCTCTCCCAAGATTGGTCTGGTGAGTATTGGTGGGGTGGAGAGGTACCTTTTTAGCTTTTGGAAGGCCTCTTCGCACTCTTTGGTCCATTCAAACTTTTTGTTACCTTTCAATAGCTTGTAGAAGGGTAAACACTTGTCCGTAGCTCTTGATATGAACCGGTTAAGAGCGGCGATTCTCCCTGTCAGCCTTTGCGTCTCTCGAACAGTCCTCGGGGAGGGCATGTTCTGGAGGGCATTTATCTGGTCGGGATTGGCTTCTATACCCCGCTGTGTGACCAGATAACCTAGGAATTTTCCTGAAGTTACCCCGAAGGTGCATTTTGTCGGGTTGAGCTTCATTTGATACTTCCGTAGTATGGCGAAGCAGTCTTCTAGGTGGGACACGTGATCCATTGCTTGGGAGGACTTTACCAACATGTCGTCGATGTAGACTTCCATAGTTTTACCGAGTTGTTCGGCGAACATCTGGTTGACTAATCTCTGATATGTGGCTCCGGCGTTTTTCAATCCGAAGGGCATAACTTTATAGCAGTATATTCCTCTATCGGTTATGAATGCCATTTTTTCTTGGTCCTCGGGGTGCATTAGGATCTGGTTGTATCCCGAGAATGCGTCCATGAACGACAGTAGTTCGTGCCCGCATGTTGCTTCGACTAGGCGGTCGATATGGGGCATTGGGAAACTGTCTTTGGGACAAGCTTTGTTCAGGTCGGTAAAGTCGATGCAGACTCTAGCCTTCCTGTTTTTCTTCTTCACGACTAATGTATTTGCTAACCAGTCCGGGTATTTGACTTCCCTGATGGATCCGGCCTGCAGCAGTTTCGTGACTCCTTCATTCACAGCTTGGGCCCTATCCGGACCTAGCTTTCGCCTTTTTTGTTTTACCGTCTTGTAGCTCGGATCCAAATTCAGGCGGTGGGTTGTAATGCTTGGGTCTATTCCGGGCATATCCTTGTGAGACCAAGCAAAACAATCCCGGTTTTTGGTTAGGAATTTGAGGAGATCTTTTCTGACGTCATTGTCTAGTCCTTTTCCGATTCCTACCCGGTGGTCCGGATTGTCGGGGTCGATTTGGACCTGGACTATCATTTCCAGGTTAAGTCCGTCCGTATCGGTGACCCTTTCCTGTCTGTCATCCTCTTTTTTGTCTACCGCCATTAGCAGCTATGCGGTAGATTGCTCTTTCACGGCCTTAGCGGCCTGGATGTTCCGGAACGCCCTCATGTAGCAAATTCTGGATTGTTTTTGGTTTCCCTTGATTTCAACGATTTTTCCTGCCCTGTTTGGGAAGCGTATTAGTTTATGGTAGGTTGACGGTACGGCCTTCATCATGTGCAGCCAGGGTCTTCCTAGTATCATGTTGTAGACTGACGGGCACTCCAATACTAGGAAGGTTTTGGTCTTTCTGACCCCTGCTGCTGCGATGGACAGTCGCACCGTGCCAACCGCGTTGATGTTTCCTCCATCGAAGCCGGTTAGCGGGATGGCTTCTTTGTTGATCTCTGTGTCTTCCACTCCCAGCTTTAGCAGCGGTTCCAGGAATATCACGTCGACTGAGCTCCTGTTATCGATTAGGATCCTGTCCATCATATACGAGGCAACTAGGAGTATGACGACCAGCGCGTCATCGTGCGGCCCAATCAGTGTGGCCGCTTCACTATCGTTGAACGAGATCTCGAAGTCCGGCTCTTGCCTCGGTATGATCACCGGTCCGGCTTTGAGCCTCCTCTGATGGGCCTTGATGGAGTTTACTGAGTTACCATGCAGTTGGGAACCTCCCACAATCGTATAGATTCTTCCGATAGGCTCAGGGATGTCACTGAGTTGCTCTCCGAAATTCTCCGTTTCTTCGTACGTTTGCTCGTCCGGCTCTTCGAGCATGTGTACCCGTCCTCTTTTGCTAGGCTGCATGCTTTCGCGCGGCGTTCTTTGCTGCTCGTCTCTTTTCTTGCCGGTCTGAGGCTAATTTCGGGGAAGGCTTTGTTCGGTTGATTGCCCACCTTTCAGCTCGTTGCCGAAGTTGATTTCCCCTAACTCGTCGTTGATGTACTTTTCCGCTAGGCGGGCACGGAGTACCATACAATTTTTTGTATGATGCTCGAACACCTTGTGGAAGTTACACCACGCTTTCGGGTCGTGCTTCGGGAAACCTTCGTTGCTGTACGGTGGGAAGTCCCTCGAGCTGACCATCACTTCTCCAGGGGTCTCTTCCGCTTCGACCTGTTCTTCGAACTCCGCAGTTTCCGAATTTACGTTGAAAACGTATGGATTTCGCGGGTTCGGTCCATTATTAGCCCTCGGATTCTGGGCTTGGAATGGGTGCTTCTGGATTGGGGGGGGAATTCCTTTGTCCCCTGAAGGGGTTGTTCTGATTTCTGGCTCTAGGCGGCGGCTGCTGCCCGGGTGGCCCGGTATTCCGCTGGTGGACGGGTTGAGATCCGTGTCTCCTTCGCATGGCTTCGAGTTCTTCGTCATGCCTGATCCAATTGGATGATCTGTGGATCACGTCCTCGATGGAGTCGTAACGATTCACGACGATGTCCGTCTTGAACTTCGAGTCGTACCATAGTCCGGCCGTGAGAGTGGCTATGGCAGTTTCGTCACTGATCCCGTTTATTTTGACCATGGTCTTTTTGAACCTGGTCATGAAAGCTCTAAGGGGCTCTCCTCTCTCTTGCTGCAAGGCATAGAGGTTTGTCGCCGTGATCTCAGTTTCCATAAACATGGAAAAATGTTTGAGAAAAAGGGTCGTTAGTTGTCTGAAGTTATCTATGGAACGCGGTTCAAGTTTTGAGAACCACTCCATCGCCGCGCCGACCAGGTTTTCTGAGAAATACTGGCAGCGCCCAGCGTCCAACTCGTGCGCTTCCAGATGGGCTCGCCCCATCGCGATCCTGAAGGATCTCAAGTGTACTTTGGGATCGGTCGTCCCGTCGTACTTCGGTACATACACGCGTCCGCCTTCCCTGAGTATAACGTTAGTTATGACGGGCTTAAAGGGCGTCCTTTCTTCTTCCTCCACTAGACGTTCTATCTCGGGGGCGGCGGTAGTGGCGCTGTGCACGCGAGAGCGCACGTGAATGAGTTTCTCATTCATTTCGGCCATTGAGCGTTTAAGCTCCTCCAGTTCCGTGCGTTGGGGAGCTTGTTCGGGACGCACGGCCTGGAAGGGTTTCTGTCCGTACACCGGGCTGGGATACCTCGGGTACATGACCGGCTGGCCGTTGAGGGCCTGGCTGATGTTACGGCATTGCTCGTACCCCGATGGTCGGTTTTGGGGTCCCGGGCGTTGGTGACTGCTCGAAGCAACATTCCCCGCATTAGACGGGTAGAGACCGGTCAAGGGGGTAAAAAGGGGCGTTCCTGTTTCAGGGGGCAGTGGAGGCGACGCGGGTCTAGGGCCGCTGGGTTGTCGGGGCTGGTTTTTCCTCGGCGCTTGCGGATTGTCCACGTCGGCAAAGTCGAAGTGGACAGCGTCGAGCCCTGTCCGGCCTTGATACCCAGAGCTTTGTCCCGGATCAGTCCGGTTAGCATTCTGACGACGCTCATTTCGGGCTTGGTTGGCTTCCAGAGACTCGAGTCGCTGGCGCAACTCTCGATTCTTAGCAGCGCTTGCCTCTAGTTGAGATTGCAGGTTGCTCGATTCCGTGTTTGGGTCTGGGTTGTTCACCTCAGACTCGTTCACGACTACGATTTCATTGTTGCTCATGTTTGCAGAGTGCTTTGAGCTTTTAGAAGTTAGCGAGATCAATTTCCCACAGACGGCGCCAAACTGTTGACGTGGTATCCCATCTCAATCGGTCAAGTGTGACTTGTGAGCGTATGATATTTTTGAATGTAACAATTCAGTGGAATTCGATCTCTCGCGTTGCAAGCTCACGATTCACTCACGATATATGTATATATGTATATAAGCGATATAAATGAGACGGGGATTTTTTTATAGAGGTTCGTCCCAAAGCGGTAGTTGACTACTTCCTCTGTTAGTTTATTGCGACAATGAACATGGACGGATAGCTACAGGCAGCTAGATTACGTCTAAGAATAGAAAGGAATAGAGAAGGAGAGAAAGAATACAATAAGATCTCAGATGGACAAGATGCCGGGTAGAATCTCTTCAGTGTATTCTCTCGAGGTTGCAAGTATGCGTGTGTGTTGATCTGAGCTTGAGCTTGGCATTTATAGGCTTCAATTCTTCCCGTTGGACTTCCAGGAATCGAGGGGTCTTCACTCCGCGCTGACCGGGTTGAATGGAAGACCTTGCTACACGTGTCTCATGACTTCGTTCTTGTCGTCGTGTTTGAATTATGCCCGTTGGAGGTTTGACTCCGTGCTTCAGGTCTTCCGTCTGAGTTTGAAATGGGATGCCGGATAGAGAATATGACGACTCTACCCTCGTCTTTCTGGACTGATGTCGAATGGATATTGGGCCTTAGAACTCATTGGGCCTATTAGCCTGTATCTGTTGGTTTTGGTCTGATCGAGAATCTCATTGGGCTTCTCAAATGGGCTTTTACGAATACCAGTTTATTTCTTTAAAGCCTTTTATCATGGTTTGTAAATTTAATTAATTCACAACCTTAGCACTTTATGTCATATTAAATAATGACGAATTTGTACATCAACGGTGTTCGTGCCGTGTTTACCCGTTATTTAATCGTGGTAATCGTGTTCGACACGGTTGGACCCAGAGCCATTTAATGTAGACAAAGACCCGTTTAAATCGTGTCGTAACCGTTTCGTGTTTTGTGTTTCGTGTCCGACCCAAATTGCCACCCCTAGGCTCGGTGCGGGATGTGACTGCAAATTTAGAGCTTTGGGAGTCTCTTCTCCGTCCTTTCTTCTCGAGGCTAAAAAGCTAATGTCTTCTTGTCTCAAGACTAAAAAGCCAACGTCATTTAATATTATTTGTTAGTTAATTTTTCATCTTTTACTTTCAGTTGTTGCTCTCCCTTTCTTTTTATTTTTGCCTCAACTTTTATTTGTTTTGGATATTGTTTTGAAGTAGTGAATTGTTTATGCTTTGTACGGGATTGTGTATATTATATATGTAGATTACGTTTATTATATTATATTAATTCAAAATTGTGTTCCAGATTCTTCCAAACAAGGTTTGACTTTTCCACGATAATCGTCGATTGTCCGACTTGTCAGTACTTATTGGCAAGACGGCCATGCCAGTACTTTTCCATGATTTTTGCCGAAAATAGGCAAACATCTTCAAAAATAATAAAAATACGGCACTTTTCAAGAAATTTTACACTTTTCGATGATTTTATTCGAGTATTTACAAATGTGAGAGTGAGACTATATTTTATTTACCTTGTTTGAGTATGAAATGATTTTATTTTTGGCATTTTAATGTTTTATCAACATTATAAACTTAGTAAATATATTCTTAAAAATATTTTAGTGATTTTTCATCGATAATCCTCGATAAGTGTCAATAATCTGTCGATAATCATCGAAAAGTATCTGTAATCGGGAAGCTACAATATTATTAGTTTTCCGTCGATAAACCGGTAAATTATCGATTAATCCGTCGATAACGGTAAACGATTTATCGACAAGTTCGTTAAGTTGAGCCTTGCTTCCAAACCCATATTTTATTCCAAGTGTCCCCAACAAAACAAAAAAATACTCAATTGTGCTATCCTGTATTGGTTCTTGAATATATATAAAAAAGGATTTTATGAAATTAGGATCGGAGCGTGGAATAGTAGAAGTCCAAGTATAATTTGGGACGCGAATGGGAAGAGTTAAAATCCTAGTCCTTGTTTTCATCCCTATATACATAATACATACGAGTAAACGACATATACACCCTGCTCCGAGTAGGATTAAAGGTCAAATTGATATTTTAAACCAATGGACAACACATATAGTATTTATAGTAACAGTTAAAGTGTATTTTTTGAGCTATCTAAAAATTTAGCATGCATTTGCGGAAGTTAACGCCCATTTGCAAAGTCAAAGACAGATAGCTCAAGACCCGACACATTTGGCGAGGCCCGAAACCCGGAAGGCCTAGAAGACGAAGTCCTTGACCAAAGTCTATCTTCGGAAATTTTGTCTCCCCGATGAGGTCCCCGATTAGCCTGCGAGTTCCCCGGCAAGCCTCCCGACGAACCGACGAACCTCTCCGACGAGCCTCCTGGCGAGATCCCCGACGACCCCCTTGTCGATATCACCGAAAAGAAAATAACTTGCAATAACACGACGAGAAAACCCGATCTTACGATGATTCTCTGAAAGTCCTCTAGATTCCCTGGGACTCAACATACGAGCTTGCGGACACTCGGAAGACGCTACCGATGAGCCACGAAGCCATCAGCGAACCCTTCGCCACGACAAGGAGTCATGGCAAGCCCTACTCGGCAAGGCCCGGGCCGAATTTCTCTAATGGGAATTTATTCCCTCAAAATCAAGGAGAAGTCGTTACCCATTTTTTCTATGAATAAGATCTTCCTCTTCCTCATTTGACACATTCTCTTACATCTTTCATCAGAGCTTATCTCTCTAGAATTCGGCCCCCTCCTCTGGTCTTACCCGGCTCACACCTTCGATGTCCCCGGAGCTCACCAAGAGGTCCGTATTCAAGGTGAGACTTGAGATTTAACAGAGACGTATACGTTACCATTGCCTGTATTTCCCGGGCTTGGGCGACGGGTCCACTCACCTGATATTTGCAGGGCGTGGGCGATGACACCCCTGCTGGTAATACCCTTTCCACAAGCGATTGTCACCCCCGCACCTCTAATATTGGCTTCACTGACGAGTTAAACCACTTCGTGAGTCATCCACTTACCACTAACCCTGAACTACGTGATGACCTTATTCACCTAGACTACCAGACGATACGTACACACCGCGGCGTATATTAAATAAGCCATGGCACATAGAAGTGTGTCACCATTATGCCCTCTGATTAATGAAATACGCCGCGGCTTATAACTGAAAGGCCACGGCGCGTGTCGAAATCAAGGGGTATAATTGTAAATGAAAGAAATATGCCACAGATTTATGTAAAAAATTCCAAGGCATGAGAGAGGAAAGCCTCAGCTTACTGTACCTATGCCGCGGCGTAAACAGGGGAAAATCTTCCCCGAGAGCAGAACAAATTTGATCGAGTTTGTATCAGATTATGCCGCGGCATAAATATATGTGTCGTGGTAGGAACGCACAAAGCATCGGCTTTGGATGATAATGCCACGGCGTAAATAGGCAAAAATCTTCCCCGAGACAGATCAAATGTGATTGAGAACAGATCAACATGCCGTGGCGTAATTTACATAACGCCGCGGCACTCGTCGCAGATCTACCAATATTATTTCGTTTTCATACCCATTTACACCATAACTCCAAAACCTCTCTCCAAAAACCCTACTTTTTTTTCTCCCTTAGGCGACTTTTCCATCGATTTAGAATTTGGGCTCGGTGCTTCATCACGGAAGAAAACGGTATTTAATCTTAAAAAAAGATATTTGCAATATGGCATTGAGGGAATGGATGACGAAAAATAGAATGAGCGATGATTACCGACATGGTGTTCAAGAATTTATGGATTTTGTGCATTTAAACTTTGAAAAAGGAGATTCGATTAGGTGTTCTTGTCTTTTATGTGAAAACTTAGTTTCGAAATCTATGAAAGTAGTCAAATCGCATGTGTTAGCAATTGGTATTATGAGTTCCTATGATCATTGGTACTTTCATGGAGAAAAAATGCGTTGTAAAAGAGTTAATGATAGAAGACGAAGACGAAGCCGATGACATTGGTGGTTTGATGGATGATATCGACTATAATTTTGTGGGAAGACCACAATTATTAGAGTCGATGGTGGGGTATTTTGAAGCGCCTTTGTATTGTGGGAGTAACACAACGAAAATATGGTTTTTTGTATCATTATTCCATTTAAAGGCGGCAGGAAGTTGGACAAATTCTAGCTTTACACAATTGTTGGAACTCCTTCGTGAAACGTTGCCGGCCGGTAATAAAGTTCCTTCAAGAATATATGCGGCAAAAAAGACATTGGGCTTGTTAGGTTTAAAGTTTGAAAAGTTTCATGCATGTCCAAAAGATTGTGTACTGTATAGGAACGAGCATACAAAATTAAGTGAATGTCCAGTGTGCAATGGGTCAAGGTGGAAGACATGAAAGGAGCCACATGACAGTATCAAAGGGGTTCCGCAGAAAGTATTATGGTACATTCCCCCATTCACCCGCCTCAAACGCATGTTTAACAATATTAATCACGCGGAGAACATGGTTTGGCACTTAAAAAATCAGACTAATGATGTCATTTTAAGACACCCTTGTGATGCTTCACAGTGGAAAAGTTTTGATACTCGGTATTCGGAATTCAGTTTAGAACCCAGGAATTTGCGTCTCGGTTTGGCAACAGACGGGATGAATCCTTTTGGTAACATGAGTAGTCCCTATAGTGTTTCGCCGGTAATACTTTGCAACTACAATCTCTCTCCGATGTTGTGTATGAAGCGAAAGTTCTTGATGTTGACTCTTTTAATTTCGGGACCGAGCCAACTAGGAAATGACATCGACGTCTACTTGGCACCTTTGGTCGATGATCTAAAGATTATGTGGAACGAAGGAATTAAGATCAACGATGCTTAACGACGCGAAGTGTTCAAGTTGATAGCAATGTTAATATGGACAATCAATGAATTCCCGGCGTACGAAAACTTGTCTGGTTACTCGGTGAAATGTTTATTGGTTGTTCAGTCTGCATCAAAAATACATCTTCAATCCGGTTGAAACATGGGAAGAAAATAGTTTTTCTCGACCATATGATATTTTTACCAAGAGATCACCCGTACAGAAAGAAAGAAAAAAAGTTTAATGGACATCAAGAACATCGACCTCCTCCAAAAATTTTGAACGGTGAAGATGTCTATAAACTGATTTGTGAAGACACTTATGAAGTGCTTGGAAAAAGAACGTCGACTGGTAAGAGGAAGCAAAAGAAATTTGAAGATAGACCGTTCAAAAAAGTATCAATCTTCTAGGAGCTCCCGTATTGGAAGACGCATTACGTTCAACATTGTTTGGACGTTATGCACATTGAAAAAAATGTATGTGAAGCGATTGTTAGTACATTGCTTGACGATCCAAATAAAACAAAATACGGGAAAAATGCTCGACAAGATCTCGTTGAATTGGGTATAAGACCGGATTTTCATCCTAAAATGGCTGGAAAGAAAACATTACTACCACCGGCTGTCCACACTTTATCGAGAACGGAGCGAATGAAGCTTTGTGAATGGCTTGCGGCGATAAAAGTTCCCGAAGGTTATTCTTCGAACTACAAGAGGTTTGTATCTATGAAAGATTTGAGACTTGTCGGAATGAAGACTCACGATTGTCATATGTTGCTTCAATAAATATTGCCTCTTGCATTGCGAGGGTTTTTGCCAAAGGAAGTTCGATTCGCAATTTCAAAGTCATGTGAATTTTTCAACAAAATTTGTTCCAAAACTATTAAGGTTCAAGATCTTGTCGAGTTGCAAGCGGACTTGGTAAAACCCTATGTATGCTCGAGATGTTCTTTCCACCCTCATTTTTCGACATCATGATTCACTTAACCGCTCACCTAGCACGCGAAGTGAAGTTATGTGGACCTATATTTCTACGGTGGATGTATCCAATCAAACTGTATATGAAAGTCTTTAAAGGGTACGTGAAGAATTACAATCGACCAGAAGGGAGCATTGTCGAAAGATATATGGCAGAAGAGTCGGTTGAATTTTGTGTAGAGTATAACCAAAGTGGAATCCAAAGGCTTATCTACAGGTAATTATTATGATTTTTTATAAATAAATACGATGTTAATATTTATATTACGTGTTGAATATAATATTTATTTTGATGTTTTTATGCACAGCAAATCCTTCAACTGTCAACCGAAAAGAATGGGAGCAAGCCGTTCTCCATGTGTTGCACAATTTAGACGTCGTGAAACCCTTTATCGATGTGCATATGAATGAGTTAAGGTCTACTTATCCGAAAAAGTCAAAAAAACGAAAAATGGCTAAAAGAAGAGCACAACCGTACGTTTGCAAAGTGGATCAATGAATATTGTTATGCAAGAAGAAAGAATTTAGATGAGACATTATTGAATATCTCTAGCGGGTCTTCACAAGTAGTTACCAGGTACACGTCATGGTACGTTAACATGTACACGTTTTACACAAGGGAAATGGACGAAAAACACCTCGTACAAAATAGTGGTGTTACATTCTTTGCGGAAGGAATTCATGTTACGTCGGCCAAGGATAAAAATCTAAAACAAGATTTTATGAGCTATTTTGGCTATATAGAAGATATTTGGGAGCTTGATTATTGTGGTTTGCGAGTTGGATTGTGTAAGTGCAAATGGGCAGACAACAACCATGTCAAAACTATTAATGATGGAGTTACAGTTGTTGAATTCAGACGGATGAGTTATGCTAATGATTCACTCATGTTAGCATCCCAAGCATCTCAAGTGTTTTATGTCTCAGACCCCGTTGATCAAGAATTATCTCTCGTCGTGCATGTGAATGCGAGAAATGTAGAAGAATCCAATGAAGAAGTTGAAGACATCACTACCATCGCACCATTCTCCAACGGGCTACAATCGTTTGAAGACGTTGATGATGATGATGATGATGATGATGTTTTGTTTTTTCTACGTCGAGATATCCCAGCATTGGAAATTGATTGAATAATAATTTTATTGTAATAATGTTATATTTCAATCTTGTTTTTCATGTATGCACAATTAGTTATCATGTTTATTTAATTGGAAATTGATTGAACAATTGTTTTTCAATTAGTTATCTTTTAAAATTTTACAGTTTGGAAATTGATTGAACAATTGTTTTTATAAATAAGTTTGTCAAATACAGGTAAATTTGGTTCATTTTATAGTTAACACCGCGGCCTTTATAGAACGTGCCGCGGCGCGTTTCATACGGGGAAACAATGGCGTGGCATTTTTTATGTACAAGCTGCGGCGATTCCCATAGGGAAGATGGTATATAGGTGAATTCAAATGGACACCGCGGCTTAGACATAACTACGCCCTGGCATAAGTACATAAAGCCTCGGCGTATTTAGGTCGTGCCGCGGCATAAATCGCATACAAATTATACAGAGAGCATGCATTTTCTGCAGGCAAAGCAATACCGCGGCGTACCTAAGATAGGCCTTGGCATGGCAGAAAGGCCGAGGCGTATGTCAACAAAGCCGCGGCATACCAAACAAATTTTTTACGCGCGCGTTGTATCAGGTTATGCCGCGGTAATGTTACAGATGCCGCGGCGTACACCGCCGAGCCTCGGCTCGTTGATTTCGTGCTGTGGCGTATTTACATCCCAAAATATCGAAGAGTTTGTGTTATTTTAAACCTTAATGTGCCGCGGCCTTTTTAAGAACGTGCCGCGGCGCGTTTCATACGGGATACAAAATGCTGCGGCGTTTCATGAAAAGCCACGGCGAGTATCATATATAGCATAGGGTACACAGGTAAACTCAATAGGACGCCGCGGCTTAAGTATAACTACGCCTTGTCATGAGTACATAAAGCCTCGGCGAGCTTCTATAGTGCAGCGGCATAAATTGCGTACAAATTATACATTTTGGAGCCCAAATCTTGCCGCAGCGTACAAGAGATTGGCCAAGACATGACCGGAAGGCCGAGGTGTATGCCGCGGTATAACATAGAACTGCCGCGGCTTACACGCATGAGCCTCGGCTCATTTACTTCATGTCGTGGCGTATTTACATCCCAAAATTTTATAGACTCTGTGTTATTTCGAACCTTAATGTGCCCCGGCTTATATAAACCACGCCCTGGCGTGTATTTTTCCACGTAGGGATACGCCGCGACAGGTTAAGGTTAAGCCGCGGCATGCTTCAGGATTTTCAGACAACGGTTGCGTTATTCCGTTGTCCAAAGCCATTTGTGAAATTTTTTATTCGATTTTAATTTGATTTCCCTCCATTTTTCTCACATTTCAGCCCTATTCCTCCCCTCTTTTTTTTAACTCTTCTCTCCTCTCTCTTCTCTCTTCTCTCTTCTCTCTTCTCTCTTCTATTTTCTCCGATAATATTGCTGTCACCGTGCTCCGCCGCCGACGTATCCATTGCTGTGTCCTAACTCCTGTGCCCTAACTCCGTTGAGGTGTGCTTCATCTTGTTCTTTCAACAAGCTAAGTCCTACCCCGTTCCCTAACTTTGAGTTATTGATTCTAACAAGGTTAGAATCCTATCCTTAATCAATATGACATATGTATTGCATTTTGTTAATGTTTTCCATGAAATGTTTTTATGCTTTTGTTGTCTTTCATGTTTGCCATGAAATGTTGTTTTTATGCTTTTGTTGTCTTGAATGTTTGCAATGAAATGTATTTGTTGTCTTGAGTTATTTGATGTTTATGAATTTTCGGAAACGAGTCAAATATATATTTAGCAAAGTTAGCTACTACTTGAATATGTCGGAGCGAGAACTAACTAGGCCATCAACCGATCGAGAAGAAACGTCATCATATGATATGAAAGACTCAATGAATCCCCTCGTTCAAAGTCTCCTAGCCAAAATTAAAGATATGAAAGTCAAGTCGGAAGCGAGAGATGCGGCTTTCGAGGAATGGAAGGCCAAAGTGGAACAAATGATCCAAGGATCATCTTCAAGAAATATTCAAGGTAGTAATAAACCACTCGATGCGCATAGTCCGGTAAGTCAACCTCTTGCTCCTTTAGCACCGATTGAATTGAATTTTGATGACGATCGTATTCCCGCAACAAAGTCTAAGGGCAAAGATTTTATTTCCAAAGGACCGAGTCTAGGGAGTATGAAAATTTCGGGAAGGCCACCGTTTACTCCCGTAGCACCGGTTGATGTGCAACTTGATGAAGGTCAAATTCCCGCGAAAAAGGCTAAGCGTAAAGGGTTCCTTTAGAAAGGACCGAATAGAGAGAATATCAAATATTTTAATGTGCAAAGTCCCGCTAGTCAACCGATTGCTCCCTCACCGAAGCTTGCAAACGTTCAAATTCAAGCTAAAAAGGCAAAGAGTTCGCCTTTGGTTTCAAAAGGACCTATTGTAGGTATTGGCAGAATTTCCGCGATTGATCCGATGTCGTCTATTCCACATACGCCCATTTCATTTAATGAAGGTGTTGATTGTCTCCTTTTTTCGGAAGGAATCGTTGAGCACGTCGCAACCTGGAAGGTGTTCTTAAAAAATGGAAAAGTTGGCGAGAAAATTCACAACATACCGTTGGATAGAGATCATCGTCGGGTGTTAGTAGAAGTGTCGATATCTAAAGACCCTATTCCTCTCCCGGTATCGGTTCAATGGATCAAAACCATTGATGACGGGGTGGGGACCTTTGTGCCTTGGCCAGTGTCCCTTATTGAAGAATTAAACTCCAAAGGTAATCAAGCTCCCAAACCTAAGCCCAAAAATATAGCCAAAAGTTCGTATTACAATGAAATGGCACAAAAGAGTAACTTGAACCTTGTTCATCCCCGATTGAGAGCGTTAGTGTCTTATGCAAACGACTATATGCTTGCAAAGGGAAAGAAAATAGCAGTTGAGCTTGATAAGAGTTTGTGTGATTTCACTCCGTTGTTAAATTTTGATGATACACGTGAATTTCTCCTCTCTCAAGACTTGACCGTACTATGGATAATGAATTGTCAATGGTATGTTTCCATTTTCATTTGCGATTTCTTAGTTATTAAATATATAATTTATTGATTCATTTGTTATACATTAATTATTGTTATTTTTATTTGTAGTTATTTGCAAGAAAACCACCTTCGCAATCCGGACATTTACGCTTTTCTTCCGCCATATGAAGACAACGGGTCCGACACAAAAGTAGGAGATGCTAAGAAAAATGCATTAAAACTTGATGTTGATCGATACTACAAACTTATACAAAATTTCAAGAATGGCAAAAGATGGTTAATGCCTTACAATAGTCGTCACCATTGGATTCTTCTTGTTTTTACCCCTTGGAAGGCTACCGTGGCAAAGTTTGATTCTCTCCCCAATTCAAGCGGTTTAAATAACCACTTAGAGCAATTTTTTCAAAAGTAAGTATTCTAAAACATAATCATTTTTATGTTTATGGATGATATCTTTTTAACTCAAGTTATTTGATTTCTTTACTTTTTTTGTAGTATTGAAGACATATTCAAGTTAATCACGATACCGGCTTCATGACACACTCGTTGATAAAAACGGTGAATTCAAAAGGATGTCCGAAACAACCGAGAAATCATGAATGCGGATATTACGTCATGAAGTTCATGCACGACGTTGTGAGAAATGGTATGAATTTCGTTGATAGCAAACTTAATTATAGTGTAAGCGAAATAGATGGATTGAATGTAGATTTAGGTATGTATGTGCTATCAAAGTTTGCTAACTATGACGATGAAGATTAGAACATATTTTGGATTTGGCATGTTTATATTTGGATAGTGAATTTTGTATGGTGGTTTATATGTTTTGTATGTATCGATGGTATAATCTTTAACCGATGATATTTTAATGTATTAATATTTTGTTTTAATATTTTGGATTAATGCTTTTAATAAAAAATTAATTTAATAAAATATTGATTATTAATTAAAGGTTCTATCGGTATTGGCTTAGACAGTTTCATACATAGAGTTGGACACTAAATAAAGCCTAAGAATGAAAATTTAGAAATTAGGCTTTATTTGGTGTCTAAGTCTATGCATGAAACTATCTAAGGTTTTTTTCGAAACCCAGAAACTGTCTAAGCCAATACCAAAAACGGTCCAAAATGAGGAAAAAACCGTCTAACCAATATTTCGTACTTTTTTCAAAGTGTCTACAAAGATGTACGAAACAGTCATTTTTTATGTTAAAAAGTGTTTAACTACATATAGACTTGTAATTTCAACTAGTTAATAATTTGATAAACTTTATTTTGAAAATTTAGAAGTGTGTGCTTAGGCTTTATTTAGTGTCCAAGTCTATGCATGAAACTGTCTAAGAATTTTTTCGAAACCTAAAAACTGTCTAAGCCAATACCAAAAATGGTAAAAAATGAGGCAAAAAACGGTCTAACCAATATTTCGCACTTTTTTAGAAGTGTCTACAAAGATGCACAAAACAATCCTTTTTTGTGTTATAAAAGTGTCTAACTATATTTAGACTTGTAATTTAAATCAGTTAATAATTTGATAGACTTTATTTTGAAAATTTAGAAGTGTCTACTTACGCTTTATTTAGTGTCTAAGTCTGTGCATGAAAGTGTCTAAGCCTTTTTCCGAAACCAAGAAACTGTCTACAAAGATACCAAAAACAGTCCAAATTGAAGCAAAAAATGGTCCAACCACACAGAGAGGGGTGAAAATGGTGAGTAAAAAAAAATGGTAAAAGAGTGTATTTTTGTCAGAATTGTGGTAAAAATTGAGTTGGGGAATAAATTTTCAGATTTATTAAAGTGAGGAACAAAAGGGGTAGAACTTACTTTTTGGGGGACTTTTTTTCAAGTTTCCATATATATATATATATATATATATATATATATATATATATATATATATATTGGAATGGGGTGATATTATTGGCATACACTCCGGACAAGTTTACAAGTGTAAAGGGGCACTAATTTGCATCTCATGATGTTTGAACTCGAGACATATTGAAGAGGTATACCATTAGGCCAAACGAGTTTATCGAATCTATATATATATATGCCAATATCTTGATACGAAGAGAGGGAAAGAGAAAAGAAAAGAAAAAAGACAATCCTTTTTGTAATGGGAAAACGGCTTCCAAGCAGTTCTCACAGGATGGTGAAATAACTTTGATGACTTACCATAGAAGTTTTCCTCGTAAAAAATGTGTTGAGCCCAAGTGCCCAATAATTAATAATTTATAATAATAGATCTGATAAACTTTTCTTACCATAAGTTAATTGACCATTTATAATACTACAGACTTTATTCATGTTAAATTAATAAGAAAAATGACTAGAAGAAAAAAAAATCGTTACGGAAATGGAGCAAGTAATTTTATATTTATTATTATTTGAGATGAAAAGGTATAAAGTGATTTTAGAAAAATATATGGGGGCAAATGCCTCCCACACGCTCCAAGAGTACTCTGGCTCCCAGTATGCATATATTATATGGTCTTGAATATACATAGTATACGGAAAATAGTATAAAAAAAAAAAACCATCGATCTGATTTCCCCAGTTTAATATAATTTATTGCGAACTGATTAAAGACTTGTCAACTGGCTAACTATATTGTCAACCATCGCATTCAATTGTTATTATTATAAGAGTTATTAGTGACAAAAGTATTCAAATGCTTAAATATTAGGGTTAATGACGGTATATGTTTCTATTCTTATTCAGCCATCGTAACTATGTTTACTTTTTTGGCTGGATAATAGGCCTCATCAACTCTTTTGTTAGTTTCTTTTTACTATTTTTGCTATTAATGACGCCAACAAAATGTTAAATAAAAGATCAAACACACGAACAACAAAATAAACCTGGATGTATACACGGATTTCTAGAACATCAACAATGCAAATTATTGTTTTCCTTCTCACTTTTCTCTCTCTCAATTTCTTAGTCCATCTCCTCAAAAACATCGAGCGCGACTTGCGTTATTGACGTGATCACTACCGGAAATAGCAAAAAAAAAAAAAAAAACTAACGAAAAAGTAAATGAGGTCTACTGATCCGCCAAAGAAAGTGAACTCGTATACTTTAATCACTGATTTTTTAATTGACTCTATACCACCCCATTCAAAATAACTTCGATACTTTGGCCACTATTCACCCTTATTATAATATTGTGTGGCAATGCAAAATCAAACATGACCTAATTTGCTATGTGCGTTATTCATTGTAACTTGGATAGAGACAACATTCAATCAACTAAGTCAGTTAATGACCGTATGTAATTACATAATTATGTTTATCACAGTATTATGTCATAGAAATACTGTAATTGTATTCCTAATCTTATCATTATGTCATACAGTTACGTGTTTCTTTTCATCAAGTTCTTGTCAATACTAATGCTTTGATTTCACGGACGTTTTACTTAACCGTCGTGCAAAGTAAAATAAGTTATAATACCACGGGTTTTAACACCCGTCGCGCAAAGTCAAATATGCAAGCTAATTTTATTTGTTGTAGCAATAAATTTATTTTACTATGTTTTAATATATTTCTCAATATGAAAGGAATTTCTCCGACTTCTGAGCCAGTTTATTAGAAGCGGTAAATATTATTTATTGTTTTGAATGGAATTTAAATTAAATTTTTGAACTAGGTGACGTAGAAACCAGTTTTACCAGAAATGGTATTAATTTGTTATTAAATGTAATATATATATAAATATTAGTACCCAGGATATAACAATATTATTACCAAGCTAATTCCACAAATTCGAATTATCAAATAAAAAAACGACTCGTAACAAATATGAGCTAATCCACAAACATATACAAATAAATTTGCCATTTTAATTTTTCTCTGTAAAGATGATGTATTGATGTATAGGCTTTAATCTTTATGACTTCATATGCACAAAACTATACGACAATACAAACATCGTTTACAATATGATATATATATATATATATAATATTTTTTTTCATTCTACGTGTGTTTTTTAGAAAATAAAAAACAATGTAATTAATTTTGGCTTGAAAGTAAAAAATATTTAGAATAAAATTATGATATATTATTTATAACTTGTGATTTCCATGTCAAACACTCTTATGAATTGTTTATATATATATATATATATATATATATACACGTTTAGGGTAAAAACCGCTTTGCAATAGTCACGGCGTAGCACGTGACAACGACGTTTTTAGAGAATGTTCCCGAGGAGCAAAGTTGGGCCACGTGCTTGCGTTAATATCGTACGTGAAACAATAAGCAATTATCCCTTGCATCTTATCCCTTGCATTCCTTTTCCTTTCTTGTACAAAGATGTAAAGAAAACAAGTATAAATTTGGATTCTTTAGTACCACAATGGTAATAAAAGAGGAAGTGGAGAATGTTCTCTTGAGATTGGTGATAGTACTTTTTTTTTTTGGAGATGATAATGCTTTTATCTGATTGGTTATCCTTGGGCTTTTTGAGTGATAGTATGCTAATATACAATGATTTGAGCCTCTTAATTGGCTCTGATTACAAAACATCATCGAATCCTTAATTTAAGTGGTCCCCAAATCTTGTTAGAACGACCTAGGTCGTACGAAATCACGTCGGTGTTAAGGGGACAAATTCATTTGTGTTGTGCTTTAGCTTCTTCCACGATTGAGTTTGGCTCGAGTCTGTTCGAGTTCGACTAAAGAATTGTTCGTCCGAACCCTCCTGCGGACTGGCAAAGTATCCCTTTCTTAATCGTTCTTCTTTTACTCCTATTAGGAAAACTCTTAGTGAACCTCTTCAGGTATGAAATCGAAATCAACCCCAAATATATATATATATATATATATATATATATATATATATATATATTTGGTGAAACAATTTGTATTAAATCTAAGGGTTGTTTTATTAACACGTTACTCGCAAACAACGTTGAATATATTTTTTATAACATCGATAATATTTTCTATTGGAATAGTTATAGTATCTAAAACAAAAAATAAAGTTTGAACTTGGTTGTATATGACGTACTTTAGAAGAGGGAGAATTATCAAATAAATCAAGAGATCAATTATATTACCTTTAAAGTTTAAACTACTGTTTTTAGGGAAATTAAAGTTTAAACTACTATTCAAGGGTCTTCAATGCAATATATTCAAGTAATGCCATTAAGTACATTTGAAAACTTGGTTCTATATATTTGCTCGCTAAAAGGAAATATAATATACACAAGCATATGTGTCATAAAAAATTAGACTTATATGCATTTAACTGTAAAAAAAATTGACACAAACAAAATAAAGATCTTAATAATAGTATTATTAGCACACTACACTATAGGAATCAACACTTTCCATATACAAAAACGGTGCGAAAGGTAATAAGCCAGCAAAAAAAATGCCATCGAAAAGTTGTGGCTACATGTCATTTTGCCGGCACAATGGTTACATGCATCGGTAAAAACTCAAAACGATTTGACGGATAATTTAATGATATAAATAGATAATTATCTGCCTATTTTTAAATAAGTATTTTCAAAAGTTTTCCTTCATTTTATTTTTTGTAAGACTTTTACCCAAAAAAGAGACATTTCTTTGAGAATTGTTTATAGTAGAATTGTTTTTCTGCGTCATTCTTAAAGAGCATTGGCAATGTAAGTGCTACGAAAGTACTTATTTTAGTTTGTAAACTTAAGAATTTTAGACCGGAGTCCAGAGTTTTTAGTTGGCCTTCTTCGTGAAGTAAACATTAATTAAGGTTATTCCAAGTGTAAATAGAAGCCGGAGAAACGAGTATTTCACCCAACATGTTTAATATTTTTTTATATATGAAAATGAAAGAGACCAAAATTTGTACTAAAATATAAGCCCAAATGTTAGAAATGAAAACTTAAAATAACACAAACACTTTTGCAAATAATGTCTAAATATTTATATATGATAATGTCATAATTATTTTGTTTTACTTAGTAACCTTAAGAGCTCTTGCTCTATTTGACGTTTCTATGATTTGCCCAACTCTTTAAGGAAAATGCTAAAAAATAAGTATCAAATATAGGAAATGATTAACACGACACGTTTTCTTTTCTTCTCTTATTTCTAAAATATATTTGGTCACGTCCTTATACAGCTTCTACTTTTTTTACGTAAGCCTCGACCGGGTTTGCATGACTATTGGACCGACTTGTTTTTCTTTTGTAAGCTTATACTTAATCACTAAATTTATACAAGTCAACTTTGTTCAATTCCTACCGTCTGAGTTATTCACGGCAAAAGTATCTATAAGTAAGTAAAATTATGATTTATGTTCTAAATTTTTTTATTCGCGGAAACATTACCCAATGAACTAATTGTTTTCTTTTACGGTATTCAGTTTCTTACCGTTAGTGTTCTCCAGATAAAACCACGTATCTAGCAAGTCATTTCCACATAGTTTAAATCCTTGCCGCACTTGTTTTGGCACTGAAACCGACTTTTCACTAGCGCTCTTCAATTCTTGTATTTTTTTCCTTCTCACATCTCAGAAGTAGTCCTGTTAATACAATAACAAAATCGGATCCGGTAAAGTTTTTCACAAATCCGGGAAAAACAAGAAACCAGAAATTTATGGTTCTAGTTTTATTTGGAACCAGAATTTCTGGTTTAGGTTTTATCTGATAGTGGAATCCGGTTCCGATTTATTACTGTTTTTTATTTTTTAAAAACAACCGTCAGATAAAAAATATCAACGGTTCATATTGAACAAAAGGAAAATCAAAATCCGGATTTTTCAAAAATCCAGAACCAGAACTTCTGAATCCGGAAAAATCTGGAAGTACAAAGTTCTGGTTCCTTATTTTTCTTGATTTATTCCGGAATTCTGGTTTTTGGATACTGTAATTACATGACTACTCAAGGGGTAAAAATGTCTTGAATTAGCTTGTTACGTGCTCTAATCATAGTCTTCCAGATGACATATGACATAAGCAGTGGTAAAAAAAACAAAAAACAAAACAAACAGGAAACTTACATAAAAAATTATTATAAGTATTTTTGCTGCAAGAAGATGTATTAGGAACATAAATCATACTTTTATTAACATTGATACTTTTACCACAAATAACCCTATTAAAAATGAATATGTTACATATGTTTGGATAATCATTCATAAATTTCAAACTGTATATTATAACTTAAATGAATCGACCATTTTCTTCAAAAGAAATAATTTATTTATATATATATATATATAGATATAAAAAAAAACACCACATTGCTTTGGATTTTTCTAAAGTCCAAATAAAGTTATGATTCTTTCAATATCAATAATGATTAACAATTAAAGGTGGTACCCAATTAGTCTTTTTTTTAAGATATATATGTAAGTACTTTATTTATGTTGACGTCACGTCTTTAGATATATTTGTTTGTGTTTAGCCACTAGGAAAATATGCCTCAATAAACAAGGAATTAAGTCTTTAATCCATTTAATATTGGGGCAGAAAGGACATCATAGAGCTCGATTCATTGCATGTCCGACTCTTTCATAAAAAACAGTCATTTTTATATTTTTGTTTTTCAAAGGGAAAGTTAAGACGCACGAAGTGATGTTATTCAGCTATAATATTTATAACCTCTTGTTATCAACATATGTTAAAAAGTCTCGGTTTAATTCTATTCTTTATATCAAAATTTGTATGCACATACCTGTTATTGGGGAAATTTGTAGAAGTATTTTCCGAAACACAAATTTAACGTTTTTTATACTTATTTTTATTAAATTTGAATAAATATTCCATAAATAGTATTTTATCTCATTTAGACAAAATTATCATTATCTCTACACGAGTTGAGAAATTGTCAAATTCCACTCACAAAATTGTAAACTTTGTGCCAAAAGCTGGAAAAAAAAAAAGAAACCGTCTAAGTTAAGACAATATTGCATAATTATTACATACTATTTTATTTTTCTCTTTAATTTTTTAAATACTAGAAACCAAGGTTCAACTTACCGATGTTACCGATAAATCGGTTACCGTTTTCGACGGATTAATCGATAGCTTACCGATTAACCGACGGAAAACGTATAATACTGTAGCTTACCGATTACCGATACTTTTCGATGATTATCGACGGATTATCGACACTTTTTGATACTTTTCGACGGAAAACTAATAAAATATATTTATAATATCATACCTCAAATTCAAAACATATATAGTGTACTTCCCTAAAGTCATACACACACATATAATTCCATAAAAAAGCTCAAATCTAAAACACTAATAACATAGTCTAACAAGTCTCAACTATCAAATACAAAGTCTAATATAGTAATATCTCAAACCCAGTCTCAAACACATATGTATCCATCGACTTCTTCGACCTCATTAGAACGACGATCTCCTATGGGCTTCCTTAATGCCCGTCGCACCACTTGCTTCCAAATGCATGTTACAATATGTCCTCCGAAACACCCAAAATATGAGTATATTACCTAAAAAATAATCGAAACAAAAACTTCAAACACTTTTGCCTCAATTATGACAAATTCCGAAATACCTTCAAATCTGCAAATAAATTCCACCAAAAAATCAGATTAATATTTAAAAAAAAAAAAGGAAAACACCCAAAAATATGAGTATATTACCTAAAAAATAAACGAAACAGAAATTTCAAACACTTTTGCCGCAATTATAACAAATTCCGAAATACCTTCAAATCGGCGAATAAAATACACTAAAAATCATATTAATATTTAAAAAAGTATTTAATAAACGAAAAGAACCCAAAAAATGAATAAATTACTTCACAAGTCACAATAAGTATAGTTTGAATACTTTTGCCACAATTATTAAGAAATTTGAATTATACTCAAATCTGCCTAATATTATACAGAAATCTTCCAAATATTATACAAAAACCTGCCTAAAATAATGACAAACTAATTTTCATCAAGAACATATAAAAAAAAACAACTCAAAATGATAAAAATATCAATCTTTACCCACTGTCATACATAACTCATATGAACTATTAAATCTTCAGTTTTGGAACTCATACAAATCTTCTCAAATTCGTGAAAATGAGTACATATCATAGAAAAATGCATGATTCATATAGATATATCAAGGTAAGTCCTAGATCTACCAAGAAATTAGGTAAAAAAAAACGCTTAAATAAAAACTTTGGAAACATATGCCATAAATCTCGAAATCGTTGAAAAGAGTGGAAGCAATCGAAAATCGTTCATCTTACCAGTTCGAAAATCGTTGCTTGGCAGAAGTTTGGGCGTGGGTCTGGCTAGAAGCTCCGAAAATGAGGATTTTCCCCTCTTTTCACCGAAAAAAGAGTAATTTATACCTAGGAAATTGTTTTTTAATTTCACCGAAAAGTACCAAATTTTAACACTAAAAAAAAACAAAAATCGACTGGTAAATTTCTTATCGATTTTCCAGATTATCGCCGAAAAGTATATAAAACGATAACTGTCATTCGAGATAACTTACCGGTAACTACCGAAAAGACCGAAAATCGAAGATAATCGACGATAATCGTCGAGAATATGCGAACCCTGCTAGAAACTATCAAAATTTACTCACAAAACTCTTAAACTTTGTGTTAAAAATTGTTTAAAATGTCAGTTTCTAAGTTAAGGTACGTAGAAAAAATTGTATTTTTATCTGAAATGAGGTAAAATACAGCTTGGGAAATAATTATTCAAATTCAATAAAAAACAGGAATAAAAAACGTTGAACGTGTATTTAGGGAAATATTTACCGAGTTTCCTCTTTATTAAAATGCTACGAGATTTTGGATTTTGAAAATTAAACTGGTATGAGGGTATAAAATTTAAATTGGAGTACATTTTGAGGGATAATTTGTTTTCTTTTAAAAATAAATGGTGATTTTTTATTTATTTATGAAAATTGAATATTTTCCTCCATAATATTAATATATATTCGATCCAATTTTATTATTTGAGGAAAATTATTGATCTATTTTTATATTCTATGAGACCGGCAAAAGCCTCTTCTCCTCAAGAACGGCTTACAAAATTGTGGCAATAGCTATCACCTTTTAACTCTTTTCCGCTTACGTAAGTAACTTATATCTCGCCCAGCAATCTCTTCATTTTTAAATATTTTAAAAGTCAAATACAAATATAATCCACATATATACACATCAATTAATAAAGAATCATTAGAGTGGTTTCCGTATTCTTCATGGCTATATCAAGATGCATTGCCAATTAACATTTTGATCTCGTCATGGCCTAAACCCTAAGTCACAAGTACTTTTATATATATATATATATATATATATATATATATATATATAGAGAGAGAGAGAGAGAGAGAGAGAAATAATCTACGTATTAACTTAGTAATTGGTTGTCGATTTGAAGTCTGTTACTTCTAGTTTGAATAACCTTTTTAAGCTCCAACTTTTTTTCACTTCAATAAAATAAGACAGAATAACTTAATGCAATGTATTAAGATATTTTGTAAATTTCAAGTTCCGAAAAGACGACTCCTCATAATTGGTTGTCACCTCCCCAAACAACCAAAACTTTGAGTCTACAAATTGAGATATTCAAGAAGGTAAAGAAAGCCGGAAACGCAGATTTAAATGTAATGTTTTGTTATACGATAAGGAGCTCCTCTTTGGTGGCATTTGGGGACCCAACTAATATTCTCGTTGGGATGTTGGTGGCGTACTGACTCATAATTTCAATAAGCATGTTATTGCAAAATTAGAAGACATTTAAAATTTCTGCACATATATTTGTTTATATACACTTTCTTTGGTGTCTCGAGATTGCAACTCGTTCGCGCATATGCTTTGGTAAGAAAGGCCTTTTGTTCGAATTTTGCTGGTTAAGCTTACACCTTTTGGTGTAAGCATATGCTTCAGTTCATAATTGAATTCTTCGTTTAAGAAAGAGAGAAATGTGTTAAATTAATGTCTATTCCTTCTAGTTTGTATTTATAACATTATCTATCATATTAATGACTCCATTATTTTTTATGCCTACACTTTGGTTATACCTCGTAGTTATTTAGATGGTTAGGCCAGTAAATTAGTAAAGTACTAAATAAAGAGTATAAACAACTTATTTAATTCATGTTCAACACTTATATGCTCTAAGTACAAATCTTTGATCGACCTAATTGCCGGTGTTAACTCTATGGCTTTTCAATATAAACGACTAGTCTTTTCAGAGGGACGAAGTCTTACACCAACATTTGGTTACGCTCATTTTCTTAGCGCCACAACGAAATGCGTCTTATGAACGACCTAGATAACTAGGTCATTGAAATAAGAAATAAACGAGAAAGAAAAATAAAATTTTGAATGTAGTCAAAGAAAGAAATATAGCGACATTTTCTTTGATCTCTTCACTATATGTTAAGGCCACTTTATGGAGTAACATGTATAGTAGTGATGCGCTGAATTTTGGCTCAGCAATCATTTCGCCTTTTCGCTTGTTGACCCTTAATTTTGATATTTCTATGCATAAAATATATTTGCTTCGTTATGGGAAGTGGCTCAATGTTGAAATTTCAGTTAGCCGCATAAACAGATTATTATGTTTGCCAAAATATATAAAAAAGACTTTATTAAACGTTTACTAAAAGTTTGAATGATATTAAAGTACAGTCAGATGACCTGCATGACTCGGTTATGCTGGTGGAAAAGAGTAGCAACGAGTACCCGGAACTATTATTGAATCGGAAGATATCTTAAATAGGCAACGAAACCGATTAAATAAAGAAGTTGCCGAAATAGGAAAGACTAATGAAGATAGATATCGATGTCGCTTTCAAATAAGGAGTATCGACCATTAGTGTCATCCTGATTTCAGATATGGATAAACAGGAATGGATGTGGAAGTATATATTTATTGGGGATATACTTGGCATGGTAAAGTTACTTAAGCTTCACAATGTGCTTTCGGTTAGTGTTGAGGGTCCTAATTATAAGACGCTTTAGGACAATTAATCTTCGTGGGAACAAGACTTCGTCCGACTTTTTCTTACCGCAGTTAGTTTTATCGAAAGCTAAGTGTTTTGAGGAGTTAATGTTTAGCACGATCGTCCTAACTGCAATGTTTGGACTGGTGTTATTATATATCGTGCAAACTCTCGTCGTGTGATAACTCTATGAAAATTGAGTTATTAAATAGTTTTTACGAAACTAATAAATTAAACCCGAGCGAGAGATCAATAAAAACTTATCACTATTGTCTAAATTAGGTTAAAATTGTAAGTGCTTGAATAAAATTATGCAACATTGAAATAAACACATAAAGTGATTTACATTGACAAAAAGAAACAAGTTTATGTATTTATTTCATGTTATCTCACTTGAGCATTAATTGATAACATGACAAGATTAGGCTTAATTAATTGGGCTCAATTACCAAGGGAATGAGCCAAATTAGGAAAGATGCCCTAATTTATTTTTTGTCTCCTTTCGGGCAGCATAGTTACAGCCATTGGATGAGGACAATGGCATAATCGAAGGCTGAAAAGCAAGAGCGAGAAGCAGAGAGGAGGCAGCCACAAAAAAGGCAGCAGAGGAGAAAAAGGGAGAGCTGGAGTGGAGAAGAAAAAGGAAGTTGCTGGAGTTCAAGAAGGAAAGAAGGGCAACACATCAATTTGGACATCATTTGTTCATCACATTTCGGTTTGATGAGTTGTATCTTGAACCAATCTTTATTTTACGTTCATTATTTTGATAACATGAACTAAGTTCCTAAGGTTAGGAGAATGATGATCTAAGGGTTTGGTTGATTAATGATTGCTATGGAATTTAGTATATTTCTTGTTCATGTTTGAATTTTAATTGATATAACTCTATTTCTCGTTTCGCCTTAATAGCGTTTAAGATCTAATATCTATTGTAAAATATTAATTGGATTGGAAATACAACCTTGATGCATGTTTAATTCTTTGGATTTTGTTCATATGATTGAGAGGGATATAGGAATGTATAACTCTCCGTGTAGATCATGAAATTGAAATTCAATTTTAACCCGTAATTAATCTTTGCATAGGAATATGAAAGATTAACTTACATTTGGTTTTCTATCGGAAGTTCGGAAGAACCTACGAAATTGTCGTTTTCGGATTGCTTGGGAAATATTGTAGCATTTCCGTAGCAATTGCCGATTTTACCAAACCCGAAGTAATTCATAAGCCCAACCGATTTCTCTTATTGATCATCAAATTTCTTGTCTCTCTGTCCTTTTTATTGTTAATTAACAGTTCGGATACCATTTTTAGTTTACAATTTGAACGATTATTGATTTGAATGAATTTTTCCATGATGTCTCATATTTTTATAACTCGTGTGAAATACGTATTTTGACTTAGTCTCCGTGCGATCGATCCTTGTGCTTTGCACATTGTATTACTTGTCGACACGTGCACTTGCGTAAATTTGCATACACGTTTTGCAATCAACAAGTTTTTGGCGCCGTTGTCGGGGACTAAAATTCAATTTACGCACTTTTTACGAGTTATTTTTGTTTTCATTTACATTTGTGTACTTAACAAGTGTTCTCTTTATTCTATTCTTAGGTAAATTAATGTAATTGTATACGGGAGAAAAAACAAGTGTTCTCTTTATTCTATTCTTAGGTGGATTAATGTAATTGTATACGGGAGAAAAACAAAGCTTTATTGCTCCATATTGATCCGGAGATTGAACGAACACTCTTGGCTAAAATCCGAGCCTCAAAGAGCGAACCAAATTTAGTTATGGCCGAGGAAAGAGCCGGTGGGAACGAGGCTGTACAGCAGCCCCCTATCGTGAATGAATTGGACCTTCCAATGCAAGATTATGTGGTCCCGGTTCTTCAAGGGCTCAATCCGGGCATTATTCGGCCCACCATCCATGCCACTCACTTTGAACTCAAGCCGGTGATGTTCCAAATGTTGCAATCCGCGGGAAAATTTAGCACGTTAGCCACCGAGGATCCTCATCTTCATCTTCGGGTTTTCATGGATGGGAGCGACAACTTCCGAATTCAAGGTGTGTCCGAAGAAGCGTTGCGAATCAATCTCTTTACATGCTCATTACGGGATAGTGCAAGATCATGGCTAAACTCTTTGCAACCGGGTTCGGTGAGGAGATGGAATGAATTAGCGGAGAAGTTTCTCATGAAGTATTTTACGCCAACAAAGATGTCCAAGTTGCAGAACAATATCACCTCCTTCCACCAAGAAGATGCGAATCCATTTATGAAGTTTGGGAAAGGTTCAAAGAGCTTCTTAGGCGATGTCCTTCATCACGGGCTGCCACATTGGATCCAAATGAAAACTTTCTACAATGGTTTGAATGCTCCAACGAGATCCAATTTGGATGCCACGGCCGGAGGCGCCTTCATGACGAAGTCTTACAATGAAGGGCTGGAAATTTTGGAGAAAATGGCTAGAAATCATAGTCAATGGCCAACTACAAGACTAAGCACTCCGAAGGTTGGCGGGAAATTAGAGCTTGACGCCATTACAACGCTTCAAGGTCAAATGTCCACCATTCTTCATCAATTGACCAAGATGAGCAACCCGGAACCGAGCGTCAATGCAGTACAAACCTTTGAGCCACGCGAGGTATGTTGTGTCTATTGTGGTGATCCTCACGTTTATGAAGAGTGCCCATCCAATCCCACCTCGGTTTTCTATGTCGGGAACTTTCACCAAGCGGGGAGAAATCAAGACTTTCAATAAGGTTCCTACAACCAAGGGGGAATAAAATTCAGTAACCAACCGTGGAACCAACAAGGAGCTAGTTCTAGGAACCAATTTCAACGGTCAAATCGAATGGTTCCTTCAGGTTTTCAACCGCAACAAAACGTTCCAACGAGTTCCTTGGAAACCTCGATGAAAGAATTCATGGCGGAAACGAAGGCCAATCAACAAAGCCATGATACGGCTCTAAGAACGCTCGAAACTCAAATAGGGTAGATTGCAAGCGCTCTCTCCAATAGACCTCAAGGCTCACTCCCGTCTCAAACCAACGACCCAAGGAGAGATGGAAAAGAACAATGCAATGTCATCTTCACTTTAAGGAATGGAAAGGAGGTAGAGCTCGACCCCAAAGCCCAAGAAGATAAGAAACAGGTAGAGCCCACTTCAATCCAAGGTTCAGTGGAAGAAACGCCAAGCAAAACCAACGAATGGAGTGAAATTCTAGAGAATTCAGCTCCAGTTCTGGGACCAAAATGCAACAGCAATTCTGCAGCATTTCCTTCTGTTGACGACCCTGGAATGAGCAAAATGCTAAATCAGCCTCCGCCTTTTACACAGAGTTTTCAAAAAAAGAGAACGAGCAACAAGTCGGTAAATTCTTGGACGTTCTTAAGAAGCTCCATATTAACATCCCGTTAGTGGAAGCCTTAGAACAAATGCCAAGCTATGCTAAATTCTTGAAAGACATTTTGTCTAAGAAAAGAAGGCTTGGAGAGTTCGAGACTGTAGCGTTAACAGAAGATTGTAGTGCCTTGTATCTAAACAAGCTTTCACCTAAATTGAAGGACCCGGGAAGTTTCACCATTCCGTGAGCTATCGGGAACTCTTATTCTGGGCGGGCCCTTTGTGATCTTGGCGCGAGTATAAATCTCATGCCTACTTCGGTGTTCAAGAAGTAAGGCATTGGCGATGCCGTACCCTCTACCGTCACTTTGCAACTCGCCGACCGTTCTATAGTTTATCCGGAGGGAAAGATCGAAGATGTCTTGGTAAGGGTCGACAAATTCATATTTCCAGCCGACTTTATTGTATTGGACTTCGAATCCAATCAAGATGTTCCGATTATTCTTGGGAGACCATTCCTTGCAACCGGCCGAACTATCATTGATGTGCAAAAAGGCGAATTAACCATGAGGTTATATGACGCGAAGATCACTTTTAGTGTCTTAAATGCTCTTAAATATCTGGATGAAGTTGAAGAGTGTTCTTCAATTGGTGTAGTGGACGAGTTGGTGGCCAAAGTCGTTCAAAAGAAATTCGGCCGAAATGAACTCAAAGCATTACCGGACGGGCTCGACAAATACAAGTAAAAATGACATAGCCCAAGTTGCCTTGGTGGACTCCAAACCGAACCAAGCGAGAGTCATGCGCCAATTCGATTCATTGGGAATTGGCGAGCAAAATCTCAAGCCCCCAAATCCAAACTCGCAACAAAAGAAGAAATTTTTCCATGATGCCAAGTATTGTAGAGGCCGTTTTGGGACGCCTTACAGTCACAAGAATAATCGAAAGAACACAAATAATTATGAACACGAATACTCTTGATTTATCATGATTCGGAGAGGACCCGGTTTCTTCCGTTTTTTTAGCTTGGACAATCGGAGATTACACACTCTAGTCCTTGGGAAAATTGAGAATACTATGAATAAGCAAACTCAAGAACACAAGACTTTCTCTCAAACTCACGATTGAATGGTACTGAATGCCTTTAATAATGAGTTTACATGCATATTTATAGGCTTTAGGGTTTCTAGATTATTCCCACAAATCGTGATAGGGTTTCCTTCTTTCTTGCGTTGATTGTTACTAACCTTCCTTGAATGCGTTGGATATCCCACGAAATCCTCAACCGAATAAACGAATCTCCTTCTTCTTTGCTATCTCGACTTACTTCCTCTTTTAATTAAATTGGGTTTTCCCGATGAAACTCTTCTTCGATAAGCCTTTGTCCGATGCGCTCTCTTGGGTGATAAGGTGCCTTCACGCTGGCAGGCTTTGAATATGGGTTTTTTCACACTCGAGTGCTTTTGGGTTTCACAACGACTCTTTCGATCTCCACCGTTGATCAATTTTCCTCGCTTCGATCCTAGACCGTCAGATCCAAACACGCCCTTTCAACTTCAGATGCATTCCCTCTATAAATTCGAATTTCGCTCCCGACCCAAACACTTTGCTTTCTGAAACTTCTAAAAACTCTCCGCGATATCTCTTTGCGATTTACTTTCTTTAAATTTTCTTGCCTTCAAAACCTTCAGACCTCCTTCTTCCTTCTTTTCGCCGCCTGTGAAGGATGTCTCAACCTGGAAAGATCTTCAAGACTCGGTCTCCCAAGTCCATCATGACCGAGATGCTTTTGGAGTGTTTGAGGAGGGATTATGTGGATGGCAGCCCCTGCCATCTCTGTCTTCCTCGCTCCGGCGAGCTCGCTGATGAGCCCCAAGACGGATATATCGCTCTTTACGAGCACTTCTTCCGGTCGGTGGAGTTGCATCTTCCGTTGCCGCATCTCATCATCTCCTTCCTCCATGCCTTCAAAGTTCCAATCACTCAGGTCAGCCCCAATTCGATCCGCCTCCTCCTTTGCACACTTGCGATTTCTCTTGAGCAGAAGGTGACCATCATCCTGGAGGACCTGATGTGGCTCTTCAAGTGGTCGAGGAACCCGAAGAACTTGGGTCTTCTTTTCTTCTCACACGTCGTGAATCCTGACATCATCGAGAATACACCCAACAACAAGTCCGTGTGGGAGAACATGTACTTCTTCGTGAAGCTGGACCGCTTTACTTTCGAGCCACATTATGAGGCGTTGCCTACAGAGTGGGTCGTCAAACAGGAGCTTCCCAAGTTTAGGCCCATCGCCAACAAATAAAACGATGAGCGCTTCGCTGAGGTTGTCAAGGCTCTCCTAGTCAACCCCCGTCGAGACTGGGCGGTGGTTTTGCTGGCACCCGCGTTAAGAACTCCGGGGTTTATCAACTCTGTCTTATCTTGGGTCCGCCCCCTCGCAGTCTGTGGCCAGCGGGGTTTCGCCTCGAGGACCTAGAAGACGGCTCTTCACCCCCTGTTCTCCGAAAAGCTCCCAAGCCGAAGAAAAGGTCCCAGTCGGCTTCTCGCGGATCAACGGCCTCTCGACAACATCAAGGCCAAGATCCAGGACAAGGCCAAGATCCAGGACAAGGAAGGGACCCCTCCGAGCCTCAGAGGGATCTGTCGAAAGCAGGCTATCTTGGTCCCGTGCCTCGGAGTGGGGCCGATAAGTGGCTCTCGAGCGATAGTCCTCCGCCCGAGAAGGTTGGCCCTGAGCGTCGGTCGAAAAAAAAGCAAGACGCTAATGCTCCTCGCTCGTCGGAAGATCGGCGCTCCTCTGGAGTACTTCGCCCTCACGAGGCTTCTCGTCCTTCAGGAGTTTGTCGTGATTCGGAAACTCACGCCTCTTCGCGGGAATCTTCTTGCGACAAGGCTGCTCCGAAGAGGCAGGCGTCCGAAGAGACGCAAGATCCCCCTCCCCCGAAGAAGGCCAAGGTTTCCAGTTTGCCTAAGGAGACCAAGGCCGCCTCTCCGGCTTCGAAGATTGTTTCCGTCGCTTTGCAGGACGGGGCCGCTCTCACCGAGGAGGCAACCCCGACTCCTCTTGCTCCAACTCCCCCGGTCGAGGTCGATCAGGCCGTCGAAACAACCGGCGGGGACGTACGTCCCTCTCCGTCTTCCCAGGAGAGGTACCATTTCGATGATGACTTTGGTGATTTGGTGCCGACATCGACTCTTCCAGTCCTTGAGGTATCTTCTGATCCTTTTCTTTCTTTTTTTCGTGGGATTTGCACTGTTGATGTCTAATATCTCTGTGATTTTAGGTTCCGGCCTGTACCGATTTGCCAGCTCCTTCAGTGGTTCTTCCTAAGGCGCCCCTCAATCTTGCCGCGGAGAGTGCTTCAGTCGTCATCCCTCCGGTCGGCGAAGAACCTACGCTGCCCGACGAGGCGCTCGAAACTGCCGACGCGCTTCTTTCCCTGGAGCCTGTCGGACAATCGGGGATTCTGGAGGAACCTCGTCTTCTTTCCGAAGAGGCTCGGGCCGAAGGGCGTTCCGAAGAAGTGAATGACCCTTCTCCGGACGCCTTTCTCCCTGACACTTTCGCCCTTCCCGAGGTGCCTCAGACGGGACGCTCTTCGGAGCCGGCTGATGGCACCAGCCCCTCCGGGGCTTCTTCTTCGCTTCCCTTCCGCATCTCTGCTGATTCTCAGGGGGCTCTTCCTCTTCCGCCATTTTCTCCTTTCCCTACTTTTGAGAAAGGATCCATCGCTCGTCTTGCTATGGAGCTTTTTCCTGTCGTTCCCACTCAGAACTCCTCACCTGAGGAGTGGGAAAAATATTCCGTTCGGGTTATTTGGGATCTGTTTTGGCTAGATCGCTCCAAGCCTCAGACTGGCATGTGCTTGGGCGATATTGAGGGTTACCCCCAAGCTGCTGCCCTGTTCTTTAAGGCCTTTGCGCGCCTCAACGCTGCTATCCTTGGCGAGACTGACGACGCTTTCGAGGCCACCCACGAGGACGGGTAGCTCAAGTCGAAGTTAGACGAGGCCGAGTCGCGCCTTGAACTATCTATCCTCGGGTAGCGTAAATATCGCGAGGCGGCCGAACGGTCCGCCAGTGACCTGGATGCCACAAGGGCTTCGCTGGAGAGAGAGGTCTCCCTTCGCCTGGCTCAGGAAGCTGAGTTTGCTTAACACAAAGCCAAAGCGGAGAGGTAGGTCGAGGAACGTAAACGTGAGCTTTCCGAGGAGAAGAAACGCCATTCTATGATAGTTCAAAGCTACTCCCAGCATCTCGAAACGAAGAAGTTGAGGCTGGCCAAAATCAGCGAGGCGGTGGGCACGCCGGTTGAGCAGAAAAGCCGGCTAGTCTCTCGAGTGTCTTCCATCATGAGGCGTCTTGCTAGGGACCACGAGATATCGCAGAAGGAAACGTCTTCTGAGTGTGAGGCACTCCTACGTCTCTTTGAGAGGGCCCAGAGCAAGGCGAAATGCGCCTCAGAGAGATACGCGGCGCTGGAGGAATCCATCAACGTTCATCGCCGCGCTGCCGCGTATGGGGCCAACGCTCGCCTTCTTGAGAAGCTTCCGCCTGCGACGGCCGTAGGGAGTCTCCTGCATCGTCTTCCGAAGTGGAAAAAGATAGCGGATGAGAATGATGCTAAAGCCAGGGAGCTGGATGACAAATCCGCCCCTGATCCTGACTCTCCTCCGCTTTCTCCTTGCAACCCTCCACCTCTCGATGCTAATTGGGCGTCTCGCTTTGTCGCTGGGGATACTTCTTCGGCTTCCGACGGCCTTGACGAGTATGGGACGAATGACGGGGTCGTCTCTTCTTCGGACGAAGCGGTACGGGGAGAGGAAATCCCTTAGACTTTCCTTTTTTTATATTTTACTTTTATTATTTATTATCTCTTAGTAGCTTTTGTAATTTCTCCAACAATCTTATCAATAAAGTAGCAGACTTTCTTCCTTCTTACCTTGTCGTTGCCGCGGCTGTTGCTTCTCTTGCGTTCTTTATTTTATTACTATCCGGCTATTCTCAGATTCCTTCTCGCAGGTCGATGAGGCTCCTCACGTTTCTTGTCCTTTGAGGTACGCCGAGGACGTGCTAGCCTCTTTACTCGATGAGAGCGACGAGCACTCTGCCATCCTCGAGGAGTTCTCGAGAGACCTGATAAGGCACACTTCTACCAGGCTCTTCGAGGACCCGAACGATGAGGCACTCCAAGCGCACGACAAGTTTGGAATCTCTGAGCCGATGGGGGCCCCTTCAGATATTCTGCTCGAGTTCATGAGGCGAGACCCTAAGCATTATGCCGCGGTGGAGAAGCTTCTAATGGATGTCCTGGTTGAGAGCGCGGAGTTCGTCATAGAGCAATCGCCGACAAGGTTGTTCGGGATGATTGACCTCCCTTTGCTCGTTTTGTAACCTACTTTGTGACTGTAGTGTATCAATTTGTAAAGAAATTTATCAATAAAGCCTGTGAATTTATAAATGTGATGTGTTGGTGAAGAAGTATGGGGATATGTATATTCCTTTTATTTTTTTGGGCGGCGGAGAGGTCATCGCCGGGGATGAAACTCGACGCGGCCAAGTTCCACGTGATGGCGTGTACACTGCTGGTTTCGTACGCGTCAAAACAAAGAACTTTGGTTGCGGCGATGAGCTTCTCGGTGACACCGGGCTCATCGCGGCATTTTTTCCTTTGGCCTTTTAGCCGTAGTATTTTTGTATGTTGGCCCTTTTTGCCGTAGTATTTCTTTTGTATGTTGGCCCTTTTCGCCGTAGTATTTCTTTTGTATGTCGGTCCTTTTCGCCGTACTATTTCTTTTGTATGTAATGAGTTGAATTCTAAAAGTAGGCAAATCTTTTTGTCTTAAAAGACGAGCCTCATTAAACCCTTCGAGTCCCCCAATGGGTGCGGCTCGCGAGGGAAGAGTTTTCCGTGTTGTATTGATAAGGCCGAAGCCAGGCATGTAGATCCCTAACAAACAGGGCCGGGATTCCCTTCTCAATAAACTTTACATGAAAACTTAAATGAAAAGCAGACTTAAAATCGAAAAGATGCCGAGAAGGATGAGTCGAAACGGAAAGCACTGATGACGCTTATTGATAAAACTTCTTCAAATGCTTGACGTTCCATCTTCTTATTACTTTGACCTCATCGGTGTTCTTGAGCTTGTATACTCCAGGCTTGACGATATCGGTAACGGTGTATGGACCTTCCCAGCTTTCTCCCAGCTTTCTTGCGTTCAATTCAGCCGTGTTCTAGAAAACCTTTCGGAGGACCAACTTGCCGACTCAGAACCTTCTGGGGCGCACTCTTTTATTGTAAAAGCGTGCGATGATGTTCTGATAGTTGGCGACGTGAACTTTGGCCCGCTCTCGTCTCTCATCGATGTGGTCGAGTTGATGAAGCAGGTTCTGGTTGTTAGCCTCTTCGTTGCTTGGTGCCCAAGATCGCCAAAAATTGGGGACTCCCACCTCCGTCGGGATCACCGCTTCCACCCCGAATGCCAAAGCGAAAGGAGTTTCACCGGTGGCTGAATGAGGTGTTGTCCGATAAGCCCATTGCACCCCTGGGAGTTCGTCCGCCCATAAGCCTTTCTTCTTGTCAAGTCGCTTCTTGATGTTATCGGTGATCGTTCGATTGACCGCTTCGGTGTTCCCGTTCCCCTGGGGATATCTTGGTGTCGAAGTGTTCAGCTTTCTCCTCCAACGTGCGCAGAAATCCCTGAACCTCTTCGAGATGAACTGAGAACCGTTGTCCGCGATGATCTCCCTAGGGAGTCTGAAGCGAGTAATTATGTTCTTCGAAACATAACGCTCGACGTCGGAATCCTTGATGTTGGCGTAAGACTCGGCCTCGGTCCACTTCGTGAAGAAATCCGTGACGACCAGCATGAACCTCTTTTGCCTCGTTCCGATCGGCATGGGACGACGATGTCCATAGAGCACTTCATGAAAGAGTATGGTACGGACACCACCAATAGCTCTTCTGTGGGACAATTGATTGTTGGGGCGTGTCGCTGGCATTTCTCGCACCTCTTGGCGTGGTTGATGCAGTCCGCGCGCATGGTTTCCTAAAAGAATCCCTGCAGCTTGGCTTTCTTTAGTAGGTTGCGTCTGTCAGAGTGGTTTCCGCATTCCCCGCTGTGGATCTGTTGCGTGACGTATTTCGCTTCCTTCTCGCCAAGACAGCGTAGGTAAGGACCCACGAGGCTTTTCAGGTAGAGCTTCTGATCCAGGATGGCATATCAGGAGCTCTTTGTTCTTATCTTTCTCGCCTCTTGTCGGTCCATGGGCAACTTCCCTTCGAGCAGGTACGTCTGGATAGGGGTCCTCCAATCTTCCTCTCCAGCGTCATCTACCATTCCTTGCTCTTCGTATTTGTCTTATTCCTCTTCTATGTCATGGATGTTCTCTTCGCCGGCTTCTAGGACCTTGTCGTCGCCATGGGCATTGTCTTCTTTGGCCCAGTTCCTTCGTCGCCCATTTTCTGCTTTATCTTGACGGGGCCTTCTCCCCTTTTGATGCTGGGTTTGTGCACCGTTTCCACTGTGATTGATCGAAGCTCGCCTACTTAGGTGGTTGATCCCAGACCTGCCAGGGCATCGGCGTGGTTGTTATCTCCTCTGGATACTTGTGTTAGAGTGAAGAAGTCAAACTTTCTTTCGAGGGTTTTGACAACCCCAGCGTAAGCCTCCATCCTCTCATCGTTCTTCTCGTATTCTCCGTTGACCTGCTTCACGACCAGCTGAGAGTCTGAGAAAGCATTCAGGTTTCTGACTCCGATGGCCAGAACAGATTGCATTTGAACGATGAGGGCCTTGTACTCTGCTTCATTATTTGTGGAACAGTATGCGAGACGATAAGATTTCTCCACCACTTTCCCCATCGGAGAGATAAGCCGAATTCCGATTCCCGATCCCGTCGAGGTTGACGATCCGTCGACGCAGAGACTCCAGGTGCCGGCCTCGTCGCTCAATTCTACGGGCTCCTTCGGTAATTCGATGAGGAAGTCGGCTAGCACTTGTGACTTCAGGCTTGTCCGTAGCTGGTATTCGATGTCGTATGCTCCAAGCTTTATCTTCCACTTTGTGATCCTGCCGGATTGATTTGGGCTCTGAATGATGGAGCGTATCGGCCTATCCGTCATAACGATGATAATGTGAGCCTGGAAATGGAAACGCAGCCTCTCCGATGCGTCGTACACGGCCAGCGCCAGCTTCTCGATTGTAGGGTATCTTGTTTCAGCGTCGAGGAGCTTCCTGCTAATGTAAGAGACCGCCTTCTGTTCTCCATTTTCTTCCCGCACGAGCACCTGGCTTATCGCTTGGTCCGACACGGCGATGTACAGGTAAAGCGGCTCTCCGGGCTCTGGCTTTGTCATGACGGGGGGTGATGAGAGATAAGCCTTCAGTGCTTGAAAGGCCTCTTCGCACTTGTCGGTCCATTCGAACTTCTTGTTCTTTCTCAAAAGCTCATAGAATAGAAGAGTCCAATCCGCCTGCCGCGAGATGAAACGTCTCAACGCGTTGATCCTCCCTGTCAGCTTTTGGACCTCTCGTCGATTTGGGGCGACGGCATGCTCTGAATGGCTTCAACTTGCTCGGGATTGGCTTTGATTCCTCGCCGAGTGACCATTTGACCTAGGAATTTCCCGGAGGAGACGCCGAAAGTGCACTTGGTGGGGTTTAGCTTCATCCGGTGCTTGTTGAGGACGCTGAAACACTCCTCCAAGTGCTCTACATGCATCACCGCCTTCAGGGACTTGACCACCATGTCGTCGATGTATACCTCCACGCTCTTCCCGATCTGCTCGTGGAACATCTTCGTCATCAACCTTTGGTACGTCGCCCCGGTGTTCTTCAAACCGAAAGGCATAACCTTGTAGCAATAGGTCCCTCTTTCGCTGATGAAGGCGGTCTTCTCCTCGTCGTCCGGATGCATCCTGATGATGGTAGCCTGAACAAGCGTCCATGAAACTCAGGAGCTCGTACCCGTAAGTGGCCTCCACGAGGCGGTCAATGTGCGGCATCAGAAAACTGTCTTTCGGGCATGCTTTGTTGAGGTCAGTAAAGTCGACGCACACCCTCCACTTGCCGTTTTTCTTCTTCACCACGACGGTGTTGGCTAACCACTGGGGGTATTTCACCTCCCGGATGGTTCCCATCGCGAGCAACTTGTCCACCTCGTCGTTGATGATCTTGTTTCGGTCGGAGGACATCTTCCTCCTTTTCTGTATGACATGCTTGTGCCCGGGGTCCGTATTGAGACGGTGGGTGACCACCGTCGGATCGATCCCTGGCATATCCTCGTGGGACCAGGCGAAGCTTCCTCAATTCTTCTTCAGGAACTTGATCAATTGAGCCGTGATCTCTGGTTCGAGTCCGGCGCCTATACCGACGGTCCGAGTTGGATCGGAGTCGTCGATGCAGAATTGCTCCACCTCTTCGAGCTGCGGCCCTCCCATTCTCTCTTCGGCG
Organism: Parietaria judaica; assembly: GCA_954871525.1. Classification (NCBI taxonomy): domain Eukaryota; kingdom Viridiplantae; phylum Streptophyta; class Magnoliopsida; order Rosales; family Urticaceae; genus Parietaria; species Parietaria judaica. The sequence continues at coordinate 8,564,734 of OX940868.1, forward strand.
GCTTATTGCTCTATGCCTTCAACGCTGAGGATCTTGGGAATCCCGGGGATTCCACCATTTCCCTTCTTCTTGCGCCGTTTCCTCCTAGTTGCCGCTGGTGGGGGTGGAGCAGCCGTAGCTAATTGCTATTGGCCGGCCAGCTTGCTGCCGCAGCACTCGGCCTTCTTGATCCCTTTAGGCGCGTTCATTGCCTTGTGGTGCATCATATAGCAGATGCGGTAGGCCTCGCTGCTTCCTCGGACTTCGTCGATGGTCCCTTCTTCTCGTCCTGGGAATTCGATGCATCGGTGGTACGTGGACGGGACCGCCCTCATCGAGTGAATCCAGGGTCTCCCCACGATCACGTTGAAGTGCGATCGTACGTCCAGCACCATGAAATCTGTCATCCGATGGACGGTTCCGGCGTAGACGGTGAGATTTATCGTTCCCATCGAGAGAGCCACATCTCCGTTGAAACCCGACACCTTACGTGGGCAGCCTCCGATGACGAGGCCCTCGATCATCATCCGTGATAGGCACTCGTATGTGATAACGTTGACCGAACTTCCGTTGTCCACGAGTGCTCGGGCGACGTCGCAGCCTCATATGTTGAGCTCCAGGACTAAAGCGTCGTCGTGCTCATCGGCGCAGACTTCGTCGTCGACGAATTCTATCGTCGTCTTCGGACCGGCCATTCTCACGTCTTCCCGATTGGGTTCCCTTACTCTACGGTGGAAGGCCTTTATGTTGTTGATGGAATCATCGCAAAAGCAAGATCCACCCATGATTAGATCGATCCTTGGCCTTGCAGACGGTCTTCTGTCGTTTGCGCGCTCCGTCGAGGCCTCTTCGATCGCGAGGCTCCTCTTCGGTGCCACCTCCTGGTTACCTCCTGCGCGCTGCAGAGGCGCCTCCTGTCGGTTTGGCCATTGATCGGTTGATGTTGTTCCATGGCTGGGAAGGATTCTGGGAGAGATTCTGAAACTCCCCTTGCTCGATCTTCCTCTGGATCACTCTTTTCCGGGTAGCGCACTCATCGGTCGCATGGCCATAATATTTGTGGAAAGAGCAACAATTGCTAATGTCCTTCGGCCACGTATTTCTCTCGTAGCCTCCTCGGCCGCCAGAGAATCCTCCCAGGATGTTAGAGAAACCTCCTCAGCCTCCGGAATAGCCTCCTCGGCCCCCTGAGGAGCCAATTTGGTTATCGGGGAAGTTTCCCAGCTAGGGGTTCCCTTGCTGATGACTTCCCGGCGGATGGCTCCCTTGGTTGTCGACGAACCCCCTTTTTTCGTCTACTTGGTAGACTGCGTGCCTCGGGATTTCCAAAGCTCTTCGCTCGTTAGGACCTTCTCGATCTCGTCGGTCTCTCCGATCTCCTTCCCTTCTCGTTCTGGATGATGACCCTTCTCGTCCGTCCGTGCTTTCCTTCTTCTCGGGCTTTGCTCTGCCCTCAGCTTCTTCTTCCAGCCTTTTCCTGATCGCCTTGTTCTCCTCCATATCGATGAAGATCGTCGCTTTATAGAGGGCATCTTCTATCGAGTGCGGCAACGAGACACACATCTCGTCGTTGAACGGGGACTGATAGTATAGCCTGTGTTTCAGGGCTTGGACCGAGACGATGTCGTCTATCTTCGGGATCCGGAACATGACGCTTTTGAACTTCTCCATGTACTGTCGGAGAGGCTCGTTCTTCCCTTGCTTAACGTCGAAAAGGTTCGACACTATCAACTCTGTCTGTACGTAGATGGAGAAGTGCTTCAAGAAGATGCCGACGAGCTCATCGGAATCGTTGATGGAGCCCGGTCCCAGCTTCGCGAACCAATCACTGGCCCGATCTTGCAGGCTAGCGATGAAAAGTCGGCAAAGGACAGCCTCCTTCCGGGTCTCTTCGCATCCGATGTGATCTATCGCGATCCGAAACGACTTCACGTGAGTATGGGGGTATGTCTCCTCCTTGTATGGCGTGAGCTTAACCTTCGGAAGCTCCTCCAACTCTATTCCTCGAATCCTCGCCGTGAATTGGGTGATCCTGGCCTCCCTCACCATTCTGTCAATTTCTGGCGCCGAGCTTGTCGCCTGATGCACCTGAGACGCAACATGTCCGAGTTTCGCCTCCATCTTCGAGGACATCAACGAGATTGCTTTAGCGACCTCTTCGGCCACCCTTGTCGCTACGTCCACCGTCGAATTATCCGGCGCGGACCCTGGCGTGTTCTCCGGTTGGCTCGCTGCAGCCAGAAGCGGGGGTGCGCCGGTGTGGAAAAGGTTTCTGATGAGTGATGGGGTTGACAGGTCTGCCAGTGTGTCCGCCGTCACCGCGCCTCCATTGGCACTTCCTCCAATTCCTCGTGCAGACGATTCCGCTGGTTGATTTACCGGGTGTTGTCTCTCCGCGCGCTCCAAGAAGCTCGCGAGGCGTCTGTTCTCCAGAGCCTGCTCTTCCAGCCTTCGAGCGGACTCCTCCGCCCTCCTAGCGGACTCTTCAGCTTTGTTCATGGGTTCTTTCATTCTTGCCACGGCGTCGGTCAGCTGTTGCTGCATTCTCTGCATGGCCTGATCCTAGGTAGAGCTATCTTCTTCGTCTGACATTCTTTTCCTTCTCTCCGATTTCCTGGCTGTGTGATAGAAAGAAACAAAGCCCCCTCGGTGAGTGCCAAAGTGTAGAGGGCGTTTTGGGACGCCTTACAGTCACAAGAATAATCGAAAGAACACAAATAATTATGAACACGAATACTGTTGATTTATCATGATTCGGAGAGGACCCGGTTTCTTCCGTTTATTAGCTTGGACAATCGGAGATTACACACTCTAGTCCTTGGGAAAATTGAGAATACTATGAATAAGCAAACTCAAGAACACAAGACTTTCTCTCAAACTCACGATTGAATGGTACTGGATGCCTTTAATAATGAGTTTACATGCATATTTATAGGCATTAGGGTTTCTAGATTATTCCCTCAAATCGTGTTAGGGTTTCCTTCTTTCTTGCTTTGATTGTTGCTGACCTTCCTTGAACGCGTTGGATATCCCACGAAATCCTCAACCGAACAAACGAATCTCCTTCTTCTTTGCGTTCTCGACTTACTTCCTCTTTTAATTCAATTGGGTTTTTCCGATAAGACTCTTCTTGGATAAGCCTTTGTCCGATGCGCTCTCTTGGGTGATAAGGTGCCTTCACGCTGGCAGGCTTTGATCTCTTTGGGCCTTATCGCTATTGGGCCTTGAACTGCTCTATCTTTTGATGGGCCTAGAATCTTCAAGTATCGTTGCCTCTATTCTTTGTCGTTTGTGCGTTGAACGACACTAAAAGTATTGATGGATGATTTGACAAAATATGACATTAACAAGTATTAAAAGGAAAAAGCGAAGAAAGGGCATGATAAGAAAATTCGAAAAAGAGAGTTCGAAGAGGGACAACAAGTCTTATTGTTCAACTCAAGGCTTAATTTGTTTCCCGGAAAGATGAAATCTCGTTGGTCAGGACCATTCCTCATTTCTATAGTTTTCTCTCATGGCGTGGTGGAACTACAAGATATCGAATCGGGGAGAAAATTCAAGGTGAGCGGTAAAAAAATCAAGGAGTATTTAGGAGGTCCAATCGATCGGGGAAAGACCTTCATAATGTTCCAAGATTCATGAAGACGAGAAAGTCATGCTGAAGACGTTAAATCAAGCGCTCATTGGGAGGCAGCCCAATTTAATAAAGATGCAATTTTTATTTTCTATAAGGTCCAGTTTTACGATCAAATTGTGACAGAAATGCTACTACATTTTGCAATGATATCGGGCTTCTAGAGAGAGAAAAATCAAAAAAATCAAAACGTGCGTTTCATTAATGGATGAAGAGCTGATGTCGTATTTTATGTTTAAAAAGAAAAGAAGAGGAAAAGCTCGATAGACCCACGAGCTTCAAGCCCTAGCTTGCTCTCTGACCACCGATCACCAACTCCGATGACCGTCACGCCGACCTCCGACCACCACCCTCTCGCCGCCAAACCATCAGCCACCGCTGACTCGCGATTTGCACTTCGTCGCTCACTGGGTTCACGCTTCTTCAGTTCGACCGCCGCAGACCCGCGACCTCAGCTCAACGCCGACCACCATGCGCACCAGCTGCTGCCGATCTAGGTTTGCTCATCGTCTTCACTGAGTTAATTCTGGGTTTGTTCTTCAGATTCTGGGTTTGTTCGAGTTTGTTCGTGAATCTATTCGTCGCATTCTGGGTTGTATTTTTTGTTTGCTCGTGAATCTGGTTTGTGGGTTGCTGCGAATCGTTGTACACCGTCGGCTGCTCGATTTATGGGTCAGCTTGCAGCATCGATTTAAGCCAAGAGATTTATGGGTTTGCTCGTGGGATGATTTGCTCGTGAATTTGAGATGCTCTTCGATTGGGTTTGCCCGCGTCCACAGAACAAAACCCACTCGCCATCGCCGATCAGCCCATCACCGCCGCACTGCTCATCCCCACGGGAGCACAGCACCCCCGCGCCCGCCGTCAGAACTGACATAGTCAGTGACCGACCACCACTGTCAGGGAAGTTTTTACAATCCCTTGACTCTTAAATTAATGTGTACCTTAAAGCTTTGATTACTGTTCAAATTTCATTTGAACATTGAGCGCGCCTGTGATCGAAAGATGCAGCTCTTTGCTGCGAAATCAGAGAGGACGACTAAAAGAGGAAAAATACCGTGAAGAAAAAAACCCATGAAAAAGAAACAGATATCTACCAAGAAACAACCTTTATAATAACCCAAGAAAAATGCTGTACTCATGATACCACTATGCAGCGTTACAATGGCCTTTCTCTCGGTTATTTCGTCTGTTTCTTCATAATCTTCAAATATTTGTGTACAATATCTAAGATGGTCAAGGGATTGTCTGGCCTAGATAATAGAAACTAGAGCTGCGGCTCGCGACTGCTGGGGAGGGATCGCGACGCGTCGCGACTCCTCTCGTCGCGATTCCCGCCTTGAAGTCGCGATTCGTCGCGACGTCCTCTCTCTCTCGCTCTCCCTCCCTCTCTCTGTCTCTCCGTCTCACACTATCTCTCTCTTGGCCTCATCGCGACCGATCGCGACCGGAAACTTTGCGACGCGTCGCGACGGCAGCATTCACGATTTTCGGCGACAAAATCGCGACGGGTCGCGACGTCGCCGCCCCCAGCTCTAATAGAAACGACCAACACAGTCTTCAGGCTTCCGCGACATTTTGGATATATTCGTGGCAATACTACAACCACCAGGATGATCATACACTCATATATCCTATGAATATTGTAATTTTAAAACTTAGATGATGAAACAACATATCACTTAGCTCAATAAGAAGAACATGGAACAATCCAACATCATCCATGAAGTTCCGGTCAACCTCGATGCGGTGCATGCTGTCCAGAAACATCTTTCGAGACTCCAATCAACTCTTTATAATTGATGCTCTCTTAAAACCGTGGTTCACCAATTATTGCGTGCTCTAAAAAAAACTAATATATGAGTTTTAAACATCATAGCAGTAATGAAGTAATGGATCGAGACGCGGAGGCCAAAAAAATTATCACTTCTAGAGTTCTCTATATATCATGGATGATAAAGATTCTTATCTTAAAATTCTCAATCAACAAAAGGAAATGAGGTGTAATATGGATATAATGTATTTTTGTTGGTCGCACCGATTGTCACACCACCCTAAACTTTTCTTGCTCTGAGCCATTGTGACCATACCGACTTCCTCGTCTTGTTGATTTACCGACTGCTCGTCCTTAAAACAAAAAAAAAAAAATTCAAACGTAGAAGACTGAAAAAAAAAAATACAAACTGCATGAATCAACTCATAATAGAAAAAATGATTACAATGCTTGATTGAGAAACATAAAACTTTAAAACTATATTTAAATATTTGAAGCATAAAAAATTACAAATAAAAAAATGATAAAATTTGTATATATAGAAGAAAAAAAAAACTTACCGAAAAAGCGACAAATTTGTTCTTGATTGTAGAAATTCCTCCGAAAATTCATCAAAAGGAAAAATAATGCCTTAAAATAAAAACAGTAATTCGGGAATGAAAACAGTAATTCGGGAAGCAAAAACCTTGGTCGGCAGCACGAGAAAGAGGTGCTCCGAAGACGTTCGCGGGGAGGGCTTCATGTTTTCTCGCTTGATCGCAGAAGAGAGACGATGACGGAAGACCTAATGAGCTCGTCCAATCAGCTAAGTCTCATAAATCTGTTGAAGGAATGAAAATGAAGAAAAAACAAAACCAAAAAGCTTAGAAACAATGGCTCACATTCAATTGTTTAACAAATTCTAACGCAAACGAAAACAGTAGTTCGGGAAACAAAAACCTCGGTCGGCAGCATGAGAAAGAGGTGCTGCGAAGACGTTCGCGGCGAGGGCTTCATGTTTGCTCGGTGCAAATAAATCAAATCAAACTCACTGAGAAAAAATGAAACGAAATTTGTGAAGAAAAAAAAAACCCGAAAATTCAACGAACTATTTCTTGATTGAAAAAATACACCACTTAAATATCAACAAAAGTAAAACCAATGCCCAAATAAACTACGGGAAATAAGACATTCAAAGGAAAGGCAACGACATATTTCTTGATGGCATAAATCCTCTTAAAAAAAACGCAACAGAGGAAAACCAAACTCCGGGAAATAAGAAACTTACCGGAATCGGGATGACCTTATGCTTATAAAAGAAATCCCCTTCAAAATTAACGGAAGTATAAATGATGACCAAAATCAAATCAAACTCCCTGTAAAAAAAGGATAAACAATGCCCAAAAAAAATTGAAATGAAAACCCTCATGAATGAAATCGAAAATCAAATTCAGAAAATAAGAAACCAAAAAAACAGGGTTAAAAATCAGCAAAAACATAAGAAATTAAACTCCGGGAAATAAAATTTAACTCACTGAAAAATACTAAAATTAAAATCCGGGAAATAAGAAACTACCGAAGCGCAGCGACCTTATAATTCATGACTAAAATCAAAACCCAAATTCAGAAAATCTCCAAAATACAGGAAGGAAAAAAAACAGCAAAAGCATAAATATTCTAGGGAATTAACGAACTATATGTAAGGAAGACGGAGCGAAGCATATCTGCGATGGATGTGTTTCTCCGGCTTGGCTCGCTCGGTTGCTACCGCGCTTGCGTGGAGAGCTTCATTTTGGTTGGATTGGTATCGTCTCAGAGATAGGCGATGCGTCGCGTAAAAAAAATCGAAGAGACCAGCAAAGCTCGCGTGGAAGAGAAATGAGATAATTGAAGAGGCTAAGAGAGGGAAGCTCGATGGGGGAAAACGAATGTAGAAGAGTAAGAGGCACAAATGAAGTTAATGGAATTAATGTAGCACTCATCTATTAATTAATGTAATAATTAGCACCTATCTATGATTCCACTTGTTGTTTTGAATGTCATGTATCGAATGTATTTGAAAGTAAAAATAGTAGAAAAATAAATCAAAATTAGTGAAATTTTAGAATAAAAGGATTCTTGATTTCCAAGCTTTCTAGACAATGAATTAATTATGGTGATATCTTCCTTTATAGATTTTTATAGATTACTAGTGGAAGGTACCGCGATTCGCGCGGTGGCGACAAAATTTATTATTGAAATTAAATGAAAAAAAAAATTATCAATCTTATTTTCTTAATTGTATTTGAAGCCCGGTGTCGATAAAACATGTTATTTACGTTGGATGAAAAATAATCAATATTATTTTTTAATTGTATTTTAATCAAAATATCAAGATCCACATCTAATATAAAAAAATGGTTTTATTTTATTGATGTTAATTACTTAAACTTTGTTATATATATAAACATTGTAAAATCCTCAATTAAATATATAGAGAATTCTAATAAACACCTTAGTGTTTATGCGTTGCAGAAAGAAAAAGTATTGGTGAATTAAAATGATTTTTTTAAATCAATTTTATTATTTAGATTATAATTGTTATAAAAAAAACCCAACATCCATGTGTAATAAATGAGAAGAAACTAAAAATAATTATGACAATATATATGACATGTATGTATATATTTATATATATATATATATATATATATATTTTAGTGTATGAACAGTTTTCTCAAATTATTATAGTGATTTTCATTCTAATTAAATATACATGAGAATTATGGTTTTAATTCTAATCAATATACATTAAGCATCCATATTGTGTGACTATCATATTCTGTGTATGCTATTATGGTTTCTTGAGATACTTGAGATAGAAGAGTATTCAAGTAGTGATTGAATTTCTTTATCTCGTGTTAATAAATACGCACGTGAAATTTTAGACCAAAATCTAGTTTATTTCCAAATAATATTAAAAAATCATAGAGTATATATCTTTCTACTCTTTCAATTTCACTATGTCATATAATTCGGTAAATTTTTCTTTTATATAGATAAGTAGACTTGCATTGCACGTAGCGCATTGATATACAAAAATCGCTTATAAATTTGAAAGAAAATATTGAATATATTTTCTTTAAATTATGTTTTGTAATTGAAATAACATCAAATTCAATAAGTTCTTTCTCTTTTGTAATTTTATATGTGTATTATATGTGTTTTTTTTTCTTTCTCTTTGTCTTTTTTCTTGGCTTGTGAGTAAGTATTGTTCTTATACAATTTATTGGTAATTATATATACATTCAATGTATAAGACCAAAATACTGATGAAAAGCACATAAAAATCAAAGGAAATGTATCGCCGTCATTAATATTCTTTTCTTAAGGCATTTTTACAAAATTAAAAAAAAAACTAAATAATTATAAAAAATGCAATAAAGCCAATATCTAAGTTGTAATGAAATTAGTGTTAATCTTGTTTTTTTTCCTAAGAAAACAAAAGTATCCCATCACTTAGGATAAAAAAATCTTCTTTTTTTTCCAAGAGAAAAAAAGTATCTACCATCACTTAGCATGAAAATTTTAAGATGATCAAGGAATTTTTTTTGTCATTGTGCATCCTACTTTCAGTTGCTAGTTGCTACTTTGTGGATAACGTCACTGTTCAAGAGAAATTAAGCATGTTAGAAAGTATTCAAATTTTGAAAGTGAAAAACAAAATATTATTAAAATAAAAGAATGACTAATAAAAAATTTAGAGAGAAGCATAGTATTGTTATATGTGTATATATATATGTTTGAGAGAGTACTGTTATATTATTGTATGTTATAAAATTTAGTTTTTAGTTCTGGCCAAAGTGAAAATGAACAATTGATTCTCAAAAATACTCTTTAATAGAATTTTGCTACTTTGTTCATCTGCAATTCGATTAGTCCTGAATGAATCTAAAGATTTAGGAATATAGACGTATATAATACACAAAAAAAGACCATAAAACTTTTAGCATGCCCAAAATATGACATAAATCACACAATATGTAGGATTAGGAATGAAAAAACCAATCAATAAATATAGGCGAAAAATCTTGAGTCCAAAAGTTCTTAGTCTCTTGAATTAATTCCATGGTCTCCCTCCAGTTTTTTTTTTTTCTTCTTCTTTTCTTTCTTTCTTTCTTGTTATTGCTAAAACCTGTACAGGAAAATCAATTGCATACTTGCTAAAAAATTAAGATCCTAACAAAACTACGTGCATATCTATAACAAAAAATAAATGATGAAAAATATAAAAAATAAAAATAAGTCACTTTGTTAACATGGAAAGTATTAAATTTTCTTTAATAGAAAATTAAAATATCTATTAAAAATAATGAAATTGTAAACAAAAGAAAGAAATGCACTGATCGAGAGATCTAGGTATAAAACGCAAAAACAATCGCGCAAGAGAGCATTGAAAACACTACTAGATATCAAACCAAACCTGAAAAACAAAAACAAAAAATATCCAATGTCAAACATCAATCTATATGATTTACCTTAGATAGAGGGAGGTTAGAACTTACATCATCCTCTGACACTCTAGTGACTCTTAAGAGTTAAGACTTAAGACTAAGAGCATAGTGCAATTTAGAGTTCCAGGTGAAAAGTAAAAACTGGAGGAAGCATTGATATGAATCGTATGATTGATAGAATGGCCATCTAAAATTCTCAACAGCGATAAGTTTCTTAATGATAAATAAAATAAAACATGTACTATTCATTCATTCATCTTATATATTCTTGGGTAGAATAATAGTCTCGTAAAATAGGGTGAAATATAATGACATACGTTTTGATCATGAAGTGAAATTACAAAGACACAATAACACCTCCACTCATTAATTAATGATAATATGAATAGCCATTTTGGTTAGCCGATTAATGAAATAACACCTCCACTCATTGAGTTTTATTTAAAAAGATTGTTAAAATATGAAAAATTAAGATTTTCAAGTCTTTTACTTCTCTATTTTAATAAATGATAATGATTTTTTTAATTCTAAATTCTAAAAAAATAGCATTTGAGCATGTCTATAGTAGAATTATTTTTTAAAAAAAAATTGTCATCATGCTTTGATATATGTATATATACATAGATTAAGCGATTAATGTATATGTAACTAATAAATAAATATTTATATATATATACATGAATATGGATTAAACATACAAATTATGTGTGCACGTGTTTTTTTGTTTTAATTTTTTTATGGAATTAAAATTATTATTAACTTCTTTTCAAAGTACAATTATCAAGTCTAAGATGATAAAAAGAAGCAAAACGCAAAAAATTATATCAAATAAAAAAAAAGGAAAAATATATACGTTTAAAAAGTTTATATATTTAAGTTACATGTACTTAAGTGCAAAATAAATACTTATGTCTAACGAAAATGTTAAAAAAAATCTATTGTAATACTATTTATTGTGTTGATGTAGTGGTGAATAATGGATAGATTTTGAATAAAAATAAATCTAAATTTGACAAATTTTAGAATTGCATAATTCTCTATTTTCAAGTCATATAGAACATTAATTTATTGTGGATAGATTTTCCTTTTATATATATATATAGATTATTGTTATTCACATGTTCACTCATTCTTAATATACTTAATTTCATACACTTAGACGCACAAACACACACATATATATATATATATATATTTTAGTAATAGAAGATCAAATCAATAGCGATTTTGTCGAAGTAAAAATATGTGTTTATATTCTTTTAAAAGAATCTATAGATATTCAAGGAAATAGATGCACTTAAAATGAATAAAAAAACTTAATTGAATGTGCAACTTTTTAATTAGTGTACTAATTTTAATGTATCAAATAACATTGTGTAAATATTTAACTCTAATTTTTTCTTATATCTATTCTGTATATTTTAATAATTCTTCCGTATTTTTATCATAAGTTTTAAAAATAAAAAGTATATACATATAATGCCCGTCTAAAAAAAATTCGGCCCCCGGCCCCCTACTAAGAAATCCTGGTTCCACCACTGGCTAAGAAGAATTTGAAGAAGGCAATTAAACTTTTTATGAAGATTTATTATGACAACAAAGCTGCAATTTACTTACAATCTTGTATTACCTGACGTGTCCTAGCATATCAATATAGAAAAACACTTAATAAGAGATTAATAAGAGAGAAGAATGAGAACGAGACGATATGTGTGCCATTTCTACGTACGAAAAACAAGTGACCGATATATTCACAAAGAGACTTCTCAAATGTCCTTTCTAAGAACTCTTGAACAAGCTTGCTATGATCGATTATGAATGTCTAAAATCCATTCTCTAGATGTCATATACAAATTAAGAATTTCAAGAAATAATACATTTCTTTTCCGTAACATTGCCGCAAAAAAAAAAAAAAAGAATTTGGAATCGTTCAACAAAGCCGCATTAGTATGAAATAGATATATTTTGTTGAGTAAATAGAGAAATAGGTTTTTGAAATTGTTGTGGGTCATTTCTCCCAAATCCATTTCGGCCCAAAACGTCCATCAGAGGCTCATATCTCAAATACGAGAAGCCCAAAAGGTGCGGAAACAATTTTTATTATTAAAATAAAAATTAAATGAGAAAATGCACCGTCCCCATTGCGTAAGGAAGCGTCAGAACGCGCCACCACAGCGTGTCGAAGAATATGACCACGCTGCGTCAAAGGATATAAATGCTCCGTCGCGCTGCCACGCTGACATACAACAGAAGGACTAAAATGATAATATTTTACTGTGCATAGGCCCCCGACCCCTCTATAATAAGAAGTTGTTTTTTTTCAAATGGTTACTCATTCAAACACTCTCTACAACTATATAGCTTTGTTTTCTCTCTCTTATTGTTCAAAATTTGTGGTGTAATCTCGTGCAGTACTAATGAGTTAAAAGAGGAATGCAAAGTTTGAATAAAATTCTAAACACCTAAACACATTTCTGATTACTATTATATTATCTAGTCTTGAGAAAAGAAGAAGGAAGAGTACGTCGGAGCTCATGAGACTAAAAACCCAAAAAAAGACTCTAATTAATCCACTTACTAGGCCTTAGTGGGCTTCAAGTTAAATTGGTTGATTTGTATTATATGGGAAACGAATCGAAAAGTCCAACTGTGACAAAAATAAATAATACATTCCATGTATGACCCACAAAACTATATATGATTCAATATTTGATCTTGTTAATGTTAGATTATATTAACTGATCACGTAACTATTCTCCCATATCGGACTATGATAGATTTTAAGTAATCTTGCAAGGGGAGGTTGAGATGAAATTTTGTAGGAATTTACATGAAATTTAGGGACTATAATAGATAAAATAAAAAACAAGCAAGTTTAGGCTAATTGTAACTCCACTGCACCACCATTAAAGAGACCACATGTTTCAATGCCTATGAGACTCAAATGAGTGCCCTTTTTACATATGTAAAGTTGGCCAATAATGTCACTTGTTCTTACACTTAGTATATCAAGTAAATGCGAGAGTGCATTGTAACCTTGATTTATAGTGCCACCTCATTAAAAAAAAATACATAAAAAAAAGGTAGGGATAGTGAGTGCAGTGTGACACGTGGAAGATTAAAATTAGCCCTCCGGAATGTCAATTTTGGTTCTTGCATCTTTTCATCTTTAGTGATGAAAATTATATCTTGTTTTATTGAGGCGTAATCTTATATGTTAGATTGTCCTTTTGGTTTGTCTATGGTATATGTGATGGTAGGTAAAGTAGTTTTAGGAAGAATTTGAAGAAGGCAATTAACTTTTTTTGAAGATCTATTATGACATTAAAGTTGGAATTAGCTTACAGTCTTGTATTACACGACGTGTCCAAGCATATCGATATAGAAAAACACTTAATAATAGAGAAGAATGAGAACGAGACGATTTGTGTGCCATTTCTTTGTACGAAAAACAAGTGACCGACATTTTTCTTACGATAAAATCTACCTCTATCGTTTAATAAGTTGAGCTTCAATAGCCAAAGGTCCAATATCCTCACAAGCCTAGTCAACCAAGTCAGAGGAGATCATTTTGGACCAAGCGACAAAGGTCCTAAGCGATGAGGAAGCATGCTGCGATGCATCGTCGATGATGGTTCAGCGAAGAAGATCATCGCTAGACCACAAGGACGACGAGGAGAGCAGCGACGAGGTGTATCATCATCAACAAGGACAATAACTACGAAGGCAAAGACGGAGGCAGAATCAAAGCAATCAGCGCGGCGTAAGCAACGCTCCAGCCAATCGGCGACGACAGTTACGCCCATAATTGCAGCCATGCAATTATGACCATTATGAGGGAATCAAACGCAATTGTAACATCTCAATTATGAGGGTTGATTTGGATATCTTAGCTAAGTATAAATAGAGGGCTAAGGCTCATCATGTACAAAGGATCGCACATTTTTGCACCATCAATACACGCATGAAAATACTTTCTCTTCCAAGCACAATCACTCAACAAACAACCCGGCTCGTTTTCTCGAGAACACTCATTTCTTTCGACGTGATCTAGTTTTAACGGAAAGAATCGAGCTCTAAGGTAATCTAAACTCGGAATTACACCCCCGTAACTGCGCGACTGCAGATGCCGATTTTTGACCTCAACATGCATATTCACAAAGAGAATTCTCAAAAATCCATTTTAATAACTCTTGAACAAGCTTGCTATGATCGATTATGAATGTCTAAAATTCTTTCTTTAGATGCCATATTGCAAATTAGAATTTCAAGAAATAATTCCTTTCTTTTTCTGTAACGGAGCCGCAAAAACAAAGTCATTCAACAAAGTCGCACTAGTATGAAATAGATAGAGTTTGTGGAGTAAATAGAGAAATAAGTTTTAGAAATAATGAAATAAGAGGTTTAAAAACGCAGATCTTCAACATAAGCCGCGACTTGGAAATAGATTAGTTGTAGCGTATAACATTTGACGACACATAAAAGTTTCGTAAAAAAGGCACGCTGCGGCATAGTTGTATTACGTTGCAGGGGAAAGTGAATAAGAAAAACCGAGCGTCTGTATAATTTTACGTTCAATAAGCCGCGGTGTACCGCAAATACGTCGTGACCGTTTTGCGCAAGCCGCGGCTAAAACTGGTTGACAACAACCCGTGGCTACTGTAATTTTCAATGTTCAATAAGTCGCGGCTGTTTAACAGAATGTCGCGCTTTGTTCAACAAATTATGAAAAGAATCGCGCTTTGAAAAAGTCGTTGCATCATTACGTTTTAAAGTTTAATTTTATTTATAATTACTTTAAAATAAATTATAAACATCTTATATAAATAAATAATTATGTTAAAAAAACCTATTCAACATAGTAATATAAACAAAACAAACTGATTTGTTCAACAGAAACTAATTAAACACAATTATTTAACATAAAATAACAAACCCATTATTAATAAACTAATACACTAAAATAAAACGAAAACATAATAAACATGATAAACTAATCGTTCAACATAAAATAACAAAGTAACTAATTGTTCAAATATAATTTAAAACGTAACAAACAAACAAAAAAACATATATGAAACAAGATATTTTTCACGTGTCTTCATCCATTCTGTCGCCGGGGCAGCTCCCAGCTCATTACAAGGACGATAGTTGGGATACCTCGCTAGCCAGACCGGTGTTGATATTATTTGGTGGCCAAAAATAGAGATCTTGACTTTATCGGTAGTTGTTGTCATAGCAAATGGACTCGTTGATGTGGTGCAAACTGTGAGCCACAAATTTCCTTATAGGCAGGTCTTCATATGTAAACTCTGGAACCGGTGGGGCAGATACAAGGGCGGCAGCATGTTGAAGCTCGTTCATAGGCGCTTCGCGATGGTATTCCCGTAAAGTCTTAATCCAGCCCTCGTCATTTTTATCCCGATGCCCAACTCGTGTCGAGGGGGTTCTCCTAGACATAAACTTTCAAACTTAATCAAGATTAGTATCAATGGAACAATAACATATAAATTAAGTAAATGACAGTGTAATATTATATAACACATACTCCAGCATTCGCGCAAAGAGCTGTAATAAGGAACATGATTCAAAATGCGTTCTTCCTAGTATCGTAGTCAATATGGGTCATATGGTGAAAAATTTCCAAACCGACATCAATGTTCATCAACCCCTTCACCGAGGCATAGATTAGCAAATGACTAATTAAATAGGTATGCTGTGGGCGTATGGAAAAATCTATCGATTTTCGTAAGATTATAAAAATTAATGCCTGATCACAACATCAAACCTGCAGAAAATGGGTTACCGTGGCGTATCGTTGGCCTGCCTCGGGCTCGAGAATGCTATTTGTTTTTGTATTCTACCCTCATCAAGGGTAATTTTGTAATTCACTCTTCTAGACTATACGCAATTTTTTAGTATAGCTTAACTAATAAAATCAGAAAAATTATTCCCTAATATTTTCACACACACAAACATAATATATATATATATATATATATATATATATATATATATTGCAGAGACATTTATATATTTATTTTTTTTCTTCGTAAAAACGCACATTTATAATGGTCGCAACTAACAAGGTGATATCTTCGCATACCCAAAAGCTGGCATTCCCAAACACTACGCGATTTTTATGATCAATTTCAAGAATTAAATAGATTAATTATAAGATACGCGATTTTTATGATCCATTTCCAGAACTAAATAGATTATTTATAAGATTCAGTATATATAAACAGCTAAGCGGGAATGTATATAGCGATCCACAATATCTCGATATATAAAGAATAGAACGAAGTGAAGCTTATAAATATATTGAACATTCATGTATGTAATATGTCTAAACGTGTAAATATATATATATATGTATATATATATGTATATATATATATCAAGGTTTAATATAATCGAGAAAAACGATCGACATATCTACCGATTTTCTTTTTCAGAGAAATGCGAAACAATTTTTTTATCGTTTCACTGTCGTTTTACCAAATTTCGCAAAATTCCTGCGGCATACTCATTTTGCTGCCCAAATGTCATTTTTGACCAATTAAACTTTAAGCAAAAATAATTATGTTTGCCCACCTCGCCTCGCCACACCATGTCACGGTCGGTCAGACAGTGATGCGCGTGTGTGGACTGGTGGTGCATTTGTGTGTCTCTCTCGTCCACAAAATCGTATGACTCTTACATCTCCACGCCAATTCCATGGTATATAAACCATTCGAAACTCTTAGCAATGTGGGACTCTTTAGTATTCAACTAATAAAGTGACTTAATATTATACATTTCACCTACATATTTAAATTAGAAATGTGTTTTGTTGTATACAATTATGTCTTCTGTTATTAAATATTTTTTTTAAACCTATATAAATATCTTCCCTAAATACTCAAAAATATTTTCCAGAATATCCGTCCAAAACCCAATTGGCATGCGGTACGCCCATAGAAAATGTGCGATATTTTTGGCATGTTGTATGCCCATGGAAAATGTGTGGCATATTTTGGCATGCGGGATGCCACTTTTCTCCGATTTGCCCATCGACAAACAAGACATCCGTAGAATAGAAGTTGCGAAACAAAATCGGCAAGCGGCATTTTAAACCTTGATATATATGTATATACACAAAGATATTGTTTACTATAGTAATTAGATACAATAATTTATATGTTAACTTTAAGCAGAGTCAGCTTTAGGTATAGGCGAGCTAGACCCGTGACTAAGGCGCACCTATTTTTTTATTTTATTTTTTAAGAATTCTAATGTATTTTAAGTAATGAATACATTACTGAGAATTTTATTGACCGGCTGCCGTCTACAAAGATATTTTAACGTTGAGGATAAACAGTCTTGTTGAATTTAATGAAAAAAAAATTCGAATAAGGTTTTGGATTATAGCCCGCGATTTTATATTTTTTGTTTTTTAGAACTTTTTTTATAACAAGGCAGTTTCTTTGTCTCAAGTTTGATCTATGACATTAAAATTAGTGTGCGTGACAATTTTATATATTATATGTCATTTTGCTAACTATTCTAGTAATTCATTTTTTTCGAAATATTAAGTGCTATTATTTCTAAGTTTAATATTTATTATAAGAATATTCGTTTTCTTTATTGTGCGACTTATATTGGATCCGTGCATCAAGCTGGGAAAGTTACAAGACATACTTGATAGGATGGAGCTACAAGACAGAGGACTGCCCAAATACAATGTGGAAGATGTGGGAGCCCTACCTCAAGGACGTGAGGAACCAACTTGTAGAATCACTGACAGAGTAGTCTAAGGACACGTACATAAGCGATCTACTGGTAACACATGATAAAGGCACAACGTGCTGGATGTCTCGGTATCGATCTGACACCGATCCTTGGAGTTATGTCATGTATTTCAGATTTATCTGTCTAAACCAAGGTTCAACTTACCGATGTTACCGATAAATTGGTTACCGTTTTCGGCGGATTAATCGATAGCTTACCGATTAACCGACAGAAAACTTATAATACTGTAGCTTATCGATTACCGATACTTTTCTATGATTATCGACAGATTATCGACACTTTTAGATACTTTTCGACGGAAAACTTATAAAATATTTTTATAATATCATACCACAAAATATATGTAAATAAAATCATACACACATATAATTTCATCACAAGTCTCAAATCTAAGACAGTAATAAAACATAGTCTCACAAATCTCAACTATCAAACACATAGTCTAAAAACTTAAACACACATAATAGATAGATAATACTCAGACCAACTTCTCCGACTTAAAAAAAACGACGATCCCCTGTGGGCTTCCATAGCACTGCGGGCACCACTTGCTTCTAGATCCATGTTGAGATATTTGTTCCAAAACAAGTCATGCACGTTCGAAGTGTGTACGATCTCCTGAGCGATATTTTTGTTTTTATCGGTGCTGGCCAAATGTTGTTTCTTTCTTGTGATTCCGCCATCTTTGATCTCCTTCCCGCAGTAATTGCATTTGAAGCCTGAATTGTTGCTCGAATCCCCATATGAAGTGCAATGCTCTCTCGCAACGTTGTCTTTACTCATCTTTAACCTAAATAACAAGAATAATTATGAGAATAGTTAAACGCAGCAAGACAAATGGCAATAACAGGTACTTTTGCCGCAAAATATAATTCTCCTCAAACATGAAATTAAATTCCACCAAAAATCTCACATTATTATAGTAATAATTATTTAATGAAAGCTAACAACATGAAAAGTCACTAGATTCCCTTTGCAATAAAAAAAGATAAACTTAAAGAGTTTTGCACAATTATAAGAATAGCCGAATTATTGTCAAATCTAATAATAAACTACACCAAAATATCATATTATTATTTCAAAAAAATATTTCATCTACAAAAACACTAAAAAAATGAGTAGATCACCTCACAAATAAAAAAAATTAACTTAGAATACTTTTGCCGCAATTATGAGAAAATTGGATTTAAACTCAAATATGTAAAAAAAAATCACCAAAATCCGAGATTAATATTTCAATAACTGATTAATGAAAGAGAAACATAAAAAAAAATTGATTAAATTACTACAAAAATTTTAAAATATGAATTTCAATACTTTTTATTTTTAACATAAAAAAACCCAAAAAAATATTGTAATCCTGATATTAAAGACCTCAAAGCCTTTCTTTCCTTTGTCTGTTGGCCCTTTACTTCCCCAAAAATTCATATTTCTTACTAAATACAATATTTTAAAGGCATATACAAATAATAAATCATAAAATATCTATATTTTTAGCATATTTCAAAATTCAAAACTTTGTATACTTTTGCCTAACAAGCATAAAAATCCGAATTTCCTCAAAATATAACAAAATAATTACAAATAAAGTCATGGAAACAAGTTTTCAACAACATATATTCATAAAATTGCAAAAAAACAACTCAAAATCACAAAAGTGCCAACCTTTATCAATGTCCAAACATAAACTCATGAATAACTCACCCTTTATTTTTCTAACTTATGCCAATCATCTCAAATTCGTGTAAAATAAGTAAATATCAAAGAAATTTTTTAAGAAACATAGATCTATGATTATAACTCATAAATATATCCAAAAGTTTGAATTTTTTTTGGACAAATTCGATGTAAAAAGCTTAAAACCAAACTTTGCAAACTTTTGCCACACAAACAATTTCTATTGAAAAGCTTGATATTGGCCGAAAAGAGGAGACTTACCAGCTCGAAAATCGCCGAGATGTATAAGATTTGGGCTGTTGGAGGTGAGAAGAGGCGAGAACCCTAGAAAATGGTCGAAATTTGGTATATATATTTGCCCTAAATCTTTTTTTAATTGCACCAAAAAGACCCTTTTTATAACGTGTTTTACCGGTAATCGATTGTTCTTCGGTTTATCAAAAAGCTCGATAATCGTCGAAAAATGGATAAAACGGTAAGTATTATAGCTGGTAACTTACCGGTAACTACCGGTAAGCTCGATAATCGTCGATTATCGACGATTATCGTTGGTAAGTCGAACCATGGTCTAAACCGACCCGAGTTTAGGTCATAATGATTGTTTTATTAGGTAAATGTGTAGAATAAAATATGTTCATTATGGACTAAGCCTGAAATCGTGTCTAATACCACGACTCCTATTATTCTATCCGCTTTTACGAAATCCAAATATTAATTAAATGGTCCTGATCATTCTTATTCAATTTTTATCATAAAAAAATAATTCATTATCTAACATGAATTTGATATAGGGTTTTAGAAATTATATAATTATGTAAACAATAAATAACACTAACCTCATTCGCTTTAATTCGGCTGTGTTCTCTGATTTCTGAAACAGCTTCTACGATTTTCATTCTGTTAATTTCTCCCAAAAGTCTTCCGATGACCATGAAACCTTCAAGCTCAAACCCGGATCGGAACTCCGACTTTCCCTAAATTCAAAATTCATAGAGAGAGAGAAACTCGAATTTTTGAATTTCTGACTTATGACTAATGATTTCTAATTTCAAGTTTAGCATATTTACAGGAAAATCCAAATCATAACCACCTTGAGATATTCTCTCATTATCTTTTTTTAAATTAAATAAGATAATGAATAATATCAAATCTTATTAAATCTTTATCCAGAAAGATTTAAATCTAAAGATAAGATAACGAATCTTCTGAAATCTAATCTTCCAAGATTCATATCTCCTTATTATTTTCAAATTCTATATATAATATATATTTTATTTTTATTTCAAAAATAATAATTAACCGTGGTTTCATAAAATCATATTTAGGGTTATTCAAATCTAATGTAAATCTATTTGATTATAACTAATTATTAATAATAAATATTAATAATTAAATCCAATAATCAAATTCTGTTTCAAATTCGCAAATCCAATAATCAAATATTAATAATCCAATAATTTATATATTAATAATAAATATTAATAATTAAATCCAATATTCCAGGAAATAAATCCCATATATAATTATGTTTCAAATTCGCAACTCTATACAAACCATAATCTGGCTTTTACTCGGAATACTGGTTTGAGCATAATTCTCGCTCCGTTCATCAGAATGATGCGATTCAAATTTCTGACTTTCTAGAATTCGATTTCCCATAATACTGTGATTTTTTTAGGTGTCAAATTCCAATTATCAAGTTTTCATTTTTTCAGGTTGTACCAAAACTTTGGTACTTTTGCCACTTAAGCTAAATAGATATTTCATGACCTAGATCTTGAATATAGTCTAATTGGATCCATTCCATATTCAACAAATAAATATTTAATACAGTATCACTCTTATGAAGCTAGAAAGGGGACTAATAGACATATTACTCAAGCTTAGGTGAAATGAAGAAATTTCACAGACTTCAATTACATTTCACTATAGCTCGAAGTTGAACACACTCTTGATTAATAATATAATATATAATCTTGACACAAGAGTCCATCGATACAATCAGATACTGGTAATCGTGATTGTCGTATTTATTATGATTCTCATCAAAGGGTACTAGCTCCCGTACTACCCTTTAGTGATATTACTGTATTATATGAATCTTGCAAACTACGCACTTATTGGGTTATCAAATGAAAGTGAGTACTTATTTGTTTCCCACGAGTACAAACTACTCACTTTATTATATGAATCATACAAACTGCTTGTATTGTACATAAGTACTTATTTGTTTCCCACGAGTCATATTAAAGAAATCATAAACTTGTTATCCATATATGCATCCATGCAACTTGTCCCGGACAACCTTCTGATTCCAAAATAAAAGTGATTAGGAATACCAATGCACTATGTTACAGTCAAATCAAAGATTATGTGAGTTTAACTGTACAAGTCCATGATACTTAGGAATTCAACCGATTCCATCCAATCATCATTGTGACTGAAAATTACTTTCATCAATGACGGTCTTACTTGATGATTTTAGGGGTTAAGTCTGCCCGTCCGGTATGGAGACACTCCAATACGTAGTGAATCTCAAAAGTGCGGGACCAGCACCTGATCCGGTAATAGATCATTACCTAAGGTATTTTGAGTTCACTAATCGTTTTTTCCAATTAGAAGCTCCCACTTTCTAATATAGCCATGAACATTATCTTTAAGCTCTTAACTTATGCAAGTCAAACCTCCTTACACATAGACTCTGTGTGATGGTGTAGTATAATTGTAAATTGTATATAGAATTTTGGGACGAAACATTTAATTTTATAACATTTAATTTTACCCTTTCCTGAGTTCCTCTAAACCCCCTTTCGTCAAACCCATTCGTGAAACCCCCTTCATCTGCGAACCCAGCCCTTCGGCGGATCTTGCCTTCGACGAACCTAGCCCTTTGGCGAAGCTTGCCTTCGGCGGAGCTTGACTTCGACGCAAGCTCCGACGAACCCACCCCTTCGGCGGAGCTTGCCTTCGACGAACCCAGCCCTTTGGCGAAGCTTGCCTTCGACGGAGCTTGACATCAACACAAGCTCCTACGAACCCAGCCCTTCGGCGGAGCTTGCCTTCGACGGACCCAGCCCTTCGTCGAAGCTTGCCTTCGACACAAGCTCCTACAAACCCAACCCTTTGGTGGAGCTTGCCTTCGACGAACCCAACTTTTATTCGGCGAAACTTGCTTCTTTCCTTAATCAAGTATTTCCTCAATCCATTTTTTAGAGCTATCAAAATGGAAGAGAAACATGGCAGTCATATTTTGGCCTCTGTATGATTTTTTTTCTGGTATATGTGCTTTCTATGTGCATGCTTGATGATATCAAAAAGGATGTTTGGGATGGTTTTGTATGCAAAAATTGCAGTGATATATGGTCGATGTTATAAAATATGATGTATGACTATGTTTTTTGTCATATATTCATGTTATTGTGTAACATATATTGTCGATCATTTGTCTAAGTGATTCCAAAAGCTTTGGTTTGTGCAACTCTGATTGTTTTGAGTCAGGATTAATGTTATTGTAAAGGGTTAGTGCACAATAGTCTTGCTTAGAAATAAGCCCAGTGTATAGTTCATGCTTGCTTGCTTGATTGTGTAATGGAAAGTGGAAAATCTGAGGTCAATTCCAAGCTTTCCATGTATGAAGGATAAGACGTTTTTCAGTGTTTTAATGGACTGAAAAACACATAAACAAGCTGTATTTTATTCTTTTACGGACTTTGTTGACACATAAACAAGCTGATTAGTCAATATAAGTTCAAGGATAAGACGTTTGTCGGACTTTCATTCTTCGCTGACTGTTTCGGTTTTGAATTCATTGTTTTCAGTCGATAACTGTGTGGCAAGATGTGATCGGACGCCATTGGCCGATCTTCGCCGTCAATCGCGAGGTTCGATCACATTTTTTGCTGATTTCCAGATTATGGATTTCCTCTTCGTCGTAATAGAGTAATATTGTTTGTGCGTACAGGTTTTGGTTCATTTACCTAGGCCGGTGGTTTATACTGGAGCTGATCCCTACAAAATGTGAGTACTTCTTTCACCAATGTTAGCTAAATGATCAATCTTGACACCATTGGAATGTTCTCATTTCTCAATGTATATTGTATTGAGTAATTAATGGCGTGTGTTGACACCTTGTCAATGGTGTTAAAGCCGAATTTGGGTCATTGTATATTCAGCCCACAGAACTCTAGAATAGTGTTTCTCAATGAGGTATATGTTTTAGACTATTGATTTGAGAGTTGAGTTGAGCTCTTAATGTGTTGTGGCGTGTGTTGATATTTTGGGTTTCAATCGGTTGATATATGGCTTTCAGATCATAAGGGTTCTATTGATTATGGGTTGATCAAGTGTAATAATATTTTCTTATTATTAATGTACAACTAAATTCTTATGAACATTGGTCTTTTTTTCCTTAGTCTATGTGATTTCACCGTTTCAGATTTTGGCTTTGTCTCTGTCAAGCTCTGATTATTATTGGAGGATCTTTGGCTCTTACGAATCTCAGGTAACATTTTTCGACAACTTCATGATTATAGAACAAAATTTTTATTGATGACCTCGTCGTGTTTTTGAGAGGCTGCTACTTGTTTTGATATGTTTCACTCTTTAGAATTTATTTCCTCCCAATATAACTGCCTTCCGACTTTTTATATTAATCGACTGATTTCATATTGCTGAATCATATCTCATTGTGTATTTCAATAAGTGTATTGATTATGAGCTTAATGAGTACTATTATTAAGATAATGATGCTCCAAAATTATTAAGATAAAAACTATTCAACTATGTGTAATGCTTTTGTCACAGAACATTGATTTTCCATTTATCTTGGCTTGTAGGTTCTACGATGTCAAATTCAATAGGGAGAGGAAAAATATTTTGTATAGGTGGGAATCTTGGAAAACCAACTGATTGAGAACACGGACGGTCGTTCGTGCACCACCAACACCGACTACCACAATTTTGACATGGCTTAGGGACTAGGTTTTTTGAAACTTAAACAACATATTATTACATGAACTACTTGTATTTTGACATATTTATCTACTAGTTTTATTAGGTTGGATAAATATTTAAATGAATGTTTTTGTTTGTAGATTAATTGATATTTTATTGAATAATTATATTCATTAAATAATAAATTAATTTCAGAAAGTCATATATCTGTGGCAGATTATTTGTGACTATGAATACAGTTGCGAAGTATGAAATTTGCGACTAATTTTTTGCTGCAAAAAATGTCAAATGAATAGGCAACAACTATCTTTGCAACAAAATTTACAGTGGCAAACATAGCCTTGCGACAGAATAATTTGTTGCGAAAAAAAATTCTGTCGCAAGAATTTTTTGTTGCGAAGATGTATTTGCGATAGAAAATCTGTTGGGAAAATAAAAATCTGCTGCAAAAAAAATCTGTTGCAAAGATAACTTTGCAACTGATCCAATTGTAGCGAAATTAAACTCGCGACAAGCACCTAGCGACAAGTGTCGTGACTGAGTTTTCTGTTGCAAAGATAACTTTGCAACTGATTTTGTCATCTTCGCCACAAAAAATTCTGTTGCAAAGAAGCTTTTTTTTAATAGTGTATATAAGATTATTATCAATGAGTTATATTATCTTTTAAAAGAAAGGCAGTCATAATCTAATGAAGTAGGATTAACATCTGAATAGAGGGCATACTATTAAACATGTCCAACATGACGAACTTTCCACAACTTTACATGTCATGCAAACTCATCGGGCAACGATGTGGTGGCATCTCCACGGCTATCACTTGGTCGCGGTGGAGGGAGGAGTTCGCCTATGCTACAAATTTCTTCTTCAGCAACCGCCGCCGCTATATTCCATGCCTCAACGAATTCGAGAAATGGCCCGCAGTACCCTTTACCTCCATTCGGGATAATATAGACGCTCAAAGGTGGTGGCGATCAAAGCGACGGAAATATCCGATCCTTTTGTTGATGGCGTGTGACGTCTTAACCATACCGGTGTCTACGGTTTCGTCGGAGGCGGCCTTCTCTAGTGTGGGAGGCATCTTGGACGACTAACGGAAATCCATGAAGTCGCTTATGGTTAATATCATCGCGTTAAGAAAAGATTGGATCCAAGCCCAAGAACGAGCTCAAGAGGAAACACGCAAAAATTTACGATTATTTCAATCCTAAAGACTATTAGTTTTTTCGATGTATTTGTATATGTATCAATTATCATGTTCAACATTGAATAAATCAATAAATGAGTATTTTGCAATTACTGTCTAAGTTTTTTTATGGTTTCGTGTTAGGCATTTTTGTGAAGTATTTATTATACCGGATGAAAAACGTTATCGTTTGAATTTCCCGATTCAAATTTATATATTTCCCGATACAAATTTACACATTATATTAATTAAAAAGAAATAGCATGGAATCAAGAACCGGATTCCACTTTCCGGGTAAAAACCGGATTAAAAATTATGCTTCTAGATAAAACCAGAACCGGAAATTTCACCTAGAACGGAAACCATATATTATATTGTACAGGATTAGTTGCAGATAAGATGAAATTGTAACCCTAAAGTTGTAGGCTCAAGCCTCTCTCTTATTTAATATGTATACATTGTATTTGCATCTTTGGTATAACTTTGCCTCTCACGTGAGAAGTAATAAACAATTCATAGATAAACTAAGTTATTTTTTTGTATAATTTTTTACCTTTTTTATCTTTTTTACATTTATTAGATTTTCTTCTAATTAATTATGAAAAAAAATATTTTTAAAAAAAGTTTCATAACTATAATATTTATTGTGTTTACGTTGCAACACTTGAAATAATTCTTCTAACAAAATAAAAAATTAGACGTAGAAAAATTATAGATTTTTACGATGAATTGTTTTCCGCAACTATCATCTCCGCAATTCACTTCGTCATATTTAAAATGGAAAGGAAAAAAAAAAGTCCATAAATTAATATTTATATCTGTATCATTTTTGTATGAGAGGCTCTTAAAAAAATTCTCCGAGGACCCCAATATTTTTAGGACCGGTACAGACTTTAGGTATTGCATATATCCCGCTTCAATTGCTAGTATTTTTTATCTTTAAATACCTCTTTAACTTTTTTTCAAATCGCCTTAATTTGGTTCAAAATTGCACACCACACATGTGTGGAGGTCCGAGGGGGCAAAATGTGTTCCAATTCGGATATTCGAATTTACAGACCAAATTTGTGCACCGTAATAGAAACAGTTCTTGCTTTTCAATAACTAAAATATAAATTTCAATTAAGAACTCAAAATTTTTGAACCCAATGTTGACCAGTTTCACCATAGTGAAGAGCAAATGTTCTTAGTAAAATCATTTTAGAATTTTTAGCATTTTTTTTAATTTAAAAAATCCACATAGCATATAGTGTGGCATTTGATTAACGGACGGTGGATGAAAAGTTAATAGTCTTACAATTTCGAAAATGAAATTTTATCATGCACAAAAAAAAAAAAAAAAAACCACTTTATTGACCGATTGAAAAACTATTTAAACTTGTGCCGTAATTATCTTTAATAATGAATATAGAAGCTAGGGGTGTAACCGGAGCGGATATCCGGTTTTTCGGAACTATCAGAATCCGGATCCGAAAAACCGGATATCCGAAAATAGGTATCCGGATCCGGATCCGAAAAACCGGATATCCGGATTTCCGGATATCCGAAAATCCGGATATCTGTTTTCAAAACCCGGATCCGGATCCGAATCCGGTTTTAAAACCGGATCCGGATAATATCCGAATATCCGGATCCGGTTTTTATTTATTAAAAAAAAGTTGATTTTAACGACTAAAAAACCCGTACAAGTCCTATATTTTCCCGTTGTCCAAAAAACCGAACAAATCTAATACATATTATCACATAATACATATAAAATCTAAAATGCATTCAAATCCCCGTCTTCATTCCGCACCATCTTTTCTTCATTCCCGTGCATCATCAAGCGTCAACATCATCATCAACTCCAAGAGATATGACAATTAAAAAAAAAAGCATCACAAATAAATAAGTACTCCTGAGTCCTAACATAAAAAAAATAAAATAAAATAATTAAAATATTAAAATAAACCGGGTTTTAAACCGGATCCGGATATCCGGATCTTTAAATACCAAAACCCTTATCCGAATCCGATTTTAAATCCGGATCCGGATATCCGTATCCGGATTTCAGATTCGGATTCGGATTCGGATTTTAAAATCAGATGCGGGTGCGGATGCGGATTTAAAACCGGATTCCGGGTTTTAATTACAGCCCTAATAGAAGCCTGTTTTTGGTGGCTACCTCATGGCTTAGCTTAGCGCACCCAGTTTTATCCTTAGCTTAGAATCATTTAATAACTTATTCCAATTGATGCATTTCATCACTGCTTTGAAGCGAACGTTTCGACTGCAGAAAGAAAAGGACAATACCGTGGATTCTCAGCCGTGTGATGGAGTGATGATGCAGATACTGACTTCATCGACGACAGTGACTTTAGACTTGTTTAAAATGGATCATGCCATTAACTCCCTTGTCAACGCGTTATAATGGGTTCATATTTATTTAAAAAAATTTATAAGAAAAAATTCACTAATTATATATACTCTCTTTTGCAAACTTCTAAAACTTTACTCTCTTTTGCCATTGCACCTAATATTCTCAACTTATTTAAAGTGTCTAGTCTCTACAACGTTTGCTCTAAATTTTAATTTTTAAATTATTTTCCTTAAATTTTATTTCATTTCTTCTTCATATATTTCTCTTCAAATCTCGGAATGATGATTATAATATGTCGTTAAGAGTTGAATAAGAGATGAATATGTGAGAGATAGTTTGTGCTCGCTTTTGAAAGAAAAAATCTCGATAAATCTAAGGATGAATATGTAATGTTTATTGTTTTACATATATAAAAAATTTTAATCTGAATCATCATTTTTTTCTAAATTCACAACGGTTATCTTAAAAATTACAAATAAAAATGGAGTTATTTGTGGCAAAAAATACCCATAAGTAGGTAAAAAAAAACCTCTATTGGTTTTTCCGAAACAATTTTTTCCCGGTTTTGGTTTTAGTTTGAAAAGTCTTTGAATTTTTTTTAAAATTGGAACCGAGACCGGTACCGGTACCGAAACAACTTAAAAATTATAATTTTTTTGGGGAAAAAATCGGGAACAAAAAAAATGCAAATACAAATATAGCACAAAATCCGCATTCAAAATCTTAGAATCAGAGGCATATCAATAAAAATAAGACATGAGAAAGCATGATAAAGCTCAACAAACGGAATGGCTAATATTTTCTATCAGCTCTGCTATAAATGTTCTCCACCAACTCACAAAAACTGCTACCTTCAAGCTCATTGGGATATACTCTAACCCAAGGTTCGACTTTTCTACAATTATCTTCGATAATCTTCGATTATCCGTCTTACCGGTAGTTATCGGCAAGACGATCATGCCAGTACTTTTCCATGATTTTTGTCGAAAATCGGCAAACATTTTGAAAAATAACAAAAATATGATACTTTTCAGAAAATTTTGCACTTTTCGATGATTTTTATTCGAGTATTTGCATATGTGAGAGTGAGAGTATATTTTATTTACCTATGTTTGAGTATGAAATGATTTTATTTTTGACATTTTTAATATTTCATATCAACATTATTAACTTAGTAAATATATTCTTAAAAATATTTTAGTAATTTGTATCGATAATCCTCGATAATCTGTCGATAATCATCGAAAAGTATCGGTAATCGGTAAGCTAAAGTATTATTAGTTTTCCGTCGATAATCCGGTAAGTTATCGATTAATCCGTCGATAACAGCAAGCGATTTATAGGCAAGTTCAACCTATAAAACGGCAGCATAAAAAATGAAATATAAAAAAGCGACAAAACTAAAATAAAACAACATAAGACCAGAACTGGATAAGAAAATCAGGGAATTTAAAATTTGTTTTTGGTTTTTCAAATAGCAACCGGGACGTCTCAGTTTATACTTTATAGTATTATTTAAATTTATCTTTTAAAACGGTCTGGAACATCAAGTACAAATTTTAAAGCGCTTCTAAATTCATTCATTAAGTACTTTTATATCGAAAAAAAAAACATAAATAACATGTAAGCACACATAAATAAATACAGCGAACAATAGGAACAT
This sequence comes from Parietaria judaica, assembly GCA_954871525.1. Taxonomy (NCBI): domain Eukaryota; kingdom Viridiplantae; phylum Streptophyta; class Magnoliopsida; order Rosales; family Urticaceae; genus Parietaria; species Parietaria judaica. The sequence goes on from OX940868.1 coordinate 8,594,223, forward strand.
TTGTTCTAGAAAGTGTTGTTTCGTCCTATTTAATTTTTTTAATCCAGCTGTCAGTTGTGAGATCTTAGTCGTCCACTTGCTCTGCAAAAAACTAGACAAACACAAGCTTTTTATTACTATTTTAAATTAAAATCGAGATCTGTTCTTTCGCATTTAAAAGAAACGATCTTTAGGAAAATGTGTAATAGAATGCCAATATAGATTAGCACTAAATCTTGTAAAGAGACGATCTTTATTAATTTCAAATTAGCGAATAGTTTTTATGCTTTGTCACAAAGGAAATAAATAGTACGTATTCTTTTTCTCCAACCTGTTCTAAAGATTGGCAATTTATAAAGTTTATCAATTAGTCAATATATACACAGTAGGAGAGAGACCAAAAAAATCAAAATATTCTAGTTTTAAGCAGCAAATCGTGCTTAGGCTTAATTTACGAATATATTGATGTTGGGGATTTCACCCAGTAACCCGATAATCAATATCGATGAACACGAACTAATGCGGAACAACACGATAGAATTGGACGGCAAAGACGAACACTTTATTGATCTCAATGATGTTTGAATTACACAACCGGTTACAAAAGACTCAATCTTCTTCTGACGAAGATGATCTTCCCGTTGAATTCAAACTTACAGCTCTTTCCCAGTACTCTCCGATGACCTCAACGTATGCTACACGATGACGATGTGATCTCCGTCTTGCAGCACTCTCCACGGTGATCGGAGATGACCCAGACCCCAGAGAATGCCGGCGAACAGAACCCCGGTGCGAACGAACCCCTTTGACGCCGCGAAGAAGCTCCGACAGATCCTCAGAGTGAGCGCCTCTGTCTGTCGTTCCCGAGCCTTCCTTCTCCGTACTCCGTCGTCACCTTCGTCGTCGTATCCCCCGTCTGACTCGCCGGAGAAGTTCTGTCTCTCAAGAACTCTCTCTCTCTTGATTCTCTCTCTTTGCTGTTATGATCTGGTGTATCCTTAACTGATACACGGCTTCGCTTATATAGCCGTTGGGTGTGTCCTTGTCGTCCCCGGATGGTGACTGAAAATCATCACCCGATAGGTTCTTATCTTTAAGTGACTGTGACACACGTGTATCTTGTGTCACCGATGGGTGATCAACAATTGAAGAGTTTAATTCACAAATATATTAGAAGCAGTTTAGATATTAATGGGTATTGGTACAATTTTTTAAAGTTGATATTGATCGTAATATCGATACGATTTTTTAAAACATTAAAAATGAATAGGGTAAATTGAATTATGGAGAGAGAGAATAACATAATAAACATTAAAAAAAATTGACTATATATGAGAAATAGTAAGAATCGAATTTACAAGAAATCAATTTATAGTGTTGCTAAACAAAAATGAAAGTTATCGCTATTATGTTACGATCGCAAATATGTTGTCACTATAAAGTCTTAGAATATGTCACGGACTACATCAATACGCCAAGACTCCAGCATCGACCAATCATGGTTTTAAATGTCCCGTCATGCGATATGCCCTTTTTTGGACTTTCCATCGGTATGCCCGTCGACATGCGGAAGCGTGCCTATAAAATAGAGGGAGTGAAACAACGTGAAAAACGACATTTAGAACCTTGGTCAATATCCTATAACGATGAACATAACTTAACGTCAAATCAGCATATATCGTCGATAAAAACCTATTTCTTGTAGTTGTAGTGATGCCACGACATAAATGAAAGTATAAGTATTTATGTTATTGTTAACCTTATAAATAAACATTTTATTGGCAGATAACTTAGATTGGTAAATAAATACACCAAAAAAAGAGAGCATATTTACAAGACTATCATAAAAACATCAAATGTATGAAAAACATGCATGCGACGTGCATACGCATAAAACTATAATATATATTATATATAGATCATATCCTATTTATTAAATATAATATATAAATACATACAAAGTTGTGATGTATCGAGCTGTTGGTGGCATGGACTAATCAATCTAATATGATCAGTATAAATATATCATCATGTGGCGCCTGCTGTATATATAATATCAACTATAATATATAATTAAGTTATTGATTACGTTGAAAAGCCATTATCTATCTGATTGAACAACTAATTACATTTTTTTATAAAAAAAAATATAAAAAATAATGAAGCTGGCAATGTAAGAAATGTGTAAATTGGTATTTAATTATGCTTTAAGATCGGAAAAACAATTAACAAAAAGATTACGAGAGCCGACCAAGCTTGTGAAGAAAGCTTGCAAGACAACAGACAAAATCTCCAAACTCACCATTAGGCACTATCTTTTATTTTAAATGATATTTGAGTCACCAATAGATAATGACCCTTAGTTTGTTGAGACTATTTTTACTTTTAAATTATCTCCATAATCTTAGTGATATCTGTTGATTAAGTACTGACAACGAATATCTATATATATATATATTATTTTATATCGGGGACAATAAGTATAGAATATTATAGAATCAAAGAAGTACTATAACATTACAATACAAATCATATATGTATAAATTAATAAGCAAAATAATATACAAAAACCTGGGAAGTCTAGAGAATGTGACTTAAAATAATATATTATTCCACAATGAGAAATTACAAAATTTAACAAAATAAATTTTAAAAGAATATTATGAATAATTTTAATAACGGTATACAAGGATTATTTGTGACACGACTTCTGTGTTAGAAGAAAAAAAAAGTACAGACTTTTATTCTCAATAGCTATAGTGCCAAGTTAAAAAAAAAAAAAAAAAAAAAAATTGTGACAAAAGTTACGAAGTTCCACTTTTTAGAATTGTAAGCTTTCCACCCATTTCACCTTAACTCCGTTAAATGTGTCCCACTTGTCACCTTTTTATTTTGTAAACATTTTTTATTAAAAAAATAATGTGTTAAAATATTGCAAAATTAATGGCGGGGATGCATTAAATTTGATGACGCGAGGATGACGTGTATGGTGACATGTCGGATTACGTGGCGTCCACGTTGACGAGAAGCTGACCACGCAAACGTTGACTACTTCCGTTAGTCAAATATGGATGGAAATCATCTTTTGATACTTATATCGCTATTAAATGGGATTGGGGTTATGCCGCCCTAGTTTAGTAAAGATTGAGGACTTATGCCGCTATTATCCCTAAAATAAATAGTGTATTACCGTAGTCTATAGTCGATATATATTTATCAAATGTTAGTGATTAAAATTAGTCATATTTTTTAACTGCGTACATAAAAAATACGTGTCTTTTCGTTGATAAAAAATTATATTAATATAATATACATAATTTCTTTTAAATATTTATTGTTTAAAATGCTATGTTTGATTGGAAAAATGATAATAGCAATTTAATTAAAAAAATAGTATTCGTAGAATAATATTCAATTACTTGCACAGTGAGACCCATTCTAACGGAGTTAAGGGGAAGTGGAGTGGGAATCTAAATTTTTTATAAAATGTATACATTGTATACTGATAAATAGTTAAAATAGTAATTCAGTATGCCATAAATTGTAATAAATTTAAGGAAAATTAATAAGAACTTATGCAGTTTTTCGCCCAAACAAGTTTAATAGATTTTTTCCCTCAAAAAAAAAAAAGTTTAATAGATTTTACAACGAGAATTACAAAATGGTATAAAATTTAGGGAAAATTACAGTAACGGTATAGATAATAAAACTCACAACTTAGATGAAAACATCAAGTTTAAATATTAATTTATAGACCAATTAAAACATGATATAGACGTTTTGTCCTTATTAATTCGGTTTTTAATTTGTAAAATAATTATATTGCACATATCCATTTGAGTTTTGACTTCACCTAAGGTGCGTAGGTGTTTTTTTTAATTTCCTATATATTCAAATTGCAAGTTTTGATTAATTTAATTTATCTATTAGATAATTTATTTATTTTTTAAAATACGTAAGTTGCTATGTTTAAAATATATTTAAAAAAATTCAAAGAAAAAGAATAAATAGAAATGTTTTTCTTTATGTTTTATTAGCGTCATTTAACGAAAAATAATAATTATGTTCAACTGATGATTATCACAATAATAATTTATTATATACTTGGATATGTTTCCTCATTTAATTATGTTACCTTCATTTATTTTTCAACGACCTTCGATTAGTTTTCTTATAATTAGTTATCAATACGAGAGTTAGTAAAGAGGACGTACGCCCACAATAATAAAATGAAAAAGGAAAAATAAATAAAGAAATAAAAGAGATTTGGTAAGATGTAGAAATAAAATAAAACTAATTAAAAAAACTAATTAATTAATTATTAAGTAAATGAGTGAGCAAGGAATGATAGCCTGTTGTTTGAATAGAGCTTTCAATGTCTTCGTGCGGGGTTTAAACACAAATACCACTTCACCACCACTCTGCCTACGTGGAATGCCGTGTAGACCTCACGCCACGTCACCACTTTCTTCGTCCTTTTATAAACCCTACCTAATTCACTTCATTCAACACCAAAACCTCTCTCTCTCTCTCTCTCTCTCTCTCTCCAAGCAATAGAGCCATGGAGGGTCTGATTCCGTTTGTGTACAAGGCCATAGTTGAGTACAAGAACGCTAACAAAGACCACGGCACTGGCACCGGCCTCTTGAGCGGTTGTTGGCTCAACGGTGACTCTCCCTCCGCTTCTTACATCCGGCTTCCGGGCGACTCCGGCCGCTTCCAAGCCTCCGATGTATCATCAGCCTTCGCATCGGCCGAGCGGTTCGGATTCTCTTCGGGGCATGATCAACCTTCTTCTCCGATGAGCATGGCCGGCATGTCGGGAGTCCACTCTCCAGTTCGTCGTAGGTCCGTCGCAGCGTGATGATCACGGCTTCGCCGTGAATGGAAGATTAAGAATTTAATTTGTTTATCTCTCTCTCTCAATAAATTAGGTTTGTGATGTAAAACCCAAAGGGGAACACAAGCTTAATTTTCTGTGTTTGTAGGTAAATAATAATCAGTGTGAACTTGTGGCCGATCAAATCAACCGATCAAGTTTATTAATGGAATTAAGTGTATATTTGTATCTTAATTTATTTTTGAGCAAATTTAATTGTGTTAGGTCAAGATATATCTTATGTTCGTTATAAGATATGGATATATAATTTGATGCGTAATCAAGTTGCTTTCTGTGTCTTCGTATAACTATGGTTTGGTTCGATAAAAAGTCAACGTAAATACAACTTTGAAAACTTATTTGCCGTAGAAGCAAACTAACATGATCATTCATAACAAGACTATTCAAATGGTTGATTCACAACAAAATCAGGGGAGGATTTTGTTTATTTTTTATTTGTGTAAAATATACTTGTATATTTTAAAAGTTAAAATTTATCCTTAAAGTCACTTTATTCATTAAATTTTAGAATTTTATGAATATAATTTATTATGAAATTAATTAAAAATTCGAAAAATAGAGGAATGATATTTTGGAATTACATTTAGAGATAAGGCCGGTAAACAGATAATTTTAAACCGAAGACGAGATATATATACCAATATATCAAGTTGAAATAGTAAGAAGTCAAAATGTAGTCAATAAAAACTGAATAGCTATATATCATTTAAAAACGGTATATGGATATTTTAAAATTAACTGAACCTGAAACTGCATATACTTGTTCAAGATATATATAAATATATATATATATATATAGAATTTCAGATTTTATATAGTAGAGTGCATTAACTTCTACTTATATAATAGTTATAGTGTTTACTAATTTCAAGTCCATCTAATTTATCATCATTTTGTTGATGATTATGTTATTGAAACATGGTAAATATTGATTAATATTTTACTCGATTTCAGGCACATTCTCAAAGCAGCAGATGCAGTTAAAATTATCGATATTACCGCAACTAAATATCGAAATGCGGTACATGCAGTTTTTAACTTTTTAAAATAAAGTATTCGGCTTATTTCGTTATAAAAATAGCCGAATGCAATATTCGATTTGTCCTTTGTAAAATACCGATGCAAGGATCCGGTTAGTTACCACTTTTAAAAGGTTTGTTTTGGTGGTTGTTGAAAATAGAGGGTGTATTTTTGTAAAAAAATAAAAGTAAAGGATGTGAAATAATAAAAAAAATCCTAGAAGTTATATTGAACAATTTTAGACGATTATTACTTATTAGTTTTAGGTTGAGTATGAGCCCTTCAAAAAGTTTGGTGAACTCAAACATAGTGAATTAGTTGTGAATTAAAAAATATATATGCTCTCATTTTCAGGGTAAGGAAATGACCTCCAAGCATCCAGTTGAATAATAAGATCAACTGATAATGTCATTTATCATGCGCTTAAGCGGCTTAACGATGAAAATAACTTATTATCAAAAATATTTTCTTTTATTTTCCCTTTGTTTTGGCTCTAATTAAGTAAGTGGGTGTTAACTTCAAAGCTGAGCGGATATACTTTTATAAGGTTATGAAATTCCTAATAATCTTGTATTTTCCAAACGTAATCAACCAATTACTATAGCTTATTTGAAACATTAATAACTGGGAGATACTAAATAGTTTTTCTGTCTCCATTTGGGTCAATATGAAAAAAAAAATCACTATTAAGACAACAGAATAGTATTTGTTGGGTCCATTTTCAGCTCCCTCTTCTCAAGCTAAGAACCTCGACCAAGGAGCTTTCCCGGCCTGTTACCACTTACCAGCGACATGTCTCCTTGCTTGAGTCATCTAGGTCCCACAACCGCATACTCTTCTCACAGCTCTTCTTCAGAAGAGTCTTGTTCGGACATGTGCTTTTACAACAAGAAGTGATTGACAATATTACTCAGAGTACGGATGGTGTTTCCGTGTAAGCATTTAACGCCTTATTCCTCATAGACACGTCACCTCACCATTATGTGATCGATCGTCTAGGCGTACTTGTTGGGTTTTTCTAAGATATTTACATCTCCGGAGAGAAAATCCCAAAGAATCCTAGAAAACACGAATCTAGATAAATACGATTTATTAAAACTTACTTGGAGAGAGAATGATTTCTCTAGCATTTACTTTGATTCTTCAATAACCGGATCTCCGAATGTTCGTCAGACGCCTTCACGTTGTCGTCTTCACCACCACAATTCAAAGGAGATCATGAGCCGCTCAAGTGTTCGGCCTCAGTAGTTCACCACGTCGCTAACGGAACTTCTTTCTAGAACAAAAATCACCGAATCGGAATACTAGCTCTTTATCGGTGATTGGAAACGGATATATGTGATTAATCACCGAATGTGCGGGAAATTTGATCTCTCTCTTGTGTGTAGAGGAGAGGTCGAATTCTCTCTTATATAGAGAGGGGAGAATATAAGTTCGCCAATGTGTATCTCATATGATCGGTAAGTTTCCATTTATGAAAGATCTCATCTATATAAGCATATAGGATATATGTGATTAATGGCCTTGATACATCAAATAAGTCAACCCTATTAATCACATTTGATTCTCTAATCAATGTCATGGATCAACACATTAATTCACGTGTGCCCGTATAGGTCCAATCTCTAATCTTTGGGTACTTATACCGCAAAGTTCTATCACTACTTATAGGTGTGTTTGTCGCACAACATTGATCCTTGGCTCGCCCACGTGTAAAAGGGTAGTTATTCTCATGTCAAAACGAGAAAATAAATGGGGAAGAAAGGAAGAGGGAGAATCTAATCGTGAAATAAAGAGAATGGTCTAAGAAGACAAATAAAAAGGAGGTAGTGTCATCTCTTAGGCTCTCCTCTGCCAAGAATTCTGCCCCGGAGGAAGCTCGGAGCTGATAGGCACAAACGGCGAATGTCGGAACGGTGTCATAGTGACTTTTGATCGGGTTTTGTGACAGTACCTCGGCCATCTGAAACACTAATGTGACAAAGTTAAAACTACCATGTACGATGGGCGCTTTCTTATCCTTGCAGTATGAGGTCGACGACTTTCTTAGCCTTTTTCTCTTTTTTTATTATCGGGTACGAACCCCGCTCTTGTAACCTTGTTTTTCCCTTGCCCTTTGGGAATTTCAGGAATGTACTCTATTTATACTAAATTTTGTTAAAGGGCCGAACCATGTAATTTTTCTTGTGTGTTTTCGCACATCCACTAACTTTATTCTTGTTCAACGTTGTTTCTATTCACACTCTCAATGAGTTGTTCTCGGACAATAAATTGAGATACAGTATTGTTCATGCGTTTTTAGTGGAATGTTAAGAATACAAGGGGAATATGCAAGAAGAAGACGAAGATATTAGTCAAAGTGGTTCGTCCCTTTATCGAGATACCTACTCTAGCATGATTTCGTTATGATCTCTGTAAACAATACACGGGAATACAACGACCTTTCGCAAGATCGTTCTTTTCTCTCGGAAGTCTCTTAGAAGAAAATGAAGAGAGCTCCAAGAAGATAAGTTTGTTCGGTAGAGGAAACTAGAGCATATGCTAGGGGGTGATATTCATATGTTATAGCATCAAGCACCATTTATATAGGAGGAGATTAAGTTAGTTTTAACTCTACCATGGTTAAGTTAGTTGTGGATCATATATATATAACATATTTTGTATTATTATTGTCGTCGATGAGTTTTGATAAACTCAAAATAGTTGATCATACTACTATAAATACTGAATTACACCGTGAATGTTACACTGCGGATGGAAAAGCCGTAGTTATACTCATTTCAAACGATGATTAGGGTCAAACCGTAATTTAATATCGAAACATGGAATTTCAAACAATGGTTCGGCCAAAACCGTTGTTCGAAAATCAATGTTTCGTTTAGAAATTTCCAATCCAAAAACAGAGAATTTTAAAGTTAATCTCGCAGTGGCGAGATATGGTCAAACGACAGTTTTGACCAAGCCATTGTTCAAGCGTCTGTGCTTTCAATTTAATCTCCCTTCCAAGGTTTCCCCCGCTTAACTCTCTAATGTGTTTTTTTCTCTCTTCTCTCGCCTTACTGTACTCTAATCAACGCTCTAAAATCGAACTCATCTTTCGCTTAAGGGTGATGAGATAGACATGTTGAAAATGACTTTTAGTGAAATTTGAGTGGAAAAGACCAACCTAACAATTGCATCTCGTCGCCATGAATTTTTCATTTTTTTAGCCGAATTCCCACCTTTAAGCCGTCGAATTAACACTTTTACACTATTTTTTTTTTTTTAAAATTGAACTTTTTTTCTTCATAATTTTGATGTTCTTGTGTTTGTTTGGTGTGTATAGACTTTGTTGGACATATTTTAAGTATGCCATCTATTCGGATGCTAATCTCGCTTGTATAAGATTATGCTCGTTATCCTAGGAATGAATGCTTCTTATTAATGTTAATCTTCTATATTCATCTCAGATTAATGGTAGAGAAATTTAGTTGAATGTTCTTTAATTTTGCTTTCGTGATCAGCCATCATAGTAGTCTATGTGAGGAGGTTTGACTATCACGAATAAATAAATTGAAAGGTCCATGGTCTAGATTAGAAATGGGAATATCTAAGGCATGAACGACCATTGATAAACTTAATCACATTTGTATGGTGATCTATTACCGGGTCATAGTGTAGTCCGAGAACTTTAAGTTTGATCAGGCATGAAGTGTCTTAATACTAGACGGACTAGATTTATATCAAAAATCATCAATTAAGTCTGTCACTGATTATAGTACGATAGGATCGCTTTGATGATCACAACGGAATCGGTTGATGTCCTTAGCATGTGGACTTGTACGGTCCAATTCATATAACCTTTGATTTAATCGTATAGAGTACAATAAAGTGCTCCTAGTACTTTTTTTTTGGATTAGACGATTGACCGGAATAAGTCGCACGATAAAATATACGGATAATATCTTTATGGAATACTTATTGTGGTTGTTGGGAAACAAACAAATACTCATGATCAGCTTGTCGAATTCATTATCCTATGAGTGAGTAGCTTTATATTATCATGAAATAAAATAGTGTCAAAAGGGCATAATGAAAAACTTACCCTTTTGATGAATACCATAATAACACGATAACTTATTACAAGATAACTGATTGTATCAATGGACACTTATGATCATGACGATAAATATCGATACGCACTTGGGAGTTCAACCAAGAGCAATAGTGGAATATCATCAAGGTTGGTAAAAGTCTACACTTTTATTGTAGCTCGAGTGTGTATGTCCATTATAGACCCCTTTGTAGCTCCACAAGGATGACACTGCAATTATGTTCAAATGTGTCATTTGAACATAGGATATTCCAATAAGACTCAGTTCGTGATTGTTGTCACGAATCACTGATTACCCTAAATAGTGGCATAAGTAAGCCAATGAAACTGGAGAAATATAATTGAATTTAACCCTTGGACATCCTTTATCTTTTTGAATCGTGTCAATAAGACTTACGGTTTGGAATTTATGAGAATAAATTTTTTTTTGGTTTGGACTAAAAATGACACTACTATTTAAATCAGAAAATAGAGAAATTAAATATTGGTATTTATCCTGGGAATATTTAAAGAGAGAGATAAATAATAAAATTCATGGTCATATATATTTATATATATATATATATGCGATATTTACTTCATATAAATCTTAAAATATAAAGATTTTATTTATTAAATCTTTTAGGGTATTTTCATAAAAAGATTCGGTTTGGATTTATTCTTCATTTGATTTAAAATCAAATCTTTGAGTGCATATATCCGGGTGGTTGGAGTGAATATCTCAAAAGTAGTTGTGAGATTTTTCTCCAAAGTTGTTGGGTCATTCCTTATAAATAGGATAGACTAGAAACCTTGAAATCACACTTTCAAGACGTACGAGATATAGAAATCCAATTCTCTTTATGTATCTCTTAGTTTCTACGAATTTGCTGTGGGATTATTTTCATAGTTGTTCGAGTTTTATAGCTTCGAGTTTTATCTAGTGCGAGCCCACGCATCTTCAAGACGTAGTCCCGAAGAATACATCGGAAGACTTTTGGAAGATCTTCTACACAGAAAATCGCAAAAAGCTTCAAGATCAGAGTCAGGGCCTTTAGGAATAAAAAGGTACGCGTTTATGTATTTACCAATTTAGAATATTATATACTAATACTCAAATCTAAGAATAAAAACAAAACAGTGTTATTAAAATCAAGATAATTGATTTATCATAGTCCTTGATAAATTCACTAAGTGAATAAAAGTTCGTGTCATCTGAATATAACGGAAGAACTTCAATGCATAAGCATTAAGAGAGTTTTTCAGTATCTCGTTTAATGATGCATTTATATCAAAGTCATAAGCAGGACACTTAGGATTTTGAAGTCCAGTATTAGGTGTCTTACCTTATAAAGGGAGCGATACAAGTATAATTGCTCATCGGCAATTCTGAATCGCAAATTCCTTATGGTAACTAATTTTAATGTCAAGGACATTGATAGATATAGTCAAGCTCAGAATTCCTCACGGATATAAAAGCAACTCAAATTGCGAATAAAATCGCTAACGATATACTAACTCACATTAGTCGTTGAGCGGGAGATTTGAACCACTTAAGGTTGGAAAACAAGGAATACAATCTTCTGGATAAGATTGTAGGCCTCATAGAAACATAACATAAGTTTTGGCTAATTGACCACTCTACTTTCCTGAAGAAAATTGTGTAAGGACATAGATGGAAAAATAGATTTAAGGTTAAACGATGCATCTTCTTACGAGTGCAAGTGAGAGATTGGTGGACATATTTTAAGTATGCTCTCTATTCAGATGATAATCTCGCTTGTATAAGATTATGGTCGTTATCCTAGCTAGGAATGCATGACTCTTACTAATGTTAATCTTATATAGTCATCTCAGATTAATGATAGAGAAATTTAATTGAATGTTCGATCCTTAGTTCTTTAATTTTGCTCTCGTGATCAGTCATCACACTAGTCTATCTGAGGAGGTTTGACTATCATGAATAAAGAACTTAAAAGGTCCATAGTCTAGATTAGAAATGGGAATTTATAAGGCATGAACGACCACTAATAAACCTAATCACATTTACGTGGTGATCTATTACCAGGTCATAATGCAGTCCATGCACTGTTAAGTCTGATTAGGTAGGAAGTGTCTTCATACAGGACGGACTAGACTTATATAAGAAATTATCAATTAAGTCTGTCACTGATGATAGTACGATAGGGTCACTTAGATGATCAAAGCGAAATCGGTTGATGTTCTAAGCATCATGGACTTGTACGGTCCAATTTATATAATCTTTGATTTAATCGTTACAGAGTACAATAAAGTGCTCCTAATACTTTTATTTTGGGATTAGACGATTGACCGGGGTAAGTTGCAAGATAGTAGATATGGATAATATCTTTATGATATTCTTATTGTGGTTTGTGGGAAACAAACAAGTACTCATGATCAGCTCATCAGATTCATTATCTTATGAATGAGTAGTTTGTAATTATCATGGAATAAGATAGTGACATCAAAAGGGAAGAACGAAAAACTTACCAGATAATTGATTATATTAATGACACATGTGGTCGGGAAGATAAATATCAATACACACTTGAGAGTTCAGCCAACAACAATAATGGAATGTTATCGAGTGTTTATGTCCATTAGTTCTTTTTGTAGCTCCATAAGGATGACACCGCAATTATCTTCAAATATGTCATATGAACATAGGATATTCCAATCAAACTCTGTTCGTGATTGTCGTCATGAAGCACTGATTACCCTCAATAATGGCATAAGTACCAAAGTTTAGTAAGCCAATGAAACTGGAAAAAGGTAATATATAATTTAATCCTTGGACATCCCTTGGGTTGTAGGAAATTAAATTCCAGTAAAGTTTTCTTTTGAATCGTGTCAATCTGACTTACGGTTTGGAATTTACGAAAATAATACTTGTTTGGTTTAGACTAAAAGTGACACTGTTGTTTAAAACGGAAAATAGAGAAATTAAATATTGGTATTTATACCTGGAATATTTAAAGAGAATAAATAATAAAATTCGTGGTCATATGTATATTTATATACATATGCGATTTTTATTTCATATAAATTTTGAAAATATAAAGATTTGATTTAATAAGTTTTTTAGGGTATTTTCAGAAAAAGATTTGGTTTGGATTTATTCTTTATTTTATTTTACTTAAAATCAAATCTCTGAGTGAATATTTCTAGGTGGTTGGAGTGAATATCTCAAAACTAGTTGAGAGATTTTCTTTAAGTGGTTGGGTCATTCCTTATAAATAGGATAGCCTGGAAACCCTATATAATGGTTGAGTCATTCTCTCTCTCTCAGTTTCAACAAATTTTCTCTGGGATTATTTTCAAAGTTATTCGCGTTTTAGGGCTTCAATTTTTATCCAGTGGGAACCCACGCATCCCCACGACGTAGTCCCAGAGAATACATGGGAAGACTTTTGGAAGAATCTTCTACACATAAAATCGCAGAAAGCTTCAAGATCGGAGTCAGAGCCTTCAAGAATAATAAGGTACGCGTTAATGTATTTATCGATTAAGAACATTATTTATGTTAAGGTCAGATTTTGTCAAATCTCTCCTTAACACTATCCGATGTCGTTTATGAAATAAACGACATAAAGCGAGAGGAAGATCGCTTAAAGAGTCCAGGCCCATCAGAGAATAGGAGAAGTTAAGGCCCAACAAGCGAAGCCCACAAGAATTCATCATCTGACAGAGCCGGCCCAAGACCTCCTCGCGACAAGAGAAATTCATCGAGAGAAGAGCTCTTCGGGAAAGCCAAATCGAATTAAAAGAAGAAGTCATTCGAGATCGCGAGAAAGAAGGAAAGATGGCTCATTCAGTTGAGGATTTCGTGGGATATCCAACGCAAATAAGGGAGGTCAACAACGATCATAGCGAAACAGAAGGAAACCCTAGCAAGATTCAAGGAACAATCTAGAAGGCCTTCAAATCTATAAATACGCATGTAGACTCAATATAATTTCATTCAGTACCCAGTATATCGTGAGTTAGAGAGAGTTATTTTTGAGTCTTTGAGTTTGCTTATTCGTAGTATTCTCAATCTCTCAAGGATCATAGTGTGTAACCTTCGATTGTCCGAGCTATTAAACGGAAGAAACCGGGTCCTCTCGGAATCATATAAATCAAGGATATTCGTATTATTCATAACTATCTGTGATTTCGATTATCTTTGTGACTGCAAGGCGGTAAAAATCGCCCTCTACAGTTTGGCGCCCACCGAGGGGGCTTTGTTTCTTTCTATCGCACAGCCAGGAAATCGAAGAGAGGAGGGAAGATGTCAGCCGAGGAAGCCAGTTCTGCTCAGGAGCAAACCATGCAGCGAATGCAACAACAGCTGGCCGAAGCCATCGCAAAGATGACGGAGGTCACCAACAAAGCCGAAGAGTCCGCCCGGCGGATTGAGGAGCAGGCTGCGGAGAACAGACGCCTCGCAAGCCTCCTAGAGCGCGCAGAGACCGCGTCCGACAAACCAGATAGCAGAATCGGCCGCACGAGGAGCCGGAGGGAGCGCCAGCAGAGACACGGTGATGACGGACGCACCGGTAGGCATGTCAACCCCATCGCTCATCAGGAACCTCTTCGACACGAACGCAGCCCAGCCAACCGCAGCAAATCGGCTGGAGAACACGCCGGGGGACACACCGGGCAATGCGACGATGGACGTGGCAGTGAGAGTGGCCGAGGAGGTGGCCAAGGCGATGGCATTGATGTCAACAAAGATGGAAGCCAAGCTCGGGCAAGTCGCGTCGCAAGTGCACCAAGCGACGAGATCGGCGCCGGAAATCGACAGGATGGTGCGAGAAGCCAGAATCACCCCGTTCACGACGAGGATTCGAGGGATAGAGCTAGAGGAACTGCCGAAGATCAAACTCACGCCGTACAAAGGGGAGACGGATCCCCATACACACGTGAAGTCGTTCCGAATCGCGACAGACCACATCGGGGGCGAGGAGGTCCGAAAGGAAGCCGTCCTTTGCAAACTTTTCATCGCAAGTTTGCAAGGCCGCGCCAGTGACTGGTTCGCAAGATTAACGCCGGGCTCCATCAACACCTCCGACGAGCTGGTCGCCTTTTTCTTAAAACACTTCTCCATCTACGTACAGACGGAGCTGACGGTATCCAACCTCTTCGATGTCAAGCAAGGGAAGAACAAACCTCTTCGGCAGTACTTAGAGAAATTCAAGAACGTCATGTTCCAAATCCCGAAGATCGAGGACGTCGTCTCGGTCCAAGCTCTGAAGCACGGCTTGTACTATCAATCCCCGTTCAACGACGAATTGTGCGTCTCGCTGCCAAACTCGATAGAAGACGCACTCCACAAAGCAACGATTTACATGGACATGGAGGAAAATAAGGCGATCAAGAAAAGGCTAGAAGAGGAAGCTGAGGGCCGAGCAAGGCCAGAGAGGAGGGAAGCTAGAGACGGACGAGAGGGATCGTCGTCCAGAACGAGGAGAGAAGGGGAGCGACGAGATCGGAGAAACAGGGACGGGGCCGATGAGCGAAGAATCCAGGAAACCCCTGGGCAGGGAGTCTACCAATTGGACGGAAAGAAAGAGGCGTTCGGCAACCGTGAGAATCATCAGCAAGGGGAACTTCCGCAAGGGAACTCACAGCCGGAGAACTTCCCATGCAACCAGGGAAGCTTTTCAGAGGGTCGAGGAGGCTACTCTGGCAACCGAGGAGGCTACTCCGGAGGCCGAGGAGGTTTCTCGAGTAGCCGAGGAGGCTACTCCGGCGGCCGAAGCAGTTACGAAAGAAAGCCATGGCCAAGGGACATGAGCAAGTACTGTTCCTTCCACGAATACCACGGTCATGCGACCGACGAGTGCGCCAGTCTGAAGAAGATGATCCAAAGGAGGATCGAATAAGGGGAGTTCCAGAATAAAAACTCAAAGCTCAGAATAAAAACGAAACAGTGTTATTAAAATCAAGATAATTGATTTATCACGATTGGGAAATTAATTATGAGTTATTTTTACACGGACGGAATTGACGGGGTTATGGTACAGGCCTTTAACCCAAAAAAAAAATTTAAAGGTCAATCTGTGTATTAATCACAATGATCATAATAAAATCTCGTCATCTTTATATATTAGATACATTTTTCTCCGTAAACAGAATTAAAATATAATTTGGCAGTTCATCTCAATTCAATTGCGTTCTCGAGCATCTAAAAAAATATTCATGAACAGAATTAAAATATCATTTGGCAGTTCATCTCAATTCAATTGCGTTCTCGAGCATCTAAAAAAAATATTCATGAACAGATGCGTATTTGCGATTTTAGATTCAAGAACAAATGCGAAATTGGTAAAGGAATACCACCAAGCAACAAAATATACATGCATGCATGCATGTTTCGGAAATTTCTATATCCAAGGCTAAGATGGTCAAAGTATGCACCTATTTGTATGTAGGTTCAAATTATAAATATTGCCTATAAAATACTGCCCATAATATTTTATACTATATAAATATGTGATGTAATTATAATTTAATATAAAATAAAGGTTACAGCTGCAATTTAATATAAGTATAGGATTAGAGTTGTAATTTTAAAATAATTAGGAAGAAATAGAAGACAAAAAAGTTGAATGATAATGACACGACAAACAAGCAATATAATGAATATCGGGAGACCACTTGTATCCTATGTCCTAAACTATTCTCGTTCTTCTTACCTACACATCGACTGTAAATAATCTTCTTCCGCATAAGCCCTTGAAAATCAGACTTTTTCATTCTGTGGGTAGAAACGATCACGCTTTCTAGCCAAGGAATTGAAAAAGACGACACGCAAAATTTGACCAGAAGTCAAACAACACACCGCAAGAAGTCGTGAAATGAAAAAGACATCCATGGCCGGGATGTTGTTCCATATATCTGGTTTTAACGACACGCCGACGACATTTAGAACAATGATTAGTAAATTAACATTTAGAACAATATGAATATGATGAGATTTCCAAATTTTTGTAAGACACTCATTAATACGCAGTTAATACAAAAGCGTCCGGAATTAGAAGAACAGTGTCTCGTATCAATAAGTTTCTATAAGTAAGAAACGATATCGAAAAATAAAGGAAGAAAATGTATGATACAAACCTTTTCATCATGAGGGGAAAATATGATCAACACGAAGTATCTTCAAAGTTGACTAAAAAGTCAATTAGGCCGGAATGAATATTTTCGAGTCACAATATGTTTGGTTTTAATGGCACGCGGACGACATTTAGAACCATGATTACTATTACAACACTCATCTCTCATTAGTTTCTCAGTTAGCAAATAAACTGTGCTGGCATTCGATCGGTGTTTTGTTCCCTTAATTTAAGGATATCAATATTATTAATAATCAAAAATGTATTTTTTTTCAAAGTAGTTTTCGGTATTGTGATTGGAGTATTTGATAAAATTGTTCTTTACCTTACCAAATTGTGGAATTTCAACATTTATTCTTAGAGGTAGCCTAACAAAATCACATCGAGAAAGCTGATTCTGGACTGACATATTACACAATAGCAAGTTTATTAATATAATATAATTATTTACAGAAAATAAAATTTCTCGGTAACAAACTTAAGGCCAATACCGAGTGCCAGAATATTATATATATATATATATATATATATGTTTGTGTTATCTATAAAAGATCTGTTACATTTTCTAGGAAGTAGTTGGTATATAGACATATATACTCATCGTCCTCAGTATCATTTTGTATCAGCTATTTGATACTGTTCTACGTGATTGGTAAATAGTTATAGTGCAACACGCAATTTCATAAGATTGTGTTCAAACTTCAAACTAGAATATGAATATGATGAGATTTCCAACATTGACATATATATAATAATATAGTATATCTATACCATTTTGCTCGTCGTATGCTTAAGTACGTGAGAATCACGAAATATATATATATATATATATATACGACTCTTGTGTCCATGCAATATCTTCCATGCATGTCCACTGTACTTGGCGAGCCACTCAAATCCCAACCCTAATCCCTCACTTTATGCCCAACAAAACTCCATTGGAAACAGCAAGCTATGATCTCAAGAGATCAATGGCAAGACCTAGAACGAACTGAGAGACCAACATGAGTGCTTGCTTGTGGGTTACGAGGCTCTTGTCCTCGGAAAGAACCTTAAATTCTTCCGTCTCTTTGCTTTCATTAATGCTAAGAGCAGCCATTGTTGAACACGTAATATACAGTATGCGTTTTGTAGCCAACATCCTTGCCGCTATTGCCATGGTTTGGCTGTTGCCCACCGGGTCGGCGGCCGCCCGACAATGCCCGAATTGTGGCCAGATGGTGGTGCCGTACCCCCTCAGCACCGGGCCCGGCTGCGGAGAGTATCCTCTCTACAAGGTGCGTTGCTTGGCCGGCAAGCTATCGCTCGAAACTCTGAATGGCTCATCCTACCCGATCACCTCCGTCAACCCAGCAGCCCGGAGGTTAATCATCCGACCCGAAGGGCTTGAGATTGCTCCTCTAAAGACCAACCCCACTGTAGCCGGAGCTTGTGTGGCAGGGGACCTGCGCAGCCGTGGGATTCAGCTCGACCGCAAACTTCCCTTCCGCATAGCGCCCGGGAACACCGTGCTCCTTCTGAACTGCACCGATGGGGCCGTCCGGAGGCTGCACTCACGCACGGACTGCTCGGCGAGCAGCTTGTGCCACCGCTACATCAAAGAGGTGAAGGCGGCGGCAGGGTGCGAGAGATCGCCGGCGTGCTGCACGTTCAAGCTTTTTGGGAAGGTTTTGCAGGAGGAGTTTGGCTACGGGTTGAGCGTCGGCGGGGGAGCAGAGTCGTGCTCGGCGTACCAGAGCTTCGTGAAGCCGCCGGCAGCGAAGAAGCTGTGGCCGAAGCCGGAGATGGAGATCGAGTGGGACTTGCCGAAAGAGCCCGTTTGTAAGATTCCAGTGGACTGCAAAGCGTTAATGAAGTCCAAGTGTTTGGTTGACCCGACCAAGATTGGTCAAAAGAGGTGTTTGTGTGATTTGGGGTTTAAGTGGGACCCACTCAAAGGATTGTGCCAACCTCAAACAAGTAGGTTATTACTTATATATCTCTCCTTATATGATTTTTTGTTAAACTATAAATAAGGAGTTAAATACTTCTGTAAATAAGATAAGTACTTACTTCACTCCGAGGTCTTAATTTTTGGCCGAATTCCATTATCTCGAGCTCAAATCGACATCTTTCTATTTCTTTCAAAGTTTTCTATTTTTAGAACAATCTTGGATTCTTTCCTTTATCTTCGAATTTCGATTACTTCCTAGCTTTGAACTGTTTGCTTCCATTTGTAGATTGTAAATTCGATTTGTTCGTTGTCTCGCGTTTTTCTGTCTTTGCTACAACCTCGGCCATCAAGCTTTAACTCGTGTGTCTTACAGATTTGAAGTGTGCGAAACATGGGAAAAAAGGGTGCAAGATCGGAAAGAAGAAGAAATCGAAACACGTTGCGGGTAACAAAAACTCTATTTACGAGTATATTCCGAAAGAAACTTGCAATAAATTAATAAGTAGCAAAATTATCCATCAAGATCCATTTATTAAAACACCTTGGTTTATCGACAATAGATTTCGATTTCTGATACTTCTTTTTTCTCAGCCATGGCCGGAGCTGTGGCCGGAGTAGTACCAGTTCTTATTGGGATCGGGTTCCTAGTTTACAGGCAGCATTCGCGCCTGAACTCTGAAAAAGAGGCCAAAAAAACCCTTGTCAAAGAAAGAGAAGAGATCCTAAACTCCAAGAGCAGCGGGAAATCAGCGAGAATCTTCACTGGCAAGGAGATCACCCGGGCCACTAACAACTTCTCCAAGGCCAACCTCATCGGGTCCGGTGGCTTCGGGGAAGTCTTCAAGGGGGTCTTCGAC
Organism: Parietaria judaica; assembly: GCA_954871525.1. NCBI lineage: Eukaryota > Viridiplantae > Streptophyta > Magnoliopsida > Rosales > Urticaceae > Parietaria > Parietaria judaica. Next base: position 8,614,105 of record OX940868.1, read on the forward strand.
GACGGAACCCTCACAGCAATCAAGCGTGCAAAGCTCGGTAACACGAAGGGGAACGATCAGATACTCAACGAGGTTCGGATCCTCTGCCAGGTGAATCACCGCAGCCTCGTGCGCCTCCTTGGCTGCTGCGTCGAGCTCGAGACGCCGCTCCTCATCTCCGAGTTCGTTCCGAACGGGACGCTCTTTGACCGCCTCCACCGCAACGGGGCCCGCAAATCATCCCCACTGAGTTGGCGGCGCCGCCTCCGGATCGCTCACCAGACTGCCGAAGGCCTCGCCTACCTCCATTCGGCCGCGGTGCCCCCGATCTACCACCGTGATGTCAAGTCCAGCAACATCCTGCTCGATGAGAAGTTTGACGCAAAGGTTTCAGACTTCGGATTGTCGAGGCTGGTGGAGCAGAGCGAGAACCAGACGAACGACAGCCACATCTTCACGTGCGCGCAAGGGACGCTCGGCTACCTCGACCCCGAGTACTACATGAACTTCCAGCTCACGGACAAGAGCGACGTGTACAGCTTTGGCGTGGTCCTACTCGAGATCCTCACGGCAATGAAGGCGATCGACTTCGGCCGTGAAGAGGAGGATGTGAACCTCGTCGTGTATGCCAAGAAGCGGATCAAGGAGGAGAGGCTGATGGAGGCGGTGGATCCATCGCTGATGGATGGATGCTCGAAGCCAGAGGAAGAGGCGATCGCAGCTCTCGGGGCTCTGGCGGCGACATGCTTGAACGACCAGAGGCAGAATCGGCCGACGATGAAGCAAGTCGCCGACGAGATCGAGCACCTGTTGCGTCTCTCTGCCGGAAAGGTCATTGAGCTATAATATGTTCCGTTTGGCAAGCCAAGCGTTTTTCAAGTTTTTGTAAGTCATGTGGTCGGAACTTTGTGCCTTATTGACATAATCGAAACTGAACTATTGACACTGATTGTGTTCATCATGCATGGTAAGAGTGGCTAGCGAAAATCGGATCCTTAAATACATAGCATTCCAAATCATGCCTTAAAGTTTATTAAGATTTATATGCTCTATTTATATCGAAATCATTGTAAAAAATGATAAATATATGAAATTTACTTATGACACATGCCTTGATATTAATGCTTACATTATGAAACTAAAGATTGAGAACCTGACAGTGCTGCCCGGTAACCATCCAGTCGCCCAGGTTTTGCTACCAAAGACTACCGGTTCCAGTGAAAACCAGAACTAAAATTCAAACATTTGAGAATTATTTTTGTAAAACTTTTTAAAATTCAAAATTTTAGCGGAAATATTTAACATTTTAATTTTGAGGACGAAATTAAAAAAAAAAAAAAAAAAAAACTATTTTTTATTAAATTTGCTTTAAGATGATTTATAGTAAATGTAATACTCATTGATATACTGTATAATCAATTTGGCACAATCTATTATCAATTAAAACTTAAAACAAACCCTATCTCAAGTCTCAACTCAATATACTTGTAAAATAAACTCATCGGGCGATTATTGGTCATAGAGCTCTAAAACCTCGGTTGAGACTCGAATACAACGTGAGAGTGGTTAGAGAGAGAATTATCCAACTCCGGAATATTACTTGTTAAGCAAGTAACATCGCAATTCGCAGCTACAATTTTGCCGTTTGCAACTTGAATCATTAACTAAAGATATTCCATGCCAAAAAAGATTGAAGAATACCTAAGATGTAATTGTTCAAATGCTACTTCCAGGTTTATGTTGGACTCGCATTTTTGCGAGTAAATAATAATACTATTGTAGCTATATTAGGATATCAATTATGTTTTTCATCAAGGGCATTTAGGTCTTCCAATTTCCCCTCATTAGGATTAGGGTAAGGAATTTCCCTTTGCATCGTCGGGAGCTGCGGACCTTGCTCTCGAAAAGATGGGTCTACAATTTATTTTTATTTTTTTATTTTATTCAATAAACAAAACCGGATTCATCGTTGGTGAACTCCTGTTGGCCGATTTGCATCAGTTGAATTATTTTGGTAGCTGGATCCTGACAAATCTATTTTGTTCCTTCCTATGACTGGTCACAGCCAGCTTCTGGCTGCGGTCCACTGCTTCATCGTACGGACAATCCGTACCCTCTTCAGCAATGTTTGAATAGCATGCCTAGATTTTTTATTGAGCTCAAAGAAAATAAAAAAATTTGCTTTAAAGACGGGTATTGTATAGGAGTAAGCAAACAGGGCTTCAAGTTTTACCCAAAGTTTACGCTCCACAAAACTATATGCTGCTTTCAGATAAAATGAGCCGAGAGAAGCAATCCAAAAGGACGATTCTTGCTTTGTAGCAAACCAATTTACAAATGAAAATCAATGAATCGTGTAGCGTTCATTCCGAACAACGTGGTAAGCGAAATCCAAGGGTCTCTAAACCGAGGTTAGTAAGATCCAAAACATGATGTAGGAGGACAATGCAATGAGAGCCCATGTCATAAAAGCCAATGCAACAGAAACCTGGAATCGAATGCACGGGAGATGAAACTGGGATGTGCAAAAATCCATATCTCGTGCATATAGAACTGCAATGCCCGCCGATGAGCTCGCAGCCGCAAGCGATAGAGTTGCCGTGACCTGTTTAGTTCATAAATCCAAGTTGAACACATTAACGATATGCATAAACAAAAACCTAGTTGAAAAATAAACCCTTCAAGAACGAGGTCGAGAATCATTCACCAACGGGTTTAAAACCAAAAAAACCATGCCAAGCATAAAAAATTAGAAGTGTACATAAGATTTACAATCAAACCGACATAAGAGAATACGGAGCACCGAGATTCAGTTTAGTAAGGAGAAGCTGAAGGTTAGGGAGCAAGGAAGATACCCAGTCTCCAACAACAAACAGGCTGAGTAAGATCGGATTCTGAAGGTCCCTCGTCCTCCTCAACGCATATATATCGAGACACGCAAGTCCGAAGCTCCACAGAACTTGAAGCCCCATCGACGCAATCAGGTAGCTGAACAAAACAAAAAACTGAGCATAAATACAGCAGAAACACAAACTGATACGAAAGGTTCAACTTCGAGCTAGCAGGAACGCCATTATCTACAAAAGCTACAAAAGAGCTACGTTTTTACTCGATTCCAACAACAGCTAGAGCCGGCTTAACTTCTTCGAGCTCGTTATCGACTATACGCGGTCACACATTTGCCTGTTCAACTAGTCAGTTTGTGATTGGTACTGCTTGAAGGAGTAATTCAAAAGCTATCACAAACATATCCTATCAAAAATCACCAAACATGGTTTCTCTATTTCACAACACTTGACAGCAATCACAGCAATCTAGTAATGAATGCAACGAAGAGTGTGGTGCCATTAGAGCACAGTTCCTCAAACTCAACAAGCGATTACCAGAAAGCAGTGAAAGTGGCGAAGCCATTAGCGGAGACCATGACCCCAATCGACGCTGCGGCGCAAGAAACCTGACCCAATCGCAGTGCCAATCCGCTCGCCGAGCCTGGCCGCCCGATCAAGCGTTTCATTTCGAGCTCAGGAAACGAAGAACCCTAGATTTCAGTGCTCTCTCAGTCGCATCTCATCTGTGGTGAAGAGCTACTCCATGGATTCTCGGGAAGATCAACCCAAACAAGGAAGATTCTTCCAGATTCAGAGGAGATGGTTTGTTCTACTTCGAAGATAGCTGTTTGGATTTGGTCATCTTCTTCGCATCGCAGGAATGAAAGAATATTTGGTAACTTAATTAATTAATTTAATATTTAATTTTTTATTTGTGTGATGAGATTAGATCATTAGACTAATTAATTTGTACGTAATGTCCTTTGGGCCCCAGCAAATATGTCCCTCGACTTTACATATTGGTCTATTTTGCTTCTAACATTTTTATTTTAGCAGAAATGCCCTCTAAAACTTGTAAAAATCTTCCTACACATAAAAAGAAAAGGATAAAAGGAGTTAGCTTGTATCCATTCGAACACACTACTTGTTAATTCAAGCCGTTCATATTCACACTTATATAGCACCATTATATAAATAAACTAAAATGGAAATTCATCTAATGTTTAAAGATTAAAATTATAAGCTGTAATAAAAACCAATATGAAAATTTAAACTATTACGAGAATTACACTATACACTGAGAAAGGATTGAAATAAATATAACAAAATTATACTTAAAATCGGATTTCTTGAGAGTTTGAGAATTAAAAGAATATGATATGAAAAAGGGAATTGTGTTAGAAACAAAAAATGAGAGTGAAGACGTGTATTTATGGAGAAATAAAAGAAAATCAAGTATTAAAAGTTAAATAATTCTTTAACGATTAAAAAAAAGAAGTTGTGTTGTGTACAATTATTGAAAATTGCGCGCAATGGTTCTTTTCTCAAAGCGTTATATTTTTAATATATATAATAGTGATCAATTTAGCCTTGCCTTTCGGTAAAATCGAACTGTTAATGCACAAAGTTTGATTAATTTAGAACATGATCCACTGTTTGAACCCAGGGCCGGACTTTGTGGTCGCTTGGGTAGTCGGGGTAGAGTCAATGAGGATTGACTAAGTCTTGGCTTTGTTGAAAACGGATCATCGTCTTCTGCGAACTATGAGGATGCTTTGTCAACGGCTATGGCGACGTGTCATCGTCCGAGAAATCCTGCAATAAAAGAAAGTATGATGCCACTGTTGGACATATGTGTCCTTAAACAAGATATTTATACATTTGTAAAAGATTATGACAAGTCGTTGAATAAAGATGATGCTTATTATGTTAATCTTATTATAGTTTCTGGTAGAGTAAAATAGAATATTTGATTCCTTAGTTCATAAATGATGCAATTATGTTATTATTATCACAACAGAGTCGTTGTGAGGAAAAATTAATAAACATAATAAATGAACTTATAATGTCCGTGACCTGATTAACTAGTTGGGAGTCCATTAATCGTGTAAGGTCATTAATGTGACTAAGTGACAATCCTATTCTGGATTATGTGTGTGTCACAGTCACTAGAAGTGCATTAAGTATGAAGCGTCTTCATGCTGGACTGGACCTGACTTAAACTCAAGAAGTTATCATATAAGACCGTCACTGATAACTTGTAGTTGAGTCACAAAATGATGATCAAATGGATATTAGTTCTAAGTCCTGAGTGATCATGAGTCAGAGCTACTGACTTGATTGTTCTTTGATTTAACCGTTAAAGAACACAAGATATTACCGTTGTTCCCAACACTATTATTTTGGGAACATGATAGTCAGTAGTAAGGATGGCTTGATCATAGACATGGGCACCACACAGCTCTCTTCAGAGTCATGATGATTCCCTTAGTTGTCAGTGGTGCGAAGTGAGAGGTACCCGTGCGCAACTTATGAATCGAAACCATAAGTGGGTTGCTCATAATATTACTGACTGGGGTAATGATGAAAGTTGAATGAGGGGCATTACAGTAAAAACCGTCTGCTCATGTGTGAGTCATCAAGTGAAAGGACAATAACCCGAATTAGATTGAATCAATGGACACCCTGCTGTTATAAGGGAATAATATATACCGTATCACTAAAGAGTGTAGCCTCGGGTCTATAGTGGAATCACTTCGAGGTTTGACGAATAACTAGCAGTTCGTTGGAGCTTAAGTGATACGGGTCCATGGTCCCCAGGATAGCTCCGTAACGGATGATACGTACGTGATTAAAATACATTCTGGATAATGTTTAATCATTTGGCTCGACTTATAGAACTGACAAGTCTGTGTCAGACGTCAAATAATTTTATCGTCAGCGTGGCAAAAGTATCATATTTTGGTACACGAAATTAAATGACTCGGTTTATGGATTTTATAAGTTTATGACTCGGTTCGATAAACTATGAAATTAAATCACATATCACGAATTTAAATGATGGTGTGGCACCATGACATTTAATGTGTGATATTGAGATCAGGTTTTATTTAAAATATAATTTAATTATTTGGATTTAATTATTAATATCTAATTAATAATTAAAATATTTATATTAATAAATAAATATATATATATATATTTACATATTGTTACATGTGTAAAAATCGAATTAGGGTTTGAAGAATACAAACCCTAGCTAAATTCGAATATGTGAATTGGAGAATTTATATTTGCGGCATAAGTACCTAACGTTTTGGTATTTTGGCAAAATCCTAATATCAATTTAATCCATTTGATTGGTTATGATTTAATATCGACCGTTGGATTGAGATAATTGATTTGAACCCTAAATGTAATTCGAAATTGAAACTTGGTGACCAAGTTTAGGTATTTCGAATTTGCTTAATTAATTGTGTCCGTTGGATCGGTTTTGAGATTTAATCTTTATCGTCAGATTAGAAAGTAATTAATATTATATATATATATATATATGATAATATAATTCGAATATAAATGTGGATAAGAGTTCGAATTAGGGTTTTGTAAAACCCTAGGGCACTTGACTTTATCCCTAATTGATTTGATCCATTGGATTGGTTTAAGATTTATTTTTAACCATTGGATCTAGATAATCATGAACAAATTCGAATTTTAATATGTATATATATATGATATTCGAATTTTATTAATATGATGATAAGATTAAATATTTTGATCTTATCGTGTATTATTATATAATTAAATCCCTAATTAATTATATCCATTGGATTTAGATGAGATTGAATCTGGACCATTGGATTGAAATAATTAATCATATTTAATTTAATAAATTCGAATAAAGGGAGGAAAAATCTCCTGATCGGTTACAGCTTGAGCCTATAAATAGGAGGCTCATTCTACACATTTTTTACACCTTCCCCAGAGCAAAAACTCGAGCTCTCCCTCTCTCTCCAGGGTCTGCGAGTTTTCTGCTTCTGATCGCTCTTCTAGTTCGGCTTAGGAGATATTTTCTTCGGTAGCTTTAAAAGAACCGTCAGTTAAATTTTGCGACGTAGTCCTGCCGGCGAAGCCCACGCTTCGGTACGAGGAGTCCAGGAGAATATCCCGGAAGATCACGGGAGTTTCCCTCAGCACCGGCGGAGCCCTGCCCAAGTCAGAACGCGCAGCCGAAATCGTCAATTGAGGTACGACCTTATGCATTGGGTCATTAAATGCAACCATTTACTGCTTTCTATTTATTTCCTATTCGACTAGATTATTAATAATGATTATGAAAATATTAAATTCAAAATATTTATCAGATCTTAACGAAATGATTATTACTCGATATCTGTATCGTCGGTCCGGTAACAAGATTTTCGCTTTAAAATATTGTTTTAAATGTTACCGGGACGCCTCGGAGGCTATTATCGTGGTAAGGAAGTCGGACTGATACCACCGATTTCCAACAACCACACCATGTCAATTATGACAGGGCTGCTTACGTATCTCAAGGAGAATCAAGTCATCACGTAGTTCATCCTTACACGCAGGGATGGAACTACGTGTAGTTCAAAAGAGGCCACGGCCCTGGTAGATTTTTTCGATTCCTGTACTGCAGTTCCAAGAATCTGAGGTTGGAGATCGTTGAAGACTAGCTCGGCCCCCTCCCGATGTCAGTTTTTCGTTTCTCCTTTTCTCACGAGATTTGTTCTTCCACCTCTTCATCAAAATTCTTCTTCTTCATCCTTATTCTGGCTTCGTTTTCATCTGTGGTTATTTGATTGTATAAAGCAGTAAAATTGAGTTGATTCTAGTATTGCAAATCTGAATACAAAATTGATAAATTTCTTAGCACTCCAAGTGTTTGTAGTTTTTCTAAGTAGAAAATATTTTCGTTCCATGTCACAATGACTTTTTATTTGATTAGTTGATTTAATCTTGTTTTATGAACCAATATTTTATATGAAAAAACCTGGGCCCCCTTGTCCTAAATTTCTAGTTCAGTCACTCCTTACACGAGGTGGTTATGTCACCAGCTATGTTGTCCAAGGGGTGCGATGTTGTCCAAGGGGTTCAAGGTGTCCACGACTAATTAGTGGAGTTGCACTGGCCTAACGGAGCTGATGATCTTCAGGTTGAGAGGTCGCACAATATTTGGCCTTTCGCGAGCTCGAATCTTCCGAGTTGGAGACCTTTCGAAGTAGGTCGTCGAGTACTGGGTCTACGACGATTACTAAGTCAAAGTTGTGGCGATGTTCAAAGAGATATTTGACCACGATATGATCGTCGACGACCAATGTCTTGAACAGACGCGAGCCCTAACGAGAACCTTGTTTGGCCGCGGGTTTCCTATTTTTCAAAGAGATATTTGACCACGATATGATCGTAGATGAGCTCTCACAACATCTTTACTTGTCTTAGTGTAAAGTGTGTAACCACTTCCCCCCACACGCTGAGGCGTGGAGATGAAATATTCCTTGGTGAAGAGCCTGAGAAATGGCTTCCAAATGAAATAGTGAGAATGGCAAAACAGAAAGAAATGGAGGGACCCTCCTACATTTGACCAATAAATTGTCGGCCGCGATAAAGACAAAAACCAAATTGAATAAAAGGGCAAAAACGTAATTTAGGCGCATCATTCACAGTGTCCCTGAATATTTGCCATTCCATTCCACGAAGACGAAAGCAACGTAGACACAGATTCACGCACTCAGTCTCTCTCACTGAGTGGACACGACACTCTCTTCTGATCTCGATCTCAACCTCAAGCTCTGAGTCTGCAATGGCGACGGAGGACACTCTCTTCTTCCAGCTCAACACGGCTGCCAAAATGCCCTCCGTTGGCCTCGGAACGTGGCAGTCCAGCCCTGGCATCGTCGCCCACGCCGTCACCACCGCCATTAAGGTATATATATATATATATATCTGAATCAGCTATACACTGCGAATTGCCCGTAGATGCATCCCTGTGCGTGTGGCTCCAATCTGAAGTATTCATGGTTTTTGTTTCAGGCTGGGTATCGCCATATTGATTGCGCTCAAATCTACGGCAACGAAGAGGAGGTATTATTCCACTCATCAATAAGTTGTCTACGTATTCTGAGTGGTTTCATACATCAAGCTGTTAGTCTTTTCTATTATCTGGAACAAAAATGGATGTAGAATTGATTTCAATTTTGCTTCAGGGGATTCAAGTTGTTCTCTGTTTTGCTTGAGTTGATTATATGTTCATTTTTGTCGCTATTTTCATTTATCAAAGCTGCTTCATTGTTATATCCCTGTAATTATACACGCGAGTTTTGGTCTCTGGCTCTCTACAACCATCTGGAATTGGAAAAATGGATGAAAATTGATGCCATGAATCGGTTTAAGTTGTTTAGTGTTTTGATTTGCTTATCGTTGTGAGAAAAATCGTAAAAAGTCCGTACTTTGATTAAGAATTGAGTGGCGTTGCCACATTTTTGGTCATTTTATTACATATCTTGACTTGTTTTGAATCTCATGTTGATTGAACTTTTGTGATTGTAGATCGGTTCGGCTTTGAAGAAGCTATTTGATGAGGGCGTCGTGAAGCGTGAAGATTTGTGGATTACATCTAAACTGTGGTTTGCTATTCTTCTATTTTTTTTACCTTCAACTCCTTTACACTAAGACAAGTAAAGATGTTGTGAGAGCTCATCTGTTCACCAGTAAACATTGGTTTCGTTACATCGTCAAAAGCTCTAAAGGACTTTGTTCAAGTTAAAAATGTAGATCTTAAAGAGTAAGATTTATTATTCGATATTTTGAGGCGGAACGATACCAAACATCAACTATTTGTCATCTTTATATGATGGAAGAAAGCCCAGACTTTGTTATTGAAACCTGGGCTAACAATCTCTTTAACTTTATATATTATGATATACAGGTGCAAAGATCATGGACCGGAAGATGTACCGAAGGCATTAGACAGAACCTTGAAGGATTTGCAGCTTGATTTTGTTGATTTATACCTTGTATGTATACGTCTTTATTTCAATCAAATTGGCTTCCACTTCCCAATTCAAATTGCAGATTACACAGTCAGCTTCTTGAATATGATATCATATGACTTATGAGATTGCCCGATTTTCCAGATCCATTGGCCAGTGCGTATGAAGAAGAACTCGGAAGGCTTCAAGCCTGAAAACCTTGAACAAGTAGATATCCCAGCAACGTGGAGAGCAATGGAAGCGCTTTACGACTCGGGCAAGGCTAAAGCGATCGGTGTTAGCAACTTTTCTACGAAGAAGCTTGCGGATTTGCTGGAATCTGCACGGGTTCCTCCTGCTGTAAACCAGGTTGAATGTCATCCTTCATGGCAGCAGGGCAAGCTTCATGCATTCTGTAAATCCAAGGGAGTTCACCTATCTGTCAGTACACCCACTCTAATCTTCATCTCATAAATATAAGATTTAGAATTTTCACGGGATTATCTTTTGCTTAGGAGTGTAAGCTTTATACCGAGAACTGGAAGAATGCGGTTTCAGTAGTCATAAATTGCTCAACCGTTCTATTAGCGGAAGCGGTTTTTAAACCAGTTCCGATTACTGTCACCCTTTTTTCTTAAGTGAGTACAGGTTTCTTATTTACTTATAATAAACCGGTTCTAGTAAAGATATTGCACCTGAACTAATTGAGAGAACCAAAAAATAGTTTTCATTAATAAACGACGGTTCCGTTTTTTATATAAAACCAAAAATTTGGTTTTTATGAAAACGAAAAGAAAGCGGGACTGGTTATTGGTTTCCCCCTGTTTGCCAACCTTATGGTCTGATTAAATTTAATTTTCTTTGGGATTCTGATGAGCTCGATAATTTGTGTGGTTGTTTCAGGCATATTCACCCTTGGGCTCTCCTGGAACTACTTGGATCAAAAGCGATGTCCTTCAAAACCCAATTCTCAATATGTTGGCGGAGAAGCTTGGGAAAACCCCGGCACAAGTCGCTCTTCGGTGGGGCCTGCAATCGGGTCACAGTGTTCTTCCGAAGAGCACAAATGAAGCAAGAATCAAACAGAATCTTGATGTTTTTGGTTGGGCTATACCTGAAGACTTGTTCCACGAGTTTAATCAAATTGAGCAGGTCAGTAGTAGTTGATCATTTAGTTAACACATTAGAAATTTAAGTCCTCTTAAGACCTTTGTTTTGTTCGACCCATTGTCACTTATAGGAGAAAGAAGGGTAAACTTGTAACTTAGCCAAGGCAATTAGTTCCTTAGGTTGTTTTTCGGCTTTGTTAGGGTATTTCGGGCATTTCCCACGACAAACACACGAGTTATGTTTCAGTAATTTAGGACCATCTTGTGGGGAATGTTCGCCTCGCTCTTGAAGGGAATTGCACTTTTGTTATTTGGTTGTTTATCATGAGTTCGTCGGCTTACATTTTCCGTTTGGTTTTGCTTCGGCGGTATCTATAATACAAGAATATATCCACATGCATACAGTACAATTATTAAATTTATTAGCTTAGCAATTGCCTTAAGATTGCTTGAATGCTGTCTTGCAAATTGTTACGTCTTTGTCATGTTGTCTACTTACGAGCATGTTTTTTTTTTTTTATATTTTTTTTTTCTGTTTGCAGGCAAGACTGCTCAGAGGGACCTCGTTCGTTCATGAAACTTACGGTCCATACCGAACCCTTGAAGACTTGTGGGATGGCGAAATCTAAGTGTTCATGCCTTTCTGATCGGCTTGAAAATGAAGCCTGACAACTTTATAGCTATTATTTGGATTGTTCATCGCACTCTTGATTCTCTTCATAAAACTGTTCATCTATGATCGACAGACTGTGACTATTGTGCGAGTATTGTGAAGCAATGAATAAGTCTAGTATAATTGATAAATATATATATATATATATATATATATATATATATATATTTCTGTTGGTCACCTATCGCTGATGAACAACGATGGTGAGTCACCGTCACTTAACTTCTCGGTAGCCTATCGGGCTTGACTGTGAGTCAACGCTCGAGGGACAGAATCAGAAACGGTTATGCTCGGTGCTTTATAAATACCCAGAGGGGTCATTCGAGAGCCAAAAAAAAAATGATCACATGGGATACAACGAGAACTCTGATTAATTATCAGAGTAGACCCAAGATCGCAAACACCGTAAGTTAGAGAGAGAGAGACTCGGGAAATCTTAGAGAGAGAAACCCAAGGTGAACAAGATACGCTCTGAGGAAACACCAGAGAGGAGTGGCCTCGCCGGAGAAGAAGCGACGTGGTAACGTGAAGGGAGATCTCCGACAGGGGTGGAGAGTCGACGAGCAGTCCTCTTGGAGCATCTCAACGGTGGAGATCACGGCGTCGGGAAAGCGTCTTCAAGAATGTTGGTGATTCGATCCTCTTCGTATCGTCGGAAGAGATTCACACCGGAAGGTGCGAGTACGCACGGTCGGTGGGTTGACCGAGGTCTTGCGGGAATGGCAATCGGGAACCTCTTACGGCGTCACCGGAGGTGTTGACGGAAACCGTGGGTATGAGGGATTGGCCGGAAAGGGGAAGCGAAGACGGAGGAGGAGGTTGAGCAACGGGGAGTAATCAAGATTGAGTCTTGATCTTTAACGATGACGGCACGAGCTTCAGTGAGGAGACTAAGTTGCGTGGGACCGAGCAGGTGTTTGGGGGACGATCAGGAGGGGTTCATCGGGAAGAGTACTTTGGCTAAAGTACCGATCTTCTGTAACCGAGTGTTGTATATTTATCTTGTCGAGTATCAACAAAAGGAGTTGATTCTGTCCATGAAGTTGTTAAGTTTGTCGTGATTCCGCATATTTAGTCATTTTGTGAATGTTCGAGTATTCTTGGTTGCCCGGGTTGTGGGTGAAATCCAACAATTTCCATTCCTATAAAGCATGTGCTTCGCACTAGTTAACTTTTTTTTTAACACATAATTGTATGACAAGTGTTTGTTACAGAATGATTATAATCAAGACAAAAAAAAAAAGCAGAAATATTAAGAGAGATGTACAATATTTTGTAACACAGTTTACGATATTCAATGTGGACAAACTACTACTCCCGCGTGGAACTCATTTAAATTAATCAACAATAAAACATTATTATACATGATAGAGTTTTCGACAATAAACAATTGATAAATATTGATGAAGTTTGTCGTGACAATCGATGAAGTTGCAAGATCCCGACGAAGATTAATAGTAACACGGACTCCTCTCGCTTCGTTTACCGAATGTTTGGCATGAAATGTGGGAATTAGAGAGAAATAGTTAAGGAAGAGCTTACACATGTTCCACAAAAGAGCTTACAAAAAAAGACAAGTGATTTGTTTGTTCATTATGAGAAAAATCACCCACAGTTTCGAGCAGTGACAATCCTTAATTTTTTTGTTTATATAAATGATTTATTTTTATTTTCGTTAAAGAGTACTTGAGTTTGAAAATAGAATCATATAAACTTATTATAATAAAGATCAAAATAAAACAAATTCTGGTTAGAGAGCGGCTTTGGTCGAATTCCTTGGCTCTAGAGAGAGGAGGGAGATTCGAAATCCTCTCAGGTTGGGAAAACGAATTTTGTAGCTTCCGTAGCGTCTGCGGGTGTGTGTGGGCTTGTGTATCGGGTGTGTCCTGAGGATCTTTGCAAGCTTGATTCTCTTGTTTCTTGTAATCGCCGAGGCAGAGCTGCACAAATAAATCGTGAACGTGCGTCGTGGCGCGTCGCGATCTTTTTTCTTGGTCGCGATTAATCGCGACTAACTGGCGGGAATCGCGACTCATCGCGACGTGGAGTAATAGTGCGAGAGAATCGGTCTCATCCAATGGGAGCGCGCCACCGGGGCATCGCGAAGCATCGCGACCGCGACGCATCGCGACGTCGAGTTTGGCGATTTTCACGATTTAGTCGCGACTCATCGCGACGTCGCCATGTGCAGCTCTACGCCGAGGGATGATGCTCCGTTGATGTCGTTGGAGATGGTTGACTCTTTGCCGAGGGGTTGTCAACGGGCAAAGGGATTTTCCACAGACGAGGGGCTTGCCAGCAAAACTAAAGGGGAATTCCCTAGGGTTGCCGCTACCTCGCCTAAAGCCTCGCGGGGTCACGGGATGTTTGCCAACGGGCATTCGTCGTCTTTCTCCTAGGGCTTGTGCAGCCCTGCTAGGTTGTCCGGCGTGCCTTCTCGGATGCGAGCTTCGGTCTTGGGCCTTGATGTCCTGACTCCTGCGTGTCCGGGCCTCGCCAAAATAGGCTCATAGGCTTTGACTTCGCTAGTAGCCTTTTTACTTTACCGTCCAAGACCCAAATTTTATATAATTCTAAAAAGACACATATTTTAATATTACATATAAGACAGGTGTCACAGGGTAATTTTTCGACTAAGTATTTAAACTAAATTCCCTATGCGGCGCCGAATCCTCCCAAGGATCCGACCAGCCTTATGCGGATAATAACGATGATCAAACTTAAAGCAAACACTCACGACACAATAATCTTACGGGGCACACCCCAACCAAAGCTTTATTATTAATCGTAAGCAAAGGACTAAGAAACTCTAAAGCCTAAAGCCTATACTCGAATTTCCCTCTAAGTCTGAATGAATAAAATAGCCAACATGGCTTAGTATTTATAAGCTAGCTAAGAAACTTAATCCTACTCGAATTACAACTCTAGGGCGTGATCCAATCTTCTAGAATCCTCCTTGGACGCGTTATCTTCAAGACAGGCGCAATCTTCACTTGATGGCGTGTGCAATCCGCGTGGAAGCTTCCCAAAACGTGTGGGTGACGCTGACCGAAACCGCGTGGGTGAGGCTGGCTGCCTCGCGCGGGTGACGCGCGCTGCGTGACCGCATGGGTGATGCGCCCCTTGCTGCCCGCGCGCACTCGCTGCCCGGATGGCGCGTCTTCTCGCGAATGGGCCTGGCAGCCCATTAGCTTGGCCCGTGGACTTGGCTTTTCTCTAACGCTCCCTTGGCGCCCGTGTAGGATTTTTTCCGCTTCTCAAATACTTTGCTCGGCCCACTGAGGCTTTTCTCTCGCTAGGCCTCGTACCTTGCGTTTGGGAGACTTGGTGAGTCTCCCTCCCGTGCGCCACAGCGCCCGGGCCCATTTATCGGACTATAAGACAGGTTAGTATTAGTGTTTTGTTCAAATAAAAACATTGAAATGATGCATGATTTTTGAAAAATTATAGATATTTTTTTATCGTGACTAACTCTAAAAGAAAATTCCCGAAAAAAACGCTAAAAGAAAATTTTACTCGATAGGTTTGCAAATTGCGGACCGCAATCATAAGAAACAAAAAAGTTACCCTCATGGATACACGGTTATTATTAATAAAACCCTCTTTTTACCATTTGATTACTTCCTTCGTTCCATGGCGTGAATGATGGAGCGGAGAATATTTCATAAATGGATTCCCAAAAGTCAAACGACAAAAAGGACAAAAATATCGAGCGTTTCAAGAACCACTCGAAAAAAATCATTTGAAAAAGAAAGGACAAAACCGTAATTTGGCCCTTATATTTGCTATTCCATTTCCGTTCCATGAAACTGAAAGCAACACTCACATGCTGAGTGGACACCTCTCTCTCTGATCGATTTCACAACCTCAAGCTCGCTCTGACAGCAATGGCGACTCAGGAGATTCTCTTCTTCGAGCTCAACACCACCGCCAGAATGCCCTCCCTCGCCCTCGGAACCTGGCAGTCCGGCCCTGGCCTCGTCGCCGATGCCGTCACCACCGCCATTAAGGTCTCTCTCTCTCTCTTCACATGTTATTTGGCTACTTCTTGAATGAACGAATCATGGCTTGTGTTTCAGGCTGGATATCGCCATATTGATTGCGCTCAAATTTACGGTAACGAAGCGGAGGTAATCCACTCACTCCCTCAACCATTGTCATGATCAATAGACTTGTTTTGTATTTCCATATATCAAGCCGGTTTTCATGGGTGTAAACTGATTTCATAAAGGGGTTTACGCTGTTTCATCTTGTTATCACTGTTTTATGTGGTTAGTATTCATTGATTTTTTCAGATATAGAGCTGTTTCTCCTTGTATCCGCATAAATATAATACAGATGAAAAATAGATGTAAATTGATTTCGAGAAGGGATTTCGGTTGTTTTCACTGTTATATTACTCTTTTATTCTGATTTCGGTTATATGCCGGTCTCGCATAGTATGGATGTTATACTCTATCTTATTCAACAAGAGTGAAAAATTCATATTAAGCTCATGTCAAGAAACAAGAGTGAAAATTGTAAAAAAATCATATTAAGCTCTTAGTTTAGTGATGGAATGAGTGGTGTTGCCCCCCTCTTTGGATGTTGTATTACAATTTTTCTATCGTATTATGGCGCCTTCGCTAGTTTTAAGGGAATGCCGATTGAATCTTCTGTTGATTATGTAGATAGGTTCTGCTTTGAAGAAGCTATTCGAAGAGGGTTTCGTGAAGCGCGAGGAATTGTGGATTACCTCGAAACTCTGGTTTGCTCTCGGTTCACCTTGAACTCCTTTACATGTTATGGAAGTTGGGAACTAATGCTCCTTCCAAGTACGGGAAGGACAATAGAACTCGGTACTATGAAAGAAAGACAAAAAAATCTTATAAGAATATGGGCCACTCTGACATAAAACTTGGCTTAATACTCCTTTGTATATATTCTGAAACCAAGATGATCCGCAGGTGTAGAGATCATGGACCCGAAGATGTACCGAAGGCATTAGACAGAACTTTGAAGGATTTGCAGCTCGACTATGTTGATTTGTACCTTGTACGTATTATCTTCAAATCTTTATTCTGTGTAGTCAATACTCAATAGTAATGTTCCGCAACATTTTGCACTAATGATACATCATGCTGAAGCCGTCTTCAAAAAATTATCTTATTTTAGCAAATCTTATTATTATTATAATCATAGTCAAGAACAAAAGGCTTGTTCGATTCTCCAAATTTATTGTGCTACCCGAAGTTCTCGATATATCATTATTCAACTGTAACCCACTGCGATTGCTCGATTTTCAGGTCCATTGGCCAGCGCGTCTGAAGAAGAACACGGAAGGCATCAAACCAGAAAACCTTGAACAAGTAGATATCCCAGCAACTTGGGCAGCAATGGAAGCGCTTTACGACTCGGGCAAGGCTAAAGCGATCGGTGTTAGCAACTTTTCTACAAAGAAGCTTGCAGATTTACTGGAATCTGCACGGGTTCCTCCTGCTGTAAACCAGGTCGAATGTCATCCTTCATGGCAGCAAGGCAAGCTTCACGCACTCTGTAAATCCAAGGGAGTTCACCTTTCGGTGAGTACTTCCACTCTAATCTCTATTTCATATAGACATGGCTCGGTAAGATTTAACATTTTTATGTGATTCTTGTATGCTGTTGGGTGAATGTTTTACATCGAAAAAAGGAAAAAAAATTGGTTTTTGAGCTCAAAAACCGTGTAACTAGTTTTTGAACAGAAACTTGCTCTGGTTTTTTAACCCATTCAGTTACTGGTTGTCACTTAACAATGAGAACCCGAAATCGGTTACAAGTTTTTTTTTTTATTTTAATTATTTAAAAACTAAGTATCAGTTATACTTACCGACCTAGGTTTACATGAAATCCCAGTTCCAGTTTTGAAGGTGTCAAGGTGTCAAAATGTTTCTTTTAAAAAAAAAGTTTTGAAAATGTCAAAATAGGAATGGGAACCAGTTTCCAATTCTTGGAAACTATTTTGTTAGTTTTTTTAATTTATTAAAAAACCAATTCAGATATGGTTATGCCTCGGTTTTGAGAAGAAAGATGTTTCATTAACAATAAGATTTTGGTTTCTTTTACTAAAAATTCTGAAACCCAGTTCAAGTCCCCGTTTTGAGGATGTAAAAAAGAAGGGGAAAAAAAAAGAACCGGTACTTTAAATCCCTACTTTTACCTTAGTGGGACTGGTTTCTACTACTTGGAAGGATCTCTAGGTTCAATTGATGAAGTCATAGCTTGATAATTTGTGTAATTTTCTCAGGCATATTCACCCTTGGGCTCTCCGGGAACTACTTGGATCAAAAGTGACGTCCTTCAAAACCCAATTCTCAATATGGTGGCGGAAAAGCTGGGGAAAACCCCTGCACAAGTCGCTCTTCGGTGGGGCCTGCAATCGGGTCACAGTGTTCTTCCCAAGAGCACCAATGAAACAAGAATCAAACAGAATCTTGATGTTCTTGATTGGGCTATACCTGAAGACTTGTTCCAGAAGTTAAATCAGATTGAGCAGGTCAGTATGTTTATTATTAATTTATTTGACATAGTCCAATGACCATAGTACGGTACTACCACAATGCGCTTTGTCGATTTACCGCATTGCGGTACTAAATTCAGTAGTACGCATTTTCTTTAGCCTCCAACATATTTTTGTAAATTCCAAAGAGATATATAGGTTTGCAAAGTGCAGTAAATTGCCAAGTATAACAGGTAAACTATATTATAGTACAATTTAATAAAATACAATGCCGTATACTGGAAACCATTACAATATAATTTTTTAGCTTCTTGTCGGCATATATTGCGTTCGTAAATTTTAGCTTGAGATTGCATAACTGCAATCTTGAGTTTCACCGGCGACATTTTTCTATCTGCAGGCAAGACTCATCAGAGGGGCATTCTTCGTTCACGAGACTTTCGGTTCGTACCGAACCGTCGAGGACTTGTGGGATGGAGAAATCTAAGGCAGCTTCTTAGCCCTTATTTGGATTGCTCATCTCAATATTAGAACTGTTGAAGACATTGTTACATTCATAGAACTACTCATAAGTGGTGAGGAATTTGGATATTGAAAAGAAAAAAAGAAAACATAATGGCAGCTTTTGAAGCCAATAAATAATGAATTTATCCTTTAATTTTCTTTTCTTTCTAATTGGAGTTCATAGGTATTATTTTTGGATGTGTGAATTTGACTTTTTAGAATTTTTAAAAATAGTATAAATGATTTAATTTTTCTACCATGGATGTGCAAATCTGGTCTTTTTGTTTCATAAATAACGGGAATAACCCCTTTCTATTATATTAGTGTGGATTGGACTCTTTGACGCATTTATTAGTAGAAATTTGATGATTTTAAATTTAAAAGAAATAAAACGATTTTAAAAAATATTTCAGGTTTTCTTTTTAAGTAAATAAATTTTTTATTTCACCAAGTTATAAATTACAATGTATGATGCACATCATTAGTTTTTTAGTTGATTCAGTGTTTATAAATCAAATTTACAACGAAGCTATAATGAGATGTCATTTCTGCTATTGTTTATTTTTAAAAGAATGGTAAGAAATAACACTCAAATTCCAAAGGGTGATCCATTTGCACTATATTAAGATAAAGAGCGTCAAATAAACATCAAAATAGTAAGGAATGACCATAAGAAACGACAACAGTACTTACTCGATAGAGAACGACAACTTTATAGCTCGTTTTAACGACGCACAGAAGGAAACGACACACTCTCTGTCAAGACTTTACAGTTATTAGCGCCAACACAACCTAAGTTGTTTAAAAATGGGCAATATAGAGCAAGGTCTTAGATGTCGTTATTATCACTTTCTCCCTCAAATTCCCTGTTCATCTGCTTAATAGCAATTGATTTGCGTTGTTAATGTCATTACTGATAGAAAAAAAAAAATTAACAAAAACGTGGATAAAGTCTATTGATTAAAAAAAAAAAAACTTTACTACATTTGTCATAATTTTTTTTAAATGAACACTATAATGCCTCATTTCGAAACATCAAACAACATAAATACTTTTGCCGCTAATAACCGAAGCTTTATATAGAGCCAATCCCACCTCCTAAAAGCTAAAACCCTAAACCTTAGAGCTCAGACTCCATTTTCATTTTCTTCAGCTCTCCAAGACGACCATGGCTTTCTACTCCGCGCTTCGCAAGGCGTCTTCCTCCGTGCTTCCCTTCGCGCTCCGCTCCGTCGGACCTCGGAGATCGTTCCACGGCGCCTTCGCCGCCATCCGATCTCTGCAGAGCAACAATCTCGGCTCGGAGCTCGCTCGCCGGAGCTTCGTTCCGTCTCTCCGGTTCTCAACGGCGGCGAAGCAAGCCGCGGATAACAATCTCCTGACCGTCCTCGAGTCCGAGATCAAGTGCGGCGAGGAAATCGAAGATGAAAACACTGTGAGTTTGACCTTACATATATATATATACACACACACATCGTTTCATGTCGTGTTTATGTTGAAGTTACAGTACTTAGGAAAAAAGTAATGAACACTGAGATCTTTGACTGAATAAAAAATCGGTTGATGATATAATTTTGCAAGCCATATCTGGTTCGTCTTCTCTGAACAGGTTGATGATATCCCCGAAGGATTCCCGTTCGAAATCGTTGATAACCCGGGAGAGAGAACCATTTTCCTCAAGAGAACGTTTGGTGACGAATTAATCAAAGTCGAGGTTGACATACCCAATGTTTCCGTTGAGGGCGGCGGCGAAGACGAGGTTGATGACAAGGAAGACGGCGATGCTGAAGAGAGCTCAAACGATTCCAGCATTCCTCTGGTGGTAAGCATTACGAAAGGAAAAAGGCAGCAATTGGAGTTCGGTATCACTGCGTTTCCCGACGAGATCACCATCGATAGCCTCTCGGTCAAGCAGCCAGAGGGTTCCGAAGAGCCACTCGCATACGAAGGACCCGAGTTCAAGTGAGTTCGCTAAAGTAAAATCTGGATTAATATATTTCCCGAGCTTTCTATGTGGCTAATGTTCGTTCTCGTTTTGCACTCAGCGATTTGGATGAGAACTTTCAGAAGGCGTTCTACTCATATCTTGAGGTTCGGGGTATCAATCCGAGCACGACCGGTTTCCTCCACGAGTACATGGTCTCCAAAGAGGGCAAGGAGTACATTAATTGGTTGAAGAACCTCAAGAATTTCGTCGAGAAATAAATAATTCCGAGGCCTTAGAAAAGAAAGGTACCGATAGTAGCAGGCTTCGTTTTCTGCGTCTTTGTGTTCATAAGCTGGTTCTGTTTTTGTATCATGTTGAATTCAGAGAGTGAGAAAGCTTAGTTGAGGATTCAAATAAATTTCATGATAATGTATTCAAATTCCATTCAACATTTCTGAAGCAAGATTTGGATAATTTTTGGGTAATTGAATGCCCGCCTATATTAAGACGCTTTAATTGTTGGTAGTATTCTGTTTTTACAAACAATTTTGAAAACCGAAGATCTGTTTTGGACCTAGAACTGTTTCTACCGGACTTTCTTTGGGATCAAAGTTCGGTCTTGAATTTGATTTTGGACCTTGTATTTGTAACAGCGAAAATCATCAAGAATGTGTATTTATTTGTATTATTACTATTTATCACTTTCTTGTTCACCAATTGATAATTTTTGTTAGGTTATAAATCAGAAAATTAACTGTATTGATTGATATAATAAAGTAAAATTAATCATCAAATCAGTTCTACTATTCAAGGTTAAAAAAGGCGTGCAAGACGTAGCTCGTATGCCTCGAGGCTGGTGGCCTTTAAGCGCCTTGGAGGCACACCCTGAACAAGTCTGAATGAGGCATATACCGAAAGAAAATCAAAGTGTTTAGAGGCGTAGCCGAGGCGTGCGATTTGGACGGACAACGCCCTGAGGCGTTCTCCTCTCCTTAGACGTAGGCGTAGCTTTGGCTTCATATGCATCTATTTTGGATGAGGAGGATGAAGGTTGGATAAGATATAAAAGGAAGAAAATGCTGCATTTAATAATTAAGACTTAATGAATTGTTTCGGCTTTTTATATTGGTTTTTTAAACTATTAAAATTATATAAAAAAAATAAATTTATTAAATGACTTTATTTATATTTTTTGGACTTGAAAATACCGGACACTGAATTCTATCTCGACAGGCCGTAAAAGATTAGATATAAATTCCTCGTGTGGCTAAATTTTGAAAAATTTAAATTCTGTAGAAGTGTAATTTCACTCGTTCAATTTCTTAAACCTATTTGTAAGAGCGAAAATCTTTGACGCAATTCTATATCACGCAAAACTAGTACAATAGCTAATGGGCAATATTATACATCTCAAGGTCATCAAGTTCTTCTAGTAATGTAAAATAAATAGATTCAAATTTGGTAAAATAGTAGTGTTAATGTACGATTTTATCCACGTCAATTTGGTACGAAGAAATATATCTATTTCATTCATGAATTTTGGCGGGAATTTTGTGAAGCTGGGAAACTGAAACTCCCGTTAGAGATTGAATATTTGGTCGTAATGGGATCAGTATTTTGGCTGTAATAGGATAGGATTTTGGGTCGTAACAAACCTTATGAATTGCCTTCTTTTTCTCTCTTCATCTTAGGGCCGTGCAATTCTAGTCCAACCCAATAGCCCAATTCATTTGATATGATCCACTATAACTTGGGCCTCCCCAATCCGGCTCGCAAAATGTTGGGTAGGATTCGATCAACCCGCTGATAAGGGCCGGTATCTTTGATCTCTAACATATCTTTGATCATCTATATTCCATCATATACTTTTAAGAAAATCAATTTCAACTACAACATTTGATTGAAAATGTAAAATGTACAATTAAACTAATATGAAACTCAAAGTTTAACTTTCATTCAACATAATAGCTTTCTAAGTAACTACAACAAATATATAATAAAAGTGTGAAAATTTGACATGATTCATACATATACAACATTTAAACTTCAAAACACTCAAGATCCACTAAAAAAAACACTAAAAACACCTTTAAATTGTGAAATTAAAAGAATTTGGAACTTCTGCCGCAATAAATAAAATTCATACCAGAGTTGAGTTATCGTTTTTGACCAAAAAATAGCGTGCTTTTCGAGAAAATACACTTGATAAGTTTGAGAGATAAGTGACTTGCTTTTCGAATCGAAAAATCGCGATAAGTATAAAAAGATAACGATTAGAGGAGATAAGTTATCGAGAAGTGGTTTTCAGCGATTAATCGTTCGATTATCGCTCGATTATCGCAAAAATCGAATCAATGGATTAAACAATCCATGACTAGATTTCAAAAAAATGAAAATGAAAACCCACCGACTAATGAAAGAGGCACTGTTAATGTCGAAAAATTGATCAACACTTAAAGCGACTCAAGTCTTGATTTTGGACTGGGAACGATGACCATTTGATGGTCAAAGGGGGTCTTCAAGCTTGATTCGTCGTTCTTGATAGGCCGGAAATATCTTTCGGAACCCCATATCCGTATACTTTGCTGAAAGAATGAAATAAACGTGAACTTAAAGGGGTACGGAGCGGGTGTCTCCGTATCCATCTCCGTCTCTCAACATTAGTCGGGTATTTAATTCGGGATATTGAAGAGAATGGGACGTTTTATCGCTTTAAAGAGCATTTATTGTGAGTTGATCTGAGTCGATTCGAGTTACCATTTTTATTGAAATGAGTTTCTATTTATAGAAGGGTGCATGGACCACTTAATAATTACTTTGTTGAGCCCCTGAGCAATTACGATATTGTTTGCGCTGTGCGCAGTGCTTTTAATAATTAATTTAAAGCCTCTTTTGTGGTAAAAGTAGCTGAACTTTTACTCACTTTATTCGGGCCGAGTCCCGTCGACTTTTTGTTGACTTTTTAGGTCGAGACATATTGACTTTTTGTGGACTTTTAGGGCCGAGTCCTGTTGAATTTTTGGCATGTTTTTGGGCTGGGCCTTAATTTTTCCACGCTCAGAAAAATACCCATAACAGGCACTATCACTCAAAAGAGACTCATATTTTACCTTAGTATGACTTTTTTTTTTCAATCCAAAGCCATTTAAAGGCAATTCTTTTCCCCAAAGATTTTTGGTATCATCTTTTATTTTTTATTTAGTCAATTTCGTTATATAATTTTTGGAATAAGGTTCAATCCTTGCTGGATTCTAGGGATTACGTGGATTCGGTCCGGTCCAGGCTGATGAGTTTAAGCTCAGCCAGGCATTTCATAAGAACACGTAAAGCTAGCTCGGTAGTTAAATATTTGAACTTGTTTTTATATTAACAAACTTTTGGGAATACATATCCGAAACCCATAGATATTACCACGAAATATGCCTCCAAACCGTCCCGGTAACATTTAAAAATTATTTAAAGATGAAAACTTGTTAACGGACCAACGGTTCGGATAACGGGTAATAACCATATTACAAAATATGATAAATATTACAAATTTAATATTCATAAATCATTATTAATAATATACTTATATAGGAAATAAATAGAAAGCGGTAAATGGTTGCATTCATTAACCCAATGCTAAAGGCTGTACCTAAAACGACGATTCCGGCTGCGCGTTCTGAAACTGAGCAGGGCTCCGCCAATGCTGAGGGAATCACCCGTGATCTTGCGGGATATTATCCTAGACTCCTCCTACCGAAGCGTGGGCTTCGCCGGCAGGACTCCATCGTAAAACTTTAAATGTGGTTCTTTTAAAGCTTCCGAAGAAGAACGTCTCACTAAGCCGAACCAGAAAAATGATATCAGAAGCTAAGAAAACTCGAAGACTCTAGAGAGAGAGAGAGAGAAATCGAATTTTCGCTCTAGGGAAGGTATGAAAAATGTGTAGAATGACTCCTCTATTTATAGGCTTTAGACCGTAACCGAATTTGAGAAATTAACCCTCAAATTTTCGATTTCTATTAATTAAAACCAATTAATTATTTCAATCCAATGGTTAAGATTCAATCTCAAATACCAATCTTATCTTTACATATTTAAATTCGTGACATGTGATTTAATTTCATAGTTTACCGAAACGAGCACAAACTTAGAAATTCTCTAAGTCACAAACCGTAAGTCGAAACGACTTGGTATAAAAAGTTGCTTATAATTTAATTTCCTAAAACATGGTGCTGATAGAAAATCCAAATTATAAATATATTTTATCAGTTAATTTGGGTTACCAAGATATGGTACTTTTGCCATTCTATCGATAAAACTATTTGATGTCTGCCACATACTTTCAGTTTTATAAGTCTAGCCAAATGATAAAACATTATATTGAATGTTTCTTATCACGTACGTATCATCCGTTACGAAGGTATTCTGGGGACCATGGACCCGTATCACTTAAGCTCCAACAAACTGCTAGTTGTTCGTCAAACCTCGAAGCGACTCCACTATAGACCCGAGGCTGCACTATTTAGTGATGCAATATATATTATTCCTTTTATAACAGTAGGGTGTCCATTGATACAATCAAATTTGGGTTATTGTCCTTTCACTTGATGACCCACACACGAGCAGGCAGTTTTTACCGTATTGCCCCTCATTGAATTTTCCTCCTTGAATCAGTCAATAATATCATGATTAACCCACTTATTTTTTCGATTCATAAGTTGCGCACGTGTACCTCTCACTTCTCACCACCGACAACTAAGGGAATCGTCATGACTTTGACGAGAGCTGTGTGATGCCCATGTCTATGACCAAGCTACCCTTACTGCTGACTATCATGGTCCCAAAATAATAGTGTTGGGAACAACTGTAATATATGTTAGGCATTTGCCCTTAAACAATGTTTTATTTACCCATTGTAAAAGTTTATGACGTGACCCTTAATAAATAATACACTTATTATGATAATCTTTTTTATAGTTCTTTATGTATAATTGAATTTTTATCCATAGTTCATAATGGAATGCAATTGTAATCTATCCATCATACCAGAGTCAATATACATTGTTAAAGTGAGGAAGAATTGATAGATGCAATAAATGAACTTAAATGAATCTATGAGTTAATTAAGCGGGTGGGAGCCTCTTAATTGATAAAGTCATTAATGCGATAAAATGGAGAAAATCCTATTCTGGATAGATATGTGTGCCATACCCATTAAGTCCATTTAGTACGAAGTGTCTTTGTACTGGATAGGACTTTACTAAGTTCTGAAAGTTGCTCAAATAAGACCGTCACTTATAACATTGAACTAAGTCGTTAAAGATGATCAAATAGTAATTAATCTAAATCCTGAAGTGATCTTGAACCCTGACTATTAGCTTGATTTTCTTTGATTTTCTAGTTAAAGAACACAACATAACGTTGTTCCCAAAGCCGCTATATTGGGAACATGATAGTCGACAGAGAAGGGTAGGTCAATCACACATATGGATATCACATAGCTTTTTACTAAGTCTAGATGATTCCCGGAATTGTCGCTCGTGAGAAGTAGTACAAGACTCATGCGCAGCTAACGACTCGAAATCGTAAGTGACTCGTCTACAATACCACCGATGGAATTCAGGAAGAAAAGCACTAAGGGGCTAAACGATAAAACGCTTACTCAAGTGTGAATCATCAAGGGAAAGATTAATCACTAAAATTTGATTATATCACTGGACACCTTAAGATGAAAGGAATATATTATTCGCATCACTAAAGAGTACAACTTTGGATTTTTAGTGGAGTTACTCCGAGGTTAACGGATTAATCCGTTGGAGGTTAAGTGATGTGGGTCCATGGTCATCAGGATAGCTATGTAAAGGACTAATCGTACAATTAGGATATTTTTTTCTAATTTATGATAGAACAATTGAAACTGAAGCTTGTGTCAAGTTTTGGAAAGTTTCAAAAAGTTGCAGCAAAAGTACCTAAAGTTTTGCCTAAGAAATAGTTGATCGGAAAAATTCAAAACTGGAATAAATTGTCAACATAAATGTTATTGATGTGCAAATTCGTTCCCTAATCGGAATTATGAGGTCATTAATTAAATTTATAGTTTAATTGGTTAAGGCCTAAGTTGTTAATATAATTGAATGTTCACGCAATTGGGCCTATGAGATGCAAAGCCCATAAGCCCATTATACACTTAATTTTGTTCTTACCCGGGCAGAATTAAAAGCCCAGAAGGCAAAAAACCCATCCCGAGTAGAAAACGCTCGGAAGAGGCCCGAGCAGAGTATCTCAAGGGAAAAACCCCGAGCAAAGCTCAAACGTCCCACCTACCCAAGAGAGAACCAATACTTGGTCAAAATCCAAAATTCCCATCAGGACAATCGACCTAAAACATTCAAAGCTCTTCCCGGACAGAGACTGTCATAAAGGGACCCGAGCAGAGGTAGAACAGAGAACCCGGGCAGAAGAAAGCCAAATAGCCGAGCACGAGCAGACCAAGTCAATCGCCTCAATTCAAACTCCCGAAGTCCGACCTAAAATATCGCCATGATCTTAATTCAAACCCCACGACGACCAGTCAAGATCCACCACTACTTAAATCTCGCAGAACGTGGCCCACGTGTCAGCTCGGCAGCAAGTCAAGCCCTGAACTCGGAGCCACGACCAACGTACATTACCAACGGGTAGAAATCAGACGCTTATTAAAGCAAGAAGACATCCCCTTTACACGCACGCAAGCATCCACTTTGAGAGAAAAAGAGTCTGTGAGATTCCATACTTTCAGAGTGTTATTATCTTTAGATTGATCAGGAATTGGCTTGTGGTTCCGATCGATCATCCCTATCAAAGCAATAAACATACAGAGGACGTAGTCAACTACCGCATTGGGACGAACCTCTCTAAAAAACTCTTGTGTTTTATTTATTTTCTTTGCTCTTTGTATTCGTGTTTCATCGTCGAAAGTATTGACAACACGGAGGTCAAGATCCACAAAAATCTTAGCATCTTCAAATCGAAATCCCATTCACCACTCTCATGACTGTTGGCGTGCAAAACCACGTCAACAGTTTGGCGCTGTCTGTGGGAAACTTTGATCTCGCTAACTCTGTCGTACTTAAGGCATAAACATGAGTTCAAAAGAGAATACAACCTCCGATGCTCTGGTCGGGGTAACTCGTGTTCAGAATGCCGAAGAGCAGGCTCTGAGGACTCAGCTCAAAGAACAGGTGGCTGAAAACACTGAACTCAGGAGAAAAATTGAGTTCCTTATGAGCAGCCAGACCCGGTTATAACAAAGACCTTATTCTGTGAACAAAACCGGGAAGACCTCTGGGCAAAGGAATTACGAAAGGGTAAATGCGGTCCATTTTGACTTCCAGGACCCCAAGGATCCTCGAGCCCAGAGAACCAATCAGGCGCCCCTCCTAAGAGATCCGCGCCCGAGCAACCCGCCTCAGCCGACGGATCCGCCGGAGGACGCGCTCCCTTTTCCGCCTAATCATGGTACCCACTATTCTGAGCCCCGGCGTTCAGAACCGACCAGCCCGATCCTGGGCAAAATACTCCATATCGGCAATCCCATAACCGGAGTTCAGATATCGATTCCACCCCGGGCAGAGAAACCGAACTACCTCATCCCCATGGGCCAAGCAATTACCCCCGGTCTTCAGGGAGTAATCGTGCCGGCCCATACTCCCAGCACACTCAAACTGAGCCTGCGTACCAAATCAATTCTGAGCTGGAAGAGCTCGAACGGACCATGAAGAGAATGGGAGAAAAACTTTCCAAAGTGGACTCCCAAGTACACCGGGCAGTATCTGCCGCTCCCGAGATCGAGCGTCTGGCCGAAGAATCGACAATAACTCCGTTCTCAGCGGCCATCACAGACATTCGATTAAAGCATGGGGGGCAAATTCATATACCCGAGTACGAGGAGACAACTGACCCGAAGGTACACCTGAGGGCCTTCCGAATAGCCATGGGACGGGCTAACTTGGACATCCACGAGCTGGATGCAGGGAGATGCCACTAATTTGCTGAGAAACTCACAGGGGAAGCAATGGAATGGTTATCCAAATTAGAACCAAAGTCGATCGATAATTTTGGTCAGTTAACTATGGTATTTCTCAAACACTTCTCTATGTTTATGGAGGCTGAGATTACCGTCGCGAATTCTTATGCCCTGCAGCAAAGGGAAAACGAGCCCCTCAGGGACATCATGACAAGGTTCAAAGCCAAGATGGTCCGAATCAACGGACTAGCGGATGAAAAGGCCATAGCCACCCTAACCAGGGGGCTATGGTAAGATTCCCGATTCAAGACCGACATATGTGTCAATAGGTACACCTCAATAGAGGACGTGATCCATCATGCATCCAATTGGATCAAGCACAATGAAGAACACAAACCTCTAAAGAGGAAGTTCGGGCCGTCCTCGAACGTACCAAGGCCCGGGGTGCACCCATCCCAATCAAGGAATGGGCAACCACCCCCTTTACCAGAGGGTCAAATCCTCAACACGAAGTATCCCACCCCGGGGGAAGAGCACACCCCCAGAATCATGTCTACAATTTGAACTCGGAGGCCGAGGAAGAAACCGATGCCGACGAGCAAGGATAGCTGTACATTAGCGCCGGTGACATGGCGCCCAACAACAGAGACATGAGCGCCTGGTGCAATTTCCACCAGAGGTACCAAGAATTGCATGGTTCTGCGGGCCCGACTAGCCGATAAATACCTTAAAGCCGAGCTCGGAAACCGCCCGTTGGATTTCTTCAGGTCGGAGGGTGAGAGTACAGAGCGAACTCGGCAGCCTAATGCCGGGCCAAGTACTGGCGCAAAGCCCAAAAAAAGCCACCGACCAGACCAAACAATGCTCCCCCTCTTCTTGGAGGAGCTGACCGACCAAGAGTTGGAGGATGTGGAGGAACCGGCGGCGGAAGAGGCCATCGGAAGAATCTACACCATAGTTGGAGGATCACAGTTCTACGGGAACTCAATCAACTCCATCAAAGCCCACTGGAGGAGACTAAAAGTCGGCCCCATGGTCCTCCCGCGGGAAGAACCTGACTATGAAATCTCCTTCAAAGACAGTGAGGCCAAACCTGATCGGGCTCCACGATGACGCTTTACTCATCACTCTTCTAGTCTCCGGCTACGCGACCGAAAGGATCTTGGTCGACAACGATAGTTGGGTAGACGTCATCTTCCTGTCATGCCTACGCAAGATGGGAATTGATGACAGAGAAATAAATAGAGGGAAAATCCCTTTGGCCGGTTTCTACGCGAAACAGTCGACACTATAGGGACGGTCAGACTGTCCATCATCGCCTGTGGAGTAGGCAAGATAAAAAACTTCTTCGTGCTAGATTGCGCCACGGCTTACAACATGATCCTCGGTAGACCGTGGATTCATTTGATGAAAGTCGTGCCATCTACCTACCACCAAACCATCCGTTCCCAAGAGAGGATGGAAAGATAGTGGAAGTGAAGGCCGATCAGAAACAAGCCCGAATATGCTACATGACATCATTCCGGATGCTGCACACGCCTCAGGCGCGGGAAAAAGCACCAAAAATTGACCAATAGCAATTAATGTCGGTAGAGGAAAAAGATCAAGCCCAAGAAAGTTACGACGAAAATGAAGGCCCGGACTTGGAAATGACGCACCAGGTTAAAATCGATCCTCGGAACCCGGATCAAAAAGTCAGAATCAGGGTCAACTTGGACAATGACTTTAGGAAAAAGCTGATCAAATTCCTCACAAGGAATTATGACTGCTTTGCATGGTCCCACAAAGACATGCTGGGAATTGACCCGAGCATAACCGATCATTGCCTCAATGTAGGTCCTAGCCACAAGCCGATGAAACAAAAGAGGAGAAAATTAGGACCCGACCGGGCCCAAGCGGTAAATAATGAGGTCGAAAACTACTAAAAACTGGCTCCATACGGGAGGTAAAATACCCATACTGGCTAGCCAATACAGTGGTAGTTAAAAAAAATAACGGGAAGGCGCGAGTCTGTATTGACTTCACCGACCTAAACAAAGCGTGCCCCAAGGACAGCTTCCATGTGCCCCACATTGATCGGCTGGTGGAAACAACCTGCGGGCACGAAATCTTGTCCTTCATGGACGCATTCTCGGGGTATAATCAAATCTTGATGCACCCCGAGGACCAAGAGAAAACCGCGTTTGTGATAGACCGAGGAATTTAGTGTTACAAGGTAATGCCCTTCAGACTCAAGAACGCGGGGGCAATATATCAACGATTAGTCAATCAAATGTGTGCTGAACAACTCGGCAAAACAATGGAGGTCTACATCGACGATATGCTCGTAAAATCCACTAAGGCCGCAGACCAAATATCTCACTTAGAGGATTGCTTCGCGATACTTAGAAAATATCAGATGAAGCTCAACCTCGCTAAATGCACCTTCAGAGTAACTTCTTGAAAATTCCTTGGTTAATTAGTAACTGAACGAGGAATAGAAGCGAACCCTGACCAAATCAAAGCCCTATGCCTTCTCCGAGTACTGTTCAGGAGACGCAGAGACTAACCGGTGTGAGCAAGACCGCCAGGAAGAAGCGAGCAAGCGTGCTCGGGGAGAAACGAGCAAGTATGCTGGAGAAGGCGCGAGCAAGTGTGCTGAAAGAACATGAGCAAGTCGGCTCGTGGTCAGAGATGCTGACCGAGCAGGAAAGGAAAACTCTACCCTGAAAGGGAAACGCGTAGCTTGAGGAGCAAAAAAATCAAGTCAAAGATTTGGCGAGTTTAGTTAGGGTAGTTTCCTGATATTTTACGATTTTGTTAGCTAGGGTTTTGCCTATGTGAGGCCTATATAAACCTAGCATTGTACACATTGTAAAGAGCCAAAAGTAGTCGAGTTGTATAGAGAGTCCATTAGAGTTTCTAGTTATCTCTTTGTATTTTGACTTCAAATTAATCAGAGAAATATTTTCTCCCATTCGTGCTCTTGAGTTTGATAAATTCTTGTGATTTTCTCAGATCTTTGTATTGGGATCCAACAAGTGGTATCGGAGCCACAATCAAATATCATGACTTCATCTGAATTGGCAATCAGAAGTCTGGAATCAAAGAAACCAGAATCTAGGGAAGGCACGGTGACGCTCCATTACCCCATGCTCACGAAGAGAAATTACGCCGTGTGGGCGTTGAAGATGAGGGTAAATCTGCAGGCGCAGGGAGTATGGGAAGCCATTGAAGGTGGCAATTCCGAAGGACGCAAAGAAAGAATGGCACTCGCAAAAATCTACCAGGCCGTTCCGGAAGAACTCCTTTTCATGCTCTCTGAGAAGGATTCCGCAAAAGAAGCATGGAAGACGCTTCGAACTATGCACATGGGCACAGATCGCATCAAGGATGCCAAAGTACAGACCCTGAAGAGTGAATTCGAGGTCATGCGGATGAAAGAAAGCGACTCGGTGGACGACTTCGCTCTGAGACTCACGTCCATCGTGACCGGCAGACGCTCCCTAGGAGACAAGGTATACGAGACCACCGTTTTCACGAGATTCCTACGTGTTTTGCCTAGCAGGTAGTGACGTCGATTGAGTAGTTTGGCGATCTCAAGACCATGACGGTCGAGGAGGTTGTAGGGCGTCTCAAAACCCACGAAGAAAGGCTTCGGGGCTAAAACGATAAAGGAGATGAGAATAATCTCCTTCTCACACAATAAGGAGTTGACGGCAAGACAGAGGAGATCCGGGGGAGCCGAATCCTCCTCAAGTTTCTTAGGACGGAACAACTGCATTGGAGAGGTTCGAGGACGCAGACAAGGTCGAGGACGAGGTCGAGGACGAGGTCGAGGCAGAGATTCGCGAGGACGCGGAAGTAGCTCGAGCCATCAAGAAGGACCGACGAGGAGAGGCAAGAGAACGGTGAAGTGCTACACTTGTCAGAAGCTCGGGCACTACGCATCCGAGTGCAAGAGCAAGTACCAGGGCGAGGAGGCAAATCTAGCGAGATTCCCAGACGATCAGCCGACATTGTTGTTTGCCGAGCAGGTTACGCACCTGGCCAGACAGAACGACGAGCATGAAGCGGAGGAGGAATGTCAGGAGGATATCAACGAGTAGCAAATTGGCGAGAAAGCCGAATAGAGCCGCTCGGAGAAGACCAGCAACCAGGTCTTCCTCTTCGAGGACAAGGTTTTTGCAAACCTCCTCACGCACGATGAGAAGAGAGTCAATACAGATGTATAGTACCTTGAAAACGGTGCGAGCAACCACATGACCGGGGACCAAGCTAAGTTTGAAGAGATCGATGAGAATATCTTAGGCAACGTGAAATTCGGCGACGAGTTCGTCGTAAAGATCAAAGGCAGAGGTTTGATCCTGTTCGAGTGCAAGAACGGCGACCAGCGTTTGATGACCCAGGTCTACTACATCCCGAAGTTGAAGAGCAACATCATCAGTGTGGGACAGAAGACGGAGATCGGGAACACGGTGGTGCTAGGTGGGTCCTATCTGAAGATGTGAAGCAAGGATAGAGTGTTGTTGATGAAGGTGGAGCGGACACCCAACAGACTTTACAAGATCCTCCTGAAGACGTGCCAGCCCGTCTGTCTCATGGCGTCGATGGCAGATCCAGCTTGGCTGTGGCACGCTCGGCTCGGACACGTGAACTTTCACGCACTCAAGATGGTGGGAGAGAAGAATTTGGCCTTCGGGGTTCTCTAGATGAACATTCCGACTAGCTATGTGAGAGCTGCATGATCGCGAAGCAGGCGAGGATACCCTTCCCGATCAAGGCCAAGTTCCGAGCCGACAGACCCCTACAGTTGGTGCACGCTGACCTTTGCGGTCCGATCACCCCATCGACCACGGCCAGAAACAAGTATTTCTTTCTACTTGTTGACGACTACATGTTGGAAATCGGGGTATCAGTTCCGACTTCCTTACCACAATAATAGCCTCCGAGGCGTCCCGGTAACATTTAAAAAGATATTTTAAATAAGAAAACTTGTTAACGTACTGACGACACAGATATCGGGTAATGAGCATTTCGTTAAAACCCGATAAATATTTCAAATTTAATATTTCATAATCATTATTAATAATCTAGTCGAATATGAAATAAATAGAAAGCAATAAATGGTTGCATTTATTGACCCAATGCATAAGGCCGTACCTCAAAGACGATTCCGGCTGCGCGTTCTGAATTTGGGAAGGGCTCCGCCGGTGCTGAGGGAAACTCCCGTGATCTTCCGGGATATTCTTCTGGACTCCTCGTACCGAAGCGTGGGCTTCGCTGGCAGGACTCTGGCGCAAAATTTAACTGACGGTTCTTTTAAAGCTACCGGAGAAAAATATCTCCTAAGCCAAACCAGAAGAGAGATCAGAAGCACAAAACTCGCAGACCCAAGAGAGAGAGGGATAGCTCGAGTTTTTGCTCTAGGGAAGGTGTGAAAAATGTGTAATGAGCCTCCTATTTATAGGCTCAAGCTGTAACCGATTTGGAGATTTTTTCTCCCATTTTTTGAATTTCATTAATTAAATTTCATTAATTATTTCACTCCAATGGTTAAGATTCAATCTCATATAATCAAATGGATATAATTAATCGCGGATTTAATTAAATAATAATACATGATAAGATCAAAATATTTAATCTTATCATCATATTAATTAAATTTGAATTCTATATATATATACATATTAAAATTAGAATTTGTTAATGATTATCTAGATCCAATGGTTAAAAATAAATGTTAAACCAATCCAATGGATCAAATCAATTAGGGATAAAATCAAATAACCTAGGGTTTTACTGAAACCCTAATTCGAATTCTTATCCCCATATTTATTCGAATTATTTATTGTATATATATAATATTAATTAATTTCTAATCTGACGGTAAAGATTAAATCTCAAAACCGATCCAACGGATATAATTAATTAGGAAAATTCGAAATACTTAAACTTGGTCACCAAGCTTTCAGAAAATTCGAAATACTTAAACTAATAGTTCATAAAAGGTTTTACCCTTTGGTGAACTGAGGTGTTTCCTGCATCTAAGCTGGCCCTTCACTCTCGGATTTGTTCCGCACCGGAAACACATTGCTGACAGACCAACTTTCTTTCTTTTCTTCCAGGTTCGGCTTTCGACTCAGTTTTCCTTTTGTTATCTTTTGCAACAGCCTCACTGGAAAGTCCCGTTACTTTATTCACTTTCATTAAGATTCTCTCAATTTCATCATGAGATGTTTTGAGCTTCGCATTCTTGAAGGCCTGACTTTTGAGATGATACTGGCTGAAATAGCTAGTGAGTAAATTGTACTCAACATCATATTTGAACCATTCAGAATCTTTCTCAAAAATAGTCAATGGCTCTTCAATTTCATGCTCAAGAGGTGAATAAGAGTTAACGGAATCATGATCATTATCCGGGATGCTAATCAGATCAGAAATTTTAACTAGCATTGAAAAAGAAACTTATTAAACTTTATTATAGGTAGAATGTTTTAGGTAAATTATTGGTTCGAAATAGTTACATGATGCAAACATGTTCTCTGGAAAACGTTAACTAAACCCTTTAACTATTTCATGATAATTTAACCGACTATACACATCGTTGCCGTCCTTAAGGCATGGTCACACAAAGGTGACTCGCGGTATCAACTGTGTACTTTGGCTAAACTAAGTTTTAGTCATAAACTTAATTGATATTCATAATTAGAACTACCGAGTTCCTGTGATTATTAACTATCACCATAGACGGCCGGGAACCACCAACTTCCGTGCAAGCTTAACCCATTATTTTTGGTTCTCGGGATCCTCTCGTCCTTAAGGAATGGTCATACGAAGATGACTCGCGGTCCATTTCCAAGATTTATCCGTCCCCATATTTTTTTGGAACTATCACGGTGTCAAACCTTCCACAAGCACACCTTTCCTGAGGAGCGGTCACACGAAGGTGACTCGAGGCGGTGTGGTCAGCAGACCTTGTGACAGTTATAATGGAGACCTTTATTTATTCTATGCTTGCCATTGTTTTAGATAAATTAAAGTTTTTAAATTTTTTGAACTAAGTTATTTAAAACTTATTATAAACTTTCTATTAATGACGCATTAAAAGTTTATATTTTGGCTTTATTAATTACGACACGTAATTTCATAATTAGCCTCAAGATTACAGTGTTCATTATTTCCTGGGTAGTGATAGGTCAATGAGTACTTTCTCCAGGTAGATGGGAGGGGTCCTAACCGGTCACCCAGAAGTGGATGGTGAACCGGCCCAACTTTTGATTCCCCTTAGACAAGATTGTACGATTGAGATTTTTCCGACTAATAATAAACACTTTACATTTACTCTTTATTATTTATATCTATCCATAGTTCGATATATTAATAATGATGAAACATAGGCACTATGTTTACGGGTTATGAAAATAGGTTATAAAAAATTATATCTATGATGAATATTTATAATTAGATTTTAATGATTCTTATTCAACAAGAATAATCATTAAATTACTTCATGGCTTATTAATAATTATTTATGAAATTTTAAAATAAGTCAATGATATAACTCCTAAGAATTATCATCCATATTTTAATATTAAATAAGACAATATTATTTAATCATTAAATAATATCCAGATTTAATTTTATGAATTATATAAAATAAGTCAATGTTATTTATCCATAAACAACATCCATATTTTATTTTCAGTTAATTAATCATAATTAATTTAATTCATAATTATTTAATTACAATAATAATAAATATTTATTTATTACAAGGTTACCGGGTCGGAATAAAATTCCGACCCATAATTAAATTATTGCACGTGGGCCCTCCGGGTCTAAGCCCGGGCCCAGTGCCCTAGGAAAAGCCGCGCCCAGCCCTTCGGGGAGGCAAGGGCAGCGCAGGCCCAGTGCCAGGCCCGCGGGCCCATTCTGCTGCCAGGCAGCGTGGGCCGCAGGTCAGGGCAGGAGGCCCGCGCGCTGCGCGCTAGGGCAGCCCCTTAGGGTTTCGCCCTGGACCTCGCCCAGACCTGGGCTTTACCATGGGCCTGGCCCGTGGAACCCAGGGTTCGACCCTAGGGCTGCAGCGGCAGCCTGTGGTCTGCCCTTGCCGCGGGTTGGGCTGCGCCTCGTTGCCTGGCCAATTTTCCCGGTCCGACATTTTGCGTCGGGAAATTATCTAATTTAAATTAATATTAAAATATCCAGAAATTCAATTTCAATTTTAATTATTAATTTATTCATCAAATCATTCGTTCTTTAAACTGTTAAATTAAATTACGTAATTATTTATCCTTGAACCATGGCTCAGATACTAATTGTTGGAAATCGGGGTATCAGTTTCGAATTCCTTACCACGATAATAGCCTCCGAGGCGTCTTGGTAACCTTTAAAAAATTATATTAAAGCGGAAAACTTGTTACAGTACCGACGACGCGGATATCGGGTAATGAGCATTTAATATTTCACAATCATTATTAATATTTTGAATTTAATATTTCATAATCATTATTAATAATCTAGTCGACTATGAAATAAATAGAAAGCAGTAAATGGTTGCATTTATTGACCCAATGTATAAGGCCGTACCTCAAAGACGATTCCGTCTGCGCGTTCTGAACTTGGGCAAGGCTCCGCCGGTGCTGAGGGAAACTCCCGTGATCTTCCAAGATATTCTCTTGGACTCCTCGTACCGAAGCGTGGGCTTAGCCGGCAGGACTACGTCGCAAAATTTAACTGACGGTTCTTTTAAAGCTACCGGAGAAAAATATCTCCTAAGCCGAACCAAAAGAAAGATCAGAAGCAGAAAACTCGCAGACCCTAGAGAGAGAGAGAGATCTCGAGTTTTTGCTCTGGGGAAGGTGTGAAAAATGTGTACAATGAGCCTCCTATTTATAGGCTCAAGCTGTAACCGATTTGGAGATTTTCCCTCCCATTTTTTGAATTTCATTAATTAAATTGAATTAATTATTTCAATCCAATGGTCCAGATTTAATCTCATCTAATCCAATGGATATAATTAATCGGGGATTTAATTAAATAATAATACATGATAAGATCAAAATATTTAATCTTATCATCATATTAATTAAATTTGAATTCTATATATATATATATATACATATTAAAATTAGAATTTGTTAATGATTATCTAGATCCAATGGTTAAAAATAAATGTTAAACCAATCCAATGGATCAAATCAATTAGGGATAAAATCAAATAACCTAGGGTTGTACTGAAACCCTATTCGAATTCTTATCCCCATATTTATTCAAATTATATATTTTATATATATAATATTAATTAATTTCTAATCCGACAGTAAAGATTAAATCTCAAAACCGATCTAACAGATATAATTAATTAGGAAAATTCGAAATACCTAAACTTGGTAACCAAGCTTTCAATTTCAAATTACATTTAGGGTTTAATTATCTAAAATACCAAAACATTATGTACTTATGCCGCAAATATGGAATATCCAATTCTCGCTATTCGAATTAGCCAGGGTTTCAATTTACCAAAATCCTAATTCGAATTTACACATATATAAATATATATTTTTATTTATTAATATAAATCTTTTAATTATTAATTAATTATTAATTATTAATTAGACATTAATAATTAAATACAAATAATTAAATTATATCAATAAAACCCTATCTCAATATAACACATTAAATATCATGGTGCGACACCATCATTTAAATTCGTGACATGTGATTTAATTTCATAGTTTATCGTACCGAGACTCGGTTACCGAGTCATAAACTTAGAAAATCCATAAATCACAAACCGTAAGTCAGAATGACTTGGTTCAAAAAGAAAAATTGCTTAAATTTAGCTTAAAACAACATGGTGCTGATAGAAAATCTAAATTATAACTTTATTTTTATCAGTTAATTCCGTGTACCAAAATATGGTACTTTTGCCATGCTGACGATAAACTATCTGACGTATGACATAGACCTGTCAGTTTTATAAGTCGAGCCAAATGATTAAACATTATCCAGAATGTATTTTAATCACGTACGTATCATCCGTATCACTTAAGCTCCAACGAACTGCTAGTTGTTCGTCAAACCTCGAAGTGATTCCACTATAGACCCGAGGCTGCACTCTTTAGTGATACGGTATATATTATTCCCTTATAACAATAGGGTGTCCATTGATACAATCAAATTTGGGTTATTGTCCTTTCACTTGATGACTCACACATGAGCAGACAGTTTTTACCGTAATGCCCCTCATTGCATTTTCCTCCTTGACTCAGTCAGTAATATTATGAGCAACCCACTTATGGTTTCGATTCATAAGTTTCGCACGGGTACCTCTCACTTCTCACCACTGACAACCAAAGCAATCATCATGATTCTGAAGAGACCTGTGTGATGCCCATGTCTATGATCAAGCTATCCTTAATACTGACCATCATGTTCACAAAATAATAGTGTTGGGAACAACAATAATATCTAGTGTTCTTTAACGGTTGAATCAAAGAACAATCAAGCCAGTAGCTCGGACTCAGGATCACTCAAGACTTAGAACTAATATCCATTTGATCATCATTTTGTGACTCAATTTCAAGTTATCAGTGACGGTCTTATATGAAAACTTCTTGAGTTTAAGTCAGGTCAGTATGAAAACGCTTCATACTTAATGCACTTCTAGTGAGTGTGACACACACATAATCCAGAATGGGATTGTCACTTTGTCACACTAATGACCTTACACGATTTATGGGCTCCCACCCAATTAATCAGGTCACAGACTTTTTAAGTTCATTTATTATGATTATTAGTTCTTCCTCACATCGACTCTGATGTGATAATAATAGCATAATTACATCCTTTATGAACTAAGGAATCAAACATTCTATTTTACTATACCAGAAACTATAATAAGATTAACATAATAAGTATCATATTTATTCAATGACTAGTCATAATCTTTTACAAATGGATAAATATCTTTTTTAAGGACACATATGTCCAACACTACAGTCGTTGGATGTAGGTGTTTATGCTCAAGGAGAAGAGCGAAGATTTCGAGGTCTTCAAGTAGTTCAAGAAGCTCGTGGAGAATCGCTTAGCGCACAGGTTGAAGGTCTTGCGTACAGACCGAGGAAGAGAATTCACTTCACAACAGTTCGGAGAATTCTGCGACAAGGAAGGAATTCAGCGACACCTGTCCGCACCCCACACGCCCCAGCAGAATGGCGTTGTGGAACAAAGAAACCGTACTGTGATGGACACAGCGAGGAGCTTGATCAAGAGTATGCAGGTTTCGGCCAGGTTTTGGGGAGAAGTAGTGAGATATGCGGTCTATCTGCTTAATCGTTTGCCACCAAAGCACTAGGAGAGTGCACTGCCTACGAGAAATGGTACGGGAAGAAACCCTACGTAGAGCACATGAAAGTGTTCGGGAGCACCGCACATGTGAAGACTGCGGGCCTACATCTCAAGAAGCTGGACGATAGAAGTCAGAAGATGGTGTACCTTGGAGTCGAGGAAGGGACTAAGGCCCATAGATTCTACGACCCACAACCTGACAGACTTCAAGTGAGCAGAGATGATGTGTTCGAAGAGGAGATGAAGTGGGACTGGCGCGACGAGAAGGGAGAACCCGAGCAGAACTCAGTGGAGTTCACTGTCGAAGACGACCAAGATGTTTCCAAACAGGAACAGCCCGGAACACCCAACTCGGGAACAATCTTTCCAGAGATGAGAGAACCCAGCCCGGGAGAGAGCACCCCGGACACACCAAAGACATCAAGCCCGAGCACGACATGCTCGCCTAGCTCAGGAGAATCCTCCATTAAAGACGGCCCCCGAGCATGACATGCTCGTCTACGAGCATACTCAGGAGGTGGATCTGGAGGAATTATCATTGCTATGCGCCGATGAGCCACCCAACTTCCAAGAGGCAGCAGCTGAGCAGGAGTGGCAATAAGCGATGAAGAAGGAGATGGAGTCCATTGAGAATAACAAGACATGGGAGCTAACTGACTTACCCAAAGATCACAAGCCCATCTGCCTGAAGTGGGTTTTTAAGCTGAAGAAGGACATCGATGGGAATGTCCTTAAGCACAAGCTAAGACTGGTAGCAAAAGGCTATGTGCAGAAGAAAGGAATGGACTTCGACGAAGTCTTTTCTCCAGTGGCGAGACTGGACACGATCAGACTGATCCTAGCCCTAGCAGCGCATCGAGGATGGGATTTTCACCAGTTGGATGTAAAATCGGCATTCCTAAACAGTGATCTCAAGGAAGAAGTATACGTCAGGTAACCAGAGGAGTTTGGCATCACAGGCGAGGAGAAGAAGGTGTACAGACTATCCAAGGCCCTATACGGGTTGAGACAAGTACCGAGAGCATGGAACATACGTCTCGAAAAGAGCTTGAAGAATCTTGGATTCGCAAAGTGCCTGAGAGAGCTGGAAGTCTACACCAGGGGTACCGGACAGGAGACTCTGATCGTGGGAGTATATGTGGACGACCTGATCGTCACAGGATCCAGCGGAGGAGGCGTAAATGGATTCAAGCAATAGATGATGGCTGAAGTCGAGATGAGCGATCTCGGATTAATTTCGTACTATCTCGGGATCGAGGTGGAATAGAGATAGACTGTATAACGCTGAAGCAGTCGGCTTATGCGAGGAAGATCCTTAAACAGTTCGAGATGGAGGACTGTTACTCAAGCAAGTACCCTATGGAGGCGAAGCTGCAGCTCGGGAAGGATGGTGAAGGGAAGAAAGTGGATTCCACGGAGTACAGACGCGTGATCGGGTGTTTGAGGTATCTCACTTATACCCGACTACACATTGCGCACGCCGTCGGGATAGTCAGTCGCTACATGGAAAAGCCCACAAATGCACACCAGCAGGCGGTGAAGCACATCTTGCGTTATGTGAAAGGCACGACAGACTACGGGATCCAGTACCACCGAGGAAGTGGAGCAGGAGGACTAGTCGGCTTTACGGACAGTGATTTGGCCGGTGATATCGACGATAGAAAGAATACCGGAGGGATGGCGTTTTATCTCAACGGTAACCTAATCACCTGGCAGTCCCCGAAGCAGCAGACAGTAGCTCTATCCTCGTGTGAAGCGGAGCTCATGGCGGCAACCGCATCAGCTTCAAGCTATGTGGTTGAAGGGGTTACTCAGTGAGATGACTGGTTTCGAGCAGAAACCACCAACTCTCTACCTGGACAACAAGTCTGCAATCGCGTTGATGAAGAATCCAGTGTTCTACGGACGGAGCAAACACATTGACACGAAGTATCATTATATTCGTGAGTGTGTGGGGAAGCGACATATAGTCGTAGAGTTCATGAGCTCAAGGGAATAGCGAGCAGATATTCTTACCAAGGCATTGGAAAGAGTGAAGTTCGCAGAGATGATAGAGTTGCTCGGAGTGAAGAGTGTCGCAAGTCAAGCTTACGGGGGAGAATGTGAGCTTAAGCTTGACTTAACTCGTCACACAGAGGAAGTCACGCCTGCTCGGAGACGCGAGCAAGTCAGCTCGGGAGTTGCGAGCAAGTATGCTCGGCAATGCAAGCAAGACCACCAGGAAGATGCGAGCAAGCGTGCTCGGGGAGAAACGAGCAAGTACGCTCGAGAAGGCGCGAGAAAGTGTGCTCGGAGAAATACGAGCAAGTCGGCTCGTGGTCAGAGAAGTTGACCGAGAAGGAAAAGGAAACTCTACCCAGAAAGGAAAACACAAAGCTTGAGGAGCAAGCAAATCAAGTCAAAGATTTGGCGAGTTTATTTAGGGTAGTTTCCTGATATTGTGCGATTCTGTTAGCTAGGGTTTTGCCTATGTAAGGCCTATATAAACCTAGTATTGTACACATTGTAAGTAGCCGAAAGTAGTCGAGTTGTATAGAGAGTCCATTAGAGTTTCGAGTTATCTCTTTGTATTTTGCCTTCAAATTAATCAGAGAAATATTTTCTCCCATTTGTGTTCTTGAGGTTGTTAAATTCTTGTGATTTTTGTGATTTTCTCATATCCGTGTATTAGGATCCAACAACCGGAAGAATAACGACACTCAACCGGTTCATCTCGAGGTCTACGGAAAAATGCCTGCCCTTCTACAAAATCTTGAGGGGCAACAAAAAATTTGAATGGACCAAAGAATGCGAATAAGCATTTCAAGACCTCAAAAAGTACCTGTCTACACCACGGTACTATCTCGTCCGATTATGTGTGAACTGCTGCTGCTATACTTGGCGGTATCTCTCTCAGCCGTTAGTGGCGTAATTGTTCAGGAAGGCAGAGGCGAACAAAAACCGATATTCTACGTCAGCAAATCGCTAGAGGACGCAGAAACTAGGTATCCCGCTATGGAAAAACTAGCTTTGGCTATGATAACCTCAGCGAGAAAGCTCCGGCCATACTTCCAGTCTCATACCATCCGGAATTGGAATACGCTTGATTTCCCGGACCGGCGAGGTCTTGGAACAATATTTTAGACTAAGATTCCACGCCATAAACAACGAAATAGAATACGAGGCACTTCTAACTGGTTTAAAACTGGCTAAGGCAGTCGGGGCCAGAAAGGTTAGAGCACACTCGGCCTCTAAACTGGTCACCAGCCAAATCAGTGGTGAGTATAACACTATGGACGACCGCATGGAGAAATACCTTGCAGTGGTCAAGGATCTTATCACCCAATGCGAGAAGGTCGAGGTGATCTAGATACCGCGAAGCGAAAACTCTTCGGCCGACGCACTGGCCGGTCTGGCTTCCACTTCGGACCCCGAGGCAAAGAGGATAATCCCAGTGGAAGTGTTAGACGAACCAAGCGGGAGTCTACGCGTCCATAATATCCGAACAGGTTTGGAGGATTGGAGAACTCCCATCCTAAAATATATCCTGACAGGAGAAAAACCCCAGGATAAGCAGAAGCCCCGAAAGCTCCACATTCAAAGCGCTCGTTTCTATCTAATAGACGGAAAGCTATATAAACGAAGTTACACTGGACCCTACCTAAGGTGTTTAGGTAGAGACGAGGCTAACATCATGCTACAAGAAATACATAGCGGAGAATGCGGAAATAATTCCGGTGGGAGATCACTCTCCAACAAAGCAAAGCGGCAGGGTTTCTTCTAGCCAACTATGTTGGCCGACGCGGAAGCCCACTCCAGATGGTGCGACAAATGTCAGCGCCATTCCCTAGCCATACACTGCTCGGCGGAAAAGTTTTCTTCAGTATTGGTCCCATACCCGTTTATGAAATGGTCCATGGATATCGTAGGACCTTTTTCCTTGGCACCAGCCGGGAAAAGATTCTTGCTAGTCGTAACGAACTATTTCTCAAAATTGTTGGAGGTTGAGTCTTATGCCAACATCAAAGACTCGGATGTAGAACATTACGTGTGGAAAAACATCACAAGTAGCTTCGGATTTCCCAAGGAGATCATTGCCGATAATGGACCTCAATTCATATCGAACAGATTCCAGAATTTCTGTCATAACTGGAAGATTTCCTTGAACACATCCACCCCAAGGTATCCACAAGGGAACGGTCAGGCAGAACTCTCGAACAGGACTATCGTGGATGGTATCAAGAAGAGACTTGATACCAAAAAAGGGAGAAGGGACGACGAGCTCGTCGACATTATATAGTCATATAGAACTACCCCGCGGAGAGCAACTGGGGAGACCCCGTTCTCAATGGAATACGGCACCGAAGCAGTCATACCAGCTGAGATCGAGACCCCCAGTCTCCGAAGGGAGTACGCTCCTGACAAAGTAGAAATTAACGACAAAAAGAGATTAGACCAGCTTGACCAAGCGGATGAACGACGCGAGCAGGCTTTTATACAAATTGCTAACTACCAAAATTTGGTAGCTAAATACTACAATTCCAAAGTTAAGCATCGCAGGTTCGTCCCCGGGGAGATAGTCCTCAGACGGGTCTTCCAGAACACGGCCGAGCTCAACGCAGGTAAGTTAGGGGATAACTGGGAAGGACCCTATATCGTTACCGAAGAAGTAAAGCCCGGTGTATACAAACTAGCTACCCCGGACGGATCAAGAGTCCTCCGAAGCTGGAACGACATGCACCTCAGAAAATACTAAGCATAAAAATTCAGAGACTGACTCCCCATGAACTACGTAACGGCTTGATCCCCAGAAAATGGGGTACGTAGGCAGTTTAACCGAAAAATATTGGGCACAGCCCCCATAAACCCGATAATACATCCCTAGTGCGAGAGAGGAAGATTCAAGACCAAAAAATGAATCTCCAAACGATGAATCTTACTCCGACAAGCTACGGGATAGTCGCCCAAGTGGTCGCCTAGATACAAGTAAGTTTACTCAAATTTGTTATTAAAAAGAACTAATTTTGTTTCAATTCTAGTT
Source organism: Parietaria judaica (assembly GCA_954871525.1). Lineage (NCBI taxonomy): Eukaryota > Viridiplantae > Streptophyta > Magnoliopsida > Rosales > Urticaceae > Parietaria > Parietaria judaica. The sequence continues at coordinate 8,658,948 of OX940868.1, forward strand.
TAAACGCTAGTAAGACAAGTACATCAAAATTCGCAATAGCAGTACGAGCTAGCATTTAAAGAAATTCCAGCAAGTACCTCGGGTACCATACCCTCTCTTGGCGAGTAACATACTTGCTCGGGTACCATACCCTCTCTTAGCGAGTAACAGACTTACCCGGGTACCATACCCTCTCTTAGCGAGTAACATACTTGCTCGGGTACCATACCCTCTCTTAGCAAGTAACATACTTTCTCGGGTATCATACCCTGCACTACTTGGGCACCAAGCTTTATCTGCAGGAACTTCTACTCGGCTGTTTGATCCGTTGACGAAGCTACCCGGAGAATTGTATCAGGCGATCAGGCCCAGAAATCCCGATGACCTTGTTCTCGTTCGCCTGGGATTCGGAGACCAAAATGGATGCATTGGCAAGCTTCTCCCGAAGATCTACCGCGGTAATCTCCAGAGCGTTGATCCTACTCTACCGAGCTGCGATCAAGCGTTTCAGCTCGAGGATCTCCTTGTTCCTCAAAGACAGCTGTCCCGAGCTCTTCTCGAGTTCATTATTCACTCGGGCAAGCTCATTATTCTTCTCGGCCAATTCCTCCTTAATTTCATCCCCTTTAGCAACCAACAACCTCACCTTAAGATCCTTGATTGTCCTTGATTTCATCCCCTTCAGCAACCATGTCTTTGGCGGACGCCCCGAGCTGTCAGCAAAAAAATTTATATTCATCACCCTAGAAATTTTTTAAGGAAAATTACGAAGCAAGAAAGAAAAGGCCGAATGAAGGACACCTTGTTTACCTTGGCATGCAGCGCAGCAAAAGCGTTGTACGCTTGGGGCTGGGTGACCTTGGCATCCTTTACGGGAGTAACTCCCTCGCTCGTTAGCTGCTTCAGCAGGTTCCCGGCTATCTTGGGGGCATCATGAAGGCCCTTTTCACCGTACTAGGAAACCTTGGTTGCCCTCGATGGCTCAGACTGAGGCTTCGGGACCCCAGCCTGAACAGGGGAAACTTCATGAGAGGGATCCTCCCCTCGCTGCTCGGATGAGCCCCCGACCACTGGTCGATCCCGACCAGCCGTCTTCTTTAGGAAAACCTTAGGCTTCCCAGAGCCCTAACCCTTGCTCGGCGGTTTAGAAACACCAGGTTGAGGCACCTCAGAAGATGGCCGAGCTCCCCTCGGCGCTAACTCCCTCCCAGATTTCTAGGGAGGCTTGTCCCTCTTTGACTTCTTGTGCGCTGTCTCTTCTTCGGAAGATCGAGCCCGCTTAACCGGAGAGCTCGAAACCCCCACCGGGGCAAGGCCGGAAGAAAACAGAGGCTCTGGAGTCCCCACCGCTAGCAGAGCGGGATCCTCGTTGGAGATCTAGACGAAATTCCTTTCAGCAACGACCCGGGTAACCTCTTGCTCCGCCGCGGAGAGAGTGGTCCCTGAGACCCTTGCAACAACCTCCGAACTAGGAGCTGCTTCTTTCCCCTCCACGGGAATAATGGGAGTTGACCTCCAGGCCTCTCCCTCCTCGGGAACTTCCTTGGCCGGATCAGAGGCCCTCTTTGTTCCCTTGGTCGCCTCAACCCGACCAGAGGTCTCTTCGGAGACCTGAACGACCTTGCCTTTCTCCTTTGCCTTCTCCTTCTCAGCAGCTTTAGCAGCTGCACGTTGAGCCCTAACTTCCCGATAGTTTGGCTACATCGTATCTGCCCACAAATAAACTTTTAGCAATTCACCGACCAAGAATCAAAAAGCAAAATCTAACTAAAATGCTTACTGCTCTCGTCGCTGCTCGATAATAATAGACGGGCGTAGTAGGGGACGTAAGTGCAAAGTGGACCAGGCTTCCACAACCCAGCAACAAAAAATATCTCCTCGGAAAGCTCTTTCCACTCTATCCCTCCACCCGGAAAGAGAACATCGTTCTTAGCTTTCCACCCGACTTTGATAGGAATTGACCTCACCTTGTTACACTTACGATCTGAAAACACACCAAAGAATACGATCAGAAAAACATATCCGAAGAGAAAAGAGATTCGAGCAGAATAACCCAGGAGAGTTACCAATCTCGTGAGCCCATTTGTTAACATATGCAGTCCATGTGTCAAAGCATTCTATACATGGCTTAAAAAAGAAATATCTATCCTGCCAATTATCATCCTTGTTTGAAATCACCCGAATAAAATCATCCTTGTGACCTTTAACCGAAATATAAAACCTACCCGCAGCCTTACAATTTTTTGGTCGTAAATACCTGAAGCATATTGAGCAGAGAAAGCTCAACATTCTCCACCCAACACCTAACTAGGTAGGCGAGCAAGATCCTATATACATTTGGTTAACAAACCTTAGAATATCCCTAGGAATTGGAAAGCTCAGCCCGTAATCTAGGAAATACCTCTCAAAGATGCAAACCCAATCATCCCTGATCGAATTTGCAAACTCATTAGAGTCTAGTACCCGAAGAGGGAAAGACTTCGGGATATTGTAATCCGACTTGAGCCGAGGAATATCATCCTCTCCCAGTCGGGACCTAGGATATTCGGTCTGAATAAACTCCGAAACCAGAATCAGAACCCTAGATTTACCATTCTTAGCCTTACAACCCTTATCCATTCCTACGAACCTAAGAGGCCTAAAAGCACAGAAAACCCATATGCTCAAACCTTCAAACCCAAACCATGAGAACCTAACCTAAAACTCGAAAGAGATACAGACCAAGAACCTTCCTATTTCTACTCGAAGGCTAAAGCAAGGCCTAAAATACAAAAGCAAAGCAAGAAAGAGAAACCTAAAGCAAAGGAGCTTGAAGATGTTGCAGAGATTCAACAATGGCGAAGAAGCTCTCTCTCTCAGTGCAAAAATGAAGAAAGAATGGAGAGAATAGTTTAAAGAGAAAAAGGATGAGCAATTACCTGAATTCGAAGAGGCGTGCAGGGAAGAATGAACGCATGGCTGATTAGACTTCCACTGACAACACTCGAGTGATTTTATACTCGAAGATCAACCCTCATCGTAAGGCTAGGTTTCCCTCGAATCTCGCACCTAATCTCACCCAACGGTTGAGATTAAGCATATGGTCGGGACACGTCAGCAAAATTCAAGCTGACCAAATTAGCAGAACTCGAAGAGGTTTAAACCTTCTGCGAATCATAGGCAGAGGGACACGTGTCACAGCTGCTCCCTCCAAAAAATTTGAAATCATTTCGAGTTTAAAATATTCTCAGTTCTCTCCCTAAAGAATGCAATATTATCATAAAAACATTTCTGATGACCCCCAATTAATTTGATTTTGCGGAAAAAGTCATGAAAATTTCTGATTTTGCAAATTTAATTAATTTTCATCACGAAGTTTTACATATTTATATCAACTTTGATACTATAAATAATACTTGGTATTTTTTATAGTAGGGGGCTATTTTTTCATGTGAAAATTTGTTCCCTAATCGGAATTATGAGGTCTTTAATTAAATTTATAGTTTAATTGGTCTTACCTAAGTTGTTAATATAATTGAACTTTCAAGCAATTAGGCCTATGAGATGCAAAGCCCAGAAGCCCATTATACACTTAATTGTGTTCAGGCCCAAGTATAATTAAAAGCCCAGAAGACAAAAAACCCATCCCGAGTAGAAAATGCTCGGAAGTGGCCCGAGCAGAGTCTCTAAAGGGAAAACCCCCGAGCAGAGCTCAAACGTCCCACCTACTCAAGAGAGAACCAATACTTGGTCAAAATACAAAATGTCCTTCAAGGCAATCGACCTACAACATTCAAAGCTCTTCCCGGACAAAGACTGTCGTAAAGGGACAAGGGCAAAGGTAGAACAGAGAACCCGGGCAAAAAAAAGCCAAATAGCCGAGCACGAGCAGACCAAGTCAATCGTCTCAATTCAAACTCCCGAAGTCCGACCTAAAATATCGCCATGATATTAATTCAAAACTCACGACGACCAGTCAAGATCCACCAGTACTTAAATCTCGTAGAACGTGGCCCACGTGTCAGCTCGGCAGCAAGTGAAGCCCAAAACTCGGACCCATGACCAACGTACATTTCCAACGGGCAGAAATCAGACGCCTATTAAACCAAGAAGACATCCCCTTTACACTCACGCAAGCATCCACTTTAAGAGAAAAAAGAGTCTGTGAGATTCCATACTTTTAGAGTGTTTTTTGTCTTTAGATTGATCAGGAATTGACTTGTGGTTTTGATTGAGCATCCCTTTCAAAGTAATAAACATACAGGGACGTAGTCAATTACCGCATTGGGACGAACCTCTCTAAAAAACTCTTGTGTTTTATTTATTTTCTTCGCTCTTTATATTCGTGTGTCATCGTCGAAACTATTGAAGACGCGGAGGTCAACATCCACAAAAATCTTAGCATTCTCAAATCGAAATCCCATTCACAATTCACGTGACTGTTGGCATGCAAAACCATGTCAACAAATGTTGTATTAAATTTAATTCTAAGATTTTTTATTTTATGATTTTATGTGTAAAATCTACAGAGAAAAATATATGAATTATAGATCATAAGAAGAGGTTATGTTAATTCATGAGAATTATTTAAAGATATAATTAATGGGCTAGGTCCATTGGGTTTAATCTTAGCTAATAGTAAGGGAGGAAATTCGACCAAGCCGTGGTGGATAAGCCCACTAGGTATTTTACTTATTACATTTTAATAAAAGATTAATTATGTTAATTATCATGATAAACATATAAGGAAATATTTTGGAATCATGGAAATTGCCAAGCTTGGCTACCAAGCAAGAGTTGGCGAATAGGAAGGTTGGTTACCAAGCAAGAATTACCTTTTTGCTATAAATACACGGTTGATTGCTGACTTTGAAGTTCGGTAGGGCTCCGCCGGGGCTGAGGGAAACACCTGTGATCTTCTGGAATATTCTCTTGGACTCGTCGTACCGAAGCGTGGGCTTCGCCGGCAGGATTCTGTCGCAAAACTTTAACTAGGGTTATTTTTAAGCTACCAGAGAAACAACGTTCTCACTAAGCCAAACCGAAAAGGAGATCATAGGCAAAAACTCACAGACCCTAGAGAGAAAGGGAGAGCTCGAGTTTTTGCTCTGGGAAAGGTGTATTGAATATTGTAAATGAGCTCCCTATTTATAGATTTGTCCGTAACCGAATAAGAGAATTTCACTCGAAAATTCAAATTTAATATATATTTAAATACTTTAATTATTTCAATCCAAAGGTTGAGATTTAATCTCATCTGGATCCAATGGTTATAATTAAACTTGTATTTAATTAAATAAGAAAGACTTGGTAAATACAAAAACCAATCTTATCCTCTTGTTTAAATTTATTTGAATATATATATATATATATATGTTATGAAGAATTGAATGACACTTTAGTGAAACTCTTTGTAACTCTTATGTGATGTAACTCTTTGACTTTATGATCATGTAACTCTCTTGTTTATGATCATGTAACTCTCTTGTTTATGGTTCATGTAACTCTCTTGTAATTTATGTTTCATGTAACTATGTGTGGTTTGCCTATAAATAGAGACTCTTGTAAACATGAAAGATAGATGAATACAATATCTATTCTATTCTCTTTATGTTATCTTATACTATCTTCTAATATTGTTATTTTATTTACAACACGTTATCAGCACGAATTCTCTACCGTCGAGGTAATTCTCTACTCTTATATTGACCTTATGAGTTATGAACCTTGCAATGATGGCTATTGAGATGGTACTATTAATTTAATCCCTCAAATCTGCCTAGCATATATTCGTATTGTTATATTGTGCTCATACACACTTGATTATTTTCCATCTAGTTTTTACACATAATATATGTATATGTGTGCAAATTAGATAATAAACAATCCGGTTAAATCTTTTCATGTTCATGCACATATACAATATACGTTCGAAAAAAAAAGGAGATAAATAGTGGCACTGGCAATAAGTGCTTTGGGAACCATTATTATTATTATTATTTAAATATAATCTTTAAATATAAATGGGTTTAAATGAAAATTTAACATTATTGTTTCATCCTAATATTTTGATGACAAGAAGAACTTTTGTTCTTAAATATATATATACTTTTCAAATATATAATTTTTGTTTTCTCCACGACATAATTCATATTAGTTTCCATTTGAATCATCACATATTAATTTCAAAATTGTTTATAAAGATATTGAGCAAAATTATATGTTACACATGTATTAGGTATGTAATATATAAGTATTATTTGATACATTTTTATATTATTCTTTCTTATGTATATAAGCACAAAACATTATAGAAATGCGACAAAATTATATAAGCTCTATTTGATACATTCTATTACATTAGGATATGTTTTGTGCCCTTTATATATTGTCGTTTCAAAATACAAGTTTTATGTATTTATTGCGATGGAAATACACATGCAATCCTTTCGGAAATTGGATCAAAATAGTTTAGCGAATATTTCTAGCAAATATATATTTTACTATCAAAACAAATATTTCTCTATAAAAACAAAGAATATGAAGATACTTTGTTGATTATAAGTTTTGATATTTAAGGAATTTAACTTTACATATTTATCCCATGTTCCGGAAGTAGATGTAACCATATGATAATTTTTTCAAAAAAAAAAAAAAAACAAGAATGGAGATAAGAATTTATTTTTTAATATTGTGGGTTAAATAACATTCCCCGAAGTGAATGTTACAAATATATGAAAAGCCTATAAAGCAAACGCAAAAATGATTCCGCAATATTTAGTTACTTCTTGATCGAAGTTGTGCGGTGTGAATCTCGATGATAGAGATATTGAAAAACCTTATATTTCACATTCATGATTGATATGATCCCGAAGTAGCTATCATAAAAGCGAGGATCTATGAAAATATTATGAGATCAAAGAGTATCTATCTCGCTCAAATTACGTCCTTATTTTAAAAATGGACATATATGATCTGGGAATATAAAAAATATGAGCTCATAATGGTATTTCCCAGAAGTGAATGCCGACATATTTTGCCATAGAATATATCGTTCCCCTAAAAATGCTCATGAAGTAGCTATAGTACATATATTTGTTTATCAATATTCCCTGAAGTTAATATTATGAGTTTATGAAATATTTTGAGAATTCCCAATTTTGAGTTAATGTCATTCCCCGAAGTGAATGGTATAATTCTCATATAATGAATTTATAGATGGGAATTTATATCTTGACTTTTGATTTAAATTTGAATTTTATTCTCCTGAAGAGAATTATGAAGTAAATTCGAAGATAGAAACAATTCACAAGTGATAATATGCAAGCAAAAGTTAAGAAAATCATTCCCTTAAGAGAATGGTAAATATATTGAATTAAAGTTTACTTGGAATCCTCGTAAAGATAGATAGATGGTTCAAGATATGAATACAAATTCATTTGAAATAAAAATTTTGCAAAGTGAAAGATAAATGGCTACATTCCCTTAAGTGAATGATATTGAAAGCACTTGAGGTGCTTGAAAGCTCTTCGAAATATTCGAAATATATGAGCATTGGAAGTCATTATTTTCAAAAATACTCACTATTTAAGTCCATAATATATTCTTGTATTGAACCTCATATTGGACTATATCTTCGAGAAATTGATAAAGCTAAATATTTTAGCATATATCACAAAGTGATTATTCCATTGATATGGAAAGGGTTATCGATAAAAAATTAATTTGATGTATAGTGTTTCAACCCCCGAATGAAAAACTTACGAGCTTGATTATCTAAACATGATCATTGTTCACGCGATGAACTAATTGCATAATCTCATGCGTGAAAGGGGGAGAAAGTATAATGCTTTAGATAATATATGTATCATCAAAGCGAATATCTATGGAGCTCATGATATATTTCAAATAACTCCACAAGAGTTGTATTATGCTCCAAAATAGAGCTTTATGATTGATCAGGAATAAGATTTTTCAAGAGCTTCATAAATAATGCAAACATGTGTTCACCCCATGAATATTATGATTTCATAAGAGAGAGTGAACCAGAAGTTCACTAATGGACCATAAGTTCAATAATGTTGGCATGACCGGTTCGACTATCCCGGATCAACAATGATGCAAAAAGAATAGATAATTCTTATTCAATTTTTTGATAAATTAAATGATTCAAGAATTCTCAAATAATAACTTGTTTTCACAATAAATTGCTTCTCAAAGCATTACTAGCATATAGTGACTTGTATTATCTGGAATTTCATATGGGCTCATATATTGACCACTAATATTTTAATAGATGCATCTATAAAATGGTCATGAAATACATATTGAATAGCAACCTGAAGTTTGCAAGATCATTCCAGATTATGCAGTAAAGTCCATTGGTTGCTAATTGAAATATCATATTTGATGATATATAAAATTTATTATTATTGGTCTAGTCAAGTATAAATGCCTCAAACGATTATAGACCATAATGTAAGAAAACAAGGTTCTCCATGGATATTGGAAATATTATTTGTATTAAGCCAGCATATAATCCCCTGATAAGATTTGGCATTAGCCTAAATTTTATCCCATTTAGATTGTTTATAATGTGCTAAATAATATTTCCACCACAACGCACATAAGATGAGTTCTCTTACTAAATGGAGAATATTAGATGATAATTTTCTCATAATCAGGGGGGGAAATATACAATTGGATATACATACATATAGATATTTATATAAATATATTATGATCATCATATATACTGCCAAATACTCTAGAAGAGTGATTAATGTATATCAATTGTTATGCTCCAATCCTAGAAGGATCTTTAATTTTAAATATATTAAACATTATACTACTCGATTCCAAGAAGCAATGTGAAATTGCAAAGGAGCAAAAAGTCAATATAGTCATATAATGAGGCCGGTTCTCTTGAAGAGACTATTGACATAATTATTCTTAATCTTTATAAGATTATCAGGTACCTGAAGAATAGTAAATTCTAAATGAGCTCAAATGTTATGTCAATATATTAAATTTATGGAATCGATATAAATGAAAAGTTGTCGACAACTAATTGTATACAAAGTAGCGTTATATATGGAAGAATTAAGAGGATGTTAAATAAATATGTGGCTGAATACAAAGACGTAATATTGGACCTGTAGTCCAAACACTTTGAGAATGGGCATGCCAGTGGGGTACAAAATTCATGCGAAAGTATAATGAATTGAATCCTGGCACATAATGGCCCAATATGGTGGATATTATTCTATGGCAGTACATGAAAGACGTCTGACAAAATAAGATCACAATGAATTGTGTATTATGTATTATTAATAGGCCATGAAGAGTCAAAGAATAACAAGATTCATATGATATATATTAAAGCATTGTTGATTAAATGTTCATTTGTTATGAATGTAGTTTATAAGAATTCCTGAAGAATTTGATTAATTGTTCTAGAAAGAATTGAAGAATGAAATTCTAGTAGTATTACTTCTCTTCAAAAGAATTTGATAAACTCAAATACAAAGTTGAGAAGTATTTATTGAGTACCCCAATAAAAGACTTAAGAATGATAATTTTTCTTGATGAACATATATATAAAGAGATTACAAAATCGTTATAGAAAAATCCTGAAAGAATGGATAATTATCCCTTGAGTTTACCATAATTGCTCAATCACCTAATGTGCTAAGAATCTTATTTTCATATGAAAAGGAAGAACATCTTGGTCCTGAAGTACCATGATCATAGTTGCATTGGAGTGACATCTTGCTAATAAAAGAGATCATGATATATATTTTTGTTAGTCTACTAGCAAGATTTAGTCTTTGTCTAACTCGAATACATCGAACTGGTGATATCTTCGTGGGACAACTGATATGAGCTTATTTTATTCCAAGGACCAGAATTCCAGATTGATTAGATACATTTTGTTGGATATTTTTTTTTTCGTTCCCTACAAAGTGCGGTCAGAAAATGGCTATGTATTTACATATGGTGTACCATTATATATTGGCCTTCAGATCGAACACTTGTCAAATGGGATTTTCGTTCACCAATCTTTGTACATCGATAAGATCCTTAAACGATTTAATGTGGATAAATCGCATCCTTTGAGTATCCACATGGTTGTTCGATCACTTGATGTGAAAAAGGATCTATTTCGCCCTCGTGAAGAAGAAGAAGAACTCTTTGGTCCCGAAGTACCATATCTCAGTGCCATCGGAGCATTAATGTATCTTCCTAATTGCACCCGTCCTCATATAGCATTTTCTGTTAATTTGCTAGCAAGATTTAGTTCTTCTCCGACTCGAAGACATTGGACTGGTGTTAAGCAAATTTTAAGATATCTTCGAGAAACATCTGATATGGCTTGTTTTATTCAAAGGACTCGAAGTCTGGATTGATTGGATATGTTGATGCCGGATATTTATCTGATCCCCACAAAGCGCGGTCACAAACTGGATATGTATTTACATATGGTGACACTGCTATATCTTGGCGCTCAACTAAACAGACCCTTACAGTCACTTCTTCAAATCACGCTGAATTATTGGCTCTTCATGAGGCAAGTCAGGAATGTGTATGGCTAAGGTCTTTAATCCATCATATCCAAGAATCGTGTGATCTACCAGTAAATAAAGGAAGTCCAACTGTCTTATATGAAGACAATGCAACTTGTATAGCTCAGATCAAAGAAGGCTACATTAAAGGAGACAGAACGAAACACATTTCTCCTAAGTTCTTCTATACTCATGAACTTCATAAAAATGGAGATATTGATGTCTGTCAAATTCGTTCTTGTAACAATCTTACAGATTTGTTCACCAAAGCGCTTCCTACAACTTCTTTCGAGAAATTGGTCTACAAGATCGGCATGAGAAAACTCAGAGATTTATGAGGAAAGTCAATGGAGATGTTGCAATGAGGGGGAGAATACGCGTTACACTCTTTTCCCCTTAGTTTAGGTTTTATCCCAATGGGTTTTCCTAACAAGGTTTTTAATGAGGTAACTTCTATATGCGTATTGTACAAATTATGTACTCTTTTTCCTTCTAGGATTTTTCCCACTGGGTTTTTCCTAGAAAGGTTTTAACGAGGCATAATGTTTGTACGGTCATCCAAAGGGGGAGTGTTATGAAGAATTGAATGACACTTTAGTGAAACTCTTTGTAACTCTTATGTGATGTAACTCTTTGACTTTATTATCATGTAACTCTCTTGTTTATGATCATGTAACTCTCTTGTTTATGGTTCATGTAACTCTCTTGTAATTTATGTTTCATGTAACTATGTGTGGTTTGCCTATAAATAGAGACTCTTGTAAACATGAAAGATAGATGAATACAATATCTATTCTATTCTTTTTATGTTATCTTATACTATCTTCTAATATTTCTATTTTATTTACAACAATATATTAAATTTCGAAACTTATTATTAAATATAATTAATCATCCTAATCCAAAGGCTTAGATTCAATTTTATCTAAATCCAATGGATATAATTAATTGGGGATTTAATTAAATAAGAAAGACCAATCTTATATATATATATATATATTAATGATAATTTCGAAATTATTTATATAGATCCAACGGCTTAGATTAATCTTTGACCGATCTAATGGATCAAATTAATTTGGGATAAAATTAAATACTTTAAGACTTGGTAAAAGCCTAATTCAATTTTATCCACAAAATTATCTTCGAATAAAATATAAAATATAAATATAATTAATTAATTTCAAATCTGACGATAAAGATTAAATCTTAAACCGATCTAACAAATACAATTAATTAGGTCAAATTCAAAAACCCTAAGCTTGGTCACCAAGCTACTATTTTTCGAATTAGGGTTAGGTCAAAAATCAATCATCTTAATCCTAAGGTTGATATTAAATCATTTTCGATCTAAATGATAAAATTTATTTTAGGGTTTTTTCTAAAGTACCAAACTTTAGATTTTTATGCCGCAAATATTAAAACCCTAACTAGGTCAAACTCGTTTTGACTAGGTCATGCAAGCCCACACTCGATTTACACATGTATTAATATGTATAAATATATATTTTATTTTTTAATATAAATCTATTAATTATTAATTATTTATTAATAAGATATTGGGTGCGTTTGGCACAGCTTATTTAGTCATGTCTTTGTTTATAAAATAAACTTAACCACATTCAGGTGTTTGGCAAAATTGTTTTTCCAAAAAACACAAAATCGATTTTTAATTTTCGTACATGAATTGTAAAAGCTATGACTCGTAGCTTTTGGTTTTTTCTAAAAACAAAAATATGTTTTTAGTTTATTTTAGTCTTTTGAGCCTAAATAATTTTTTTTACCAAACTCTAAAACAGTTTTTGTTACCAACAACAACTGTTTTATAAACTATTTACCAAACACCTGCTGGTTTTTTCTCAAAAACAGTTTATTTTCTAAACTAAAACTAAAAATATTTTTTGTAAAAATTAAGTTGTGCCAAACGGGCCCATTAATAATTAAATCCAAATAATTAAATTATATTAATAATTCCTGATCTCAATATCACACATTAAAATTTCATGGTGCCACCCCATCATTTTAATTCGGGACATGTGATTTAATTTAATAGTTTATCGAACCGAGCACAAACTTAGAAAATCCATAAATCACTAACCGTAAGTCAAAATGACTTGGTTCAAAAAGAAAAGTTGCTTAGAATTTAACGTTTGAGCAGTTTGGTGAAAAGTTGCCACGCTGACGATAAAACTATTTGATGTTTGCCAAAAACCTTTCAGTTTTATAAGTCTAGCAAAATGATTAAAAATTATCCAAAATGAATTTAATCCCGTACGTATCATCTGTTACGGAGCTATCCTGGGGACCATGAACCCATATCACTTATGCTCCAACAAACTGTTAGTTGTTCGTCAAACCTCGAAGTGATTCCACTATAGACCCGATGCTGCACTCTTTAGTGATACAGTACATATTATTCCCTTTATAACAGCAGGGTGTCCATTAATACAATCAAAATCGGGTTATTTTTCTTTCACTTGATTACTCACACATGAGCAGGTGGTTATTACCGTAATGCCCCTCATTGCATTTTCCTCCTTGACTCAGTCAGTAATATTATGAGTAACCCACTTATGGTTTCGATTCATAATTTGAGCACGGGTACCTCTCACTTTTCACCACCGACAACCAAGGGAATCATCATGACTCTGAAGAGAGTTGCGTGATGCCCATGTCTATGATCAAGCTACCCTTACTATTGATTGTCATGTTCCCAAAATAATAGTGTTGGGAACAGAGGTAATATCTTGTGTTATTTAACGGTTAAATCAAAGAACAATCAAGCTAGTAGCTCAGACTCAAGACCACTCAAGACTTAGAACGAATATCTATTTGATCATCATTTTGTGACTCAACTACAAGTTATTAGCGACGGTCTTGTATGATAACTTCTTGAGTTTAAGTCAAGTCCATTCCAGTATGAAGACACTTCACACTGAATGCACTTATAGTGAGTGTGACACACACATAATCCATAATAGGATTGCCACTTAGTCACATTAATGACCTTATACGATTAATGGGCTCCCACCCAGTTAATCAGTCACGAAAATTTTAAGTTAATTTATTATGATTATTAATTCTTCCTCACATTGACTCTGTTGTGATAATTATAACATAATTGCATCCTTTATGAACTAAGGAAACAAACATTCTATTTTACTCTATAAGAAACTATAATAATATTATCATAATAAGCACCATCTTTATTCAATGACTTGTCATAATCTCTAACAAATTGATAGAATATCTTGTTTAAGGACACATATGTCCAACATATCCAATGTTGGTTCGCCCCTGCATACGACTAGTCCTTTTACAGAGTCCCGTCCCAACACCGCGGTCCAGTTTTGGTCATGATACTTGATAGAGCAGCCCCGCTGACGTCGCCTAAGCAATTGCGCTTGCCCCTCCACCACACACAAGACCAATCACCTCTGGAGCCCTAGAGAGCCTCACCAAGGTATTCTACGGTCCCAACTCAAGAGGCTTATCAACAGCGTCAACCTATACTACCGCGACACGTTATTCAAGTTCCTTCTTTTTTGTGTCGCTTGGGTGTCAACTAAATACAGTATCGTATATGTAACCAGTGTTGTTAAAATATACGGAGTTATCAAAAAAGGTCATCGTGTTGGTGCAATATGAATCAATCATTATTTTTGTACATCCCAACCAAATTGTGGTCTTCGTTTAAAATTATTCTGAACTAGGTTTTTTTTTAGTCATTTTTAAATTGTAGTCATTTACTTCTGTGACAAATTCAACTGGTTGAGAGGCGTTAGACTCTTCGTAATTATTTGTTTTTTTTTTTTGTATGTTACATTCAAGCACATGGATATGAAAGCTACACTAGCTTGGAGAGATACGCCCTAAATACAGTTAATGAACACGGAAACATGTCAATTAAGAGAGAAGCAACGCGGCCTTCCAAAATCTCGAGGCAAAATCTATTAACATTTTAATCCCTCTTATTTATCTTATTTGCTATTTAAACCTTTTCTTTTTTACGTAACCAAGACCTTCTGTATTATTTCATTATTCTCAATCAAGGGTTTTCTTCCTCCTTCTCTTCTCTTTCTCTTTGATTCTAACATGGCATCAGAGCCACGATTATGAATCTTACGGTCAGCTTGTTTGAAACGGCTATTGTTGACGTGGTTTCCCACCTCAAACAGTTAATGAGACTTGTGAGTGTATGGTATTTTGAATGTAGATCTTTGTAAAATTCGATCATTCGCGTTACAACCTCTTGAGCACTCCGCACGTATATGTATATATATATATATATAAGCAAGTAAATGAGATGAGGTTTTTTTTTGTTATAGGGTTTTTTCTCAAGGCGGTAGTTGACAACGTCCTCTGTTAGTTTATTGCGACAATGAACATGGACGAACATCCAACTCGACCTTCTAGATTGGGTCAATAAATGCAAACCTTTATTTACAATTTATTTATTTCCTATAGACTAGATTATTAATAATGAATTTATGAAAAATTAAATTGCTTATAATTGATGATCGGGGTTCTCCAATAATCTTTTTTTATTCGGATATTGCAAACTTCTCGTATAACGCTAGGTTCATCAATTGATTTGACCGCAATTATCCTTTTGATCTCGGAATCCGAGGTGGAAGCTAGTCCCGCCAATGCTCTTCGGATGCCTTCTCACTTCGTGGTATCTTTCCATTCGGTAATCTCTGGTGGCGTATCCGCCACTGATTTGACTTGTGACCATCTTGGAGTTGGAATGGGACCTGATTCGGCGGGCTCATATGGCTTCTGCTAGTCTGAGGCCGGCTATCAAGGCCGCATATTCGGTATCGTTGTTTGTCGTGTGGAATCTTAGCATGAAAGACTGCCATCACTTCTCGAGTGGGGGATATCAAACGGATTCTGATCCCTAGCCCTATTTGATTGGAGGCCCCGTCTACTGCTAGTATCCATTCTTCGTTTTTGTGACCCTCTTTTGAGCCGTCGGCTGGGAGATCGATTAGAAAATCTGCTAGCACTTGTGATTTTGCACAATTATAGATCTTATATTTTATATTAAACTCGCTCAGCTCAACTGCTGTTTTGGTGAGTCTTCCTGATTGGTTCGGGTTGCGGAGTATGATTCTCAAGGGTTGGGTAGTCATGACCGTAATGGTATGAGACTGGAAGTAAGGCCGAAGTTTTCTCGCTGCGGTAATCATTGCCAATGCGAGTTTCTCTATTGTCGGGTATCTAGTTTTAGCATCCTCTAAGGATTTTCTGATGTAGAATATGGGCCTTTGTTCCCCGCGGTACTAGTACCCCACTTATCGCCGATGGTGATACTACTAGGTATACTAGCAGAGTTTCTCCCAAAATTGATTTAGATAGTATAGGCGAAGTAAGAGATACATTTTCAGGTTTTGAAATGCTTTCTCGCATTATTCAGTCCACTCAAACTTTTTTTTGTCTTTCAAGAGTTTATAGAAGGGCAAACATTTGTCCGTCGCTCGCGACATGATCTGGTTAAGAGCTCCAGTTCTTGCGGTCAATCTTTGCATTTCCCTAATAGTCCTCGGAGAGGGCATGTTTTGGAGGGCTTTGATTTGGTCTGGATTGGCTTTTATTCCTCGCCATGTCACGAGGAATTTTTCTACAGCTACCCCAAAGGTACATTTTGTCGGTTTAAGCTTCATTTGATACTTTCGAAGTACTGCAAAGCATACTTCTAGGTGAGATACGCGATATGTTGCTTGCGAGGACATAACCAACATATCGTCGATGTAGACTTCCATAGTTTTACTGATTTTCTCGGCAAATATTTGGTTGACTAACCTTTGAAATGTGGCCCCGACATTCTTCAATGTGAAAGGCATCACTTTGTAACAGTATATGCCTCGATCGGTTATGAAACTCATTTTTTCTTGGTCCTCGGGGTGCATGAGGATTTGATTGTATCTCGACTATGCATCCATGAATGACAGCAATTTGTGTCCACGTGTTGCCTCGACTAGTCGGTCAATGAGGGGCATCGAGAAACTGTCTTTTGTGCATGCTTTGTTTAGGTCGATCAAGTCTATATAGATTCTAGCCTTCCCGTCTTTCTTTCTCACTACTATTGTGTTTGCTAACCAGTTATGGTATTTAACCTCACGGATAGACCTGGTTTGCAACAGTTTTGTTACTTCTTCATTTAGTGCTTGGGCCCGCTCATGACCCGATTTTTGCCTTTTTTTTTTGTTTCACCGGCTTATAGCTGGGATCCCATTCAGGTGGTGCAATGTGATGCTCGGATCTATGCATGTCATGTCCTCGTGGGACCAAGCAAAACAATCCCAGTTTTTGGTGAATAATTTGAGGAGTTTCTTTATAATGTTGTTGTCCAGCCTGACCCTGATTCTTGCATGGTGATCCGGGTTGTTGGGGTTTATATAGACTTGGACCGTCATTTCCACGTTGGGACCGTCAAAGTTGTCAGTCCCTTTATGGATTTTTTCCCTATTTTTCCTCCTCTATCACTATTAGTTGCTATGCGATGGTGTTCTTCTGGTCGGGCTAGACAGTTTGGAAGTTTTGGAAGACGCTCATATAGTAGATCCTTGCTTGTTTCTGGTTTCCCCGACTTTGACGATCTTCCCGTCCGACTGGGGGAAGCAAACTAACTGATGGTACGTGGATGGCACAACTTTCATCAGGTGTAGCCAAGGCCTCCCAAGGATCATGTTGTACACTAACAGGCAGACCAACACCAATAAGTTCTTGATATTTCCAGAAATCTGTACCGTTCCTATCAAAATGACCATCTCTCCCTTAAATTTGGTTAGCGGGATACGCTACCTGTTGATTTTCGTTGGTCTACTCCTATCTTAAGCAGTGGCTCCAGAAAAGTTACATCAACCAAGCTTCCCTTGTCGATCACAATCCTATCCATTGTATATGATGAGACCATGAGGGTGACGACCAACGCATCATCGTGTGGCCTGACTAGGGTGGCCGCTTCACTATCTTTAAATTTGATCTCATAGTCCGATTTCTGCCAGGGAAGAGCTACTGGTCCGCCTGTAGTCTCCGTTTGTGGGCCTTGATGGAATTTACGGAGTTTCCATGCACTTGGGATCCTCCGAATATCGTGAAGATTCTCCCAATAGGATCTGGGATCTCCTCTGGCATTTCTTCAACATCTTCTGGTTCTTGGTCGTCCTGCTCCTCGAGCATGTGGACTCTGCCTCTTTTTTTTGGAGGAGCATTTCCTTTTGTTGTCCCCTCTTCCTCGGTTCTTTTCTGGTAGCCTCCGGGTTGGATTTGCTGGGAGATTAGCCTGACTGGCTGTCCTTTTTTCATATCATTACTGAAAGAATTTTCTCCCAGCTCTTCATTGACGTACTTCTCTGCTAGATGGGCACGGAGGACCATACATTTCTCGGTAAGGTGCCAGTATGTCTTATGGAAGTTGCACTAAGATTTGGGTCATGCTTCGAGAAAAGCGCGTCGGTGTAGGGCGCTAAATATGTTGTGCTGACTAACACCTCTTTGGGTGCTTCTTTGGACTCGGCATGTACTTCGAAGCCTGCGGGTTCCGAGTTAGCGTAACGTATGAATTTTGCGGGGTCGGTCCGTTGTTTCCCCTAGGATTCCCGTTCTGATTAGGGGGGCTATGACCGGGGAAGATGATTCTCCATCCTCTGAAGGCACCGTTGTGCCCTCCGATTATCTGCTGCCCAGATTGGTTGGGCGGTCCTTGACTCCTTAGCTAGCTAGACTTGGGTACGTGCTTCCTTCTAAGGGCTTGATCCAATTGGACGCTCTTTGAATTACGTCCTCGATGTAGTTGTAACGATTTACGATGATTTCTGTTTTGAACTTTGAGTCGTACCATAATCCGCTTGTTAAGGCGGCTATGGCCGTTTCGTCACTAATCCCGTTGATTTTGACCATTGTCTTTTTGAACTTGCCCATGAAGTCTCGGAGGCTCTCATCTTTCTTGTTGTAGGGCATAGAGGTTTGCCAATATTGTTTCTATTTCTATGAAGATGGAAAAGTGTTTTAGGAACACGGTGGTTAGTTGCTCGAAGTTTTCTATGGATGTGGGTTCCAGTTTTGAAAACCATTCCATTGCCGGACCGGCCAGGTTCTCAACAAAATATTGACAACGACCAGCGTCTAACTCGTGTGCCTCTAGGTTTTCCCGTACCATTGCGATCCGGAAGGATCTCAGGTGCACTTTGGGATCTGTGGTCTCGTCATACCTTGGCATGTTTATGCGTACACAGTCCTAGAGTTTGATGCTTGTGATGGATATCGAGAAGGGTATCCTCCTTGACTCTTCTACTAACCATTCAATATCCTGGGCGGTGGTAGTAGCGTTATGCATTTGAGAGTGCACCCGAATAAGTTTTTCATTCATTTGATAGTGTGCTTTAGCTCTTCCAGCTATGTACCTCGAGTTGCTGACTCGGGGCGTACGGGGTGGTGAGATTCATGTACGTATATCGGACTGGGATATCTCGGGAAAGGGACAGGTTGGCCTCGAGGGCCATAGTTAGTGCCGCGGTCTCGCTCGTGCCCTCCGAACTGCTCGGCTGGTCAGAGCGGTGGCGGCTGTATGAAGAAAAAATTTATATCCCAACCGGATCGACTCTCGATACCGGTGCAAAAAACGGTTGCGCTCCATCGGTAGGCGGCGGAGGCGTCAAAGGTGGGGGGAACTTTGGCCTCGGAGCTTTTGGGTTATCCAGATTTGCAAAGTCGAAATGGAAGGCATTGAGGCTACATCGCCCCTGGTTTTCGGAGCTCTATTCTGCGTTTGCACGGCCAGAACTCTAATTTTGCACATTTTAGGGTCGGCTTATGGTGGCAAGCTTGATTTGCTTGCGCAACTCTTCATTCTTAGCATTTCAAGCATCCAACTAAGACTCGAGATCGCCGGGTTTGGCGTTCTGTCCGGGTTCGTCAACCCTGGACTTAGTAAGGGTCTAATTTTCTTCATTGCTCATCTTTGCAGAATGTTTTAGAGCTTGTAGATAGCGAGATCAATTTCCCCCAGACGGCGCCAAACTGTTGGCGTGGTTTCCCACATCAAACAATCAATGTGACTTGTGAGTGTATGATATTTTGAATGTATATTTTTGTGGAAATCGATCCTTCGCGTTGCAACCTCTCGAGCACTCCGCATATATATATATATATATATATATATATATATATATATATATATATATAAAAATAAGCAAGTAAATGAGACGATGGTTTTTTTTAAAGAGGTTCATCCCACGGCGGTAGTTGACTACATCCTCTGTTTGTTTATAGGGAGAATGAAGAGAGGAAGTAGAGATAATACAAAAGAAAACTCTCAGAAGACAAAAATGTCGGACAAGAAAGATCTTGATGTATTGTCTCAGGAAATTGTGTGTCTTGGTATTTCGCTAAAGTTGGTAATTATAGCTTTCAATCTTCCCGTTGGACTTCTTGGATTCTTGACGTCGTTCTTCCGGGTTGACCGGGTTGACGGGCTTGCCTTGCTGACATGTACCCCCACGATTGCGCGTTCTACGCCAAACTGGATTCTTGACCAAATAGATCTGTAGAGGATTTGACTTCAAGCTCCTGGTCTCTAGTCCATTTTGAATTGATGAGGCCGGACAGAAGATGTGACGGTTCTGCCCTTCGTTTCTCTAGAGTGACAACAAATAGCTTTTGGGCTTTGGGTAAGGTAGCTTCGTGTTCTTTGGGCCTTGCGACGGCCAGGTGTTTTGATGAGCTTTGGGCTCGCAAGTAGGTTTTTGTGAGTACTAAATATTCTTTAAAACCTTTTATTTATTTAGTTATAAATTTAATTAATTCATAACTTTATGCGACACGTCGTATTAAATAAAACACAAATTTGCACATCAACAGCTATCGTATGAGAATGTATTTGGTTAACACCTAAGTGACACAAATAAGAAGGAGCTTGAATAAACGTTTATATCTATGAGTTTCTCTATTTCAAGGGTGTGTCGCGGTAGTAGAGGTTGACGCCCTCCATGAGCCGAGTTGGGGCTGTAGAATACCCTTGTGAGGCACTCTAGAGCTCTGGAGGTGATCGATCATGTTTGTGGTGGAGGCGAGAGCGCCACTGCTTAGAGGACGTCTGCGGAACTGCTCTGTCAAGTATCATGACCTGAATTGGAGTGTGGTGTTGGGACGGGACTCTGTAAAACGGCTGATCGTTGGCAGGGGCGGACGACCATTGGATAGGCTCGAAAGTCGTACGTTAAGATAAAAACAAGTTCAAATATTTAACTACCGAGCTAGCTTTACATGTTTTTATAAAATATCTGATTGAGCTAATACTATTTGGCATGGACCGGACTAAATCCACGTAGTCCCTTGAATCCTTGTGCGACATCACTTGTGAGTTTTTCCTTTTAATCCTTTTAAAATATATATATGGTAAACTGCGGGTAATATACCCAATGTCTGATCAGCTGCGGATTATGTACACAACATTTATTTTCAACGGCTAATGTGTACCCAACTTTTATTCCGTTAGATTTTTCGTGTTTTCCATCAGTTGACCGTCAGCGAGTGATATGTTCACTTTTTGTATTTTTGACATACTCACTAATTTTTTTTCCAAATTTTATGCACGACTTACAGTTGGAAATATAAGATATAGATCTATAACTTTTCTTATTTAAGCTTTGTAAAAAAAGTTTTTTAAAAATACGAAATTTCAATTATAACGTAAAACTAGACATTAGTTTAATACAAAATATTTGTTTTGAGCAAATTTTAATATAATTAATGACTTTTTATGATGAAATATAAAACTATAAAGTTGTAGATAAATTTTTTATCTTTTCAACGGTAGTTTACTCATAAATTTTGGACAAAAGAAGAGTAAGTTATGCTAAAAATATGAAAGATGTGATGTGAAAAAAAGCTTTCGTATTTTTGGCATAACTTACTCATTTTTTGTCCAAAATTGAAAAATAAAGGGTTAATAGCGGCAATAATGCACAACCTTTGGTCAAGAGGGGTTTTAGGTCCCCAACATTTCAAAGTGTGGGCAAAAATACACAACCTTTGTTAAATGTAAAATCTGTTGGTCCTTCCGTTAGGGATGTTAAATTATGCTGATGTGGCATCGTTAAACTGCCAAATGGACTGCCAACTTGTAATATTAATTGTATGATTTAATTAATAAGAACAAATTAAATCGTATTTTAATTATGATTCAAAAAAATTAATACTTTAAATTAAATAAATAAGTTTTACTCCCCCTAAAAATCTAACAGGCTCTTCATTTGAACATGAGTAAATTTTTTGAAAAACGACAGATTATTAAACACGACAAAATTGCAAAGATTACATAACGACGGTTTATTAGAAACGACTAGAATTTTGAAAAAACGACCGATTATTGAAAACAATTGTAATTTAAAAAAATGACATAGTAAAGATGTGAATAATATTGAAGCACGAGTTCAAAAATAAGAACTACGCGTTAAATAAATATTGCTCGTTAATTTAAAGTTTTAATTTATTTTTTGAATCATAATTAAAATATATAAATTTATTCTTATTAATTAGGTTATGTAATTAATATTACAAATTGCAATCCATTTGGCAGTTTAATGATGCCACGTCAGCAGAAGCTAACATCTCTAACGGAAGTTTACAAACGTTGTGTATTTTTTCCCACACTTTGAAAGGTTGGGGACCTAAAACCCCTCTTGACCAAAGGTTGTGTATTATTGCCGCAATTAACCCAAAAATAAACTACCGTTGGAAAGATAAAATATTTATCTACAACATTTTAGTTTTACCTTTTATCAGAAAAATTCATTATGTATATTAAAATTTGCTCGAAAACAAATATTTTGTATTAAACTAATGTCCAGTTTTACGTTATAATTGAAATTTCGTATTTTTTTATTTTTACAAAACTTAAAACACCAAAGTTGTATATCTATCTCTTATCTTTCCAACCAGAGGTCGTGCATAAAATTTGGACAAAAAATGAGTGAGTTATGTCAAAAATACGAAAAGTGTACATATCACTCGCTGACAGTCAAGTGACGGAAAACACAAAAATATCTAACGTAAGAAAGTTTGGGTACATTAGCCGTCGAAAATAAACATTGCGTACATAATCCGCAGCCGATCAAACATTGGGTACATTAGTCGCAGTTTATCCATATTTATTTATTTATTTATTAACAAAAGTAGAATTCTAATTATAAAATATTTCTTGATAATGTAAGACTTAAGATCCTATACTTTTGCAGTAAACCTCTCTCAAGCTCATAAGATGATATTATACAAAATAAATAATTAAAAAAGATAAATTTTATTGCTGAATTCGCCTCCTCGACGTCCCATTCTCTATTCATGCATTTGAACCAAAGAGGTATATCTTTCTAAGACGTTTATATATATATATATATATATATATATATATATATATAAATCTACACAAAAAAAGAAAAGAACTGATCAGATAATCAGAAAGAACATATATGAGAAAGATTTTTCTATAGATATTTTTTATTCATGTTATTTTTCTTCCCTAAGATCATAACCTTTCTTTGTCGGTGAAGTCCTCTTGTTTTTGGGTATATTTTCAGAAGAAAATGGCATTCAAACATGGACCAACACACTTTGATCTCAATACAGGAGCCAAGATTCCATCCATTGGCCTGGGAACGTGGAAAACCGATCCCGGTGTGGTCGGAAAATCCGTCATCGCCGCCGTCAAGAGTGGTTATAGGCACATAGATTGTGCTCAAGTCTACGGCAATGAAAAAGAGGTGAAGTTCTTGAAATCTTTTTGGAAAAACACGTTTTCTGTTCCCGTTTCCGGATCGTTTTGAGAAATATTTCGCAGGTGGGAGTTGCCCTAAAAGAACTGTTTTCATCTGGGGCTGTTCAGCGTTCAGAGATGTTCATCACTTCCAAGCTATGGTATGTAAAAGCTATGGCATTTTTTACAATGATTTGTGATATATTGATTTTTTTTTTTTTGGTTTAATGCGTAAAATCTTATTATAATCTCAGTTCGTGAATACGAGTTTACAAGATGTGATTAGTCTAGTGGTAAAGAGCTTTATAGAAATTAGTGTACTGAGTGACTAAACAAGTACGAGTGAAATCAAAGGTCTTTAAAAAAAACGCGATAATCAAATGAAGTAGGGCAAAGACATTAAATATATGAACTTAATATATATATATATATATATATATCGAATGGATGAGTACATTGTGCTTGATATATGATTGATTAAGACTCTAATCAAGCGTAAATATAACAAAAACTAATTAGAAATAACAAATTAAACCACTACGGTTAATAAAGACTAGCTTAATATTATATTGGATAAGCTCTGATTTGAGCTCATACAACTTGCTATGCAAGTTGTTATAATAAATTATTAAATAATATACAACTTGGCTAGGAAGGAAAACGTGTCATCAAATTTTGCTTGATCACCAAGGTATATAAGGGTATTATAGTTACTTTGGGTGATTTTCTTAGGCTATAAAAGGACTAGCAAGTGTTGTATTGAATCATCTCCTAACTTTGTATTTCGACCAATATAATCATAGAAGTGTTTTATTTCTTACTCCTTGCAACTCTGAGTGTGTGCCATTCATCTATTCACATATTATATATACATATATATAAATACTATACAAAGAGTGTGAGTGGCCTTGTGGGATTTGTTGTTGTCGTTTGTTTTGTGGTGTGGCTTTGTGCGTGTAAGCCTCGGCAACGATCACGAAGCGGACCTAACAAATATTAGCTGTTGAGTTTTTAAATGCATGATTCAAGGCACATGACGTTGAAAAAAAAAACAAAAATAAAAACGATGAACTCTTGTAAAGAAAACTTGATAATTATATTTCTACATAAAATTTGCGGATTAATAAGAAAATCTCTCCAATGATACGAAGTAATAAAATCGGGGTAGCTGTTCATAGAGTCCCTTAAACTAACAATGTTTAACAAACACATTATGTCAGCAGCTATTAATTATATTTATAAGGTAAAGTAAATGTTATTAATTATATTTATAAGGTAAAGTAAATGTTAAAGCGTCACAAAAAAAAAAAAGTAAATACTGAAGAAATCCGATACACCCTATACAAGCTCAAATTGACTCGTAAAACCCTAAACAAACCCACCTCGTAAAAAGCTCAACCAGCCCCGTCCCATGACATTGTGGGTCTAAGCTTGCAAGCCATGGTGGGCTTTGATCACTCAGGGCGGGCCAAGCAATTTGTAGGGCGGACCTACCCGGGCCACTTGGAACCTCTAATTTAAATGAGTAGTTACGTCTTTCAAAATATAAAATGTTTTTGGTGATATATATGCAGGTGCAGTGACCATGCCCCACAAGATGTCTCCAAGGCATTGAGCAAAACACTGGAAGATCTTCAGCTAGACTACATTGATCTCTATCTTGTATTTCTTCATCCTATTATATCAATGAAAAATGATTTCATTTATGCTTTAACAAGAATGTCTCATGTTTCTCACAGATACACTGGCCGTTCAGGACGAAACCGGGCTCTCGGGGATTCGCCCCCGAAATCATGGCCCCTTTGTGCCTTCCTGAGACTTGGAACGCAATGGAGGGACTGTACGCCTCGGGGCAAGCCCGAGCGATCGGTGTCAGCAACTTCTCGACGAAGAAGCTCGAAGACCTCCTCTCCTTCGCCAAAGTCCTGCCAGCTGTGAACCAAGTTGAGTGCCATCCCGCGTGGCAGCAGCCAAATCTTCACAACTTGTGCAAATCTACCGGCGTTCACCTCTCAGTATGCACTCACTATTTTTGTCGTAGAAGTTCCTATCTAAATTGACAGTTCCGACAATTTTACACCACGTGCAATCAACATAATAATACGATGTAGACCGAGAGTTGGGGGTGTCGTAGAGGTTTATATTGTCGGAAATGTCGTAGAGTTTTATTGTGTGCAATGTCGTTAAATGTTTTAATTGTATTGTCCTAGTAGTTAATTGTCGTTTAGGTTGTAATCTCGGGCTCTAGAAGAGCTTGTCAATAACAAAGTTTAAACTAAAAATCAATCAGAAAGTTGAGTCTCCCTCAAAAGAGGGGATATTCGGGTTTAGTGAAGGTTGGCGATTCAGTTGATTGTTCTTGATTTCGCGTGTTCTTGATTCCGAGATTCGCCATTCTTGGTTCATAGCGAATTGTGTAACATAATATTTCGGGCAAAATTATCATAAATGTAGTTAATATGTACACTGTAATTGGCTTTAAATTTGGCAAACAAAAGTCGATTTTTTTTTACCGATTACGAGAAAAATTACTGCAGCAAGTTTAGTAGGGGAAAGCCGGTACAAAGACTGATTATTTCGGGAGGCATGGCTGCAAATTTCTTGTACGGTTAGTCTGATAAATAAAATGAAAAACCATTACAAAAAATGACTGACCGTCTATTCGAGAAGCCCGTCGATCCCTCCAATCAACCAGTGGTGGGAGTTAGCTTTAACTATTTTCTTTAAAAGATAATGTGTTTGGAACCAATGTAAATAGAGATTCTTATCTTGCAGGCTTATTCTCCTCTGGGATCTCCAGGATCTTGGCTAAAGGGAGAAATACTGAAGGAGCCAATACTATTGGAAGTTGCGGAGAAGCTCAACACGTCGCCCGGGCAAGTGGCTCTTCGGTGGGGAATTCAGAGCGGACACAGCGTCCTCCCAAAGAGCGTTAATGAGTCGAGGATCGAAGAAAACCGGCGATTGTTCGATTGGTGCATCCCTCAAGAATTGTTATCAAAATTTTCAGAAATACACCAGGTATGTTTACACCTCACTTTGCGTCACCGGTTTTTCAAAATGTGTTTCCCCATATTTATAGTGTTCTGATCGCTCGTGCGTTATTCAGCAACGGCTTCTGCGAGGGGATTTTGCGGTTCATGAGAGCTTAAGCCCCTATAAAAGCGTCCAAGAATTGTGGGATGGTGAAATATGAGATCATGAGATTATTTTTTCTTCCAACTTCTGCACTTGAAAAAAATGTAGTTGCTCCATTGCAGCGATTATGTTTAAAGTTATTTCGCTTGGTCGGGCCCGGTCCAGCCTGTTAGTTACATTGTAATTCCTTGATTTATCTACAAAACTCTTAAACTCACGAAAAAGGGTAATTAATCATTAATCATTCAAATAAATAAACTTAAATCTTTCTCAAAAGAGGAGAGATAGAGTTTAGTGAAGATTGAAGAACCCACCATTCCGAGAACAATTAACGTATCAGTATTGTGATACGGTCCTGGAGTTCAGGATTAAGTCGTTTATTTTATAAGAGTCGTTATTTGATTACTTCGATTATTTTAATTAAGCGTTTAGGATAATTTAGTTGAGTTAGTCGTTTTAATTATGTCTTTTAATTATTTAAGTATGTCTTCATTTTGATAAGTTAAAAGTTAATTATGTTTATAGGTTTAATAATCGGGTCTGGTCCGGCCCATTAGGTTGTAATTTCTTGCTCTATTTAAGAGAGCTTTGATGAATGAAAAAGGCAGCCAAAAATCATTCAAAAAACTTAAATCTCTTAGAGATTGGGTGAGTGAAAATGCCCTTTTTAAAAAAAATTACATAGAAAATCAAGATTTAAAAAAAGAAATAATTTATTTCAAAATAGGCAGGCACGGGTTGCGAACCCGTCGAAAAGCCGAGCACGGGGAGGTCTTCCAAACTGTTATGCTGATATCAATTATAACCGGTGATAGCACAGGGATCACGTATGTTTTTATTGCATATATATCTGAAACAATAAAACATCAATGATAGCTTTTACTTTAAAGATTTCTGAAACAAAAACAAAAAAAAACATACGTGAAATAGTGTCATCTTTAACACACGCATGTAAGCAGGAACTTCAACTTATAAAGAGGATAATCAAGTTACTGGCTTTTCTGAGAACTGATAACCAGTACCGGAGAATGCAGGTTAAAACTGGAAATTGCATTATAAACCGGGATTTACCGGTGTTTATATTATATTAGAAAAAATAAAAATAGGATTTGATTTGTGAAAACATGGTCCTGGCCTATTGGAAATTCCATTAGCCGGCATTTTAAATATCGGTTTCCAAACCGGAGTCGGCTCGATAGCAAAGTTCCACTCTTGATAAGAATATTTCAATAAATAGAATAAATATTTTGAACTCGTCCTTCATACTAAGAGATAACAATTAAAACCTATAAAAAATATATTAAACAAAGTACTAACTTAATAAATTAATTCCCGAAAAACATAGAAAATCATAGCATCCGCCAAAAAACGAAGCAGTACTAGCCCTTGAAAATAATACTCAAAATTACGAATTAAAGCCCTTTAAAAATCGTTGAAAAATCATTGTATCCGTGCAAGCATTTATAATGCTACTCAAAACAGTTAACCAAATTATTTTTGGTTTCAGAATCTTTTTTAAAAAATATGAACTACACAATACAAAACTCACTTGAGGGTGAAAAAATCACCTCTAAGGTCACGGAATGAAATTCCGATTTTTGTGAATATAGGAATAGTGTTAACCAAACTCTTGATTTCAAAATCATTTTCGAAAACAAAACGAGAAACGAGACTCTGCCCGTCACCAAAACCACCACGGAAATTCCACTTTTTTAGTGAATACGGGGATCGTTGGCTCTCGTTAGCCAAACTCTTTCGATTCCAAAACGAAAATTGATAATCGAATATATAACTAATGAAACAGACAACCATGAAAATAATCTGGAAACCTTCCATTGAAATAATCAGAATCTTTAAATGTAATTTGGAACATCTGACATCTCATCTATTTTGGCATATCGATGTCAGAGATTCCGCCTTCTCTCTATAAATTCAAACCTCCTTCCAACACATTAATAAAATTATTCTTTTCTTATTCTGTAATTAATGGCTGAGTAATACAATAGCGCCTTCCCTTTAAAGGGACAGCTTTCGACTCTGCCCGTTCATTCCCGTCTTCTTGTCTCTTATGATCCTGAAATACACAAAGATAAATAACCCAACGTAAAACCGGAACATTTAAAACATTTATGGAGAATCGTCACGTACCATCTTGCCGTTAGCAGCCCTTCGACTCCGAGAGGATCGCGGACGTGAGTCACGTTCGAAGCGGTCTCCACCTGTTTATACAAGAAAGGAAGGCTGATGAGGAGCCGGAAATAGCGTACCTTGAATTCAACATTTAAGCATAGATCGGTGGAAGAGGCATCATACCTCAGTTTCAACATCAGAGTGAGTTCCGTTGGAGGATTTGGACTTTCCGTTCAGGAACACGTCAGCACTGAATGTAAAATCAAATCCCGATGTTAGAAAATACAGAAGAAGAAAAAAAAGCGTATAATAATTTAGATTTGAGTTAATTTTTTTTGTATATATCGTATTAACTGACATAAGTACCCCTACCAAGAACTCATATTAAGGGAATTTGAGCAGAAGTTCAATAAGAATAGGGGCTACTTGGGAATAAAAACTCCTAAGGATAAAGCGTTTAAAGATGAAAAAAATTTCTACTGGGAAGGAAAATTACCGATCAACGCCATTTTTGAAAGCTTCAGCAGTTTGAGGATCAGTAGTAATGACGTGAACAAATTGAGAACTGCAAAAAAAAAAAAGGCGGCACATAAATTAGAATATCCAAAAATTTTAATAAAACGAGATTTGTGCAAGTTAAGGAACAAACCCTTCATGGCGATTGATGAGATCCGTTGCAGAAGAAAGATCCTCCACAATTTTAATTATCCAAGTCTCTGTGTTGAACTCTAGATGGAAAGGGCTTTCCTCAGGAATCCTCAACAAACCGCTCGCTTTCGCTCCGCCATAAACGGAAACACCTACCATTAATGTAAAATATTTTGTCATAATTCAGAAAATTTGATCAAAGGAATTGATAACCGGAAAACGGCATAGCCGCATAGTTTTCTAGCTTTACCTTTGATTAGGAGTTCCGCGATAAGTGCAGTGAATCCACTGTCAGTTGACAAATCCTTGTGAACAATGAGCTTTTTCTGTGGAAAGTAATTAATAATAAATTAATGAGTACAATGTCAAGGTTAGGAGATGAACTGGAATGTTTCACGATGGAAGGGCATTAATGGTAACTTACTTTCGCATAATCCGCAGCGGGATATTCCTTTTTCGCATCTAAGAGAAAGTTTCTCGCTGCATCCATATCGGATGATTTGTCCATGTAGACATGGAGAGTTACACCTGAGCAGAGAATTAAGCTTCATTAATTAAGGCCGGATCATAGATTATAAACATGAACTCTGATTATGCGATTTTTCTCACCATTGGGAACGAGAACCGGAATGTTTGTTGACTCCTTAATCAGGGAAACGAGCTTACTGTTTCCTCTAGGGATGATAAGATCAATTACATCTTCAAGCTGTAGAAAGATTAATTATCAAACCTCGCTCGTTAAAGAAGGCAGCGAATTGTAAAATATTGTAAAATAAATAAATACAATTGTTACACATACCATAAGAAGATCTTGGCAATCCTCTTTTGAGGTCACGAGTCCGATAAGATCGTCACCCACAAAACTTGGGAGGGCAGACAAGATTATCTACAAAAATAAAAAAGAAAAGA
This sequence comes from Parietaria judaica, assembly GCA_954871525.1. NCBI lineage: Eukaryota > Viridiplantae > Streptophyta > Magnoliopsida > Rosales > Urticaceae > Parietaria > Parietaria judaica. The sequence goes on from OX940868.1 coordinate 8,689,056, forward strand.
TTAGATGAGGAGTTAATATATTGACCACGAAGAAGAATGACCAAACATCAATGAGGTGAATTCGAGTTATAAGACCTTGTGCAAAATCGCATTCGACCTCTTCATTTTTGTTTCGCCTTTAAGAAGAAGCCCATTGCCAGTACGAATCGCTAGTGAAGCAATCTGTTGAGAAACATTAAGTTGCATATAATATCATAACTATACCTTTAAGGGAAGATTAAGTCTTTAAACAAGCTGAATGTAAGCAACGTGAAACCGGCATATGAACGTGTCAGCAATTTTAATATGGAAAGTTGGCTGTAAATAATTAATTAACTACCGTGCTAATATGTAATTAATTATTGTATGGGAATAGATTAGTTAAATCTTTATTTCGGAAGAATTACTTTCAACGTTTATTTCCTAACCAGGCACGGTAGTTAAGAGTCACCTGAACTAGGGCATCAGGTCGCGATTCGGAAACAACGAGCAGAACCCCGAAAGGGCAGGAAACTTTCTCCGTCACAACTCCATCTGCCAGCTGTGGGCGCAAAAAGAGTAAAAAAATAAGAGTTTAAGAGGGTCACTATTAAAAAGCAACAAATCGCCGCATATTTCCGAATCCGTGAATCGAATATTCTCACCACTGTTCTCCCTAGAACATGACCAAGAGGATCTCCCATTTTGGCAAGCTTGCGAATAGATGCTACAAGGCTAGTTATCTGAAAACAGAATAAAAGAACAAGGTAAACACGAGCTTCAATAGACGAGATTCAACACAAATGTGGAAAAGTCAAAGAGCTCACCTTTTCAGAATCCAAAGTCAAACCGGAGACTAATGCTTTGTCATATCCATCTTCGAGAGCAGCTGCACAGTCGGCTTTGTTTTCAGCTTTGATCAAACTCTCTTTAGCCTCAAGTGCATCAGCAATGTCTAGCAAGATCCTACTCCTTTCCTTTGGCTTCAGAGCCTGTAATAAAGAACCACATGCTTCAGAACCGAGGAATGAAAAACATGATGTAATTTCATGCTTAAGATAAAAAACAATATATAAATAAATAAACGGCCTTACTTGAAGCCGAACACAGCATTTCCCAGCTGCAGCTGCCATTTCACGAGCACAGACTGCTTTGACGACAGGCCAGAAACTTGCGTCTCTATGAAACACAGTTCCAATGCGCTTTCCTTGAAGAACATTGATAACATTGTCTGTCGCGAAGCCACTGCAAGAAATTTGGTAAACCGGGTAAGATATAAGAACACACGAAAAATGTAAATAGGCTTCATTGTCGGGAATCTCAAATCATGATTAGAATAGAGTCATACCTAGTGATGACGACGGGAACACCGGCAAAAGCAGTGCTAACAGCAGCGCAGACTTTGGCAGTCATACCACCTCTTCCGCCCGCTGACTTGTCGCCAAAAGTTATCTCTTCCTGATGCTTCTCTTTGACATAAGTGTGGATCAGCTTCGACTTTGGGTCAGTCGGTGGGCCACTATAGAGGCCGTCCACATCGCTCAACAGCACCAAAAGGTCAGCTTTCAGTTCCCGAGCCAAAATTCCTGCCAAGCTGTCATTGTCCCAGAATGTGCCAGTTGAGTCCTGCAGCAAGAACAAACATGAAATTACACAAAAGAAAACGAAAAATTTTAGATTAATAAAAAAAAAAATTGGCCGAGAGAAGATTTTTATACCGCTGATGGCTCGCGCCGCCTAGCACTGACAGCGTCATTCTCATTGAAAATGGGAATAACCCTGAGCGCCAACAGAGAGTTCACAGTCTCCAAGAGTGTCTTCTTGAAGTTTTCGTCCCTGAATACGCCATCAGTCACGAGAAGCTGAGATGATGTGACGTCCAACTGCGCAAAAGATAGTTACGGATTAGAAATCTGAAAATAAAGAAAACCCGAGAAGCAAGAGAGATAACGGAGTCTTTTGTATCACCTGACTGAACATGGTATCATAAAGGGCCATGAGACTACCCTGTCCAACGGAAGCGCAAGCCTTTCCGTCATCGAGTTCGCTATCCATGTACTGGAGATCAGCAAAGCTACAACACAAACAATATTCTCAATCACACAACCTTACACTAGAGAAAGCACACTGATGAATCGACATTAGATCGTAAACAAACAAAAATCAAGACAAAAGACGTCATTTTCAACCTGGTATTCGCCAATCTCCTGTATCTGAGCCTCTGGCGGCCTAGACCAACCGCTCCCGAAGACACCAAAATGACCTCGTACTCTTGCGAGTTCAATTCCTTAAGCTGCATTTCATTCGATCCGAAAACAAAACAAATCAACCGACAGCAACAACACATTTCACAGTCACAAATCACAAATCACACGAGTTTTACGCGTTCCAGATCCCCCAAACAACAAAATTCTCTCGTATTTACCTGCTCGCAGAGCGCTCCAAGCCTTCCCACCGCTAATCTTCCATCGCCGCGCGTGACCACCGCTGTTCCGACCTACAGCCAATTTCAAAGATCAAAAAATCAACAATCATCCAAACAAACCATCAAAAAAAACACTGATCTCTACTTAAAATCACCCAAAAATTCCGCACAAAAAAAAAAACAAAACAAAAAAGGTTCATACGCTTCGGTCAAAGCAAAAAGTTCAAACTCCAAGTAGGAGGGAATCAATCTTTTCCGCTCGTTTTCAAAAAGCGAAGAACCTCCGACTGGCTTTCAGCGAATCGACTCAGTATATTCAAAAGTTCGACCAATCCAAACATCGGAAAACCACAAATATAATAATCACTCGTGAAGAACAGCGTCACCGCTCATTCACGAGAGCCAAACACACGCAAATCCAATCGGAAAAAATGAAAAAAAATATATATATATACACGCGAGAAGAACATCACGAACATGTACGCATAGAGAAGAAAGAAGGCACGAGCATACCTTGATGACGATGCGCTTGACGCTCCTGACGAAGGTTCGAGTAGGATCCATGGGAGCGAACTCGAGCTCGAAGCAGCAAAAACGAAGAGAGAGAGAGAGAGGGAGGAGAGAGAAAGCAAAAGGCGGCTGGTGTGAGAACGATGGAGTGAGAGGCTCGAAAGCTGAGACTATATAGAGTCTGAGAGGTCGATCAGATATGGAAAAACAAATAACAAATGAATTAATAAATCGAAAAATAAAAATGAAAAAGAATCGCATATGATATACTTGGGTTTCGGCTATGGGACACGTGGCGGTCTCTGCGATGACGTGGGGACTCGGGACAGTTTAGGAAGTCAGGTCAGGTGGACTCCATCTTTTTTGTTTATGTTTTTTGTCATCACACAATGATGAGTGAATAAAAAAAATTGAAAATGTGTAAAGGCAGTTGATATAGGACAACATGTCTCCTTCTTCTTGGGCAGTCTCTCACATGTGCTCTCCAATTATTGGATTTTTATCCATGTGGCCATTGCTAGGTGGACGTCTCTTGTTGGTTGCAACCTATGTTATTCTAATAAGAGTATAGTTTCATGGCCTTTCATGACATTTAGGATTAGAGTTCTTTTGGGGTTATCCTAGAAACTTTCGGATTTTAGTATCAAATGGATGGTTGCTATTTATTCCATGCTATTTAGGGTTTCATGTCTTAGATTGTGTTGTTAAATTACCTAATTGCGAAAACGAAAGGGATAGTTAATTTCGTCTTACGATATTCAGGGTTTTCTGCCGAAAATGAATGACTGAATGTGGTTGATGGTTTAATTGATTATTTACGGTTTAAATGTTCGAGTTTTCTGTCGAAAATGAATGACAAAGTGTAGTTGCTGGTTTAAATGTTTAGGATTTTCTAAATTAATTGATTTAGGGTTTAATGTTTAAGATTTTCTGTAAAAAATGAATGGCAAAATGTAGTTGATGGTTTAAGAAATTTATGTGTCGCTAAATTAATTGATTTAAGGTTTAATGCTTAGGTTTCTGTAAAAAAAAAAAAAAAAAAAAAAAAAAAAAAAAAATTGAGTGACAGAACGTGGTTGATGGTTTAAAGAATTCTGGTTTAGGGTTTAGGATTTTCTGTCGAAAATAAATGACAGAATGTAATTGATGGTTTAATATTTTATGTTTTGCTATATATAGGGTTTGTTTCATGTGAAAATTACAACATAGATAGTTTAAATGTAGTTTCGTGCAGAGAAAGAAAATCATTTAAGTTGTTCGTTGTTCAACGTTATCTGCATGCATGGTTTAAGAAGTTTATGTTTCTATATATAGGGTTTTTTTTCACGTGAAAATTATGATAAATGATAACTCTCGACTCGTATGAAAAGAAAATGAAAATGTAGTTTCTTGCATAGGAGGAAAAAGCATGTCGGTTGTTCGTTGTCGACGTTATCTGCATGCATGGTTTAAGAAATTTATGTTTCTATATATATAGGGTTTGTTTCACGAGAAAATTAGGATATGATGTCTTGACTCGTATGAAAAGAACGGTTAAAAGCATAACCATAGTGTAAATGTAGTTTCTTGCAGAATAGGAAAAACACATGTCAGTTGTTCGTTGTTCGACATTATCTGCATGCATGGTTTAAGAATTTTATGTTTCGCTATATATAGGGTTTGTTTCACGTGACAATCATGATAAATATGTCTCAACTCGTATGACAAGAACAGTTAAAAGCATAACCCTAGAGTAAATGTAGTTTCTTGCAGAAAAAGAAAAAGCATGTCGGTTGTTCGTTGTTTGACGTTATCTGCATGCATATGTTAACGCTCATTGCATGCAAATTAATGACCGGGTATATAGGCATGACATTCTTTTCTAAGTAACTTCTTTGTCGTAGTGTAAATAATTATGTGTATCGTGATTAATTAAATCATTCCTTATTTTTAAGCATACGTTAATCAACTTAATTAGCAAACATTTGAAACTTATGGTCAAAGTTGGTGGCATATACCCAACTTCTGAAGTGCGGCAATAGTACTCAAGGAAACTTTTGAAAGGTTGACCAGTATCGCCGTTCATTTTCTCGTTTGTGCCTGCCCTGTTAAATGTGGGCCACCTAAACGCCACTTGGATGCCTCATTTGCCATATGATAATGGTGTGTTTGAAACCGATAAGCTTTTTATTTTTTTGGTTTAATTGTTTGTTTTGATATAGTTTATTTGTTTTAATTTATTGTTTTATTTTTATCGCGTAATTGCGACTAATGTGTGGCCGCACACACATGACATCATGTGGCGATGTGTTGACGACTACGTGGGGGGAAGTGAAAGAAAAAAACAGCGATATTGGTCAACCTCTCAAACATTTTTTTACTATTGCCGGCCGCATCTTTTAGAGGTTGTATATATGACACCAACGTTGACCATAAGTTAGGTATTTATGCCACAATTAACCCATTATTTTTCAGGGGAAAAAATAGGTCTATTAATTCTCGTAATTTCCAACCGAAATTCGTATTCGGATATTTTTGTATGACATGTTACATTATATGGTGCAAATTATAATTAGGGATAATAGTGGTAAAAGTGACCAAAGTTGGGCAAAGTTTGCAAGTAAGTGGCCAAAGTGATTTAATATCGGCAGAAGTATCCAAAGTTTTTCAAACCGTGGCTTGTACAAATTCCATCCACTCCAACTCAATGCCTGTTAATGTATTTTGTGCTAATATATTATGCAAGCAATCTTAATGCATTTGATAATGCATTTTGTGTTAAATCGTTCAACGGGCGTTCGGTTGGAGTGGATAGAATTTGTACACGCCACGATTTGGCAAACTTTATATACTTATGCTGATATTAAATCGCTTTGGCCACTCATTTGCACACTTTGCCCAATTTTGACCACTTTTGCCCCTATTATCCCTTATAATTATGATATAGTTGCATTACGATACTGCACTTTAATTTATAAAATGTTCAAAAATTTAAAGTTAATTTATACTTCTTAGAACTCTCACAAGTTTAGTGTATCTTTATTAACAAATCTCGCTTGAATCCACATAAATATCATCATCTACCGTCTACAATTTTGAAAGAATAAAAATAAAAATTCTAATTCTAAAAAAGTGAATTGGGAATCAAACATCTAAGGTATTATCATTAAATGAAAGTTGACTACTCTCACATTTCCCTTCTAATCTTTAGATAAGGTCAATATTTTACCTTATAGACCATTGGTGATAAGATTTGTTATAATTGAATTCTAAATATAACATCATAATTTATGGTAAAGGCCTAAGAGTTTGTAAAAAAAAAAAAAAAAAAGGATAATAGCGGCATAAGTCCTCAACCTTTACTCAACTGGGGCGGCATAGCCCCAACTCCATTTAATAGCGGTATAAGTACCAAAAGATGATTTCCGTCTATATTTGACTAACGGAAGTAGTCAACGTTTGCGTGGTCAGCTTCTCATCAACATGGACGCCACGTAATCCGACATGTCACCATACACGTCATCCTCACGTCATCAAATTTAATGCAATCGCCATTAATTTTGCATTAAATTTGATGACACGAGGATGCCATGTATGGTGACATGTCGGATTACGTGGCGTCCACGTTGACGAGAAGCTGACCACACAAACGTTGACTACTTCTGTTAGTCAAATATGGACGGAAATCATCTTTTGGTACTTATACCGCTATTAAATGAGATTGGGGCTATGCCGCCCCAGTTGAATAAAGGTTGAGGACTTATGCCGCTATTATCCCAAAAAAAAACTAAACTATAGCACAAGTGGAAATCTAACAATTGAACATAATTTATAATAAAACGTGGGTACGGTGATCGGTCAGATTCTCAATGAGATATTTGCAACACTAGTACTGTTTTTTTTTTTTTAAATAGCACTGATAGTTCTCAATTCTTATTTTTAGCAGGACAAAGTATCAATACTCTGATATCATAATGGTGTTTAACTTTCATCCATCATCTGTTAGTCAAATGTCTTGTGGCATCAAGTTGACCGCTATATGACATTGTCGTGTCATTAGACTGCCACATGGCATTTTAAGTTTTTAATTTTTAATTTTAAAAAAAAATCTGATTTAATAAAAAAAATCCAGTTACCCTGTTAATGAATTTTTTTTTTTAATGAAATTTTGAGAATTGGAAATGGAAATTCGGCTACCTTGTTATTTTGTAGATACCTTAGACTCAGATTCTTGTTTACCCACATGTATCTTCATCTACATTTATAATTACGATATTGAAATTAAAAATCTAATTCTAAAAAAGAAAACTTGGAATTGAACGTCTAAGGTATTCTTATTAAATGAAAGTTGACTCTTATCTTATTTAATCTCTTCCATTCTAATCTTTAGATAAGGTCAATATTTTACCTTATAATCCATTAGTGATAAGATTAGCTATAATTGAATTCTAAAGATAAGTCCATAACTTATGGTAAAATAAAAATATAGCATAATTGGATTTCTAACAATTGAAATCCGCACCCGCAAACTTTAAAAAGGGAGAGTTAATTATTAAATGGAAAAAATGAAAAATCATTTAATTAAATAAAATTCACTCCGGGTGTCCGTTTCCCGAACCGAAAGATGCTGCGGGTGCGAAACTGATTCACGAATTTATCGCGTCGGAACGGAAGAATCCGCACCCGCAAACGTAAAAAAGGGAGTTAATTATTAAATGGAAAAACCATTTAATTAAATAAAACTCACCCCGGGTGTCCGTTTCCCAAACCAAAAGATGTTGCGGGTGCGAAACTGATTCACGAATTTATCGCGTCGGAACGGAAGAATCCGCACCCGCAAACATCAAAAAGGGCAAAAAGTAAATGTCTTTAAACCCCAGGGGCTGAAACAAGCAATTTATAATTGCTTCAAGGTCCCTGGACCATCCTATCTAAATAGGAGCTTCATTTCAATCAAACGGTAACTCCGATTCAAACGCTCTATATAGCGATAAACACCGCTTTCTATCCTCTATATATATATTTTGGTATAAATATCCGACTAAGGTCGGAACGAAGGAGATAGCTAGAGCGGAAGCCCTGGAGAAGATCCCGGCACGGTTCACGATCACCCTGTTAGGTTCTGTTATACGTAGTGCTCGTGATATCTCGGTCTATTATCTCAAGTAGATATACGACTTCGTGGATGATCGAGGACCCGTATCAGGACCCACAATACAGGGGAAGGATCTAACCTCCGGGGACCACCCAAACGTCCACGCTCTAAGCCCATCCCCCGGCTCACCGGTGGAATCGCCGACTCCCTAGAGGAAGGTCTGAGCACCGCCTGACTACCGTCTCGGCCATCGGCCCCCGGCTCACCGGAGGATCGCTGACTCCCCAGAGGAAGGTCTGAGCATCGTCTGACTACCGTCTCGGCCATTGGCCCCCGACTCACCAGAGGAATCGCTGACTCCCCAAAGGAAGGTCTGAGCATCGTCTGACTCTCGTCTCAGCCATCGACCCCCGGCTCACCGGAAGAATCGATGACTCCCTAGAGGAAGGTCTGAGCACTGTCCGACTCCCGTCTCGGCCATCGACCCCCGGCTTTTCCAGAAAAGCCCAAGTACGTACCCTCTAAACTCCCACATTGAACTACGTGATGACCTGATCCCACTTGGCTACAAGTGGGTACGTAGGCAACCTCACTATATGTGACAAGGTGCGGAATCATATATCATCACCCCCTGGCTCTCCCATTCATCGACTACTCCAGCTCCACGGATAAACCAGTTCTTAGCGGTTACATACCTATATCTCGGGCCCCACGACTTTTTGGTAACGGGTTAGAGTACCAAGTTCCGGTCCGACAATTGTCGGAGGGTCCGATCCAACAGATACTACAAGATCAGCAAGTCAAACATCTAGCACAGGAAAGTCAACAAACGGCGATGGGCCCGGCCCAATATCCAGCTTTGGGCCGCTACAGTGTTTGATTCATTTTTCGACATCAACAACTACCATGTCATTAGACTCTCACGAAGCATTTGAATATATATATATTTTTAGTATCTTTAAATTATTTTTAATTTTAAAGTTTTCCGATATGAATTCTTTTGATAATATTTTCAACATCGAGAAACTAGAATGACGATACGAGTGACGAAATATGAGAGTTTGAAATAGAAATTCAGATACCTTAAGTTTGTATTCCCGGTTTAGCATGTGTTTGCGGAAAAGTACCCGAGTTAATGATATTACAAAAATATACCCGAACCCCCCCCCCCCCTCTTGAGTTAACTTAACCAAAGCTGGAAAAAAAAATTAAAATACATTTGAAAAAAAAAACCCGAGCCTCTCACTCTCTCTCAGCCCCGAGCCTCTCTCTCTCTCTCTCTCAGCCCCGAGTTCTTAGGGTTTCACGACGAAGCCAAGCTCTGCCCTTCCCCATTCCCGCGACCTCTCCACCCTTCTCTCTGCACGACGGAAGCCACGCACGTACGACGAAGCCCACCTCTCTCTCCCGCGTGACCCACGACGAAGACCTCGCCTCACCTTGCCTTCGACGTCCACCACCTCGCCCTCGCCTTTGACGCCAGCCGACGAAACCCACCTCGCCGCCCTTCTCTCTGCACGACGAAACACAGTCGACGAAAAATCCCTCTGCGAATCTCAGGTTTCGATTATAGGTTTTGGGATTTTTTTTTGTTTATGCACACAATATGTTCGATGAAATGTTTATGTTCAGGCAGGTTTTGGCTTACGTTTGATTATGGAACGATTAAGGCCCGATTTAGGGTTTTTGTTTATACACACAATATGTTCGATGAAATGCACGATTAAGGCAGGTTTTGGCTTGGGTTTGATTATGGCACGATTAGGGGCTGATTTAGGGTTTTTTAGTGCTTGATTAGGTCTTTTTTAGGGTTGTTTTGCTTAGGGTTTATGGCTTTTTTGATTAGGACTTGATTAGTGATGTTAAATTTGTTTAGGAATGGCAAACATTGCACCGGAAAAGGATTGGAGATCAGCCCAAGTGTGGTGCCCGTCTGCAAAACGAGTGGCGCAAATTGTGGACACCTTTGTGGCACACGATGCTATGAACCATGACGTTCAGCGGCGATTCAGTTACCTATTTGAGACGTTTGACCCCCTTTCTCCGATGGGTTTGATCCATCAAATTCTGCTTCGTCGAGTTCCGAGCCATGGAGCCTCGGACGAGCTATGGTTTAACTTTTGCGGCGTGGTTATAAAGTTTGGGCACCGGGAGTTTTGTTCCATAACCAGTATTAGATTCGACCCGGAATTTAAAGACACAACTACGAAATCAGGAAAAGGTGGCTCAAGGCTTGAAAGAAGGTCGTGGAACAAGCTTTTTGACGATTTCGCGACGGAAGATCTTACCCCGCCTCTAAGATTCCAGTGCGGATTGTTTCTATTGATGGAGGGTGTGTGACTTGGCGTGGATGGCCAAACCCTATATTATTCGTCATCTGGAGGATTATTTGGCTAAACCCTGGGGTAACATCGGGTGGAACCAACTTCTGAGTATTGTTCGGAAGTTCGACTGGAAGGATAAAGTTAAACCATTTATCCGCAATACACTTTCCACGCATTTCACCGACCACTATTACATTGGGCGCTGAGTATCTTTCCGGATATAAACGATTTCAAGACGGCGAAATCATTCTTCAAGTTTCGCAATGTACGCTATTTCAGTTTTGAACAATTTTTTTAACGTATTAATTATTAACTTATTTCATACATTGTTTTGTTTGTAGATCCAAGTACTTGAGTTTATGGTCAAGGAAGTTGAGAGAGACATCCGTGAAGAACCCGAGAACCCACAAGAACCCGAGAACCCCAAAGAACCCGTGAACCCCGAAGTTCCCGTTCCTAATTTGAAGGACCAGCTCGATGAACAAGCAAAGAAGATCGACGAACAAGCAAAGAAGATCGACGAACAAGCAAATAAAATTGTAGAAATGGTATAGTTTCAACAAATTTTTTTTTATCATTTTTTAACATTTGTTTAACACTTGGTTAAATTCGTGACTGTTTATGTTAGGGCATTAAGTGTTTATGTTAGGGAAAAAACTATTTATGTTTGAGCTAAAACTGTCTATGTTAGGGCAAAAACTGTTTATGTTAGGGCAAAAACTATTTATGTTAGGGCATAAACAATTTATGTTAGGCATAAACTGTTTATGTTAGGGTAAAAAGTGTTTATGTTTGGGCTAAAACTGTTTATGTTAGGGCATAAACTATTTATGTTGGGGTAAAAAGTGTTTATGTTAGGGCTAAAACTGTTATGTTTGGACTAAAACTATTTATGTTAGGGCATATTTAACATAAATAGTTTTTTTTTTTTTTATCATTTTTTAACAGTTTTTAACATTTGTTTAACATTTTTTAACAATACGCATAGGAAAGCATTCTACTAGAGGTTCGTGAGACTGTTCGTTCTTTGATTTCTGGCCAAGTAAAGTCTGAAAAACCACAACAAACTTGCATCAATTTGAGGAGCCCTTTTAAATACTTATGCCGCAAATAACCAATAATTGTACAACAACCTTTGCGCCTACGAACCGACTCGCACGCACTCTCAGGTCAACAATAAATAATAATATTTATTATGTATAATATAATACAAATCTTTTAATTATTAATAATATGCAATAAATCTTTATTAATAATTAAATCAAATAATTAAATTAAATTATATTCAGTTCTCTCTATTGTCAACCATTAAAATGTCGTTGGGCATTCCACCATTTTATTCCACCATTTTATTTGTGACACGTTATTTAATTAATGAAACTTGAAATTATAGGGTAAAACATTAATTTATGAGTTAATTGTGATAATGATGCACAACTTTTGATCAAAGGGGGTTTCATGTCTCTAACCTTTTAAAGTGTTGGAAAAAATGCACAATGTACGTTAATTGTAAATTCCGTTAATATATTTTGTAAAATCCATCCAATTAATTCTAACTCCATTTGTCAACTGATGGCGTGACACTAATTAACACCACATAAGGCATGTCACTTCATTTCATAATTATTTTTATGTTTTAACTTTTTGCGGGGCCACCTCTCTCTTCTCTCTTTCTCCGACATTTTGTCCCTCTTCCATGGGGCCATGTCATCCGTCTCTCCTTTCTCCTTCTCCCAAGCCGCCACATGTTGTTGCTAGGATAACTAGTGGTAATTCGACACTACCTTCAAAGTGAAGGTTGTGAGTTCAATCTCACATGCAGCGAAACTGCCTTAAAAAAAAAAAAAGCCGCCACATGTCATCTAATTCTATTAATTTAGTCAAGCTACTATGTGGCATGTAAAACATTGTAATTATCATAAGTCTCAGGTTAGATTAAACTCCTATCATCATTAGATATGATAGGATTTTATTGTCACTGTTACATGTAATTAAGTGATAAAATGGCATAAGTACCTGAGGCAAAAGTATCAAAGTTTAATATTTTTGGCCGATCGGTGGACTTCTTCATCCACTTTTTCGTTTACTTTTTTACTATTTCTGTCAGTGATGACGTCAACAATGCGAATTGCGATGCTATTGATGTCAACAATGTCAGTTTATCTCCCCAATTATATCGTAATTTGCGTTGTTGACGTCATCAAAAATGAAAATAATAATAATAAAAAAGCTACAAATAAGTGATGAGGTCTACCACCGGCCAAAAAGGTGGAATTTAATTATTAAAATTAACTCTATATCACTTTATTTTCAAATAATTTAAGTACTTTTGCCACTAAGACCGTCCTATAGTCCCTAATTTTTTAAAAAACTCGATTAATTAATAGGTAGATTGGGCTGTGTGTAAATGGGCCAGTGAGAAAGAAGCCCACTCCACCAGAGAAAGATGCGAGTCATCTTCCTCCTTTTCCGCAATTTCCGATCCTTCCACCGAAATCCATGGCATGCTCTCTTAAATTCTCTTTCCTCCGCTCTCCCTTCGCGCCTTCTTCATGTCTCTCCCCAAACCCTAGCTCTCACCTCGCTCCCACCAAGGTCACTCAACTTCCCTTGCTTGCTTGGTCTTGCGACTGTGACAGATTTTGTACTCTCTTTGCGGTCGCAGGTCTCGTGTTCCGGTGCGCGGCGGTGCAGATTCGCTGCCGTGAGGGCTCACATGGCCACTGGGGAGAAGCCGATCGCCGAGAACCGAATGCTGGTTAGTTCACTCTGTTTGTTTCCCGGGAAAGAAAATGCAGGAAAAGCCGAGAAAGTTGATATCTTTACTGTTTTTGTGAGTCGTTTCAGGTGTTTGTGCCGCCACATGCGCTGATTAAGCATTGGGTTTCTGTTTTGAGGAACGAACAAACGCCTTCTCCCATTTTCAGTGAGTGTTGATGATGCTTATCAATGGGGTTTCTTAGATTTTTAGTACCGGTTATCGCGTTTCGGTTTTTAGAAATCGGTGCCAGTTTATGAACTTAGATATTATAATGCCTTTTGCCGCATTTCGGTTTTTAGAAATCCGGTGCCAGTTTATGAGCTTACATATTATAATGCTGTTTACTGCATTTCGGTTTTTGAAATCCGGTGCCAGTTTATGAACTTATATACTATAATGCTGTTTACCGCATATGCAGTAGTAAACGAGGAAGTAAATTCAAAACTTTTGCTTATTGATCCAAACCAAATATCAATATAATTCTAAACTCTAAAGTTTAGATTCTTGGTAAGTTCATAAATAAAGAACAAGGTAAACAATAAACATAGCAAAATCAAAATGTACTAGTACTAGACATATTTAAGACGTAACAACGAAACTTTAAATTCTAAAAAAATTGTCGCATGTGTTTTACAGACTTTTTAGTACTTTTAGATTTAGGCCTCAGTGGAAAAATAAAAATAAAATACACTGTTAAAAATATATGGTAAAGTCGTTATTACCCTTGCGGTAGTACCACTTTTACACCGTTCTTATTTAATAAAGCAATTATTTGTACTGAATTGTCGGTAAATTCGCTGTTCATGTACTTTTTCTACACCCCTACGGTATGCAATTATTGGTTTATGAAAATAAAATTACTGATGTTTGTAAATCTTTTACATGTAATTTGTAGGATTGTTTTTTTATAGGAAGTTGTTGAAGAATATTTAAGTGGCAGCAATCCTTAAATTATTTAATTGTATGGTTCTAATTAGAGGCCTTGGTTTTGTAGGAAGTGCAATGGCTGAATTGGGGAGGCTACTTATGTACGAGGCATCACGGGATTGGTTGGTTAGTTCAGACTTACTTTGTTTTCAAGCACAAACTTTTTACACGTGAATTATTTCAATGTTACCATTTTTGTAATTCTTACATTTCAAAGTAATATATGCTATAGTTTTTTTTTTTTTTTTTTTGTAAACTTAATATATGCTATAGTTGAATCTACCAAGAGAACTTGGAGGAGCTAAAATGTGGGTTTCTCATTTTCAGTAAACTCGAAAAATAATGCTCGTTTTTGCCTGTTATGTCAGCCTACTGTAGTCGGAGAGATTCAAACACCTATGGATATTGCATCGGTTGAGTTCATAGATCCAAGAGAACCTGTGGCGGTTAGTTTATATTATTCTCTATTCGTTTTATTCTTTGTTGTCTCTTGCATTCGGATTATAGCGTTCATATGACATCGCAACATGTAGTGTTTTTATGAATGGGTTTTGCATTTATGTACCTTAATAATAAGAAGAAAAAAGAATATTTATTTGTAATTAGTTTTGCAGATTGTTCCCATATTAAGAGCTGGTCTTGCTCTGGCAGAGCATGCCTCATCAATTTTGCCTGCGACAAAGACGTACCATTTGGGTAATAACCATTCTTGCGTGGTACATATATGGAGTGATCTTAGTGAATTAGAAAAAGAATTACATTAGTGTTTTGACCATGCTATCATGCTAGACCCGATGACGAGGAAATAGTTCTTAATTATTTATATTTATTAGTCCAAAGTTTTTTTTTTTGTGTGTGAAGAATTAGTAGTCTAAAAATGTTAGGGGTGTTAGGGTCTAGTTTACTTACTATAAATGTGGGATGAGGGTTTCTAGTCATATTTATTACGCGCCTAATCTTGGCTTAGCTATCATGTTTGATTTGTGAAATTCCCCATTGAATATCATTATAGTTTTCCCGGTCTAATTCTCGAGTTAGAGAATGGGGTTTGTTTATCATTAGAGTGTCCTCGTATATCTTTGGTTCCTATACCGGGTCCTATCATATTTGAACCTAGAACTTCTGAATTATGATTCAAATATAATATATCATCAGACAGGTCTTTTTTACAATGTAATATTAAGTTTTACAATATGTTTCATTGCTTTGATTGTTTCGTATTGGCAAATAAGGTGTAAGCAGAGACGAAGAGACGCTGCAGCCAACGGTATACCTTAACAAGTATGTTTTCCACGTCACATTGGTTTTTCAGTGACTCTTTTGTCCCTTTAGATATTTTATATTATATCTCTCGACATCTTATAGGCTTCCGGAAAAATTCCCCGAAGGTTCTCGAGTGTTTATTGTCGACCCTATGCTGGCTACAGGTACTCATTCTTCTACTTATTTTCCTTCATCTTAACTTTCCTTCTTATAATTTTAGATAAAGCTTAATTATCCCTTAACATCGTCTAATTATAATGGATTTGCTGCTATTGTGATGTCCATCTATTGATGTATGCTCTTCATACTTGATATTTAAGAGGCACAATAGTGTAATTTTATAAATATTTTTATAATACTATTGAACTGTCTGCTGTGGCTGATGTCCAACATCTTTATGCTTGAATCAGGAGGAACAATAGTGGCAGCTATTAAACTCGTAAAGGAACGTGGAGTCGGTAACAAGCAAATTAAAGTGGTAAAGCTTCTTACCTTTTTATATTTTCAGGTGAAAAAGTAAACTGTTGCACATCTTATGTCTGCTTAAGCTCTGATTTTCACAGATATCTGCATTGGCGGCACCCCCGGCCCTTCAAAAGCTGAGCGAGAATTTCCCAGGGTAATGTTTTCATTAAATATATTTTTAGCTGCTGTATCCAATTTGAAATAAAGATCTTACCAAACAATTTTTCAGACTTCATGTTTACACCGGAATAATAGATCCAACGGTCAACGACAAAGGGTCAGTGCCTTCATAAACGCCGGGTTTTCATTATTATCTTTGTATTTCAAAGTTAAAAGTAACTTTTTCCGTATCGTTGGCTGTAGGTTTATAATTCCCGGACTTGGAGACGCAGGGGACCGCAGCTTTGGTACATAAAATTTCATCTATTGATTTGACCAGCCAATTTTTCCGTCTATATTCGTTTCCAGTTTTGATGTGTTTAATCATTAATGAGGGTCAGCTGGGGTTTTTGAAATTGTAGGCACATTTGAATAATTGAAATGGTTGAGAGGTTTATTCATTTGTGCAAAGAATGATTCTTTCGCAGACAGACGTATTTGTTGTAGAAAGTGATAGAAGTTATGTAGTTTACTAATTTGATAGTGTTGTTTGGTTAAAAGTTATGTAGTTTACTAATTTGATAGTCTTATTTGGTTAAATATAACTTTTGGGACTGAATTCGGGTTGACTTTCTAGGCCGAGCTTGGGGTTACTTTCGGGCCGGGCTCGTTTGATTGTTTGATTTTTCTGGACCGAGCCTTGTGGGCTTTTGGGCATTTGAACATTTTTGTTAGATTGGACCGCAATTTTTATAGCTTCTGAAAACCACCAATAATGTTACCGATAAAAAGGTAAGATGATACACCCTCTTTGGGTATATAAAGCTCATAAAGTAAAGTCGGAAGTTGTATATAGTTTAGTTTATTTATATATACTGCAACATTTTGACTCGAATCCGATTATGTTTAGAAGACGCCATGATAAAAGATGTTCTTATTATGCACGTTTCTGTTGGCTAAATATATGTATGTTTAATTATTAAACATACATATACAATATGAAAAAGTAATTGAAAAAGTACGATTAATTATCCATTTTTCTCTAACTTAAATTATTATCATCTACCTTAATTTAACATGGTTTTGTTTGCTTTGCTTTGCTTTTTTTATTTATTTTATTTTAAAGGATAACAAGAAAATGATAGTTGCAAGTAGGGTTGAGTTGGCCGCTTAATATTTTATCTTAACCCGATTTGTTCATATCGGGTTTATAGAAAAGCCCTATCTGACGCAAATATAGTGAAATGCCCAGACCAAATTAACCCGATAAAATAAGGTTGGATTGGTTTACGCCGTTGGGGTCCGAATAATTAAAATTTACTTTTATAAAAATTATATATTGATACAAGGGCAAACCTTGATAGTATATTGTTACTTCATTCATATTTATTTATCATTAGGAGTTAGGATATCATTGATACAAATATATTGATTAAGCATGCCCTCATCATTTGACAATCTCAAGTGCATAACTTTAGGCATTTATTTCCAACCAAAAAAAGGAAAATATCAACATTAGAGTCTGAATTCAATAGATCAAGGTTTTAGATACCGCTTGCCGATGTCGTTTCACACTTCATTTTACGGATATATCGCTTGTCGATGGGTATGTGGATAGGTACGTCGATAGATATGCCGATGGATATATCGTTTTACATATCCTCGAAAATAGATTTTCGATGGGCATGCCGATGGATATTCGAGAAATTTAATACCTTGGAATAGATTAATGATTTGTGAATAGAGCTTCGTGCACGTTCTTGTTCTTCAACCCATGTGGCCCTAAGTTATTTGTGTGATATATTTTTATATGGAGAAGGGCCAATGGTGGGCCCAGCACCAGCTCCGAGGGCAGGCGAGAGAGACCAACTTAGGACCCCCGATTTCGAAGAGTCCCAATCATTGATCAAAATCAAAAAAGAAAAAAAAAAGATTAGCGTCAAAGAAGGTTTGAAAAAAATATATTTGTGACTATACTTCCTTGTGAAAGAAACGATAACAGAGAAACTAGAGAGCGAATAACGCGGGATAATGTAAAAATGTGCCTAGGGCCCCTAAATTGCCAGGGTCGTATTCAATTGTGGCTGCATAAACTCAATTTTTTTTTTCATTCAGTGGCGTGTATTGTGGTTTACTCTAATTTTTTTGGAAATTAATCTATTTTTTCTTGATAGCGTTCAGTGCAATTTCCGGCCAGCTCCAACGGGTGTCCTCTCCTCTCTTGACGATTGTCCCTCTCCAAGTTCGAAGCTTGGGGAATTAATTAAAACTTTGTAACAATTGGTAATGAAATCTGAGTTGCAATGACTAATAAAATATGATTTTGGTTGAATAAAAGGCTGAACAAAAAAATTCTAATTCTGTTTGTGAAGTTACATTAGCTAGCCTCAGAGTTGAATCATGGTACAGATTTAATATGTCGTTTACTTTAGATTATCGTCCTTTTGCCTGAGTAAACGACATGTCATTTATTTGGTCATAGACCACTTGTGTACAAAAGATCTGCAAATTGCATACCATTTTCATTCAGTTTTTCGCTTTAAATTCGGAATGTTAATAAGTGTGTCGTTTTTATTGAGCTGAATATTAAAATTTACCGATCATCGAGATCAAATACAAAAATCCTATCGAATTCCTGGAAATCATCTATTAAAAGTGTAGAGGGCGATTTGCACCGCCTTATAGTCACAAAAATACATGAACAATCACACTGATGGTACGAATGGGGGTATTCTTGATTGATTATTATCACGAGAGGGATCGATTTCTTCCGTTTATAGCTTAGAACTTCGAAAGGAGAAACAAAATACACACACAGGATCACTCGGAACACCACCAAGACTAGGGTTATCTAGCTACAGTGCGATGAGACTACAGGGAATTTTACTCCCGATTTCTTCCAACCGCTTCGAATGGGGATCCTTTCCTCTATTTATAGTGAAATTCCCACACCTCCGGCTCGAATCCCCTAGATGATCTTCAGGTGGTCCCCCCTCCAAATATTGCGTGGTCCCCCCCTCTGACATTCTCTGTCGAAACCAAGGAGGCTCGTCTCCACTAACGTTGTCGCCTGCCATCTTCTGAATGTACCACCCAACATTTAATGCTCATGCCGTACGCTCTTGTCGCATCCTCGAGGGATGCCTTAGGTCTCAACGGGCCTCCCTTCGATCTTGGGCCTCGCCACCCAAACAGACACCAACGAGATCTGGCTGCCACTACCCATCATTCTCCTCATGGGCCAGAGGTCCATCACGGTCTTGCCCACCCCATTCTCGTCGTTCCTTTAGAAAAACGACAAGTATAAAGTTGAGGATGGATTTGACCAAATCCGACCTTAACAGTCAGTCCCCCATTTTGTCAAGTGTATACACTTGAGAAAATGTAGAAGGAAAACGCGCGGCGCGACGACACTCATCGAACGACAAGGCTATCTCCTCGAGGGCCATCGATCCACGATAACCTTCCCGTGATGAGGAACTGGCCTTACGCTGACGTGTCGAGGTCTGATCGCTGCACAGGCTGTCACGCCTCGAATCCCATCCGCATTTAATGCGGGATTTCTTGTGCACTCGAGTACCTGCTTTATGGGGTTTACAACGGATCCTTCATCTTGACCGTCGACAGGTTCCACGCGCCTCGATCCTGGGCCGTTCGATCGACTCGCGCCTCTTCACCTTCTCCAAGCACCCTTCCGTATATTCGGACCTCCATTTTCTTTCTCAGATTGCTCATTTACTCTCAAACACTTCGAACTCTCTCTTCTCTGGCGATTCGTGCGACCTCCCCACTCCGCTCATCCTCGCCTTGCAATGTCTCTCTCCGGCAAGATATTTCAGACTAGGTCTCCCCTGTCTATCGTGACAGAGGCAAACCGCGAGAACTTCATCAAACACTACATCGACAGCGAATCGTATCTTCTCCGGCTCCCGTACCCCGGTGAACGCGTTGATGAGCCTCAAGACGACTGTATCGCGATCTACAAGCATTCTTTCACCGACATCAATCTCCACCTCCCGGTGCCAAACTTGATCGTGGCCTTCCTCGCTGCCTTCAACGTGCCGATAACCCAGGTGAGTCCCAACTTAATCCGGCTTCTCCTATGCACGCTCGTGATGGGACTCGAGCAGGGGGTGGAACTCACTCTGGAGGACCTCATGAGCCTGTATTTCTTCACGAACAACCCCAAGAACGTGGGGCGACTCTCTCTGTCTCATCGCAGCAAGCCCCACATCCTCGAGAATCCGCCCAATAAGGAGGCTATGTGGGAGAACCGTTACTTCTTCACCCGCGTAGATGCGAGCTCGTTCGGGCCCAACCACGCCATGCTGCCCCGCGAATGGATTGTCGACCAGGAACTCCCCAAGTTTTCTCCGTCGACCGACAAGGAGGTCGAGGCCCGCTTCGCGAGCGTGCACGATGCTCTCCTCGCCAACCCCCTTCACGACTGGTCCCTCCATTTTAACGGGGACCGAGTCGTGAAGTCAGGCATTTACCAACTCGTCCACATCATGGGTCCGCCCCCTCGCTCCTTGTTCCCTCCAGGGTTCCGAGCCGATGAAGACGAGAGTGGCTTGTCGGCTCCTCAGCGGAAGAGGAACCCCAATGCCCCTAAGAAGGGCCAGAAAAGAAAGTCTCGCTTTGACGAGACCGACGAGGGTTCTCCTCGCCAGAAAAGCAAGACCACCCCGGCGCCGACTCCGCCTCCGAGGGACCGGTCCAAAGACGGCTACCTGGGGTTAGTCCCTCGAGAAGGAAGAGATCGCATGCTCTCCTGCGACGGGCCGTCGTCCCGCGACGCCTCCTTAGAGCGTCGCTCCAAGAATGCGTCAGATGTCGACGCGTCTCGTCGTGCTACCGACGCGTCATAACTTACGGGGGACCGTCGCTCTTCAGACGCACCTCGTCCCCAAGGATCCCCTCGACACGACGAGCCTTCTCGTGAACTCGCGCCCCGTCGATCTCCGCAGGAAACCTCTCGCGACGAGGTTCCCGGATCGAAGCGCGTCTCCGAAGAGACGCGGGAAAACCCCGCCTCCAAGAAAGCTAAGGCTCCGGCGGACGTCATGCCCGACGAGGCGACCACCAGGCCCGTCGCCCCTGTCAAGGCCCCGACAAGTGACGTCAAGGCAGCCGGGGGGCCGTCGCCCAATGCTCCGGCTCCTCCTCTCCTCGATGAGGGTGGCTGCGCGAAGGGGACCGTCTCCGAGCCTATCGTCGCCACCTCCTCTGACAGTGCCGCGCCAATTTCTCACGTCGCCCTAGGAGGGAGGTGATATTCGACGACGAATTTGGCGACGAAGATTTCACCGACGTGGGCCAGCTCGCCGACGAGGCTCATGCGACCCCGTCTCTCGCCGACCTTCTTCCTTCCATCGCGGAAGTTTCCGCGCGGATTCTTCTAGCCCCAACTCCTGGAGTTCCCGCGGGAGGGCATAAGGAAGTCACCTCTGCTCCTGGGGCTGCCTTCTCCCCGCGAGGCAGCTGTCCCGACGACCGAGGGTGCCCTAGCGGCCACCCCCGTGCCAGCTTCCGGGCAAGACGAACCCGAGGAAGCTTGGCTGGACGCTTTGCCAGCGAATGCCGGGCCTCGGGGCGGAGAGTCCAAAGAAGACGAGATGCCCCTCTTTCCGACAACCGTCTGCTTGGGCTTAGTGCTCCCGCCAATTCGTCTATAGTCGAGGCTCCACCTGGAGCGGAGGCCTCAACGGCGCTCGAGGCGACCGATGCCGAGCCCTCACTTCTGGCAATACCTCCTCATCCTTGGAGATTCGCCGAGCAGAGGGCGGACGAGATGAGGGACAAGGCCAGGGAGGCTGAGCGACACATTCAGATCTCCATAGCCGGGGAGCGAAGGTATCGGGAGGAAGCGACCCGTGCTCATCAGGCGCTCGACGACGCCAAGGCCGCCTGGGAGAAGGAGGCTTCTCTTCGTCAAGAAGCGCAACGGCAGCTCGAGGAACAGAGACGCGTTCTCGCCGACGAGGTGGAACGCCATTGCCGTGCGTCTCACAGCCTCTCTGAGGCGCTCGAAAAGAAGACGAAGAGGCTCACTCGCCTGAGCGAGGCTGTCGGAGCCCCTCCCGAGGAAGAGAGTCGCCTGGTTTCTCGGGTGACCAATGCTATGAAGAAGCTGGCCGGGGAATTGGAGGCCGCTCAAGCGGAGGTAGGCAAGGAGCGTAGTGCCCGGCTGCGCCTCTTCGAGAAGGCTAAGGCTAAAGTGCAGCGGCGCGATGAGAGGTTCGCGGCTCTTGACGAGTCTATCGACCATCATCGCATGGCGGCCGCCTATAAGGCCAATCTCGACTTGGTCAAGAGGCTACCACCCGTCGCGACGGTGGCGAAGCTCCTGCCCCGTGTGCCAAAGTGGCGCGGGATCTACGAGGAGCATTCCAAGAAGGTGGAGGAGCTAGATGCGAAGTCAGCCCCACCTTTGGATTCCCCGCCCCTCTCGCCGTGCGAGGCCCCCGCCGTTGAGCTCGATAGGCTAGCTGCCTTCGCGGTGGGGCCAACCGTTTCCGCTTCGGACTCCGTCGACGAGTACGGGACTAACGATGAGATCCTCTCGACTCAGGAGCCGACGGTACAAGACGATCTTTCTTAGGAATTTTTGTTTTGTTAGCTAGTTTCCCTGCTTCTTTACTTTGTCCTCTCTGTTGCCGGTTTGGCCGTGCGCCTTCTTTTTTGTTTGTAATCTCGGCTATTTCAATAAATGAACGAGACCTTACTTTCTTCTACTAAGCTATTTGTGATTGAGCCTCGTTTGTCGCTTCTCGATATAGGTTATTCTCAGATTTTGTTCTCAGGTAGACGGGGATGCTCGCTCCGCCTGTCCGATGGTACGTCGTGAGAATGTGATTGCATCGTTCCTTGCTGAGGATCCCGAGCATTACTTCCTCATAAGAAAACTTGTCAATGTCCTTACCCTTCGGACTGCGGTGGCCTTATCGGAGGAAGTCCAAGGGAGCTCCTCTGCGGCCCATCGTTTGGACATGTTACCACATAATGCTTTGACGAGGTTCCTTGTCCATGACCCGCGTCATTTAGCCGCCTTCTCGGACTTCGTCGAGGACATCCTCGACCGAGCGGCATCGGCCGTTATCGAGGAGATTGCCGATGTCGTCGTTTGTTCTGACGAGGGCTGAGGTTTCTCTGCTTTTGTTCAATCAAGATATTCAATTTTGTAGAAGTTTGCCTATAAGGCTTTGATGTAAATAATTTTTGTAAGCCACTTGAAGTATGAATAATCGAAGATTTTTAATTGTATGTAATGTAGAGGGGAGGGTGTGCCATCATTTTGTGGTGCCATCGATACTCTTTTTTTAATTATTTCATGGTGCCGTCGAGAATTTTGTCGAGGCCATTTTTTCTTTTCTTTTTCATGGTGCCGTTGAGATTTTTGTCGAGGCCCTTTTTTCTTTTCTTTTTCATGGTGCCGTCGAGACTTTTGTCGAGGCCCTTTTTTCTTTTCTTTTTCATGGTGCCGTCGGGACTTTTGTTGAGGCCCTTTTTTTTCTTTTCTTTTTCATGGTGCCGTCGAGAATTTTGTCGAGTCCCTTTTTTCTTTTCTTTTTCATGGTGCCGTCGAGACTTTTGTCGAGGCCCTTTTTTCATTTATTTTTCGTGGTGCCGTCGAGACTTTTGTCGAGGCCCTTTTTTTCTTTTCTTTTTCATGGCGCCGTCGAGACTTTTGTCGAGGCCCTTTTTTCTTTTCTTTTTCATGGTGCCGTTGAGACTTTTGTCGAGGCCCTTTTTTCTTTTTCAAGTCGCAAGCGGTGACAAGTCCGATGATAATGTCGTACTCGCCACGGCGGCGTACTCGAAACTACGGCGACGAGCGTGTCAGGATTCCGGGCTCGTCGCTGCAGTAAGCCGAGGCCTCTTTTTTGCTTTCTGAATTTCCTTTCGTGCCGTATTTAGGTTTTTTCTGTTCTTTTACGAGTCAATTCTCGCAATATTTTAGCGCTATCGACTTTGTTGTTTATGTCTGGGACGTAGCCATTCGTCAGATGTTCTTATTTTGAGTGTATTCATAAATTGGGACCTGTTGAAATATCAGAACATAATCGTGTTTGCCATAAAGGCGAGCCTCGTTAAACCCTTCGAGTCCCCCATAAGGGTGCGGCTCACGAGGGAAGAGTACTCCCAGTATGATTAAATATAGGCCGGAACCGCGAGCAATCCCAAACAGGTGGGTCGGGATTCTCCTTTTAAACAGATAAGATAGACTATTTGAAAAGTAAAGACTTAGCAAAATACAGTGGAAATAGCGGGGGTTAGGGCGACAAGACCTCTCGAGTCTATTGATAGAACTTGTTGAGGTGTTTAACGTTCCAACTCCGAATCACCTCAACGCCGGCCGTGTTTTCGAGTCTGTAGACTCCTGGATTGATTACCTCGATGAATTTGTATGGGCCCTCCCAGTTTTGCCCGAGCTTGCCCGCGTTTAATTCCGCTGTGTTTTGGAAGAATTTACGGAGTACCAGTTCACAGACCCAAAACTGAGGGCGTACGCTTTTATTGTAGAAGCGGGCGACGGTATTCTGGTAGTTGGCGATGTGCGCTTTGGCCCGCTCTCGTCTCTCGTCGATGTGGTCGAGTTGATGGAGCAGGCCTTGGTTGTTGTCGTCCGTGTTGCTCGGGGCCCACGCTCGTCGCAGGCTAGGTACTCCCTCCTCGGCTGGTCCACCGCTTCAACCCCAAAGGCGAGGGAAAAGGGGGTCTCGCCGGTGGCTGAGTGGGGAGTAGTGCGATAAGCCTAGAGCACTCCGGGAAGCTCGTCGGCCCACAAGCCCTTCTTCTCGTCAAGTCTCTTTTTGATGCTGTCGACAATGGTGCGGTTGACCGCCTCCGCGTTCCCGTTTCCTTGGGGGTATCTCGGCGTCGACGTGTTCAGTTTTATCCTCCAACGAGCGCAGAAGTCCTGGAATCTTTTCAAGATGAACTGGGAACCGTTATCGGCGATGATCTCTCGAGGCAGACCAAAACGCGTAATCACGTTCTTCCATACGTAGCTCTCGACATCGGAGTCCTTGATATTGGCGTACGCCTCTACTTCGGATCACTTGGTGAAGAAGTCCGTTACGACCAGCATAAACTTTCGATGTCGGGTGTCGGTGGGCATAGGACCGACGATGTCCATCGACCACTTCATGAAGGGGTACGGAACGGACACCACCAACAGCTTTTCCGCTGGGCAGTTGATCGCCAGGGCATGGCGTTGGCATCTCTCACACTTCTTGGTGTGGCTGGCGCAATCCGCGACCATGGTTTCCCAAAAGAAACCTTGCCACTTGGCCTTTCGCAGCAGGGAACGGCCGCCAGAGTGATTGCCGCACTCTCCTCCGTGTTTTCTCCCATCACGCACTCGGCTTCTTTCTTGCCCAAGCAACACAGCAATATTCCTTTGAAGCTCGCCCTGTATAACCTACCATCTAGAACGGAGTACTTGGCGCTCTTAGTTCGCACTTTCCTGGCCTCCTGTCGGTCGTCGGGTAATATTCCATCGAGAATGTATTGTCGGAAAGGCGTGCGCCAATCCTCTTCCTCGTCGTCGTCCACCATTCCCTGTTCTTCGGGACCCGGGTCTTCGCCTTCGATGTCGAGGATTTCGGGGGTGTCGGCGCTAGGGGCGTCGTCGGTTTCTAGCTCCTTGGACGGGTTCTAGTTGGGCTTGTACTTCTTCTTCGCCGGGCCCTCTCCTCGCTTGATGCTTGGCCTTTCGACCGTCTCGACGGTGATCGATCTGAGCTCGTCGATTTCAGTCGTCGAACCCAAGCCAGCCAGCGCGTCGGCGTGGTTGTTGTCACCTTTAGATACCTGTGTTAAAGTCCAAAAGTCAAACTTTTTGACAAGGATTGGACCACCCTCGCGTACGCCTCCATCCTCTCGTCATTCTTCTCGTACTCCCCGTTAACCTGCTTGACAACCAACTGGGAATCCAAAAAGGCATTTACCTTCCTAACGCCCAAGGCCAAGGCCGATTGCATCCCGACGACGAGAGCCTCGTACTCTGCCTCGTTGTTGGTGGACCGGAAAGCGAGGCGACAAGCCTTTTCTATCACTTCTCCCATCGGGGAGACGATCTTGTTTCCGATGCCCGATCTGAGTGACGTTGACGAACCGTCGACGAGGAGCCTCCATATTCCTATGTCGTCGCGCGAGCCCACGAGCTCCTTCGGCAGCTCGATAAGGAAATCAGCGAGGACCTGAGACTTCAAGCTGATTTGGAGTCGATACTCGATGTCGTAAGCTCCCAATTTGATTGACCACTTCGTGATTCTTCCCGATTGATTCGGGCTGTGGAGGATGGACCGGACGGGCCTGTCCGTCATGACGACGATGGTGTGTACCTGAAAATGGAACCTCAATTTTTCCGACGCATCCTAGAGTGCCAGTACTAGCTTCTCGATCTGCGGGTACCGCGTCTTGGCATCGAGGAGCTTCCGGCTAATGTAAGAGACGAGTCTCTGTTCTCCTTTTTCCTCTCGCACTAACACCTGACTTATCGCGTGGCCCGACACCGCGATGTATAAGTACAAGGGTTCCCCTGGCTCTGGTTTTTTCATGACGGGCGGTGCCGAGAGATACGTCTTCAAAGCCTGGAAAGCCTCCTCGCATTTATCCGTCCACTCGAATTTCCTGTTCTTCTTCAGCAACTCGTAGAAGAGCAGGGGCCTGTCGGTCTGCCTTGAGATAAAACGGCCGAGTGCGTTGATTTGCCCCGTCAGTTTCTGGACCTCTCTTCGATTCCGAGGCGACGGCATGTTCTGGAAAGCTTCGACCTGGTCGGGGCTAGCCTCGATTCCGCGACGGGTCACCATGAAGCCCAAGAATTTTCTAGATGAGATACCGAAGGTGCACTTCGTCGGGTTCAGTCTCATTTTGTGCTCGTTGAGGACCTGGAAACAACTCTCCAAATGCTCGATGTGCATCGCCACCTTCAGGGACTTTACGACCATGTCGTCGATGTATAGCTCCACCGACTTCCCTATTTGCTTGTGGAACATCTTCGTCATGAGCCGCTGATAAGTCGCGCCGGCATTCTTCAGAACGAACGGCATAACTTTGTAGCAATATGTACCTCGCTCGCTGATGAAGGCGGTTTTTTCCTCGTCGTTGGGATGCATCCTGATCTAGTGATATCCAGGGTAAGCATCCATAAAACTCATGAGTTCGTACCCAATGGTAGCCTTGACTATGCGGTCGATATGGGGCATCGGGAAGCTGTCCTTCGGGCATGCCTTGTTGAGGTCGACGTAGTCCACGCAGACCCTCAACTTGCCGTTCTTTTTCTGTATGACAACAGTGTTGGCTAGCCACTCGGGGTACTTGACCTCTCGGATGGTTCCCATCGCCAGCAACCTGTCCACCTCGTCGTTGATAATCTTGTTCCTATCGGCCGCCATCTTTCTCCTCTTCTGTATGACCGACCTGTGATCGGGGTCGGTGTTGAGCCGGTGGGTAATCACCGATGGATCAATCCCTGGCATGTCGTCGTTGGTCCACGCGAAACTTCCCTTGTTACTTTTCAAGAATTCTATCAGCTGGGACTTTACTTCCGGATCGAGCCTCGCGCCTATACCGAAGGTCCTTGTCGGATTGGTCTCGTCGATACAAACCTGTTCGACTTCTTCGATTTGTGGCCCTCCGCTTCGCTCTTCCATCGCCTGATCCTCCACATCCTCGGCGCTGAGAATCCTTGAGATTCCGGGGTTTCCTCCTTTCCCTTTCTTCTTGCGCCTCTTCCTTTGCTTTGTCATCAGTGGAGGCGGAGCGGCCACGACTAATTGCT
Source organism: Parietaria judaica (assembly GCA_954871525.1). Taxonomy (NCBI): domain Eukaryota; kingdom Viridiplantae; phylum Streptophyta; class Magnoliopsida; order Rosales; family Urticaceae; genus Parietaria; species Parietaria judaica. The sequence goes on from OX940868.1 coordinate 8,716,656, forward strand.
ATAAACCGATGGAACGAATTTCTGTGGCCCTCTCGGGTTTCTTCCCGCTGCTCACCGCTCGATGGTGCATCATGTAACAGATGCGGTAGGCGTCTCGGATTCCCCTAAGCTCGTCAATGGTTCCCTCCTCCTTTCCGGGGAACTTGATACACTGATGATATGTGGAAGGGACAACCCTCATCGCATGAATCCACGGTCTCCCTAGGATCACATTGAAATGTGATTCTACGTCAAGAACCATAAATTCGGCCATCCTTCGTATGCTCCCCGCGTACACGGCGAGATGGACCGTTCCCATCAACGTAGGGACGTCCCAATTGAATCCCGACACCTTTTGGGGACGTTCTCCGATGGTGAGGTCGTCGAGCCTCATCCGTAGCAGGCACTCATGAGTGATCACGTCGACGGAGATGCCGTTGTCGACAAGGATGCGAGCGATGTCGTAACCTCGTATGTTGAGTTCGAGCACGAAGGCATCGTCGTGCAAGTCCGCGCAGTCGTCGTCTTCGACGAACTCGATCGTTGCTCCCGGCGCTTCGAACACCGCGTCTCCTTGGTTATGTTCTCGCCCCCGCCTCTGGTAGGTCTGGATGCTATTAACTGTGTCCTCGCAGAATTGCGACCCACCCATGATCATATCGATCCTAGGCCTGTTGGCGGGACGGGCCGCTTCAGCGCGGGCCGATGGCTCTGCTTCGATAGCGAGACTTCGCTTTGGGGCGCCTTGGATGGACTCGGCGTTCTGAGGTGGAGTCGCCTGCTGGTTGGGGAAGGCTCGGTTTTCGTTGTTCCAGGGTTGCGTGCGCCCTCGCGTGGCGTCCCCGAAGTCCCCTCGCTCGATCCTTTTCTGGATGAACCTCTTGTAAGCAGCACCGTCCTCGGACAAGTGACCCCAGTATCCGTGGAACGAACCGAATTTGTTCATGTCCCTCGGCCAAGGCGTTCTCTCGTAGCCTCCTCGGCCTACTGAGAGTCCTCCCCGGTTGCTATCGGAGCTTCCTCGTCCCCCAGAAAACCCTCCTCGGCCTCCGGAGTATCCCTGCTGGTTTCCGTTGAAATTCCCCTGCGAGTATCCTCCCTGATGACTCTGGGCCGGCTGTTATCGTGGAAGTCCGTCCGTGGTTGGCTCTCGCGGACGGCGTTATCGCCTCTCTTCTCCTCCACCTGGTAGACTTTGTGCCTCGACGCCTCTAGAGCGCGTTGCTCGTTCAGAGCTCCTCGGTTTTCTCTTCTCGCCCGCGACGACGAACCTTCTCGTCCGTCCCAGTTCTTCTTGGGTTTGCCTTGGCCTGTCCCTTGTCTTTGCTCTTCATCTTGACGATGATACTATCCTCGATGTTCATGTCGATCGTCGCTATGTGGAGGGCGTCTTCGATCGTCGCCGGTACTGTCCTCGTGATTTCCTTGCAGAAATCGGAGGTCCAGTGCAACCCGTGCCTTAAGGCTTGGACAGCGACGACGTCCTCGAGATTTGGCACCCGAATCATCACTCCCTTGAATCTCTCGACGTATTGGCGCAGGGTCTCGTCCTTTCCCTGCATGAGATCAAACAAAGATGCCAGTGTGGCTTCGCTCTGCGCGTGAATGGAGTAATGCTTTAAGAATATGGCGACGAGCTGGTCGGAATCGTCGATGATCCCCGGCGCGAGCCGTGCGAACCAGTCGCTGGCTGGGCCCTGCAAATGGTAAATGAAAAGATGGCATAGGATAGCCTCCCTCCTAGTTTCCTCGCCACCGTTGTGGTCCGTCGCTATCCTGTAAGATTTCACGTGAGTCGTCGGGTCGGTCCCGCCCTTGTACGCCGCGAGCTTGATTTTTGGCAGTTCGTCCACTTCGACGCCTCGGATCCTGGGCGTGAAGGGAGTCACTCTGGCGTCTCGCACCAGCTTGTCGATCTCGGGCCCGGCGCTCGTCGCCTGGTGCACCCTCGACGCCACCTGCCCTATTTTCGCCTCCAAGGTGTCTTCCATTGCTGCCATCACCTTTATGATTTCTCAGGTCGTTGCCGGGTCGTTTGCTGGTGCCGCTGTTGGCGTGCTCAGGGGCGTGCTCGCTGTCGTAGCTGGCTGGGAGGTTGTCGTTGGTGTTTGGAACAAGTTCCTGACTAGAGGGTCCCGCGTCGCGTCGACCGCCCCGTTGTTCGTCGCGTCTCGTGTAAGGGTTCCTCCGTTCACTTCATTTCTTAATTCCAATGGAAAAGTCGGTGGCCCTGTTCGCCGCGTTTCGGCCCTCAGCTTGGGCCAACAGATCGGCGAGTCGCCGGCTCTCCGCTGCTTGCTCCTCCACTCTTCTCGTAGCTTCCTCCGCCCTCTTGTCGGCGGCCTCCAACCTCTGCATGACCTGAGTCATCTGTCGCCTAATCTCGTCCAACACCTCGCTCTGGGCGCTTCGGTCTTCGTCTTGAGACATCCTTCGATGTCTCCCTTCTAGTTCCTGGCTGTGCGATAGGAACAAACTAATGCCCCCTCGGTGGGCGCCAAACTGTAGAGGGCGATTTGCACCGCCTTACAGTCACAAAAATACACGAACAATCACACTGATGGTACGAATGGGGGTATTCTTGATTGATTATTATCACGAGAGGGATCGATTTCTTCCGTTTATAGCTTAGAACTTCGAAAGGATAAACAAAATACACACACATGATCACTCGGAACACCACCAAGACTAGGGTTATCTAGCTACAGTGCGATGAGACTACAAGGACTTTTACTCCCGATTTCTGCCAACCGCTTCCAATGGGGATCCTTTCCTCTATTTATAGTGAAATTCCCACACCTCCGGCTCGAATCCCCTGGATGATCTTCAGGTGGTCCCCCCTCCAAATATTCCGTGGTCCCCCCTCTGACTTTCTCTGTCGAAACCAAGGAGGCTCGTCTCCACTAACGTTGTTGCCTACCATCTTCTGAGTGTACCACCCAGCATTTAATGCTCATGCCGTACGCTCTTGTCGCATCCTCGAGGGATGCCCTAGGTCTCAATGGGCCTCCCTTCGATCTTGGGCCTTGCCACCCAAACAGGCACCAACGAGATCTGGTTGCCACTACCCATCATTCTCCTCATGGGCCAGAGGTCCATCACGGTCTTGCCCACCCCCATTCTCGTCGTTCCTTTAGAAAAACGACAAGTGTAAAGTTGAGGATGAATTTGACCAAATCCGACCTTAATAAAAAGAAACTTTACAAATCGATTTACAAAGGAGAGAGAAAGTAGAGATGGCACTTTTCATCTTCTCTACAAAACTTTGTTTCACAACTAAAATAACACAGTTTCAAAGCTTCTTCCCTCTCTAATGGCCTAAATACTGAATATTTTGTACTGAATGAGAGCCGAAAATCAACCACCACAGCCCCCTCCGCAGCCACCGCCGCCGCAGCCGTAAGCAGCTTCAGCCGCCAGATCCGCAACAACAAAGGCGGCAACAACCAAAGCAGCATCGCTCATAACAACCATGCCACCGTCTTTTCCACTTTCTCCGGCGCCACCAGAGCAGTGACGCGGCCTCGTGTGCACCCGCTTTCTTCTCACTCTCTTGTCTTGCGCATCCTTGCTACAAAAGCAACCCATTGTGTGCGTCTCTCACCAAGATAAGGTAGATATGCCTCTTGAACTCTCTCTTCGAATATATATCGGTTTATAAAGTCAACTCAATAATTAAATATAGTTTAGTTAGTATATAAAGTATAATACTGAATATATTTATGGCAAAGATGATAAGGACCAGAAACAGAAGCAAGGGTCAAAGTTAGAAAGCTTTGACTGATCACGATTCTCTTGAGGAGAGGCCTTCCCTTAATAAAGAGGTTGGAATTTGACATACTCCTTTTTTTATTTATTCTAATTGTCAATAGTTTAAAAGTAAGATTAAATATGCCGTGGAAGCACTCGCGAAGCAGTGGAAAAAAAGTGTAGCACAAATCCGGAATCTCGTTGAGGTCGAAGTCGACGTCCTCCAGATAAGCTAATATTGCTGTTTAATTTCTGGTTTGCTAATATGGAATAGCCTTCCAGAACACTGAGAAAAATTTCCCAAGGAAGATATTGAATGTGTTGGGTTTTTCGATGACTTTTCTCAATCCCGAGGCGGAAATCACGGGATATCATCGAACAATAAAGATCTAGAATAATTACGAGAATTAAGATATCGTTTAGATATCGTTACCAAACTTCGGTACTTTTGTCAACTGTACCGAATAACTGCCGATTCCTTTGATTCTGGAGCTTGCCGAATTTAGGATTTAACGCCTCAAGTGTTGCGCCTCTATTTCGTCCACCACGTCACTCGGGAACGTCTTAGATGACCGGAAAACACCTCGGAGGATAGGTTAGATCCTTGTCGGTGTTTAGATGATCAACCGTTGATTGAACCGGGGAGGAAGCCACGAAATTCGACTCACTAGGGAGGGAGCTCGAATTCTAAGAGGCTAGGGTTTCTCTGGTGTGTGTTGTCTGTTTAATTATGAGTCATATTAGGGTATTTATAATACCCTATGGTCATGACCTAGTGAGCTTTCTAAAAGCCCACCTAATGGGCTTTCTAAAAGCCCAATCATGGATTAATTAATCTATTATTAATTAATATGAATCATAATTAATACTTGGGCCCGAGTGGGCCCATAATGTCGGTTATGGTTATCGGGTCAATATCCGATAACCCGAGAGATACAATATCGGGTTCGGGCATAACCAACAATTTTCCACTTGCAAGAACGCACCGGATTGGCTATCTCCGTGCACGCACTGCACATAAAGTATTACTCGAGAATGCCGCCTTGGGTTAGATGTACATTCTCTCAGCTACTCATGCCTGGTTCATCAAAGTTACATGTGAAGTTTGTTTCATTGTAATTTAATCATCATACTCCGTTTCCGTTGCGAGTTCGCTGTGACTCTGTAGGATTCTGTAGTGTTGGCCACATACTCATATGAGTATGCAAGAAGTAAGTGGCCTCCACCTAGACTTAACTTCCCCCAATCTACAAAACTTTAAATCCTCTTTTATAGATTAATCGAGGTGAACCATGTGGTTCTTTACGATTAAAATAAGGTATATGACTGATTCCTTCAACATCCTTTTACATCTCTAGATGCGGCACAGGTCATGGTTTGGAACACCTGTTAAGCCTGATCTAATTTCTGATTCAGGTATAAGTATTGAAACATCAAAACAGAAACTCTTTTGTTTTGCCTGTGGCCACAGATTTCATTTTACTTATCCTATTCAGAAGGCCCCGAGTGTATAGCCCCAAAAGGAATGGGGGGATGCATGTTTTCTTGAAACGTCATTCCATCCTACAAGGTTTATCACATGCCCAACTACAACTGTTATGACTTTCCAGTTACGGTAAGCGTTGAGCTGTAATCTAAGCATGCAACTTACCCAGTGATGGACTCATGATGTTCTCAAACTTTGGAGTCTCTTCATATCTCTAAGTTTCTCAGTATCCCCTTGTATCAAGGTTTTGTTTCCATGTGAGAATATTTAGAGTGCGAGTCTTCCAGCACTGCTAGTCATTCCGACTAGTGCCTACATGTATAAGAATATCTCTTAGATATCAAGGACCCCTTCCTTTTATCTTAACAACATGTACCAATCAATTATGAATATCATTGATAGTCCCTCTTTGTTTCTTCATAATGATTTCTTTGACTGGGGAAATTCAAGAATGTCTTGAAGACATCTTAGGAACTACATTTGTATAGCTTGATATCAATGATTTAAATAAGATATTGATATTAGCTTTTAAATGATGAAACTTGCCTTTTAAATAAAATAATAATGTGCTTCAAATTTAATCAAATATAATGATTACATAAAATTTGTCTCCGATCCATAATCAGGTTCAGATAATAAAATCGTAACAGACATTTATGGGTTCTTTATCCCAATACTTTCCGCATGACAAAAATGCTTTTCTTTCGATAAAGATTTTGTCATCGGATCTGCTACATTTTCTTCAGTGTCTACTCTCCTCATCTCTATGTCCTTCCGATCAACAATGTCTCTGATCAGATGGTACTTTCTGAGTACATGCTTTGCTGTCTTGTGTGATCTTGGTTCCTTGGCTTGTGCTATAGCTCCGTTGTTGTCACAGAAAAGCTTCACAGGATCACCAATGCTAGGAACTACACCAAGATCAGAAACAAATTTCTTGATCCACACAGCCTCTTTTGCAGCATCAGATGCAGCGATGTACTCAGATTCTATGGTTGAATCCGCTACCGTAGCTTGTTTACTGCTGTTCCACGTAACAACACCACTATTTGCACAGAATACATATCCTGTTTGAGATTTGAAATCATCCCTGTCTGTTTGGAAGCTTGCATCAGAATATCCTTCAAAAGTTAATTCTTTTGCACCACCGTATGTCAAACATCTATCTTTTGTTCTATTTAAATAACGCAAGATATTCTTAACGGCTGTCCAATGGTTAAAACCAGGGTTTGATTGAAATCTGCTTGTCATGCTTAAGGCAAAAGCTACATCTGGTCTTGTACATATCATTGCATACATTATTGAACCAATAGCTGAAGCGTATGGAATTTTCTCCATACTTTTGATTTCTTCTGAAGAAACCGGACATTGCTTCTTGGTCAAGTATGTCTTATGGGTCATCGGTGTAAAACCTTTTTCCGATTTGTCCATTTTAAACCTTTTAACAATTTTGTCAATATATGTACCTTGGCTTAGAGATAAGATTCTTTGATTTCTATTTCTTTGAATCTTTACGCCTAGTATATATGCGGCTTCTCCTAAGTCTTTCATTGAGAAACATTTTCTCAACCACTCCTTCACGGTCTGGAGTTCAGATGTATCGTTTCCTATTATCAGTATGTCATCTACATAAAGAATCAGGAAAACTATTTTGCTCCCACTCGATTTGATATATACACAAGGATCGTCTTTGTTCATAACAAAACAAAAATCAGTAATTGATTCATCAAAACGACGATTCCAGCTTCGAGATGCTTGCTTAAGACCATAAATTGATCTTTTCAATTTGCAAACCTTATTTGGATGTTTTCGGTCTATGAAACCTTCAGGTTGTGTCATGTACACATCCTCTTCGAGAACACCATTCAAGAACGCGGTCTTCACGTCCATTTGCCAGATTTCATAATCATGAAATGCTGCAATGGCTAGCAAGATTCTTATGGACTTGAACATGGAAACAGGAGAGAAAGTTTCATCATAGTCAATACCATGAATCTGTCGATAACCTTTAGCGACTAATCTTCCTTTGTAAGTTTGTATTTTGCCATCCATGTCGATCTTTCTTTTGAAGATCCATTTGCAACCAATGGGTTTTGACCCTTTGGGAGCATCAACGAGGTCCCATACTTCGTTGCTATACATGGAGTCCATTTCAGAGTTCATGGCTTCCAGCCATTTGTCTGAGTCATCTCCCGACATTGCTTCGTTATAAGATTCAGGTTCTTCACCATCGTCTTCATGAACAGTTTCATCTTCTATTGAAACAAGAAGGTTCAATTTAAGAGGAGGTTGACTCTCTCTAATTGATCTTCGTGATGTCAGTGTGTAATCTGGTTGCTCATTAATCCCATCTTGTATGGGCACATCGTATAGAACTATATTTTCTTGAGGTTCTTCATTGACAATCTCATTTTCAACTTCTTCGTTTAGAACAACGTTTTCTGTTTGGTTATCAACCATGATCTGATCACGATGTTCATAACTCGATGTGTGAGTACCTTCTGTGTCCATTTCTTGTTCTTGAGTATCTTGTGGTTCTTGCTCTTCATTAAGAACAATGTTTCTCCCACTAGACTTTCTAGAGAGAAAATATTCTTCTAAGAAAACACCGGTTTTGGCAACTATTATTTTGCCTGTGTGTTTTTGATAGAAGTAATACCCAGGAGTTTCCGTTGGGTATCCCACAAAGTTACATTTAACCGATTTGGGACTGAGCTTGTCAGACATTAGAGTCTTGACATATGCCTCACATCCCCAGATTCTCATGAAATGTAAATCCGGTATTCTTCCTTTCCATATCTCATATGGGGTTGAAGGAACCGTCTTAGATGGCACACAGTTCAGTGTGGTAGCTGCTGTCATAAGTGCGTGTCCCCATAGGGACTCAGGTAAGTCAGTTTTATTCATCATTGATCGAACCATGTCCAACAAGGTTCGATTTCTCCTCTCAGATACACCATTTAGTTGAGGTGTACCTGGAGGGGTCAGTGATGAAATGATTCCCATGTCACGGAGGTAAGCTTTGAAATCATCGCTCAAGTATTCGCCACCTCGATCAGATCGTATGGCTTTAACTTTTCTTGCTAACTGATTTTCAGCTTCATTCTTGAACTGCTTGAACTTTTCAAGCGATTCAGATTTGTGTTTCATCAGGTATACATAACCGTATCGACTGAAGTCATCAGTGAAGGTGATGAAATACCTGAAACCTCCTTTATGTAGGTGATGCACTTTTGACAAATCAAAATTTATAGACGTTTAAGAATGTCTATAATTTCAGAACTATTGGAACTAAAAAATTGTTTTATTATGCACTTTAGAATTAAATATTTTATGACTTATCATAAATCAACACATTAATATTAACAAACTTAATATCTTAGATAATAAAATATTCAAAATATTATTCCAAAAACAAACTTAATGGAAAGTCTAAACATAAATAAATCAATCATTATTCACTTGAAACTAAAACTTAAGATGAAAAAGAAGACGGATAACATGGATGTCTTGTCACACGAACAGGACATTGTAAGTTTTCAGAGTCTCTACTCCTCTTCTTCTTCTTCTTCCTCTTCCTCTTCCTCTTTATCAGATTCTTCTGTGTGAGAAACAATATTTCAATAACACATGTTAGTAACTAGATTACTACATTTTCAATGAATCTTTAAGATTTTGGTTATAACGTTTATACCTGAGCTTGAGGGTTCGACATTGATAGTCTCAGAGACTTTGTCTGGTAAGTCTTTACTCATCTTGGATTTTCTCATAGTTTCAATGTCTTCCAATTTCCTTTTTCTTTCTGCCTTCATATTTTCTTCGCCAATTTCAAGTAAATCGACGAGGTGGTCAAAGTTGCAGTTTCCTTCTATAAGGATGTTAACTGTCTTTCGCAGTTCTGGAATGAGAGACTGGAGTATGCAAAATCTTCTCATGCCTATATCGACATAGAACCCAGATTGTTGAAGTCTGTCTGCATAGCTCATCAGCCTGTTGTAATGTTCTCTAACGGTACTGTTAATAGACATCTTCACATTAAACAGTTTCCACAACAGCTGGTACCTTCTTGTGGGGTTCCGATCCCCATAAGTTTTCTCAAGGTATAAGATAGTATCATGCGCATTCAAGTTCTCGATCTCACGTCTTATGATCGGCATCACAGATGACATAATGAGTCGATGAACATGAATGGACTTCATTGTATAATGATGATAGCTAATCCAGTCTTCTTTTGAGCCTGTATCTCTGTCAGGCATAGAAGGCGGCAAATCCTTGGCTATGAAACCAAGATCGTCGTTCCTTAGCATTCTTTTGAATGCCTCTGACCAGGTCACGTAGTTGGAATCGTCAAGACGATTGTTTTCCACTGCAGCTTTGAATTCTTTCACTGCTTCTGAAGCCATGAGATTCAACGGGTCCATATCTAATATATATATATAGACAGATAGAGTTAGAGATAATTATATTCTACAATTTTAAAAGTAAAATATTTAAGCACAATATTAATTCTAGTATTTACATGTAAATTATAAATTACTTATTATAATAAAGATGTTACATAAAAGGTATATATTATAAGGACTTTATATAATATTTCGTGATTTGTTAATGGAAAAGTAACCCTCATCAATTCCATTAATTAGTCACTCAGAGAAAGTTAACAATTGCTCTAATATCCTATATTATCTCTGACGTTTAGAAAAGAAAAACAATTTTTCATTTAGCATTCTAACCGATTTCAAAAGAATTGTCTACGATATCTAATCTAATTAGAGTACTCGTTTAGGTAGACCCAAGGGGTGAATCGGCGGACAGTATAGGTCGCCCTACGCGTCTAAAAGAGGGTATAAGAGCACTCCCTTGGGTTAGAGACACACTCAAAACTTTTCTCAATTAGATCGAGGACCCAGCCGTTGGAAGACATTATACCTAATATTTATTGAGGGGTTTTAGGTGATCCTAACCTTTGTCTTAAAAACTAAACATAGTTAATTAATTAAAATGTTCTAAGAATTAAGACAATAAATATGTAATACATAATCCTATTTTGTAAAACATATTCTATTTCGAATTAAATATACTTCTGAAAGTATACATATATACATATATATATATATATATATTATGAAATTTTAAAGACAAACCCTTTTATCTTTAAATAAAAGATAAATAAATCACTTAAAGATAAAATATCTTGATTCATGATTTATCTTTTCTATAAATGAATAAAAGATAAATAACTATCTTTATAGATAAGATATCTTTAATCAAGCTATGTCATAATACAAAATAAAAGATAAATAACTATCTTATAGATAAACTATCTTTAATCACAATATATATATCTTTTATTTCCATTAAAGTTTAGATCTTTTTCTATTACTATAATAAGTAAAAGATTATTTATTATCTTAATCTAATTAAGAATTATTGATTATAAATAAAATTTATGAACAAACAATTTGTGAATCAATAAATGAACAACGTAAACAATAATGGAAACAAACTTCATAAGATTGATAATAATATTAAATAAATCATATTTATTAATATTTAATATCATATATTAGATTTTCAATTCTCATATTTAAAGATATTTATAATAATTATAAATAAAATAAAAATAAACACTTTAAATCGTATTTTAAAATAATTAAACATAAATATAATTAAATATCAAATACCGAGATATAAGCTCGGGATAGACCCGAGCTTGTACGGGTTGCCCTCGGGCAACCCCGGTCATGAAGGGGAAGACCGGGCAGGGCCGAAAGCCCCTGCCCGGAAATATAAAAATTTTGACCCGGATCCGGGTCAAGAAGGACCCGGATCCGGGTCTGTTCGGTGTGGCCCCGGGTCAGGATAGACCCGGGCCGAATCCCCGGGTCCAACCCGGGTCGGGTACCCGGGTCAGACCCGGGTAGGGTGTGCCCGGATCATTGCGATCCGGGCTGGGCAGTTTTGGGCTGGGTTAGAACCCAGCCCGCGGGCCTGATCCAATCAGGCCCACCCGAATTGAGAGTGGGCTGGGTTAAACCCAGCCCGTGGGCCTGATCCAATCAGGCCCACGCGATTAAAAAAAAAAAAATTTTGTTTCGGCTAGGGTTTTTGAAACCCTAGCCGTCGCCCATTGGCTCCCATCGAATAGGAGCCACAAACGCCGGCGCCACCCGGAACCATGGCGGCGACGGTGAAATCGCCGCCGGTTACGGTGATGGTGCCGCCGTTTGTTTTTCCCTTTTCTTATTTAATAATACACATTAAAATTAAATAAAAACCAATCCCGATTCTAAATCAGATTCCGAACAACACATAAAATTAATCATAATTAATTTTCTAACGCTCCCACTGAAAATCTAATCACACCAAAAATTTTCTAAAATTATTTCAGTCAACATATCTAATTTTCAAAAATTACTCAGACCGACTCTAATACCACTGTTGGGTTTTTCGATGACTTTTCTCAATCCCGAGGCGGAAATCACGAGATATCATCGAACAATAAAGATCTAGAATAATTACGAGAATTAAGATATCGTTTAGAGATCGTTACCAAACTTCGGTACTTTTGCCAACTGTACCGAATAACTGCCGATTCCTTTGATTCTGGAGCTTGCCGAATTTAGGATTTAACGCCTCAAGTGTTGCGCCTCTATTTCATCCACCACGTCACTCGGGAACGTCTTAGATGACCGGAAAACACCTCGGAGGATAGGTTAGATCCTTGTCGGTGTTTAGATGATCAACCATTGATTGAACCGGGGAGGAAGCCACGAAATTCGACTCACTAGGGAGGGAACTCGAATTCTAAGAGGCTAGGGTTTCTCTGGTGTGTGTTATCTGTTTAATTATGAGTCATATTAGGGTATTTATAATACCCTATGGTCATGACCTAGTGGGCTTTCTAAAAGCCCACCTAATGGGCTTTCTAAAAGCCCAATCATGGATTTATTAATCTATTATTAATTAATATGAATCATAATTAATACTTGGGCCCGAGTGGGCCCATAATGTCGGTTATGGTTATCGGGTCAATATCCGATAACCCGAGAGATACAATATCGGGTTCGGGCATAACCAACAGAATGAACTGATCGCAAGATTATCCGGGGGAATTGCTAAACTTCAGGTAATCGGAAATTGTTGGCGTTATGATCGTCTTTCTTTCTATGAGCTAATGGATCAGCTGAAACATAGGTCGGAGCTCAAACAGAAGGGAAGCCTATGTCATGTCCCGCGTGTGCGTGACACGAACGACTAGATAAGGTGTTGGTTAGCGCCGTAAATGGCGGGTGTGGGTGATGGTCACAGTTCAGAAAAAAAGTTAAGTGTCGGATGTAACTTAGGACCGAAGACGCTTTAAATATATGATAATATATTAAATTTTTGGTATAATATAATATATAATTTTTAAGAATGTGTTCGAATTTCTAAGTATGTGATTTAATTTTATTTCTATTATGTTACTCGATTTCCAAACTAAGTATTCGAATATTGAGCAAACAAAAAAAATATTATTATTCATTACTCTTCATTTTTTTTATGCTTGCATTAATTTTAATTTATACTGGCTTTCATTTATAAGTTCCACTAAAGAAAAGGAAAATAATTATTGCATATCAACTGTAAATATCCAACTTGTTTTGGTTTGTGAAAAACTCACTAAATTTGACTTGTAAAAGCCCGTCCCGCCCCATGACATTTTGGGTTTGGGTTTTATGGGAGTGGGTTGAGCCTTGATGGCTCTTCCAAAACCCGCCCCGCCCAGTCCTACACATTGGGCGAGGCGGCTAAAGCCCGCCCAGTTTAATATGCGGGTTTAACACGTTGTGAGCCGGGCCGGCCAATTTGACACCTCTAGAGCAACTATTATTATTACGTTATTCAGGAGGAATAAATATATAGAAATTAGAATGATTAGCCACATTCATATGTTTACATTGTATTTTAGCAAACTTAAGGTGGCGTTTGATTAACTGGTTTGAGAAACCAGTTCTGGTTTGAGAAACCAGTTTTGCAATGAAACCAGTCTGAGAGTTTAGTTTACCAAACCAGTTTGGGAGTTTGATTTTTGAAGCACTGTTTGGTTAGTCTTTTATTAATCTGCGGTTGAATTTAAATGAAAAAAATGTGATAGAACACAATTTATGTTACTAAAAAGAAAGTATGTTTTATTTGAAAGTAATATATGTTAATATTATGTCAAAAATATTTGTCATAATACAAAAATTATTCTTACTTCATGACTCTAATTACATGATTAAATATATATAAAGTAGTAAATATTCTGTTTCAAGAGTTTATAACATTGTATTTAAGTTAGTATTTAATATTATACATAATTTAAGTATATTTATTAATATGATAGTAATATCATTAAAATTTATAATTATGTATAAAAATAATTTTAATAATTTATTATATAAGTTAATTTCAATCTTAATATCTTATTTAAATAATATAATAATATTATAGAATGATAATATATTATTATTTTTTTATTTTGTGCGATTAACTTGAAGGCCAAAGACCGAAAACAACTTCAAGTCGTATTCTGTTTTCCTTCATTAAAATTTAAGTGGTCTGCGAGACCGGTCTGAGAAAACAAAGACAACTGGCAACCAAACATGGTCTGCGAAACCAATAGGACACTGTTTGAAACCAAAACCAGAAACTGGTCTCCAAGACCGTAACTAAACGCCACCTAAGATTTTATTTCCAAAATAGCCAAATATTGACTATTTTGTCAATGGTTAATACCGTTATAAAGGTTAATATGACTATTTATATAATGGTTGTTATGTGCATTTTACAGAACATATAAAATTTGGGCCTTATTGGGGAAAGTCAAAGCCCACTGATAAAGTCAAAGACAAAAGGCCAAAGACCCAATCCATTTGGCGAGACTCGGAGCCATGAAGACCAAGGAAACAAAGACCTTAAATAAAAAAGGCACCTCTCGGGGAGGTCTCCCGAGAAAATAAGCCCTTGATAAAAAAGGCACCTCCTGGCGAGTTCTCCCCGACGAGCCGCTTAACGAGGTACCCTGACGAGCCACCTCAAGCTGACAAGCCACCTCGCCCTGACGAGCCCCCTCGCTCTGGAAAGCCACATTGCCATCGATATTGAATAAGAAATAACTCACAATAATTGCACACGACAAGGAGATTCGAGCTTACGATGATCCTCGGGAAGTCCTCTAGATTCCCATGGACTCAACATACAAGTTCGCGGACACCCAGAACGCACTACAAATGATTCTCGTTGGCGTGGCTTCTTCGTCAGGGGTTACCCTTGCCCTGTCTTCTCGTGGCATCAAGTCTCCTCATCCCGACTTTTCTCCTGTCCTTTCTCCTAGTTCGCCGCCAGGTTTAAGGAGGTCGGTGCCTTCTTCCTTCGTTACTGTTCGCTTTCCCCTTGTCCTGGTTGCTGACCCGCCTCTCAAGGATTGGGCGGCCTAACTTCCTCCGGGATTTGACCTTAACTTCCTCCGTTGGTTCGTCCGACGCTTCCTTTGACGAGTGCGATGGCTATGCTAGCTTCATCACCGATATTCTTCGGAGCGTGGTGCGAGCGAATGACTTGCTCCTCTCTGAGCGTGCTACCGTTGAGAAGGCAGAGAATGAGACATTTGAGCATGCTTCGCAGCTTGCTGGGGTTCAGCTTCAGCTTGAAAGGCGATCTCCAACGAGCGGAGGGCTCGTCTAGACATTAAGGAGTGGGGTGCTAAGCTGGTTGCGGTGACGACCTCGCTGGGGGAGACGAATTTCAAGTTCGAGGCGGAGGCGAAACTTTGTCGTTCAGTAGAGGCTAAACTGGCGGAGCAGGAGCGACTAGTTTCCGCTAGGGAGGCTCGAGTCGCGGAGGATCAGGAGCGTCACCGCCTTGCCGAGGAGGCCCTTGGATCGAGGCTCCGAGAAAAATCGGATCGCCTCGCTTGGATCACCAAGGTAGTGGGGCCGCCTGCCGTTGAAGAGGACCACCTCGTCTTCCGGGTCAAGGAGCTATCCGCTCAGTTGGAGGTTTCCGGAGGGTTTCCCCCTCTTCCTGCTCCAGCAGTCACATGTTAGTTATATTTACCTCGTTCTGTATGTACATTGAGTAATGTCGTAGGAAGAGGGGGACAAGATGACTGAAGCAGCTAACTTAGTTGGAGAGAAGCCTCACGAACAACTCCAAAGCCAGCTCTTGCAAACTCTCGACGACACCAGGTGGCACATGATGGCTTCTCGCTCCGGTCCGCGCGCATTTATTCGTCTCATCGCGATTCAAAATGCCTTCACGTGCGCGTTGGGATCCGTCGTTCCTTTAAACGTCGTCGGCCTGATCTTCGGCATCTCGTCGATCATGATGCTACTGATGTGCGGGGAGAAGGGCGTGTGCCTAGACTCCTTGACTAGTATGTCCATCCCCGATGCTGCACTCATTGCCTTGTGTATCTGCGAGGTTACATACCCCATCCTTGAGGTTAATACTTGAAGTGCCTGGTCGACGTGCTCCTAAATCCTTGCTTCGGCTGTGGTTCTCATTGCCACTTGCTGGTGTTGCACCTGAGTTTGGTAGACCGGTCCTGCCATCATCGCGGATGCGGTCTGGCAGGGGGCCTGCACTAGTGGTCGCGGTGGTGGTGGTGTTCTTGAGCTCGAGTTTTGCTGAGACGGAATCTCCTCGTGCTCTCCCTGGGACACGTCGCCGGGAGATGGGAAGAGGATCCTCTTGATGCCGAGCCGCGGAGGTGCCGAGTCATCTGTTCCTCCCACGTGATTCCCTCTTCCCAGGGCTGATGTTCCTGCAACCAAAATTTGCGGGGACTGCCTTCTTGTGTTGGTGGCAGCATGGTCTAGGAGGGTGGGAAGTTGCTGGTTCCTCTCCTTTGCCACTGCCAGTTGGTGATGAAAGTCTTCCATGGTTGTTTGGTTGCGTTCCATGCTGTTGATCGTTGTTTCCATTTCATGCTCTTTTACCCGTTCGATGTGCTGCCGTCGTTGTCGGTCATCATCTGCCTGAGCTTCTAGTTGTGTGATAGAGAAAGACCGAGCCTCATGGTGGGCGCTAAACTGCTGAGGGCGTTTTGTACACTCAATAATCACAAGGTTTGACCCTTTCTTTTAAAAAGAGGTTCGACCTTTCTCGTTTAATAACTAATAACGCTCAGAAACGAAGACAAGAATATGGTGAAATGCTCTTGTATATTGATATATTGTGAATACATCTGTTTGATTTTCCTCTAGGTTTTCCAACCCCTTACAAATGGAGATTACTTTTCCTTTTATAGATTCAACGCCCATCTTTCTTTCGTGAGGCTTGGACCTTTCTCTCGTCGACCTTGTGATCTGTCGTCGCCTTGGCTTCTCGCGCTGATCTTCGGCCTCGCGACCGGTCGTTGTCGTCGATTCCACTCGTCGACCCTCGATAGTATGGTCGTTCTGAGAATGAAAAGAATAAATCAATCCGTCATCGTCGATTCTTCTCGTTGACCTCTTGTCTTACGACCGTCGTTGTTCTTCACTTTCCCCTTCAACTGTCTCTAAGTCCGTGGATTGTTAAGGACAGGTCCGACCGGATCCAACCTTAACAGTGACCCGTCTAAAATAAGGTCAGTAGACTCTGAAAAATTCACAGTTTTGTACTTCCCAAGAAAACAAAGCTTGCTCGTTTATGAGATCTTCACTGAATTTTCCTCTTTACCTGGGTAAGAATTTAACGTTGATTCAAGTTCGTCTAGAGCTGTGGACCACGACGTCGCGACCCGTCGCGGTCAAAATCATGAAAATCGCGAAATACGTCGTCGCGACGGGTCGCGATATGCTGCATCGCGAGATATCGCGAAGTCGCCGGAGAAATTGAAAAAAATGCATCGGCATATGTTCCTATTTGTTTCCAATGTTTAATTTTATTAGTTTTTACCCTAATTTAATTATCAAACTTTATCAATTATTTCAAATTTATATTTAAATATTTTTATTAATATTTATTAATAATAAGTTTGATTAATATGTTAGCTTTTAAATTTGTAACATATTAATAAGTTTGATTTATACGTTAGTTTTAAATTTGTAACATATTAATACGTTTGATTTATATGTTATTTTTTAACTTGTAACATATTGATAAGTTAAAGTTTAACAAATTTAATCAATAAATACGATAAGACGAGATATTTTTTAAAAAAGTTGTATTATTCATTGTGAATATTACAATAAGGTGGAAGAGAGCTGTAAATATTCAGTGTAAATATTACAAGATGCGTCACTAAAACCTCTCTTGTAAAACACTCCTTAGGGAAATAAATCCAAGAGAGAAAAGAGCACATCATTACTCGGAGAATATTGCGTTGAACCTTTACGTCATTAGCTCCACTTCGCTTGGTTCAGAGCATTCGGCAATCACGGAGGGCTGGAACAACAAATCATTCAACATCACTATTTTCTCGACGTGTGTGTTGGTGGTTGACGCCTGCCGGTCGTTGATGAGATGTTGAACCGTACAGAAAACGCTCTCCGAAGCAACGCTGAAAATGGGGATGGACAGTATATCTCTCACCATTCTCGCCAATATCGGGAATCTGTCACTTTGATTTTTCCACCACTTAATGACGCCGAACTCGTCGGATTCGTCGTCGAACCGTAGGCCGTAGTAGCGATTGACTTCTGCCGGTTGGCCTTCCGTGTCGCCCGACAACGGCGTAGTGGATTCCCCGCGATCTAGCCGTTGCTTGAGTCTCCGGCTGAAGTCTAGTCCCGTCTTGGTTGGGCTTGCCATCACTTCCCTTTGCTCCTCCTGTGCGTTTAATTGTGGGAACCGTTTGTCGTATTCACTGTACAATGCATAAAAAGCTTCATTAACAACATTAACATAATTACGATAATCCGCCCCTATGTTTTCTCCGATCGCTATCATCACTGGCCCATAAGTATCCGAAAGACGAGGGTCTAGAATAGAACCAAAGCAAAACGAAAACGGGGGTGGGTCCCAATAAGACTTGAATTTCAAAATCATTGACGGAATAAGCGGAGAAATAATAGGGTCATCTTCGAATTCATTGAAAGCACACGAAATTTGATAAAGACCCGAAAGACCATGATTCAAAGATGGTCTATTTTGGTTAGAAAAATTTAAAGTAACAACATAAAGGGTTTGAGGAAAGCGAGGAATTTCTTTGCGGTTGCCCATTCCGCCTCCGTGATCCGCGCCTCGGGAGCGAGTTCCTGTCCTAGGAAGTGGTCCAAAGGAAGCCTCTTTCTACACACAACTGAAATCATTAAATATGTAGAGTTCTATCGTGTATTATTATCTAAACCAAACCTATTAGCTTTATGATTGTGGTCTTTACAAAATTGTCTCCACCTATTGGTGGTTTGAGTATTCCGCATCCAATCAGCAATGCCGCGTATTTTTCAACATGGTGTGCAATATGGGCCTCGCCCGTTCGTGCAATTAATTTAATTATGTGACAAGCACACCGTTGATGTGAAATATTTCAAAACGGAGAAGCGGGCAATATTGTTTCCAAGATAGTAATCGCGGCGTTGTTGCTTGAGGCATTATCTAAGGTAATGGAAATAACACGATTTTGTAAACCCCAATCACCAAATAATATAAATAATTTCTCGGCTATATTTTTTCCGGTATGGCGACACTCGAAAGACGATAAATTTAAAAGTCGTTGACATGGATTCCACTCATCGTCGACGTAATGGGCGGTCAAACTCATGTAATCGTTTAAACTTGGACCGCTCCACAAGTCGGTGGTAAAAGCAACGTTTATGCTAGACATCTTGAAAAAATCGACTAAAAGGATTTTTTGCATAGCATAAGCGGTTTCCATGTCCTCGGTATAAGTGGTACGAGAAAACTGCTGGTGCGTCGGATTAATCATTTGCATATATCGTGTCTGGTTGGGATTTTTGATAAAACTCAGCTGAACGCCCGTAGAAAGAATCCATTCGAGTGTCCATTTCCATAAATTCACAGCAGAAAGAGCACTTACCTGTGTTGTGTTTACCTCATCGAGCTCCCCGGTTGGGAAGCACACATTTGCGTGTCGGTTCAAGTAGCCGGTTCCCCGGTCCCCCATCCCATCTAGGACTTGCCCGCACTTTTTGCACGTGGCCAATTTAACACGCTCGCCTTGCTCGTTGACATGCCGATCTTCATGAAAAAAGTTCCACACCGCAGCCGTGTTTGGTCGTCCCCACGCCAAACCATGAGGATTTAGTCTATTAAAACAAAAGGAAAATCACAAATTTAAATGTCATAAAGTTAAATATTAATCATATTGATTTAATTAAATTTCTTAAGGTTAAATAAAAAAGTTAACAAAAAAATAAAAATGATATTTTCTATGTGTGGAAATAATTAGAAAGCTCTTTTGGATGGAACTCCCTGAGGTTCCCCGGCCAGATCGACTGGGAAGGTTGCTATGATCTCGCTTTAGGCCCAAGCTTTTCTAGACAGAACTCCCCGAGGTTCCCATGCTAGCTTGGAGGAGATTGCAAAGCAAACCTTATTTAAAAACCAATCTTTCTAAGACACCAAAATCCAATAAGAACTTTATAATTATCACCACACATACAAATTACATTTTTTTTAATTTTTTTTAACTTATTTAAGTAACCATTTAAAGTTTAAATGATTATTAAATCTCAAGAAATTATTTTATGATGTGGAAGATCAGTTAGAACCGCAACCACAAAGCATACTAAGACTTTCAAGAGACGTGGCAAATTAATTAATTTAACTAAAATGATTAAATGATATTAAATCTCAAGAAATTCGTTTCTGATGTGGAAGATCAGTCGGAACCGCAACCACAGAGCATACTAAGACTTTCAAGAGACGTGTCAAATTAATTAATTAAACTAAAATGATTAAACTAAAACAATTAAACTAAATGATTACCCCGTTGCCGGACACGGACGTCGAGCACGTCGAGGACGTTGGACGGAGCCTTCGCCAGTTTCATGATGGGAAGAGAGAGGAGAACTATCGTGGTACGAGCCAACAACGGAGGAATGGTGCGGAGTCAGAAGGTCCTCCTCGGTAAGATCGCGTCTTTGAGGCGGTTCCTCCGGTGGTTGAGTTTTGTCCTCCTCACGGTCGTCGGCGGGTCCGCCTTGAAACATGAGTGCGAAAAATGGATCGGTGGTTCTCGTCTCCCTATATCGACGTACCGCGTCGACCATTGATGCGGGCACACGTGTCGGATTGGTGTCGTGCGCGCTCATCGCCCGGACTAGACTAGGTCTTAGAGACAGAACGGTATCGTCGGGATAATCTGGATTTGGTGGGGAGGGAAATATTTCTTCTTGTAGCATAACGGGAATATAGCCCACGTGCATAGGTTGTGATTGCTCCCCGACTATAAATTGGGGCCGCAATCCCTAGCCGCCCTTCGAGCCCCGGAGCTACCACCGCTTCTTCGAGACATAATGGGAAATTTGAGAACTTGAGAGCTTTAGAGGGAAAAAACTTAGAGAGTTGAGAGAATTTGAGAGAGAGATGGAAGATTGTTGGTGAGGAAATGATGGTGGGAGAGGTGGTATTTATAGGATTTGAGGAGAGAGTTGGGTTGGTGAATAATTATTGAGGTGGGTGAAGTGGGTGAATAAAGTTAGGGAAAAAATATTGAAATTTGAAATTTTTGTGGAATTCGAGTAAAGTGGGTAAAAATTGTGGCTGTGTAATACATTTCGGGTAAAAGGTGTGTTATTTATGCCACAAAGAAACACACCCTCCTCCCCCACACGGATCGATGACGTGGCAAGCTCTGGGCCATCGATTTCTTCACGCGGATCAGCTCCCTCCCCATCGCGATGCGCCTCGCGAGTTGCGACAAATCGTGATTCTCCCACGTGCATCGCGACTCGTCGCGATTCTCCAAAACACGTCGCGATGGCGTGTTTTGGATCGCGAGTCGCAGCTCTAGGTTCGTCGACTTAATTTTTTTTTTTTTACTATTTCTTCATTTTCAGTGAGTTCCATTGACCTTTTTACCCCTTCTTGTTTCATTGATTTGTTAATTTACAATCCCAAAAAATAGAAAAATGGAAAGGAAATATAGTCTTACTTTGAGTTGGAGCGGGAGCCCTATTGATCTTTCTTGCTTCACTAGTTTGTTTGATTGTCAAAAAAATTCCTAGGAACAAAAAAAAAAAAAGATTGTCAAAAAAATTCCAAAAATAAAAAAAATAAAAAAAAATCAGAATCACATTAAAAAACATAATATATATATATATATAAAAATAAAGTAAAATTGCGTGCTTCTGAGATCTTTACCTGCTGGTTTGCTCTGCAATTCCTCTGGAATTCAATCGTTGTTGCTTTAACGTTGACCTATCATCATTCGCTTCCATTGATTTATTCGTCAAGTAGGTTCTACAGTTTTTGTTTGTCTCTTAGAATCTTATTTTTCCGACCATATCGCATCTTTAATATCTGTAAGAGAAGAGAATCTATTTTGGGCTACAAGAAATTCGGGCTTGCGATTATCAGGTACTTTGTTCCTTGATTTGCGGTGCTGTTTCTCCTGATTCTTCTTTTTTGATTCACATAGGATTATGGAAGCTGTAATTGGTTGTATTCTTGGAAAACTCTCCGATTGCACATGTAATGTGGCTGCTCGCCATTTTGCCGACTACTCAAGCTCCGTCACAAACCTCAAAGCAAAGCTTGCAGAATTGGAGTCTGTGAAAGGAACCTTGCAAAGTCGAGTTGATCAGGCAATACTTAACGGTCACGTAATTAAAGGCGAAGTTCGGAATTTCTTAAGCGAAGCAGCACATATTTCTGAAAAAGCTACGACCTTTCTGCAATCTGACTGCCAAACGGCCGATGTCAAGTGTTCCATTGCGTCTTTTCCGAATATAAAGTCTAGAAGACAGCTGAGCAAGAGAGCCAAAGAGATGATTATCGAGCTCTCACGGGCTGTCAAGGATGTCGCTGGAGATGATTTTCGTGCAGTCATTTCTCGTTCTGCTCTGCAAAGTTGTATTGCTGATAGGGACGGTTTTGAAGATTTCGGAACAAGAGAGCTGATTCTTAAAGAAGTTATGGCTGCTCTGAGCTCCTATGAGGTCACAAAGATCGGACTATGCGGCATGGGCGGCGTCGGCAAAACCATGCTCGCTAAAGAAGTTGCTCGAAAAGTTGCAGAGAAGTATATGTTTAACGAGGTTGTTTTTGTTACTTTATCTCAGACTCCGGATCTAATAGCAATTCAACAAAGTGTTGCTGAGAAGATTCGTCTAGACTTCGGCGGGATACAAAGTAAGGCAGAGAGAGCTGATCGGCTTAAACGTCGACTAAAAGAAGAAATGAAGATCCTCGTCGTTTTAGATGACATATGGGATGCACTTGATCTAAGAGAAGTGGGATTAAATTTTGAGCATGATCAAAGAGGGTGTAAGATTTTGATGACCTCTAGAAATCTTAATGTAACCCGTGCTATGGGTGCTGAGAAGAATATATTGGTTGAAGATTTGGACTTAAATGAAGCAACAGCACTGTTCACCACGGTTGTAGGCAAAAATACAGTTGAACATTCAGATTTTAAAATATTGGCGATTGAGATGGTCGTGGAATGCCAAGGCTTGCCACTCGCTATTAAGACAATCGCAAGTGCACTTAAAGATAAAGAGCTAGATGATTGGAAAGATGCTCTGCTCCAACTACGAAACTCTGCCCCGAATAACATCGACGGAATGCTAACACACGTCTATCCTGGTATAAAACTGAGTTTCGAATATTTGAAGAGTAAAGAAGCTAAGAAGTTGTTGTTGCTATGTAGTCTATATGAAGAGGATCAGAACATTGACGTGGAGGAGCTCACGATGCTTTGCGTGGGTTGGGGCTTGTTTCAAGATGTCCATAGTATCGGAGATGCGAGAAGAAGAGTTCGGTCACTGTTAGGTACACTTAAAGATCGTTGCTTGTTATTAAACGGCCTTGATAATGATCACGTCAGAATGCATGATGTTACACGTGACGTCGCGATGTTCATTGCAACGGAAGATCGTTGGGATATGCATAGCATAAGAATAGATGATAGGCTTGAAGACAAGCTGCACAAGAATAGTCTCAAAGAAGCAGAAGCAATTTTTCTTCATGGATATCACAACAATTGTAATTCATTTCCTCAAACAAATTTGGAATGTCCTGGGTTGGAGCTATTTGTTTTAAGTTCTTATACTACTCGTCCATATGAACGTTTCAGAATTGGCAAGAAATTTTTCCTAGAATGTTTAAACCTCAAAGCTTTGTCTTTGCTCAAAGCAGATCTTTCGTCGATCCGCCTACACCAAAATCTCGTCACATTATGTCTGCAGAATTGTATACTCGATAATATCATCGATTATATTGGGGACCTGAGGAATTTGATAGTTCTCGATCTGAGACGTTCCAATGTTTGGAAGTTGCCTTCAAATATTGGGCAACTAACTCATTTACAAGTATTAAACTTGGAAGGTTGTTATAGTCTAACAGAGATCAAGGCCAATGTCATTTCCAGACTTACGGAGCTCGAGGAGTTGAACCTCCCGAGTAGTTTCCAGAATTGGGAGGCTGGAGAAGTTGGTGCAGAAACAAGAAATGCAAATGTGGCTGAACTGATGAATTTGCATAAGCTCACCACTTTATCCTTGAGTATAAAAGATGCTAAAGTTTTACCAAAGGTGTTCCTATTGAGTCAAAAACTGGAAATATATGACATACGAATTGGAGAAATTCGTGGTCTAAAGTTACAATTTTCAAAAGTGTTGAGCATAACAGATGTCAAAGCAAGTGACCTCGGAAGTTTAATGAAGAGTTCAGAATGTTTAAGGTTGACGGGATATGTAGGAGACTTGAAGAACAATGCTCTTTCTGATATGGACAGACAAGGTTTTCCTGAACTAAAGGCTATCGAGATTGATGGTTGTGATGAGATTCGATATATTATTGATGATACGGAGCAAAAGAGCAATGTTAATATATTCAGCTCTGTCTTTGTAAGGTTAGAGAATATGACTCTCTGCCTGCTAAGAAATCTGGAAAAGATATTCAATGGTAAACTCCGAGCGAATTCATTCGGGCAATTGAATGAGGTCACTGTGGAGGACTGTTGGAGATTGAAGAATCTCTTCCCAATCACTATCGCCAGAAGACTGCTCAAGATCACTGTGAAAAGTTGCAAATTAATGGAGGAGATCGTGACGTTCGATGGCGAGACAGTCGATGCATCAAAAGTTCCTTTTCATAGTGAGCTGCGCACTTTGCGTCTAGAGTCTTTACCAATTTTAGTTCGGTTCATCTCTCAGCCTCTCTCCAGTAACACTAGCTCTGTAGCAACTTCCACTTCTCCTTTGTTCAATGACCAGGTACAATTATTTCCTCCTAATTCGTTCGTTCAGTTATTGGATTGCTTTGTGTTTGTTAAAATTTCTTACAAAATGAGAGTTGGAATTCAAGTCATAAAAATAAAATACATGCTCTTGATTCTGAACAAACACTTAGGATTCTTTTTTGGTATTCAAGATTTGGTTTTGAGGGTAATTTTCAGTTATATGAGAAGCTGTTATTGCTATTCATTTTATGCAATTAATCTTGAGCATCTCTACTATTTTATTGATTTAGTTTCTTTGCTAGGAGATTTTCCCTCAGTTTATAACTGAAAAATATCCCGTGAATCCGTGATCACATGCATGGTTTTTCACGGTGTGCAGGTCGTGCTTCCTAAGTTGGAACGGTTGACATTGCGTAGAATAGACGTAAAAAATATATGGGCGAACAAGCTTCCATCGACTTCCAATAATTGCACGCAAAACTCTACTTTAGAGTACTTATGTATTGAAGAATGTGACAACCTGAAGTATTTATCATCAATATCCTACAAGCCAACAACTCTCAACCTGCTAAAGGTGGAGAAGTGTAGAAGCTTAGAGCTGATTTTTGTCAATCAAGGTGGAGATGAAGAAGGAACATCAACAATGGAAGCGCTTTCATTCCCTCACCTTGAAGATCTAGAGCTTACTGATCTTCCGAACCTCAGAACGTTTTGTGCAACAACTAACAAACAAGTCGTGCCACCCGGTGAACCAGAACCTCTTTTCAATGATACGGTATGTTTCTCTGGTACTTCAATCAATCACAATCCTTCTCAAGAATGGCTTATGGCATAGACTGCCATATGTTTACTTGTTACAGAAAAGCTACAAGTTAATGACATAGACGTAATTGGGTAAGCCTAAATAAAATCATAAAATATTACGGGTTGTATAAGTAATTACAAATTAGGTGTAAGTATTTTTTTGTGGCGTTAGGGCTCTACTCTCATGACGAGAGATCATCAAATCCCTATGAAAAGGGATTGAGTTCAATGGATTCCCGTCCTCATCGTCTTCGTTTCATCGATAATCATTGGTTCTCGGTGAGGTAAAGATCGCAGATCATATCATCTCCAATTGCGGGTAGTACCAAGTTTGGTAATAGAGCCGGGAACAATGGTTGACGACCACGGGTTGAGCTTTATTGAAGAGCAGCGTTTAATCTCTGAGAGACATGAACCAGCGATGAAATTCCTCTCGGCGGCGAGTAGTCGGGCTGCTGAGGGCCCAACAAAGTTATGGACATGGGCATTCTGTCCACGAATGAGAAGGGAGCCCATCGCGTAAGGTGTGTGAGAAATGGAAAAAAGAAAGTTGAGAACTTGGCCGAGCTCGCCGGAAGGGGCGGCGGCGCGAACTTGTACATGTATATATGTCTTATTGAGCTTAATTATCCTTTTAATTAGTCTAAATAAGGATAAATTACATTGTTTGCTTTTCTAGTTTAGTGGCTCTCATATAGGCGCCTAGGGTTAGCTTTTGCATCTACGTTCGATTTAGTCTTGTCTTGTTGAACTTTTTTTGGAGAAGCCCGTCATAGCTCTCGGAGGAGTGATGGAGTTTGTGAAAATCTTTTCGATCAATAAATGTTTCACATTGATAACATGAGCCACCAGTTTTGTTGTTTGGGTTTATCATACAATCAATGGAGGGTACAAAGTCGGATACAACAGTTATATATTAAAAGTATCCTTGATTTTCTTGGTCAAATTTCTGGACAAATGTATGTTTGAGCATAGAAACTTGGCAAGCTAAATATGATACATTATTGTTGGGACCTAATGGGCTTTCTTTTGGTATTTGGGATTTGATTAATTAGGATTCATTTTTAGTACTTAAGACTCGATTTCGGTTAAGGGAGAAGCTGATTTTCGTCTTAGTTTAGAGCAGGAAATGAAAGGCCCTTCGACCAGTTAATTACTCCTTATGCTAGAGGATTTCTTTCTTGTTCACATGGTATTTCTTGGCTTTCATTATGTGATTGATTGATGTTGTTTGCAAGATCAAAAGGCTTTTTTATGCAAAATAAAGTAAACGAAAAAATATGATCTCCTTCCGGGAGTGTTGACTTTTGTTGGAACGGTCAAAAAGGCTGGTTTCGGGAAAAACGGGAATTGATCTAGTTTGATCGATTTCGGGCCATATCACATTACCAACATTGTTGTCCCACAAAATGTTAATCTAATTTGTGCGTATTTGATAATTATTTCCATGATATTTTCTAAAAAAAGTATGATTAGTATTTATGTGTAGAGATAAATTGGGGCATTATCAATACTATTTTCCTGATATATACTATAGTTTCTTTGTTTGATTGGAATATCAGAAATTGGAATCTCCCGTGATAAGATGCATGTTACTGATGGTTTAACATGGTGTGCAGGTCTCGCTTCCTAAACTGCAATCGTTGACATTGTCTAAAATATATATCCAAAAGCTATGGGCAGACAAGCTTCTATCAACTTTTAAAAACTGCATGCAAAACTCTATTTTAGACTCCTTATTTATCGAAGAATGCGACAACTTGAAGTATTTATCATCAATATCCGACAAGCCCACAACTCTCAGAATGTTAACGGTAGAGAACTGCAGAAGTTTAGAGCTAATATTTTTCCATCAAGGTGGAGATAAAGAAGGAACATTGTCATTGGAAACACTTTCATTTCCTCACCTTTGGACTCTTAAGCTTATTGATCTTCCGAAGCTCAAGAAGTTTTGTGCTACAATTAACGAACTAGTCATGAAATTTGGGAAACAAGAACCTCTTTTCAACAGAGAGGTACGTTATCTACCATTTTGAATCTCAATGTATGAAAGAGTTGTAATACATGTCAAGAATGGCATATGTCAGTACTGTCATTTGTTTACTTTTTATCCCTAAAAAGAGAAAAACGCAATTCATCTCAATTGTTGATCGTTTATCATCCGTGCAGGTGACATTTCCTAACTTGGATTCGTTGACATTGTCTAAATTAGACGTCGAAAAAATATGGACAGACGAGCTTTTATCGACTTCGAATAACTGCATGAAAAACTCTATTTTAGAGTCCCTAGATGTTGAAGAATGCGTGAACTTGAAGTATTTATCAACAATATCCGACAAGCCCACAACTCTCAAAAAGCTTCAGGTAAACAACTGCAGAAGCTTGAAGGTGATATTTATATTGAATAATTATCAAAGTGGAGATGAAGAAGGAGCGTCGTCGTCACCAGAAGAGTTTTTGTATCCTAACCTTGAGAGACTGGTGCTTAGTGACCTTCCAAACCTCAAGAAGTTTGACAACAAAGTGTTGCAGTGTGGCGAACAAGAACCTCTCTTCGACAAAATGGTACCTATAATCTATATATAATATTGCGCCTTTTATCCAATGCATAAATTACTAATGTTTACCCTTATAAATTTTATAAAGTGGGTGAAATATTGGTTTATATACAGCTAATAACTTCACATTTTTTTTTAATTTCAGGTATTTCCTACATTGGAGAACTTGATTCTATCGGGGCTTAATATTGAATGTTTATTTCCAGATTATGATCACAGAATTTTGCCAACTAGTTCTCTCGTCAACATGGGAAATCTTCAATATTTGAAAGTTTCGAAATGCAACAAATTGAAGCATATATTCTCATCTACCATGGCCAAGAGGCTTGTAAAGCTGGAGAGACTAATAGTCAGCGATTGCTGCATGATGGAAGACATTGTAGCTAGAAAGGAAGATCAGCATACTGTAGTTTCCGAGGCTATTCTGTTCCCAAGATTGTTTAGTTTTACACTGACCAACCTTCCAGCTCTCGAAAGTCTTTGGCTGGGATTCGATGAACGCGCTAGATTTCCAAACTCGATTACTCAGCGGATAATACACAAGTGTCCCAGATTGAAGGCGTTATCTGATGAAAACCAATGAGGAGATCAAGGCCATGTTTAAATGACGATTTTGAAGAAAGAGTGCTCAGGAACCAATGTCTCTGCTTGGGATAATATACTTTACGGCATTTTCGTATAAGAACCGTCACTGATCTTATTTTCATCTCTTTCGACACCTGATGTATATGATGGATTTTTGCAGTATAAGTAGTCAAAGTTATCTCACTTAACCGGCATGTCAAAAGTTCTGAAAGTCGAAAAAACCGTGGTGTGTTAATTTCTGTCCCTCAAATCACTTATGACATCTGACTATGGGCACGTGGTATTCTATAAAGCATGGTTTTAAATATCCGGATATGTCCTCGATATATCCACGACGTACCCATAAAATGAGAAATGTGAAACGATATTCGTAGAAAATCGATATATCCATTTCTTATTATTATTCCGTCAATAAACGTCGATATATCTGTAAAATAGAGAGTGCGAAAAGACATCGATATCGGCATTTAAAATCGTGCTTCATATTTATGTTTGTACTGTATGACTTTAATTTAATGCCTAGCTTATTTTATGTCGACATTATGTTATGAGGTATGACTTTATGTTATATGTTTGTGTTATATTATGATTTATAAGTGTGTTTTTAAGCTATAAGTATGTGTCATATTTATTAAATTGGTAATTTAGAAAGTATATAAAAATATGATTGAAATACTTAAATTATTTTCGGAAATATCCATCGATATTTCCATCAGCATGCATCCACGAAATTATGCGATATATCCGTTGAGTGATATATCTTTTTCTTCGGATTTATTCATCGGCATGCCCATCGACAAGCAATATATCCGTAAATGTGAGAGTGCGAAACGATCGATATCGATATTTAAAACCTTGCTATAAGGTACCATTTTTATTTTTGAATTGCTTTAGCCCAGGGACCGATAGACCTCTCTCTCTCTCCGTCAATGTTCAAGAGTAAAAAGAAACTGAGAACATCAATTCTATGATATACATAATCTTCTATGAAAGACAATAACCATATAACAAACTTTACAAATCGATTTGCAAAGAAATATTAATCATTTCAGAACAAACAGCTTGATATAATATTAATCCATTACAAAAGTAAAATAAAATATTACTTGTTGATGCCGTTTTTTGGATCAAAACATTAGAGCGGCCCAGATGCATGGATTGGGCCGGGCCCAGTGTCGTATTGTTGACTTTGGCGGGATTGGGTTGACTTTGTCGTTCGGATGACGGGTTTATGGAGATTCCGTCGTCTTAGCGAGCTTCATGGTTTTGATGGACTCTCGTCGAGGATCGGATCATCGTCGTGGTTTTGATGGACTCTCGTCGAGTCCGCGAGGAGCTCTCGTCAAGGAGACTTTGGGTGGATGGTCTCGGAGAACTCTCGTCGGGTGGCGAGGAGCCTTCTGGTGCGTCGAGGTTGGGAACCTCGTCGGGTGGCGAGGAGCCTTCGGGTGTGGTCTCGATGAGCGCTCGACGAGGGAGCCTCCTGACCGTGCGATGAGCATCCTCGAGGCCAAGATCGTCTTTTCCCTCGTCAACGCGGTGCCAGACGACCTCGAGGGCAGCATTGTCATTTCGCTCGACGAGGAGCCTTCTCGACCGTGCGATGAGCATCCTCGAGGGCATGATTGTCCTTTTGCCTCGCTGACGTGGCTTCATCTGGTGGCTGCCATGTGTGTGGGCCCCATGAAAGGTGTTCCGGGGTGTTTTTTTCCCCCGAGTGCGTCTCGTGTTCCTTTTCTGCAAACTTTATACCGTTTTTGGGTGTTTCTGTATTTTTTGGAACACCGGGACACTTCGTTTTGCGAAAACGGGCCTCGCGGGAACATTTTGGTATAAATAGGGATTTAATTAATAAAGAATATATTGATTAAATAATATTTATTTTCGTTGCGAAAATACCCCAACATTACTTGGATAACAATATTTATAAATTATGTATCCACGCACAAAATATATCTATATATGCACATATTTAATTTAATACATGTGAGAACCAAAAATAAACCACAACCCCCTTCGCAGCCGCCGCCGCAACCACCAGTGTCGCTGCCATTTGCAGCTTCACTCGCTAGATCCGCAACAACAAAGGCTGCAACAATCAAAGCAGTGTCAGTCATCAGAATCATGCCACCGCCCCCGTTCGCGGCCGCAATTTTTTCGGTGGGACCGGAGCAGTAAGGTGGCCTCGTGTGCACATTGTCTCTACTTCACATTTTATAAATTATATACAATGTTATAAAATGATATTACATAAAAAAAAGGCGATTAACTTGCTCAACTTAAACATTTTCCAAAAAAATATACTTTTGCCGCAATAAGGTCACAATTTGGGAAAACGTCAAATTACAAAAATAATTATGTCAAACTCACAATTTCCTAATTATATATAATGTCAAAAAATGAAAGTACATAACAAAAAAAATTATAATATATTTCAAATTCACAATTTCCCAATAAATTAGTACTTTTGCTGCAATTAGAAATAATTAGGATAAACCCTAAAATATAACCAAATTTGCAAAAAAAAAAAAAAAAACAGAAAAACTAAAACAAAACAAAACAAAAAATCACACAAACCATCTTAATTTATCTATATCATAAACCTAAAAAAATCAATTTCAACAACATTTGATTCAAAACGTAAAATGTACGATTAAACTAATATGAAACTCAAAGTTTAACTTTCATTCTACCTAATAGCATTCTAAGTAACTACTACAAATATATAATAAAACTGTGAAAATTTTACATGATTCATACATATACATATGCTATGTGCATTTTTTGAGACATATAAAAATTGAGCCTCATTGGAGAAAGTCAAAGCCCACCGACGAAGTCGAAGAACAAACTACGAAAACCCAATGCATTTGGCGAGGCCCAGAACACAAAAGGACGAAGAAGAAAAAGCCCTTGATCGAAAATGCACCTCCTGACTAGGTCTCCCAACGATCCTCCTGACGAGGTCTCCCGACGAGCCTCCTGACGAGGTCATCCGACAAGCTTCCCGACGACGTTCCTTGACCAGCCTCCTCGCTTTGACGAGCTACCTTGCCATAAATGTTCATGAAGGAATAACTCACAATAATTTCACACGACGAGGATATCCAAGCTTACGAAAGTCATCGGGAAGTTCTCTAGATTCCTCCCGGACTCAACATACAAACTCGCGAACATCCGGAAGACGCTACAGACGAGCTACGAAGCAACTCACGAGCGCCTCACCACGAAAAGGAGCCGCGGCAAGGCTCCCTTGATAAAGGCTAGGCTTTTTCCTTCCTTGGTCACCAAGGAAGGATATTCTCCATTAATTCCCCTGATTCACGAAAAATTGGTTACCTTATTTACCTATAAATAAGACCCCTCTCCTCCTCATTTTCACACATTCTCTCTTATTTATCTCTCTAGAACTTTGCCTCCTTCTTGGTCGGCGCCTTTGCCGCCACTAAAGGCACTTCAAGAGTGATCGAATAAAGCTGAGACTAGACATGGATTGAGCTAGCCAGATAAGTTGTTCGACATAGTCATATGATTTGCCTATTATTCTCTACGCGTTGGCCATGACTACCCTGGCCAGTCGAGACGCTCGCCTTGCAAGTCAGTCTACACATGCGCCATCTATCACGACACATTTTTCGGTAATACCCTCGCCACCGCCAACATCTGCATCTCCGACGAGCCAAACCACATCGCCAGTCATCCATTTATTACTAACCCTTAACTACGTGGGACTTTGTTCTAATCGAGATACGCAGGAAACCTCGCCCAACCATAACTGACGGGGTGCGGGACCAATCTACCTTTTTTTGCAGGTCCTCCCTCTTCATAGGAGCTCACTAAGGAAGGATAACCATCAAGAATGCCCCGGAGCTTTGCCAAGACTAGGACTTTTCCTAGAAGAGGAGCTCGCCTAGCAGGAAAATTCATCAAGGATCGCCAAGAAAAACCCGGAGGCTCGCCAAAGAAGAAGGAATCGCCTCTAGTTTTGAAAACCTTAAGTCAACCCACGTTGACTCCACATTTAGCCCGGGGCTCAAACCATGGATCGTGTTCTCAGGTAAAGCCATTTTCATGCACTAACAACAACATTTAAACTTCAAACACTCAAGATCCATTTAAAAAGATGTTGGAACTTCTTCCGTTAAAAAGAAAAATCTATATTAGGGTGGACGTATCGTTATTGAGCAAAAAATTCCCTCACTTTTCAAAAAAAATTGCTCTTGAAAACTTTGCTCGATAAGTAACCCGCTTTTAGGATAAAAAATCGCGATAAGTATAAAACGACAACGAATGAAGGAGATAACTTACTGGTAAGTGTTTCCGTGATTAGTCGCTCGATTATCGTGCAAATCAAATCACTTATTAACACAAATATTGATTCAGGATAGACTTATTCAACAATATATATTGATTTTAGAGTTTCTCAGTATTTTCTTTCCTTTTCTAGCTTTGGCTTTTTTGTGTTCAGTCAACACCTCAGCCCAAGTAAATTAGGCCCTAAGATTATATAAAAACACATTATTTTTTTCTATTGAACTTTTTACAAGTAATATTCCTATATATTGATTGTTGATGCCGTTTTTTGGATAAAACACTGTTGAGGCCCAAGTTATGTGCTTTGGTCCTGGCCCTATAGTTGTTGATGACGTGGCGGGCTTCTGTTGATTCTTGTATGGGCCTTGGATGGCTTTGTTGTGGTGATGATGGCTTTTATTGTCAATGATCGTTCCCTCTGATCCTGTTGACTTCGGGGTGGTCACCGTTGACTTCAAGGTGAGGTTTTGGTTGATCGAAGGTCTCGTGGCCGCTCGGGGTCCGGGCGATCGAGGTGGCTCACTACCTGTTACCGCAGAGCCTGGAGGTGACCAGGCCGGGTTTTTTTACAGGTCTGGAGTCCACGCGGATCGGGGGTACCAGCGAGCGGGGGAGTGCATTCGTCCAGTAAATGGATCCATGGGGATTAGACTCGCCACCTGACTGGGCTTGCTTTAAGTCTGGGCTGACAGGACTGTCCGCGGAGTCGTGGATGACTAAGGGACAGAGTCTGTGCCGTACAGGGCTTAAAATACAAGGGAGGTGGGGCCTTGGATCCCTCTAGGATCTTTTCCAGAGGATTTTCTCAGGGTAATCCCTCAGTCGTCCGGATCTTAAAGGAATTTCCTCAGACCTGACCCTTCAACCTAAATAGTGGGTCCCGTCACTTGTCCCCAGACTATCCTGACAATCACATAATGGACTGGAGATAGGCTAAACACAGCGTGAAGCGGAACCTATTAGGCGGGTCATGGTCTTATGAAAATTCCTACAGGGCTTCCGCTTTTATGAAATTCCTCACTTTTTGGGCCTGAAAAATGTAACACCCGAGGTCAAGGGAAACAGGGGGAGTTACCCCCTGATTCACCTCCGACTCCCAACATTAATATAATATTTAACTGAATTCAGCCTCTATTTATAGTAGGGCCTAGGGGCCCAAATGCAGTAAAATATTGTTTTGGGGGGGGGGGGGGGGGGGGGGGGCAGGCGGGCAATATTTTAATTATATTTTAGTCCCTGGGAAAAGATGGTCCGATCCTGACCGTCCGCGCGGGATCGGACGGCCATTACGCCCCCGAGGGGGGCCCGCATGAAGGCTGATCGAAGGGAGGGGGCTATCCCCACCCTCCACGTGGCCTGCCCGAGGCAGGCCTCTCGCCACTT
Organism: Parietaria judaica; assembly: GCA_954871525.1. Classification (NCBI taxonomy): domain Eukaryota; kingdom Viridiplantae; phylum Streptophyta; class Magnoliopsida; order Rosales; family Urticaceae; genus Parietaria; species Parietaria judaica. The sequence goes on from OX940868.1 coordinate 8,750,836, forward strand.
GCGAGGGCGCGGCTCCCCGCGCAAGGATCGGGCTCAGGGCCCTACGCGTGCCCCTGCGTGGCCCTGAGGTCAAGGGCGTGTCCCGTGAGGGGACACGCGAGGTCAAGGGCGTGTCCCGTGAGGGGACACGCGAGGCAGGGGATCGCGCCATTTGGCGCGATCCGGGAGAGGCAGCCCCCAGTTGGGGGGCTGATGTGACCCCGAGTGGGGCCCACGGGGGAGAGGCGGCGCAGGATGCCCCCACGTGGCATGGGCCTGACGGCTGCCGCCCCTGTGGGTCCCACGGGTGTCCCCTCGGTCGTTTTAGCTCCCGGGCGCGTCTCGGGTCCGTTTTTCACAAATCTTATGTCGTTTTGGGGTTTCTCATATTTTTGTGAACACAGGGACACTTTGTTTTTAAAAAATGGGCCTCCTCCGGGGGGAATTTTGGGTTTGAAATTGATTAATTTGATTTATAACCTTAATTAAAAGACTAATCAAATCGTATAATTAATTAAAGGAAAGTAGTTCAATAACTTCCGTTTAATTAATTTATTTTGTAAAATCAATTCCGACAATTACCCATAACATTAACCCCCCAGTTTTACGGGAATTGGCGATTCCCGTGAAACTTCTATAAATTCCAGGTGGGCCCTTTCATTTTTTTATTTCCGAGATGAGACGAGATCTGCAGTTTTAATCGAACTAAGTCTTTCAGACCCGAGTAACTTTTTATTCTGTTACCCTTTTCACGCGCCGTTTTTTCCGGTGTGTTGCGTTTTTAGTGGTCTTCATCGCAGCTTGGTTTTTGTAATAAACCTTTCGGATCGATTTTTGTGAAAATCGAGTGGAAGTCGGGGTGGTTCGTGAAGAACCAACTTTGAACTTCTATCTGACTCTCATGGAGAGCCAGGCCGAAGCCACTGCCGCCCAGCCAGCGTCCACCGTCGCCCGAGAGGACCCTCGTCGGGGTCGCCCAGGTCCGCCGAGGCCAGTGGAGGAGGAGGGCAGCGCTGGTGGCTGCGAGGTGAGGCGGGAAGCCGCGGGCTGACCCGCGCGGGCTCTTGGCGAGGTCGGCCAAGCCCTAGGTGGTGCCGCGTGGCTCGCCGTCAACGGAGGAGGGCCCCACGAGGTCCGGGGGCCCGCTGCGTGTCTGTTGGTGCAGGCGGCGCTCGGTGGCGAGGCCGGTGGAGAGCGGGCGGAGCGGTGCCTTCCGCGGGCCTCAGGCGAGGTCGGGCTCGCTCTCGCCGGTGCGGGAGGTCTCGCCGCTGCCAGAGGCGGACCGCACGAGGTCCGGGAAGACCTGGCGGTCTCGTCTGTGGGACCGTCAAGCGCCGTGGTGACCGGCGGTGGACAGGCTAGGCTGAGCCCCTCGCGAGGATCACGCGAGGTCGAGCTCGTCTTCGCCGGAGTAGGACTCCCCGTCGTGGCCGGAGCCAGGCCCCTCGAGGATCGGGGGGCCCCGGCGATCCCGTCTGTGGGGTCGCCGCCCTCTGGCGTAGCTGGGGGAGATCGGCCGGTGTCAGCCCCTTCGTGGGGATCCGACGAGGCCCGTGATGGCGCGGCAGGGCCTCCTATCGCCAGTGTTGGGTCCGACGTGGCTCGGGAGGCCCGGGCGGTCCCTTTGGGGGCGGCGAGGAGCCACCTTGAGGTCGGAGGTGGCGAGGGGGTCCGGGGCGCCCCGAGTGGGTCCGATGAGGCCAGGGTCGCCCGTGGTGGGGTCCTGCGGCCTATTTCCGCCACCGGAGCCTGCCTCCCCGAGGTCCGGGGAGGTGGAGTGACTTGGTCTGTGGCGGGGCCGCCCTCTGGGAGGGTGGCCGGTGGTCGTGGTGCCGAGGTTCCCTCTTCGGGAGCCATCGGCCCTATCGGGTTCTCCGTGGGCCCAGGCTTTTTCAGCCTGGGTTCTGGGAAGATTTCTGTTAGTGGGGGCGCGTTGATTCTTTTCCCTCCTTTTTCAGGTGGAGTCCGCGCCTTAATTCTTGGACCGGGTGCAGGATTTGAATTTCCCGCTCCGAATATTCCCCGGGGTTTTTCTGCTTCCGGGTGGGATAGGTCTTCGACGCCAGCCTCTTCGGCTGGTGCTGCAGGCCGTCTTCTTTACCTCTCGGCGGGGTTCTGAGAGGGCATTCTGCTTCGTCGCCCCTGGCGGTGGGGCCGACGTTGACTGGCGGGACCCTTATTCAGGGTTCGCCTCCTGCCTCTGAGCCAGGTCAGAGGTCCCTTGGGGCAGGTCTAGCTACCTGTTTGGTTGTTGCAGGTACTCGCCCTATGGCCATTGACGCGAGCGGATCGCGTCATAGAGCCGTCATTGCAGGCGGGTCATGTCCGATTTTTCATCGGAATGTGAGGAGGCGGGTTGATCCTGACCATGAGGCTCCTACCAGAATCTGGTTCGATCCGCCTTTGGACTGCTCTGATATTGATGTTCCGAGCGTCGTTTCTCCCGATGACCTGGAGGAATTTTTAGGGATGAGGGGCTGGTCCCTATCGAGGACGTTAGTGTGCCAACGGAGGAATCCTTGCCCAACTACCCTCCTGATGGGATGGTGGCAGTGCCTACGGAGAGTATTCTTCTTGGATTCACTCTCCCGATTCCTCCTTTGCTGGAGGAGATTCTGGTACGTACCGGTCTGCACCCGATTCAGCTCAGTCCGGACGCTTGTCGGTTCATTGCCGGGTGTTATTCGATGTGGCGTGGAGAGCGTGGTCGCGCTTTATCGGCCGATCAGCTTTTTCAGTTCTTCATGCTCCGTCTCTATTGGGGCACGCGGGGTCTCGAAAACTGGTGTGTCCTTGATTCTGATCAGGGCGTCAGTGTTGCTGACCTCCATCAGTATTCGGATCCTGACTGGCATAGTCGCTGGGTGTGGGTCCCATGTGATCATTTCGGATCCGTTCCCCGGCACCTTGGTCCGCCACCACCCCGCTCTCGCCCGACTTTCGGGAGTTTTGACTTGGGCAGCCTTTTTATGGCAAGGTCGGTAACTCCTGAGTTTTTCGCTCCTTTTCTGGAGCGGTCGGCGTGCGTTTCGTCAGGGTGGATTCCGGCTGATCGTCTGCTGGTACCGCGTTGGGCTTCTTTGGAAGGGCCCCAGTCTTTTCACGGTTTTTTTTTTTACTTGGCTAGCTGTTTCGTAGCTTGATTTGCTTCGTCATCTGACTCTGTTTTTTACTTTTTTGCAGGAATGGCTGGAGAAGACAATGTCACTACAGGTGGTTCTGGGAGGACCGCTTCGGGGGTCCTAGTGAGCTGGCCTCGCCGGCCGGCGCGGGCTACAAGGGACGACGGGGAGCGTCGTCGGCCGAGGGGGTCCCTTTCACGGGGGAGGGCCCCCTATACCACCGTGGGAGCGTCGTCGTCGCACGCGGCGGTGCCGGCCGACAGATCTTCATGGACGGTTCATGAACCGTCTGTCTTCGACTACGCTCCTCCGATGGAGGAGATAGGCGCGTCCGGGCAGGTTTTGCCCCAAGTATCATTTTCCGTCTCTGGCACAACTTGTTCAGCTGTTTTTGCCTTTTTTCTTTGTGGTTCATTCTTCATTTGCTTTTTTGCAGATCCTTTCGGTGTTTCCTCCTAGTGGCTCCGACTTTCCGGTCCCATCCCTAGATCTCCGAGTGGATGCGGTATACATGCAGGAGATTGCCTCCCTCCGCGCTCGCAACGCTTCGTTGGAGCGCGAGAACCAGGAGTACCGTTCTCGAGCCGAGATCTCACAAGGAGTGATGTCGAGTACTCTCCGCTTACTCCACGAGGCTCAGGAGACTCGTGAGCAGCTGGCAGACCAGATGGCTTGCGGATCAGTGGAGTATCACAGGACGGCGTCCGCGCTTGTCTTAACGTGGAACCATATTGCCGCGCTGGAGGCCGATCTTCGTAACATGCGCAGGAGCATGTTGGAGATAGAGGATACCCGTTTCTGGGAGGGTTTTATAGCTGTCTTCATCTCCTTGGTGATGTCTAACCAAGGAGTTCCGCTGTCCATCGCGTTTCTGACGGAGCAGTACCAGCTTCCGGCTCATGTCAGGGCGACTCTCGAGCCCTACGTGGCGGCGATTCCGGCTCCACCTCCAGCGGTGCACCCCGATCCGTTGGCAGCTCTGGCGGGTTTTGGCGATCCTGCAGATTACATAGGCGCCTACGACGCTGTCGGCAGCAATATAGACGATCTCTCGCGGTTCCGTGGTCATGGGGCGGAGTAGCACAGCGTCTCTTTCTTTTGTACTCTTTTGTTTCTTCAGAGTTTGTGGTACCCACCGCCTGTGGTGGGATTTTGAGTGATGCTTTCTGGGCGTGGCTTGTATATATTTGACTCTCTTGCCGCTTTGTATGTCATGTTTCTACGTGCCTCGATTGGGGTTGCGTCGGCTTTATTTCACCGCTTCTGTAGGTTTCCGCTTTTCTCGGTTTTACCCCTTATTTCTCTTGTTGCACGTATTTATTATCCCAGGCGGTTCGGCTTGGTTTCCGGTTTTCTCACTGGCGGTTATCTTGTTGTTACCTGACGTACTTCACGCCTTTCGGGATAGGTTTTGACCCCCCGAGCTTTGTTGAGCTTTCTTTGGGGTGGCCTCCTTCTGTTTTTTCCCAAAGTTATGTCTCTGGCTTCGTTCTCGGGTGCCTGAGCAGGCGGGATCGGGGTCCGTACCTTGTTAGGACTTTGTGCCGGGAAGATGCTTGTGAGGCGTTTGGCTTCTCGAAGTTGGCACCTGGGAGGGCGGCTTACTGTCTCGGGTGCCGAGGTCAGCGCCTGGGAGGGCGGCTTACAGTTTCGGAGTTTGTTGCCTGCTCCGGATGCTGCCCTTGCTAGGGCGTCGGCTTCCGAATTTTCGTCTCGTGGAATCTGTGTGATCTCGTACCAGGATAGTTGCTCCAGGCGTCGTCTCGTTTCCGCCAGGTATGCCACCATGTGGGTTTCCTTTGCTTAGTACTTCCCTTCCACTTGCTTTACGATTAGCTGAGAGTCGCAGTGGATTCGTAGGTTCTCCACCGAGAGCCTGTGTGCGATTTGCAGTCCGGCCAGCAGTGCTTCGTATTCAGCTCCGTTATTTGAAGCCTTGAATCCGAAGCCCAGGGCGTAGCGGAGCTTTTCACCATCGGGGTTGGTGAGCACTATTCCGGCCCCTGACCCATGCGTGTTCGAGGCGCCGTCGACGTGTAGGCACCAGGTCGGCCCGTCGGGAGGATTTTTTCTCTTCGGGGGCTTGGGTGCCTCGTCAATTTCTTCCTTGGTTTCAACCTCGGTGTCGTATGTGAACTCAGCGATGAAATCGGCCACGGCCTGGCCTTTGATGGCAACCCTAGCCTGATACTTGACGCCGTACTCTCCTAGCTCTTGTGACCAGATAGCCATTCGTGAGGAGGCCTTTGAGCAGCGCCTTCCGGACCGGGTGTTCGGTTCTCACGACTATTTGGTGAGCCTGGAAGTATGGGCAGAGTTTCTTTGCGGCGGTGACCAGGGCTAGTGCCAATTTCTTGATTTGCGTGTAACGCGTTTCAGCGTCTAGGAGGGCTTTGCTGATGTAATAGATCGGCAGCTGCCTTTTGTCTTCTTCCCGGACCAGCACGGCGCTCACCGCTCGAGTTGAAACTGAGAGGTAGAGGGAGAGTGGTTCCTCCTCCTTTGGTTTTGACAGCAAGGGCGGTGACCCAAGGTAGGTTTTTAGCTCTTGGAAGGCTGCCTCGCATTTCTCGTCCCAGACAAAGTTCTTTCCGCCTTTGAGGGCTTGAAAGAATGGCTGGCAGCGATCCGTGGCTTTTGAGACGAACCTTCCCAGAGCGTTGATTCTCCCTTTTAGGCTTTGTACCTCCTTGATCCGTCGGGGGCTTCTCATTTCGAGAAGGGCTTTGATCTTTTCGGGGTTAGCTTCGATACCTCGTCTGTTGACGATGTATCCTATGAACTTTCCGGATTCTGACTCCGAATACGCACTTGGTTGGGTTTAGCTTCATCTGATACTTTCTCAGTAACAGGAATGTCTTTCGTAGATCGTCGACGTGCTCGTATTCCCGAAGACTTTTCACAATCATGTCGTCCACGTATACTTCCATAGTCTTTCCGATTAGTGGAGCGAAAATCTTATTGACCAGGCGTTGGTACGTGGCTCCGGCGTTGGTAGAGACCTCGATCGGTCAGGAACGTCGTGTGTATCTGATCGAGCTCGTGCATCCGGATTTGGTTGTATCCTGAGTAGGCGTCCATCATGCTCATGAGTTGGTGGCCGGCGGTGGCGTCTACCAGCTGATCGATTCTTGGCAGCGGAAAACAATCTTTGGGACATGCGGCATTGAGATCGGAATAATCTATGCAGATTATCCATTTCCCGTTGGGTTTTTTCACCATTACTACGTTGGACACCCAGTCGGGATACGTCACTTTTTTGATGAAGTTGGCGGCAATGAGCTTGTCGACTTCTTCGCTGATCGCCTGGTATCGTTCGGGGTTGAAGGCGTGCCGGCGTTGAATCTTCGGCGTTCTTCCCGCTTTGATGTTTAATCGGTAAACGGCGATTTCAGGGTCAATGCCGGGCATGTCGGCGTGCGACCAGGCGAACACATCCTTAAATTCTTTCAAGAATGCGATCAACTTGGTTTTGACCATGACCGGGAGTTGGGCCCCGATCGCGATCGTCCTTTTGGGCCGATCTTCCGTGATTGGGATCTGTGTTAGTTCCGACGAGGGTTCCATGGTGGGCTTGCGCCTGTCATCTCGAGGGTCCAGCTCGCCAAACATCCTTGCGTTCCCGAGGTAATCGGGAAGTTCTTCCTCGAGTTGGTATATTGTGTTGATAACCGACTTGTTCTTCCCGGGTTTTGTACCCTGGGCGTAGCAATTCCTGGATTCCTGCTGACTACCTTTCATGACTCCTATCCCGTTGTCAGTCGGGAATTTGACGAGTAGATGAAAGGTAGATGCGATGGTTTGTAGTTTTTTTAGGCTCGGACGTCCCAAGATGACGTTGTAGGCCGAAGGTCGGTCCACCACGAGATATCTGACCATTTTGGTAGTCAGGGCTCCGTCCTCGGATCCGAACGTCGTGGGCAGGGTGATGGCGCCCTCGATGTAGACAGGCTTTCCTTTGAAGCCGTAAAGGGCTGTCTTTACCGGTGTGGGGATCAGCTCTCCGAGGTTCATTTGGATCAAGGCGGATTTGAAGATAACGTCAGCTGAGCTTCCGTTATCGATCAGAACTCGCCGAATTCGACTATTGGCGATTAGGATATCTGTTACGATAGCATCGTTGTGAGGGTGAGAAATTCTCCGAGCCTCCTGCTCGGTGAAGGTGATCTCCTGGCTGGGGAGCATGTGGGGTACTCCTCCGAGGTGAGTGACGTTGACTTGATGGATGTTATGGTCTTCGCCGAGGGACCTGGTGTATCGTTTTTGCTGATTGTTTGAATCTCCGGTCTCGGGTCCGCCCATGATGGTTGATATGATGTGGAATTGGGAAGGCATGTACCCTTCCGGACCTTTGCCAGTGCGGGATAAATTGGGGCTTCCATCGCGTTGTTGTCTGATATCTTGCTGGCTCGGGTTGCTAGAGTTTCCGTTTCCTGAGACCAGCTTCTTGACAAACTCTTTGAGTTGTCCGTCCTGAATCAGTTGCTCGATCTGCCTTTTCAGTTGATAACATTCTGACATCGTGTGGCCGTGATCCTGGTGGTATTCGCAGTATCGGCTCATATTCTTTTTGGCGTTTTTCTTGAGCGGCGGTGGTCTTCTGAATTTATCTCCATGGAGGCTGAAGATTGTTGCGGGCGAGGCCGTCAGGGGTGTGAAGCTTGCGTCTTTTCGGAATTTCTCCGCCCGTTTGTGCAACGGGGGTCTGTTTCCGGAATTGGGATGTTGGTGTTGCTTCTTACCCTGCGGTCCGTTGCTACCACCTTTTTGGTCGTCGCGATACCGATCGTCAGAGTTGAGCTGGTTTCTGCGTCAAAGTATTCGTCGACAAGAATGTCTTTCGCCGCCCTTGCCATCAGTTCGGCCATTGAGACCGGCCTATCTTTGACAAGGGAGCGAGAGAAATCGCATAGCGGTAAGCCGTCGATTAAGGCGGTGATGGCGTCGTTGTCCGTGTAACTGGCGACTTTGTTTGATTCTTCGACGAACCTTTCAGGTACGTCTGTAAGGTTCGCCTTTGCGCTGCTTAAGAGTCCACAAGTAGGACTTCAGGTTGCGCTGTGTGATTGAGCTGGCGAAACGCGAGGTGAATCGTTTTGCGAGTTCGTCGAATGACTTGATTGATCCCCTCGGAAGGCGTTGGTACCATTCGAAGACGGGTCCCGCAAGGGTGAGGAAAAAAGCCTGACACATCGTGGTGGGCAAACATTTCTTCACTCGCATGTTGAACTGGTATTGCACCAGGTGGTATGTTGGGTCGGTGGTGCTGTCGTAGGTGAGGTTTAGTGGAAACCTCAGATCTCCGTCGAGATCTTCGGCGAGCAGGTGATCTGCCAGAGGGGAAAGGTTTCCTTCAGCCAAACTTCGTGTGACTGGGTCAGCACTCTGGGCCGCGGCGAGTTTCTGCATTTATCGTTTGACGGTCTGGAGCTCGCCTTTGAGGCCCTCGTATGGCGGGGTTATCACCTAAGTATCTATTGCGGGGATGACATATTCTCCTTCCTGGTGCCGGGGGCGCCGGGAGTTGTTGGACCTTCTCGAGCTGTCGTCACTACTAGATTCTTCTGGTTGGTGAGGTCTTTCCCTTTTTCGGTCTTGGCGTTGTTGCCGATCTCTTTGTTGACCGGCGCGATCTAGATGGTGTCGGAGGTCCTCCTCGCTGTCCGGGCGAGTCAGGATATGCCTTTTCCGCCGACGTTCTCTTCGCCGATTTCTAGCATTGTTGGTGGCACCTTCATACCCTCCAAGTCGATCGAAGGCTGATCGTCGGGTGGTTTGTGACTGCGCCGGCTCCCGAGAATTTTCAGGAACGGGGCGTTCTTCGTTTACCTCTTTCTGGGTGAGTTCGAGGGCTTCTTCAGGGCTCTCCTCCTCTCCTTCGTTGGCGTGCTTGCCCTCGAAGTGTTTGGAGATAAGTCCCGTCAGTCGGAAAAAGAATTTCTTCGACTCGGGCCAATCTTTCCTCGTTGTGAGCTGACTCACGACGAGTGCTTGTTTCTGGCAGGATACGGACCTGCTTTCGACGAGCTTGGGTTTTGGCCCGAGTATTTAGGGCAATGCTCTCTGAGGGGTGCGAGGCCGTGCCTTCCGTTGATTTGGATGACATTCTCTGATTTGTGGGATCAGAGCGTCGTCTGCTGGTGGGGTTATTCAGAGGACTGAATTCGTGGACCCCCTCCTTCTAGCGCCAAAATGTTGATGCCGTTTTTTGGATCAAACACTGTTGAGGCCCAAATTATGTGCTTTGGGCCTGGCCCAATAGTTGCTGATGACATGGCGGGCTTCTGTTGATTCTTGTATGGGCCTTGGATGGCTTTGTTGTGGCGATGATGGCTTTTATTGTCAATGATCGTTCCCTCTGATCCTGTTGACTTCGGGGTGGTCACCGTTGACTTCAAGGTGAGGTTTTGGTTGATCGAAGGTCTCGTGGCCGCTCGGGGTCCGGGCGATCGAGGTGGCTCACTACCTGTTACCGCAGAGCCTGGAGGTGACCAGGCCGGGTTTTTTTACAGGTCTGGAGTCCACGCGGATCGGGGGTACCAGCGAGCGGGGGAGTGCATTCGTCCAGTAAATGGATCCATGGGGATTAGACTCGCCACCTGACTGGGCTTGCTTTAAGTCTGGGCTGACAGGACTGTCCGCGGAGTCGTGGATGACTAAGGGACAGAGTCTGTGCCGTACAGGGCTTAAAAGACAAGGGAGGTGGGGCCTTGGATCCCTCTAGGATCTTTTCCAGAGGCTTTTCTCAGGGTAATCCCTCAGTCGTCCGGATCTTAAAGGAATTTCTTCAGACCTGACCCTTCAACCTAAATAGTGGGTCCCGTCACTTGTCCCCAGACTATCCTGACAGTCACATAATGGACTGGAGATAGGCTAAACACAGCGTGAAGCGAAACCTATTAGGCGGGTCATGGTCTTATGAAAATTCCTACAGGGCTTCCGCTTTTATGAAATTCCTCACTTTTTGGGCCTGAAAAAGGTAACACCCGAGGTCAAGGGAAACAGGGGGAGTTACCCCCTGATTCACCTCCGACGCCCAACATTAGTATAATATTTAACTGAATTCAGCCTCTATTTATAGTAGGGCCTAGGGGCCCAAATGCAGTAAAATATTGTTTTGGGGGGGGGGGGGGGGGGGGGGTGCAGGCGGGCAATATTTTAATTATATTTTAGTCCCTGGGAAAAGATGGTCCGATCCTGACCGTCCGCGCGGGATCGGACGGCCATTACGCCCCCGAGGGGAGCCCGCATGAAGCCTGATCGCAGGGAGGGGGCTATCCCCACCCTCCACGTGGCCTGCCCAAGGCAGGCCTCTCGCCACTTGCGAGGGCGCGGCTCCCCGCGCAAGGATCGGGCCCATCAGGGCCCTACGCGTGCCCCTGCGTGGGGCGGGGAGCCCGCAAGTGGGGCGTGTCCCGTAAGGGGACACGCGAGGCAGGGGATCGCGCCATTTGGCGCGATCCGGGAGAGGCAGCCCCTAGTTGGGGGGCTGATGTGACCCCGGGTGGGGCCCGCGGGGGAGAGGCGGCGCAGGATTCCGCCACGTGGCATGGGCCTTAGGGCTGCCGCCCCTGTGGGTCCCACGGGTGTCCCCTCGGTCGTTTTAGCTCCCGGGCGCGTCTCGGGTCTGTTTTTCACAAATCTTATGTCGTTTTTGGGGGTTTTCATATTTTTGTGAACACCGGAACACTTTGTTTTTCGAAAATGGGCCTCCGGGGGGAATTTTGGGTTTGAAATTGATTAATTTGATTTATAACCTTAATTAAAAGATTAATCAAATCGTATAATTAATTAAAGGAAATTAGTTCAATTACTTCCGTTTAATTAATTTATTTTGTAAAATCAATTCCGAGAATTACCCATAACATTGATTGTAGCTTATTTTATTGTAGTTTAAAATATATAAAGTCACGAAATATATTCAAAATTAAATTTCGTAGAAGCAAAAGTATTAAATCATTAAAAAATTATTTATGTCATTAGTACCAAAATATCAACTTTCACAATACATCATATTTATTGTAGCATAAAAACTTAAGTTACCATTGCCGACGTAAGTAGTTTAGTTATTTATTATCGTCATACCTACTTGGGTCATATACATAAAATATGTAGAATTGGTGGATAAAATTACAAAAATATCATGTGGAGTCTCCAACACTGTAATTTCACACCAAACTTTTGAAAAACTTTAAAATTTACTCATTTTTCAATTTTTTATAGAAAGATAAATAAAAACATTCAAACTTTGAAATCTAGTTGTTAATGCACAAAACTTGATTAACGTAGAACTTGGTCCATCGTTCGAATCCAAGACCAGATATTGGGGTCGAGAGCGGTCAGGGTGGAGCCAATGAGGATAGACTAAGTCTCGGCTTCGTCGAAGGCGTATTGTCATCTCCTGCGAGCTATGTGTATAGTTTATCGATGTTCCTTGTGATGCGTTATGGTCCAAAGGATCCTACAAAAAAATATAAGATACCGCAGCCCCGTCACTTATAGTAGTGTTGCCTACGTATATCGAGGAGAATCATGTCATCACGTAGTTCATTGTTAGTAAAAAATGGAGGAATGGCGAGGTGGTCCAAGTGGTGTAAGGTGTCCAAGACTAAGTAATGGAGTTGCACTGACTTGGCGGAGCTGATAATCTTCAGGTTGAGAGGTCGCGCATTATTTAGCCTTGAGCGAGCTCAGAATTTCGTGGTTGGCGATCTTCTGTGGTAGGTTGTCGAATATTTGGTCCGCGACGATGACTAACTCGAAGTTATGGCGACGTTCGGAGAGGGATTCGACTACGATATGATCATCTATGAACATTGTCTTGAACAAACGCGAGCCCTAACGAGAACCTTGGTCGATAGTGGGTTCTCGATCCCCATAAGTAGAGGGGGGGGGGGGGATTTTTCTCTCTTGGTGGAGAGCTAAAGTAATATTTCTAGAGAGATAAATGTAAGAACATTTCTCATTAATTGAGAAATAATGAGAAATATTATCTTCATATTTGGAATCCATATATGGAATTATTGACTACTATTTTCAGGATCAATCAACTCTAATTAATTTCCAGAAATCAAGCAAATTAATGCCGAGATAGTTGTGGAATTGTGATTCTCCATTGATGGTCATGGAAATTATAAATACAACACTTTTGAGGTCCCTATACTCCCTCACACATTCTAAAAAATGTACACCATATATCGTGTGAGAACGAGAGTTTATAATACCGAGTAAGGCTCGCCGGAATGGAAGCCGAAGCTCGCTGGAGAATGAAACAATGACGGGAGGTAATTCAATCCTCTTGCTCCCACATTTACATGTTCATTTTTTTAGAACACTGTAATACATTTTATATATGTTTTACAAGAAATGCTAGAGAGAAAGCTCTGGGAAAAAGTGTGTAAAAAATGAGAAAATAAGGCCACTATTTATAAGGAAAAAGAGTAGCAAATTTCTACACATTTGAGGAGTATCTAAATCGAATATTCTCGTAGTCAAATCCAGAGAAATGTCGCAATTTAGGATAGGAGGATGGTGATATAAAGAATAACAAGACCAAAACACAAAAAGAAAAGAAACAATTTTATGATGTTGTACCCAAGTGTCGTAACCAAGACTCTTAAACCAAACTGTAACGCCCCAAAATGTGGGTTCGTAAAATATGACAAAATAAAGACTTTTCAAACTTTGACCAATTAACTTTGATCGATCAACAAACTTCGACGCCATTAGACACGTAGTTCCTGCCCATAGGTTTTAAAGCGACAAAACAAACTTTCAAGACCACAGTTTATACAACACCATAAAAGAGGGAAGTTCAAAATACTACAATCACATAAATCCTTCATTAAATCCATTAAAATTGCAAAAGAGTAATATCAACACAAAATTCAATGTTCACTTACACGAACTCTAAAGATACGCGCAAACTAAATAAACACTTGGATCTCCCAAACCGGTTTACTCATTGTCCGAAGTATGACACTAAACACCACTTGTAACTAAGAAGGTAAAAAAAATGTATATGGAAAGGGTGAGCTCCACATGTTCAATAGAAAATCTATTACCAAATCTCTTTTATTGAACCGTTATTAGTCAAATTTTAATCAAATTAATCAAACATCAGCATAAATAATTTATTCATCATTTTAATCATTTCATCACTTTCACTAATAAATATATATTCTCCAGAAAATTCAAATCCTTTTGTTGGACCATGCTGAGTCAACTCGCGCCTTTACTCCATATCATATCGAGTCTGCAAGGCAACGAGCACAGGTGGACTAGAAGTCCCTAACCCTAACTCGCCCTAGACTCGGGATCCTAATATCCACCCAAAGGTGGCCAGTTTGCCATAGGCCAAAATGTTGACTTTTGGGTCACCAAGCATATTAATATCCATATCTGGCCTAACGCGCATCGGCAGCTCTAATCTGTTGGTTCCCACTCTTAATCTTTGCCAAAGAACATGTATTCAAAAAATAAGATTTGCAAATCACCACACTCTCACTACTAATCCCCACGTACACTATGTGTTTATATATATATATATATATATATATATATATAGTGATGTGTGTGGACTAAAGGAAATAAGTCAGAAGGAAGAAATAATTTTCTCTATTGCTTGTAGAAGTAATCGAATACAAGGATTGGAGTTGCAGTTTACATTCTAAGGCCACACATTTATATAGAAGATATTAACCAAAAGAAATTACTATTATACCCTAAAGCTTGGGATTCAAGTAAACGTGTTTGCCAAGAAAACTTGCCGACCAAGTTTTAATATTCTGACAAAGTCAAGATTTATAATTACATTCTCCCCCGTAAGCTTGACTTGGCTCGAGGTTATTCACGCCGAGTAATTCTCGCTTCTCTGCGAACTTAACTCTTGCTAGAGCCTTGGTGAGTATGTCGGCACGTTGCTCTTTCGTGCTGACAAACTCAACGATGATCTCTCGGTTCTCCACACACTCGCGAATAAAGTGGAAGCGAGTGTCGATGTGTTTGTTGCGTCCATGAAATACCGAGTTTTTCATTAGTGCAATAGCAAACTTGTTGTCGACGTAGAGAGTCACCGGCTTCTGCTCTGTTTCAGTAACTTCGCTCAATAAGTTTCTGAGCCAAAAAGCTTGACACGTTGCTGCGGTCGCTGCCATGAACTCGGCCTCACAAGAGAATAGGGCCACATTTCTTTGCTTTTGAGACTGTCAGGTGATCAGATTACCGTTGAGATAAAATGCCATACCTCTGGTACTTTTTCTATCATCAACATCACCGGCTAGGTCACTGTCGGTAAAACCGACTAGTTCTTGAGCTTCATTTCCTCTTCCATACTGGATCACGTAGCTTGTCGTTCCCTTCACGTAACGAAGGATGTGTTTCACAGCTTGTTGGTGTAGACTGGTGGGCTTCTCCATGTGACGACTGACCATGCCAACTTCATATGAGATGTTAGGTCGGGTGTGGGTTAAGTACTTGAGACACCCGACGACACGCCTATACTCTGTGGGATTTACTGGTTTTCCATCTGCGTCTTTCCCGAGTTTTAACTTTGGTTCCATCAGATACTTGCTCGGGTTGCAATCCGCCATCTTGAATTGCTGCAGAATTTTCTTCGCGTAAGCCGTCTGCTTGAGCGTGAAAAATTCCTTCTTCCGATCGACCTTAATGCCGAGGTAGTACGAGAGCAGTCCGAGGTCGCTCATCTCAAACTCCTTCATCATTTGCTTCTTGAATCCAGAAATGGCTTTTGCACTGGATCCGGTCACGATCAGGTCGTCGACGTACACACCGACGATGAGGATCTCGTCTCGATTGTTCCTCGTGTAAACCGCTTGCTCTTGGGAGCACTTCTTGAAACCAAGACTCTTCATACTCTTGTAGAGTTAAGTGTTCCATGCACCTGGTACTTGGCGCAGCCCGTAAAGAGCTTTTGACAACTTGTACACCTTGTGCTCTGCGGTCTTGTCGACGAAGCCTTCCGGCTGAGAAACGTAGACTTCTTCTTCGAGTTCACCATTCAAGAACGCCGATTTGACGTCCAGGTGATGGATTTTCCAGCCTCGGTGAGAAGCAAGGGCTAGGATCAGCCTGACCGTGTCGAGTCTGGCTACTGGAGCGAAAACTTCCTCGAAATCTACTCCTTGCTTCTGCACGTAGCCCTTTGCGACCAGTCTAGCCTTGTGCTTGAGAACCTTGCCTTCTGTATCTTTCTTGAGCTTGTAGACCCATTTCAAACCAATGGAATTGTGACCTTTTAGAAGGTCGACTAGTTCCCATGTCTGATTCCTCTCAATGGGCTCCAACTCTCGCTTCATCGCTTCCTGCCATTCCTTCTCGGTAGCTGCCTCACGATAGCTGGTTGGTTCCTCAGCGCTCACCAGCAAGAGCTCTTCTGAGCTTAAATCGAGCTCTCGCACTTTTTCGTATACGTCGGACAGGGTACGGAACCCTCTAGGTCCGTCCTTGATTGACGAATCTCCTGAGCTGGTTCCTCCCGAACTAGCTGTCATTGGTATCGGGGTGCTCATTCCTGATCCTGGGTTGGGCGAGCCTGGTGGTGAGCTGGTTCCAGACGAACTGATTTCCGTCGAGCTGGGCGTTGTTAGCCCCGGGACGGGACTCTCTCCGTCAACCTGCTCGACCTCCTCTTTGTTTTTCAGGATGAACTCCACCGAGTTTTGTTCAGGATCTCCATTCTCGTCGCGCCAATCCCACTTCTTTTCCTATTCGAACACCGCGTCTCTGCTTACATGCACTTTGCCGCGTCGGGGGTCGTAAAACCTGTGTGCCTTGCTCCCTTCTTCGGCGCCAAGGTACACCATTGGCTGACTCCGATCATCGAGCTTTTTAAGGTGTGGTCCCACAGTCTTTACATGTGCGGTGCACCCAAACACCTTTAAATGCTCCAGATGAGGTTTCTTCCCTTTCCAAGCTTGGTAAGGGGTGCGCTCGCCTAGCGCCTTTTGTCGGCAAGCGGTTCAGCAAGTAAACAGCGTGACGTACTGCTTCTCCCCAGAAGTTCGCTGGAACATGCATGCTTTTCTACAAGCTCATTGCCGTGTCCATGACGGTTCGATTCCGTCTCTCCACCACGCCGTCCTGTATGGGCGTGTATGGTGCGGTGAGGTGTCGCTCTACACCTTCTTCTCCGCAGTAATCGGCGAACTTCTCAGACGTGAACTCTCCTCCACGGTCTGTTCGCAAAGTCTTCAGCCTATGTCCTGACTGGTTCTCCACGAGCCGCTTGAATTTCTTGAAGACTTCAAAGGCTCCTGCCTTCTGTTTGAGCGTGTACACCCACATCCAGCGACTATAATCATCAACTAGCAAAAGCAAGTACTTGTTACCGGCTAGAGTTTCTGGGGTGATTGGACCACACAGGTCAGCGTGCACCAGTTGGAGGGGTCGCTCTGCTCGGAACTTGGCCTTGATCGGAAATGGCACTCTTGCCTGTTTCGCGACCACACATCATTCACATAGCTGGTCGGGGTGTTCAATATTTGGTACCCCAAAGGCCACCTCCTTGTTGCCTATCATCTTGAGCGTGTGAAAATTCACGTGCCCGAGTCTCGCATGCCATAACCACGCTGGGTTTGCGATCAACGCCACTAACCGAATCGGCCGATCTACCACCAGGTTGATCTTATATAGTCGACTCGGTGATCTCTTCACCTTCATCAATAGGGCCACGTCGTTGTTCCACATCCTTAGGAACTCCCCGGATAGGATCACTGTGTGACCGATCTCCGTCATTTGTCCTAAGCTGATGATGTTACTCTTCAGCTTCGGTATGTACTAGACTTCAGTCAATAAGCGCTGGTCCCCATTCTTGCACTTGAACAGGATGGACCCTCTGCCCTTGATGTCGATGATGGAACCATCGCCGAACTTCACATTTCCTGCGATTTTCTCGTCGAGCTCTTCAAACTTCGCTCGATGACCCGTCATGTGGTTGTTGGTTCCGTTGTCTAAATACCAAATGTCGGTATAGACCTTTTCTTCGCCATCTGCGAGTATGTTGGCGACAACCTTATCTTTATTGAGCATCACCTTCTTGGTTTGCTCGTCGTTCTTCCTGGTCGAGCTTGGCTTCTCTGCCATCATCAGCTCGTCCACTCGGCTCAGTATTTGGTCGTCAGGTACCTCCTCGCTGGATACCTGGTCGTCAAGTACTACGTCGACGCACTCCTACTCGACGTGTGTCTCGTCGACCACATCCTGGTCGTCATGCTCATCGCCACTTAAATCCACCATCTCCTCGGCGAACATAAGTGCGTGCTCGTCGTCATCGAATCTCACCAGATTCGCTTCTTCGTCGCATTTCTTAGTATGACACTCATTTTCGTAGTGACCATACTTATGACAATTATAACACTTCACTATGCTCTTGTCCTTGCGGGTGGCTCCGTCTTGGCGGGGAGTGCTACTGCCTCGACCACGCTGGTCGCGACCACGTCCTCGACCTCGGCCTCTGACACGTCCACGGCTATCGCTGCCGTATCCGTTTTGACTCAACGAGCTTGAAGAAGAACCTTCTCGCTGGTTCAACTTCTTCTTAGCCTTCCATTCTTCATGCGTGAGCAGGAGGTGTTTCTCCTCGTCTCTGTCGCCATAGCCCCGAAGCCTCTCCTCATGCACTTTTAGACGAACGACAACCTCCTCGAATGACATAGTCTTGAGGTCACCAAACTGCTCGATCGACGTCATGATCTGCATGTATCTGTGAGTTACAGATCTCAAGAACTTCTTGACCACGGCGGTCTCGTCCACCGGTTCGCCTAGTGAGCGGATACCCGTTGCAAGAGATGAAAGCTTCATAGCGAACTCGTCCACGGATTCACCATCTCTCATACGGAGAACCTCAAACTCGCTTTTCAAGGTTTTAACCTTGGCTTCTCTGACGCGTTCTGCGCCCATGTTCATCGTCCGCAACGTCTCCCACGCCTTCTTTGCGGAATATTTCTCACCGATCATGAGAAGGACATCTTCCGGGACTCCCTGATAGATGGCGGCGAGAGCCATCCTATCCTTGTGTGCTTCGACATCTCCACCTTCTACGGCCTCCCAGACTCCTTGCGCCTGCAGATTTACTCGCATCTTCAGCGCCCACACCGTGTAGTTGCTCTTCGTGAGCATCGGGTACTGCAGCGTAACGTTTCCTCCGGTTGATTTGCTTGACGACTCCATGTACTTTGGCATAAAGGGAACTCGTACTGTAAAATCTCAAGAAATCGTTTCTGATGTGGAAGATCAGTCAGAACCGCAACCACAGAGCATACTAAGAATTTCAAGAGACTTGACAATAAATTAACCCCGCTCTAATACCAAATGTTAGTTCCCACTCTTAATCCCTGCCAAAGAACATGTATTCAAAAAATAAGATTTGCAAATCACCGCACTCTCACTATTAATCCCCACGTACCCTATGTGTTTATATATATATATATATATATATATATATATATATATATATATATATATATATATATAGTGATGTGTGTGGACTAAAGGAAATAAGTCAGAAGGAAGAAATAAAGTTTTCTATTGGTTGTAGAAGTAATCGAATACAAGAATTGGAGTTGCAGTTTACATTCTAAGGCAACACATTTATATAGAAGATATTAACCTAAAGAAATTACTATTATACCATAAAGCTTGGGATTCAAGTAAACGTGTTTGCCAAGCAAACTTGCCGACCAAGTTTTAATATTCTGACAAAGTCAAGACTTATAATTACATTCTCCCCGGTAAGCTTGACTTGGATCGAGGTTATTCACACCGAGCAATTCTCGCATCTCTCCGAACTTAACTCTTGCTAGAGCCTTGGTGAATATGTCGGCACGTTGCTCTTTCGTGCTGACAAACTCAACGATGATCTCCCAGTTCTCCACACACTCGCGAATAAAGTGGAAGCGAGTGTCGATGTGTTTGCTGCGTCCATGAAATACCGAGTAAGCTTATAAAGTCATTTTACAGATTAAAAAGTCATTTGGTGTGTAAGCTTAAAAAGTCATTTTACAGATTACAACAAACTTCCCATCAATGGTATTTAAAATTCCATACCATCATCTCTTCATTCAGTTTTGAAGGGAATGTTACGGATCAATGTCTATACAAAAAGGTCAGTGGGAGTAAAATTTTCTTTCTTGTTTTATATGTAGACGATATTTGCTTGCGACCGACGAAGAGGGATTGCTTCGTGAAGTGAAACAATTTCTTTCTTAATATTTTGAAATAGAGGATATGGGTGATGCATATTATGTTATTGGAATCAAGATTCATCTAGATAGAAAAAGTGGTTCTTTAGGTTTATCTTGGGAAGCCTACATTAACAAAGTTTTAAAAAGATTCAATAAGGAAAAATAAATTCACCATTTGTTGCTCCCATTGTGAAAGGCGACAAATTACATTAAAACTTTGTCCTAAAAATGATTTTGAAAGAGAGCAAATGAAGACATGACATAGCATTGCATTTGTTATGGGAATGTTAGGACGATATCAGAGTGAACTGGGTTTAGACCACAAGAAAACTTTGAAGAAAGTGTTGAGGTACCTCCAAGGTACTAAAGAATACATGCTCATGTTCAAATGAACCGACGACTTAGAAATAGTTAGCTATTCAGATTCAAACTTCGATGGTTGTATTGATATACATAAATCAACATCTGGTTACATGTTCAAGTTTGCCGATGGAGTTATTCCTTGGAGGAGCACTAAAAAGGCATTGATTGCTACACATAAATCAACATCTGGTTACATGTTCAAGTTTGCGGAGTTTGTTTCATGTTTTGAGGCTACATCGCACGGTGTATGGTTGAAGAGTTTCATATTTAGGATTAAAGTTATCGACACTATTTCAAAGCTATTGAAGAAATCTTGTGATAATTCAAGTGTTGTATTGTGGCTAAAAATAACAAGTGTGGTAATCAAAGTAAACATATCGACATAAAATACATGGCCATAAAGGAGCGTCTTCTACGTAAGAAAGTGGTCATTGAACACATTAGCATTGAAGAAACGCTAGCTGATCTTATGAAGGCATGCCAATAAATAAATTTAGGGATCATGTAGCTAACGTGGGACTTGGTTCCATAATGTAATTTTTCAATACAGTACATTTTTGTTATCAATAAAACTCTTAGTATTGTGCGCACTTAAATTTTGAGATTTATCGTTTTTCGTTGACCTAGAATAAAACAGATAGTTTATTCATTAAAGTCTAATAGGCTATTAATTAAAGAAACTTGATATATTGTAATGCAGGGAAAATAATACTCGCTCAAAGAGAACTTATCGCCATGATTCATATATTTTGGTTCATTTTAGAAATGAGCATTATGGATCAAGTGGGAGAATGTAAGAATATTTCCCATTAATTGAGAAATAACGAAAAAAAAATACTTTATTCATATTTTATGATCCATATATGGAACTATTGACCACTGTTTTGTGGATCAGTCAACTCTAATTGATTGTCGGAAATCAAGCAAATTAATGTCGATGATTTTGGATTGTGATTATCCATTGATAGTCATGGAGGCTATAAATATACCACTTTTGAGGTCCCTAAACTCACTCACAATTCTGAAAACGTACACTGTATAGTGGGTGAGAGCGAGTGATTAGAAGATCGAGAAAGGCTCGCCAGAATAGAAGTCAAAGCTCGCCGAAGAACGAAACAATGGCGAGAGGTAATTCAATCCTCTTGCTTCTACATTTACGTATTCATTTTATTTAGAACCCTTCAATATCGTTTAAATATGTTTTACGAGAAATTCTATTGGGAGAAGCTTTGGGAAAAGGGACAGGGTATCTAAATGGTATATTCCCTTGGTCAAAGTCAAGGTAATGACGCTATTTAGGGTACAAGGATGTCGTCGAGGTATGTCGACATGTGGCTTGCTCGGCGATGTAGCTCGTATGTTGTCCTGGTGCTTTCCGGAGGCTTTGTGATTAATATATTCGGATCCTATGACACCTTCGGAACATCCTTAGTATTCTTGTTAGATGGGATTATTTGTAACTTGATGTTTGATCTTGTAAGTCTCGTTGGCGATGTGTAACACGTCGCCGCTTAGATCTTGTATGTCTCCGCTGGCATGGTTCGTTTAGGTTGACGCCGCCACTGGACATCACCAATGGGAGGCTGACGTTGCGAGATGAGGTTGTCTAGGTCGGTGGTTGTTGCTTGAGAGAGGTCGACGTTGCCAACATGGGTTGTCGACGTCGGTGAACGTTGCTAAAGAGGGCTGGATGTTGCCGAAGGGGGTTGTTGACGTTAGTGGACATTGTCAAAGGCCTTTTATGGTTGTCATAGCCTTGCCTAGGGCTCGGTGAGGTTTCCCGCTTCACGCCGGGTATTCGAGAATGTTTTAATGTCGTTACGTGAGACTTTTTGGGCACGTGGCGGGTCTTCGGACTAGGGGTGAAACAGGTACCGATAACCGGTAATTTTTTTTGTCTCGGTATTGAAAAATCGAGATATATTTTTGTGGTATCGGTTCTAAAATTTATTGGTTTTTTAATCAAACCGAGACCGAGAAGAAAAAAGAAAAGAAAATAGAAAAATACACCAAGACATAAACCGAGAAAAATTCAAAAAAAAAAATACACACCATGGCCGAAATATAAAATACATGTCTAATACATAAAAAAACATCCACCATAATAAAATCATGTCATTTCTTTTTCTTTGATTTTGATTTTACCTTGTCATTTTTCTTATCCATACTACTACTACCACAAGTAAGCGCGGAGGGAACGGAAGTTAAAACGGGAGGTTCAAAGCTTTCTTTTGCAATAAACACTTTAAAGAGATTTGCGTTTAACTATACTTATTTGTAATTGTGTATACGCAAAATAGATTTGCAAATAGTTGTATACACTGTCGTTTTATAGAGTAGACATTCTACACATTCCTTTCAACACATTCCACAAACTAAATTTGCAAAAGTATTTGTGCTAAAACCAACCAGACCATATAAGTCATAGGATCAAGTAAAATACCTGGTTCTTCGGCGTGTAGTACAAAATTTTCTAAGGGAAAAATAAAATGTAGTACAAAATTTAAAACGAAGTGTAGTTCACAATCGGAATCGATATTGAAATTAGAGAAATATGGCTTTAGTATCGGTATTGGAAACCGATAACCGATAAGTATCGGTTCTTGGTTTTTAACTAAATTTATTGGATTTTTCTAAAAGCCGATCCGAAATCGATACTGAAACCGAGACAATACTGAGAAACAGTTACAAAATTTTCACCCCTTGTCCGTGTTCGTCTGTGGGCTTGAAATTGGGTTGACATGATTCTATTAATAAGCTTTGACTTTTGTCTTAAAGACATATTTTTAATAATTGAAAAATACACGTAACAATTAAAGTTGACATAAGAACCTCAAAGCACCAATAATCTTTTTTAATTAAAAGATTAATTATTATCTAATTGTCAAAATGAGTTTAAAACTATATCGGCATACTTATCATTTACGGATATACCTGTAAAATTATCCAGCGCTTACCGGTTTGCACTGGCTTTGTTTGTATTATTATATGTCAATAATAGAGTTAGTATTTTTTATAAATCTCTTTTTCCCGTCCAAAAAGCGCGGAAATTTTCTTAGCCGTTAAAGGCTTCTTATCTGATTAGCCACTCCCAGAAGCAAGCAAGCAAGCAGATAACTTGGCTTCTCCAACTCCAATGGCGTATTCCGTCTCCTCCATTTCTTTCAAGAACAACCCACCTCTCCCCAAAAGGCCCTCCTCTTCTTTCGCTCCGAACCCCAAACCCACGCCCAAAGAAATCCACTTCAACAAAGATGGCTCAACCAGGAAGAAGCTTCAGGTAAGCGAAAAGGATCCAGTTACCACCCGTTCCGTTCTCCGGCGAGCTGCTTTTCTTGGTCTTCTTAGCTCTCGTTCTCGCCCGTCGACCGTGCTCATTGCTTAGGATCCTCGAATGTGTTGTACTTATAGACTGTAACCATAAGTCACGATTTAGAAGTGTTCTAAACAATTCGGACATGTAAAAGCGGATGCGAAAAGTATCAAGTTACCTCCCGCCATTGTTTCGTCTTCCTACGAGCTTTTCTCGGTTTTCTTTTTCGGGAATGTGTGAGTGAGCTGAAGGACCTCGAATGCGCTGTGTTTATAGATCACAATCCCGGGATCATAAGCAAAAACCTTGATTTTCAGCAAACATTTAGAGCGTGGTTGATACCTGGATCATTTTTATAAAGAATACATTCTCATTATCATCTCAATGAATGAAAATATTCTTACACAGACTCGACGGGTTTTTCGGTAATTTCGATGGTGCAGGCAGGGGTAGATATGGTAGCGAATTTGCTTGGCGTGACATTGGGGCCAAAGGGAAGGAATGTGGTGCTTGAGAACAAGTATGGACCTCCCAAGATCGTTAACGACGGTGAAACTGTGCTCAAAGAGGTCATTCTTCACACACGAGACTTGCTTATCGTCTTTGTCCATAGATTATGCTCCAATAATCTTATAGAGTTCGTTTATCGCTGTCGAAGATCGAGCTGGAAGATCCGGTTGAGAATGTTGGAGTGAAGTTGGTGAGGCAAGCCGGGGCGAAGACGAATGACCTCGCCGGTGACGGCTCCACCACATCCATTATTCTCGCTCAAGGTCTCATCGCCGAGGGCGCCAAGGTACGAAAAAATAAGTGGAAACTTTTGAATTTTCGCTTCTTAATTCTTTACAACCTCTTAAAGCGCGTTTTCTAGGTTATTTCAGCCGGTATGAACCCGATTCAAATTGCTCGGGGAATAGAGAAGACCGCGAATGCACTGGTTTCTGAACTAAGATTGATGTCCAGAGAGGTGAACTGGCTCTTTAAACCCTTCCGTTTTCTCTATCAGAACCGAGCAAACCAGCCTTATCTGTAAGAAATGGTAATCAAAAGAAAAATAAGAGAGAAAATGTTCCTCTGAAGAACACATTTTTTCCGAATAATCTAAGGAAGAAACCAGGAGAACAAAAAATCGGTATTTTGAGGTTTTTTCCGGTCCCAGTCTTTGGTATTCTCAAATTTTGATATATCGAAATTTTCAGGTCGAGGATCACGAGCTCGCCCATGTTGCAGCGATCAGCGCCGGCAATGATTACGCCGTTGGGAACATGATCTCCGAGGCTCTTCACCAAGTGGGGAAAGAGGGTGTCGTGAGGATCGAAAAGGGCAAGTGCGCGGAGAACAGCCTGCAAGTTGTGGAAGGAATGCAGTTCGAGCGCGGCTACTTGTCTCCTCACTTTGTCACCGACCGACAGAAGATGGTCGTCGAGTTCCATAACTGCAAGGTGAGCCCTTCTCCTCTACATTTATTACCGAAATCTACTACTGCACTGGCACTGAAAATCTCGAAAATGGCATCTGAACGAGGTACTAGCGCTTGCGGTAATTAGCACGAATATCTGAAATGTGCCCGGAATTATTGGCATTACAGTTCTAATTCTTATGATATAACAAATGGATTCCTTGGTTGCAGTTGCTTTTGGTCGATAAAAAGATCGAAGATGCGAGGGATATATTCAAGATATTGGACAACGCAGTGAAAGAGCAGTACCCGATCGTGATCATCGCTGAGGGCATCGAACAGAAAGCTCTCGCTCCGATCATCAAAAACAAACTCAAGGGCACGATTCAGGCAGCCGCCATTAAAGCCCCGGCCTTTAACGAGCGCAAGAGCCATTACTTGGACGATATTGCCATCTTAACCGGAGGTACTAGAATAACCCGAAACGAGAGTATCGCATTTCTTCTCCTGATTGAACCTTTTCATGTGGTTTATAGGCACCGTGATCAGAGATGAGATGGGATTTACTCTTGAAAAGGCCGGAAAAGAAGTGTTGGGCTTCGCAACAAAGGTTGTGATAACCAAGGATTCGACACTCATCGTCACCGATGGAAGCACTCGAGGAGCAGTGGAAGAAAGGGTTACACAAATCCGGAATCTCGTTGAGGTCAAAGTCAACATCCTCTAGATAAGCTATTGCTGTTTAATTTCTGGTTTGTTAATATGGAATAACCTTGCAGAACACTGAGGAAAAATTTCCTAAGAAGATACTGAACGAACGGATCGCAAGATTATCTGGGGGAATCGCTATTCTTCAGGTAAGCGGAAAATGTTAGCTTTACTATCATTGTTCGTCTATGAGCTAACGGAACAGCTGAATCATAGGTAGGAGCTCAAACACAAGTGGAGCTTAAGGACAAACAACTTAGGACCGAAGACGCTTTAAATGCGACTAAGGTAAGATTGGACTGCTTTTCATCTCTGAGTGAACTGATACGGAAATCCCATAGATGAGTTTCGTGACTCGTTCATCACAGGCTGCGATCGAGGAAGGCATTGTAGTCGGTGGCGGATGTTGCCTTCTGAGGCTGTCGACAAAGATCGATGGCATCAAAGAGGGCTTGGATAACGAAGAACAACAGGTATATCTCCCGTACTCGATCAATGTTACCTTTGCAATTACGAGCTAATCTATCAAGTTGGCTTGCTTACTGCAGATTGGAGCTGAGATTTTCAGAAAAGCTCTGAGCTATCCCGTGAAACTGATAGCCAAAAATGCCGGTGCAAATGGCAGTGTAGTTGTCGAGCAGGTACGTTCGCATCGATGATCCTTGGCACGCGTTCCGTGGTTTTGAAGCATAATCAACACTTCTTTGATCTTGAGTTTGCAGATTCTATCAAACCGCAACACTTTGTTCGGATACAATGCTGCGAGAAATAGTTACGAGGATCTAATGGAAGCAGGAATCATGGATCCTTCCAAGGTACCGTAATGAACATTTCTCTTGATGAATACGCGTCCTCGTAAATTACATTGTTGCAATTTGCAAAAAAACGAACATGGAACAGGTAGTGAGGTGTTGTTTGGAGCACTCGGCCTCGGTGGCGAAAGCGTTCTTGACATCGGAGGCTGTTGTTGTGGAAATTAAAGAGGGGTTGCCGGATTTGAAAAAGCTGCGAATTCCGATGCAAGGTCCGATGTCAGTGCCAAAGCCATCAACAATGCCAATGCCGCCGCCTCGACGACAAAGATCGGG
Source organism: Parietaria judaica (assembly GCA_954871525.1). Taxonomy (NCBI): domain Eukaryota; kingdom Viridiplantae; phylum Streptophyta; class Magnoliopsida; order Rosales; family Urticaceae; genus Parietaria; species Parietaria judaica. The sequence goes on from OX940868.1 coordinate 8,777,010, forward strand.
TAATTAAAAGATTTCCATGGCATTTTATAGAAAGAAAATATGGACAGGAACCGGTTATTTTTCAATAACCTAGTTTCGTTTAGGATTTTAAAATTTGGTAACATAGGTAAAGCCCGTTTTTTTGCTAATAAGTAATTATCAATTTTAAGAACAAGATATAATGAATAGTTACGTCCATGTAGAAGAGTCTGCTAAATTCAAATGAACTTACAACGAAGTGCAAGCAAAATAACTTACTACATACTCCAAATCAATGTATATATATATATATATAATATATATATATATAAGGAATAATTGCGGAAAAAATACCCAACATGGATCTACTAAGGTGGCAGGGGTCCAAAATGATAAAAATAGCGGCAAAAGTACTGGAAGTCAACAAAAGTCAGGCGACATATTATTTGTCCATTTCTTTTTGTCGAATTCAAATGAGAGAAGATACTGGATAGATGGATGAGCACATAAATGTGTATATTAAGTATGGAATAGTAGCACTATGCTACATAATTGACCACAGTTTGTAAAAAAATGAAAAAGAACATTTGAACCCATGCCGCCTTAGTTGGTCAAAGTTTGGATACTTATACCGTGATTATCCCTAAAATAAATAATCGCTAAAGTGTGACATGGACTAGTGTTGAGTGTTAAAATCGGTTGCGCTCAAGGTCTAAAATTCGGAACGATAAATAAAGTTTTTTACCTCAATACGAAGCTTTACAACCGAACCGAGACAGGCTATCACGCTGTAAACTAATAATTTAAAAAAAAAAATCGGTATAACGAGAGTGAGGTCATTAACATGAGCTTTTGTGCGTAATATGTTCAGGTTTGAGGCCCATTGGGTTGTAGTAGAGGAGAGGAGATTGGTGATTATTTTGCAAATGAAAAGCATTGTAAATATTACTGTGTGTCCAATTGGAGTAAGGTTTTTGTCAAGCCAGTAGTGTACAACATCATTCACATATAAAGTTGTCATTCAATGTAATAAGACTGTTCCAACTCTGCTTTTAATATATTTGTCATTTCATTTCGTGTTAAATTTCCTAATTTTTAGTAATTTCATTATGCCTTTATTGTCGGATCAAGTTTATGTTAAGGTGTTTAATAATCGAGCCGGTCCCCATCAGATTTTCAATCTGTTTTCTAAGTGGCAACTGAACCCGATTTTCGGAAAACTTGAATTACCGGGACGGGATCGAGAGAATGTCAAATATACCACCCAGTACCGGTCTCTGTTTTAGGCCTAAAAATATATAGAAATGTAAAATACAATAATATATTGTGAAGAACTAACGACTCTCATTTCTTCAATAATCATTAAGCTTTAAATGATAGCCAAAAGAATAGATTAAATGCCTTGTGTTCGCAAGGATCTTCTTCCCTCAGCACAACAACAAAAGAATTTACATATTTTTAACAAATATGCCAATATTTTAGCCAAATATGTCGTCATCATTGGTATTAAGTTAACCTCCGCCGCCACCACCGCAGCCAGCTCCGCCGCCACCGTCTCCGCTAGCAATATCAACCGCAGCTGCGGCGGCAAAAGCAGTAGCAAGTGCGGCACCGTTCATAACCGCCATGTCACCGTCTTTGCCACCGTTGCCAGTTCCAACGCCGGTGGATGCTCGGCCGCCGCCGCCGGACTTGTTCCGTGGCCTTGCACGCACCTTATTACTCCTCTTTTTCTTCTCCTCCTTTTCCTGGCTCCAATAGCAGCCCATAATATAAAGCAACAAACACTCGAATCTGTGAGACTTTCACTCAATACATTGATGTAACATAAACGTTCAACGAGTATATATATATATATATATATATATATATATATATATATATATATTACTTAATATTAATAATATCGTTATGTAGGAGCTAGATTGGAAGTTGAGAGCATGACATATCATAACTTGTCTGCAAAGACCTTACATAAAATATAATTATAGTTAGGATTAATCCAAGGCAAAAGTATCAATAGTCTTAGAAAAAATATCGATCAGTTCTAATAATTTTTAATTTTATTTTTGTACCAGGATAGTATTTTAATTCTCTGATATTGTATATGACATATATCTTTTCATCTTGTATTTTAGTACCTGTCTTAGTAAAAAAAATAAAAAATTATCGGTACATTCTTAAAATTATTATACTTTTGCCTTAAATAACCCTTTGTATTAACCTACTGCTTAAGCGCGCGCACACACATACATATACATATATATATATATATATGTTATATGTATATATGTATTATGTATAGGTGTCAAACGTGTAGAGTCAATCAAGCTTGTATTGCATGTGCATTGGCTGAGTAATATTGGCCAAATCAATAGTATATATTGGCTAAGCATAGATGGTTGACACGACTAATATGTTATGACTTATAATAATTATTCGAATATATTCTTTCCCTAACCCTTACCCAAGTGGTCATATAAATACTTGTATATATGTAACTATATTATCTCTCTAATACTGTATTTTATATAAGTTTGCGAATATTTTACCGGCCTTGTGGAGGAGGGTCTCTGGATGGACTATTTATAGTATTATTATATATATACATGAATGTATAGTCGTTAGATTCTTTATCGTGTTTTGTTTCAAAATAATATGAAATGACTCATATACTTGAACACAAGTTGACATTGACTGTGGGAAGAGTGAATTTAATAAATTTATTTGGACAAATAATAAATGAAAATTGATAAACTTTTTTTTTAAGAGACCAAAGGTCTTGATGATACGCTTACCCGGTCCGAAAAAAATCAATCTGGGCCCGGTCCAAGAAAGTTAACCTAAGTCCGGTCCAGAAAATACATATTGTTATTACTATGTCACTTATTAATATGCTTGTATTTCAAGCTCCATGTTTGTTACAATACGACTATTAGAATTCGTGGTCATGGTAGGGCACTGGTTGTGTGTAAGCAAGTTTGTAAGTTCACATGTGATGCGCTGATGATGTCAGCGCCACGTGACACTGAAGTTCCACGTGCCACGTGGAAAAACCCTAACGGCTACATGGCACCTACTCACATAGGTGGATGGACAGAAAAAACCAATCAACTCTTCAAAACATACTTTGGGTATTTTTACCACTAATTTTTGACGTTGGGTACATGAAGAGCACTTTCACCAAAATTTTGATACTTTTACCTTTATTTTCCCTTGAAGTTAAAAATAATTATTTACAATCTTTTTACAATTTGTTGACCACGAAAAGTGAAATTCATAGTCTAAAGTCAAATTTCAACCAAGGAAATAAAATATCGTGGTCTAATCTCACAAAATTTAGACTTTCAACGACATAATTAAAAAATCTTCGTTGAAAGTCCAAGCGCACCGCGGCCTATATGTCAAGGTAGCGGCTAACAAACATCAGACGACGAAAATATTTACATCGTTTAATATATGTCGTTTGGGAAATACGATTAACGATTGGAGACGTTATCATGACAAGTGTATCAACACACAGTATAATTGCCCATATTACCAAATATTCGCATAAAGTAAACATAAGTGAACACACGATATCTGGTAACATAGTTCGCGAACTCCTCGTGGGAACCTACTTTGCAAGGCACTGACCCGATGGTATTTAAGTGTGGTTGAATCCCAAATTTATACTAGTATACTCTAATTGTAGAGACATCCAAGTGCAATATTGTTGCAAAAGAAAAAATAGCAAATAGAAGTCCGAGATAGTAAGCAAGGAATCGTCTATGAAGAATCCTTAATCAACGGAAATTCACTAAAAACAATACTACAAACCAAGAGGAATGTCATAAAAAATCTTGAACTAATATGTAGTATCTTGATATACATGATTAGTTCGAGGAGCCTAACATACACAATTTGAAAAGAAAAGAAAAATAAAGCAAAATCTTGGCAACTTAAATATCAAACTCCGGCATGACCACCGGCGCAGCTGCACCCACCGTCGGTTTTCTCATCGGTTCGGCGCTTACTGGAGAGGCAACAACACAAGAGACCCACCAACAGTATTATCCCCCAAGCAGAGGCCATAGCTTGTGCCCAGCTAAGATAATATCCCATGGAGATGGAAGATGATCTCTCATTTCAGAGTTTCTTTGACAATACTAATTATTCCTATCAGAAATCTTAATAATGATGTTTTAGAAGCAAAGACAAGAAAGAGAGATTGGTATTAGGGATATCCGTGGCATAAGTATCAATTCTTTTTAAAAAACAATTAATGTTAAATATTTATTAATCATTTTAGTCGGACAAAATTCTAATATTTTGATATTATATATAGGACAAGTACCCAAAAAACCAAAAAAGGTACTCGTTTTATAAAGAATTAAAATTATGTCCAGGTATAATAAAGAATGAGTATTAACATTGATTTTTCAAATATTTTTGGTACTAATACGATATATAAAAAAAATAAAAAAAATACGACTAATATCCCTTAATGTTATGATGAGATCATATTGGTTCACGTGTGTTGATGAGGTCTTTGTAGTCTCTTTACACGTAGCGTGTTGATGTAATAAGTACCACGTTTCCTCTTCTTTTGAAAATCGTATTGAGATCATAAATGTGGGTCCAATTCAACACTATATATAATATATATATATATATATATATATATATATATATATATATATATATATTACTTAGAGAACAAGTATATTAACTTTTTAGAGCGATAATAGATGCATCTTTTTCGAACCTAAAAGAAAGAAATCACCATTCTAGTTCGCCAAATTTACGGTTTTAAATCTCATAAACAACGGTGAGAATGTGCAATCTATATATATATAAAAGCAAAATAAGTTCAGGTCTAAAAAACACTAATTTTGACCTCATTCTTTTTTCTCCCTTTTTTGAATTATTTATAATTACCAAAAATAATAGATGAACCTCGCTCGTCTTCCGAAGTGAGGCATCTCCTCACCGCCAATATCAACTGCCATTCGGTTAATAAAGTAACCTCTCACTCATTCACATTTCACACAATCTCTTTCCATCTCTGTCTCTGAAATCACTCTCTTTCTATCTCTTCGCTCCATTTTCAAAACCATAACCATCCAACTTCTCCTTCTCCAGCGCGTTCTCTTCTCTCTCCGAGATGCCTCTGAGGTCCGGCGGCGGAGGAATTAAGTCGATGGGGTTTCCTCGCCATGTTTACAGCATATCCACCGAAGACGATGTCGACCTCTGTCGGGGAGAACGAAGAAGACGACGTCGACGAGGGAGCAGTGACGCAACGAGAGCGAGGAGCGGCTTCGGCGCATGAAGATTGCCTAGCTCCGGCAGATTCGCCAGAGCCAGGAACCCGAAGCGGCCGAGGAGTCCGACGAGTCTGAGGAATCAAAGTCTGGCGATGATGAAAGTGGAGAGACGTCGAGTCCGAGGACGCGATCTACGAGGAGAAGATGGAGCCAAAACTTTACCTAATGAACTCGATGATTCGAGATTCGTACTCGGAAAAAGAGAAGGAGATTCGACAATTCGTTCGAGTCTCAGCATTTCCTCTCTCTCTCTCTCGATTTTGTGTTTCGGCCGGCGAGGATGAATCCCACCGCCAAACATACTTCGCCTCCACCCTGAGTTGCGACTACTCTTCATTGCAAGTTCGTATTTTCCTTTAACAGAGGTTCTTGCTATCTTCTATCTGTAAAATTTCTAGCAACTTCTCCGGTGAAGGTGATGATTCACTAGCCTCATACCACAGAGTGAGCATTTCATTTGGGGATCCAAAATTACTAATTATTGTAGAATTTGATTGTTATCAAATTTGATTCATGCAGGTAGAATAAAATTTGGGGATTCTTGCAGTTGCGAATTCCCTAACAAAAAGTATTTCTCTTCTCTATTGTTTGATTTGGTAGGGACTTGGTTTGGGTTCCTTTTTTTCTTCAACAGTTTTGATATTGTTTTTAGCATTTTTTATTATTGGTGATCGTATAGAACGATATGGCATATGTGGAGAAAATACATGCTTTCAATTTATGGGTTTAAAAATATACCTTTTCATATAAGAGGTTTGATTTTCAGTATACAAAAAGATAAGTGCTATTCTTCTTAGTTTCTTAATGTTTTAGCCGTGTTTCCTCCTCCCAACTATCCAGTAAGTTTCCATAAGCTTGGCTTCGGATCTTTGTCCTTTTACTTGTTGTCAATTGTTCGTGGTTTCCGTCGGAGTCGGAGTTGCTCTGTCTGAACCAACCATCTCCGTAGACAAAATCAGGTGAGTTTTACTTTCAAGTTTAGATATGTTCATTCTAATTTTCAATTATTTTTTTTACTTTTTTAAAATGTTCAGGCGTTTGAAGGACTTCTCAGATATGGTTCGCATATTACTTTTATAAAATTTTAGATATAATCTAACGCCACTTCAACGAACCTTCTTCGCCATGTACGACATGGTTCACCTCTCATTCGTTGCTTTAGTTAGAGTAATTTTCTTGAATATTAGGCTATGCAAAAAAAAAAATTGGTTGATTATGGCTAATTTTACACTGTGAATTTTAAAAATTCTTCATATTTATTTATACAATAGACATAAAGTTTTAGACTATTTAGATTTCTCTCCATTTTGGCAAAATTTTATATTTATAGCTGTTTTGTTTCCACATGTTTCCGCAAATTTTGGTTGATTCCGGGGCTTTGTTCGGTTTTTGATTTGTCATTTTTTGGGGTTGATGTCAGCAGGCTCGACTAATCCGGCTTATGCTTCAGCTATAATCCAATGTGAGTATTCAGTCGGATTTTTTTTTTTTGGTGTCTAGAATGAAAATATTTTTCTTAAAAAGTCCATGCGGGGCTGCTTCATTTCTTACTCTAATAGTTCTCCGTCGAATCCACTATTACAGACTCCTTAGACCGGAGTGCAACGCAGACTCCTACCAACCGAGGTGACGACCTCCTCAAATGTTTGAGGTATTTTCTTATAGAACGCTATAATATTTGGATTTTGGTTTCTTATATTTTTAATAATCAGGCCATATTTACGGATTTTGGATTTTGGTTCTGTTTTTTTATCTTTAAAAAAATTATGTCATATTTTAAAAGGGATTGTTGTTTTTTTAGTGGGCTCTTTTTTATTATTTATCTAAGCCTTAGAGTAATTTTAAATTTAATGAGATTGTTACAATTTTTGTATTTTTTTTTTAACCTTGAAGGATTACTAAAGCAGGAATACTGCTATTGTTTACATAAAGAAAGTTTCACAAGGTGTTGCATTTCTTGTAGAAGATTTTACTGATATGAATAGAAGGCTTTTTTTTTTAATAAAAAAAACCGTGGAAATGTATATATATGTGTCCGTGTTTTAATTTTTTCTGTAATAAAAATTGTTTACATGAAATCGGTAAAGTTGATTTTGAATGGCGTGTTTTCGAATAGTTATTATGGTTATGTTCTTTTGTAAAAACAAACATTAATTATATTGAAATAAATAAGAAATCCTTATTCAATACATTGAGTCCTTTCTTTTTTTTAGTTTTATTATAACCATTTTGGTTAGTTTGATTTTTATGTAGATCTGTTATTTATAATACACACAAGAGACTCCTTAGACGGGAGTGCAACACTCATTCCTACCAACCGAGGTGGTGACCTCCTCGCATGTTTATGAGGTATTTTCTTATACAACGTTACAATATTTGGCTTTTGGTTTGTTAATGCCAAACTGATCATGCACTTTAAAAAGATTTGAGCAAAATTTTGGATGCAAGATCATGCCAAACTGATCTTCAGAAAAGTATATTATAATTTCATATGTTTTTTTTTTCCTATTTGGATTTATTTTGCGCTCTTCGTAATAGATTTTGCATTATTCATTCAATTTTCACTTCGGCTTTCATTTATTTAATTTACTTTATGACTTTTATTTATTTATTTATGATATGGTATACTAATAAACCAACTACAAATAACGAATTGTTGCAAGCTTAATAATTGTGTTTGCAAAACATGTGTCTTGAAGAAAGAAAAAAACACGTACAGGACACTCTTTTCCTCAACCCCTCTCCCAATCTCTCGGTGACTCTGTCTCACTTATCTCTAATTGTTTTTCGACTTCTCTACTTTCGGGAATCGTCTAGGCAAAAATTATTTTTTTCTGTTTTTTATTTATTTAAAATATTAATAATGCCTTTCCAATGTATTCGATAATAACTTTTTGAAGAGTTGTAACTATTCCCGAAATAAACCCTCGGAGGAGACGTTCCAAATGATTTCTCCCCTTATAAACTGTTTATTCACCTTTTTCATTCATTCTTCTTCAACCACTCTCCAAGTGCATGCAAAATACTTTCCCAGAGACTCTCAAACTTCTCTCACATCGGCAAGCTCAAGCGGACGGAGTTTCCTTGAAGAGCCCAACACCATAGCTAAGTCCGTCAAGCGTCACCTCGCCACTTAGCCTTCAGCCCGGCCACTGGCTACGCCTCAGCCCTGAATTCGACCAGGCCTAAGGCCCATCAACTCTTTTCATCTCTCTCTCCACCTCAAGACTCTGCTCATTGCCGATAATGAAGGTCTGGATATTCAGTTTTAGATTTTAATTCTTTACATAAGCATTACTAATATTTCTATGGAGTTGTATTTCATATATTATTAGATTCTTTTATGCTAAAATTGTTTCTTTACTTTAGCATTGTCGATGTTTGAAAAAAATCCTTAATGAGATATTGAAAATTCATCTCTAAAATATTAATTCTCTCTCCCAACTCCCAGGTTCAGTTTCAAAATCTTGAACCTTTGGAGACTCTTAAGTCTATCTGCAATTCTTGATGAATGATGAATGATGCTGATGCGAGAGCGAGACCGGGTCAGACTACCAACGTCTTCAACACCTCCTATTGTGCGGTAATATTGTAAATTTCTATATTTATCTGATGAAATGTTCAATATAATATTCTTTTTTTACTGATTTCTAAGTTTGTGTCTTCTAAATAATATTGGGTACCATCGTCAAATAGATAAAAGAAAAATGTTAAGCCTTATCGTACATGAACTTGATATTGTATTGACTTTAATATCATTATCAGTAGGCAATTTTGATTGGGTTGTATTACGTAAAGTTATGATAGTTTATTGGAAGTTACTATTTGTTTTTATGGGTTATTTAGTCGTTTTACTATTATTCGAATGTCTACCACTTCTTTCCAGTGATTTTTGTCTTTTCAAATATGATGTCAATGATGTTACTGGTTCGATCTCTCAGGTTAAGTTATCTCACTTCGGACGCTCAATGCCAAATCCTATTCATTTTCTCTTACGCCGTGAGTTATTGATGTGCATTTTCGTCACAACTCTAAATGCCAACATGTTCGACTACTCCGACACGGTTAGTAATTTTGAAAGTGCACATTGTGATTTGTGATTATAATTATGGATTGTCCTAATTAATATTTTATACTAAGCATCGTGAAATGCATTAGAGGAATATAAATCAATTCTTAAATTCTCTTTATGCCAATATAAATCAGAGGAAGTATAAATATGGAGACAATGAGTACAAAGATTTTCATACTTCCTCTTTTTTTTCTTTCCAGATTTTATATTTAAAAAATGAACCATTCTCGATCTTATGTTTCGTATTAAGAAGAGCAAACTTCTGCAAATTAGTAATCCGTTAAGACCTTTTCCAGGCAGTCGATGTTATGGTGTAAATCTACGACGCATTTTGTAAACACTTCTCTGCCATTTTTCTGGTGAAATTATTAGAGTCAAGGTCGAGCATATGAAGCTCCGGTAGTTACTCGAGCTGCTATCTCTACTTAGGTAATACTCTTTTTTACCAAGGTATTTTCATGTAGAATAGCTGTACGTATATTTTTTGACAAGCTCACTGGAGTGGGGGATAATCAGACCCACTGTAAATTTATTTGTGCATATAATATCACATTATAATTGATTGCAAAAATAAAGAGCATATAGATTATAAAAAATGACATGTGTAATTTAGTGTATTTTATTATGTCATTCAATTGAATAATGTTGAAATATTGAGCTTTTTCTTTTTCTTTATAAAGGGTTTCGATACTGCAAGATATTGGTTACTATGATAGTTTTTTTAGTGATTTTGTTGTTGTGGCAAATTATGAATTTTATGGGAATACAGGTAAATGGTATGTTTAAGAATATTTGTGTATTACTATGATATTCATGGTTGATTATATTGATTTAACAATATAATTAGTAGTTTGAATTTTGAATTACAATAAACTCTATTCTATTAGTGATGAACAGCGCATGCGAACCGGAATGTACCGTTTGAGGATAAGGGCCAATGCTTTGGAATTTACGGTTGATAATTCTGCTATTAACGTATTAGTCTTTCGCTTAAACATTTAAATCTTACACAAGCATCAGTTAAACAAGTAAATTGTATATTTTATTATGGCGTTTTAAATATTAAAACATGTACTATTTGTTCTTAAGTCATGCATTTATTATTTTCAGCCATTGTAGAATGCATACCTATTTCTACAGGAATTGTATTTAGTAAGTTAAATATGTTTTTCAATATGTAGGTTATGATTCATAGTAAAGACGATGCTGCAAGTATTTTTCTTTTTATGAAACAAAATGTGCAATACTCAGAAATAGATATAAGTTTTTTTTTTTCCTATCAAAATTTGCTTTAAAGTATTTGTTGCTCAACATTGTACTTGGTTGGAGTTGTGTAATGCTGCTCACGAAATGAATCTAAACTTTTGAACTTTAGTCGGAGATTGAGTTGTGCATGAACAAACAATCACACATAAGTGGTAAATTTCGGACACCATCGTTGTCAAGTTGATCAGAGTGATAGTGGATAAATATTTACTAAGTTTATATGCATATGTGTTTTTGAGCTCCCCTGAACTATATATAATTTTTATCACACTTTTACATTGCAAATTTTTTATTTATTAATTTCAGATTTTTTTCTACAGTCAATAAGCAATCTTAGAAATGTCATCGAAGAGCTAAGGCGGATTAGGATAGCTTTATTGAACTGTTAGGGTTGTTAGTCGTATTCTATATTTATCCATTACAAAGAACCTTCATTGTATAACACGAAGGTTATCATGATGTCTGGGAGAAAATTGACGACAAGTTAATATTTTATGTACATTATTTGTTAATTAACTCTTTTGCTTAGTGAAAATAATGATCATTTGTTTATTAAATTATTCATTTATCTCTATTTTGGCTAATTCATTATTAGTGTTTGTAATTTTGCTGTGTGAAGATTGTGAATTAATTAGACAAATTTAAAACAAATTCTCTACTAAAAAGGAATTGGCAGATGAGAATTAAATGATTTTAATCTACAAAAAGTCTCAAACAAATTCTCTACACAACTTAAAACTCAAGCTCACCTTCATACTTCACAATAATTTGCAATTGTCTAATGTTATCGTATAAAAGAAGACCAAGAAGACTTGAAATCCTTTTTAGGGTTATAATATATATTTATAAAAGTCGATGTCTCACTAATAGTAAATTATATTATTAAAAAAAAACTACTTTCTTCTAACTTTTTATTTTTATAAACATATCCATTATATTATTATTTGAAGTCAACCTAATTATCGCAAAAAAATCATAGTATCTTTATGTATGATTAATGTCTACAATAAGTGTTTTTTTTTTATTACAACATACAATTTAAATAATAAAATAAGTTAATATATTCATTAAAAATAAATAATCGTTACTCTTCACTGCTGGGAAAAATGTTTTGAATTTTTTTCCTTATATCTTTAAAAAATTAAGGTTATAAAAAATGATTTTCGATGTGTATTTTTGAAATTAGTAAATATATTCAATACATATTTCAGTTAAAAAATATTAATGTTACCTTTCAACATCACCGCGCAAAGCGCGGTGCCGGTCCACTAGTATTCATAATAATAAAATTGTATGGAGACAACACCTGTCTCTCTCCAACCGTCTTTTGACATAAATAGACGGAGCTACCTTTTACAAGTACTTCGTCCAATACAAAAAGAATCTAGCCACTTACTATCAAAAACTACAAAGTTGATTAATTAAAATCTATGTATGTTTGCGGTTACTATTCTTTTTTATATATATATATAAAAACCAAATGCATATTTAGTAATAAGTAGGTACTCAATTTTATTCGATGTATATATTTGCCGTCCAATTCAATACTTGTAATCATTTTTTCTATTGACTTTTTTACAAAATAAATTAAGTTGAACGAAAAAACTTTTACAAGATAAAGGTCCAATCGGTCGTTAAGAAGTGAAAAATACATCTGCCACTGCAAGTGAATCCCGTGTTCTTTTGATAAAGAAAATCGGATTTAAGACGATGAAAGCCTTTCTCGGGTCTAAATCAACCACACATGACATAAAATCGAATCGAGATATGAAGTTCGAACTTCCGCGATTCGCCAACCCAACTTGATCAACAGAATGCAGATTAAAATTATCCCAATATATAATCAAGACGCTACATAACAGACTACAATTATTAAAACCCGACACAACTCTTTCGAACACATCGGTCATATGTGCTTCTCATGGACAAATTTGTTCCTCTGAGTTTATCATCAAAATGCCATGCTCCAACTAGAAAAATATCTCCTACAACTATTTTTAGAGCTGCACATGGAGCAATCGCGACCGATCGCGACTAAAGTCGCCAAAATCGCGACTGTACACGTCGCGATGCGTCGTGGCGTGCCTGGTCGCGATGCGTCGCGACGTGGTCGCGATTTAGCGAGGAAGGACCAAAAAAAAGGGTGCGGCAAAAGTTATTTTTTGTTTCCAATGTTTAATTTTATTAGTTTTTATCCGAATTTAAGTATTAAATTATGTAAACTTATTATTTAAACTTTATTTATTTCAAAATTAATATTTTAGTATGTTATTATTGTGTAACATATTATTAATTTTAAATTATAAGTTAATTTTTAAGTTGTAATATATGTTAATAAGTATGTACGTGTACCATATTAATAATTATTAAAATTCTAAAACAAATAAGTAAATATGATAAAACAAGATATTAAAAAAAAAGTTGTATTATTCATTGTGAATATTACAATATGGTGGAAGAAGTTGTAAAAATTCAGTGTAAATATTACAAGATGCCTCACTAAAACCTCTCTCGTAAAACCCTCCTTAGGGACATAAAACCAAGAGAGGAAAGAGCACATCATATTGGCGTTTACATTGCGTCACTCGGGGAACCAGTCGTTAAACCTTTGCGTCATAAGCTCTAGCTCGGTTGGCTCGGTCCGTTGGGCGATGGTGGGGTTGCGGAACATCCAATCGTTCAACACCACCCTTGTAGAAATTGGGGTTGCAAATTCCTGGCCGCCCTTCGACCCCCGGAACTACCGCCGCTTCTTCGAGACATAATGATAGAACTTTAGGAATTTAGAAAATTGGAACTTTGGAACTTTAGAACTTTGGAACTTTGGAGATTGAGAGTGGAAAAAACTTGGAGAGTTGAGAGAATTTGAGAGAGAGTTGAGAGATTGTTGGTGAGGAAATGAGGGAGGAAGAGGTGGTATTTATAGGGTTTTAGGAGAGGGTGGGGTGGGTGAATAATTATTGTGGTGGGTGAAGTGGGTGAATAATTGTGAGGAGAAAGTGGGTGAAAAAATTTTGAAATTTGAAATTTTAGGGTTGGAATTCGAGTAAAGTGGGTAATAATTGTGGTTGGGGAATAAATTTCGGGTAAAAATTGTGTTATTTTCGCCACCAACAAACACAACTTTTCACTCCCCTCGGATCGATGACGTGGCGTAATCTCAGCCACACGATCAACCCCTCGGATCGATGACGTGGTCGTCGCGACTCGCACTCCTCGTCGCGACGAATCGCGACTTTTGCCGCCTGCGTCGCGACGCGTCGCGACTCGCACTGTAGGCGTCGCGACGCGTCGCGTCGTGATTGGCGACGAATTGTGCACAGCTCTAACTATTTTCTCGGGTGACGAAAAGAAAAAGAAAAACACAAAGCCGTACGCCTTTCGTAAAGATTTACACAAGGCAGTACTATCTGTAATAATCAATACTGGGTTTAACTATTAGAAGTCATCTAAAAATCATTTATAACAAACACGTTATTATTACTGTTTGCAGCTAAAGAAAATAGAAATTCTCCAAACCCTAATGAATAAGGAAGAAGATAAATAGTTAACAATATTCTTTACAGGTAAAAAGAGAGAGCTCATTTTTACAACCCTAGTACGAGGCACAAGGATGGTGCAACTTCAGGCGAGGACTCAATAAGGGGCGGGGAAATCATTCTGTAGCACCAACAAATGCAGCGTTTAGTCCCAAGCTCGTAGAAGCCATGACTGACACACACTATGGCTACAAAAAAAAAAAAAAAAAAAAAAAAAAAAAAAAAAACAAGCGGATGAAGTCAAACAAAACCCCAGCAGTTTCCGAAAAATCAAACCGGAACCGGAAATCAACAAAAGAAAATGGAAGTGTTAGGTTGTGGTTTGCCACACGTCTAGAATAATGCGAATCCAAAACTAAAGTTCATTTTTGGGTAGGAATTTTTACACCGGTCGGGCAAACTGTTAAATTTCCGAGTCCAATTTTCTCTCTTTTAAGAGACATGAAGTTTGTGAATGACTTTTGGCTCCTTTCATTAGCTTAAGCTCTCTAGTACAACCTAATAGGCCAGACCGAACCCGACTAAAATAAACTTCTAAACATATTAACCAACCATGACATAACTAAATAATTCAAACGACATAACAAAATAATCTAAATAATCTAATCACGCTACAACTAAAACTAAATAAAAACTAACAACTCAAACTCAATACCCTAATTACTTAATTAAGTAATGACACTTATTTTGTAGTTAGGCGTGTAACAAGGTCAAAGTTTCTTTCTTCATTTATTCTCTATTCTCTCTCCTACTATATACAAGTTCGAGTCCTACTACGTATAAACAAAAACAAAAAAAGGACACTCACCTTACCAAAAAAAAAAAAAAAACAAGCATAAAACTAATGTTCTTGTATATGTCACTGCAATCCTAGATTACTAATTTACTGAGGTTTTTTTACAGCTAAAATAACACTGTTATTGTTTTTTCCCTTGCAGAAAGGCATTAACCAGTTTTTTTTTTTTTAATCTCGACCTCACGCAAATCGTGTTTCAATATTGAATGAAACGGAATAGAAATACTTCAGAGAAAGAATAATACATCACGAGTCACAACATCTAGCAAACCATGTCAAGAATAGATCAACCCGTCTATTCCTAGTGTGCAAGTTCAAACTTTGTCAGACACCATTCCTGCCAGTTAACTACCTAAATGAATTTTTTTTAATAATGTTACACGTAATAAACTAGAAATTACTAAACAAACTCACACAATGATGAAACTCTTTAAAAAAATCATATAATCAAATAAACTCACTTTCTAGAAGATCTAAAGTTCACTGTAGTTGCGCCATACTGCACGGAATTCTTCACGGAATGTATTAAGGCGAGCTTTCATGTTGGGTGTTCTGAAGCTTGCATGTAGTATCGTGGCTAAGGATTATTAAACACAAAAAATAAAAATCAATTAGTGAAAAGGGGCAAAACAGTTAAGCGTGAAAGAATTAAAAAATGTCTATTTTATAAAATGGATGAATAATTCGTTGTAAATGTTGCAATCTTATGAAAAAACAGTTCTAAATTATTTTCTACAATTACAAGGTTAAGGTATGTAACCTCATCCAGATACAATTTCTGTATCCACATTAATATTATGTTCTTAATTTGACTGTTCTATCTCAATCCATTTTTCCTAACCGATCTATCTCAGTTCATTTGAAATTAAAAAAAAAAAAAACTTATGGAAACATGTTGTACTCAATATGACTCAATAAAATAAATGAGTTTGAGCAGTTCACATACCCAAAAGTCCGATCGCCAATGCCCATAGAACAGTCAATAATCCAGCAGAGACAAACCATAGAAGGAAACTCGCTGCAAAAGAGAGATTATATGTGTTAAGTAAATAAGAAAACTGTATCTAAAATTACTACACATTTGCAGAAGATATATAGAAAACATAAAATTATTTTCGATACCAGAAAAGAATATCAAAGCAAAGACCCAACGAGGGCGACCACATATGTATATCGCTCTTTTCGCAGATGGACGACCACGTATTACAGGCCTGCAATTCCATTAAACTATCTGATAAGCACGAAATTTGACATTGTAGACGAAATATGAAGTTAAGTTTCAATGAGCTTTATATCGTTAATTATGGAGCTAACAAGAAATTACATTGGTAATAGTTTAATCTATATTTCGTAAGTTCAATAAATTAAGTTGTAGTCTTGTAGATATTCTTATATTGAATAAAATATTCTGAAATTCCCAAAAACCCCATACATTAATTAGCCACATTAAGAAATAAGCATACGTACGTGAGAGGAGGCCGCATCTTTGCAGCCAAATGCGGAGAGAATTGCCTCACAGTTCTTGTCACCTTCTCACTAAAAGTACCTGCGAAGCTGTTGAAATAGTCTTCCCCGTCAAAAAGAATAAAATGAAAATAAATATGTCGAAGTAATACTGCAGTATCATCACAGTAAGGCGCTACGTAACCAAAAAACCCGGTAATGGTTTACCAAAACCACGAATCTAACTGGATCCGTTAACTGATACCATTTTTACTATGAGTAACATTTAATTTCAAAGATATGACTGTATTTCACTAAGAAATATGTAATTAACTATAACCAATTTAACAAAATGCCTAACCAGTGCCAGTTCAACTGAATTCTAATTGAACCAAACCGAGGGCAAACGAAATAAACCAGAGTAAGAATTAAAACCCAGTATACCGAGTAATAGACAATACAGAAAGTGGTCACAACCGAACCGTTGAGCTTCGGTTTCAGCCACCTTAAACTCTAGACTAATAATTAAAAAACCCGTCTTCCTTGCGATGCAAAAAGGCATTTTGGGAACATTACCAACAAAAAGTAAATTGACAGTTTAAAAGTGACAACAAACTCAGAGCACACAAGCAGTAACATGGCTTACCTGTCGTTGAGAAAAGCGATACTAAGAGCTGTCAGGAAGGCAGCCAGAAGCGCTAACGGTCGCCGCAGAAACCCCATTCCTACAGTTGATGGGAGACAGAATCGATCATCAGTCATGAATAAATCATCACCAGAGAACACTTGTTTTTCAAACTCACCAAGAATGACGATGATCATCAGGAAATAGTTGGTCCGGTAACTGCATACAAGCGATCGAAGGTAGCTTTAGTCGCATTACTCAATTCCAAGATCGAAAAAAAGCCAAGAAAAATCGCAGTCTAGGGTTTACGGATTCGATTTGCTAGGGCGATTCATCCATCCGCAATGGAGAATGAAAGGAACGAGGATACAAATCGCAAGAGAGGAAGATGAATTACTAGTAGAGATTGCATTTGAGGCGGCTGTTCCACTTGGCGTAGGTTCTGGGGAAAGTGAATCTGGAGAAGAATTCCGGCAGCGGGCGCGGCGGCGAGGACCAGTCAACCTCGCGGAGCGCGTCGACGAGATCCTCCGCGGTGACGTTGCTCCAATCCATGGCGGATCGCACAAGTTACAGAGCAGGAACACGCTGAGATTATGGAAGATGATGATTCTTCGTCTTCTGTGAGAGAAAATGGAAAGGAATGTGTCGATGAGGGATTTTGGTCTTGTGGAGACTTCGAACCGAGTACTTGCTATTTATTATTAATATTATTATTATGTCATAAATTAAGGGAAAAAAAAGGTCAAAAAGAAGGACAAAAGACTGTCTGAGCCCGGGTTCGAACCGGGGACCTCTAGTGTGTGAGACTAGCGTGATAACCGACTACACCACCCAGACGATCCGTCAACTAGTTCGCTAAACCAGTAATTTATACATAAGGATTTTTATAATTAAAATTTTAACAATAATTTTAAACCTTAAACATGAAATGCACATATGTGGGCAGTAGTGAACTAGAACCGGTCAACGAATTTAGTCGTCAGTTACAGTATTATACACAATAAAATTATATGTAATTATAATAAATTTAATTTAATTATTTTATATGAACTATGTTGGTTTACCCGTTAGTTATCGTTTGATCCAAAAATAATATCGGTGAATTACATGTTGGTAAACCCATCGGGTATCGAAATCTACTGGTAAATTAGTAGAATCGAGTCATCGGCAAACCCGATATGTGAAACCATGGTACAAACCGACTAACAATATGAGCGAGAACATGAAATAGAAAAATAGGTATTGGTATATATACTACTTCTCTTCCAAACATCTTTTGTTACAAACAACCGGATGTTTGTCTCCCAAGAGAAAGAGATGATGTTCAATTTAATGTTATGAACAGAAAATTCAAATAATAGTCAACATCAGTGGTCAACGAGAGCCAAACGACTTATTCAGATCTCCAACTCCAAAAGGTTTGCCTAGCTCTTAAACAAGTAAAAGAATGGAAGAACAACGTTGTCACTCACGGTGGATTGTTGTTGGAGAGAATAAAATTCAATAGTTGTCCAAAAAATATTATCACTTTTTACCTCATGTCTCCAAGAGATGTGCGAGTTTAATGAGTTTAATGATAAAAGATACAGGAGGATAATTGTTAGCCGCGAAAAATGGATCTAACACTAAAACTAGTGCGTAGTTCAATTTTGGGTCGGCTCGTGCGGTGGTCAAATGAGGCGAATTCTCTAACTCTTTGTCTCCAATGTCGCCAAAAAGTGTTTTCAGATACTCTATCTTTAAAATCATGTTCCCGAGCGAATCCTCCTTGTTCCGAAAGAAGCGGGAAAAACTTCACTCCCAAACCATCCTGAAAAGAGAAGAAGACGCGCATTTACTTCCATTCCCGAGCGAATTCTCCTTGTTTTGAGAGAAGCCAAAAAAGACGGCACTCTCAAGCTAAGATCAAAGGACTATGCCGTTTTTGGAATTCGCCCTCGAGGAGGGAGAGAGAGAGAGAGAGAGAAATAAAATGTGCCTTTACTTATGTTTTCGAGCGAATACTCCTCGTTTTCAGAGAAACAAAAAGACGCTACTCGCAAGCTAAGCTCAAAGGAGTGCATCGTTCCCATATTTCGTCTCTGAAGATTGAGAAAAATGTGAACTTAAAGTAGGGCGGAGAGGGAACCTCCGGCACTCACTCCGACACTTATCATTAGTCGGGTTTTCAAAAGGTCGACAGTATTTGCAAACAAAGGTTATAATTTATAGAGAGATTCTATATTTGCTTTTGAGCTTGGGAACATTTAGTATAATTTTGGCATGAATCAGCTTGAGAGAACTTACCCACAGTGTAGAATGACCTTTGGTATTTATAGGAGCGGGTGACACACATTAGAGGGGCAAAATTGGTCATTTGGGACTTTAGGCGTGCGCTTCTTGAAGCACGCTTAAGCGTTTTCAAAAACGCGTAAAGTGTGTGTGCTTCTCCGGAGATGTGTCTTTCGAGAATGTGTTGGCACGTTTCCTAAGTGTGGTTTTTGAGTTCCAGGTGTACGTTTTATTGAGTTTTCCCGTTGTTGGTTATGAGTTGACTTTTATGGTTTTTAATTCGGGTTTGACTTTTGAGTGGGTCAAAGGATAACCATGTTTCTAGACTATTCCATATATTAAAACTTTTTTTTTGTGTGTGTGTGTTTTTTTTTTTTTGTGTTTTTTACTATTTGTGATCACTGATGATGCTGGATTTCATCCCATGCCCAAAAACGACATCGTATTTAAGAACTACACACATTCCTGAAAACGACGTGCTTCGGAACAAGAATCCAAAAGGATTGGGCCTCAAAACAAATTTGGAGGCCCAAAGGGCAACTCAACACGACTGGCCCATCAAGACTCGCCCCGAAGCTCATTCAACCAAGGCCAAGTCACCGCGAAGACCAAGCCCACGAAGACCAAACAGCCTTCCTAAAGACTAAGCAACCCCGAAGACCAGGCATACTCACCATCCATTGACCAGTCCGAAATCCTCCACGTAGAAAGGCATCAAATACCACGTCGTCAAGATTTTACACGTGGTGGTCAGAGAGAAGGCGAGGAGACACCCAGTCTACTAGCGGTTGCTAATTTATAGGAAGTATACGTTGTAAAACAGGCTATAAAAAGGCCTACGAAATAATCCAATAGACAATCATATCGTTCTACACTTTTGCACTAGCTATTCATTCTGTATTCATCTTACTATCGATCACATATACAAGTTCCTGATAATTGCTTAGTTATTTACAAATTTATCATCTCGTGTCTTTATTCACCGAAATAGGTTTTATCTCGTAAAGTTAAAATCCTTCATCGTATTCATCATAAACAGAGTGCTATCACTTTGTGACTTTGGTCGTGATTATTTACATCAACAGTTTGTCGCCGTCTGTGGGAAATCTTTATAGATTCCTACCCAACCAAGTTCCCAGCAAGCAAACGCACGAATGGCAAGTGGAACATCCAACGGAAACCCCACGGGCAACCCCTCGGATACCGCAGCGGATTACGCCGTAAAAGCCATGCTAGAAACCATCCTCAAGCAGCTCGAGGAGGGCGCAGAATCGAGAAAGGATTTCCAAACAAAATTGGAAAGCCTTTCTCGGAAACAGCCCCAAATCGAAGGGACATTGACCGAAGCAGTCAGTTTGATGAAGGCTCAATATTCATCGGCACCTCGGAGAGATCTCGGACGGGGAAGAACTCTAGATTTTTCCGGCATCCAGGTCACTCCGGGACCAACCGAGGTGGAAAACACCCCAGACTTAATAGAAGGGAAAAATCCCACCACGGGCCCACAAGGGCCTGAAGACTGCGGGGTCGTTACCGGCCGCACTCCGACTGGACACCCCGGCACCGGATTAGGAGCGATCCAATCCAACTACGGTGCACCAAACCAAACCGACGATTTCGGATTCCGGACCCCTCCTAGGGCGAATCGGAGTGCCGAGATGCAAGCTCCCCAGGCACCAATGCGCCCGGGCTCTGCGCGGATAGGGAACGAAATAGCCAACCCGATACGCATCCGGGAGGAGACGCCTCCTATGGCAGAACGGGATGCTACTTTGAACGACAAGGACAATCCTTTCGTTTACAATCCCAATCTTCCATTCCCGACATGGCTCAAAGAACTTGAATCCACGATAGAAAAGGTACAGTCCGAGGTGAAGGCGGTGAGCACAAAGGTTCACCACGCCACCTCGGCGGCTCCCGAAATAGGTCGCCTGGTTCAAGAATCCACGAGTACACCATTCACCTCGCTGATCACTAACGAGAAAATCAGGGATATCGGATGGGTCAACGTCCCGCGTTACGACGGAAAGACCGACCGAGAGCATATATACGGGCATTCTACATCGCAATGGGGAGAGCCGATCTCCAACCCTACCAACAAGATGCTGGATACTGCCAAATATTCGCCGAGCACCTCGTGCAGAATGCACTCGACTGGTTCTCAAGGCTGCAAGCAGCCACAATCAACTCGTTTGATCAGCTGACAACACTGTTCTTGAAACATTTCTCTATGTTCATCGAGACGGAGACCACGGTGGCACAACTCTACGCACTGCAGCAAACAAAGGACGAGCCACTACAGAACTTCATAGCCAGGTTCAAGGACATGCTATCACGCCTCAGCGGAGTAAGCGACAAAATAGCGATTGCGGCTCTGACCGCGGGGCTGTGGTACAAGTCAAAATTCAGGCAGGATATCTGCGTGAACTGATACACCTCAATTGAGCACCTGATGCACCGCGGAAGCAACTGGATCCGAGTCGAGGAGGAGAGAGCGGCCCTCGCCGCAAAGTTTGATCCGACCCCGTCGACGCCTAAGTTCAACAACACTCCGAGACCACCGCGGGATTCCGGCCACAACAAAGGAAACGGGCCCCACCGAGGTAACGCACCTCATCCTAAGCGAAGTAACCTCCCCCCGGGCTACGTCATGAACTCGGAGAAAGACGAGGTCAACATGGCCCAAGGCAGCAACGCAATGCCTCAATCAGATCTGTGGCCTAAAGACCCGAAGGCCTACTGCAAGTTCGACAAGGTCTTCGGGCATGCAACGGCCCAATGCCGCAAGCTGCAAATGGCCCTAGCGAAAAAGTTGGAGCGAGGCGAGATGAGCGACCTCGACATCGAGGCCCTAAACCCAAGGCTACAAGGAAACACAAGCCCGGAAAAAGATCCGGCAGCCTCGAAGAAGAGGAAGCACAAGAAAAACCGAGCTCCCCCGCCCGGGGAAGCCCCTGACACCCCCTTTGAAAAAACGGGAAAACAGGTCAACGGCGTCGAAGACAGCAACCGAGAGAAAAAAATCCCAAGTCATCAACGTGATAATGGGAGGATCTCAATACTGTAAGCCATCGATCAACTCGATTAAGGCACACCAACAAAGAGTGCAGTCAGACGCACCTCGTTAGATCTCGCAAGAGCCGGAAGCCCTAATCACATTCAAGGAGAGCGAAGCTCGAGAGCTCGCAGGGCCACACGACGACGCGTTGGTCATAACCCTGAACATTGCAAACTGGGAAACTAAAAGGATTCTCATCGATAATGGAAGCTCCGCGGACGTAATTTTCCTGTAAACTCTAATCCAAATGAAAATAAGGTCAGAGGAAATCAATCGGGAAAAGATCCCACTCACCGGATTCAGCAGTCACTCCGTGAACACCGTAGGAGAGATCAAACACCCCGTAATGGCGAGAGGAGTAAACACGACAACCAAGTTCTTGATCATCGATTGCCCGTCGCCATATAATGCAATCCTAGGAAGACCATGGCTGCATGCCATGAGAGCGGTGCCGTCGACATATCACCAGAGTTTGCAATTCCCGAGCGATGAGGGAATCAAAGAAATCCGAGGTGACCAAGCCATGGCGCGGAGATGCTACATGAGCAGCTTTTTGCTCGCCAAGCAAAGCACGGTGAATCAGGCATAGCAATTACAATATCCACGAATAAACGAGGTGAAAAACACCTAGGAGGAAGACAACGACTCTCCGACAATCGAGATGGTGCGACAAGTCCCCATCGATGACAAAAACCCCGAAAACACTATCGGGATCAGAAGCGAGCTGAAAGGCGAAATCCTCAAGCGACTCATCAAGTTCCTAAAAAGGAACAAAGAGTGCTTCGCTTGGTCCCACGAGGACATGCCAGGAATCAGCCTAGAAATCATCTCGCATCAGCTCAACGTTGATCCAAGCTTCAAACCAATCAAGCAAAAAAGACGAAAGCTAGCCCCGGACCGTTCCAAGGCGGTGAACGAGGAGGTCAAAAAAATCCTCAAGACGGGATCAATCCGCGAGGTAAAATACCCCGACTGGCTGGAAAACACGGTCGTGGTAAAAAAGAAAAGTGGAAAATGGAGGGTGTGCATCGACTTCACCGACATAAACAAGGCATGTCCAAAAGGCAGCTTCCCGCTCCCATACATCGACAAACTTGTCGAGGCGACATGCGGACACGAGTTGCTTTCCTTCATGGACGCCTTTTCTGGCTACAATCAGATCATGATGCACCCTGACGACCAAGAAAATACCTCGTTTATAACTGAACGAGGGATCTACTGCTACAAGGTAATGCCCTTTGGGCTGAAGAATGCCGGGGCAACTTACCAACGACTTGTGAACAAAATGTTCTCTGAATACCTCGGAAAGACCATGGAAGTCTACAATGACGACATGCTAGTCAAGTCCAAACATTCTGAGGATCATATCACTCACCTCGAGGAATGCTTCGAAATGCTAAAGAAGTACCAAATGAAGTTGAACCCCTCGAAGTGTTCATTCGGAGTGTCATCGGGAAAATTCCTCGGGTATCTTGTCACACAACGTGGCATCGAGGCGAACCCAGACAAGATAAACGCCCTGCTGAAAATGCCTTCACCTCGCAGCGTGAAAGAGGTTCAACGGCTAACGGGGCGGATCGCAGCCCTAAACCGATTCATATGAAGATCGACCGACAAATGTCTTCCTTTCTACAAAATGCTGAAAGGAAACTAAAAGTTCGAATGGACAGACGAATGCGAACAAGCTTTTCAAGAACTGAAAAAGTATTTGTCTACCCCACCAATACTGGTCAGCCCGGTTACCGGCGAACCACTCTTAATTTACCTCACAGTAACTACCCACGCGGTAAGCAGCGTGCTCGTCAGGGAAGACCGAGGTGATCAAAAACCTATCTTCTACACCAGCAAGTCACTATAAGACGCGGAAACTAGATATCCCACCATGGAGAAAGTGGCATTCGCCTTCGTCACCACGGCAAGAAAACTAAGGCCGTATTTCCAAGCACATACCATCATGGTGATGACGCTACAGCCACTGCGATCGGTGCTACATAGTGCAAATCAGTCCGAAAGGTTAACGAAGTGGGCAGTAGAACTCAGCAAGTTTGACATCGAATATAAGATAAGAACGTGCGCCAAATCGCAAGTCTTAGCTGGTTTCGTTGTAGAACTAAACACCGGGAAACCGGAAGACAAATCAATGGACGAAGCACGGACACAGAAAGTAGATGGCTTCTCGAACCAAAACGGATCAGGAGTAGGAATTCACCTCGTCACCCCAAGCGGCGAGGTGATCAAACAATCTTTCTGCCTCAACTTCAAGGCCTCGAACAACGAAGCCGAATACGAAGCCCTGATCGCCGGCCTCAAGCTAGCACGAGCAATGGGGGCACGAAATGTCAAAGCTTACTCCGACTCAATGTAGGTAACAAGCCAAATAGCCGGGGACTACGAAGCAAAGGATCAAAGAATGAACGCCTACCTAACGGTGGTAAACAAACTGATCAACACATTCGACAAAGCCGAGATAGACCAGATCCCGAGGAGCGAGAACGCACAAGCCGACGCACTTGCAGGATTGGCATCCACCTCGGACCCAAAAGTAAAACGAATCATCCCAGTAGAAACAATAGATGCACCAAGCATCGATTTAACAGTCCACATCATCGTACTTGGCCCGGAAGACTGGAGAACTCTAGTAGTCAAATTCCTACGAGGTGAAGAAACACCCCGGGATCGACAAGAAGCCAGAAAACTAAGAGCAAAGAGTTCGAGATTCTGTCTAATAAACCACACGCTTTACAAAAGAAGTTTCAGCGGACCATACCTCAAATTCTTGGGGGAAGACAAAGTGAAGAGCGTCATCCATGAAGTACACGAGGGAAGTTGCGGAAACCATTCCGGAGGAAGATCCCTGGCCAAAAAAATCACAAGACAGGGATTCTTCTGGCCCACCATGTTGAAGGACAGCGAATCACAAGTGAGGAAATGCGATGCGTGCCAAAGGCACGCACCAACCATCAGACAACTCGCATTGAAGTTGTCCTCGGTCACAGTACCGTACCCATTCATAAAATGGTCGATGGACATTGTCGGACCAATGCCAGCGGCCAAAGGACTAACAAGGTTCCTATTAATAGCGACCGATTACTTCACAAAGTGGGTCGAGGCCAAGGCATACGCACACATAAAAGACGTAGACGCGGAAAATTTTGTGTGGAAAAACATAGTCTACAGATATGGACTCCTGAAAGAGATCATCGCAGATAATGGACCACAATTTATCTCTAGCAGATTCAAAACTTCTGCGCCACGCAAGGAATCTCTCTTAACACCTCGACCCCGAGATATCCACAAGGAAACGGACACTCCGAGGTGGAAAACCAAACGATAATCGGCGGGATCAAAAAGAGGTTAGACAGCAAAAAGGGGAGATGGCCCGAAGAGCTAAACGGGGTGTTGTGGGCATATCGAACCACACCTCGTCGAGCCACCGGAGAAACACCCTTCACGCTGGTATACGGATCCGAAGCGATGGTACCAGCCGAAGCGGAATCACTAAGTCTAAGAGGAGAATTTTTCCCGGATCAACCAGATGAAAACGAAGAAATGCTAAAAGATCAGCTCGACTACACCGAAGAACGAAGAGAAAGAGCTTTGAGCAGAATCGTAAACTACCAAAGGGTAATAGAAAGATACTATAACTCAAAAGTTCGACCTCGTTTGTTCAAGGTAGGAGACCTGGTACTTCGCAAGGTGTTTCAAAACACCTCGGAATTAAACCCTGGAAAGCTAGGTATAAAATGGGAAGGACCATACATCGTGTCCGAAATAGTAAAACCCGGCGTGTACAGACTGATCAATTCAGACGGACTGAAAGTCCTCCAAAGTTGGAACACCCAACACCTAAAAAGATATTATTCTTAATAGGATAAGTATCCCCTCGAACTACGTAGTGGCTTAATCCCGGAAAACTTGGGTACGTAGGTAGTCTACCATAGGTACAGCCCGACCCTTCCCAAATTCAATAGATCACCTTGATCAATTCCTATTTCTTCTTTAATAACACCCCCCCCCCCGGGGACGAATTGACAACACCCAGGTCGGACTACCGACCAAAAAAGTTGTGCATATCCTGAACAGGAAATCTAAAAGCACACAGGTTGGACTCCCAACCAAAAAAGGCGAACATTGTCTCGAACCCTAGCAAAGTGGAGCAAAAGCAATAACAAAAAAATGGGAATAAATTCCTGAATCGATCAGTTCTCCTCATCAACTTCATCGTCCTGGCCCCCAGCCTCCTTCTCCTCCTACTCATCTCCCGCGACCCCGCTCTGGCCAAGCCCGACATCTAGGGTGTCCTCCACACCAGCGACAGCATCGAGGTCCTCTTCCTGGATCTTTTCGACGAAGAGAACGTGGTCACGGCGCTTGTCCGAGGTGTAGGCAAGGCGAGACGAGGCAAAACTTGAGGACGGAGAGGGTCCGGAGCCGGCGGCACGAGGCGGAGCACTACCTGGGAAATGAAACCCATCACTATCACTCTACCAAGGATCCCTAAGCACGTGGCTGCTCTGAAAACACCAAGGAGAAAATTCAGACATTTACATTGAGATCCCTGGGCAGAGGTGAATTTCGCGAGCTTAAGCCCAAGCTTGGCAATGGTATCATTGCGGCGCTCTATCTTCTTGTTGAGCTTTTCAGAGTTCTTCTGCACCGCGAGACGAGCCGCCGAGATCACCTCGCTCTTCGCCTCCTGGAGCTCCTCGGTCGCCCTCAGCAGACCTTCGCGAGTTGCCTTCAGACTCCGCTCAAGCGCCTTGACTCTGGCCACTTCAGACCCTGGAGGGACCGGCAGTCTCGGCCGTCTCTTTCTGAAAATCAGCGTCTAGCCTCGACGAATACAGATTCTCTTCTGCATTGCAAAGTTTTTCTTGAATATCCCGCACCTCTTTTTCTATTCCAGCAAGCTGGGACTCAACCTCCTTTAAACGCCCGCCGGAGCCCGCCTCGGTGACCTCAAGCTTCAGGGCCTCCACATCCTTTTCGTACGCGAGAACCATCTCGTTCATCGCGGTCAGAAACTGTAAACAGGGATCACGAGGTGAGAAACACCTCGGTATACGAATACCCCCATATCGAAATCACGAAAGTTATCTTGACGCCATTATGCACCGCCTTCTCGTACTCCCTGCCATGCGAGAGGGAGAGCACATCGAGGGGATGACCACGGCGAGCCGAACTGGCCACGAAGCGCGAGGATGCCCGGGGAGAATCGACCAGAGAGTAGGAGCTAGCAAACCCAATAGAAATTGACTGAGTACCCGGACGGCCTCCAGACCCCGATCGACTGCTACCTCCCTCCCGGGGCATCGGAGCCTTCAGTTTCTCATCTTGGCGGCGAGGGGGCGCGACATACTCTGAAGGGTTTGACCGCGTTGACCTAGTCTGACGCTCCGAGATCACCTTCTCCCTTTTCGGAGGAACCACGTTCACCTCGGCGAGCTCGGGAGAACGGTCGCGCTTCTCCGAACGAGGTGCAACATCATCCGGTGACCTCGCAGGAATAACCACCTCTTCGAGGCCCGCTTCAGAGCGCGCCCCAGCATCGACCGCCACATTGCCCTCCAGCTTGACGCGTCAAGAGGACTTAGCCTCCTGCGCCTCCAACGAAGGGTCCTCGGGGGTCTCATCGGTCTCCGAGGAAACGTGGTAAATGACCTGACCGGGCTCCTTGCGACGCTCAGGGGATGAAGGCTGGCTGCTAGAGGACTTCATAGACTCCTCGGGCTCTGCGGGACAAAAAAGACGAGGTGATAAACACCTCGGAAATATTCAAGAAAACACTCCGTAAAGAGGAACATGAAACGTACCCAAGGCGGACAGAGGGGGAACAGAAATCGGCTGGCCCACGTCGGTCTGGTACTTCCAATAGCCCGAAATACGGATCCTGGCAACCGGAAACTCGCTCCAGTCCACTCCGCCCTTCGGGATCAGCGTCTTCTTGAGACCACGGAACTCGGATCGGCCTCAGGCACCACGATCTTGGGCGCTGAAGAAAAACCAAAAGGATAAATGATTAAAAAGGAAATACAAAATTTCTTTATAACAATCGAACATCTAAGACAAGCCGTCGGGGCCCACCAGGGCCCGAGCTCCATCTTGGAGGCTTCAAGGAGTCAGGGCGACTGTCCCTCAAGAAGAAGAACTTCTCCGTCCACCCCCGCGGACGTCGGGAGTTCCTTTGAGGATCCTCCCCAGCCTCCCGTTTAGAAAGAATCTTCCCAAAGATTTCCCAGCGCCTTTGGGATAATAAAGGCGCACGAGGTCCTCTGCGGTGAGAACCACCCTATTCTCCCACGATAAGACCCCTAGGGCCACCAGGTTCCGATAGGCATTGGGCACCAGCTGCCCAGGGCCCAAGCCAATATACCGAAAGAACTCAACAACCACCTCGGGGAGGGGAAACTCGACGCCGGCCTCGAAAAAGGCCTCATACACGCATGACCACCCCGTCCTCTCATCGAAAGCTTGATCTAGCGAGCCCGGAACCTCCGTCTCTATAAAATCAGGGACGTTGTAGAGGCTCCGGAGTTCCCGAAGGTATGCCGGAGTGATGACGGACATAGAGCTGTCAGCCGGGAGCGAATCTCCTTTTGAACCAGAAGCAGCCATCTTCGATTTCTTGAACAGAGAGAGAGAGAAAGGAAAGATGAATGGGAACGGAGGGGAAATGGGTTTATAAAACCCTTACCTTTTAACCACGATCTCCTTCCTCTCAAACGCACGATCTCCCAAGCCAACAATGATGAAAATAACTGACAAGTTAATGGGTTTGAATAACCCCATCACGCCCGAAATCAGCGTGTCAGTTGGACTCGAAGAACCCTTCTTGACCGTTGTCAAATCAGCCACATGATTGGACCTTTGCCCTCAGCGATGAATCGAAGCCCCAAATTCCACACACAACCCCAATGGCATCACGCCACCTGTCCCAGCCATGCACGAGGAAAGGTCTCAACCCAACTGAATCAGTTGCGATTCAAAATTAAACAAAATTTTCAAGCTACAAAAAATTTAAAATTCCCGCTGAATTTAATTCCTCGTCAACTGATTATTTTCAAAAATAATACAGAAGACACACGGGGGGGGGGGGGGGGAGGGGGGGAATAATAAAAAATAATACAGAAGACACTCGGGGGGGGGGGGGGGTGGGGGGGGGGATAAAATTCTCGTGAAAATAAAAAAGGCCCCCGTCAACGACATAATAGTTCACCAAGTGACAATCACTTAATGAACTGGGGGGCTCACTGATGATGCTGGATTTCATCCCATGCCCAAAAACGACATCGTAATTCAAGAACTACGTACATTCCTGAAAACGGCGTGCTTCGGAACAAGAATCCAAAAAGGATTGGGCCTCAAAACAAATTTGGACACCCAAAGGGCAGCTCAACACGACTGGCCCATCAAAGACTCACCCCGAAGCTTATTCAACCAAGGCCAAGTCACCGCGAAAACCAAGCCCACGAAGACCAAACAACCTTCCTAAAGACTAAGCAACCCCGAAGACCAGGCATACTCTCCATCCATTGACCAGTCCGAAATCCTCCATGTGGAAAGGCATCAAATACCACGTCGTCCAGATTTTACACGTGGTGGTCAGAGAGAAGGCGAGGAGACATCTGCCCAGTCTACTAGCCGTTGCTATTTTATAGGAAGTATACGTTGTAAAACAGGCTATAAAAGGCCTACGAAGTAATCCAATAGACAATCATATCGTTCTACACTTTTACATTAGCTATTGATTCTGTATTCATTTTACTATCGATCAAATATACAAGTTCGTGATCATTGCTCAGTTATTTACAAATTTATCATCTCGTGTCTTTATTCACCGAAATAGATTTTATCTCGTAAAGTTAAAATCCATCATCGTATTCATCATAAACAGAGTGCTATCACTTTGTGACGTTTGTCGTAATTATTCACATCAACAATCACCATCATATATTTTAAATAATTATAATTTGTTGAAAATGACTAGAATCATGGTCAAAAAGAGCGAAACACATGGACAATTTATAAATCCTCTCATGGAAATGCCGCTAGCTCACGAAATTTTTTAATTAGTTTCGTTAAAAATATATATATATATATCATTGAGAATTTGTGAGATTAAAAAATTTAAGAATATAACTCGTACTATTTGTGTAACGTTCCGACCTGGCGCCGACCGTTGCGTATTAAAACTTAATTACTTTATTTACTTTGAATAAAACGCTTTATTGTAAAAACTAAGAATTTTTTTTTTCGAAAACATAATCTCATTCGTTTTCCTACATACACACTTCATATTACTTGTTAGATATTAAAGCCAACATTTTCGTTTAAAACATACGCATCCGACTTGTTTATGGACGGTCATTTAAATATAAAATATTTGGTAGTATTTATAAAAAAATTAAGAACAGATTATAAAATGCATTTAAACCCGTACATTATAATTCCATATGTCGTAGATCTCTTTCAAAATTAGCTTCTATAACTATACACTTTATATTTGAAAATAATTTATGTAAATTGCCTTCGAATTTCGTATCCTTGTTCTCCCAGAAAATTTATCCCAAGGCAACAAAGGGACGTTGTGATAACCTGTAAAATATAGCTCATAAAATTATACTTTAACTTAACATTAATTTTCCAGCTAAGTCCAATTTAAAACTTCATTGTCACTGTCACTGATTATATATCTCGAGACGTGCATTACGTACGCAAATCCTTAACAGAGGGAGGAGTATTAGCCTACTCCCAAAAACATAAAATTAGTTTATCAAAACATAGGGAAACTTTTAGTGGCTTCCCAATATTACCCATAACCATATAGCACACATCGTTGTTCCATCGCGAGCCCAACATGAAAAAAAATCATGCTATAGCTTTCTTACCTACAGCGTGAACACATTTATCGTGAGCTTACGCTCAACGACTATAGACATTATCCTCACAAAAACATATGTCAATCATGCATATATGTTAATCAGGCTATGCTATGTTATTGAGTTTATTTTTGAAAACATCTCTTTCATTTTCCTTAAAGTGGCTCAACGGATTGGCCATGTCTTTACATGGTGATCACCCATACGTGTACGTGTCAATTGCACGCAGCCGCATATGGTCCAAGGGTTGCAAGGTCCCTATTACGACCTTGGGGCTTAAGCCCCCTTTATAACATGTTTATACCTCGATCGGGTGGCACGACACAAGCTTTGAAAACATTGGTTATCTTTGTTAATGAAAGTGACCCTATTCTTTTCATCATGCATTGTTTTTTTTTTTACCAATATTAACACTTGGTATGGCATGACACATTAACAGCATAGGATTCATAATAGTCCACATAATCATATCAATGTCAATGAAAGACCACACATATCAATCATTCACGCATTGGAGTCAATGCTCCCAAACATAACATATATTCATATCATGACATAGTTTATTTTCCTTCAAAAACTATTAATATTGTAGTAAGATTTGTACTCACCTGGTATCCTCGTTGCACTTCTAGATACAGCTTATCCCTATCTTCCTGTTTGATCCGACCAAACAACTTGGCAGTCTTTTAGATCTAGGTGGACATGTATACTCTACGTTGTTGGAATTCTAGGGCACTTATATTTTAATACTACTTAATTATGTATCACACATTCCTTTGTTTAAAGGTCAACGTAACAGTTTCTATTGTTAGGCATTTGCCCTAAACAATGCTTTATTTACCCATTGTAAAAGATCCTGATGTCACTCTTAATAAAGAAGGCACTTATTGTTGACGTGGTTTCGCACATCAATAGCCACAAAAATATGTGTATGAGATTTCGATTTGAGTTTGCTAAATTTTCATGGATCTTGACCTCCGCGTCGTCAATACTATGACGGCGATAGTGATAAAAAGTAACAGCAAAAACACAAGGGTTTTTTTGAAAGGTTCATCCTAATGCGGTAGTTAATTACGTCCTCTGTAAGTTTGTTGATTTGAACCACAAGTCGATTCCAAGTTGATCAAAAATATAAAAGAAAAAAACTCTAAAAAAACAAATATCAGAGACTCTTTTCTCTCAGGCGAATGCTTGCGTGCGTGAAATAGAGTTGCTGTCTTGATTTATAGGCTTCCAAATTCTGCCCGTTAGAGATTTTATAACCGTTGGTAGAAGCTCTGTTGCATAAAATCTCGCAAGTATACGAGTCGTTTCAAGTAATAAAGTGATAAATAGAGTATCGTCTCCACGAGGACTAATTTAGTGCTAATGTGATTGTCAAAATCTCAGTTTTTATGAAAATAAATGATTAAGCTGTGATTTCCGATGGTATAAAAATGACATGGATTAAACTACAACTTACAGAAAAACCCAGAATTTAAATGAGGAAAATAGAATAAAAGTGGCCGAAACGTGCAATATGGGAGATCGGAGGTTTGAGAAAATATGATCGGGATTACTAAATCACCTAAAATTCCAGTTTTACGCCTTGCTGTGAGGGTTGCTATAGCAGTTATCGAACTTGCCATCTATACTCTAATACGAAATTTCTTCCGAAAGTTTCGTAAATAAGGTTCATTAGATTTGTTTTGACATATTCCTATGCTTAAACTCATCTAAAAAAATTACAATACCAAATATAATTTGTTGTACAAGGATTTAGCTTATTCCTAAACTAATTTCCTTTGCATCATCCAAGTAAATCCACCTAAAAGTAATTTTCCCAAATTCCTTTAGATAAACAATCCCCTAAGAAAATATAGCATCACCAAGGAGATTAAAAATTAAGAACAATAAAGATGAACAAATTCTCAACACCATAGCAACAATAACAAGGTTCAAACTATCATTAAATTAAGATCCTTAGCAATCTCAATCGTGAGAGACTTAGTTCATAGCTACTCTAAACATAACATTAACTCTCAAATTAATGTAGCTAACAAACATATTGAAAGAACCGAATCCCAGAGGATAGATGAAGAGGTTTTGAGCTCCCAATGCAGCTCCAAAATCGCCTCCCAAGACTTCAGGAACTTCCGCCACATATTCTTTCCTTTTTCAGCAGCCATCACTTCCAGGTCTCCTCTTTTCCGAAAAATCCAGCTTCCTTCCTTTTCTCATGCAGCCCTAGCACGTGTCCTCCTAACACCGAATCAGCTTGTGATCCTTCATGGTTGATGACATGGCTACAAGTAGGGTGAATTTTCCAATGTGCCCCTTGTTGTTAAGCTGGAAAGTAGGCTAAATGATGCTAAGAACTCTAAAATTGCAACCAAAATCACTTAAACCTTTAGCTAATATTTTCTAACACCAAAAATGACTTCAAATATGCAAACTTTTTACAATAACACTTATGCTCATTTCTTGTCAAATATCATTAGAATGCACCGAGAAATTAACACAAGCGACATGAAAACTTTGAAAATCAACAATGATTCTAAGTTTGAAGGTGTGCTAAAATGTGAAGTTCCATAGGAATACAAGCTTTTAGATCGGCGCTTGACTAATTGTCGTCCTGACATGTGGGCCACTTCCTAAGTTAATTGCGCACTAGTGGACTTCAACTTAGCATCGTGAAAATTTGAATTCTGGCCGTGGCGAATTTCTTGGTCGGACTTCGGAGAGTTTGAATGAAGTTTTGACTCGTTCTGCTCGGATCTTTTTACTAGTGTTGCACTATTGCTCGGATTTTCTTGCTGGCGCTGCATTCCCGCTCGGGTCCTTTTCTTGTGATTTCTGCCCGGGGCGAGCTTTGGATCTTGGGTCGAGGGGCATGGTCGGGCCTGGGCCTCGTTCAATTTTTTATTGGGTTTTGATTCGTGTGTTTCCAAAAGCCCATTTGTGTATGAATAATCAATTATGTTCATAATAAGTCTTATATTACTTGGACCGTAAATTTAATTAATGACCTTAACGTTCCAAATACGGGACGGATTTACACATTAACACTTATTCTATAGTTATTTATGTATAATCAAATGTTTATCCATAGTTCATAATGGAATAAAATTGCAATTTATCACCACACCAGATTCAATGTGAGGAAGAATTGATAAATGCAAGAAATGAACTAAAATGTATCCATGATTTAATTTAGTGGGTGGGAGCCCCTTAATTCATAAAGTCATTAATGTGAGTAAATGGAGAACATCATATTCTAAATGGAGAAAATGAGTATGTGTGTCATACTCATTAAGTGCATCAAGTACAAAGTGTCTTCATGTTGGATAGGACTTGACTAAATTCTGAGAGTTGCTCAATTAAGAACGTCATTGACAACTTTAAATTAATTACAATTTACAAATTATATTAATTACAGTTTATAAATATAACATTTACAGTTTATACAAATTGATACAAATTATAACTTACATAAATATAACCTGTATAAATGTTATATAACTTAGTTACAGTTTATAAATATAACATTTATATAACATAACTTATATAAATATTAGTTATAGTTTATAAATACAACATTTATAATACATGTTCAATTATATCACTAAGCTGCGGCTAATGTACCCAATGTTTGATATTCTGCGGATTATATACTCAATGTTTATTTTTGGCGGCTAATGTACCCAATGTTTGACCTGTAAGATATTTTTGGGTTTTCTGTCAATTGACCGTTAGAAAGTTATCCTCCTGTATATGACACTTTTTGTATTTATGACATAACACACTCATTTTTTGTCCAAATTTTATGCACAACCTATGGCTGGAAAGATAAGAGATAGATCTACAACTTTGGTCTTTTAAGCTTTGTAAAATAAATTTTTCAAAAATACAAAATTTCAAGTACAAAGTAAAATTGGATATTAGTTTAATGCAAAATATTTGTTTTGAGCAAATTTTAATATACTTAATTACTTTTTATGATGAAACGTAAAAGCAAGAAGTTGTAGATAAATGTTTTATATTTCCAACAAGTGTTTATTTATATGCAAAAAATTTGAAATATTATTTCACATTACATCTTTCATATTTTTGGCATAACTCACTCTTTTTTTTGTCAAAAATTTATAAATAAACACCCGT
Organism: Parietaria judaica; assembly: GCA_954871525.1. Lineage (NCBI taxonomy): Eukaryota > Viridiplantae > Streptophyta > Magnoliopsida > Rosales > Urticaceae > Parietaria > Parietaria judaica. Next base: position 8,812,369 of record OX940868.1, read on the forward strand.
TGGAAAGATAAAAATATATCAACAACTTTTTTTTTTTTACGTTTCATCATAAAAATTCATTACGTATATTAAAATTTGCTCGAAACAAATATTTTGCATAAAACTAATGTCCAGTTTTACGTTGTATTTGATATTTCGTATTTTTCTAAAACTTATTTTACAAAACTTAAAACACCAAAGTTTTATATCCATCTCTTATCTTTCCAACCATAGGTTGTTCATAAAAATTGAACAAAAAATGAGTGAGTTATGTCAAAAATACTAAAAGTGTACATATAGAGGAGGATAACTCACTAATGGTCAACTGACGGAAAACCTAAATATATTTAACGGATCAAACATTGGGTAAATTAGCCTCCAAAAATAAATATTGGGTACATAATCCGTAGAAAATCAAACATTAGGTACATTAACCGCAATTTACCCCACTATATAATACACAATGACCCTGGGGCTCGGGCCGGGAAGCCCGAATGACCCAGGGGCTCGAGCCGGGAAGCCCGCGAATCACCTCGAGCTCGGGGCCCACGGCCTGACAGTAGCTCAGGTTCGGGCGGGTTGGGCCGAGGCCCGTGGGGTCCGCCTGAATGCATAGGACTAGTAGCAAGTATTGAAAGCAGTGGCGGATCTACGACCTAGGTAAGGGTGCCCGTGCCCCCCCCCCGAATGCACAGGACTAGTAGAAGATGTTCGACTTTCTGGATAGCTCCGACGATCTTAGTATATGCTTAACTAAACCTCCCCACCCCCCCTCTCTCTATCTTTTTTGCGTTTTCTTTCAGCCAAACATCTTCATTTTCTCTTCTGCCATTGACGCCGTCGTCGAGCTGTAAAAGTTTTTGTTTCTCCGTTCTTACGTTCTCACACGAGGAAGAAGAAGGATGATATTGTAAGTATATTACTGTTTTACCCTTAAAATATGAGGTTATTACAAATTTGCCCTTATGCTTGCATAGTTAAGTCTTGGAAGTTGGAACTTGGAACAAAACACCGAAACACGTGACAACTTTATTAGCATTTTTTTAATTTACAACAATGTCCTTGTATTTTAGAATTATTACACAAGAGTGGTAAAACTTTCCTAATATAGTAAGTTTCATGTAAATGTGTAACTTAAGACATTAAAGATCATTAGTGCATTAATGATTTCTTTATATAATTTTTTTTCTTTTATATATATATATATGAGGAGCTTTGAATTTCTTTATATAAATTATAAAATATATTTAATATAATGTATGTAGTTATAAGTAATTTTAAATTAAAGATCTGTAAACTCCTCGATAATTTATAAAATAAGATCGTAGGACGATTTTCAATTCGCATATTAAACATTATAGGATGATATAAAAGAAAATAAAATGAAAAAAATATTTATCTATATATATATCACTAGAAATTCATTATAACAATGGATAAAATAAAAAATAAAAGATGCAAAATATAGTGTCGAAAAAACCATAAATTTATATTGATATGTCGTTGAATTTTTTTTGCCCCCCTCCCCCCCACCCTACACAAAAATCCTAGATCCGCCACTGATTGAAAGTATGAATTAACGATGACAAAGGAGAGTCGTTTAGAGCGAGGGGCCCATGAACCATGCCTCATATCGTGGGCCTTTCAAGAGGGTCGGGCCTGCCTATAGCTTAGCCTCGTAACACAAGCCATGAAAAATGAGATAATTTTTCTTCCTCGCATGATTTATTTGTATCAATATATTATTTATCAAATACCTCACAATCGTAAAAAAAAATCCTTGTCGAGCCTCAAACAAAAAATATACAGTATATCTCTTTCGTATTTACAAAGATACAAATATACATTTTGTTGATGTGGGACTTCGTCCCCTCTCGAAAACGACATTGTATTGTCATTATTGGCAATAAAAGACATATAAGTTGTCAACGACACCACAGATGAAACGACATCAAAGAAACCGGATTAGGACACACGACGTAATGGGCCTAATTCACCAAGGAAAGCCTACGAATGTCAAAAAGAACTTTAGTCTTCAAACGAGTCAGCCCTCCCGAAGACCAAGCCCACGAGGACCAAGCAGCTCTCCCAAAGACTAAGCAGCCCAGAATATTAGGCATACTCTCCCTTTATTGACCAAGCCCAGAGTCCTCCACATGGAAAGAGACCAAGTATCACGTCGTCAAGACTTTACACGTTGTGGTCAAGGTAGAAGGAAGAGAGAATCAACATAGTCTACTAGCTGTTACAAAATTATAGGAAATAGACGTTGTAATTCGGGCTATAAATAAAGCCCACGAAGTGATTCTAGAGACAATCATCTTGTTCTACACCTACACTAGTTATTCACTCTGTATTCACTTTGCTATCAATTAAATATACTAGTTCCTTATTATCGATCAACTCTTTACTAGATTGTCATCTCGTATCTTTATTCATCGAAGTGGATTTTATCTCGGATAGTTAAGATCCACCGTCACACTCATCGTAAACAGAGTGCTATCACTTTGTGACAGTTGGTGTTGATTATTCACATCAACAGTTTGGCGCCGTCTGTGGGAAATCTTTATAGATTCCTACCTAACCAAGTTCCCAGCAAACAAGTAGGCAAATGGCAAGCGGAGGATCCACCGGAAACCCCTCGAGCAACCCCTCGGAGACCGCGGCGGATTACGCCGTAAAAGCCATGTTGGAGACTATCATCACGCAACTCGAAGAAGGCGCTAAGTCGAGAAAGGATTTCCAAACCAAGTTGGAAAGCCTCACCCAGAAGCAGTCCCAAATCAAGGGGACGTTGACCGAAGTGGTCAGCTCGATGAAAGCCTAATCTTCGTCAACACCACGGAGAGATCTCGGACGAGGAAGGACTCTAGATTTTTGCGGAATCCAAGTCACTCCAGGACCGACTGAGGTGGAAAACACCCCGGGCATAACGGGTGGGCAAACCCCCACCACGGGCCCACAAGGGCCTGCATATCACGGGGTCGCAATCGGCCACATTTCGACCGTACACCCCGTCACCAGATTGGGAGCAATCCAATCCAACTACGGTGCACCAAGCCAACCCAACGATCTCGGATTCCGAACCCCTCCTAGAACGAATCGGGGAATGCAGAAATGCAAGCCCCCTAGGCGCCAATGCGCTCGGGCTCTGCGCAGATCGAGAATGAAATGACTAAACCAATCTGCATCCGGGAGGAGACACCTCTTGTGGCCCTACAGGATGTCGCTCGCAACAACAAGGACAATACTTTCGTTTAAAATCCCGATTTGCCATTCCCGGCATGGCTCAGAGGACTCGAATCCACGGTGGAAAAGGTACAGTCCGAGGTGAAAGTAGTGAGCTCAAAGTTTCATCACTCCACCTCCGCGACTCCCGAAATAGATCGCCTGGTTCAAATATCCACGAGCACACCATTCACCTCGCTGATCACCAACGAGAAAATCAGTGATATTGGAAGGGTCAACGTCCCGCGTTACGACGGAAAGACCGATCCAAGAGCATATCTTCGGGCATTCTACATCGCGATGGGAAGAGCCGATCTACAACCTTACCAACGAGATGCGGGATAATGCGAGATATTCGCTGAGCACCTCGTGCAGAATGCACTCGATTGGTTCTCAAGGCTACAACCAGCCATAATCACCTCGTTTGATCAGGTGAGAACACTTTTCCTGAAGCATTTCTCCATGTTCATCGAGACGGAGACCACGGTGGCAGAACTTTACGCGCTTCAACAAACGAAGGATGAGCCACTGCGGAACTTCATAGCCAGATTCAAGGACGTGCTATCACGCCTTAACGGAATAAGCGACGAAACAACAATTGCGTCCCTGACGGGAGGACTGTGGTACAAATCAAAATTCAGGCAGGATATCTGCGTGAACCGTTACACCTCGATCAAGGACATAATGCACCGCAGGGGTAATTGGATTCGAGTCGAAGAGGAGCGAGCAGCCCTCGCTGCAAAATTCGATCCAACCCCGGCAACGCCCAAGTTCAACAACCCTCCGAGGCCACAGCAGGACTCCGGCCACAACAAAGGACCCGGGGCCCACCGAGGTCGCATCCCATCCTAAGCGAAGCAACCTGCCCCCGGGTTACGTAAAGAACTTGGAGAAAGACAATGTCAACATGGCCCAAGGCAGCGGCACGACAACACAGGCAAATCCGTGGCCAAAAGACCTAAAAGCCTGCTGGAAATTCCACAAGGTGTTTGGACACGCAACCGCCTAATGCCGCAAGGTACAAATGGCCCTGGCGGAAAAGTTGGAACGAGGCGAGATGAGCAACCTCGAAATCAAGGCCTTGAACCCAAATTTGCAAGGAAGCGTAAGCCCAGATGACAACCCGGCAACCTCGAAGAAGAGGAAGCACAAGATGAACCGAGCTCCCCAATCTGGAGAAGTCCCCGACACCCCATTAAAAAAAAGGGGGAAACAGGTCAACGAGGTCGAAGACGCCAACCAAGAGAAAACGTCCCAAGTCATCAACGTGATAATGGGAGGATCTCAGTATTGCAAGCCCTCGGTCAACTCGATCAAGGCTCACCAGTGAAATCTCCAGTCGGACGCACCTTGTCAATATTTCCAAGGCCCGGAAGTCCTCATTACGTTCAAAGAGAGCAAAGTTCGGGAACTCCCGGGGCCACATGACGATGCGTTAGTCATAACACTCAACATCGCGAACTAGCAAACCAAAAGAATTCTCATCGACAACGGAAGTTCTGCGGACGTAATTATCCTATCAACCTTGAGCCAAATGAAAATAAGGCCCGAGGACATTAACAGGGAAACGGTGCCTCTCAGCGGGTTCAGCGACCACTCTGTTAATACTGTCGGAGAGATTAAACTCCTCATAATGGCTGGAGGCGTGAACTTGACAACCAAGTTCCTGATCATAGACTTCCCATCGCCCTACAACGCGATCCTAGGGAGACCGTGGCTACACACCATGAGAGCAGTGCCCTCAATGTATCACCAGAGTTTGCAATTCCCTAGCGACGAGGGGATCAAAGAAATTTGAGGTGACCAAGCCATGGCACAGAGATGCTATATGTACAGCTTTCTGCTCGCTAAACAGAACACGGTGAATCAAGCATAACAATTACAACATCCCCAAATAAACAAGGTGAAAAACACCTTGGAAGAGGACAACGAGTCCCCAGCAATCGAAATGGTGCGAAAAATCCCCATTGACGACAGCAACCCCGAAAACACCGTTGGTATCGGGAGCGAGTTGAAGGGAGAAGCGCTCAAACGACTCATCAAGTTCTTGAAAAAGAACAAAGAATGATTCGCCTGGAAATCATGCCCGGGATCAGCCTGGAAATTATCTCGCATCAACTTTGTGTCAACCCAAGCTTCAAACCGATCAAGCAGAAGAGATGAAAGCTAGCCCCCGACCGCTCCAAAGCCATAAACGAGGAGGTCAAAAGGCTACTCAAGACGGGATCAATTCGCGAGGTGAAATATCCCGACTGGCTGGCAAACACGGTCGTAGTCAAGAAAAAGAATGGGAAATGAAGGGTGTGCATCGATTTCACCGACTTAAATAAGTCATGCCCTAAGGAAAGCTTCCCGCTCCCGCACATCGACAGGCTTGTCGAGGCAACGTGCGTGCACGAGCTAATTTCCTTCATGGACGCATTCTCTGATTACAATCAGATTCTGATGCACCCTGAAGACCAAAAAAAACGCTGGGGAACTAAAAATCATAATTGAACAGGGAATCTATTGCTACAAGGTGATGCCCTTCAAGCTAGAAAAATGCTGGGGCTACCTACCAAAGACTTGTGAACAAAATGTTCTCGGATTTCCTCGGCAAAACCATGGAAGTCTACAGAGACGACATGTTAGTCAAATCAAAACGATCGGAAGATCACATCGCCCACCTTGAACAATGCTTCGAAATGCTGAAAAAGTATCAAATGAAGCTGAACCCCTCTAAATGTTCATTCGGGGTGTCGTCAGGAAAATTCCTCGGGTAACTCATCACACAACGTGGAATAGAATCAAACCCAGACAAGATAAACGCATTATTGCAAATGCCATCACCTCGCAGCGTGAAAGAAGTCTAAAGGTTCACAGGGCGGATCGGGGCACTAAACCGATTCATATCGAGATCGACCGACAAATGTCTTCCTTTCTACAAAATGTTGAAAGAAAACAAAAAATTTGAGTGGACGGATGAATGTGAACAGGCTTTTCAGGAAGTGAAGAAGTATTTGTCCACCCCACCGATACTGGGCAGCCCGATCATGGGCGAACCACTCTTGATCTACCTCACAGTAAATGCCTATGCGGTAAGCAGCGTACTCGTCAGAGAATACTGGGGTAATCTCGTCTTCTACACCAGTAAGTCACTAGAGGACGCTGAAACCCGGTACCCTACCATGGAGAAGGTAGCGCTCGCCCTCATCACGTCGGCAAGAAAATTGAGACCATATTTTCAAGCACACACCATCGTGGTAATGACGCTGCAGCCTCTGCGATCGGTGCTACACAGTCCAAACTAGTCTGGGAGACTGACCAAATGGGCAATAGAACTTAGTGAATTCGACATCGAATACAAAATAAGGATGTGCGCTAACTCGCAGGTCCTAGCCGACTTCGTTGTAGAACTAAAGACCGAGAAACCCGAAGACGAGTCAACCGACGAAGCATGGACAGTGAAAGTAGACGGATCGTCAAACCAAAACGGATCAGGCGTAGGAATCCACCTCGTAACTCCAAGTGGCAAGGTGATAAAACAATCCTTCCACCTAAATTTCAAGGCTTCAAAAAATGAAGCCGAATACGAAGCCCTTATCACCGGCCTCAAGCTGGCACGAGTGGTGGGAGCGCGAAACCTCAAGGTTTAATCCGATTCAAAGATTGTTTCAAGCCAAATAGGGGGGATACGAGGCAAAATATCAAAGAATGAGCCCCTACATGTCCGTGGTAAACCAACTAATCAAGACATTCGAAAAGTAGAGATAGATCATATCCCAAGGAGTGAGAACGCGCAGGCCGACGCGATGGCAGGCCTGGCATTTACCTCGGACCCCGAGGTAAAACGCATCATCCCAGTGGAAACCATAGATGCACCAAGCATTGACCTGACGACGAATAACATTGAGCTCAGTCCGGTAGACTAGAGAACTCCAATAATCAAGTTCCTATGGGGTGATGACGCACCTCAAGATCGGCAGGAAGCAAGAAAATTGAGGGCCAAAAGCTCAAGGTTTTTCCTTATAAACGCACGCGTTACAAAAGAAGCTTCAGCGGGCCGTACCTCAAAGGCTTCGCGGAGGACGAAGCTAAGAACGTCATCCACGAAGTACATGAGGGAAGTTGCGGAAACTATTCCGGAGGAAGATCCTTGGCCAACAAGGTCAAAAGACAAGGATTCTTCTGGCCTACCATGCTAAAAGACAGCGAATTGCATGTAAGGAAATGCGATGCGTGCCAAAAGCACGCGCCAACAATCAGACAGCCCGTGTTAAAGGTGTCTTCAGTTACGGTTCCCTACCCATTCATAAAATAGTCTATGGATATCGTTGGACCAATGCCAACGGCCAAGGGCCTAACGAGGTTCCTACTAATAGCGACCGATTACTTCACGAAATGGGTAGAAGCCAAGGCGTACGTACACATAAAGGACATAGACGCGAAAATTTTCGTGTGGAAAGATATAATCTACAGATACAGGCTCTCGACGGAGATCACCGCAGACAACGACCGCAATTTATCTCTAGTAGATTTAAAAACTTTTGTGCTACACTTAACACATCGACCCCGAGATACCCACAAGGAAACGGGCACTCCGACGTGGTGAACCGAACGATAATTGACGGGATCAAAAAGAGGTTAGACAACAAGAAAGGAAGATGGCCCGAAGAATTAAACGGGGTGCTATAGGCATAGCGAACGATACCTCGTCGGGCCACCGGAGAAACACCCTTTGCACTGGTATACGGATCCGAGGCGATGGTACCAGTTGAGGCAGAATACTTAAGCCTAAGCAAGAATTTTGTCCGGATCAGCCAGACGAAAATGAAGAAATGTTGAAAGACCAACTCCATTATATCGAAGAACGAAGAGAAAGAGCTTTAAGTAGAATCATCAATTACCAAAGGGTAATAGAAAGATACTATAATTCGAAAGTTCGGCCTCGTTCATTCAAGGTGGGAGATTTGGTACTTCGTAAAGTATTCCTGAACACCTCGGAACTAAATGCTTGAAAGCTCGGCATAAACTGGGAAGGGTCATACATAGTGTCCGAAATAGTTAAGCCTGGCGTGTACAGACTCATCAATTCAGACGGACTTAAAGTCCTCCGAAGTTGGAACACCAAACACCTAAAAAGATATTATTCTTAATAGAATAAATATCACCCCGAACTACGTAGTGGCTTGATCCGGTAAACACGGGTACGTAGGCAACCTCATGCAGGCACAACCTAATTCCTCACAACTTCAATAAACATCTCGATCAAACCTTGTCTCTTCTTTGTTATATTTCCCCCGAAGAGGGAGCATGGGAACGACCCAGCTCTAGCCATTCGATAACAACATTGAAGCTCCCAAAAACGAGGTAAACTTCTTACAAACTTACCAAAGCACCTCGATTCATACAAGCACGTCGAGAAAAACCTCCTTAAAGCCTTTATGTCTCGGCCGCATTGACACTAAGAATCTCCTTAGACTCGATTTCAAAGTAGGGATCGCACTCACACGCCGACCTGGAAGACCCCAAAAAGAAAATGTCTACTGGATCGATCGATCGAGTTGTGCGGGAATATAAGCAAACCCAATACCGGGGTATACGAGGTAAACAAAGAAGAAAATGAAGGGCGACAAGACGAGAATTTATTGAAGGAGAAAAACATAGAGTTTCGAACAACAAAAGTCACCTCGCCAAAGCGAAGTGACCACACCCAGGTCGGACTCCCAACCAAAAAAGGTGTGAAATTCCAAAAACTAAAGCACCCAGGTTGGACTCCCAACCAAAAAAGGTGAACATTGTTTTATACTAGGTGGAAATGGAAACAGAAAAACGAAAAACAAAAGGGGAAAATCCCCGAGCTGTTTAAACTTCCTCGTCAACTTCAACATTGTGGTCCCCGGCCTCTTCCTCTTCTAGGTCGTCGCCCACAACCTCATCCTTGCCAAGCCCGACGCCTAGGGCATCCTCCACGCCGACGGCGACATCGGGGGCCTCTTCTTGTTTCTCTTCAACAAGGAGATTGGGGTCACGACGCACATCCGAGGCGGCGGCAGGGCGAGTCGAGGTGGGGCTTGAGGCCGGAGAGGGTCCGGAGACGACAACACGAGGCGGAACACCACATGGGAAATGAAACCCATAATAAGAACTCCAGCAAAGAATCCTAGACACGTAGCATCTCTGAAAACACCACGAACAAGGTTCGGGTATTTACCTTGAGACCCTTCAGCCGAGGTGAATTTGGCGAGCTGGAGCCCAAGCTTAGCGATGGTATCATTGCAGCGTTCGATCTTTTTATTGAGCTTCTCAGAGGTTTTCTCCACAGCAAGGCGAGTCGCAAAGACTACCTCACTCTTAGCCTCTTGAAGCTCCTCCGTCGCTTTCAGCAAGCCTTCCCGCGCCAGCTTCAGACTCTGTTCGAGAGCTTCGACCCTGGCTACTTCAGCCCGAAGTGACGACTCAGAGCAAGCCGCTCCCCGATTGACTAGCTGAATGTAATCATCGATGGCGTCTTGCACCGGGCCCATTTCAGTGTGAACATTGAGTGGGAGCCTATGTTTCCAGGCGCACGCATAAAGGCAAGGGCTAGTTCCGTGATCTTGTTTTCTCTGTATCGTATCTTAACTCCGTGCGGAACGGGCACGGAGAAAAAAAAAGTGTCTGCAAAGTGTAGAGGAGAAGAAGCATAATCCTAGTGCCGTGAGGGTGGTTGTAAATCACTAGGGGAACCCGTCTCCTTTAGAGGGTTCTACGTCACTCACGAGAAGGGGCATTTTTAACCCTACTTCTCTTTGTCCATTCATCATTTAGAAAGAAGTCAATTTCCATCAGCACAAAGTCCTATGTAAAGCTTAAGAGATAAATTTTTCAATTGAACAACAATTAGAATAAAATTAGTTAGAAGGCATTGCTTCCTTCAAGACGATCGACACGATGGTGGGTTTGGCAGCGAGCGGCCTACGGCCAGACCCATGAGTCACATCACTCGCCTAAAGGAAAAGGAAAGAAAAGAGCTCCCAGTTGGGGATATTCGAGGTTGTCTACGAAGGAGGCAAGGGTCCATAACTGCACAAACCACGTAAGCCAGAGGAAAGACAACTAGCCAACCTCGTCCTGAAGAGCGCGACACTTTCCACACTCTTCGGAGACTTGGGCCTGCAGCTTCTCGGCCGTCTCCTTCTGGAAGTCGGCATCTAACCTCGAAGAATATAGGCACTAATCAACTTTTCGAAGCTTCCCCTGGACGTCCCGTACTTCCTTCTCTCGAACGGTGAGCTGGGTCTCGGCTTTCTTTAGGCGCCCGTCAAACGCCGCCTCATCGTGTTGGAGCTTTAAAGCCGCGACATCCTTCTCGTAGGCGAGAACCATCTCATTCATCGCCGTCAGGAACTGCCACCAAGTAATCCGAGGTGATAAACACCTCGATAAAAAAATATCTCCGTAACAAATGGGATAGGAGTTACGTTCACGCCGTTATGGGCCGTCTTCTCGTACTCCCTACCGTGCGATAGTGAGAGTACGTCGAGGGGATGTCCTCAGCGAGCCGAACTAGCTACAAAGCGCGAGGATGCCCGGGGAGAGTCGACGAGGGAATGGGAGCTGGCGGAGTCAATCGTGATCGTCTGAACGCCGGCACGATCTCCCGATCCTGAACGGCTGCTACTCCCCTCCCGAGCTGCCGGGGCCTTCAGCTTCTCATCCTGCCGACGAGGAGGCGCGACGTACCCTTGGGGGTTTGACCTCGTCCGAGGCGCCTGGCGTTCCGGGACCACCTCTTTGAAGGTGCAACGTTCACCTCGATGTGAGGGCAGCGTCATAGGGACAACCTCGTGGAAACAAATTTCCCTTCATTGCCCGCATCAAGACATGCTTTGGCATCAGGCACCACTTCACCCTCCACCTTGACCCTCCGAAACGACTGGGCCTCCTGTGCCTTCGCCACCAACAGTTCCAACAAAGCATACTCGGGGTCTCATTAGTCTTAGAGGAAACGTGGTGAACGAACTGGGCCGGGTCCTTGCGGCGGTCTGGAGACGACTGGTGACTACTCGAGGACTTCATAGATTCCTCGGGCGCTGCAAAACAAGCAAATCAAGGAGAAAAACACCTCGGCAAACATAAAGGGAAATCCCGCAAAGTACAACCGGAAACATACCTAAGGTAGACAGAGGGGGAACCGAAAACACTTGGCCCGCGTTGGTCCTGAAATTCCAATATCCCGAATTCCGGATCCTACTGACAGGAAAATCTCTCTAATCCACCCCGTTTTTTGGGATCAGCGTCATCTTAAGCTCTCTGAACCTCGGATCCGCCTCCGGCACCACAATCTTGGTCGCTGAAAGGCAAAAAAGATTCGACAATTAGAACGGAGAAAGACAAAAACAACACAAGGAAAAAACCATCGAAATAAGCCTTCAAATGTTGGAAATCACGTCTCGGATTCCGTATAATTATCTCGATTTATACCTCCGAACCGTCCGGGTAACATTTAAAAATTATTTTAAAGCGGAAAAACTTGTTATCCGTATAACGGTCCGAATATCGGATAATAACCATATCCCAAGATCTGATAAATATTATGCAATTTAATATTCATAACACATTATTAATAAACTAGTCATAATAGGAAATAAATAGAAAGCAGTAACTGTTTGCATTTATTAACCCAATGCATAAGGCCGTACCTCGTTTGACGATTTCCGGCTGCGCGCTCTGAATCGGGCAGGGCTCCGCCGGTGCTGAGGGAATCTCCCGTGATCTTCTGGGATATTCTCCTGGAATCCTCGTACCGAAGCGTGGGCTTCGCCGACAGGACTCCGTCGCAAAACTTTAACTGATGGTTCTTTTTAAGCTTCCAGAGAAATAGTCTCCTAAGCCGAACCAGAAGAAAGAGATCAGAGAGAAAATTCGCAGACCCTAAGGAAGAGGGAGAGTTCGAATTTTTCTCTGGGGAAAGGTGTGAAAAATGTGTAGAATGAGCCTCCTATTTATAGGCTCAAAACTGTAACCGAATTGGAGATATTCCCTCCCTAAATTCGAATTTCATTAATTAAATATAATTAATTATCTTAATCCAATGGTCCAGATTTAATCTCATCTAAATCCAATGGATATAATTAATTAGGGATTTAATTAAATAAGAAAGATTTTAGATAAATAAAAAATCCAATCTTATCTTCTTATCATCATAAAATTCGAATTATAATATATATATATATATATATATATATATATAAAATTCGAATCATTATTATCTAGATCCAACGGTTGAGATGATTCTTAAAACCGATCTAATGGATCAAATAAGTTTAGGATAAATAGATTTATTAAAAACATTTTTTTTTTAATTTATCCTTAAACATAATTCGAATATATATAGATATATATATATATATAATTAATAAATTTTTTCAATCCGACGGTAAAGATTAAATCTAACGGATATAATTAATTAATCAAATTCAAAAAATAGAACTTGGTCACCAAGTTATTAATTTCGAATTTATCAATATCCTAATCCAACGGTTGATACTAAATCATAACCGATCCAATGGATAATATTGATTTTAGGGATTTGCTAAAATACCAAAACATTTGGTACTTATGCCGCAAATATAGAAATACCAAATCATGCCATTAGAATTTAACTAGGGTTTCATATAACAAACCCTAATTCGAATTTACACATATTAATATATATAAATATATATTTTCATTTATTAATATAAATATATTAATTATTAATTAATTATTAAGAAGATATTAATAATTAAATCCAAATAATTAAATTATATTAATAAATCCTGATCTCAATATCACACATAAAAATGTCATGGTGCCACACCATCATTTAAATTCGTGACATATGATTTAATTTCAAAGTTTATCGAACCGATCACAAACTTAGAAAATCCATAAATCACTAACCGTAAGTCGAAATGACTTGGTTCAAAAAGCAAAGCTGCTTAGAATTTAATTTCCAACAACATGGTGCTGATAGAAAATCTAAATTCTAACTTTCTTTTTGTCAGTTAATTTCGTGTACCAAAATATGATACTTTTGCCACGCCAACGATAAAACTATCTGATGTCTGACACAGACCTTTCAGTTTTATAAGTCAAGCCAAATGATTAAACATTATCCAGAATGTATTTTAATCACGTATGTATCATCCGTTACGGAGCTATCCTGGGGACCATGGACCCGTATCACTTAAGCTCCAACGAACTGCTAGTTGTTCGTCAAACCTCGAAGTGATTCCACTATAGACCCGAGGCTGCACTCTTTAGTGATACGGTATATGTTATTCCCTTTATAATAGCAGGGTGTCCATTGATACAATCAAATTCGGGTTATTGATCTTTCACTTGATGATTCATAAATGAGCAGGCGGTTTTTACCGTTATGCCCCTCATTGTATTTTCATCCTTGACTCAGTCAGTAATATCATGAGTAACCCACTTATGGTTTTGATTCATAAGTTGCGCATGGGTATCTCTCACTTCTCACCACCGACAATCAAGGGAATCATCATCACTCTAAAGAGAGCTGTGTGATGCCCATGTCTATGACCAAGCTACCCTTACTGCTGACTTTCATGTTCCCAAAATAATAGTGTTGGGAACAGCGGTAATATTTCGTATTCTTTAACGGTTAAATCAAAGAACAATCAAGTCAACAGCTTGGACTCAAGATCACTCAGGACTTAGATCGAATATCCGTTTTGATCATCTACTAGTGACTCAACTCCAAGTTATCAGTGACGGTCTTATATGATAACTTCCGGAGTTTAAGTCAGGTCCAGTCCAGTATGAAGACACTTCATACTTAATGCACTTCTAGTGAGTGTGACACACACAAAATCCAGAATAGGATTATCACTTAGTCACATTAATGACCTTATACGATTAATGGGCTCCCACCCAGTTGATCAGGTCACGGACATTTTAAGTTCATTTATTATGATTATTAATTCTTCCTCACATTGACTCTGTTGTGATAATAATAACATAATTGCATCCTTCATGAACTAAGGAATCAAACATTCTATTTTACTCTACCAGAAACTATAATAAGATTATCATAATAAGCATCATCTTTATTCAACGACTTATCATAATCTTTTACAAAGGGATAAAATATCTTGTTTAAGGACACGCATGTCCAACAATCTCCCACTTGTACTTAAAGAAGATGACCCATGTCTTTCAAACCCATACTTTCCAGATGCCTCCTGAATATTTTCTCTGGCAACGTCTTGGTGAATGGATCAGCTAGACTGTCTTCCGAGGCTATTTTCACAACCCTTACGTCGCCACGACGCACTATCTCTCTTATGAGATGGTATTTGCGTCCTATATGTTTTGCCTTGTTATGGTCTCTGGGCTCTTTAGAATTTGCCACCGCACCACTGTTGTCACAGTATAGTGTTTGGGGCCCATCTACATCTGGAACAACTCCCAGTTCTATGTAGAAATTCTTTAGCCAAACTGATTCTTTGGCTGCCTCACAAGCTGCCACGTATTCAGCTTCCATGGTGGAATCTGCGATACAGGATTGCTTTACGCTTCTCCAGAATATCGCTCCACCAGCAAGGGTGTACACTGCTCCTGACGTCGATTTTCTTGCGTCTCTATCAGACATAAAGTCTGAATCAGTGTATCCTAGTGGATTCAGTTCTGATCCTGAAAACACTAACATATAGTTTCTCGTTCTCCGAAGATACTTGAGAATGTTCTTCACTGCTGTCCAGTGAGCCATACCAGGGTTGGATTGGTATTTGCTAACAATTCCCACAGCGTAACAGATGTCTGGCCTAGTACACTGCATAGCGTACATCAGACTTCCCACTGCTGAAGCATAGGGTATCCTCCTCATCACATCTTGCTCTTCCGGAGAAGTTGGGCATTGTTTCCTGCTAAGGAACACTCCATGTCTGGTCGGTAAATTACCTCCCTTGGAGTTTGCCATTGCAAAACGTTCAAGCACCTTATCAATGTAATAACTGGCTTCTCCCATGTCCTTCATTTGGAATTGCGTAGATAGCCACGCTTTTACGTCCGATAGCTTCTTCACACTGTTTCCAATGAGAAGAATATCGTCGACGTACAGAACAAGAAAAATTTCCACGGTTTCGTCATTGAGTTTATAGATGCAGGCCTCAGTGAACTTTTTGAATGAATCCATAGGTTTTGATGGTTTCATCGAACCTCAGATTCTAGGATCTGGAAGCTTGCTTCAATCCATAAATGGATTTAAGTAATCTACAAACTTTCCCTTCTTGACCCTGTTGCACGAACCCTTCTGGTTGGTCCATATAGATGTTTTCGTCAATGTACCCGTTCAGGAATGCGGTTTTGACGTCCATCTGCCAAATCTCATAATTGAGACTACAGGCTATGGCCATGAGAATCCGGATGGACTTGTACTTAGCGACTGGAGCGAAGGTCTCATCGAAATCAATACCTTCCCTCTGGGTAAAACCCTTTGCCACTAGTCTAGCCTTGAAGGTTTCAACCTTCCCGTCCACTCCTCTCTTTCGCTTGTATACCCACTTACAGCCAATGATTTTGAAACCATCCGGTAAGTCTACAAGTTCCCAGACTTCATTAGAATCCATTGATTCTATTTCTTGGTTCATGGCTTCCTGCCATTCTCCCTTATCAGGATCCTTCATAGCTTGTTTGTAGCCTATGGGATCTTCAACACTAGTGTCTGTGACAGCTAGGTGAAATTCCAACTGGGTGTGCTCGTAGCGCTTAACAGGTCTTTTGAACCTCCCACTACGTCTGAGTACCCCTTGGTTCTTATTTGGGACCGTGGTTTCGGCACTCTCTTTGATAACAGACACTGTTATCTTACATTCGTGACATTCTGTCACTTGGTTCAACAATCATTTTTGCATTTGCCTTTAATTTCCTTCAAAGAATTTGTCATTATTATGATCAAACCCTCTAACACGAAAGAACTCAGATATTTACTCAATATTGCATAGGATCAAGGATGAATTTTACTAAAAAAAATTAAAAAAAATGAAAGGTTTTCAAATCGCCTTTCATTGGATCCTTACAATAAACAAATGAGTAAATAAAATAAAAAAAAAAAGAGTTTCTTTATTGTGCCAAGATGTATCTCCGAGACTCTCGGACGACTTCCAGCAATCACTCCTTAGCTGCTTCTGAAAAACAAAGAATGTCACATGTTTCAGTTTTAGATCTTTGGAGAAAAGACTTTCTAAAACAAATGTGTGATAAGTAAATTATCAGGTGAGACACTCACCAGTTTCATTCTTCTTTTCATTTTGGAACTTGGGACAATCTCTTTTCCAATGTCCCGTTTCCTTGCAAAGGAAGCACTTTCCTTTCTGAACAGCTTTCTTGCTTTCCGTCTTTGGCTGGAAATTCTTCCCCCATTTCTTCTTAGGACCGGGCCTTTTCTTCATCATCGAGTTTTTGGAAGAAGAACCTTTCTTGAACATCACGTTCAATTCAGATTTCTTCTTAACCAAACCCGAGATGTCCTCAAAGGTTTGCAACTCATTAATCAACTGTGTTAAACCATATTTAAGTTTGTTCATAATGTAGTTGCTAGTGAATGGAACGAACTCAGGTGACAGCGAGTTAAGAATGATGCTGATCTGAGATTTCTCATCCACCACGGCCCCATGCAGCTCAGCCTCATTGAACCAATTGGTCATACTCATGACATGGTCACGAACATATGTCCCTGGTTTCATTTTGGCATTCATGTAGCGACGAGTCGCTTCATGTTGAGCTTGCTCAGACTGCTTTCCATACATACCTTGGAGAGATTCCATGATATCATAAGCAGCGTCCTTTTCCTCTAGCTTGACTCTCAGTGAATCAGTCATGCTAGCCAGCATATATGCCTTAGCACGATTGTTTGCATGAATCCAAGAGTCATAGAGTTCCTTTACACCTTTGGTCACTGATCAAGACAATGTTAATGTTGCTTTTCCATTTTGGAAAGTTACTTCCGGTAAGAGTGTTGTTCGAAAGCAGTGACATGATCGGATTGGACATTTTAACTGGCACTGAAAAAGAAACTTATTAAACTTTATTATAGGTAGAATGTTTTAGAAAATAAATTTTATTTGAAATAGTTACATGATGCAAACATGTTCTGGGTAAAACGTTAAATAAAACCCTTTAACTATTTCGTGATAATTTAACCGACTGTACACGTCGTTGCCGTCCTTAGTGGCATGGTCACTCTAGGGTGACTCGCGGTATCAACCGTGTAGTTTGGTTAAACTAAGTTTTAGTCATAAACTTAATTAATATTCATAACAAGAACCACCAAGTTCTCTATGATTATTAACTATCACCATAGATGGTCAGGAAGCACCAACTTCCGTGCAAGCTTAACCCATTATTTTCGGTTCTCGGGATCCTCTTGGAAACGTCGTCCTTAGGGAATGGTCACACTAGGGTGACTCGCGGTCCATTTCCAAGATTCCTCCGTCCCCATATTCTTTTGGAACTATCACTTTGTCAAACCTTCCACAAGCACACCTTCCTTAGGGAATGGACACACTAGGGTGACTCGAGGCGGTGTGGTCAGCAGACCTTGTGTTAGTAATAATGGAGACCTTTGATGTATTCTATACTTGCCATTGTTTTTAGGAGATAACGTTTTTTCTTTCTTTTACTAAGTTATAAAAACTTAATATATAAACTATTAATGACACATTAAAGGTTTATATTTTGGATTTATTTATTACGACACGTAATTAAATAAGCCCCTTTATTGTGTTCATTATTTTGTCGGTAGTGATAGATCAATTCGTACGCTCTCCAGGTCGATGGGAGGGGTCCTAACCGGTCACCCAGAAGTGGATGGTGAACCGGCCCCACTTTTGATTCCCTCTTCCTTAGGCAAGATTGTACGATTGAAATTTTTCCGACTCATAATAAACACATTTACATTTACTCTTTATTATTTATATCTATCCTAAATATGACATATTAATAATGATCCAAACATAGACACTATGTTTAAGGGTTATGAAAATAGGTTATAATAAATTATATCTATGATGAATATAATTAATTATGTCTAGGGATCCGGGTCGGAATAAATTCCGACCCATAATTAAAAATTATGTACGTGGGCCCTCCGGGCCAAAGCCCGGGCCCACGTCCCTAGAAGAAGCCACGCCCAACCAGCCGAAGAGGCCAGGGCAGCGCCCACCTCGCGCTGGGCCCGCTGGCCCATTCCGCTGCCAGGCAGCGTGGGCCGCAGGCCAGAGCGCGAGGCCCAGGCGCTGCGCGCCAGGGCAACCCGCAAGGGTCTCGCCCTGGGCCTCGCCCTGGCGTGGGCTTCGCTACCGGCCTGGCCCGTGGCGACTAGGGTTTTGATCTTGTTTAAGGACACACATGTCCAACATCAAAGCCCACCAGGGCCGGAGCTCCATCTCGGAGGCTTCAGTGCCTCGGGACGAACGTCCCTGAGAAAAAAGAACCTCTCCGTCCATCCTACTCAAACATCGGGGGTTCCTTTGAGGATTTTCTCCCAACCTCCCGTTCAAGAAAAATCTCCCCGAAGAATTCCCAGCGCCCTTGGGGAAGTAGAGGCAAACGAGGTCCTCAATAGTGAGGACCATGTGACAGTAATTAATCCCGTGAGCCACAACGGCAAGAACGAGTAAGTTGTGTAGTTCCACATCGCCTAGGCAAGAGGATGTGCTGATGGGACGTTCCCGAGACTGTGCAGGTATGGGACTGCACGGTTATCAGGGATCATACATGTATAGGTCTGTATGGTCGAAGATGCTTAAAAGAATTGAATGGTACTACCTATGTCAACAAGATGCATCTTCTTTTCGGTAGCCCGTTCAAAGCAACTCCAAAGTAAAGCGTGCTTGACTTAGAGTAGTCCTGGGATGGGTGACCTCCTGGGAAGTTTCTCGGGAAGCGTGTGAGTGAGGACAAACCACGTTGAAAAGACTCGTGTTGGCCTGTGGGGACTGTTGTCGATTCGATTGAGCAGTCGGGGAGTTACAGACCATTCTGTTCTCCCACGCCAAAACCCCTAGGGCTACCAGATTCCGGTATGCGTTTGGGACCAGCTGCCCATGAGCCAAGCCTATATGTTGCAGGAACTCAACGATAACGTCGGGAAATGGGAACTATACCCCGGCCTCGAAAAACGCCTCGTAAACGCATGACCACCCGGGCTTCTGATCAAAAGCTTGATGTATCGGGCCCGAAGCCTCTGTCTCAATGAAATCAGGGACATTATATAGGCTTCGGATTTCGCGAAGATAGGTCGGAGTGATCACTGAGAGAGAGCCATCGGCCTGGAAGGAGTCGCTCTTCGAATGAGAGGCAGACATTTCTCCGTGGTTTGGAAAGAAGAACAGAAGAGAAATACGAAAGAGAAACTAATGGGAACGAAGGAAAAAATGGGCTTATAAAAGCCTCACCCAGCTAAACTACGATCTCCTCAACACACAACCTCCGAAGGTTTCCAATGATGAAAAACTGTCAGATTAGTGGGATTTTAATAGCCCCATCACGCCCGAGATTAACGTGTCAGTTAGGATGTGAAGAATCCTTCTTGACCGTTGTCATATCAGCCCTTTGATTGGACCATCGCCCTCGGCACAGGATCGAAGCTCAAACCCCACGCGCGACTCCAATGATACCACGCCACGCGTTCCGGCCATGGGTAAAGAAGAGTCTCAGCCTAACTGAGTCAGTTACAATTCCAAAATAATTGATTTTCAAGTTATGAAAACTCAAAACTCCCGCCAATCTATTTTATCGTTCATCGATCAATTGTTTTCAAAGGATACGAAGTTTATCCAGAGAAAATAACATTTTCCATAAAAATGAAAATTATTATCCGTCAACAAACAATAAATTCCACCAAGTGACATTCAGTTAGTGCACTGGGGGGCTTACTGTTGATGTGGGACTTCGTCCCCTCTCGGAAACGACATTGTATTGTCATTATTGGCAATAAATGACATACAAGCTATGAACGACACCACGGATGAAACGACATCAAAGAAACCGTATTAAGACGCACGACGTAATGGGCCCAATTCACCAAGGAAATCCCACGAAGGTAAAAAAGAACTTTAGTCTTCAAACGACTCAGTCCTCCCGAAGACCAAGCCCACGAGGACCAAGCAGCTCTCCCGAAGACTAAGTAGCCCAGAATATTAAGCGTACTCTCCCTTTATTGACCAAGCCCAGAGTCCTCCACGTGGAAAGAGACCAAGTATCACGTCGTCAAGACTTTACACGTGGTGGTCAAGGTAGAAGGAAGAGAGAATCAGCCTAGTCTACTAGCCATTACAAACTTATAAGAAATAGACGTTGTAATTTGGGCTATAAATAAAGCTCACAAAGTGATTCTAGAGACAATCATCTTGTTCTTCATCTTGTTCTACACCTACACTAGTTATTCACTCTGTATTCACTTTGCTATCAATCAAATATACAAGTTCCTTATTATCGATCAACTCTTTACTAGATTGTCATCTCGTATCTTTATTCATTAAAGTGGATTTTATCTTGGATAGTTAAGATCCACCGTCACACTCATCGTAAACAGAATGCTATCACTTTGTGACAGTTGGCCGTGATTATTCAGATCTAACACATTCCTTGTTGCTAATATATAAAACATCCTTTATAACCTAATTACTTGGATCTTTCTCCTATTGAAAATCTCAACTTTTTTCCTTTCTTAATTATTTCATCCTTTTTTCTATTCATTATCACTTTATTGTGTGTGATGTAAAATGACAGTACTAACAATCCAAATTCAAGGTGTCACTCGTTGACCAAAATTTGTAAGTGAAAATATCTTTATGACAAATATCTTTATGACAAATAAACCAAAGGTGTTGATAATTTTGCTATGAAAAAGATTCCGAAAAGGGTCCGAATTCTTAAGACATGGATCCCACTTGTTAGGGTGTAAGACCCAAATTTGACTGCCATCAAGTTGGTATTTGGCAATATACACAAGATTACTTACACCTCAACTTGCTTCTTTTCCACCTTCTAATTTTTTCAATTAATTATTTCCTAAAATAAGTTCCAAATATGATGGGTCAAAACTTTATGTATAATAACGCTATGCCGTTCGATTTAATTCAACAGTCAAGATTTTCTATCAAAATCTTTCTCTTATGTTGTCGTTGTTGACGTGGTTTTGCACGCCAACGGTCGAGTGTATTGTGAATGGGATTTACTGTTGATGTGGTTTCGCACGCCAACAGTCGAGTGTATTGTGAATGGGATTTTGATTTGAAGATGCTAAGGTTTTTGTGGATCCTGACCTCCGCGTCGTCAATACTATCAACGATGACACACAAAAATATAGAGCGAAGAAAATAAATAAAACACCAGAGTTTGTTAGAGAGGTTCATCCAAATGCGGTAGTTGACTACGTCCTCTGTACGTTTATTGCTCTAGAAATGTTGATCAATCGGAACCACAAGACAATTCCTGATAGATCGAAAATGAAAGAAAAACACTCTGAAGACACGAATTCTCACAGACTCTTTTTTCTCAATGGTGTATGCTTGCGTGCGTGTAAAAGGGTTGTCTTCTTGCTTTTATAGATGTCGAGTTTCTGCCTGTTGGAGGTGTACGCTTGTATTGGCTTCGAGATTGGGGCTTGACTTGCTACCGAGCTGATACGTGGGCCACGTCTTGCGAGATTGTCGTAGTAGTTGACCTTGACTGGTCGTCATGGGGTTTGATTTCAAGTAGTGGCGGTTTATCTGGTCGTTCTTCAAGAGTTTGAATTGAGGTGGTTGACCAGGTCGGCTCGTGCTCGAATATAAGGCTTTCTTCTTCTCGGGGGTTTTGTTCAACTACTTCTCGGGTCCTCTTTAAGACAATTAGTCTGAGTGTTGGTTTAAACCAAGTGTTGTTTCGAAGTGGGACTTTGAGTTCTGCTCGGATTTTTCCTTTGGAACTCTGTTCGGACTTCTTTCGAGCTTACTCTGCTCGGGAGAACATCTTGCCTTCTGGGCTTTTAGCTTTGCTCGAGCCCACACACGATTAAGAGTTTAGTGGGCTTCTGGACTTTGTATTTCACAAGCCCAATTTCGTATGAATATTTAAATATACTCAAAACTTAGGTCATAGACAATTTAATCTATAAATTTAATTAATGACTTCACAATTCCAATTTATGGAACGAATTTTCACATCAACAGTCATAACAAATCAAATTATTTTTAAGCTAATAAGTATAATTATATGTTGGAATATTAGCGGTAAAAATACTCAAGTTGTTTGTAATTGGAATGATATAGAGTTAATTTTAAAAACTATGATAGAAGTACTCAAGTTCACTTTTTTGGCGGATTGGTAGTCCTCATCTACATTTTTGTTAGTTTTTTTCTTTCTTCAGTGTTGACATCAACAACGTAGTCTGCGATGCTATTGAGGAAATGAAATGGTAAATCGAAATATAAAGTGAGAAGGAATATAAAAAAATTTTGCGTTGTTAATGTCTTAAGAATCTGTATTTATAACCATGTTTATTTTAATATTAATCCATTTAATCGTCTGAATTTATTTATTGTTGACTCATCACTGACGAAAATAATAATAATAGAAAATAATGAAAAATAGATAAATTTACCTATTTGTCCAATACAATGAACTTGAATATTCTTACCATAATTTCTTTTAAATGGACTCTTATAAGTTCTATTATCAAATAACTTAAATAAATAAAAGAAGCAAAGCAACAGCAAATTAATTGTAAGAAAGTACCACACAAAAGTTCCGTAAAAGCAACCCACTCTCGTACACCTCAATCATTTCGCGCCACGTCACCTTCTCGTTCCGTTATTCCACCAATGACAACCCTGCCACGTCAAGCAAACGATTTCTTACCGTGGACTCGACCGCAGCGTAACATTCTTCTTCTCTCTTCCGAGCAGTCTTGTCTGTTATCTTGTACACACCTCTCTCTCTTCTGCTTATCTAAAAAGCAAAAAACAAAAATCAGTCTTAATAATCATAATTAGCTTTTAATTAAGCTTAATTAAATAATCCGTAATCATAAATCGATTTCAAATTTCTCGCTGCATTAATCATTAACCAAACCAGGAGCACTAATCTTCTTCTTCTTCTTCGGATTGGAATCTCGAGCTCTGTGAAGCGGTTTCTGCGGTTGGGAGGTCTAGGGTTTGGTGGCAATGGCGGAGGGGAGTGGGCGAGGAGGCGTGGTGGGGGAGTACCTGGTGGGGAGGCAGATCGGGTCGGGTTCGTTCTCGGTGGTGTGGCACGCGAGGCACAGGGTCCACGGCACCGAGGTCGCCATCAAGGAGATCGCCACGGCCAGGCTCAGCAAGAAGCTCAAGGAGAGCCTCATGTCCGAGATCGTCATCCTGCAGAAGATCAACCACCCCAACATCATCCGCTTGCACGACATCATCGAGGTCCGCTTCTTCTTCTTCTTCTTCTCTGTGTCCTTGTCCTTTGTAAGCAATGTGGGAGACACAACTTACTGTCAATTTCTTCCACTGTGAGTGTTGAATATTCGCCATGTGAAACTTCATCAGCATTTCAACCTCCTTCGTAAAGAACTCTGCTTTCAGCTTGTAGCTAAGCACAACCATGTCATTCACTCCAATTTTTCTGCTTTTGATTGCTCGTCGGAAACGCTAGTTTGTGACCCGACTCCGTTTTCGCCAATGCCCAGTCTATGGACCGTTTGGACTGGGTTTTCTGTGCCGTTTTAGGGTAAATTAACGTAGCCGCCCTCTATAGTGGATTCTTCTCCTTTGCCCGTAGTACTATTCTCGAATTGAGTTTCCACGTAAAGTGTCCGTGTGTTGGTTTCTGTATTCTTTCCTTGTTATATTGCATATGATTCATTACAGTGTGGTATTCGCAGAAGATCTAATCGGATATTGGCTTTACATGAACAGGTTCCCGGGAAGATACACCTCGTTTTGGAATACTGCAGAGGCGGCGACCTCTCAATGTATATCCAACGGCGTGGGAGAGTTCCCGAGGTGACGGCTAAGCACTTCATGCAGCAACTAGGTTTTGCTTCAACTTCCTGTTTTTTCTTGCATTTCTGTTATTCTGTGCAGTTTCTAATTCAAGTGTTGATTGGTTATAGCGGCTGGTCTGCTAATGCTTCGTGACAATAACCTCATACACCGGGATCTAAAGCCGCAGGTTTGCGTAAATTCATTTTATTTATGTCCTACTCTTTTGAATATTTTTATGGTATAGATGATCGAAAATAGATTAGTATCACACAAGGGTAAATATCAGTTGACTATTATGACACAGCCCGGGATCTTGATCTCATAATGAGGGCAAAGCCGCTCTATCCTAAAGAGAGACTAAGCTAGTTATCGCTAAGTGAATTCATTGGAAAACGTGGCCCTTTTACAGTTACGTCAAAAAACAGTATATCCAAGCCTACTTAAAAATGAAATAATCTGAAACACACTTAAAAACGACATAACTAGAATAAAATACCAGTGCTTGAATATATAGTAACGTAAAAAATAGCTAAGCTTGTTGTTCTTGAGCACGTTACTCTTGCGGATCAATTCTTGAGCCCATATTTGGTTCCCTTTATTGGCAAATCTTACTAAAGAAGGAATTCGTAAACAAATTGCCGGTGAAAAATATGTAACCCCAGTTTAACACTTTTTTTTCTTGGTTACAGAATCTTTTGCTCACAACTAATGATGATAATTCAGTTTTAAAGATTGCTGATTTCGGATTTGCAAGGTATGATTTAAGTCTCTCCATTGTGTTTTTTTTTGTTCCATCCATATGCCTTCTCTCCCTCCCTCTCTCTCTATATTATATATATATTTCCACACTACTTGTGTAGATGCTGCTATACTTCCATAACCTTTTTATGCTACTTCGTCTTACATTTTTAAACATTGATTTATATGTTTTACGGATTTTTCTTTTGATTTGGTAGATCGTTGCAACCTCGTGGCCTTGCAGAAACCTTATGTGGTTCGCCTCTCTATATGGCTCCAGAAATAATGCAACTTCAAAAATATGATGCAAAGGTGACAATATCCTTCTATTTTTCTCATTCATTAAGCAATTAAGAATTAATCCTTCATAATTTTATTGTTTTTTTCGTACTAACCTCGGAATTCGATGCACAGGCAGATCTCTGGAGCGTCGGTGCAATTTTATTTCAACTTGTAACAGGAAAAACCCCATTCACCGGAAACAACCAAATGCAGGTCAGTTGCCTTTTTATATTTTGTTTCCGTCTGTTTGGTGATTAGAAGTGGCATGACATGGTTATGTCAATCTTTGAATGCCTCTAGTCATTTTCAACCTTGTTCAGATTGGCGATCTTTGTTTATTTTACTGTTTTATCATTCTAGATAATTATTTTCCCAACTCGTATGTCTTACAGTTGCTCCAGAACATTGTGAAATCAACTGCATTGACTTTCCCTCCAGAGAATAATGATGTGAGTTCGACGTGCAAAGATCTTTGCCAAAAGTTGTTGCGTCGGAATCCTGGTATGCTATACAATGTAACTTCAAAACTTCAGGTTTCTATTTTATAGCCATTGGTATATAATATATAATTATGCAAGCATCGGGGCGGCCCAAGCCAACCCATGCTACATATATGATGCTCGTACTTCATCTTATTTTCTGAAATTACAGTGGAGCGCTTGACGTTCGAAGAATTCTTCAACCATCAGTTTCTATCGCAAAGTCAACCAGATGACTTGTGGAGGTAAAAGCAATGTCTAGTTTATTTTTTTTATCTTCGAAGGTGTGGGAATATTCTAAATTACTCATTACATTAGGCAAAACTACTTTTTGATTTACACAGTTCTATTCAAAAAATATCTCTGTTATAAATAATGGAATTAGCATCAAAAGTAAAGCGAAAACAACACTGGATTTAACGTGAAATCCAATTTGAAAAGAAAATGAAAGATTGAGGGCTAAATAAATGACGGCTAGGATATGATAAACCCTATGACGCCAATTACAATAAAGCCCTGATCCGAAAGCTACTGCAGAGGCCCCAAAATATCCAATTAAACGTAGGAAACAATGTTCATTGGGAAGCTATGAAACGAGCCGGACCAAGAAAATGGATTCAATTCACAAGCTCTAACAATCTCTACTATCAGGAGTAATATTTCTAGTAGTTACATCATAGTAGGCACGTAATAATAAACTTTCTAGTCTAGGAGTGTTGTCCTGCAAACTTGTGTTTACATTTGTACTTTATTTTATATAAATTATTTGAAGCCAGAATAATATTTCATGCCATACAGGAGTAAGAGGCCAACAAGAATAGTGGAAGGATTTCAGCCTGAAGTGAGGAAAAGAGATGAAAGCTTTCAAGAAGATTGCCTTCCGTTCTTTCTCGATGATGATTCCGGTGGTCCAGAGAGGAGTCCCACCGTAAGGAGGTCCTCTGTAAAGTCAACTTATGGATTTTCTCTCGATACAGAAGTTGATAGGCATGAAGGATCACCCACATCATCTAGAAACATTGACCGAACACTGAGATACAGCCCTGCAAGGAAAAATGACCAGTTTAGCCTTAGATCAGACGGCCTTAAATCATCTTACAGAAGCACAAATGATCCTCTGAAGCCTGTGGTTCAGAGACCGGGGAGTGCTCCATCAAGAGGTGCCCGTGATTTAGTATTTTGTTATCACAATAGCCTGTTTTGTTTTCGCAATTTCTGAATACTGAATTCAATTATAATCAGACGTGGTTTGTCTCCTTAAAAAAAAAATTATAATCAAACGGGTTTATACACCTTAAAGAACTACTTAAATTAATTTCAGAAATATAGATTTAAACTAATCCACTCCTAAATAAGTTAAATAACTAAGGCATATTTATAATCTAGATGGATTGTAGGATTAATTTTCATTTTTTTGCTATTACGAATTTACGATGTAATAGGATCTGATTTAGTTTTTTTTTTTTTTCTATGACTAAATATTCCAGAATATTCTCATTAATTTAATATATTTTAGAATAAGTTAGTTATTCTCTCAACTGGTCGTACTCTATATATGGAAGACATGATATTATGAATTAAAACAAGTAGATATCTAATCCCTCTCTTGTTTTTTTTTTTTTTTTTTGCAAATACAATAATTACCAATTACATATTAGCTAGTAAACTATATATAGCTAAATTACACCCAACTTCATATATTTCTACAGTTTGGTGATTAGATTCCGGAATTTATTGGATGGTTGTAATTCTTTTTTTCTAAACTATTTTCTTCAACATTTCCCAGTTGTTGATTCAGCAGAGTTGGTTGATCAAGATTACGTACTTGTCCCTGGGCCCACTATTGATGGGCCGTCCTCGTCGGGTAGTTCTTCCAGGCTGGCTCATTTTCCATACGGATCACAGAGCCCAAAACAACCATCACTGCCTACTAATTCAACACCTCCCTTGCCAATCATTGGTCAACCTATTAGCTTCTGCCGTACAGGGAGCCCTGAAAGTCAAAGCTCTGGTCAAGGGACTTCTCAAGGGTCAACTGATGCGGGAGAATCTTTGGAGCAGCCATCAACCCACTGCATGACTCGGCTTAAATCTTTGCGGAAATGTGCAGCTGCGATAACAGAATTAGTGCATGAAAAGGTATGCTTAATGTGATCTTGTTACTTGTGCAAATGGGCAACATGTGCCATCATATATTGCTTGTTGACTTAAGCTTGAAGTTAACCCCAATCTTAAGTAGCAACTCGATATTTCTCGACCTTTTGCTTAGTATTAGGGTTCAGTGAATAAAAAGGTATCCTTAATGTGATCTCGTAACTTGATGCAATTGAGCAACATGTGCCACAATATATTGCTTGCTGACCTACGCTCAAAAGTTATCATCAAGCTTTTATAGCGATTTTTTAAATGAACGGGCTTCTGTTGTAGGGTTTAGGGAACGTAAAAGCATGCCCAGTGTAATACATTTACTTGATGGAATTTTAATTATTCATTTAATAATTACAGTTACAACAACAACAACAACAACAGCCCTAAGATTGTTAAATTTTTCAGTCTAGGAATTTACTATCACAAACTGTATGTACATTTACTACAGAATCATCGTTTCTCGCGTTTGTATTTCTCCCAGTCTTGAATTTGGTTTCTTAATCAGATTGAGGTGGGTAAGCAGCTTGAAGCGTTCTCAATACAGCTTGTGATACTTGCGATTTGGAAGCAAGCATTGCACATATGCCACACACAGGCAGCGTCGGCTATGGAAGGAAGTCCGAGCCATGAGAGTTCAAGATTCAGGAGAAGCAATAGCAAGAAGCACAGCGTTTCAGATGTCGAGGAATGCCTTAACGCTGAGGATTTCTCCTCTCACATTGAGCGGGAATTTCTCAGAGAGGTCGAGCGCGCTGAAGAACTTGCAAAGAATATCAATCCGGGTAGGTTGTGAGATAATAAATTGTTTAACTTTATTTATATTTATATATATGCAATTATGTAGGTATATTTTTTATATACTAGCGGTATTAGGTGTATTTTACAATAAATATGCGATTAGGGTTTCTAATACTATTAAAGGGCGAGGCACGTAATCTAAGTTTGGCCTTCATGTTTGATTAGTGGATTTTTCTATTCTACATTATTGGAAGAGTTTTCCTAGTCAAAGTCTCGAATTTCCTAAATCCGGGATTAGCTTAAACAAAAAGTTTTCTTGTATCTCTTTGATTAACTATCCGGGACCTATCAGATTTTAGGTTATCATTAATCAGTAATTGGATTACATCTTATAGAGACATGATATTCTGTTAATAAACCAATTAGAATGAAAATAACTCGTAACCTTTTCTAATTTCTATAATCCATACTTCATGAAACTACCTAATTAGTTTTAGTTACAATAATGAATTAAATACAGTTGCTATTTGCAACATAATTCCTAGCTTAATATATCTACAAATTATGGTATTTCTGCACTTAAGAAGAAACATATGAATGTTGCTAGTGTATACTGCCTGAGTTTTTTTTCTTCCATGGTTTCAGGAAGCGTAGAGATGCCCGATGCGATGGAGACGATCTTTCAATCTGCGCTTACTTTCGGGAAAAATGGGGGTGTAAGCTCTCTTTCTCTTTCTTATTTAAAAATGCTGAGCATTGTCGTAAAATTTGCATTGTGGTGAGCGCGGCTATGGGAAAATATATCAGGGGCGTTGTGTTAAAAGTAGTCTTGGGCATGAACTTTTGTGGAAAGAACTTGCTTTATTCATACGCAAAACTGTTCTTGCGTAATTGTCTTCCATTGGATTTGTTCGTTTCATTTCTTTCAATGAGACTGACATTCAGATTCTAATTTAATTTATTTATCTGACATTTTAAATTTTATAAATGATAGGTAACTATGACATAATTTCAGGAAAACTCATTAATTGAAATAATTTAACATTTTAAAGAGCCCCAAAACTAAAAAAAAATTATACATGTAATTGAGTTCAATTTTGCTTCTAAACGAACGATTCCAAAGAGTCGATCTTGCTTTATAATCGCTCTAATGACCTTTTTTTTTCTTCATGCTATTGAGTCGTGATACAGCTCTTTGCATTACATTATGCTAGTAGAACTTATTCAACATTTCATTAAATTTAAGATTTAATCTCGATGCCAATGAAGACATCTAAGTAAATTAATAGGCACCAAGAGCTAGACTTGTATGATGGGAAATGTTTGAAAAAAAATATTAAATGCTTATTTGATTAATTTTCTGTTATACTATTTTATTTTATTTACATTATAAAAGATACAAGATGCAATCCTAAGCCCCCTTACAGACCTAGAAATAGATCAATAGGCACCGAAATGGTGATTAAAAAAACATATAAATATCGGGAATTTTGAATGGTGATTAAATTGACTTACATGCTTGTTTATGTTTTTTAGGTTGATGAGCTGATGGGGAACTTGGAAAAAGCTGCAGCGTCGTATACAAAAGCTGTTAGGCTGTTAGTCTTTCTTCTCGTGGAAGCACCGTCGCTCATCCTCAACCCGCCATTCTCCCTCACAAGCTCAGATCGTTATCGGCTTCGAAACTACATCGAGATTCTCAATAACAGGCAAGGCTTTTCTAGGTCTCAGCGATTGGCCCTTCTGAAGTGCGGGGATCAAACATGAGCCCCCTTTTCTCGGTAACTTTCCCGGCTTCAACTGTAAATAATTATTCATTTGTACAGATTCTTTGTTTGGCTCGGGATTCACGGGAAGTTACCGGAAAATAAAACCGTGTATTAACAACTTATGTAATGCTTACAGCTTTCTAAGATTTAAGGTATGGGAAAATTCACGTTGGCTTTCTTTATTGCCTGTTGCGAAAAAAGATTCACCCGAACAATTTACTATCCTCCAGCTTTTGCTAAAACCGGTATCGAATTCCGTCGTGTGTTTCTGTTTGCAAGTGGCTGCAAAAAAAAAAAAAAACCAAAAACAAACTTGTGTACATGAATTTCCAAAATACTCACGTGTTTCCGATTTTTAGGTGTTTGGCAAAATTTCAAAAAAAAAAAAAAAACACAAAAATATTTTAGATTTTTGTTCATGAATCGTAAAAGCTAAAATTCCTAGTTTTGGGTTTTTTCTAAAAACAAAAATACGATTTTAGTCTATTTTAGTCTTTTTAGCCTAAATAAGTTTTTTTCCGGCCCCTGTATAAAAATCCTATATCTGTCACTGCCAAACACTAAATTATTTTGTTATCAAAAACTATTTAGTAAACAATTTACCAAACACCAGTAAGTTTTTTTTTTTTTTTTTTTTTTTCAAAGTTAGATTTGTAAACTAAAACAAAAAATAATTATTGTAAAAATTAAGCTGTGCCAAACGGGCCCATTATACAAAATCACACAAGAAACACTTTTTATGATGCTGTGAAGTGTGAACTATTGTTATTAGGTGCGGTTTACTCATAATTATTTTGAGGGTAAATTGCGGCTAATGTACCCAATGTTTGATATTCTGCGGATTATGTACCCAATATTTATTTTTGGCGGCTAATGTACCCAAAGTTTGATCCGTTAGATATTTTCGTGTTATCTGCTAGTTGACCGTTAGAGAGTTATCCTCCTCTATATGTACACTTTTTGTATTTTTGCATAACTCACTCATCTTTTGTCCAAATTTTATGCACGACCAATGGTTGGAAAGATAAGAGATAGACTTACAACTTTGGTGTTTTAAGTTTTGTAAAATAAGTTCTAGAAAACGAAATTTCAAATACAACGTACAACCGGACATTAGTTTAGTGCAAAATATTTGTTTCGGCCAAATTTTAATATACTTAATGATTTTTTATGATGAAACGTAAAAGTAAAAAGTTATAGATAAATATTTTATCTTTCTAAAGGGTGTTTATTTATAAATTTTGGACAAAAAATGAGTGAGTTATGCCAAAAATATGAAAGATGTGACGGGAAATAATCTTTCATATTTTTGGAATAACTCACTCATTTTTCGTCTAAAATTTATAAATAATCACCCGTTGGAAAGATAAAAAATTTATCTACAACTTTTTTAGTTTTAAAATTTTATCATAAAAAGTGATTAAGTATATTAAAATTTGCTCGAAACAAATATTCTGCATTAAACTAATGTCGAGTTTTACGTTGTATTTGAAATTTCATATTTGTAAAAAATTGTTTTTACAAAACTTAAAACATAAAAGTTGTAGATCTACCTCTTATATTTCCAACCATAAGTTGTGCATAAAATTTGGACAAAAAATGAGTGAGTTATGTAAAAAATACGAAAAGTGTAAATATAGAGGATGATAACTCTCTAACGGTCAGCTGACGGAAAACACAAAAATATCTAACGGATCAAACATTTGGTACATTAGCCGCAAAAAATAAACATTAAGTACATAATCCACAGAAAATCAAACATTGGATACATTAGCCGCAGTTTATCGAATATCGTATTTCGATATCTTTTAGGAAAACCTAATACTCAATTTAAAAGAAAAAAAAACAACATTTATGGCATAAGTATTCGGTGTAGGTTGCGGTAATATTAGTATTTTAACCGCATTTACCACTTAGAAGAGTATGACAAAAATCGAATAAATAAAAATATTAATCAATATATATTAGCAATTCCAATAATGTAGTCATTAAGAAAATGATGTGAAATATAGACGTGAAACTAGTAAACTCGATAAGTATTATATAAGTAGATGTTAATACATTTTGCAAATATAAAATATAAAATTACATACTAAATTCTTGTCATATCCGGTAAATTTGGTTATTTTATAATAACCAAATACCACAACCGAATGGTATATCGGTTTTCAGTTTCTATCCGGTACATCGATTTTAACCTTTTAAATTCGGCATATACGGACCGATATATCCGATTTTCAGTTTAATATTCGGTTTATGATTTGTTTTGTTCACCCTTTACTATAATGGCATGCCATATTATTATTCTAATACGCGAACACATCAACATCATAATAATCATATATATTATTATTTGCAGTTTTAGAGATGTATAAAATTTGGACCCTATTGACGAAAGTCAAAGCCCGCAAGTGAAGTCAAGGCTCATTTAGCCCAATCTCAAGCCCATCTGGCGAAGCCCGAAGGATCGGGCCCGAAGACGAAATCCGAATGACAAAGGGACATTTCTCAAGACCACCGGTGACAAGGCGACATGACCGACAATGCCGGCGAGGCGACGAGGCGACGAGGCGGCAAGCCGACAAGGCGACATGGCCAACGAGGCGACAAGCCGACAAGGCGACGAGGCGACAAGCCGGCGAGGCGACGAGGCAAATGGCGCACCTTTACTTGGCCACTAATGACACACCAATCATCTCCCTAATTAAGGGGGAAATGGTCACGACCTTTTCCTATAAATAGGAGGCTTCTCCTCCTCATTTTGGACACTTTTCCACACTTGGAATTCTCTCTCTAAAATGAGAGCTTCTCTCTCTAGAATTCTCCTTCTCCCTTCGAGTTAGGTGCTGAAATTCCGCTTCTCGGAGTCTCGCGTATCTTGGCTCGTCAGGTACAAGGATGAAACTTGATCCATGGAAGACGTCGTGCCTAGCCGACCTTCGATCCATGTCGACTCCAGAATTCTCCTTCTCTCTGCTAGTTGGGTGCCGACATTCCGCTCCTTAGAGTCTCGCGTATCTTGGCTCGTCAAATACCAGGATGAAACTTGATCCATGGCTGACGTCGTGCCTAGCCGACCTTTGATCCATGTCGACGCCCGATCTTTGTCAAGGTGAGGGCTCTTGGTTGCCAAGGGTCGTTGACATCGATACCCAGACATGCCACCCCAGGCATGTCGACTCGACGCCTCGTAGCTCTGGCATCTAGTTGGTGCAACTAGCTTCGCCATCTGGCTACGTCGACAGAGACCCCGTCTCCGCAATCAGCTCTCGGCTTGCCCAGGCAAGCTCATGTACGTACGTCCTAACCTTCCACTTTGAACTACGTGAGGACCTGATCCCTTTAAAGGGTTCGTAGGCAGCCTTTCACGAGGTGCGGCATCAAATATTTTTACCCTTTACCATTTCCCCATGACAAGCATAAACAATGACAAGCGTCATATAGGCGTCAAAAGTTCAAACCTCCGATTCTCCTAGACGTGTTCTACATGTGTAGGTTACAAGAACGTTTGGCCATCAAGGACGCCGCCGCCAAGGCCGACGACCTCGAGCTTAGAGTTCGCCGTGGATCCGATTCATGGTGACATCCTTACTCAGGAGTTCGTCGGAGACAACCACTTCAAGTCAACGCTCGCTAGGACAACGCGCCACGCTGGAAGCTCCGCCTTCAGCTAAGTCATTCTTTATTGACTCTTCATTCAATTATCCAAGTGATCTTTGGGTCCCACTCAGGTTCCGGAACTTGAATCCGTTTCAAAGTTAGAGTCATTTTTACGCGTTAACATATATATATATATATAAATATATAATTGACATTCTAATTATCATCGCTATCACCATTACACGCTACATCAGTACATCTCCAAGACTGTATCTAGTCAAAACAATTAATTTATTTTTAAATGATATATATATCGACATATATATTAGTTCTTTTGCTAACTTCCAACTTACATTCTCTTTTTTTCACAACATATATTCCAAAAAATTTAAAACGTATTCAATCAAGGCTCAGTAATCTATCAAGTCCATTGATCTAAGTACAAACACAATAATTAATAAATAAATATGGAAAACCAGAAACTCAGGTGAATTCTTTGTTGTAGTGTAGTGTAGTGTAGCCAATTCACCCCAAGCGTAAGTTAGCATAACCCTAGATTTTCGCACGTGCGTGTCCAGAGTGGAGCTTCAGTGCTCGACTATCTCCAACTCTCTTCTTCGCCAGCCATTTTCTCTTCCGACTTCATCACTTTCTGCCATTTTCATCGCTGCATGATTTCTCCATCTTTCGATTCCTGAATTTGTGCTCTCGCGAAGCGGAAATGGCGGCTTTCTCCTCTTCCAGTCCAGGAGTCCATCATGTTTCCACGAAGATGGTGCGAAGCGAGACCAGATCGTGTAAAAGAGTAGGATTTTGGAATGTAGCGGTTTGCAGGAGCAATGGCTGTAGAGATGTCTCCATCAGGAACAGACGTGCATTCTCGGTGACGAGCAAAATGTCGGAATCGCAGAATGAGCCGCAATCTCCTTCAGGCGTGGTCACGGTGCCCATGGCAGGCGGCGATAGTGTAGCCGTGAAGGAATCGGAGAGTGTCGGGGGTAATGGCGGCCCCGACGAGCTTGCGTTTGATGGAAATGGCGGCGGCGGTGGGTTCAGCAATGGCGGTGGGAGTGGCGGTGGAGACGGCGGAGGTGACGCGGAGGAGGACGAGTTTGGGCCGATTATGAAATTCGAAGAGGTGATGAAGGAGACGGAGGCGCGGGGGGCGAGTCTTCCGCTGGATATGTTGGAGGCCGCCAAGAGCGTCGGAATCCGCAGAGTGCTTCTCCTCAGATACTTGGATTTGCAGGCAATGATCTTCTTGTTTCCATGGATATTAATTATACTATCTTCTATGATTGTGCTAATGTCAGTCTTTTTTTGCAGGGGTCTTCTGGGATTTTAGGCTTTGCGATGAAGTCCTGCGCCATGCTTCGCAACCGAATGCTGGCTGACCCGGCTTTCCTCTTCAAAATCGGAACCGAGGTTCGTTGGATTTCGAGACTTGTTCCTTGCTTGCTATATTAAATGTGAAGTAGTTGAATAAGTAAATGTGAAGCTGCCATTTCTATTATAAATTTCTCTTTTTGTTGAAAAATATTTGCAGATAGTGATAGACTCTTGTTGCGCTACATTTGCGGAAGTTCAGAAGCGGGGCAAGGATTTCTGGTCGGAATTTGAGCTGTATGTTGCTGACCTCTTGGTTGGAGTGGTAGTTAACGTTGCGCTTGTTGGCATGTTGGCACCGTATGTTCGTATTGGGCAACCATCGATCTCGAACGGTTTGCTTGGACGTTTGCAACTTGCTTACGGAGCTCTTCCAAGCAGGTATTAGCTCCTGCAATCCAAATTATTTATATACATATGTATGTATTATAGTTATATTCGCTCATTTGTATTAAAGATTTATTTCATTTGGTGCTGCTGTCTCGCGTTGCAGCGTATTTGAAGCAGAAAGACCAGGGTGTAGATTTTCAGTACAGCAGAGAATTGGTACTTATTTCTATAAGGTAAAGAGTTTGACGCATACCCATTTGGTATAATTCATTATATTTAAATATATTATATATCTCTTGATATGTAATATTTTTCATATGCCCTTTAATTTTCAGGGTGTTCTATATGGATCCGTTGGTTTTGCTTGTGGAATAATTGGCCAGGGCATTGCAAATTTGATTATGACTGCCAAGCGGTACATACTTTTTATTACACTACTGATATAATTGTAAGATATCATATAACAGAGAAAACTTTTTGTAAGTTCCGACTTAAAATTGACATGTTTGTAAATATTAACTCGCGAGGATCATATAATGTTCGCATTTAATTAAGAAATATATGAGTGGAAATTATTTGAATGTGTCATCTGTCTTTGCATAACCACATTCAAGAAATTTGCCAACTTCTTTTGACGCAGTAAATCGGTATGTACCATAGTAATTTGTTGGGGTTTTCATCGTTTAGCTAGGTGTATTTCTTATTTACAATGAAAACCTTTATTCTAAAACAAGTTTGTCGACAATGACCCTCGGAAATAAGTTTGATAATATGTTCTTCTCTTTTTGATAAGCGAGTATTTTAAAATTTTGTGGACGTTCTTGATCATTTGTCTACATCCGTGCCCATTTAACCGTTTTTCCCAAGTAGCAACAACGAGTAAAAGGCAAAAATTTTGTGTTTTGTTGATATGCTTTTTCCTTAATGCAGGAGCATAAAGAAATCGGAACACGATATTCCGGTGCCACCTCTACTCAAGAGTGCAGCTCTTTGGGGTATGCTTCACCACTGTTTATCATGCTTTATTTACCTTATTACTTCTGTTCTCACTTGTTTTTCTCAATATTTCATTAGCTTGACTTTACGCTTTTGTTTAAAGCATAGAAAAAGCAAGGATGAACGAGAAAATACTGAAATATATATATAAATATAGATTTGCGTTTGATAACTCAGGATAAAAAAATATAATAATAGAAGAAAATTTGGAAGTTATAAAAAAATAAGATTTTATTTATGAAAACAGAATAAAATATTTTCTATCTAATGATAGTTTGAATATTTAATGAAATATAGAACCATTTTTTTTAAAAGAAAATATCCTTCCATGCCGATTGCATTAATGATGTTGGACTTGTGTAACATTGGGTTTACCCTCAATGCAACATCCGCTCCGTGTCGGTACTCAACACGAGCATCAGTTGTATCGTTGTGCAGTGGGACTCATTGAACTTGGAAAAAATTCTCTTACATTATTTCACTCTTAAACATAACAAGTAACTTTATTTCTTTCTTTCTTTCTTTCTTTCTAAAAGTGTGTTATTCTGCTATCTTCTTGCTTTAGAAATCTACGATAAAATTGATCCTAATTTTTACTTGTTTGATTGACGAGTTTTGTCCTAATCTTGCAGGTGTTTTCCTTGCGGTATCTTCCAACACAAGGTATCAAGTCGTCAACGGGCTGGAACGTGTGGTGGAAGGATCGCTTTTGGCGAAGAAAATTCCTCCGGTGGCTTTGGCTTTCACCATCGGAGTTCGCTTCGCAAATAACGTGTACGGAGGCATGCAGTTCGTGGATTGGGCCCGATGGAGCGGTGTTCAATAAACGTATCGTTTATCTCCCTTTGGGGATAGCACAACCAGAACATGTAGTGCCGTTTTATGTTTAAGATGTCGTTTGGAACGTCAAATTATCATTAGCTGGTATATGCTGTAAAACCCTGTATTTTAGGGGTTTTATTTCTGGAACTAGGAAATCACCATAGTTGTAAAAGTAACCTCAATAAGATCCTTCTTCCAGAAGTGTTATCTTCGGTTTTGAATGTCTAGCTTAGAGGCTAACAAAAAAACCAAAAATCGCCAACCTAGTGCTGATCGAGTTTATTTTCTAAAAACACAATATAAAATTATCATGTGTTACAGGTTATTTTAATGAGAAAAACCGCACCCGAATGCTGCATTTTATCTTTCAAACTTTCGGGTTTTGCAAACGTAGATAAATGAAGATTTAAGACTAGGATGTCTTGTCAGATTCCAAGAGAAGCTCGACGACCTTACTCATGGCAGGCCTCGATTTCCTGTCTTCCTGAGCGCACCACAGAGCGATCTTCACCAACCTCTCCACCTTCCGACGATCGAACGCGCCGCCGAGCAGTCTTCCATCCACAATTTCCTCGATCCCTCCATGCTCGATCGTCTCGCTCACCCACCCAGCCAAATGGTCGATCTGGAACTCAGACACGCATTTCCCAGTTACGAGCTCCAAGATGACGACGCCATAGCTGTACACGTCAGCTTTGGCATCTATCTCGAGGTTCATCATCCACTCTGGCGCCAGGTAACCCCTAGTCCCCCTCACGCGCGAGAATCCAACGTCTTTTTGGTCCCCGAAGAACTTTGACATTCCGAAATCGGCCACTTTGGGCTCTAGCCGGTCGTCGAGGAGTATGTTTTGGGGCTTCACGTCGCAGTGAAGAACCCACTCTAAACACTCCTCGTGCAGGTACGACAGCCCCTTTGCGGTTCCGAGGGCAATTCTGTACCTCTGCTCCAAATTCAGCTTCATTTCTGATGAGAACAAGGCTTTGTCGAGCGAGCTATTCTCAACGTATTCGTAGACGAGGAGTTTGTGTTCTTCGTCGGCGCAGAATCCCCATAGTTTAACTAGATTCATGTGGTTGATGTTTCCGATTATGCTCACTTCGGCCCAGAACTCCAAATTCCCCTGCAAAACACCTTCGAGCCGCTTCACCGCGACGATTCTTCCGTCGTCGAGGACGCCTTTGTAAACTGATCCAAAACCGCCTTTTCCTATTTCTTCCTTAAAATTCTTGGTCGCTCTTTTGAGCTCTGAGTATGAAAATGTTTTGAAACCTAGTGCCAGTGCGATGTAGCCCATGTTGACCATCTCCTCGTTGACGTGTTTTCTGTAGATGAACCACCACGTTGAGGCGAAGAAAATTGCTTCAATGACTCCAAATGTGCCGACGAAGGCAAAGAGGTATTTGATGTATCCGAACTTGTTGCCCCGCTCGTCCCCTTTGGCGTCGGAACCGGAGAGAACAATTTTCGCCCCGGAACATCTCAGTGTGTTGACTTCTGCTTGTTGACCTGCCAGAGGCCTCAGCATCTGCTTTATGATCTTGATGAACATGACGCTCTGGGAGCTTGGCATGCGATAGCCGTTCGTGAGGAAGCTTTTCGGGAAGCATTGGCCTAACCCGTCGGAGGAGTATCCAAATCCCTTGCATCTTGTGTCTACACGGCAAATGTTTCTGCATTCTTGGAGGGAAATCCCAAACTTCAGGGTCTCGAGATCATAGCCGTAGAAATCTGTGTTGGGAAGCTCCAAGAAGTCGAATTCGTCGGGACTTTTTGTCAGACTGAATCTTGGCCTGCAGCCTTTAGTCCAGTCCGAAACGTCTTCTCTTTCGAAACCATGGTTAGGGCAAGTACAAGCCGGCTTAATGTTATTGTAACTACAAACACCGTATTCGCCGCAAAGCCCATCGACGAGACAAGAGTCTATACGGCTAGGAAGCCATGAGATCTCCCAAGCTCCGGTGGATTCATCCAAACTGTACAGCCTCAAAATCCCATCGTAATCCAATGTCAAACGTCGCTTCTTCTCCGACGAGCCAGCCTCGTAATCAAATGCCCTGAAATCCATCTGATCACTCGACAAGAACCTCCCATACTTGTCCAAAACCGCGATTCTGGAGCTGTTGTAAGGTGTTCGACCGCTGGCGAACACATTGCCAGCTGTCTGTCTCGGCCAGTATATACTCGAAAGCTTCGGACCATTGTAGACGAGGTTCAGGACATTGCTGTCATCGAATTTCAGATTGTAAACGCCACTCAGAAGCGAGCCTTTGCCTCGAACAGACACGAGAGTTGTGTTCTTCATCAATGGCTGCATTGGCAAGAGCGTGTCTGTCGGAAATCCGAAGCTTTCCCAGATGACGATGCTCTTGGCCAAGTCGAATAGAACCAGATTCCCGGTCTCGAGAAGCCGAGCTTCGATGCTGGAATCAGACGAAGTGTGCGTTGACCACACGATCAGGTCCGAGGAGTCTGTCAAGACCATGCTGCCACTGCCATGGAGGGTCAACTTGGATCGTCTTACGCTGACGGGAGTGTCTCGGTTCGCCGTCCAGACAACGGTTTTGCCCTCGGATCTCGCGAACCATATCGAGAAACAGAAGGCGTTCATGCCCACTTCATGGAATCCGGCGAAGAATGTCCCATTGGGCGAGGCCAAGAAAGTTACGTTCGCTTCATCGACTTTCAAGGAGCTTCCTTCTCTCAGCCTCGCCAAACCCGGCGGGCTGTGATCGCTTGAGCTGGAAGTAACTTCGATGTTGTTCCTAGCCGTGGCTGTCGCGGCAGACACCAGGAGGAGGATGCAGACCTGAAAGTATTCCATGGTGGTTCTTCTTCTTCTTCTTTTGTTTGGTGATTTGGATTATGCTTTATAGTAATGAA
Organism: Parietaria judaica; assembly: GCA_954871525.1. NCBI lineage: Eukaryota > Viridiplantae > Streptophyta > Magnoliopsida > Rosales > Urticaceae > Parietaria > Parietaria judaica. The sequence goes on from OX940868.1 coordinate 8,852,731, forward strand.
TAATGATTGCGTTTTTCTTGTCTCGTTATATGGTCAGCAAATTAAAAATATTACTAAAAAGAGATATACGAGCATAAGTAGTCCTGCAAATGTGGCAGTATGTTTCCAAAATTTTAATGTCTTGGTGAAAGTTTTCAATGTTTAAATGCCACGTGGAGATTTGGATGCCACATCAAATGCCACGAGGCATCTGAGCACTTCACGTGGCATTTGACCATGATCGCCGGTGCAAGGCGACCGGTGCCGCCCATCTGGCTTGCGGTACTTTCTAGTCAAATTTGCATCATGATTTGATTGCTGAGCTGGAAACATCATTCAAGTTGTTAGGATTGATTTGATTTTCAATTTTGCGAGTCAACGATATAGTTTTATAATATAAAACACAATAAAGAAACCTTGCGGATAATGGTATAGTATTCTGAATACAACTTATTACTTCTGTCTTATTATTCTACTTTGAATTAATGGCAACTAATTTCTTTGTATCTACATAACAGTCCTCAGTTTTTCTTTTTCTTCACCACTTATTTTATTTTATATTATATTATAGTACAAAAATAAAGGTGGTCAAATTCTGATAATTTTGACAAGCTGTCGTTTCATACTTAGCATATCATAACAAGATCAATTGCTGGTGTCAAATCTTCACATATATTATGTCACCCGTTGACATTCTATATAAGTAGCTATGCTGTCAAATAGAGTCATCATTTAGATCAGCAGGAGTGATAGCAACTAGAAAGGATTCGTATACTTCAGGAATTTTTTCGAAATTAATCCTTTATTTAAACGACGAAAAGATTCAGATTTTAAAGAATTGAAGACACTTTCTGATCTAAGTTTGTGGATGGTGAAAACAAAGGTAGCAACAACATTTCCTTTTGTGCATAGAGTGGTAACTCTTATTCTCTTACTTCCAGTTTCTACCGCTACTACGGAGCGTTCATTTTCAGCAATGAAAACCATCAAGAATACTCGTTGTAATATGGAAGACTAGTTCTTATCTGATAGCTTGAGTGTGTACATCGAGAGAGAATCCTCTTTGAAATTTAGTGTCGATTCTATTGTCGATGACTTTCGCGATATGGCGGAAAGACGTTGCTTATTTTGAAATTTACGTTTGTGCATTAAACTAACTACTATGTGTTTCTTCTTTTTTTTTTTTCTTCATTCCGGCATTTGATTTATTACTGCTATCTAATTTATTTGTTATCGTGTTTGTTGCAGTATGAGGTGGACTTTCCCGGTAAAAGAAAACTTATGAATCAGGTTTATTTTGTCAATGTTTACATTTGTATATTTGATACTTGTATAAACACTTTATAACTTTTGAGCCCCCTCTCTCCGATTCCTGGTTCCGTCTATGGCTGGATAGTCTTGTGATCAAATCCAAAGAACGATCGGCATTCCAAAGCTTTTGAAGTTCCTCAAATATTTAAATACAAATACACATACATAATTGAAACAAAAAACAATCCTAGAACATCTCATGAGGATTATGCTAGTGATTTTCGAATATTATGCTTCCTTTGTTAGTTTATTTGATTACGAGATTTATAGATTTAACTCTCAGACGTGTTCTTTGTGTGCTTTATATATAGTCCGCTCTATATCATTTGGTATCAAAACCACTCAATTTTGTGCGAAACTACTAAGTAGGTCTGTATAATCAAGTTCTTTGGAATCAAGTTTTTTCGGTCATATATTTTTCAATTATTAACATATCTATATCACTCAAGCTTTCTTGAGACATACTTGAGTGAGTGAACATAGTTCTTGATCATTTTCAACTTTGAGAAACTTCTTTCTACGTGAGCAATCATGCTCGACATAGTTAGCATAATTTTGTAAGCAATCCATGCGTTTAGATAATAATAATAATCCTGTTATGTGTAATTTTTGGATTCTATAAAATATGGGCCCTATGTCGTATAGTCAAAGAACTTTAACGAAGTCAAACCCGCAAGCGCACTTTGGCAAAGCTCGGACAACATAACTCAAGCCATAAAGGTCTAAGTAACTGGACGACGAAGATCCCGAAAAACCTCTAGTAACCCCGTGAGGCCTTTAACGAGGTAACGACAACCCAAGAAAAATCCCCCAATTACTTTTGTTGGCAAATTCCCTCGTTGGCGGCAAACGCCTCTGCCCGGGGAACCTTTCGACGGAGGGTTATCCATCACCGATGGCATCAAAAGACCATCATCTATAGAAATTACAACTACGAGACAATCAAGCTTAAGAAGATCATTAAGGCATCCCCGAGACTCGATTCACTAGCCCATCCAACTCTTTTTCAAAAGTCAAAGTTTTTGTCTTTTAGCGCCAGAAAGCCAAAAAAATCCATAAATTCTCAAAAATCCCTAAATTCACGATAAATCCAAAATAATATATACAGAAATCCCTCCCACTTTCAGAAATTCAAAGTTCGGAGTTTTTACGAAGATTTTACGAAAAAATATGAAGTTAAAGTCGGGTAAAAAATAGGAAAAATGACCTGAAAATAAAAAAATTCCAAAACTTTCCCCAATGGTCCAGGAAAATTTTGGGACGTCCTAGTAGTTAGAAAAATTTCTCGAAAAAAAAATCTCGATGTCTCTGGAAAATTTGAAAAAAATCACAAAAAACGTGAAAAAATACAAGAGCATCAAGTATGGTCCTAGAATTTCAAAAAAAAAAAAAAAAATCGAAAGGGGCGAAGAATCCAAAATTCGCCAAGGAAACTCGTGAGAATAAGCATATCTCCAAGAAGCACGAGGACCGTGACTTCTCTATAAGCACGTCGAACAATTTAAGAAGTACACTGATTGAAAAAAATGAAGCAAAATTCAAATTAAAGATGAAGAAAAGGAAATCATAAAAAGTTGTTCAGTTCAAGACATGACCAGGCAGTTGAGAAATAGGGAAGAAGGACCCCTTCCTCAAAAATCCACCGCAAAATCGGACAAGGAGAAATCCGATAAGAGCTATAAAGTTTCTCGAGCAGTGAAACTAGTCAAGAAACTGGGGGGTTACTGTTGTTCAAAAATTTTTGTCACGGAAAAATTTGATCCCTAACTGCTCAAAAGCCCTTTAAAAGGCACTATCAAGCCTAAGGAAACACTTTGGAAGCATGCAAAATGATGATCGAGCAAAAGAAAAGGCAGTGCAAGAAAAACACTAAGTTCCGTGCCACACCTGCCATGGGAACCCGGGGCTCCAGCCATACCTGCCACAGGAACCTACAGATCTAGTCGCACTTGCCACGGGAACCCGCGGCTCCAGCCGCACCCCTACAGCTCCAGTCGCATCCTGTGGTACCCGAAGGCCACCCGCGGCACCCGGATGCCACCCGCGGCACCCGAGGACCAGCTACAGCACCCGCATCACCCGTGCCACACTAAGTTCACATGCCACACTAAGGCACCCTACCACACCTGCCATGGGAACCCGCGGCTCCAGCTGCACCTGCCACGGGAACCTACGACTCCTGCCGCACCCTTGCCGCTCCAGCCGCATGCCGCGGCACCTTATGGCCACCCGCTGCACCCGAAGGCCACCCGCGGCACCCAAGGCACCCACAACAGTTCAGCTCAAGCTTCCCAGCCGCACTCACTAAGATAGCCACCCGTGCAACCCTCTTCCAAACACCTCTAAAAGCTTCCTTACCCTTGAAGAAAGATAAGAAACTCCCTAGAAATATCTCTAATACCCATAATCTTATGTCTTCCCATGTGAAGGTGTCCTCCTCATCCAAAATGACTTGAATGCCTTTAAAGCCATTCATACTCACATGGATCACAACCAAGTTCCTCATTAACCCCCAAAATGCCCTTCAAGCATTCTCCCACTTGGAAATGACTTCATATGCCGTCACTTATAGACCATTATACCCTTATGGGATGTATTTACAATTAGAAAGACCATCATACCCCCAAAGCCTTCCTAAAGTCTATAAAGGGAGGTTTCGATCGCACCCCTAAATCACCCTCCACGGACGACTTCTACCACGCCTCTGAGTGAGATTTCGGCCTCCATCTAGTCGGGTGCTTCACGCTACCAAGCAAGGATACGGAATCCATCCCAACCGGCGGGGCCGAGTCACCCTTAACAACATAAAGGAAATCGCAAGAGCTCGCACACATCAAGTAAGTGTCGGGTGTGACAGAAAGTGCAACTTCGCCTCGCCAAAGCTCTGCCCACAAAGGGCGGATAACTTCACTTTATGAACCAACCTACCCCGCCATTCGTCTTCACGACGTTCTACGCACCACACCTTTGCTTCAGCAAGGCTTTGCCCCCTTAAGGCGGTACCTTCGCTTTGTTACGCTCTCCCACCTCGCTACTCGTGTCTGCGACGTTGTAGGCATTGCATCTTCGTCTAAGAAAAGCTCTTCCCACATCGATAGACGGTCACCTAGACGGTTAAGGTGGTGTACCTCCGGCTTGGCGGAGCTCTGTCCACCTCGCGAGTCGGTCTCCACGACCACTTAAGCAACGCACTTTTGGCTCCCCCGAAGCTCTAGTCCACTTTCGGGCTATTCTCCGAGAATAGTTCTCCCCCGGCGCCTTCATATCTTACCCGAAGTATTGCTTGAAACCCTCTTGGACTATTAGCGGGTCTAGCTACCCTATATCTGCTAACCCCCATTTATCACCTAAAAGCAAACCGCGTAACGACTTGATCCTTAAGGTAGGGTACGTAAGCAACCCATAATCAACTAGGCGGGTACAACCATAATAATAAAAAAAACCCACTACGCACCCGGGGCTAAGGGCCAAATCCAAACTTCATGGTTCTAAGGCACACCGGGGAGGGAATCCTATTCCCACCGGCTCTCATGTGCTCGGCCACCACCCAATGACGCACCTAAAGTACGCTGAACCGGGAATCCTATTTCCATCAACGCTCACGTACCTAGCGGCTACCCAATGACGAACCTAGGCTACGCCGAGTTGGGAATCCTATTCCTATCGATGCTCACGTACCTAGCCACCAACCAACGATAAATTTAGCGAGTAGAGAATTCTATTCTCATCAACGATTGCGTACTTAGCCGCCCCCAGACGACGACTCTAGGGCGTGTCAGGCCGAGAATCCTATTCCCATCAATGTCAACACACTTGGCCACCTCGAAGACCAAGTCGTAACGGGCCACGATCGTATTCCCATTAGGGCCCCTAGCCTTTAGCCTCTCCGTCAGGGAGAGGAGGAAGCGGGGATACAAGCTAAGCACCACAAAATCTTATTCTAGGTGCGGGAAGGGGGGGGGGGGGGGGGGGGCAATGGGCAATGAAGACACGAGGAATCTCTCAGTCACTACCCACCGCCCGGTCACCGGGTCTGGCCTTGGATTGGACACGCGGCTAGGATAATTATCATCCCAAAAACGCGGACACCACTTTATAAAGTTTCTTTTTTAATTTCCGAACATGAAAATAGAATTAAAATTATTTTTCTGGGTTTTCATGAATTATGAATCAATTTACAGTTTTTATTAAATTAAAATTGCGCATTGATTAAGGATCCTTTTAATGTTATAAAATTAATGCGTAATTATTATTTTACAGAGTAATTATTTACTCTCTCATTTATTATGTCAATTTATTTTATTTATTTATTTTTTTGATTTATTTTCGGAGCTCAAAATTAATTTAAAAGGCATTTATTTCACAAACTTTGCCTATGAACCTCCAAAAATCAAATAAAATCATTGAAAAATGACATTGGATTTATTTAATCATATATCTATCTCCTCGAATATTTTTGATTTGTCTCAAGCTTATTTTACAAGCACTTTACAAAATTATTTTACGAAACCTAGTTAAAGGAAATTTGTAGTTCCTTCGGAGGACAAAGAGGAAAGATCTCTGAAAACCTGGACCATAAGTACAAAAAAGAGAAAGGCGTTGATCGAAAAGGCACCTCCTGACGAGGTCTGACGAGCCTCTTGACGAGGTCCCTCGACAAGCCTCCTGGCGAGGTCTACCGACAAGCCCCCTGAAGAGGTCCCCCGCCGAGCTTTTTGATGAAGTCACCCGACGAGCCTCCTGACGAGCCCCCTCGCCCTGACGAGCCTCCTCGCCATCAATATTGACGAAGAAATAAATCACAATAATTGCACACGACAAGGATACTTGAGCTTACAAAGTTCATCGGGAAGTCCTCTAAATTCCCCCAGACTCAACATACAAGCTCGCGGATACCCGGAAGACGCTACAGTCGAGCTAGGAGCAACCGCCGAGCCCCTCTCCATGACAAGGAGTCGCGGCAAGGTCCCCTGGCAAGCATAATGGCGCACTTTTCTTGGTCACAAAGGAAGGATATTCTCCAATTATTCCCTTGATTCAGGAAGAAGTGGTTACCTCATTTATTTATAAATAGGAACATTCTCCTTCTCATTTTACATATTCTCTCACAACTTTCTCTAGAGCTTCTCTCTCTTCTTTCTCTCTCTAGAAATTCACCCCTCCTGGTTATCGCCTAGGTCGGCGTCTTCGCCACCACTAAAGGCTCGACATGAATGATTAAATAGTGTTAAGACTTGACAGGGATTAAGTTAGCCAGAAAAATTGTTCCACATAGTCATACACTTTACCAGATAATCTTCACGCTTCGGCCAAGACTACCCTCCCCGGTCAAGGCCCTCGTCACACAAGCTCACGTACACATGCACCGTCTACTACGATATCCTGGCCGGTAATACCCTTGCCACATCATTAGTCATCCATTTATTACTAACCCTAAACGACATGGGACCTGATTCTCAACGAAATACGTAGGCAACCTCGCCCAACCATAAGCGACAGGGTTCGGGGTGTTTGGAATACATATCGAATCCCAAGAATATTACACCAAAATATACCTCCGAGCCGTCCCGGTAACATTTAAAGAATTATTTAAAGCGGAAAAACTTGTTAATGGACCAACGGTTCAGATATCGGGTAATAACAATATTACAAGATCTCATAAATATTACAAATTTAATTCATGAATCATCATTAATAAACTAATCATATAGGAAATAAATAGAAAACATTAAATGGTTGCATTTATTAACCCAATGCATAAGGCCGTACCTCTGTTGACGATTCCGGCTGCGCTTTCTGAAACTTGGCAGGGCTCCGCAGATGCTGAGAGAAACACCCGTGATATTCCGGGAAATTCTCCTGGATTCCTCGTACCGAAGCGTGGTCTTCACCGGCAGGACTCCCTCACAAAACTTTAACCGTGATTCTTTTAAAGCTTCCGGAGAACAACATCTCACTAAGCCGAACAAGAAAAGGAGATCAGAGGCTAAGAAAATTTGCAAACTCTAGAGAGAGAGAGAGAGAGAGAGAGAGATATTGAATTTTAGCTCTTGGGAAGGTGTTTAAAATGTGTAGAATGACTCCTATTTATAGGCTTTAGAACGTAACCGAATTTGAGAAATTCACTCTCAAATTTTTGAATTTTAATAATTAAAACCAATTAATTATTTCAATCCAATGGTTAAGATTAAATCTCATCTAATTCCAATTGTTGTAATTAAATAGGTATTTAATTAAATAAGAAAGAATTGGTAAATTCAAAAAACCAATTTTATCTTATCATTTTATTTAAATTCGATATATATATATATTAATTTTGAAAATAATTATTAAATATAATTAATCATCCTAATCCAAAGGCTTATATTCAATCTTATCTAAATCCAATGGATATAATTAATTAGGGATTTAATTAAATAAGAAAGACTTGGTAAAATTAAAACCAATCTTATCACCTTATCTTTATATTTCGAAATATATATATATATGTATATATATAATAATAATAATTTTTGAAAATAATTATCTAGATCCAACAGTTTAGATTAAATTACAAACCGATCCAGTGGGTCAAATTATTTTGGGATAAAGTCAAAATTATCTAAGACTTGGTAAAAGCCTAAATTGACATTATCCTTATTTTTAATTTCGAAAATTACATATCATAAATATAATTAATTAATCTCTAATCCGACGGTAAAGATCAAATCTTAAACCGATCCAACGAATAGAATTAATTAGGTCAAATTCGAAAACCTTAAGCTTGGTCACCAAGCTTCTTTTTTTAGAATTAGGTAGTTCAAAAATCTACTTTCTTAATCCTATGGTTGATATTAAATCATTTTCGATCTAAAGGATTAAATTGATTTTAGGTTTTTGCTAAAATACCAAACTTTAAGTACTTATGCCGCAAATATGAAACTCTAGTCCAAGTCAAAAGCGTGTCTTCTATTCTTGAAAGCCATCATCGATTTACAAATTTCAATATATATATATATATATATATATATATATATAAATATATATATATATAAATATATTTATTTATTTATTAATATAAATCTATTAATTATTAATTAATTATTAATAAGATACTAATAATTAAATTCAAATAATTAAATTATATTAATATTTCCTTATCTCAATATCACACATTAAAATGTCATGGTGTCACACCATCATTTAAATTCATGACTTGTGATTTAATTTCATAGCTTACCGAAACGAGCACAAACTTAGAAATTCTGTAAATCGCAAACTGTAAGTTGAAACGACTCGGTTCCAAAATAAAATTCTCTTAGAATTTAATTTCCAAAAACATGGTGCTGACACGAAATCTAAATTCTAACTTTTTTTTCATTAAATTTTGGTTACAAAAATATGGTACTTTTGCCACGCTATTGATAAAACTATCCGATGTCTGCCACAGACTTTCAGTTTTATAAGTCTAATCAAATGATTAAACATTATCTTGAATGTTTCTAATCACGTATGTATCATCCGTTACGAAGCTATCCTGGGGACCATGGACCCGTATCACTAAAGCTCCAACGAACTTCTATTTGTTCGTCAAACCATCGAAGTGACTCCACTATAGACCCGAGGCTGCACTCTTTAGTAATATGGTATATATTATTCCCTTTATAACAGCAGGGTGTCCATTGATACAATCAAATTCGGGTTATTGTCCTTTCACTTGATGACTCACACATGAGCAGGCGGTTTTTACCGTTTTTCCTTTCATTGAATTTTCCTCCTTGAACCAGTCAGTATTATTATGAGTAAACCAATTATGGTTTCGATTCATATGTTGCACATGGGTATCTCTCATTTGTCACCACTGACAACTAAGGGAATCATCATGACTCTGAAGAGAGTTGTGTGATGCCCATGTTTATGATCAAGCTACCCTTACTGCTGACTATCATGTTCCCAAAATAATAGTGTTGGGAATAGCGGTAATATATTGTGTTATTTAACGGTCAAATCAAAGAAAAATCAAGCCAGCATCTTGGACTCAAGATCACTCAAGACTTAGAACGAATATCCATTTAATCATCTATTAGTGACTCAATTCCAAGTTATCAGTGACGGTCTTATATGATAACTTCCGGAGTTTAAGTCAGATCTTGTCCAGTATGAAGACACTCCATACTTAATGCACTTCTAGTGAGTGTGACACACACAAAATCTAGAATAAGATTATCACTTAGTCACATTAATGACCTTATACGATTAATGAGCTCACACCCAGTTAATCAGGTAACAGATATTTTAAGTTCATTTATTATGATTATTAATTATTCTTCACATTGATTTTATTATGATAATAATAATATAATTTCATCCTGGATGAACTAAGGAAACAAACATTTCTATTTTACTCTACCAGAAACTAGAATAAAACTAACATAATAAGCACATCTTTATTCAACTACTTGTCATAATCTTTTACAAATGGATAAAATATATTGTTTAAGGACACATATGTCCAACACGGGGCCGATATACCCATATATCCAGGTCGTCCCTCGCCATAGGAGCTCGCGAAGGAAGGAAAATCACCAGGAATCATCAAGAACACCCCAGAGCTTCACCAAGACAAGGAATTCGCCTAGCTCACCAAGGAGGGAAGTTCATCAAGGATCGCCAAGAACAACCCGTAGGCTCGCCAACGACGAAGGAAACGCCTCCAGCATTGACGATCATCAGTCAACCCACTTTGACTCTAAATTCGATTATCCACGGGTCTACCGGGTCCAGCTCGGGGCCTGAACCGTGAGCCAGTTCTAAGTTAAAGCCATTTTTACGCAATAACAAATAATGATATCTTTGGTATTTAATTCGTCAATAATTACTTAATAACATATGGTATTTTTGTAATTATATCAACCTATTCGATATGTTTTATGTATAAGATAGTAACTTAAGTACTTATATCACTAAAAAATTATAATAACTACTTTTGTCACTAAAAAATTATAATAACATAAGTATTTAGCGTCGTCAATAATAACTTGAAAACTTATGCCGTAATAAATATTGGTATTCTGTGAAAATTAATGGCTTGCTACTAATGGTATAAGCACGTTTTACAGTTTGATACTTCTATCTCTAAAACATAATATTTGGAATATTTAGTTAACTTTGAGATACTTCAAAATACTTTTGCCTATATCTCCTTAAAAAAAAACCCTAAAATTCCTCAGCCATCGAGGCATCGACCTTCCAATCGGCTCTGCTCGAAGGTGATATTCTGGTTCTCTTCGTGATTGATTTTGATTATCATCATCATCATCATTATTATTATTATTATTATTATTATTATTATTATTATTAAATGTTATGATTTGTGATATAATCGATTGTTCTTAGTCTCGTATAACAACTAGACCATAGGTTTAAGGTTATTTTACAAATATTAATTAATACGGACTGTTTGATTACTCGTAGTAAATAACAATGTCGCAATCCGAGTTTAAGAATATCAATATTTTACCAAACGGAAAAGAGTTAATAGATGTCGCACTCTATCGCTTTCTACCGCCTCAAGGCTCGTTTTTTAATTTCTTGACGAGAAGTTCAAGGTACTCGATGGTATCCGTAAGTTTTTCATCCGGAAAGTGCGTTTAAGCTTCATGGTTTTTGATGAGTTTCCCGGGCTCGTTGAGGTCCGTCCTTTCACGACGAGCATTGTCATGTTTTCTGCTCTCTCGAATACACGATTGCTCTTGCCGGATAAAAACCGCGAGGGATATTATTAGGGAGGTGGAAAAGAGTTGTCGGGTTTTGTTGAAGAGCAAAGACTCGCTAAATAGAGTTAAGTGTCTTAGCGTTTATGCTCTCGGAGTAATGTGTAGTGTGATTAGTAACATTGAGCCTCATTTTGTTTACTTGGAAGGAATTAGAAAGCACTCGGTTGTGTTTCCTTGTGTTGATCCGAATGCGGACAAGATCGAGTTTATCGGGTACCCGAGGGGCGACATCGACGCCCATATCATGCGCTATTTAAATAGGCTAGACCAAGCACTTGGATTGAGCCAAGTGGAAGGGGATTTCAAGATGGAAGGTCGGGATTTAAGCCCGGAAGAACAGGTGGCATTAACTTTGACTAGGATCAATGGAAGATTGGCCGAAACAAGGAGCATTACTCATTGCGAGATTTGATTTGACATCCTTTTGTATTATTTTGTTTTCGTTTTGCTTATTTATGTTGAAATCTTATCATTTTTAATGATTACATGTATGATTATTGGTCACGTAACTTCTTAACTCTTCTATAAAATATTCTTGATATATATTGTTAATGCATAAAAATGGCTTTAACTTAGAGTCGAGTCCAAGGTTCGGGTCCCGAGATGGACCCGTTGAACACGTGGATAGTTGAATGTTGAGTCAGCGCGGGTTGAGTGATGATCGTCAAAGATAGAGGCGAATCCTTTGTCTTAGATGAGTCTCCGAGCTGTTCTTGGCGATCCTTGACAGACTTCTTTCTTGGCGAGTTTCTCGTCGGGGCAAAGTCGTTGTCTTGGCGAAGCTCCTCGTCGGGGCGAAAGTCTTCGTCTAGGAGAAGTCGTGTCTTGATGAAGCTCCGAGATGTTCTTGATAATTTTTCGTGATTTCCCTTCCTTGACGAGCTCCTATGGCGAGGGAAGACCTGTAAATAAGGGTAGATCGGGCCCGTGACCCGTCGCATATGGTTGCGCGAGGCTGCCTGCGTCTCTTAGTTTAAGAGAATCAGGTCCCACGTAGTTCAGGGTTAGTGATAAATGGCGGGTGAATGACAATGTGGTTTGACTCGTTGGAAGTGCCGATGTTGGCGGCGCTACGGTGACCCTTTGACTGAATGGCGAGGGTATTACCGGCATGTGATGCTCTTTGTCAACCTCGTAGGTGTTGGCGAGCTCGTTGTGACAAGGGCCTTAACCTGGCGAGGGATACTCCTTGTCGACCTCGTAGGTGTTGGTGAACTCTCTATGGTGAGGGCCTTGACCTGGCTAGGGACGCCTTTGTGGACTCATCGAACAACCCCTCTCAGGTAAACCTCAATCCCTTTGAAAAATCCCAACTCTTATTCAGACATTTCCTACTAAGGGAGAAGGCAAATTTTAGAGAGAGAAAGTAGTACATAGAGAAGCTCAGGAGGCAGTTGTGAGTGAGTGCGGAAATGAAGATGGGAAGCCTCTTATTTATAGGAAAACCAACTCCATATAATTAAACAATGGGGGCTACGAAAATTGACCTTGCTAGTAGTGGCAGATTTAGGATTTCAGGAGACCAAAATTTATTTTTATCATTGAATCCCCAAAATACAGTGTCATTAGCAAATTGAGGTAATAATGGTATTATAACACCACAAAATAATGTCAATGTGTGATATTGTCCTTGTATAATTGACGTGTGCTAGTTTGACAACATGTACATCTCTAGCTCAATTAAAAAAAAAGTTAGAAGATTGATATTTTTTGAAGTTTAGTCGTAGACGTAAATATGTTTCATCTTATAAATTTTTTATTGGAATATGAATAAATTTTGAGCTTGATACTAGTTTGTGCCCTTTGCGTAAGATTATCCCTAAAAAAAGATTGGGAATTTATTGACATACTTAGTACAAGATTCAGTATATATTTGCCAACCACATGTGATTGTCTCTAAGAATTGTGATGTTCGTCATATTTTATTTTGTTTTAAAAATTATATTATTCGTTTTCCCAAATGTAATATCATATTTATACATAATACCTAACACTTCTCAAGGAGTATAGAATTACCTTTTGTCTATTTTGTTTTAACATCATAGTCGTTAAGAAATATCACCATCCAAGTAATTAATAGAATTACCTTTTGTCTATTTTCTTTTAACATCATAGTCGTTAAGAAATATCATGATCCAAGTAATTAAATAATGCAGTTAGATATAGTGATATACTACAATATTCATGGCTTAATTTGCCTTTATAAATTTGAACTTGCAAAGGAACAAATATAAATGTAAAATGTAAATGTAGGTCTTGTGTAATAATCTTAAAATAGAAGGTAAAAATGTAAATAAAAAATATTTACGAAAGTTGTAAGATTTTTGTAATAAATGTATAAATTGAAGGGTATAATGGTAATAGCCCACTAGAACCCCTTCTTCCTCTTTCGCTTAGAAAAACTCGATCTGAGAAAAAGGAAGTTGTTCGGCATTTCATCGGAGAAAATCTTGGCGTCGATTGTGGAGGTGAAAAGCAGAAGACTTGGCTTTAGACAAACGCAAAAGGCTAGGGGGCGCAAGGTAAGATCGAGAATAGAAAAAAGTCATCGGAGGCTCATATTCTACCGACATCGGATTATTTCGGGGGGGGGGGGGGGGGGGGGGGAACGCCCCTGCTTGATAGAGGGGCCTTGCCATGGCGAGGGGTTCGCCAGAGCGAGGTACTTCGTCAGGGACTCGCTAGGACGAGGGGCTCGCCAAGGCAAGGTACTTCGCCATGGGCTCTTTGACTTTTACTAGTGGGCTTTACTTTTACTAATGGGCTTTAACTTTTGCTAATGGGCCTTGACATCACTAATCAGCTTTGACTTTTGCCAAAGAGGGCCCAATTTTTATATGTTCCGAAAAATACACAAAACATATATATATGGGTTAATTGCGGAAATAATGCACAACATTTGGTCAACATGGATTTTAGGTCCCTAACCTTTTAAAGTGTTGACGAAAATGCACAACGTGTGTTGACTGTAAAATCCGTTAGTCCTTCCGTTTAGAGTTGCATCTGACGACGTCGTGGCGCGTCGCGACTTAGTCGCCAAAAGTCGCAACTGTGCAAGTCGCGACGAGTCGCGGTTGTGCACCTCGCGATGAGTCGCGACTACGCGAGAATAAAGATGGCTTTGTTGCGGCATATGTACTTATTTGTTTCTAATGTTTAATTTTATCATTTTTTACCCGAATTTAATCATCAAACTTTATCAATTATTTCAAAACTATATTTAAATATGTTTATTATTTGTAATTAATTTATTTCAAAATTAATATTTAAATATGTTATAATTATTATTTTGTAACATATTAATAAGTTTGATTTATATGTTAGTTTTTAATTTGTAACATATGTTAATAAATATTAATTTGTAACATAATAATAAATTGAACAGATTTAATCAACAAATAGATAAATACGATAAGACGAGATATTAAAAAAAAGAGTTGTATTATTCATTGTGAATATTACAATAAGGTGAAAGATAGCTGTAAATATTCAGTGTAAATATTACAATGTGCCTCACTAAAACCTCTCTTATAAAACCTCCTTAGGGACATAAAACCAAAAGTGGAAAGAGCACATCATTACTCGGGGAACATTGCGTTGAACATTTTCGTCATTAGCTCCAGTTCGCTTGGTTCAGAACGTTCGGCAATCACGGGGGGATGGAACAACAAATCATTCAACACCACTATTTGCTCGACGTGTGTGCTGGTGGTTGACGCCCGCCGGTCGTTGATGAGATATTGAGCCGTACTGAAAACGCTCTCCGAAGCAACGCTGTAAATGGGGATGGACAGTATATCCCTCGACATTCTCGCCAATATCGGAAATCTATCCCTTTGATTCTTCCACCACTTAATGACGTCGAACTCGTCGGATTCTTCGTCAATTCTGTAGTGGATTCCCCGCGATGTAGCCGTTGCTTGAGTCTCGGGCTGAAGTCTAGTCCCGTCTTGGTTGGGCTTGCCATCACTGCCCTTTGTTCCTCCTGTGCGTTGAACTGTGGGAACCGTTTTTCATATTCACTGTACAATTCATAAAAAGCTTCATTAACAACGTTAACATAATTACGATAATCCGCCCCTATGTTTTCTCCGATCGCTATCATCATTGGCCCATAAGCATCCGAAAGACGAGGGTCTAGAATAGCACCGAAGCAAAACGGAAACGGGGGTGGATCCCAATAAGACTTGAATTTTGAAACCATAGACTCAATAAGCGGAGAAATAATAGGGTCATTTTTGAATTCATTGAAAGCACACAAAATTTGATAAAGATCCGAAAGACCATGATTCAAAGAGGGTTTATTTTGGTTAGAAAAAAGTAAAGTAACTGCATAAATGGGTTTGAGGAAAGCGAGGAATTTCTTCGCGGTTGCCTATTCCGCCTCCGTGATCCGCGCCTCGGGAGCGAGTTCCTGTCCGAGGAAGTGGTCCAAAGGAAGCCTCTGTCTACACACAACTGAAATCATTAAATACGTAGAGTTCCATTGCGTATTATTATCTAAACCAAACCTATTAGCTTTGTGATTGTGGTCTTTACAAAATCGTCTCCACCTATTGGTGGTTTGAGGATTCCGGATCCAATCAACAATGCCGCGTATTTTTTCAACATGGTGTGCAATGTGTGCCTCGCCCGTTCGTGCAGTTAAATTAATTATGTGACAAGCACACCGTTGATGTAAAATATTTCGAAACGGAGAAGCGGGCAACATTGTTTCCAAGATCATAATCGCGGCGTTGTTGCTTGAGGCATTATCTAAGGTAATAGAAATAACACGATTTTGTAAACCCCAATCACCAAATAATTCAAATAATTTCTCGGCTAAGTTTTTTCCGGTATGGCGACACTCGAAAGGCGATAAGTTTAAAAGTCGTTGACATGGATTCCACTCATCGTCGACATAATGAGAGGTCAAACTCATATAATCGTTTAAACTTGGACTGCTCCACAAGTCGGTGGTAAAAGCAACGTTTATGCCAGAAATTTTGAAAAAATCGACTAAAAGGTTTTTTTGCAATTGATAAGCGATTTCCATGTCCCCGGTATAAGTGGTACGAGAAAACTGCTGGTACGTCGGATTAATCTTTTGCATATATCGTGTATGGTTGGGATTTTCGACAAAACTCAGCGGAACGCCCGTAGAAAGAATCCATTCGAGTGTCCATTTCCGTAAATTCAAAGCAGAAAGAGTACTTACTTGTGCTGTGTTTACCTCATCGAGCTCCCCGGTTGGGAAGCACACATTTGCGTGTCGGTTCAAGTAGCCGGTTCCCTGGTCCCCCATCCCGTCTAGGACTTGCCCGCACTTTTTGCACGTGGCTAGTTTAACACGGTCCCCTTGCTCGTTGAAATGCCGATCTTCATGAAAGAAGTTCCACACCGGGGCCGTGTTTGGTTGTCCCCACACCAAGCCATGAGGATTAACTCTATTAAAACAAAAGGAAAATCACAAATTTAAATGTCATAAAGTTTATTATTAATCATATTGATTTAATTAAATGTCTTAAGGTTAAATAAAAAAGTTAACAAAATTAAATTGGTATTTCTTATGTGTGGAAATAATTATCAAACTCTTTTAAAAGGAACTCCCCGAAGTTCCACGGCCAGATCGACTGGAAAGGATGCTATGATCTCGCTTTAGGCCCAAGCTTTTCTAGACAGAACTCCCCGAGGTTCCCAAGCTAGCTTAGAGGAGATTGCAAAGCAAACCTTATTTAAAAACCAATCTTTCTAAGACACCAAAATCCAATAAGAACTTTATAATTATCACCACACATACAAATTACCTTTTTAATTTTATTAACTTATTTAAGTAACCATTTAATGTTTAAATGATTATTAAATCTCAAGAAATTCGTTTCTGATATGGAAGATCAGTCGGAACCGTAACCACAGAGCATACTAAGACTTTCAAGAGACGTGGCAAATTAATTAATTTAACTAAAATGATTAAATGATTATTAAATCTCAAGAAATTTGTTTCTGATGTGGAAGATCGGTCGGAACCGCAACCACAGAGCATAGTAAGACTTTCAAGAGACGTATCAAATTAAATAATAAAACTAAAATAATAAAACTAAAATAATTAAAATAATAATGATTACCCCATTGCCGGACGCGGACGTCGAGCACGTCGAGGAAGTTGGACGGAGCCTTCGCCGGTTTCGTGATGGGAAGAGATTGGAGAACCATCGTGGTAGGAGCCGACAACGGAGGAATGGTGGAAAGTCGGAAGGTCCTCCTCGACAAGATCGTGTCAATGATTTGGTGGTTCCTACGGTGATTGAGTTTCGTCGTCCTCGCGGTCGTCGACGGGTCCTCCTTGAAACATGAGCTCGAAAAATGGATCGGCGGTTCTCGTCTCCCGACATCGACGTACCGCCTCCACCATTGATGCGGGCACACGCTCCGGATTGGCGTCGTGCGCGCCCATCGCCCGGACTATACTAGGTCTTAGAGACCGTTGGGTATCATCGGGATAATTTGGATTTGGTTGGGAGGGAAATATTTCTCCCGGTAGCATAACAGGAATATAGCCCTCGGGCGTAGGTTGATCTGGTTCCGCCCGAATGAATAGGGGTTGCAAATCCCTAGCCTCCCTTCGACCCGCGGAACTACCACCGCTTCTTCGAGACATAATGGGAAATTTGAGAACTTGAGAGCTTTAGAGAGAAAAAACTTAGAGAGTTGAGAGAATTTGAAAGAGAGTTAGAAGATTGTTGGTGAGGAAATGAGGGTGGGAGATGTGGTATTTATAGGATTTGAGGAGAGTGTTGGGTGGGTGAATAATTATTGAGGTGGGTGAAGTGGGTGAATAAAGTTGGGGGAAAAATATTGAAATTTGAAATTTTTGGGTTGGAATTCGAGTAAAGTGGGTAAAAATTGTGGTTGAGTAATTAATTTTGGGTAAAAAGTGTGTTATTTCTGCCAAAAACAAACAAAAATTATACCCTCACTCGGATCGCTGACATGCCATAACGTGGACCGTCGATTGCGAGGCTCGGATTGCAATCTCACCACGTCGTGACAAGGCCGCACGTCGCGACGATTCGCGACGTCAAAGCAAGAATCGCGACGACCAAAAACAAGTCGCGACGAGTCGCGACGTGGTCAAAGCGATCGCCAAATGCAGCTCTACTTCCGTTAAGGGAAGTTAACTGCTACATACTTGGCATCTAGGGCTCAACACGTGGGCCGCCACTTAGCTCTGAGAGAAAAACTTTTTCGGGCAAGAGGACTCTAACCTAGGCCCACGCATGAGTATTCCAAAGGACTTGCCATTTCACCAACTTGAACTTTTTTTCAAATCTTTCTACTTATAGGTATTTATATATGAAAATAGATATGTATTTATATACATACTCGTATATGTATATCATAATATATTTTTATGATATATATAATATACAAACTGTATAATATGCAGTACATGTAATATTATTACTGTATAATATGTTTAATATACAATACAACGTATTATTACTATATCATATATGTTGATGTGGGACTTCATCCCCTCTCGAAAATGACATCACATTATCGCTCGTAGGATAAACGACATACGAGCTGTCAACGACACCACGGATAAAACGACGTTAAAGAAGCCAAGCCCAACAAAGCACAACGGAATGGGCCTAATTCACCAACGGGGGCCGAAACAAATCAAGGAAACCCTAATTCACCTTCAATCAGTCTACAAAGACTCAGTAACCCACAAGAATAGAGACGCTTACACTCTGTTGACCAGTCCAAGGAGCTCCCACGTGGAAATGAACCAAACAACACGCTGTCAACTTTACACGCGTCGATCAAAGCAAAATGGGGGAAGAGTCAGCATAGTCTTCTAGCCGTTACATAGTTTTAGGAGGTGAACGTTGTAATTGAGGCTATAAATGAAGCCTACGAAGTAACTTAAAGAGGAGGCATCTTGTTATACCCAGTCTACTAGTTATTCACTCTGTATGCACTTTGTAATCGATCAATCACATTATTTCCTCATTATTGTTCAATTCTTTTCTAAATCATCACCTTGCATCATTATTTACCAAAGTAGATTTTATCACGGATAATTAAGATCCATCATCGTATTTCATCATAATCAAAGTGCTATCACTTTGTGACAATTGGTCGTGATTATTCACATCAACAGTTTGGCGCCGTCTGTGGGAAATCTTTATAGATTCCTACCTAACCAAGTTCCCAGCAAGAAAATACGCAAATGGCTAGCAGAGGATCCAGCGGGAATCCCACGAGCAACCCCTCGGAGCCCGTGGCGGATTACGCCGTTAAAGCCATGATGGAAATCATCCTCAAGCAACTCGAAGAAGGTGCTGAATCGAGAAGGGATTTCCAGAACAAGCTGGAAAGCCTCTCCCAGAAGCAATCCCAAATCGAGGGGACGCTAACCGAAGCGGTTAGCTCGATAAAAGCCCAGTCTTCTTCAGTAACACGGACAGACCTCGGACGAGGAAGGACCCTAGATTTTTCCGGAATTCAGTTCACTCCAGGACCGACCAAGGTGGAAAACACCTCGGGCATAATGGAGGGGGAAAACCCCACCATAGGCCCATAAGGGCTAGCAGATCGCGGGGTCGCAATCAGCCACACTTCGGCCGAGCACCCCGGCACCGGATTAGGGGCAATCCAATCCAACTACGGCGTATTAATCCAAACTGACGACCCCGGATTTCGGACCCCTCCTAGAGTGATCCGGAATGCCGACGTGCAAGCCCCTCAGGCACCAATGTGCCCGAGATTTGCGCGGATTGGGAACGAGATGAATAATGCTATCCGCATTCGAGAGGAGACACCCCCTGTGGCTCGTCAGGATGTCGTCCGCAATGATAGGGACAACCCTTTCGTTTACAACCCTGAGTTGACATTCCCGGCATGGCTCAAAGGAATCGAATCCACGGTGGAAAAGGTACAGTCCGAGGTAAAAACGGTGAACTCAAAGGTTCACCTGTTGGATATGTGTGTCCTTAAACAAGATATTTATCCATTTGTAAAATATTATGACAAGTCGTTGAATAAAGATGATGCTTATTATGTTAAGCTTATTATAGTTTCTGGTATAGTAAAATAGAATGTTTGATTCCTTAGTTCATAAAATGCAATTATGTTATTATTATCACAACAGAGTCGATGTGAGGAAGAATTAATAAACAAAATAAATGAACTTAAAACGTCTGTGACCTGATTAACTGGGCGGGAGCCCATTAATCGTGTAAGGTCATTAATGTGACTAAGTGACAATCATATTCTGGATTATGTGTGTGTCACACTCACTAGAAGTGCATTAAGTATGAAGCGTGTTCATGCTGAACTGGACCTGACTTAAACTCAAGAAGTTATCATATAAGACCGTCACTGATAACTTGTAGTTAAGTCACAAAATGATGATCAAATAGATATTAGTTCTACGTCTTGAGTGATCATGAGTCCGAGCTACTGGCTTGATTGTTCTTTGATTTAACCGTTGAAGAACACAAGATATTACCGCTGTTCCCAACACTATTATTTTAGGAACATGATAGTCAGTAGTAAGGATGGCTTGATCATAGACATGGGCATCACACAGCTCTCTTCAGAGTCATGATGATTCCCTTCGTTGTCAGTGGTGAGAAGTGAGAGGTACGCGTGCGCAACTTATGAATCGAAACCATAAGTGGGTTGCTCATAATATTACTGACTGAGTCAAGGATGAAAATGCAATGAGGGGAATTACGGTAAAAACCGCCTGCTCGATAAACTATGAAATTATCGAGTGTCTCCATACCGGAAAAAACATAGCCGAGAAATTATTTGGTGATTGGGGTTTACAAAATCGTGTTGTTTCCATTACCTTAGATAATGCCTCAAGCAACAACGCCGCGAATTTAAACTATGAAATTAAATCACGTGTCACGAATTTAAATGATGGTGTGACACCATGACATTTAACGTGTGATATTGAGATCAGGTTTTATTAATATAATTTAATTATTTTGGATTTAATTATTTATATCTAATTAATAATTAATTAATAATTAAAAGATTTAGATTAATAAATAAATATATATATATTTATATATTGTTACATGTGTAAATTCAAATTAGGGTTTGGAGAATACAAACCCTAGTTAAATTCGACTATGAGAATTGGAGAATTCATATTTGCGGCATAAGTACCTATTGTTTTGGTATTTTGGAAAAACCCTAAAATCAATTTAATCCATTGGATCGGTTATGATTTAATATTAACCGTTGGATTGAGATAATTGATTTGAACCCTAAATGTAATTCGAAATTGAAGCTTGGTGACCAAGTTTAGGTATTTCGAATTTGCTTAATTAATTGTGTCCGTTAGATCGATTTTGAGATTTAATCTTTACTGTCGGATTAGAAATTAATTAATGTTATATATATAATATATAATTAGAATAATATTATGGATAAGAGTTTGAATTAGGGTTTTATAAAACCCTAGGGCATTTGACTTTATCCATAATTGATTTGATCCATTGGATTGGTTTAAGATTAATTTTTAACCATTGGATCTAGATAATCATAAACAAATTCGAATTTTAATATGAATATATATATGTAATTAGAATTTTATTAATATGATGATAAAATTAAATATTTTGATCTTATCATGTATTATTATTTAATTAAATCCCTGATTAATTATATCCATTGGTTTTAGATGAGATTGAATCTGGACCATTGGATTGAAATAATTAATTATATTTTATTAATAGAATTCGAATAAAGGGAGGGAAAATCTCCAAATCGGTTACAGCTTGAGCCTATAAATAGGAGGCTCATTCTACACATTTTACACACCTTCCCCAGAGCAAAAACTCGAGCTCTCCCTCTCTCTCTAGGGTCTGCGAGTTTTCTGCTTCTGATCTCTCTTATGGTTCGGCTTAGGATATATTTTTCTCCGGTAGCTTTAAAAGAACCGTCAGTTAAATTTTGCGACGGAGTCCTGCCGGCAAAGCCCACGCTTCGGTACAAGGAGTCCAGGAGAATATCCCGGAAGATCACGGGAGTTTCCCTCAGCATCGGCGGAGCCCTGCCCAAGTCAGAACGCGCAACCGGAATCGTCAACTGAGGTACGGCCTTATGCATTGGCTCAATAAATGCAATCATTTACTGCTTTTTATTTATTTCATATTCGACTAGATTATTAATAATGATTATGAAATATTAAATTCGAAATATTTATCAGATCTTAACAAAATGATTATTACCCGATATCCGTGTCGTCGGTCCGGTAACAAGATTTCCGGTTTAAAATGGATTTTTAAATGTTACCGGGATGCCTCAGAGGCTATTATCGTGGTAAGGAAGTCGGACTGATACCACTGATTTCCAACATCACCATGCAAACTCGGCAACACCCGAAATAGCTTGCCTAGTTTGAGAATCCATGAGCACACTGTTTACCTTGTTGATCACCAACGTGATGGTCAGGGACGTTGGAAGAGTCAACGTTCCATGTTACGATTGAAAAACCGACACGAGGGCATATCTTCGGGCATTCTACATCGAGATAGGAAGAGCCGATCTCCAACCTTCCCAGTGAGATGCGGGGTACTGCCAGATATTTGTTGAGGACCTCGAGCAGAATTCCCTCGAATAGTTCTCCAATCTGTAGCCATGCATGATCAACTCGTTCGATCAGCTTACCACGATATTCCTAAAGCACTTTTCCATGTTCATCGAAACGGAGACCACGGTGGCACAACTCTACGCGCTGCAACAAACGAAGGACGAGCCATTGCAGAACTTCATAGCTAGATTCAAGAATGTGCTATCACGCCTCAATGGAATAAGCGACGACAAGGCAATCGCGGCCCTGACCGCAGGAATGTGGTATAAGTCCAAATTCAGGCAGGATATCTGTGTGAACCGATATACCTATATCGAAGACGTAATGCACCACAGAGGTAATTGGATTCGAGTTGAGGAGGAACGAGCTGCTCTCTCCGCAAAATTATATCCAACCCCGGCGACATCCAAGTTCAACGACAATCCAACATCACCACGGGACCCCGGCCAGCACAAAATACTCGGGCGTCACCGGGGTAATCCGAACCATGCGCTCTAGCCTAAGCGCAGCACCTTGCCTCCGGGAAATGTTATGAACTCTGAGAAAGAAAAGGTCAACATGGCCCAAGCAAGCAACAAGACAACAAGGGAAGACCCGTGGCCAAAGACGCGAAGGCTTACTGCAAGTTCCACAAGGTGTTCGGACACACAACGACCCAATGCTGGAAGCTACAAATGGCCCTGGCTGAAAGGTTAAAGCGAGGCGAGATGAGTGATCTCGACATCGAGGCCCTAAATCCAAAGTTGCAAGGGAATGTTAGCCCGGAGACATGAACACAACAACCATGTTCCTATTGAAACTCCCCATAATGGCGGGAGGAATGAACACAACAACCAAGTTCCTGTTATAGATTGCCCATCGCCCTACAATGCAATCCTAGGAAGACCCTGGCTGCACGCCATGAGGGCAGTGCCTTCGACGTACCACCAGAGTTTACAATTGCCGACCGATGAAGGGATCAAAGAGATTCGAGGTGACCAGGCCATGTCACGAAGATGCTAAATGAACAACTTTCTGCTCGCCAAACAAAGCACGGTAAATCAAGCATAGAAATTACAACATCCAGAAATAAACGAGGCACCTTAGAAGAAGACAATAGGTCTCCAACAATTGAAATGGTGCGACAAGTTCCCATTGACGATAACAACCCCAAAAACACTGTCGGGATCGTAAGCGAGCTGAAGGGCGAAATGCTCTAGCTGCTCATCAAGTTCTTAAAAAAGAACAAAGAATGCTTCGCCTGGTCCCACGAGGACATGCCAAAAATCAGTCTGGAAATCATTTCGCATCAACTCAACGTTGATCCGAGCTTCAAACCGATCAAGCAGAAGAGACAAAAATTGGCCCCGGACCACTCCAAAGCAATGAACGAGGAGGTCGAAAGGCTTCTCAAGACGGTCCGCGAGGTGAGATACGCAGACTGGCTGGCCAATACAGTTGTGGTAAAAAAGAAGAACATAAAATGGAGAGTATGCATCGATCTTACTGGCCTAAACAAAGCATGTCCTAAGGACAACTTCCCACTCCCGCACATCGAGAGACTTGTTGAAGCAACATGTGGGCACCAGCTACTCTTTTTTATGGATGCCTTTTCCGGTTATAATCAGATCTTGATGCATCCCGACGACCAAGAAAAAACCTCGTTAATAACCGAAGGAGGGATTTATTGTTACAAGGTAATGCCATTCGGGCTGAAAAAGGTGGGAGCAACATACCAACGACTCGTGAACAAAATGTTCTAAGAATTCCTCAGAAAAACCATGGAATTCTACATAGAAGACATGTTGGTCAAATCTAAACATTCGGAAGATCACATTGCTCATCTCGAACAATGCTTCGAGATGCTGAAAAAGTACCAAATGAAGTTGAACCCTTCGAAATGTTCATTCAGAGTATCGTCAGGAAAGTTCCTCGGATACCTTGTCACGCAATGTTGCATTGACGCGAATCTGGACCAAATAAAAGCCCTGCTGAAAATGCCCTCACCTCGCAGCGTGAAAGAGGTTCAAACAGCACTGAACCGATTCATATCGAGATCGACCGACAAATGCCTTTCTTTCTACAAAATGCTAAAAGGAAACAAGAAGTTTGAGTTGACGAACGAATGCGAACAAGCTTTTCAAGAGCTGAAGAAGTATATATCCACCCCACCTATACTGGTCAGCCCGGTCACTGAAAAACCACTCCTAATCTATCTCGCAGTAACGGCTTACGCGATAAGCAGCGTGCTCGTCAGAGAAGACCGAGGTGATCAGAAGCCTATCTTCTACAACAGCAAGTCACTAGAAGATGCAGAAACTCGATACCCCACCATGGAGAAGGTGGCATTCGCCTTCGTCACGGCGGTAAGAAAACTAAGGCCATATTTCCAAGCACACACCATCATGGTAATGACGCTGCAGCCACTACGATCGGTGCTACACAGTCCAAACCAGTCCGGGAGGTTAACAAAGTGGGCAGTGGAACTCAGCGAGTTCGACATCGAATACAAAATAAGAACGTGCACTAAATCGCATGTCTTAGCTGACTTCGTTGTAGAACTGAACACCGAGAAACCAAAGAACGAGTCAACAGACGAGGCATGGACGCTGAAAGTAGACGGGTATTTAAATTAAAACGGATTAAGAGTAGGAATTCACCTCGTTATCCCAAGTAGCAAGGTGATCGAGCAATCTTTTCGCCTCAAATTCAAGGCATCAAACAACGAAGCCGAATAAGAAGCCCTGATCTTCGACCTCAAACTAGCACGAGCAGTGAGGGCGCAAAACGTCAAAGCTTACTCTGAATCAAAGTTGGTCGCAAGCCAGATAGTTGGAGAATACGAGGCAAAGATCAAAGAATGAATGCCTACCTGGCCGTAGTAAACCAACTGATCAAAACATTCGAAAGGGTCGAGATAAACCAGATCCCAAGAAGCGAGAACGCGTAGGCCGATGCATTGGGAGGTTTGGCGTCTACCTCGGTCTCCGAGGTGAAAAGCGTCATCTCGGTGGAAGCTATAGATGCACAAGGCATTAACTTGATAGTGCACAATATCGAGCTCAGTCCAGATGACTCGAGAACTCCAGTAATCAAGTTCCTACCAGATGTTGAAACACCTCAGGACCGGCAAGAAGCCAGAAGCTAAGGGCCAAAAGCTCGAGGTTCTGCCTAATAAATGACGCGCTTTACAAGCGAAGCTTCAGCGGACCATACCTCAAATGCTTGGGGGAGGAAGAAGCGAGAAACTTCATCCACGATGTATAAGAGGGAAGTTGCGGAAACCATTCCAGAGGGAGATCTTTGGCTAATAAAGTCAAAAGACAAGGATTCTTCTGGTCCACTATGCTGAGAGACAGCGAATTGCACGTACGAACATGCGACGCGTGCCAAAAGCACGCGCCAATGATTAGGCAACCCGAACTAAAATTGTCCTCAGTCACAGTGCCATACCCATTCATAAAGTTGTCAATGGATATCGTCGGACCAATGTCGGCGGCCAAAGGACTAACGAGGTTCTTACTAATAGCAACCGACTACTTCACGAAGTGGGTAGAGGCCAAGGCATACGTACACATAAAGGACGTAGACGCGGAAAATTTTGTGTCGAAGGACATAGTCTGCAGATATGGGCTCCCGGAGGAGATCATCGCACACAACGGACCTCAATTTATCTTGAGCAAATTTAAAAATTTCTACGCCACACAGGGTATCTTTCTCAACACCTCAACCCCGAGGCACCCACAAGGAAATGGACACTCCAAAGTGGCAAACTGTACGATAATCGACGGGATCAAAAAGAGGTTAGACAACAAGAAAGGGAGATGGCCCGAAGAGTTAAACAGGGTGCTCTGGGCATATAGAACTACACCTCGCCGGACCACCTGAGAAACGCCCTTCGCGCTGGTATACGGAACTGAAGCGATGGTCCCAGCCGAAGCGGAATCTCTGAGCCTAAGATGAGAATTCTACCCAGATTGACCGGGCGAAAACGAAGAAATGTTTAAAGACCAACTCGACTCATCGAAGAACGAAGGGAGAGGGCTCTAAGTAGGATCATCAATTACAAAAGGATGATAGAAAGATACTATAACTCGAAAGTCCGACCTCGTTCATTCAAAGTAGGAGATCTGGTACTTTGTAAGGTATTCCAAAACACTTCGGAATTAAACGCTGGAAAGCTCGGAATAAACTGGGAAGGACCATACATTGTGTCCGAGATAGTTAAACCCAGCATGTATAGACTCATCAATTCGGACGGGCTAAAAATTCCTCCAAAGTTGGAACACCCAACACCTAAAAAGATATTATTCTTAAAAGAATGAATATCATCTCGAAATACGTAGTGGCTTGATCTCGGAAAACTCGGGTACGTAGGCAACCTCCAGCAGGTGCAGCCCAAATTCCATTCGAAATCGATAGATTTTGCCGATCAAATCCCATTCTTCTTTGTTAAAACCCCCCGGGGTGGGAGCCTGGGAACGCCCCAGCTCTCGCCATCCGCGTGCGCCATCAAAGTCCGTAGAACGAGGTAAAGTGCAAAGAACATATCAAAGCACCTCGAATTGTACGGATACATCAGGAATAAACCTCCACCCTAATTATATACTTCGGCCGCACGAACACCCAAAATCTCCCTAGATTCGATTTCGTAGTAAGGCTCACATTCACACCTCGACGTGAAAAAGCCCAAAAAGAAAACATCTACGGGATCGATTAATCGGGTTGCGCAAGAATTATAGTAAAAGCAAGACAGCTATTGCGGCACGCGAAATCAACAAAGAAGAAATAAGGGATAACGAGGCAGAAGTTTATTAGAAAGCGTAGAGTTGCGTCAAAACTCACCTCGATGAAATGAAATGACAACACCCAGGTCGGACTCCCGACCAAAAAAGGTGTATAGATCCCAAGATAAAACTTAAAGCACCCATGTTGGACTCCCAACCAATAAAGGTGCGTACTGTCATAAATGCAGCAAAATTAAAATGACGAAAAAAGAAAATGGAAAAGGGGCAAACCCCCGAAACTGATTAGGTCTCCTCGTCAATTTCGATGTTGTAATCCCCGGCCTCCTCCTCTAGCTCGCCCACGACGTTGTCTCCACCAAGCCCAGCGTCTACGACACCCTCCATGCCGGCGGTAGCATAGAGGACTTCTTCCTGATCCCCTTCACTGGGGAGAGCGGGATTGCGGCGGGCGTCTTCGATGACGGTAGGGTGAGATGAGGCGGGGCTCGAGATCGGAGAGGACACGGAACCAGTGACACGAGACGAAGCACCACCTGGGAAATGAAACCCATCACAATCACTCCAGTGAGAACTCCTACACATTTAGCGGCTTTGAAAATACACCGAAGGAAATTTGGGCATGTACCTTGGGACCCCTCGGCAGAGGTAAACTTTGAGAGCTGAAGCCCGAGCTTGGCGAAAGTATCGTTGCGACGTTCTATCTTCTTGTTCAATTTCTCAGAGACCTTTTGCATAGCAAGGCGGGTCCCAAAATCACTTCGCTCTTTGCCTCTTGGAGTTCCTCGGTCGCTTTCAGAAGCCCCTCGCGAGCAGCTTTAAGGCTCCGTTCCAAAGCCTCCACCCTATAAACCTCGGCCTTAAGAGACGACACTTTGTCCTGGAGAGCCCTGCATCAGTTATGCTCCTCGGAGACTTGGGCCTGGAGCTTCTCGGCCGTTTCCTTTCGAAATAGGCATCAAGCCTTGACGAGTAGAGATTCTCTTCAACCTTATAAAGCGCCCCCTGGGCAGCTCGAACCTCTTTCTCTCGCACGGCAAGCTGGGCCTCGACCTCCTTGAGACGCTCATCAGACCTCGACGAAGTCGCCTTGTTCAGTTCGAGCTTCAAGGTCGCGACGTTCTTCTCGTAGGCCAGCACCATCTCGTTCATCGCGGTGAGGAACCGTGACAAATAAATAAGAGGTGAAAAACACCTCGACAAAATAAAACTCATACAGCAAAATTTGTTGAGATTACCTTCACGGATTTATGCGCCGCCTTCTCGTACTCCTGGCCATGCGCAAGAGACAGCACATCAAGTGGATGGCCCCTACGAGTCGAGCTGGCCACAAAACGTGACGAGGCCCAAGGAGAATCCACGAGTGAGTGTGAGCTCGTGAAGTTAATCGAAATGGTCTGAACACCGTGACGGTCCCCCGACCCCAAGCGACTGCTGCTTCCTTCCCGAACTGCCGGAGCCTTCAGCTTCTCGTCTAGACGACGGAGGGCGCGACATACCCTTGAGGATTTGAACTCGTACGTGGGGCCTTGCGCTCGGGAACCACCTCGCTCCTCTTCGGGGGAGCCACATTCACCTCGGGGCGGTCGAGGGAGCGATCGCGCTTCTCCTGACGGGGTGCAACATCACCTGACGACCTCGCACCTCAACGCCCGCCTCAGGACGTGCTTTGGCATCATCCTCCACCTCGCTCTCCATCTTAACCCTCCGAGAAGATTGGGCCTTCTGCGCTTTTGCCACCAGTGATTCCAGAGGGGCGTCCTCGGGAGTCTCATCAGTCCCTGACGACACGTGGTGAACATACATTTGAGGATCCTTGCGGCGGTCCGGAGACGAGTGATGACTGCTCGAAGACTTCATAGTCTCATCGGGCGCTGCGCAGCAGAGAAAATTGAGGTGAATAAATCGCCTCGGTTCAATCAAAGAAAAATCCCTACGAGGTGAAGAAAACTTACCTAATGCAGACAACGGAAGGACCGAGAACACCTGACCCGCGTCGTTCTGGAACTTCCAGTAGCCGGAGCTTCGGATCCTACTAATCGGAAACTCGCTCCAGTATACGTCGTCCTTCGGGATCAGTGCCAACCTAAGACCTCGAAATCGAGAATCTTCCTCCGGCACCACAATCTTGGCCACAAACAGACAAGAAACGACGAGATCAGACCACGAAAACAAGAAGCAATGAAAATATAAATAAGAAGGGCACCCAGATAAGCCCGCAAGGCCCACCAGGGCCAGAGCTCCATCTCGGGGGCTTTGGCAGGCCGTTGCGAATGTCTCGGAAGTAGAAAAATCTCTCTGTCCATCCTCCACGCACATCAGGGGTCCCGTTCAGGATCGTCCCGAATTTCCCATTTAGGAAGAACCTCCCCGAAGATTTCCAGGCTCCCTTAGGGTAATAGAGACGAACAAGATCCTCCACCGTGAGGACTATCATGTTCTCCCGAGCCATAACTCCTATGGCTACCAAGTTCCGATAAGCGTTCGGAACCAGCTGTCCCGGAGCCAGACCAACGTACTGGACGAGCGCGACGATTACGTCGGGGAGGGGAAACTCAATCCCAACTTCGAAGAAAGCCTCATAAATGCACGACCACCCCGGCTTCTCATCGAAGGCACGATCTATCAGGCCCGGAGACTCATTCTTAATGAAATTAGGGACGTTGTACAGAGTCCGGAGATCCCTAAGGTACGCCGGAGTAATCATAGAAAGGGAATTGTCGAATTGGATCAAATCATTCTTTGAACCAGAGCCAGACATTTCGATTTCTTGATGAGAGAAGGAGAGAAGAAGAAAAGCAAACAGGAAGTAAATGGAAACAACGGAAAAAAATGAGTTTATAAAAGCCTCACCCAAGAACCACAATTTCCTCAGCTAGCACGATCTCCCAAAACGCTTCCAATGATGGCAATTTACTAACGGATTAGTGGGTTTTTAATGACCCCATTACGTCCGACAAATTCGTGGCAGCTGGAATTCACAAAGACTTGACCGTCGACAAATCTCTGATTCGATTGGACCACTCCCTGCTACGAAGGATTGAGGTGAGATTTGCACACACAAAGCCAATCACACGACCCCACGTGTCCTCGCCATGCGTAAAGAATAATTCCAATCGAACTTAATCAGTTACGATTCAAACGTGGGCGAAATTTCGGGCTGCAAAAAAATTCAAATCACCCGCCATTTTCATTTGATTTTATCGCCCAAACATTTTTTCACTGGATAATATGAAACTTATCCAAAGAAAATAAGATTTTCAGAAAGATGAAAATTAGCATCCATCAACAAAAATGAAGTCCGCCAAGTGACATTCACTAAGTGTACTGGGGGCTCCCTGTTGATGTGGGACTTCGCCCCTTCTCGAAAATGACGTTACATTATTGCTCAAAGGATAAACGACATACGAGCTGTCAACGACACCACGGATAAAACGACGTTAAAGAAGCCAAGCCCAACAAAGCACAATGAAATGGTCCTAATTCACCGACGGGAGCCCATACAAATCAAGGAAACCCTAATTCACAGTCTACAAAGACCCAGTAACCCACAAGAATAGGGACGCTTACACTCTGTTGACCAGTCCAAGGAGCTCCCACGTGGAATTGGACAAAGCAACACGTTGCCAAATTTAAACGTGGCGATCAAAGCGAAATGTGGGGAAGATTCATCATAGTCTTCTAGCCGTTACATAGTTTTAGGAGGTGAACGTTGTAATTGAGGTTATAAATAAATCCTACAAAGTAACTTAAAGAGGAGGCACCTTGTTATACCCAATCTACTAGTTATTCACTCTGTATTCACTTTGCAATCGATCAATCACATTATTCCGTCATTATTGTTCAACTCTTTACTAAATCATCACCTTGCATCATTATTTACCAAAGTGGATTTTATCACGGATAATTAAGATCCATCATCGTATTTCATCATAATCAGAGGGCTATCACTTTGTGACAGTTGGTCGTGATTATTCACATCAACAATATACATATCGTATATTACTGTGCTTATTTATAAATATTAAACAAATTAATAATAGGAATGCGTATACTACATATTGCATATTATAATGTGTTTATTACACATTATATATTGCATATAATATATTAAACTGATACGGATTTACGATTCCGTAACATGTATCGTCAAAGGCACGTAGCAAATCGGAGCATGAGCACGAGTGCTTAGGAGCAGAAGGCGGAAAATATCGGGTTCTTATTATTTTATTTTCTGTCATATGTTTTTGTTCTTTTTTTGTCGATTGATTTAATTCCTAGTTGGTTAGAGTTTACCTAAATATTAAGGATTGTGTGATGGTTATATATAGCCCTTTCATTAATTAAAAAATCAGCTTCCAAATAATCTTAATCTCAGTTAGAGATTAGAGTTACGGCAAGCGTTTACTCTTGCTCTCTCTCTTAGTCGCACAGTAGGAACCACGGGCAGAGGAACTCTAGGCCGATGAGGTCGTTCTTCGCGTTCATCCTTGACGAACACGCAGGGGCGGACACACGTTATGATAGGGGTGGCTGATGTCACCCCTAAAATTTTGGGAAAATTAACTTCTGTAATAGTATTTTAATTTAAAGTAATAAAATAAGACTAAAAATATTTCTCTCTCTTCTTAAATGTCACCCCCAATTCACTCCCAAGGCCACCCCCAATTCACTCCCACACGTAGTCAGATGTCTCTTCACTTTTCAGTTTAAATTTTTTATGCTAATATTTTTTAATTAAAAATAATAAAAAACTGTATGTGACTTTCTCACTTCTTTTTTTTTGAAACTCCTTTCTTACTCTCCAGTCACATCATCGTCCTTGGTTTCTTTTTCTGCACTGCATCGTAAAGTATATATTTATATATTAATATATTTCCTTTTTCTTTTAAGACAAATAGGGTTGTTTAAATTCATAAGACATGGATAAATAAATATTAATGAACTTAAATTATTAATATGTAATATATTTTACTTTTTTGTAAAAAAAACATACATATATATATATCAACTTTAAAAAAATATTTTTATTTTATCACAAATTTTCAAAGTTTTTTTTATATATTTCATAATTTTAAAAATATTTTTTTAGATGAAAAATTTATCAAATTTAAAATAAAAAATGATTCTGAATTTGATAAAAATATATTTTGAAAAAAACTAAATAAAAATGTTATTATTTATTCCACTTATATTTCGTCAGCCTCAACTTGAATTTCTAGGTCCGCCCCTAGGAACACGCTACCAATTACGCGAGCACAAACCCAAGCTCGTATCATAAACAGACAATAAAAAATATATTATAATAATATAATACATAAATACGAGTATGTATATAAATATACATCTATTTATTTAATATATACTACATAAATTTTTTATTATTAAAGATTTTATATGTGTACATATATAAATATAAGTATATATTATAATAACTTTTTAGAGGTTTTTTTAGGAAAATTCAAGTTGGTCTAGTGGCAAGTCACTTGGACTTATCATGCATGGTCCTGGGTTCGAATTTTGCAGCCAGCAATCTTTTTCTCCAGAGCTGAGGATGACGTGATGACGTGACCCCATTTTAGGGGCCGATAGGGGATGACGTAGCAGCTTATGAGAGGGTACCACGAGGAGGGCAGCGCATGAGAGAGAGAGTGCAATAAGGAATGACGTGGCAGCGTAAAAAATAATACTTATGCCGCAAATTGTTAATATGTGCTCAAGATGCCACGTATGCAGCAGTTAACTTCCTTTAACGGAGAGCTGCAAGTCACGGCGTTGTGACCCGTCGCGACCAAAAACGCAGTCGCGATGGTCGCGAGCGTGACAAATCGAGATGTGTCGCGATTTCGCCCGAAATTTACAGGCTTTTTATCATATTAGTTTGTAACATATTAATAATTAAATAAATATGGTAAAACGAGAAATAAAAAAAATGTATTTTTTATTGTGAATATTACAATAAGGTGGAAGAAAGTTGTAAATATTCAATATAAATATTACAAGATGCGTTACAATAAGGTGGAAGAAGGCTGTAAATATTCAGTGTAAATATTTCTTGGGGTAGCATAACGGGAATGCAGTCGTCGGACGTAGGTTGCGATTGTCCCCCACTTTGAAATTGGGGTTGCGAATTCCTAGCCTTCCTCGACCCCCGGAACTACCCCCGCTTCTTCGACTCATAATGAATAAAAAATAAAACTTTAGAACTTGAGAACTCTAGAGAGAATTAGAGAGAAGAATAGAAGATTGGTGTGAGGAAATGAGGGTGGAAGATGTGGTATTTATATGGCTTTAGAAGAGAGTGGGGTGGTTGAATAATTATTATGGTGGGTGAAGTGGGTGAATAATTGAGAGGAGATAGTCTGTGAATAAATTTTGAAATTTTAGGGTTGAAATTCGAGTAAAGTGAGTAGAAATTATGGTTGGGTAGTAAATTTCGGGTGAAAACTGGTTATTATTGCCACAAACAAACATAAATTTTCCCCTCCCTCGGATCGATGACGTGTCGCGCTACCATTGGGCGAAAGCGATTCGCGCGGATCACGGGGTCCACGTCGCAATTATCCTCACCCGTCGCGACTCGTCGCGATTCCCGCCAGCTCGTCGCGATTAATCACGATCTCCCTTCGCCCGTCGCGAGACCCAAGAACCCATCGCGAGTTGCAGCTCTACTTTAACGGGAGGACTAACGGATTTTACAGTCAACGCATGTTGTCCATTTTTTCCAACACTTTGAATGGGGACCTAAAACCCCCCATTGACCAAAGATTATGCATTATTGCTGCAATTAACTCTATATATATTTATCAAAGTTACGTTTTGACTCACTATTCATTAATTTGTGCATTAAATATAGAAATATATACATACATACTATTCTAGGTTGTGCGTGTTTTTACACTTTCGCTATCATGTGTTCGAGTTATCGCGATAATAGCTCGATAATCGTCGGTTAGAGGTACTCTGATAAGTTTTCTCTGGCAACTGTTCTCGTTTTATAATTTTTCATCGATACTCGATGAAAAACTTAATTACTTTTCGAACAACTTCCGAGTGCAAAAAATATTATCAAGGGGCTTTTCGCTCAATAACGGAAAGTTAAAATAAAAGCTTTTTTTAAGAAAACCCTAACTCATGAAAACGCCTTTTCGAGAAAACCATAATGCATAAAAAAATACTTTTGTCGCAATTTTTTCGTAGAGAACCTTTGCGTAGATTTTTTTTTTTTTAAGAATTTTGTAAAACATTAGATTCTTTCATCGCTATTAACTCAAAGATTACAAATAAATGGCCAAATTGCAAAAACGACCTTATGTGGGATATGGTATTTGGTTATACCCTTGGCATTGTTCACATGTTTGGTTTATACCCTTCATTAAACGAAGTGGGACCCATTTATAGTTCATTGGGCTCGATTTTCTCTCTCCTCATATTTTATTATTTTTTCTCTCTCCTCCCTTTTACTATTATTTCTTTCCCTCCATATTTCTCTCTCCTTTGTTATTCGTCTTCTTCTTCGATTTCCCAATTGTCGAGAAACCCTAAAGCGCCCATTGTTTCTTCGCCGATTCACTGTATTCCTTCTCTTTGTCTTCTGCGTTACCCAGCCAACGGTTAGCGAATCTTTCAATTCGATTGTGTATGAAGAATTGACTCATTCGAAGGTGTGTAATCAAATTTTATTATTGTTTTCAATTTATGGATAAATAGCGGTATGTATATATTATCTACGGTACCGATATCTGTAGGAAGAATGTACTCTCTCGATCTTTGAAATATAAGGTAAGGTTATCCCAGTATAATAAAGTAATTTTATTATTGTATTCAATTTGTAGACAAAATAAAGCGGTATGTATATATTATCTAGCGGTACCGATAAATGTAGGCAGAATGAACTCTCTGGATCTTTAAAATATAAGGTAAGGTAATCCCAGTATAATAAAGTAATTTTATTATTGTTTTCAATTTGTGGACAAAATATAGCGGTATGTATATATCTAGCGGTACCGATATCTGTAGGCATAATGAACTCTCTGAATCTTTAAAATATAAGGTAAGGTTATCCCAGTATAATACACTAATTTTATTATTGTTTTCAATTTATGGACAAAATATAGCGGTATTTATATATTATATTGAGGTACCGCTGTATATAGGCAGAATGTACTCTCCAGATCATTAAAATATAAGGTAAGGTTATCCCAGTATGATAAAGTAATTTTATTATTATTTTCAATTTGTGGACAAAATATAGCGGTATGTATATATTATATAGAGGTACCGCTATATGTAGGCAGAATGTACTCTCTAGATCATTAAAATATTAGGTAAGGTTATCCCAGTATGATAAAGTTTTATTATTGTTTTAAATTTGTGGACAAAATATAGCGGGATGTAATATTATATAGAGGTACCGCTATCTGTAGGAAGAATGTACTCTCTAGATATTTAAAATATAAGGTAAGGTTATCCCAGTATGATATAGTAATTTTATTATTGTTTTCAGTTTGTGGATAAAATATAGCGGTATGGATATATTATATAGAAGTACCGCTATATGTAGGCAGAATGTACTCTCTAGATCATTAAAATATAAGGTAAGGTTATCCCAGTATGATAACGTAATTTTATTGTTGTTTTCAATTTGTGGAAAAAATATAGCTGTATGGATATATTATACAGAGGTACCACTATATGTAGGCAGAATGTACTCTCTAGATAAAATATAAGGTAAGGTTATCCCAGTATGCTAACGTAATTTTATTATTGTTTTCAATTTGTGGACAAAATATAACGGTATTAATGTCTTATGTATCGATACCGAGATCTTTAGGCCGAATGTACAATATGAATCCTTAAAAAATAAACTAAGATTAGCCACTGTAACCAAGTACCAAATTATGCGCTATGAATATGTTATGTTGCGGTATCGTAATCTGTAGGCCGAATTTAGTTCGTACTCTAATAATTCTTAAGTATAATGTAAGCCTATAGAAGTTTAATTTAATATTGAAGTATTTTTTCATTTGCATGATGAATGGTTACCTTTTGATTGTCAGTCTTGGCGGAGAATGGAATTTCGATAGATATCGTTACAAGTGGTGGTGGGAGGGAATAAGTGATACTGCAACTGCTTTAACCGTTAAAAAGTTTTCTTTAAACAACATATCTGATTTAAAGGAGTTGTTGTATAACAAATTTGATATTGTCCGACAATTTGATTTAAAACTAACATATTACCCAGTTGATCACAGTACTCAGCCAATAGCCATTGCTGATGAACATGACTTCGAATCATATATTCGAACACCAGATAGACCATCAAGGTTGAAACAGTTGCACGTCGAGCTAGTGAAAAAGGTATCTCCTGAAGTAGACACCATATGTAACCGCTACATGACATTGTGTATAAAGTAGCGGTAATATGTATCGTGGACCGCGATATAGTGGTATCGTATAATGTTAAGGTATTTGAATTTTGGATTTGAGACGTTTTCATTTTCTTGTTGCCTTTGTCTTGGCGAGCGTCAGTTGTGGAGGAAACTGAACGGCCGTATCATGTTTTTTTTTTCCTTTTTCTTAATGGAAACCGAACCTTGCATTTACTGAATAACAGATCGTAAAAGGTTATATCCTTTCATTTAAAATTATGGCAAGTGTTACAACTGTCAATGATGGGGGTTCCTTCATAAAGGGTTATCGCGAAAGCCTTATTGACTCAAATATCTAATACTTACTCATATTCGGTCTAGTGCGAGTGGGAGGTTCGTTGAACGAGATAAAACCGCACACGGGATTTGGGTCAGTCGTGGGTCATTTAGGACTTGGGGTCCTTATTTATCACCATGATCGTGATGATATGTATTTACCGCTATGATTTATCTGATATAGAGGTAGTGATTGAACTTACTTTAGTTCATTCGGGCTAGTAGTATTTCAATTCGGGTTATTAATTACACTTGTTAAATTTATTACAGCAACATTAATGTTATTAACGCTTATACCGCTATTGTGATTTTGTAGAATATCGGGTAAATGAAAAAACGATAAATGAAAAAATGATGTAGAAATAAAAAAAAATCAAATATCATTAGCGCTGTGTCATAATAATATAATTACCGCTATTTTACTATTTGTATAATACAAGAATATTATTTGTATCGTTTGGAATAGAAACAAATTCATAAATACAATAATCTGGCAAAGAAGTGTAGGTCCAAGATCTGGCATATCCTAATGACCGCTATTTTACAATTTGTATATACAAGAATATTATTTGTATCCTTTGGAATAATACAATAATCTGGCAAAGAAGTATAGGTCTGAAACACCGTTGTCACGACTAATAATTTTTAAAAAAGTAGAGGCCAGATTAACGTTGTCACAGCTAATGGAGACTCTCTATGCAAAGATTATTCGGTCCTGCTCATACCAGCTATTTTTTTGGGTAGCATAATGACTCAGTTAAGTCGTTCACTAATATACACGAGACAAATAAACAAGGAAGTTAGAAATATTTTTTTAAAAAGTGAGAATAAATAAATGGTTTAAAGAAATATTACGACAGTGACGGAGACGGGGGCGCATTAACAAACATGCGCTTTAAGTGTTTGAGTTCAAACATCTTAGACCCTAGATTTGGATTACAGAAAAATCTAGATTTGTATGAGGGTTCCCAAAGGGGTATAGAGTATGGATTAGGGTTTCACAGAGTGGTAATGTAAAACGGAGAATTGAGATTGAACATTTAGGTTTTCCTCGTTTCCATTTTATAGTACTAGTGAGGGAATATTGGTATTTACACAAACATTGGCGGTAAGAGGAATTATTTCGCGGTATATGAGAAACACTAACGGTTAAACAGATACCTCTCTATAGGTGTTTAGTGACCACCTCTAGTAGGTAACATCTAGCGGTATTGCTTCAGGTGTCTAGCGGCGGATACGTAAATATATTAGCGGTAAGTAGTTTTGATGGAGAAATTAAAGATACTGAACCTTATTTAATAGTGTTAAACCCTTTTAAGTGGAAATAAGAAAGAATTGATGGATTGAAACATGCATTGCTTCGCATATGTGCACGAGTGATATAGACTTGTTCTATGATCCAACGAACTAGCTAGTTCTTTTATCATACTCATTATCCGCCTATTATCCATCTCACTTAACAATAGTTGTCACGGTGAACCTAATAATAAACATTGACGGCAAAATGAATCCATATGATAGAAACACTGAACTTCCCCATTCCTACTATCATCCCGCTACGATACCTCTAGGTGTTTAGTGACCACCTCTAGTAGGTAACATCTAGCGGTATTGCTTCGGGCGCCTAGCGGTGGATACGTAAATTTATTAGCGGTAAGTAGTTTTGATAGGAGAAATTAAGGTTATTGAACCTTATTTAATAGTGTTAAACCCTTTTAAGTGGAAATAAGAAAGAATTGATGGATTGAAACATGCATTGCTTTGCATACGTGCACGAGAGATATAGACTTGTTCTATGATCCAACGAACTAGCTAGTTCTTTTATCATACTCATTATCCGCCTATTATCCATCTCACTTACCAATAGTTGTCACAGTGAACCTACTAATGCACATTGACGGCAAAATGAATCCATATGATAGAAACACTGAACTTCCCCATTCCTACTATCATCCCGCTATGATACCTCTATGTGTTTAGTGACCACCTCTAGTAGGTAACATCTAGCGGTATTGCTTCGGGTGTCTAGCGGCGGGTACGTAAATTTATTAGCGATAAGTAGTTTTGATAGGAGAAATTAAGGTTACTGAACCTTATTTAAAAGTGTTAAACCATTTTAAGTGGAAATAAGAAAGAATTGATGGATTGAAACATGCATTGCTTTGCATACGTGCACGAGTGATATTGACTTGTTCTATGATCCAACGAACTAGCTAGTTCTTTCATCATACTCATTATCCGCCTATTATCCATCTCACTTACCAATAGTTGTCACAGTGAACCTACTAATGCACATTGACCGCAAAACGAATCCATATGATAGAAACACTGAACTTCCCCATTCCTACTATCATCCTCCTTCAATACCTCTAGGTGTTTAGTGACCACCTCTAGTAGGTAACATCTAGCGGTATTGCTTTGGGTGTCTAGCGGCGGATACATAAATTCATTAGCGGTAAGTAGTTTTGATGGAGAAATTAAGGTTACTGAACCTTATTTAAAAGTGTTAAACCATTTTAAGTGGAAATAAGAAAGAATTGATGGATTGAAACATGCATTGCTTTGCATACGTGCACGAGTGATATTGACTTTTTCTATGATCCAACGAACTAGCTAGTTCTTTTATCATACTCATTATCCGCCTATTATCCATCTCACTTACCAATAGTTGTCACAGTGAACCTACTAATGCACATTGACCGCAAAACGAATCCATATGATAGAAACACTGAACTTCCCCATTCCTACTATCATCCTCCTTCAATACCTCTAGGTGTTTAGTGACCACCTCTAGTAGGTAACATCTAGCGGTATTGCTTTGGGTGTCTAGCGGCGGATACGTAAATTCATTAGCGGTAAGTAGTTTTGATGGAGAAATTAAGGTTACTGAACTTTATTTAATAGTGTTAAACCCTTTTGAGTGGAAATAAGAAAGAATTGATGGATTGACACATGCATTGCTTCGCATACGTGCACGAGTTATATAGACTTGTTCTATGATCCAACGAACTAGCTAGTTCTTTTATCATACTCATTATGCGCCTATTATCCATCTCACTTACCAATAGTTGTCACGGTGAACCTAATAATGCACATTGACGACAAAATGAATCCATATGATTGAAACACTGAACTTCCTCATTCCTACTATCATCCCGCTACGATACCTCTAGATGTTTAGTGACCACCTCTAGTAGGTAACATCTAGCGGTATTGCTTCGGGTGTCTAGCGCGGATACGTAAATTTATTAGCGATATGTAGTTTTGATGAAGAAATTAAGGTTACTGAACCTTATTGAAACATGTATTGCTTCGCATACGTGCACGAATTGATCTAGTAGGGAATACTCAGCGTTACCCAGCTATTATCCATCTCACTTATCACTAGCATTAGTACAAGGGATATAGCGGTAATAACACTTTGACTAGAGGTAGTTATATTATAGGTAATATTTAGAACAGTACCACGTAATATTATAATATTACTAGCGGGAATAAAAACTTACTAGTCTAAAACATATTACTACTAGTCTAAAATAAAAATATGCTAGTAAAGAAAATGATCCAAAAGAAAACATAGTCCAAAAAAAACATAGATTTATCCCGATGAGGAAGTAGCTTATTCGGTCTCTGCTGGTGACTATGGAGGTGGCGGTGGCAACGGCAACGGCAACGGATAGTACGGTCGCTGGACGATCTTTTCACCACGTTCCAATGCCTGCACGAGCTCCTCCAACATAGGGTGTTGAGGAAAAAAGGGATGATCGAGGGAGTTTATATTCGGCAACTCAGCTTCCATCTCCGTAGGAATTAGTACACTCAATTGTCCCTGCAAATTATAGACTATTGTTATTTTCCCAAATCATAGTTGATATTGATAAATTTTCAATAGAGCAAACTACCCTCGAATCCGCCCCATGCAAAATAGCGTTTTTAATTGACAAGCGGTGAAGTTCGATATTCCCGACTGGACGCGTTTCCATTTGCACATACGAGGTGCCTCCTCGGACTCCCTTCGGTCAGCTAAGACATGCGCCACACCAGGCAAACACTCGTATGCAAAAATCTGCATGAATTTTAACATGTTAAATTCGCACATAGGATGTCGATTGTAAATAAATAACTTTGAACCATTACATATATATACCAGGCGGATGTATCAACCCCAGAAATCGGGATCTCTTGTCCTTGTCTAGGGGTGTTTTTTTGCAACTCCTTAACTGCTCTAATCCGGATATTCAGTATCGATCCTAGGAATGACTCTCGACCCCAAGGATATTGAGCGAATACGTCAAGGTCCTCTACCAAGTGCAAGTAGTCCACATGCAAAATAGTTTCACCAGAATGGGGTAAAAAAACCCCGAAGACAAAGTTGAGGCATGCCAACCTTCTCCTGTCCTCGTTGCTCACAACCGGATAAAGATGACTGTTATCTAATTTTTCCAGCACCATATCAAATGTAAAATTTGGGCCTGCATTTGGCCACATCCGTTGCTTGAATGAGTCGTTCTTTTCTGGTTGTCCAACGATAGCTTCAATGCTCGGCAGGGGTGCGCAATTCAGCCCAGTGATGATGGCAAATTCTCGAACCCCGTATCGTAATGGAACATTGTTCACCAACATCCACACCTCACATGGCTCTTGATGTGTAGTGCTTCTCGAAATCAAATTCCA
Organism: Parietaria judaica; assembly: GCA_954871525.1. Taxonomy (NCBI): domain Eukaryota; kingdom Viridiplantae; phylum Streptophyta; class Magnoliopsida; order Rosales; family Urticaceae; genus Parietaria; species Parietaria judaica. The sequence goes on from OX940868.1 coordinate 8,894,480, forward strand.
AAACAGTTGGGGAGAGAATTTGTAGTGCATGGGATAGAGGTCCAAACTGTGTGTTTCGAAACAACTCAGTCTCTCCCACGTTCAGGTTCTCCTCAATCATATTCGTGATCGTGGAGAAGTTTGCTTTTTTGGTGACGACCTCACAGTCGTACAACTCATCCGGCGCTAGGATATTATATAGCTATTTCCGCAAAAAAACAAAACATAACTTGATTAGTTTCTAGAAATTATACATAGCGGTAATAAGGTATATAGGGAGCAATGGAAAACCGCGCTATTGGAAATATAAAACGCGATGTAAATAGATATCTAGCGGTGAACTTGTAGCGGTATTCTGTGAACGGAGCGTGAATAGAGAGCGGTATTGCTCTAACAGGTACAGAACCAACCCTACACTCTTTCTTCTTCGTCAACCAGTATATTGCATGTAAAATAAGTAAACCCTAACATCATTACGAGTCCAAACAAAGTACGGGTTTCACAAATAAACGATTACCTCCATTTATGTGGCTTTGGGGAGGATGAAGACGATGATTGGAGAAATCGGTCGCTGAAAGGATCGTCCTTCGCTGGAAAAGCAAAGAAAAGAAACCCTTGTTGCGACGAGGAGAGTACGATGGAAAGAGAAAAGCGTTTCGGAGTCGGAAGAGAGAATCTTGAGAATAGAAAGCGTCGAAGTGCATTAATCACAAGAATAAGTGAGATTATGTTTAAAAAAAACCATAAAAGAAAATGAGGGTAATAAAAATAAACCGCCCACCGCTCAACTACCAAAAAGTAAACTAGTAATTTCGGTAAACTAACAGCTAGCTGGAGTGATTTAAATTTACTAACGGGAATACTATTAGTATAGCGGTAAGAGCGATGTAAATAGCTTGTGGTAAGTCCAAGTTTAGTAACTAGCGGTAAAAGCAAGTTTAGTAACTAGTGGAAGAGCAAGAATAATGGTTAGCTTGTGTTATTTAGATATACTAGCGGGAAAAATATTAGTATAGCGGTAATCGCAACTTTAATGACTAACGGGAGTGTTACATACAGCGGAAACGTTTTCTAATACAACTAAAATCTGAGTTCCAAAATTACCATTGTTAAATTGACATAGTTGTCCAAAATATTACAACAGATAGATACAAACTCATCTATTCTTTTATCCTAGTCCAAAATATTAAAACATACTAAAACATGGCATATCTAAACCTCATCGTCATCCTCGTTCTCTTTCTCCTCTTTATATTTTCTCATCTCCATCCTGTTGTCCTCCTCCGTAAAAATAATGTTCCAACTCAAGTTCAGGGTACGGTACTCCTTGTGCCGGCAGCGGTATGTGATGATTATTTTCTACTTCCGTCCGCAGTAGCATACTCAATTGTCTCTAAAACAATTATAAAGTTAGAATTAATACAACTATTCTTTACTTCCATAAATCAAAATATATCAACCAACCTTCGGATCACCATCCCCGTAATCGAGAATTCCATTATCAAGGATACATGGTTCGATATATGCCCTAGATTCGTTGCCCATTTGCAAATACGCGGTCTTGAATATCCCCCACGACGGACCGCCTCGGCTCTTTGCACACCCGGCAAACACTCGTACGCTAAAACCTGCAAGAAAATAAACATGTCATAGTTTGATATATATGAAAGGCCACTGTAATACCTCTAACTAAGTAAAATATTTCACATATAACAGAAGTGGGAAGAGGAACCCCCGAATGGTTATCGTGGGCATTATAGGCACACCAGGATTATTCTGAGCCACATTAGGATTATCCTCAGGCATATTTTCTGATAGTTCCAGGGCTGCCGTCTTCATGAGATTCTTTAATGCATACGTGTATGAGCTCCGGCCCCAAGGATATTGTACGAAGGAGTCGAGGTCCTCCACGAACGCCCAAACTAGGTCGGGGATTCTGGACCAGGATAACAGAACTCCGTAGACGAAGCACAGGCACGCCAACCTCTTCCTATCAGCACTTCCCAGAGTGAGACCGAACATTAAGCGGACCTCAAGTGCGTTGAGTGGGACTGCTCCTTCTGTAGGAAGGGACATTCGTTCTCTAACCGACGGGGTACAATGGGGGACGTATTCCCAATGTGGGCATTCATCATTGCAATTTGTAAACATATCTGGAATGTTTTCACATATGAGACCAGTGATGATCTGAAACTCGTCAATGGAGTATCGTATTGGAACATGGTTCACCGTCATCCACATCTCCCCATGCCTTTGTTTTGCCAAGATTCTGCAAAACAAGTTTCTGATCAACCTTTCAGAAAACTGAAAGAAAGTGGGGACATCCAAGAGAGGCCCAAATTAGGTAGTCCGAAACCACTGAAGCTCCATTGCGGTCAGTCGTGACTTGATCAGATCAGTAATCCGACGGAAGTTCCCTTCATCGGTCTCCAGTCGAAAGTGGTACAAATCATTTTCTTCGATAAAACATCTCCAAGCATTTGAAGGCTAATAAACAAATCATAATTACATCAGTATAAACCCTAGCGGTAATGATAAGATATCTAGGGGTATTTCTACGTACAAAAATCGTTTATATTTACATAGCGGTAATGCATTATATTCGGACCAACGGCGAACTTCTAGCGGTATTTCTGCAATTCGTACAGAACCAACCCTACTCTCGTTCAACTTCATAAACAACAGTATAAACCCTAACATCATTACGATTCAAACAGTCGAAACAAAGCATAGGTTTCTCAAAAAAAATGGGTACCTCCATTTGTGTGGCTTTGGGGAGGATGAAGGATGATCGGAGAAACTCGTCGCTGAAAGGATCGTCCTGTGCTAGGAAAGCAAACAGAAGAAAGCCGAGTTGCGCGAAGTCGTTCTCGAACCAGAATGAACAGAACAGATGGACGAGGAGTACGATGGAGAAAGAGAAAACGTTCGGAGTCCGAAGAGAGGATCTTGAAAGCGTCGAAGTGAAGAAGAAACGGGAATATGTTTGAAAAATAAAATGTAAAAAATAATAAATGGATCAACTACCAAAGGCCAAAGTAGTAATTTCACAAAATATTAGATAAAAAAAATAAATGAGAATTCGTAATTTGTATTTATCAGAGCGAAAAATAATAAAACAAAAATAAAATATTATAACAAGAATAGAGAGCGAAACGGCGATAGGTTTTTTAGCCAATTCTTTCCAAATAAATCTTCCAATTCTTATAGAGAGAGAAAATGGATAAGAAATATCAACCCAGAAAATCACAGTGAAAACCTCTTCGCTTCTCTGAGATCTCAGCCATGAAATCCAAGCTCAGTCGCAGAGCCGCCATATCCGAGTCCCCGTGGAGCTTCAGCCGAGACAAGAAGCGAGCCAAGCCGAGCAACCTCCTCACGCCGATCTTCGAGTTCCTTGACAGCGTCCGCGGCTCGCTCGTCGGCCCCGGCGCCGGCGCCGGCGTGGGCTGCGGCGCGGGGCTCGGCCTCGGCGTCGTCGGTGGGTTCGGCTTCGGCGGCGAGCGGTTGAATCAGCTCAGATTGGTGCTGGGCGTCGGGGTGGGCTGCGGAGTCGGGCTTGGGATCGGGTACGGGCAGGGATTCGGGTACGGGTACTCCGCGGAGGCGTTCGAGGCCTACTTGTCGGAGGAGACCAGCTTCGATGCGAAGAAGAAAGGGAAAAGCAAAGGTCTGGGTGCGAGTTAGAACTCCATTTTTGTTAGAAATTTTGAATCTTGATTCAGTCTCTGCAGATTTTTCAGATTCTTGTTGATAGACTGATAGAGCATTCCAAGTTGATCGGGGTATTTGCGGTAGAAGTATTCAATTTTGTATGGAGTGTGTCTACGTACTTTCTTTTTTCGCTACTCGCGCCGTGTAACAAATTTAACGAAAAAAAAAAAAATTAGACTTCGATATTGTTTTGTACTTCTAACTTCTAAGAATAATATGGTTAGCCAAAGGGATAAATCTTATAGGGGTAAAGTAAGACTCATTCCGGATACGGAATATTTCGAAATCGGTAACCAGCGGATTCTGCTTTTGGATTAATATACATTAAAAAACCAAAGAAATACATGGAAATAAGATTTAGAACTACATGAGAGCATGCATATCCAGATATTTTATTTTTGGTAAAAGCATAAGCAACTTTGTTAGATACGGAACGGAAGCATTGGGTCGTAATTTGCACGTCGTTCTGATTGGCGTCTACGGTAGTGCCACTTTTACCGCATTCCGACTCATATACGGGTATTTTATTTACATCAAATGTGGTATCCAATTAATATTTGTGTCATAGAAATATGACGCGATAAATATAAACAAAACGCCCAATGTAGTATGAAAAGAGTGAGAAGATCTCCTATTATGTTTATGTTACACACACACACCAATGACCAAACAAAAAGCCCACAAGCCCAAAACCTGAAGAACCCTAATCTTTTCCACCTCCATCGCCAAGCTTCTGAGTCGCCATCGCCACACCGGTAAGCCTCTCTCTCTCTGGTTCTCTTCAAATCGATCTTTGTTGTTCTGTCTGGATTTCCTTCTGACGAGCTTTTGTTTGATGCAGAGAGAGGTGTAAGGCTCTGAAACCTCATTCGCCTCTCTTCGCTTGGCTTCTCCCTCGGCGAGTTAAGGTTAGGGTTTTCTTCTGATTCTTAGTTGTTTCAGTTTTTTATTGGTTGATTCTCTGATTTTGGGTTTAAATGCCAACCATTTATTTGAAAACTTATATGAATATGTGTTATAATGTTGAGGAAAACTTAATTTGTTCCCTTTTTATTCTAAATCAAAGATATGTGTATGTTTGCAAAATTGCATTAACAACATTTTGAGCTCTATATTTGTACAGAGAGAATCATGTTCATTTCTTCTGATTTTCCATCTTTGTTTGGTAATAGATGAAATGTACTTCTTGAGAGTTCTTTTAAGTTGAGCAAATTTCAATGTCTAGAAGTTAATATAGTTATATAACAGGATCTGGAAGTTATATCAGATTTGAGAAGATTTTATATTCAAAATGCATCTTACGATTCCGTTTTTTATTTGCTCACGAAGCAGTCAAAATGATTTTTTATATTTACTCAAATCACGGTAATTTCCAATCCATTTTCAGGCATAGTTGCATGTTGATTTCGACTTGTGAAATATCCGATAATAAATACTATAGTGTTTATTTGACAGCTTAGAAGCAAACATAATTTTACCAGAATCATCCATGGAGATCGATGAATAGTTGCTAGGTTCTTTACCAACTTGACATTATTTCATTAACATTTTAATAAGATTCTTGGGAGCTACTGCTGAAAATTCAAAATTGGTTAATTTGGTATGTGAATCTTCGATAGAATCAAGAATCTTGTGTTTTCTGCTATTTCAGTTACACAATATGTGGAATCGAGTGGATCTGGTTTCTTATAATATGATGCTGGTCATTAGGTACTCGTAGTTGATTTCTGGTGTAGCTATGTCAACCATGTCCGTGATTTCGGCTTCGAGGATTACAACCCTCCGTGCCGCCAAAATTCCGCACCATAGCCAGCTCGGGAGTGCCATTGTCAAGTGTCCTTCCTCTTCCTCACTCGGATCAGTGAGGAGCGTGTCTAACACCTTCGGCCTAAAGGCTTCAGCCTCTTTCAAGGCGTCAATGGCGGTATTCAAGATCAAGCTCATCACGGAGAGTGGCGAGGAGTGCGAGTTCGAGGCACCGGATGATTGCTACATTCTGGATTCCGCAGAGAGCGCTGGAATTGACCTTCCTTACTCTTGCCGAGCCGGAGCTTGCTCTACTTGCGCCGGTAAGATTGAGTCGGGATCTGTGGACCAGACCGATGGCTCTTTTCTCGATGACAGTCAAATGGAAGCCGGGTATTTGCTGACGTGCGTCTCATACCCGACCTCGGACTGTGTGATTCACACCCACAAAGAGAGTGATCTGTATTGAGTTGTGTGTCGAGAGGTTTCGGAGTTGATTTGGGTAGATTGTTGATTCTCAAACCCTCTCAAGAACTTTTTGATGTGGCATGTACTTTAGTGTTACGTTTGTTTGTTGTCTAAGGCTCAAATGAATGTCCTTTGCATAATAATTTTGGACTTAATATACAAGTATTTATACTCCATTTATTGATCTAAACTCGGTAGAGAATGTGAAGAAAGCTCGCGCAAAAATTCAGCAATTCACACCAATTTATGGAAAAATTCAGAGATTCACAGCAATTTATGGAAATGTTAACATAGTAAAGAGCAGAAAAAAGATGTAGCAGTATTCCACACCGAGAGAGAGGGAGAGTAAGAGTTGAGGAGGGTTTTTTTTTTTTTTTGCTCGTAATAAAGCTCTGAGGGAAATGAGCTGTGGATTTTAGTCGTTAAACTGTTCCGCGAAGCATCTAATTTTTCCTCTAGGGTGTTTTTGGTCATTTCATTTGTGTTCCGTTGCTGATGTATGGGTAAAAGTAAAATGGATGATATATGGGAAAAATGGCCAACACCATTTAAGTTAAAAGGTACAATGATACTTTTAGGCGCATTATGGAGGCAGGGCTAGTAAGAGTCTTTGCTTATCTCTGCGTTGTACAAAGCAGGGTCAAAATAGTCATTAGCCTAAGGAGTGAGGAAAAAACTTCTTTTCAAAGCACGGAATAAGTCCTAATTTTGAGACTTGACCCATCCAATATACATTTTACTAATGTAAATTGATTGCCAAAATATGCTATTTCATAATTAATTGTTAGGTTAATGACAACAAAAATACATAAAGTTTCGTCAAAGAACTTCTCGTGTACTCAAAGTTTAAAAGTGCTTGCAAAAGTACCCAAAGTCGCATTTGGAGCGTTCACCACTCCATTCTCGTAAAGGAGTTAACTTACTCGTTAACTCGGGCTACGTGGACAAACATGGGTTGCTCACATAGCCATTTTTTGCCACGTGGATGAGCTCAATTAGGGGTTTGATTGGTTAGCTCGTCCACATAGGAAAATATTGCTATGTCAGCAGCCTACGTTTGTCCACGTGGTCAGACTTAACGGGTAAATTGACTGTGTTACATGAATGGAGTGATCAACGCCTCAAATATGACTTTGGGTATTTTTGCCACCACTTTTCGACTTTGGGTACACGAGGGGTTCTTTGACCAAACTTTGAGTTTTTTCGCCGTCAATAACCCTATAGAATATGATTTAAAATTACATTGTCTACAACAATGTTTGTGACTTTATGGTACCATTTTGAACCTCAAACTTACTAATTGAGTGAATATTAGAGAGACAAAATTTTCACTGAAATTCATGCTCTAAAAACGAATGGTTTTGCTACATTTGATGGCCGTATCTTTGTTTTATTAATGGTCACGTGACCAGAGTTACCGGGTAAGTTGACTGTGTTACACGAATGGAGTGATTAATGTCCCAAATGTGACTTTGTGTATTTTTACTACTACTTTTCGACTTTGAGTATAAGAGGGGTTCGCTAACCAAACTTTAAGTATTTTCGCCGTCATTAACCCTAAATCTTATTACCTTAATTGATCATTATGATACATATGAGACAAAAATGTTATCTCGAAAGGGACGTCCATTAACTTTCATAAGAACCCGATTGCTCGAGTTTAAGAGAGATTATATTTTTAGTAAATGGATATTGGCTAATCTTCTCATATCTGACATAATTAACTAACAGAATGATAGGCATAATTAAACAATGACAAATGTTGCAAAAAATAATCAATCCTCATGGAAAGCACCAACGAGAGAAACACTGCATACTGGAAACCCCATTTTTTGAAGTCATATATAACTAAAACCAAAATAACTTCAAAGCTAAGGAAAGACGGATTCTTCTATGATGAAAGATCCCAATCAAATACGAATTGTACGTCGTCGTCCGCAGGATTTGATAAGTAATGATCCTTGACGCTTTCAAAGTTTAAGTCGCAAAATTCAATTCCCTTGATGCTCTCGATCTTCACAGCTTTCAGGCGATAGTGCCAACACTTGCAGCGTGACAAATTACAGCATAATCGGCATTCACTTTCATTCAACATTTTGCAAAGAGCCTGCAAACACACCCAAACAGTTGGAATCTCAGCGTTCTTAATGGATAAGTATGAGCCCATACAAGGAAAATAAAAATGAAACTCCATTGACACGATCTAATCAAGTTCCAAACATGAAATTCGGCCAAGGGAGTTAACCAATGTATGAATCCATGAAATAATAGTGAAAAACATGATTATCACATACCCTTTAAACTAAAATAAGCGAAATAAATGATATTGAACCTGAAAGTTTAAATAAGCGAAATAAATGATATTGAACCTGAAAATAATGACATGTCTCGTCATACCTCTATTTTTATCCAATATTCTTTAGACTGGAAATGTGGTGCCACTTTCACACGTACCATCTTTGGATGACAACTCCAAAGTAAACCGTCAAGAAGAGTATCCCAATGGGCTGAATTTACGACACTAAGATCTGAGATGTCTAAGAAGTCTACTTCGACAAGTGGGGGAATTAGAGCTTCGTTTAAATCGTCATGATCAAAATTTAATTCTTCGGGATCAAAATAATCAGGACAACAAAAGAAAATATTTATACCCTTAAAAGGTACGGTAAGATATTCCCGGATTTCAAAAAACCAGGAACTATCGACTCAAGCATCGTAAGCGTGTTTGCTATAAATTAGATACATGGAACCGGGAATTTCATTTGGTAAAATCAATTCAGCTAACTCTCCTATCCTTGACGTGTAAAGAAAGTTGGATAGAATTGGAGCATCAATCTCAATAGCTTCGAGCAATTGACAGCTATATATGTTGAGATGCTTAAGCCGGTGCAGAGAGATCTTAATGTTGTCTAGCTCGTTGCAACATTTAACATAAGAACCTCGAGGAGCGTTAATCTAGAGATGTTCAGATTAAATGAGGCATTGGAGATGTTACTGAAGGATAGCTCTAGTTCTCTCATATTAGAGCAAGAGGTCAAATCAATCGTCCCATTTGAAATATATGGATCATTAAATTCAAACCGAAGGAAAAGGCGCTTAAGAGAGAAGGCGTCAACAATAATACTCTTGAACTCTATTTCCCGATCTGGAACCAATATTTTAAGACGAGCAAGTTTGACGGGCTTATAAATAGTAAGTCTATCTAAGCCATCAAAATACAAAAGACTGAAATCGCGCAAGTTTGGACAGTTTCGGATAATATCACGTACCATACTATCACTTAGGAAAATCCTAGACAACTCTAACTTTTGAAGGTTAAAAGACTCGGAAGAACCACATAGTGGAGCTGAATTGATTGAGAAAGTTGTTTCAGGGAGAGGGTAGTACTGATCATGAATTAGTGAAAACGATTCTCGATTGAAGAGCTTCCTACACTTAAAGCTTAAGCAGATAACACCATTGTGAAGAGCTAATGGCAACCATTTATTCACGACTAGAACCGAGTCCTCATCGAAGTAAGACACTGAAAAACTTACTTTGTCCATGCAAAGCTTACTCCGAACAAAGTTTTGAAGAAATCTCTCAACAAATTCTACGGATTCTCGATGCCGCCTCTTTGGTAGCTTGAATTTGAGAATTGGAAAGCACTTCTGAATAGAATTCCACTGTTTGGACAACACGGACGTTCTAATCGCATCTTTGATCGGGATAAACGTCAATATCTGATGCAATACAGGTGCAGGGAGGTCGGATACTATAGAGGGCGATTTTACCGCCGTGCAGTCACAAAGATAATCGAAATCACAGATAATTATGAATAATACGAATATCCTTGATTTATTATGATTCCGAGAGGACCCGGTTTCTTCCGTTTAATAGCTCGGACAATCGAAGATTACACACACTATTTCTTGAGAGATCGAGAATACTATGAATAAGCAAACTCAAATACTCAAGGATTATTCTCTCAAACTCACGATATTATGGATACTGAATGAAATTATACTGAGTCTACATTCGTATTTATAGGTTTGAAGGCCTTCTAGATTGTTCCCTGAATCTTGCTAGGGTTTCCTTCTGTTTCGCTATGATCGTTGTTGACCTCCCTTATTTGCGTTGGATATCCCACGAAATCCTCAACTGAATGAGCCACCCTTCCTTCTTTCTCGCGATCTCGAATGACTTACTCTTTTAATTTGATTTGGCTTTCCCGAAGAGCTTTCTCTCGATGAACTTCTCTTGCCACGATGAGGTCCTGGGCCGGCTCTATCAGATGATGACTTCTTATGGGCTTCGCTCGCTGGGCCTTAACTTCTCCTATTCTCTGATGGGCCTGGACTCTTTAGGCGACCTTCCTCTCGCTTTATGTCGTTTATTTCATAAACGACAAGAGATAGTGTTAAGGAGAGATTTGACAAAATCTGACCTTAACAGATATTCGATCCGTGCCCTTGCCAACTTTACGCTTCATGATAATCTCTACAAACAAAACAGAAATAAACACAATTAAAATAAAAAAACAAACGTCAGAAATAAAACGATTTAAGTTTGGATGTAACATGAAGTGAATGCTTTTAAGTTATTTGAGCATGTAACAATTTTTCTTTTTCTACTAGCAAATACCCTTTGATTACGAACAAATGGTTTGGCAAAGAGGAATGAAGAACACTATTCACTTCGCATGCAATAATGAAGGATCAGATCAGCCAAGCTTCCATGGGAGAGATTCGCAGAGAAATTTGAGAAGAAACAGAGAATTAGGGCAGACTAAACGTGATTCGCAACTCGCAAGGATGATAAAAACAATACAATACAATAAATGACATAAGCTGACTTAAGAAAACATCAATACATGAAAACGACACAGAATAAAATAGAAACAGCAGAAAAAGAGAGAAACGATATTAATATGGATAACGACATCGAAGACTAAAGCAACGAAAATAAATACGACATTATTGTAGGATGATATAATATTTATATCTTCCGTAATTATATATTTTCATAAATATTATTTTGAAACACATTTTCATTTCATTATTTGTTTATCGCGTTTATGTTTTATGAGCTAAAAATAAAAATAAAGAGAGCATTTCATACATGTCGGGGTTTTTTTTTTTTCATCTTTATGCGATTAAATGTAATAATATTTTAAGAATATTAGATGAGTTATGACCTGATCATTAAGGTTTAATTTTAATCATAATGTCATGGGTGTTTTTTTGAAATTAATAAAATCAATTTCGATCATAAATGCATTCTGGTGACTCATAATAAAAATTGAGAGACCCTAAAAATAAGAAATAAATATCATAATAAACGAGTGTGTCCTCGAGACGAAATGCGCGCCCAACGTGCAACGACTAATTTAAGTAATTTTCATTTATTTGAAGGTCCACGACCCTCCTATAAATAGAACTCTTATTTCCATCAAGGAATTTTGAATGAAAAAAGACAAATAAGTTCGAGCTTTAAGGTAATGGCCTCACAAGCTTTAGCTTAATGTCGGTTCTATTTTACCCCTAATCCTAATTCTCCTAACCCCTATATTGATTGAAGAGTAAACCCTAAAGAAAAATCTAACAGCTAAAATTAATTGAAAATAAAATAATATCCACTAGGGAACCAAAATTTCAATTTTTGATACTTTAAGAAAAAATCTCGATTATTTTACTACATATAAGACGAGACGAGGATAGGATAGGAGTAGGACGAAGCCGAAAACTAGGGTAAAAAATTTCAACCCCTAGACTTAACATGTTGCTGGGATTAAGAATTAAACCCGAAAAATATTAATAGACTTCCCAAAAACCATGATTTAGGGGGTTGTACTTGATTAACCTTAAATTAATTTTGTGCACAAACTACACCAACAACAACCAAACACGTGTTCAGTAAAATTGAGTTTCCTTAAAAACAGAAAACCAAATACCGAAAGAAAAAAGAACAGCAATTTTCACTAGTGGTGAAGTATCTTTACACACGTCATTTCATGTATATATGTGTGTGTAACAACAAGATATAGATTCTCAGAGAACCCTTTAATTGAACCAATTAATAAACAAACTCCAGCTTGCTGAAAGAACCATATGAACAATAATTTACTATTAGAGGAAATTTATTGGTCAGAAGAAAACCATACGAGAATCCAAATCAATGTACTTGAATCATGATCAGTGGATGCTTTGCGTATATAAATAAAGATATATAATTTGCTTGAAGTCATCGATCATAGAAAGAAGACACTGCGAGATTGCAATTATGAATGTTGATCATGAATCTGGAGCTAAAAATTCACCTGGAGGATGGAAATCTGTCAAATACATCCTTGGTAATTTATATATATATATATATACACATATATATATACACAGTCATATATTATAGATATACGTGATGTGATTAACAGGGAACGAGACATTTGAGAAGATGGCATCGATGAGCTTGGCGGCAAACCTGGTGTTGTATCTGCGAACACAATACAATTTGGATAACGTGGCTTCAGTGAATATCGTCATGATTCTGAGTGGCTTCGGCAACATTCTGCCTTTGGCCGGAGCCTTCCTAGCCGACGCTTCCATCGGAAAGTTCAAGACTATTCTTTACGGCTCTATCGCCTCTCTTCTCGTAATAATTTGCTTTATATACCTACAAATTTATTATTTATAAGTAGTAGTTCGTTAGCATATTTTATAAATAAAAAATAAAAAATCAGCGCAATGGTACCCAAAGGCCGCAAAATTGTGCCCAAGTATGATTCCGCCCGTGTCTCGTTAATGATTTAGTGTCTCTATTATAATAAGTCATCAAAGTTGTTTTGTGGCATATTTGCGGAAGAAATACCCTAAAAACATCACGAGACGGATTGACGTTAAATTATTTCACTTTTTTTTCGCAATTTATATTCTCAATGTTTTAAAAAAATATAAATATAAGTACTAAAAGTAGACTAGTTTAATAATACTGAGAATATACACCGCGAGAAAAAAGCGAAATGTGCCGCTACATGATAAACTGATAACAGTCATGAATTGCACAGGGTATATCGGCGCTTGCTCTAAGCGCGGGCGTACGCAGCTTACGGCCCGCTCACTGCCCTGCTCAGTCGGCCGAGTGCCACCACCCCGCGAATTGGTGGCAGATGGCCGTGCTGTTAGGCTCTCTTGTGCTTATGTCCATCGGTGGTGCTGGAATCCGGACCTGCAACATCTCCTTCGGCGCCGACCAGTTCGACACGACCACCGAGAAGGGGCGACAACAGCTTGGCAGCTTCTGCAACTGGTACTTCTTCCTCTTCACCGCCGCCATCGTCTTTTCCCTCACAGGCGTCGCCTACTTGCAGACAAACGTTAGCTGGTTCTACGGTTTCCTCGTTCCGGCATTCTGCTTTGTCCTATCCATAACCGTCTTCCTCATCGGGCGCCACACCTACGTCCTGGTCGAGCCCCATGGGAGTGTCCTCGTTGACCTTCTCAAGGTCTTATTCAAAAATTTTCTTCAAAAGAAAATTAACCAGAATTCAATTTACCGTTAATTCTTTGTCGGACCTTACAACAGAAAATCTTATAGAAATTACATCAGAAAATCTTCCTAAAACAAATTACGATTCTTTACTCTTTTTTAGAATCGAAAAATTTACAATTCTCTTGCTTATTATTCTTAATTTTATGGGAGATATTATAATATGAAATGTAACTTAAAATTTCGTTAAATTAATAATTGACAAATCATTATTAATAAACTAATTCTTGATTAAATAATAACTTTGATAGTATTATATAAATCTTTTTGGTCCCATGTATTTAATTTATCGAGCTTATTATTTTTTTTGCCTCTTTCTAGTTTTGTTACGTCGGGAAAATTAGATATGTACTGTTTCGCAACAGGTTGTTACCGCCGCCTTCCACAAACGGAGCTGGACGCTCTGCGGGAAGCGAACGAGCTTCTACAACCCGACCCGAGAGCCCACCCGAACCACCAGGCTAGCGTTCTTGGACAAGGCGGCGATGCTCGTCCACCCGAGCGAGCTCGACGGAGCCGGAAAACCCGTCAACAGCTGGAGACTATGCCCGGTGCAGGACGTCGAGAATCTCAAGTGCGTGATCACCAGCCTCCCGATCCTCCTCGCTGGAGTGGGCTGCTTCATCGTGCTGAACCAGCCTGGCACGTTTGGAATCCTTCAGGCTATTCAGATGAAGAGGGGTGTTGGAAAGCATTTCGAGATCCCGCCGGCTTGGGTCAAACTCTCGATCATGATCACGCTCTCCATCTGGGTCTTGTTCTACGAGAAATTCTACGTTCCGGTGATGAAGAGAAATCGTCTCACTGTGAAGCAGCGGATCAACATCGGCATTCTGCTCTCCATTCTCTGCATGCTCGTGGCGGGAACCGTCGAGAAGTTCCGCAGAGAATCCGCGTTGAGACAGAGAACGTTTGAGTCTCCGATGTCGGTGCTCTACTTAATGATTCCCTTCTCTCTCTCGGGATTGGTCGAGGCCTTCGCTGCGATCACACTGATCGAGCACGTGACGATGGAGTGGCCGGAGAAGATGAAGACCTTCGCGGCAGCGACGTTCTTCTTGAGCATGTCGCTGTCGAGCTACCTGAACTCGACCATCCTGTGGGTGATTAATAAAGCGGCGGCGGTCAACGGGAATAAGCCGTGGCTGAGCGGGAATGACTTCAACAAGAACAGGCTTGACTACTACTACTACACCATTGGCGTCTTTGGGCTGTTGAATCTGGTCTACTTCCATGCTTTTGCCAAGCGTTACTTGGAGACAACTCATGTTTTGGTTAGGAATGATCATTACGATGACCACTCTTTCGACGGAGAAGACGAGACAGATTCGGGGTCGCCGGTGAGGTTCTAGGTTCATTTGTAAAAGGCAATTGAATTTGGGTATTTATTCTGTAAAATGGATATGAAGTTTTGCAAAATAATAATGACCAAAGTGATAACTTAAATTATAAGGGGGCTGTATTGATAATATAAACTTGATTTAGTAATTCTCTAGAATTTTCTAGTAAAATATACAGTGTCCTAGTATATAGTAGTTTCTAGAGTTCTTGTTAATGTAAGTTTCTAGAAGAGTCTTGTGATTGCTAGACTTTTAGAATATTCTTGTGTTTCTCATAAGTTCTAGATAATTCTTCTAGTACTTAGATGTTTTAGAGAATTTTACTAAATCTTAGTATTGTTATGTATTATCTACCACTAATGTAAGAGCTCTCGATAGCTCCCTATAAATAGAGAGTTACACCCCCCATTTTGTAATCAAGCCAAAAAGTGATCAATACAATACAAGTTTATTTTCTCGCACTATAAGTTTCATCTTCTCCAAATTTCTTCCTAACAAAGTGGTATCAGAGCAATAAGATCAAAATGGCAAACGGAGGAATGACCCCCTTTCAAGTTTCGATACTCACCAAGAGCAACTATGACAATTGGAGTATCAAGATGAAGGCACTCCTTGGAGCACAAGACGAGTGGGAAGTCGTCGACAAAGGCCACACAGAGCAAGAATATGTTGCTCAAAGGGAAGCTTTGAGAGATTCGGAAAAGAGAGACAAGAAAGCTCTCTACCTCATTTACCAAGCGGTTGATGAGGATGGATTCGAGAAGATAGCAAACGCTACAACGGCGAAGGAAGCTTGGGAGAAACTACAAACTTGCAACAAAGGAATTGATAAAGTTAAAAGAGATTCGCCTTCAAACTCTTAGAGGTGAGTTTGAGCGGTTGTTCATGGAGGATTCATAATTAATTCTTGATTATTTCTCAAGAGTATTGACAATAGTCAATCAATTGAGAAGAAATGGTGAAGAAATTAGAAAATTTAAGTCATAGAGAAAATTCTTTGCACCTTGAGTACACGCTTCGAGTTCATCGTCGCCACCATTAAAGAAACGATGGATTTGGAAACCATGACAACTGAGAAACTCATGGGTTCCTTGCAAGCATATGAAGAAAAGAAAAATACGAAGTAAAGGAAAAAGGAGGATAAAGAGCAACTACTTCAACTTAACTTCAAGGAAGCAAACTTTGGCAACGATAGAGGCCAAAGAGGAAGAGGACGTGGCCAAGGATGTTGATGTTGGATCGATATTAAACTTTTTAATATAAATAATGAACGTAACAAGTTACGGCGGAATTTCAAAATTTCTTTTTAATATGGAAACAGATTTTCGACATGTTAAAATAACCATAACGTTAAAAACGATTATCATACATGCAAAATAATTTATTACGTAAACAACGATTGGATAAAATTCCGGAAAATCATATAACAATTATAGGATTAGGAATACTTACAAATCCGGAATTTATTCACGGTTTTCGTCGTCGATCTTCGCGAGTCGTCCCTCCGTCTTCGATCAAACCACCACGATGGATTCGATGTTATGGCTTTCGGATATTTTTGAGATGAAGAGAGTGGGCTCTTTATGAACAAGAGAGAAAGAATAGAGGAACTTTTTCCTAAAAAATTCTCTCAAAATATGCGCACTGTGTTAAGCTAAAGAAAAGAAACAAAATTTTCTTCTCTGCCTTCCAAACTTCGACGCACAAAGTGAGAGAGATTTTCTTCTCTCCGATTGCTTTCCCAAAGCCAGCGAATCAATGGGATGGGAGAAAAAAATTATTATTTTTGTTACTCTCTTTTGAATTCATGCGCATATAGCTATATATATATGCTAGGGTTATATTTTAATGTGATCAATATATCATATATATATGGTCATCTATCTTTAATTAAATCAAATCAAATATTTGATTCCACCACCACTTATGCGCATGAGGTTTGAATAAATAGCAAAAATTATTCAAATTAATTCCACATGATATTTTCCTTATAGATAAAATCATGAATTAAGTTGAAGTATTACTATTTCCTTTTCTCTTCCAATTCCCATGAATCAATCCAAAAGAGGATAATATGACACATCATTAATCCTAATATTATTAGATTAACCAATGAGAATTACGGAATTAATTTTCTCCACCTTTAATCATATTAAAGTCGCATACATGTATAGTTATCAATATAATTATACAAGTCGCTATTATTTAATAAAGATGATTAAAATGATAAACTATTTATGTATTTAATCATGAGAAAGTAATTACCACTGTATAAATCATAATTTATACATTAGAGAAAATTATCAAACCAATTTTTGTACTTAAAAATATTCCAATTCAATAATTGAACTTAAAGTGAGATTTCATTAAATCAACTTTACATATTTTTAATACTTATTTTGTTCATCAAAATCTCGTCCGAAAGTCTAACATTGAGACCTCATGGACCCACATGAACGAAGCTTTAGAATAAAGTCCGGACACAAAAGTTCACAAACTTTTCCCGAACTTTTAATTCTTAATATTGGTCGATTCCACTAAAGGACCAATACTGACAATCTCTAAGTTCATATGCGTTCTTATTTCCGTTTGTGTGATACAACTATTCTTCACACGGTCCACGGTGTATTTACGATATTACCCTTTGTGTGTATCATTAACTAAGAGGAATGTAAAATTACCGTTTTACCCCTTAGTCGTTATTTCATCAACTCCTTTGTTGTTTGTGAATGAGAAAAACATAAAGTGAGATGTCACAACATGTCACATGTTTTATCCAGAGAATATATTATTCAATGAGTACCAGGCCCGGTTTGTTCATTCACACTTCAAAGAACAAAGCATGATGTGATACTAATGTCGTAACATTCTTATAACACAAATTCCATATCTATGAATCACATAATTCAACGAGACAGTATTATGACACCAACCGTCGGGTCTTTGATCCAGCATTTGGATCTTGCCCTTTGACTAGTCAAGTGTCACAAAGTGTCACAAGAAATTATGTACCCACTTCAGGATTTAGGTAATTACGAAAATACCCCTCGTTTGTGATTTTGAAGCTTCGAGTAATGAAACGGTTTTACCTCGAACTTCAAAGTGTCACAGGTCTAGTTCAATGTCTTCATTAAGACATCAAGAATAAACTCCAGAGTCACAACTCTCAATATCACAAGATCCGATATCAGTAGTTTATTCGAACAATCATTAATCGGATACGATTGCCCTATCGATCCTAAGATTGCGAACTGTTTATTTTAAACTTATCAAGAAGAGGTCTCTTGTTAAGTCTGTACTTAACTCTTCTTTCGTTGATGATAGTTTCAGGGCGTAGACATATATGCATAAACACAAACTTAAATAAATAAGAATGAATACTTAATCTTTATTTAATTCTCAGCAAAAGAACATAATCGTATTATTACATCGAGTACTTTATTAATAAACTTAATTATTTGCTAAAAGGTCCTTCATGTCTCCTTTGTGGGCATAAATCCCAACAAACTCCCACTTGACTCAAAGGAGTTGTGAATGATCTTTCACTCCTAAGCCCTCCAGGTGTCTTTCGAAAACTTTACTCATTAAAGGCTTCGTAAACGGATCTGCAAGGTTGTCCAACGTTGAGATCTTCTTCACATCTGCATCTCCTCTTTTGACAATATCTCGAACCAGGTGATATTTCCTTTCTATGTGTTTTGAGCGTCTGTGACTTCTTGGTTCCCTACAGTTTGCAACGGCCCCACTGTTATCACAATAAAGTGTGATGGGCCCGCTGACACTTGGAACGACTTCCAAGTACTTAAGGAATTTGCGAAGCCAGACTGCTTCCTTTGCGGCTTCACAAGCTGCCACATATTCGGCCTCCATGGTCGAGTCAGCAATGCAAGATTGCTTGATACTCCTCCAGACCACAGATCCACTATTGAGGATAAACACAGATCCCGAAGTGGATTTCCTGGAATCCTTATCCGCCTGAAAGTCGGAATCGGTATACCCCGTCAAAGTCAGGTCATCACCTGAAAATGCAAGCATATAGTTTCTCGTTCTCCGGAGATACTTGAGAATGTGCTTGACAGCAACCCAATGCTGGGGTCCAGGGTTTGACTGGAATCGGCTCACCACACCTACTGCGTAACAAATATCTGGTCTGGTGCAAAGCATAGCATACATGAGACTTCCTACGGCTGAGGCGTAAGGAACATGTCTCATGTCCTCTTCCTGCTGAGGAGTCTTTGGAGACTGCTCATTAGAAAGGTGCACTCCATGACGAAAAGGTAACTGACCTTTCTTGGAGTTTTGCATACTGAAACGATCCATTATCTTATCAATATAAGATGCCTGAGAGAGCGCTAATTTCCGGTTCTTCCGATCCCTAAAGATTTTAATCCCCAAAATGTAAGCTGCTTCTCCGAGATCCTTCATATCAAACTGCTTTGACAACCAGATTTTAACCTCTGATAACTTTCCTACGTCATTCCCAATGAGTAGTATGTCATCGACATATAGAACCAGGAAAACCTCTTTGCCGTTGTTTATCATCTTATAAACGCATGGCTCATCTACTGACTGCTCAAAGCCAAAGCCTTTTACAGTCTCGTCGAATCTAATATTCCACGATCTAGATGCTTGCTTGAGTCCATAAATGGACTTCAGCAACTCACAAACCTTGCCCTCTTGGCCTTTTTCTACGAACCCGTCTGGTTGAGCCATATAAATACGCTCGTCAAGATTGCCATTCAGGAAGGCAGTCTTGACATCCATCTGCCAGATTTCATAATCAAGGGCGGCAGCAATGGATAAAAGAATACGGATGGACTTTAGCATTGCGACCGGCGAGAAAGTATCCTCATAGTCTATACCTTCTCTTTGGGTGAAACCCTTTGCCACAAGTCGCGCTTTGAATGTCTCTACATTCCCATTCGGGCCTCTTTTCTTCTTATAAATCCATTTACATCCCACAGGTTTAATGCCTTGGGGTGGATCCACAAGTTTCCAGACTTCGTTGGTGTGCATCGATTGCATTTCAACGTTCATGGCTTCTTGCCATAGGTTTGCTTCGGAACCTGACATCGCATGGGAGAATGATGCTGGATCATCTACCTCTTTGTTTACGATGGCTATGTGAGCTTCTCCGAATAACATGTATCGGCCAGGCGGTCGTACTGCCCTATTACTGCGACGACACACAGTGCGCTCAATTTCCGATTGCGGTTCTTCCAGTGTTGGTGTAGGACTTATCTTAACATATGGAGTACTGGCTACTTCACCCAACATTTCCTTAAGCACAAGTCTGCTTCTGGGTACTGTATTCTTTATAAAGTCTTCCTCAAGAAACCTAGCGTTCGTACTAACAAACGTTTTCTTGTCGGTAGGGCTGTAGAATATATACCCTTTTGTTCCTTTAGGATATCCTACGAAAAGGCATAATTCTGACCGACTAGCCAACTTGCTCGCCTTTTGCCTTAGCACATGTGCTGGGCAACCCCAGATTCTGATGTGGTTTAAAACAGATTTTCTACCACACCATCTTTCATAAGGCGTACTAGGAACTGTCTTCGATGGTACTTGGTTCAGAATATAAGCTGCCGTTTCTAAGGCATATCCCCAGAACGAATCAGGAAGTGATGAAACTCATCATTGATCTTACCATATCTAACAGAGTTCGGTTTCTTCTCTCTGACACTCCATTTTGTTGTGGGATGCCAGGTGCTGTAAGCTGACAATGAATACCTTCTTCTTTAAGTAGGTCCTCGAACTCTCCAGACAAGTATTCTCCACCACGATCAGATCGTAGTGTTTTGATCTGTTTCTCTCTTTGCTTTTCAACCAATGCCCGATACTGCTTGAACATTTCAAAAGTGTCGGATTTGTTTCGCATAAGAAAGACATGACCAAAACGTGAGAAGTCATCGGTAAAGGTCACGAAGTATACGTAACCTCCTCTTGCCTGGATGTTGATCGGTCCGCATACATCAGTATGTACGAGTTCCAATACTTGAGTGGCTCTTTCACCTTTCGACGAGAAAGGTCTCTTGGTCATTTTTCCTTCGAGACAGGATTCGCACGTGGGTAAAGATCCCACGTTTAGAGATTGCAAAGGACCATCTTTTGCTAATCTCTTAATCCTTTCAAGACCAATGTGTCCAAGACGTAAGTGCCATAGATATGTTTCGTCGGTCTCATCACTATAAGACCTTTTTCGCTTCCTGTGTGAATCGTTATTCACTTCGGTGTCTAAGATAGTCGGCTCATTCGGATACATATAATATATAGAATCAATACGATGAGCTTTAGTAATAAACGAATCATCAAGATAAATTTCAATACCATTATTGACTTTAAACTTAAACAATTGTTCTTCTAAACGACCAAAAGAAACAAGGTTCGTGCTAAAATCCGGTACATAATAAACGTTATTCAATAATAAAGTTTTATTCCCAAACTTAAGCTTCAAGGTCCCGACTGATCTTGCTCCGACATTCGTTCCATTACCCCAGTTGAACGAGAACTCCCCATCACTCAAGCGTCTTGTTTGCCTGAAACCATTCGAATTACACACAATATGATCAGAAGCCCCGCAATCTAATATCCAGGGTGATTCTTTATTTGTAATGTAACATGCTTGAGTAACGAGACTCATACCTTTCCCTTTGACAGTCTTGAGATAGGCAGGACAGTTCCTTCGCCAATGGCCGACTTCTCCGCAATGGTGACACTTGTGGTTAGACTTGTCTACCTTTGCGATGCTCTTGCCCTTAGCATCCTTAGCCTTGTTCTGAGGCGCTTTGGATCCCGTTCGGTTGGCGTTTTTAGGACCTTTTCTTTGCTTCTTGAAACGAGAGGTGGAAGCCTTATGTTCAGCAACATTGGCTTCTCCATTCTTCCTCTTGTTATTCGGAAGGAGTCCCTCGGCAGTCTGCAACTCCTTCATGAGCTCGGTTAGAGTATAATCCAACTTGTTCATGGAGTAGTTCAGACGGAAGCTATCGAAGGAGTCCGACAGAGTCTCCAAGATCATATTGGTCTTGGTGAGTCCATCGATCTCGGATCCAAGAATTTCCATCTCGTTCAGATGCCCCATGATCGTTAGCATGTGGTCTCGAACAGGAGTTCCCGGCTTCATCCGGCAATTCATGAAATTCCGGATAGCTTGCTGCCTTGCCTGACGCCCGTGACACCCAAACATCTCCTGGAGATTAAAGAGCATCTCATATGCCGTGGGTATGTCCCGGTGAGATTGTTGCAACACATTGCTCATAGATGCTAAAATGTAGCACCTAGCAATCTCATCGGATCTTATCCAGGCATCCTTGTCCTCTTTGCTCGAGTCAGCACTCGGAGCTTCGGGACACGGGGCGGTGAGAACATACTTGTGCTTTTCCACCGTCAGTACGATGTCGAGGTTACGTTTCCAATCTACGTAATTCTCACCCTCGAGTTTGTTAGTGCTCAAAATAGTTGCGAGCGGGTTCAAAGACATTTTGCTGAAAATTATAATAAAGAAAAATAATTTTAGACATATGCTACATTTGGAATAAGCATGATGCATGAACAATCCTAATTATTGTATGTGATAAAATGATATTTTTGATTCCATGGTATTATGAACAAAATGATTATTTACTTCTCCTAGGGGAGACCGTAAATAATCGCCTTTCATAGTCGTGACACATCACTATTTAATTCGAACTTTCCAAGAAGTCACAACTCCTAGTTCTTATTAATTACCATAAAAAATTTGGTCACTTATTTCTAATGCATTGCCTCTAGGGAGGATTATAATAGGAATATGTCTAAGTGTATAACCGACATATGGGCCTTTATCCAAGTTACTTTGAGAACGGTCCACCTAGGGGAGGCCCCGCCTCATCGCTCCTCTTTAAGGCTTAGTTCGTTAACGATTTAATTAACGGGGTGATTCCGGAGTACTCCCATTGAAGAGAGGGCCACTATAGTGACTCTTAGTCCATCACACACACAGTTATTAAATCTATGTCGGGGACCGTGGGTTATTTCAACGTTAAACAACCCTCCCACTTAGTTTTTACAAAAATCAAATTTTGTTCATTGAGCTTAAATTTTATAACTATGTTTATAAACCAGACTACAATGATGCATGAACATGACATAGTTTACATGAGGTGTTGGCGTCCTATCCTATATGACGTGTGACGTGAAATTTGAGAAGCATAAATAAATCAAAGCATAAATTTAACTTCTCTAATGGCCCAATTCTAAATTACAACCCATAGACAAAATACATAGAAAATAAACTAAACGTTATCTCCTCTTTGATTCCGTCATGATCTCCAGTTTCCGTTTTTAAAACTAAGAGATCAATATCTCTCCCACTCAAATAATTAAACGCGCTTTTAATATTTCAAAAATATTGTGACTATATATTATATACTTAATTTTATTTTTCTATAAAAATAATGATTTTCCATAAAAATAATTAAGTCATATATATAATATCATATTTTATTTCAAAATAAATAAATAAGCGCAATTTAATTATTTAGATTTGAAAAAATATCCGGAACAATTTCCGAATCGTTGTGGGCCACGGAGGCGCCTCAGGTTAGCTCACGTACGCCCGAAAACGTACGGCCATGCACGAGAAAAAATCTCCGTTCTTCTCGTCTCGTCTTGGTTCTTCGTGTCCTCCGAAAAATATAATAATATTTACATAATCCTATGTCCTTCATAAAACTGAGGCTCACACTTTTCTAATAAAGATAAAAACCGGGACGATAGCCGGAAACAATCCTAGGGCCACTTCGAAAAGGATCCATTCACATTCACATATTCAAAAATACATGCACACAAAAACGCCAACACCTAACTACTCATATAATCGAATGCATTAATAAATTTTACGTAAAAAATATTTTGCATGTCGTTATTAACACTAATTATGGCTCTGATACCATTTGTTGGATCGATATTAAACTTTTTAATATAAATAATGAACGTAACAAGTTACGGCGGAATTTCAAAATTTCTTTTTAATATGGAAACAGATTTTCGACATGTTAAAATAACCATAACGTTAAAAACGATTATCATACATGCAAAATAATTTATTACGTAAACAACGATTGGATAAAATTCCGGAAAATCATATAACAATTATAGGATTAGGAATACTTACAAATCCGGAATTTATTCACGGTTTTCGTCGCCGATCTTCGCCAGTCGTCTCTCCGTCTTCGATCAAACCACCACGATGGATTCGATGTTATGGCTTTCGGATATTTCTGAGATGAAGAGAGTGGGCTCTTTATGAACAAGAGAGAAAGAATAGAGGAACTTTTTCCTAAAAAATTCTCTCGCACTGTGTTAAGCTAAAGAAAAGAAACAAAATTTTCTTCTCTGCCTTCCAAACTTCGACGCACAAAGTGAGAGAGATTTTCTTCTCTCTGATTGCTTTCCCAAAGCCAGCGAATCAATGGGATGGGAGAAAAAAATTATTATTTTTGTTACTCTCTTTTGAATTCATGCGCATATAGCTATATATATATGCTAGGGTTATATTTTAATGTGATCAATATATCATATATATATGGTCATCTATCTTTAATTAAATCAAATCAAATATTTGATTCCACCACCACTTATGCGCATGAGGTTTGAATAAATAGCAAAAATTATTCAAATTAACTCCACATGATATTTTCCTTATAGATAAAATCATGAATTAAGTTGAAATATTACTATTTCTTTTTTCTCTTCCAATTCCCATGAATCAATCCAAAAGAGGATAATATGACACATCATTAATCCTAATATGATTAGATTAACCAATGAGAATTACGGAATTAATTTTCTCCACCTTTAATCATATTAAAATCGCATACATGTATAGTTATCAATATAATTATACAAGTCGCTATTATTTAATAAAGATGATTAAAATGATAAACTATTTATGTATTTAATCATGAGAAAGTAATTACCACTGTATAAATCATAATTTATACATTAGAGAAAATTATCAAACCAATTTTTGTACTTAAAAATATTCCAATTCAATAATTGAACTTAAAGTGAGATTTCATTAAATCAACTTTACATATTTTTAATACTTATTTTGTTCATCAAAATCTCGTCCGAAAGTCTAACATTGAGACCTCATGGACCCACATGAACGAAGCTTTAGAATAAAGTCCGGACACAAAAGTTCACAAACTTTTCCCGAACTTTTAATTCTTAATATTGGTCGATTCCACTAAAGGACCAATACTGACAATCTCTAAGTTCATATGCGTTCTTATTTCCGTTTGTGTGATACAACTATTCTTCACACGGTCCACGGTGTATTTACGATATTACCCTTTGTGTGTATCATTAACTAAGAGGGATGTAAAATTACCGTTTTACCCCTTAGTCGTTATTTCATCAACTCCTTTGTTGTTTGTGAATGAGAAAAACATAAAGTGAGATGTCACAACATGTCACATGTTTTATCCAGAGAATATATTATTCAATGAGTACCAGGCCCGGTTTGTTCATTCACACTTCAAAGAACAAAGCATGATGTGATACTAATGTCGTAACATTCTTATAACACAAATTCCATATCTATGAATCACATAATTCAACGAGACAATATTATGACACCAACCGTCGGGTCTTTGATCCAGCATTTGGATCTTGCCCTTTGACTAGTCAAGTGTCACAAAGTGTCACAAGAAATTATGTACCCACTTCAGGATTTAGGTAATTACGAAAATACCCCTCGTTTGTGATTTTGAAGCTTCGAGTAATGAAACGGTTTTACCTCGAACTTCAAAGTGTCACAGGTCTAGTTCAATGTCTTCATTAAGACATCAAGAATAAACTCCAGAGTCACAACTCTCAATATCACAAGATCCGATATCAGTAGTTTATTCGAACAATCATTAATCGGATACGATTGCCCTATCGATCCTAAGATTGCGAACTGTTTATTTTAAACTTATCAAGAAGAGGTCTCTTGTTAAGTCTGTACTTAACTCTTCTTTCGTTGATGATAGTTTCAGGGCGTAGACATATATGCATAAACACAAACTTAAATAAATAAGAATGAATACTTAATCTTTATTTAATTCTCAGCAAAAGAACATAATCGTATTATTACATCGAGTACTTTATTAATAAACTTAATTATTTTCTAAAAGGTCATTCATGTCTCCTTTGTGGGCATAAATCCCAACAAACTCCCACTTGACTCAAAGGAGTTGTGAATGATCTTTCACTCCTAAGCCCTCCAGGTGTCTTTCGAAAACTTTACTCGTTAAAGGCTTCGTAAACGGATCTGCAAGGTTGTCCAACGTTGAGATCTTCTTCACATCTGCATCTCCTCTTTTGACAATATCTCGAACCAGGTGATATTTCCTTTCTATGTGTTTTGAGCGTCTGTGACTTCTTGGTTCCCTACAGTTTGCAACGGCCCCACTGTTATCACAATAAAGTGTGATGGGCCCGCTGACACTTGGAACGACTTCCAAGTACTTAAGGAATTTGCGAAGCCAGACTGCTTCCTTTGCGGCTTCACAAGCCGCCACATATTCGGCCTCCATGGTCGAGTCAGCAATGCAAGATTGCTTGATACTCCTCCAGACCACAGATCCACTATTGAGGATAAACACAGATCCCGAAGTGGATTTCCTGGAATCCTTATCCGCCTGAAAGTCGGAATCGGTATACCCCGTCAAAGTCAGGTCATCACCTGAAAATGCAAGCATATAGTTTCTCGTTCTCCGGAGATACTTGAGAATGTGCTTGACAGCAACCCAATGCTGGGGTCCAGGGTTTGACTGGAATCGGCTCACCACACCTACTGCGTAACAAATATCTGGTCTGGTGCAAAGCATAGCATACATGAGACTTCCTACGGCTGAGGCGTAAGGAACATGTCTCATGTCCTCTTCCTGCTGAGGAGTCTTTGGAGACTGCTCATTAGAAAGGTGCACTCCATGACGAAAAGGTAACTGACCTTTCTTGGAGTTTTGCATACTGAAACGATCCATTATCTTATCAATATAAGATGCCTGAGAGAGCGCTAATTTCCGGTTCTTCCGATCCCTAAAGATTTTAATCCCCAAAATGTAAGCTGCTTCTCCGAGATCCTTCATATCAAACTGCTTTGACAACCAGATTTTAACCTCTGATAACTTTCCTACGTCATTCCCAATGAGTAGTATGTCATCGACATATAGAACCAGGAAAACCTCTTTGCCGTTGTTTATCATCTTATAAACGCATGGCTCATCTACTGACTGCTCAAAGCCAAAGCCTTTTACAGTCTCGTCGAATCTAATATTCCACGATCTAGATGCTTGCTTGAGTCCATAAATGGACTTCAGCAACTCACAAACCTTGCCCTCTTGGCCTTTTTCTACGAACCCGTCTGGTTGAGCCATATAAATACGCTCGTCAAGATTGCCATTCAGGAAGGCAGTCTTGACATCCATCTGCCAGATTTCATAATCAAGGGCGGCAGCAATGGATAAAAGAATACGGATGGACTTTAGCATTGCGACCGGCGAGAAAGTATCCTCATAGTCTATACCTTCTCTTTGGGTGAAACCCTTTGCCACAAGTCGCGCTTTGAATGTCTCTACATTCCCATTCGGGCCTCTTTTCTTCTTATAAATCCATTTACATCCCACAGGTTTAATGCCTTGGGGTGGATCCACAAGTTTCCAGACTTCGTTGGTGTGCATCGATTGCATTTCAACGTTCATGGCTTCTTGCCATAGGTTTGCTTCGGAACCTGACATCGCATGGGAGAATGATGCTGGATCATCTACCTCTTTGTTTACGATGGCTATGTTAGCTTCTCCGAATAACATGTATCGGCCAGGCGGTCGTACTGCCCTATTACTGCGACGACACACAGTGCGCTCAATTTCCGATTGCGGTTCTTCCAGTGTTGGTGTAGGACTTATCTTAACATATGGAGTACTGGCTACTTCACCCAACATTTCCTTAAGCACAAGTCTGCTTCTGGGTACTGTATTCTTTATAAAGTCTTCCTCAAGAAACCTAGCGTTCGTACTAACAAACGTTTTCTTGTCGGTAGGGCTGTAGAATATATACCCTTTTGTTTTTTTAGGATATCCTACGAAAAGGCATAATTCTGACCGACTAGCCAACTTGCTCGCCTTTTGCCTTAGCACATGTGCTGGGCAACCCCAGATTCTGATGTGGTTTAAAACAGATTTTCTACCACACCATCTTTCATAAGGCGTACTAGGAACTGTCTTCGATGGTACTTGGTTCAGAATATAAGCTGCCGTTTCTAAGGCATATCCCCAGAACGAATCAGGAAGTGATGAAACTCATCATTGATCTTACCATATCTAACAGAGTTCGGTTTCTTCTCTCTGACACTCCATTTTGTTGTGGGGTGCCAGGTGCTGTAAGCTGAGAATGAATACCTTCTTCTTTAAGTAGGTCCTCGAACTCTCCAGACAAGTATTCTCCACCACGATCAGATCGTAGTGTTTTGATCTGTTTCTCTCTTTGCTTTTCAACCAATGCCCGATACTGCTTGAACATTTCAAAAGTGTCGGATTTGTTTCGCATAAGAAAGACATGACCAAAACGTGAGAAGTCATCGGTAAAGGTCACGAAGTATACGTAACCTCCTCTTGCCTGGATGTTGATCGGTCCGCATACATCAGTATGTACGAGTTCCAATACTTGAGTGGCTCTTTCACCTTTCGACGAGAAAGGTCTCTTGGTCATTTTTCCTTCGAGACAGGATTCGCACGTGGGTAAAGATCCCACGTTTAGAGATTGCAAAGGACCATCTTTTGCTAATCTCTTAATCCTTTCAAGACCAATGTGTCCAAGACGTAAGTGCCATAGATATGTTTCGTCGGTCTCATCACTATAAGACCTTTTTCGCTTCCTGTGTGAATCGTTATTCACTTCGGTGTCTAAGATAGTCGGCTCATCCGGATACATATAATATATAGAATCAATACGATGAGCTTTAGTAATAAACGAATCATCAAGATAAATTTCAATACCATTATTGACTTTAAACTTAAACAATTGTTCTTCTAAACGACCAAAAGAAACAAGGTTCGTGCTAAAATCCGGTACATAATAAACGTTATTCAATAATAAAGTTTTATTCCCAAACTTAAGCTTCAAGGTCCCGACTGATCTTGCTCCGACATTCGTTCCATTACCCCAGTTGAACGAGAACTCCCCATCACTCAAGCGTCTTGTTTGCCTGAAACCATTCGAATTACACACAATATGATCAGAAGCCCCGCAATCTAATATCCAGGGTGATTCTTTATTTGTAATGTAACATGCTTGAGTAACGAGACTCATACCTTTCCCTTTGACAGTCTTGAGATAGGCAGGACAGTTCCTTCGCCAATGGCCGACTTCTCCGCAATGGTGACACTTGTGGTTAGACTTGTCTACCTTTGCGACGCTCTTGCCCTTAGCATCCTTAGCCTTGTTCTGAGGCGCTTTGGATCCCGTTCGGTTGGCGTTTTTAGGACCTTTTCTTCGCTTCTTGAAACGAGAGGTGGAAGCCTTATGTTCAGCAACATTGGCTTCTCCATTCTTCCTCTTGTTATTCGGAAGGAGTCCCTCGGCAGTCTGCAACTCCTTCATGAGCTCGGTTAGAGTATAATCCAACTTGTTCATGGAGTAGTTCAGACGGAAGCTATCGAAGGAGTCCGACAGAGTCTCCGAGATCATATTGGTCTTGGTGAGTCCATCGATCTCGGATCCAAGAATTTCCATCTCGTTCAGATGCCCCATGATCGTTAGCATGTGGTCTCGAACAGGAGTTCCCGGCTTCATCCGGCAATTCATGAAATTCCGGATAGCTTGCTGCCTTGCCTGACGCCCGTGACACCCAAACATCTCCTGGAGATTAAAGAGCATCTCATATGCCGTGGGTATGTCCCGGTGAGATTGTTGCAACACATTGCTCATAGATGCTAAAATGTAGCACCTAGCAATCTCATCGGATCTTATCCAGGCATCCTTGTCCTCTTTGCTCGAGTCAGCACTCGGAGCTTCGGGACACGGGGCGGTGAGAACATACTTGTGCTTTTCCACCGTCAGTACGATGTCGAGGTTACGTTTCCAATCTACGTAATTCTCACCCTCGAGTTTGTTAGTGCTCAAAATAGTTGCGAGCGGGTTCAAAGACATTTTGCTGAAAATTATAATAAAGAAAAATAATTTTAGACATATGCTACATTTGGAATAAGCATGATGCATGAACAATCCTAATTATTGTATGTGATAAAATGATATTTTTGATTCCATGGTATTATGAACAAAATGATTATTTACTTCTCCTAGGGGAGACCGTAAATAATCGCCTTTCATAGTCGTGACACATCACTATTTAATTCGAACTTTCCAAGAAGTCACAACTCCTAGTTCTTATTAATTACCATAAAAAATTTGGTCACTTATTTCTAATGCATTGCCTCTAGGGAGGATTATAATAGGAATATGTCTAAGTGTATAACCGACATATGGGCCTTTATCCAAGTTACTTTGAGAACGGTCCACCTAGGGGAGGCCCCGCCTCATCGCTCCTCTTTAAGGCTTAGTTCGTTAACGATTTAATTAACGGGGTGATTCCGGAGTACTCCCATTGAAGAGAGGGCCACTATAGTGACTCTTAGTCCATCACACACACAGTTATTAAATCTATGTCGGGGACCGTGGGTTATTTCAACGTTAAACAACCCTCCCACTTAGTTTTTACAAAAATCAAATTTTGTTCATTGAGCTTAAATTTTATAACTATGTTTATAAACCAGACTACAATGATGCATGAACATGACATAGTTTACATGAGGTGTTGGCGTCCTATCCTATATGACGTGTGACGTGAAATTTGAGAAGCATAAATAAATCAAAGCATAAATTTAACTTCTCTAATGGCCCAATTCTAAATTACAACCCATAGACAAAATACATAGAAAATAAACTAAACGTTATCTCCTCTTTGATTCCGTCATGATCTCCAGTTTCCGTTTTTAAAACTAAGAGATCAATATCTCTCCCACTCAAATAATTAAACGCGCTTTTAATATTTCAAAAATATTGTGACTATATATTATATACTTAATTTTATTTTTCTATAAAAATAATGATTTTCCATAAAAATAATTAAGTCATATATATAATATCATATTTTATTTCAAAATAAATAAATAAGCGCAATTTAATTATTTAGATTTGAAAAAATATCCGGAACAATTTCCGAATCGTTGTGGGCCACGGAGGCGCCTCAGGTTAGCTCACGTACGCCCGAAAACGTACGGCCATGCACGAGAAAAAATCTCCGTTCTTCTCGTCTCGTCTTGGTTCTTCGTGTCCTCCGAAAAATATAATAATATTTACATAATCCTATGTCCTTCATAAAACTGAGGCTCACACTTTTCTAATAAAGATAAAAACCGGGACGATAGCCGGAAACAATCCTAGGGCCACTTCGAAAAGGATCCATTCACATTCACATATTCAAAAATACATGCACACAAAAACGCCAACACCTAACTACTCATATAATCGAATGCATTAATAAATTTTACGTAAAAAATATTTTGCATGTCGTTATTAACACTAATTATGGCTCTGATACCATTTGTTGGATCGATATTAAACTTTTTAATATAAATAATGAACGTAACAAGTTACGGCGGAATTTCAAAATTTCTTTTTAATATGGAAACAGATTTTCGACATGTTAAAATAACCATAACGTTAAAAACGATTATCATACATGCAAAATAA
Organism: Parietaria judaica; assembly: GCA_954871525.1. Classification (NCBI taxonomy): domain Eukaryota; kingdom Viridiplantae; phylum Streptophyta; class Magnoliopsida; order Rosales; family Urticaceae; genus Parietaria; species Parietaria judaica. The sequence goes on from OX940868.1 coordinate 8,926,030, forward strand.
TTTATTACGTAAACAACGATTGGATAAAATTCCGGAAAATCATATAACAATTATAGGATTAGGAATACTTACAAATCCGGAATTTATTCACGGTTTTCGTCGTCGATCTTCGCGAGTCGTCCCTCCGTCTTCGATCAAACCACCACGATGGATTCGATGTTATGGCTTTCGGATATTTTTGAGATGAAGAGAGTGGGCTCTTTATGAACAAGAGAGAAAGAATAGAGGAACTTTTTCCTAAAAAATTCTCTCAAAATATGCGCACTGTGTTAAGCTAAAGAAAAGAAACAAAATTTTCTTCTCTGCCTTCCAAACTTCGACGCACAAAGTGAGAGAGATTTTCTTCTCTCTGATTGCTTTCCTAAAGCCAGCGAATCAATGGGATGGGAGAAAAAAATTATTATTTTTGTTACTCTCTTTTGAATTCATGCGCATATAGCTATATATATATGCTAGGGTTATATTTTAATGTGATCAATATATCATATATATATATATGGTCATCTATCTTTAATTAAATCAAATCAAATATTTGATTCCACCACCACTTATGCGCATGAGGTTTGAATAAATAGCAAAAATTATTCAAATTAATTCCACATGATATTTTCCTTATAGATAAAATCATGAATTAAGTTGAAATATTACTATTTCCTTTTTCTCTTCCAATTCCCATGAATCAATCCAAAAGAGGATAATATGACACATCATTAATCCTAATATTATTAGATTAACCAATGAGAATTACGGAATTAATTTTCTCCACCTTTAATCATATTAAAGTCGCATACATGTATAGTTATCAATATAATTATACAAGTCGCTATTATTTAATAAAGATGATTAAAATGATAAACTATTTATGTATTTAATCATGAGAAAGTAATTACCACTGTATAAATCATAATTTATACATTAGAGAAAATTATCAAACCAATTTTTGTACTTAAAAATATTCCAATTCAATAATTGAACTTAAAGTGAGATTTCATTAAATCAACTTTACATATTTTTAATACTTATTTTGTTCATCAAAATCTCGTCCGAAAGTCTAACATTGAGACCTCATGGACCCACATGAACGAAGCTTTAGAATAAAGTCCGGACACAAAAGTTCACAAACTTTTCCCGAACTTTTAATTCTTAATATTGGTCGATTCCACTAAAGGACCAATACTGACAATCTCTAAGTTCATATGCGTTCTTATTTCCGTTTGTGTGATACAACTATTCTTCACACGGTCCACGGTGTATTTACGATATTACCCTTTGTGTGTATCATTAACTAAGAGGAATGTAAAATTACCGTTTTACCCCTTAGTCGTTATTTCATCAACTCCTTTGTTGTTTGTGAATGAGAAAAACATAAAGTGAGATGTCACAACATGTCACATGTTTTATCCAGAGAATATATTATTCAATGAGTACCAGGCCCGGTTTGTTCATTCACACTTCAAAGAACAAAGCATGATGTGATACTAATGTCGTAACATTCTTATAACACAAATTCCATATCTATGAATCACATAATTAAACGATACAGTATTATGACACCAACCGTCGGGTCTTTGATCCAGCATTTGGATCTTGCCCTTTGACTAGTCAAGTGTCACAAAGTGTCACAAGAAATTATGTACCCACTTCAGGATTTAGGTAATTACGAAAATACCCCTCGTTTGTGATTTTGAAGCTTCGAGTAATGAAACGGTTTTACCTCGAACTTCAAAGTGTCACAGGTCTAGTTCAATGTCTTCATTAAGACATCAAGAATAAACTCCAGAGTCACAACTCTCAATATCACAAGATCCGATATCAGTAGTTTATTCGAACAATCATTAATCGGATACGATTGCCCTATCGATCCTAAGATTGCGAACTGTTTATTTTAAACTTATCAAGAAGAGGTCTCTTGTTAAGTCTGTACTTAACTCTTCTTTCGTTGATGATAGTTTCAGGGCGTAGACATATATGCATAAACACAAACTTAAATAAATAAGAATGAATACTTAATCTTTATTTAACTCTCAGCAAAAGAACATAATCGTATTATTACATCGAGTACTTTATTAATAAACTTAATTATTTGCTAAAATGTCCTTCATGTCTCCTTTGTGGGCATAAATCCCAACAGTTGACAAGGAGGAGGAAGAGGAGGCTTTCACAAGAACAACTTCAACAACGGAGAACGAATCCCGAGTTTACAAGCAAAAAGAGGTCGTGGAAAGGAAACACATGGCGGAGATACGATAAATCTCACATCAAATGACTCAATTGCAACAAGTTTGGACACTACGCTTCGGAGAGTAGTATTCCAAGGACCGTTGAAAAAAAAGGTCAACTTCGTCGAAGACAAAAGTGGAGTAGAATTGTGTTTGTCATGCAATTTGGCTAAGAAATTTTCTGAAAAGAGTTAAAGCTGCCACAAGAAGAGCCCACCGAAATTTGTATTGATAACGAATCAGCGCTATCATTAGCAAAGAATCCAGACTTCCATTATAAGAGCAAGCACATCGACACCCGCTTTCACTACATACGAGAATGCGTGGCAAGGAAAGAAGTGAAGTTGAGGTATGTGAAGTCAGAAGACTAGATAGCTGACTTTTTTACAAAGCTATTCAATCACTACAATTTTGTAAAGTTGCGGAGCATTCTCAGAGTAACCAATCAAGTTTAAGGGAGGGTGTTGAAAATATAATCTTGATTTAATAAGTATATTAAATTTTCTAATAAAATATAGTGTGTCCTAGTATTTAGTAGTTTCAAGAGTTCTTGTAATATATAAGTTTCTAGAAAAGTCTTGTAATTGCTAGACTTCTAGAATACTTTTGTGTTTCTTAGAAGTTCTAGATAAATGTTGTAGTACTTAAATTTTCTAGAGAATTCTACTAAGTCCTAGTATTGTCATGTATTATCTGCCATTAATGTAGTATCTAGAACTCTCTATAGACTATAGCTCCCTATAAATAGAGAGTTCCACCCCCCATTTTGTAACTATGCCAAGATGTGATCAATACAATACAAGTTTATTCTCTCCCACTAAAATTTCTATCTTCTCCAAATTATTTCCCCACAGATTGCTCAAACAAATAAAAAAATTAAAAGACGAAATTACAGTAAAAAAATACCAACAAGAAGCGGCTTCATTTAGGTATTTTAATTACTGGGTGACATATGACATATGACAATGACAATAACAATAACAATAACAAAGATTTTACTTCGGATTTTCGGTCTTGTAATTGCCTGGAGTGACTCGATTTGTGTGTATGGAGGGATTTAAGGCCCTAATCTTAATGAATTATTTCTTTCAAAAAAAAAAAGATTTTCAAATTGCGGTATATAATTTTATTTGGATTTTCTACTAAATAAGAAATGACAAATATTTGATACTTATTTCTATTTTAACGTTAACAATATATTCAGTAAAGTTGTCATTTTACATAGACATAAGTATCAAATACTTATATGAAATATTTGATACTTAATCTCATTTCAACAATAACAAATGACAAATATTTGATACTTATGTCTATTTTAACGTTAACAACATATTCCACGAGAAAGCATAAAAGATTGACATTAGAAACTTTTTTTGCAAAAATATCCAATACTTTAACCGTTGTCGTATAAAATATTATGGTTTTGTGCTATCATCCCCAATTATTCTAGAGTTATAGCCCATCTGTAAAAGGGTAGTGACGCAATTAGTTTTTTTTTTTTTATAAAAAAAAATAGGGCACAAATGATTCATTTGTTACAATTTAGAGACGCAAATAGTTCTTTTGTAAAAAAAAAAGGCACAAATAATCATTGTGTTAAGATTAGTGATGCAAATGGCATAAATGATCCCCCTTTTTTACGATTTAGTGGCGCAAAATATCTATGCATGTTAAATTGGATGGATTTTTTTTTGTTTTTTTTGTTAAATGTTGAGAGTAAATTTTATCGTGATTTTATACATTTTAAATACAATTAATATTTTATAAAGAATTTACATTTAAAAATCTTATCATCATCCATTTTATATATAATTTTCATATACCATATTAATTATACTTTAAAGGTTAATACACTATTAATTATACTTAATAAGAAATATCTCAAAATCTAACTAAAAAATATATTCTCATCTATTTTAACTGATAGAGACCATATAGTCACTTTTTTTTTTTTTACAAAATAAACTAGTTGCGTTACTATCCGTAGAACAATTTGTGCCATTTAACATGGACCTTTTCTTATTTTGAATGAAGCATGATGATCCTCAATGATATCTATAAGTGCAATGGAATACTTTTTCTTTATATTTATAGAACGACGAATAATTTTCTAAATTAAAACTTCTAAATCATTCCATTTCCCTTATCAAATCTATAAAATTGTTCCAAACATCTATACAGGACGGGTCCTGAATTTGTTATTTTTAATCGGAGGCCCTAAGTTAAGTAAAATATATTTTTTATATTTAATCAAGTATGTAATAATATATTTAATAAATTTGAAGCGCCCGTTTTAGCCTTGTTCGGGTCACCCTGGTTTATTGTCGTTTTATTCTTCACTCTGCTTACATGTTACAGAACAGACCATTTCTGACATAAAATATGGACACCGTGGCTTTGTCTTCGTTAAAGTTACTTTTTTACCCAATCATCAATACAACTATAATTATATACCCCTTTCATCAATCAAACTTTCCTATTTATTAGACTTTAGGGAATATAATATATAAATAACGAACATATCTGCCTGTATATCTGAAGAAAAAAAAACTTATAATTAAATGTTTGGTGATATAATAAGCAATTGAATGCCGAAGTAAACGTTATCTCTACTTCCTTTAAAAAAATAAAAAATAAAAAAATAAAAAATTATCTCAACTCTCAAGTACAAAACTTCTGTACTTGTCTGCAAGATTTCTCAATTGAGACTTTGAGAGTCGCGACAAAACAAAAAAATATATATTGCTCTAATAAAGCCACTTTTCGTACCAAACTTTTTTTAAAATTGAAATATACAAATGTGATTATTTTCTAAGTCCCACAAGACAGCACAAAAACAGCTCAAATAAGTTGCATAAATAGAAAGGGATACTTATGCTTTAAATACCCAATTTTATACCGAGTGTTCTGATATAATTCTTTTTTTTTTTATCGACAATGGTAGTCAAAAGTCTCGAAACAATGTAGATGTCCATTTCGATTTATGTCGGATTAACATTGTTAAACTAAAGACACGTTAATCGTAAATGTACACACACGTCCTTCGTGTAACATTTTACTTAACATGGACCTCGACACTCTTTTTGTGACAGTTGAGTATTATCGTCGCTCAAAATGAAATTATAAATTTATCGTCGTTATTAGTATAAGACCGAAAATATACCTGAAAATGCAAAAATCTAATAATGCCTTGAATAAGATCATCTGATATAGCAAAATAAAAAAGAAACCCAACAAACTCCAAGATCAAGAAAAAGAGCTGTGCAAAAATATCTTTACATGCTGCTGATATAGTGTTATATATATATATATATAACGCAAATTTACAGTGAAAAGTACAAGAAAAAAAAATCTAAGTAGGTTTGAAATGTCTCTTCTTGTAGTAGAAAACGCCTAGTTTTCATACATTGGAAAGAAAGATCAAAGAAAGAAACCGGAAAGAATCTACCAGCGAGAAACACCGGCGGCTTTCCCGGAAGACGGGAGCAGGAACACGCTGAGCTCCTGACTGGGGCACTGCTCTGGGCTCACCAGGTGGAACGACTCAGAGGCACCGTTCCCGACGACGTGCTCGTAATTGGCCCGCATGTACATCACCTCCTCCTCGCCCTCGCCACCCGGGATGACACCGGCCCCGACGGTTGTCGACTGCATTGTCCGAAGGATCGCCCGGATCCGCTCTCCTGCGCGCCTCTTTGCCGCGAAACCCAGCTGCCTCCGCCCGTTGATCGACACCGCCCACACGGGCGCGGACCCCGGGTCGGGGCGTGCACACTCGAGCGCGATCCGCACGACGCCGTAGCGCATCTCGCCAACGAGCTGGTGCGTCGGGATTGGGAACTCGATGAGGAGGAGGGGTTTGACTGCAAGGCGGCCGTGCTGGACGCAGAACCACACGTGGCCGCGCCGGCTGCCAAAGATGGTGCCTATCACCATCGACTTCGAGGGCCGGGGCTGCGCCGAATTGGTCGACGTGGTGGGAGACGCGTCGTCGTCGTCATCTTGCGCTTCTTTCTTGACGTTTGATTCTCGGCCGGTGTTGGTTGGCGGGAAGTCGTCGCGCAGAGAGGTGCTTAGGCGTTTCTTGGTGGGGGGTCGGGCGTCGGCGGCGACCGCGGAGGCGGAGGAGGAGAAGCAGGGGAGGCAGAGGCCCATGGAGGAAATGGGAGAATCTGACTGATCGATCGGAGAGGAGAGAGATTTCGAGTGTTGGTAGGGGCGGGAAGGTCATATAGCCGTTGAATTTGTTCGATAAATACTGTGTTGGTGAAGCTCACACGTGCGATTATTCCCTTCATAGGTCTTTAGATCTGTGAGGGGGGACCCTTTGCCCTACGTAAAAAGACTTTTCTTTTATATATAGGGTGAAAGTATCTAAGTTTTTTTTTAAAATGAGTTGTGTTGACTGCCATGTAGGATGTTTGACTAACAACCGTCAATTTGATATGGACGGAGCCCATCTTTTTAGTATTTTTACTGCTATTAAATGGATTTAAGGTCATGCCGCCCCAGTTAACCTAGCGTCAGGGACTTGTGCCTCGATTAACCCTTATAATTAAGTCTTTATACACAAATTTGATAGAATAACTCCTCACTGTAATAATTTTGTAACTAATGAATGGAGCCCTTGTCAATTTGATACATATATGATTCTAACAGTGAGGATTTTTACCATTAAAATTCATATTTTAAGACCTAGCTGAAACAAAAAACGAAAATAGGCATTTACGCCGTCCGCTGTGTGCCTTTCCCAACTCAACACATGGAGGGGTACATGACATTTAACCTTAAGCTCCTTCTATTTAATACAAAATTATAACAGGGAAGACTTTTGCCACTGAAATTCGTAACTAGATACTTAAAAAGGGTCAGCGGCAAATATATTTAAGTTATTCAAAATGATGCATTAGGATCTTTTTATTTGTGAATTTTTTTCCTAATTCACGTTTATGTAGGCTTGTTAAGAAAGTCATTAACGGAAGTCCCCAAAAAAAGTAACGTAGAAGTGAATGATTTTTTAACAATCCTACAAAAGTAAACTTGAGAACTTTTGCCACAAATTAAAAGACTTGAGTCTACATGAGGGTAAAATGGGAGATTAGTCTTATTTGGGTTTTCATTAAGATTCAAACTCTTTTTGAATAGTGTTTTGTGTCTTGGCATGGGGGGTATTGGAGGGTATATTTTTTAATGAAATCCCAAATAATTTTTTTTAGCAAATTCTTTCACAAAGGGTAAAATTAGAGGAAAGCTTGACACGTGGAATTTAACGTTAGGCTTCTTCTATTTTGCTACAAAATGATCACAATGGAGGCTTTTGCCGCTAAAATTTGTGTATAGAGACATAGCTACAGCAACATGTAAAAGCTAAAGACTTCCGCTCTATCTTCTTTAAATATATATATATATATATATATATATATATAATTTCAAACTAAGAAATAATCAGGGTGATGTAATCATATGATTAGTGTGGCTATTTTAATTGATTGTGATGATTGTGATAGTGGTTGAGGATTGTGGTGAGTTTGTGATGGGAATGATAACGACACGTCGTAGCATTCGGTGGACACTCATTCTTTTTGGGCTTGGATGGACCACTTTTGTTGTTCGCCGGTTCAGCCATTCACTTATATATTACGATAAATTGCTAGTAGTTTCTACCGGTCCGATGCCGCGTAAGAACCCGATCCGCAATCATGGCCCCACGGAAAATGCTACTCAGCATGGTATAATAATTTGACTACCACAACATCACTAGAATTGTCGAGAGAGAGAAATGTGACTAGATGTCGCAAGATCAAGACTATTTCAGAAAAAAGAAAACGAAGAGTGCATCGGAAAAAAAAATAGAGAGGAAATTAGATCATAGTATTCTCAAAATACTTATTCTTTAAAAGTTCAAACGGATGATAGGACACGTGGTTTTAAAGTGGCCGGCTTTCGCTTTGAGAAAAATACCATTTGAGAGTGAGTTCACTATTTTTCGAGCCTTCTTTCAAATTATTGCAATCAGAAACGAATATCAATAAAATAAGACGCAGTTGATAACGCTATTCGTTTAAAATATTATCACCTGTTTTTGTTATCATTTTGCTCTTCAAACATAGTAGTAACTCATTTAAACATAATTTTAGCAAAAACCGACAAGCATGCAAAATAAATTCAAACCCAAATATATTAACAAGCATGCAAAATAAATATTAAGCGCCACGTCACTACCGAGGCAGACTTACGGAGGAGATAGACTAAGCCGAAGTATGTATACTTCAATATGATTTGGCAACTAGTAGCGATTAATGTCCTTCCAAAAAAAAATAGTAAGGATTAATGTAAATTAGAAAAAGAAAAGGTAGGCTTTTAACTTGCTATGCCAACAAAAACATGTCTTCAAAACTCTTATATATTTTTAGAATCATATATCATTACACTATGTCGTTTCACAAAATGAATCGTTTTTAGTTCTGGATCCATTTCTTATTACTTTTGTTTTGTCGTTTTCATTTCTATTGTTCAACAGTCTTCACGCCACTTATTTTTACTAAATACTCGTGAATAGTGTTGTGTTTCTTTTGTATTTCCCCAATTTATATGTAATTTTATTTCCCATTAAGAAGACACAAACACCGTAAGATCTAGATGAGCACAGCACTCAAGGAATAATGAGATAAATTCATGAAAAAGAAAAAGAATGAACGTATAAGTTAAATTAGCATGTCGGTTCATGGAATAGCCTCGCTCATAATTTTTATAAAGAGAGATATTAAGGGTTTTTTTTTTTTTTTTTTTTAAAGAAAGAAAGCGAGAAATTAAGTTGCAAGCGGAAGAGAGAGATAATTTGTCCACTGATTCCAATCACTTTGGTAATCCTCTAAAATGTTTGTTCAGGTTAGGTAAAGTAGAACCTTTTATATCAGATATATTTAAGAATTTTTATTTTTTAGTTGGAAAATTTGAGATTGTTTAGGTTATATTATTTTTGTTAATCTTTACTACTTTTGTTTTACCTCCTTATCCTCCGTCATAAGTAAGGTGTTTGTTGATAAATTTAAAATAGGGTCATGAGGTCAGTGATCCCGACTTTTTTCGAAAATAAGTAGCTTTGTCTTCGCCTTTGCCCACCTTCAATCGACCTCTCTTGAGAGTTAGGGTTTTCGGATCTTATTAACTTCTTATTTATAAGCTTTGGATATTATGGCCGAATGGGCTTCAACCATTAAATGGGTCAAACTTATTATGTTATATTATTAATTAAGTAATCTAATTAACTAATTGTGGACCCGCTCCCTCAACTAAGGCCCAATAAATAAGAAGTTAACATCTTGTAGGCCCAATTGCATGGGCGCTTCTAAAAACACTAAAGAAAAAGCATATATATGCTAGGCCTCATTATGCAAATTATATATAATGAAAACAAACAGGACATCTTTATTTTATTTTTAATTAGATTATGCCATCAAGATCAAACAAATCTTAGCTACTAATTAGCATAAACTTCTTTAATGGGGTTCATTAACTAACTATATCTCTCGGTAAGGACAAAGTTAAATCATAGCGAGTGATGTGACTAAATACAGAATCTCTGAGTCATTGAAAGAAAGGAATATATGAGAGATTTAAAATAGAGGATAATGTTCTCTCTTTCAACTTTTCTATACATATATTCTCCATCAAATATTCGTTAAGAATGTGTTTATTTCGTTTGCCCCATCTCAAAGTGTATTGAGATACACACTAATGATTTAATCATAAATCGATGGTGGGATATAAAAGTAGAAAGTTTTGGATTTCAGTTAAATAATAATAATAAACGTACTGGAAACATAATATCATATCAGCTAAAGGTACAAAAAATAATAATACCAAGAACAGTAATGGCACTTACAACTAATATTGATATACGGACGCATATTTTTTCAGGATATAAGTCTATTATCTCTCAAATCATCTTGTACAAATTCCGGTTCTAAGTAGTTTAGTGAGAATCTAATAGGAAGTATTTTTATCTGAATAAGTCAAGTCCTACCATTGTGAAATGATTCATACTCAATGCACTCAGTATATGGCCATTCACGGACGTATGATCTTAATGCCGTCTTCAATATCATCCGGTAATCCGCGCAAACAATTGTCGGGTTAATCTAGTATAATAATATTCAATTGTCGAGCAATAAATGGTAGCCGAAGTATACCTGATCCATAACGGAAACACAAGCGACTGAATTTGATGCTTGTGATCTTCCGAATCCACACTCTAACCGTGATTGAAAGCACAAGCTTAAGCATAACAGAGACATATAAACCCAATAATTGATTAATTGATCCAACACATTAGCACACAAGACACCAATTAACATAAACAAAATTGTGTATTCAGATACAAATATAGAAGGAACTAAGACTTATGCAATTCTTAACTTACCCTAATGAATTGATAAACAAGATTTTCTTTTGCAAGTGAGCATAAGATAATCTGCAACCTAAGGCCTAGAAGCCGCCAAAGCAGCGATCTAAACCTCAGGATGCAGATTACCCGATCCTCACGCAAATCGAAGGAAGCCGGTCGCTGAATCACCGAAAACAATCATTTTATTGCCGGAAAAGGTTGGGGTAACTGGATCCGGAGGAATAGACTCGAAAATGCTCTTAGCGATAATCTTACGTACTAAGTTAGAATAATTAAGTAATTTTCTGTAACAAGGAAAATGTCATGAGAGTATATAGATGAATTCAATGAAAGAAATTGAGTGTAAAAGTTGGTTAAGTTTCTATATGTGCATGCTTGAAGCTATTTATAGTAATTTAATATCTAGATTGTTGATAAATTGTACGTTCTTCAAGTATTGGCTGATGTTGTAATGGGACACATATAGCATATAGCATATATGATATGGTTCTTTGGCTAATATTATCAACAATAATGATTCTGTTCCTTCTTGACCATATATAGTTATATACAATAGATATATTATATATACTTCTTCCTTTGACTGCTTTTTTGGCAAGTGAGAGCGTGTAAAAGAAAGCTTCACCTTTTTTTTTAATGAAGAAACGCTAAGTGTTTTATGCTTTCTTGATTTCTTCAGATCACATTATCAAAACGAGGGTTCGATCGATCTTGGTTTTGCCGATATTAGAATTCGTCATAATAATTATTAATCATCGTGACAATGCATACATAAGATTCTTACAAAGAAAAGTTCATGTCATCAAGATATACTTTTTTTTAATATGTCAATGCTTAATTTTCCTTCAGAACCAGGAGGGATTAGCATTTCGTACCATCAAAAAAACTTGTTTCGCCCAAAGGGGTTCGGGATATAGCACACTTTAACTTTGACGGCGTACATGTGGTATTCGGTTTATGGAATACCGACACTAAAGATGCCGTAAATGTGCTTTTTGTCTATTTAAATAGGGCATACGGTTTTCATTATAAAAATATCGAATGTAATATTAGTTTTTCTGTATCAATTTCCCTAAATTTTAAATTGGTATTAGAAAACCCTCTTATATTTAGTCTTACCAATCTTTCTAAATTCAAAGAATAATTTGCCATTCCCTCATCTTTTTTTAAAATGGGTTAAACAAACTTTGACCAAGATTACATGTACTCGGAGTACTATATATATTCTCACAATAAGAACAACCGATACTATTAGCCACAGACAGGGGCGGACTCAGCCACAATTAGGAGTGGTTGGTGCATCCCCGACTTAAGAAAGAAAATTTTTCTATTAATATTTAATTATTTTCATAAAAATAATTATTGATAGAAAAGAGCTTTAAGAGTATAACTTCTAGTTCTGAAACTCAAATTGACGGGGAAGAGGAAGTGTGGGCCCACTCCCACTGCCACATTTTCTCTCTTTCTATAGTGATTTTTATATTATATTATTTATATTTTTGTACATTGTTTGTTTTAACTTTTACCCCTTAGATTATTTTTTTTAGTGGGTCTGGCCATTTTTTTATTTAGATTTTTGTTCTATTTTTATATAGCTGTTAATTATTGTTATACTAATAATTTAATATACTAATTATTATTATAGATAATATCACTAATAATAAACATTTTTTTAAAAGTGTTCTAATAAAAAATTTATGTGCACGTTTAATTAGTGAATATTATTGTATAATTTTTATTTATTATATTTATTGTCCGTCATCCCCAAATCATTTTTTGGGTCCGTCCCTGGCCGCATGCACTATCAGCCAAGACTATATATACGCATTGGTTGTGGAATTACCACTAAGCCAAGCAAACCTAGTTGTTCTTCCCTCGTCTTGAAAAGTAAAAAAATTAATTAATATTTATCTAAGAATCTCATTTCTCGGAGTTTTCCCTTGTCTTTTTTCTTGGGAAAATAGATGCAAAAAGAAAAGGTTCTGTTGGTAATATGACACAAAATGATAGGTTCATGGAGTAAACTTATACACATTAAATTTCATAGGGTAATTAGTAATATAATACAAAATGATAAATTCGAAGAGATAACTAATTTCATGGAGTAAACTTGTACACATTAAATTTCATAGGGTAATTAGTAATATAATACAAAATGATAAATTCAAAGAGATAACTAATACAAAATAATGTTCAGGCAGCAAATTGGTACAAAGTGAGAAGTTTTTTTTTTTTTTTTTTTGAGGGACAAAGTGAGAAGTTTAAAGATAAACTAATACAAAATAAAGTGCAAAGAACAAACTGATATAAAATGAAAAAAAATCAAGGAGTATTAGTGATATTTACTCTTCTTTATAGGACAGTTTTGAGAAGTTTACATGGCATATTGAGAATTTAGAGATTCTCAATTCTTAATTTTCAGATTTTTTATTTTTATTTGCAAACAAAATTACTCACGATAGTCTAAGCATTCACTTTCTTTCGTTAACTTCCACTATAAATGAATTGTATTTATTACAAGCTAATTGTATCCAAATTTTTGTAATTTCAATTTCGCCATACAATTTGTTTAATTGATTCGACATTCATGATGACTTTTGCAATCTCCACATACAATACAAACGATGAGTTACATAGTTTTTATTATTCTATTTATTCAGCCTTTTATTATATAGTCTTTATTACATAGTATTTATTATGACCTTTGAAGTCTCTACATACGTTAACCCCACTCACATTCTACTAAACCTATGCTATAAATTATAAGACTATTTTTCAGAAATGCCGAGAAGAAAGTTCATCAGCATATTTTCTTTTAATGTTCCCTTTATCCTATTTTATATCGATTACGTTTTGTAATGGAAAGGTAATTTTTTTATAATATCTTTGCATCGATTAGTCGATCACGTTTCGTGATCGAAAAGATTTTTATTTTTATTTTTTACTATATATATTCAAAATAAAAAGATAAACTAAAGGTGTTGTCGGTAAATACAATATATATATATATATATATATATATATATATATATATATATTCTAATCTTGTGCTTTTAGTATTTCAGGGTTTTGTTCATATTTTTTTCTCCCTCCAAACCTCGCGATAAAGACGCCCGTGAAAGATTCTTTGCTCCAACTTCTACGAATATGTGTGAGATTTTCAATTGAATGTGTTTGGATTAATTTAGTCGATGATCCTCTGACAACAACTATGCTTCTCCAAGAAAAAATCGCATGTAAGTTCTTCTTTGGATATCCTCCCAAAGGTTCGACTTTTCCACGATTATCTTCGATAATCCTCGATTATCCGTCTTACCGGTAGCTATCGGTAAGAAGACAATGCCATAACTTTTTCATAATTTTTGTCGAAAATCGGCTAACATCTTGAAAAATAACAAACATATGATACTTTTCAATAAATTTTGTATTTTCAAAAATTTTGTTTTGAGTATATACATATGTGAGAGTGAGATTATATTTTATTTATCTGTGTTTGAGTATGGACTTATTTTATTTTTGGCATTTTAATGTTTTATCAATATTACAAACTTAGTAAATATAAGCTAAAAATATATTTTATAAGTTTTTTGTCGAAAATAATTGAAAAGTGTCGATAACCCGTCGATAATCAACGAAAAATGTCGGTAATTGGCAAGCTACAGTATTATAAGTTTTTTGTCGGTTAATCGGTAAGCTATCAAAAAATCCATCGAAAACGACAAGCAATTTATCGGCAAATTCAATAAGTTGAACCTTGATCCTCCCCGTGTTCTTCCTTAATTCTATCCTTTTTAGCATTGTCACGACATTTGTAGGAGTTTTTAGATTGGCCCAACCTCCTTTGCGTTCTTCGACCATTGGTCAAGACTCAAAATTACATATGACATAAGCACATGCATTTTTTGCGTTTCGGTGAAATCGGCCAATAAAATATAAAATGTGGATTGTGGCGTATGTTGAGAATATATATATTCTCAACATTCCCAATAAAATATATGTATACTCTGAAATTATAACCGCCTTTGTTTCATTACAGAGAAAATAAACAAACCAAAAAATTGAAGCTAGGCTCTCAGATAAATATTTTAAATATATGGGTCAAATATGAAGCAAAAATACCTATACACCAAAAAATTTATGGCAGCAAAACTAAAACTTACCACCCCTCAACATTATTCCATCAACTACCACAATATGTTCCTACCTCATTCTGTAACACTTTTTTTCTTTAATCTAGTCATCGAATTTCAAAAGACGACTTCGCTAAACAAAAACGAAGACACTAAGCCCTTGTTTGGATGTTTGAGAAGAAAACCTTGAGCGTTTCGTAGGTCATGAAGACTATGCCAACCCCCGGGACGACCTTGTAGTATTCAGGAAGAATGCCTCTGTACAGCCCTCGCACCCCCTCGGCTTTGAATATATGCCTGAACGTCCCAAACAACCCCGTGTTGTAAACGCGGGCCCGCCCGCCCGCCCCCTCCAGCTGCATCCTCCGCCTCACCAGATCCAACGGGAATGTTGCTGAAATTCCGATAAAGGGCAGAAATACATCAGAGGCAGCAGGGGCAAATTAGTCTTTCGAGAAGAAGGGTACCGTGGTCTTTCAGTTTAGTTTTAGAAATTAGGAATGGTTATGCTTAACGTAACAATATTCAGGTATGCAAATTCTCCCGTCTGAGGTAATGACAATCATTAAACATAATTTTTTTTTCAAACGTATTTGTAGAAAATAAAGACAAAAATACTTAGTAAACACAATAATAGATTTCAATGGAAAGTGGGGAAAAGTTGAAGCACAAAAGTACAGAAAACATCACGAGGCATTGCCTCTGCCATCTGAATTGATTCATAAGAAAGGTATTAAAAGAGAAAATAAGGAACTAAGGCGTTTTATCCTACCATCACGAGGCTTAAGTAGCAATAATAAAAATTAAAAATAAATCAAATTCACAAATTTTAGTATCTCATAGACTTCATAACAGAAAGAGAACACACAATTCCACTTAAAATTGATCAATTTGTGAATTTCAAGTCTTTAAAATCATAAAATTCATCAATGGCTTTAGGGTATTTATTTGATGAGGTATATATATATATTGGGTTTTAAAATTCATTTAAAAGTAACCCAATACAGTTAACAAAATAATCAAAACAGGCCAAATATGTATAACAATGAGGCAATGCCTGAAGAATGTGAGACGTTTATTCAGGGCCTCGCAGCCTCAAGGGACTTTAAAACATCTGCTCCTATCCAACCGTCATTCTTCATAAATAAAATTATTAATTAAAAATGTATTGATATGAGTAAAACCAATAGAGACCTGGCAAAAGTTTTACCTGTAGATGATGCAATGCCCGACAAACTGCCACAAGCAAGACTAACCACCACTGTCGAATCATCGGGTCTGTACGAAGACAATATCGGGATATTAGAACCAAATGAATAAAGGGAGAATAATAGATAAACTAAGAGCCATGCTGCATTGAGTCCTTCAAGTGCGTGCGTTAATATTATTATTTTTCGGTATGAAATTTAGCCGTGTCAATTTGGCCTCGGAGATGTAGCTCACCGATGAGATTGCCAGTGAGATCTTAGCGCCTCATATACAGAAAAACTTATTGCTAGACTTGGCCCCACACCCTGCACAACAACGAAAAAATTTCGTAGCAAATTAGCATTTACAAATTATAAATAACTATTAATCATGCACCCCTGAACTTATCATATTGCCACAGTTTCTCCCTAAACTCTCTTTTGTAGCAGTTCCAACCTAAAGTTGTCAACTTGACCAATTACGTCAACAAAATCACGTAAAATAAATCACAAACATGAAATTTGACCAATCCTTCAAGTATGAACAATGTTTCACGGCTGCTCCTCATCAATATGAGGTAGCACCTAACCCTAATTACAAAAAAAAAAAGACTTAAATGCCCTTAATGAAATAATAAAAAAATAATTAATAAAAAGGAGCTAAATTAATTGCCTGCATCCCAAGACACCTGGCACATCTCTAGCAATTTCTCCGTAATTGATTAAAAATCAACAGCCTTCGTCAAATTTAAGACGTGTTAAGCAAATTATAGTGTTTACGCACAGATATTCATTAACATGTGCACTGTTCTTGGCTTAAACATTAGACACAAACCATCGATTAAAAGCTGTGGGGAAACTACAAACACAAGCAAAAATTAAAGAGAGGAAACTGCAACTACACAACATGTTCAGGGGCATAGCTGCAAATACTCTTTAGCATATAACTGAGGCACAGTAAAAGTTTATACCAGCAGTGTCGGCCCAAACCCTTTGTACAAACCGAAAGCACCTTCTTCTCTGCAAATGGTACGAAATGCATGGCCAACGCCCCTATAGTATATGACATCTCTCTGCGAAGTTCAAATACTGATAAAAATCAAACTGAAAACACACAACGAACGAGCTGGTTACCTAACAACCCTACCATGAAAAGTGAGCATTAGCAACAATGTTCATAACGGGTATAAAAGTAATTGTGGAAATTACCTGCGCCGCTAGTCGTGTCCTCACAAGGTCCAATGGATATGTAGCCGAGGCCGCTGTAATTCCTGCCATTCCGCCACCAACAAAGTGCACAAAAAGATTTGAGCTCGAATTGCCCTTGTTATTTTCCCCAAGCATTGATTGCAAGAACTTCATACAAAAGTACAACATGATCGAATTAGCTACATATATCAATTATTAAGGATCCAATTAACAGCACGCTTACGTTTTTGTAGCGCTCATACGCATAGAAGTTGACAGAAGTATAAGGAAGGCGGTGGGCAATTGTCACCAAATTGCCCTTCCAAAATGCCCGGAACCCTTCTTCGTTGACAATCCGAGAAGCCTCGTGCCATATGCTCGCCTTTCTCAGCGCTGCAACATCGGCGTGCATTCCTTGCACCTAAAGCATACAAATTCCCATTTCAAAAAGTATCTCGAAACCGACACGCGCAAATAGATTGATTTCTCGAATTGCATTACCATCGTCAGTCCCTAAACTCAAATTCCCACAAACTTCACTCCCACGTTTCAAATTGAAGAGAGTATTTTACATATCATAAATCCCCAATTTCATTCTTCTATGTAATTAGAAGCTGAAAAATACAGAAATGGACTGACTTTCACTTTCCTATATAAGAAGTAAGAACTACAAGCTCATTTCCTCTTGATTTCCGAAACCCCTGTCTCATGAAAACCACAAGAAGAGAGATTAGAACCTGAAAGAGGATGGTGAGCCGAGCGAGAGGAGCCGTACAGGTTTTGCTGAAGGCTCCGGCGATGCCTCCGGCGAGAAAGTGAACGGTTCCCTTGTGGGTTTGCTGATTGAGAGACTGCTTCATCTGGCTCTGCGGTTGTTGCTGCAACATCTTGTTGCGTTGCGTATATATACACACGCGCGCGCGCGCCGAAAGGAAGGAAACGATTTTGGGCTCAGAGTTGCTTAGTAGTTGCAGAGAAAGCTTCTTCCGCCATGGGTGTTTGACTGAGGAAGAAGAGGAAGAAATGGCAGAGTAAAAGTGAAGAACACGTTGGGCAAAACCCTAATGGAATCGCACAGTGTGAACCCAAACGCAGTCGTCTGTGTTTTTTTTTTATAAATTAATTATTATTTAATATAATAATGGTGTGGAGCAGAAATGTTTAATTGTTTATTCCTCATAATGCAATGCAATGGGGAATAAATAAAGCACGAGGAAATTGAACTGAATTGAGCTCAGCCAAGAGATATTTAGCTTTTTATTTTTAAATAAATGAGAATGCATCCTTACTCACTTTTCACAAAATTAAAATGTAAGTTGTTGGCCGCGGTGGCGGAGTCGGAATTTCCTTTCATGTAAAATCATTTTTTTCTTCATTCAATAGTAATTGAAGACGTGCATCTTTAACTCTAAGATCGGTTAAACGAACATACTTAGTGAATCAATGAAAATTATTATTTGTAAATATTTTTACCGCTGAGGTCAAAGATAATAATTTTCAATTCATCAACAATTTCTAAATAAAAACAGTTACCCAATAAATCAACAATAACACCTAAAACCTAACAAATCAATATTATAACCTAAAAATTAATACATTAGTCAGTTTTAAAATTGAGAACTCAAGATATTGTGATTTAGAAGCGAAATAGGATATATATGCACAAAATGGCTCTTGAATAATAATAACACAATGAAATAGTTCGGCATAATTTTTCTTCTATATTTCTCAGATAAAATATACAAAAAAAATGGAGCTTAAAAAAAGCGTACAACTATCTATATATTATATATGTAATATAGCACTAACTATAAATTTCTCCATGTCAGTTGCATGTGGTTACGCCACTGGTTCCGGGGAACCCTTAACCCTTGCGGGAAGGACTCCCATCTGACTATTCCCGGGAGCGGACCATGGGAGAATTGGGGGGGGGGGGGGGGGGGGGGGGGGGGGGGGGGACCATGGGGGGGGATGATCAGAGATTACACACTCTAGCCTTTGAGAATTCGAGAATACTATGAATAAGCAAACTCAAGAACACAAGACTTTCTCTCAAAACTCACGATGATATGATACTGAATGAATTTGACAACGAGTTTATATGCATATTTATAGGCTTTAGGGTTTCTATATTATTCCCACAAATCGTGCTATGGTTTCCTTCTTTCTTGCTTTGATTGTTGTTGACCTTCCTTGAATGCGTTGGATATCCCACAAAATCCTCAACCGAATGAACGAATCTCCTTTTTCTTTGCGATCTCGAATGACTTCCTCTTTTAATTCAATTGGGTTTTTCCGAAGAGACCTTTCTTCGATAAACCTCTGTTCGATGCGCTTTCTTGGATGATAAAGTCTTGTTTTCCCGATAGGCTTTGTTGGTGTGGCACGATGAGGTGTTCTCGCGCTGGCAGGCTTTGATCTCCTTGGGCCTTATCGCTATTGGGCTTGGAATTGCTCTATCTTTTGATGGGCCTAGAATCTTCAAGTAACCTTGCCCATTATTGGGAATCACGTCTCGGATTCCGTGTAAATTATCACGAGTTATACCTCCGAACCGTCCGGGTAACATTTTAAAAATTATTTTAAAGCGGAAAAACTTGTTATCCGTACAACGGTCCGAATATCGGATAATGTCCATATCCCAAGATCTGATAAATATTATGTAATTTAATATTCATAAATCATTATTAATAAACTAGTCATAATAGGAAATAAATAGAAAGCAGTAAATGGTTGCATTTATTAACCCAATGCATAAGGCCGTACCTCTTATGACGACTTCCGACTGCGCGTTCTGAATCGGGCAGGGCTCCGCCGGTGCTAAGGGAAACTCCCGTGATCTTCCGGGATATTCTCCTGGAATCCTCGTACCGAAGCGTGGGCTTCGCCGGCAGGACTCCGTCGCAAAATTTTAACTGATGGTTCTTTATAAGCTTCCGGAGAAATAGTCTCCTAAGCCGAACCAGAAAAAGAGAGATCAGAGAGAAAATTCGCAGACCCTGAGGAAGAGGGAGAGTTCGAATTTTTCTCTTGGGAAAGGTGTGAAAAATGTGTAGAATGAGCCTCCTATTTATAGGCTCAAACCGTAACCAAATAGGAAAATTTCCCTCCCTAATTTTTCGAATTTTATTAATTAAATATAATTAATTATCTTAATCCAATGGTCCAGATTTAATCTCTTCTAAATTCAATGGATATAATTAATTAGAGATTTAATTAAATAAGAAAGATTTGGATAAATCAAAAATCCAATCTTATCTTCTTATCTTTATAAAATTCGAATTATCATATATATTTATAGTAAAATTCGAATTATCATAATCTAGATCCAACGGTTGAGATAAATCTTTAAACCGATCTAATGGATCAAATTAGTTTAGGATAAAATCAAATATAAAAAGATTTATTAAAAAACAATTTCGAATTTATCCATAAACTATAATTCGAATATATATATAAATATATAATTAATTAATTTTCAATCCGTTGGTAAAGATTAAATCTTAGACCGATCTAACGGATATAATTAATTAACCAAAATTCGAAAAATGAAACTTGGTCACCAAGTTATTAATTTCGAATTTAGCAATATCCTAATCCAACGGTTGATATTAAATCATAACCGATCCAATGGATAATATTGATTTTAGGGATTTGCTAAAATACCAAAACATTTGGTACTTATGCCGCAAATATAGAAAGACCAAATCATACCATTCGAATTTAGCTAGGGTTTCATATATCAAACCCTAATTCGAATTAACACATATGAAAATATATAAATATATATTTTTATTTATTAATATAAATCTATTAATTATTAATTAATTATTAATAAGATATTAATAATTAAATCCAAATAATTAAATTATATTAATATTTCCTGATCTCAATATCACACATTAAAATGTCATGGTGCCACACCATCATTTAAATTCGTGACATGTGATTTAATTTCAAAGTTTATCGAAACGATCATAAACTTAGAAAATCCATAAATCACTAACCGTAAGTCGAAATGACTTGGTTCAAAAAGAAAAGTTGCTTAGAATTTAACGTCCAACAACATGGTGCTGATAGAAAATCTAAATTCTAGCTTTATTTTATCAGTTAATTTCGTGCACCAAAATATGGTACTTTTGCCACGCTAACGATAAAACTATCTGATGTCTGCCACAGACTTTTCAGTTTTATAAGTCAAGCCAAATGATTAAACATTATCCAGAATATATTTTAATCACGTACGTATCATCTGTTACGGAGCTATCCTGGGGACCGTGGAGCCGTATCACTTAAGCTCCAACGAACTGCTAGTTGTTCGTCAAACCTCGAGGTGATTCCACTATAGACCCGAGGCTGCACTCTTTAGTGATATGGTATATATTATTACCTTTCTAAAAGCAGGGTGCCCATTGATACAATCAAATTCGGGTTATTGATATTTCACTTGATGATCCACACACGAGCAGGCGGTTTCTACCGTTATGCCCTTTATTGCATTTTCATCCTTGACTCAGTCAGTAATATTATGAGCAACCCACTTATGATTTTGATTCATAAGTTGCGCACAGGTACCTCTCACTTCTCACCACCGACGATCAAGGGAATCATCATCACTCTGAAGATAGCTGTGTGATGCTCATGTCTATGACCAAGCTACCCTTACTGCTGACTATCATGTTCCCAAAATAATAGTGTTGGGAACAGCGGTAATATTTCGTGTTCTTTAACGGTTAAATCAAAGAACAATCAAGCCAGCAACTTGGACTCAAGATCACTCAGGACTTAGATCGAATATCCATTTGAACATCTACTAGTGACTCAACTCCAAGTTATCAGTGCTGGTCTTATACGATAACTTCCGGAGTTTAAGTCAGGTCCAGTCCAGTATGAAGACACTTCATACTTAATGCACTTCTAGTGAGTGTGACACACACAAAATCCAGAATAGGATATCACTTAGTCGCATTAATGACCTTATACGATTAATGGGCTCCCATAATTGCATCCTTCATGAACTAAGGAATCAATCATTCTATTTTACTCTACCAGAAACTATAATAAGATTATCATAATAAGCATCATCTTTATTCAACGACTTGTCATAATCTTTTACAAATGGATAAAATATCTTGTTTAAGGACACATATGTCCGACACCCCTATCCTTTGTCGTTTGCGCATAAAACGACATCAGTAGTGTTGAGGGATGATTTGTCAAAATCTGACTTTAACAATTAGTCCCCCATTTTATCAAGTGTGAAACACTTGGTAAAATGAAATCTGAAGTGTGCCTCGATAAGGTATATCCCGAAAAAGGGAGTTCCGCGATCAGGTATATCTTCGACGAGGTTGTATACTCGAAGAGCTCGTGTTCTCGAAGAGGTTGTGTTTCCGAAGCGGTTGTGTCTCCGAAGCGGTTGTGTCTCCGAATATTGTTCCTCTTCTTGAGCGCGTTCTTCCATGTAACTCTGACTTGACGTGCTTTTCCAGGCTGTCCAATCTCCAAAAATCGATGTCAATCCATCAGCATTAAATGCGGGGTTTTCTCGCACTCGAGTGCTTTTAGGTTTCGCAACGACTCTTTCGATCTCCACCGTTGATCAATTTTCCTCACTTCGATCCTGGACCGTCAGATCCAAACACGACCTTTCGAGTTCGGATGCCTTCCTTCAGACCAAACACTTTGCTTTCTGAAACTTCCCAAAACACTCCGCGATATCTCCTTGCGATTTACTTTCTTGAAATTTTCTCGCCTTCAAAATCTTCAGACTTTCTTCTTCTTTCTATTCGCCGCCGGTGAAGGATGTCTCAACCCGGAAAGATCTTCAAGACTCGGTCTCCCAAGTCCATCATGACCGAGAAGCACTTGGAGTGTTTGAGGAGGGATTATGTGGATGGCAGCCCCTGCTATCTTTGTCTTCCTCGCTCCGACGAACTCGCCGACGAGCCCCAAGACGGATATATCGCTCTTTACGAGCACTTCTTCCGATCGGTGGAGCTGCATCTTTGGCTGCCGCATCTCCTTGTCTCCTTCCTCCACGCCTTCAAAGTGCCTATCACTTAGGTCAGCCCCAATTCTATTCGCTTCCTCCTCTGCACTTTGGCGATTGCTCTTGAACATAAGGTGGTCATTACCTTGGAAGACCTGATGCGGCTCTTCAAGTGGTCGAATAACCCGAAGAACTTGGGCCGCCTCTTCCTCTCGCACGTCGTGAATCCTCACATCATTGAGAATACACCCAACAACGAGTTTGGGTGGGTGAATAGGTACTTCTTCGCGAAGCTGGACCGCCCTACCTTCGGGTCGCATTATGATGCGTTGCCTACTGAGTGGGTCGTCAAACAGGAGCTGCCCAAGTTTAGGCCCATCCCCAACAAAGAAAACGATGAACGCTTTGCTGAGGTTGTCAAGGCTCTCCTAGACAACCCTCGTCGAGACTGGTCGGTGGATTTTGCTTGCACCCGCGTTAAAAACTCCGGGGTTTATCAGCTCTGTCACATCTTGGGTCCGCCCCCTCGCAGTCTGTGGCCAGCGGGGTTTCGCCTCGAGGACCTGGAAAAAGGCTCTTCGTCTCCTGTTCTCCGATTAGCTTCCAAGCCGAAGAAAAGGTCCTAGTCGGCTTCTCGTGGATCAACGGCCTCTCGACAACGTCAAGGCCAAGATCCAGGACAAGGCCAAGATCCAGGACAAGGAAGGGGTCCCTCCGAGCCTCAGAGGGATCTGTCGAAAGCAGGTTACCTTGGTCTCATGCCTCGGACTGGGGCCGATAGGTGGCTCTCGAGCGAAAGACCTCCGCCCGAGAAGGTTGGTGCTGAGCGTCGGTCGAAGAATAAGCAAGACACCGATGCTCCTCGCTCGTCGGAAGATCAGCGCTCTTCGAGAATACCTCGCCATAAAAAGGATTCTCGTCCTTCAAGAGTTCGTTGTGATTCGGAAACTCACGCCTCTTCGCTGGAGCCTTCTCGCGACAAGGCTCCTCCGAAGAGGCAGGCGTCTGAAGAGACACGAGACGCTCCTCCCGCGAAGAAGGCCAAGGTTTCCGACTTGCCTAAGGAAACCAGGGTGGCTTCTCCGGCTCCGGAGATTGTTTCTATCTCTTCACAGGTCGGAGCCGCTCTTGTCGGGGAGGCAACCTTGACTCCTCTCGCTTCAACTCCTCCCGTCGAGGCCGATCAGGCCGTCGAGACGACCGGCGGAGACATACGCCCCTCTCCGTCTTCCCGGGAGAGGTACCATTTCGACGATGACTTCGGCGATTTGGTGCCGACATCGAGTCTTCCGGCTCTTGAGGTATCTTGTGATCCTTTTCTTTCCTTCTTTTGTGAGATTTGCACTGCTGATGTCTAACATCTCTGTGATTTTAAGTTCCGGTTTGTACCGACTTGCCAACACCTTCAGAGGCTCTTCCTGAGGTGTCCCTCGACCTTGTCGTGGAGAGTGCCTCAGTCGCCATCCCTCCGTCTGGCGAGGAACCTACGCTGCCCGACGAGGCGCTCGAAACTGCCGACGCGCTTCTTTCCCTGGAGCCTGTCGGACAATCGGGGATTCCGGAGGAGACTCGTCCTCTCTCCGAAGAGGCTCGGGCCGAAGGGCGTTCCGAAGAAGTGAGTAACCCTTCTCTGGATGCCTTTCTCCCCGACACTTCTGCCCTTCCCATAGTGCCTCAGGCGGGACGCTCTTCGGAGCCAGCTGATGGCGCCGGCCCCTCCGGGGCTGCTTCTTCGCTTCCCCTCCGCATCTCCGCTGACTCTCAGGGGGCTCTTCCTCTTCCGGCATCGTCTACTTTTCCTGATTTAGGGAGAGAATCCATCGCTCGTCTCGCTCTAGAGCGTTTTCCGGTCGTTCCCACCCCGAACTCCTCACCTGAGGAGTGGGAAAAATACCCCGTTCGGGTCTTTCGGGATTTGTTTTGGCTCGATCCCTCCAAGCCTCAGACTGGCATGTGCTTGAGCGACGTTGAGGGTTACCCCCAAGCTGCCGCCATGTTCTTCAAGGCCTTCGCGCGCCTCAACGATGTCATCCTTGGCGAAATTGACAATGCCTTGGAGGCCACCCACGAGGCCGGTCAGCTCAAGTCGAAGTTGGACGAGGCCGAGTTGCGTCTTGAGCTATCTATCCTCGGGGAGCGCAAATATCGCGAGGCAGCCGAGCGGTCCTCCAATGACCTAGATGCCGCGAGGGCTTCGCTGGAGAGAGAGGTCTCCCTTCGCCTGGCGCAGGAAACTGAGTTGTCCGAATACAAAGCCAAAGCGAAAAAGGAGGTCGAGGCGCGTAAATGTGAGCTTGCCGAGGAGAAGAAAAGGCATTCTATGATAGTATAAATCTATTCCAAGCATCTCGAAACGAAGAAGTTGAGGATAGCCAAAATCAGCGAGGCAGTGGGCACGCCGGTCGAGCAGGAAAGCCGGGTGGTTGTAATCAACCTTAATTAATATTGATCTTATACTTATCATCCATTCTTCTTTGCATAGGAGACACATATACTTGAGGGGGAGAATATCTAAGTCATCGGAACGCATATGGAGGTCGTCCCTATTCCCCGTGGCGATGGGGGTTACACAAAGTGCAAGCCTCTTCAGTGTATCAAAAGCCGAAAACTTTACGAACCCATGATGTAAATATGTATCGCTTCAAATGTAACGAAGTTTGCTTGTACTAAATACAACAATTGTGCAAAAAAAATGATAACATACACATACTTTTACTGCTAAAGTATTTCCCCAACAAATAAAAAAGAAAAATTAAATACCGTGAGTTATACGACAACACTCGGCATGAAGGAGCTAGACCTTCGTCACTAGAGTTTGCACAAAGTCTGTGCACCTTTTTTATAATATGACTTATTAACTTCTTCTTCTTCTTTAGCGCATCGTTCTGACACTTATTTCGGGTCAAAATTGCTTACCCACAATTTAGAGGGTAGCCTGCGGGGATGGTTACTTTTCGTCAAATATATTTCAATGGAAGGTGAGGGACTCGGAGGTCCGTGGAGAACGTTAATGTTTGAAACAATGCGATTGTGGCATTAAGCCACGAACTTAGAACTATGTAATGTAAATATGAACTTAGAACTTACAATATTTTCTCGCATTATTAGATATTTTATGTAAGACATGTGACATTGTTGGTCATGTTTACAACATGTTAAAAGGCACTTATTTTCGTAATTTTATAGATTTTGAACCCGTGACCTCCTAAAGAGGTATATACTGAAGTTACCTTAAGCCAAATAGATTGGTTAATGGTTTTATATTAATTAATTGGGCTATTATTGTAAAATTTGAATCAAATGATTATAAATAACATTATAAAATACACGCCGAACTGCTACTGAAACTAGGGCATCCCAATTGGTAATGAAGCCACGTCAGAAACCATATGTATTAGCTTGGTTTTGCATGGCATTGGCTTAGCCAAATTTACACAAGAATCGACCACAAATCAGCCCTTTGATGACCTACGTACGTTTTCATCAGTGATACACAATAATATGGAGATCATGATCTAATTGGAACCCACTAGTCCCTATGATCATTCCTTTTCTCTTTTGTTTTCGATTCTCTTGAGTAATAATAGAAAAAAGATGTTGCGTTTAACCAACAAAATCATGCAGAAGCTGCCCTCCTAAGACGTCTCTCGCGAAATGCCGATTTTGGGCCTCGAAAGTGTTCATGAGAAAGCCGTCGCCACTCGCCTCGAGGCCGAGGCCGAAGCGCTGCGCTGCGTCCATTGGGAACGGCTCGGAGAGGACGATGTTCCCGTTTCCATGGTTATTCTGGTGGTGGAGACCAAGGGTGAGCGACACGCCGCCCGCTACACTCACAGCACCCGCGTGAAGGTGGCTTGCCAGTTGGCCATCGTACGACAAGCTCACGTCGTTGCTCGCTGCGTTAGGTAGCTCGCTCCTCGTGCGTTTCGATGTCGATGTAGAGGGGTTCTCGGTGGTTGCCGGAGGAATGTGGTCTCGCTGCTGCGAACCCTTTTGAGCTTGGCGCGTTTCAAGCATGTGAATCTCCTCGACCATCGGCTTCCACAAGCGAACCCGGGCGTTGATGAACCAGTTTGAGACCTGATGATTGCAAAAACGCAAATTACAAGTCAAGATTATTGAGCAACAAAACGTGCTGAAACACTAAAATTAAGAACAAAGACTGCTTACTAAACTTAGAATATTTTAAGAAAAATATGTTTTTTGATAACAAAATCCCGAAATTCTACTAACACTAGTACGCTACAACGCATTTATTACGACAATATCGATAGTCTCGGGCTCAACGTGATCAACCCCGGGTCATCATTCAATGAACTTTAAAAATTGATCCGAAATTTTTCATTAGCTTACAAGTACAGTTACTTTCTTTTTTTCTTCACTTTCATTTTTCATGAAGTGGTTTTATAAAATAAATATAGCATTAGTGTATGAATTTTGGAGAAAACGACAGACCTGGCTCCGTGAAAGACCGGTTTGCTTAGCCAACATCAGTTTGTCCGTATCAGTCGGATACCTGTAAAACAACGATCTTATCAAGCTTCACAAAGAAAACCCACACACAAACAAGTAAAAACATTTAGCTCAGTTTAAATAACCTACGGGTGAAGGAAATGCTCGAATAGCCAGGCCCGGAGAACGCTGACAGCACGTTCGGGGAGCCCCCTTTGCGGCCGCCAAACGGGCTGGTGATCCAGCAATCCCATGCCTTGTGAAACGGGCCGCTGACCATACGGACCTCTGTTGTTGCTTCCACGGAAGATTGCAGCTTCATCTTTCCGATGACCCGAATGAGCGACTTCCTTGGCAGCAAACTGAAGCTGGTCCATGATTGCGTTCTTCAGGCACCGGAAGTGCCTTGTCATCGCCTTCACAGCCAAGTTGGCATACGGCGCGGCGTTTCCAAGCCCTGACACGTACTCGAATGACGTCACTACCGCTTGCATTTGTTGGTAGTATTGCTTATACCTCCTGTATACCTACATGTATTACTCTAGTTAGTCACTGAGAAATTTGTGACCAAAGATTTGAATATGAAACGTGAAACAATTGCTACATAAATTTCAGTGTCTACAAAATGTTGGAAATGGGTTATTACAAGATGATCATAGTTGAAAAAATGCATTAAGATTATAATCTAATGCTTCTCTTTGAGAATATAATTTAATCTCTTTTCGTGCATTTTGTGCGCTACAAAAAGCGTGTTTTTATGATGAAAAAATAAGTTCAAATACTCGAATGATTACAAGTGCCCTACTGACTTACGTTTACGAATGATCGATATCAAAGTACGTAGAGATTTGTTTAAATAGACAAGTAGATTATTAACTTATAACCAAGATGATACACAAAAACAATATGAAGAAATAAAGATGCTTCCATTGTCTTCTATTGAGTTTTAATGATCTTCTGCGGACTATGCTTTTAGTATTTTAATATGAGAAAGAAAAAAAAAACACAAAAGTTGATAAACGAAAAGAGCAGATCAAGCAATATATTTCATATGATACGCCTATAAATCATAGGGTCAATAGCGGGAAAAGTACCCAATTAATTTGAAAATAGGTTGGCATAGATCCCCCTTAAAAAATATGTGGCAAAAGGTGCTAAATTAATCTTTTTTGTGGATCAGTATTCATTTTTTCGTTAGTTTTTTATACTACTTCTGTTAGTGGATGACATCATTCTCTCTCTCCCCGAACACTCTTCGCTCCCTATCTGCAAGTCAAAATCCATATATGAATAATATATGGTTATATTTTTCAACATATACAAGCCTTAATTTATACCCAGGCCATAACCCTTGTTCGTCATTCTTATTTTTAGAGAGAGAGAATGACATCATCACTGTCGACATTAGTCAACAAAAACTAACGAAAAAATAGATGAAGTCTATCAACTATCAATCCTCAAACATGGCACATTTTGAATAATTTTTAAGTTCAGGCTATATACTGACCCATTTTCAAACAAAGATGGATATTTTTACCACTATCACCCCTCAATATATTTCATTCACTCAATTATAACGAATATATAAATTAACAGGTCTCTCAAATAGCACTAGTAGCTCCTTATATATAGGCCCCTATTGTAATGGCCTCGGTCTTCGAGGATCCACAACTCTCTCTCTCTCTATATATATAATATATATACATAAAGGGGTTAATAACTAGGGTAAACTGCGGCTAATGTACCCAATGTTTGATTTTCCGCGGATTATATACACAATGTTTATTTTCGGCGGCTAATGTACCCAATGTTTGATCCGTTAGATATTTTCGTGTTTTCCGTCAGTTGACCGTTAGAGATGATTCCTCCTCTATAGGTACACTTTTCGTATTTTTGACATAACTCACTCATTTTTTGTCCAAATTTTATGCACGACATATGGTTGGAAAGATAAGAGATGGATCTACAACTTTGGAATTTTAAGTTTTGTAAAAATAGTTTTTGAAAAATATGAAATTTTAATTACAACGTAAAAATGGACATTAGTTTAATGCAAAATATTTGTTTAGAGCAAATTTTAATATATTTAATGACTTTTTATGATGAAACGT
The DNA here is from genome assembly GCA_954871525.1 of Parietaria judaica. Classification (NCBI taxonomy): domain Eukaryota; kingdom Viridiplantae; phylum Streptophyta; class Magnoliopsida; order Rosales; family Urticaceae; genus Parietaria; species Parietaria judaica. The sequence continues at coordinate 8,955,716 of OX940868.1, forward strand.
AAAACTAAAAAGTTGTAGATAAATGTTTTATCTTTCCAACGGGTGTTTATTTATAAATTTTGGACAAAAAATGAGTGAGTTATGCCAAAAATAGGAAAGATTATTTCACATCACATCTTTCATATTTTTGGCATAACTCACACATTTTTTGTCACAAATTTATAAATAAACACCCGTTAGAAAGATAAAAAACTTATCTATAACTTTTTAGTTTTACGTTTCATCATAAAAAGTCATTAACTATATTAAAATTTTCTCGAAGCAAATATTTTGAATTAAACTAATGTCCAATTTTACATTGTATTTGAAATTTTGTATTTTTCTAAAACTTATTTTACAAAACTTAAAACACCAAAGTTGTAGATCTATCTCTTAACTTTCCAACCATAGGTTGTGCATAAAATTTGGACAAAAAATGAGTGAGTTATGTCAAAAATTCAAAAAGTGTACCTATAGAGGACGAATAATCTCTAACGGTCAACTGGCGGAAAACACGATAATATCTAACGGATCAAACATTGGGTACATTAGCCGCCAAAAATAAACATTGGGTACATAATCCGCAGAAGATCAAACATTGGGTACATTAGCCGCAGTTTACCCTAATAACTATAATAAACTTTACCTAATTTACTTTCTTACCCGTTAAATAATGGAAAATTTCAACTATCCATAAATTTATGATAGTCTATAGATATGTTGAAAAATTAGAGTACTTGTCAAGCACACGTTGAACAAACAATTACCGTAAATATTTACCATTATAATAAAACTCTCTTAATTATCACAATATTGTGTAATAATGGGGCGAATGTACCTTAAGTCCCACTATACAAATAACACACCAACAAGTTAAGAATACACTAATATCGTGGCTTAGCATTTAACTGATTAGCAAAAATGCATGCATGGAATTAGAAACCATATGATTAACAAACTAAAGCATTTATTATTTATTAAGACACCCTTCTCATCTACTCTTTCCTTGCAAATTCCATTATGCTCTTTCTTCTAAAGTTAACAGCTTTCGAAGCATATACACATATATATTCCCTCATATCTTTACTTACATATATTATATGTGTGAAATGTACTACACTAACACACCTGGAAAGAACCAACTTAGTCATGTAGTCGAAGCTAAAGAGAACTAATTCCATGTTTTGTCAGACAACTTTTGTGTTTAATGTTTTGTTTTTAAATTAGAAAGCTCGTAATTATCTGACTTCATAAATAATATTATTCCTAAACCTACGTCTCATTATCCACTACCACAAGACCGCAATTAATTAATTAATTAATTAATCATAAGCGATTCATGCAAAGTATCAGAACTTAGATCACGTATTAATGACGAATAATACTTTTATTAAAATAAATAGAAATAGTACTAGACAGTCCTGGGATTCACAAAACTCCCGTCTCCAAGAACATCCAACGTTTAAAACAAGTTTGATTTAATAAATGAATGTGTTTTTACCTCGTCGAGCATGGAAATCAGCCGGGATTTCTTCTTGCCGCCGCTGACGCGGTCGTCGTCTGCGTCGTGGCCCCCGTCCGCGGACATGAGCGCCGGGTCGGGCGAGAGCCTGTCGTCGGCGCAGGAGGCGCCTCCGACGACGTCGAAGCAGAACTCCTCGAGGAGCTGCTGGGCGGGCCTGAGGAAGCGGGAGCCCTTGAGGACGGAGGCGTAGCCCGTGAAGGGCCCGAGCGGGAGCGAGACGGCGTCGACGCCGAAGGAGGAGGAGAGCGAGAGCGAGAGCGGCTCGGGCTTGGGGTCGGGTGCAGCAGCAGTGGCGTAGAGGAAGGCGTGGTCGTGGGGGAATTGGGGATCGGAGGCGGGGGTAGAATAGGGATTTCGGAAGGAGGAGGAGGAGGAGGAGGATCCGACGAGCTGGGACATTAGGTGGTTGTGGTTGTTGTCTTTGCTGAGGTGATCGTAGGCGGGCGGAGGGAGCATGAAGAGGCCGTGGAAGCTGGGCGGTTCGGCGCGGAGCTTGTCTCGGCGGCTCTGCTGAGGGACGTGGTAGGGCTCGAAACCCTCGGCCATGGAAGGAAGCGATAAGGCGAGAAGAGAGAGAGAGAATTGAGGGGAAATGATGAAGAGAGAGAGAGTATACGCGAAGAAGAGGAGAGGAGGAAGTACTAGTGACTAGTGAGTGAGAGAGAGAGAGAGAGAGAGTATGGTATGGGGTTAGAGGTGATCAGCGAGTGCCCACGGTAGTAACCCAAGCGCGTTGTCGTAGAGGAGTACTCGCCTTCTCTGTCTTTCCTTTCTCACTGCTCATTCACTCGAGTCATACTCATACCAAAACAAAATAAGCAGTGTATCTTTTTAGATAGTTATTGCATTTGGCTCAAATAAAAATAATATTCTGCAATAATTGCGGCATAAGTACGCAACCTTAGATCAATTAGGCAGGTAAGTAAGAGTCCAATCCCATTTAATAGCAACATAGGCACGTGACTAAGTTGACCTAAAGTTATGCTGCGATTAACCTTGATTTAATAAGTTAATTGCGGCAATAATGCACAATCTTTAGTCAACATAGGTTTTAGGTCCCCAATCTTTCAAAATGTGAGAAAAAATAAACAACGTTCGTTAAATGTAAATTCCGTTGGTCCTTCCGTTAGGGATGTTAAATTCTGCTGATGTGGCATCGTTAAACTGTCAAATGGACTGCCAACTTATAATATTAATTACATAACCTAATTAAGTAATAAATTAAATCAGATTTTAATTATGATTCAAACAATAAATTAAAACTTTAAATTAACGAGAAACACTTATTTAATGAGTAGTTCCTATTTTTAAACTCGTGCTTCAATATTATTCACATCTTTACTATGTCGTTTTTTAAATTATAGTTGTTTTAAATAATCGATAGTTTTTCCAAAATTTTAATCGTTTCCAATAAACTGTCGTTATGTAATCTTTGCAAATTTAAGTCATATTTAATAATCCGTCGATTTTCAAAATTTTAGTCGTACTCGACGAAGAGTCTGTTAGATTTTTAGGAGGGTAAAAATTATTTATTTAATTAAGTATTAATTTATTTTTTGAATCATAATTAAAACCTTCTTTAATTTATTCTTATTAATCAAAGTTGTAGATAATTATATATTTATATAGTTTTGATTACAAATAAGTAAACTCAGTTAAATATATATACATATATATATATATAATGATTTAGTTAATTTATATAATATGTAATTTTAATATATATAATTTTAGTTAGGGAAATGTAATTTCAAAAAATTTATTATTTAAAAATATCTCAAAACCATATATTCGCTCACCTATAGTTGGATTCTTCTTTTCCTAAGCTTCCGAACAATAATTTTAAATTAAAGTTGGAAAAGTTTGTAATTTTGTATAAGAAAAAATATAAAATTATATAAGTAAAAATTATTATTTCAAAACACCTCAAACCCATATATTCTCTCACTTATAATTGGATTCTTTTTTTCCTAAGCTTCCCAACAATAATTTGAAATTAAAGTCGTAAATTTTTGTATTTTTATGGGAAAACATATAAAATTATATAAGTAAAATTTATTATTTCAAAACACCTCAAAACCATATATTCTCTCACTTATAATAATTAATAAGATTCTTCCTTTCAAAAACTTCCCAACAATAATTTTAAATTAAAGCTATAAAATTCTGTAATTTTGTATAGGAAAAAAATATAAAATTATATAGTAAATATTATTGAATGTGAAGATTGTAGAATATGCCCGAATTGGGATTTAAGCTCATTGGGCTTTCAAGGTCCGACCTTACTACATTATGGGATTATGGGCTCACTCGGGCCCGAACATTAATTAGAATTATTTAGTAACGACATAATGGGTCACTAACATCTGTTGTCTATCGAAATCCTTAAGCCAAACATCAGAGAAAATTCGCAGCCCCACTACCCCAACCCTAGATGCGATTTTCTCTTCCCCGTGCTTCCATTCGGTTCGTCGTCCAAGCACCAAGAAGGACCTAGCAGTCTGACGAGGTGGTTTCTGGTCACACTGATGTTCCCGCATTGACGTGGTGGACGAGTTCAAGGCTCTAACTCTAAGCTTGTGGAGCTGTGATCCGAATCCCGAAGAAATCCAACCACACGCAAACCGAGAAGGAAAACACCCAAACCGATAAAGTTGGCAAAAGTACCAAAAGTATGATCACTAATAGAAACAAAATCTCTAATTGTCGAATTTAATTTAGGGCATATTTATTCGATAATAACATGCGATATTTGCCTCGGGATTGAGGAAATTCGTTAAAAAAAAAAAAAAAAAACCCCAACAAAGAGAGGGAGAAAAAAAGGGAGTTAGAGAAAATAGTAATTAAAAAAAAAGTGGGTAGAAATTGGATTTAATAAAACAATGAGTATTTCTATTACTCTCAAATTTTATATTTAAATTTTGATCAACCGAAGTTTGTTCTAAGGCATGTGTCTACTCTGTCTCTAAAGCTTCAAACTATAAGCGGCTCAAAAAGAATTAAGTCTACTATTAATATAGTGTAATAGAGTATTTTTCACGTTTAGAACATCAAAAATTTATATTGTTATTTTTTTTTTGTATGAAAAATATATTATTAGATTTATACGTTTAATCAAAGAATTTGACTACTTTCAATTATATTATTTATTTTGTTATTAAATATACATTTCGTCAAAGAGTTTTAAAAAAAATTATACTTGGCCTACAGTCCCATAAACTCAAGGCAGGGATTGTCATCGTTGACGTAACTATTCCTAAATGTTATTTCAAAATTTGAATATATATATATATATATATATATGAGTTGCTTATTTGATTTATTTACTAATTTGATGATTAATAATAAAATATATTCGAGTAAATTATGCATTGCAATTTTTAAAAGATAATGTGCTATTTTTATGAATATTTGGAATTGTTAACGTAAGAAAATTAAACAAAGAGGAAACTAATAATACACATGCAAAATTCATGTTCAATTAATTTTAAATTTTATTTAACTTTATTTTTTTCTGTGCATCTCGCTCATAGTCGTAGCTCGTCGTAGGAAGTAGGACTTAAGGAAACCGGACAACAACCGGCGACTTCCGGTTATCATTGAGCTAACTGTTGTTGTTGGCAGATGTTTCTCTGACACGTTTTTGTCGCTTATAAGGGCTCTTTTTTTTTTTTTAATTTTACATTATACCCAGAAAAATGATTTTACCATAAAAATATTGTTACTTTTTATCTTTGCTTTAGAATGGTAATAAAGCACGTGACTCGTTCGTGAGCATGAGAACAGGGGCGATCGGTGAAATACTGAGGCTTATCAGAAGTTCAATCTCACTTATTCCACACATTCGCCGCACAAATACCCGTTTTTTTATTATAAATATGTCAAGTTCTGATATTTTTCTCGCATGTGGAAAACAAGTGTTATGTGTATAATTCGGACGATATAAGACTTTGGCCCCTATGGCGAAAGTCAAAGCATATTAACAAAGTCAAAGACCGAGAGTCCAAGACCCAACTCATGATTTGGTGAGGCCCAGACCGAAGACTCAAAAGAAGGAGCTCAAGACTGGAGTCCACATCCAAGAATATAGTTCGGACAACCCTACGAGGTTATCATAACCCTGGGAAAGTCCCCCACACCAAAGCAAGACAATAAAGACCTTTGAAAACTCCGGACGACTCAGAGTGAAACTCGGCAAAACAACGGTGACCCACGGGAGACCCTGGCAAGTCTACCAGGTTCCCGAAAAACGAGGACAAAGACGACGAACCATTCTTGTCGGACAACAAGTCCCTCATTGGGCCAACAAGCCTCCCTCAACGGGCCAAAATAAAATAAAAAATTATTGCTTTCATATTGATATACATGTAATATATATGTTAATATAATTTACATAGTCAATAAATATATTTTATAGGGAAATTTACATTCTTATATCCTCAATTTTTATTTTTGACAAAAATAAACCTTCACATTTCAAAAACAGCTAAAGTATATTCTCAAAGTTTATTTTCCTTTCTTTTATATACCCTCTAATAAATATAATTTTAAGAAACTCAAAATTACTACATATTAAAAAAAATTAAATTTTTTATATTTCTTCTACTTTCATTTTTCATCAAAATAAACCTTATCTTTAAAGTTTTATTGATCGAATTGTTTAAATAAATAATTAAAAATAGGAAGATGAATGGTAAAATTATCAAATCATACACCAAAGGTATACTTTAGTTATTTTTGAAATTTAAAGGTATATTGTTTCCCAAAATAAAATTTGAGAGTACAAAAAATTAATTTCCCTATTTTACAAAAGTACAAAAAAAAATTTGTATTTTCGAAGAAATCACGTCTTCGCGTTTCAAAAAAAATGTACCTTCATGTGTATTAAGAATGATATGTTACAATTTTGTGATAACTAAAAAGGGCGAGGTTGAAATGTCGATCTCCGAATCATTTTAATTTTATCTAATTCTCACTATTTGTTTCAATTTCTTAAATTTAAATCCCTAAAAAACTTAAATAACATAAATTATTAATAATAAAATAATAAGAAAAGAAAAGATCCAGAATGCTAAGAATCATATGATTTCGTTAGGAGGGATGCCCAACAAAAAACTGGTCGTTAGATTTTAAAATAATCTTGTCGATTATTACCAACGATATATCCTTAAATTATCGTTTTTTTCCCTATCATTTAGCGATTTTTTGAACTTTGAATGAAACAAATGCTAATTATCTTGGCCATAAAAAACGAGGTCGGAGCTTCGATTCGGGGAACAAAGGATATTCTTTGTGCGTTTGTGAGCCATTTTGGCAACCTTTTCACGTCTTCTTTCCCGAGCGAAACTGATCTTATCACGGGTATTCCTGGGTGTATTCCAAAACTTTCTGAGGATCTCATGGCTTCCCCGGAGGTTGAGTTTTCTAGCGATGAAATCAAGAAGGTCATCTTCGGTATGCACCCCATTAAGGCTCCGGGGCCGGACGGCTGGTCGGCATTTTTTTCTTCAGAAAAACTGGGACTTGGTCGGGGATCGAATCACGAAGTGTTGCCTTAGTATATTGAATGGGTATGAGAGTGTCGCCGTGTGGAACTATACTCTTATCTCGCTCATTCCGAAAGTTGAGAAATCAGAGAATATCAAAGATTTTCGCCGCATTTCCTTGTGCAACGTTCTGTATAAGATTGTGGCTAAATCTCTGGCGAATCGGCTTAAATCAGTCATCGGACATGTGGTAGACGAGAACCAAAGTGTGTTCATTGCCAGCCGAAATATCGGGGATAACATTATGGTGGGATTTGAGTGTAATCACTGGCTTCGGTCTCGTTCTAAGGGAATAAATGGCTATGCTGCGCTGAAACTAGATATGAGTAAAGCATATGACAGAATCGAATGGGTGTGTTTGAAAAGAATCCTAGAGGCAATGAATTTTGGTCCGCGTTGCGTCTCTCGGATTATGGACTGTGTTACAACCACGAGTTTTTCGGTCCTTGTTACGGGTTCATATCTGATACATTCTCTGCCTCTCCTGCCCTCCGACAAGGTGACCCGTTATATCCTTACCTATTTATTTTGTGTGCTCAAGGACTCTCGTCTTTAATTCATGAGCAGGTCTTAAAAGGTAGCATTCATGGAGTTCAAATATCAAAGCGGAGCCCTGCTATATCGCACTTGTTCTTTGCCGATGATAGTCTTGTTTTCTTCCGGGAAAATGCGAACGAGAGTCGGGCACTTATCCAATGTATAGCTGCTTACTCAAAAGCATCGCGTCAAGTTGTTAACCTTGATAAATCTGCTATTTCATTTTCTCCGAATACGACATCGGCCCATGTCGAGGAAGTGAGAAGTATTCTCGGAACCCAGCTCACTGACGGGTTTGATGTATATCTAGGGCTGCCAACTTTCTCAATGAAATCCAAAAACTTCCAATTTGGATTCCTTCGATCAAGAGCTCTAAAGAGGATTATCGGATGGAGCCAAAAACTTTTCTCTATGGGCGGTAAAGAAACTCTTATAAAATCTGTTATACAATCTATTCCTACATATACGATGAGCACTTTCAAGATCCCGATAAGTCTTTGTAAGGAAATTGAAAAAATATGCTCTGTTTTTTGGTGGGGTGGTGATGCAGCAAAAAAGAGGCTCCATTGAAAGAGTTGGGAAAGACTATGTAAGCCGAAGAAGGATGGCGGAATGGGGTTTCGTAGTCTCCAGGAATTCAACCAGGCGCTTCTTGCCAAACAAGTTTGGCGACTGGCAAGAGCCCCTCAATCTCTTGCAGCAAGAGTCATGGCGGGTAAATATTACCCCGGGTCATCAATATTGGAAGGAAAAGAAAAGGTTGGCTGCTCCTATGTCTGGCGTAGTCTCTTATGGGGCCTCGAACTTCTAAACATTGGTTGGAGATGGAGGGTAGGGGACGGGACTAAAATTTCTATTTATGAAGACCGATGGATCAAAAGTCCATCGACATTCAAAGTTCAATCGCCTCCGGTCCTGGGTGTTGATGAAAAAGTGGGGGATCTTCTTCTAGCCTCTGGGGAATGGAATACTCGCCTCATTCGTGAATCGTTCCTTCCGTATGAAGCTGAAAAAATCTTGACGATGGCTAGACCCAATAATAAAAGAAAGGATTCTGTGGTTTGTCATTTTGGCAAGCATGGCCTTTATTCGGTTCGAAGCGGATATCATACGGCTCGTGAGCTGTGCACGGCTCGCAACTCTGAGGGTCCATCTCGACGATTTTCTGAGGATACTTAGAACAAGGTGTGGTCTATTAAAATACCTCCCAAAATTAAGGTCTTCATCTGGAGAGCGTGTCAGGAAATTATTCCCACGATGGGAAACCTGGCTGAGAGACATATTCCGGTGGAATCGCGATGCATCTTTTGTGGAGGTGAGTTTGATTCTTCTGCGCATAGTCTCATCTTCTGCCCTCTAGTTGAGGAAGCATGGAAAGACTCTCCTTTTGAACTCATCCTAGAAGCTAACCCTCGCAAGCGTCTTCTCGATATCTTCACGGATGAAGCACAATCTAAATCGAAGCACGATCTCTCTCTCCTCGCCTTCATGTTATGGGAGGTCTGGAATCAAAGAAAGAGACAGAAGCACGACCGTCGAAGCAACTTCAAACAAGTTTTAATCCGAGCAATAACTCTCCTGAATGACTTTGAGAGACTAGTAAATGTGGCTGCACCTCCTAAGCAACGTGAGACCCCGTCAATTTGGTCTCCTGCAACAACCCGCAAATGGAAAGTGAACGTCGACGCCGCTTTTCCGAAAGCATGGAAGCTTCATGGGTCTTTGTGGCTGTATTCGAGATGACCAGGGCAGATTTGTCGTTGCCTTCGGATTGGCCAAACCGAAGGCGGCGTCGGTTTTGGGAGTAGAACTTGAGGCTATACGGGAAGGACTGAAATTTGTGTGCAATAGGGGATTCATTCCGTGTGAAATTGAGTCAGACTCCCAACTGGCTTTCGACTCTTTAGCCAGTTCTGAGACTATGGCGAACGAAGACGGTTTCACCATTGAGGATATAAAAGAGATGGCCTCTCGATCCAATTTGATTTTTCAACTCATACGTAGGAGTGGAAATATGGTGGCTCATTCTCTTGCTCGAAGTAATCTTGTATCTTTTATTCCTAAGATCTGGTTGAATTTCCCACCTCGTTGTATTGTTGACCTCATTATAGCGGATTCCGTCGCAACCCGTACTGGGCATTAATAAATTTCGAGTTTCTTTAAAAAAATGCTAATTATTTCTTTCTTCTTTTAACGATTCTACTGTAGAGCTTTATAAGTAGGGATAATAGCGGCATAAGTCCTCAACCTTTACTTAACTGGGGCGGCATAACCCCAACCTCATTTAATAGCGGTATAAGTACTAAAAGATGATTTTCGTCCATATTTGACTAACGGAAGTAGTCAACGTTTTCGTGGTCAGCTTCTCGTCAACGTTGACGCCACGTAATCGACAGGTCACCATACATGTCATCCTCCACACCATTAATTTTGCATTAAATTTGAATCTCTCCATCACCACATGCGAGGGCAATGGTTCGAATCCCTCCATCACCATTAATTTTGCATTAAATTTGATGACACGAGGATGCGTGTGTGGTGACATGTCGGATTACGTGGCGTCCACGTTGACGAGAAGCTGACCACGCAAACGTTGACTACTTCCGTTAGTCAAATATGGACGGAAATCATCTTTTAGTACTTATACCGCTATTAAATGAGGTTGGGGCTATGCCGCCCCAGTTGAGTAAAGGTTGAGGACTTATGCCGCTATTATCCCTTCTAAGTATAACTGACGTGGACGTACATGAAGTGCTTTCGTAACAGTTGCTATTGACTATTGGAGTGACCTCATCCGATGTTTGGAATTTGGATACGTATTAATTATCAGAAATGATAGTTTTGTTTTGTTATTCAAATATATATATTATTATTATTACATATCTAGTAAATAAAAAAAATATTAAAAAAAAAAGTTTTGTACGTAGACGTCAAATATATACTTTATTTTATATTTGGAGTTTGGACTAGCATATATTTTATTGTTATATTTGCTCACGTAAGCTTGCTTTATTAATTATTAGCCATACACTAAGACTAATTCTAGAAGAATAAGGTCGTTTTTTATATATATATATAGGGGCGGAGCCAGAACTCTAGCTAAGTAGGGGTGAAAATTAATTGGCTATAAATTTCATAAGAAAATGAGACATTAAAACTATTATTATACACTATATTATAACTATTTTTTATGAACTTTTGGTTAATGAGAATAGTTCATTAGGATCTCTATTCTATATGATTAGAAATATACATGTTATGTTCTCAAAATATAAATATAATTTTTTTCCAATATTTAAAACTTTGCACGTTTTAAATATTGGAAAAAAATTATATTTATATTTTGAGAACATAATTGGTGATTTTTATTCTCTCGTTTTGAAGTTGCAATCGTTTTAATATACCTATAATTAAGTAAAGTACAAAATGCCATGGAAAAAAATTATAATCATAAAAAGTGTTGCTAAAAAAATTGCAAAAAATATAATGGGTTTGAGAATTGAACCATGGGCTATAACTTTGAGGAATAACAAAACTCCATACACTGTGGTGATATTTAGTCTATAAATGCTATGCTTATTATTCATATATAAAAGTATAATAATATGAATAAATAAACATAAAACTAACGTGCTCGGACCAAGTGGGGGCGGCCGCCCCCGCTCCGCCCCTGTATATATATTTACCCTCTAATTGATAATATCATCCAATTCCAATATATATATATATATACATATATATATATATATATATATTATACACTTATCATTGAAATTTAATTTTATAGTTACGAAAGGGGTCTCAAAATTGATCTTTCGCCTAGGCCCCAACATACTCAGGGCTGACCATGTATATATATATATATATATATATTTAGAGTTAATCACGATAATATTGTATTTGTACATTTTCAAACACTCATGTGTGCTCATTAAAGATTTAAAGTTATAAAATTCATATATTAAATTATTTTGTCTTATGTGTTTTTATTAATATGGAGCTTTTTATTTATGTATATATGGCTCATAGTCATATATAATTATACTATTTTCTTACGTTTTGAATTTTATTATGTTAAATACATACACGCAACAATGACAAACTAGACAAAACCAATTAACACATGACGAAAATATACGATCCCGAGCATTTAATATAAACGCAATTGAAATATAAAAATAAATAATTAAGAATATTGACTAAATTAATGTATTTTGTTGTAATATTTTTTTAATTGACCGATTTGTTACTCTAAGTTAGCCTTGAGTGTTGGGTTTTTCGATGAATTTTTTCAATCCCGAGGCGGAATCACGGGATATCATCGAACAATAAAGACCTAGAATAAATTCGAGAATTAAGATATCGTTTAGAGGTCGTTACCAAACTTCGGTACTTTTGCTACCTGTACCGAAAATAGCCGATTTCTCCTTGATCCGGATTCCAGCGCCTAAAATGTTGCGCCTCTATTTCGTCCACCACGTCACTCGGGAACGTTTTAGATGACCGGAAAACACCTCGGAGGATAGGTTAGATCCTTGTCGGTGTTTAGATGATCAACCGTTGATTGAACCGGGGAGCTAGCCACGAATTCGACTCACAAGGAGGAGAGCTCGAATTCCTAAGAGGCTAGGTATGTGGTATCTATTCAATTATGAGTCATGATTGGGTATTTATAATACCTAATGGTCATGACCTAGTGGGCTTTCTAAAAGCCCACCTAATGGGCTTTCTAAAAGCCCAATCATTGACTAATTAATCTATTACTAATTAACATGAATCATAATTAATACTTGGGCCCGAGTGGGCCCATAATGTCGGTTATGGTATCGGTTTGATATCCGATAACCCGAGAGATACAATATAGGGTTCGGGCATAACCTACAATCTCCCACTTGCACGAACGCACCGGATTGGTTACCTCCGTGCACGCACTGCACATAAAGTATTACTCGAGAATGCCGCCTTGGGTTAGATGTACACTCTCTCAGCTACTCATGCCTGGTTCATCAAAGTTACAAGTGAAGTTTGTTTAATTGTAATTTATTCATCATACTCCGTTTCCGTTGCGAGTTCGGTGTGACTCTTTAGGATTCTGTAGTGTTGGCCACATACTCATATGAGTATGCAAGAAGTAAGTGGCCTCCACCTAGACTTAACTTCCCCCAATCTACAAAACTTTAAATCTCTTTTTATAGATTAATCGAGGTGAACCATGTGGTTCTTTGCGATTAAATAATGTATATGACTGATTCCTTCAACATCTTTTACATCTCTAGATGAGGCACATGTCATGGTTTGGAACACCTGTTGAGCCTTGATCTAATTTTCTGATTTAGGTATAAGTATTGAAACATAAAAAAAAAAAAAAAAAACTCTTTTGATTTGCCTGTGGCCACAGATTTCATTTTACTTATACTATTCAGAAGGCCCTGAGTGTATAGCCCCAAAAATGAATGGGGAGATGCATGTTTTCTTGAAATGTCATCCCATCCTACAAGGTTCATCACACGCCCAACTACAGCTGTTATGAATTTCCAGTTACGGTAAGCGTTGAGTTGTAATCTAAGCATGCGACTTACCCAGTGATGGACTCATGATGTTCTCAAACTTTGGAGTCTCTTCATATCTCTAAGTTTCTCAGTTTCCCCTTGTTCCAAGGTTTTGTTTCCATGTGATAATACTTAGAGTGCGAGTCATCCAGCACTGCTAATCTTTCCGACTAGTGCCTACATGTATAAGAATATCTCTTAGATATCAAGGACTTCTTCCTTTTATCTTAACAACATGTACCACTCAATTATGAATATCATTGATAGTCCCTCTTTGTTTCTTCATAATGATTTCTTTGACTGGGGAAATTTAAGATTATCTTGAAGACATCTTAGGAACTACATTTGTATAGCTTGATATCAATGATTTTTAAATAAAATATTGATATGAACCTTTTAAATGATGAAACTTGCCTTTTAAAGAAATAATAATGTGCTTCAAATTTAATGAATGATAATAATTACATAAAATTTGTCCCCGAACCAAAATCAGGTTCAGTTAATAAAATCGTAGCAGACATCTATGGGTTCTTTATCCCAATGCTTTCCGCATGACGAAAATGCTACATCTGGTCTTGTACATATCATTGCATACATTATTGAACCAATAGCTGAAGCGTATGGAATTTTCTCCATACTTTTGATTTCTTCTGAAGAAACCGGACATTGCTTCTTGGTCAAGTATGTCTTATGGGTCATCGGTGTAAAACCTTTTTCCGATTTGTCCATTTTAAACCTTTTAACAATTTTGTCAATATATGTTCCTTGACTTAGAGATAAGATTCTTTGAGTTCTATTTCTTTGAATCTTTACGCCTAGTATATAGGCGGCTTCTCCTAAGTCTTTCATTGAGAAACATTTTCTCAACCACTCCTTCACTGTCTGGAGTTCAGATGTATCGTTTCCTATTATCAGTATGTCATCTACATAAAGAATCAAGAAAACTATTTTGCTCCCACTCGATTTGATATATACACAAGGATCGTCTTTGTTCTTGACAAAACCAAAATTAGTAATTGATTCATCAAAACGACGATTCCAGCTTCGAGATGCTTGCTTAAGACCATAAATTGATCTTTTCAATTTGCAAACCTTGTTTGGATGTTTGCGGTCTATGAAACCTTCAGGCGTTGTCATGTACACATCCTCTTCAAGAACACCATTCAAGAATGCGGTTTTTACGTCCATTTGCCAGATTTCATAATCATGAAATGCTGCAATGGCTAGCAAGATTCTTATGGACTTAAACATGGAAACAGGTGAGAAAGTTTCATCATAGTCAATACCATGAATTTGTCGATAACCTTTAGCGACTAATCTTCCTTGTAAGTTTGTATTTTGCCATCCATGTCGATTTTCCTTTTGAAGATCCATTTGCAACCAATGGGTTTGGACCCTTTGGGAGCATCAACGAGGTCCCATACTTCGTTGCTATACATGGAGTCCATTTCAGAGTTCATGGCTTCCAACCATTTGTCTGAATCATCTCTTGACATTGCTTCGTTAAAAGTTTCAGGTTCTTCACCATCATCTTCATGAACAATTTCATCTTCTATTGAAACAAGAAGGTTCAATTTAAGAGGAGGTTGACTCTCTCTGATTGATCTTCGTGATGTCAGTGTGTAATCTGGTTGCTCACTAATCCCATCTTGTATGGGTACATCGTATAGAACTATATTTTCTTGGGGTTCTTCGTTGACAATCTCATTTTCAACTTCTTCGTTTAGAATAACGTTTTCTATTTGGTTATCAATCATGATCTGATCACGATGTTCGTAACCCGATGTGTGAGTACCTACTGTGTCCATTTGTTGTTCTTGAGTATCTTGTGGTTCATGCTCTTCATTAAGAACGACGTTTCTCCCACTAGACTTTCTAGAGAGAAAATCTTCTTCTAAGAAAACACCGGTTTTGGCAACTATTATTTTGCCTGTGTGTTTCTGATAGAAGTAATACCCAGGGGTTTCCATTGGGTATCCCACAAAGTTACATTTAACTGATTTGGGACTGAGTTTGTCAAACATTAGAGTCTTGACATATGCCTCACATCCCCAGATTCTCATGAAATGCAAATCCGGTATTCTTCCTTTCCACATCTCATATGGGGTTGAAGGAACCGTCTTAGATGGCACACAGTTCAGTGTGGTAGCTGCTGTCATAAGTGCGTGTCCCCATAGGGACTCAGGTAAGTCAGTTTTATTCATCATCGATCGAACCATGTCCAACAAGGTTCGATTTCTTCTCTTAGATACACCATTTAGTTGGGGTGTACCTGGAGGGGTCAGTGATGAAATGATTCCCATGTCACGGAGGTAAGCTTTGAAATCATCGTCAAGTATTCGCCACCTCGATCTGATCGTATGGCTTTAACTTTTCTTGCTAATTGATTTTCAGCTTCATTCTTGAATTGCTTGAACTTTTCAAGTGATTCAAATCTGTGTTTCATTAAGAATACATAACCGTATCGACTGAAGTCATCAGTGAAGGTGATGAAATATCTAAAACCTCCTTTAGCCTGAATGGGTATTGGTCCACATACATCTGAATGTATAAGGTCCAACAGTCCTTTCTTTCTCTCATAAGTTCCTTTAAAGGAAGGCTTTGTCATTTTCCCGACCAGGCAAGATTCACATGTGTGATACGATTCATAATCAAAGTCATCCAGTCTTCCTTCTCTGTGAAGCTGAGTAATGCGCTTCTCGCCTATATGGCCAAGTCGACAGTGCCAGAGATAGGCCGTATTGACAAGGTTGGGTTTCGCTCTTTTATTAGAGATGTTATAGATATGATTTTCAGAGGTATTCAACGAATAAAGACCGTTAGATAAGTAAGCAATACCATAGCAAATACCATCTTTAAAAAACCGCACAACGCTTGTTTCCAATTTTAAAATCAAAACCTAAAACATCCAATTTTGGAATAGAAATTATGTTCTTGGTAATGGAAGGTACGAAATGACGATCATTTAATTCTAAAATCATTCCTGCTGAGGTGTTGAGATCTACATGACCCAAAACTTTTGCAACAACCGGTGCTCCATTTGCCACGCGCATGTTGGTTCATCCTTCCTCAGCATCTTACTTCTCTTCAGAGTCTGCATGTCAGTACAAATATGAGTACCACATGCTGTATCAAATACCCAATCTTTAGAGGTAGTAAGATTAACTTCTATAACATTTATACCTGTGGTGGAGTTTGAACTCTTCTTCACCTTCTTGATCTCTGCAAGGTACAAAGGACAATTCCTTTTCCAGTGTCCCTTCTTATCGCAGTGAAAACACTTATGATCGAGAGTGGCTCCAACTTTGGGTTTCATGGCACGAGCCTTAACCCTCAAGTTATATGGAGCATTGCCTTTATTCTTCTGAACAAACTGCCTCTTTCCCTTGAACTTGCCATTCACAACATTAATAGTTTTAGCCTGTCCTTTGGGTACATTACCCTCAGCTGTATGCAACATGTTGTGAAGCTGATGAAGATTCTTTGCTTCAGAGGACATGTTATAATTCAGTATAAACTGATTATAAGAATCAGGGAGAGAGTTGAGCACAATGTCAATGTACACTTCTTCAGGGATCTTTATCTCTTGTCTGGTCAGACTTTCTGACCAGCTGATCATCTTCAGAACATGATCATGCACATTTGTTGCTTCAGTTAATTTTGCTCTCACCAAATTTCTCATTATCCTGAATCTTGTATGACGTGCTTCATTTTCATACATCTTCTTAAGATGTTGAATCATTTCCCAGGCAGAGATGTTCTCATGTTGCTCCATGAGATTTGGTGTCATGGTTGCTAACATGAGACAAGCCACTTCAGCGGCTTCATCAGTATGCTTCTTATAAGCATCTTTGTCTGCTCGGGATGCAGTAGCAGGAGGTTCAGCTGGAGGTGCATTCATAATGATAACCTCCTTCTTTTCGTGCATGAGCACAATTTTGAGGCGTCTTTGCCATTCCAAAAAATTTCTTCCGTTTAAGATGTTTTCCTTCTCAAGGATAGATCTTAGTGAGCTGCTAGACATTGTTCAGTTTCTACAGTTTATATAAAAAACTGAATAAGCACAATATTAATTCTAGTATTGACATGTAAATTATAAATTACTTATTATAATAAAAATGTTACATAAAAGTATATATTATAAGGACTTTATATAATATTTCGTGATTTGTTAATGAAAAAGTTACCCTCATCAATTCCATTAATTAGTCACTCAGAGAAAGTCAACAATTGCTCTAATATCCTATATTATCTCTGACGATTAGAAAAGAAAAGACAACTTTTCATTTATCATTCTAATCGATTTCATAAAAATTGTCTACGATATCTAATCTAATTAGAGTACTCGTTTAGGTAGACCCACGGGGTGAATCGGCGGACAGTATAGGTCGCCCTACGCGTCTAAAAGAGTGTATAAGAGTACTCCCTTGGGTTAGAGATACACTCAAAACGTTTCTACAATTAGATCGAGGACTCGGCCGGTGGAAGACATTATACCTAATATTTATTTAGGGGTTTTAGGTGATCCTAACTTTTGTCTTAAAATAAACATAGTTAACTTATTAAAATGTTCCAAGAATTAAGACAATGAATATGTAATACATAATCCTATTTTGTAAAACACATTCAATGTTGTATTAAATACACTTGTGAATATATATATATCATGAAAATTTTAAAGACAAAGCCTTTTATCTTTAAATAAAAGATAAATAAATCACTTAAAGATAAAAATATCTTTAATCATGATTTACCATTTTCTATAAATGAATAAAAGATAAATAACTATCTTTCTAGATAAGATATCTTTAATCATACTTTGTCTTAATACAAAATAAAAGATAAAGAACTATCTTATAGATAAACTATCTTTAATCATAATATATATATCTTTTATTTCCATTAATGTTTAGTTCTTTTCTATTACTATAATAAATAAAAGATTATTCATTATCTTAATCTAATTAAGAATTATTGATGATAAATATAATTATGAACAAACAATTTGTGAATCAATAAATGAATATCATAAACATTAAATGAAAACAAACTTCATAAGATAAATAATAAAATTGAATAAATCATATTTATTAACAATTATTATTATATATTAGATTTTCAATACTCATATTTAAAAATATTCATAATAATTATAAATAAAATAAAATAAACACTTTAAATCGTATTATAAAATAATTAAACATAAATGTAATCAAATATCAAATACCGGAATACGAGCTCGGGATAAACCCGAGCTTGTACGGGTTGCCCTCGGGCGACCCCGGTAAGAAGGGGCAGACTGGGCACGGCCGACGGGCCCTGCCCGGAAACATTAGTTTTGACCCGGAGCCGGGTCTGTTCGGTATGGGCCCGGGTCAAGACAGACCCGGGCCGAAGCCCTGGGTCTAACCCGGGTCGATTACCCGGGTCAGACCCGGGTTGGATCTGCCCGGATCATCACGAGCCGGGCTGGGCTTGAAATGGGCTGGGTTAAAACCCAGCCCGTGGGCCTGATTCAATCAGGCCCACGCGAATTAAAAAAAAATTAATTCGGCTAGGGTTTTGAAACCCTAGCCATCGCCCATTGGCTCCCATCGAATGGGAGCCACAAATGGCGGCGCCACCCGAAACTTTGGCGGCGACGGTAAAATCGCCTCCGGTTCCTGTGGTGGTGTCGTCGTTTGGTTTTCTCTTTTCCTATTTAATAATACACGTTAAAATTAAATAAAATCCAATCCCGATTCTAAATCGGATCCCGAACAACACACAAAAATTAACATAATTAATTTTCTAATGCTCCCACTGAAAATCTAATCACACCAATAATTTTCTAAAATTATTTCGGTCAACATATCTAATTTTCGAAAAATTACTCAGACCGGCTCTGATACCACTGTTGGGTTTTTCGATGACTTTTCTCAATCCCGAGGCGGAAATCACGGGATATCATCGAACAATAAAGATCTAGAATAAATTCGAGAATTAAGATATCGTTTAGAGGTCGTTACCAAACTTTGGTACTTTTGCCAACTGTAGCGAAAATAGCCGATTCCTTGGTTTTGGTGCTTGCCGATTTCTCCTTGATCCGGATTCCAGCGCCTCTAATGTTGCGCCTCTATTTCGTCCACCACGTCACTCGGGAACGTCTTAGATGACCGAAAAACACCTCGGAGGATAGGTTAGATCCTTGTCGGTGTTTAGATAATCAACCGTTGATTGAACCGGGGAGCTAGCCACGAATTCGATTCGACTCACAAGGAGGAGAGCTCGAATTCCTAGGAGGCTATGTATGTGTTATCTGTTCAATTATGAGTCATGATTGGGTATTTATAATACCTAATTGTCATGACCTAGTGGGCTTTCTAAAAGCCCACCTAATTGGCTTTCTAAAAGCCCAATCATGGATTTATTAATCTATTATTAATTAACATGAATCATAATTAATACTTGGGCCTGAGTGGGCCCATAATGTCGGTTATGGTATCGGTTCGATATCCGATAACTCGAGAGATACAATATCGGGTTCGGGCATAACTTACATTGAGGACTAGACCATTGATCAAGGGAAGATGGGTGACACCAGAAAATTTATAATAGTAAATAAATAAAATAAAAATAGAATATTAGATGGAGAAAATCATATAAAGTTGAAGATTAAAGAGTTGAGTTGATGAAGGTGATTATGATTACACGTAACCACTTCATTGGCATTAGTATTAGTCCTAAATACTAACTACTAACTGGTTTTGTCGCCAACCATCCCTTCACTGCTAATTGAGATTATATTTGAGAGAGAAAGAGCGCCAACTCATTCATTTGTATTGCGAAAATAATAATTTTTTTATTTGAAATCGGATAAAATTCTTCAACCTTTAAGATATCTAATATGGTAATATAAATTAATGTTGTTAGGACTAGAATGGTATTAGTTTTTTTGAAGAAAAAATTAGTCATGAGTTATAATCGAGACCATACAAAATTAATATTCTATGGAAGTTATTAATTTAACAAGGTTTACTGTAATTTAATGTAGCAATTAAGTTAGTTTAGATTTGACGTGGGAGATTGGATTGCGAATAGTTCCTTAAACATATAATTCGGATATAATACAGATCCAAAAGTTTTTTTTAATCGGGATTTTCAAGATACTAAAATTGAATCCAAAAAAATAAGGATCCAATTTTTTTTATTTGAGTTTTGAATCTTGATTTGGGTAAACTGAAAATGTAGATAATAAATCAAAAAGTAAGAAATCCTGCATTTGAATATTAGAAACCAGAATTTAACTGTTTTTTTTTTCAATATAAGAAATTAGCACTAAAATATGCCTAGTACCTGAAATATTGGATTTAATTGTATTAGACAATATTAGTGTAGATACGCTAACGAGATAAGTATATCTATAATTCTGTATAACTTTAGTATCAAGTAATGCATGCCTGTATTTTCTTAATTTTGCGTAACTTTCTGAGATGGAGAAGGTAATTCTTAAATAATAATTTTTAAAATAATAGTTTGCAGTTTATAATTATTAAGGTTGCGTTTGGTTATAGTTTCTGTGACCAGTTTGTGGTTTTGGCTTCAAACAATATCATATTAATTTCGCAGACCATGTTTGGTTACCAATTTTGTTTTCTAAGACTGATCTCGCGGACGACTAAAATTTTAATAAAGAAAAACAAAAAACAACTTGAATTTTTTTCTTCGGTCTTTAGTCTTCAACTCACTCGTACATAATAAAACCATAATAATATATTATCATTCTATAATAATATTATATTGTTTCTAATAAGATATTAACTATGAAATTAACTCATATAATAAATTATTAAAATTATTTTTAAATATAATTATATATTTTAATGATATTACTATCATATTAACAAATATACTTATATTCTGTATATAATTAAATACTAACTTAATTACAATTATATAAACTCTTGAAACAGAATATTTACTACTTTATATTACATTATTTAAGCATGTAATTAGAGTCATGATATATGAATAATTTTTGTATTATGATAAATATTTTTCAGACATAATATTAATATATATTACTTTCTTTTTAATAACATAAATTGTGTTTTATTGCCTTTTTTTCATTTAAATTCAACCACGGATTAACAAAAGACTAACCAAACATTTGCTCAAAAATCAAACTCTCAAACTAATGTGGTAGACTAAACTCTTAGACTAATTTCCCAAACTATTTTGTAATATTGGTTTCTCAAACCAGTTAAGCAAACACCACCAAATGAATTTATTCGGCTTTTTGATTTATAAAGGACTACATATATAATATAATATAATATTTTACAAGACATGACTCAATTATTTAATCCCTAACAGCTAAATTTAGATGATAAGAAACACATGTTAATGATTATTATTATCAAGCTAAGTAGTTGATTGTCGAACATTAGGGTGACATGAAGGTCATTAGAATTTCACATTAAACATCTATTCAACTTTAGAATGAAGTGTCCCACTTGTTTGAAAATCAGTTTTTGCAAAAAATGACATTCAATATTAATTGTACCTAGTATATATAATAATTGGAAAATTCACTTTCTAGACCTAGTCCTAAAATGTGTTGAAATTCTTTTTTCAATGGTCAAATGAGCTATATTACAAAAATATATATGCTCATATAATCTTCTAGCAAAAATACAGTTGGGCGTTTGGAAGCTTTTTGTATTCTCATTTTGTGTGCATTTTAAATTTTTCAAAACAACTTTATCAAAACGTTTTAAAAATGTGATTGATTAGTATTTTATTACACTGTATTCTGAAAAGAAAAAAGAAAACAGTGTTTGATTAATTTTTTCTTAAAACCGATTTTAACAAAAAAAAAAAACTAATTTTATTTAATTGAAACTAATTAAATAAATGTAGATTAGTAAGAAAAAACATACCATACGAAATTACATCAAATTAAATTTGGTCGTGCTACAAACACACATAACAAAATATCATTACTCTGTCATTGTGATAACCCCCATATTAAATTTGCAATATGATCCCTATACTTCCCCATGCAACTAGTTCAACATTAGTGAGCTAATTTCAAACATCATCTCCTCATTGTGCTTGATTCAAACATTCTGCTTCCGGACCAATCTCCTCGATCGATATGTCTTGAGTCCACCGCTGAAATAAACTATCTTTTGTGGCGTAAATCTTGATTAAGTTATGAACTACGAAACATGTCATAACTATGTTTCTCTGTCGCTCTAGGTCATAACATGTTTTAGTGAGAATTGAAACAAATCCAAAAAAGAGACCAAGCCGAACGATCTGGAATAAAGGCGCTGGACGATGAAGAAATTAACGCGGCGGAACCGAGCAACAAGAAGACCAAACCAGAGTTGAGTGCTGGTGAATGCGACAGTCGGAGGGAGCTGACCCGGGTGAGGATAAGTCGGACGTGAGCACCGACGGAGGGAAGAAAGACAGATACAAAAATTATGGCAATTCTTGCATGAAGAAGATCAAAGGAATGAAGAAGAGGTAAGAAAAAAAAAACGAGATGAAAGTTTGATGAGAGAGAAAGAAATTAGGTGAGAAAATAATAAAATAGGTAAAAAATAATAAATGAGGAGTGAATAGGCATCATAATCAAAATGAAAACGTGTAAAAGTTGTTTTCTTTCTCGAGTGTAAAAAACCAAAATGAAAATAGATTTTTACAAAATACTTTTTGAAAAA
The DNA here is from genome assembly GCA_954871525.1 of Parietaria judaica. Taxonomy (NCBI): domain Eukaryota; kingdom Viridiplantae; phylum Streptophyta; class Magnoliopsida; order Rosales; family Urticaceae; genus Parietaria; species Parietaria judaica. The sequence continues at coordinate 8,978,565 of OX940868.1, forward strand.
GATAACCGATCATATTTTAAGGAGAATATTCCTTGAGTATCTTTTGAGAAAACGCAAAATGATTTTGGAAACAGCTTCGAGAAAAAGTGAAAACAGAATGAAATACATATATGCTCACTTATATACATCTCATGTATTTTGATTTTACTAATTGGAAACATTTGCCACAAAAAGTGAAAAAAGAATGAAATAATTATATTGATATTTATTATAAAAAAGTATAAAGTAAAACAAGAGTAATTTAAAACATACTTCAAAAATCTAAGAACTCACAAGCATGGTTACTTTTGTCACACCTCAAACCCTAAAAATTCACAACTTTGGTACTTTTACAGAAAAACCAAAAAAATTCAAAAAATTAACAAATCTGAATGAAAATAACCTTATAATAAAATTTATATAGTAATATAATAATAATAATAATAATAATAATAATAATAATAATAATAATAATAACTGAAATCTAAAAAGATAACTCAATAATTTTAAAACACCAAACTTTCTAGGTAATAAATGTTGATGTGCAAATTAGTCTCAATCAAGAAACGACATGTCATGTTCGTTAAATTTATAGTCCAAATTAAATAGACCAAAATTAAATAATTAAATACATATTTATCTTTACGTGCATAATTGGGCTTACAAATCGAATTGAGGCCAGTGAGAAAACGGTTAAGGCAAAAGCCCACAAACAAAAACACAGGCAAAAGCCCGCACCCAATTCTGGAGTTTAAAACAAGAAAGAAATCCTACAGGCAAATCATTCTAAAATCTTACTATGGTATAGTCAAGCACCTAAGCAGAAAAAAGGACGTGAGAACCAAATTGAAATGGCTGTTTCTGTTGGATCCCAATACATGGATCTGAGAAGATCACGAGAATCACAAGAATAAAATTAACCTCAAGAACACGAATAGGAGAAAGAATTCTCTGATTAATTAGAAGAACAAAATACAAAGAGATAACTCGAAAAATTCTAATGGACTCTGTACAACTCTACTCACGGCTGTTTACAATGTGTACAATGCTAGGTTTATATAGACCTCACATAGGCAAAACCCTAGCTAACATAATCGCACTAAATCAGGAAACTACCCTAAATAATCTCGCCAAATCTTTGACTTGATTTGCTTGCTCCTCAAGCTACGCGTTTTCCTTTCTGGGTAGAGTTTCCCTTTCCTGCCCGGACAGTCTCTGTGTCCTCGAGCTGACGTGCTCGTACGCTCCGGGCTGAGCTTGTCTTCTATCCGGACTCCCTGCTCGTGTTCACCCGAGCTGGGCTGAACAACTGTCCGTCTTCTGTTCTGGTTGGTACCCGGGCTGACTCCTCGCAAGTGTTTCTGCTCGTCTTGGGTTCTGGTCGTCACCCGGACTAAGTCAAGCTTCAGCTCACATTCTCCCCCGTAAGCTTGACTTGCTACACTCTTTACTCTGAGAAACTGTCTCATCTCTGCGAACTTCACTCTTGCCAATGCCTTGGTAAGAATATATGCTCGAGGTTCCCTTGTGCTGATAAACTCTACGACGATATGTCGTTTCTCCACACACTCACGATTATAATGATACTTCGTGTCAATGTGTTTGCTCCGTCCGTGGAACACTGGATTCTTCATCAACGTGATTGAAGATTTGTTGTCCACGTAGAGAGTTGGTGGTTTCCGCTCGAAACCCGTCATCTCACTAAGTAACCCCTTCAACCACATAGCCTGACATGCTGCTGCGGTTGCCGCCATGAACTCTGCTTCACACGAGGATATAGCTATTGTCTGTTGCTTCTGGGACTGCCATGTGATTAGATTCCCGTTGAGATAAAACGCCATCCCTCCAGTGCTCATTCTATCATCAACATCACTGGCCAAATCACTGTCCGTAAAGCCGACAAGTGTTTCTGATCCACTTCCTCGGTGGTACTGGATCCCGTTGTTTGTCGTGCCCTTCACGTAACGCAAGATGTGCTTCACCGCCTGCTGGTGTGCACTTTTGGGATTCTTCATGTAGCGACTGACTATCCCGACGGCGTGTGCTATATTTGGTCGGGTATGAGTGAGATACCTCAAATACCCGATCACGCGTCTGTACTCTGTGGGATCCACTATCTTCCCTTCAGAATCCTTCCCGAGCTGCAGCTTCGCCTCCATAGGGTACTTGCTCGAGTTACAATCCTCCATCTTGAATTGCTTAAGGATCTTCCTCGCATAGGCCGACTGCTTCAGCGTTATACAGTCTTTCCTCTATTCCACCTCAATTCCGAGATAGTAAGAAAGTAATCCGAGATCGCTCATCCTCCTGAGCTGGATCCTGTGACAATCAGGTCGTCGACATACACTCCCACGATCATAGTCTCATGTCCATGTTGGACATGTGTCCTTAAACAAGCTGTTTTAACCCATTTGTAAAAGATTATGACTAGTCGTTGAATAAAGATAATACTTATTATGTTAATTTTATTATAGTTTCAGTAGAGTAAAATAGAATGTTTGATCCATAGTTCATAATGGAATGCAATTATGTTATTATCATCACACCAGAGTCAATGTGAGAAAGAATTGATAATCATAATAAATGAACTTAAATTGTCCGTGACCTGATTAACTGGGTGGGAGCCCATTAATTGAAAAGGTCATTAATGTGACTAAGTGATATAATCCTATTTTGGATTAAGTGTGTGTGTCACATTCACTAGAAGTGCATTAAGTATGAAGCGTCTTCATACTGGACTGGACCTGACTTAAACTCAAGAAGTTATCATATAAGACCGTCACTGATAACTTGAAGTTGAGTCGCTAGTAGATGATCAAATGGATATCGATCTAAGTCCTAAGTGATCTTGAGTCTGATCTGTTGACCTGATTGTTCTTTGATTTAACCGTTTAAGAACACAATATATTACCGTTGTTCCCAACACTATTATTTTGGGAACATGATAGTCAACAGTGAAGGTAGCTTGATCATAGATATGGGCATCACATAGCTCTCTTCAGAATCAAGATGATTCCCTTAATTGTCGATGGTGAGAAGTGAGATTTACCCATGGCCAGCTTATGACTCATAATCATAAGTGGGTTGCTCATAATATCATCCGGCTGAATTAAGAATGAAAAAGCAGTGAGAGGCAATACGGTAAAAACCGCTTGCTCATGTACTGGATCATCAAGTGAAAGATCAATAACCGGAATTTGATTGTATCAATGGACACCCTGCTGTTATAAGGGAATAATATATACCGTATCACTAAAGAGTACAGCCTCGGGTCTATAGTGGAATCACTTCGAGGTTTGACGAACATCTAGCGGTTCGTTGGAGCTTAAGTGATACGGGTCCATGGTCCCCAGGATAGCTCCATAACGGATGATACGTACGTGATTAAAATACATTCTGGATAATGTTTAATCATTTGGCTCGACTAATAAAACTGACAAGTCTTTGGCAGACGTCAGATAGTTTTATCGTCAGCGTGGCAAAAGTACCATATTTTGGTACACGGAATTAACTGATAAAAATAAAGTTAGAGTTTAGATTTTCTATCAGCACCATGTTGATTTAAATTAAATTCTAAGCAACTTTGCTTTTTGAACCAAGTCATTCCGACTTACGGTTTGTGATTTATGGATTTTCTAAGTTTGTGTTCGGTACGACAAGCTATGAAATTAAATCACATGTCACGAATTTAAATGATGGTGTGGCACCATGACATTTTAATGTGTGATATTGAGATCAGGAATTATTAATATAATTTAATTATTTGGATTTAATTATTAATATCTTATTAATAATTAATTAATAATTAATAGATTTATATTAATAATAATAATATATATTTAATTATATATTATATGTGTATATCGATATGAGCAGCAAGAAATGTTCAACCACTTCACACTCATTTGACTTGGTTTGAACTTTTAAATATTTGCGGCATAAGTACCTAATATTTGGTATTTTAGCAAAAACCCTAAAATCAATTTAATCCATTGGATCGGAAATGATTTAATATCAACCGTTGGATTAAGATAATTGATTTTTGACCTAACCCTAATTCGAAAATAGTAGCTTGGTGACCAAGCTTAGGGTTTTCGAATTTGACCTAATTAATTGTATCCGTTGGATCGGTTTAAGATTTAATCTTTACCGTCGGATTGGAAATTAATTAATATATATAATAATTAATAATTTTTCGAAATTATTATTATTATTATAATATATATATTTCGAAATTTAAATAAGTAGATAAGATTTGTTTTTGATTTTACCAAGTCTTTCTTATTTAATTAAATCCCTAATTAATTATATCCATTGGATTTAGATAAGATTGAATCTAAACCTTTGGATTAGGATAATTAATTATATTTAATATTTATTTTCGAAATTAAATATATATATATATATTCGAATTATATATAAATAAGATGATAAGATTGGTTTTTGATTTTACCAAGTCTTTCTTATTTAATTAAATCCCTAATTAATTATATCCATTGGATTTAGATGAGATTGAATCTAAACCTTTGGATTAAGATAATTAATTATTTTTAATATATATAATTTCGAAATTTGGGAGTAAAATTCTCAAATTTGGTTACGGGCTAAAGGCTATAAATAGGGAGCTCATTCTACACATTTTTCACACCTTTCCCCAGAGCAAAAACTCGAGTTTTCTTGCTACCGATCTCTTTTCTGGTTCGGCTTAGGAGATATTTTTCTCCGGAAGCTTAAAAAGAACCGCTAGTTAAATTTTGCGACGGAGTCCTGCCGGCGAAGCCCACGCTTCGGTACGAGGAATCCAGGAGAATATCCCGGAAGATCACGGGAGTTTCCCTCAGTATTGGCGGAGCCCTGCCAAAGTCAGAACGCGCAGCTGGAAGTCGTCAATGAGGTACGGCCTTATGCATTGGGTCAATAAATGCAAAATTCCTTTTATTGTATTTATTTATTTTCCATAGACATTAGATTAAATAATGTTGTTATGAAATTAATTGTGATAATTAAATTGCCAATTATTTATCTGGTCGCTTTATCCAAATTACTCGATGTCAGTACGTTGTTACGGTGTAACTTTTCCGACTTAAAATTATTTTTGAAGTTACCCGGACGAACTGATGAGAGCGGAATATTCGAGGTAATTTGGACGGGACGTTAAAAGTATTTTTTTAATGAATTCGCAATCGAAGCTATTTCGTTATTTGACAAGGTAAATTGGCATATTAGTATATCCGATTTCTAATAAATGGCGTCGGAGCTATATCCAATTTCCAACAGTCCAGTACCCCTGGTGTAGACTGCCTGCTCTCTCAATCACTTCGTAAATCCAAGGTTCTTCAAGCTCTTGTCAAGACGTTTGTTCCACGCTCTCGGTGCTTATCTCAACCCGTATAGGGCCTTGGATAACGTGTACACCTTCTGCTCCTTGCCTGTGACGCCGAACCCCTCTGGCTGCCTGACGTACACTTCTTCCTCGAGGTCACCGTTTAGGAATGCCGATTTGACATCAAAATGGTGAACATCCCATCCTCGATGCGCTGCTAGGGTTTAGGATCTATGTAATCGTGTCCAGTCTTGCCACTGGTGCAAAGACTTCGTCACAGTATATGCTTTTCTTCTGCATGTAGCCTTTAGCTACCAATCTTGCCTTGTACTTAAGGACATTCCCGTCGGTGTCCTTCTTCAGCTTAAACACCCACTTCAGGCCGATGGGCTTGTGACCTTTGGGTAGGTAAGTTAGCTCCCATGTCGTGTTCTTCTTAGTGGACTCCATCTCCTTTTTCATCGCTTCCTGCCACTCCTGCTCGGCTGTTGCCTCTTGGAAGTTGGCTGCCTCCTCTGCGCATAGCAATGATAATTCCTCCAAATCCACATCCCGAGTCTGCTCGTAGACCTCAGCTAGCGGTCGTAATTGTCGTGGACCGTCTTTAATGGAGGAATCTCCCGAGCTAGACGGGTTGGTCCTGCTCGGGCTTGGTGTCCGTGGTGTGTCCCGGGCTGGATTCCCTCGTCTCTGGCAAGACTGTTCCCGAGTTGGGTGTTCCGGGCTGCTCCTGCTCGGCAACATCATGGTTGTCTTCGACAGTGAACTCAACTGAGTTCTGCTAGGGTTCTCCTTTCTCGTTGCGCCAACCCACTTCATCTCCTCTTTGAACACATCATCTTTGCTCACTTGGAGTCTGCCGCGTCGTGGATCGTTGAATCTATGGGCCTTGGTCCCTTCCTCGACTCCAAGGTACACCATCTTCTGACTTCTATCGTCCAGCTTCTTGAGATGTGGGCCCACAACCTTCACATGTGCGGTGATCCCAAACACTTTCAAGTGTTCTAGGTGGGATTCTTCCCATACCACGCCTAGTAGGGAGTGTACTCTCCTGGTGCTTTGGTCGGAAAACAATTAAGCAAGTAGACCGCATGTCTCACTGCTTCTCCCAAAAACCTGGCCGGAACTTGCATACTCTTGAGCAAGCTCATCGCTGTGTCCATCACAGTCCGGTTTTGTCGTTCCAAAACGCCATTCTACTAGGGCGTGTGGGGTGCGGACAGGTGTCGCTGAATTCCTTCCTCATCGCAGAATTCTCCGAACTGCTGTGAAGTGAATTCTCTTCCTCGGTCAATACGCAAGACCTTCAACCTGTGCGTTAAGCTATTCTCCACGAGCTTCTTGAACTTCTTGAAGACTTCGAAAGCTTCGCTCTTCTCCTTGAGCATGAACGCCCACATCCAACGACTGTAATCGTCAACAACTAGAAAAAAATACTTGTTTCCGGCCGTGGTCGCTGAGGTGATCGGACCGCAAAGGTCAGCGTGCACCAACTATAGGGGTCTGTCAGCTCAAAACTTGGCCTTGATCGGGAAGGGTATCCTCGCCTGCTTCGCGATCATCCAGCTCTCACATAGCTGGTCGGGGTGTTCGATCTTGGGAACCATGAAGGATAAATTCTTCTCGCCTATTATCTTGAGCGCGTGAAAATTCACGTGTCTGAGCCGAGCGTGCCACAGCCAAGCCGGATCTGCCATCGACGCCATGAGGCAGACGGGCTGGCACGTCTTCAGGATGATCTTGTAGAGTTTGTTGGGTGTCCGCTCCACTTTTATAAACAACACTCTTTCCTTGGTCCACATCTTCAGATAGGACCCGGCTAGCACCACTGTGTTTCCGATCTCCTTCATCTGTCCTAGACTAATGATGTTGCTCTTCAACTTCGGGATGTAGTAGGCCTGGGTCATCAAACGGTGGTCGCCATTCTTGCACTCGAACAAGATCGACCCTCTGCCTTTGATCTCTACAACAGACTCGTCGCCGAATTTCACGTTGCCCGTGTTATTCTCATCGAGCTTTTCAAACTTAGCTCGGTCCCCGGTCATGTGGTTGCTCGCATCATTGTCAAGATACCATACGTTGGTACTGACTCTCTTCTCATCGTGTGTGAGGATGTTTGCAAAAACCTTTTCCTCGATGAGGAAGACCTGCTCGCTTGTCTTCTCAGAGCGGCTCTGCTCGGCTTTCTCCTCGCCGATTAGCTGCTCGCTGATATCTTCCGGAAATTCCTCCTCGGATTCATGCTCAGCGTTCTGTCTGGCCAGGTGCGCTACCTGCTCGGCAAACAACAATGCCGGCTGGTCGTCTGGGAATCTCGCTAGATTCGCATCCCTCCCTGGTTCCAGCTCCTGCACTCCGATGCATAGTGCCCGAGCTTCTGAAAAGTGTAGCACTTCACCGTGCTCTTGTCTCTCCTCGTCGGTCCTTCTTGACGGCTCGAGTTGCTTCCGCGTCCTCGCGGATCTCTGCCTCAACCTCTCCTCGACCTTGTCTGCGTCCTCATACCTCTCCACCGTAGTTGTTCTGTTCTGAGAAAATTGAGGAAGATTCGGCTCCCGTAGATCTCCTCTGTCTCGCCGTCCACTCCTCATGCGTGAGAAGGAGATTCTGCTCGTCTCCTTTATAGCCATAGCCCCGAAGTCTCTCTTCGTGGGTTTTGAGACGCCCAAAAACCTCCTCGACCGTCATGGTCTTGAGATCGCCGAACTTCTCAATCGCAGTAGAGTTTAACCACCAAGTTTGGGATGGACGTTACTATCTACATGTACCTCCGAGGCAACGCACGTAAGAATCTCGTGAAAACGGTGGTCTCGTCCAGCTTGTCTCCTTGCAAGCGTATGCCTGTAACAATGGACGTGAGTCTCAGAGCAAAGTCGTCCACCGACTCGCTTTCCTTCATCCGCATGACCTCGAATTCACTCTTCAGGGTCTGGAATTTGGCATCCTTGACGCGATCTGCGCCCATGTGCATAGTCCGAAGTGTCTTCCATGCTTCTTTTGCGGAGTCCTTCTCGGAGAGCATGAGAAGGATTTCTTCTGCAACGGCCTCGTAGATTGCTGTGAGTGCCATTCTTTCTTTGCGTCCTTCGGAATCGCCACCTTCAATGGCCTCCCATACTCCCCGCGCCTGCAGATTTACCCCCATCTTCAACGCCCACATGGCGTAATTGCTCTTCGTGAGCATTGGGTAATGGAGTGTCACCGTGCCTTCCCTGGATTCTGGTTTCTTCACCACCAGATCTCCGATTGTCAATTCTGATGAAGTCATGATCTTCGATTGTGCTCTGATACCACTTGTTGGATCCCAATACACGGATATAAGAAGATCACGAGAATCACAAGAATAAAAACAACCCCAAGAACACGAATGGGAGAAAGATTTCTCTGATTAATTCGAAGAACAAAATACAAAGAGATAACTCGAAAAATTCTAATGGACTCTGTACAACTCTACTCACGGCTGTTTACAATGTGTATAATGCTAGGTTTATATAGACCTCACATAGGCAAAATCCTAGCTAACAGAATCGCACTAAATCAAGAAACTGCCCTAAATAACCTCGCCAAATCTTTGAGTTGATTTTCTTGCTCCTCAAGCTACGCGTTTTCCTTTCTGGGTAGAGTTTCCCTTTCCTGCCCGGACAGTCTCTGTGTCCTCGAGCTGACGTGCTCGTACGCTCCGGGCTGAGCTTGTCTTCTATCCGGACTCTCTGCTCGTGTTCACCCGAGCTGGGCTGAACCACTGTCCGTCTTCTCTTCTGGTCGGTACCCGGGCTGACTCCTCGCAAGTGTTTCCTGCTCATCTTGGGTTCTAGTCGTCACCCGGATTAAGTTAAGCTTAAGCTCACAATTTGCGGTCAACAACTTTAGCCCGGCGCAATACTCGCAAGTCATGGTCCACTTATCAACTCGGCAACAAGTCAAGCACCTTATTCGGCGTTATGACCACCACTTTGACCATGATTTCAGGAAGCGTCCAATAGGCAGAAGATCGTCAATAAATAAGAAAAAGGCAGCCCAGAGATAGACACACAAGCTTTTATCTTTAGTGTTTGTGAGAATTGTACTTTGTGTATTTACATTGTTCACTGTGGCTTTCTGCTCGTTTTCTCATTCTATAAATTTACAGAGGACGTAGTCAATTACTGTCCTCTCTATAAAAAAAATCTCCGTCTCATATTATTTACATATCTATATATCGTATTTGAGTATCGACGACGTGAAGATCAATATCTACCGAATTAAACGTACTCACAAATTCAAATCGGAGTTTCGCTTTCTTCTCAACTGTTGAGGTGAGAAACCAAGCCAATAAACATGACTACTTTGCTTTACAAGTTTGAAACTATGATAATCCGTTAGATGTTTGGAAAATTAGTAGATTGGCAAGAAAATTAACAACCATAGAATCATAAATATTTAAGTTAACAATATTATTACGGTCATGATTTTGTAAATGTTGATCGGTTCAATATTCCCTTTCTATGTTGATTTTGAGTCAAATTCTTTCCGTCTATTTTATAGAGGACGTTAGACGTACACTGAAAATTATTGTTTTTTTCTTCTTGAAAAGGCAGCTGATTTTTGTTCCGTCTAGCCTCTTATAAGTTATAACTCTAGCCACATTTCCTCTTGAATACGTTGGTCATTAGTGATTTGATACCCCACGACACGACTTCAGCTAAATTAAAAAGAAAATAAAAATGATCTAATTTTATTGTGAAAAAATACCTAAATATATCGAAATCCCACGACAAATATTTGTGGATATTTATATATATAACGATATACAAGGAAGAGTTGATTGTGATCAGACAATAGTCACAAAACAACCAATATAAAACCAAAGTCGAAATACTAATATTGTAGAGAAGGAGTTCAATGACTGGCCTGCAAATCATATGATCTATAAGTTATTATAATTTATCATTCGTAAAGCTACTGAATGAACAACATATCTTTAATTATATAAAACCCTAACACGTACAAATAAGTCAAATACAATTATTATTATTATCAATTAACTCCCTGACGACATCATACTATTTATAACCAGTTAACATCACCAATAATTTTTCTCCTCTCGCAGTGTGACTGTAAGACACATCTACTCTGAAAATATGCATTAAAAGGGTCAATTTCCAGTGCGCCATTTGCCTCCATTATCAATTGAATGTTTTGCGGTATAAGTATCTATTTTTAAAAAACTTTAGCTATTCAACTTTAAAAATTTGTACATAAATATGTCTCTAATTTAATAAATAATAATTCGACAGACATAATTAAATTTCGATATTATTATGTGACTTTTGAGTACCAATACGGCTAAAAAAATATAGAGAATAATATACCAGCACAATTGTTATAAAAAATAGGTATTCATATTGCAAATACTAATATTCAAAACTTAATAATTTCATTAAACTTATTGATTACAATTTATTCCAAAAATGCTTTTTACCCATAAAAACTGTTTTCTCTCTATCTAGTCACAGCATCTGTGAAATAAAATAAATGGAGTGTTTAGGTTGTCAAGCAATATTTAGGTTATTTATAATCATTATATTTAGAGAGAGAGAGAGAACCCCCGAATTTGCCGTCGCTGGCCGGAACGGAGTTTGAGAAGGCTTTCTCTTTCTATTATTCATCTGCAGAGTCTTTCAGAAACCGTACTGTTCTTATCGTATCTCCTTATCTTTATATATCTATATATTTATTCGTTGTTGTTGACGTTGATTATGACTAACTACACTGCTCACTGCATTTCTGCAGAGATTGCACATGTTCCAAATTCAAGTTTTATTTATTGGGCACGGAGCCACTATTTATATAATAATATAATCAAGATCTTTTTTTTTTTTTGAAAAAATAAAAGAAAAACTCTAGTAATGAATGATAAGGTATGACAACAGTGATCATTATATAACTTTATATCTTACTGTAAAATAACGTCAGTTTTTATTTTGAGTTAAAATCCTAAAACTGGAAGTGAGATCATTCCATCGTAAAAGTAAAAAATTTCGGAAAATTTCGTAAACTATCTCAATACATCACAAATTTTAAATTATTCCTCAATGTTTTATAATTCTCAAAACATCACTTTTAAATTTCATGGTACTAAAATATCCCTAACTTATTAATTTTTCAAGACGCGATATGTCTATTTTTTAGGACGCAATATGTCCGTTTTTCATGACCCGATATGTATACTTTGCAGGGGTATTTGAGTACATAAAATTTGAAAATAATGTTTTGAGATTTTATAAAAACTTGGAAGATTATTTTAGAATTTGTAGTGTACAATTAGATGATATTTTATTAAGTTTCCCAAAAACTATCACCATATTCATCCTTTTACTTCGTATATAACTATATACTATACTTTTATTTAAACTTACTTTTTTTTTTGGGAAAAAACGAGCCTCATTAAACCCTCTGATTCCCCCTAATGGGTGCGGCCCGGGGGGGAGAGTACTCCACATCATATTACCATTGGCAAAAGCCAATCGAGCATCTTGAACAAGGGTCAAGACTCCACTATTACAACTTGAATCACCTAAAAGAAACATCTCAAGACTTAGCGGAACAGAATCCAACCAAATGAAATTTCCTCTAGCCTTGGCGAGTTTAGCTAGAGCACGTGCAATTTCATTACAGGCTCTCGGATTGAAGCAAAAAAAAAAAAAAAAAACTCCATCTGAGAGACTAAACGATGGATATCAGAGATAATAGAGCCCTAATCAGTAAGCGGGGTAGATTTACTGTTTAGAGCTTTAATCACCTCTAAACATTCAAATTGAACGCGAATCTTCGCCAGTCCTTGATCATACGCCCATTCGACCCCCGGACGAATAACTTAAGCTTACGCACGTCCTATAAAAATTGGTTCCTGATGCGATGACTTGATTTTCGTGATTACAAGCCAAAAGACTAATGTCATAGCCCTCCCCATGGCTATCGATTGCAGCGTCAACACATATATAAACACAATTACAATTCCCCTCGGGAGGTTTCCAAGCCCGAGCGGATGTCTTGTTACATGATTTTGGAGTCTCAATCTTCTAAGCCTCCTTGAACTCTGAGAGGTAACTAAGAACACCTTTAACAATGCCTTCTTGAGTCCTTGATTTTCTTCCATTCACATCATTATTTCTATTATCCAAATTTGCCACATATGGATGGAAAATAGTGCAGACTCACATGGTTCAAAGGGGATCGATCCTTGGTTTGAAGAGGTCCATAATACCTCTAAAACCTGCAAGTTTCCAGATTTTACGAATGGATTTATGTCCCAAATAAAAATGGCCAACTGTCTCGTGTTCTAGATTAAAAAGACGACACCCCGTGTCAACTGAATACAACGACGGGAAAGGACAGTTACGAGTTGGCACGACCAGTTTTACAAACCCTCCATGAGTATAATTTTACTTTTGGAGGGGCTGCAATTTTCCAAATCTTGCTACCAGGATGATCCATTGCTAGAAGAGGAGGTAGTTCCAAGGTTGAATAACGAAGCAAAACTGATACGATATCCGCTTTTGACAGAATAATCATAGTCCATGGAATAATGCCACATAATCACTTTTTTTTTATTGGTGTCAGCCCGAGGGGTTCTATGGATAGTTGTTGCATCCTCCGAGCTAAACATTGCTCGAATAAATTCGACATCCCACTCTCCTATACAAGTCTTCAGCTCACAGACCCTCAAATTCAGAGGCATCAAAGGGGGATCGATAAGACGGAGAGAGCTACTCCTAGAGATCCAATTGTCGCGCACAATTTTTTGCGTGCTTTTGTGTTTCTCGAGGAGAGGTCCGTACCTTTTTTCATAGTCGGGTCTCCATTGTCTTTTTTGAAGATCGGGTCCGTGCCGCTTTCTCAGCGATCGAGACTTAACCTTTCTTACCGCACGGGATCTTCGTTACCTTTCCTAGGACTGGACTTTGTCAGTTTTTTTTCTTTTTTGTTTCTGTATTGGGCTAGTGTTGTTGTTTCTGTTTCCGAGATTATGCCATTGTACGAAGGGTCAGATTTGCTTTTGATTTATGGTCGAATAGACTTTATATACTAGAATTGGGTTGACATTCTGAGCCAGGCTCGAGTTGACTTTTGGACCAAGCTTTGTAGATATTTTAGGTTTGATCTTTGCGTTTTTTTTTTTCTTCTTATTATTTTAAATTAAAGCGTAATTTTTGTAGCTTAGTTTTTTTTTTTTCTTAATATATAACCAGAGCTAGAGCTGCACATGTCGCGTCGTCACTCGCGACACGACGCGTCGCGACGTGCACAGGAGGAATCGCGACGCGTCGCGACTTTTGCGGCAAAAGTCGCGATTCGTCGCGATTCTGGGCACGCGTCGCGACGCGTGGGATGGTGATCCGAAGTTTCGATCCGACGGCCAGGATCGTGCCACGTCATCGATCCGTGTGATGTGTTTGTTTGTGGCAATAATAACACGTTTTTCACCCGAAATTTATTACCCAACCACAATTTTTACCTACTTTATTCGAATTCAACCCTAAAATTTCAAATTTTTATTTTTTTTACCCACTATTATTCACCCACCACTATTATTCCATGTCAAAAACTTTTAAACATGTCACCATTCGAGTGTCGCCATACCGGCAAAAACATCTCCGATAAATTAATAGAATTATTCAATGATTGGGGTTTGCAAAATCGTATCATTTCTATTACGTTAGACAATGCCGCAAACAATAACGCCGCTATTACTATCTTAGAAAATAGTTTGCCCGGTTCTCCTTTTCGTAATATTTTACATCAAAAATGTGCTTGTCACATCATTAATTTAATTGCTAGAACGGGGGAACGAAATATTTCAGGGCACGTTGACAAAATACGCGGCGTTGTCGATTGGATCCGGCATTCTCAAACCGTTGTTAGGTGGAGACGATTTTGTAAAGAGCACAATCATAAAGCTAATAAGTTTGGTTTAGACAACAATACACGATGGAACTCTACATATCTAATGCTTTCAGTTGTTTGTAGACAGAGATTACCGTTAAGCGCTTTCCTCCTCACCGAACTAGAGGCCTCGGAGCGGATCACGGAGGCAGAATGGGAAATGGCCCAGAAATTCACCCAATTCCTCAAACCCTTTTACGCTGTTACTTTAAATTTTTCAAACCAAAGACAACCTTCCTTGAATCATGGTCTTTCGGGTCTTTACGAAATTACAAACACTTTTTCTGAATTCGCGAATGACCCTGTTATTTCGCCCATGATTGAGGGAATGGTTGCAAAATTCAAAAGTTATTGGGATCCACCCCCTTTTTCGTATTGTTTCGGTGCTATCTTGGATCCCCGTATTATGTTTACGTTCGGGCCTTTGATGTCAGCAATCGGGACAAACTTAGGGGTGGATTACACTGATTATATTAAGGTTGTTAATGAAGCTTTTTATGAACTTTACAGTGAATACGATCGGCGGTTCCCACAGTTCAACGTGGAGGCGGAGCAAAGGGCAGTTATGGAAAGCCCAACCAAGACCGGCCTAGCATTTGTCCGGAGACTGAAGCAAAGACTGGATCGCGGAGAAGCATCGGCATCCGGTACGCCACCGGCACGAGCGGAGGAAACGGACGGTGCCCCGCAAGAACTGAAGCGGTACTACGGCCTGCGGATCGACGAGGACTCCGTCGAGTTCGATGTGATTGGATGGTGGAAGAATCAACGGGAAAGATTCCCGATATTGGCGAGAATGGCGAGGGATATACTGTCCATCCCCATTTCCAGCGTTGCTTCGGAGAGCGCGTTCAGCTCGGCTCAGCATATAATCGACGACCGGAGGGCGTCAACAACTCCCACACACCTCGAGCAAGCGGTGGTGTTGAACGATTGGATGTTCCGCAACCCCACCATCGCCCAACGGACCGAGCCAACCGAGCTAGAGCTTATGACGCAAAGGTTTAACGACTGGTTCCCCGAGTGACGCAATGTAAACGCCAATATGATGTGCTCTTTCCTCTCTTGGTTTTATGTCCCTAAGGAGGGTTTTACGAGAGAGGTTTTAGTGAGGCATCTTGTAATATTTACACTGAATATTTACAACTTCTTCCACCATATTGTAATATTCACAATGAATAATACAACTTTTTTTTAATATCTTGTTTTATCATATTTACTTATTTGTTTTAGAATTTTAATAATTATTAATATGGTACACGTACATACTTATTAACATATATTACAACTTAAAAATTAACTTATTATTTAAAATTAATAATATGTTACGGGGTCATAATATACTAAAATATTAATTTTGAAATAAATAAAGTTTAAATAATAAGTTTACATAATTTAATACTTAAATTCGGATAAAAACTAATAAAATTAAACATTGGAAACAAAAAATAACTTTTGCCGCACCCTTTTTTTTGGTCCTTCCTCGCTAAATCGCGACCACGTCGCGACGCATCGCGACCAGGCACGCCACGACGCATCGCGACGTGTACAGTCGCGATTTTGGCGACTTTAGTCGCGATCGGTCGCGATTGCTCCATGTGCAGCTCTAACCAGAGCAGTAGCGGGGGAATCTGCTTAAGAATTAGGATTATTACATAATTAATATTATTCTTAAAATTTCTCATAATCTAAAAAATCTCAAGGAAATAGATTAAGAAAAAAAAAAGTTATCTGTCGGTGATAATTACATGTTTAGTGGATTTCGTTTTTCTGATAATGATTAAAGTCCTTAATTATTGAGGAGAAAAAAACAAAGAATTGATGACATACATAAAATTAAAAGAAGAACACTGTGTCGTACGTCAGCAAATTTTGCGTGAAGTGAGAGATCTCATGCAACTGTGCTGTCAAGACTGCCAAACAGAACAGATGCCAAAAATAAATGATGAGATAATAAATAAAATAACATTTGATTGAAAAAGTAAAATTAATTAGTTAATGATAATGCTTCGCACTTCGCAGTTCAGGTAGTAGTAGTACAGTACTATACTATTGCATGGTGTAAAATGTAAATGTCCAATATAATTATAAACTGCTGGATTTTTGTACTTCTTCTGTTCTTTATGCAAACGTAAGGACCGTCCAATGTTCTTCGAAGTTGATGATAATCAGTACGAATATATATAATATATACGCATGTATGAAATACAAGATACTATATCGTATGAATATGCATAGAATAGATGTCAATGAGTAGTCTATGGTTTAGAGTTGAGAAGCAATGGTAAATGGTCTAGGGCTAGAGAGGCTCTCAAATGTTCAGAGAAACGTGACGTTTTGATAATATTTAATGCCATGCTTTTTAAGAATGCCTCAATTTAACTAAAGAAACGTTAATATAATATGTACTTTAAAAAATTTAAGGGCGTTTTGGTTAAATTTGGTGTAGCGATCAAGGATAATGTCCAAAGATTTATCAAAATTTTGATCAACTGAAAATACAAATGGGTTTTGGATGATTTTAGCATCGTTTTTCTTTTCATTTTCATCCGCAGCAATTAATTTCACGCTAAAATTACTTATTATTATATAGTAAGAGATTTTCTTTATAATTTAATAATTTTGATAAAATTTGATTATCCTTGTAATTAATTAAATATTAAATAATTAATATTGAATGTACATTTAAATAATGAAAAAACACGCAATTGAAGGATAGATTACTTCTTACCACTTGTTCATGCCGAAAAATGTATCAAATATTGTAACGGTCTACGTCTGGATATTAAGCCGGGTGTCCATCTCTGTTTGTTGACTTTCCTAATTTTACATAGCTTATAAACATATTACATTTTTCATGTCACTATATTACATTTTGACTGGTGCATCTATTTTTTCTATTTTTTTTGTTTCAAATATTTTACATATTGTTTTTTCAAGTGGTGCCCGGGCATATACTAGTCCCTACGTAGCTCCACCATTTCTCATCATCTCAACTTCTATATTCGGGATTATGGTTCGTTCTTCACGTTCATCCTCTATGATTGTATTTGCAATATAATACAACTTTTTATTATATCATTCTATGTCTTTTCCAACACGCTTCTTGTTTCATTGCAAATAAATTTTTGGACGACGTTGATCGCGGATTGGGGTGAATATATATGTTCACTAAAATTAATCATGCAGAGTAAAAATAAATAATTGTTATCAAATGAGCATTTCAATATTATCTATAACAATGGAATGATATAACTCGAGTTGTATTAAAACATGAAAAATGTCACATTGTTAAGTCAACATACGAAGAATGCTTGAGCTCTTGTGCATGGTTAAGAGTTAAGACTTAAGATAACCCTTTGTTAAAGTATGTATCGTACTGCAATTTGTGGAGCCCATTATAGGTGGGTCGAAGAGACTTCGTAAGAGAAACTATCCCGAATAGCATGTCTTGTGTAAGCTTCTCAAGGAGAGGGGATATAACTTGATCATGCGATCAAAGATGCCTTACTTTGAGTTATACAAAGCCTAGATTGAAAAAATCTCTCTACTACTAGACAATGTTTTGAGAAGAGAGAAATGTTTTGCCACTTGCCAGTCGTGTGGAGGCTCTTGAAAAAGCCTTATTTATATCGGAACATGAGTTTAAAGGCGAGGCCGTAGATCGGGGACTATTATTATGTGTCTCCTAATTAAGCCAATACTTACGAGGGGTCTTAAAATTCAGTCAACGAGTACGAGAAGGTAATCGAAGGTTTAATATTGATAATTTATGTATTATTTAAAAGTTCAAACTATGAGGAAGGACATGTGACCCTCATGGTGATTGCATTAAATTTGATGACGCGAGGATGACGTGTATGGTGACATGTCGGATTACGTGGCGTCCATGTTGATGAGAAGCTGACCACGCAAACGTTGACTACTTCCGTTAGTCAAATATGGACGGAAATCATCTTTTGGTACTTATACCGCTATTAAATGAGGTTGGGGCTATGCCGCCCCAATTGAATAAAGGTTGAAGACTTATGCCGCTATTATCCGTTAATTCTACAAATAAGTTTTGCCACGGCAAGAAAATCTTGTAGCTAATTTGCATTTAATTTATTGTGTTTGGATTCCAAGTACCAGAGGACAAAAGACATCTTATATTCTTATGTAGGAGCATACTATCATAAAGTAAAAGAATAAAGAAAGGAAAAAAAAAAACCTAAAAAGCGAATAATAAAAGTAGTGAAAAAGATATTATAATTTGCATGAGCGAAATGGACAGGCTAGGCTAAAGAGGAGGCCTTAGCTCTGTGTTTGTATGTATGGTCATTTCCATAAGTAGCATTTCAGAGGGGACTATATACACACACTACTATGTATGTATATTCTGCTATAGAAAATTATATATTTTGTTCTTGTCAATTTGACTTTGACCGTATGGTGTGTTTGTGCGATGTTACCACCCAATACTTGAATAAGATGTATGAGATTATCTAGTCAAATAAATGTGAGACAAACTAAATGAATTTTACCTTTATGCCTTAATAATGTTCACTGTGAATCTTATGCCTCGGAGTGTATTTGATTCGCTATTTGTTTGTTAACATGTTTCGCCATATACGCAGAAATAATACTAATTTTTGCGGGACTTTTATCAGATATAAGCAGTCGACTCTCCTTCAAAACTTGAGTATTTACGCTTTCAATATCCACTAATTTTTTTTTCTTCTTTCAAAAAAAAAAAAAAATCCACTAAATTTTTTAGGTCAAATGTCTCTAGTTTTATGAACTCAGTGAAGGATCGGCTCTAGATTTCATGATACTATTACTAAGTCAAACAATATACTTAGTTATAAATTATCTTCCAATAACTTTCCTTTCATGTTTTCATATCCGGGTCATGGCTTTGTACAAAGTATGTCCAGTTGAACAAAACGACAACAAACATAAGAAATGATAACAAACGACCTGCAAGCCTGTAAACGACTAGAGCAGGAAAACGACAGAAAAACTAAAAACAGAAACTTAAGTTAGTCGTTAATTAAATAAAACAGGAAAAATATTGATTTCTTAATACGCGTGTTTGTTTTATTTTATTATTTTTAGGAGTTTTTCATGTCAAATCCGTCTTCAAAGTATTTAAATATTTTTATTTTGTTCTTAAGGTTGCACCTTATCATAATATGCCTAGCAACCGGAGTCTTTTATCTATGTTTTGTTCGGATTATTCTCCTTTTTTAGAAATTCTTGATGGCCGAATTTTGTTTGTGTCGAAATAGCGTTACTAGTAATCCGGTGAAGATCTTTTCCGGAACTAGTAATACTGGTTTCTAATGTTACCTAGAAATGGGTTAATCCGGAATGATTCTTTCTTTCTAACGTATTACCAACATTGGTTTTTTAAAGAACAATAGTCATTTATTTGTTACGGAATTGTTTATTATAGATTGAAGCCCACAAAATTTTACAGGAACGACATATCCAGGTCCTATGGCTCTGATTAAATTAATTTGACAAACTACAAAAATCAATTTAGCATGTAAATCTCAAACTCAAAATTAAGCAATGTAATTTTTAGCCATTTTACTCATAATATGACAATCTTAAAGGCATTAATATCATGTAACCTACTATATAGTAGTTTCCCTATTGCATTTACTTACTCCCTTTATCTCAAGTGAATATTTACAAATATCACCTGATGACGTGGCTGTGACGTGTCGGGTGACGTGGCAAAACATTCGGAAATCATCTATATTATTTTTACCGTCATTAAATGAATTTAAAGCTATGCCAGCCAGTTGACTAACCTCGCGATTAACCCTTTCTATAATATGCATTACTTTGATAATGTGAAGAGAAAAATATGAAGAATAGGTTGAAAATGCTTCGACAAAAATAAACAAAGGGAGCCCAATAAGAAAATAGAATATGGGCCATACTATATTTTAGCCTAAATGTTCTTTTCGATTGGCTGTCACCGTGCAATTTCTCACTGTCATTTATTACGATTTTGTTCAATTACGAGTTAAAGTATTGGTTTACATTAGGTTTCAGATGACTTAAAAAAAAAAAAAAAAAAACCATCTTATTTTTCTATTTTACGAAGTTTTGAATAATTTTTTTTAAAGTTTTTCGATAAGTTTTTATATGAAATAATAATAATAATAATAATAATAATAATAATAATAATAATAATTTATATTGTATAAATAAAACTTAAAAATAATATTTATATATAAATAAAGTTTAATAATTGTTGTGGCTAAAAATCGCTTGTTCCAACAGTCACGGTGCCGTACGATACGACACCGGTTTTAGAGTGTTTTCCGGTAAGCAATATGGGTTGTACGCTCCCGTTAATATCTTAGGTTAATGATTATCAGTTGTACAAAAATGGAGACATATTTAAGATGGCTACGACAACTATGAAAAATGCATCGAGATCCCTTTATTTCCATGGCTTAGTACTCGTAATCATGGAGAAATTACCAAGTGTGGTAAAACAATGGTCGAAAGTAGAAAATAGGAAAGAGAATGTTCTTGGAGTTGATGATTCTACTCATTTTGGGGTGGTGAACTTAGGGTTGTCCTAAATTGGCTATCCTTGGCATTTGTGTGTAATGTACTAGTCTATTTTATAGGTGGGTATATTGGGCCTCATGATGGGCTATGATTATAAGAATATGAATAGGAAACCCTATTTTAGTGGTCCCCTCAGAATCAGCTTCGTGATGACTTGGCGATTTGCGCAGAATGATGTCGGGATTTGGTGAGACAAGCTTCTTCGAGTGTGTCATTGCTCGCTGTTTGTCTTGAACGTGGTTGTCGTAGCCGTCTTAGACCGTCTTGGGACGAGCTAGCCCTTATTTAGTCTTACGCGTTGGATCAGGCTGAATCGTCGAAGGCTTGCGCTTTGAGCGAGCCTCCTCAATATTTCGGGCGAGTCTATCAGCGAAAATCTTGTCTGGGCCGCTTTCATCGTGGCCATGGCGGCTGGTTTGATGGGCCCGTTTCTTTTTGCGGACTCTCTCTCCTTTTTTAGGCCTTTTCCATGTCGACTTTAGTTGAGTCAGGAATCCTTTTTAGGAGAAGCCATTTCATCTAGGAATAAATTTCGACCCAGCAGCCAGCCCTCCATTTTTCTGAGTGTGAAACTCTCGGGAAAATTCTATCTGTTTGGCTCAGAAATAAATTTTTAAAAACCTTCGAGTGAGTTTCGTCTCTGTTTTTCTCGAGAAACCGCTAAAGTTTATCACTCTCCTTGGTTTTCACGCCTCTTATTTGACAAGTGTTACTACTTTCCACGTCACATATGTCTCATTATATGGTCCTAGCCCAACGGTCGCGATGTTCCCTATTTTCGAATTGCCTTGGGCAGTACAAGTATAAATTCTTCTCTTCCCGCTTCTTGGTTTCTTGAAAATGTCTTTTTCCGGCCCGCCTTCCTCCGATGGCGGCACCGGTGTCAGCTCTAACCACCATCAGCCGGAGAGTCCAGGGATTGCTCCTGGTGGTCCGCAAAATTCTTGTCATCGAACGGTGAGGATCCAATCTTATTTTTGAGTGCCCGGCATATCGTCAGTTCTTCCTAGTGTCTCCTCGCTTCCGTCCAGTGGGGGAGGGCCGACGAGCCCTTCTCCTCTATCGGTGGCAGTGGCCAATCTGTAATGCTCGATTAAAGATCCTCCTTTTCGGGTTAACATTATTGTCTCCACTTGGTCCCCAGCTCACCCAGTCAAGACCGACTGTGCTCGCTCAGGTCGATAAGTCATGGCGCCGTCGCTTCCTGCTTTGATCCCTATTGAATCGCCGAGGAGCCCGTCTGCCGAGGGTAGAAACGTTGTTCATGTCGCCCCCGTCGAGGGTGTACCCATAGGGACTGGACTTGGGGAGTAGGGTTCTTCCTCAAAGATTCCTGATTATCATCGTCTTGATAATTATTATCCAATTGTGTGTTCACATTGGATACTGAATTATTTTTTAATGATAAAAATCAAATGTAAAGATCCGGGAAAAAATAATTATTTTTAGGATTTCGTAAACCTGATAGGATAATAGGGAATCTAGGTGTGGGACTTTATTCTTGGTTAATTTTTTTTAAAAAAGTTTACCATACGCGTTTATGTGAACCTGATAAGAATTAATTTTGCGCAAAATTTTTATAACTCATGGGATTGTGCCTGTCCCAACAGGCCAGGTTCTACATCAATCCATTTTCGTGCATTAACATAAAAAAATTACGAGAAATAAAATAATGAGCCTAAGAAATTTTTACCGTGGTCTTTCTTTAATTTACCACCAATATTTATATAGTACTTTTTTTTACAATTGATATCAAAGTTGTTTTTATTTGGTTAGTACATCGTTGCCTATTACCGTTTTTATTATTGTTAACAAGTACGTTGATATTTGTAATTCAGGGAAACAATGTAGTTAAATATGAATTTAATTTTATAAATTCATTTAATTTTTATATTATTAGACTAATTAATGAGCGTGGAGTAATAATAGTTATTAAAACAGTAAAAATATTTGAACAAATGACTCCACATTTATTATTTTGTTATCTTCTTTTTTTTAGTAGCAATAATCAGCTTTAGATAAAAAACAAACGGGGCTTAAGTTTTTTAACTTCTCATGGAGGGTCTTTCTCTCTCTCTCATTGACTCATCTTCTTCTCCATGAAATATTACAGAGTGCAATGATGCTTCGGTTTTTCTTCAATGAAGACCACCAACTTCGAATTCCGTCCGCGGTGGAGGCCCTAGGCCGGCCCCTTGGTCGCCAACCCGAAGGCCCTTCACTTATTTATAACCCGATCAGAGTAATTGACACACTACTATTTTACCCATAGAATAAATGATCATATATATGCCTCATCATAATTAAGTTCGGCAGTGGGACGCCCTTAAAAGTTAAAGCCTATATGTATATAATATATATAGTATTCTCGAGCATAATTACAGCGTGCATTTGATCATAATTGTTGAGCATAAAACATAAAGCGGACAATAAGCGTCAAAACTTATGTGGGCACCATCTACTTGTGAACCATTCCCTCAAAAAGTGTCGAAAAGAATTGCATATAAAAAATACTCGAATACTCGGACAGTCACGATAAAAATACTCGAATTTTTTACTAATTGAAATAACAAAGGTTAAAAATAACAAAAGTATCATGGACAATAAATGTAAGGCAACATATTTTTTGTCTAATTTTTTTACTGAAATTTGTCAATCGTTTTAGCATAATGCTATTAAATCATACCTAAAAAACACATAAACTATGTGCTCATCTAACTACTTAGCATCTTTTCTTATTTGAAATCGACTGAAAAATCAGACAAAAAACATGTGGGTTCATATTTTAAACTTTAGATACTTTTACTGTTATTTTTTACTTTAGACCACTGCCTTTTCAATTAGTCAAATTTAAAATTCTCACACATGCACACACTATAGAATAGAATGGTGGTCCGACTCTATTTATAGCATTTGAATTTTTATTGATAACTAAACTTCGATACAAATATCCAATTATGGGCTTTTGATCGGGACGAGCTGGCTGTGCTATGAATAGCCGGACCCGACCCACAAAGAACGCGATGAGGTCGGTAATGATTAATCTTACCGGAAGGGGGGTTTATTTTAAGGCCGATAGTCGCATTTGGCATTTGCCATTATTAATATCTATTTAAATCAATTTATTAACCGAATATTTATATATGAAGATTATCTCGAAAGGATAAAATTGTCCCAATAAATCTTGAGGAGTAATTTTTCGAAGAGAGGTTTCCAAAGGGAAACTTCAGTTTGTATGCCCGGTAGAGCATGTGTTTTCAAAAAAGTACCCGAGTTTGTTAAATTACAAAACTATGCCCCCAACACACTTTTTGTCTTTACATAAACAGTTTTAAACACTTTTGAACACCTTAAAATATGCTCCAAAAACTGTTAATGTATACATAAACATTTTTTGTCTTTACATAAACACTTTTGGGGCATAATTTTATAATTTAACAAATTTGAGTACTTTTCTAAAAACACATGCTGTTCGGGTATACAAACTGAAGTTTCCCTTTCCAAATATGGAATAAAATAAATGACCAATAAATTATCAAGTTTCCTTGTAACTTCTTAAGTAGTCACTTGTATTTATCCCACGTTCCGATGTCTCACTCACTATATGTCTTTTTTTTGTATACATAATTGCACCGTTTTTCTTAGTGTAATATTTTCTTACTCAAGTTTTAATTAAATAAATATTACTATCAACCTCTCTTTCAGCAAATTCTCTGCTTTTCGACACCTTTTATAATATCCAAGTTTCACAAATAAAGCTAAAAGAACCTGTCTCCTCTCTTTCCATGACTTCTCCCATTTTTGTGGTAATACTGACACTCCAGCTCTGCGCCGTGGCACGCGCGCAGCTGCCGGGTACGTGGGAAACGGTGGTGGAGAATGCGGGTGTGGCATCCATGCACACGGCGGTGACGCGCCACAACACAGTGGTGCTCCTCGACCGGACCGACATTGGGCCCTCCGCCATTCACCTCGGCCGAGGCAACTGCCGCCGCGACCCGCACGATGCCGTTTCGAAGATCGACTGCTACGCGCACTCCACGCTGCTCGACCTCGCCACCAACAAGATCCGGCCGCTGAAAATCCTCACCGACACGTGGTGCTCATCCGGTCAGTTCCTCCCCGACGGCACGCTTCTCCAAACCGGTGGCGACTCCGACGGTTTGCGTAAGATCCGCAAATTCGACCCGTGCGCGCCTGAAGGCACGTGCGATTGGGTCGAGCTCGAAGACGTAGAGCTCGCTGATGGGAGATGGTACTCGACCAATCAGATCCTCCCAGATGGATCGGTGATCATCCTCGGTGGTAGAGGTGCAAACACCGTGGAGTTCTTCCCCCCGAGACGACATGGCGCCGTTTTGCTGCCGTTTCTAGCCGCTACCGAGGACGGCCAGATGGATAATTTGTACCCCTACGTTCACCTGTTGCCAAATGGCCGGCTTTTCATCTTTGCAAATGACAGGGCTGTGATGTACGACTACAATTCAGGCACGGTGGTGAAGCCATATCCGCCGTTGGATGGAGGGCCAAGGAACTACCCGTCGGCGGGATCATCGGTGATGCTTGCGCTCGAGGGGGATTTCTCAACAGCGGTGATCGTCGTCTGTGGTGGCGCAGAGTACGGTGCGTTCATTGCGAGGAGCGTTGACACCCCGGCACACGGTAGCTGTGGGCGAATCCGGGCCACAGACCCAGACCCGGTTTGGGAGACGGAGGCAATGGCATTCGGGAGGGTCATGGGCGACATGGTTATGCTCCCCACTGGCGAGGTTCTGATCGTCAATGGGGCTCAAAAGGGGACTCAGGGGTTCGGATTGGCATCTGACCCGTGTCTGCACCCACTTCTTTACCGCCCCGATGAGCCAGCCGGGTTACGGTTCATGACGCTGACGCCAAGCACTGTCCCAAGGATGTACCACTCCACCGCCAACTTACTGCCCGACGGTAGGGTTCTCATCGCCGGTAGCAACACCCACGTGTACTACAAGTACAAAGCAGAGTTTCCGACCGAGCTGCGGATAGAAGCATTTTCCCCGGAGTACTTATCCGCTGACCGGGCTAATCTCCGCCCCACAATTAATACTATCCCTGAGGAGCTGCGCTACGGAGAGGCTTTTGATGTGGTGGTATCCGTCCCACTGCCTATTGTCGGGGTAATAGCGCTGAATCTGGCAAGTGCCCCGTTCGCCACACACTCATTCTCGCAGGGGCAACGGCTGGTCAAGCTGGTTGTAACACCCGCCACACCCACTGCGACCGGAGAATATAAGTTCTCTTGCACTGCCCCACCGAGCAGCACGGTGGCGCCGCCGGGGTACTACATGGCTTTCGCGGTCAATCAAGGCGTACCTAGTGTCGCCCGTTGGATTCGCCTTGTTTCGTGATCAGGTAAATTAATTAATTGTCTATCTAATTACGTAAAAATGTGAATGTGATTAAAACGAATTCTTATTTGTATGGAATTGATATATAATTATGTAATTGTTAAGCATGATATATATCATATATAATTATAATGTACAAATAACAAAAGAAAAAAAGAATAATATTATTCTCGCCAGTGATCTTTTCGCCAATGTCCCTTCTCTGAAAAATGCCAATGAGTGAACAAAGGGTTTTTCTCAATGTATATGGGGATAGTCTTACTCTAACTCCTTGACAGATATTAGAGCACTAATTTTCGCCAGGGGATACATCAAGCACTCAAGAACCAAAAAATAAATAAATAAAAGAGCATAAAATATCTTCTTTTTAGAGGTCTAGAATATTAGCATTACATGTTTTAATTAAATTAAATGATATAAAGGCATCCTTTTCGTGATATATAATAAATCGACCGACAACTTGATTTGATTTTTTCTTTTAATAAATGTAGGATAGTTGCGGTCAAAGTATTCAAACTTATTTAAAAGAGCGCATCATATATTTTTGGCTAGCTAATTATCAATAAAGAATTGGAGCAGTATTGCTTGTTCAAAGAGAGTTCTTCGTTCTTCGTTCTTCGTTCTTCATCCCATTGAATCTACATCAGTTGGTATTAGAGTCGACCGTTTCTTGTCGTCGGTGATTCCGAAAAAATGGATCGTTCCCGATGCTACTGTAGATTGCGATTTTGTAAGACGAGAAGACCTCGGCGGGTTGTGCGCTCAAACGGAGATTATGAACCGTAGCTTGCACATTCTAATGCAAGAGCGAGCCGAACAACAACATCGAGGCGAATCCGAGACAGAGGATGACCGTGAAAATCTATTTGGGCGAATTCATGGTGGACATGGTCACACATTGCGTATAATCCCAGACATCGCACGATGGGAAACAACAATCAAGGTGGATATCTCGAAGATCCATGGAGGGGCACAGCTAGACAACTTTCTCGATTGACTTGTCGCGACCAAAGAGGTTCTCGACTTCAAGTACATTCCAGAAGATAGGCAAGTCTCGCTCGTTACTTAACGCTATGCTGGGGCCTAGTAGACAGAAAACAAAACTTAACGCTTACGCATTGACAAACCAAAGATCGTGGCTTGGGCTAAGCTCAAGAAACACATGAGAATGATCAATATCTCCCGTACAGCTACACTCGCATGCTCTATCACGATATCCAAAATTTATGTCAAGGTATGGAGATTGTTTCCAATTACACTACGACGTTCAGATTGCTCATCACTCGCAATGATTTACCGGAAACGGAGGAACAATTTACGTCCCAATGTATCGGTGGTTTGCGCACACAAATTCAAGATGTCATTAATTTATTAGAACCCGTCTCTGTCCCCAACGCGCAATAACGTAACAGTATCACAACGTATCCGGGTGAGTTTTTGTTTGGAATCTGGTATTGGGATTCCCGTATTTTATTACGATATTAATGATCGATCCGTCTGGGTAACATTTAAAAAATATTTAAAGCGGATAACTCGTTATCTCGTACAACGGATTGATCATCGAATAATTACTGGGATCTGATAAATTAACTAGAAATTTAATTTTCATAATTCATTATTAATAATCTAGTAAATGGGAAATAAATAAAGCAGTAAATGGTTGCATTTATTGACCCGATGCATAAGGCCGTACCTTAGGTATGACGACTTCTAGTTGCGTGTTTTAACTTGGGCAGGGCTTCGCTGGTTAGTGGGGAAACTCATGTGATCTTCCGGGATATTCTCCTGGACTCCTCGTACCAAAGCGTGGGCTTCGCCGGCAGGACGCAAAACTTTTAACTTATGGTTCTTTTGAAGCTTCTAAAGAAAAACGTCTCATTAAGCATAACCAGATAAGGAGATCAGAAGCTAAGAAAATTCACAGACGAGAGAGAGAGAGAGAGAGAGAGAGAGAGAGAGAGAGAGTTTTCTGCTCTGGCGAAATTGTGAAAAATGTGTAGAATGAGCCTCTTATTTATAGGCTAAGTTTGTAACTGAATTGGAGAAATTCCCTCCTTAATTTTCGAATCATATATAATTAAATATGATTAATTATTTCAATCCAATAGCCTAGATTAATTCTTATCTTAATCCAATGGATATAATTACTCAGGGATTTAATTAAATAAGAATGACTTGGTAAAATGAAAAACCAATCTTCTCTACTTATAATTAATTCGAATATATATAATTTAATTAGAATTATATTATCTAGGACCAACGATTGAGATTAAATCTTAATCCGATCCAATGGACCAAACAGATTCAGGATAAATACAAACCCTAAACTTGATTACCAAGTTACAATTTTTTTATTTTCTTTTATCCATATATTCAAAAATATATATTTAATATATATTTATTAATTTTCACTCCCACGGTAAAGATTAAATATTAAACCGATCCAACAGATACAATTAATTAGGCTGAATTCAAAAACCCTATGCTTGGTCACTAAGCCATTAATTTCGAATTAGGGTTAGGGTAAAAATTAATTTTCTTCATCAATGGTTGATATTAAACCCTAACCGATCCAATGTATTAAATTAATTTTAGAATTTTTCTCAAATACATAAACATTAGGTACTTATGCCGCAGTTACAAAAAAGACCAAGTCAATTTCATGGGAATGTGATAATGTTCCACATTCTTTGGCTGCCATCGATTTACACATGTATATATAAAAATAAATAAATATTTATATATTTAATTATCAATATAAATTATTAACTATTAATAAAGATATGAATAATTGAATCCAAATAATTAAAGGAAATTGTACGACATGACCAATTTTGTGTGAAACCTTCTAAGAAATGCCCATATGTGAGAGTAAAAAATACAAACAATGAGCAGTTTTTTCAAAGGTTTGACACAAAATGAGATTTTTCGTTCATTTAACCATTTAAATTATATATATTGCCATTGATCTCAATATTACACATTTTAATGTCATAGTGCAACACCAGCATTTAAATTCGTGACACGTGATTAAATTTCATAGTTTACCGAAACAATCACTAACTTAAAAATTGTCTAAATCACAAACAATATGTCGAAACAACTAGGTTCCCAAAAGTAAAGTTTCTTAGAATTTAATTTCCAAAAAGTTTCATGTTGATGAAAAATCCAATTTCGACTTTATTTTGTCAGCTAATTTTGATTACCAAGACATGGTACTTTTTCCATGCTACTGATAAAACTATCTGATGTCTAACCCAAAAATCTAGTTTTATGAGTCATGTTAAATGATTAAACATCTCAAAATATTCTTATCACGTATGTATCATCCGCTATGAAGTTATTCTGGGGAACATGGACCCGTATCACTGAAGCTCGAACGAACCGTTAATGGTTCGTCACACCCCGGTGTTGTTCCTCTATAAACCCGAGGCTGCACTCTCTAGTGATATAATATATATTGTTCCCGTTAGAGCAATGTGTCCATTGATACAATCAAATTCAGAATTTTGATGTTTCACTTGATGATCCAAACATGAGCCAGCAGTATTTACCATTTTGCCCATCACTGCATTTTCCTCCTTAACGCAGTCAGTATTATTGTGAGTAATCCACTTACGGTTTTGACAAATAAGTTGCACACGGGCACCTCTCACATCTCACCACCAATTGTTTAGGGAATCATCTTGACTCTGAAGTAAGATGTGTGATGCCCATGTCAATGACCAAGCTACCCTTACCTTTTCGCTATCATGTTCCCAAATTGGAAGAATTGGGAACGACAACAAAGTTTGTTCTTCGACATTTAAATCAAAGGAAAATCAAGTCAACAGTTAATGCTAAAGATCACCCAGAACTTAGATCAAATATCCATTTAATCATCTAGTAGTGACTCAATTCCAAGTTATCAGTGACGGTCTTATATTATAACTTCCAGAGTTTTACAGGTCCAGTCTCCAGAGTTTAAATCAAGTCTAGTCCAGTATGAAGCCACTTCATACTTAATGCACTTGTAGTGAGTGTGACACACACTTAATACAGAATATGATTATATCACTTAGTCACATTAATAACTTTATTCTATTAATGGGCTCCCACTCAGTTAATCAAGTCACATACATTTTAAGTTCATTTATTATGCTTATCACTTCTTCCTCACATTGACTTGGTTGTGATAATAATAACATAGCTCCATCCTTTATGAACTATGGAATAAACATTATATTTTGCTCTACCAGAAACTATAATAAGATTAACATAATAAGAACCATCTTTATTCAACAACTTGTCATAATCTTTTTACAAATAGGATAAAATATCTTGTTTAAGGAAACACATGTCGATCTGTTTTTTCACTGGCTCTACGTACAGAGACAAGATACTTTACTATGTGGTGACTATGAATGCAAGTCATTTGTTATTAGGACGACTATGGCGATTCAATCTGAACAAAAGTCA
Organism: Parietaria judaica; assembly: GCA_954871525.1. Taxonomy (NCBI): domain Eukaryota; kingdom Viridiplantae; phylum Streptophyta; class Magnoliopsida; order Rosales; family Urticaceae; genus Parietaria; species Parietaria judaica. Next base: position 9,009,210 of record OX940868.1, read on the forward strand.
TGACGGTCATGCTAAAACATACACGTTTTAATTTGTCTGGAAAAAAACCTTGAAGGTCCCTTCTTATCTGCCCGCACAACCTGCCCACCGCACATCGCCTAGCTTGCTCAACAGTGCAAAATTTGAAACAACCATTACCGAGTTTGACATGGTATTTTTTTTATCGTCACAACCCCGACGCGCCCACTGTCGTCCCCGAGTAGGTCCAGCCCCTCTTGGCCAAATTCCCGATCTTTTTCCCGTCGAAGAACCGTCCACCTATTCGCTAGATTCAACACCAAATTGACTTCGTCCCAAGTTCTAAACTTTTAAACCGAGCCAACTACCGCATGAGCCCGGTGGAGGACGAAGAGTTACGTCGCTAAGTAAAGGAACATCTGCCAAAGGTCATATTCATGAGAGCCTTAGCCAGTGCGTTTTTCCCAGCTCTTCTCACACCAAAAAAGACGGCTTGTGGCATATGTGCATTGACAGTCGTGCTATCAACAAAGTCATGGTGCATTACCGTTTTTCTATTCCACGTCTCGATGACCTACTCGATTAATTGAACTTAGCCCGTGTCTTTAGCACGCTAGACCTCAAGAATGGTTATCATCAAATCCATATTCGATCAGGTGATGAAAGGAAGACGACTTTGAAGACGAGTGATGGCCTTTACGAGTGGTTAGTTATGCCAATCAAACTCTCCAATGCTACGAGTAAGTTTATACACGTTATGAATCACGCGCTACGCCCGTTCATAGGGGAATTCGTCATTTCCAATTTTACGATGTATTAATCTATAACGCTAATCATGCAGATCACTTACGTCACATTCCGGAGGTGCTACCTATTTATAGTAATCACGCCTTTTATGTAGGTGCCCAAAAATTTTCTTTCGTCACACATAAGGTGACATTTTTTGGCTATACTATCACCGTCGAGGGGCTCTCTACTGAACCCTCAAAGATTCATGATGTTGCGTCATGGCCACGCCTGTCCACGATCCCCGAGGTACGAAGCTTTCATGGCCTTGCATCATGTTATTGGCGATTTGTTCCTCATTTTAGCTACAGTAAGGCACATATTACAACATGAATCAAAAGTGGTCGGTTTCATTGGAATCCAAAAGCCATAAAAAGGTTTAATTTGTTCAAGGAAAAATTGACTACCACATCGATTCTTGTACTACCCGACTATGATCAACCGTTCCTCCTCCATTATTACGCGTATAAGGTCGGAATTGGGGCTATTTTGAGTCAAGGTTCTTGTCCCATTGCGCATGTTAGCGAAAAACTCACCGGTTTCAAGTGTCGTTTAGGCTATTCAACATTGGGGGAATTATCTTTTTCATAATGGGTTTGTACTCTTTAGCGACCACAATGCACTTAAGGACATCGGCTCCCAAGATAAAGTGTTGGCTCGTCATACAATGTGGATTGGTTTTCTACAAAGATTCACATTCACTATAAAACAAAAATCTAGAGTCCTTACCTGCGTCACTGATGACCTTAGCCGTCGCCACACACTCTTAACCTAAACTTAACCTAACGTTGTCGCACATGTCATCTTGCTATGGGAAAATCTAAAAACGACGAGTTATACTTACCTCTTTCGATTCTGACTCAATATTGGGTCTATCTTAGCATGGATTTTGTACTCGGGTTACTACGCACTCAACGAGGAGATGATTCTGTTTTTGTGGTCATGGATCTTTTCTAAAAACTGGTTCATTTTTTATTAGAAATGAAAAAAAAAACTAAATCTAATGCTAGCAATGTGGAAAATTTGTATTACGGTGAGGTATACAATCTACATGGTCTCCGAACGTATATCGTCTCTGATCGAGACACACTTTTGGCAAAACTTGTGGCGCCTTGTGAACACGAATCTCAACCCAATAATGCGTATCACCTAAAAACCAATAGAAAACTCCAGACCACAAAAGAAAAAAAAAACACAACAAATCTTGAAGCTAGCACCCTCTGCTTCAAACAGCTCGCGGACACGAAGCGGCGCGTCCTGGACTTTGAAGTCAGGCACGTTGTTTAGGCTGTCTTAACCAAGGAGCGCGTGCCAACACATGAATTTAATAAACTCAAACCAAAGACCATTGGTCAGTGAAAGTCATCGAGAAAATAAACTCAAATGGCTACCGCCTCTGACTGCGGAGCCACATCCGCACTCATGAGGTTTTCAACGTCTAGCACGTCCATCTTTAAACCGGCCATAACTCCGACGACGATGCGGCACCGAATTTGAGGATCTCGACCAGCCGGAGGAGAATGATGCCAACGTTATTGCGCTCCTTCATGGATGCTCGAGACCGGAAATAACGTAGTTAGATGATCCCATGAGATTCATGCACACTTCCAACCAGCCATGCACATAAGTATTATTTGCTTGCTTTTAATACCTTTTATTTGTGCTATATTGTAGTTAATTATATATCGTAGTTAATTATGTCTTGTGTTGCCTTTGTTATTGTCATTTCCATTACTGAATCTAGACACTTTCTTCCTCATATGTGAGATAGGAATTTTTTTTTGGCTAGCTGATTATCAATAAAGAATTAGAGTAGTCTTTCTTAGGCCCTGTTTGTTTACATTAAGATTAAGACGTCTGAATCTTAATGCATATCTGAACAATAAGATGTTGTATCTGAATGAGTAATAATTAAGACTATTTGTTTTTTAAGATCTGAATGCAATTTTTATTTGAAACATTTTTTATATATGTTAAAATTTATATATTTTTATTATAAAATTAACATCTTATACTGCCTAGCTATAAGTTAAATAATTAATATAAGAATAATTATTTAACTATATTATTAGTAGCATATATATGTATGAAACAAATTGTCAATATTTAATACGATATTATTTTTGTATTTATTTTCTATATAATTTACATACTGTACATGAAAAAACATACACATATAAATATTATTGAACAGTTTGATAAAAAATATGTCAATAATTTAATTTAATTTAATTTTGGACTAAATTAATATATTTATATTTTTCTAATTTTCATTTTTTAATACTGTTTATAAATATGAAGCTTAATGTTATATTTATTGTAACCTAATTAACATTATTATATCATGAAATATATATTTTAAATCCAATAATATTTATCATAATCTTTAATTTTAATTATTTTATTATATGTCATATTTTTTTTTAAAAAAAAAGCGTCAAAAATATATCGTTCAACCTGTCATTTGAATCCTCTCGTCGAAAGCTTTCCAATAATATTTTTTATGAGTGAATCCGAGTTTCGGATAAAAAGTTATGGGTGAATGAGGCAAATGCCCATTTATGGCTCAAAGTTTTAAAAAAATCCCATTTCTAAATATGGTAAACATAACCACCTCCAAATTGAAATGTGGACTAAATTGCCCTTCTAATATCACGATTAATTATTATGCTTCGTTTTATTTATTTAATTAAATTTTTAAAAAATTCCTTAAATGTAGCAAAAAGAGAAACTAATATCCCCTATTAATTAGTAATATCTTGGATAATATTTTACAAATCACGTTGACCATTAAATATGAATCTGTTTTTCCCTATTAATTAGTTTACAATTTATTTGAATTTTTGGTTTTTATTCCGCCATTTTTTTAACAAAAAAAATTCAAATCAATTGTTATTTCGTCATTTTTAGCTAGTATTTAGAATTCATATTTGTTTCCTATTTATAAGGATTATAACGTTTTTATATGTTAATAAAATTTTCAAAATCAATTACAAAATTTCAAACATTATATATCGATATATTTAAACTGTAAATATATATACGAAATTTAAACTGTAAATATAGATATAATCGATATATTTAAACTGTAAATATATATACAAAATTTAAACTGTAAATAGATATGCGAAATTTAAACCGTAAATATAATCACAAAATATATTTAAACTGTAAATATATATACGAAATTTAAATTTTAAATATAATTACAAAGCTGTAAATATATATTTCAATACCAAAACTGTAAATATATATATATCGATATATATACAAATACCAAACATATATTTAAAATGTAAATATATATACGAAAACTTTATTAACCTGTAAAAACTGCATATATTTTTACGAAAAATATTACCACTGCAAAATCGTGTATAACCCCTACAAAATTGTGTAAATCCATTTACACAATTTTGTAAATGCATTTACAAATCGTGTAAATCCTTTACAATATCGTGTAAATTCATTTAACACTCCAAGAAATATTCCAATCCAAGATCTTGTAAAACGATTTACAAAATTAAAAAATCTTACCGTGTTTGATCCGGCGACCGAGAGACGGCGAACAAAATGAGAATGACGGAGGGTGACCGCGACGGAGAGTGATGTAGGAAGGATGCGTGACGGAGGACGACCGCGACGAAGAGCGTCAAAGGAAGGAGGCACGATGAAGGGCGACGGAGGAACGAGGCGCGACGGAGGGCGACCGCGACGGAGGCCACGGTCGCCGACTCGGCCGCTGAAGACACGCCCGAAGGAGAGAAAGAGAGAGATTAGAGAGAGAGGGAGAATAGAGCAGACGTGTGTGTGTGTGAGAGAGAGAGATGAGAGAGAGAGAGATAGATAGAGAGAGAGAGAGAGAGGGAGAATAGAGCATACGTGAGAGAGGGAGGGATGGGAGAAGAGAGAGAACATGAGAGAGAAAGAGGGAAAGAAGAAAAAAAAGATTTAGTTTTTGGGTCAAAGTAACAAAATTAAATGATAATCTAATTAATAGGGAAAGTTTTCAACCAAAATTTTAGGATAAATTAATTTCGAAAATTAAAATATATAATAAATAATTAAATACAAAAATAAATAAATATAATTAAAACCAGGGTTAATATGGTCCAAAATATTTTTAAAATGGGTATAAATGAATTGTTTGAAAGTATGAGCATTTCCCTCAAACCTTAGGTGTTTTTTTGGGCCTTTCATGAGTTTTTCTAAAAGTTATTTGGTTTTGAAATTTAAATTTTAATGTAAAAGCGAATGAAAGAAAAATAAAAAATGAGTACACGGATAAAATGAGGAAAAGAGGAGAGATAAGTGAGTGAAAATATAATACAATTAATGAAGAGAGAGAATCTTAATGGTAATAAGTTGGTTTTTGAGGTCTGACCGAATAAGATGGTATTAATATGTTATAAGAGATATTAAGTACTTAATGAAAATAAAAAACAAACACACTTAATGAGTAGAAATCTGAATGGTTAAGATTAAGACCCCTAATAAGTGCAAACAAACATAGCCTTATTCAGAGAGAGTTCTTCGTTCTTCATCCCTTGGAATCTACATCACCATTTAAGTGTCGGGATTTTCACGGAGGGAGTACTGAATGGTCAATCCCATGCGATTTATGAAAAGACACTAGAGACGATGCTAATATCGTGAATTAAGATTCAAAGTATATATTCTTGTAATACCTAGGCAATTTTGTGTGTGTTTTCAAAAATATTTTTTATTTTTATTTTTAAAAAGTGAAAAATAAAAATATAAAACGTGCTTGTTTAGTTTTTTTAATAAAATATTTTTACAATCGTCTTTTAATATTGAAACTTTTACAAATGAAAAAAATATATTAAATTAGCATTTTAAACTCATCTCTCTCTACGTACCCGTAATCTTTGTTTATATTTATTATTTTGATTTCTCTCTCTTAATTTTTATATTTATTAATATCTTTTTTCCTTTCTCTCTTTATTTTTAAGAATGAAACATAAAATCTAACCAACACGTTTCATAAATATATTCTTATAATTGACTACATAACAAACAATGACGAAATTCAATGAAGATAATTGTTCAAGAGAAAGGGTTTACGGCGATTTATGAGTCTCTTGGCGACCCATAATGGCTCACCATCAAAACAAAATTAAAAGCTCATTTACTTGGCGCATTGCAGACAAGGAAATCGAAGCAAAATTGGACGAACTCTATAAGTTGTAGCTCCAAGAAAAGATTATGGGGCTGGACAAGATAGAAAGTAGTCAAGTACATACATATATGCATATATGTATAGAGAAAACACTTACTCATCTCTCTCAGTTATAATCTCTCATCTGTGCAGTTTTCTATCCTTTTTACTTGTATCTTTTGTACTTACATATCTATACATAATAGAAGACAAATCCATCAAAATGGGGCGGAACTCTTAGAAAAGTCCACGTGTCTCATATTTTTTTCGCCTTCTACTTATGTTCGTCGCCGACCATCCGAGCTAACTTTAACGAGAGCTACCGATCTCTTATTTGATTCAAGTTATGTTTAAAAAGAGCCACCGATCCAACTTTAAAAATAAATTAAAGCGGAGTTTCAACGTGTCTCTCCATGAATGGAAGGTCATTTTTTACATCAACAAGGCCTAGTTTGTTTATTGATGTAACGACCAAGGTTCTTCATGTCGTTTTCCATGCCGTTTCGATCTTTTCATTTTACGGGTATTCTGCATGCCGACGGGAAAAAAGGGCATGCTACATGCCGCATATATCGCATGAATTTCACGGGCATACCATATACCAACGAAATTATCAACGAAAATTATGAAAAATAATTTTGAGTATTTAGGCAAGATTTTTATATAAGTTCAAAATAAACTTATTTATCACCATAAAACATAGATATTTAAAAATCTACACTAATAATAAGACATCATATTGATAGGTTATAGTTGTCTTTGTATAAAAATAGAGTTATTCGTAAAGAAAATATAAATTTAAGGTTATAATAATTAAAATTAAGACATTATATTGATAGATTATAGTTGTTCACGGGCATGGTGCTTGCTGATGGCATGCTGTAACTCTCAAAAAACACGCATACTGGAGGCATGCTTAGGTATATAAAACCATGACGTAAAAAATGATCGTTTTCTTCTTCACGTCAGATTCGAGTAATTAAATTAGTATATCCTTAAGGTGGCGATATTAAGACTAAGTATATAAATAATAGGGAAATTTGGGGCAAAAATAATCGAAGTCACTAAATTCTTCCAAATAAATCACTACCGTCTATTTTTTGCAGCGAAAATCATCGAAGTCACTAAATTCTTGCAAATAAATCACTACCATCTTTTTTTTTAGGTGAAAGTCATTAACGTCATCAATTATTTGTAGATAAGTCACTAAAGTTTATTTTTTGCGACAAAAATCATCAAAGTCACTAAATTGTTGCAGATAAATCACTAACGTTTATTTTTTTGCGCCAAAAGTCATTAACGTCAGCACGGGCGAAGCCATGAATTGTCGAGGGGGGGGGGGGGGGGATTATCATACTAAATTTTGAAAATAAAATGATATTAGAATGCGGAACATAAATTACAATATTAATTGTTTTCTACGAGTTTTCGTGCTCTAAATAAATTCATAAGTGGGCTCGTCTCTGATTTCATAAAAAAAATCCTTCTGAATGTATGTAAATAAAAAATCATTTAGTCTGTCGTCTCCCATTTTGTTTCATAGATCACTTTTACAAACTTTATAGAAGAAAACGATATCTCAACTGAAGTTGTAGCAATTTGTAAAGTGAAAGCCAACGTCAAGAGCTGATAAACTAACGGAAAGACTTTTTCTTTTCCCGTCTCAACCATTATCCATGTAGGTCGCCAATTTTTTTCTATTCCACAAAAGTAATCATCTGAACGAACATGCTCCATGTAATTTTGAAGTTGACCTTCGGAGCGTGCTCCTAATTTAGTTCCAGAGTGTGTTCGGCTAGAATGTCAACTTCAAAATTACATAGAGCATGTTCGTTCAGATAATTACTTTCGTGGGATAGAAAAAATTGGCGACCTTACACGGATAAAGGTTGAGACGGGAAAGAGAAAGTCTTTCATTTAGTTTATCGGCTCTTAACGTTGGCTTTCACTTTACTTATTGCTACGACTTCAGTTCAGAGATCATTTTCTTCTATGAAGTTTGTGAATATTGATCTACGCAACAAAATGGGAGAGGACTGACCAAATGATATTTTATTTACATACATTGAGAAAGATGTTTTCAATAAAAACATGACGAGCCAATTATCTGCAAAACTTTAGTGACTTTGATGATTTTCGCCACAAAAAATAAATGTTAGTGACTTATCTGCAAAAAATTGATGACGTTAATGACTTTCGCCGCAGAAAATAGACGGTAGTGATTTATTTGCAAAAATTTAGTGACTTCGATAAATTTCGCCGCAAATTTCCATAAATAATACTTTAAATCTTTAAACATCACTAGTCACATTCAATAAAGGTTTAAAATGCTGCTTGCCGATGTCGTTTCACATTTTCCGTTTTATAGATATATCGCTTGCTGATGGATATGTCGATGGGCAAATCGTAAAAAAAGGGCATGCTGCATGCCGCATATACCGCTTTTTTTGCATGGGCATACCGCATGCCGATGGGTTTTTCGATGGATATTTTGCAAAAAAATATTTGAATATTTAAGAAAGATATTTATATCGGTTCAAAACGACATATTTAATAAATACAAGACATAATTGTATACAACAAAACACATTTGTAACTTAAATATTTACATGAAATGTATAATATTAAGTTACTTTATTAGTTGAGGTTGAATTATATAATATTAAGTCAAATAATTATGTGAAGTGAATATGTATGTTAAATAAGTGTGTAATGTTAAGTGAATATGCATGTTAATTGTATATGTATGTTAACAAATTTAATATTAGTTGAAGTGTATAATATTAAATGAATATGTATATTATGTGTATATGTATGTTAGGTGAATTTAATATATATGTTAAGTGTATAATATTATTTGAAGAGTATAATATTAAGTTAAATTATTAGGTGAAGTGTATGTGTATGTTAAGTGTGAATATCTGATATTAGTTGAATAATAAAAAGTCCCACATTGATAGATGACAAGAGTTTGGTGATATTTATATACCAAATATTAGAGCCAAGGGCTTGGGTCCTTTAGGTCATAGGATTTTGTGGATTGGGGAGGACTCACTCAAATGTTCCACCACACGCGCGCGCCGCCGCCCGCCAGACGTGGCGTGGTGGGGTCGGGTGCTCTTGTATGAGTATAATTGGTATTTTTGCCAAAAACGATATTCCAACAACGTGTCCATGCGATTTTCGCGAAAAATGATAAAAATCCAACGAAACTGTACAGTCAGATTACTTATTATAGTTAGGTTACGAATACGATTACCAAACACAGCGTGATAGCAATAAATAACACACACGATATTTTGGTAACGCAGTTCGATACCTATCTACTTCTGCGGGGAACTCACCCAGATTAATCACAAAAATTGTTTACAAGCACCAATTATAAACGATAGTAAAATAACTGAAAGAAAGGGCTCCCTCTAAAGATATAGCTTATATAACAGCTTGGTCTTGAAACGGTGATGGAGTCCCGACTTGTGACGGTGGTCACTTCCCTCCTAGAAGTCGGACTCAGCATGATCCCCTTGCTATTTGTCGACGTTAGAAGTCTGGTTCTCAATAACGCAGTTAACGCCTCTCTCGAGGTAGGATGATCGATGATATAAACACCGTGCTGTGTAAGCTGATAACCTTGATAAAAGTGAGCGCAAGGCTATTCTCTGGAAGGTCTGAAGATAAACTTAGACACATTCTTCATATATATATCAACCCTAGATGCGTCCTAAGATTATGCGATTGCCAAAAAGAAGTTCCACAATCCATGTAACTTACTCATAACCGTAGGGAGACACTCTTGACATCCATTAGATGAAGTTGGAAGTTGAGACTGAATGAAATAGCAAGAAGAAGTCGAATGGATTCAAGGCGAGCCACAGGTGCAAAGGTTTCATCGAAATCCACACCTTCAACCTGGATGTATCCTTGAGCAACAAGACGAGCTTTGTTTTTTTATAACATTGCCATCAGCATCGGTCTTGTTCTTGAATATCCATTTTGTTCCAATGACATTTACACCATTTGGTCGTTCCACTACATGGCGTTTATCCAATATTCGTCAGTTAGGCTGCAGTCACATTCTTTGGCTCTAGTTTAGAAGTGAAACAGGAGAGACCATCCAAATCTCGATAATTAGGTCTATCATTGTTCCTGGTTCTTCTATGCTCAGATGCTTCTCCAATGATCTGATTTTAATGATGATTTTTGTTGATTCTGGATGGACGTCTAGTGGAATTGTTGTTGGTGGTCTCTTCAGATTCTAAATCACAGCCGTTAAACTCTTGACTGGTAGTACAAGCATCAGAGGCTGCAACTGCAACTGGAGCTGGAGTTGTGCCAGTAGTTGGATGAGTTGTTTCATCACAAGCTGTAGTTGTGACTGGAGTTTTCATGACAAGGTCTTCAGTAGACTAAGCTATAGAAGAGTTAGTCAATCCTTGAATCTGAGTGTCCTCAATGCTATCGTCAACCATGAGATTTATAGATTCTATGATAACTCGAGTTCTCTTATTGTAGACTCGATATGCTCGACTATTTGGTGAATATCCAAGAAACGTGCCTTCATTACTTTTAGCTTCGAACTTTTTAACATGAGTTCAATCGTTGAGAATGTAGCATTCCAAATATGTGAAAGTATGAGATACCAGGTTTCTTCCCATTCCAGATTTCATAAGGAGTCTGTTCAGTCTTCGGTCGAGAGTATACTCTGTTTATAGTATGGCAAGCTGTGTTTACAGGTTCATCCCACCACTTAGGATTCAGATATTTGGCATTCATCATGACTCTAGCCACCTCTTGTAGAGTTGTATTCTACCTTTCATCTATGTCAATCTGATGATGAGTTATGGGAGCTGAGAACTCGTAGAGAATTCCTTGGGCCTCACAGAAATCTGAAAAAGACTGGATCTCGAATTCCTTCCCATGATCACTTCTGATTCTGATGATCTTTTTGATAGATTCTCCCTTTTCAGCTTGAACCCTCATATACAAAGTTTGGAAAACACTGAAAGTCTTTGATTTGTCAGTTAGAAATCTGAACCACGTGAATCTCGAGTAGTCATCAACACACACAAAGATATACATTTTTCCACCATTGCTAGTGATCCGAGTGGGGCCTATTAGATCCATGTGAAGAAGTTCAAAAATACGACTGGTTGTGACATTCTGGACAACTTTGTGAGATGACTTGTGTTGTTTACCTAGTTGACATGGTCCACACACGTGATCATGTTTCTTGTGAAGAATGGGAAGTCCTCTGTCGGCTTCCACTTTAGCAAGATTAAACATCCGACGATCATTTATGTGGCCAAGTTTGGCATGCCACTTTGTCCAGGTATCCAACATATTTCTTAGGCAGGTAATGTTCTTTGTCAGAAGGTAGCAATTATCTGAAGATCTGTAGCCTTCCATAACCACTTCTCTACTTTTGACATCAATCACTGAGTAGTAATCCATCGTAAAGAGAACATCATTACCATAATCACATAAGTGACTTACTCAGAAGATTTTCCTTTTAAGCTTCCACTAACAAGACATCTTGCACTTCTTTTAATCCAGTGGATTCAAGATCTCTTTTTCCAAGAACTAGACCGCGTTGTCGATCACCAAAAGTGACTTTTCCATCTCGACATTCTCGATAGTTCTTAAGAAGGTGTCTGCGTCTAGTCATGTGTCTTGAGCATCCACTATCGAAATACTAAGCATCATCAAGAGGAGATCTCAACAATTTGCGAGCCATGAGGCACATGAAACTGCGTCTGGGGACCCATAAGGCATTTGAAGAGCTTCATGCATTGAGCGTCATTATGGCCACGAGAAAAACAGAACTCACAACTGAATTCCTTGAGTGGAGTGGAAGTCTTGATACGAGTAGTAATAAGAGGACTGTGTTTCTTATTGAAATTAGTCAAAGAGGACACGACTCTAGACATTGAATGACGATAGTTGCTCTTGAGACTTGGCTGAACTGTCTTAGAGATACTCCATTGAGCTCCAGCTTTGACAAAGACTGTACTTGGGGCTGAGGTACCACTTGCTTATTTAGAGAATCCCAAGCCTGATCGATTTCCTGTCTGTTGACTTTCATGAAGAATTTTATCTAGCTTGGACTTCCCTGAATTAAACTTCTTCATGGTAGAGATAAGTTCGGAAATTTTATGGTCTTGCTCTGTCAGTTTAGCTATAGATGTGGCCAGTGACTGTTTGTAATGAGTAATCTATTCAGCTTGAGTTTCGCTAAGTTGATGAAGATTGTTGACCTCTGTAGTAAGGGTCTCCTTTTCAAACCTGAGAAGATGGTTAACTTTAATCAAACTATTGTTCAGTTCACTAACCTCTTAGATTTCTCCATGAGTGTTTGATACTGTTCATCAAGGATGGCAGCTATAGCTTCATCATCATCACATCGTCATTTGGAATAGTTTTTAGTAAGATCCACATTCCCATCAAGTACGTCTTCAAGAGGAGTAAGAGTTGCAGTAAATGCGACATAGTGACTCACTCCTCCTCCTTCATACTCTTCATCCTCAGATTCGTCATTAGAAAATGTGGAGTTGTATGACTTGGAGCGTTGTTTTTTCTGAGTGTTGGCACACTGAGATTGAACATGTCCATATGAACCACATTCTTGGCACTTCTTCTCACGATTGGATGTGTTGTAGCATTCAGCTTGAATATGACCATATCCCTCATATTCTCTGCACTTAATTCCAAGTGGTGTTGAGCGATCTCCACCTACAGTCTTGTCATAATTATTGCAAAAAATTTCAGAGCTGTAGTTCGGATTAGAGCTACTTCCCTGCGTGTAGGAGGGACGCTTTTGGAATTTTTTCAGCATCCTATCAAAGTTTTTGGTAAGCAGTGTCAGGTCATCTACAATTTGTTTACATTGAGACGATAAGGTACTGATTGGTGTCCTCCTGGAGAGATCTTCAATTTAGCTTTTGAAAGCAACTCCTCCTGCTGCACCTTTTTCTTCGTCAGTCAAGTTCATCTCATAGGATTGAAGGAAGCCAATGAGTTGATCAAGCTTGATAGTCTTCACGTCTTTAACTTCCTCAATGGCTGCAATCTTCGGTCGAAATCTCTTGGCGAGAGATCTAAGGGTCTTTCTGACGAGATTGAGTTTGGTGTAGGGTTTTCCCAGTTGATGAGCTTGTTGGAGATCTGTTTGAGTTGCTCGTAAAATTCAGCTATAGTTGAATCTTTAGCCATCCTGAGATTTTCAAATCTTGAAGTGAGAATTTGCAATTTTGATTCACGAACACCCAAGGTTCCTTCACGAATATTTCCCAGAGCATCCCACGCCTCTTTAGCACTTTCATGAACACAAATAAGAGTAAATTGATGCTCGTCCACACAGTATAAAATAGCATTTAGGGCCTTAGAGTTTGCGGTTGAGGCAGAGTGATCTTCAGCAGTCCATTCTTTCAAGGGCTAAGGAATGGACTTCTTAGCTTCATTCTGTTTCACAGGTTCAGTCCATCTTTCCTTAAGAATGATCCAGGCTTGAGCATCAAGATACTGAATGTAGGCTTCAATGCACATCTTCCAGAAATTATAATTCACTCCATCAAGCAGCGGTGGTCTTGTCGAAGAAGCGGAATCGCGGGAGGCCATGTTGATGGAGGTATCTGACTGTGATTACCACTGTCTTTGCAGTAAAGATAGATTTCTTTAGTGGCCTAGCTCTGATACCAATTGTTAAGTCAAATTTATGATTATACTTAGGTTACGAATACGATTACCTAACAAAATGTAAAAACAATAAAGAACACACGCGATGTTTTGGTAACGCAATTCGATACCTATCTACTTCTTCGGGCACTCAACCAGATTAATCACAAATATTGTTTACAAACACCAATTACAAATGATAGTAAATAGCTTAAAGAAAAGGGCTCCCCTGAACCTATAGCTGATAGAACAACTTGGTCTTGAAACAGTGATGGAGTCTCGACATGAGACGGCGGTCACTTCCCTCCCGGAAGTCGGACTCAGCAAGATCCCCTTGCTATGTGTCGACGTTAGACTGGCTCCTTAAGTCTGGTTCTGAATAACGCAGTCGACGCCTCTCCCGAGGCAGGATGATCGATGATATAAACACCGTACTCTGTAAGCTGATAACCTTGATGAAACTAAGCGCAAGGTTATTCTCTGGAAGGTTTGAAGATAAACTGAGAAAAATTCTTCATATATATATATATATATATATATATATATATCAACCCTAGATGCCTCCTAAGATGATGCGATTGCCAAAAAAAAGTTCCACAATCCATGCAAGTTATTCGCAACTGTAGGAAGACATTCGTGCGAAACCAAAGAGGTTAAATAAGATATGAAAATAAATCAATCCAGAATAATATACGTAGGAATCCTTAACCTTCTTCGATCGCAAGTTTCTGCACATACAAAACTGTAGTCACAGCTGTGACTGTAACTAAAAAAAGATAAAGACAGATGAACTAATTAGAGATATAGCTAACAAAATAGCCAATCACAAATAGTGTGAACTTAGTTCTTGAGAAACAATAGGACTTTCGTTTCGCATACCTGCGGAAATAAAAATCGGTCGGAATTTCGCAAAATTTGACACCTTGCATTTGAATTACCTCTTCTATAAGATTTCTACGAAAAACTAGTCTTATAAATATGATATACGTAGTTTTCTTAACGATCATTATTAGAATTCGATTGTCGATTGCAAATGCGTAGTCTAAACATAGTTAGAAATTAGGGCTTCTTCAAAGTTTTTATTTTACTTTTTTTTTCTTATTGCAGGTAGCTCGAGGACGTGGAAAATATTATCTTAACACATTATTTCTCAAGCTATTATATTTCACTCTTTTACTTGAGTGACATTATTTGTATATAACAGTATTTATAACACGTAGTACAACTCATAGAAACCGTTGCTGTTTTCCAAGAAATTAGTGTAGGTAGGGCACGCCCGTCAAAAATTGAAAAACCAATTATTGCATATAAAAGCGCAAAAAATCACCCAAAAATGACAAAATTAAAAAATTTAGGTGAGAATAGCCTCGAGGAGTCCGAGACCCAAGCCTATCCCACTCGCCCTGATATGCCACGTACTCAAGTGCACTTATAAGATGCCACATGTGTAATATTTAATTAATGTAAGACTGGTAACAACTGATAATTTAAAACCCTATATATAAAATAAATTACAAGTACAGTAGAACCTCGATAAATTAATAACCTCGATTAAATAATAAAATTTGTCCAATCCCGACTCGAGCCTAACTAGCTAAATTGATAAGGTAATAATTTGTTAGAAGTATGTAGGTCCCAAGTGATACAAAAAATAATAATTCAATATAAAAATTATAATTACATAATTATGTATTAACATAAATAAAATATAAGATTACATAGCTAGTTGTGAAATCATCTTAATTAAAAACAATTACACTAATTAACTAATCATGTGCTTTTGAAAAATAGGTTAATTGCGGCAAAAATACCCAACCTTTGGTCAAATTCTCTGTTGTGTATACAACCTCCGTAAATGGCGGGAAAAGTACCCAAACTTGATATTTGGGAGTTGACCGAGAAAATCTACCTATGTGGCATTCGGCCTTTGCCACATGGCACTTGGCCGCCACGTGGCATGCCACGTAATTATTATTTTATTAAATGATTTATTTTTTTGAAATAAATTATTAAAAATAAAATAATTTTTTTTTAAATAATTTTTTTTTCATAATAACCAATACTGAATAATTTTTTATTAAGTATGATTATTCATTTTAGAAAAGTGGATCAAACGAAATAAATAAAGAAAAAAAATCACCGTTCACGGTTCACTCAAGCTCCGCCTCCGATCCGGTTCACGGGTGAAATGAAATCGCTTAATATGTTTAATAATAATAACCAATAATAATCATATGATTATTTAACGACAATTTAAAAAAAGAATAATAATATATAAATAAAAAAACATATTAAACAGTTATTATTATTGTAAAATGCAAACACAAAAAAATATCATGCAAACAAAATAAAAATATTTTTTTGTTAAATATAAATATGACTACTATTTTTTATTTTTGAATAAGTGGCGTGTATGTAATTATGTCTTGACTTTTTAAACAATTTGTATGTGTTTATTAGTTATTATTATTAAGCATATTAAACAATTTTATTCGACACGTGAACAGGATCGGAAACGGAGTTCAAGTGAACCGTGAGCGGTGATTTTTTATTTCGTTCTACCAACTTTTTAAAAAATAAATAATTATAACCAATAATGAATATTTATATTTAAATATTCATTATTTTTTATTATTGGAAAATTTTATTTTATTAAAAATAAAAATAAAAATAAGTTTGTTTAAAAAAAATAAAAATATTTTAAAAAAAATATTTAAAAAAATATTAATTACGTGGCATGCCACGTGGCGGCCATGTGGAAAAGTGTGATTGCCACATAGGTGGATTTTCTCGGTCAACTCTCAAATGTCAAGTTTGGGTACTTTTGCCGCCATTTACAAAGGTTGTATACGCAGCAGAGAATTTGACCAAAGGTTGGGTACTTTCGCCGCAATTAACCCTGAAAAATATGATTATGAATTTGTGTGCCTATTCTTGAAAGTTATATTTCCTTCACCTTCATCTCTAAGCTTCTGCGGAAGGGTGGAGCGGTGGCGGCCGCTCCACTTGGTCTGAGCTCGTTATATTTTCTTTTAATGTGTTCATATTATTGTATAAGTTTACATGTAAATAATAAATAAAGCATTTGTAAATTAAATGAAAGTGTAGTGGAATCTCATTGCTCCTCCAAGTTATAGCTCTAGGTTCAATTCCCAATCCCTAGATTTTTTTTAAATTTTTTTAAGCAATAGTTTTTATGATTACATTTTTTTATAATAATAATAGTATCAATGTCTCGTTTTATTTTAAAATTTATGAGAATTTTAATTATATAGAGATCCAATGAATTATTTTCATAAATTGAAAGTTCATAAAAAATAAATGTAATACAACGTGTAATAGTAGTTTCAATTTCTCATTTTATTTTGAAATTTATGAGAATTCTAATCATATAGAGATCTTAATGAATTATTTTCATAAATAAAAAATTCATAAAAAATAGTTGTAGTGCAATGTATAATAGTAGTTTCAAACTTTCAATATATTGTTTTATTTTGAAATTTACGGTCTATTAATTTTTGCCCCCTCTTGGTTGAAGTTCTGGCTTCGCCCCTGCTTTTGCATATTTTATATATTAAGAAAGTCTGATGTTGTATTTTCGTGATGTAAAAAAAAATATTCAAAGTGATTGTCACTACAATTGTATCATTGCATAACAAGCTTCATTTCAGTACTATCATCTTCAAGTTATGTATTATGCATGATTACAATTTTCTTTATGTCATATAGGATTTTTTTTTTTTGATTTAATTATAAAGATTATATAACTAACACTTTATAAATTAATAATTCGATTACATAATAAATTTTGAAAGTCTCAACATTATTAATTTATAGATTTTATTGTACGACTCTTATTTTATATAGTTACAACTATAACTTATGTAATTCTAACTATAACCTTCAGACTTACTTGAGCACCTACGCTTCACATATGTCGTGGTTTGATTATTGTCCTTAACGGACCGAGCAGCCAAATTTATTTCAACTGCCACGTCCCTCGAGCTTTTTCTAAATTCTGACTACTATCGTGTATCATAGTATTATCATGCTATTTAGAACTTATTTTTGTTTGGCTTTGTTTGTATTTTAGAACATTATGATATCTTAACGTGAGTATGGTTTCTTAGTTATTTATGTCTTATGGTTATGGTGATAAATAGTTAATTTTTAACTTATATAAAAATATTCTTAAAATACTCAAAATTATTTTCTGAAAAACTCGTCGGTAAGCGGCATGTGTAGTTGTCGGCTAGTAAAATTTCCTTTGTAAGTGTACTTGTGGGCATGCCATATTTAAATTTCCTTTGTAAGTGTACTTGTGGGCATGCCATATTTAAATTTCCTTTGTAAGTGTACTTGTGGGCATGCCATATTTTTCCGACTTACCAATCGGTAAACCAATTACCCGTCTGTAGCCCGTTAAAGTGAAAGTTGTGGTTTATGATCGGTATCGGTATCTGAAACCAAGACATAAACCCTGCATATCTTTACATGTGCATCACGGGGAAAAAAAAAAAGCCTGAAGAAAGTGCGAACCACCGTAATGACAAACCAATATACAAAACTAACACATAACATAATATAATGGATGCATATATTGTGGACATATCACCTAACATCATTGTTAAAAAACGAACTGGTCATTTAAAAGCTAGATCACTTGGCAATATAAACACATATATAATGGACATAGAATGTCATGCCATCTCGCCCTCGTAGCAGTCGGCAACGGCCACCTTCTGCACGTTCTTATACGTGTAGCGTCGCGCCAGGAGCACGTAGACGAGCACGTTCACGGCCGACACAACGGCGAGCAGCCAGTAGAAGTTGTCGACACGACTACTGTCGAGGTCCTTCCCGAACCAGCCTGCCCCGCCATCCCGCGCCGTGACGTGGTCCACCGCTGTGATGAGCAAGCTGCTGAGGAAGTTTCCCGCACCGATGACGCTCAGGTAAAACGCGATCCCGAGGCTGCGCATGGCATCGGGCACCTGGTCGTAAAAGTACTCCTGCAGCCCCACCAGCGCAAACCCGTCCCCGAACCCCACCACCGCGAACTGCGGCGCCAGCCAGAAGACGCTCATCGCGGGGCCTGCACCGTTCGCGAGGCGCTTCCGCTCGACGAGGGCGGCGATGACCATGGCCACAACGGAGAAGAGCATGCCGATGCCGATGCGCTGAAGGATGTTGATGCCGCGCTCGTTGCCCGTGGCGCGGCGCATGACGGGGACGAGGAGCTTGTCGTAGAGCACGACGGAGACGATCATGGCAGCACCGGCGATGGCGTAGATGGAAGCGGGAGGGATCTCGAAGCTGCCGCCGAAGATCCGACGGTCCATGAGGACGCCTTGCTTGATGAAGAAGGTGGAGGACTGGGCAATGCACATGCCGAAGGGGAGAGTGGCGAGCCAGATGGGGATCATGTTGAGGATCAGCTTCATCTCCTCCACTTTCGTCACCGTCGCCAGCCGCCATGGATCCTCTCTCTCGCTAAACGAGCTCTCCTTGTCTTCTATGATTATTGCCGCTTTGTCCAGAAACCTTATATAAGGTATCAACCATCAAATAGCGTTATTCGTGGACTAATAGCGCTTCTTATTATTTCATTATTAATATAGGCTATATATGTAAATTGTAATGAATATATATAGTAAATTGTAGGGGTGAACAAACGAGTCTTCGGTTCGGTTTTCATACTTATTTATATAGATTACCGCATTTTCAGTTTTTCTAATTTTAAAACCGAAAGCCGCACTATTGAAGTTTAAAACTAATTTTACCAATTACCGATATATCGGTATTAAATTCGGTTTAAATTCGGTTTTAACCGCATTTTTATTAAACGCAATATAATCATCATATTTTGAAAAATCAAATTAGTACTACACAATCTAAGGTATAAAAAAAGAACTAATTGATGAAATAATTCAAATAGAGTCAATTCTCTTGACATTTACTCATAACTATTCAAATGGGAAGAATAATTACACTAATAACAAAAATTGTTCAAAATAAAATAAGATTAAATGAATTGAATGAGAAAATCCATGCCAAAACATTGTTATATAGATATTGAATGCTAAAAGTCTTACATTTATCTATTTTTAAATGTATAAAAACATACAAATTTAATATCGGGTTAATCGGTAATCGGTAGCGGTTTTTACCGTGAAACCCGTAACCACTACCATTTAGCAAAAAGCGGTAGCGGTTTAAACCGCAACTTTCGGTATTTCAAAAAAAGCATAAATTTTAGGTAGTGAAAAAATCGGTAAATTAATGTTATCGGTTTTAAATTCGGTTTAGGGTCTTTTTTGTACACCCCTAGTAAATTGTGTACATAAATTGTATTTGTAAATTGCCATGAAGGAGATGAATAATCGAAACAATTTAAAGATTATTTATGGTATATTTTTTAATAAGAAAATCGTTGGGTGATGTTGAGTATACATTTTAGGATTTATGACAAATATATCAAAGTTGTACTCAATTAAACTATATGAACTCAAGTTTTTTTTGTTTTTTTTGAAGTTATAAATGTATTTAAGTTTTAGTTTGTTGCTTCTTCAAAAAAAAAAAAAAAGTTTTAGTTTGTTGCGATTTGAATGGATCCAATTTTCATTTGCTACTGAAAAAACGAATCTATATAGCTACAATTAAATATAACTTAAGGTACATTAATTACTACTATTAACTCTAAATTTTAAATGATAAAAATTTCTATTCGGCATAACTACAAAAGGTGAAAGGGAAACATAAGTTGCGAAGATGCTTGGCCAATGAAAGTGCAAAAGCATAAATAACTTTATTACAAATTAGTTATAGTCCATTTTCACGGTTTCACATTTTTTGTTTTTATAGGATAAATATAGCTCATGATTATGTTGGACATGTTTACATTATTATTTTTTCAAAGAATACATATCTATTTTTTTTTATAAACGGTGTAACTTCATTAATAAGACATATCTAATATTTTAACATTCAATTTCTTAAGAAAAATAGTTTAATAACACATAAGTCATTAACAAAATGTTGAATTATTGCACTTACTATATAGTTTTAAGTCGAGAAATGTTTGTCATATTATAATAATTTTCAAAATCAATCAAGTTAGCTCAATCATTTGACTGATCAGCTGAATTGATATGATATGAGTATTTGACTGGAATTCAAATCAAGACAATCATCGGAAAAAAAATATAAAATAATGTGAATTTCAACGGTTGAATTTGACTTACTTAAGCTTCTTGGTGTGACACAGAAGCCTGCCACGGCCTTTGACCTCTGACTTGGGCACTTCATGCAGCTGCATAACCGGGTTTGTCGGGTACGGCAGGCTCCGCTTCCGGATCGCCGCCACGAGCACTTGCAGCATTGGCGTCAGCGGGCTCCCCGAGGGCCTCCGGTAGCGGTAAACCGAGCGTCCGGCCAGGAAAATCACCAGCGAGACGGCCATAACTGCCGTGAGGACAATGTCACCGACGCCCCAGCTGACATGGTCCTGCACATAAACCACGACGGTCACGCCGAGCAAGAGGCCGAAGCACAACCCGGAGTTCCACCAGTTGAAGAACGACATCTTCTGCTTCCTCTCTCTCGGGTTCTCCTCGTCAAACTGGTCGGCGCCAAAGCTCTCCAGCGCCGGCTTGTGGCCGCCGGTGCCGACCGAGACAAGGTAGATGGCGAGGAAGAACATGACCTCGTGGATTCTTCTCGGCTCTTTGCATGATTCAGTGTCGCACGGCTTTAGGCTCGGCACGAACCATGACATTGTCAAGATGATCAAACCCTGTAACAAAAATGATTTCAATTTTAAATCTACCAATATTTAATTTGTGTTAAAATTTATAATTAATTTATAAAATATTGTAATTTACAAAGCTTTTTTAAAGTTCATT
This sequence comes from Parietaria judaica, assembly GCA_954871525.1. NCBI lineage: Eukaryota > Viridiplantae > Streptophyta > Magnoliopsida > Rosales > Urticaceae > Parietaria > Parietaria judaica. The sequence goes on from OX940868.1 coordinate 9,030,708, forward strand.
TTTCTTTATTACAATTGGTAAATGAACCTGTCTTTTGGTATGAAAATGTTATTTTGATTTTCTAACATAACAATTGGTGCAAATTTTGTAGGTGGATTCTAATTATCGAGCCTCAGCTAAACGATTCAAATGATACATTTATATCAATTAAACACTTAAAATGACAAATATAAATAATTATATCAAATCAAATATTAATAAATTTAAGATCCTAATTAGTGGTGTAAAATATAAATTAAAAAAAAACTAACAAGTAATAAATTAGAATATACAATTATGTATAGCACTATATAGCTATTAAAAATGCGTTCGATTGGAGCTGCTCTAAGTCGCGACAAACGAAAAATCGATCATAGCTCAATTAGAATAAGTAAAGTTAATTAGCTAGAGTTTATAAAAAGTAGAAAATTACGAAAAGGTAGACGATGGTGGAGGCGAGGACGGTGGAGAAGCGGCCCAAGTAGGAGTCGGCGATGAAGCCTCCAATGAGAGGCATGAGAGTGGTGACTCCAGACCAATAGTTGACATTCCTCGCAGCGGTCTTGAGGTCTTGATGCAGCACCGTCGTCAAGTATATGATCAAGCTTGTTGCTATCCCAAAGTAGCTCAGCCTCTCACTAAACTCAATTGCTGCAAAAACACAAAATAAAATTAATAAATAAATTATATTGATCATTGAAGTTACTTACTAAATTATTGATAAATAAATTATTTTTTTTATGATAAATTATTTTTTTTTATGATAATCAGATTCATAATTATTGATAAAGTTACTTTTGAGATATTGATAAAAAAAAAAAAAAAAAAGTGGGTTGAAATTAATTCTTCGAACACATCTTTTCAGGCAGAAACTTATACCTAATATATTTTGGGATGAAAAAATAATCTAGATTCCAATTGATGATTCATCTAGAAAACAAGACTTAACATCATTAAATAAAGATAAACTAAAACCGCGACACAAATATCAAATGTTTGACCAAAGTGTTCTTATAATGTGTGTTTTTTTTATCGGTAAATGTACTAAATATTTTATTAAGCTTAAGAAGCATATTTCTAATATTTATTTTCACAAGCATATTAACTTCTAATAAGAAATTTCGATCATGACAAAATTGGACTTAAATTCTTATCAACCTAGTTTCCGGGGAAAAAAATAAACTCATTATCTATCTTTTGCTTCTCCATACACACTGAAAATTATGTGTATACTTGATTCGGAATTTCGAATCATACACATGAACTTAATTCAAATTGAGCACTACTTTTTTTTTTTTTTTTTTATCGAATATGTAGAGCACTACTAGTGTGTAGCTTCTAGTGTTTTTGACCACAACACCACTACTAAAGTAGTAGTGTTTGACGATATTGTTAAGTATTTACCTCGTATATATGTGTGGATGTAATTTTGGGAAAAAATAATAGTACTACTAAAGTAATGATAACCTTCTTGACCATTGATAGTGAAAGCAAAAAGTGAAAGAATCGTTTGATCAATTCAATTCATTTGTCAACCAATTACGAAGGCCTAAGATTGGGAACTATTGAAGCTCCTCTAATGCTCAAAGAAGATAATGGGAAAAAAGGTGTTCCTTGTTTTTTTTTTTTTTTTTTTTTTAAGTTTCAATCAAAGAGGGCAATTGAGAGAATACTTGTTCAAAGCTTCTTAAGCATAGATAAGTTTTGTTTATTTTATCATTATGATAAAATTTATATGGCGAGAGTGAGACTATATACGGTGAATTATTTAGTGGGTGGAAATTTATAATTAGAATATAATATAATAGATAATCATACGTGCAACTTCTATATAATTTTCTTAGAATTTATTATTTGTGAACGTGTTTATAAAATTTTATCCTCGTTAAATGTGGAATCACTTAGATCAAGCAATATAGGGACTTCCATATTTTCTGTGAATTATGGAGATATTTGTGGCATAAGCATCAGTCTTATATTAAATGTGCATTTATAATTTTAGTTATTATTTTTTATAATAATATAGTACTTAAAGGCCAAAAAATAGTGTTTAAGTCTAATTATTGATTTTTTTTATATATAAATAATCTAAAAAGTAAATATGTCATTTGCATGATAGAGCTTAACAAGACATTTGGATCTCAATCTTATTTTGTGGCCTTTTGTGTAATTGCCGCTAAGAAAAGAGATTGAAAGCGCACATAGTACAAAATTTAGTATTTAAGTCGCAAATATGCCTCGAATTTTTTAATGAAAACTAATTGAAATATAGTATGATTTTGTGAGTAAAGCAACCACAAATATAGGGAAAAAGGGTGGTAGGAAAAGTACCAAAGTATGTAGCGCTTTGAAGTTGGTCTAATAGTTGACATTTTAGCAATTTTTCATTGTGTGTCATTCTCATGCTAGAAGAGTCAACATTTGATACCAAAATCTATTGTGTGACTATTTGACACTGTATGATTGCTCATGTACCAAAAAAAATAGCATTAAAAAGATTGGCACTTCCTTTTATCCTTCACTAATACTATGTTATCCAATGCACCAAATGCAAATAATGTGAGTGCAAAAAGAAAAATAAAATTAAAGAATTAATATAAATTTGTTCACAAACATCGAATTCCTACATTAGTTCTTATTAATAAGTAGATCTCCAACTAATTGAGTATGATTTTCAAATAAGTATTAAAAGCTCAAACCATATGTCAAATCAAATTGTTGGGGATTTCACCCAGCAACCCGATACGAATATCGATGACCACGAACAAATGCGGAATAACGTGACCGAATGTCATCGCCCGATAGGCTCCTTATCTTTAAGTGACTGTGACACACATGATCTTGTGTCACCGATGGGTGATCAACACAAATAATTTATTCTAGCCTTATTATGGTATTTTAAGTTTTAATATATATAATAGAATATATACTGAGACCCCTAAGCATAAACTTAAATTACTAATTAGGGGTGAATTTTTCCTCTGATCATAGTTTTTGGCCTGATCCGGGCTCGATATTGGTCTCAGACCTGATCATTTTTTTATAAGAAAATCGGGTTGAGAATTTTGGTTAGAATTTAAATTTTTACTATAATTATTTTGTAGTTTAATTGTGTTAATATATTAGTAAGACATTTTAGATTTTCTTTTTGTTTTTAATTTTTTAGTTAACTACAAAAAGATAGCCGGGCCAGCCCGGTTTTGGTAGTTGCTTGATTTTGAACAGCAGTGCACGAGCTCCTAGTTTCGGGCCGGGTGAAAAATCATGCTTTACAAAATGGAACCAAGATGAGTCCGGTTTTAGATGGTTCCAGTATACCGGGATTGTACCATTAGAAAAAATCGATTCCCCATCCCGGTTTCACACTTAATTATAATGCTTCTATAGCTGCAGGCTGCAGCACTTAGGAATTTTTATGTGGGGGATATTGGGAAAGTAAACGTGTATGAACTCATCAATCACATCACATGCAAGACTCGTTTAAGGTTCGTTTTGGCCAAGTTGCCTCCATGCGTCATATAAATGATCACCATTAACATAATTTTCTTTTCTTCAAGTGTTACAGCTCTAGGCTCGTTGTTTTTTTTTTTTTTTTTAAATAATTAAGATATATAGCTATATATATATATATGTATATATATTTGAGATAAAAAGAAAATTAAAAAAGAATAAACTAACCCAACTTGGCAATATGTTCAGTCCCAATAAAGAAGCAAGTGCATGAAAGTGGGGATCGTTAGTAATACGGTTATAGACCTCAGCCAGATACGTTTCTATCTTTTTAAGTGAAGGAGATCAGAAAGAGAATATATGTATATATAAATATATATATATAGTTATATATTTAGGAGAGACAGAGAGAGACGATTTGACAGGTAACAACTATATATATATATATTATATAATAATATTCGGTAACAACACGACTCGACTCCATTATTTCAGAATCAAAACCTCCTTCCTTTATGAAGGAATATAGCAGAAAGTAGAAACCAACAAGCTCAAATTATCTGCAGATTGCATATTTCTGTCCTTGTTTTATCTATGATTAAAAGTTATATTATATACTATAATTTAACATAATATTTGCCAATCATTAAGCATGATAAATAATAATATACACAAATATAATAGTTACCAATGATGAAGAAGGAAGCTTTCCAGGCACCAGTTGAAGCCCGGAGAGGAAGACGCCCTTTGTGATCCAGAGAAGAATCACTGACCCATTTCTCATCGTCTCCAATCTCATCCATTGATGTCAACTCCAATGCTTTTGTCTCACCCATATTGTGTTATATATGTGTTTTGAAAGTTAGAATAATTGTAAAGATGCGGCTTAATTTGATATATATCGCTGGTGGATATGGAGAAAGGTTGTACCAAGGTTCTCTTATATAGTGGTGGTTAGGAATTCTGTGATATAATTATTTAAGGAATAATTGCGGCAAAAGTACGTGGAATTTTACCAACTGAGGTGGAAAAAGTTCAAATAGTAGGAAAAGCACCAGAATTAACAAATATGAGTCCATGCATTTTCCCGGCCAATTTTTGTGTTTTACCTTGGTTAGTTAAATTTTTGGATAGTGCTGTTAAATCGTACCTAAGAATGTATTGTCTCATATTTTATTACTTTGGATGCGTTCGCCGCTATTTTTTCACTTGTCGTTTCAGTTAGTTGAAGTTTAAGTACTTTTACCACTATTGTCTCATTATTTAATTCTATCTGTCGACTTAGGGAAGAGAGTATCGACCAATGATAAACGTGTTTGGGGGAGAGAATAATAGTTGAATTTTTGTTACATATTGAGACGTCATTGTCATCATGGGAATAGCACCTTATTTGCAAGCTTAAGGCCGGTCCAAACTTTCTCCAAGGTCAGAAATGTCAATTTTGGCTCTACTAAAAGCATCATGTTCAAACTTCTAATATAAGATATAGATGTAAATATTCGAAGCATGTTAGTGATTTATCATCTAACTTTGCCCTATGATTGAAAGTCCTTACTTATAAACATTTAGATTGCAATCTAAATATTTTATGAGATCCATCTTATAATTAAACAATATATACAATGATGTCCATTATTGACTGAATACTTATGTGATTCAATTAAACAATATACATATATATATGTATAATTTCTGTTTTATTATTGCAATATTTATTGTAGAAAGTATTCAATGTAAGTCAATTCACTTAAGTTGAGATATTTTATGTGATTCACCTAATAAATATACGTATATATGTGTTCAATATTGACTAATAAGACGTTGAATTTTCCCGAAATAAGAGTGAGGCATGGACTGATTATTTTTTAGGGTTATTCGCGTAAAAAATAATCAAAGTTTGGTCAACAACGGCATGGGTCTAAAACCCAAAAAATAAGGGAAACTTCATAAAACATCCCTCAAAACATCATAAATTATTTTACTACACCTCAAAACATCATAATTGGAAATACATCCTTTTAAAATTTTATGTACCAAAATACCCTTATTTGTGTCCATTTTTTCGGACGCGACTTGTCAATTTTTCAGGAGGCAATATGTCCATTTTTCAGGACACAATATGTAATTTTGAAAGGGTATTTTTGTATTACAAATTTGAAAAGGATCTATTTTCAATTATGATGTTTTGAGGTGTAGTAAAATAATTTATGGTGTTTTGAGGGATGTTTTATGAAGTTTCCCAAAAATAATGGTAATAGGACACCGGGGTATATACTCTTCCTTCTTTAAGCTGCCTTTTTTCTGCAAAAATTCTCCAAAATAAACAGCGTGCTTTGGAGACAAAGGACTGAAGTATGGTCTCTTTTCATAAACGGATTCTCATAGCTGGTTTGATGAACAATAGTTTTGATGCCGAGCAATAAGGAAGTAGTAACTGGGATCACGACCAATCTTCAACTCTTGAATTTAAATTATTGTCTTTTTATTTTTTATTATTTTGTTCCGGTTTCTATATTTGCAATCAAGATTTTGTGGCATATATTGTCTTATATCGTTTAGTTTCCTTTTTTTTTTTCAATCTTCTATACAAGGTGTGTAATACGGGAGAGTTGATTCTTTATGAAAAAGTTCAGGTTTTACTTGCACTAAGGTGGTTCTTTGTGTTCTTAGTGTCGATCTACACCACTTGGCATCAGAGTCATTTCGATCTCGTCACAGTGGCGCACATACGACCATGTGATAGTGTTCCTGATCGTGAGGCTAATTTGGATACGCATAAAAGGTGTGAATAATTTTCTCAATTCCATAATGGTGTTGAGCAATTAAGGGTCAGGCATGTTGCCGTTTGTTGACTTTCCTGGGCTAGGGGCTTGATTCACTTGTTCCTCTTGGAGCTTGGCGCCTCCAGCCGGTCTGACCCTTTGCTAACTGTTGGCCCAGAAATGGGTCCTCTGATACATGTTAATGTAGGGCCTTAGAAAGAACAAGGCCCGAGTTACATGTTTGGTGACCGCTTAGAACTGGGACAACCGCAGGGCAGGTCGGCGATCGGCCTTTAGCAGCCTCCGGTAGATCGGACCCTCTGCTAATCGTCGGTCCAAAATAGAGCCCTCTGGTCTATCGCCACAGAGTCTGAATACCTCCGCTAGGCGGGTCGGATAAGACTTGGGTATAGATTCGTGATGCTGAGAACCAGAACCTCCGTAGGGCAAGTCAAAAATAAGGTCAGGATCTTCTCCAATGCTCCCACTCTTGTTGGCTTCTCTGTCTCTGAATCTTAGGAAAAGATAAACACCTGAGGTCAGGGAGAACCATGGGAAGTGATATAAGTTTGAGAGAGTTCAAATCACTCCCAATTTGAATGAATCAAAATTCTATTTATAGGAGGGTCCAGGGACTTGTACATGAATAAAAATCACCAGAGTACACGCACGCGCGCTTACGTTCATGCCAGGGCGTCTCCCCGAGGCACCAGAGCGGCCCCAAAGGTGCGTGGGGGCGCATTAGTGTGCCATGGCGCGTGTTCCAACGGGTGGGGGCGTCGTGGCACACGTGGGAGCATGTGGGAGCGTGCCACGACGCCCCTTGGCCCATTTTAGGCAGCGGGAGACGCCTCAAGGCTATTTCTTTTACTCTTGAGGACTTTCTTATTTATTTTAATATTTTTCCAATTTTTGGGCTTCTCGTTTCATGAAAAAAGGACCTCCAGAAGGTGTTTACTTGATGAGATAATTCGTAGCATTTTTTTACGTTATTTTGCATAAGGGTAAACTGCGGCTAAAATACCCAATGTTTCAAAAAATTTTAATTATGTACCCAAAGTTTTTTTTGGTGGCTATAATACCCAAAGTTTATTCCATTAACGCCAAACGAACCCACCATTAAATCTCCGTTATTTCGCCCGTGGCTAAAATACCCAATGTTTCATTTTTTTTTAATTATGTACCCAAAGTTTTTTTTTGGTGGCTATAATACCCAAAGTCTATTCTGTTAACGCCAAACGTACCCACCGTTAAATTTCCGTTATTTCGCCCGCGTGGCACATATTTTTTTTAATAGGGTTTAGGGTTTAATAGAAAATTTATAATATTGTTTATAAATATTTATAAAAATAACATTTATATACACATTTTATAGATTATGTAATTTATAAATGTAATATATAATATATCTACCATAATTTTATTTTATATTTTATAATTTTATTTCAATCTATTAATTATGAATATATTACATGGAATGTTATTTTATTATATTTTTTAACATGTTTTATTATATAGTTATAATTGAATTTTACATGTTACATTTTATAAATTATATAATTTATATATGTTAAATATAAATTATCTGCTTATTATATTATTTAAAAATATAATCTTACTTCATTCACTTTAATATGAATAATTTATATTTAATTAAATTTTATGACACTTTAACATGTCACAATTTTAAGTTTAACTATATGTTAAATGTAACATTTACACAATATATGTATACTTGCTTTATAAAAAAAATTAAATGTCGATTACCATAGCAATAGATGAAGGTGGACGGGTGGCTCAGTGTGTCTGCGGGTTCAAGGAGGGCGTGTGATCGAAACCCATGTAAGCTTTAAATTTTGTGTCCCACTGGGAGAGAGAGTGTGTGGGCCATGTAAATATATATATATATATATATATATATATATATATATATATATATATATATGCCATGATGAAAATTTAACGGTGGGTATGTTTGGCGTTAACGGAATAAACTTTGGGTATTACAGCCACCAAAAAAAAACTTTGGGTACATAATTAAAAAAAATGAAACATTGGGTATTTTAGCCGCAGTTTACCCTTATAATATATGCCACGCGGGCAAAATAACAGAGATTTAACGGTGGGTACATTTGGCGTTAACGGAATAAACTTTGGGTATTATAGCCACCTAAAAAAAACTTTGGTATATAATTGAAAATAAATGAAACATTGAGTATTTTAGCCGCAGTTTACCCTTTGCATAATTATGCTGTTATTCTATTTCTTCTTTAGTATTATTTGTTTTCTTTTTTATTGATGCAATTTTTATCCTTGTTTTCTCTTCTTGTCTCATTAGCTCGATCTTACATGTATTAGAGTTTGGGTTGCATTTTCATTTAGATTATTGGATATATTAACATATCGAGTTTGTATTGCAAATTCTGCGAATTCATTCTTTCGAATTCTCTTACTACATCCCTTGGTGTCATAGCCAATCCGATTACCTTCCATGGTGCAAAAAAACCGATGTGGAGAAATTTCAGACGTCTATCGACGTGAAGATTTTCTCGTTCTTTATCAACAATTTGATACGTGCTCATCAAGGCCTTGGAGATGTCTCTCCAACAACGGCTGGTGCCCCTCTGTTGTTCGTGACAGAGCCAAAAATAAGGACGACAACGATCCATTTGTGCTGCTTTTCGACGCTTAGCGCTAGGTGAGACCGAACGTGGATGGACTCGAGAATAACACGCGATGGGTGTTAGTTTTCAAGGTAACTGCTTCTAATTAAGACGAGTCTGCACTACGCTAGCTATAGTTGTGTATGACCAGCCTGTGAATGATGAGGCGGAGTACACGAAGTACTCTACGTTGAGCCTATAAAAGGTTATGAGTGAGTTTTATTAAAAAATCTTAAACGGGTTTTGCCGCCAATATCTTTATCTCTTTATTATAACCTGAACCATAAGTGTTTGTCTTGTGGTGGACTGGTGGTGGGAAAAAAACCCGAGTGGTCTATTTGACTTTATTTATTTATTTATTTATTTTAGTTTCATGGTGTTCCTACATTGAACTTCTTAGCCTTTTTTTTAGGAATGATCTAGTCATTGTTGCCATCGAGTGATATGATCCACATGTAAGGTCTTGACACTAGATCGCGGACATTTATATATTATTATTATGCCATTATCTCAACACGAGATCATGGTCATTTATATATAATGATTATTATGCCATTAAGACTCGATAACCAAACGTGATGAAACATATTGTGGAAGCAAGTAAATCAATTAGTGGTAGATTAATCATCAAGGTTTATTAAGCACATCCATAATCCACAACGATGACCATCTTCCTCATATTTATTAATTATATATAAACACCACCGAGATGGGTGGTGGTTTGCGTAGGAGTTCCGGACCAGCCACGAAAAAGAAAACAAATGTCAACATTAAATAAATATACTATATCTTATAGAAGTAATAGATCGATAAATAACATGCAATATATAGTTAATTCATGAGTGCTAATAGAAGACATTGAAAACATTGAAGCGATGGTTGTGGCGTGATTCATGTGAAGGAACTTCGTGCTCTTAATACTGATGGAAGATTTCGGTTTTTAATATACCACCTCAAAAATGAATTTGAATACTGAAAGTTGTATCGTGTTAAGTTCAATTATGGAAAATAATATAAAGACTTGACATGGTTTAAAAACACAATGAGCGATTTTATGGGCGATTCTTGGTAGAAACCCATGATACTTCACAATTCACATTGTAGAATAAGAAGCCATTAAGCTCAAACGAGCACCGGTCAAAAAGTAAAAATAAATAAAAATATGGTCCAATGGTCCAACATGAGTGAGCACAAAGAGTTGAAAGGGCATGTATTAAGTCACACATAAAAAATATATGGGGACTTAATACAGTTAAAAAAGTTATGAAACCGCTCTCATGCAGGAAGTAGATCATTTGATTTGGTCCGAACATGGGTAAATTTTCTTGTCTCCATCTTTTATGTTTCCGTCGATTGATTGTCTGCGATTTGAGTCTCGGAATCTATACATGCATGCTAGTATACTATCCGTAGTCCGCATGTATCCGACCCTAAAACAACCACAACAGTTTCCAATATCATTATTTCTTTTTCTTATTAAACTCCATCCATATTGTTAATATATACTATAAAATCGAGAGAATTGCCTAATTTTTTTAGATTTATAAGTTATTTAACAATATGTACATATTAATCGGTATTAGTACATGTTATTGCGACGTGTCTAAATTATTTTGATTTTATTATTAACCTGCTAATATATATAACTTATAAATTCATAAATAGTATTTAGAATATGGATACTATTTTATGGGCGAAAATAATGAAATTGAAAGCTTTCATTGTGGAAAAAAGATTAGATACTATTTCCGCGATACACAAAAATAGCATAATATATAAACTTTAGTTTGTGATTTCAACCATTTTTTCTTTTCTTTATTTTCTTTCTGCATGCCTCGTACATCCTCATTCTAAAGACCACCGTTAGGCTTTCGTCCATTTAAAAAATCTGAAAGCTACTTAAAAAACACATATTGCATTCAAGATAAAAGCAAAATCTCAAAATGCATTCAATTCAAATAACGAAGATGCTATAGATATGAATTTACTATTTCTGTTTGATTTCTCCTTCTCCTTTAAATGGTTTTTTTTTTTTTTTTCTCGCTTGTGTTCGGGAAGCCATTAACTAAAGAAAATGTTTTTCAATCATAAAATCTACTATGACCATCTCGCAAAACGGATCTCTCTCGCAAAGGACCGCTATCTTTACTCGAAACCCTGTAATTTTTTTCGTTGATCACTGTAGGTTATGCCCGAACCCGATATTGTATCTTTCGGGTTATCGGATATCGACCCGTGTCCATAACCGACATAACGGGCCCAATTGGGTCCGAGTAATAATGATGAGCACACTTAATTAATTATGAATTAATTAATTAAAGTTTATTGAGCCTTAATTAAAGCCCATTAGGTTTAATTATGAGATTACGTATTATAAATACCTAATCATGGCTCATAAAACATTAATCGTAGACCTAGCCATAGAGAGAATTTCGACCTCCCTCCCTAGAAGAAGTCGAATTTTGGCTTGCTCCCAGTTCATCATCGGTTCGTCAGCCAAACACCGAGTAGGATCTAACCTATCCTCCGAGGTGTTTTCCGGTCATCAAGACGTTCCCGAGTGACGTGGTGGACAACCTAGAGGCACTACAATTGAAGTGCTCATCCCCGGGACATTCAGAGAAATCGGCCAAGCTCAGAATCGGCAAAAGTTAGAGTTTTTGGTACAGTTGGCAGAAGTACCAAAGTTTGGTAACGATCTCTAATTCGATATCTTAATTCTCGTAATTATTCTAGATCTATATTGTTCGATGATATCCCGTGATTTCCGCCTCGGGATTGAGAAAGAGTCATCGAAAAACCGATAGTGGTATCAGATCCGGTCTAAGTAATTTTTGAAAATTAGATATATGATCTGAAATAATTTTTGGAATTTTTCCGTGTGATTAGATTTTCAGTGGGAGCGGTCGAAAATTAATTATGATTAATTTTGTGAGTTTCGGGATCCGGTTTTGTGAATCGGGATTTGATTTTATTTTAATATAAAACAATAAAATAAAATAACAAAGGGGAGACACATCAGGCGACGCCACCACAATGACCGGCGGCGACTTCGCCGACGCCGCCGTGGTCCAGGCGGCGCTGCCGGCTGCGCTTCCCAGTCGGGGGGGCCATTGGGTCGGCTAGGGTTTGGGAAACCCTAGTCAAACAGGTAACTGGGCCTGGTTTATGAACCAGGCCCACGGGCTTGCTCAAACTCAGCCTGGTCAACGGGTTGGGTTGACCCAGCCCGACCCATTACCCAACCCGGGTACCTGACCCGGGTCCGACCTGGGTGCCCAACCCGACCCGGGTCCGACCCGAAATCCAACCCGGATCTGGGTCAAGACCCTGACCCGGGTCCAAATGACCCGGGTCTGCACCATTTCTCGGGCTTCACGAAAACACCCCGTACGAGCACGGGTCAAGCCCGTGGTCGTATCTCGTTCCGATATTTAATTTTTATTTATAATTTAATTAATTTTGAAATGATTAAATTGTTTATATTGTTTTAATTTATAATTAAATATGAATAAATTAATTATAAGTTTGAATCTAATATATGAAAACGATAAAAGTTTATAAATTCGATTTATGTAACTTTTATGTTTAATACCTTATGAAGTTTAATGTTTTAGAAATCATTCATACTAGAAATTATAAATGGTTATCAATCAATATTATTCACTTTGAATAATGCTTAATTAGATTAAGTTTATCAATACACATTTTAATTATTAATGTAATAAGAAATGTGAAAACATTATTAGATAAATAATTATTATGATTATTAAGATATAATTCATAATGGATTATTTATATATATGTGTGTGTATTTATATATTACAAATATGTCTTGAAATTGGATTATGCATTACATATTTGTAAGTCTTAAAAGTCAAACTTTTAAAATTTTAATTATGTTTGCTCTAAGGCTAAGTAAGTAAGGAGCACACTAAACCCCTCAATAAATATTAGGTATTTAGTCTTCCACCGGCTGAATCCTCGATCTGATTGTACATGGTCTTAGTGCATTTTTAACCCAAAAGAGTGCTTTTATTCATTACATTTAGACGCGTAGGGCGACCTATACTGTCCGCTGATTCACCCTGTGGGTTCACCTAACCGAGTACTCTAATCTAATTAGATATCGGAGACAAATTTTGAAATCGATTAGAATGTATATGAAAAATCATTTTCTATTCTAAACGTTAGAGATAATATAGGATATTAGCGCAAGAGTTGACTTTCTCTGAGTGATAAGTTAATGAGATTGATGAGGGTAACTTTTTCATTAATATATCACAAATTATTATATAAGTCCTTATAATACATTAGTAACATCTTTATTATAATTATTTTTGTAATTTGCATGTTAATGCTAGAATTAATATTGTGCTTAATTATAATTTTACTTTATGATTTGTAAAATTTAATTATCTCTAACTCAAATTGTCTATATACTAGATATGGATCCATTGAATCTTATGGCTTCGGAAGCTGTAAAGGAGTTCAAAGTTGCGGTCGAGAACAATCGTCTTGACGATACAAACTACTTGACCTGGTCAGAAGCATTTAAAAGAATGCTTAGAAAAGACAATCTTGGCTTCATAACCAAATAATTGCCGCCTTTCATGCCTGACAAAGAAACATGCACAAAAGAAGATTGGATCAGCTATCATCATTATGTGATGAAATCCGTTCATGTTCATCAACTTATGATGTCCTCTGTGATCCCTATCACAAGACTTGAAATTGAGAACTTGACATTCATGATGCAATCTTATACCTTGAAAAGACTCATGGGGATCGGAACCCCACGAGAAGGTACCGGCTATTGTGAAAATTGTTCAATGAGAAAATGTCCATTAACAGTACAGTTAGAGAACACTACAATACGCTGATGAGCTATGCGGACAGGCTTCACCATTCAGGGTTCTACGTTAGTTTGGATATGAGAAAATTTTGCATACTCCAATCACTGATTCCTGAACTGGGAAAGACAGTCCGCATCCTTATTGAAGGAAATTGCAGCTTGACCACATCGTCGATTTACTTGAAATGGCCAAGAAAATATGAAGGCAGAAAGAAAAAGGAAATTGGAAAACATTGAAGAAATGAGAAGATCCAAGATGGCTAAGATGAGTAGAGACTCGCAAGACAAAGTCTCTGAGACTATACTTGTCGAACCCTCAAGCTCAGGTATAAGTGTTATAACCAAAATTTTAATGATTCATCGATTGAATTAGTAATCTAGTTACTAACAAGTGTTTTTGAAATCTGTTTCTCACACAGGAGAATCTGAAAAAGAAGAGGAAGAAGAAGAAGAAGAAAAGGAGGAGTAAAAACTCTGACTTGAAGACACATACTATTCTGTTCCAGAAATAAGATTTTAATGTTTTTCATTCTTCTTTAGCATCTTAAAACTTAAGTTTCATTTTAAATAATGGTTATTTTATTTATGTTATTGTTGAATATTTCCATTAAGTTTGTTTTTGGAATTATATTTTGAATATTAAATTATCAATAATATTAAGTTTTATTAATATTAAAATATTCATTTATGATAAGTCATGAATACTTATATCAATAAATAGCATTATAGTAAAATGTTCTCTGTTTTTTCAATAATGATTATAGATGGAAGAATTTTGTCTATAACAATGCTAATTTAAAGTGCAAAACCGAACCAAGTCAACCTAGCCTATATCTGGCACTGTCGACTTGGTCATATAGGTGAGAAACGCATAACTCAGCTCCATAAAATAGGAATGCTGGATGCATGATTTCGATTATGAATCTTATCATACATGTGAATCTTGCCTTGTCGGGAAAATGACGAAGCCGTCCTTTAAAGGGACCTATGAGAGAAAGAATGGACTTTTGGAACTCATACATTCAGATGTATGTGGCCCAATGCCGATTCAGGCTAAAGGAGGTTTTAGATATTTCATTACGTTTACTGATGATTTCAGTAGATATGGTTTTGTCTATCTAATGAAACACAAATCTGAATCACTTGAAAAACACAAATCTGAATCACTTGAAAAGTTCAAGCAATTCAAGAATGAAGCCTAAAATAAGTTAAGCAAGAAAGTAAAAGCTATCCGATCTGATCGAGGAGGCGAATACTTGAGCGGTGAATTAAAATCTTACCTCATTGACATGGGAATAGTGTCATCATTAACTCCTCCAGGAACACTGTAATTAAATGGTGTCTCTGAGAGAAGAAATCGAACCTTGTTGGAAAAGGTCCGATCAATGATGAACCAAACGGATTTACCTGAGTCCCTATGGGGGCATGCACTTATGACAGCAGCTACCACACTAAACTGTGTGCCATCGAAGACGGTTCCTTCAACGCCATCTGAGATGTGGAAAGGAAGAAAACCTAATCTACAATTCGTGAGGATCTGGGGATGTGAGGTGTATGTCAAAACATTAATCTAAGACAAACTCAGCCCCAAATCCATAAAATGCAAATTTGTGGGATACCCAAAAGAATTTGCTGGGTACTACTTATATTAGAAACACTGGCAAAATCTTCGTTGCCAAAACTGGTGTTTTCTTAGAAGAAGATTTTCTCTCTAGAAAGTCTAGTGGGAGAAACATTGTTCTTCATGAAGAACAAGAACCACAAGTTTAAAATGAACAACAAATGGACACAGAAGAAGCTCAAACATCGGGTTATGCAAATCATGATCAAATCATGAATGATAACCCAATAGAAGACGTTGTTCTTAACGAGGAAGTTGATAATGAGATCATCAATGAACAACCTCAAGAAAACTTAGCTCTATACGATGTACACATTAAAGATGGGATAAATGAGCAAACTGATTACACACTGACATTTAGAAGATCAATTAGAGAGAGTCAACCTCCTCTGAAATTGAATCTTCTTGTTTCAATAGAAGATGAAACAATTCATGGAGATGAGGGTGAAGAACCGGAGTCATACAAAGAAGCAATGTCAGGAGAGATGACTCAGAGAAATGGCTAGAAGCCATGAACTCTGAAATGGACTCCATGTAAAGCGTGAAAACTCATTGGGTGCAAATGGATCTTCAAAAGGAAGATTGGCATGGATGACAAAGTACAAACATACAAAGGGAGATAAGTTGCTAAAGGTTATCGACAAATTCATGGTATAGACTATGATGAAACATTCTCACTTATTGCCATGTTCAAATCAATAAGAATCTTGCTAGCCGTTGCATCATTTCATGATTATGAAATCTGGCAAATGGATGTTAAAACCGCGTTCTTGAATGGTGTTCTGGAAGAGGATGTGTACATGACACAACCTGAAGTTTACGTTGACCACAAACAACCAAATAAGGTTTGTAAATTGAAAAGATCAATTTACGGTCTCAAGCAAGCATCTCGAAGTTGGAATCGTCATTTCGATGAATCGATCACAGAATTTGGATTCATAAAAAACAAAGACGATCCATGTGTGTATATCAAATCTAGTGGGAGCATAGTAGTTTTCTTGATTCTTTATGTAGATAACATATTGATAATAGGAAACGATACATCTGAATTGCAAGCAGTAAAGGAGTGGTTGAGAAAATGTTTCTCAATGAAGGACTTAGGAGAAGCCGCATATATATTAGGCGTAAAGATTCAAAGAAATAGAAATAAAAGAATCTTGTCTCTAAATCAAGGTACATATATCGATAAAATTGTTAAAATGTTTAACATGGATAAATCGGGAAAATGTTTCACTCCGATGACACATAAGACATACTTGACAAAGAAACAAAGTCAGATTTCTTTAGAAGAAATCAAAAGCATGGAAAAGGTTCCGTATGCTTCTACTATTGGGTCAATTATGTATGCTATGATATGTACCCGTCCAGATGTAGCTTTTGCCTTAAGCATGACGAGTATATTTCAATCAAACCCTGGATTAAATCATTGGGTCGCCGTGAAGAATATCTTGTGTTACTTGAACAGAACAAAAGATAG
The DNA here is from genome assembly GCA_954871525.1 of Parietaria judaica. Classification (NCBI taxonomy): domain Eukaryota; kingdom Viridiplantae; phylum Streptophyta; class Magnoliopsida; order Rosales; family Urticaceae; genus Parietaria; species Parietaria judaica. The sequence goes on from OX940868.1 coordinate 9,047,515, forward strand.
ATGTTTGACATACGGCGGAGCAAATCAAATAATCTTTGAAGGTTATTCTGATGCAAGTTTCCAAACAGACAAGGATGATTTAAAATCTCAAACAGGATATGTATTCTATGCAAACGGTGGTGCTGTTACATGGAACAGCAGCAAACAAGCTACGGTACCTGATTCAACCACCGAATCTGAGTACATTGCAGCATCTGATGCTGCCAAAGAGGCTGTATAGATCAAGAAATTAGTTTGTGATCTTGGTTTAGTTCGTAGCATTGGTGATCCTGTGAAGCTATACTGCGACAAAAACGGAGCCATAGCACAAGCCAAGGAACCAAGATCACACAAGACAGCAAAGCATGTACTCAGAAAATACCATCTGATCAGAGACATAGTTGATCGGAAGGACATAGAGATGGAAAGAGTTGACACTGAAGACAATGTAGCAGACCCGATGACTAAAGCTTTGTCGAACGAAAAGCATTTTCGTCATGCGGAAAATATTGGGATAAAGAACCCATAAAAGTCTACAGTTATTTTAAATACATTGAACCTTGTTTTATGGTTCAAAGACAAATTTTTTGTAATCATTATTCATTAAATTTGAAGCACAATCTTAATTCTTTAAAAGGCAAGTTTCATCATTTAACTTTCATATCAATATCCTAGTCATTTAGAAATCCTAAAGAGTCATACCGAACTCGCAACAGAAACAGAATATGATAACTAATTTACAACGAAAACAAGTTTCAGTTGTAACTTTAATGAATCATGCATGAGTAGCTGAGAAAATGTACATATCAATATGGCATTTTCGAGTAATACTTCATGTGCAGAGCGTGCACGGAGATAACCAATCCGGTGCGTTCGTGCAAGTGGGAGATTGTAGGTTATGCCCGAACCCGATATTGTATCTTTCGGGTTATCAATTATCGACCCGAATCCATAACCAACATAACGGGCCCAATTGAGCCCGAGTAATAATGATGGGCACACTTAATTAATTATGAATTAATTAATTAAAGCTTATTGTGTCTTAATTAAAGCTCATTAGGTTTTATGAGATTAAGTATTATAAATACCTAATCATGGCTCATAAAACATTAATCCTAGACCTAGCCATAGAAGGAAATTCGACCTCCCTCCCTAGAAGAAGTCAAATTTTGGCTTGCTCCCGGTTCATCATTGGTTCGTCATCCAAACACCGAGTATGATCTAACCTATCCTCCGAGGTGTTTTCCGGTCATCAAGACGTTCCCGAGTGACGTGGTGGACGACCTAGAGGCACTACAATTGAAGTGCTCATCCCCGGGACATTAAGAGAAATCGGTCAAGCTCAGAATCAGCAAAAGTCAGCGTTTTCAGTACAGTTGGCCAAAGTACCGAAGTTTGGTAACGATCTCTAATTCGATATCTTAATTCTCGTAATTATTCTAGATCTATATTGTTCGATGATATCCTGTGATTTCCGCCTCATCGAAAACCCAACAATCACATCTTAAAGAACATTTTCCCATTGCAATCCTTTATTTGTGAAATTCATTATACGATAAAGCCAGTCGCCTACTCTTCTCGTATTTATACGTCGAGAACGATAAAACCGACTCATCAATAACAACAGTGGTGTGAATATTAATCCATTAATTACCTATTATTAAGAGTGCACCAAATGTCGATTAGAAAGATACAAAAAGTTAAGCGAGTGGCATAAATAGCTATATAGGCTTTTGGACAAATCGCCCGACGAGAAATTATATTTAAATTATTATGGTTCTAGTCAATCCTTCACAATGATATCCTAATTTTCGATTGTGCAGAAAGTATAAAGCTTATTAATGGTAAATTGGTAATGGTGGTCATGGCACAGTCATTCGATCATAATGTAGATACCCTACATAATAATCATCAAAAACTAGTTGACCCGTTTAGGGTGTTTTTCTGGACACCCAATGGCCAATAAAATCGAATCGAGTAAGATTGTTTTTCGTGTATTGTTTTTTTTTTTTTTTTTTTTTTTTTTTTTTTTTATCTTATGCATCGATTTGACGGGTGTGTCATTATTACCTACTCGTATTTAGCTCCAATTATAAACCAAGAATTTGGAAGAGCCTTAATTGTTTTTCGCGTTTTTCGTCTTTATTCTATGTTCACATTTCAATGAACCATGTGTTTTTTATTTGTTTCGCCGCTGATTTTCGAGCTCAGTGATAAAATAAATAAAAAATAGCATTAAATATACTTTTTCTATACATAGAAACTGTACCAAATGTCTTTTTTTTTTTCAAATCTTTTAAAAAATGTATATTCGTAAGAGAAAAAAATTACACACAATAAATAATTTTTTTTTAAAATTTAAAATAAAAATTTCGTTCATTTACATTTTTTTTAATAGCAACATTTATTTGACTTTTATTGTAACAACTGAAATATTCAAATTGCGTAAAAGTATATGTCATGTACCGTGAAAAAGTATGCATTCGTTAATAGAATCAATTAATTTGAATTTTTTGTGGGCATGTCTTGGCGGTAGCAAGGGACGTGATGGACTTCCATCACGAGGCTTATAAGCATAAAATAAAGATGAAAAACAAAGACACCACACATTTACACAGCTTAACTACCTTGACTGAAAAGAAGAAAAAAAACTTACCTACGTAATTGGTATACCTGCTTAAGTTTTAGGTACATTTAGCGCTATTATCTCAAAACAATAAACCAGAACCGACATACAAGAATAAGGTCCCACTTGGATTTACAAGATTTGTTCGGGAAACTGAACTAGGTCACAATTATTACTGAGATGTCAAAGTCGATACTCGTTTATAATGCATTTAAATATATATATATATATTATATGGATGGAGTATGAAAAAAAGATACGTGAGAATAAAAAGAGACTTTGGATTTTTAATTTAATTTATAATGATAAATTACATTACATTAGAAAGAAAAAAGTTTGGCCTGGCCCTAGGTGGAAAAAACCGGACCATAAAATTTATTTAACATCAAGTTCGTCGTGTTTTAAAATATATATAGTGCTTTTAGGGCGGTGTAATGTCTTTCAGAGCCCGACTTCTCATCTAAACGAGACGATGCCACTTACTCAATAAACACAAGCAATTTCGTTAGAGTTTTGAATATACACAATTATGTAGAAGAATAAAAAATTAAACAACGAGTTTAAGTTTTTGGTGGATTAAGTTTATATTATTTTCCAATTTACTTTTGAAATAATTTAATTTGGAAACTACTAATCAATCATCAACGACTTAAGTTTATCAGGGGTCTTAGGCACGGGTTGACTTTTCCTGTACAGAATACTAGTGTTGTGTCTAGTAAAAAAACATAAATTTAAGTAAGTAAACTACTCCACATTTATTAGAAATATAAGTATTTAGTATTTACATAGAAATGATACATACAAATTAATTATATATGCAGAAAAGTAATTGGGTAACTATAATGGTATTTATTATTCATAAATCATCAGATAATTCAATTGGCGGGGTGTTTAGTTAAAGAACGATTGAGTTTAGGTCACTAATTTGGCGATAATTCTTCACAATTCGTCTGGTTAACAATAATGGAGAAGTATTATACAATCCAACTCAATTTTTCTCGGTAGAATAATAGAGTAATCGAGCTATTACTTTTATGGGTTAATGAGCCAAAAGCTCATTTTATTCAAACCTTTCAAACAATTGCCCAAACATAATATAGTAATTAAAGTTACCAAATTAATTAGACAATTGTACCCCTCCTAATTTAGTTAGGTTAATATTTTCTTAATTCGTAAATGCAATTACTAATTTTCGATTGTAATCATTCTTAATAGGGAAAATCAAATTCGAATTATATGTAGACAATGTTCCTTAATTATAGTTTAAAAGAATAATCAATTAATGTAAAAAAAAAAAAAAAATCTTAAACGTGGCTTAATGAGTCATCCTAACTAGGTGTATTTTTTCGTAGTGGTAAATGTAATTACGAAAGTGTAATACTAGTTTAAAAATTGTATAATTGTAGTTACGAAATTGTAATTACTAAACAGAAGCCACAAATCTGTAATTATCAAACCATAACTGTAAATATAAAATTGTAATTTGATAATTGTATTTACCGATTGTAACTTTAAATACGAATTTGAAATTGTAAATTCAAAATTGTAATTGCAATTACCAATATACTTAGATACAAATATATTTTTTGTTACACTTACGTAACTGTAGGGTATGAATGCGTATATTGTTGGGTTTTTCGATGACTTTTCTCAATCCCGAGGCGGAAATCACGGGATATCATCGAACAATAAAGATCTAGAATAATTACGAGAATTAAGATACAGTTTAGAGATGGTTACCAAACTTCGATACTTTTGCCAACTGTACCGAATAACTGCCGATTCCTTTGATTCTGGAGCTTGTCGAATTTAGGATTTAGCGCCTCAAGTGTTGCGCCTCTATTTCGTACACCACGTCACTCGGGAACGTCTTGAGATGACCGGAAAACACCTCGGAGGATAGGTTAGATCCTAGTTGGTGTTTAGATGATCAACCGATGAATGAACCGGGGAGCAAGCCAAAATTCGACTACCAAGGGAGGGGAGCTCGAATTTTCTCTGGGGCTTGGGTTTCTCTGATGTGTGTTGTATTTAATTATGAGTCATAATAGGGTATTTATAATACCCTATGGTCATGACCTAGTGGGCTTTCTAAAAGCCCACCTAATGGGCTTTCTAAAAGCCCAATCATGAATTAATTAATCTATTATTAATTAATATGAATCATAATTAATACTTGGGCCCGAGTGGGCCCATTATGTCGGTTATGGTTATCGGGTCGATATCCGATAACCCGAGAGATACAATATCGGGTTCGGGCATAACCAACAATCTCCCACTTGCACGAACGCACCGGATTGGCTATCTCCGTGCACGCACTGCACATAAAGTATTACTCGAGAATGCCGCTTTGGGTTAGATATACATTCTCTCAGCTACTCATGCCTGGTTCATCAAAGTTACACGTGAAGTTTGTTTCATTGTAACTTAATCATCATACTCCGTTTCCGTTGCGAGTTCGGTGTGACTCTGTAGGATTCTGTAGTGTTGGCCACATACTCATATGAGTATGCAAGAAGTAAGTGGCCTCCACCTAGACTTAACTTCCCCCAATCAACAAAACTTTAAATCCTCTTTTATAGATTAATCGTGGTGAACCATGTGGTTCTTTACGATTAAAATATGGTATATGACTGATTCCTTCGACATCCTTTTACATCTCTAGATGCGGCACAGGTCATGGTTAGGAACACCTGTTAAGCTTGATCTAATGTTTTCTGATTCAGGCATAAGTATTGAAACATCAAAACAGAAACTCTTTTGTTTTGCCTGTGGCCACAGATTTCATTATACTTATCCTATTCAGAAGGCCCCGAGTGTATAGCCCCAAAAGGAATGGGGGGATGCATGTTTTCTTGAAACGACATTCCATCCTACAAGGTTCATCACATGCCCAACTACAACTGTTATGACTTTCCAGTTACGGTAAGCGTTGAGCTGTAATCTAAGCATGCAACTTGCCCAGTGATGGACTCATGATGTTCTCAAACTTTGGAGTCTCTTCATATCTCTAAGTTTCTCAGTGTCCCCATATATCAAGGTTTTGTTTCCATGTGAGAATATTTAGAGTGCGAGTCTTCCAGCACTGCTAGTCATTCCGACTAGTGCCTACATGTATAAGAATATCTCTCAGATATCAAGGACCCCTTCCTTTTATCTTAACAACATGTACCAGTCAATTATGAATATCATTGTTAGTCCCTCTTTGTTTCTTCATAATGATTTCTTTGACTGGGGAAATTCAAGAATGTCTTGAAGACATCTTAGGAACTACATTTGTATAGCTTGATATCAATGATTTGAATAAGATATTGATATTAGCTCTTAAATGATGAAACTTGCCTTTTAAAGAAAATAATAATGTGCTTCAAATTTAATCAAATATAATGATTAAAAAAAATTTGTCTCCGATCCAAAATCAGATTCAGATAATAAATCGTAACAGACATTTATGGGTTCTTTATCCCAATACTTTCCGCATGACGAAAGTGCTTTTCTTTCGATAAAGATTTTGTCATCGGATCTGCTACATTTTCTTCAATGTCTACTCTCCTCATCTCTATGTCCTTCCGATCAACAATGTCTCTGATCAGATGGTACTTTCTGAGTACATGCTTTGCTGTCTTGTGTGATCTTGGTTCCTTGGCTTGTGCTATAGCTCCGTTGTTATCACAGAAAAGCTTCACAGGATCACCAATGCTAGGAACTACACCAAGATCAGAAACAAATTTCTTGATCCATACAGCCTCTTTTGCAGCATCAGATGCAGCGATGTACTCAGATTCTGTGGTTGAATCAGCTACCGTAGCTTGTTTACTGCTGTTCCACGTAACAGCACCACCATTTGCACAGAATACATATCCTGTTTGAGATTTGAAATCATCCCTGTCTGTTTGGAAGCTTGCATCAGAATATCCTTCAAAAGTTAATTCTTTTGCACCACCGTATGTCAAACATCTATCTTTTGTTCTATTTAAATAACGCAAGATATTCTTAACGGCTGTCCAATGGTTAAAACCAGGGTTTGATTGAAATCTGCTTGTCATGCTTAAGGCAAAAGCTACATCTGGTCTTGTACATATCATTGCATACATTATTGAACCAATAGCTGAAGCGTATGGAATTTTCTCCATACTTTTGATTTCTTCTGAAGAAACCGGACATTGCTTCTTGGTCAAGTATGTCTTATGGGTCATCGGTGTAAAACCTTTTTCCGATTTGTCCATTTTAAACCTTTTAACAATTTTGTCAATATATGTACCTTGGCTTAGAGATAAGATTCTTTGATTTCTATTTCTTTGAATCTTTACGCCTAGTATATAGGCGGCTTCTCCTAAGTCTTTCATTGAGAAACATTTTCTCAACCACTCATTCACGGTCTGGAATTCAGATGTATCGTTTCCTATTATCAGTATGTCATCTACATAAAGAATCAGGAAAACTATTTTTCTCCCACTAGATTTGATATATACACAAGGATCGTCTTTGTTCTTAACAAAACCAAAATCAGTAATTGATTCATCAAAACGACGATTCCAGCTTCGAGATGCTTGCTTAAGACCATAAATTGACCTTTTCAATTTGCAAACCTTATTTGGATGTTTGCGGTCTATGAAACCTTCAGGTTGTGTCATGTACACATCCTCTTCGAGAACACCATTCAAGAACGCGGTCTTCACGTCCATTTGCCAGATTTCATAATCATGAAATGCTGCAATGGCTAGCAAGATTCTTATGGACTTGAACATGGCAACAGGAGAGAAAGTTTCATCATAGTCAATACCATGAATCTGTCGATAACCTTTAGCGACTAATCTTCCTTTGTAAGTTTGTATTTTGCCATCCATGTCGATCTTCCTTTTGAAGATCCATTTGCAACCAATGGGTTTGGACCCTTTGGGAGCATCAACGAGGTCCCATACTTCGTTGCTATACATGGAGTCCATTTCAGAGTTCATGGCTTCCAGCCATTTGTCTGAGTCATCTCCCGACTTTGCTTCGTTATAAGATTCAGGTTCTTCACCATCGTCTTCATGAACAGTTTCATCTTCTATTGAAACAAGAAGGTTCAATTTAAGAGGAGGTTGACTCTCTCTAATTGATCTTCGTGATGTCAGTGTGTAATCTGGTTGCTCATTTATCCCATCTTGTATGGGCACATCGTATAGAACTATATTTTCTTGAGGTTCTTCATTGACAATCTCATTTTCAACTTCTTCGTTTAGAACAACGTTTTCTATTTGGTTATCAACCATGATCTGATCACGATGTTCATAACTCGATGTGTGAGTACCTTCTGTGTCCATTTCTTGTTCTTGAGTATCTTGTGGTTCTTGCTCTTCATTAAGAACAATGTTTCTCCCACTAGACTTTCTAGAGAGAAAATCTTCTTCTAAGAAAACACCGGTTTTGGCAACTATTATTTACCTGTGTGTTTTTGATAGAAGTAATACCCAGGAGTTTCCGTTGGGTATCCCACAAAGTTACATTTAACCGATTTGGGACTGAGTTTGTCAGACATTAGAGTCTTGACATATGCCTCACATCCCCAGATTCTCATGAAATGCAAATCCGGTATTCCTCCTTTCCATATCTCATATGGGGTTGAAGGAACCGTCTTAGATGGCACACAGTTCAGTGTGGTAGCTGCTGTCATAAGTGCGTGTCCCCATAGGGACTCATGTAAGTCAGTTTTATTCATCATTGATCGAACCATGTCCAACAAGGTTCGATTTCTCCTCTCAGATACACCATTTAGTTGAGGTGTACCTGGAGGGGTCAGTGATGAAATGATTCCCATGTCACGGAGGTAAGCTTTGAAATCATCGCTCAAGTATTCGCCACCTCGATCAGATCGTATGGCTTTAACTTTTCTTGCTAACTGATTTTCAGCTTCATTCTTGAACTGCTTGAACTTTTCAAGCGATTCAGATTTGTGTTTCATTAGGTATACATAACTGTATCGACTGAAGTCATCAGTGAAGGTGATGAAATACCTGAAACCTCCTTTAGCCTGAATGGGTATTGGTCCACATACATCTGAATGTATGAGGTCCAATAGTCCTTTCTTTCTCTCATAAGTTCCTTTAAAGGAAGGTTTTGTCATTTTCCCGGCCAGGCAAGATTCACATGTGTGATAAGATTCATAATCAAAATCATCCAGTCTTCCTTGTTTGTGAAGCTGAGTAATGCGCTTCTCGCCTATATGGCCAAGTCGACAGTGCCAGAGATAGGCCGTATTGACAAGGTTGGGTTTCACTCTTTTATTGGAGATGTTATAAATATGATTTTCAGAGGTATTCAACGAATAAAGACCGTTTGATAAATAAGCAATACCATAACAAATACCATCCTTAAAAACGGCACAACGCTTGTTCCCAATTTTAAAATCAAAACCTAAAACATCCAATTCTGGAATAGAAATTATGTTCTTGGTAATGGAAGGTACGAAATGACAATCTTTTAATTCTAAAATCATTCCTGCTGAGGTGTTGAGATCTACATGGCCCACAGCTTTTGCAACAACTGGTGCTCCATTTGCCACGCGCATGTTGGTCTCATCCTTCCTCAGCATCTTACTTCTCTTCAGAGTCTGCATGTCAGTACAAATATGAGTACCACATGCCGTATCTAATACCCAATCTTTAGAGGTAGTAAGATTGACTTCTATAACATTTATACCTGTGGTGGAGTTAGAACTCTTCTTCAACTTCTTGATTTCTGCAAGGTACAGAGGACAATTCCTTTTCCAGTGTCCCTTCTTATCGCAGTGAAAACACTTATGATCGGGAGTGGCTCCAACTTTGGGTTTCATGGCACGAGCCTTAACCCTCAAGTTATATGGAGCCTTGCCTTTATTCTTCTGAACATACTGCTTCTTTCCCTTGAACTTGTTGTTTATAGCATTAATAGTTCTATTCTGTCCCTTGGGTACATTACCCTCAGCTGTTTGCAACATGTTGTGAAGCTGATGAAGACTCTTTGATTCAGGGGACATATTATAATTCAGTATAAACTGATTATAAGAATCGGGGAGAGAGTTGAGCACAATATCAATGTATACTTCCTCAGGGATCTTTATCTCTTGTTTGGTCAGACTTTCTGACCAGCTGATCATCTTCAGAACATGATCATGCACATTGTTTCCATCAGTTAATTTTGCTCTCAGCAAATTTTTCATTATCCTGAATCTTGTATGACGTGCTTCTTGATCATACATCTTTTTGAGATTTTGAATCATTTCCCAGGCAGACATGTTCTCATGTTGCTCCATGAGATTTGGTGTCATGGTTGCTAACATGAGACAAGCTACTTCAGCGGCTTCATCAGTGTGCTTCTTATAAGCATCTTTGTCTGCTCGGGATGCTGTAGCAGGAGGTTCAGCTGGAGGTTCATTCATAATGATAACCTCCTTCTTTTCGTGCCTGAGCACAATTTTGAGGCGTCTTTGCCATTCCGGAAAATTTCTTCCGTTTAAGATGTTTTCCTTCTCAAGGATGGATCTTAGTGAGCTGCTAGACATTGTTCAGTTTCTACAATTTTAAATAAAAACTGAATAAGCACAATATTAATTCTAGTATTTACATGTAAATTATAAATTACTTATTATAATAAAGATGTTACATAAAAGTATATATTATAAGGGCTTTATATAATATTTCGTGATTTGTTAATGGAAAAGTAACCCTCATCAATTCCATTAATTAGTCACTCAGAGAAAGTCAACAATTGCTCTAATATCCTATATTATCTCTGACGTTTAGAAAAGAAAAACAATTTTTCATTTAGCATTCTAACCGGTTTCATAAAATTGTCTACGATATCTAATCTAATTAGAGTACTCGTTTAGGTAGACCCAAGGGGCGAATCGGCGGACAGTATAGGTCGCCCTACGCGTCTAAAAGAGGGTATAAGAGCACTCCCTTGGGTTAGAGACACACTCAAAACTTATCTCAATTAGATCGAGGACCCATCCGTTGGAAGACATTATACCTAATATTTATTGAGGGGTTTTAGGTGATCCTAACGTTTGTCTTTAAACTGAACATAGTTAACTAATTAAAATGTTCTAAGAATTAAGACAATGAATATGTAATACATAATCCTATTTTGTAAAACATATTCTATTTCGAATTAAATATACTTCTGAAAGTATACATATATATATATATATTATGAAAATTTTAAAGACAAACCCTTTTATCTTTAAATAAAAGATAAATAAATCACTTAAAGATAAAATATCTTAATTCATGAATTATCTTTTCTATAAATGAATAAAAGATAAATAACTATCCTTATAGATAAGATATCTTTAATCAAGCTTTGTTATAATACAAAATAAAAGATAAATAACTATCTTATAGATAAACTATTTTTAATCACAATATATATATATATATCTTTTATTTCCATTAAAGTTTAAATCTTTTCTATTACTATAATAATTAAAAGATTATTTATTATCTTAATCTAATTAAGAATTATTGATTATAAATAAAATTTATTAACAAACAATTTGTAAATCAATAAATAAATAACATAAACAATAATGGAAACAAACTTCATAAGATTGATAATAATATTGAATAAATCATATTTATTAATAATTAATATCATAGATATTAGATTTTCAATTCTCATATTTAAAAGTACTTATAATAATTATTAATAAAATAAAATAAACACTTTAAATCGTATTTTAAAATAATTAAACATAAATATAATTAAATATCAAATACCGGGATACAAGCTCGGGATAGACCCGAGCTTGTACGGGTTGCCCTCGGGCAACCCCGGTCACGAAGGGGAGACCGGGCAGGGCCGAAGGCCCCTGCCCGGAAAAAGTTAATTTTGACCCGGATCCGGGTCAATAAGGACCCGGATCCGGGTCTGTTCGGTGTGGGCCCGGGTCAGCGCAGACCCGGGCTGAAGCCCCGGGTCCAACCCGGGTCGGGTACCCGGGTCAGACCCGGGTTGGGTGTGCCCGGATCAATGCGATCCGGGCTGGGCTGCTTTTGGGCTGGGTTGGAACCCAGCCCGTGGGCCTGATCCAATCAGGCCCACCGAATCGGGAATGGGCTGGGTTAAACCCAGCCCGTGGGCCTGATCCAATCAGGCCCACCCGAATCGTGGGTGGGCTGGGTTAAACCCAGCCCGTGGGCTTGATCCAATCAGGCCCACACGAATTAAAAAAAAAAAATTCGTTTTGGCTAGGGTTTTGAAACCCTAGCCGTCGCCCATTGGCTCCCATCGAATGGGAGCCACAAACGCCGGCGCCACCCGGGACCATGGCGGCGACGGTGAAATCGCCGCCGGTTCCGGTGGTGATGCCGCCGTTTGTTTTTCCCTTTTTCTTATTTAATAATACACATTAAAATTAAATAAAAATCAATCCCGATTCTAAATCGGATTCCGAACAACACACAAAATTAATCATAATTAATTTTTCTAACGCTCCCACTGAAAATCTAATCACACCAAAAAATTTCTAAAATTATTTCAGTTAACATATCTAATTTTCGAAAATTACTCAGACCGGCTCTGATACCACTGTTGGGTTTTTCGATGACTTTTCTCAATCCCGAGGCGGAAATCACGGGATATCATCGAACAATAAAGATCTAGAATAAGTACGAGAATTAAGATACAGTTTAGAGATCGTTACCAAACTTCGGTACTTTTGCCAACTGTACCGAATAACTGCCGATTCCTTTGATTCTGGAGCTTGTCGAATTTAGGATTTAGCGCCTCAAGTGTTGCGCCTCTATTTCGTACACCACGTCACTCGGGAACGTCTTGAGATGACCGGAAAACACCTCGGAGGATAGGTTAGATCCTAGTTGGTGTTTAGATGATCAACCGATGAATGAACCGGGGAGCAAGCCAAAATTCGACTACCAAGGGAGGGGAGCTCGAATTTTCTCTGGGGCTTGGGTTTCTCTGATGTGTGTTGTATTTAATTATGAGTCATAATAGGGTATTTATAATACCCTATGGTCATGACCTAGTGGGCTTTCTAAAAGCCCACCTAATGGGCTTTCTAAAAGCCCAATCATGAATTAATTAATCTATTATTAATTAATATGAATCATAATTAATACTTGGGCCCGAGTGGGCCCATTATGTCGGTTATGGTTATCGGGTCGATATCCGATAACCCGAGAGATACAATATCGGGTTCGGGCATAACCAACATATATATTTGAGAGAGTCACCAAATCAAGAGAAAGTAAATTTAAATTTCAAAATCAAAATAGAAATTAATTAGAAAAAGAATCATTAAATGATACGAGAAATTGGTCAACAAATAATAATACAAAATATATAATATTAATAATTATATGTTAAGGTTAGTTTTGAAAGAAAAAAAAATTATGAATGGGCAAAATTTGATTTTATGAAACTATGGGTAATTTTTTAAAAAGTTTGTACATTCATGGGGTGTTCCAATTCATACCATTTCCTTCATCTTTATAACGAGTTATCCCTTCCTTGTAGTTGTAGACGGTGATCAATCTAACGACTACAAGTTGAGTCACGCACATATATGAATCAAGAATGTTACAGGGGCTAGCTTTGAACAGAAAACAATAGAAATTGATTAGCTATGTTGACAGAAGAAAAAATAAGAAACTAAATCGTCGAAATAGTTTGATCACAAATAGACCCATCAATATGTACGTGAAACTACACTGCTAATCTCATAAGGGGATATATTCGTTACGTTTTGGAGCCATATGAAGAGCATGCTATTTTATGCCTTTGTTCTTCTGTATGAATTTGACGAATATTTTGTTAGGAAATAATGATATTTGTGCTCTACAAGACTTAGCACATTTCTTTTTCATGAATCGTTTCTTTCGTAAAACACATTTACGTCGAAATCGGAAAGAATTTTTGGAAAGAAAACGACTTTAAGGCATTTTGCAATTAATCTATGAGCTGTAATACTTTGAAACAACCCTACATGGAGAGAATTATGATAAATATTGGTGACACTATACCGGTAATCATATATGTTTGAAATAATTAACATTAAATTATAAGAGCATAATTGAAAATCTATCATATAATTCTCGCTTGAATTTTAAAGGAATATTGTAGTAACAAAAAGTTACTCGGGATTTAACAAAAAATATTTCATGATTTAAAACCTAGACTTAAACTTAAAACTTAATAATAATAATAATAATAATAATAATAATAAAACTTAAGACTAATATAAACGAGGTTCATTTCATGTAATTTAACCAACTTTTTTTTACGACTTCAAAGTTTATTAGAATTTGCGAATTAGTTTAAGGCATATAGTAAAATTTCTATAAATAAATATTGTTGGGACCGTAAGATTTTATTATATTATCGAGATAAAATTTAGTCATGTTAGTGAAAGTCAGGATCATACAAAAATGTTATTTTATTGAGATTATTAATCTATCGAGTATTTATTTTCTATCATTTTTGTTTCATTGTTTGAAGTAGATATTTATAAAGGCTCGACTTTTGTTTCTTTCTTTATATGCGAAATTCACACACATGAATTTCGTTTAATTTATTATAGACATGTGTGATCTACTTTTATTCGCTGCTCAAATGTTATATCTTTTCATTTTTTAGATAAACAAATATATGAAAATAATATCTGAAGCGTGTGAAAATAGTACATCTATTAAAATGTGACAGAAATGATATATAAACAATTTTGACAAATAATAGTATAGTCAAAAGTTTTCAGCGAGTAATCACTCGATTATCAAACGAAAATTACGAAAATCGAATCATTGGTCAAAACGGTACAGCTCAAGTTAGGACTTACCATGATTTAAATAGTCTTTAGGATGGGCGAACTAAAAGTAAAAATATAAAAATTAAGGATAGAAATATAAATGAAATATGTCAAATAGTTTTTCACATTTTAAAAAAATGTTGGCGAAGGGCTACATCCCCCAGAGGGCTCACAAATTGGTTATTTAATTTTTTTCTTTTTGATGATGTGTCCAACCTCGACACTGTAAAGGAAAATAATCGCTTAATTTATTTATTTACCAAAGTTCCATAAGTATTATGATGCATAATGTCGGTTATTGCGGAAGCACTGACACTAAATGTCCGCTACACTCATTACAATGATTAAAACCATTCACAATAAATCTTGTTAATACAGTACTTAGAATAACAAAACTCCGAGTAGAGCTGCACATTTTCACCGCGAGACGCAACCGCGACTCGTCGCGACGCACGCCTGGAGTTCGCGACGTGGAGGGCAAAAGTCGCGACGCGTCGCGACGTGGAGGGCAAAGTCGCGATGGGTCACGATCACTTGATCCGACGGCCACGATCTCGCTACCTCATCTCGCGACCAACCCGCGACGAGCCGCGACCACACACGCCACGACGCGTCGCGACGTGTTTTCTCGCGATTTTGACGACTTAGTCGCGACGCGTCGCGGCCACGCGATGTGCAGCTCTAACTCCGAGTAGTCGGAGTAAAAATTTAGAAATCAAAACTTCTGAATCCGGGTAAAGCCGGAACCATAATTTTCTGGTTCCGGTTTCCGCATTTGACACCAAATGTCCGCCACACTCATTACAATGATTAAAACCATTCACAAGTAATCTTGTTAATACAGTACCCAGAATAACGAAAATCCGAGTCATAATTTATATGATATTCATATTCTTACTAGTAACTATTTATACACATACACGTCTGTTCTTAACATAAAAAAAATGATACCCGAAAAAAATATACTTCATGATTTATATGATATTCTTACTGGAAGGACGAGATTTCACGTCAATAGTAGGACAATATTTCTTTGTTATCTTATCTGTCATAACAGCCAGAGCAAGAAAAACCAAGGTATTAAATTTTCCGAATATCCATCGGCATGCCCATCAAAAATCTTTTTTCGAGGATATGCGAAATGATATATCCATCGGCATACCTATCGATATACCCATCTACATACTCATCGACAATCGATATATTCGTAAAATGAAAAGTGCGAAACGACATCAACACGCGGTATTTATAACCTTTAGAAAAACTACCAATTCTAATTTAAAACATTATATTAATTAAAAATATATGAAAAAAAATGTATGCAGAATGCAGTGAATATAGGGCTTAAAATTTAGATTTTGAACAGTTTATTATATATATATAAAACAATAACAATCTCGGAAACAGGTCCCACTATCCATATAAAAACCAAAATCAAAATTTCTGGTGCCGGATAAAATCGAAACCAAAAAATTTTGGTTTCTGATTTTTTTTTTTTTCAGATTCGAGAAAACATAACCGAAACCGATTTTGTTAGTGTATTATGAGGATTGTTCACAAGCACACTCAAAAATCAAACAATGAATACTTCTTTTCTTGAAATATACCTTAAAAAAAAAAATCTTTGCTGATTCTTGAACTTATCATTCTCACCGGCTCTCTCTCAAGTTTTCACTTCTCTATCTATCTTGTACACAACTTTTAATTTACACTTTCCCTCACAAAGATATTGTTTTCTTTCTCGCTAAGACCCTCAAATAGGCTAGTAGATATTAGGGTTAATGATGGCAAAAATACCCAAAGTTTAGTCAAAGAACCCTTCGGGTACTCAAAGTTTAAAAATAGTGGTAAAAATACCCAATGTCATATTTGGGGAGTTGACCACTCCAATCTCGTAACACCGTTAATTTACATGTTAACTCTGACCACGCGGACAAACGTGGGTTGCCGACAGAACAATTTTTTCCACGTTTACAAGCCCACATCAGCCTCGTTTAGGAGAAAATAGCGAATTAAACCCCTACATAATACTATTTAATACAACTAATTGAACCTCTAATGATTACACTTAACGAAACAGATTTTTCCACGTGGCCAGAGATTGGGTAAGTTAATGGCGTTACAAGAATGAAGTGGTCAACTCCCCAAATATGACTTTGGGTACTTTTGCCACCACTTTTAAACTTTGGGTACCCAAAAGGTTCTTTGACCAAACTTTAAGTATTTTTGCCGTCATTAACCCTAGATATTATTATAACTTATACAATTTCACCCTGCTTCCTTCAAACAAACAAAATAAAAAACAAAAAACTACATCCCCGATCCCTGCACAACAAACTATGTAATCAAAGTTGCTTTTCCAAAGCTCCAACTTCGCTTGCAACTTGTTATCTAAGATTTTAAAAAATCCCACAAAAGGTAGGATTTTATGAGTAATCTTCATTTGGCATGTGGGACGGCAGTTTGTGGTGATTTATCTCTTTAAGCAATTCATCATCTCAACAGTGGAATATATGTAATCGAGACCCTGCGGTTGATTAATCATTGGGGGAAATTCATCTATTCATGGATAAAAAAAAAAAAAGGATGAAATCTAAGCATGAATCAATTCTCATGGATAACAATAACGAGGTACGTAGTGAATCCCTCTAAGCACGCACTCAATCTATTCTTGCGTAAAGAAGTTCATTTATTCATGAATTGTAGTAAAAAGCCATGAAAAGACTTCATTTCTTTTCGTCTTCCCAATGCAGGAATGTTTTTGTCGCATCATTTTGAAGAAAGGAACGAAAAACGTGGTTCAATCCAGATTCCTCTTTGTGTCGATTTATTGTGATTGAAGAAAAGAAAAGAAAAGATGATGTTTAGAAAAGCTGTCTTTGCTGAAGCCTGTCTATCACCTGTCATGTAATCTCTTTCTTTAATTGTCTAGTAGTGAAGATGAATGAGTCTCCAATTTGAAATTTAATGACCTACATTAATTATAAATATGTAACTTTTGTGTACAAATTAAGGTTCAACTTATCAAACTTACCGATAAATCGGTTACCGTTTTCGACGGATTAATCGATAGCTTACCGATTAACCGACGGAAAACCTATAATATTGCAGCTTACCGATTATCGATAATTTTCGATGATTATCGATAGATTATCGATACTTTTCGACGGAAAACTTATAAAATATTTTTATAATATCATACCTTAAATTCAAAACACATGTAGATACATAAAGTCATACACACATATATCTTCATCAAAAAGCTCAAATCTAAAACACTAATAACATAGTCTAACAAGTCTCAACTATCAAATACATAGTCTAATATAGTAGATTACCGAGAATCACGAGTATATAAACTTGAGGACTTTTTCCGCAATTATAACAAAAACTGAACTATCGTCAAATCTGCAAATAAATTACCAAAAAAAAAAGATTAATATTTCAAAAAATATTTAATAAACGAAAACACCTAAAAAATCACGAAAGATAAACTTCACACTTTCGCCGCAATTATGACAAAAACCGAAATACCTTCAAATCTGAAAATAAACTACAGAAAAAAATCACATTAATATTTAAAAAATATTTAATGAAGGAAAACACCCAAAACAATGGGTAGATTACCTCACAAACCGAATTATCGTCAAATCTGTAAATAAACTATAAAAAAAATTCAAATTAATATTTCAAAAAATATTTAATAAACAAAAAACCCCCCCAAAAAAATGAATAGATTACTTCACAAATCACAAAAAGTAAACTTTGAATATTTTTCTTATAATTATTAAGAAATCTGAATTATACCTCAAATCTGCCTAAAAATTGACCGAAGTGCAAGACCAGTATTTCAATAATTTATTATTCAACTATATACATAAAAAAATTGATTAAATAACTATAAAACTTAAAAAAAATGAATTTCTGTACTTTTTACATTTAAAAACCTAAAAAATATTGTAATCTTGATATATTTAATCTAAATCAAACAAAATAATTACAAATAAAGTCATGGAAACAAGTTTACATCAAGATATATTCTCATAAAAATGCAAAAAAAAAAAAAACAACTCAAAATCATAAAAGTGCCAATCTTTATCCATCTCTAAACATTACTCATGAACAACTAACTCTTTGTTTTTGTAACTTATGCAAATCATCTCAAAATCGTGAAAATCAGTAAATATCAAATAAAAATTGCAAGAAAAATATAGATCTATGATTATAACTCCTAAATATACCCAAAAGTTAAAAAAAATTTGGAGAAATTCGGTGAAAAATGTTTAAAATAAAACTTTGAAAACTTTTCCCACATAAACGATTATCACTGAAAAGCACAAGATCAAGCGAAAAGACCCTCATTTTTACACTACAATTTCCGATAATCGATTGGAGAAGGTTTTATCGATAAGGTCGATTATCGTCGAAAAGCTTATAAAACGATAATTGTTATAAGCGGCAACTTACTGGTAAACATCAGTAAGACCGATAATCGGCAATAATCGACGATAATCGTCGAAAATGCGAACATTGGTACAAATTATTGTTTTATTGTGAAAAAATTAAAACGTATGAGTTTTTTTTTTTACTTAAAAAAAATGTACACATATGTTGCTGAACTATAAAAAGAGTATGCCAATCGTTTATTTATTAATTTTTTTTTTGACAGAGATCGTTTATTTAATCTATAGCAATGACAGTCTCGTATTTTTCATAGTTTTCTCGCTCACGTCAATTTTCAATGCTCTATATAATTTTGTTTCGTTCTTTCCATCAAATACTTGACACTCAGTGGGGCGAAAGTCCAAGGCCGAATGTCTCTAATCTTAGGATAAATGATGGAATATGTTCCTATTTTTTCAAGCCTCGTCGTTAATTTCTCAGTCGTCATACATAGTTACATACGTCATCATATTCTTAACAAGAAGGTGAACCAAATTCATTTTTCATTTCATTTTACATATCAAACATTATATAAGATATATTTCGTATTGATCTCCTATCAAATAAAAATTCATTAGTTAACTTTCTATACATGGATGGAAATCTAAAAATAATATACAAATTGTTAAAGCTAAAAGAAAATGTTGTTTATGTGCAAAAATTGTGCAGATTCCAAATTAAAAATAATCGCACATAAATAATTTTTCTTAAATAATTTTCAAGGTTAGTAAATTTATATTAACTTTAAATGTCCCCTTTTTACACGTAGCCAATTATCTCTCTTCTTATACGCAAAGACACTCTTACTTATCAGTATATCAGCTTTACCAATCACTCGAAAGCTGCCTTGCTAGATAAATACACGAGTTAATTGCTGCAAAAATATCAAACTTTTGGTCAAATTCTCTGTTGTGTATACAACCTCCGTAAATAGCTGCAAAAGTACCCAAACTTGACATTTGGGAGTTGACCGAGAAAATCTACCTATGTGGCAATCAATCTTTGCCACATGGCACTTGGCCGCCACGTGGCGTGCCACGTAATTATTATTTTATTAAATAATTTTAAAATAATATGTAAAAAAAAACTTTTTAAATATTTTTTTTAAAAAAAATCACCGTTCACGGTTCACTCAAGCTCTGCCTCCGATCCGATTCACGGGTGAAAAAAAATCTCTTAATATGTTTAATAATAATAACCAATAATAATCATATGATTATTTAACGATAATTAAAAAATATATATAAATAAAAAAAAACATATTAAACAATTATTATTATTGTAAAATGCAAACACAAAAAAAAAATCATGCAAACAAATAAAAATATTTTTTTGTTAAATATAATATGACTACTATTTTTTTCTTTTTGAATAAGTGGTGTATATTTAATTATATCTTGACTTTATAAACAATTTGTGTGTGTTTATTAGTTATTATTATTAAGCATATTAAACAATTTTATTCGACGCGTGAACCGGATCGAAAACGGAGTTCAATTGAACCGTGAGCGGTGATTTTTATTTCGTTCTACCAACTTTTTAAAAAATAAATAATTATAACCAATAATGAATATTTATATTTATATTTTAATTATTCATTATTGCTTATTATAGGAAAAAATTATTTTTATATAAAAAAAAAATAAGTTTGTCTAAAAAAAATAAAAATATTTAAAAAAATATTAATTACGTGGCATGCCACGTGACGACCAAGTGCCATGTGGCATCGAGAAAAATGTAAAGTTTGGGTATTTTTGCCGCCATTTATGGAAGTTGTATGCACAACAGAGAATTTGATCAAAGGGTGCGTATTTTCGCCGCAATTAACCCTAAATACAGTGATTTTGGCATATCAGCATGCAATGAAACGACCAATAACACAGCAACAAGTTGCGTCAATATGTTCCTTTTTTTCCCAAAACATATGGACCATTTTCTTCTTTACTTCTTTGTCTCATTTACAAATTTAGTTAAAGTTTGATCAAATCTTTAAAAAAAGAAGTTAAAGTTGATCAAACACTGGCGATTTTTTAGCCCCACGTGCCTGTTATGGACATAATAATTGAGTACATGCACTTACCCGTGCCAACTTCTCTAATTTATTAGAATATTTGTGGTGTATAAGTTTTTAAGTTTATTCAATCTGAAGTGGCATATTTCAATTTGCAATTACTTATAATTTATTTTAAAAATATGTGAAGTGGAAAAAATTGGAAAGATGATTTTGAACAAATATGTTTGTATTTTAATTTCAAAGCCAATTATAACCCCTTTAGAAACAGTCGATATCAATTGAATCTCCTTTGATCAAATTTGCGGTCGTGGATCCAAATTTTCTTGTTTTCGGATAGATGCGAAGTGAGAGTTTGACGATAACCCCAACTCACTGCCTTGGCAAGAACAATAAAACTTAGATAGTGAAGACGCCTGAAAGTAAGAGAAAATCTATTGAATAAGTTAATAAACGCCACAAAAGAATCTAAGAAGTTCTAAAAGCGCTTAAAAAACTATATAGATAATTTTATGTCACGAGTATTATCTCAAGCGTGATATGCTTGTTTTAATTTATTCTATTGACTTTCTATAAGCTTTACTAAACTATTGAGGATTAAAAATTAAGAACTCAACATTCACAATTAATGTTCAGCTCTCAATATGACATTAACTAATAAGACTATAAATCACTTATAATAAAAACAAACACTTAAGCTTAACTAATTAAGGTTTAAATTTTTTACAACAATCGTCGAAAATCGGTAACAACTTTTGTTGGACAATGTGTAAATAATGAAAAAATAGGGACTTTTTTGAGCAATTTTGGATTTTTTGACGATTTTCAGCAAAGGTAACTTCCATCGATTTTTACTAAGGACAATGCAAAAAAAAAGTACTTTTTGAGAAGAAGAAAAAAAAATAGCTTCGTGTGGGCCACTAACCAAGTATCAAGATAGATAAACACGTCATCTTAGCCTAAACGCGGATATATGTATTTTGAGTTGCTTGGGTTTGGACATGGAGATTGCTATTTATATATTATCAATGTTATTGCTTTCTTTGTATTTGTTCCAGGTGGACTTTCCAAATCCAAACCGATCATGTGTATTATTAAGTTTCATCATTTCCATTTGCTTCGTGCGGGACTTCTCCACTACACCAAATAGACAAATATCATGTGTATTAGTAAATTATGTAGTATTCTTTTGATCTTGTTTTTATTTACATATGTTTGAGCATGACATGATTTTATTTGCATTTGTTTGAATATGACATAATTTTATTTGAGTATTTACGTATGTGAGAGTAAAACTATATTTTATTTACATATGTTTGAGTAATACATGATTTTATTTTTTTATAGTTTTCAGTTATCAACACTAAATATAAACTTAGTGAATATATTCTTAAAAATATTTTAACCGTTTTTCATCGATAATCCTAGATAAATGTCGATAATCTCGATAAGTGTCGGTAACGCTGAGTTACAGATTTAGTAGTTTTTGATCGATAATCCTCAAAAACCCATCAATATCTTAAAAACGGCAATTAATTTATCGACAAAAAAAATATTTTGAATCTTGCGCTTCTTTATATAAGCTCTCAACAACTAACATACAGACAATTTGTCCAAATATTAAATTTGACTATTTAAACATATTAAGTTTGACCATGGTTATCCACGACTTAAATAACGCTATCTATTTGGACTGGTTGTTAGATTCATGATCAACGGGCCTTCTTAGTTAGATTGAGCCAAGAAAAAAACATATGTATATTAAGTCGCTGATCGTGCTCTAAAACTTCTTGGCTCGCACTTTCCTAACCCACCCATTTTGAATCCCATATAATCACATCGTCATTTCCATCACAAGTTCTACAGAAAATTGTAATCACGCATATATTATTTGGAACATTATATATATATTGATCGTATCCGAACAAGTCAACCAGGCAAAATCCAAAATGTCCGCTACTTATTGCTTATCAGCATTATCAGAATAAAGTCAGAACTGAGCTTATCAAAGAAACATAACCCCATTGGCAATATTATAAGAGAAAATTTAATCCATTATATGAGTGGAAATAAAAAGAATTTAAGTGCAACAACTCACTAAACCACTTCTACTTGAGATTTTCAAAGTCACAAATTAACTTTGTTGAAGAAAGTCGTTACAGATTATCTACACAATCACATGACTGAACTTTGTCTTCTATTGTCGGTTTTTGATATAAATTGCAATGAGAAACAATATAAATAGTCTTACACGAATTAAATAATCGTACATTACAAGATAATATTTAAAATATTTTAAAACATATAATTCCAAATTTATTTTCGAATTCAAAAATAGAATACATGTGGTGCGGACACACCAGCGCGGATTACAGGTGACAACAAGATTGGCGGGGAAGTGAACAAAACGCCGGTCCCTTAGTTTTTTTTAAACCGAGATTGGTTTTTTTAAGGATTAATTGTAGTAAAAATTGTAGGAAATGTCCGAGTTAGGATTTAGACTCATTGGGCTTTCCGGGTCCGAGCCGACTACATTAAGGGCATGGGGCCCACTCTAGCCCCTGAATTAATCATGAGTGGTTTAATTAATTATTTGAATTATTTAATAATGACTTAATGAGCTTAGCCCATTTTTATGGCCAAATACTTAGGTCATTTATCTTTGTGGTCTATAAAACACACACTTAAGCTCATAATTAGGAAATCCAAGCCAAAAACCCTAGAGTTATTTTTGAATTCTCTCGAGCCAGCATAGCCAATTTCCATAGCCCCCTGATGCTCTGATCGGTTCGTCATCCAATCACCGAGAAGGACCTAGCAGTTTGACATGGTGGTTTCCGATCACATTGACGTTCCCGCAACGATGTGCTGGACAAGCTAGAGGCTCTACACTTGTGGAGTTGTTATCTGAATCCCGAAAGTATCCGACCACGAGCGAATCAAACCAGAAATCGACCAAAGTTCTACAGTTGGCAAAAGTACTAAAATTCTGGTAAAGTGTCGAAACAACTCTCTTAATTTTCAAATTAATCTAGATCTTTGTTTCAGTGAAATCCCGTGATTTCCGTGTCGAGATTGAGAACATCTAATCGAAAAAGCTAACAATGGTATCAGAGCAAGTCCGATTAAATTTAAAAAATTAGATTTTTGGATCCGTTTTAATATTCTGTAATTGTAGGGATGTTTAGATTTTCAGTGGGAGTAGTGATTTAATTTTGATTAATTTTTACGATCAATAATTATGTGCACGATTTCGAAACTGAGAAACTAATTTTTTTAATAAACAATTTTTTAGGCGCAAAAACCGAGCATCATCGTAGTAGGAGGCGACGGTAAATTCTTGCCGCCATCGACCCCACGGTCGCGCTGTAGTTTTGCGCCACCGTTATCGTTGGGGATGCCGCGGCCAGGGCTTCTAAAGCCTTGACCAAAAACCCTAACAATTACGGTTTTCGGCATCTGCGCCTGGAACTGTTCAGTTTGACCTGGACCTAACCCATGGGTCAGGGTCAACCCGAGTTAGGTTTAAACTAGCCAGACTTGGACCTGACCTTGATCCGGGTCAACCTCTCCGAAGACTCAAGTCCGGGCCGACCCAGGTTGCTGACCGATGAAGATTAGAACATATTTTGGATTTGTTTGTTTATATTTGAACGGTGAATTTTGTATGGTGGATTATATGTTTTGTATGTATCGATCGTATAATCTTTAACCGATGATATTTTAATGTATTAATATTTTTATTTTAATATTTTGGATTAATGCTTTTAATTAAAAATTTAATTTATATTTTATTTAATAAAATATTAATTATTAATTACAGGTTCTATCGGTATTAGAAACAGGATAAAAAGTTACCGGGCGATTTTTTTCAAAAAATCGCCCGGTTTTTTATTTTTTTTTAGTCTCTTTTTCAACAACGCTTAAAAACCGTCGCCCAAAACAAATACAACCCTTCGGAAGGCAGTTTACGCCGCGGCTTCAAAAAACACGCCGCGGCAGAACAATACTACGTACGATGGTAAATTCCGTCGTTCGTAATAGTTTGACGCCGCGGCTTTTTGGAAACAATGTCGCGGCCTACCTCAAATAATGCCGCGGCATGTTTCTTCAAGCCGTGGCGTTTGAAAGTGTCGAAATGTCTAAAATAAGCCTCGATTTGTTAAATACATGCCGCAGCGTTGGCTAAACTAAGCCTCGGCGTGTTTGCCTTGATTATTCGTTTCCAGCCGCGGCCTGTTTGATAAAAGGCCGCGGCATTTTAGCTTTCGAACAACGGATAATTTCGTTGTTCATTCATTTCTAGCCGCGGCTAGTTAAAATAACGCCGCGGCGTTTTTGACTTTTGATTCGACTATAGCCGCGGCCTGATTTATATTATGCCGCGGCGTTTAGCCGCGGCGTGTTAAAATAACGCCGCGGCGTTTTTGACTTTTGATTCGACTATAGCCGCGGCCTGATTTATATTATGCCGCGGCGTTTTGCTTTCGAACCACGGAAAAGTCCGTTGTTCGTTCATTTCTAGCCGCGGCATGTAAACATAACACCACGGCGTGGTTGGCTTTTTATTCGATTATAGCCGCGGCCTTTTATTTTGTGCCGCGGCTTTTGCTTTCGAACCACGGATAATTCCGTTGTTCATTCGATTAGAGCCGTGGCGTGTTTTATTACACGCCGCGGCGTTATCGCGTTCGAACCACGGAAATTTCCGTTGTAGAAAGATTTTTTCAACCATGGAAAAAATCCGTGGTTGGAACTTTCTACCATGCAGGATTCTACCATGGTTAAGAACCATGGTTGAAAATTTTCAACCATGGTTTTTAACCATAGTTGAAACCCGGATTTGTAGTAGTGCGCTGTAGTTTTGCGCCACCGTTATCGTTGGGGATGCCGCGGCCAGGGCTTCTAAAGCCTTGACCAAAAACCCTAACAATTACGGTTTTCGGCATCTGCGCCTGGAACTGTTCAGTTTGACCTGGACCTAACCCATGGGTCAGGGTCAACCCGAGTTAGGTTTAAACTAGCCAGACTTGGACCTGACCTTGATCCGGGTCAACCTCTCCGAAGACTCAAGTCCGGGCCGACCTAGGTTGCTGACCGAGGTAAACTTGGCTGCCCACGGGCAGCCTGTGCGAGCACGGGTCCCACCCATGTCCACATCTCAGACCCAACTCTGAATTTTCATTTAAATTTATTTATTTAAAATAGGTTTAGGGTTTGAAAATCTAAATCAAACATATTATAAATCTGATTATAATTTTATTTCCGTAGGTGTCATTTACGGTTAATACTTTTATTTTATTCGGATTCTTGAAATTAAAATAATTTACAATTCATATTAATTTTTAAAATATTTAGGAATTAATTTTTAGGATTATGTAAAGTATCAAATCGTTGCATTTTCTAATTAAATTATTTAAATAGCAATAAAAATACTAAATCTGATTTTCATTGTGTATATTAGAATGAATAATACATTAAATTTTAAATGTGATGAATAGTTATATTTTTTAAAACATAATATTTAAATTTTATTAGAAAAAAAAGGAATAAGAGTACTCCTCTGAGATCACATTTTTAATTATCTACTGTTTAGTTTGGGTTAATATCGGATTTTTATTATTTTCAAAGTCTTCTGTAATATGAATTAAATTAGTTAATTTGTTTAGTGATAGGCTAAGGAATTTGATCACCAATTAAAACCCCTCAATAAATATTAGGTCCAAAGTCTACATGTACTGAGTCAACGTTATGGTGTACCCGGTCTGAGTAGGTTTCTCGTTCCCGGTAGAATGCTTTTACTTAGTATGAGATGAGCGTGAAAGACGCCATACCCGGTCTGAGTGTTCTTAAGATAGTTTGACTATTTTTAAGAGGTCAAATAGTTTAATATATGATATTTAACATTGTACACAAAAGGGCTTACACCGTACCAACTCATATGGCATATCTCAAGAATTGTCACCTGAGTCACAATAGCAAGATGCGCATTACTAAGATTTCCATATTGTTTGGCATCTTGATTGTTTTGATTATGAATCTTACGAGAAATGTGAATCTTGTCTAACTGATAATATGACAAAGAGCTCATTCAAAGAGACACGCTAGAGAAGGGTAAAAGAAGGCTAAAGATACTTCATAAACTCCAATTGATTACGTCAGCCGATACAACTATGTCTATTTATTAAGACACAAGTTGGAATCCCTTGAGCGGTTCAAAGAGTTCAAAAATGAAGTGCAAAACCAAAACGAGCAAGATAACATAAGTTCTTTGATCTGATCAAGGGATTTAATATTTGAGCTATGAGTATGAAACTTGTTTGAGTAACAAAAGAGTTGTCTCGTCATTGATTCCTTCCGATACACCTCACTTAAATTGTGCATATGAGAGAAGAAATCAGACTCTATTAGATATGGTTGTTCAATGAGTAAAACGGATATGCCTATGTTCATTATGGGATATGCACTTTCAACATTTTCTACCACACTTTACTATGTCCCATCTAAAATGGTCCATACAACACCATATCATATGTGGCATAATAAGATACCGAATCTACTATACATGAGAGTCTAGAAATACAAATTTTCGCAGGCCCCCTATGTGCAATTATAGAGAGTTAGTTTTCCTATAAATAGGAGTCTTCTTCTCATCATTTCAACACTCACTCACAGCCGCCTCCAGAGTTTCTCTCTCTAAAATTTGCCTTCTCCTTTAGTAGGAAAAGTCTGAATAAGAGTTGGGATTGATCAAGGGATTGAGTTTTTCCTGAGAGGGGTTGTTCGACGAGTCGACGAAGGCATCCCTCGCCAGGTCAACGCCCTCGCCGTGGAAACCTACGAGGTCATAAAGAAGCATCCTTCGCCAAGTTAACGCCCTCGCCGCGGACACCTACGAGCTCAACAAGGAGCATCCCTCGCCAGGTCAACGCCCTCACCGCGGAAACCTCGAGGTCAAGAAAGAAGCATCCCTCACCAGGTCAAGGCCCTCGCCACAACGAGCTCGCCAACACCTCGAGGTCGACGAAGGAGCATCCCTTGTCAGGTTAAGTCCCTCGCCACAACACGCTCACCAACACCTCGAGGTCGACGAAGGGGCATCCCTCGCCAAGTCAAGGCCCTCGCCTCAACGAGCTCGCCAACACCTCGAGGTCGACGAAGGACCATCCATCGCCAAGTCAAGGCCCTTGTCATGACGAGTTCGCCAACTCGTACGAGGTCGACAAGGAACATCCCTCGCTGGTAATACCCTCGTCATTCGGCCAAGAGTCACCCCGCACCGCCAACATCGGCACTTCTGACGAATCAAATTACATCGTCATTCACCCACCATTTATCATTAACCCTGAACTACGTGGGACTTAATTCTGTTTAACTGAGATACGTAGGAAGCCTCGCCCAACCATAAGCGATGAGGTATGGGCCCGATCTATCCTTGTTTGCAGGTCTTCCCTCGCTATAGGAGCTCGCCAAGGAAGTGAAATCACGAATAATTATCAAGAACATCTCGGAGCTTCATTGAGAGAGGAGTTCGCCTAGATGAGGACTTCGCTAAGACAAGGACTTCGCCCCGACGAGGAGCTCGCCAAGGAATGGAGTTCGCCATAGATCGGCAATAACAACCCGGAAACTCATCCAAGACAACGGATTCGCCTCCAGCTTTGACGATTATCAGTCAACCCGCGTTGACGCAACATTCAATTATCCACGTGTTAAGCGGGTCCAGCTCGGGACACGATCCTTTGATCCGACTCTAAATTCAAATCATTTTTATGCATTTACATGTATACTTGTAAAATTCGATCGGCACAATCCAATATCAGTTTAAAACATTATGAAAATTTTAGTGTTATATCTTTACTATTTAATGGAGAAATACATAATTTTCTTATAAGACAGGAATCACCCTTTTGGGGCCAATAGGCTAAATGACAATAAAAGATTTTATACAAAGTTTGAGATTTGGGGTTATCTACTAAAGTCTAAACAAATTTGACTTGGCAATGTGCATGATTAGTAAAATGTCATTTTATATTCGAAAATAATCTCATCCTTTAGTTGTGAAGATTATGTGCCTGTTAATGCTATAAGTACGTGTACATGTGAAGGGAAGAAGATTAGTCAACACGTTAAATTGATAGCAAAGAATGTAGAGAATCTACGTTGACTCACAAATCGCACAATCTAGAAACAAACTTGTATTGTTGGCTAGATAGAGTCAGGGTTATCATTGAGTTTGTTGGGACATTAGACGAACAGTGGCCTATAAAATCATATCGCAATTTAAAAAAATATTAGTATAAAAATTTAGTATATATATATATATTGAATTTAGGGCTCTTAAATGAATAGATTTGTTTTTTTTTTTATTACAAGTATGTGCCTATATCATCTCCATACCATATTAAGCGTCTTATAATTTTTTTTTGCATCTTTTAGTATAATTTTTTTGCTAATTTATAAGTAACAACTAGAAGCCTTTTGTTTATATTACTCATAACTTTTTTAGATTTTGTTCCATCTATTGTTTATATATATAAAAAGAAAAATTCATAACTGTTCTAGCAAGATCTTTAACAGCTCATTATACAAAGGCCCATATTCAAGTGTGAAAATTTTGGGTAAGTTATCTTAGATTTAGGGTGAGCAATTTTTCTGAGCCCAATCTTTCAGGTTGCTGCTAGTGACAAATTTCGAGATTTGGAAGTACGATGGTCAAAATTATTTTAACTAATTTTACGTAATAGGTACAAAGTTAAATGTAAATTTAACTATGAAATCAAATTAAGCCTGATTTAAATGATATTGTTCAGGTAGCATATCATTGTCCTTTACTCGAGAAAGTGGCGGAGCTAGAAATTTTGTTGAGGCGGTGTTTAAAATAAAATTTTCATATATTTTTTTAATGTATTTTCAACCTGTTATATTTTTACAGATAAATAACAATAATCGTATAATAACATTGCAACATCTATTAAAAATCATATATAAATTTACCTTAAGCAAAATATAAAATTGATTTTCTTAAAAAAATATTGTATGATAATTTTTTTGTCGATAGAAACGGAAGTATATATCTTGATGACCACGTTTTGATGCAATTTTAAGAAATAATTATAACAATTTCTTACTTTTGAATGAATTAAAGACAATCGATGAGAATATTGATGTATTTTGAAATCAACGGCTACTTCCTAAATTCAAAATTCAAATTTCAAAGATCTAAATTATGTTCAAATATACTCTTGAGAATATACATTAAACTTTTTAAATTGGCTGAATTTTGATTTCTGAAAAGGGATAATTCAAATCCATAATTGTGAGCAAATTAATCCCCCAAAGGGAACCGTATCTTGAGAAGCTGAATAGATTCCTTTGAAGAAGCACTTTGAGCGCTGCTTGAATTGAATTGACCCAAAATTCAAATCATATATATATAATTGCAATATTCTAAGATCACTTTGCGACAACCAGTCTTTGTGTTCGTAAATGCGGACAATATATATACAGATGTAAAAATAAAATGTAAGTAACTGTGGATTTAACTTCTGAAGTAGATCCTTTTGTTTAAATAATAATTTAATCCCTCTAAAATATAATTATTGTTGTTAATGAATGAAAATGGATTAATGGTGAATTCTTCCATAATTCGACCTAGGGTCAGACTACGTGGTCGTGTGGGCGATCAAAGGTGGAGTCAATGAGGGTTGACTAATGTCTCAATTTAGGTGAAGGAAGATTGTTGTCTTGAGCGAGGCTTGAGCTGTCTTGGCGATGTATTCCTATTCCCGGCGATATCAGACCTTCGTCAAAGAAAGCTACCTAAGTATCCTCTTTTGAGATAAGGTCATCACGTAGTTCGGGGTTATATGTGGTGATTTTTCTAGATGATGAGGCCATGCGGTGTGGCTCAGTAACGTGGCAGGGTGAGGGAGCTAGACATATGGGCGGCGATGGCAATGGTCAAGCGTCGACAAGGGTCAAACGTTGACGAGGGTCGAGCGTCCATGATGTTCGATGGTCGATAAGGGTCGACTGTCATCAAGGTTCGAAGGTCGACAAGGGTCGAGCGTTGACAAGGCGTCCTTGTCCCTTTCCAACGAGGGAAGGCGAGACCCTAGCGAGTAGACTGTCAGAATCCTGGTGCGCAGAGAGAAAGCGGGTTTCTCGAGAGGGAAGCTCTTAATCTAGAGAGAGAAAGTGCGAAGATAAGTGAATGTATGAAATGGTGGAGAAAGCCCTCTTATTTATAGAAAAATGAGAACTAATCACCTTGATTTCAGGGGAATAAAAAGAAAACATTCTCCTTAATTCCCTTAATATTTGGCGTCTAGCCTTGTCAGGTAAGCAGTCGTCGCGCTCAACTGTCAGACGTGGTGGTCATCGTACATGTTGGATCTTCAGTCGCCACGGTAAACTGCCGCGTACATCGCCCATTTGTTCATACAACCAGGGAGAAGTTGTCGGGTGTACATGGGGTTATCGTGGCTTCTTTAGGTTGTCGGGATCTTGCAAGGTTGGCGCCTGGGGTTGTCAATGACCTCCAAGGGTTGCTAAGGCCTTGTCAGGAACCTTGTAAAGTTGCCGTTGCCTTACCAAGTCTTCGGCAATTGTATGGGTTGTAATTACCAAGGTGGGTCGTCCAGACCGGTTCCTAGAGGGTGGCCCCTTGGCCTTTGGGTTTCATCTTTGGGCCCGATTCTCTAAACATAATTTGATGGAGTTAGGCCCGATTCTCTAAACATAAAGACTGTTGACTTTAGTCCATGGGCCTTGACTTCTATTTTGGGGCGCACATTTTTAATGAACCGAAAATACGCTAACAAATATAGTAAATAATAATTTATTGTAAAATATATTTAAAATATACTAACAAAAATAATAATTTTAAAAATTTATTACAAATTTTTATTCATTTTCTTATCACTCAATGTTATAAGTGATTCCATCATTCACACTGTCAAAAAGTTTTTTTTTTCATTTCTTAAAAAAAATTACTCGTTTTTTTTCTCTTTTCTTTTTTTAATATTTTTTTTAATTTTTAATTTTTAGAACATTTCTAATTCGAGAAAAACCTTATATTTATGTTTCACCTAAAGCCCCGAAAAGACTTGAGCTGACACTACTTCTTTATTAGGTTTCAATCGACCCTCAATAGCATAATTTGCAGAATCAGGTGTACATAAACCTTAGAGCGATTACATTGAACTCTACGAGAATATCGCCACTTTGTTGATTGCTACGTGCAGGGACGGAACTAGGATTTAAGGAAAAAAGGGTCGAAAAAACGATTATATAAAATATGTAGTAATTTTAAAATAGAGACCAAATATTGTGTACTAGTCATTTAAACTGCAATTAAGAGAAGTGATCGCCGAATTTTCCATTTGCTAGATGAGTGGAAAAACATCTTAAAATAGTATAGAATATCTTGAGCATTAAACGCCGAATTTTCCAATTGCTAGATGAGTGGAAAAACATCTTAAAATAGTATAGAATATCTTGAGCATTAAAGTAATTTGATTTCTTACGTATAACTTAATTGCGCAAAAGATAATAATATAAAAATTAAATATTTATTTTGATCAAAGTTTTTCAAAAATATGCCCAAACTTATTAATTGTAATAAAAATCACTAATTAATTGAAAAATGGACCAATGTACTCTTAATACTATTTGCGTGTGAAATAAATATTTGGCATTTAAATTACATTTTTAGTTTCCTTAATCATTTTTGAAATATTTTTCCCTATTAATATGGATTCTAAAGATTTTATGATTAAAAAAAATTCAAAAAATCAATTATATTCTAATTCATTCAAAATTCAAGGACTTCGCCCCGATGTAGAACAATACTTTTGTTGACGTGGTTTTGCACGCCAACGGTCGAGTGTGTTATGAATGGGATTTTGCGATGAAGATGCTAAGATTTTTGTGGATCCTGACCTCCGCGTCGTCGATACTATCAACGATGACACACAAAAATGTAGAACGAAGAAAACAAATAAAACACCAGGGTTATTTAGAGAGATTCGTCCCAATGCGGTAGTTGACTACGTCCTCTGTACGTTTATTGCTTTTTGGAAGATTGATCAATCGGAACCACAAGCCAATTCCTGATAGATAAAAAATGAAAGAAAAACACTCTGAAGATACGAATTCACGGAGACTCTCTTCTCTCAATGGATGAATGCTAGCGTGCGTGTAGAAGGGTTGTCTTCTTGCTTTTATAGACGTCTGGCTTCTGCCCGTTGGAGGTGGACGTTGGTAGTGGCTTCGAGTTTGGGGCTTGACTTGCTGCCGAGCTGACATGTGGGCCACGTCTTGCGAGATTGTCGTAGTAGTGGACCTTGACTGGTCGTCGTGGGGTTTCAAGTCAAGTCGTGGCGGTTTTTCTGGTCGGTCTTTGGAGGTTTGAATTGAAGTGGCTGACCAGGTCTGCTCGTGCTTGAACGTAGGGCTCTCTTCCGCTCGGGGGTTTTATTCGACTTCTACTCGGATCCCTTTTGAGACTATCAGTTCGGAGGAGCTTTGGTTGTTGGTTTTAAACAAGTGTTTGAAGTGAGATTTTGAGTTCTGCTCGGATTCTTCCTTTGGAACTCTGCTCGGACTTCTTTTGAGCTTATTCTGCTCGGGCAAACATCTTGCCTTCTGGGCTTTTAGTTTTGCTCGGGCCCAAACACGATCAAGTGACTAGTGGGCTTTTGGGCTTTGTATTTCACAAGCCCAATTTCGTATGAATATTTTAAATATACTCAAAACTTAGGTCAGACAATTTAATCTTTAAATTTGATTAATAACCTCACAATTCCAGTCTATGGAATGAATTTGCACATCAACATTTATAGTATCAAAGTTGATATAATCATGTAAAAATTCGTGATGAAAATTAATTAAATTTGTGAAATCAGAAACTTTCATGACTTTTGCCGCAAAATCGGATTAATTGGGGGACATCAGAACTGTTTTTATGATAATATCGCATTCTTCAGGGACCGAGCTGAAAACATTTCAAATTCGAAATGATTCGAATTTCTTGGTGAGAGCAGTTGCGACACGTGTCGCTCTGCCCAGGATTCGAAGAAGGTTGCAACCTCTTCGACTTCTGCTGACCTTGTTAGTTTTGACTTCTGCTGACGTGTCTCGACCAGGAGTTCAATCTCGATCGTTGGATGAGATTAGGCGCGAGATTCCAGGGAACCCTAGCCTTACGATGCGGGTCGATCTTTGAGTATAAATGCACTCGAGTGCCATCAATCGAAGATCCAATCAATCGAGTCTTCGCTTTGCCTGGGACGTCTCTTCACATTAAGGTAACCGCCTCTTTCTTTTCCTATTAAATCACTCTTCTTCTTTCCTTCTTCATTTTTGCACGCGAGAAAATTTTTTTCCTTCACCCTCGCCATTGTTCTCTGCATCTTCAAGTTTTCTCATCCTTGATTTCCCAGGTTCCTTTTCTTGCTTCTCTTTCGTATTCTAGACTTTGTTTTAGTCTTTGAATAGGAAATAGGAAAGTTTTTTGGTTCGGATTTCTCTTTGGGTTTCAGGTTTTTTCTGGGTTAGGGTTTGAAGGTTTGAATATCTGGGTTTTCTGGTTGTTTAGGTTTTTTTTTAGATTTTATAGAGATGGCTGAGAACAGCAAAACCAGGAAGGGTAAATCTAAGGCTCCAATTTTGGTATCGGAGTTTCTCCAGACCGATTATCCTAGGTCGGACTAAGAGAAGAGGATCTTCCTTGACTCAGATCGGATTATGATATTCCGGATTATGTCGCTTTCGGGTGCCAGATTCCGATGAGTTCACAGACACGGTTAGGGATGACTGGGTCTGCATTTATAAAAGATATTTCCTGGATTGCGGGCTGAGGTTTCCGATCCCTAGGGCCATTCTTAGGTACGTTAACCAAATGGATATCGCTTTGGCGCAATTGAGCCTGAATTCCTATAGGATTCTGCTTGCCTACTTAGTCAGATGCTATGAGGAGGGAATTAAGTTTTCTCTACTCGACATGCTTCATGTCTTTACGACCAAGAAAAATCCTAGAGCCGATGGTAGGTTTTACATTTCGGTTAAGGGTCATTCGGGTGAGTTTATTCGGGGAATTCCGAACAAGGATGATAATTAGCAGGATATGTACTTGTTTTTTAGGCCGTGTATAGGATCTTTTGATTCATGGACCGCCTATGTAAACAAATGGGCCCACGAGATTGGTAATTTTCTTTTATTGTTTTGCTTAGATTTATTTTCTGCTCGGGTGAATTTTTTTAATCGAATTTCTTGGTGTATTTTCACATCGCAAAGGCGACAAGGTGAAGTCAATTCCTCTCGGGGTTGAATTGAGAGCCAAGAACGAGGTTCTTTTCCCAGGTGGGGGAATAGATTGGACGGAGCTTTCCGAGGAGAGATTCTTCGAAGCTAAGCTGTGGACGCCTGGACCACTTAACACTTTCGTACCTTATCACACACGCTTACTGCAGCCGGGAAGTGACGAGGACGGTAAATGTTCTGAATTCGTTTTAGCTTTTGGTCGGAGAGTTACTAAGGGAATCTGTGTGCAGATACGATGGAGCCGAATTATCGGGAGGTCCGGGCTCAGTGAGCAGCCGCTAAGTCTGCCGAGAAGAAGAAGGCCCAGGAGAAGGGTAAGGGAGTTCAAATCTCCGAAGAGACTTCTGGTCGGGTTGAGCCGACCAAAGGGAAGAAGATGGCCTCCGAAACGGCCAGGACTGTCCCCGAGGAGGGGCGACCCGAGGGGTAGATCCCATTCTGCCCGCAGAGGCATAGGAAGCAGTTCCTAATCCGGAGGTTGCTGCGACAGTTCCGGGGACTATTCTCTCCGCGGGCGATCAAGAGGCTGCCCGGGCCGTGGCCGAATGGCGGTTTGTCGAGATTTCCGACGAGGATCCTATCCTGCCGACGGTGAGGACCCCGGAGCCTCTGACTTTGTCTGGTTTGGCTCCAGGGGTTTGGCAAGATCGTTCAGAAGAAAACTGCTGGTCGGGATAAGCCTTTGGTCAGAGATTTTCCGGAGCAGCCCGAAGTTGCTCCCGCCACTGGGGGCCGAAGCCTCAGCCCGAGCCTTCAAGAGCGGCCAAGGTGTCTTGGTACGGAGATAAAGGGCTCTACGATGCCCCCCGGATAGCTGGGAATTTGTTAAAGCAGCTGACCAGCGGGGGGGGGGGGGGGGGGGGGGGGGGGTCTCTGTTGTGAAGGACACTAAGGTCACTCAACCTCGGGCGTACAACGCTTTTGGCCGAGAAAAAGGAGGAGCTTGCTCGGGTGAATTTCGAGCTTGGAGAAAACTCCGGGCAGCTGGTTACTAGGAACAAGGAGGTCGTCGAGCTGAAGCGCTTGATTGCCGCTCGAGAGAGAAATATCAAGGCTCTGGAGATCATTGTAGTGGATCTCCGGGAGAAACTTTCTAACGCCTACGCCTTGGTCTCTGAGTCCCAGGCGAACGAGAACAAGGTCATCGGGATGCTTACTTCTTCCGATGCCAAGTTGGGTCGGGCAGAGAGGGACCTCAGGTCGGTGAGCGACGAGCTCATTTTGGTGAAGGTGGAGCACGACTACGCGCTGGAAGCGCTGGAGAAGGCTCATGACGATATCGCTGCTGCAAAGGCTGCGGCCGAGGCCACCCGTCGGAAATATAGGAAGCGGGTCCAGCAGAGTGACGCAGTGATTGCTCGACACCAAGAAGTGGCTTACCAGACTAAGTTCTTGCGATGAGAGGGTATGGTACCCGAGCAAGTATGTTACTTGTAGTGGATGGGTATGGTACCCGAGCAAGTATGCGACTTGCAATGAAAGGGTATGGTACCCGGGCAAGAATGCGACTTGCGAAGAAATGGTATGATACTCGAGCAAGTATGCGACTTGCGAGAGAAATGTATGATGCCCGAAAAGGCGAATTAGATTTTTTTTAAGTAAATTATATTTTAAGAACGAGATAAATTATTTGTTGCTTGGCATTTCTAATATAAGGAATAATTAATTATTCTCAAACGGCTGTTCACTTGGGTGTTTCTCTTATACTTAATCTAATTCGAGGGTTGAACCTTCAACTATAAATTTCGGTTGAGGTCGAGGGATATATGGTTGTTTGGTTTATTGGGGCTGTGTTCGACTGTCGTATATTTGGTTGAACTGCCTACGTACCCTATGTTGGACATGTGTGTCCTTAAACAAGATATTTAACCATTTGTAAAAGATTATGACAAGTCGTTGAATAAAGATGGAACTTATTATGTTAATCTTATTATAGTTTCTGTAGAGTAAAATAGAATGTTTGATTCCATAGTTCATAAAGGATGCAATTATGTTATTATTATCACAAAGGAGTCATGTGAGGGAGAATTAATAAACATTATAAATGAACTTAAAATGTCCGTGACCTGATTAACTGGGTGGGAGCCCATTAATCGGTAAGGTCATTAATGTGACTGAAGTGACAATCCTATTCTGGATTTTGTGTGTGTCTACACTCACTAGAAGTGCATTAAGTATGAAGCGTCTTCATACTGGACTGGACCTGACTTAAACTCAAGAAAGTTTTCATATAAGACCGTCACTGACAACTTGTAGTTGAGTCGCAAAATGATGATCAAATGGATATTAGTTCTAAGTCCTGAGTGGTCATGAGTCTAAGCTACTGGCTTGATTGTTCTTTGATTTAACCGTTAAAGAACACAAGACATTACCGCTGTTCCCAACACTATTATTTTGGGAACATGATAGTCAGTAGTGAAGGATTGCTTGATCATAGATATGGGCATCACACAGCTCTCTTCAGAGTCATGATGATTCCCTTGATTGTCAGTGGTGAGAAGTGAGAGGTACCCGTGCGCAACTTATGAATCGAAACCATAAGTGGGTTGCTCATAATATTACTGGCTGAGTCAAGGATGAAAATGCATTGAGGGGCATTACGGTATAAAACGCCTGCTCATGTGTGAGTCATCAAGTGAAAGAACAATAATCGGTATTTGATTGAATCTAATGGACACCCTGCTGTATATAAGGGAATAATATATACCGTATCACTAAAGAGTGCAGCCTCGGGTCTATAGTGGAATCACTTCGAGGTTTGACGAACAACTAGCAGTTCGTTGGAGCTTAAGTGATACGGGTCCATGGTCCCCAGGATAGCTCCGTAACGGATGATACGTACGTGATTAAAATGCATTCTGGATAATGTTTAATCATTTGGCTCGACTTATAAAACTGACAAGTCTGTGACAGACGTCAGATAGTTTTATCGATAGCGTGGCAAAAGTATCATATTTTGGTACACGAAAATAACTGATAAAAAGAAAGTTAGAATTTAGATTTTAGAACAGCACCATATTGTTCTAAATTAAATTCTAAGCAACTTTGCTTTTTGAACCAAGTCATTCTGACTTACGGTTTGTGATTTATGGATTTTCTAAGTTTATGACTCGGTTCGATAAACTTTGAAATTAAATCACATGTCACGAATTTAAATGATGGTGTAGCACCATGAAATTTAATGTGTGATAAAGAGATCAGGATTTATTAATATAATTTGATTATTTGGATTTGATTATTAATATCTTATTAATAATTAATTAATAATTAAAGGATTTATATTAATGAATAAATAATATATATTCATGTATTATTTAATATGTAATTCGAATTAGGGTTTGAGTATAACAAACCCTAGATAAATTCGAATAACCAATCTTGAGAGATTTTATTTTTGCGGCATAAATACCTAAGGTCTGGTATAATGGCAAAAACCCTGAAATCAATTTAATCCATTGGATCGGTCATGATTGAGTATCAACCGTTGGATTGAGATAATTGATTCAAACCCTAAAGTAATTCGAAATTGAAACTTGGTGACCAAGTTTAGGTATTTCGAATTACCTTAATTAATTCTGTCCGTTGGTTCGGTTTTGAGATCTTATCTTTAAGCCGTCGGATTAGAAATTAATTAACATTATATATATGATATTAAATTCGAATAAATATAAGGATAAAAGTTCGAATTAGGGTTTTATAAAACCCCAGGGTATTTGACTTTATCCCTAATTGATTTGATCCATTGGATTGGTTAAAGATTTAATTTTAACCATTGGATCTAGATAATCAATAACAAATTCGAATTTGAATATATATATATATATATATATATAATAAAATTCGAAAAATATATGATATGATCTTATCTTATATTATTCAATTAATTAAATCCCTGATTAATTATATCCATTGGATCTAGATGAGATTGAATCTGGATCATTGGATTGAAATAATTATTTATATTTAATTAAGAGAATTCGAATAAAGGGAGGGAATATCTCCAAATCGGTTACAGCTTGAGCCTATAAAAGGGAAGCTCATTCTACACATTCAACACACCTTTCCCAGAGTAAAAACTCCAGCTCTCCCTCTCTCTCTAGGGTCTGCGAGTTTTTGCTTCTGATCTCTTTTTTCTGGTTCGGCTTAGGAGATATTTTTCTCCGGTAGCTTTAAAAGAACCTTCAGTTAAATTTTGCGACGGAGTCCTGCCAGCGAAGCCCACGCTTCGGTAGCGAGGAATCCAGGAGTCATATCCCGGAAGATCACGGGATTTTCCCTCAGCACCGGCGGAGCCCTGCCCAATTTCAGAACGCGCAGCCGGAATCGTCAACTGAGGTACGGCCTTATGCATTGGGTAAATAAATGCGACCATTTACTGCTTTCTATTTGTTTCCTATTTCGACTAGATTATTAATAATGAATATGAAAATATTGAATTCGAAATATTTATCAGATCTAAGTTTTGATTGTTACCCGATATTCGTGTCGTCGGTCCGATAACAGGATTTCCGCTTTAAAATGAATTTTTAAATGTTACCGGGACGGCCCGGAGGCTATTATCGTGGTAAGGAAGTCGACTTGATACCATCGATTCCCAACAATTGGTATCAGAGCTACGGTTCCAGGATAAATAATTTCGAAATTTAAAGGTTTAAAAGAATTTTTTGATGAATAAATTAATAATTAAAATTGAAATTTATTTCTAGATATTTTAATTTTTAATTTAAAATTAGATTATTTCCCGACCCGAAAAAAATTCGTGATGGCAAGGTGGGGCGGGCTGCTAGGCGCAGCCCAGCCCGTGGCTAAAGAGGACCAGGGGCTGCCGCTGCAGCCCCAGGGTCGAAACCCTAAGAGCCACGGGCCAGGCCCGAGGCAAGGCCCACGCCAGGGGCGAGGCCCAGGGCGAAACCCTTGCGGGTTGCCCTGGCGCACAGCGCCTGGGCCTCGCGGGCAGACCTGCGGCCCACACTGCCTGGCAGCGGAATGGGCTAGCGGGCCCAGCGCGAGGTGGGCGCTGCCCTGGCCCTCCCGAGAGGTTGGGCGTGGCTTTTCCTAGGGACGTGGGCCCGGGCTTAGGCCCGGAGGGTCCACGTACATAATTTTAATTATGGGTCGGAATTTATTCCGACCCGGATCCTTGGGAATAATTAAATATTATTTGAAATTGAACAAATTATGAATCAATAAAATATGGATGTTATTTATGGATAAATAACATTGACTTATTTTATATAATTCCTAAAATTAAATATGGATATTATTTATTGAATAAATAATATTGTCTTATTTAATATTAAAATATGGATGATAATTCTTAGGAATGATATCATTGACTTATTTTAAAATTTCATAAATAATTAATTATAAGCCATAGCATAAATTAATGATTATTCTTAGAGAATGGGAATCATTAAAATCTAATTATATATATTCATCATAGATATAATTTGTAGTAACCTATTTTCATAACCCGTAAACATAGTGCTTATGTTTAATCATTATTAATATGTCGATTTAAGGATAGATATGAATAGTAAAGAGTAAATGTAAAGTGGCCATTATTAATCGGAAAAATCTCAATCATACAATCTTGTCTGAGGAAGAGGGAATCAAAAGTGGGGCCGGTTCACCAT
Organism: Parietaria judaica; assembly: GCA_954871525.1. Taxonomy (NCBI): domain Eukaryota; kingdom Viridiplantae; phylum Streptophyta; class Magnoliopsida; order Rosales; family Urticaceae; genus Parietaria; species Parietaria judaica. Next base: position 9,088,326 of record OX940868.1, read on the forward strand.
CCACTTCTGGGTGACCGGTTAGGACCCCTCCCATCTACCTGGAGAAAGTATGATTGACCTATCACTACCGATGAAATAATGAACACTATAAACAATGAGGCCTTATGTATTATTACGTGCTGTAATTAATAAAGCCAAAATATAAACTTTTAATAGTCATTAAAGAAAAGTTTATAATAAGTTTTAATTAACTTATGATAAAAGTTAAAAAACGTTATTTAAACTAAAACAATGGCAAGTATAGAATAAATAATAAAAGGTCTCCATTATTACTGTCACATGGTCTGCTGACCACACCGCCTCGAGTCACCCTAGAGTGACCACTCCTCTTAAGGAAAGGTGTGCTTGTGGAAGGTTTGGCACCGTGATAGTTTCAAAAGAATATGGGGACGGAGGAATCTTGGAAATGGACCGTGAGTCACCTTAGAGTGACCATTCCTTAAGGACGACGTTTTCAAGAGGATTCCGAGAACCGAAAATAATGGGTTAAGCTTGCACGGAATTTGGAACTTCCCGACCGTCTATGATGATAGTTAATAATCATAAAGAACTGTGGTGGTTCTTGTTTTTGAATATTAATTAAGTTTATGACTAAAACTTAGTTCAACCAAACTACATAGTTGATACCGCGAGTCACCTTAGAGTGACCATGCCTTAAGGACGGCAACGATGTGTACAGTCGGTTGAATTATCATGAAATAGTCCAAGGGTTTATTAACGTTTTCCCGAGAACATGTTTGCATCATGTGACTATTTCGAACCAACTTAATTACCCAAAACATTCTACCTATAATAAAGTTTAATAAGTTTCTTTTTCAATGCCAGTATAAAATGTCCATCTGAAATAAATATAGAACAATCTGATGTGTATTTAATGTCAAGACAATGAATGTTCGAATAAGTGATTTTATTCACTTATTGATTATCTTTTGTGATTAGTTGGTATTTCCACTCGACATTACAAGGGAGTAATTCGAAAGTTCTAGAACTTTGGAAATGGCTAAAGATGAACAAAGAGAAGATAATCATTCATCCCCATGATTGGTTAAGGTTGAAACCTTTGACTGAATTCATAATTCAGAAGACAATCATAAGTTGACTGTGTTAGTCAAAGTAATGGGATAATTATTTCAGTGGGAGCAAGTCGTTTAAATATAATAAGTTGTTGTTTTCAAGAACAATAGTTATTATACCCGTGACTTACGTGGAAATTCAAATGTCCACTTATGTAAACAAAGTTTTATCATTGTAGATAATAATGAAATTATTATTTATGAAATGATCTAGTTGTTTACATTGACTGTACGGTGAAGTGAAATAAACGAACTCAGTCCATCATGAAACAATGAATGAATAATATGGATGTGACATCCAGGAAAAAGGTTAACTGTGAAAGTGATCAATCATACCTAAGGCATCTAAATGATAGTCATATTAATTTGGATGAGATAAACAGGATGGACCATGCGTGAACTGTTACATCAGTTCCCTGCCTGTTTGAGAATCTTGTCCAAAGATTAAAATGACTAAAAGACCATTTTATGAGAAAGAGGGTCAAAAGAGCCAAAATTCCTATAAAGCTTGTACATACTTGGCGTATGTGGTCCATTATACAAATTTGAAAAGGGGATATGAATACTTTATCTAATGATTGGCAAGTATTCAAGGTAATGGTATGAATGCAAAGTAAATTAGAACTTTTGAAAGTTCAAGAAATTTATTGCATGAACCGAATTTTTTAATTCAGTTAATCACTTGTGACTCTTCAGTTATTCTGAAGGGGTGAATCTAAACTTTCAGTTTTATGATCACCTTGTAGAGAAATTAATTCTCTGAAAGTCAACGTTCTCTTTCAAACCGGCATAATAGGTGTTCTAGAAAGAAAGGAACAAGAACCTTTGGAAATGATTAAGGGGAAGAATCATTTTACATTATTCATGGAAATCGAACAAAACATAGTTTATGATCATATAAGAGAGTAATTGTTCGGCAATAATAGTAACTCTTTTCGAAATATGACTCTATATAAACTATGAACCTCAAGATAAAACATTAATTGAGGAATTGTTAGAAGACAAAATAATTACACAATCAACAGCGCATGTTGATAATCAGAGTACGGAAACCACGGTCCCAGGATCAGAACCATGTGATACTCAGACGTAGTGGGAGGTTAAATAATAATTAACAACACTACGAGTAGTCACCATAAGAGTTTCATTAGAAACTCTGGGAATACTCAGACGTAGTGGGAGGTTCTTGTGAACGGTTCAGCACTACGAGTAAACCCAGTTGGTTTTTGACCTAGATGTTTCAAACACTAGTGTTGAAGATCCCATAAGCTTCAAGGAAGCTATGATGGATCCTGATAAGGGAGAATGGCAGGAAGCCATGAACCAAGAAATAGAATCAATGGATTCTAATGAAGTCTGGTAACTTGTAGACCTACCTGATGGCTTCAAAACCATAGGGAATAAATGGGTATACAAGAAAAAGAGAGGAGTTGACTTGAAGGTTGAAACCTTCAAGGCTAGACTAGTGACAAAGGGTTTTACCCAGAGAGAAGGTATTGATTTCGATGAGACCTTCGCTCCAGTCGCTAAGTATAAGTCCATCCGGATTCTCATGGCCATAGCCTGTAGTCTCAATTACGAGATATGGCAGATGGACGTCAAAACCGCATTCCTGAACGGGTACATTGACGAGAACATCTATATGGACCAACCAGAAGGGTTCGTGCAACAGGGTCAAGAAGGGAAAGTTTGCAGATTACTCAAGTCCATTTATGGATTGAACCAAGCTTCCAGATCCTGGAATCTAAGGTTTGATGAGACCATCAAGACCTATGGGTTCATTAAGAATGAAACTGAAGCCTGCATTTATAAACTCAACGATGAGTCCGTGGAAATTTTTCTTGTTCTATACGTCGATGATATTCTTCTCATTGGAAACAGTGTGAAAAGATTATCAGACGTGAAAGCGTGGCTATCTACACAATTCCAAATGAAGGATATGGGAGAAGCCAGTTATGTTCTTGGGATCCGTATTTTTAGGGATCGCAATAACAGGCTTCTAGCCTTGTCACAAGCACCTTACATTGATAAGGTGCTTGAACGTTTTGCAATGACAAACTCCAAGGGTGGTAACTTACCAACCAGGCATGGAGTGTTCCTTAGCAGGAACCAGTGTCCAACTTCTCCGGAAGAGCAAGACGAGATGAGGCGGGTACCCTATGCTTCAGCAGTGGGAAGTCTGATGTACGCTATGCAGTGTACAAGACCAGACATCTGTTACGCTGTGGGAATGGTTAGTAGATACCAATCCAACCCTGGTATGCCTCACTGGATCGCAGTGAAGAACATTCTCAAGTATCTTCGGAGAACGAGAAACTATATGTTAGTGTTTTCAGGAACAGAACTGAATCCACTAGGGTACACTGACTCTGATTTTATGTCTGACAAAGACGCAAGAAAATCAACTTCGGGAGCAGTGTACACCCTTGCTGGTGGAGCGATATTCTGGAGAAGCGTAAAGCAATCCTGTATCGCAGATTCCACTATGGAAGCTGAATATGTGGCTGCATGTGAAGCAGCCAAAGAATCAGTTTGGCTAAAGAATTTCTACTTGGAACTGGGTGTAGTCCCAGATGTAGATGGACCACAAACTCTATACTGTGATAACAGTGGAGCTGTGGCCAATTCGAAAGAGCCCCGAGACCATAACAAAGCAAAACATATAGAGAGGAAATACCATCTCATTAGAGAGATAGTACGTCGAGGGGACGTACGGGTTGTGAAAATAGCATCGGAGGACAATCTGGCTGATCCATTTACCAAGACGTTGCCAGAGAAAATATTCAGGAGGCATCTGGATAATATGGGCGTGAAAGACATGAGTCATCTTCTTTAAGTACAAGTGGGAGATTGTTGGACATGTGCGTCCTTAAACAAGATATTTAACCATTTGTAAAAGATTATGACAAGTCGTTGAATAAAGATGGTACTTATTATGTTAATCTTATTATAGTTTCTGTAGAGTAAAATAGAATGTTTGATTCCATAGTTCATAAAGGATGCAATTATGTTATTATTATCACAAAGGAGTCATGTGAGGGAGAATTAATAGACATAATAAATGAACTTAAAATGTCCGTGACCTGATTAACTGGGTGGGAGCCCATTAATCGGTAAGGTCATTAATGTGAGTGAAGTGACAATCCTATTCTGGATTTTGTGTGTGTCTACACTCACTAGAAGTGCATTAAGTATGAAGCGTCTTCATACTGGACTGGACCTGACTTAAACTCAAGAAAGTTGTCATATAAGACCGTCACTGACAACTTGTAGTTGAGTCGCAAAATGATGATCAAATGGATATTAGTTCTAAGTCCTGAGTGGTCATGAGTCTAAGCTACTGGCTTGATTGTTCTTTGATTTAACCGTTAAAGAACACAAGACATTACCGCTGTTCCCAACACTATTATTTTGGGAACATGATAGTCAGTAGTGAAGGATTGCTTGATCATAGATATGGGCATCACACAGCTCTCTTCAGAGTCATGATGATTCCCTTGATTGTCAGTGGTGAGAAGTGAGAGGTACCCGTGCGCAACTTATGAATCGAAACCATAAGTGGGTTGCTCATAATATTACTGGCTGAGTCAAGGATGAAAATGCATTGAGGGGCATTACGGTATAAAACGCCTGCTCATGTGTGAGTCATCAAGTGAAAGGACAATAATCGGTATTTGATTGAATCTAATGGACACCCTGCTGTATATAAGGGAATAATATATACCGTATCACTAAATAGTGCAGCCTCGGGTCTATAGTGGAATCACTTCGAGGTTTGACGAACAACTAGCAGTTCGTTGGAGCTTAAGTGATACGGGTCCATGGTCCCCAGGATAGCTCCGTAACGGATGATACGTACGTGATTAAAATGCATTCTGGATAATGTTTAATCATTTGGCTCGACTTATAAAACTGACAAGTCTGTGACAGACGTCAGATAGTTTTATCGATAGCGTGGCAAAAGTATCATATTTTGGTACACGAAAATAACTGATAAAAAGAAAGTTAGAATTTAGATTTTAGAACAGCACCATATTGTTCTAAATTAAATTCTAAGCAACTTTGCTTTTTGAACCAAGTCATTCTGACTTACGGTTTGTGATTTATGGATTTTCTAAGTTTATGACTCGGTTCGATAAACTTTGAAATTAAATCACATGTCACGAATTTAAATGATGGTGTAGCACCATGACATTTAATGTGTGATAAAGAGATAAGGATTTATTAATATAATTTGATTATTTGGATTTGATTATTAATATCTTATTAATAATTAATTAATAATTAAAGGATTTATATTAATGAATAAATCATATATATTCATCTATTATTTAATGTGCAATTCGAATTAGGGTTTGAGTATAACAAACCCTAGATAAATTCGAATAACCAATCTTGAGAGATTTTATTTTTGCGGCATAAATACCTAAAGTCTGGTATAATGGCAAAAAACCCTGAAATCAATTTAATCCATTGGATCGGTCATGATTGAGTATCAACCGTTGGATTGAGATAATTGATTCAAACCCTAAAGTAATTCGAAATTGAAACTTGGTGACCAAGTTTAGGTATTTCGAATTAGCTTAATTAATTCTGTCCGTTGGATCCGTTTTGAGATCTTATCTTTAAGCCGTCGGATTAGAAATTAATTAACATTATATATATGATATTAAATTCAAATAAATAATTAGGATAAAAGTTAGAATTAGGGTTTTGTAAAACCCTAGGGTATTTGACTTTATCCCTAATTGATTTGATCCATTGGATTGGTTAAAGATTTAATTTTAACCATTGGATCTAGATAATCAATAACAAATTCGAATTTGAATATGTATATATAATAAAATTCAAAAAAATATATGATATGATCTTATCTTATATTATTCAATTAATTAAATCCCTGATTAATTATATCCATTGGATCTAGATGAGATTGAATCTGGATCATTGGATTGAAATAATTATTTATATTTAATTAAGAGAATTCGAATAAAGGGAGGGAATATCTCCAAATCGGTTACAGCTTGAGCCTATAAAAGGGAAGCTCATTCTACACATTCAACACACCTTTCCCAGAGTAAAAACTCCAGCTCTCCCTCTCTCTCTAGGGTCTGCGAGTTTTTGCTTCTGATCTCTTTTTTCTGGTTCGGCTTAGGAGATATTTTTCTCCGGTAGCTTTAAAAGAACCGTCAGTTAAATTTTGCGACGGAGTCCTGCCAGCGAAGCCCACACTTCGGTAGCGAGGAATCCAGGAGAATATCCCGGAAGATCACGGGAGTTTCCCTCAGCACCGGCGGAGCCCTGCCCAAGTGAGAACGCGCAGCCGGAATCATCAGTTGAGGTACGGCCTTATGCATTGGGTAAATAAATGCGACCATTTACTTCTTTCTATTTATTTCCTGTTCGACTAGATTATTAATAATGAATATGAAAATATTAGATTCGAAATATTTATCAGATCTCGTTTGTTGTTACCCGATATCCGTGTCGTCGGTCCGATAACAAGATTTCCGCTTTCAAATGAATTTTTAAATGTTACCGGGACGGCCCGGAGGCTATTATCGTGGTAAGGAAGTCGGCTTGATACCTCCTATTTCCAACACACCACATATCATCCACTACAACCATGGTAATACTCCGTTCTCGTAAGTTGAGCAGTACCTCGAGGAGTGAGACAACCAATTAGCTGACCTGAAGCGCCACTTGGGAAGAGCACAACAAATAATTAAACAGGAGGCCAAAAGAAAGCATCGTGACATCGAATTTGAGGTGATAGGCCGCGTGTACTTGAAGATACGGCCTCATCGACATAAATAATTAGCTCGGCGTCAAAATGAAAAACTGTCTCGTAATTTTTTTGGCCCATACGAGTGATCGAGAACCGCTTGCAGCTTCCGGAAGGCACAACGATTCACAAGGTGTTTCAAGTGTCACAAATTCGACGAACCATTGGACTACGACTCTTCTCCATCCATACCAGCCACTCCAAGTCGATCTTGAATTCCTTGTGGAGCCAGGATCAGTTCTCACTCAGCGAATAGGTGCCAACAATCACGATGAAGTTTTGGTGGACTAGAAGAACCTCCAGGATCAGTTCGGCTTAGGAGATATTTTTCTCCGGTAGCTTTAAAAGAACCTTCAGTTAAATTTTGCGACGGAGTCCTGCCAGCGAAGCCCACGCTTCGGTAGCGAGGAATCCAGGAGTCATATCCCGGAAGATCACGGGAGTTTCCCTCAGCACCGGCGGAGCCCTGCCCAATTTCAGAACGCGCAGCCGGAATCGTCAACTGAGGTACGGCCTTATGCATTGGGTAAATAAATGCGACCATTTACTGCTTTCTATTTGTTTCCTATTTCGACTAGATTATTAATAATGAATATGAAAATATTGAATTCGAAATATTTATCTGATCTCAGTTTTGATTGTTACCCGATATTCGTGTCGTCGGTCCGATAACAGGATTTCCGCTTTAAAATGAATTTTTAAATGTTACCGGGACGGCCCGGAGGCTATTATCGTGGTAAGGAAGTCGACTTGATACCATCGATTTCCAACACCCTATTCTTTGGGGATCAAGCCATTACGTAGTTCATGGGAAGTCAGTCTCTGACTTTTATGCGTAGTATTTTCTGAGGTGCATTGCATTCCAGCTACAGAGGACTCTTGATCCGTCCGGGGTAGCTAGCTTGTTTACGCCGGGCTTTACTACTTTGGTAACGATATAGGGTCCTTCCCAGTTAGCCCCCAACTTACCGGCGTTGAGTTCGGCTGTATTCTGGAAGACCTTTCTGAGGACCAGTTCCCCGGCGACAAACCTGCGGTGCTTAACTTTGGAATTGTAATATTTAGCTAGTGAATTTTGGTAGTTAGCAATTCGTATTGAAGCTTGTTCGCGTCGTTCGTCGGGGTGGTCGAGCTGATCAAGCCTCATTTTATCATTAATCTTTGCGTTGTCAGAAGCGTGCTCCCTCCTGAGGCTGGGGGCCTCGATTTTGGCTGATATTGTTGGACATGTGTGTCCTTAAACAAGATATTTTATCCCTTTGTAAAAGATTATGACAAGTCGTTGAATAAAGATGATGCTTATTATGATAATCTTATTATAGTTTCTGGTAGAGTAAAATAGAATGTTTGATTCCTTAGTTCATGAAGGATGCAATTATGTTATTATTATCACAACAGAGTCAATGTGAGGAAGAATTAATAATCATAATAAATGAACTTAAAATGTCCATGACCTGATAAACTGGGTGGGAGCCCATTAATCGTACAAGGTCATTAATGTGACTAAGTGATAATCCTATTCTGGTTTTGTGTGTGTCACACTCACTAGAAGTGCATTAAGTATGAAGTGTCTTCATATTGGACTGGACCTGACTTAAATTCCGGAAGTTATCATATAAGACCGTCACTGATAACTTGGAGTTGAGTCACTAGTAGATGATCAAATGGATATTCGATCTAACTCCTCAGTGATCTTGAGTCCAAGATGCTGACTTGATTGTTCTTTGATTTAAGCGTTAAAGAACACGAAATATTACAGCTGTTCCCAACACTATTATTTTGGGAACATGATAGTCAGCAGTAAGGATAGCTTGGTCATAGACATGGGCATCACACAGCTCTCCTTAGAGTGATGATGATTCCCTTGATTGTCGGTGGTGAGAAGTGAGAGATACCCATGCGCAACTTATGAATCGAAACCATAAGTGGGTTACTCATGATATTGCTGACTGAGTCAAGGATGAAAATACAATGAGGGGCATAACGGTAAAAACCGCCTGCTCATTTATGAATCATCAAGTGAAAGATCAATAACCAGAATTTGATTGTATCAATGGACACCCTGCTATTATAAAGAGAATAATATATACCGTATCACTAAAGAGTGCAGCCTCGGGTCTATAGTGGAGTCACTTCGAGGTTTCACGAACAACTAGCAGTTCGTTGGAGCTTTAGTGATACGGGTCCATGGTCCCCAGGATAGCTCCGTAACGGATGATACGTACGTGATTAAGATACATTCTGGATAATGTTTAATCATTTGGCTTGACTTATAAAACTGAAAGGTCTGTGTGAGACATCAGATAGTTTTATCGTTGGCGTGGCAAAAGTATCATATTTTGGAACAAGAAATTAACTGACAAAAAAAGAAAGTTAAAATTTATATTTTCTATTAGCACCATGTTGTTGGAAACTAAATTCTAAGCAGCTTTGCTTTTTGAACCAAGTCATTTCGACTTACGGTTAGTGATTTATGGATTTTCTAAGTTTGTGATCGGTTCGATAAACTTTGAAATTAAATCACATGTCACGAATTTAAATGATGGTGTGGCACCATGACATTTTCATGTGTGATATTGAGATCAGGATTTATTAATATAATTTAATTATTAATATCTTATTAATAATTAATTAATAATTAATAGATTTATATTAATAAATGAATATATATATATTTATATATATTAATATGTGTAAATTCGAATTAGGGTTTGTTATATGAAACCCTAGTTAAATTCGAATGGCATGATTTGGTATTTCTATATTTGCGGCATAAGTACCAAATGTTTTGGTATTTTGGTAAATCCCTAAAATCAATATTATCCATTGGATCGGTTATGATTTAGTATCAACCGTTGGATTAGGATACTGATAAATTCAAAATTAATAACTTGGTGACCAAGTTCTATTTTTTGAAACTGATTAATTAATTGTATCCGTTGGATCGGTCTAAGATTTAATCTTTACCGTCGGATTGAAAATTAATTAATTATATATATATGTATATATATTCGAATTATGTTTAAGGATAAATTCGAAAAAATATTTTTAATAAATCTATTTATCCTAAACTTATTTGATCCTTTAGATCGGTTTTAAGAATCATCTCAACCGTTGGATCTAGATAATAATGATTCGAATTTTATATATACATATATATCATAATTCGAATTTTATGATGATAAGAAGATAAGATTGGATTTTTGATTTATCTAAATCTTTCTTATTTAATTAAATCCCTAATTAATTATATCCATTGGATTTAGATGAGATTAAATCTTGACCATTGGATTATGATAATTAATTATATTTAATTAATGAAATTCGAATTTAGGGAGGGAATATCTCCAAATCGGTTACAGTCTTGAGCCTATAAATAGGAGGCTCATTCTACACATTTTTCACACCTTTCCCCAGAGAAAAATTCGAACTCTCCCTCTTCCTCAGGGTCTGCGAATTTTCTCTCTGATCTCTTTCTTCTGGTTCGGCTTAGGAGACAATTTCTCCGGAAGCTTAAAAAGAACCATCAGTTAAAGTTTTGCGACGGAGTCCTGCCGGCGAAGCCCACGCTTCGGTACGAGGATTCCAGGAGAATATCCCGGAAGATCACGGGAGATTCCCTCAGCACCGGCGGGGCCCTGCCCGATTCAGAGCGCGCAGCCGGAAATCGTCAAACGAGGTACGGCCTTATGCATTGGGTTAATAAATGCAAACATTTACTGCTTTCTATTTATTTCCTATTATGACTAGTTTATTAATAATGAGTTATGAATATTAAATTGCATAATATTTATCAGATCTTGGGATATGGATATTATCCGATATTCGGACCGTTGTTTGGATAACAAGTTTTTCCGCTTTAAAATAATTTTTTAAATGTTACCCTGACGGTTTGGACGTATAAATCGTGATAATTATACGGAATCCGAGACGTGATTTCGAACAGATATGACTGCTTCGGTGCCGTATACCATCGATAAAAGGGTTTCCCCAGTTGCTCTCCGCGGTGGTTCTATATGACCACAGAACGCCGACGAGCTCGTCAGCTCATCGTCCTTTCTTGGCATCAAGTCTTTTCTTCATACCGTCCACAATAGTCCGGTTCGAGAACTCAACCTAATTGTTCCCTTGGGGATATCTCGAGGTGGATGTGTTCAAGGAAATCTTCCAGTTATAAAAGAAGTTCTGAAACCTGTTCGATACGAATTGAGGTCCGTTATCGGCGATGATTTCCTTGGGCAATCCGAAGCGACTAATGATGTTTTTCCATACATAGTACTCCACATCCGAGTCTTTGATGATGGCATAAGATTCGGCCTCTACCCATTTTGAGTAGTCTGTTACGACTAAGAGGAATATGTTCCCTGCTGGTTCCAGGGGAAAGGGTCCTACAATGTCCATAGATAATTTCATAAATGGATACGGGACTAAAACCGAAGACAACTTTTCCGCCGGGCAATGTATGACCGGCGAGTGGCGCTAACGTTTGTCGCAGCGTTTGGAGTAGGCTTCTGCGTCGGTCAACATGGTTGGCCAGAAGAAACCCTGCCGCTTGGCCTTGTTAGAGAGTGACCTCCCGCCAGAGTGATTTACGCATTCGCCACTTTATTTTCTGTTGCACGATGTTAGCCTCGTCTCTACCCAAACATCTCAGGTAGGGTCCAGTGTAGCTTCGTTTGTACAGTTTTCCATCTATTAGACAGAAACGAGGGCTTTGAATGCAGAGTTTTCGAGCTTTCTGCTTGTCCTGGGGTTTTTCTCCTGTCAGGATATATTTCAGGATGGGGGTTCTCCAATCCTCCAAGCCTGTATGGATATTATGGACGCGTAGACTCACACTTGGTTCGTCTATTACCTCCACTGGAATTATCCTTTTCGCCTCGGGGTCCGAAGTGGATGCTAGTCCGGCCAGCGTGTCAGCCGAAGAGTTCTCACTTCGTGGTATCTGGATCACTTCGACCTTGTCGAATTTGGTGATAAGATCTCTGACCACTGCGAGATATTTCTCCATGCGGTCTTCCCTGGTGGTGTACTCACCACTGATTTGGCTGGTGACCAGTTTAGAGTCCGAGTGAGTTGTAACCTTTCTGGCCCCGACTGCCCTACCTAGTTTTAAGCGAGCTATCAGCGCTTTGTACTCCGTTTCATTGTTTGTGGCGTTGAATCTTAATCTAAGATATTGTTCTAGGACCTCTCCGGTTGGGGATATCAAGCGTATTCCGATTTTGGATCCGCCCATGTTCGATGCCCCGTCCACTTCGAGGCGCCACTCGTCGTTCCCCTTTCCCCCCGTTGGGTCTTCCATTGGGAGTTCAATCAGGAAATTGGCTAACACTTGGGACTTGGCACATGTTCGAATCTTGTATTCGATGTCGAATTCACTTAATTCGACAGCCTATTTCGTCAGTAGGCCCGACTGATTTGGACTATGGAGGATTACCCTTAAGGGTTGAGTTGTCATCACCATGATGGTGTGAGACTGAAAGTATGGCCGGAACTTCCTCGCAGAGGTTATCATGGCTAAGGCATGTATTTCCATAGCGGGGTACCTAGTTTCTGCGTTTTCTAGCGATTTGGTGACGTAGAAAATCGGTTTTCGTTCGCCTCTGTCTTCCCGAACGATCACGCCGCTGACGGCCGAGAGCGATACTGCTAAGTAAAGCAGTAGCGGTTCTCCCGTGATTGGTCGAGACAATACCGGAGGGGTAGACATGTATCTCTTGAGGTCTTGAAATTCTTCTTCGCATTCTTTGGTCCACTCGAATTTTTTGTTTCCCCTCAATATTTCGTAGAAGGGCAGGCATTTGTCCGTAGACCTCGAGATGAACCGGTTGAGTGCTGCTATTCTTCCGGTCAGTCTCTGCGTTTCCCCAACAGTCCTTGGGGATGGCATATTTAGGAGGGTTTTGATCTGATCCAGGTTGGCCTCTATTCCTCGTTGAGTTACTAAGTAACCGAGGAACTTTCCGGAAGTTACTCTGAAAGTGCATTTAGCAGGGTTGAGCTTCATTTGATACTTTCAAAGTATCGCGAAGCAGTCCTCTAAGTGAGACACATGGTATATGGTCTTAGCGGCTTTAACGAGCATATCGTCGATGTAGACTTCCATAGTTTTGCCGGGGTGTCCGGCGAACATTTGGTTGACCAGTCACTGATACGTCGCGCCCGCATTCTTGAGTCCGAAGGGCATTACCTTGTAACAGTAAATTCCTCGGTCCGTTACGAATGCAGTTTTTTCCTGATCCTCAGGGTGCATCAATATTTGATTGTATCATGAAAAAGCATCTATGAAGGATAAGAGTTCGTGCCCGCAGGTTGCCTCCACCAGCCAATCGATGTGGGGCATCGGGAAGCTGTCTTTTGGGCACGCTTTATTTAGGTCGGTGAAGTCAATGTAGACTCGCGCCTTCCCGTTATTTTTCTGTACTACTACTGTATTGGCTAACCAGTTCGGGTACTTCACCTCCCTTATTGATCCAGTTTTCAGCAGTTTTTCGACCTTATCATTTACCACCTGGGCCCGGTCAGGTCCCAATTTTCTCCTCTTTTGTTTCACCGGCTTATGGCTGGGATCTACGTTGAGGTGATGGGCGGATATGCTCGGGTCAATTCCCGGCGTGTCTTCATAGGACCATGGGAAGCAGTCATGGTTCCTTGTGATGAATTTGATCAGCTTTTTCCTGACATCATATTCCAAGTTGACCCCGATTCCTACTTTGTGGTCCGGATTCTGAGGGTCGATCTGGACTTGGTGCGTCATTTCCAAGTCTGGGCCTTCGTTTCCGTCGTCCTTTCCTTTGGATGGATCTTTTTCCTCCACCGACATTAATTGTTATTGGTCGGTTTTTGGCGCTTTTGCCCGCATCTGGGGCGTGTGTGACATCCAGAATGATGTCATGTACCAGATCTGGGCCTGTTTTTGGTTGCCCTTCACTTCTACTATCTTTACATCCTCTCTGGGAAAACGGATGGTATAGTGGTAAGTAGACGGCATGGCCTTCATCAGATGGATCCATGGTCTCCCGACAATCATGTTGTAGGCCGTGGGGAAATATAGCACCAGGAAGTTTTTTATTTTGCCTACTCCACAGGCGACTATGGACAGCCTGACTGTCCCTATGGTAACGACCGTTTCGCCATTGAAACCGCTCAGAGGGATGTTCCCTCGATTTATTTCCGTGTCATCTATTCCCATTTTGCGTAAGCATGGCAGGAAGATGACGTCTACCGAGTGTCCATTATCGACCAAAATCCTTTCGGTCGCATAGCCGGAGACTAGAAGGGTGATGATTAGGGCGTCGTCGTGAGGTCCGACCAGGGTAGAAGCCTAACTGTCTTTGAAGGAGATCTCGAAGTCGGGCTCCTTTCGTGGGAGTACCACGGGCCCGGATTTTAGTCTCCTCTGATGGGATTTGATGGAGTTGATCGAGTTCCCGTAGAATTGAGATTCTCCAACTATGGTATAGATTCGCCCAATGGCTTCTTCAGCCATTGGCTCCTCTACATCTTCCGACTCTTGGTCGGCTGGCTCCTCTGCCATGAGGATTTTTCCTCGTTTGGGAGGGGGAGCGTTGTTGGGTCTGGTCGATTGCTTCTGCTCGGGCCTCGCATTAGCGCTTGGTCCGCCGTTAGGCTGTCGAGCCTACTCTACTCGTTCGCCCTCCGACCTGAAGAAGTCTAACGGGAGATTACCATGCAGTTTTTGGTATGATGGCCATACCTCTGGTGAAACTCGCACCAGGAGTTCATGTCTCTGTTGTTGGGTGCCAGGTCACCGGCACTCATGTACAATTCCCCTTGCTCGTCTGCCTCGGTCTCTTCATCGGCTTCTGTGCTCAGGTTTTAGACATGATTCTAGGGGTGCGCTTTCCCCCCGGGGTGGGATACTCCATGCTGGAAGTTCCCGTGCTGAGGGTTTGACCCTCTAGTAGGAACGTGGTTCCTAGGACCCTTAAAATGGGGCGGTGGTCCGTTCCTTGGTTGGTATGGATGCGCCCCGGGCCTCGGTGCGTTCAGGGTCGGCCCAAACTTCCTCTTCAAGACTTCGTGCTATTCATCATGCTTGATCCAATTGGAAGCACGATGGATCGCGTCCTCTATCGAGGAGTACCTATTGACCAGGATGTCGGTCTTGAATTGCGAGTCGTACCACAGCCCACTTGTTAGTGCTGCTATGACCCTCTCTCGATTCCTTTTCCCGGAGGTTTGTCCGACCTCGTTCACAGAGTAGGGCCTCAGTTCGATTCAGGTCTGGCTGCTCATTAGCAAATCGATTTTTCTTCTGAGTTCGATATTTTAAGCAGCCTGTTCTTGGAGCTGAGTTCTTAGGGCCTGTTCTTCGGTACTTTGGTCGGAGGTTACCTCGCCCAGGATGTTAGAAGCAGGATTTTCCTCGGAACTCTTGGTTGTGTCTCAAGTACGACAGAGTTAGCGAGATCAAAGATTTCCCACTGACGGCGCCAAACTGTTGACGTGGTTTTGCACGCCAACGGTCGAGTGTGTTATGAATGGGATTTAACGATGAAGATGCTAAGATTTTTGTGAATCTTGACCTCCGCGTCGTCGATACTATCAACGATTACACACAAAAATTTAGAACGAAGAAAACAAATAAAACACCAGGGTTTTTTAGAGAGGTTCGTCCAAATGCGGTAGTTGACTACGTCCTCTGTACGTTTATTGCTTTTTGGAAGATTGATCAATCGGAACCACAAGCCAATTCCTGATAGATCGAAAATGAAAGAAAAACACTCTAAAGATACGAATTCTCACTTACTCTCTTCTCTCAGTGGATGGATGCTAGCGTGCGTGTAGAAGGGTTGCCTTCTTGCTTTTATAGACGTCTGGCTTCTGCCCGTTGGAGGTGGAAGTTGGTAGTGGCTTCGAGTTTGGGGCTTGACTTGCTGCCGAGCTGACATGTGGGCCACGTCTTGCGAGATTGTCGTAGTAGTGGACCTTGACTGGTTGTCGTGGGGTTTGAATTCAAGTCGTGGCGGTTTTTCTGGTCGGTCTTCGGAGGTTTGAATTGAAGTGGCTGACCAGGTCTGCTCGTGCTTGAACGTAGGGCTCTCTTCCGCTCGGGGGTTTTATTCGACTTCTGCTCGGATCCCTTTTGAGACAATCAGTCTGGGAGGAGCTTTGGGTGTTGGTTTTAAACAAGTGTTTGAAGTGAGATTTTGAGTTCTGCTCGGATTATTCCTTTGGAACTCTGTTTGGACTTCTTTTGAGCTTATTCTACTCGGGCGAACATCTTGCCTTCTGGGCTTTTAGTTTTGCTCGGGCCCAAACACGATCAAGTGACTAGTGGGCTTTTGGGCTTTGTATTTCACAAGCCCAATTTCGTATGAATATTTTAAATATACTCAAAATTTAGGTCAGACAATTTAATATTTAAATTTGATTAATGACCTCACAATTCCAATCTATGGAACGAATTTGCACATCAACAACTTTCTTAATTTATTTTCGTAAATTTATGACTGTGTTAAATATTTTTTGTAACTTAACAAACGAGTAGGAAAATGAAATTTGGAAAAGCAATATTAAATGTACATTAATATATTTGCTTTTTTGCAACTTTACATATGAGTAGGATAATGAAAATTGGAAAAGAAATGTAAAATATACATGTAAATATAAATATTTTTCCTAACTTTACATACGATTAGGAAAATGTAGTTACGAAACTGTAATTATGAAAAAATTGTAATTACGTAACTGTAATTACAAACTACAATTATGTAATTATAGTTACGAATATGTAAGTATAATTACGAATACATATATGTAATTACCAAATGGCAACTATCCTTACAAAGACCTTACAAATACGTGTATGTAATCACTAAATGGCAAACAGGGGAGAGGCACGGCAGTAGGAGGGGGAGAGGAATGGCAAACGGCGAACGAACGGAGAAGGAAGGAGAACAGTCATGAATGAAAATAAATACCTTGGCGAGCGAACAATAAGATGATTTGGCAAGAAACGAGCAAACCTTTGCGAGCAAATGAGCCCACTGTTGGCGACCGAGAGACGGCGATCAAAGGACGGCGAATGGAGACGGAAGAAGTTTTTGGCGACGGAAACAATTTCGGGGAGAGAAACAATAGGAGCCACGAAATCAGGGGAGAGAAAAGGTCGAAATATTTGATTTTTTTAAAAAAAAATCAAATCATTAAATGACAATCATAATTAATACGGGAATTTTCAAAATTAATTATTTGAAATTTTAAGTAATAATTATAATACAAAAATTAATTATTAAAATTAATAACTAGGGTTAATATGGTCCAAAAAAAGTTTATTATTGGGTATAAATTAATTGTTTGAAACTATGGGCAATTCTCTCAAACCTTTGGTGTTTTCTGGGCATTTGGTGTAAGTTTCTAATAAAAACTTCTTCTCGCTTTAATTTCATTCATGTTAACCTTTTTCTTGTCGAATTCTCTCGGTTTACTCAATTTTACTGATGGATCTTTTTGACCCATTTGATGATGGCGGGCCAAGGGACTCCGATGTCAAAGTTTTTTTCTCCGCAAACGTCAATTTTGGGCCTATTTCTTTGCGTTCAGGTTTCGAGTTGGTTTTTCAAGAAAACGAAATGGGTAACCCCCTAAATCTCTCTTTCTCCTATGTCGGAGGCTGCCGGAGGTGGCAGCGCCGGCTGGTCCTGGATTTCGAGCGAGGTCGGCTGGGCAGTAAGCCCGTGTGAAGGCGGCACGCCCTGGCCTCTTGATGGGGTTGCAACCTCGGGGTCGCCTGGGTTTCAGCCGGCAAGTCCGATTCGCCATGCAGTTTCTTACTTCCGTTTTTTTTTTTTTTTTTTTTTTTTTTCATTTTAGGTATATTCACCCTGCATATATGATAGATTGTACTTACAAATTAACCGTTACTATTTAATTAGATAACAACGAGCAAACAAAACTGAAATTAGTTGAAAAGAAATTATAATATTCTCGAAATGCGGGAAAAGTACCAATAGCTAATTTTTTTAATTAATTTTGACTCAATATGTTGTACTTGTGATTGTGTGATAAATTGACAAACCGTGTAATTTCAGAAAGAACTGAAACGAATTTACACCAAATAACTTTTGAACAAGTCCCATTTGTACACAGGCATTGCCATTTTCACAGCTCCAGATATCACTTATAGACTCTTTACTGAGTGTATACATTTATACAATTATCGCACACAATATATGAATGTTGGTGTTCTATCTGCCATTTTTCGATTGAAATCTGTAGCTGCCGTCATGTTCTAAACTCATATCATAAACCTCGGACGCCGAATTCCTCGTTGTCCTTGCGCCATTGCCTTTACCAAACATTCTGTCACTCCTTGGAAACTTCGAACCCCTTGACCCTCTTCCGTTCCTGTCAAGTCCCGATTCGGACGAGGTCGAACCGTTCCTCGAGTTGGACGAGCCAAAGCTTCTCCCATTCAGTCTCCTCCCAGAATCACCGTTTCTCTGTTTGTAAGAATTATTTGACTTCGAACTTCTTGAATCCAATGATCTCTCATTTCCATTTTCTCCTTCGGTGAATGAACTGGATCGATATCTCGAATTCCTCTGCTGTCCCGGGACGCCATCTTTTCCACCATTCGAACCAAAAGAAGCAGTAGTCCTTAGGTTCTCTTTAACCCGGAAACCTGAAGAGTTATTCGAATTCGACGATCCCCTGCTATGGCCCGACGACACTGATCTTCTCCCAAATCTCCCCTCATAAGACCGCCCATCATTCCCGTTTCGCATAGCCTCCAATTTACCATCTGAGTCACCAAAACTGCCCTCCGACATCGAGAAAGCCGAACGACTCGAGCCAGAAGGCAATAGATTTTTTGAGCCCTGCTTCTTCTTGTACCTCGAATTTGGTCTCTCATTGCCACTCACAACCCTTAGCTGACCTCGAAACCTACTCTGATCACCGCTCAATCCCCGCAACGAGGCCGATTCGTTCAAACTCTTATCTTCTAAATCCAATTTGTCAAATCTCCCCTCCCAATCGGACGGAACGGAAGAATTCGAACTCAAAGCTCCGATCTTCCGCTGCGATACACCTGAATTACTCGAATCGAAACTCCTGAAATCAGACCGAACGGAAGAACTGGAACTCGAAGCCCTGCCCTCACCTGAATTCCTGGAATCGGAACTCGTGAAATCCTCAGGCGACTCGTTGTCTTCGAACTCTGCCAAGTCGCTCTCGGAAACCCTCTGGTAGGGCTTGACACTGTGGACGACGCCTTTGGGGAAGAATCTGGCGGAGGGGAGCTCGTCCGGCGAGCGGAAGAGCTCGGGGCCGTCGTTGTCGGTCCACATGTCGAAGCCACCGGGCCTCTGGAAGCGGTCAGCCAAGACCTTCAACTGCTCGTCGGCGGATACGGAGAAGAGCGTGGGAGCGCGCTCGACGACCTCCCACGGCCGCTCCAGGTCCGACACGGCGGCGCGGAGCTCGGCGCGCTTGCGCATCTCGTAAATCTGCCGCTCGCGGCACAGCCTCGCCTTGAGCAGCTGCTTCGCCTTCTTCGCCTGCATGCGCTTCCACTGCCACTTCGACACGCCGCCCGGGAACGTCCTCGGCCCGCCGCCCATGCGGATCACCGGCGACGGCGGATTTAGGGTTCCGATTGAGGGTTTGGAAAAGCAGAGGCTGCTCACTCTCAGGGAGGGGGAGAAGGAGAGGTTTTGGGTTAGGGTTTGGATGGAGAGAGACATGGTTTTGGTTTTGGTGGGAAATGGAGTTACAGGCTTATCCGTGGAGGAATAACACTGACAGTTTTTGAGTTTTTCGTGCTCAGAGAAATAGAAAACCTTAAAATTGGTTTTTGGTCCCTCAATTTTCTGAAACTTTTAAATGCGAGACTATTTTTTATTTATTTTTTGCACTAATTGAAAATACATTGACAACTAAACATAAATTTGTTGTCCCTCGTACTTGTTTAGGTAAAAAATCACCGCACCAGTCATGGATTCATGATTGGCGTAATTTTTTTTTTATGTTATCTAAGAGTTCGGGTCTTTTCTTAAAACTTAATCACACAAACGAAATCAATTTGAACAGAGTAACATACTCGAGAATTTTAGTGTGAGTGTATTGTATTTCTTTTCAAAGAATTTTCGATCATTTTTCACATCCTTCAACTCACTATTTATAAAGTTTCATAATCAAGATCCGACTTCATAAATGGTCGGTTACAATTTGCGTTAAATTTCCTCATAAATGTCTTAATTACATAGCAATCATGCCTAGTAACTACCAGTACCAATCTCGAGGCGTCGCTTGCGCCGCACTGATTTCTCCTTGCTATCTTCGTCCTCACCTTTTGTCGCTTGGTTTGTCGCATAAATGACCATCGTCGCTTAGCTCCTTGTCTTTGTTCTTTCTTTATTCGACCTCCTAGCGATGAAGTATCGTTGACCAGGTTCCATCGGTGAGGTTTTATTTGACGAGGCCTTGCCGATGGACGCACTCTCGCCAATGGTCTTCATTACTCTTCCTCATAATTTCTTCTTTCTTGTCTCCTTTGTTTGTCAATGGGCTTCTCTGCACCCCTTTGATTGTTGACTTTCCCTAGGTTGACCTATTTGACTCTGCTAATGGGTCTTTTATTTGGGAAATTGGCTTTTTTTAATCAAAGTCCATTTTCATAAATGACAGAGATAGATATCATTGTATAAATATAAATTCACATGGACAAAATCGTATATCAACAGTATTTTCATTTCAAATCAATGAGATATATATTAGGCATCGGTATTGAAGTATGATTTCGTCCACATCAATTTACATTGGTATGACAAAATCTATCTCTGTAGTTTACACATTTTTGCCTAAATCAAAGGAGCCCAATAGCAACAAAAGGGTCGTTGACCATGTCAAAATGGTCTAGTTATCATAGAATTCATCAGTCGGAAATAAGCAGAGCGATGAAGTTAGGCGACGAAGATGCATGTCGATGAGAATGGTGCAATTTAGCACAACCTTGTCGATGAGGCCTCATCGACTAGGCCCCATCACTACAAAAGACCGAAGGATGATGAAAGTAGCCACAATGCGTGATCTTGGGACGGGACCAACAAGTAGACAGCGATGATGAAGATGACAAAGAGCAATCGGCGGAGCACGAGCAACGCTTTAGTGATGACAACCACAGTTACGCTCACAATTGTTGCTGCGCAATCATGGCAATTATG
The DNA here is from genome assembly GCA_954871525.1 of Parietaria judaica. NCBI lineage: Eukaryota > Viridiplantae > Streptophyta > Magnoliopsida > Rosales > Urticaceae > Parietaria > Parietaria judaica. The sequence goes on from OX940868.1 coordinate 9,109,379, forward strand.
AGGGAATTAAACGCATTTTTAACCGACCATTTATGAGGTCGAGTCTCAATTACTAAGCTATATAAATAGGGAGTTAAGCAATGTAAATAAGGATCGATCGAAAAATCTTACACGAGAATATACGACGTTTCCACACTCTAAATTCTCAAGTGATTGAATTCTTTCGAAACCCATTTTCTACAACGTGATTTAGTTTCGAAAGACGAGCTCTAAGGTAACTTTGAAGTGAATTACACCACTCGTGACTCCGTGACAGCGGAGTTGATTTTTTTGCCTTCACAGTCAGCATATGAATTAAACAGTAAGTTGTTCCACAAAGTACATACAAAATAACATTTGCGAAAAAAACTATTTTGACAACTTTTAATTTTTTTTAGATAATATTGAGTTATATTTTTAGAGGCCATTTTGTGATTTTGGTTTTAAACAGTGTCATATTAGTTTCACAAATCTTGTGTGGTTACCATTCGAATCTGTTTTCGTAGTTTGGTCTCACAGATCACTGTAAATTTAATGAAATAAAATAGAAAACAGAAAACGATTTTAAGTTTTATTTGATATTTTGGTATTCAATTTAATTGGAGAAAATATTATTATGATGATATATTTTTAATTGCTAATAATATTATATTATCTTATAATAAGATATTATTATAAAATTAATTCGTATAATTAAATTACCAAAATTATTTACTTGTACTATTATATATTATAATGATAGTAACTAATGTAAATAAATTATTCGTATTATTAAATGATATAATTATTTGATAATTTATGTTGTACTATTGTAATTAGAGTAATTAAGTTTAGATATATTTTTATATTAATATTAGGGAAAATAAGTTTAGAAATGGCCAATCAAACTGACAAAACCCACGAACCAAAACGTGATTCACAATGAAGTACCAATCTCTCTTTTGAGAGTTGAAATTGAACCTCTTTTTTAATGCAAAGAGGAAGTTTTATTCTCTTGAATTCACTCAGAATGTCGGGTGGCTTAGAACTTTAGTACCCTAGCTGGAGCACAATTACAGTGGAAAATACTAAACGGCCTTGGCAGCCTAAGTGCTTATTTAATAACCAACGACAAAGTTCTAGAACTAAAATTAACCATAAATATAAAATAAAGCTAGAAAAGAGTTGTTAAACTCAAACAATGTTTTTTCCTTTGAGACGCATGTACGTTATTAGTCTGGGTCTATCATTACTCCTCGCCGCAAAAGAAAGCTTGACCGCAAGCAAGCGCTCAATGTCAAAATCGTGGTGCTGTCGGCGAAGCACCTCCTTCTCCTCCCATGTGGCCTCATAATCCTGGAGGTTCTTCTAGTCCACCAAAACTTCATCGTGATTGTTGGCACCTATTCGCTGAGTGAGAACTGATCCTGGCTCCACAAGGAATTCAAGATCGACTTGGAGTGGCTGGTATGGATGGAGAAGAGTCGTAGTCCAATGGTTCGTCGAATTTGTGACACTTGAAACACCTTGTGAATCGTTGTGCCTTCCGGAAGCTGCAAGCGGTTCTCGATCACTCGTATGGGCCAAAAAAATTACGAGACAGTTTTTCATTTTGACGCCGAGCTAATTATTTATGTCGATGAGGCCGTATCTTCAAGTACACGCGGCCTATCACCTCAAATTCGATGTCACGATGCTTTCTTTTGGCCTCCTGTTTAATTATTTGTTGTGCTCTTCCCAAGTGGCGCTTCAGGTCAGCTAATTGGTTGTCTCACTCCTCGAGGTACTGCTCAACTTACGAGAACGGAGTATTACCATGGTTGTAGTGGATGATATGTGGTGTGTTGGAAATAGGAGGTATCAAGCCGACTTCCTTACCACGATAATAGCCTCCGGGCCGTCCCGGTAACATTTAAAAATTCATTTGAAAGCGGAAATCTTGTTATCGGACCGACGACACGGATATCGGGTAACAACAAACGAGATCTGATAAATATTTCGAATCTAATATTTTCATATTCATTATTAATAATCTAGTCGAACAGGAAATAAATAGAAAGAAGTAAATGGTCGCATTTATTTACCCAATGCATAAGGCCGTACCTCAACTGATGATTCCGGCTGCGCGTTCTCACTTGGGCAGGGCTCCGCCGGTGCTGAGGGAAACTCCCGTGATCTTCCGGGATATTCTCCTGGATTCCTCGCTACCGAAGTGTGGGCTTCGCTGGCAGGACTCCGTCGCAAAATTTAACTGACGGTTCTTTTAAAGCTACCGGAGAAAAATATCTCCTAAGCCGAACCAGAAGAGAGATCAGAAGCAGAAAACTCGCAGACCCTAGAGAAAGAGGGAGAGCTCGAGTTTTTGCTCTGGGGAGAGGTGTATGAAATGTGTAGAATGAGCTTCCTATTTATAGGCTCAAGCTGTAACCGATTTGGAGATTTTCCCTCCCAATATTCGAATTCTTTTAATTAAATATAAATAATTATTTCAACCCAATGATCCAGATTTAATCTCATCTAGATCCAATGGATATAATTAATCAGGGATTTAATTAATTAAATAATATAAGATAAGATTAAAACATTTAATCTTATCATCATATTATATATTTTTCGATTTATATTATATATATATATATATATATTTAAATTCGAATTTGTTATATATATATTTTTCGATCCAATGGTTAAAATTAAATCTTAAACCAATCCAATTGATCAAATCAATTAGGGATAAAGTCAAATACCCTAGGGTTTTACAAAACCCTAATTCGAACCTTTATCTCAAATTTATACGAATTTTAATATCATATATATAATGTTAAATAATTTCTAATCCGACGGTTTAAAGATGAAATCTCAAAACCGATCTAACGGACAGAATTAATTAAGCAAATTCGGAATACCTAAAATTGGTCACCAAGTTTCAATTTCGAATTATATTAGGGTTCAAATCAATTATCTCAATCCAACGGTTGATACTAAATCATAACCGATCCAATGGATTAAATTGATTTTAGGGTTTTTGGCAAGATACCAATCTTCAGGTACTATCGCCGCAAAAAATAAAATCTTCTATATCAGTGATTCGAATTTATCTAGGGTTTGTTATCTCCAAACCCTAATTCGAAATACACATTAAATAATACATAAATATATATTATTTATTTATTGATATAAATCCTTTAATTATTAATTAATTATTAATAAGATATTAATAATTAAATCCAAATAATTAAATTATATTAATAAAGCCCGATCTCTTTATCACACATTAAATGTCATGGTGCAACACCATCATTTAAATTCGTGACATGTGATTTAATTTCATAGTTTATTGAACCGAGTCATAAACTTAGAAAATCCATAAATCACAAACCGTAAGTCAGAATGACTTGGTTCAAAAAGAAAAGTTGCTTAGAATTTAATTTAGAACAACATGGTGCTGTTAAAAAATCTAAATTCTAACTTTCTTTTTATCAGTTACTTTCGTGTACCAAAATATGATACTTTTGCCACGCTATCGATAAAACTATCTGACGTCTGACACAGACTTGTCAGTTTTATAAGTCGAGCCAAATGATTAAACATTATCCAAATCACGTATGTATCATCCGTTACGGAGCTATCCTGGGGACCATGGACCTGTATCACTTAAGCTCCAACGAACTGCTAGATGTTCGTCAAACCTCGAAGTGATTCTCCACTATAGACCCGAGGCTGCACTCTTTAGTGATACGGTATATATTATTCCCTTATATACAGAAGGGTGGCCATTAGATTCAATCAAATACCGATTATTGTCCTTTCACTTGATGACCCACACATGAGCAGGCGATTTATACTGTAATGCCCCTCAATGCATTTTCATCCTTGACTCAGCCAGTAATATTATGAGTAACCCACTTATGGTTTCGATTCATAAGTTGCGCACGGGGACCTCTCACTTCTCACCACTGACAATCAAGGGAATCATCATGACTCTGAAGAGAGCTGTGTGATGCCCATGTCTATGATCAAGCAATCCTTACTACTGACTATCATGTTCCCAAAATAATAGTGTTGGGAACAGCGGTAATATCTTGTGTTCTTTAACGGTTAAATCAAAGAACAATCAAGCCAGCAGCTTGGACTCATGACAACTCAGGACTTAGTACTAATATCCATTTGATCATCATTTTGCGACTCAACTACAAGTTGTCAGTGACGGTCTTATTTGAAAACTTCTTGAGTTTAAGTCAGGTCCAGTCCAGTATAAAGACGCTTCATACTTAATGCACTTCTAGTGAGTGTTGACACACACAAAATCCAGAATAGGATTGTCACTTCAGTCACATTAATGACCTTACCGATTAGTGGGCTCCCACCCAGTTAATCAGGTCACAGACATTTTAAGTTCATTTATTATGTTTATTAATTCTTCCTCACATGACTCTTTTGTGATAATAATAACATAATTGCATCCTTTATGAACTAAGGAATCAAATATTCTATTTTACTCTACAGAAACTATAATAAGATTATCATAATAAGTACCATCTTTATTCAACGACTTGTCATAATCTTTTACAAACGGATAAATATCTTGTTTAAGGACACACATGTCCAACATGGTGGATCTCAGCCGTATGGGATCTTGAACGGGGTTGAACTCATCACAGTGTGATATGCGGTGTCATACCAGTATTGAACCAACGATATCCATTGCGACCACGATCGTGGCGTCCCCGAAACGTAGCACCGTAAGTAGGTTTCCCCTCCACGATTTACCACCTCATACTTCTTGTCTATTTGAGGGTGATAGCCATACTTCTCTTCAACAATGTATTGCTCGCCCGAAAAATCTCGCACCAAAAGTTGCTAATAAATACTTTGTCTATGTCGTACACAGTGGAATCTGGTATGCAATGTAGTCCAACGGTCTCTATCATAAAAACCGTCGCTACATATACAACATTGAACGGATTTCGCAGAGGGATGAAGTTTGCGTAATTTTTCCGAGCCGCTTCATGACCACCAAAATCACAGTGAACCCCTCCGAACGTGGGAGGCCCTCGTGAAGTCCATCGTAACCTCTTTCCACACTTTTCTTGATAGTGCGAGTGGTCGTAGTAAACTGCTTGGTGCCATCGCTATATACTTGCGACGTTGACAAACGTCACACTTAGCTACCATTCTCTCGACATCTTTATTCATCCAAATCCAATACAACTCCGTCTTAAGACTTTCGTACGTCTTGATAGCCCCCGAGTGTCCACCGACGACACTTTCATGAAATTCGCGAAATAACTTTGGAATAAAATCAATAGAACGGGGTTTTACTGATCTGCCCTCGTAAAACAGCCGATACCCGACCACAGCGTCTCCAATATGCCTGAGCTAATAGTGGAGCGAATCTTCCCGAGTTTTTCATCATGAGAAACTTCTCGGATCAGATCCTCTAGCTCAACATAATATGGCACGAAAATTGCGGCAAAGCGTGAGTCATTAGTCTTTCATGAAAAAGCGTTGGCTGCCTTATTCTCAACCCCAGTACGATACTGAATTTCAAACTCATAGCCAATTAGTTTGGACAACCACCGTTGGTGCTCCTTAGTGACCAGCTGTTGCTCGAGCAAGAACTTTAGACTTCTTTGGTCGGTGCACAAGGTGAAGTGTCTTCTAAGTAGATAAGGTCGCCATCTCTGTATAGCCAGCAGGATGCAATAAGTTCCCTATCATAGACTGACTTTAATCGAGCTCTTGCTGTGAGGACTTGGCTGAAATATGCGAGCGGCTGTCTTTCTACATGAGCACCGCTCCTAAACTTTGGCTTGACACGTCGCTCTCGACGACGAACGACTTGTTGAAATATGGTAGTGCTAACACTGGAACTTGTTTCATTGCATGCTTTAGATTCTCAAAATATGTCGTTGCCTCGGCCCCCTATGAAAAATTATCTTTCTTCAATTGGTCGGTTAAAGGCCATGTGATAGCATCGTAGCCTTTCACAAATCTCCAGCAATAGCCAGTAAGGCCTAAGAACCCCCGAAGCCCACAGAGAGGTTTTAGCATCGGCCATTCGAGCATAACTGCCACATTGGACTGGTCGATGGCTACGCCTTCACCGGACACCACATGGCCAAATACTCCACGTGTTATCGTTCTTGGTCGAACACACACTTCTCTCGATTGGAAAAAAGCTTATTATTGCTCAAAGTGTGCAAGACTTCGTCGAGATGTCGTAGGTGCTCTTATTTTGTGCGGCTGTATACGAGGATATCATCGAAGAACACGAAGACACTATTCTGCAAAAAAATGCTTGAACATGTCGTTCATCAATGACTGAAAATTTGTTGGGGCGTTCGTCAGTCCGAAAGGCATTACGACGAACTTGTAGTGCCCTTCATGAGTGTGAAACACTGTTTTTGGAACGTCCAACGGTTGCATCCGAATTTGGTGAATACCCGGATTTGAGGTCGATTTTTAAGAACAAAGTAGCGACATGAAGCTCGTCCAATAATTTTTTGATACTGGTATCGAAAACTTGTCCAAAATTGTTTCTTTATTCAAGGCATGATAGTCAATGCAAAGCTGCCAACTACCATCCTTTTTCTTTACTAAGAGTACCGGGCTAACGCTCGGTTGTACAATCCCGTCTTTGAGCATTTCTCTGACAACGTGTTCAATCTTGTTTTTCTGTATTTGTGGATATATGTAAGGCCTAACATTGACCGGCTTACTTCCCTATTTCAACACAATGGCATGGTCGTAGCTTTGTTTATGCGGCAGCCCTTGGGGAAGGCTAAACACGTCGTCGTACAACTCGAGGATTTTTGAAATTTCACCGTCACACTCGGAGTTGTCTTCAAAATCTCGCTGTTCGGTATCGATTCGACGAAGCTCCACTAAATATCCATGAATGTCAGAAGAGAGTGTGAGTGCCATCACCCTGATTGACACCAATGAGTGACACAAGTCTAGGTCTCCTTGTAAAATGACATGTCGCCCATCGATCTGTTACTTTATCCAGAGTTCTCTCCCTCGCATTTTCGTATGTGGTAGTTTCTGCAACCAATTCATTCCAAGAACAACGTCGGCGTTCCCAAGATCGAGTGGTAAAAAATCGTCGCGTATTGACTTCTCTTGGATCGAAAGCAGTAACCCCGGACAAACTCATTGGCTCTCGGTTCCCATTGTTATGCCGAACCTCTTTGTTTCTTTGAGTTTTAGCCCAAGCTTGTTAACACCTGGTTTGAAATGAAACTACGAGTGGCTCTGCAGTGAATTATAACACTAATTGTTCTACGATTTCTCCCCAACGCTTGATGGTTTGTCCAGAAGTGAGACCGACCACATAATTTACCGAGACCACCACATTGTCCAAGAGGAAGTGCTCAAGCTCTGTCTTGACTATATTTGTGTGACTCTCTTCTTCCTCATCGAGCAACATAATCTTGAGAGACTTGTCCTTGCAATAATGCCTCACTGCATACTTTTCATAGCACCATTAACACAACCTTGACGTTTCTGTTAGACGTACCTTAACTAGTATGCCCTATAATTCAGATGCTAGTGTCACTTGTATAAAATCATGGTTTTTCCTTAGTTAATTATTTGCTTTATAACTTATCAATGACAATTTTGTTTTAGTTTTTCTTATCAATATAATGAATATTTTGAATCCATAGTTGTTATGTTTTGCAAGTGTGTAATATGTTATCACACTGGGTCAGAGTGAAGAGGTTTAACATACACAATATAATAACTAAAAACATGTCCTTCAGATCACTAATGGGATTGAATGATCGTGAAAACTGTTAATAAACTCAATCGCAATATTTCAGTGATCTGTTACCAGATCATGGTGCTGGTCCACACCATTGAGATAGAGTCAAGTATGGAGTGTCTTCATATTGGACAGGCGAGACTTACTTTGAACGCATCAATCCGTCAATGATAGTAAAGAAGCTGAACCAATGATCAAATTGAATCGGTCGAAGTCCTGAAGTAGTATGATGTACGGTTTAACTTAAACGATCTTTGATTTAATCATTTCAGTTTCAATCAAGTATTCCCAACACTTTTATTTTGGGATCGGAAGGTTGACCGTAGCAAACTGCATGACTACAGATATGGACAATAATATTTATGATTTCCTTTTTGTGATCTGTGGGAAGCGAACGAGTACTCATCTGAAGCCTAAGGACTTCATAAACCGCTAGGTGAGTAATTTTGCAATAATCATGGAACAACAGTAGTGTCGTCGAAAGGGTATACGGAGATCAACCCAGCTAAGACGAGAATCATAATAATACGAAAACTCGGATTCAAATAATCCAATGGACTCCTGAGTCAAGAAGATATATTCATCACGTATTAAAGAGTTCAGTTTCGAGCTATAGTGGAACGTAACTGAAGTTGGTGAAAGCTCTTCACTTTCACCGAAGCTTAAGTATTTGGTCCATTTGTCCTTTTGTAGCTCTGTAAGTTAGCAACCGCAAATTATTATGTTTTAGAACATAGAATAGAAATGATCAGATATGATTTGTGACTTAGTCACACAAAATCATGATCAACCTAAAGTCGCAAAAGTACCAAACTTTTAGTCAATTTAGAAACTGGAAAAAGATAATTAATTTATTGCATGGAATACTCAAGACTTGTAGGAAATAAAATTATAGTATAAATATCTTTTTGAATCGTGTCATTCTGATAGACGGTTTGAGATTTATAATAATAACGGTTTTTAGCTTAAGGTTGAATATGACACTGTTATTTAAATCGAATATTAGAGAAATAAAATATTGGTATTTATACCTAAAATATTTAATAAAGAGAATTAATTATAAAATTCAAGATATATTTATATATACGAATTTTGGATAATAAATCTTGAAAATATAAAAGATTTGATTTATTATATCTTTTAGGGTATTGTTGGAAAATGATTTGATTTTGATTTATTCTTTATTTGATTTAATAATTAATTCAAATCTTAGACTGAATATCTCACGGTGGTTGAAAGATTATCTTAAAGGGGTTGGATCAGTTTTTTATAAATAGAAGAGCCCTGAAACCCAAAATCACAACCCTCTCTCTCTCTCTCTCTGTCTCTTTTCTCCCATTTTCTCTAGGTTATTATTTGAGAGAAATTCAAGTTTAGGGTTCTATTCAGTGGGAGCCCACACATCCCGACGGTCAAATCCGAAGTATACACCGGAAGGCTTGTGAGTTCTATATTTCAAGATTCAATCAAGAAGATTTTGTCACAAGCAAATTCGCAGGAGCTCAAGAACATGAAGAATGAAGATCAAGCAAAGATCAGAATTGCGCAACAGAATCGTGGATCGAAAAGGGTACATAATTATATTTATAGTGAATAACTGAGAAATAAATTTTTAAAATGAAATATCACGATCGGGATGATTAATTTCACATCTTATGATTCGGATATGGTAATAGAATTATTGGAATGGGTCTCTAATTCCTGTGAAAATATTTTTCGAGGTTAACCTACGCACCCCTAAGGTGATCGATTATTAATTAGGGGTAATTTGCAATAATCAGACACCCAACAATTTCTTCGTTGCCACCACGGTTTCGGTGAGACTTTTCACATTTCTTCCGCTTGCTGCCGAAGCTAGATTTTCTTTGTTGCGTATGACGTAGTACAGGAAGGTCATGTTGACCCATTGGTCCATGTTATGCTCTTACGTCGGGTGATCTCGCTCCTTTCGACCTTGAGGGACAAGCATATCGCCTCTTCCAATGTCTTCGGCTCCCGAATCTGCAGTGTAGCCTGGATATCCGACTTCAGCCCCTTAATAAATGCATCCGCCAGAATATCATCAGAGATCCCATGGATTTTATCGGCAAGTCGCTCGAACTCCTCTAAATAAGTTCCACCATTCTTTGGCGCAAATCTCGCCACGACTGAAATGACTCTCTTCGCTCAGTCCAGCGAAACCACTTGAGTGCTTTACCTTCAAAGGACAACGCTGCTACCTCGAGTTTATCTCGGCCTTCCACTCGGTTCATTGTGAAATATCTTTCAGCGCGGTAAATCTAATCGTCCGTGTTGTCTCCCTTCAATATCGAAAGTTGTAATTTCTGAAATCGATCAACGTTTCCATGTCGGTACAACCCTTGTTCTTCATACGGTTCCCCCTACTCAGAAGGGAAATCTTTGGGGTTGTAGTGACCACGCCCTCCTCGTACTCTTCCTGGAATTCCTCTGCCTCCTTGCTCACGCCCGTGCTCCATTGCCGCTAGCCGTTCTGCCTCTCGCTCCAGCCGCCTAACCCAAAACGGATCCAGCGTTTCGTCGTCTTCGTGGGCTTGTGCAAACAAGATGCGGTGGAGCATTTCTCGCAATGGTTCATGTGTCGCCGTGCATCTGGTGAGGGTCTTCCATGGTGTGGAATCGTCCAACTAGGTGATCGACGGGGGGATCGCTTGGGCAGAGGCGATTTGAGCGGTATCAGTTGCGAGTGGTGCATGAACCGTATTTTCGGGCGCCGGTGTGGCGGCCACGAGTTTTTCAGTGACACTCTCCGATCCTTTCTACTTCGCAGCTATCTCAATCATTCGTTGTAGCTTGTCTTCAAGCGCAAACATCCTTTTCTGGTTCAACTTGTTGGACTCAATCAACGCCGCAATTTAATGATCTCACACAACGGTGGGATCCTCATCTTCGCGTCGTGGCGTCGTCGGATCAATTATCAGCGTTTCTTTGATGCTGCGATCTGCACCTTTGGGCTTCCCATCAGTTCTGCGAAATATCCCGCTCTGATACCGATTTGATAGAACTCGCGAACCAAAACGTGATTCGCGATGAACTACCTATCATTCTTTTGAGAGTTGTGATCGAATCTCTCCTGTGATGCAAACAGAAAGTTTTATGCTCTTGAATGCATGTGGAATATCGGCTAGGGCTTACAACTTTAATACCCTAGCTCGAACACAATAACAATGGAAAATACTAAACTGCCATTGGCAACAAAGTTGTGGAACTAAAATCTATATATATAAAAAATGAGAGTTTTTGAGCATTAGAAGCTATCCTCATTCTCTAATTTTTTAGATCTTTTATTTCTTTAATTAGTTAATAATCAAAACTCCTTCTCACACACTACAATCACGTACACATGTATGACATTAAGGAATAATTTAATGACCATTTATATATTCAATTATCTTTTTATCTTTTCCTAATTCCTTCCTTCACAACTTCCTTCCTTCACAATAAATGGTGAGTAAATATTTAGCATTTTAATACAAACATATAATTAGTCATTTCCGTTAAGCCCTTTCATGTGCATGAAAAATAAAAATTTAATGCAATAACTATTTCATTCATTAAAGAAGAGCTTATGATTAGTGAATTTTGCAACGAATGATATAGTATATCAAGTGTTTCTAAAGAAACTATATATATCAATATCATCACATTTTTTATATGCCATGGCCCAAGATTTCCCAACCCTCCACGAGTTGCCATGCAACAACAGACTATTCATGTTTTATCTTTCTCTAATGACTCCTCTACCAGAGCATGCAATTCTCCAGACTCCAAAGAACTCGGAAACTCACCATCGACTCCTCTCCAAATCGACTTGACTACCTTGCACAACGTTCTATTTCAATCGCACCAAATCGACTTGACTACCTTGCACAACGTTCTATTTCAATCGCATCTCCGGTGAGTGTTCGGATGATATATAGTTTTTTTTATAAACTTTGTAATTTTTGCGAGTTTGTGTTTTAAATCTATTTAAATTATTTTTTATTGTAATTTTGGTTTTCTCTCAGTCGTACATTGGTTAATATGTGTTTTATTCTTCTTTATATTATGTGTTACGTAATATAGTTTAATATAACATGCTTAAATACTTATTACATAACAAATACGCAGGAAATCATGGACTTCATGATATATATTCAAAATAGCTCCACAAAAGTTATTACCAAGAGAAAATCTAGGTTGACCAAGAGGAGCACAATGGATTACATCTTCATGTACATTATGTTCTACAATTGTATGATTTGTTGTATTGTTGTTTCGCATTATTTTCAATTTTTTTACTCATATATTGTATAAATTATTCTTTTCTTTCTATTTTGTTATGCTTATGCATTCAAATACATGCAAATATAAGTATACAACACATGTTTTTTTTTGTCTTTAATGATGGGCCTTTTTTCGTGTTTGTAATTGTAATTGTTATTTCGTGGATTTTTTTATTTTTGTATTTTATTTTTAGTTTTTCTGATTATTTAAAATTTAAAAGAGCTGAGAATTTAAATTATTAAGGCTTGCAAAGAGATTTATACGTTTAGTATATGTAAATTTTGTGGTAGAAATATAACCGTGTGTACATTATTTAGGAATTGGGATTTATAATAATAATTGTGTGTTCATAGAAGTAGCAAATATAATATTCTTTAAAAAAATTAAGATTTTTTTTAAATCATATGTTCAAATGATGTATGATCGGTATCTCTCTAGCTAAGTGGAAAAAAACTAAATAAAGCAAGCATAGACTTCATTACTTCTTTTCAAGGTGATCTATATTAACTTTACGGTAAAATAAAATTAGATGTATCCCTTTGCTACTTGTAAGAATGCGAGAAGATAAACAATACTTTCTCTTTTTTTTTTTTTTGAAAAAAACAATACTTTCTTAACTTGCTTTTAGCTGTTAACGATTTTTTTCTTTTACCGTGTTTTCTCCTGTTTACTTGACCTATTTTGGCAGATTAGTTTTTTGGTTATAAAAAAACAACCAAAAAAACACTAATATCATTTTTTATGAAAGTTTTGCTCAATAATAGATAAATTTATTAAGACAATAACAATAAAAAACCTAACAACTTTTTTTCTTCTTTTAACTTCTTGAACGTAAATTTGCAAGAAATATAACTTAATAAGATTATCGTACTAATATTATTATTTATTCTAGCATATTTTATTTTATGAATTTTATGCGATATATAAAAAATATAATTTTTTTTTCATATTTCTATCCTTATTATTTTCAATTATTGTTGGGATCTTTTTCTACTGCCAATTTATTTTAAAATTTTCGTATATATTCTTATATGTCATCAAAATTTGACATTAACATCACCCGAAAATAGTAACGGTTAAGTTCGATGTGATTGATATATATATATATATATATATACTAATAAATGCATACAATATAACTGTTAATTTTGTATGAACTGTTTAGTAACGAATATTTATAACAATATTTGTTTTTTTACATGATATTTAAAGAAAACCAAAGGATGTTCAAGAAAAAAGGAAAACCAAAGAAAAATATGCTAGGTAACAAATTATATATGTATGGTGTGGTCTCAACTCATCGAGCACCATGGTCATTTCTAGCGACATCTAGAGCATTTTCATGATTATAGGGATCTATTATCTCAATTCTTTATGTAATTCCATAAATCGAAAATATGATACTACTTGATCTTTATGAATTGGGATTTGGGGTTAGAAGTAAGGGTATCGATATACAAAATAAGGCTTAATCTTTTGAAACTGGTAAATTTGAATACACATATATCTATCTATATATATATATATATAAAATCAACTCGCACCATAAACTTTGGTTCCCATATGTGTCGATTTATTATAGAATCTCGCCATAAAATTCATTTCTTTCATAATACCACCATTTAATTAATTAGTAGGAAAAACAATGAAAAAAATTACATATGAGTGAGAGTTGAGGGTTTTAACGTTTCCGTCCAAATATCTCTCTATATAGATAAGAAAAATTTATCAAGTATGACATGGCATAATACCATACTAAGACTACAAATTTCCTAATATTTTGAGATTTTTTTTAATTAAAAGTATGTTTGATTAATGGTATTTATTTGGTGACTTTACATATAACCTTTGACTTCAGTTGTTTTTATCCAACATTTATTAGTAGCTGAATTGATTAATAGTTTTTTTATTTCCTCTTCATTTTGTTGTTCCAAAACCTTCAACGTCTTTTATGCAAAGGGAGGAAATGAATCGATCTATATTTTGTGCAAATCAATTTTACAAACCCTAATATATGTATATATTGATTATTTTTACATAATATATTTAAGCTTAGATTTTAGAATTTGTCTTATAGTAAAAATTTAGTCAAATTTTGTGAAGAGATTTATTAATATGCCACCAATTGAGCAAACAAAATTTTTAAGGGTGATATATGTCACCAAGTTTGAGATAAAATAGAGGAAATAAGTATTCTTATAAAATGATCCGATATTTATCTTTATTAAGTTTCGTTCGATAATTAAATATTAAATTTAAAATATTTAAGTATAATACACGATAATTTAATAAGTTCAAAGTATATATTTTCTAATTTTATAATGGGTAATTAATCGCCACCGCGCGAAGCGCTGTGCCGTTCACTAGTTAAACATAGAGCTAGAAATTCTAGCTAACACGTTTGATTTTAATTAACTCTATTCTAGCCTAGAATAGAGTTAATTAAAATCAAACGTGTTTTTTCCTTTGTGACGCTGGTACGTGATCAGTCCGGGTCTATCACAAAAATCTAAGCAATGCTATCACTTCCTTATGAAAATAAAGTCTATATCAAAACCCAAGCGGTAGTCACCACTGGACCAATCTCAAACTCCATATTTCATCATTGAAAATCATATTTTATTAAAATCTGTTTAGAGACATTAAAATAAAGAAACTGGCGATGAAATTACTTAAAGTGCCACTATTAGTGTAGCAATCCTCTTAATTTTTTTAAATTTACTCATAGAATTTTAATTTTATTTTATGTATACCCTAAATAATGCTTAATTAGCCTCCATGGAATCTGTATCCTGATTCGTCATCGAGTGGGCGTCATTGGAGCTTTGATGGTCCTTGTTAGTCTTCGTTCTCGGATTGAAGTAAGAGAGAAATACGCATATCTAATCTACGAATGAAATTTGTGTATTTTTAGGAGACTTACTAAGCAGAATAAAATTAAAATTGAATAAAAAATTCTCAAGTAAATTTAAGCATTTTTCAAAATTTTAGAACGCCTATAAGGTCAAGAGTGATAATTTGAGTACTTTTGTAGTAAATTCATTTTATTTAAATGCATGTATATGTCATATTAATCTACATATAATAAAAAGAAGAATTCACAAGTGATGTGACACCATAAGATTAAGGTATTGAGAAAAAGTGAAACTACAAAGTGTCTTGATAATTTGACATAAGAAGACCGACCCATTGAGAATTCTTATTTTATAGAGTTTTGGTTTATTTTTATCCTTTTTTGTATTAAATATTGTCATATAAGTTAGCGTCATTTAATCATAAATTTGTATAAATTCTTTAAAGTATTTAAAATCACGTAAAAAAGGTAATAAAAGACCATCGGATTATAAATGTACACATACACATGAGGTTTTAGTGATATGTTGTACCCAAACCAAAATTTAAGTCATAATTAATTTAATGTTACTCAATTTATATATTATAAAAGGATGAACTCACGAGTGATATGGCTCCATAAAATTAAAGTTTTATGAAAAAAATAATGAAACTATTAAGTATTAGACGATTTGGCATAATAGGACCAACCCATTGAGAATTCTAATTTTTTATTAGAGTTTTTATTTATTTTTATTCTTTTTCTTATTAAATATTATCATAGAAGTTAGCGTAACTTAATCATAAATTTGTTTACGTTTAAAATCTTTAAGATCATGTAAATTACAAAATATAATTTTTAAGGTAATCAATCGGTTTATTCCTAACCTGAATGGATAGGGGCCAAATCGGCCAAAAGATGTTCAGTCATACATGAGGGAGGAACATAAACCAACAATCCGAGCATAACAGATTTGAGGTAAAATTAGCAAGAGTGTGAGCTACTATGTTTCCGCTACCTTTAACAAAGCTATATGTAGACAAATTTTGCTCCGCCATCTCAACAATGTCTTTGATAAGGAATCTCACTTTGTTCGCAGCCGGAACTTTCTTCTGAAGCAACGCAACCGCCGAACACGAATCTGATTCCAACACACATGGAACAAGGCCCTGATGGGTTGCGAAAGTAGCGCCTTCCCGCAGTGCCTCCAGTTCTGCACCAAGCACCAAGGAGGCCTTCGGTCTAGAACGTCTAAAAGCAGCCACAAAATGCCCAAATTTATCTCTGATACAGCTGCCCAGCCCCATAACAGAGCCTTCCGGAGGATACGATGCATCTACGTTCAGTTTTCATTGATCGAGGAGGCTTCGCCTTGTTGCTGGTGCTTTTCAAGTCCTCCTTGATTAGAATAGCATGTTGGAAAACATGCTTAAAATCACCTTGTTGATCGTGTAGATGTTTACTCCGTTGATTCCATACTTCCCACAAAGTAATGGCAAGTAGAGATGTGTTACCGTTTGAAAGCTTCCGTGTGGTGGTCATGTAAAGATCGGGAAATCAGGTGTGCGGATTACACTCCCTTGGGTTCATAAAGGGCCAGTCCTCCCAAGCTTTCTTCATCATTGGGCAAAATATAAAAAGCGTGCGCAAAGGAGTCCATCCCGCATCCACAAGTAATAAAGATGGGGTCTATAGATACATGTTGTTGGGCTAGGTTACCTCTCGTGGGAATTATTTCATGACATGTTCTCCATATGAAAATCTTAATTTTGGGCTGTATCTTCAAGTTCTAAATTTGCTTCCATAGTTCTTCATTACGAGAAATTGACGGACCAGCGGCAATGGTCTCGTCGTGGAATTTTCAGGCAGCACGGTACTCGCTCATGATCGAGTAGATGCCTCGTTTATCAAAGTGCCACATAATCATGTCTTGTTGAACATTCTATGGTTGGGCCAAGAACAAAATTTTCTCAGCTTCAAAGTGGAGGAAAGAGTCTTGAATAAGTTGTGTATTCCAATCTCCGGAATCAAGGAGCAAATCCTTCACCTTTGCATGCCTATCGAGGAGTACTGGGGATTGAACTTTAAAGCTGGATGGGGACAGGATCCACCTTCCATTGTATATCTCAATGTTCAGCCCATTGCCTACTCTCCATCTCCAACCTTAGTTTAGAAGCTCAATTCCCCATAAAATACTTCTCCAAATGTAAGAATAGCCTGCCTTCTTTTTTTCCACAAGAATCGAGGTCTTCGGAAAATATTTACCAGCCATAACACGACTAGCCAGAGAGTTTGGTGACCTAGCCAGCCTCCAAACTTGTTTTGCTAAAATTGCTTGGTTGAATTCTTCTAACCTCCTAAAGCCAAGACCCCCTTCACGCTTGGTTTTACAGAGCTTCTTCCAACTCTACCAGTGAAACCTCTTCTTTTCATCTTATGAACCCCACCAAAAATCTGCACAAGCCTTTTCAATTGCCTTCAAAACACCAGTGGGAATTTAGAAATTACTTATCGCGTAAGTGGGTATGGATTGTATTACAGACTTGATAAGACACTCCTTTCCTCCCATTGAAAAAAGTTTTTCCTTCCAGCCCTTGATTCTTATAAAAACTCTCTGCCGCAGATAGCTGAACTAGGTATTCTTAGAGCGAAGCGAGAACGTAGGAAGCCCCAAATATAGCTTGATACTATCACTATGGCGAATACCAAACAACGATTTGACTTCATAAATCCTTGACTGGGTCGTATTCAGAGAGAAAGATATTATAGATTTGTCTAAATTAACTAGTTGACCTGATGCCCTCGAATATTTATCGATACATTCGAGCAGAATTATGCAGTCCTTTGTTTCCGCTCACAGGAAAACCAAGCTGTGATCTTCAAAGAAAAGATGGGATACCGGGGGACTCCTACGCGAAATCTGAACCCCGTGAAGGTTTTCTTGGTCAATATGGTCATGAATCAAATACGAGAAGTCGTGGGTACAAATAAGGAAGATATACGGTGAAAGAGGATCATCTTGTCGGAGGCCTCGTGATGCCGTAAATTGCTCCGAAGTGAGCCCATTAACCGACACTGTAAAACTGGTTGACGAGACACAATTCATAATTCGTGAGATGCATTTTGGGCCAAAGTTCATCGAGTACATCAATCGGTTCAAATACGTCCTCTCGACTCTGTCGTACGCCTTGTTGATCATGTCAAACTTAAGCGCGGCGTATCCAATTCTTCCCCTAGTGCGTGAACGAAGCCAGTGATTGCATTCAAATCCTAGCACAATATATCCCCAACGTGACGTCCATGAACAAACGCACTTTGATTATCATCCACAAGATACTTTAGAGCCAAATTCACCCGGTTTTCCAAGGCTTTAGCCACAGTTTTGTAGAGCGTGCTGCATAACGCTATAGGTCTGAAATCCTTAACCATAGTAGCCTTCTTAATCTTCGGGATCAGAACAATAAACGTCTTGTTCCACCCTACAACACTTTCGCCCTCTTTCAGAATCTTCAAACAACATTCAACCACTCTTTCCCCCACAGTACCCAATCACTTATGGAAGAAGCAAGCCAACCAACCATCAGGGCCCGGGGAATTAGTTAGATGCATTCCAAAGATCGTTGTTTCGATATCTTCTTTAGAAAAATCTGCTTCCATTATTTCTCGAAAAGTTGTCCGGGAGAGGGGGAATGTTTGATAGAATGCCAGCAGACAAATCATCAAAGCTCGGATGAGTGGTAGTAAAGAGATTCCTATAGTGGCTGGAAAAGAGATTACAAATATCCTTATTATCAGTGATGCGGGCTCCAGCTTCCATAAGAATTCCATTAATCGTGTTCGTCTTTCTACGTTGGTTGGCGTATGCATGAAATAATTTAGTATTCTTATCTCCGATGGGTAATCCAATTGACTTTGACTCTCTGTTTCCAATGAATCTCCTATGCCGATAAAAGCTTTTCGAGTTTCGCTGTGAGGATGGCGCTATGCCGTATATTCTCGTGGTGACAAGCATTTCGTTTCATTTTTTCAATCTCTTTTCTCAACGCTGCAACTTTGATTGGGAGCCTCTCGAATTTATCACGGCCCGATGATGTAAGCCGCTTGCTGATCCGCTAAAGGGAAGCAGAAATTCCACTAGTCGTTCAACTCGACGAATCCATCCACCCTTCTTCAATCATATTCATGAAGTCTTCCTCATATATCCATTTTTCTTCAAAGAGAAAGTGTTTCTTTGGACGAAGAGATCGCAAAATTGTCGGTGGTGAGATACAAAGTCAAATTGGGCGGTGGTCCGACTTGTAGTAATTCATGTTAAAGGCTTCAAAATCTGGGAACAAACAACCATTTTTGGTTTGCACATAATCGGTCGAGCCGTTCGTGGATAAAACCCGGGGGCTCCCACACATTGGCCCAAGTGAAACATTCGCCTCTGCAGCCTAAATCTTCCATACCAACGTCCTGGACAGCTAGCTTCATGAAAATCATTCATCAAAGCCCAGCTCTGGCAAGCTCCACCATCTTTCTTCCCCCATCAAACAAAATTTCATTATAGTCCCCACCGACAAGCCAAGGTAGCTCAACTTCTCCATCAATCCCTCGAAGCTTCCTAAGAAGACCCCACGAGAACTTTCAGAGCTCTTGTTTAGGATTGTCGTAGAAACCCGTAAACCTCCACTCACGATTATGCCTCTAGATAATCGATTGCCAACCGAGAAAGAACGAATCGAGATAGAAACTTAATTAGCCCAAAACATCACAAGACCTCCACTTCTTGCTATGCTATTAACAACAAAATATCCTTGCATACCTAACCTTGTTTTCCAAGTCCTGCATTGATGAGAATGAAGCCGAGTTTCAGAGATAAATAGGACATCCGGAGACTCTTCTCGTACAAGCCTATGAAGATCACGGAACGCCTCAGGTGCGTTCCAACAGATGAGATTCATTGTAACCGGCGGGTCTGGCCCTCCACACCAGACACCGCCGATCCCTGAGATAAAATCTCCTCATGTTTCCCTGCAATAACTTTCTCCTGTCGATCTGGTATGTGAATTGAAAGATTGCCTCCTCCGACAAGATTCCCAGGTTCTGGAGGAGGCTTGTATCGAGCCACCTTCGATGGAGAGATTCCCAGATCGGTCGATCTTCTTTAGCTTCGAGCGAGCAGCCTGTTTTATTGATGAACTCCTCTTGATCGACTTGCCCTCAATCGCTTGTTCTGATTTTTTCTCACTGACCCACTTTATCTTTAGTCAAATAGAAATAGAAAAACCCCTTATTATTGATACTAATGAACCGGCACCGCGCTTCGCGCTGTGGCGACTATACATGACATATAAATTTATACGAAAATAATTGTTTTTAAAATTATTATTTCTTAAAAAATAAAAATTAAGAAAAAAATTACATTGCGAGTTTGTCGCTAGGTATTTGACCAAATAGGATCGTACAAAATAGAATATATCATTTGTACAGATATGGTCAAGGGGTGTAAAAAAATAATAGCGGAATTTACTAAAAAAAATATCATGTAAAATGAAAAACAATTATTTAATAGAAAACCAATATATAATAGAATAAAATTATCTCTAAATTTCCTAATATACATATGGTGTTTCTGATACCACTAACTCTTCCACAATTTTTTATATAATATCACTAACATCTTTGCATGAAAAAAGAGGCAGCATATTATACTTTTTGTTCTTATGTGTTCTTACTTTGAAACTAATTTGAGATTAAAAAAAAAGTCTTACTCAATTTACTTTTAAAAAATTTAACTAATGAAATATAATCAAATAAAATTTTATTTATATTTTTCCTATATTATTCTAACATGTTTTCATATTAGAAAGAGGATTTACCAATAATATTTTATACAATACTTGTTGACAATTGGTAAGCTATAATTTTTATGGTGACTAAAATACCTATAAATACCCTCTAGTATACCCGCAATCCGTCGTTATGTATACTCATCAATTCGGACCATCACTATTGTTGGTATCGGTTATTGAAACCTTACTCTATTTTTATATATGTTAATATTCAACATATATACCATATATGGAAAACGAACAGTCTATTGTATCTCTTAATTCTTTACGATGGTTATTATTTACATATGCAGCCCTTTCGCTTTTTGTTTTTTTGGAAAATAAACACTCCATGATTTGAATATTTGATCTTTCTGTTTAATATATCAGAAAAATGAATAGTAAAATAATCTCTCAATAAATCATAAATTATTATTAGTATTCATGTATGTTACAATGTATATAGGCGTACGCTTTTTGAAAATAAATAGATGATGAGATATATAGCCCTTTTCATTGCTTCAGAATTATATATTACTTTTTAAGATGAATTGATGAGTAGAAGAAAATTAATCGCATGTATATAAGTTGCAGATAGTATAATTATAGGTTCTTAGATCTTTTTGTAACAAAAAGAAATCTTGTATAAACTAAGGTTTAAAATGTCGCTTGCCGATGTCGTTTCGCATTTTCGGTTTTATGGATATATCGCTTGCCGATGGGTATGTCGATAGGCAAATTGTAAAAAAAGGCATGCCGCACGCCGCATATTCCGCATTTTTCGCATGGGCATACCGCATGCCGATGAGGTTTTCGACGGATATTTTGTAAAAAATATTTGAGTATTTAAGCAAGATATTTATATAGGTTCAACACTACATATTTAATAAATAGAAGACATAATTATATGCAACAAAACACATTTGTAACTTAAATATGTAAGTGAAATGTATAATATCAAGTCACTTTATTACTTGAAGTGTATAATATTAAGTCAATTATTATGTGAAGTAAATATATGTATGTTAATTAAGTGTGTAATATTAAGTGTTGGGGGGTATTTTTGTAAAGTACATTAATAAAGAAAAATTATTTAATTAATCATTTCTTTATTAATTAAATCATTTTTAAACACCAAAGTTTTCTCCGAAGGCCCGTTTTTGCAAAACAAAGTGTCCAGGTGTTTCTAAAAATATGAAAACACCCAAAAACGACATAAATTTTGTGAAAAACGGACACGGGACGGGACCGGGAGCAAAAAACACTAAAACACCTCTTCGTGGGACCCACAGGTGAGACAACCCACAAGATCACGCCACGTGGCGCGATCCTCTTGCTGCCCCAGACCGTGGGCCCCACTTGATGGCATCAGCCCACTTGTGGGCAGCCTTCCATCCCAATTGCACGCCACTTGCAAGCAAGTGGCCCTCTTGGAAGCCTTGTGGGCCGTCCTATCCCGCTCGGACGGCCGGGATCGGACCATCTTGATCCGGGGACCTGAAAATAAATAAATAATTGCCCAGGGACCCTTGGGACAATATTATATTGCACCTAGACCCCTGGATCCTATTATAAATAGAAACTCAGTTCAGTTAAACGGTAACTTATTCGAACTCACTCAACTTGAGTTCTCTCTCTCTCTACCCCCAATATACTCGCCTCCCCTCAAATACCGTTCTAATGTTGAGCGTCAGAGGTGAATCAGCGGGTAACCCCCCTGTTTCCCTTGTCCTCGGGTGTTCCCTTTTTTCAGGTCCTAAAAAGTGAGGGATTTACGAAAAGCGGAAGCCCTGGTGAAATTCCTATTTGGTCCTTGGCCCGCCTGATAGGCCCAGTTCTACGCGGTGCCCAGTCTATCTCCCCAGTCCATTGCGCGGCTGAGGGTATAGCCTGGGGACACGAGCCTGGGCCCACAATTCAGGACGAGGGGCCCGACTTAGGGGAATTTCCACTAAGATCCGGACGGCTGAGGGATCGTTCTGAGAAGAATCCCCTGGAGAAAATCCTAGGGAAGGTCCATGACCCCGCCTACCCTTGTTCTAAGATCAGCGCGGCCTAAGTTCTGTCTCTTAGTTTCCGGATCTGAATAAGATACCGGGACTTTGTGGACAGTTCCTGCCCGGACTAGAACAAGCCATATCAGGTCGAGAGTCTAACCTCCCAGGATTCACTCCCTGGTCAAAAGCACTCCCCCGTTCGTTGGTACCTATGATCTGAGCGGTTCCCGGACCTGTAACCCCGGCCTCTGGCCCTGAGGTATTAGGTAGTGTGTAACCCGGGTCGTCTAGGACCCCGAACGGCAAAGAGACCTTTGACCAGGCTAGTGCCAGGAACGCCTACCAGGGCCCCAAAATCAGTCAATTAAAACCTCACCCTGAAGTCAGCAGCAATCGTCGCGGAGTCAACAGGGGTCAGATGGAACAATCATTGACAACAAAAACCATCATCCCCACAACTGGGCCATCCAAGGCCCATCAAAAAGTCAACAGAAGCCCGTCACGTCACCAACGACATTGGGCCTGGCCCAAAATCCTCAACTTCAACAGTGTTTGATCCAAAAAACGGCATCAACATTAAGTGAATATGCATGTTAATTGTATATATGTATGTTAACAAATTTAATATTAGTTGAAGTGTATAATATATTAAATGAATATGTATATTAAGTGTATATGTATGTTAGATATATTTAATATGTTTGTTAATTGTATAATATTATTTGAAGTGTATAATATTAAGTTAATTGTTTTTGCCAAAAGTTTAATTGGTACTTTTGCCGAAATTTATCAAAAATATGATTTTTTGCGAAATTCCAACCATTTTTCGCAATTTTTACTCACAAAAACAAAAAACGATATTCCATCCACCTGCCCATGTGAATTTCGCGAAAAATGGTAAAAAAAACCAGCGAAACAAAAAGGTTTTCCTTTCGCATATCCTCGAAAAACGAAAATCGGTCGACATTTCCATGAAAAATTGCGAAATTTAACACCTTGGTATAAACAATAGTGATTATTTACGTTTTCCTCCAACTATTATTTTGCATGTGCGATATGTTAGATATCATTTATTCTATAAAGAAGAAATGTGTGAGAAGTTTATCAGCAGGAAAATTCACTCACACTTAACTTTTTGATATCATTTTGCTAATTTTGGAGTTACATGATTAATGCACGGTGTTTAATTTATCTTAATATTGCAATAGAAATATTTGTAGATCAAATCATAATTATTTAATTGAATCAGTGTACACCTAAGAAAATGATCATGACCAAAAATGTTTTGTAATCTTTGCAGCTTTGCTTATTAAAACATGTCACCTAATTAAGAAAGTAAAGAACAATTTAAAAAAAAAAAGATTAAAAAACGAAGCAAGAAATCACAGGACACGTTAATCAACTAACCACGTCGATTCTTAATAACTGAAATATTGAATGTCTTGATGTTGAGCTACAATCTTCAATATAAGCGAGTTCAGAGATTCTATATATATATATACTAATGGGTTAGCGTGAATGATGTTCCGTGAATGTAATGGAAAACATGGAATGATAAACAACTGGATGCAATAATATTGATAAGTAAAATGAACTTTTATCACAACATAAATATATTTGAAGAACTTATTTGAAACAAGACTTACAATGATATTGGAAACAGCAGAGATGCTACAAGCAAGATAGAGAATATAAATTCAAAGATACAAATTCTACTGAAATTTTAGTCTGTCCCTAAACATGAACAAGGGCCTCTATTTATAGGAAGATGTTTTCCTTCCGACGTTTGAGCCATGGAGCCTTTGATGGTGGGGGAGATGAGTGCTTTAGGTAGTGGAGGTAGTGGGTGTAGGAAGATGGAGCCTCCATGATGGTGGAGCCTTTGATAGTGGGCATTTTGGTGTGTAGTGTTTGTGGGTATTTTGATGTGTAGTGATAGTGGGCATTTTGGTGGGTAGGATAGTGCTGTAGGTATTTTTGTTAGTGCAGTAGTGTCATGGACAATGTATTTGATGGAGTATTGATCGGGGAGGCATTATCGTTCTGTCAGAGCTGAGTAGTGACTGCCAGTTGGTATTTTTAAATTGCAGAGCTGAGTGGTGATTGTAGTTGGTGAAGAAGAGTCCCTTTACATTATTGTTGATGAGTGGTGATTGCCAGTTGTTCTGTCAGAGCTGGGTAGTGACTGCCAGTTGGTGATGAGTCTCTTTACATTATTATTGCTGAGAAGCTAAAATGATCATAATTTGGGGTTAGGTACATATTCCGCCCCTTCAAAAATAAGAACACTTTTTTTTTACATCATATTGATTTTTCCATATCTGCCAATAAATGATCTTCAACATCATCGTTTTGATTGTCGCCAGAGGTTGATGAGCCAGTCTTGGATTGCATGATTTGTTGCATAATTGAAAAGTACTCTTCTTCTGGCTTGGCTGCCTCTAACATTGCACTTGCATGCGACTTCCTTGCAAGAAAATTTGTTGTTTCCGGCGGACATATTTTCTCTTTGCCGTGTTGTTTTAACCATGTTTGGACTGGACTGCCTGTATTTTGATTGTTTGTGGGACTTGATAGTTATCCCACCATTTGACCAAGAACACCCGTGATAGTATTGCATCTCCTTTGTCGTCAAAGAATTGGTGGTACTTCAATGACAAAGACAAGGGAAGATAAAATTTTATTGAGAAGAGCAAAAGAGGATTGAATTTTTTTCTTCGTCACTGGGGTTAAAGAATTTTTTGAAATGGTCAAAGCTTTCCTTGACTTCAAGATGGAGGATATCTGGTATTGAACCAAAGTAACTCCACCATAGCTCGGGCTCTAAAAACCTGTTTTCGATGGTTATAATGGTTTGAAATCTTTTTTTTTGTATAAGATCAGAGGGTTTTTTTCCTAATTTTGGTCTGATGTGTTCTTACTACTATTTCGTTGGAATTGGTGTTTTTAGCAAGAATTTTGGTGTCTGGGACATGTTGAATATTGGAGGGAAGGGAAATTGGGGTATTTGATGAAGACTTTGTATTTGTGGTTTCTGAAATGATATTGGAGGCCTTTTCTAGTACAAAGAATAGATTTGGTGACTTCGAAATTGATTCAATCCATTTTTGGACGGTCTTGGAGTATTTTTGAGAATCTGGGGACTGAATAGGTGAAATTTCTTCTGTTGACGCTTCGACCATATCCGCCCATGAAGTAATGGCTTGTTTCAATTTTCCTCGATCTTTTTGTTTTCCTTTTGTAGTCATTTATGATCTGTTTTGTAAGAACTCTCTGGTCAGAAAGTCTGGTATTGAATTTGTATCTCCCTTTATATATTCTATATCAAAATCAAATATAGATAAAATTTCTTGTCGTCTTGCAAAAATTTGTTTTGATGCAATATTTTGAACATCTTTTTCAAGGATTTCTCTTGCAGACTTGCAATCAATGCATAGTAAAATATTTTGATCCAGTAAATCGCTTTGAAATTTTGTGATGCGCATGACAATGGATAAAATTTCTTTTTTTATTGTAGAATAGTTCTTTTGGCAATCATTCCAATGAGCTGAAGTAAATTGTACAATGCATTCTTTATCGTTTTGGATTTGTTTTAATATCCCACCATAACCAATATCTGAAGCATCAGTTTCAACAATTTTTTGTGCTAGCGGATCTGCTATGTGAAGGCATGGGATTTCAAGAATTTGTCTTTTAAATAAGTTGGACGGTTTTGGTGTGAACTTCAGACCATGGTACATGATTTTTTTTAACCTATCGTGTAACGGTTTTGCAAGTCTATTTATATTTGGGCAAAAATCTAGGACATAATATAAACTTCCTAGAAATCTCTGTAGTTTAGTTTTGTCAATTATTTTATCAGGGAATTTATTGGCAAATTCGAGGGATTTTCTATTGGAATAATAGTTCATTGGGAAATATAATGACCAAGAAATCTTATCTTTGTTTGAAAAGTGGATATTTTTTATTTTGAAATGGCGAGGCCATTCTTTTAGGTTATATGGAAAAAAAATTTAAGGTGTTTGAAAATGTTGATCGATTGATTGGAAAAAAATTAGTACATCATCAATGTAAACAATGCAAAAGTTGGAATATAGACCAAGTATATCATTCATTATTCTTTGAAATTCGGAAGGGGCATTTTTTAGACCAAAGGGCATTACATTCCATTCAAATTGCCCAAAAGGTATTGTGAATGCAGTTTTGTATCTATCTTTTAGATCGATTTGTATTTGCCAGAATCCTGAATTCATGTCAAAGTTTGAGAAAATATTTGCGTCATGGAGTTTTTGTAATGAATCCATTTTAAAGCTGTATTTAGAGGTTTATAATTTATCACGAGGCGAGGGGCGCCTCTTTCGAGTTCTGCGTTTTTATTAACGTAGAAAGCCGCGCAACTCCAAGGGGATCTAGATTTAGATATTAAGCCCTTTTTTTGTAAGTCATTGATTTCTTTTCGGCAATGGATTTCTAGATCTCTATTCATCTGGATTGCTCTTGCTTTGGTGGGAATTTGTTTTTCATTAAAATCCTTTTCATAAGGAAGGTCAACTAGGTGTTGTTTTTGTTCCCAAAAAGCATTTGGCAGATCTGAGCATAATTCAGTTTCTATCTTGTTTTGTAATTTTTTTATCTTTTCGTGAACTATTTTTTGTTGAAGTTGTGTAGTAGTTTTCAGATGTAAAACTTTTCTCTTTGTATCTTCGAGATCATTTTGTTTCCCTTGATTAGGAGGTTTATTTGATTTTCATAAATAGAACAAGCTTTTATTATATTGAGATTCCTTGTTTTTGGTTTTTCTAAGAATGGAAGACTTATATTTACATTTTTTTATTTTTGATGATATATGATCGTGGTTAAGTTTATAAGGAGTTATCATATTGATAAAAGGGGTGCCCAGAATTACAGTGTGATGGATATCTGGGATAAGCATGAACGATGTGACTATGGATAAATTCTCTACTATAATTGAAGCATCAATTTTTGCACTTATTTTCATTCTTGAATTATTGGTTGCATTAAGTTATTTGTTTGTTTAGATTTTTATTTGTTTGGCACAACACTTTCTTTAATGCAACTTAAATCTGCTCCCGTGTCAAATAGAGCGATTGTGTCAGTCGTGAAAATTTTATCAAAGGCTATTGTTATTTTAACGAGATATTTTGTGACGTTACTTGTTTTAGAATAAACAGGAAATATTCAGGAATTTTCTTTATGTTCTGTATTTCATTTGTACCATCTTCATGATCTGAATCAGATCCGTTGTTTTGATGAAGACAAGTTTGGACAAGAGTATGAAGTGTTTCAGAATCTTGTTTTTGTTTTTGCCGTAGGATGTGTAGATCTGTTTTTATAGTTTTTATTTCAAATTTAAGATTTTCTATTGTAGTTGGTTGTTTCTTTTAAGACCGGTCTAGGATTGTAGTCAGGTCATATGGTTTTGAAATGTTAGGAGTAGATTGGGGTTTTGAAGTTGATGGTTGTTCAATGTTAATTAAAACCTTTGAAGGTATTCATTTTGCAAATTAGGGTCATTAATATGTTTTATTATTTCAAGAAAAAGTTTTTGGTCTTTAGTTAGGACATTAATTTGTTTTGTTTCATTTTCCGGTATTGATGATGATGAGGAAGAAGTCGCGTCTTCAAATTGTAGAGAGTCTTCATTTCAGTATCTAAAGATGTTAAATATTCAGAATCATACGATTCAATGAGGAGGGAGGATATTTTATCAAGGACATCATTAGTTAATCCTAGGTTGTTAATTTTTTTATTAAATCTGCAGTATCTCTGGGTGTGTCCAAGTTTTCCACAATTGTAACATTTTATTTTGGAAAAATCTTTCTTTGTAGTTTTTTTTATTTTTGTATCGAGTTATCTTGTAATAATTTTCTTTTTTTGTTTTAAAATGGTTTTTTCTGAATTTATTGTATACGGGCTTTTTATAACCAGCGCAGTCATTGCATTTTTGGGAAGATTCTCGAGTTATATCAAATTGTTGGCAGAAAGACCCAAGTTCCTTCTTTGTTCTTTCATTTCCCATGTCAAGTGTTTTTGAAGCTTTAAATCTTGGCAAATCTTTTTTCCTTCCTTTTGTGTGAATCCTATTAGTTCGACATAAGTGAGGTTGGAGTAAGGAATATTTTCAACGTTGTAAGTGTGTTTTATTTTGTTACGGACTTTTTCACCAAGGAGGTTTGGGAGTCCAGCCAGAAATTTTTCTTTCCAAAATGACTCATTTGCATCACCTCGTAACATTATTCTTGTTAGAAAGGTGTCCTTATACCATTTAAAGTCAGTTAACTTTTTACATTTTATGTTTGAAAGTAGTTCAGCATTTTTATCCTTCATTATGGTGGGATCACCAATGAATTAAAGTGATATTGTCAATATTAACGTTGCAACAACATTTTGTATGGGATTTTGGTTTTTATCAAGAATAAGATTTCCTTCTTCATCGGTTTCTAAGGAGTCAATTATTTGTCGTTGTTTGTTTTCCGTGAGATAGAAATCCCACCATCCTTTTAATTGTCCTGACAATCCCGCAATTAAAAGTTCAGCAATTGCTTTGTCACTTATGTGTGGTTGGCCCCTATAGGCGTTGGCACACATAGTCATTTGTTGGAGAGTATTTATTATATTGTATTCAGACATTCCATCTATGTTCCATTCGTAGACAAAAGTGGCATTGAATTTTGTTTTGTTTATGACATTTGGTTTATTTTCAAGGTCTATGTCTGGCGCAGTGTATTTATGTCCTTGGTTTTTGCCATTTAGTTTTATGAATGTGTGGTTCGGAATCTACGAAAGCTTCGTTTTCTGATCTTATTTCAAGGATATTAATGTTTCTAATGGGGGTATCTTGAACGGTTTCGTTATTTATAATTGGTGTATCTTGGATAACTATTCCTGTGGAGGAAGATCCAACGCTATCTATCTGGTTTTTAATGGCTTTGATAAATTTATTTTGGGAACTTGATGATATTTCAAATGGTTTAAAGATAGGGATCTTGATGGTTTTAGTACTTTTCTTAGGTTCTATGTGGCTAACAGTATTGAGCATGTTTCGTTTCATTCTACAAAGTTGGTCTCCTATAGTATTGAGTTGAGTATTTGTGAAATTGTTTTGTAAGATAATATTTTTTACGTTTACGGAGTCATCTTCATTGATATTTTTATAAGCCGCAGCTTTTATGACTTGGTCATGAATAGGAATTTTTAGTTCTCTAAGAGGACGGTGTGTTGATTCAATTTTATTATTATTTGAGGTTTTCCATATCGGGTGGCGATATATGGGATTTATACTTTTTGTGAATGGGTAATTGATTTCATTATTTTTTGCATATATTTCAAACCAGTCAAAAAATACAATATGTATTTTGTGTTTTAAGCAAAAATTGTAGAATTCAACTTGTATTCGAAAGACCTTTTCAAGATGGTCGTGTCCAATTGTCGTTCGAAAGACCTTTTCAAGCCCAATATAGCATAGATGATGCCTCAACATCAAGCACAATAGACTTAGGAAGAGTATCTAGATTGCCATCAATGATTGGAGAAATGCCATCTAGAGAGTTTTCACAAAATAGATTCCAACCAAGATTTTCAACATCAGATATCCCAAGACCAGTAATTCAAAACGCTAGATATTCCACTCAAGTCCCCCAACCTATGTATAACCCAAACCCTAGACGTACAGAACTCTCACTGCAACTTCCCCAACCGGATCAGCCATTATGAAAATATTATGAATGAATTAAACAATATTTAAAAACGATTTGAATTAAACAAAGACTATCTTCGACAAGAATTTTACGATAATCATAACTATGAAAAAAGAGAATGGTTTTTTAAAAATTACTCAGATAAAAAGATACGAATACAAGTTGAATTGTTCGGCTGTAGCTGCACCTTCAAGGATCCATTCTTCTGGTAAGGATATATCTTTCCATTTAATGGCTCTTGGAATAACGGTGTTTGATTAGTTTAGATCTGTTTGGAGGAGTAAGGTTTCTCCTTTTCCACTTTAATACCTATGTTTTGTGGCAAAGGCAGAGATCATGGCCTTGTAGTGTATTTTAAAAACTATGGCAACAGGGATGGATCCTTCTAACATATTGTAATTATGAGTTTTAACGTGTAAGACTAGAGATTGTAGAATATTTTTGTCATTAAGGAGATTGTAAAATTGGGGAAACAATTCAAAGATATTGGGCCACTACAAAGACTGGATTCAATTGAACTTAATAATGAATCTTCGAAATTTATGAACCTGGCATCTCTAAGGACAACAAGAATAGACGTATTTAGGCCTTCTTTGGTTAGTGGTTTTATTCCTACTTGGACAAGACCTATATGGATGTATTTATATTGTTTGTCTTTATGTTTTTTAATGGAATTTTTTGAAAGGAGATGAACACTCTCAAAAGGTTTTGAAAGTTGGATATCTCTTTCCTCAGTTTTAATGGTGAAATCTGTTTTGAAAATATTGAATTTTTGGGTTTTGTAAATTTGGTCTCTTTGAATTTTGGGAATATCCCAATCATCAATGGCTCTATTGAAATCTTCAAGGGTTATTTCTTCAGTATTTATGGGTTTTCTGGAACTAGATCCAGAAGTTGATGAACTAGAGACTGAAAGATTTCTATCGAAATTAGGTTCCATTATTATTCACAACTGCAAGTGTAAAATTACGTTTGATTGAGATTGAGCTAAACCATCTAACTAATCAGGACCACTCTCTCCCGTGAACGATAAATTTTCAAATTGGGGTTGCAAAATAATATATATCTCCTAAGTATATAGATATATTCCCCTAGTACAATAACTAATGGCTCTGATACCAATGACTTCTTTAACTAATGATGAAATCTTGTTTGATATATATATATATATATATATATATATATAAGGCCTCTGGTAAGGTCTGTATTAGCTCAATATAGTGTTCTAGAGCATTACAATTGGAAATATAAAATGTCAGGCAACCTTTGTAGGACCCGAAAAAAGATGAATAATACAACGGAAAAAAAAAACAGAATGTCGACCACCTCTGTCTCGACAATTGATCACGAATTTTAGGAAAATAACAACAATCCAAAAACTCTACTTAAATTTGAAAATCAAACTTTTGGTAGTGAAAACAACTAATGTGAATTATTTTAAGAATTTGTGTGTACCTTTAAAGACGCATCGTCTCAGTCTTCGTAGAATTTTCAATACTCTATCTGCGTTCTCCCTCGTGATCTTCTCCCTCGCTTTTCTCAGCTCAAAATTCTCTTTTATCTCCTCTCTTCTTGTCTTTTTAACGCCGAGAGATTTACTAAGACTCAAGAAATATTTATCTTATATTGTGAGAATAATAAATCATGAACATACAAAGAGGCCAACATTGAAACGACATAACCAAGATCATAACCTACGGCATTTATGTATTTATTTGCCATTAAGAATCGTAAAAGATAAGGGTACACTAAAACTCTTAGAAGAGCACACGATT
Source organism: Parietaria judaica (assembly GCA_954871525.1). Classification (NCBI taxonomy): domain Eukaryota; kingdom Viridiplantae; phylum Streptophyta; class Magnoliopsida; order Rosales; family Urticaceae; genus Parietaria; species Parietaria judaica. Next base: position 9,141,528 of record OX940868.1, read on the forward strand.
CATCATGCACCGTAACGTTGTATTATGCTAATGCATAATGCATGCATTTCTATACAAATGCATTTAATTTGATGCGTATTTAATCATAAAATTAAGAATCAATTTTGAATAAAGTGGATGTAGTGTACAACTCATTAATGATGAAATATTTTTTATGGAAAAAAATCTAAAATATGAGAAAATAGAGAATGAGGATTGCTTGATTTGTAGGATGCCATGTCATGTCATGTAAGTGAGATTTTCCTTTTATTTATATATATATATATATATATATATATTTCCACATCACCTCCACTGTCAAAATTCTCCCTCGTGGAAACTGATGGGCAGGATGCGACCATACAGACTTACAAAAATATTAAAAGACCATTGAATTGTAAAAAGTCTTAAAAATCTTTTGGATGACACTTATTAATGCATGCATGCACAATTATTTGTAGGTTAGAGATTATACATCTTCTCCGATTAAAGAAACAAATATATTTATGTCCTAATATAAAGCCTTGATCTTGATCTGTTTTCTTCTTGGAGTGTGTTCGACATCAATGGTATCTTCACTACAGATGAGTATCAGCATTCTAGTATTCCGTCAGTCTTCGTCGGCAATACGGCCATCTGCCGCTGCAAATACGAATGTCGCCTTTCTATTTTTAATTATTATTTCTTATTCTTTTCTCACTAAAACTTTTTTCTTTAGCAGTCGCTTCTGATCCACGTTTCTTTTCCAATGAAATTCTTTTCCTCAAGCTTTTGTTTGAATTTCGCTTTATTGGTTTGATTTTTGGCAGTGTTATAATTTATTAAACTTTCGAGAATAATGTTTCGCCGTCCTCTATCCATTGCATCACTTATTCTGGTGAAAATCTTTTTCTCTAAATTTTGTAAAGATCAGATAAGCTTTTTCAATGATAACAATTTGGTGCATAGCCAAGATATGGGTTGCGTTTCTCTTTTCAAGTCTTTTATTTATTTTTTTAATCGTAAAATAAAAATATTTTTGTGAGAAAAAGTTATTTTTGTTCACGAGTAATATGATTAATGTACTATTGTTTAAAACATCATTGGCAGTTAAGATGGATTGAATTACAGTCATAGTCTTCCGTCCGTCTCTAACCAATGTTCATGTTCAATCAAATGAATGTGGAAAAAATTAGAGAGCTTATAAGTGTAATCTTAAATAAAAGAAAAAAATGTAATCTTCATTTTTTATAAGTGTGAGTTTTAATCTTATATTACAAATTTGATAAATACATAAATATAAATAGTGGGCATTTTTTTTTTTTTTTACGTTTTTTCAACTTATTCATTTTTCTATTTTTAGAAAATAAATTATGAAATTATGGCATTATTATTAAATAATGATTAAAACAATTATATCCACATTTTTATTACAAATTGGTTGGAAGTATTGAGTTTATTGTAGACTCGATTTACTTTTAATTTTTTTCTTATTGAATTTTGTCATAAAAGTAAGTGTAACTTAATCATAAATTTGTATAAATTATTTAAAATCTTTTAGATCATATAACTTAAAAAAAAAGGAGTTAAAAGACCATTGGATAGTAAATGTATACACATGAAGTTTTAGTAAAACATTTGTACTGTGACCTTAAGCTTGACTTAGTCCGGGTGACGACCAGAACCCAGGATGGGCAGAAACACTTGCGAGAAGTCAGCCCGGGTATCGACCAGAACAAAAGACGGACGAACGTTCAACCCAGCTCGGGTGAACACATGAAGAGAGTCCGCATAGAAGGCAAGGTCAGCCCGGAGCATACGAGCAGGTCAGCTCGGGGACAGAAAGAGTGTCCGGGCAGGAAAAGGAAGTCTACCCAGAGAGGAAAACGCGTAGCTTGAAGAGCAAGCAAATCAAGTCAAATATTTGACGAGATTATTTAGGGTAGTTTCCATATTTAGTGCGATTCTTTTAGCTAGGGTTTTGCCTATGTGAGGCCTATATAACTTAGCAGTGTACTCTGTAAACTAGAGCAAAAGAGTTTAGTCGAGTAGATTTTGAGTCCATTAAGTTTTGAGTTTATCTCTTTGTTATTGCCTTCAATATTAATCAGAGAATTTCTTCTCCCAAATTCGTGTTCTTAAGTTCGTTTGATTCGTGGTGATTATTCGTGTTATTTGCAGATCCGTGATTTGGGATCCAACATGTGGTATCAGAGCATCAATCGAAGAACATGTCTTCATCAGAATCGGCGATCGGAGATCTAATTGTGAAGAAACCAGAATCCAGGGAAGGCACAGTAACACTACATTACCCCGTGCTCACGAAGAGTAATTACGCCGTGTGGGCGCTGAAGATGAGGGTGAATCTGCAAGCGCAGGGAGTGTAGGAGGCCATTGAAGGTGGTGACTCTGAAGGGCACAAATAAAGAATGGCACTCGCAGCAATCTACCAATCCGTTCCAGAAGAACTCCTTCTAATGCTCTCTGAGAACGATTCCGCAAAGGAAGCATGGAAGACGCTTCGGACTATGCACATGGGCACGGATCGCGTCAAGGATGCCAAAGTCCAGACCCTGAAGAGTGAATTCAAGGTCATGAGGATGAAGGAAAGCGAGTCGGTGGACAACTTTGCGCTGAGACTTGTTGACGTGGTTTCCCACCTCAAAAATTCAAGTGTGACTTGTGAGTGTATGATATTTTTGAATAAGACAATTTGGTGGAATTCGATCTCTCACGTTGCAAGCTCTTGATTCACTCACGATATATATATATAAAAAAAGCAATATAATGAGACGAGGGATTTTTTTATAGAGGTTCGTCCCAAGGCGGTAGTTGACTACTTCCTCTGTTAGTTTATTGCGACAATTGACATAGACGGATAGCTACAGACAGCAAAATCACGCCTAGAAATAGAAACGAGTAAGAAGGAGGGAAAGAATACAACAAAATCTCAAAGCGAGCGAAAATGCTGGGTAGAACCTTTCAGTGTATTCTCTCAGAGCTGTAAGTATGCGTGTGTGTGTTGATATGAGCTTGAGCTTGGTATTTATAGGCTTCAATTCTTCCCGTTGGTCTTACAGGAATCATAGGGTCTTCTCTCCATGCTGGCCAGGCTGAATGGACTATCTTGCTACACGTGTCACGCGACTTCGTTCTCACCGCCGTGCTTGAATTATGCTCGTTGGAGGCTTGACTCCGTCCTCCTAGTCTTCCGCTTGGATTTGAAGTGGGATGCCGGGTAGAGAATACGACAATTCTACCCTCGTCTTTCTGGATTGATGTCGAATGGATATTGGGCCTTTGGGCTCTTTGGGCCGAGTGGCCTTGTATCCGTTGGCTTTAGTCTGATTGAGAACTTCTCTGGGCTTCTCAATTGGGCTTTTACGAATATCGATTTATTTCTTTAAAGCCTTTTGTCTTTGTTTGTAAATTTAATTAATTCACAACTTTAGCACTTTATGTCATATTAAATAATGACGAATTTGTACATCAACAAGACTCACGTCCATTGTGACCGGCATACGCTCGTTAGGAGACAAGGTGGATGAGACCACTATTGTCACGAGATTTCTATGTGCGTTGACTCGCAGGTACATGCAGATAGTGACGTCGATTGAGCAGTTCGGCGATCTCAAGACCATGACGGTTGAAGAGGTTGTTGGGCGTCTCAAAACCCACGAAGAGAGACTTTGGGGCTACGGCGATAAAGGAGACGAGCAAAATCTTCTTCTCACGCATGAGGAGTGGACGGCGAGATAGAGAAGATCCGGGGGAGCCGAATCTTTCTCAAATTTCTCAGGACGGAACAGCTACAGTGGAGAGGTCCGAGGACGCGGACAAGGTCGAGGACGAAGTCGAGGCAGAGATTCGCGAGGACGCGGAAGCAGCTCGAGCCGTCAAGAAGGACCGACAATGAGAGACAAGAGCACGGTGAAGTGCTACTCTTGTCAGAAATTCGGGCACTTCGCATCAGAGTGCCGGAGCAGAAACCAGGACGAGGAGGCGAATCTAGCGAGGTTCCTAGATGACCAGCCGGCATTGTTATTAGCCGAGCAGGTAATGCACCTAGCCGGACAGAACGGTGAGCACGAAGCTGAAGAGAACTGTCCGGAGGATTTCAGTGATCAGCGATTCGGCAAGGAGAAAGCCGAGCAGCGGTACCTGAAGAAGACCAGGGAGCAGGTCTTCCTCATCGAGGACAAGGTTTTTGCAAACTCAGTACCGACGTATGGTACCTTGACAACGGTGCGAGCAACCACATGACCGGGGACCGAGCTAAGTTTGAAGAGCTCGATGAGAATATCACGGGCAACGTGAAATTCGGCAACGAATCCGTCGTAGAGATCAAAGGCAGAGGGTCGATCCTGTTCGAGTGCAAGAATGGCGACCAGCGTTTGATGACCCACGTTTACTACATCCCGAAGTTGAAGAGCAACATCATCAGTCTAGGACAGATGACAGAGATCGGGAATACGATGGTGCTAGATGGGCCCTATCTGAAAATGTGGACCAAGGATAGAGTGTTGTTGATGAAGGTGGAGCGGACACCCAACAAACTCTACAAAATCCTCCTGAACAAGCCAGCCTGTCTGCCTCATGGCGTCGATGGCGGATCCGGCTTGGCTGTGGCACGCTCGACTCGGACACGTGAACTTTCACGCGCTCAAGATGATGGGCGAGAAGAACTTGGCTTTCGGAGTTCCTAAGATACAGCACCCCGATTAGCTATGTGAGAGCTGCATGATCGCGAAGCAGGCGAGGATACCCTTTCCGATCAAGGCCAAGTTCCGAGCCGACAGACCCCTACAGTTGGTGCACGCTGACCTCTGCGGTCCGATCACCCCTGCAACCACGGCCGGAAACAAGTATTTCTTCCTACTTGTTGACGACTACAGTCGATGGATGTGGGTGTATATGCTCAAGGAGAAGAGCGGAGCTTTCGAGACTTTCAGGAAGTTCAAGAAGCTCGTGGAGAATAGCACGGTGCACAGGTTGAAGGTCTTGCGTACAGACCGAGGAGGAGAATTCACTTCACAGCAGTTCGGAGAGTTCTGCGACGAGGAAGGAATTCAGCGACACCTATCCGCACCCCACACGCCTCAGTAGAATGGTGTTGTGGAACGACAAAACTGGATTGTGATGAACACAGCGAGGAGCTTGCTAAAGAGTATGCAGGTTCCGGCCAGGTTTTGGGGAAAAGCAGTGAGACATGCGGTCTATCTGCTTAATCGGTTGGCGACCAAGGCACTAGGAGAGTGCACTCCCTACCAGGCGTGGTACGAGAAGAAACCCTACTTAGAGCACTTGAAAGTGTTCGGGAGCACCGCACATGTGAAAATTGCGGGCCCTAATCTCAAGATGCTGGATGATCGGAGTCAAAAGATGGTATACCTTGGAGCAGAGGAAGGAAGCAATGCACACAGATTCTATGATCCACGACGAGGCAGACTCCAAGTGAGCAGAGATGCTGTGTTTGAAGAAGAGATGAAGTGGGATTGGCGCGACGAACAGGGAGAACCCGAGCAGGACTCAGTGGAGTTCATTGTCGAAGAAGATCAGGATGTTGCCGAGCAGGAACAGCCCGAAACACCTAGCTCGGGAACAGTCTTGCCAGAGATGAGGGAACCCAGCCCGGGAGAGAGCACCCCGGACACACCACGGACACCAAGTCCAAGCAGGACCAGCCCGTCCAGCTCGGGAGATTCCTCTATTAAAGATGGGCCACGAGGATTCCGACCTCTAGCTGAAGTCTACGAGCAAACTCAAGAGGTGGATTTAGAGGAACTCTCATTACTTTGCGCATAAGAGCCAGCTAACTTCCAAGAGGCAGCAGCCAAGCAGGAGTGGCAGGAAGCGATGAAGAAGGAGATGGAGTCCATCGAGAAGAACAGGACATGGGAGTTAACTGACCTTCCAAAAGGTCACAAGTCCATCGGCCTGAAGTGGGTGTACAAGCTGAAGAAGGACACAGAGGGGAATGTCCTTAAGCACAAGGCAAGACTGGTAGCTAAAGGCTACGTGCAGAAGAAAGGTATAGACTTCGACTAAGTCTTTGCACCAGTAGCGAGATTGGAAACGATCAGACTGATTCTTGCCTTAGCAGCTCATCGAGGATGGGATGTTCACTACATGGATGTCAAATCAGCATTCCTAAACGGTGACCTCGAGGAAGAAGTGTACATCAAACAACTAGATGGGTTCGGCGTCACAGGCAAGGAGCAGAAGGTGTACAGGCTTTCCAATGCCCTATACGGGTTGAGACAAGAACCCAGAGCATGGAACATACGTCTCAACAAGAGCTTGAAGAATCTTGGATTTGCAAAGTGCCTGAGGGAGCAGGCAGTCTACACCAGGAGTACCGGACAGGAGACTCTGGTCGTGGGAGTATATGTGGACGACCTGATCGTCACAGGATCCAGCGGAGGAGGCGTAGACGGATTCAAGCAGCAGATGATTGCCGAATTTGAGATGAGCGATCTCGGATTACTTTCGTACTATCTCGGGATCGAGGTGGATTAGAAAAAAGACTGCATTACGCTAAAGCAGTCGGCGTATGCGAGGAAGATCCTTAAACAGTTCGAGATGGAGGAATGTAACTCGAGCAAGTACCCCATGGAGGCGAAGCTGCAGCTCGGGAAGGACGCCGAAGGGAAGAAAGTGAATCCCACAGACTACAGACGCGTGATCGGGTGTTTGAGGTATCTCACTCATATCCGACCAGACATTGCACACGCCGTAGGAATAGTCAGTCGCTACATGGAGAACCCCACAAGTGCACACCAGCAAGCGGTGAAGCACATATTGTGTTACGTGAAGGGGACGACGGACTACGAGATCCAGTACAACCGAGGAAGTGAAGCAGAAGTACAAGTCGGCTTTACGAACAGTGATTTGGCCGTAGACATCGATGATAGAAAGAGTACCGGAGGGATGGCGTTTTATCTCAACGGGAATCTAATCACCTGGCAGTCCTAGAAGCAGCAGACAGTAGCTTTATCCTTGTGTGAAGCGGAGTTCATGGTGGCAACCGCAGCAACATGTTAGGCTATGTGGTTAAAAGGGCTACTCAATGAGATGACGGGTTCCGAGCAGAAACCACCAACTCTCTACGTGGACAACAAGTCTGCAATCGCGTTGATGAAGAATCCAGTGTTTCACGGACAAAGCAAACACATTGACACGAAGTATCACTATATTCGTGAGTGTGTGGAGAAACAACAGATCGTCGTAGAGTTCATCAGCACAAGGGAACATCGGGCATATATCCTCGCCAAGGCATTGGCGAGAGTAAAGTTCGCAGAGATGAGAGAGTTGCTCGGAGTGAGAAGTGTAGCAAGTCAAGCTTACGGGGGAGAATGTGAGCTTAAGCTTGACTTAGTCCGGGTGACGACCAGAACCCAGGACGGGCAGAAACACTTGCGAGAAGTCAGCGCGGGTACCGACCAGAACAAAAGACGGACATACGTTCAACCCAGCTCGGGTGCACACATGAAGAGAGTTCGCATAGAAGGCAAGCTCAGCCCGGAGCATACGAGCAGGTCAGCTCGGGGACAGAAAGACTGTCCGGGCAGAAAAGGGAAAGTATACCCAGAGAGGAAAACGCGTAGCTTGAGGAGCAAGCAAATCAAGTCAAATATTTGAAGAGATTATTTAGGTAGTTTCCATATTTAGTGCGATTCTGTTAGCTAGGGTTTTGCCTATGTGAGGCTTATATAAACCTAGTAGTGTACTCTGTAAACTAGAGCGAAAGAGTTCAGCCGAGTAGATTTTGAGTCCATTAAGTTTTGAGTTTATCTCTTTGTAATTGCCTTCAATATTAATCAGAAAATTTCTTCTCCCAAATTCGTGTTCTTAAGTTCGTTTGAAAAGAGCATATGCATCCCGGGATTCTCTCCATTTCAGAAGTGGATTCCACAGTCGTTTCCCCTTGTTGTTGGATTCCCCATTGGTGGATTGGATTACAAAAGAAAGTCCGTTCCTGAAAAAGATCCTTCCGAATCAGAATGATCCGTGTGAGAAATGGGCTCCGAACAATAGAAGCCGTAGATAATAAAGAAAAAAACATTTTGGTGGGATAGTAATCCTAGCGAAGACAGACGGGAGTGATTTGCCGAAGCCCCTTGTCAAAGGAAAGCGGAGAAGGGATGCCCTCAGCCGATGGTGGACTAAAGTGAAAAGCAGAATTGCAGTGACCATAAGAGGGAAGAACTTTCTGTCTTTCCTGCTTTTGCTTTCCTGAATCGGATTGCACTGATTAGGCTCTTAACTGAAGTAATGGCAGTGGAACTCATTCCCTCTGTCCCTGTTTTCCCGTTCTGCTTGCTCCTTTAGCTCATCAATGCCTTTATGCTTTCTATTTGAAAAGCTTTCCCTTCCATGGCAGGCTTCAACAGAGTAGGAGTATCCAATTGAACAAAAGGTGGATTAATAGATAGGGGTATTGAATGAGTCCGCTAGCTAGCTTCCTCGAAAGAAGCACAAGCGTAAGGCTTTACGCCCCGCTAAAGGGAATCGAACCACTCCCTTTAGCGGGGTATGTTCTTTCTTTGATCAAGGTATTTCTATGGTAATATGCTTTCTTTCTTGTATTCTTTCGCTGCTTCCGCAGCTTAAGGCGTTTTCTCTTTCGATGCTTTGAATGAAGAAGGATTACTCCTTGCTCAAGTAAGTACCCCGGCGGTCATCCCAATGAATTGCCACACACTCATTCCACACCACATTGAGAAAACAAATGAGGAACTGGCCCATTAAAGCTCGAATTAGTCCAGAAAAAGGAGGAAATGGAACGCCTATCAAAAGAATTGCTGGAGCTGGACTGGACCAAGTTCGAAACAGCCCCAGCGGGGGCATCATATGCAGGCTTATCGGACCTACTAAAGGAGCACCGTCGCAAGACGCGGGATTGGAAGAATGATGCTACAAATCTCCATTAAAGTGGTTTTTTTTTAATTGAAGAAAAGCGAGGAGCGAAAGGATAAAGCGTTTGATAGCTCGAGGACTTGGACTCTTCCGATTTTTCACTGGTGAAGAATCTTTGATAGTGGTATCCCAATAAGCATCCGATGAGTCG